>OY728139.1:106880117-116880117 GCA_963277665.1 Viscum album | reverse complement strand
TGACATGGAAATAAGTGATATAAAAGGAATAATGAACTTGAAAAAGGTTCTTAAGCAAGTAGAAATTAACTCAGGTTTATTATTCAGGAGATTAAAGAACGACCGAGTCAAGTCGGACCCGAGGTATGGGACTTCGTCTCAATCTCCTTTAATTAAGGAATATTTTGTTTTATACACAGCCTTCTTTTATACGGTGTATAAACCCCTTTGAATTTTATGTTTATTCAAAAGGAATCTTTTTTATACAAAGCGTTTACTAAACAGAAAAAGGGAATGTTTTTGTCGTACGTATGCGGCGACAACGACTTCTCCGCCGCCGTGACCATTATTTGAGTTTCGGCTTCCTCTAAAAGCCATAACTTTTTTAAAAAAAAGAAAAATAAATACCATGTTTTACTTTTCTTTTATTTTGGTATTGAAAATTGTTTTCATAATGTTTTTATATCAATGTGTTGTATTGATATCTTGTGATTGAAAGGTGGAAATTTTATGTTTCCTTTATGCATGTTTTATGTGATACGATTATGTTGAGGTTCTTGGGAATTATTATGAAGATAGGTGGTTCCGTGATAGACTAAGGGCGGTTGAGCCCGATATAGCTCTCCAATGCATTGGGTAACACGAAGGAGTGAAACGTTAAGGTTTATCTGAAGAGATTTAGGGAATATACTGTGATGGGTATTCCAAACGTAACCAAGAGGGATACTCCCTACGTAAGAATGTTATGAATGCCTCAAGTTACCTTTATGTCTTATGATTTCTATGATTTATTCATGATTTGATGAGGTATGTTAAAGAGCTTATGTTTTATGGGTAAAGTATGATTTCATTCTTATGTATATATGTACCCATGTTTCCTTTCCATATTTTTATATCCCTTACTGAGCTTTTATGCTCATCCCAAGTTTTTTTGAAATGTTTTTCACAGGTCAAGGGAAAGGTACATGATATGATGATAGTGTCGAGTAAGTGTCAAGAAAGAATCCATGTTTTATTTTAAATATGTTTCCATTGATGGGAAAGAAGAATACTATCTTTATGTAACCACTTTGTTTATATGTGGAATGTATTTCAAGTTTTATGATCTAATTCTCTAAAACTCTAAACCCGAAAAGATCCTCAATGTGTAATCTTGTAATAACTCAAGATTAAGTAAGGTTTAAGGCTGGGGCCTTATAGTTGGTATCAGAGGTCGGTTTAGATAACTTTAGGAGTTATAATTCTATTAAATGATTATACAAAAATATTTTTTTATGGTCAAATTGAAGTGATATAGTATTTGAAGATTACCATGTTGCTTCATCTAAGACATGTTTGTTCAAAATGGTTTTCCACAGAGGAAACAGGGAAGCAGTGCTAGGAAGGCATATAGAAGGAAATAACCTTCCGAATCAGCATCCTGAGATGGTCGGAATTGGAACTGAACAGTTTGTGCAGTAATGGCACAGTTGACTCAAGCGATAAATGGTGGTGGTATCCATGAACGAGATCATCCAGATCAACCGCAGAGGAACATGTCAGTGGTGGAACATTTCATGAGGCAACATCCCCCATCATTCAGAGGATCATCTGAACCTGTGTTAGCTGAAGGGTGGATTAAAGCACTGGAGAAGATTTTCGATGTCATGGGGTGTTCAGACAATCAAAAGGTTAGTCTTGCTATTTACCGTTTGGAGGGTGAGGCAGATCAGTGGTGGTCTATGGTTAAAAATATCTGGGACGCCGATGAGATTGATGCTCTTGACTGGGATAAATTCAAAGGTATGTTTCTTGAGAAGTATTTTCCTAAGGTTGTTCGACTTAGGATGGAAAATCAATTCTTGTAATTGAGGCAAGAGGAAGACTCAGTGGCTACCTATGAAGAAAGGTTCACTCGATTGGCAAGGTATGCTCAAAATTTTATCTGAGAAATTGATAGTAAAATCAATCGTTTTTACTCAGGATTAAAGCCAAAATATCGAAGGGAATTAGCTTCTCGAGAGTTTAAAAGTTATGAAAAGCTTGTTTGATGTTCTGAGAAGGTGGAAATGGAGTTTTTCGATGATCAAGTGTTCTATAACAACCAATAGAAGAAGAGACCGAGGTGGTAGGAGAAAGTTAATAATTCTTCAAAAATTCTGATGCTAAGAAAACTAAGTTTCCAGTTTGTGATAAATGTGGCAAAAGGCATGCTGGGGAATTTCTTCTGAATTCTGGAAAGTGCTACCGATGTGGTAAGATGGGACATAAGGCTCATGATTGCACTGAAAAGGATCAAGGTGAAGGTAAGACCAAATTTGATTTACATTTAGTGAAATGTTATAAGTGCAATGAGATGGGTCACTATGAAAACGAGTGTCCGACAAAGAGCTTAAGTGATGGGAAGCAGTTAGACTACAAGCAGAAAGGGGTGGTGAAATCCTTTGCAACTACTTCAGCAGATTTCGGGCCATCAAATGAAGTTGTATTAGGTACTTTGTTTGTTTTTTCAGATTATTCCAGTGTTTTGTTTGATTTGGGGTCTACACATTCTTTCATCTCTGAAAACTTTTCTAGAAAAATGGGAATACCATCTCAAGAAATGACTCCTGAACTTTTGGTAAAAACACCTGGGGTAAATGTTGAGGCAAAAAGAATTTATAATAATCTTCCTATCCTTATATGTGGAAAGAACCTACTTGAAAACCTTATTGCTCTACCTCTAGTAGAGTTTGATGTTATCCTGGGTATGGATTGGCTCTCTATTTACCATGCTAAGATTGACTGTAGATCTAAAGAAGTTTCTTTTCAGAAATACTTTCATTTTGTGTACAAGAATGAACCATTACTGTTGATAACTTATCAAGAGGCCGAGAAACTTGTAAAAGATGGAAATGAATGTTACCTTGCACACATCGTTGAAAATAAAGGAACTGTTCAGATTAATGATGTGCCAATGGTAAATGAGTATCCTGATGTTTTTTCTAATGTGTTGCCTGTAATAATACCAGATCGGGAAGTTGAATTTATTGTTGACTTAGTTCCTGATGCTAAGCTAATTTCAAAACCCCCTTATCGAATGGCTCAAATTGAACTTTTAGAGTTGAAGGAGCAATTGCAATATTTATTAGAGAAAGGTTTCATTCGACCTAGCACATCACCATGGGGTGCTCCTGTTTTATTTGTTAAAAAGAAAGATGGTTCAATGAGACTTTACATTGATTATAGAGCCTTGAATAACATCACTGTTAAGAACAAATATCATTTGCCTCATATCGATGATTTGTTTGATCAGCTCTTGGGAGCTCAGTATTTTTCAAAGATTGACTTGAGATCGGGGTACCATCAGCTGAAGGTAAAGGAAGCAGATGTTCCGAAGACCGCATTCCGTACAAGATATGGCCATTATGAATTTGTATTAATGCCTTTTGGGCTAACCAATGCACCTACTGTATTCATGGACTTAATGAATAGAATTTTCCATGAGTTCTTGGATAAGTTTGTTGTGGTTTTCATTGATGATATTTTGGTGTTTTCTAAAAGTAAAGAGGAGCATGAAATACATTTAACGGTTATCTTGCAAACCATAAAAGAAAAGAAACTGTATGGAAAATTCAGAAAGTGCGAGTTTTGGTTGAAACAAATTTCTTTCCTTGGTCACATTGTTTCTAAAGATGGGATAACAGTTGATCCTGCAAAAACAAAAGTTGTGGAAGACTAGCCAAGACCCACAAATGTAACTGAGATTCGTAGCTTCCTTGGTTTGGCAGGCTATTATCGAAGGTTTGTTAGAAATTTTTCACGGTTATCTAGTCCAATGACTAAGCTAACTCGGAAGGGTGTTAAGTTTATCTGTACAAAAGAATGTGATGATTGTTTTCAGGAATTGAAAAGAAGATTGGTGAAAGCTCAAGTTTTGGCACTACCTTCCAGGAATAGTGAGTTTATTATCTACAATGATGATTCATTGAAAGGACTTGGTTGCGTCCAAATGCAGAATGATCAGGTAATTGCTTATGCTTCACGACAGTTGAAAACTCTTGAGGTAAATTACCCTACACATGATTTGGAATTAGCTGCTATTGTTTTCGCTTTAAAAATTTGGAGATATCATTTGTATGGAGTAAAGTGTGAAATATATAACGATCACAAAAGTTTAAAGTATATATTCACTCAGAAAGAGTTAAATATGAGACAGAGTAGATGGCTGGAATTAATCAAGGATTATGATTGTACAATTCATTACCATCCGGGAAAAGCAAATAAAGTGGTCGATGCTTTGAGTCGAAAAAGTAATGCTTCATTAACGATGTTGAGTTTGGAACTTGATCCTTTGGTTAAGGATTTGATGAACTTTGGCATAGAAGTTGTTGGTGTAGGATGTCCTTCTATTTTGTTTCAGGTATCAGTGAGATCTTCTCTATCAGACAGAATCAAGCAAGCACAGAAGCAAGACAGTGAGTTTCAGAAAAAGGTAGAGATGGTTCAGAAAGGTAAGTTGCCTGAATTCAACATTAATAGTGATTGTGTTTTGAGATTTGTGAAAAGATTTTGTGTGCCTTGTGATTCACAGTTGAAGAGAGAGTTGTTATGTGAAGCTCATAGTTCTCCATTTTCAGTTCATCCTGGCAGTACTAAGATGTACAGAGATCTGCGGGAGTATTACTGGTGGGATGGAATAAAAAGAGATATTGCTAATTTTACTATGAAGTGTTTGACATGTCAACAGGTTAAAGCAGAGTGGCAGTTACCGAAAGGGATGCTTCAGCCTTTACCAGTGCCAGAGTGGAAATATAATAATATATCCATGGATTTTGTTGTGGGATTACTGAAGACATATCTAGGTAATAATGGAATCTGGGTTATTGTGGATTGCTTGACTAAATCTGCTCATTTCCTTGATATACGAGATAATTTTTCCCTAGATCAAATTTCCCTTTTGTATCTTAAAGAGATAGTCAGGATACATGGAGTTCCTCTCTCTATTGTATCTGATCGTGATCACAGGTTCACTTCTAACTTTTGGAAAGGCCTTCAGAAGTCGTTGGGTACTGAATTAAATTTTAGTACAGCATTTCATCCTCAATCAGATGGGCAGTCAGAGTGAACAATTCAGACCTTGGAGTATATGCTACGAGCTTGTTCGATGGATTATCAGGGAATTTGGGACCAACATATTTCTTTGGTAGAGTTTTCATATAATAACAGTTTTCATTCCAGTATACAGATGGCACCATTTCAGGCATTATATGGGAAGCAGTGTCGAACTCCAGCTTTCTGGGATGAAGTGGGTGAAAGGAAGCTGATGGGACCAGAATTGGTAGAAGAGATGGCAAAAAAAGTTCAGATGATACAGAAACACATGAGAACAGCTCAGAGCAGGCAAAAGAGTTATGCGGACAACAGGAGTAAGGATCTCTCTTTTGAGGTAGGTGATCATGTTTTTCTCAAAGTATCACCATGGAAAAGTGTGATGTGATTTGGTAAGAAAGGAAAGTTGAGTCCAAGGTTCATTGGACCATATGAAATTCTGGAGAGAGTTGGATTAGTTGCTTACCGAGTGGCTTTACCTCCGAGTTTATCTTAGGTACACAATGTTTTTCATGTTTCGATGTTGAGAAAGTATATGCCAGATCCAACTCATGTTTTGAGTCCAGAGGTAGTTCAGCTGGAAGAGAACTTATCTTATGAGGAACAACCGGTCCAGATTCTTGACCACAGGGAGCAAGTGTTATGGAATAAGGTGATTAATCAGGTAAAGGTTTTGTGTAAAAACCACATGATGGAAGAGGCAACATGGGAATCTGAAAATGCAATGAGGGATAAGTACCCTCATTTATTCGATAAGTAAATAAATTGCGGGGACGCAATTTTCTAAAGGGGGGAAGGATGTAACATCCCAAGTAAGTAATGAATAATAGATATTTTTATCTATTTCTATTAATGATTAAGATAGTGTTTTAGAGGCTTAAAATGAAAATAAATACAATCTTATGCATGGAATGCACTAATATTCTTAAAAGATTGTTTTACTGCCTTTTGATGGAAAACCCTTTTTAAATCTATCTTTTGACAATTTTATAAGCTATGTTTTTCAAAATAAACTTATTATTTATGATTGGGACATCAAAATTTACTTTGTGTGAATTTTTGGTATTTTTCCGATAAAGTTCATTTTTAATGAATAGTGAAAATGGTGTATTTTAATTCAAAACCTCTTTTTAATCTAATTTATTTATATGATTAGATTATATTTTGAATTGGTTTTGAAGTGAAATTAGAATATATTTTTACCATTTAATCCAATGGTGGTCATTGGAATCAATTTCACTTTGAAATTGGACTTAAACTAGTGTCAATCTTTTGATACTTATTGTTTCATAAAAAACACGCTATTTGTCATGACAGCGGGAATTAGTTATTAAATTAATTAATGCAACTTACATGTTTTGAATTTTGTAAAATATACATCATTTTTGAATTCAGAATATCAAATATAGCTTAGGGTGAAGTTTTGGTATCTTTCTAAAAAACTTCAATTTTTGATGAATTGTGAAACCACTAAGTGGTAGTTAAAGAAACTGATTTTTCGTTTAAATGAAACTTTTCCACTTCTGTGATTTGATTTTCAAAAATCCGACATACATGGTTGTCATTAAGAAGTAAAATGTGGTTCAATGAGATTAAAATAATTTTTTGGTGAATAGTAACTTTTAAGTTCTTAATCGCGATTAGTGGTAATTAGTGTAGTTTAAGGTAAAAATAATGTTTTAATAATATGAGATGAGCTTGACACATGTCCTACCCTCATTTTATGTGTCATGGCTGACCAATACAATCCATGGGTCAACTTGGGGACCCCATGGAGCCACTTTGGTTGGGAAATGACATAAATAACTTTTTATTTAATATTAAAGTAAAAATGACACAAACATGAGATGTTTTACTAAAACAATTTTTACATGGGGTTATACAAGTAATATTTTTTATTATAAATATTCATTGAAAATATAAAAAGATTTCCTACATCATAGTATTTTTTTTATAATTTTTAGACTTTAAATAAATTAAATTATTTATGACATCATGATGATGCAGCGATTACCTCGTTAATAAAGGATTTAAATAAAATGAAATGATAATGTAAACTCTATGACCTACACATGTCCAAAACCTATTGGATGGGTTGCTTTAGAACCCTTATCATCTTATCCTATAATTATATCAATGTGGGACCTTTTGAATCCGAAACTCATTTTAAAATAATGTAACATTTCTTTACTTTCCAAGAGTGCCCCTACTCTCCTCTTATAAAAGGCCCCCACCTATACCTCCTTACCCACACTCCCAAAGCCTTTGGCTTGGCCAACCCCTGCCCATTTTGTCTCTCCACATCCCTCTCTTACTCCTTGAAGCCTCACTTTGGGCAGAAGTCTTCTCAAGGAAGCCTTTGAGCTCAAACCAAAGAGAGTTACCCGATTTTAAGGTAATGTCTTCACTTGAGTCCTTTTGTTTTATTTTGCTTCTCCAACCCCCTAAACTCTTTTTATCCATTTATTTTGTAACAACTCCAGTATATTAAATATACTAGGATTTTGTTATAAGAAGTATTCGAGCTACACTTACACACACCTACATCTAATGGTTAAAGGACATACTGTTTCCGTGGATGGTGAATTTATGCCTCCCGAAACGATGATTGTTCAACATTCTTTTAACACCTTCAAAGGTGGCCATTAAGTTGACACTATATTTATATATGATATATAATATGTTTATGTTTTCCTTAAGCTTATTTATTTTTCATTTTGGGCATACCATTATGGTTTCCATTATGGGTAAACGCGATATCTTCATTTAAGGAAGTGTGGACTACCGCCCCCTCAAAGTAATTTGATACGTTAAATACCATATGTGGGATGTATAAAGGATGTAAATATGATATTATATATGATATTATACTGGAATTATAATATACCTTTATATCATTATGATTCCATTCTATAAAATATGAAATAGAAATGAAAGTAGCGTTCATGCGTACGTACGGCTTACCGTCTCCATGAACGGTGCATTTCATTTCTTAACTCTAAATGATTATGTAATATTATAAATGCATGCATGTACTGGATATATATGACATATATGATATCTACATCATGAATACCATTCTGGATATAATGGATACATGAACAACTTGTAATTATAAAGGGATTATTTTTTACTCAAGTACCAATGATCGTTAAAACGACCGTTATTAACTTAAATAATTACATAGTGTTCATGACATGGCAATAAGTGATATAAAAGGAATAATGAACTTGAAAAATGTTCTTAAGCAAGTAGAAATTAACTCAGGTTTATTATTCAGGAGATTAAAGAATGACTGAGTCAAGTCGGACCCGAGGTATGGGACTTCGTCTCAATCTCCTTTCATTGAGGCATATTTTGTTTTATACACAACCTTATTTTATACGCTGTATAAACCCCTTTGACTTTTATTTTTATTCAAAAGGAATATTTTTTATACTAAGCGTTTACTAAACGAAAAAAGGGAATGTTTTTGTCGTACGTATGCGGCGACAATGACTTCTCCGCCGCCGTGACCATTATTTGAGTTTCGAATTCCTCTACAAGCCATACCTTTTTAAAAAAAAGAAAAATAAATACCATGTTTTACTTTTCTTTTATTTTGGTATTGAAAATTTTTTTCATAATGTTTTTATATCAATGTGTTTTATTGATATCTTGTGATTGAAAGGTGGAAATGTTATGTTTCCTTTATGCATGTTTTATGTGATACGATTATGTTGAGGTTCTTGGGCATTATTATGAAGATGGGTGGTTCTGTGATAGACTAAGGGCGGGTGAGCCCGATATATCTCTCCAATGCATTGGGTAACACGAAGGAGTGAAACGTTAAGGTTTCTCCGAAGATATTTAGGGAATATACTGTGATGGGTATTCCAAACGTAACCAAGAGGGTTACTCCCTACGTAAGAATGTTATGAATGCCTCAAGTTACCTTTATGTCTTATGATTTCTATGATTTATTCATGATTTGATGAGGTATGTTAAAGAGATTATGTTTTAATGGTAAAGTATGATTTCAATCTTATGTATATATGTACCCATGTTTCCTTTCCATCCCTTACTGAGATTTTATGCTCATCCCAATTTTTTTTTAAATGTTTTTCACAGTTCAAGGGAAAGGTACATGATATGATGATAGTGTCAAGGAAGTGTCAAGAAAGAATCCATGTTTTATTTTAAATATGTTTCCATTGATGGGAAAGAAGAATACTATCTTTATGTAACCACTTTGTTTATATGTGGAATGTAATTCAAGTTTTATGATCTAATTCTCTAAAACTCTAAACCCGAAAATATCCTCAATGTGTATTATTGTAATAACTCAAGATTAAGTAAGGTTTAAGGTTGGGGCCTTATAGTGATGGAAAACCATTTCTTATTCAGGGTGAAACACAGGAAGAGTCCCTCGTAGTACTACCCTTTCTTTTTATAATTCTCGAACAGTGTATTGGCCATTTGGTTATACACAACTTCCGATCCTCAGAAGATTCGAAGGACATTTGAGTTGTTCGAAACATTGTAAAGAAGCTTGCAGTATAGTTAGATATTTCCAAAGGGTTCATAGTCTTCTGTATATGACTTCACAATTATAGTTTCGAGGATTTCCGTGGGAAGGGAAAAAAGACTTGTACCTTCATTTTCCATCTGAAAATAAAAAAAACATCGCTCTTAGTATTGTTTAAGCAAGTTAATAATTTTTCAGTTCTGGTTTCCAGAGTTATTCAAACCCAAAACTATGAGGAAAATTTACATTAACTCCCTTATAATGGATTAAAAAAATATGAATTATCCAAATAATATCCCTAGGGAGTGTCGTAAACAAGAGTGCAGTAAGACCCGTTGTCGTGTACCAGTTCCCGTTCGAGTCTAGCTCAAAGCGGTGTTTTCGGGTTTTACCCCTAGATACATCTGTGCCAGAGCCGCCTCTACCTTCTCATATCCAGACAGGGATGTATTTGATAGAAGGATTAACATATTCTATTCCTTACCAAAATACCAGGATGTTATTGTACATTTATCCTCAAATACTATCTTAGGGCTTTGTTCCCTAATCTACGTTTTCTAAATCTAGTTTCCAAGTTTTCTACTAAACTTTCCTCTGATACCAACTATAAGGACCCGACCCCAGTTGCCCGGAGCCGATGCCTTATTGGATTAAGTTGGAATACATACAAGGAATAAGAATCCCGAAGTACTGAGTAGTTTAGTATTATTGGAAACAATATATATACATAAGTTTATCATTACAACATGAAGGGAAACAAAAACACTATTTTAATCCCCTAGAAACATCGCGTCTCCTAGATTATACTTGTAAGTCATTCATAAATTACTTCTTCATATCCTGAGAAAATGAAAAATAATAAAGGGGTTATCTTAAATGCTCAATAAGAGTAAGCAATACAACGGAAGATAATATAAACATTAGACATGGTGAATAATTGAAAACACATGCCTTTAATAATAAACTTGAAACATATTATGGAAGAAATATGAGCTAAAAAAATAATGCCATAATCAAAAATAATTATGGGTATTATAATAGTAGAATAACCACATGAAACATGATAACATGAATATAATCATATAGGTATCTTAGGGCATTACTTACATAATCTTGTAACCATCTTGTCTACCTTAAAATTTGTAACCCTCATGGCTACCTTACTTTGTGTAACCATCGCAATTACACTTGGAGTAACCATACGGCCGACCTCCAACTTACTCTACCCAATGAATTTGAGGGAAATATAGGTCCCACCCTTCATCATAAACAATTCCCAATAACCAAAACATAATCATACAACATAAATAATAGCATAAAAACCTTGCTTTTGAATCTTGTAAAATAGAATTTTGAAAGAGGATTTTAGAAGAAAAGTCCCTTATAAACATCATATACTTGAAGTGAGACTTAATAGAGTGGATGGAATATGTAAAAAATCTGTAAATACACATTATTAAACATATTATAATCATAATTCATCACACAAACAATTAAAATACCACATAATTAACAAAGTAGAATGTTAACCCAAAGAATGGAAATTGGGTTAAGAATTCCCTTACAACAATGTGATCGGTCAAATCATATGACCAGAAAATAATAAATATAAAGTGAATCATTGAATAAAATGAATATAAAGAGAATAATGTTATTATATATATCAAATGACAGTACACATATACCACACACAAGAAATAAGCGGCGAACGATGAAAATCTCACAGAAATGAAAGTGAGACGAGGAACCCCATACAACTTTGTAATCAATTGATTCGTATGACCCAAAATTAATGATTGTCAAATGATAAATTTAATATCATAAAAATAAATATATTAATGATATGAGACAATAATGGGCAGTATACATACACCATACAAAGTAATAGTAGTGATTACGGAATATCTCACAAAAATGGAAGTGAGATGAAGAAACCCTTACCGTAAATCCAAATGTGTTATCCTCTTGAACTTAAGGTCCTGGAATGTGAAATTATACGTATCAATAACTTATTTCAGAAACTAATATACATGTATTTAGTTTATCATAATTCTTTTTAGTTCCTTTATGTTATTATTTATAAGTTATTATATTGAATTTCGTCGTTCTGGATTGTTTGTTTCCTTTATTTTCATATTCGGTTCACTTGTTTTTAAGTAATGAAGTTGAATGGATGTAAATCTACAGAATTGAAATTAAATATTACTAATGAACATACAGAATTTTTAATGTTCACTTCTATAATTTGGTTACATGGAATGAGGTTGAATCATTAGATGACAACCACTTCGATTATTCAGCGGTACTTGGATTATTATGAACTTGTTTTATCATATAACTTAATTATATGTACATATTATGGTTCCTGAATATTAATTAGGTTATAAAACATATATTATAGTCTGGTTAAACCATGAATATGGTTTCATGACCAGTAATGAAGAAGAAATTTAATAATGAAACTTTGTCATCCACGAAGGTTATAAATCGGAACCTTATGGACGTCGATTTCGTTTACCAAATAAAAGTGAGGGAGTAAGAATATTTAAGATAGTTCTTACATTAACATGATATAAATCCAGTATATATATTCTACTGGAGTTATCATGATCATTTGTATAGAGTATGTGAGGAAAGAAGAAGAAAATAAAGGAATCTTAAAACGAAAGAAAACATGATAAATTTCTCACGAAAATTCGGCAGCCTAACGGCGTCTCTTAAAATTTCATAAAAATAGTTTGATGAGAGGAATGGAATATCTCATCATTCATACATAATATGTAGATTAAGGGGAAATATTTAATTAAATATCTCAACACAAAACAAAGGTAATGGAAGAGAATAACATAAAATGGAAGAAAATAATGAAAATGAAAGAGGATGTTTACCTCTTGATCTCTTCTCCTTGAGATCCTCCTTAAGGGATTTGGTCTTGGTCTTTTGGTGAGACCAGCAGCTCTAGGACGTGGGAAAGAAGATTGGGGAGGAAATTTGGCAGAATTTAGACAATTCTCAAGGCTTGAGAGATGTGGGAGGAAGAGGGGAGTGAGGGTGGTATTTATAGTGGAGGAGGGGAGGTATTTTAGATTATTTTAATCATTATTATAATATTTTTATCAAGACTACGAATAATTTCAAAAAAAGTGGCCCTAAATAGTGATAATATCATGTGAGTTCGAATAAAGTGGCCTTTCATCACTTATGATGTCATAAATAGTGCATTTTTACTGATAAATTGATTATACAGTATTTTATCGTATTTCACTATTCACCGAAAATTCAAGAGTTTCAGAAAAATACCAAAAAATTACCCCTACCATTTTTTGACATGTAGAATTAAAAAGTGAAATCCATTTTTCAAAAATAATTTTCTCAATATTATTAATTTAATTTTTAAATAAGGTCACAGTTAATTCGAAAAATAACAATATTGAAGTGCAATTAGTTTTATGTGACATTAGAAAATTAATTAAGATCCCATTATCCTATTGCCTTGGGAAAATAAAAAAAAATATTATTATTTACTATTCATGACGTCATATTACTATTCATATTACTATTCATAAGGGTATGTTACTATTCACCAAAAAAACAAGTTTGTTCTATCAGACTCCAAATGACTTACTAAGCACAACTCTAGATGAACATTTCTTGAAATTCAAAACATAGAAGAGGATAGATTATAAAATTGAATTCTATATTTATTTCCAAAACCTTGGGGTGTTACATCTTAGGCCACGATGAACCCTCTACACATGTTTTTTTCAAAATGGATAATGGAGAGGGCTCGATTATAAATACATACCAAGAGATATATAAAATATCGAAGGGTATAAATGATGTGGAAAAATATAGTATCCCTATTAAGTGTTCCCTTATAATTATCCTTTTATAGGAGAGTGTTGGACTATGAATTATTAACCTACTAAGACCATGATGGTACCTTGAGATACATTATATCCCTTATAATAGTTTATTAGTTAGTGGGGGAGTGTTCATATCCTTAAATAATGTGAGAAATGGTGTGGGTATTCTATTGTAATGATTATATGTAGTTTTGGTAGGATATGACCAATCTATGACATGATATGTGATATGGGAATTATATCATATCTCCATAGTGATGCCTGTGTAGCTTTCCAATGTGTCATGTGAGGAAAAAATAAAATCACAAAAATGCTTAGGGATGTTATTTCATTTGAGTGATGGGATTATCGCTATAGTTAGAAGAATGTAATTGATACCAGGTAGGTTTTTAAAACTGCAATGTGACTTAGGGGACTATAGTGGGTGACACAATATTTTTTTGACCCCTAGGCAAGGTAGTGTAGTAAGGCGAGCCTGGTTGCAACCTAGTATGGATGAAGTAGTGGAGATAGGTTTTACTCTTAATAGGATGGGTTTGTTTATATTATGGGCGCAAGAATATGGGTAATCCATTTTATCATGATATTATATGTTATATGGTTTAAATTAAACCTATGATTATTTTTATGTGATATTACCATGTAGATTATACTCTCTATTTTCATATGAGATATCATCAAGTGGATGTTATACCCCTATGTTTATATGAGAGGTTATAAAGTGTATTCTAGCCCCCAATATTTATATGATATATTACTATGTGAATTATAGAACCTAATATAATATGAATAATTACCAGTTGGATTTTGTCCTATAATGTTTATATGAGATGTCACCAGGTGGATGATCTCCCTGATGGATATATAGTATTTTGGTTTTCTCTTATATTTTATTCACGATTTATTTATCCATATATGAGATGATCCAGTAGGGGATTTTTAATCTATGTGATTTAATATAATTAAGTGTACATATTATTGGGATTCTGGAGTACATCATGTATCCTTGTATTGTTATCTAACATGCTCAGATATATATGTAATTATCTTAAGTAGTTATGTTTAAACTCGGGTGTCACCTTAAAGTTTGACGATCGATGATGGTTTTATTATAGTTATTATCCATTTTTTATTTATTCTAATGATATCAATTATATATAAACTATAGTATTGGTTATGTTAGGTATGGTATTAGTGGGGCCCTATTATGTTTGACTCACACTCTACTTGGAAGCTATGTCACATGGGTAACCAAGTAGATCTCATGTTTAGGATTTTTGGTAAGGAAGAGGTCTAGAATTACATGATTGTCTTGGGCAGCTGGAATGGATATTTGGATGATGATATTCTTTTGGATGGTAGTATAGACTCTTGAATACCTTTATTCCTTATTTTATTTTGTATATGTGGTCATCCTAGTGGGAAACTATTTTTTAGGTGTGACTACATATTGTATTGAAGTATTATATCATTAATCTTTTTAATTGGTTAGGTGTAATATGATTATTTTTATTGTCACTATTTTGCAATTTTCAATTATATCTTTACTCTAATATGAGGTTTTTTCACCCTATAATAACACCCTATACCCACTTTAACACCCTCATTTTAAGATTTATTTTTTTCACTCAAGGTGAATTTTTCCTTTTTATGGGTTTAATGTGGGTTGTGAGAGATTTGGGGAATTTATTGGAGGGTTTGTAAGGTTTTTTTTCTATTTATCGTTCCACAAATGGTAGAAATGATCATGGTAGTGGATTTATTATTATTGGAATTTATATTGGAAAATTTATTAGGATGAAACATGGATATTTTGGTATTGGTTGAGGGTGTGTAACCCTAGGGGGATCAATGCGGACTGTGGATATGATTTTCTCTAGGGTGTGGTTAGCTTAATATTGGAAATGGTTAGGTACTAGATCATGTTTGTTGGTCATGTATTGCATTTTTTTGTTTCTCATTCAAAGGTACCATGGTCTTCATATCTTCACTAGGAAGGGGTGATTTCCATACCCTATTTTGAAATAGTTGATTTGCAAACCTATCTAGGGGATGTTTATGGGACTTACATAAGATCTTCATGGAGGGTTTCAGTGTGGTTTCTATGTGTAAACACCAGTTAAAATCCATGGAATTCCTCTTTTTCTAGGTTGTTTCATATATAGATTTTTAGGATGATCCCTAGATTCCTTCTTGCTATCTTATTTTTTGGGTTTCCTTTAGGATTCATTTTTTTCTAAAGTATTTATGTCTCTCTATTTTGTGTGGAGAAATAATTTTACTTGATGTGGGTGGATTTTCAATCACTATATTATTTCTTGAAATGGAAGGATTAGATTTTCAAATTTGTTTTCTTTGTTATTTTCAATAGAAAATCCTTGTTTCTCATTATTCTAAAAAACATGGCTTCCATAGCTTTAAGTAATTTATATGCCTTCTTCGTTCAATAGACATTTTTTCAAAATAATTTTATTAAACTTTATAAATGCCTTGTTTTTTATTATTTATGAAAGAAAATAGAATTTTAAGGTTTTTATGAAATTTAATGTAATATTTTAGTTTTGATAAAAAAATTAATTTTAAAATATTATCTTGGTATACATGGGTGGAATGTGTTAATATTTTAAATTTTTGGGGACTTTTGGGTGTAGAATTGGAAATATATACTAGTTGGGTAATGACAGTATATCGCCAAGTGATGTGTTGGGGAAAGAAATATCACTACTCACAAGTATTGGGATTTTAATTCTTCGTGTAAGTGGGTTTGAGTGGATGGATTTGGTTTTGTATTCCAAGTGGTAATAAAAGATAATCGTTCTAGTTTCAATTTAAATTATTTTAAATTGATATAATTCTTTGATGTTTCTTTCATTTATCTAATGAACATTTTTTAAAACTATTAGATAACTTTTTTCTCACACTAGTGGTGTACGTGATAACATTTTGGGGGATTTCCTATTGGGAATATTTATTCAGCCCTAAAATACGATCTTTGTTGCATATGTAGATGTTATTATTCATGAAATATATAAATAAAAGGTATCATTTTTTAACACTGGATTATTATGATTCTACTTCCTCGTGATGTTTAAATATTGTAGTTTCTTATATAGAGTCATTGGATTGACTCCACATTAGTATTTATACATAATGACTTGATTTGGTTTTATTTATTCGATTTACTATACATTGTTGCTACGGATATGATATTTTTATTTTATTGTTTCTTATTTTGAGTATTATTTTTATTATAATAATGCATCATAAGGGTTGGTTTTGTTGTCTTGTTTTTTTATGTATGGTTATGTTTAATTTAAAAAAGGAAAAATATGCCCCGCATCTTTAGGTAAGCCCTTGGAATTTATTATCACCCTTTATTGCCTTGGGTAAATCACATAAGGTTTGTGGAACCAATTACCAAAACTAATCAAATGGGTTGGGTGGGGATGTTGTAAATGGTATCAACCCCATTCATTCTATCATCATGGGATGGTAGTAATGAGATAAAAAATGTTGGAACTTGAAATGTATAACTTAAAAAGATGTAGCTAACTTATTTATGTTGAACTATAAGTCAATATGGTAGAACATGCATAAAATGTGTATTAAAACACTTCTAGAGTGTTTTCATCTCATCCCCACGGGTTTATCCAATGATGGTTTCATGTTAATAATTAGTAATGAGGCTTACCACTATGACTACATTATTCATTTTATGATTGTTTATTTTTTAATTTTTTATAATTAATGTTTCTTTTGATAAATTAGAATATTCTACACCTTCATATTCAAGTGAGTGATGGATAAGTGGTGTTCTTTTCAATCTATAGATAAACGAAACCTGGTAGGTAACATAGAAACCTAAAAAATTATGCAATGTAAAATGTGGTATTACTTGTGCCATATATGAACTAATGGATTATTTAGATAATTTCTCGATATTTTAAATATGTTGTTAAGGGAAATCATAATGATGAAAAATGAAAAATGGATCATTCAATTAAATTCCAAAAATAGAATCCACTAATCTTTTGATGAAATTTGAAACTTGAAAAAGACGAAATGTGGCTTTAGTGAATGGAAAATATTTTTAATTTCCTTAGAACCTAGCCTAATCTAAATATTAAGTTAGAAATCTACATACAGGAGGATATTTAACACCTATTGTGGGATTTTTTTCCCAAGACAAATTTAACTAATTTCTTTCATGTGAGGAATTTGAAGAATTGTTCAATAAATAATTTTACCCCCATACCATTAAGATCCCCAAAATGGAATAATTAATTAATATTAAGAAATAAAATCTATCAGTGATGTATTATATAGCTATGTTTATGAAATTAGTTCATTTTTTCTAGTATATCCTTGATGTCACGCATATTTGAGTCTAGATAATGATTAGATATTTGTTCCAATATTTTGTTTCCTCTAATTTTCTAATTAAACGAAGATGGTTTATAGGGAGACTATGACAGAAAGTTATATCTCTGTAAATCTAGCCAGATGAAGTATGTTTGTCCCTACAAGAACATGGGGTAACTCTAATGGTATGAATAATAGGATGAGGGGAACCTAATTATACGGTGGTGGAGAATCTCAGAATTAGATCACCACATTAGTTAACATTCCACATCAACTAAGTACAAATCCTATATTTTTCCAATGTGCTAATTCGACCATATGAAGAGAGATTATATGGAATCACCTAGATCATGTCACAACTATAATATTATGGGACATATCCAATGTTTTTATTATAGAACTACAAAGGTAGTTTTTATAAATACATTTCACGTGTCACAAAAAAAATTGTGCTTCAACTGGATGATCATGTCAGAAAAGTTATCATCCTCATAATAGAGGAAGACAAGGTGATTCAATGAACGCATCGACTCCTCAAAAAATAAAAATAACTCATAGAATCAAGGAATAAGGGGAGTATTTAGGAAATTTTATGGTGTTGATCATATGATTATGAGGTATAATCAGGTTATTGGACTGTTTGAGGTACTTTTCTTCTTAAATTATATTTTATACAAGTTATGTTTGATATCGATTTATCCCACTCTTTTATTGATACACATGTTGTTGATCAAATATGGTGGTAAATTGAGATCATTAAATACTTTATGAGTATCAATAAACCTCTTATACATAGAGAGTGAAAGGGATTTAAATTTTTATCCCCTTCTATAACAATCGAAAGTGTCCAATTTGATTGGGAATTTTCTATTTTGTTCATTAATGTTTTCGACTAGATCATGGGAATGGATTGGTTAGATTACTATAAGGACCACATCGATTGACATGTATAAAGATTTATTTTTACATCTCCTAATGGGGTTATTAATATTTTTAAAGGATATTATGATGTCATAGATAAAAAGGTAATAACTTTTACATAAAGGGTTTGAACTATTTATTATCAATAAGTAGACACTTTAAAATCTAATTACATAATTGAGACTAGAAATTTTCATGTCATTGGGGATCGTTATCCAAACATATTTCCAAAATATTTCACAAGTTTTTCACATGAAAGGTTTGTGGAATTTTCTATGTTTCTCTTTTTAGGGACAAATCATATTTCAATTCCATCATATAAAATATAAATAATGGAATTTAATGAGGTGAATATCAAATTATAGGAATTAGAATGTAAAGGTTTTATAATACCTTGGACATCACCTTAGGCTTCTCAAATTATTTTTGTCAAAAATTCATATGGTTTTTAACAACTCTATATTGATTATCATATGTTTGATCAGGTTATAATAAATAATAAATATGCACCACCTCATATTGATGTCATTTTTGATAAATTGAAGGGAGTTAAATGGTTCTCTAAAATTGATCCCTACTCATGGAATAACCATATCTAGGTTAATAAATAGGATATCATAATGACATTATTAAAGATTCATTGTGGTTATTATGAATAAGTGGTCATGTCCTTTGTTCTTAAAAATGCACTAGAAGATTTCTTATAATTTATGAGTCATGTATTTTCGAAATACTTATATTATTTTATTATTTTATTTATGGATGACATTTTTTGTATCTGTGA
Source organism: Viscum album (assembly GCA_963277665.1). Taxonomy (NCBI): domain Eukaryota; kingdom Viridiplantae; phylum Streptophyta; class Magnoliopsida; order Santalales; family Viscaceae; genus Viscum; species Viscum album. The sequence goes on along the minus strand of OY728139.1, from coordinate 116,860,628 downwards.
ACTTGGAAAGAACATGAAGACCATTTAGATATTGTGTAATTCCTTTTAAAAGAGAATTGTTTATATGAAAAATTATCTACATTTGATTTTTGGATATAAGAAATTCACTTCATTGTCCATGTAATTTCATAGAAAGTCATATCAGTAGGTCCTGAAAAAATAAAATTTATTATGACTTGGAAACTTTTAAAAATTTCTTTGAGTTATGTAGAATTACGGGACAAGTAGTTTACTATCATTACTTTATTTGGGTATTCTTATTACTCGCATATTCTAGGATATCACTAATGATAAAGGCTGATTTATTCCATTAGAGTGAGGATTCTCTACAATCATTTCAAATCTTAAACCAAGGCCCACTCCTTGACCCATTCTTATCTTTCCAAAACCTAGTAAAATATATTTACTATAATTTAACACATATGTATCTAGAATCAATTATATTCTCATTCAAGTATAACATGTGGTAGCTTATAGACTACAAGAGTTTCAAAATCATGAAAATAATTATATGACCCATTAGTTTGAATTGGTTGTTGTGGTGAATTATTTTATCACTTGGCATCATTATATATTAGGAGAGAAATTAACTATGTTTATTGATCATAAAAGTTTGAAATACATATTTTAAAAATAGAATTTAAAACTTAGACAAAGATTATGGATGAAAATTTTATTGAATATTGTATGGAAGATTATGGATGGAATTGGAATTATTTTATACCATTGCTTAATGAAATTGTACAAAATATTTTTTTCACATAATTCATATAATATATTGGCTAGAGAATCTTTTGATTAGTGGAAATTTATGGATATGATTAAATCTATTTAATTGGACTTCACTGAGAAATAGTAAGTCATGGTTTTCATTCTAACAACTCATATCCCAAGATTTGTTTAACATGTTTAGGATGCTTAAGGAATGGATCCTAATTGATATTCCATTGCATAAAAACACAATGTTAGGGATTCCATTGATGGGTGGAATAAATATGGGAAATATTTTTTTCTATTTAAATATTGGACAGTTGTTTTGTTTTCTTTTCAAGAACAGAATATTTTTTGTATCCCATCGCTCAAAATGGATTACTCATTCTAGAATTTAAATTAATTATTAGGAACTATAAAATCAATTTTGGAGGGATTTAATGTAAAATAAAGTGGTAAAGTATGACTTAAGATTCCTTACTTCTCATATGGGCAAGGATGATCACCAAAAACCATCTGGAATGTTGTAGTCCTAACCTATTTCTATATGGAAATAAGAGCACTATGTTATGGATTTTTTTGCAATACTGCCAAGAATGGATTGAAAAAATAATTCTATATGGGTGATTTTAGATCGTATCCTAAAGTTATCTCACTTAATTCATATATGTGAATCTAGTATGGTGGAATACTTAGTAATAATCTATATTCAAGAAGATAGTATAGTTTTGGGAATACCAATTTTGATCATATATGACTGAGATCGTCATTTTATATCTTGGATTTATGGACATTTAGAGTTAAAATTGGGTAACTAGTTAACCATTAGTATTTATTATCATCCTAAAATGTATGGATAATCAAAAAAATGATCCAATTGTTAGAAAACATACTCTGAGCTTTTGTTATGAATGTTATGGGATCATGGGAGGATCGTATACAATTAGTGGATTTCTCAAACAATAACAGCTATTATGCATTGATATATATATAAATAATTTTTAATAATTGCATGTTTTTCATTGTTTGTCTCTACTTTATTAGGTAGATAATAGAGAAACATCTATGTTGGGAATAACATTATTCAAGAATTGAATGAGAAAATTAAGATGATCAGGAAAATGATTGAGATGAATCATCAAAGTCTTCCTAAATATTCCATGGAAAATTTTCATAGTTTATTGTAATTTGATGTGGTAGATCATGTGATCATGAATGTAAATCTAAGTCTAGGTCATCAATGTTTGGTTAAGCAAGTAAAAAATTTATCCTCAGCACATCGGCCCTTTTTAAATACAAAAGTCGGTTGGTGATGTTTCTTATCAGTTATATTTACAAATTTTATTTAGTTCTGTATATAATGTATTTCATGTATCTCAATTGAAGAAGTACTAACCTGATCTAGACTATGTGATTCTATAGGACTACATTTATCTTGCAACTAATTCTACTTTTCTTCACCTTCTAACATGGATTCTAGATATATAATTATATTTATTATGGGGAAAAATAATTCTTTTAGTGTTATTTTTGTTGAATTATTGGTAGATTATAGAAGGGACATGGTAACAAGAAGCGTTTATACTGGAAAAAATACTTGAAATATTCGAAATAAATTCTAAACTCCAACATTATAGGGAAAGAAATTATAATGTTGGGGAGAATGTAACACCCCCAGATTGATGTATTTTCCTTTTTCTCAATGTATTTTAAGTCAATTTATGGTGTTGATATGGGTTCATGTATTTTGGGTGAGTTTCCTAGAGGTATTGATAGGTTTTTTCCATTTCTGGATTAACCACAATAGGAAAAATGGTCATGGAGTTGGGAATTTCATTATCGTTATATCCCTATGAAAGAGGGATAGGTCAAAACCATGAGTTATTAGGTGTGGCTACATGTGTGACTCATTATGAACCATAGCCAAAGATGTCTCACCACACTATGTTCTAAGGAGTGGCGAGCCTAAAATGGACAAGGGTTGGGCACTATGGTGATTTGTCTATCTATTCCATGCCTTGTTCTTTTCATTTGTTCGAAGGTAGCATGGTCAATTTAGATCCACTGGGTCATGTTGATGATCAAAACCCATTTCAAAATGTCTGATTCAGTTTCCTATCATGGTGGAATTTTATGGGATCTATGTTTGATCCTAATGGAATTATTTTAATGTATTTTTTAGAGTAAAAAAAACTTATAACCCTTACGATTATTCTTTTCTAGGGGTTTTTTGGATTTTTATTTTTATGCTAAGATTTAGCCAACTTCCTAATTTTTATTTTTTTAGAGTTCCTTTAGAATGATATTTTTTTTGTTGGTGTCTTCATATCATTATATTTTTTTGTGGTACAATAATTTTACATGAGTTTGGTGCCTTCTCTATCACTCCATTATTTCATTAATTATAAGCCTTGGATTTAAAAAATTTATTTGTTGTGATTTTCAATAGAAAACCAATATTTTATGTTTGTTTTTGGAAATATTTATTTCTAGGTATTTATGTAATTTTTACAACAAACTTTTTAAATAGGTTTTTCCTCCAATGAATTTTTAAACATTATGAAAAACATGTTTTTAATTGTTTGATAATGAAATTATTATTCTGAAATTATGTCAAACGTAAAGAAACATTTTAGTTTTGATAAAAAATAATGGAATTTTAGATTATGTCCTTAGAAAACATGGGCAGTGTGTGTTCTTATTTTGATTCTATGGAACCTTATTAGTATGGACATAGTTATTGGTGCTAGTTGGGGAAAAAGTCATATCACCAAGGGATGACATAGTGAATATTGGATCGCCACTCGTGAGTACTGGGATAGTAATTCAACATAAATGTGTTTGTTAGTGGATGTAATGTGGTTGGGTATTCTACATGGTAAAAATATGTAGCAATTCTTCTTTTAATTTAAATTGTTTTAAACTGATAAACTTTTTTGATATTCCTCAATTTTTTTAAAGAATATATTTTTTAAAATTATGAGGTAACATATTTCCCCTTCTAAGGATATGTGTGGGAATATTTTGGTGGATTTACTAGTACTTTTATTTAATCCCCCCATATATAATCACTTTGGTGAATATGTATATGTTTTTTTTCATGAAACTGATAATAAAATGTTCTTGTTTTCATTAGTGGAGCATCGTGATGAAATTTAACACCCCAATATTTTATAAGATAGATTATATTTAATTTATTTGTTTTATTTTATTTTACACTACACAAAGATTAGATTACACTATACACAACAATGTATTAGCTTGTAGTATACGCAGCACTATACTTGGCATTGTTACACACTATTTCAAGTTCTTTTGATAGAATACATTTCACTGAGTATAAATTTTGTTCAATATATAAAAGAAATATGTTTAGATTATGTTATACGCAACACCAAAGGAATCTTTCACTAAACACAACATTGAATTGTCTTTAATTACATTCAAGAGAAACCTTCCTCGATAACATTCATTTAATGCAATAATGAGTTTTACTAAACAATGATATATTATTAAAATATTATTATTTAATGGGATATAAACTAGTTATTATGAATATTAATAACCAAATTTTTAATTTTATATAACATTAAAATTAATCTTATGTATTTTCTAGACATGACATAATAAAAAAATCAATTTTTTAGATAAATGAAGTATTTTTCAAAAAATACAGTTTTGTCGCCTTCTAATGGCACAACCATTTTAAATTTAGTTTTTAATAATTTTATATATTATATTTTACAAAATAAACATATTATTTCAAATATTATCATAAAAATTTAATTTTGTTGATTTTTTGGTATTTTTCTCATAAAATTCATATTTTAATGAATAGTGAAAGATACTGAATTTTAATTCAAAATAGCATTTTTATCTAATTTATTTATATAGTTAGATTATATTTTTAATTATTTTTAAAGTGTAATTGGATTATGTTTTTATCATTTAATGCAATTTTGGTCATTTTAAGTAATTTCATATTTAAATTGGATATAAACGCATGATAATCATTTGATAAGTTGTTTCTTCTTAAAAACCCTCTTTTTGGTTTTAACAATTGGAATTAATTTTAAATTAATTTCTCCCAATTCAGTATTTTTAATTATGAAAAATGGATTCATATTTGGAATTAGTGGGTCCATATTATTTTAATATGATAATTTTATTTTTTTGGATATTATGAATAGTAACTACGGTAATTTTTATTTAACACGGTTGAAGGTAAATTAGGTAAATTAGTGTAACAAATAATATGATAAGGGGGATAAAATTATACTAAAACCCACAAAAATAATTTTGGATGAATAAAATTCTACCATTTAATATTAGGTTCTAAACATAGTCATTTAAGGGCCATTTGACAATGAAAATGACATAGATATTAATAAAACCAATGAAAGTGACAAAATGTCAAACTCACATTTATTATAAGTATATTAATTTTAATATTTGAATAACCAAGTTATATATTCAAACATAAGAAGTGAATGGAAAGATAAAATAATTACCTACACCATGAAAATTTATTTTTAATTTTTAGGAAATTAATATTTACTTGAAAGTCTTATACTTTGAGGATGTAAAAATTAATTAATTGATGAGAAATCCATAAAAAAAATTTATTAAAATACAAATAAACATAAAAAGGCCTAAACACATGACCAAATAATATTGGTCGAGTTTATATAAACCATAGGCATCCAGGTGCCGAGAAAGTGACCATTTGAAGCTTTATATAAGAGATTATGATATTTATTTTTTTCTATTTAACGTGATGTTAAAGTTGTCGCATTCAAACATTAATAAGTATAAAATTTTTAATGTTGGATTTTCCAGAAGATAAATTTGACTATATATATTCTTATTAAATCTATTAAATTTATTTTCATAATATTATTTTATTTCATATTCTTATTCTACAAATAAATATATTATATAATTACACAATATTGATGTAGTTATTATTTTAATAATGAAGATATCAAATAAATGTTATTAAAAATATTAAAATAGAAATAATTTGGGCTAATTAATTTTCTGATTAATTTTATAGATTACATTGACCCATTAGGGATATGATAAAATATTTGGTTCAAGGGTAACACCTTATCTTGATATTTCTAAAAATCTATGAAATGAATAATATCACAATTGACACCATTAATTTTTTGTTACATTAATGTTTTATAAAATTATTTAAATATTATAAAACAATTTTAAAAATATATAATAATTATGAAATGTTCTAATTTGTTATAAAATATTCATATGTTGTATAATTTAAATCATATTAGTAAATATTTCACCCTTTTAATATTGAAATATTTGTTATCTTAATTAAAATTAAACAGAATAACTAATTGTCAATTAAAATGATAATGTTTAAATTGACATCCAAACTTGTTTAAATATTATTTTTTGATGATATTTAAATCTTATAATATCTTATATTCTCATATATCTTATTTTTTAAGTATTTGGATGGATTTTAAAATTGTTATAAATTAATATTTTTGAGGTTTCAAAAAGTTCCCCTCACCTCAATTATAAAAAGAAACTTCCTACCTCAACACTTCACTTCATTTTGAGCCTTCAAGATATACCATATCCTGCATATTTCCCTTAAAAATATCCCTAGAATCATTCTACAGGTCTTTTTATTCTTCAATGACCAACTCTAGTGCTCTACAAGGAGATCTCAAGGAGGCGCGTCAAAGAAGAGGTAATATCATTTATCGATTCTTTCAAACTTCATTCTTCTTCTACTTCCACCTCATGAGTAGTTTCATTATAAAGTAATAAATCCAGTAGTAATTATATATTTATAGTTTATTATTATTATTAAACAACCATATTCCACCTTCTATCCATCCTATGAAAGATGAAATCACCACGCATGCATATGTACAACTTACCGTCTCCACGTCGTGGTGTAATCTGTTTTTCACCACTACTATACACGGATGGGTATAATGATGTAATTAATAAATATATAAATTATTAATATAAAATTATATTTATTATGAGATACTATACACAATCAACTTCAATACCATTCAAAAATTATGGGAACTATATCGTCGTTCGTGAGTACATATGACTTACCGTCTCTACGGTGTGATGTGATTCGTTCTACATAATCATCATTAAATGTAATTATATAAATGAATTTAATTAATAAATATGATATATATTATACTAATAACATTATTTAAATTATATAACTATAACGTAAAAAGAGTAATAATAACTTATCTGACAAAACATCCATAAGAACATAAAGCAGTTAATACCTGAATAACGAGTAACAATGAAATGTTACTAACAAACAGATGAAAATATGATCATAAATGTTATCATAAAAATTATTATTATTCTTTAATAAATCAGTAACATTATTTAAATAATTATAAAGTAGGTTAGGATACATACAATTCATATTTTTCCTAATGTAAGGGATTATTTTGTCTCACTTTTATTTCTGTGATACATATGCCTTATACACCATATAATTCTTTTGTGTGGTGTTTATGTTACCAATGAATGTTTTTATTATTCTTATTATGATGGTTATGATATTTACATATGAATATATTTTTCTTAATTTTATGAGACATATGATTCAACTGATTATAAATTAGTAAGAGATAATTTTCCAATCCCATTTTTATTTGAGATTGTTTATACGTAAGTATTTACTAGGGGTATATTTATCATCAATGTCCATGTTTTCTTAAAATGTTTTCATAAAATTTTTACTATTATTCTATTTATGTTTAAAGTAATTATTTACTATTTTTTACTTTTACTACATGGTTTTAAAGTATTCTTTCTTTCTTTTTCCATACAAGGTACTTTTTGACTTTTTCGGCAAGAGTATGAGGAGAATGTTTTTTTAACTTATACAGCAAGAACCGATTTTTACATATTCATAATGACTTATTTCAATTAAGCTTCATCTACATGTTTTAAAGAGTATTTTCAACTAAATTATTTTCTTTCAAATTTTCATGACTTTTTGAGAAAAGAATTTGTTTTTCAGAAGAAAGGATATTTTACTCAGGAATTATGTTCATGTTTTTTATGAAACTTATTTTCCAGCTAAGATGATGCTTATTAAATAGGGTTATTTTTATATCCCAATTATTAATTTTATTTTATTTTGTGTATGATGGAATTATTTTTATGAAATCCATTTATTTTATATGGACTATGATGGAATGATGTTTAAGAAATCCATTTTATTTCATTGGTGAAGCTATGATGAATGATTTATGATTTTGTGGAACGTGTAAGAATGATTTCATTATGAGATGGGTGGCACCTAAATATCCCTCCAATTAATTGGGTAAATATTTATATCTCATGAGATAGATATGACTGGAATGACAATTAAATCTAGTTCAGTAATGCAGGGCTGGAACAGTAAGTAAATATGGTTTAGTAATACATGGCTAGAACAACAAGTAAACTTGGTTTAGTAATGTACTTTGTCCACTATGAGGGTCTTATCAGCAATTTCTTGGATACAATGTAAATAATATTATTTGAATAATGGTTTTCCACAATTCCATGTTTTATTCCAATCACATTTTATCTTTTTTAATGTTTTTTTATGATCTATTCCTTATGAACTGCCAAGATTTATTTCAGGACTTGTGATTTTAATATTTAAACTTTATGATATTGTTTTTTCATTATTATGTTTATGGTTTGTTTTATGTTATCAATTTTTACCCTTATTTATTATTTTAGATCATCCTTTTTATGATTTATTTTCCCCAGGATACAAAGAATGTTTTAGGTTGGAAAACAAAATGGGAAGATCTTTATAGGAGATGTTGAAGATATTTCACCATGTTAGAGGATTATGTTCCATGTTTACAAAGACACTAAACTAATATTGTCTTTGGGAATATGTTTGTTTCATGTATTAAGTATTCTAAAAAAGTAATTTAATATACATGTACAACAATCTTGGGTCGTTATAGTTGGTATTAGAGAGAAGGTTTAGTCAACATTTGGAAACTAGGATACAAAAACTTTTTCGAGATCCCTAGAGATATTTCTAAGGATGTGTATAGGGATTTCATAAGGATAACTCAAGTATAGGTCACAATCCTAGGGTTTTTATGATAATAGTAACTATCCTAGGGTTAAACTGAAGATATCACAGATTGAAATATTAAAAGTAATTTTCCATACTTAAGTCTTTATAATGTATGATATGTATATCTCACACTTTGATTTCTAGTCTTAGTCAATAACCAGAACTACATCAAACATAGTTAACCATTTAATGTTTCAGATGTGAAATGTATGGGAATTATGAAGATCAATTTTCTATGTGGAGACATCATGAAAATAATCATGAGGATGGTATGAGTATTGGTCATACTGATGAAGATAAGGAGATGTTAAAAGACATGTGAAAGGTATGTGATGTTATTCCAGTATTGTTTACATTAAAAATAATAATATTTAGGTTGAGAAAAAATAATACATGATTCATATTTTAGTAAATACAAAGATGATGGATCCTGAGTAATGGTTTAATAATAAATTTGGATGGTTGAGGTGAATATGTTTCGAAATTCAAAGTATATGTTATATGAATCATGAAATATATAAGTGTTTTCAGTATAATTTTTTTCATTAAGGATTGGAGAGGATATGTTGAATAGTTATAAGGAAACAAAAAGTGATTTAAGGGTAAGGTGATATACTTGGATAACACATGATTAAGGGAAATATAACCCTTAATATGTCATGTATGTTAAATTAATGATGATTGGATAATGATATGTTAGATTTGAATATGTAAATTAGATGATGCTAGTTTCTTGGGAACTAATTATGGATTTGTTGAAAAGAGGGTTATGATATCATAGATGGAGTATACAACTTTTTTGGACTTAAGGAATATATCCAATAAGTTTTGGAATAATAAAACATGCATGTTTTCAATAAGTATATATGGTAATTTAGGTTATTACCATGACTCAAGAGAATTTAAGAGTAATTCATTCAAATGTTTGTAATGTGACCAACAAGATATACCTTATGATATATGGGGGATAAATGATGGTATTCATATGCTTGTTATATGACCATTCTTGTAATTGTTTATTTCTACTGTGAGTTTGGATTGAAGTATTTTGGATAAGACTAATGGTTGGAATGGATTAAGATGGACATAATATATTATTGTTTAAGGCTAAAACATTTTTTTAATATTATTAATGTAATGTTATAATAGTATAGTTTTAGAAAAAAGACAACTCGTAGTATGGGCGACAACCCATCGTGACGGACAAGGTTGCGGGAATCGAACCCACAACCGAAGTGCGACATGCCTTTATCGCCTACCACTAGACTATGAGAAGTCCCTGGTTAGTATAAATTAGTTTTATTTTATTTAATAGGTATGTTGGATGAAGTATAAGTCCATTTTTGGAACCATATACGATTAATCTTACCATATATAGAATTTTGTATATTTGATAACTTGTGGTAGCCTTTTTGTGATAGAGACAGATAGAATGACCTATCATTCTATCACATGATCTTCTAACACTTCAAGAATGAAAAATTCTACATTAATTTTTTAAATAAGAGAAGAACTGTAAATTGTTCAAGGCACAAACAATGGTGATATTATACCAAAATCAAGTAAGTATTTATTCTCATGGAAAATTATTCAAGTTTTGGGAAAGGATATTGAAAACCAAAAATGTTATTTTAGTACCTTCTTATCTAATGAATCAAATGGTCCCTTAAAACATAATATATTTATGTATTTCTGGTAGTTAACTTTCTCTGAGCATTATTCACTATCACTATACATCAGAACATGATGGTTAGATTTCCCTTTTATATCCATGTATTCACTTCCCACCTATGTTCTCCTATGTTGAAACCAAATGATGAGTTACTTTGGGAAACCTTTAAGTTTCTAACATTACTTTTTTAAATAAAGTTTTATTATTCCTTTTTAACGTGTGGGTTTCTATGAAAGAAACTTTCAAGTTGTAAACCATTTATAACCCCAGCGAATGTCGAGGGCGAAATTCATTTTAAGGGGGGTAGAATGTAACACCCCGATATTTTATGAGATAAATTATTTTTAATTTTTTTTATGTGTTGTGTTGTACGCTATACAAATATTATATTCTTCTATATGCAACACTTTATTAGTTTTCAGTATACGCAACACTATATTTGGCTTGTGTTACATTCAATTTCAAGTTCTTTTGATAGAATTCATTTCACTGAGAATAGATTTTTTTCAATATGTAAAAGAACTGTGTTTGGATTATGTTATATGAAACACCAAAGGAAGCTTTCACTAAACACAAGACTTAATTGGCTGACATTACATGCAAGAGTGACCTTCCTCGATAGCTTTCATTGTGCGCAATATCGAGTTTCACTAAACAATGATATATTATTAAAATATTATCATTTAATGGGATATAAACTAGCCGATTGGAATAGTATTAACCAAATTTTTTTATATAACATTAACATTCATCTTATTTATTTTATAAACATTATATAAGATCAAATTCAATTTTTCAGATAAAAGAAGTATTTTTCAAAAAATGTAGTTTTGTCGCCTTCTAGTGGCGCACCCATTTTAAATTTGGTTTTTAACACATTTAAATATTATATTTTACAAAATAAACTTCTTATTTTGAATAAGATCATAAATATTTACTTTTATTTAATTTTTGGTATTTTTCTGATAAAATTCATATTTTAATGAATAGTGAAAATTACTGCAGTTTAATTCAAAACTGCCATTTCATCTAATTTATTTATATAGTTAGATTATTTTTTTAATTGGTTTTAAAGTGTAATTGGATTTTGTTTTTATAATGTAATCCAATTTTGGTCATTATAAGTAATTTCACATTTAAATTGGACATAAACACATGACAATCTTTTGATAAGTTTTAACTTCTTAAAAACCCACTTGTTGGTTTCAACAACGAGAATTAATTTTAAATTAATTTTTTCCAATTATATATTTTGAATTATAAAAAAATGGATTCAATATATGGAATTAGTGGGTCCAAATTATTTTAATAAGATAATTTTATTTTATTTGGATATTATGAATAGTAACTACGATAATTTTAATTTAACGCGGTTAAAGGTAAATCAGGTAAATTTGTGTAACTAATAATATAATAATGAGAATAAAATTATCCTAAAACCTACCAAAATTATTTTGGATGATTAAAATTATACCATTTTAATATTAGGTTCTAAAATTAGTCATTTAAGGGCCACATGACAATGAAAATGACATAGATATTAATAAAACCAATGAAAGTGAAAAAATGTCAAATTCACATTTCTTATGAGTATAATAATTTTAATATATGAATAACTAGATGATATCTTGAAAAATAAATAGTCCATGGATAGATAAAATAATTACCTAAATCGTGTTAATTTATTTTTAATTTTTAGGAAATTAATAATTACCTTAATATCTTATACTTTGATGATGTAAAAATTAATTAATTAATGATAAATCCATAAAACAATTTTTATAAAAATAAAAATAACCATAAAGGACTAAAAACATGAAAAAATCATATTGATTGAGTTTATTTCGACTATAAGCATCCAAGTTTCGAGAAATTGGCCATTAGTAGCATTATAGAAGAGGTTATGACATTTATTTTATTTTATTTAAAGTGATATTGAAGTTGTCACATTCCTAATTTAATAAGTATAACATTTTTAATGTTGATTTTCTAAAAGATAAATTAAACTAAATATATTATTATGAACTATAGTAAATTTATGTTCATTATGTTATTTTATTTCAAATTATTATTCTAAAAATAAGTATATTAAATAATTACACAACATTGATGTTGTGATTATTTTAATAATGAAGATATAAAATAAATGTCATTAAAAATATTAAAATAAATATAATTTGGGATAATTAATTTTTCTAATTAATCTTATATATTACCTTGACCCATTAGAGATATAATTAAATATTGTTTCTAGGATATCACCTTATCATCATATTTCTAAAAATCTATGAAATGAATAGTGTCAAAATTGACACAATTGATTTTTTGTTAAAATAATGTTTTATAAAATTATTTAAAAATCACAAAGAAATCTAAAAAAATATATAATAATAATTATATGTTCTAAAATATTATAAATCATTCATTTATGGTATAATTAAAATCAAATAAGTAAATATTTCACCCTTTTAATATTGAAACATTTGTTATCTTAATTAAAATTAAATAGAATAACTAATTGTCAATTAAAATGATAATGTTTAAATTGAGATAAAAACATGTCTAAATTTTATTGGTTGATGAGATTTCAATATTATCATATCTTATATTTTAATACATCTCATTTTTAAGGTATTTCTATTCATTTTCAAATTATTATAATTTAATAGTTTTGAGGTTTCCAAAAGTGCCCCTCGCCTCAATTATAAAAGGGCACTTCCCCGATCAACTCTTCACTTCATTTTTAGCCTTAAAGTTCTACCATAACCGAAACATTTACATTATAAAATTCCCTATAAACATTATATAGGTCATTATCTTCTTCAAAGACCAACTCTAGTGCTCTACAAAGAAATTTAGAGGAGACACGTCGAATAAGAGGTAATATCATTAACCAATTTTTTCAAAATTATTCTTTCTTATACTTCCACCTCATGAGTAGTTTCATTATAAATTAATAAATACAGTATTAAAAATATATTTAGAGGTTATTATGATTATAAAACAACCGTATTCTATATTCTACCCATTCTATGAAAAATGAAATCACCACATGTGCGTACGTACGGCTTACCATCTCCATTCTGTGGTGTAATACATTTTTCACCACCACCATACATGGATGGGTATAATGATAGAATTAATAAATATATACAGTAATAATATAAAATTAAATTTATTATGAGATATTATACACTAAAAATTTCAATACCATTCAACAATTATGGGCACGATATCGTCACTCGAGCGTACATATGGCTTACTGTCTCTAAGATGCGATGTGATTTGTTCTAAATAATCTTCATTAAAGAGTGATTATATAAATTAATTTAATGAATAAATATGATATATATTATACTAATACCATGTTTTAAATGATATAACCATAACCTAAAAAGATTAATAATAACTTATATGATAAAACTTGCACAAGAACATGAAGTAGTTAATACCTGAATAACGAGTAACAATGAAGTGTTACTAACAAACGAATGAAACTATGATCATAAATATTATCATAAAAATGATTATGATTATGGAATAAATCAATAAAATTATTTAAATCATTATATCGGAGATTTAGATACATACAAATCAAATTGGACCTAATTAAGGGATTATTGTTTCTCACTTTTGTTTATGTCAGACATATGCCTTATACACCATATAATTATTTTTTGTTGTGTTTATGTTACCCATAAAGGTTTTTATTATTATTATTATGAATTTTGTGATATTTACATATGAATATAAGTATCTTAATTTTATGATACATATTATTCAAATGATTATAAATTGGTAGGTGATAATTTTTCAATGTCATTTTTATCCATGATTGTTTATACGTAAGTATTTACTAGGGGTATATTTATCATCCATGTCAATATTTTCTAAAAATGTTTTCATGAAATGTTTACTATTCTTCTATGTATGTTTAAAGTAATTTTTAGCTTTTTTTTACTTTTAATACATTGTGTGGAATGAATCTTTATTTTGTTTTCCATAATAGGTGCATTTTGACTTTTTCAGCAAGAGTATGAGGATAATGTTTTTTTAACTTATATAGCATGAATGAATTTTTACATCTTCATGACACCTTATTTCTATGAAACTCCCTTTACAAATTTACAATTTTATTTTCAACTAAATTCTTTTCTTCTAAAATTTCATGAAATTTTGAGAAAATAAAACATTTTTGAAGAAGAAATGATATTTTCCTCAGGAATTAATTTTAATTGTTTTATCAGAATTATTTTACTTCTAAGATGATGCTCTTTACTCAGAAAGGCTCAGAACATGAGTAGAACCCATTCTCCCCAAAATTTATTAATAAAAAGGTAAAAGTTAGGTGATTACATGAGGTATAATGATCTTGTATTAGTAAGAGAAAAAAGTGAAAATAAGAATGAAATTGGAAAGAAGTACATCAAAAGTATCCATACAAAGCCATAAGAGTGCTTGGAATGCATACATACAAACCAGAGCAGCAGCCATCGATTTCAGAGTCTTCATTAAAAGACACATGTATTTCTGGTAATTATTCTATCTCAATCCCAACATCCAAGCATCCCATTCGTCGACAGAAAAAAATAGAATACAACACAGTGACACGATTTCCCATTCCATATCAAAAGCAGCTTCGAGGTTCATCTACACATGAAACTCAAACATCCCTACAAGCCCATGTCAATCCTTTATTTCTATGACTTCACTAAAAAAATGTCTGAAACATGTGACTAAACCTTCCTTGATCAACAGATCCTTTGAAATCCATACACAGAGTAGGAATAAACAGCCATGAGGGAGAGAAAATATCACACACAACTGCAAAAAAAAGATGCACAAATAGGTTCAAACAATCCTGTACATTTCCCATGGAGAAAACAACCCTCTCTAAGGAATCTGAACATCAATACATAGCAATGAACATGAAGCTAGAAAGGTAAACTCCTTCGCACTAGTATAGGGATCAAACAACAAGAGATACTGAAGAAAAATGGCATCAATTCCAACACAGGTATTCCTCATCCACATAAGATAATCAAGCAACGGGCCTTAATAGTGTCTATGCTCAAAACAATCCCTTCTAGACAAGGTAAAGTGAGGAAAAGAGACTCAAAAAGCACCAAATAAACCAATAATAACACAACAATCAAGGTACCACACCATCCTAGTGCTATAGAACCATGGAAGAATCAAGAAGCAGCCTAGAAAATCCTAAGAAAGAGTTATTCCCACTGAAGTTGATGATAACTAAAATCAAGGTTTTGGACAAGCACAAATTCCACTCTATCAGAAATTCTCTCCCTGATACTGATATTTTCATCAACATATATTTCCTTGTGTTCAGCATGTTATTGTATTTGTTGTCAATAAGATTTTAATAAGGTTTCAATTGTCAATATGTGTATGGAATGGTAGTGATGAAAGCTATGATGATTATTGAAGTGGTGATGCTTAAAGTAATGTTGCTGACATGGTGAAGAACCCAATTTGATTATGAATATGTTCCACAACCAATGAAACTTGAAGAATTACTATTTAACATTGGATGACATGTTTGGGAATTCTCCATAACACTTTAGACAATTTTTGATCTAGTCTTAAGTTCTAAGACTTGTATCGAGGTGATACATTGTTACAACATTTGAATAAGTCCATGAAATACTCAATTGCATGAGGAAATAAGTAAAGATCCATCCATAGTCACTAAGTGGATGAACTGTTGAAGATCCATCCATTGAATCTAAATGGATGGAGTTTAGAAATCAGACGATTGAAGAGCTGATCTTCAATGTTCCAAGACATGTGTTTAAAGGATAACACATCACTCACAACAAGGTTCCCATGCATTATTCTTTAAATTCATGAGGAGAAGTAGAACCCACACATCCTCATTTATTGATTCGAAGTAACTTAATGAAGAGGTTTGGAATTAATGATCCAAACCTTAAAGATTATTGATGATGTTTGAAGAAAAAGAAGAAGAAAGGAATCATGCATGGGATTTGAATAAAGATGGGTGGTTTGGAATTTTAAGGATGAATTCATATTTCATTTTTATACTTAGTACTTAGTATATGCCTTTACAAAAAAATAGGTCCAACCATGTAGGATAGCTGAAGCCCTCACCCAAGGCATATGCAAGACCCGAGGGTCTACCACGCCCAAGGGGAAGGCCTCAAAGCCAACCCACAAGAGGCGCATATGGGTCGGGTATAATCCAGCAAGTGCACGCACGGCGGTGAACCCGTGCAGAGAGTTCATAATGGGTGCTAAGAGAATGAACAGAGGAGGAAGAGTGGTCGCTAAGAGAGCGCTCGCAGAGGACCGGTGTGGGGAGACACTGGAGGGGGAGAGGAGTAATCTGGATTTAGGGCAGTGTGAGTTTATTTTTAAACTGCACAAAATTTGTGGTGTGTTTCGATGTGGGACAAGTTTTTAAAAACACGGATCTGATTTGTGACGTCCATCTGATCTCGCGCCTGTTCTCATCTGCTCATCTCATCCACGCTACGCCTTCTAATCAGGGCCTTTTGTGATCAGTATGAGCTGATGCAATGTCCATGGCATCTTCTTCAACCACTGACCGCATGGAGAACCACCTGACGTCGTTGCTCTCCATCACCATTGCTGATCTACCTTGATTGAGATCTTGACCACTATTAATGATGAATTATACTGCATGATGATCATCTAAGAATTGCGATATCATGCATGCATTAATATTTTCATGCATGCATCTAGATGAAGAGTTTGAACAAGGTCGAAGAAAATGAAGTTGCAAGACCTTGTCTTGCATGGATGAAGCTCAGGCATGATTGTTCGCATGCATTCAAAAACACATGCACGTAAATTATTCCCTATAAATGAAGAGCATGTGGTTGAAAATGAAACACTCATGACTTGTGTTATATCTTAATATGCATTTGAAAATATTCAATGTTATATATCTTGGGCATTCAAATATTTGAACTCTGCAGTTTTGAACACCCTCTTCACCTATAAATGGAGGAGCCCAAGCTGTGAAGATGTTGCTTCCATTATTGAAGAAAGGATCTCTTGTTTCTTCAAAGAAACAGATAAAATGCGGACCCCTATGGTTCGTGAAAGGTAGAGTTCCACGCATCCTAGCTACATGAAGAAGAAGATGTGCACATCTCTTGTGCGAAAAAGCCATCATGTGAATCCCTTGTGTGAAGGAGTCTCATCCATCCATTGCGCGAAGGAGTCATGTGTAGCCCTTGCACAAAGGAGAGATGTGAACCTCTCATGGATCATGAAAAGAAGAACATCAAACCCCTTTGTTCACAAAATAACTTGCACCCTCTGTGCAAAGAGAAACCACGAGCACGTGATAGGTTCTTTCAAACCCTCTCAGTGCCTTCATGCGTAGTATACCATAGGTACAGAACATGTTCATAGACCCTTGTGATACTCTGCGAAGGTACCCATGTTAAGGATTCCTCCCTTGTTTCACAAATATGAATAACCCATGCATACACCACTCACATACCCATTCAGTTTGTGTGTGCTTTATTTGAAGAAGAAAAAGAAACTTGGGTCCCTTAGGGAAGAAAAAGAACCCAATATTTCTGGTGTCTGCATAATAGGAAGAAGTGAATTCATGATGGACATGCATACACATGCATGAGTTGACACCATATTCATGCAAAGAAAAAAAGAACAAAAAGTGTGTACACATGTGAAGGAGGAGGAAGAAAGAAGAAAGAACACACATAAATAAGATCACCCATTCGGGTTTGAGTAAACATACACTTATATTGAACCCAAAATAAATAATAAGATTTTGTGAAAAGAACCAAAGTCAAAAAGTGTGTGTGAGAGAAAGGAGGAAGTGTTTGTTCTCAAAAGGTTATACCCATTGGGGTTTTTATATAGAGAAAGAAAGTATTGTGCATGCATGCATGCATGCACATGCACACATGAAGATACTTAATATAAGAATCAAGATTTTATGTTCACATGTATAATCAAGAAGATGAAGTTCCACAAAACTCATGAATAAAGAATAATTAACCAAGATATTCAAAAGAAAGAATTTTCATTTCCATTCAATTTATGCACAAAGTTAATGAGTATTGAGACTAAATCTAGACAGAGTTAAAGAAGATATTTTATCTGAGTTGATAGTGTTTGATAATCCATGAAGACAGACAGTGCTGATATTGTACAAGATCGCTCTTATATATTAATATTCTTGAATACGTTGTGTGCACCATTGTAACACATCTTAGTGAGGCCATGACTTAATTATAAGAAGAAAGAATTGTATGAGCATTTTTGAGACTGAGGACTAATTAGAAAAGTGATCATATTCATTAAGAAAGGCCAATGGACCTTATCAAAGGCTGTTGAAGATTCTTAAATAGATACACAGAAATTTGTGATTCAGTAAGCCTTTTTGGAGAGAGAATAATATCATCTACATTGAATCAAGAAAGAAAAAATAATTAAAATGATCGTGTGACTCAATATCTAGAATAACCCTGTGAGATTTAGGTAGGAGAATAACACTTTAGTGAGACTCTGGAGAAGGCCAATGGGACTTTGGTAACACTGTGTGAAGTAGTATAAATAAACTCTTGTGGGACTCAGGAGAGTTAAAGTGTGACTCTATATCGACCATATTATTTACAAATATGATTATAGTGGAGAATTTATGTTAGGGAGAATAACCAACACAGTAGGGATTAGTTCTTTGAACCAAACATTGTAAATCTTTGTGTTCAGTGCCTTTACATTTATAGCATCATTCGAGGTAAGGCTAAGAGACACAAGAAGAGTGGATCGAAGAATTAACCATCCATAGAGGTTTAATTGAAAAGAATCAATTAGTAAAAAGTTTCAAAAGGGATCAATGATTCACCCCCTCCCTCTCTCATCAATTCACACTGATCTAGGCACTTCAATCGGTATCATTGGGAGGTTCCCTCTAAAATATCCAAGGGAGTCTTTGTGAAGGGAATATTTGAAGAGATTAGTGAACCACCTCAAATGGAGATATCCTCTAAGACTCAAAATAACATAAAGAATAAACAATAAATGAACATGAATAATAATCTTACTTATAAGGGGGAGACACCTTCTACTAAAGGTAATATGAAAGGTACAACATGTGATAAACCCATTTATTATTATGACTCTTATTATGAAGCCTGCTCAAGATATGATGATGATAGATCAATTAGTGATCTTAAAAATGAACTCAATGATCATCTGAATAATTTTCCTAGAGAAGTGTAAAGACACATTTCTGTAAGAATTAGTAATATTCAAGATGAAAAATTACAGCTGAAATAAGAATTTGATGCAATAGAAGAAGCACTAGCTAAAAGGGTTGGTCTATCCAAAACTGTCACAAAACTTGTGAGGGAAAAAGAAGAAACAATTTACCTTTACAATGACATATAAGATGAAGTCACTGAAAAATTTCTGGGAATTATGTGTGAGAAATAATTCTTTGAAATGGTATTTGTAGACTTTTTCCATGCATTTGAAAAGTTTCACAAGTTCTCTATGGTTTTCAAAGCTGATCAAATAGAACAAAGAGCTAACAAGGTAATGGATATTGACATCTATTTGAGAAATTAAAAAATATGCATGAAGAAAAAATGATAAAGTTGAAGTAGAATTGGGAAATCAATATGAGACTTGTTGAGGATGAGAAGAACTCCCTTAACCTGAAGTGTTTAGAGGTGGAGGTGAAATTAAAGAATCAGTAATCACTCCAAGCTAGAACTTCCTAAATAGATAAAAGAATAGATGATTCCACTCATTTTTTCATTGAGAATTATGATTCTAAAATAAACATCTGATCATCCTCTAATTAAATTCCAAAAACATCCAAGAAGAAGGTATACTATAACCCGGTTATTTCTGTTTTTACTAATGCAGTTGCATCTGCAAGTACAAGTTCAAAGCTAAAAGCTGGAAAGATGTGCATTGATAAAAATGTTGATAAATCCATACAAATTTCAATTTTGGATGTTGGGATGATTGAGAATAATAAATCCCAAATGGATTATTTAAATAAAGAAAGAAAATTCTAAAAACAACAGCGCACTAAAATTACCCATACTGATGCTACAAGAAAATGAAGAAGATGTATAGGCTACTGTTGGTGTTATTGGAAGTTTGGAAATCAGGCCAATGATTTCTGGAATAATATGTCAGCATATAAAAATTAGGAAAGGCCTACCTTCAGGGAAAGTAGATTTAAATAAATAAATAATCCTACAACACAAATACAAAAGACATAGATGAAGAATAATATGTTTATCAAGAACAGATTTTAATATCTTGAAGACTTCTATGATAATTGCAATAGAAGAGGTCAAAGTTATGATGAGTGATGGTTTAGTCCTACCATTCCTCATGCATATTTTGATAATAATCTTAGACCACAACAAAGGATAGGGGAAGGAAAAATATTTGAAAAGTCTTCCATTGGGAATATACAAAACACTAAAGTCAAGAAAATAGTTAAAGAAATTATTCCCAAGAGGAATTTCAAGCCAGATTCCAATAATATCATCTCAACCAAGAAAATATTCTTCTACTATGGAAAGAAAGGTCATACCATGGATTACTACAAACAATCCATGGAAATAAATGGAAGAAATATGAAAATAAAAGGATAATCAATCTAGAAGAAGATTGCAGTGACTTAAATCATTCCTAAAGATAATATTAATAAGTTTACTAAGAAAGTTAACTTGAAAACATTGAAAAATCCATGTGGAATATCAAAACCATAATATGTTAAGAAGGATTGTTTAGTTATCTAGCCTAATCAATTAAAAATTTCTAGAGAACTACAAAGAGCTAAAGATGAAGTACTAGATAAAGATAAGGCAAAGGGGAAGCATGTCATTTCACATGAATGAGAATTCAAATTTCATGATAGGCTGTCAGCACATGATAACCCAAGAGTATCACATCTATTTTGTGGAAGGTGGAAGAAGGCTGGACATCATGCAAAAAAATGTATTGATGTTTTATTTGGCCAAATGGAGATGTTGAAAATTGAAAAACATGCACTAGTGGAAGATACTTCGCTATTGGAAGAAGTAAAGAAAAATAATCCACAAAAGTTGAAGGTAAATGGAAGTAAAGGGTCCATGCTGACAAAGAAATATCAAAATTTCAAGTGGATAGGAAACACCAGCATGAAGTGTACCAGACGCTTTAGAGCTGTATGGAAAGGACTTCTTGGGTTGAGAGAAAATTCATAGCCCCAGGGATTCTATTAATAAGCTCACACATTTTCCATATTATTCCCTTATATTTTTGTTGTATATGTGTACTTACATTGTAGGTAATTGAAGATGAAGGTCATTCTTAAGATGACAGATGAATAAGAAAAGTGGATAACAACTAGTTGGACACATTATTCCTGATTTGTTAATAACATGATGTTTTACATAGTGGAATATTATCAACATGAATATCTTGAAGAATATGTGATCATATTTTCCACCATGATGAATCAAAGGGATTTCACCCCTTGAGGGGGAGAAAATATAAAGGATACGATATTAAGGATTATGTCATGAAAAATCTTGAAATTCATATCATCTCATGAAGTGGAGACTGAGGTATTCCAATCACACATTCCTCCCTTGTTCATAATTGTATTTATCATGTCAATTAAGGGGGAGTTCATGATTGATGAAAATATTGGATGAAATGGGGAGCTTTATCATTGAAATTGAAATTTTTAATATATTTGGTTAAGTAT
This sequence comes from Viscum album, assembly GCA_963277665.1. Lineage (NCBI taxonomy): Eukaryota > Viridiplantae > Streptophyta > Magnoliopsida > Santalales > Viscaceae > Viscum > Viscum album. Next base: position 116,838,368 of record OY728139.1, on the reverse strand, counting down.
GTACAATATTTAGCATTTCATGGATAAATCTGATTATTTTTAACCCCTTTTTTATGAATTGAATCATTTTGAGCATGATTTTACATGTATGGTTGTTTATCGACAGCATTGAATACCTTGTTCATATCTCTCTTGTTTTATATTTTGGGTTAGCCCATGTAGACTAATATTTGGTTTACTAAAGGCTATTTGCTATGTGAACCAGGTGACATCATCCCTCTCTCACAAATATTTGAGAAGATAATCCTTAAAGAGAGGGGGACATGTTTTTGAACAGACCCCACTAAACCATTGCATTTGGTTTCCACTAAGGGGGATAAATATTGGCACACATACTGACCCATTCAATGTTTTCTTAAGTGATATTGACAATAAAATACAATGGGGGAGATTGTTGAGCATGGTGTTGTATTTTTTGTCAATAATATGTCAATAAGGTGTTAATTTTCAATATTTGTATGTCAAGGTTGTGATGAAAGCTATGAAGATGATTGAAGTGGTGATTCTTAAAGTAATGTTGTTGAATTAGTGAAGTAACCAAATTGATTATGAAGATGTGCCACAACCAATGGCACTTGGAGAATTACTATTTAACATTGGATGACATGTTTGGAAATTCTTCATAACACATCAGACAATTGTTGCACTGGTCCTAAGATCCAAGACTTGTATTAAGGTGATACATTGTTACAACATTTGAAAAAGTACATTAAATACTCTATTTCTTGAGGAAATAAGTAATTATCCATCCATAGTCACTAAGTAGATGAAGTGTTAAAGATCCATCCATTGAATCTAAATGGATAAAGATAGTAATCAGATGATTGAAGAGCTGATCTTCAAAGTTCAAAGACATGTGTTTAAAGGATAACACATCACTCACAACAAGGTTACCATGAATTATTATTTAAATGGATGAGGAGAAGTAGAACCCACAAATCACCCTTGATTGATTCAAAGTAACTTAATGAATAGGTTTGGAATTCATGATCCAAACCTTAAGGATGATTGATGATTTTTGAAGATGAAGAAGGGGAAAGGAAACATAAATGGGATTTGAATGAAAAAGTGTGGTTTTCCATATTAAGTATGAATTCGTACTTAGTTTTTATACTAAATACTTAGTATATGACTTTACCCAAAAAAAATAGGGCCAACCATACAGGCCAGCTGAAGCCCTCAGCCAAGGAATATGCAGTTTTTGAGGGTCTACCATGCCCAAGTAGAAGACCTCGAAGCCAGCGCATAAGAGGTTCATGTGGGCCGTGTATAATCCTGCAAGTTTGCGCACGGTGGTGAACCCATGTGGTGAGTGAATAGTGGGAACTAGGAGCATGCCTGGAGGAGGTAGAGTAGGCGCAAACAGCGCGCCTGTAGAGAACCAGTGCGGGGTGACACCAGAGGGGGTGAGGAGTAATCTGGTGTTAGGGCGGCATGATTTGACTGATTAACCACACGAAATCCACAGCTTGTTTCGATGTGGGACACGTTTTTAAAAACATGAATGTGATTTGCATCATCCATCTGATCTCGTGACTGATCTCAGCTACTCATTACATCTGCGCTACGCCTTATAATCAGGGCCTTCCGTGATCGATCCAAGATGATCCAATGGTCATGGAATCTTATTCCCCCTCCGACTTCATAAAGATACATTCGATGCCACTACTCATCATCGCCACCGCTGATCCACCTTGATCGAGCTTCCGACCACTGTTGAAGATGAAGTCTACTGCATGATGATCATATGAGTGTCGCAATATCATGAATTAATTAAAAGTTTCATGCATGAATCGATATGAATACTTAAAATGATGTCAAAGAAAACAAAGATGTGAGACCTTGTCTTTCATGGATAAAGCTCTAGCAGGATGGTTCACATGCATTTGAAAACACATGCACGTGATTTCCTCCCTATTAATGAGGAGCTCACGATTGAAAAGTAAACACCCATGACTTGCGCCATATCTTAATCCGCGTTTGAAAATATTCAATTCCAGATATCTCGGGCATTCAAATATTTGAAACCCATGGTTTTGAACACACTCCCCGCTAATGAAGGGAGGTGCCCAAGCTATGAAGAGGTTTATGCCATTCTAGAAGAAAGGATCCCCTTTTTCTCTAATGAAATAGAGAAAACTCAAACCCCTCTGGTTCACGAAATATAGAGTTTCGCGCTCCTAGCTATGCGAATAATAAGAGTCATGCATCTCTTGTGCGAAGAAGGAATCTTGGTCCTCCCTTGCACGAAGGATTCATGCTCATCCATTGTGCGAAGGAGTCCCACACATCCCTTTCATAAAGGAGAGTCATGCACCTCTTGTGGTTCATGAAGAGAAGAATTGCGAACCCGTTGGTTTGTAAAAGAATATGCACCCTCTGTGCAAAGAGAAACCACAAGCATGTGATAGGTTCTTTTGAACACTCATATATTGAACCTAAATAAGATCACCCATTCGGGTTTGAATAAACATACACATATATTGAACCTAAACTAAATAATATGTGTGTGTGTGCAAAGAACCAATGAAAAAAATTGTGTGTGAGAAAAAGAAATAGGAAGTGTGTGTTCTCAAAAGGTTATACCCATTGGGGTTTTCACACAATGAATAAAAGGATTGTGTATGCATGCATTCATGCACATGCCCACTGATCAGAAAAGTGATCAGAGTTATTAAGCAAGGCCATCATACCTTATCAAATGCTGGTAAAGATTCTTGAAGAGATTAACAGGAAATTGTGATTCAATAAGCCTATGTTGAGAGAGTATAATATAATATAAATTGAATCAATAAATAATAAAGAAGGAAGTTTCTTGTTTGAATCAAGAGCAAGAAGAACCTAGTGAGATTCCAGGAGGATAAGAAGTCTTCAGTGAGACTCTAGAGCAGGCTAGTGGGACTCTGGTAACACTGTGTGAATCAATATGAAGAACCTCGTGTTGGACTCAGGAGAGATACATTGTGACTCAGTATCAACCATTTTAATAACTCATTTGATTATAGTGGAGAATCTTTATTGGGGAGAATAACCAACACAACAGGGTGTAGGTATTTTAACCAAACCTTGTAAATCATTGTGTTCAGTGCCTTTACATTTACCACATCATTCGAGGTAAGGCTAAGAGACACAAGAAGTGTGGGTAAAGGATTTAACTATCTATAAAAGATTAATTTAAAGGAATAAATTAGTTATAATATTCAAAGCATATCACCGATTCACCCCCTTCCCCTCTCAATGATTCACACTGATTCAAGCAGTTCACCTTGTTACGATGTCTTCTAAAAGACAAACTTTCTTGTTCCTCAATCCAAGGATAGAATTCCTCCTTGTATCATTTTTTAATCACACGAGTTAAATTTATAAGCTTAATTATATCATCTTGTTCCTAAATCAAATGGTAGGGTTCCTCTTCATATGATGGGGAGGATCCCCCCCCCCTCTTCAGAGGATACTAATGCAGATGGATTTTCATTGAGAACTGGATGTGGAGGGATGTTAATTTCCTTCATTCGAATCCCTACAGATCTAGTGAAAATGGTTCTCTACATCTTATAGTAACCAATGAGTTTTAGAGTCTTCTTGGGGTGTGTAATGATGTTTAAGAACCCCATTTTATTTAATGGGTAATACTATGATGAATGATTTATGTTTTTGTGGAACATGTAAGAATGATTTAATTATGAGATGGGTGGGACCTATATATCCCCCCAATAAATTGGGTAAAGATTTATATCTCATGATATAGATATTAAATGAATAGAAAGTAAATATGGTTCAGTAACACAGGGCTGGAACAACAAGTATATCCAATTAAGTAATACATGGGTGGAACGGGATGTAAACCTGGTTTAGTAATTGATTTTGCCCATTGTGATGGTCTTGGAAGAAATACCTTGGCTACTATAGAAATCATATTATGTTCTTAATAGTTTTCCCCAATTACATGTTTTATGCCAATGCTATTTTATCATCATTAATGATCCTTTATAATATATGCCTTATGAACTGCCAAGATTTATTTCATGACTCGTGATTTCAATATTTAAAATTTATGTTCATGTTTTTATATTATTATGTTTATAGTTCGTTTTTTGTTCTCAATGTTTACCCTTACTGAGAATTTTATCTCACCGTTTTATGTTTTCTTTTCCCTAGGATACAATGGGTGTTTTTAGGTAGGAAAACAAAAGGGGAAGGTCTTTATAGGAGATGTTGAATATCTTTCACCAAGTTAGAAGATTATGTTCCATGTTTCCAAAGACACTAACTAATACATTCTTTGGGCATCTGTTTGCGTCATGTATTAAGTATTTCACAAAAGTAATGTAATGTACATGTATGTCAATCTTGTTTCAATATATGAAACTTCATATGGATGCTTGGAGTTTAGAGTTTCTCTTATGTATTCATTGGATTGATGCCATATTAGTGTTTCTATGCCATGAAAAAAAATCTTGATTATCTTTATAATACCTTTCCACTATTACTCTGATATTTTCATATTATTGGTTCATTATTTTAGTTTTATCATTTATACTCATGAATCTTACAATTCGGTTTGATTATTTTATTTTTTATGTCTGGTTATGTTTATTTTTAAAAGGGAAATCCCCCCTCCCCATTTTTCAGGGAAGTCCTTGACATTTATTTCCAGACTTTGGTGTCTCGGTTAGACCCACTAAGAGTAGTTCCAACATTGACCTATTCTAAGACAATTTTTTTAGTGGGGATGTTACACCCTCAATTCTAGTTAGTAGCCTCTATCTTTTGAGGAGGAGATACTAATGTCACATAACACCTCGGGTCTAGAAACTAGCTAGTGATCTTGGGTTGGGGACATTACATTGGAGGATATTGATCGAAGATTATCTATTCTAGAAAAATCATGACCTTAATTTAAGAAGAGTTAATTTAGAAGTAATGGAGAAAGAAAAATAACCAAGACTCTATGGGAAGGCACTTGGAGAATTTTTGATATTTTTTCCATGTAATGTTTCCATCAACATTTGGGTGGGGAAAACTATTAATGAGATAATAAAAACTCAAGTTGATACAAATTAAAATAAAAAAACTCTAAAAAATGTGTTTTTGATACAATGAATTATTAGCATGATGATTTTGTCAAGAAATTCTGTGACAATTCATGTTAATGACTTCACCATGTTTTAGAGTGATTTTTGGATCTGTAGGAGTGATGTTCATAGGGGTGGGGTTAGCTTTAATCTAGTTTTCGTCACTCCTAGAATCTCGGGATATAACGGTTACCAATTTAAATAAATCTAGTGGTAAAAATAAATTGATCAACGAGTATTTCAATGGTATCATTGGGAATAAATAGATTATGTTGAAGGAATTCCAAACACCATCCAAAATTGATTTAAATAAATAAGTAAGAAGAACTCCATTTCAATGGTAAGATTAAAATATTGGTTAAGAGATAAGAAAAAAAAAAGTTAAGGAAAACATATTGGTCCCATACCAATATTGTGGAATTAAAAATATAAAGGGAATCTAAAATTGTATTGTAGAGAGTATAGAGTCATCTCTAAAAGTAGTTATGGAAGTTTAATATATAAAACAATTGGTGATAAAATAATTTTACTATTTAGTGTCAAAGATCCTTTTGAATCATGGATTATTAAATATGGTGTCTCATTTTACTCTACATCTATGAGATGGTGGATGAAAAACTATGTTTCTTTATGGTTCATTGGGGTTTACATTGTGGATGATGACACTCATATGATTTTGGGGAAAATGTTATCTAAATTACCAAATAGTAAATTGGGTTTTCTTGAATTCCATGGGTTTCAGAACATATTGAATTTAATAAAGAACCTGATATTAATTGGTTAGCCTAATGAAGTGGGTATTTATATAAATTATATTAATAGAGTGTTGAAGATATTATAGGGATAAATGGTGGTGGTCAAGTTTTTTAAGGATGGAACATTATATTTTTATCGAAATGTTGAATGGAATAATGATTAATAAAACATAAACATCTATAAGTATGGAGTTGTGTAATTATCTTCTTGGTATGATGAGTGAGAAAAAGTAGTGATTAATTCTATTAAAAGAACTAATAAATCATGGTAATATGGTTTTTATAACATGTGAGGATTATATACATGGGAAGAAAAAGAGGGTGTCTTTTTTTCAAAAGTAAGGCCACTAAAGTCATCAAAGATGTATCTTTTTCACCATCATTTTTAGAGGCCATGTCCAATTTGGTCCCATCCAGGGTTACTTTAGTATTTTAACTTTATCAATGAGACAACATTGAATGTGTGGGTAATTTTCATTATCAACAACTATGAGGATTTTTTTAACATGAATTTTATGTTTATCCATCAGAGAAAATAGATCTGGATGAAGCATAAATGATTAAGGTATGATAATGGAGGTGAGTATGAAAGTTGATAATTTCAATGTTATTACTATAAGAAAGGTATTAAATTTAATAATATTGTACATAGGGTCCTAGATATATAACACCCTGAAATATTAATGAATGATTATCATTAAATAATTCAATGAGTTTGATAGCTTTGTCCACATGCAACACAAAAAGAAAATGAAATTATGATAAATTTAGATAATATATATATATATATTAAATTATGGATATTAAAGAAGTAGTCAATGAATTGACTTAAATGAATTTGAGTAACCTCTTTATTAAATATATATATATAAAATAATGGCTACTTTTAATATGAACTAAATTCAACTCGTTTACCTTATATGATAATGTAATGATTAAAAATTATTTTTCCAAAAAAAATCTTTTTATGAAATACCCATTTCTATTTAAAAACCCAAATTATTAATGAAAAATTATACTCTATGTTAATAAATTTTTAACACCAATTTAATTTATAAATGACATGAAATAATAATAATAACATTTAACATTTGAAAATGTCGTTTCTCAATAAAAACAATTTTTCAATATATTTTATGATCTTATTCAAATATTGAATTTATAAATATTCAAATCTAAAATTAATAAAAATGCACTTCATTTTTCTAATTCCTCATATATAAATATATAAAGATTATATTTTTTATATTTTTTAGAAAATATTATTTTTAGTAAAAAAAATATAGATTTCTCAACAATTATAATTTGTATGAATTTAGAATTTTATAATAATAACCTTGAAATTTATTAAACATCTTATGTAATAAAATATAAATTTAAGTAATAACATATTTAATTTAAAAATATTTTTGTAACATCAAAAACTTATGGAACTATTTTTTAATCTAATTAAAATATTGCATTAATAAAAAACTGATATTTTCTTTAAATCATAAATTTTGAAGGATGACTTGGTTTTTACTTCACATGAAATTCACATAACCTATATTTTTTTATAATAAATTAATTTATATCATTATAATCAGTGTCAAGTATAATTTTATCACATATATATTTAATGCTTAAAACCATTATATATCTAAAAACATTTTTTATGAATAAGTGTATTTATTTTAAAATTAACATTTCAAATATTTTGAAGCCATGTTTGGTAAATTAATTTTGATATTTTAAATTTTATGTATCAAATTGATTAGAAATTTACATCTCAATATTTTTCATTACAATTAATTACAAATGTTAAAATTTAATTTTCAAATAAAAGTAAAAGGAGTAAATTGCCTTTAACCGAGTAAAAATAGTCCTGAAAATTTTAAAAAGTATGGAAAGAATTAAATGGTTGAGAATTTAATTAAAAATTAAATCTATCACCGATTATTTAATCCATTTTTTATCCTTTGACATTGGAATAGTAACAAGACATTATTTAAAATGTTTAGGGTGCTATCGAAACTACCATTCCATTTACTATTAAAAAGGTTATATATTAACCACTTCAATACATACATTTCATTATAATTTATCCTTAAAAATATTTAAATTTTTTATCCCTAAAACCCTCTTTTGTGAACCTAATGTAATTTTCACTCATAGTTAGCCTAAACCCTTCAAAATCAGGGATACTTCCAAGGAATATTCCTTCCCTGGTGTGAGTATTATCAAAACTTGGATTTCTTCTTAATTGTCATCTTTAAAAATTATTACATACAAAGTAATATAATGAAATTATTATCATTTATATAAATTAATTTTATATATTCTTTTTTATTATCATTATTTATTCATATATCGCATCCATTAAGAAAAAAAAACCATTGCCTATGTGACGTGTGAACTACCACCTCCACGACATAATGTGTTTTGTTTCCCTTCATCACCTTATAAGGTTTGATATAATTATTGGACTAACAGATAAATATTATGTTTATGATATCTTTATGGTAATATTATATCAAATTTAACAACCTATTTATGATATGATCAAAAAATGATCATCGTTAATTTAATCATTTCAAATAAGCATACTAAGATGATAATATTTTATTTAAATTGTGTAATGTTTTTATATACATTGTTTCTTCTTATAATTCATTAAAATTTATATTTAAAAAAATAATAAAACCAAATAAGATCATTATGATTCTGTAATAATGATATTTCAATAAAAACACTTCATTATCATTCATTAAATTAGGGCATGTTCATGTTTGGTTCTGTTAAATCACTTATTTGTACAATAATAAAAATGTATTTCATGAAGGAAAATGGGAACATAATTAGGGAATAATGTGATATATATATATACACATATATCTATGTGTCTATGTAAATACATTTTTTTATTTTTGATAATGTTATATCAATATTTAATTCACTAATTAATAAAACCTCCTTCATTTGTAAAAAATCAGAAAAACATGCTTGTTATCAATTTCATAGTCAAGGGTAAATAGAAAACACTAATTAAAGGAATTTTAAACATAATAAAATATTATAAATCATCCTAAAAAAAATAAATTTCCTAGTAATGATAAACATTGGAACAATTATAACTATGGATACCACCATTGTGAAACATGTTTAAACAATTAAAACTATAAACACCCAATGTGAAAAATCGTAAAACTTCATATAGAGAATAAATATTTATAAATAGTATGAATGAAAATATAAATTAGTAAGTTTATGAATCAGGTAATTATTATTTTTTTTATGATAATTGAATTTAAAGTAGGCTTTTTGGAGTGAGGAAAAGAGGTTAGGGTTTTCATCTCAAATTCCTCTCATGAGACATGTTTATTCTTATAAGCCTAGTTTTATTTTTTAAGTGTATATACATACTAATTGATATATCATATGATGAATAATATTTCAATCATTGTATTTTAACTTCAAAATATAGTCACTCTATCAAGGTGATTTTATTAATGTGTCACTTATATTGAAAGGGGGTTTTCCAGGTCTCAATTCAAATTCTTTGAGACATAATTAATTTTATGTACTATTTTTTATTTGATTGGTTTTCTTACTTCTCATGGATATATTTTTATCATAATCATTATATTTCTTGGTATTTAATATCAAAATAATATTCCAATAATAAATTTTTTATTGATTCAGTTGTTTCACCAGTGGTAAGGATTTTTGGAAAGTAAACATTTTTTCATTAAAGTATGATCATTCCCATGAACTGATGAATTTGGAAAATTATTCCATATGATTTTTTATGTGGTATTATCTCATTGTTTTATATATTTATATATTATTTCCTCATAAACCCTTGACATTAATTTCTCACTTCTTGAGATATGATTCTGATAAGGGATATTTTTAACTCAAATCTTCTTCATTGAGATATAATGTTTTATCATGAACATTTTTCTACCAAAATTTGGATTTACTATCCAAATATTGTATTATATGGTATTTTATGATCCAATTTACTAAAATTATTTATCAATGCAAAGAATATATTACCACTATTTTTAAAATTTGGGTTCTCAATAATGTGAATTTCATTTATTAAAAATGTACCTTTAATAATCTAATATTTTCAATCCACATTCCCTATAAAAGACGCTATTTCATTCACAAATATCTATTATTTTTGTTTCATTTAAATGAAAAAAATTAAATGAGTTTTAACTTCACCTTTTTGAAAAATACTCATGGAATTTCACTATAACTTCCTCTTTTATATGAATTTTAAAACTATTTTCTAAATGATGTTTTATGTTTTTACATAGATTTTATTTTTATTTTTCTAAAATCTTTACCCTAGTAGGATTTTTCTTCCCTGATTATACTATGTCATATATATATATATATATTAGGAGAATAAAATCATGATATAAATTTAATCCAATTCATGATCCCTTATATGGTGATATCCTTCAATAAATATTTTATAATGAATTGTTTCATCTATGTCAACATTAGTATAGGATTTTATTGTAAACCTAGGGATATATTCTTTTGAAACCATCCACCTCCTTCCTATGGATGTCTTATGATAACATTTCTCATGTATTAAATTATCCATATATAAATTTCTCTATATGATATGAATATCACAATATAAAAAAATTAAATTATATGTTTTAACCTAGAGTGAATGTTATTTTATTTACATTTGGAAAATAATTGGAATATATTATATTGTTATTTCATTGTAGAATATTATTGGTGTAAGGCCCTAGTCTTAAACATTACTTAATCTTGAGTAAAGTAAATAATTTTACTTTAATTCACATCGAGGAACTTTTCAGGTTTATAGATTTAGAAAATTAGATCAGAACTGATACATAACAACTTGAATATTATAAGAATACACTTCTACTCACAATCCATTTTTTAGAAAACAAAAACTTTTTAAAAAGGAACATGAAATAATTTCATGTTTTAATAGTAGAAATTTTCCTTGATCCCATCCTTGACTCTATTCTTATTTATGTACTGGGAAAAACATTTCAAAACATGGGATGAGCATAAAAATCTCAGTAAGGGATTTATAATGAATGAAAACTGTTAGTCTTGGGAAAACATCTAACCTAGAAAAATTTTGTCATAAAGTAATAATTTTAACCTTTAAGAAGTAGCAAAAACACTTCACTGAATATAAGCTCATTCCTTAACCTTTTTGTAACCAAAAGATTAAAAAAACCCATAGAAATCAACATATAACATATAAAGGTAACTTAGGACATAAACATACTTAAATTGAATAATCATACGGTCAACTTCCACACATATCACTAAATGTAATATTCATACGGCCGACTTCCATACCCAATGAATTAGAGGTTATAACGTAACCACCCATCTATGGTTTATCATGGAACCACCTGTCATTTTGTTTATCACGTAACCACATATCACTGTTTTATCATATAACCACTCGTCAAATGTCAAATACCATTATATAATCATAGCACATAAAATATTGAAAATATATCAACATTTATCTAATAAAATTTCATTTTAAATCACAAGAAATCATTTAAAGATATTGAAAAACTCAATCCATTTCAAAAAACCTTTTCAATACCAAAACACCCAAAAAAGGAATAAGGGATTTCTTTTCCTTTAAAAAACATTAAGGCTTATAGAGGAAGTCGAATATCAAAAAACGATTACGGCTGTGGAGAGGTCGTTGTCACCCCATATGTTAAAAACATTTATTTTTTTCGTTTAGTAAAACACTTCATAGAAAAAATATTCCATTTGAATGAAATTAAAAGTCAAAGGGGTTTATTATACACCATATAAAAGAAATAGGTTTATATTATCAAAATATGCCTCAATGAAAGAAGATTGAGATGAAGTCCCTTACCACTTGAGAAACACTTGAATAAAAATAATTAAATAATAAAATTAAACAGAACTTTATATATCATGGGAATATTATAATTCATGATATAAATACTCAAAATGGTATTATATACACATTATATGATAATAGATGTTCAAAACAACAAGATATGCCTTAATGAAAGGATATTGAGACGAAATCTCTTACCTTAAGTTCAATTCTCCATGTATGTTCCTTGTTCTTCATGAATAAAAATAATAATTTAATTTCTAGTTGGTTAGGTACCTTTTTCAATTTTATTATTCCTTTCATTTTTGTTATAAAAATTACATAATTATTTAAGTTAATATCGGTCGTTTTGTCGATATTCAGTACTTGAGTTGAAAATGAAATTGTTTTGATATAAATTGTAAAAGTGGTCCAAATTAAATTATCTCCAGAATTATATTCATGGTTTAAATAGCATATATATTTAGTATATATGTATTTATAATAGTCCATAACATTTGGATATAATAAATGAAATGTACTGTTCATGGAGATGGTAGGTCGTACGTACGCATGAATGCTACTTTCATTTATTTTCCATATTAAAGGAATTAAAAAAATTATAATTACATTATAATATCATATGTTATATATGTTATATAATTTAATTAACCCCAAACTTTATACATTTCATGTTTGTCATGAACTAGTCATATCACTTTGAGGGGGTGGTAGTCCGCAGTTCCTCAAATGAAATTGTCATATTTACACATTATGGAAAGAATAAATGTATGATATAAATAAAAATTAAATAATCATAGATAAAATATATATATATATATATATAATATTTACATCATATATAAATATTGTTCCATTATAATGGCCACTATGAGAGGTTGTAGGGGAAATTTTAACAATCATCATTTTGTGAGGCAGTAGTTCATTGTCCACAGAAACAATATGTTCATATCCATTAGATGGAGGTGTGTGTAAGTTTAGTTCAAATAACTCTAATAAAAACATGGTAGTATATTGAGTATTCTGGTCTTGTTATGTAATAAAATAATAATAATATAATAGGGAGTGGATAAGTAATATAAAGGAAAGGATCTTTAGAGAAGACGCTGCCATTAAAACGTGTAACTCCCTTTGATTTGAGCCAAAAGGCTTTCTTTAATTTCCTTATGATAAATTTAATGATTCTAGGATGAATGTAGGGATGTTGGGAACTTATTTAAGAAGAATTTGGGTGAGACAAGGGGCTTTATATGTGTGAGTAAATGGGTAGAGGTGATGGCCATTTATAAGAGGGAGGAGGGGAACTTTAGGAAGGTATTAAAATATTATTTTATTATAAAGTTATTTTCGGTTTCAAATGGTTCCAATGTCCTTTATTTCAAAGATAAGATGATTTTGGGTTGAAATATTCTCAAAAAATAGTTTTTAGGAATGTCTTGGTCACAAATTTAACCATATATTTTTAACTTTAACCCATTGTTAACAACATTAACTCTTACCAAGTCTTCTTGCATTTTCATAATTTATTGTTGCTATAGTTTCTATAAAATTACAAGAGAACCAAAAGAGGTTCATTAATAGAACGGTAAACATTATATAAGTTATTTTTCAGAATCTTAGATTTTTAGGACTGTTATATCATTTATTAAAATAGTATTTTTTTAAACTCATTTATGTCAATTTTTATACTATTCATATCATGACTTTTTCAAAATCCATAACAACTTGATTATTTAGAAGAAACTTCATTAATTCAAATATAACAAGTCATACTCATCCAAAAAATTAATTTATGGAATAAAAAGTTTTAATTTAAATTTATTTTAGTATTTATAATCTCATTTATTTAAATAATTCATTAATAAGGTAATCACTACATCATCATTGTATCATATATATATTTATTTATTTTATGTCTAAAACATATAAATAAAATACCATGATTTAGGAAATATATTTATCTTTATAATTAATATTTATAGTCTAATATATCACTTAGATAACACCATATGGAAAACTATTTTAGTAAAAGATATATGTTTATGTTATATTTATCTTTACTTTAAATTATTTCTTATAAAATGTCATTTTCACACCCAAGTGGATTCATGGGGTCCCATAATCGACCAAAGGACGTCCATGATCAGAAATATCTCATAAAATAGGATTAGGACATGTGTTATGGAAGTTTAATATTATTATAATATTATTTTTGTTACCCATATTCACCAGATTTACCTTTTAACCCTAGTAAATAAAATAATTACTGAAATTACTATTCATAATGTCTAAAAATAAAAGGTACCAATTCACACAATTTAAGCCTTATGATTCTAAATATGGAATCAATTTTTCTAAATAACAAACAAAAAATATTCAGTAATTAATTTAAAATTAATTCTCGTTTTCAAAACCAAAAAGCGGGTTTTTAAGAAGTAATAACTATCAAAAGTTTGACATGTGTTTTTGTCCAATTAAAATGTGAAATTACTTCCAGATGACAAAATTGGATTAAATGGTAAATGTATAATCCATTTAAACTTTAAAATAAATTAAAATTACAATATAACTATATATATAATTTAGATTAAAAGGTAGTTTTGACTTAAAATGGGGTATTTTTCACTATTAATTAAAAAATGAACTTTATCAGAAAATTACCAAAAATTAATCCAAAGTAAATTTTGATTTTAATATTCTAAATAAGAATTTTATTTTTTCAAATATAACATATAAAAGTTTCAAAAACTATATTTTAAAAGGTTTCTTGATCAAAAGGAGGTAAAATAACCTTTTAAAAATATTAGAGTATTTCATGCTTAAAATCGGATTCATTCTTATTTTAAGCCTCTAAAATTTATTAGACAAATGTAAAGACATTTAATAATCATATTGTAGTTAGTTATCTTAATTTATACTAATAAAAATACTAGGTTTTAACTACCATTTAACATAATAATAATAATAATATATTATTTTTCGGGATAACTCAAAGTTGTGTGCAACGTAAGATTTCAAAGAAACCCGTTGTTGCATGTTGAGTATGCTATCTAAAAAAGTGTCATTTTTAATATAAAATTAATATCTAATTCATAAATATTAATAGATGTGAAAATTTATTATTTTATAAATACTTTGGTAATTATATCCTTCCCCCTTTTGGAAATTGTGTCCTTGTAATTTTGAAATTGCGCTCGGAAACATCATTGAAAATCCCACATCAGAAAAAGAGTCAATAAAACTATCACTTTTAAAGAAATAAATATATGTAAAAAGGTCACCCAAAATAACACATACTAGGATTCCATGTAAGAAAACATGTATATTGAAGAGAAACTAACCATCAAGTTATGATGGAAGTGATAGAAAACATGATAAGGAGGATGATAACTACCAAAAAACCATAAACTTTTGATGGGTTAAATAGTCATTGATTACCCAGTAAGAAAAGTAAGTATAAAATGTTTTTTTAAGTTCCTTTTCAATAATTTGAAGACTTTATTTATGATATTGACTAATAACATAAGGAAATATACTTACTTTTCAAGTATAGTTTCATCCTTTAATAAATTTCTACCAAAAACTCATCTTTTCTCCAAACAATGAGTATTCAAGATTACTTGCTCACATCTAAAGTGCTAGAATCATCTTCTAAAGAATCACATAATCCAAAAAATATTAACTATATATTTCTCCTATCTTTAGTCATTAACCAAAATAAAAATGTTTAGTAAAATATCAAATAATCCCCAAAAAGGATAATCCTTATTACTACTCTGAATCACCAAAATTCAAAAAACAATACTAAAAGTTCAACAAAGACCATTCAATAAAAAATTATCATTAAAATTCTTAAAAATAATACAAACTAAGTTTTAAACCCAAAATTTAGAAGGATTATATCACATACTCTTCCAAAAAAAATCTTTCCATTTATCTCCAAATAACATAGGCTAATCTTAATGGCTCATAATGAAAACTAATTAACCGAATCATATATTCTCTATAATAAGTTAATCATTTCCATAAATAACCCAAATAGATTTAAGTCCACAAAAAAATATATATTATTACAACATAAAATTTCACCATTACTTCTCAAATAAAATCCCATAGTATTCTAATTTCCTTAGGCATATAGTGTTTCCAAAAGAGAGAACGTCTTCCAAAATAACATTTATCACTTAATCACAAAATAATTTACCTATACTAAGGATATCCATTTTATAGAACATAATCTCCCAAAATCAACTTATTATTGATCCATAAAATCATTTAACTAAAAATAATTAGTCATACTAACTAGAGACTTCACATAGTCTAGTGGTAGGAAATAAATACTAGACATAGTTTGGTTATGGGTTCAATCCCCTCAGCTTTTTCTAACGCGACGGGTTGTCACACGGTCTGCATGTTGTCATTTTTTAAAAACCATATAATTCTAATAACACAAAAAAAAAGGTAAAATTCTTAAAATTATCCATAACATGTTTTAACCTCAAAAGTTATTTCATACCTCACATTTTGTATCCCAAAAACTAATAACCAATAATTACCTCAAATTCAGGGGTCAAATAAACCATATAGGTTTGTTGTAACTATATCCACAAAAGAAATGAAAATTCTTCCTTAATTGACATTTTTATATAACTAAATTAAGGGTCACAAATACTAGAAGTCTTCCAAAGGAATCCCATCATTAATACATTTAAACATATCATAATCCATTGATCCAACATAACCCTTAAATTCATAAAATATAGAAATCGTAATCATCAAACATTCTTCATGATGCATTATCCATGTTTCCATATTATTATTTTATAATTCTTTCCTACAAACAAAATCATGCATAATTTTCTTATATTTCAATAATGTCAAAACTTGAGCTAATAAATAATCCATACCTTTCATAGGTCATTTTTAGTTTCCTCATCTTCAATTGGAATGACATTAGGTATTGGTATTCATATATTAGTACGGTCCTAAAGATACCATTCTCGAACCTTCTTTGTAGTAAATATATTTGCATAATAACCATGCACACCACATTTAAAACATTAAATTGATCCATCAGAAAGAACTTATTTCCCTTTACTAGAGTCAACTGAACGATTCTTATTTCCATGGCAGGTTATTTCTTTATGACCATCATTACAACATCTATAACATCTTCCCATCCCATTGAATAATTTTCCTAGGTGTTTCATTCCACATCCTTGACACATAGGTTTTTGAATATACTTACCATTATGATTATTACCTGAACTTACTTAGGGATTATTTTCACACATATATGATGCCTTAGAAAAATTACCATGTTTCAAGTGGTCAATCATGACTCCATATAGTTGGTTAAGAATAATAACAAGAGTTCTCATTGTAACTCCCATTTCATTCGGTTTCTTAATCAGAAAACCACCATAGTTTCCTTCATATCCATTATTACTTTGGTTCCTATTAGATCCATTCATTTACTAAAACCAAAAAAAGGTCAGTGTGAGTATATTAGTAAAATCATTGTAGACACCATGAAGTGTGTTCCATGCACTTCTCCGAAAAATGACTTCAATCAGGCTCTAAAGGTTCACTGACCCCAAGTAGGGGTGTGGGGGCACAGCCCTCGCAGTATGGAAGAAAAAATTAGGCTAAGTCCTCAAAGAGGCTCCCAAGGTACCCGCGTGAAAACACCTGCACGCCGCCATTATGGAGATAAATGAAAGTATTATTTTATCTAAGTCCTCAAAGCAGTGACCTAGTTAGGCCAAATCACCGGTGGCGTGCAAGTCTACTTGGGCGCCACCCATATGGCACGCAATTCCACTTGGGAACCACCCATCCAGCACGCAGCCACTTGCGCGCCAAAAATTTGGCACGCAACCCACTTGCGCGCCCAAACTTCTTTCGCCCAGGGTCCAATATTTTCCTATGAATAGAATCTTGAGGCCTTCATTTGTACGGATGAATTTCTTTGAAGCCCAACCGATGCTCTGGTCTCCCTAGTGCTTCACCCAAGTCCTACAAAAACATTAAAGGTAGTTCTTTAACACCTAAAGAATAGGAATTAAATGAGGATCATAGGACTTAAGTCCTTTTACTATTTTAAATACATAACACTAGCATGCCTAAAAGTTCTCAACCTCCCAAAATCAGAAACACTTGCGCTCCACCTATTCCATTCATAGGAACTTGAGAGCCCCACTTCTAGGACCACCTGTGAATACTCCTAAAGGCTTGATCCAAGTCTCACCCAAGTATTACCATACATGTTGTTTGTTTCTTAAGTGAATATAATGTCACCCAAGTCTACTTGCGCACCCATACTTGTGCGCCCTTATCTACTTGAGCGACCCTATTTGATTCACTTACTCTCTTCAGTCTACAAGCCATCAAGCCTTCCTCAAATCCATTCATAGGAAGGCTTATCATTCTATGGCACCCTTGTCTAAATGGGACTCTGTTGAGACCACCACCAAAACCTCTTGACTTATCAAACATTTGGGAAAGGCACATTAGTGTGTCTCCTATTTGGGTTTGTATATCCATAGTTAGAGGTTTCCCACATTTGATTTAGAATGGGGTTAGGGTTTATGGAGTGTCCTTGGGTTTGTATATCCACATTCTCATGGACATTTCTCCCAGGAACAGTGTTGGGAAGTTCCCGGTTTGGAGTTGGGTTTGGGTCCAGACCTCTCCCTTCTCAAAGAGATAACCATGAACCTCAGATATCTGGTAGGGAAAGTAATTTTCACACTTGATTTTTTATACAAGTAAAGGAGAAGTCTCCCTCCCCTACTAGGATCAATTTTAGGGAAACCATCCTAGCATAAGACCCTAGATTTTCTTGCAGGTGGTAGCATCATTGCTTCTCCTCTCCTCTTCGGTGCCAATGACCAGAGGAGAGATGGGAATAGGGACTTCTGTTACCCTTTACCTCTCTCATTGAGAATTATCACCATGGGCATCCAACCTAGTGTAATCCCATAACCTTCATACCTTATTCCTTTCATTGGTCCCTTGTCCAATGTAAAGAGAATAGAAGGAGGGCTTGTTGCCTCGCCCTCATCCCGGGTTTCCTTGCCGTAATCCACCGTCGCCATCATAGGTTCTCTCTCCTCCACTAGCAGAGGAGGAAAAGTGAGTGTCAGTGTTGAATCTCTCATATACTTTTATTTCTCACACCAATCATGACTCACATGGTATTATAGATTCATGAGGATTTCAACATTTACACAAACACTCACGTTGAAGGAACTACGAGAACTCTGATTCCTGCTCAAATCGGGATACGTAGGAAGCCCTTTCATTGCCTGAGCTCACTGGATATCCTCTTCAGGAGTCCATACCTAATTCCCTAAATCTAGGAATCCTCCTGAGGAACAAAGCCCAAATTAAACCCCTAAGTCATCAAGGCATCCTTTTCAAGAAGTATTTCCAAAATCATATCTCTCAAAGGACTATACTCTCCTATGAGACTTATCAAACTACATGGGTTTTGATTCTCATCCATATGAGATACGTAAGAGGCCTCCTTGAGGTTCAGAACCAACATTTTAAATCAACCTTGTTCTCTTTGGGCCATATTCCACATGGTATCTAATCTAACTTGTAAACCCATATCCTTTCCAAATTCATTGGGCTATTTCGGCATAAGTCCCGCACCAAACTTTGACTAAGCACCTTTTTCTTAGATGTCCTTACCACATGAAATTAAACTATATGGTTAGGTCCTTATCACCTGACCTTAAAAGGTTTGATGTGTCCCATTAAGCGGCACCGAACTATGAGTGTTCTGATTCTATTCACAAGGATACGTAAGTAGCACATTTTATGGGTATGATCCCAATATTTAAGCAAGACTTCATCTCCTTGGATGACAATAAATTCCAGAGTGCCCCGCAGAGTGGCTTAAAAACTAGTATCATCATTATGATGATTAAAAGAATCTTGAAATAGTATATTAGAGGATACCATTGATGGAGAACCTTGAATACATAAGGATATATCCATTAATGAAGAACCTTGAATACATACTGATAATTCTAAATTTTACACATGTTAATAAGTGATTGTAAATATTAAGGAAAAATTATGTTATACTTGGTGAATTAATAAGGATTCATGATAATATATCAAATTTATAAAGAGGGTCCTGGAGTAGACAACAATTCCCCAAAAAAAGGGTGTGATGAGTCTGACCTCCCATCCTCTCAACCAATGCACATTCTTAAGTATTGTAATGTTTAAACTTATTAGATGTATGCCTTTGGAAAGTGGGTCCCCTTTGGATAAAGAACTATTGTAAGTTTCCAGTTCCATAAATAAATCAAATAGAAACCTCCTAGAAGTAGTGATTCTTAAATCTAGAACACACGCTTCAAGGAACTACGAAACAAAAATGGTAATCCCGATGTTAATCCTTAACCAATTTAATAATGTTACCCACCTGTCAAGCCCCTATCAATTGATAAAGGAAGGACAAACAAAGGAATCAATCACACAAGTATTAATCTGAAAACTTTAACTTTAATGGAGTTTATTGTTGTTTAAATTATTCCTCAAAAATCCCATCAGTCCAAAATTTCTTTCTTCAAGATGACATCTACGAACTTTCCGACCGCTGGTCAAGTTGGATCTTCATCCACAAGAAGGACGTTATCACCCACTCAGCGTCTTCAACATTGGGTCTCCAATGTGTTAGTAAAGGAGTATCTCCAGCATGGTACAATCCCAAATTTGGAGGCTACCCGACAGGCCCTCCAAGTCAATAAAAATCCTCAATCATCTGGCCAACGAAGACCAATGATCAAGAAGTAGAAGATGCCAACCACCGTTTTCAACTGTTTTGGGTCCTTATCCCTGGAATGAAACAACCAGTCCCTCCCATAATACAGGGAGGTGGATAAAGAGGCCACTCAGGGCATTAATTCAAGGATGTAGGGGTCCTTCCTGAGGACTCCCACCAACAATCATCGCTAACAAAATCATGTGGTAGTGAACCCCCAACATGATGGGGGTGTTGCCTCTGGATGTTTAGACTAGGTCTCTCAAACCTAGGAATGAAATATGAATCCCTGAAGACAACATCCGACCAATAGAGAGAAGTTTCTTACCTCTACCCTCTCCGGAGATGGCCTTCAACCTATCTTGATGGCCAACAACAAGCGGGCATATACACCCATCTGTCCTAATCTTTCTGTCCAGGAGACTCATCTGGAAGCTACCCACAAATCACACTAGATAAATCTAGTGGAGTAATGCAAACAGACACATACACCTTCTTACAAGTTATCAGCCAGTCAGCAGGCTCGTCTGACTACATTTAAAGAATATTGTCAATTCAATGTGGCGACAACTGGTAAACAGGAATATACACCTGCTTACAATCACCAATTCTATTAGCAGTCACGTCTACCAATATTGAAGGAAGTATGTAAACCATACTTGATGGGAAATATCCAGAAGCCACATACACCTTATAGTGTTCATAAAACCTGCCAACAGTCTTGTTTGGTAGCACCCAAAGAAGTTAGTTGG
Organism: Viscum album; assembly: GCA_963277665.1. Lineage (NCBI taxonomy): Eukaryota > Viridiplantae > Streptophyta > Magnoliopsida > Santalales > Viscaceae > Viscum > Viscum album. Next base: position 116,817,120 of record OY728139.1, on the reverse strand, counting down.
AAAGCTCAGACGACAAATCTAGGGTAGACCCAACTCTCGGCCCCCATGCATGAGTACTGTCAATACCCATTAACATGAAAAGAACGACAGGATCATGACCATACAACTACTCCAGATATGAAATGGATTTATATTCCTATTCCAGCTGCTGAAGTCACCAAACACGTCTTATCAATAGTGAAAGGGTAGATACAAATTCCTGACCATATTCTGGAAGCATGCTAGGATATTATAACAAGTACTTCAGCAGTACCAGGGGAATAGACAGATAAATATATCCCCACATATGGGATGACACATCGGCATGCCATCCTGGAGAAGATACACACCTCTGTTCAAGTCTAGGAGGGTCATGGGGTATACTCCCCTATACCATATGGACAACAGGATTGGGAACACACACCCTTTCCAATTGAAGGAAATCGATATGTTCTGATGGATTCTCCAAGGCAGGCACATACACCTGCCCATGATAACCACTTCTTCCAGCAAGAGGCCCCAAATAAGTGTAAGAGAGCATAAAATAATACGTCTCATCAAACATAGTTGGAAAATCAATATTCAAACTGCAATTTGTCTCTTCTTAATGTTGAAGTTCTGGGATCCCTCAGACATTTATATGTTGAATCTCAAGATCTTATCCTCTCATTACCAAATTATGGGAGTGGTAGTAGTAATTTATAAGTTCCCCATCAGACACTTCATCATGAAGGCGTGATTCATGAAAATTTGGTTAATCTAGAGAGTCTATCTCTGGATGAGAGCCACGACAACACTCCATGTGGCTAGAAGACCAAGGATCAAGAGGAATCATCCTTTCCTGTAATCCACCATGGTGGTCATCCCCATGATGGAATTCTCTTATAAAGTCCTCTCTGTAGTAGTATTTCTCATTATCAAGATAATTATATAATTGATAATGTAGCAAAGAGAAATCCCTCTTATCTCGAGGCACTTTAAAAAACAAGGCCAGTCATTTTTTATACCTTTTCATTGACGGGTGAAACACATTCTCAACCAGAAGAAATCTTAAGGGAACTATCATTATCCAAACCTCCCTTGGGTCATTTTCCTTATAATACAAAGCATCCACTTTGGTCAGACCAAGTGGATAAATCTCTAGTAAAAGACAATGAATATATGTTAAACATGAGAAAATAATTGTCTAAATGATAAATACTTGTCATGTTCTATCCTTTGGAAAATTATCAGTATAATATTCTATAATTGATGGAAAAAGCTTGTATTCGTGATATTCACCTCATCTTATAGAAGAAACTAAGTCATTTGAAAACCAAAGTATTACCCTATGATGAATATCAAAATATTGTAAAGGTGATAGAAGATTTGAAATGTCAAATTGACATGACATATCTCTCAGTTTCACAACATCCAAATGTGGAAAAATAGCAAAGAACCCTTCAGTGTACGTGCCTTAATTCTCTAAAGAGGTTGTGCCAGTTAATTTCTGACACCCCATCTGGTGTTCGTATCAGAGGATGGGGTGCACATACAGCATTGCATTTCACTACACTCCAAAATCAACAATGTCTATAAAAAGTGATATCATGCAATGTTATTTCCCATGGTCGACCACAATCAATAGATTTTCTATGTAATAGAATGTACACTCAAGAACAGGCCTCAACCAGCTCTCATCAGAGTCAGGCCCAAAGAAAAGAAGTTGTTGAGTTACTTTTACATCAAGCATCTGAGAATCTTGAGAAGGCATCCCAATTAGAGGATGTCAGCCTTTAGAGAATGAAAATATCTAAAATATCACAGTGATATTCCGAAACAGGTTATTTGAATGGTTGTCGGATAATTCACCTAGCTAATGTTCGAACCAAAATTCTCAAAATTAGAAGAGAAGTTGTACGAATTTCAGCCATAATAGTTCAAGAATCACCCCAAATTGAAATGATGATGGCACATTTAATTCTAAATTTAAATTCATTAAAAAAAGTTCAAATATTTTAAGAATAAGAACATGAACAACCTCTACCTGCAGGGCTGGGGGATTTTTCACATCTGCAATACCCTCCTCAATGTAAGTCAGATTTCTTTCGATGAGGGAAGAAGCCACAAAGATAGAGCACAACTGAACTATCTATATATTCCATTCGGGTTACTGTCCACCGAACGGCTCCTGAGAATCCATCATATATGAGAACAAAGTCTTGTGGAAGATACAGAGGAAGACGATCTTAAAAAGATATTAGCAGAATTTCATCAATGCATTATGTGTTAGTAAATGTCATTAACACCATTACAGAAGATCCTCTAGAAAATGAGTCTAGTTCATGGGAATTAAAAGATGATGTTATGATCCATAATACAGTATAAACTAAGGAAAATGAATAAGGTGTATGTACCCAAAATCATAGGCTTGCCCAGAATCAAGTTATGTCATCAAATGACCAACTTCCCCCCCTCCAAAAGGAATATAACAAGGGGAAAGGTAAAATTCAGATTGAATCTCACTTTTACACTGGATAAGGTCAATATATTTTGCTTGAATAGATATTTTCACAACAAGAAGAGGAGATGAAAGAGTTGAAATGACTCGATACAGAGTTACTTCGAAGCAGCATTTCTGCTATATGTACTCTACAGAAAGATCCTCAACTTGCACATCCAGTAGGAAATCCTCAGTAAATAGGATTTGTAGTAACTACAGATATAGATAAGGAGTTACCTCTGTTGGGTACACAACAAAGGTAGGATAAAACACATCCTAATAGGCATGTTCCCATGGGTTATCCAAGGAAAATACCAGCACCATCACCGTTGGTTTTTCCAGTCATTGCACCAGATCAAGCTCCAATTGTTGTACCTGCACAGGTTCCAGCTCACCCAGATATTCCCCAAATGCTTATGAACACTATTGAGGAATTAATGACTCGATTGGAAGCTATGGAGGAACGACATGCGCCAGTTTATCTGGAAAAAAATCCTACCCTGAAAGGGTGGATTTGATTCCTCCCTCATCAAATTTTGTGAATACCAAATTTTCAATATTTAATGGTTCGAGAGATCTGGAACAACACTTAAAAAAAATTTTCTCATTGTGATCCCATGATGGGAACTCCTCAACAACAAGAAGTAGTAAAACTTAGGGGTTTTGTGGAGTCACTACAGGGACCATCTTTTTCTGGTATACAAGTTTACAATCTCGAACAATTACTATATGGGAAGATCTCTGCCAGAAATTCATTCCTCAATTTATCTCAACACTACCAAAGACGATAGTTTCTGATCTTACCAATTGTAAACAAAGGGGTAATGAATGTGTTTCAGATTTCATTATGCGATGGAAAGTATTAACATATTTCTTAATTCTGGCACTCTTTAAAGAAGAGTTGCTACAAATTTGTGTGTCAAAAATATGTGAAGTGTTACACACATCACTGATCCCTGTAAAACACATAGGAGGGTTTTTCAGACCTTACTTTAATTTCTCAATGGATATAAGATTCTATTATAGAATCTAAGGATTAAAATGTGTAATTTAATCTGTTATGGGAAGGATAACAGTGAATGCAGAGGCTTCTACCGTTACAATCAAGCAAGCACATGTACCTACTTCCACTCCAAAACTATCATCGTATTGAAGGGATCTGCCTCCAGAGAATCATCATAAATTACTGCCTAGTCAATATGATCAAAGAGATCAAAGGTAAAAATAGTTTGAGGAATTAAGAAAGAAAAGTTTATTCCTTCCAGAATGAATAACTTCCCAGTTACTTCATCTCAGCTCTGGAAAACAATTTGGTTCAGTTGACAAGGCCGAAGAAACCAAATAGAGAAGGAGATAAATATCTTCCTAATTATTTTCCCTTTCACCAGATTTTGGGGTATCCCATTCAGTAGTGTTTTGTTTTCAAGGACCTCCTGCAAAAAATGGTATAATCTAGACAAGTGAAACTGAAAAGCTTGTCAACTCAAGTAGCATGTGTTACTACTACTGATCCAGAGGAAGAAGGCGAATGGTAGGAAGTCAAAAGTAAAAATGTGCAGAAATATGATGATTGGATGATCAGAAAAAAATCAACCAAACTCATTCCATTTTACGAACACAGATGAAACAACCCATTATATCTTCCACCACTCCTTACACAGTAAAACCACATTCATCTAAAGGTCAATCCCCAAAGAAATTAGATGATCAGAAGAACAAAGAGCATTCAGAAGAAGACGAGCTCGTTTTAAGGCCAAAGTTGTCCTTGACCCTGACTGATTTCTTTCCATCTAATTTAAAATTACGGTAACCGCCCCACCAAAAAACAAAAACAAAACTAAATTATTAGACAGAATCTTCATCATATAAAGAATTGAACTTTGGTTCTGATAACATCATCCACTTAACAGATCCTTATGCTAATGGTGATTCTGATTATAATGAACCAGAGTTCCTTGTACCTAATTAAGAAACCAGAGTAAGAGACCAAGGTCAAGGATACAGAGGAAGAGGTGGGAATTATACAAACCACCATTTTAACTCTTCCCCTGATCGAACCATTTATGCGGAAGAAACTTGTGGAAGAGACCTTCAGCAGGCTCAACAAGAACAAATAGTTTATTCCATAAAAGACAGGTTGGGTTCTAACAGGATTATTTTGGAGGACCAATTAGAAGTCACACCATCTTCCTCTCAGAAATTAGATAGACCTAGTCAATCTAATATACCAAATCCAGGAGTATTTCCAACTTCTGGTCCAACACAGGGTACATCTACATCAAAAGCATCAACATACAAGACACCTACAAAACCGCATTTCCATGATGGTAAATGTAGACCTATGGATAAAAAGTATGATGTTTTGAAACAACTGGCCCAATTACCAGCCATGTTATCAATTATGGATGTCATGAATCTATCAAAAGATCTTCGAGAATCACTTATTGAGGCTTTATCATGTCTTCAAGAGTATGAAACGGAAGTTGTTGCTGCTGATGTTTACCATATAGGGAATGATCCTGCAGAATTTCATGCAGTCATATCTTTTATAGATGAAGATGAAGATGAGGTTGTACATGGACATATTAGACTCTTATATTTATCTGGAAAGGTCAATGACATAGACATCCGACGATCCTTCATCGATAATGGATCCGAAGTCAACCTCATTCCTATTTGTACACTTCATCGATTGGGCCTAACTGAATCTAACTTATCTCCTTCCACTTTAATGTTTCAAGGATATGAAAATTATGAGCAATAACCTCAGGACAAGATTACACTCAGAAATCAATTTGGAGATCTTGTGTCTAATTCAGATTTCATGGTTGTACGTTAGGACACAACCTTCAAAAAAAATTGGAAGGCCTTGGAAGCATCAACATACGACCATACCTTCATCATACCACCAATGTCTTAAGTACTATTTTAGTGGTCAAATCAGGAAATTGTATAGTGACAATGCTCCATTAAAAACATGTGAATCTCAATACATTGTGGCAGAATTTTATTACACAAAAAGAATGAGGTCCATGACAGAGGAAATAACCATAGTTAATGCTCTAAATGGTTTGGAAAAGATTCCAGAAAACTCATTCATGCATTTGAGTACAGATTATGTTCTACCCATCAATCAAATTTAAAGGGTAAAACTAAATCTAAGAACTCATCCTATAACTTCCATAATGACAATTGCAGAAACTGTGTCTGACAGTATGGGATAAATTGTTGATTCATGAAGTAGTGATGGAAGAATAAATGGAGATGTCTTCATATCATCTTCTGAACTAGAACAAGACTATACTTTATCAATCTTATTAGAAGAAGTTGTAGCAATGTTATAGGAAGACAAAGATGTTGATTCCCAATCCATAATCTCCTCTTTATTACCCCAGAAAGACCCTTCATCATCAGTAGGGTTAGAAATGGTGGCCTTTTCTTCAGGATGTTTAAATAATGGCTCTTATCCTAACTCGAAAAGTTTTGTTTCGTCATTTACTATGCAAGTAGAAATAGAAGAAATAATACATAAGGAATAAGAAAGGGAAGATCTCAGGGATGCTCCTCTAGAATTTAAAGAAGGGGTCTCTACCACTGTGAATGAGCTCAGAGAAATAAATCTAGGTACCGAAGAAAATCCATGACCCACTCTAATTAGTGCGGCCATGACATATGAAGAGAAATATGTGTATACTTCATTTCTAAAGAAACATCTAGATATATTTTCTTAGAATTATATATAAATGAAAGGTCTTAATCCTGATGTAGCCACTCATCATTTGGGTTTTCCATAAGAACATCGTAGATTCAAGTAGGCAGCAAGAAGAACACACCCAACTCATGCCTCTAAAATTTAAGATGAAGTTGATAATATGATAAATGATAACTTTTTCAGAGAAGTTAAATATCCCAAATGGATGGCCAACATTGTACCAGTGAAAAAGAAGAATGGAAAAATCAGAGTTTTCATTGATCTCATAGATCTTAACTGGCATTGTCCTAAAGATGATTTTCCAGTTCTGATTACAGATCTTTGAATTGATGAAACTGATGGCTATGAAGATATTTCCTTCATTGATGGATACTATAGGTATAATCAAATCTGTATGGCCCCATAAGATGAAGAATCTACATCCTTCATAGCCCCTCAAGGTGTGTTTGTCTATCAGGTAATTCCCTTTGTCTTAAAGAATGCAGGTGAAACATACCAATGTTTCATTACCATATCTTCAAACCCTTTTGAGGGAAATTTGTTGAATTTTATGTGGATGATTTGGTGGTCAAATCCATACAACATTCCAATCACTTGGCTGATCTGGAAACCATATTCAATAAACTTTGGAAACACATCTTGAAGATGAATCCCTTGAATGTGCTTTCGGGGTAACCTCAGGAAAGTTCCTTGGCTTTGTAGTATGCCATTGTGGTATCGAAGTTGATCCCGAGAAAAGAAAATCAATCCTTATCATGTCACATCCTCAAAATTTGAAATAATTAAGAGGACTCCAAGGACACTTGGCCTATATTCAGTGCTTTATCGCCAATTTGGCAGGCAAGTGTTTTTCCTTCACTAGATTAATGAAGAAGGGAGTCACCTATCAATGAACTGAAGACTTCCAAGAAGCATTTGATACCCTCAAGAAATATCTCTTGAGTCCACTAGTATTAATGCCACCTGTTCAAGGAAGACCACTTATTCTATATGTGACAGCTTTAGAGCGATCCCTGGGTGCCTTCCTTGCTCAAAATAATGATGCTGGGAATGAGAACAATTTTTACTATCTCATTCAAACAATTCTTGATGCAGAAACTCGATATTCAAGTACTGAAAAGTGATTTCTAGAATTCATATTTATAGTTCAAAAATTGAGGCATTATCTGCAACATCATGAGGTCCAATTGGTATCTCATAGTAACCTGCTCAAATTTACCCTCTGTTGTCCTATTCTTATAGGGCGTCTGGCGTGGTGGGAAGTAATTTTGAAATATTTTGATATCTAGTTTTTACCACATAAGGAAATAAAAGGCCAAGATATGGTCGAATTACTTACTGAACATCTGTCTGCAGAAGATATATCATTGAATACTGAACTTCCTGATGAAGAGGTTTTCTCTATTCAAGATAATCCCTAAACATGAAGAATATACATTGATGGTGCCTCTAGAAGTCCAACAGGAAAGATAATGGAAAACCCTAAACTCAACAATGTTGGGTTAGGAATTGTCCTTATTTCCCTAGAAAAGGAATTATTGCCTTATTTCTTCCTATTATTAGAAGGAGGTACCAACAATGAAGTAGAATATCAAGCTCTCATTGCAGGCTTGGAATTGAAACTTCAGGTGCAAGTGAATCACTTAAAAGTGAAAGGTGATTCAGAATTAGTAATCAAGAAAATCAATGGGGAATATTCTATCAGAAAAGAAGAGTTAATCCCTTTGTGTGATTATGTTAGTGGGTTAATGGCTGAATTTCTCCCAGATATGAAATTTTCTTATGTCCCTCGATCACAAAATGCCCAAGCTGATACACTGGCTAATGTAGCTACAGCTCTGGCAGATCCAAATCAGGATGAGACAATCATTAGAATAGCCCATTATCGTGTGGTATCACCTTTCTTTCATCCCATAATAGAGGAAATTAATGAGATTATCCCTATTTCTGATCAATATGGTCATACCACAGGATGGAGAACACTCATTGTAAAATACCTTCAAAATGGGGTACTTCCACTTGATATGGATGAAAAAGAACATATCCGACGACGAGCGCCCAATTTTACTCATTATGATAGTCCAGACCACCAGAAGATCCTTTACTAATGAGGATTTGATGGAATTATCATCATATGTATAGATGGAGAAGGAATTGCAGTTGTCATGAATGAAGGGCATTCAGGAGCTTGTGGTGCCCATAAGTTTAGGCACAGACTCTCTGATCAAATCCGAAGGCTCAGATACTTTTGGCCGTCAATAACGCAGGATTGTACATATTTCACTAAGAAATGTCATCCCTGCCATGTGCATTCCAACTTCATTCATCAACCACCGGAGTTTCTACATACAGATAAATACTTATGTCTATTTGCTTCATGGGGAATGGATATAGTAGGACCTTATCCTCCAGCCACGGCTAAACAGTTCAAGTATATTCTTACTTCTACTGACTTCTTTTCCAAATTTTCTGAGGAAATACCTCTCAAAGAAGTCGGATCCAAAATCATTGTTAGTTTTGTTAAAACTAATATCATCTCCAGATTTGGTATCCCATATACTATTTTGATAGACAATGACACCAATTTTTGTTCAGCTGAGGTTAAAATATTATATCAAGAACATAATATCAAATCCAACCATTTATCTCGCTATCATGCAGAAACCAATGGATAGATAGAGGCCTTCAATAAGACCCTATCAAATATACTCTAGAAGATGGTGGATAAAGATAATAAATCATGTATTTATAAACATTTGAATGCTTTATGGTCTTATCAGATTACTACCCGTATTGTCCCTCGAGAAACCCCTTATTCATTGGTATACAGAATAGAAGTAGTTTTTCCGATTAAAATGCAATTGTCTTCACTCAGAGTTGCAATTTATGATCAGTTTTCTATAGATGAGAGGTCTCAGAAATGGTTTAATGAGCTAGAATGATTAGATGAGAAAATATTTCATACTTTACATCATTTAGAAGTCTATCATAATAGAATAGCGTGATCTTTTAACAAGAATGTTTACCTTCGTTCATTTCTTCAAGGAGAATTGGTATTGGTCCTCAGGACTCCAATGATACTAGGAATGAAACCTCCAAAGCTTGATCCAAAGTGGGAAGGACCTTATTCTATAAATAAGGTCTACTCAAATGGAGATTATGCCTTAATCTCAATGGATGGAGAGCTCATTACAACTCCAACCAATGAGAGATTCTTGAATAAATACATTGTGTAATTCCACAGATCATTTGTCCTCACTTCAAGACCAAAAATTGCATAGCTCCAATGTCCTTACTGCAAGACATAAAACTGCACAGTACAATTTCCTCACTACAAGACTGAAATCTGCACAGCCCCTATGTCCTTACTATGAGACTGAAAACTGCACAACCCCCACATCCTCCCTACAGGACTGAAAATTACACAACCCCCATATCCTTACTGCAAGACTTAAAATTGCATATTACAATGTCCTCGCTGCAAGACTGAAAACTACAAAGCCCCCATGTCCTCGCTGTAAGATTGAAAACTGCATAGCCCCAATGTCCTCGCTATAAGACTGAAAACTACACAGCCCCCATGTCCTTACTGCAAGAATTAAAACTACACTATACATTGTCCTAGTTGAAAGACATTAAACTGCATAGAACCCATAATAATCCATGCTTCATGATGTTAAAATGTGTTTCATCTTTTTCCTTATCGCACAATGTTAAATTTCATGACACTATTTGTCCTCGTTACACGACATTAAATTGTACGGTTAATGTCTTCTCTATTTGATGTTAGGACCTTCCATAATAATGAATCATGGACATCATTTGTACTCCTTAGTGGCACATGAGTCCCTCCCTTCCCTATGTCTAAGTCAGATCTGCATTGGGACCTTGTTTCAAGAACTATGTGTGGCTTGATTATCATCTATTTGAGATATATAGAGATGTATGGATCTCCAATATTAGGCTCAGATACAATCACAAAATTTTTATTTCCCTTTTTCATCTCTTATATATGAACTAGATCAATACAGAGTGTTCTTTTAAGATACGTGATTTTATTTTTATATTATCATGTGTCTTAAATTTAATCATTCTTCTAGAATGTGTTAAAGCCCCTCGTCTCCCATGTCAAACTCGATTGGTGTGGGAAATGGTTGTTTAAAGAACTATGTATGAATTTATTCTCATCTATGTGAGATACGTAGAGATTCCTAGATCTTAAATATTGGGCCCAGCCACATTAAAAAACTTCTTTATTACTTATATAAGAACCAAACCTGTGTAGGGAATGTTTAAAAAACTACATATAGATTGATTCTTTCCCTCAGCAAGACGCCTAGTGACACTTGGGTTTTATCCCTTAGTCCTGCTACAAAAATTATTTCTTTTCACATCGGTTCATATTTTTCCTTACCGCATGACATTAAACTACATGGAAATCTAACACCCATATTCTTCAATTGTGTCACATTTGTGTTATAGAAGAAACCCTTACTGCTCCTTGTTTCTCACACCGATAATAGATCATGTGGGCTTAGGAATTAGGTAAAAGGATTCTTTATATAAATATGGTGTCTCAATTTCTTATGGGGTTATCAGTGTCTTCATTGCATGACTTAAAACTGAACAATATAATGTCCTCACTACATGACTTAAAACTGCACAATAGAATGTCAATTCAAAGAGAAACAATGAATTTCTCCATTTTAAATATGATTCAGATCTATGTAAAGGACGTCAAACTCATGACCAATGTTGTTTCAAATATTTCCTCGTATGCATTGAGAATTTCCCCTTCTATATTTCACACTCCTAATATTGAATATTTCCAAATATTCATAATCTTTCTTATGATTTTTGGTAACAGAGTTTCTAATACCAGAGAACTCTTTTGCTTGACTGTGAAGCACATTCCCTTAGGTGGCCTTACATAAGTTGCTTACATAATAGGCTTGTCGGTCAAAAGATTTCACTATTTGGATATCCAATATATGCCCCAGTTGGCCCTGCATAATACAGCCCTCATAACGGGTTTTTCAAATGATGGTAATTTCGTTCTTGGTTATAGTTTCTTTGTCCCCATCAAACTTTGATGACAATATACAAGATTATGTATTTTAAAACAATCATTCAGGTATATTTGTCCCATTATCTTTCTCTCGATCTGAAAGACTTCAAGACCATGGTTTACACATTTCTCTCTCCATGTGTTCAAAGCAATATGAAATAACCTTAGAATCACTTAGCCACATATCATATATTGTTTCCATTTTTTGGTCCTAGTTGTTTGATCTAAAACTATAGTCATCATACCTCATACGTTTGGGTTATACCTTCATAGAAATCATATTCTATAATTCTTTAGAAATCATGATTAGAAATACTCTCTCCATATTTGGGTACCTTTCTTCATAAAACAAACTCTCTACTTTGGAAAATCTGAATCTCCATAAACATTATTCATATTTTAGAAATAGAATCTAAAACTTCTGAAAGATCTTTTTCCAGACTATGCAGTACGTTTCCTTAGGTGGCCTTGCATAAAAGTTACCTACATAATGGTCCTATCAGTCAAAAGATGAAACTCTTTAGTTATGAATCATATTCCCCAGTTTCCCCTACATAACACAACCCCCATTACAATTTGGTCAAATAATTATAACTTCGTTCTTGGAAAAGACTTCCTCTAATGCCTTTATCCCTTTTTTCCATATCATTCTTCAGATTTAGAAAGTCCCAAATCATAGTTTACAATTTTCCCTTCCATACCTGAATATGGTAGTATGTTTCCAAACAAATTATCAAGGAATTTTTAGAATCTCATACCTTTGGTCAAAGATAAATATCTTAAATTAAAGCCACATAATGTCCTCACTACATGACTTAAAATTGCACAGTATAATGTCCTCACTGCAAGATTTAAAACTGCATAGTACAATGTCCTCACTGCATGACTTAAAACTGCACAGTTTTATATTAAAAATTCCCCTTTCTGATAAATTTTAACCATTATTCATACGCCGAATTTTTATAGAAGTGGTTTTCCTATTCATGAAATATGTCGGTATAAAATAGTCATTTTATTCTTAAAATCCCTTTCCTTGGAAAAACCACCCACTGTGGTCTTGAGTCACCCAAATCTTATTTTCCTTTTTTTATCAACAGTAAAATGTTAAATTTTTAAGAGATCTTTTTCTTGACTATGTAGTACGTGCCCTTAGGTGGCCTTTCATAAGCTACCTACATAGCAGGCATGTCAGCCAAAAGATGCTACTATTTGACTATACAGCATATGCCCTAGTTGGACTTGCATAAAGAAATTCCCAAAAAGGATTTGTCAATTAATGGTATTAGCGTTCATGGAAGAGACATATGTTGATAAAATATTTAAATTTGGTGATCATAAAAATCATGTCTCAATATTCCCCTTGGAAATATTTAAAGAATATTAAAGCAATTCATAGTCACTAAGTCTTGTTTGGGATTTAATTTCAAAATTTATGATCAAAGTTATTTGACCTTAAACATTAGCCCTTTATATTCCAACATGCATGACTCTAATCTGCCAACAAAAAGAGACATGGTACTTGCTAGATTGAGAACCCGCAAAGGGCACTCTAAACAAAAGTCAAGTCACATCTCATTAAACGTATATTTTGTATGATTTAGGTAAAATTAAGCAATAAAAGGTCAAAAGATACAAAGTGTGTGGGGTTGTTTATATAACCCTAATAAAAATCAAACTATGCTTGCTAGGACCCATGGATTAGGAAAAAATTAGAGCATCCTTCCAAACTTGATATATCTCCAAATCTAACCATATGATGTTGGAATGTATAAAAGTGCCCTAATTGTACCATAGAATAAGATTCTTCTCATTCTGAATGTATCAAATTATAAGGGGGGATTTTGTATACACCATGAAGTTTGTTCCATGCACTTCTCCACAAAATTTCCTCAGTTGGGCTTGAGAAGTTTGTGGTGCGACTATGCATATTTGATGGGGGTTAGTGATGGTAACGAAGGCATCGGCCTGAAGGGCTGGAACCGAAGCCCGGAAGTGACCCAAAGCAGGGGTGTGGGGGTGCAACCCCTACAGTATGGAACAATAAATTTGGCTAAGTCCTCAAGGAGGCGCCTTAGGTACCTACATGAAAACACTTGTGTTCCACCATGATAGAGATTATTGAAAGTATTATTTTAGATAAGTCCTTAAAGTGGCACCCTAGTTAGGCTAAATAATCGGTGACGTGAAAGTCTACTTGGGTGCAACCCATCTGGTGTGCAAGTCTACTTGGGTGCCACCCATCCGGCACACAACCACTTGCGCGCCATAAAGTTGGTGCACAACCACTTGCGCGCCATAAAGTTGGTGTGCAACCCACTTGAGTGCCACAAAGTTGGCATGAAACCCACCGGCATGCCCAAACTCCTTTCTCCCAAGGTCTAATATTTGCCTCTAAATAGTCATTTGGGGCCTTCATTTGTACGAACAAATTTTCCTGAAGCCCAACGGATGCTCTGGTCACCCTATGGATTTTTCCAAGTCATTTGAAACATTCAAGGTAGTTCTTTAACACCTAAAGTAGAGGAATTGAAGGAGGGTCATAGGAAATAAGTCCTTTTAGTGTTTGAAATCCATAACACTTGTGTTCCTAAAAGCACCCAACCTCCCAAAATTAGAAACACTTGCGCGCCACCTATTCCTTTCATAGGAAATTTAGTGCCCTAGTTCTGGGACCACCTGTGAATACTCTTGAAGGATTGAGTAAATTATCTCCCAAGTATTACCATACAGTTTGTCTGTTGCTTAAGTGAATATCAAGTCACCCAAGTCTACTTGTGCGCCCATACTTGCACGCCTTTTTATACTTGAGCGCCCCTCTTTGATTCACTTAATGTCTTTAGTATACAAGCCATCAATCCTTCCTCAAAGACATTCATGGAAAGTCTTATTATTCCTTGGCTCCCTTGTCTGAAATGGATTCAATTGAGACCTCCACCAAAACCTCTTGACTTATCAAATATTTCGGAAAGGCACATTAGCGTGTCTCCTATTTGGGTTTGTATATCTATAGTCAGAGGTTTCCCATATTTTTTTAACTATGGGGTTAGGGTTCATGGAGTGTATGTGGGTTTGTATATCCACAATCACATGTACCTTTCTCCCAGTAATAGTGTTGGGAAGTTCCCGGTTTGGAGGAGGATTTGGGTCCTAACCTCTCCCTTCTCAAAGAGATGACTCAGAACCTCAGATCTCTGGTAGGGAAGGCAAAGTTCACACTTGTTTTTTCATAAAATAAATGGATAAGTATCCCACCACTACTAGGATCAATTTTAGGGAAACCATCATGGAATAAGCCCCTATCTTTTCTTTTAGGAGGTAACATCGTTGCTCCTCCTCTCTTCTTCGGTGCCAAAGTCCAGAGGAGAGATGGGCACAGGGAAATTCGTTTCCCTTTACCTCTCCCATTGAGCTTTCTCGCCTTGGGAAGCCATCCTGGTGTAAGCCCTTAAACTTCATCCCTTATTCCTTTTATTAGACCCTTTTCCAATGTAAATTGAATATAGTGAGGGCTCGTTGCCTCGCCCTCTTCCCGGGTCACCTTGCCCTCATCCACTATTGTCACTGTAGGCTCTCCCTCCTCCTAGCAGAGGAGGAAAAGTGAGTGTCAGTGTTGAATCTTCCACATCCTCTTGTTTCTCACACTGAGCATGACACACGTGGGCTTAGAGATTCTTGATGATTAAAAAATTTACACAAACACTCACATTGAAGGAACTACGAGAACTCTGATTCCTGTTCAAATCGGGATACATAGGAAGCCCATTCAGTGACCGCGCTCACTAGATATCCTCTTCAGGAGTCCAACCCTAATTACCTTAATTTAGGAATACTCCTTAGGAACAAGCCCCAAATTAAACCCCTAAGTCATCAAGGTATCATTTTCAGTAAGTAAGTCCAAACTCATCTCTATTAAAGGACTATACTCTCCTATGAGACTTATCGAACTACATGGGATTTGATGTAGGAGGCCTCCTTAATGTTCAAATCCTACATTTTAAATCAACCCTATTCTTCATGGGCCATATTCTCAATATGGTCTAATCTAACTTGGAAACCCATATCGTTTCCATGTTCATTGGGTTGTTTCAGCATAAGTCACACACCAAACATCGACTAACCATCTTTCACTTAGATGTCCATACTATATGACATTAAACTGTATGGTTAGGTCCTTATCACATGACCTTAAAAGGTATGATGTTTCCTATTAAACATAACCAAACAAAGAGGGTTCTAATTCCTTTCACAAGGATACATAGGTAGCCCATTTTATGGGCATGATCCCAATATCAAAACAAGCCTTGTCTCCCTGGATGACAATAAATTCCAGAGTGCCCCGCTGAGTGGGTTAAAAACCAGTATCATCATAATGATGATTAAAAGAATATTTAAATAGTATATTGGAGGATACCATTGATGGAGAAACTCGAATATATATGAATATCTCAATTATTGAAGAACCTTGAATACATACTGATGATTCTAAATTTTACACATGTTAATAAGTGATTGTAAATTCCAAGGGAAACTTATGTTATACTTGGTGAATTAATATAGATTCATGATAATATCTTAAATTTATAAAGAGATTATCTAAGTAGACAACAATTTCCCCAAAACAAGGGTGTGATGAGTCTGACCTCCCATCCTCTCGACCAATACACATTCCTAAGTATCATAATTTTTAAACATAATAGACGTCTGCCATTGAGAAGCAGGTCCCCTTTGGATAAAGAACTGTTTAAAGTTTCTAGTTCCATAAATAAATCCAATGGAAACTGCCTGGAAGTAGGGATTCTTAAAACTAGAAGACACGTTTCAAGGAACTATGAAACAATCATCATATACTATTTTATGATGAGGGTAAACACCAAGATATACTTATTCATGTTATCTTAAACTCATGTTATTTATCTAAAATAACTATGAATCTTTTCAATACACTAACCACTGTGGTTATGTAAAACATGTCACTTATGCTTAAATAACACCCTAACCTCTAAAGTTGTCTAAACTGACCTATTATACCAATTGTAAGACCCCATCCTTAAACATTACTTAATCTTACGTTAAGTCAATAATTTGACTTCAATTCCCATCGAGGATATTTTTTGGTTTAAAGATTTAGAGAATTAGGTCGTAACTGATACATAACAACTTGAATATTACAAGTAGGCACTTCTACTCACAATCCATTTTTTATAAAAGAAAAACTCTTTAAAAATAAATATGACATTGTTTAATGTTTTAACAGTATAAATTTTCCTTGATCCCTTCCTTGAATCTATTCTTATTTATGTCATGTGAAAAACATTTCAAAACTTGGTATGAGAATAAAATGATCAATAAGGGATTCATAATGAATGAAAACTATTTGTCTTGTGAAAACATGTAAACCATCAAAAAAAAATCATAAATTAATAATTTTTACCTTTAAGAAGTAGCAAAAACACTTCACTGAATATAACCTCGTTTCTTACACTTTTTTTAGCCAAAATATTACCATAAAGCCCATAGAGAGCAATATATAACATATAATGGTATCTTGGGACATAAACATACTTAAATAGAATAACCATACGGTTGACTTCCACAAATATCACTAAATGGAATAGCCATACGATTGACTTCCATACCCAATGCATTGGAGGTTATAACGTAACCATCCATCAATGGTTTATCATGGAACCACCCGTAATTTGGTTTATCACGTAACCACCCGTCATTGGTTTATCATGTAACCACTCGTCAAATGTACATGTACCATTATATAATCATAACTCATAAAATATTTCAAATATATCAACATTTCACTAATAACATTTCATTTTCAATCACAAAAAAAAATATTTTAAGATATTGAAATACTCAATCCATTTCAAAAACCATTTTCAATACCAAAACACCCAAAAATGGAATAATGGATTTATTTTCCTTTTAAAAACATTAAAGCTTATAGAGGAAGCCAAATATCAAATAACGATTATGGTGGTGGAGAGGTCGTTGTCACCGCATACGTCAAAAAAATTCCTTTTGTCGTTTAGTAAAACACTTCGTAAAAAATATTCCTTTTGAATGAAAATAAAATTCAAAGAGGTTTATTATACACTGTATAAAAGGAGGTGTATATTATCAAAATATTCCTCAATAAAAGGAGATTGAGACAAAGTCCCTTACCACGTGAGAAACACGTGAATAAAAATCATTAAGGAATAAAATTAAACAAAACTTTAGATATCATGAGAATGTACTAATTCCTAAAATAAAGAGTCAAAAGGGATTTATATACACATTATATGATAATAGTTGTGCATAAAAACAAGATAGGCCTTAAATAAAGGAGATTGAGACGAAATCCATTACCTTGAGTCTGATTCATCGCGTATGTTCCTTGTTCTTCTTGAATAATAAACTTAAGTTAATTTATACTTTCTTCAGAACCTTTTTCATGTTTATTGTTCATTTTTTAACTGTTATAAAAATTGCATAATTATTTAAGTTAATATCGGTCATTTTGTCGATATTCAGTACTTTAGTCGAAAATGAACTTGTTTTGATATAAATTATACATGTGGTAAAAAGTATATTATCTCCATAATGATATTAATGATTTAAATATCATATATATCTAGTGTATATGTATTTATAATAGTCTATAACATTTGGACATAATAAATGAAATGTACCGTTCATGGAGACGGTAGGTAATACGTATGCATGAATGCTACTTTAATTTATTTTTCATATTAAAGGAATGAAAACTAAATTATAATTCCATTATAATAACATATGTTATATATGTTACATATGTTCATTAACTTCATCCTTTATACGTTCCATGTTATGTACGAACGATTCATATCACTTTGAGGGGGTGGTATTCCACACTTACTCAAAGGAAATTATCGTATTTACACATTATAGAAAGCATAATTGTATGCTGTAAATAAAAATTACAGAATCCTAGAGACAATATAAATAAAATATATAAATCATATATAAATATAGTACCATCCCAATGCCCACTATGAGAGGTGGTAGGAGAAATTTGAACAATCATTGTTTCATCATGTAGTAGTTCGTTGTCCACAGAAACAGTATGTTCATATCCATTAGATGGAGGTGTGTGTAAGTGTAGTTCAAATCCTTCTCATAAAAACAACCTGGTATATTGATGATAATGTTGTTATTATTTAATAAAATAATAAGTATAGAATAGGGAGTGGAGAAGGAAAATGCTACAAAGGATCTTTAGAGAAGACGCTACCTCTAAAACGTGTAACTACATTTGATTTGAGCCAAAATGCTTTCTTGAATTTCTTTTTGCCCAAGATAAGGATTTTATGAGGAAGGTAGGGATTTTGGGAGTTTATTTGATCATATTTTTGACAAGACAAGGGGCTTGATAGGTATGAGTAAATGGGTAGAGGTGATGACCTTTTATTAGAGGGTGGAGGGGCACTTTAAGAAGGTATTGAAATTTTATTTTATTATAAAAAAAATTTCAGTTTCAAATGGTCCAAAAGTCATTTATTTCAATGATAAGATGCTTTTGGGTTGAAAAACTCTAAACCAATAGGTTTTAGGCAAGTCTGGGTCACACATTTAACCATATCCTTTTGCTTTATCCCTTAGTTAAAAACATTTACTCTTACCATATCTTCTTGAATTTTCATAATTTACGGTTACTATAGTTACTATAAAATTTCAAGAGAACCACAAGTGACTCATTAATGACATATTAAACATTATCTATGTCATTTGGCCGAATCATATATTTTTAGGACTATTATATCATTTATTAAAATATCATTTCTTTAAAAACTCGTTTATGTTGGTTTTTATACTATTCATATCATGACATTTTATAAATCCATAACAACTTGATTCATTCAAAAAAAACATCACTAATTCAAAGATAAAAAGTCATAATCATCCATAAAATTCATGTATGGCATAAAAAGTTTTAAAATAAATTTATTTTAATATTTATAATCTCATTTATTTAAATCATCCATTAATAAGGTAGTCACTACATCATCATTATGTCATAAATATATTTATTTATTTGATGTCTAAAAATTATTAATAAAATACCATGATGTAGGAAATCATTTTAGATTTCTAATGACTATTTATATTTGAAGAGATCAATTATATAACCCCATATAAAAATTTATTTTAGTAAAAGATACATGTTTATGTTATATTTATCTTTACATTAAATTAATTATTATAGGAAGTCATTTTCACACCCAAGTGGATCCATGGGGTTCCAAAATCGATTCAAGGATGCCCATGGTCGGATATATCTCATCCAATAGAATTACAACATGTGTTAGTGTAGTTTAATATTATTATAATATTATTTTTTACCCTTATTCACTAGATTTTCCTTTTAACCATGGTAAATAAAATAATTACTAAAGTTACTATTCATAATGTCTAAAAATAAAAGGTAACTATTCAAAAAAATTGGACCTTCTAATTCCAAATATGTAATCCATTCACTACTGGAAATACACTATTTCCCAACGGTTCAGAACCGTTGGGAAAGCCCCTGAAACCGTTGGGAAAGGTTTTCCCAACGGTTCTTAGAACCGTTGGGAAGTAAGCCGTTGGGAAAAGTTTTCCCAACGGTTTACTGGCAACCGTTGCAATAGAGCCATAAAATTTACCCTACCCCAACGGTTTGGGTGAACCGTTGGGATAGTTTTTCCCAACGGTTCTCCCAAACCATTGGGAAAACCAAATACCATGGAACATTTTCCCAACGGTTGGAACCGTTGGGAATTGGTGAAGTCTTTCCCAACGGTTTAAAACCGTTGGGAAAGACATGCTAAAAACTTATATGCCAACGGTTTGAAACCGTTGGCATACCTATGCTGCAAATTATTTGCACAGCCCCTGTCCCCTGTCCATCACCACCAGTCATCAGGCCTCATTTTCACCTCATTTTCACCTCATTTTCACCTCATTTTCACCTCATTTTCACCTCATTTTCACCTCATTTTCACCTCATTTTCACCTCATTTTCGATCCAACTATTGTACCAGTAATAAAATAAAACATACATATTCAATTACGAACAAATTCATACACATTTAACATATAATGGATCCTGAAACTATACAAATCCATAATTAAATTACAATTCATAAACATACATAATTCATATAGAATTCAATTTAAAATTTAGATGACAATTATACGTGGAATCTGAAATTCAATTCATAATATGATCGGTTTTTTCTATACCATATATTTTTACCTCAAATGATGTCCATTTTAAACAAAATACATACACCTGAAGTGATACCGGCCACACCGCACCTCAGATTGAGGCGGGGTTAACTCGTACACGTCACATTTGACTCATGGATCGTTGTGCTAAAGTATCGACAGAATCCTAATGCGTTTGGTCGGTTTTCCGTATGCCAGTTGATGTTTTTCACTTAAAATGGCGTCCTTTTGAAACAAAAGACGGACACTATGAGTGGTGCCAACCACACCGCGTCTCCAATTGAGGCGGGGTTGATTCGTACACGTCACATATGACTCATGGATCGTTCTCCTAAAGTTTAAATGGAAACCGAATGCGTTTGGTCGGTTTTCCGTATGTACTTAAAATGTTGTCCATTTTAAACAAAAGAGTGACACTTAGACTCATCCCGACCACACCGCGACTCAGATTCATCCCAGGTTGGCTCGTACATGTCACATATGACCCATGGATCATTGTGATAAATTATCAAAAGATTCCGAATGCGTTTGGTCGGTTTTGCGTATGCCAGTTGTTCTTTTCATTTATAATCATGTCCATTTTAAACAAAAGAGACATAGTTAGAGTGGTGTCGGCCACACCACATCTCAGATTAAGACGGGGTTGACTTGTACACGTCACATATGACCCATGGATCGTTGTGCTAAAGTATCGATAGAATCCGAATGCGTTTGGTCGGTCTTCCGTATGTCAGTTGATGTTTTTCACTTAAAATGACGTCCTTTTGAAACAAAAGACGGACACTTTGAGTGGTGTCAGCCGCACCGCATGTCGGATTGAGGCGGGATGATTCGTACACGTCACATAGGACCCATGGATCGTTCTCCTAAAGTTACAATGGAAACCGAATGCGTTTGGTCGGTTTTCCGTATGTACTTAAAATGGTGTACATTTTAAACAAAAGAGAGACATTTAGACTGATCCCGGTCACACCGCGACTCGGATTGACCCGGGTTGGCTCGTACACGTCACATATGACCCATGGATCGTTGTGATAAATTATCAAAAGATTCTGAATGCGTTTGGTCGGTTTTGCGTATGCCAGTTGTTCTTTTCACTTATAATCCTGTCCATTTTAAACAAAACAGACACAGTTAGAGCGGTGTCGGCCACACCGCGGCTCGGATTGATGCGGGGATGATTCATACACTTCACATATGACTCATGGATCGTTCTCCTAAAGTTTCAATGGAAACCGAATGCGTTTGGTCGGTTTTCCGTATGTACTTAAAATGGTGTCCATTTTAAACAAAAGAGAGCCACTTAGACTGATCTCGGCCACACCGTGACTCGGATTGAACCCGGGTTTCCTCGTACAGGTCACATATGACCCATGGATTGTTGTGATAAATGATCAAAAGATTCGGAATGCGTTTGGTCGGTTTTGCGTATGCCAGTTGTTCTTTTTCACTTATAATCATGCCCATTTTAAACAGAAGAGACATAGTTAGAGCGGTGTCGGCCACACCGCGTCTCGGATTGAGACGGGGATGATTGGTACACGTCACATATGACCCATGGATTGTTCTCCTAAAGTTTCAATGGAAACCGAATGCGTTTGGTCGGTTTTGCGTATGCCAGTTCTTTTCACTTATAATCCTACCCATTTTAAACAAAACAGACACAGTTAGAGCAGTGTTGACCACACCGCGCCTCGGATTGTGAAGGGGATGATTCGTACACCTCACATATGACCCATGAATCGTTCTCCTAAAGTTTCAATGGAAACCGAATGCGTTTGGTCGGTTTTCCGTATGTACTTAAAATGATGTCCATTTTAAACAAAAGAGAGCCACACTTAGACTGATCCCGGCCACACCGCGACTCGGATTGAGCCCGAGTGGCCTCGTACATGTCACATATGACTGATGGATGTTGGGTCGGAGGTGATGGCAAGAGGGGGGGTGAATTTCCTTTTTAAAATTAATTAACAATTTAAAACAAATTTAAATGCAGCGGAAAGTAAAATGGCAAGACACAATTGATAACGGAGTTCGGCTTTAAACTCAAGCCTACGTCTCCGCTCCCAACTCAACCGTTAGGAGATTTATACGACCGCTTGCTTTTTAATGGTTATAGCAAGAAACCCACTAGCCGTTTTAAGGTAGGCTAGATCACCTTCTTACAGCTTGCTTTTTTATTATGGTTGTAGCAAGAAACCCAAATTGAAAGAAGGAAGAAAAAGGGTGGTTTGTTTTAATACAAACCCAATTAAGAACTAAACAATTGAAGTAAATAATTTAGAACAAACTAGAGGAAGCCTTGAGCGCCAAGAGGTGAGTGTAGTTGATGTAGAGGCAGCCCAAGCTTCAAGGATGGCAATTGGATCTCAAGTAGCCTTTGAGAATTGTCGTAGGAGCCTCAAATGATTAAAATAGCTTTGGTATGCTTCGGTATATGATCGGTAGTGTTCCCGGCATCCATGGACGTCTATTTATAGGAGAAATGCTCCCAAATACTTCAAAATAGCCGTTGGAGGGCTTTCGGAGCCGTTGGGGATCAAGTGGGCCAGCCTGGTCAGTTTGACTGAGAACACCGGCTGGCCGGTGCTGATCCACCGGCTGGCCGGTGCACCAGACAGAAGCAAGGGATTTCTGTCTGGCTCCACCGGCTGACCGGTGCTGAGCCACCGGCTGGCCGGTGGTCTGGACAGAAGCATGCTATTCTGTCTGGGTTCCACCGGCTGGCCGGTGGTCAGGCACCGGCTGGCCGGTGGTCTGGACAGAAGGTATGCCATTCTGTCTGGGACCACCGGTTGGCCGGTGGCCAGACACCGGCTGACCGGTGGCACCTGGCAGAGGGCAAGGCCTTCTGCCTGGTCCACCGGCTGGCCGATGGGCTGGATCCGGCTGGCCGGTGACCTTACCGGCTGGCTGGTGGTCTCACACCGGCTGGCCGGTGGACTTAAACAGTCCATTTTGAATTCTTCTTGGGCCAGCTTCTAGGCACCCTATTTCCTATCATCAAAAACACTTGAAAACAAGTTAGAATACAATTAGAGTCATTGTGATCATTAAAATCCAAGAGAGAGGGGTGCAACAATGGATCGTTGTGATAAATTATCAACAGATTCAGAATGTGTTTGGTCGGTTTTGCGTTTGGTCGGTTTTGCGTATCCTGTCCATTTTAAACAAAAGATAGACAGTTAGAACGGTGTCGGTCACACTGCACCTCGGATTGAGGCAGGATTGACTCGTACACGTCACATACGACCCATTGATCCTTGTGCTAAAGTTTCGACACAGTCCGAATGCCTTTGGTCGGTTTTTCCTATGTCACTTGATGATTTTCACTTAAAATGACGTCTTTTTGAAACAAAAGACCGACACTTTTTGAGTGGTGTCGGCCACACCGCGTCTCCGATTGTGGCGGGGTTGATTTGTACACGTCACATATGACCCATGGATCGTTCTCCTAAAGTTTCAACGGAAACAGAATCCGTTTGGTCGTTTTTCCGTATGTACTTAAAATGGTGTTCATTTTAAACAAAAGAGAGCCACTTAAACTTATCCCGGCCACACCGCGACTCGGATTCATCCCGGGTTGGCTCGTACACGTCACATATGACCCATGGATTGTTGGGATAAATTATCAACAGATTCGGAATGCGTTTGGTCAGTTTTCCGTAAGCCAGTTGATGCTTTTCACTTAAAATGACGTCCTTTTGAAACAAAAGACGGACACTTTGAGTGGTGTCGGCCACACCGCGTCTCCGGATTGAGCTGAAACCACCGTGAAACATTCTAATTATTATTCGTGACGTGTACGCGCAGACGGCACGTCAATCGGACGTGCGGTTTGCGCGGTACGGCTCAATATTAGTGTTTTAAGTGATGCGCGCGCTTCGTAAACGCGCGTGAGGGGGGTCCAAACGGGCCGAACGATGTCGGAATGGCCTGAAATCAGACGAAAAATACGGGTGAGTGATTTCTGAAGTGGTCGAGCAGACGGCACGTCAATCGGACTTGTCGTGTGCCCGCGGTGACCGACAACGCAGTTATGGTGTCATAAACGGCCAGAACGGGCGTCCAAGAATGAGGGGGGTTGTCCAGGGAGTTCTCAAACACACAACCACTAAAAGACAACAACATCCATAAAAACAGACAATATATAAAAATAATTCAACTCCAATACTATACTACGAGTCTAGATAAAACCAACAACTAGAATAGATTAAACATCAAATCTCAAGTCAAAAATGTAACGGATCAATATGTCCCACATCAGCATCACCATCTCCATCATCATCATCATCATCGCCCTCGTCATCGTCCTCCTCATCGTCATCATCCTCCACAACGCCTTCCTCCTCGCCTTCGCCCTCCTCATCTCCCTCCTCTTCCGCATCAGACTGCTCGCCATCATCATCTTCAAGCTCGACATCGGCCTGACCACCACTGGAACTGCCACCTGGTGCACCATATATAGAATGTATCGACGACATGTATTCATCAATCGCTGGGCTGGCCTCTGCTGGAAGTGTTGGATGTAGAACTTCAATAAATTTCATAAATGCACTGTTTGCCCTTGCAGACTGTTCTGCCGTCTCTGTGGCCCTTTTCTCAGCCTGTTCTGCCTGTGCCCTAACTTGCTGCAGCTCGGTGGCACTACAACTCGTACCTGAGGCAGGCCAATACCTCGTCGGGGCTATCCTAGGTCGGCAGCGTACTCTGCCAGAATGATCATCTCCCAACACCTGATGTAAGTGATCAGATGGCCCAAAATTGTCTGCTTCTTGGGCATCGAGGGCCTCTAAAGCATCCTGTTACAAATATAAATATATTGTCATACCTGCTGCCTCTCATGATCCGGCATCGTCGTGCGTCCTAGTGTATGGAGGTATTTTTTTGCATCAATGTTTTTTTTATTTTTTCCAGATGATTCCTAAATAAAATTCGATAATGCAAAGGATAATATTAATGCAAAACTTGAAAGTTATTATTTAAATACCTCAAATGTAATTCATACCTTAAACTGGGTACTCGTCCAATGAGTAATCATCTGACGATACTGCTCTATAGGACAATCATCCACGACTGGTACCGCCTCTAACTCAGTGCTAACTCTAGCACGCCAGCCAATATACAGCTCATGCTTGTAGGCTCTCCAAAGCTCGCCTAAATCCTTTAGACGTTCCATTCGTGCACCCTCACCATCAGGAAAATTAAATCGAAGTTGAAATTAAAATATTAATTTATATAAATACAAAAAAAATTCATGGCATTAAATACAACAGATTTTTTTACCCATATCTCTGCCCAAGCTCTATCTTTGACCTCATGTGGCAAATGTCTCCACGACAGCGGGCTGACGGGAATGATGTCGGAGTATTTGGCAAGCGTCGCCATAAAACTCCGACATTGCTGCCCTGTTTTCTCAACCATCTGATTGTCTTCATTATATTCCACCATAACCTGTGTGCGACGGTTCCACACCGAACGCATGCGTGTACGGCCCCGCCCCCGCCTCCTTTCAGTAGATGTATCTGTCATGAAAGAAAAACAAATATTTTATCAAAACATGTTATAATGAAAATAAATATTACTATAAAAATTTGATAGGGTTTTATAAATATACCTGTGCTAGTCTGATCAATGAGTGGCGCCGGATCCACAGAACCTGATGGAACACCCTCTGGTGGAACAGGAGTCGAAGACGATGGAATATAAAAGCTCGGAGAGACAGAAGTAGAAGGAAAAGAAGATGGAACAACTGTATGACCTGATGCTGACTGGGGAGTGGGAATCATCATGGGATGTGAAAATGATGGGGCAGAAGATGCAGAAGGTAGCGAAAACATGGGAGGTCTAAATATCCCGTGTGTCCCTAACGACACACCGGGATCAGAATGTGGGAAGGATGAAATGTCAGTGGGAGGGGCAGGGTCTAGTCGGGCACGCGCAGCTCTATGTCCACCTCTGGTACGAACCCTCCTCGTACCACCGGCCTGAGTACTCGGACCAGTACTAGGCTCCTCGTCGAATAACTGTCGACGTAATGGTGGATCCTACAAAAAATTTTACAAAAAAAATTAATCACATGACATTATATATTCTGTAAATATATATATATATATTTGAAATAAAGTACTCACTGTAGGCACTAATGGTGGAATGCCCATCTCCTCCATCCGACGATTGTTCTCCGCCATTTTTTTTCTTCGTCTCTCTTCAATTGGCTTCATTTCCTGCATTGGAAAACAAATATGTAATTAATTAGAAAAAGAAAATTAATGTGTAAACCAAAAAACTAAATATATGAGGGAATGAGGGGATTCATTGGTAATTTAGCTATCAATTGTTTTAGAAGAGCTTGAATGAATTTAATAAAACATACAAGTTTTAATGTTCACCAAGTTAGAAATATTGTTTGATTTGGTTTGAATACAGTTCAATTCCAAATTAGAAAATGCAATTCAAATAAAACAGCAACCAATAAACATTGAAAATTCACATAACGGTCAAGTCAGCTAAAACATATTTGTGATCAATACTAAATAAATATGAATATTACCAACCTTAACAACCCAACTCGAGGTAAACCAAAAGAATTGAGAACACGGATGAATGATTCTATATATTTCCAACCACAACTTCAGGTTCACAATCAACTCTGACAATTGAGCTATTGGAGTCATCAAAAGAAATAAATGGATTGGTTCCAATGGCAATAGGGACAGTGTCAATTCCATCATCAGCATCATCAAAAATATGTCTTGGAATTACTTCAACTACGACACCAAATTCAGGTTGAAGTTGATCTTTGACATAAAAAACTTGTTTAGCCATTGATGCCAACACATATGGTTCTTCGGTTGCAAGAGTGCGGGTCATATTAATTACTTGAAATCCACAATCATCAATAAATGTGCCATGTCTCGTCATCGAATCAAACCAATGGCATTTCATCATTGTGACTCGTCCATGAGAGTAATAATCCAATATTATTATTTTCTCAACGACTCCATAATAACCCACATTTTCAAGTCGCGGTCTACTATCTGATGCGCTGGCATAACAATCTGTTGTGGCAGTAACCATAATACCATCATGTTGTGTTCTCATGTTTTGGCTCGTTCAGTGACAATAAATCTGTACCCATTGATAACAATTGATTTACAGTCACGAACCACGGTATTAGGACCAAAAGCCAAAGCTCTTATTTCCTCAGAGACAGAGTCAGCAGACAAAATCAATACCTGCAATATAAATGATAGTTAAACTTAAGTAAATATTGAAATAATTAATTTAAACAGTAATATTTTTACCTTCAATTTTAACCAAGCAGAAAACTCTTTGCTATGCAAAGTCTCTCTCCTTCTCAAAGATAAAGAACGATGCTTCCTATTTATCATTGTTTTATGTTCCCTGTAGATAAAAAAATATGAATAGTTTAACAGATATATATGTAAGATATACATATTCAATTTTGTTACCTGATATAGTCATCGAACAAATCACAGTTGAACAAAACTGTGCGATGTTCCATCTCCCGCTCTTCATGGCTTAATGTCTTCAATGTATATGATCCAGGAATTCCTCCTGTTTGAGGAAGTGATGGAAAACTGGGTTCAATTTGCTCATATTGTTCTTCTTCATTTCTCATTGGTCTGTTCATTCTTGTAGTAAGATCAGACAAATACATTGAACAGAAATCAATACATTCTTGAGCTAAGTAACCGTTCACGATAGAACCTTCGGGATGATTCTTGTTTCGAACATAAGACTTTAATGTGAACATATCACTACTGGAATTTGTGTTTTTCCCCACGCTTACATACCAACGGTTCTATGAAACCGTTGGTGTAAGATGAATAGTGGAGGCTTTTACCAACGGTTCATTAGAACCGTTGGGATATATGTGAATAGGGAGGTTTTTCCCAACGGTTCTAATGAACCGTTGGGATATATGTGTTTTGTGAGGCTTTTCCCAACGGTTCTTATGAACCGTTGGGAAAACTTTGTTTTTTGGGAGTTTTTCCCAACGGTTCATGAGAACCGTTGGGAAAAACATACATATGCCAACGGTTTTTTAAAACCGTTGGCAAAGGTTTTCCCCAAAAACCCAGCCGCCCGTTCTCGCCCCCATTCGCGTTACAGAGCCCTAACGGGAGCAGCAGCAGCCGATTCCGATTTTGGAGATACTGTCGGCCGGATTCCAGGTCTTCTTCAGGTTCTTCTTCTTCTTTATCTCAAAAGGTATTCAAATGTTTGCATCTCAATGAGTAAAACCTCCATTTAGTTGAGTGTTATCCCTAACTAGTGTGGCATCCGGCTTGTGGGGTGTTGAGAGAACTTTCAAAGTTGTTTTTTTGTGCCTTGGATTGTCATATATAGTTTTATAATTTCTATGGATTGTATAAGAATTATGTGGAGTTTTAAATAATCCTATTTTTTACATTTCTGATCATGAATTTATGTATGTAATCTTACAAAGATGTGATTCCTCTAGATCCTTGGATTTTATTATTGGGAATGTATTTTATGGATCATGAAATAAATTATGTCTTAGTCCTTCATATTTATACATTGATCAACTTGAAAATAAATTTACAAAAATAAAAAATCATTATCATTCTCAAACTCAGATCACTTTGGTTCTAACATCCTACCAATTTGATTTTTTAACAATTCAAAGTGAAATTCACACCACCAAAAGGTATTCAAATGTTTGGATTCACAGTGGAATTCCATGGATAGACTCATTTCTTTGAATATTGATTAAGCCATTGGTGATACATGGATCCAAGGGAGGGATTCCATAGATAGACTTATTGAATGTAGAATTATATTCCAATTGATACATGGATTCTTATGATAATTCCATAGATAGACTTATTGAATGTAGAATTATATTCCAATGATATGCGTCTTGTGTGGTGGTGGTGTGGTTTATGTGTTTTATGGTAGTAGTGAAGTGTGTGATTATGTAGTTAATGTGAACCCATAGGTTGAGTATTTTGTGCTATCTATATATCATGTATTTTTATGTTATTTCTACACATTCCCAACTAGAGTTGGATAAACTTACCAACGATCAGAGGTTTTGAGTTATGGGTATTTTTTCTAATATCTAGGATGGTGGTTATATGTTTGGATAGCTACCATGTCTTCCCTACTCTTCCTTCAAAAGTGATTGACCATGTGTTTTTAGGCAAGATGCGATGTGATTGTCCATGTGTCTTCAGGTGAGATGTACTATGATTTCCCTAGTGTTTTTCGATGAGGTGTGATGTGATAAGGCTATAATAAGATGTGGCATGTGGTTGGGGTCATGTAGGGTAGGAGGATGACACAAGGTTGATGTTATTCATGTTCATGATACCCTACTAATATGGTTATGGGATGAGTCATGCTGTTATGTGATATAACACATTAAGTTCTTGTTGGTTTTACATTTTTTCAATAACACATTTGTATGTTTTTTTGACATGTGTTGATACCTTGATTATTTTCTTCCTTTATCGTTTACTTAAATGTATATTCTATTATAGTTAATTCCTATTGAATTGTTTATGACAAAATGACTTATATAAATTCTTTTTACAGAATGGACAGAAGTTGGATGTATGAAACCGATCGGATCTCAGATGATTTTCAAAACAATTTGGAGAGCTTTATAGATTTTGCATTTCACAATGCTTCAGATAGTGGTCGCATACACTGCCCATGTTCCAATTGTGTTGGTAGACCTTGGTTGAGCCGTGAAGAAGTCAGCTACCACATAACCAAAAATGGGTTTCAAGCAAACTACTTTCTGTGGTATCACAATGGGGAGAAAACGAAATCTCAAATTGGTGATGATCGAAATGAAAAGACTGGAATGGAGAATTTGTTAGATGATCGGTTTCCGTTTATTCGTCATCATGAAAAAGAAAGGATTTCGACTCAAGAAGACTTCGATATGAGGACAGCTGATGCATCTAGTGAAAATGATGATATTGATAGGGTGAAAAAATTGAATGATGCTGCCACGACTCCAGTATATCGGCAATGCGATAAAATGAAAAAGATGGAATTTTTAATCCGATTATTTCATGGGAAAACTATGTATGGGATTTCTAATACAGCAATCGATTACATTCTTACCCTCTTGAAGGATTTACTTCCAGATGATGCAGATATTCCCTCAAACCACTATATGGCATGGAAGTTAGTTGAGGAACTTGGATTTTCAAGAAACAAAATTCATGCTTGCCCGAAAGATTGCAGTTTATTCTGGGAGGAAACCGCTGAACGAAATGATTGTATAAAATGTGGCACATCCCGCTGGAAGTCAAAATCTGATGGAACACCATCCCGCGTTCCACAGAAAGTAATGTGGCACTTTCCATTGATCCCCAGACTCCAGAATCTTTTTATGTCTGATGACATATCAATAAAATGAGATGGCATGATACCGAGAGAAAGAAGACTGATGATGAGTTGGTTCATCCTGCAGATGGATTTGCATGGAAGAGATTTGATGCTCGACATCCTGATTTTGCAGCTGACGTGCGTAATGTGAGGCTGGGTCTTTCATGCGACGGTTTTAATCCGTTTGGGCAGATGCTTACTTCGCACAGCACATGGCCAGTTTTTATACACATTTATAATCTTCCCCCATGGTTGTGTATGAAAAAACCTTTCACTTTCATGAGTATACTCATATCTGGTCCTTCTGATCCTGGCATTGATATTGATGTATACATGCAACCTTTAATAAAAGAGTTGAAGCTTCTTTGGGATGTGGGTGTGCGCACATACGATGCATGTTCGAAAGACATATTTCAGATGCGCGCTGCGCTTATGTGGACAATCAATGATTTTCCGGCTTATGCAATGATGTCTGGATGGAGCACGAAGGGGAAACTATCATGTCCAGTTTGTATGAAGAATACACGATCCAGAAGACTGAAACATCGTTGTAGTTTCAGTTTTATGGGACATCGACGATTTTTGCCAAAGGATCATCCATATAGAATGAATCGTCGAAGATTTGATAATACTATAGAGACCGATGATCCACCTCAGCGTATGTCTGGAACTGATGTGCTTAATGAATTAAAAGATTTCAGTTTTTCGTTCGGGAAGGGTCAAATGAAATCTGGAAAGAGAAAGAATGTTTCTACAGAAACCTGTTACAATTGGAGGAAGAGGAGTATCTTTTTTGATTTGCCTTATTGGTCAACCAATTTGCTACGTCATTGCTTAGACGTAATGCATATTGAAAAGAATATATGTGAAATGTTGCTTTCAGTTCTTCTAAATGTCAAGGGGAAGACAAAAGATGATTTACGATCTCGACGTGACTTGGTGGATTGGGGCATCAGACCAGAATTGCATCCTGTGCGTATCAGTGAAAATAAATGGCAACTTCCATGTGCTTCTTATGTGATGACACCTACTGAAAAAAAACAATTTTTGGAAGTATTAGAGACTATAAGAGTTCCTGATGGCTATTCAAGCAACATATCTAAACGGGTCAACAGAAGAGAGTTGAAGCTAAAATCTTTGAAGACTCATGATTATCACGTTCTACTGCATGAGTTGCTTCCAATAGCAATCCGTCATCTTTTGTCCAATAATGTAAGGGTGGGTGTTATTCGGTTGTGCCATTTGTTTAGAGATCTTTGTGCTAAGAAGTTGTCCAAGTCTTTCTTGCAAAAAATGTTGACAGATGCCCCATTAATTTTGTGTGAGTTGGAGAAAATATTTCCCCCATCATTTTTCACATGCATGCTGCATCTGACTGTCCATATTCCAACTGAAATACTTCTCGGAGGACCTGTTTCTTTTCGTTGGATGTATCCAACTGAAAGAAATATGTTCACATTAAAGTCTTATGTTCGAAACAAGAATCATCCCGAAGGTTCTATCGTGAACGGTTACTTAGCTCAAGAATGTATGGATTTCTTTTCAATGTATTTGTCTGATCTTACTACAAGAATGAACAGACCAATGAGAAATGAAGAAGAACAATATGAGCAAATTGAACCCAGTTTTCCATCACTTCCTCAAACAGGAGGAATTCCTGGATCATATACATTGAAGACATTAAGCCATGAAGAGCGGGAGATGGCACATCGCACAGTTTTGTTCAACTGTGATTTGTTCGATGACTATATCAGGTAACAAAATTGAATATGTATATCTTACATATATATCTGTTAAACTATTCATATTTTTTTATCTACAGGGAACATAAAACAATGATAAATAGGAAGCATCGTTCTTTATCTTTGAGAAGGAGAGAGACTTTGCATAGCAAAGAGTTTTCTGCTTGGTTAAAATTGAAGGTAAAAATATTACTGTTTAAATTAATTATTTCAATATTTACTTAAGTTTAACTGTCATTTATATTGCAGGTATTGAGTTTTTCTGCTGACTCTGTCTCTGAGGAAATAAGAGCTTTGGCTTTTGGTCCTAATACCGTGGTTCGTGACTGTAAATCAATTGTTATCAATGGGTACAGATTTATTGTCACTGAACGAGCCAAAAACATGAGAACACAACATGATGGTATTATGGTTACTGCCACAACAGATTGTTATGCCAGCGCATCAGATAGTAGACCGCGACTTGAAAATGTGGGTTATTATGGAGTCGTTGAGAAAATAATAATATTGGATTATTACTCTCATGGACGAGTCACAATGATGAAATGCCATTGGTTTGATTCGATGACGAGACATGGCACATTTATTGATGATTGTGGATTTCGAGTAATTAATATGACCTGCACTCTTGCAACTGAAGAACCATATGTGTTGGCATCAATGGCTAAACAAGTTTTTTATGTCAAAGATCAACTTCAACCTGAATTTGGTGTCGTAGTTGAAGTAATTCCAAGACATATTTTTGATGATGCTGATGATGGAATTGACACTGTCCCTATTGCCATTGGAACCAATCCATTTATTTCTTTTGATGACTCCAATAGCTCAATTGTCAGAGTTGATTGTGAACCTGAAGTTGTGGTTGGAAATATATAGAATCATTCATCCATGTTCTCAATTCTTTTGGTTTACCTCGAGTTGGGTTGTTAAGGTTGGTAATATTCATATTTATTTAGTATTGATCACAAATATGTTTTAGCTGACTTGACCGTTATGTGAATTTTCAATGTTTATTGGTTGCTGTTTTATTTGAATTGCATTTTCTAATTTGGAATTGAACTGTATTCAAACCAAATCAAACAATATTTCTAACTTGGTGAACATTAAAACTTGTATGTTTTATTAAATTCATTCAAGCTCTTCTAAAACAATTGATAGCTAAATTACCAATGAATCCCCTCATTCCCTCATATATTTAGTTTTTTGGTTTACACATTAATTTTCTTTTTCTAATTAAGTACATATTTGTTTTCTAATGCAGGAAATGAAGCCAATTGAAGAGAGACGAAGAAAAAAAAATGGCGGAGAACAATCGTCGGATGGAGGAGATGGGCATTCCACCATTAGTGCCTACAGTGAGTACTTTATTTCAAATATATATATATATATTTACAGAATATATAATGTCATGTGATTAATTTTTTTTGTAAACTTTTTTGTAGGATCCACCATTACGTCGACAGTTATTCGACGAGGAGCCTAGTACTGGTCCTAGTACTCAGGCCGGTGGTACGAGGAGGGTTCGTACCAGAGGTGGACATAGAGCTGCGCGTGCCCGACTAGACCCTGCCCCTCCCACTGACATTTCAGCCTTCCCACATTCTGATCCCGGTGTGTCGTTAGGGACACACGGGATATTTAGACCTCCCATGTTTTCGCTACCTTCTGCATCTTCTGCCCCATCATTTTCACATCCCATGATGATTCCCACTCCCCAGTCAGCATCAGGTCATACAGTTGTTCCATCTTCTTTTCCTTCTACTTCTGTCTCTCCGAGCTTTTATATTCCATCGTCTTCGACTCCTGTTCCACCAGAGGGTGTTCCATCAGGTTCTGTGGATCCGGCGCCACTCATTGATCAGACTAGCACAGGTATATTTATAAAACCCTATCAATTTTTTATAGCAATATTTATTTTCATTATAACATGTTTTGATAAAATATTTGTTTTTCTTTCATGACAGATACATCTACTGACAGGAGGCGGGGGCGGGGCCGTACACGCATGCGTTCGGTGTGGAACCGTCGCACACAGGTTATGGTGGAATATAATGAAGACAATCAGATGGTTGAGAAAACAGGGCATCAATGTCGGAGTTTTATGGCGACGCTTGCCAAATACTCCGACATCATTCCCGTCAGCCCGCTGTCGTGGAGACATTTGCCACATGAGGTCAAAGATAGAGCTTGGGCAAAGATATGGGTAAAAAAATCTGTTGTATTTAATGCCATGAATTTTTTTTGTATTTATATAAATTAATATTTTCATTTCAGCTTCGATTTAATTTTCCTGATGGTGAGGGTGCACGACTGGAACGTCTAAAGGATTTAGGCGAGCTTTGGAGAGCCTACAAGCATGAGCTGTATATTGGCTGGCGTGCTAGAGTTGGCACTGAGTTAGAGGCGGTACCAGTCGTGGATGATTGTCTTATAGAGCAGTATCGTCAGATGATTACTCATTGGACGAGTACCCAGTTTAAGGTATGAATTACATTTGAGGTATTTAAATAATAACTTTCAAGTTTTGCATTAATATTATCCTTTGCATTATCTAATTTTATTTAGGAATCATCTGGAAAAAATAAAAAAAACATTGATGCAAAAAAATACCTCCATACACTAGGACGCACGACGATGCCGGATCATGAGAGGCAGCAGGTATGACAATTGTTTATAAGTTTTCTTTACGACTTACATTTTCTTTTGTTTCCTCAATTATTTAATTATTTTCTGAAGTCTTTATATAAATTTTGTTTTCAATGTCATTGTAGAGGCAAATACAAAATATTGAAGGACGTGTGCCTCGAGCAAAACTGTTTTGCTCGAGTAGACGAAAAAAGGATGGACGTGCTGTCAACGAAGCGACTCAGCAACAGATTGTAAGTTTTAATCTGTTGATTTTATATTTTAATATCTATTTCGTAACTTAATATTATATTTATATTTGTAACAGGATGCTTTAGAGGCCCTCGATGCCCAAGAAGCAGACAATTTTGGGCCATCTGATCACTTACATCAGGTGTTGGGAGATGATCATTCTGGCAGAGTACGCTGCCGACCTAGGATAGCCCCGACGAGGTATTGGTCTGCCTCAGGTACGAGTTGTAGTGCCACCGAGCTGCAGCAAGTTAGGGCACAGGCAGAACAGGCTGAGAAAAGGGCCACAGAGACGGCAGAACAGTCTGCTAGGGCAAACAGTGCATTTATGAAATTTATTGAAGTTCTACGTCCAACACTTCCAGCAGAGACCAGCCCAGCGATTGATGAATACATGTCGTCGATACATTCTATATATGGTGCACCAGGTGGCAGTTCCAGTGGTGGTCAGGCCGATGTCCAGCTTGAAGATGATGATGGCGAGCAGTCTGATGCGGAAGAGGAGGGAGATGAGGAGGGCGAGGAGGAGGGCGAAGGCGAGGAGGAAGGCGCTGTGGAGGGTGAGGACGATGAGGAGGACGATGACGAGGGCGATGATGATGATGATGATGGAGATGGTGATGCTGATGTGGGACATATTGATCCGTTACATTTTTGACTTGAGATTTGATGTTTAATCTATTCTAGTTGTTGGTTTTATCTAGACTCGTAGTATAGTATTGGAGTTGAGTTATTTTTATATATTGTCTGTTTTTATAGATGTTGTTGTCTTTTAGTGGTTGTGTGTTTGAGAACTCCCTGGACAACCCCCCTCATTCTTGGACCCTGGACAACCCCCCCTCCCCCTTGGACCCCGAACACCCCCCAAACACCCCCCGGACAGCCCCGCGGACAGCCCCCTGGACAGCCCCCCGTACAGCCCCCAACCCTCCACCCTGGACCCCGGATAGCCCCCCGGACAGCCCCCCGGACAACCCCCCCACCCTCCCCCTTAGACCCCGGACAACCCCCCAAACACCCCCCGGACAACCCCCTGAACAACCCCGGACAACCCCCTGAACAACCACCGGACAGCCCCCTAAACAACCCCGGACAGACCCCGCATAGCCCCCCCACCCTCCTCCTTGGTCCCCGGACAGCCCCCCGGACACCCACCGGACAGCCCCCCCGGACAGCCCCCTGGACAGCCCCCCGTACAACCCCCAACCCTCCACCCTGGACCCCGGATAGCCCCCCGGACAGCCCCCCGGACAACCCCCCCACCCACCCCCCCCCCCCCCCTTGGACCCCGGACAACCCCCCCACCCCCCCTTGGACCCCGGACAACCCCCCAAACACCCCCCGGACAGCCCCCTGAACACCCCCGGACAACCCCCTGAACAACCCCCGGACAGCCCCCTGAACAACCCCGGACAACCCCCTGAACAACCCCCAAACACCCCCCGGACAGACCCCGCACAGCCCCCCCACCCTCCTCCTTGGTCCCCGGACAGCCCCCCGGACACCCACCGGACAGCCCCCCCGGACAGCCTCCCGGACAGCCCCTCCACCTTCCTTAATTTCATTAGCTCTGAAATGTTTCATAGCACGATCAACTAAAATCCAATCCATACTAAATATGATATAAAAATATTCTATATGAATTTCCATAAGATTTTAAGTGAAAACAAAAAGTGACATACGAAAAACTGACCAAACGCATTCGAAATGTGTTGATGCTTTAGGACAACGATCCATGGGTCATATGTGACGTGTACGAGTCATCCCCGCCTCAATCCGAGGCGCGGTGTGGTCGGAACAACTCAAAGTGTATGTCTTTTGTTTCAAAAGGACATCATTTTAAGTGAAAACCATCAACTGGCATACGGAAAACCGGCCAAACGCATTCGGATTGTGTTGATACTTTAAGACAACGATCCATGGGTCATTTGAGACGTGTACGAGTCAACCCCGCCTCAATCCGAGGTCGTCCTCTATGAATTTGACCGTTGGACGCCCGTTTTGGCCGTTTATGACAGCAGAACTGCGTTGTCGGTCACCGCGAGCACACGGCACGTCCGATTGATGTGCCGTCTGCTCGACCACTTCAGAAATCACTCACCCGTATTTTTCGTCTGATTTCAGGCCATTCCGACATCGTTCGGCCCGTTTGGACCCCCCTCACGCGCGTTTACGAAGCGCGCGCATCACTTAAAACACGAATATTGAGCCGTACCGGGCAAACCGCACGTCCGATTGACGTGCCGTCTGCGCGTACACGTCACAAATAATAATTAGAATGTTGCACGGTGGTTTCGGGTGAATCTCTGGTCGTCCGCTATGAATTTGACCGTTTAACGCCCGTTTTGGCCGTTTATGACACCCGAACTGCGTTCTCGGTCACCGCGGGCACAGGTCATGTCCGATTGATGTGCCGTCTGCTCGACCACTTCAGAAATCACTCACCCGTATTTGTCGTCTGATTTCAGGCCATTCCGACATCGTTCGGCCCGTTTGGACCCCCCTCACGCGCGTTTACGAAACGCGTGCATCACTTAAAACACGAATATTGAGCCGTACCGGGCAAACCGCACGTCCGATTGACGTGCCGTCTGCGCTTACACGTCACGAATAATAATTAGAATGTTTCTCGGTGTTTTCTGCTCAATCCGAGGTCGTCCGCTATGAATTTGACCGTTGGACGCCCGTTTTGGCCGTTTATGACACCATAACTGCGTTGTCGGTCATCGCGGGCACACGGCACGTCCGATTGACGTGCCGTCTGCGCGTACACGTCACGAATAATAATTAGAATGTTTCACGGTGGTTTCGGGTGAATCCGTGGTCGTCCGCTATGAATTTGACCGTTGGACGCCCGTTTTGGCCGTTTATGACACCATAACTGCGTTGTCGGTCACCGCGGGCACACGGCACGTCCGATTGACGTGCCGTCTGCTCGACCACTTCATAAATCACTCACCCGTATTTGTCGTCTGATTTCAGGCCATTCCGACATCGTTCGGCCCGTTTGGACCCCCCCTCACGCGCGTTTCGAAGCGTGCGCATCACTTAAAATACGAATATTGAGCCGTACCGGGCAAACCGCACGTCCGATTGACGTGCCGTCTGCGCGTACACGTCACAAATAATAATTAGAATGTTGCACGGTGGTTTCGGGTGAATCTCTGGTCGTCCGCTATGAATTTGACCGTTTAACGCCCGTTTTGGCCGTTTATGACACCCGAACTGCGTTCTCGGTCACCGCGGGCACAGGTCATGTCCGATTGATGTGCCGTCTGCTCGACCCACTTCAGAAATCACTCACCCGTATTTGTCGTCTGATTTCAGGCCATTCCGACATCGTTCGGCCCGTTTGGACCCCCCTCACGCGCGTTTACGAAGCGCGCGCATCACTTAAAACACGAATATTGAGCCGTACCGTGCAAACCGCATGTCCGATTGACGTTCCGTCTGCGCGTACACGTCACGAATAATAATTAGAATGTTTCTCGATGGTTTCGGGTGAATCTGTGGTCGTCCGCTATGAATTTGACCGTTGGACGCCCGTTTTGGCCGTTTATGACACCATAACTGCGTTGTCGGTCACCGCGGGCACACGGCACGTCCGATTGACGTGCCGTCTGCGCGTACACGTCACGGATAATAATTAGAATGTTTCACGGCGATTTCAGCTCAATCCGAGGTCGTACGCTATGAATTTGACCGTTGGACGCCCGTTTTGGCCGTTTATGACACCATAACTGCGTTGTCGGTCACCGCGGGCACACGACAAGTCCGATTGACGTGCCGTCTGCTCGACCACTTCATAAATCACTCACCCGTATTTTTCGTCTGATTTCAGGCCATTCCGACTTCGTTCGGCCCGTTTGGACCCTCCTCACGCGCGTTTACGAAGCGCGCGCATCACTTAAAACACGAATATTGAGCCGTACCGTGCAAACCGAATGTCCGATTGACGTGTCGTCTGCGCGTACACGTCACGAATAATAATTAGAATGTT
This sequence comes from Viscum album, assembly GCA_963277665.1. Taxonomy (NCBI): domain Eukaryota; kingdom Viridiplantae; phylum Streptophyta; class Magnoliopsida; order Santalales; family Viscaceae; genus Viscum; species Viscum album. The sequence continues at coordinate 116,777,622 of OY728139.1, read as the reverse complement.
TCACGGTGGTTTCGGGTGAATCCGTGGTCGTCCGCTATGAATTTGACCGTTGGACGCCCGTTTTGGCCGTTTATGACACCATAACTGCGTTGTCGGTCACCGCGGGCACACGGCACGTCCGATTGACGTGTCGTCTGCTCAACCACTTCATAAATCACTAACCCGTATTTGTCGTCTGATTTCAGGCCATTCCGACATCGTTCGGCCCGTTTGGACCCCCTCACGCGCGTTTCGAAACGTGCGCATCACTTAAAACACGAATATTGAGCCGTACCGGGAAAACCGCACGTCCGATTGACGTGCCGTCTGCGCGTACACGTCACAAATAATAATTAGAATGTTGCACGGTGGTTTTAGATGAATCTCTGGTCGTCTGCTATGAATTTGACCGTTGGACGCCCGTTTTGGCCGTTTATGACACCATAACTGCGTTGTCGGTCACCGCGGGCACACGGCACGTCCGATTGATGTGCCGTCTGCTCGACCACTTCATAAATCACTCACCTGTATTTGTCGTCTGATTTCAGGCCATTCCGACATCATTCGGCCCGTTTGGACCCCCCTCACGCGCGTTTCGAAGCGTGCGCATCACTTAAAACACGAATATTGAGTCGTACCGGGCAAACCGCACGTCCGATTGACGTGCCGTCTGCGCGTACACGTCACAAATAATAATTAGAATGTTTCACGGTGGTTTCGGGTGAATCTCTGGTCGTCCGCTATGAATTTGACCGTTTAACGCCCGTTTTGGCCGTTTATGACACCCGAACTGCGTTCTCGGTCACCGCGGGCACAGGTCATGTCCGATTGATGTGCCGTCTGCTCGACCACTTCAGAAATCACTCACCCGTATTTGTCGTCTGATTTCAGGCCATTCCGACATCGTTCGGCCCGTTTGGACCCCCCTCACGCGCGTTTACGAAACGCGCGTATCACTTAAAACACGAATATTGAGCCGTACCGGGCAAACCGCACGTCCGATTGACGTGCCGTCTGCGCGTACACGTCACGAATAATAATTAGAATGTTTCTCGATGGTTTCAGCTCAATCCGAGGTCGTCCGCTATGAATTTGACCGTTGGACGCCCGTTTTGGCCGTTTATGACACCATAACTGCGTTGTCGGTCATCGCGGGCACACGGCACGTCCGATTGACGTGCTGTCTGCGCGTACACGTCACGAATAATAATTAGAATGTTTCACGGTGGTTTCGGGTGAATCTGTGGTCGTCCGCTATGAATTTGACCGTTGGACGCCCGTTTTGGCCGTTTATGACACCATAACTGCGTTGTCGGTCACCGCGGGCACACGGCACGTCCGATTGACGTGCCGTCTGCTCTACCACTTCATAAATCACTCACCCGTATTTGTCGTCTGATTTCAGGCCATTCCGACATCGTTCGGCCCGTTTGGACCCCCCTCACGCGCGTTTCGAAGCGTGCGCATCACTTAAAACACGAATATTGAGCCGTACCGGGCAAACCGCACGTCCGATTGACGTGCCGTCTGCGCGTACACGTCACAAATAATAATTAGAATGTTGCACGGTGGTTTCGGGTGAATCTCTGGTCGTCCGCTATGAATTTGACCGTTTAACGCCCGTTTTGGCCGTTTATGACACCCGAACTGCGTTCTCGGTCACCGCGGGCACAGGTCATGTCCAATTGATGTGCCGTCTGCTCGACCACTTCAGAAATCACTCACTCGTATTTGTCGTCTGATTTCAGGCCATTCCGACATCGTTCGGCCCGTTTGGACCCCCCTCACGCGCGTTTACGAAGCGCGCGCATCACTTAAAACACGAATATTGAGCCGTACCGTGCAAACCGCATGTCCGATTGACATGCCGTCTGCGCGTACACGTCACAAATAATAATTAGAATGTTTCACGGTGGTTTCGGGTGAATCCGTGGTCGTACGCTATGAATTTGACCTTTGGACGCCCGTTTTGGCCGTTTATGACACCATAACTGCGTTGTCGGTCACCGCGGGCACACGGCACGTCCGATTGACGTGCCGTCTGCGCGTACACATCACCGATAATAATTAGAATGTTTCACGGTGGTTTCAGCTCAATTCGAGGTCGTACGCTATGAATTTGACCGTTGGACGCCCGTTTTGGCCGTTTATGACACCATAACTGCGTTGTCGGTCACCGCGGGCACACGACAAGTCCGATTGACGTGCCGTCTGCTCGACCACTTCATAAATCACTCACCCGTATTTGTCGTCTGATTTCAGGCCATTCCGACTTCGTTCGGCCCGTTTGGACCCTCCTCACGCGCGTTTACGAAGCGCGCGCATCACTTAAAACACGAATATTGAGTCGTACCGTGCAAACCGAATGTCCGATTGACGTGCCGTCTGCGCGTACACGTCACGAATAATAATTAGAATGTTTCACGGTGGGTTCGGGGGAATCCGTGGTCATCCGCTATGAATTTGACCGTTGGACGCCCGTTTTGGCCGTTTATGACACCATAACTGCGTTGTCGGTCACCGCGGGCACACAGCACGTCCGATTGACGTGTCGTCTGCTCGACCACTTCATAAATCACTCACCCGTATTTGTCGTCTGATTTCAGGCCATTCCGACATCGTTCGGCCCATTTGGACCCTCCTCACGCGCGTTTCGAAACGTGCGCATCACTTAAAACACGAATATTGAGCCGTACCGGGCAAACCGCACGTCCGATTGACGTGTCGTCTGCGCGTACACGTCACGAATAATAATTAGAATGTTTCTCGGTGTTTTCTGCTCAATCCGAGGTCGTCCGCTATGAATTTGACCGTTGGACGCCCGTTTTGGCCGTTTATGACACCATAACTGCGTTGTCGGTCATCGCGGGCACACGGCACGTCCGATTGACGTGTCGTCTACGCGTACACGTCACGAATAATAATTAGAATGTTTCACGGTGGTTTCGGGTGAATCTGTGGTCGTCCGCTATGAATTTGACCGTTGGACGCCCGTTTTGGCCGTTTATGACACCATAACTGCGTTGTCGGTCACCGCGGGCACACGGCACGTCCGATTGACGTGCCGTCTGCTCGACCACTTCATAAATCACTCACCCGTATTTGTCGTCTGATTTCAGGTCATTCCGACATCGTTCGGCCCGTTTGGACCCCCCTCACGCGCGTTTCGAAGCGTGCGCATCACTTAAAATACGAATATTGAGCCGTACCGGGCAAACCGCACGTCCGATTGACGTGCCGTCTGCGCGTACACGTCACAAATAATAATTAGAATGATGCACGGTGGTTTCGGGTGAATCTCTGGTCGTCCTCTATGAATTTGACCGTTTAACGCCCGTTTTGGCCGTTTATGACACCCGAACTGCGTTCTCGGTCACCGCGGGCACAGGTCATGTCCGATTGATGTTCCGTCTGCTCGACCACTTCAGAAATCACTCACCCGTATTTGTCGTCTGATTTCAGGCCATTCCGACATCGTTCGGCCCGTTTGGACCCCCCTCACGCGCGTTTACGAAGCGCGCGCAGACGGCACGTCAATCGGACGTGCGGTTTTCCCGGTACGGCTCAATATTCGCGTTTTAAGTGATGCGCACGTTTCGAAACGCGCGTGAGGGGGTCCAAACGGGCCGAACGATGTCGGAATGGCCTGAAATCAGACGAAAAATACGGGTGAGTGATTTATGAAGTGGTCGAGCAGACGACACGTCAATCGGACGTGCCGTGTGCCCGCGGTGACCGACAACGCAGTTATGGTGTCATAAACGGCCAAAACGGGCGTCCAACGGTCAAATTCATAGCGGACGACCACGGATTCACCCGAAACCACCGTGAAACATTCTAATTATTATTCGTGACGTGTACGCGCAGACGACACGTCAATCGGACATTCGGTTTGCACGGTACGGCTCAATATTCGTGTTTTAAGTGATGCGCGCGCTTCGTAAACGCGCGTGAGGAGGGTCCAAACGGGCCGAACGAAGTCGGAATGGCCTGAAATCAGACGACAAATACGGGTGAGTGATTTATGAAGTGGTCGAGCAGACGGCACGTCAATCGGACTTGTCGTGTGCCCGCGGTGACCGACAACGCAGTTATGGTGTCATAAACGGCCAAAACGGGCGTCCAACGGTCAAATTCATAGCGTACGACCTCGGATTGAGCTGAAACCGCCGTGAAACATTCTAATTATTATCCGTGACGTGTACGCGCAGACGGCACGTCAATCGGACGTGCCGTGTCCCCGCGGTGACCGACAACGCAGTTATGGTGTCATAAACGGCCAAAACGGGCGTCCAACGGTCAAATTCATAGCGGACGACCACGGATTCACCCGAAACCACCGAGAAACATTCTAATTATTATTCGTGACGTGTACGGGCAGACGGCACGTCAATCGGACATGCGGTTTGCACGGTACGGCTCAATATTCGTGTTTTAAGTGATGCGCGCGCTTCGTAAACGCGCGTGAGGGGGGTCCAAACGGGCCGAACGATGTCGGAATGGCCTGAAATCAGACGACAAATACGGGTGAGTGATTTCTGAAGTGGTCGAGCAGACGGAACATCAATCGGACATGACCTGTGCCCGCGGTGACCGAGAACGCAGTTCGGGTGTCATAAACGGCCAAAACGGGCGTTAAACGGTCAAATTCATAGCGGACGAACAGAGATTCACCCGAAACCACCGTGCAACATTCTTATTATTATTTGTGACGTGTACGCGCAGACGGCACATCAATCGGACGTGCGGTTTGCCCGGTACGGCTCAATATTCGTATTTTAAGTGATGCGCACGCTTCGAAACGCGCGTGAGGGGGGTCCAAACGGGCCGAACGATGTCGGAATGGCCTGAAATCAGACGACAAATACGGGTGAGTGATTTATGAAGTGGTCGAGCAGACGGCACGTCAATCGGACGTGCCGTGTGCCCACGGTGACCGACAACGCAGTTATGGTGTCATAAACGGCCAAAACGGGCGTCCAACGGTCAAATTCATAGCGGACGACCACAGATTCACCCGAAACCACCGTGAAACATTCTAATTATTATTCGTGACGTGTACGCGCAGACGGCACGTCAATCGGACGTGCCGTGTGCCCGCGATGACCGACAACGCAGTTATGGTGTCATAAACGGCCAAAACGGGCGTCCAACGGTCAAATTCATAGCGGACGACCTCGGATTGAGCAGAAAACACCGAGAAACATTCTAATTATTATTCGTGACGTGTAAGCGCAGACGGAACGTCAATCGGACGTGCGGTTTGCCCGGTACGGCTCAATATTCGTGTTTTAAGTGATGCGCGCGTTTCGTAAACGCGCGTGAGGGGGGTCCAAACGGGCCGAACGATGTCGGAATGGCCTGAAATCAGACGACAAATACGGGTGAGTGATTTCTGAAGTGGTCGAGTAGACGGCACATCAATCGGACATGACCTGTGCCCGCGGTGACCGAGAACGCAGTTCGGGTGTCATAAACGGCCAAAACGGGCGTTAAACGGTCAAATTCATAGCGGACGACCAGAGATTCACCCGAAACCACCGTGCAACATTCTAATTATTATTTGTGACGTGTACGCGCAGACGGCACGTCAATCGGACGTGCGGTTTGCCCGGTACGGCTCAATATTCGTGTTTTAAGTGATGCGCGCGCTTCGTAAACGCGCGTGAGGGGGGTCCAAACGGGCCGAACGATGTCGGAATGGCCTGAAATCAGACGAAAAATACGGGTGAGTGATTTCTGAAGTGGTCAAGCAGACGGCACATCAATCGGACGTGCCGTGTGCTCGCGGTGACCGACAACGCAGTTCTGCTGTCATAAACGGCCAAAACGGGCGTCCAACGGTCAAATTCATAGCGGACGACCTCGGATTGAGGCGGGGTTGACTCGTACACGTCTCAAATGACCCATGGATCGTTGTCTTAAAGTATCAACACAATCCGAATGCGTTTGGCCGGTTTTCCGTATGCCAGTTGATGGTTTTCACTTAAAATGATGTCCTTTTGAAACAAAAGACATACACTTTGAGTTGTTCCGACCACACCGCGCCTCGGATTGAGGCGGGGATGACTCGTACACGTCACATATGACCCATGGATCGTTGTCCTAAAGCATCAACACATTTCAAATGCGTTTGGTCAGTTTTTCGTATGTCACTTTTTGTTTTCACTTAAAATCTTATGGAAATTCATATAGAATATTTTTATATCATATTTAGTATGGATTAGATTTTAGTTGATCGTGCTATGAAACATTTCAGAGCTAATGAAATTAAGGAAGGTGGAGGGGCTGTCCGGGAGGCTGTCCGGGGGGGCTGTCCGGTGGGTGTCCGGGGGGCTGTCCGGGGACCAAGGAGGAGGGTGGGGGGGCTGTGCGGGGTCTGTCCGGGGGGTGTTTGGGGGTTGTTCAGGGGGTTGTCCGGGGTTGTTCAGGGGGCTGTCCGGGGGTTGTTCAGGGGGTTGTCCGGGGGTGTTCAGGGGGCTGTCCGGGGGGTGTTTGGGGGGTTGTCCGGGGTCCAAGGGGGGGTGGGGGGTTGTCCGGGGTCCACGGGGGGGGGTGGGTGGGGGGGTTGTCCGGGGGGCTGTCCGGGGGGCTATCCGGGGTCCAGGGTGGAGGGTTGGGGGCTGTACGGGGGGCTGTCCAGGGGGCTGTCCGGGGGGGCTGTCCGGTGGGTGTCCGGGGGGCTGTCCGGGGACCAAGGAGGAGGGTGGGGGGGCTATGCGGGGTCTGTCCGGGGTTGTTTAGGGGGTTGTCCGGTGGTTGTTCAGGGGGTTGTCCGGGGTTGTTCAGGGGGTTGTCCGGGGGGTGTTTGGGGGGTTGTCCGGGGTCTAAGGGGGAGGGTGGGGGGGTTGTCCGGGGGGCTGTCCGGGGGGCTATCCGGGGTCCAGGGTGGAGGGTTGGGGGCTGTACGGGGGGCTGTCCAGGGGGCTGTCCAGGGGGCTGTCCGCGGGGCTGTCCGGGGGGTGTTTGGGGGGTGTTCGGGGTCCAAGGGGGAGGGGGGGTTGTCCAGGGTCCAAGAATGAGGGGGGTTGTCCAGGGAGTTCTCAAACACACAACCACTAAAAGACAACAACATCCATAAAAACAGACAATATATAAAAATAACTCAACTCCAATACTATACTACGAGTCTAGATAAAACCAACAACTAGAATAGATTAAACATCAAATCTCAAGTCAAAAATGTAACGGATCAATATGTCCCACATCAGCATCACCATCTCCATCATCATCATCATCATCGCCCTCGTCATCGTCCTCCTCATCGTCCTCACCCTCCACAGCGCCTTCCTCCTCGCCTTCGCCCTCCTCCTCGCCCTCCTCATCTCCCTCCTCTTCCGCATCAGACTGCTCGCCATCATCATCTTCAAGCTGGACATCGGCCTGACCACCACTGGAACTGCCACCTGGTGCACCATATATAGAATGTATCGACGACATGTATTCATCAATCGCTGGGCTGGCCTCTGCTGGAAGTGTTGGACGTAGAACTTCAATAAATTTCATAAATGCACTGTTTGCCCTAGCAGACTGTTCTGCCGTCTCTGTGGCCCTTTTCTCAGCCTGTTCTGCCTGTGCCCTAACTTGCTGCAGCTCGGTGGCACTACAACTCGTACCTGAGGCAGACCAATACCTCGTCGGGGCTATCCTAGGTCGGCAGCGTACTCTGCCAGAATGATCATCTCCCAACACCTGATGTAAGTGATCAGATGGCCCAAAATTGTCTGCTTCTTGGGCATCGAGGGCCTCTAAAGCATCCTGTTACAAATATAAATATAATATTAAGTTACGAAATAGATATTAAAATATAAAATCAACAGATTAAAACTTACAATCTGTTGCTGAGTCGCTTCGTTGACAGCACGTCCATCCTTTTTTCGTCTACTCGAGCAAAACAGTTTTGCTCGAGGCACACGTCCTTCAATATTTTGTATTTGCCTCTACAATGACATTGAAAACAAAATTTATATAAAGACTTCAGAAAATAATTAAATAATTGAGGAAACAAAAGAAAATGTAAGTCGTAAAGAAAACTTATAAACAATTGTCATACCTGCTGCCTCTCATGATCCGGCATCGTCGTGCGTCCTAGTGTATGGAGGTATTTTTTTGCATCAATGTTTTTTTTATTTTTTCCAGATGATTCCTAAATAAAATTAGATAATGCAAAGGATAATATTAATGCAAAACTTGAAAGTTATTATTTAAATACCTCAAATGTAATTCATACCTTAAACTGGGTACTCGTCCAATGAGTAATCATCTGACGATACTGCTCTATAGGACAATCATCCACGACTGGTACCGCCTCTAACTCAGTGCCAACTCTAGCACGCCAGCCAATATACAGCTCATGCTTGTAGGCTCTCCAAAGCTCGCCTAAATCCTTTAGACGTTCCAGTCGTGCACCCTCACCATCAGGAAAATTAAATCGAAGCTGAAATGAAAATATTAATTTATATAAATACAAAAAAAAATTCATGGCATTAAATACAACAGATTTTTTTACCCATATCTCTGCCCAAGCTCTATCTTTGACCTCATGTGGCAAATGTCTCCACGACAGCGGGCTGACGGGAATGATGTCGGAGTATTTGGCAAGCGTCGCCATAAAACTCCGACATTGCTGCCCTGTTTTCTCAACCATCTGATTGTCTTCATTATATTCCACCATAACCTGTGTGCGACGGTTCCACACCGAACGCATGCGTGTACGGCCCCGCCCCCGCCTCCTGTCAGTAGATGTATCTGTCATGAAAGAAAAACAAATATTTTATCAAAACATGTTATAATGAAAATAAATATTGCTATAAAAAATTGATAGGGTTTTATAAATATACCTGTGCTAGTCTGATCAATGAGTGGCGCCGGATCCACAGAACCTGATGGAACACCCTCTGGTGGAACAGGAGTCGAAGACGATGGAATATAAAAGCTCGGAGAGACAGAAGTAGAAGGAAAAGAAGATGGAACAACTGTATGACCTGATGCTGACTGGGGAGTGGGAATCATCATGGGATGTGAAAATGATGGGGCAGAAGATGCAGAAGGTAGCGAAAACATGGGAGGTCTAAATATCCCGTGTGTCCCTAACGACACACCGGGATCAGAATGTGGGAAGGCTGAAATGTCAGTGGGAGGGGCAGGGTCTAGTCGGGCACGCGCAGCTCTATGTCCACCTCTGGTACGAACCCTCCTCGTACCACCGGCCTGAGTACTAGGACCAGTACTAGGCTCCTCGTCGAATAACTGTCGACGTAATGGTGGATCCTACAAAAAAGTTTACAAAAAAAATTAATCACATGACATTATATATTCTGTAAATATATATATATATATTTGAAATAAAGTACTCACTGTAGGCACTAATGGTGGAATGCCCATCTCCTCCATCCGACGATTGTTCTCCGCCATTTTTTTTCTTCGTCTCTCTTCAATTGGCTTCATTTCCTGCATTGGAAAACAAATATGTAATTAATTAGAAAAAGAAAATTAATGTGTAAACCAAAAAACTAAATATATGAGGGAATGAGGGGATTCATTGGTAATTTAGCTATCAATTGTTTTAGAAGAGCTTGAATGAATTTAATAAAACATACAAGTTTTAATGTTCACCAAGTTAGAAATATTGTTTGATTTGGTTTGAATACAGTTCAATTCCAAATTAGAAAATGCAATTCAAATAAAACAGCAACCAATAAACATTGAAAATTCACATAACGGTCAAGTCAGCTAAAACATATTTGTGATCAATACTAAATAAATATGAATATTACCAACCTTAACAACCCAACTCGAGGTAAACCAAAAGAATTGAGAACATGGATGAATGATTCTATATATTTCCAACCACAACTTCAGGTTCACAATCAACTCTGACAATTGAGCTATTGGAGTCATCAAAAGAAATAAATGGATTGGTTCCAATGGCAATAGGGACAGTGTCAATTCCATCATCAGCATCATCAAAAATATGTCTTGGAATTACTTCAACTACGACACCAAATTCAGGTTGAAGTTGATCTTTGACATAAAAAACTTGTTTAGCCATTGATGCCAACACATATGGTTCTTCAGTTGCAAGAGTGCGGGTCATATTAATTACTCGAAATCCACAATCATCAATAAATGTGCCATGTCTCGTCATCGAATCAAACCAATGGCATTTCATCATTGTGACTCGTCCATGAGAGTAATAATCCAATATTATTATTTTCTCAACGACTCCATAATAACCCACATTTTCAAGTCGCGGTCTACTATCTGATGCGCTGGCATAACAATCTGTTGTGGCAGTAACCATAATACCATCATGTTGTGTTCTCATGTTTTTGGCTCGTTCAGTGACAATAAATCTGTACCCATTGATAACAATTGATTTACAGTCACGAACCACGGTATTAGGACCAAAAGCCAAAGCTCTTATTTCCTCAGAGACAGAGTCAGCAGACAAACTCAATACCTGCAATATAAATGACAGTTAAACTTAAGTAAATATTGAAATAATTAATTTAAACAGTAATATTTTTACCTTCAATTTTAACCAAGCAGAAAACTCTTTGCTATGCAAAGTCTCTCTCCTTCTCAAAGATAAAGAACGATGCTTCCTATTTATCATTGTTTTATGTTCCCTGTAGATAAAAAAATATGAATAGTTTAACAGATATATATGTAAGATATACATATTCAATTTTGTTACCTGATATAGTCATCGAACAAATCACAGTTGAACAAAACTGTGCGATGTGCCATCTCCCGCTCTTCATGGCTTAATGTCTTCAATGTATATGATCCAGGAATTCCTCCTGTTTGAGGAAGTGATGGAAAACTGGGTTCAATTTGCTCATATTGTTCTTCTTCATTTCTCATTGGTCTGTTCATTCTTGTAGTAAGATCAGACAAATACATTGAACAGAAATCCATACATTCTTGAGCTAAGTAACCGTTCACGATAGAACCTTCGGGATGATTCTTGTTTCGAACATAAGACTTTAATGTGAACATATTTCTTTCAGTTGGATACATCCAACGAAAAGAAACAGGTCCTCCGAGAAGTATTTCAGTTGGAATATGGACAGTCAGATGCAGCATGCATGTGAAAAATGATGGGGGAAATATTTTCTCCAACTCACACAAAATTAATGGGGCATCTGTCAACATTTTTTGCAAGAAAGACTTGGACAACTTCTTAGCACAAAGATCTCTAAACAAATGGCACAACCGAATAACACCCACCCTTACATTATTGGACAAAAGATGACGGATTGCTATTGGAAGCAACTCATGCAGTAGAACGTGATAATCATGAGTCTTCAAAGATTTTAGCTTCAACTCTCTTCTGTTGACCCGTTTAGATATGTTGCTTGAATAGCCATCAGGAACTCTTATAGTCTCTAATACTTCCAAAAATTGTTTTTTTTCAGTAGGTGTCATCACGTAAGAAGCACATGGAAGTTGCCATTTATTTTCACTGATACGCACAGGATGCAATTCTGGTCTGATGCCCCAATCCACCAAGTCACGTCGAGATCGTAAATCATCTTTTGTCTTCCCCTTGACATTTAGAAGAACTGAAAGCAACATTTCACATATATTCTTTTCAATATGCATTACGTCTAAGCAATGACGTAGCAAATTGGTTGACCAATAAGGCAAATCAAAAAAGATACTCCTCTTCCTCCAATTGTAACAGGTTTCTGTAGAAACATTCTTTCTCTTTCCAGATTTCATTTGACCCTTCCCGAACGAAAAACTGAAATCTTTTAATTCATTAAGCACATCAGTTCCAGACATACGCTGAGGTGGATCATCGGTCTCTATAGTATTATCAAATCTTCGACGATTCATTCTATATGGATGATCCTTTGGCAAAAATCGTCGATGTCCCATAAAACTGAAACTACAACGATGTTTCAGTCTTCTGGATCGTGTATTCTTCATACAAACTGGACATGATAGTTTCCCCTTCGTGCTCCATCCAGACATCATTGCATAAGCCGGAAAATCATTGATTGTCCACATAAGCGCAGCGCGCATCTGAAATATGTCTTTCGAACATGCATCGTATGTGCGCACACCCACATCCCAAAGAAGCTTCAACTCTTTTATTAAAGGTTGCATGTATACATCAATATCAATGCCAGGATCAGAAGGACCAGATATGAGTATACTCATGAAAGTGAAAGGTTTTTTCATACACAACCATGGGGGAAGATTATAAATGTGTATAAAAAATGGCCATGTGCTGTGCGAAGTAAGCATCTGCCCAAACGGATTAAAACCGTCGCATGAAAGACCCAGCCTCACATTACGCACGTCAGCTGCAAAATCAGGATGTCGAGCATCAAATCTCTTCCATGCAAATCCATCTGCAGGATGAACCAACTCATCATCAGTCTTCTTTCTCTCGGTATCATGCCATCTCATTTTTATTGATATGTCATCAGACATAAAAAGATTCTGGAGTCTGGGGATCAATGGAAAGTGCCACATTACTTTCTGTGGAACGCGGGATGGTGTTCCATCAGATTTTGACTTCCAGCGGGATGTGCCACATTTTATACAATCATTTCGTTCAGCGGTTTCCTCCCAGAATAAACTGCAATCTTTCGGGCAAGCATGAATTTTGTTTCTTGAAAATCCAAGTTCCTCAACTAACTTCCATGCCATATAGTGGTTTGAGGGAATATCTGCATCATCTGGAAGTAAATCCTTCAAGAGGGTAAGAATGTAATCGATTGCTGTATTAGAAATCCCATACATAGTTTTCCCATGAAATAATCGGATTAAAAATTCCATCTTTTTCATTTTATCGCATTGCCGATATACTGGAGTCGTGGCAGCATCATTCAATTTTTTCACCCTATCAATATCATCATTTTCACTAGATGCATCAGCTGTCCTCATATCGAAGTCTTCTTGAGTCGAAATCCTTTCTTTTTCATGATGACGAATAAACGGAAACCGATCATCTAACAAATTCTCCATTCCAGTCTTTTCATTTCGATCATCACCAATTTGAGATTTCGTTTTCTCCCCATTGTGATACCACAGAAAGTAGTTTGCTTGAAACCCATTTTTGGTTATGTGGTAGCTGACTTCTTCACGGCTCAACCAAGGTCTACCAACACAATTGGAACATGGGCAGTGTATGCGACCACTATCTGAAGCATTGTGAAATGCAAAATCTATAAAGCTCTCCAAATTGTTTTGAAAATCATCTGAGATCCGATCGGTTTCATACATCCAACTTCTGTCCATTCTGTAAAAAGAATTTATATAAGTCATTTTGTCATAAACAATTCAATAGGAATTAACTATAATAGAATATACATTTAAGTAAACGATAAAGGAAGAAAATAATCAAGGTATCAACACATGTCAAAAAAACATACAAATGTGTTATTGAAAAAATGTAAAACCAACAAGAACTTAATGTGTTATATCACATAACAGCATGACTCATCCCATAACCATATTAGTAGGGTATCATGAACATGAATAACATCAACCTTGTGTCATCCTCCTACCCTACATGACCCCAACCACATGCCACATCTTATTATAGCCTTATCACATCACACCTCATCGAAAAACACTAGGGAAATCATAGTACATCTCACCTGAAGACACATGGACAATCACATCGCATCTTGCCTAAAAACACATGGTCAATCACTTTTGAAGGAAGAGTAGGGAAGACATGGTAGCTATCCAAACATATAACCACCATCCTAGATATTAGAAAAAATACCCATAACTCAAAACCTCTGATCGTTGGTAAGTTTATCCAACTCTAGTTGGGAATGTGTAGAAATAACATAAAAATACATGATATATAGATAGCACAAAATACTCAACCTATGGGTTCACATTAACTACATAATCACACACTTCACTACTACCATAAAACACATAAACCACACCACCACCACACAAGACGCATATCATTGGAATATAATTCTACATTCAATAAGTCTATCTATGGAATTATCATAAGAATCCATGTATCAATTGGAATATAATTCTACATTCAATAAGTCTATCTATGGAATCCCTCCCTTGGATCCATGTATCACCAATGGCTTAATCAATATTCAAAGAAATGAGTCTATCCATGGAATTCCACTGTGAATCCAAACATTTGAATACCTTTTGGTGGTGTGAATTTCACTTTGAATTGTTAAAAAATCAAATTGGTAGGATGTTAGAACCAAAGTGATCTGAGTTTGAGAATGATAATGATTTTTTATTTTTGTAAATTTATTTTCAAGTTGATCAATGTATAAATATGAAGGACTAAGACATAATTTATTTCATGATCCATAAAATACATTCCCAATAATAAAATCCAAGGATCTAGAGGAATCACATCTTTGTAAGATTACATACATAAATTCATGATCAGAAATGTAAAAAATAGGATTATTTAAAACTCCACATAATTCTTATACAATCCATAGAAATTATAAAACTATATATGACAATCCAAGGCACAAAAAAACAACTTTGAAAGTTCTCTCAACACCCCACAAGCCGGATGCCACACTAGTTAGGGATAACACTCAACTAAATGGAGGTTTTACTCATTGAGATGCAAACATTTGAATACCTTTTGAGATAAAGAAGAAGAAGAACCTGAAGAAGACCTGGAATCCGGCCGGCAGTATCTCCAAAATCGGAATCGGCTGCTGCTGCTCCCGTTAGGGCTCTGTAACGCGAATGGGGGCGAGAACGGGCGGCTGGGTTTTTGGGGAAAACCTTTGCCAACGGTTTTAAAAAACCGTTGGCATATGTATGTTTTTCCCAACGGTTCTCATGAACCGTTGGGAAAAACTCCCAAAAAACAAAGTTTTCCCAACGGTTCATAAGAACCGTTGGGAAAAGCCTCACAAAACACATATATCCCAACGGTTCATTAGAACCGTTGGGAAAAACCTCCCTATTCACATATATCCCAACGGTTCTAATGAACCGTTGGTAAAAGCCTCCACTATTCATCTTACACCAACGGTTTCATAGAACCGTTGGTATGTAAGCGTGGGGAAAAACACAAATTCCAGTAGTGGAATAAACTGCAATCTTTCGGGCAAGCATGAATTTTGTTTCTTGAAAATCCAAGTTCCTCAACTAACTTCCATGCCATATAGTGGTTTGAGGGAATATCTGCATCATCTGGAAGTAAATCCTTCAAGAGGGTAAGAATGTAATCGATTGCTGTATTAGAAATCCCATACATAGTTTTCCCATGAAATAATCGGATTAAAAATTCCAGCTTTTTCATTTTATCGCATTGTCGATATACTGGAGTCGTGGCAGCATCATTCAATTTTTTCACCCTATCAATATCATCATTTTCACTAGATGCATCAGCTGTCCTCATATCGAAGTCTTCTTGAGTCGAAATCATTTCTTTTTCATGATGACGAATAAACGGAAACCGATCATCTAACAAATTCTCCATTCCAGTCTTTTCATTTCGATCATCACCAATTTGAGATTTCGTTTTCTCCCCATTGTGATACCACAGAAAGTAGTTTGCTTGAAACCCATTTTTGGTTATGTGGTAGCTGACTTCTTCACGGCTCAACCAAGGTCTACCAACACAATTGGAACATGGGCAGTGTATGCGACCACTATCTGAAGCATTGTGAAATGCAAAATCTATAAAGCTCTCCAAATTGTTTTGAAAATCATCTGAGATCCGATCGGTTTCATACATCCAACTTCTGTCCATTCTGTAAAAAGAATTTATATAAGTCATTTTGTCATAAACAATTCAATAGGCATTAACTATAATAGAATATACATTTAAGTAAACGATAAAGGAAGAAAATAATCAAGGTATCAACTACACATGTCAAAAAAACATACAAATGTGTTATTGAAAAAATGTAAAACCAACAAGAACTTAATGTGTTATATCACATAACAGCATGACTCATCCCATAACCATATTAGTAGGGTATCATGAACATGAATAACATCAACCTTGTGCCATCCTCCTACCCTACATGACCCCAACCACATGCCACATCTTATTATAGCCTTATCACATCACACCTCACCGAAAAACACTAGGGAAATCATAGTACATCTCACCTGAAGACACATGGACAATCACATCGCATCTTGCCTAAAAACACATGGTCAATCACTTTTGAAGGAAGAGTAGGGAAGACATGGTAGCTATCCAAACATATAACCACCATCCTAGATATTAGAAAAAATACCCATAACTCAAAACCTCTGATCGTTGGTAAGTTTATCCAACTCTGGTTGGGAATGTGTAGAAATAACATAAAAATACATGATATATAGATAGCACAAAATACTCAACCTATGGGTTCACATTAACTACATAATCACACACTTCACTACTACCATAAAACACATAAACCACACCACCACCACACAAGACGCATATCATTGGAATATAATTCTACATTCAATAATTCTATCTATGGAATTATCATAAGAATCCATGTATCAATTGGAATATAATTCTACATTCAATAAGTCTATCTATGGAATTATCATAAGAATCCATGTATCAATTGGAATATAATTCTACATTCAATAAGTCTATCTATGGAATCCCTCCCTTGGATCCATGTATCACCCATGGCTTAATCAATATTCAAAGAAATGAGTCTATCCGTGGAATTCCACTGTGAATCCATTTATCACATAAAGCGTATAAGTTAATAGAAACAAGATTATATACCTGGCATCCTAATAGAATCCATGTATCACTATTTACAATTAATCATTTAATGAATTCCATTTCATTTAAACAATTCATTAAACATACCAAGGTCAAAAACTAAGGTATTTAATACAACTCACCTCAAAATGGCGACTCAATCAAATAATAACCTGAAAAGAATGAAGCTTCATTTACTCATGTTGTAATGACAAGATAATGAGATTCCCTTGCTTAATCAATCAATTCCATATCATGGTCTCAACATAACTCATAATGGCTAGCAATTCAATGAAAATTCAAGCACTCACATGGGAATTTTTAATAGAACACTCCTAACAAGACTATAAAGATATCACATGCATTAGTTATAATATATCTAACATGGTAACATAAAATATAAGATAAATTCAATCCAATTTCATAGATTCATAGCATAGTCTCTACTTTACTCACATTGGCAAGGCAATACAATTAAAACATGTGTTAAAAAATAATTGGCATTCATGTGTTAAAAGGGGAATGCAAACCATAAAATACCCTTAATTAATTTAATTTACAATTCAATTCAGAAATCGAACAATCAATTCGATTTATATAACCTTTCACAAATGACATCCCATGTTCAAGGGGTAAAATCCAAAAAGAATTTTCAAGAAAACTCACCCTTAGGCTGGTCCGGCCGGCAGTAGCACCAAAATCACCTAAACTGATGGGAAAAATGAAAATAGGTTTAAATACTATCCAAACATTTGAATACATTTTCAGTTAAGAAGAAGAATAACCTGAATAAGAGCTGGAAAATTGAAGGCCGGCAGTACCTCCAAAATCGCCTAAATCGGCTGCTGCTCCCGTTTTAGGGTTGTGTATCGCGAATTGGGGAGAGAACAGGCGGCTGGGAATTTGGGGAGGACCTTTGCCAACGGTTCTTAAAAACCGTTGGCATATGTATATCTATCCCAACGGTTCTGTAGAACCGTTGGGAAAAACCTGCAAAAACCTCATCTATGCCAACGGTTCTCATGAACCGTTGGTAAAAAACCATCTATCCCAACGGTTCTCATGAACCGTTGGGAAAAAGCTCCCTGGAAACCTCTATGCCAACGGTTCTAATGAACCGTTGGTAAAAACCTCCTTCCCCAACGGTTTCATAGAACCGTTGGTATCTAACCGTGGGGAAAGGCCAGCATTCCAGTAGTGATTTTTCCAAATTCCAAACATAGAATTTTCATTAATTAATTTGAAATTAATTCTCATTGTCAAAACCAAAAAGTGGGTTTTTAAAAAGTAATAACTATCAAAAAAAAGACATGTGTTTATGTCCAATTCCAAAGTGAAATTACTTAAAATGAAAAAAATGGATTAAATTATAAAAATATAATCCAATTACACTTTAAAACAAACAATAATTACAATCTAATTATATAAATAAAATAGATGAAAAGGCAGTTTTGACTTAAAATGCGGTATTTTTCCCTATTTATTAAAAAATGAACATTATCAGAAAATTTCCAAAAAAAATCCAAAGTAAATTTTGATGTTCCTCTTTTAAAGAAAAATTTTATTGCATTAAGTAGAACATATATAGGTTTCAAAATCTATATTTAAAAATGGTTTACAATCAAAAGGTGGTAAAACAAACTTTTAAAAGTATTAGAGTATTTCATGCTTAAAGCTAGATTCATTCTTATTTTAACCTTCTAAAATTTATTTGATAAATGTAAAGACATTTAATAATCATATTGTAGGTAGTTCTATTCATTTCCTCCAATAAAATGGCTAGGTGTTAACAACCATTTAAAATAATAATAATATATTATTATTTTTTGGTATAACTCAGAGTTGTGTGCAATGTAAGATTTCGAAGAAACTCGTTGATGTGTGTTGAGTACGCTATCGGAAAAAGTGTCCTCTTTAACATAAAATTAATATCTTATTCATAAATATTAATAGATATGAAAATTTATTACTCTATAAATACCTTGTTCGTTATAGTTGGAAAGTTGAATAAGTTTTATTTGACCACCCACCTTATTTACCATGATGGATTATGATCAAGTTATCATGTTTATTGACATGGGGAAAATTATTTTCATTCATTATGATGGTTGAATGTAAAATATAGTTGATAATGAATTGAAAATTTTTATTCTTAATTATACAAATATCCATGTTTTTATTTATTAAGAGGATTCTTAGGGAATGGTAAGAAAATCATTATTTAATTTTATGGTGACTGCATTAAAATTAGTCAGTTGATGGGTGGGACACAAAATTATACATCCCCCAATGAATCAACGTGTCTCATGAGACAAAACAGGGTTTGTAACAAACTAGCCTACGTTGACCTAACACGTCATTGAATCTGTCTTTCCATAATGCCTCAAGCATGAATCTTCAAATGCCATACGATATCGACTGGCATCTGGGGTCTAAAATATACAGTGTAGAGACTATACCCTCTGTTTATAGTTAAATAACGGAATAAATAGCCATTCTCATACAAAAGGTTAAACATTATAGAATGATTAATAAATTATCTACATAGAGGCATGATATAATAGTTGAAATATGTAGTATAGTTATATATACTCAAAGAATGAAAAACTTACAAAGGTTAGTCGCCCACTAGGCCAACCATATATTTAAAATAAAAAATTAAAAAAATTGTACCAAATTATCCACTACCAACACTGAGCCAACCCTCATACTTGGTATCCCATACAGGCGAGCTTCACCAGCGTAATCCTAAGACTCCACACAAGCATATCTACTCGATCAAGTAAAATAGGATCTTTTCCATATCCACCATGCAACCTATGCTCTATCCAAAAAGAAGATGGAAGCACTGCATGCATAATGAGTTCCACATGTATAAGGTGAGAAATAAATCTTTGCAGACCACCCCCGATGGAAAACCTATAATATGTTGGCATAACAAGTTCATGAACATGTTGTAACATCCTAGGATTTACATGTTTTATTTTTATGTTTTATTAAATTTATTAATTTATAATTAAAACAAAGTAATGATATGTTTGATATGATTTTCATTAAAAATAAAAATTGAAATTGTCTGTTTGTCAATATTTTGATTATATGTTAATTATGATACTTATAATTAATTATACTTATTATTTGTAGTTTTCAAATTTATTCGAAATACAAATATTGTTTTGCTTTGTTTAAAAGAATATTTTTAGATAACTATATTTATTTAATTATTTTTAAAATATGTCATTTTTATCAAAAAGTTTATTTAATAGAATATTTTAATATAAATTAAGGGTAAATCTTTTTATAAAATTATTATTACTACTCTTAAGATAATATATTATGCTTTTATAAATTTTATAATTATAATTTTATTATCAAAAAAATCAACATTATATATATATGATAAAAAATGTGTGATTTGAATTATTTATATTAAAAAAATAATATATATATATATATATATATATGAATTTAAATAATGAAACATATGAAATGTTTTATAAAAATAAATATATGAGTTATGAAAATTGTAAATATATATAATTATATGTAATTATCATTTTTTTAAACCTACATGTGTTATTATTGTAAAGGTGAGAATAATAATAATAATAATAATATTAAAGTGATAATGATGAATTGATTGAATTGGAAACACAAATGTCAAAAGGAAAATTGAAATCGTGTTATAGAAAATGTGTAAAGAAAAAGTAAAAAATGAAAATAAGAAAATAAAAAAAAGGAAAAGCAAGAAAGAGAGGGGCGTGAGGCACTGAGGTATGTTCGTGAGGTGTGGTGGGTCGTGTTATGGTTCACAGAAGAGGGATTGAGTCACGCGCATTAAGGGACCATCAGGTGCGTCAAAGTCGAGAACCTTCGATCCGCCATGGGGTTTCATTCGAGGAAGCCGAGGGCGATGGGTCACAGGAGAAGCCCGACCATCGTGTTGAGGGAGAGGGAACCGAGCACTAACTGCAGTTGAGGAGTCTGAGCGGGACCGGTCGCCGCACTATGGTTGGAGGCTGAGCAACGTCGACCGTGGATGAGGTGAAGAACGGTGAAGTCAAATCGTAGCGTCGATGAAGGAGATCTGGGTTAGGGTTTCCTTTCAGGTTTTCTTGACCTACTTTAAGGTAGATTTTCATCTTTTTAGGTATGAATCTCTTCGAAATAAGAGTATTAGCGTCGTTTTTACCCTTTTCCATTTTTGTCGTTGCTTCACTTTTCATTCCCCAATTTTAGACTATTTATCAACGCTTGTCTTTTTCTATTTCTGATTTTGAACCAATTTGAATGTATTTGGTCCGCAAATGTCTATTTGAGTATAATTTTATAATGCTATTATCCTTGTTATGAGTTGGTCCTGGTTGAATAGTTTGCAGTGTCTATATATGCAATAAGTTATTTTTTCAATTTACTGCTTACCCAACTTGCATTGAAATCTTATGTTTCCGTGAGTTTTTTTCAAAAAAAGCCACACATCATTGGGTATTTGGGGGCAGGGGAGGTGTCAATCAGACTGGGAGAGTTGGTGCGCGCTGTGCCGATGGCCAGCACATCTTGTGGTCTACACTTCAGGTAAGGGAAAACTATTTAGTTTCAAACATTTATTTATCAGAAATTTTATTTATGTAATTGAAATGGTCTACTCTTCTTTTTTACTACTTATCAAATAATGAAATTATATAATTTATTGAGAAGATTTTATTTACAAAGAGTTAATGTCAAATTTTAATTTAGTTTAAGGGATTTATTTCATTATCTTCAAATTTATTTTGTAATAGAGGAGATTATATTTTCAATTACGGTTTTCTCTTTTCAAATTAGTAATGAATTCAATTTATCAATGTTTAGTTCTGTGTTGTGGATGCACACCATTAAATTTATATTTGAGAACACCGATAACTCCTACATTTTTTTATGTTCGATGGTAATGTAAGATCCAGCTAAATATTTACTATGGTTCGATTTTGATATAAGGGTTTTATTTATTTAAAAAATTTCCCCACACGGTATTATTTTTATAATTTATTTAGTATGTGTTATTTTATTTTAAGGATTTTATAAGGTAATGATTTTCGTTTTGACAAACACTGTTGATTTGTAAGACATATACATATATACAAATATATGTATAACTAACCAACTTTGCATACTTATTTTTAGAATGCATAATGATAAAGGGATTAAATATTTATAGTATTTAGATTATAAATATTAAATCATATTTTAATTCATTGATGTGTATTGGTTTGGTTATATAAATATATTATGTCCATAAAAATTATGTTTTAATAAATTGGTCTCATGAATTTTCTCAATTATCAATGTTTTGTTCAAACACGTATTCTGCCACAATTAATGTTTTAAATTCAATGTCAATTATATATATATATATATATATAATTATCAACATATTAAACATTTGTTGTATTTTTTGAATGTGCAAAGCGAAACATGTATATATATATGAGATAAAATTATCTTTGAATAAAATTATTTTCAAATCTCTATTGATATATATATATACATTTCAAGGAATATGTATATATATAAGGATGAAATGTTTATTTTTCATTTATATAATTGTATTGACCTGTTCATAAGTTTATTGTCACGTTTTTAATAATGCACATAGCATGTCATCATTATATATTTAAGGTAAGGATGTTTCATCTGCATATAATCACGGTCATAGGGCATACCTTGCATTCTTGATAATTTTGTGATTTCATTTTAAATTTTATGGATAACATAATAAATTATTAAATAGGAAGATTTCTACAGGATTCAAGTTTTTTTTAATTTAAATGAGTTTCTTTATCATTTTTTTGTTTGAAACGTGTTTATTTATTTTATAAAATTATTTTGAGAGGACGAAACTATATATGGATTTTTGATTGAACGTGTATTTATTTCATTATTCATTTTATTGATGACATAAAAATAAAGGCAATTAATTTATATAAGAGATGGAACATTTTATGATAACATATGGAATAAGAATTAAACTTCTCAAGGTGGTATTGGACACCTTGGATTGTTTATTGATTTTATTGAACCTATAATTAAGATTCCAATAAATCATAGTGGTAAGAGACATTGATTTAAAGACATGTTCATATTAGACATATGAGGAATGCATAAGACATATTTTTTGATGAGTGAGGCCTACTATAGCCTCTGGATGCACTGGTAGGTATCATGAGACAAACTAGGTCTTGACACGAGACCTTGATAGAATGATTATGTTTAGTCTTGACTTGAGGCCTTAGACAGAATGGTAATGTATGGTCTTGGCACAAGGCCTTGATAGAATGTTTATCATTGTCCTGCATTATGCATTCCCTCGTAATGATTCTTTTAAGTGGAAGTCTATGTGATTATTCAACTAGAATAATATCCATGGTTAGTGATCATTCTCATATATATCCGTATTAATATGTTTTATATTTTTCCAGTGCACAAAATTTAACATTTTATATTTAAGTATATAATTGTATAGCTCTTCATTTATAAAAAGGAAATTAATATTTAGTTTCCAAACCATAAAACAGAGGTTATAAATTTATCCTTCATTACATGGTTTGCATATATGTGTTTTGATGTCGTTATATGTGCAATTCTAAACATGTAACATTTCATGTCAAAATTTGTATCCGCTCACCTGGTATGTGTTGGATAATTATGTTGGCCATAGTCTGACTCATAAATGGTGTTTTATGATTATGTTCAAGTATGTGCATATTTTATAATGAATTTTAATCTAAACTCTTAAATATGTTTAGCGATTTTTCACATGGGTTTATCCTAAAAGATGTTTCAAAATCTTTCAAGAAAATGGTTATGACATGTTATGAGAAATGTAAATTTCATTATTTAAAAAATGTATTTTAAAGAAATGTTTTAAAGAAAACTTATATCTTAATGATTTTTTTTTGAAACCCCTTAATGCGAATGTCCAATGATCATTCCTTGTTTTTAATTTTTTTTTCGTAGGTCACTATGAAGTACAAACTTGGACTCCATAATTTTTACGTGCGTGAATACTAAGTTTGGATTGTTTGTTTATTTTTTTGCAACTCTAATAAATTGAATGATTGTATTTATATCTCTAGAACCTAGACTTGTAAAAGTCCCCCTTCTATGTAATGTTATATGACATGTCCTTAAAATTGGGACCATAGGAATAACCTAGTTAATATTGTAGATTAGATGTTTTCGAGTCTTAAAGTTTGGTGGTCCTTGTGTTTCTTAATTCTGAAGACATAAATTCAGAATTATTTTATTCGGATGAAACAAATTGCGAGGATGCAATTTTGTTAAGGGGGGGAATAATGTAACAACCACGGATTTTCATGTTTTATTTTTATGTTTTATTAAATTTATTAGTTTATAATTAAAACAAAGTAACAATATTTTTTTATTTGATTTTCCTTAAAAATATCAATCGAAATTGAGTGTTTTTAATTAATTTGATTATAAGTTAACTATGATACTTATAATTAATTATACTTATTATTTATAGTTTTCAATTTTATTCTAGAGATAAATATGGTTTTTCTTTGTTTAAAATAATTTGTTTGATAACTAGATATATCCAATTATTTTTAAAATAGAAATCATTTTTATCCAAAAGTTTATTTAATGGAATATTTTAATATTAATTAATATTAATTAAGGGTAAAACATTTTTGAAAATTATTATTATCACTCTTAAGATAATATATTATGCTTAAAAAAAATTAAATTATAATTTTATTATAAAAAAATGAACATTAAATGTATATGATAAAAAATGTGTGATTTGAATCATTTATATTAAAAAATGAATTATATTAATATATATATACAAAAAAATGAATTTAAATTATGAAACATATGAAATGTTTTATAAAAATAAATATGAGTTATTAAAATATTAAAATTTTATAACTATATGTAATTATCATTTTTTAAAACTTATATGTATAATTATTGTCAAGGTGATAATAATAATAATAATAATAATAATAAAAAAGTGATAATGATGAATTGATTGAATTAGACTAAAAAAAGACAAAAGGAAAATTGAAAGCGTGTTATGGAAAACCTGTAAAGAAAATGGGAAAAATGAAAATAAAACAATAAAAAAGGAAAAGTGTGATAGGAAGGGGGTGAGGTGATGTAGGTCTGTTTGTGAGGTGTGGGTCACGTTAGGGTTCACGGTAGAGGGATTGAGTTCCGCGTAGTAAGGGACCATCGGGTGTGTCGAAGCCAAGCACCTTCGATCTACCATGGGGTTTCGTTCGAGGAAGCTGAGGGCGATGTGAATGGACCACGAGCAGGAGATGGGTCATGGGTGAAGCCTGGTCATCGTGTTGAGGGAGAGGGAACAGAGAGCCGACTGTAGTTGAGGAGTCCGAGCAGCACCGGTCGTTGCGCTATTGATGGAGGCCGAGCAAAATCGATCGTGGACGAGGTGGAGACCGGTGAAGTCGGGTCCTAGCACCGATGACGGAGATCCAGGGTAGAGTTTCCTTTCAGGTTTTCTAGACCTAGTTTGAGGTACATGTTCATCTTTTTAGGTGTGAATCTCTTCGAAATAATCGTAGTAGCATTGTTTTTCCCCATTTTCTATTTATTGTTGCCTCAATTTTCTTTCCCCTTAGGTAGTTTATCAACGTTTGTGTGTTACAGTTTTTTATTTTTAACCAATTTGAACGTATTTGGTCTACAAATGTCTTTTTGAGTGTAATTTTGTAATTCTTTTGTCCTTGTTATGTGCTAGCCCCCATTGAATAGTTTGTTGAGTCTGTATATTCAATAATTTATATTCAATAATTTATATTTTTCAGTAGGTTACATTGCAAGCTTATGTTGTTGTGGGTTTTTGGCTATAAAAGCCATACATCGTTGGGTATTTGGGGGGAGGTGTCAGTCAGACCAGGAGAGTCTATGCGGGATGGGAAGAAGGCATGCACATCTTGTGGTATACCCTTATGGTAAGTGAAAACTATTTAATTTCAAACATTTATTTATCAGAAATTTTATTTATGTAATTGAAATGGTTTTCTCCTATTTTTCTAATGAAAATCAAATATATGGATTATATAAATTTTTGAGTAGATTTTATTTACGAAGAGTTAATGTCGAATTTTAATTTAGTGTAAGGGATTTATTTCTTTATTTTCTAATTCATATTTTGAGAGAGAGAATTATATTTTCTATTATGATTTTCTCTTTTCAAATTAGTAATGAGTTTAATTTATCAATTTTTTACTTCTGTGTTGCGTTTCCACACCATTGAATTTATATTTGAGCACACCAATGACTCCTACATTTTTTTATGATTGTTGTAAACGTGCATTCAAGCTAAAAATGTACCATGGTTCGATTTCGATATAAGGGTTTTATTTCTTTTAAAATATTTTTCAATTCGGTTTTATTTTTAAAATTAATTATTATGTGTTTTATTTTTATTGTTAAGATTTTATAAGGGAAGGTTTTTAGTTTTGACAAGCTCTGTTGATTTGTAATACATATACATATATACATATATATTTATATATATATATACATACATATATATATATATATATAACTAACATTTCATAATTATTTTTAGGACACATAATGAAAGGGGGATTAAAAATTTATATATTTAGATTATCAATATTAAATCATATTTTAAATCATGGATGTGTAGTGAGTTTAATTATTATTTTTGGTTACATAAATATATTATGTCCATAAAAATAATGTATTAATAAATCTTTCACAACATAATTTATTATCAATGTTTTTAATTTGATATCATATTTGATCTCCCAAGGAATTTTCTTATTTTTCGAAGTTTTGTTCAAACATGTATTCTGTGATAAATAATGTTGTCATTTCAATGTCAATTATATACATATATCATTATCAACATATTATACATTTGTTATATGTTTTGAATGCACAAAGTAACATGTATATATATGAGAAAATATTATGTTGGGATAAAATTATTTTCAAATCCATAAGGATATATATATATATATATATTTCAAGGTATATGTATATATATAATGATGAAATATTTATTTTTCATGTATATAATTGTATTGAAGTGTTCATACGTTTATTGTCAAATTTCTAAAAATGCGTATAGAATGTCATCATGATATATTTAAATTAATGTTGTTGCATAAGCATATAACCACAGTCATGTGACATACCTCACATCGTTGATAATTTCATGATTTTATTTGCAATTTTAAGGCTAACATTAGAAATTATTAAATAGGAATATTTCTAAAATTTTCATGTTGTTTTAATTTAAATGAGTACTTTTATAATTTTTGTGTGGGAAACATGTTTATTTATTGTATAAAATTATTTCAAGAAGGCAAAACTAAAAATGAAATTTTGATTGAATGTGCATTTATTTCATTATTCATTTTATTGACGACATATGAATAAAGAAAATTAATTTATGTAAGAGATGAATCTTTTTATGATAAAATATGGAATAAAAAATAAACTTCTCAAGGTGGTATGAGACACCTTGGATTGTTTAATGATTTTATTTCACCTAAAATTAAGATTCAAATAAATTAATGTGGTATGAAACACCTTGATTTAAAGACATTCTTATTGGAAATATGTGGAATGCATATGACTTATTATGTGATGGGTGAAGCCCTCTATTGACACTCTTTGCATTAGAAGGTCTCTGGAGACAAACTAGGTCTTGGAACAAGGTCTTGATGGAATGTTTATGTTTGGTTTTGGCACAAGGTCTTGACAGAATGGTTATGTATGGTCAAGGCACGAACCCTTTACCGAATGTTTATGATTGTCATGCGTTATGTATTCTCTCATAATGATTCTAGTATGTGAAATTCCATGTGATTATTCAACTAGAGAAACATCCATGGTTAATGATCATTCTCTTGTGAACCATTATTAATCAGTTTTATATTTTTTTAGTGCACACAATTTAACCTTTTATATTTAAGTAAATACTATTATAGATATTCATTTATAAAAAATAAATTAATATTTAGTTTCCAAACTATAAAACAAAGTTTAAAAATTTATCCATCATTACATGGTTTGTATATATGTGTTCTGATGTCATTCTATGTGTAATTCTAAACATATAACATTTTATGTCAAAATTTTTATATGCACATCTAGTATTTGCTGGATAATTAAGTGTGGCCAATGTCTGACTCATAAATGGTGTTTCATGAATTTGTTCATGTACGTGCATATTTTATAATGTATTTTATTTGAAACTATTAAATAAGTTTAGTGATTTTGTGCATGGGTTTATATGAAAAGGTGCTCTATAATATTTCAACAAAATGGTGATGACATGTTATGGGAAATGGTTACTTCATGATTTTAAGCATCTATTTTAAAGAAATGTTTAAAAATAAAAATTATTTCTTAATATTTTTGTTTTGTAACCCCTTACTGGACATGTCCAATGCTCATCTCTTGTTTTTAAAATAATTTTTCATAGGTCATTTTGAAGTCCAATGTTGGACACCACAATTTTTATGCATACAAAAGTGAAGTTTGGCTTTTGTTTGTTAATTTTTTTTGAAACTCTTATATATTGAAAGCATGTATCTAACGCTGCAAAACCTAGATAAGTAAAAGGAACTCTGTTATGTAATGTTTAAGTTGAGTCCTTATACATGTGGTATTCCTAGACAGGATAAAACTAATAAAATATATCATAAAATAATAAAGAGGTAAAAGATGGGGAAAACAAAAACATATAAAGAATCCAATTGTGGGTTCTGTCCAGACAATCAATTAAATCTACCCCCACTTTAGCTCCTGTTAGAGGATTTGCAACACGCATCTCACCGTGCCACACGAAAACTAGTGCATCTTTCATATATAAACTAGAGCACCATGATTTCTAAAATGCAATGATCATAAAATATGGACCCCATGGTGTAACTCTAGGTATCCAAAAGAAAATTCTCATTTATCAGCCTCTAGGAATCCAATGGAATGATCTAAATTATCAACAGAATCACCCCTCCAAATGTTAGAGATATGTTAGGTCCTGGAAGTGTTGTATGTGACATCGACTATAGACCATTCAAATACCTTTCCCTATGGGATTTATCCACATGGACCCAACTAATGCATTGCATAGGTCTCCCTATTCTCAAATGGGAGTGATACATTGTTTTAAGCCATCAAAACCCACTGTGTGTGCCTCATCACCTTATGATCCTAAATCCACTCTATTTAGGGTTCCACATTAAACTATATAGGAGTTTCACTTACCAGGATCACCCATTAGCTACCTAATCTCATCGATCAATATCCAACTAGAAGAGGAGAGAACCATTTCAAAACTCATGTCTATCACGAGGTCCAAGAAATCCTAATGGTCTCCACCTCAAACCAAAGTCACGAGAATACAATTCCTCAAGCATGACGTCCAAAGGACAACTGAATGTGATTCAATCCACCACTGGAACCCATCATCCAAATAGATGATCTAGAAATCCAGATCCACTCTTGTCAAACAAAGCATGGGTCCAAATGTACCCCAAATCCCAATATCCCACAAAGAGCCACCATGGGATCTTAACAACCATCTACATGGACAACTAAAACTCAGGGATCCCATGGTCCTAGGTGTAACAACACAAAGAAACTCCCACTAAAAGGACTCCCCAGCTTCCCATAAGATCTTTAGCCATGCTAGCATAAACAAATCCAAACGACCAAAATTCCATAATATGAGTTGGACACCCTTCGAGGGTTTCATCTATCTGACAAAAAATCATAGGATATTCCATGTGTGGTAACACACCAAATTTCACTTGGGGGCCTCCAACTAATCCTCAGTTAAAAACATCCACAAAGGGTAATCCAAAAGGAAAGTAATACAACTATGATGTTCACAAAATACCTCATGACCACCATTAAAGTAGGAACCTCAAAATGGGAACCTAAATACCAAGAAAACCTCATGGAAAATATCACTCTAGAAAAAACCACAGCAAGCCTTCTTGGTAAATAAGCCATCCACAGGTTCCAACACACCCACAAGGGAATCCACAGAACACCATTCCACACTGGTATTCTCAATCACCGAATATAGAAACCACCTATCACTCAATTAGTAACCAGTCCCGACATAATGGTAAATTCTAGGAGCTCCTCCTATATACCAGTTGATCATATTTTTGGAATCATTCTAAATAACTTCAAATAAATCTCCATGTAACACTAAATAATGGTCGTCAAATGTGTCCACAACCATCAACTAGGCCTCACATCTCATAACCCATCCCCCAAGAGGTTTCTAGAGACAAACCTCAAATAAAACCACCTTCCAAAGAATTCCACCCCAAAACATAATTTAAATATCATATAAACAAAAAAAGAATCCACCACCTTGATATATGTAGAAAAAATATCAGAACGGACTACTAAAAAATCTAATTCTGACACCAGTTTGAAGAAAAATCAAAACGGGTTGAGCCAGTATATGTACAGGGCGTGTATTAGGGGTACACAAAAAATAACCCCAATGTTCCTCCCTAGCTATATTAATCATTCCCATTAAGTGTGTACATATCATTAATACAAGAAATGAACCACCCATACATGGTGTGTACACCACATGGGGTCCCTATCCATGTACCTGGCCATGTACCACCACATAGGTGCATGCCAATCATAGTAAACAACTTCTGGACTTGTACATCACATAGGTCCTAGCCATGTACCCTACACAGATATGTACCATAGAATAGCTAGAGTCACCACTACTTGGAATGTATCCCCAATAAATGGTTTGTAATCCCAAAAATGTCATCTTTAATGAATAAGAAGAGCAGACCATGTGTTTTAAGAACCACATGTAATGTATGTGAGATTTTCCAAATGGAAAACCAAAAAACATCTAGAAATGCCTAATTCCTCCCCCAAAAACCACATATTAACTATAAGGACCTGACCTTAAACCTTACTTAATATTGAATTAAATGAATAATTCACATTGAGGATCTCTTCAGGTTTAGAGTTTTAGAGAATTAGGACATAACTATTACATCTCAAAAGATTTACAAAGTAGACACTTCTACACAGTTTCCATTTTTTTTACAAAACATGAACACTTGAAAAAAAAAGTCATGTCTAGTTCCATGTTTAAGACAACATGACTTTTCCTTGACCCCATCCTTGACCCTATTCCACATTATGTCCTGTGAAAAACATTCCAAAAACTTGGGATGAGCATAAAAAGCTCAGTAAGGGATACACAAAGAAGGAAAACTATTAGTTTTTCAAAACAAAAAGTAAACTATGAATACTTTAACATAAGTAATACTTTTCACCTTTATGAATTAGTAAATACTCTTCACTGAATAAAAGATCATTACTTAACCTTTTGTAACCAAAAGATTACCATAAAACCCATATAAAGAACACATAACATATAAAGGTAACTTGAGACATAAACATACATAAATGGAATAACCATACGGTCGACTTCCACACATATCACTAAATAGAATAGCCATACAGCCAACTTCCATACCCAATGCATTGAAGGTTATAACGTAACCACCTGTCCTGGTATTCACGACACCACCCGACACATGGTTTATCACGTAACCACCCGTCAAATGTCCAAGTACCATCACAGCACATAAAATATCTCAAATATAAACATTTCACTAATAACATTTCATTTTAAGTCATAAGAAGTAATTTCAAGATATTGAAATAATCAAACCATTTTCATAAACCATTTAAAAAGAGATTTTTGAATCAAAGTGTCTCATACCACTTTGAAGCTTTTAAATGAATTATCATTTGAAAACATTAATGTCCATATAAATAAATCCTAAAACCCATTTTGAAAACATGGACATTAAGGAGAAATATTTAGAAGAATAAATCTTTAAAACATTTAAAATGATATTTTAGTTAAAGAGTTTTTCTAACAAAAAGAGAGACACTTGAATACAAATAATTGAAGAATAAAATTTAATCAAAACTTTATAATATCATGAGAATAAAGGGATTCATGATATAATATGTCAAAGGACAGTATATACACCATATAAGAGTGAATTGGTGCATAACAACAATGAAGTCTCAATAGAAATGTAAATTGAGATGAGATCCTTTATAAAGATGGTATCCTTAAATTAAGGATAAATAAATCACATAATTATGTGTGAAAAATATAAATACACCCAATATAAGTGGATATTAAGTGTAAAACAATCAGAGGAAATTCACACATATTCAAAGGATGACATATTCAATAAGTACAAGTTGAACCCAAAGAATTGAAATTGGGTTAAGAAGTTCCTTTGTAAAAAAAATCGATAGCCTAACGATGCCACTTTAAAATTCAGAAAATGTGTTGATGAGATAAAAAGTGTATCTCATCACTTGGAAATAAAATTTACATCAACAAGGATATATAAGAACATATCCCAACATAATAAGATGTAAATTAAAAAACATAACAAAAAGAAGTCTTTTAAAAAGAGGGGGATGAAAGGTTCCCTTCCTGATTTAGTAACTTACAAAACATACGCAACATGAAAGAAGGACCATACAATGTAGATGTAAATACCCATAAATGAAAGTGTATTACACAAAGAGTATAATCATGGGCAGTACATACACCACACAAAAGAAAATAGTGGCAAATATAGCATGAATCTCACGGGAATAAAAGTGAGATAAAACCCTTTACTTCGTTGTAATCAACTGAGTCATTTGATCAAAAGTTAATTACCATCAAATGAATCACATAATACCATGAATATAAAGATAATCATGATAATATATATCAAACAACAGTACATAATACACCACATGCAATAAATAAGTGGCGAACAGTGGAAATATCATGGAATTAAAAGTGAGATAAGAATTCTCCTTACAAAAATTCGGCAGCCTAACAGCGCCACTTAAAAATTCATAAAATGAATTGATGAGAGTAAGGGGGGGTCTCTCATCATATGAAAGTACAAATTACAGTATGGTGAATATAAAATAACATCCTCCAACATAAGAACATGTAACATAAAAGAAATGACATAAAAGAGAGTACTTGAAAAGAAAGAGAGAGGTCAGATCCCTTACCTCGTGTCCGACTTGACTCGACCATTCTTTAATCTCCTGAATAATAAACTAACATTAATTTCTACATGAAGAAGAATATTTTTGAAGTTTATTATTCCTTTTATATCACTTATTACCATGTTATCAACATTATGTAATCATTTAAGTTAATAATGTTCGTTTTTTTGATATTTGGTACTTGAGTCAAAATTGGACTTCTTATAATTACATGTTGTTCATGTGGTCAAAGGTTCATTATATCCAGAATGATATTCATGATTTAGATATCATATATATCCAGTATATACATGTATTTATAATAGTACATAACATTTAGAGGTAAGAAATGAAATGCACCGTTCATGGAGACGGTAAGCCGTACGTACGTATGAACGCTACTTTCATTTCTATTTATTATTTTAATAGAATTAAAACATAATGATACATAGGTATATTATAATTCCAGTATAATATCATATATAATATCATTAACTCTATCCTTTATACATCCCACATAAGGGATTAACGAGTCACATCACTTTGAGGGGGCGGTAGTCCGCGCTTCCTCAAATGAGATTATCGTATTTACCCACTATGGAAACCATACAGACGTGCTATAAATGGAAAATACAGAAGAATAAAGAAAACATAAACATAATATATATCATATATAAATACAGTGCCATCATAATGGTCACCATGAGAGGCGGTTGGAGATATTTGAACAATCATCGTTTCGTGAGGCGTTAGTTTACCATCCACAGAAACATTATATTCTTCATCCATTAGATGGAGGTCTGTGTAAGTGTAGTTCTAATCCTTCTCATAACAACATCCTAGTATATTTTGGATATTGGTGTTGTTACAAAATAAAAGAATAAAAGAGTTTAGGGGATGGAGAAGTAAAATAAAAGAAAACAAATTAAGAGAAACTGTTACCTTTAATTTAGGTAACTCCCTTTGGTTTGAACCAAAAGGGTTTGTTGAACTTCCTTCTACCTAAGGTAAGGCTTCTAGGAGGAGGAGAGGGATGTAGGGAGGTTAATTGGGCAGAGTTTGGACGAGCCAAAAAGTTTGAGAGGTGTGTGGAACTAGTTAGAAGTGGTCTCCTTTTATAAGGGAGAGGAGAGACTCTTTAGGAAAGTGCAAAAACATTATTTTATTATATAATGATATTCGGTTTCTAATGGTCCAAAAGTCATTATAGTCGATGATAAGATGACTCATGGTCGAAATAAAATCATCCAATAGGAATTGGATAGGTTTTGGATAATATTTTAATTATTATAATCTTATTTATTTAAATGATTTATTAGTGAGGTAAACACTGCATCATTATTGTGTCATAAATAACTTAAATTATTTGATGTCTAAAAATTATAACAAAAATACCATGATATAGTAAATCGTTTTAGCATTCCAATGAATATTTATAGTCTAAAAGATAATTTATATAACCCCTTCTGAAAATTAATTTACTAAAAGATATTTTCTTTTGTCATTTTTTCCTTTACTTTAAGTTAATTAATCTAAATTGTCATTATCACTCCCAAGTGGCTCAATAGGGTCCCAAAATCGACCCAAAGATGCCCATGGTCGGCCATGACTCAACCAATAAGGTTAGGATAAATGCTAAGGTAATTTTGAATTATTATAACATTCTTTTTACCTTGAATTACCTTATTTACCTTTAACCACGGTAAATAAAAGTCAAAAGTTACTATTCACCAAAAATTATTTTCATCTTAATGAACAACATTTTCCTTCTTGATAACAACCATGTATGTCAGATTTTTGAAATTCAATTCACAGAAGTGGTAAAATTTCATTTAAATGAAAAAGTTAGTTTTTTTAACTACCACTAAGTGATTTCACTATTCATCAAAAATTGAAGTTTTTCAGAAAAATACCAAAAAATCAACCTAAGCTATATTTGATATTACAAATTCAAAAATGATGTCTATTTTAGCAAATTCAAAACATAAAAGTGTCATTAATTAATTTTAAAATTAATTCCCGTTGTTAAAACAAATAACATGTTTTTAAGAAATAATAACTATCAAAAGATTGACACTTGTTTATGTCCAATTTCAAAGTGAAATTAATTCCAATTACCAACATTGAATTAAATGGTAAAAATATATTCTAATTACACTTTAAACCTAACTGAAAAGATTATCTAACCATATAAATTAATTAGATTAAAACATAGTTTTGAATTAAAATACAATATTTACACTATTCATAAAAAATGAACTTTTTCAGAAAAATTCCAAAAATTTACACAAAGTAAATTTTGATGTCCCCATTCTAAAGAAGGATTTTATTTGGTCATGTAGAATGTATTAAAGTGACCAAAACTATATTTAAAGAGGGTTCTCCCTTAAAAGGTGGTAAATCGACCTTTTAATGTAAATTATGCTTAAAATTAGATTCATTCATATTTTAAGCCTCTCACTTTTTATTGGATAAATGTAAATACATTTAACAAACATGTATAATCATATTGTAGTTAGTTTTGTTCATTCTCACTAATACAACGGCTTGGAGTTAACTACCATTTAAAATAATATTATTATATTATTAGTGTGCAACGTAAGATTTCAAAGAAACCCGTTGTTGCGTATTGGGTACACTATCGAACATAAAAAACCTTTTAAAGTAAAATTAATATTTAATTCACAAATTAATAAATATGAAAAAGTCACATTCTTTATTTACATGGGATGTTACATCCTTCCCCCCTTTTGAGAATTGTGTTCTCATAATTTTAAAATTTGGGCTCGGAAACTTTATTGAAAGTCTCATATCGGAAAAAATAGTCAGTAAAACTATCACTTTAAAAGAAAGAAAGAGAAGTACAATGGTCACCCGAGTTAAACCATACTAATATTTCATGAAAACATGGATATGGAGGAGAAAAAAAACCTTCAAGTTCTGATAGAGAGTGATAAAAAACATGTTTAGGAGAAAGTTAACCACCAGAAATTCACAAACTTGTGATGGGTTAAACAGTATTTGATTCTCCAGTAGAAAAAGTTAACAGACAAGGTTTTTGTTTTAAGTTACTTTTCATTGAGGAATTTATTTATGATCTTAACTAAAAACATAAGGAAATATACTTACTTGTCATGTAGACATTCATCTTTTACTAGATTTCTAACACAAACTCATATTTTCTCCAAACGACGAGTATTCAGGATGACTTTTTTTCACATTAAGAGCGCTATAATCAACTTCGAGAGAATCACATAATCCACAAAAGATGAACTATATATTTCCCATGTCTTTAGACCTTAACCAAAACCAAAATGGTTTGTGCGAGATCAAATAATCCCCCAAAAAGGATAATCTTTTACAAAAAGAAAAAACTACTCTTAATCTCCAAAATTTGTCCAACAAAACCCAAAGTTCATCAAATACCATTCAATAAAAATTTATCGTTAAAATTATTCAAAGTAATCCAAACTAATATTGAAACCCAAATCTCTGAAGGATTTAATCACATAGTCTTCCAAGATAAATCTTAACATTTATCTCCAAATAACATCAGTTACTCTTAAAGTCTCATATTGAAAAGTAATTAACCTAATCACAAATCCTCCATGATAGGTTAATAATTTCCATAGATAACCCAAAATCAACTTATTCTTGATTCATAAGATCATATAACTAAAAAGAATAAGTCATACTAACCAGGGACTTCACATAGTCCAGTTGTAGTCAATAAATACCAATCGTACATTGGTTGTGGGTTCGATTCCCGCAGCTTCATCCGACGTGACGGGTTGTCACACAGTCTGCGTGTTGTCCCTTTTCAAAAACTATATAATTTTATAACATTCCCAAAAATAGATAAATTTATCAAAAATAAACATAACATATTTTAACCACAAATGTTATCTAATAACTTTTGTTTTGCATCCCAAAAAGTATTAACCGGTAATTGCCTCAAATTCAAGGATCATATAAACCCAAATTATTCTTTATAACTATATCCACAAAAGAAAAGATAATTATTCCTTGAATAAAATTTTCATATATCAAACATCAGGGTTACACATACTATAAAAATTCTTCTAATGTAATCTCATCATCAAAAGAGCCTTAATACTTTTAAGCATTTCACCATCCAAAATTCTACCATAACTCTTGAATCCTTTATATGTTGAATTCTTACTCATTAAACATTCTTCTTGATCCATTAACCATTCCTTTCCAACTTATTCTAAAATAATTATTTCCTACAAACAAAATCATGAATCATGTCCTAAGGTTTCAATGATAGGAAAACATATGTTAAGAAATAATCCATACCTTTCATTGGTCATTGTCAGTTTATTCATCCTCAATCGGAATGGAATTAAGTATTGGTAAACAAATATTTGTACGATCCTAGTGATACCATTCCCGAAACTTCTTCGTAGGACACCTGTTTGTATGATGACCATGCACACCACATTTAAAACATTCAATTGATTCCTCAGAAATAACTTCTTTCCCTTTCCTAGAGTCAACTGGATGCTTCCTTTTTTTATGGAAGGTTCTTGCTTTATGAACTTCATTCCCACATCTATATCATCTTCCTGTCCCTTTGAAGCATTTTCCTAGGTGTTTCTTTCCACATCCTTGACACATAGGTTTTTGAACATACTTACCTTTATGATTATTACCTGAAATTCTGTATGGATTTGTTTCTCGCATATACGATGCCTTATAAAAATCACCAAGGTTCATGTTTTCAATCATGACTCAAGATAGTTGGTTGAGAATAACCAAAAGAGTTCTAATTGCATCTCTCATTTCATTCAGTTTCTCATTCAGAAAACGGTCACAATTTTCTTCACATCCACTATTACTTTGGTGCCTGCTAGATCCAGCCATTTACTAAAACCAAAAAGGTCAGTGTGAGTATATCAGTAAAATCATCATATAATATCTTATGATGAGGGTAAATACTTATTCATGTTATCTTAAACTCATTAAAAATAACTACGAATCTTTCTAATATGCTAACCATTATGGTTATGTCACTCATGCTTTGATAACACCCTAACCTCTAAAGTTGTCTAAACTGACCTCTAATACCAACTATAAGGACCCGACCTTAAACCTTACTTAATATTGAATTAAATGAATAATTCACATTGAGGATCTTTTCAAGTTTAGAGTTTTAGATAATTAGGACATAACTATTACATCTCAAAAGATTTACAAAGTAGACACTTCTACGCAGTTTCCATTTTTTTTACAAAACATGAACTCTTGAAAAAAGAGTCATGTATAGTTCTATGTTTAAGACAAAATGAATTTTCCTTGATCCCATCCTTGACCCTATTCCACATTATGTCTTGTGAAAAACATTCCAAAAACTTGGGATGAGCATAAAAAGCTCAGTAAGAGATACACAAAGAAGGAAAACCGTTAGTTTTTCAAAACAAAAAGTAAACCATGAATACTTTAACATAAGTAATACTTTTCACCTTTATGAATTAGTAAATACTCTTCACTGAATAAAAGATCATTACTTACCCTTTTGTAACCAAAAAATTACCATAAAACCCATATAAAGAACACATAACATATAAAGGTAACTTGAGACATAAACATACATAAATGGAATAACCATACGGTCGACTTCCACACATATCACTAAATGGAATAGCCATACGGCCAACTTCCATACCCAATGCATTGGAGATTATAACGTAACCACCCGTCCTGGTATTCAGGGCACCACCCGTCATATGGTTTATCATGTAACCACCCATCAAATGTCCAAGTATCATCACAACACATAAAATATTTCAAATATAAACATTTCACTAATAACATTTCATTTTAAGTCACAAGAAGTAATTTCAAGATATTGAAATAATCAATCCATTTTCACAAACCATTTAAAAAGAGATTTTTGAATCAAAGTGTCCCATACCACTTTGAAGCTTTTAAATGAATTATCATTTGAAAACATTAATGTCCATATAAATAAATCCTAAAACCCATTTTGAAAACATGGACATTAAGGAGAAATATTTAGAAGAATAAATCTTTAAAACATTTAAAATGATATTTTAGTTAAAAAGTTTTTCTAACAAAAAGAGAGACACTTGAATACAAATAATTGAGGAATAATATTTAATCAAAACTTTATAATATCATGAGAATAAAGGGATTCATGATATAATATGTCAAAGGACAGTATATACACTATATAAGAGTGAATTAGTGCATAACAACAATGAAGTCTCAATGGACATGTAAATTGAGATGAGATCCTTTATAAAGATGGTATCCTTAAATTAAGGATAAATAAATCACATAATTATGTGTGAAAAATATAAATACACCCAATATAAGTATATATTAAGTGTAAAACAATCAGAGTACATTCACACATATTCATAGGATGACATATTCAATAAGTACAAGTTGAACCCAAAGAATTGAAATTGGGTTAAGAAGTTCCTTTGTAAAAAAAATCGACAGCCTAACGACGTCACTTTAAAATTTAGAAAATGTGTTGATGAGATAAAAAGGGTATCTCATCACTTGGAAATAAAATTTACATCAACAAGGATATAGAAGAACGTATCCCAACATAATAATATGTAAATTAAAAGACATAACAAAAAGAAGTCTTAAAAAGAGGATGGTGAAAGGTTCCCTTCTCGATTTGGTAACTTACAAAACATACGCAACATGAAATAAGGACCATACAATGTAGATGTAAATACCCATAAATTAAAGTGTATTACAAAAAGAGTAGAATCATGGGCAGTACATACACCACAAAAAAGGAAATAATGGAAAATATGGCATGTTTCTCACGGGAATAAAAGTGAGATGAAACCCTTTACTTTGTTGTAATCAACTGAGTCATTTGATCAAAAGTTAATAACCATCAAATGAATCACAAAATATCATGAATATAAAGATAATCATGATAATATATATCAAATGACAGTACATAATACACCATATGCAATATATAAGTGGCGAACAATGGAAATCTCACGGAATTAAAAGTGAGATAAGAATTCTCCTTACAAAAATTCGGCAGCCTAACGACGCCACTTAAAAATTCTTAAAATTAATTGATGAGAGTAAGAGGGGGTATATCATCATATGAAAGTAAAAATTACAGTATGGTGAATATAAAAGAACATCCTCCAATATAAGAACATGTAGCATAAAAGAAAAGACATAAAAGAGAGTACTTGAAAAGAAAGAGAGAGGTCAGATCTCTTACCTCGTTTCTAACTTGACTCGATCATTCTTTAATCTACTGAATAATAAACTAAAGTTAATTTATACTTGAATAAGAATATTTTTCAAGTTTATTATTCCTTTTATATCACTTATTACCATGTTATAAACATTATGTAATCATTTAAGTTAATAATGTTCGTTTTGTCGATATTTGGTACTTGAGTCAAAATTGGACATCTTATAATTACATGTTGTTCATGTGGTCAAAGGTTCATTATATATAGAATTATATTCATGATTTAGATATCATATATATCATATATATCCAGTATATACAAGTATTTATAATAGTACATAACATTTAGATGTAAGAAATGAAATGCACCGTTCATGGAGACGGTAAGCCGTACGTACGCATGAATGCTACTTTCATTTCAATTTCTTATTTTAATAGAATTAAAACAAAATTATACATAGGTATATTATAATTACAGTATAATATCATATATAATATCATTAACTCTATCCTTTATATATCCCACATAAGGCATTGACGAGTCACATCACTTTGAGGGGGCGATAGTCCGCGCTTCCTCAAATGAGATTATTGTATTTACCCACTATGGAAACCATAAAGGCATGCTATAAATGTAAAATACAGAAGAATAAAGAAAACACAAACATAATATATATCATATATAAATACAGTGCCATCATAATGGCCACCATGAGAGGCAGTTGGAGATATTTGATCAATCATCGTTTCGTGAGGCGTTAGTTTTCCATCCACAGAAACATTATGTTCCTCATCCATTAGATGGAGGTGTGTATAAGTTTAGTTCTAATACTTCTCATAACAAAATCCTAGTATATTTAGTATACTGGTGTTGTTACAAAAGAAAGGAATAAAAGAGTTTAGGGGTTGGAGAAGTAAAATAAAAGAAAACAAATTAAGAGAAACTATTACCTTTAATTAGGGTAACTCCCTTTGGTTTGAACCAAAATGGTTTGTTTAAGTGCCTTATGCCTAAGGTAAGGCTTCTAGGAGAAGGATAGAGATGTAGGGAGGTTAATTGGGTAGAGTTTGGATGATCCAAAAAGCTTGAGAGGTGTGTGGAATTAGTTAGAAGTGGTCTTCTTTTATAAGGGAGAGGAGGGTCTCTTTAGGAAAGTGTGAAAACATTATTTTATTATATAATGATATTCGGTTTCTAATGGTCCAAAAATCATTATAGTCGAAGATAAGATGACTCATGGTCTAAATAAAATCATCCAATAGGAATTGGAGAGGTTTTGGATAATATTTTAATCATCATAATCTTATTTATTTAAATGATTTATTAATGAGGTAAACACTGCATCATTATTGTGTCATAAATAACTTAAATTATTTAATGTCTAAAAATTATAACAAAAATACCATGATATAGGAAATCGTTTTAGATTTCCAATGAATATTT
Organism: Viscum album; assembly: GCA_963277665.1. Classification (NCBI taxonomy): domain Eukaryota; kingdom Viridiplantae; phylum Streptophyta; class Magnoliopsida; order Santalales; family Viscaceae; genus Viscum; species Viscum album. The sequence continues at coordinate 116,736,171 of OY728139.1, read as the reverse complement.
ATAGTAGAAAATATAATTTATATAACCCCTTATAAAAATTAATTTACTAAAAGATATTTTCTTTTGTCATTTTTGCCTTTACTTTTAGTTAATTAATCTAAATTGTCATTATCACTCCCAAGTGGCTCAATAGGGTCCCAAAATAGACCCAAAGATGCCCATGGTCAGCCATGACTCAACTAATAAGGTTAGGACAAATGTTAAGGTAATTTTGAATTATTATAACATTATTTTTACCTTGAATTACCTTATTTACCTTTAACTGCGGTAAATAAAAGTCAAAAGTTACTATTCACAAAAAATTATTTTCATTTTAATGAACCACATTTTACTTCTTGATAACAACCATGTATGTCGGATTTTTGAAATTCAATTCACAAAAGTGGTAAAATTTCATTCAAATGAAAAAATCAGTTTTTTTAACTACTACTAAGTGGTTTCACTATTCATCAAAAATTGAAGTTTTTCAGAAAAATACCAAAAATTCAGCCTAATCTATATTTGATATTCTAAATTCAAAAATTATGTCTATTTTACCAAATTAAAAAAAATAAAAGTGTCATTAATTAATTTTAACATTAATTCCCGTTAAAACAAATAGCATGTTTTTAAGAAACAATAACTATCAAAAGATTGACACTTGTTTATGTCCAATTTCAAAGTTAAATTAATTCCAATGATCAACATTGGATTAAATGGTAAAAATATATTCTAATTTCACTTTAAAACAAATTGAAAAGGTAATCTAACCATATAAATAAATTATATTAAAACATAGTTTTGAATTAAAATACAATATTTACACTATTCATAAAAAATGAACTTTTTCGGAAAAATTCCAAAAATTCACACAAAGTAAATTTTGATGTCCCCATTCTAAAGAAGGATTTTATTTGGTATTATAGAATGTATTAAAGTGAAAAAAACTACATTTAAAGAGGGTTCTCCATTAAAAGGTGGTAAATCGACCTTTTAATGTAAATTATGCTTAAAATTAGATTCATTCATATTTTAAGCCTCTAAATTTTTATTGAATAAATGTAAATACATTTAACAAGCATGTATAATCATATTGTAGTTAGTTTTGTTCATTCTCACCAATACAACGGCTTGGAGTTAACTACCATTTAAAATGATATTATTATATTATTAGTGTGCAACATAAGATTTCAAAGAAACCCGTTGTTGCGTATTGGGTATGCTATTGAACATAGCAATCCTTTTAAATTAAAATTAATATTTAATTCACAAATTAATAAATATGAAAAATTCACATTCTTTATTTACCTGGGATGTTACATTAACCCACATGAGATCCATAAATAACCCATAAAGGGATTTAAAACTTAAAAAAACTAAAAAATTAGGATTTCATATAAAAACATAAATTCAGCCTATCTTCAAGTAGAAATGGAAAAATCAATTCACCAGATCAATGTCATGCACCCATAGAGACTCAGTCAACCTCTACAACAGATGCTTGTGTGGTGCCTCACCCTCCCTCCCCCTCTTCTCTCCCTCTACCTTTCTTGAATCAATCCCCAATAAGGACATATCACACAAAAGGATACACAATAATCCAATGTAATAGAAAGAAATGAAATGGAAAAAAGGAAAATGATGAAAATAATGAAAAAAACAAGGGTTTGGGACCTGACCCTAGAATCCAAAGAAAGGTTGTGCCTCACTTAAGAAAACCCCAATTATAAACACAACCATAGAGATTTATTCTCAATCTGATCCTCCATTTTAAAGATATCACTGAATGAACTTGCACAAATAAAAAACATTTAATTTATTATATATTATATATTCCATGAAAATTTAATGGGCTCAAATTTCCACTAAATTATTGTCCTAGTGTAAAAACCCTATTATAAGACCAAATAAGTGGTTATTAAAATTATTAAAGATCATATTATATAAGAATATACTATTTTTTTCATGTACACTATGTAGAACAAATATGTTCAAATTTTCCCTAATTTTCACAACTCATGATGATGCATTTCATCATATGTTTGGGTATTTACTGTATACCCACCCAATTCAGCAAAAAGTCTTAACTATGGTCTCCAAAAAAAAATTAATGTGCATTGGAATAAGTATTTTGTAGTAGGTTTTTGATATATTTTACAATTAAATGCATTAGTATGATATTGTTATTATTAAAATACATGCTTTCAATTATTTTCATTAACAAAGAATGATCTTAGTTTTTAGTTGATTTTGGATTTAGGTTGTTGACTTATTCTTACCAAAATAATTATCCCATGTTTATTCAATGATTTATTCAGTTATATATTACCTTTTTTAGTGTTCTATATCACACATTTTTTATTTTTTAATTCCCCATGTAGTGATGAAAAGTAGTATATGTGTCATTTTTATAAGGATAGTACATGGGGAAGAATTTATGGGTGATGTTGAAGTCTTATCATGAAATAATAATATTTTTATGTATTGTGAAAAATTTCATACATGATACAAATAACATTGGATTTATTAATTTATAACATGTCTAAATTATCTAATTTTTTTTACATAAAAATATCATAGACAGGTAAGAGATAAAATTAATCATTATTGCGTTTGAAATTATGGATGGTTATATCTAGGATTATGCAACTAGTATCAAATTAATAATGTAGTGTATGTGTTTATTGAACTCGATCTATGAGTGAGGGTTTGGGGTATCATAGTTTGTATCAAAGGAAAATTTTATACATCTTTAAATATAATGATGTTTATAGAGTGTAATTTAATTGCTGATAAGTTAAGGATAATCATAATAGATAACACTTTGGGCTGGTTGTATAATTTATTGTTATAAAAATAATGCACATTTTATTTGTGGATTAGGATAAGAAACCCTCAGTGAAAACCCTAGGAAAAATTCTAAGTATTAGATAACATACTGAAAAAGGTTTGTTTATAAATGAAACAATCATTACTCATATGCATGATGAGTTGGAATAAGACTGGACATCTAGAAAGACACTCACACGATCCTTGCTGATTTCAATTGGGATCCCATGTTTGAGGGAAAACACACTAGGTTTCTTAGAGAATTATGGAACGACCGGTTAAAAAAGGTGGGATTAATGTACATAGCCTTGACAACACTATTGACAACATTCATGAAAAATTGGTCTGGGAGGTTTTGGAGTAGTGTAGCATATGGAGGATTACAATAAATAGAAAATCTTTGGAAGATCTAAATTTGACAGAGGTCCATGCTTCTCCCCTATTGCATGAGATTGGTCCCATTGTTAACGCCCTTAGACCTTATTCCCATTGGATTTTTGGGAAAGGTGATGTCTCGTTCTATCCCCATAACTAGAGTGGGGTGATAATCAGATACCCGGGATGTCCATCCACAAAAATTTCTTATAGGGAATCTACCTAGTATCTGGACTACATTAGTTATATACTTGAAAGGGACCAACAGTATGAGTTCAAAATCATTGAGTTGAACTTTGACCTGGACTCGTGTGTCTTCAATGTATCCCCCATTAGTTCTTTCATGAATAAGGACTGATGTTAGACCCTCACCATGTAGGCCCTAGCAGACGTGTGGAATGAAATTCTATGGGCCAATAGTATTCCTACTTAATTCAAATTTCTCACCTGGATAATAAGGAACAAGGAAGTTCCCACTGATGATATTATCAAGTGTTGCATCATCTCTATTACCTGAAGGTGTGTTTGTTGCAGGTTTTGTATGGAGGAAATCTCATACCACATTATCTTTGAGAGTGAGTGGGATCACAAGGTGTGGAATTATTTTGGCGAGTTCACTGCTATCTCCACTACGGTCATGGTTGATCATACCTTCCTAGAATACTACCATCATGGCTTGTGAGAAGGGATCTTGGAGAGGATTGTTCGTACTATCATTCTATATGTATGAAATTGGTGTTTGTGGTAGGAGAAGAATAAGTGGATGCATGAGGGGGTGGAATCATCGGGACATCCAATTATTATCAGAACAAAAAATCTGCTAATCTATATGGTTAAGGTTCTGAACAACTTTATGGAGGCCTCATCCTTGTAAAAGTTTAAAACAGAGTCCCTAGGTATTCAACTAAGTAGTAGTTTCCCCACAGACAATTGGGTCTATTGGAATCCTCCATATAAGGTCTTGAAGCTCAACTCAGATGGATCATATGTACCAGGTGTTCTACACAGTGTGAGAGACATACTTGACTGCAATGGGTTGGTCATGTTGGATATTACCGTCTAAATGGGTCAAGGAATAAATCTACAGGAAGAGCCGAAGTCCATGGTTATGGGGTTAAATGTGTGAAAACAGAGGATTTTGGATATCATGGATGCAAAAACAAATTCAATGATTTTACATAACACTGTGCATGACCTCGGTGTGATCCCCTAGTCAATTTATTATGTCATAAGGAAATTCCATGGCATCCTTGGTGGCTATACCAAAGTAACCCATAAATGGAGGAAGGTTATCAAAGTAGCATACTACTTGGCCTCGCAGGATATCCCTATCATTGAGATCATATTTTATCATAACTTGAACAACATGAATAAGTGGGGGTTAATATTATTAGAGTGGATTCCCCCAGTCTTCACCATTTAAGACACCCCTTAGGCCCATGTTCTCTTGGCTTGTCTTTGTCAGCCATTTTCTCCTTGTAATGTTTTTCCATGAATAAAAATTTACATGATGATTCTCATGAAAACCATTTTGGTTTTACTATTTTGTTGAAATATGATCACTAAAATTAAGCCAATAAGTGCATATTCTTAGAGACTAATATATCTTATTACTAAAAATGGATTTTATGTAAGTGGTTAATAATTATTTATAGGACTATTATGATGGAAAAGGTTAGTTATTGAGTCTTACTTATGGTAGTGAGGTTGATATCATAATATAAATAAATTCTTTTTATTATTAGATATTATCATTAGGGATTGATATATATCAATGATATTCTAGTTAATCTAAAAGTTATAAGAATTATGTGAAACATATAACGATTGCTCTTCAGTGGTTCTTATTTACTATTTTGGAAACCTATATTAAATGGTATCAATAACCTTGAAATGTGAATTTATAAAAATGATATATTTTTGGGGATAACTATTGAAGAATGCAAGATGTTGGTATGGACAACTGTTAGGTTTAATATATGAATGATTCTAAGATAGTAACATGTGGATTGATTTTAAAGAAGTAAGATATATAGTATTAATAAAATTGGGACTGATCATTGATCAATGGAATTTTTTGGAAAATTTGATATCAGTTTTTGGATTAGGATATTTAGTGACTAGTGCATGACCTTTTGAACTAGTTTTTAATACCATCTGAGGGTCAAAAATATAGTTAATTTTTAGAGGAACTTATAATCTCATTTAGTTTAATGACTTTGAGATTCAAATAGTTTTCTAAAAAGGAATGTTTTTTATAGTATATTATTATGATATATACATACATGGTTATATGACTGTAGTACTGAATAAAGGTGTTTTAGCAAGGAAAAGTTAGATTTTGAGAGCATATATTTCAATGATTAATAGGTTTACATTATATTAAGAAAGATCATGGTAATTTGGGATTTCTATTTTAAGGAATATATTAACATGATTGAGAGAACCCAACTCAAATTATCCTAGGTTTAAATAGGAATGATATATGTTAAATGGAGTGTGGTATATGTTTAACAAAGCTAGATACAAGTTGTTTTGTATGAAATATAGGCTAACAATACAATTATATAAAGTGATACATATTAAGTTTAAAATTTATGATGTTTATTCATTATAATTATCTTATAATGATCATCACCCATGTCAACTCTTTTGGTTTCAATAATGATAGAGTTCAACGAAACCAAGATAAGAATGCATTCCATAGACAATGAAAAAACTATCCCGAAGAACATCCTAACATATTTACAATTTTTATTTTTATTTCAAAAAATAAAATTATGTGGCAATTGAGAACCCTAATAAAATAAAACTTTTCCAAACACAACTATATAAGAAATTTCCAATCCATTTGAGAAAATTTTAAGAGGATGACTCTTTCACCCGATATAAAATCCAATTTATTGAGGTAAACTCAATGGAAGGATCATCCTTGATGTGATCCTCAAATTGAAATGATATATTGTGCCATGTTTGAATAAATTAATGCAGGTTAATTTACCCCTCATTAAAGTTTTGATCAAGGATTTTATCCTATTTTCTAATCCAAAAAATTTACCATCATTTAGATCAATGTGGAGCCTCATATAAAACATTCTATAGGTCTCCTCATTTGGAACCTTTTTTGGAAGGGCTTATATAAAAAATATTATTTAGAGTGAATATAACTAAGCCCTTTAATTTTCAAAAAACCTTATTTCCATCTTCATCTTAGCCCCCAAAAATTGACCCATACTAAGAACATGTATTGGGATCTCCATCCTACTCCCTTGAGCCTCAACAGTACCTACACGAGGTGTTTGAATGTTCTCAAACTACATAATATGCTCCTAGGTGACACCTTTTTTAGGTGTTACTAAAACTAGCCTTACCTATTCCTTATTTTTTTTTTGTTTTTTCCATTGATTTGGTGACCGTGGGTTTTGTTAAATTGTATTTTCCATGAATTTTTTGGTTCTTTTACCCAATACGATTATAAAATTACCAGAAATATAATTTCCTTGCTTCACATTCCTTGAGATAATATAAATAATGCCTTGTGGTACTATTCCCAATCATAAGATATAAGTGAGTTAGTATCTTTTTTACTCACCTCATAATTCACCTATTTCATTGACCAAAAACTAATTTATTTTACATTTGGGAATAAATGGTCACCGACCTTCAGAGTTTGTAAACTCATATTCAACAAAATTCGCTGTGTTGAAATAGTTTTGTTGTTTGAGTGAACTTAAGGGAATACACAGGCTAGAAGACCCCTACACTTAAGAATCAGTTTCACTAAAAACATGAAATGTGTGTAACATAAGGCCAAAATCTACCTAGGTTCCCAAGGTTTCTCTCCCACTAGCTCCCACGTTAACCAACTTCCTTTTTACTTCACCTACAACCATGGAAGTATTAGAAGAAAGTAAATGATAATTTTATGAAACAATAATTTAATAACTCGGTCCAACAACTCCCGTGGTCTGTATTATGATCTTGGATCCTTCCATGTAACCCTTAGAACTAGAAAATACATTTGTAACCCTTGGTTCAGGATGAAATTTCATCACCCCCTTCTAATGAGAATCAATGTTAGTGGTACACTCCTGGTTTGACTTACTAGTTAAGAGATTTTCATGATAAACTGACACCCGAGGTTAGAAGGTGGAAGAATCACAACATAAGTGGATATATAGAGAATAAATGTCAACATAGGATTCAAAGGGAATTCATTTCTTCCAATGTAGTTACTCTTCAATCTAAATGCATAAAAAATCCATCGGTTCCTTGGTGTCATATAATTCTACGAAGATATGATGAGAAATGGGATAACTATATGCTCAAGTATGATTCTAAGAAAAAATTAAAAATCCCACCATGTTCTTAATCAACCTCAAATTTCTATATTATAAAATAGTAGAGGTATACAAAGAAGGAAAATCCAATTTTTCATGATGGGAAGATCCCATTTAAGGATATATTCAATATACCAGTAGAAAAGTGAGAATCAAAATCTAGAATATGTGTTCAATGAGCTCGACCAGGAAAATATAAATTATAATTTAGATGAAAACCTAAAAAGAAAATAACACATATCTAGAATCTGATAGATTTACCTATCATGAAATCCCCAATATTAAAAAACAAACCAATCAAAGGAGTCCATTGGTGGAATTTTCTTGCTGAAATAATCCATAATTTTTATTCAATAATAAATATGGCTTCTTGAATTCTTAGAGAAAAACCAGAAGCTTGAGAATTCCATATTCACATGGTAGAAATTTAGGGTTAACTTAAACATTTGGAAATTCTGGAAGAATTTTGGGGTTGGTGAAGGCAAAAAATAACAGTAGAAGAGATGTCTATGGAGCCATATAACCCCCTCCCCCTATGTGGGAGGGGGTTTCAGAGACATATCCATCAACAAACAACATAATAGGACAATAGTAAGAGTGAGAGATCAAATGATTATTCTAAACCATATATCATGCGCTCTTATTAACAATGAGAACATTATCAAAACCCCAATCTCACAAAATAAGATAATTATGGATTCTTGTATAATTGTTTTCAACCAAGATGACAAATGAAAGATGATTCTATGTTATTCATGTAAAAAATGATAAAAGAAGAAACCTAGGAAATGTATTCAGTAAAGTAAATAGTTTTCTATCTGTAGAAAAAGATTAAATAGTGAAAATAATATTTCAGTTAATGTGATTGATTAAAAAATGGGTTTCCTAAACATTCATAATATATTTATCTAGAAACCTCATTCAAAAATAGGTCTTCCGTTATATCCATCATTTTGATAACCTTCAATAATTTTATTAGAAAGTGATAATAAAATATATGGGGACAAAATTTATATAGGGGTTAATGTAACTCCCCACGATCTTATAATATGATTATAATTAAATAAGTCAATGTGTTTGATATCATGTTCACACAAATCACTAAACATAAATGAAATTGTGATATATTTAGTTAAAATATAAATATTTATGTAAGACCATTAATAACCTTATTATTGAATTAGAGAGAATGAATATGATTAAATACTTTATAAATTATATGTGTATAGAAAATAAATGGAACATTAAATATAATATTAGTTGAATTAGTTTACCTAAAATGGCTGAAAAAATCATTTATTATTTAGAAAAGTTTTTTTCAAAAAATTTCCTCTTATAAATTATAAATTTCAATTTCATGAACCATATGATTAATGATAAATTATAATTTAAATTAATAAATATTGAACACAAAATAAGTTGGAAAATTATATGGAATGATAATTAAAATATTTAACATTTGATAATATAATTTCCAATAAACAATTTATTATTCTATTTTATTATCTTATTAAAATATTGGATTTTTAATTTTAATTTTTTTGTTAAAATAATAAAAATTATATTTATTATTTAATACCTAATTTCAAAATTTAATTAGTATATTTTTTACCTTATTTGGAAAGGATTGTTTTTTAGTCACAAAATATAGTTTTTAGAAAACATGTAATTTTTATTACTAAACAATTATATAATAACGACCGGTAAATTTTTAAAATATTTTATTTAATTAAATGTGAATATAAGGAAGAAAGTAATACATTTAAAAATATTATTTGATCTTATAATACCAATTGAAATCATTTTTACAAATAAATAAAATTTTCTCTAAGAAAGAATTGTTTTCAATATTTTACTAACATCAAATACTTTCATGGGAGACTCAGTTTTTTTGTTCCTTGAAATCCTAATACCCTTAATGGTTTTATAATAAATCAATAGTTTTCATTAAAATCAATATCCAAGATAATATTACCTTATATATAAATTTAAATATTTAAAAAATATCTATCTAAATACCATTTTTACATAATTCTATGTATTTATTTTAAAATTAGCTTTTCCCAAATTTAGAAACTAAATTTGATACGATTATTATCAAATATTAAATTATAGTTAAAAAATAGGGGTAAATTTCAATCATATTCATTATCATTAAAATTAATTAGTATGGTTATAAATTATTTGTCACCATAAAAGTAAAAGTGGTAAATTTAGTTTAACCTAGTGTAAAAGTCCCAAAAATTTTAGAAACCATTCCATGAATTGAATGGTTTATATTTGGAACTCCCAAGACTTCTTTTCCTGATTTTTTTTTCCAATTTGGATACATTTACCTTGGAATAGTAACATTACATTTCTAAAAATGCTATGGGAGCTCCCAAAACTACCCTTTCCTTTACATATAAAAGGGTAACATATTTACCAATTCAATATAAACATTTTGTTAGAAATTATCCTTCAAAATGATATTTCTCTCTCCATATAACCATCTCGAATGAACATAATACAATTTTCACTCATAGTTTTCCTAATCCATTCCAATTATAGGATACTTCAAAATTCAAGTCCCCTACAAGAGTATTATCAACTTATTAGTTTTATTTTTAAACATGTTATTTAATATTTATTTTATCCACAGTGATATTGTGATATTATTATCATTTAAATACTATAATGTTACTATATTAAGGTTAAAATCATTATTTATTCATATAACCCATCCATTAAGAAAAAAGTGGTTATCCATGTGTTTTGAGGACTACCACCTCAATGAGTAAGATGTTTTTCTTCATAACTATACATGTTTTGATTTAAATTTGGTAATAAAGGATAAATATTAGGTTTATGATATAATTTTTAATATATTATATCATATTAAATAATCTATTAATGATATTATCAAAAACTATAATTGTATATTTAGTCGTTTAAAATAAGAATACGATGAGGATAATCTTTTATTCAAATTGTCTAATATTTTTGTATCCTTTTTTTCTTATCCTAATTCTATCAAATTTTGATATATTACATTAATAAAAACTAAAATATATTATTATGATTCTTGTATAATTATATCATTTTGTTCTAGCTAGAGAGTTGTACAAAAACATGAATCCATCGTCATATGGAAGAGGTCACTGAATAGATGTGAGGGTATAAGTCCATTTGTGTGAGACTATACCTGTAGTATTAGGTATACATTTGATTAAAAAATATATAAGAAAAAATAATAATCAATAATACTGAATATATCAACATCCATTAGCATGTAAAAAAATTATAACCCATGTAGTAAAAATATGAAATTCAAAATATATAAACCAAAAATAAACAATGATACAAGGTATGGTGTAAAGACAAACAATAAATACAATAGAAGAAATCCCACTTGAACTCTATCCAAGAGTGCCTACAAACTTTTTCTCCACCTTCTTTATCATCCACCACAGGTCCCTTCCACTTCTAAGAATCCCTAATAATGAATTATATAATCACAAAATATTTACGGAGTTGGGTGTGATTACAAGACTCAGTGGGACACGACCAATTTCCAATAACCTCAGTTCATAAGATATATATGTTAATTCCGTAAATATAAATGGGGTACAAATTCCCCCAAAAAAATATCACAAGATTTGAAAACATATTTTGGGTCCTTAGAGAATAGATCTACCTATGTCAACATCATGCCATAAGAAACCATGATTGTTAGCCTCACATATTCCCCCATCAGGATAGTCCCAAAAAAATGGATGATGCATCCCAATATAGGGATAGTCTAATTCATGTGGACCATACACCTAACACATCCCTCTCAGGGAATATCCCTATAGGCACCAGCACATGATCATCTGCAGTAGATAGAAAAACATCACATACGATACAAGATACAAAATACATATCAAACCTCATGTCAAGAAAAATAGTATCATAATCCAACAAGAAAAACATACATAAAAGTACAAATCCTATTAAAAAGTTCTCAAATACCATCTCTACCTTCTTTAGAACCCTTACAAAAAGAAAACCATCTCAAATCTCGGTATATCAACCTTGGAGAGATACTCCCCATAATTCCTAACACATCCTTCTTGATGGGATGGTTGAAGGCATGTTGACGTCAATCCTACCATAACCATTATGGGTACATATTCTAGGATCAACATGCACAGTAATATGCATTACATGAGAACAACACATATGTTTCAAGATACATTTTACATATCAATCATCATGTCAAATCAATAAGTATCACAATCATCATAATCCATATATAAGAAACAGAAGAATATGTTAAAGTTATAAAAACACATATCATGTTATCAAGAATCATACATAAGTTTCTTAGGTCTATACACGCACACTAATGATCATGATAATAAACCATATAAAACATGCACTAAGGTCAAGGGAATACTACCTCAGGTTTTTTGATGAAGAAATCCATTTTTCATCATAGAAATTTACCTTGAAACACATACATGTGTTCATTAGCTTAAAATTATTTCCCAGTATTAATAGAACTGATTCTAGGTATTTTATTTTCAAAATAAAAATAAAAACATGACATGAGATAATAGTTTTATTCTCTTGGATAATTTCTAAATTATTTATTTAAAACAAAGCACATGTTAACCATTTCATTCATAAATAAAATTATAATTCTATGTATAATAATAAATCATTCTCTACATTATAATCCAACATATATCTGAACAATTATTATTATTATATTTTATAATGATATATTATTTTCATTTTAAGAATTCATTATCACTTTCTCAGATAGCATTAAAAATATAAACATTACAAATCACTCATGAGAAATGAAAATATGAATACTGATTCCTATAGGATATTATGATTTTCAAACATTGCACCCAAGAATATAGAATAGTGGTTTATGTTCTACCAATATCAAAACTAAAATAATAAGTCGTATTCATCGAAGAAAGAATTCACCAATATTTAACAAGGGAATTCCTAGACTTTTCGAACTCAATAGAATAACCCAAAAGTAAAGGAAGAATGGTTCAGGTGTTTTAAAGAAGGAAAACTAGATAAAATATCACAACATTAAATAGAAAAAATTATATGAATCATTTTATTTTTCCTTTATCACAATATTGAATATGCTTAATTTAAACACTTAATTAATATGAGTTTTAAATTTTCAATATGTAAAATAAATTAATGCCCAAAATTTTAGGCTTTCAAATCATCAAAAGATAATACAGGTTCATTCTAGAGGAGAAAAAATGATAAACCAAGTTTTTATTTTTTCTATACCTAAAAACTGATGCATAAGTGTGATATGGACTTACCTTACACATATCTTATGTGTCGCATAACAGTACAATGATGCCATTATAAAATATGACAAAAAATATCTTAATAAACTTTACTCAATGATTTATTATATAATTTTATTATTAAAATAACTCCAAAAGATCATGAGGCCTAGTGTCTTTGGAAAATTAGGTAAATGAATTAATAACTTAAAACATGTGTATGGAATCATTATTTAAAAACATTGAAATATGCCCTCATATTACATGGATCTTCTTTAAATACCTATGATAACCTATGGATGTACCTCCTAAAGGGAAGAACTATAATGTATATTAATGTAATAATCAATGAATAACATGATGAAATTAATACATGTAAGTTAATAGGTTTTTCAATGGGACAAAAAAGGGGTGAGAATCATAAATATGAACATTAATGTATTATATGTGATGATAACATTAATGCAATATAGGAATGTGGAAGCAACCTAAAAAATGACATAAGAATAAGTCAAGGATAACTTCTAAGACAACATCACGTGGTGGAAAAGTCCCATAATGGAATAGGTCCACTCCAAAATCCCATACATAACATCTCATGGGAGAAAATAATTTTCTAATGCATTGTAGGGAAATATGATTTCATTCCCAAATTCCGCATTCATATCATTTACGTCTATAACAATGCCACATGGATCATATGAAAAAAGGTATGTATTTACTAAATTTTAATCTCATTATTAAGGTGTCTAAGATAAATAAATAAAAGTAAAAAAACAAAATGAAAGATAGAAACATCTAGGTGATTTTCTGTTACTTTAAATGGTAATGGGAAGGGGTTCTTACTATAAAAAGTTTTGGCATAGAGAATCACATGATGATATTAACATCATAAGGGGAGTACATAAAGATTAATGGAAAGGTTATATGAGAGTTAAAGGGGTCTCTCATAACTTTTATGTAATAATTAAAGTAAGAGGGATGTGTGAAAATATAATCCAATATGAAAAATTTGAAAAAAAGATATAATTTAAAGTGGGTTATTGAATAAAGAAGAGAATGTGAGGATCCTTTACTTCATCATAGTAATGTATTAGGTATAGGTAATAACATGTGGGGATAAATATTCTCCCATTATTACAAAATGGATGGAAAAAATGAATCAATAAAAACACATTAAAATATTACAAATTGAGACTCAAAAGGCTAAATAGAGAGAAGGTTACTGAATGGAAAATAAGATAGAGATCCATTCCCTTGGGAGTGTTATTCTTAAAGAACATGGGAGGTTCTTAAGAGTTTAGTGGTACCCTAGGAGGGATCTATAGGGAGAAGGGCATGGTAAATTGATTATCCAAGGGTTTTGAGTGAATATGATTGTTTAGTTGGGTGGGTTTATATAGAAAAAGATAGGGAAATTAATTATAAAAACTAAACATAGGTTTTGAACATTATATAATAAATTAATCTAAACCACAAGACATACCATGGTTTTATCAATTTTATTTATAAAATAATGGTGTATTCTATTATTTTATAATTCTTAAATCATCCTGAATTTAAATAGTACACTTAGTGATGTGTAAGTGAGTCATGTTTATACATTTTTTTTTAAAACTGTAATATATAACAAAGGTTATGAAGGATTCATTAATGGTATATAAAATTAAAAAAATAAAATAAATACACACTATTTTAAATTAGAAACATATTTTTGGACATGGATAAAATTTATAGTATTTATTACATCAATTTTGGGCTTTGATGATGTCATAATACATACATTATATTCATACCATATTATATTTTATCCTATTAACTCAACTAACTCAAAAAATTAATAAAAATTCATGATTTGATAATTAAAAAAATATGATTTCAAAATTATTTTTTATTTTTTCTAAATTAGACTATAAATATGATAATTTAATCATTAAAATAGAAAATACCCATTTTTTAAAAAATATTGTTTTTGAAAATAACAGTTTTCTTTCTCTTATAGAAATTATATTTGAATTTAAATAATTATATTATCATTTATATTTGATCATTATTATTTGTCAATAATTTTTTATTTAAATATAATTTATTTAAAAAAAATAAAATGATTTTCCTAATTGATATAATATATTTCCCAAAAATACTATTTATATTTCATCATATCAAAATAATGTTATTAGAAAACTAATTAACTAATAATATAAATGGTAATTGCAATTAATAAAAATAATCATTATTTAATTGGAATAATATTTCAAAAATCACACTATTAGGGTTTCGATATATAAACCTTTATTACACGAGTGAATTACTTAAGGGTATGGTGTGTGATAGAGAGATTTTCTTTGTTTGGTTTGATGACCATGTTTTGGGATGTAATGAATGTGAGATTAAAATTCTCCAATAAATGGTTTTAGAGAGTCTTTAGTTTTTGAAAATACGATTTGGAATGATCAAGGTAAAATCTTGGTGATGTTATATAACTCAAAATCTGTGATAACTGGGTTTTATAATGTACGATCCTACTAGTTGAGTCTATCACTCCTTCCTTCGGTGTCAATTGGACTTTACCATAACCCTTAATATACTAATATTAATGGTAACAACACAATGGATGTATTATCAATAGTTATAACGATTAACAGTCTTTTACATCTGAAAAAAAATATAAAAATCCAAAATAACCAATGTACTATATGTTTATTATTTATCTATATTACTTAATAATGAATTTATTAATTAAAAAAGGAAGACTCATTTATAAAAATTCAAGTTGTTACATTGTTCCCCCATTCATAAATTTCACCCTTAAAATTTTAAATTTATATATAAATATTGATGAGGGTAAATTTGATTCATCACCTATAGTGATTCCCATTTTCTTCCACAAACATTTTATTCCACAATAAAACTTTGAACAGATGAGTCATCTTGTTTGGTAGAACATTATATCCATGATCTGAGATCTTCACTAGTTTCTACTCATATGAAAGATCACTCTCCAATGATTGCACCTCTGGATTTAGTACATGTGAGGGGTTTTGTATCTATATACTTAAGAGGGACACATGGAACACATCATGTACTTGAGAAAGGTTAGGTGTAATTTCTAGTCAATATGACATCAGTCTAATGAATTCAAGGATCTAAAAGGGGAATGAATATCTTGGGCTAAGCTTTCCCTTCTTCTCAAACCTCATTAATTTCTTCCATGATGATATATGAAGGAAGATTTTATCTCCAACTTAAAAATATTGGTCTCATAAATGATTATCTTCATAACTATTATGTCAAAATTTAATGGATTTCAAATGGTTTTGATTCGTTTGAACCTTCACTATAATATGTTGGATAAGATCCGGTCTGTAACAGCCTAAACTTCAATTAATAAAACTCCCCTTTTTGATTTATTTAAATGAATTATTATTTATTATGGTTATAGAAAATGCTTGGAATTATTTTGAATTATTATATCCTATTTGAAGTACTTTACATTTTCATTATTGTTGATAATGTAGACATTAAACAATGATCACATGATTAGTATAAATATTGGGTTTAAAAAATCCAATTAACAAAGAAAAAGGATGTGATGGACTAAACCGGTAAGATCATACCTTATAAAGCCCATTTATTAGAGTCTCAGTGGGAGATATCATATCTAAGATTTTCAATTGACCAATCCCGTTCTACGATCCAAAAAAATAATCATGAGTGAAACCGTTTATGAGAAAAGTTCATGCTCATCAAGATCATGGTTCCAAAACATGCATACTGAAACACCCCTTGAACATATCACAGTCGTACACCTTACCGTTAGAGAATTTACTAGGGTATTAAAGGGATATTTATCAAGAAACTATAAATATGATTATACACAATATTTTATATATAATAATGAATATATTTTCATCCTATTATATTTAATTTATAAATTATTTTCATTTTAATAAAATAAAACAAAAAAAATATTTTTAATTAGTATTCAACTAAAATTCAGACATTTATTTTAATGAATTAATTTAATTTTGATAAAATTATATTTTAATAAAATATTATTATTATATAATTTTTATTAAATATATATGATTATATCTTTTTTATGAACTCAAATTGTAATTTTTATAATGGTTTTTTGAACTATTATTGTAAAAAACCCATCATTTCTCTATAAATGTTGATTCATATTTTAAAAGTAAAAATACACATATTTAGTAAATTAATTTTATAAAATGAATATTATTTAATGAATTTGAATAATTAATTTATCCATCAGTGTATTTTCCATAAATATTTGAGATAGTCGAATTTTCTGTAAAAATTAAATACCGTATAAATATACAATCTATATTATGTAATAATAATGATCCAAAAGTTATTTAATAAACACTATAAAATTCATCCATGAAAAAATATATGTTCTCCCTTTAAAATAATATTATATTATTTTTATATTATTTATTTTATAAATCCATTATGATTCCTCAAAAACCATTAACATATTTAATGGTTTTAAAATCCTTTATTTAAGAGTATGACTGAATTTCACCTAAAAAGGGTATTATTTTATTTTATTCATACCATGGCCATGTAAAATAATGAAATTAACTTCTATTTGGAAGAAATCATGGGAAAATTAGTGTAAGGGATATGATTTGATTTATTTCATTATAAAGATTCCAAAACCTACGTTTGAGAATTATGAAATAGATCCCCACTCTTTTATAATATAAACTAACTCAATCTCTCATTTCTTTTCACTCAAAATACTTTGAGATCATATTTACTCTTCCTTGTAGTGTCTATGTTCTTCCTAGGCACCCCAATCTATCAATAATACCTTCCAAAGCATTTGGTATCACACACACATGTAAGGGATCTACCCATTCTCCTCTTTATCAAAGTTCCGTTATTATATTCTTCCTTACATTTATAATTCATAACATTGGAATATGTATTTATATGTCAATATTAACACCCATTTCATGTCCAAGTGATTATATACCCCTTTTAATCTCATCATTCTATTTTATGAATTTTTAGTGATGTCGTTTTGTTGCTGAAATTTTACAGTGATTTTCCATGCCAAAATAACAATATAGGGAATACCACACCCATTTACTGTCAAGGGTGTTCCCTTTTATTCAGTTATACTTAATTTAATTGGGAATTACATGTATTTATTCCACACCAAATTATCATGGAATAAAATATTATTATTAATGAATCCATTATGAATTATCCACTTGGAACACATAAGCATGAGAATGAATGAACATGACAACTGCACCCATAATTATATAGCGCTCCAATGAATTGGGTAATGTTTAGTCTCATGAGGCATCATGTAGGTATATTGAGTGAAACTTATTCCTTTATAGGAATTTTTCTATCATTATGTATTTGTAGTTAGCCTTGACCTATATTTATGATGCATTGTTTTATGATGTTTTCATATTCCCATGTTGATTTTTTTATTATCATGTTATATCATGTATTATTGTTCATGTTTAAAATTATCAACCCTTTTATTCTCCATTGAATTTACTATTGTCTAAAATTTATTTTTTTCGATTCATTTTATGCAATTTTTATTCTCTTTTTAGGATTTATTTCTCAACCCTTTCTTATGTATTTTCCAAGGTTATCCCAATTAGTTTTATGAGCGATCATGTTAAGGGTGTTTTTAGTAAAGATGATAGATTTTATTTTTTATGTTGTTGTGTAATGTACCTATCTTCCAACGACATTATACTAATTGATCTTTTGGATTTTATTTTATGTACTTTTATTTAATAAATCAAGAAATAATGTGTAAAAAATATAAGGTTTTTCATATTTTGTATCAAAATAAAAGTTTAATTATTTTTGGATTTGGATTAGAAAATTATTTTGAAAGAAAATAAAACCCGAAAACATCGCATTGAGCTAGACTCAACTGAGAACTGGTACATGACAATAGGCCTTTCTAGACACCTGGTATGACATTATTGGGGGATATGATCTGGAAAATTCACATTCCCATTAAGAACCATTATTAAGTGAAAAAAATTCAATATGAGTTAATGTAAGAAAATATATCATGTATAACATAGATTGAAGCCTATAAATTCATAAGTTAAGGTAATACATGTAATTTATAATTTACCAATTTAATTTTATTTAATTCTTATTTATAGTTTTAATAGATTAAAAATAATCATCCATAAGTTTTCCTTTATTCTAGCCAGTGGCCAAAAATATGAGGAACTGTGTAAATAATGAATGTGAGAGGAAATGTGATGATTATCCCAACGAGATTCCCAACCCAATAGGATATGGAATTGAAAAATTTGTGATGATAATCTTTCAGCTGATATATGTTTTGAATAGATACATGGATCAGGAGGAGTTCCCAAATCTCCCTAATAAATAATAAGCTATAATTGAGTCCTTTATGTGATAACTACCTCAGACATTCAATGGATTATTTGATCCCTTAATCACAGAAAAATGGATCAAATCCATTGCAAAGATCTTCTCCATCCTTCAAAACATCCAACGTCAAATTTTTTATTAAAAACAAGCCATACAAGAGGACCCCAACATGCTTGGGGGGACCTGTAATAGTGAAGACCAAGGGCATCGCCTCTGATTAGATTAGCCCCCTCATCCTTGAAAGGATGATTATTCTAGAAAATATTCAAAAAAGGTCCTGCCATGGACGCTACGTAGTCTGCAACCCTATTCCCCTCCCTCCACGTATGGGTCACCCGTATCTTGTTGTTGAGGAAGTTTTTGTAGTTTCTGACTGTATACGAAATGGACCAAGGGATATGACATTTTCCATGTAGGGCCTCATGAAGGATCAAGGAATCTGTCTCCACTTGGGTAATCTCCAGGTTCTTCTGGTTGGAGAGGGATAACCCTGTCAGCATAGCTCTCGCCTCTGCCTGAAGGGGGCCTCCAGTACCATACGTCTCAGAGAAGGCCAAGATTACGGTCCCCTGCATGTCTCGCACCACTCCCCTGCCTCTCATATTTCCCAGAATACAAGACCCATCCATGTTAAGCTTGTAGCCTGTTTCCAGAGGTTCCGAACGTACCCATTGCCCCGCTGGTTTGTTGGTGGAGACCTGGGCATGCACGGGCCGACCGTTAAGCAGGTTCAGAAGAGGGACCTCACGCCAGTCCCTAAAGAGGCAGGACATGTCGAGCAGTAGGTTCTTTGTGCACACAATGATAGCCCTTGGAGTTGAGTTGGTTCCCTCAAACCTGGCTTGGTTTTGGCCCTCCGCATCTCCCATGGGGTAACCATTGGGCATTCTTGGGTTGGGGCCAGCCAAGAGGTCCCAGAAAAACGTATGATCTGTGCCACCTATAGTGTCTCTATAATCAGTAAAAGTTCCATATCCAACCATGATATTGGGGCTGATATGGCGCCTTTTCTCTCTGATACAAGCATGGAAGAAAGCAGAATTCTTATCACCCTCATGCAGCCATTTAATCCTGGATCTCTCCCGAGCCATTCTTTTCTGATTCAGTATCATTTGAGCCCAGGTATACTTCTTATCCGCAAGCTCTTCAAATGTCGAGTCACTGCACTCCTCCTCAAGATTGGTCTCCATGCTCTCAATCATATGTTTAAAGGCCTCCATATTCTGATCAACTTGAGGGAGGCTCTTGGACCACGCCTGGAGCCTGATCTTCATCCTTCGAAGCTTATTGTGGATGAAAACCCATGTATGCCCTTGGGTTGGCTCCCACCACGACTCACTAACAATCCATTGGTATCCCAGTAGTTTTTGACCAATGCTGGTAGAATCTATACTTGTCATGGGAAATCTGCCTTGGGGAGAACAAAACTAGAAACGGAGAATGGTCAAAAATACCCCTAACAAGATGTTTTACCTTGGAATTCGAAAACATGAAGATTTCATTGATATTCACAAGGCAACGATCAATTCTACTCCTGCATCATCTATTTCCCTTCTGGTTGTTACAACAGGTGTAGGAATCTCCAGTGTAGCCCATGTCAAGAAGTCCAGCATCCGACATGAATTTCATAAACTCCAAGATGGCCTGTCGAGGGAAATCCCCTCTTCCCTTCTTCTCCCTGGGTTTAGAGACTATGTTAAAGTCCCCTCCCACCATCCATGGTACGTCCCCCAGGTCAAAATCCTTGAGATCATGCCATAACCGAACTCTGGTATGATCATCGTAGCTACCGTACACAAAGGTCACATATAGGCTTTCCCCACATTTCGTAACTTTCGTAGTGATAAACTGATCTTCTTCCTGGATGAAATCCACCAAAATCTCCTAATTCCAGAATACCTATATATGCCTGTTTACCAGGTCTGCGTGCATCGAGCAATGCATCCGAATTCTTCTGCAAAGGTCATTAATCTTAACTGGTTCTTGCTTGTGTTCTAGGACTACCCCGATAAGTATCGTATTCTTCTTAATCTCCGATTCAAGGAATTTAGTTTTGACCCGAGCTCCTAGGCCTCGGGAGTTCCATATCATCATGGGTAACATTCAGGCTGAAGGTGGCCCGACTTTGGCCCCGGTCTCCTCGGTCTCCTGCCAATGAGAGAAAGTATTCTCCCTGATCTGCCTTAGTCTCAAACGCGTACACATACCAGGACTCTGAACATATGTGTTAGTTTCTAGGGAAGTCACAGGATGGGCTAACCATAAGATTTTTCCTTGCACCGAGATAGTGGGAGTTTTAGCTTCATTAACTTGCTCGTCGCAGGGATATCCCAGTCCCTTGGATCCTCCATCATCGGCCCTAGTGAATTCTGTCCTTGCGCTCAAGGTTTCCACCAGGACAAATCCAGCCACCGTATCAAGTGCCCCCAGCCCTTCTGACTGGCTGCAGGGAGGTTCCGAGGAAGGAGGAAACATCATCACTGGCACATAGGAATAAAGCCTTACCATTCTTCCCAGCATCCATCCCCTCGAAAAAACCTGCTGAGGGCTCAGATAGCAAAAAATCGGATCAATGGGCACTGGGGAGTGTCTCGTCGGAGAAAACGACACTATATCCAAGCACGGAGTATCCTCACATGCTGGTGGAGACTCATTCGTGAGGATAGGAGGGACAGGCACCACAGACCCTACTGTCGGGGGATCAGCCCTAGGAGGAGCATGCTCTGCGCCTTCTGCCCAGGATGGGTGAGAGTCAGCGCTATAAGACACTCCTTGCACATGTTTTCCATTACCATGTCTGCGTTTCCTATAGGCCTGCAACAGATGACCCTGAAGGAGGCATGAAGATCAATACCTGGGAAACACTGGGAAGATAACATGTTGTGACCACACTGCCGAGTTCTGCACTTTCAAATAGATATTTTCTGGAGGAGGGGTAGATAAGTCGAGTTCGACACAGATACGAGCGAATGACAGGTCATCACCGCAGTGGGTACGATCGTCCGCGCAAAGGAAGCCTCCAAGGGAATCACCGATGACCTTCAACATTGTGGCATTCTGGTATGGAAGCGGTAGACCTGGGAGGCACACCCACACAGCCACCTTGGGGCTATCTTTCCCTTTGTGCGAGTCCATCGACCATCGAGCCAAGTTAAAATGCCTCCGGACAAAGGACCGGGGGGCTTTGCACCAAGCATGAATGAAATCTGCCTCTGAGTCCATAACCAAGAAAAAGGAAACCCGGTGCAGCGCAGAAACCTTTTACGGGGCAAGCAAGCCCCAGGAGTCCACAAACCTTTTGAAAATTTGTAGTGACAAATTCACACCGCCAAAATGAGCCACAAGGGTCCACTTAAGACATCCAACCGCTTCCTCAAACACCTCCTCTACCACCTCTAAAGAGATACATGAACCCTCCCGCAACACCGTCGAAGAGACCGGGCACACCTCCGGGAAGCAAACCCTCCGAGATCCAGAGCCACATAACACCTCTCTGAAGGAAAGATCTGGCCGCCGCTAGCTGGGGAGAGACGCCGGGAGGGGCCGGGGAGGCACCACCAGAGGGTCCAGATCCAGATCCCCAAGAACAGGGAGGTCCGCCGATAGGGGAGGGGTGGGAGCGCCAGGGTTGAACGCCACCAGAGCCGAGGGGGGCAATGCCGGCCGAGAGGAGGACGCCTCAACTGTTGAAAAATTTGAAAACACCATCAGCGCGTGGGGCACGTTCTCTACAGGAAGCGAGACACCCATTTTCCCCCCTAATTTCTCCATCCTTCAATGTTCCGATCAAGAGAAGGTTATATTGGTTTCATATCTTATGGAGGGATAATTTGATCAGTGGTGTTTATTTTTTAATATTAATATGAGATAAATTGTTATTAGTAATGAGGAGTATAATTTTTATTGATAAATAAATATAGGGGTGAATTTTATTTTAAAAAACATTAGTTTTAATGAATTGAAAAGTAAATTCACAAAACGTATTTATATAAAAGAATCTGATATGGTCATAGATCCATCTGATTATCAAACTATCATAATCAAGATAGATTTCACAATATCAGGGTTAGTAAATCGTAATCACAAAGTATATTCTTAAATCCTAGTAAATAGATAATATTAAAGATAGATATGATTAAAAGAGTATGTCTTAGATTCAGACTAGATTTAATTAGTAAAATAGATTTAATTTATTGTATTTAGTTTCATTATAATAATCCTATTATGTATGTGCACAATATAATTAATGTTTTTCTAGAACACAAGAAGTAGAAAAATAAAAATGTAATAATTAATTTATAGTAATTTAAAATTAATGAACCACTTTTAACAATAAGAGTATTGTAGCCACGAACCTTGGACAATGGTGTCCCTTTTTTTATACATACAAGAATGACTATCTTTACTTAATAAGGAAAGACCTCAATACATAGATTTGATTATATGTCTGTCAATCCCTAGAAGCCCTTGTTCTGTTGGATTAGATTCTATCACACTATCCACATGTTCCCTCGATCGAGAAGATTAGTATCTCTATCTTCTTAGCCTTGAAATCCATCGATTGTGTTCACAAATACAAAAGTACAAAGAAATTACAAAAAAATCTTAAGAATACATCCTAACAAGGTTTTCTTAAGAATGTATATCTATAATCAAATTTAAGAGACTAAGAACAAGTTTTTCATGCTTTTTTGTCTTTATAAAAATTGATAGAAAAATGGAACCATCATATCCAAACTCTTCAAATGAATAAGTATATATATAAAATCTTCCCACATTCATATTTTCCCCAAAGGTCATATTTCTCCGTGTTTGATGCAATGAATTTAGACACCTGGAACTTCAATGAATCTTTTATAACTGATTGTCTAATGTAATATTAATTTACACCATTATAGTATTAAATTAAATTATATGCATTAGTAACATGTTTTCTATATTCATAATTTAAAATAAGTAAGTCTAATAGACATTATTATAAATGTCATTATGATGATCTTAATATGTATGGTTATGATGTTTATCATCTCCTCTATCATCTCGATTATAATGAATTTGTTAGTATGAAATACAAGAGGTAAAGCATAACATCTGATCTAATAAAGGTGAATACGATGTTTATCATATCCATATTCATTACAATTATCATAATGAAGAGAGTTAGTTTATATTAATGAATATTTTAGAACTCATTCTATGTTTGGTAAAATTTTATGTCATCCAAAAAAACATTATAAAACTCTTTAGTCAATTTTTTTTAGTAAAGTAAGTATTAATAAAGTGTTTTTGATATCAAAAAATAAAAAGAAATAGAAATGTTTGAAGTGAAACTTCTAACTCAACAATATCACCCTTTTTGGAAAGAACAATCCCTAAAACGTAAAAGGAATAAAACAATAAAAACATATAGTCATGGACATTAATAAATTTAATATTTAGAAATAAAATGTGATTCTTACATCCCCTTGGGTTTATATGTATTTTGGATATGATGGATAAAATGATGGATATAGTAGAATCCCTTTAGATTATTATCATTTCATAAGAATTAAAATTCTACCCTTTGTATAATATATCCACCTTATAATAATTAATCTACCATTATAAAATATCTCCCCATTTTTTATTTTCAAAAATATATGGGGACTAAGTATTAATATTCTGAAATGTTAGGGAATTGAAAAATTGATTGAAAAAAATGATGAATTTACTAGTCATCCCTATAAAATGTATAGAACATTCAACAAATTATATTGGATAAAAATTCAAAAAATTGTATTTGGGTAGAGAAGTAATTCATATATGAGAAAGTTTTTCAAATGTTTATCAAAACATAGAGTTTAGTGATAGTTAAAAATTCAATAATTCTCCATGAAGGTTTTTATAAAATATTTTTATCTTCTTGAAATTATTTGAATCTTTTTTCATGGTATCTTTTAGACTACAATTTTATGCCTTCATCATTATAAATTCTTCAACAAGATTCTTATTCACATATTTTATCAGGAAAAAATCATCATCAAAAATTTTTACTCTTCCTATTTCATTCTTTGGGTCACGAAATTTGATTTTGAGAGCATCCACTACTTCAGTCGGGTCATCGGTCTGGTCTTGGAAATTTTCAAAAAATATCATCATTTTGGCTATGTCTATCTATATTTGAGTAAAGAAATTGGATGATTCCAAAATTAACTTCTTATTCTATTTAATCTGACCATCATGAGATTGAACATCAGAATCAACATCATAGAACCATTTCACCATTGAATTATAAGATATTTGGTGTGAAATGTTTCAATGATTTTAGATCTTCCTCAATATGGATTACTAATTCAGTTATCATTTTTATATAATAATATTTTTGGGAAATACTATCATAAAGAAATTGACCTCTTGATTTTAATGTTGGGAATTAAGGAATAATTTCTTCCAATCTTTTTAAATAGTGAACAATTTAATCAAATCCTTTTTTAGTAATTATTTCTACTGACTTTGAAAACTCTAGATCAGGTTGAGGAAGCTTTTTATGACTTTTCCCAATGATTTCAACTTTCCTTTTGTTCTTATAAAATTTTAAAATTCATTTTAATTTTAGAAACTATTTTTTTAACATTTATTATCAAAAAATTTTATAATTTCAACATCATCATTGCTTGGATTTCCAAAAGGATTGGTTTTTGAAACCTGATCATCATAATCCTTCTTAGTTGATGACACCTTTTCTTCTTTAGATAAGGATTCATGTTCTGAGCTTTTATATTTTTTAAGACTTACCCTTGAGGGTATGTATGATGAGGATTGTATTGATGAGGTTGAATCTGATGATTTTTCTGAGTGGGTTTCTTTATCATCATATTCTTCTTTTTATTTTTGATCCTTACCTTTTTTAATATCCTCTTAAATTTATTATTCTTCAATTTATTCAAAACATTTAGCTTCATGATCACTTTATTTTATTTATTGACCTTTATTTTCATCTTTTTGAGTATGAAATATTTCTGCTAACATATTATCATCATTCATTTTTAAGACTTCCTTTTGGTTATATTCATGAAAATCACTAACTTCATTTTTGATATCTTCTTCAAGATGGAGAGATATTATAACAACTTCTTTTCTTGATTAAACCAGTGTCGAATATTTTTTGTTGTGAAGGAGGAACTGATTGTTTTTTCGATTCCATTTCATGAAAAAGAACTTATCCAAATTTTATTTTCATTTCTCTTTGACCAAGGAAGGATTTTCATGAACAATTGATGTTTCTTGAACCACTAACCTTGGAACCTTTTTTGGTTGATCGAATGGTTAGAAGATCATTTATGACTTCATTTCAATATTTTTCAAAAAAATTAACGAAACAAATATTATCATAGTCTCTTATTTTGTTTCCTCTTTTTGGATTCTATCTCAAGATCTCCAGTAATAGGCATTATTATGGCCTTAGCCTTAGTAGGATCATATTTAATTTTAGTAAGGACAATTTTATAATATTCATTGAGTCTCATAATTTCCATAAAAACATCATTAATAACTTTTTTTCCTTATATTTTTTATTTTTCATATTTAGGAGGAGGTGTTGGAGAATTTATTTTCTTGTTATTCTTCAACTATGACATCTTTTATGGTTATGGATTCGGTAAAACATAATTTTTCCCTCATAGTAAGAGATTTTTTTTCAAAATGGATAAACATAAAAGATTCCACAATTATATTATATAAGAATGTTGGTAACATTATTGTTTTTTCAATGATGGAATTTTTCATAACATTCAACATACTCAAAAGAACAACTACTATAATATCAATCTTCCTCAAGTTGACCAAATTTTCAAATACAAAAATATCTGTAACTTTCAAAGTATATCTATCTAATTTTCTTGGGATTATAAATCCATGAATCAATAAATATATGAGAATATATTTTTGTATTAAGATGATAAACGTTTCTATATTTCTCTTTATGTTAAAACAAATAATCATCTGTTAACTTGTTATAAAAGTTCCAAGAGATTCTGGAAGATTGTGTGTTGTATAGTGTGCATCCCCACAATATGGTACTCCATCCAAATCAAATATTTTCCATTCATGAATAATAATTTTTTACAGAAACTATTAAATAATACTTATCTTATTGTTTTGATTAATTTTATAGAGGCATAAAACTCATGAACATGTTCTAGGTAATACTTTTCAATTTCAAGATCATATTTTTATACTCAAATAGATTCCCATCCTTGAAATGTAATTAAATTATTAAAAGTTTAATCATGTTTTAAAAATAAATAAATTTTCACTAAACTTTATCTAAAGAAAAACCAATTCTCACAATATTTTTTTCAGCCATCAGATCACCACAAAATACGATTTGTCGAACTGAAAAAAAATTTCATACTAGGTACTCTTGCAGGTAGCAGAAGTTAGATGAAAAAAGTCTCAAGAAACTAATTTTGAATCGGGAGGGTCCCTTCATTATATAGGAGATATAGATGATGGTTTATCATCTAAAAAAATTCAATGGTTGAGATGCTAAACATTTTGATATCGCTATCAAAATTCTTATAAAGAAATATTTAACATGTTTTTAAACTCTTGAAGTTTTTTTGAAATATTATTGTTTTTCTAGTGAATACAAAATTATTTGTTGAAAAATAAAAAAAGATTTTTATGAAAACTAAAAATAATAACAATGAAAAAAATCATAAGTAGTAACACTGAAATAGTGAAAAAACTAAAAGATAAGAAGAATAAATTTTAGGTTAGAGAGTTTCTTTGGTACAAATATGATCTTATTTTTGAAAAATATTAAAATAATTACATTGAAATAGTATTAATTTTTTTAAAATGATAGTTTTTAATAAAATAACTAAACAATGATGTTTACAAAACATTAAATTAGTTTTATAAAAAAATAAGTACAATAAAAATAAAACTCATTATAATATTTTCATGAATCTGAACTTTTTATAAAATCACTAGTCTAGAAAAAAAATTACAATAATGTTTTAAAGAAATCATAAAAATTGAAAAAATAAAAGTTTTATAAAATAAAAAACATATATACCCCCTATAAAGAGGAGTAACTTAATGTACAGAGATAGGTAAAACAATAATTAGATATGAATGATTACATAGCATTGATTATTCCAAGATTTTTTTTAATATATTCAAATCTATTGGAATGTAATGATTTTTTAAACATATCCAAAAGATTTCTATGCATTCCAATAAATTGTAAAATGATACATCCTTTAAGTGTGTGATCCCACATAAAATGAGTCCTAATATATATGTTTTTTCATGGGAGTAATTTAAAGGTTTCTTACAAAATTAAATGTCACTAGTTTTATCACATAATATTTTATTTTTTTAAATCCCATGCTATAATTGGTGAGTGTTTGTTGCATCCACCACACATAAGCACAAAAACATAAAGATACTACATATTTGGCTTTAATAGTGGAAAGAGATACTAAGTGTTGATTCATTCATGATAAAGAAACTAGTGAATATCCAATGAAATGACATGTTACTAGAGTACATTTCTATTCAATTTACAACCACCAAAGTCTCCATCTAAAAATATTTTTAGTTGAAAAACATTTCCTTAAGAATAGAAAATTCATAAATCAATAGTTCCCTTAAGATAACAAAAAATTCACTTTACAACATTAAGGAGGGACTATTTTGGGCTTTACTGATATCATGAAAATAAGAATACCGACAATAATAAATTTGTATGACTTGTTGTCAACTAAAGTAAACTTCAAATCATACCTCTACGTTTTTTATTATCAACTAGTTTCCCAACCTCATCGAGATCTAAATTATTGGTGGCACCAATAGGAGTACTAATAATTGTAGTGTTATCATATCCAAACATTTTAAGAAGATATGTTATATATATTTTGTTATATATAAAAGTTTATTCTTATTTTTGATTAATTTTACAAACTAAAAAGTATATTGACTCACCCAACATACCCATCTCAAACTAAGATTTTATAAGATATGCAAAGAAATATGCTAAATACTATTGAGTTTATTTGAATATAATTTCATCAAAATAGATTTAAATAATCATAATGTTTTTATTGAATTTCTTTATAAAAAGAGTTGGATTTGCGGTTCCCTTAACATAATTGTTTTTTAACAAAACACTAGTTAATCTATTATTATAATCTCATGGGGACTGTTTAATTACTTATAAATCTTTGGTCTATTTATAAATATATTTATGATGTTTTATATCTTCAAAACTATGTGGTTGTTAAAAAAACATCCTCTTGAATATAACCTCTATTAAAATCACACACTACTTCAATTTTAAAAAGTTTGAAATTAAAGAATGCTGTAAAGGATAGTAGAATATGAAAACATTCAAGTATTTCAAATGGAGAATAAGTTTTTTCATAATATATTCCCTCTTTTTGATTATATCCTTTAGAAAAAAATATTTCTTTATTTCATATAATTATTCTATTTTCATCACAATTATTTTGAAATTCCCTTTTTACTCTAATTACAGATGTTTCTTTAGGTCGTTCAATTAGGGCCCTGAATTTGTTCCTCTCAAATTCATAATGCTCAACATGAATTTCCTTAATCCAATCCTCATAACCTAAAGGCTCATCAGGATTTGTAGGTTAAAATTGGGAATGGAAATTGTGATGCTCAGTTTTTTTTCTTAAATAACACATATTCCTAACAGGTTGATCAAGATCTCCAATGATATTATCACTAGGATGATTCCTAAGAAATAACTGATTTATTATGTTTTCAAAAGAATTTTCGTCAACATAAGGTAAAAATTATTCATGAGTAATAACTTCAAAAACAATATCTTGGGTCATTTTATTATAATATATTTTTTAAAACATATGTTGAAAATAATTTTCAGAAATAACATTCTTGGATGTTGGTTGGGTTTGTTTAAAAATAAAAGGGTTAGTTTCATCAAATTTAACATGCTCTATTTCTTTAAAAGTATTTTTTTTATTTCAAAATCTGCATGCCATATAATTAGTGGAATAAACTATAAGTATTACTTCATTGTATTTGGGTAATAATTTATGTATGTTTTATTTTTTATTTAAGAAGAACAATTTTCAACAAAAAACTCTAAAGTATGGATCTTTTGGTTTTAAACTATTCCATAACTCACAAGAAGGTCTTAATTAATGTTGATTTATATTATACTAATCAATACAAATATATTCATCCAAAAAAATGTTTTTCAATTGAGTATCCATTAAACACGATTCTTGTTATTTCTTGAAGAATTTTATTTCATTTTTCAACAACACCTTTTTTACAAGGAGTTATATGAGCTAAAAGGTTATATTTAAAGCCTTTCCTGCTACAAAAAGTATCGAAATTAGAATTTAAAAATTATCCAACACTATATTTATGAATATTTATCAGGGGAATTTCATTCTCATTTTTAACATTGGTTACAAAAGTATTAATATAAAGAAAGGATTTGGATTTTTTTGCTAGAAAATAGACCCATGTGTATCTAGTGTAGTCATCAACATAAGGAATTACATAATATTTTCAACCAATAATTCATTTTTGTGTAGGACTAAATAAATCTATATGAACTACCTATAACTCATCATATGTTGAGACTTCAATAATATATTTTAAACAATACATATATTTCATACCATATTAAAAAAGGTCAAAAATATTTTATGAATCAAACATAATTTCTGGTTGATCCTTAATATGCCTTTTATTAGTTAACTTAAAAAAGTTTATAAGTTTATAGTGTCCCATCCTTATATTTAATAATTAATAATGATCTTATATTTCACTAAGGAAAGGTAAGCTTTGTCTCCTACTGTCTTTTAAGTTTTGTGTGTAAATATTCTTATATGATTGGCACAAAGAATAAATTCATCCTTTGAATTGTGTATGACACATTAATCATTTCTATAATTAACAAGGTAAACTTCATCAATTAATTTAATTTTATATATAAGGTTGTTCTTAAGGCCTTTATGAAATAAAACATTTGAAATTAAAGATTTTATAGTAAGAAAAATATTTCCTACACTATTAATCTCTCCTCGATCATTATCTCTGATGGTTTATTTTTCAATTTCATTCTGATAATATTTTAAAAGAAATATTTATTTTTAGTAATATTTATAGAACACCCACCATCCATGTACGAAATATTTTTGTTGTTGGTACAACCTTTGTTTTCCTAAAAACAAAACAATTATAATTTTCGAACCCAAACCTTTTTGGGACTGGTTTTAGAAATCAAAATCCTGGCTAACCACATTTATTTGTAAAAATATGTTTTATAAATTCCGAAGGATTGAATTTTTTTTAAGAAACAATTATTATTCCTGTCACCACTACTATTTAATTTTTTAAAAGGGTTTACTTTTCATAAAAAAGTATTTGTTATTGATTTTTTTATTAAAGTCAATTCAAGTAATATCTTTATAAGGATTAATTTTTATACATTTTATCAAAAGTTTCTTTTCCAATGGTCAATTTTGATAATATTTTCTTGAGAGAAAAAACTTAGTTCTTTAGTTTGATAAATAATTCATTATTCATACTATCAATAGTTTTTAAATTCAATTTAAAAAACTAATTTGTAGAGGTTCTTTTTTAGAAATATATTTTTCAAAGTTATTTGAAATTATTTTTTTAAAACATTTTTTATCAACATAATTATAAATATATGAGATATCTTTTTTTAACCACCTATCCTAGAAATTTTGTTACCATGTTTGTTACTAACTTTTTAATTTTCATTTTCTAATAAATTTGAAAAGTTATAAAAATATTCATAAAAAGGTAAAAAATTATCTTCATTATTTGATAAAGATTATTCATAAAAATATTTTGAGTTTTTTACAATATCAAATTTGGGATATTTTTTACTTAAAGATACATTTTAAGGTTTTCAATGGTTTGTAGCTTATCCATTAATCAAATATTTTTATTAGGTAATATATTATGAAGACCAATGTTCCTCTATCTGGAACATTCATTATCAAAAGTATAATATGAGGAATCTACTCCACTTACACTCAAAGAATAATTTTCTTTATTCAATTTCAATCATTTTGTCTTGTTATAATTTTTTCTTATTCATATAGTTATTCCCTTACTTCCTATAATTATTTTTTATCATTGGAAAATCATGCACGATATGTACATATCTTTTACACATATAACAAGTAACGTCAGAATCATTATTTTCATTCCTATCATTTTTATTTTTATTTTATCAATATTGAATATATTTCTTACAAAATATCTTTTTCATCCTCCTAGAAATATTGTCTCGTTCATTTTTAGATTGTTTAGAAACACTATAATATTATTGTGTAGTAACTATTTTTTTCATTAAGACTTAACAAATTTCTCTTGTGTCTAATCATTAGCAAGAATTGTAGTAGTATTAAAAGAAAACCTCTATTATTTTAATTAGGTTTTTTATTATATCTTTTCAGTCTACTCTCATACTTCATGAAGGTTCCAAAGAGATCATTTAGGGTAATATTATTAACCTTTCTGGTTTTATCAACATCAGTTATTTTTTATTCCCATTAATTGGGCATGATATCTATGATTTCATCAACAACAATCTAATCATCTAAAAAATTTTCAAAAATAAATTAGAGACTACTAATAATCATAATGAATATTTGATGAATATTTTCAAAAGATTCACCTAGTAGAATATCAAGATCTTGATATTCATCACTAAAAAAATTCTTCTTGTTTCAACAAATTTTGGTGTTCTGAAGTGAGTAACTTCAAGGTTTTCCACATAATATTTGTTACATCACATGATGATATTTGATTATAGATGCTTCTAGTAATTGTGAATAACAGAGTATTACTGACTCTATAATTAAGCTAATATTCTATCCTTTCTTGATTTATAAAAGTTATTAATTCCTTATCAGAAATCTTATAATCACCAGTTACCATGAGAAATTTATCAACTATTGGGTTGACTACAAATGTATTCATTCTATCCCTCTAATATTATTTATCAGTGACATAAAAAATTGGATGTCAATAGAGATAATGATTATAAATGGATCTAACATTAAAACTGACCATCTTTCAAAAATAGAAACAAAAAATATTTTCCACAATACACTTTTTTGTATTTATGTTTTATGAACATAAACATTATATCAAATTTAAATAAACTTGCAATAGTAAAGAAGATAAAATTATAAAAAGTACATGAGTATTGGATTCAAAATCTGATTATAATTTTTTGATATCACTATGTGATATATTTATAATATGAGCCCCCAGGGTGCAGCTCAGTTGGTAGCTACTTCTGTGGGTCTCATCGAGGTCTCAAGTTCGAGTCTCGCCAAGTTCATCCCTGTACTGCTTGTTGCATGATTTTCTTTGTACTATATCCCCTTTCCCGAATAAACTGAGGCTTTGGCCTTAAATTTTTATATTGATAATATGATCAAATAATATATTTTACATCACTAAATTACATGATGGGGTGAATTTTAGTTTTTAAAAATGTTACATTACAAGAATTTAAACTAAAAAAATTCACTAAACCGCTTTATGTAAAAGGATCAGATTCCATCTTAGTTCAACCTGATTATTGATGTATTATAATCAAGATAGATTTCGACGCATGAGAGTCAATATAATTTAATCACAAAGTATATGATTAAATCATATTAAACATATCATATTCAATATAGGTATGATTAAAAGAGTATTTCTCGGATTCACGAAAGATAGGATTAGTAAAACAGATAGTATTTATCATATTTAGTGTTATTATGAAAAAAATATTACATACATGCATAGTGGAATTAAAAATTCATGTAGAATAAAATATGTAGAAAATAAATATTTTTGAATTATATTACAGTTATTTAAAATAAATAAATATGCTTTATTCTTAAGAGAAAGGAATCCACAAACATCAGATAAAGGGTTCCCTTATTTTATACTTATATGAATTTGTGTATTTCCTTAACCAGAAAATACCTTGATATAAAGATTGGCCTCTCTTTCTACCTATCTCTAGAATCCCTCGATCAAATGGATCATATTTTTTCACATTATCCACATGTTACATTGATCAATAAGATAGGTAACTCTGTATTCCTAGCCTCAGAAGCCCTCAAAATTATTCACACAAATAGACTCACAAATAAATTATAATAAAATTCGTAAAAAAACAACCTGACAAGGTTTTCTTAAGAAATAATATCTTGAAAAAATATAATAGACTAAGAACATGTTGTTCATGTTTTGTCATCTTTAGAAAAAATTGTGAAAGAAATGTAATAATCAACTCTAAACTTTTCAAATGACTGGGTATTTATAGGCAATCATCCTAACAAACATATTTTCCCTAATGGTCATATTTCTCCAAGTTATTCACAATGAATATGAATATATGGCAGTTCAATGTCTCTTTTATAACTAATTTTCCTACATCATATTGATTTCTACCATTATAGTGTAAAACATTCCTTACATTAGAAATATTTTTTTGTATTCATAGTTTAAACTAAGTTAGTATAATAGTATTTTTTTATAAATTTCATTAAAATGATATTAATAAGTATGATTCCAATGTTTATTTGTTATGCTATCAGTCTGATTGAAAATACTTTTTCTGTATGAAAGAGAAGACATAATGTCTTATATATGATCTGATAAATGTGAACATGATGTTTATCATATCCATACCCATTATAATAATTGAATTAAAGATATTTATTTTATATTTAAGAATACTTTATAATTAATTAAAAGTATGGTAAAATTTTATGTTTTCTATAAAAATATTATAAAAATATTTGGATATAAAAATTCAGTAACGTAATTATAAAAAAAGTGTTTTTGATTTCCAAAAAAAAATAATAGAGAAATTATAAGTGAAAATTATGAATCAAAAGACATTGATCAGGAATATGAAGCCTAAGGATGTGATCAAAGTGATGGGGTGGAGGGAATTTGAAAAAAAATTAATAAATATTTTCCTCACACTCTCTGAATTAAAATTAAAAGTGTATTATTTTAACTCAAGAAAAAATATGAAGAATATATCAGGGTGTTTGAGTAAAACTTCACAAAACTTTTATGATATGCCTCCATCTTTATCATAACCCCTGAATGAAAAACTAGTCTATAAATATCTCTGGAAAATTAGAAATTTGATAGCTATGATAAAATTGTTTGAGTTTCTCTCAAAGTTGAGATGGAGGTTGAAGATTATAAAAGGTATCACATGGATAAAAAGA
The DNA here is from genome assembly GCA_963277665.1 of Viscum album. Classification (NCBI taxonomy): domain Eukaryota; kingdom Viridiplantae; phylum Streptophyta; class Magnoliopsida; order Santalales; family Viscaceae; genus Viscum; species Viscum album. The sequence continues at coordinate 116,700,660 of OY728139.1, read as the reverse complement.
AAAATGTGGAATTTAATTTTGGCATCCCGATGGAGAAATCTAATGATGAAAAGAAATTTCAACATTCTGCATATCTATGGTGTGGAAATAAGCACCCTTGAAATTTATTAAGGGGTCGAGGAAATGATTTTGGTGTGGGAAGGATGGAACCCTAGCTAGCAATTACCTACAAAAGAAACCAACTACTGTGATAGAGGAAAGGGATGATCTAATCAACCCAAATCACATTGTTCATTACGTAAACTTTAAGGAACATGGGAAATTTGAAAACCAGTAATTTATGCTAGGTGTTTTTAGAGAAAATAAACATCCTCCAAGGTATCAAGGGATATATATTTCATTCAAAACCACTGAGGTGGATCCCTAAAATGATGTGGTGATAGGTACACTAGTTATTCATTCAGGAATACTGAATTTACTTTCTAATTCTGCTTATACGGGTTCCTTCATGTCATGATTGTCTAGTATAACTATTAAAACACAACCACAATGCATGGAATTAGAGATGTTTGCGAAACAAAAAGTGGGAGAATTATTGAATATCAATTATATAACTTCTCCCATATCAAAATTTGTGTGTTGAACTTCCCAGTGAACATTATAATACTTAATTTGGTGGAATTTGATACAATTCTATGTATGGATTGTCTTTCCATATATAGAGCCAACATAAATTTCTATGAGATGGAAATAACTCTCCACATTACGAAACATCCACCGATTCTAATCAGGTGAAAGTATGATTAATCTTATTTATCACTAAAATCTAAAGCATGTATATTAATTTTATACTATCAAGCATATATAAATCAAATTATTTAGTCTGTGGAAATTACTCCTTCAAGTCATCAGCATTTTGTGGGAATATGCTGATGAGTTTCCCAAGGAATTCTCTAGTCTTCCACTTAGATGATTGGTTTAATTTCAAATCCAGTTTATATTTGGGAAATTTCCATTATCCAAGACTCCATAAATATTAGATTTTGTGGAAGACAATGAGTTGAATGAACAACGATAGGAGAATATGGATAAAGGGTTTATATACCCAAGTGCATTACCATGGGGTTTAGTAGTCCACTTCATCATGAATAAGGATGGGTCAATGCACCTTTTCATTGATTATCATGAGCTCAACAAGATTATGATAAATAAATGGTATCTAATTCCATATATTGATTACTTGTTCGATCAAGTATGTGGAGTGAAATACATCCCCAAGGTGGATCTATGATCGGGATATTACCAAGTTAGTGTGAAGAAGGAGGGTATCCCCAAGGCGACTTTTCATACATGGTACGGGCACTATGTGTTCATAGTAATACCATTAGGAATCCATAATAATCCATAAATCTTCACAAACATAATGAATATATTATTTATAGATTACCTCGAAAAATTTTTGGTAGACATTCTAGATGATATTATAATATACTCCAAAAGTAAGGAGGAGTGTGTGAAGCATCTGATTATTGTGATGAAGCCCTTACAAAATGAGAATATTTTTGTCAAGAAGAGGAAATGTGAGTTCTAGATTAAGGATAAATCATTCATCGTGAATATAATAACAATAAATAGGTTATCTTTAGGTCCTTAAATAATAGAAGAATGTAATTAATGGATGAGGACAATGTATGTGATAGGTATCGGTAGTTTCCATTGATTAGTTAGGTATTATCACTTATTTGTGAGAAATTGCTCATGATTACCAAACCTAATAACCAAGATAACATTAAAGGGAGTCACGTTTTCATGGAATAATGTATGTCAATAGAGATTCAAGTACCAAAAAATGAGGCTTATCACAACACATATTCTTACACTACCCAAAAGTGGAGAACTTTTCATAGTATTCATAAATGCTTCAATGAAGGGACTGGGCAATGTGTTAAGGAAAAATGACAAAGTGATAGAATATGCTTCATGGAAATTGAAATTTCACAAAAAAAAACACAACTCATGATCTGGAGTTGGTTGAAGTGATCTTTGTTTTGAGAATATGAAATAATTTTATCTTTGATGATAAGTGTGAAATATATAAGTATCAGAAAATTCTAAAGTATATACTCACAATGAAATATCTATGTGTTCCAACAAAGATGGTCAGATCTGATCAATGACTATGAGTTCTCAATTCACCACCATCCAGAGATATAAATTAAGTGGAATACAATCTAAGTATAAAGGTTCAATAAATTCTATCATTGTTGAATGTTGAGAGGTATAAGATCTACATATATTTAGAATTGATAGACATGGGAATCATAAATGAAGAAACATCATCGATACTTTCACAAATGATTGATCAATCATCTATTATGTAGAAGAGAAATGACTCTTAAATAGATGATGTGGTAATTAATAAGAAAGTATAAACTATAAGAAAATGGAAATCCTCTGAGTTCAATGTTAATGAAGAAGGAGTTGTAAGATTTTGTTCATGGTAATGTGTGACATTAAATCCTTGGTTAAAGAAAGAGTTTTTGGATGATGCACGTAGTTCTATATTCTCTATCCACTCTAGAGGAACAAAGATGTATTGAGATCTTCAACAGAATTATTGGTAGGAAATTTTCAAGAAGGATACCACAATGTATATATCAATATGTTATCTATGTCTGCAACTGAAAGTGGAAAGGAAAAAATCCAGGGGGATGATCCAATCATTACCCATACCTAAATGGAAATGAGAAAACATCACCATGGAATTTTCACTAGTCTTATGATTACATCAAGAGTGAATAATTCTATATGTGATGTGGTGGATCATCATACAAGGACTTCACACATCATTGTGATTAGAGATGATTTCTAGCTGGATCAAATTGCATTGATATATATCCGAGAAGTGGTAATAAATCATAGAGTACAACTATTGATTGTATCAGATCAAGATCCAAGATTCTCTTCTATATTCTATAAAAGTATCCAAAATTTTCTATATACAGATTTTAACTTCATCAAGTCTTATAAAACCTAAAATAATGTCCAATCTGAGAGCTCTATCCATACATTGGAGGAAATATTGGAAGCATGCTCAAATGACATCAATGTAGGATGGGACCAACATCTTTTTTTGGTTGAGTTCTCATACAATAAATGTTTGCACTCAAGAATCCAAATGGATCCCTATGAAGCCCTTTATAGAAGAGGTATATAACACGTTCATTCTGGGATGAATTTGGTTAATGAAAACTATATGGTCCTATAATGGTTGTGGAAATGGTGGAAAATGTTAAGGCCATTTTTTAGCACAAAAAGGAAAATCAGATTCGATAGAAGATCTATGATGAATTTTTTTTATGATACCTAGAGTTTGATGTTGGACACATAGTTTTACTTTAGATATATCTATGGAATAATGTGATCATATTTTGGAAGAATTGAAATCTTATTCCATGTTATATTAACCCCTTTTAGATCCTTGATCGCATCAGAGCGATGGCTTATCGACTAGAACTCCAACATAACCTACCTCAAGTATATGATATTTTCCATGTATCACTTTGGAGGAAGTAAATACCAAACCCCTCACATGTAATCAATCTATAGGCTGTACCATTGGTGAATGATACTTCCTATGAAGAGAACCCATCTAAGATCTTAAATTGAGGAGACAATGTTCTACAAAATAAGACAATTCTACTAGTAAAAGTGTTGTAGATAAACCACAATTTTGAAGAAGTGATGTGGAAACTAGAGGAAGAAATTAAACAGACTTACCATAATCTATTTTAGTGTGGGAAATTAAATTTTTTTGGGAGAAATTTATTAAGGGGGTAATTTTAATGACCAGAACTGTTATAAGTGAAATTCCCCTTTTGATTTTTTAAATGTATTATTTTATATTATGGTCATAGAAAACGCATGAACTTATTTGGTCTTATTATATAATATTTAAAATATATTCAAGAATAATTACTATTAATAATATAGACATTGAAGAGTGATAGCATGATTAGTATAAATATAGGGTTTTACCAAATCCAATTGACATAGATAAAGGAAGTGATGGCCTTAACCAGTAGGATCATACCCTAAAGATCCCATTTATCAGAGCTTCTGAGGGAGACAGAATCTTTGGTATTTTCCCTTGACCAATACCAACATTAGATACAAAAACGTATGAATGAGAGAAATTGTTAACAGGAGAATTTCATGTTCATTATTATCACTGCCCAAACCATGTATGTAGATTCCCCCATGAATTGTCACAATTACACAACATATCCTTGGGGAATTTTCAGGTGTATTAAAGGGATATGTATGAAGAAATTAGAAATATGAGTATGTACATTATTTTTTATCTAATAATGAATATATTTCCATCTAATTATTGATACTTTATATTTTTTTTAATTTTGATACAATAAAACACAAATTTTATTTTTAATTTATATTCAATTTAAATTATGACATTTATTCTAATGAATTAATGGATTTTTGAAATAAAAAATATTTTAATAAGTATTATTATTAAATAATTTTCACTAAATATAAATTATCATATGATTTTTATTATTGCAAATATATTATTTATAAATTCTAAAAAACTAATATTGTTAAAAAATCCATTATTTATTAGTTAAGATCGTTTATTTTTTAAAAAGTAAAAATACAAATATATTGAAAATTATTGGGATAAAATTAATGTGATTTTTTTAATTAGAACATCCAAATTATCCAATATTAAATTTTTCATAATTTTTTGAGATAATCGAATTTTCGGGTAAAAATTAAATACTCAATAAATATACGGTGTATATTATGGCAACATAATGACCCAAGAGTGATGTAATAAATAATTTCAAAGGCATAAACGAAAAAATTTAGGATTTCCCTTTCAAATAATATGATTTTATGTTTATTTAAATAATTTTATAAATTCATGATGAAACATCCAAAACCATTAATATATTTTAAGGTTTCACAATCCTCTCATTAAGAGTATGAATCACTTCTATATAAGAAAGGGTATTGTTTTATTAATTTCATAACTTTTAATTATAAAATAATGAAAACCAATTTCATTTTTCAGAAACCATTGTCCAATACCATGGAAAGGATTTTTGTTTAGGTTATTTTATTATATAGAGTCTAAAACCATTGATAAATATTAAAGAAATACCCACTCATTTACTATATATACCCACACAATATCCCATTTTTCTTCACTAAAAATACTTGGATAACATCCTTACTCTTGACTACCCTTTATAGAGTCTTCTCAAGGTGTTCCCAAGCTCCCAATAAGCTCCTCCAATGCATTTAGTGTCACACACTCATGTAAGGGATCCTCTCACCCCCTCTTTATTAATGTTTGTTTATTATCTTATGTATTCCATTTCCAATTCCTAATATTGGGATTTGATTTTTCAAGTCCCTATTACTTAACATTTCATGTACAAATGATGTGATAAAAATTTCTCTATCATCATCCCATATTATGACTTTTTAAGTGATGCTATTATTTGGCCAGAATTTAACGATGATTTTCCATGCCAAAATATTTGAGTAGTGAATACCATAACCATTTCCTATCAAGGATGTTTTCCTTTATAAATTAATAATTCAATGAATTAGAATATAAATGTATTTATTTCACACCTCTTGATAGTGGAATAAAATATAATGATGAATGAATCCATGTTGTATAATCTACATGGGACCCTTATGTATGAGAATGAAATGTATGTGGCGGGTGTGCCTAGAATTATATAGCGCTTAAATGCCTTGGGTAATGTCTAGTCTCATGAGATAGCATGTTGGGACAAAGAGTGAATCTAATTCCATTATGGTACTTTTTCAATCATGATGTCTTGGTACATATCCTTGACCCATGTTTACGATGCAGTGTTTTATGTTGTTTCCAAATTTTCCATGTTGCATTTATGATTATCCTGTTATATCAGGTATTACTGTTCATGCTTATAATTCTCCAACCGTTTGTATAACCTGTATTTTTTTACCTCTTTTTATTTCGTGTTTATTCCCTTACTAGACTTTATAGATCACCCTTTTCTTATGTATTTCCCCAGGTTATCCCAAGCAGTTTTATGTATGAGAATGTTAATAAAGCTTTCAATAAATACGATGTATTTAATATTTTCTAACTGTTATGTAATCTACCTAATTCCAAAAGACACTATACATCTTGATCTTCTAGATTTTTTTATTTTAGATTTTATGTAATAAATAAAGAATTAATTTTTAATAAATATAAGGGTTATCAGTTTTGAGAATGTATTATCTCGAAAATACTCTATAAATATTATTGATTTTGATGCTCACAAATAACCTTGTATTTTTAATAAAGATGTTACTTTATGTAAATTTTAGGAAATTAATATTCATTAAAATATTTATTCATGAAATAAATTCATGTTATTAATCTTCTAGGAATATTTAGTAAATCATTTGGAATACATTTTAAAATATTCAAGAACTAATGTTCATACCCAAAATTGAAAAGCACAGTGCATAATGAATGAACCCTACATTCAGAACACTGCGTATGAATCATCATACTTATGGAATTGTAAAGTATAGTTCAAGAACCCTATGTTTGTAAGGAACCTTATGTTTATAAAAATGAAAAGTATGGTTAATAAACCCTACGTAAGTAAGGAACACTACATTTTATGAATAAAACATGCTGTTTTTGATCCCTACTTTTATGATCAACCCTACGTTTTGTATGTTTTATTTTCATGGAGGAAACCTACATTTGACTATTGAACATTGGGGATTTAAATAAATGATTTTATATGATATTTCTACAATTGTCGTGATAGAAATAAATATTGTTTCATTGCTATTTTATGACCAATTTAAAGGATCATTATGATCAATTCAATGAACCGTATTCAATGAAGTAAATCATTCCTATTTATATGTATTGTTAAAAAACTTTTGAATGATTTGAATTTGAATATCAGCTGTCTATCAGGAGACTTTAATGAATATTCTCAACTGAAATAAAGCTATATATATGAGCAGAATATTTTCACTATCATCACATGATACATACAATATAAAACTACATTATTTATTTTGTGAATCTATTATCTACAATAAATACTGAAAATATTGAAGGACTCTTTTATTTTTTTAAAGAGGATATACTTTTAAGATATACATTTCATCCTCATTCTATTTGAACTATTAGTGTTTATCTAGTTCTAATTTTATTAAAGATAAATTGCAACCAAGATCTCCTTAGAGCTATTATTTCATTAAAAAAGTTCATCGTTGAAGAAGAAGATCCATATTCTTCCACAATCTGCTACAACTTTTAATTTCAACCTATACAAATCAAAATATCAAAATATTTTTATTTATTAGAGTTTCAACTACTTAGACTCAATCATGGATTAAATGTCAACTTATTATAATAATATATGCATAACTGGTTCCCTATAAATGTACTATAAGGCTTTGTTTAGCCATTTTGTATATTTGTCAAATGCCCATACATAGTTGTTGATTTGGAGGTCTTGTGATAATAGGAAATTTTCTAGTGAAAATCACCAAGCCTGTAGAGAGAGCGTTAGTAGAGAGTAAACGGGTATCTTTGTGCCCTGAACCACTATAAAAATGCCTTTTCTTCATCATTACAGTTTATCTGCTACTCATATTTTGCATAGAAGAGAACACTACATATCAACATAAATTGAAAAGAGTCTTAAATTCCAAAATATTTCAATATTATATAATTACTATTAATAATATAGACATTGAAGAGTGATAACATGATTAGTATAAATATAGGGTTTTACCAAATCCAATTGACATAGATAAATGAAGTGATGGCCTTAACCAGTAGGATCATACCCTATAGATCCCATTTATCAGAGCTTCTGAGGGAGACACAATCTTTGGTATTTTACCTTGACCAATACCAACATTAGATACAAAAACGTATGAATGAGAGAAACTGTTAACAGGAGAATTTCATGTTCATTATTATCACTTCCCAAACCATGTATGTAGATTCCCCCATGAATTGTCACAATCACACAACATATCCTTGGTGAATTTTCTGGTGTATTAAAGGGATATGTATGAAGAAATTAGAAATATGAGTATGTACATTATTTTTTATCTAATAATGAATATATTTCCATCTAATTATTGATATTTTATAATTTTTTTTTAATTTTGATACAATAAAACACAAATTTTATTTTTAATTTATATTCAATTTAAATTATGACATTTATTCTAATGAATTAATGGATTTTTGAAATAAAAAATATTTTAATAAGTATTATTATTAAATAATTTTCACTAAATATAAATTATCATATGATTTTTATTATTGCAAATATATTATTTATAAATTCTAAAAAACTATTATTGTTAAAAAATCCATTATTTATTAGTTAAGATCTTTTATTTTTTAAAAAGTAAAAATACACATATATTGAAAATTATTGGGATAAAATTAATGTGATTTTTGTAATTAGAACATCCAAATTATCCAATATTAAAATATTCATAATTTTTTGAGATAATCGAATTTTCGGGTGAAAATTAAATACTCAATAAATATACGGTGTATATTATGACAACATAATGACCCAAAAGTGATGTAATAAATAATTTCAAAGGCATAAATGAAAAAATTTAGGATTTCCTTTTCAAATAATATGATTTTATGTTTATTTAAATAATTTTATAAATTCATGATGAAACATCCAAAACCATTAATATATTTTAAGGTTTCACAATCCTCTCATTAAGAGTATGAATCACTTCTATATAAGAAAGGGTATTGTTTTATTAATTTCATAACTTTTAATTATAAAATAATGAAAACCAATTTCATTTTTCAGAAACCATTGTCCAATACCATGGAAAGGATTTTTGTTTAGGTTATTTTATTATATAGAGTCTAAAACCATTGATAAATATTAAATAAATCCCAACTCATTTACTATATATACCCACCCAATATCCCATTTTTCTTCACTAAAAATACTTGGATAACATCCTTACTCTTGACTACCCTTTATAGAGTCTTCTCAAGGTGTTCCCAAGCTCTCAAGAAGCTCCTCCAATGCATTTAGTGTCACACACTCATGTAAGGGATCCTCTCAACCCCCTCTTTATTAATGTTTGTTTATTATCTTATGTATTCAATTTCCAATTCCTAATATTGGGATTTTATTTTTCAAGTACCTATTACTTAACATTTCATTTACAAATTATGTGATAAAAATTTATCTCTCGTCATCCCATATTATGACTTTTTAAGTGATGCTATTATTTGGCCAGAATTTAACGGTGATTTTCCATGCCAAAATATTTGAGTAGTGAATACCATACCCATTTCCTATCAAGGATGTTTTTGTTTATAAATTAATAATTCATTGAATTAGAATATAAATGTATTTTTTTCACACCCCTTGATAGTGGAATACAATATAATGATTAATGAATCCATGTTGTATAATCTACATGGGACCCTTATGCAAGAGAATGAAATGTATGTGACGGGTGTGCCTAGAATTATATAGCGCTTAAATGCCTTGGGTAATGTCTAGTCTCATGAGATAGCATGTCGGGACAAAGAGTGAATCTAATTCCATTATGGTACTTTTTCAATCATGATGTCTTGGTACATATCCTTGAACCATGTTTATGATGCAGTGTTCTATGTTGTTTCCACATTTTCCATGTTGCATTTATGATTATCCTGTTATATCAGGTCTTACTGTTCATACTTATAATTCTCCCACCGTTTATTATCCATTAAAATTATTATTGTATAAACTATATTTTTTTTACTTATTTTTATTCCATGTTTATTCCCTTACTAGACTTTATAGATCACCCTTTTCTTATGTATTTCACCAGGTTATCCCATGCAGTTTTATGTACGAGAATGTTAATAAAGCTTTCAATAAATACGATGTATTTAATATTTTCTAACTGTTATGTAATCTACCTAATTCCAAAAGACACTATACATCTTGATCTTCTAGATTTTTGTATTTGAGATTTTATGTAATAAATAAAGAATTAATTTTTAATAAATATAAGGGTTATCAGTTTTGAGAATGTATTATCTCAAAAATACTCTATATATCTTATTGATTTTGATGCTCACAAATAACCTTGTATTTTTAATAAATATTTTACTTTATGTAAATTTTAGGAAATTAATATTCATTACAATATTTATTCATAAAATAAATTCATGTTATTAATATGCTAGGAATATTTAGTAAAGTATTTGGAATACATTTTAAAATATTCAAGAACTAATGTTCATACCCAAAATTGAAAAGAACAGTTCATAATGAATAAACCCTACATTAAGAACATTGCGAATGAATCATCATACTTATGGAATTGTAAAGTATAGTTTAAGAACCCTATATTTGTAAGGAACCTTATGTTTATAAAAATGAAAAGTATGGTTAATCAACCCTAAGTAAGTAAGGAACACTGCATTTTATGAAGAAAATATGCGGTTTTCGATCCCTACTTTTATGATCAACCCTATGTTTTCTACTTTTTATTTTCATGGAGGAAACCTACATTTGACTATTGAACAGTGGGGATTTAAATCAATGATTTTATATGATATTTATACAATTGTTGTGATAGAAATAAATATTGTTTCATTGCTATTTTATGACCAATTTAAAGGATCATTATGATCGATTCAATGAACCATATTCAATGGAGTAAATCATTCATATTTATATGTATTGTTAAAAAACTTTTGAATGATTTGAATTTGAATATCAACTGTCTATCAGGAGACTTTCATGAATATGATCAACTGAAATAAAGCTATATATATGAGCAGAATATTTTCACTATCATCACATGATACATACAATATAAAACTACATTATTTATTTTTTGAATCTATTATCTACAATAAATACTGAAAATATTGAAGGACTCTTTTATTTTTTTAAAGAGGATATACTTTTGAGATCTACATTTAATCCTGATGCTATTTGAACTATTAGTGTTTATCTAGTTCTACTTTTATTAAAGATCAATTTCAAACAAGATCTCCTCAGAGCTATTATTTCATTAAAAAAATTCATCGTTGAAGAAGAAGATCCATATTCTTCCACAATCTGTTGCAACTTTTAATTTCAACCTATACAAATCAAAAAATAAAAATATTTTTATTTATTAGAGTTTAAACTACTTAGACTAAATCATGGATTAAATTTCAACTTCTTACAATAAGATATGCATAACCGGTTCCCTATAAATGTACTATAACACCCCGAGCTTCCACGATACGCTTCTCTTTCAATAATGCAATAGCTTGCATTGTATGGAAGTTCGAGTTCTAACACACCGCGACTAATCAAAGTAGCCATTATGAATAGTAATACCCACTTTTTAAAATTATGGAAATATTATATTTCAATATGAACTTCATTTTTGTATTCGTAATATCGAAATTATCCTAAGTTGAATTTTTTGTAATTTTCTGAGAACTTCCATTTTTTTATGAATAGTGAAAAATACTTAAAACAACTTTTTTGATCAAAATAATTTATAGTGATAAATTATACTATTTAGTTGTTTTAAAGTATAATTATAATATATTTTTACCATTTTATCCAATGGTTTTCATTAGAATTAATTTCACTTTGAAATTGGACATAAACAATTGTCAATCTTTTGATATATATTGTTTCTTAAAAACACGCTATTTGTTGTGACAGCGGGAATTAATTATGAAATTAATTAATGCAACTTATATGTTTGGAATTTTGTAAAATAGACATCATTTTTGAATTCGGAATATCAATTATAGCTTAGGGTGAAATTTTGGCATTGTTCTGAAAAACTTCAATTTTTGATGAATAGTGAAACCACTAAGTGGTAGTTAAAAAAATGATTTTTCGTTTAAATGAAACATTACCACTTATGTGATTTGATTTTCAAAAATCCGACATACATGGTTGTCATTAGGAAGTAAAATGTGGTTCAATGGGATTAAAATAATTTTTTTGGTGAATAGTAACTTTTAAGTTTAATTAATCGCGATTAAAGGTAATTAGTGAAATTTAAGGTAAAAATAGTATTATAAAAATATGGAATGACCTTTAAACTTGTCCTACCACTATTGGATTTGTCATGGACAACCAATAAAATCCATGGGTCAACTTGGTGACCCCATGGAGCCACATTGGTAGGAAAATGACATAAATAACTTTTTATTTAATGTTAAAATAAAAAGGTCACAAACAAGAGTTGTTTTACTAAAACAAATTTTAAATGGGGTTATACAAGTCATATGTTTGACTATAAATATTCATTAGAAAGATAAAAAGATTTCCTACATCATGATAATTTTTTTATAATTTTTAGACATTAAATAAATTAAATTATTTATGACATCATGATGATGCAGCGATTACCTTATTAATTAACGATTTAAATAAAATGAAAAGATAATGTAAAATATAAGACTTAAACTTGTCAAAAACCTATAGGATGAGTATATTGAGAACCCTTATCACCTTATCCTTGAAATATATAAGTGTGGGACCTTTAGAATCGGAAAAATCATTTCATAATAATGTAAAATTTCAATCTTTCCAAGAGTGCCCCTTCTCTCCTCTTATAAAAGGCCCCCACCACTACCACCTTACTCACACATTCAAAGCCTTTTGGCTCGGCCAACCTCTGCCCAAATACTCTCTAAACTTACCTCCCTTACTCTTAGAAGTCTCAATTTGTGCAGAAGTCTTCCCAAGGAAGCCTTTGGCTCAAATCAAAAAGAGTTACCCGATTTTAAGGTAATGTCTTCTCTAATGTTGTTTTGTTTTATTTTTATTATCCAACCCCTTAAACTCTTTATATTCATATATTTTGTAACAAAAACAGTATCTACAATATACTAGGATGTTTTTATGATAATTATTTGGTTTACACTTACACACACCTTCGTCTAATGGTTAAAGAACATACTGTTTCTGTGGGTGGCAAAATACTGCCTCACGAAACAATGATTGTTCAATATTCTTTTAACACCTCTAATGATGGCCATTTTGATGACACTATTTTCATATATGATATATATATTATTTTTATGTTTTCCTTATGCTTATTTATTTCTCATTTATGGCATACTTTATGATTTCCATTATGGGTAAACGCGATAATTTCATTTTAGGAAGTGCGGACTACCGCCCCCTCAAAGTGATTTGAATCGTTAATGCCATATGTGGGATGTATAAAGGAAGGAGTAAATGGTATTATAAAGTATATTATACTGGAATTATATTATACATTTATATAATTATAACTTCATTCCATTAAATATGAAATGGAAATGAAAGTAGCGTTCATGCGTACGTACGGCTTACCGTCTCCATGAACGGTGCATTTCATTTCTTACCTCTAAATGTTATGTAATATTATAAATGAATGTATATACTGGATATATATGATGTATATGATATATAAATCATGAATATAATTATGTATATAATGGATATTTTACCACATGAACAAAGTGTAATTATAAGAAGTTTATTTTTGACTCAAGTACCTAAGATCGACAAAACGACCGTTATAAACTTAAATAATTACATAATGTTCATGACATGGTAATAAGTGATATAAAAGGAATAATGAACTTGAAAAATTTTCTTAATAAGGTAGAGATTAACTCTAGTTTATTATTCAGGAGATCAAAGAACGGTCGAGTGAATTCGGACACGAGGTAAGGGAATTTCTTAACCCAATTTCCATTCTTTGGGTTAATCTCCTACTTTAAAATTATGTCATGATATTATTATGGTCTATCTTATATTTGTATTTACATTATGTGTACCTATAGTGAATACACATAATATATCTATTTTATTTTAAAAAGATGATCTTTGTAAGGGAATTTCTTAACCCAATTTCCATTCTTTGGGTTAATCTCCTACTTTAAAATTATGTCATGATATTATTATTTCTTATCTGGTATTTATAATTTAATTATGTGTAAATATAGTGAATACAAATAATAGATCTATTTTATTTAAAAAATGATCTTTGTAAGGGACTTCGTCTCAATCTCCTTTCATTGAGGCATATTTTGTTTTATACACAACTTTCTTTTATATGGTGTATAAACCCCTTTAACTTTTATGTTTATTCAAAAGGTTTTCTTTCATAATTATGTGATTTTTAAATGATTTAAAAAAAGATATATTTCTCTAAAATATATGAAAATCCAGTGAAAATGTATACATATTTAATGAAATCTTAAAAATGTTTTCAGAAAACCTGACTCTCGAGTGTGGTAGACAGGAAGGGATTGGGCGTGGACCCATCATGGCCTGTAATTAGTCGAGCAGTCTCAGAATTAGTTATTTTGTTTTCAGAAGCTTGAATAATGTTTTCAGAAAAACACTGGAGTATATTTGATCAATTTTAAACGTAATTATATTCTAAAAAAATTGTATCGGTAGGTCTCATGAGACAAACTAGTGTCTTGGCACGAGGCCTTGACAAAATCTTATTTGTGGTTTTGGAACGAGGCCTTGGCTACGTGGTTATGATAGTCTGAAATTATGCATTACATCATTATGAAAGTGGTTATTGATATTTCATGTGGTTATTCGACTTGTATAATATCCATGTGAGTAATTAAATGGCATTATTTAATTTTATTTTTCCATATTATGATGCAGTTAAAGTTTAAAAAGGCTTTTGTTTTAGTTATAAATTGCCTTAAATGTTAATGTTTATTTATGAAAGCTTCCACAATATTGTTATACTTACTGAGAATCTGAGCTCAACCCTTTCAATGTTTTAATATTTTCCAGGATGTGAAGAAGTATTTTATGAATGACCTGTAGGGATAGTCAGAAGAGGATATGAGTGTGGACTATGGAGACTTTGTTATTGTAGTTTTTCACTTTATGATGTAATGTAACATTTATGATTGTATCTAGTGTTTCCAAGGCTACTAAACTAATCGGTCTTTCGAGACTTGATCTTTTGTGATCATTCCAATGTTACGAAGTAATGCACCGACTCTGGGTAGCTGGGGTCGGGGCGTTACAGTTGGTATCAGAGGGAGGTTAGTACTAACCTTGGAAGCTATATTTAGATAAACTCTGATTAGAGTACGTATCCCTAAGATAGACTTTGAGGATTAGTATAGAAGAACTTCCTAGAATTTTGGTATTATAGATATTTTGTGAGTTTTCCGAGAAATACATCCCTGTCTGGATACGAGCAGGTAGAGGTGGCTCTGGCACAAATGTACCTAGGGGTAAAACCCAAAAACACCTCTTTGAGCTATAATCAAACGAGAAATGGTGCATGACAATGGGCCTTGCTGCACTCTTGGTTATGAAACTCCCGGGGGATATGCTTAGGATAATTCTCATTTTCTTTACAAACCATTATGAAGGGTTTATGAGTATATAATTTCTCAAAGAAAACATTTCTTTTTATGATTATGGATTATATCCATAAATAATTCAATTTATGTTAAGTGTTTTACAAGTATGGAATTATGTATTTCGATTCATAAACTAATCTAGTTTATGACATTATTTAGAAATGGCACCTAGTGGAAGGAATGGAAACTGTATCAATGCACGCACTCCATGTAGGGATTTCCCTCCTTCTCAAGATAATTATTGTGGATCTAGAGATACAACTAGTGCTGATCAACTTATTACCATACTGGGACAACTCACTCAGGTTATGAATAATAACCTTACTCGTATGGAGCACCCTGATCCGCAACGTGGAGGATCAATGTTAGACCGCTTCATGAGGAAACAACCACTAACATTTAATGGGGGTACAAATCCATTAGTAGCTGAGAAATGGATAAAATCCTTAGAAAAAATATTCCATGCCTTGGGGAGTAGCGAAAGGAAGAAGGTTGTCATGGAAGTCTACCGCCTCGTTGGAGATGCCGATCAATGGTGGTCGCTGATTCAAAATACAAAGGAAGATGAAGAAGTATCAAGTATGGAATGGAGAGAGTTCAAAGATCTTTTCTTAGAAAAATACTTTCCTCGTGACCATCGAGCAGATATGGAAAGGCAATTTCTGAGTCTGAGGCAGAAGGAGGATGATAATTTCGCAAAGTATGAGGATAACTTTACAAGGTTAGCGAGGCATGCTTCAGATTATATACGTAACCTAAGAAGTAAGATTGATCATTTCTTTGATGGGTTAAAATCGTTTCTCCATCGAGAATTAGTATCACAATCTTTCTCAACGTACGAAGATATAGTCTCGTGTTCTATCAAGACAGAAAAGGAATTCTCTAAGTCTTATGACAATAACGTAAAGCAAGAGAAGAAGAGAACGGTGGAACAAGAGACAGATAAAGGGAAAAAGGGAAAGAAGGATTTTCCATTATGCGATAATTATGGGAAGAATCACCCTGGTACTTGCCTAAAGAGAATGAGAGTTTGTTAAAAATGTGGAGAAAAAGGTCACCAGGCTCGTGATTATAAGGGAAAGAAAGAGGCTATCAATGTTGAATGCTACAATTGTAGGGAAATGGGGCATTATGAAAATGAATTTCCTAAGCTTCAGGGAAACTTACCTCAGAAAAGGCCAAGGGATCAAGGAAAATCTTATTCTATTACTACAGTAGAAGTGGAATAATTAATGTATTGGTGCTTTTGGACTCAAGGATTATATTCTGGTTATAAGGATAATGTGATATATATAAGGATTGTACTGCAGTACTTGTTTTTTTTCATTAAGGTTTTAATATGATGAAGGTAATCATATTTTTAGTATGTGACAATAAGAGAAACATTACTTTGTTTGGGGAATCTGATAAATTGATTTTGGAATTAAGAGACCTTTTAGAGAAAGTCTGGACAGAGGTATTTTGGATAACTATAAAGGTTGAGATGGATGAAGTTGAACTTTCAATAGTATTGTTTAAGGTTAAAACATTTCTGAAGATTATTTTTGGAATATTATAATACTATAGTTTTAGGAAAAGGACAACCTGCAGGGTGGGGCATAACCCGTCGCGTCGGACAATGCTGC
Source organism: Viscum album (assembly GCA_963277665.1). Taxonomy (NCBI): domain Eukaryota; kingdom Viridiplantae; phylum Streptophyta; class Magnoliopsida; order Santalales; family Viscaceae; genus Viscum; species Viscum album. The sequence continues at coordinate 116,683,641 of OY728139.1, read as the reverse complement.
AGGAATCGAACCCACAACCATAGTGCGACAGACCTTTATTACCTACCACTAGCCTACAGGAAGTCCCTGGTTATTACAAAATATTTTTCTTAATCTAAATGGTATGTGGTAATATTTATAACCTTATACAATTAGGATAAATAGAATATTTTTGAGTTCTGTTACCATTTGGAGTGAAAGATGGGTTTGTGGTAAAAATTTATTAAAGAATGAAAGTCTACATGAAAAGTATGTATATTCCCTTACATTCTTAGTAAATATCCTAAATAAATTCCTCAAATTTATAAAAGGTAACTTAAGTACATTCCAACTTCATTCATCAACCTTTAGAGTTGCTTCATACATCTAAATACTCATGTCCATTTGCCACATGGGGAATGGATGTGGTGGGACCTTACCCTTCGTCTACGACCAAACAGTTTAAGTACATTCTTACTGCTACTGCCTTCTTTTCCAAATGGGCATAGGCAATACCTCTCAAGGAAGTCAGTTCTAAATGCATTGTTAGCTTCATCAAGTCTAATATCATTACCAGATTTGGTGTCCCTCATACCATATTGACGGACAATGGCACCAATTTCTGTTCATCCGAGGTGAAGAAATTATATCAAGAATACAACATCAAATCCAACCATTCATCTCGGTATCATGCAGCGGCCAATGGCCAGATAGAAGACTTCAATAATACTCTTTCAAATATACTGCAAAAGATGGTGGATAAAGATAAGAAGTCATGGCCTGATAAACTCTTTCATGCTTTATGGGCTTATCGGATTACCACCCGCACTGCAACGCGATCACCTCCATATTCATTGGTATATGGAACGGAAGCAGTCTTTCCAATTGAAGTTCAATTACCCTCGCTCATAGTAGCCATTTTCAATCAATCATCTACAGATGAGAAATATCTAAAGCGATTGAATGAATTGGAATGATTAGATGATAAAAGATTATGCACTTTGCACCACTTGGAAGTCTATCAGAATCGAATAGCACAAGCTTTTAACAAAAAAGTTCGTCTTCATTCATTCACTCAAGGAGAATTGGTATTAGTTCTATGAACTCCAATGATACCAGGAAAGAAACCTCCCAAACTTGAACCAAAATGGGAAGGACCTTATTCAATACATAGGGTCTACTCCAATGGAGCTTATTCATTAATCTCGATGGATGGAGAATTCGTCACTACTCCAACCAATGCCAGATTTTTGAAGAAGTATTTTGTATAAACTGAAAATTATGTACTTTGTCCCTGAAACATGCTACTAAACTGTGCGGCACCAATTCTTCCTTGCTATATGACGTTAAACTATACAGCAATGGTCCAGTATGACCTTAAACTGAAACATCATCCCACACGACGTTAAACTGTGAAAAAGTTCCCTAAATGGTCTAGTATGACCTTAAACTGTAACTAGGTCCTGTATGACCTTAAACTGCATCATCAAAGATCCATGCATATGACCCTAAACTGTTTGCAAGTCCCTTACGTCCAACAAGACGTTAAACTGTGACATCCTAACTACATGACACTAAACTATATAAAAGTCCCTTACGTCCGGAAAGACGTTAAACTACATAATCATAAAAGGCCATGTATGACCTTAAACTACAATTTTGTCCAGCATGACATTAAACTGCACCATCCACGGTCCATGCATATGACCTTAAACTATTCTAACTTTCGTCCAATATGATGCTAAACTGTGGAAAAAATCCCCAATGCATCCAACATGACGATAAATGGTGTACTCTTTTTTCGTCACTACATGACATTAAACTACACAGTCCCCCTTTCGTCCAATATGACGTTAAACTCTATTGTCCCCATCGTCCTAACTACATGATGCTAAATTGTACATAAGGTATGTGATACGTCCTACATGACATTAAACTGTACTTTGTCCCTGCTACATGACACTAAACTGTGCAGCACCAATAGTCCTAACTGCAAGACTTTAAACTGCATAGTCCCTTCATACGTCCTACATGACGTTAAACTGTGTATCGTTAAGATTGTTTCTACCTCTTGTTTCTCACACCGAGTATGACTCACGTGAGCTTAGAGAAAATCTCAACCATAACACTCTCTTTGGGACTCTAACCATGTGTAAGTCCCAACAACATTTTTTTAGGTCTTTGTCCCCAAGAACAACTTGATCATTAATTCATTCTTTAATTTAACTACACGTACTTTGATCCTTGCCTTCTAGGCTGGGTATATAGGCAACCTCCCAAGGTTCAAGACCAAAACCAATCTCTTCACATCGGTTCAACTCCATCTCATACGGTGTTCATTCGTGAAACCGCCCCTAGAATCAATATCTTTACATTGGTTCACATTCGTCCTTGTTATACGATGTTAAACTATACAACACTTTTGTCCAGTATGACAATAAACTACAATATTCTTTGATACCCTCACCTTAGAGGGAACCATTATTTACATTGATTTTTCAATCATGTTTCATTTCAAAGACTACATGCATACATGGCAACGCCCAAACCTTTTATCTTGGGTTAAACCATCATTATACTAAAGTCCCCTTTCACCCTTCATATGTACGAACCAAATTTGTACAAAGGGTATTTCTAGAACTACGTGGGCTTGATTACCATCCTTATGGGATACATAGGAATGTTAGAGTTTCCCTCGAATCCATCCCCAAGTCTTTGGTCCTAACCCCAAATTCCACTTTCAGTCCCTTGGCTGAAAAGTCCCCATGAAAACACACACTGTGTATTTCTTACAATGGTCCAAGCTCTATGACCCTAAACTAAGATCTCTAATCCTTTTGTCCCACACGATGTTAAACTGTAGTTTAAGAACTACGTATGTCTTGATTCTCATCCTTATGGGATACGTAGTGAAGTCCAAAATTTCAATTCAGGACCCAGCCACAACATGATTATGGTTAGCATTGATCTGTGTATCTCTGTATACATTGAAAAATATCCATCTTTATGTGTCATAATCCTAACCTTAAATATTTTCAGATCCTTATAACCCTTTTCATGACTTCTAGTCACAAAAATGTCAAACTTCTGAGAATTCTTTTTCCTGACTATGCAGCACATGCCCATAGGCGGCCTTGCACAAACAGTCTACATAACAGACTTGTTAGCCAAAATATACTATTATTTGACTATGCAACCAATGCCCTTAGGTGGCCTTGCATAATTCAACCCCCTAATGGGTTTGTCGGATAATGGTAACTTCATTCTTGGGAAGAATTCCTCTTTTGTTCTTATTTGTCTTAAAAAACAGTATATAGGGATCCACAAAAATAGCCATCCTTAACATACTTGTCCCATATCATTTTTCATGATCTGAAAGTATTCAAGTCTATGTCTTATATTCTCCTTCCATACGTTTGGGTTAGACCTTCGTAGGAGTGATATTCATCCATTTCTTCGATAATCTTGTTTGGAAATATCTTCTCCATATTCAAGTACCTCTTTCCATATAGAAAAATGTATACTTTGGAAGATTTGAATCTCCATAAACTTTCAATGGCTTTTAGAACTAGAAAAGTAAATTTCTGAGAGTTCTTTTTCCTGACTATGAAGCACGTGCCCATAGGTGGCCTTGCATAAACAGTCTACATAACAGACTTGTTAGACAAAAGATACTACTTTATTTAACTATGCATCCAATGCCCTTAGGTGGCCCTGCATAATTCAACCCCCTAACGGGTTTGTTAAATAATGGTAACTTCATTATTGGGAACTACTTCTTCTAATTCCTTTTAGCTCTTTTTCATATCATTCCTCAGATTAAAATATTCTTAAGTCATAGTTTACATATTTTCCCTCATACTTGAGTATGGTACTATGTTTTCAGATGATTTTTCAAGGAATTGAGTCAATTCTAATCCATTTCGGTCAAAGATATTTCGACCTTAAACATTATCCTTTTTATGTCTGATGTGCATGACTTTAAACTGCCCAAAAAAGACAAAGGAACTCTGAATAAAAGTCAAGTTCTAGCTCACTAAACATACATTTAGTATGATTTAGGTAACATTGAGAAATTAAAATGTTTGAAGTTTATAGGGTTATTTACATTAATCCTAGTAAAAATCTAACTATGCTTACTAGGCCCATTGGCTTAGGTAAAATCTAAAGCATGTAGTAAAAGAGAATGCAGGTACAAATGAGTGAAGGTGAAAGTGTTTTTCATTGATACATAAGATTTAGAAGGACATCCATAGATTGGAGTCTCTTATCTTTTTCAATAATTACAAGAGGCTTTCAACATAAGTATTCAATTGATAAACCACACCCCGAGCTTCATCAGCAGCTACTTGAAGCTCATGCACTCGACCAACTTCACTCTTTTCAGCCTGATGGAGTGCTTTCTTGGCATCCGCAATGGTCTTCATACCATTCGTTTGAACTCCCTCCAGTGAATTATTGAGTTGGTCAAGTTCCCCAGTAACAGCATCCAACTGTTGCTGAAGGTGCATCTGCTGGATGACTTTTTCCTTGATTTTATGCTTCAGCTCCATCATCTTGGCAGCATAATAAGCCTCATCTTGGGATACCGCATCCTCAAATTCACTGATGTTAACTGACAATTTCTCCCTGGTCAGAACTTCACGACACTTTTTCTCCTGCTCCCTCCTGAAGATGATCTGTTTCACTGTGCTATGGATCTTTTCATATCCAAAACCACCAAGTCCTAGTATGACAAATTGGGAGGAAAATCGAGGAATTTTTGATGATAAATCTTCTAAAGTCACCTCAGATATGATTTTACATATGTTGTTCCATGCCTTGCGTCATGAAAATATGAACACTTTAAGCATCTCTGGGTCTGATTCAACATCATCATCACAGGGGGGCAGGTAATCCAGGATTAATGCACTTAAGGAAGTGCCCTGTTCTGCTCTTTCCCCCTGGATTGTGCTTCTTCGCTTTCAATTCCCATGGGGGAAGAGGCTGAGGCATCACCTCCAGACCTATCCACTGCAGTTGATGGCCCTACATGATTAATTGAAAGCATTGGTTAGCTTCAAAGGATATCAAAAGAATCGATTGTCTTGAAAATTAAGTACAATCACAAATATTGTTATCCCTTACCCAACGATGGGTCAGCAACCTGAGAAGACTCCTCCCCATCTTTCCTAGTTTCAACAGAATATTCAAGATGGGTCTCAGGAGGGTTTACTGGGTTTAGCTCTACTTGAGATAATGTTTCTGCAATGGTAGGTTTGACATCAATGTCCACACCCTCTTCAGGCATTGGCAGTTTAGAAGCTTCTACAGATGAAACTGCATATTATTTTCAGTCATGATTAGAAGTGTAAATTAAAAAAAAAATTACTGGGTGAAGGATAACACTCACACCCAAGGTCTTCTAAATCACATGACAACTTAGCATGATCATAAAATTCTTCGAATGTCATTCCATGATTCATCATTTCATCCAATGATATTTTAGAATCCTGGTTAGTCTCACTAGTGGGAGCGTTTGTTGAATATTCTTGATGACTTACATCTTGCAACCCCTGACCCTAGAAAACATCTTCAGATATAATCACAACATCAGTTGCAACAGTCGCCAGAAGCTCTAATGCAGGAGTTGAACCTGAAGTATCACAAAATGGAAGTCAGTCGTTGTTTCGTTCAACATTTTTTATGAAGCATTGTTGACTTACCAGAAATAGGTTCTTCTCTTCTTGCAATAGAAACAAGAGGGATACTAGGAATAGATTCTAGCTCTTCTCCAGGAGCAGCCAAGTCATCTTGGATCTGTGATTGTTCCACATCACCCTCCGTGGTCTTTGAAGGAGGATCAGTCCTTTCCCTCAGGGGGGAAATTGAAGAAGCCCCCTGCAATCCTTAGAAATATGAGTAACCATGTGGTCATGAGTATAAACTCATGATTACTTGAAGGACTTACCACTGCTAATGAAACGTTTAGCTATGTACTTCCTCCTTCGTTGCCTTTGCTTATTTGGTTTTTTGGGAGTATCGGTAGTCTCCCTTATTGGCACTTGGATTGGAGAATGAAAGGCTATGTCCAGTGCCTCATTCATGGCCTCCTGGCCTGGAGATATCTTTCCTGGCTCACGAGGAGAATCAGCATCAGCCCCGATGGCAGTACCACCAGGGCTATACTGTGGTGAAGGAACCCCAGTTCCTTTCTTTGTAAGCTGCAAGATGAAGAAAATAACTTCCTTAAGTAATAAAGCTTAGACTGAAATCAAGTTGAAAAGCAAATAAGGAAAGAAAACTTACATCTTCAAGAGACACATACTCATGCCACTCCTCATCTCCAGAACCACCAGCCCCCTCAGTGGCGCCATGATTGATCATTTCCTTCACCCGCCTGGTGATAGGAACAGACTCATCAGTGGCATATATGAGAATTTCCAGATCCTTGATGTAAGCCTACACTTCATTGGGGTTGTCCTCATATTGAAGATGTGTAGAAGCCATAAGATTCCCTATTCCAGGGAGTTGTAATCCCTCACACAAATACAGCCAGGTGGTCTCAGTACCACAATATAAACTCTGCCATAGCTGGACAACCTCTGGTCTTAGATATGAAGGCTGTGAGGAAGGTCCTATAATTTTTGACTTCAATTTCTTCCCAACTCCTGCAACTACAGATAGAGAATAAGAAAGTAAGACTTATTGCTTTATAAAGTAGAAATGATTAAATTACTACAATTAAGTAACTCACCAGGAGTTGATGGAGTGGGTCTTTTGATTCTGACCGGAGGATTATACCAGGCACGAAACCGCTTTGCTGCTAGTTGTGCCTCATCATCCCCATCATGGTAATCCGGTGAATCAGTTCTAGAAGAGGAGTCTATCGAATCAACTTCAGGTGGGGAAGCATCACCTTCATGAGGAAAGATCAAATACTACCCCAGTTTTCTCCCTTGACGTCAGCAACCATAGTTTCCAAGAAACCATCGGATGTTGCTCTAACCTGACATGTACCGGAGGAGATACAACAATCTGTTGCAGACATTTGAATTAACGTGAAAATCTATATGGATCATAGGCCTCGCATATGATTTGTCCGTCAATCCTGGCAACTAGCACACCATCCCTGCAAGCTAGCATGTATGCCCTCGAATCCAAATGGGCTGTCCCATCATCAACAAATCGCCCAGTTGGAGGACTTCCATAAGGAAAGAAGTTGAATTACTTAAACATTCTCAACCTCACTTTCATTTCATAAGCATTAACATCTAATGGAGCAACTCCAGAGAAAGCTTGCACTGACAGCCTGAAAGAACTTCCAGGAATTTGTAATCTATTCTCTACATTGTAAGTCCTGAAGTGAGTAGTGATCCATCCCCACAAAACTTGGAATGGTCCCACTATTCTTAAAGGAGATTTACCCATGAAGACATGAAGTAAACTCCTGTTAATCTTTGCTAAAATGGGGGTAGACAACCCAACCATTTTTCCCTCAACCAACTTTTCCGCAATAACGAAGGTCCCTGGCCTGACGCCTCCCTTCGAATCCTTGACTGGCAAGAGATAAACACTGAGCCACATTGCCAAGAATCCCCCTAGACGAGTCTTCTTTGGGATTCTTTGATTCACTTCATATCCCCACTTCTCGAACTCTCCTGCTTCTAGAGTTGGCCAGAATGTGCCAGGAGCACCCCTTTTCTCAGGTTTTGGGCAGGTGTTAGGACATTTGGGCCTCTTATCCTTGGATTTATTTATCTTGGATCCTTTTTCTTTCGGCTCCTTCTCCTTTGGCTCACTCTCTTTCTTCTCAATAAGAAATACATTCATCCATTCCTCCAGATGAATATCTTTTCTAGAATGAGTTAATGAAGTCTCTGAACTCTTGAGCCTGTGGAAGATCTTAAATAATTCCCGAGCTAATGTAGGAGTCTTCTCTGAATCATTCCAAGTCACCTTGGGAGGAATGAATTCATCATACATATCACCCAAAATTGGAGCCACTGAAATCTTGTGGACATCCCAAAAACTGATACCTACTTCTCCATGAGTCAGATAGAAGGAATTAGTTGCTGGGCTCCAGTGGCTGAGTATCTCTGGCACGAAGTTATCATGTCTTTAAACATATGTTTGGCCAACCCAGACAACTTCGTATATTGCAGTTCTATTTAAATCCTTGACAAACTCTGCTCAGGTTTGTCACACCCAGTATGCCCACATCCAAGTTGGCTTCATGCCTCCCCCAGGACGGAAGTCCCAACTTTTCTTCCAGCCTTTGGATTGATCCATCTGAGCATTTCGGAAGATTTAAGGATGACAATGTGGTTGTAGCTCAGGTGTATGATTTTTCAGATCTGGTGTGCAAGGGCTATGATGCATCATGTAGGACTTCTCCACTGTTCCAGCATTTAGAAATACTCCTCCACCTGAGATATTTGCTGAAGCAAAGTTGGTGTAATTCTGAAACCACAAAAATGGAAGATAGTTCTTTGCTTCTGGAATGGTGACTTCATGCAAATGACCATAGCCATACAAAGGTAGATAAGTGCTCTGTGGGAAGTCACGATGACATTTCTTCAGATACTTAGCCAAATTCAGAAGAGTGCTATCTTTGACAGTATAATAATCATGGACAATGATGTTCATCATATCATCTATCCACTTTCTAGCCAGTTCATCAACTATTCTGGGTCTAAGAGCCATTGATTCTGCACAAAAGTTGAATAAATTAAATTCTTAAATGGATTGATTTTTCATAAACTTTGTGAAGAAATCCGAAAAAATGGAAAAGGCACTAAGGCGCGAGAGTCTAAACTTGGCGCGCAAGTGTTCTTATTCCGCGCTAGTGTTTACAACGCAAGTCTAAAATCACACAAGTACAGATACCTAGACAGCAGCGCGACGGGAAGGAAACAGTGGAAGGAAGAGACTTGCATGGCGAGAGCTCGAGAATTCAGAAGCCAATTCTATGCACAGCCAAGGATCGTATATTTATAGGCCAGGAGGCCTATCTGCGCGCCTACACCCAGTGCGCTCAAGCCTTGCACGACTCGAACCTGCGCGCCAAGTGTTGCGCACTGAACACTTATGATCCACCATTCCTTCATATGTCTCCTTTTTCCTTAGAGTCACATCCTAATTTTCTTTTGGATCCAACTCTGAGGGGGGACTTTTGTTGACGCTTCTTTTCGTCACAGAGTCTAAATATTGGAAAAGGGGAATATCTTAGCTCAAATTGATTTATCCTTGGAAGAAAATATCAAAAATCGGCAAAAGGATGAACAAGGAGAAGATTGCCCATAAGTCGCGCAAGTTTCCTCATAGTCACGCAAGTCCACTTGTGTGGCAAATTATGGTCGTGCAAGTGACTTGCGCAACCTAAGCGATAACCGCCCGGGGTCTTCTCCTGCCTATAAATAGACCCTGTGGGCCCCCCATTCGAGGGGGTGGTTTTTTCTTCAGAAACTCATATTTGAGATCCCGGCACCCTAGTCTCTTCCCAAAATCTTTCGAAACACTTATAAGGTAATTTCTTACCTAGAACGGAAGATCTAAATAGGGGGAGGAAGGCCTAAGTGTTTAAAATCATCAACACTTGCGTGCCTAAGTGGCCAGCCCTTAAGGGAAAAGGGACACACTTGCGCGCTGCCTTACTCCTTCAATAGATCTTGCACGTCCCTCTTCTGAAAGAAGCTCAAGAGGATTCTAAAGGCTTTAATGAAGAGTCACTCAAGTATTACCCTTCTGGTTAACCATCGCGCAAGTATACCATGTGTCGCGTAGGCATACCTGCACGACCAGGACTTGCGCGCCCACGCAGTACCTGCGTTCCTACCAGGACTTGCGTGCCCCTGCCTTTTTGGGTGCCTTTCTTGTCCATTTCACCCCTCTTAAGCCATTACACCTTTCCTATTCAAAATTCAGTCTTCAAGACACTCTTAAAATCCATTTATGGCATGATTTATTGATTTGACTTCCTTATCTTAAAGTAATTCTATGGAATATCTCTCAAAACCTAGTGATTTACACATATTTATTTCACTAAAGATTGAGATTTCTTTCATTCAACCTCATCCTTTAAGATGAGAGAATCCTTAATCTGGGTCTCCTTTTCAGGAATAATCCCCAGTCATAAGTCCTCTAATCTGGGCATCCTCTTTAGGAGTAAGCCCCAAGTCCCTTAATTTTTGGGCATCCTATTTAAGAGTATCCCCATATCCCTTAACCTGGGCCTCCTTTTCAGGAGTAAGCCCTAGTATCAAACCTAGGCCTCCTTTTCAGTAGTAAGCCCCAGTCTCAAATATGGGCATCTTCTTCAGGAATCAGACCCAGTCCCCTAATTTGGGCATCCTCCTTAGGAGTAAGCCCCAAACCTTAATTACCTTAACCTGGGCCTCCTTTTTAGGAGTAAGCCCCAGTCATAATCCTTAAACTGGGCCTCCTTTTCAGGAGTAATCCCCAGTCTCAAATCTGGGCATCCTCCTTAGAAGTGATCCCTAGTCTTAATTTCTCTTAACCAGTCCTAATTTACCTTTGATCTGGGATTCCTTTTCAGGAGTAAAACCCAATCATAAGTCTTCTCCTAATTTGGGCCTCCTTTTCAGGAGTAAGCCCCAAGTTAGAGTTTTTAAAATCTCCATGAAGAACATATACCTTTATGGACCCTATTCCCGGATTTCTTCCTTAAAGTAAATCCTAACCTTCATTTATCTGGGCTGCCATACATATATAAGCCCCACATTATTTCTTATGATTGCATCTTTCATGGAACAATTATCTAATTTTTACCAATACCTCTTGTTTATCACACCGAGCATGACTCACGTGAGCTTAGAGTGTAAAAGTAATTGTGACATCCTTCTTTGAGCCATCAATCATAAACATCATACTCCCTTACTCGAACTACGTGGGTTCTGATTCCTTTTCCAAAAAAAAGGATACGTAGGTAGCCCATCTGCGGGTTCGATCCCAACTCTAAAATAATCCATGTCCTTCTAAATGACAATAAAATTCAAGTGCCCCACTGAGTGGCTTTGAAACCAGCATGGTCATCATAATAACCAAGAGACTTTTATATAAATATGCCGAAGGATACCATTGACCAAGAATCTTTAATAAATATAGATGATTCTCTATCGATGAAGAACCTTGAATACATATAAAAGATTCTCTAAATTTCGTACATATTTTATCATTGATTGTAAGATCTAAAGGGAAGCTCATTTTATACTTGGTAATGTAGTAAGTATTCACGAACATAACTTAAATCTATAAAGAGAGTCCTGAAATAGACAATAATTCCCCTCAAAAAGGTGTGATGAGCCCGACCTCCCATCCTCTCGACCAATGAAAATTCCTAAGCCTCATCAGTCCACAAAATAATGAGCGCCTACCTTTGGAAAGTAGGTCCAAGTGGATGTGGAATCATTGGATGTTTCCGGTTCTATGAACAAACCTGTTAGAAACCGATCGGAATGTTTGAACCTCCCATCAAGAGGTCATCCCCGAATTCTGAGGGAAACATTTACCCTAGGTGGGAATGATTCATCTCAAGAGGACTTCCAAGAGGCTTCCTATGAGGGTGACCTCCTAGTAGAATAACTTTGTCCAATCTTGACCTACGGTCTCTGTGGTCAAGTTATGGATACTGAATTTTTTGGGGACGAGTCTTACCATTTTTTTATTGACATCATGTTTATACTGATGTCCCTCATATTGATACATGCCATGCTTTTCTCACACTAAAATTTAGATATCCACATGTGGTTGATCCTTTTTTCTCGTATTGCATCTAGACCAAATAGATTGAATAATTTGGAACTTCTTTGGGGATCTACTTGATTAAAAACATGGGAAATCACCAACACCGATGGTACCTATGAAGAGACATCTCGAAGGATGTCAGGAAATCCATACCAGTTATTTGTGAGTGGGAGTGAATGGTTATGTAACACCTTGGGTTTTATGAACCTTGTACAATTGGATAATGTTATATTTTACGTTATGGTACTTTAATATGAATTTGTAAAAATAAAATTTCTATTTTAAATACAATTATGCTTTAATAAAATCTTTCTCTTTAATTTTTTTCAGATGGAAGAAGAGAGGTCACCGACCAACCTCTTGTCACTTCCTACCAAACTACTAGATATTAAAATTATCAAGACATGTTCGTAAGAATACCCACCCTATGAAAATTTACACCTATCTTGCAAAAAACTCTATGAGCTATTAAACCTCCCAAATATCCTTTGTCTCTACCAAGGAGATATTATTGTGTGTTACCGTATTTAAAATGCAGAATTTTCAGAATATAGGAAAAGAGGAAAGTATCATGAATGTCTCTTTTTATGTTTCATGTTGGCCGATAACTACCGGGCCATAGGAAAATTTCTATAACCTATAATAGAGGGTGACCATCGAGTGGCCTACCTATTCTAGGTCCTGTGTTTTAGTATGTATGGGAAACTCTACAACATCAATATATTCAGGCATGATGTAGTTTGAGGAATTTATAGGTAACTAGTCCACTCTCAAATATCCGACCTCCACACATCTCATGCCTCTCATTGGAAGGCCGGGTGTTTTATGCACAGGTTTGACCCTAAATGATCTCAGTGTATCTAGAACAAAGAGGTCAAGAATCTAAATACTACCCTAGGAATCCACTTGAGGTCATCAGTAGCCTATCCACGATGGTGGTCCTGGTGAAGGGACATCATGAGTAACGCCTGACTGGTTTTACTGGAAGAAGTGTTTGAGTGTTTTAGAATTTAGAGGGTGAAATTCCTTTGAAAGGGGGGATAATGTGATTCCATAAACCTATTTCACATGTAATAATAATAATATCATGGTTTTATTTTGTTTAATTTTCATTCTATCCAAAAAAAACATACAAAATTAACAAAAGGCATTTTTTTAATTAAACAATGAAGTGATTACATTACAAAAAAGCCAAAAGTAAACCATACTACCCTAAGATACCTATAAATAGACCTATTAATATCCCATGGAGACCACCCAATACCACAAAATGACCAAGTAAATAGTGGGGGTCCTTCGGATCTGTCACGATGAACATCAGTATAGCCAGAACCACTACAACCATGCTAAGAATCAATGGAATGATGAGCACAATCTTATCCAAGTTTTCTTGAAGTTTAAATACCCTAAACATGTATTTATAAGGGTCTTATTGACCTTTGTAAATACATATGACCGTTATTTTCCTTTTTAGGGGCGTTGGAGTTTAAAATAAACTGACCGTTAGAATCTTTTTAAACCAAAATAATCTAAGAAAAAAATTAAGATATATTTTATAATTATTCCCAAAGCCTATATAATTTTCTTAATAATTTTAATTATTTTGATATTTTTTACATATCTTCAGTTTTATCTTTAATAACATAGTTTAAAATAATATTTTATAAAACTTAGTATGATTCCAAAACATAGGTAAGTTTTTCAAGCACACTTTAAATGTTTCAAATTTTTTAAATAACCTAGTGTTATATTGGTATTTTAAAGATTTTTTTAACTAATGGTTTAGTTTATATAAGTATTAAGATTTATAAATTAATTTTCTTTATAGTTATTATAAATATTACTTTTTAAACATAACAAATAATTATTTTACTAAGTATTTTAAGTATAAACTCATTTTGAATGTTTTAAATATTTGAGTACTTTAAAGTTGTATCTTTGAACACATTTATTGAACTTAACTTTTAGATACATAATATTTTAACAAAACCTAAAAGGAATTTAAAATCGTAACCTTTGGGTTTTAGTGAAAATATAAAGTACATATGTTTATTTTAATTAATTCCAAGAGAAGTAAGCATTTTTTTTAAATTTGAAAACATGTCTATGAAAACATTTATTAATTTAACATTATACTCCTAGTTATGGAAAATATAATTTATACATTTATTTGTGTACTTTTATCATCCAAACTTTAAAATAAATTAGGACTCATTTTTTATGAATTTAAGGATATTATTTATTTAATAAAATTGATTATTTGTAATTTTATTTTATTTCCTTGGGTTATATAGTTTATTTTGAGAGTTGGTTTTATATAAAAAAATGTAAAATCCATAAGGGTCTACCCTCTAACTGGGCCAAAGGAGGAAGCATGCGCTAATACAGGAGTAGGAGGCCGATCCTATGCCCTTCAACCTCAACAAAGACTAACCCATGGGCTTGTGTGCATGCCTATAGGCACGCACAAAGGAAACAAGTAACATGCCGCCGTTTGGGGTGGCGCAATGGAAGGGGTGGGAGAAGAGTGCGCCTATAGAAGACTAGTACGAGGAGGTACCATGAGGGGGAGTGGGAATTTTGAACTCATTCTGGGAGATCTAGGGTTATAAAGTAAGGCCCGAAGTCATCTCATTTCGATGTGGGATGCCTTTTTTCAATGAGAATCAGATATAGACCGTCCAATCTCTTTGCGTGAGATATGATCCATCTGATCGGTTAAACCATCAAATCCTCATAGTTGCGACTTTCACTATGCTTCTTTATCAGCCATCTGATCTGGTTTTGTTCTAATCACAGCCATTCAAGCCATTTTGAAAATGCCATGTCGCTCGCTGTCGTCCGATCAAATCAAATCTAATCGCAACTGTTTGTCCATTTTTAAAACATTGAATCTTTCTTAGCCGTTTGATCTCATCTTGGCTGATCAGATCCATTCATACTTTTCAACACACCCCTCTATGTATTCTTCTTCCTCCCACATGCACCGCACTAGTAGCTTTCGCTACTTTCTTTGTTTTTTTCTACACTCGTGAAACCACATTTCATCCCATGGCCCCTCCTTCCTTCTTCTTCTCCACTAGACTGAGTGCACCCAGTCTTAAGTTAAACCGAGGTTCCTCATATCCTTTTCAAGTTTCCTTAATATATAATTATTTATTGTTTATATATATAACCCATTTTCACTCAGACCCTATGGTTTTTCATCCTTCCAGCACCTCCATGATGCTCCTCTCGACTTATTCTCTTTCTTTGAACTAGGTAAGGGTCCCCGGTTTGTCTTGATTTGTTTGTTTTCTAGTTTATATATATATATATATATATGGGGTTTCTTATATTCCTATTGATTTCTTTGAACTATCTTATTAAAAAAATTAATGTTATTGAATTTTTTTTTGTTATGTAAATCACAATAGAGTTTTATGTTGGTACCTTAAATTTGTTTCACTGCATATATACACATATGTATATATGCGTTCTTAATAAAACCATATCGATGTTATAATTTAAAATAAGGACTCCTACTCTAAATGAAATTCCTAATGAATAGAAACCATGTTACGTTTATAGGAGTATTATGTTGAGGAAATTATAAATATACATGGATTCTTACACACACACACACAAACACACATGCACAGATATATATATATATATATATATATATATGTGTGTGTGTGTGTGTGTATTTATTTATGAAACAATACCCTTAGTTTAAAATTATGGGGGAAAATGTTGAACTTTTGTTTAATTTATGTTTTAACTATACATAAATTATGTGTTGGGTTCTTAAGTTTTGATAAAGAACCCCTAAGTACAAAAGGTGATATATATATATATATATATATATATGTGCATATAATTTGATCATGATATTAATATGGTTTCACAATATGGGTTCACAAAATATTAATAAAAATCTATAATGGGGGGTTTTGAAGTGCGAAGAGTTTTCAAGAATTAATTTGGAATTTGTTTTAATACAACCCTTTATAATCACTTTATGTTTATATGGATTTTACACTTATTTTCATAAGTCTAATGGTATTGGTTTTGTTAGTTAGTTGTGTGGTTGATATTCTTGCTTTTCAATTTATACCATTGTGTGTAAATAATTGGGAGCACCCTTGTGGTATGTTTATACATAAACATGAAAGTAATGGGTGTTAAGAAAACTACGTGTTTAATACCTCACATGAAATATATTTTTTAATTTTTAATTAATTATGTATTCAAACCATGATGAATTGGAATTATGAATTTATTAATATAATATGTTTTCATAATAAGGATTTTTGAATTTTAGGGTTATCATTTTAAGGGAAAAAACCTGTATTTTATGTGCATTAGTTATCATCACATGTTATATAATCTGCCTACCAAACATTCCATTTATTAAATTTCCATGCAGTTGTTTGTTTTGAAACTTAAGTGCATTATTCACTATATATATATGTAAATGCTAAAGAATGTAATTAAACTGTTATGAGCATTTATGGATTAAGGAACTTAATAATCAAAGTGGTATGGGACACTATGAATAATATAAAATGATAAATTAAATATTTCATGTCGTATATGAAACTTTGAATAATAAGTAATGAGTAATTTAATAAATCAAAGTGGTATAAGGCACATTGATTTAATGAAATGAGGAAAGAATTGGACTTAATATGTGATAGGTGGGGCCCGATATATCCCCTTGATACATCATTTGGGATCTTGAGTCAAATACATGTAGAAATGGTTGAGGATTTTCCTAATTTTTGATTTATGGTTTTGGATAAGGCCTTAATCATTTTTGATGTCTTGGTCTAGGCCTTGACAGAATGTTTCAGAGTGTTCGGCATAAGCACTTCCGTCATTATTTTTATGATATTTAATTAACCAAGTTAATGTTATAATAGTTGAATATACTTGGTTAAGAGCATGTACATATGAGTATTAGAATAAGTAAATGATTATGGCATAATGTTTATTTATTACTCATAGATTTATCAGCCAATTTAAGATTCCCAGTTAGTAAGGGAAGAAGATAATGTTATAATCTTATATGAAAATCTGATCATGTATTACATTCATTTATAAATTTTTTACTTTCACTTTCTCATGTCAAACTTATTATAGTTAGAATAACTCTTGCTTTATATGCTGCACATCATATATTTTGTATAAACATGCTTGTGATTAGAACATTTTACCTTGTAACTCTGTAAATATTTCATGAAATGTATAATCATAATTTTTGGACAAAATATTATGTTATAATTCATATATTGTAGTTTTCCTTAAGAAAATGATTTATGTATATTTTTAAAAGGAAGTTTTTCAAACGGTTTAATTGAAATATTATTTTTCATTTTAAAACCCCCTTACTGAGCATTTGTATGCTCACCCTACGTTTTAATTTAAATTTTATAGGTTTAGTAGATTTGAGTTACACTGATTGATGGGAGCTTTGTGGAGATGTTTTCTCTTTCAATTTTTAAGGATTGTAATATTTGTATATAGTTTTATAGACTCTAAACTGAAAAGGTCATCTTTAGTGGACCATAATGTGTGATTTATCAGCATTTATTTTTATAAAAAAATTACACACCATGTTTTATTGAAACCGCACCAGCTCTAGGGAAGTCTGGGGCCGGGACATGACAAAAAACTATGCTATATTTGACATCCAGTGACCAGAAACATAAAATTAACAACTCTTCCATAAAGGGAGATGTTTAACAAAAACTAATCTAATACTCCCCACCATTGGTGTATCCATATCATCACCTTGTAACATAACATGTTCTAATATCTCGAGGATGTATTCCAGGAAAATGATATATTTCAACTAAAAAAAAGGTCCACCACCCTCAAATATCCAATGGTGTACTCCCCACCATATGTAGTACCTTATACTTCTCCTCGAGAGAAACTCTTAAGGAGTTCTTTCGTCAAGACATATATCATATTTAAGAAGCTCAATGTATAACCAACACACTCTTAGTATACACATGATGATTTTAAGATACATAAAATGATATTATCAAACTATTAGTATATTAATATTTCATTTATAATCTTTTATAGAACTCCCTTAGCCATGACCACTTCAAAATAGGATTTGTTCACCTTTACCCAAATCCTGACACCATGTCTCTTGATAGTGTGTGTCCAGATCTATCCACGATTCAACTAGATCATGACACATGTTTTATCCATGATGTCTCCTATACCATAGAGATAAATTTATCCTTTTATCAAAAAACACTATAACCTATTATGATTCAATCATAACACAAGCATATAACTAGTCATACTATTTAATAAGGCATGTGTATGCCTAGGACAACCTATCTCATTGGTTTCCCTTTATCAAATGAAATGTCAATATATATGGGTTATAGTTAAAACTAAGGGTCTCTATGTCTCCCACCATTCCCTATTGATCATGTCTAACTATGTGTAACTTAGTATTACCACTTAGCCCATAGGTTAAACCTCTCACAGAGGTCACATGACATGGGGTGTCATTCGTTTACCCATCCCAATACAAGGTATTTAATTCCCCTATCAACCCTCTCTAAGGGAGGTAAGGAACAATAGTGACATATAAGGTTCAATCTATCAAGACAGTTTCAATTATATAAGATTTAAATTGTGATGATATAGAGGGAAAACCCTATAATGTTTTATTAGAAATCCATTTATTTTATACCCATTTGTAACTACCATGTTTATGAAATGACTATAATGTATTCTCCTAATAATATTCTACCTCATTTGGCCCTGATCATATGTCAGAATCTAAAATAGGAACTTCTAATAGAGTATCATGATATGATCATAGAGAAGATACTAAACTGAAACTCGCCAAGAATCCATATGTGGTAATACAACCTTGAGTTTCAGTATACTATAAACATTTAGGTGTCTATTGGATTAATATATAGTGAATCGACATGATCAATTTAAATGAAAACATACACACATAAAGGGTATACAATAATAGAATAAAATATCAATACTGACTTGCGTGGGTTAGTACCATACTCACTCGGTTTGGTTAAGTATAATTTTATTCCATGTTATATGAGGAAACACTATATAGGTTGTTACAAACATGTTAAACAACAAAAAATATGAAATAATTCACTATAAGGTGTCAAAAACCAAGGAAACATGGAACCTATTGACCTACTTGTGCCACTACACCTCCTATGCATTTGGATTAAGTCATAATCCATGTTACCAATAGACTCAACATATATCCACATAACCTTTTATCAGAAGGAAATATATATACATGATGGCCCAGTCAAGTAGAAATCTACCGAGAACCCATATTGGAAAACCCCATTTAGGATGTTATTGGAACGTTGAATGATATGCCTTAGTCATCAATAAATCACACAAAATCAGACCAATGACATGTAAAAATCAATAATTTATGCTCAACAATTAGATCCATAGAAGTATATTTGAGAATCCCAAAGAATATCAATAATAAGTCTTAGAATTCATACCCAAGGAAGCACAACTAGGTGTCCCAATAGATAATAATCAAAAGGCTCAAAATCCATATTGTAGGAAGTTCCATTAGAAATATCAACATAATAAGGCTTAGAATCTTTATCTCGAGTAGTATATTTCATCATCCTTATCAAACAACTCATCATGTCAAGCTCATTAGCCCAAATACTTATAATCACCTCTCACAATCATATCTATATCAATAATAACTAAGTGGATACACAAAAAAGAGTGAGGGTGGATGACTGCTTAAACCAGACACTATTACCAAATCCACATGGGATTATATGTTCATTACAGGTGATAAGGATAAACCCACTACCATCTCTACCCGAACCCGTAATACATTATCTCAAGGTTGATCAAACACCAAGGCCCCCACTGGGTATCTTAAGTCAATACAAATGAGAGGCATCCTACCCAAGATCCTCTAAGTCCACAAGTAAATTATTACATCCCTCTTGGGATCTTATGAGGTCAAACATAAGAAAATGCACCCTACCTTGGATCCTCATAAGTGAAGTAAAAAGTTGGAATACTATATTGGATCCTAAAATGGTATGTAAGTAGAAGAATCCTACATGTGATCCTTAGAAAGGTTAAATAAGTGGAGGAATCTAACATGAGATCCTCCATGTTTAAAATAAATTGTATGAATCCTATGGGGTATCTTTAGAAACAATTCACATAAAAATAAGAATGTACAAATGTAAAGGCATCTTAGTTGGGATCCTCTATGTCAGAGTATAAAGTAAAGGTATCCCTCAGTGGATCCTTGGTAAAGACTAGCCTCATGGGGTAACACCCAACTAGCCAAATATCACCATGGGAAGGGATATGAAATAACTTTTCTAAGTATATTACTCATGTACAATATATGTTTGAGTGTCTCACTATGAGGACATGATATAGAAAATTTTTGGAGGAAGAACCACTCCATTATAGCTCACTCTCCCCAAAACATCGTATATGAGTCCTCAAATTTCATCAAGGTTTTCACCATCATGACCTATGTGAAAAAGATAAAAATGGATTAATCATACAATAAATCCTATCTCTTGCAATAAATATATGAAACACACTATAAAGGTCATATGGGAGATGTACATGGCGTGTATACACAAGTACCCAACATGTACTCTCAAAGATACTTATGGGTGTGTCCCTCAGCCGACCATGGCTTGTAAAACCCATGTACATGGAATGTTCCCTATATGGGGTACGTTCCTGTGTACTGCACATGACCTATACATGTATATCATCCAAGTATTTTACTTCTATATGATGTTTATCCCACCCGAGTTCTATTTGTATACTTTACATATCCAAGTACCACATATACGGGGGATCTGGCTAGGTACCCAGCTACATAGATGAGTACCAGTATACAGAGTGTATAACCTATATATTCCATGTAATTATAAAAATTCCATCTTCCCTAAATGAGTATAATACATATAATGTGTTCCCATACTTTATGATGTGTTCTCAAAACTGTTGAATGGAAACCCTTTAAATCGGCCCAAAACCTTGTTTTTATCACCAAAATCTATATATCGACAGTCAAGGGGTCCTAAGAAGTGATAATAGTTCATTAAAAAAAAGTTAAACATACATGGATTTATGAGATGAAATTAAAAATAGCCTACATTCAGGTGGAATCCAGTGAATCTTCACCCGTTTGTGCACATTTTTATTGTCGCACAATGATCTGGCTCCTCCTGAGCTCAGTGGAAGTACCTTCCTTCCTCTCCATCTTTTTTTATCTATCTAACCAAACCTCCCCTTTTATATCTCATACATGTCATATGGGAATCACACATGGTTTATAGGAGTTTTCAAGGGGAGAGGGAATGAGAATACGGAAAAAAGATAAATATAAAGGGGCTCTGCCCAACCCAACACTGACACCTGGCAAGATTTTAGGCCTAGGATAAAAAAATGCCCCATTTGAGATTCATTAGTGGATATATAATCTCAATACTATTCTTTGTTCCAAATTTATAGTCGAATAAACATGTGCAAATAGATTAATATTTAATAAATACAATATTAAATAATAATTCTTCCATGAAAATTCGACCCATTTATAATTCCACCAAACTCATGCCCTAGGGTAAAACCATCATTCGAAGACAAACTGCTTGGTCAAACTCAATTTATGAGGACATGTTTTATGGTAAAATTATCATTTTAACCCTTATAAGTATCTGAAATCAAAAATTAAAATTTCTAATCAAATTTAATGTCTATAAAAACATGTGTCCTTACAATCTACATGACTCTTCAATTAAATTGTAGTCTCGTCACTACCATACAGTTTTATAAGACTTAGAATGATAGGAAGGTACCATATATCATTCAAAAGACACGATTCAACTTTCATACATTGAGCTCCATAACAATTTATTAATTTTATAAGTGGTTTTTGGTTCTTATAAAATAATATACAGACATTTTGACAAGAATATAATCTTATAGGGGTCATACCCACTGAATATAAAAACCATTTAGCATCATATGTTTGATAAGGAAGCTAAATATCTACTAGTAACATGTCATTCAAGAGAGGAAGTAATTTTATGAAGCTAGTGTCTCTCTATCTATTGTTATCTATGAATTTATATAGCTTAAATATGACAAAAAAATGTTGTATATTTAGTACCTCCACCATATAAAAAGAATATTTGATCTGATTTTTAACTTATCAAATGGATTTGTACAATTTTGAAGGATGTATTCAACTATTATTATCATTTTATTAATATTACCTCAATCATCATTTATAATTGTACTTATATCAGACTATCCATACACCATACCATTCTCCCAGTCACTAACTATATTTTTTTCTTCTCTATATTTAGTCAAACATTTATAACATTGATCTGTTCTATGAAAGACCATTTGTTCTTTCAACTCACATGGATAAATTCAATATGAATAAAAAAATAAACATGGATAAATGATTTGAGAAGGACCATTTCCATGTTTTTCTGAAACACATGATGAAATATTAATCCCTATCTACATACTCATTATATAGATGATTGGAATCCATTAATTTTCAATATATATCTATCCTATTTTATTCAAAACTATTCATATTTAACATAAAATAAACACACTAAAGGTATGAATATAATATATCATTTTTTACAAGGATATAATTTATAAATCATAACTTTATGAAATATACTAATAAATTATTATACATATATCTGTAAAATATATCAAAGAATTAATGTAAAATATATATTTTATAATTGATCTTATAATATATACAAATAATATCAATGGTAAATAAAAATATAATTTTATATGATATATATACAAAGATAGGTAATAAAATATTTGTTTGTAAGTATATAATTATGTATATGTTTTTGTGAGAGTGTATAAAATATAAATAGTTTATATATATATTTCCGTATTTTATATTATAAATTTAAATAATGTACTTGATTACTATGATACATACATTATTATGGTATGAAAAAATATAATGATTTGAAGAAAATACTAACTGTTATGTATATATATGCACACACTTGGATACACACACATACACCCAAATATATATATATATATATATATATATGCATAATCACACACAAATAAAAACATATACAAATATTTATACTTAAAAAAAAAGTTGAAACACACACATTTATATATATATATAAATACATGGATATAAATAAAAACATATACAAATATTTAATCATATAAAAATATATAAATCACACAAATTTATATATGTGTTTTTGTTTGTGTTTTCAAAAAATATATACGGATGACTTTGTGAAGAACAAAAAGAAATCAGGGATTGAATTAATATCGAAATCTATATGTAAATTTATATATTCACACATATATAAATATTTAAATATATAGATAATCATGCACTCAATTTGTAGAAAATTATGAGAACAAAAACCAAAACCATTAAAAAACCCCACATTATTAGTTGAGAAATACTTTAAAACTAGTTACAAATCACCTATATTCATTTTTTGAGGTTTGATTCATCCAAATTTTCCCTAGAGGAGAAAATAATTTTAAAATTCCATGGAATCTTTAATGGAAAGAAATATTTGTGTAATGGCCCCAAATCTAGTAATCCAGAGTTGGTGCCTACATTATTACATTAGTGTAGATATAAAGGTTAAAATAAAAAATAACGAATTAGTTTGTTAGTTTTGGAGAATTAGATGCATACTTGATACCTATTTTACATTTTTAAAGTAAAATAAATCATAACAATAGGAAATACATATCATCCTTGAAACTCATTCAAAGGATTCGTCTTCAAAACATGAGGAAATGAAACAAAATAAAGGTGAGATCAAATTCATAGTAAGGGTTATATACTATCATGGGTAAACAAATAATATTCAATATTGAAAGGTAAATAACTAAAAAATCATTCCATTTAATCAATATACTGAGCATGAAATAACGTATAATCATTATGTTAATGTATCTAACTAAACACACATACCGTTTAATCAATAAACTAATAATGAAATGCATCTAAAGAAAATATCAGTGTAAAAATATGAAGGACTGTAATAATAACAGAATTAAAAATGAAGGAAATACATAGTTATTGTACATCATGATATCTATAATTATAATTCCTCTACAATCAAGACCTTCCACAAGACAGTTTAAAACTATGGTTAAAAACTCATCTAATTGAACCAACTAGTTTGTCTCATGAGACCTTTCAATGATTAAAGAGGCTATCTATCACTGGGACCCACCCAAAAATACATTTCTGAAGTATTAAAAATATATATAAAAATAAATTTAATTCATAAATCAATATTCATTTTCATGAAATATCCATATTGAGTAAGGATATGAATTTATCAATACTTCCATAGTTAATCAAATAACATTGAAAGTAAAAACCATATGTAAAAATGTATATATTTTAAGAAATAACCATATACATCATACAATAATATGGATATCTAAGAAAAATTTAATTTCCAATGAAAAATGACCATAAGAAAGTGATTGTTTCAAGATAATGCAAATAATCACCAAATAATGTGAGATTGTATAATAAATTATTTACCTCTTTAGTAACTGTTAAATTGAAACACCTTGAAGAATAATCATGAAAATAAAAATTAATCATCATGAATAAATTGGTATTAATTTTAAATACATAAATTGGGTATTATATACACTACATAAAATTGAATATGTGTATATTAAAAAATATGTCTCAATAAAATGAAAATTGAGGGAAAATCACTTACCTCCCAATTTCCTTTAGTTGAACATGATTTAGACGATTTAGACTCCTATATAATAGTTTAAATAATATTATTTATTTATATCATAATCATAACAATTTTTATAATATAATATATGGTCATATTATAACATTTTACCATCCATTTGTTAACAATATTTCATTATTTTCATTATTTCGGGTGCTAATTACCTTGTTTTCTCATCTGAGTTTTTTCATGAAAGATAAAGTTAATATAATAGAAAATAAATAAATATTCTCCAAAATGATAATAATTTTATAAATATAATATCTACTCATTAGATAATTTATTATAACCATTCTAAAAAGTTGGTCATGGAAAATGAATCACATCGCTTCGTGGAGACGACATGTCGTACATACACACGAGCGATGATATCATTCTCTTAATGGGTGAAAGGATATGGAAGTGTATGATATATTAAATTTATATAATTGATATAATTACATATATATCTCATATATTCATTAAATATATCCTTATTAGATTACATATAAATCATTAGTGAAAAATGATTCACATCGCTTCGTGAGGTGGTAGTTCGTTGTACTCACGAGCAATGTTATCATATTTTAAATGGAATATAAAGTAAATATGTGTATGTGATATTATAATTCAATAATTATAATAATATAATAAATATTATATATAAATACACACAAACATGAAACCCAACATCATTCTTGAACATGAAAGGTGTTGATGCAAAACAAGTTCTATCAGTTCGTGAGGCAGTAGTCCGTCTTACACATGATCGCCCATTTAGTTTCCCATTTGATGGAAGAGGAATTGATATTGGTCATTAAATTAACATAATAAAATATAGTTATATGGTATATACTGGAGTTATTATATTATCATGATTGAATAAAATTTTAAGGAGTTAAATAGAGAAATAAAATACAAAACATCATTTAAGAATGTTATCTATTCTTCAAAAAACCTCTTTTGGTTTGAACCAAATTCCATCCTAGGATAGATTATTTATTAAAAAAAGGGATATATAAGGTTATTAGTGGATTAAGAGATTTATTTGGGTAGGTATTGTCCAAACCAAATTGCTTTGGAAGTATGAAGTGGGGTGGAGAGTGGGTATCCTTTTATAAGTGGGGAGAGGATACACATGGAATTTTCAAAAAGAATCAATTATAACCATGTTTTTATAATTTTAAAAGAAAAAAATTTGGTTATTTGTGAGACTTAGAGGAGATAGGATCTCAATAAGTCCATAAAATTTTTATTTTTCAAGTTGGTTGGTAATATTAGTAGTTATATTTTTATTTTTACTCCTTAGGTAAATAGTTTTTACATTAACCACATAAATTATTTTTTACTTATTTCACTATTCATAATTTTAAAAAATTAAATTGAACCTACTATATACTATATATTATTATTATTACAAATATGGAATCCATTTTTAGAAATTCAATTCACATTAGTAGAAGAGTCTGATTTAAAATTATACCCGCAGATACAACGAAAAAAGAGAATTTCAAACGAGAAAATTCTGACATGTATAACTAGTTTTAAGATTGTAATTCAATATAAAATTCATTCAACTATCCAAAATTTTATTTATTATTATATAATTTAACTTATTTTTCTTAAAATAAGATTTAACTTCATAAATAATTTAAACGAAAATACAGGTTTTCAGAAAAAATAAGTTTTTTTACTACTCAAAGAAAAATGAAACATTTTAAAAAAAATACCTCAAATTAAACCTATGATAATTATAATATAATAATATCAAAAAATACTTTCATTTTATCAAATAAATTTTCTTAATGTTATAAAAATTATTTCTAAATTATTTGCACAAACCACGACTAAACTGCCTTATAGAAAAATTCAGTTTTATAGAAAACTTTTCATTTTCCTTCAAATGTTTTTTATTTTATTTATAATCAATATATATACATTTTATTTATTTTATAAATATATAGACCATATCATTTTACAAATTTATTTATTAATATTTATACCCACCAACTAAATGGCTAGGTTATAATGTTCATATTTAAATAATATTTTAATAGAGTATTTTCATTTAAACTCATTGATGCCAGTATCAAAAGATATTGAATAGATTAAATTTATTTAAATAGAAATAATTCATATTTCATAAGGGAGTTACATATACCATGACTATTAGGGTTATTTTAAAAATAGGGAAATGATTTTATCTTTTCCAACAATTTTTTTTTAAAAATTAATATTTAACAATGCTAATACAATAAGCGATCTTAAAGAATGAATTTTTCAATTATAAATTTAGCATCAGTAAAAGAATAATTTTATCAATTTTGATATAAAATTTTTTACCAGTGCTAAAATTATCACTAATGAAATTACTAAAAAAATATTAATTTTGTTTTGTATATAATAATAATTTTAATAATAATAATTATATATATAAAAATACAAATAAATACTAATTATACAAATTTATATAATTTTATAAAATAATCCTTTTATTTAAATATTATTTTTTAAAATTTAAAAAATATGATCAATTTTATATATGAATAAATATGTTAGACTAAATATAAATGTGTAATTGTATTGAAATATATATTTAAAATAGAAATAATTAAATAATGTATTCTTTTTAAAAGGAAAAATAATTTCAGTATATTTTACTAATTAAATATAAATATTAAATTTAATATCAATTTTATTTTGAAAAATAATACTAATTTTATTTATAAATAAATTAAATGAATTTTTTAAAAAATAATATATGTAATTGATGTTTATTACGAATAATATTAAAATATATGATTATATATGTATTCTTAAAAATTCCATAATTATATTTGAATTTTTCTAATTATATATATTATAAATAATTGTATATATATATATATAATGTTATTAATAATATTTTAAAAAATATGAATATTTGTTTTAAAATTTATTAAACCTAAATTATGAAAACTAATGTTAAAATTTCATTATATTATAATGTATTGATATTATATTATTTTTTTATAAACACACACCCATTAAAAATATATCTATGATTATCTCTAGTGGAGATTAACTTTTTTACATAATATTCATGTACATTTTTTTGGTAGTCAAATATAATATTTATTGATATTTTAATATAAGTATTTATAAGTTCTAAAAATATAAAATTTATATAATATTAGTGATATTATAAATGAAAAATATTAATAAATATTAATTTTATTTAAATATTATTAGTTAAATTTTCAAAAATATGACTACTAATATAAATGAATAAATATTTTTCACTAAATAAACACGTATAGTTATATTTTTAAATATTATAACATTTTTTATTTTCATACTAAATATGTTAAATAAAATTTTCTATTTAAAATAATTATTAATTTTTTTTATCATTTATATTTTAAAAAAACTATTTATTATTTTCTGTATTTAAATTATAATTTATAAAATATGTATTTAAATTATATATATACATATATTTATTTATTATTAAAATTAATAGATATGTATATATATATATATATATTAATTACACCTGTATAAAATTAATAATACTTTTAACGGGTTGGGGTCGAGACCCATTTTATTAAATAAAGAAGAAAGTCCTCTTTTAAGAAGGGTTGAAATGTAACCCTTACATGACCAAAGGGCCTAGTGGCCTAGAGGCCCAGCACAATATGGCCCGAAGCGCTAGTGTCTAGAAGGAAAAACATGGCCCTGGGCCCAAAGTGAGAAGTCAACATCGTAACATTTCCCCTTTTAAACATTACGATTCGCCCCTTTCAGAAGAAATCACAACATATGCCCAATATGAAAAATGCATTTTCCTTTTCCATGAAATGTTACATCATGTTGGATTGCCACATCAAGGTAGGTAATCCCTCTATCGAAATTGTGGGTGAGGATCGGAATATATGTTCCATGTAACAAGCCAATGTTTATAAATGATATATGTTTCTAGAAATAAAAATTTTGTTATATCATATTATATTATACATATAAAACACATGACGAAACCCGCTACAATTTATTCCATTACTAAATATTATTACATTAATCATCAACTAAATCCATGAAACTTATAAATATTACATGGGGAAATGATTAAATAGAAAAGGTAGAATGGGAAAATTTGGATCACACTAATTCACTTGAATCATTTCCCCTATAAACAACACTATAGAAAAGGAACAAATTATTATTAAACCAATCCACATTTTTGAAATAGAAAATATATAACATTGGGGTGGGATTTTAATGAATTTTTAACCGAGGAAGGAAGTAGTATTTATAAAAGTTAATATGTCTTTTTGAATAGTTATATGAATATTCCAATTGTAACATGACCATTATGAATAATTACATGAACATTAAGAAAAGTAACATGAATGTTAGAATTGTAATCTAACCATTGGAAAATAAAATTTAATATTAATAATAATTATCATGAGTATTTTATCTAAATATAAAAATTATAATTTCATAAAATAAATATCATGATTAAAAACTAAAAAAAATATAAACACATTTTTTGAAAATAATATTTTAAGGTTTTTCATAAAAATCAAAATTTTAATACTAAAAATTAGAATTACCTATATTAGAATATTATTTTAATAAAATTAAATTCATTTTTTAAATCATGTCATAATAATTTTATGAGGGTGATTTTTTTGGTAATTTTCTAAAATACTTCAATTTTTATATCAAAAAAAATTATTTTTTTTGAAATATCGCTTGTTTTGTGACATAATGAGGATGAAATAATGAATTAATCAATACTAAATTGGTTATTTTAGACCAAAAAAATTAAAAATATAAATGGTTCAATTAAAAATAATATACTTAATTTCAAATCCTAAACAAATTCCAATGTCTAAAGTCAAAAGTGTTCCCATAAAATAATAATTTTTCATTTATTCTATATTTCTTATTAATAAATTAGTGATATTAGTTTATAACCGAGTTTAATATCCTAAATATATTTTATATTATTTACTTATGATTCATAGTGTAAAAAATTTTCTATTACAAGTTTCACCTTTGATAAAGTATTTTATTCAATATTTAATTCTTAAAATAGCCTTATCCTTATGTATAAATAACCACTCGCCCTCCTCATAAAAAACTACTCCACCCACACTTACCAATGACAAAACTCTACCAAAATAAGCTCCATAAATCCAATTAAAATATTTTGAGAAGAGTTATAATAATCAAACTCCAATCATTCAAAAATACAAGGGCCGTAGAAATAGAACCACTTCATGAAAGAAGTAATGTAATTTCATCTTTTTATTTCATTTTCCTTTTCTAATTTAGTATCCTACATTTCTTTTATAATAAAAACCTTATTAAACAAATTATAAATTATTTTAACATGATCTTGATAATAGTTATATATTATAAATTTTTTTATTTTTAATATAATCTTATATTATATATCTTGCACCTCCTCTTTGAAAAATGCCATATTAACTATTGGTTTACTGTAAAAAGGAATATTCCAATTAAATTATTATCACCAACCTTACGGATGATTATAATAAATTTTTTTAGATATATAAATGTATTAATATATATATTTTTATCTTCTTGAATAAATAATTCTTATTTAAAATTTCCCTTAGAAAAAAATAAAATTTGAACAAAAAAGTGACATTTTTTTAGAAAACTTCAAGTCATTTCCCTTTAATAAAGGGAATTATGAAATATAATCCAATGATTATAATTTATAAATTATTATAAAAATGAAAATAATACACTTCACTTTCCATGTTTTTATTGACCAATGATTAATAATCTAGATCCATAAAAGCGATAAAATAAAATAGGATTTAAGGTAAGGGGATTCTCAAACCGAAACTCTTTCTTTAGGGTTATCTCCTATTTTAACCGAATCAATTTTTTAATTTTCTTATAATATCAAAAATATATTCATTAAATATTATTTATATTTTATTTCATGGATATACATGTTTCAACCATTCAAAGTTTTTTATAGTCCATTTATTATAGTTTTTTCAATAAGGCTTCAATATCCAAAATATCCCTAGAATACTATTGAGTATTTTCTACATTAAAAGAAGAAAATGTTCTTTTATGAAAAATGATGATATAACTTATTCTTTTGTAAATCATAATGTTAATTTTAATAAGTTTGATATGTGAAATATGTTATTAAACCCATTCTTTTCTGTGGTTTATTTCATGATAATTATTATTATCATTTTTTAAAATGCATGATTAAGAAAATTTTACGATGTGATGAGTGGGACCAAAATTATATATCCATCCAATTCATTGGGTAATTTGATATATAGCATGATATAGTTTTTATTATATGTGAACATGGGTCAATCATTGTTCATAATAACGAAGTTACGATTTATGCACATATTTTATTCTTGAATGTGATGCTACATTTGTTCACAACTATGTGTGGTATTTGATTACTATGTTATGAAATTTCATTATTATGCATATGAAACATTCCATTCCTTATTAAAATATTTCCCTCATGATTATAATGTTGATACAATTCTTATGAAATGAGGATATTGATTATTCTCACCCATGTACTATTGATTCATGTTATTTATTCGTCCTCTTATTGGGAATTTAGCTCACTTGTTTTGTGATTTATATTCATTGGTGAATAAATGTACTAAGGAGATTGTGAGATAATTTTTAGGATATATAAGAATAATTTAAATAATGTTTAATTATTATTATGTTTAATTGATGTATGATATTATTTTTTCTAACACACAAAACATTTGGATCCTAAATTGTAATACTATTATGTGGTTTATATTTCAAATTAAGTAATTATCATTTATGTACTAGAAAAAAATTAATGTAATCCATAGGGATAATTCCTATTTTTAAGGTAAACATATTCATTTTTGTTAATTTATTAGAGTGTGTGGTGTATATGCAATAAAATCTATGCCTAGAAACTATATGTGGATGTGGATCTGGGACAATTGTACCTCGCGGTAAAAACCCTAAAAAGATAACATTGGGTTTTGAATTGATCACCATCCAGTTCATGAAAATCAGCCTTAATTCAAATTTGGTTTGACACTAATAGAAGATATTATTTGGTTAATCATAATCTCTATACAAACCATTATGAAGGTTAAAAAATTGAAATAATTATTCCTCTTAATATTAGAGAAGGATTAAAGTACATGAACTAAAATTATTGTTTGAGATAAATTATAAACATAGGCATCCCTTAAGATATGAAATTAGAATAAATTTTTGAATAAGAATAATTTATTTATTCTTTGCTGACTTATGATTTTTTTCAAACATTTTTATTTTATAAAATGGTCGGAAAAGGGAAAGAAACCCAACAACATGTGTAAGGAAAAATTCACTGTTTTTCTAAACAACGTCACCAATTCTCTAGAAGGTGGAGTACAAAACATCACATATATCCTTATAGGGTTTTCATATTATATTAATAATAACCTGAAACCTGTGGAACATTAGCCATTACACATGAAGAAGAAACCGTTGATTGAGTCTTTTATGTGGAAACAACCACCAACATTTAGTGGGTATTCTGATTCACTTATCTCTTAATAATGGGTGAACTCAATAGAGAAGATATTTTATATGTTTCACGTTTATAATAAAGATATTGGTATTCTGTCCCTCATAGTTTTGATATAGAGGTCAATCAATGGTGGGAATTGATAAATAATACCTCTCAAAAGGAATAAATGGAAGAGATATAGTGGGAATACATTAATAAAATATTTCATAATAAGTATTTCCCATGAACTCTTCAAAAACTGATAGAGAGAAAATTCCGTAAGATTAAGAATAATGAGGGAGAATAAATCATTTATTTTGAGGAAAATCCACAAGGCATACAATATTCTCCTTGTGTTATGTTATCAATAATGATTGAAAAATAGACAGGTTCTTTAGTGTTTTAAAACAACACCTTTGAATAGATTTAACTATATGATATTTTTATTATTATGAAGAATTATTCCAATGTTCCTACAGTGTAGTGATAGAGTTTGGTTAATGTTCCCATGGTTATTGATCTAAGTAACAAAATAGATATTTCATGATTTTGAATAAAATTAAAACTAAAGAAAAAATATCTGACCACCCAAATATCAAAAATCTAGGAATAAAATTCATGAGAATCACCTCAAAGGGATAGGGAAAGGATTCGATTATAGAAGATAAGGCCACCGAGCTCATGAATGTTGATGAAAAGAAATATGACCTATAATATATAGGGAAGGAAGGAAGTAACCATGGTTCAATTCTACAACTGTATAGATCAAGTGAAATATGAAATCTAGTGCACTGATCAATGGGTCATTGAGGATAATCCATGTCATCCGCTACCAAAGTCGAAGGAGTAAGGTAAATCCTATTCCATTAACACATCTAAGGTGGAACATGAAAATCGATTTATTCATGGTATACTCCCTATTCACTAAATAATAGAAAATGTATTATTTGATTTCATTTCTATTAATTTTTTATATCCTATTTGTAATCTAGATATTTTGAATCAAAGCCCTGGTAAATTGAAGTAGTGATATTCATAAAAACACCTAGTGATGTGATCAATAAATCCCAAGTGTTGGTCTCTTCTCTTATTATTCTATATGGTAAGATTATTCTAGATAATCCCATAATACTTTCATTGGTGTAATTTTACACTATTTTGGGTATGTATTGGCTCTCATTATATAGATCACACATTATATGTATGAAAAAAGAAATCTCTTTTCATATTATGAACCATATCATGCTCTTATAAACATGAAAGGAAAATCATAAATCTCTGTTGTAGAATCCCATAATAGTGTGGGTAATGATACCCTATGAATAATCATACCCTGACCAAATGGTTGAGTCAATGAAGAGTATAAATATTGAAAAAAATTCTATTGTTAGGGAATACGCATATATATTTTCTAAAGAGTCACATGGACTTCCACTAGAACATGAGTATAGTTATCAATTAATATTATACCCAGATCCAATTCTATCTCCAAATGACCCTAGAGGATGACCCTGATTGAGATGGAAGAGTTAAATGTGTGGTTTCAAGAGAATTTTGATAAAGGTTTCATACACCCTAGTGTATAATCTTAGGGGAATTTTTGATCTTTTTCAAGAAAAATATTGGATCAATGAGTCTATGTATCGATTACCAAGATCTTAACCAAATATCCATAAAGAAAAAGTATCCCCTTTTAAGGATTTATGTCCTGTTTGATCTACTAAAATGATCTCAATACTTCTCAAAAGTTTATCTTCATTATGGATATCATAGACTGATGGGGAAGAAGGAAGATATTCAAAATAAATCCATCCATAAAATTTATGTACACTATGAGTATATTTTTATTCCCTTCAGACTTATTAATTCCCCTAAAATATTCATTGATTTGATAAATAGATCCTTTAGAGACTACCTTAATATTTTTTTTATTATTTATCAATAATATTAACATTTACTCCAACAGTATGGAGTAGGCATCTAAAGATTATACTTATAACCTTAAGGAATGATAAAATGTGAACTATGTTCCTCAAGTGTGACTTTTCGATGAAACAAGTCACATTATTGGGGCACATTATCACAAATGAGGGTATTTATATATGACTTTTAAAGGAAAAGTAAATTGAGCAATGGTGGTGACACACTAGTGTCATATAAATCCAGAGTTTTCTTAGATTATTAAAGTGATGCTAATGTTTTATGAGAAATTTATCATGAGTTTCGATCCCTCTCAATAAGTTAACATGAAAATGGGTAATGTATATCTAGACATAATAATGTGTGGAATGATTTAAGGATCTCCAGAAGAGGAAAATCCCTACACCTGTACTCACACTACCATTAAGTGGAGATGGTTTTATGATACACTATAATTATTTAAATAAATTATTTGGTTGTGTTCTCATGATGAATTGTAATGTGATGGACTATACCTCATGATAGTTTCATATCTGAGAGTATATTTACCTGATGTATTATCTAACGCTATTGGTTGTGATATTATCCTTAAAAATTTAGAAATAATATAATTATTGTGATATGTGTAACATATAAAAAAATAACAATATTCTAACTTATATATTCCCACAAAATGATCTTGATATGAATTATGATATATTGTTAGAGATGATAAGGACTGTGATTTATCTTTTCACCACTATCCCAGAAAGGTGAATAAGGTAGATGATTCTCATAGTATAAAATAACCTACTACTATATCCATGATGTGGATTGAGAAAGATCATTTCATCGTGGATTGGAAAAGGAGATATCTAGAAATAATAATAGTGGGTAATAAATCCTACCATTACCAAATTATTTCCTAAAAATCTATCTATTATAAGATCAATGAGATATAGTGGGATGATCTAGAGCTTCAAAATAAGGTGAAAGTAATAATGGAAGGAAATATCTAATATTTCCACATCAAGGAATATGGAACAATTATATTTAGAACTATAATTTTTTCCCTAACGACCTAATATAAACGAACAGATATTGTATATTGTTTGGAGACCATATTTCAATATACATCTTTTAAGTTTTGAGATATATTTTGATCTTCAAGAAAACTTTTTGTGGGATAAAAAGGATTAGGATATCTCTAAGTACACCATAAAGTTCAAGGTATGTGATCCATTTCAATTTGCATGATACAAGTCTAAGGGGGTGATGAAACAATTTCCTGTACCCACATGGAAATGGGAGACATCCCCATGGACATTGTACTGGATGTCCTATAGAAATCCAAATGAATTAATTTGATATGGGATGTGGTGGATCGACCCACCAATATAACCCACTTCAACTCTATCTATGAAGATTTATTATTAGAAATAATTACTAAGATATGTGTAAAGGAAGTGGTGCAGTTTCATGTAGTGAAACGTTCAATCAAATTTTATCATGATCCAAGGTTTACATCAAAATTATAGAGAATTCATTAACATGATTTAAATATTGAGCTGACTTTCAATATGTCTTATCACCCCCAAACTAATAGCCAATATGAAAGGATATTCAAACTCTCAAGTACATAATAAGAGATTTATCGATGTAATTCAAATGAGGATGCTATTAACATCCCATATTAGTTCATTTATCATACAACAAAAGCTTCCATTCATGTATTAAAATGGATTCATATGAAGATCTATATGGAAAGTGATGTGAAACTCATAATTTTTTGGATGAAGTTGGTTAATGGAAGCTACATAGACTAGATCTTGGGAAAGAGTTTATAGAAAAGGTTTAAGACATACAATATCATATAAAAGATTCTTAGATTCAGTAGATGAGTTATGTTGAAACCTATCAAAGAGACATGGAGTTTGACATTGGAAAAAGGATTTTCTTTGAAATATAACCAGGAAATAAAGTCATTTAGTTTGAAAAGAAAGAAAAAAACATCCATAAGTACATTTCCACTTTTATATCCTTGATCCCATGGGATAAGGGGCCTATCGGCTTTCACTTTCACCAAATATGGCTCGAGATAATGATATATTAAATATATCTCTCTTATGGAAGAATGTACCTGATCCCTTGCATGTACTAAATCTGGAGGTGGTACAACTTGATAATGACATATCATTTTAGGAGTTTCTGGTGATGTCCATAGACCATAGAGACAATGTTTTACATAATAACCTAATTCACCATGTCAATGTTTTATGGCATAACTATAAATATGAAGAGGTGTTGTGGGAACAATAAAAAACCTTGAAATAGAAGTACCCTAATTTATTCGTGAAAAATAATATGTGTTGAAATTTTTAGGATGAAATTTATAAAGGGGGGAAGAATGTAATAACCTTGAGTTTATAAATGATATTTGGTTCAAGAAAATGTGTTTTATATTATAAAATATAGTATTATACACATAAAATACATAAATAAACCAACAAAAATTTATTTTATTAATAAATATCCTTAAATTAATGAAACTAAAACCATGAAATCTCCAAACAGTAAAAGTGAAAAAAAAATATAAAAAAAAATATGTATAACTGCAAGATTTTGATCACACCAATCCACTAGAATCATCACCCCCTATGAACTAAAAAATAAAAAAGAAACAAAATATTAGTAAACCATTCAAAATTTTTGAATAGGAAAACATATAATATTGGGAGTAATTGTAGTGAATATTCTATAAATAAATGATGTTTTATTTGTAAGAGGTAATATAATCCTTAGAATAGTAATATAACCGTTTTAATAGAATCCTATCCATTATGAATATTAACCTGAACATTGGAAATATTAACCTAAATGTCAGAATAGTAATCCAACCTCAAAATACAAAAATTTCATACTAATAATATTTATCATGAGTAATTTAAGTAAATATAAATATTATAATTCCCTAAAATAAATATAAAAATATAAAAATTAAATAAAATATAAAAACATTTTTAATAAATTATATGTATTTTGTAAAAATAAACAAAATTATATTGAAAATTAAAATTAACTATGTTTGGAAATTATCTTTATAAAATTAATTTCATTATTGAAATCATAAGGTTGAAATTTTCTAAGGGTGATTTTTTAGTTAATTTATGAAATACTTAAAATTTTATGTGAAGTGTAAAAATAGTTTTTTTTCAAAAAATACATGTTTTATGACATAATGATGATTAAATAATGGATTAATAAATAATAAATTTGTTAGTTCAGTCCAAAATATTTGTAATGTGATAATTTTTTCATTTTAAAATAATAAATTTAATTTCTAAAACTAAAAAATATTTTCCAAAATCTAAACTCAAAAGTTTTCCATTAAAATAATTTTTTTTCATTTATTACACTTTCCTTGTTAATAAATTAGTTATTTTATTTTATAAAGGGTTTTAAATACAAAAATAAATTATATTTTATTTATATATGATAAAAAAAATTAGAAATTCACTATTAAAAGGATTACATTAAATATAGTATTTTATTAAATATTTTATTCTAAAAATACTCCTCTCCATAATTATAAATAACCCCTCTCCCTCCACTCGGAAAACCAGCCCCCTTACTTACAAAATCCAGACCTCTATAAATATCCTCTCTCTAAATACCCTTATCATATTTAGGGACATTGTCATGTAATAAATATACAATCATTAAAGAAATTAAGGGTTATATAAAAGGAACCACTTTAATAAATATTTAATATCCTTCAATCATTTTATTTCATTTTCCTTTTCTAATTTCATAACATCCATTTATTTTCTAATTCAAACCTCATTAAACAATTTATAAATTAGTTTTTCATGATCTAGATAATATTAATATACTATAAAAATATTATTTTTAATATAAGTGTATATTATACATCTTATGCCTCTCCTTTGGGAAATGTCTCATTAATGGTCGATTAACCATTGATGAGGACATTTCTAATTATATTATTATCACCAACCTTCTGTACAGTTATAATAAATTATATAAGATATTTAAATATGTAAATATATGTATTTTATTATTCTTTAATTAATTATACTTATGTAAAAATGAACTTTAACAAAATATAAAAATAAATATAATGTTAAATTTTAATGAAAAATGTGATATGAAAACATTTTTCATTTATAAAAGGGTATTAAGAAATAAAATAAAATGATTAAATTCAAAATCAAGGGAAGAAATGAAAATAATACACTTGTGGTTCCATGTTTTAATGAACCTATGTTTTTCATTCAGGTGATGGGAAAGAGATGAAATAAAGTGTTATTTATGGTAAGGGGATTCTGAAACAAAAACTCTTTCATTTATGTTGTCTCATATTTTACATTTATTTTAGTATGAAAGATCCTATAATATACCAAATATGTCGTTTAAATATTATTTTTCTTTTATTTTAGGTATATAAATTATTCCACCCTTTGAAACTTATATCTAAGCCGTTTACAATGATTTTTTCAAGAAGATATCAATTTTCCAAAACATATCTTGAATTATGTTGAGTTGTTTACCATTTCAAAGAATAAAATGTTATTTTATGAAAAATTATAGTCTCCTTTATTAATTAGAGTCCTAAAGTTCATTTCATGAAGTAGTATATGTGAAATATTTTATAAAACCCATTATTTTCCATGGGTTATTTCAGGAATATGATTATTATCTATCCATGTGGAGTGAATGATTATGAGAATTTTATAACATAATAGGTGGTATGGGAATTATATGGCACTCTAATTAATTGGGTAATTTCATATATCTCTGAGATAACGTGTATTATGTGTGATAATAAGGGTATATTTGTTCATAATAACAATGATACAATTTATGTATGTATGTTATACATGAACATGATGCTAGTTTTGTTCACAACTATGTGTGTTATTTTTCCACTATGTAAGAATTTTTAATTACTATTCATATCCCACACTCCACACCTTTATAAAATGTTTTTCGTAGGATTAGGATTATGATCCTATTCTTATGATATGACGATGTTTATTATTATACCATATGTACTATTAATTCATGTCTCTTCTTTCTTCTCTTACTTGACATTTAGATCACCCGTAATTTTAACGTATATCCTCAAGTGATTATATGTACTCAATACATCATGCATGGAATATGCTGATAAAAAATCAGAATTTAAATAATTTTTATATCTTATTATGTACAATTTATGTATGATTCTGATTTCCCCAATACATTAAACCTTTGGATACTTGGTTGTATCACTATTATGTTGTTTATCTTAAAAATATGTAATGGTCATCTAAGGTAAAGATGGTTCTTTAAATAAAAATATAACAATTGATCATTCAAGATGCTCAACTGGTGATGCATGTGTTCCCCACAAGTGCATCACCTTCCAAATGTACTGTATCTTCATATCAGTCCCAAAATGATGAAATCAAAATTAAAGGCACCCTACCCTCCCACTGTAAGGAGTTGGAAGGTATAATGATGATTATTAGAAAACACATCCCTAAATAGTAATACCACCAAATAGTGTCATGAAACTTCTTTCTTAATCCACCGAAGTGTTCATATAGATACTTTCATTCTAGATGCTTTCCACAATTGATAACCCAATAGTCTATTAGACCTAAGGCCGATATGATGGGACAAATTCCCATAAACCAAAAAAACCCTATATTAAAAAAATCCTCATCCAACCATTTTGATATCCCATGACCACATGAAACAACACCACCAAATTAACCCCATAAACACCTCATCATCTATCACTACTGACAACACCATTGCTACCCAAACCACATTCGATGTATCCTTCAAGTAAAAATAAACTTCCAGAAGAAACAAAAGAGAACAGTGATTGGA
Organism: Viscum album; assembly: GCA_963277665.1. NCBI lineage: Eukaryota > Viridiplantae > Streptophyta > Magnoliopsida > Santalales > Viscaceae > Viscum > Viscum album. The sequence goes on along the minus strand of OY728139.1, from coordinate 116,643,789 downwards.
TTACTGTGTGACATCACCGACAAAATCGGATGATTGAAACCCGAATTCATCCACACAACTGAAAACCATCCTCATACCTGATAAATTGAGATTATTGAACCACACATCAAGATCAGTGATGTTTCAATTATTGAGAGAATCCTCATATTAAGATTGGTCATCCTACTCCCAAGGTTAACATCATAGGTCAAAAGTAGAAACCCAAGGATATCTTCAATATCACTATTTTTAAAGGCACCATATCTATAAGAAGACTTGTATCAGTATATCATACTAATGGGGTAGTATCTGTCCCTATTCTGATTGATGACCACACCAGAAGTCATTTTCTATACATTGGGGAAGTGTGATTAAATAAGAACAACATTCATTCCACACTAATGAATGTATACTATTTTCAATTATTTTTTTTGTAGATGATAAACGTAGACCAATATTATGGGTTACTAAAAAATCTAATAAAATTTAATACATTATTTAACAATTGACATAGTAGAGTTATATACATATTAATATTATGAAAATTTAAATCTATTTTAAGTGTTGGAGATTAAAGAATCTAAATACACACACACCCAAGTACCTCAGTGGGTCATGAATCATTGTAAAATCTCTACTCCAAATGGGTTCTAATAATTCAATTAAGAGTTTGAAATTTTGGTATATTGGATGGGTTGGTCTGTAAACCTGGAACTGGAACAGAATTCTAAAAGTTGGTACCCTTCATATTACCCAATTTTGACTAGGGATGATGTTTTGTAGAGGTTTTATAAGATTTGGGTGTATAGGTGGGTTCAATAAATAATGTTACATGTCTTGAAGGATGGAAAGAGATGAATTATTCTTGTAATATGGTTAGTGTTAACTGTTAACCCTAACCGTGTGTCCCTAGGTGCATTGGTGGGTAGATTGGATAAACCATGTGGTTGGTCAGGAGAGAATCGATTAGTGTCTATAGTGAACTATAGACATGTCACATGGATATAATATGATCTATTAAACCATATTCCACAACTATCGGGGCCAGTTAGGTTTGTACAGTGTTGGTTTCAAGGTTGGAGAATCGTTTAGAAAACTATAAACCATTAAAAATGTGTAAAATGGTAATGTTTACCTCTTAAAACTTTAGTTATACAACCCTAATTTCTACTACTCTCTTATGCAAATGGACCCTATTAGCTCTCTCTTATTATCCCCTTAAACCACCATTAATTTTTGGTGGTTCTAACACATTTATTCAGAATTTATAGTGATAATTTATACTCTAGTTGATTCATTTCCTATTCTTCTTCCTCTTCTAAGATTTTTGTGTTCTCTATCTTTGGTTTTGTGGGATATTCCACTAGTTCACAATGTGATTTTTTATTTTTCTCATAAGGATTTTGGTTTACTTATGTATAGATTATCCGAAGATAACTTCCACACACTATCACACATAATTTGGTTAGAGTTATGTCACACCGTCAAATTTTTAAATGTTTTTACTAAATTTTGGTATTAATTGAGGTTTTTATTATCATAGTTGTTTTGTGATTGGAATGAAAATGTTTTTGGGGATATTTCATGGGAAGTTGGGGTGTTTTTGGCTTCAGTTTTGGTGAGGTGAGATAAACTAGTGAGTATTCTAACATTATTCCATGTTTAGTTTTAAAAAATTATAATTTTTATAATTAATTAATCCTTGTTACTTGGAATGATATTAAATCTGAAGTAGTTGAGGTGATCTCATTTGGACTTTGAGTAGTAGGAAATTGATTGTAAGAGCCTTAGAAAGTTGTTGAACCCTTGTGAATTTAATTAGAAATATTCAAATGTGTTCGGTGGTCTAAGTGAATTACCCATAATTATGATAATTTAATTTCAAGTGTATATGGTTTTTCCATAATTCACATGTGTGGTGGGTTCACTTACATGGATTAAAATAATAGATTTGGGCATTAAATTGATACCTTAATCCGTCCACGGATCTCATCAGATCTATTTTTGTTTATGAGATAGAACCTATGACTACCCATGGGTTGGGTTGCTTCATAAAAATGGTAATGTAGGGTTTTAATGGGTAATACAAGTGGGTTATGATGTTATCATAGTTATTCTCATAAGTTAGCATGATAGTTTGTTTATAAGGGTACTTTCCCTAGTATGGAAATAATTTTTTTTATGATTTGTTAATATTATAAATTTTTTTTATGTGCTATGATTTTATAGAATTCCTATCTGGTTTTTCAAATAGTTTCATTCACGTGTCTTGGGTTTTGACCCATATTTTTTAAGGGTTGAATAATATTATTTTAAAGAGGGTTTTGTTTTAAAGTGAGGTGTTGGCCACTAGGTTTTTTGAAAATGGTATTTTAAATGAAATTAAAATATTTATTTGAAATGGATGTGTGGATTCCCATTTGGTGAAAATTAATTAATGGCCCTTTTAAGGGATTTAAGTTAAATCAATGAATTGGCCTTATTTTGGATTATAATTACGAAGTACCATGTTTTAAGGGTGGATTTAAAATTTTATAAATGGATGTGGGAGATCCATCATTAGATATGTTAAATGTGATTGATATTGTGTCCATGTTTTGGTGAAAAATGAATTTTGGGACCTTAGTAAATGATGTTATAGAGGTTATACAGAGGATATGAGAACCATTTGTAATTTTATTTTATTTTGGATGTCAAATATGATTCTCCACAAATGTGGTTGAGAAGGTTTTATGTGACTCCCCACATGTATCCTTTCAGATGTCATAAATGAAACACCACATCCACAATTTATATTGTTGTAAATGATGCCCCACACTCGAGGGTTAGGATAGTGGAGATGATGCTCTGCATCGACACTGATAGTATTGTACGTTGTTTTTATGTTTGATTGATTCTACTAGAATAGATTATTTTCATATGTGGTTTAGGATCTGATTAATTTTTTTTGGGCATGCATGCTATTTGTTAAGGTTTTAAGTATGTATAAAACTATATTTTATGACTCAGATGGCCAGATTTTTTCCAAGTAGGTCTGGTTGGATGGTTGTTATTGAATAACCTAAGGTCAAATAGGTTAATTAATAGATTGTTTTTTTGAGTTTATCTTCTTATATATACTTTTTATTTACCCCATTGAATATCTATAAACACATTTTCTTTAAGTATTTATTACATTAAACACCATTGGTGGTGGATAAATGAGCTTTAATCGTTCCCTACTCAGGCCACCAATAGACATGAATACCTATGAATATCTCATGTGTTTATTTCAAAAACATATTTATTTTGATGTCAAGTTGAGTTTTAAAAGATCAGGAAGGATAGATCCGATGGTATCCGAAACTGGATGAGGTGTGAGTCGAAGATTTAATAGATCCTCTTAGGAATTATTTCTTTTATTTTGGTACTTATATGTAACCATCCCAGGGGGTGGTAAGTTTTATGTATGAAAATTATATTCAAGCCTTATGACATTTCAATAGTTTATTTTTCATTTTAATATCTATCTTCTACTAATTCTATTTTATTTTGGGATGTTGATATTTTTATATTACTTTGGACTTTGATTCTTATTTTTGGTATATGATACATGATTATTTGATTCATTATTACACACTTTGATAAGGGGTATAGTCTCTTCACTGTACTACCCTAACCCAACTACTAGTTGGTTGATTATGGGGAATGGGGAGGCATTCCTGAGGTTATGAAATGAACAAGGCATGTTACTATAATTGAGTGAACTAGGGAATTATATTAAAAAGTGGTATCATAGCGTTTCATTTTCTTTTTTATCTTACGATTTTTGGAACTGGTAAATTAGATATTTATGAATGTTTTAGATCCTGTGATATCAATTATTTAATCAAGAAAACTTATTTATATTGGAAGTATAGGTTATTGAGGATATGGTATTGGTGTTATTTTTTGTTTTATGATATATTTTTACATGATTTTTTCTTCTAATGATGATCATGTAGTTTGGATCTTATGATTGTGATGTATTTTTGGATCTTGTTCCGTTATAATGAATCCAATGATTTTTTTGTCACTTTTCCTATAGAATAAATTGTTTTATAATACATCATCATATAATATGGGATTCAAATGAAATATAGTTATGTTAGTGTGAATGTTCATCGATGATTGGGGAACATTTGTTTAAAGCGTCAAAAACGTTTTATACGTAATGTTTTTGGTATAATTACTTAGTCCCATTCTACAAATTTAGGTATACTTGTATATGGAATTATTTCTTATGGAAGGCCAAGTAATATGTAGTAAGGAATTTCATGATAAGGGAGATGTGGTAATCATACACAATAGGCGCAGTGAACCAGGTGGGTTATCATGTTATAGGTTCAAAATGTTTGTACCCCCTTATGGGTGGTTATTGTTTGGGTTTTGTTCTATGGAATGATCCTCCAGGGAGTGGTCTCATGTTCATATTCTCAAATAGTATGGGTTCCCTAGTTTGGGGTCGTTGATTTGGCAAGAAATATACCTTTTATGTGATAACATAGAGATGGGTGTTTTGGAATGATGATTTTGGGTGCTTATAGTATGGGGTGTACTTGATTTACCTTGAGACTTGACATTCTGTAATTTGGATTAGACCTATGTGGTTGGGCCTAATGGATTTTGTAGGGATTAACCAATAGGTAAAAGTGGGAGAGATCCTAGAGAAATTATTTATAATAACAACATTTTAGGTAGACGGTTCCATGTAACATTCATGGGTGAACCATGTGAGGGGCCAATTGAGTTGCAAGTTCCTTAGCTTCATGATGCATAGGCCGAAGTCATAGGATTTTTACCGTATATTGTGATGTGTGATTCCTAGTGTGTTATTTAGGAATTTATGATGCATGTTTTATAAGTATAACTTGTTTTTATTGATTCATCCTTATTATTGGTTTCTAATGGGATATGATCATTTCTGTTCCAAGATGATTAATTATTGTGTGGGTATGATGTGTCTGGTGGTTATGAGATAGATCAGAACCTTTTGAGGTTCTTGAGCATATGTGGTTTTTGGAATGTGAGTTTTCTTTAGTAGGGTATGTATGGTGATGTAGAACCAATGTTCTCAAGGAGAAGTGACCAGGTGATAACTATTGATAAGGGAATCTGAAAAAGTGTTTCTTGGTGTGAGAAATGTGTAAATTACTAGTTACCTTGATATGAGAAGCACTTGTGTTGATGATTAATTAGTATAATGTGTTTTTTTTAGAAGGAAATTCCAATTTGTTCTATATAATGTTTTTCTCTAGATGTGTCCTTATGTACATAGTTGGAGAATATGTAAAATGAGTGGAACTGATGAATGATTGTTATTTGTCAAGTGGTTCTGAAATTTGTTACCAAGGGTGATATAAATTTAATGAGATAAGAACGAGGGATAAGTGACACATTATTTTCATGAGGTGTTGAAAAAAAATATTTCCTAAGTTAAAATGATATATAGTGTCCAACCTAGGTTGTCTCCATAGAGGAGAGTTCCAATCACGTTTATAATATTGATTTAGAAGAAAAAGTGGCTATTTATTAAATTATTTGTTTTGAAAGAAAATAAAAAAAATAATTATTAAGAAAAATATTAAAAAAATAGTCCAAGTAAATGATTTGATGTAGATTAATTATTTGGTTGATCAGTTTTTCAATTGAAATTCTATCATTGTTCCAATTTGTCTAATCCACTTATAATGGGATGATTAAAGTGTGGTTCCATGATTTATTTTTTATCATACCCTAGAAAAAATGGTGATGGAGAGATTAAACCTTTCAATGATCTCATCTTGACCTACTATTCTTCTTATGTATGAGAGATATTTAGTGAATTCCTTTAATTACCTTAGGAAATACCCGATTAGGTCGTGTTTATCCCAAACAATCAAGAATATTCACTAACCCTCCCACACTTATTAATGATTTTCAAGTAAAATACCATTAATTACTAGTCCATTATATCATATATAAACTAAAACCTAAAAGGGATAAAAAATGATTCTTTAACAAAATAATAAATATAATATAATCTAAAATAAAATATGACTATACATGATAATAAAATCCACTATTAAAAATCTAAATGAACTTTACAGAGCACATAAGTAAATTTATACCATGATGTTTAGGAACTCAATCATTATAAATTTTAAAACCTCACCTTAACAAATAAATAGTTTATTACCCCTCCATTTGAAGGTTATTCATGAAGATGTGGGAAGAATAAGTCATTCCAAAATTAATAAGAACTAATTAGGGAAAAAGATAATTATAAAATTTCTCCTCCAGATTCTATCCACTAAAAGTATTCTCTATTTATTCAAAATAGAAGGTTGAAAATAAAAAAAATTCTTCTTAACAGTGTTTCTAAATTTTCATGGATTTCATCCATCAAAATATAATTGTAATTGGATATTAATAGAGAATTTTATTCCACTATTACTCAATCACAATTTTCTATCCTAAGATACCCATCATCTTCCTCATATTTGGAGCATTCAATGGATCCATTAATGAGATAATATCTCCATGAAATTTATTTTTCTCATTAGTATTCTAGTTATTTTTCATTTACTATTGGAATAACATCATTTGGAGGTTTTTAGGATAAAATATGTCTCAGTTACTGAGGTGAGATCCATTTTTTTGTCCATAAATATTGCTCTAAATGATTCATTTATTTGGTCCTATTGAAGTTAGAATGAGCTCTTTGTCCAGGAGAATAAGTTGAATCCCATGGAAAAAATAATTTTATAAATAAATAATCACTACATTTTGAACCATATTGAAAAATTTATAATCAACATACATAAGTGATATAAAATTATTAAAATAGTGGAATTAACCAATTATCTCATTGTAGCACAAAATTCACAAAAAAATAGAAAAATGATGTAAATCATATTAAATTATTAAATTTGAAGGGATTAAATCAATGAAATACATGTGAAAATTTATGAAAATATAATCTCTATAAATCCCCCCACACATATCACTTACACTCCTAGATAAGTAATCCTTAAAATAAAATCAATGAAAATTTAAAACACATTCCCATGAGATCCACAAATTTAAAAACAAGAAAAAAATAAGATATAATGCCTCCTCAAAAACCATTATTTCAAGTTCTTAATTTAGATTACTCAATATATTTCCTCTCTATTTATCATCCCACACAAAAAATATATCAACATCGACTAAAGTTTTTCTCATCTCAGGAATTTTTATATTCAACATGCCATTTCTCACCCAAACCCATGAAAGAGGCACCATAGCCTTAATAAATTTTAACATATCCACTTAATGTATGTCAAATAAATGTGTTCATCATGTGTAATTTTTTTGGTTTTAATGCAACATTAATTTTTTAATATTTATATTCAAAACATTCTAATGTATAATTAATAGGTATTTCCTAATTTTGAATAAGAATATCCTGATTATAATTGGGACTCAAGTGTAATCTCCTTCTCAATTTCATTAGTATAAAATAATCTCTATGAATCATTATTAACCTCATCTACATCCCACACCATAAAATTTTCATCAGAAAAAATAAAATAGTTTTCTTCTCCTATTTTCGTGAAAGGTCCAAATAGACATAGCATTCTTTATCCTTTCTATGATCTAGAAAGACATAGGTTCTTTTCATTGAAAGAAATTTAAAGGAACATGTTTCAATAGAATTATTTTAAAAAAAAATCTCTTATGAATTTTATATTCCACCCAAATTCGTTCCAAATGATGGACCACATCCCAAAATAGATCCCCCCACACTTATTTTTCACTAGATCATGCAATTTCACTTCAAGAGAAGGTTGGATTGGGAAAATTGGTTGAAATGTGGATATCCTAATAGTATGTTCATATATTTAAATAGATACAATGATTAAATAAACAAGATATTACAGAATAAAAAGGATTCTCTTGAAAAAGGGTTTTTACCACAAAATAAACTTCTCAACCGATTAAAAAAGTATAAACTCAAACCCTCATGGTTTAATTGGAAGAAATCCAATTATTGATAAAGAAAGCATGGATTGGTTCTCTCAAAATAGGAGTTGAATGTAATGAATATGAAATAGGGTTCTGAAGTCTCATGGTAATGTCATTTTAAATATAAATATAGTGAGATGTAGCAGGAGATTCACAAATCCGAGAAATTTTCATGAAATTCCAAAACTTTTGAACTGGTAATAAGGTAATTTTTAGCATTTATTTACACATGGTTTCATGGAATAATATTTTTATCTCATTTTCATTGGTTTTAGGAATGGGAAATATAATAATTTGTGACAATAAGTTTAAAAAAATATAAAAAATGATAAATAAACACATAATAATTTGAAATGGAGTTTTTTTTGAAAAAATAGGAAAAACATAGAAAATGAGGTTCCTAATATACAATGGTTCCCTCCCATACACACAAATGATGTAGTTTCCTAAATAAATTCAAATATATTTTAGTATTTAAGAATAATTTTAATTGAATCATAAAAAGTAATAATTTTTTAGGATAGATATGACTATATTGGTTTTAATGATAAACAGGATAAAGGAGTGTGATCTCCTCCACTGGATATGAAGGAAAGGTCCCATAAAATTTATTCATCCTATGTGCAGTAACATTGAATGGATCATTCTATATATCCTTTATAATCATCACAACATTTAAAATATATACATGAATGACTATAAATCGACCTTCTAATCTAAAATGAAGTTTACCTAGATTTATATTGAGTCTTTAATTTTATAACAACACTATGTCTCTATGATATATGTCCTTTATTTGGGTAAGATTATCATGAGTCACATTTTTACATCTTTGTAGATATTTTAATTTTCAAAATCATCCTTTATAATTTATTATATCTCATGTTACAAAAATCCTTTCTCTTTTCTAGCACTTTCAAGATCTAAATTCATCTTTATCATAGCCCAATACACCTTATGCTCCAATTCAACATGAATGTCATAACATTACCAATAAATAAACCTATATGGACTCATTTTTATCAGGGTTTTGTAGGCTATCATTTATCCTATAATGTCTCTTCCAACCTTTTGATCCATTCTCTCTTGACTGGTTTAACAACCTTTTCAAATATTTATTTTATTTCCCTATTGTACAATTCATCTTGACAATTCATATAGGGATAATAGAGAGTTGATATTTTATTATTCACCCCATAAATATTCAGTAGATCCACCATTATATGTTTGAATAATTTATTCCCTTGATCAATGATGTTGGATCTAGGCACTCCATACCTAAAAATTATGTTTTCCCTTGAAAAATTACAAACAAATTTATCATCTTCATACCTGGTGAAAATTTTATCCACCAATTTGGAAATATAATAAACTAATATAAATATATAGCAATCTAAAAATGAAATTGGGAAATTTCTCATAAAACATATCCCCAGTTTCAAAAATATTCAAAAAATTAAGTAGATTTTCGTTAATTTGTTGTCTCTTTGAAATATTTTTAGAAAATTTGCAATTTTCAAACCATTTAAAAAATTAATGAGCGTCATGAAAAAGGTTAGGAAAATAAATTCATGATTATAAAACCATTCTTATTATCTATTTAGACCCAAAGTGGACTTCCCAAGATAAATTGTGGAAAAAATAAAAAAATTATTTAATTTCACTTTCAGGAAAACATATTCTAATTGTTAGATCATTACAAATATTCTAAAGAAATGGATCTTCCCAAATGCAATATATAGATTTAGATTTCATTTTTTGAATTTGGTGGAAATTTAAATGATATTATACCTAATAGTTTACAAGATAATTGACTATGTCAGCATACCAAGGTAATTCTCCTTCAATCATGTACAACTACTCTCTTAGAAGGTGATCATTCAGTGGTTCTTTATTTGAGATTTTTAACATAAAAAATGTTTGGAAGTATACTTATGTGACCATTCACTTGTTTCTTTGATCCCTTCTTGAGTTTTATGTAACATCCCCAAATGATAAAGAGTTAAATGACTAATTGATATGACTCATGTCAACAAGGTGCACCTTCTTTTTCGGGAGCCTGTCTGATTAGAACTCCACAGTTAAGCATGCTTGGCCTGGAGTAGGGATCAGGATGGGTGACCTTCTGGGAAGTTTCCCAGGGTGTGTGTGAGTGAGGACAAAGCACACTGGAAAGGACAAGTGTTGGACTGTGGGGACTATGATATTAGTCATATGACCTGTTCAGGCATGTGGGTGGACCCTAGGGTGGGCCCCACATGTATGCGGGGCAACTGGTGGTACCTGGTGGGCCAGGACCCGACGGCCATGTTAAGGCGGGGTGGTTGTGCTGTCACCGGGACCCGGTTGTCACATTTGGTATCAGAGGAGGAACCCAGCCTTAAGTGCGCGGTGCACTGCCTGGGTTGAAATGTTGGGCCCACAACGAGGGCGTTGTGCTCTAAAGGGGGGGGGGGGGGTGATTGTAACATCCCAAAATGATAAAGGGTTAAATGACTAATTGATATGACTCATGTCAACAAGGTGCACCTTCTTTTTCGGGAGCCTGTCTGATTAGAACTCCACAGTTAAGCGTGCTTGGCCTGGAGTAGGGATCAGGATGGGTGACCTTCTGGGAAGTTTCCCAAGGTGTGTGTGAGTGAGGACAAAGCACACTGGAAAGGACATGTGTTGGCCTGTGGGGAATGTCATTAGTCAGATGACCCATTCGGGCACGTGGGTGGACCCTGGGGTGGGCCCCACGTGTTTGCAGGGGCAACTGGGGGTACCTGGTGGGCCAGGACCCGACGTCCATGTTAAGGCGGGGTGGTTGTGCTGTCACCGGGACCCGGTTGTCACATTTTATTTCTATGTAGAACTCCTATAATACTAATATCCATCTCACTAGCCATGATTTAGCTTCATCCTTCTTCATCATGTTCCTATGAGCTTCATGATCAGAAAACACAGCGACTTTAGTTCCAAGTTGATACTATATAAATATTTCTAAAGAAAATAAAACTACTAAAAACTATTTTTTGTGGTTGTGTAATTTAACTAAGAAAAATATAAGGTTCTCCAGGAATAGGAAATATTTTTTTTTTCCTTCCCTTAATTTGATGATAAATGACTGATCCAACTACTTAGTATGAAGCATCACAAGGTAGCTCGAATGGTTCTTCCCAATTTTATTAATGCATCACTGGTGGTGTAATCAATATTATGGTCAACTAGCCAAAGGATTCCCTACACAAACTATTGAATTATAAATCAGTATCTTTCAATATTAATCTAGAGATATGAATATAAATATTATTAAAATATTTGATAAACCTCCTGTAGAATCCTACATTTCATAAAAGTAATCTAACATGTTTCATAAAATTTGGGTAAGCTAACGAATTTTTCACTTGAATATTTAATTTACCCACTTTGATGAATTTTTTTATTTGAAATGACATGACCTAGGAAAATTCCTCTCTCATCCATGAAATTACACTTTTCAAAATTTAAAACAAGATTCTATTCAATACTGGTTTTCAAAATGTTTTCCTTATTTTTCAAAAAAATTTCAAAAAAATTTCCAAAAAACTATGAAATCATCCAAGAATACGTCTAATAAATATTCAATGTGATTGATAAGTTTACTTACCATAATCCTCTGAAATATTAATTCATCATTACATAATCTAAATGGAATCCTTCTATATTAAGAAGTGTTGATTGGACATGTAAAAGTAGTCTTCTCTTGATCATAAGGAGCGATAGGTAATTGAAAATAAACTAAAAATCCATCCTAAATTAAATAATGAGTTGTCCCTAATAATTTCTCTAAAATATATTCAATTAAGGGCATGGGAAAAATTATCACTATGAGAGACCAATTTTAGCTTCCTAAAATATAACTACACACTCCATCTATTCTGAATTCTCACTGTTATTAATTCATTCTTTTCATTCCTCACTATGGGTAAGCATTTTTATGGAACTTGATGGATGAGACTAAATAAATTTGGATTTTAAATTGGATATATAATCCAATATTCCAATATCTTCTCAATATCCTACTTTTTATCCTTCATCAAGGTGATATTTATTCTTCATTCAGGTTGTTAAACATATTTTGAATCATCCTCAAGAATAATTCTATGTGACCATATTTCTAGGATTATTCTTGGGATATCACCTAATATCTACCCAATTTCTTGTACATTATCTCTAAAAATTTCAATCAATAAATCTTCATGGGTTTTTGATAGATTATTAGAAAATTTCAGCTATAATATATTTCCCTCTATGAGGTAAACATATTTCAAATTAGAGGGGAATCATTTTATTTCAACATATGAGGGGATACTAAAGCGGTGAAATTAAATTAAGGTTTCCCACTTATAAATATTTGACCATATATTCACAATAAATCATATCATCCTCTAAATAATTTAAAAAATCATTAAAGAAATCATATTTTACCTCTTCTCCTAACATGTAATTAGAATATCTAGTGTTTTTTGATCTTTAATGTTTAGTGATATTTTGAATAGAAAAATTGTATCCTAAGACTACAAATTAATGTAACACACCTATTTATTAAAATTGATTCAATACCAACTTAATGGGATAGTTTAAAGAGATATTTATCATCTGATGGATACATCATAGAGAGGAAAAAAAATTAAAGTGAACAATGCTATCTACAAAATCCATGGTGATTGTAACTTCATTGACATTGATGAGGGTTTTTTGAAATATTTATGAATGGTCTCCCTAAAATGATGTGTGGGTGTGATGGAATCCTATATTCATCCATATTCTTTACATACAATTCATATGGGAAAAAGAGATCTTTTTCATTCATAAAAAAAACCACCCAAACTTTTGTTGGGAAGATAATAACTCTATTTACAACAAGGACCACCACTCTCATAGCATTCAATTATACCATATGCGATGAAGTGTGTACATAGTGATGAAATAAATTAATTCTAGTACATCGATCACCTAAATCATTAGAGAATTTTAAATATCAAATGCTGCATGGAATGGAAAAATTATTTGGATCTTTACATTTGGTTGGAAACTATGGTGTGACAAGGTATGAGACACTTCTTCTCATGTTGACCATTTCATTCACCTGAATCTACTCTTCTTGGAACAAATATACTTATTAAATTTATCATTCCTTGTAATTTATTTAACGGATTCAAGCAGGGGGATATTAATTTCTACATTTTCAAAGGTGTTAAAAATTAATTTTGAAGAGCTTCTTCCTGAAATCTCTTAGATTATATCATCCTTGATGAAAATCTAAGGGGTAAGTATTTTGTATACCTTTATTTTATTTGAAATTATTTTTCATTTATCTTCCTTCTCAGAATATACTTCTCCTCCTCTTTCCTTTCTTCTTCATGGTACATTTTCACCAAATTTTCAGAATTCTCAACATCATTATCCCTCAACAAAGGTGTTCTTGTTCCAGGTTCATTTGTTTTTCATAGAGGGAGTTCTTTTACACTCTTTATTATCATTATACTGACATTCTATATGGGATTTAGAATCATTTGGGGTGGAATTTTCCCTAGAATTTTGTTCAGAAGATTGAATTTATTGGATAAATATTTTTGGTGTCTTTCAAACCCTCAAACATTGGTTTACTTTTTATATTTTTAATAGGATACTGTTTACTACTTGATGGTTGTTCATTGGGTCTATTCAAATATATTCATTGGTGGTAGAAAATAATTTTATAAAATTGATTTTGTTTGAATGGTAGTGGATTTGGGAACTTATTCTGGAATGGGGGTTCATTTTGGAACTAATATTGGTTAGGGGGTATAAAATGATTATGTTGATTTATAAATACATATTAGACATGATTAGACTCTCTATTTTCTTGATTTTTTTTGAACTATCTAAATTGAAAGGATACTGAACAACATTCCATTCCTAGTACTTCATCACCCTGGTAAGTAAAATGATCAGACAATGGTCATGAAAAAAAACCTTAACATGTTCTTGTTTCTTACTCACTTATATCAAGGATATTAGTCTGACAAAACTAATTATATATTAATTCATATTTTCTAATAAGGGAGATGGATGATAATTTATTACCACATCAATACCTTGTATTCTAGTTCCTCTTCTACCAAACTATTATGAGTTCTATGAAATCTTCCCAATAAATCCCTTGGATTCTTTAGGGTACTTTTCCATCAAGGAACTACTAGATAATTCATATAGAAGGGTTATTTAATTTTATAGTAAGCCTTGGTAAATAAAACAGAGAATTTATTCTCATCAATTTCCTAATATGGGCATATGGAACATAGGTTTTCAAATATCTGCTGGTAATCTAAGGGGTTCTCTACTCTAGATGATTTTTTGATGGAATAAATATCATTTATGATGATTTTCCTCCTAGGGGTAGGGAATATTAATTTCATTAAGATTCTTATTATGTCATTCAATTCAGTAAAATATCATTTTTATATGATATAAAACTATTATTTATCATATCATTTAACTAAAAATGGGATTTCATTAAACATTACATGGGCCTCAGCTAATCCTAGGAGTCAGAATGTAGAGAAAACATATGTGAACACTTTAATATGTTTTTTGGGTATTCTCCTTCCAGGACATGAAATTTTTGAAAAAAAATAGATCATGTTAAGTTTAATCTCAAAATATTTTGTTAACAATGGCATAGATAGTTTATTATTTTATTATGTAATTGTGCTGCACAGAGGTCTCTAAGGGTTCAGTTGTGATTTACAGTCATTATGAAATGAATAGAGTGGACACAAGAAGTTTCACTCATGTATTCAAGATATATTTCATCCAATTAAGATTTAATATTAAGGTTTCTAATAATATTATAAAAATTATTTCAAATTTAGGATCTAGGGGGAAATGGTCAGTGTTTTTGGTTCTAGTCATGCAATTTGGCAATTATATTTTGGGAACCACCTCCTCGAAAATAACGCTATGTTTTGACACATTCCTATAATGTCCCGTGGAAAAAAAATTATTTCATATGTTAAAATATAGTATATTTTTCAACCTAGGATTCATCTAGAGATGTAAATGAAACTATAATGTTATTCACATTGAATTAGAGGTTAAAGTGGTTATTTTTCAAATTGTTTGATTTTGAAAACTAAAGAAATAATCAAAAAAATGAAAGAAATTAAATTAAATATTGAAACAAATTGACAAAGAATGTGATTTGAAATTTTTATATGAGTTTGGTGTTCCGATCGGGTTCATTTTTCAATATAAAATCTATACTAGCTCTATTTTATCCAATCACCTTCATTTAAACTGATTAATGTGAGATTTAATGATCACTTCCACTCACTCAATTGGTAAAATATTGATTGCGAGAGTATAAAATTCCAGTATATCATCTATGTATGTTCAAGATATTTGAAGTCAATACCCTCAATTTACTTAGTAAATACCTGGTTTTGTCTTATTTATCCAAAAAATTCAATAATATTCACTACACTTCTCTCACATACGAATGATCACTGAGTAATTCACCACTAAGACCTAGTCTGTTACATCATATATAAACCAGAACCATATAGAGGGAGATAATTATCATTGAAAAAATAAATATAAACAACATATTATATAACAAAATATTATCTTACTTGATAATGAAACCACCATGATAAATTTAAATCAACTTCAAAAAAGATAGAAATTAACTTATTCCATGATGTCCAGGAACTAAATAATTACAAAGATAAAAATGTTTACGTCCGTAATCACTCAAAATATTTCCCCTATATGTGAAGTCTATACATGAATACGGGGGAAGAAAAATCCATAATACAACATAGAAGAAAAAAATATACAAATAGAAAATTAGAAAATTTCTCCTCTAAAATTTTTTCATTAAAGGTTTTCTATATTTATTCCAGACATAATGATTTTTTTTTGAATGTTTATTTTTAATGTTGTTATAAATTTTCATGTATTACTACCATAAACATATAAATTTCATTGGAAACATTTATTGAAATTTATTACCAAACTACTCAATCTTACTTTTTCTAGTTGAAGAGAACCTTCATCTTCTCCAATTTGGAGCATTCAGAGCCATAATGAAAGAATTTCTCCATGAAATTTAATGTGAAAATAAAACATTAGGTCATATTTCATTTAATTATTAAACCAACTAATTAATAGATTTTTAGACTGAGATATTACTATTTTTCTATGTTGGGGTCCATTGTGTCAGCCATTAATTCGTTTCAACTTGATTGATTTGTTTAGGCCAATAGAATTTCGAATGAGATCTCTGTTAAGAAGAATAAGTTGAAACACATGGATAAAGTAAACCTAAAAAAATAATCACTTTATTTTTATCAATATTGAAATATTTATTCCTAAAATTCATTAGTGATAAAAAAATTTAAAATTCCTTAATTAACCATTTTTCACATTCAAGACCAAAATTCACCAAAAATCCAAAAATTATGTAAATATAAACAAATTGTTAAATTTTAAGGGATTTAATCATTGAAATAGACCAGGAAAATAATTAATATATTAGTTATATAAATTCCACCACACTTATCACTGGGAATCTGTGACAAGTATGCCTCAAAATCAAATCAAATTAAATTAAAAAAAATATACCAATGAGATCCACCGATTTCTAAATATTAAACAAAAGATATCATTCCCCCTAAAAATAAATTATTGAAATATATCCATTCATATAATTTAAAATATTTACAATTAAATTCTCCTCCCATTCACACAATACACCTACATGACTTGAATTTTCTCTCATCTCATAACTTTTAATTATCTATAAGTCTTTTCTCACCCAAACCCATGTAAGATTCACTATAGTATTGATAAAGGATTACTTATCCACCTAAATTAGCTCAAGGTAGTGTGTTTATAATTAGGAATTTTCATGATTTTTCTATGTATTTTGGTTGGTAGGATTTATATTCTTTGATTTCTGATGCTGAAATGTGAGGGCCTCGTACTTTTTGAAGAAGCATTGCATGATTCTAATTTTTACTAAAGTAATGTCTCCTCCTAACTTCTCTAATAAAAATAGTAACAATAATAATTGTTGTAAATATCATGGAGTTAAAAAACCATAAAAGTTTAATCATAAAAAAATAACATTTCTCTTATCATTTTTATCTTGAAATCTCTAGATATGCATACTTTTTGTTCTCCTTTAGAATCTCCAGAAAGGCACAACTTCTTTTCCCCAAAAGCTCCATAAATTCACCAATTTATCTAGAATGAATTATTCAAAAGAAAAATGATCTATTAATAATATTATTTCCCACTCAAACTAGTGTAAAATGATATACCACATCATAAAATAACATACCCTCGCACTTAAGTCCAACTAGATCATGCAATTTCACTTCAATAACATATAGGATAGGAAAACCTGGCTTGTAATGTGGTCACCATAACAAGATTTTCATATAATATATGGGATAAAATTATTAAATACAAAATTAAGGGCATAATAAAAAAGGACACTCTTAAAAAAGGGATTTAAGACCAAATAAATGTCTTAATCATATAAAACACAAGGAACCCAAACCGTCATGTTTTTACAGGAATAAATAAAATTTTGGTCAAATCATTCATGGATTGGTTCTCTAAATAAATGAGGTGAATTTAAAGAATATTAAAAATGGATTTTTATGTATCATGGGAAAATTATTTTGAAGAATATAGATAGTGAAAAATGGCATGGGATTCAAAAATTAGAGGATATTTAAAGAAATTACCAGTGTTTTTAATTTGAAACAAATTATTTTTCATCATTAATTAATGATTATTTTCAAGGAATAAATTTTTTAACTCATTGGCATGGTTTTTAAAAATTGAATATATAATCATTTAACCACACAACATTCAAAAACTCACCAAAAATAAAAAATAAACACACAAAAATTTGAAAAACATGATTTAAAAAAAACAAAATAATTTTAAATCCTAAAATACAATGGTTACCTCCACCAAAATTAAACGATGTAGTGTAATCGATGTATTGAAGTATATTATAAAATTTAATCATAATTCTAATTGAATCAGATATGGAAAGAGATTTTATGGATAGGTATGACCTGATGTATTTTGTTGATAAACTGGCTAGAGGAGTGTGATCTCCTCCACGAGCTCGAATAGAAAGGTCCCATGGAATTTCCTCATACTATTTAAATTTAATGTTAATAGAAAATTAATTATATCCTTCATAATATTCACATCATATAAAGGGTATACATTAGTTACTATAAAGGGACCTTCCCATCAGGAATGATATTAACCAGACATCATCTTGAGTCTTGAGTTAAATAAAAGCATTGTGTATCCAAGATAAAAGTATTTTGGTTGGATCATAATCTTATGTGCTACTCTTGTTCACTCTTTGTAAATCTTGAATCTTCAAAATATTTCCTTCTAATTTTCTTCATCTATTATAACAATAATATTATCTCTTTTACAGTTCTTTATATATACAAATTCTTCTTCCTCAAAACCCAAAAACACCTTATGCTTCAATTCCATTGATAAGTGACATGTTTTAACCAAAATAATCCTAGAAAAAAAATCATTTTTATCGAAGATTTTAGGCTATTTTATAATCCCAAAATGTTTTATCCAACCTTTTATTCCAATCATTCATTGTTGGGTTTAACTGTGTTTTCCAAAATTCCTTTGATTTCCCTATAGGACACTTCACCTTGGACATTAGTCTATGGATGATAGATATTTGATGTTTTATGACACACCCCATAATTTTTTTGTAAATCATACACTATCTAATTGAAAACATAATTCCTCTTATCAATGATGGTGGCTCTAGGAACTACAAATATACAAAATATGTTATCCCTGAAAAAATCACAAACAACATTAAAACAATCAATCCTGATGGATTTTCCACCACCCTTTTTGAAACATAATAATTTGAAAGAAATATATAATAATCTATAAATGAAATTGGAAAAGAATCCAAAAAATCTATCCACCATACTTCAAAAATATAAAAAATATGTGTCTTTTGGGGAATTTATTGTCTCTTTGAAATGTTTCCAGAAAAATTACGTTTTTCACACCATTTGAAAAATTCATGAGAATATTTAAAAATGGTGGGATAATAATTTTCATATTATAAAACATTAATTTATTTCATTGAGGTCCAAATTGTCCTCCATAATCTAAAGTGTGTAAATACTCAAATACAAAATCAATTTTACCTTTTTGTAAACATCTTTGTATCCCTTGATCATTGAAAATATTCTAAATAAATGGATCTTCCCAAATGTAATATATAGTATCATATTTTAATTTTTCAATTAGGTGGGAATTTAAATGATATGTTGCCTAATATGTTACCAAATAATTGATCATTTCAGTATACCAAGATGATTCTCCTTCAGTAAAGAACAACTTCTCTCATTGAAGGTGATCATTTAGAGGTTCTTTGTTAAGTATTACAAATTCTTCACTATTGGGTAGGTTACATAAGTTATTAGCCACTTGGTTCTCAGACCCCTTAATCCCTTTTATTTATATGTTGAAATATCATAGCAGTAACATCTATTTTACTACCTAGGTTTAGCTTCATCCTTATTTATCAAGTACTTAAAGATAAATATGATCAGAAAACAAAGTGACTTTTGTTCAAAAAACATACAATATAAATACTTCTAAAGAAAATAAAACTATTAAAAATTGTTTTTTGTTATCTAGTTTAGTTGTTCCACATCTATATTTATCAAGGAATGGGTAATGGCTTGTTTCCTTTCCTTAATTCTCTAATAATTTTTTAATCCAACTTCATGGTAGGATGAAAAACAAAGTATCTTGAATGGGTCTTACCAATTTCGTAGTTTTATCACTAGTGGTGTAATCAATATCCTCGTCAACTCATCAATGGTTTCCCTATACACACCATTGAAATCAAAATCAACATCTTTAAAAATTAATATGGAGAGTGGGATAGAAATAATATATAAATTTTTGATAATCCTCTTGTATAATGTTTCATATTCTAAAAATGATCTACTATGTTTCAGATAATATAGGAAAGGAAATGAAATTATCACTTATGTTTTTTATTTTTCCACTTCAATTAATTTTTTTTAAATTACATTACCAAGAAAACTTCCTCTCTCAATAATTAAATGACACTTAAAAATTTAAAAAAATATTCTTTTCAATTCATATTTCCAAAATATTTTCCATATTTTATAAATAATGTTCCCACTAATTTTTAAAAACTATGAAACCAGCCAAAAACACCTCCCTGAAATATTCAATGTGATTAGAAAAAATATTTATTGTGAACTTATATAATGTACCTAGATAATTTCATAATTCAAATGGGACCCTTTTATATAAAAATGTGTTGAATGGAAAAGTAATGGTAGCCTTCTCTTGATCCTCAAGAGATATAGGTACCCAAAAATAACATGGAAATAAATCCAAAAAGAAATAATGAGTTCTCACTATTAATATCGGTAACGTATGATAAATGAAGGGGATGAGGAAATGATATTTTTGAGTGAACTAGTTTGATATCCTAAAATATATGCACACTCTCTATCTATTTTGAATTCTCTCAGAGATTAATTCATTCTTTTCACTCCTCAAAGTTTTTAGGAATATTTTTAGGTAACTAAATGGATAGGTCTAAACCATTTTTAATTAGAAATGGGATAGATGATCCCTACATCAAAGAGAATCTTGATCTCCTTTATAACCTCCATCAAGATGGAATTCTTCCTCTTTTGGGGTTTTCTGACTGGTTTAGAATCTCTGTAAATACAAATTTTGTATGAGTTTACTACTAGTTTTATTATTAGTATATCCACAATAATCTACCACATTTCTTGGGAATAATATCTTAAAATCTCAATGATAGAATCTTCTTTGGTTTTAGATGTATTATTTACAATTATCACTGATAATTTCTCTCCCAATATGTGGTTCACATATTTCAAATTAGTGGGAATTGGTTTAAATGGTAGATCTATGGGCTATTAAAGGGATGAGATAAATTTATTGTTTCCCACATCCAAATTTTGAAACTAATACACAAAATAAATCATATAATCCTCCACATGATTTAACAATTCATCAAATAAATCATATTTTACACTTATTCCCACATGGAAGCCGAGTCACCACAATTTTGGGAAATTAAAAATTCATTGATATTTTCAATGGAAAAATTATATTCTAAGTCTAATAATGCATAGAACATACCAAATTCATTAATTAGATCAGTTCCAACTTCATGGGAGAGTGGAAAGAGTGAGTGATCATTTGATGTGTTCCTCACAGAATCAACAATTTTGAAGTGGATAGTCATATCTCCAAACTCTATTGTGAGTGTCCCTTTATGGACATTGATCACAGTTTTTTCTATATTTAATAAAGGTAGACCTAAAATGATGGGTGACTACTATGGGATCATATATTCTTCCATATTCAATTAATATAAGTCATCTGGGCATAAGAGATATTTTAATTTCACAAGGAAAAACTCCTTAACTCATACTGAGAAACTATGGATCTATTTTTATTTCATTCCACCACTTGGGTGGGATTTAATTCTCCCATATAAAAATAAGTCTCTACTGAGTGAGAAAATAAATTAATTGAAGTATATATATCACATAAATCATTAGATAAATTCATATATCCAATGGTTTACATAAGGTAAAATGTCCCTATATCTTTACATTTCATTAGATGTTGTGTTGTGATAAGGGATGAGTCAATTCTTCCCAAATTAATCTTATCATTCCCATTAATTTTCCTATTCTTGGGGAAAAACTCCTTCAAATTTTTTTTAAACCATGTTATTTATTTTATTGATTTATTTAGTGGGATATTAATTTCAAATTTTAATGCGGTATCTAGAATTTCCTTTTAATGTGATTCGTCCTGAAACCTTATTGATTGAATCATACTTGATAGAAATGGTCTGGGTAAGTCTTTCTTATCCATTTTTTTCATTCTCAATGGCTTTCTTTTCACTTCCTCCTTATCATATTCTTATAATCCTCTTATTCCCTTAGTTCTTATCGATAAATTTTTCTATAATTTTCAAAATTCTCTACATCATTCTCCCTCAGTATAGGTGTTGTTCTTTCAGGTTCTTGGACTTCTAGTGCCATGTGTTCTTTTACACATCATATTTTTATCATACTGAAATTATCCTTCATATTTAAAATCATATATGATGGAATTTTCCCTTTATTTTTTGTCAGGAAGTCTATGACACGACTAAAATTATTGGATAAATATTTTATGTTGTCCTTCAACCACTACAACTCAGATTGATACTGTTGATTTTGAATAAGATGTTTTTCACTAGTGGATAGTTGTTCATAGGTTCTTTTTAAATTGGGGTTTTAGTGATAAGAAGTATGGTTATAAGATTCCTTTTGATTAAATGGTGGTGTATTTTTTAATTAATTATTGAATGGGTTTTTTTATTGAAACTAATTTTGGTTGGGGGTCTAGCTTGATTCTATTGACTTCTAAATCCATATTAGACTTGATTAGGCTCTCTAGATCCTTTTTTTCTGAATTACATTAGATGAAATTTTGGTTTAAAATAGTATAATACCTATACTTTAGCACAATGGTTAGTGAAATTATTTGGTGATGAGGATAAACCACATACCTAAGCTGGTGCTTATTGCTCACTCGCTTGTTTCAAGGACATATATATAAAAAAATTGTTATCTATTCAATATTAGTTTCTAATAATGGTTATATATGATAATTATTTACCTCATTAATATATCTTGTTCTTGTATTTATGAAACCAAACTATTATGAGTTCTATAAATTCTTCTTAATAAATCCTTTGGATTCTTTGGGTGACTTGTCTATCAAAGAGCCTCTTGATGAAACAACTAGAAGATTTAATTCATTGAATAGCAATCCTTGTTAAAAAACAAGGATATTATTCTCATTAATTTCCTGATGTGGTCATCTGGAATATATCTTCTTTGAAAACTCCCAGTACTAGTAAAGGGTTTCTCTGTATGATTGTCTAATAGAATACTCACCTTTTTTGATGGATATGAAAATATAGGTGGGGAAGAATATTTGGATGAATAATATTATTAATTCATTACATTCAACTACATCTCCTAGTTGTATCCCATAAAACCATTCGTTGGAAACTCCTTCTCATGAAAATTGGACTGCCTTCCACTTTACTTGTTCCCCAACTACTCCTTGGGGTCTGAGAGTAGAATATGAATATGTGAACTCCTTAATGTTCTTTTAGGTATTCTCTAGACCTGAAATAAAATTTTGTACGTATTTTAATCTTTTTACATTTCATCTAAAAATATTTTGGTAACTCTGGCATGGAAATTTAATTTTTTGGATTAAGGAATCGTGGGGCACAATGGTCTTTTAGGTTTTGGTTATGATTTAGAGCCATGATGATAGGATAAAAGTTTACACTTTACGTTTCACTTGAGTCTTCAAATTAAATTTCATCAAATTCACATTGAAAATTAATTTATTAATGTCTTTTCATAATTTTTCATTCAATTTCAGGATCTATCGATAATGGGTCAGTGTTTTTGGTTCTAATCATGAAATTTAAAAAAATTATTGTTAGAACAATATCACCAAAAATAGTGCCATGTTTTTACCATTTATGGTCATGGGGTGTGTAAAATAAATTATTTCTTATCTTAACATTTATTATAGGGGTCCGCTTGGTTTTTCTTTATACAGGATCACACAAAAATCATGTTTTTCACTTTGAATTAGTGGGAAAAGTGAAAGTTTTTAGAATTGTTCGGTTTTGAAAACAATCAAAATAAATGTAACAAAAGAAAGAAATTTTGAATGTTTTTGAAAACAAGTTAACAAATAAAGTTATTTAAAATAGTTATATTAGTTTGGTGATCTGATCATGTTTAGTTTTCTAATTTCAATATTATCCTATTTCCAATTTATCGAGTCATATTTTACTAAGATGATTAAAGTGTTATTCCATGTTGTCTTTCTCTCACCATGTTTTTCAAATAGTGATAGTGAAAGTAATCCTTGCTAAGATATCAACTCGGTCTACTCTCCTTACTATGTGAGAGAGATTTTTAGTTAATACCCTCAATTGAAATAGGAAATACTGGATCAAGTCTTATTTATCCTAAAAAATCAATAATATCCACTACTCCGCCCACATGTACTAGAAATTTCTGACTACTTCACCACTGAGACTTTATCTATTGCATAATTTATAAACCAAAACCTGGTGGAGGGATAAAATGACCATTGAACAAAAAAATAACAAAAAAATAATGTAAAACTAAATATGATCATACTTGCGAATAAAAAATTCTATTAGAATTTGAAATCAACTTCATATAAGAGAGAATGTATCTTATACCATAATGTTTAGGGACTCAATAATTAATAAAATGAAAACATATACATCCCAAATCACTCTAAATATTACCCCTCGATGTAAATTTTATCCATGAAGAAGGGGGAAGAATAATTCAAAACAAAACTGAGAAAAAATGTGGAAGAAAAAAGCCGAATGATTCTACTCAAGTATCATTATGCTGAATTTTTTAACTATTTCATCCCACTAGAAAACTAAAAACATCCAAAGATTATTATTAAATGTTTTCATAAATTTTTTTACCATGTAAATTACAATATCATTGGACATGTATATATAAATTTTCTATGGAATTAATCAAGCAAACGTTTTCTAGATGAAGTGGCCCTTCAACTTCTTCTATTTTGACAAATTCACTAGCTTACATAATGAGATAATTTATCCATAAAATTTAATGTACCTATGACTATTTGAGTTCTCTTTAATTTACTACAATAACTACCTCTACTGTATTTGTTTTCGATGAGATATGACTCATTTAGTGAGGTGGAGTCCACTATGTTAGTTAGGAGTACTTTTCAACATGATTGATTTGTTTGGGCCCATTTATGTTCGAATGAGATCTGTTTAAAAAAGATTTTTTTTAATAATATAAATAGTTTAATCCTAAAAAATTAATCACTACATTTGGATAAATATTGAAAATTTATGATCAAAATATGTAAGTGATAGAAAACTATTAAAATTCCATAATTAAACAATTTACAAATTTTATCCCAAAATTCACCAAAAATAAAAAATTATGTAAATCATATTGAATTATTACATTTTCAAAGAATTAATCATTGAAATATTACTAATAAATAATGTAAATATTATATCTATCAATATGAATTCCTAGTGTCTAGGGGTTTTGAGAAGATTTCTCCTTTGACATGACTTGTTAGAGTTTGAAATATGTTTTTTATTCGGGATATGAAAGATCATGTAATAGTTAAGTGTTAATAGAATCATTTATTCATGAATTCAGTTTGACAGGATGTGTATTATGGTTTGAGGATTAGTCGCTATGTAAAACATTTCCCATGATGCTTGAATTAAGAGTGAATCTAGGAGTTGGTTGAGGATCAATGTAGGTATGATGAGGATATTTTAGGTGTGGTTTCCAGAGTCTCTCTAGAGAGAATCCGGATATTAGGGGGATGGGAATGGGAACATGGAAGGATAAGGTGTAATGAAATTGATGATACTATTATAAACTCATTGAGAGTGTCAAAGGTTATCAAGATTGGGAAGGAATCATGGATCTAAAAGAGTGAAATGTGTGTTGTTTTGGTGGGACCTACCATGGTCAGTGACCTGATATGTGGTCAAGGAATATTAGAATGGTGTAGAGTACAATATATTTTTTTTTAAAAATGTGAACATTATTTTTTTGAAGGTTATATAATAGGTATAATAAGTGATGTTTCTATAATATTTGATCAGGAGTTGGTTTCCATTTTGGAGAGATGCTTAGTTATGAGAAGTCTCATCCCTATTTGGCCATTATGCTTAATGGAGAACTATGAATGGCTGGTGGAGGTGGGAAAATATATTAGGGATGCAAAAAAATGGACACTCCTATGGCCGATTGTGGGATGTTAGTAGTGGTAGTGTATTCCTTGTGAGAGGAGGATTAAGAACACATGAGGATAATAAGTATATGATTGTTATTGTATTTTCTTCTCGTAAAATAATTGGATTTAGGAATATTAGGTTTCCTCAATGAGTGTTGAGTATATAAATAAATGTGGTAGCAGATGGGTCTGTTAGTCTCAAACCCTGATGGTTTGTGGTGACATGAGAATGATTGAGTTAATGGTGTATCAATTCACATGGGGTGATATGTTTATGGAAATGGATGTTTAGTGTATCAATCATTGTATTTCACGAGAAATTAGGGGTAGACATTGATTGGTGCTTCATGTGAATTCATGATACCTCTGGGCATGAATGAATCTTGATCTGGTAATTCAGTTATGCAATGTTTTTGGAAGATAAGAATTTTTAAGATGAGTTAGTTGAGGATGGAAAAACTTTTACTTTCATATGAAAGTAGATACCTAAAGTTATAAATCTCATTTAAAATTTCATTCTTAAAATGATGCGTGCACATCAAAAATTGAATCATACTTTTCTGGAAAAGTTGATTTTGTTTCTTTGTTCGTGCATGGATGGGGGTATGAATTTTTTACAATTGGTTTTTTATCATGAATATGGGAGATGATGTATGATTATAATTTTAATATATTATTCGGCATTATATTTTGGGAACAATGTTGGGTGCATTGTGGGAGTTGGAGTTCAAATTTCATTGGGATTATCTGATGGAAGTGTTTCCAAAAATTGGAAGTTTGTGGTAGTTAACTAATGCTTATGGTTGGGAGCACCATAGCTATGATACCCAATTGATCAGTACCATAATTAGTGTTTTTAGGTATGGGATAGATTAAGTGTCGTCTCAGTGTGTTGGTATTGACAATGGTCATTGTCTTGGGTTTTATTCAGTTAAGGGACTTGGGTTGGAGGTTTTTCATTGGATGTGTTTTGGGAATATGAGAATGGTATGAGGCTATTTAACTTTGAATCGGTGAATGATGTAGCTTGGGTGGTATGGGTGGATGAACCCTAAAAATTATTAGGGATGATAAATAATATTATAGGTATATTGTAAAACCCCTTATTTTAATGGGTTGAAGGAATTTGAGGAAGAGTTTGAACATTTGTTTTGGTGGATGGTTCATTTTCTAAATTGGGAATTAAAATGGAATTCTAAAGGTTGGAACCCTCCATATGTAAAATTTTAGCATTTGGAAGAAGTACTATAAGAATTACGATGTTTCAGGACTATCTTGAGTATTTGGTACATGAGGTTGAAATCTTCAGGGGTGGATTGATATGATGCAGGATTGGTGGACTGTTAGTGCTCACCATACACCCTAGAAATTAATTCATGTTTAAAGAACTGAAGAAATGCCTCAGGGATTAATCATGGTCAGTTAAACCATAATATACATCTGTGTAATGTTACTATGTTTAGATGGTGATAGAATCAATGTTGGTGTGCGCCTTGGAAAACCATGTGGGGGAAATTGTGTTCCCTTTAAAATGTTTAAAATGACTATTTTGGCTTACTGGACATTTATGTCTCTAGCCCCCAAATCTCCTCCTCTCTTATGTTCATGAACCACAATGGATCCCTCCTCTTCTCCTCATCAACCAACATTTCATTGGGGGTTGTTATGGCTCATTTATTTGGAATTTATAGTAAGTCTCTGTCCTCTGGTGGGATATTTTTCTCTTATTCTTCCTCCTATCTATTTTTGAAGTTTTCTGATTTAGTTTTTATTGGTGATTCCACTAGATCAAAGTCGATTTTTTAATTTCTCAAATGGAAATTGGTTATATTGTGTATAAAATATCTTTAGATAACTTCTATGTTTCATCACACATCATTTAATTGAAGGTATTGTGTTCCATCTATTTTCTTAATGTTTTTCCTTAGTTTTCATATCAATTGTGATTTTCTTGGTGCTATTAGTTAAGGATTTGTCCTAGAATTTGGTAAAGTTTATGAAATGGGAATTTGGTGAGTAGTTTTATTTGGTTTTGATGTGATGTGATAACCTAGTGTGTGAAATTATATTTATTATATATTTAATTAATTAATTAATTAATTATAATTGTAGTAATTAATTAATTTTCGGTGTGAGTTTAGATCATGGGTTTTTTAAATAAGATCACGTGGATATCAATGAGTTGGATTTCAATTAGATAGGATTTTGAAATTATTCAACCCATGTATAATTTAATTAGAAAGTTTCAAATTAGGTAGGCGGTCTATGAGAATTACCCATACTCTTGTAGTTGATTTTCATGTGTATATGGTATGTGTCATAACACACATATGTGTTGTGTTTACATCATTGGTTTATGATAATATCTTTGAGAAATAAGTTGATAATTTATACCATCCAAATATCCAATCAGAAATTTTTATTTTTATGAGACTAAACCAATGAAAACCAATGGGGTGTTACATTTCTTGAAAATGGTAATTTGTGGTTTAAAGGATAACCCTTGTGGGTTATGATATTAACATGATTAAGATTTTAGGTTGGTTTGACAGCTTGGTAAGAGGGATAATTAGTTTATTATGGAAAAAATGTTTTACAATATGTTAAGAGGATAAATGGGTATTTTTTTGTGATAAGATTTATTGAGACGACTATGAGTCTTTTGAAATGGTTTTAGTTGCGTGTGTTGGGTTTTTACATGGTTTTAAGGTTTTAAGGAGTGAAAATCTATATTGTGATGATATTTTTTAAAATTAAGGTGTTGAACTCTAAGTGATTTGAAATGTAGTATTAAATTAAATTCAAATGTTGATTTGGAAAGGGTGTATGGATTCCCCTTCAGTAAAAATTCATTAGTGGTGATTTTATGAGTTATAAGGGAAATAAAGCAGTTTCCCTTGATTTTGATGTTAAAGAGGAAGACCCATGTTTTAATTTTGGATTTTAAAATATTTAAATCGATTTTTGGGATCGATTTTTTCCAAAGATATTTTGGAAATTTGTTTTAATATATTAAAAGGGAGTACTATTATGAGGCTTGTTCTTGTGTTAAAGGAACATTCTGACCTTGTTAAATGATGCTATAATTTACAGTTCTGTATGAGTATATGAGAACCAATTATTTTTATGTGTTTATGAATTTTAGACAAGACACTAGACATATGTGGTTTAGAATGTTGGACATGGAGATCCATTTCCATGGTTTATGATAATGGACATGACACTTCACATCAACACTTATAAAATTGTGTGTGGTTTAGGTGTTGGATTGATGCTCTCAAGATAGATGATTTAGATACATGGTGTAGGTCCCAAGATGACTCTTTTGGAATGTATGGTATTCAATAATTTTTTAATTTATGTATCACTATATATTTTATGACTCAGATAACCAATTGTAGATGAATCAGGATTGGTTGGACCCGTGTCTCTTTATAACTAGATTTCCAACTTGTTGATTAAGAGATGGTTGTTTTTTTTATAAAACCTTCATTTATGTTTTTTTATTTATAATGCTGTATATCTGCATACACTTTTTCTTTGACTATATGTTTTATTATACACCATCATTGGTTCCCTATTGAGTTATACACACACCCTACTTAGGTTGAAACTGCACATGGGTAGCCGAACATTACTAATGATCTTATTGTAGAAACAGGTTTGGGCTATTGCCCAATTATAGTTTTTCACAACTGGGAAAGATATCTCAGATAGTGTCCATTTACTAGACGAGGTATTGCTCAAAAATTTATTGGAGCCTCTTTTGATCAGATTATGTTATTTCAGTATGTGAATGTAAATTGTCTAGTAGAAGGTTAGTTGTATATATGAAATGGTTGTTCAGGCCTTAATTTATTTCATTACTTATTCAATAATGTTTGTACTTCTCTAATTTTGTTTCCAATTTATTTTTTAATGATGATATTAATTTATTCTTTCAGACTCCAATTCTTATCATTGGTATAAGAAACATGGTTGTTTTATCTGTTATGTGAACTATGATAAGGTTGTGTAGTCACCTAATAGTACTAACATAAACCCTTACTACCAGTTGGAAGCCTCTAGATAATGGGGAGGCACACCAGATGTCATGTGGTGATCTAGTATGGTTACTATTATAGACTGAACTAAGACATGATGTTACATACATAACTATAAATAAGGAATGGAAATCACTCACTAGAACAATTTTATTACATATATTTTATTGAGTGCCCAAGCTCAAGATGTACCAAAGGGCCAATATATTGTATCCCAAATTCCCAATAGAGGAAATTATGTGAAGGCATGAAATAGTAGCTTGTATCATGCCAGGATACAAGACATCCACCATACTACCCCTACCAAAAATAATTATTTTGTATCACCCATATTGAAGTTGTACTCCCTCCCCCACACACCTAAACAATAGACATCCTAATCATCCCACATTGGTAATCCATGAGTGAAGGTCTTTTATTGATAGGTACCAATACACCATTATCTCTTTTGATCCAACCACTTGATAGTGCCTGCGTGGTTCCCCACTGTACAACATTCCATGTCATTCGATGTCATCTGGATTTTTCCACTGTATTGATCATGAGGTGAAATTTATCCCCACCAACCAAAATCCATAATCTAGGTGGGTAGAGGTTAGATATATATGGGCCAATACACTTATCTCTCTTTCAAGATTCCCACCCATTGATGCCTACATGTTTTCACAATTCACCTCCTGAATATAACACCACATCATCCCAATGTTCCCTATATGCTACCATGTTCCTACATCTATGAATTCCCATAGTTTGGAAATAATTTTTTTTTAAAATGGTTAAAATTATCCCAACCCAAAGGGGGCTTCTAGGATTATTTCCTTGATCTACTGAAAATTAAAAAATAAATATACCACTCTGGTAAGCATTCAACTACTAAAGATTCATATATAAAAATGTAAATAAAATATAAATAATTAAAATAATAATTGAAATTATATTCATGTTTTATAATTTCATTAAAAATAACAATATGATTGATGTAATAAAATTTATATTAAACTAATATAAATTAATTTTAATACATCTAATAATTTGTTCACATTTAAGTGGTGTAAAATATTCCCACAGATGAACATTTTCTTTTACTTAAGATAAAATATAACCAATAATATCAATGAAAACCCAATAAAAATAAAAAAAATTAATCAACCATGAAAATTAAAAATAATATATAAATAAATATTTTAAAATTTAGATAATAAAATTAATATAAATCACTTATCTTAAGATACCAAGAATAATTTTGTAATGTACCAAATATTAATTTTATTATTAATATGATTCTTGGAAATACGAACATCAATTCTTAATTTCAATTTATGTTTTAATATATTTATATTCTAATTGTACATAGATAAAAACTCCCAATATATTTATTTTTTATTTATTTCTTAAATTTTTAATGTAATAACATTTTAAGATGAATTTTCACATATCCAAATTTTACTTTGTTCAATGTAACACCACAACACTTTATAATATTTTCTTTTTAGAACAAATTTAATTATTTTCTTTATTTATTTAGGAGAAACAAAAAGTTTGGATTATGTTTCACATTACATAACATTTTGTTTTCTATAAAAAGAACACAATGATAGCTTATGTTAAATGGAAGACTAACCTTCCTCCTTGGCTTGCGTAAAATGAAAAACTGAGTTTTATCGAACAAAAATATATTATTAAAAATATTATTATTCTATATAGTAAGAATATAGACAAGTTTTTAAATTTATGGTTATTAATAGGAATAATAAAATCATGAAAATATATTGTTGAATTCATCGGTTAAAAATTAATTCGAAATGAATATAAGAACCAATTGAATATAAAGGGAATGTTTTCATAAAAAATACTTCTATGCTCATAAAGCAGTTTTATCCTAATAAATTAAATTAATTACAATTATTGAGTGATATTAATGTAATATATATATATTATATCCTTAATAAAATATTTTTTTACATTCATAAAATACATTTGATAAGCATAAGATAAGAAGAAACCCAATATTACACATAAAAACCTATATTTTTTATAAAAGAAATTTTACCGCCTTTTATTAGAGAAACTACTATAAATCAGAATTTAGATAATTTAATAATTTAATTTGTAAAACTAAAGTTCATTTTTCAAATATAAACATTTAAAATAGGTTTGTGTTATTTTTTTATTTTTTGAGAAGTTTCAATTTTTGATGAATCGTGAAAAATACTAAATTTTAGTTCAAAATTGTTTTTTCATGTAAGTTATTTATAAGGTTAAATTATATTTTAAATTGGTTATAAAGTGTAATTAGATAAATATTACAAAAATTAATATATTTTAGTTCATTTTAATCAATTTAACTTTGAAATTATTTAGAAAAACTTAGTAAACATTTTAATTTTTTTACTTTTTTACTTAAAAACCATGCATTGTTGTCCCGTCTACAAGATTAATTTAAAATTAATTTCTAAAAATTATGAGAGTTTAATTTTGAAAATGGATTAAATAATTTTAATAATAATAATTTATAATTTCTAATAGCTTCCATTTATTTTTTGACCAAATATATTAGTGTAAGTGATCAAAATTAATTACCTCGATTTAGAGGTAAATTAGCTTAACAAGAGACTAAACCATAATCATAAGGTCCAAAATGACATATAAACCAATTAAAAATATAATGGATTTAAATATTTAAAACCTATACGTAATTTTATAAAATTTTTACCAACATTGGATCCATATTAAAAGGAAAAAATGTGGGTAGTATTTCCTTTCCAAAACCTTACAATAATGCTACTCCTCTCCCACTATAAAAGGATATCACCCCTCCCACTTCATCATGCATATCAAGACACCAAAAAACAGCTTAAATAATATCCAAATATTCACCCCATCATCCTATAAACCTATCCTGGGGTATAAATAAAACTGAGGAATCCCTTTGGTGAAGAAAACTAGGTATTACATGAAAAATAGGTAACTTCCTTCCACCCGATCCATTGTTTTCTTTGCTTCTCCAAACCCTAAAATATTCGTATTAAATGATTATATAATAACTTCAATATTCTAAATATACTATTTTTTATTATATCTTTTACCAACACATACAAACACTTATATCTAATGGGTAACAAACTTATTGTTCATGTACAGTGGACTACCGCCTTGCGAAAAGATGATTGCTCATTTTTCATTTACCACATTTCATGGATAGGAATTATGATGGAAATTTTGTTTATTTATTATATCTATCATATTTTTTATTTATTTATTGTTTTTAATTTTTTTAGAAAATGTACTTTTCTTCTTTCCATTTTTTCATAATACAATAACATCATTTTTGGAAGTATGGACTACTGCCTCCACAAAGTAATGTGATTTGTTCATGCGATTCCTGGTATGTATAAATGATTTTATTATTAAGAATATGTGACATAAATTAAATATATATTATATTCATGAAATAATTACCTTTCTATAAAAACAATATATCATTTTCTTTATCACCCTTTTCACACACTAAAAAGTGATAACATCGGTCATAGATGAGTGGACTACCACCTTCTCGACATGATGTGATTACTTTAACATGAAAAGAATGATATATAAAACTATATATGATTATATAACATTTTTTTTATGATATAATTATCATTATTTAAAGATACAATGTTACTTACTATCTTTGCATAATGATCATTGAAAAATGGAAACGTTACCCATGCGTACGTACGACCTACCGTCTTCACGATTGTAATGTTGGATAATTTTTCATAACTGTATTTAATGATTGGTTTTAGAATTATAAGTGAGATATATATATGATAATTATTACATTATTATTATGTATATGTTTATATAAGGACCCATAGACCATAGTTGACCTTCCAAAGCAATTTTCTGACATATAAACTGAATACTGTCAAAACACCCAACATAAACATAACTTTTAAAGTTGTTTACAACATTTTAATATGTAATAAAATTAATGATAAAAATTAATATGTTTTTAAAGAATGTAGATAATTAGAATATGTTTAATACTCAATAATTTAAATACATAAAAAAGTCATTCTCAATGAAAATAATTTCTGCTCAATTTACATTCCATTGAGACTTATTTCTTATTATTCACTAATTCACTTTTATGTGATGTATACACTTACATTGGACATGTTATTCCATGAATATACTTATTCTTATGATATGATAATAATTATTTAATGTTAGTACTTCATATGGATTATGATTCAATGATTTAAAGTGGAATGAATCACATTGGAATGTTTAAATATTGTTTTCCTAAAAAATATATTTAATAATATTTAAAGGGTATTTCAATTCATCAACATAAAGAACCCTTGCTATAACTTTTCCACCCTTGGGTAATTATTTATAAATATGTATTATCTTTTCAATATGGGTATTTTATTAGAAGGAGAACTTTTTATTAATTATATCAATTATTAAAAATAGGATGCTGGATTTATACATGAAAGACATGGGTTATGGACCATTTAATACAATCCATATGGGTTGGGGTCTAATTAATGAAAGACCTAAGATGCATAGGATGGGACCAAACTAGTTAGAAGAAAAACCTTCACATTTATTTACACGTAGAATATATTGGTACGATATGGGTTGGGTACCGGTTAATGAAATCCACTTGATTCATCAGTAGTCTCATGAGACAAATCAATTGACCAAATTAGAATAGTTGAAACTATCTTGAGAATAAATCTTGATTGTAATGGAAGCATGTACATGGGAAAAATACAACCAATATTTAAGAATTATATTTATTTCATATTAATTTATTATTATTATTCATGAATGTTTTTCTTTGACACGTCTATGGAAACATTTTAATTCTAAGTTTATTGATTAAATGTCATGTGTTCTCAATTATTTATATTTCCCTATTGATTTAATATAACTGATTAATTATTAAATCCACTATACTTCCCCCTACCTAGAACTTGATCACACCCTTATTTATTTTCCTATACCCATGTTATGTAGAAGAAATATTTAAATAATATTTCAAGAATGGTGTACATTTTATTTTACTTTGTGTCATGTTTTAATTTTTTTGCAATGTAATATGGATATTGTTTTTTTAATATGGTTTTCTAAAAATAATTAATTATTCTTTCTGGTGGGATTTTAATCTTGTATCTATGAGAATTTCATAGATTAATGCATCGGATTCAGGCTTCTGGGGTTGGGTCATTATAGATGTTATTAGAGTAGGTTTATCAGCAACCTTGGAAACAATATTTTGAAAACATATATTAGGTAACATAATCATAAGATAGGATTTGATGATAAGTAAACAAGAAAATCCTATAATTTTTGTATGTTATATATTATGTGGTTCTTCCTAGATATACATACACATCTAGACTCTACAAGTGGACATTATTCTGGAACATATATACCTAGGGGTTATGAATTCGACAAGGTGTGTTGGGCCTGACTTAATGTAACATGTTTCACAATAATGGGCCTTAAGCTATACCCGTTTTGACACTCCCTGGCTGTATTCTTAGGATAATTCAAAATTTGTTTACAGACCACTATAAATGATTTTAATGTAAACATATCCCCAAAGAAACCATGTTTATTATTATCATATTTGCTGTGGAAAAAATTTTCAATTTATGATTAGTGTTTCAATAGTTTTATGATTATAAATTATGATACATAATGTAATGAATTAATCACGTACAATACATTTTTTAGAAATGGTTCTTAGAAGGAAGAATAATATCAGTACTTGTGGAAAATATAGAGATATTTTTGCTAAGGAAACCAATATATCTGTTGTCAGAACCAATAATGTTATGAAAATATTAGAGAAACATAATCCATTTATGAAACATAACCTTTCTTGGATAGAGTAACTTGTTCCACAGTGATATTATCCAATGTTGGATCCCTTTATGTGATAGTGTCCCCTATCATTTATTTTGTCTACTGACCCAATGAGGGTTGATCAATGGGTTAATTCTAAAGAGATAATATTCATGGAATTGAGCTGTAGTGAAAAAGAAAAGGATACACTTATTGTATATTGTCTGGATGGTGATGAAGATCACTAATGATCATTGATCTAGAATACTAGGGTGGAAGAATAAATATAACTCATGGAATATAGAAATTTTAAGAAAACATTATTCTATAAATACTTCATTCATTAGAAAAAAACTAATATAAAGATAAAGTTAATTAGTTTAAAAAAGAAGGAAGAAAGTGTTTCTGAGTATTAAGCTACATTGAACAGGTTATAATGGTATGCTACAGATTTCTTACGCAACACAAAATGCAAGATTGATAATTTATTTAAAGGGATTAATCCATATCTTCTAAGTTCACTAGTGTTTAAAACCTATTACTCATATGATGAAATAGTTTTATGTGTTATCATGATAGAGAAAGAATTCTATAGGGCCTACAGTTTCCAAGGGATGAAAGAGAAGATGAGAAAAGAAGATAAAATGACACCAAAATGGAAGAAGGTAAAGACCACATGTGATAAATATGGAATGAATCACCTGGGTAAATGCTTCAAATGATTGAAATATTTTTATACCTTTGGAGAAAAGGTTACCTAGGAAAAATAATGAAAAGTTGAAGAAGAAAAATTCTTATATTCAGCGTTACAACTATAGGGACATGGGAAAAAATTACAACAAGTTCCCCATGCATCAAGGGGGTCTACCACAGAAGAGGCCATAGATAGAAGTCCAAGATTATGTTATTGATATAGCCATAGTATGATGATTACTATTATTGTTTATTTAGATCCATGAAATAGGTTGTTTGTATATTCCATTGATGATTTTATGAAATATATAAATATTGTATTTTAGAACATTTTCATTAATGATTTGAGGTCATATATTGAATGGTACCAAGAAAATTGATTTGGTAATAAGTCAAAATTCCTAGAAAACACAAGGTTGAGAGAAACACAAGCCTTAATATGTTTCTATTTTTTAGAAAATTTTTATTGGATAAAGAAATGATTTATTTGGATAAGTGATGGAAACCTTGTAACTAATTTTTTTTCAAATAAATTATTTATTCTATCATAAATGGAGTTAACAACAATTTTTTATTTTTTGAATATATCCAATAACATGTGGATTACTAAAGGTACAAAGAAGAATTAATGTTTCCAATAAAGTTTTATGATAATTAAAGATATAACCCTATTTAAATAGAATAAATTATGAAGATGTTGTTGTATTAAGTATGTAATTATTTTAGAGCTACTTCATTTTTATTGAAGTCCAATGATATGATAATTTTCG
Source organism: Viscum album (assembly GCA_963277665.1). NCBI lineage: Eukaryota > Viridiplantae > Streptophyta > Magnoliopsida > Santalales > Viscaceae > Viscum > Viscum album. The sequence continues at coordinate 116,606,456 of OY728139.1, read as the reverse complement.
AAATTCAATGACCTATTTCCTAAAATTGTTGGATCATAACCGTTTAGAAATGTTGACCATTTATGAAATAGATTAAATTGACCGTCCAATGAGGTTTTAGTGATTAATGTATGACTTTAGTATATGAAACCTCTCATTTTAATAAATGAAGTAGAAATAATTCAAGGAGTTAACAAATAAAATTATTATGTTTATATAAATGTATAGTTTTTTATATTCTTTGAGTTTGAAACAATTCCACAACTATTAGAAAATGGTCTTGAAACAAAAATAAAGTTCTATTATCATTATTTTTTATCATATCAATGAACTTTTTCATACCATTGGTTAAAGGATTTTTTATCATAAAATTTTATATAAACATGTTCTCTAACACTCTCCATTTAAACCTAATTGTTAGATTTTTCTTTTGTATCCATGTTTCCATTTCCCAACTATATTCTCCTGCTATAGAACAAAATTATGTGACCATTGTACATCCAGTTATCTCTTATTAATAAAATGTTTAATTAACCCTACTTATGATGTGGTATTTTTCAAAAAGTAGTTTATTTTAAAATAACAATACTTTGATTACCAAGGTGAATTTGTGAATTTTTGGTGACACAAGTTATTTATGGTTGGGAGAATGTAACACCCAAGACATTACAATATTTTACTTTTAGAATAATTTTATTTTTTATATATATTAATTTATAAAAAATTCCAAGTTAATATTATGTTACACGGAACAATAATTTTTGTTTTCTCTACACAGACCATTTATGTTATCTTTAAATACATGTAATACTGACTTTCCTCGATGGTCTACATTAAATGCAAGACCGAGTTTTTTAGAACAATAATATATTATTAAAAATATTATTTTTTAATATAATAAGATACATCATAGTCATTAAATTGATGTTTATCAATAGGATTAACTAACATATAAAAATATATGGTTGAACTCATTGGTTATAAATTAATTAAAAATGAATGTAAGAAACAATTTAATATAAACAGAATGTTTTTATAAAAAACTAATTTTAGGCTCACAAAGTTATTTTGAAATAATAAATTAAATTAATTGCAATTTTTTAGTGATATTAATGAAATATATTTATATATTATATGTGTAATAATTTATTTTTTACATTCATCCAGTATATTTTATTAGCATAAGATAAGAACAAACCCAATATTATACATAATAACATATGTTTTTTATAAAATTTTTTTATCTCATTTTAATGGTGAACCTACATTAAATATGAATTTTGAAACTGTTATAAATTTAATATAGAAAAAAATACATTTATTAAATTGAAACATAAAAATTAGTAAAGGGTAAATGTTTTGTATTTTTTCGAAATGTTTTATTTTTTTGATGAATAGTGAAAAATATTGAATTGTTGTTCAATTTTTTTTTCAAATTATTTATTTATATGGATAATTTATATTTTTAATTTATTTTAATGTTAAATGAGATAATATTTTCATCAATTAATACAATTTAGGTCATTGGAATCATTTTAACTTTGAAATTTGATATAACCCAAAAGTCTAGGATCCAGTCAAAGTCAGGCCTAATTTTTTTTATTAAAAGGAGATAGAGAAGTCAAGCACACATGGGACTATTACAGAAACAAAAATACATGACACCACACATTTCCACCTACACCATTAGAGCGTAGCAGCTTCGCACTGTAAAAGACCATATCATAGACATCTCCATGATTGGTTTCTTTTATAGAGCATCTGTAACTTGGTTTTCATCCCTACAGGCATGTGAGATTACCAGATTGAGTTGAGTGACCTTGTTAAGGCACTCAATTAAATGAGGTATAACTCTCTATGGAACATCTCGTGTTGTTCTTTTCAAGGTTTTCACTACAATTTGAGAATCTAATTCAATCCATAACAAGTTCCACTTAAATTGAACAACATACCCGACTGCAAAAACCATAGCCCATAATTCTGCTTCATATGCCACCCCAACATCAGTGTAATGAGATAAGCAGCCCTTTACAAAGCCATGATAAGTGAGAAAGACACCTCCATATCTGTAAGGCCCTAGCATTCCAGAAGCATCCCCGTCAACATTAACTTTGTTCCATCAGCCTATTGGAGGTATCCATCGGATGTATTTGAGAGTTTTGGGTCTCCGAGAGTGACCAGATGCACCTATCAGTCTGCGGATCTGAAACTCAAGTAAATTGTTATTCATCCCACCATTTTTCACCATAGAAGCCTCATAAACATCCTTGTATAAGGAAACCATTATAGTCTATATAGGAATCTGCTTATTCTCAAATAGAATGGCGTTGTGGGGATGCCATACAACTGATAGAATTACAACACCAGCAACAAGAAGGATGTTTTATATTCTCTCACATTGTCCAGCATTGTAAAACTTTTATAGAAAAGCATGAACATTCATATTTGAGATCAAATTTTAAAATTGGATATAAAAACAAAGCATAATTTAAAAAAAAATTATATATAAACCTGCCTTAATGTCTCATCTGTGGGATTAATTTTATATTAATTTATGTTACTTCATTGATTATAATTTGTATAAATGGATTCCATGATTTTAATAATAACAATTTATAAGTTTTTATATGGTAATATTATTTTTTATGAAAAATATTATTGAAAGTTATCAAAATAAATTATAGTGATTAAGAGGAAAATTAGATTAAAAAAGACTAAACATTGAACTTAAAGCACAAAATGACCTATAAATTTTTTAAAAATACATTTTATGGTCATATATCAACCCTATACTCATTGTAATATAATTTTGACCATTATTTCAGCCAATTTAAATGGTAAATACTTGTGTGGAATTCACTTTCCAAAAATTTACCAAAAAAGCCACTACTCCTCCAATATAAAAATGCATTGACCCATACCACTTCCTCACACAACTCAAGCCATTTTTATCACAAAACAACTTCTATAATAAGATATAAAAATCAATAAAATTATCTTAGAAGCATAAAAATTTGAATAAATAAAACCATGAAATCACTTTGGTGCAAAACCAAAAAGAGTTACCTGAAAAAGAGGTAACATCCTTCCACAAGATACTTTGTTTTATTTACCTTCTACACCCCATAAAATATTTTATATGATGATTGTGATTAATATAAGTGTCATAAATATACTGATATATTTTATTCTACTTTTTTTACATGCACTCAAATAGAATTCCATCTAATGGATAATGATCTTACAGTTCGTGTACAACGAACTACCGCCTCGCAAAACGAAAGTTATCAGTTTTTCCTTTAACAACTTTAATGGTTAGGAATTGTGATGGAAAATATATTTATATATTATATATATGATATTTAAAATTTATCTATGATTATTTATTTTATATATATAACATACATTTATCCTTTACATTTTGTGTGAATATGAAAACATCGTTTGTGGAAGTGTGGGCTAACGCCTCCTCAAAGATATATGATTCATTCACGTAACACATGGAATCTATAAGAGAATGTTTTTATTTAAAATATTTGAAATAAATGAAATATATATAATATATTGGCATAATTATATTTATGTAAATACAATATATTATTTTCTTTATTACACTTTCCACACACTAAAAAGGGAAAACGTCGTCCATGGTCGTGTGGACTACTGCCACCTCGAAAAGATGAGATTAATTTTACATCAAAAGAATTATATATATATAAGTATATATGATTAAATAACATGGTATTAATTAGATATTTATAATTATGAAAATATAAAATATTACTTACATTATTTTCATAATGATCACTGAAAAATGGAAACATTACTTATGCGTTTGTGCGAACAACTGTCTCCATGATCGTAACATTGGTTCATTTTTCCTAACCATATTTTATGATTGGATTTAAATGTATAATTGGTTTATTTGTTTTAATGTTGGGGTCGAAGCCTCATTTATTATTAAAGAAATTCAAAGATCCCTTTAACTGGGTATAGGGAGACCCATTACACATCTCGAAGGCCTAGTGGGCATTTAGCCCATTACATAGACCATAGGCCAAATATTTTTGCCCAAGGCCCATTATGTGAATAGTTTTTCTACAGTACCCACCTGCTACAGTACCTGCTAGTACCCACCGCTGCTAAAGTTCCCTGCATCCACTACAGTGGCATGCTACCGCTACAGTCCTGCCATTGCTACATTTCCACTGATGCTATAGTTCGCTATAGTACTGCTATACTTTCATTTCCCAATGGTCAGAACACATGATGTAAATTTAATTGTTTAAGTAGTTTTCTACAACACTGTAATAATTTAAATAACAATAATAAAAAATAGATAAAGGTTATGAAAAAGGTAAATAATTAACATAATTTATTTTCATGAATTGAAAGACACACATGACAAGACATACTCAAGGTAAGGGGTTTCATCTTAATCTAAATTCCATTAAAAATTATTTGTTTTATGTATGAATTCACTTTTATATGGTGTCTATACTACCTTTTGACATGTGATACAATGAATATCAGTATTCTCATGATATTATAAATTTCATTTAATTTTATTCTTTCATAGGTATTATTATTCAAATGTTTCAAATTGTTATTGTAAATAATGAATGATTAAAAATTATTTTCCTCAAAAATGTTTTTAATGATATTTCAATGGTATTTAAATTCAGCAACATAAAAAACCCTTGTTGTTAATTTTCCTCCACCAGGGAATTATTTATTAACTAGAATTATTTTTTGATATGGATATTTTATAATAAGTAATATTTTTTATTAATAAAATCGATTATTTGATACATGTGGAATAATTTTGACATGCAAGGCACTGGTTGGGGACCATTTAATGCAAGCTACATGGGTAGGGGAAGATTAATGAAACCTCCATGATGCATTGTTATTATCATGGGATGAAATTAGTCGGAAATAAAACTTTTTTCTCATCCAAATAGATAGGTAAGATACAGGTTAGGTATCGGTTAATGGAAACCCCTCGTTGCATTAGTAGTCTCTTGAGATGAATCAGTTGGAAAAATTAAATTGTTTTAAAAAATCATGAAAATAAGTCTTGATTATAAAGGTATCATGTTCTATGGAAAAATGACATCCATTACTTAATAATTTCCTCTATTTATATTTTAGTTATTATTATTATTCATCATATGTTTTCTTTAACACATCCATGGATTCATTTTTATTCACTATTTATTGATTAAATGGAATGTGTTCTTAGTTATTTACATTTCTATGATGATTTATTCTCATTGACTCATTATTTAATCCATTTTACTTATCCTTAATGACTATTTCATATCACCATTATTTTGTTTCTTTTCCCTAGGTAATGAAGAATAAATCAGTGAATAAACTTTCAAGGATGTAGTTAATTTTATTTTATTATGTGTCAGGTATTATTTTCTTTTTCCAAATGTAATATGGGTATTGTGAATGTAATCTAGTTTTCTAAAACTATTAAACTGTTTGGTCCTTAGTATTTTATACTTGTATCTATTCCAATGTAATAATTTAGGGTGAAAAATATTGGTTTCTGGGGTTGAGGTGTTACATTAAATCCCCACCCAACACTATTTTTAATAGAAAGGATTAAATTTCCTGACCTCATACCCCATCAAATGGCCCAATAGAGACTATTATGTGTTCTAAGGCTCATCTCTTCATATTCCAAGGTATGTTTACTAGATATGTTGAAAAGATAAAATATCATGGGGACTATGCCCTCTATAAGAATACTATTTTCATAATATAAAATTTGAAAATTATATATATATATATATCAATATACAAAAATATATAATCGTGAAAAATGGACAACTGTATAAATGATAGACATTATGCAATAAAAAATAAACCAATAACAGTGAATATATCTCATAAATCTCAAAATGATTTCCTAATAGGTCAAATATATACATGATATATCAACGGAAAAAAATAAATTAAGAGATGTTGATAAAAAATACCATTACCTAATTTAAATACTTTCATCGCTTCTCCATCAAGATAACTCACTTTCAATCACGTATACTATTGCCCTTTCTCTCAGTAGTCTGTCAAATATATGTTTTTAGTGTTAAGTTAGGTGCATGTGGAAAATGTGAGTATGAAATTATATAGAAATCAATATTAGTCTCAAAAAAATATTATATATATATATATATATATACATACTTGTGTGTGTGTTTGTAAATGGAATGTATAATTTGAAATAAGTAATATAAAAATTTATATAGAATTCACATCATTGGGTACTAGTAAAGCCGAACTACTGATCAAAATTACCTTCTTCATCATAAGATGGTATTTGGTTGGTTAAATTTTTTATACATGTATTAGGGTTTCATTCTTATATTATAGTGACATCCTTTCATGTGGACAATGGAAAATTCCAACATTTGATCCTCCTATAGTTGAGTTACTATATACTAATCCTACTCCAATTTATGGAATGATAATTTTAGAATTGAATATAGAGTAGGTTAACATGTGTTTTAAACTCTTTAAAATTGTCCTAATTGCATGTAAGAGACATCAATAACTAAAATATATCCCCCTAATAATTGTCTTCTCATGTGTTTACCTAATCTTAGAAATTTTCTATGTCAATGGCCCCAATAGGAGGAAAACATATATCAATATCTTAGATATACCCCCCATATAAAAGGATGTAAATTATAATATATAAACATTGAACCAATACTAAATAATTATGACATTAGAAATTTTGGCACATTCACCCCTTGGACAATTCCTTAAAAATATATAGCATGCACATATCCAACCCTCTAGAAAGGTCCACTAATAATAGGCATAGTATGCTCATATTCAATCCTGGGGGTCAATATCTAGAATATTAGTCCTAATAATAATGTTTTTTAACTCCCTAACATCCGGGATAGTTGAAATAATCCTTAGTGGAAAATGTGAACCCATGTATCAAGAAATACAAAAACAACTGGCATTACATTATTGTAATCTTCCCTCTAGTCAATCAATACCAAACATTTAATAACATAACCTCTAGGGTATTTAATTCAATCAATTTATTAGAATTTAAATGACCTAAACATCAATAAATAAATAATTGTACAAAATATATATTCCATGTTTATAAAATATTAATTAAAATCTCATCTATCCTAGGAACAAATCAAACTAAGAGTTATTATCTCAAAGGCGGCATACACCCCTAGTAAAAAATTCATTAATTCCATATTTAAAAGTATTTATATGTAACTAACCTCAAATAGAAAATATCTACCCCAACCAAATTATTAAATTTCATATAATTACATTATATTGTTTTTTTTCCATATTCTATTATTTAACATTCATAACAAAAGTCACCTCACTTATGGTGAAATATAAATTAATAATTGATTCTAGAATTTTATATAGTCAAACCTCTATCATGAACCATTCATTAGGATGCTACTAACATGTCTTACCTAAGTAGATCATCAATGATTCATACAGTTACAAGAAGACTCCTAAAATATCACTATATATATGTTATTTACCATTTTTTGTGAATTTAATGGAGTAAATTGTTACTGAATTAAAATAGATCAAAAATTATCATTAGATCACCTCTCTCAAGTGAATATAAATCATCCAATCATAAAACCTAAAAAATATCATTAACATTCTAACTCAAAATAAGAGACACATTATTGATTTCTACTTTGATTCTATGAATTTTTATCAATTATAATTTGAACATTGGATGACCCCATATTTCTAATAAATCATATGAAAGATACTTCATAGAATTAATATGTTTAAAAAATTACATCCTACTCATCAATGTCCAATTAGTTATCACATGGGTCTATCAAACCCACTCTTTTAATCCCATATCTTACACAAAACATGTCACTACATAAAAAATAATTGAAAATGTTTTGTATAATCTATTTAGATCCTGTATAATCTAACTCACTAAAGGTCATGGTATGATATATTTTTATCCATTTGATATCAGTAATCCAATAAAAACCCCAAAAATAATTTTTTTTACTGAGACACTAAACAATGAATGATAATAAAAATAGTTTAGAACATAAGGAAAACCATATTAAGGGATGATAGATATATCAAAAACTATTGAACCTATTAGAGTACAAGGGATATAAAACATTCAAGAAATGTTTTCTTGCTCCACTAAAAATTAATGTAGGCTAACCTCTGTACATAAATTAAAACATATGATAGTAATACTTTAAAATAAGAATTTTTAACTAGAATCAAGGTTCATAAAGGCTATCACCATGTATAAGGTGGTCTGTTAATCTCTTGGTGGTTAAATACCAACTATCTAATCTCTATCTAGATGTTTCTCACTCCCTTATAGAGGCTCACTACTTACCATATTATTCCAAATGGGTACCCATTACTGTTAGACACAGTTTTTCACAACACTACATCCTCATTTTTAACACAAATTACATAATGTCCTCTAAAAAACCATTTTTTAGATAATTAACTTCAATTTTTATATCTAAACAATCTTACATTTTTTTACTCAAAATCCTTGATAATTAAAAACACACCACTATAGAATTTATCTTGAAAATGAATAATATTTGACAATTATTTAACATAACTCTTTCTAATTAAATTACATTTTAAACATTTTCTTTTAAACTATTATATACATCATTTTTTCTTAAATAATGCACTCATATCCAAATTAGTCTTCATATAATACATTAGATATAATGAGAAACAACCAATATCAACCATATTATATTCTTATAGATTTTACAATGGAATACTCATTGTGGAACCATTGTTTAATACTTCCTCAATGATGATGTTTCATTCTATAAAGAATAAATAAAATTCCTCATTCTATTCATCAAATTCAAATAGTTGTTATCTTATGATTACTCTAAAAATTTAACTTTTTGAAGTCGAAACCATGGATCTCACCATTAAATTCACCCAAATTTATATTTTTCCACACATTACATATATGTATAATGAATCATCACATTTATTTATACATAGTTTCATTTCTATCATGAGTACTGGCATTCTCTAAATTATAATATCTACACATGATTAAACCCGATTATTTCATGATTATATATAATATAATTTTTTATGAATATTTAAAACATTTAACAATAATAAATTATTGAAGATTGTAAAATTTTAGTGTATTTAGAGACTAGATACATACTCATCTTATTCAGTTAGATATCTTAAACATATCCCACAAATATCTTCTCATATAGTGAACTTTTTAGGCATTCCATACATATAACATTTCTTTATAAGCTAGTGGATGAAATAAAATAAAGTTAAATTGTAGATACACTATAAGGGTGAACTTATGAGATAATAATTAATGATCATATGTTATCATAAAATAAGAAGAAGGGTATTAAAAAATGAACATAAATTATAATAACCTCACTCAAACAATAAAAAATCATTAATAACAAATCAATAAATAAGAATTTTTTATAACAAAATACATAATTTTCAGGTGTGTGGAATAATAAATAACAAATAATAGTCCATGAAAACTTATTATATGTATAATAAATAACATTTTTGGAATGCGTATATGTATATATAATCATTTTCTTAAACAAGGTTCACTTCCAAGTCTATTTAAGTGGATTGAGTCAACTCCCAATTGAATAATTTCCATATACAAAGCTCACTACCAAGACTATTTTATTATATAGAATCGATTACCTAATCAGGTTCACTTTTAATTCTAGTCCTTATTGTCTCATGAGATATCTATCTTTACCCAATGCATTGGAGGGAAATATAATTTTGGGCCCATCCATCACATAATGAAAAACACACATATGCGAACCATAAGATCATAAAACATTCATCATATCATTATATCATAACTCATATAAAGGAAATTAGTTTCATAAACATTACATCATTTCTTCATAGCATAACACATGAAAAATAAATGAGTTTCATAAAAGTTTCATCATAACAAAATTAACACATGGGAAAGAAATGGGTTTCATAGAATCTTTCTTAAATCATTATCATCATAACCCATCCAAAAACTAAAATTGAATGGTATCAAAAAATCATATCCCCAATTCTTAATAATTTTCTTTAAAAGATGTTGATATAGATTAAAATAAATTTAAAAGATAACCTGAAATTTTTATTAAAAACATGAGAATAATATCATTTTCTTTTGATAAAATGTTAACTATGAATTCCAAAAATATTGAGAAAATTATTTATTTGAAACTAACCATGGAATCTTTTAAAAGAATTTGCAAACTACATAGGTCATAATGTTGGGAAAATATATTTATATAGTATATTTTAAAAGAGAACATTATTTTCACACTTTAATAAATTCAACAAAAAACATGTTCAGAATTTGTTTATTTAAAAATATTCCATAGATAGATTCTATATAAAGTAAAATATAATTGAAATTTAAAGTTTAAAATTTTTAAAGTTTAGGTAGAAAATTCCATAAAACATTTTTAAAGATAATGGTTATGGGAAAAAAGATCATCGACCAAAAAAAGAAATAATGTTGATTTTTCTTTAAAAACATTTTCTAGATCAATTTATGTAATAAAGAATGAAAAATTATACTAATACAAAAAAATAAGAGGTATAAATAAAGGATAATAAAATATATTATGTTTAAAATATATAAACATATAATTTATCATGACATAAATTGAGCATAGTCAATCTAGAAAAGAAATGAGATTATGACATAAACCCTTACATAAAATCGTATATTATTTCTGACGTGTTAACATGTACTATATAATAAATATAAATTATATATATATATATTATGAAATAATATTCATACATAACTTAATACATATTATTCTTTAATAATTTCCAATTATAAATTTACAAAAAAATATATTAAAATGATCATTAGGGTGAAAACTTGTCTGTTTTTTATGCATGTTTTGATTTGATGGTTTGGGTACATGAAAATGTTTCATGGTTTCATCATCTCCAGAATCATAATCAAGAAATAATTATAATATTTATTCATCATATACACTTTTATATTCATTTGTATAAATTGAATATAAAAAATGAATTACATCAGATTGTGGAGATAGTAGTCCATACATACGCAAAAGTGATATTTCTATTTTTTGATGAATGGAATGAATGAAAGATAATAAATAATTCACCTTTAAATAATCATTAAAATATAATTAATATCATATAAATTAATTAAATATATCATTTTTATCATCCATGTAAATTGGAAATGAAAAAGGAATCACTTCACTTTTTGGAGGTTGTAGTCCAAGTATACCCATGATCGATATGATCATTTTCCAACGAATGTAAAGATAATAAGGTAGATAATATATTATAATTATATAATAATAATATATATTAAATTCCATAAATATAAATTAAATTTATTATAATAACAAAACATTAATTATGGTGATAAAAAAATACATCAATTCAGGTGGTGGTGGTCTGTCGGTACGCATGAACTGTGTTTTCATTTCTCATTTGATGGATAAGGAGATGAATAAAGGTTGAATAATTAACATAGTAACATATAAATATATTTTAGACATTTATGTTATTATATATTCATGTTTATAATGTTACTTAATGAGGTAAAATAAGATATAAAATGAAAACACCCAGTTAAGAGTTATACAACTTCTTTGGATTACCTCGTTTGGTTTACACCTTAAACATTATAAGGTTTGTATTTTGATCCAACCAGGACCCCTAGATTAGGGGGAAATATTTTTTTATGGTATTAGGGAATTTATTAACTCTTATATATGTCTCATGAAGTGTGGGGTAGAGAGGATATGTGGTTCCCTTTATTACGGGTGAGATAGGATACACTTTGATGTTTTCAAAAGATTAAATTATATTTATGTATTACTAAATCCATGAGGCACAAAAATTAAAAATATAAAAAATAATAATTATATTTTCTAAATAAAATCAACCAATAAAACTAAATAAAGTCATTTTATATATTTTAAACCTTTTCTCTTAGGTGAAACCCCTAGTAATGTCATTTTAACTATAACCATGTCAACAAATTTATAATATTTTTATTCTTCATTATGAACCAAATTTAAATTTAACATAATAAAAAATATTAATTAAATATATTCGGAATATGGAATCCAATTTAAAATATCAAATTTATGTAAGTAGTATAAATAACTTTTAATGAAAATACAAAAATAGAAAAAATGGTTTTCTATAAAAATTTATTTTTAACTATAAAAAAGTTTTTATTCAAAAAATAACCATAATATTGATTAAGATGACATTAATTGGAATATATTTAATTATAAGGAACTAATTAAATTTTAAAATAAATTCATAAAAATAGTAATTTTTAAATACTGGAATGGAAAAGGTAGTTATCTATAAAATTAGTGTTTTTTTCACTATAAAATTAAACCTTTCAGAAAAATACTAAATTTGTTTACTTTAGATAATTTTGATAATATGATTTTAAAAATTATTTCACTTTTATATAATAAATATTTTTAAATTGGATGAAATTATTTATAATATCTATGCAAACTATGAAACAAAACCCATTTTGGGAGAAAGTATATTTTTGAAGCATAAATTGTATTTACTGGAAATTGATAACGTATTTATTATACATTAATTAATACATTTTCATTATATGAAACCATTATAAGTATTTTTATACTTTTTTATTTCAGTTCATACTTCCAATTTAATGGATAGGTTTTAATTGTAAACCATATAATTATTTATTTAGACTTTGGGTTCCATGTATAGATAGTTATCAATGAAATTCAATTTATCTAACAAGAAATATATCAGAAAATCTTGATGTGTTGCATTGTACCCACTTGTAAGATTTTTTTTCTATGAAATTTCATCACTCTGATATAAAGAACTAAGGATTATTCTTCCTCATCACATCTTCTAATTCCCATGTAGCTTCCTCAAATTTATGGTTTCACCGTAAAACTTTGACCACATGAGTGGTATTATTTCTCAAAACATTATCTCATAGATCCAAAATCACAAATGATTAATACTCATAATATATATCATTATATGATAGTATAACCTCTTACTTTAGTACGTCTAAAGGATTATATAGGTACTTCCTCCAGAGAGATACATGAAACACGTCATTAACTTGAGAGAGATTTGGTGGAATCCCCAAGACATAAGAAATCATCCAGATACGATCAAGTATTTAAAGGGTATAAATATATTTAGGGATCAACTTTACCCTCTTTAAAAATATCGTAACCTTTCTCAAGGAGATATTCATAGTAATTAATTATCACTAACATCAAAATACAAATCTCAAAAATGATTGTCAATATAACTTTTCTATCGACTCTGAGCTACCTTGATGTACTACTAAATAAATCTAACCATATATACAATTTCACAAGCAAGTTAAGTTCACATTAGATTCATTTCTCCAACTTCATCCCAACATGTGGGAGTTGTTCACTTACATCCATATAGGTATTCACAAGGATCCATCTATATGCTCAAGTAAAATTTATTTTCGTAAGAAAATTATACCATAAGAAGGTGATTTTCCAAACCACCATTGAAATACATATATTAATATCTAAACATGTATTCTATAGAATTAATGGTCCTTTTAAACTGAATATATTTCAGAGGATAATAAAAAATAGTAAAACTCAACATTATACCCAGATCCAACGGAAGACTACTCAAAAACATAAAAGTAAATCTCAAATCCTAATTAGATATAATATAATTTGTTACAACAAGAAACCTAAACATTTCCCTTATATAAAACATGGAAATATAATCAAATGTGAAATATTCTCTTATGGTAAAGAAATAATATGATTTCATAAGGTGATCGACTAAAATATAAATATCATTATGCCCTTTAGATGTGTTGGGGATCTTGATGATGAAATCCATGTTAATGTTTTCCCATCTCAGTTGTGGAATGGGTAATGGTTTTATTATCAACATATACTTCATTCTCTCTACCTTAACTTGATGATATACCAAGAATCAAGAAATATACTCTTCAATATCCATTTTCATGTTATCCCACAAGAAATACTCTTCTATATATCTAGACATATGTATACATCTGAGATGAATTGAAAATGATAAACTGTAAGTTTTATCCAATAGATCCATCTACAAGTATGGTATTTAGGGGACACAAACTTGGTTTCTGAACCTTATCATTCTATCATAATCATGGTTGAACTCAAGAAATTTTCTCATTTTCTTCTATAGTTCCACATTCTCCTTATACACCTCTTTAATCCATATATGGATACATGCTTCAAAATTCATCTCTGAAACATATTATATGTACCATTTACTTGTGATTTAAATTTCTATATTCTCCATATCCAAAAAAATTGGATCTCTTTTAAACCCTATTATTGACAAACTAGATTTTTCGTTCTGACTTAGACCATCAGCCACATTGTCTATCTTCTGAGGGTAGCTGTGTATTGAGTAATCACAATAGTTAATCAACTACAAACATCTAATTTGGTGCATATTCAACACTTTTTCATGAGTATAAACTTCAATGTTTTTTGATTGGTATATATATCATAATATTCACCATAAAGATAATTCCTCATTTTTTAGTCTATATATTACTGCTACCAACCCCAAATCATGAATCATGTAATTTTCCAAATGAATTTTAAATTGGTGTAAGGAATAAGATATCACCATATCATTCTTATTTAATATTCATCCCAATCCCTTATTTGATGAATCACTGAAGATCACAACCCCTTCTCAACTATAGGGAAGTGAAATTATAGGTTCGTGGACCAAAATTTCTTTTAGATTCCAAAATTTTTCCTCATATTCATCAATCCAAAGTAACTTGGATCCCACCCAACTAAACTTGATTAATGGATTAGATAACCATGAGAAATATCTCACAAATAATCAGTAAAATCATACCAACCCATGAAAACTACTGATCTCAGTTACTGTTGATATATAACTCATTATTTAATAACTCCCATCATTGAAGGATCCACCAATATAACCTTAAATAAGATTATATGACCCAAGAATGTGGCTTTATACAAAAAAGATTATCTCTTGGTAAATTTAGCATACAATTCCTCTTTTCTTATGATATTTAGCATAATACTAAAGTTTTCTTCATTCTCTTCCATAATATTTGAATATATAAGAATATAATCTATAATGACTACAATAAAATGATCAAGGTAATACATAAAGACTCTATTAATTAAATCCATGAATATACATAGATCACTGGTAAGTCCAAATAAAATCACTAAAAATTCATAATGAACATACCATGTATGGAAGGTTGTCTTGGGTATGTCCTTGTTGATGCTCCTTTCCGTCACAGAGTCTAACGACTAAAAAAGGGGAACACCTTAGCATAAAGAGATTAATCCTTTGAAGAAACATCAAAAATTGACAAAGGCATGAAGAAGGATTTGGTTAAGAATGAGCCACGCAGGTTTCATCATGGTCGCGCTGGTATACCTACGCGCCACAAATTGGGCGTGCAGGTGACCTGCGCGCCCTATTTTCAATTCACCCAAGGTATTCAGGAGCCTATAAATACCCCTTATGGGCCCCCCATTTGGAAGAGGAAAAATCCAGAAACTCAGATTTCAGCTCTCAGCACCCTACTATCTTATTGAAGTCTTCCAAACACTTCAAAGGTAATTTATTACCTAGAATGGAAGATTTAAAGAGGGGAAACATGGCCTAAGTGTTTAAATTCACCAACACCTGCGTGCCTAAGTGTCTAACCCTTAAGGGAAATGGTCACACTTGTGCGCCTCCTTATTCTTTCAACAGAACATGCATGCTACCCTTTTATAAGACTTTAGGGATAATACTAAGGGCTTGAGCCAAGTGTCACCCAAGTATTACCTTATGGGTTTACAGGTGTGTAGGTACACCTGTGCCGCACAGGTATACCTGCGTGATCCGGACCTATGCACCTAAACATGACCTACACGACTACCTCTTTTTGGGTGCCCCTCCTACATATTCAGTTCCTTTATTCAAATCCACCTTTCCTTTTCAAGATTTATCCTTCAAAACCCTTTTCAAATCCATTTTTGGCATGGTTATTTTGTTGGATTCCTTATCTGAAAGGAATTCTGAGGAACATATCTTAAAACCTAGTGATTTACATATCTTTATGTCACTAAGGTTAGATATTTCATTCATTCAACCTTATCCTTTAAGATGAGAGGATCTTTAACTTGGGACTCCTTTTAAGGAGTAAGCCACAGTCTTAATTCCCTTAGCTTGGGAATCCTCCTTAGGAGTAACCCCCAAGTCTCCTATTCATGGGCCATTTTTTTAGGAATAAGCCCCAATCATAAGATTCTTTAATTTGGCTATCCTCCTTAGGAGTAATCCCCAAGTCCCCAAACCTGGGCCTCCTTTTTAGGAGTAATCCCCAGTCTTCAAGATCCTTTAATTTTGGGCATCCTCTTTAGGAGTAAGCCCCAAGTTCCCAAATATGGGCATCCTCCTCAGGATTAAGCCCCAAGTTCCAAATTCCATTAACCTGGTCCTCCTTATCAAGAATAATCCCCAGTCATAATTCCCCTTAACCTGAGCCTTCTTTTCTAGAGTAAGACCCAGTCATAATTTTGCTTTACCGAAGCCTTCTTTTCTGGAGTAAGCCCCAATCATAATTTCTCTTAACCAGTCTTAATTTATTTTGATTTGGGATTCCTTAGTAGGAATAAAAACCAATCATAAGTCCCCTATAATTTATGTATCCTTCTCATGATTAAGTCCTAAGTTAAGTATCCAAATCTCTATAAAGCACATATACCTTTATGGACCTTGTTATTGGGTTTCTTCCCTGAAGTAAATCCTAATCTTCTTCTATCCGGGCAGTCATACATACATAAGCCCCACATCATTTCTTATGATTGCATCTTTCATGGCATAATTGTCAGTTTTTACCAATACCTCTTGTTTCTCACACCAAGCATGAATCACGTGATCATAGAGCGTAAAAGTAATTATGACATATTTCTTTGAGCCATCAATCATACATAAACCTCATACTTCCTTACTCGAACTACGTGGGTTCTGATTCCTTTTCTAAACAAGGATACATAGGTAGCCCATCTGCGGGTACGATCCCAACTTTGAAATAATCTATGTCCTTCTGAATGATAATAAACTTCAAGTGCCCCACTGAGTTGCTTTAAAACCAGTATGGTTATCATAATGACCAAGATATATCTATACAATGTATTGAAGGATACCATTGACTATGAATCTCTAACAAATATAGATGATTCTCTATCGATGAAGAACCTCAAATACATATAAAATATTCTCTAAATCTCCTACACATCGATCATTGATTGTCAGATCTAAAGGAAAGATCATTTTCATACATGGTAATTTAATAAGGATTCATGACCATAACTTAAATCTATAAAGAGAGTCCCAGAGTAGAAAATAATTCCCCCCAAAAAGGTGTGATGAGTCCGACCTCCCATCCTCTCGACCAATGCAAATTCTTAAGTATCATTGGTTCACAACTAATGAGCACCTACCTTTGGAAGGTAGGTCCAAATGGATATAGAATCATTGGATGTTTCCGGTTCTATGAACAAACCTATTAGAAACTGATTGGAATGTTTGGACCTTAAACAAATGAGGTCATCCCCAATTCCAGCGCGAAACAACAAATGGTGAAACTGACGTGAATCCTTAACCAAGTTAAAATTATGTTGTACTTATTTGTTAGGCCCATATTTAAACTCAATGAGAGGGCCAACAAAACAATCAATAATATATGTGCTCATCCAAAAGATGTAGTGGCCGAACTTATCTTGATTATGTCTGTTATATCAAATAGGAAATCGTTTCCAAGATCTTCTACATTACAGAAATGGCTTCTCTAAAGTTCACACCTATGAATGCCTCTCCTGTGAATACCTCTGCTACTACTCCTGATGGATCTTCGTCTACTCTGAGGACAACATCACCTACTCAGCGTCTTCAACGCTGGGTATCAAATGCACTGGTTAAAGAATACCATCGACACGTTACCATTCTGACCCTGGATTCTGCTCAACAATCCCTACAAGTCAATAATTCACCATGGTCATCCAGACAGCGATGACCAGCAATGAAGAAACATGTGGTTCCAACCACCGTCTTCAACCGTTTCGTGTCATTATCCCCGGAACATAGTCACCAGTCCCTCCCATATTATGAGGAGGTGAATGAGAAGGACACTCAAAGCCTTAATTCAATGAGACAGGAGTCGTTCCCGAGGGATCCCACCAACAATCACCGCTAGAATCATATGGTAAGGCACCCTCAATATGATTAGGGTGTCATCTCCAGGCGTTCTGCTCAGGTTCCTCGAACCCTAGTAGGAAAGACGAACAACCAGAGGCGACGACCAGTCAACAGTGAGAAAGTTCTTATATCTGCCATTTCTAGAGAAGTCCACCTACCTAACATGGTGGAAATCAATGAGAAGGCACACACACCCGTCCATTTTAATTCCGCTATCCAGCAGAATCATCTAGCAACAACACACCATTCCCGCCAAGCAATTCTCTCCGAGTACTATAGACATGAACATACACCTGTTTATAAATCATCATCTAGTCAGCAGTCTCGTTTGACTACATATGATGAAGCCCGCCAACCCAATGTGTTGAAAATTGGTAAACATGCACATACACCTGCTTACACTCATCAATCCTGCCAGCAGCCTCTTCTTCCAGTATTGAAGGAAGTTCATCAACCACGTTCGGTGGAGTGCAATCAACAGGCACATACACCTACTATTATTGATCAAGCCTACCAACAGTCTCATTTGGTAGCACCCAGAGACGTCAATTGGAAAGACCCAATGACAAACAGGAGGCATACTCAACTCTCTACCCCCACACATGAGTACTGTCAGAATTCACTGATAGGAAAAGGAGGATAGGAGCAGGAACACACACCTACTCCAAGCACGAAATGGACTTATATCCCTGTTCTGGAAGCTGAAGTCACCAAGCATATTTTTTCAATGGTGAAAGAGGAGAAGAAAATCCTTGATCATATTCTGGATACTTGTCAGAATATTATAACAGCTTCAGCAACATCACATGGAAAGAAATGAAAATCTGTCCCTACCAGTGGAGTGACACATCAACAGATAACTCCGGAACAGACACATACCTCTGTTCTAGTACAAGAGGGTTGTGGTACATACTCCCCCATGTCATACAAACAACCATGTCAGGAACATACACCTGATTTGAGTGGAGATAATCAGCCTAACCTGACTATTTCTCCTAATCAGGCACATACACCTACTCATAATAACCACTTTCATCAACAATTGGTTCCCAAAGTGAGTAAGAAGGAATCTAAGAAGAAGACCCGTCCAACACAATCAAGAAATCAAGATACAATTTTTAGTAACACCTTGCTCGATGCTGGAGTTATTGAAGCCCTCATAAAATTATCTGCTGGAATTCAAGATTCTACTCTCTCATTTCCAAATAGTGGGAACATTAATTCCGAAGGTTTTCATCAGAAACTTCCTCCTGAAGGCTTGCTTCATGACAGTTCGGTCGATCTCGAAGTTTCATCTTCAGATGAGAGCCACAAGAACCCTTTGTGTGTCCAGAAGACCAAGGAGAAAAATGTTTCATCTTTTGCTGTAACCCACCATGGTGATCCTCCCCATGATGATGAATTTAGATGTGAAAGTCCTCTCCACATTAGTAATTCACATTGCCTAGAAAATGCTCTAATGGACAATTTAGTGGTGAGAAATCCCATTTATCTTGAGGCAATTGAAAATGTGAAGCCAGTCATGTCTGATGCTTTACTGTTAGCAGGTGAAATACTATCTCAATTAGAAGATATCCCGGGGTGTAGGTCATTCTACGAACCATCCCTGGGTCATTCATCTTTTAGTTTGATAATTTAATTCTCTACCAATATTGTTGAATCCAATGAAGCAACAAAAAAGCTCTAGCTCTGGTCTAATCAGGTAGAAGAATCTTCATTGAATGATAAAGGGGAAGTGCTGAATATGAGAAAAGAACTAGCGAAAGGTGATGTGCCAGTGATGTTTTGTCCTTTGGATGACTCTCAGTATGACATTCCGGAGATGTTGACGGAAAATTGTATTCAAGATATTTTTCTCAACATGTGGAAAATGCTTTTTCAATTTAAAAAGAAAATATTATCTTATGATAAATATGAAAATCAGGTCATGATAATAGAAGGGTTACAACACCAAATTGATTTGGCCTCTCTCTCAGTTTCTCGATATCCAAAGGCTGAAAAGAAGAAGAGAACCCTTCAGCGTTCATGCCTTAGCGCACTAAGAAGATTGCGCCAGTTAATTTCCAATGCCCCATCTGGTATTTGTATCAGGGTATGGGGTGTTCATGGAGCACTAAATGTCATTTTACTCTCCATCCAACAAAGCCCGCCGAAAATGGTCTCATGCAATGTTATTTCCCATGGCCGACCACAACCAATTGGCTTTGTTTATAATCAAAGGCTTGCTGAGAAACATGACTCAACTAGTTCTTCTCAAAGTCATGCATACAAAGAGAAAGTTGTCGAATTAATTTTTCATGAGGAAAATAATAATATCGAACATGCTTCTTTTTTAGAGAGAGTGCATAATCAGGTGAAAGAAGTATCAGAAATCATCCATCGTTCATTTGAGCCAGGTGATTTGAGTTGATGAAGGTTGATGCATCCAACAAATTTCTGGACTAAAGTCCGCAAGATCAGGCAAGATTTTAAGAAAGTCTCGGATGTAGTAGCTCAAGAACCACCCCAGCTTGCCAGACTGAGGACTCTTTTAACCCAACCCTCAGAATAAACAAATAGGATTCGAGGAGTTGAGAAGGAATAGCAGGAACAACCCCAGTCCACAGAACTGGGGACTTTTTCAAATCCTCAATCTCTTCCTTAGAGAAAGTCAGTCTTCTCTCGATTAGGGAAGAAGACACAAGATGAACAAAGAGCTAAATTATCAGGATATTCCCTCCAAATTATGGTTCATCAAGAAGTTCCTGAGGGATCAAATCAACAAAAGGCAATGTCTCATCAAGTACATGAAAAAAGACAGTATCATAGAAATTCCGATAGAAGGAATGAAATATGTTATGCATCAATTAATGTCATCAATTCCATTGTTACTGATCCTTCATAACATGAAGCTCATTCAGAGAGATTAGATGAATAAGTTCCTGCTCAAGAATTTGTACGCACAGACACAGATGAAGAAGGTGTGCATACATGAAATCAAAGCATTAATCAGAATCTAGGTATTCCTTCAAATAATAAACATCCCCCTCTTCGAAAGGCATCCAACAAGGGGAAAGGAAATAATCAGGTTACATACCCTTCCTCTGGAGAAGGCCAATCACTCTCACTAGAGTAAATATTCGCACGACAAGAGGAAAAAATGAAGTAATTGATGAGATTGAATGCAGAACTACTTCAACTTAGTCTTTCTCCTAAGTGTGCTGGAGTTAGTAAGCTAAATGAATTTGTTGTGGATACTGAGATGGATCAAGAATTTCCTCCTTTATTAGTACACCCTCATAGGTCTAATCCTATGGGCTAGGTGCAACAACAACTGGGGGTGTTATCTTCAGCTGTAGTACCAGCCACCACATCTGTCCAAACTCCAATTATTGCACCTGCTCAGGTCCAAGCTCAACTAGGTGTTTCTCAAAAGTTAATAACTACTATTGAGTCATTAACACCTCGTTTGGAAGTAATGGAGGAAAAACGTGCTCAAATTCAACCAGAAAAGAGAGGTTACCCTGAATGAGTTGATGTAATTCCTCCCCCATAAAATTTTTCAAGTACCACATTCCCAATATTTAATGGTTCAGGAGACCCAAAGCAATAATTAACACATTTTGTTTCTCGTTGTGATCCTATGATGGGAACCCCTCAGCAATAAGAAGCAGTTAATCTCAGGTGTTTTGTACAGTCATTACAAGGGACAACTTTTGTCTGGTATACAAGCTTGCAATCCCGGTCAATTACCGGATGAGAATATCTCTGTCAAAAAATTCCTTCTTCAATTGAACTCAACTTTTCCAAAGACAATAGTTTTTGATCTTACAAATTGTAAGAAAAGGAATAATGAAAGGGTTTCAGATTTCATTGATCGCTGGAAGGGATTAACATATTCCCTGAGCTTAGCACTCCCTCAAGAAGAGTTTTTGCCAATCTGTGTGGAAAATCTGTGTGATGAAATATGCACACCATTGATCACTGTGAAATACAAAGGAGGGTTTCGAGACGTTACTTCAATCACTCAGAAGATCAAAGACTCTCTTACAAAGACTAAGGGTAAAACTCGTGTAATTCCATCAGCTCCAGGAAGGAGAATGGGTAAAGTAGAGACTGCTATAGTTATGCTTAAACAAGCACCTGTACCTACTTCTACTTCAAAACCTTCATCTTATTGAAGGGATCCACCTTTTGAGCATCAACAACAGAGTCTGTTTCATCAAGATGATCAAAGAGATCAAAGATGGAAACAATTCGAGGATCTGAAGAGAAAATTTTATTCTTTCCGAAATGAACAAGTTCCTGGTTACTTCATTTCAGCTCTGGAAAGTAATTTGGTTCAATTTCTAAGGCCCAAAAGGCCAAATAAAGAAGGAGATGAAGAACGTCCCAATTATTTCCCATTTCATCAGATGTTGGGGCATCCCATTCAGGAGTTTTTTGTCTTCAAAGACCTCCTATAAAAGATGGTGGACTTAGGACAAGTCAAACTGAAAGGTTCTTCAGCTCAGGTAACATGTGTTACTGCTATAGATCCAGAGGAATAAGGTGAGTGACAAGAAGTAAAAAGAAAAAATGTGCAGAAATATAATGATTGGATGGTCAGAAAAACGATCAATCAAACTTATTCTTTTTTGCGAACACAATTGAAGAAACGGATTGTGTCTTCTGCTACGAATGCCACAACAAAACCTCCTTCATCAAAAGAAAAATCCTGAAAGGGGAGACATAATTCAAATAAAGAAGAGAAATCATAAGAAGATGAAATCATGTCAAATCCCATGTTGTCATTGACTCTGGTAAATTTTATGCCATCTACTTCAAAGCCACGGGCACCGTCCCACCAAACGACACAACCTAAATTGGATAATCAGGTAGAGTCTTCCTCAGAAGAAGAGTTGATCTTTGGTTTTATTAACGTGATTCAATTAACAGATCCTTATGCCAGCCACAGTTTCAATTTTGATGAGCCTGAGTTCCCTGTATCAAACAGAGTAATTATAGGGAGTTCTAGAGGTCTATGATACAGAGGAAGACGTGGATATCATAGAAGCCACTATTCCAATTCTACCCCGGATAGAATTATGTATGCAACAGAAACTCATGGCAGATCCCTTCAGTGAGCTCAACAAGAATGATCAAGTTCTTCCACACATGGAAGATTCAGTCCTGGCACAGTTATTCTTGAGGATCGGTTAGAGGTTCCATCTTCTTCCTCTCAACAAGTAAATAGACCTAGTGGGTCTAATCTTCCAAATCCAGGAGTATTTCCAACTCCTACCCCGATACAGGAAGCATTTACTTCCAAATCATCAACCTCTAAGGTACCTGCGAAACCACATATTCCTGTTGGAAAACACAGACCTTTGGATCAAAAATTTGATGTCTTGAAACATTTGGCCCAAGTACCGGACAAGTTATCCATTCTAGATTCCTTGAATCAATCAAAGGATCTTCGGGAGGCACTTATTGAGGCTTTGTCAAGTCCTCAGGAGTTCGAAACTGAAATTGCTGTGGCTGAAGTCTACCATGTAGAGAATAATCTTGCAGAATGAAATGCAATGATGTCTTTCATAGATAAAGATGAAGACGATGTTCTGTATGGAAATATTAGACCACTGTATTTATCTGGAAAGGTCAATGATGTAGACATCCGAAGAGTTTTCATTGATAATGGTTCAGGAGTCAACCTCATCCCCATTCATACACTTCATCAATTGGGCCTCACTGAATCTGATTTATCTCCTTCTACTTTGATGTTGCAAGGATATGATAAAAATGAACAAGAACCACTGGGCGAGATCACACTCAGAACTTAGTTTGTAGATCTTGTATCCAATTTAGATTTCATGGTTGTTCATCATGACACAACTTTCAATATTTTTCTTGGAAGACCTTGGCTACATCAATATGCGACTATTCTTTCATCATACCATCAATGTATAAAATATTGTTTCAATGGTCAAATTGGGACATTGTATGGTGATAAATCCCCATTCAAAACATGTGAATCTCAATACATTGAGGCAGAATACTATCACATGGAGGGTAAGGAGAAATCCACAACAAGGGAGGTTACCAAAGTTAATGCTCCATATGGTTTGGAAAAGATTCCAGTAAACCCACTCATACATGTGAGTATAGATTATGTGTTTTCTATCAGTCAAATTGACAAGATAGACCCAAATCGAAATAATCTTATAGAAACTTCCATAATGTCAATTACAGCAATCAAGCCAGACAACATGGGGGAAATTGGTGATTCACCAAGCAATGATGAAAGCTAAAATGGATATGTCTTCATTTCATCCGCTGATATCCAGCAAGCCTATACCTCACTAACTAGGCCAGAAGAAGTTATAGAAATGTTAGAGGTGAACAATGATGTCTATTATCAATCCATCATCTTCTCTTTATTACCCAAGGAAGACCCTTAATAATCAATAGGGTGAGAAATTGAAGCCTCTTCTTAAAGATATTAAAATTTTAACATCTCTCATGATCATGGGAATTCTGCTTCGTCATATACTATAAAAATAGAAGCATAAGAGATAACACATGTCGAAGAAGAAGAGGAAGATCTTAGAGATGCTCCTCCAGCATTTGAAGAGGGTATCTCTACCACTGTGGATGAACTCAAAGAAATAAATCTGGGTACGAAATAAGATCCACGCCCCACTCTAATTAGTGCGTCCAGAACTCTTGAAGAGCAGGAAATGTATATTTCATTTTTGAAGAAAAATCAATATATATTTTCTTGGAACTATACAGAGATTCTCGAGCATGATCCTGATGTTTCTACTCATAGTTTGGGTTTTCCAAAAGAACATCAAGGATTCAAGCAAGCCTCAAGAAGAACACACCCAACTTATGCTTCCCAAATTGAAGTTGAATTGGATAAGATTATCAAATATAACTTAGTCAGAGAAGTTCAATATCCCAAGTGGTTGGCTAATATTGTCCCTATGAAAAAGAAGAATGGACAAATTAGAGTTTTCATTTATTTCAGAGATCATAATCGTCATTTTCATAAGGATGATTTTCTAGTTCTGAATATAGAACTCTTAATTGATGAAAAAGCTGACTATGAAGCACTTTCCTTCATGGATAAACATTCTGGATATAATCAAATCCAAATGGCTCTAGAAGATGAAGAATCTATAGCTTTCAGAGCCCCTCAGGGTGTGTTTTACTATCGGGTAATGCCCTTTGGCCTGAGGAATGCATGCGCAACATATCAGCATTCCATGCATCGTATCTTCAAACCCTTTTTTTGGAAGCTTGTTGAATGTTATGTAGATGATTTTGTGGTTAAATACAAACAATGTTCTAATCACTTGGATTATTTGTAATTCATATTCCACAAACTTTGACAACATAATTTAAAGATGAACCCCTTGAAATGTTCTTTTGGGGTAACCTCGGGAAAATTTATCGGCTTTATTGTATGCCATCATGGTATTGAATTAGATCCTGAGAAGACAAAGTCAATCCTTGGTATGTAACCTCCTCGAAATTTGAAATAATTGAGACGACTTTAAGGTCACTTGGCCTATATTCAACATTTCATCGCCAATTTGGCAAGCACAAGTTTACCCTTCACCAAATTGATGAAGAAGGGAGTCACTTACCAGTGGAATGAAGAATGTCAAGAAGAATTTAATATTATCAAGAAATATCTCTTGAGTCCACCAGTATTAATACCACCTGTTGAAGGAAGTCCACTTATTCTTTATGTGACAGCTTTAGAGCAATCATTGGGTGCCTTCCTTGACCAGAAGAATGATTCTAGGAATGAAAACAACCTTTACTATCTCAGTAGGACTATGTTTGAAGCAGAAACCCAATATTAAAATATTTAAAAGTGCTGCCTAGCAATAATATTTGCAGTTCAGAAATTGAGACACTACCTGCAACATCATAAGGTCCAATTGGTATCTCGCAATAACCCGCTCAAATTCATCCTTAGTCATCCAATTCTTACCAGATGTCTGGAAAGGTGGGCAGTTATTCTACAGCAATTTGATATCCAGTATGTGTCTCAAAAGGCAATAAAGGGCCAAGATTTGGCTGATTTCCTTGTTGAACACCCTTCAACGGAAGATACATCTTTAGATATTGAACTTCTTGATGAGGAAGACTTTTCTATTCAAGATGATCTTCAAACATGGGAAATGTACTTTAATGGTGCTTCCAGAAGTCCAAAAGGACAAAAAAATGGAAGATCCTAAATTCAACAAAGTTGGGTTAGGAATTATACTTATTTCCCCAAAAAAGGCAGTGCTACCCTATTCTATCTTATTGTGGGAAGGCGGTACAAATAATGAAGCAGAATAACAAGATCTCATCAAAGGATTGGAATTGGCACTTAAAGCACAAGTGAATCACCTAAAGGTGAAAGGTGATTCAGACCTAGTAATCAAACAAGTCAATGGGGATTATGCCATCAGAAAAGAAGAGTTAATCCCTTTGTATTATTATGTCATAGAGTTAATGGAATAATTTCCTTCATAACTGACATTTTCTTATGTCCCGTAATCACAAAATGCTCAAGCTGATGCATTGGATAATATAACCACAGCTCTAGAAGATCCAAATCGGGATGAGACAATCATCAGTATTGACCACCGTCGTACAATTTCACCTTATGTTCAAATCAGAATAGAGGAAATCAGTGAAACTAATCCCATTCTTAAACCATATGGTCATACTACAGGATGGATGACACCTATAAAGGAATACCTTCAAAATGGAACACTTCCACCTGATAGAGTCGTGAAAGAACAAGTCTGGAAGTGTGTGGTCAATTTTACTCTTTATGATAGCACTGATCACCTAGATAAAATTATCTACAAAAGAG
Source organism: Viscum album (assembly GCA_963277665.1). NCBI lineage: Eukaryota > Viridiplantae > Streptophyta > Magnoliopsida > Santalales > Viscaceae > Viscum > Viscum album. Next base: position 116,579,272 of record OY728139.1, on the reverse strand, counting down.
GTTTTGATGAAGTTATCTTCAGACGCATTGATGGTGAAGAGATAATGGAGGTCATGAAAGAAGTACATGCAGGGGTCTGTGGTGCCCACCAATTTGGACATAAACTATCTGATCAAATTAGAAGGCTTGGATACTTTTGGCCTTCAATGATACAAGATTGCGTTGATTTCACGAAGAAGTGTCATTCATGCCAAGTATGTGCCAACTTCATTCATTAACCCCCAGAGTTTCTTCATACAGCTAAATACTCATGGCCATTTTCCACATGGGGAATGGAAGTAGTGGGACCTTACCCTTCAGATACAACCAAGCAGTTTAAGTATATTCTTATTGCTACTGACTTATTTTTCAAATGGGAAGAGGCAATACCTCTAAAAGAAGTTATTTATAAAAGAATTGTTAGCTTCATCAAGTCTAAAATCATTACCAGATTTGGTGTACCGCATACCATATTGACAAAAAATGGCACCAACATCTGTTCATCCGAGGTAAGGAAGTTGTATCAAGAATACGACATCAAATCCAACCATTCCTCTCAGTATCATGAAATAGCCAATTGAAAAATAGAATCCTTTAATAAGACTCTTTCAAATATACTGCAAAATATGGTGGATAAAGATAAGAAATCATGGCCTGATAGAATCTTTCATGCTTTATGGGCTTATAGGACCACCACCCGCACTGTAACGCGGTCAAATCCATATTCATTGGTATATGGAACAGAATAAGTCTTGCCCATTTAAGATCAATTACCCTCACTTGGAGTAGCCATTTGTGACCAGTCATCTACAGATGAACAATCTCAAAAGAAATTGGATGAATTGGAACGATTAGATGAAAAAAGATTGTTCACCCTGCACCATTTGTAAGTCTATCAGAATCGAATAGCACGCAATTTCAACAAAAAGTTCATCTTCATTCATTAATTTAGGGAGAATTGGTATTGGTTCTCAGAACTCCAATGATACCGGGAAAGAAACCTCCCAATCTTGAACCAAAATGGGAAGGACCTTACTCAATACATAAGGTCTACTCCAATAGAGATTATTCTTTAATCTCAATGGATGGAGAACTCATCACAACTCCTACCAATTCTAGATTTCTGAAGAAGTATTTTTTATAACACAAATACATAATTTTGGTCTATGCATATAACCTTAAACAATTCTCACCATCATCCAACATGATGTTAATCTGTGCCATTTTCCAACATGACATTAAACTGTATTGTCCCCTTTTCATCCAACATGATGTTAAAATGTGTTTTCCTTGCTGCAAGACATTAAACTACACAGTCCCTTAGACGTCCTAGCTACATGATATTAAACTGTGACGTCCTACCTACATGACACTAAACTGTACATAAGTCTCTTACATCCAGCAAAACGTTAAACTGCATAATCGCTGGTCCATGCATATGAGCTTAAACTACTCACTCATTCATCCAACATGATGTTAAAATATGTCATCGTCCAACATGATGTTAAACTGTGAAAAAGTCCTTAATACGTCCAACATGACGTTAAACTGTGTCTCTTTTGTCCTTACTGCATGACATCAAACTGCATAGCCCCCCTTTTCATTCAACATGACGTTAAACTGTATTGTCCCCATCGTCTTAGCTACAGGACCCTTTACTATACAACACCCTTATTGTCCAACATGACGCAAAACTGTGTTCACGTCCAACATGACATTAAACGGTGTCCCTATATTTGTCCTACATGACGTTAAACTGTACTTATCATTCATCCTACATGATGTAAAACTGAACAAAGTCCCTTAATACATCCTACATGAAATTAAACTATATTTTGTCCCTACTACATGACACTAAACTGTGTAGCACCAATATTCATCACTACAAGACTTTAAACTGCATAGTCCCTTCATATGTCCTACATGACATTAAACTGTGCATTGTTAAGGTTGTTGCTACCTCTTGTTTCTCACACCGAGTATGACTCATGTGAGATTAGAGTAAACTTCAACCATAACACCCTCTATGGGCCGCTAACCATGTGTAAGTGCTGACAATATTTTTTAGGTTGTTTTCCTCAAGAACAACTTGATTACCAATTCATTCTTTAATCGAACTATGCAGACTTTGATCCTTGCCTTCTATGCTGGGTATGTAAGAAACCTCCTGAGGTTCAATCCCAAAACTAATCTCTTCACATCAGTTCACCTAGGTATCATACAATGTTGATTTGTGAAACTGCCCCCAAAACCAATATTTTTTACATTGGTTCACCATCATCCTTGCTATATGACGTTAAACTATTCAAACTTTTGTCATGTATGAAAATAAACTACAACATTCTTTGACACCCTCACCTGAGAGGGAATAATTATTTACATTGACCTCCAATCATGCTATATTCCAAAGATTACGTGCATACATGGAAATGACCAAACCTTAATCTTGGGTTAAACCATCATTCCACTAAAGTCCCCTTTCACCCTTCATATGTACAAACCAAATCTGTAAAAAGGGTATTTTAAGAACTACATGCAGCTTAATTTCCATAATTATGGGATACGTAGGAACGTTCAAGCTTCCCTTGAATCTAGCCCCAAGTCTTTTGACCTAACCCCAAATTTCACTTTCAGTCCCTTGGCTGAAAATTCCCCCTGTGAAAACATGAATGTGGTATGAAAACCCTAGTTTTCATTCACAATCAAGTTTATAAAACACACATTGTGTATTCATTATTATGGTCTGAGCTCTACAACCCTAAACTATGATCTCCTACACTCTCGTCCCACATGACGTTAAACTGTATTTCAAGAACTACGTATGGATTTATTCTCATTCTAATGAAATATGTAGTGAAGTCCAACATCTCAATTCAGGACCCAACCACAATATGATTATGGTTAGCATTGGTCTGTGTATCTCTACATGAATTGAATAATGCCCATTTTGATGTGTCATACTCCTAACCTTATATACTTCCAGATCGCCATAACCCATTTATTGACTTCTAGCCACAAAATTTCTGATACCTAATAATTATTTTGCCTAACTATGTAGCACGTGCCCTTAGGAGGCCTTGCATATGTACTCTACATAATGGACCTGTCATCCAAAAGATGATATTATTTGACTATGCAGCTAATGCCGTTAGGTGACCCTGTATAATTCAACCCCCTAACGGGTATTTAAAATAATGGTAACTTCATTCTTGGAAGAAAAACCTCTTTTTTTCCTTATTGGTCTTATCGACGATATGTAAGGATACGAAGAAAAGAGCCATCCTTAACATATTTGTCCCATACTCTTTTTTAGGATCTGAAAGTATTCAAGTCTATGGTTTAAATTTCCCTTCCCTACGTTTGGGTTAGACCTTCGTAAGAGTGATATTCATCCAATTCTTAGACAATCTTGATTGGAAATATCCTCTCCATATTAAAGTACCTCTCTCTATACAGCAGACTCTATACTTTGGAAAATTTGAATCTCTATAAACTTTCACTGGCTTTTTAGCAATAGAAAAGTAAAATTTCCGAGAGTTCTTTTGCCTGACTATGCAGCACGTACCCTTAGGCGGCCTTGCATAAGTAGTCTATATAACGGACTTGTCAGCCAAAAGGTGCTATTATTTGACTATATAGCCAATGCCCTTAAGTGGCCCTACATATTTCAACCCCCTAATGGGTTTGTTAAATAGTGGTAACTTCATTCTTGGGAAATACTTTTTCTAATGCCTTTTAGCCCTTTTTTCATATCATTCCTCAGATTAAAAATATCTTAAGTCATAGTTTACATGTTTTCCTCTATACTTGAGTATGGTAATATGTTTTCAAATTAATTATCAAGGAATTGAGTTAATTTTAATCCATTCAGTCAAAGTTATTTTGACCTTAAACATTAGCCTTTTTATGTCCGACGTGCATGACTTTAAACTGCCCACAAAAGACAAGGGAACTATGAATAAAAGTCAAGTCCCAACTCACTAGACATACATTTTGTATGATTTATGTAATATTTATCCATTAAAATATTCAAAGTTTGTAGGGTTATTTTTATAATCCTAGTAAAAATAAAACTATGTTTACTAGGCCCATTTTCTTATGTAAAAATTTAAAGCAGGTAGCAAGAAAATGCAGGCACAAATGATTGAATATGAAAGTATTTTTCATTGATGCAAAAGTGTTAGAAGGACATCCACAGACTGAAGACTCTTCTCTTTTCCAAGAATTACAAAAGGCTGTCAACATAACTCTTCACTTGATTCACAGCATCCCAAGCTTCATCAGCAGCCACTTGAAGCTCATGCACTCAACCAGCTTCACTTTTTTCATCTTGATGGAGTGATTTCTTGGCATCTGCAATTGCTTTTATACCATTCGTTTGAACTCCTTCCAGTGAATTATTAATCTGGTCAAGTTCCCTAGTAACAACATCTAACTGTTGCTGAAGGTGCATCTGCTGACGAATTTCTCTTTGATCTTATGCTTTAGCTCCTTTAACTTGGCAGCATGATCAACCTTAGCTCGGGATACCACAACCTCAAATTCACTGATATTGGCTGACAGCCTAACCCTGTTCAGGTCTTGACGGTACCTCTGCTATTGCTCCCTCTTTAAAATGACTTGTTTCACCGTGGCATGGATCTCTTGATATCCAAAACCGCCAAGTCCCAACATGACAAACAGGGATGACAGTCGTGGGATCTTCGATGACAGCTCTTCAAGTGGAACTTCAAATATGATCTTCCACATGTTCTTCCATGCCTTGCATTGTGAAAATTGGAGCACATTTTCTACCTCTGAGTCTAACTCTACATCACTGTCATAGGGGGGAATATAATCCAGGATTAATGCACTTACGGAAGTTCTTTGTTCTGATCCTTCCCCCCTGACCCGTGTTACTTCACTTTCTATTCCTGTTGGGGAGGAGGCTGAAGATTCACCTCCAGATCTAGCCACTGAAATTGATGTCCCTGCATAATCAATTTAAAGCTTTGGTTAGTGTCAAAGGATAACAAAAGATGACTGGTTGTCTTGAAAATTAAGTATAATCGCAAATATTGTTATCCCTTACCCAATGGTAGATCAACAACATGAGAAGGCTCCTCCCCGTATTTCATAGATTCAATAGGATTTTCAAGAAGAGTTTCAGGAAGCTCTGCCAGGTTAAAATCCACTTGTGATAATGTCTCTGCAATAGTAGGGTTTTCTGTACCCCCTTCAGGCATTGGCAGTTCAGCAGATTTCTCATATGGAAGTGCACATTTTAACCAATCATGGTTAGATATGTAATAATTATTTATTTTAACAGGATGAATGATAACACTCATGTCCAAAATCCTCTAAATTACATGGTAATTTAACTTGGTCTAAAATATCTTCAAAAGATGCTCCCAGTTTCATCATTTCATCTAATGATATCTCAGATCCCTGGTTAGTCTCTCCAGTGAGAATATTCAATGTATCTACTTGGCGACCCACATCCTTCAGCCTCTGACCCTAGACAGCTTCTTCAGTTAAAATTGCATCATTAGTTGCAGTAACCACCAAATGATCTAGTGCAGGGGTTGAACCTAAAGTATCACAGAATACAAGTCAGTTGATGTTTCATTCAACATTTTATGAAGCATTGTTAATTTACCAGAAGAAGGCTCTTCTCTTCTTGCAGCAGCAGCCGGAGCGGCACTAGGAACAAATGTTGGTTCTTCTTCAGAAGAAGCCAGGCTAGCATGAACTTGTGATTTTTCAAAATCACCCTCCATTTTTCTTAATGGAGGGTCAGTCCTCTACCTCAAAGGGGAAATTGAAGAAGCCCTTACAATCCCAATAAGTATGAGTAACCTATTCATGGGTTAAGACTCATGACTATTCGAAGGACTTACCACTACTGATGAAACGTTTAGGTATAGACTTCCTCCTTCGATGCTTTTTCTTCTTTGGCTTTTTGGGAGTGTTGAAATTATCCTCTCAAAATAATGGCATTGTAGAGTTAAAAGACGTTTCTAATTATTCATCCATGACTTTCTGGCCTAGAGATATCTCACCCGGCTCATGAGAAGATTCATTAGCCCCGATGGTAGTACCACCCGGACTATACTGAGGTGAAGGAACCTCAACAGTTCCTTTCTGTGAAAGCTGCAGGATGAAGAAAATAATTTTCTTGAGTAACAAATATTTGACTGAAATCAAGTTGCAAATAAAATAAGGAAAGAAACTTACATCTTCAGGAGCCACATAATCGTGCCACTCCTCATCTCCGGAACCACCAGTCCCCTCAGTGGTGTCGTGATCTATCATTTCCTTCACCCGCTTGGTGACAGGAATGGAATCGTCGATGGAATATATTAGAATCTCCAGCTCCCTGATGTAAGCCCGTACTTCAGAGGGATTATCCTAGAAACATATATCAGTAGAAGCCCGAATATTCCCTATTACAGGGATGTGTAGCCCTTCGCATAAATCCAGCCAAGCAGTTTCAGTATTGTAATATAAACTCCACCATGTCTAGAAATCCTCTGGTCGTAAATATTCAGCATGTGTACCAGAAGCCTGTGAGGAGGGTCCTACAATCTTAGACATCAGCTTCTTCCCATCTCCTGCAACTACAGATAAATGATAAGAAAATAAGAATTATTGTTCTATAAATTAATGATGATTAAATTTCCCTAATGAAGTAACTCACTAGGAGTTGATGGAGTAGGTATCTTGATTCTGACTGGAGTATTATATCTGACATGAGTCCACTTTTCCGCATGTTGTGCCTCATCATCCCTATCTTGGGAATCCGGTAAGTTAGCCCTAGGTGAGGAACTTGGTGAATCGGCTCCAAGTGGGGAAGCGTCACCTTCCCGATGAAGGGTTTCTTTCTCTACAATTCTTTTCTTTTTCCCCACCCGATAAACCGGACGATTCAACACCCCTTCAGGGTATGATGTTATCTAGTTATCGGCATACCATGTATTCAAATTACTCACCGATTTATCAACTGGTAGATCAAACACTACCCCGATCTTCTCCATATATGTCAGCAACCATAGTTGTCGGGCAACCATCGGATGCTTCTCTGATCGGACATGCACAGGAGGGGATACAACAGTCTGCTGTAGACACTTGAATTTGCGTGCAAATCTGTATGGAGCATAGGCCTCATATAAAATCTCTCCATCAATCCTGGTGGCTAGTACACCATCTCTACAAGCCAGCATGTACGACCACAATTCCAGACCGAATGTTCCATCATCAAAAAACCGCCCGGTTGGAAAGTTTCTATAAGGAAAGAAATTGAATTCTTTGTACATGATCAGCCTCACCTTCATATCATAGATGTTGATATCTAATAGAGAAAATCCATGAAATGCCTACACTGATGGTCTGAAAGAGCTTTCAGGAACCTGTACTTTGTTATATACATTATATGTCCTGAAATGAGTAGCGATCGATCCCCACAAAACTTGGAGTGGTCCCACTATTCTCAAAGGATACTTACCCATAAATACATGGAGTAAAATCCTTTGAATCTTCCCAAAAATGGGGGTGTCCAACCCAACCATTTTATTCTCATCCAATTTTGATGCCACAACAAAAGTCCCTGGCCTGATGCCTCCCTTCGAATCCCTGACTGGAAAAAGATAAACACTGAGACACAGGGCTAAGAAGCCCGCTAGATAGGTATTTTTTGGTATTCTCTAATCCACTTCGTACCCCCACTTCTCATATTCTCCTGCTTCTATAGTCGGTCAGAATGTGCCAGAAGCACCCCTCTTCTCTATTTTTGGGAAAATAGGAGGACGATTACAGTCGGGCCACTCCCCCTCCTTACTGGTAAGAAACATATCCATCCACTCCTCTGGATAAATATCCTTGCTGGAATGAGTTTTGGAGGTCTTGGAATTATTGATCTTATAGAATATTTTCAATAACTCCCGAGCCAAAGCTGGAGTCTTCTCAGAATTATTCCAAGTCTCCTTGGGGGGATGTATTCATCATACATATCGCCCAAAATTGGAGCCCCCAAGATCTTGTAGACATCCCACAAACCGATGCCTACTTCTCCATGATTCAGATGGAAAGAATTGGTTTATGGACTCCAGCGGCTGATTAGATCTGGCAAAAACTCATCATTCCTGTAGATATATGTTTGCCCAGCCCAGAAACCATCATATATCACAGGTCCTTTCAAATCGTCGACAAACTCTGCACATGTATTTTGCACCCAGTATGCCCACATCCAAGTTGGCTTCACACCTCCTCCAGGACGGAAGTCCCAACTCTTCTTCCAGCCTTTGGATTGATCTATCTAAGAATTTAGGAAGATTGAAGGATAAGAATGTGGTTGCAGCTCAGGATTTGGAGGTTTCAGATCTGGTGCACAAGGGTTATGATGCATCATATAGGCCTTCTCCATGGTTCCAGTATTTACAAATGCTCCTCCACTTGAGATATTTTCTGAAGCAAAATTTGTGTAATTATGAAACCAGGAATGTGGGAGATAATTCTTTGCCTATGGAATGTTTACGTCTTGCAGATGACCATGCCCATACAGAGGCAAGTAGATGCTCTCTGGAAAGTTAAGATGATACTTCTTCAAGTACTTAGCCAAATTTGGGAGAGTACTTTTATAGACAGTATAGTAATCATGGCAAAAAAAATTCATCATGTCATCAATTCTCTTGCTCGCCAGTTCATCAGTCATTCCAATTCTTCTAGGAGCCATTGAATCCGCACAAAGGTCGAATAATTAACTCTTAAGTGAGTTTATTTTTCATAAAATTTGTGAATAAAAGTGAAAAAATGTATAAGACATTAAGGCACGCAAGTAAAATTTTGGCACGCAGGTATAACTATGTCACACAGGTTTTTGGCACGCAGGTATCACTACACAGGTCAAAATACCTCTGCAGCAGCGCGACATGAACAAAACCAATGAAACCGTGGAAAATCAGCAACCTGCACGACGAGAGAAATCTGCGCAGTGAGGACTCGAACTTTTCAAAGCTATGTGATTTACGTGAGAATGGTAGCATATTTATATGCCAGGATACACCCCTGCACACCGAAGCCAACTGGCCTCTCACCTGCGCACCGCTATCTGTGCGCTCAAAACTTGGGCGCCACTCTTCCTTGGTTTTAATCTTTACTTCAGAGTCACATCCTCATTCCTTTCGAATCCAACTCTGAGGGGGGACTTTTGTTGACGCTTCTTTCCGTCACAGAGTATAACAAATGAAAAAGGGGAATACCTTAGCATAAAGAGATTCATCCTTTGAAGAAACATCAAAAATTGACAAAGGCATGAAGAAATATTTGGTTAAGAGTGGGCCACAAAGGTTTCATCATGGTCGCACAGGTATACCTACGCGCCACACATTGGGAGCACAGGTGACCTGGGCACCCTATTTTCTTTTCTCCCAAGGTATTCAAGAGCCTATTAATACCCCTTTTGGGACTCCCATTTGGAAGAGGAAAAATCCAGAAACTAATATTTCAGTTCTCGGTGCCCTAGTCTCTTCTTGAAGTCTTCCAAACACTTCTAAGGTAATTTCTTACCTAGAATGGAATATCTAAAGAGGGGGAACAGGGCCTAAGTGTTGAAATTCACCAACACATGTGCACCTAAGTGTCTAAACCATAAGGGAAATGGTCACACGTGCGCACCACCTTTTTACTTTAACAGAACCTACGCGCCACCCTTTTATAATCCTTTAGGGATAATACTAAGGGCTTGAGCCAAGTCTCTCCCAAGTATTACCCTATGGGTTGACAAGTGCGTAGGTACACCTATGCCGTGTAGGTATACCTGTGCGACCAGGACCTACGCGCCCAAACAAGACCTGCACGCCTGCCTCTTTTTGGGTGCCCCTCCTACCTATTCAACTCTTTTCTTCAAATCCACATCTCCTTTTCAAGATTTTGCCTTCAAAACCCTCTTCAAAGACATTTTTGGCATGTTTATTTTGTTAACATCCTTATCTGAAAGGAATTATGTGGAACATCTCTTAAAACTTAGTGATTTACATATCTTTATGTCACTAAGGTTAGAGATTTCATTCATTCACCCTTATCTTTTAAGATGAGAGGATCTTTAACCTGGGCCTCCTTTTCAAGAGTAAGCCCTAGTCTTAATTCCCTTAGCTTGGGAATCCTCCTTTGGAGTAAGCCCCAAGTCTCCTATTCATAGGCCTCCTTCTCATGAATAATCCCTAATAATAAGCTTTTTTAATTTTGGGAATCCACTTTAGGAGTAAGACCCAAGTCTCCTAACTTGGGCCTCCTTTTTAGGAGTAATCCCCAGTCTTCAAGATCCCTTAATTTTGGGCATCTTCTTTAGGAGTAAGCCCCAAGTTCCCAAATATGGGAATATTTCTTAGGATTAATCCCCAAGTTCCAAATTACTTTAACTTAGGCCTCCTTCTCAGGAATAATCGCCATTTATAATTTCCCTTAACCTCGGCCTTCTTTTCTAGAGTAAGACCCAGTCATAATTTCTCTTAACCCGGGCCTTCTTTTCTGGAGTAAGCCTAAGTCATAATTTCTCTTAACCAGTCTTAATTTCTTTTTATTTGGGCTTCCTTCTCAGGAATAAAAACCAATAATAAGTCCCCTCTAATTTAGGCATCCTTCTCAGGATTAAGTCTTAAGTTAAGTATCTAAATCACCATAAAGCACATATACCTTCATGGACCCTGTTTGCGGGTTTCTTCCCTGAAGTAAATCCTAATCTTTATATATCCGGGTAGTCATACATACATAAGCCCCACATCATTTCTTATGATTGCATCTTTCATGGAATAATTTTCATGTTTTACCAATACCTCTTGTATCTCACACCGAGCATGACTCACGTGAGCTTAGAGCATAAAAGTAATTATGACATCTTTCATTGAGCCATCAATCATAAATAAACCTCATACTTCTTTACTTGAACTACATGGGTTATGATTCCTTTTCTAAATAAGGATACGTAGGTAGCCCATCTATGGGTACGATTCCAACTTTTAAATAATCTATGTCCTTCTAAACAATAATAAACTTCATGTTCCCCAATGAGTGGATTTAAAACCAGTATGGTTATCATAATGACCAAGAGATATCTATACAATGTATTAAAGGATACCATTGACTAAGAATATCTAACAAACACATATGATCCTCTATCTATGAAGAACCTAGAATATATATAAAAGATTCTCTAAATCTCTTACATATCAATCATTTATTGTCAGATCTAAAGGAAAGCTCATTTTCATACTTGGTAATTTAATAAGGATTCATGAACATAACTTAAATCTATAAAGAGAGTCCTGGAGTAGACAATAATTCCCCCAAAAAAGGTGTGATGAGTTCGACCTCCCATCCTCTCGACCGATGAAAATTCTTAAGTCTCATTGGTTCACAACTAATGAGCACCTACCTTTGGAAATTAGGTCCAAATGTATATAGAATCATTGGATGTTTCCTATTCTACAAACAAACCCGTTAGAAACTGATTGGAATGTTTGAACCTTAAAAAAATGAGGTCATCCCTAATTCCAGCGCGAAATAGTCATCCTTAACTCTAAATTGATGATATGTAGATCGTAGATAAATCTTGGAAAAATATTGAGATCCTAAAAATTTATCAAACATATCATTGATACAGGGTAGGGGATACTTTTTTAGATTTATATTTTTATTTTATCTATAATCAATGAAATTAAATATTTACCAATCATTATTCTTAACAAATAGAATATCCCCCCCCATAGTTATGCACTAGGTCATATGAATCCATTATCAAGATTTTTTCGATTTTTTTATTATATTCTTACAAATCAATTAGGTCTATTTTACACGGAGTATTTGAAATAGGTTTATCACCATGCATGAGTTTTATTGAAAAAAAACATCATGATTTGGGGGAATACTTTGAAAATTATTTAGAAATGCATCATCACAATCCCTAAAATTAGGCATATATTCAATATTGACTTTCTCTCCAGCCATTTGAGATACATATCCATCATGAATAGGTATTTAGAACCATAAAACGTAAGTAACCTCCCTTGGAAGTTCATATTCATCTACACAGTAAAATAATCACAGGTTGATTTAGAGTATCAAACATGAATTAAATTCCTTGTAAATTTCTATGGTCTATATATAGAGAGATCTAATAATTTCCAAAAGTCACATAAAATTCAATAAAAGGGTTAATCAAAATATTTGTAGGAATTGAATTCCGAAAAACATATATCAAAGAGGAGAAATAAACTTGATATGGGATTATAATTCCATCAAGAGTCTTTACTTATCACTATATATCTAATCATTGAGGCCATAACATAGAATCTGAAGAAAATTATTCACATATAAAAAAGTGGGTAGTTCCATAATCAAAGAAAACATTTGTAGTTTTTAGTGGATAGTAAGTGTACCTTTCACAAATTCATTATTATGATCCACTTTATTAGTTTTGATCTCATGATATTTCCCTTTGTATCTTGGATTAAGAGTTTATTGATGGGAATTTTCACCATTAACCTTCATATTCATGAATTTATTGGTGTAATGTCTATAATTCATAGGAATATGGGTGGCACATTTGGTTGATATTTTCCCCATTCCTTTCATTGACAGTCCTCTAAACATTACATTCGTATTATTTTGATAAATGGATATCTTTTCCACACATAAAACATTTACCATACCCCATAAGAAAATTTCACCTATGTTTCCTTCCATAATTTTTTGACATGAATTAATATTAATTTTCTTTCCACTATGGTATTTATTATTATAATTTACTCCAAATTTCATCTTTCCCTTTTGACTCCAAAACCATGAGAACACTAAGATTATAAAATATCCCTTTGTATCTTTAGAGAACATAAAAATATTTCTTTATAGATGTAAAATTTCATTATATCCAATTAATTTCTAAGAATTTCTCCCAAGGAACTAAATTATTCCTCAACACTTCATTTATGATTGATGATAAAATCAGAAGCATGCATTGGAAGTGTAACGACCCTGACCCTAGTTACCCAGAGTTAGTGGTTATTCTATTATAGTGGAATAGATACATGAGAACACATCAACAAGGATTTATTAGTTTAGTATACATGAAGAATTAGATACATACATGGTTCCATTATTACATTAGTAATTAAAAATAAAACATAATGAAGATGATTAAACTACTTCCTTAACACTTATTCAAGGATATCATTTTCATAACATGGGGAAGGAAAAAAATAAAAGGATGAGATAAAATTATCAGTAGAGGTTACATTCAACAAAAATATCAATAAATATTAACTGAATCATGAAAATTAATGTATTATAAATATTGAAGTGTAAATATCTTAAAAACACGTTCAATTTAATAAATAAATTGATAATGAAAATGCATCTATATATTTTTTTTATAGTAAAAATATATTGAATAGTAATAATTGAATACAGAATAAAGGAAATGTTTAATTATTGGGTTTTATGTATCTAGTACATGAAAAACTTCCATTAATTCCTTTCAAAGTACAGTTAATGTCTGTGTGGAGAAACTCATCTTATTCTGCATTAAAACAAACACGAAGGGTTTGTTGCCAATAATTTTGTCATGTGAGAATAGTCGACGCATCGAGCGTCAATATAATGTTGGGAACCACCCATTATAGAAATTCAAAACCATTAATCATAAACATATTTAATTTTGGAATAATTTTACTTATCAAAATATTTTTATTGATTACAGGATACATATTTATAAATATTTCCCCCAATTAATCAAATAACAATCAAACTAAACACCTTACGTAAAAAAATTGTATATGGTTTTGGAAATACACATATCCATGATATTTTTTTTCATATTTAAGATAAATATAACTCAAATGAAAAATTATTTAAATGGGGTAGAAGATACACCACATATTAGGTATTAGGTCCATAATATAAATTATGTCTCAATGAAGTGAAAACTAAGACAAAGGCCCTTAGAGGGATCATATCATTAATAATATCAATAGATTATGTGTCTTAACTATAAATACACATAAAATTGGTAATAAAATAGAATATAATAGAAATTAATTTTACAAATAACCTTAGCATGACATAATCAATTAAATAGAAGTTTAACCCAATGAATGAAAATTGAGTTACAGAATCCTGTATCACTGCGTAATTAGTCAAATTGTATGCCCCATAAAAGTAATAATTATAAAATAAAACATTTAATTCCATGAATATAATGATATTAATTATATGGTTATCAAAAGTAAATATACATATACCATGCATAAGAAATAAGTGGTGAATATGATGTATATCTCACAGAAGTAAAAGGGAGACGAGAAAAACCCTTACCACTTTGTAATCAGTCGAATCATATTCTACATGAAAGAATAACATTTAAAATAAATTATATAAAATAAAAATAAAAATATTAATGATATTTAATATCAATATTAATTTTTTACACAAACCTAGTAAATAAGGGTTGAATAAGGAATATATCGCATAAAAGTAAAAGTGAGACGATAAATTTCTTACCTTATGCCTGAAAGCATTATGCACTTGTACTTAATGTATTGGATAGTGAAATTATAATTATAAATTGCTTAATTTATATAATCATAATAATATATTTTATTTATTATAATTTTATTATTTTCATTTATGGTCATTTTGATGAGTTATAATGTTTAATTTTGTGGTTTCAGGAGTGTTCAGTTCAGGATTTTTTTGCTGATTCCATTGTGTAAAATTATGGGTGCTCATGTAAAATGGAATAAAATGTAAAAAAGTGAAATTATTTAGTATTAATGAACTAAAAAATTTTTAAGTGGTCTCATATATCATTTTTTATATGGTTTTAGGATGAATCATTAGATAAAACATTGATGGAATTGTTTTAATTTATTTTGGATGTTTTTGTGATCATCACGAACTTATATCATTTTATTTAATATTATGTTTATATGTTGGTTATAAAAAATTATATAACTAATATTATGTATATTAAAATATTATTTAACCATAATAATGGTTTTATAACTAGACTTGAATGTGTTAATAAAAGATGAAATGTAATCATCCATGAAGATGATGAATCTCCATGTCATGGATGATGCTTTCATTTTAAAATAAATGAGGAGAGAAAAGATTTGATAATGGATATTACATTAAAATAATAAAATTACATTATATATTTGATATTGGAGTTATATTTCCACTTTGTATAAGGGTAGGTGAGGATATAATAAGAAAATAAAATAAATTAAAAGAGGGTGAAGGAGGATTTAACCTCTTGAGTATCATCTCCTTGGGAACCTATTTAAGTCACATAGATTTGGAATTTTGGAAAGACCAGTAGGTCTTGGACGTGAGTAATAGTTTTGAAAAGGGAATTGGATATAATTTAGACATGCTTCAATGATTATAAGGTGTGATGAGAAGGGGTTGTGAGGGTGGTATTTATATGAGGGGAGAGGGGTGTTTTTATTATTATTTTATTCATTAGTTCATTATATTGGCTCAAGGATATCAATATTGTTGATTATTATGAATAATTATATTATATAGTGCATGTAAATTCACACTAATGGGTTATTACATCATAAATTACTCAAAATATCATGAATTTAACTTATATTGTTAAATTCTTTAAATTTCCATATTTCACTATTAAAAAAAATCAACTATATCAGAAAAATTTCAAAATTTCAACATAACCATTTTTTATCTGTATATATCAAAAATAGACAATGTTTTATGAAAATAATTTTCTAAATATAAAAAACTAAATTTCTACTTAAAATCATCATTTATTCAAAAAATGTAGTTATTTTAATATTATAACCGATTTTACGACTCTTTGAAGAATTACCTATCGTCTCATAAAATTATCTTATAATTATAATGAAACAAAATAATAATCCATTAATATATTTTATGAAAATAAATATTCTTTTAAATCATTATATTTATTATATAATTGTAAATAAACATTATTGTTTTAAAAGAAATAAAAAATTAATTTACCATTTTTTTTAAAATTATTCAATTAATCTATGATATATATATATATATATATATCATATTTTCATTTATGAGATTTTTAAATTTTATTTATACTTTAATAAATGTGGTTATTATTCTAATGTCCACATTACTATTCCTAATGGTTATATTACTATTCCAACATTCAGGTTAATATTTAATAGTATATCACGGTTCTTTTAAACTTAGTGTTTCATGTAGTGTAAGTTATCAAATAAATTTATTTTATTTAAGAAGAGAGATTCAATAAAATATTTGGGTATTATATTATTCCCACGTTGAAAAATTTCATCCTTTAAAATTCTATTAATATTTACTTTTAAATACATAACTATGGTTCTTCTTCATAACATCCTTAGGTTCCCATGTTGCTTCTTCCATTTTTTGGTTTCTTTAATAAACGTTTACCAGTCGAGTCATCCAATTTCTGAATACTTTCTCTCTTGTATCAAGAATATAAATAGTATATTCAACGTAAGATAGGTCTGGTTCTAGTTATATTTCATCATAGGTGAGTACATGCATTGGGTCTACATTTACTTATTTTACACTGATATATGGAACACATAATGAACATTGGAGAGACATGGTGGCATTGGTAATTGATAAGCTACAACTCTTATTTTTCCATTATTTCAATTAGTTCGATGTACCTAGGGATCAGTGTCCCTTTAGTACCAAATATCATAAAACACATCCAAAGGGATACTTCCAAAAAGAAATAATCTTCCACATGAAGTTACAATTTTTTTCTCTAATTGTTAGCATACCTATTTTTCTTACATTGTGCTACATTAATATGAGATTGAATAGTACTTATCCTTGTTGTTGTATATCCATTAAGTTATGGTCCAATAATATTCCTCTCACTAAAGTCATCCCAACAAGTTAGAGCATGTAATCTCCTTCCATATAATTCTTTATATTATGTCATTTGAATTCTATAATGGAAACTATTTTTATAGGAAAACTATACCATAGGTAAATACTACACCCACATACCTTGAAAGTAAAGTGAGTATTATCTCAACATGTCATCTTATTTATGACATGTCATTTCAGATTATCGGTCTGTTTGAAGAGGATAAGTTGTACTCAAATGAATCTTAATATCCATGTATTTCTAAATAATCTTCTATAATATTGATGTAAAATAGGGATCTCGATCTGAAATAATCAATTGAGGTGAACTATGAGATCTTAAAACTTCATTAATATAGAGTCTTTCTAGAAAATCCAAATGTAAATCTTATCTTATAATAATAAAATGTCCCGTATTTATAATCCAATCAGAAACAACCCATATCATGTTATTCTTTATAGGGGTATTTGGTAATCTAATGATGAAGTCTATAGTAATGTAATCCCACTTCCATATAAGAATAAGTATATGTTGCATGAATCTTCTAGGATGTTTCTACTAAACATTAAATTGTTGACAAACAAGACATCTTGATACATAGTCTGCAATTTTTCCCCTCATATTATCACCCTAATAAATTTCTTTTAGATCCCTATATGTCGTTGTTCTACCAGGGTGTGTACAGAAATTGGAGCTATCAACATCATCTAATAGTTACCTTTTTAGGTCATGTATTGATGGATAATATAACATATTTCCCAATTTTATAATTCCAACCTCATCCATAAAGTCTTCCAATATTCTATCCTTGATGGATTTAATTTTCTTTTGAAAATTCTCATCATCATATTGAGATATCGTTATTTTTTCTAATAAACATGGTTTCAAAATCATTTAAAATAAGTGTGATGATTCACCTTACTTATAAGTTCTCATATCTATGTTTATTAAATCCATGAACATAGGATCTTTCTAAATCTTCATTTTTGTTTGAATCCCTTTATCTTTCCTATTTAATTAATATTATTTCTTATCTTATTTTCCTAGGTGGTAGTGCATTGGGAAGTCATAATATTTGAGTAACTCGATCAATCATATTTTCTTAATTTTGAATTATTTCTATGTAAATATGTACTAAAAAATCGTTTGTTATGTATGTATATCAAATATTTGACCATAGATATTTTTTCTCCAAGTTTTCAAATAAAATATTACATCTTCTAACTCAAGATCTTGAGTTGGATAATATTTTTTTTAATCTTTATATTCCTTGTTATATATTCAATAAATTTATCATTTTTATAAGGACACAACTCAATCCTTTCTTTGATGCATCACTATAAAACACAATCCTGTAATTTCCTAATGGGAGATTCAAAATTAGAGCATTGACTAATCTTATCTTCAATTCTACAAATCATTAAGAAAAATATTTTTTTCATGTGAACATAACCACTTTACATGTGTACTTGGTTAATGGTATAGCCAATAGGGAAATTTTTTGAGTGAATCATATATAGTAACTTTCTAAACCAATGAAACTACAGACCTCAGTTATATTCATTGGCATAGTTCAATCTTGGATTACCATGTTATTTATAGGATCAACTAAGATTACATCCTTTTAGACAATATTGAAAAGAAATTAAATTTTTTGAATCCTAAATTAACACTTTTTATATTCACCATATATTTATTTCCTTTGGAGGGTCTCAAGAATGATATCAAAGTGATTATCATGGTCTTCAAAAATTATAGAATACAACAGAATATAATCAATAAATGCTACAAAAAATCATCATGATATTCCTTTAATAATGTATTCATTAGATCTATGAAAAATGATGGTGTATGAGTCAATCCAAAATGCATTACTATAAATGAATAATGTCCATACCATGTTGGAATGGTTTTCTTCAGATCATCTTCCTTCTTTTCTTTCTATTGATGATACCCAGAACAAAGGTCAATCTTTGAATTTTTTTGAGTTTTGTGAGGTTGATCAAATAAATAATAAATTTGAGATAGAGGATACTTGTTCTTTATTTTAATAATAATTATTTCTATCTAGATAAATCACAACCTCATGGATACATCTTTTTTATTAACAAAGATAACATGGGAACCATATAGAGAAACATAAGGGTGAATAAATCAATTATTAATCAATTCATGTTTTCTTTTCATCAACTCCACTAATTATAGGGTGTCTGTTATATAAGGATACATTGATATTGGTCTTTATTTAGTGATTAAATCAATGGTATACTCAACTTGATGAACTGGGGGGTGTTCATGTAATTCCTTAGGGAATACATCAATATATTCTTCTATAATTGGTACATCTTCAATTTTAATATTACTTCCCTCATCCCTAGATTTTTTTTATCTTCCTCCCCAATAACTTTATTTAGTAATTCTATTTGGGATTGATCTAGATAATAATTAGATGATGAAATATATAATATAAAGATAAGGAATTACACATCTTCCTCACAAATTATAATTTACCTCTTTTTATAGTAAATTTTGAAATCCTATTTTAAAATCCAATCCATACTGAGGATTATATGAAAGTAAACCTTAGGTATTATGGTTATGTCAAAGAACCAATAATGTTTATGTGTTTAAATGGGGACTATCTGACACATTTTTGTTGTAATGAGACTTTTTTTAGAGTCTTGACTAGAAACTCCTTTATTAAATAAAAAGGAAAATGTATAAATTTCATGGAAAATATGGTAGATATAAAAGAGTGTAGTGATCCATATTCAAATAAAGAATTATAAAAAAAGTAATATAATATTAATTTACCTTCCACCATATCATTAGGTAGTTCTACTTTAGCTCTGGTGATGGGATAAAATTTCCCATCCCCCCTTTACATATTCTATGACAAATTTTCTTCTTTCATGGGACATTGGTTTGAATAATGACCCATTTCATTATAGTTTAATCATTAAAAATTATTTTTTTTCTTCCACTTGTATACATTAGCATGATGACCCTTTTCTACACACCTATAATAAACTCTCATTCATTTCAAAAATTTCTTTGGATGATTCTTTCTGCAATTTTCACATGATGGGAATTTTTTGTTACTCTATTCGTATTTGATGATTTACCATTTTTATGGTTATTAGAAGACATATTATTCCATTTATTTCCCTTGAACATATAGAATCTTGAAATTGTTTTCTTTGTTTTGATGGATCTTAATACTATTTCATCATGTGATGAAAATGTATGCGAATTCATTTCCCTTTAGAGACAGAGCATAAGGCCTTAAAAGAAATGATCAATCATGTTTTTCGAATCACTTACTAAATCTATAGAATAAAAATGTAATATTGTGAAGGTATCCTCATACTCTGCAACACTCTCTTCTAATTTTTTATTTATATTAATGAATTTTATCTATATTTTAGTTTTTTCTCACTAGGAAAATATTTGTTGAAAATTTTTTCTTTAAAAGTTCTCTATTTCATGTCGTATATTTAATCTTCATCCTTCATACTCCAGATCAATGACTACCATTTATCAGAATCTACTTTGAGAAAATATACTACTAGTACTATATTTTCCCTTTTATCACATCCCAGTGAAATAAAAAATATTTCCAGGTACTTGATTCATTGTTCTGCTACTTCTTGATTTTGAGTCTTACTAAAATAAATGGGCTTCTACCACATGAAATGATCCATCATAGTTTTTGTATGGTTATTCATCATAATTTGAGTAATTTATTCTAATATGGCCAATATCTACTCATCTCCAATACTAGTTGTGTTGACTTTCTCTGTGGGAAAATTCCTAAATTGTTTGAGGGTATTGATTCCCTTTCTTCTATTATGAGACATCATTAAATAATGGAAAACATTGATTTATCTCATAATAATCATGTGTATTGATCTAAAAATTCACTATAATAAATTATTATAATGCTAAATTTTTTTATGTTTATTTAACATCTAGTTCCCAAGTTTTCTTCAAACCTTCCCTGCTATTAATTGTAACAACCCTGACCCTAATATCCCAGAGTCATTGGTAATTTTATTACAACAGCCTTGATAAAATAGATCTAATTAATTAGGATTGATTAATTTAGTTGTCTACAAGAACTATATACATACATGGATTCCATACTAAATTTTTAATTAAACATAGAACATAAAAAGGAAAATAAACATCTTTTTTGAAAATTATTCATAGAGGTTATCTTTATAATCTGGAGAACAAAAACAAATAAAATGGTGACCTCAAATACCCAATTAGATTTACATATATAATAAACATGAATCAATAATAAGTGAAGAATAATCAATAAGTCACAATAAATATAGAAAGTAAAATAACTAAAAAACACATGTCATTTAATAAATAAAATGAGAATGAAAATTCATCCATAGATTTTGTAATAGTGAAAATATCATCGATAGTAATAAGTAATTACTTAATGATGGAAATGATTAATTATTGGATGTACTATATTTGGCACATGAACCACTACCATGAAGATCTTTCACAAGATATTTTATGTCTGTGGAAAAAACTAGTCTTATTCATCTTGGAAATAAACATAATAAGTTTTTCACCAACTTATTTGTGTCATGAGACCGGTCAATGCATCAAGGGGATATATAATGGCAGGACCTGCATATCATTGAAATTAAAAATAATTATCCATAAATATATTTAATTATTTTAACATATTCCTTATCAAAATATCTGTATTGACTAGAGGATGCATATTTATCAATATTTCCCCTATTAATCAAATAAAATTCAATGTAAACATTACAGATAAAAAATGGTATACATTTTAAGAAATACTCATATCCCTTATATAAATAATATGTAAATTTATGTGAAATGTAATTTAAATGAAAAATGATCTCAGATGGGTTGTAGACACACCACATAAAATGATTATGTTTACAATACCAAGTAAGTCTCAATGAAGTTAAAATTAAGATGAAGACCCTAACAAGGATTATATCATTAATAAAAAAAATAAATTTTGTTTGTTCAATATAAATCCCTATAAACTAAGTATAAATAAATCATAATATAATAAAAATTCATTTCACACATAATATTTTCATGACATAATCGATGAATAAAAATTTTAACCCAATGAATGATAGTTGAGTTAAGAAATCCCTCACAACTATGAAATCAATTGAATAATATTCCCCACACAAATAATAATTATCAAGTGAAACATTTAATACCATTAAGATGAATATATTCATGTTATTATATGTCAAAAGTAATTATATATACACCACACATAATAATTAAGTGGTGAATAAGGAATATATCTCATAGAAGTAAAAGTGTGATGAGAAAAACATTTACCACTTTGTAATCAGTATAATAGTATACCCTATGAAAAAATAACATTTATAAAATAATTAAATTCAATTAAAATAAATATATTCAAGATATTTTATATCAAAGGGTATTATTTACATCACATATAATAAAAAAGGGTTGAATAAAAAATATATTTCACATATGTAAAATTGAGATGAGAAACCCCTTACACTATGTATGAAAGTATTATGAGCATATATATAATGTATTGGATAATAAAATTAGATTAATAAATTATATAATTAATAACCTATTAAACATATATATTATTCTTAATTATCTTATTATGTTTATTTATTGTAACTCTAATATGTTATAATGTTTAGTTTTTGTGGTTCATGGAGCGTTTGTTTCACGATTTTATGGTCGGTTCCTTGTGTTTAATTATGGGGGTTCGTGGAAAATGGAAGAAAAACTCTAGAATTTAAATTATTTAGTATTAATGAACATAAATAAGTTTTAATGGTCTCATATATCATTTTCATATATCTTAGTAGGATTAATCATTAGATAGAACATTGATAAAAATGATTTAATTTATTTTTGTTATTTTTAAAACCATCACAAACTTGTATCATTTATTTAATATTATTTGTATATGTTGGTTCTGGAACATTATATAACTTATAATATGTATATAAATTATTAATTTATCAAAATAATGTTTTTATGACCATTCATGAAGGGGGTTATTGAAAATGATAACTCACCATCCATGAAGGCGGTGAATTGACACGTCACAGACGATGTTTTCATTATTAGAATAAAAAAGAGGTCATAATAGATTGATGATAGATTTTCCATTAACAAAATAAAATTCTAGTATATATTTGATATTCGAGTAATCAGGTAACTTTGGATGGGGGGTGATGATAGAATAATTAAATAAAATAAATTAAAAGAGAAAAGTGGATTTTACTTCCTGAATATCATCTCCTTGGGAACCTCCTTAAGAAACATGGATTTAGTATTTTGGTAAGACCAGTAGGTCTTAGAAATGGGGAAGAGTCTTGGAAAAGGAATTAACCAAAACTTATACAATCATCATAGCTTTGAATGTATGAGGGTAAGGAGTGGTAAGGGGTGTTATGTATAGGAGATGAGAGGGGTGTTTTTTATTATTTTATTCAATTGATTATTATTTTGGCTCAATAATATCAATAGTGTTGATTATTATGACTAAGTATAATAGGTAGTTCATGTGAGTTCAAAATAATGGGTTATTATATCAAAAATGACTTAGAAATTCTTGTATTTAACTTTTAACGTTAAATACCATAAATTACAATATTTCACTATTCCTAAAAAATTTAACTATTTCTGAAAAATACAGAAAATTCACCCAAACCATTTTTTAACAGATAGATTTCATGAATATAAAAAAATTTATGATTTTTTTTTTAGAAACATGAAAAAATTATTTTCTAATTAAAATCATAATTTATTAAAAAAATTGATTTTTATATGATAATAGATTTAGTGAAACTTTGAAAAAAATTAAGATCTCATAAAATTATCATATAATTATAACACAAAAAAATATTACTTCATGAATATATTTATAAATATATTTTTTATTTTAAATCATTATTTA
Source organism: Viscum album (assembly GCA_963277665.1). NCBI lineage: Eukaryota > Viridiplantae > Streptophyta > Magnoliopsida > Santalales > Viscaceae > Viscum > Viscum album. Next base: position 116,555,420 of record OY728139.1, on the reverse strand, counting down.
ATTATAAATTTGTAAATAAATATTTATATTTCACAAAAATACTAACACTTAGTTAATACTTATTAAAACATTTATTAACATATTATATGATATAAATATATCATATTTTAATTTATGAGACACCTAAATTTTATTTTAACTTTCATATATGAGGTTATTTTTTTAATAGTCACATTACTATTTCTAATGGTTACATTAATATTTCAATGATCAAGAAAATATTTAATAGTATATCATGGTTCATTTGAGCTTGGTGTTTCCTAAAATGTAATAAAGAAAAAATTATATTTATTTAAGATGATGAATACCATAAAATTTTGAGGTGTTATAAAAGGTTTCCTAAAATTTACCTCATGCGTATTAATGGATTATTTATCTATCTACTTCGGTTCTAGGATCTCCCTTTATATTTTCAGGTTGAGACTATGGGGAAAATACTTATTTAGAAGTACCTTCTTAAACTCTTTCCTTATCATGTAGTAAATTTCTATCTCTTGCCTCATATTATTGATAAGATCCCACCCTTGATTTACTTCACATTGAAAATGATATACTTCTAGTGAAACATTACATTGTCCAAGCACTGGAGAATAGAAAATATATTTTCAGTGATACCAATCCATTTCTTCGTAATTATTGGATCAGAGTATCAACTAATTGAATGTATATGTTTCCACATAAAATATCCAATATTGATTTATATTTCCATTATTATTTTGAAATATCAACATAATTCATGTTACCATTTATAAAATGAGAGTTTTAGGTTATCATAAAATTAATATTTCACATCCAAACTCCAATTTCATTTGTTTTCTCAAAAACAAGGTAATTGAATTTCCCATCACATTTAGCAACAACCAGATTCATCATGGGTCTATCCATTGAATAAGAACAAAATTTATAGTGTGAGAAACAATAATCATAGTGATTAATCATGTGATTATGAAAAATTATTCATGTAATATGTAAATCATGTGACCTTATTTTCAATCTATGAAACCATAGGTTTATCCAATATCAATCATGGTCATCACCTGTTCAAATTATTATTAATGGTTTATAAAAAAATAGTGAATTAGACCAAGAATATTCCTCAAGATTTTCTGACCAGGTGTTTTGTCTTTGGCCCACTCATCATGCACTGATCATGATTGAGTTAATTCCCAATCAACATCTTTAAGATTTCAAACCCATAGTTAAATCTATTACACAGTCCTATGCACTTTCCAATATCTAAAAAGAGATGTAATATAAAATAAAATGGAGTAGTCTCCCCTTAAACTTATTATGATGATATTATCTTATAATTATACTTATACCCATGTATTTCAATATAGTTCACTAATATTAATCTTCAAAAATAATTAAAATACACAATAATACTAATTAAGGTGACTGGAGCATTTTATACTAAAATATTACTTAATGTTTTATGAATATTCAAAACATTTCAGAATAATAAAAACCTGATTACTGTAAAGGTTTATTGTCTTTGGAGACTATATTTTAAATTATTTTATTTCATGGAAGATATTCGGAATCTCCCAAAAATATCTTCTCACATAATACACATATTAGATATACCCTACTTAAAACATTTTCTTTATAGACCGGGGAAAGGAAACATAATAAAGTGTGAGCTCATATACCTAGAAAGGGTAAAAATATGATATAATAATAAATTACTATAAGTGACCATAATATAAGTATAGATTTATAAAAACATTATCATAACATATGATAATCATAGACAATCAGTCAAAGATCATTAATCATAAGTCATGGAATAATTTTTTTTCATAAAAATAAATAAATAATTCATTATTGTTTGGAATAATAAATAATAAATCATGAAAAATGAGAACATATCATGATCATAATAAATATGTTTGTAACATACCCATAAGTATTGGAGATCATTTCCATATACAACATTCACTATCATGCCTATCATAGTGTATTGGGTTCACTCCGCATTCCATTATTTCCTTAGTAAAGGTCTACTACTAAGGTTATCTTATTTGAAAAAAATCCCTTGTTGAATTATTTTCACTCCCCATTCCAATCCTTATTATCTCATGATATATCCATCTTTAACCAATCCATTGGTAGAAAATTTAATTTTGGGCCTACTTGTCAAATAATGAAAGCCATAAATATGTGAGCCACAAGATTATAGATCATTCATTATATCATTAATCTTGTAAAGGAAAAACATTTCCTAATAATTTCATCAATCCATAATATCTCAACCTATTGAAAAGTAATGAGTTTCATAAAGGTTTCATCATAACATAATTAACCCATGTGAAAGAAATGGGTTTGTTAAAATCATCAATAAATCATCACCGTCATAAGACATCAAGAGAAATAAATTTGATTATATCATAATATCATATCCATAGTAAAGTATAAATATCCTTAAAACATGTTCACATAGATAGAAAAATGCCTTTAAATGAAAAATGAAACCATTCTGTGAAAACATGAGAAAAGTAACCTTTTATTTTGATAAAATTTAAACTAGAAATTCACATAATGTTGAAAAAATCATGTTCTTTTAAAATAAAGATGGAAACTTTTCAATGAATATTCAAATAAAAGATCATAAAAAATTATAGGAAGATCTATTCATACTATATATTTTAAGAGACAAAATTATATCCACACTTTTATAAAAAAACAAAAATGAATTTCATAGAAAAAATTTATTTAAAAATATTCCATTTAAGACTTACAAAATGAAGTAAAATTTAATTAAAATGAACTTTCAAAAACATTTTGTTTATAGGTATAAACATCCATATAATATTTTTTAAGATAATGGTTATGGAAGAAATTTTTTTTAACAAAAAATGAAATAAGGTTGAATCTTTTTAAAAAAACATTTTCTGGATCAATTTAAGTACCAATGATAAACAATTTGAACCAATAAATAAAAATTTATAGTATTTTGAAATTATAATAAAATTTATGTGTTTAAAAATATAATATCCGTATAATTTCTCTCAAAAAAAGTTAGAATATGCATTCTTGAAAAAAATTGAGATTTTAACCTAAACACTTCCCTCAAATCCCATATTGCATCATACATGTATAAATCTCCTTTATAAAAATTATATATTTATTTATTTACATTATAAAACTATATTCATAAATAAATTAATTTTTATAATTCTTTTATAATATCTAATTATCATTTTCTTACTAATTCGATCATTATAATGATCATTTGGGTGAAAACCGATCTATTTTCCATGCATGTTTCAGTTTTATTGTTCATGTACTTGAATTTTGTTCATCATTTCATCATAAAATAAATTTAAATCATGAGATAATTATCATATTTAACAATTATATAAACTTTTTAATAATTCATATGAATTGGTGATGATAGATATTCATTATTATTTCATAAATATCATAAATATTCATAAATATATCATTATTTACATCCATGTAAAACATTAATGAAACACAAATCACATCCCTTCATGAGGGTGGTAGTCCACACGTATGCATGAGAAACGTTATAGTTTTGCAAATGATGGAAAGGTATGAAGTTATAGAATATATTATAACTTTAGAAGATTAATTATTTCATAAATATCATATATAAACATTAAATCTTTCATAATAACTAACCATAAATTATGTAGATGAAAAATGAAATATACCGCTTCACAGGGGTAGTTCACACGTTCACTCAAACAATGATTTTGTTTCCTGTTTAATGGCGAAGGAGTTAAATAAAGGTTATACCATAGACATAATAATATGTTAGTATATTTTGGATACTGATTTTATTATATCATCATGGGTATCATATAATTAAAGAAGGTATAAGAATATATAAAATGAAAACCCTTGGTTAAGAGTTATATCTCTTCCTTGAACAACCTCATTTAGCTTACACATTAACCATTAGATGGTTTGTATGTTTATAAAAATAGAAACTCTAGATCATAATAATTAATGTTAGGAGGGTATTAGGTTATTTATTTTCTAAAATATAATGATCATTAAGTTTCAGGAAGATATGAGTTGTGGTGTTCTTTTATAAAGGATGGAGAGGGTGAATATTGAGTTTTTTCAAAAGATTAAAATATATTAATGTGTTACTCAATTAAATTAGATCCAAAATGTAAATTTTTTAAACACAATAAGTATATGGTCTAAATATCATCAACCAAATAATTAAATAAATTATTTTTTGATATTTAAATCCTTATCTCTTTGGTTAACCCCCTGGTAAACATGTTTTAACCTTAACTATGGAAACACAATTTTAATGTATTTAATATTAATTATGAAAATAAATTGAGTCAGATTTTTTATATAATGTTAATTATTATGAATCAAATAATAAAACCATTTTAAAATATTTAGTTTCTATAATTTTTAGAAATTAATTTCAAAATAATCCGGAAAAATACGATGAAAAATAGTCCCCTATAAAAATGCATTTTTAAGTATAACAAATTTTTTATACAAAAATTAATCATATTCAAGATTATAATAAAATTAATTGGTTTATGTTTAATAAAAATGAACTATTTAAATTTTAAAATCAATTCAATAAAATGGTAAATTAGAAATATATTAAAGGAAGCGACTGTTTTCTAGGAAATTGATTTTTTCTATTATTCACTAAAAAAATTATCCTTTCAGAAAATATCCACAACTTCACCTTTGGGTAATTTTGATATTATGATTTAATAAATGATATCTGTTTTACAAAGTAAAATTTCAAAAATTGTTACAAATTAATTATAATATCCATGCAAAAAATTTATTTATACCCATATTTGATGAAAAAATATTTTTGGTGCATAAAATGATTTTACAGAAAAATGAGCTTATTTATTATGTATTAATTATTGAATTTTTATTATATAAAAAATATAATTTGTTTTTTATAATGTGGTTATTTTTATTCATAATGAAAATATAATGGTTAGTTTATAATGATATATTACATCATGGTTCATTTAGACTTGGAGATTCATACATAGAAAGCTATCAAAGGAATAAAATTTATTAAAAGATAAATATATCATAAAATATTTGGGGGTTACAAAACCAATCCATTTAATAAACCTACCTCCCAATCTATTACTGAGTGCATTGGCTAAATATAAATCCATTTCTTCAATATAAATATTTATAACTCGTTCTATTCAAATAGTATACTAGCCAAGTCACAATACATTTCACTCATGGATTTTACTGCGGTATATCTAAAACAAGTGTAATATCCTTTATCCATTGATAGTGTGATCCAAACTATAGTGTTTACCTTATAATTATTCATTGATTAATTAATTTACTAAATTATATAATCTCTTGAATACTTGAGAATGTGATACATTCTCATTGTAAACCAATTAACGCAATTCATAATCCTTATTGAAGTTTTCAAAGTTATCCCATTTCTTAATATTATCACTTTTAAAAATCATTGCAAAATATCACTTAAGAAATTAGTTCATGAAATAAATAACTCACATAGATCTCTTGGATAAAACAGTAGAAATATTTTATAAAACCATTCATTTCTTCTATATAAATATAAGTGCGTAAGATGGTTCTAAAATTGTTGGGGCCTTTAGTCAAAATTGTAATACAAACTCTTAAGGTAGTCAATGAAACTTCCATTATTTCATTAAGTCATCTAAAATTTCTATAGGTGACACATCCCACCATAGTTCTGGAAATCATTTGTTTTTTTATCACACTGATCTCATATATGTCATATGTTGTGATACTGCTAGATTTAAAATTTATTCCTCCCTCTATGTTTAATATGGGGAGAAATACCATGCCAACTGGCTTAATATCCACCTATATGAAGATCACATGCTATTTTTTACTTAATTATTTATTTAAATAATTTAAAAAAATCAAGAATTAATGGCACCACTTCAATTATTCATAACACATGCATAAAAATTCAATGACTAGAATCCTCACAAGTCAGTGGGATTATAAAAATATATAACTTTAATGAATTTAGAGCAGGATTGTATTGAATTTTGAGATTCAATATTGATTTATTAGACTTTTGATACCACGATAGGATGGTTTTATAAATGTTTGTTTTTTTTAGTAAAATTCATTAATTTTACATGAAGTTTTTAGTGTATATATATTTAGTTATTCCAGTGTAATTCATGGAGTTTAGGTGATGGCCAGAGTGGTGGTGGAGTCTTCTATAAAAATTTAGTTAATTATATTGGGTACCTTATGGGAATAAATTTGGTATCTAATGTGATATATGATGTTAGGGGAGGCCCTAGGTAGTCACTAGGTACCCGGTGAAATCTAGTGGTTTATTAAATTTTAAAAAATAGTACCATAATAAAACCTCTTCCCCTTTTCTATTCGGGCTATAACCAGGATTCCAATAGATCACCACACTCTTTATTCCTCTACTCCACTTATGTGCCTCTGAGATAATCATTTATCATTTTATCTACATACCATATATATTAGTATGATCTTAGAGGTGTTAATATATATATATATATATATATATATATATTCATATTTTTTTACCTAGTTTTTTGTTTATTTTTGAAAAAATCATTATTGTATTCTATTTTATCCAATTTCTCATTTTTTGGAAAATAGTTCCAAACATGGGGAAATACTTGATGGTGTATCTATGATAAGTACCAAGTAGGATTTCACATAAATATTAATGCATATAATTGAATTTTTTATTTTATAGTGAGTTATTTTATGAGGATTTAGTTTCATAAAATTAAAATAAGGATCGAGATTATTTTGAATTGTGAGATAAGAAATATAAGTTCCTTTTGTTATCAAATTTGTGTGTTCCACTCTTGGTTTGATGAATTTTAAAAAAATAATTTTAATCAAGGGGAATAAAAAATAGTATTATTTTATGGACCATGAGTGAGTATTCAAGTTCAAAATAAATTATAAATAACCTTTGGTGAATTCATTTTGTATGCATAAGAGTTCTTGTGCCTTTATGCCGTATGGTTTATCAGGGTAGTAACCATCAATTTTTTATATTTTTTGGGAATTATAAATTTTATAGAGAGTTTTTCTTGGGATGGGATTGGGATGTATTTGGCTTCCAAAGGTTCAGTTTATCATGATTTTGGGGTTTTGTTAGACTAGGTTGAGAATTCATGAATAATGACTATTTTATTTCATGTGTATAGATAATAGATTAGTGACATGGGATGTTTCATCGTCCTTGGTTTCAATATAAAAAGTTAAACTTCTTTATTAGGGCATAAAATTTATTATTGTTCCTTTTATGGATATTTAATCTTTAATAAATACCCAAACTAGGGGTAAGTTGAAAAGATGTATTGAAATGATAGTCGGCTTGGATGTTTGAGACTATCTTTTTGGTAATGAAAATTTTATATATAATCTTCATGGTGGTGTGTGGAATGAAGTTTTCATGTTATTTGAATGAATTATATTCCATAACTACCATGTGACATGGTTTCCTTTGATAATTATGGGTAAAGTAATAAAGTTTTCCTATCAGACCATATTTTTTAGGAATAAAAATGAAGGTCTATCCAAATGGACTCAGTAAGAAGTGAGTTGTGATATAATTATTTATGTAGTTTCATTGATGAAAAAATATCTACTCATGAGTGTAATGGTGAGGAAATTTATAACTAATTTCATTGTATATATAAAATGTTGGGTTATTGAGAGAAAGAAGGAGGAAGTGTAGTGAAAATAGAGAAATTTTTTTAGTTGGAGGTATTGTACCATGGCGTGGCCTTAGTTATCAATATGTGAATGGATAAATGGAAGGGAATGATTTTTTTTTCTTGTCATTTCATTCAAGGAACATTTAGGTTATAGTTTTGTTTTTGTATCACAATAGAGGATATAAAAAATGAAATTTAGGCATTGTGCTGTTCTAATGAGAAATTTTGGTAATGGAATAGTGGATCTGTATCATAGCATGAAGTGTGTGAGGAGGTTTTGGCTATGGGGAAACATTATTTTTGTGAAGAAAAACTTATGTATTGTTTTTAAAAAATTTATTTTTTTTCCTTTCTATTTCATGGTCACAACACTAGGTCTAGGTTATGGTGTGATGTGGGTTTTAGGATATTGTTTTATTTTATATGAATTGTTTTTCATGGGGTATCAACATTCATAATGGTGTAAGACCTAGGGGATTATTTTTGGTGTTCAACCTTTTTGAATTTCAATATACTATGTTTATTTGGTCACTACATGAACCATTCTTTGTCATATTGGATTAAAATTTATATTTAGTTTCAAATGAGGGAGATTTATGGGAAGTATAAGTATATCATGGTGTATATTTTGGGAATTCATTTAGCATAGCCTCATTAGAGGGTGACCATTAATTGTCCCATAGTGATGTATTAAAAAAAATTCTTGATTAAATTTGGTGGTTCCATCTAATTATTTCATTTTCCATCGATTTTCCTGAAACATCATTTGATAAACGGTGAGTTTATGGAGTTGTTTATTCTTTTTTATGCACTTTTAATCCTTATTATAGTGATATCAAGAATTCTTCCATATAGTTTTAGTTAATATTCTTTTCCTCTTGGGTTTTCTTTCTATAATTCACCTAGGATGGTCATAGTAGTCGTTTGGTTTTGGTTTTACTATCCTTAAGTTGTGGTTCTGATGGGTAATATTATAGTTTAGGTTGATTGGGGATTTTGTTATGTGTTCTTGTCTTTATGATCATTTATCCATCTAATTGATCCATCACATTAGTTTTGAAACATCAATTGTTGTAGAGGATTTGATAAATAGGTTTAATTTTGTGTATAATGTAACACAACTGGTTCATTACCACCTTTACATGACTAAACATTTATAATTAGTGCTTCTAATACTAAAATCATAGAAGTAACACATATATCATATCCATAGAAACAATTCTTAGTGAAAAATATAATAATTCATAATTCATATAATAAATATCATGGAAACATGTTACATATGTGAATCACCACTCCCTATTGATATCTTTTAGACAACAATGTGTCCACTATTACCAAAATTGTATACCAACTGAAATAAGATACTCCTTAGATTTACCAAAATCTATATAACTATATCTAGGTTTATATATATTATTTATATCAAATGGGATAAAATGTTTCATTTAATATATCAACCTAAATTGATACACTAACTTCAACACATTAGTCATTAATATCCAACTATAAATTATAGGAGTTGAAATTCAGAAAGAAAAACTATGATTCTTCTATAAAATTATACTTTTATAACATTTATTACAAAAAAAATTCTCCACTTTTATATTTGGATCTTATTTTTGTTACCAAGGATGAGATAATAATAAGTCATACTTTATCAATGACACATTTACAAAACACCGTGTATAATTTTAGATTTTCATATGATAAATATTCTGGAAATTTATTTTCAATTCATAAACGGCCTCACCCTCAAGGAGAAACTAAAAAAACCTATCATCTTGGTGAATCTCTTTGAAGAAAGTATTTCAAAATATTTCATGTATAGAATTAACCAGATTGGGTTTCTTCAATTTGCTACCTAGTTTTCACGGCTTCAAAATCTTCATCGAGAATAACCTTCTTTAATACAAGATATTTGGAAAATCCATATGTTAAATAAATCGAGAATGGTTTTCTCTTAACTTTTAAATCTATTTATGAAAGAATTCACTCCATCTTAGGTTATCTCCCAGAGAAAATTCTTCACCTTTAATTAGATGCATTATTACACAAACACAATACACAATGGTTGGTGAATAGGGTTGATCTTCTTGCTTCACAATGTGAATATAAATCTTGAGAAGGTTTTATCAACAATGATACTATATTATTTATAATTACCAATATAGTTTTTAAATCTATATGTTTTTAGAGGAATGTATCTATTTTTTACTTCAACTCCAATGTATTCATTTTTTCTTACCTCTTTACCCTTTTTTCCAAATTCATCATCGAGTTGAAATTAATATTCTTTAGATATTATTACTGAGATAAAACGTAGATAAAAAATATTTATTATTATAAAAATCCTTTTTTCACATCACACATAAATCCTTTAAGATATTATGTTTTAATTCATTAATAAACTCTCATGAAATATGAATTCATCTTATGGAATCAGTTATTTTATTTTGGAACCATTTTTTACTTATAGCTATTATATATTTCTTTCATTCTCTGAATCTATTGGTAAAATTACCATACATTCTGTGGATACATTGAAATATATTTCTTAGAGTTACCACATAGATAATTGAGGGTTATTTTTCTTCATACTCTCCCAGTTAGATGTAACAATCCTTTTGGACTTCTTGGACATTCGTGGAATTAAATAATTATTCTTCTTAATATTCATGTTTGATTCACTTTTTTTATGGGTGATCTCTTCTAGATAACATTCAAAAATCCCAAATATGTGATAAACATATTATTTGGAAAACTAGTATAGTATATCATTTAATTCCATAACTAATATTTCAATTGACATGTGATTAATCTCACTAGTTCTTGGCCCACCTTGAGGAAAGTTAGATAATTAATTAACAATTTCCTCATGATCAATTGAATTCCTTTATTTTTTAGGTAGAAAGGTTTTACATTTCCTTGATGATGTACTAAACCACTATTTCATATCCATTTAGGTTAAATCTACCCTTTACACATTGTAATAATGGATAAACTAAGGATTCTTTGTCTTTACACAACATGGGATTATTTTTCCATATCATCATCTAATTATTTGTTATAATCACCATAGTATTGGTAGATATAGTGACCTAGGCTTTACATACATGTATATTACACAATTTTAGATGAATATTCAGTACATTACATTAATACATTCCCAGAGGCTGTAATAGTTTAGTGTCTTTGGGAGCTTGGAAACAATATCTTTTATCCTGGTGAAAGATCTTCAACATCTCCCATTAAGATATCCACCTTTAGTACATCTACCAAAAACCATTCTTAATAACATGGGAATGGAAACATAAGATTTGGTGATCTCAGATGTTCAGTAAGGGTAAATAATGGAAATGTGAAAGCATAACATAAACGAAGGGTGTGGAACATAACAATAACATTTGAAGATCATAACCTGTATATTAGAGATCATAATAAAGATAATAAATTCATAAGACTCAGGTCATAATATAATTAATATCATAAGTCATGAAATCACAACATATGAATAAAACATGGAATTGTGGAAAAAACATAAGCATATAATACAATTTACCTACTAGCTTGGGTATCACTGCCAAGACCATCTTTGTAGTGTGGGTTCACTCCCTATACCATCTTAGTAGTCAAGGCTCACTCCAATGGCCATATTAGTAGCATGAGTTCACTCCTCATACCATCTTGTTAGTCATGGTTCACTTCCATGGCAATATTAGTACCATGAGTTCACTCCTCATACCATTTTGGTACTCATGGTTCACTCACATGGCCATCTTAGTAGTCAAGGTTCATTCCCAAGACCATATTAGTTTATCTCATGAGATGTAAATCTTTACACAATTAATTAGAGGGAGATATAGGCCCCATCGATCTCATAATTAAATCTTACATACATGCACCAAAAAATCATTAAAAAATAATATCATAACCCATAAAATTAAATGGGTATCATAAAAATGTAATCATATCATAACCTGTAAGAAATTAAATATTTCATAATCATTTCATCAAAATCATTACCAATAAAAGAGAAACAGATTTGATAAAAATATAACCCCTGAAGTAAAAATGGGTTTCATAAAGACCATGACATTAATAATAACCCATTAATAGAAATATTTTGAATGGAACCATTATATCATTTCCAATAAGGGAATAAGTAAGATCAAAAAATGTAATCTTAAATGGAAAATATGTTTGAAATATATTTTATAAACTGTTCTTGTGTAAATTATCCATTATTTTTTAAAAAATATTTTTAATACACAAAATGTCACAACTTGTCTCTAAGGGGCCCATGTCATTACTCCCCAAATCGACCTCCAATAGGCCAAGGGATAAAGACTAGCAATGAGTTGTCATATCACTAACATGAGAGGTATTATCTTTGTATATATATGAGCTCACGCATATCCAATCTCACAAAAGACTAAAATAAAAAATTAGTAAGTAAACAAAGCATACATTGTAACAACCCGAGATTTTATGAAAAATATTCTTTTTAATTTTATTAATGTCTTGTGTTGTACGCTATACCAAAAGGAGCTTGCACAACACACATCTTTGACTTGCCTTGCATTACACGCAATCGCAACCTTCCTCGATAGCGTGTGTAGTACGCAATACCGAGTTTCACTAAACAACGATATGCTATTAAAATATTATTAAAACTAGAAGATATGAATAATAATAACCACTTTTTGAAATTTTATAAATTTTATTTTTCAAAATGGACTTCATTTTTGGATTCGGAATACCGAAATTAGCCTAGGGTGAAATTTTGGTATTTTTCTGAAAACTTTCAATTTTTGATGAATAGTGAAACCACTAAGTGGTAGGTTAAAAACTGAATTTTGCATAAAACTTAATTTTACCGCTTCTGTGAATGGAATTTCGAAAATCCGACAGACACGGTTGATATCAGTAAGTAAAATGTGGTTCAATGAGATAAAAATATTTTTTGGTGAATAGTAACTTTTTACTTTTTTACCGCGATTAATAGTAAATAGGGTAACTAAGGGTAAAAATGATATTACTATTACCCTAACACATGTCCTAATTCTATTGGATAAGTTTAATTCGACCAAAAACAAACTTAGGAATAACATATGACCATTTAGGCCCACTTGGGTTAGATTAGGACATTTATTATTAATTTATTTAAAGAAGGGTTAAAATAGTTAAAATCAAAGTTTAATAAGTAAATAATTTTTAATATGGGGTTATACATAAGATAAATTAGACTATAAAAATTAATTAGAAAGATAAAAAGATTTCCTACATAATTATATTTTATTTATAATTTTTAGACTTTAAATAAATTAATTTATTTATGACACAACGATGATGCAGTAATTACCCTTTTAAGGAAATATTAACATAATTGATGTTATAAATGCTCAAATGAATGTAATTTGAGACTTTTTATGAATTCCACTAATTTTTTAGGTTACTATGATATATTAGTGTTGATTTAATCAACTTGTTTCGAACATATAATTCTGTTATGACTTTCACAAAAATCATATATCAAATAGTGTCAATATTGACACAAAATAGTTTTTAAATCATATATTATATTATTAATTGTTATTTTATTCCTAAAAATATAAGGTTCGTCCAAATGACTTATATAAGGATATATATATTAATAATAAACAATTTAGGGTTCGTTTGTCATGTTATAGTAAGTGTATTAACCATATAGTGAAAGAAAACAAAAAGACACGGTAAAAGTTAAATTATTTAACTTAGAGTTAAATCTAATTGATAAGGTTAAAATAATACCATAAACTTGTCTAAATCCTATTTGTTGATAGGATTGCGACCCATCCCCACTTTAGCTTCGAAATAAGACCCTTTGGAACCATTATAAACCGATTTTGACATTAATATAAAATAATATTTTGAGGTATTCCTAAGGTGCCCCTCTCCTCCCTTATAAAAGGACACCTCCTCCCCCTTCTCCTCACACCAATTTGAGCACTAAAGCTCGGCCAAACCCTGCCAAACTCTCTTCTCCACTTCCCTAGCAACATCCTAGAGGTTCTGGTCTTCCTCAAAGACCAATTTTAGTTCCCTAAGAGGAGGTCTCCAAAAGGCGCTTCAAAGAAGAGGTAATTACCGTTACCAATTCTTTCATCTTTATTTATTCTTCCACTTCTTCTTCTTAGGTTGTTTCATTATGAATTAATAACATCAGTATCAATCATATACTGATATGTTATTATAAGTATGAAACAACCCTATTTCACGATCTATCCATCCTACGGAAAAAGAAATCACCGCGCGTGCGTACGTACGGAATACCGTCTCCACGCCGTGGTGTAATCTATTTTCCACCACCACCTCACATGGATGGGTATAATGGTGTAAAGAATAACTATACATAGTTATTACAACATCATATTGATTCTGATATATTGTATAATCCACTCCAATTCAATTCAATATTTATGGAAATGATATCATCGCTCGTGCGTACGTACGGACTACCGTCTCCACGACGCGATGAGATTCATTCTCCATGTTAACCATTTAAGAATGATTATAAAGTATATATAAGAAATAATAATGAAATATATGACATTATAAAGCTACTGGATTTATGTATATATATATATGTATGTCATCTACTTACTTCCATTCAAGACAATAAGGAAAGGAAAACAACGTTCATGCGTACGTACGGACTACCGTCTCCATGAACGGTGTTTTTCATTTCATTTATCTATCTATTATATATATATATATATATATATACTGAATATATATGATATATAAATCATATTTTATATTCTGGAAGTAAGTAAATCATGATATAAGTAATAATAATGTCAAGAACAACAAGTTAAAACACCTACGATAAATGAAACGATTTTACCCAAAACGCTTCTTTAACATGGAATTTACAAAAGAACGGGTAATATAATGTCATAAGTGAACCATATATGATATCATAACAATGAATATGATTCTGTAATAAGTCAATGACATTATTTAAACCATTATACAGGAGATTCGGACACGTACAAAGAAAATCGGACCTAAGGTAAGGGAAATATCACAATCTCATTTTTATCTGAGATTGTTTATTCGTAAGTATTTACTGGGGTGTATTTTATCATCCACATCCATGTTACCTCAATATGTAATATTGTTTCCATACACTTACAATATTTTAAATCCAATTTTACCCTTCGTTGAGTTTTTAGTAAAGAATATGAAAGGAATCTTTTGTCGTTTTTTTCGTACGAGGTACTTTTTGACTTTTCCGACAAAAGTACGAAGAATGTTTTTTTAACTTATACGGCATGAATGGATTTCTAAAAAATTATTTCCAAGAAGATTCCTTTACAATTATTCAAGTTTATTTTTAATCAACTACTTTTATTTTAAAATTGTATGACATGTTAAGAAAGGAAAAGTGTTTTTGAAGTAGAAAGGATATTTTCCTCAAGAATGGAGTTCAAGTATTTTATCAAAATTATTTTCCATCTAAGACAATAAAAGGGTTCTGTTTTTATCCCTATTATTACATGGATTTGATTATGTTGTGATGAAAACATTTTTATGAATTCCTTTATCTTATATGAATTGTTTTATGATGTCATGTTGTTTAAGAATCCCATTTTTATTACATGGGTTATGTGATGATGTATGATTTATGATTATGTGGCACACATAAGAAAGGATTCATTATAAGATGGGTGGGACCTATATCTACCTCCAATGCATTGGGTAAAGATTTTATATCTCATGAGATAGACATGGCTGAAATGGTAGGTTATACCGGTTCAGTGAAACATGACTGAAACGAGGGTTACTCGATTCAGAAAGGGACTTTGTCCACTAAGATAGTCTTGGAAATGAGTCTTGACTAACAAGAAATGATTCTCTATGATTATGTGTGAATGCCACAAAGTTTCATGTTTTAAGTTATGATTATTGTGATTACATTTCACTACCATGATTTATCCCATGTTATGAAATTATGCTCTCTTTTGCAGGTTATGATTTCCAAAATGTTATGTTCTTATGAATACGATGTGATTGATATTTCTTTTGTTTACCCTTACTGAGCATTTGAGCTCACCCTTTTATGTTTTCTTTTCCCCAGGATATAAAGAAAGGTGTTAGGTAAAAAAAAGGAAGATCTTTATGGGAGATGTTGAAGATCTTTCACCACGATTAGAAGATTTTATTCTGAGTTTCCAAAGACACTAAACTATTAAGATCCTTGTGTGTGTGTTTTTGTTATGTACTAAGTATTCCGCAAAAGTAATGTAAAGTCTATGTACGTTAGGATTCGGGTCTCTACAGTTGGTATCAGAGGAAAGGTTTAGTCAACCTTTGGAAACTAGGATGCGAGAACTTTAGTGAGATCCCTAGAGATATTTCTAAGGTATGTCTAGGGATGTCCTTAAGGTTAAGTATACGTATAGGTTATAGTACTAGAATTACGCTAACAATCATAGAATTAAACCTAAGATGTTAGATATTGAAGGTACTCCCCCTTTATTATGTTGTTTTCCCTAGCATGATTTTTGCCTCTCACACTATTCTTTTTGGGTTTTAGAAAATGGCTGGAAACAAGATGATTCACGATAATGGAGGATATGATGGGCAATGGAATGATATTCTTCATAATGAAATGGGATTTTGAAGTCCAAACATCATTATTATGCCGAATCAGCAATCTCATAATATGATCAATAAAGTAAAATTTGGTAAGTTTCCTGACTCGGCTAATAAGAGAAAGATGGAGTTTCATGATGATCATAGAGGAAAGAAAGTTCAATTTCCCCTATGTAAATCATGTGGGAAGAGGCGTAAAGGATGATATTTCAAAGGAACTGGAAGATGCTTTGGGTGTGGAAAAGAAGGACACAAAGCAAGTAAATGCAAAGGAAAAGGTTCAGTTAACAACATGGATGAGGATAATGGTATTGCTACGACATCAACAATGGTTAAATGTTTTAAATGTGGAATGTGCGGGCATTATGCAAACCAATGCCCTAAGGGAAAGTCTCATGAAGATAATCAGTACGGCCGTATGGGTAGTATTTATGTTGATGATGATGAAGAGACTACAAATGATATGTGATATGAAAGAATTGTTGAAGCTCGGTCAATGGTTTAAGAAGGTAGTGGAATGATTACATGTTTATCAAGTGTAAGGAATCTCATGGTACTATGGAATAAAGAGACATCTAAGGATTGTTACATTGTTGTCTTTCCTTGAGTTTTGAAAGGGTGTGATTAATGCTACCAGGATCCATGAAAGGTTATTCAGATATTTTAGGAATGAAGATGATATGCGCATAATGAAGGGATAAGCAGAAAATTAAATGTTTGATAGTATTCATTAGCTCATGACTGATATAAGGAGAATGTTATATCATGGTCTGAGTATATAGAATTTTTGGATTTTGGTATGTGGTAAGAGTTAACTTTTTAAAGCATTCATGTTTTCACTAAGGTTTAATAAGTATTCATTTTTCAAGAGAATACACGATTAAGGTATTCACATGATTGGAATGTGACCAACAAGATATATGGGGGATAAATTATGGTATTCACATGCTTGGTTGACGACATTTCAAGTAATCATTTTCTTTATACTGTGATCTTGGACCGAAGTATTTTAGATAAGCCTAAAGATTGTAATGGATTATGTTAACCATAAGTTAGTATTGTTTAAGTATACAACTTTTTTTATGTGATGTTATAGTAATGTAGTTTTAGAAAAAGGACAACCTGCAGGACGGGCGACAACCCATCGCTTCGGACAAGGCTGTGGGAATCGAACCCACAACCGAAGTGCGACTGGCCTTTATCGCCTACCACTGGCCTACAGGAAGTCCCTGTTTAGTAGAAACTAGTTTTATTATATTAAGCAGTATGATATATGAAGTGTAAGTCCATTTTAGGAACCATATGTGATTAATCTCACTATAGATCGACTTATGTATATAAATTTTTCTAACCTTTTGAGACAGATGGAATGACCCGTCATTCTATCACATGATCTACTAACACTTCACGAATAACAAATTCAACTTCATTTATTTAAGAGATGAAGTGGAAATTGTTAAAGGCACGAACAACAGTGAGGTTGTACCAACATAAAGTAAGTATTTATTCTAATTCAAATTCTTTAACTTTAGGGAAACGATCTTGAAAACCAAAAATGTTGCCCTAGTGATCTTATATCTGATGAATCAGATGGTACCTTAGATCGTCACAAATTTATGGCATTGTGATTGCTGGCTTTTCCATAGCCATGTTCTCTACCACTCTCCATCAGAACATGATGGTTAGATTTCTCTTCCATATCCATATTTTCACCTTTGTGGAAACCCAGTGATTAGTTTATTTGGGTAACCGTTACGTTTCATACTTTTGTTTTTAAAGATTGGTTTTGGTATTCTTTTTTACGATGTGGGTTTCTATTAAAGAAACTTTCGAATAGTAAACCATTTATAACCCCGACGAATTTCGAGGGAGAAATTCATTTTAAGGGGGGTAGAATGTAACAGCCCGAGATTTTATTAAAAATATTCTTTTTAATTTTATTAATGTCTTGTGTTGTACGCTACACCAAAAGGAGCTTGCACAACACGCATCTTTGACTTGCCTTGCATTACACGCAATCACAACCTTCCTCGATAGCGTGTGTAGTACGCAATACCGAGTTTCACTAAACAACGATATGCTATTAAAATATTATTAAAACTAGACGATATGAATAATAATAACCACTTTTTGAAATTTTATAAATTTTATTTTTCAAAATGGACTTCATTTTTGGATTCGGAATACCGAAATTAGCCTAGGGTGAAATTTTGGTATTTTTCTGAAAACTTTCAATTTTTGATGAATAGTGAAACCACTAAGTGGTAGGTTAAAAACTGAATTTTGCATAAAACTTAATTTTACCGCTTCTGTGAATGGAATTTCGAAAATCTGACAGACACGGTTGATATAAGTAAGTAAAATGTGGTTCAATGAGATAAAAATAATTTTTGGTGAATAGTAACTTTTTACTTTTTTACTGCGGTTAATAGTAAATAGGGTAACTAAGGGTAAAAATGATATTACTATTACCCTAACACATGTCCTAATTATATTGGATAAGTTTAATTCGACCAGAAACAAACTTAGGAATAAAATATGACCATTTAGGCCCACTTGGGTTAGATTAGGACATTTATTATTAATTTATTTAAAGAAGGGTTAAAATAGTTAAAATCAAAGTTTAATAAGTAAATAATTTTTAATATGGGGTTATACATAAGATAAATTCGACTATAAATATTCATTAGAAATCTAAAAAGATTTACTACATAATTATATTTTATTTATAATTTTTAGACTTTAAATAAATTAATTTATTTATGACACAACGATGATGCAGTAATTACCCTTTTAAGGAAATATTAACATAATTGATGTTATAAATGATCAAATGAATGTAATTTGAGACTTTTTATGAATTACACTAATTTTTTAGGTTACTATGATATATTAGTGTTGCTTTAATCAACTTGGTTCGAACATATAATTCTGTTATGACTTTCACAAAAATCATATATCAAATAGTGTCAAAATTGACACAAAATAGTTTTTAAATCAAATATTATATTATTAATTTTTATTTTATTCCTAAAAATCTAAGGTTCGGCCAAATGACTTAGATAAGGATATATATATTAATAATAAACAATTTAGGGTTCGTTTGGCATGTTATAGTAAGTTTATTAACCATATAGTGAAAGAAAACAAAAAGACACGGTAAAAGTTAAATTATTTAACTTAGAGTTAAATCTAATTGATAAGGTTAAAATAATACCCTAAACTTGTCTAAATCCTATTGGTTGATAGGATTTCGACCCATCCCCACTTTAGCTTCGAAATAAGACCCTTTGGAACCATTATAAACCGATTTTGACATTAATATAAAATAATATTTTGAGGTATTCCTAAGGTGCCCCTCTCCTCCCTTATAAAAGGACACCTCCTCCCCCTTCTCCTCACACAAATTTGAGCCCTCAAGCTCGGAAAAACCCTTCCAAAATCTCTTATCCACTTCCCTAGAAACATCCTAGAGGTTCTGGTCTTCCTCAAAGACCAATTTTAGTTCCCTAAGAGGAGGTCTCCAAAAGGCGCTTCAAAGAAGAGGTAATTACCGTTACCAATTCTTTCATCTTTATTTCTTCTTCCACTTCTTCTTATTAGGTTGTTTCATTATGAAGTAATAACATCAGTATCACTAATATACTGATATGTTATTATAAGTATGAAACAACCCTATTTCACCATCTATCCATTCTACGGAAAAAGAAATCACCGCGCGTGCGTACGTATGGAATACCGTCTCCACGCCGTGGTGTAATCTATTTTCCACCACCACCTTACATGGATGGGTATAATGGTGTAAAGAATAACTATACATAGTTATTACAACATCATATTGATTCTGATATATTGTATAATCCACTCCAATTCAATTCAATATTTATGGAAATGATATCATCGC
Organism: Viscum album; assembly: GCA_963277665.1. Taxonomy (NCBI): domain Eukaryota; kingdom Viridiplantae; phylum Streptophyta; class Magnoliopsida; order Santalales; family Viscaceae; genus Viscum; species Viscum album. The sequence continues at coordinate 116,535,161 of OY728139.1, read as the reverse complement.
TCGTGCGTACGTACGGACTACCGTCTCCACGACGCGATGAGATTCATTCTCCATGTTAACCATTTAAGAATGATTATAAAGTATATATAAGAAATAATAATGAAATATATGAAATTATAAATCTACTGGATTTATGTATATATATATATGTATGTCATCTACTTACTTCCATTCAAGACAATAAGGAAAGGAAAACAGCGTTCATGCGTACGTACGGACTACCGTCTCCATGAACGGTGTTTTTCATTTCATTTATCTATCTATTATATATATATATATACTGAATATATATGATATATAAATCATATTTTATATTCTGGAAGTAAGTAAATCATGATATAAGTAATAATAATGTCAAGAACAACAAGTTAAAACACCTACGATAAATGAAACGATTTTACCCAAAACGCTTCTTTAACATGGAATTTACAAAAGAACGGGTAATATAATGTCATAAGTGAACCATATATGATATCATAACAATGAATATGATTCTTTAATAAGTCAATGACATTATTTAAACCATTATACAGGAGCTTCGGACACGTACAAAGCAAATCGGACCTAAGGTAAGGGAAATATCACAATCTCATTTTTATCCGAGATTGTTTATTCGTAAGTATTTACTGGGGTGTATTTTATCATCCACATCCATGTTCCCTCAATATGTAATATTGTTTCCATCCACTTACAATAGTTTAAATCCAATTTTACCCTTCGGTGAGTTTTTTGTAAAGAATATGAAAGGAATCTTTTGTCGTTTTTTTCGTACGAGGTACTTTTTGACTTTTCCGACAAAAGTACGAAGAATGTTTTTTTTAACTTATACGGCATGAATGGATTTCTAAAACATTATTTCCAAGAAGCTTCCTTTACAAGTATTCAAGTTTATTTTTAATCAACTTCTTTTATTTTAAAATTGTATGACATGTTAAGAAAGGAAAAGTGTTTTTGAAGTAGAAAGGATATTTTCCTCAAGAATGGAGTTCAAGTATTTTATCAAAATTATTTTCCATCTAAGACAATAAAAGGGTTCTGTTTTTATCCCTATTATTACATGGATTTGATTATGTTGTGATGGAAACATTTTTATGAATTCCTTTATCTTATATTAATTGTTTTATGATGTCATGTTGTTTAAGAATCCCATTTTTATTACATGGGTTATGTGATGATGTATGATTTATGATTATGTGGCACACATAAGAAAGGATTAATTATAAGATGGGTGGGACCTATATCTCCCTCCAATGAATTGGGTAAAGATTTTATATCTCATGAGATAGACATGGCTGAAATGGTAGGTTATACCGGTTCAGTGAAACAGGACTGAAACGAGGGTTACTCGATTCAGAAAGGGACTTTGTCTACTAAGATAGTCTTGGAAATGAGTCTTGACTAACAAGAAATGATTCTCTATGATTATGTGTGAATGCCAAAAAGTTTCATGTTTTAAGTTATGATTATTGTGATTACATTTTAATACCATGATTTATCCCATGTTATGAAATTATTCTCTCCTTTGCAGGTTATGATTTCAAAAATGTTATGTTCTTATGAATACGATGTGATTGATATTTCTTTTGTTTACCCTTACTGAGCATTTGAGCTCACCCTTTTATGTTTTCTTTTCCTCAGGATATAAAGAAAGGTTTTAGGTAAAAAAAAAGGAAGATCTTTATGGGAGATTTTGAAGATCTTTCACCACGATTAGAAGATTTTATTCCGAGTTTCCAAAGACACTAAACTATTACGATCCTTGTGTGTGTGTTTTTGTTATGTACTAAGTATTACGCAAAAGTAATGTAAAGTATATGTACGTTAGGCTTCGGGTCTCTACATACATAACACAATATCTCACAACCAGAGTAAGATGAAAAGTAAAGTAAAGTAAACAAGGATAGAATCAAATCCCACCAAAAGAGTCTATAACCACACATCCAACTTATTAGAAAAAGGTACCAGGACTATTGTCTATTGCCACAAAAACACACCTCTGTCTGTCCGGTCACACAAAGCACCATCTTGTTCTGGTCCACCTAGGACTCTGTCAAAAGGTCTATAATCTTCACAAGACACAACATGTGTGGGAGAATCCTATTCAGGGCTGATTATAACAAAACTCAGTAGGAAACCATGGAACCTCAAAGAAAAACAACAAAGTAATGACATTATTATATCTACATAGTTATATGTTTATAGAATATAAAACAAGAATATCCAGATATACTCAACCAAGACACACAATCGAGAGGTAAGTCACAACCACTACCTACCAGCACTAGGAATTTATCTATAAGATTCCACAAAGAACTCATTTGATAGAACACACAATTGAGTCAGATAACACTAATAACGTTCCTCATAGAGGTTCTTCTCGTTGGGTATCTCCATGAGAGATATACTCTAATAGATCTAAAGAGAGATTTGATACAACACAACAGATGAAGATCATAGATAGAGCCATGGGGTGATACCAATAACTCAGTCTGGATTAACCCTCTAGCACAAACGTAGTGTTGGTCACATCAATAATAAGCACACCAACTAGGGCACAAATAAGAGTGAATAGAGGGACCACTCTAGGCCCCTCTTGGGGATTACAAAAAATCTACCCAGGAAGTCCTGATTAAGGGATCATAGTATGATAAGTAGGAAATTATTCATACCCACCTTAAAAGAAAGGATAAAGGGAACAAACCCTATTGAAACTTGTCTATGATATAGTGAAAAAGATAATCAAGTCATATAGAAAGTGGTACACAACGTGTAGTAGGGTCACATGTTGTGTCCCTTGACCCTGAGTACTACTCATATACAATGAACCATTTCTTTAGAACATGTTATGTAGAAGATGGGTACAATACATATAGAAATAGTTACATGTAGTTTCCTTCCATCGGGTGTCTGCCCATATACTCTAACCATGTTCCAGTATAAGGTATCAACCCATGAATCCTTGTCTTTGTACTAGTACATGGGGTAATCTGTGTAAGTAGTTCAAGAAAAGCCATGTGGGGGAGTAAACACTATGTAGACAACCTGTGTACTCTACCCGTTGTCTATTTACTTACCATGTACCTGCTGAGCGGTCCTATGAAAAACAGACGTTGTGTATATGGGACTACATGCCTTGGGTTCTAGATTTTATATAAATTCATGCTCTCCCTCCTTGTTCCTCAGCCGATCTCCCGGATCTAGTTCTACTGGTCCGTTCACATCGAAACTCCATATTCATGGTCATTTCACCACCATAACACCGAATTGATCTATTCTGGGACTTCAATTGACTCAAAAATACGTTTTAATTCAATCCATAACATCTCACTAGAAGAATGACATCTCCCAAACTACATAAATTCATCCTCCATAGTCACCATCACACCTACCTTTAGATATCCCAATTCCAAATATCTAATTTTAGAACATGTTTTCATGAAACAAAGGAACAACAAATGATCCTTAAAATGTTTGGGGAAGAATGAAGAACGTGCATCAAGAAAACAAGAAATTGGGGGAGATAAAAGCACAAGAAACAATACTGGGGAATGAACCTCAATCATTGTTCATTATATCCTCAATAAATTCCCATGATAATGATAGAAAATTACGAAATAAATCTCTAGGATCCAATCATGATAAACCCAACAAAATAATCCCATCTTGCATAAACGTTCGATCCATCAGCTAATCTGTTTGTAGATTAGTATGCGTTCATCATAGAAATCGATAAAAGAAAAGGAAAATCAAAATAATTCATCCTACCCATATTTTGAACCTCTCAATTATGAATATCAGTTATCACATTGTAAATGTCAGAAATATCTGTCAAGAACTGCATTTTTCGATATTAGATCCAAGGTTCTGTTATCTCTTGCTTGATAGGATTCTTTAGAGGTTCCTCCTAGTGTATCTATATAATTCCATGGTTATGAGACTAACTCTTGTTCTCTAAAAAGAGTTTATTTAAAATAAACTATCAAAAAATCATAACATCAATGAAACAGAAATAAAATAAATTTTTCTCCAATTTATTTTATTCATTTAAATATTCGTAGAAAATTTCCACAGTCGTCCCGTGATGTCAATGTCAGGTCGCGCCTAGGGTAAAGTCGTTGTTCTAAATGAAATGGTTCCCTCATATTTATGATATGGGAACCCAATAATAATTTATTCATCTTTTTTAAGAAAACTATGAACATGTTCTATTTAATATTTTAATATTTTTCAAACCAATGTTCTTGGAACACTAGGGTTCAAAATCACACGCATTCTCAAATAATATTCTCAAATTTAATCCATTTAATATTTAAAAATAATACATGGAAAAAAAAGTCATTAAGTTATCCAAACATTGGGTATTTTTTCACCAAAAATCCAAAACAAAGGCTACTTAAAAAAGATGAGGGCACTGAGCACAAATATGAGCCTCCCACTCTTGAGTGCTCTTCTAATGATTATTATGCTTCCACCAGACACAAATTAAATGAATTGATCACCCACAAAGGATTACCTCTTACTGATATGAAATATCCACTTGGTACTTAGAAAAAAGTAACCCATCCTTGAGGTCCAGCTCTCCCCAATTGATGATATGTGGGGGTCATGCATGTACCTCCCCAAGTGCGACATGTAAAATAAATTGTGCACTAGGTCCAACTGCGGGGGAAGAGAAAAATGGTATTCCATATCACCAACTCTATAGATTATATTAATAGGCCCAATGAACATCGAAGATAAATTTACCCCATATTCAAAACTATAGAATCCACATTTAGGTGAAACTATTAATAACATTTGGTCTTCTTCCTCAAACACCAATGGCCACTTTTTCCAATAAACATATTACTTCTATTTGCTCTGTGCAATATTCATTCACTCTTGAATGATTTAAAACTTCTCTGTAGTAGCTCGTACCAACTCTGGGCCCATGAGTGGTAACTCTCCTGGGTCAGTCTAGAAATGTGTTGTGTAATGCCCTGACCCCAGTAACCCAGAGTTAGTGAATTATTACATAACATTGGCATGATCACAAAAGATCAAGTCTCGAAAGACTGATCAGTTTAGTGGCCTTGGAAGTACTAGATACATTCATAAGGTTTACATTACATCATAAATGGAAAACTAAAACAACATTTTTTCCATATAACAATCTGATATCCCATAGACTATCCCTGCAGATCATTCATAATATACTTCTTCGCATCCTGGGAAAAATAAAACATAGAAAGGGGTGAGCTCAGATGCTCAGTAAGGATAACAATTTAGCGGAAACTTTCATAAATAAGCATAAACATTTAATGAAATGTATAAAAATAAAACAAAATCCATTGAAACATGAAGTTCAGCATAATATGGAAATGATAAAATCAAAATAATTCCATTTACTTACTCACATAGATATTCTACTAGTCGAATAATCACATGAAATATCAATACCCACTTTCATAATGATGGAATTCATAATGACAGACTATCATAACCACATAGTCAAGGCCTTGTGACAAGACTACAAATAAGATTTTGTCAAGGGCTTGTGACAAGAAACTAGTTCGTATCATGAGACCTACTGATGCATCGAGGAGCTATAGCGGGATCCACCCATCACTTACTAAGTCCAATGCATTCCTCATATGAATAGGTTTAAATATAACTTAAACATTCATATTAAAACTAGCATACGAAATGTCAATAATTTATCCATAAACCATGAATGGTATAAAAATAACACATTCATGTTCAAACATATCACGAAACCTTCAATACTATATGGAAGTTATGTATCATAATAAATCAACTTCAAATAAGCTTAAAATTCATCAAAGGATGTTGATATAGATGAAATCAAAACTATTTGAGAGAAATATCACTTTTTTTAAATCATTTAAAAGTAACATTATTATAAAATAAAAAATTTACTTTGAAAATATTCTTATAAGCTTGTAATAGAAGTTTTGATGATTTTATAATGGCGGAAAATAGCCACACCTTCTTTATAAGTTAAAAAAGACATTCATAACTTAATTTTGTCGAAAATGTTAAAAAGGACCTTGTTTGGAAAACGACGGAAAGATTCCTTTATAAACATCTTATAAAAATTAAAACAAGGGTATAAATGACTTTAAACTATAGTCTATAAAATAGTAATAATGTTTTCAAATACATTTTTAAGATATATGGATGTGGACGATAAAGAGGTCCCAGTAGATAATTACATATAAACAACCTCGGATAATGAAGAGATTGTGAAATTAAGCCTTACCTTGTTGTAATCAATCGAGTAGTGTGAAAAATAGCCAATAAAAACCAAATTAATCACAAAATATCATGAATATAAATAGAGTCATGATAATATATATCAAATGGCAGTATACAATACACCACATGCAACAAATAAGTGGTGAACACTGGAAATCTCACAGAATTAAAAGTGAGATAAGAAACCCCTTACCTCGTGTCCGACTTTCCCCGTTCGTTCTTTAATATCCTGAATAATAAAATAAAGTTAATTTATACTTGATTAAGAACATTTTTCAAGATTATTATTCCTTTTATATCACTTATTTCCATGTTATAAACATTTAAGTTAATGACGTTCATTTTTTTGATATTTAACACTTGAGTCAAAAATGAACACGTTATAGATACAAGTTGTTCACATTGTCAAAATTTAATTATATAAAGAATGATATTCATGATATAGATATCATATATATCATTTATATCCAGTATATACATGTATTTATAATAGTACATATCATTTTGTGGTAAGAAATGAAATGCACCGTTCATGGAGATGGTAAGCCGTACGTACGCATGAACGCTACTTTCATTTATATTTCTTATTTTAATTGAATTAAAACATAATGATACATAGGTATATTATAAATCCAGTATAATATCATATATAATATCATTAACTCCATCCTTTATACGTCCCACATATGGTATTAATGAGTCATATCACTTTGAGGGGGTGGTAGTCCACACTTCCTCAAATGAAATTATTGCCTTTACCCATAATGGAAACCATTAAGGTATTCTATAAAAGAAAAATACAGAAGTATAAAGAAAACATAATAATAATATATATCATATATAAATATAGTTACATCATAATGGCCACCATGAGAGGAAGTAAGAGGTAATTGAACAATCATCATTTCATGAGGCATTAGTTTGCCATCCATAGAAACATTATGTTCTTCACCCATTAGATGGTGGTGTGTGTATGTGTAGTTTGAATCCGTATCATAATAACATCCTAGTATATTAAGGATACTAGTGTTGTTATAAAATAAAGTAATAAAAAGATTTTAGGGGTTGTATAAGTAAAATAAAAGAAAAGAAGTTAAGAGAAACTGTTACCTTTAATTTGAGTAACTTCCTTTGGTTTGAACCAAAAGGACTTCTTGAAGTGCCTTCTGCCTAAGGTAAGTCTTCTAGGAAGAGGAGAGGGATGTAGGGAGATTAATTTGTAAGAGGTTTTATGAGCATAAAGGCTTTAGAGGTGTGAGTAATTCTTTATAAGTGGTCTCTTTTATAAGGGAGAGGAGGGGCTCTTTAGGAAGGTGTAAAAATATTATTTTATTATATAATGATATTCAGTTTATAAAGGTCCAAAAATCATTAGGATAGACGATAAGATGACTCATGGTAGAAATAAAATCATCCAATAAGAATTGGAAATGTTTTGTATATTATTTTAATATTTATAATCTAATTTATTTAAATCATTTATTAATAAGGTAAATACTGCATCATTATTGTTTCATAAATAATTTAATTTATTCGATGTCTAAAAATTATAAAAAAACTACCATGTGTAGGAAATATTTTTATCTTTCCAATTAATATTTATAGTAAAAAATATTAATTATATAACACCATATAAAAATTAATTACTAAAAGATTTTTGTTTATGTCAATTTTGCCTTTACTTTAGATTAATTAATCTAAAGTATCATTATCATTCATAAGTGGCTCCATGGGGTCCCAAAATCGCCCAAAGTATGCCCATGGTCGGCCATTACTCATAAAATAAGGTTAGGACATGTGTTAAGGTAATTTTGAATTATTACAATATTCTTTTTACTTTAAATTACCCTATTTAACATTAACCGCAGTAGATAAAAGTCAAAAGTTACTATTCACCAAAAATTATTTTTATCTTATTGAACCAAATTTTATTTGCTGAGGTTAACTGTGTCTCTCAGATTTTTTAAATTCAAATCACAGAAGCGGTAAAATTAAGTTTTAATTGAATTTGCAAATTCTCCTAGGAGGTGGGTAAAAGACAGTGAAAAGTTCAATAAAATTTTATATAACTAATATTATTAAAAAATGAATCCAATAAATTACATTGAACATATATAGGTATTATGTATCTATTTTGACATAAAATAAATTTAAATAAATTAAATAATTATTTAAATAAAAAGTTGGTTTTAAACAATTACTCAGTGTTTTTCACTATTCATCAAAAATTGAATGTTTTCAGAAAAATACCAAAAATACACTATAAGATAATTTTGATATTATGAATTAAAAAATTATGTCTATTTTACCAAATTCAAAACATATAAGTTGAATTTCTTAATGTAAAATTAATTCCTGTTTTCAAAACCAAAAGGCGTATTTTTAAGAAACAATATCTATCAAAAGATTGTCACCTGTTTATGTCTAATATCAAAGTGAAATTACTTATAATAACTAGAATTGGATTAAATGGTAAAAATATAATCTATTTATTCTTACAAACCATTAAAATGTATAGTTTAACACAATAAATTATTTTGATTAAAAAAGTTGTTTTCAATTAAAATATAGTATTTTTCACTATTTACCCAAATATGAAAGTTATCAAATAAACACCAAAAATTTATTGACACTAAATTATTATGTCCCGATTCTAAATAAGAATTTTATTTTGTAAAATTGAATATATAAAAGTTTCAAATATTGGATTTAAAAAGTGTTCACCATTAAAAGGTGGTAAAAGTAAATTTTTTGAAAAATACTTCTGTTATCTGAAAAAAATGAATTAGTTCTTAAATTTTGTCTAGGAAACTCATAATATGGATTCTAAAATTATAAAGATTATATATAGTTCAAAATTAAATTAATATTATTCATAACCGCTTTTGAATGGCTAGTTTGGTAAGTCATGGTGCGCTTGAACTCAGTGTTGCGTGTAGTGCAAGTTATTGAATTATTTTTAAGAAATAACGTACTATGAAATATTGGGATATTACATTCTTCCCTCCTTAAATAAATTTAGTCCTCGCAATTTGAAACTTTTCTTCGAAAATAAAAGTATAAAAATATAAAATACCTTTGTGGAGAACTCATATTAGAAATTGGGTTAATAAAATTTAGTCTTAATTAGAGGGAATATATATATATATATATATACACACCTGACATGTAGTGTTACATCCTTTAACTAATTCCTACTACAAACTCATCTTTCACTCCAAAATATTTCAAATAAATATTCTATTTATCATAATCATATAGGGTTCCAAAAATATTGAATTTATAATTCACTTATCATACCCTTTAGAAAAACTAGATTATACCATCCAAGGATGTCATGTAGTCTAGTGGTAGGCGATAAATCCCAATCGCACTATGGTTGGGTTCAATTCCCATAGATTTGTCTGACACGACTGATTATCACACGGTCTACATGTTTTCATTTTTATAAAAATCCAAAAAAAACCTGAACAATAATACCCTATTTCAAACTTAATCTATTCCAACCTTTAGACTTATCCAAAATACTTAGATCCAAACACACAGTACAAAATTTATAAGGAATTTAAAAAAAATGAAGATATTTTTTTCCATGTAATAACATTTGAAAACCTTCATCATGTATTATTTTAAAACATGGTAACACCCTGAATTACCATAAAAATTTATTGATTACATTCATGCTCCCTTATACTTTATATAATACTAGATATATTCCTTATATCCCAAAATTTTGAATATTCCAACAATCATGAAATAAACAAATCATTAATCAGTTGCAATATAGTCAATAATATCCAATAGAATTTATCCAAATAAACCATCTCTTATTCCAAAATTACTACCTTCGTATCAGGACCATATAATCTAAAATTCCCAATGAAATAGTATTTCAGTACAATCCTTATTTATTTACATAATTCATATAACCAGTACATAATTGACACAAAACTCAAATGACACAATAATTTAATAACAACATAAGAACTCTTAATCACTCCTCTTCATCTTCGGTAGTATCATAACTTGATTCTTATCCAATAGCAACATTTGGGGTATACTCTGATGATTTGGACATTGATTCATGTAGTGTCCCAACTCCTTGGAGATGAAGCATTGTACATTTGTAACTTTTTTCTTACCCATGCAATCATATACTTGGTGTCATTTTTCTCCACACTTATAACAAACTCTCATTCCCTTCATGCATTTACCAAGGTGATTCTTTATGCAGTTATCACATATGGGAAAATCCTTATATTCCTTCTTTCCTTTATCAATTCTTCTCTCTTCCATCCTTTTCTTCTCTTTCTTCCCTTCAAAGCCATAAGACTCAGAAAATTATTTACTTATCTTATTAACACATGATAATATTTCTTCATATGTTGAGAATACATGGGAGACTATTTCCCTTCTAAATGTTGGCTTAATAACATGAAAGATATGATCCTTCTTACTCTTTGGATCATACGTATTGCTGGAGTTCACATTCCTTCTACTGGGCGCCATTTCTATAAAATGGCATACACTAGATCAGTTTATGAATTCAATGAATAAATCCAAACTTGTAAAATAACTAACGTAAATTGAATAGTTTATGGATATAATCCATAAAAATATTTTCTTTGAGGAGGTATATACTCATAAATCCTTCATACTGATTTGTAAAGAAAATGAGAATTATCCTAACCATATCCCCTGGGAGTGTCGTAACCAAGAGTGTAGCAAGTCCCGTTATCATGCACCATTTCCCATTCAAGTCTAGATCAAAGCGGTGTTTTTGGGTTTTACCCCTAGGTAAATCTATGCTAGAGCCGCCTCTACCTGCTCGTATCTAGACAGGGATGTATTTCTTGGAAAACTCACAAAATCTCTATAATACCAAAATTCTAGGAAGTTCTTCTATACTAATCCACAAAGTCTATCTTTTGGTAATGTGCTCTAATCAGAGTTTATCTAAATCTAGCTTCTAAGGTTTGTACTAAACTTTCTCTGATACCAAATGTAATGAACCAACCCCAGTTACCCAGAGTCGGTGAATTATTACATAAAATTGGCATGATCACAAAAGATCAAGTCTCGAAAGACCAATTAGTTTAGTAGCCTTGGAAGTAATAGATATATTCATAAGGTTTACATTAAATCATAAATGAAAAAATACAACAACATTGTTTCTATATATAACTCTGAGATCCTATAGACTATCCCAATAGGTCAGTCATAATATATTTTTTCACATCCTAGGAAAAATAATACATAGAAAGGGGTGAGCTCAGATGCTCAGTAAGGATAACAATATAGCAGAAACTTTCATAAATAAGCATAAACATTTAAGGCAATGTATAAAAATAAAAAAAAAGCTTTTTAAACTTGAACTTCAGCATAATATGGAAAATATACAATCAAAATAATTCCATGTACTTACTCACATGGATATTCTACTAGTCGAATAATCACATGAAATATCAATAGCCACTTTCATAATGATGGAATGTATAATGCCAGACTATCATAACCACATAATCAAGGCCTTGCGCCAAGACTACAAATAAGATTTTGTCAAGGCCTTGTGACAAAACACTAGTTTGTCTCATGAGACCTACCAATTCATATAGGATCTATAGTATGATCCACCTGTCACTGACTAAGTCTAATGCATTCCTCATATGAACAGGTTTAAACATAACATAAACATTCGTATTAAAACAAAATACGAAATGTCAATACTTTATCTATAAACCATGAATGGTATAAAAATAACACATCCATAGTCAAAAATACCACAAAACCTTCAATACAATATGGAAGTTTTATATCATAATAAATTAACTTAAAATAAGCTTAAAATTCATCAAAGGATGTTGATGTAGATGAAATCAAAACTATTTGAGAGAAATATCTGTTTTTTAGAATCCTTTAAAAGTCACATTATTATAAAATAAAACATTTAATTTGAAAATATTTTTATAAGATTATAAGGGAATATTTGATGATTTTATAACAACGGAAAATAGCCACACACACTGTATAAGTTAAAAAAGACATTCTTACCTTAATTTTGTCGAAAAGGTTAAAAAGGAACTCATTTGGAAAATGATGGAAGGATTCCTTTATAAACCTCTTATAAAAAGGAAAACAAGGATATAAATGAATTTAACCCATATTTTATAAAATTGTAAGAATGTTTTGAAATACATTTTTAAGAAACATGGATGTGGATGAAAAAGAGGTCCCAGTAGATAATTATATATAAACAACCTCAGATAATGATGATATTGTGAAATTAACCCTTACCTCATTATTATCAATCGAGTCATATGAACAATAGTCAATAACAACCAAATGAATCACAGAATATCATGAATATAAATATGATCATGATAATATATATCAAATGGTAGTACACAATACACTACATGCAATAAATAAGGGGTGAACAATGGAAATCTCACAGAATTAAAAGTGAGATAAGAAACCCCTTACCTCGTTTCTGACTTGACCCGTTATTTTTTTAATATCCTGAAAAATAAAATAAAGTAAATTTCTAATTTCTTAAGAACCATTTTCATGTTTATTATTCCTTTTATATCACTTATTACAATGTTATAAACATTATGTAATCATTTAAGTTAATAACATTCGTTTTGTCGATATTTGGCACTTGAGTCAAAAAATGAACAAATTATAGATACAAGTTGTTCACATGGTCAAAAGTTCATTATACCCAGAATGATATTCATGATTTAGATATAATATATATCATATATATCTAGTATATAAATTTATTTATAACAGTACATATCATTTTGGGGTAAGAAATGAAATGCACCGTTCATGGTGACGGTAAGTCGTACGTACGAATGAACGTTACTTTCATTTCTATTTCTTATTTTAATGGAATTAAAACATAATTCTACATAGGTATATTATAATTTAATTATAATATAATATATAATATCATTAACTCTGTCCTTTATACATCCCACATATGGTGTTAACAAGTCATATCACTTTGAGGGGGTGGTAGTCCTCACTTCCTCAAATGAAATTATTGCGTTTACCCATAATGGAAACCATTAAGGTATGATATAAAAGAAAAATACAGAAGCATGAATAAAACATAAAAATAATATATATCATATATAAATTCAGTTCCATCATAATGGACGCCATGAGAGATGGTAGGAGGTAATTGAACAATCATCATTTCGTGAGGCGTTATTTTTCCATCCAAAGAAACATTATGTTATTTACCCATTATATGGAGGTGTGTGTAAGTGTAGTTAGAATAATTCTCATAAAAACATACTAGTATATTGAGGATACTTTTTTTGTTATAAAATAGCAGAATAAAAAGAGTTTATGGGTTGGATAAGTAACATAAAAGAAAATAAGTTAAGGGAAACTGTTACCATTAATTTGGGTAACTTCCTTTGGTTTGAACCAAAAGGACTTCTTGAAGTGTCTTCTGCCTAAGGTAAGGCTTATAAGAAGAGGATAGGGATGTAGGAAGATCAATTTTATAGAGTTTGGATGAGCCTAAAGGCTTGAGAGGTGTGAAGAATTGGTTAGAAGTTGTCTCCTTTTATAAGGGGGGGGGGTAGGGCTCTTTAGGAAAGTGTGAAAATATTATTTTATTATATAATGATATTCAGTTTCTAAAGGTCCAAAAATCATTAGGGTCGAATATAATAGGACTCATGGTCAAAATAAAATCATCCAATAAGAATTGGACATGTTTTGGATATTATTTTAATATTTATAATCTAATTTATTTAAATCATTTATTAATGAGGAAAATACTGCATCATTATTGTGTCATAAATAATTTAATTTATTCAATGTCTAAAAATTATAAAAAAATACCATGATGTAGAAAATATTTTTATATTTCCAATTAATATTTATAGTAAAAACTATTAATTATATAACACTATATAAAAATTAATTACAAAAAGATTTTTGTTTTTGTTAATTTTTCCTTTACTTTAAATTAAACAATCTAAAGTATCATTATCATTCATAAGTGGATACATGGTGTCCCCAAATCGACCCAAGGATGACCATGGTCCGAAATTACTCATAAAATAAGTTTAGGACATGTTTCAATGTAATTTTGATTTATTACAATATTCTTTTTACCTTGAATTACCCTATTCACCTTTAACTGCTGTAAATAAAAGTCAAAAGTTAATATTTACCAAAAATTATTTTCATCTTACTGAACCAAATTTTAATTAATGAGGTTAACAATGTCTCTAGGATTTTTTAAATTCAACTAAAAAAAGCATTAAAATTATGTTTTATGTGAATTTGCAAATTCTCCTAGGAGGTGGGTAAAAGACGGTGAAAAGTTCATTTAAATTTTATATATCTATTATTATTAAAAACTGACTCCAATGAATTAAATTGAACATATATAGGTATTATCTATCTATTTTTACATAAAAATAAATTAAAAAAAAATAAATAATTATTTAAATAAAAAGTTGGTTTTAAACAATAACTCAGTGTTTTTCACTATTCCTCAAAAATTGAAAGTTTTCAGAAAAATACCAAAAATTCACCCTAAGATAATTTTAATATTAAAAATTCAAAAATGAAGTCTATTTTACCAAAATAAAAATATAGAAGTTTTATTTATTAATTTAAAATTAATTCCCGTTGTCAAAACCAAAATGCGTATTTTTAAGAAACAACATCTTTCAAAAGATTGTCACTTGTTTATGTCTAATCTCCAATTGAAATTACTTAAATTGACAAGAATTGGATTAAATGTAAAAAACATAATCTATTTATACTTTGAACCCGTTAAAATTTATAATTTAACACAATAAATTATTTTGATTAAAAAAGTTGTTTTTAGTTAAAATATAGTATTTTCACTATTCACCCAAATATGAAAGTTATCAGAAAAACACCAAAAATTTATTGAACATAAATTATTATATCCCAATTATAAATAGGAAGTTTAATTTGTTAATTGAATATATAAAAGTTTCAAATATTGGATTTAAAAAGGGTTCACCATTAAAAGGTGGTAAAATTGCATTTTTTGAAAAATAATTCTTCTGTCTAAAAAAAATGAATTAGTTCATACATTATGTGTAAGAAAATAATAATATGGATTCTAAAATTATAAGTATTATATATAGTTCAAAATTAAATTAATACTATTCATAACATCTTTTGAACGATTAGTTTGGTAAGTCGTGGTGCGCTTGAACTCGGTGTTGCGTGTAGTGAAAGTTATTGAATTACCTTGATGAAATAATGTACTATACATTTTTGGGGTGTTACATGGTAACCTGTAGGGCCACCCATAAAAAACATTGAATGGGACCATACCAATGGTGGAATGGTAGTAGTTGTTGTATGCAGTCTCCACCAGTGGTAGGCGATCCTCCCAACTACAACCAAAGTTTAACATGCAAGCCGACAACATGTCCTCCATATCATGAATGGTCTGCTCTATCTAACCATCAGTTTATAGGATGAACATTCTTCTCAATAATAATTGTGTCCCAAACACTTCATTCAATCCCTTATACAACATGGATGTAAAACAAGCATCACAATTTAAAATTATAGGGAATCCGTGGAGTCAAAATTTCTCCTGAATGTAGTCTCAACCCAATCCCTCTACTGAACTTTTCTATTAGACAGATAGGAAGTGGGATGACATGGTAAGTCAGTCGATGATCACCCAGATGGCATCATGTCTCATAGACATACATCACATACCCATCACTATGTCCATCGATATTTCATCCTAATTCCATTATAAAACCTCAAGGGGTTGATCTAAACCCACTGGAATTTGGTGTTTAGCCTTCACTTACTGATAATTAATGCATTGAGAAACAAAATCTACAACTCCTCTCTTTATCCCTCCTAAAAGAACAACATGCTTCCCACATTTTGAATATCCATCAAGACTATTCCCTTTGGACATATGATCATGTTGGGTCTCATAGTTGATATCCCCAAGATATACCTCCATGCCTGGATATAATATTGGAGGGGTAAAAACCATCAACTAGATGTAAGATGCTTCATCTCAATTCACAAGGGATAACTACGACAAGGATAATTGTTATGATTCCTTTTTCAGAAACTATGAACTAGATCCCCAACTAAGAGCATATTCCACCACGTTCCCCTTACCTGGTTTATAGAAAATATCGAAGTCATATTTCTAGATAAAATATAGCCATATCCTCTATCTTAAGTTCATATTCTTATTGTATAATATATAATTGATACTCTTGTGATTGGAGTATATGATAAATTTCTTTCCCATCAGGTAGTGTCTCCATATCTTGAATGCAAAGTCTACCACTTCTAACTCAAGATCATGGGTCACATAGTTCTTCTCATGTGCTCTCAACTGGCATGAACCATAGGAAATCCCCAGTCACCTATGAATTAGGACACAATCAAGCCCAGTTCCTAATGCATCATAGAACTCTACGTACTCGATACCCTCCTCCAGTAATCTCAAGATTCGAGTACTCATCAAACCCTGCCTCAATAATTAAAAATCGTACTGGCACTTCTATATCCACACAAAAGGCATCCCATTTCTTTTGAAATCTTTTATAGGTGCAGATATCCTATATAAATCATATATGAATCTTTGATAATATAATGATTTCCCAAGGAAGCTCTGCACCTCCATCATATTCTTAGGTGTCTCTCATGCTAACACTGCCTCAACATTGGTCAGGTCCACTAATACTCCGTTAGCTGAGATAATGTTTCCCACAATGTGGACTTCTTGAATCCAGAACTAGAACTTTGAGAGTTTTTTAGTAATGAAATTGATCTTAGAGTATGTTTAGAACCATCATTAAGTGTCTCACATTTTCCTCCTCAGATGTCGAGTGCATAAGGATATCATTGCTGAGGAATAACATAAACCAATCTAATTGATGTTGAAATATCTGGTTCATGAATCTTATGAACACTGATGGGGAATTTTTCATGAAAAATGGAATCACTGAGTACTTATAATGACTATATAGAAATCTGAAGGACATATTCGGTATATCCTCATCCCGTAATCGCAGTTGGTGATAGCATGATCTATGGTCAACCTTTGAAAACCATCATTCTCCTTTAAAATGATCAAAGAGCTAATCAATTCATAGTAGGGGATACTTTTATTTCAAGATCACCTAGTTTATTCATCAATATTCTACAAAAAATTTCAAGCTCCCATATTTCTTTTTAGTAAAAAATAAACTAGGGTTTCCCAGGGTGAAACACTGGGTCTCATGAATCCCTTCCTCTAAAATTCCTCCAACTGCACCCTCAACTCATGAAGATTCATGGGAGACATATGATATGTTGGTGTAGATATTAGTGTCATCCCAGGGTGTAAATCAATTAATTATTCTATCTCTATGGGGGTGGTAATCTTGGAACATCTTCTGGAAAGGCATCCTTGTACTCTTTCACTACTGCTAGTAACTGGAAGATCATAACATGTGTTCTACTAAGTGTCAGGCTAGCCAACTGATGAGTAATCATCTACACCCTCCTATACATGAGTCTATCTTGTGCTTCCTGAGTATATTTTTCCCCAAAAAAGGAAAACCTTGTTCTATCACTACCGACAACTTTCACCCTTTGACTGAAATATTCAATCTGGGCACGGACTATAGATAACCAATCCCTACCAAGAATGACATTGTAAGGCCTCAATGCACCTAAAAAGAGGTTCCAACTAAAACTCTCACCTATAAGGGATAATTAACATTTGTCGGCACAAGTGTGTGATCACTGAGTCTTCTCCAGTAGGTGTCTCCAAGTGTCAAGGTCGAGTCAATGGTTCAACAAGGATATTTAGGTCAGAAACAAGATATATTGAAATATAAAAATTACTGGAACATGTGTCTATCAGTACTACATCTAAATTTTAAAATATAAATATCATAACTGAAATAATTCCAGAATCCAATGGGTTATAAGACTCGAACTCAAGAATTTGTCCCCTTCCTTGTCATTCAGCTCCATGATCCCGGTGTGGACCACTTGGGGGTAGTGGTGGAAGCAATTTAAAACATCAACCACCTCATGTTTCCCTCCTGGAACCTCTTCCATGTCCACCACCCTGCGAATATGCCTACTCTTGTCATTTTATCTACCTCGGTGGTCCATACACAATCTCCCTATCAATAGCTCAATGGTTTGTACAATCTCGAGTGACATGTACCCTTCCATCACATAAATAGCACTGCCTCTTCCTAGGATGATTGGACCCACCCTATAAGCCTTGAACTATAGATCCTCAATCCTTGGACCTCATCCATAAATTTCCCCCACACCCATTTATATGGGTCTAATGTGGGATCCCTAGTCCAGCTTGTCCGTTAATGACTATCACAGGCTATATCTACTCATCCTAGAAGTATTCAACCACTAAAGATCACTCAAGCACCACAACATAAGTCATGAATATTAGAGGGGTATTGTTGTCTTGGATGTCTCTATGAAGACCTCGCTCAGAGTTTTGAGCCCTGAAGAACTGATCACAAACCATATCAAACTCGTACCTGGAATGATTGGTGAACATTGAGGAATAATCATCAATTGTTAGGCCACCCTACTAGAGATGAAGAATTTCTTTTATACGTATATCTCTATGCGTAATTGGTGAGAGATCCTCTATAATGAGGCACTCAAACTATGTCCACAAAAGAGTCTCATCATCATGATTTAGGATATCCAAACTCCACAATCAACTTGCTGATCTATATAGAAGGTTCTCCATAAAGACCATCATTTGATCCTCTGGAGTCCTGACTAGACAAAAAACTAGGGTCACTACTTAAAGCTAGTTCTTGGACACTTGAGGGTCAGGTTAACCTTGTAACCTGAGGGGTATCTATATTTAGAACTTGAGAATCACACTTAGCCTATGATCCTTCCCTTCTGGAACTATGGATACCATGTGATAATATACTGATGGTGGTAGTATTACTGGTGAACTAGTGGGAGATTACATCTGGAGAATTGGACCCTTTATCAAAGCCTCATCACTGAGGGATTTATCCTCATGATCTAGTTGTTTAATCCAAGTGTGTACGTGTCACAAAGGCATCCTGAAAGAAAACAATATGTACCATGGTCAATGAGTATATCTAGAGAGCTGGCTCATGAAGGGCATGGATACCACAACCAATTCTTATAAGATGCGTGTACCATTATTTTCCCTACAACCTGTATTTTCATGTAACAAGTCGAAAAGCAGGTTATCAGAGTCATGTTTTATGGATATGTTAGTCGCCGCACCAACACTAGAGTCCCTAGACTAAAATCTGATCTTGAAACACTTAACACTATAGCCCTGAACCAATCTCATAGACTCTTAGTCCTAAGGTAAAACCGACCACCTTTATTGCCACTCTCTCATGAACCATCCAAGTGGGGCCCATTCGTGACAACCTAAGACCACCTCTAATAGGACAGGGGCTAGTGACTAGAACCTATTAGGAATATCCCTAATATGGGAGTAATTTTTCAATGTATCTGTACACACGCACATCTCCGAGCCCAAAAAATGATGAAATGTAAAAACCACTAAGTAAACAATGAATGCATACCATTATATCCCACAACCAGAGTATGAAAAAAAATAAAAGTAAATAGGTGCAGAATAAAAGCCCACTAAAATTTTCGATAACCGCAATTCTAACCTATAAGAAAAAGGTATTGGGACTACTGTCTGTAGCTGCAGGAACACACTTTGGTCTTTCTAGTCTCACAAAGTACCGTATGGTCTTGATGCTCCTAGGACTCCTTCAAAAGGTCGATCGTTCTCACAAGACATGACACATGTGGGAAAATACCATGAAGTTTTCAGTATAAAAATACTCATTAGAAAACCATGAATCCAAAAAATTAATAAAACAATGGAAAGAAACAATCATCTTGATAAAGATATATGTCTACATCACATATTACAAGAATATACAAATATAATCAACCAAGAAACATGTTTGATAGATAATCCACAACCGATGTAGGCCAATACTAGGAATTCAACATGAGTATTCCCCAAATCATGCATCTAGGATAACACACTCATGAGTTTAATAGCACTGATGCCGTTCTTTTGAGAGGTAATACTCTTCAGGTATCTCAATGAGAGAGATACTCTAATAAATCCGAGGAGAGATATGATACAACCCAATATATGAGGATCACAGCCAGGGACTTAGGTTGGGACCAATAAATACATATGTATTTACCCACCAAGTAGGGGATCGACCCTTGCATAGTGTTGTCTATGTTGATACCGAGAAATCCACATAGGGCATGAAGAATGAATAGAGGATCCTGTTATGGGCCTCTCAAGTGATTTCAAAAACTCTATGAAGGAATTACTACTGAAGGGATCATAGTTCTATGAGTGGGAAATGATTTATACCTAAATGCAGGGAAATGATAAAGGTAATGAACCCTAATGAATCCTATCTAAGACACAAAGGATAAGAGAATAAAGCCAAGTACCATGGGAAACATGGCATGTAGTATAGTTACATGTCAGGTCCCTTAACCTCATATACTACCCATGTATAAAGGACCGTGTCTTTAGAACATGTCATGTAAAAGATGGGTACACGGAAAGTATAAATAGTCACACACGGTGTCATTCAATTTGGGGTCTGCCCGTGTACTCAGGTTGTGTGCCAATACATGGTGTCAACCCGTGTATCATTTCTTGTGTACCAGTACACAAGGTAATCCACATTACTAGTTCATTCCATGCCATGTGGGGGACTACACACCATGTAGAAAACCCATGTAATCCACCACATGTTTGTGTACTTCCCATGTACAAGACGAGTAGTCCAAAGATGAACACACATCATGTATACAGAACTACACACCATATGTTCTGAATTTTATAGAAAGTCATGTTCTTCCTCTGTGCACCTCGAACGATCTCCCGAATCTCATTCAGGTGGTATGTCCACCTCAAAACTCAACATTCAAGGTCTTTTCACCACACTAACACCGAATCAATGTGTTTTTACCATTAAATCATCTCAAAAATTTGTTTTAATTCAACCCAACACATCTCTCATGAAGAAATAATTGTCCTAAACCACTTTTATTTATCAATAATTGTCAACATCGCACCTCCCTCGAGTCATACCAATTAAATATTTCAAATTATAGATTGTTTCACCAATAGAAGAAGGCACAACAATCAATCATTCAAAATTTCGGGGAAAAACAAAGAACGTGTGTCAATAATACAAGAAATCGGGGGAGAGAAAAGCATAAGAAATAGTCCCAAAGAATGATCCTCGACTATTGTATGTTCTGGCCTCGATCTTTTCCCAAAATAACAATAAATGCGTCAATCAATCAGTCACTAGGAACGAATCCCTATAAACCCTGCAAAATAATCCCATCCCACATAAATGATCAATCCATGGACAAATATATTATGGGATTAGACTAAGTTCATTTTAGGAATTAAAAATAGGAAAATAAAATAAAAATAACACATCCTACCTGGATTTGGGATGGCTCTTTGAGGAAGATTGGTTGATGTGTCGTCACTGTTGGTGAGATCCAAAAAGAACATTTTTCATTGATCTTTCATCTATGGTTTTTTGTCTCTTACTTAAGAGAATTCTCTATAGGTTCCTACCATCATCTCTAGATAATTCTAGGTTAATGAGAGTAACCCTGGATCTCTTAAAAAGGTTTTATTTAATGAAATTTTTTTATTCATTGCTTCTTCGATGAAATATAAATAAAATAATTTTTTCATCAATTTATTTTATTCATTAAAATGGTCAATGAAATTTTCCATAGTCGACCCACACCGACCAATGTTAGCTCATGCCTATGGTAAAGTTGTTATCCTGAAAGGAACTATGCCCTCAGATTTCTGATTAAAGCTCTCATTTAGATGTTAATCCATTTTTATGTAAAATCATGTGTGTGTGCTATGTAATAATTTAATATTTTTAAACTATTTTTCCGGTCACACCGGGCCTTATAATCGCACGATGTTACATTTCGTGATCTCAAACTTTAACTATTTAATATTTAAAAATAATAACCATAAATTTTTTGCTATTACATAAAACTATTTAAAAATTACTTTCCTAAAACAATAGCTAAAAAATTATAAAGAAGAGTTGAAATCATTTTGAAAAACCTTTTCCTAGAAAACATATAAAATAATTGTCAAATAATTTTATAATTATTTTTCTTTTAAAACACCCTGATAACATATAAAGAAATTTTAAAAATATTTTGAAAACTTTTTTACATGAAAAAAATTAAAGGATCTTGAAAATGAATTGAAAACAATTTCTTTGAAAATGATTTGAAAATTTATAAATAAGACATGAAATCATTTAGCTAACAATTTTCCATGAAAATGAATTTTAAAAACATTTTCTTAAAAAATATCCTTTTAAAAATGAAAATGAAGCTTCAATGAATTGATGGTGGGTAAATATGTATATGTCATACTAGTTAGAAATAAAATTCCTTTTGCATGGTAAAAAGGATAGAAAAATTCCTTATTTAGAAAGAGATAAAAGGATTCGTTTAAAATATTGCTAAAATAAAAAAAGGACAAAAATTTATTTTAAGGATTATTGGAAAATTTTACTATATTCTTGGAAACCCTTTTTAGAAAACTTGGTTTTAAAGAAACCTAGACTTCTGACTGAAGAGAGAGTAATGTTGGACTTTCTTTGAAACACTTTATTTACTATATTATGTATAAAATAATGGATGAAAAGATACCAATATATAAAAAAATCATTAATAACCATAGGAGAAAAAATTCATGAATGTTCTTGAGAGATGGATCATAATGTTATGCCAATGGAATCATAAACATAAATAATCTTTAAAAGTGATGATATACTCTCAATAAACTCTTATAACTTGGTAACTTAGGATCATACTCTCCATGAATGAAAAATAAATTTCCTGAAACATAAAATTTCATTAAAATAATTAAATTCAATATATGACATGTAAAATGGAATTATATACACCTCGAAAGATAATTTACATGTATTAAAAAACATGAGTCTCAAAGAAGGAAAAATTGAGACAAAACTATTTCATCGATTTGGTAACTTTTGAAACATAAACCCCATGAAAGAATGATCATAAAATTTATATGTGAATACCTATAAATTTATTTATAATACACATATAATATGATCATGGTTAGTACATACACCACAAAAAATAAAATATTGGTGAACATTACATGTATCTCATGGATATATAAAGTGAGCTGAAATCCCCATACATTGTGCCTTGACTCTCATCATACTAGTTCAAACAACTTGTATCATAAATATAAATTTATTATAAATATTTTATGGAGACTTGTTCTTATATATAATACCATATATGTTTTTATTGTGACATTATATTACCCTCTGGTTAACCATCCTATCTTAAGTTTTCACTTAGGGTAAGATCTGCTTTGTTTTTCGAATGTGTCTTGATTTGTTATATATTTGGTCCTTATATTTATATTATGATTTCCCAAATGTAAACCATGATTTAAATATAATTTATTTCTTTTATATTTGTATTATAATAATCCTTAGGATATAGAATTATGAAAAGGAATACAGGGTTTATGGATATGATAAGTCGTACGTACGCATGAACACTATTTCTATTTAATTATTATGTTGAAAGAAAAAATGTAAAATACATATATGTATATATATGTATATATTATAATTAAATTTTATTTATAATTTTATATATTTAATATAAGTTTACTAAACCCATCCTTAATAAATTCTATGCAGTTTTTGAATGAATAACATCGCTTTGAGGGTGCGGTAATCTGCACTTCCTCAAATGAAATAATTATATTTACACCAAATAGAAAGTAAAGAAGATATGTGATTTAAAAATATTAATTAAGATTATAGAAATATTAAATATAATTTATAACATATATAAACTTAGTTTCCATAATAATGTCCACCATGAGAGGTGGTAAAGGAAAAATAAACAATCATCATTTAGTGAGTTAGTAGTTCATCATGCACATAAACAGTGTGTTCATTACCAATTAGATGGATGTATTTATAAGTGTAGGTTGAAATATTATCATGAAAAATCCTAAGATATTTATGATACATTTTATATTATACAACAATGGAATTAAGAGAGTGTAGGGGATGTAGAAGGAATATAAAATAAAGGATCTTGAGAAAAGACGTTACATATAAATTGGGTAGCTCATTTTGGTTAGTGCCAAAAGGATTACTTGGATAGATTTATTCTCAAGGGTGGATTCTAGAAGTATTGTAGAGATGTTGATATGTGTATTTATTAGGTATTTTCCTAAACTAAGAGGTTTTAGATGTGAGATGAAGAGGGAGAGGTTGTGTCCATTTATAGGGAAGGATGAGTGGCACTCATGTAAATATTTGAAAAGAGAATTCCACACACGTTTTTCATGTTTAAAGTGGATATAATAATGATAAAAATATAATACATGGGATTATATGGTTGAAATATGTTAGGATAATAAATTTTGGACATGTTTATTGGTTGTTTTTGGTCTTAAGGTTATTGAATAGTCTCTTTTTACGCTTAATTTAACTTTAATCGATATAAATAATTTTAATAACTTTCACTAATATTATTGGTAAATAACTAAGTAGAACTTATTATAAATTATAAATTATTATGATTAAAAATATGTAATCAATTATTCCAAATTCAAATCACATAGGTGGGAGAAATTAATTTAAAATTAATCTCGCTGATTAGACAACACTGTAGTTTTTTAAAGTAAAAAAATGATAAAAAGTTTGTGGTGTTTTTATATCCAATTTCATGGTGAAATTGGTAATGTCATGGAAATTCCAGGAAAATTTTTCTTTAAATTTTATGGGATTATTCTGAGACCAGGAGCTGAGAGAGAGTGCAATTCTGAGGTCAGGTGTTCCCTGAATGGTCTGTCGAAAAATGGTATGATTTAAATAGTGCACATGAGAGATTTTCCCGAAAAAGTGTAATAACTATTAAATAGTTTCCTAGACCAGAAATCTAAGTTAATAGTTTCATTCAAGATGGTGGGTTTACCCTAGGTTCAACTTATGTTTAGTCGGCATGAGCCTCCAGTGAGAAAACCTGAAAATTGTATAACCGTAAATAAAATAATTAAATAAAATTATTTTATTTTTAAACTCCCTATAACTCATGAAAAGTGACTCATATTGAAAATCTAAGACCACCATTGAGATAGTGAGGGTGTTATTATATTAGGAAGATCCTAATACTGGCCGGTACATGAAAAAACTAGAATGTAATTTTTAGCAGCAACATAAAATAATTGAATAAAGATTATTATATTTTAAAATCCATATAACTCATAAACAGTAACTCGGATTGGAAATATGAGAGAACCATTGAGTTTGTGAGGGTGTTATTCCCTTAGGCAAAGCCTAACATTATTTGGCATGGGCAGGTTGTCAAACTTTGTTTTGGGACATAACCGCATATAAAATAATTTCAATAAAAATTATTTGCTTTTCTAATCATCACAACTCATAAATGGTATCACAGATTAAAAATATGAGACAACTGTTGAGCTCATAATGAGAATTTCTCCTTTATCAGGGCCCAACCTAGACCGGTGCAGGTTGATGGAAAATGTTAATTTTTGGACATCTTAAGGAAAAAAAATAAAAATAAAAAGTTTATTTTATTCAATAAAAATTCACTACAATAAATAGAAGAGATGATTGTTTTATTTCATAAATGAAACCATGAAATGACACTTCAACACAATGTAACAGAAACTTTGTTTCCTAAATGAAACATTATAACAACAGTGACTTTATATAACAGAAATGTTGCGACAAAGTTTCCCAATTTAATGGGATAACAATCATTTGAGATAAAATATGGATATTTCAAATCTCTATAAATCCTGAGGATCACTGTTGATGAATGATTATTTCCATCAACTTAAAGTAATCCCCCTCTTTTTTGAGAGATCTCTTCCTCGATGATAAATCTTGGACATTCACAGATAGATCAACTTCAACAACGAATCGTTCCTCAAATTTAACATGTTCCCCAGGTAAGGGTTTTGTTCTTTATGATTTGGTTTCCCAATTCTTTCTTTCTAAAAAATGTATATGGATCAACCCACTTGAAGGTTGATCCGTGGGTTATTTGTTTTTGTAGGATTGGTTTTGAATTGCAGAAATTTAAGGGACTGGGATTCATGTGGTTTTTTCTTCCTCGTTAAACCATCTAACAATGAAGAATCTATGACAACAAGAACAGTGGATATAGTCTGTCCTTCTTGTTTTTCTAGTGCATTCTTATCCCCCTCTATTTTTCTTCTCATCTTCCTAGATTATGAACAAGCGGTCGTTGCACCTGTGATCCTGGTGCAATGAACCAGGACCAACGATCTGACCCTATGACGATGCCGAACTAGTGTGACGATGAAGGAATGAGACATCTGCGGTGACATGGGGCCACCAGCTTGAAGGAAAAAAATGGAGGTAATAGTGGCATATGGAAACGGCCGCATGATGAAGGCGGTGTGCCATAGTAGAGGAGGTCACGACCATCAGGCCGTAGAGGTACACGATCTTTGTGCCTACAATGTGTCGTGTGATGTAAAGAAGGTGGTGGCCAGTAGGTTGCGACAGTGAAGAGAAGAGGCGGCAGATGCCACAATAGTACAGGGGGGAAGTGCCAGTCTGAACAGCCCAAGGGGCATTCCATGGAGTCTGCTAGCACACGGTCTAGCGTGGACCGCATGTGAAGGGGAGGAGGCTGGCTGCATGGCTATGCAAACCAGAATCCAGCGCAACATCTGGGATGGACCCAAGCTGGCCCTCCAATATAGGTCGGGCTGATGAAGAAAACCAAGCCACTAGGCAGCCCAGGCTAGAAGAGAATTGGGCCGCCATTCATGTCAGGCCAAATATGAAACATAGCCACTATGTAGCTCGACTGGAAAGGAATCATTCCGACTAAGTCAGACCGGGCTGTAGAATGTGAACCAGGTTGTTGGGAGACCTGGCAGGCTGGACCCATGGCTGAACCGGGATGATTCTATCAAAGACCAATGGGCCTTGCCACTAGGCTAAGCTGGACCAAGTTGGGTTGGGTCAGACAAAACGGGTTGGGTCTTGTAGGACCCCTAGGCTAAGTTGGTCTGGTCGATCTAACCAAGTCGGACTGGGCCCATACACAATTGGCCCCTGTTTACTATAATTAAAATACCTTACAAACCGGGTGTCCGATTAACACTATGTTTGCATTTTTGGTACCCTTACGATGATACAGTACTTTAGGTATACTCTATGTGAACTTTTATTGAATTCAAGCTATTACCGATGGCTTAAGGATTATATTCCCCTGAAACCGAGTTCCCTAGAGAGCGATAATCCTATAGCTGGCTATGACAAGAAGGATGTGAAGGTGGGTCCTTGTGTCCCTGTATTAGAGCAGATATTAGTGGTCGAGTAGTAAAGTGGACCACAATGTTCCAGTAGCTAAGTGGACCTCAATATTCCAGTAACCAAGTAGACCTCATTGGTCTAGTAGCACAGTCGACTTTAGTGGTCCAGTAACCGAGCAGACCTTAGTGGTCTTGTAGTCGAGTGAACCTCAGTGGTCTAGTAGCGCAGTAGACCTCATTAGTCCAATAGTCGATCAAACCTCATTGACTCATCATGTATGAGTCCTATAGTAGTACAATATGATTCAACTTTACAAATGACAATATTAATTTCAATACTTAATGTTATACCTGGTATGAGATGTCTCTGCTTTGTGGTATTACTTTGTAGTCTTTCTATGTGGTCTTTCCTTTGTGAATTTATGTCCCTAATGAGTATCTTTTTACTCACCCCTGGACTGGCTTCACCCTCATGTGTCGTGTCTCATGCAGGTGATCGCCTCTTCAATGGAGACCATGGTGGTCTAGGACCAGGTGGTGCTTAGTGAGATAGGACATACATGCGTACTTCTACACCTACAGGTATCTACCCTTCACCTACCCGTCATATAGGGTCTTGAGTAGATGGACCATGGAATTAGTACTTTCCTTTGTGGGTTTGGATTAGTATTTTGTCCCCTTTTTACTTCCATTTATTATGATACTATAAGTAGTTGTCCTAGTGTCAACTGAGTTTTACCTTATCTTTACTTTCTACAGTTTGAGATTTGTGTGTTTATAGGTTTTAAGAAACTACCTTCCCTTTTGGGATATTCCTACTCAGTGGTAGTCACCAAAACCTTTCCAATGGAAGGTGGGATTGCGGTATTCACGACACAGGCCCTTGGGGTGGGTCAAGACAAAGTGGTATTAGAGGTCGGTCAATTCTACCAAAAGAACAAAGAGTCTGTAAAGTTTTATGAGGAAACAATGTTAAGTGTTTTGAGTTCGGCTTTCAGGATAGGGAGTCTAATGTTGGGGTGGTGGCCGTTATATCTATACACCAGGACCCAAAATTCTTCTTTCCGACTCGGTACATGAAAGCACTAGTTGCATGCGTCTTTAAATGTTTTCTCATGATCCTTCTAAGATAGAGTCAACTCACCAGTTATAATCTGTTAATAATGATTCATCTTGATCTATTTCAGGATCCCTTGATGCAGATTGCAAGCTAGGATTTCAATGTGTGACCATGAGGATGGTCCATAGAGTGATGGGGCTTCAGTATAGGGACTGTTTCCCAAGATTGTACCTTCGGGTGGGGTCCCAGTGATACCATTTCCCATTGGTCAACAGTTACTATTAGTGATACCGGAAGAGGATTCACATAGGCTCAGTTCCATACAAGTGTTCCAGAGACAAAGACATCCCATTTTTATGGGAGAGACAAATCCTTAGGTCATTGAGGATTGGATGGAGGAGGTGAAGTGAGTCTTCTGATTAGTGAGGAAACCACTTGACCATATGGCATTTCTAGTCATGAGCCTCCTATAGGGATCGATAGGGAAATGGTGGTGTTTAACGATCCAAATTCAGGAAGAGGTGACCCTCACCTAGTCTTACTTCAAGTGACATTTCAAGGAGGAGTTATTCCCCAATACATTATTCTCATTGGGAATACAAGATCTTCCTCACCAGCAGCAGGGAATCCTAATAGTGGATGAGAACTATGCGAGGTTCACAGACCTCCCCTATTACTCTACAAATATGGTCCAAAACCCTTTTATCAAGGCTTGGACTATTGAACAGGGACTCCAATGGGAGTTCATGGCATCAATTATTTCCCCCAACATCCCTACATAGGATAGGGTGATGGAGCGAGCTCTACTAGTATAGACATTCCTCACAAAGCAGGCACTGACGGTGGGAGCTACCACCTGGCGATGGGTGGCTGAGTCATCCGTGGAAGGTAGCTGACAGATGACGCAGAGGACCAAATGCGCCAGACCATTCGGAGGAAGACCACATGACATAGGTTCAATTGTAAAAGGCTCTTGAGGTAAAGGGAGTCATCAGAGGAGCAGAGTATGGTACGTGTGCGGCGGGCGTGGACACTAGGATTGATATTCCCAACTCACCATGCAGAAGACCGACAGATGGTCCCGAAATCACCAAGTTTGCGGAAGAGATCGAAATAGGGTGGCCCTCCCGGTGGTGTACATGATAGAGGAGTGGGACGAGTGGTAAGAGGTGGGAGTATGTATGAGGTACTACCACCAACACCCCCAGGCAGTCCACCACGAGCTTAGGAGTAGGTGGACAGGGGCAGGCTCAACTTAATTCGATCGAGGCCTATAGTCCCAATGTCTCAGATATTATATGAGGTATGATCTAGTTCTTCTCCACTTTTTCTATAATTTTTATAAATATTGATTTCATTCAATATTTCCTTGCCACAGACCTTGTTCGGAGATCAATGTTCTGATCAAGACGTTCCCTCGATCCTTACAATTAGATACTTCTACGAGTGGGCATTAAACGATTATTCATTGGTGATGATAATGTGAGCTTACTCTTGGAGGTGATATCTTTGGCTTGGATATCCTATTAGCAGCGTTGAGGACTTATGATGTCATTCTAGGTATGGACTAGCTATCAGTAGTTCATGCTTAGATTGATTGTTTTAGATGCATTGTGTGGTGTGTCTTCAGATATGGGAACCCGTTTTCCTTTTTTGGTGAGAAGGAAAATGGAGAAACACAAGATGGATTCACACATTAGAGGGTGCATCCAATCAGTCATTAGTTTTCTCATATGACCCTTAGTTTATTGGATGAGACGAGTCCACAGTTTCCTACAGTGGTGGATGAGTACAAGGATGTCTTTTTTGAGGATGTTCTAAGACTACCTCCTCATAGAGAGGTATACTGCTGCATTGGTATGTACCCTAGGAATACACTGATATCTACAACTCCATATCGGATATCTCCCATAGAGCTCTGGGATCTGAGGGTATATTTTGAGGACTTATAGAGGATTGTGTTTGTAAGGCCTAGTGTTTCACCATGGACAACCCCGGTATTGTTTTCCATGAAGGAAAATGAAATCTTGAGGTTATCAATGGACTTATGGTGCCTGAATTAGGTGATCGTGAAGAACAAGTTTCATCTACCAAGAATTGATGACCTCTTCAATCAGCTAAGGGAAGTTAGATGTTTCTTGAAGATAAACATCATATCAGGCTATCACTAGCTTTGAGTATGATATGAGGACATCTCGAAGATTTCTTTTAGATATCTCTATAGACACTACAAACAATTAGCGATGTCTTTTGGAATTACAAACAACCTATAAGTGTTCATGGGACTCATGAATAAGATCTTCCAGTTGTGCATAGATCGGTTTTTAGTAGTCTTCATTGATGAAATCTTAGTGTATTCATCATTCTAGGAGGATCACGCGATACATCTAAGAATGGTTCTAGATACACTTTGAGAGAACTAGATTTATGGAAATCACTCAAAGTGTGAGTTTTGGATACAAAATCTCCACTTACTATGAAATTTCATCTCAGAGGAAATAGTTGTGATGGATCCATCAATGATTGAGGCAGTGCTTTCATGGGAGCCACCCAAGACCGTTACTGAGGTGCGAGTTTACTTGGTTTGGATGGGTGATATTATATTTTTTTTACTTGACTTCAATAGAGTTTCATCACCCATGATATCATTGATGAATAAAGGAAAACCCTTCATGTGGACAGAATTATTCCAACAAAGCTTTTAGCAGTTGAGGCAGAGCTTGAAAGTTTCTCCAATCATGAGGTTTCCAAAGGAGGGAACTGAATTTGTGGTGTTCTGTGATAAATCAGTAACTAATATCAGTTGTGTCATAATGTAGGGGAATTTAGTGATTGCATATGGATCAAGACAATTGGGTTAACATGAGAATAACTATGTGACTCATTACCTTGAGTTGGTAGTGGTAGTATTCACATTGAAGATGTGTCGACACTACCTTATGGGAGAATGATTCATCGTATACTCTGACCACAACAGTCTCAAGTATATCTTTTCTCAGAAGGATATAAATTTGAGATAGTTACATTGGTTAGAGTTCCTCCAGGACTATGAAATCAAGATATTCTATACTCCTGGTACTGGGAATGTGGTGGTATATTCTCTCAGCAGGAGATTGAGTTCACAGCTACTGGATGAGGCCTTAGAGTAGTTGGCCTCACTTCAAATATCCTTTGAGGATGTAGAGGAATATATTTTATTTAGTTGGTGGTAGTTTCGACTCCACTCCTATAGGTAGTCAGGGAGGTACAACTTGGAGATTCCAACTGCAAGACTGCACATTCCCAGATGTCCATAGGGCATTCCCATGATTGATATTCTAGAGGATGGGATCATGTCATTTTTTCAGAGGATGCACCATAATACCAGTGGAATTGATGGAGTAAGTGTGGAGGGAGTTCTATACATACCCTTAGGTGGTACATCCAGGTGTATTGAAGATGTACCAGGACCTTCGACTTCAATACTGGTGGTTCGGTATAATGAAGCTAGTGGAAGAGTTTGTCTCGAGATGCCTCACTTGTCAACAAGTGATGGATGAGCACCAAGTTCCAACAGGTTTATACAACCCCTCGAGGAATCGTAGTGGAAGAGTTTGTCTCAAGATTCCTCACTTGTCAACAAGTGATGGATAAGTACAAAGTTCTTACAGGTTCATACAACCCCTCAAGGTATCAAATTGAAAGTGGGATGGGATATTGATGGACATAATGATGGGATTACCCCATATGTCCATGGGGCATGATACCATTTGGGTGATCATAGACCAACACACCAAGCCAGCCCACTTGTTACCCATTCGAGAGTAGGGTTAAGTAGAGAGCTTGGGATGCCTCTATATGCAGGAGATAGTTCACCTCCATAGAGTCCCATCTATGATAGTCTCAAATCAGGATGCACACTTTACATCCCACTTGTGTAAGGTATTGAAAGAAGTGTTTGGGATATAGCTTCACTTGAGTACAACCTTTCACCCACGAACAGATGGTCAGACAGAGCATACCATACAGAACTTGAAATATATGCTTCATGCTTGCATTCTTGATTGTCGTTATAGTTGGGAGGACCACCTACAACTGGTGAATTTTGCATACAACAAAAGATACCACTCCACCATTGGTATGGAACCATTCGAGGCACATACAGACGACCATGAAGGTCACCATTATGCTAGAAAGACCTAGGGGAGTCAGCACACATGGGTTGAGAGATGGTACTAGCTACCACTAAGAAGGTGTAGGTCATCCGAGAGAGGATGAAGACTATACAGAGTTGATGGAAGTCTTTTGGTGATAGGTGATAAAGACACTTGGAGTTCGAGGAAGTGGACCAGGTATTCTTACGGGTCTCTCCTCGATGTGGGATACAAAGATTCTTCTGGGGCAGCAAGTTATCTCCAAGGTTCATTGGTCTTTTTCTGGCACTACGTAGGGTGGGAGAGGTGTCTTACCACTTTGTTCTACTACCGCAGTTAGAGAGGGTGCATGAAGTCTTCCACATTTACCAACTAAGGAGATATATTCACAACCCTTCTCATGTCTTTGACCATGGTGAGCTGGAGATAGACAACAAGGAGACATTCGCAGAGTACCCGATGGAGATAAAGGATCGACATGAGAGGATCCTTCATGGATGGTAGATTCCTCTAGTGCATGTTCTTTGGTAGCATGGGAATCTTCATGACAGAACATGAGAGAAGGAGTCTCAGATCCAAGATTGTACACCCATTTGTTTGTTTAGCCATTGATTTGTCTTATTAGGACATAAATCTCTAAGGGTTGGGGTAATGTAATATCCCAAAAATTCCATGTAAATTTTTCCTTAAATTATATTGGATTATTTCAAGTCCAAGAAATGAGATGTTGTGCGATTCCAAGTCCTGGTGACCCCGAAATGGTCCATCGAAAAATATTATGTTTTAATTAGTATTTATGAGAAGTTTTCCTAAAAAAGTGGAATAACTATTAAACAGCTTCTTGAAATTGAAATCTGAAGGCATCATTGTGTTTATGATGGCAGTTTTACCCTAGGAATGACATAAGTTTAGTCAACGTGAGACTCCAGTGAGAAAACCCGAAAATGGAATAAACTATAAATAAAATAATTAAATAATATTATTTTATTTTTAAAATACATATAACTTTTGAATGGTGACTCATATTAAAAATATGAGACCACCATTGGGCTTGTTAAGGTGTTTTTTCCTTAGGCATAGCCTATCATTGGCCAGAACAGGCCAACCGTGGAATGTAGTTTTTGGTTATAAATAAAATAATTGAATAGTGATTATTTTATTTTATAATCCTTATAACTCATAAACGGTAACTTCGACTAGAAATAGGAGAGTACCGTTGAGTTTGTGAGGGTGTTCTTCCCTTAGGAGGATCCTAACATCGGTCAATGCATGCCGACTAAGAAAATCAGTTCTAGGGACATAACCATAAATAAAACAATTTAAAAAAAATTATTTTATTCTCAAATAGTCATAAATCCCAAATGATAACTCAGATTAAAAATACGATACCACCATTGAGTTTGTAATGATATTCTATCATTAAGCGGGGCCTAAACTCGATCAGCACGGGTCGAGGGAAAAAAAGTTAATTTTAGGACGTTTTAATGAAAAATAAAATAAACATAAAAAGTTTATTTTGTTAGAAATTTTATTGCTGAAATATAGAGATGAGAAAACTATTTTATTACATAAATGAAACCATGAACGGATTCTACAACACAAAGTAACATAAATTCTATTTCCTAAATGAAACAACATAATGTCGGTGACTGAGCATAACAAAAATGTTGTGACACATTTTACTCATTTAATGAGATAAAATTAATTAGAGATAACATATGGATCTTAAAAATCACTCTGAATATATTTATGATCATCGTTGATGAATTATAATCCCCGTTTATGAATTATGATCACCAAAAAATTCGATCACTACCCCTTCCCTTCATGAGATCACACCCTCGACGACGGATCGAGGACATTTTCAGACGAATCACAATCAGCGAAAAATCCTTCCTCCAATAAAATTTATTCTCTAATTAAGGGTTTTGTTCTTTATGATTTTTTACCTATTCTTTCCTTCTAAAATAATGAACGTAGATCAACACAATAACAGGTTGATCCACGAGTTGTTTTTTCTTGCGGGATGGGTTTTGACTTGAGGAAATTTATAGGAGTGGGATTCATGTGGTTTGTTCATCCTCATTAAAAAATATAACAAGGATGAATCTATTCCAACAAGAACAATGACTATGGTTCATCCTTTGTGCTTTTATTTTGTGTTCTTCTCCCCCGCTTTTTTTCTTTGAATCTTTGTAGCTTATGAATAGGGAGTCATTGTGCCTTTGAACCATGGCGTAATGCCTTGAGACCAAAGATATGACCCCTTGATGATGTCAAAGTGGTGCGATGATGAAGGAATGGAATATTTTCAGTGAAATGGGTCCATTGGCTCAAAAGTTGACAATGGAGGCAGTTTCAGCATGTGGCTGCTACTGCATGAAGAAGGCAGGTGCAACAGTGGAGGAGGTCATGGCCAGCGGTCCACAGTGGTACGGGATCCCGGCATAGCCGAGGCACCGTGTTGGGAGAAGAAGGCCATGGTAGGGAAGAGCAGAGGTGGTGCACCAAGGCGGTGGAGGCTGAGGCCAACATTGGCTGTGGTAGTGCAGGGGGTAGTTCCGGTCGGGGACCGCATCAGTCCGAGCAGCCCACGGTCTAGTGTGGACCGCATGCATAGGGGAGTAAACTGACCATAAGGCCGTGTAAACCAAATGCCAGTGTGGCGTCTGAGCTGGACCCAAGTCACCCCTCCAATGCGGTAAAAACGAACCAAGAGAACCGGGCAGCTAGGCAGCCCAGGCTGATGTGCGACCTAACTGGAAAGGGACCAGTCTGACTAAGTCAAACCAGTACAGATAATGTGGGCTGGGTCACTAGGCAACCCAGTGGGTAGGACCCAGAACCGAAGAGGGCCTAGTCCAACCAGTACCAATGGGCCTGGCCACTAGGTCTGTCACGACCCGTCCTCGGGGCCCGTGTCGTGACTACCCCAAGCCCGCCTTCCATAGGCCAGGGGCTGGCGACTAGCACCAAGGCGTAAATCCAAACAAAAAGGGAAGGCATTGCCTTTGAAAAGTAAACAAGCACCACATAGTAAGCAAGCGGAAAAGTAAACACTAAGTGAAAACTGTACAAGCTGTGCTGAAAGTAAAAGGGGCCGGAAATACAAGCCCAACTGTAAAGTACAACTGAAAGGAAAAACAGCAACTGAAAGGAAAAACTGCAGCGTCGAGCCGTCCTCTGGAAATCCCACCTGAAGGGTGGGTACAGATAGCCTCCACTGCTCCTCGGGTCCACCTAACCGCTCCGAGTACGTCCCGCCCAGTGGTCCACCTCCAGGTACTGTCCTGCTCCGCACGCCTCCTCCACGATCAGCACTGTCCGTCGTCTGCAACCAACACCACGAAGTGCGGGCATAGCCCGTGCAGGGGTGAGTATAAGCTACTCAGTAGGGACCCCGAGACCCCCGAAGGTCTCCCGAAATCCACAAAGGATAAGTAACGAAGAAGAGATGCAATCACGAAGTAACATCTGACATGGCTTAGGTATATTACCATACATATACCTAAGTCATCAATTCCCCGATCGACTCCAACGTCCGAACCCTAGCACAACCCAGTCCACACAGGAAAGCAAAACGCATACCCACGCAGGATAGAACAACACAATCCACAAAGGAGAGTAAACAGTAAATCCACACAGGATAGCTCAACACAATCCACAAAGGAGAGAAACACAAGATTCAGCTCACACAGGTATACTTCTTCGGATGACGATAAAGATGATCACTGAACCATCTAAGTCGTCGGACCCACGAAGGATCGATAGGTACTAACCTCGTAGTGACCCACACAGGATCGGACCCACACAGGATCGGGCCCACACAGGACCAGGCCCACGCAGGACCTGTAGGTGCTGGCTCACACAGAACCGCTGAGTGCTGACCCACACAGGATCGGACCCACACAGGATCGGGCCCACACAGGACCGGTAGCACTGATCCACGGAGGATCGCTGAGTGCAGTAGTCGTCGCAGTCCACTGAGGATCTCTTCACAATCGTCGCCGCAGTCCACAGAGGATCTTTGCACGGTCGTCGTCGGAGTCCACGGAGGATCTCTGCACGGTCGTCGCTGTCGAAGTAGCAGTCGCGGCCAACACTAGGGTTCCCGCACACAGCAAGCTCGTTCGGGAGGGTCCGCTCCACGAGCTGAGAGGCTGATACATCAACTGACACAAAGTCCGAAGTTGATGTACCCAAAAGTTCCGTATCGTCAACAGGAACTCAACGTCGCAGACGGCGCGTCAATCGGACGCCCGATCTGAGAGATATTGGCATTTTCGTCCCAGGGGCCCGGTTGGTTTTTAAGGAAAAACCAACCCGACCGCACTCCACCTGCATCCAAACCTCGGTTGGAGTATTACAAAAGATCCGTCTCACTTAGAGGAATTCAACAAAGCTGACGACACGTCAATCGGACGTCCGTAGCTCAAGATATGAGCGTTTCCGCTCCGAGGGCCCGGTTGGTCTCGTGTACGAACCAACCCGGCCGAACTCAAAGTACTCTGAAACCTTGAGTGCGATATACCGAAACGACCGTCTCGATCCAAGGATCGCGTTTCCGCTGACGGCGAGTCGTTTGGAGGCACGTAGCTCAATATACGGCCATTTGAATGAAGACGTCCGAAGAAGGGGGGTACGGGCCCGGGCCGACCCGAACCGGGTCGACCCGACCCGGGGCCGACCCGGTTGGCCCGGCCCGGCCCGGCCAGGGCCGGTCCGGCTCGGCTCGGCCGAGCGGCACGGGTGGAAGCCGCGGGCGTAGCCCACGCGGTCGAGAGAGAACCGCGGCCCGCGTGCGAGCCGCGCTGGTGAACCGCGGACGCGGCTCTGCCGCGTCCCGCCTGGGCGAACCAGACCCGCGCGGTCGCGGGTCCGTTGGCCGCCGCCGCCTCCGACCGCCAGCATCGCTCCGGTGGCCCCTTTTGCTTCCCGTCTGCGCCGTTGCTCCTCCCGGGATCCGTTCTTTACTGCGGGATCGTCAAACATCCGCTGCGGCACGTTCCGTCGTCGTCCATCAAATCCGCACAAAACGAAGAACAACGGAGGGTCGTCGGGCCGTGTTCGTTTGGCCCGCACCCTCCGCGTTAGAGATAAACAACCGGGAGAAATTATTCCACACAGGAAACAACAATTTTTAATAAGATTTAAAATTGTTCACAAAAATTGGTTCTTTAATTTCTTTAAAGAAACATTGACGGGAAATAAATTAAAAAGGGGTAAATTCCCATAATATAAATCCCTACCTCGTCGATCGTCGCGCGCGGGCATTCTTCGCGGAAAAGATCGTCGCGGAAGAGAGGGATCGTCGCGTCGTCGCGGGGAGGCGTCGCGTCGTCGCGGAATCCGGCGTTGAGTCGGCGAGCTCAACAAACCAAGAACAACAGATTTAAATTATTAATATTTAAATCTGTGTTTCGTTAAAAACCAAAAGAAAAGAACTTTTGAGAGGAAATCCGAAATCACTCACCTCAAACGGTCGGTGATCGGAGATCGGAGCGTGGAAGAACGTCACGGATGGAAGCGTCGTCGATTTCCGGGTTCGGCGTTCTTCGCGTTCTTCGCGTTCTTCGTTTTCTTCGCGAGGGAGAAGAAGAACAAGAATCCTCTCAAACCTTCTCCAAAGATTTTTAGGTTGGTCTTATTTTATTAATATGCCAACACACGAAACAGGTTAAGAAACGATTGAATTAATTCGTTGAATTAATTCAACGAAAGAAATAGGCCATTTAATTCACGAAAGAAACAGCCCATTTAATTCACGAGAGAAACAGCCCAATTAAATGGTCTGTTAAGAATTTAGAAAACGCGTCAGTTGACTTCATTAAGACGAGTTTTCACGGGTGCGTTTCTTAGCGGAAAGAAATGGAGGGGCTCGTGCGGGCCCCACCTCACAAATATCCTACCAAGGGGGTAGGATATTTCTGGATAGCATCCTATCCAGTTCAACTCAGTTCAAGCCGCCTTTAGTGGCTTCCAAGTGGCTTAAGTGAAATAAAATAAAGTTGTCGCAAAATTATTTTATTTCTTAACTTTAAGCCCGAAAATTAAAAACCACACCCGAGCAAACGCAACTCTGGAAGAGGCGTTTCTAAGCGAATACCGGCGCTGCGATTTCATCGGTGCCCTCAGAATTCGATTCCGGGCACCGGTTCAAAAGTTAGAAAAAACCCGCTCGTCCGTTCACTGAACGTACCCGAGCCAAACTTCGGAAAATGATTCCGGGCACACCGGGCCTCGGAATCAGGTGCCGTCAGAAACTGCGCTCTTGTAAAATTCCAAAGAAAATTAAGAAAAAAAAATTTCCTTGAAATTTACGGGTATTTACATTACTCCCACCTCAGGACTTTACGTCCTCGTAAAGATACATCAAAAACTAGGAGAACAAATGTGGGTACTGAGCACGATCTGAGCCTCCCGCTCCCAAGTGCTCTCCTGGAGGTTCCCGTGCTGCCATCTGATGCGCACAAGAGGGATCGATTTCCCACGTAGGACCCGCTCCTGTCAATCCTCTATCTCCACTGGGACCTCCGTAAAAGTCGCCCCATCATCCACGTCTAGCTCCCCATAGTCGATGATGTGTGTCGGGTCGTGCACGTATCTCCTCAGCTGGGATACGTGGAAGACGTCGTGCACCCGGTGCAACTTAGGTGGTAGAGCCAGACGATAAGCCACCTCGCCAACCCTGCTGAGGACCTGGAAGGGTCCGATGAAGCGTGGAGACAACTTGCCACCTCGGCCAAATCTCCTCAAACCACGTCGAGGTGAGACCCGCAAGAAGACGTGGTCGCCATCCTCGAACTCTAGTGGTCTCCGCCTCCTGTCAGCATATGACTTCTGCCGGCTCTGTGCTGTCCTCATCCGCTCCTGGATGACCTGGACCTTCTCTGTCGTGGCCCGGACCATCTCTGGTCCCACAAGTGCTGACTCTCCAGGGTCTGTCCAGCACAAAGGGGATCTGCAAGGCCAGCCGTACAACGCCTCGTAGGGTGCCATCCCTATGGTGGAGTGGTAGCTGTTGTTGTACGCAAACTCTACCAAGGGTAGGTGGTCCTCCCAGCTACGACCAAAGTCGAGGAAACATGCACGGAGCAAGTCCTCGAGGGTCTGAATGGTCCTCTCTGTCTGACCATCCGTCTGAGGGTGAAAGGCGGTGCTCAGACGTAGTCGCATCCCGAACGCCTCCTGCAACCCCTTCCAAAGCCGGGAAGTAAAACGAGCGTCCCGATCGGAGACGATAGTCGATGGAACACCGTGAAGTCGTACAATCTCCTGAATGTAGAGACGCCCCAAGCTCTCCACTGAGCCCTTCTCTCGGATGGGTAAGAAGTGTGCCGACTTGGTGAGTCGGTCAACAATCACCCAAATGGAGTCGTGACCTCTGGAAGTGCGTGGAAGTCCAGTCACGAAGTCCATAGATATCCCGTCCCACTTCCACTCCGGGACCTCCAAGGGCTGTACCAAACCTGCTGGTACCTGATGCTCTGCCTTCACCTGCTGGCAGGTGAGGCACTGTGAAACGAACTCTGCCACAGCCTTCTTCATGCCCGGCCACCAGTGTTGTCGTCTGAGATCCTGGTACATCTTCGCCACTCCAGGATGTACCGCCAAAGGAGAAGTGTGATACTCTCTCAGCACCTCCTCTCATAAAGCGACCGGTACCAAGGTACGTCCTCTGAAAAGGACATCGTTCTCTGCTCCAAGGGAGAAACCATCAGGTGCCTGTCCCGAGGATATCTGTGCACGCCGTGTCTCACAGTCAACGTCCCCACGCTGTGCCTCTCTGACCCACTGAAGAAGTGGAGGAGAGACTGTGAGAGACTGAAGGAAGGCTGCTCCGTCTCTATCCACGAAGGATATCTGCAAAGAGGCTAGCTGCTCTGTCGCCTCCTCAAGTAGCTGGATGCCCGTCCTCCTGCTGAGGGCATCAGCCACCACGTTCCCCTTCCCAGGAGTATAGACTATCTCAATGTCATAGTCCTGGAGGAACTCGAGCCATCGCCGCTGTCTCAGGTTCAGGTCCTTCTGAGAGAAGATGTACCTGAGACTCTGGTGGTCAGAAAAGACTGTGAAGCGCTCGCCCATCAGATAGTGTCGCCATGTCTTCAGGGCAAAGACCACTGCTGCCAACTCCAAGTCATGGGTAGCGTAGTTCTGATCATGAGGCCTCAACTGACGTGATCCGTAGGCAATCACGGCCCGCTCCTGCATCAGGAAACACCCGAGTCCGGTCCCTGATGCATCGCAGTAGACTACGTATCCAACTCCCTCCTCAGGCAACCTCAAGATAGGTGCGCTGGTCAACCTCTGCCTCAGCTCCTGGAAGCTCTGCTGACATCTGTCTGACCACACGAAGGGTTTCCCCTTCTTCGTCAACACTGAGAGTGGGGCCGAAACTCTGGAGAAGTCCGGCACAAATCTCCGATAGTATCCGGCTAGTCCCAAGAAACTCCGCACCTCTGTCACGCTCTTGGGTGGATCCCAAGCTAGCACTGCCTCGATCTTCGCGGGATACACTGCAACTCCCGCCTCAGAAATGACGTGCCCCAAGAAGTGGACCTCACGTAACCAGAACTGACACTTCGAGAGCTTTCCATAAAGCTGGTGCTCTCGGAGTGTGTCTAGTACAACACACAGGTGGTAGGCGTGCTCCTCCTCCGTCGTCGAGTACACCAAAATGTCGTCGATGAAGACCACTA
The DNA here is from genome assembly GCA_963277665.1 of Viscum album. Classification (NCBI taxonomy): domain Eukaryota; kingdom Viridiplantae; phylum Streptophyta; class Magnoliopsida; order Santalales; family Viscaceae; genus Viscum; species Viscum album. Next base: position 116,493,548 of record OY728139.1, on the reverse strand, counting down.
CAAATCGATCGAGGTATGGCTGGAAGATCCTGTTCATGAGGCTCATGAACACTACTGGAGCGTTGGTCACCCCGAAAGGCATAACCAAGAACTCATAGTGGCCATACCGACACCTGAAGGCCGTCTTCTGCACATCCTCGTCTCGAACTCTGAGCTGATGATAGCCTGACCTGAGGTCTATCTTCGAGAACCATCGTGCCCCCTTGAGCTGGTCGAAGAGGTCATCAATCCTGGGTAGCGGATACTTGTTCCTCACTATCACCTGATTCAGGCGACGATAATCGACACACAGTCGCAAGCTCCCGTCCGACTTCTTGGCGAACAAAATCGGGGAAGCCCAGGGCGAAACACTAGGTCGGATGAACCCCTTGCTCTGCAAGTCCTCCAACTGTACCCGCAACTCTCGAAGCTCAGCGGGGGCCATCCGATATGCTGGAGTGGATATCGGGGCTGTCCCGGGGTACAGGTCAATATAAAAGTCTACCTCTCTGCGAGGAGGTAGTCCTGGAACGTCGTCGGGAAAGACATCCGCGTACTGATCCACCACTGCAGGAAAACTGGGACTCCGCACGTCAACTGCTCCCAGGATGAGGCTAGCCAACTGATGAGTGATGGGATGACCTCTCCTCTGCGTGAGTCCATCCTGTGCTGCTAAGGCTCCCTTCTCGCCGGTGAAGGTGAACCTGCTCCCATCGGTGCGCAAACATCGCACCTTGCGCCTAATGCAGTCAATCTGAGCATGGACTGTAGATAACCAATCCATGCCCAATATGACGTCGTAAGGCCTCGACGCCGCTACAAGAAGATCCCAGCCGAAGCTCTCGCCTCCTAGAGTAAGCTCACACTGCCGGCACTAGTGCGTAATCGTCGAGTCTGCTCCCGTAGGAGTCTCTAGCAGTAAGGATCGAGCCAACGGCTCTGTCGGAATCTCCGAGCTCCGAACAAGGGCAGTGGCTATGAAAGAGTGACTCGCTCCTGTGTCTATCAGAACTGCAGCAAGGGTGGAATAGACACAGATCGTACCTAGAATCATCTCTGGCGCACCGTGGTCGTAGGCCTCCGCTGCCTGGAGCTGAGCCTGTCTCTGCCCGCCAGCTCCCTGCGGTCGGGGCGGGCCTCCTGGTGGTGGTGGTGGCAGAGCCTCAAAGCATCGCCCACCACCTGCTGCTCGGCCAGCTCCTCTGCCTCGTCCGCCTCCTCCCTGCGGACCGCCACGGTCGACCCTCTTCCTCTGCCTGGGTGGTCCCTCCACCGTCTGCTGCCCCTCGGTACGACGGGTCGGGCAGTCACGAGCCATGTGGCCCTGCCCGCCGCACTCGTAGCACTGTCTGCCTATCGGAAGGCTGGCTCCGGGCCGGGTGCCCTGCACTGCTGAGCCAGTGTCCCGAGGTCGCCTCCCGGAAGGTCTGGTCCGCCTGGAACCCTGAGTCATCCGCTGGCTACCAGCTGCCGAAGACTCCGCTATCTGCCGCCCTGCGGTAGGCCTCGCTGTGGACTCAGCCAGGAAGCTCTCGATCAGGAGGGCTCGCTCCAGTACTCCTGCCTGGGTCGGGATGCTGAGGGAGATTAGCGATGACCTGATCTCGTGTCTCAAACCCTGCTCGAAGGTCCGGGCCCAGAAGAAGGGGTCCCGTACCATGTCTGTCGAGTACCGAGAAAGGTCGGTGAACCTCGCCGCGTACTGAGCGACCGTCAAGCTGCCCTGCCGCAGCTGAAGAAGCTCCTGGATGCGCACCGCTCGGAGGGTGGCCGGGACGAACTCTGAGCGGAAGAGGCTCTTAAAGTCCGTCCAGATGAGGGTGGCCTCATCGTGTACCTGGAGCATCAGGCTCTACCAGCGTCCGGCTGCTGCGTGCAGTAGGCTCGCCGCGAGGATCACCATGAGGTCTGCTGGCGTCCTCACTAGCCTGAAAACTCGGACGACCGCCTGCAGCCAGTCCTCGGCTGCCTGGGGGTCCGACTCCCCACGGAACCTGGGTGGTCGCTGGCGCTGGAACTCGTGCAGAGCTCCAAGGCGTCGTGCGTCGTCAGCTGCCAGTGCTGGAAGCATCGGGGGCTCGGCGGGTAAAGGTACCGCCGGTGCCTCTGCTGTCAACGGGCCCTGTACCGAGGCCTCATCGCTCGGCGGGCTGTCGTCGCGCCCTACTCTGGGAACCCTAGCTGGCTGCTGTCGTCGTGCCATCCTGAAAAGGAAACAAGTATGCCACAGTCAGAATAGTATACCTGGTGAGCTAACACAAGTAATCACAAAGAAAACTTCAAACACACATGCAATCAATGTTTTCGTGCATTAAGTCGGAAATCAGAAGTCAGGGTCCTGGTGTATGGATACGTCGGCCGCCGCACCAACACTGGACTCCCTGGACTGATAACCACACTCAATACGCTAAACACTATTAATTCACATAGAAGAAAGATCAGAGTCTGCGGTAGAACCGACCACCTCTGATACCAATTTGTCACGACCCGTCCTCGGGGCCCGTGTCGTGACTACCCCAAGCCCGCCTTCCATAGGCCAGGGGCTGGCGACTAGCACCAAGGCGTAAATCCAAACAAAAAGGGAAGGCATTGCCTTTGAAAAGTAAACAAGCACCACAGAGTAAGCAAGCGGAAAAGTAAACACTAAGTGAAAACTGTACAAGCTGTGCTGAAAGTAAAAGGGGCCGGAAATAGAAGCCCAACTGTAAAGTACAACTGAAAGGAAAAACAGCAACTGAAAGGAAAAACTGCAGCGTCGAGCCGTCCTCTGGAAATCCCACCTGAAGGGTGGGTACAGATAGCCTCCACTGCTCCTCGGGTCCACCTAACCGCTCCGAGTACGTCCCGCCCAGTGGTCCACCTCCAGGTACTGTCCTGCTCCGCACGCCTCCTCCACGATCAGCGCTGTCCGTCGTCTGCAACCAACACCACGAAGTGCAGGCATAGCCCGTGCAGGGGTGAGAATAAGCTACTCAGTAGGGACCCCGAGACCCCCGAAGGTCTCCCGAAATCCACAAAGGATAAGTCACGAAGAAGAGATGCAATCACGAAGTAACATCTGACATGGCTTAGGTATATGCCCATACATATACCTAAGTCATCAATTCCCCGATCGGCTCCAACGTCCGAACCCTAGCACAACCCAGTCCACACAGGAAAGCAAAATGCATACCCACGCAGGATAGAACAACACAATCCACAAAGGAGAGTAAACAGTAAATCCACACAGGATAGCTCAACACAATCCACAAAGGAGAGAAACACAAGATTCAGCTCACACAGGTATACTTCTTCGGATGACGATAAAGATGATCACTGAACCATCTAAGTCGTCGGACCCACGAAGGATCGATAGGTACTAACCTCGCAGTGACCCACACAGGATCGGACCCACACAGGATCGGGCCCACACAGGACCAGGCCCACGCAGGACCTGTAGGCGTTGGCTCACACAGAACCGCTGAGCGCTGACCCACGCAAGATCGGACCCACACAGGATCGGGCCCACACAGGACCGGTAGCACTGATCCACGAAGGATCGCTGAGTGCAGTATTCGTCGCAGTCCACTGAGGATCTCTGCACAATCGTCTCCGCAGTCCATGGAGGATCTCTGCACGGTCGTCGTCGGAGTCCACGGAGGATCTCTGCACGGTCGTCGCTGTCGAAGTAGCAGTCGCAGCCAGCACTAGGGTTCCCGCACACAGCAAGCTCGTTCGGGAGGGTCCGCTCCACGAGCCGAGAGGCTGATACATCAACTGACACAAAGTCCAAAGTTGATGTATCCAAAAGTTCCGTATCGTCAACAGGAACTCAACGTCGCAGACGGCGCGTCAATCGGACGCCCGGTCTGAGAGATATTGGCATTTTCGTCCCAGGGGCCCGGTTGGTTTTTAAGGCAAAACCAACCCGACCGCACTCCACCTGCGTCCAAACCTCGGTTGGAGTATGCCAAACGATCCGTCTCACTTAGAGGAATTCAACAAAGCTGACGGCACGTCAATCGGACGTCCGTAGCTCAAGATATGAGCGTTTCCGCTCCGAGGGCCCGGTTGGTCTCGTGTACGAACCAAACCTGCCGAACTCAAAGTATTCCGAAACCTTGAGTGCGATATACCGAAACGACCGTCTCTATCCAAGGATCACGTTTCCGCTGACGGAGAGTCGTTTGGAGGCCCGTACCTCAAGATACGGCCATTTGAACGAAGACGTCCGAAGAAGGGGGGTACGGGCCCGGGCCGCCCCCCCGGGTCGACCCGACCCGGTTGGCCCGGCCCGGCCCAGCCAGGGCCAGTCCGGCTCGGCTCGGCCGAGCGGCGCGGGTGGAAGCCGCGGGCGCAACCCCCGCGGTCGAGAGAGAACCGCGACCCGCGTGCGGGCCGCGTTGGTGAACCGCGGACGCGGCTCTGCCGCGGCTTCAGCCGCGGCGGCCTCGTCCGGCGGCGCACCGCAGCACCGCCGCCTTCGGCCGCCAGCGTCGCTCCGGTGGCCCATTTTCCTTCCCGTCTGCGCCGTTGCTCCTCCCGGGATCCGTTCTTTACTACGAGATCGTCAAACATCCGCTGCGGCACGTTCCGTCGTCGTCCGTCAAATCCGCACAAAACGAAGAACGACGGAGGGTCGTCGGGCCGTGTTCGTTTGGCCCGCACCCTCCGCGTTATAGATAAACAACCGGGAGAAATTATTCTACACAGGAAACAACAATTTTTAATAAGATTTAAAATTGTTCACAAAAATCGGTTCTTTAATTTCTTTAAAGAAACATTGACGGGAAATAAATTAAAAAGGGGTAAATTCCCATAATATAAATCCCTACCTCGTCGATCATCGCGCGCAGGCGTTCTTCGCGGAAAAGATCGTCGCGGAAGAGAGGGATCGTCGCGTCGTCGCGGGGAGGCGTCGCGTCGTCGCGGAATCCGACGTTGAGTCGGCGAGCTCAACGAACCAAGAACAACAGATTTAAATTATTAATATTTAAATATGTGTTTCATTAAAAACCAGAAGAAAAGAACTTTTGAGAGGAAATCCGAAATCACTCACCTCAAACGGTCGGTGATCGGAGATCGGAGCGTGGAAGAACGTCACGGACGGAAGCGTCGTCGATTTCCGGGTTCGGCGTTCTTCGCGTTCTTCGCGTTCTTCGTGTTCTTCGCGAGGGAGAAGAAGAACAAGAATCCTCTCAAACCTTCTCCAAAGATTTTTAGGTTGGTCTTATTTTATTAATATGCCAACACACGAAACAGGTTAAGAAACGATTGAATTAATTCGTTGAATTAATTAAACAAAAGAAACAGGCCATTTAATTCACGAAAGAAACATCCCATTTAATTCACGAGAGAAACATCCCAATTAAATGGTCTGTTAAGAATTTAGAAAACGCGTCGGTTGACTTCATTAAGACGGGTTTTCACGGGTGCGTTTCTTAGCGGAAAGAAACAGCGGGGCTCGTGCGGGCCCCACCTCACAAATATCATACCAAGGGGGTAGGATATTTCTGGATAGCATCCTATCCAGTTCAACTCAGTTCAATCCGCCTTTAAGTGGCTTCAAGTGGCTTCCAAGTGGCTTAAGTGAAATAAAATAAAGTTGTCGCAAAATTATTTTATTACTTAACTTTAAGCCCGAAAATTAAAAACCACACCCGAGCAAACGAAAATCCGGAAGAGGCGTTTCTAAGAGAATACCGGCGCTGCGATTTCATCGGTGCCCTCAGAATTCGATTCCGGGCACCGGTTCAAAAGTTAGAAAAAACCCGCTCGTCCGTTCACTGAACGTACCCGAGCCAAACTTTGGAAAATGATTCCGGGCACACTGGGCCTCGGAATCAGGTGCCGTCAGAAACTGCGCTCTTGTAAAATTCCAAAGAAAATTAAGAAAAAAAAATTTCCTTGAAATTTACGGGTCTTTACAAGGCCACATTGGACAGAGTCAGTCTAGACCAAAGTGGGTCAGGTCAGGTCGGCTGAACAAGGTCAGATCATGTGGAACCCCCTACCTAGGTAGGTCAGGTCGGTCCAACCAAGTCAGACCAGGCCCAGATGCAACCAAGCACTATTTACTAAAATGATAATACCTTTTATACTGGGCCTCTTATTGACGTTCCACCTGCATTGTTGGGACCCTTGTGATGAGATTTTCCTTTGGTTGTACTCTAAGTGATTTTTCGTGGATGTCAAGATACAACTGATGTCTTGAGGAGTAGTTTCTCCTGGAATCAATCCCACTGGAGATCAGGAATCCCTTGGATGGATGTGAAATTAAGGATATGATGAGCGGGACCTCGATGTCCTTGTAGCAGAGTAGACGTCAGTGGTCTAGTAGCAGAGCATACCTCAGTGGTCCCGTATCCAAGCAGTCCTCAATGGTCCACTAGTAGAGTGGACCTTAGTGGTACAGTAGTTGAGAAAATATCCATGGTCTAGTAGCTCAACGGACCTCAGTGGTCTAGTAGTCGAGAAGACCACAATGGTTTATTAGTGATGTGGACCTCAATGTTCTAGTAGACGAGAGAACCTCAGTGACTCGTCAGGGATGATTCCCTCAACAGTACAAGATGATTCATCTTTATGACTGATAAAATTACTTTCTATACTATGAGTTATACCTTGTGTGAGCTGTATTTGCTTTCTGGTCATGCTTTGTGGTCTTTCTCAATGGTCATTCCTTTTTGTTTTGGGGTCCCTGCTGAGTATTGTATTACTCACCTTTTCACGGGGTTCGACCGCACAAGTCGTGTCTCGTGGAGGTGATCGATGCTTCAACGTAGACCGTGGTAGTCTAGGACCAGGTCATGCTCAATGATACGGGGTGGATGGGAATACTTCTACAACTATAGGAAGCTACCCTTCACCTACCCTTGAGGTAGGGTCTCGAGTGGAAGTACCATGGTAGTTGTACTGTCCTTTGTGGTTTTCGGCTTATATTCTGTCCCCTTTGTACTTTCAGTTTGTACTGTACTCTAAGTAGTATTATCAGTTACATTTGTGGTTTGCATTGTGTTTAATTTCCACAGTTTGATCTTTGTGCGTGTGTATAGGTTTAACGAAAATTCCTTCCCTTTTTGGTATATGCCAACTCAGTACTAGTCTCCAACCCCTAGCCTGTGGAAGTTAGACTTGGGGTAGTTACAACAAGGGCCCTGGGGGACGGGTCGTTACAAAATTGGTTCCAATGACATAAATTGGAATAATTTATTAAAATAATATCTAATTAAACTTTGAAATAAATTTAAAATATAATTTAACCTTAAAAATAAATTATATGAAAAATCAGTTTTGAATTAAAATCTTGTATTTTTTTCTATTTGTCAAAAAATGAAACCTTAATGGAAAATACCATAAAATTATACTCACATAATTTTTATATTTATCTTAAAAATATAAAGTTTATTTTATAATCTTATATCTATAAAATTTCCAAAAATTGGATTTAAAATGGGTTCACTATTAAAATGCACTAAAACCACCTTTATAAAAACTATAGGTTTTTATCCATAAAATTAGTTTGTTCTTATCTAATATCTATAAAATATATTGGATGGATACCAAAAATATTTTATTGAATATATAAAATATATATTACATTAATATCACTTTGTAATTGTAATTAATTTAATTTGTTAGTGTAAAATACCTTTATTTCCATAAAAATATTGATAGTTTCAATTAAATTCAATATGTTTTCATATTCAATTCTAATTAATTGATAACCTATGAATTATTCTTATATTTGTGTAAAAAATATATTTTCATAAATTAGATGATACATTCCATAACTGATAATTTAACTTCTAGGTTATATCTTATAATATTAAATAATAATATTTCAATAATATATTATTATTTCCAAAAACTCAGTCATGTGTGTAACAAAACCCATTAAGGAAAGTCATTATTGCATGGAATAAAAGTTATAATTGGTGTTATGTGTAGATAAAACTAAAATTTATATTGTGTGTTGTGCATAATTAACTTTTTTGTTTCATATAATGCAAGAAAAATATAGTTATTTAATATAAATTAAACTATTTGCAGTGTTATTCAATATGAAAAATATCGTTAAGGTTAAATTAATTCAAAAAATAATAATTCAAAAAATATCAGGGTGTTACATTAAACCCCCCTCAAAATGAATTTCACCCACAAACATTTTCTCTCTTATCAAAGGGTTAATAATTTAAAGATTTATTCATCAAAAACCCACATTGTAAAAATAAATACTAAAATTCCCTGAAAAAGGGAATGTTGGAACCATAACAGTTAGCCAAATTTATATATAACTGGGTTTCTATATAGGAGAAAATTATTTGGGAGTGAATATTGGACATGGAATAAATGTATAAATATTGGATGGGAGTGATTTTCTTCATCAATAGAAAATAAGTGAATGGTCATTGAGAACTTTTGGGCCTCAAATTCATAAATCTGTGATAATTTAAAAGGCCACTAGTTGAAAAAAATTAATGTATTAGGAAAAAAAATTCTTTTGATATTTATAATAACGTTGAGTAATTATTTCATTAACCAATAATATGTGGAAATATATATACTTGATATATTTCTATAAGAAAAATTTCATTCTTTAGTTTTTCTTTTATCAATTTCTAATTCAACCATTACTTCATATAATGGATATATAGAAACTAACATTGATTCCTGAGGTTCCAAAATACACATTTTCTATATACGAAAGACCATAAAAGAATTAAATGTATAACTATTTATAAATATTCTTAATATAATCATTATGGTTAATACGTTAATCTCTAAATACAAAGGTAACACTATTGTTTCTTCATAAATAGTTATTTATCAAAAATAATTATACATTGACCAAAACATTTTATTGGTCATTGCTATGTGTGAAACTCTAATCATTCTTCAATCATGGGTTCAAGACCCACAAAATTATCAGACATGGTTGGTTTTCACTCTGCATACATGATTCCCTTTCCTAAAATAATACTAATAATTTCCAAAATATGATGAACATCCTTAAAAAAGGTTAATCACTAAATATCCTTTTAACTGAGGTTATCAGTGAAAACTCAGTGAATAAATAATTCCTTTAATGTTTAACTAAACAATTTCATGAATGGTTAACCTTATAACCCTTATCAGTCATGAAAATACAAATCTTTAGAAAAAGTGTCGTGAAATCAGCTTAACATTGGTCTACCATATATCATAATGTTTCTCTTGGTTGTCACATTCAAACTTGTGAATACCATCATGGTAAATCCTCATAGAACTTGATAACAACCTAAATTACCACAAATACTTATGTAAAATAAGCATGATTCTTTATTACATATATTATTAGATATTTTCCATAGATCCAAGAAGTTTCAAACTTTATCTATGATAGCAGAAACCAATTTTCAACAAGTCTTTATTTATTTTCAAGGTAATAAGTTCCATCCAATTTACATATTTGTATTCCACGTATGGTTATGTAGACAACATTATCCTAAAATAAAGAACATATTAAGGGTTATCCTTCCCTTAATCATGTTTTCTCCATGGACATCACCTTTCCATTTCTCACTTTTCTATTCCATCTGAACCATTCAACATGTTCTTGTAAATTCTTTGTGAAAAAATAAACTGAACAAGACTTATAAATTTTACCTTTAATAATTATTGAATATAAATACATAAAAACATCCATTACTTAATCCTTAATCCATTAAAAATTCTACCTAATCATAATACCTATTTCCTTCCACATTTCATCTATAGTATCTTTATCATCAGCAATGTAACCATTACTCATACCACCTTGATGATCCTCTTAAAAAGATTTCATCTTGGGATATTGAGTTGTAGAATTAAAAATTATTACACACTTAAAACACATAAATTTATATTTTTTCTTATGGAGGAAAATATTTTCATCCATTTAATTAACCAAAATCTTCATTTGTCCCTTACAGTTGCTTTTTTTGTTTCCTTTTCCATAGTCAAAACATCTTCTTGTTCCTCTAATACATTCACTTAGGCGATTCTTTCCATATTATTAACATAAAGGAATCCAAATATTTGTTCCTCCATGGTCTCCATTACATAAAATCTCACCAAACTCCTTATTTATCTTCCTTGGTGAGTCATAGAGTTTCATTAGGTACATGTTATTAATCATGTTTTGTGAAAACTGATTAGGCTTGATCAAAAAATATCTCACTCCAATGATCATCCCACTTTACTACTCATCAGAAATACTTCCATCAGATTCAATGTTAATCTAGTTCCTTCTAGTTCACACAATTTAATAAAACCTAAATCATAGTGTGGGAATTACTTACCATAGCATAAAACCACATATTCATAAAAAGAATTACTTAAATGATCTATAAATTATGAAAACTTCATTAATTTATGACAACCAAGGTTTATACTAGGGTTTTCTAGCCAACATATATTTAAATCCTTCATAATGGTTCATGTAGATTTTTTTAATTCCCAAGGAATAAACCCTGGGAGTGTCATTCCAGGTGTGCAGCAAGGCTCATTGTCATGTACCAGATTACCTGATTTTTCCCCAGAACATCTTATTAGTGTTGTTACCCCAAGGTAAATGTATGCCAAATCCACATCCACTTGTAATATCTATATAGGGATGTATCTATAGGAATCCCCTCACTCTATCCTTTACCAAAAATTCTATAACATTTTCCCATATGTTAACTCATCCTTATACTTATCCTTAGACACATCCCTAGAAATATCCTTAGAAATATACCTAGGGATATCACTAAAGTTTTCCAATCCTAGTTTCCCAAGGTTGAATAAACATTTCATTTGATACAGAATATTGAGACATAGGCTTAATATATATCAATATTACACCATTTTATATGAATACTAAGTACATTACCATAATACCTTCAAAATGATCATAGTAGTTTAGTGTCTTTGAAAACATGGAAACCAAATATTTTATCCTGGTGAAAGAACTTAAACATCTCCCATAAATATTTCAACCTTTAGTACTTATAACTACAACCTTTCATCATAACCTAATGAAGGTAAACATAATAAGAGGTGATGTCAAATGCTCAGTAAGGGAAAATAATGGAAATGTGTAAGAATAACATGAAAAAAGTGTTTGGAACTTGAGTATAAAATCTGAAAAACATACCCTACATATTAGAGATAATAACAAATATTTTCAATTCATAAGACATGGATTATAACATAGTTGAGATCATGAGTCATAAAATAACATCATAAGAATAAAATATGGAATTTTGGTAGACACATAACCATATAATATGATTTCCATACTAGCCAAGGCATCACTACCAAGACTATCTTTCTAGTATGGGTTCACTCCACATACTATTTGGTTTTCATGGTTCACTCCCATGTACATCTTAGTATCATGAGTTCACTCCTCATAACTTATTGGTAGTCATGGTTCACTCCCATGTCTATCTTAGTAGAATGGATTCACTCATCATACAATCATGGTAGTCATGGTTCAGTACCATTTCCATCTTAGTAGTCATGTTTTTTTACAAGACCATATTAGTTTATCTCATGAGATAAAAATATTTACCCAATGCATTAGAGGGATACAAAGGTCCCAACCATCTCATAATGAAATCATACATAAATGGGCCAAAAAATAATAAAAAATCATATCATAACCCACGAAATATAAAGGGTATCATAAAAATTTAATCAACTCATGACCTATGAGAAAAGATAGGTTTTATAATAATTTAATCAAAATCATAACTGGTGAAACAGAAACAGATTTCATAAACATATAACATGTGAAAAAGATACAAGTTCCATAAAGACAATGACATTAAATATAAACCGTTCATAGAAAAAATATGAATGGAACCTTTATATCATTTCCTATAGGGGAATGAGCAACATCAACAAACATTATCTTTGATGTAAATTAATTTTGAAATATCTTTTAAATAAATATATTGAGGAAATTATTCTTTCAACTTTGAAATTTTGTTAATACATAAAACCATTTAAAAATAGTTTTCTTAAAAAAAACTTTAAAACTAATAAAGAATATATGAAATCATTTTTGAAAACCATTTTCATTTAAAACATATAAAATAATCTTCAAAAAAATAAAAAATAACTTCTTTGAAAACACTTTGATAATATATACATAAATCTTGAAATTATTTTGAAAAACTTTTTTACTTGAAAACATATGAAATGAGCTTGAAAATGTTTTGAAAACCATTTCATTGAATATAAATTGAAAACTTATACATAAGGATTAAAACATTTTGAAATAAATTTTAATTTAAAATATATTTGAAATAATTTTATTAAAAATTAATCTTTTAAAAATTAAAAAGAATATTCAATTAAATGATTGTGGGTAAATCTATACATGTCGTACGGCGTAAACAAATATTTCTTTTACATGGTGAAAGGTTTGAAATATGTCTTGCTTATAATTTTCTAAGAAGATTTATTTCAAGATATTGATAAAATAAATAAGGTTAAAATTTTATTTAATTATTAAAGGTTAATGGTATAATATTCATGGAAACTCTTTTTATTAAACATGGTTTTGAAGAAACATTGATTTCTGATCGAAGAGAGAGAAATTAGGTATTTCTTAAAAACAATTTCTTAACTATATTATGTACAAAATAGTGGATGAAATGGTACCAATATATTAATAAATTATTAATAACCAGATGATAAGAAAATTCATCAATTTTATTGAGATTTGGATAATAATATTTCATCAAAGGAAGCATAAACAAAAAAACTCATTAAAAGCGACGAGATTGACTCGATAACCTTTTATAACTTGGTAACACAGGATCAAACTCACCATAAAAGAAAATTCAATTATATGAAACTTAAAATATCATGAATAGATGTAAATTTATGATATAACATGTAAAATATAATTATATACCCCTCGAAATATAATTTATGAGCATAAAAAAACTTGAGTCTCAATGAAGGAAAATTGAGACAAACCTATTTCCTAGACTTGGTATCTTTTGAAACATAAACCCCCATGAAAGAAATATCATAAAATTTACATGTGAATAAATATAAATTTAATTATAAGAAACATATAATACTATTCTGGTCATTACATACCCCACATAAAATAAATTATTGATGAACATGACATGTACCTTAGGAATATATAAAGTGAGATTAAATCATCTTTACTTGTGTCTTGACTCTATTCGTACTCATTCAAACCACCTGTATAATAAATATAAATTTATTTTAAATATTATAAAGAACCATATTGTTATAGCTAATACCATATATGATTTTATTACAACCTTATATTACCCTCTTATTAACCATGATATGTTAAGGTTTCACTTTGCGTAATATCCGCTTTGTTTTACGCGCGTGTCATAATTTGTTGTATATTTGGTGATTATATTTATATCATGGATTTATAGATTTAAACCAAGATTAAAATATAATTTATATTCAGTATATGCATATTTTAATTATCCTTAGGATATAGAATTATGACATGTAATACACTACTCATGGAGAGTGTAAGTCGTATGTACACATGAACGCTATTTCCATTTAATTTTCATGTTGAAACAAAGAATGTAAAAAATATGTATATATATATATATGTATAAAACAATATTAAAGTATAATTATAATTTTATATATCTCATATACTTTCACTAAACATATCCTTAATGCATTCCATGTATTTTTTCAATGAATGACATCGCTTTGAGGGGGTGGTAGGCCACACTTCCCCAAATGAAATTATCATATTTATACCAAATTAAAAGTAAAAAATAAATGATTATTAATAGTAATATGGAATATTAAATAAATAATATATATAAGCTATATAAAAATAGTTTCCATAATAATTTTCACCATGATTGTTGGTAAAATAGAGATGAACAATCATTGTTTAGTGAGGTGGTAGTTCATCGTACATGTAAACAGTATGTTTGTTACCCATTAGATGAGGCTGTGTGTAAGTGTTGTTTTAACCCCTCAAATAAACAATACTTTTATATTTATTATACTGTTATTTTTATAAAATATTTAAATAAATATATTTTATGGGGTTGAGAAGGAAAATAAAACAAAGGATCTTGAGAGAAGACGTTACCTTTAAATTGGGTAACTTCTTTTGGTTTGTGCCACAAGGATTCCTTAGATAGAATTGTATACAAGGGGGGATTATAGGAGGAATTTATGGATGTTTTGAAGTGAATTGAGAAGATATTGTCTGAACCTAAATGGTTTCATAGGCATTAAAAATTGGGAGAGGTGGTGGATTTTTATAGGGAAAGAGGAGTGTCACTCTTATAGATATTTGAAGAGAGAATTACATTGATTTTTTTTTGTTGAAAGTGGATCCAATAATTATTTAAATCTGATAAAAGGTAGGTAAGGGTATCATAATGTCTAGATAATTTCTTTTTTATACTTTTATAGGTAATTTAGGTTTTTAAGTCTATGGATTAGTCCCTTATTAGGGTTAATTTAACATTAATCGATGTAATTAATTTTAACCACTTTCACTAATATTTTTCATCAAAAAATAATTTGAAATTTTTATAAATTATAAATTATTAATATTTAAAATGTGGAATCAATTTTAAAAATTCCAATAATAGAAGTTTTATAAATTAACTTAAAATTAATCCTGCAGGCAGGACGAAACAACATGTTTTTAAAGTAAAAAATGATCAAAAGTTTACTATGTTTTTATACCCAATTTCATAGTGAAATTGATTATAATGACCTCAATTAGATTTATTGATACAAATATTTTCTAATTAAACATTTAATCCAATTTAAAATATAATATAATCTTATAAATAAATTATATGAAAGAATAGTTTTGTATTAAAATCTAGTATTTTTAACTATTCATTAAAAAAATGAAACCTTGCAGAAAAATACCAAAATTTATCCTAACTTAAATTTTATGTTTCTATTCCAATGATACAGTTTATTTTTTCATATTAAATCTATAAATGTTGAAATTTTTTAATTTAAATGGGTTCTCCATTAAAAGGTGTTAAAACTACCAGTATAAAAAATATAGGTTTTTATGCATGAAATTTGGTTTGTTCTTATATTATGTCGATCCAATCAATTAGATGAATACCAAAAATATTTTATTGAATATATTAAATATATATTAAATTAATATCACTCTCTAATTGTAAATAATTTAATTTATTAGGGTAAAATGAATTTATAACCATAAATATTAGTGTTTTATTTTATATGCAATTGGGTTTCATATTAAATTATATTTAATTGATATTTTGTGAATTCATATTATATTTTTTGTAAACCATATATTTTTATAATTTTTTAATTCTATTAATAAACACTAATTTCACTACTAGTTTATATATTATTATACTAAATAATAATATTTTAATAACATATTTTTTTTTTTTGTAAAACTCATTCATGCGTGATAGGAAAGTCATCGAATGAATTCATTATTGCGTGTAATGCAAGCAAACCAAAGGGTTATGTGTAGATAAAGATAATTTTTATGGTTTGTGTAGTGCATAATTAACAAGGTTTTTTTTATAATGCAAGATGAACATATTGATTTAATATAAAATAAACAATATTTAGTGTTAGGTGAAATGAAAATATTGAAAAAGTTGAATTAATTTTAAAAAATCACAAAATATTGGGGTGTTACAGTGGAGATAGAATTGTGAACTAGGATATATAAATAATTAATATAATTTGAATTCATTATAAATTCTGAAAGAGAATTAAATCGTCAAAATATAGTAACTTAAAAAGAAGATAATCCGATCAAAGGTGAATTGTGATTTGATACAAATTAAGAGGAATATTTGAGTATGCATTCAACACCAAGTAGTGGTAAATTAGTATTGGTTACTTTTTGAACAAAATAATCATTTTATACCTTTTATTATTACTTATATCACTTGTTAAGGTGAATTTTCCCTCATTATTTTTTCTCATCATTATTATTTCATGTAACAGATCTGAAAACACCCATAGAAAAGGGACATAAGTTTATAAGGTTCAACTTTTAATTTAAAATGATATTTCTTGGTGTGATTTGGAATTGACCAATATCACACGACCAATTAGAATCTAATTGTGAGGTAATAATGACTATGTATTATTATTTAAACACATATTTTTATATCTTTATAATGTTATTTGTTGCATTATTCACTTATAATGTTATAATATTTGGGTAAAAACTGAAATGTTTGTCACTAGTTCAGACTTCTAAAATTTGTTTATTTGTTTTCAAGGTCTTATTCTTATTATTATATTATATGAAAATAATTATTCAGGAACTTATTTTTTCTCTTAAATATATAATATAATATAAATTTAATTATTCCAATTTATAGTAGACACTCCATAGTTTTACCTTTCCTTCATGATAGTAATACTTATTTCTATGAAACAATATATTGCATAACCTTTATTTCCTATTCCTTAGTATTCTTTAACTTTAGTGAAAACTGAACACCATTGGAACTCTCTTCTATTCTCACCTTCAACAAAAGGAACATCCTTTGGTATAGATGGTGGGTTGGATCTATATTTCTTTGTATTGGATACTCAAAATATATTCCTATCTCAATACAATATCAATCCATTTTTTATATTTGACCAATAATATATATATGTGTGTGTGTCATGAAATATAGAAGTGTTGGTTTCTTCTTTCTCTTTATTATTACCTTGTTTTTTATTCCTCCTTATCAGTGTTTGCATTACCCCATGAAAAATATACCGAATTACTTTGATTCTTAGTAATTAAAGATTCATGGTATTAAAAAACCTTCTTCTGATACTCTATATAAATGATTATAACTGCATGGGGATATGCAGAACTATCATGGTTGTGGCTTTATTTATAGTTAAAATTGATTTATAAATTCTTTTTTACTTACATATTATCCTTCTTAAATCATAATAAATAATTTTTTATATTTATATCTTTGAATATTTACTAAACTGGCATCGATATATTTTAGGAAAAATCCATAAAATCATTCATATTAATATTTTGTCAACTCCTCTAAACATCTCACTCCATTGTAAATATTACCTTTAGTAGTCAAATAACTCTTCAAAACTCATATAATGAGTCTTATGAACTAAAAAACACTCTTAAAAGTCACTAACATTCAAGAAAATCCTTTATCATTCATTATCAACCTTCTTTAATGATGATAAATCTTATTCTCATAATTATTTCTTTAAGAGATCAACTTACACAGAATAAACTAAAATAATTTTTATGATATAAAAAATCCATTTATGTATGGATTCTGAAATACCATTATATTGTTGGTGAAATATAAATATTACCAACTTTTACAGAGTTTCCATAGCTTTTAAAAGGAATAATTCTTGAATACTGCAATCTTGTGGATTCACATTAGAATACAATGAAAATATTATAACTAATGGGATTAGGGTACAAGAAGACACATTCCACCTCAAATGATTCTGTACTATATTGGAAGTAATATGATAGTATTTCATAGTTTCCAAAATGTTGTAGATCATGGTTTAATTTCATTGAATAATAAAAGTTTTATTTAGGAATTTTTGAGGCTCTTACTAAGGCAATTTTATCACTTCATATTGAATATCATTTAAAAAATTAATGTTAAAATTCAAATGATTTAAAAAATTTATGATGGAATATAGATGGGAAAATATCCAAGAAAAAATTGTATCATCCATCCAATTGTATACAATGAAATAAAATTGATCTATAATTTTTTACGATCGGAAGAGAAGTTAGAAATATTATACATGGATAATGAAAAGATAGAATGAATCCATATGGAATCCATAGTAGAAAATATTGTTCATCTCCATTTTTATTGGTAATTTATAACTTAACTCCAAAATTTTGTATGAAGTGGAAGCATATCAGGGAGAGTGTAATTATTTATAGAACAAAAAATCTTGGAAACGATATTGATGTTTTTAAACTATTAATTGATGATTTTAAAATTTTATGGGAGGACGATGTCAAAGTGTATGATTTTTATAAAACGGAATATTTTAAATTACCTGTAATTATTATGTTCATATAAATAACTTAATCACATATAGAAATATTTTTGGATACTGTGTTAATGGAGATAAATATTATTTAATATATGAATAACATGTAATAAAAATAGTGTAAATGGTTCATTGAATGTTTTTTTCTATATAACACTCACATCAAATATTAAAATAGGAATTTAATGGATCATATGAATTTGATATTTTTATAATTTTTTTTTCAAATTATTAGTATTTTTCAAAGCTGAAAACATTAATTTCTCATTTGGAAAGATATAAAAATCTTGTAATGACTTAAATATATGGAAGAAATGATAAAAAAATTCTCCTTCCATATTAGAGATATCATGAGGTCAAACATAACATTGATTTAATATATATTGTGAATAATTTATATTATAGTTTTATTAGAAAATTTTTACATATTAAAAGAAATATTATGTATGGGATGAGTGCAATATTGGACACACTATTAGTGGGAATAAATTTAGATTTATCTCTCACTACTAACAAGAGATGAAAATACATGCCTCAGACTTTTCACACATTATCCAAGAAAGAAAAATTTAGTATTTTCATTTCCTCTATTTTATCAGAGTAATGTATAGTAATTAATGAAATGTAAAAAAATTGTGTCAACAAATGGTTTGAATTTAACATGAATGAAATCACATGAATTTCATGTAATGATTAAAAAAATCATATCAATTTCATTGTATAGAATAATTCCCATATTTTTCATAATTATTATCATGATGGTGTGTTATTTTTATACTCCATTTATTAGAATGTATGTGATCTAAATCCATTAAAAACATTGTAGAATTATGCATCTTCTATAATTTTTTATCTAGAAATGAACTTTACACTATCGTTTTTGTTATCATGGTGCATTGAATAGTTTATTTTGTGTAGTAAATAAACCTTTATTGTCCTATATATCAACATCAGATGTATACTTTGGAATTGAATATAAAGAAAATGAATGGATATATTAAGAATAAATATAAACCAGAAACCTCAATTTTTGTGATTTGTATTTATAAGGAGGATTAATAGTTTTGTTCAAACTACTTATTTACTGTAGAGAATATGAATTTTCTTACAACTCACCCTAACTGAATAAATGTTGGGTAAAAGGGTATTCTTGGATTTAAAGAAAAATAATTGATAAGTGAACAAGTAAATATGTTACATTTATACAACTTGAATAACATAGATGATGATTATATATATATATATATATAACATTGCATATTAATGTGTTAAAACAACATTATACAAAGAATAAAGATATTTGGATATTATATGATAAAAAAAAAACCATGTTTTAAAGATACCATGCATGATAGATCATATGCATCAGCAACATTGAGATGGTTAGTGGGAGGACCGAGTTTTAATATTCTGATATATTTAGGGTCTGATATTAATAGTAATACATTTTATACTAAATATTAGTACAATTGAATTTTTATTCATAATAGTGGTGTATTGGTGTTCACATAAGCAATGAATTTTCAAGTGTAAAAGAAAAAAATCCAATATATAAGTAAATTTTATATTATGGATTTGTTAAATAAATATGATATATTAATTACATTAAATTTCACGATCCAGTGTTTAACAAGAAATAAGTTATCAAAAACAACATTTTCAAATACGATGAATTTGGTATGAGTCATGTTAATCTGATAGATTAGAATACACATATGATCCTTTTATCATGGAAAAACGTATGAAACCAATTTTTTTTGTTATTGATCCATAAAATGTGAAGTGGTCTATCATTTGGAAAGTAAAAATGGAGAATTTTTTCGATGAAAAACATGATGATGATGATAATAACTTGTGTGATATCCCTACTTCGATGGAATTATTATTAGAGAATATTGATTATTGCATCATAAACATGTTTTGTGTCATTCTAGGGTCCTGAAAATTCGTTAAAGGGAAGTAAAATACCCCAAAAAGTTTGGTAAAGAATAATAAATACATTTTAGATTGAGAGTCTGAGAAAAAATTTGAAGAAATCAAATTTTGCAAAAAAATCAGGCCTGGTCATGTATCTATTACTTGGAAAAGATTTTGGAAGGCATGAACCATGAACCACCGGTACACAGATAAATTATAATGCGCTGGACTGTGAGGCATTGGCCAGCAAACAAAACTATTCACGATGAATTCCCACCCATGAACCGAAGCCGCTTCGAACTATTTTTGCTGGATAGAATCCAAAAGATGCATTCCCCACACACCATCCCTACAAATGATGTGATTTGTGAATGAGGAGTAGTCAGCGGTGCCCTGTGAATCACACTTCTAGAAATCATAGTTGACCAAGTCATCTGCGGGCCAAATTTCCTTCATTGGATTCCATAAAAATTGTTACTAGAATCAACGATACAACTTTCCCAACACACTATAAAAGGACTGCCGTGGGACCTGAATAATGTGTTTGAAAGAAGACTTAGATATAGCTCTGTAATGGGTGAAATGGGGACAAGGAATATAGAGGGTCTAGGAGAAATTTTTCCCACACCCAAAGCAGTTTTCGTGACTCCATCCTACATCCGAATAGTTCTTAGATTCCTTCTTGTGAACCATAAGTAGTTTTCATACTCCATACTATGAACCATATGTGGGTTTCAGTTTGTGGAATTTCTCTCCATGAAACGTATTTAGAATACCCTACACATCCAACCACCAAACAAATAAAAAAAATATAAAAAACAATATGTAGAACCCCCCCTCAATGTATAAGACAGTACACAGAACATTCCTATAAGGAACACAGTTTGCGGCCAGCTCCTACATGGATGCTCCAATGCTGAAAACAGCTCATGAACAATATAAGGGAAATAGTATGCAGCATGCTCCTCTACATACCATCCTATGTGGCCATCTCTTTTGTGGCCAGCCTTATGTGTCCAAATATTATGTAGAAATCAGTTCACACCCACTGTTCCATACCGCGAGGGTTGTACCCCGCAACCTGGTCAGACTCACTATCTTCCTATGGTCTCAGCCATTCGGTCCATTCCCTTCACTAACGTCACAGACCCTCCAAAAAAAATTTATGGCTACAATACAAATATTTTGGCCTGGGTCAAGGAAATTTTCCATTGTGCCCTTGTGCCGCCCCGACATCCATCCCTCAAATAGCATGAGAGGATACATTCCCCATGAACCTCCTGAAAACCCCTATCACCTACCTCCAATGTCAGGTTTACCCAAAACTCCAAGAACAATCATAGCCTAGAAGTTTCTTAAATGCCCAGAAACATCCTTTACACCCATAAAACTATGTGTTTCTAGTGATTCTGAATCCTCAAAACCCTCCATGGCCATCAGAAGTTGAAGGATAATGTCTTACATAAACCTTTGTTTGACTATTCACATTATTCCCCGGTGTCTCTGCATATGTCACCAACAAAAAGACCATCAACCAAAGGAAATTTCGTCTTCCATATATTCCTTTCTAACCTCTATACGCCTCAATGGATTCTATGCCCCATAAAATTTCCACTAATCTGAGAATCCCTAGATTCAAGATTTACACATTCCTTCCCTCTCAGGTTTGAGGTTTTTCAAAACATCCTAGCCCGATTATCCTATATATAATCATGGATTCGATACAAAATGGTCCAAAATCTATGACCTTAAACTATTTAGTATCTTCCCGACCACATGACGTTTAACTGTATGGTATTAGCCCATAAAATATGACATTAAACTATGATTCCATCATCCAATATATATGACTTTAAATAGTATAATTCTAGGTGATTTCAAGTCATTAAATACCTCATTGTCTATCAAAAATGGAATGTCAATATCTTGATAACACCTCTAATTAACTATGCACATCATGCCTGGGTGGCTGTGCATATGTTTCCCACAAAAATGGCATATCAAAAAGACAAAAATTCATCCTCATGAGAAGCCTATCCTACCTATATAAACCTCAATGGATTCCATTCCTCATATCATTTACCCTGATCTGAGATGCTTAATAATCATGGTTTTCATGTTTCTTCCCTCTCATGATAGAGGCATGTCGGAACATCCCAACATGACGAGCCTCTATTTAATCATTATACAAACTATATAACATTAAATTTTAGTATATAAAATGAGTTAGGATCTTCATAAATGTCCCCTTCCATCAGAAATGGAAGGTCAATGTCCCAAAGACACTTCTACTTGACTATGCATATCATGCCACTATGGTTCTTCATATGTTTCCCACAAAACGACCTGTGAACCAGAGAAAAATATGTCATTAGGAGAGTCCTATCCTACCTCTGTATGCCTCAATGGATTCCAAACCTCATATAATTTCTCCTGGTCTAATATCCTCTAGTTAATCATGGTTTCAATAACAATATGTCCTATTCATATGACCCTAAACTAAAAAACACCTAAACAGTCCAAACTCTATGACCTTAAAAATATGAGTTGTCATCCTGACCACACGACATTAAACATTGATGCCATAATCCAAGATGTGTGCCTTTAAACAATATT
This sequence comes from Viscum album, assembly GCA_963277665.1. Lineage (NCBI taxonomy): Eukaryota > Viridiplantae > Streptophyta > Magnoliopsida > Santalales > Viscaceae > Viscum > Viscum album. Next base: position 116,470,982 of record OY728139.1, on the reverse strand, counting down.
ACACCCCATCTAACATATCAAGGGAACTCCCACTCAGGAATGTCCCTAAACATCTGGGGGCTGAGCCACATGACCCCTAATGTCATCCAACATTAATGGGTTCATTACTCTTTGCCCTCTTCCACAGTTTCCATGGCCTCTTCCATCATAGTCATGCCTCATTCCATCACTAGGATAGGAGGTGTGTGGTTGTTTGTATCCTTCACATCCTCTTTATTCTAACACTGAGAATGACTAACATGGTCTTAGATATTTTTGACAAGTACAACATCCACACAATTCTGAACTATGATAACTCAGATTCTTAATAAAAACAATATATGTAGGATGCCAACTTGAAGGCCTAAGCTCAAAAGGGTTCCCTTATAAAAGATCCCACCAAATCATGTCCCCTAAAATGGGAAGCATCCATGCATAAGACCTAGATCATATAGAATATGAGAAATATAATTCTTGATTAAACCAGGATACACAGGATGCCTACATGAAGGCCCGAGATCAAAATGGTGCCCTACCAAAAGTGTCCACCCAATCATAACCTCTCAAATTGGTAGCTCTCATGCGTAATCTCCATGGTTTCTTAACTACATGGGCTCAGATTCCTATCCTTAGGATAAGTAGGAAGCCTATCTTATGGGTCCAATCCCAACATCAATTTACCTTTCATCCCCCCTAGATGATGATAAACTCCAAAGTGCCTTATTTTAGGGTTTAAGACAACATTACCTCTGTAGAATCAAATCCATGTATGCCTATTATGATCCTACAATCTAGGGGTATCCCATGGAAACACTCTTAAGAAACGAACCACGTATTCATGAACATATGAACATGACTTAAATATATAAGAGAGTCCCAGAATATGTAATAATCCCCCCCGAAAGGGTGCGGCGAGCCTGACTTCCCATCCTCTAGACCAATGTAATCCTTATGTGTTGTTGGACCAATAATCATACAAATAGCTCCTAAAATTGGAAGTAAAGTCTATGAATAATGGATACCAAGGTCATTGGGTGTTTCTGGCTCCACGAATAAACCCGTTGGAGACCATCAAAGGAAGTTATATCTTGAGAGGACTGATATCACAAGTACTTGACCCGATGCAATTTCATGCTAGGACCATTGGAATATGGAACCTTCTTTGCAATACATAAGGGATAAACTACCCCGTCTATACAGGGTTCATCCAATCCTTCTTTAAATGATGATGACACAAATCAGGTTGAAAAAATGGTGAACCCGATGTAAAACTCTCTCTACGGTAATTGATGTGTGATGATTCTCATCAAACCATTTGGTCTTATCCCTAAACTCTCACCTCAGGTCTAAAAAAATGGTGAACCCACTGTGAAACTATCTCTATGGTAATAGTTATAGTACCATTTTTTATCCATAAACGCTCACCTCAGCTCGAAAGAGTCATACAAAAAAATCAGGAAGACAAAATATAGAAAAAAATATTCAGTAATTTACAAATATTACAAATAATAATTAATTAATTATTTTTTACTTTTAAAATTTCAAAAAATGTTTGATATATATTATTTTTAAATTTTTTACAAAGAATGCATATTTAAACAAATGCAATAAATTTTTTATTTATATTACTTTGGTTTTTTATGTATCATTTTTCAATTATTCAAATTTATATATATTATTTTGATTTGTAAATATTGTTACTTAAACTTTGTTTTCATCTATGTATATCAATTTTTATTTCATAAATATTTTCATTTTAATTTTAACATTGTTAACTAATAATGAATCAGATAAAGTGATTGAGTTGTTGTGTTTTGATCTATTTTGTTTTTATATCATGCATTAATTTTTATTAAAAAATTTATATAATAGTTGGGTTTATATTATCCTTTTTATTTTTAGTTTCTCTATTCTATTTCATTTTACGTCACATAATGTTTTTTTGTATTTTTTTAACAAAGTTCTTAACTACTATAACGAATATGACAAAGAGTATTATTTTATATTATTTTATTTTGTTTGTATCATTTCAAAACTTTTATTCAAATTTATATTTATAAATTGGATTTATATAATCTTTTACTTAATTTTTTTAATTTTATTATCATTTCATCTCTCATTAACGTTTTTAAAATTTTTGTTAACAACTACAACAAATATGAATGAAAATAAGTTTTATTTACTTTAATTTTTATTGGATCATTATTTTAATTTTTATTTAATTTAATATATAAGGATTGATTTTTTATATTTATTTACAATTTTTTTTAATATGATTCATATTATAATGTTATATCAAATAGTTTATCTAGCTCGATCTTCTAGGGAATATCTATAGCACCCTGAGTTTTTTAAACATTTTTTTTTCTCAAATAAAATAATTTTATTAGAGGTCATGTGTTTCATGAACCAATAATTAAAAAGTTATTTATAATCTACACCAAAATAATTTTTTTTCACATTCAACACCTACTTGTCTTGTGTAACACACAACATAGATTTTCTACGAAACGCACTTTTATTGTTATAATTATTTAAACGAGATATTTATAACCTAACCATTAAACATATTAACTGGAGTAGTGATAAATTTATTTTAAATATTATCTATAAAGGTTTTATATAGATAAATAATAATGATAATAAGTTATTATTTATTTAGTAAAGTCTTTATATGTTCGAAAATACAATTACAAGAACTTCTTTTTATGCACTTCTATAAAAAAATAAAAAAATTAATTTTAGAATCTTTTGAAAATTTAATTTGATAAAATAAACTTCATTTTTAAATTAATAATTTCAAAATTTTATTAGGTTTAATTCTTGGGAATTTTTAAGAGAAACCTCATTTTTTGGATGAATAGTGAAAATGATGTATTTTAATTCTAGAATGATTTTTCGTCTACATTATTTATATAGGTAAATTATATTTTATTTTGGTTTTAAAGTAAAAAATTGATCAATTATATATCTATTAATCCAATTTAAATCATTTAAATATTTTTTATATTGAATTTAGATATCAAAGATTAATTAACATTTAAACATTCACACTTTAAAAACCTCCTTTCTCACCACGTCTCTGGGATTTGCATTAAACTTAATTTTTCCACTTCTATAAATTGATATTATAAAAAATATAAATAAATGGTTTTAATTAGAATAATATTTATATTATAATATTATTAACATAATGTTATACCTATAATATTAGTGAATGTGGTTAAAAATAATAATTGGTATTAAGGTAAAATTAATCTTAATAAGGGATTAAAACTTAATCCTAAGATCCAAAATGACATAGAAACTTATCAAACACCTATTTTATAGGAATATTCCTTCTATATACCTTCCATTACTATGTTTTTTTGTTTTATTACTTTTATTCGGTAAAAACGTGAGTACACATAACTTATTTTCAAAAATGCCAAGTGTGTCCCTTTTATCTTCTATAAAAGGATACCTACTATCCCCAAAATTTACACATCTAAAACCAATTATGTTTAGAAAAAATATTCCCAATTCACTTACCAATATCACTCTATTCATCTTTGAATCCTCCCTTTTCACAGAAATCCAAGAAAGGAATCCCTTTTCTAAAAAACAAAAGCAGTTACCCAATAAATAGGTAACATCCTTCTTTAAGCTCCTTTTCATTATTTTATTTTTAAACTACCTAATTTTTTTCATATTCCTAGAATAAATAATAAATTTATTATCCTTAATATACTGATATTTTTTTATGATAATGTTTCAACCTACACTTAAAAACACTTCCATCGAATGGGTAACGAACTTATCATTCTTGTGTGTGCTGAACTACCGCCTCGCGAAACAATGTTATTGATTTTTTTATTTACCACCTATAATGGATGTTAATTAGGATAAAAAATATATTTTTATATGATATATATGATATATATTATGTATGTTTTCTTTTTAAATTTCTATATAACATATACCTTCATTTTTTCTATTTTGTGTAAATACAATAATTTTGTTTGGGGAACTGTTGACTACCGCCAACTCAAAGTGATGAGATTCATTCACACGCTACATGGAATGTATTAAGAATTTTTTTAGTGAAACAATATGATATATATTACATTATAATTATAATTTAATGGTATTAAATGAAATATATATATATATATATATCATTTAATTTTTTCTTTCAATATGAAAAAGAAAAATGAAAACAACATTCATGTGTTTATACGACCAACCATCTCCTTGAATAGTGTATTCCATTTCATATTTATATATTTAATATAATAATATAAATACATATATAATAAATATAATTGACACTTATATTATTTTTTAAATTCTATAAATCATTATATAAGTATTTGGGAAAACATATAACAAATTAACAAACATGCAAAAAAACAAAGCGGATATTACCTGAAGAAAAACCTTAACTTGGAATCGTTAATAAGAAGGTAATATAAATTCATAATCAAACCACATATGGAATTATATATAATAAAATTATTATTTAATATATTTAAAATAAACTAATATTTATTATATAATAGTTTTTCAGGATATAAAGAGATTCCAGACATTAGGTAAGTGGATTTCTAGTCTCGCTCTTATTTCTTTGAGATTTACACTTTATTCCCCACTCATTTATTTTTTTGATGTATATAATACCCATGAATATATTCCAATATTTTTATCCTTAATTTTTTTCAATTTACATACCCATTTTATGATCTCCATTTCATGGGGTTTATGTTTGATGAGTCACCAAATTGGTAAAGTGGTTTTGTCTCAATTTTCCTTCTTTAAGACATGTGTTAAGGACATCAAAAACCAGGTTCTTCAAATTTTTTCAAAAATGATATTTTAATATCATATTCAATGAAAAATGGTTTTAATTTTTTTATTGGTTTAAATCATCCTTTATTTGTTTTTAAATTATTTTCAAAGAAATGGTTTTCAAAAATGATTTTTAGATAACATTTCAAGGAAATGGTTTTAAAAAATGTTTTCAAGCTTCATTTTCAATTAAATGGTTTAAAAAAATGTTATCAATATTACATTTCAAATAAATGGTTATAAAAAAAGTTTTCTACCGTAATTTTAAATGAAATGGTTTTCAATTTTTTTTCAAGTTTCATTTTCAAATAAATGGGTTTAAAAATTCTTACACGGTTACTTTAAAAGAAATAGTTTAAAAAATGTTTTAAATATTCTCTTATTTGATTTCAAAATAAATTATTTTTAAAAATATTTTTAATTTTCCATTAATTTTTTTGAAATAAAATGTTTTTCAAAATGATTTATGTTTTAAAATAATTTTTCAAAAAAAAGAAATATTTTTTTCATGAAATGTTTTTAAAATGATCTTTCCAAATTAATTTTCATCTAAGATGACATCCATAGGTATTACTCATTCCTTTTTTGGAAATGGTATAAATATCCAATTAATTTTATTTCATTAATGGTTTATGTTTATGTGGAATGACGTTTATGACACCCATTCCTCTTCCAAAAGTTATATGCTTTTGAAACCCAATTCTGTTCATGGGTTATATGCTTATGAAAAACACTTTTTCATGTGTTATATGATTATTAAACCCACTTATTTATGAAATAATTATGAAACCTATATTCTTACACATGTTAATATATAATTACATGTTTATTACACCCTTTTTATTTCATAGGTTATGATAAGATGTTTATAATGACCATTTCATTTTATAGTTGATGATATGAAGAAATTTTTATTATCTTATGGGAAAGTTGTGAATGATTTTATTATAAGATTTGATGGAATAGTATCTCCCTCAAAATTATTTGGAAATGATTTATATCTCATCAAATAATGAAAATAATCATGTCGATGATCTTGATGCACTATGGGATGATTTGGAAACCTAAACCATTATAAAAAAAGGACTGTGGGTTGGGATGATGGTGTGTCCCACCCAGTAGGTGTAGTCACTATGACGATGGAAGATGTGAAAACACAGTCCACTATGGGAATATGTAGAACCTGTTCTAATATTAGATAATGGGGAAACTCGATCCCTAACAAGGATAGGGCTACGACTGGGGTTTGTGGTGTGTCCCTACAAATAGGTATGGTCCCCAAGAAGTGACTTGATAAGTTTTAGAAATACTTCTTCACTTATAGGTAAGTATATTGTGTGTTTATGTGTATTCTAAAATTCCATTTCTTATTCCTATACAAGGCTTTCAAATATTAAGCTCTTGTTTCCCTTATGATTCATGTGTAATGAACGAGAAATATTTATTACAGGCATCATGATCATGATCTTTGATATTGAGGGTATGATCTTAAAATGTCATTGTCACATTATTATACCCTTATGCTTATGTTTAAAATTACTTGTATCCCTTGTTTACCCTTACTAAGAATCCGAAATCAACCATTTTTATGTTCCCCTACCCATTATATGATTATATTTATTAATTATAATGTGTCTAAGAAGTGTTATAGTCATTAATAACCTATTGGGATATAATATATCTTAATTATTTACAAGTGTTTATGTTACCATGTTTCAAATTGAACTATACCATTACTAACTTTGGGTGTCTTTTGTGTAATTTATTAAGTATTCTGAAAAAGTGATGTAATGTTAATGTATGAAAAGTTGGGTTTGTTATAGTTGTTATTAGAGAAAATGATTAGTTATCCTTTGGAAACTAGGATGATAAAACAATAGTGATAACCATAAATACTTTCCTAAGGATAATTTTAAATATGAGGAAATGTATAAGAAAATATTCTGGAATTTTGGTAATTTATAGAGAAAGTTGTTTCCTAGAAATACCTTCCTATATGTATACTACAATTGGACATAGTCTTGGAATAGATGTATCTTGGAGTAACAACTCTTATAAGGTGCTTCATACCTAAATTTATTATAACATGGTACACTACAATGCACATTACTGTGCACTTGGTTTGACACTACCATGGGACATGCTTTTGGAATTCACGGACTCTTTATAAACCATCATGAAGGTTTTAAAAATATTTAGGCTATGAATAACCTAGTTTAAACCTATAATGTCCTAGATTAATGAAGGTTTCATAATTTAGACATCCTTTCTGTGGTTCTCATCATTATTTAGTTCCTCAATATGAATTTTTTCTCTTACTCTATGTTTTTTGTTTTAGTCAACAGATGGAACCAAAAGGAACCACATTAATGATAATTGCAACAGATAAGGAAATGATTTATCTCTTGAGCATCAGGATGATATGGGATCTATAATGAAATACCTCATTTCTATGATCACTCATCTTTCTCATGCTATAAATAATGTTGAGTTTTCAAATGAGAAAAGGAGGGATTTTTTTATATTGTCTTAATGAGGAAATTCCCACCTTTCTTCTGTGGGTCTTTTTATCCACTTATTGCTAAATAGTGGATCAGTACCACTGAAAAGATATTCTCCATTATCCAGTGTTGAAATCATGAGAATGTCTTTCTTCTTATTTATCTATTACAAGGTTATGAATATCAACAATGAACTCTAATAAAGAATACAAAGAATCATGATGAAATTGAATCCATGGATTGGTATGAGTTCAAGAACATATTCTTTAATAAGTACATTCCTTATTTTCTTTGTATGAAGAAGGAAAAAAAGTTCCTTGAGTTGAAGAAAAAGGATGATGAAATTTTTGGTACCTATGAGGAATATTTCAAAAGACTTGTGAAGTATGATTCTAGAATTATCATCCAACTAGAAATTAATTTTGATAGGTTCCTCAATGGATTAAATCCCTATCTCGGATGGGAATTGTCCATATGATAATTTAGTAGCTATGAAGAGATTATGTGTTTTTCAATAAAAGTTGAAATTGAGGTTGTAGTAACATAACAATCTCATGGTTTTAACATGAAAATTAACTTGGAGTTCAAAGGAAATTCTAAAACTATGAGAAGAATAATATGATCCTTCCATTATGCTCAAAGTGTGAAAAGAATAATGAAGGGAATTGTGGACATATTAAGTCTTTTAAGTTTATAAGGGGAGACTATCAAGAAATTTATTTCGATAAAAATCATAAAAAGTTGTAAAGTGTTGAAAATAGAGGAAAATATGCATAGAATGCACCTCCTACACTTTAGTGATATAATTGAAGGGATGATGGTCAATATACTAACCAACGCCCAAAACCAATGGTTGTTGATGCTGATTGGAATCAAAATCCTCTTTAACTAAGGGAAAATAGGAAATAACATGTGATCATTATTTCTAACACGGGGTGTGATATAGACTTGGTGAAAGGTACACTTATCATCCACTATAGAATTGATAATGTCTTATTTGATTCGATATCTACCTGCTCTTTCAAATATAAATAATATTATATGGGAATTAAGATTACACCCAAAACGTATGATGTGGAATTAGAAGTGAAAATCCCTAATGGTATGATGATTGAATCTTAATTATATGATTCCTCTATGGTTGATGTTTTTCGGAATGTATTTCCTAAAAATCAACTCATTGTTCTTTTGGTTGAATTTGATGTCATATTAGGAATGGATTGGAATTCCTTACATAAATAACACATTAATCATCACTGAATGAAATTTAAATTTTATATTTAAAACAAACCTATGATCATCTATTAGTGTGGTGATAATTATAAACTTCCAATGGAGATTACATCCGGTGTAAGGGTCATAATTCCGATTTAGAAGGTGTTTTTGTCTGAAAATTTTAGAGAGAAACATGACATAAAAAATGTGATTATTATTTAGGATTTTTATGTGTTTCAAGAATACTAACCATTCCATCCACAAAAATTAAATGTTTAGTTCTTTTTATAACTCATACTTGGTTCCATACTAATTTCAATGACACCCTATAGAATGGCCCCAATTGAGTTGTAAGAATTGAATATGAAACTCCAAGAGAACCTTGATAAGGGATTCATTCATCCAAATGTGTCACTTTGAAGTGCAACTACCCTGCTTTTGAAAAATAAAGATGGATCAATGTGACTCTACATTGATTTTTGGGAGTTGAACAAGATCAAGATTAAGAAAAAGTAGAATCTTACTTGTATTGATGACTTATTTGATCAACTGATTGGAGACCATTACTTTTCCATTATTGAACTTTGTTCTGGATATCATAAATTGAGTGTTAAAAAATAGGATATACTCAAGATGACATTCCATACAAGTTATGGACACTATAAATATATAGTTATTATTTTTGTTCTTTCTAATTACCCATACATCTTCATGGATTTCATGAATTGAGTATTTAGATAATACCTCAATTAGTTTGTAGTAGACTATATATATGATATTATTATCTATTAAAAGAGAAAGGAAGAAAATTAATACCACTTAAGAATTTAACTAAAGATCCTGAGGAAGGATAAATTGTATGAAAAATTTACAGTTTGAATTTTGGATATAAAAGGTTTCATTTTTTGTTCACATAATCTAAATAGATGTTATAATAGTAGATCCATCAAATATGGAGGGCATTTAATGTTATAATGGACCAACCATTGTGACTGAGATCCATATTTTTCTAGGTTTCATTAGATATTATCAATGGTTTGTTGATAATTTCTCATAACTATCTAATCTTATGACCTAGTTACCATGTATTGGTTCCAATTTCCTCTAGATAGATGAATTTGAGGAAAATTTTGAGAAATAGAAGATAAGGATAGTAATCACACCTATTCATACATTATCATATAGTATAGAAGAGTTTTTAATATATAGTGATTCATCCAATAAGGGACTTGGATGTGTTCTTATGCATAATAACATTGTTTCTGCTTATGACTTGAGATTGTTAAAGATTCATGAAAAAAACTTACCAAATAATTATTTTGAGTTATTAGTATTATTTTTTGCATTACAAATATAGAGGCATTATCTATATGGAATTTTTTTTGATATATATATATCAATTATAAAATTATGAAATATATATTCACACAGAAGGAGATGAACATGCGCTAGCGAAGATGGTTAGAGCTAATACATGAAAATTATTTCTCAATACATTACCACCCTCGTAAGGAGAACATGGTGGTTGATGCTTTGAGTCGAAAGGATTAAGTTATCTTATATATAATGAGGATTGATAAAGAACTAATATTTTTGTTTTTGAAAAGGATGGATCTTGAAATTCAGAAGAAATAGGTAAAATCTCATCTTTCTCAATTGAATGTTCATCCCTCTATCCATGTGATGATCAAAGAGGCACAAAAGGAAGATGTAGAGATGAATAAGGAGTTTAGAGATTTTCCTGAGTTCAACCTTGATTGGGATTAAATGATAAGGTTCATGAACCATGTATGTTTTCCTTCCATATCATATTTGAAGAATGGACTTTTGTAGGAATCACATTATTCATCATTCTATATTCATCCTTGAAATAGAAAGATGTATACATACTTGAAATAATACTTCTAGTGGGATGACATGAATATTAATATCCTGGATTTTGAATCAAGATTATTGTTAATCTATCATGTTAAAGAAGAAAGAAAAAAATATAACGAGATGTTGCATGAATTACTCATACCAGAATGGGAATGGGAGTACATCATTATAGATTTTTTTAGAATCCCCAAAAAGTCATAAAGTTTAAATGTTATATGGGTGGTAGTTGATTACCTCCATAATTCAGTGCACCTCACTACTATTAGAGAAGACTTATCTTTGGATCATCTTTCCAGGATATAAATCAAGGAATTGTTAAGGTTTCACTGAGTACCACATTTTATTATATCTGACATGGATATGAGGTTTCATCAATGTTCTGGTGAAGCATTTAACAATCAATTGATAAATAATTGATTTTCAACATTGGTTTTCATAATCATATGTATTTTTAGTCTTATAGAATAATTGAAACCCTAGAGGATACGTTGAAAACTTGTTCATTGGATTTCAATGGTAGTTGAGATAAACACATTATTCTAGTGAGTTTTCTTACAACAATAGCTCTCACTAAAACATTCTTATGTCTCCTAGTGAAGGCCTATGTGGAAAGAAATGTAGAGATACATTTTTATATGAATAATTTGAAGAAGTAATGATATTGTGAACTAAGATAGCTGATGTAATGGTCGAGAAGGTTAGATCCATTCCATAGCATATCGAAGAAGATCAGTGTTAGAAGAAACTTTATGTTGATAAACATTGACATGACCTAGAATTTAAATATGTGTAGAAGGTGTTTCGATAAATTTCTCCATGGAATAAGTTTATAAGGTTCCAAAATAAATGGAAACTAAGCCATAGGTATATCATCCCCATTGCGATTATGGATCATTTTGGAACCGTATCCTATTGATTGGAACTTCCTATAAATCTCTCTCAAGTACACTATGTACTCCATTGATCTCTCATAAGGAATTTCATACCTTACCCTTCACATGTAGCAAACAAATAGGTCATACCACTGGATTTGGATCTTTCTTATGAGGAACAACTAGTTGAAATTGTGGATCATATTGAGAAAGTTCAACAAAACAAGACCACTCACCTGGTCAATGTTTTTTGGAGAAACCACCACTAAGAGGAAGCGACATGGTAAATTGAGGATATTATTAAATTTATGTATCCTCATTTTTTTGGGATGATAAATATTAATTTAAAGGGGGACATTCATTTTAAGGGGGGTAAAATGTAACACCCTGAGATTTTTTGAACATTTTTTTTCTAAAATAATTTAAATTTATTTTATTTTTTGTGTTTCAAGATATAATAATTAAAAATTTCCTTACATTATACACCAAGATAATCTTGCATCACATGTAACACCTACTTGTCTTGTGTTACATGCGACACCAAGTTTCAATGAAACATCATTTTATTGTAATAATTATTTAAATAAGATACTTATAAACTAGTCGTTAAAACTAATAATATGGGAATTAATAACTAATTTTTAAATATTATTTATAATGGTTTTTAATAGATAAATAATATTGATAATAAGTCATACAATTGTTTTTTCAAACTCTTTATATGTATGAAAATAATTTTAAAAGAAATTATTTTTATGTCCTTTTGTGAAAAAATAATAAAATTAATTTTAGAAACTTTTAAAAAATTAATTTGATAAAATAAACTTAAATATTTAATTCATAATTTTAAAATTATTTTATGGTTAATTTTTGGTATTTTTCTGAGAGACTTCATTTTTGGATTAATAGTGAAAAATATAGAATTTTAATTCAATACTGCTTTTTAATCTAATTTATTTAAATTGTTGAATTATATTTTAGGTTGGTTTTAAAGACACAATAGATCAATTATACATCTATTAATCCTATTTATTTCATTGTAATATTTTTTATTTTTATTTTAGATATGAAATCTTAATTAACATTTTAATATTCTCACTTTTAAAACCCGCTTTCTCACCACGTCTCTGAGATTATATTAAAGATTAATTTTTCCTCTTTGTGAATTTAATTTTTAAAAATAGACAAAAATTGTTTAAATCATTATAATATTTATATTCTAATATGATCAAAATTATTTTTCATAAAAAAATTTAGAGAATGTGATTAAGATTAATTATGGAGATTAAGGTAAAAATAAGATTAACAAGGTACTAAGCCCTGAACTTAAGGGCCAAAATGGTCTAGACACTTTTTCAACACACATTAGATGTAAATATTTCGTCCATAAAAATTAAATTATTTAGTTTGGTTGGTTTTTTTATGAATTTATATTGGTAAAAAGGTTGGTACACCAAACTAGTTTTCAAAAATTCCATGTTATCCCATCACTCCCCACTAAATGGACACCACCTAAACCCCTTGTTCACACAACTCAAAAAACTTAATATAAGCCATTATATTCCTAATAAACCACCCAAAATCCCTAAATTCCTCATAAAATCATCCCTTTGTATTTAAATCCATCCCATGAGGCCCTTTGGTTCAAACCAAAAGGAGTTACCCAAAAAAGAGGTAACACCCTTACTTAAGCTCCTTTCATTTACATTATTTCTACGATACATCAATAATTATTATCCCAGGAATATATAATATCCTAATTATCCTAAATATACTAATATTTTTTATAGGGTCTTTACCTACACTTATACACACATCCATCTAATGGGTAACAAACTTACCATTCTTCTGTACGGTAAACTACCGCCTCACGAAACGACGTTGTTCGTTTTTCTATTACCATATATCATTATTGGAAATTATGATGAAAAATATATTTTTATATTATATATATGATATATATGATTTATTTATTCTTATTTACTTATTATAATACACAAAACTTCATTCTTTCCATCTTTTGTAGATACGATAATTTCATTTGGGGAAGTGTAGACTACAACCTTCTCAAAGCGATGTGACTCGTTCACACACTACATGGAATGTATTAAGGATGGTTTTAGTAAAATTATATTATATATTTTAAATAATAATTCTAGTTTAATTGTTATATATATATATATATTTCATTTAATTTATTTCTTTCAATATGACAATGAAAAATGTAAATATCGTTCATGCGTACGTACGACGTACCGTCTCCATGAATAGTGTATTTCATTTAATATTTTTATATTCTATAGATTATTATAAAAACATATATACTTAATATAAATTATATTTATATCATGGTATACATTATATAAATAATTATATATGTATGAGGACCAAAAATATAAATAATTAATACACATACAAAAATAAAAACAGATATTACTCAAAGAGAAACCTTAACTTGGAATCATTAATAAGAGGGTAACATAAAGTCATAATCCAAACATATATAGTATTATATATAATAATATATTTATTTAAAATACATTTAATAAACTTTTAATTATTATATTGGAGTTTTGTATGATTAAGAAAAGAGTCAATACATAATGTAAGGGGATTTCTAGTCACAATTTTATTTTTATGAGATTTAAATTGTATTCACAACCCATTTATTTTCTGTTGTTTATATAATCACTATGAATATATAAATTATTTCCATCCATAAATTTTTGGGTAATTACATATCCTTTTGATGATCTCACTTTCATTGGGTTTATGTCTCAAAAGTTACCAAATCGATAAAGTTTTTTTGTTTTAATTTTCCTTCTTTGAGACACATTCCAAGAAATTTAAAAAAATGCACTAAAAAATGTTTTCAAAAAAAAATATTTTGTTAATTTTCAATTAAAATGGGTTCAATTTTTTTATTTTTATTATTCATTTATATGTTTTCAAAGTATTTTCAAAGAATTGTTTTTCAAAAAAAAATTCCTTATTATTTTTAAAATAAATGGGTTTAATAATTATTTTTAATCATCGTTAAAATAAATGGCTTTCCAAAATGTTTTAAATATTCCTTTTCAAATATATTGTTTTCAAAAAAAATTCATGATTACTTTTCAATGAAATGGTTTTAAAAAAATCAATCTTCCTTTTCAATGAAATGGTTTTCAAAAGAAAAATTCAAGCATAAATTTCAAAGAAATGGTATTCAGAATGTTTTTAAGTTTCTTTTATATGATTTCAATGTAACTTATTTTAAAAATATTTTCAATTTTCCATTATATGTTTTTAATGAAATGTTTTTTTAAAAGAATTATGTTTTAAAATAATTTATTTAAATAATAAATAATATTTTATTCAAGAAATGTTTTTAAAAGTATATTTCTAATTTATTTTCCATCAAAGATGAAATATATAGGTGTTAATAATGCCTATATAGTAAATGGTATAAAGTATCATTTATTGGTTTTTATTGAATGGTATATATTAATATATAATAATGTTTATGGAACCTCTTCCACTTCATCGAGTTATATTTTTTTGAAACCTATTTCTTTTCCTCGGTTATATGATTATCAAACACTCTGATTTTCATATGTTATATTCTTATGAAACCCATTTCTTTTCATGGGTTATAATTGGAGGAAATGATACTGAAACTTTTATTTTTACATATTTTAATATATGATTACTTGTTTATAACTCCCATTTCATTTAATTGGTTATGATAGAATGTTTATCAAGCCCATCTCTTTTTATGGTTCGTGATATGATGAATGTTTTATTATCTGGCGGAACACGTTAATATGATCTTATTATGAGATGGGGGGACCTATATCTCCCTATAATGCATTGGGTTAATATTTATATCTCGTGACACAATTATGGGAATAAATTAAAAAGGCTTGATCCACTATGAGAATATGTGGACACCAATTTCTTACATTGAACAGACTATAATTGGGGATGGTGGTGTGCCCCACCGAGTAGGTGCAGTCACCATGAAAATGGATGTTGGGGAAACATGATTCACTATGTTGAGATTGAGAAACCTAATATATTATGAGGATATGGGGAAACCCAATCCCTTACAAGGAAAGGACTACAATTGAGGATGGTGGTGTGTCCCACCCCATAGGTGTATCCCCCTTGATGTTCCCTGATAAGTTCTATAAATATGTCTTGACTTATAGTAAATGATTTTACATGTTTAAGTGTATGCCACAATTCCATGTTTTATTCTTATGTTACACATTCATGGATTATTATATTGTTTCCCATTTTTTTCATGTATTATCAAATTTCAATATTTATTCCATGATTCATGTTTATAATCTTTGATATGCATGGTATGATCTTATAATTTCATGATCACAATATCATACCTTTAGGATCGTTTTTATGGTTACATATCTCCCATTTTTACCCTTACTGAGTATCTGAGCTCAATTCATTTTATTATTCCTTCCCCATAATATGAAAATATTAATTATGTATTATCTTTCTATGAAGGGTGGTTTTCTGGAAGAACCTAGTGAGAGATAATCTGGCACACTTATGTAGAAATGTTTATGTAACCATGTTTCAAAAGGAACTTGACTTATACAGTCATTGGGCATCTGTTTTTGTAATGTATGAATTAATCCAAAAATGTAATTCAATGTTAATGTATGAATAATGAGGGTTGTTATAGGATCACACATGTAATTTAATTTAAGACCATTCTCATCCTTCGGTATAGGATCCTTCTACATCCATAGGGGTAGAGAAGGTTTCTGGGGTTGGTAAACATGGAACCAAACATTTTCCAAAATTATTAGTTTCTAGTAGATAGTACCATATGATATATATTTATATTAATGATAATGGTAATCCTAGGTTCCCAAATTAAAAAAAATATAGGAATTTTTTACAATAAAAAGTAGATAAAAATTTAGAATTTTGATTTGCGATTGGAAATGTGTTGAAAAATTGTCAACAATTCATTTATGGGAGATAATTTTTGTAAGAAAATTTAATATTAATTTTCTTATACTCACATGTTTTAAAAAATATTAGTTATTTACCTTCTTTGGAGAGGACATATGATACACCTAACACTAGAGAAGTTATGAGGAAATGTTTATCTTTAGTTTCCTAGAGATGGGGGAATTTTAAATCAATCCTTACATAATATTTCATTTTTAGGACAATAAAAAATGAATATATATATATATATATATACGATTTTAGATATAGATACATGGGATATTTTTATTGAATGTGTTTGAATACATTTATTATTGGTAACTTCATTGTTAGTTTTTAGAGGTTTTTTATATAATAATGATCATATGTATGATTTATTTTTTAATTATTTTAAAGGAAATAATGAGATCTCATCAGGATATCCAATCCAAATATGTAAACCCTCTTAATTTATCTCGTAGAGGGTATAAAATATTAGAATAAAAAGTTATATATAAAAAATACAAAAAAAAGATATTTTGGACTCTAATATCTATAGATGTTATCCCTACTTCCCTCCCAACAAGACATAAAAAATTGAAGATGGACCAAATGGGAAAAACTGGAACATATCTTATAGAAGAGTCACGGGTTATATTTTAGATGATTGTAAGGTGATATTTAAGTTATTTATATATATTTATGTTATTAAAAATCATTATATATTGGGATTTGGTAATTAATTTTCCAAATTTCCTATACATGAACCTCTTTAAGAGTAGAGCACACAAGGGACCTTAATATATGAGGGTAGGAATAGTCTTTTAGTTAACGTACTGGGAAATCTTGAACATGAAGGTCTCATATAAGGATAGGAGGTGGTTTTATTGGTTAAAAAATGGTTTGGTAATTCTATATATTCTTTAAAGGGGGATGCATATAAAGAGAAAAAAATAAAATCTATAAAAGATAAAGTTCAAGATATGGGTGATAAAATGGAGTATAATATTATATCTTCGGTATATTCGATGTTTGTAGACATGAAAAGACAGTTTAGGGATGTATATCCCACTACTCCGCATTTGTCTCCAAATCACACTCTTCCACCTCCGCTTATATATCCAACTCATACACCACCTTTTCCACAATATCTCATCTACTATGAGTTAAGTGTTGGGGATCCCTAGTAAAATATTATTTCATATGGGATTATATATTATATTTTGTAAGTAGTATATAATCTATAGATGGAGATGGATAAACTTGGTGTACAAGTGTAAGATCTTATAGATAAATAAGAAAGAGTGTCATTTCTTGTATATGAGGACACTATAGTTGGACAAAGCATAAACCATTATTTACTTTGGATACCTTTTCTTTATGGAAAAATTACAACTTATGTTTGTATAGATTGTATCCTTTATTTAATATTTGTTTTAAACTTATTTAATCATTTTAATATTTTAATATTTATATATATTTTTTACTATTCTAAATTAATGGTACAGATACACTTGTTAGACAGTGACATTTACAGGATACCATGACTTCATATAAAAATTCTTCTAGAAATAATAGATTGTCAAAATATTCATCCTTATTTTTTAGAATTTCTTAGCTTCCAATGGATGTTGACATTTAAAGGCATGATGTGAATGTGAAAATTTTAAAGAATGATATCATGAATCTTGATAATATAGATTTTTTGGGCATTAATGAGATGAAATTATTTCCCATATAAGTCAATTGTCATATTTATTTCAATAATTAACAATTAGTGAAACTTCATACTCATTATTTCAATCATGTATATTAATACATTTTGTATTTAGTATGATCTAAAATCCATATATGGATTTTTTGACCCACAATTTAATTCATGAATAACAAAGGAAATAAAAGATACAAACTATAAAGTATATTACTTTTTAGAGACTTCAAAATAATAGAATTTAGTTATTGATGCTTCTTTATCATGAAGGGAATGGAACATATATTTCTTAATGTGCTATTTATCTTAACTAAATAACCACTCACATTATATTTTTTTTATATTATTGTTCATTATATGTTTTGTGTTTTATAAAAAGTGATGATAACTTACTGGTTATTATCTATACATGGTGACATTTAAGAGAACTTTTGTGAAGTATTAGAAATTTATGTTTGGTTATTTGAATAATTATTTATATTACAAATAATTTTTATTTTATTACATATATATTATTTTTAAATGTGACATGGGATTAATTTAGATAGGCAAAATGATAGAGAAAATTAAAGATCGAATTTGGGTGCAAAAAGCTGATATCTCATTAATAATTACTAAATTTTGGACGAAAGTACTTAACATGTTATTTTGAATTGAAAAAATCATTTTAAATATAAAAATAAATATAAATATAGACTAAATGAATATATATATTCTGTAATAAGATTTATGTTTGGAATAATTTCAATTGGGACATTTACAAAATTCTAAAAGGTTTAATTATATTATATAACGTCATTAAAATTTTCATATAATGTTATTGAGAATACATGTTATATTCGTTCCATTTAATTTGTATATTTTTTATATCCCTCATAATTATTCTAAAAATGTGCTAAATCCCTTACAAGGATTATAGAAAGATTAAATCACTACTTTTATTAGGTTTTAGTTTATTTGTAATATGAATTTTGAAATTTGAAATGTAATTTTAATGTTTAAATTATTTAAAGGAATATATGATGTTAATTTCTGTAATGATGTTGTAGTTTTGTTGTTTTCTAGTTCATTTTTGTATGGGGTTGTTGTACTTTTGGGGAATTTTATTTGAAATAAAAACTAAAAATATATTTTTCGCATAGTTTAATTTAAAAAAGATATGAAATTTTTTAAGAAAAATCATTCATATAATTTTTACAATAATTGATATAAAGGATCCTTCATATTTTTTAATTTCCCCCATTTTCTATAATAGTTCATATGATAATATATGTGAATGAAATTTTTCACACCAGTTACAAATAACTGATGTCAAAAACCAATTTATGATATCTCTTATAGTGATGTCTCTATTTAACTGAAGTTAAAAACCCAGAAAACCAAATGTTGAAAAAAACAATTTCACAAATTATGTCGTACATGAAGTGTTGTAATATATTTTGGAATGATATGTGTAGATGTTTATGTATTGGTAATTTGGTTGTTGTGGGTAAGTTTCATAATTTCCTAGTGATGTGGAATTTAAAATAAGGTAATTATGAAAATGGTAATGTGTATGGGATGGAATTGAATGAGATATGTCTTAAAAATTCATTTTTATTTCTTAAAGTTAATGGGTAATGATTGGACTAAATTTGGGTGATGGATAAATTATTGTTTTCATTAAATATGGAAATGAATGGAATAATAAATGTAATATGGAAGGTAAAATGTAAAATTAGGAAATAGTTACATGATGTGATTAATCGGAAGTTAATGATGTTATTGGGTATATTTTTTTTGCAGAAAAGTGGGTTTGGTTTATGGTTTAGTAATTGGTAGTGATGGAGAGTTCATGGTAGTGGAAGTATGGTGGTTGTGATGGTTGGGGGTGTTTTTTTCCATAAAAATTTGTTTGGAATTGTGTTTTTGGTTATTATACAATATTTTCCTTGTGATTTTATGTACACCCCACACATGTATAATCACCTTAATACCTCCCAAATGTTTTGGATTCTGGGTTGTTTCTCCATTCATCCATGTTTATGAGGGAACTAATAGTTGACTACTTCTTATTCTCCCCTTTCCAATATAGGTGTTATATAGGTAGTTATGTCTCATAGTTGATATAATAATATGGGCTGTAATGGATCAAATTCATATTATTTGATATAATGGAATACTTGGTTATGTGGTTTTGATTTTGATACATGCTAGTTATATTTCATTATCGGAGTGGGTCATAAGGCTGATGTATTTAATGTTCACCATACCCTACTATAATGGATTTTGTATGAGGTTGTGTTTTATGGTATGGTATGGCTATGTGACTGTGGCCATGAGGTGACATACATTAGTGTATATGTGATTATGGTGATGTAGCTATTTATGTTACATGGTTTTTATATGAGATATGATGCATTATGGTATAGATGTGGAAGAGATTAAGAGAACCAGGACAATTGTCATTGGAACATGGGAGTTAAATACAAATGGGAATGTTTTTGAAGCGTACCTAAATGATATATTATTCCGATGTTATCTTATATATATTTATTTGATATTGTGTATGTGATTTTTTCTAAGGTTGGGTGATAGTTAACCTGGTATGTTCTTATTGTTTTTTATGTTTATTCATTTAAGGATACACTTCTTACACATTTACATGAGAGGTATTAAAGAATATCCTACTATATATAAATTTATATTCACACATATATATAAATCAATTTTGTAGTGTTTCAGAAGGTATTTTGTGATTGTATGGTGCATTACTAGTTTGGAAATTGGGGATTTTATTGCAATTGTTTCCATATAGTAATTTTTGGTTATTTTATTTTGGATTTTTGTATTTCCATAAAATTAAAATTAATTTATGAGATATTAGTTTTATTTATATTATGTAGTTGATTGGTGGGTCCTTTATTTAATCTATATATTTATTAAGGCAATTACTCACATTTGTATGTTTATAACATCTGAGTTAGTCACCAAATTGTGGCCTATTAGAGGTGGGATTTGAGGTCACTATCATCTTTACTATGGGATTAGTAACAGTTCTTAGTGGGGGTGGGAAATGAAAGTTATTCTAGATAAGAATTTCTCTAAATGTGTGATATGTTAGAAGAGTTATAGGCTTGGGATTTTTATTCCATATATATTTTTAGTGATTTATTAGGCTTATATTATGAGTTTTGTTTACTTATATGAAGGAACCATGAGTATGTTTAAGTGATCATGGTTATGTAATTCACAATACAAGTGCTCATATTCATATTTCTAGATATTTTATTCCATTCCTTGGTGCAATACCTATGTTCATGTTGTTATAAATTGATTGTGTGTTCTTGTAAGTTATAGTTGTTACTTAGTTTTTAGTTTTGGGGATAGAAGTATGACCCAAGAGTGCAATCCAAAGGATGGGAGTTAGAACTAGTGTCTTGATTTAGAGAGTATGAGTTATGGCCTAATGGTATGTTCTATATGAGGGTTTCGTGACTCCTATACAGATATGTGATTCGTCATGTTAAAAAAATTATAAAATGACCTATGTTACCTACCGATAATGGTCAAAGATAGTGACATCGGGTGTTATGGTTTCCATGTTATAGTAGGATGGTCCTATGTGATTTATTATATTCTCTGTATTATATATTTATTTCCTTTAAATTTTATACACTCTTTTATTATAGATTCTATTATGGGAACCTTTTTTGGTGTTATATTAATAATATTTCAAATCATGAATGTACACAATAGTAGACTTAAAACCCCTATATCTAAAACAAATTTTGAATATGTTGTTAAGATGGAGTGTCTTGAAGGGTTTTTAGATATATATTGAGGATAGGATTATGAGATATAGTTTTTATTTCTCTTATATTTTGTGGATGTGGTTTTTATTTTTTTCATGATCAGCCAAGTAGGTGATATGTTTAGATGTATGTGATGTCTGATCTACATAGTTAGTTTTTTATAACATGAGTGCATTTTTATTTTATTATTCTTTACTTGTATAATTATTTCCATATATATTATAATAATCTATAGTTAATGATTATTCTAATATTTATTTGTTATGGTAATCTTATGATACCAAGATTATATCTCCAAAAAGTTAATCGTAGACACTCAATGGTAGTTGGAAAAATCTAGCATGCAGGGATCCAATCTTGAGGATGTGTGGTTCCATTGCCTCATTCATTATTTTAGTGAAAAAGGATGGGTTTTTACAAGTGGTATATGAGTATAGTTTTTGTTGTATTACTATTTTGGGGCATGTTAAATTGATATAATAATTTTGAATCATGGGATAGAAATTGGTCTTGTAGTTTATAAAAACCTATCCAATGAAAGTCTATGGTGACAAGGTTGAAGGATTGTGATTCAGGTTTTTTGTTATTATATTTTGTTTTTTATTAAATCTTTATTTTTTGGCTAGCAGGCTTGTTCCTTTCTTCTAGGTTTTGGGTGGTAATAATAATGTGTATGTGCATCATACTTGTCATGTTGTTTTACTGTATATGTCCATGATTTCATGTGATTGGTAAAAAAATTACATTAAGGAAAAATATTTTTGTAAGTGTTTTGGAAAGGGTTTTTGGTTAATTCAAATTTCAATAATAAGTAATTCATTATTTTACCCAATAATCAATTAGGTCATATTAATCAATTGGACCATGATATAGAATTTTTAAATATTTAATTCATTGAGATTATTATATGTTAAAACATATATATGGTGTTTTGATAGCCTTATGTGGTGTTTTGGGAATTTGATTACATAGGTATGGATTTATATTTGAAATGTATGCCTTAGTTATAGTTGATATTGGAAAAGTATTCCTTTATTTTTTAGGATGACTTTTTACGATCGATAAAGGGAATGTGGTGTTCCTTGTAGTTGTTTGGGATGTAAATCACAATTGGTTCTAGTGAGTATGTTGGTCTTTTTAGAGGGTATAAACATTTAGATTCTTAAGTTGATTTTTATGGAATGTGATCCATGTGGGTTAGAGGGATAAATCTTGGTACGATTTGTGATTACTATTTGGGTAATATTTAGTGTATATTGGTAAATAAATGGTTGAATGTTGTTTGGTAGGAGGCATGAATCATCCTCATCTATTTTGAGGGATTTTGGGTTGGTTTCTTATATCATATGAGGTAAATAAGTAGTTAATACATTCACATAATTTTTAAAATTATGTGTGAGTGGTGTGTGATTGTATAGTTTCTTTGTAGGCTTAATTTTTTTATTTAAGGGTTTTGAATGGGTTTATAACATCCGAACCTTAGTGGAAGTACAACTCCAAAATTTCATAAATCTCAGGATCAGTATATATAATTGAATTGAAATAAAACAAAGACTGATATATATAAAAATCATTACCGTAATAGATCTGAAATTTAAAATCATTTCATATGAATTTTTATATAGATAATTAATAAGTAGTCAAAACACTCATTCCTCTAAAGGTATCCATGGATCATGAGAATCAACATATGATCAATTAGGACCTCTCTCAATACATGATTTTCTAAAACCTTGTATTTATAGTCAATAGAGAATTGAGTGCTAAAAATGAACTTTTTTTTAGGTTTTTTACATAGTATTTAAATTCAATAGAATGAAACAGTACTTATTAGAATCGAAACTACATATATTAGAATCATGGAACCCAAATTGTTTTTCCTATATTGAATGATAATTTCACAAAATGTTTGATCATTTTATCTTATATAATTTTTTGAGTGAATCCTCGTAATGAATGCCTAATGATTAAACATTCATGTTAAGTGCACAAATATATCATAATCATCATGAAATAATGGTTTTAATCGAGAATGGTTGTTAAGGAAGATGATAGATTTCAAACTAAGGATTATCATAGAACATGATAATCTTGTTTCAATTCTACTATTGTACAGTTTATCACATTATATAATGGTGTAAATAAGGTTAAACCCTAGAGGGGTATAAAACACAAATCCATGGTCAACCTTTTAGTGCACATATACAATAAAATCCAAGTTGAAATAAAAGACTCATAGACTTAGTGCACATTCACCAGAAGTTTCATAATATGAAACTACTCATGAAACCATATTCAAATATCCTATTTTATGTCTATAAAAACTATTTCAAAATCAATCATCAATTCATCATGTATTGCATCACATGAAATACCATGTGAATATTCATTTAAAACTTTTCTAAATTACCTTTAAAAAAGTATTATGTTAGCTAACTAGGTTTCCTAAACATTATAATTATTCTAATGATCACAAAGTATGACCCGAGAGGCCTTTTTATAATTGAAACCAATTACGAATTTTTGAATCTATAAATTTAATCAAGGAGTGGATTCTATAAAAGAAATAGATTACTCAAGCTATACAGGGATTTAGTGTAATCTACATTAAAGACATGTATCTATATACCTATGTACAACTGCTTCATTATATGCATGTATAATTTTTAATATGATCCTTTGGTCTAATACATCATGTAGAAATGTGATTTAGATAATTTAAATCCAATATAGTTACTAATATATTCCCAATTATCCACGTGTAGACAAACTTGGTCGATGAATACATCACATTTCATTCTCCATTGTATATTATTACAAAAAATTCCCCCATCCAATAGATAATATCATAACATATCTTATAAATGTACGGTTATACAGTTAGTCTATCTAAATTAAAAAAAAACAGATATCATACACATAATATGAGTGAAAAAATATCATATCATTTAAGATTTAACCAATTAAATGATCAAAAACATACCCTAACACCACTAGTTAATAAATCCTTAAGAATTTGATAATAAAGGTATCAAATTATGATGGTTCTCATGATATGAATCTCACTGACCTCTGGTATGGTGATATATAAATATAAAACATGCAGCAGTAGTATAAGAAATACATAGTGTATGAAACTTTATATGGAAAATAATTATGGGTTCAACCAACACGCATAACTTATTTTTCACCTCATAGGTATATGTTTTATATTTATAAAATATTTATAATAACGCTAACCTATGAATTTTATCTCAATCTATAACAACACATGAGGAAGATCGATTAGGTATAACTCATATGTATACTTTGAGAAGTTAATTAATGATATATATATATATATATAATGAAAATAGAGATTTTATTTTATATTAAAATGATATATTTTATATCCTTAAACACTTTTAGGAAAATCAAAAAAATCATACATAAGAGCATATGTAATCTTATCCCATATGATAGTTAATTAAATTAGCCTTATCTTTGGTACACTTTTTGGGTTTTGTTAAATTCATTAAATCTCTATATAATTCCTCCCACATCTCTATGTGACCATATGATAAAATCCTTCCATTAAAATCCTTTATTTTGTAACATCAATAATGTAATTTATTTTAACTAATGGTGACACTAATGAATCATCATTGAAATAACCCCGACCCTAATAGATCGGAGTTGGTGGCTTACTTCATTACATTGGAATGGATAAAAGATTAAAATCTTAAAGGATCAATTAATCCAACAGTTGTGTAAAACTAGATACATACATGATACCCATTTCAGAATGGGAAAAGATATTAAATCATAAAAAGGTAAAATAATATCACCCTTGAAACTCATTCCATGAATTCAACTTCATATCTTGGGGAAGGAAAACAAAATAAGGGAGATGTAAAATGCTCAGAAATGGTTAAGTAATGTAGAAGAAATCATGAACCAATAATTATAAAAAATTTCAAGATGTAAATGACTAAATACCCCTTATATTAAAATAACGTGATTGTTTGAATAATGTCATATTCAATAATGAAATGTAAATAACTGAAAACACATTCCATATAATAAATACACTCAAAATTAAATGAATTCATATATATTTTCATAGAGAAAATATCAGGGATATTAATAATAATGAATGAATTCTAAATGATGGAAATTCTTAATTATTATATTTCATGTCACTAGAACCTGAAAACCTCTACATTCAAGATCTATCCTCTAGGGAGTTTAATCAAAAGGTTGAAACACATTGAATTTGGTGAAATTATAAGTCTCCTGAGACCTATTGATTCATTTTGGGGATATAAAAATTCATGCCCCAACCATCACTTCAGGTCAAAATATTTCATCATATATAGAATATTCAATTTAATTCATGAAAAATATGCCTTATCATCAACTATCTATATGGAGTAATGGAAACATATTTATCAAAATTTCCCTTTTAAATTAAATAACATTCAAAGTAGAAATTTTATGTAAACATGGTATATAGTTTATATAATAATCATTTACATTACACTATAATATGGACATTAAAGATAAATATAATATCTAATTAAAATTGATTAAAATAATGTGATTGTTTCAAGAGAAATTTAACAACCATAAAAGAAAGTGATATTTCACAATAACTTTTATCAGTTGGTAATTTTAAAATAAAATACCCTTATAATAAATAATTCAAATTGAAACTTAAATTACCATGAATAATGAATTATTCATGATATTAAATGTTAATGTGTAGTATATTCTCCATATAAAAGTTAATTGGCGTGTAACAACCAATAAGACTCAATTAAATGTAACTTTAGACAAAATCCTTTACCTCGACCTTCATTTTGATTGAATGTCATTTAATATATTATATAGTGGTTTTAAAAAATTTATTAACATATTCCAAAACCATATAGATATTTATAATATCATTATGATCCTTTTATAACATCACATCACTCATTTGTAAATAATCTTCCATTATTTCCATTATTTCATGTGTTAATTGTCTTGGTTTCACATGCATGTCTCATCTTGAATGATCAATTTATTACACATATTATATAGTTATATCATTTCCATAATAATAATCATGAAATAATTATCATATTGTTTTATTAATAGTTATTTCACAACCAATCATAAATTATTTATGAAAAATAAAGTATATAACGATCATAAAGAAGGTAGGTCATACATACGCATGAGTAACATATCCATTTTCTATGATCACTATGGAAATGAGGTGATAAATATTTTACCTTTATGGAATTATAAAAAATATCATTCATATAATATTATATTGTTATATATATATATATATATCATTCATGGTGTGTGTGTGTGTAAAGAGAGTCAAATAGCTTCGTGAAGGTGATAGCCCACTCGTACATGAACGATATTATCATCATTGCATGAGTTAAAAAGTAAGAAAATAAAATGATATTTTACCTTTATAGAATGATAAAAATATTACTAATATCATAATCATGTAACGTATAACACATATATTCATTAAAATTATTCCTTATAACCTTCCATTTAATGCGTTAGTGAAAGATAAATCACATCGATATGTGAGGCGGTAGTTCACTTTTCACATGAGTGACATTGTCATGTAACCCAAATAATGAAATATAATATATATATATATATATATGATATAATGAATCCATAGGTATAATAATGTTATAAATATCATATATATACTTTATATCCATCATAATACCCAAACATGAGAGGTGGTAATGGAAAAATTAATCACATCGGTTCGTGAGGTGGTTGTCCTGCAAACACACAAATAATGATTTTGTAACCCATTTTATAGAAGTTGATGTGGTTTTAGGTCATTTAATTTTTATAAAACATTCTATTATACAAAATATTCTGAATTTATTATATCATAATGGTATAATAACAATTGATTTTGGTGGAGAACGAAGTTAAATAAATACGTTCATTGGAGAACATTACAACTTCTTCAGGTATCCTCCTTAGGTTTGAAATAAAGCCTTCCAAGGTTGTCTTTCTACCCAAGATAAGGATTCTTGTATGGGGGTAGGGATGTTTTAAATTGATTTTGGAAGATATTTTTGAACCAATTGGTTTCTAATGTGTGAATATTATTACGACAATGTTATGTTTTGTGTATTTGTTGTCAATAGATAATATATGGTTGATGCTAAGAAATTATGGAGTCTTAGTTTTTAGAAACATCCCATCAGACGGACTAGGAATATCCACCAAACACAATAAATCAGATGTACAACACAAAAGGATACAGAATGTTAGACCCATTCTATTTGTATGAGGAATCAGAGTTGACACATCTACTTGAGTCAATAGATCCAGACCCTCAGAATGATGTTTGGTTAGAAAGACAAAAGGTGTTGGAAGGATAGTAATTCATATAACATTCCAATTTAAATCTAACAATGTTTTATTGTTTGATTAATTATTCAACATCATAAGTAATATTACGTACTATTGATCTAATTTTTTTTAATGAAATATAGAGAAGAAATGATTGGAAGGAGATACCAAAGAAAATTTAGCATACTCAGTTTTTATTAGAAAGAAAAATATGATCAAAGAAAGAATAATGAGATGATCCGATAAAAACTCATCAGTACAATGAATATTAAAGAAGGAATACACTAAAGATATCTGTTCATCAAACATACTATTCCACTGATAATTCATAGGAGATTCAAACACTGACTCATTTTATGTTATTTGTATCATTTCTGTATCAAATACATAGTTTTACTGAAGGAAAAATGTTTTAGAATGTTTTAATATTTGGAAATGATAATCTTTTATAATGATACAAATATCGATCTATCGGATGATAATAAAAAAATATAGATAACCATTTCCATTAGGTTGTATTATTATACAATTGATTCAAGAGTTATTAGACATGAATTGCGGTCATTACATCAGTATGACAAAGAAATAAATTTATGGGGGAGATCCAAGTTGTAATTGGATTCATATAATCGGTCTGAGGAAAAGAAGGAAAAGAAAATTGTTTGATGAGTTTTTTATCATAGGGGATAATTGTATCTTTATAATTGGAAAATATATTTATGATAAAATAAATGGATCATCTATATGATAAGACTTTTAGTTTTTACAAGTTGTCATCGTAATGATCAGTCTTCAGTTTTTCATATGTTTTTGTTGTAATGAAGAATCTAAATGAGAAATTGGACTGAAGAAGAGTCTATAAACTTGAATAAGTCTGATTTTTTAGAATATTTATGAATATTCAATAATCTCCCATACATATTGATAATATTATATGAAGTCAATGAGGAATACTTTCATGAATAGGAAATTTTGAAATTTTGACTTTTTTAGTGGGAAGTGGAATTAGTTTTATTGCCTTTTCCATCCAGGGGTGCCTATAAAATGAGGGAATAGTGAATTCTTACTTTGTGAACATGATCTATTCACGTGAGCTAAGATTCTACACCCTGATACTTTTTTTGGCTATAAAGATTCCAACTAGAACTTTTTATTTCAGGTTGAAGCTGAGGAAGATTCATCATTACTAGATTAATCCAAGCAAGTCCATTGAAGTAAGTTACATTAGAACTACTTCCATTGGAGTGAGCTCCATTAGACCTAGTTCCATATAACATAATAATTGTGAGTTTCCAATTGAATTTTTACTTAATTTATTATGGAAGAGTAGAATAATAATCAGACTATGGATAGTCATACAGATACCATCAAAAAGAGGCTACTGGACTGAGGAAGATCAGACTGACTTTTTCTGAGAAGTTTTCTGGATAGAGGATATTAAAAACGTTTCAATAACAATATGTTTCTCAATTGATTTTTTAAGTTCATAAAGATTCTACGCAGATAAAGTTTGATTCATCTTACTTATGGAGGAATTAGAGAACATTCTGAGTTGGATCAGAAAAGAAGAAGAAAAGTGAATCTTGTAATTATGGATACTTACCAGTACTAAAAAGAATTGTTTATTTTACTCAGTGTGAATAACTAGATGTGGGGAAGTTTATATGAGAATGATTTTTGGGAGATATAACCAACTATAAAATAAAAATTTCTAATGGGATTGTAGAATTATTCAATGATTTTTTCCTTTTATTCTAGAAATAAATATTGTAGAGGAATCCATGTTGGTGATAATATGTGACATGACAAGGAGTATGCATTTATACCAAACCTTTTAAATATCATCTTTTTCCTTCAATTTATATTAGTTTAATATAAAAGGTAAGGTTTATAAGTTATATTTTATAATATAATTACTTCAATAGTTTTAAAGGTTCACAATGTTTACTAAAAAAGTTATGAAACTTTATTTTAAAAGAAAAAGGAAATATTGAGTCACCACCCCTAGTGGTATCAATCCTATTTTGGAACAAAAATTGGTATTATATAATATCTTCACTCTAAAATATCCATCTTTGAGAATATATTATTCAAATTCAATGAAAAATAGTTTTGTTCCTATTTTTGATGGAAATAACTAATAGAGTTTGAAGAATATGATGTCACCAAATCTTATATCTCTTTTCCTTGAATTAGAGATGAAATAATAGTAGGATTTACTCTCATCAATGATGTTGTTATTATAGTTGTTCATAAGATAAGTTTTTTAGGTGATGGAAAATAATAGAATGCATTGTTGATTTTCTTACAGATAATTTTTATGCAAATATCAAGGGGTTTCCAATAGATAAGAAAATGTGGGATAAATTGAGATGTAGATATAAAGGGAATGAGAATATTAAGGAAGAAAAGATATCAACTGAGGGAAGTAAATTTGAATAAAGGATATGTATTTATTATGAATTTATTTATGGTTACATTTCAAGAGTAAACTAGATTGTACTTAACATCATGAATTTTGGTGAGAAGATGGAAGATTCTATAATTGCCACAAAACTTATGTGAAACTTTCCAAATATATTAAAAGTGGCAAATATCGAATATCATGATGATTTATCTTTTGATAAACTTTTAAATATACTTGTGGTATATGAAATGAGAAAATCTCATACATTCAATAAAATAGTTGATAGAGAAATAGATTCCAATTTTTTTAAAGGTAAAAAAAATTATAAGTTAAAGAGTAATCAATTGATTCATAAAAAGAGGAAGAATCATAATATTTTAGTAGACTTGTTTCCATCCATTATAAGGAATAAAATAAGGGAAAATGGAAAATTAAAACATTAAAATGTTAGAATTTTTAAG
This sequence comes from Viscum album, assembly GCA_963277665.1. NCBI lineage: Eukaryota > Viridiplantae > Streptophyta > Magnoliopsida > Santalales > Viscaceae > Viscum > Viscum album. The sequence continues at coordinate 116,440,021 of OY728139.1, read as the reverse complement.
GTAAATGGAATTTTATATTGAATTGACCAAATAAGAAATATGAAGAGTATAATTCTAAATATGGTAATAGGAAAAAATAGAAACAGAAGTATAAGAAACAATAAGAAATAGTTCCTTATGAAAATAAAAGAAAATATATCTGAGTATATTATTGAAGGATAATTTCTCATTCAATGATGAATATAATCATCAAATCAACTTTATTGGTTATATAAGAAATGAAATTAATTACATAGATAGTGATAATGATGGTTAAGAGATTATATAAATAGAATATATTCTTGAAACAAAATTGGAAAACAAATTGATCAAAAAACTCAAATCAAGAAAGAAATAATTTTTTTTAAAAATATGTTAAACATATATATTTTGAGAATGATGATCAGATATAGAATGTAGAGAAAAATCTACATATTATTATATCTTAGAATAAAAATATTAGTGATATTGAAATAAAACTAAAAATAATAATGAAATATTATATTTAAATTAGAACCTCAACATGAATGAATATATACTTGTTGAATAAAATAAGAAGGAAAAGATAAAGATAGATGAATCTAAAAAGATGAGAAAGGTTCTAAAAAATATTCTGTTGAGAAATAAATAGAGTTTTAATAAACACAATCAATACTTATTACAACACAATCTGATATAAGAATGATGATAGAAAACATCACCAAGGAATTTTATGTTAAATAAGAAACTTATAAAGAGCGTGGAAAGAAATGATATCAAAAGGAGGTTTGTGAGAAATCATATTTCATCAAGAAAGAAAAAAATTATCCAATAAAGAATACTCCTTAGCAATTTGGTGTTTGATTTGTAAGGAAAAAACATCAATGTTTTTAACAAGTTCACTATTAGTATGGAAAATCAAGATTCTGAGGTTACTATTAGTTTTGTGGAACTTTTATATAGAGAGATTACTAATGTCTGTATAACAAGTCTCTATGTGGAAACATGTATGATTTAAGGTAGAGTTATAATTAGAAAATAAGATTGAATTCTTATAAAATATTTTTGGAACTAAAAAATAAAACTCAAAAGGTGAATAATTTTGAATCATTAGCAATTAAAAATGAGAAGATAATAAAAATTGAGTTTGTCAAGAATGTGAATAAAAACAAACAAGTATACTATAAAAAGAAATTTTTATTAAAAAATTTTCTAGATCAAGTTGACTTGTATATAATGTTAGAAGAATAAAAGAAATCAACTAAAGAAAAGGGGAATAAAAATGTTTCTGAATATGATAGAAAAATTAATAAAATATATCAATGTATTGTGGTTTAAAAAATAAAAAAATATAAAAGATATGTGATAAGGATGCTCATGTTACTAAAGGTTATTTTACTCTCCTCCCAGAACAAGAGGAATGCATAAACGAGTTGTTACAAACTCTTAATAAAAAATGTTATTAAAGTCAAAATATATACTATAATATTATATATATTGATAAAAAAACATGTTAAAAATATAAAAAGGATGAAAAAAATTAATAAAACACATCCAATGAAAAATACAAGAAGAAGAAGAAAAATTCAAAAATGGGATAGAAATCTAAGTGTGAAATATTATTCTCAGAAAATAATAAAGTTTCTCTTTATTTTTAAAATATTTTTACTTGTACATACTTGTAGGGAATTGAAGGAGTTGAAATAAGAAACCTGTAATGTTAGTCCCTTACAATTTTTGCAAAAGAAAGTAATGAGGTTGCAAAATATGTTTTTTTGAATGTTTTGTTTATACACCTTAAATTTGTTGTATATTTTTTGAGATAGAGTAGGTTACTTATATCTAAATAAAATCCTATAAACCTTTATCTAGAAATGATATTATTTAAAGAAACATGGAAATTTATTACATAAATGTTTCGTAATGGACAACATCGATAACCTAGATTGTTCACTCTTGTTTTCTAAACTTGGTTTTCCCATGTAGACTTTGAGTTTTTTAGTTAAATGATATTTATTATTAAAGTCATGTGATAATTTTTATCTTATAAAGAATATTTTCAACATTTTTATATGAATATTTCCAACATTTAGAAATGAAACAATATTTCTACATGGGGAAAAACCTATCATGATGACCCCTTTGAATTTAATTTTTAATAATTGGGATAGATACAGAATAGGGGGGAAAGAAAATATTGGGGAAAATATATGAAGGGGGAGTATGATATTAGGTTAATAATACATAGATAATACATGTATATAGGGGGATATTAAAAATTTAGAAAAGTAAATAACAAGTGCAATTGTTTGGAAATAGGTTTTGACAATAAACAGAAAGGGGAAGATTGTAAGGAAAAAATTGCGTTTTTTTTGTATTTTTTCTCAATAGATTATTTATGGTTGATGTTGAGAAAAGGTAGAGTTTTGTATTCCGAAAACATTCCATCAGACTGACTAGGAAGATTCCCCAGACATAGAAAATATTATGCATAACTCCAAAGGAAAGAAAACTACAGACCTTGGCTATCAGTGTGAGGAATTAGACATTTCCCATTAAATTGATTCAATGGGTATAAACCATTAGAATGAGTATTGGTTATAAATACAGAAGGTGGTGGAAGTTAAGGAAGTTATATAACATTCCAATATAAATATGATGGTGCTTTGATGTTTTATTAACTGATCAACATCATAAGTAATCTGACATATATATGATTTATGCTGCGTGAAATAAATACGAAGAAGATATGTTTAAAAATATAAAAAATACATTATATCATATTCAGATTCTATTATAAAGATAGGTATTCTTTGAGAATGAAGAATGTAAAGTTCTAATAACAAATTATCAGTAGAATGAATCAAAAACAAGGAAGACACTAGATTTAATAGCTCATCAGATACATTATTCCACTAATCTATGTAACAACCCGAGAATTCAAGTTTCGTGTAATGATATGTTTCCCTTTTTTTTGGACCATCTTTCTCTAAAAAGAAAATGAAAATAAATGAAAACCCATAACAACAAGCATGAATGAAGTACTCCTTTATTAAGAAACACCTTGACGATTACAACTTCCCACGATCAAACATCACTAACCAAAGATCCCAACCAAGAACCCAATTACAACGACAGGAAGATTGCTTAGAACTACTAGGAGCCCGAGAATGCGGTAAGGATTTCGAGCATCCATCATAAGGAACATAAGTATGGCTGACACCACCGCGATCGTGCTCAACACCAAGGGGAGCACACGAACCATCTTCCGTTCTTCTTCGGTCACTTGGAGTAAGGGACACCCGAGACCAAACCCTTTTATAAGCACCAAAGATGACCGTTGGACCTCAAACGGCCAGAAATCTGACCGTTGGACCTCAAACGGCCACCAATCCGACCGTTGGGTTTCCCAAAGAATCCAATGATCATTTTGACCGTTGGAAATAAAATGATCCGAATGATAAATGTGTAGTTTGGCCTTAATATTTTAAAATGACATCAATGTTAATTATCTCTTGTTTTCCAAAAATAAGAATTTTATTTTATGTTTCAAATTGAGAAATTTTTTTTTAGTATTATTGACTTCTTCCACTATACATTTTAATCTGAACAATTAAACTTTTGTTTCTTCTAATTATATCAAAACCTGATGGATTTCTTTTATGAGTTATATATTTATTACATTAAATTAGATATATTAACCTTTATTAACTATTTTAGAAACTACGTCAAATTATGGTTTCCTTCACTTGTGTGTTTCGTGGTGATAATATTTTCATCAACACACTTGTATGTGTGATAAAATATAGTTTCATTAAATGATATTAATTAATTCAGAAAATTAGGATAGTTAACTAGAAAGGAAAATTAAAATATATATACTTGTGTTATGTTTTTATTATTCAATGTTCTCGATCATTATTGCTCATAATGAAATATTATGTAGTTAATAATTAAGGATTAATAATAATGACAATCTAATATTAATTTTTATGTTTCAAAAATGTATATATATACATATAATAAAACATTTTGATTAAATCAATATATATATATATTTTTTAACCAATGATATATTTTAAATAAGAGTGGTTTAATAATAATAATATAAATTAGTCTTGATTAAATTAATTGACAAAAGACTTTTTATTAAAAATATGAATGTTAATAATTGAGTTTAATAAATTAATTAATAAAGCGATTCTTTTTTTAGGAAAAACTGTAGAAAAACCGTTTTTTAAACCGCGGTAGTTTTCCAGCCGTCCGATCTGCTCCCCCTCTGATCTTGGCCGTCGTTTTTTAAAGACCGCATCAGTTCCAGCCGCTGGATCAGGCCGTTTTTAATCTCGGCCGTCCACTTTCTTTTCGCGTTTTCTCCTCCGCTTCATCTTCTTCCCCGCGATTTCCTCTTCTTCTTCTTTCTGTCGCTGTACCAGTAGCATAGGGGTTTCTTTCGGCGAAGAAGACCCGAGCCTCTCCCTCCTTTCCACAGGTCGACACCGACCCCTCGCCCCGCACGAGGTCTCCCTCTTCTCCTTCTTCGTTTTTTTAAAGACCCTCTGTTGCACCGAAGGCCGAAGGGCTGCGTCCGATCTCCCTTGATCTCTCCCACCTCCAGACGACGCTGGCAGAGCTCCGGCCTTCCTCCTCCTCCTCTTCGTCGAGTTCTGGTAAGGGTCAAGTCATGTTTTTTTTTCTTTTCTTGTAGCCTGCTCAAGTTTCGGTTTGTATATATATATACGTTACATATTTTATGGCTTGTGAACCCATTTTTTTTCCCATGCCTCCTTGCCGCGTCTTTGTCCTCCTCTCTGGGTTAAGGTAAGGGTCATTTGTTTTTTTTTTCAGTTTGTGTATATACCGGGTTTGTATATAAATTTATACTGGTTATATATGTATATATATATATATTATATGTTTATACCTTTTGGATTCCGCAGTTGCACCCTACTCCTCCCTCTTCGTTGAGTACAGGTAAGGGTTAGCCGAGTTTTGTGTTTGTTTAAAATATGCTTATATAGGTATATATGTGAAACCAACCTTTTCGGTTTTCTTTTACCATTTACATTTGATGCGGTTTACTTTTATAATTTACAATTGATGATAGCCAGTGGATGAAAGGAGTCCTAAGAAGATTATTTTTCTTCGGTTCAACGTGCTAACCCTTTTTTTTATTAACTTGGTGTTTCACGGTTATGCATATATAAATATATGTATACATATATATATAATTTGATATAACTTTCAATCCCTTGTTTTTTTGGGTTTTCTAAATATAATTATTAGTTCTAAACTAATGTTTTATCGGGTAAAATACTTGTAAGGGTCAAGTGTGTTTTTGTGTTATACCTCGGTTTTCATATGTATATAAGCATATTCGGGATATATATATATATATATGTGCATATCTTCTATGTTTATACCCTCAGATCCTTTTGCCTCGACTTCATCCCCACTCCAAGCAAGGAAAGGGTCCTGTTTTAATTTCGGTTGAGTTTTTACAAGAATCGGTTGTTATATAAATATGTATATACATATAAATCATTATGAAAGTGAATTTTAAAGCGACGACATGTTTTCAAGATAGAAAACTCCAGTGAAAATATATATGTAATTAAGGTAAGCTTAAAATTTTTTGGGAAAATTCGGTGCTTGACCGTTGTAAACAGGAAGGAATTGGGGAGTGAAACCATCCTTCGTTAAGTGGGTAGGCCCAGACAGCCTTCAACGATTTCAAGCGACCTCAGCATGATGTTTTAATTTTAAAAGCTTGCGTATTACTTTCACAGACACTGGATTATTTTTATGAAATTTTGAACGTAGTTATTTTATGAAATGATATAGTAAGTAATTTAAAACTATGTTTTAAAAATGATATTTATTGAAAGTATTTTCAAATCGTGAACACAAGAACTTCCATTTATCACTGCTTGGGGTAAATGAGGATTTTTGTGAAAATGGACTCCCTGAATTTTCTTTTTTTTTAAATATATACATGTATTCATAAGTGTGTACCTATGTCTTCTTAAAGTGCTAATAAAAGAGTTCTTATAAGACAGTTTTGGGTGAAAACCCTCAAAATCCATTTATCAGTATATGTGTAAACGACTATGTTTTAATTGGATACTATGATGTTATGTAATGTTAAGTAATATGTTCGTTCTCTTGAAACCCATTATTTTAAAATGCAAAGTAACTTGTTATGTGAACGGAGTTTTAGCATGCATGTCATCAGGGTCTTAATGTTTAAATGGTCCTCATGAAAGAATAAGTATGTGAAAATGGGGTTTAATTAAGAATACATGGAACCCTATGAACAAGTGGCCATGTCAAGATATGTAAGGGATGTATAGGACTTACATGTGACGGGTGCGCCCGGAATTATATAGCGCTCCAATGCATTGGGTAAAGCAAGAGTCTCATGAGACGATCATGTGCGACGGTCTTGGCAAGTTAGCCTTGGCTTGAGCAAAGGAAACGGGGTGGGCAGTGAGCCTTGACCCATTAAGTATGTTTTACGGTCATGATGAAAAGTCATGACAAAGTCCAGGAATATACATTCCCTCTACATGTAATGATAAAGGTTAATCAGGGGTTCGTCCAACTAACAGGACAACCCCTAGTTGAAAGCTCCCATGATCATGAAAATGTACTTTATGTGACAAGAACTTTTTTTCATATGGCAAACTGTTAAATGAACCGCATTCTACACACAAACCCTGATATGCATGTTTTACTGCTTTGCCATGGAATTTCCCTTGGAATTAAAGTAACCTTGTTTTAACATTATGCATTGCTTACTCTGTTTATATTGCACACTCTGATCATGTTTACATTAAAGCTCATTTCAAGTACGTGCTTCTTGTGCAAGTGGATTTTCAAAGAAAGATGATTTTCTTGTTTTAAGAAATGATAATGTTTTGATTTAGAAAAGTATTTTTATTCCTTTCAAAAGGACTGATTTAAGAAATATTTTTCTTGAAAATGTTTTAAAACCCCCTTACTGGGCATTTTTGCTCACCCTACGTTTTGTTTAAAATTTTTCAGGCACGGTTAATATTAATGGAGCTAATCAGAAGCAGCTGGTTTCCCAGAATCCCGAGCCTCACGATCCTCTGTTGTGATGAGACATGATATTTAAACTTGAAATGATGAAATGTTAAGTGTATCATGTCTCATTAAGCACCCCGGTTTTGGGGGTCGCTATAGTTGGTATCAGAGGATGGGTTCAGGAAACTCTGGAAAACCAGGTGATATAAATATATTGCTAAGACAAATTAAGTAAAAACGTTGTGACTTTCAGATGGCTGATGTACCTACTGACCTTTTGTCACTTCCCACTGAGGCTCTAGAGAACATTATATATCTAGTTAGCCGTGAAAACTTCCTGAACTATGCTCACATTCGCATGACGTGTAAGCGCTTGTACGATGTTTCGAACTCATCTAGGGTGATTAGTCTCCACCGGGGAATGGGGATGGATTATCTCCTAATGATGATGACCCATTTTCCCTCGTATGTACGTCGAGGAAGGTATCACGAAGGACTCTTCCGAGTGTTTACTGCGGGCGAGGAGTTTGGCACAATGCTAGATAACCCTTTCCAAGAAGCTACTGCTGCCGGAGATCTTCGAGCGGCTTATCTGTGTCAGGTCCTGCACTATGGTTTCTGGGGACAGTTAATGGACTTCGAAGCGTTGGAGAATGAGTCCACTCGTTTGTCTCTTAGGCAAGAAGTGTACACCGACGTTTCCCAACTCCACACCCCCCACGCTAAACTCAAGAGGCGATATAAATGTCCCCATGACTTTATTCCTGTATGTTCATCTTGTGTATGGTTTGTGGAGTTAGAGAGTTTCTCCTCTCTTTGTGGTGTCCGTCTGAAAAACTCAGACTTTAATGTGTAAACCTTCTTAATTAAAAAGTTTATGATCTCTTTCTTCTTAGTGTTGTTAAGTGACCTCTCTTGTTTACCTTTTCTTCCAGATGGCAAGTCAGATGAACCTCTCATCTCTGCCTGACGAGTTAATAGAGGTTGTCTTGATCAGAACTTGTATGGTGGACTTTCCCTCTTTTCTCCACCTACGAGGGTCCTGCCAACGTTTTCTGGATATAGAAAATAGTCCGGAAATTCTCCGCGCGTGTCAGGAGAATGAACATGTGATCCACCTCCTTACCACCACCCAGCTTCCCTACTATAGGCGAAGGGGGAGATACCATGAAGGGTTTTTTCAATGTTTCTCTATGGCACGAAATTTCTCCACCAGAGCTTGCTTTCTCATAGCAGCTCAGGACGGCAACCTCAGAGCCGCCTACATGTTCCAGATCCTGAACTTCAGCCTTCTCAATCGCGTCGTCCCCCTCAACTACCTCGAGCGTAATGAAGTTCGAAGGGTTACTAGGGAATTCGTCCGCTCGGATGTTTCAGAGCTGTTTATTGCACGGGCCTCCCTGTGGAAGCCTGGGTGTAGTGCCCATGAGCAGGAGTACAAGTCTTATTGCTCAAAGTGTATCTGGGTCAGGGAAACAGCGGAGCTGTGTACCAGTTTAGGGGTTCCGTTAACCGAGCCAGGCCTTCAGTTTTGGTAATGTTGTGAGACCGAAGTCTTTTTTCTTGTCTTTTTACGAATAGAATTGCGAGGACGCAATTCTTTTAAGGGGGAGATAATGTAACAACCCGAGAATTCAAGTTTCGTGTAATGATATGTTTCCCTTTTTTTTGGACCATCTTTCTCTAAAAAGAAAATGAAAATAAATGAAAACCCATAACAACAAGCATGAATGAAGTACTCCTTTATTAAGAAACAACTTGACGATTACAACTTCCCACGATCAAACATCACTAACCAAAGATACCAACCAAGAACCCAATTACAACGACAGGAAGATTGCTTAGAACTACTAGGAGCCCGAGAATGCGGTAAGGATTTCGAGCATCCATCATAAGGAACATAAGTATGGCTGACACCACCGCGATCGTGCTCAACACCAAGGGGAGCACACGAACCATCTTCCGTTCTTCTTCGGTCACTTGGAGTAAGGGACACCCGAGACCAAACCCTTTTATAAGCACCAAAGATGACCGTTGGACCTCAAACGACCACAAATCTGACCGTTGGACCTCAAACGGCCACCAATCCGACCGTTGGGTTTCCTAAAGAATCCAATGATCATTTTGACTGTTGGAAATAAAATGATCCGAATGATAAATGTGTAGTTTGGCCTTAATATTTTAAAATGACATCAATGTTAATTATCTCTTGTTTTCCAAAAATAAGAATTTTATTTTATGTTTCAAATTGAGAAAAAAAAAATTAGTATTATTGACTTCTTCCACTATACATTTTAATCTGAACAATTAAACTCTTGTTTCTTCTAATTATATCAAAACCTGATGGATTTCTTTTATGAGTTATATATTTATTGCATTAAATTAGATATATTAACCTTTATTAACTATTTTAGAAACTACGTCAAATTATGGTTTCCTTCACTTGTGTGTTTCGTGGTGATAATATTTTCATCAACACACTTGTATGTGTGATAAAATATAGTTTCATTAAATGATATTAATTAATTCAGAAAATTAGGATAGTTAACTAGCAAGGAAAATTAAAATATATATACTTGTGTTATGTTTTTATTATTCAATGTTCTAGATCATTATTTCTCATAATGAAATATTATGTAGTTAATAATTAAGGATTAATAATAATGATAATCTAATATTAATTTTGATGTTTCAAAAATGTATATATATACATATAATAAAACATTTTGATTAAATCAATATATATATATATATTTTTAACCAATGATATATTTTAAAAAAGAGTGGTTTAATAATAATAATATAAATTATTCTTGATTAAATTAATTGAAAAAAGACTTTTTATTAAAAATATGAATGTTAATAATTGAGTTTAATAAATTAATTAGTAAAGAGATTCTTTTTTTAGGAAAAACTGTAGAAAAACCGTGTTTTAAACCGCGGTAGTTTTCCAGCCGTCCGATCTGCTCCCCCTCTGATCTTGGCCGTCGTTTTTTTTAAAGACCGCATCAGTTCCAGCTGCTGGATCGGGACGTTTTTAATCTCGGCCATCCACTTTCTTTTCGCGTTTTCTCCTCCGTTTCATCTTCTTCCCCGCGATTTCCTCTTCTTCTTCTTTCTGTCGCTGTACCAGTAGAATAGGGGTTTCTTTCGGCGAAGAAGACCCGAGCCTCTCCCTCCTTTCCACAGGTCGACACCGACCCCTCGCCCCGCCCGAGGTCTCCCTCTTCTCCTTCTTTGTTTTTTTAAAGACCCTCTGTTGCACCGAAGGCTGAAGGGCTGCGTCCGGTCTCCCTTGATCTCTCCCACCTCCAGACGACGCTGGCAGAGCTCCGGCCTTCCTCCTCCTCCTCTTCGTCGAGTTCTGGTAAGGGTCAAGTCCTGTTTTTTTTTTCTTTTCTTGTTGCCTGCTCAAGTTTCGGTTTGTATATATATATACGTTATATATTTTATGGCTTGTGAACCCGTTTTTTTCCCATGCCTCCTTGCCGCGTCTTTCTCCTCCTCTCCGGGTTAAGGTAAGGGTCATTTTTTTTTCAGTTTGTGTATATACCGGGTTTGTATATAAATTTATACTGGTTATATATGTATATATATATATATATTCTATGTTTATACCTTCTGGATTCCGCAGTTACACCCTACTCCTCCCTCTTCGTCGAGTACAGGTAAGGGTTAGCCGAGTTTTGTGTTTGTTTAAAATATGCTTATATAGGTATATATGTGAAACCAACCTTTTCGGTTTTCTTTTACCATTTACATTTGATGCGGTTTACTTTTATAATTTACAATTGATGATAGCCAGTGGATGAAAGGAGTCCTAAGAAGATTATTTTTCTTCGGTTCAACGTGTTAACCCTTTTTTTTATCAACTTGGTGTTTCACGGTTATGCATATATAAATATATGTATACATATATATATAATTTGATATAACTTTCAATCCCTTGTTTTTTTTGGGTTTTCTAAATATAATTATTAGTTCTAAACTAATGTTTTATCGTGTAAAATACTTGTAAGGGTCAAGTGTGTTTTTGTGTTATACCTCGGTTTTCATATGTATATAAGAATATTCGGGATATATATATATATATGTGCATATATTCTATGTTTATACCCTCGGATCCTTTTGCCTCGACTGCATCCCCACTCCAAGCAAGGAAAGGGTCCTGTTTTAATTTCGGTTGAGTTTTTACAAGAATCGGTTGTTATATAAATATGTATATACATATAAATCATTATGAAAGTGAATTTTAAAGCGATGACATGTTTTCAAGATAGAAAACTCCAGTGAAAATATATATGTAATTAAGGCAAGCTTAAAATGTTTTGGGAAAATTCGGTGCTTGACCGTTGTAAACAGGAAGGAATTGGGGAGTGAACCCATCCTTCGTTAAGTGGGTAGGCCCAGACAGCCTTCAACGATTTCAAGCGACCTCAGCATGATGTTTTAATTTTAAAAGCTTGCGTATTACTTTCACAGACACTGGATTATTTTTATGAAATTTTGGACATAGTTATTTTATGAAATGATATAGTAAGTAATTTAAAACTATGTTTTAAAAATGATATTTATTGAAAGTATTTTCAAATCGTGAACACGAGAACTTCCATTTATCACTGCTTGGGGTAAATGAGGATTTTTGTGAAAATGGACTCCCTGAATTTTCTTTTTTTTTTAAATATATACATGTATTCATAAGTGTGTACCTATGTCTGCTTAAAGTACTAATAAAAGAGTTCTTATAAGACAGTTTTGGGTGAAAACCCTCAAAATCCATTTATCAGTATATGTGTAAACGACTATGTTTTAATTGGATACTATGATGTTATGTAATTTTAAGTAATATGTTCGTTCTCTTGAAACCCATGATTTTAAAATGCAAAGTAACTTGTTATGTGAACGGAGTTTTAGCATGCATGTCATCAGGGTCTTAATGTTTAAATGGTCCTCATGAAAGAATATGTATGTGAAAATGGGGTTTAATTAAGAATGCATGGAACCCTATGAACAAGTGGCCATGTCAAGATATGTAAGGGATGTATAGGACTTACATGTGACGGGTGCGCCCGGAATTATATAGCGCTCCAATGCATTGGGTAAAGCAAGAGTCTCATGAGACGATCATGTGCGACGGTCTTGGCAAGTTAGCCTTGGCTTGAGCAAAGGAAACGGGGTGGGCAATGAGCCTTGACCCGTTAAGTATGTTTTACGGTCATGATGAAAAGTCATGACAAAGTCCAGGACTATACATTCCCTCTACATGTAATGATAAAGGTTAATCAGGGGTTCGTCCGACTAATAGGACAACCCCTAGTTGAAAGCTCCCATGATCATGAAAATATACTTTATGTGACAAGAACTGTTTTTCATATGGAAAACTGTTAAATGAACCGCATTCTACACACAAACCCTGATATGCATGTTTTACTGCTTAGCCATAGAATTTCCCTTGGAATTAAAGTAACCTTGTTTTAACATTATGCATTGCTTACTCTGTTTATATTGCGCACTCTGATCATGTTTACATTAAAGCTCATTTCAAGTACGTGCTTCTTGTGCAAGTGGATTTTCAAAGAAAGATGATTTTCTTGTTTTAAGAAATGATAATGTTTTGATTTAGAGAAGTATTTTTATTCCTTTCAAAAGGACTGATTTAAGAAAGATTTTTCTTGAAAATGTTTTAAAACCCCCTTACTGGGCATTTTTGCTCACCCTATGTTTTGTTTAAAAATTTTCAGGCACGGTTAATATTAATGGAGCTAATCAGAAGCAGCTGGTTTCCCAGAATCCCGACCCTCACGATCCTCTGTTGTGATGAGACATGATATTTAAACTTGAAATGATGAAATGTTAAGTGTATCATGTCTCATTAAGCACCTCGGTTTTGGGGGTCGCTATAATCTATCATATGGGACTCTATCACTTATTCATTTTATACTGTTGGTATTTTTTTGTATTGGATGTAGAGTTTTTTCAAAGATAGGATGTTTAAGAAAGTTTTAACTATTGTAAATGTTAATCCATCGAAAGGATTTAGATACTAATCAATAGAATGATATTGAATAATGTAGTCAACCATTTTCATCAAGTTGTTTTGTTCTTTGATTAATTCAACAGATATCATACAAGAAGTGGTGTTGATATATTGATATGGCATAGAAACCAATTAAGGGGGAAATCCAAGTTGTAATTGCAACTATAATATCATTATGGGGAAAAATGGAAGGAGATTTGATTATAGAGTTTAGTTTTCAAAGGGTATAATGGTATCATTAGAAGTGGAAACTATGTTTATGATAAATAAAAATCTATAAGTTTTTTCAGAATGTTCTCAATGTTTTCAAAACAAATTCAGTTAATTTAGATCATCTGTATGATAAGACTTTCAGTTTTTATATGTGGTCATCATAATGATAAGTATTCAATTCTTCAAATATTTTCATCATAATGAAGAATCTAACTAAAAAATCAGACTACAAAAATGTTTGAAAACATAAATAAGTCTAGTGTTTTAAGAATATTTGAGATGATTTTAGAATATTAGAGAATATTCCAAAATATCCTAAAAGTATTGATAATATTATAATAATTCAAATATGAAGGCTTAAATTAATGTAAAATTTAGGATTTGTGAATTTCATTGAGAGGTAAGTGTAATTAGTTTTCATTTCTTTCCCATTATGGGGTGCCTATAAATGGAAAGCATGATACATTCATACTTTTAGAACTTGAACTATTCACTTTCAATAAGAGTTGACACCCTAATTCATTTGTCTGGTATTGAGATTACAACAAGACCTTTTTGTTTCATGTTCATGTTGAGGAAGATCCATAGAACCAAATTCATCAAATCGAGTCCATCAAAGTAAGTTAAATAGGAACCACATCCATATGAGAATGATCCATGGGACTGAGTTCCATTGGAAATAGGAATTTTATGTTTCTAATTGATATTTTACTTAATTCATAAAGGATGATCATATGAAAAATGAAATATAAGTCAATCAGATGGAGACCTTCAGATAGATATTTCAAGACTACGGTTGATTATACTGAATTTTGGGGCAATGATTTATAGACATAGATTCTTGAAGATATTTCAAGACCAATAAGTTCCTTATAGAATTTTTTATGTTCTTAATTATTGTAAGAATTTAAATTTCTATCCATCTTACTTATGGAGATCGTGAATAACTTTTTTCAGTATATCAAAAAAAGAAGGAAAGTGAAGCTTGTAACTATGGATACTTACCAGTTACTAAAAAGGAATGTATTTTTTATGGGGTGTATAACTAGCTATGCAGATGTGGATAAAAAAGGATAGTTTGGGTTTATGACCAACTATAGTGGTAAATTTTATTCTAGTATTGTATAATTGTTTTTTTCTTCTACCTCTGTTTTCCAGAATGGATGATTGTAATGGAACCCATGTTTGTGAGACTATACAACATGGACAAAAGTATGTATTTATGCCTAACCTTGTAAATATTTTGGATTTCCTTCTATTTATATTTTTTCATATTAATTATAAGTTTGAGAAGTTATATTTATTTGGATAATAACTTTAACAAGTTTCACAGGATAATAAATTATAATAATTATCTTAAGAAACTTTCTTATAAGAAAAATAAACCATTAATTCCACCATAGTATTGCACTAAAAACTTCCTAGGTTGGATTTATCCCCATGATAAGGCTTATAAGGTGAGGTTATAGAAGTTATAAAGTGATTTTGGAAGGTAATTTTTTAAACCAATTAGTTTTTATGGTGTGACTAGAGGAAGAGAGGGGGTGGCCTTTTATATGTGGGGTGAGTGGTGAGCTTTTATTTTTTATAAAGATTGAATTATTCCCATGTTTTATTAATGTCACTAAGCCCAAATAATGATCCATTATAGATCCATTAAGGTATAAGATTTATATATGGCCAAAAAAATGAGTTTTAGACATGCTTTGGTTTATTTTAACAACCTTTATACCATGTTTAGCCACTAAGTAAGCTCATTATTTATCAAAAAATACAGTAGATACTATTTAATAAAAATTATATAAAATTAAAAATAAATATGGATAGGGGAATACTAGCATACATTACCTTATGCCAAGAAGAAATGAGAAAGAAATCAAATATCATAGTCACAGTAGTAAGCATCATTATCCTCATCCCAATCAGATTCATAATAAAAAGGACCATAGAAATTGGTAACCAAAGTTGGTTTCAGATATAAATAGTCTTTTCTCCTTCTTTCTTTCCTATATGGAATATCCTAAAAACGTTCATCATCCACAAAAAAATATTTCCCTTTGGATAAATTCTGACTGTAGGTTTTTTGGACAATCATCCACAACAACATCACATCTTCTGTAGATGCCCTGCACTTCCCTTCACCTAGAAACTTCCTCCCTAATCATTAAAATATTTTTACCTTCACTTTTAGTTTGTTTCACCTAAAATGTAGGACCAGATTCATGTTTCTCCACTCCTGATTTCTTGCCTCCCTCAGATCCATGCTCAGAAAAATCCCAGAAATTAATACTATGATAATTTTTATACTCCAATTTCAAAATTTATTTCATTTTTTCATATTAAATTTTTAAGATTTTTTAAACATTTATGATAAATTATGTGTGAAAATCGTGACTAAATTTCCTTATAGAAAAATTCCGTTATTTCCAAAAATATTTATTTTTATTTTAAGTGAGTCAAATTTTTTTATATACAATAGATAACTAAAAAACATGTGTAAAATATATATTTTCATATTTAGTAAATCTTATTCATAGCCACCATTCTAAGGCCTAGATGATATATAAAATAATAATTTTAATTTTATTTGGAAGATTGGTAGGACTCAGTCTTTCATGTAATGAAAACTATCAAAGAATACATTTTTGTGTGTAATGAAACCAAAATATGTATTTAATTTAATATACATTATCAAATAATATGTCAATTTTTATATTTTTTGGGGTTTTAAAATATTGGTAATGTTTATTTATTTGAATATATGTTAAAAATCCTTTAGTTATAAATATTTAAGGTTATTATGTCAAAAACAACTATTACCTATATAGAACTATTTCTAATTCCATCATCATCATCATTCATGGAAATTTTCCATAAATATTTTCCATGAGATAATTTTGATAAATAATATAACTCTTTGAATTATTTATATAACAATATGTCATAGAATGTTTACAAATATGATGTTATATTCTATCCTTTATAGTAAATAAATATATATCTTTACAGTTCTCTTTACCATCATATCTGAATTATTTTAGGATATTGAGTAATATTAACATTTAATGCCCTATAAAATAATTTTTTATTTCTTATCTTTAAAATTCTCATAAGTCCAAAATAGACACCTACTAACCTCTTATAAACCAAATTTCTTTATAATATTATTATATGATGAAAAATTTCTTTTGTCTTTAAAAAATTAACACTTATTTTCGTAGAGTATTAATAATTAGAAAATAATATATTTACCACATATCTTATTTTTTGTTCTATGTGTTTTGATTATTTTTCTAAAATGATTATTTTATTCATTAAAGTATGAAACTGATGGTTGTTGATATATAAATTTATTATATTTTAGAGAATATTTGAGATAAATCATTTTTACCTTATCTTCTTCTCACAAATATTATATAGTTGGACAAAACTATAACTATTTGGATAACAGTTATCATTTAAAATTCATAAAAAACACTTTTTAATAAAAACATTCTCCTATCATATGATAGAAATGATATAATTCTATGCATCCTATATTTAGATCTATCTAAGAATTATATAAACGTTTATATGTAATATATGATTTAATAACCCTTAATCTCATTATTTACATGAAAAAAATGTTCTGAAAAATTTATCATTGATTTTGGAATCTTTTATATTTACAATTTTGTAATGTATACATTTGGTATCATATACTCTTCAAAATTATTGAATCAATTTCTATGTCACCCATACCTGATATGTAATTTTTTATGAGTTTCTAAAACACTTTTGATTATTCTTATAATTTCTATACTATGGAGCTTTCTGTCCCATTATGATAAAACTATATTTCAATGAGATTTGATATTTATTAATATATATATAATTGGAATTCCCAACTAAATTTTCTTCTTCAATTTTTTACTTTTACCCACTTATGGAATCTATAAAACACCATAACAAATACATACCATTCATAGATCAACTATCCTCAATACTTTGAGAAAATAGGGTATATATTTCATGAACTTATTCACATTGTTATAACATTTCAAAATATGAAACCATAGTGAATTTCATAATAATATTTATAGAAAAATTTTCCTCACAAAGTAATTATGAAACTATTATTATATTTAATATTGGAGTAAAGACTAATGTGGATAGTTTGAAACCATTAGTGATAATTTTATGTAAATTATAATAATATATATTCAATCATTGAAAAACATCAAGTAGGTTACTCTATAAGGGGTTTCCTAAACATATATAATTTTTCCATTTACTTGAGAAAAATTCATAAGTTACTAATTTAAGAGGTAGATTTAATTGCGATTAACATTTTCCAATATTTATCTCAAATTCATATTGGAATATACTAATTCAATTAAAATCAACAAAAACTCCTTTTCATATGATTATCATATTTTTTTAACAATCCTTTAATTAGGGATTTTATTAATAACTCCCACTCAAATGATTACCCATTTTTAAACTCACCAAACCTACTAGTGGGAAAATATCCATAGTTCACAAAGTAGTGAGTATTCTATAGAGTTTATATCACCACCTAGCTCTTTAGGAGGATATCATTACAATCATATAAAATATATTATCAATAGTTGAGAATATAACCCTTTATCCAGTTCATCATTTAGATAAAATCAACACCATTAATTTTGTATCCTTTTAAGGGTTTCATAGCTAAGTGTAACATAAATAAAATATAAAAAAATGGGGAACCTAACTCTTAGTATCTCATCATTACTTTCATTCCTTGCACAATAAAATCCATGGTAACTAAATTTTATAATGAAACTACCTGATTGGATGATCAAGGTCTTGAAAAGTGTTCTATTTATAATGAATATAGCACTATATATTTATAAAGTTGATTTAATCTCACCATTCTATCCTATCTTATTCTATTTTTCATGTATTAATTTTTTAATTATTTAGTTTGAAATCATATTCTTTATCCCAAATCAATATGTTCAATCTATCTTCAAGGGTAACTCTTTACATAACTCATATATTGTGTTACTAATCCAAATAAAAATATATGTATATTTCTTCATATCTATGTACAACCAATGTATAACATTTATTAAATTCCTTCAAAAAATGTATTAGAATCATATGAGATCAATATTCCCCACATTAATAAACCAAGGGAAACAGATATTCAACCCTTTTTATAAAAAATGAACAATATTCTATGATATTGAGTAGTTCAACACAAAATCCCATTACCCTAGGATTCTTTACTCAGTAGAAATATATATTACATCATCATTATTATACCTATTGTTTTTAAATTATAATTAAACATTAAATTCAAGATGTTAAATAAATACAATACAAATTATATGTTTAAGAAAAATAAATAAATTATCAAACATAGTATATAACTCCTTGGATGAATGAATGATATTTTAATAGTTATTTAGTTCTTTAAAGTAAATCATAAATAACAATTCATAATATT
This sequence comes from Viscum album, assembly GCA_963277665.1. NCBI lineage: Eukaryota > Viridiplantae > Streptophyta > Magnoliopsida > Santalales > Viscaceae > Viscum > Viscum album. Next base: position 116,421,287 of record OY728139.1, on the reverse strand, counting down.
GAACTTTATATCCTTGAATACTGTTGGGAATTAATAAATTATTGAATAGTTTATATATTGAAGCATGAGATAAACAATTTCTAAAAAAATTATAAATAAATTATAAACACTTTATAACATAGGATAATCATTAAAGATTTAAATTTATCCAATATGAAAATTTCATATTGTAACAACTAGGCCCTCTAGGTAACCAATTTATCCCGCAAACAATTTTTGTCACCTCCATATATCCCACCTAAATACCTAAAACGGACATCAGAATAATGATTGTCCCATATGCTAATACATGTTCTTCCAATGTGATTTTTTATCACTCACACACACCCTAGGATACTTCCTAAGATAGAAATAATCCTAACATTGATCTACATAAAGAAGGCATAATTGTTGAGTTCTAATGAGGACAGATCCTAAAATTAAAGGTACAACTTATTAACATGGATAGTAACTTTTATCCTCTTAACCCATTAACATTTTGGTGTGTCATATTCACCCCCCACTACCACCACCACCAATCCTTTATAACACAACATCCTCAATATGAAGCCTACATCTCAACCAGGGTAGTGCCACATCACTTCTATATAGGTTCCTCCTTTAATACCAATGTAACAATCTGGCCCTTCTAGAACCCTGGTTTCCCCACAACTTCATGTTTTTCCCTCCCTAGGGACCACCCATATTCTCGAACGATTCATATGACTAATGACTACCCCTACAAGCCAACATATGTTCCTTAATTATATTTTTACTCGGTTGAACACACCTTAGGAATCTTACTAGGAGGGAACCCATCCAAAAAACTACTTCGTGAAAAGTATTTTTAGTTATATATTTATATTCAATTAGGCTCCAAAAAAATAATGTTCCACATTGTTGACATGGGATATAACATTTATACTTTTAACACTCTAACATTATGGGGTATTACATATATTATCATTCACATGGTTTAATATGAACTCTTTTGTATTTAAATAATAATCTATTTTATGAACATTTTTATTATTGAATAATAAATATTTTATAAGTTATGTAAACAGGTTTTATAAATTAAATATCTTTAGGGTCCTGAAAAATCCACGAATGGGAATGGGAACCCCCCCCCTTAATTTGAGAAAGGATTCTACCCAATTTTCCTTAGAAGATTTGGAAAAAACATGAAGAATACTCAAAATTGACAAAGGACTGACCGGTCCGCGTACTGGTTCAACATCAGTGTAACACGACCGGTTCAGAAAGACCCCTACAGACCAACGTCGTCTACGAAATGGAGGCGGAAGCCCCTATGCGGGCTCAGACCAGGACGAATGCCAGGATGGTCCAGCGCCGCGAACTGCCCCAGCCACGAACCACAACGGACCGGCCCATGCCGAGCGCGCTGTCATTCGTGGAACAGTGGCGGAGCCCTATGCAGCCGCGAAACACCCCTCGAACCGACTTGGTTCGTAGGTGAGGTGCATTCAATGAAAACCAATGAACCTCGTATTTACCAAGTCATCCGTAGGCTAGGTTTTTAGTCATGGGCCTCTAAAAAAGGTGCTGTATGACCACAATACATCCCTTCCCCCCCCCTCTATAAGAGGATGTCGAGGGGGAGAATATGGGGGTTGGGATTTAGATGCTTGGATATTCGGATGTTGGAAGAGATTGAAGGAGCGAATTTTCAATGGAAGGAGCTAAGGATTTTGTAAACCGTAGAGTTCTAATTCGAGAACCAGTACAGGTATAGAACTGGAAAGAAATTGATAATGAACCGAAAAAAAACATAACCAATTGGTGAACTGCGAACTAAAATTAACGGTGTGAGGCATCGCCCCTCCGTGGATGTACTCACCATGGACCAAGGAGTTTATTCCCATTTTTCGATCCAACGCGCCACGTAGCTCCCTCCTACGCTGACGCAGCCCTAACTGGCGAAGCCCCTGGCCATCGCTGCTTGCGCGGACTCCAAAGTCACGCACCAACTTGGTACATGGGCCAAACCTGAAGCCGCATACTGCCCTGGTACGCGGAAGGACCATCAGTCCACGTACCACCTTGGTACGCGGACAACCTCTCCAACCGCATATCACTCCCCTACTTGAAGGGTTCCACTCCTCATGCACCCATGTGGTCAGCCAACTACTTCAGTGTTTCCATTCCCCAAGCTAGATAAAACCCTTCCAATCTGGCCCAATCCTCCGCAATCCCTTCATTGGCCTATTCACCGGCCCTGAGCCAAGGCCTCTACCGGAGTCACCAGACCCATATGATGAAAATTTCAGGCACATTAGTGAGGAACCATGATTTCACATACCCATGGTATGCGAGGACAAAGGGGTTTCCCCTATCCTTGAGTGGATTCCCGAAGCATTCCTGGGTTCACATTCCCACGGTAGTGCAGGGTCCTAGCCCGGGAGTCCCCTTTGTGCCTCTCCAATTTCCAGGATTGTGGGATCTCACTAGCCTTTCCTTTTGATGGGGACCAGCAGTGAGCACTTCTCCCATCTCCTAGGAGTGGCTGGGCATCCCTTCTAGAGTAAGCCCCACACCATCCTCGCCAGAAGTCAATGGCCTTCCCCTCCATTCTGGGAAGGTTCATTGCTATGATGCCATATCCCTGGCCCCTGCCAGCGTGACTTCTACCTCCCTCCAACATCGGGAAGAGGGAGAATCCAATGCCACCATCCCTTTCTCTCTACTGCCACATCCATTGTCTCTACCATGCGACTACTACCTTCGCCTCGCTCTGACATCAGAGAGAAGGAGAGAGTTGCGGTTCCGGCCACCTTTCCCTAGGGAGGAAAAAGTGTGAAGCTTTCCAAGTATGTTTCATTCTCTTGTTTCTCACACTGAGCATGATTCAAGTGGGATTAGAAATTTTTGGTGGCCGCAGCATCCGCACAACGACTGTGGTTAAACGAACTATGTGGGTTTTGATCCCTGTCTCCCAAACAGGGTATGTAGGAAACCTCCCTGAGGTTCAATCCCAATAACATGAAACTCTCATGTGTAACCCATAATCTTCTATAACTACATGAACTTTGATTCCTAGCTAACCAAGATACATAGGAAACTTTTCCGAGGTGCAAGCCCGATCTTTATGTCTGACATACACCTTTTTTTTGTCAGACCACGTCCTTATACCCCAGCAGAACCATATCTGGGCCCAAGATATCACTTCCCTTCGGTCTTATAGGAAGCTTTGGCATAAGTCCCACACCATATTTTACAAATTATCTCTCGCCCCGGGTGTCATCGCCACATGACATTAAACTGTACGGTTGAGTCCTTGTCACATGACCTTAAAAGGTGATGTGTCCCGTTGAGTGGCATCGAGCTACGTGGATTCTGATCCCTCTCAAGAGGATACGTAGGAAGCCTATATCACTAGTTCAATCTGAAAGCTCAAGTCTTTATCTGTCCCCCCTAGATGACAATAAACTCCAGAGTGCCCTGTTATGAGGATTTAAACACGTACTGTCTCAATGATTCCAAATTCCTTGGATTCATTAATCCAATGAGGGATGGTAAACCTCGGGCCTAAATGATTTTGAATCCCTACATTTAGTTGATCATTTCCAACCAGGGATAATCTATGGATAATATTCTTGGGGAGAAACCAAATATTCGTGAGCATATTAATACGTCTTAAATCTATAAGAGAGTCTCGAAACATGAAATAATCCCCCCCAAGAGTGTGTGATGAGCCCAACTTCCCATACTCTCGACCAATGTGAGTTCTTAAGTGTTGCTAGCCAAATCACCTAGTGAACGCCTGGATTTGGAAAGTAGGTCCACATATAGTTGGATACGGAACCATTGGGAATTTCAAATAAAAATTGATGCACCCGATATGAGTGATTAAATAGAACTCAACCTTCTTAAAATAAACCGTCTGTAGCAGTGTTCCCCCCCCCCACGCATTGAAACAAAAATGGTGAAACCGATGTTAATCTTTAACCAGCATAACAGATTTAACCTAGTCCCACATTGTGGCCCCTCATACTCACGAGGAGGTCCAAGAAAGGTCATTAATTATGCATGGGATTATGAGATGCTGCTTTGACGGGTTTTCTATTTGTATTTGTTAAAATATTGTACAGGTACAAATCAGAACTCCCTTTGATCCAATGGTGTCACAAAGGAACTCGCACACACGTACATAAAGCAACACAATTACCGAGTATTCCCACCAACGAAGGACCCTGTCACCTACTCAGCATCTTCAGTACTGGGTCTCGGATGCATTGATCCGAGAGTACCACTTGAATGATACTATCCCGATGGTGGAGGTAGCCATGCACGCCCTCCAATCAGCCAAGACCCGCCGGCCTCCTGCCCAGCAGTGGCCGCGAGAGCAGATCTAGACGACTCCTATTTCCATCTCAAACCGTTTCGGGAGTCTATCCTCAGAATGGGACAAAAAATAACTCCCTTTTATTAGGAAGGCAGATGAGGCCAACACTGAGGACTTCATCCCCACTGAATGGGGGTTCTGCTATAAGGCCCCCATCGGAAGATGTTGTCATGGTTACACTGAGACTCAATATCCTCACACTAGGGAGGATATCACCCTGAGGATCCAGTCCCATGATCCCCGAGCTCTGACCCCTTCGACCGCCTGACGAGGGTGGAAAACGTGCAATCGGGGACCAATCATCACCCTTGTTTCTGAGGAGGAGCTCCACTGCCCAGTCATGAAGACATATCATGAGCAGGCACATACACCTGTCCGCTCCTACAAATCATGGAATCCCGAAATGGAGGCATCATACAAGAAAGTGAGAATTCCCACCGAGCTTCATCAAGCCCGTCACCCACACAGGATGGAACCTAACCGGTAGGCAATTATCCATGCCCAGGGTCATGAATCCCACCGACCAGACGTGGTGGCAACCCAGTGCCTACAGGACCAGCTCCTAGAAGATGATCCTAATGCCTAACATCCCGATATGGTGGCAATCAACAAATCCTTCCATCCAAATGTGGTGGAAATTAATATGTGGGCACGTCTCCCTGCCAACAAAAGTCACCGACTCGATTCGGTGGGGAACAAACATTTGCAAGGCCAACTCCCTATGGATGCAAGTAAAGTCTGCCACCCCGATGTGGCAGTAAACAGGGAAGTAAACTGGCATATCCCGACACAAGGGCAGACTCGTTCACCTGCCATGACATAAGAGAATTGCCAGTACCCACTGACCACTAGAGGACCGGATCATGATATTCCTACTCCGATACCAGAATGCGCCTTCATATCCGTTCCAGCCAAAGATTTCTATCTTCATATCCTGGAAATGATGGAGGAGAAGGTATCGATCCCAAATCATATCTTGTAGACTTTCCAGAATGTAATTGAATCAGTGGGAAAAACAAGGAATCAATCCCATGAGCCCATATCCCTAATTGAGTTGACTCATCTAAGAGACGAGATAACCACCTCGGAGTATATCTACATCCCTGCTTCTTCCCAAGAGGGTCGTCGACCATATCCCGCAGTACAAGGGCAACTGGATCAAGCAGCTCCACTCATTCCAATAGGGGCACACCTGTCCATCACAGTGGATGCTACAGAGCTGGCATATATCCCTACTAAAACTCAAGATTTTTGTCGGCATATCCTAGCAGCATCACGAGACCCAATTAGATAGTGACCCAAAGGTAAAGGCCATTATCAATAGCAGATGGTCCCCGCTTCCCGCAAGAGAGCTCCCCAAACGTGCCAAAGGCAGCTAGAAATTAAAGAGCGAGTTCATGACTATGCTCTGCTGGAAGCTGGGGTTCCCAACGCCGTTAATCACATGTCGAAGGCTCAAAACCCTTCCCACCCATTACCATATTATGGGAGTTGTAGTAGTAGTTGCTTAGGTCCTTCCTGCAATGTCACTACCATCAGCTCTTAAGGTCCTCCCCAGGGCACCCGCGGGGGCCTCCCCCACAGGCATATAATGATCGATCATGAGAGATTCTCTTTTGATGCGAGTCATGGAAGCCCTCCGTCTGAACACAAGATCGAGCAACAAGAAGGCCCTCCACTTTCTACGGTCCACCCTAAAGGTCGTCCCCAGGGTATACACTGAAAACACTCTCCGTGGAGTGGGAACATATATTATGATAGTATCCCTCACTGTCATAGTCACAACTATGAAGGACCTCCCCACAGTGACGTCTCATCACGACTAGAAGGCCCTCCCCTTGTCTTGGCCTTCCCTAAAGGTCCTCCCAATGGGTTACATTGCAATGACACTCCACGCAGCTAGACATCAGATCACGGTGATAGTCCTCGCCATTATGATAACGGAGTTCCTCCCCGTAGAGACGTCATGCAATGGGAAGACCCTCCCCTTGTTGCGGTACATTATGAAGGCCCTCCCTAGGGTTTACCCCACAGATATTCTTCCTATGGCAGCTGTAATGGTAGTCCTAACCATTGCGGTAGCTATGATGGTAGTCCTCACCACCACGACCACCATTGCAAAGGTCCTCCCTGCAATGGCTCCAAGCAACAAGAAGGTCCTCCCCTTGTCGCAGTGTGTCTTGAAGGTCCTCCCCAGTATACACATCGAATGTCAAACCATGATGTTCATCCTCACTATGATGGAAGTTGTTGTGGAGGTCCTCCCCATAATAGCGTTGCGCAACCAAAATGTCATCCCCTTACTGCGATACACCTTGGAGGTCCTCCACATGGTATGCACTGCAAAATTCATCTATGAAGTGGGGGAATCCAGCTTTAATGGTAGCCCTCTACATTATGACATGGACAGTGGCAGTCCTCCCCGTAGTGACACATAATATTGACAGGAAGGTCCTCCACTTTCTGAATCAAGCATAGAAAAGCCCTCCTATGACGAGGTACTCATAAGGACGAGATCCAACATGTCATATTCCCATCCAGTCACCAACGACAACCTTCTTCAATTAGGGGGTGGTCTGGGACCATGATCATCTTCTGAGACACCCCGGAACTACCCACATGATAGTTTGATACCTAGAAGCCCCACTAACTCGGACCACACCATCAGTGAGCATCTCAGTTGTTCTGACCAGGTAGAGGAATCAATGGCGGAGGAGCATGCCGACATATTGCACTTGAGGAAATGACGAGCCAGGGATGATGTACCAGTTATGTTTTGGCCCACGACCACTTCTCAATTAGACATACCCAGACAGTTGTCAGAAGAATGTGTTAATGAAATTCGCTCAAATATATGGACAACCCTCCACTGGTTGAAATAATTTTTCCTACCCTATGATGGCTTTGTAGACCATGTCAAGACGATAGGAGACCTCCTGCATCACATCTACCTGGAAGCTCTTCCTTTGGCATGGAATCCGTGATCAGAGAGGCGTAAATGAAACCTTAAGTTAGCCTGATTCCGTACACTGCACCAGTTGTGCCACCTCAGTGGCGACGCCCTGGCGGGAGTCCATATCAGAGGATGTGGAGAACATGGAGCTCTGCATTTCACTCTTCTCCCCGCCCAGAAAAACCCATTCGACATAATTTATTACAATGTCATCGCTTCAAGACAACAATCGAGTGGGGTCCCTATTCAGGAAAGGCGACCCGCCCGACAGATTTAGGCCTTGAGTAAGTCTCAGAAGCGTTAGGCCTGACGAGAACAAGCCATTCATGAACTCCTAAATCAAGCCACTGAAAGCATACAGCAGGCCTCTTGCCTAAGAGAGGCCAATTAGTAATCATTGGTTGCCTCCCCGAAGGGAATAGATTCACAGATGAACTCAGCACCAGATCCAGTTCACTCCTGAATGGGGGCATGCAAGATTTCGCAGGTAGGGATAGAAGCAGCCATTGCTGAAATCCAGGGCCAACCCCATCCTACAGTGCTGGGGGAATTTTTAACAACAAATGCCCCTGTAAGACCAATAAAAGTGGGAAGGGATGCAACATCCAAGGAATGGATCTGACCCTATCCCCTAGGGTTGGGGGCATTTTTATTACCTCAACAATAACCTCCCCCATGAGAATTAGTATTCTCTCGTCTGGGGAGGAGAGTCAGAAGAGGGGGTTCCTGCCCTATCCTGTCCTTTGAATCACCATCCCCTCCGAGAGGGAGGCATACCCTAAGGTCGCATAAAAGAACTCTCTACTTCACCCTTCGTCAAGGAGCCCGAAAGCAATCCAGGGACAGGAAGGGGAAGACTAGTAAATGGAGTGGAAGATCCTCTTCCTATTTGGAAGATGACATCTCCTCCACCCTGCGGTATGCATCCGTCAATGCCATAGAGGCTAACCCCATGGGTGACACCGAAGATGACGCAAATCCAAAAAGATCAAGAGAAGATGGTTCTATTTGGGCTATGAACCACAACAAACCATTAGGCGTGAACACCCAGAACCAGAGGGCCACCCTAAATATAGCCGCCCATCCAGCCAACTGTCCTCCGCTTACCCTGCGAGTCCCCAACAAGGTTAAGAACAAAGTCCTGATTACCCTTAACTCGCTCCTCTCAATAAAAACGAGCCACTTACACTCGAGGAGAGATTCACTCGACATGTGTAGGAGATGAAAGAATTGAGACAGCTCAATGCTGAGTTGATCTAGAGGAACTGTCTTATTGAAAGTGTTTCCCAAGAAGAGTCGCAACTTGCACTCCCAGTAAGTGCACCTCAAACACCAAGGTTTACCTGGGAAAACGAAGCACGATCGGGGCCCCACCCAATACAGAGCCCCACCCATCTAACTCTCTGAACCTAGATTCAAATGAAAACCAAGACTTCCCTCCACTCAAGAAGAAACCGGTGCAAGTATGTTTGAACCCTCCGAAGGTGCCAAAAATGACATATGAACCCTTGGTTCTGGCCGATCCGGATCCTCAAGCAACACCTCATGCTATAACTGCCCAAGACCAGGCTCAACAAGATGTAAATCAGGGTCTCAAAAACACTATCTAGGCACTGAAAGCTCGATTAGAAGAGATGGAAGGTCGGCGCGCTCCGATACATCCAGAGAGAAATCCCTATTTAGATTGGGTGAGCAACACACCTCCTACTCCCATCTTTTGGAGTACTGTATTGCCTATATTCAATGGAATAGGCGATCCAGAACAACATTTGATGCACTACGAGTCTTATTGCGACCCCATGATGGGAACTATGGAACAACAAGAAGTAGTGAATCTCAGATGCTTCGTGAGAAACTTGCAAGTATTTGCCTTCGTCTGGTATACGAGCCTTACAGTTCAGTCAATAAAGAGCTGGGAAGACCTTCAGCAGTAGTTCCTATTCCAATTCGGCTCAACGTTTTCTAAAACAATAGTTAGTGACCTTCTGAATTTCAAAAAGAGGGAGAACAAGAGGGTCTTAGACTTCATCGCTAGATGGAAGGGTCTAACCTACTCTCTGAACATGCCACTACCCTAGGACGAGATGCTCGCTATCTGCATCGATATCCTCCGAGTTGAGCTGCGAACACCGCTCATACCAATGGAGTTCACCACTGGCTTCTGCAATCTCTCTGCCATTGCCCAGAGAATTGAAGACTCCCTGCAGTGGACTAATATAAATTCCTGAATAGCCTCACAAGCTCTTGCAAAGTGAGCAGTTAGGGATGAATCATCCTCTATCACGCTCAAGCCAGACCCTGCGCCAACTCCACCGCTTAGGCCTCCACTGAATCATCAAGGCCCCCCTGCATATCGCGGCTGCCTCTGCCCAGATGGGATGATTATAGAGGACCTAAGATGAACTAGTTTGAGGAATGAAGACATAGAGTATACTCATTACTAGAAGACAAAGTCCGCGACTACTTCATCACCTCCAGGAATGGAAACTTTCTCCACCTCCCGGTGCCAAGGAAACCCGAAGAAGTCGGCTACGACGACATTCCAGATTACTGTCCCTACCATTGAATGTTGGGACATAATATCCATGTATGCTTGGTCTTCAAAGACTTCCTGCAAAGATGGTAGACTCTAGGTAGGTCAAGCTAGGACCACCCCCAGCTCACGTAGCATACGTTTGTACCACCAACCCCGATGAAGGGGAGGGGTGGATGTAAGTCACCAGCAAAAAGGGGAAAAAATTTGATGATAGGATGACTTGGAAGATTCGCAACCGAGCTCATGGAATACTCCGAGCTTAGCTATAGTAGCCGGTGGTGCCTCCAACAACCCCTAACATCGTACGACCAACAATATCGGCTTCACAATCCTCTACAATCCATTCATCCAGGTTTAATCAAGAAGTGAGGAAGCAAGCACAAGAAAAGAAGTCCGCAACATGGATGAAGTTAGCCCTAACGTTGTCAGATCTTATTCCCTCAAATTTGGTTCCATGGGCACCGACCCACCAAATGGAACCATCAGGGAAAACCAACCAGGATGACCCATAATAGGATGAGGAGCTAATCTTTGGTTCCATAAATGTTGTTAATCTAACAGAACCATTCCCTGATGAAGGGTATGGTTATGAACCTGAATTCCTAGCACAAGGGATCAAGAGGAGGAATAGCAGAATTAGGGGATACTAGTGGAGGTTTAGTCACGTCTGAAAACAACCCTATGGTTTTACCCATGTCCAAACCATTAATATCACAGAAAACCATGGGAGAGCCCTTCAACGGGCTCAACAAAAGAAATAATATCCCTCCACCTCCACAAGCAGCCACTCTGGCCCCATAATTCTGCGATTCCCATCAGAGGAGGAACAAGTGTCTAGCTGCCTAGTACGCACAAACAGACCGGCCAGGCTGAGTCACTAGAACCCGGGAACACCATCGACATCTGACTTCATGGTTGATCCCTCCTCGTCGCATACTCCAGTTCCCAAAGTTCCTGTTAAAACTATCCCACAAACGGAAAAGCTTCATCCGCTAGAGCAGAAATACAACATCCTTAAGCAGCTGTCGTCAGTACCAACCAAGCTGTCAATATTGGATGTCCTAAGTTTGTCAGCAGACCTCAAGGATGCGCTTATAAAAGACTTTCTCAACCCCTAAGAGTTTCAAGCCGAAGTAACCACTGCCGAGATTTACCGGACAGAGACTAGCCCGACTGAATGCAATGTAGTGATTTACTTAATCGATAAGGATGAAGATTCCATGATGCAAGGACACATCAAGCCAATATATGTGTCTAGCACACTAAATGATGTTGAGATTTGAAAATTCTTTATTGACAATGGCTCCGTAGTTAACCTCCTTCCCCTACGGGCACTCTGTAAGTTGGGATACAGTGAGGATGATTTAATACCCTCAGCTACAACTCTATTGGGTTACGACAAGAGTGAACATAATCCGATGGGACAAATCAATATCCAAACCCATTTTGGAAACCTTTTGGCCTACTCATCATTCCTAGTGGTTCGGTAGAACACAACATCTAATACCCTGTTAGGAAGGTCGTGGCTCCATAAGAACATGTCCATTCCTTCATCCTACCACCAGTGTATCAAGTATTTCATCAATAGACAAGGTGGGACATTGCACGCTGACAAGGATCCTTTAAAGCTCTCAGAGTCACACTCCATCAATGCTGGGTTTTATGAGAAAAAGAAAAAGAAACCTTTGATTTATGGTATCAACTGGGTCCCCTCTCTAAATGGTCTGGAAATGGTTCCTGATGACCCCCTCAAGCTGCTCGGCGAAGACTACGTACTGCCCATCAACCATGTTGAGAGCAGGGGTTCAGGTCCGAACATGTACTTAGCTTTCCTCATGACTTCGGCCACGACGCCCGAGCATAGTAGTGTAGAAATGACTGCTAACCCTCAATTTGAGAGCAAACACATGAGCGAGGATGCCCATAATGCCTCGCCTCAAGACTCTCGAGAGCCCGTGTCAAAATCTCTCCCCCCGTTGAATGAATAAGATGAGGATGTAGGAGAAGAAGAGGAGGAAGATCTTAGGGATGTACCTCCAGCATTTGAGGAAGGCATCTCCACCATTGTGGACAAGCTCATGGAAATAAACCTTGGTACCGAGGAAGACCCAAGGCCCACTCTCATTAGTACAGCCATGTCTTGCAAGGAGCACGAGGTATAGACCACCTTATTGAGGCAACACTGAACTGTTTTTGCCTGGAATTACATAGAAATTTGGGGACTCAATCCCGAAGTGGTGATGCACCACTTAGGTCTTCCAGAAGACCACATGGGCTATAAACAAGCTGCCAGAAGGACACACACCACGCATGCTGTGATAATAGAGGCTCAAGTCGATAAGATTATCAAAGAAGGATTCATTTGGGAGGTCCAATACCCCATATGGCTGGCCAAAATTGTCCCCGTCAAGAAAAATAATGGACAAATCAGCGTCTGCATCGATTTCAGGGATCTCAATCGGCATTGCCTGAAAGATGATTTCCCAGTCCCGATCACCGAGTTATTAATTGATGCAATGGATGGATATGAGGCTCTCTCCTTCATGGATGGTTATTCTGGGTATAATCAAATCAGGATGTCCTGAGAAGATGAAGAAGAAACTACCTTTAGGGCCCCCATGGAATATTCTGCTACAGGGTTATGCCCTTTGGTCTCAAAAATGCTGGCGCCCCATATCAATGAGCCATTCATCATATCTTTAAACCATTCCTAGGGAGATTCATTGAATGTTACATAGATTTCTTGGCGGTCAAGTCAAGACAGTGCTCAGACCACCTGTCAGACCTTGAAACTGTCCTCAGTAAATTTCAACAACATAGCCTGAAGATGAACCCATTGAAGTGCGCCCTTAGAGTTACCTAAGGGAAATTCCTTGGATTTTTCATACACCATCATGGAATCAAAGTTGACCCTGAAAAGAAAAATTCTATCCTTGGTTTACCACCTCCCTGTAATCTCACTGAGATGAGAGGACTCAAAGGACACCTAGCTTACATTAGGATAACATGGCATGTAATTGTTTTCCTTTCACCAGGTCAATGAAAAAAGGGGTTTATGTACTAATAGACAAACGATTTCCAAGAGGAATTTGACATCCTAAAGAAGTACCTATTAAGCCCATCGGTAATCATGCCACCAGTTGAAGGAAGACCTTTTATCCTATATGTGATGACCCTAGAGCGGTCACTGGGAGCCTTCCTCACACAGAAAAATGACTCCAACAGTGAAAAAAACCTATATTACCTCAGCCAAATGATGATTGACGCTGAGACTCGATACTCAAATATCGATAAGAGTTGTTTGGCCTTGGTCTTCGCAGTTCAGAAATTGTGATATTATCTAAAGCATCATGAAGCCCATTTGGTCATGAATAGTAACCTTCTCAAATACATCATCAGTCATCCGATGTTGACTGGGCACCTATCCCCGTGGGCAGTCATCCTGAAATAGTTTGACATCTAGTTTGTGCCTCATAAATACATCAAAGGAAAGGAATTAGAAGATTTTCTGGCAGAACATCCGTCGACAGGGACCACCGCATCAGATATCGAGCTACCCAATAAAGACATCTTCACAGTTCAAGAGGATCCCCCAACATGGGAAATGTACTTCGACGACACATCCCAAATCCTGATAGGGAAGAGGATGGAGGATTCCAAATTTAACAAAGTGGGGTTGGGGATCATACTCATGTCCCCATAAAAGGTAGTTTTCCTCATTCATTCCTCTTGTTAGAAGGATGTACGAACAATGAGGTGGAATATCATGCCCTCATTACAGGCATAGAGCCCTCACTCTAGGAAAAAGTGTAGTACCTTGAGGTAAAAGGTTACTCGGAACTGGTCATCAAGCAAGTCAATAGTGACTATGCTATTAAAAAGGAGGAGCTGATCCCCCTGTTTGACCGTGTCCAAGGGTTAATGGCATAATTCTCCACAGAACCAACATTGACCTATATTCCTCGATCTCAGAATTCCCAGGCCGATGCATTATCCAATGTGGACATAGCCCAAGATGACCCAGACTGGGATGAAATAATTATTAGTATTTCTCATCGTCAGATGGTCTTGTCATTTGTTTAGACTAAGACCGAAGAAATCAACGAAGTCAATCCTATATCTGAGCCATATGCTCCTGCTACTGGCTAGATGACCCCCATTACAAACTACCTTCAAAAGGGAGAACTTCCATCAGACAGGTCTAAACAAGAGAAAATACGGAGAAGGGAAATCAACTTTGTCCTATATGGCGGCACAGGTCAGCAAGAGGTCCTCTACAAGTGAGGCCTCAACGAAGTTCTCATCAGATGCATTGATGGAGAAGAAACCACTACCGTCATGAACGAAGTACATGCCAGAGTATGTGGAGAACATAAGTCAGGGTCTAAGCTTTCCCATGAGGTTCGAAGGCTTGGATACTATTGGCCCACCGTGGAACCGGATTGCGAGCACTTTACCACAAAATTCCACTCCTGCCAAATTCATGCCAACTTCATTCATCAGCCCCTAGAGTTACTTCATCAAGCCAAGTACTCCTAGAAATTTGACTTCTGGGGAATGGATGTCGTGGGACTATACCCTCCCTCCACATCCAAACAACTGAAGTATATCCTCACAGCAACCGACTTCTTTTCCAAATGGGAAGAAGTTGTTCCCCTCAAGAAAGTCAGGGCAAGGAACATTATCAGGTTTGTGAAAGCTAATATCATCACCAGATATGGCGTCCCTCATCCCATACTGATGGATAACAGAACCAACTTATACTTTTCTGAATTGGAGAAGTTGTACCAAGAATATGGTATCAAAGCTAACCACTCATCCTACTACCATGCAGTGGCCAACAGACAGATATAGGATTTTAACAAGACCCTGTCCAACATACTCCAGAAAATGGGGTACAAGGACAAGACATCATGGCCAGACAAACTCCTCCATGCATTGTGGGATTAGCGAACCACAATCCACACCGTAACCCGAGCTACTCCGTACTCATTAGTATACAGAACAAAAGTGGTATTGCACATTGAGCTCCAATTGCCTTCACTCCATGTTTCCATTTCTGATTAGTTGTCAAACGATGAGCAATCAGAAAAACATCTAGGTGAATTGGAACAGTTGGATGAAAAGAGGTTGCACACTTTTCACCATCTGGAAGTATATCAGAACCGGATTGCATGAGCCTTCAATAAAAATGTTCATCTTAGGTCTTTCTTGGAAGGAGAAATGGTGTTGGTCCTACGGACCCCAATGATACCCGAAAGGAAGCCTCTAAAGCTGGATCCCAAGTGGGAGGGAACATATGTTATACACAAGGTCTACTCCAACAGAGCATATTCCCTGATCTCCATGGATGGACAGTTCACTACTACTCCTACAAACGTGAGATTCCTGAAAAAATATTTCTCATAACCAAGAGCAGTTATCATCCAAGCTGCAAGATGTTAAACTGCCAAGCCCTGCGCTGCTTCAAACTCTATGACCCTAAACTAAGATTATTTCATCCTCACCGCATGAAGTTAAAATACACATATTCTAAAGAACTACGTACAACTTGATTCCTACCCTCGCAGGATATGTAGCGATGCCAGGGTTCCACATCCTAGCCCATCCACCCCCAAATGAAGCTCAAAATTCCATTTTCCCCCATGCACAGACCAGACCTGCACGAGTTGTATTCTTTGAAAGAAATACATGTGTCTTTATTCCAGACCTTGAAGGATATGTAGCAACAACCATATTCTATATCTTGCCCTAGTCACTCTAAAAAAAGGGAGAATTCCCCTTTTCTCCCATGCACGGACCAGACCTGCACGGGGTGTATTTCTCTAAAGAACTACATGTGGCTTGATTTCTGCCCTCACAGGATACATAGCGACGTCGGAGTCCGATCTCATGGCCCAGCTACTGATCTTTTCTCATCCTTACTGAATGACGATAAAATGCACAGAGTTAAAAAATACTCTTCTTCCTTACTACATGACATTAAACTGCACAGTCAAGGGTCCTTACCACATGACATTAAACTTTATGGAATCTCCCTTTCATGCCAGTTCATCATCTTCCTTACCGCAAGATGTTAAACTGCACGGATTATAAAGAACGACATATGGCTTGATTCCTGCCCTCGCAGGATACGTAGCGATTCTAGGGTTCCACATCCTCGCCCAGCCACCCCCAAGTGAAGCTCGAAATGCCCCTTTCCCCCTGTGCACAGACAAGTCCTACACAAGGTTTATTCCTCGAATGAACTACGTGGGGCTTGATTCCTGCCCTCACAGGATATGTAGCGATGCCGGAGTTTTATCTCCTGGCCCAACCGCCAATATTTTCTTGTCCTTACCGCATGAAAAAAAACATCAGAGAGTTAAAAATACCCTTTGTCCTTACTGAATGACATTAAACTGCACAATCAAGTGTCCTTACCGCATAATGTTAAATTGCATGGAATCCCCCATGAATGCCGATTTATCATCGTCCTCACCGAACGACGTTAAAATGCAGGGAAATTGACCTCACTTCATGATGATAAACTACACAGAAATCATCATGACCCACCCAAGATATACGAAAAATGGGACAAGAATAATCCTTGAGCATTTGGATGCATCCTTTCTATACATCAGACTTCATGGACCTGGAAAATTGAGGATCTTCATAACCACCCATGGCCATCAGAAGTGGAAAGTCATCGACCTGTGCACCCCTTTGCATGACTATACATACCATGCCCTCAGTGGCTCGACATATTGATAGCCCCTGGCCCATCTATCAAAGGCAAGATTTTCTTAAGTGACACTCTTCCTAGCTCTGTATTCTTACCAGCCTCAGATCCCCCATATAATTTCTCCCGATCCAAAAATTACTGGAGTAGTGATTTACGGGTTCGTTCCCCCACCCCCCTCACAACCAAGCATTGCCAAGGTACCCCTACCTGGTTAGCCTATGTATACACTCGTGGTTCATATGACGATCTACATCTGAGAACACCAAGACATGGCTAGGCTACTTTGACTCAACAGACAATTGCAATGAATATGTTTCTTGTATGCTTGGGCACAATTATCCCCATATGTCGGACTCTATGCTATGAAAAATCCTGGATCTTCATAACCATCCATGGCCATCGAAAGTGGAATTTCATTGACCTGTGGACCCCTTTGCATGACTATGCATACCATTCCCTCAGCGGATCTACATATTGATCTCCCCTGGCCCATCTACAAAAGGAAAGATTTCCTCAGGTGATACTCTTCCTAGCTCCGTACGCTTACTGGCCTCATATCCCCCACACCACATCTCCTAATCTGGGAAACCCTAGAGTTATAGTTTACACCCTCAATCCACCACCATGTTTAGAGTATACCAGAGCATCTTAAATAAATTATCTTTCAGGTGATTGTAGAAATATTCACCCAGTGGTCCGAACTATATGACTGTTAAACTAATAGTATTTTGTCCTTACCGCACGACATTAAATTGCATGGAGTAAAGTTACATCCCATGCGAAAGATAAATCAGCATAGGAAACCCTTCGAGTTTTAACAGCAACCAGGGGAGAATATCCCCGAAATGTCCAGAAATTTACTTTCCAAATGATAGACTCTATGGCCCAGACAATCGCGGATCCCCATAAACCTCCAAGTCCATTGGACATGGAAATTCATCGACCTACAGACACAATTGCATGACTATGCATACCATTCCCTTAGTAGCTCTGCATATTGATCTCCCTTGGACTGCCTCCCAAAGGCATGATTTCTTTAGGCGACACTCTTCCTACTATCATACGCTCAACGACCCCAACGCCCCCATATCATCTCTCCTGATCCAAGAATCCCCAGAACCATGGTTCACACCATCAAACCCTATCCACTTCTGGGACATGCTGAGATATTTGATCCCAGTTATATTCTAATCAAGAGTGGTATTTGCAACAACTTCCTTACAACATGACGTTAAAATAGCACACAACGTGTCTTTGCCATTTGGCATGGAACTGTAAAGACCAAGCATTAAACATCCAGGGAAATGCCTCCAAATACAAGAATTTTTATGAATTTAAAAATTCCCCCCTTCATCATTGAACGATGTTAAACTTCATGGAATTTAAAATACTTCCACGTCCTTACTGCATTTCAATAAACTGCATAGTATCAAATAATAATATTGTCCTCCATCCTCACTGCATGACGTTAAACTCCACAGAATTTAAAATTCCCTTGTCCTCACCACATGACATTAAATTGTACTATGTGACCCTTTATAGGATTAGTCAGGAATGGAGCCTTTCCTCAATCCCTCAGGGCACGGGCCAGACCTGCACAAACCATCGTCTCACACTAGTGTGGGATGGGATGACTTCACCCATTCATCAGAAATTTATCCTAGATGTTTCTCTTATTTCCAGGAAGCCTCATAAAAACCCATGGCTCACAGTATAGTTTCAAATTCCTCACAGCTCTGGTGATCCCAAATTGTCCACCACCAATCCAACAACTTAAATACCCCTCTAGGCTGGAGATCTCAGTCCACTGACAACCATGTTGGTCATTAACCATAGCGTTCCAGGCAATACTCTGGTAAAAATTAATTTCCCCATACTGCTGACGTTGGTCACCTATCGGGGACACAAGGAGGTGATTCAGCACAGACCCATCAGTTGTGTCCATTGGGATAAGCCACCCCCTGAATGATATCACGACCCGGGGGATAGTAGTAGAGAATATCCATGATACGGGATGATTGTCGTGAGATGGCGCTGAGATCAGTGTATCAGACAATAAGTTGAACCCATAAGTAGGTAGGATGTTGAAAAAAAGGATACTCTCATTGCCACTCAGAAAGCAAGTTTCCAAGGAGTTGGTATAGTGGAGCGATGAGGACTAAGTCTTGGACTGAGCTGGCCACATCCTTTAGGCATTCATCACCAATTGGGGGAGGCTCAGTGGTAGGACTGGGTGCGGGTTGAGGAGGAACCATATTTTCTCCCTGCATTATAAAAAACAGACAAATGGTTAGTCCAAAATAATAAAATTCGGACTAAATAAGTATTTTTCAAAGGACTTGATCAAGGAGCCTTCATGACGAGATCCGCGGGCTGGCCTCAAAAGGTAGTTCGCGGCGGCTAAATCCTGCGAACTAGACCTATGTGAAAGAAGTTTGCGGCACTCTGGCCCGCGGAGTGTTGGCCAGCAGGCCGCAAACCAGGATGGTCTGTGGAATATTAATTTTAGATTTAAAGGTTTAAGTTCAGAAAACCTAAAAAGATTACAAAGTTTAGAGGATTTCCAGTCTTCGGACAATCTGAAACCGCATAGATATTTCTTATGTGGCCCGTCATGAAATACTTTTTAATTAATTAAAAGTTTTAGTTTTTGTCTTGGGAGATTGGTCCATGGGTGATGGAAAGCGCGAATGAGGAGTGGTTCACAGAAGCAGAATCTGGCTCGTAGACGAGGCTTTTCACGAAGGAGGCAGGCGTGTAGAGACAGAAAGTGAGAGGTCCTTTTTTCACGAGGAATCCGGTAAATGAAAAAGGCATGGACCCCCCTTTTTATAGGCGTGGTCCCCTAATAGGTCCACCCATCTACTGTAAACCACCCAAGTTTCAATACAGCTCTACATCGGAATAGCCTCTTCGTTCCGATCAGACCCCATTTCGATGGGAGACATTTGTAGGGTCCTGAAAAATATGAAAAGGGGATTGAGAATCCCCCCCTTAACTTGAGAAAGTATTCTACTCAATTTACCTTAGAATATTGGGAAACAAACATGAAGAATACTCAAAATTTACAAAGGACCAACCAGTCCGCATACCAGTTCAACATCAGTGGCATGCAACCGGTTCAACGAGCCCCCCGTAGACCAGCATCGTCCGCGAAATGGAGGCGGGAGCCCCTATGCGGGTGTGGACCAGGACGAATGCCATGCCGGTCCACCGTTTTGAACTTCCACAGCCATGAACCGTGCCAGACCGGCCCATACCGAGCACAATGTCATTCGTGGAACAGAAGCGGAGCCCTGTGCGGACGCGAAGCACCCCTTGAACCGACTTGGTTCGTGTGTGAGGTGAATTCAATGAACCGCCGCGATCCTTGGATTGACTAAGTCATCTGTAGGCCGGGTTTTCAGTCATGGGCCTCCGAAAAAGGTGCCGCATGACAACAATACAACCCTTTCCCCCTCTATAAAAGGACGTCAAGGGGGAGAATATGGGGATTAGGATTCAGATGCTTGTATAATAGGAGGCTAGAGGAGATTGAATGAGAGGATTTTCAAAGGATCTAAGGATTTCACGAACCACAAAGTTCCAATTCGCGAACCAGTACAGGTATAGAACTAGAAAGGAATTGATAAAAAACCAAAAAACACATAATAAATTTGTGAAATGTGAACTAAAATTAAAGCCGCAAGCCATGGCCCCTCCGCGGATGTACTCCCCACGGACCAGAGAGTTTGTACCCCTTTTTCAATCCAATGCGACGCATAGCACCCTCCTACACGGACACAGTCCCGACCGATGATGCCCATGGCCACCGCTGCTCATGTGGACTCCAGCACCACACACCTACTTGGTATGCGGGCCAAACCTAAAGCCGCGTACCGACCTGGTACGTGGAAGGCCCATCAGTCCGCGTACCAACCCGGTAAGCAGATGAACTCTCCAACCGCGTAGCACTCCCCTACGTGAAGGGCACCACTCCCCCTACACCCATGTGGCCCACCAACTCCTTTGGTGTATCCATTCCCCGAGCCAGATAAAAACCTTCCAATCTGGCCCAATCCTCCGTATTCCCTTCATTGGCCTGTTCACCAGCTCTGAGCCAAGGCCTCTATCGAAGCCACCAGACCCATATGATGAAACCTTTAGGCGCATCAGCGTGCCACCGTGGGTTCACATACCCGTGGTAGGTGAGGAAAAAAGGGTTTCCCCGACCCTTGAGCAGATTCCTGAAGCATTCTTGGGTTAACATTCCCACGACAGTGTAGGGTCCGAGCCCGGGAGTCCCCTTTGTGCTTCTCTACTTTCCAGGATTGAGGGATCCCGCTAGCCTTTCCTTTTGGCGAGGACCAGTGGTGAGAACGTCTCCCCTCTCCTGGGAGTGGATGGGCATCCCTTCTGGAGTAATCCCCACACCATCCTTGACGGAAGAAAATGGCCTTCCCCTACCTTTCGGGATGGTTCATCGCTACTTCACCGTATCCCCAGCCCCTGCCAGTGTGACTTCTACCTCCCTCTAACATCAGGAAGCAGGAGAATCCAGCGGCACCTACCCTTTCTCTCCACCGCCATAGCCATTGTCTTTACCATGCGATTACTACCTTCTCCCCTCTCTAAAATTAGGGAGAAATATAGTCTTGTGGTTCAGGCCACCTTCCCTTAAGAAGGAAAAAGTGCAAAGATTTCCAAGTTTGTTGCATTCTCTTATTTCTCACACCGATCATGACTCACATGGGATTAGAGATATGTGGTGGCCGCAGAGTCCGCACAATGACTGTGGTTAAATAAACTATGTGGGATTTGATCCCTATCTCCCAAACAAGGTACGTAGGACGCCTCCCCGAGGTTCAATCCCAATAACAAGAAACTCTGACGTGTAATCCCTAATCTTATAGAACTACATGGACTTTGATTCCCAGCCAACCGGGATACATAGTAAACTTTCTTGAGAATCAATACTGATCTTTAAGTATGACATACACCTTTGTACCTATCAGACCATGTCCTTATTCCCCAGTAGGACCATCTCTGGGCCCAGGAAATAACTTCCCTTGGGTCTTCTGGGAAACTTCAGCATAAGTCCCACACCAGCTTTGACCAGGAATCTCTCACCCGAGTGTCCTTGCCACATTACATTAAACTGTACGGTTGGGTCCTTGTCACACAACCTTAAAAGGTGATGTGTCCTGTTGAGTGGCATCGAGCTACGTGGATTCTGATTCCTCTCATGAGGATACGTAGGAAGCTAGTATCACGAGTTCGATCCAAATGCTCAAGTCGTTAACTGTCCCCCTAGATGAAAATAAACTCCATAGTGCCTAGTTATGAGGCTTTAAACCCATACTATCTCAATGAGTCCAAATTCCTCAGAGTCATTAATCCAACGAGGGATAGTAATCCTCGGGCCTAAATGATTCTGAATCCCTATGTTGAGTTGATCATTTCCAACCAGGGATAATCTGTGGATACTATACTTGGGGATAAACCAAAGAATCGCAAACATATGAATACATCTTAAATATATAACAGATTCCTAGAAGAGGCAATAATCCCTCCCCAAGAGGGTGCGATGTGCCCGACTTCCCATCCTCTCGACCAATGTGAGTTCCTAAGTGTCTCTAGCCAAATCTCCTAGTGAACGCCTGCCTTTGGAAAGAAGGTCCACATATCGTTGGATACAGAACCATTGGGTGTTTCAAAGTAAAAATTATGCACCCAACATGATTTTTTAAACAAAACTTAGCCTTATTTAAATAACCGTTGGTAGTAGCATTCCCCCCCGATTCAAAATAATATCACATATTGAATTTTAGTTAAACCATTGATCAAATCAATATATAAACATATTTTTTAATGGTTTAAATATTTTTAAAATAATTAATTAATATAAAAACATTATTTAGATATATAATAATAATCAAAAAATAAATTAGAAAATTTCATTTGATACCTTATTTAATTTATAAAAACTATAAAAATTAGTTACCACTTAAATTCACTTTAAACCTATAAAAAATCTACCAAACATTTTTAGATTCGTTTAAATCCCCCTTATATTATGCATGGGACTAGAGAACCTCCTCTAATAATGTTTTTAGAATATTAATGAATAATCATATTTTCTTTAAAATTATAAAAAACCACTTATACCACAATTTGTTTATAGGTTTTTGTGTCCCAATGAAATTCTATGAGCCCTGACGAATTTTGGGACCATTTAAAACACCAATTTTTTTTTATATCAGTGTCATACCATGACTATGGAAATTTTGGAAATCAGTTTTGAGTAATATATAAGAATAATAATTATACTACATAACATTAGATATAGGTAAGATTAAATCAATACTATATAAGATTAAATCTTATAAGGAATTCATTATTCCAAAATGACAAGGTCTATAACATGGTGCTTCCTCATAGTGGAACTCAACAATATCACATAACCCCCCCCCCATACCAAGACATAGGCCATCATCCTATGATTATAAATTTAAAAGAAAATCATTGACGACCGAAAATCTCTAATTCCATAGAACATGACATGATTTTTTTGAATTAATAACTAAAGCATGTGTTTCTAGAAATAATGTGTCTTTTTCTTGAACTCCCAAGATCGTAAACATGAATATTTTCTTCAGAATTGTCATGGAACCATGAAAACATATTTTTCTAGTTTCTTCATCCATTTAAAATTCAAACCAAATGCAAATTGTTTTTTTGATATTAGAAATTGTTGCAATGGTATTTCAAGCATTATAAATGCAACAAAAGTTCCAATCCAGATTACAATAAAACCCAGAATCATTCTATGCTTTTTGAATAAGAAAAACAATGAATTATAAGTATGGTGTACCTTACTCTAGATGATTTTTCTCATAAAATCCTTATATAAGAATTTGATTGAGATAATTATAAAGTAACCAAATGACTCCTTACATTATAGGTATCCAAAAATTGTTGGAATCACTCTACACTAGGTTATGACCTTTCTCAAGTGATGGTATGCCAGAACCATGAGTTAAAAAGAAATAGAGAATTGATACCTAAGTGTTAAATTGTTTTTTAAGAGTTATGAACATTATATTGATCAAATGAAATGAAACACCACTTATGTGGATTTAAAAATATTATATGGGTATCAAGGAACTCAAAATGTTTATCCTATATTCATTGATCGTTGGAAAAAATGATCATACATTTCAACTTTTTCAACATTTGAAATAAATCCTCATAGTGACTGTTCAACATTTAAACAATATAGTTATTAAAATAAAATATTCACAATTCTTATAACATGATGGTAGTAACCGAGAATGATAGTTGGGGAAGAAGATGGAGGTTAAACTAAGGATTACATTACAACATGATAATCTTCTAGAATATCTATTATGTCATAGGGTATTATATTATAGAATTTATCTCATAAGGATGGGACATGACATGGTCTGAACCACAACACTATGGTCATTTTTTTAGTGCATGTATCCAATAATTAATAATATTTTGAATGATTATATGTGTATCTGTTTTGTATAATAATTTTATACTTCAATGGTATATATGTTTTATTAATTTGGTTTGTGAACTAGGATCAAAGAAATACAACTTATAAATGAATGTATCAAGTGTATGATTGATTGGTTTGGAATATAAACCAATCTAGGATAAAAATTGATCAATAAAATGATTGAAAATATCCATTGAGAGTGTTATTTAATTTCACTCTTTTCGTAGGAAAATATGTTTTAATTATTATTTAATTTATAAGGTGATATTATGGGAGAAAGTGACTTATTATTATTGGCTATATGTAAGTCTTAATTAGTTATTTTTTGTATAGAGTGAGTTTGGAATTAGTCCCATAAGAAATACATGTGGTTCAAAACCCCAAAAGATATAGTAGGACTATAATTTATTCCAGAGATCTTAAATTGTCTGAAACATTTCTGCAATGTCCATGGACTCTAGTAAAACTCGACAAAGTGTCAAAATTAATGTATTAACTAACCTAATCAATGAATTTCCTTAGGTTCATTTTTGGTTATCCAAAGGTTTTTTAATGATTGATCCTAATAATTTTGGTTAAATTTCGTCAAACTGCTAGTGGATCATACTATATACATGTTTGAAACACTAACGGTTTTTTCTATTACAATAACGTCATTGGGGGTTCCAAAGGTAACCCCCCCAGCTAAAGGTCTAAGAGAAAAATTCCCCTATCTTAAATTTGGGAGGAGATATAGAGATACTAAAAATTCTATCAAATAAAATTAGTGACCTTGATATTGTTACTATAACAATTTTTTACTTTAACAATGGTTATTTTAGTAGAGATGTATAGTGAAATCAGTAGGGTACTATAGCATGATGAACTTACCTCCATCATTATTATATCATAGTAGACTCACTTTTGGGATTTATCACTATACAAGCACGGTTTACTATAACACTTCATTTCATTATGAACTCATTTTAATCTAGGGATTCTAAAACATTGTTTTTTTCTATAATCTTTCTCCTGGTTTAGTGAATTAGTTCTTCCACTTCATAGATGGAAGAATTATTATAAAACATCATAAATCTTATGTTTTGTGATAATATTCATATTATTTTGTTTTTCCTCCCTTTTAATCTACTTCTATAATCAATTATCATTTATTATATTAATTTTTCCATAATAAAAGGGTCTTATTATTTATAAAAATGAAGATATATTACCTAAAAGTTCAGTGAGACATTAAAGGGTTGAGTGTCTTGAAGATTCCATTTGTATGTTATAATATGTCCCTATCTTCTATAAAAGGGCACATTTATGAAATTTTGTGACTTCTCATGGGATGATGTAAATTCCATAGTGGTAGAGTCATATGATTTATGAGATAATGATTAAAATCATCAATCCTAGGGTTTATTTATCAAAACCTTGGTGTAGTAGTGAAAAACCATTAGTAGTAGTTGGAAATGAAAATGTGAGGACATATGATATTATTAGTTAATAGAGTGATAATTTAGATGAGTCTATTGGAATAAATCTTGCACGAATCATAAATAACGATTCTTGGGAAATGATAGAATATGGTAAGCATATGGCCCATTGAGAATTGGTAAATGTAGTCATATGGTGAGGAGAACACCATCAACTATTAAACATCATGAACCACATATTTAATTAAATGTGTTGGAAATTAATTTTTACAAGTCAGACAGATCAAATCTATAGATTATTTAGGTTTCATGTTTGTGAGTTGTTTTGAATAGGCCAATCAGGATTTTTAGTATATTTTGTAACTTAGTGGACATGATTTTTGGAAAATAGATTAGATTGTTAGTGGGAAAGAAGAAATTCCAATATTTCAGCCACTATTAAATATGTATTTTAGTAAACCAATTCAATTTAGTACTTAGGATACATTATGTTCTATAAGAAGTTTATAGTGGTTTCTTGAAGCACCAAATTGTCTTTAAACCTTTGAATTGGGAAACTTTGGAATGCCTATTGGAGAACACGTGTAGTAGTTCAGGTATGTTGGTAGTGGAGGTATATCCAGGGAAACTGAGTTCTAACTAGGTCAATTTCATCTTGTACCTTAGTGAATGAAATATTTTTAATTCATTTATGATATTCAGGTATTATTAGTAAATCCAAATGACTATAATGATGTTTAATTTGGGAAACAACCCATGATGGACTCATAATTGTTTTTGAAATAGTATAAAATATAGGAGAAGGTTTGATATATAAATATTAACATGATGTGTTACTCAATGTCTCCCACTGAGAGATAATGGTGAACTCTGATTCTGGTGGTCCTGTAATTTCAAAAAAAAATCATCCTGGAGACATCTTGAGTTTTAATTTAAATTGGGTGTTGTAATGAGTATGTCTAAGTATACCTGGTGGAATAATTTGTGGTCGTGAACTGAGTAGTGTGTTTCATGAATTATCATCTATTAAGAGATGGGTTTTGAGAAAAAAAATATTAATAAGAAAATGACTCATGTGGGTTATACATAAAAATATCAGTTTTGAGGAAATACACATGATAGAGATATTCCCTAAAACATTTAATACATATGATCTATTTTGGTTATATCTATGGACCCAAAACTCTTCAACCATATATACAACATCTTATGAATACAATATTCATCACAAATCAATATGATCTATACCATAAGAATTAAGGTTTAGTTTCAATGGAAAGATGGATATTTAAAAAACTGTTATAAAAAGAATATACATCATTTCCCATTATTTTCTTCATTACTAGCACCCTTTTTATATATATCATACTTAAAACCATTGTTTATAAACTAGGGAGTTGTAAGATCTCGACTATTTTTTGGATATCTCTCGGGCTCGTTTAAAGTTACTCTTTTCCATTCTATAGTGTAATAATTTTTTATGTTTTACCATGGGGTGTGTTTGGGAGGATGTTTGAGAAAATGGAATAAATAGGGTAGTGCACGGTTGGTACACAGTTTTCCCCTACCATGCACGCTATCCCAACAAACTATGAAACACTTGATAGTGAGGGTTTTCATAGATGGTACAAGATTTGTCAAATTGTTCACCCTAAAAGGAGAAGTTATGCACACCCTAGAGATGGTGCATGGTTAAGGTGAACGATTAGGGAAAGTTTCTTACCTCTTCCTAGAATACCATGGATGTGGTTTTAATTAATCTAAAAATTAGTTTTAAAATTACTTAAACACCCTAATTAATCAAAACTTTACACCTAGAATAACTCATGTTTTCTCATTTTTAGAGATTACAAGATGAATTCCAAGCCTTCCTAACAACTGTTCCTAGAGATTTGAGGGATGATTGAAGATATACACCCCAATTGGTAAGAGAATCTAATCATGTGAGGTTTTATTCTTCTTTCTCATATCTCCATTGTCTTTTAGAGAAAAGTTATCCTCTATGTTTATATATGTAAATATAGGATTTTTGGATCTATAAATATAATTTTGGGATCTTGATTATTTGATATTGAATTAGGTTTTTATATCTAAATCTCATTATACATTGTTATTCTACTCAAATTGGGGATTATTCTATTGGGGATCATTGTCATTAAATTGAGGTAGGTGGTCAATTATTCAAATCCCATAGTCATAGTCATAATCTCATGAATGAAATTATTTAATTTCTAAGGGTTTTTAAAAATTCTATTTCCTATTGAATTAATTAATTTTGTAAATTAATTATTTAATGGAATTGTGTAATTAGGGATAATTAATTATTTAATTAATTATTAGAATACTGAATTATTGGATTTGGGAAATAATTAATTGTTGAAATAATTATGGGATATTGAAATTGTGGAACTGTATTAATTAATTATTGAATTATTTAATAGGATTCGTTGTGATCATGAAATCATGAATTTTAATAATTAATTGTTAAATTAATTATAAGATATTGAAAATTTTCAATTATATTAATTAATTTTTAAAATAATTAATGAGATTTTTGATGATTAAGATATTGGTTGAATTGGGTTAATTAATTATTGAACTAATTAATTGGTCAATTGTTGTGATATGGAAATTAATAGAATTGGATTAATTGATTGATTGAATTAATTAATGTATGATTTTGATATTGAAAGGTGAGTATAGGATTAATGTTGAATAATATTAAATGATGTGATATTATGATACATGTGATGTTTTGATAGATGTGATGTTTTCATATATGCGATTGTTTGATTTGCGAGTATGGGACATGAATAGTTGATCCAAATACCCATGTGTAATTAATTAATATATGAGTGTGGGGAAAAAATGATGCTCCAATTACCCATAGAGTTTCAAAGGAAAGCATTCAAATTTTATGGGATAGGGACTGATGCTCTAGATACTCATGGGTGTGGGACACTAACTGATGCTCCAAATAACCATGGGGTACTAGACAAGATGTTCTACGCCCATGAGATTGGAATTGGAAAATGGTTCCAATTAGATATGATAATGAATTTAAATGAATACATAATGAAATACCATTACATTGGAAGGAATTTTTAATTAAATGTGTGAAATTGTTCAGACATCAGCATGGGCCTAAGCATGTATTGAGAGTTCGGCTATACACAGGAACTCAGTGATTTATGTGGTTAAATAAATAATAATTGATAATGTGATAATTATTTACATATGAATTGTACTTATTTAATTATACAATTAAATATACTATTATTGGCTGAATATTGTTTTAGATGTCGTTGGTGGTGGACCACTGAGTTGTACTCACACCATACTCAAGCTTCTTGATCTATACCTGAATAGATTTCATGGTTGCAGCACTGGATATGAGAAAAGGCCATGTGTTAGATGGATGATTTGGGATGGATCATTGGGGGGGTACCAGAAGTGGTTCATGGCCCACCTAGGAGTTGTCAGTGTCTTTACATTTGGGATTTCATTTTGACACCTGAAACATATTTTGGTATGGCATTTCTACTATTCAGTTTTGATATTGTATTTTCTAATTTGGTTATCATGCGACATTGGTATCATTTTGGCTGTGGTTATATTATTGGTCATTGATATATATTTTTTGACTATTTTTATACTTTTATAAATAGGGTATTATCTCCCCATGATCAATATTAGACCCGAACTCCTAGTTGATGTTCTCTATTATATGGGGAGTCATGATTGAGGTTATGTGACCGAATGGAATGGGGCTCCAGTGAGTGAAAACATGGTTGGGATGTTACAAAGTGGAAATAGAGTTTTTTTCTTTTCATTTCATTTATCATACTATTAGGAAAGGTATACATGAGACTATGAAGATTCAGGCCTTGGTTTTGATCTCGTGTATGGGAGTAGCTAACCAATGTATGGGGGAGAACCCAAGTACCTAGGATAGGATTGTTGTTACTGTATTTTGTGTTACAATTGAATGATATTTCACCTTGGGTGACACACTTGTAATGTGTAGTGATTATTGTTTTATAGATTGTTGAGATTGAATCATGGCCTAGTATGGAATGAGAGTTGAGTATACATGAATCATTCTTGGAACATAGTATTATTATGACATGCATCATTTTAGGCTTGCATAGGAAAATGAATTTTGGGTACATTGTTGAAAATGAACTATTTTTTCTTTCTTGTGAAATTGAAATAAAAATTTTACTTAATAAAAAATTTAATGTCGTTAAACAATTAAAATGTGAATAAATGGGTGTCTAAATGAGAAAAGTGAATATGAGAATGTGATTACCCTTTTTAACTAGGACCTAGTTATTGGATTGTTAAGTGTAATGAGAGCCCCTCAGTTTTGACCATTGGGGGGGGGGGTCTGGGGAAATGGGTTGTTATGGCTTATTGTGTTTCCGGTAAATGTGTTAATGTTGTGAAATGTTTCCAAAGGTGTGTTTCTGGAATTTTAGTAATATGAATCTATTATGATTCTTGTTGAGAGGATGAGGGGTGGATATGGATGGAGATGATCTACTAATATTGGATCCTAAGTCACTGGTAGTTTCAGGTGAGGAATAATGAGATCAATTCTAAGAGAACATTTTTTCCTTCATGAAGTTTATGCAGAGCGACCTAGGGAAGGTTGTGAAAAGAATGTCTGACCTATCAAGGGAGTTTCTCTTGTAGTGCACTCTAACTTTTACTAGAGAACATGGACCTGATGAAGCTGAGTTATGTATTGAGACTATCCAGACTATAGTTGACCACTTGGAGAATCCTTCTGAGAAAGGAGTCAATTTGGAAACTTATATGTTACATGGTCAAGAAATTAGTTAGTGAAACAAGTATAATTCAGATGGATAGCTAGATACTACAGAGTGGAATGAAATTAAATAGAATTTATTAGATCACTTTTATCCTGAGATTCTCATGTAAGATAGAGAAGCTGATTTCATGAGATTCACTTAGGGGAGTATATCTATGATGGACTATATTAGACTTTTTATATATTTTCATCACTTTTCACCAAAAATGGATGTGTATTAGGCTAATTCATAAAAATGGTTCTTGGATGGAATTAAATGTACAATTAAGTCCTAGGTTAATATTTATACGGTGAATATTTTTTTCGAATTGGTCAATCAGAATCTTATATCTGAGGGGGAATTGAAGGAGGCTTCGAGTAGCGGCTAGGTGGTTTTCTGTAGTCAATCTGGAGGTACATCTTGGGAGAGTAGGAATTTTCGCAATGATAGTTTTATCTAGAGAATTGGGGATTATAGTGTCCTGGGGTAAGTATTGGTTACTTGGGATCTTACATGAGTGGTTTTTCACTAGTGCGGTAGGTCGGGGAACTTTTATAAACTTTTTCCCTGAGCACAAGTTGAGTGTCAATCTGGAGGAATGATGGTACATATACAAGGGTTTTTAGGAACCCACAACATATGGGTAGTGATGACGAATCTATACAAAAATAGACTCTATGAAGGGGATCAGTTATACTATATTAGTTAGGCACATGGAGTTCTACTGGAAGATGTGGTAGAGGGTGTGGACGTGGTGCTTCTAGGAAAGAGTGCCTCTATCATTAGAGTGGTGCAGCACATGGGATTCTAGTTGCATAATAGGGAATAATGGTAAGATGATTACATTTCATTAATCATACAATTGTAGATAGAAAGGATGTACCATCAACAGTCATAAGTACTATTCCGTTATCTTATACATTAGCTAGGAACTTATTTGATACTATCTCCTCTCATTCCTATATTTCTACAGAAATTGTGAATGGATTGATCTTAGTGGAGGATTTTATGACTGCGTTATTGAAAATTGATATAGCATTGATAGTACGGTTGAGAGACATATTCTTATACAAGGGGTATTCTCTCAAGGTTGGGGAGAATCTTTTCTATGGGATCTTTACATCATTGAAATGTCATGATTTTACATGATTATGGGTATGGACTAGTTAGTAGAATACTGATCCCAAATTGATTGTTACTAAAGTATAGAAACATTTATGTCTCCTAAGGGTTAGAACTATATTCACCATGGAGAGTGGGATCTCCAGGAAGTCTGAGTAGGAAAAATTATTGGAAAATGAAGGAGCTCACATCCCAACTTACTAGTCTATTGTTGGATGACAGATGAGTGAAGTATGGTATCTTTCCACCAATAGTGGAAAGTTTTACGGATGTGTTTCTTGAAGACTTCTCAAGTATTTTACTTGAGAGATATGTGGGGTTTACAATTTATGTCATTCCAAGGTCTGAGCTAGTTTCAATTCCACCATATAGAATGAAACTAATAAGGATTCAAGATAATAATACCTTACTAGAGGAGTTTCAAGATAAGGGGTTTATCCATATGAGTACATCACCTTAGGGTCCTCCAGTGTTTTTATAACAAAAATATGATGGGGTTTTATTCTTTTATTTTGATTAACGGAAGTTGAATTAGATGAAAGTGAAGAACCTGTATCTTCTTCTGTGTATTGAAGATCTATTTGATCAGATGAAAGGAGCTTTAATTTTCTCCAAGATTGACTTGAGATTAGGATATCATCAATTTAGAGTTAAAACTTCTGATATCTTGAGGACTACATTTAGATGTAGGTATGGACTATATGAGTTCATTCTAATTTTTTTTGGTTGAAAATGCACCAACAAGGTTTATGTTCCTCATGAATAGAATCATTCATTTGTACCTGGATCAGTTTGTGGTAGTACTTGTAGATGACATACTGGTTTACCTCATTATGATCATGCACAAAATATTGACATCATCTTGAGTACACTGAGAGAGAATCATCTATATTCCATAGTATATATGTGTCAGTTCTTGATTGATTGGGTACACTTTTTAGGTCACATAATCTCAGAGGAAGGTGTGTCAGTGGACCCAGATAATGTGCAGGTAGTGGTTTCGTGGTGGAAACCCAAGAATGTTTTTGATATCCATATAATTATGGGGTTAGTTAGATATTATTAGATATTCATTCATACTTTTCTCATTTGGAATCACCTCTTTAAGACTTGACTAAGAAGGGGAGACATTTATAATGGTTGAAACAAAGCGTGAGTTCCTTCTGAGAGTTGTAGAATTAGTTGACATTGAAACCAATATTGATCCTACCTAAGTAGAGTGAGGAGTATATAGGGTATTATGATGCTTCTAGGTTATGTCTTGGAGCAATGTTGATGTAGGGTGATTAGGTAGTGGCATATGGGTCTCAGAAGTTGAGTCCATATGAATAGAACTACCATGCACATGACCTCAAGTTGGATACAATTGTTTATGCTTTGATGTTTTGGAGACATTATATGTTGGGTGAAAAGTTTACAGTGTATATGGATCAAAGGAGTGTAAATTTTATCATTTCTTAGTGATATTTGAATCTATGGAGATGGAGGTGGGTTGATTATATGTAGTCATCTGATATTGAGAAAGAATATATTCCCAGAAAGGGGAATAGTGTAGCTAATTCTTTGAGTTGGAAAATCATACACATATAGTGTATGAGTCTTGAGTTGAGAGAAAAATGATGACTTATCTTGTTGAGATGCATGTTGTTTTTTAGAAGAGTAATGATAATATGAAACTTGTGTTAGTTTTAGTAGAGTCTACACTATTGAGATGGATCATAGATATAAAGTATGAGGAGATGGAGTGTTTTTCCTTATGGTAAATCCTTAAAGGTGGGTGTCAACATGCAATTGGAACATATATGAGGATCAGATCATCTATTTCAGTGATCAGGTTTTTGTACCTACGAGCATGTGGGAGAATATGATGTAAGAGTTTCATGCCTCAATGTTGGTGGTATATCCAATGGTCACCAAAATTTATGGTGACCTACATTGACAATTTTGGTGGCCAATAATGAAAAAAGGATAGAAGGTTTTGTAACATGATGATACAATTATCAGAAGGTGAAGGCTAAGCATATAAAACCTTGTGTTTTACTATAGTTGTTTACCATTTAATAATGGATGTGGGATGAGATTACTATGGATTTTTTGGTGGGCCACCTAAGGATGTCTCAGAAGAATGACATTGTTTGTGTGATTACATATTTTTTGAAAAAGGTAATGCATTTCCTTACTATATGGGGTACTTCTTCAGTGGATAAGTAGGGAGAACTATATGTTTGGGAGATAACATACTTGCACAAGGTTCCACAAACTATTGTTTTAGATCATGATTCATGTTTTACTTCATGCTTCTAGAAGAGATTATAGAAGGTTATCAATATGCTCATTTTATTGATTAAATCATTCCAACCATAGATAGATGGGTAGTCAGAGTGTACTATACAGGTGCTTGAGGATATGTTGTGAGCATGTGTTCTCGACTTCAGTGGTTCTTGGGAAAATCACATGTATTTAGTTTATTTTACCTTTAACAAATTTTTTTGGGAACTATAAAGATGTCACCAAATGAAGATCTTTATGGGAGGTCGTGCCGATCACATCTATACTGGATGGAGGTAGGTGAATTAGAGATGTTGGGACCATGTTTCATGCTCGATACATCATATTAGGTTCATCTAATGTGTAAATTTACGGATATGGCTTAGAGTAGACAAAAGTCGTATACTAGTAGACATCGCTGAAACCTATAGTTTACGGAGTTGATCGTGTATTACTTCAGTGTCCCCTAGATTGGGTCACCATAGGATACAGAGACAAGGAATGATGGAATCTAGGTTTATTAGACCATTTGAGGTTGTGGAGATAATCGGGATGGTGGCATACTAATTAAAACTTCCACATAGATATAGTGTTATGCGTGAGGTTTTCCATGTGTCATAACTCCAATGGTATCACCCTGAACATGCTCATGGGATTGATGTGGATGATGTTGAGATTGATATAGATATGACCTTTTAGGAGCATCTAATAAATTTGTTGGATCATAGTGAGAAAGTGTTGCAGGGAAATATTATGTTGATAGTTCATATATTGTGGAAACATATACATTTTTAGGAGGAAACATGGGAGATAAAAGAAGATATGAAGGCTTAATGGTATAATCTATTTGACTCAGAATCATAGAGATGTTTGGGAGTATATCTCAGGGATGTGATGTTATAAGGTGGGGATATTGAATGCTCCCTACATTTTCTGGAGATGTCTCAGGATCATTTATATGTACAATTTTTTCTTATGTTCACTAATTTTGGTTCGGGTTCTACCATGGGGTGTTTGTTGGTGGAAATTTGAGAAAAATGTAATAAAGAGGGTAATGCATGGTTACTGCACGATTTTCCCTAACAGTGCACCCTATCCCAGAAATCATGAAACCCTAGACAAAGACAGTTTTTATGCTCAGTGCATGATTTTTCATTCCATGCACCTGAAAAACAGAAATCTTACACCCTTAGAAGAGGTGCATGGTTAAGGTACACAGTTAGGGGAAACAATGAACCTATTACCATTAAATAATGTGTGTGGTTTTAATTAATATGAGAATTATATTTAACATTACTTAAACCCCTAATTCACCGAAAATCGACCCCCACTCAAACCAACTCATTTTCTCTCATTTTTTAATGTTTCCAGAAGCATTCCAAGCCTTCTTTTCCTCCTTTCAAGGTGATTTAAATGGAGTATTGAAGATCTATACCCACCCAGTAAGAGTATCTAATC
The DNA here is from genome assembly GCA_963277665.1 of Viscum album. Classification (NCBI taxonomy): domain Eukaryota; kingdom Viridiplantae; phylum Streptophyta; class Magnoliopsida; order Santalales; family Viscaceae; genus Viscum; species Viscum album. The sequence goes on along the minus strand of OY728139.1, from coordinate 116,386,139 downwards.
TCATGTGATTTTATTCTTATCTCCTATCTCTCCCTCATAATTTATAGGAATGTTATCCACTTTTTTGTTAGATATAAATCTAGGATTGTTGGATCCAGATATAGAATTATGGGATCTTGATTATTTGATATTGGATTAGGGTTTCATATCATATAGAATTATACATCATTATTCCACTCAAATTGTGGATTCTTCCTTTAGCGAGCATTGTCAAAAAATTAAGGCTGGTGGCATATTATTAAAATCCCACATTCATGATCCCAATACCATATATATAATTATATAATTTCTAGTGTCTGTTTATCAATTTAATTTCCTATCGAGTTAATTAAGTTGTTAAATTAATAAATTAAAGGAATTAAGGAATTTGGGATAATTAATTGTTGAATTAATTATCGAAATATTGAATTATGGGGTTTAGAAAATAATTTATTGTGTAATTAATAATGGGTTATTGAGATTTTGGATTGGTATTAATGAATTTTTTAATTAATCAATAGGATTTATTTTTATTATAAAATAATGAATTGGAATAATTAATTGTTAAAATATTGTATATTGACATTATTTAAATTTATTACTTAGTTTTTTAATTAATTAATTATAATTTATGAGTTTAATCAATTGGTTGAATTGGGTTAATTAATTGTTGAATTAATTAACTGGTCAATTATTGTGATATAGAAATTCATTGTATTGGATTAATTAAATGATTAAATTAACTAATGTAAAATTTTGATATTGAAAGGTGAGAAGAGGGTTAAAGTTAATTAATCTTTAATGGTGTGATATTGTGATACATGTGATGTTGTGATACATGTGATATTATGATATGTGTGATTGTTTGATATGTGTGTATGGGACACATAATGATTCTCTAAATACCCATGTGTAATTGATTTGTATACTAGTGCAGGACACATACTGATGCTCCAAATACCCATATAGTTCAAAACACATGAATACAAATTGTATGGGATATGGACTCATACTCCAAATACCCATGCAGTAGGGGATACAGACTAATGCTCCAAATACCCACAGGGTACTAGACATGACGTTCTATTCCCATGAGATTGGAATAGGACTATGGTTCCAATTATCCATGATAATGAATTTAAATGTACATATAATGAAATACCAATGCATTAGAATGAATTTTGAATTAGATATGTGAAATTTTTTATACTCCTGCATAGGACGAATCAGGTACTAATAGTTTGGGTGTAAATGAGAACCTGATGATTTCTGTGGTAAAATAAAGAATAATTGATAATTTGATAAATATTTAATTTTTCATTTTAATTATTTATTTATAAAACTATAGAAAATTTTATTGACTGGATATTGTTTTAGACAACATTGGTGGTGGCCTATGGAGTTTTAATCATACACTACACAGGCTACATGATTGGTACCCGAATAGATTTCATGGGTGCTTGACTAGTTAAAGGGAAAAAGTCCCTATGTTAGATGGCTAGTTTGGGATGGAGAATGGATGCGTGGATTAGTTGTTGTTTGGGACCTTCTTTGGAGTTTTCAATTTCATTACTTTTTTATTTTCATTTTGACACATGACATGTATTTTGGCATGACATATCTACTGTTCAATTTTGATATTGAATTTTTTTTCTTTGGTTATCATGTGATATTGGTATGATTTTGGTTATGGTTATATAATTGGTTATTTTTATTTATATATGTTGTTGGGCTACTTTGATAAAGAGTTTATATTTTCCCATGTTTGATATCACACCCTTTCTACTATTTGGTAGCCTCTGGAATATGGGGTGGTGCACATGAGGTCATCTCATAGACCGTGTTGGGGAATTAGTGAGTGGAACATGGGTTGGGATGTTTCAATAATGGAAACTTAAGAAAGGGTTAGATCAGATCCTCAATAAGTCTAAACATAAAAGATATAAATCAACAATCATAAGTCAGAATAAGATAAGCATAAGGGTATAAGAAAATGATCATGGATTACAATAATCATACCCAAATTGGTCAGAGATATTTAATCATGAAACCTGTAATAAGGTTTTAAAAAATACATATTACATAAGAGTGTATAATAACAAATAATCAATTAAGATCAATGATAAAATAACATCTAATAAGGTATAATTATTTGGAATTCAAATAACTATAAAAATGACTTCCCTGGTCAATGTTTAATCCCAAGAATATCATTGTGGAAAAATTCCAATAATAGAAATTTTTTGTCTATCATTTCCAACATTTTCTTATGAGTAACTTCCATCCAGTTAACTCTATCTTCTATTAGAAGTTTATTAACTTTATCCTATCTTTGGTGTTTCTTAACTCCTTCAATATAACTCAATGAATTAGATTATAATATAACCACCCAAGTTTGTTTTAAAATAGAACCACCAATCCTTATTTTATATTATATCTACTTGTCACATAATCATAATCCATTTATATGTATTCCACAACATCATGAAACAATTTATCATTAATTCAAATCTTAACCCTTGGAATAAAAATGGGTCTCATAAAAATTTCATTATTAATAACCACAAAATATAAATAGAATGAATAAATATGGTGACATTTTATCATATCCATAGTAAGATATAGAAAATTCCAAAAGATGTTTTTATAGTTGAAAAATACCTTTAAATTACCACTAAAACATTTCTTGAGCGAAATACCTTATTATTTTGAAGGTGCTTATTTAAAATTTAAAATTTACAATATAATAAGCAAATAATCTTTTTTTAAAATAAAAATTGAAACATTTATATCAATCTTCAAAGTAAATAAAATTTTTTTTGTTGGGAAAATACATTCTTGCTGTATATGCTAAATAATCCATTCACATTTCTAGTAAAAAGTCAAAAAGTACCATGTTTGGAAAAAAATGAGAAAAATAATTTTAAACCATAGAAATTAAATTAAAATATAGGTAAAATTTAATTAAAAAATTATTTATGGAATATTAAAAACATTATTGAATAATGTTTAATGAAAATACGGACATGAAAAAAAATATTTCTAACATAATAGAAAAAAAATTTAGATTTCATTAAAAAAAATATTTTTGTATCTTGGATACTTAAAGTGATAAAAGTGAAAAGAAAAATGTAATATCAATAATTAACACTATTATAAGAAAATAAATAATTTTTAGAGATATATTGTATAATTTTATCATAAAAAATTTAAGTATAATTAATCATGGTAAAAACGAGATTATAACATAAAACCCTTACCTCAAGTTTGTCATTCTTTGTATGTTTTATCACCTCTTTTATTGTAAATTAAAATTTATTATAATTCTATACCATAAAAATATTAATATATATAATATTATACATTTTTCACTTCTAAAATAATGATACCCATTAATTAAAAATATTTCATTATCTTCAATATTTCATGTGTTAACTACTTCATTCATTACATATATTTTGGTTCATAATTTATGTTTCATACACATTGATTGTGGTATATTCAAGTCCAAAATGTAAATAATGATTTAAATATTATAAATATTGAATATATACTTATTTATCACAATTAATATAAATAGTTTATTAAAAATGAATTACATCATTATGTAGAGATTTTATTCTATACTTACACATTAGTGAGATCTCCATTTTTATATGAATGGAATGAAAAAAAAGTTAAATGTCATTTCACCTTAAGAGAATAATAATTATTTCATAAATATCATATATAAACTATGATGAAAAACCCCCAATATCCTTGAACTAATTCCTTGCTTTATTACATTTTCGTAGATACAAGATTCAAATCCTAAAGGATCAATCAGTTTAGTAGTATTAAATAAAAATAGACATACATGGTACCATTATTACATTGGTAATCAATATAAAACATAAAAAAAATTAATTTCATCCTTTAACTCATTCCATCATTACATATTCAAATACTAGGGAAAATGGAACAATAAAAAGGGTGTGCTCAAATTCTCAGAAAGGGTTAAATACAAAGGAATCTATATTGAAATGATAATGCATAATCATTATATAAATGGAAATAATTGGAAACAATTTCCATTTAATAAAAAAACATCAGAAAAATATGAAATCCACATATAATATCATAGTGAAAATACAATGGATATAAATAAATAAAATCTTTATGAAGGAAATGTTTAATAATTTGTATTCCATGTTCTTAGACATCATTGAACCTCTACTATCAAGACCTTTCACTGAATAGTTTAATCATTGTGGGTAACACCCCATTTAATTTTTCCAACTTTTTCACCTCACGAGACTACTGATGCATCGAGGGGCTGCCTATAATTAGGCCCCACCTGTGTCTAAATGTCCAAAGAATTCACAAAATATCAAAATGATCAACTTAATTAATGAATAAATATTCCTTATAAAAAAATATATGTATTGAATAAAAGATACATATTTAACATTATTTCTCCACTTAATCAAATAACTTTCAAAGTAAACCCAATAAAAAAATTGGTATATGGTTTTGGAAATAATCATATACACGATACAATAAATATGGGTAATTGATGAAATACTAAATGAATAATTATCATAAATTAATGTTGGACTATATAAACCATAGAAATGAAAATACGAGCATTACATCAAAAATATGCATCAACGAAATAAAATTGAGACGAAGTCCCGTATAAGGATCATATCATTAATCAAATTATTAAATTATGGGTATTAATTTCAAATCCACAAAAAAATTATAAATAAAATATAATATAATCAAATTTATTTTTATATATAACCTTATAAAGTCAAAATATATGAAATAAAAGAATAACACAATGGATAAAAATTGAGTTGAGAAATACCTTACCACTTTGTAATCAGTTGAATCATATGCCCCATGAAATTAATAGTTACAAAATTAAACATTGAATACCAAGAAGATAATTAAATGCATTATATGATACATCAAATTGTAGTTTACATATGTCAAAAATATGAAATAGGGGTTGAATAAGGAATGTACACTACACTGAAGTAAAAGTGAGACAAGAAAAACACTTACCTTATGTCTGAAAGTGTTATGAAATTGTACTTAATGTCATAGATAATAAAATTATATTCATTAATTAATTTATTTATAACCTCTTAATAATATATTTTATTTATTATCATTTTATTATGTTCATTTAGGTCAATTTAAATTATTATAATGTTTAATTTGGTTTTTCCAAGAGTGTTCATTTCATGGTTTTATGGTCGGTTCCATTGTGTATAGTAATGAGAGTTCCTGTAAAAAGGAATAAAAAAACTAGAAGTAGAATGAAATGGTATTATTATACTTACATGATTTTAAATGGTCCAATATTTTTTTTTCTGATATTAGGATGATTCATTAGATAAAATATCAATGAATTGTTTTTTTAGTTTTTTTTGGTTTTTCGACCATAACAATCTAGTTTCATTTTGTAATATTATGAATATAAATATGTTAAATAACGTGTAAATAGTTATGATATGTATATTATAATTATATTTAACTATAATAATGGTTTTATGACTAGTATTCAATGTGGTAAAGAAAAACAAAAAATCGTCATCCGGGAGGGTAATAAATTAACACACCGCAGATGATGTTTTCATTTAAAAAAGAAGAATATAAGAAATTTTATGATGGATATTCCATTATCAAAATAAAATTCATGTAAATATATAATAATAGAGATTACATTCCACTTTGGATAGGGTATTTTATTATAGGATATGAAAAATTAAATAAATTAAAAGAGAAAGAAGGAGGATTTTACTTCTTGAGTATCATCTCCTTGAGATCCTCATTAAGGAACTTGATTTTGGTATTTTGGTAAGAATAGTAGATCATGGAAGAGGGGAAGATGATTTTAAAGGTAACTGGGTAGATTTTATACATGATACAAGGCTTTGAGGTGTGAGGAGAAGGGGTGGTATTTATAGGGGACATGGGTGTTTTGATTATTTTATTCATTTGTTTATTATTTTGGCTCAAAACTGTGAATAATATTGATTATTGTGACAAATTAAAATAAATAGTGAATTTTATTTCTAACTTGTGGGTGTTTAAATCATCTGTGACCCAAAAATTCATGCATATGGCTCATAAAGTAAAATACCGTAAATTATTGTATTTCACTATTTAATAAATATTCAGCTATTTTAGAAAAAATGAAAAAAAATTACTTTAACAATTTTTTGACTTGTATATTTCAAATATAGACTCCATTTTATGAATATAATTTTTTAAATATGAGAAAATTAATTTTTTTAGAATCATCATTTATTAAAAAAAATAGTGATTTTAATATTATAACCGATTTTACAACACTTTCAAAAAATTATTATGTTCGTATAAAATTATATTATAATTATAATACAATAAAATATTAATTTAATAAAATATTTTATGAAAATAAATTCTCTTTTAAATCAATATATTATTTATAAAATTATAAATAAACATTTACTTTTCCAAAAAATACCAATACTTAATTTTTCATTTTTAATACATTTATTTACTTATTCCATTATATAAATATATCATATTTTCATTTATAATATCCCTTGATTTAATTTATACTTTAATAGGTGAGGTTATTATTATAATGGATAAATTATTATTCCCAATGGTAACATTACTTTTCCAATGATCATGTAAAAATAATAATATTTAATAGTATGTCATGGTTCTTTTAAACTCAGTTTTTTATGAAACATAAGCTAAAGAATAAATTAAATTTATTTAAGAAGATATATACTATAAAATAATGGGGTATTTTATTATTCATTCATTTAAAAAATTCATCCACAATTCTTTTCCTAAATATTACCTTCTAAAAAATGAGGTATTTTCTTCTTAATAAAATCCTTAAGTTCCCACATTGGTTCTTCCATTTTATGGTTTCTCTTAAGAAACATTACCAATCGAGTCATCCAATTTCTTAATACATGCTCTCTGGTGTCAAAAATATCAATAATCTCTTCACAGTAGGAAAAATCAGGTTCTTGTTCTATTTATTCATAGATGAGTATGTGCTTTAGGTCTAGTATTTACTTCGTTAAAAATGATATATAAAATACATCATGAACATTAGAGAGACAATGTATCATTTCTAATTGGTAAGTTACATATCCAATTCATTATATAATTTTGAATTTTCTAATTTACCTAGGGTTTAATTTTCATTTCTTTATAAACATTTTGACACTCTTCCATAGAGATATATTCATAAAGACTTGATCTCCCACTTGAAATTTCAAATCCTTTCCCCAATTTTTAGCATGATTCTTTTTCCTATATTTAGATTCATTAACATAAGCCTGAATAGATTTTAACTTTTTTTAGTATATCTTCAATATGTTCTGGGACTATATGTTTCCTTTCACAAACTTACTCCCAACAAGTTGTAGTGTGACATATCTTTCTATAACATTCTATAAAAGGTTCCATTTCAATACTTTAATAGAAACTACAATTTTAGTAAAACTCTTAAAAAGTTGAATACCTCTCCCACATCCATTTTATTTCATGTTATCATGATCTCAACATGTATTTCAATGTTTGAATCATCCTTTGAGACTGTTTATCAGTTTGTGGTTGGTAGGTGGTTCTCAAATGAAGCTCAATATCTAGATTATTCTAAAGACTTCCAAAATTTTGATGAAAAATGAGGATCTTGATTAGATATAGTTCATAGAGGTACACCATGAATTCTCACAACTTCGTTAATATAGAGAATTTCTTGTCACTCAAAAGGTACATCTTCTTTAATTGTTAGAAAATGTTCTGCTTTTTTAAGATAATAAAAAATAACACATATCTAATCATTCCTTCAAGGTGACCTTGGAAGTCCTGTGAAAAAGTATATCATAATTTCATCCCACATCCACATAATAATATGTATAGGTTTATTGAGACCACTAGGATGATGTCTCTCATCCTTCAATTTTTAAAAAACTAGGAATCTTAACACAGAGTAAACAATTTTCTACATAATATTTTCCCAGCAAAAAATTCATTTAAATCTCTATACATCCTCATACTAACAAGGTGTATAAAGAAATTTTATCTATGAGAGTCATTCTCTAGTTCACATTTTTATTTATGGAACACATAACCTCCTTCCAAATTTCATAATTCCATTCTCATACATCAAGTATTCCAATTTTCCATCTTTAATGGTATTAATTTTTGTTGGAAAATTCTCATCATGGTATTAAGAGATTTTTAACTTTTCCTAAAAAAAAATTTCACAATAATTTAAAAAATGATTGATTTTCCCCTTACATAAAAATTCCCATATTTATATTTACTAAATACAAGAACATATGATCTCTGATAATAGTCATTGGGGTTAGAACATCTTGACTTTGCCTACTTAATACATCTCCTACCTTATTTTCTTTTCTTGGGTGGTAGTGTATTGAGAAATCATAATCTTTGAGTAACTCAAGACATCACCTTTACCTCATATTGATCTCATTCTATGTAAACATTTATTTCAAACTCTAATTATATGTATATATCCCACATATTTCCCCATATAGATATTGTCACTATATATTCAAATCAAATATTTTGTATGCTCACTAAATATCATGAGTTGGATAATTCTATTCATGAGTCTTCAACTACTTTGATGCATATACAATTACATTATCATTTTTCATAAAGACACAATTTGGTCCTTTCTTTGATGCATCATTGTGTATCAAAAACCCTACATTTATTGATGGTAGATTCAAAATCAAAGCATTGACCAATCTTATTTTCAATTATTCAAAGAATTTCGCACATTAGTTTTTCCATTCAAACATGACTACTTTGTGTGTGATCTTGGTAAATGGGATATCCAATCAGAAAAAAAAACTTTATGAAAAAAATGTAGATAGTAACCCTATAAAAAAATGAAACTGCATACCTCGGTTATGTCCGTTGTAGTATTCCATTCTTGAAATTCTTTTATCTTTATAGGATCAACTAAGAATATATCCTTAGAGAAAATATGGTAAATAATTTAAATTTACTAAATCTGAAAGTAAAAATTTATAAATTTACCATATAAATATTCCCACTTAGGAGTCTCCATAATGATTCACAAGTGATTATCATGGTCTTCAATAGTTTTAGAATATACGATGATATCAGCAATAAACTGTACAAAAAAATCATCATGATGTTCATTAAATATTTTTCTCATCACATCCAAAAAAATAAGTGTGCATTAGCCAATCCAAATGGAATTAAAGTAAACTCGAAATGTTTGTTCCTCGTCTGGAATGTTTTATTTGAAATGTATTCCATCATTACTGAAAATTGATGATATCCAAAATGAAGGTCTATCTTTGAAAAATATCGAGATCTGTGAAATTGATCAAATAAATCATCAATGTGTGGAGTAAGAAACTTGTTATTTATCATAATTTCATTTCTTTCTCTATAATAAAGAAATATTCTCTTGGATCCATATTTCTTCGTAATAAAGAGAACATGGGAACCTAATATAGAAACACTAGGGTGAATAGATCCACTGTTACTCAAATCATATAGTTGTTTCTTTAGCTTCAATAATTCCATAGTGTCCATTCTAAAGGGAGTATTTTATATTGGTCTTACATTAGGGATCAAATCCATGAAAACTCAAACTCATATTCTAAAGGGTGTTCCGGTAATTATTTTGAAAATAAATCAATGTATTTGTGTAAAATATATACATCCTAAATTTGAATATTACCTTATTGAACCTTAGTTTTTTTTTCAATTCCTCCATAATAATTTTATTTAGTAGAGCTATTTGGGGTGGATCTAGAAACGATTCAGATTATGAAGCTTCTAATATAAAGATATGGAATTCTATATCTTCTTCACTATTCTTAATGTCTGTCTTCTTTCAATAAATTCTCACATCATATTTTGAGATCCAATCTATATGGAGTATTATATAAAAATAAATCATAGGTATGATGATAAGTTTAGTAAATAAAGCACAATTATGTGTCATAATGGGGACCAACAGACACATATTTATTGCAATTATACTTCCCTTAGAATTTTTAACAGAAAACTCACTTATTATATCAAAAGGTAAATGAATAATATTCATAGAAAACAAGATCGATATAAAAGAGTACGATGATCCAAAATAAAATAATATATTTGGAATTCTTTTGGATAGGATCAATGTTCCTTCCACCACATCATGGGGTACTTCTACATCAAGTGTAGCGATCACATAAGTTGGGTCATCTCCCATTATCCTCTTCTGTGATATATTTCCTTGATTCTTAGGACATTGGTTTTAACAATGCACCATTTAGTTATAGATAAATCACTGGATATCATTAGGTCTTTCCCTATTCACTCACGAGATAAATTATTCTTGTCTCAACACTTATAACACACTCATGTGCTCTTCATACATATTCCTAGAAGTTTCATCCAAAAAGTTTTACAATATTGAAAATGATTCACTCCCTTTTTATTATTTGGTGCTTTTACTTTCTTCAGCTTCTTGGTCAACTTTTTCTTCTCTTGATTTCCATTGAATATATAAGATCTATAAAATTCATTCTATGTTTTTATGGGACGTTTTACTATTTCCTCTTATGATGAAAATGTTTGGGAAACTAGGGCCCTTCAGAGTTTTGGCTTAAATCATTAAAATAAATAATCAATATTTATCTATGAAATACAGATATAATATGTAGAATACAAATAAATCCTTCTAAAGTTATCCTCATACTCTACAAAAACCTCTTCTTCCTTTTTCTATAAGATATTGAATTCTCTCCCCATTTCAATTCATTGGTAATTAGGGAAATGTTTTTTAAAGAATGTTGCTTTTAAAATATCACAACTCAATGTGTTCTATTTCAACTTCCACCCTACTATCCTGGGTCAATGAACACAATTTACCAAAATATACCTTGAAAGAGTATACTTTCAGTACTACCTTTTCATATTTCTTGAATCCCAGTACTAGGAATACATTTTCAAGGGAATTGATCCATTTATTAGCTACCACATGATTAGTACTCTTACTAAAAGATGGGGACTTATGCCACTTGAAATGATTAAAAAATGGTGTATCATTTCAAAATGTATCGTGTTTCTCTATTTGAGTATGGTTATTTTCTATAACCCAAGAAATTTGTCTAAATATGATCATAATATTCTTAGCACCAATACCAACTATGCTGACTTTCTTAGCATGTAGATCCCTACATTTTCTATGGGTATTTATTCCCTTCCTTCTGTTAATATCTATTACTAAATAATGGAACACACTTAGTTATCACATAATAATAATGAGAATTAATCAACAAAATAAAAATTCCCCTAATAGAGATTTTTTTTAAATATTAAAAGAAATTATTTTTGTTTCCATGTTTGTAATGTTTGTTTTAAAACATAGTTCCCAAGTTCTCTACTAAACATGCTCTGATACCAAATGTGAAGACACAAATGCCAGTAGCCTTGAAAATATGCCTTACTTTATTAAATTTTAATAGATATCAGATTCAAATCCCAAATGATTGATCAGTTTAGTAGTCTGGAAGAACTATATACATACATAGAACCCTTATTACATCGGTAATCAATATAAATCAAAACAAAGGAAATTAATTGAATCCTTGAACTCATTAAATCATTTCATCTTCAAATACTGGGGGAAAGATAAAAATAAAAATGGTGATCTCAAATTCTCAGTAAGGGTTAAATAGAATATAAGCTATCTTGAATCGATAAATCATAAACATTATGTAAATATATATAATTAGAAACAAATTTCATTTAATAAAAAACATGAGAACAATATTAAATCCACATATATTTTCATTGTGAAAATATCATGGATAACTGACTGAAAGTATCCTTTTTTATTTTCAATGTTCTTTTGAGGAATAAAGTGAGAAACCACAGAAGCAGTCTGAAAAAATCTCCAAATAACCCAGACAGAAAAATAAAACCAAAGCAAACCACCGGAACTACCCCAACCAAGAAAATGATCCTAAAAACAAGCATTCACCGAAACATGGACCTTCAGAAAATAGTCTTGTGTAGAAGTGCACGAGCACGGTACAAATGGCATAGCCATACCCTCTCAGCATCCGACTCCAAAAGGCCTGAATCAAGTAAGAATTTGTGCTCTGTTCCCCCTATGGCGAAGGTCCTGGAAGAAAGCTGGAAGAGACATGAAATATCCAAACAAAGACAAAAAACTAGAACACCCAAGGGATGGACCTCATCAAACCCTCTCAACATACCTGGACAAATACACCCTTAACCAAGATCATTAGAAAGGAACTTAATATTACCTGAATCCCTTTCCCTGAAAGTTTCCAGGATAGGGGTGGAACATGTCAATCAACCTGTTCAAAAATTCTCTTCTCTACCATAGAAGAAAGCTGATCCCATGTCTGAATGTACTCTTCAACATTGATTATCCCTCTGTTGAAACCCCCAACCAGAATGGAGTCCTGTCTATCAATCCATGTATATTGTTCCTCATTTAGAGACACCCCTAGCAACCTCCCCATCATGGATAAAAATAATTGAAATCTTAATAAAGGTAATGTTTAATAATTTGTATACCTTGACCTCAAGCATCATGGTAATTATTCCATAAAGACCTTTCACAAGATGGTTTAACTGTTGTGGGTTAAAACCCATTTAATTTGGCCCATTTTTTCATCTCATGATACTTATGATGCCTTAAAGGGATATCTATAACTGGGTCCCACTCATTTATACATGCCAAAATCATTCCTTAAATATTAAAATGATCAATTTAATTCATGAATGGATATAACTTATCAAAAAAATATATGTATTGAGTAAAATATACAGATTTAACATTCTTTCCCCAATTTATCAAATAAATTTCAAAGTACACACCATATAAAAAATTGTTATATGGATTAGGAAGTAATAATATCGCTGATACAAGAAATATGGATATTTAATGAAATTTTTAATGAATAAGGATTATTAATAAAAGGGGAAATATATACATCATATAAAATAAAATAGGTGAATAACATCAAAATTATTCCTGTTCGAAAGAAAATCGAGACGAAGTCCCTTACAAGGATAATATCATTAATCAAATAAATAATTTTTTTATACAAACAATGAATCAAAATAAAAAAGTGTAATAACAATATAATATAATAAAATGTTATTTTAAACGTAAACATTTCATTATATAATCAATAAAATAAAAATATACAATTAATACAATGAATAAAAATTGAGTAAATAAATCCCTTACCATATTGTAATCAGTTGAATATATGCCCCATGAAAGTAATTATTATCCAATAAAAATAGAATAACATAAATATAATGAAATTAATGATATAATATATCAAATGATAGTATACATACACCACACACCAGAAATAATGGTTGAATAAGGAATATATCTCACCATTCTAAAAATAAGAGGAGAAAATCCCATACCTTATGTCCAAAAGCATTTTTCACTTGTACTTAATGTACTATATAATATAATAAAATTAATTAATTAACTAATTTTCAACATTTTAAACATTTTTTTTTATTTATTATAATTTTATTGAGTTCATTTATGTCCATTATTATGAGTAATAATGATTAATTTCATTGTTTTGGGAATTTTTTGTTTCATGCTATTATGGTCTGTTCCATTGTGTATAATTATGGGACATCTTGTGAATTAGAAGAAAAACACCAAAGTGGAATGAAATGGTATCAAAATATTTATAGGATTTTAAATGGTCCCTTATATCATTTTTTATATTAGGATGTTTCCGGAGATAAACCATTAAGGAAATATTTTTGGATTATTTTTTGTGGGTTTTTCCAAACATAAAAAATACATTCGTTTTATTTAATATTATCTATATAAATTTCTTCTATAATATTAAAAAAGTAATGATTTTTATTTTAAAATATTATTTTACCATTATTATAGTTTTATGACCATCCTTGAAGGTGGTAAAGTAAAACAAAAAAACATCATCCATAGAGGTCATGAATCGACACATCAGAGAAGATGGTTTCATTTTTTTAAAAGAAGAGTGAAGAGATTTGATGATGGATATTACATTATCATAATAAAATTAGAGTATATATATGTGATACTATATTAATCATTCCACTTTGGATAGGGTGTATTAGGTTAGGATAAGAAAATAAAATAAATTAAAAGAGAAAGGATGAGGATTTTACCTCTTATGTGTCATCTCTTTGAGAACCTTTTTAAGGCACTTGTGTTTGGAATTTTGATAAGACCAGCATATCATGTATGTGTGTAAGATTAATGGGAATTTAATTGTGAATAATTTTTAAAATATAAAAGTCTTTGGAGGTTTTTGGAGAAGGGGTGTTGAGGGGTAGTATTTATAGGGGAAGAGAGGGGTGTTTTTAATTATTGTATTCATTTGTTTATTATTTTGGATCATGAATGTAAATAGTGTTGATTATTTTGACTATATACACTAACTAGTGCATCTAATTTTTATTTAATGGGTTCTTACATCATCCCTAACTCAAAAAATCATTTATTTGACTTATAATGTTAAATATAGTAAATTACTGTATTTCATTATTCATAAAAAACTCAACTACTTTAGAAAAATCCCAAAAATTAAACTTAAATATATTTTATGCGTAAGTTTAAAAAATAAAATCCATTTTATAAAAATAATTTTCTAAATATGGTAAATTTAATTTTTAATTAAAATCATCATTTACTTAAAAATTCATAATTTTAATATAATAACATATTTTATGACACTTTGAGAATTTTATTATGGTAAATTTTTTTTTATTATAAATATAATAAATCAAAATATTAATTTATTAATCTACTTTATGTCAATAATTTTTTTTAAATCATTATATTAGTTATAAAATTGTAAATAAACATTTCTGTTTCAGAAAAATACCAAAAGTTAATTTAACATTTTTAAAACATTTACTTACTCATTACATGATTTAAATATATAATATATTCATTTATTACAAAAATAAATTTTATTTACACTTTCATAGTTTGGGTTATTATTATAGTCTCCAGATTACTATTCATGACACTCACATTCTTATTCCAAGAGTCATATTAAAACTAGAATATTTAATAGTATGTTGGGGTTCATTTAAGATTAGTGTTGCATGCAACATAAGCTATCGATGAAATTGATTTTAGTTAACATGATAGATATATAAAATATTAGGGTTTTGTGTAAACAATAAATCAATCATAATAATAAACTATTAAGTATGTTGGTGTAAAATAAATCGCATCACTACATCGATGTAGTAGTCCACAGGCATGCACAAGTAATACTTTCATATCTTATTTGACTAAGAATAGGTGGAGAATGGTTTCTCCATAATAATAATAAAATAAAATAATATATATTATACTAGATACCTCATTTCTATGGATACAATATTTTTATTGGATGTAGAAGAAGAAATAAAATTGAACGATCTTGGTTAATATCTACAAAACTTTTTTGAGAGACCTCATTTGGATTACACCTTATGCCTTAAAGGATTGGTATTAAGAGAATACCAGAAGCTATAGGATTAATGTAAGGATTCATTTAATATTTTGGATTATGAATTATCTAACATTGAAGGCTTAAATAGTATGAATAAGGAAGGATAACATGTTCTCTTGTATAAGTGAAGGGATGAACAGAAATGGATTTTCTTAAAACATTTTAATGATATAAGGTCACTTTCATTGGAAAGTGGATCCAAATAGACATGTCTTAAAATATAGGATAGTATAAGTTTTAAATATCTTAAACCAATAAAACATAGATAATTCTGAGTTGATATCCTACCCTTATATTTTAGTTTAACCCTAGATAAGCAGGTTTTAACCATCTCATGTGTAACCAACTCTTTTAGTTTTTTAATATTTATTATTTCCAAACAAAAATTTGACCTTATTAAAGTGTATCAGTTATTATGATTTCAAATATGGAGTCCATTTTACCAGAATAAATTTTTATAAAAGGAATAATTTAATTTTAACTGAGCAGAAAAACTACAATGTAAGCAAATTTTATTAAAATAAATTTTTAAGCATAAACATTAATATATATCCATTTAATTCCTTGTAAAAGCCATAAATTTAATTTTAAAATATTATATGAAATATATAATCTTAAAAATTCATTAAAATAAAAAAAAATAGATTTAATAAAATTATTAAGATAAAAACGCATTTCCCCCATCAAAATCATTTAAAAAAAACATGTTTCAACCCAAAAATTTACTTGTATCAAAACAAAGTATATTGATTATTTATATTTAATTATCTATATTATTAATAATTAAATTTTAATTATTTTACATTAATTTCATATTAAAAACATAGTTGGATTATTACTTGAAATGAAAAGATATTTTTTTCCAAAAATCGGTATTTTTCACTATTTAAAGAACTATATTTTTTAAAACAATTCCTAAAAAATTAAGCATAGGATAATAATGAAATTATTATATAAAAATTTATATTATTATCCTTTATTAAAATTTTAAAAAATGGAATAAATTAATTTTAATATTTTAGTGCAACAAAATGTGAAAAAATAATTTTAGAGGAAAACATATTTTTAAAACATAAAATGACTACTAAAAATTGAGAGCTTATTTATTATGAATTAATAAATAAATTTCCACTAAACTACTACAAAAGAGGGAAAGGGAAGAACTACCCTTTATCAATGCTAAACAGAAAGTGCTGATAAAGGGGTATAAAGTTATTAGTGCTAGTTAAAAGCATTGATAAATATACCCTTTATCAGCCCTAAAAAAAGCGCTGTTAAAGGGTACACCTTTATCAGTGCTCTATCAGCACTGATAAAGGTTTTTATTCTTAATTTATATAAAATTATAATATTTATAATTGTAAATAATTTTTTTTAATAGATTGATAATTATATACCAATATTTATAAATGTATTCTCTATATTGTTATAATTATTAATAAATAGATATATATTTATCTTAAATACCATTTTAAATAAATATATAAGAACATAAATAAATTATTAAATAAAAACCATTGGAACCTTTATCAGCGCTCATTAGAAGCGTTGATAAAGGTATGTTTTATCAGCGCTAAAATAAAGGCTCTGGTAAAACATACCTTTATTAGTTCTTTTTTAGCGCTGATAAAGATATACCTTTATCAGTGCGAAAAGGTGATGATAAAATAACTATTTATCAGTGTTATAATTATAGCGCTGATAAATACATATTTTATGAGCACCTTTTTAGAGATTTTAACGAGCACTGATAAAGGTTCCAGTGGTTTTTATTTAATAACCCTAACAGGCCCTCCTCTCATGCACACGGTCATGCTTTCGTGGAAGCCGAACCGGGCCCCTCTTCCGCTGTGACCTATCCACCTCCTCCTCCTTATATTTCTCTTCCTCTACCATCACCGCTGGGTTTTCCTCCTCAGCCACGACCATCATCCTCCTCCACTGCCGCTGCCTCCTCCATAGAAGCCTCTGTCGTAGCTTCTTCATCTACAATGTCCATCTTGATTTGATTGTAGACCAAGCACCTTTCTTAAAGTAAGACCTAGTAACTAGGGTAATAGATTATTATTTTCTGGTTTGAGATATTATTGTTGATATTTTTAATAAATACTAGGTATTTACCTTAGATGTAATTATTTAAAATTTCTCATTCTCCATTGGAAAAAGGCCTATCTACATGTATCATGGTCAGAATGTAGGACTCACATGACATGTTCTTACATGTTTCTAAATGAGTTTTGATGGGAGGTTCAGCTGTTTAAAGGGTCATCAATAACTTATATATAGTTTTTCAATGTAAATGTTGGGTGGAATTATTTTCAACTGAATTATAATACTATGTCAATTAGTTCCTAGTTTATAATGATTTGTAGTGGTGTATGTATAGGCTCTTTATGAAATGGATGCACAGACATCCCTACTGTGTCGACAAAGGAACTTCTTACTCGAAGTGATCCAAAATGGGTCATAAATTATCATAAGGATTTTGGTTGAAGAAGAGAACCACAAAGAATCAAGAGAGGGTGAATTGAGTTCATGAATTTTTTATCACATAAAGCACCCTTTATTTAGTCAATACTGTTTTTAATCCATTGTTTTCTGCAGTAAAATACAAAAAGGAAAATATAATGAGAAAGATATCACACATAATTTTTTAGTGGGTTCTTTGGGTTTGTGGGATGTGGTAAATGGTGTAATCTGTTTTAGATTATTTTATTCTTATTGGTTTCCATTATTTTATGTTTTCTTTTCATTTGGAAATATCCTCTGATGTGCGCCTCTCCTCTGCCACGAATGAACCTCTACCATGTGCTGAACAACACCTTCGCGTTGAGTTTTCTCATGTTACTCATTGGTTTCCTCTTGTTCTCATGTTATTACTGTTTGATATTGTTGGTTATAATGTGAAATGTACGGGCTAAATGCCCCACTGAAAATCATGACAGTTGGTGGTCCTTGTTTGCGCACTAAATGAATTTCATGTTAGTTGGTTCCTGTTGAACATTTGAATATAAAAATTGGTAATATACGTATAATTGACTTATGAATAATTCACCAGGATGATAAAACATATGTGATAACCCCCAAATTAACAAACAAAATTGAATATGGTATGCTTTGTAAAATATGAAATTGTGATTGTTTGGTTTGTATGGTGTTGTGATTATGAGCACGATTGTGTTTTTGTATGGTGTTGCGGTTGTTGGCATGATTGATATGCCATTTTTTCCATGTTGTAGTTATTCCACCATTGAATATCAATCCAAAAATTACCCATTTCAATGGCACCACCACTTTCTTACTGGTGTAATTCCACATAATCCTAGAAAACCATTTCTAGAGGACTCTATGAGACATTTTATGGTGTGACAATGATGTTTTTCAGATTTTATATATTTTTAAAATACATGGTATGTAGTCTTGTTAAATGGACCATGCTTTACCATACATGCATTACATATAGGTTTTAATTCCACACAACATTTACCTCTAAAATTTACATCACATGACTCATCTTCTGACTCAAACTTGGAATAAGTTTCATATTAAATTTTACATGTCATGTGAACCTTGGTAACACACAATGTAACTTTAAGACATATAATTTAGCAGGAAACCATGTACATGCCCTGAAATAATGGTAGAACAACATGATATGTGATTTACTTCACTCACACCATGTATAGATACCATAAAAACATGATGTGTATAGACTATATACCCCTAGTGGTCATGTAAGGACTACCCGCCGTGTATTCTACAAAAATGTGCTTCATAGCTGGTGAGGTGACTTAGTATGTATCTAAAGTTCACTCCTTTAGCTCAAGTTGTTCAATATATCATGTATTTTTAAAGGCATCAAGCAGTATTTGTAAGACTAACTTGGAATTAATTTAATATATGTCAGATTAAATCAGGTATCTTATCCATACACGATGTTCACCCTATTGGAAACACCATGTATATGGATTTCACATGAGTTTAGAAATGGTAGTATACAACCAACCTTGACTGAGAACCCTACACATTGTGTATCCATTGAACACATTGTGTGCTATGTTATTTTCATTATTAATATTTATTTTTTACTTTGATGATAGTATTTCATGTATTAGTAGCCCATTATAAATATATTCTCATATAGATCACAATAGTATGATTCCCTCAATCTTTGGAAATTGCACATGATGTGGTTTGGATATTTTATCTATAATCACTCTTCTTGAGATTTAACAAGTGACAAGTGAGATGTTTAGAGAAAATATGGAGTATGGTACTCCTCCATGTTTCGGTGAAGAGTCCTCCATGTATAGGTTTTTAGTAGTCCATAGAAATATACAAAAGACAGGGCATAGTCCCTCGTATATAGATAGAGTTCAAATACTTTCACATGTTTTGGGGTAGGTTCCTCTATTTCATGTATGAGTAGGCCATTATATCCTTACATTGTTTTTTAGGGAATCTTACTGGTTATGTTTACAATCACACCTGTATGGACTTTATAACCACATGTGATGTGTTTATTTTTATATTTTATAGTTTGGAGATGAAATTTGTGGACATAGAGTTAGTGAGGTTTGAGTAACAGTTAAATTTTATCCAATGATGGTTCATTGTAGAGGCATTTATACAATGATTTTTTTTATAAAACCCAAACAATGCTACATGATTAATTAAAACATAATATTAGGAAAGTTCGACATCGAACCCATAAAGACGATGAATATTAATAAAAAATGGATGAATTCCAATCAGTTAATAAAAGAGTATGAAGATGGCATGATAGAGTTTATCAAGTTTATATAAGATCATGAATGTGACCCTTATCAAATCCTTTGTCCGTGTTTACACTGTTTTTATTCAATACAAATTAGTCTAGAGGAGTTGGAAAAACACCTGATCTAACACGGAATATATCAAAGTTATACATGTTGGAATAAACATTGGGAAAAATGGATGTAGGTAATGGATTGAATAACACGGCGTTTTATGGATCATTTGATATGATTACAAGTGTGAATAGTAAAGGAAACCGTATGGAGGATGTGATTACAGATGTGAATGATGATGGAGATAGTATTGAGGAAATGACAAGGATAGTTTAAGATGAACATCGTGATTGGCCAAAATTGTTTGAGAAGTTAAAGAGTTGTGCAAAAACACCAATGTATGTTAGTTGCACTAAATATATAGCATTTTTAGCCTTATAGAAGCTGTATAATTTGAATGCATGTAATGGGTGGAGTGACACCAATTTTATGGAACTACTTTCTCTCCTGAGTGACATGCTCCTAGAAGATAATGAACTCCCAATCCGAACATACAATGCCAAAATAATGCTACGATTGATGGGTATGATCTCTGAAAGAATACATGCCTTCCCAAATGACTGTATATTGTTTTTTAAGGACCACAAATCACATAAAGAATGCCCAAAGTGCGGTTCCTTATGATACAAGAAAGATGATTCTAATCCTACAAAAGTTGTATTGTACTTTCCAATCATTCCAAGGTTTAGGCGCTTATAAGGAAGTGAGGAGACTGTAGGACAATTGACATGGAATACAGATACAAGAATTAAATATGGGAAACTATGTCACCCAGTAGACACTCCTTAGTGGAAGAGAATTGATCACGAGTAACATAAATTTGGAAATGAGCCGAGAAAGCTTCGGGTGGCATTATCTACAGATGGGGTGAATCCTTTTGGTTTTCAAAGCAGCAGTCACAGTACATGGCCGGTTATGTTGGTAAATTATAACTTACCACCGTGCTTATGCCTGAAATGAAAATACATCATGTTATCTATACTTATATCAGGGCCAAAACAACCGGGTAATGATATTGATGTTTATTTGGATCCATTGATTGAGGATTTAAAAATATTGTGGGATTCAGGTGTTACATTGTATGATGCTTAAAATATGAAGATTTCACTTTGAAATCCATGTTGTATGGGATGATAAATTACTTTCCTGCTAATGGAAATTTTTTAGGATATAGAATTAAAGTAACTCAAGGGTGTCCTATTTGCAAACAAGGTACCTAGTTAATTAGGTTGAAAAATTCATTGAAAACCGTGTTTCTTATACATTGCTGATTTCTACCCTGACTGCATAAGTACCAATCTTGGATGACATCATTCGATGGAATTTCATAAGAATGTGCAGCACCATCTCTACTAATAGGTGATCGATTGTTTTAGAAAGTAAAATATTTGGACACTACTTTTGGTAAATCATTTTTGAAAAACCTTATGAAAATTGGTTGGAAAAAGTGATCAATTTTTTTTTGATTTACCATACTCGAATTGTCGGTATGTCAGACATTTTCTTGATTTTATGCATGTTGAAAAAAATGTATGTGATCGTTTCATCGGCACATTTCTAAATGCACCCAAAAAAACAAAGAATGGAATTAAGGCTAGATTGGACATGGTTGAGATGGTAATACGAGATGAGTTGGCACCAGTGAAGGGTGAAAACTCCTACTGCTTACACTCTTTCTAGGAAGAAGAAAAATTAGTTTTGCAACTTCTTGAATGACATAATGGTTCCATAGGGGTATTCATCAAATATCAAGAACACTGTGTCAATGAGAGATTTAAAATTAAAGGGTATGAAATCACATGACTACCATGTTTTGATGCAAGATCTAATTCCTATAGGTTTACATTGTATTTTGCCTAATAATTTCCACCATATTTTAATGAATCTTTTTTTCTTCTTCCAAGCTATATGCAGCAAAGTTATTGACCCGGCGAAATTTCCAACTATGGAAAGAGAAATTGATTTCATGTTTTGTGAATTGGAAATGTTCTTCCTTCCGAAATTTTTTGATATGATGGTTCATTTAATGGTTCATTTGGTGAGAGAGATTAGACTATGTGGTCCTGTACATTATAGATGGATGTACCCCATTGAACAGTATATGAATATTTTTAAAGGGTATGTCAAAAATTGACGTTGGATAGAGGGTTGTATTCTGGAGCAATATATTGTTGAGGAAGCTGTTCAATTTTTTATCAAATACATTTATGGTGTGGAAAACGTTTGCCTACCGAAATCTCATCACACTGAGCGGCTTGAGGGTAAAGGAATTTCTTAAAGAGAGGTTGTCATAATCAGTATTACAGATCAGGAGCAGGCTCACCTTTACATTTTTGCATAACAGTTTCGAGGTTGACCCATATGTTTAGACCCACAAAAAAATTCTTAGGCATTTGAATCCTTCTAGAGATGAAAAATGGATATCAAAAACACATAATTGACAATTTATAGGTTGGTTCTAGGACCATATTTTTAAGCAGATAGATGAAAATCTAGTCGCAATTTTAGAACAAATTCGATGGCTAGCTAGAGGAGCAAGTGTGTATGTATTATCTTACAATAATTACGCAGTTAAATGTTATACATTCTATACCAATGAACATGATGAAGATAGTACCATACAAAATAGTGGGGTTACACTTGTGGCTGAGGCGATACATTTTTCCGGTGATAAGGACAATGATCCAATTTATACGAATATGACATACTTTGGCATCATCAAACGAATATGGGAGTTGGTTTATATGAAATTCAAAGTGCTGATTTTTCAATGAATGTGGTTTGATAATAGGAGTGATTTTAAAATAGATGAATTAGGATTGGTGAAAGTTTATTTCAGTAAGGAAGGGGAGAAAGACGAACCATTTATAATGGAGTCACATGCAGTACAAGTATTTTATGTTCCAGAAACCAAAAACTAAAATTGGTCAATTGTTCTGTTATCGACCCAAACAACTGAAGGGCCATATGAAAGTTCAATGGAGGATGGCCCTTTTATAGGGACTTCACAATAATTTTGCAGTGGTACCAATGTAGATGTTGTTTTTTATGTCAGAGGAGACAACAATGAAAGGATTTACATTGTCGATAGAGGAGTCAAATCTCTTCAGCCTTTAAAAAAAGAGGGTACAATAATCAGGTTATTTGTTTATTGTAATATACATTGTGTTACATTATGTTATTATCTTTTCACTACTGATTTTATGTAATCTAAATTAAATGTTAAACCACTTCTCCAGATAATGACTTCTGCACCTGCTGATGTTTCCAACCCAAGGCACAAAAGGTCTCTCAACCAACTGGTGGTGGTCCTAGTGAAGATCAACAACATTTTTCTCAACTAGATGTTGGTGGTCCCAGTGCAGAGCAACAACAGGTTTCTCAACTTGTTGTTGTTGGTCCCAATGCTGAGGTACAATAGGTTTATCAACATATTGCTGCTGGTCCAAGTCCTGAGGTACAACAAGTTTCTCAACCTGTTGTTGCTGGTCCCATTGCCGATGCTAGCACTCTGGAGGAACATATTGATGATACTTCTTGGGAAATCCTTAGAAATGAAACCCTTAAAGCGCAAAAAAAGAGCGTCGTAGTTTGATAGTGTTAGCCAAAATCCTTAAAGAAAAATCAAAAGGCAACAAATTTGAGGTGGGATGGAATAAGCGAGGCCAACATGTTGACCCCAACAGAACCATCTTTAGTAGCTGCATTGGAATCATCACTTGGAAACGCGTGCCGATTGATGTACAATCATGGCACCATGTTTTCACCAAGCTTAAGACACTAATGTGAGAAGAGATTATGGTAACATTATGATATCATTTTTTTAATTTATTAAAATAAAATAAATTACCAAAACATTGACTTACTCTTTATCATCCATTGTAGAGTGCATTTATAGTAGATGTTTCACACAAGGAATATGTATTAAGAGTTTAAGGAAGGATTCATAGAGGTTTCCGCATAATTATAACAAAATATCATCTTAAATATGCTGAAGGGAAAATCAAGCTGCACCAACCTCCTCTTTATGCACACTTGATATCCCAAGGAGCATGGGATGCGTTTAGCAACCATCATGGGGAGAATACTTTTCAGGTACATTGTGTGGGTTAATACATTGTTTGATGTTTCTTGTATTCATCACTTTGATAGACAATTTTTTTTAATGAAATATAAACTGAGTTCTGAAAATAAAAAATGCGCAACAGAACCAGTGTACCCTTACCGTAATGAAAGGATGGGGTATTCTTCACTTGAGAAAAAATTGGTAGGTCTTTTAAATCAACTGTATGACTTGTATGTGATATAAAACAACACCATAACCATGTCTCTTTGTTTTTATGTAGACTGATGAATCAAAATTGAAAGCCATATCCATCCCACACCATGTGCTATGGAAGGAGACTGGTTTAAATAAATAGGGGATACTGATAGATGAAAACACAAAAAAAGTGTGGGACACATGTGTATGTATGACATAATATAAAATTGATTTTATTTAAATCAATATTAAATTACAGTGACTACTTATTTTTCTATATTTTATATCTGACAAAGTCACAAGAATCAATAAGAATTGCACCAGATGCATAAATTCTTTCAGCAGCCTTGAAGCAGCTAGAACAGTATGGCCGCGTTAGAGGTGCGGGTTTTGGGGTGACACCCTGAATATATTTTCAAAAACAAAAATAAGTGCAAGATAAAAATGAAAAAAATGGAAAACCTGCAAGAAAAATTATCTATTTTTCAAGAATAATTTCAATACCAGAGAAAGATGATAGCAAGTTTGATGGGGAATAGGCAAAGAGAAGAAACAACTCAACAATAACCCGTGCGTGATGATCCCGCCCCACCCCCCATCAGCTTTTAGGTGATCCATTACCCTAAAAAACCTGACTTAGCTGAGGTAATCAATATTTCAATAATTATTTCTATGAAATGTGATTCACATAGACAATGATACCTTTCGTATACTAATATTATACTGGGTGATAATGATTGTGATTTATATCTACCAACTCCTACCTATCACCTTCTAGCGAGGGCTATGGTGTTCAATACGCAGAATGACATGATACACAATAAACAACTTCCAACAGATCATTTCAGAGTGTCAATTAACGTAGCTAATGATCCGAGTGCCAAGCTACCTATTCCAAATGACGATGACGACATTTAGACGGTTGGAAAAGCTGTTGGAACATTCATCGCATGGACAACAATTCTTGTAAAAAACATGCCGACAAGGAGGTATACATTTTCAACTTATTTTTCAAGCCGGACCTTTAACATTTAATGAAAAAAGGTCTGAACCCATGAATGTTATTGCAGAATGACAAAAATAAGGGGTGAAATTAAATATCAGCTCAAAAATATCTCAAGGATCAACCAACCGATTGAAACGGTCTACTGAGAGCACCTTCACCTCACCCGTTCTATCTCCACAGTTAATATCATTACAGGATCATGTGGATACAAACATGATAGATGACAATACTCACATAGTTGATTTTGAAAAAGATATGTATGGAGAGGAATCATCAGATTTCATTAGTACTGAAAATGTAAATGATATCCTCAAGTATGAATGGCTAGGTGTCTCAGTTAGAAATGTATACATGAGGTATGTTTTCGGGATTTGATTTTAAAAAAGATGATATACTCTGATAATTATGACTAAATAAATTTTATATTTTTCACAAACATATATATGAAAAAAAATTGAAGGTATTTCCCCATGAAATGTTTTTTTGACTCGTTAGTCAACACACCACCTCTTTAAAAAACGAAATAGATTCTGATAAGGAGGCTGTAATTATTTCATCCCTGGTCAAATCATTTGAAAAAAAATTACGGATGATAGAATCTTTTTGATACCAACGATGTAGGGATAAAACTCTACAATTTAATCATATAAACAATATTTTTATTTCTTTTTTACTTATAATTTTTTGTATTTTTAGGCAGCATTGGAAGTTGATTGTAGTCAATTTGGATACTCCAATTAATTATTTTCTGGATTCAATGCATGGATATCCGACAAACCAACCACACATGATGGCGTTTGTTAATTGGTAATACAATAGATCCAAAATTTTAAAACTAAACATCTAGTTATATAATTTATGTTATCTTTTAATGAGGATTATGTTATGACAAGGTGGTGCATCAATGACTTCTACTACATGGAATGAATCTATGGCCTAAGGATAAGAACAACAACAAGATCTACAACTGGAAAAGTATTGTAACACCCTGAGATTTTATGAAAAATATTCTTTTTAATTTTATTGATGTCTTGGGTTATACGTTACAAGAAAGGAGTCTTTCACAACACGCAACCCTAACTTGGCTGCATTACACACAATCGTGACCTTCCTCAATAGCGTGTGTTGTACGCAATACCGAGTTTCACTAAACAACGATATGCTATTAAATTATTATTAAAACTAGCCATTATGAATAGTAATAACCACTTTTTGAAATCTTTTAAATTTCATCATTCAAAATGGACTTCATTTTTGGATTCGGAATATCGAAATTAGCCTAGGGTGAAATTTTGGTATTTTTCTGAAAACTTTAAATTTTTGATGAATAGTGAAAACACTGGGTTTCTATTTAAAAACCAAATTTTTATTTAAATAATTATTTATTTTATTTAAATTTATTTTAGGTCAAAATTGACACATAATACCTATATAAGTTCAATTTAATTCATTGGAGTCATTTTATAATAATTTTAGATATATAAATATTTTATTGAACTTTTGACCGTCTTTTACCCACCTCCTAGGAGAATTTGCAAATTTACATAAAACATAATTTTACAGCTTTTGTCAATAGAATTTCAAAAAATCCAAGAGACACGATTGATTTCAGTAAGTAAAATGTGGTTCAATGAGATGAAAATAATTTTTGGTGAATAGTAACTTTTTACTTTTATTTACCACGGTTAAAAGTAAATCGGGTAATTAAGGGTAAAAATGATATTATTATTGTCCTAAAACATGTCCTAATTCTATTGGATAAGTGTAATTCGACCAAAAACAATGTTAGGAATAAAATATGACCATTTAGGCCCATTTGGATTAGATTAGGACATTTAATATTAATTTATTTAAAGAAGGGTTAAAATAGTTAAAATCAAAGTTTAATAAGTAAATCATTTTTAATATAGGGTTATACATAAGATAAATTAGACTATAAATATTCATTATAAAGTTAAAAAGGTTTACTACATAATGGTATTTTATTTATAATTTTTAGACATTAAATAAGTTAATTTATTTTTGACACAATGATGATGTAGTAATTATCTTATTAATGAAATATTGACATAATTGATGTTATAAATACCGAAATAAATGTAATTTGAGACTTTTTATGAATTAAAATACTTTTATAGGTTAATATGACATGTCATTATTGATGTAAGTAACTTTTTTATAACTAATATTTCTGTTATGAGTTTCACAAAAATAAATTACCAAATAGTTTCAAAATTGACATAAAATAGTGTTTAAAACAAATATAATATTATTAATTATTATTTTATTCCTAAAAATATAAGGTTCGGCCACATAACTTATATATGGTTATATATATATTAATAATATACAACTTCGGGTTCTTTTGGCTTGTTATGGTATGTTTATTAACCTTATAGTATAAGGAAATAAGAAGACACGGTAAAAGTAAAATTATTTAACTTAAGGTTAAATCTAAATTATAAGGTTAAAATAGAAAACTAAACTTGTCTAAATTCTATTTTATGAAATTATTTAGACCTATAACAACCTTATCTTAGAAATAAATCAATTTGGATCTATTAAAAACCGAATATGACTTTATAATAAAATAATATTTTTAGTTTTTCCATAGGTGCCCCTCTCCTCCCTTATAAAAGGGAACCTCCTCCCTCTCTTCCTCACACCACTTTGAGCCTTCAAGCTCGGAAAACCCCTGTAAAATTCTCTTCTAAACATCAGTAGAAACATAATAGAGGTCATGGTATTCTTCAAAGACCAATTTTAGTGCCCTAAAAGGAGGTCTCAATGAAGCGCTTCAAAGAAGAGGTAATGTCCGTTACCGATTCTTTCAACTTTATTTCTTCTTCCACTTCTTCTTATTTAGCTTTTTCATTATGAAGTAATAACATCAGTATAAATAATATAATGATATGTTATTATAAGTATGAAAATACCATATTTTTCTATCTAACCATCCTATGAAAAACGAAATCACCACGCGTGCATACGTACGAAATATCGTCTCCACGCCGTGGTGAAATCTCTTTTTCCACCAACATCTTACATGGATGGGTATAATGGTGTAAAGAATAACTATATATGGTTATTATAACATAATAATGATTATGATATATTATACCATCCACTCCAATTTTATTCAATAATTATGGGAACGATATAATCGCTCGTGCGTACGTATGGACTACCGTCTCCATGACGCGATGAGATTCATTCTCCATGTTAACCATACTTGAATGATCATATAGTTTATATAATGAATAATAATTAAATATATGAAATAATAATTCTACTATATTTATGTATATATATATGTATGTCATCTATTTAGTTTCATTCAATTAAATAAGGAAACGAAAACAGCGTTCATGCGTACGTACGGCCTACCGTCTCCATGAACGGTGTATTTCATTCCTTTTATCGATATATAATATACATATGTATATGATGAATATATATTATATATAAATAATGTTTTACATTCTGGAATTATGTAAATCAGGATATAAGTAATAATATCAAGAATGACAAGTCGAAACACATACAATAAATGAAATGATTTTACCCAAAATGCTGCTTTAACATGGAATTTACAAAAGAACGGGTAATATAAAGTCATAAGTGAAACATATATGATATCATAAAAATTAATATGATTCTGTAATAAGTAAATGACATTATTTAAATCATTATATAGGAGGTTCAGATACGTATGGAGCATATCAGACCTAAGGTAAGGGATAATTTTTCAAATCTCATTTTTATCCGAGATTGCTTATTCGTAAGTATTTACTGGGGTTATTAATATCATCCATGTACATGTTTTATAAAAGTGTTTTAATGTATGTTTAAATTCCTATTTACCCATTTTTTACTTTTACTACATGCTGTGAAAGGAATTCGTCTTTTGATTACGTTACGAGGTACTTTTTTGTCTTTTCCGGCAAAAGTACGAGAAGAATGTTTTTTTACCTTATACGGAATGAAAGGATTTTTAAGGTTTTATAAAGCCTTATTTTTGTGAAGCCTCCACCAAAATATTTCAAGACTATTTTAGATAAGATCATTTTCTTTTAAAATTGAATGACGTTTTGTGAAAAGAAATTTATTTTGAAAAATAAAGGATATTTTCCTCAAGAATTAATTTCAAATGTTTTATCAAAACCAGTTTCCATCTAAGATGAAATTATTTCATATGTGTATGATTCAAGTTTAATGTCTCTATGATTTACGTGGTTTCACTTTTCTTATGATGAAATGTCCATTTTTTTATATGGATTATGAAATTATGGGATGATGTTTATGAAAACCATTTTATTCTTTGGGTTATGGTGAATGTTTTTAGTTTATTTTGTGGAACAAGTAAGAATGATTTCAATATGAGATGGGTGGGACCTATATCTCCCTCCAATTCATTGGGTAAAGATTTATATCTCATGATATAGACATGGCTAGAATGGTAAGTTAATCCAGTTCAGTAATACAGGACTGGAACGAGGAGTGAAGTCGATTCAGAAAGGGACATTGTCCACTAAGATGGTCTTGGAAGCAATGCCTTGGATACTATGGAAATCATATCATGTGTTTAATGGTTGCCACAATCACATGTTTTATTCCCATGCTATTTTATCATGATTAATGTTTTTTTATGATCTATTCCTTATGTTCTTCCATGTTTTATGTCATTGATCATTATTTTATTGTTTAAACATTATGTTCATTTTTTTAAGTTCAAATGTATATGACTTGTTTTATTTTATCCATGCTTACCCTTACTGAGAATTTCAGCTCACCCTTTATATGTTTTCTTTTCCCCAGGATATAAATAAAGGTTTTAGGTAAGAAAAAAAAGGGTAAGATCATTATGGGAGATGTTGAAGATCTTTCACCGCGATTACAAGATTACATTCCGAGTTTCCAAAGACACTAAACTATTACGATCCTTGTGTGTCTGTTTTTGTTATGTATTAAGTATTCCGAAAAAGTAATGTAATTTCCATGTACGTCATGCTTTGGGTCTCTACAGTTGGTATCAGAGGAAAGGTTTAGTGAACCTTTGGAAACTAGTATGCGAAAATGTTAGTGAGATTCCTAGAGATATTTCTAAGGTATGTCTAGGGATATCCCAAAGGATAAGTATACGTATAGGATATAGTCCTAGAACTACGGTAATGATCATAGAATTTAACCTAAGATGTTAGATATTGAGGGAACTCCCCCTTTACTATGTTGTTTTCCCTAGCATGATTTTTTCCTCTCACACTATTCTTTTTGGGTTTTAGAAAATGGCTAGAAACAAGAAGATTCACGATAATGAAGGACATGACAGAAAATTGAATGATATTCTTCATGAGCAACCAAATGAAACAGGATTTGGAAGTCCAAACATCATTATTATACCTAATCAGCAATCTCATAATATGATCAATAATCTCAACTTTGATAAGTTTCCTAACTCAGATAATAAGAGAAAGATGGAGTTTCATGATGATCATAGAGGAAAGAATGTTCAATTTCCCTCATGTAAATCATGTGGGAAGAGGCATCAGGGAGATTGTTTCAAAGGAACTGGAAGATGCTTTGGGTGTGGAAAAGAAGGACACAAAGCTTGTAAGTGCAAAGTAAAAGGTTCAGTTAACACCATGGACAAGGATAATGGTATTTCTACGACATCAAGAATGATTAGATGTTTTAAATGTGGAATGTACGGGCATTATGCAAACCAATTCCCTAAGGGAAGATCTCATGAAGAGAATCAGCATGGTCATATGGGTAGTATTTATGTGGATGATGATGAGGAGACTACAAAATGACATATGAGCTGAAAGAAGTGTTGAAGCTCAGTCAGTTGTTTTATAAGGTAGTGGAATGATTGTATTTTTATCGAGAGTTGTGTTGTATAGTTAATGGTACTATGGAATAAAGAATCATCTAAGGATTGTTACACTATTGTTTTTCCTAAAGTATTTGAAATTATATGATGAATGGTACTAGTAACCATAGAAGGTTATTCAGATATTTTTGGAAAGTAGATGATATGCGCATAATTAAGGAATAAGAAGATAATGAGATGTTTGATTGTATTCATGAGCTCATGATTGATATAAGGACTAAGTGATATCCTAGTTTGAGTATATATAATTTTGAGGATTTTGGTATGTGGAAAGTTTTAACTTTTAACTGCATTTATGTTTTCACTAAGGTTTAATGGGAATTCATTTTTCAAGAGAATACATGATTAATGCCTTTGAATGTTTGGAATGTGACCAACAAGACATATCTTATGATATATGGGGATCAATGATGGTATTAACATGCTTGTTATAGGAAATATCTGGTAATCATTTTCACTATATTATGAGAGTGGATTGTAGTATTATGGATAAGCCTAAAGATTGGAATGGATTATGTTGGACATAAGTTAGTATTGTTTAAGGATATAAGTTTTTTTCGATATTATTGATGGGATGTTATAGTAATGTAGTTTTAGAAAAAGGACAACCTACAGGATGGGTGACAGCCCATCGCGTCAGACAAGGCTGTGGGAATCAAACCCACAACCGAAGTGAGACTGGTCTTTATCACCTACCACTGGCCTACAAGAAGTCCCTGGTTAGTAGAAACTAGTTTTATTTTATTAAGCGGTATGATATATGAAGTATAAGTTCATTTTTGGAACCATATACGATTAATCCAACCATAATATGGACTTATAACTTTTTCTAACCTTTTGTTTGAAATAGATGGAATGAACCATCATTCTATAACATGATCTACTAACACATCACAAATAAAAAATTCAACTTTATTTCTTTAAGGCATGAAGTGGAAATTGTTCAATTCACGAACAACTGCGAGATTGTACCAAAATCATGTAAGTATTTCTTTTAATTAATCAACTTTAGGGAAATGATCTTGAAAACCAAAAATGTTGTCCTAGTTCCCTTATATCCGATGAATCAGAAGGTACCTTAGATCATCAAAAATCTATAGCTTTGTGATTGTTAGCTTTTTCATAGCCATGTTCTCTACAACTCTCCATCATAACATGATGATTAGGTTTCTCTTCCATATCCATATTTTCACCCCAGTGATTAGTTAATTTGGGAAACCGTTATGTTTCATACTTTAGTTTTTAATTATTGGTTTTGGTATTCCTTTTTACGATGTGGGTTTTTATGAAAGAAACTTTCGAGTAGTAAACCATTTATAACCCCGACGAATTTCAAGGGTGAAATTCATTTTAAGGGGGGTAGAATGTAACACCTCGAGATTTTATGAAAAATATTCTTTATAATTTTATTGATGTCTTTTGTTGTACGTTACAACAATGGAGTCTTGCACAATACGCAACCCTAACTTGGCTGAATTACACGCAATCACAACCTTCCTCGATAGCGTGTGTTGTACGCAATACCGAGTTTCACTAAACAACGATATGCAATTAAAATATTATTAAAACTAGCCGTTATGAATAGTAATAACCACTTGATGAAATTTGTTAAATTTCATCTTTCAAAATGGACTTTATTTTTGGATTCAGAATATCGAAATTAGCCTAGGGTGAAATTTTGGTATTTTTCTGAAAACTTTCAATTTTTGATGAATAGTGAAAACACTGGGTTGCTATTTAAAAACCGACTTATTATTTAAATAATTATTTATTTTATTTAAATTTATTTTAGGTCAAAATTGACACATAATACCTATATAAGTTCAATGTAATTCATTAGAGTCATTTTATAATAATTTTAGATATATAAAAATTTTATTGAACTTTTGACTGTCTTTTACCCACCTCCTAGGAGAATTTGCAAATTTACATAAAACTTAATTTTACTGCTTTTGTGAATGGAATTTCAAAAAATCCAAGTGACATGGTTGATGTCAGTAAATCAAATGTGGTTCAATGAGATGAAAATAATTTTTGGTGAATAGTAACTTTTTTACTTTTATTTACCACGGTTAAAAGTAAATAGGGTAATTAAGGGTAAAAATGATATTATTATTACCCTAACACATGTCCTAATTCTATTGGATAAGTGTAATTCGACCAAAAACAACCTTAGGAATAAAATATGACCATTTATGCCCACTTGGATTAGATTAGGACATTTAATATTAATTTATTTAAAGAAGGGTTAAAATAGTTAAAATCAAACTTTAATAAGTAAATCATTTTTAATATAGGGTAATACATAAGATAAATTCGACTATAAATATTCTTTAGAAATATAAAAATATTTTCTACATAATGGTATTTTATTGATAATTTTTATACATTAAATAATTTAATTTATTTTTGACATAATGATGATGTAGTAATTATCTTATTAATGAAATATTGACATAATTGATGTTATAAATACCCAAATAAATGTAATTTGAGACTTTTTATGAGTTACACTAATTTTATATGTTAACATGACATGTTAGTATTGATTTAGATAACTGTTTTCAAACTAATCATTCTATTATGATTTTCACAAAAATCAATTACCAAATAGTGTCAAAATTGACATAAAACAGTTTAAAAAATATATTATATTATTAATTGTTATTTTATTCCAAAAAATATAATGTTTGGAAAAATGACTTAGATAAGGTTATATATATTAATAATAAACATCTTGGGGTTCTTTTGGCTTGTTATAGTAAGTTTATTAACCTTATAGTGTAAGAAAACAAGAAGACACAGTAAAAGTAAAATTATTTAACTTAAGGTTAAATCTAAATGATAAGGTTAAAATAGAAAACTAAACTTGTATAAATTCTATTGGATGAGAGGATTTAGAACCATACCAACCTTATATTATAAATAAATCAATTTGGAGCTATTAAAAACAGAATATGACTTTATAATAAAATAATATTTTTAGTTTTTCCAACGGTGCCCCTGTCCTCCCTTAATAAAGGGAACGTCCTCCCTCTCTTCCTAACACCACTTTTAGCCTTCAAGATCATCCAACCCCTGCCAAATTATCTTCTAAAATTCCCTAGAAACATCCTAGAGGTCCTGGTCTTCTTCATAGACGAATTTTAGTGCCCTAAAAGGAGGTCTCAAAAGAAGCTCTTTAAGGAAGAGGTAATGTCCGTTACCGATTTTTTCAACTTTATTTCTTCTTCCACATATTATTCTTTAGTTGTTTCATTATGAATTAATAAAATAAGTATCAATAATATACTGATATGTTATTATAATTATGAAACTACTCTATTTCAACATCTATCCATCCTACGAAAAACGAAATCACCACGCGTTCGTACGTACAGAATACCGTCTCCACGCCATGGTGAAATCTGTTTTTCCACCAACACCTTACATGGATGGGTATAATGGTGTAAAGAATAACTATATATGGTTATTATAACATAATAAGGATTTTTATATATTATACCATCCACTCCAATTTTATTCAATAATTATTGGAACGATATCATCGCTCGTGCGTACGTACGGACTACCATCTCCACGACGCGATGAGATTCATTCTCCATGTTAACCATACATGAATGATCATATAGTTTATATAATGAATAATAATGAAATATATGAAATAATAATTCTACTGGATTTATGTATATATATATGTATGTCATCTATTTAGTTTCAGTCAATTCAATAAGGAAACGAAAACAGCGTTCATGCGTACGTACGGCCTACCGTCTCCATGAACGGTGTATTTCATTCCTTTTATCGATATATAATATACATATGTATATGATGAATATATATTATATATAAATCATGTTTTACATTCTAGAATTATGTAAATCAGGATATAAGTAATAATATCAAGAACAACAAGTTGATACACATACGATAAATGAAATGATTTTACCCAAAATGCTGCTTTAACATGGAATTTACAAAAGAACGAGTAATAAAAAGTCATAAGTGAAACATATATGATGTCATAACAATTAATATGATTCTGTAATAAGTCAATGAAATTATTTAAATCATTATACAGGAGGTTCGGATACGTACGAAGCATATCAGACCTAAGGTAAGGGATAATTTTGCAAATTTCATTTTTATCCGAGATTGCTTATTCGTAAGTATTTACTGGGGTTATTTATATCATCCATGTCCATGTTTTATAAAAGTGTTTTCATGTATTTTTAAAGTCCTTTTTACCCTTTTTGGACTTTTACTACATGGTATGAAAGGAATATTTCTTTTGTTTACGTTACGAGGTACTTTTTTGTCTTTTCCGGGAAATGTATGAGAAGAATGTTTTTTTAACCTATATGGCATGAAAGGATATTTACGGTTTAATAAAGCCTTATTTTCATGAAGCTGTCACCAAAAGATTTCATGAATATTTTCAATAATATCCTTTTCCTTTAAAATTGAATGACTATTTGTGAAAAAAAATGATTTTGAAAAAGAAATGATATTTTCCTCAAGAATTCATTTCAAATGTTTTATCAAAACCATTTTCCATCTAAGATGAAATTATTTCATATGTGTACGATTCAAGTTTAATGTCACTATGATTTACAGGGTTTCAATTTTCTTATGATGAAATGTCCATTTGTTTTATATGGATTATGAAATGATGATATGATGTTTATGAAACCCATTTTATTCTTTGGGTTATGGTGAATGTTTTAAGTTTATTTTGTGGCACAAGTAAGAAGGATTTCAACATGAGATGGGTGGGACCTATATCTCCCTCCAATGCATTGGGTAAATATTTATATCTCATGATATAGAAATGGCTGAAATGGTATGTTAATCCGGTTCAGTAATGCAGGACTGGAACGAGGAGTGAACTCGATTCAAAAAAGGACTTTGTCCACTAAGATGGTCTTGGCAGCAATGCCTTGGCTACTATGGAAATCATATCATGTGCTTAATGGTTGCCACAATCACATGTTTTATTCCCATACTATTTTATCATGATTAATGTTTCTTTATGATCTATACCTTATGTTCTTCCATGTTTTATGTCATTGCTCAAGATTTTTTTGTTTAAACATTATGTTCATGTTTTTAAGTTCAAATGTATATGATTTGTTTTATTTTATCCATGCTTACCCTTACTGAGCATTTGAGCTCACCCTTTATATGTTTTATTTTCCCAAGATATAAAGAAAGGTTTTAGGTAAGAAAACAAAAGGGGAAGATCTTTATGGGAGATGTTGAAGATATTTCACCGCGATTAGAAGATTACATTATGAGTTTCCAAAGACACTAAACTATTACGGTCCTTGTGTGTCTGTTTTTGTTATGTATTTAGTATTCCGCAAAAGTAATGTAATGTCCATATACGTCAAGCTTTGAGTCTCTACAAGTATCCTGGTATATATAATAACATTGCACTGTCCAGATACATATAAAAACAAATTACTTATTTTTGTCAATGTTTCTGATGTTTCCAAAACAAAAAAATAGAAAGGATTGTGGTTGTTATGTTTTTAAATTTATGAAAGAGATCGTATTTTACCAACAAACTAGCATCCCTGATGAGGTATTTTCGAAAATAATTACGATTTCATTTAAAATATTTATTAATCCTTTGTGTATTTATATTTTTTTAGTACTACCATGACTGTCGAAAAAACTCATATTCAAAAGATGATATAGATGTGTTTAGAAACAAATGGGCAGCATACCTGATGGAAGATTGTACACAAATAGGATGATGGTGAATTCATACTAATATTATCCATATATGATCATTGATATCCCCCTTTTTTACACTTATTGAGCATATATGATCACTCTTTATTATGTTTTATATCCTTTGGCTATGAAGAATGGTTTTAGAAATGATTTTTCTTTCTAATAAATCATAACTCATTGGACTACACTGGTCGATAGTGTGGAATTCAACCAATGCATAGTCATTTAGTCTACTCACGAGCATCTTAAAAGCTTCATGGGAACCAATATCTTGGATTTTCAATTTTCTAATTTTAGTTTTCCTTAGATGTGGGTGGGGGATGTCCAAGAGGGATGGGGGTCTAGGAGTGGGGGGGGGGTGTCCAGGAGGGGAGGGGGGTTGTCCAGGGGGTGTCCAGGAGTGGGGGTGTCCAAAAGGGAGGGGGGTGTCCAGGGGATGTCCATGAGTTGGTTGTCCAGGAAGGGAGGGAGGGGGTGTTTCCAGAAGGGAGGGGGTGTCTAGATAAAGATCCATTAAATTCCATTCAATACTAATAATATACAATGAGTAGATCACTTATAGAGTAGCCTAAAGTGGGTCCGTAGTGAGGCATCAAAATTTCAAACCAACCAAACCAATTCCAAGCCCATGTAAATGACCAAGAATTATATTACAGTTCCATTTGAGGCCCAATATATCTTATTTAATTTCATAAATACCTAACATATGCATAATTTACCTTTCTCACATTATATTTATGTGAAATTTCTTTCCTATTCCTCTAATATATTTTTTGTTCAGTGTTTTTCCTTGATTTTTTGAACTGTATCTCTTCAAAATATATATGATTTTATAATTCATATTATTTAATGATGGTGTATGAATAATATTTATTCCATTATCAAATAGATGATGAAAATATATTTGGATAAATAAGGTTATTAATGGGTATACACTAAAGAACTAGGAGGGAGGGGTGTCCAGGAAGGAGGGGGTGTTTGGGAGTGGATGGGGTGTCTAGGAGGGGAGGGGTGTCCAAAAGGGGAGGGGGCTGTCCATGGGGTGGGAAGGGGGATGTCCAGGGAAAGGGAGGGGGCTGCATGGGGATGGAGTGGGGTTGTCCAGGAAGAGGGAGGGGGGTTGCAGGTGGAGTGGTGGCAGGGAGGGGCTGCAAGAGGAGGGGGATATCCTGGGGTAGAGAGGGGGCTGTTCAGGGGGGTTTTCTCAAGTAGGGGAGGGAGGGGGTTGTCCAGGAGGGGAGGGGGTGTACAGAAGAGGAGGGGGCTATCTAGGAGGTGGGAAGGGGGCTTTACAGGTAAAGGGAGGGGGCTTCATGGGGTGGGAGGGGGGTGCTGTCTAGGGGTGGGGAGGGGGGAATTGATGTTAACCAGAGCGTCGAGGTAGATCAGAAAACATGATAAAAAACTATTTTGAGCCTTTAACAAGATCACCATGTTGACTTTAAATAGAATTTAATATCTTCATTTATTCCATCAAAGACATGACTAAATTTCCAAAAGATAAGACCAAAATTCACTCAAATGTAGGCTGTAGAAGCCATGCATTATGTGCAAGGTTTTTTCCAAAAGTTTCACCTCAGTGCTTAAAATAAGTAGTTGTTATGGTTCACTGTCTCAAGAGTGATGGTGTGGTTCCATCAATGGGGTTTTTTCCTCCGAACAAGAAAGTCAGATGGTACCACTGGATTAAACAACACTAATTTATATTCATCCGCGATCTGAATGGCTGTGCAAACATATTTTATAGATAAGTTTTCGCATGTTTCCACTCATTTGTCCCATCTCCTAAGTTCCCTTCTATCGAACAAAGGTTTTTCTGTTCATTGGGAAACGTTTTTCTCATCGCATGCGATAGTGACTACATTCTCCATGTTGTTCTCACCTCCCTGCTATATCCTCCATGATCACTATTGACTGAGCATTGTCTTCCGTAGTTTCCTCGAGTCTAGACGCGTGATTTTCCAATTTCACTATACTTTTCGACTGCCACATGTGGTCCCACGACAAAAAAATTGTAGATTACTCCTCTTGATCAGTTTCAGTCGCATTTTACGCCTAATATGCGACTGACATCCAGATCTTATCTCTCTCATTCGCCTCCCTATTTCTGCCTCCGTCAGAATGTGTCAGTCTCCTCCGTAGCCAGCATCAACCGATCGTCTTCCATTGCCTACGCCTCATTCCTTCTCATTTCCAATGTATGTCGCTCCCCCTATTGTTGCGACACTTTCTCCATGTTGCGCAGCTTGTTAGTGGTGTTTTTTCAGTATTCAGCTTGCTCCGTCAACTCATGTTCCCACCTGCGCTGATCTTGATCCCACCATTGCTGGTGCAATGTGAGAGCTTCTATTTTGGATACAATGGCTTAATTCTGAAAATTTCAAGGGTTTCTTCCTCTTTTTGTTACAGAAATGTTTTTTATGACAATATGTTCATTTGGCCATACCCACTACAATATATTAATATTATTGTTACTGTTGTCATTGATATATTTGCAGTTTATTTTATTTCAATGTCCAAATATATCATTTGGTTTTCGCTGGTTCAAGTTCACTATAGATTTGATGAACAATATGTTTTTGTTCTGTCCTGGGGGTTGTCTCAGGGAGGAGAGGGACAATGGTTATCCAGGAAGGAGGGGGTGTCCAGGAGAGGAGGGGGTGTCCAAGAGGATAGGGGGTGTCTAGGAGGGGAGGGTGCTGTCCAGGGGCACTACTAAAGAAATAGGAAAGGGAAGTGCTACGCTTTTATCAGCACTAAAAAAAGCGCTGATAAAGGCCCCCCCTTCATCAGCAAATTTTTTAACGTTGTTAAAGGGGAACCCTTTATCAACACTTCTTTTAGTAGCGCTGATAAAGGGGGGATTTAT
This sequence comes from Viscum album, assembly GCA_963277665.1. Classification (NCBI taxonomy): domain Eukaryota; kingdom Viridiplantae; phylum Streptophyta; class Magnoliopsida; order Santalales; family Viscaceae; genus Viscum; species Viscum album. The sequence goes on along the minus strand of OY728139.1, from coordinate 116,345,985 downwards.
CATCCCTTTTCCATAGCGCTGATAAATGTTATGTTTCAAAAAAAATAAATTTTCATGAAAAATAATATATTATTATACAAGTATATTTATATTGATATAAATACAATATATATTTTTTAAATATGTTTTAGATATGTATAAATAGACTATGACATTTAATATATAAGAAATTTAGTAAAAATGGCTTTAAAATATTTTAAAAAAAATTATTAATTAATAATTTTCTAATTATTTTCGATTAAAAATAATTTAATAACAATTTGAAGACACAAAAAATAAAAACAATTAATAAAAGATCTAAAATAAGTTGAAAATGTAAATCAAACTTTAAATGGACATAACTTTTGATCCGGGTGTCCGTTTGAGCTCTAAAGCATATAAAATCGAATCCTGCGACGAGCTCTATGTGCTAGTGACCCAGGAGAAGCCTCTGTGACGTTTTTAGAGGCCAAAAAAGGCCTAGAAGGCCTTCAAAACTGAGTTTTTAGTCGGGATACCCCGATTTGTTAACATTCAAATAGGTATAACTTCTAATCCGAATGTCCGTTAAGCCAGTACCACATATCATATCAAATATTGTTTCGTTTTATTCAATTTGACTGGTTGTGGTGTTGAAACGGGATTCTAGATTATTAGTTATGATTGTTTTAACATTCTATGTCTTTTCAAATACACATATATATTTATTTATTCATAAATATATATGTGTGTGTTTGTGTTTTATATATGTATATATGTATGTATTTATTTATTTACTTATAAACACACGTCAAAAACATATTTTTTCATAAATGTATTTAAAACTAATCTTATAAGTTATGGTCATTTTAACATTCTATGGCTTTTCAAATACACATATATATGTATTTATTCGTAAATATATATGTGTATGTGTGTGTGTGTGTTTTTGTGTTGTATATATGTATGTATGTATGTATGTATGTATTTTTTATTTATTTATAAACACACATAAAAAACATATTTTTTAATAAATGTATTTAAAACTAATCTTATTTGTATATATTAATATACAAATAAATATACGTATAAAAAATTATACCTAAAAATATATATATGAATATATTAATATACGAATGAATATATATATATATATATTAATATATGAATAAATATATTTCTATTAATATGAATCTATATCAATATATGAATAAATATAACTATATATATATAGATATATCATTAAACAGAGAACAAAACGAAATGGATTAGTGGTAATGGTACAGTCACGAAAGGGGGGAGGTCGTGGGTTCGAGTTCGGGTGGAAGCAAAGGGGGTGCGCGCGTATGAGGATGCGCGGTAAGGGTAGCATGCGGGAGACCTACTAGCACTGATAAAGGGGGTGTCAAGCACTGATAAAATAACTCCCCGCATTATTTAATTTTTTTTTAATTTTTTTAATTTTTTTGACCTTTATCAGCGCTTTTTTAAGTGCTGATAAAAGGTGCCTTTGTCAGTGATTTTCATGGATCTGATAAAAGAGACCCCCCTATATTAGCGTTGAGATTTACAACACTTTTTTAGTGCTGTGAAAGCCCATTTTGAGCGCTGATATAGGCTGTTTTTGTAGTAGTGGGGGTGGGAAGGTGGTTGTCTAGGGAAAGGAAGGGTGGCTGCAAGGGGCGGGAGGGGGTTGTCCAGGAGGAGGGAGGGGGTTGCAGGTGGAGTAGTGGGAGGGAGGGGGCTGCAAGAGGGGGGGAGTCCAGGGGTAGAGAGGGGGCTGCTATGGGGGGCTGTCTTGGGGAGGGGTGGGAGGGGGTTGTCTATGAAGGAGGGGGTCTCTGAGAGGGGAGGTGGGGCTGTCCAGGAGAGGAGGGGGGATGACCAGGAGGTTGGAAGGGGGCTATCCAGGGAAAGGGAGGGGCTGCAAGGGGAGAGAGGGGGGTTGTCCAGGGGGAGGGAGGGGGTTGCAGGTGGAGTGGTGGGAGGGAGGGGGCTGTAAGGGGAGGGGGGTTTTCCAGGGGTAGAGAGGGGGCTGTCTAGGGGAGGGAGGGGTGTCCAAGAGAGAGGGGGGCTGTCTAAGAGGTGGGAAGGGGGTTTTCCAGTGAAAGGGAGGGGGATGCAAGGGGGGAGGGGGGGGGGGGGTTATCCATGAGGAGGAATGGGGGGGTATAGGTGGAGTGGTAGGATGGGGGGAAGGGTTGTCCAGGGGTAGGGAGGGGGCTGCAAGGTGGGGTTATCCCGAAGGAGGGACATGGGCTACAGGAGGAGTGGTGGGAGGGGGGGGGGGGTTGTCCAGTGGTAGTGAGGGGGCTGTCTCGGGGAGGGGGGGGGGGGGTTGGATAATCAAACTAAAGAACTAGGAGATCAAAAGAAAATTGAATTTTTATGATCATGGCCTATTTAATTGTGTAGGTTCTCATCAGGACCTCTCTAAAACTGAGAAATACAAAACAATATTTATAATTCAATGAATCATGTTGAGCCTCTTCTAAAATATTAATTCAATCTAAGAAAATATGGACATGTAAAGTTTGTAACAGGTAACAATTAACATTTTATTTATTTATTCTTTTATAATAATGTTTAATTTATTTCATTATCGTATTACTAACATAATATTCGTTTTCTTATATAGGTGAAATCATTTTCCTGAGTTTTAATGCTTTGTTCAGCAACTAATACCATGGAATTTTTTTTTAGATCGGATCATGGATGCAAAAAGGATGAAACATCAATGTTTTTTAACTGTTTGTTGGATAATTTTAATTATACCCAAATTAAACATTGTTTGAAATGTATATAGCAGTGTGTTTTTTTGTATTCCTGATTTCAAGTAAATGTATATTGCATTTTTTTCTTCTGTTCTTTGAGTGTAGGTGTTGTTTGTGCTATCTGTGCAGGTGTTGTATCATGTGTGTAGGTGTTGTGTAGGTTCTAGGTTTGCACAAGCAATTTGGACTTTTTCAGCGCTAATTAAGCACCAATAAATGGATAATATACCAGCACCCAAAATAGCTCTGATAAAGGTAGTATTTATTAGCTCTATTTTTAGAACTGATATATTATCCATTTATCAGTGCTATTTTTTAGCGCTGATAAATACTACCTTTATCAGCACTAAAAAACGCTGATAAAGGCCCACCTTTATTAGTTCTAAGAAAGCACTGATAAAATCCCACCGTTATCATCACTTTTTTAGCGCTGATAAAAGTCCCCCTTTATCATCACTTTGTTTAGCAATGATAAAGGGGACCCCATATCTTCGCCGAGATTAACAGCGCTTTTTAGCGCTATTAAAGGTGGTTATTAGCTCTATTAGAATCCCTATTTGTATTAGTGTTGTTTAAAAACTATATACTTATTTTTTTATAATTTGGTTGTTATTATTCAAACCATCCAATTTAATGTCTATGTTATAATGTTTTTCTATATCAAATTTCATTTAGAGTCAAGGTTGCGTGTAAGGAAAGATATCGAATGCCTCAAATTTATTTCAAAAGAAATACTTATAAATTATTTGGGTGTTCTATAATACACCATTAAAATTAATTTTACACTCAAAATTTAATCAATTTGATAAAAAAATTATGATAACTCTTCTTAATCACATCCTTGGGTTCTCATATAGCTTCCTAAAATTTATGATTCCACAAAGTAACTTTAACTAGAAAAGTATCCATGTTCTACATTATTTTAAATCAATGATCCAAGAATTATAATAGTTTTTATTTATAAGAATTATCATTATTTAGAATTATAGACTCTAGTTTAAATATATATAAGGTATTAATATTTTTACTTCCTCAAGAGAGATACAAGGAACACATCATTAACTTGAGATGGATTTGGCAGGAGTTCCATACAATAAGAAACTATACCAATATTATTAAGAATACATATGGGACTAAAATACCAAGTTATCAAGTTTCCCATATTTCAAAATCTCATAAACATATTCCACGGAGAATTTCATAGGAATACATACTCCCCAACTTCAAATTCCAAATCATTGTAATGATTTTTAGCATAACTCTTATGTCTGCTCCAAGAAACCTAGACGTGATTCTAAATAGATCTAACCTTATATGTCTTTTACTAAGTTATCTTAAATCCCGGTAGACTTATTACCCTAACTTCATCCCAATAGATCATATTTGTAGACTTATTTTAATATACAATTTCATAAGGATCCATCTGAATACTTGTGTAATGACTCATATCTTCATCGACATTATTTTTATAAATTAATTGGGAAAATTTTGAGATTGGGCGCTAAGACTGCATATGATTCTGAAGCCCATTGTGCTCGGAACAGTTCTTTGAATAATGATCCATTATTAATATAGTGTGTGGGTGGTTTTTCTTAAAAAATGGAATAAATATTAAATGGGTTTCCATATTTGAAATATGAGGGTAGTGTTTCATTCAGAATAGAAACTTTAACTTAAGAGAGGCCTAAAATCAATTGACAAGGGTTAATCATGAATGTTAGTTTTTGAATGAAAATGTTATTAAAATATTTAATAAAAAATATTTTATTTTAATGTAGCGTTAGTTATATTTTTATTGTTACTAATTTTATTGAATCAAGGGTTATGACATAACCCTAGAAATCCTCTGAGGAATGAAGAAATATATCCCTCCAACAAAGGATGATGGATTGGTAAATGAAGATCGACGAACCTCATATTTAACAGATCGATTAGCAATGAAGACGTAGCTTCACCCTTCATCAACAAATGAAAATAATTCCAAGTAGTTCATTGTTTTTCTTTGTGATATTTTATCTATAATTTTTTAAATGAAATTATTAATGCAGACTAACCCACAAACATGTTGATCCGCGGTTCGATCATTCTTGTGGGATGTATAATTTGTGTGGGATGATTATCAGATATGATTATATTTAGTGATTCGATTTATTTCCTCTATCCATTATTTATTCTAACATGAACGGTTTAAGATCAGCATGAAAAAGTCCAAGATCCCTTCTTTGGGTGTTCTTATGCATTTATCACTTTCCCCCAATCTTTCTATGTTTCTTCATCTTCATGAAATATGAAAAAAGGTCCATTTAACCTTCGATCTGTGGTGAAATTATTCGAGATTGGTGATATGACACAACAAAAAAATTGTGGAGGTGTGATGGGGAAGTTACGGTGAGAATCACCCAAAATAGAAGTTTTTGGAAAATTAAGGCGGTTCTCAGAGTAGTGGCTCGGGACGGGTTTAGGGATATCATGAGGTGGAAAGCAGGCTTCCAGAAGTGTGGATGGTGGCAAATCCAACATGCAGCCCAGTTGGGTATCAAGCCAGCTAGAGTACGAGAAGGATGGGCTACCAGTGGGTAAATTAGAGGCAGTTCATGTGGAATGGTCCAGTTGTGACCTAATGGGAGCTTGCGGTGATGAAGGCCTCAAGCGGTGACCAGGGATATGGTGGTGAGGGGTGGTGTCTGCGGAAAGCGGAATTAATGGACCCCGCAATGGTGATGAAGTTGCTGTGAAAGCTGAATGCTTGACCACTATGTGAAACTATGTAGATTTAGGGGCATGTGGTTTGGATGGACCGTGTGTGGCGCAATGATCTGGCCTACAGTGCGGGCCAAACCGGAGGAGCTATGATGCTCCAACATCCCAGCAATCTGGTCCCAGAAATCCCAACAGGTCGGGCCGGTTCAAGCTAGACCGAGCTAGGTTAGGCCGGACTGGATTGGGTCGGGTCGTCTAGACCAGGTCGGGTCTTCTGGCAGGTCATGTTGGGTCCATTGGGTAGAATGGGTTCCGAACTGGGCCTAGGTGAGACATTTTCAGTAAAACATCGATAACTTTAAAACCGTAGATTCATTTGACAAGATGTTTGTAGCATTGGGACCCTCGCGATAAGATGGTCTGTTTAGGTACTCTAAGTGACTTATGTTAGAAGTTGGAATACAGAAAAATGGCTTGAGGAGTAGGTTATCCCAGTACAAATGCGCTATGAGCAAAATCCTATGGCTGACTGTGACCTTGATATTTTGATCATGAGACTGCAACTTAGTGACTACGTGACATGATGACTTTGTGAATTGGGGGACACATAACTTATTGACACTCGTTTTCTATTGAAAAGTCATGTCTTATTGATACTGGGAATTCTATGGACTATGTCTAATAATCTTACTTTTGATGCTATAGAATTATACACGTGTTAGCTGATTATAAGTCATATATTTACATGGTGGTATATCATGTATTTGTATTTGGAATAATTTATATATTTCTTAGTGGAAATTCCTTTTTAGTTTCAGGTGTCCTGCTGAGTATTGTTTTACTCACCCCAACCAAATCTTTTCCTGCATGTGTCATGTCTTTTATAGACGATCAATGATTTTATGGAGTTCTAGGTGGGCCAAGACTAAGTGGTGATTAAAGTGTTCAGAAATATAAGGGTTTCTCCTATAGCTTCAGATAGTTTTCCAAAACCTACCCTTCAGGTAGGGTTTTAAATAGATGTGTTTTATGAACTTATGTATTTACTTTTAAAGAATTTTTCGATAGTGTTATTTTATTCTATCCCTATTTACTTTCTAGTTTCCTACTATCATACTTTTTTGTTGGTATCCTAGATTATGCAGGCATTTTCTACAATGTTTTTAACATTTCAGCATTTTGGGATTCGATATTGTGTGTGTGTGTGTAGAGGTACATAAAATAATGCCTCCAATTTGTGGGATATGACTACATGGTGCTAGTGTTCATCCCATAGCCAATTGGATGAAGGCTTGGGAAATCATGGAATGGACCCCTCTAGGATGGGTCGTGATAAAATTGTATATGAGCCAGGTTTTACTTAAGTACAGTGAGTCTGTGAGGATAGTTTGGGGTAATAGTGTCAAGTGTTTCAAGTTCATATTTCTGGCTAGGGAATCCAATGTTGGTGTGGAGGTTGACGTATCCAAACAATAGGACTCTGGACACCAACATTTTTACTCGGTACATGAAAACACTACCTTTAGGGAAAATTAATTGCACATGCATCATATAGGATTTGGGTGTGTTCTCATGTCCTTCTTGTGTCATCTCACCAGGTATACACTATTTACCAAGGACCATATTGATCTATTTTAGGATGCCACAACCTAGAAATCTAGAAGAGATTTCGTTCTATGATCACGAGGATGATCATCCTAGTGACGAGGTGTCAGTACAAGGGCTTATACCAAAGACACTCCATGCACCCGAGATATCACCTTCGGGTGTTTTACCAGTGATACCACCACACGTCGGGCATCAGTTACTACCATCACTACCGATTGAGGATGTACGTAGGCTTAGTGTGTTGCATGAGTTCTGGTGGTAGTGACCTCTCATGTTTATGGGTGAGCTAGAACCCCAGATAGTGAATTATTGACTGGATGTAGTTATTTGTTTCTTCTGCCTTGTGAGGACATTTGTCGACCAAATGTAAGTCCTAGCCACGAATCTTCTTTCGGGCTCAGCGGGATGGTGGTAGAGATTAGTGAACCAAACACATGATGAGGAAAATCTCTCCTGGGAATATGTCGAGTGAATATTCATAGAATAGTTCTTCCCCAATACGTTACAATCAGTATACATACAGGAGATCCTGCATCTATATTAGGGTATTCAGACTGTGGTGGAGTACTTGGTGATGTTCACTAATATTTTAACTACTCCACGGATATGGTGTGAGAAACGTTCTTCAGTTCATAGACCTTATATAAGGGGTTGTTCTATGATATCAAGGCATCGATGATATCCCTTAGCATCTCTATATATGTCGGTATACTAGAGAGAGCTCTTCTAGTGGAGAGCTTTCTGGCGAAGCAGATTCTAGTAGTTGGAGCTACCAAGAGGCACCATGAAGATAGTTATTCAGTGGTAGGTATCTGATAGCAGTCACAGAGACACAAGAGGGTCAATAACTCTAGGGAACGACCCCAGGACAAGGGACTAGTGGTGCAGGGATCCCAAGGATGAGTGAGTTAGCTGAAGGATAGGTCATGTTACTCGTGGGCGGTCAGGGACATTTGGGATGAGATTGCCTGACCCATCATACAGATTATCAGGAGACGATCAAAGGACCACTAAGGAAGAAGAGGAGAGATGATCAGGGTGGTATATAGGGTGTTGGAAATGGAAAAGGATAAGTTAGAGAAGAAGGAGGAGGGTGGAGGTTTGACGTATTACCACAACCACCCCTAGGTGATCCACCACAGGCTTAGGGAGCCAGTGGACAGGGACGAGGCCAGCTTCAAGACATGCAGGCTTGTGACCTTGGAAATATAGGGATGATTATAGTTATGATTTGTGTCTTTTACACCCTAGATATAGTTTTTATAGACACAAGTTCTATTCATTATTTTCTTTCTATGAACCTTGTTCGAGACTCAGTGATTCCGGTTGAACCGTTAACTCGACCCTTACATTTAGAAACTTCTAAAAGAGGGGATTCTATGATCACACATTAGCTATAACTGTGTAGAATTACTCTTTGATGTGATAGTATCAGTTTTGATTTCTTGATAGCGAAATTTATGCCTTACCACATCATTCTTGGTATGGACTGGTTATCCACAATCCATGCCCAGATTTACATTTTTAGGCATAGAGTGTGGTGTGTCCACAGTGGTCGACCCACTTTTTCCTTTTTTGGTGAAAATGAAATTCATGCAGTGCATGATGAACTTACACATATGAGGTTGAAGTAAATTACTCATTAGTTGGATATCTATAACCTCAGTTTGGTGGATGATAGGAGTCCTTAATTTCTTGATGTGGTGGTGGGGTATGAGGAAATCATTCCTAAGTATTTCCTTGAATTAACTACCTACATGTAGGTTGACTTTTGAATTGATCTATATTCTAGGATACCACCGATACTTACCCCTACATATTGGAGATCTCCCACATGGCTTCATGAGCTAAGGTTACAGTTGGTGGGCCTATAAAGGAAGGGATTCGTAATACCCAGTGTTTTACCCTAGGCATCCCTAGTTTTTCTTCTCATAAAGAAATATGGGAGATTGAGGTTATGTGTGGACATCTGGTGCATGGATCAGGTGAACTTGAAGAACAAGTATCCAATATAGATGATAGATGAATTCTTCGATCGGCTGAAGGGAGCGAGGTGGTTCTCGAATATTAACATCAAATATGGCTATCACCGGCTTCGTGTATGAGATGAGGATGTACTAAAGATAACCATCAGATGTTAGTATGAACAGAAATAGTACTTGGTGATGTTGTTTATCATGAAGAATGCTCCAACAGTTTTCATGGGACTCATTAATAGGATCATCTTTCCTTACATAGATCGATTCGCCATAGTCTTCATTGATGACATCCTACTGTACTCGGCGACTGAGGAGGAGAACATGATACACTTGAGGATGGTCCTATACATAGTCCTAGAGAACCAACATTATGAGAATCTCTCGAAGTGTTAGTTCTGTATTTAGGAGGTCCAATTTTTGGGCACACCATTTCAGAGGTTAGAGATTCAGTGGATCCTTGGAATATTGAGGTGGTGCTTTCTTGGGAGAAACCCAAGAGTGTTGCTGAGGTGGGGAGTTTCTTGGGTTTTGGAGGGCACTATTGGAGGTTTGTACCTGACTTTTATAGAGTAGCATCACCATTTTCGGATATGAAAAGGAAGGTATGTCCCTTCATGTGGACAGAGAAGTTCCATTAGTGCTTTCAGGATATGAGGAAGAGGTCGAAGAGATCTCCCATATTAATACTACCATTGGAGGTCGTTGGGTATGTAGTGTTCTTCGATCCATCAGGGACCGTGCTTGGTTGTGTCCAGTTATAGGGGAATGTGGTGATTGCCTATGGTTGTTTCCAGTTGAGATAACATGAGCATAACTACACGACCCATGATCTTGAGATAGTCGTGGTAGTCTTTGTGTTTAATATTTGGTGACACTACACGGTGGGTGAGCGGTTTACCATCTACTCTGACCACAATAGTCTCATGTATATATTCTCTTATAATGATATGAAATTTTGATATAGGTGATGGATAGAGTTCCTCTATTACTATGACTTAGAGATTATCAATACTACTAGGAAGGGGAACGTAGTAGAAGATGCTCTCTGCAAGAGATCCAAATTGCAGCTACTGAGTGAGTTTTCAGCGTAGTTGGCCTCATTGGAGATAACATTTGTGGATGGAGATGAAGAATCTTACCTTTAGATGATAGTTTTCACCCCTCCACTATTATAGTGGGTCAGGGAGTCACAACTAGGGGATACCGACAGCAAGAATCAATGTGATCAGGTCTCCATAGGTAATTCCCCTAATGGATTTTCGATAGGTGGGGAGCACGTTGTTATTTTCTGAGGGAGCACAGTTGTACCAGTGGCATCTCAATAGGTGGTTTTGAGGGAGTTCCACAAAAATCCGTTTGTGGTACATCCAAGTGTGAAAAAGATGTACCAGGACCTCCATCAGTAGTTCTAGTGGAAGGGGATGAACAAAGAAGTGGCAGAGTTAGTTTCTCAATGCCTCACTTGCTTGAATGTAAAGGCTTTAAACCAGGTTCCGGAAGGATTGACCCAACCAATTGAGGTGACAGAGTGGAAGTGGGATGTGATATCGATGTACATTATGACAGGTTTACCATGCACGTCCTAGGGACACAATACCATATCGGTGATTTTTGAAAAACTCACTAATTCGACCTACTTTTTACCTATATGGGAGAAGAGTTTAGTAGAGATATTCGAAAGACTCTACATGCAGGAGATAGTTTGGCTTCACGTAGTTCCATAGAAAATTGTTTCAGATCGTGATGCTCATATGACATCCTGGTTGTGGAAGGGATTTTAGTAGGAATTTGGGACTCAGTTACACTTGATCTCGACATTTCATCCCCTTAAGGATGGACATACGAAGAGGACCATTCCGGTTCTGGGGTACATGTTATGTTCTTTCATCCTAGACATTTTCCATAGTTGGAAGGATTACCAACTCTAGTGGAGTTTTCATGAAACAAAAGAAACCACTCTACCATCAGTACGGTACCGTTTGAGGCCTTGTACGAGCCACCATGTAGGTCACTACTTTGTTGGACTGACCCATGAGAGTAGGCATTCGCAGGTCTATTGTTGGTGTGGGATACCATTGAGAAATTGAAGATCATCCAGGAGCGGATGAGGAAAACAAATATTGGGCAGAAGTTGTATGATGAGAGAAGTTGGAGGCCCTTAGAGTTTGAGGAGGGAGACCATGTGTTTCTTCAGGTATCACCTAGATGGGAATTGTAGATATTTTTCTAGGGAAACAACATATCTCTTAGATACAACAATCATTTTTAGATTCTGAGTAGATTGGGCATTGTGGAATATCACCTGGCTCTACCCCCACAATTTCAATGGGTGCAATATGTCTTCCACATGTCATAGCTGAGTAGGTATGTGCATGATCCGTCACACGTCATCGGCTGGGGTGATATGTACATTGACGACGGGGTAAAATTTTGGGAATACCCAGTGGAGATCGAGGATAGGTATGGTAGGATCCTTCACGGGTAGTTGATTCCCCTAGTGTGTGTTCGTTGGTAGCTCCAGAATCTCTAGGAGAGAACTTGGAATATGGATTCTTAGATTCATGCTCAGTACCCTCACATTTTTGTTGAGTAACCCTTTTTTTGGTTTTCGAGGATGTAAATTCCTATGGTGTGGAGAATGTAATAATTGTATTTTATCCTATTTTTTATAAATTAATTACGAAAATTCCAAGACCAGGTTCTCAGACGATGTGTGATTCTAAGGATAAGTGTGCCTGAAATAGTTCTTTGAATTATAATCTATTTTTAATAAAGCGCTTGGGAAGATTTTGTGTAAAATAGTAATAAATCTTAAACGGGTTTATGGATAAAAAATATGAGGTCATAATTGCATTCTGAATAGTAAATTTACCTTAGGTGAGGCCTAACCTCATCCGATGTAGGTCGACTGTTAAAGTTAGTTTTTGGATGTAAATGTTATTAAAGTTTTTAATAAAAATATTTTATTCTGATGCAGTGTTGTTTTCATTTTAATGATTCCTACTTTCAAGAATCTAGGGTTACAAAATAACCCTAGAAATCCTCTAAATTAAGAAGAAGGATCTCCCTCTAATAAAAATTAACATATTGGTGAATCATGATCGAAAAACCTCGAATTCGACAGATCGATGGATGACGATGATGTTGTTTCTCCTTTCATAAATAATTAATCAAAACTCCAAGTAGGAAATTATTTTAATTCATGATATTTTCCCTGTTCTTTATAAAATTTAATGAAAAACACATAGTAATCCATGAATAGGTATATCTTAAGTTTGCGCATTCTTTCGGGATGAATAGTTTACATGGGTTGATTATTAGGAATGATTCTGTTTAGATATTTGTTTTATTTCCCCTATTCATTCTTCATTCTAACATGAATGGATTGAGGCCAACACGAACAAGTCCAATATCCATTAGTTGGGCATTCCTATGAATTTATATCATTCCCCCAACCTTTAAATATTTGTCTTTCTTCATGAAATATGAACAAAGTATAATTTCACTTTAGATCCATGGTGCAAAGATCCAAGACCAGGGATCCAACACTGCAATGAATTCGTAGAGGTGTGACGGTGAAGGCGCGGTGGAAAGCACCTATGGTAGTAGTTTATGATGGTGCAAGAAGGTGCCTAGTGTGGTGGGTTTGGTTGGGTTCAGGAGGAGCATGAGGCGGATAGTGGGCCATTGGTAGGGTGGCTAATAGCAGAGGTGGTATGCAACCTGGAATGGGGCCTAGCTAGGTCGAGCAGAAGGAAAATGAGTTACCGGTGGGGAGGAAAGCGGCAGAGCACGAGGTCGTGGTCATGGATAGACTGTGTGAGGGACCGTAGTGGTGGAGTCTATGGGTTTCAACCAAGGATGTGGCTTGATGGTATGACTCCATGGATGGTGGGTCATGTGGACCTCTCGATAGTGGCGAAGAGGTGGGGTAGGTGGATGGTGGTCAGACTGCATAAATGCAGTATGGTGTCCCATGGAGCCGGGTGGCAGACGGTTGGGGTGGAATACATGTGGCACACTGAGCCAGGTCAGGTTTTCCAGACTACATGAGCTTGGTTTAGATATTTTGGGTCAAGTTATCTAGTGAGTTGAGCCAAGTCCATCTGGTACGATCAGACCCAGACCGGACCCATGTCAGACATTTTCAGTAAAACAGTCATAACATTCAAAATATGTGTTTGTTTTACATGTCGTTTTCAAAGTTGGGACCCTTGCGATGAGGTAGTCCTTTTTATGTACTTTTAGCGAGTTATTATGGAAGTTAGAATACAAACTAATAGCTTGAGTATTAGGATCTCCTGGTACAATCACAGTATGAGAGAAATCAATTAGCAAAATATGATCCTGAGATTGTGATCTTGAGGATGTGACTTGGTGAAAATATGACTTGATGACTACATGACTTGGGGGATTCATGAATTATCAACACTCTGTGTGTTATTAAAATGCCTTTTGTTATCAAAAAACTATTTGTTATCAACACTCCATGTGTTATCAACACTCCATGTCTTACCGATATTGGGTGTTTTGTGGACTACATCCATGTTATAGACTTATACCTATGGGAGATTACTGTACATTTTTTGTTTAATATGTAGTAAATTTTGTATTCCTGTGTGTTATAATTAATGTATTTATTTTCGGTATACTTTATGTATTTATTTTTGGTTTACTATGTGTGTTTCTTAGTGGTAATTCCTTTGTGGTGTCGTGGTGTCCGACTGAGTATTGATTTACTCACTCCTTCATGGGGTTTTCCCACACATGTCATGTATTTTTCAAATAGTGGATGCTTTGACAATGTTCTTGGTAGACCAGGATCAGATGGTTCTTAGTGTTTTTAGACAGATGAGGTGTGTTCCTACGGCTTCAAAATGGTATCCTACACCTACCCTTCGGGTAGGTTTTTCAGCGAATAAGTTTCAGGAACTTATGTACTTATTTTTGCAGAATATTTCTTTAGTGGCCTTGTATTCTTTCCCTATTTACTTTATATTTTCCTACAGTCATACTCTATGGGTGTTATCTTAGTCTATGCATGCATTTTCTACTTAGTGTATTTACATTTCAACATTTTGGGCGTCGAGATTGTGTGTGTGTGTGTGGGTCTAGGTACTTAAAAATGCCTCCCATTTGTGGAAAAATCCTACTTAGTGATAGTATCCATCCCCTAGCCTATTGGAGTTGGGATTTGGGTATTCACGACCTAGGATCCTCTGGGATGGGTCATGATAGCTCAAGTAAAAGATATTGTTGTAAGAACAATCAACAAGAGGAAATTGTTGATCCCATCCACTTTTAAAATCTAGATGATAATATCTGAACATATCCTCTAGGGAATGAATGTTTCTCACAGAATAACCATTTTTCTGAGGTTGACAATCAATTCTAAAACAAAAATACCCTGATATTTACGAAGACTTATGTATAACATCAAGGTAAACATAGTATCCTAATAAAATTAAATTGAATGCGGTACTCTATGTAATCTTACAACCTCAATAGTGTATAACTTGGAAATATGAAAAGGATATAATTTTTAATAAAAATGAGCTATGTTGAGTTTATAAGGTGATAAAATACAACCCAAATAGCATTATGTCCTTTATACGTTTTAGGGAGTCTGCCGAAAAAATCAATAGTGGCGTTTTATAATTTCCGTTTTGGTATGGGTAATGGTTGTAACATCCCCTTTGACTTACATCTCTCAACTTTAACATGCTGAAATACCTAAAACTAAGATACATAATATCTCTCTCCATGTTTCCTGACCAAAAATACTCTTTCATGTATCGATACATCTTCATACTTCTAGGATGAATATATAATGACGAGTTACACACTTATTCCAATAGTTACATCTTAAATTTTGTCATTAATATAACAAATACTTAATTATTTAAAATTATTATTCCATCACAATCAAGGTTTAACTTAGGAACATTTCTCATCATTCATTAAATATCTACATCCTCCTTTTATGCCTATTTATTCTTCACAAATATCAACAGTTGAACATTAATTTGAGAAATATAACATTTATCCCATTTTATAAATATTTTAAGGTACATCCTTTACATGTCCATAAATATTGGATCTTTGTATTCCTCATCATAAATATTTTGTCATTGTCCTTTTGGATCAATGCATCATTCACCATGTTCACTTTCCCATGGTGGTAATTTATTGAGCTTTCATAATGTTTAATTAACTCTAACTATTTTCATGAGCACATATTCAAATCTTTATGGTTGAATATATACCTAAACAGTTTATAATATGTATATATTCTAACCCTTTATATATAAAGATGCTTCCTCCATATATTTAATGGAAATATTACCACTACTTACTAAAAACAATGAGTCTTGTAATTTTTATTATGACCCTTTAATTATCATAAGGCATAAGTTGTCACGATATCATTCTGTATAAGAACACACCCTAGCCCCATCATTGATACATCTCTGTAAATCATAAAACCTTATCTGCTTATGTTTAGTGTGAGAAAAGGTAAAGTAAACAACATTATCTTCAGTTCCTTGAAATTTAATTCACATTCGTCAATATAAAGGAACTTAACTCCCTTTTAAGTTAACATAGTGAGTGTATGAGATATCCATGAGAAATCCTTCGCAATGTTTTGATAATATATAGACAATAAATGAAAACTACATATCTCAATCATAATGGTTAGTATAGCCCAATGTCCAATAACATTCATCTTTGATGGATCTACTGATATACCTTCTCTTGAGATTATATAACCTAATAATAAAACTTTTTGTATCCAAAATTAAAACTTGGTAATTTTTTCATTCAAATGATCTTTTCTTAGGGTCTTCAATAAAATCCTAATTTAATCTTCATTCTATTCCTTTCTCTTGGAATATATAAAAATATTTCCCTGGAATACTACTATAAACTAATAAATGTTATATATAAAGACATTATTCATTAAATCTATGAAGATGGTGGGGGAATATGTAAGCACAAATGGAATAAATATAAATTTAAAGTGTTCACACCTCAAATGGAAAGTTTTCTTGTGTATTTATTCACTTTTGATTCGTAAGGAAGGTAATTCCTTTACCTCACGCTCGCATCTACCTCTGGCGAAACCCTAATGGGGTCAGCAACGATCCCCCTCCGCTACTAATTGGCATGAGGGGGGAGGATTCTTGGCATCCTCATAATGACCGAAAACGTGGCTTCAACCCCTTCACCAGACCTGAGTCGATCCCGAGGTTCCCCTCGATTAACCTGGAACCAAAGGTCCCTGGTTTTCAAGATGACATTCCAGTGATTCTATTATCGTCATTGGAGTTTACAGAGGTGGATAGATTCCTTAATCTAACTCGGGTGGAAAGGTTTAGGGACAAATGACCTTCGGTGGATGTCTTCGACAGGTTTGTATTCAATTTTTGGGGGCTCCAAGATTGAGTGGTTGTCGGCTTGATTGATAAGAAAAAATTTATGGTGTGATGTTCTTCATCGGAGGACCTTGTTCATGCTCTTTCTTGTGCTCCTAGGAAGTGCGGTGTCTGCGGCTTCCATCTGTCTCGTTGGAGCTATAACTTCTATCTAAACCGAGACTCTCCTATGGTTCTGATTTGGGTAAGTCTTCCTCATATGCCTCTTCCATTTCAGAATCCTACTATTATGCACATATTAGGGAATGTTGTGGGTCGATTTCTTTGTTTTGATTCATGTACCGCCACCATCTACCATTCGATCAACCCAAAAATGTGTGTGGAGGTCGATGTTTCAATATCACCAGTTAAATATGTGTGGATAGAGGCCGGTGAGAAGATCCGGTGTAAACAACCAGTCGTCTCTGAGCAGTGGGTGGTTTTTTTCTCTTCTTGCTGGCGGCTGGGTCATGTGAGTGACACATGCCGAAGGGGCAGTCACCAGGGGAAGAATTATGAACTGGAGAGGAAGGAAGAAGTTGGAACGGTCTAGTTCCAGGCTTTAGAAAGGTAGGGTGTTGAACCCCTAGTGTTAGGAGCTTCAGATCAGATCAAGGAAAAAGTGAGGAGCTAGGATAGGGGAAAAACAATAGTAGTGTGGATTGAGGAGACGAAAGATGAAGGTGGGAATTTACATGGAAAGGAAATTGTGATTTAGTCAGAGGGATTGGTGAAAGATCCCAAGGTCACTTTAAAGCATAGTGCCTCTTCTTCAGGGGTGAACAAACATCAATTTTCAGGGAAGGTATTGGTTTGTGGTAGCATAAAAACTCAAAAACATTGTTCCGACCATGATGATAAGGGGGGTGGAAGAAATTTAGTTGGCTTGGGTATTTTGAATTCTTGTGTTGACAACTATGTGAGGTAAGAGAAGAAACTTGATTTTCCTCTTAATCCGAATGTTCAAGATGTTTTTAGCAGATTGATAGGTGATCTCAGTGGTGTGAGTAGGCTAGTCTCAGTGCCGAATTGTAATGAAGTGGCCAGATATAGTTAGTATAGACATACAGGTGAATCTCAATATAAAACCAATGAGGAGTGTCCAACAGAGAAAGAAGTTTTTGATTTGCAGGGTGTGGTTTTAGAATATTTTTGCAAGGAGCCTCAGTTCATGGGGTGTGGCTTCTTGCAGCCCAGTTAAGATGAGGCTAATGGATGAATATCGCTGGATGGGAAGGCTATTTTGGGTATGGAGATTAAGCCTACGCATGGCAGTGGTGATATGACCAAAAGGGAAGCTCAAATGGTGATTGTGGGAGGGGGTCGGGACCAGATTCCTACCATAGTTTCATTGCGACATAGCTTTTAAGGCCTTATAGAGGCTGAGGGGAAATCAGAATCCATTACCCTAGGAGAGGGAGTAGGGGTTGGAGTGAAGGCTATCAAAGGGAGTGATGATGGTCAATCAACATAGGAGGATTATAGTCTAAGGAGTAATAGGGGTTTCGAGAAAATGAAGGGGAAGAAAGACTACTCTTCATTAACTCCTCCTATAATGACTCGCCCTACAAAGAAGATGAAGGAAAAGAAGATGAAAAAGGAGTCTATACACCTTCAGAGACCAGGGGATCAGGATGATGATGACTTGGTTCTCCTTTTTAGTTCTGAAGAAGAAGTGGTGGAGAAGGTCTTGATGCTCCATACAACTGAGGAGGAGGTATCTAGAATTATGGGGAGGTCTCTAGAGGTTTACCTTAATGAGGAACAATTTTCATGGATTGACAGACATGACTCAATTCTGGTAGGGGGTTTAACAGAGGGGAAATTAGAATTGAGGAGTACATTCAGACATGGGATCAACTTTCTTTTGAGTTTGAGAAGAGGATTATGGAGGTTGCTGACTTATAAGTTTCATCTCTATCCTGGAAACGTTTTAGAGAGAGGGATTCAGGTAATACTGAATTTATTCTTAATGATTCAGGTCAAGTTGGTGGTTTTGGCCAGGTGATTTGAGAGTTCTTGCGTGTGAGAATGTGAAACCCTATGGTTTTTCTTATTGGATGTCTTTGTTTGGATTTTTCGTGCTTATTTCCAAATCTATACTTGGACATGTGCCGGATGAGGATCAGAGCACAAAGTCTTCATTGATGGAGGCGTTTTGGATTGGGATACAAGAGGGTATAGATACAGCATCGATACTGTGCCTGTGCACTTTGCACGAGACTGTTTGTTGAAGGGTCCTATGTTGGTGAAGGCTTTCTATCATAACTCAATTGCTGGGGTGGGGAAGGTCCTATTGTTTGCTTTAGTTTATCTCCCTTATTTTCTTGTGTTGTTTTGAGATTGTTCAGTATGATTCTGGGGTTTCTCACTTTCTCCCTCAAAAGTCTTTTAATAATAAAAAAGTAATTTGCAGCAACACTTTTTATTCTTAACTAATAGTATCAATATTTAAGATCAATCATTAAACAAAATTACTCTCTTGGTAATTGATCAAACAAATCATCAGTTCATGGAAGAGGATACATATTCTGGATCATGATCTTATTATGTTTATAATAATTAATATAGATGCACATGGAAACATATTTAATATTAATAAAAAGGATAGGATCACCCCATGGAAATCCACTTAGATAAATGAAACACTTATAAAGACTATCCTCTAGTTTCTTCTTGAATTATTGAAACTTAATTGTGGCCATTATATATGGAGTCATCTGTTGGGCATGTATTTTCTCAATAAAACTCTATAATTTATAATGATTTTAATGTCCAAAAATACGCTTGTTTTTTTTCTTATTACCTTTTTTGAGTGATTTATATAAGGATTTATATTCTGTTGTAAGGAATTCAGCATTACGGGAATGAATCTATAAACACTGTTTTCAACACTACATTCTAAAAGAAAATGTATCGTTCATTAACCCTACGTTACACTGAGAAGTGAAACACTTGTGTGTTGTATAATCCCTATGTTACTCTAATATAGTTTGTATTTGAATCAAAACTTCTATGTTAAAATAATCGTCAAATGTATGTATCCACAACCCTACATTGGAGTGTGGATTTACTCTTCATACCCAATGTGCCGAAGTGTTGAACATATGGCTAATCAATGCTACATTTAGGATTTTATGCTGACAAGGATAAATGTATGGATAATAAACCCTACATTATGAAAACTAACCCTCCACAATACAAAGGAACTCTACGCTATGAAAAGGAACCATACACTATGCAAATGAACCCTACGCTAGGCAAAGGAACCCTATATTTTCCATATCAACCCTACGTTGGGTTCTCAATGGTGATGTTTTCCTAGCTGAATTTTCAATACATTTCAAAATGAGATTGTCACAACCGTAAAGTCATAATTAAAGACCGATTCAAGGACCATTTTGATTCATTCAAAGAACTATGTTCATCAGATAAAATCACTCCTATTTCTAAGAGAAGTAATGACTCCCTTGGTCATTTTTTGGAAATAATCTATAACTTATGATGATTTTGATGTCTTGAAATGCCCTAATTTGTATTATAATTAATTTTTTTTGAGTGAGTTCAACTATATTTTATATTATGTGTTAAAGAATTTAGAATTATGGGAATGAATATGGAAACACTCTTTTCAACCCTGAGTTTGAAAAGTAAATGTATTGTTCATCAACCTTATGTTGTGTTGAGAAGTTAAACTCTTGCATATGCTATCAAACCTATATTATTATAATAATGTTTTGGTTTAGATAAAAATCCTTATATTCATATAATATTCAAACATATGTATCAACAACCCTATTTTGGAGTCTGGATTTAATGTTCATACCCTACGTGCGGAAATGTCGAACGTATTGTTAATCAATGTGATGTTTGGGATTTTATGTTGATAAGGATAAACGTATGGATAATAAACCCTATGTTATCTGATGTAACTAAATTATATGCAATGTAACCATACACTATATAAAGGAACCCTACTCTATTCAATGGAACCCTACACTATGCATATCAACCCTATAGTTTGTTCTCAATGGCAGCGTTTTCCAAGCAGTGTTTTAAATCCGTATCAATCTGAGATTTCTTCAATAGTAATGTAAAAATTAAAGACCTATTTAAGGATCATTTTGATTTCTTCAAAGAACAATGTTCATTAGAAAAAATCACTCTTATTTCTAAGGTATATTATGACTCCTCTATTAATTTCTGTAATTTTAATTTCCACGATAAATCAGAATATTCATTTGGATTTGGAACACTGAATAAAGTTCTCTATTATATATATTCCTTCAGAGTATCTCTTTAAAAATATATGTGTGTGTGTGTGATAATCAATTCACATAGGAGACTATATTATTAAAATTATCATTTACAGTGCTGGTGCAACAATTGATCAATTTTGAAGGAATATCCACTATGGAGATATCAATGTTCAATAAATTACTACTATAAGATTTCTACTACTGTTTAATATAAAACCTTATTTAATAAGTTTTATAAACAAGGATAACTTTAGAATATTTCACTATTAAATATATTCTTTAATAAAGAAGAAAATCCATTAATTTTAATTTCTTACTACTTTAACTGTGAAGATCAACATGAACCATTTAAATCGAACTCTTTTGATATATTGGAGTTTCAACAGCTCGTACCCAGCTGTGGTAAACTATCAGCTTCTCAAACTAAACTTTGGATAAATGGTTCTCTATTAAAGAAACATAAGACTTTATTTTTATACTTTTTATAATGGTATTAACTTCCTGCACTTAGTTGTAGATTCTTGGTCTTGTGATAAGAGGACTATTCTAGTGAAATTTACCAAGATTGCGGAGAGAGTGATAACTAAAGTGTTCTATGGTATATTTGTGTCCCAAACCACTATAAAAATTTGTCTTCATTAATTTTGTTTATCCAATGCATATTTTCATAGAGAATAAAAACAATGCATATCCACATAAATCAAAAGTGGGTGTCAAAAACCAGAATTGTGGATATTTTTTGAAAAGACACAATTCACCCTCATCTTGTGTAACTTTGTATATTCTGACCTAAAAATTGGTATCATAGTATTGCTTTTGAATAAATATATAACAATAATAAAATTATAAGGACTATAAAAATATGTAAATGGTTTATCCTACAGAAAGAATTATAATGGTACATGCTCCATATTTGAATGGTAAAATTAATGGATACTGGAAATCTCAAATGATTATCTATCTGAAAAATCATGGATTTATATTTTAACCAAAGATCATTACTTCTTATAAGATTAAAAAACAAGAAACTTGGGATGAAACAACTGAAGATGAAAATGATATGAATTAAAATGCAATTAATGCTATTATTTGTGGTCTTGGACTATATGAATTCAATCATATATCACAATGTCCAACTACCTATGAAATGTGGAAAACTATTGTGTTCAGTTATGAAATAATAGAAAATGTTAGGTAGATGAGATATGATACAACTAATCTAAAATTCGACACATTTAAAATGTTTGGTTGTTAAATAATCACACAAATGAATAGTAGGATTACCGAAATTGTTAATAATATTACAGCCTTAGGAGAACCCATCGAAGAAGTTAACTAAGCATTGAATGTAATCAGACTACTACCATCAAAATGGAATGGAATATATTATGAAATTCATCAATCATCACCTATAAAAGATCTGGAAGTGGAAAAACTAATTGGGACATTGATGATGTATGAATCAGAAATTTAGGATGAATATGAAGACCATAAGATTATAGTGAAGAATGAAAATACTGCTCTGAAAGTGACATCTCGGAAACATAGCATAAGATCAAATTAAGAAGTCAAAGTGGAGAAAAATAATGATTCCACATATTTTGAAATGGAATTTTCTCAACTATTCAGAATGTTTATAAAGATTATAAGAAGAAACTAGGATTCAGAAAATCCTTTAGGAAAGATGAAAATGAACCAATAGTAGTTCATTTATATTAATGCATGAAATTGTGGCATATCATACCTGATAGTCCTCAGCTGAAAGATGAAAGTAAAATGCCAAAAAATAGAAATCCAAAAAATTATAAATATGATCACAAAAGTAAAAGAGTAATAAAATATAAATGGATTATATATGAAGACTCCAAAATCCCTTCAATGTTTAATTTAAAGAAGGATAAATCAAATATAAAATCCAATATGTGATTTATGATTGAATAGGAAAATGTAAAAACTTATTAATCTTATGATTCAGATACTAGTAGTTTCTCAAATTATAAATTTGAATCATATTATTCTATGCATGAAGAAAAATATGTATATCTAGTAAAAATAACAAGTCTTTAAAAAATATTCATAATTTTTTTTAAGTAAAAGAGATACTCTATTAAAACAACATTAAGAGTTGATTGAAAAATTCAACTCATATGGCATCCCTCCTTTTCATTACATTACTTTTCATTGCATTTTAGAAATAGAGGATATTTGAAGTCTAGTGTCTTGGAAATCGGGAATATAAAACATGAAAACATAAAACATTCTTCTAATCCACTTGTAGTGATTCATCATAAGTTCTTCTTAAGTACAATTATTTCATCTCATAACTTGGAGACATAAATCAATGGAAAGGGTGAGTAGAAGGCCCAGTAAGGAAAGAAAGGAAATCAGTTTACTTGTGAAATCAATAAGAAGTTGATAAAAACATAAAAACACGAGCAATGGAAGTAGAGTAATATCATAATAAAAATAATCTTAATCATAAATTTATTATGTGGCAAAAAAAATCTAATTTATAAATTCATAAACATATCACCAAGGTTCATCCCCAAGGTGTCATAAAAATTACCAAGGTTATTCACCAAGGTATCGTGAAACTTGTCATCTCTAGAGATTAAATTCTATACCCAATGAATTGGAGTGATATTAGGGCACACCCTTAATATGTCTTTATATTCATGTGATCCACATAGATCATAATCAAACATTTCATAAATAACCTATATAGAGTAAAATTAATGGGTTTCACTTCAAAATTGTGACGTTTTAAAAGTGATTAGAAACATGATTGTTATATCTTTAATAACCCTTGGAAAAGGAAAGATGGTTCCATGTATGTATATTATAGAATAAAAAAGATAAATTATATGTCTTGATGAATACATCGGAAAATGAAAATATATTTTGGTATTCAGATAAATAAAACAAGATAATTTCTTGAGAAAATATAGAGAGATATTTTGTGAGAAAATTTCTGCAGCATAATAGATATATAACAAGGTTCTAGAAAACAATGAAGATAGAGGAAACAAGGGTATCCAATAAATAAATTAATCATTCATAGTATAGTTATAGAATAAAAATAAATTATATCACAGAATTGAATGAGACACCGCATGAAAAGGAAACATGAAAGAAAAGAGAAAATGTGATTTCTTTTACGAAAATTCGGCAGCCTAACAACGTCAATTAAAAATTCAGAAAATTGGTTGATGAGAGCTAAGAGTGTATCTCATAAATTGGAAATGAAATATGAAGTAATAAGGATATATAATAAAATACCCCAACATAATTAAATGGAAACTAGAATATATAACATAAAGAAATCGTGACTTAAAAGAGGAGGGTGAAAGGTTCCCTTACCTTGAAGAGAAACTTTGAAAGCTTAAAGGTTGGGACCCTAGGGGGCTTGGGGGCACCTCAGGAGGACACCTTAGGAGGTAAAAAGACTTGAACTTAGTTGAGGAGGATTTTGGAATGAAATTAATGAGGGAATGGCTTGGTATTTATAGGAAAAGTGAGGGAATATTTAATTAATTTCGTAGGGACACCTCATTAGTGGTATTTGCAAAACCATGGTCTTTCCAATGGTATTTTCCCATGGTATTGTCCACTTGGAACACATAATATCATATATTACTATTAATAATTCTACTATATTGATTAAACCATGATTACATCATCAATGGTGTCATTAAACACCTGAAACTCAAAACTGTGTGTTTACTATTCACTGAAAATTCAACTATTTCAGAAAAATCCCAAAAATTTACCCTAACCTAATATCGATGATCTAAATTCAAAAATGAATTCCATTTTATGAAAAAATTGAAAATATTTTTACATTAATCTTTTAAATGAAATCATTATTTATTACAAATAAACAACTTTAAATCTATAACCTGTTCTGTAACACCCTAAAAAAGTAATCAAGGTACTATAAAATTATCATATAACCATAAGAAAATAAAGTTACAATTTATGATTACATTTTATGAAAATAAATTTTTATTTTAAATTATTAAATTAATTACAAAATTGTAAACAAAATATTTATGTCATACAAAAATACCAAAACATATAATATGGTCGTTTTTCACTTTTAAGATGTCTAAATTGTATTTATAAAATCATGGGTGAAGTCTCTATTTTTTAGGCCGATTTACAATTTATTACTATTCATAAGGCTATGTTACTATTCACACTTTAATATTCACTAAAATCAAGTTGAACTTATTAGAATCTAAATTTCTTACTGATCACAACTATATAAGACAATTTTTTGAAAATAATTTCACATTATTAATTATTTGAATTATACAAAAATATTTTAAAATACCCCTTTTTCAAAAATTCATTAATAATATAGAACTTCATCCTTCATTTATCCAGCCATTTGAAAATCAAAATATTTACCATAATTAGAAATAAAAATTTTATTTATACCAAGGGATTACAAAAATTATCTAATGCCTTGTTACATAGCCCCTTACAACACCTGCATAGGGCCTAAGTGTAAGGTGTGCTACGGTGATAAAATCTTGGAGCGGCTCAGACAACATTGTTTGTGGGGTGATTTCTATCATCTTGAACTTCTCCCTTAGGCTATTCCATTCTTGCTTCACATGTTGAATCTCAGATTTGTCTTCATCGAGAGTAAATCCCATAGATGTTACCTCATTCCCAAGCTCTGACAGATGGGCTTCTTAAGGCCTGCGTCTTCTGGATGAGGCCATCAACGCTTCTTTCTTTATTAATTAACAAAGATCACTTGTATTTATAAACAATAATTGTACTGTTAAGAGTTTAGTTTCCAACAGTCTTCATGAACAATGGTCATATAACAGTTGAAACCCACCCGTATCACTTCATTAATTAAAGGATATAGTTTTGTGGAGTATAAAATGAAATAACATACAAATTTAGGAAACAAATATTATTCAAAAGTTTGGGTCGTGATATTCTTCCCCCTTAAGAAATTTCATCCCCGAAATTTTAACTTGTACCCTATGAAGAGAAAATGTGTCGGTACTTATGCCTCATAGATTGCTCTGGTTCCCACGTGGCTTCTTCACATTTGTGGATCCTCCATAACACCTTAACATGGTGGGTAGTCTTGTTGCATAGAACCTTGTCTATACGATCCAAGATCTTCACTCGCTTCTCCCAATAAGAGAGATCATGTTCCTATTGTACCATTTCTAGATTTAGTACATGTGAAGGGTCAAGTATATACTTTCTCAAGAGAGATATGTTGAATACATCATGAACTTGTGCTAGATTTGGAGGAGGTGCAAGCTGATAGGCCACTGCTCCTACGCGATCAAGGATTTCATAGGGGCCAATGTACCTTGGTCTGAGCTTCCCCTTTTTCCCAAACCTTGTGACTCTCTTCCAAGGTGAAATTAAAATAAATACCTTTTCACCAACATCAAACTCCATGTCCCTTTGACGGTTGTTGGCATTACTCTTTTTCTAACTCTGTGCAGCCTTAATGTGTTGCTGGATGGAATGGACCTTTTGTGTCATATCTTGCACAAGATCTGATCCAAGAATCTTTCTCTCACCAGCTTCATGCCAAAATGTAGGAGTTCTACATCGCTTTCCATATATACCTTTATAGGGTTCCGTTTGAATGCTTGAGTGAAAGTTTTTGTTGTAATAAAACCCAACTAAAGGGAGATGTTGATCCCATCTACCTTGAAATTCTATTTAGCTTATTCTGAACATATCCTTGAGTGCTTGAATATTCCTTTCAGATTGGCCATCAGTTTAAGGGTGATAAAATGTACTAAAATTCAATTTAGTTGTCAAAGAATGTTGAATAATTCTCCATAATTTTTATGTGAACCTTGGGTCACGATCAGATATGATAGAAAGTGGAACTCCATGCATCCTTACCACTTCCTTCTCATGAATCCAAGCAAGTTGATCATGATTAAAATCTTCCCGAATAGAGATAAAATGGTCAGTCTTGGTGAGACGGTTCATAATAACCCATATCACATTGTTTCCTTTAGAAGTTCTCGGGAGACTAGTGACAAAGTCCATAGTGATATTTTCCCACTTCCATGATATTATGGGTAGTGGTTGTAAGACCCCTTTAGGAAGATTTCAATCTGCCTTCACTTCCAGGAATACCAGGAACCTTGAAGTGTAGTCAGTAATCTCACTTTTCATATTGTCCCACTAATAATGATCACTAAGGTCTCTATACATTTTCATGCTTCCCGGATGTGTAGAGAAAAAAGATCTATGAGCTTCATCCATCAGCTCCTTCTTTATTTCTAGAATAGATGGAACACATAGTCTTGTATGAAATTTTAGTACACCTTCTTGATCTATATTGAACTCAGGAAACTTCCCATCCTTCACAGCCTCAAACTTCATTTGTAATAAAGGATCTTCTTTCCGATATTTCTTTGATCTTCTATAATAATGATGGTTGAGAAATAGTTTGGGTTAGGGTTGATGATATACCTTCCCTTATAATTCCCATGTCCATCTTTACTAGGTCATTGATCAAGGGATCTCTTTGAATCATCATCATGGAAAGTAAAATTGGGTCTTTCCTGCTTAATGCATTAGCGACTTTGTTTTCTCTTCCAGGATGATAATGAATTGAACAATCATAGTTTTTGAGAAGTTCCAACCATCTCCTCTATCTCATATTCAATTTATTTTGTGTGAAAATATACTTCAATAATTTATGGACTGTGTATATATCACATTTTTCCCATAAATATAGTGCCTCCAAATCTTCATATCAAAAATGAATGCACCCAGATCCAGATCATGCATAGGATAGTTCTGATCACGAGTCTTCAACTGTCAAGATGCATAAGCAATGAATTTTTAATTTTTTTGAGGACACACCCAATCCATTTCAAAGATTCATCTCTAAAAATAACGAATACTTTTCCACTCGAGGGAAGAGTTAACACAGGTGCAGTAACAAATCTCTTCTTCTGCTCTTTGAAACTTTCCTCACACTCATTTTTTCAGATGAACTTGAACCCTTTTCGAGTAAACATGGTTAATGGATTAGAAATTTGTGAAATTTTTTTCACAAACCTCCTATAATATCCTGAAAATCCCAGGAAACTATAAATATCAGTTATTGTTGTAGGCTGAGTCCACTACTCTATAACTTCTGTATTTACAGGGTCAAATATGATTCCATCATTGGTAACAATGTTCCCCAAGAAAGCAACTTGTTGTAACTAGAATTCACATTTACTGAACATTCCAAAAAGCCTCTCCTTCTATTGAGTTTTCAAAATAACCCTTAGATGATCCACATGCTCCTCACGACTTTTGGAATATATTAGAATATCATCAATAAAAACAACCATAAAGTTATAAAGATAGTCCTTAAAGACTCTATTCAAAAAATCCATAAAAATAGTAGGTGAATTAGTCAGTCTGAAGGGAAAAACAACAAACTCATAATGCCCATATCTTGATCAGATGGTAGTTTTCAGAATATATTCTTTCATCACCCTCAATTGATGATAACGAGATCAAAGTTCAATCTTAGAGAAGAATTTATCCCCATGAATTTGGTCAAATAAGTCATCAATTCTTGGAAGAGGGTATTCTTTTCCTCACTGTGATCCTGTTCAGTTCTCTATAATTGATCCATAGTCGCGTTCATCCATCTTTCTTCTTCACAAAAGGAACAGGTGCTCCCCAAGGAGACACACTCGTTTGGATAAAACCCTTACCCAAAAGATCTTGGACTTGTTTGTTTAACTCCTCTAGCTCTACATTTTACATCCTATACGGGGTCTTTGATATCAGATGGGATCCAAGTACGAGTTCAATGGAGAACTCTACCTCTCTTTCTGGGGGAGGTCCAGGTAACTCCTTAGGAAATACATCAATGTATTCCTGGATTACGGGGACATTTTCTATCCTCAAACTCTCATTTCCATCTTCTTCTTCTCTGATCAACTCCATAAAGAATGATATAGGAGGTTCTTCTAGATAGAGATCAGGTTGATATGTCTCTCCTTGGAAGATAACTGTAGGTTTTCTATTCAATACTATTCATATTTACTTGCTTCTGGATTTGATTTTAGCCTTACACTTTGAGTGAGAGTCCATCCCTAGTATAACGTAAAATTCTATAATGGGAATGACTACTAGATTTTTGATAAGATTTTTTTCACTAAAGTAAATAATATATTTTCTAAACACTGGCGATGCTTGGTTAATCCCACTAAGAGTCTTGACTGATAACTATACTTTTAGAAAATCGGGGGTTGATTCTAAATTCTTTGAAAGCTTGGAATTAATAAAGGAATTCATAGAACTAGAATAAAAAAAGTACTTGCTAGCTTTGAGATAATAGAAATAGTACATGACAACACATTATTTAGTACTTCAACATTGGTCGTAGTGATTGCAAAAGTATGAACTTGTTCCCTTGGACGTTGCTAAGGATCATGGTGATTTCCCTCCACTACCCTTGGATTTGAAAAGTGATTAGAAAAGTGACATTGTTATCCAAACTTATAACATTGGACATCAGGTAGGGCCTAAAACATCTTCCCTTTTTTGTTAGAGTTGGGAAGTTGTGGCTTCACATCACTTCGACAATTCCGCGCAATGTGGCCATCTCTACCACACTTGTAGCACTTCCCACTCCCGAGCATGTAGTTCCCTTAATGATTCTTCCCAAATTTATTACATGTGGGACGTTTTAATTTCTTGCCTCCTCTCCAATAATTTAATCTTCTCCATAAGCTTGGATCCATCGATCTTTTCTTGTCATTGGATTTATGAGACCCTTGCATCTCACCAAACTCCAGTTCGACTTTCATCGCACCTCGCACGATCTCCTCATACCTATCATAATCTCGGTTGGCTAGATTCTTTCCGGGATGAGGTGCCAATACACCGAAGAATCTATCAACCTTACCATTTGGATCCATGACAATGCTAGATGTGTAATATGAAATCCTTGTGAAGTACATCTCGTAGCTTCCCACATATTAATTCTCCTTGTGCTTTAGCTTGAGAAACTACATCTCCATTCTTGTTCTCATCGATCAAGGGAAAGAGTTGTTGAGGAAAATCCCTATGAACTCTTCCCACTTCATAACTTAAACTTCAACTCTTGGCCTTATGTTTTTAGTTAGTTCCCATGACTGATCATCTTCTTCCTTTAAGAGATAAACATCCAAGGTAACCTTCTCTTGTTCAGAAAAGCAGAGCAATGAAAATATCTTCTCGATAGAGCCGATTCGTTTTTCAGAAATCAATGGGTCACTTGATCCACTAAATTTTGGTGGCTATTGACACATAAATGACTCAACAGAAATTTGTTCACTTCATGGTGATATCAGTCTCTCAGCTTGATTCAAGTTATTTCCCATAACTTGAGTCCGTTGGTACATCAGTCACATGAAAGTTTCAATTTCAGCTTCTATCAGAGGGTCGTCAGTGCATGGTCCATTGTGGTCACCATTTTCACGGTTCCTCATATTTCCCACCATTTTATAAAATACATAAAACAATAGTGATAACCTTATTTGATTTATGAATCTTTTAACTATAAAGGATTTTATGTCATAAAACTTCATGCTTTAAACAATTTCATTTCTCTATAAATCCATCATAATGATTCATAAAAAGATTATGATTAACCAAAGATATCCCTCAGGAGTGTCATAACCAAGAGTGCAGAAAGGACCATTATCATGTACCAGGACACCCCGGGTCAAGCCCGAAACTTCTGGTTAGAGTATTCACTCCTAGGTACATCTGTTCGAGAGCCGCTGCTACCTACTCGTATCCAGATAGGGATGTATTTTCTTGATAAAGAACTTACTCAATACTCACCAAAATACAAGGAAGTTTTCCTATACTTAAACTTTTATATAGGGTTATTCCTAAAGTCTTCATATTCTAGTTTCCATATATAACTAAACTATCCTTTGATAAAAACTATGGAATCCTGTCTTTTTATTACATAAATTTTCATGACATTTTACCAATAGAGGATCTTTAATGTCTAGTGTCTTAGAAATCAGGAACATAAAACATGAAAACATAAAACATTATTATAATACACTTTTAAGGATTAATAATAAGTTATTAATAAGTATAATTATTTCATCTCATATCCTGGATACATACATTGAAGGAAATGGTGAGAAGAAGGCCAAGTAAGGAAAGCAAGGGAATCATTTTACTTGTGAAATCAATAAGAACTTGATAAAAACATAAAGACAAGAGAAATGGAAGTAGTGGAATATAATGATAAAAATAACTTGAATAATAACTTTATTATGTGCCTAAAACATTTATTTATACATTCATGAAGATATCACCAAGGTTCATCCCCAGGGTGTCATAAAAATTACCATGGTTATTCACCAAGGTATCGTGAAACTTGTCATCTCTAGAGATTATATTTTTTACCCAATTCATTGAAGTGATATTAGGGAAAAACCATAATATGTATTTATATTCATGTTTTCCACATATATCATAATCAAAAATTTCATAAATAACCCATAGATATTAAATTAATGGATTTTACTTTAAAATCGTGACGTTTTAAAAGTGCTTAGAAACATGATTGTTATGTCTTTTGTAACCCTTGGAAAATGAAAGAGGGATTCATGTATGTAGATTCTAGAATAAAAAAGATAAATTTTATGTCTTTATGATTACCTTTATAAATGATAATATATTTGGTTATTCAGAAAAATAAAATTAGAGAATTTCTTGAGAAAAAGAGAGATATATTTTGAGACAAAATTTATGCAACATAACGGCTATATAAAATTATTTAAAAAAAATAAAAAGTGAAGGGACAAGGGTCTCCCATAAATAAATGAATCATTTACAGTAGAGGTAAAAAATAAAAATAAATAATATCAAGGTGTGGAATGACACAACATATGAAAATAAAATGTTAATAAAAAGAGAAAATATGATTTCTTTTACGAAAATTCCGCAGCCAAATAGCATCAATTAAAAACATAGAAAATCGGTTGATGAGAGTTGAAAGGGTATATCATAAATTGGATATGAAATGGAAAGTAATAAGGATATATTAAACATACCCCCACATAATGAGATCAAACCTACAAGACATAACATAAAGAAGTCGTGACTTAAAAGGGGGGGGGGGGGGGTGAAAGGTTCCCTTACCTTGAGGAGTAACTTAGAAATCTTGATGGTTGGGACCTTGGGGGTCATGAGGGAAACTTGGGAGGACTCCTTGGGAGGTAAAAAAACTAGAAAATTATTTTGTGGGATTTTGGAATGAAATAAATTAGATAATGTCTTGGTATTTATAGGAAAAGTGGGGGCATATTTAATTAATTTCCAAGGGACACCTCATCGGTGGTATTTGATAAACCATGGGCTTGACCAAGGTATTTTCCCATTGTATTGGCCACTTGGGACACCTCATAGAATATATTACTATTCAAAAGTCCAAAAAAATGATTACATCATTATTACATCGTCAATGATGTCATTAAACACCCAAAACTTAAAACTGTATTTTTACTGTTCACAGAAAATTCAACATTTTCAAAAAAATCCCAAAAATTTACCCTAAACTAATGTCGATGCTCTAAATTAAAAAATTAACTTCATTTTATGAAAATTATTTTCTAAATAATATTTATTTAATTTTCTAAATTAAATCATTATTTATTCCAAATAAACAACTTTAAAACTATATCTCATTTTGTAACACCTAGAAAAAGTAGTCAAGGTCCCATAAAATTATTGTATAACCATAAGACAATAAAGAAAAAAAATTTGATTACATTTTATAAAAATAAATTTCAATTTTAAATTATTAAATTAATTAAAAAATTGTAAATAAAATATTTATGACATACAAAAATACCAAAACTTATACTATGATCGTTTTTCACTTTTAAGATGTCTAAATTGTATTTATACATTCATGGGTGAAGTTTCTATTTTTCTGGTTGATTTACTATTAATTCCTATTCATAAGGGTAGGTTACTATTCACTAAAAATCAAGTTGATCTTATTATACTTTAAACTTTTTACTGGTCACAACTCTATAATACCATTTTTTGAAAATAATTTCACATTATTAATTATTTAAAGTATACAAAAATATTTTAAAATATCCCTTTTTCCAATATTCATCAATAATATGGAACTTCATCCCACATTTATCCAGACATTTGAAAATCACAAAATTTACTATAATAATAAATAACAATTTTATTTATAGCAAGGGATTACAAAAAGTATCTACGGCCTCGTTACATATCCCCTCACAACACCCGCATAGAACCTAAGTGTACGGTGTGCTATGGAAATAAAATCTTGGGGCGGCTCAGACAAAAATTTCCCGAGTGGTGATTTCTATCAGCTTGAACTTCTCCCTTAGGTGATTTCGTTCAATCTTTATATATTGAAGCTCAGCTTGGGATTGGTCTAGAGCAAAGCCCAAAGATGGTACCTCTTTCCCAAGCTCTGACAGGTGTGATTCATACAGCCCAAGTCTACTAGATGAGGCCATAAACTCTTTTTTCTGTATTTATTAACCAAGATCAATTGTATTTATAAAAAATAATTTAAGCGTTAAGAGTTTATTTTCCAATAGTCTTATTGACCGATGGTCATATAACAGTTGAAACCCAACGGTATCACTTCATTAATTAAAGGATATAGTATTTTAGAGTATAAAATTAAATAATGCACAAATTTAGGAAACAAATATTATTCAAAAGTTAGGTTTATTACAATTCATCTACTAAAAACAGTGTTGATCATGAATAAAGGATAAAAATATTACAGAATAAAGTATAATACTAAATGAGTTCTGCTCTAGTTTTCACTAATGGAGAAATAAATTAAATAAAATTCATGGAAATAATTACATTATAAGAGAATGATTTGGAATAGGAATTAAGGGTGAGAAATCAAAATTGTATAAAAACTATTTTATACCTAATTCTAAAAAATGAAACTTGTAATCATTGTGGAACAAATGGACATGCCACTAATAAGTTTTATGAGAAAAAATCCTCAAATTAGTGGTATTGAAATATCCTTTATTAAAAAAAAATTCTGAATCATTTGATATATGTTTTGGAAAAATATTGCAAATCTGTATTCCTATATCATTTCTAGGTAACACTGATAGACCTAAGAAAATATGGGTGAAAAAACAAACATTTGTTTCAATAATTTTACAGGAAACATGACACATGAACAAAAACACTATATGGTATATGGATAGTGTCTATTAAATTCATATAAGTGTATATCCATCATACTTTTATATCCTAATACAAATGGATGGAGGTCTTGTCACTTTTGGTCATAATGCCAAAGGAAAAATAATTGTATTTGGAACTATTGGAGATCCAAAGACCATATCAATCCCCAAAGTATTATATGTGAAAGTGTTAAATCATAATCTAATAAGTATCTCTCAACTTTGTGATGATAGTTTTTTTGTTGTTTTTTATAACAATTCTTGCTCAGTTTTTACTGATATATTACTTAAATTTAGAGCATCGTGACCTTACAATGTTTATAATATGGATTTAAATTCATTACATAAACAGAAATTGAATTGTTTAACTTCTAAGAAAAATGATTCATGGATTTTGAATTGAATACTTGGACACTATAATATATATTCTTTATATAAATTATCCCATAAATAGTTACTTTCTGATTTTCCTAGTCTTAAGATTGAAAATATTAGATCCGGTGATGCATGCCAAATTTGGGAAGAATCACAAATCTTCGTTCAAATATATCAACAAAATTACTATATCTAAAACATTAGAACTTATCCATATGGATTTGTTTGGAACATCAATGGTAGAAATTTTCGATGGTAAATTATATGTTTATGTTTTAGTTGATTATTATTCTTCATTTACTAGGGTTTATTTTCTAAAACTCAAAAGTGAAGTATTCAATATTTTTTTTAATGTTTTTATTAAATTGAATAAAATGAAAAAGGTTTTAAAATAATTTCATTGATAAGTGATCATGATGGAGAATTTTATAATCAATAATTTAAATCTTTTTTTTTCAAATATAGGTATTAAACACACAATTTATGCACCAAGAATACCTTAACATAATGGAATTGATGAAAAGAGAAATCGAACTATTAAATAAATAGAAAGGACTATGTTGTATGAATACATTTTTCCTACCTATCTTTGTGAAGAATCTGTAAGAACAACCTTCTATATCATGAATAGAGTATTAATAAGGATTATTTTTAAAATGATACCTTATGAACTTTGGAATAACAGAAAATAAAAAGTAAAGTACTTTAATGTTTTTGGATGCACGGTGTATATCCTGAATACTCTAGAAAATATTGGTAAGTTTGATCCAAATGATGATAAAGGAATATTTTTTGGATATTATTCTACCTATAAATCTTATAGAGTATTTAATAAAAATTCAAGGATTGTTCATTTGAAGTTTAATGAAACAGACACATTTATTAAAAAGAAAGATAAAACTGATGAAACTACTGACTCTTTTGATAATATGATTCTTCAAACCTTTAAAAATGATTGTTGAAAATGATATTAATAAAATTCAATATATTTCAGAAGAACATGATACTGAAGAACCTAAAACTGTCTTGCCTTGACAGTCTAAAACACTAAATAAGCAAACTTTGGAAATTTTTATAGGGGACCTAGATACCAAAATTAAAACAATATGAAATGTAGGAAACCTAGATAAATTATCTTTTTTTATATCCCAGTTATAACATAAGAATATATAATAATCCTTAAAAGATGATATTTGGATATTATAAATTCAAGAATATATAAACCAGTTCAAAAGGAAAGATGTTTGGAAACAAATAGTGAGACCGAAAAAATATCTTGTTATAGGAACCAAGTGGGTATTTAGAAATAAGCAAGATGATCAAGAGATCATAACCAGAAATAAAGCAATATTTTTAGCTAAAGGATATAATCAGAAAGAAGGTATATATTATGATGTGACCTTTTCCCATATAGCTATATTGGAAGTGATTAGACTCCTTTTATAATATGCACATCAAGTGAATTTTAAATTATATTAGATTAATTTTATGTCAAAATTTTTAAATGGTTATTTAATGGAGGAATTTTATGTTGAACAACCCCCAAGTTTTGAAAATTATCAAAAACCAAATTCATTTTATAAATTTATTAAAGCTCTCTATGGCCTTAAACAATAACCTAGATCTTGGTATGACATATTAAGTTATTTTCTTTTGAAAAATTAATTTGTTGTTGGATTATATGATCCAACATTTTTCAAGAAAACAATTTCTTCTAATATTTTATTAGTTCAAATTTATGTTGATGATATTATTTTTGGTTAAAAAAATAAAAATTTGTGTCATGATATTTCAAATTTAATGCAAAAAAATTGAAATGAATATGATGGGAGAACTAGATTTCTTTTTAGGATTTCAAATTTATCAAAAATATTATATATGTTTTTTAAATCAAATTATATTATTGATCTATTTAAAAAATTTGGACTTGAGAAAAAAATACATATAAAACACCTATGTGTACTAATACAAAACTTGATTTGGATAAAGTAGAAAACCAATTGAAAAAAATTTATATAGAGGTATGATTGGTATTTTTTTATATCATACTACTAGAAGACCATACATTATGTTTTATATTTGTGTTTGTGCTATAATTCAATAAAATCCAAATCTATCCCATATTAATACTGTTAAAATAATTTAAAGATATTTAAGAGAAACTATTTCTCAATCTATTCTTTACCCCCAAAACATCTGATTTTAATTTAATTTCATATTCAGATGCTGACTTTGGAGGTTGTAAATTAGAAAGAAAAATTACCTCAGGAACCTATCAATTTTTAAGAAAATATTCAGTTTCATAGTCTAGTAAGAAACAAAACTCTGTTTCTCTATCAACCACTAAGGCAGAATATGTGTCTGCTAGTAGTTATTATGCACTGGTATTGTGGATGAAAAAAACTCTGGTGGAATTTGGACGAAAGTTTAATAGTATACCTAATTTTCATTATAATATTAGTGCTATAAGTATTTAAAAAATCCTATAAGATATTATAAGACTAAGAACATTGATATATGACATCATTTTCTAAGAGATCATGTCATTAAAATAGATATATATTTATAATTTGTTAATATTGAATATCAATTAAGTCACATTTTTAATAAACCACATATCAGTGCTAGTTTTGGTTTAATTAATGGAGTTTTAGGAATACTAAAGTTTTAGTGATTATTTATTAATTTATTTCTAGTCTCTCTATTTTTATTTTAGTAATCTTTATTTAATATGTTTTATTCTATTATGTTTTAATTTTAAATTTCATATTGATTCTATTTTATTTGAATTTTCAAAATTAAATATGTAATGAGTATATCCTCAATCAGCGTGAGAAAATTGTTTTTCTTCTCCTACTCTATTTCCCCTCTCCTACACGTCCTCTAGTCTTACAGAGTATCTCTCTCTATCTCTCTTTTGATTCCCATTTGCTGAAACACAAAACCTTCAATCCCTTTAGTCTCAAAGTCTTCAGAGATGGAAACCTCACAACAATCTATAAATGCTGAGTAGGACAACAATTTCTACGCTTCAGGGAAATCTCATAAGGTGTTACAGGGAAAGGTAATTGATTTTGGATATTTACATTCTTTAAATATTTTTCTCAAAGAAGATATCAGATTTCAAGGTCTAGTTTATGCTTTTGCAGAAGATGTCATGTTGATGGTTTATGATATATAAGAAAATGAGTTTTTTAAAAAATTATTCTTTTAGTCTTGGATTCCAAGAAGAAACCATTATATTTTGGATGAATCATGATTTCCTTTGTTCTCAAAAAACACCTCTAGAAAAGCTTAGAATTTTTTTATCAATTACCTCTATACTAGTTGAGTTCAATGATAGGATACACACTCATCATTGTGATATAATTCCTTTAAATGTTCTATTAGACAATAAAAAACATATGATAAGTCAAATGAATTTATGTGAATCTTGGTTGGGACCAGTGATTCTCAAAGTCATGGACCATTTGACCTCTTCCATCCAGTCAGAATAAGCTATGAATGAGTTTGTAAAAGTCAATCTGGTTGAGAATTTGAAGGTTGGAAATGATTCATGGAAGCTACTTTAGAAATGGTCATATGTATTCAAAAACCATTTCTAGAGCCTTATTTTTATGTTTCTTCATATTATTAGTGCTTTACAATCCTTTACTCATATTGTATATCCCTATATCCCTTCCATTTCATACCAAAGACCTTCATTTTTAAGACTTATTGATTGATTGTGGATTGTACTCTATCTATTAGAACACTTGAATTTGTTTTAAATTCCATTTAATTAATTATTTATTTAATTAAAAATTAAAATTTTATTCTTATTTAGATTTAGATTTAGTCTATTTAAGTTCAACACTTCACTGCAAATATAATTTTTTTATTTTTTATCCTAGTATTTATAACTATTAATAACAGTTTAGTTCTATATTAAATGTGGTTTATATTATTTATTCTTTCAAACCTTCTTTTTTATTTCACAAAAAGGGGGATAATTTTTTTAAGGGGAATAAGGGGAGAATTGGGAATATATATGCATACCCTTTGGGGAGAATATTTTCATACCACAATATTTTATTTGATAAAATATTTATAATTAAAAGTTTCTATTTTTATTTATCAAAATAATACTCTGAAATCAAAATATCAAAATATTTTCTATATATACATATATATATATTTATGTTTACAAATCCTATAATCTCTTGAAAAGTTTTTATGAATTATTTTACGGGTTTTATGATCATCAAAAGGGGGTGTTTTTTGGAAAAGTATTGTCTAAAAAATACACTATAATTTATGATTATTTTGATATCCACAAATACCCCAATTTTTTCCTCATTAAGTATTTTTGAATGAGATTAATGGGAATTCTTATTCTGTTTTAAGGAATTTAGTGTTACTGGAATGAATCGGCAAACACTTTTTTGAACCCTACATTTGAAAAGTAAATGTTTGGTTCATAAACCATACATTACAATGAGAGGTGAAACGCTTTCATATGGTATCAATCATATGTTATGAAATGATATTTTGTGTTTAAATCAACATTATAATGTTTAGATAATCGTCAAATGTATGGATCATCATCCCTACATTGGAGTCTAGATTTACTATTCATACTATACGTGTGGAAATGTTGAACATATGATTAATCAATGCAATGTTCGAGATTTTATAGTGACAAGGATAAATGTATGGATAATAAAACCTATGCTAGGAAAATGATCCCTACGCTATGAAAATAAACCCTACACCACATAAAGGAACCCTATGATATGAAATGTAATCCTTTTCTATGCATATCAACCATACGTTTTTTTTCTCAATAGAGAAGTTTTTTAAGTGGTGTTTTCAATTCGTTTCAATCTGAGATTACTGCAATGGTAAATTCTGAATTAAAGACCAATTCAAGGATCATTTTGATTGTTTCAAAGAACTATGTTCATCATAAAAAATCACTCCTATTTATAAGTTAAGTTATGACTCCCTAGGTAATTTTTGGAATTTGAATTTCCGTGATCAATCAGGCTATTCGTTTGGATCTGGAATACAGAAGCAAGTTTTCTGTTTTATATATTCATTTGTATTATCTCTTAAAAAATATGTGTGTGTGTGTGTGATAAGAGATTCACATATGTGACTGTATTATTAAAATTATATTTTACAGTGCTGTTGCAACAAAAAATTGATTCTGAAAGAAGATACACATTAGATATATACATGTCCAATCTTTTACTATTGTAACATTACTACTATTGTTTATATTGATACTTTATTTGAGATCATTTTTCAATAAGGATCACTTTAGAATATTTAATTCTTGAAGATACGCTTTTCGGAATAAGAAAAATATCTATCAATTGTCATTTGCTTAGTACTGCAACTTAAAAGATAAACGCAATCCTTTCAAATCAAACTATATTTATTTATTGGAGTTTAAATAGTTTGTACTCAATTATGGTAGAGTATCAAGATCTAAATCTATTTTGTGGATAACTTATTTTTTATTAATGAATCAGAAGACTTTTTATAGTATTTTTTTAAAGGTTTCAACTAACTACACTCAGTTGTGGATTCTTGGTCTTATGATAAGAGGACCATTCTAGTGAAATTTACCAAGCTTGGAGAGAGAGTTATTGGTAGTGTGGCCAAAGGGATCTTTATGCCTTGAACCACTATTAAAAATATTTGTTCTTTATTTTGGTTTATCTACATCGTATTTTCATATAGAAGGAAAACACTACATATCCTTATAAATTATAGTGGGTGTAAAAATCCATAATTGTGGAAGATTTCTAAAAAGAAAAAATCCACCCCCCTCTTATGTTACTTTGTATATTTTGATTAGACATCTTTGATATTGGAGTAGAATCTGGCATGAGTTCTATTGAAAACTCAACATCATGACTTAGATCAAGGATAATAAACTCTTTTATAAGGACTTTAACAAACTCCCATATAATAAGAATATATTCTATGTTGATTTTCTCCCCGACCATATGTGACAAATACTATTTATGAATAAGAATAATGACCCATGTAGTGTATGTAATTTGCATTATGCATTCATATTTATCTTCACATTGATAGAAAATCATATGTTGGTTTAGAATATAAATTGTGAATTCCCTTCCTTGACAATTGATATATGATTAATATAATGAAATCCAATCCATGCCCAAAATTATATCAAATTTGACTATGAAATTATTTTAATATGTTACATTCTTAAAAACATCAACATGGTATTTATAAATCTAATGTGGAGGATATGGGTTCATTAAGATTCATGATACACTTCAAATATTTAAATAATATAATCTCTTCCTTGGTTTAGGAGTTATCCATTAAAATAGGGAATTAACTCAGATAATTCACAAGTTCTCTAGATATAATACATTGAATTACATGGAAATTATTTTTTATATTACCTTCATTTCCACACACTAAACATCTTCACATTCCATTCATATATTCTCCTAGGTTATTCTTCCCACATTCATTACATGAAGGAAATTGTACATTCTTTCCTACAAGATCATTTCTACCTAAACATCATTAAAAGTCAATTTCCTTTTATTTTATGTGTTAATAAAGTCAACTATGTTTATTTTTTTAATCAAATATCATTATAATTTATTAGTAATAATGATAATATTTCACCTTATAATTCATACAAACTTATATTTCTCAGGAGGACAATCATTTAGTTTTTCATCATATTCATTATCAAATTTATTCCTCCTAGTTCCATTCAATAACTAAAACTAGAAAACATAGTGTGACCAACAATAATCATACTTGTAAATCATATACTCATGAAAAACATTTATACAGTGTCAAAAATCCTAGAAACTATTTTCTAACTATTACACATTAGGTTTAAACTAGGATGTCCTTTATTATCATCTATTCAAATAATTCATAATTGTTCATAAATTACATGTGAGTTAACGTAATCATATCCCCTAGGAGTGTCAAACTCTATGCATAGTTACGGTCCATTCACAGTGCACCAAAATGATGGATGGGATACACTTCGCCAACTCTTTTTGAGGTTATTATCCCCATATGAATCTATCTCAAAACCACATCCACTTGTAGTATCCATATAGTGATGTATTTTCTAAGGAAAACCATATTCCATTATTTTAATTATAATAGGATTTTCTCCGATACTTATGCTTATACTAAGGGTTTCCACAAAAAACATCCCATTACAGTTTCCAAAAAATCCTAAACCATACTATGATACCAACAATGAGAAATTCAAACAATTCAAACAACAATAATACATATTATTAGTGGAATATTAATTACATATCAATATTAGACATTCTATAACCATAATGTTTGAGTGTGTTTGGATGCATTGATAAATTAAAAATTTCTACATAAAAGATATATATTTATTTTTGTGTTTCATTCTTAGATAGGGGTTATGATAATATTCTATATATCATTCCAATTTTATCATATGTCACTAAAGAGAAACATAAAGGAAATATATCATTTTTCATTAAGTTCTTCATATGTATAACCATCATTAAAAATATCATACTTATAACATTTCTTCATAACTAGGGGAAGTAAAACATAAGAAAGGGTTAGATTTGAAACTCAGTAAGGGTAAACATAAGAGATATAAATCAATGATAATAAGTAAAAAAATGATAATCATTAAGGTATTAAAACTTGATCCTGACTTATAATAATCATACCAAAACCTATCAAATAACTTTAATCATGAAAAAGGGTTTAATATTTTTTTCATACAAAATAAATTTGGAATAATAATGTGGTATCATCAACCATCAATCATGATCCATGATAACATAACATATAATAAGACATAAGTTTTTGGAATTTACATTATTATAGAAAACCTCTTCCTTAGTCAAGGTTCACTCCAAGGACTATGATTTTAGAAAATGTCACACAATGGAAATTCATATCCGGCCATTTACAACTTTATCATAATAGTATATTCTATCATATTCACTCTATAATATCTTATGATTTTATTAAATTTTCTCTCTCTTATTATTTTCTAAACTCCACCCTCATAACCCATTATATTAGAGGGATATAATAGACCCACTCATCCTTGGTTTATAATGACACCACATGCCCTTAGTTTATAACAAAACCACCCATATAATGTTTATAATGGAACAAATTTTCCTTGTTTTACAACAAAACCACCCATCACTTCATCATAATTCATTCATATGCATTCTAAGAGATAATGAATACATTTATCATTACAAAAATTTTTAACCCATTGAATGAAAATGGGTCTCCTAAACATTTAATCATTCATAATTATAAACCATCTAGATAAATAATAAATATGGAAAATTTGGATCATATTCATATTAAGGAATAAGAAACATCAAAGGATTTGGTATACATAAAAAATACCTTTAAAATATTATTGTAACATTTCTAGAAGAACATTTTATTTTCATTTTAAAATCACTTATTTAAAATATAAAAAATTAAAAAACATTAAGTGAAATATTTTCTTTGAAAATAACCATGTAATCATGTGAATGATGAATCAAATAAAATAAAATTAGTGATGGTGGTAAAATCTGTTCATACAATGTATGTTAAAATAAATTTCATTCACATTTTCTACAAAAATTATAAACTACCACATTTGGAAAATGATAAGAATATTCATTTAAAACCTTGGTAAATAAATTCAATTATTTTCATAAATTATTTTAAATAATATTTGGATAATATTAAAAAACATTATTTAAATCATTTTATTGAAAATATAGAGATAGAAGAAAATATTTCTACCCGAATAAGAAAACAAAGTTGGATTTACTTAAAAATAATACTCCAGTATCTTATGTGCTTAAAGAGAGGAAAATGAATTTAAAACATGTAATTTATAGAAATAACTATAGTTTAATAAAATAAATAAGTCTTTGGAGAGATACATCTTATAATTTCACCATCTTATATTTAACCACAGTCAATCCTGGTAAAAATGTGATTGCAACATGAAACCCTTACCCCAAGTCTGTCTTCCATAGTAAGGAATCTATCTAGATGTATAATAAATTTAAATTTATTATAATTACCTAAAATAATATTAACACCTATGATACCATATATTTTTTAATTATAACATCATTTCTCAGGTTCATTGAGAATCATTCATTGTTATCATTATTTTGAGTGTGAATTTCCTCGTTATTCATGTATGTTTTGGATTGATAGTCATGGTCCATAAACATTGACCACATTTTATTCATATCCATATTATAAATAATGATAAGAATATCTTATATATTCATTATATACATTTTTATAACCATCCATATAAATTTGTGATTAAAAATTAATTACATCACGTTTCGGAGACAGTAGTATATACGTACACATGAGTGATGTTTCCATTTTTTGATGGATGGAAAAAAATAAAGTTAAATATCAATTCATATTTAAAAAATAATTATTATATAATAAGTATAATATATAAAAATTAAATATAACTTAATATCCAACTTTGAATGATGGTGGTGGAAGATAAATCACAGCACTTTGTGGAGGCGGTAGTCCACGTGAACGCACTAGTGGTATTGTCATCTTACATTTGAGAAATAAGAGGTAGTTAATGG
The DNA here is from genome assembly GCA_963277665.1 of Viscum album. NCBI lineage: Eukaryota > Viridiplantae > Streptophyta > Magnoliopsida > Santalales > Viscaceae > Viscum > Viscum album. The sequence goes on along the minus strand of OY728139.1, from coordinate 116,302,044 downwards.
ATGTGAAATCATCCTAATAACATCTAGGTACATATATTATACTATATAAATAATTTTTTTATGTATATACTTGATTATAGTATATATAATAATAAATAATATTGAAATATTTTGGTTAAGATCTATACGACTTCTTTGAGAGACCTTATTTGGATTACACATTACACCTTGAAGGATTGGTCTTATGAGAAGAAATCAAAATATATGATGATGTTAAGGATTATATTAATGTTTTAGGCTATGTATTTTTTCGATATAAAAAGTTTAAAATTTTTATATAATGGAAGATATGAGGTTCCTTTTAATAAGTTAGGGGATGAACACACATGAAATTTATTAAAGGATTTATGGGATATAATGTCACTTTTATTATAATGTGAATAAAAATTGAAAATAATTTTAATTTATGTTAATACAAGTTATATATATCTTCAAAAAAGAAAAAATAGACAATTTTGGGTTGAAATCATATCCTTTTCTCTTGGTTTAATCCCTTAGTAAACCAGTTTTATCCTTAACTATGGTAAAACAAATATTTTTTCCTACTTCTTATAACCAAAAAATAAGTTTATATTATTACATTATATTAATAAGGATCATTATAAATATGGAATCCATTTTATCATATTAAATTTCTATGAATGAATTTTTTTAATTTCAACTTAGCGCGTAAAACGCATGAAAACTCATTTTAAAAAAAATGAATTTTAAGCATAAAACTTAATTTAAAACCATTCCATTTATTGTAAAATCCATAAAAATAATTTTAATATGTTTAATTAAATATATAATTTATAAATTTTATTCAAACCATTAACAAAATGGGATTAATTTATCTTAATAAGATAAAAATACATTACGTACATAAAAACAGTTTTTAGAAAAAATGTTTTTTTAATACCAGTACAAACCTATATAAAAATATAGTATAATAATGATTACTGTATAATTAATTATATTATTTACAATTAAAGGATTATTAGTTTACTTTATTTTCATATTCAACACATAATGGTACTTTTAATTGAAAATAAATGATGATTTCTATAAAAATCTGTATTTTTCGCTATTCACTAAAATATATCTCTTTCGAGAAAAATCCTAAAAATGTACCCTAATATAATATTGAAATGGTTATATAAAAAATTATATGAATTATATCAAATATAATTTATAAAAATTTTATAAATTAATTATATTTTTCAGGTGAAAAAAATGAGATAAAACACATTTTTGAGGAAAAGATATATTTAAACCCTAAAACTTCTTTACTGAAATTTGAGGTCTTACTTTTTATGAATTAGTCAGTAAAATTTCACTATTTAAAACAGTTATAATTTTTTTTCACAATTTTCTAATTCATATTCACACCTATCAATTTATCATCTAGGTAATAATAGTTTACTATATCACAATTCATATAAAATCGAGGTTTCTTATAAGGTGATATATCGAAAACCTAATGTTTATTTCAAAGGGAATACATATATAATTTTTTGTCACAATATCATACTATAAGATATGGTATATGCCATAATATATTAAATATAAGAAACCAATCCATATTGTATTCCTTATTCTAGGATATTTTAAGCTATAGTATGATAGATAATGCACCATTTCCTAAGATTTATATTATTGTATAGTGTGGCTATATTGTAAGTGTTATGATATATCTTTTAGTAATAATGAATTGTTTATATTGAAAAATTACTGTTCAATGTTACATATTGGGAATCATCCATGTATGGTTATCATGGATTATTATTTTTCATATGATAAAAAATTATTTTTAGAATTGATTAAAGTCATTTATAAGGTAAATTTGTAATTATATTTGAAGGTGTTACAAAGTAATAACTGGTGGTATTGATTTAAGATTTTTTAATGTTGGATTAAATTCCTGGAAAGCATAAGGATCCACCTTGACACCTATTTATGGATTCTAAAGGAAAATAAATTGGAATGAATGGTTTTATATTTATTCTCTCTACCAAATATCACATTTCCCTCTTCCTCTTACACAAAAGGTACTAGCACATAATGCTCAAAAGAAAAATCTCACATAGGAATTAGTTTATTAATATTTCCATGGATACCTTATGGGGATGAAACCCATTGGTTTGTTCTCAGTGATATTCATCAATAACATGGTTGAAGACATGACATTTCAAAAACATTTCTTTAAGGTAAACATAGATGTTTTTAATTTTGTAGTATAAATATTTTTGATTTCATGACATGGAGATCTTCTTTTTTGGTGTATTAATGTCTACCACTACTCAAATAAGATTTATTCATTCATAAGAAATCCATTAGTCATATAATGTATTTTCATGCTTATTTTATTCCTAAAATAATTTTTAAATGAATATTAAGGGATTTTTTTAATTTAAATTGTGAAATAAAATATATGTCTTGAATTGTAGCTAGTTTTCCAATATGAGATATCATATTCTATGATGGGGTCACATCATATGATATATAAAAACATAATAGGTTACGTGGGGGAATTAATTGTTTTCTGATATATCATAACATACAATATGGTCAATCGTATCCTATGATATCATTTATCCATGAATCTCAAAATAGATTCTCATATCATCTTGGAAATATAGGTTATATCATGTGCAGGTATTTTTTGTAGTTAAAGGGTACATCACATGCTATAATTTTCTTATTGTAAAACATGATATAAAAAAACTAATTAATTATATCTTATGAATGATAATGTAAATATTAGAATACAATTAATTGCATCTAGATAATTTATCACTTGTAACCAAATATCTACTATAGAATATCTTATAATTCATGATATATAATTGCATGAGTGTTTCACAGTGAGGTGATGTGATTGGTTCCCATGTCTGATTAAAGGGAGTCGGTGTTGTTTAATCATTTCTATAAGGTTCCCTATATTTGTGGATTTTCATGGTCTCCAATAGGTTTATTTGTGTAGCCAGAAACACCCAATGACTCTTTCATCCAATGATCCATGGACCTGCTTTCCAAAGGTCGGCGCTCGTTGGGTGATATGGACAATGACCCTTAAGAACTCACATTATTCGAGAGGATGGGAAGTTAGGCTCATCACACCCTTTTGGGGGGAAATTATTTCATATTTATGGAATCTCTTATAGATTTAAGACAAGTTCATATGTTCATGAATCTTTGGTTTATACCCAATCATAGTATCCATGAACTACCCCTGGGTTACAAGTCATAGGTATACGCAGGGATTCAGAACTGTTTACATCAGAGGTTTACCATCCCCCATTAGATTAGAGATTCTGGGGAAGTTTTAGTTTGTCTAGATAGAATTTGTCTGAAGCCTTATAATTGGGTGATTTTGAGTTTATTGTCTTCCAGGGGGGACAAAGAGTGACTTTATCATCTTGATCAAACCCGTAATATGGGCTCCCTACGTATCCTTGTGAGAGGAATCACAATCCACGTAGTTCAGTGCCACTTAACGGGACACGTCACCTTTTAAGGTCATGTGACAAGGTCCCAACCATGTAGTTTAACGTCATATGGCAAGGCCCTATAAGCGACAGATGCCTTATCAATGTTTGAATAGGACTTATGCTGAAGCGTCCCAAAGGACCTAAGGAAAATGATTTCCTAGGCCCGGGTATGGTCCTTCTAGGGGAATGAGGACACAGTATCATAAGAATAGATGTGTATCAGAATTGGATGTTGGGATCGAGTCATATGGAGGTTTCCAACGTATTCTAGTTGGTTGGGAATCAAAGTGTATGTAGTTATGGAAGGTCAGGGCTTACACATGTTAGTTTCCTATCAAGGGCGTGATTGGCACCCATGTTTGGGTATGGTTGGGGTTTACATGTGGTTGGTGGCCTGAGTTGGGATTGATCCTCAGGGAGGTGTCCTATGTACCCTGCATAAGAGGAAAGGATCAAAACCCATGTAGTTTGTTCTACCGCCGTTGTTGTACGAGCGTCGTGAACATCCAAAATCTCTATGCCCATGTGAGTCATTCTCGATGTAAGAAACAAGATAATGGGAATGATCCGGCAAGAAATGCAAGTTTTCATTACTAAGGGGAGATGAGGACGACGATGGAAGAGGGGGAGGGACAAGACCATGAGACATTCATTCACCCTTGTGTGGAGGAGGAAATGAAGGTAGAAGTCACGTCAGTAGAGGACATGGTACAATAGTGGAGGGAACATATCATTGAACCTTCCTAGATGGGATGGGATATGTTATTGTCATCCGGCGAGGATGGAGTGGGGATTACTTCGGAAGGGATGACCTGTTACTCTTTTTAGGGGAGGGGAGAAGTGCTCACCACTGGCGCTGATTGAATGGGAAATCAAGAGGGATCCCTTAACCCTGAAGAGTGTAAAGGCTCAAAGGGGCTCCTAGGATCAGACTTTGGACTACCATGGGGATGCGAACCCAGGAATTCTCTGGATGCCCATTCAAGGGATGGGGTAACCCCTTTGTCTCCACCTACCATGGGTATGTGAACTCAAGAGATCACACTAATGCACTTTAATGTTTCAGCATGCTGGTCTGATGTCTTTGGGAGAGGCCTTGTCTTGGTACCGATGGATAGGCTACTAATGGTATTCTAGAGGATTTAACTTAATTGGTAAGGCCTTATTTGACTCGGGGGATGGAAACATAGAAGGCCTTGGTGGACCACATAGCCATTTGGGGAGTGGCACCCTTCGCGTGGGTAAGTTCTACACATATGGACAATTCATCCGTATACTAGTGTGGTATGCGGATGGAGAGGAATCCCGTATGCTAGAGTAGTACATAGCATCAGGTTTGGTTCTCATACCAAATTGGTACATGGCACTAGATTCTAATCGAGTGTAGACGACCGGGGACAACTTCGTTCGGTACTTCTCCCACGTAGGAGGGTGCTACGCGGTGCGTTATATTGAATAAGGGGCATAAGCTCACTAGTTCATGGGGAGTACATTCGCGTAGGGGCCATGGCTCAAGCTTCACCAATTTTAGGTTCACGGTTTACCAATTTATTTATGCATTATATAGTTCTTAACAATTCATCCCAAGTTTATACCTATTTCTGGTTCACAAATCAGAACATCTCGGTATGCAAAATCCTAAACTCCTGAAATCCTCCTCTTTCTGCATAAGTCTGATGCCATCCTTCAAAATTCGATCACCAACAATCCAATCTTCAACCAACTGATCCCTTTTTTCTCCCCCATGACATCATTTTATAATGGGGGAGAGTTGCATCTATGGTCATACGACCCCTTTTACGAAGGCCTATGATAGGAAACCTAGCCTACAGATGACTTAGTCAACCTGAGGATCGTGGGGTATGTTGAATGCACCTCTCCCGCAATCCAACTTGGTCACGGGGGAGCTTCACAACTACATGGGGCTTCACCTCCATTTCCCAAATGATGTAGTGCACGACGGGTGGACGTTCCACCAGGTTTACGGCTGGTGGGGTTTGTGACTGTGGACAGGTCCAGCCTCACTTGGCATCCATTTAGTTCGTTCCTGTGTAGGATAATCAAATCTGTTTTGCGAACGACAGCGTCTGCAGTGGGGCAGTTCACCGAACCGGCCACGTACCACTGATGATGAACTGGTATGTAGACTGGTTAGGTCCTTTATCATTTCTTTTTAACATTCTTCATATTTTTTCCAAATTATTGTTGAAGATTGGGTAGATTTTTCCACTGATTTTAAGGGATTATTTTCCTTCCCTTTTGTGGATTTTTAGGGCCCTACAAATACCCCCATCATAATGGGCTCTGGTCGGAATAAAGAGGAGTCTATTCAAATGTATAGTGGTCATAAAACTCGAGCGGTTTGCAGTAGAGAGATGGACCCAGTGGGGGACCATGCCTATATAAAGGGGTCCACACTGCTTGTTTTTTACTGAGTCCTTCGGTGAAAATCTCTCTCATTCCATGCTTCCGCACACTTCCTCTTCGTACGAAATCCTTCGCGAACCGCATCGTCCGCGAACCATCTTTGGATTCTGTGAACTGATCCTTATCTATGCTTGCTCCCATCCAAAAATTAATTTCCCTTCCACAAACTAAACTCTAATAACTTTAAAAATTAATTCAAGGAGGGACGCGTAGTGAAAACACTACCTGGTTCAGTGGTCTATATACTGCAATTATCCTTCAAACTTTGAAATTTTCATTTTGAACTTCACTTATGTATTGAATTATGAGAACCTGCATAGGGTCTTGGTACACGGTCTTCTTTCCATCACATCGCAGGCCAGGATGTCGCAGACCTCTTCTGCGGACCACTGGTTCGTGGAATATGGGCCTCACGAACCAACTCCAGGGTCGGTATGTGGGCTGTACTATGCAGACCCTTTGTCGAGTCTTTGCCAAATATTTGGAAATTTCCTGAATATTATCTTTTGGACTAAACATGGGTATGGTTTCCTGATGCATGAAGAAAACATGGTTCATCCATGAGCTATTGTTAGTCTTGTCGATGCTCCCCTTTCAGCTGTCGATCAACGACAAAAAGATATAGCCATCTCTGTTAAGGACGAAGTTCATGTCACCCCGTTACATCAATATTTAGCCAATCCAATTACTGAGGCTCAGTGAGAATACCAATTTTCCAACAGCCAACCTTCTTATGGGTTCGACCTATTATCTGATACATCGATCCCATCACCTTCTCGTGTCAACCACCCAACAACCTGGATAATATCTAGTACCATCCCAAGAGCTTGGATCTTGCATAGGGGACGAATTATTCTGAAGGACACGATAGTTGGGTTCGTGCTGAATCACATTTATGTGTCCCTAATGGGAAAGAAGTTTCAACAAGATGGAGTAATTCATTGTCATCAGTGCATTGCGTGCAATTACATGATCAATGAATAGCATGGATGGTCACTGGATCGAGATCTTCTGGCCGGAGGTGCATTTAAGTTGGATTGGGGGTGGCCCTTCTAGGTTTGCCTCAGTTGAGAGGAGTTCCAAGTGGAACTATGAATCGTGGGGATATATGAAGTTGTCTGGGTATCCCATAATTAAACCCATCAAACGAATGTGCTTTCCACACAGCTCCTGAGTTGAAGGAGCCCATATACTTATACATTCCACTTAGTCCACGGGGAAGTTGGCATCATCTTTTGGGACATTTCAATGATCTCATGAGTCCCTATCGTCAGAGATATGGGTGACAAATTCATTCCTCCCTCTTCTACCTAGGATGATGAGGAGGGGACTCCTCCTTTGGTGAATCATATCATTGATCAAGCCCAGAAGTGCTCGAAAGATATTTCTCTCAAATAGATCATCCCTTATCTCAAATGGGTTAAATCCTTTTCCACAGACACCAAATCTGTGAACCATCTGCATAGGCCCACATACTGTCCCTCAATGGAAAATCAGGGATAGGGGCACAAACTAGTCAATTCTAGAAGAGGGACAATTCAATAGTTGGGGCTGGGATCTCGTGCCAAACGTTGATAGGCTGCTTCGAATAGCAGCCTTCCTAGATATGTTCATGACTGTCTGGTTGTTTCTTGTATGTGAGTCTGGTGGCGTACGGTTTTCCACCTTTGTTAAGGCGGCATAGATGGAAAATGGAAAATACATCAACCTGGATATTCTGGTATTGGCAAGGATTTCACTATTACTCGGCCACATCACTGAAGGGAAGCGGCCAAATCAGGTGGCCTACCCCTTCCAAATCCTCTGGGGTTGGATAGGATGCATGTGAAGAACTTCTACACTTTCATAAACCCCTTACAGATTTTGGGTTCCTCACTCCAGCCATATCTGAAATTGACTAGTGGGGTTATGCCCGACATATGGGCTTTCCATGATAAGGGGGAACATCAAATGATCTTGAATAAGAACCATCTATCAAGTCAAATCACTAACTATGACAACATTAATTTTTATCCCTAACCCTCTCTGACTGGCATGATTATGAATGCTGGATTGGAGGAAATTACCAAGTGGGGCTAGCTCTTTTCCCTAATGGAGGGTATCTTAGTGGCACACATAAGTGGTTAACATATCTACAAAGGGTACACACCCTGCTGATTCGGTCTTCAGTTTAGTTGTATTCAAATTCTATGTCTTCCTTCCCTCAACGATTCTCATGAGAATCGACATCTAATGGTAGCTAGGTAGTTGTGGCTGATGTTCACCCGAGAGGACATTGGTTGTGAGGTAACGAATCTCGAGTTTAAAGACCCTATGCCTTTCCTTTCCAAAAACTACGCTGACTCCTGGGTACAATATTACCTATATGACCAGTTGGGAATATTGGTTCTCACTATTAGGAGCTCCAAACTATCGAAGGGTAAGGGAATGTGGAAGGAGGTTGCAACACCAACTCGTCTAGGAAATGTTCTCCAGATTCCTATTGGCCCTGTGCTACTGGGGAAAGTTTTGACACATCTAGGTGTCTCTTCACATGCTATTGAAGCTGCTTCCAGGGGTCATCTATCTATACCCATCAACGTTGCCTTCTAGAGGGCTTGGAGGCAATGTGAAGAGCTCAAAAATCAGTCATCATTTCATAGTCAATAAACGCATGCTCTATGGAAATATCTCCAATGTAGGGAAGTGTTGTTAGGTGAGATGGGATATATATCTACACCCACACATATTTTTTATGATAATAGACCTAAGAGGGTAAATTGGTATGTTCAGGATCTTGAGGTTTACATCCATGCTCGTCGGGGTTACTATGTGTCAACGCACTGAGTCCGAGCCATGTTACGGTCAGTGAACAATGAGGAGGAGGATAAAAGTGATCATTCTTCAAGCGGTGAAGATCCTTCTGGTCATCCTGCTATGACTAAGGCAAGATAATTCCCCAAATTAAACTTGGAGTCCTACAAGCAGGCAGTTCCTGAGAGTTCCAGGGTGATGGTGGCACCCAGGAAGCATCTGCGACTAACATCACCCCTTCCAAATTCTGTTGCTGCTCCACCCACTCAGTTTGATCCCCTCAGGTGAGTCATTCTAGTTAAAAATTCATTCACAGATGCATGGAGGGTTTGGGATGACCTGAGGGCTATTGGATCTGAAGAAGAAGTCTGGAAGCTGCTTCAAGAGGCACCCTTCAAGATTCTAGGCCTTGGAGCAGTTTTTTCTCCATCTTATGTTTTGGTTGAAGAAGATCTTGGTTAGTTAGTCTCATGCTTAAAATACATGGATAAATACTTGCAATCACTCAAGAACTGGAATTATGGGTATAATCGAGTGGCTCTAATGATGAGACACTCTAATTCATCTGATACACAAGAAGATGTCATCTTAATTATATATACCTACCCTTTTCTTTCTTCATTGTGAAGATTATAAAATTTTATTGCTTGCCACAGGATGCTAAGGAGTCCCAATAAGCAATAAATTCCCTAGAGTACACCCCCATGGGTACTGTAGTGGGTGAACATGTGCCTTTTGCTGTGGGGGTTGTTGGGGAAGGATCTCCTGGTGTGACTGAGCATATGGAGGCAACTATTGCAGACCTGACTAGAGTATTCCCTCCTCCAGCTCCACCCAATGTATTGGGCGGGGAGTCGTCTCCTTGGAAAATCAAGAAACACCAACAGGCATCCCGACTAACAGAACATATTTGGCAGGGTATCATAGGTAATTATTATCACCACTTCTATAATTATCAAACTATATGCTTTGACGATGCTGGTTATTGAATGTTTGTGTACTTTGCTGTAGAGCGGATTGGTAATCAGGTTGCAACTGCCCAAGTGGTTGTGGCTCCCGCCCTTTTGAGAACATTGGAATTATGATTATCCAATAAAAACACATATTATAATTATATTTTAATGTCATTAAATTTTTATATTTGATCTTATGGGACTGAGTTAGTGGATTTTAATTTTGAACAACCATTCTCATCATTTGTGCACTTCATGCCTAATGTACACCAATTTAGGCCCAATGATTCATATTATTTTAAGGAATCTAACTTTCCATATTTTAATTTTATTTTTTTTGAAATGTATATAAACTTTAATATGAACATTTTTCATTCAGAGATCAATGGAGGATTCATAAAGGATGATGGTGATATTTGGAGATGAATGGAAGCAATTCTAGAGATGACAAATTGGACACCAACCCACTGATGAGAATATGGGTCCCACAATATAGGCCCAATGAAGACCAAATTTCATGGGATTCTAGAATAACTATAAAGTAAAAAATAATTATTCCGGTTCCAGTGCTAATTCAGCCTCCATGATGGAAATTAAGGCGGCCCTAATAGAATATCAAAATCTTGGCCCGAATCTACTGCCCAGAATGTTATCTCCTTAAATCATCCATAAATCCAGATGAAGAACTCAAAATGGGCCCAAATTGTATAAACTGTTAGGAGATATCTGGTTCTCCACTTTCATCTTCTATGGTCCGATCTAATTCAACCATATAAATGGTCATTTATACACATCGGTTTTTTGGTTTCAAGCAGGATCCCACCTCAGGTCAAGAGTGGAAAAGTCCAAGTTATACAAGCTTTCCACCACCATAAGCATACCATAATCGAGTGGGATGAATTTCACTATTAGAGGATCTACCCAAGGCTCCCAAAATTCCTATTTAAGGTAGTGTTTTTATAGTATTTAGTCATATTTTGAGCTTCCTTTCATTGTAATGTTATGCTGCGATTTTGTTGTCTCAAGTTTTTCTTTCACATGTAAGTTATTCAATTCACTTTAAATTCTTAATAAAAGTTCTTATTCTCCACTTATTCTATTGTTATACATATCACTTTGATACTGTTGGTTCAAGATGTGAATTTATTCACACCAAACCTTGTAAAATTATCTCACAATGGTGGAGTGATCATTATTTCATTGTTTTTTACATCTTCTTTTCCTCCCCCATGAGTCAACTTTCCACTTCCATTGAAACCATAAAATCAATGGAGGTCTAACCCACTTATGGTTTGATCCAAGGTAGTAGCAATGAGATGTATTGGATGTTATTCCTCACTCCATTAATTTATAATTACTTCTTTTAATTGAGAATTTTTCTTGAAGATCTTTAAAATGCTTCACCCTTGTTGAATTTAAGGCCACACATTTCAAGTGCTAATACAAACCTTTACCTTGATGTTCTCAAAACATTGATCCTTCAAGTCTATAGGTGATTAGTATTAAAGTGTCTAGGTGTTAAACCAATAAGTGATGATGTTTTTTGATCCTCTTAAATGAACCCATCTCAAATATAAGAAATTGAAATAGATGAAAAGGATTGCATCTAATCCACCCCAAGTGATAACCTATGATCAACTCATTCTTTTAATTTGAATTCACTTAAGTATATTAGCATTAAATTAAACCCATATAATATCAACCCAAGTTGGTCACTTCATAACCAAAAATATTCCATAACATTTATGTGTTTTTACGTTACTTCTTAGGTCTCTGAGGATTCGACAACACAAGCTAAACTACAAGGAGCATTCTACCTTCATCTCTTGGGTAAATTTGAGCATTAATCAAATTACTTGCGGCCACATTTGAACATGGTAAGGGGAGGGGACTGTTTATAAAGCTGGTTATGTCACATAAATGACTTATTCTAAAGTAATGTTTCATATAATTTCGATTCCTGATTGTTTTGGGGGTTTTCCATGCATTTCTGTGGAAATGTTGGGTTTTCGAAATTTTGGCCCAACCGTAAGCCCATTTCCAGATTTAAAAATAAATTTCTGTTTCTTTTATATATACTTCTTTTTTTAAAATTTTACACTCATTACACTTACCAAATGGCATAACCTGGTATATAAAAATCACCATATCAATTTTGAATCCATAGTAATCCATAATAATGATGGATTTGGGTATTTTATTAAGGTGTTGGGCCAGCCCGAAAGCACATTTCCTGCATTAAAAATAATTTTAATCCTGTAATATCTCATTAAATTTTTACGTTTCTTGGTTATTACAACTCTCATACGATCCCACTTATCAAAGGCGCTCTCGCATGGTCTCCTACACCTCTTTGGATATCATTTCAATCTAGAATTTGGACGAAACGTCTTTGGATTTATCAAATCGCCCAGATTTGAAGAGGTAAATTTATTCCTTCATAACTCCTTCATTTTTCACTATTTTCCCCATTCTAATTTTTACATGATCTCATAATCCTTTTTCGAACATCCCTTTAATTTTTGTCTATTTGAAAATTCAGATAGTGGTGGATTTAGGGCGATTTCTCCAAGATTCTATGAAGTGTTCCTCCCTTCCATTTTTTCCATTTCCTTAGGGTTTCATCCCTCTTTCATTATTTTACAAAGTGTAGAGAAGTTAAGGTTCAATCCTAGGGTTTGAAATTTTGTCTTTTGGTGTAATCTTGATATTTTAGGTTTCTCTTCACTTCCTTGTGGTGTGGCGGTGTTGTGCTTGATGTTTTACACCACGATTTGAGGGTTTGGACTCAAAAGGTTGGTGATTCCATGGTTAACCATTCCTTGATGAGATATTTTTTTACTCGTTTTTCTTGTTCATTGTATTATGCGTGTGGTAAAAAAACTGTTTTTGAGGGATTTGGATAGGCATTTAATTTTATAATTGCATTTTTGTTGAAGTTGTGATCTTTTCGAACGTAACACATGAGGTATCTTTTGTGGTAGTTTTATAAAATATGAAATTTATTTATTAGTTGTTTAAAGGGGATGAAAATTATTTTTTTAATTCCTTAGTGTCATTTGGGCCTTTTATGGGGGTTTTTGTTATAGGTTTGGTGTGTACAACTTTGTTATACTTCTTGAGAGAATTTTATGAAAATCGGTGTTTTCATTTGTACCGTTCGTGGTATTATTCATGGTGATTTTATAACACTTCAAAGTGGTTTTATAAATGTATTTAGGGATTCCAATTATACGTTTTTAGTGTTTTGGTGTGGTTTTATCATTTAAATATGGTTTTAAAATGGGTTTTATGAGCAATGTTTGGGTACAGTCTTTAGAATTGTTTTATGAATGATTTTGATGTTTTAATGATTTATGTTAGAGGTGAAACCAAATAGGAAAACTATTTTGGATTGTGTATATTTTGAAATATTACATTTTAAATTTGAAAGGGGTTGTTTTGTGATGTCTTGAATCTTGGAAAGGTTTTATAAATCTGTAAGAAGGATTTACTGAATTATGTGAGAGATGTGAAGGTTTTGTGGGATGTTTTGTGTGAGTGTGAAGTAAAAAATGGATTTTGGTTATGAAATGGGTATTATATATCATGTGATTGGGTTTTTATGTGAGTTTTAATATATTGGAATGGTTTTATAAATTGTTTTAATGGATTTGTGGAAGAGATAAAGAAATGTGAAAAGTGTAGTGGGCTATTTTAGTGTGAGTCAGATTTCAAAATCAATTTGAATGAAAAGTGGAATTTTGGACTTGTGTGGTATTAATGTGGGATTTTTGGTGAATTTTTGATGTGGAAATGATATTTTCATGTGAAAAGTATATTTCTTGACTTGTTGAACATGTTTGAGCACAAGGGGAAAACCCCGGGTATCGAGGTGGGTGGACATGTACTAGTATGCTAGTGAATCTGTGGGGTTTGACCTCAGTTTCACTTAGCATGATTGAAACTTACAACTCTAAATAAACTATTAGGATGATTATTGGGGACTAGTAGGTTATGTGTATGTTCCCTTCTAGTGTCTCATTCAAAATAATTAATATGTGTGATGGTTAATCTCATCGAGATACGAGGTACCAGGGACCCACAACTAGCTAGTTCCTATGGGTTATTTCCTAATGTTTGTTCTCATTTGATCCATTATACATACTGTCAACATACGGTATATTTTTCTGGAAAATTTAGTAGTATTAGAATTTATTTTAAAATTGTTGATTCTTTAAATTAGCCTACTTGAAAAGTGATTGTTGTTTAAGTTGCATCTTTTAGAAATTATAACTGGAAAATACATGTTTCTGAAAACTTGCATGATTTTTGTCTTGGAATGATTATCGCATGGAATCTATTAGTGGTGGTGTCCTAATGAGATTTTTCTCACAGCCTACATACACCTTTGGGTGTAAGTGGACTTGGTTTTTATTGATGTCACTGGTTGGGTACAGTTTATAATGCCAGTGGTTTGGGTTTCTAGCATGTTCTTGGTGGTGATGTCTTGTGGAGATTGCTTGAAGGAGGTGAGACATGCCATGAGGGTTCATGGGATGTTTTTTTTGGTTTTTACCTTTGTTATAGTCTTTTTGAGTTGTTTTTAACTATGTAATTCAATTCTGAATTTTTGTTAAAAGATTGTTTGGTTTGAAAAATCCAGATTCATTTTATTGGATTCGTTTTTTGTTTTATGTTTATAAACTTGGGTAAATCATTCCCCATTTTTAGTTTATGATACCTGGGATGTTTTTCCAGCCCGTGAGGATCTAGAACACCCTTTGGGCCATGTTGTGGGCCAGTTTTGGTGCCATGTTTGGCAGTGACCAGATTCAGTTCGTGACAAAATGGTATAAAATGAGATTTATGTTAACTGTTTGGGTCATGTTATTTGGGGAATTGTCGGGAGAGTCTAGCGTTTGGATTATTGGGTCTTGGAATTCCAATTGTGGTTAGTTTTACTAATCCCCACACCATATTATGGGATTCAAGTCACCATGGGATGTCAGGAATTATCTAATTCCTTTGGTTTTTTTGGTTTGATGATGATTAGGGGAAATGAAAAGAGAGTTAGGTAATAGTATCATTGAGCTCATAGGGCCTAGAAAGCCATGTGGAGCCATGGTTGATTCTCTAAAACAATCTCCGTGATGGTAATGTGATGGCGTATGACCGCCAACCATCTGTCCAAGTCACCCACTGAAACTAGTTCCCCATCGCCTTGTCTTGTGTCCTTTAGTTTTAAAATCATGGAACTTCGGTTTTAAAGTAAAAATGACGTGGTTTTAAGAAGCGTAAGGTTTTTTTGAAATTATTTTCAAATATATAGGGAAGGGTTTTATTTTTGAAATGGTGTAACTACAATTTCATAATTATTTTTAATTAAGAAAAATGGCGTGTTTACACCTCTTTTGAAACCAAGAAGTATGTTGAAGAAGGTTTTGAAAAAGTGTTTCCAATAGAGTTTTATAAACTGTTGAAAATGTTTTTTAATTGGATGAGATGTTTTAAAATTAATGTGTATGACTTTAAATTGAGTTTTCATATGAATATTTGTGCCTTTTGTAAAACTATTGTTAGAGGTAATTTGGCTTTTATTTTTTGGTTAGTGGTATTGAGAAAAAGGAGATATTGGTTGATTATTTTAGTTTTAAAAATTGGAAAGAGTTTTTGTTTTAAACTTTGATATTTCCGTGAGAAAACAAATTCATGGGGTTATATGGGATGATGGATGTTTAATGGAAGGACTGGATGGGTTCCGGGATGGATATGAGGAGGGTGCCCGGTGTGGCACAGAGACATGCATGTGTAAAGCCCATGGGGTACCATTGGTGGTTACGTGAACCACCGAACCAGTTTTTTTAAAAGAAATTTTATTAAAAGGAAAACATGTTGTCTTGATGAGTGTTTTGGGTTGGTGTGTATTATGTGTTTTTGGAAATGTTTATGTTGTGGAATGTTTTGAGTCCAAGAACACCTCTTGTTTGAACGGTGTTTTCGGTTTGTATTTGGTCGGTAAGTTGGGCTGAAGGGATGGTTAGTGGTCTCTTTTGAGAAAATTTTGGGAATACTTTATGGTGGTTCCACTCATCTATTTGGATCTGGTTGTGGTGTCTACTAACCAATGGAACAGGTAGGTTGGGTCCTTGGGTTCTCTCGTTGGATAAGGTACTCCCCAATTAAGTGTTCGTGCACAAATGAAGTGCAACCCAGATTGTTTCTCCGTTGAAAAATCCTCCAGTTGATGAATGTATAGAATATTTTCTCGATCTTTGTAGAATGTGTCTGCACCCTTTCATTTTTTGGTTTGAGGATACTCTTGTAGTGGGATAGTGCTTGTGGATGGTTGAAAGAGACCATAGTTTCTTAACTTTCCTGATTTGTCGAAGGTGGAAGTGGTCTGGGGTTGTTAGTGTGGATGATTGTTTGGATGGTTTCTAAGAGGGCCTCTGGGTCTTTATAGTCTCTTTGAAGTAGGAGTTCACGTTAAACCACTAATGTGGTAAATATGGTCCTGAGATGCCATTATGGCCACCTTCAGAAATTGTGTGTTGTTTGGGGACTTCACATAAGTTCCCTTTCTATGTATTTTTTTTATCAATCGTAATGGTCATTTTCGGTGACACATTGTGATGTTGTGTGCTCATTTGACTATAATGGTGAAGGTCGTGTAATCCTTTAAGGCTCTATGTTATTTTGGGAGTATGTATCCCTTGGGAAAAACATCAATTTCTCTATATTAGAGGAAGGTTTTTATATTTTTTCTCCCCTTTTTTTGTTTCTCACCCAAAGAAATAAGGTGCGATGTGTGAGCATCTTCTGATACCATGTTTTAGTGAAATGAAAGGATTCAGTGAAGTGAGTTCTGGAGTGTTTTATATATTGGGGAACCCATTGGGGTACGAAGTGTAGTTGTTTGTGGTACCTAAAAAAGAAGATATATATAAGGGTTTCTAAACCCTAACTATGTGGCCGAAGATACTTCATTTTTTTGAGCTCTATCCATAGGTCCCAGAGAGACGCTGGCGCATAGTCAGGGGAAATCCCAGGGTAATTTAAACCCTTTTACAAGTCATACGCTCATTATTAATGATAGAAAGAGTTTAAACCTCTGGGGTTTTCATCTTTATTATGTTATTGTCATTCTATAGAAATAGGTGGAGGGCCTTGTTCCCATGTTTGTCGCTTAATTTCTTTCCTTACCCCTTTGGTTTCCATAGTGTTTTTGGAGAAAAGTTTAAAATTTGGCTGGACAGGTTGTGTGCATGGATCTCACATGGTGTGTTGTAACTGTTCCCCATAAAATCATGAATATATAAGGATCCACACAGTTAGCGCATAATTTCCCAAACTGTGCAGACTGACCGTGCGACCATCCCATCTCTTTCAGTTTTGGGGTCTTTATGTGTCATCCAATGCTGTTTAGTTAAGATGGTTGGTTCTTATGGTATTTAGACCCACCATGGGTCTCATGTATGTTATTTTGAAAATTTATAATGTAAGTCTACCACTTGTACTAGGGAGTCCATTCAGGCCTCCCCCTGTTAGTGTATGGATTCTGTCTTAGGAAAAATTTAAGTTGTCTCTTATGGTTGGGAGCCCATTTATGTCTCCTCATTCTAGTAACTCAATTTTGTCCTTTGTATTGGCTTGGAAGTGGATAGTCTCATTCAGAGCTATCTAACTACCTACATCATCCTTGGTTAAACGTTGGGATTGAAGAGTACCCAACAGTTTTGTTATAACAACGTAAGTGTAACCATGTTCGATGTTGTTGTTTGTTTGGGTAAATTGCTTGATCCTTGTTCGGATAGTGTTTAAGGAGTTTTATTTCAGGATAAATCATAAATGTGCTCGATCGTTTCAGTAAAGTGGTTTATGTTTTGGTTGTTAATTATTCCTTCCTTAATTGATCACTCAAGGTGTTTTGGCCTTTGGGGGTGAAGCTTGGCAAAAGAGTTCATTTTGGCATTTTAGTTGGGTTTGGTTTTTGCTTTTGGTATTACTGTGCCTTTCCGAGGGCAAGAAGTTTTATGGTGGGGATAATTTTCACATCCATGACATCTTTTAAATTCATTTTTCATTTAATTTCCATTACTAATTTGTTTTGGGGGTTTTCCATGCATTTTCAAGGAAGTGGTGGGTTTTCGAAATTTGGGCTAAACCGTAACCCTATTTCCAGATTTAAAAATAAATGTTTGTTTATTTCAAAACTCCATATTTTTTGAAAATTTTACACTCATTCAAAATCCAAAATGGCATCCCCTATTATATAAAAATCACTGTACCAATTTGGAAGCCATAGAAATCCCTAATAATGATGGATTTGGGTTTTTTATTAAGGCGTTGGGTTAGCCCGAAATCCCATTTCCTACATTATAAATATTTTGAATTATTTAATATCTCATTAAATATTTATGTTTGTGTAGTCATTCCAACTCTCACCAGATCCCACATACCCAAGGTGCACTTTCATTCTCTCCTCCCCCACTTTTGAGATCATTTGCATTGGGAATTTAGGTGAAAGTTTTCTGGATTTCTCAAATCGCCCAGATATGAAGAGGTAAAATGATTCCTTCATAACTCCGTAATTTCTCACTATTTTCCCCCATTTCAATTACTACATGATCTCCTCATACTTTTGAGAAACTCCCCTGAATTTTTGTCTATTTTAAAATTCAGATACCTGTGGATTTAGGGTGATTTCTCCAAGATTCCATCAAGTAAGTGTTCCTCCCTTCCATTTCTTCTATTTACTTAGGGTTTCATCCCTCTTTCAGGATGTTCAAAAGTGTCTAGAAGTTAGGATTCCAACCTAGGGTTTGACATGGTGTATTGGTTGTGTAATATTGAGATTTTAGGTTTCTCTTCACTTTCTTGTGGTGCAGCAGTGGTGTGCTTGATGGTTCACACCAATATTTGAGGGTTTCAACTCAAAAGGTAGGTGATTCCATGGTTAACCATTCCTTGATGAGTTATTTTTCTTGTTTTACTAGTTTTTCATGTTCCCCATATTCTGTGTGTAGTGAGAAAACCGTTTTAATGGATTTGGTTAAGAAATTAATTTTATAATTGCATTTTTGATGAAGTTTTGAACTTTTTGAATGTAACACATGTTGTATCTTTTGTGGTATTTTATAAAATATGAAAATGATTTATTATTTTTTGAAATGGGATGAAAATTCTATTTTTTTAATTCCTTAGTTTCATTTGGGCCTTGGAAGGGGGTTTTTGGAATAGGTTGGGTGTGTAAAGGTTTGTTATACTTCTTCAGAGAATTTTTTTAAAATGGGTGTTTTCATTTGTATCTTTCGTGGTATTATTCAAGATGATTTTATAACACTATAAAGTTGTTTTATAAATATCTCTAGGGATTAAAATTATATTTTGGTAGTGTTTTGTTGTGGTTTTGACCTTGAAATATGGTTTTGAAATGGGTTTTAGAGAAACGTTTCGGTATACTCTTTAGAATTGTTTTATGAAATATTTGAATGATTTAATGATTTATGTAATAGGTAAAACCAAATTGGTAAACAGTTTTGGAGTGTGTATATTTTTAAATGGTAAATTTTAAATGTGAAAGGGTTTGTTTTGGGATGTTTCCATCTTGGAAATGTTTTATATAAATGTTTGACAGATTTACTAAAGTGTGTAAGATAAGTGAAAGTGATGTGGGATGTTTTGTGTGAGTGTAATGTGAAAAATGAATTTTGGTTATGAAAAGGGTATTATATAACATTTGAGTGGGATGTTATGTGAGTTTCAATATCTTGGAATGTTTTTATAAAAAATTTTAATTGATTTTTTTAAGTGATAATGAAATGTGAAATGTGTTCTGAGCTATTTTGGTGTGAGCCAGATTTCAAAATCAATTTGAATGAAACGTTGGATTTTGTGAATCGTGTGGTATACATGTGTCTTTTTTGGTGATATTTTGTAGTGTAAATGATATTTTCATGTGAAAATGGTATTTATGGACCTGTTTATCTTTTTTGAGAACAAGGGGAAAACATAGGTATCTAGGTGGGTGGATGTGTACCAGTATGCTAGTGAATCCTTGGGCTTTGGCCTCAGTTTCACTTAGAAAGATTTATGCTTACAAATATTACTAAACTGTGATGATGATGATTAGGTACCAATAGGTTACAGGTATGTTCCCTACTATTGGATCATGCATGAGAATGAATATTTGTGATGGTTACTCTCATTGAGATATGATGTACTAGGGACCCACAACTAGCTAGTGCCTTGGGGTTATTTTCTATTGCTCGTTCTCCATATATCCATTATCATACCATCAGCATAATGTATATTTGGTGGAAAAATTAATTATCTTTCAAATTTATTTTAAAAGTGTTGATTACTTAAATTAAACCACTTGAAAACTGATTTTTTTAGTTGCATCTTTTATAAATTGTAACTAGACATTACATGTTTTGGAAAAAATGCATGATTTTCATCATTGAAAATTTTTCACATGGAATATCATATGGGTGATACCCTAGAATTATTTGGCTCACACCCTACTTACACCTTTGGGTGTAATTAGACATGTTTTTTTGGACATCGCTGGTTGGGTACAGTTTATAGTGCCAGTGGTTCGGGTTTCTAGTAGGTTCATAGTGGTGATATCTAGTGGAGATTTCTTGAGGGTGGTGCCTATTGACATGAGGGTTCATGGGATATTTATTTTTGGTTGTGTACATTATTTATAGTCTTTGTGATTTGTTTTAAACTAGGTAATTCAGTTATAATTTTTTTAAAAGATTTTTTGGTTTGAAAAATCCAGATTTATTTTATTGGATTAATTTGTTGTTTTATGTTTATAAACATCTGTAAATTGTTCCAAATTTTTAGTTTATGATACCCGGGAACTTGTTCCAGCCATTGGAGATCGGGAACGCCTTTCTAACCATGTCGCGGTCTAGGTTTGGTGCCAATTTTGGTGGTGACCAGATTCAATTCATGACAGGTGATACATATGTCCCTATCCTGATTTTTACAACTGAGAATTCAACAGAGGAGGGGAAACTGGGAGTTGAGACTTCAGCTAATTACATGGTCTCCATAGCTGAAAGGGATGATGATCCACCCTTGTTGATGAAAACTGAAGTGATATAAATGCATTCATCACCTTACACCACTGAAAAAGATTCATATATGACGGAGTCGGCTACCCCGGATTCTATGGATCATGATCCAGTGGAGGAAGAGGTCACGAGAGAGGCTACTACCCCAGATCTAGAAAAAATGGAGTGGGATATATTCATGTTTACTTGGGGAACAATTCCAATGATCTTAATTTCCATAGGCCATCATTTGGGGACCACATTGGATGTTGCTGGTCTCGGGCATGACCTCAGGTCCGGGGCACCTCTAGGGGTCCATGCGGCTCATTTACGGGTTTAGGATACAACATCATCTTCCTCGAGTGGTAGTGGAAGTTCAGAGAATAAGGACACCAACACCTTAATGATTGGGGGTCAGCTTCTCAATCTTGTTACCAATAACCTCCTTTTATTCCCTTCCCTAATTAGGGGTACACCTCTACTGCATTTTGTTTTCGAGCTCTAGGGCTACAACCGCAGGCTGTAACGACCCAATGTTTTTCAATGGGAATTAACTTCTCATAAGTATGTCATAAAATCAAATTAAAACACAAAATAACAAACTAATAAGTTCTATGTGACCTTTAAACAAAGGTTTTTCACTTATGTGTCTAAAATTTCAAAAATCTAACATACACGGTTGTCACTAGTAAGTTATTTGGAGTCCGATAAGGAAAACATAATTTTTGGTGAATAGTATCCTACCTTAATTAATCGTAACATACCCATATGAATAGTGATATAACCTAATGAATAGTAACCTTACCTATGATTGTATTAAAATAATATTCAAGTGAAATTATGATGTACCTGTATTTTAGAATAAGCAAATGAATGTTTTAAAACTGGGTTTTAATAATAAATTATGATTTTTATTAAATATTAAATTAATCTTATTTTGCAAATACTTTATAAAAAATGGACTTCATTTTAGGATTCTAAACGTTAAAAAATGGTTAGTGTTTGTTTTTGGTATTTTTCTGAAATACTATAATTTTTTATGAATAGTAAAATCAGATAATTCACAATAAATGATAAATAATTGATTAATTGAGTCATAGATGATGATATGATGATGTAATCCCAATTGGTTCTAATTAACATGCATTTATTACTTTTCTTGGTCATTTAATACTCACTATTCCTTGCGTTGGTAATAAATAATAAATTAATGATTAAAAAATTATGAAAACCCTCCTACCCTGCACTATAAATACCAACCATTATTACCTCTTATCTTCACTCCTCTCAAGCCTTGTGTCTTGCCAATATTATTACCAAATATCTCCCCAATCTCCCCCCACGTCCAAAATCCCCTAGCCTCTTCAAAATACCAAAACCTCTCCCCTTAAGAGGTTCTCAAAGGAGGAAGTTTCAATAGGTAAATTCATCTCTCCAATTCCTTCTTTTTCTTTTATGTTCTCTTCTTTTTGTTTCTTTCCTCACCTCCCTTATACCAAATAGTATGATAGATCTAGTAACATAAATTTAATGGAATGATTTTATTATTTTGTGATATTTAATTATCTTATCTCCTTTCCCCACCCTTTATTTGAAAGAAATGAAAGCACCGTTTGGGATGTACGAATTTAGCACATTCAAGGACAACGGTTTATCGATTTCTATTATAATATTTAATTCTGGTCAGGAAAACATTTATGTTATGGTTGAACCATATTTTTATATATTTAATATATCTTATTTTTTTATTCAATCCTTTTTTAAAAATGTTAATAATTTAAAAATCAAAACATGTTTTTTATAATCAAATCCACCGATTAACAAAAACGGTTGTCACTATGGTTTTATATAATAGTTAGAATTCAATATAAGTAACCAAATTAAATTTAAAACCATGTAATCTACAATATGTTCACTAATAGTATATAAATTCATTTCTGGACAACCACTTCCATCTGTCATGTTTATCTGAACTTGAATATAAGTGAACTGATCTTTTAAAACCAAGTAAACAAACGAGCCTGAACAATGAAATTGAGCCTTATAACCAATACAAATGACCTTGAATGAACTAAAGTTTTTTATAATAAATCAATTACATATAGAAAAGGTTCTGTAATTATGAATTAATAAGCCTAATTTGTTTATTCTAGTCTTTAATAACATGTGGAGAACACCAACATATTTAAGGTATGGGATCCTCTCCATTTCCCTCTTAATCAAGATTGTCCTCTATGCAATGTCTTTTATGTGTAATACCAAATGTTGTGGTATGTTTATGAACCACCCACATACTGAACTCTTTATTTCTATGTGATTATATACACCTTTTACCTCTCATAAATCCTTCTGGGTTACACCTGATACCATGCCGATAAACCGTAATGAATTCTACCTGAACTTCTTTTATTCCTTCGGGTTGCTCTATATTTCTTTTTACCAAGATGTAGCAATATTTTATTTTTAAATAAAACTTCTAAATTATGTTAATATGCACCAAGATCATGTTCCATGATCCATCTCTCATTCTCTTTCGTGGTTATACATGCTTTTAAGTGAATCCCTCCTTGATACTTCCCAATAAGCACACTCTTTTTAAGGGAACATCCAAAAATTTTACCCAATTTGAAATGAAATATATCTTATGTTTTAATCCACCATTGTATTTATAAAATCATTTTTTATTATGAAAACATTTTTGGTTCAATCATGATTTTATATAAAATATTTACCTCTTTTTAATTTTAAAATCTCTATAGTATTTTCCTTAAAATCGCACAAAAATGTTTTGATGCTAATGATTCTCAAATACATTCTTTATGTGGTTTCACTTCTGTTTGAAATCACATACAATTTTAAAATCAAAATTTACCCTATTAACTTCCATTTATGTTCTAATCCTTTTCTTTAATGGACACTTTTATGATACGCTCATTTGCAATGCTTTTTGTCATGATTGTGGTACCCAATTTTTTCCATGGGTGCCCTTATGTTTATGTATAGTTGATTATGAATGATTATTTATGTGTAAATAATATTTATGTGGAAATAATATTCATGAAAAAGATGATATGGGTGTGCCCAAATAGCAGTCTAATTCATTGGGTAATGTTAAGTCTCCTGAGATGCGATGTGAAACGAGATTGGAGGTTAGCCTTGACCCATACTAAAATGGGAAATAGGATTGGAAGTTAGCCTTTACCCATGATAATGAAATGGTTTATGATTCTTACACATTTATATGATTACATGTTTATATGATCATATGCTTATATGATACAATTTTATATGTTTCATGCTTTAGATATCATTATGTCAAGCCTTCTAACTCATGTGCTGAAGATGTATCCTTATATTCTTTCCCTTACTGGGCTTTTCACCTCATCCCTTTGTTCATGTGTTCCCTAGGGTACCCTATGAAGATGTAAGGTATCAAAGGAATTTAGAATCTCATTATAGAGATTAATTAAAGAAGTGTTTTTAGACCCATGTTTTATGTTTAATGTACCTAGTCTTCGAAGACACTAGACTTAACGATCATTATCTTGTACTCTAATGATTAATTATGCTTAAAATAATGAAATGTTATATGTAAAAGGATGGGGTCGCTATAGTTGTCTTAAGAGGATGGTCTAGTTATTTTTAGATATTAGGAATATATAACCTTAGTGATAACCTTATGTATGAGATTAAGTATAATAAAAACATCCCTAAATTTTGGTAAGTATAGAGTAAGTGGTTTATCAAGAAAATACATCCCTATCTGGATACGAGCAGGTAGGGATGGATCTAGCACATATGTACTTAGGAGTGAAATCTCTGAAAAGGAGTTTTGGGCTTGACCTGGGTATCCTGGTACACAACACTGAGCCTTTCTACACTCTTGGTTACAACACTCACGAGGGATATGCTTTGGTAGATTCATGAGCTTAGTACAAACCATTATTAAGGGACAAAAAATACCATAAGAATATAAGTCAAGAAATAGATCGAGGATAACCTAGATTTTAACCTAATGAATCACAAGATAGGATGTACTTCTTATTTACAAGTTCATATTTTTATGTTCCAAGTTTCCTTTTTACACTCAATATCTAAGTATTATTGACCTCTAATTATACATTTTTTTCATATTTAATGGATGGAAATAGAAGAACATGCTCTAACATCCAATGTGATATCCAATGTGAAGATTGACCTAATGATATGCCTGATATGACGGGAGTGGGTGCTCAAAATATCCTGAAAGTACTTTCTCATCTAGCTCGAGTTATGAATAATAACTTGAATCCGGTGGATTTCCCTCCTCCTCCAAGGAAAGAGAAAGTTTCTGTATAATCTTTCATGCGACAACAGCCTCCCATGTTTAGCATCTCTTCTGATCCCCTCCTCATGGAAAAATGGATTAAATCCATAGAAAAGATATTCTCCATCCTCCAGTGCTCGGAAGAAGAGAAAGTTGTAATGGTGGTCTATCGTTTTGACGGGGAAGCTGATTAGTGGTTGACACTAATCAAGAATACAATGTCTTAAGAGGAAATTGATTCTATGGATTGGGATGAATTCTAGATGATGTTTTTCAAAAAATATTTTCCTCGAACCATTTGTATCAAGAAGGAAAGAGAGTTCCTCAAACTCAATCAGAATGAAGATGAGTCTATCGGGGTGTATCAAGCAAACATTACAAGTCTTTCTAGGTACGCCTATGGATTTTTCAAGAGCACCGAAAGCAAAGTGGATCACTTATTTTTCTGACTAAAGCCGAGTCTATGAAAAGCATTGGAGATTTGAGACTTTGATAGTTATGAGGATATTGTTTGTTATGCTCTCAAGGTTGAAATGGAGATTGGATACTCTCAGTGGTCTCATGGGCCCAGTGAAAAGAAGAGGAAAATGGATAACAACATAGTTGGTTCATCAAACAAATCCCATGAAGGAAAGAAGCCCGACTTTTCCCCTTGTAAGACTTGTGGGAAGAAGCATCTTGTTAACTGTTTAAAAGGAACCAATAATTGATTCAAATGTTCAAAGTTTGGTCATATGGCCAAGAAATTCCAAAGGGATATGAAAAATCCCTATAATATTGAAGAATAAAGGATGGTTTAGATCAACACTCAGCCAACAGTGCAGTGTTACAATTGTAAAGAGCATGGGCATTATGCAAACAATTTCCCTAAGCTAAGGGTTTTCGGAGGCAATCAAAAACAACCTCTAAGGAAAAAAGGAAGGGATTATGCTATCACTACTATTGAGGTGGATCTGGACAATGATGTGGTGATAGGTACGCTAGTTATTCATTCAAGAATAGTGAACGTACTATTTGATACTGGTTCTACGCATTCTTTCATATCTTGAAAGTTTAGTAGAACTATTGAAACACCACAATAAAATTTGGAGGATAATATATCTGTGAGAACATAAAATGGGGAAATCATTGCGTCCATGGTTTATAACTCTTCCCTAGTTAACGCCTATGGACTGAACCTCCCAACAAATATCGTCATAATTGCTTTAGTGGAGTTCGATGCTATCTTGGTCATGGGTTGGATATCATTGTACATGGACAATATCAATTGTTGGGAAAGGGAGATTACTCTTAACATATTGAACAATCCTCATATTCATTACATGTGTATGGAGGAAAATGATTCTCCTTTATAATCTTCATCTCAGGTGTGGATATTGTTTCCTAATGAGAAAGCATTTCTAGCTCAAATTATTGAGACAAAGAAGAGAATAATCCTTGAAGACATGCCCATCGTGAGGGATTACACTAATGTATTCTCGGAAGAGTTTTCTGGTCTTACTCCAAACCGAGTGGTTGAGCTCTCAATTGAACATATTCCTGGATCTTTGCCTATATCAAAGTCACCTTACAGCATGGCCGCCGTAGAGCTAGAAGAACTGAAAAATTAGTTACAAGATAATATTGAGAAGGGTTTTATACACCTGAGTGCCTCACCTTGGTGTGCACAAATCATCTTCATCAAGACAAAGGGTGGATCAATGAATCTATGCAATGATTATTGCGATATCAATAAAATCACGATAAAGAACAAGAATCCCCTACCACAGATGGATGACTTGTTCGATTAGCTTCGCGGGTCCTTTTATTTCTCTAAGGCAGACCTTCGGTCAAGATATCATCAATTAAAGGTGAGGAAGGAATATATTCCCAAGACTGCCTTTCGAACGAGGTATGGACACTATCAGTTCATAGTGATGCCCTTCAGACTCACTAATTATCCATCAATTGTAATGTATTTAATGAATAGAGTCATTAGAGATTACCTTGAAAATTTTTTGGTCATCTTTATTGATGATATTCTGATATAACCCAAGAGCAAGGAGGGACACAAGGATCATTTGAAAACTATGTTAAAGACTTTGTGAAGGGAGAAGTTGTATGAAAAGAATAGCAAATGTGAGTTTTGTATGGAGGAAGTATCATTTTTGGGGAATGTTATCACCAACAAATGGATATATGTCGACCCTTCCAAGACAAAGAAAATTGAAGAGTGTCCCAAGACAACTTTTCTAATGCAGATCCTCATCCTTTTGGGTTAATCTGGTTATTATCGACAATTTGTGAAGAACATTCATGATTGTCAAACCCAATGACCAAGCTGACATGGAAGGGAGTAAAGCCTGTCTGGACATCAGAATGTGAATACTGTTTCAAGGAGTTTAATAGGATACTTATCACTGCACCCATACTCACACTCCCTACAAGTGGAGAAATCTTTGTGGTGTATAGTACTGATTCAAAGAAGGGATTAGGTTGTGTACTGATTCAAAATAATAAAGTGACAGCCTATGCCTTAAGGCAGCTGAAATCCATGAGAAAAACTTTGCTACGCATGATTTGGAGTAGGCGGTTATGCTCTCTACATTGAAAATCTAGCATCATTATCTATATGGGGAGAAGTGTCAGATATATACTAACCACAAGAGACTCAAGTATATATTCACATATAAAGAGCTTAATATGTTCCAATGAATATGGATAGAGCTCATCAAGGATTTTTAATGCTCAATCCACTACCATCATGGTAAGGCAAACAAGGTGGAAAATGATCTATGTAGAAAATATCCTGCATCTTTATCAATGACGAGAATTGAAAAGGACATGATATTCTTATATTTTTCAAAGGATAGACATGGGAATCATTAAGGGAGGAACATCATCAATCATTCAACAAATTATTGATCAGCCATCCGTCTTGGATAAAATAAAGTGTGCTCAATGAAAAGATGTGGAAATTCAGAGAAGTGTATAAGCTGTTAAATATGGGAAATCCTCTGATTTAAAAATTGATGAGGAAAGAGTTGTAGGATTTGGGATAGGATTATGTGTACCATTCAATCCAAAGATAAAGAAGTATCTATTTAATAGTGCACATAGATCAAACTTCTCTATCCACTTAGGGAGCACAAAGATGTATCGAGATCTCCAAGAAAACATTTGGTGGGAAAATATGAAAAGTGAGATTGCTAAATATACATCAAAGTGCTTGGTATGTTAGAAAGTAAAGGCTGAGAGACAAAATTCTAAGGGGATGATGCAATGACTACCCATACCAGCATGGAAGTGGGATAACATTACCATCGACTTTATCACTAGACTTCCAAGGACATCCAGAGGAAACAATGTTATATGGGTCGTTGTGGATCTTCTTACGAAGACAAATCACTTTATCACAATTCAAGAGGACTTCTCGTTGGATCAACTTGCACAGATTTAAATCAAAGAATTGGTAAGGCTTCATGAAGTACCACTATCTATTGTATCCGATCGTGATCTGAGATTCACTTCGATGTTCAGGAAAAGTCTCTAACATGCTCTGAGCACTGAACTAAACTTCAGTACGGCCTGTCATCCTCAAACTAATGGCCATTCTGAGTGAACTACTCAGACACTGGAAGACCTGTTGATACCATGTTCTATGTAATTCAAAGGAGTATGGGACCAACATCTTCAACTAGTTGAATTCTTCTACAACAACAGTTTCCACTTGAGCATCTAAATGGTTCCATATAGAGCCCTTTATGGGAAAAGATGAAGAACACCGACGTGCTGGGATGATGTCAGTGAGCATAAAATTCTAGTACTTGAAATGGTTGAAGAAATGGTGGAGAAGTTGAAAACCATTCATCAACATATCAAGGCATTCCAAAGTTGACAAAATAGTTATGCAAAAAATTGTCAATGAGTCCTTGAGTTCAAAGTCAGAGACATGGTATTTCTATGCATATCTCTATTAAAGATGGTCATGAGGTTTGGAAAGAATGGGAAGTTAAGTCTTAGGTATATAAGCCCCTTCGAGATCCTTGATCAAGTCTGAGTTGTGGCCTATAGAATGATATTTCCACCTACCATGTCAAATGTACATGATGTCTTTCATGAATCCCTCCTAAGGAAGTACATACTAGACCCTTCACATGTACTCTCTTCAGAGGTGGTACAGTTGGAGGATGATCTTTCCTATGAGGAGCAGGCAGTGAAGATCTTGGATTATGGAGAAAAAGTCCTACCCAACAAGACTAGCCATATGGTCAAGGTACTATAGAGAAAACATAAGTACGAAGATGCAACATGGGAACTGAAAGAAGCAACGATAGAAAAGTACCTGCATTTATTTTTGGCCTAGAATGTAAAACTAAATATTGAGGGTGAAATTTCTTAAGTGGGGAAGAATGTAACGACCCAATGTTTTTCAATGGAAATTACCTTCTCATAAGTATGTCATAAAATCAAATAAAAAAACAACATAATTAACTACTAAGTGCTAAGAGACCTTTAAACATAGGTTTGTCACTTTTTTGTTTGGAATTTCGAAAATATGACATACGCGGTTGTTACCAGTAAGTTATTTGGAGTATGATAAGAAAAACATAATTTTTGGTGAATTGTAACCTACCCTTATGAATAGTAGCATACCCGTATGAATAGAGATATACCGTAATGAATAGTAACATTACCTATGATTGTATTAAAATAATATTCAAGTGAAATTATGATGTACCTGTATTTTAGAATAAGTAAATGAATTTTTTTAAACTGGGTTTTAATAATAAATTATGATTTTAATTAAATGTTAAATTAATCATAATCAGAAAATTACTTTTGAAAAATGGAAATCATTTTTTGATTCTACACGTTGAAAAATGGTTAGGGTGAATATTTGGGATTTTTATGAAATACTGGAATTGTTTATGAATAGTTAAATTTGACAATTCACAATAAATGCTAAATAATGTATTAATTGAGTCATTGATGATGATCTACTGATGTAAACCCAATTATTACGAAGTCACATGAATTTATTACTATTCTTTTTTATGGAATACTTACTATTCCTTGTCTTGTGAACGAATAATAAGCTAATGATTAAAAAATTTGGAAAACCCTCCTCCCCTCCACTATAAATACCACCCATTCTTACCTCTTATCTTCACTCTTCTCAAGCCTTCTCTCTTGCTAATATTCTTCCCAAATCTCTCCCCAAGCTCCTCCCACACGTCCAAAAGCCCCTATCCTCTTCAAAATACCAAAACCTCTGCCCTTAAGAGGTTCTCAAAGGAGGAAGTTTCAAGAGGTAAATTCCCCTTTCCAATTCCTTCTTTTCTTTTGTGTTATTTTCTTTTTGTTTCTTTCCTCACCTCCCTTCACCCAAATATTATGATAAATATAGTAACATAAATGTAATAGAAATATTTTATTCTAATATTATATTTCATTATCTTTTATCTTTTCCACACCCTTTACTTGAAAGAAACGAAAGCACCGTTTGAGATGTCCAAATTTAGCACATTCAAGGACCACAACTTATCAATTTCTGTTATAATATTTAATTATAGTCATGAAACCATTTTTGTTATGGTTGAACTATATTATTATATATGTAATATATCCTATTTTTTATTTAATCCTTTCGTACAAATGGTATTAAGTTATAAAGCAAAACATGTTCTTTGTAATCAAATCCACCGATTAACAAAAACGGCTGTCACTATGGTTTTATATAATAGTTCAACTTCAATATAAGTAACAAAATTAAATTTAAAACCATTTAATCTCTAGTATGTTCACTAATATCATATAACTTCATTTCTAGAAATACACTTCCATCTTTCATGTTTATTTGAACTTGAATATAAGTGAACCGATCTTTTAAAACCTAGTAAACAAACGAGCCCAAACAATGAAATTGAACCTTATAACTAATCAAAAAGTCCTTGAATGAACTAAAAAGGTTTATATAAATCAATTAAATATATAAGAGGTTATGGAAAAATGAATTAATAATTCTAATTTGTTTATTCAGGTCTTTAATAACATGTTAGGAACACCAACAGATTTAAGGTATGGGATCCTCTCAATTTCTCTCTTAATCAAGATTGTCTTATATGCTTTGTTTTTAATGTGTAATCCAAAATGATGGGGTATGTTTATTCACCTCACCCATACTTCCCTCATGATTTCTAAGTGATGAGAAACACCTTTTCTCTCTCATCAATCCCTATTGGTTACTACTGATACCATGCCGATAAATCGTAATCAATTCTACCCAAACTTCTTTTATTCCTTCGGGTTTCTCTACCTTTCTTTTTACAAAGATGAATTTGTCTTTTATTTTTATGTTAAACTTATAAATTCCATTTATATGCTCCAAAATCATGTTCCAAGACCCATTTCTCATTCACTTTTGGGGTTATACATGCTTTTAAGTGAATCTCTCCTCGATACATCCTAATAAGCGCACTCGTTTTAAGGGAACTTCCCAAATTTTTACCCAATTTCAAGTACACTCTATACTATGTTTTAATCCAAAATTGTATTTATAAAATTAGTAATTTTTTATGAAAATATTTTTCTTTCACTCCTGGTTTTATATGAAAGATTTTCCTTTTTTCTAGTTTAAGAGCTCTATAGTATTTCCCTTTAAATCACACAAAAATGTTTTGATGATAATGTTTCTCAAATACATTATTTATATGTTTTCAATACTGTTTGACATCCCATACAGATTTCTCTCTCCTTTCTCTCTTTCCGGGAAAATAAGAGTGTTTTTGCCATTGGAATGGGATTAGATCAAGGTTTTGATACAAGAAACTCTTATTGATCTTTGAACTATGTTTTGTATCTAGATATCATTCCTTAATATAATCGTCTTTGTTCAACATTAATTAAAGATTTATGTTGGTATGTATTTGGGCTGTTTCTTCGGGAACCCTAAAAGAGGAGAGGGCTCTCTGAGGTAGGCGGCTCGCCCGTTCGGGCGGCGGCGATGGCCGCCACGCCCGCCCTTCTCCGGAAACACTAGGTAACCCTAACACACCCCTCTCCGTTCTCGGATCCTTCTCTCCTACCTGACTTTCCCCGGATTACTCTTTGCCCTAATGTCCCGTCCCTTCACCGAGGGGCTCCATCGCTTCCGCTCTCCCTACAGGAGTTTTCCGAGGCTTCTAATCTCCATGGGCTATCCCTAATAGCTCGATTTGGTCATAAGCGCCCTTCCCTGGACAGGTTCGCTCGCTTCGTCAATGAATCTATACCCCTTCAAGATCCCGTCGTCGTCGGGCTCCT
This sequence comes from Viscum album, assembly GCA_963277665.1. Classification (NCBI taxonomy): domain Eukaryota; kingdom Viridiplantae; phylum Streptophyta; class Magnoliopsida; order Santalales; family Viscaceae; genus Viscum; species Viscum album. The sequence continues at coordinate 116,269,757 of OY728139.1, read as the reverse complement.
GGACTATCGTCACTTCTCTCTGTGGTTTTCCAACAATGACGATCTTGCTTCAGTTTGGTCTAAAGGTTTTTGTTCTTGCGGGGGTCTACGTTTCCTTCTCCTTCGGTGGAGCTACGACTTTCATTGGAAGAGGGATTCACCACATGCGGCCATCTGGGTGAGTTTTCCGGGTCATCCCCTTCCCTTCCAGAACCCCGCTATTCTGCAATTCTTAGGTAATCTGGGTGGACGGTTTTTGGCCTTTGATGAGCGATCGAGAACACTGTGCCATCCGATGGAACCCCGAATATGTGTGGAAGTCGACGTATCCAAACCGCCTGTTGAAGAGGTATGGATTGAGGTGGAAAATGAGCTTCGGTGCCACCAACCTGTGTCTTTTGAGAACTGGTATGACTACTACACTTCCTGTTGCTGACTGGGCCATCTTGAACAGGGCTGTCGTAAACTGTTTCAGAAGTCTTCAACCTTGGATGATAGCAGAATTGCCCCACCAGAGTTGCAAACAGCGGGCATCGCAAAACCCTTTGGCTCTAGTGGTTCACTGCCGGAGGATGTGGCTGCAACACCTGTGGGCAATGGCGTGAGTATTCTTGAGAGAAATTTGGATTTTCCTTCTAAGTAGGATACCTCAATGCCTAGTCATAGTACCCAAATTGAAGAGTCTTCAAAGCCAGCTCCTACCTCACCTGAAGCCAGGGTCAAGGATGTATTCAACAGGTTGATCGGAGATCTTAATGGTATGAAACAACCATTGGCACAGTCTTCTCAGTGCAATGCAGCGGGTATGGACACTGAGTCTGGTTTAAATGGTAACCATTCTGAGATGGTAAGGGTTAATGTGGAAACTCAGGAGGGAATTCTCATGGATCCTAGTTCTGGTCCTGATGAGGAGGCGGTCTGTTCACCTAGAAATGATAAAGGTGCTGCTTCTTCGGGAGGTACCATGACACCAGTAGGGAAGTGCTGGACACAAAATGGTGTTGACACATTCAATTCCTTTCGCTGTTTGGACTCCATTAAGCCTAACCAGGTTGAAGTGGATGGGAAGACTGAGGGGGGTTCGGGAGTTGACAAGGTCCAGGAGGAGGGGATGCTACCAAAGAAGATCAAAGGGAGAGAACGCAAGGATTACTCATTTTTACCAAAGCCGATGGAAACACGGTCAGGTAAAAAATCTAAACTAGGTGAGAAGGAAACATCATCTGACAAGGTTCTCATACAGGAGGACCCCCAGGTTGGGGCCAAGGTGAATAATAATGGAATGGGAAGCAGTTCTAAAATGGGGAAAAGCATTAAAGATCCTATCATCTGCTCTGAAGAGGATATGGTAGAGGAATTTCTCTATGTCAACATCCCTCAGGAGGAGGCCGATATGATGGGAAGACCTATCAAAGTGGAGGTCAACAGTGAGCAGGACAGGTGGATTGACAAACAGGATTTGATTCTAATGAGAGGCTTCATCAATCGAAAAATCAGCAAAGTTGAATATATCCTAACATGGGAGAAAATGGCGGATCGATTTGAAGACATCATTAGGGAAGACCCTGGTGCCAAGGTATGGTTGATGAAGTGGAATCTGTATAGAGAGGAAAGAACTAACAGGCTTAGATTATGATTTGGTAATTTTTCATATTCCTATGAGGCGTCACCTCCGGACTAATTGGGTTTTTTATCCTATTGCTACCAAGGGTTTGGTGGTTTTCCTATGTCTACGGTTTGTGTGGTTTTGTTGGCTCGCCGCAGGATCTCCTTGGTGGGCTCAGTTTCTCTTCCATCTTCTTTGTAGGCCATTTGGGACATGGCTGTTTTGGTGGGATGACAACATCGGGAGGGACCATGCTTGCATGGGATTGCCGAGTGTCCTGCATGGGGTTGGTGGTTGATGCTGTTGCGGGAATGAGGTATCCTTTTTTTTTCCTGTTTTGTTTTGGAATGTTTGGATTTTTTCTGAACTTTTGGTTTCTCACTTTTCCCGTAAAAGTGTTGCTATTAATAAAAAAAATAATCTTCAGTCAATCCTTTTTGACATCACATATCATGTAATAATACTATTTTACCCTATTAACATCCATGTATATTCTAATACCTTTCTTTCATGGACACTTTCGTGATACACTCATTGGTTATGCTTTATGTCATGATTGTGGTACCCAATTCTTCCCATGGGTGCCCTTATTTTTATGTATGGTTGATTATAAATGATTATTTATGTGGAAAGAAAATTTATGCAGCATGAATATTATTAATAATTTTGAGACAAGTCCACCCAGATAGTGCTCCAATGCATTGGGTAAAGATGTGTCTCATGAGATGCGACGTGAAACGGGATTGGCGGTTAGCCTTGACCCGTACTAAAATGGGAAATGGGATTGGCGGTTAGCCTTAACCCATACAAATGAAATGTTTTCTGATTCTTCCACAGTTATGTGATTCCATGTTTATATGATCACATTCGTATATGATATGATTATATATGTTACATGATTTAGATATCATTATGTCATGCCTCCTAACTCATGTGCTTAAGATATATCCTTATGTACTTTCCCTTATTGGGATTTTCATCTCATCCATTTTTCATGTGTTACCTAGGGTACCCTATGAAGATGTAAGGGCTCAAAGGAAGTTAGAAGCTCATTATGGAGATTAAATAAAGAAGTGTTTTTTGTCTCCATGTTTTAGGTTTGATGTACCTAGTCTTCGAAGACACTAGAATTAATGATCCTTGTCATGTACTCTAATGATTAATTATGATTAAAATCTTGAAATGTTATATGTAAAAGGATGGGGTCACTATACAGGCATTGGAGATCATACCAATAACCCCAATCCTGACCTTGATTGCAGCTGGGGATGAGGTTGTTGAAGCATCTGAATGTGAAATCAAGATTGGATTAGGTCCCTCTATGGTGACATTGATCCTTGAATATTTTTCATCTTCTGGAAGTGATTCCAAGGCCAATCAATGGACCTATCCAGCCTTCTACTAGCTCGTTATAGGGCATGAAAAATGATTTGGAGGGTGATTTCTCAAACACCCCTGGATGATATGCTAGCCAAACTGCCAAGACTGCGCAACCAGTTCATAGTGCGATGATTAGACGACTTCAACTATCATGGTGTCTATGACATAATTAAATAGGTGGTTTCTACCCAAGAAAATGTTTTCAGATTGAATTTTTCCTTTCTACCGTTGAATATGATTCTTATCTTGTCGTGACCCAAAAAAAATTGTATGATATAAGTTCATGATCATGTTGGGGAAGTCTCAAGGCTACATAGTGACCACCCAAGGCAACTATCTCAAGTTGAGGCACTGGATCCAGAAAGTCAAAAAATGGAAAAACTAACACAAGAGTAGAAGCAGCTAAGGAGATAGTGGGCTCATGTCCTTGTTAGAATTGATGAGGGGTAGATGTATGTAAAAGAAGAGATTAGGCTGACCTTCAAGGTGGAATCGAAGGATGAATCATTTTGGGCAGGTGAAAAGGCTAAGATAGCCACCCAGCAGAGTCTCCGTCGTGCTATCGAGGATTCTCACTGAATCTTGATACAACTTTTTGAGTCTTCCAAAAGCCTCATGTATTAATCATCACCTACCAGAATAGGATCCAGGTTATTAAGGCCCTCCATACCATTTTTTTAATAGAAATGAAGATTCTTATCCTCAATACTTTTCCATTGTTTTATCATGTTATATGAATTAATTGAAATTTTTGTTGTATGAAAAAAATTCACAAAACCTTAATTAATCATAGTTTAGGAAAATCAAATTGAAATGAAAATAACAAGTTCTAAGTTTTCCCAAGATCTAGGGATCTAGCAAGCATAGTTTGACTATTTCTATGGTTTTATAGAAAAAACCTACAAACATTTTGTCACTTCTGATGACACCCTAATTTTTTCCTAGTCCCATTTATTGTGGACCAAGAGGGAATAGCTTGGCTCTTTATTAGGCCTCCCTTTGTGTATTTTTCATATAACAGGATTTGTTCCACATGAGTTTTTATTGCTCAATGTTTTTTGAGGCCATACAAGGTGTATCCCTAGTGAGCTGATACTCAACTATTGGCCAAGATTCCATTTCTAGGTTTTGTCTTGGAGAGTTTCATAAATATTTCCGTGAGTGGTTTAAAGTCCCGTAAATAAGACTATAATTACTGATTCTTTAGGTTGAATATCTTTGACCAAATGTGGTGGGGAAAGGTCCCTGACGAGGTCTTTACTTGTTTTAGATGCCTTAATACATTTTAGACATATATGGGGGGGGGGGGGGGTTCACTCATGTTTGAACAGCATGCAAGGAATTCCATGGGGCATATGAGCCATATGGGAGAACATAGGTAGGAAAATCATCGCCATAGGAAGACTTTCCTTTGGTAGATACGCCTTGGGCCTCATTATGTAGAGCTGTTGAGGGCCTGGTATGCTTAGTTTTACCAAGGTGTCCTTAAGTCAATGACTTTCCATTTTTGATGGCTGGGTAACTTCATGGAAGTTCGGATTATGAAGACCACTAGGGGTGGATCAAATAATGTTATGGAAACCCCCAGGGGTGGCTTAATAGGGACATGGTGTCTGAAGGGTTTGGGAATATCCATATCAATCATGGATATGGATAGAAGACAACATCTACACATACTTGGTTTTCATGAAGGGGGGTTGGATATTGACATAGTTTAAAGTCATGAAGATGGGACACTCATTCAAAATGGAATGGATTTCGCCAGTTCTTGAGAATTTAACAAGAAATGTCCCACCATACTCAGATGAGATTGTGGAAATGTTTCAAAAATGTAGCTCAGAGAGTTTCCCAATCCTGGGATGGATATGAGGGCTCCGAGGCCAGTAGGCATTTGGGAAGAAGCATTGCTTAAGGAAGATCTGCCTTTGGCAGACGGGCCATGAGAAACAATATGTAGAGCCACTGGGGGCATGGTATGCATAGTCATGAAAATGTGTCCTTAGGTCAATGGTTGTATTCTCCCGATAACAGAGTAACTCTAGGGAAGTGAAGATTAAAGACCACCAGGGGTGGTTTATGGGAGTTTGGTTATTTATGGTAACAAAGTATGATTCATAAGGAGGGGGTGTCTAGATAGGGGAGAGGAATTTTGGGTTAATATATCCCAAGAATGGATTATGTTATCCCTCTCATGTAGGTGTGAGATGATGATTCGTCAAATTATGCATTGTGCACTAAGGAATAGATGGAATCATCCTTTCCTAACTAATCACGTGAAGTTTTCTTTCAAGACCATGTAGTTTAACGTTATGCGGTAAGTATGAAGGGAATTTTTGTTCTTTTTTTAAGATACTGTGCAGTTTAACATCATGCAGTAAGGATGGTCTCTTTGCGGTTTAACATCATGTGGTAAGGATAAGGGGTATTTTTTTATATAAATTCTTGTAACTGGGGACATTTTTGAATGTTTAGGTACTTGGCCTTTTCTATTTATCATCATGCGGTGAGGACGCGCCCTGTGCAATTTATCATCATACGTTAAGGACACTGCTGTAAAGGTCACTCTTGTTTATAATGTAACTGGGTCTGAATACCCTGACATGTCTAAGATGTGGGAATAATGAAGATAGTGTAAATTGTGATTCCAAGGCCTCTTGGATTAGTAAAAATGATATGAGGGCTCTGGGAATATTGAGAATATTGGGGTAGGAAGAGTGTCTCCTGAGGATGACTTGCCTTTGGTAGATGGGATAGGGGCGATCAATATGCAGATCTACCGAGGGAATGGTAGGAATATTCATTAAAATGTTTCCATAGGTCGATAACCTTCCATGTCTGATGGCCTTGGAGGTTTAGGAGGATCCATGATTATCCAGGTCAAAGAGTCTGATGTATGGAAAGGGTATGTCAGGTCATGTAAGAGATGTTTGGCCGTAGTTGTCTTCGAATCTTGAGAAGTTCCTTGCGCTGATTTACCATGCATTTGGGGTAAAATTTTATTATGTATAGTTTAACGTCTTGTGGTTAGGACGATCTTCTCTTAGTTCAACAGTTATGGATTTTGGACCATATCGGATGATTCTATGGTTAGCTGTGGGAAAATCAAATTAGGATGATCTAGAATGCTATAATCCGAAAGGGGGATGAAGGTGTAAACTATAATCATGGGGTCTCTCGAATTAGGAGATGTGGTGTTGGGTCTCTGAGGCCAGAAAGTGTATGAGATAGGAACTGTGCCACCTAAGGAAGGGGCGATCAATATGAAGAGCCGCTGAGGGCATGGTATGCATAGTCATGAAAAGATGTTCACATGTTGATGACCATACACTTTCGATGGCCATCAATGATTATGATGATACAGTATCGCTCATGACACGAAGTCTGGAAGATGGGGAGAGATGTGTCTGAGAATACGAGAAAAAACCTTATTTCAATTGTATGTTGGGTTAAAGCATAACAAATCTGGTGTTATGTTGGGGATGCAGACCTACATAGGAACCATGGTTGGATATGTAAGCTAACTAGGTAGGGGCACCCTAACAATGTTGGTAAATGAAGGGGGAAAAATTTAAACCATTTCTCTAAAAAATGTTGAATCGGAAAATGTGATATGGGGGCTTTGGGGCCAGTAATCATAGGGACCTAGGAATAGTTTCAGCAGAGGAATACTTAACATTGATATAAAGTACAAGGGAAATCAAAATTCAAAGTTGATGAGGGAATGGTATGCATAGTCATGAAAAGGTGTTCGCAGGTCAATGACCTTCCACTTATGATGGCCATGGGTGATTATGAAGATCCGCAGTCATCCGGGTCATGCAGTCTAATGCATGGGAAGGGTTCATCCAAACATGCAAGGAGTGTTCCATACATGGTTTAACATGTATCTTGAGTGGATTATGACTTGTACCATGCAGTTCATTGTCGTACGGTAAGGATTATTGTCGCACAGTTTGTCATCATGTGGTAAGGATGGGGAGCATTTTTAAATCCATTCATTTTAACACCATGTGGTAATGACGGCATCGAACCGATGTGAAAAGGTATTCTATGTAGTTTGATGTTATGCGGTAAGAATGGAGGTGAATCGACATGAAATAATGGTGTCATGCAGTTTAACGTCTTGCAGTAAGGACGGGCTCCGTGCAGTTTAGTGTCATGTGGTAAGGATGAGGGGCATTGTTTTTCAGGGGTGACTGGTCTAAGATACAGAAATCCCAGCATCTCTATGTATCTTGCAATGACAGGAATCAATCAGTACATAGTTCTTTTTGAATCACTCATATTCTATTCACACGAGGGAACCTTTCTATAATTTTTGATCACAAGTGTGTAATACTCATTTTGAGAAATGAGGAATGATGGTGGGTTCCTCCCACGTGGCGCGAACAATGGTGTTCCAAATGATTTTTTTAAAATTTGGTGGCTGGACAAAGATATAGGGTCTGGGTTTCACTACGTATCCAACAGGGGAAAGAATCAGGCCACACACATTTCTCAAAGCCCTCATAATTCGAAGGGGATTCCTAAAAAAATTGGAATCATACGTAGGAGGGAAGAAATTTTTTCACTATGGCTAGGCCAGGATATATAAATCCTAGTGTTGCTACATATCCTGTGAGGGCAGGAATCAAGCGTTACATAGTTCTTTGAACATGTCATAGTTGATGAAAAATTCTGGGAGATCAATGTTTTCTCAGGTGAAGACACTTTCTTGTTATGCATTTTAAAGTCATGTAACTAGAAAATATTTCTCTTTGTTTAGGGTCATAGAGTTCGGACCGACGCATCATAGTTTATTGTCATGTAGTAGGGACAAATTACTGTTCAGTTTAACGTCGCGCAATAATGATGAGATGCATTTTAAATTTAACATCCTACTGCTCATAAGATTTACTATACAGTTTATTGTCTTTCAGTAGGGACATTTTTTTTCTTATTTTGGGGTCATAGAGCTCAGAATAGTAGTAATCTCTTCCAAACATGGGATCATGCTATGATTTTATAGCATAATTGACATAAATGAGACTGGGAGCCTCCGGTAGTCACCTTAGGGGGATAAATCCTGGACAATTTGAGGTCACAGTACCAGGATTATTGGCTCATAGTTTAGGGTCATATATTTTGGACCAATGTGACACAATTTATTGTCATGTCGTAGGGATGAAGTACCATTCCATTTAATATCATGCAGTAAGAACACTCAACTATGCAGTTTATTATCATGTAGTAAGAACATTCAGGACTTGGAAGTTTAACATCTAGCAGCTCAGATGAAAAATTCTCATAGGGTTACGTGAAATATTTGTTAAAAAATATCGCATTTGTAAGAGCAGTGGTGAGATTCCCATCCATGGAGATTAGGTCATATGCTCCACTGGAGTAGACCTTTTGTATGACATATGGTCCCTCCCACTTTGGATCTAGCTTTAGTGGCTTCTTTCTAGGTATCATCCGGGTTCGGAGGACCAATACCAATTCTCCTTTGTGGAAAGACCGTAGAAGAAACTTTATATTCAAGGCTCATGCAATCCAATTCTAATAAACTTCCAGGTGGTGTAAAGTGTGAAACCTCTTCTAATCTAGTCTCACCGATTCATCAAGTCACTTTTTTGACTTATCATCATCGGACAATTGATCGCAAATGGTGACGCGGAGTGACTGAAATTGGAGTTCAATGTATATAACTGCTTCTGTTCCGTATTCTAATGAGTATGGAGTAGCCTGGGTAGCAGTGCGAGTTGTGGTTTAATAAGACCACAAGGTATGGAAGAGTTTTTATTGGCATGAATTCTTGTTTTATCCACCATTTATGGAGTATGTTATATATGGTCTTGATGAAGGCCTTTATCGGTCTATTGGCCGCTTCATGGTAGTGGGATGAACAGTTGTTCATGATACCATATTCCTGGTATAGTTTCTCCAATTGAGCAGAGCATAAGTTTTTACTATTGTACATAAGTATTTTATGAGGGACACCATATCTGGTTATGATATTGGCTTTCACAAAGCTAACAATGCTTCTTACCACGACTTCCTTAAGGGGTGCAGCTTCTGTCGAATTGGAAAAGAAGTCAGCTTCTGTGAGAATGTATTTTAATTGTTTAACTATGGTGGAAGTATATGGTCCAATGATGTCAATTCCCTAGATGGAGAACGGCCAGGAGTACTTAGATTGGTGAAGTGGCTTCAGGGGCTGATGAATAAAGTTAGTATGAATTTGGTAGGAGTGACATTTCATAGTAAAGTTCATGCAATCCCATGCTAGGGTTGGCCAATGGTATCCAAGCCTTCGAATCAGATGAGAAAGCCTAGATCCTGATTGGTCTGCTCCACACACCCCGACATGCACATCAATAATGATGGAAGTCACATCTCTATCAATGCATCTGGGAAGGACTCCGTCAAGGCCTTATTCACAGAGGACCTTCTGCTAGCCTATACCACCAAATAGAATATAATTGACTACCCCTATCTGTATTTTTTCTCTTCCAGCCCTGTCTGATAGAAGTTCTCCCCTATGAAGGTAGTTTCTAATGGGGGTCATCCAACCGTTACTTGGAACATATGGCTCAGGGATAGGGATGACTTCATAGATTTCCACAACATTAGTTTGAACAAATGGAAATACTATTCGACAGTGATCAATGATGATAACTATTTCATCCCGGTCCGGGTTATCTAGGGATGTGGCCGCATTGGCTAACGCATCTTCCTGGGCATTCTGAGACTGGGGAATATAGGTCAATGTCGGTTCTATGGGTAACTCTTACATTAACCCTTATATGTGGTCAAACATGGGGATTAGCACCTTTTTAATAGAATATTCACCATTGACTGGCTGGATGACCAGTTATGAGTCTCATTTTACATTAACGTGTTGCAGTTGTGCCTAGAGTGAGAGATCTAAACTTGTAATGAGGGCCTAGTATTCCACCTCATTGTTTGAACATACTTCTGACTAGAGGAAGGAATATAGAAAAATTTCCTGCTCTGGGGATATGAGTATGATTCCCATCCCCACCTTATTAAACTTGGGGTATTCCATTATTTTACCCATTGGGATTTTGGATGCACTGTCAAAGTACATCTCCAATAATCGAGAATCATTTCTCATAGAGAAGATGTCTTCGTTGAGGAGTTCCAAATTTGATGAGGCGGTCTCTGTCAAGGGACATTCTGTCAGAAAATCGGCCAATGATTGGCCATTTATATCTTTCTGAGGCACAAACCAGATGTCAAACTTTTGCAGGATGACTGGCCATCGGGATAGGAATCCGGTCAACATTGGATAACTGAGGATGTACTTCAGCGAATTATTGAGAGATATCAAATGGACTTTATGATGTTTCAGATAATGTTGAAACTTTTGGACCTCAAATACCAGATCCAAACAGATCTTCTTGATATTTGAATAATGGGTCTCAACATCAAGCATGGTTAGACTGAGATAATAAAGGCTGTTTTCACAGCCAACATCATTCTTCTGTGCGAGAAAGGATCCTAGTGAGCACTCTAAGGCCGTAAAATATAGGATATGTGGCCTTCCTTCAACAAGAGGCATGAGCAATGGTGGACTCAAGAGGTACTGCTTGAGGCTGTCGAATGTCTTTTGGCAATCATTTTTCCATTGGTAAGTAACTCCTTTCTCCATTAACCTAGTAAAGAGCATACATTTTCCTGTGAGGTTGGCTATGAAAAACCTAATATAGTCAAAGTGTCCTTGGATTCCTCTCATATAAGTGAGGTTGTGGGGAGGTGGAAAACCAAGGACAACCTTTTTCTTCTCAAGGTCGATTTTGATGCCATGATGGCATATGAAAAATCTAAGAAATTTATCTAAAGTAACCCCGAAGGTGCATTTCAAGGTGTTCATCTTCAGGATGTGTTGTCAAAGTTTTCTAAAGATGGTTTCAAGGTCTTACAGGTGATTTGAGCACTACCGTGATTTGATCACCAAGTCATCAACATAACATTCGATGAACTTCCCAGGAATTGTTTGAAAATGTAATGCATGGCATGTTGATATGTGGCGCCAGAATTTTTTAGACCAAAGGGCATGAACTTGTAGCACAATACAAACTGGGGGGCCCTAAAGGTAGTGAAATATTTATCTTCTTGAGCCATTATGATTTGATTAAATCTAGAATAACCTTCCTTGAAAGAGAGAGCCTCATATCAAGTCGTCGCATCGATTAATAGTTCGGTGATCGGAACCAGGAAATTGTCTTTTAGGTAGTGTTGATTAAGATCTATAAAATTAATGCATATGCACATCTGTCCATAATTCTTATAGATAGAGACTATTATGTCCCAAAAAATGGGATATTGGACCACCTAAAATAATTCTTCTTGGGTGATCTTGTCGACTTCAGCCTCTATCTTGGTTGCATGTGTGGGGTGTGTCCTTGTGGCAGCTTTCTTATAGCCTCGTTGATCTTATGGAAGGCCTAGGTGGTGTGACACCACCTTAGGATCGAGTCATATAATTTCTGTGTAATTATAGGAAATAACATCTTGATGTTACCTCAATAAGGTGTTATATACCTCTTGTCACTGACAAGACATGGATGCACTAATGAGAGTGGGTTTCGAGACTTCTTTAGTACCCAGGTTTATTTCCCTGAGTTTATCAATAGTGATAGTGATACCCTCTTCGAATACTAGAGTGGAATATCTATGTTCCTCTTCCTCTTCTTTCTACAAATCCTCTTTATCCTCTCCTTTTAACGAGAATATAGATCTTGATGTGGGCTCTCTAGAGCTCGGAGAAAAGATGTCGCATGGGCACTCTGTGGCGGAAGTGACTTCCTCTAACTCAATTGGTCGTGAGGAAACATCGTGAGAGGGAGAAGCATGGGGGGTACAATTGTCTTGTCCTTATGATGCTTCAGAGATTGTGGTAGGGATATATTGAGATTCCAAGGATGGGGAGTGGTCACCCTTTCTCAAGCATTCATCCTCAGATTGAGGGTCAACAGTTGCTTCTATATTGTCAGACTCAGCTGTCACAACTGAGATTGTGAGAACAACTGGATATGCATCCAGAATCAGATCATTGATCTCAACATGGTTGATGGGTAGTAAATAATCTTCACCGAGAAGATTTAGGGGGTCATTAGGAACCATTTCAAAACTTTTTGGGTCTAGGACCCAATCAATACTATCGATTGCAGACATCATCACCTTTTGCTCATAAAATCCAGCATCGATGTAATGCGACTCAGAGAGCTTGAAAGGGGACTTATCAGTGTGCAATATCCCACCTTGTCCATTGATGCAATATTTGATGCAATGGTGGTAGGAGTTAAGAATGTCCATTTTTGATGCATCCATGGCCTTCTTAACAGGGCGTTGAATGTTGTGTTTTACCAAACCACCAGGAACTATGAGTGGGACATAAGGTCACCAAAATGGGTTCTGAGCATGATTTTTCCCACTGGTTTTTATTTTCTATTTTCATAACCGAAGAGAGTTGTGGCTGAGGGTGTCAGATTATACTTATTTTAGCCCAACCTACAAATTGATCGTAGTTGGAGATGATCAACTCTAGAGCCATTGTCGATGAAGAATTTTCAGAATTCAACATCATTAAGCATGCGAGACACATATAGAGGTTTGATGTGTCCTTGCATGGTGGAATATTCATCCAGATCGGTGAAGGAAATCATTACATTACAATTAGCTGGAAAGTCTTTGGTCGATATAACTCAGTGGCAGTAACTTCAGCTTGAAATTTCTGGGGGATAAGAAGGGATTCTATGAGTGCCTCCCTGAGGTCTGCTAAAAAACATAGGGTATCGAGGACTGATAGCATGGTTGGTACTGATGATAGATATTTTAGGATATCATAAATCTTCTCCAGAGGCCGGTGCTTCTCTATTTGTGGGATCTCTTTAATGGGTACTTTAGGGGTTGAAGCATGAGATGAGGAGGGATCGGTCATATGGGAAAGAGTTGGTGCTACTCCTACATTATGGGGACTTGACTTGTTCAGTTTACCTATACTCCCTGGGCAGTTAGACACTTGTTTCTCCTTTGATGGGTACCACAGAATAATGGGGTCAAAGGGGCTGCTCGTGGAGGCAGGGCAATATTCTCTCTCCTACTGGGTTCGTTTAAGGGCTCTCCTATGAGTTTCCACAATATTGATGGTTTGAGCTAGGGTATAACCATATGGTTGGTTCTGGCCATGACTGTGTCTACCCTAGTATCCCATGATTTTGTTATTACTCCTTTTGGTCACCTGATCGGGTGTCAGGAACTTGGGTTCATAACCATACTTGACATCAGAGAATGGTTCCATTAAATGGATGGCATTGATGAAACCAATGATTAGTTCCCCATTTGATGACAGATTAGCCTGGTTTGCTACCTCTGATTGTTCCATTTGGCGGGTCGGTGGCCATTGTCTCAAGTATGAGGGCATGAAATCCTAAAGTTTGAAGGCTATCTTTGGCCATGTCATAGACTACTCCTCTTGTACATGTTCTTTCCTCTCTTATTATGCATGGGTGACTGGATTGTGGACGGTTCTGAGGCCGAGGATGGTATCTATGTTTCATTAGGAGCTTTTGGTGGTACTACTGATCGCTGTAATTGAGCTCGGAGTATTCCATGAGCTCGGTTGACCGTCTTTCGAGTCATACAACCATCAAATTTCCTCTCCCATTTTCTAATGACTTTCTACCACTCCTCCCCCTCATCAGGGTTGGTGGCAGAAACATATGCTACGTTTGTCGGGGATGATCTTAGCTTGACCTTCCCCGAGTCTGCCATCATTTGTAGGAGGACTTTGAAGACGTAGAATTCTTGAATATTGTGTCCCAACATCTGACGGTAGGGACAATAATCCAATTGGTTGTTGAGGCTGACTTCATTTGGATTTCATGGATCTGGTATACAGAGCAAGTTTCAATTCATGGAGGAAATTAAATATTCACAGACGTGGTCCTCTCAGAACAAGTAAACTCTATTCATTTGTTCCTAAAATTGGTTTCTCTAAGGACCTCTTTGATTGGCTCACCGAGGATGAGGCAGTCGTTGATATACAGAAGGCCCTTGGCGATTTAGCGGAAGCCTAGGTGGTGGAGCAGGTGTGGGGGATGTCTTGATCATGATAGAGGATGCTTCAGCTCTACCTACCCTCTTTGTAGGAGCATGTGAGGCTATTCGGTACTTGAGGTTAGTCTACTAAAAGGAGTCTCGATTCTCTGGGCAATAGCAGAGAAATCACAGAATCTAGTGGTGCATTTCACTAGTATGAGTGGTGTTCATAGCTCATCTTGAAGGTTGTCGATGCATATAGAAAGCATCTCGTCTTGGGGAAGTGGACTATTCATAGAGTAGGTCAGACCCTTCCATCAGGTGATGAAGTCTGAGACCCTCTCATTCTCCCTCTATTTTCAATTCATGAGGTCGTTCACTGACGTCTTGGGAAATATTGAGGTGAAGTGGAATAGGAATTGCTGCTAAAGATCCTCTCATCCTTTTAATGAATGTTCTGGAACACTTGTATACCAGAAAAAGGCCAAACCTTATAAGGTTCGCACGAAGCATATGAGTTTCACTATTTATTCTTGTTCCAGAGTTCCCTTCATAGGGTCTCAATAAGAATAGTAGTGCATTAAATGTTGTACCAATTCATCTAAAGCATTGAATATAGGGAATATTGGGCTCCTAAAATTCAGTGGAGGTGGAATGTTGCTCACCAAGTCCGGGTAAGTCTTTCTCTCTAACTGTATCGAATCACATTAGTCTTCCATTACTTCCAATAAAGTTGTCAGTGCTTAGATGGTGTTGTCAAGACCCTATTTTACATCTTTTTAGGCCTGATCCAAAATGAGTATAGCCTGGGTTACTACTTGAGGTGCTGGAATAGCTGGTATTTGAGGCGCAAATTCCATCGAGGGTACCTTCGAAGGATTTAGATGTACTTGCTATGGTTTCTTCCTAAGTGGAGGGAAGTCTTGGTATGCTTATGAATCCATATTCTTGTAGTTGGATGAGCCAGGTGTCGCGCTGGGTGGGGGCCCTGACCTTGTTTTGTTTTTTGGGGAAAATCATTCTTATCGAGGCACACTTGATGAAAGTGCATACTGTGACTCATCTTGCAGAGCATATTTGGCAGGATGGTTCTTCTAGAGTAGCTCACCATTAATCCACTATAATTCCTTCATTTACTCCTCCTGCCGAGCGAACCACTCTTTGAGCGTGAGAAGATCATTTGTGTTGGGAGAATGAGGTTGGTTGAATACAACCTGGCCTTTGTTCATATCTTTATCGGTGACTCACGGGGGGAAGTGGAGGAGGATTTGATGGGGCGGCCAGGTTTAGGGTGGCCTTCTAGTTTCTGTTGTACATGCCTGAAGGCTCGTTATGAATCACAAACTGAATATAACCATCATCTCCCAATCCATCCAAATTTTCCTCGTCTTCAGTGTCATACAAAGGGTTAACATCCAAGTTGTTGACAGATGCGTAATACGGGGTGGAGGAGGGGTCATCTTCCAAGTAGGAAGAGCACCTTCTACGCCTCATACAAGTTTTCCCCCTTTTTTCCCGGGATTTTCTTCAAGTCTCTTGAAAAATGGTGACGTGGAAGGATCCATGATGTGACCATATGGAAAGCCTTACTCTTTGAGGGGATGATGTATCAAAGGATGGGAAAGGATAAGAACCTCCTCTTCGGACAATCCTCCCAAAATTAGAGAATACTGATTCTCATGGGGAGTGTTGATGAGTTAATAATGCCCCTAGCTCTGAGGGATGGGGTTGTCTCCGTTCCATGGGCATTACACCTCTTCCAATTTTTTTGTCTTACGGGGTAATTTGTTGTTAAAAATTCCCCCAGCCCTGCAGGCTAGCGATGGTCCTGTATTGCAGCAGCAACTGCTGTTATCGCTTCCTACCTGATCTCGCGTGCTCACATTCAAGGGTGAGATGGACCTGGTGTCATGTTCCCCAGTAAATTAATTCCCTCTGTGGAGGCAAGCACAAATCGATGAATGGATTTTCTTAGGAGAGAATCCTACCGAATGTTTTAATTAGCCTGATTCAGGATTTCATGAATGGATCAATCTCATCAGGCTTGATGCTTTTGAGACTTACTCAAGCCTTGTTTCTATTGGGTGTGTCACCTCTCTTGAATAGGTACATAATTTTATTGTCATATTGAAGTGAGTTCATTGAATGACCTTATGCTGAATGGGTTCTACTAGATGGGAAGTGGATTGAAATTTAGAACTCCATGTTCTGCCCATCCATGGATATGAACTCCCGTTGGAGCATCATCAATAAAGTGACACAATTTGTGTAGTTACTAGATTCCGGTTAACTCAAGGCCCCATTTTCACCTATTTTATCATGGTCGTTGTGTTGAAGTAAGGGATTCCAACTCAATGTGATGCAGGAGCTCTCCTATTGTCTTGACATGATCTAGATATCCTTCATATGGTAGGAAGTTTAATTTAAACTAGTGAAGGGTTGTCGATATATTGGATATGATGTCATTTATGCTTTATTATGACAACTCTATATATATTTAAAAGTTATTTGTGGTCGTGGGATAATACATTACTTGTATATCATCCTTGGCCAGCCGTTTCCTCAGGTGCAACACATCAGCATGTGCTTCCTCCTGCGATTCCTCTACTTGATCATCCTAGCTGAGACTATTCATGATAGTATGATTAGAGGTAGAGGGGATGGTAGCGATCTAATCGTTATGTGGGTGGCTTTAGGGTGTCTTAGAGGATGAATTTTTTCCTGGGTCGTCTCCGGATTGAAGAAGGATATTGTTGATAGTTGACCAGGAATCTGACATGCTCGATTACCTCCTTCTGAGTGCCTCAACATAGGAGGGATTTTCTATACATGATTCGGCAGGGGGATGAACTTCTTGTCGATATTATATTTCACCGTAGGGAGGACCTCTACATTTGGCACTGTAGTGGCGAGGACTACCATCGCAGCTTGAAGTTCAACTGCCAAAAAAATAACATACTGCATAGCCTAGGGAGGACCTTCAGAGTGGACTGCAGCAAGGGTGGACCTTCTTGATGTTCAAGGCCATTGTGGGGAGGGCCTTTGCAATGGCTATCATTGTGTCAGGGACTACAACCATTGCTGTTGCAGGGGGAAAACCTATAGGGTAAACCCTTTGGAGGGCCTTCAGAATGTACCAAAACAAGGGGAGGTCCTTCTCGTTGCTTGAAGTATTTGCGAAGAGGATCTCTACTATCCATGATATAATGGTGAGGACTACCATTACTACATGACGCCTCACTGCATAGAGTAATTTTGCAGTGCATACCCTGGGGAGGACCTTCAGGGCGAATTATAGAAAGGGGAGGACCTTCTGGCTGCATAGTGTCGTTACGGGGAGGGCCTTAGCTACAAATTCCATCATGGTGAGGATGAACATCATGGATTGATGTTCAGTGTTAATCCTGGGGAGGGCCTTCAAGATACACTATTACAAGGGGAGGACCTTCTTATTGCTAAAGGCCATTGTTGGGAGGACCTTCACAATGAAGTTCATCATGGCGAGGATTACCATCAGAGATGCCTTGATGGTAAGGACTACCATCACAACTGTCACAGTGAGAATATCTCTGGGTCACACCCTAGGGAGGGCCTTCAGAATGTATTTTAATGAGGGAGGGCCTTATCATTTATTGACGCCTCTTTGGGGAGGACCTCTGCTATTACAGTGGTGAGGACTACCACCATATTCTAATGCCCTACTGCGTGAAATATCTTTGCAACGTAACCCCTAGAGAGGACCTTCAGTTAAGGCCAAAGAAAGGGGAGGACCTTCTTGTTGTGGTGATATGTCACTGCAGGGAGTACCTCCATAGTTTCAACTATGATGGCGTGGACTGCCATATTAATCTGTGGTCCCACTGCACAGAGAGTGTTTAAAGCATATACCCTAAGGAGGACCATCATGGTGGACCGTAGCAAGTTGAAGAACTTCTTGAAGCTTGATCATATGGTCATGCGAAGGGCTTCCATGACTCACATAAAAAGAGGATCTCTCATGATTTATCTTTATATTCCCATGAGGGATTCCCTCATGGGTTCTCTAGGGAAGACCTTCAGAGCTGCTGGTAGTGACATTTCAGGTAGGACCATCACAACAACTACTACCACTACCATAGTATGGTAATGGGTTTTTAGGATTATAATCCTTTGAGGAATGTTCGGAAGTGTTGAGAACCCCAGATTCTAGTATAGTGGAGTCCTGGACCCACTCTTTATTTTCTATCTACCTTCGGCGCATTTGGGGTTCTCTCTTACAGGCAGTGGGGATCGTCTGTTGTTGATAACGGTTGTCACCTTTGGGTCACTATAAAATTTGGTCCTATGATGCTATAGAGATATGTCAAAGACCATCTTGAGTTTTGGTTGGGATATATGCCTGCTCAGGATCATCCACTGTGATGGACAGGTGTCCCTCAGTTGGAACGAGTGAGTATGCTCGATCTGGTTGCCCTTGTATCGCGAGATATAGCCGACGACCCTCCTGGGTGGAAGTAGGGATGCATATCTTCTCTGAGGTGGATATCTTGTCTCTTATATGAGTCATATCAATTGGGGAGATAGCCTCACAGGATCGAGTCTTTGCTGTTTTCATTGAGACAATTACATTCTGAAAAGTCTGCATGATATGATCTGTGATCTACACCTACTCCTCCGTCATTTCTAGGATATGTAGAGAGACATCCTTGGATAGAAAAGTTATGAGGTACCATTCCTTTATCAGTGTAGGAATGTCCTTCTCTAGTCCTCCAGTGTTCAATGGATACTGACGATTCTTCAGTATCGGGGCTGGTGAATGAGCATGCCCCTGTGCTGGAATATGCCACCTTACTTCTCCGTTTTCCACCACATCGGGATCATGGAATTTTCTTGAATATGTAGGGAGCTATCCCTACATATGTTGGTGTCCTACCATATTGATTTTGTGGTATCTATTACCAAGGATACATGCCCGCCTGTTTATCGCCACCATATCGGGATGGCGGGCCTTAGGAGTATCTGTGAGGAGATGCTAATGCCGACGACAGATTACCACCATGTATGGTTGGTGGGATTCATGATATTAGATATGACGAGGCACCTACCATGTAGGTTCCATCCTTTATGGGTGAAGATCTTGATGAGTCTCCGTGAGGATGGGTTCCTGCTCCTGTGTTGCCTCCATGTCGGGATGGCGGGATTTGGAAGAACAAACAGGTGCATGGGCCTGCCCGTGATATGTTTCAGTGTCTGAGAAATGGAGTTCTTCCGTAGGAACAAGGGTGATGACCTATTCCTAGTTGTATGTTTTCCTCCCAAGGTGGGTGGTCTGAGGGGATGGAGCTCAGGGAGCATGGCCATGGATCCTTAGGGTGGTATCCTCTTCAGGGTGAGGATACGAGGTCTAGTCATAGTTGCGGTGACGTCTTCCAGCGGGGGCCTTGAAGATGAACCCACTTCTGGCAAGGATGAAGTCATCAGCATTGACCTCATCCACATACCTAAGATAAGTGAGGTATTCATTGTCTTGTCCTAGGGAGAGGCTCTTGGAATGGTTCGATACGACTACAGGGGGTGCTTGGATCTTCTCCATTAGTCATTGTGGGGTAAGCAGATGATGGGACTTAGCTGAATAGAGGGTGTTTATAGCAACCTCCACATTCAAGAGAGCATCATTCTGGTGGTACTCTTGGATCAGTGTGTTTAAGAACCAGTGTTCAAGATGATG
The DNA here is from genome assembly GCA_963277665.1 of Viscum album. NCBI lineage: Eukaryota > Viridiplantae > Streptophyta > Magnoliopsida > Santalales > Viscaceae > Viscum > Viscum album. The sequence continues at coordinate 116,250,039 of OY728139.1, read as the reverse complement.
GGTGGGTGACAGAATCCTCTTCCGATTGAGAGGCCCCGTCTTCATGTTGATCATCGTACGTGTCTGTGAATTCCTTTGCGACACCATAAGATTGAAGGACGATTTCCTATGTACTTGTAAAAAATTTGTAAAAATACAAATAGCAAAACCCATCAACGTAGAATCTCACAATACCATTCATAATTAATGACCCTGATTGGACCTCTTTTTGATCATGAAAGGGGGAACTAGGTGGGATTATTTCACCACCTCGGTTGAAGGATCATGGATGGGTCCATTTTTGTTTTGGTTGGAGAAAGAAAAAAATGGGTCGTAGGATATTAATCATCCATTTATTGTTATGGAGAGTTTTAGATTAGTGTAAATATGTAATGTTGGTTAAAGATTCAAATTGGGTTCACCATTTTTGTTTCAGGGTGAAGGGACATGATTGGTTCCCATATCTGATTGAAGGGATTCAGTGTTGTTTAATCATTTCTATCGGGTTCCCTATCTTCGTGGATTCTCCTGGTCTCCAATAGGTTTATTTTCGGAGCAAGAAATTATTAAAGGTTCTTGTTTCCAACGATCCATGGACCATATTTACAAAGGAAGGCACTAGATGGGTGATATGGCCAACAACACTGAAGAACTCACATTGGCCGAGAGGATGGGAAGTCGGGCTCATCACACCCTTTTATGGGGGGAAAATATTTCCTATTCTGGGTCTCTATTATAGATCTAAGACATCTTCATATGTTTTCAAATATTTGGTTTATCCCCAAGCGTTGTATCCTTGTATTCCCCCTGGGTTTGAAGTCACATGTATACGTAGGGATTCAAAATCGTCTACATATAAGGTCTACCATCCCTCATTGGATTAGCAATTTTGGGGAAGTTTGAGTTTTTCCAGACAACATTGGTCTCAAGACTTATAATTGGGTGCTCTAGGGTTCATTTTCATCCAGTGGGATAGAGAGTGACTTGATCATTGGGATCGTACCCATAATATGGGCTTTCAACGTATTCTTGTTAGAGGAATTAGAATCCACGGAGTTCGCTTCCACTTAATGAGACACGTCAACTTTTAAGGTCATGTGACAAGGACCCAACCATAAAGTTTAATGTCATGTGTCAAGGACATCTAGGTGACAGGTGCCTAGTCAATGTTGGTGTAGGAATTGCACATAAGCATACTAGAGGACCTGAGGGAAATGATTTTCTAGGCCTAGTTATGCTCCTTCTAGTGGCACGAGAACACAGTCTGATAAAGATAGCTAGGTATCAGACATGGATGTTGGTATTGAGCAACATGCAGGTTTCCTACATATCCTGGTTGGTTTGGAATCAAAGTGTATGTAGTTATGGAAGGTTAGGGCTTACATGTGATAGTTTCCTATCAAGGACGTGATTGGATCTCCATGTTGGGGTATGGTTGGGGCTTACATGTGGTTGGTGGCCCGAGTTGGGATTGAACCTCAAGGAGGATTCCTACATACCTTGCTTAAGAGGAAAGGATCAAAACCTATGTAGTTTGTTCTACGGTCGTCATTGTATAGACGCCATAAAAATCAGAAATCTCTAAGTCCAAGTGATTCATGCATGGTGTGAGAAACAAGAGAATTTTAATTATTCGGAAAGCCACACACCTTTTCCATACTAAGGGAAGATGAGGAAGAAGATGGTAGAGGGATAGGGATGAGACCGTGAGACATTCATTTCACCTAGTGTCGAGGAGGGAACAAAGGTAAAAGTCACATCGGCAAAGGCCTTGGTATGGCAGTAGAGGGCACAAAGCAACGAAACTTCCCAGATGGGAGGGGAAAGGCTATTGTGGTCCGGAGAGGATGGTGTATGTCTTACTCCAGAAGGGATGCCATGTTACTCTCTTCAAGGGAGGGGATAAGTTCTCACCATTGGTGCTCATTGAATGGAAAAGAAAGAAGGATACCTCAAACCTAAAGACTGGAGAGGAACGAAGGGGCTCTCAGGGTCGGACTCTAGACTACCATGGGAATGTGAACCTAGGAATGTTGTGGATGTCTGTTCAGGGGATGGGGTAACCCCTTTTTCTCCTCCAACCGTGGTTATGTGAACTCTGGAGTGTACACTAATGTGCCTGAAGGTTTCAACATGATGGTCTGGTGGCTTTGGGAGAGGCCTTGGATTGGTGCCGATAGATAGGCTGCTTAAGGGATTCTGGAGGATTGGGCTTAATTGGAAGGGCCTTATCTTACTTGGGGGATCGAAACACCGAAGGTCTTGGTGGACCACATATCTATATGAGTAGTGGTGCCCCTCACGTAAGTAAGTGCTACATGGATGGAAAGGTCACCCGCATACCAGTTTGGTACGCGGATTGAGGGGAATCCCACATACTGGAGTAGTACGTAGCTTCGGGTTTGGTCCGCCTACCAAATTGGTATGTGGTGTTGGAGTCCACTCAAGCGGTGGTAGCCACAAGAAGTTCTAGTCAGGGATTCACCCACTTAGGAAGGTGTTATGTGACACAATTGATCGAATAAGGGTAATAGGATCCTTGGTTCGCGGGGAGTGAATCCCCGTAGGGTCCATGGTTCGCAGTTCACGAATTTTAGGTTCATAGTTTAACAATATATGTATGTGTTCTTTAGTTCTTAACAATTACTCCCCATTTTATACCTATTGCTGGTTCGCGAATCGGAACTTCGAGTATGTGAAATCATAAGTTCTCGAAAGCCTCCTTATTCTCCATAAGTATGATTCCTTCCTTCAAAAATCCGATCACCAAGAATCTGATCTTCAAAAAAACCGTCCCTTTCTTCTCCCCCATGGCGTCCTTTTATAGAGGGGGTCCTATCTGTGGTCATACAGAACCTTTTTCGGAGGCCCATGAAAAACAACCCAGCCTATGGATGACATATTCAACCCAAGGTTTGCAGGGTATATTGAATGCACCTCTCCAACGAACCAACTTGGTCACGGGGGTGCTTCGCAGCCGCAGAGGGCTCCGCCTCCATTGCACGAACGAGGAGGTGCATGACAGGGGCTAGTCTGCCTTATTCCCGGCCAGTGTGGTTCATGGATGCGGACCGGTCCGACCTCACTCAGAGGCCATTTGGTTTTCTCCCTTATAGGAGCTCCACCTCTGTTTTGCAAACGACAGCATCCGGGGGAGGGAAGTTTGCCAAACTGGCCGCGTACCACTAATGATGAACCAGTACACAGTCTGGTTAGGCCCATTGCAATTTCTTCTGAACATTCTTCATATTTTTCCCAAATTATGGATGAATATTGGGTAGATTCTTCCACTAATTTTAAGGGATTATTTTCCTTCCCTTTTGGATTTTTTAGGACCCAAAAATGTGATATAATGAATATCATTAAATTTATATACAATTTTTTTTAAAATTATTAATAGAATGTAATATTTTAAAAATTGTTTAAAAATTATAAGTAAATAGTTTATAGAATGTATATAATTTTTTAAAAAATTTGTAAAATAATTAATTATAATGTGTTTATAATTAATTATTATGTTTTTATGGAACATTTATTGAATAAATATCCGTTAATATAATTATTAGTATTATGTATATTCATTTTATATGTGATGACATATAATTTTGATGTAAAATATTTATATTGAAATTATAAGGTGGTCAAAAAAGTGTTTATAAAATATAAAATAATGAAAAAATAATGTATTTATATTTAGAATTTTGAATTTTCCATAAATTTTTAATTTTAATGTTTTGAATTAAATTCCTTATTTGAGAGATTTTTCAAACCATATTAAAAATATTTTTACTAATTGTTATGAGCAATGGTTTAACTAATATTAAATATATAATATTTTGATTGTGTGAAATGATTATATAATAGAAATGTAAAATAAAATATCTATATTTCAAATGTCATATATTTATGTAAATTACACATAAGATGATAATATGAAGGAGTTTATTTTATAAATAAAAATAAAGTGTTCATATTTTTCTAATTAGGAAATGTTCATAATGCATTGATAAATTGTGTGTGTATAATTTATTAATTTATGAATTGTTCATAAATATTTATTGTATATATATATATATTTATGAAATGTTATTTTAATTAGATTTATTATTATCTTTATTTAGGGATATAATTTTTATATTATTAATTACTATATTCTCTAGTTTAAAAACATTTAAACCACTTCCTTAAATTATCGTACATTCATTTATGGAGTTTCATGTTCGGTATGATAATTGATTTAATTTTCTTCTACCCTTAAATTAGATTGTAATGAGGTTATAAACATAAATATAATTCTTAATTATATTTTATAAATTTAGGAGTTATAATTATGATATAATTGAATCCCAAATTGAGTAAAGAACCATGCATAGTGGGACTTTCAGTTGGATTACTTGCTATCCTGAGAGCATAGGTTATGTTTTGAAAATTAGAAGATAGTTAGATGTTTCACGATAATTAGTCTTCTTGGGATTTTTGATTTCTTCATGATTCTAAGCCTTTACATTAAAGGGTTTCAAATACCTTATACATGTATGGAATTTTGATACGTGTAAATATATTTATCTTTGAATTTGGGTCAGTAACAAAAGTTATGGGTTATGTAATGAGTTAAAAATAAATATGGATTGAAAATATTGATTTTGTAGAAGGAATAAAGATTAAAAAACATAATCATCATATTCATACATAGTTTTCAAGGGAATGGGTGAGATAAATATGGTGAGATATTAAAATCCCATGATATATACTAAATTTTAGTTCCCTAAAAAAACATACCAGAACCAAAATTACACAACTTGGTAGGTATGTGCTAAAGCTGGGTGGATATGGGTTATCATTGTAAAGAATCATGAAAATTGATGACCTTAAGAGTTACATAACCAAATCCCACTGTATATATTAGGTTACATTTATGGAAATATTACAATAAAGGATACCATAGGAATATCATTGAAAATTTTTATATTATGGATAAAATATAGTGGTATTTTATCAGCTATCCAATATTTATATCTGATATAATTAATATAATGGTATACCAAAAGATATAAGTGTTAATATGAACACTAAACTGTATTCATTATTTAGTGAAATATTGATCTCGACCCACTAATGGATATCATGTATTAGAAGGGTTCATCATTTTAGTTGGAAGACATTTAATAAAATTCCTTATTAAGAGAATGTAAAACATGATACTCATCTGATAAAATCTTATATTGTAGATTAAATGGCACCATAATTATCATTAACTAGACCATATCAACCCTACCCATCACCCAATCCAGCTCATAAAAAGACCTCAAGCGTACATCCTCAAATGTTTAAGGATACCAACTAGTAGTGAGCACCTAAAAGGATAAAATGGAGAGACTATACTATCATATTAGAGTGTAATAGTAGTGGGTATAAAATGAAAACATATATATCGATGAACTTCATAGTGCACAAAATTAAATAAATGAATAAAACAAAAAATTATATAATAAATGTAATTCATCCTACAGACTAAAAAAAAGCTAAAATATATAGGAATTGGTTTCCAAATTGGATTCCTACATACATTGAATAATATAAAAAATAAATAAAAAAGGAATTAATTATACATTGAGACAAACCAAAATCCAAGTCTCCATGACTATCAAACTCCTCAAAAAAAACCTTAGACTCCACACAAGTGAAACTAGTCAATCAAGAAACGCTGGACCTCCACCCAATGCACGATGTAATGTACTGAACCTGAAAATAGATATAAGTTCTACACACATACATTAAGGTTAACATCAAGGGGGTGAGAAATAAAGCACGGTACACTACCCCCAATAGTGGTACCAACATATGATGTCATAACATGTGCATAAAACATGTGATATGCCCAAAGTATCAAAATAAATACTACTATAAAAAATAATGTAAAAGGCATAAAATATAAAAAAAGGGATGAAAAAATAAAACGCGTGAACATTGATTCCTATCTAGATACCCTTGGAAAATAAACCCCATCTCTCACCTAAGCCAGATGAATTGAAAAATGTGGCTCACCTAGCCGCAAAATAAAGAACATTTTCCAGATCAAGAAGGATATATAATGTCCAACAGTGGGATAAGAATAAATGAAAACCTTTAGGATATCATCCTAGGTTTCTAAAACAAAAAAACGTATCTATAGATATCATATACCATAATGGTATAATCTAAAGTGATTGTAGAAACTCCTTTCAACCTTGGGAAAATCTTAAGCATGTCATATAAGTCATGCGGTATTAAATGAAATAATATAATAATACTCAAAAGAACCATGTCTATGATCCATAATCCATGATTTGAGAGAACCTTGTCCATGAACCCCTATCTAGAAACACCATGAATATAGATAATAACTATAATCCAGAACATCATTATAAATTCTATGTGTGTACTCATCCAAATTTTTCATAGGCTTCCTAGAATATCATAACAACAAATAACTAATATAGGAGAGAAATTTAATCAAACATAAGGCTAATTCCCAGTATATAAATATCACAATGGTCTATTCTCTCCTCCATTCCTAAACGAGAGTATCCTCAATCCCCTAAGTGAAAGATTTAGAACCATAGTTAGATAACACCTAGACCCATCAACCAAAACCATTGAAACCACTCATGACCATCTTGTAGGAAAAAAATAATGGGGCTCCCTTTATGGTCCCCAAAACGTCAACTCAAGTAATAAAAATCATGTTGGGATCGTTTATAAAAAATAAAACCCATGACGCACCTAGAAAAAAAACTTCAACTAGACTTCTAGAAAAAAACTCAAAGATCACCATTACCATAAAAGAAACCTCAAAAAAATACCTCATCCAAAAGGGAATTCCTAAAATAGTTCCCTCGGACCTATCTAAAACTGTGGTCAATCAAACCTATCTAAAATCAACATCCCATGATGTCAACCCATCCTATAGTACCATAAAAAACTAAAACTCACACAAAAGACTAGTGAAGATCATCCAAGATAACACCTTGTCACTCATTCTAGAATTTTCCTAAAGTACCCAAAATTAAATAACAAATAATTCTCAAAAAATCTGACCAAAAAGCGCACAACCTCACCCCAGCCACACGACTCCCAACGCAACACTTGAGAGGACTCTAGAACAAAAAACCTTGAAGGAATCCTTTGATAAACTTACTTGGTTCAAAACACCATACAAATGGACTCTAAATAGACAATGGATTCCACAATAATGATATATATAGAAAAATTATCATAATGGGCTCCTCTTATTTCTAATTCTGACTCTGGGGTGAAAACCCCCAAAAACCCCACGAAGGAAAAAGTGCACATCATGCACTTCTGAGAAAAAAATGGGTACTCTAAAATATACACCTAGTCATTTGATTCTACATGGATAACATAAATAGGGTTTGAAAAAGTACTAGTACATCACTAAGGCATACATATGATCTAGTCATGTACTACTACATGGCCATATACACCTCACATGTGGTTTCTTCCCAAGTACCTGGCCACAAGTCCATTTAATACTACATGGTGTTTACGTAAATTAGAAGACATGTAGTTTCAAAATATCCATCCTCTTTGAATGGGAAGAACACATGGTGTGTGTTCTTTAAATCTCACATTGTGTGATAGAATTTTCGATTAGTAAATACCTACATCCTTCTAAATCCACCTAATTTCCCCCTAAACTCATGAGATTGACTCTCTAGGTGTCCCTGATAACCCAAAAACAAGATTCAAACTAAAAAACAACTAACCTATGTTGATTAAGAGTGAAAAAGTTAAAAATTCCTACCTATAGGAAGAAACCATAGAGTCATCGATCTCATATTCATTCCAAAAATCCACGGAGCCTTAATCTACCTCTACAACGGCTTCCCAAAAGAATCTCCCCTCTCCATATCCACCTCCTCTCCCTAAATTGAAGAACCCAAAGGGGGGGTATCCATGGATGTGAGTGAAAGTATAAGGGATTAAAGGATAAAATAAAAGGTATAAATTTAAATAAAATGAGGAAAAAGGAAAAAAAGAAAACAAGGCCTAGACTCGATGCCCTAGTGGTCAACCAACTACTAAGCTTCACCTTGAACACCGGTGCTTTAAATACTTCCATGACCATCCACCAAATGATCTCATTGAGCCCATGAATATCCTAAAATTAGGTTCATTAATCCAAAACCAATTCAATGCTCCTTATAATAGGAGTATCTTCATCATCTCCCTTTAGCCAAACACCAAAATACATGTCTAATTCTATATCCATAACCGAAAAAATGGAAGGTTGATCTCCTCATACAAATGTGTCAACACTAAACACCAACCATCTCCCACTCCCATTTAACTAGGAACAACATCCCCACACTACCAGGCCCTCTTTAAATGAGATCACAAACCTATGATGGCATGTAGTGAACTCTCTATTATAAGTATTCCCTTAAATGACAATCCTTTCTCCCAAAAATCTACAACAACCACCACTCTCATCCTTAAGGTAGAGTGATTATTCAAAAACATCTAATGCACTCTAATGATCAAACAATCCATGACCTAATGTTCCTAGTCTAGCATTCCAATACCACTGACCATGCTCCTCGTATAGGCTAGTTCGAAAAACCGGAGAACCCTCTGAAATCCTATTCATAATAAGGTATCTCCCCCATTATGTGATCCACCACATGGACACCCTCCACTCAAGATTTTATCTAAATACATGAGAACCCAACCATTCCCTCACCATGATACACAAAGAATAACCCTAAAATAGGGCCATGGATCTAACCAAACATACTCTTTACAACTAGATAAGAAACCAAAAGAACACTCAACACTCTGCTTTAAAAGCATAGGGAAACCTCATCCTCACAATAAAAATTCTCATAGAAACTACAACCTTAGGGAAACTCAAGGATGATCTAAAAAATACTCAGGCATCCTTTCATTCATCAGCCCAACCACACTCGAAGGGTATCTCAAAGCCCACACTAATGCACAAGGACCTCTATAAATCCCTTAACAATGGGGATTCACCTACATCACTACAGAAAACCACTCTAAGTGATCTATATAACCTATCACAGGAATTATAATTTTCATGGTTTAGTTGAGTAAAATTCCACGAAGAATATATTTAGGGAAATTCCATATAGGTTTTCAATGACACTTTAAACAATTGAACATCCACTGTTGGTAAAAACACACTAAGTTAGGCCAATGTCATGATGTTCCTATGAACCTATCATGATGCCTGAACAAATTAAACTAACCATAAGTCCAATATCCAAAAATCATAAATCGAAAATTCCACAAACAAAATTTCTTCACTCAAGTTGAAAATAAAACAATTATAGCATCAAAAACCCTGAACAGAAATAACACAAAACTTGTAACCTAGACATCCTACTGGAATAGGTGTTCATGATATACTAACCCAATGTCCATAAAGAGCATTGACACATTCCTAGACCTTATGTCTACCAAATCCTAAAAAATTAATAGAATGAAAAAGATTCCAATTATATAGTTTTGTTATGAACTAACCCAATTTAACCCGAACTATCATTGAATCTATCTCACAATAAGGCCTCATGAGTTTCTCCCCATATTCCATAGGAAATGGTCTAGTGATGAGGGTATAAAAGGATATATTGGTGTGACTATACCCTTGGATCAGAGTGAAATAAAAACATAGATAAAATAAACACATATACATAGATGAGCATAAATGTTTTCATAAAAAAATAAATAAAAAATAAACTATAATAAATGAAATTCATCATATATTATAAAAACAAGATAAAAATATTGGAATCAGTCTCCCACTAGGCTGACCACATACACGAAATATAATAAAAGAAAATAAATACACAAGGATCTACTACTACTCTGAGTCGAACCACATACTCAGTCTCTATGATGGATGAAAAAATCCATCATAAACATTAAATTTTGCATGAATGAAAATTCTTGATGAAGAAACAATTGTTCCTCCACCTGATTTATTATATCTTGTACCTAGTGTGAAAATAAATATATAGTATGATTCACACCGAGGTGAACATAAATTGGGTGATAAATAAATCTTAGTAGGCCACCCACAATGGTGGACCAAAAGTCTATTTTAATAACATGTGAATACTACACATCATATGTCCAGCCTATTTGAACAAATAATAATATCATAAAAATAAAGTGAAAAGAAATAAAATAAATAAATGGGTCTAAATTGAAAAAAAGTAGTAAATATATAACCCTCGGTATGAGGTATGTAACCCTTATTTTTTCCTTTCTAAGTATATAAGGTGTTTTGGTAATAGTTTGGAGAGTTTGGATGGTTTTGGGGAATGTTTTTGGGATTTTCTAATTGAGCACAATTTGAGCATGATTAGTGAAAATTGTGCAACACTTTCCTCTAACCGTGCAAGTTGAGGCAGAGGCAGGGGTGTTGGCACAATGTTATGGCACACGATTTCTAAACTGTGCGTCCTCCCCAGTCTAACTAGGCATCGTGGGACAATGGTATTCGGCATGGTTGACCCACTTTTTGTCTAACCATGTGGGAAAACCATGCAAGGATTCCTTTTTCAGATAGTAGTAGGTTCACGATTAGTGCACGATTTATCTAATTGTTCCAGCTAACCATGCATGACATTAAAAATGGTGTTTAGATGTACCTAACATGTTTGAACCATAAACACACAATTTGATCCCTATTTCAACCCTCACTTCATATTTTATTCTGTCCAGGGTTAGGGAACGTATCCCCATCATTATAAATGTGATTTGAAGGGTTTTCTTGGGGGTTTGAAGTTGGATATTTCTTGTGAAGTATCTCTTCTTGGTAGTTTCTTGATTTTCCTCAGATCTATTATTATATCTCTCCCTATATATTATGTATACTTCCATTGCAGATAGTTATAGAGTTTTTTCTTCCAATAATGGTTAGATTTGGCCTTATTGATTTTAGGGAAGGGAATATATGGCGGTTTTTTAAATTTTCACCCAGATTTAGTGATTATTCGTGCTTTGGTTTTTTCTCTCCAAAAAACCCTAATTGTATGTGGATTCACTCTTGACTACTTTTTATATAACGTTATGGATTTGGATTTAAATTAATTTATTTCCAAAAATTTATTGTGAAATTGATGTTTGAAGATTGTTTGAAACCCCTTTGGTGATGATTTATTTGTTTTGGGAGAAATTTGATATTTTTGTTCAATATACTTTGTTGTTGGATTTTAAAATTTTCAATTTTAAAAATGGTTTCCTAGTTTGAATTTTGGTAAAATTGTGTGAAAATGGTTTTCAAGAAATTATTTTTTTTCATAGAATTTTTTTTGGCACATGTGATTTGGCATGGTTGTTTGGATTTAATGGTTAAGCATGAGTTAGAATAGGATGGTTAGTGGTCATGATGTATCACCATCAAAAAATTGGGTTGTGGTCATGAAGCACCACAATAAAAAGTGGATGGGGTTAGACGTGAAGTTCCACCATCAATGTTAACATGAATCTTGGTTGGTTTCACTGTGTGTGTGATGAGTTGTATGTATTGGGTTTCATGAGTTAAAATTTTTCAGGCTAATATAAAATGGTAAATGAATTATTTTCTTGAATTCCTTGTAAATGAGTTTATTTGGGTGAAATATTTTAGTAAGGGATTGTTTATATTGTTGGAAATTTTTAAACTATTATAATTTATTCATATAAATTACATTATATAGATGTGTCAAACTTGTTAGATCCAAATTCCATGAGTGGGGATGTCATTTAGGGAAAGATTACTGAGTATTTTTACTCACCCCCTTCTTTGTAAATTGGTTGATTTTTTAGATGTGGTATTCTATGAAACAAGTAAAGGTAAAGCATCACATTTTTGTAGTGGCACATCATTATGATTGGGTAGTGGTGGAGTTAGAGGTTGGAGCTTGGAATGGGGCTATGGAGACATGTTGTTGTGTATTTAGTCTTTTTGTTTTGGTCTTATACTTGGTACTCTAATTTGGTATTGGTATGGTTTAGTGTTTTTGTTGTTGGAATGTGGTTGAATGGTAATATAATGTTGACATGCATCATGTGGTTGTTTGGGTAGCATCATGTTTGGTTGTTTTTTTCTTTTCAATGGGAAAATTGTCCCCCCATTATTCGTGAATCCCTTAGCATAAATTTCCATCCATTTCCACCTCAAGGATTTCTCTTAAGGCCAAGTAGAATTTCCACCTTGACTCAAACCATTGAGGATAGGTGGGACATTACAAGTGGTATCAGTTTTTTCAGTCCTTTTGGAATTGATAATCTATCTTGGATTTTACATTAATTCTCTATTTTCTCCTTGATTTGGGAAGGTATGGAGGAGTAGTACTGTCGGAACATTAATGGTATAGCATAAAATGACATAGATAACCTTATTATGTTAAATTTCAAGTTACCATGGAGTTCAGTACGTAAGTATTTTGAAGACACTTATTGGAATCAAAATCTCTTTATCATGGGTTTATCCAATGAGATGAGAATGGCATGCATGGTAGAAATGACTACACATTAGGATCACATATCTCATCTAGAGTAATGATTTATGTAGTGATATGAATGTTTGGATTTTTGAAAAATATATATTTTTTTAAATGTATTATTTTTAAATGAGAATGGTTATGGTATTTTGAAAATGTGTTGATTCTCTAAAACATGGTGGATTTTTCCAAGATTATTGAACATGGGAAATGTTGAAATTTGTAAATAATGGTTGTGATAGTTGATATGTGATAGAATTTAAAATTGAAATCCTTTATTTTTTAGAGATTTAAACTTATGGTGGTTCTAATGTTGATAGAAATGGAATTGGGTGGGTGTCGTAGAGACGAACGAGAGGAAGCTGAAGATAATGTGGTTGAACACAAACCATATGTGAACTAGATATTGTTTCAAAGCATATCGAAAGCTTATAAAGTGGTGTATAGTTGGAATAAAAGGAATGAGATAAAGAATGTGGATCATTTAATTTGGATTTATAAATAGAATCATCCCACTTTTTGGGGTGATTCAGAACCAGAAAATGAAGAGGCATGGAAGAATATGATAAATCAAATCGTTGATTTACTAATAATACTAGTAGAGTTGAAAAGTAAAATTATCAACATATATATTAGAATATCACGTTTGTTGGTGGTAATAATTACTTTTCCATGCTAAAGGGGACCAAGGTATTGTATGGGAGGATTTTGAGGAGTTTTTTAACAAATAATTCTATCCTCATAAGTTCAAAATTCAGTGAACAAAAAATTTATTTATATTAAAATAACATGACCTATCAATGATGGAATATTAAGACGTGTTCATGAACTTAGTGTAGTTTTCACTTGAGGCTACGACTAGTGTTCCCTTAATGGTGCACATTTTTGGAGTTGGCTTGGATCAGAAAATCTGTTCGAAGATTGCAGTGATTTGTATAATAGATTATACAATGATGGTAAATAGATATATAGTGGATTAAAGATATATCCCATGAGCTATATAGAGTGGAAGTATGTTAATACCCATAGGAAATAGTGGTAACTCTGACATAGGGAGAAATCATAAGAGTGAAACTTATATCTAATATGTAAGTATGGATTAGAATTAGTTAGTGGGATCTGTGAATCTCTCTCTGAATCCTAGGAGTAAGTTGGGATGTCTTACATGTCGATCTATAGACCACATGAAGTGATCCACTACCACAAAATAGGGCAAGGAAAGTGCTTCCCTTTATCAGCGATAAATAGAAAGCACTGATAAGGGGTGTTCCTTTATCAGTGCTAGATAAAAGCGTTGATAAATCTAACCTTTATCCGCGCTAAAATAAGCCCTAATAAAGGTGTTCCCTTTATCAGAGCTTTTTTTAGCATTGATAAAGGGAAAATTTATCTGTGCTATTATTAGCACTGATAATTGTTTTTATTTTTAATTTATATAAAATTATAATATTTATAATCATAAATAATGTTTTTTTGTATATATTAACAATTATATACCAATATTTATAAATATATACTCTTTATTGTTATAATTATTAATAAATAAATATATATTTTTCTTATATGTAATTTTAAATAAATATATAAGAATATAAATAATTTATTAAATAAAAACTAATGGAACCTTTACCAGTGATTTTAACAAGCGCTGATAATGGTTACAGGGGTTTTTATTTAATAATCCTAATAAGCCCCTCCTCTCTCACACGTGGTCAAGCTTTCACAGAAGCTGAACCAGACCCCTTTTCGGTTGCGATCTCTTCTCCTCCTCCTCCTCCTCCTCCTCCTTCTCCTCCTCCTCCACCACCGCTAGGTTTCCCTCCTTCGCCGAGACCATCATCCTCCTCTACCGCCACTTCCTCCGGCTCCGCTGCCTCTGGCACTACGGGCTTCAGTGCCTCTGCCTCCGGCGCCACTACCTCATCCGCGGCTGCCTCCTCTACGGTTGCCTCCGCCGCGGCTGCCTCCTCCACCGATGCCTTCACCGCCGCTGCCTCCGGTGTATGAAACCTTGGATAGGGTCCTGGTTTTAGCAATGGGAATGAAATATCTAAAGTTTACTTGTTTCAACCTTATTTCCATTGTATTCTAATCTATTATATTTTAAAATTCAGCTAAACTCGTTCTATAGAAGGTGGGTTCTATAATTTCTCATTATATTATGGTGTTTTTAACGATGGTATGGGTTGATTTCGGTTTTAGTGGGTTCTTGGGGTTTGTGGGATGTAGTAAATGGTGCACTCAGTTTTAGATTATTTTATTATAATGGGTTTCCCCTATTTTATGTTTTCTTTTCAGTTGGAAATCACTTCTATTATGTGCCTCTCCTCTGTCGTGAACGCACCTCTACCGTGTGATGAACGACACCTTCACGGTGGGTTTTCTCCTATAAATCATTGGTTTACTCTTGTTTTCATGTTATTACTATTTTATATTTATGGTTATAATGTGAAATGTACAGTCTAAATGCCTCGCTGAAAATCATGGTCGTTGGTGGTCCTTATTTGCACACTAAATGAATTTCTTGTTTGTTGGTTCTTGTTGAACATTTGAATATAAAAATTGGTAATTTGCCTATACTTTACTTATGAATGAACACCCAAAGATGATAAAACTTCTATGATAACCCCTGAATTAATAAAAAAATTGAATAAGGGATGCTTTGTAAAATCTGACATTGTGATTGTTTGGTTTGTATGGTGTTGCGATTGTGAGCCTGATTGTGTTTTTTATGGTGTTTCGGTTGTTGGCTTGATTTATATGCCATTGTTTTCCATGTTATAGTTCTTCCTCCATTGAATATCAATCCAAAATTTACCCATTTCAATGGAACCACCATTTTATTACTAGTGCAATTCTAGTGAATCCTAGAAAACAACTTCTAGAGGACTCTATGAGACACTTTATGGACACCCTAGTCAAAAATGGATTCCACTTAATTCCTTTTTGTGTGGGAAAAACTATTAGAGAATAAAAACTCACAAACCTCTCTATTTATAGAAAAATTAATTCTTTGTGTTTCTTATTTTCAATGCAGTGGTGGAGACAAAAAAATGAGGAATGTGATGTGATCATCAAGCTTTAGGGAAATTCCAATGAGATATGATTTTATTATTTATGTGTTTGACTCATTTTCCACAAACCTTGAATTTACTTCTTCTTCTAAATTTTTTTTTTCATTGATAACCATTTTTTATGATAAAATGATTGTAGTGATAAAATAATGAAAATGAATAATAATTAAATAAATTATTCTTCTTCTCATAAGGTGAAAAAAATTAAATACTTCATCTTTTCCCAAAAAAAATCATTATGTGACTTTAAATATTTTAGGATTTGTATTTCATGTAAATAATTACGTTTTTAAAGAATATGGGAATAAATAGTTGAATTATATTATTTTCTGAACACATAAATAAAGTAATATTATTACTTTAATTAAATTTTACCTATGTTCATGCTAGTTTAATTATTTTAATATTTTATTTCATGCATGGGATGAACATGAGGATGAATATTTCACATGTTTTCTAAAATTTTATTTCAGAGAGTTTTCCTTGTTTTTTTATAATGTGTGTTTTTTCATATTGATGATTATTTATACTAAAATTTTTTCTCAATAATATTATTATTTGGTAATTTATTTCTATGTGGAATAAATTTTAGTTCAAATAATTGTAATACATTAAGAAACTTTTCCCCCTGAATAGAGAATTATAATATTGTCTAATACTAATGTTCTTTGATGAACCTAAACATGAGCTCACCCATGTGTGGTTGAGTATTTTTCCCACCATCACCATCACAAATCTTCATATGTAATACACATTTCAGTTTGACGGTTATTCGGTAATGTCACAATAGAGTAAAATTGAAGAGTTCATGGGTTTAGAAGCATGATGATAATGATATGGTGAGTTCTAGTTGTTTTTTAAAGAATAGTTGTATGATGATGGATTAGACAGTTATAGTTGGAAATATATTATCCCAACAAGGTGCATTGGATGCTATGAGGTTGACAAATTTGGTCGATAATGGAAACTCAACTATGAAATGAGGTGAAAGTGGTGTGTATGATGTGAAGATGATGTTTTATAGATTCTATATATTTTTAAAATGCATGGTATGTAGTCTTGTTAAATGGAACATGCTTCACCATACATGGATTTCATATAGATTTTAATGCCACAATACATTTATCACCAAATTTTACACTACATGAGTCATCTTCTGACTCAAACTTGGAATACGTTTCATTTTAAATGACACATATCATGTGAGCCTAGCTCACACACAATGTATCTCCAAGACATATAATTCAGAATGAAACCATGTACATGCCATGGAATAATGGTATAACCACATGTCATATTTTTTACTTCACTCACACCACATGTGAGGTGTTTATTTTTATATTTTATAGTTTGGAGAAGAAATTTGTGGACATATAATTATTGAGGTTTGAGTAATAGCTAAATTGTATCCAATGATAGTTCTTGGAAGAGAAATTTGTACCGTGATTTTTTTATAAAACCAAAACAATGCTAATTGATTAATTAAAACATAATATTAGGAATGTTCAAGATCGAACCCATAAATATGATGAATATGAATAAAGAATAGATGATTTTCAATCCGTTGAAAAAAGAGTATGAAGATGGCATGAAAGAGTTTATCAAGTTTTCAGAAGATCATGCATGTGACCCTTCTCAAATCCTTTGTCTTTGTTTACGCTATTTTTATTTAAGACTCATTAGTCCAGAGGAGTTAGAAGATCACCTGATCTTTTGTGGAGTAGATTGAAGTTATACATGTTAGAATAAACATGGGAAAAACGAATGTAGGTAGTGGCTCAGATAACATGACATTTTATGGATCATCTGATATAATTAAAAGAATGAATAGTGAAGACAATCATATGGAGGATGTGATTACATATGTGAATGATGATATAGATCATATTGAGGAAATGGAAAGGATAGTTGAAGATGAACTTCATGATTTCCTAAAATTGTATGATAAGTTAAAGAGATGTAAAAACTCCATTTTTTGATGGTTGCACTAAATATACCACATTGTCAGCTATACTGAAGCTGTATAATTTTAAAGAAGGCAATGGGTGGAGTGACACCAGTTTTACGAAACTAATTGCTCTCCTGAATGACATGCTCCCAGAAGATAATGAGCTCCCAAGCCGAATATATGATTCCAAAATAATGCTATGATCGATGGGTATGATCTATGAAATAATTCATGCATGCCCTAATGATTGTATATTGTTTCTTAAGGACCAAAAATCACTTAAAGAATTCCCAAAGTGTGGTGCTTCTCAATACAAGAAAGATGATTCTAGTCCTATGAAAGTCGTATGGTACATTCCAATCATTCCAAGGTTTAGGCACCTATATATAAGTGAAGAGACTGTAGGAAAATTGAGATGGCATGTAGATACAAGAATTAATTATGGGAAACTACGTCACCCGAAAGACTCACCTCAGTGTAATAGAATTGATCATGAGTATCCAGAATTTTGAAATGAGCCGAGAAACCTTCGTCTGGAGTTATCAACAGATGAGGTTAATCCTTTTGGTTTTCAAAGCAGCAGTCACAATACATGGCCGGTTATGTTGGTAAATTATAACTTACCACCGTGGTTATGAATGAAACGAAAATACATCATTTTATCTATGCTTATATCCGGACCAAAACAACTGGGTAATGATATTTATTTTTATTTGTATCCATTGATCGAAGATTTGAAAATACTGTGGGATTCAGGTGTTACGTTGTATGATGCTTTCAAAAATGAAGATTTAACTTTTAAATACATGTTGTACGGGATGATAAATGACTTTTATGCTTATAGAAATATTTCAGGATATAGAATTAAAGGATCTCAAGGGTGTCCCATTTGCGAACAAGGTACATAGACAATTAGGTTGACACAGTCATCTAAAACCGTGTTTTTAGGACATCACAGATTTCTACCCCGACAGCATAAGTACCGATATTGGACAACATCATTTGACGGAAGTTCAAAAGAACATAAAACACCATCTCCACTAAAAAGTGATCAATTTCTCGAGAAAGTAAAATATTTGGACACTAATTTTTCTAAACTATTTTCAAAAAACCATATGAAAATTGGTTGGAAAAAGAGATCAGTTTTTTTGAATAACAATACTAGAATTGTCTATATGTCAGAAATTTTCTTGATGTTATACATGTTGAAAAAAAATGTATGTGATAGTGTTATTGGCACGTTTATAAATTCACCCAGCAAAACAAAGGATGGAATTAAGGATAGATTTGACATATTTGAGACGGGAATATGAGAAGAGTTGGCACCAGTGAAGGGTGAAAAACAAACATTTCTTCCTCCTTCTGCTTACACTCTTTCGAGGAATGAGAGATATCAGTTTTTCAACTTCTTGAATGATGTAATGGTTCTAGAGGGGTATTCATAAAATATCAAGAACATCGTGTCAATGATATATTTAAAATTAAAGGTTTTGAACTCACATGACTACCATGTTTTGATGCAAGATCCTATTCCTATAGCTTTATGTTTCATTTTTCCCAAGAATGTTTGCCATACATTTATGAAGCTCTGTTTCTTCTTCAAAGTTTTATGCAGAAAAGTTATAGACCCAACGAAATTTCCAACTATGGAAAGGGAAATTGTTGTCATATTATGTGAATTAGAAATGTTCTTCCTGCAAACATTTTTTGATATGATGGTTTATTTGATTATTAATTTGGTGAGAGAGATTCGACTATGTGGTACTTTACATTATAGATTTATGTACCCCATTGAACAGTATATAAACATTTTGAAAGGGTATGTCCAAAATTGAAGTTGGCCAGAGGGTTGTATTGCGGAGAAATATATTGTTGACGAAGCCATTGAATTCTTTACCGAATACCTGTCTGGTGTAGAAAATGTTGGCCTACCTAAATCTTTGCACACTGAGCGGATTGAGGGTGAAGGAATTTCTAGAAGAGATGTTGTCACAATCAATATTACAGATCGAGAGTAGGATCAACTTTACGTTTTTCATAATAGTTTCAACGTTGACCCATATGTTCAAACCCACAAAGTAATTATTTGGTGTTTGAATCCTTCTAGGGCTGAAAAATGGATATCAGATACACATAATTGATAGTTTATTGGATGTTTTCGAGACCATATTTTTAAATAGTTAGATGAAAATAAAGAATCAATTTTAGAACGACTTCGATGGCTTGCCAATGGAGAAAGTGTGTAGATATTATCTTACAATGATTATGCAGTTAATGATTATACATTCTATACTAATGAACATGACGAAGATAGTACCATGCAGAATAGTGGGGTTACACTTGTGGCTGAGGCGATGCAAGTTTCCAGTGAAAAGGATAGAAATAAAATTTATGAAAATATGTCAAACTTTGGCATCATCAAACAAATATGGGAGTTGGGTTATACGAAATACAAAGTGATGATTTTTCAATGAGAATGGGTTGATAACATGAGTGTTGTTAAAATAGATGAATTAGGATTCATGAAAGTTGATTTCAGTAAGGAAGGGGAGAAAGATGAACCATTTATAATGGCATCACATGCAGTACAAGTATTTTATGTTCCAGACACTGCAAACTGAAATTGGTCAATTGTTCTGTTATTGACCAAAACAACTGAAGGGTCAGATGAAAGTTTGACAGAGGATGACCCTTTTATAGGGACTTCACAATCATTTCGTAGCAGTCCCAATATAGACTGCATTTTTTATGTCAAAGGAGACCCCAATGAAAGGATTTACATAGTTTATAGAGGGGTCAAATCTCTTTAGCCTTTAGAAAAAATAGAGTACAATAATCAGGTTATTTTTTATTGTAATATACATTATGTTACATTATGTTATTATCTATTCACTGCTACTTTTTTTTCATCTACATTATATTTTAAACCACTTCAACACATAATGACTTATGCACCTGCTGATGCGCCCAATCCTGAGGCACAAAAGGTCTCGAAACCAGCTGTCGGTGCTCCCAGTGTAGAGCAACAATAGTTTTCTCAACCTGTTGTTGCTGGTCCCAATTCTAAGGTACAATAGGTTTCTCAACCTGTTACTGCTAGTCCCAGTACTGAGGTACAACAAGTTTCTCAACCTATTGCTAATTGTCCCAGTGCCAATGCTAGCACTCTGAAGGAACATAATGATGATAATTCTGAGGAAATGGTAGGAAATGAAACCCTGAAAGTGCAAAAGAAAATAAGAGCATTGTAGTTTGATAGAGTTAGCCAAATAATTAAGGAAAAAGTAAAAGGCATCAAATTTGAGGTGGGATTGAATAAGTGAGGACAACATGTTAACTCTAACAGAGCCATATTTAGTAGCTACATTGGAATCTTCACTCTGAAACGCATGTCGATTGATGTACAGTCATGGAACTATGTTTTTACAGGGATTAAGACACTAATGTGGGAAGAGTTTACGGTAACATTATTATATCAATTTTTTAATTTATTATAATAAAATAAAACATGAAAACATTGACTTACTCTTTATCACCCATTGCAGAGTGCATTTACAGTAGATGTCTCTCACAAGGAATATGTATTAAGAGTTTCAATAAGTATTCATAGAGGTTTCCACACAATTTAAGAAAAATATCATCTTAAATATGCTGAAGGGAAAATCAAGCCTCACCCACCTCCTCTTTATGCACACTTGATATCCCAAGGAGCGTGGGATGCGTTTAGAAACTGTCTTGGGGAGCAGACTTTTTAGGTACATTGTGTGGGGTAATACGTTGTTTGACGTTGCTTGTATTCATAACTTTGGTTGACTATTTTTAATTTATGAAATATTAACCGAGTGATGAAAATAAAAAATGTTAAACAGAACCAGTGTACCCTTACCATAAAGCATGGATGGGGTATGCTTCACTTGGGAGAAAATTGGTACATCATTTAAATCTACTGTAATACTTGTATGTGACATTAAACAACACAAAAACCATGTTTCTCTATTTTTATACAGATTGATGAATCGAAATCGAAAGTCATATCCACCCCACACCATGTGCTATGAAAGGAGGCTTGTGTAAATAAATAGGGGATACTAATAGATGAAAACACTCAAAATGTGTGGGAAACATGTGTAAGTATGACATAATATAAATTTGATTTTCTTTAAATTTATATTACATTACAATGACTACTTATTTTTCTATATCCTCTATCTAAGATAGTCACAGGAATCAATAACACCGACACTAGATGCAGACATACTTTCAGCATCATTGAAGCAACCTGAACAGTATTGCCACGTCAGAGGTGCGGGTTTTGGACTGACACCCCGAACATATTTTTCAAAATAAAAACAAGAAGAGGATCAAAATGAAAAATGGAAATGCTGCAAGAAAAATTATCTATTTTTTTAGAAGAATTACAATACCAGTGAGAGATGATAGCAAGTTTGATGGGGTAGAGGAAAAGAGAAGAAACAAATCAACAAAAACCCATGTGTGATGATCCCGACCCACCCCCACCAACTTTGAGGCGAGCCATTACCATAAAAACCTGATTTGGATAAGGTAATCAATGTTTTAATAATTGTTTCTATGAAATGTGAATCACATTGACAATGATACCTTTCTTGTACTAATATTCTACAGGGTGAAAATGACTATGATTTATATCTATCAACTCCCACCAATCGCCTTGTAGCGAGGGCTATGCTGTGAAATACGCAGAACGACATACTACACAATAGATAACTTCCAACAGATCATTTCAGAGTGTTAATTAACATAGATAAGGAGCTGAGTGTTGAGCTACCTATTCCAAATGACGATGAATACATTTAGACAATTGAAAAAGCTGTTCAAACATTCTTCGCATGGATGAAAATTCTTGTCAAAAAACATGTCGACAATGAGGTATCCATTTCCAATTTGTTTTTCAATATGGGCCTTTAATATTAAATGAAAAAAGGTATGAACAGAGTAATGTAATTACAGAATGAAAAAGAGAAGGGGTGAAAAGAAATATATGCTCAAAACTATCTCAAGGATCAACCAACCGATGGAAAAGGTCCACTGAGAGATCCTTCACCCCACCCGTTATATATTTATAGTTAATATCATTACAGGCTCATGTAGATACAAAGTTGATAGATGAAAATTCTCACATAGTTGATTTTGAAAAAAATATGTACGAAGAGGAAGCATCTGATTTCATTAGTGCTGAAAATGTAAATTAAATCCTCAAGTATGAATGGCTAGGAACCTCAGCTATAAATGTATTCATGAGGTATGTTTTCATGATTTGATTTTACAAAAGCTAATATAATCCGATAATTATGACTAAATACATTTTATATTTTTCATAGGCATATATATGAAAGACTATCGATGGGATTTCCCCATGAAGAAAAATTTGGACTCATTAGTCCCCACATCACATCTTCAAAAGATGAAATAGATTCTGATAAAGAGGCTATAATAATGTCATCCCTGCTCAAATCATTTGAAAACAAAATTACAGATGACACACTCCTTTTAATATCAATGATGTAGGGGTAAAACTCTATAATTTAATCAAATCAACTATATTTTCATTTCTTTCTAGAATTATTCCTTTTTGTGTTTTTAGGCAACATTGGATGCTGATTTCAGTCAATTTGGATACTCCAAAATTTATTTTCTAGATTCAATGCATGTATATCCAACAAACCAACCACTCATGATAGCGTTTGTTAATTTTTAATACACTAGATCCAACATTTTAAAAATAAACATCTAGTTATATAATTATATTATATTTTAATGAGGATTCTGTTATGATAGGGCAGTGCATCAATATTGTCTACTATATGGAATGAATCCAAGTACTAAGGATAATAATGCCAACAAGATCTACAACTAGAAAAGTATCATGGTATATATAATAACATTTCACTATCCAAACACATATCAAAACAAATTACTTATTTTTTTCGATGTATCTTCAGTGTCCAAAACAAAAAAACGGAAAGGACTATGGTTATTATGTTTTTAAATTTATGACAGAGACTGCATTTCATCAACAAACTATCATACATGATGAGGTATTTTCAAAAATAATTATGAGTTCATTTAAAATATTTATAAATCCTTTGTGTATTTATATTTTTTCAGTACTACCATGACTGTCACAAAAACTCATATTCACCAGATGATATAGATGTGTTTAGAAACGAATGGGCAGCACCTAATAATAGATTTTACACAAATATGATGAAGGTGAATTCTTACTACTTATGTTATCCATATATGTTCATTGATATCTCCCTTTTTTTACACTTATTGAGCATATATGATCACCATTTTTAATGTTTTATATCCTTAGGTTATGAAGAATGGTTTTAGAAATGATTTGTCTTTCAAGTAAAGCATAACTCATTGAACTACACTGGTCGATAGTGTGAATGTCGACCAATGAATAGTCATTCAGTCCACTCACGAGCATCTTAAAAGCTTGATGGGAACCAATATCTTGCATTTTAAATTTTCTAATTAGTTTCCCTTATATTTGGGTGGAGGTTTCTAGGAGGGAGGGGCGTCCAGGAGTTGGGGGGTGTCCAGGAGGAGGTGTGTCCAGGAGGGAGGAGGTGTCTAGGTGTGGGGGTGGGTGGGGGGGGTGTCCATGTGGGAGGGGGGTTGTCCATGGGGTGTCCATGAGTGGGGTTTCCAAGAGGGGAGGGGGGCGTGTCCAGAAGGGAGGGGGTTTCCAGACAAAGATCCATTCAATTCTATTCAATACTAATAATAATCAATGGGTAGATCACTTCTAGAATTTCCTAAAGTGGTTTTGTAGTGAGGCATCAAAAGTTCCAACCAACCAAACAAATTCCAAGCTCATGTAAACGCCCAATAATTATATTCTACTTCAATTTGAGGCCCAATGTATCTTATTTAATTTCATAAAGACCCAAGATATGCATCATTTACCTTTCTCACATTATATTTATGTGAAATTTCATTCATATTCCTCCAATATATTTTTTGTTTGGTGTTTTTCCTTGATTTGTTGAACTGTATCTCTTAAAAATATATATGATTTTATAATTCATATTATTGAATGATGGTGTATGAATAATATTTATTTCATTATCTAATAGATGATGAAAATATGGTTGGATGAATAAGGTTATTAATGTGTATACACTAAAGAACTAGGAGGGAGGAGGTGTCTAGGAGGGAGGGGGTGTCTAGGTGGGAGGGTGGGTGGGGGTTTCCAGGAGTAGAGGGGGTATCCAGGAGGGGAGGGGGCTATCTAGGTGGTCGGAAGGGGACTGTCCATGGAAAGGGAGGGGGCTGCAAGGGGAGGGAGGGGGGTTGTCCAGGAGGAGGGAGGGGCTGCAAGTGGAGTTGTGGGAGGGGGGACTATCTAGGGGTAGGGAGGGGGCTGTCCGGGGGGGGGGGGGGGGGTATCTCGGGGAGGGGAGGGAGGGGGATTGTCTAGTAAGGAGGGGGTGTCCAAGAGTGGAGGGGGCTATCCAAGAGGGGAGGGGGATATCTAGCGGTGGGAAGGGGGCTGTCTAGGGAAATGGGATGTAAGGGGAGAGAGGGGGTTGTCTAGGAGGAGGGAGGGGGGCTTCAGGTGGAGTGGTGAGAGGGGGGGTGGTGCTGTCCAGGGGTAGGGAGAAGGGCACTGATGTTAACTAGAGTGTCGAGTTAGATCAGAAGAAAAGATGAAAGACTGTTTTGAGCCTTTAACAAGATCACCATATTTCCTTTAAATAAACTTTAATATCTTCATTTATTCCATCAAAGAAATGAATAATAGCCCAAAAGATAAGACTGAAATTCACTCAAATGTATGCTGTAGAGACTATGCATTCTGTCCTAGGTTTTTTTCCAAAAGTTTCACCCAGGTGATTAAAAAAAGAAGTTGTTGCAGTTCACTGTCTCAAGAGTGATGGTGTGGTTCCATCAATGGGGTTTTTGCCTCCAAACTAGAAAGTAGGACGGAACCACTGGATTAAACAGCACTGATTCATAATCAGCCATGGTCTGAATGGCAGTGCAAACATTATCTATGGCTATGTTCTCACATGTTTCCACTCATGTGTCCCATCTTCTCAGTTGCCTTTCATCAAACAAAGGGTTTTCAGTTCCTTGGGCAACTTGGTTCCCATCGCATGCGACTGTGATCACATTCTCCATGTCGGTCTCACCTCTGTGCTATATCCTCCATGATTACAGTTGACCGGGCATTGTCTACAACAATTTCTTGAAGTCCAGACACGTGATTTTCTAGTTTCACCATACTTTCTGACTACCGCACGTGGTCCTGTGGCAAACAAAGTGTAGGAATATCCACTTTCTCCGGTTCAGTCACATTTTCCACCAAAGATGTGATTGAAATCCCGACCACATCTCTCCCATTCATGTCCCTGGTTCCACCTCCATCAGAACGTGTCAGTCTCCTCCATAGCCAGCATCATCCAATCATCTTCCTTTGCCCGCATCTCAGTAATTCTCATCACCATTATAAATCGCTTCCCCTCTTGTCGCGGAACTTTATCCATACTACATAGCATGTTAGTGGTGTGTTTTCAGTATTCATCTTTCTCTGTCAACTCATGTTCCCACCTTTGCTTCTCCTGATCCCACCACTGCAGGTACAACGTGAGAGCTTCCATTTTGAATAAAATGGCTTAATTCTGAAAATTTCAAGGATTTATTTCTATTTTTGTAACAAAAAAGTTTTTTATGACTATATTTTCATTTGATCATACCCACTAAAATCTATTATTATTATTGTTACTATTGTAATTGATAGATTTGAAGTTGATTTTCTTTAATTGTCAAAAGATATCATTTGGTTTTTTCGGGTTAAATTTCACTATAGATTTGAAAAAAAATATGTTTTTGTTCTGTCCAGGGGGGGCTGTCTTAGGGACGGGAGGGAGGGGGTTGTCCATGAAAAAGGGGTGTCAGGGAGAGGAGGGGGTGTCTAGGAGGGGAGGGGGATATCCAAAAGGGGAGGGTTCTATCTAAGGGGTGGTAAGAGGTTGTCCATGGAATGGGAGGGGGATGAAAGGGATGGGAGGGGGTGGGGTTGTCTAGGGGTAGAGAGGGGGATGTCTAGGGGGTCTGTCTCAGGAGGGGAGGGTGATATCTAGGAGGGGAGGTGTTGTCTAGGGGGTGGGAAGGGGGATGTCCAGGGAAAGGGAGGGGGATGCAAGGGAAGGGAGGGGGGTTGTCCAATAAGAGGGAGGGGCTGTAGGTGGAGTGGTGGGAGCAGGGTTTGTCTAGGGGAAGAGAGGGGGCTGTCCAGGTGGGCTGTCTCGAGGAGGGGAGGGAGGGGGGGTTTCCAGGAAGGAGGGATGTATTGGAGGGGACGAGGGCTATCCAGGAGGGGAGGGGGCTGTTTAGGAGGCGAGAAGGGGGATATCCAGGGAAAGGGAGTGGGCTTCAAGGGGAGGGAAGGGGTTTTCTAGGAGGACGGTGGGGTTTGCAGGTGGAGTGGGCGGAGGTAGGGGCTTCAGGGGGGTTGTCCAGGGTTAGAGAGGGGTCTATCTAGTGGGGGTTGTCTCCAGGAGGGGAGGGATGGGGGTTGTCCATGAATGTGGGGCTGCCCAGGAGGGGAGGGGGCTGTCCAGAAAAAAAGGGCGGCAGTCCAAGAGGTGGGAAGGTGGCTATCCAGGGAAAGGGAGAGGGCTGCAAGGGGAGGGAGGGGGGTTGTACAAGAGGAGGGAGGGGCTACAAGGGGGGGGGGGTGTGTCTAGGGAGGATGTATCCGGGAGGGGTGGGAGGGGGGTTGTCCCAGAGTGGAGGGGGGATGTCCAGGGGAGGAGGGGGGGCTATCCAAGAGGTGGAAACAGTGCTTTTCAGGGAAAGGGAGGAGGGTGGAAAGATAGGGGGTTGTCCAGGAGGAGGGAGGGGGGCTGCAGGTGGAGTGCTGGGGGGGGGGGGATGTCCAGGGGTAGGGAGGGGGCTGCAAGGGGGGTGTCCAAGAAAAGGGAGGGGGTGAAAGTGGAGTGGTGGGAGGGGGGGGGGGGGGGGGGGCTGTTCAGGGGTATGGAGGGGGATGTCCAGGGGGACTATCTCGAGGGGGGGGGGGGGGGGGGGTGGATAATCTCACTAAATAACTAGTAGATCAAAAGAAAATTGAACAGGTATGATCATGGCCTATCTAATTGTGTAGGTTCTCATCAGGACCTCTCTAAAACTGAGAAATAAATTCCTTCCATACCATCAATGGGACCTTATTGTAGGATCGAAATAATGATGTAGATGCTCAATATACAAGAGGGGGGTGAATTATACACTTTAAAAATTTCCTTAAACAAGGAAAGATCTAAGTTTAACAAAGTCAAACTAAGTGAATTCACAACACCTCTAACACCAATTGTAGGATTAGTGTAGGGTATGACGTTACAAACTTCTAGTTCTATGAACTTTCTTAAATCTGGAAAGTGATTCCGAAAAAGTGGTTCTAAAAATATGGATCCGGAAATTTGAACTTAACCAAAGTTTACAATATGAGATTCTACCTTAAAGCGTATAGAATCTAAACTAATCAGAGTACAAGTGTGAGGAAATATAAGAATGTTATACTTTCCTTAAAATACAAAATGCAGTGGAAAAACAAGTAGTAAAACTACAAGTAACAAGATATAAGTATTTTAACCCAAAGAGAAGGGTATACAACAACCTTGGATAAAGGTCCCTTGATTTATACTTTCAATAAAGTCTGTCTTACCCACACCAGGGTAAGCCCTCAATACGACGATCAGAGTCTCTGTCTTACTATCCCTGAAAGCCCTCAACTTCAAGGTAGTTGGAACCTCTATCTTTCTCAGCAAGGAATCCCTCTAACTTCAAGGTAGTCGGCACCTTTGTCTTCCTATCACCGTAATCCCTCGAATGTAATCACCAACATTCAGAGTCGCACGAAGCAATCTGAACGAGCAGTTCAGTATGCACAAAGCATGAAAAATCATCTCTCTCTAGAAATCACCTTAACAGCGTGTGGTCTCTAGCATGATTAACTTTTTGTGGAGCTCTTTCAAATGAGCTCTTATTTATAGGCTCGGTTGGAACGATTGGCTCCCTCCTCCAACGGTCATATTTTCCTTAAATTTTTGAGGGACCTGTACGCGTGTCACTAAACCAATGGTTAGTTAAAAACAGAATGGATGACATTATTTTATAACAAAACACGTGTAACTGAAAGCACGAAATCGTTTTATATTGAAAATAGTGTAAGAATAAGAAAATCTAATGTTCGGAATGTAAGAAAAAAAAATTTCATAGTCTAACCAAAATGGAAATATGAGTCTATAATAAAAAGGATATTCGTATTCTCTTTTAATGGAATTTGGAACCTGAATTCTGTTGAAATCTGGAGTCTGAATTTCAAAGGGAATTTGGAGTCTGGTTTCATCAGAGTTCATAATCTGAACTTACAGTGTTCGAAGTAAAACTCATAAAATTTCGAAGTCGAACGAGTAAATTTTCAGAGTAGAACTCATAAAAGTTCGGAGTCGAACTAGTAAAAGTTTAGAGTCGAACTAGTAAATGTTCGGAGTCCAGAATTCTAAGTGGAAGTTTATTAGAGTTCGTATCCAGAATTCGGAGTGGAACTTTATTAGAGTTTGTATCCATAATTCGGAGTGGAACTTCCTTACAGTTCTTATCCAGAATTCGGAGTGGAACTTCCTTACAATTCACACCCAGAATTCGGATCCAATAACAAAATGCTTCATACCTTAGCATTATATGATTCTGAGGTTTTGGGTATGAATATGAATTTTATACTTAAGAAAAATATTTCTATGTGTAAGGAAATCTAGGTTAGGGTAAATTACTTTAAGGAAGAAAATTTTCCTTATAGAAGTAAAATATAAATTTGCTTAGGTATAAGGTGTTTGTGATTTTCAAAACAAGAAGGAATGGAAAAGTCATAAGAGAAACCTTATTGACTCAAAAATCTCCCCCTTTTTGGAAATCACAAACATATTTATGAAAAAGAATATAGGACTTTCAAAATTTTCATTTGATTTTGAAATTAAAACTTATCTCCCTTTGTTCATTGATGATGATGAATACAACTAACTCCCCCTTAGGCATTGAAACTCTAAGGATTGTATTCTGAATTTCCGGAGTGGAGTTTTCATTATCATGGGAAAGAAAAACTTCATAATGAGAAACTCCCCCTTAATTTAAGAATATATTCACTTTAGAAATTTTTCTTCGCCATTTTAAATTTTTCCTTCTCCTCTTTTCAGTAGTTCTTTTTCATTCTCCCCCTTTGTGATTTTCAAAACTAAATTAAGGGAATGTAAAAGAGAATATGGTACATAAATCATTAGTATGAAACAAGATACAACCAACCAAATTTTCATTAGAGTTGAGAAAATATGGAAAAAAAATACAAAAAAAAGATCAGAGTGGGTTTATTTGTCTTCCTTTTCCTTCGGGATCAGCTTCTTCAACAAGGTTTTTGAGTTTCTTAAAATATCTTTGATCCTCCTCAGCTTGCCCCTCAAAATCTTTTATCCTTTCATCTTGAGCTTTCAAAGCTTCTGCCTGAGCCTTGATGGACACTTATTGCATCTTTACTAACTCATATTTCTTTACAAGTCTTTTCTCAAGCTCAATCCAGAGATCTCTATCCCTAAAAAAATTTTGAGCAAGAGAGTTGGCCTTATCATTCAATTCCTTCACTTGTTGACTCTGAGAACTTTGTTCAATGATCAGCTCATACTGAAAATTCTTAATCTGGTATCCTCGGTATCAAAAGCCTCTTTTACTTCATTCTGAAAATTATCATAGTCAGCCATGTATTCTTCAACTTTCTTAGACCACAAAGTGATTTTGCTGCATGAATTCCTGTGTACATCATAATTAATAAGAAAACTTTTATGACCGACCTCAATATTTATACACTTATCCATCACCAAAGATAAGGATTCTGACTCCTGATTTAAGCTATGCTGCATCATCTGGCATCTAGAATCTATAGAAAGAAATATCTGAATGGTGTCAACCAACTTCATCAGAGATTCCACCACAAAATCATGACCATGAGCTGATGACTCCGAATCAGATAACGTTCTTGGAGATTGCTCTTTAGCAACCTAGACTATCTTCCTTCCAGATGTACCACCAACCTATTTCTTTCTGATGATATCTTTTATCGGTGTATCCATGAGCACTTTCTTTCCTTTTTCAAATTTCAGAATGGGTTTATCATCTGTATATTCTTCCTCACTTTCTGATAATTGAACAGTTTGGTCTTCATCTGGTTTCTCCTTTTCAGTCCCTTCTTCAAGGAATTTCTTCACATAAGATTCTTCCTTATCAGATAAAACATTTTCCTTCTCTTCCTCTTTCTTATTATCATCCTTGCTACATTATTTCTCAACTGTCTTTCCTGGAATGGGTAATTTTGCGGATTCATCCATTTCTTGATAGTCTTATACTTTCTTGATCAAGTCATCCAGATCATCACTTACTTCTTCTTCTTCTTCTTCCTCTATTTATTCTTCTACTTCTTCAGCAACTATTTTATCTACTTATTCAACAACTTCTTTACCCTTAAGATCTTCTGGAGTGGAGTACCTCTTTCCAGGGGTTTATGGTAATGATTGATCATCAAAGGTTTCTGGAATGGGAATATTCTCAGAGCCTATCTCTGTTGCTTTCAAAATATATTGAACAATCTCCTCTTTTGACATCTTCTTCTTTAACTTATTTTATTTCTCTTGATTTTCTAACTTATCAGCATCTCTTTCCCTTAAGGCCTTATCCTCAGCAGGGTCTAGTCCGAACTTTAGATCCCCTTATTTTCTCTTCTCATTGTCTTCCCTCCACTTGGTAGCCACTTCATCTGGGTAAGATTTTTTGTTTCATTGGCTTAGGTGGTGCCGATTTAGTTTCCTTAGACTTGGAGGTTTTTTCATCACCAACAACTTCCTTAAGCTTCCACTTCTTAGAAACTTTCTTCACTGGTTCAGCCTTTTCCACATCCTCCAGAATGACTTCAGCCTCTCCGTCTAGAAATCTATAAAATTCACCTGTTTCCTTAGAAAAATCCATATTCATTATTTTCAGCGTATCATCACTGACAAGCGTAAGCTTACAATTCTGAACATTAGATTTACAATGAGCCTTTAAAGAATCTAAACACCGAACTATCAGCTTTGATAGTAAGGCAGGGTACATTATGATTTGAGCTCTCAAGTTTCCTTCCTTGAAATTCTTGATAGTCACAAGGACATGCCTCATCAGATATATTCTTCTTAGATTCACCAAGAAGTATAAGAAATATATGTCACTTTTCTTCAGGGTATCTTTATCTCCCTTTCTTGAAACCAACAATCCCTGTACCTAAAGCTGAAGAATTTGATTATTAAGAGAAAAATGATAAATCTTTGTTGTCTTGACATCAAAAAGTCAAATACATTGTAAGGAATTAACCTTAACAAAACTTCCTTAAGTATCTGAGAGTTTTTGTGAACAAAATTTAGCTTCTCCTTCATATGCTAGTCCCACCAAGCTTGGCGCCTTGGTATAAGTAAGTTTGTAAGTGTTTCCATAAGACTTGAAAGAAAACTTTTCTCTTCCATCTTTCACAAAAAAACTTACTGATTCATAAAATTCTACTAGTAACTCTGGATATACAGCATCCTAATCACCTATTTTGAAAACACAAGCATCCTTCCAACCATTCATCTTGATGTTCTTGGTGATGATAGAATCGTTCAAGTAGAAATGTGGATAGACCAATCTTTCCCTGTAGAATTTCCATTTTGAAATTGGTTTTTAGGTAGATATATCTTGGAAACTTGCTTCAATAGATATTTGAAATACAGAGCTCTGGAAGATTCGGAACAGGCTTTAGAGAGATCAGAATGGTCCTTAAGAAGAGAGTCAGGGCTTTGCGACGCAAGAGCTTGAAAAAATGATGTGGGAAGAACCTCAAAGGTCCCCTTTATATAGGCGTTGAGACGATGGTTCAGTTTCCATAGATGATCGAATGGTTGAGATAAATTGGGATTTGATCTGACATTTTAGATAAAAACAGCAAGGAAAAATTGACTCTGATCTTTTGAGGTTTTTTGAAGAAAAAAATTCTGATTTAAGAAAACTAGAATCCGAAAAACTTTTAAAAGTAAGGAAACTACCAGCAACAAAAAATTGACTACGAAAACTTGAGTAAGGAAATCATACCTTTCGGATTTTCCAGGAAGTATTATTCGTAATAGGTAATATTCTTCTTGAAGGAAAATTTTACTAAGAAAAACTCATTACGAAAAACTCATTACAAAAAACTCATTACGAAAAAAAAATTACGCAAATTCTTCGTACGAAAATTTCCATTCCAAAAATTGAAGTTCTGTAAATTTCCATTCCAGAAATTTCAGTTCCCAAAATTTCATTACGAAAATTTCAGTTCCGAAAACTTCATTATGAAAATTTTAGTTCTGAAAACTTCATTACGAAAATTTTAGTTCTGAAAAGTTTGAAAAACTAACTATGAAAATTTTGGTTATGAAAACATGAAAATGTAACCCCCCCTATAAAAGGGAGTTTATTACTGTAAAGAGAATTGTTCAATAAGAAGTTAATGAAGAAATATTACCTTATAATTATCATTCTTAACTTGTGTTTAATTTATTCAAATCTATCGGAGGGTAAAGATTTTGTGAAAATATCAGCAAGTTGATCTTGCATTCTGATAAACTGAAGAATAATATATCCTTTGAGTGTGTGATCCCTAAGAAATTGATGCCTAATATCTATGTGTTTTGCACAATAATGATGTGCAGGGTTTTTACTTAGAGAAATGGAACTTGTGTTATCACACCAAATTTGAGTTTTAGTAAAACTTAAGCCATAGTTTGTGAGTGTGTGTTGCATCCACAACGCTTGAGCACAACAACTTCCAGCTGCTACATATTCAGCTTCAGTAGTGGAGAGTGCTACAGAGTGTTTCTTATTGAATGACCAAGAAAATAATGAATCTCTTAAGAAATGACAAGTTCCGGATGTTCTTTTTCTATCCATTCTATATCCACCAAAGTCACCATCCGAAAAGCTTTTTAAAACAAAGTCATTTCCAGAAGTATAAAATAATCCTATATTCGTGGTTCCCTTTAAGTAGAGAAAAATTCTTTTCACTGCCTTTAAATGAGATTCCTTAGGATTGGATTTATATCTTGCACATAAGCATACTGAAAACATTATGTCTGGTCAACTAGCTGTCAAGTATAGGAGACTTCCTATCATACCTCTAAAATACGTTTGATCTACTTGTTTCCCAGCTTCATCAAGATCAAGTGTATTTTAGGTACTAATAAGAGTACATATACTTTTAGTGTTGTCATAACCATACATTTTAAGAAGATCTTTAATATACTTATGTTGAGATATATAGGTTCTTTATAGTTTTTGAGAAATTTGAAAACCAAGGGAAAATGTTAACTCACCCATCATACTCATTTCAAACTCAGATTTCATTAGACCTATAAAAGAATCAGTTAAATATTTCCGAGTTTAACCAAATATGATGTCATCAACATATATTTGAACAATCAAAAAGTTTTTCTTATCTTTATTTATAAAAAGGGTTGGATCTGCATTTACCTTAACATAGATATTTTGTAGCAAAAAACTTGTAAGTCTATCATACCAAGATCGTGGGGCTTGTTTAAGGCCATACAAAGCTTTGGTAAGTCTAAAAACATGATCAGGATGTTTTATATCTTCAAAACCAGGAGGTTTTTCAACAAAAAATTCCTCTTGAACATAACCATTAAGAAAATCACATTTCACATCCATTTGAAAAAGTTCAAAATTGAAGAATGCTGCAAAGGCAAGTAAAATACGAATATATTCATGTCTAGCTACTAGAGCATAGGTTTATTCATAGTCTATTCCCTCTTGCTGCTTATAGCCTTTAGTAACTTGTCTAGCTTTATTTCTTAAAATGAATCTATTTTCATCACACTAATTTCTGAAGACCCACTTTACTCCAATAACAGAAGTTTCCTTCGGTCTTTCAACCAAGGTCCAGACTTTATTCCTTTCGAATTCATGTAGTTCATCTTGCATGGCTTTGATCCAATCATCATCACCTAAATATATATCAATGTGTTTTGGTTCTAATTGAAAAATAAATGATAGATGTTTTACTTGATTTCTCAAGGAACATATAGTCCTTACAGGTTGATTTACATCACCAATGATAATATCACTGGGATGATTCTTTAGAAATGACTGGTTTGGGTTTTGTAAAACTTGTTCATCAACATAGGGTAGAATGTCTTCTGGGGTAAATGTTTCAGAAATGTCTTCTTGAACACTTTCCTTATCAAAAGGATCTTCTATCAAAGGATGATAATCAGTTTTTGAAAACACATCTGAGGATGTAGGTTGGGATGGTATAAAGACAAAAGGATCAGACTCATCAAATTTTACATGCACTATTTCCTCAACAGTCCAAGTGTTTTTATTGAAAACTCTATAAGCCTTAGAATTTGTGGAGTACCCTAAGAAAATTCCTTCATAAAATTTTGGTCCGAATTTGTGTATATTATCCTTAGTATTCAGGATGAATACTTTGCATCCAAAAACCTTAAAGTAAGAAAGTCTAGTTTTTCTACCATTCCATAATTCATAATGAGTTTTATTATGAAAAGGTATAATCAAAAATAGATTTATATTATAACAAGCAGTACTTACATCTTCAGCCCAAAAATGTCTAGCTATCGAATATTCACTCAACATGGTTCTAGTTATCTCTTGAAGAATTCTATTTCTTCTTTCAACTAAACCATTTTTTTGAGGTGTTATGGTTGTCGAAAAGTTGTGAGTAATACCTTTTCTACTACAAAAAGTTTCAAAATATGAATTTTGAAATTCTCCTCCATGATCATTATGAATTGTTTTCAGTGGAAGGTTTTTCTCATTTTTAACTTGGGATAAAAAACTTTTGTAATAATAAAAAGCTTCAGACTTCTTTGCTAGAAAATAGTCCCATGTAAATCTAGTGTAATCATCAACTAGAACAAACACATAGTATTTTCCTCCAATGCATCAAGTTTGTGTTTTACCGAAAAGATCCATGTGCACCAACTTTAATGCATCAGTTGTTGAGACTTCAACGATTGATTTAAAACTTGATTTATGTTGCTTTCCATATTGACAAGGATCACAAACTTTAGAAGAATCAAACCTAAGCTCTGGTATATCCTTAACAAGTTTCTTCTTAGACATTTTACATAAGTTTCTAAGGTTATAGTGGCCTAATATTCTATTCCATAACCAAGAATTATATTCCATTGCACTTAGGCAAGGTAAGTCTGGGCTCCTAAGGTCTTCTATGTTTAATGTAAAAACATTCTTTTACCTATGGGTAGAAAGAATAAACTCTTCCTTGGAATTGTGTACTAGACACTTATCATTCCTAAAATTCACAAGGTATCCTTCATCACATAATTGATTTATGCTAATGAGGTTGTGCTTAAGACCCTTTACAAAAAAATCTTTGAAATCATGGTTTTACAAAGAAGAACAATATTAACTATACCAAAAATTTCTCCCTGAGCCTTATCTTCGAAAATTACTTTTCCTCCTTTCGTCTTGATAATATTTCCGAAATAGTTTTTGTTACCAGTCATGTTCCGGGAACATCAACTATCCATGTACCAAGTATTGTTGTTGGCACTTCCTTTATCTTTCTGAAAATAAGAAAAGAATTAGACTTTCGGAATCCAAACTTGTTTGGATCTGACATTTTCAGATAAATTTTTTTTGGGTATCCACATTTGTTTAGAAAAATATGCTTTATGAAACCCAAGAGACTAAACTCTATTCAAAGAACAGTTTTTCTTCTAATGCCCACCACTTTGACACTTAGTGAAAAAAGTGGCTTTAGAGGGAACAAAATAGTTGTTTTTGAAAATTGGTTTTTGGTGAGTATAACCTACTCCAGTAGTGATTCCATGAGGTTTAATTTGAGAATACATATTGTCAAAATTTTCTTTTCTAGAGGTAAAATTTTCAAGGAGTTTCTTTAGAGAAAAAATTTCAGATTTTTTCTAATGACTAAATTCCTATCCTCAGGAATGATTTCTTTAGAGTTAGATTTATCCTCAAATGATTTCATTTTTGAAATAGAATTCTTAAGATATTTAGAAGCTTCTTCCTTATCATAATTTACTTTCTCAAGGTCTTCAGAAATATTTTATACAAACTCTTCTTTATCTTTAAGAACTAAAGAAAGATCTGAAATCTCTTTTGTAAGAACTTCTTCCCTAGTATTTTCCTTGTCTAACTTCTTAGATATTTTACAATTTTTTTTGATTCAAGTAACATGGAAAATATAGATACTTCTTCATATGATGGTTCTTCATTTTCTAAGGATGAAGTATCTTCATTAGAAGTACTATTTTCAGAGAAGTAGTTCTTATCAATAGATAAGTTTTTTAAGGCCTCAGTAGAGCGTACCTTATCCATAAGACATGTATGTGGAAAAGAAGTATTAGCAATGAATCCCATATTCTTCTGAACTGATGAATTGTATTCTGAGGATTCACTTTCTGAGGAGTCTCCATAGCCAGCACTCCAAATAGTATTAGCTTTTAGACTTTTATTAGCTTTAGCTTTGTAGAACTTCTTCCCGTTCCTTTCAGAATGCCTCTCTTTTCTTTCTCTCTTTTTGAGCATAGGACAATCAGGTCGTATATGTCCACTTATCTTTCATTCATAGCATGTGACCTCTAAATCTTTCTTATCTTTATATTCCTTCTTCTTATACCTGGATTGGAAATTTCTTTGACCAGCTATCTTGTTCATTCTTCGAGCAAGATTTTCTGACTCATTCTCTGAGACTTCACTCTCACTATATTCGTATTGGATAGTAACCTTCTTAGAGTTGGATCTGGTTACCCTCTCAGGAGTCTTTTCTTTCATGTGATTTGATGTTGTAGTAAAAGCAACAGTACCATTCCCATTATTTTTTTTGATGTTATCAGCATCTCTCTTCATTCTTGTTTCATATTGAATAAGAGTTCCAAATAGTTCATCTAAGGAAATTTGAGTAACCTTCCTATTCTCATCAATAGTTATTCTATTTGATTCCCACTCATTGGGCCTAATATCTATAATTTTATCCACAAGAGGTTCATCATCCAGACCTTTCTCTCCCATAGATTGTAAGCTATTTACGATAGTCATAAATCTTTGTTGCACTTTGCTTATAGGTTCTCCATAAGGAAAGATAAAACCCTGATACTCAGCTCTCAACATATCTCTTCTATTCCCAATTACATTAGACGTACCAAAATGAGTAACTTCAAGTTTCTTCCATATAAAATTAGCTGTTTCACATGAATAAATTTTTCTATATATGTTCCCGTCCATTGAACAAAGTAAAGTGTTGCGTACCTTATAGTTGAGTTGATAATCATGCTTCTCTTGATTTGTGAATGCACTCACTTCCTTATCAAGAATTTTATAACCTCTAGTAAGCATAAAAATGTTATCAACCCCAGTATTGATAACGAAAGTCTTCATACGATCTCTCCAGTACTCATAATCATTTCCATCAAAAATTGGTGGTCTTGTAGGATTTTAGTTGTCGATGGAACCAACAGTCATTCCTGTCATCCTTAAGAAAATCTTTCTACACTGAAACTTGTAAATAATAAAAGTTCGAATTCAAGGAAAATATTCCTAAGAAAGGAAAATATAGAACAATGAAAAACTGAGCAAGGAAAAACTTATATGTGAGTAAAAGTATTTCAGAAACCCTCTCTGATACCAATTGTAGGATCGAAATAATGATGTAGATGTTCAATATACAAGAGGGGGGGGGGAATTGTACACTTTAAAAATTTATTTAAACAAGGAAATATCTAAGTTTAACAAGGTTAAACTAAGAAAATTCCCAACACCTATAACACCAATTATAGGATTAGTATAGGATATAAAGTTACAAACTTCTAGTTCTATGCACTTGCTTAAATCTAGAAAGTGATTCCGAAAAAGTGGTTCCAGAAATATGGATCCAGAAATTTAAACTTCACCAAAGTTTACAATATGAGATTCTACCTTAATGCGTATGTAATCTAAACTAATTAGAGTACAAGTGTAAGGAAATATAATAATGTTATACTTTCCTTAAAATACGAAATGCAGCGGAAAAACAAGTAGTAAAACTAGAAGTACCAATATATAAGTCTTTTAACCCAAATAGAAGGGTATCCAACAACTTTGGATAAAGGTACCTTGATTTATACTTTCAAGAAAGTCTGTCTTATCCACACCAGGGTAAGCCCTCGATATAAAGATCAGAGTCTCTATCTTACTATCCCCGCAAGCCCTCAACTTCAAGGTAGTTGGAACCTCTGTCTTCCTCAGCAAGGAAGCCCTCGAAATTCAAGGTAGTCGGAACCTCTGTCTTCCTATCCCCAGAAGCCCTCGAATTTAATCACCAACATTCGGAGTTGCACGAAGTAATATGAACGAGCAGTTCAGTACGCACAAAGTATGAAAATGATTCTCTCTCTAGAAATCACCTTAACAGCGTGTGGTCTCTAGAGTGATCAACTTGTTGTGGAGCTCTTTCAAATGAGCTCCTATTTATAGGCTCGGTTGGAACAATCGGCTCCCTCCTCCAACGGTTATATTTTCCTTATATTTTGGAGGGACCTATACACGTGTCACTAAACCAACGGTTAGTTAGAAATAGAATGGACAACATCATTTTATAACAAAACACGTGTAACTGAAAGAACAACATCGTTTTATAATGGAACAATTGTATGTATAAGTAAATCTAAAGTTTGGAATGTAAGAAAATAAAAGTTCTTAGTCCAAACAAAATGAAAATATGAGTCTATAATAAAAAGGATATTTGGATTCTGTTTTAAAGGAATTCAGAACCTGAATTCTATAGAAATATGGAGTCTGAATTTCTAAGGAAATTCAGAGTCTGGTTTCATCAGAGTTCAGAATCTGAACTTACAGAGTTTGGAGTCGAACTCATAAAAGTTAGGAGTCGTACTAGTAAAAGTTCATAGTCGAACTCATAAAAGTTCGGAGTCGAACTAGTAAAAGTTTGGAGTCGAACTCATAAAATTTCGGAGTCGAACTAGTAAAAGTTCGGAGTCCAGAATTCAGAGTGGAACTTTATTAGAGTTCCTATCTAGAATTTGGAGTGGAACTTTATTAGAGTTTGTATCTAGAATTCGGAGTGAAACTTCATTATAGTTCGTATCCAGTATTCGGAGTGGAACTTCATTACAGTTCACACCTAGAATTCAGATCCTAAAACAGAATGCTTAATACCTTAGCATTATATGATTATGAGGTTTGGGGTATGAATCTGAATTTTATACTTAAGAAAAATATTGCTATGTGTTAGAAAATCTAGGTTAGGGTAAATTTCCTTAAGGAAGTAAATTTTCCTTATATAATTAAAATATAAATTTTCTTAAGTATAAGGTGTTTGTGATTTTCAAAAAATGAAGTAATGGAAAAGTCATAAGAAAAACCTTATTGAATCAACACTTATATATTGTATGGGGTCATTGGAGAGGCATAAGTGGTCAGGGTCCAAGCAAGGTTGGACCAAATGTCTGATGTAGATGCATGAGCACTCATTCTATTTGACCTAGCATGGGAGAGTACTTTCTTAGAGGCTCCTGATATATGTAACTATTAGGTTTATAACATATCTAGGATAGTGGTATCACTAGGAAAATGTTATAATTTATTCTAAAATTGAATACTCCTATGAAATTGAATACACCATCACGTATATGTCATATTGTATAACCTGTGTATATTCCTCACTTTTTTTATTGTCAATAAATGATACCTTTTGGATTCCATTTTATTTTTGAAATTTTTTCCTCTTATTTTTCCATCCATGTAATCTTAACAAAACAATATTTATAAGTCAATGAATCATGTTGATCCTCTTCTAAAATATTAATTCAATCCAAGGAAATATGGACATATAAAGGTTGTTACAGGTAACAATTGACATTTTATTAATGTATTCTTTCATATTAATGTATAATTTATTTCATTACTATATTACTAACACAATATTTTTTTATTATATAGGTGAAATATTTTCCCTGAGATCAAATGCTTTGTTCGACAACTAATACCATGGACAACAATTTTTAGAGCAAATCATGGATCCAAAAAGGATGAAACATCAATTTTTTAACTATTTGTTGGATAATTGTAATTATAACCAAACTAAACATTGTTGGAAATGTATATAGTAGTGTGTTGTTTTGTGTTCATGAGTTCATGTAAATTTGTATTGCATTTTTTTCTGTTCTTTAGGTGTAGGTGTTGTTTGTGTATGTGTGTAGGTGTTGTCTCATATGTGAATGTGCTGTACAGGTTCTAGGTTTGCACATGAAATTTGGCCTTTATCAGTGCTAATTAAGTGATGATAAATGTATAATATATTAGCGGTCAAAATACTGCTGATAATGGTAGTATTTATCAGTGCTATTTTTAGCGCTGATATATTATCCATTTATTAGCACTAAAAATAGTGCTGATAAATACTACCTTTATTAGCACTAAAAAACACTGATAAAGATGTTCCTTTATCAATGCTAAGAAAGAAAAGATAATGGGGACCCCCATTTATCTTCACTGAGATTAAAAGAACTTTTTAGCACTGTTAAAGGTGGTTTTTAGCGCTATTAAAAGCCTTATATGTAGTAGTGTGATAATGTACAGAACAAGTTAGAACATGTCATCATTTCAACTAGAAGGGGAATCTGCAGTGTTATTATTTGAGTTCTCCAAGATCATCTATCTGTGATACTTATCAGGGGTCATAGGTGTCTTATTCTCCTATGCAATGAGGGAAAAACATACACCACATCAGAAATGTAGATTTATCCAAGGTGATTCTTGGAACACAATGGATCCTAAGTAGGGGATGGTTTAAGAAGGTAATAAATAGAAAAGTGTGGCAAGTAAGTCGGTTTTCAGAACTGAGTGGGTTGGTGAGGAAGATCATTCGGGACCATCCACATTGAGAAGTAAGATTCATTTGAAATAAACCTTTATGAAATAATTTTTTTATATGGGTGAATCTCATTATTTTATTTCTTATATTGTTTTAAAATCATTGGATTTAAATGTGGAAATGATTCATTCTATTCTAAAACAGAAAATTCCATTAGGTCAAAGAGAGTTTCAATCTGTTCTTTGTAGAGTGTGTCATATAACTGTCAATGAGGTTAAGTTGGTATAGGAATTATTAGTGCTAGAGATGGATTTGTATGATT
This sequence comes from Viscum album, assembly GCA_963277665.1. NCBI lineage: Eukaryota > Viridiplantae > Streptophyta > Magnoliopsida > Santalales > Viscaceae > Viscum > Viscum album. The sequence goes on along the minus strand of OY728139.1, from coordinate 116,208,221 downwards.
TAATCCTAAGAATGGATTGGTTGGAAATATTTAAGGCCCATATTTCTTGTTATGCATGAACAGATAGTTTCACGATAGAATATGGAGTCTAGAATATATTTGGAGGAGATAATAAGGTAAAGGTGGGAGCAACGGGATTATTAGAACTAGTAGTTGGGATGATCCTGTATCAGTTGACAACTTTTTCATTGACATCAATGGAAGAAATCAAGAATCATTGTTTTCTATCATTTGTTGATCATTTTTTGAATGCCCTTTCCAAATATTTCTTAGGGTTTCCACCCATAAGATATGTAGAGTTTATGATTTCTCTCCTTTTAGGGAAAATTCCTGTCTCACTTCCATATTATCATCTAGAACCGAAATAATTGAAGGGATTCAATGTGGATTTGGAAGAGCAAGAAAGAATAGGGTTCATCCTTCATAGAACATCTCCATGGGAAAAACATGTCTTATTCAATAAAATGGTGGATGGAACTCTTCAGTTGTGTCTTGATTATCATAAGTTAAACCAAGTTACAATAAAAAATCGATATCCACTCCCACACATTGGTTATTTTTTCAATCAATTGAGGGGATATCAGTGTTTTTCCAAAAATTATTTGTAATAAGGATAATATAAATTACATGTTCATAAGGAGGATATTCATAAAATATATTTTAGGAGTATATATGCCCATTATGAGTATATTTTAATGCCCTGTGGTATTAAAAATGCACCAGAAGTCATTATGGAATTGATGAATCAAATATTTCAGAGATATCTATATTCTTTTGTATGGGTGTTTGTTAATGATATATTGGTATATTCCAGAACAAGGGATGAGCATGATCAAAAATCAGAAATGGTGTTTGGAATATTGATAGACCATCATTTATATGAAAAATTATCCAACGTTGATTTTTGGATACCAAAGGTACATTTCCTTGGACATGTTATTTTTGGGAAAGGTGTTTTAGTATATTCAGAAAAGATAGAGGCTATTATTTCATGGTATCCTCCAAATAATGTTATTGAGATTTGAAGTTTCCTGGGTCAAGTTAGTTATCAAAGATACTTCATTCGTGAGTTATCAAAATTAGATTCACCATTGATAGATTTGATAAGAAATAAGGTTCCGTTTTAGTGGAATAAAGAATTTATTAAGTCTTTTTATGAGCTTAAGGGTTTCCTTATATCAGTACTAATCATGGTTTTTCTAGAACCAGGGAAAGGGTACTTAGTGTATTGGGTTGCATCAGGATTAGGGTTGGGTAGTGTTCTCAATAAAGGGATCATGTTGTTTTGTATGTCATAGGGAATTGAAGCTCCGTTAGATGAACTTCCCAATGCATGATTTGGAGTTAGCGGCTGTGGTGCATGATTTGAAAACTTGGCGTCATTATCTCATTGGTGAAAAATTCATAGTGTTTACCAAAAACAGTATTTTAAATCATATTTTATCACGGATATATATAAAATTTATGTAAAATAGATGGATGGATTACCTCCAGATATTTTACTTTGAATTGATTTACACCCTGAGTAAGGGAAATTTTGTGGCAGATGCATTAAGTAAAAATTCATATGTTTATATGGAAAAAATAATCCTCAGATCAGTGGGAGTTGATGTCGGTCAAATAAAACATGTGGTTGGAATGTGATGATCGAGGTGATATATCAGTTTTTTTTGTTTTTTTAGATCATGATTTGCTTAAATTGGTTAGAGTTTCATAGACATCAGATTCAGAATGTGTGGATATGATTTCAAAACACAATGGTGGGGATACAATTGATGGATGAAAACTAAATGGGGATTAATTTTTGTGCTTTTGGAATTGGATGGTTGTACCAGTGTCTTGTACGGAACAAATTCTTCATGCATACCATCAATAGAGATGGGTTTTACACCTTGAAATTCAGAAAATGTATAAGGTATTGAAAGGGTTGTTTGGGTGGGTAGATATGAAAATTAATGTGATTGTGTTTTTATTGAGATGCTTGACTTATTAGCAAGTAAATGTAGAGAATTAGTGACCATTAGGTTTTTCGCAGTCTTTACCAATACCTGTGTGGAAATGGGAACAAATAAATATATATTTTGTAACATGTTTTTGGCATCATTTTCATGACATGTCAAATTTATTATGTTTTATAGATGATTTTATAGTCTAGGGAAGACCCTATGTCATCTCTCAAGGAGTGTTGGTATGTTTAGAGTATGTTTTTTAATACAAAGTTCTAAAAATATGGGTTATTTTGAAAACGATTTTTAAATTAAATGACTTAATTTGAACTTTAAAAAAGCAAATGGATTTTAAAAAATATGAGATAAAAGGGTTCATTGTGAGTTAACTACACCACATCAAGAGTTCCTTTTTCTCGATTGAGTATTAGGTTTTGTTGTAATCCTTTGGTTGAGGGATGACCAAGATCTTGGTTCCCATTTTTTCCCCTTAAAATGATGCACAAAGAACCACCCCATAACACAACAATCATGTTTTCAAGGTTTGGACATCAAGAATAGAGTGAGGTATACCAAATCATACATAATTCTCATGTATGTGTGGGAAAAATGGATTATTGTGTTGTCCGATCAGAACAACCCAAGATTCCCACTCGAATCTCAACCGAGTCAGTATTGAGATAACAAGTGTTTAACTTAATTAAACCAAAATAATGCATTAAGAGGAGAATAATATTAATATTAAACATAAATAAAATAATTCAAAAACAAATTACAGAAAACTTGTATAATATAAAGTTCTTTAACTCCCTCTTCATGTGTTTAGCTCCCTCGCAGTGATCACCCACTGTTTAGCTTGACAACGGGAGGAGGACGAAGGTCGGGTGGAGATCCTTTTTAATTATTGATCCCCCTATGAGGATATGGGCCTCCAGAACCTCCAAGGTGATTAAATGACTCATCTTGGACTTTAAATTGTAAACACATCACTTCTATTTCTAACTCCCAAACGTGGAGCCTAAGCATCCATTTTATAGGCAAAGTGGAAGGTGGTTTTGGGTACTCAAATTGTGTAAAACCACTTGGACCATGGTTTCTGGCAACTATATAGTATAATATTGATTTTTAAAAATATATAAACATGTTTACCCACTTATTTAATATCTCCATCAATAGGTTGGAACCATTTGGACAACTAGAGCCTAAGATATTGATAGAACACAACACACCATTTTGACTTCGTGCTGATTTAGTGTGTTGGACAGATCAACACTAATGGGTCACCATATGTATGGATTAGCCTTTTCTTTCTTCATATGAAATGTATCCCATTTATTTTCAGAACATCCCACAAAATTTCAGACCATTTTAATGAACTTTTCAGTATCATTATTCAGTTTAGTAAACTAGTTTTCTTGTATCCTTCATAGCTTGTCCCATTTTTCTTGAAATCCATCATGGGAACTCCAAATCACCTCCAACATCAATGAAATTATTAAAATAAGTAACATTACCCTTTTTAATATTGAGAAAAATAATAATTTAATCTATCATGAAGGTTTTTTTTTATTTTTTTATCATTTTCAATTCAAAACTAGATTAACAAAGTGGTGTAAGGGTGAAAGTGATATAGTGAATCATGGTGTGATCACACCCCCACGCATAACAATTTGCACTCCTGGAAAAGTAATATTTTAAAAAACTATGCATGAAGATATTTCCAACATCATAAAGATTTAAAATTCAATGAAAATTTAATTCTTGATTGAAATGTGATCAAAGAAAAAATCACACCAAGGAGTTATTCTCAGGGATCATGGAAAAAGAAGTATCAAAAATTGTATCAAAATGAAATTCCATGATATGTATGGTACCAATAAATCAAAATAATTTTAAATTTAATCATGCCACTAATTCTCCATGTGTGTGTGTGACAACCATTTCATTTTATTCTTTCAAATTTTTATCGAGTAATTATAAGTTATTTTAATTATTATCTACTTACAAGATCCATTCCATTGAACATTCCCCACAACCTTTGCAATAAAATTTCATGAACAACTCACTTAAGAATTCCCGTAAATCAAACCATAATCTCTTAACCTTGATATCCCCATATATTGTACATTTCATCACTCCCCTCATTTATTATTTTTTCAAAAGTTTCACTTTGGAACAATCTCACACTCTTATTTCATCCCATGCTTGATCTCCTCATGAAACTAATTTTAATAGTTATAAAAAGATCCAATGTTGGGTAAGGTGGATTTTTGACCTGGCTATGACACAACCATTTTTTAATGGTGTACAAAAATCGAATAATAGGTACACACACATATGTCAATCTGGTACAGTAATGAAATAGATCGGATAAGGAACGAACGTATGGAAAAATGATTTTGGAAAGTAGGGAAAAATCAACCTAAAATATATATACCTTCCATTAAGTAAGAAAATTTTAAAATTCATGGTTGGGTGAAAAAATGTGTCGAGAGATTAAGTGAATCAATTTTTCTTTTAAATATTCATGAAGAAGGGAACCATTTTTCTCAAAGTTTTCAAAATTATATAACCATTTATATCATCGACAAAGAACTAAATTTCCAATGAAATTAACCCCACATTATTAAATTCTTGCTGAGATTCACATTTCATCAGAATATTTTTTAATTTTAAACTAACATGAAATACAGAAATTCCACATGCATTTTCAATAACTTCTATGATTAAACATGCTTCATTTTCCAAAATAAACTGGGAATAAGAAATTAATATTCTGGCACAAAGGTGAGGGGGAGGTATGGGGGGATGTAACAATACAGTCTAGCAAGATAAAAATAGAAAAAGATGAAAGATGATGAAAATTTATAACTAACCCTGTAATATATCCCCCCTACACCTTATGTGTGCAGTGTCCTAACTATGATAAAAAATATTGTGGTAAGGAAGGATAAAACCTGATGGGTGTCATTTGAAGAATGCATCTTGAACTTGGAGTTCATCCATTAGGGACTTTGGAATGTCTTCGTGAAAGTTCTTCAACCGATGCCCATTAACAGTGAACGTTTTCTTGGTTTCTGCAATTTGAACCTGAACAACACCAAATAGAGATAACTTAGTAACATTTTATGGTCTAAAACAGTGGGAACAAAGCATACCTGGATGTAAATTCAACCTTTTTTTTGTAGTGTAGGACCTTCTTTATAATGTGGAACTGACAATGAAGGATGAGGTAGTCGTGGGTAGCCTTGATTTTCTCTTTATAAATCTGAAAGGTATTATATGAATCTCTTATAATTTCCTCCAACTCCAGAATTTGATGCTTCCTTTGAAAACCTGTACTAGAAATATTGAAATTTCATTGTTTGATGGCCCAGTAGTCCTAGTGCTCAATCTCAACGGGGAGGTGACAACTCTTTCCAAAAACAATCCTATAAGGTGACATTCCAATTTGGGTTTTAAAAGTAGTACGGTAAGCCCATATTGAATCATCAAGTCTAAGACTCCAATATTTCCTACTGGGTTGAACTGTTTTTTGAAGAATTTTTATTACCTCTCTATTTGACACATTGGCTTGACCATTGGTCTTTGGGTGATATGCAGTAGACAATTGATGTCTAAACCCATACTGACACAAAAGTGATTGTATTGTTCAGTTGGAAAAATGAGAACCCTGGTCACTGATGATGAACCTAGGTAAGAAAAACCTACATAAGATTTGGGTTCTCAAAAATTCTATAACTACCTTAGAATCATCAGTCCTTGTAGCTGGTGCCTCTACCCATTTTGACACATAATAAACTCACAGAAGAATGTACTAGTTTCCAAAGGAATTAGGAAATGGCCCCATAAATTCAATACCCCAAACATAAAAAATGTCATGAAAGAGCATTGGTTTTTGTGAAATTTTATTTCTTTTAGAGACATTACCCACTATTTGATAACGAGGACAAGATTAAAAAAATCATGGGCTTCCCAAAAAAGTGTTGTCCAAAAGAGACCATAATCATGGATTTTGCGAGCAATCCATGGGGGACCAAAGTGGGCCCCACAAGCAATACTGTGGCTGAATCTAAGGACAGAATAAAACTCTCTATTAGGGACACAGCGCCTAATAAATTGATCACTACATGGGCGCCAGAGGTAGAGGTCATCCCAAATGTACCAACGATACTCAGGTTTTAGATGGCTCGATTGGTTTTTGTTGAAATCGGTAGGAATTCAAGATGCTACCAAATAATTTACAATTTTGGCATACTAAAGAGTACCATCTTTCACTTGGTAAAATTTCTCATCGAGAAATATATAATTTATAGGAATACTAGTGGATGAGTCAATGTATGAGGATGGGGGAACACTATTGATATTTTTAGTCACCACGTTCTCTGCTCCTTTTTATCTCTATTTTCTAGATTTTATTCTTGAAGGAGGAGAATCCAGCGAATAAAATATGGTTTGGCTTCTAGTTTCTTTAGGAGATATCACAGGGCTAGATAGTCTTAGAACACAATGACCTTGGACCCTAAAACAACACCTGAATTTATCCAAGGTACACACAATAGAGTGAAATTATTTTTCAATTGTGGTGTTGTTTTTTGGGTAGGGTTCACTATATGTGAAGTATAGAAAATGACATGTAGAGCTCAATCGACCCTTTGTGATAAGTCTTCCCTAACTTCATAGTTAGAGGCATCACACATGATCTAAAATGATAAATCCCATCGAGGTGGTTGGATTACTGTAGGGGACATGAGACTCCTTTTTAACTTATTTAAAGCTTCTTCAAATTATTTATCAAAAACAAATTCTTTTTCTTTTTTAGTAATCATGAGAGGGGGAATAAAATTTTAGTAAAGTCGTGAAGGAAATGATGGTAAAATCTACCATGACCTAGGAAATATTTCACATCCCGTACATTATTAGTGAATGTTAAGAAAGAAATGACATCTACTTTTGATTTATCTACTTCGATACCATCCCCAGAAATGACATCCCTTATAACAATACCTTGTCATACCATGAAATTTCATTTCTCATAATTTAATATGACATTATTTTCAATACAGAAACATATGACTGAACCTAAACTACATAAACATTAATCAAAAGAGAAGACATACATAGTGAAATCATTCATGAAAACATTGATGAAATTCTCTAGGTAATCCAAAAAAATACTAACCATATATCGTTGTAAAGTACCTATAGCATTTTACTAACCAAATGGCATCCTCTTATATGACAATGTTCCAAATGGGAAAGTGAAGGTCATATTTTTCAAGTCCTCATGGCCAGTATAGGTATGAAAGTATCTAGAATACCCATCAAGGAAACAATAGTGGGAATTACCCGCTAGCCTTTCTAGAATTTGGTCAATGAATGGAAATGGGAAATGGTCTTTCTTAGTGTGTTGGTTTAGTTGTCGACAGTCTATTCAGACACACCAACTATTCTTCACATGTGTTGGAACCAATTATTTGTTTTCATTTTTGATTACGGTAAGACTAGATTTTTAGGAACTACTTGAATGGGACATACCCATTGTCTATCAGAGATGGGGTGAATGATTACAACTGCCAATAATTTTGCAACTTCCTTTTCCATAACTTCTAGGAGGTATGGGTTCAGTTGATGTTGTTCGTTAAACAATGGTTTAGCCTCATCATTTAATAAAATATGATATGTGAAAATTTATGGTCTAATACCAGGAATGTTAGAAAGTTTCCATCCCAAATATTTCTTATACTCTATCAAAAGTTCAAGTAGTTTCAATTCATGCTCGGGATGGAGTGATCTAGAAATGATGATGGAAAACTTATTTCCATTCTCAATATATGTCTATTTTAAATCTTGAGGCAGTTTTTTATGTCAAATTTAGGAGGATTTTGGATTTATGGGAGTGTGTGTGAAAGTGAGAGGTCACAGATCTCATCTAACTACTCAATGGTATCATCCTCAAGAGAGGAATGAGCTTTTAGAATCTCATCCGTGTCATTAATGGTTAAGTGATCCTCAATGTTCAAGAAATCATCAATTAATAAACATGCAAGAAATTTTTCTAATCCACTACGAAAATCATTTCATGACTCATTTCCTATAATCTAAATCAATAAATAAAACTCATAAAGGGGATCGGGGGAAAGAAAAGTTGTTTTTTCACGGCTAGGGAGTACAGAAATTGAATGAATAGAGATAAAGGAATGTTATTCTGAGGGGTGCTTCATGGCATAAAGGATGTTGAAATGGACTATCTCACCACCAAATTCCATATATAATGCACCATTATAGACATTAATTGTGTTTTTGGTGGTGTTCAAGAAGGGTCACCTCAATATAATTGGTACATGTCCATTCATCCTATTATCTTCCATTTTTATCACCTAAAAATCAGCAAGAAAAATTAAATTTTTCACCATCACAAGAACATCCAATAACACAGCAGAAGGGTGTGCGGTACTCTGGTTGGACTATTGAACAAACATTCCAATGGGCTTCAGTTACCCAATCAACAATGTAGAGTAAATTCAGTGAGGAATTACTTTTATAGAAGCAGCAAAATCAATAATGGCATTGAAAAATGAAAACTCACCTATGGTGCATGGAATCAAGAGTGTCTCAGGATTGTTGCACTTAGTGGAAAGTGATGCATATATTAATTCTAATATGTTCCTACCCAATATATCCTTTTCATCTTTCTAAGTTTCCTTCGGTGTGTACACATCTCCTTTAGAAACATTGCATATCTTGGAATTTGTTTCACAACATCAATCAAGGGGATGTTTACCTACACAATTTTGAAAGTTTCCAATATTTCCTAATCTAGTTTACTTTCATTTTGTTTCTTATGATGGTTGTCCCTTTGAGAAAATGGAATTGGAATGGTTTTTCTAGGAGAGTCATCGATATACACACTCTTTCCTGTGGAAGTGCTTCTATTAGGACTTGGTTTTTGAACATTTGGAACATTTTTAATGGTTGGGATGGAGGTTTCATTGGGAGGAGATGACTATAATGGGGGATTTATTTTACTTTCTAGTTGTTTTCCACTCCTTATGGTGATGGAACTAACATTTATTTTATATATAGGGTTGAATAATGGTTGAGATGGTAGTTTATCCGACCAATGACTTTGAATTTCCCCCAACGAGTTAGCTAGTTGCCCTAATTGGATTTTGAGGTCTTATATGGGTTCCTGGGTGGTTTGATATAATTGGAGATTATTGGAATCAATTTGTTTTATCATATATTCTAGGATAGGCTAATTTTTTAGGGGGTTGTTGGAAAGGAATTTAGTGTTGTTGAGGACTTCTAGGTGGTGGTGGTGGTTGACTACTCTGATTCAGTTGGTTCCATGGATGTAGAGGTTGGTTTGAATACCCCCTTTATTATAGGCTTGGTTTTCTTTCCACCTTGGATTGGATGGATAATATATTTCTTTCCTAAAGGGTTGGTTATAGGGGTGGCTTGAAAAGATTTCGTCATAACTCTTAGATGTTTCTATCAATTGGGGGAATTTTTCAAAGTAGTGGGTGTAAGAAGAAGATATACCACAATGGAATGAAGTAGGGTATTGGGACTTCTGTTGGGAAAGAACAAGTTGTTTAGAAGGGTACTTACCTCTTCAAACACTGTGTCCACCTTTTTCTCAAATTCGATACTTTTCACCTCATGGACACCTCAAATGGGTACACTAGACCTTGTACCAAATTGATGAGTATTCTGTGTCATGTTCTCAATTAGGTCCCTTGAAGAAATTTGGGTTTTAGCAACTAGTTCACCACCTATAGTAGCATCAATCATGTTTCTATCAATAGGAATTAACCCTTCATTAAAATACTAAATTAAAAGTTGATCACTTATTGGGTGGGGCGGATAACTTGAACATAACCATTTAAAACATTCCCAATATTCATGTAATGTTTCTCTTTGTTATTACCTTATACCACAAATTTAGTTCCTTATAGTTGCATTTGGAGAGGTTGGAAAATGTTTTTCAAGAAAAAGGCATTTCATGTACGTCCAGCCTCTAATTGGTGAATTAAAAAAGTAAATCCAGCCTTTTGTAGTGTCTTCTCATGAAAATGAAAATTCCATGAGAATTACTAGTTCTCCATCCACATTATCAGGTTTTAATATTGAAAATTAGTGTGAAATTATTTTAAATTATTATGTGGATCTTCTCCTGAAAGTCCATGGAATCATGGAAATAAGTGAATTAGACAGGATTTTAGTTCTAAATTTGGTTCCTGGCCTTAAAATTCAATATATGTGGGTTAGATATCGACATCAGTAGAGGTTAGTTATTTTAGTGTTCTATTTTTTCAGCTATTTTATAAAAGTTTATTTCAGTTTTGATGTTGGTTCCAGAAGAAGAAGTAGAAGGATCAAGAGGTTTGTCGATGTTTTTTGTGTCCTTCTTCAAAGAGTTTTCTTCTTGTGTCTCGGTGTTGTTGACACAGAATCCTCTCTGGTTTAGGTTCAAATGAAGGTAGGTCTCTTGAAGTAGAACCTGTCATGCACATAACCTGAAAAAGAAGTAAATCAGAACACAAAAATAGAGTTAAAGGTATAAGATAAAACAAATAATTATTCACAAAATTGAAAAAAATATTATAAAAAACACACACACTTAAAACTGAAGCGCTCCCCTGAAACGATGCTAAAATTTGACTGTTAAATCATGACACGTCAAATTTATTTTGTTTTATAGATGATTTTATAGTCCAGGGAAGACCCTAGGTCGTCCCTCAAGGAGCGTTGGTAGGTTTAGAGTATAAATTTTTAATAAAAATTAATGAAAATGGGGGTAAATTTTAAAAATAGTTTTTAAATGAAATGAATTATTTGGAAGTTTAAAATACCAAATGGATTTTTAAAAATATGAGATAAAAGGATTCATTATTATTTAACTACACCACTTGAATATTTCCTTGTTTTCAGTTGACTATTATGTTTTTTTAATCCTTTGGTTGAGGGATGACCACAATCTTGGTTCCACACTCTAAAAATGATGCACAAAGAACCACCCCTTGACACAACAATTGTGTTGTCAAGGTTTAGACCTCAAGAATAGAGTGAGTTATACCAAATAATAATGAAATATCATGTATGTATGATAAAATAGGATTCTTGTGTTGTCCAATCAGAACAACCCAAGATTCCCACTCGAATACAAACCCAATCAATATCGAGTTGAATTTTTTTTCACTTAATTAAACCAAAAAAATTCATTTAGAGGAGAATAATATTAATATTGAACATAAGTGAAATAATTAAAACATAAAATAAACATAAATATTAGAATAGAAAGTGTTAAAACTCCATATTCAAGTGTGTACCTCCCTTGTAATGATCACCCATCGTTTAACTCGACATTGGGAGAAGGGGGAAGCATTGGTGGATCTACTTATTCATTATTGATCCCCCTATGAGAATATGATCCTATAGAACCTCAAAGGTGATGAAATTAATCCTCTACGACTTCAAAATTTTATCACTTCACTTCTAGTTCGAACTCCAATATGGGGAGCCCAAGCTTCGATTTTATAGGAAAACTGGAAGGTGGTATTGGGAAAAAAGATTGTGTAAAACCACTTCGTCCAAGGTTTTTGGCAACTAGAAGGTTGAATATCTCTTTGAAAAAATATAGAAAAAGGTTTCCCCACTTATTTACTATCTCAACCAAATTTTTGGCTCCATTTGGACAACTGGAGCCCGAGATATTGACAGAACAAAACACAACTCTTTTGTCATGTAGATTTAGTGTGCTGGTTAGATTAGTCCGAATGTCCCACCATATTAATGAATTAGGCTTTGGTTTATTCATATGAAATGTATCTAATTGAATTTAGGACCATCGCACAAAATATCATTCCATTTGAAGGAATTGTTCAACATAATTCCTTGGTTAAGAAAATTGTTTTTCTTGGAACATGCACAGCTTGGCCCATTTTTCTTGAACTCATCATGGGCCCTCCAAATCACATCCACCATCAATGAAATTATTAAAAAAAAGTATCATTGATATTTCTAATAGTGATAAAAACAAAATAATTGAATCTAAAATTAAGTGAAAATTGTTATTATTGTTATGATTTTCAATAAAAAACTTGTTTAGCACAGTGGTGTAAGGGTGAAAATGAAATAGTGAATTGTGGTACGATCATTATTCCAATAATGCTTTGAAAAAATGATTCTATATGGGTGATTTTGGATTGGATCACAAAGTCAACCAATTTCATTCCTATTAGTGAATCTCATATGATGGAGGATATATCTTAAATCTACGTCTATGATGTGGTAAAGAGGCATGAGGTACCAGTTTCGATTATATCAGATAGAGTTATGAGATTCATGTCTCATTTCTGTAACTCCCCACAATAATACCTTGGGAATCAGATTAATATGAGTATGGTGTATCATACTCATATAGATGGGAAATCATCAAGAATGATACCAATGTTTTAGGATATGTTATGGGATTGTGTGATGGATTTTGGTGGCTCATGGGAGGAGAACATACCGTTAATATATTTCTCATATAATAACAGTTATCTAGACTCAATATAATTGGAAATGTTTTAATCATTGTATGGTCATCTATGTTGTTCTCCATTTTGTTGGGTGGAAATATGTGGTACTTTGATTTTTAGGCTTATCCTTGTCCAAGAAACAATGGAGAAGATTAATTTGATCATAAAAATAATAGAGATAGATCATAGTCATCATAAATTGTATATGGATCATCGTCGATGGAAAATGTCATTCGAGGTGGCTAACCATGTATTCCTGAGAATCTATCCTAGGCTTGGACATTTTCATTTTAGAAAGAACTGTAGGTTATGTCCATGATATATTGGTCCTTTCGATATACATTAGTGGGTTGGATATGTGGCTTGGTAGCTGTCTATGACACCATAGTTCAGTGTCTGGAAAAATGTATTTCATGTACCTCAGTTCATATAGTATCAGCCTGATCATGACCATGTGATTCGATGGGATTAGGTTGATATAGATTTGGGTGCTTATTTGTTTAACATGCTAGTGTAGATCATGGAGAGGCATGATAATGTCTTTCATTTTTATATCATCGGGATACTGATAGTTGTTTGGAAACATGGTCACATTTAGGAGGAGACTTGGGATTGGGAGAAAGAAATGGTTGAGCAATGGCCTAAGCACTTTAATGAATGTTATGGTTTCTACTTTCTGAGGATGGAAAGTCCGATGGTGGGGAGAATATAGAACACGCGGTTTGAGGTATGTAGTCATTTTTTCTACTTTTTATGTATATAAGGTGGTCTAGAAAGCCTTGGGAGAGTTTGGATGGTTTTTGGGATGGTTTTGAGGCTTTTCTAAGGTCACACGGTTTGAACGAGGTTAAATAAAATTGTGGAACACTTATAAGAAACCATGACAGTTGAGGTAGAGGAAAGGGTGTTGTCACATGATTAATGTTTATAGTTTCCAAATTGTGTGGCCTTCCTAGTCTAACTATGAATCATGAGACAATTGGATTTGGAATAGTTAGTGCACAATTTCTCTAAATGTGCAGGCCAAACTTGTAGGGCTCCCTTTTGAGAGAGTAATAAATGCATGGTTAGTGCACTACTTATCTAACCATGAGAGATAACTATTTGGGTCTTTAAATATGGTTTTATAAATATAATTCAAGCATTTTTAACCCTAAACACCCCATTTGATCTCGATTGAGACCCTCACTCGGTATTTTCTTCTCTCCAATGTTAGATAACCTCTCCGCATCATTCAAAATGAAATTTGAAGGGTTTTCTTGGTGGTTTTAAGTTAGATCTTACTTGGTAAGACTATCATCTTAGTAGTTTCTTGTTTTTCCTTAGATATATTCTTCACTCTCTCTTTCTCTCTTGATTTATTAGATCTACTTTTGTTATGGATAGATATTGGTTTTTTTCTACCAATAATGTTTATATTTGGACTTATTGATGTTAGGGGAAGGAATATAAGGCGGTTTTGAGGATTTTTCATACAAAATGGGTGAGTGTTTTTTTATTCGGTTACTTTCTCCAACAACCCTAAATGTAGGTGTCTTCACTCATGACTCCTCTTGCTAGAAATTGAATGCTTTTGTTTTAAATTAATTTTTTCTTTGAAATTTATTGTAAAATTGATTTATGATGCTTGTGTGAAAACCCTTTCATGTTTATTTATGGTTTTTGGGAGAAATATGACATTATTGTGAAATATAATTTGTTGTCTTTTTTTAAAATGTTGAATTTTAAAATTTCATTCATTTTTTGACTTTTGGGAAAAGGTTTTGAAAATGTTTTTCAACAAATATGTTGTTTTATTGAAATATTGCTTGGAATATGTGATTTTTTCTTGTTTTTTGCATTTAAGGGTTAATAATAAGCTAGAATTGGATTTTTAGTGGTCACAAAGTACCACCAAAAAATAATTGGGAAGTGGTCATGAAACACCAAAATAAAAAGAGGATGGGTTTGAACATGATGTTCCAATGTCATTGTTAACACCAAACATGGTTGTTTTTTATGTTTGTGATAAGTTATATGTATTAGGGTTCATGAGTTGAAATGGTTTAGACTAATATGAAATAATAAATGCCATTTTGGTTAAATTTCTTGGAAATGAGTTGATTTGGGTGAAATGTTTTAGTAAGGGCTTGTTTGGCTTGTTGGAAATTGTTAAACAGTTTTAATGATTTTATATAAATTTATTTATATAGATGTGATGACTTATTCTATACTAGTGGAGTGAGTAGTGAAGTCATTTAGGGAAATAAAAATGAGTATTTTTACTCACCCCATGCTCTAGAACTTGGTTTCTTTTACAGATTTTTTATTTAGAGAAACAAGTAAAGGTAAAGCATCACATTTCTATGGTGGCACATAATGTAGCAGGGGAAGAGGTGAAGTTGGATCTTGGAGCTTGGTATAAGGATGCAGATTCATGTCATTGGGTCTTGAGTATTTTTTTTGGTCTTCCTATTAGTACTCTGATTTGGTATTTTTATGGTTTTGTACTGTTTTTATGGGCATGTGGTTTAGTGGTAATATAATTTTGACATACATCATGTAGTTGTTTTGGTAGCGACATGTTTGGTTGGTTGTTTTATTTTAAAAGAGAAACAATTTCCCCCACTATTCATGAATCCCTCAAAATTTATTTCCATTGTTTGGATCCTCAGGGATGTCTCTTAATTCCAAGTAGTACTTCCCTATCACGACCCATCCCAGTGGGGCTCGTGTTGCGACTCCCCAATCATGCCTTCAATAGGCCAGGGGTTGGTGACTAGCACCGAGTAGGAATATCCCTAGCATGGGAGTCATTTCTAATGTCATTGTACACACACACACATCTCCAAGACAACAAATATAGAAATGTAAAAACCACAAAGGAACAAAATTCATGAAAACAACTAAACCCAACCAATAGAGTACAATAGAAGTAAAGTGCAGAAAGTAAAACTGGGCCATAATACAAGCCCACAAAAAAAGAGTCTAAAAACTATAAAGTCCTACCTATAAGAAAAAAAGAGGTATTGGGACTAATACTAATAGACGTAGGGACACCTTGGCCTATAGGGAACTCAGAAAGCACTTTCCGGTCCTAGTCTTCGATGGACTCCATCTAGAGGCCGCTTGTCAACACAAGAAATGACATGTGTGGGCAAAGCCCATGCAAGGGTGAGTATAAAAATACTCAGTAGAGGACCCCAAAAACAAAAAATCAATACACAAAGTAAAGGTATAGTTATATCTACATTGTATATGTCTAATGAACATATAACATGAGAAACACAATCAAGATATACTCAAAACTCAGACATGTAGTCTATAGACAAGTCACACAATCGCATATTACCGCTAGGGATTCAGTTCGAAGGTTCCATGAAGCACTCATCTAGGAGAAATGACTCCATGATTCTGATGGCCTTGATGACATCCGTTTGTGAAGTAATGTTTGTTAAGAAAGGTCACAAGAGATAGATACACTCATTCCAGGAGAACACACTCATTAGTGGGTAAAGATCATGATACACAGATGATGATCACTACTAGGGCCTTGGAGGATCCCTTGACTCATCCAGATTCACCTTTTAAGTAGAGGATTAATGTTCTTTAGGGTTTTTCATGTTGATACCTAACTCTACCTAGGGTCAAGAATGGATAGAGGATCTCGCTCTGAGCCTCTCAGTGGGATACATGACTCTATCTGGGAAAGTCCTGCTGAAGGGATCATACTATTATGGATGGAAATGACACATGAACTTTAGAGGAATGAGAAAAAGGGGAACTAACCCAAATATAACTTGTACATGGAATGATGGACAAGAAGATCAAGCCATGTACTGAGACGTACACGACATGTAGAAGTGGCACACATTGTGTCTTCTGACACTGGGTACTGCCTGTGTACAATGGCCTGTGTCATAAGGCTTGTCATGTAAAATGAAACTACATGACGTGTAGAAAGGATCACATGCCATGTCAAGGTATCTGGGGTCCGCTCCATGTATGCTGTCCATGTTCCCATACACGACCTCAAACCATTTATTCCGACCTATGTAATTGGCACAAAGGATGACCCACATTACTGGCCTTGTATGGCCATGTGGTGGAGTACATGGCATGTACTCCACCCAGTGTCCTTGTATCATCAACGATACAAGCTGATCCCCATGTAACGACCCACACACCATGTGACAGTGATCACACGCCATGTCTACGCTTCCTGTCACCCATGACTCTAGCTGCGAATGGGTAGGGCCCACACATCGTGTCTTCTCAGAGGCACGTCATGTTTTTCATCATGTGTCGTGCTAAAACCATAGCTATCATCATCGGTACCACAAGGAATGTTCTTTGGGGAACATGTCGTGTGTTCTGTAAAATTCCAAAATTGAAAACCTACTCTGCCACGCCTCGATGTTTCTCTGATATTCGATCCGATAATCTGTTTTCCACTAAACCCAAAATTTAAGGTCTCTATGATGTCCCAATGTCGTCTTCCTTGTTTTTGGGCCTTTGATTGGCCGTGGAAATTCATATAGATCCACCTGTGTGAAGAACACTCAAAGAATTATCTCTCTCAATCCGAGCCAATTCATCATCCACCATCGTCATCGCACCTCCTCTAGGTCTTCACGATATCAGATCTCCAATTTGGGATCGTTGTGTTGTGAAGCGGACATGAAACGATCCATTGTTCATAACCTAGTGAAGAATGCGAATAACTTAGAGTTAAAAGGATAAATAAAATCAATTAAGAAAAGTGGAACGCACCTCCACCGTCATTCTTCATAGTGTTGATATGCTCCCATTAGTAGGATAAAATAGAGAAAAATCAAAACAAGAGAAAAAATCTAGCATGGATTAATTCCCCGAAGAAAATAGAAAATAATAACCCTTCTGCAAGAACGTATGATCCACGGATCAACTTATTCATGGATTGATCCATGTTCATCGTTTAATCAAATAATGTTGAATAACTAAATCAAAATAACGAACCGATACCTCAATTTTTTTGAAGAATGATCTCCATGCTGTATTCTTTCATGAGGTTCATTGAATCTGAGATGCGTCGATTGATCATGTCATCATTGTTAGCCAACGGGTTCTCCTCCAAAGATCCAATGAAAAAAAATTAAATTCATAGAGTTATGTGGCTAATGCTGTGAAATTTCTATAAGCATGTATTTAAAGGGGAAGAATTAGGAAGTTTCACAAAAAGGAAACATTTAAAATAAATTAATTGCCAATTTATTTTATTTTCATTAAAAAGTCTAAAAACAATCTTTTGCAGTTGACCCGCACCGATCGATGTTATGCCCCACCTATTGTAAAGTCACTACTCTGAACAAAATGATACCCTCAGATTTTTGATTTGGGTGCCCATTTAAAAGTAATTCATCTTTTTCAGGAAAACCACTTGTGGGTGCTATTTAAAAGTTTAATTTATTTAAAACATTAATTTCGGGCACGTTGAGCCTCAGAATTTCAAGCCTTCAAAAAGTATGGTCTTGAAATAATTACATATAATATTTAAAAATAATAATTCATAGAAAATATGAGACATTACATTCTCCACACATTAGGGCTTTGCATCCTCGAAAAGCTAAAATAAGAGGCTAATCAAAAAGATGTGGGTACTGGGCACGAATCTTAGCCTCCTTCTCTCATGTGCTCCCCTGAAGATTCTTGTGCATCCACCGAATACTCACCAAGGGAATTGATCACCCACGAAGTATCCTCTCTTACCAATCCTCGATCTCCACTAGGGAATCAGTAATGTTCACTCCATCCTTGATGTACATCTACCCCCACTCGATGGCATGCGATCGGTCATGCATGTACCTCCTCAGCTGCGACATGTGGAATACATCATGTACCAGATGCATTTGAGGTTGTAGAGCTAAGTGGTACGCCACCTTGCTAACTCTGCACAGTATCTGGAAAGGTCTGATGAACCTCAAAGATAGCTTGTCGCCCCTACCAAATCTTCATAACCCCTGTCAAGGTGTGACCCAAAAAAAGATATGGTCTCCCTCATCGAACTCCAGAGGTCTCTATCTCTTGTTAGCATAAGAATTATGTTAGCTTTGTGCAGCCATCATCCGCTCCTGGATGACTTGCACCTTCTCGGTGGTAGCTCGCACCAACTTTGTACCCATTAGGGATGACTCTCTAGGGTCGTTCCACTAAAGCAGTGACGGGAAAAGTCTCCCATATAAATCCTTGAATGGTTCCATACCAATGGTGTAGTGGTAGCTATTATTGTACAAAAAATCAACTAGTGGTAGGTGGTCTTCCCAACTGTGACCAAAGTCCAAGATACATCTCATAATATATCCTCCAGAACCTTAATGATCCTCTCCTTATAAATATCTATCTGGGGATATAATGATGTTCTCAAGCGTAGCTGAGTCCCAAAAGCCTCTTGGAATCCCTTCCCTAACTGGGATGTGAAGCATGCATCTTGATCTGAGACTATTGTCTAAAGGACACCATGAATCCGAACTATCTTCTTCATGTAGAGGCATCCCAGTCCCTTTACTAAACTCTTCTACCTAATGTCTAGGAAGTGAGATGACATGGTGAGTCGGTTAACGATCACCCAGATGGAATCATGCCCCTTGGATGTCTGTGGTAAGCCCATCGTGAAGTCAATTGATATTACATCCCACTTCCACTCTGGAACTTCTAGGGGTGAACTAACCCTGTTAGAACATGGTGCTCAGCCTTCACCTACTGGCATGTAAGGCATCGAGAAATGAACTCGGATACTGCCTTCTTCATACCTGACCACCAGATCTGACGCCGGAGGTCCTGATACATTTTTTCCACTATAAGATGTCCCACAAAGGGGGGGTGTATGATACTCTGTCAGGACCTCCTCCTACAATTCCAGTGGTACAACAGTGAAACCTCTGAAGAGAAAAATGTGATCCCCACCATTCAAAGATCCATTAGGAGCATGTCATGTGGATAATTGGGCACGTAAAGCCTCACAGTTGACATCCCCAAGTTGTGCCTCCCTAACTCATTGTAATACTGGAGGGTAACAACCATCGAATGAAGTTAAGCTACATTCTCTCTATCCACGAAGGACAACTATAATGGGGCCAACTATTTTTTCACCTCACTCAATAGGTGCAAGCTTGACATCCGGATAAGAGAATATGCCACCATTTTACCCTTTCTAGGAGTATATATGATCTTAAAATCACAGTACTGGAAGAGTTATAGCCAACGACTCTAGCTCAGATTCATATCATTCTGCGAGAAGATGCATTTTAGGCTCTTGTGGTCAGAGTATATGATAAACATCTCTCCAATAAGGTAATGTTGCCACATCTTAAACATGAAGACCACTGCTGCCAACATGAGATCATGGGTCACATAGTTCTAATCATTTGGACTATGTTGGATTGAACCATAAGAAATAATTTCTTGTCTCTGCATTAGGACACATCCACGCTCGGTCCCTGAAGCGTCATAGAAAACTACGTACTCGAGACCCTCCATCGGCAATCTCAAAATCAGGTCACTCGTCAAACTCTATCTCAACTACTCGAAACCCTTATAGAAATTATGAATCCATTGTAAGGGTTTCCCCTTATTGTTCAAGTCTATCATCAGTGCTGATATCTGGGATAAATCAGGAATGAACCTCCGGTAATATCCAGCCAACCTAAGGAAGCTTCATACCGTCGTCAGACTCTGAGGTGGTTCCCATGCTAACACTTCCTCCACCTTTGATGGGTCCATATCTACTCCATCTAATAAGATGAAATATCCTATAAAGGGGACCTCATGAATATAGAACTGGAACTTCAAAAGATTCCCATAAAATTGGTGCTCTAGGAGTACGTCTAGAACCATCCACTGGTGTCTTGTGTGCTCCTACTCTGATGCTGGGTACACAAGGATGTTGTCGATGAACACCACTTAAAACTAGTCTAAATATGGATGGAATATCTATTTTATAAGTCCCATGAACACTGTGGGGGAATTCTTCGTGCCGAAAGGAATCACCAAGTACTCACAGGGACCGTAGGAGCATCTGAAAGTCGTCTTTGTTATGTCCTCTTCCCATACTCGTAACTGGTGGTAACCTGATCGATGTTCAACCTTAGAGAACCATTGTACCCCTCTTAGCTGATCAAAGAGGCCATCATTCCTCATAGTGGATACTTGTTCTTCACCATCACCTAGATCAGACGTCGATAATCCATGCACAACCTCAAAATCCTATCTTCCTTCTTGGAAAACAAAATTGGGGCCTCCCAGGGCGAAATGATGGGTCTAACAAAACCATTTCTTTGAAAATTCTCCAACTTCACCCCCAGCTCGCGAAGCTCTATGGGATACATCTTATATACTGTCCAGGAAATCACTGTCATCTTGAGGAGAAAGTCAATGCAGAATTTGATCTCCCGGTGGGGAGGTAGTCTTGGAACATCTTTAGGAAATACTTCCTCATACACCACCAAAACTACTAGGAACTGGAATCTCACAACATCTACTACTCTAAGGGTGAGTCTATTGAACTAATGAGTGATCGGCTACACCCTCCAATGCAAGAGACCATTCTGTGCTACTTGGGTCTCTTTTTCACTAACAAAGGAAAAACTCATCCCATCGCGGTGGACACACCACACTCTTCACCTAAAGTAATAAATCTATTCCTAGACCGATGATAGCCAATATATACTAAGAATGACATCGTAAGGCCTCGACACTTCCACCAAGAGGTTCCACCTGAAATAATCGCCTCCAAGGGTAAGATCACACTGTCTGCAAAGGTGTGTGATCATCGAGTCTCCTCTCATAGGTTTCTCCAAGCTTAATGGTTGAGTCAACAACTCTACAATAATTTAATGTTGTCGCACAAGACATGTGGAAAGGAAATAATGACTGGCACCTATGTCTATAAGAATGAAAACTATGGTAGAGAAGACATAGATCATACCTCAGACCATACCTAGAGTCCCTGGGTCATACACCTTGACCGCATGCAGTTGTCCCCTCCCATGTCCCCCACCTCCCTGAGACTAGAACGTACCTCCTTGGGGTGGTGGTGGAAGTAGGTTGATGCCTCTAGCACCACTTATAGCTCTCCCTACTCCTATGCCACATCCTCTACCTGACGGGTCTATTTTCTCTACTCTCTGCCTCTGCCTCGGTGGTCCATCCACTACTTCCCTATTAACATCACTATGGGTTAGATAGTCTCTATCAAGATGTCCCCTACCATCGCATGAGTAACATCACCTCTCCATAGGATGACTAGATCCAACATGAGAGCCCTGGACTGTCAATCCCTTTTCCTAGGTTCTCTTGTGATGTCTCCCACATCCGGATCCCTGTTCCAGACGTCAGCTCCCTGCTAATGAGGTCTCTACACATGTCTTCCTACTGTTAACTATTATCGTCTGTCTCTAATCTAAGAAGAAGCCCTCAATCTCAAAGGCCCACTTGTGCACTCCAGCATAAGTCAAAATTCATAGAGGGACACCACTAGATCAGATGTCCCATCGCAGACATCGGTTAAAGGTTTGAGCTCTAATGTACTGATCCTGGACCATATCCATTGAGTTTCTGGTGAGGTTGGTAAATCTGGATGAATAGTCCTCTACTATCAGACTGCCTTACTGCAGCTGAAGAAGCTCTTGGATATGCACTTCTCTCAGCGTAAATGAAGGGAACTCCTCCCTTAAGAGTCACCCGAACTCTATCCGCAAAAGAGTCTCCTCATTGTGAGTCTATGTGGTCATACTCTACCAGTGTCCCATTGAACCCTAAAGAAGGATCGCTCCTAGGATCATCATATGTTCCGTTGGTGCCCTCACTATACAGAAAACTTTGGTAACATCCTCAAGCCATTCCTACGCTGCCTAAGGGTTGGGATCGCCTCGAAACCTTATGGGTCTCTGTCTCTGGAACCCTTGGAGTGCGCTCAGCCTGAACCCCTCATTTGTCGGTACTACAGGTACCACAAGCTTCTCCACTAGTGGCAGGATAGCATATGCCTCACCTGAAGGTAACCCCTGCAGAATTAGTCCTTGTATCTAAGACTTGTCACTGAGGGGGTCATCCTCATGATTGATCTGGTAAATCCAATAGGGTATGCGTTGCAGAGGCATACTGTAAGGAAACAATATGTACCATAGTTAAAGAGAATATCTTGATAGTTGAAACAAAAGATAGGTAAAAAACAAACCATTCCTATATGATTCTTGTAATATTATTTTACTTCCTAAAAACTAGTGTTTTCATGTATCGAGTCGAAGAGAAGGTTATCAAAGACCTTTTGTATGGATACATCGGCTAACTGCACCAACACTGGAGTCTCTAGCCGAAAAACCAATCTCAAAAATCTTAACACTTTTTTTTCCAAAACCAATCTCCCATACTCTTGGTCTTAATGTAAAACTGACCACCTCAGATACCACTCGGTCACGACCCATCCAAGTGGGGCCAGTGTGATGACTCCCCAAGATCACCTCTAATAGGCCAGAGGATGGTGCCTAGCATCGAGTAGGTATATCACTTAAATGGGAGGCATTTACTAAGTCCATGTGCCCATGCACACATCTCCAAGCCCACAAATTCTGAAATTTAAAAACCACAATGGAACAAAATGCATGCATACAACTAAACCCAACCAAAAAAGTTCAAAGGAAGTAATGTGTATAAATTAAAACTAGGCCAGAATACAATCCCATAAAAACAAAATTTTAAAAACTACAAAGTCCAACCTATAAGCATAAAGAGGTATTGGGATTGCTGCTCGTAGTCGTAAAAAAACCACGGCCTATAGGGAACTCATAAATCCTGGTCCGATCCTGGTTCACCCTGGACTCTATCAAGAGGATGCTTGTCTACACAAGAAATGACATGTGTGGTCAAAGCCATGCAGGGGTGAGTATATCAATACACAGTATAGGACGCTGAAAACCACAAATAAATAAAAAAGTAATGGTATAGTCAGCACTACATAGTATATATCTACTAAACATATAATAGGAGAAACACAATCTAGATATACTCAAAACTCCGACCCATAGTCTAGAGAAAAGTCACACAACTGCATACCACCAATAAGGATTCAATTCGAAGGATTCAAGAAGCACTCATCTGGGAGAAATCACTCCAAAAGTCTAACGGTCCTGATGACGTCCATCTGAGAAGTACTGTTCATTGGGAAATGTTAGAAGAGATAGATACACCTATTCTGGGAAAACACACTCTAGAGTGGGAAACTATCATGTTACACAGATGAGAATCACTTCTAGAGCCTTGGAGAATACCGCGACTCATCGGGATTCACCTACTATGTAGAAGATCGGTATCCTGTTGAATCATTCACGTTGATACCTGACTCCACCTAGGGTCAATAATGGATAGAGGGTCTAGATCCTGGCCTATCATAAGGATACTTGACTCTATCTCGAAAGGTCCTGCTAAAGGGATCATAGTCGTGTGGATGGAAATGACAGCTGACCTTCAAAGGAATGAGAAAAAATGGGCACTAAATAAAACAAAACTTGTCTAAGGACGGGTGGAAAAGGAGATCAAGCCATGTACTGGGATGTACACGGTGTGTAGAAGTGTCACACGTTGTGTCTTCAGACCCCAAGTACTACCCATGTACAATGACCTATGTCGTACGGATTTTCTTGTAAAATGAAACTACATAGCATGTAGGAAGGATCACACACCATGTTAAGGTCTCTGGGGTCCGCTCCGTGTATGCTGGCCATGTGCCCGTACACAGCCTCAACCCATATATTCCAACCCTTTCAATAGACACACGAGGTGACCCACGTTACTGGCCTCGTATGGCCATGTGGTAGAGTATATGGTGTGTACTCAAACCCGTGTCTATGTATCATCTGAGATATACGTCGAGCCCCATGTAAGGACTTGCACCCCATGTGATAGTGGTCACACACCATGTCTACTCTTCCTGTTGCTCAAGACTCCTGCCACCGCTGGGTGGGTCCCACACGTTTTGTCTTTCCAGAGGCACGTCGTGTTATTCATCTCTTATTGTGAACAAACCCTAGCTGCCACTATTGGTACCACATGGCATGTTCTTCAGGGAACACGCCGTGTGTTTTGGAAAATTCTAGAAACTCAAACCTGCTCCATTGCGCCTCAATGTTGCTATGATCTTTAATCAGATGATCTGTTTGCCATGAAACTCAAATGTTAAGGTAACCCCAACGTCTCAAAGTTGTCTCCATTTTTTTCGGGAATCTGATCGGCCTCTAAAATGTTTGTGTTGATCCACCCGTTTGGAGAACGATCTCTCCCAATCTGAGTTGATTCGTTGTCTGCCATCATCGTCACAGCTCCGCTAGGTCGTCACGATGTATCATCTCCAATTTGGGATCATTACATTGTGAAGAGGATGTGCAACTATTTGTTGTCCATAACCCTATGAAGAACATGAAGAATTTAGAGTTAAAAGTAGGAAGAAAATCAATAAACAAAATAGGAACACACCTCCGCCATTTTTCTTCATGGATTTCCTTTGGTCCCATTAGTAAGATCAAATAGAGAAAAATAAAAACAATAGAAAAAACAAGAATGGATTAATTCATTGAAGAAAATAGAAAATAATAACCCTTCTATAAGAACGTACGATTCGCGGATCAACCTATTTGTGGGTTGACCTACATTCGTCATTTAATAAAAGTATGAGGAAGAAATAAATCAAAATAACAAACCCCTACGTTGATTTTGTTGAAGAATGATCATCACATCACATTCATTGGCGAGATTTATCGAATCTGAGATGCATCGATCAGTCGCATCGTCATAATATGCCAACGGGTTCTCCTCCAAAACTCTATTGGAAAATTATAAATTCATAGGGTTATGTGGATAAGCCTGAGAACATTCCATAAGCATGTATTTAAAGGGGAGGAATTAGTTAATTATGCAAAAAACACATTTAAGATAAATTAATTTCCAATTTATTTTATTTCTTTTTAAAAAGTTCAAAAAACTAAATTTTGCAGCCGACCCACAACGGTCAATGTTAGGCCCCACCTAATGTAAATTCACTACTCTGAACACAACAGTGCCCTCATATTTATGATATGGGAACCTGTTTAAATGTAATTCCACTTTTTCCGAAAAGTGTCTCATGCACGTTGTTTAAATGTTTAATTTATTTCAAAAATTTATTTTGGGAACTTCGAGCCTCGAAATCGCACGTTGTTGAAAATTGGGGTCTTGAAATAATTCCATATAATAATTTAAAAAATTATTACACATAAAATCTGAGACATTGCATTCCACCAAAACTCAAGTCAATTAGGAGGGGATGGACATTAATGTAAACCCAGGTTCTAGCCTGATACCTGAGGTAAATCTAGAACCTCTCTATACTAATCTAAAGAAATTAAAAAATATGACTCACCGAACCAAAAATATCAGGTGTGTCCTCCAGATAAAGAAGGAGCTCCAAAGTCAAATTCAAGGATATGTATGAATTCCAAACCCTAGGATCTCATCGTAGGAATATAAAACAATAAAGAGAATCTAAGGGGATCTAGGGATTCGGTTTTATGATCTTATCTAGTAGTAGGAACTCTTGTCTAACCTATAAGGATCCTACCCATGTATTAGATGTCTTGATTCACAAACTAGGATAGTATAATTAAACTCGGGATCACCATGTCCTTGAGCCATAATCTAGGATCCAAGAGCACCATGTCCATGGAACCCTATCCATAAATACCATGAAAATAGATAAAAAATATAATCCTAATCGTAATTTCAATATTCAAAGAGTGAACTTATCCAAAACATCCATTAACTATATAGATTTTCTTACCAATAATGGAATAATAGAGGATAGTAACTAGATCAATATCATTGATTGTGCCTAGAATAGTAATATACAAAAGGTCTCCTCTCTTATATAGTATTAAATAATATCATCCACAACCCTCCAAGACAATTCTTCCAAACTAGGGTCAGCTAACACCCAAATAGATCAACCAAAACCACTAAAACCATCACCGACCATCTCATAAGAAAAACATCTTAGGGAACCCTTCATGGTCTGTAAAATCTTAAATCATGTAGGACACACTTTGAGGGGATCCATTACAAAAAACAAACCTAAATCCAACAATTCCCAAAGGAACTTCAGTCGGTCTCCTAACACACAACCCAGGATTACCATACATAGAAGGGAAACATGAAATAGTCCCTCACCCATAAGGAAATTCTTTAAATAGTTTCCTTTGAATTATATCAAACCCTTATTAGTATAACCTAAACATACCCAACACCCAATGATGCCACCCTAGGGAAATGGTTCCAAATAAAGTACACCTAAATAATGTGAAAAGAGAAGCATATCCAAGAAAAATCATGATCGTTGTTTTTGAAATTTTTTCAAATAACCTCACATTAAATACCGAAGAATTATCAAACGAGTTGATCAACAAACACACAACCTCACATTAGAGTCACAACTCATAACACAACCACTAGGAGGATTCTACAAGAAAAAAATTAATGGAATCCTATGATAAAATATCTTGGTCCAAAACACAACTTAGATAGCCTCTAAACATAGAGGGGATTCAACTATTATAATCTATGAGAAAAAATGATCTTAATGGGCTCCTCTTATGTCCAATTTTTACTATAGTGCATAAATCACCCAAAATCCATTAAAGGAAAAGGTATACATCATGTACTTAAGTGTACATGGAGTATACTCACAAATGTACACCTAGAAATGTACAGATATATGACCAAGGAAGATATGGGGTCTATATGTATACTAGTACATGTCCTTAGCATATATGCGGTCTGGTCATGTAACAATACATAGCCATGTACGCCTCATATGGGTTGTCTCCCCATGTACCCAATCACATGATCATGTGATACTACATGGAGTATACTTAAATATCATGGTGTTTAGTTTCAAATACTTTATCTTCCATGAATGGGAAGAACACATGTTGTGTGTTATTGAAACCACATTCAATGTGATTAGGTTTTCCCATTTAGAAACCCCTATGATCCTCCTAAAACCCATGATTTCTCCCAAAACTCACCATATCAACCCTCTTGGGGTCCCCAAAATCCCAAAAACTAGATAAAAACATAAATACAAATAACCTAAGGTGATGTACAAAGAAGACATTAAACATTTACTACCTCTAAGTGGAAACTACTGAAGCTTCAATCATGGACCTGTTCTATGCCACCAATGACCCTTGATCTTCCTCTGTACTGATTTCCCAATGTGATCTACCATCCCCCTCTCACCATCTTCTCTCTAGAGTTAAAACAATAAAGGGGGGAACCCCACAAGAGTGTGTGAAAATCCAATGGAAGAAAGGATAAATTAAAATGAAAAAAATTAAAGAAAAATAACTAAAAGGAAAAGAAATAGAAAATGGGGATCATGCCTGACCCCGACACCCGATGTAATGTTATGAATTTTCTAGACAGAACCCCACTCATTCCAGAATCAACCACAGAGTTGAAATTTAAATCTGATAATACAAAAATAATACATCACTATTTGAATATCTATGAATAAATAATATTTCATTAATTAAATATTAGATATTTCCCAAAATTAAAATAGATATAAATTCAACCAATATACTAATCTAGGGTAAATTCTATATTCATGGATTGAATATATATCCATAAAACAATCTAAGATCTCATGAAAATGAAAATTTCAATTTTTCCCATAAAAATCCTCTTAAGAGAAAAAAAATAAAAATTTCATTTGATTTTCTCAAACTATCATGACATGGTTCATGCCAATCAACATTAAGAATGAATTTAGGTTATATCATATAAATGTATAATCCTAACCAAAATAATAATTTATATATGTAAAAATATAAATAAGTTTTATAAAAAAAGAATAAAATTTTTTATTATTTTAGAAATTTATTTCTGAGTATCAAAATATTTATCTAATTTAATATGTGGATATATGGGTTCTTATATGAAGCATAGAAATATTTAATTTGGTTTCAATTTTTTTTAAAATATAATATGAATGAGGTAAATGATGTTTTCTACCCATGTACTCTATATGATTGGGTATAAAACTATATTGGATATACAAAATTTCTACATTATGTCATATATTATCTATGAGATTTTATCCTTCTATTATCCATGAAAAATTTTCCACTCAATGAATGAATTCAATTTAATGTCTTTTGAGTTTCCCAAATGTGTGGAGGATAGATAAGGACATTGGGGGTTATAATCATACACAACATTGATAGTGAAATAAGGTAAAATTTCAAACAATAAAAAGAAAATGTATGATGAAAAGTCTAATTGTTGATCTTCCAATAGAATATAAATTTTGATAAATCCTAAAGGTGGTTTTAGGAAGGAGGATTTATGTATCCATATAAAATGAAATTTTATAAATCAATTTAAGGGGTTTTTGAAACTCTATACAGAGTCCATGTCATGCATTATTATTTTTGAAATCAATTATTTTATTTTCAAAGATATATGGTACTGAATATATATTTCAAATATCTTATAAATATATATGAGTTAAAAATTAGGGTAATAAATAATGAAATTTTTAGTTTTAATTTGAATATAGTATAAAATATTTATATTCTAAATACTTGTAATGTAAAATAATATTTCATGCTTTGATGGATCTTATTAAATATGCGCATTTTCATCTTTTTTATCTTATTTAATAAGATATATTATATATAAATAGAGTTTTTATTGACAATATTAAATTATTACTTTGATATAAATAATATTGTATCATTATTTAGAAAATATAATTTTGAAATAGGTTAAGAAGGAATAGAGTTTTATTTGGGATAAAAATAATTTATCTACTATATTTACAAAAATATGATGTAAAGTGTTCCCGCCACCCGTAAATAGAATATTTGAAAAAAAATAAAGTCTATTTTTTCCTATAGTTTCTCATGAAACATGGAGAATACCATTATTAATAATTTATTTTTTATTTATTCATACAAAATGAAATAAGTGTAATTTCATAACACAATTGGATTTTTAATTATTATAATGATATTTTGGAAAATAATATAGTTTAAAAATGGCTAGGGAATGTATTCTTAGAGTCAAAAAAAATTCAACGTAAATACATAAAATATTATTTTATTCAAATTCAAAGTGAATTTAACATTATATCCTAAATGAGTTTAATATGTGTTTGTAAAAACAAAATGTAATGAGTTTCATTTTTTACCAAAACAATTTCAAGAAAAAGATTAAATTGAAGGTAGCCATTAAAGATGATTATTATGAACTTATAAAGGTTAAAAGTGGCGAATATAAGTTACTAACATCATAATAATTGATGTTGTGAAGTATATAATTTTGAATATTTTTTTAAGAGTTTAATATTACGAATATGGTTCCTACTTCAGCCATTATTCAAGATAAATATCTTCATATATATTAACTATTAAATGAGTTTAGTGGGATATTGTTTTTCAAATGGTTATATAGATTTGTGATAGGTATTTTATATGATGTAATGAAGTTTAAAAAAACATAAAATATAGAAAAAATAAGGCATTCTGGAATCCTTTGATATGATATATGATAATGAAACTAATTTATTATTTTGTTAGTATATTCTTAATAAAGTTATAAATATATATGAAAATGTAACATGGTATACAAAAGGAATCACCACATTATTTTTTATTCATTATGTATACATCTAACACATAAAGTAATAAATAATTGACCTCTTAAAGTATTACATTAAGTTTTCCCTAATCGGTGTCAATAATAGAATATTATTGGTTATGATGAAATGATAAGATTATCATGTATAGGATTTCATATAAAGATATATAATATTATCATGAGACAAAAAATGAGGTTTCTATTCTAGAAACTAGTAGAAATATTGGATTTAAAGTTAGAGTTTAAATCTCATATTCTTATAAACTGGTGTTAAAAGTAATGCAGTAAACTTTTAAATTAATTTTTTATAAAATAGATGTTAAAGGGTTTTATGATGACCATTTTACATTGGTTATTAATAAAATTTATATTAATTTTTTTTAAAAACGCTAGCACATTGAAGCCTTTGTATTTTTTTTCGAATCCCCCCTTCTCTTGACCTTCAACGACCCCTAAAAATATTCAATGAATATCGATATTCAATTCTATTTTATTTTCATAATCTATTCAAATTGTTTCTCATAAATATTCCATCCATAATATTTGTTTTAATATCTTCTATATTATTCAGTTTAGGGAAACCCTATTCTTATCAACCCAAAATCATGGTTCATGGTTTTTGTTGGTTTATTTTTCAATTTTTTTGTAAATGTTTTTATCCAATACTGTAGTGTTCACTATGTTTCCACCAACTTTGATTTAGTTCAATAGAATTAAATATCTATTTTTAATTATTAACTACCAAATTTGGTAAGTTATTTTTTTATGGTAAATTTAATATATGTTAGTTATAAATTTGATTCATCCATTCATTTGATTTTATAAATTTTATTATAAATTAAAAAATATTTTGTTAGAATTTTATTAGTGTTATAAATTATTTGTGATTATAAATTATTTGTTGATGTAATTGGTTTTTTTGTTAGAACTATTTATATTAATAAATTTTTAATTGTTGTAATTTTGTTAGTTGAAATCATTCTTTCTTAAAAAAAATCATTTGTAAGTTACTTTTTATGATATAATGACTTTTGATTAAATTTTTTTGTTTTAATAATTTTTCATTTTTAAATTGTTTTTTAGAATAATTATATGTTAATAATGTATTCATGTGTAAATTATCTTTTTTTATATATTATTAATCCCTTTAATTTAAATTTTTCAATGATATGTTTTGATGATTATATATAATTTTTTTATGATGAAATAGTTATAAATATTTTTTTGTTATGATTAAATATTTTTATGTTTAGAATTTATCTTTTTTTATATATTTTTAAATGTTAATATGTTTTAATATATTCTCCAATTAATTTATAATATAGGGTAATTAATACGTTTTAATTGGATAAATTTATGATGAACCACTGATGAATATGAAACGGAGTTGTTGATTACATGGAATTTTCTCAATAAAATATTTAAAAAAAGATTAGATTTATTTTTTCTATGTTTGAAGTGTTCGAATATGAGAAAGTAACATAGTAAATAAATCAAGTATTATCTCATTTGTTATAGTTTTATCCATAATTATAAAATTTTGATATGGAGTGGGGAAATAACAAAAAATTAAACATCAAATGATGATGAAAATATTAATCATGAGACAAAGGATTATATTAAATAATTATTTCATGATGTAGGCATTGAAATCATCGATAAAACAAAAATTGTTGAATGATTATATAGAGATTCTAATAAATAACTACTCTTGGGTAGCCCTAAATTTATATTTTTATCATCTATTTTGAGAATAGTAAACGTGAAAGAAATAAATGGGTGGCGTGATTAATGTTTCTCTAAATATCTTGAGATTTTAAAATAGATACTTCTAGAGGAAAATGGGATTCTATATTCCAATTAAGGAAAAAAAGTAATTCCCAATGGGATTGGGGTTTTAGAAGATACATGATTACATCAATGATTGTGTGTTTTATAAGAAGGAATATGAATATATATCAAAATTTCCTAAATGTTGGACATCATGATATAAGGTAGATGAAAAATTACACTCTAATTCATTCTGAGGTACTAGAATCAAACCTCCTTCTAAATAAATTTGGTAACTTCCAGTAATTATTCATTTGAAGCATCAATTATAAAGTTACAATGATGGAAAAGAATTAATTTTTTATACAGATGATATTATCTCTGATGGAAACTTATTTCAAAATATTGATTCATCAAAATGTAATAGTTTTGATAATAAATTTCTTGATTTTGAAAGTGATGCTTGAAATATAATAATGGGACTGTACATAAATAGAATCATCCATATCAAAGCCTCAGTAGTCAACATAGTTCGTGGTCTATTTTCATGGTATATTACAACTTTTCCCCATAGATATGTATGAATAAAAAAATATTTTATGATGCGCTTGATGATTTTTAGACCCAAAAAATCATCAAATGATATTGATGTGTATCATTCACCAATGATTGATGATTTAAAACATCTATGTGATACAAGTGTTACAATATTTTATGCATAAAAAGGCTATTTTATTTTGTGTTAAATTAAAATGTTCACTGTAAATGACTTTCATGGATATTGATACTTATCTGGATATATTATTAAGGTATATTAAGAATTTCCATGTTTTTAAGAAGCAACTTCATATTATTAATTTCAGAATGAAGGAATGAAATTTTATATGGGACATCAATAATATTTCTTAATTTAATAACTTATCATAAAATGAAAAAGTAATTCAACAGTTTACAAGAATATAATATCCCCCCACTACCATTTTCATCTAAAGAATATTAGGACAAGGGAAAAAATATTTATTTCACATTTGGAAGGAATGGAAGTTCTGTTCCTTAAAAAATATATAGAAGAAATAGTCTATATTATTCAAACTAGATTATTAGATATTTTTAGAGATAAAACAGAATATTAAAATTATTTTTGTTGGGAAAAAAATATGTGACATTTTGATTGGACATCTGTCAGATATAATAGGAATGAAAAAATAGGGATTACATGCTATATTGGACTTAAAGTTAATGGGAATAAATTTCAATTTTACTCCCACTATGAAAAGAAAACATAACATATTAACCTCCAGCTTGTCACACATAAGAAAGAGTGAGAAGATAATTCTTTGTCAATGTCTATATGCTATTAAATTACTAAGTGAGTATTCTTAAAATTTCATGAATTTAGTTTCATTGAGCAATATTAAATTAATATATATAAAATCTAATGAATTTCATGAATTGATATAACAACAGATACTTATCATACTAGATGGCATATTAGTGAAACCAATCAGAAATAATAGCAATGAGTTATATTATTTTTTCAAATAAATTTGTTGCAAATTCATTGATCCAAATTTCTTTGATTTGTTAAATAATGAATCTTCACTCATACTTTTTTAAACTACAAATATATTTCCCATCTATATTCTTTGATATAATGTTTTTTTGTGGTTTATTTAGTGTGTGTGATAAAAATATATGGTTCTATTTATTTATATTTTATGTAGCCTTTTGAAATATATCTGAAAATTTTAAAGGGGTGTGTAAAAATAATTCATTGACTTAAGGCCTCTATTTTTTAAAAATGTATATCAAAAGTTGTGATTGAGTTCTATACTGATTATTTATATGAATTGGAGAATTTTACTCTCCCTATATCACAACATTTGATAGTTTATAGTAATAGAAGATTGATTTATGGATGAAAGGAAAATATAATTCCATGTGATGAAGTGATGCATGAAAATTTATACATTTTGAACAACACATATGAGGTTCAACCATATATATCATCACATATTGTTGGATTAAAGGTATGATATATGGAAATAAATGAAAATTGGTTGATGATTGAGCATAAAAGACATTTTTTTTCTTGGTTTAATGGTAATTTCAAAACAGATTTCACTACATCATAAATATTAAAATGGTTATAAGAGGGACTATCTCTTAAAGTGATCACATTGTCTAGATTTGATATTAATATTCACACATTTTTCACAATAAAATGAAGATGATAATAGTATTTGTTGAAAATAATGGGGTAATAGTTGTCAATAAAGAGCTTCATTTTTCAAGTGAAAAAGATAAAAACACAATTTCTCCATTAATGACTTGTTTTTGAGTTCTTAAGGATATATGTAAAATTTATTATACTAATGTTAGAGAAGAAATTGTTTATGTGTAACTAGTTTGATAGTAACAGTAGTCTGAAACAAGATGACTATGGATTTACAATCATTGATTTGAAATGATTTAGTTGAAAAGAGGGATTATTTATCACGGTGACACATAAAAAGTAAATATTTTATGATATTGAATCATCGAATGATTAGTGGTAAGTTATTTTTCAAGGGAAAATAATTCATTTGGTTGATGAGGATGATGATGAAGTTATTGATTTTGTGAGGTTTTTCCATCTATTACATGATTTATGCATGATAACAATGATGATAATTCATAGATAGTACATGTTATATGAAATGATCATGGTGAAGGTATATTAGAAAATAATAAATTAATCTCTTAAATATTCAGGTAAATATTTATATTTTATTTCATTTTATAAATTTACATTTTTAAAAACTTTATTTTTAAAATTTAAATGTTTAATTCTGTATATATTGTTTATTTATATGATTTTCAGTTTACATTTTATATTCAAAAATTATAGTTAAACATTTTTTGATTGAAAAACCTGATGTATATCATTATGTTTTGGATAAAGTTATAAAAATAAAAACACTTTTTGTAACTCTGATATTTGAATTTATAAATTTTTATAATTTCTATCTTTTAAAAGTATGTTTCTCTTTAATTTTTAGGTTTCATATGTTTTATCAAGGATAATGAAGTCATTTTTTTTTAAATTTACACATGATTGAAAATGTTTTTCTTACATGTTTTTCTATTCATTATTTTTAAATATTATATTTTCTAATAATATGCCAATATATAGAATATAATTACATCATTCTATTTAAATGATAGACCCAGAGGAAAAGGAATATTTACTAATGTATATATCTATTTTTTCATATTATTAAATATTTAATAATATTATTATTTAATGATAGTAATCATCAAATTTGTAAAAAAAATATTTTCAGGACTATTGGTGTGCATCCTACATTGGAGTCTTATTTTTGTTCTCAAAGGAACACAATTCTTAGAGTTTGTTGATGTAGGATTACAGGTTTATAAAAACGTTCAATTTATAATGGAGAAATATAATACATATAAATTTTAATCATAATAATTACCCAACCTTCCCAAATACAATTAACTTTTTGAGTGATATCACCATGTTGAGTAGTTCTAAGATTAACATTTTATATCCAGATCGGAAGTCCGTTAATAAGATGATGAAAGAGAATCTTTTAAAGTCCATAACATTAAAATATTATAATTTATTTATTTTTACCTCATTATTAGAATATTATATATTCTATATGACTAATATTTAATATATTTAATTACAGATGACATTCTACTTCCATGAAATGAATGAAATTAATAATATATATATAGTGGTAGTTCAATGGATATATTTTTTATGAAAATTAATAAAATATTATGTTTTGGGAAGTTACATAATGAAAACCCGTGTCTCAAGTATGAGTTTTTAGATACAAAGACCGAGACTAAATTTTTCTCTCTTCATCATGATGATGAACTTATAGTATAATATTTTTTGTATACTATAAAATTTATTTTATATTAACTACTTACTTATTAATTTTTTTAGGTAATAATACACTAGTAGATCTCACCAATTTATTTATTTTTAGATTTTATACCCTCATATTTTGTCATGTCGAGGGTATCATTTAATGGAGAAGAAAATGACTGTTGAAATGTTTGATGCATTAATAGATAAATATGGAATTGTTTTTGCTAAGGTCCAGTTCAGTCCTCTATCTCAACCACTAACCAAAAAAATGGAAAAATAGTTACAAGGAAAAAAATGAAAAGTCTCTTATAGATCAATTTAAATAAGTATATGATTGAATTATAATAAATTGATTTTTCTTTTCCATGCATTTTTTTATTTTTTAATTCAATAACACTAATACACCATTTTAATTTATCATTATAAGATGAACATCAAGATTAAGTGATGTATGGGAATTTTATCCTTGAGGGTTAAATGATATTCTAGATACATCTCTAAGAATTCCATAATTCCTCATCTATATAAGAGGATATGAAACATGGGTCAGTATTAGTTAACATTTTGGTCTTTAAAGTAAAAAATCAAAGGGTACAAATATATATTCCTTAAAAGTTGAGCTGAAATACCTAAAATAGTCCATGGTAAATCAAATTAGATTAGTTTTTTAGTATATGTTTGAACAAATTATGAGAAAATTATAGCCTGTGAGACTTTCATATTCAGATCCTCGACCTCATCATTCAGTCCCAAACTAATACTATTAGTTGTGTGTTGGAGATCCTTGTATACATTTTTCCCATATAGAATCGTATATATTTTGGGAGATTACTTACAGCTCCATCCTATGAAATTGATACAAGAAATAGTATTAGTACATGACATTATTAATCCAAATTCTCTATTTTCATTTCTTACATCAGAGGTTACCATATTTGTAGATTTTGTGGGTTATTTATTTTACTCTAGCCAGTTATCCTTCTTCATTATCCTACATAAGGTATGAATTGGTTTTTAAATATAATTCACGTTTGATTGAGAATTACTTATAATGTTTTATTATATTTAATTTATATAGGAGTATATACAAAAATTAATAAGTAAAAACTAAACAAAATTTTTAGAAACCAAAAAATTTGGATACATCTAAGATTTATAATGGGATAAAAATATTATCTCATATTTCTTCATTATAGGATAATATTTATGATTTTTCGATTGAATATGATATATATGGAAGATAATATTCATTGAGAATATTCAAAAAAATATATCATGGATATTTTTATTTTTTATGATCTCACCATACATGTGTTCCAGTTTTTTTATCATTTATGTAAATTTATACTTATGATATTCATTAATTAATTAAATATCACTTCATGCGGCTTAATTTATTACTCATTTAATTGGTCATCTATACAAACTTTTAATTTTTTGTTTATAGTTTTATAGATCCAGATAACATTTCAACTCTTTTGAAATATCTAGATGATGAATCTAGAGTTATATACATATATATATATATATGACAGATCACAAAATGTGGAGATTTGGTGCTGGTTTTTTCCATTTTTATATGGGTAAGAATATTTATCTAATTAGGAAATAATATTTATTATATTTTAATTAATTGTGAATTTTTTATATTTTTGTGTTCAATGGATGTTAAAAATATTCCACCCACATGAATTCACATTATTTTGGTTTTCTATTTTTTAGGCGGATTTCATAAAACTTTTATAAAATTGTTAAATAAGTAAGTTTTATTTTTTTATAAGTTCCTTACTCTTAAATATTATTTATTATACATGTTTTCCTAGTTAATATATAAAAATTAAAGTCATGGAGAATGTTTAATGATGATAACTTGTTAAAACAAGAGCCAAATAAATTAAAATACATTAAATAAATGGTAAATATATTTTTTATTATATAATATATTTTTTAAATTATATATATATATATATATTGTTTTTTATTTTCATTTTAATGTTTCATAACATTAATTTCATCATCAAAAGGGAAGGGTAGAATATGGTTTTTTTAAGATTCATGTTTGAGATAATGAAAACTGGGCTAAAAACTAAATTTCAAAAGATTAGATATATTAATTATTTTAGGTTCTATGTCAATATATTCTATTTTTTAATCTTATAACATTATTTATTATCATATATTGTTAATTTAGTCATGTATTATACAAATGAATACCTTACCAATCTTTGAAGTTTGTTTGAAAAATATTTTTAGGTATGGTTAATTTATAAATTATCATATATGTTTATTTTAATTAAATTTTAAAAAACATGTATTTAGATAACCATTTTATAATTTCTGTTGTTTTTTTAATTTTTTGTACTGATAAAATTCTTCATATGTTTTCATTACATGTAATTTAATCTATTTACAAAAAATACTCCAACATTGGTTTTTTATAAAATTACGTGGAATCATAATTATAGATCGTTTGTTGTAAGTGTTTACCCAAAATAGACATAAAAAGTTATTATCTATGTTGGTTTAGTAGAAAACCTAATCTAGAATGTTATATGGGATTGGTATTTTTTCCATATTAGTTAAACCATAAAACTGACATGGAAATGTTTTTCTATCATCGATTTATCAAAAAAATAATGTTCAAACACCAATTCAAACCACATTTAGTTGAAGTTTCGATGTTGGTTTTTTGAAAAATGATAATGAAAATATTATTTCAAATTTCTACTGCATAAAAATGGTTAAAAAATGATATTGAAAATAAAAAAAATTATTGTTAACATAAGTATTTACACTAGTTATATTTCCCGCAAAGTATACCATAACGAGGGTAATAAATTATGTCATTAGTATTCTATGGAACAAAGTTTCATATCAAATATTCATAAAAAAGGTTATAAAATATAATTGGCACTGTGAACCATCAAACATTGATACCTTTCTTAAGTCAACATTCAGTCTGAGCTATTTTTTGTGGCTGAGTATCTTTCAAATCATATATTTGGTTTGGAAAAATCAAGATGGTATTTTTAATCTAGTTTGATGTGTTTGAAATCTTAACCATTTATTGAGATATATTTATGGAGTGTATGTTCATATCTAGCTAATTTATTTGTGATTTTATTATCAATTTTATGAGGGAAATGTTATGTGCTCATCTAGTAGGATGAGTGGAATGTGATGTGTACATCCATCTAGTTAGTATATAATCATAGAATTGAAATTGTATGGGTTGATATATGGGATTGATATACCATGTGTCTTATGATTAATTGGTTTCATTGTAATATTAATCATATAATTATTAATATTTAACATATAGTATGATTGGTGGACACATGTATAGAGGTAAATAAAACTGATTGATATCATTCTAGATCACATTATAGCTCAAGTACCCCAAATTATTTTATAGGGTCCCCACATTACATATATTTAATGATTTTGGAATTAATTTTTGTTTTCATTATAGAAATAGACTATAGGGTCACCCATTTTGGTTAAATAAAAAAGGTATTATGATTTATGAAACATAGAGATCTACTATAACTTTAGTTTAGAGTTTTTTTAAAATTTATTTTAGATAGATATTCAAAAATGTATTTCATATGGTTTTATACATGGTGAAATTGATAATATCTTTCCAAAAGTTTTTTTGAAATATCAAATGAGAGATTCGGAAATTATTTCATAATTTATTGTATATGATACAATATTAGGTGATATGGAATAATGTTTTTGTTTATTTAATGTAGGAGAGAGATCTATATAGATTTTTTAAAACATATAATACATATAATGTATTTCATCTATATCATTATATATTATATGGTATATGTCCTAATGTATGACTTATATGAATCTAAGGGATATTGTTTACCTTGTTATGGGATATCGTATGTGGTGGTATAAAAGATATTGCACCATTCTCTAAGGAATATATTATTGTACAATATATATATATTATTAGAGTTATGATATATATTTAAATCATAATATATGACTATTATAGGGAGTTAAGTGTTCAATGTTAAAATTTTGAAATCTTCTCTCTATGGATAAAATTGATTATTATTATTTAAATGATGAAACATTTGTAAGAATTGGTCAAATGTATTTATATGATAAAATTATATATATGGTTGAATTAATTACTAATATTTTAACTAATGGTAATACTTTAAGGGATCATAATTTTTGATTAATTGTCATGAAGGAATTAATAACATCATTAAGGCCTACATAAGGCGGCTAAAGGTTGTGAAAATAGAATGTGTCGTTCTCTATTTATTATCCCTACTAAATATATCTTCTTATTATTTATTTACCCCATGGGGTACTAGCATACAATGGTTAGAATTAGAATCCAAACTAAGTGCTGTGAGATTCCATAACCCATGGGTACCCTAAGAGGATGAATGTTTTTTTGTAACATTTAAGTGATATTTATAAAGATTGTGGTGAAAGAAATGATATTTGGATAAAATTAGTGTAAGGTACACACACATGTTCATAATTTTATAGTATACATGGTTTCAATTTTATAACAAGGATATCTTAGATTGTTTTTTCTTAATGTCATCAACTTCCTGAATAATTTTTTTTTCAATCAGAATAAACTGATTATTGCTATGGGTTGATAATATATGTGCGGATAGTATGTATATATCATGTTTTTAATTTTCAATGATATATAATATAATATTTTAATATATTTCATATATAATGGATGATATTCACTGATAATTTTTGTTGATTAGAAGTTGTATTGTGGACTAGAAATATTTTTTCTTTTCTGAGTCTAAGGAAAGGGTGTTTTGAAAAGTGAGCTTTAAAATGGATTTATAATGCCTGTGATATTGTGAGATGTTGGTTTTACATTAGTATAGATGTTTTAGTGGAATTATATATGATTGGATAAAGTCTATAGGGTTTTATGAATCCACTATAAAAATGTAGTAGCTTACATTATATAATAGGTGGGACTCCAATAGGTACCTAGTGTGATATCCATTGGCAGAGGAGGCCCTTGATGGAAAATAGGTACCCATAATCCATCCATAAAGTACTCTGTGTCTAGTAAATAGTTATTTTTTATTTTTATTTTTGAGATATGAATTAAAGGAAAACATAATAAAAACCCATCCTTATAACTATTTGATCCAAAATAAAAAGCCTGACTAGCACCCTCACCCCTTTCGTTCTTCTCTACATCCATCGATCTTGGGTAGAAAACTCTTTTTTAATTTACACATTAAATTTGTTAGTAATATAATATGTATAATGGAAATTTTAACCTTTCAATTATTCATGAGGTTACTCCCATATTAATATTTTTGTGGAAGCCATTATTTAGGGCCATGTTTTTTGATTTCTTGATTTTAAGAAATTAGTACCAAACCAACTGGAAATACTACATAGGGTAACATCAATGAGTACATGGTAGGTGGTCTATATTATATTAAACCATATAAATAGTGTTTTATGTGTTATATCATGTTCTTATATGGGGATATTGTTTCGAGTAATTTAAAAGGATCTCCAAGATTTATTTAATTGTGTGATGGACTAGGTAGAGCCTCTTAGTATTACAATGGGTGCTTTCTCAGGGTTTTATAATTATATAACCACTCGATGAATTCTATTCTAGGGTGTGTGAGTACTATTTTTGTATGAATTACCTTAATAACACCATTGGGGTTAGAATAAATTAAAAATATCCTATGTTAGAAACTTTTATCATATTAGGTAAGTAATAGTATATTTAGACATTATAGTTAAGTATTCAGATGATCTTCTTTTTTGTGTGTTTCCAAGAATTATCCTTTTTAGGGAGAATTGGATTTTTTTTTGTAATTAGGAAGGATTGGAATCATTTTTCATAAAATATTTTGATAATGGGGTTCCTTTAGTAAAGATTATGATTTTTTAAATTTTATAGTCCCATTTTATGGGAATTATTTATAGATGGGTGATAGAGGGTGATTCTTGGGTCTTGAGTTCTTTTAAAAATGGAAACCTTTTCTACTTATGTTGTAGGAATTAAGAGAGTATGTTTAATTAATTTATGGACTTCAATTAATTTTTTCCTTTTGGTTGATTGAAATTTTTCTTGATGATGGGTTAACTAATATTCCCAGTGGTTTTTTGGATCACTAAATGGTGTTTTAGTATTGAAACAATTATGTTTATTTTTGAAATTGAAATGATAATTTTCTAGGTCGCTGGAGACATTATGTTGTTAAAATACTAGATAATATGTAATCACTATAGGTGAAAGGTCCATGAGTTGGGCACATTGAGGGAGTATATGATGGGTCTAAGGAATTGAGTGACATGACTTCCTATTGATTGACATGTGTAGGCTGATCGTATCAACTTGTTATACCTTATGATCTAGGGAAATAAATAGACATGTTATCATATTAATAAATAGTGAGTTATGATATATGTAATAGTTTTATTTCATGGTTGAATAAATGTTAAGTTATGAGTAAGTACAATAGATGTTGTATATGATTTAGATAGAAGAATATACTTAGGCTTATACCATGAATAACATGGTAATTTTTTTTATCATTCCTAACTTTGAGAGGGTACTATTATGGAACCAATAATGGTGTGGATTCACTAAGAGGGAGGTGAATCATTTTATATAATTTATTTTCTACCTTTTATGATTTCATATGAAATCAACCTTCATCACATGTTTTAGTGATTCATACTACTTCTTAACTAACACGCACTAAGGAAAGAAACAAATAAAGGATACTCAATGTATAAGGTTCCCAAATCAAAATGACTATCTAATCCTTAAAATGATATAGACTCACTTGAAACCATAAAATATACTAAAATTACCACAATGGATACAATAGGTATGTTTTATTCAAAAAATCATGTTATAATAATATAATATAATAATATCCTCACACATGAAGAAAGGAAAATACCTTGATAAAACTTTTAACCAATTTTGTTTTGTCATCAATATGGTTGGGATTATACTTTTCCACCTAATATATCATATCCTGAATATTTAATAGTGTTATTTCACTTATTATTTATTTAATAATAGGTTTTATGATCACACATACCCATGTTTGTTCTCTTCTTTAACTTTTTCATATCTTCCTCTCATGTATACTCTCTTCTTCTCAATAATACCCTCATCCATATTAGTTTTACCTTCCTAATAACACTTATATTCCTTTGAGTTAATAAATTTAAAATAAAATTTTAATCTCATAACTTCCTTCAAATTCTCATTAACTACTCCCATTACCTTTTTATCCATAGGATCATTCAATATCTGTTATTCACT
The DNA here is from genome assembly GCA_963277665.1 of Viscum album. Taxonomy (NCBI): domain Eukaryota; kingdom Viridiplantae; phylum Streptophyta; class Magnoliopsida; order Santalales; family Viscaceae; genus Viscum; species Viscum album. Next base: position 116,165,075 of record OY728139.1, on the reverse strand, counting down.
ATTGATGTGGTCTGTGACTTTAAAGATTGTTTGTGCGTGTCCCTTATGTAAGAAACTGAGTTGTGTCATTAAATCCACTTAAAATATGAATATCTATTTTAAATACAGCTTGATAATTATTATATATGTAGTGTTATAATATATTTTAGGTACCCTTCTTTTACCACTCCTTACACCACAGTTTTTCATACACTATTTTACACCGACCATTATGAACTACTTTGGAAACTATTTAACTACATTTGAATTATTCAAAAAAAAAATTGTTCTAGGGTGTGTTATACTTTTTATATTTCAATTATGAACATTATTATCACAAAATTTTTTGTTCTATGATGCGGGACTCCATAATTTGAATCATATATAGTAGACAAGACTATTTTCTTCATTAGGAATAAGTCATATCAGGTTTTCAAGGACATATCAAAACAACCAAAATTTCTTGAATATAGTGTGTTATTTATCATTTTAATTACGATAAACTCACTATTATTTTTGTATAAGTAATAAAACATAAATATCATAAATAAAATCTTACATATCATCCCTTATAATGATACTTTTATAATTATCCAAACACAAATGTTAGCCACCAAGGAATCAACCAAAACATAAATGATCCTCCCTGTTTATCATAGGGTACCTTCTGAACTAAAAATCATTTTAAAATGTATATTATATATTTCATATCCCTATTCAATTAATTTTTTTTTCAGAATTTAAATGCAAAATAGAAAAATCACCTCTCTCACACCATAACTTATCAAAACACCAGTGTCCTGAGAAACCATTTTTTTCTCTTCTCATACCATGTCCACACCAATTTCATGTATTACCATAATATGGTGATTTCACCTAAACTAAAAACTTCTTTAAACAACACTCTTTAACTTCAAAAAAAATTTATTTTCTTCCAATGATTCCAAAAAAATGGAAAAAACTTCATCTCAAATGAACCATCATAAAACAACTTATTATGAACCTAATTTATGTGTTGATAAAAAAAGACAAAATGACAATCATATCCACATAAAATATTCTCCAATTATACATTTTCATATTATCAATATATAAAACTCTTTAATGGTCTCAATAACCTCCCAAATAACATAACCACTTTAAATTTTAACATATTCATCATTTATGGGCTCAACGGTATCCCGCTTTGGATTTTTGTAGCAACCACTGTGAATAAATCACATTTAGAACTCAACACACATAGAAATGAATCAATATTTGACAATTTTAATCCTATATTATAAAATATGGTCTAATAAACAATATAATTAAAAAATAATACCATGATGTCCATTAGATATATTTACATTCACTTCTTCACATCTCTTGATACTCCATTATACCAACTAAGTGTAACATCTCGAAACACAACTTTTCTTCAACTTTTGAAAACATTATTCCATCTAATATCTATATAAAAAGTTCCTACATACATTTGTATAAAACATGTTAGAATATTTCAAAAAAATATATTTAATTAACTTCCTACCCCTTTTAAAAAATCTATCAAAATATATACTCCCTATGAACAAGATATATTTCTCCTGATAGGTCAAACACATATATATGGATCCCACCTATATGGATGTTCTCCCCCATTATAAATTCATAATAAAAATGGAATAATATTGTCTTTATCCAAATTTGAAAATAGTACTCCAATGAAAAATATATATAGGGTAATATTTCACTGTAGCTTAGTATTGAGTGGAGTGATTTTGAACTTCTGTCATCAACCATAAAATATTAAATGAATCATTTGGAAATAGTTTAGTGAACACATGATCTATTTTCTATTTTATTGTAATAAATTATAGATTCATCACTCCTTACTAAATTAGATATTTTATAATGTGATATTTTATTCAATATTCATTAATCCTAAATGATAAACAAAATTCCATGATATATTGATAACACATTGATTATCAAATCACACGAATAGAAGAAACACCAAATTCACATTGAGGTCTTCTAATTGTGATTTAATCCACATAAATTTGGTATTTTCATTAATAGAAGCGAAATAATTCTCCAAAGTAGTACTTAAGGTCACTGAACATTTCTTCCTTCTATTTCATTCCACACACCTTTCTCCTAAAAATAATAATCCACTGAATGTAGGCTTTCTATCAACAACATTTTCAGCACAATATACATAAGTATATCCAAATAAGTCATGTCCAATATTTTTAAAATATTTCAACCAATTATTTACTATACCTTTGATATATCTAAGTATCCTATTTGTGTCAATAAAATGTGATCTCTTTGGAATATTTTTATTTCTATCACAATGTGTATCAGCATAAACAAGATCTAATAGAAAAGCTTCCAAGAAAATTTATCTCCTAATAAATCTTACAGACTCCCTTGAATCAATTTTCTTTCATTAATTATCTTTTTAAATCATGGTTACTAACCAAATTTGTGTTGATATAAAATTAAAACATTCTATATCAAACTTATTCAAAAGTTATCAGGCATATGTCTCTTAAGAAAAAAAATATGATCTTTTTCTTAAGAATATTGAAAACCCAAGAAATACCTCAACTCTACAAGAATGGACCTCTAAAACATATTATTAATTTATAAATCTAATTCTTCAATATATCCTTATTTATTTACATATAAATATAAATATATATATTTATATATTATATAGATTATAATAATGAACGATAAATATTTGTATTCTTTAATGTAGAGGTTATTCTCTACTCTTTCTTTCTTGAACTTAGTTCCTTCAAGAATGAGTCACGATTTAAATTATATATTCTAGGGTATTTATTTGATCCACATAAAAAAATATTTATGTTTCAAATGTAACATTTATCTTCTCTAAGTGATAATCTATATGGTTACTAAATATAAAATTATTATTTCTATTATTCATTGAGGAAAGAATACTTGACATCCATTTGAATGACATTGGGATTAGTTTATGAAAAAATAGCTGGAAAAATTCTAATGATCTCAATCCTAGAAACGGGTGTAAATGTATCACTAAAATAAATTACATTCATCTATGAATATAATTTTCACACATGTTTTACCTTGTTTCTCTTCACTTATCCTTTCTCATTTAACTGGTTTCAAAATACCCTCTTTATTTCCTTGAAATTATTTTTTGTTGGATTGGGTAAAAACTACCTTGTTTCATTATTATAGATCTAATTTGACTTCTTATTTAATAGAATCAATCTATTCTTAATTCACTAATTCTTATTGTCAATATTTTGGTTAAACCTCATAAAACAACGATGAATAAGTTATTCTCTTCAATGTTATCCTTTTTTAATTATTATTCATTGATCTAAATTTATATTTTAATCATTAAAATGATTTATTATCCTTTAATGATTTGATAAAGGTTGATATTAATCACTCTAAATAATTTAATCATCATATTCAAATAGAATGTTTTCTAATTTAATATCCTTTTTAGAATCCACATCTTACTTATCAACTAATTATACTTGTTCAACTTTACCTATGAATCATTCTTCATGATATGTAACTTTTCTCCTTGAGGGTTACATCACCATTACATAATCATTATCCAAAATATTCCATGTTGCCTCATTTTTTCAATTATATCCTCTTGAATTTGGAGTATATCCAATGAAGATATCATCAACTCCTATTTATTCAAACTTCTACAAGTTTTCAATATTATCTAAAATATTATAAGGGATTCAAAATGCCCTAAATAATTTCATTATAGGTGTGTTATTGTAAAACATTTCATATAGTAAATTATCATAATTAGGTCAACATAAATTTTGATTTTTTATTTAAACTATTGTACCAATTTATTCCTCTAGAAAAACCATGAGGTATAATTCTCTATCAACATAATGTGATAAATTTCCACCAAAATTATATTATTTCATTCATAAAAACCATTTTTTTGTTTATATGGTATATTAAAATCCTCAAAATTAAAATTATTCTTTTGGCATGGTCTAAACTTTTAACTAGTCTATTTACCATCATTATTTATCTACAATGTCTTTAAAGAGAAAACATTATCCTTTTCTACATTGCTATTGAAATATATGAACATATTCAAGTTGTATGACTTATATTTTATAAACATATTATAATTATCATAGGATAATTTATCGATAAATAAAATAAATTTTTTATCTAAAATTTTCATTTTATTTTTTTAATCTCAAAAATATCTGAATGAATGATCCCTTTTGGATGAGAAGTATAGATCTTCACTCTCTTCTATAAATAATCAAATATCTTTTCATTTTAGTATATATAGAACCTCAAACATATTTCTCACTTCAATAATGAAATATCATAGAGATTATTTCCTTTTATTATCTTGTTCATAGTATTTTTACCAAGGTGAGAAATTCTTATATTTCATAATTGATTTTATTCCTTTATTCTTGAAATTATTATTTTTCAGTACTACAAACCTAAAACAAGTTACTAAATATTCTCTGTAAACTTTTTAAAATACTTCTATATTTCAGAATCAACATGACTAATCCATTACTTAAGAACACCAAATGATTGCCTTCATTGTAGAGTTGATACAGACTTATTACATTTTGTTTTAACCCATTAACAAATAATTTAATCATTCATTACAACTTATCTTCTCCAAGGAATGTTGAACCACATATTCTAATTTAATGTGACCCATAATTACCAAAATTAATTGACCCTTATTTTCAATTTCTAACAAACTTAAGTATGTTAAAATTTCTTATATTACAAGGATCATCCACTATTTATTATTTCTATATTATCCATTTGAAATTTTTTGAGTACCACTTTAACAACCAATTTTTTCTCTTTTCTATTATCTTTAATCATTATAGACCATTGATTATGATGATTCATACTCATTTGGGTAGATAAAAGTGTGAGATATTTATTATTAAAGTTACACGGTTGGTCTCATCTTTCGAAAACATCATTTAATTATTGGAACTTCTTCTCAACCATCAGTCTAAAATTTTCAAATTATGTATAAACTTTTCTCCTTTGTGTGATTAAATTCCATTAGATATTTTCCCATAACCTAATTATGCATTATGGTGTTGTTAATTTCACTAAAATCATATTTCTATGTTCCTAATGCTTCCAAAATAAAAAAACTAACAATAAAAATATAATTTCATTTTTAAAATGAATATTTTCTAGAAGTATATTCCTGTTATAATTTGACCCTTTGACCATTAATATTTGATTATTTTACTAAAAAATTATATTATAATACCAAAACATTATTATTAATTATAAAATTCTTTTTTAAAACTTTGGTATTTCTATTAGAAACTAAATAAACATTTAAATTAGTGTTCCTGTAATTTTCTTATTGTAAATAATAGTTATTTTACTCAAATTTAAAATTCTATACATTTATTTTAGCATCAAACAATTTTGACCAATTTATTATTTAATATTTCTTAAGCTAATTCAATTTAATTTTTAATTTTTAATTTTATTTATTACAACACTATTTATACATCAAAAATATTCATAAAAATATATAGTATCTACTCAAAAAATATAGAGACCACTACCTTCCCATAAAAAACTCTAATGGTGCTCACCATTTCCTTATCTCAAGTGAAGAAGTCATATATTATATCACCATCAATCATTTTTATATATTCATAATAAAATCTCCAAATATATATATTTTCATGATTCACCATTTAATTTACTTCATAAATTTATCCCAAATTTCATTAATGTTTTGATCCCCCTATCCTTGAGAAATTACTTCTCTATAAGAGGAGAAAAACAGAATTTGACCATAAATATCAGTCACTAAATTCGTTTTATAAAATTATATCATAGAAACACATTCTATATAAGGAACATGTATATTAGTATTATCCTATAAAACATCTATACAAATTCATTATAAATCATAAATCATATAATATTTAAATAGATAATAATGTTTCCCATCAAAAGTGGAAAACTATAGCTACTCGGGATGTTCATACATAAATATTTCATCTTTCTAGAAAAATAGTAAATACATTAAAAATTAAATACCTAGGGGCCATAATTGTTTAGTTATTTTAGATATTAAATACAAAATATTCTTATTTGGATAAATATAATATCCCCCAAAAAGATCTTCGCACATAGTAGTCTTATTAGACATACCCTACTCAAAACCATTCCTCAAAACCAAGTGAAATGAAACAAACAAAATTGTGATGTCATATTCTCATTAAGGTTAAAAAAGTGTTATAAATAATCATAAAATTAGAATAAGGGTATGAGAACATGAGAAAAATAATTAAAAATCATACCCTTCATATCAAAGATCAGAATCTTGACTGAGGGAATAAAGATTGGTAGTTCATAAGACATGAATCAAAAAGTAATCATAAAACATGATCCAGGAGAACATAAAATTGGCATAATACATAGATTTTTTTTGAACATATAATAATATAAAATATTATTTCAATTCTACTCAAAAAGACATTCATAAAATATTAGTATTGGGAAAACCACCCGTATACCTACTTCAGGCTTGGGATAACCTCCCATGTACCCTCTTTCTAGAGAGGGGTAACCTCCCATGTACCCTCTTTTGGGAATGTGATAACCTCCTATATACCCTTTGATATCATATAATGATAATAATTACCCAATGTGTTAGAGGTAGATATAGGTCCCACCCTACAAATAATGAGAATCATACATACATGTTCCATAAGATCATAAAAAATTCGTCATATCAGAACCTATGAAAAGAAATGGGTTTCATAAACATTTAATGATATCATATCCTAGGGAAATGAAACAAGTTTAATAATGAATTCATCAATTAATCATAGTATATACCATTAAAAAAATAAGATAGTTTCATAATAATTCTTTCATGGTATAACAAATGGAAGTTAGATGGGTTTCACAAACTTATTTTCATTAGAAACATAAACCATCCATAGAAAGAATATGAATGTTATCATTGGATTATATCCCCCATAAATCATAAGTATCATAAATGTACATAATATTATATGGACAATAATCTTAAAATAAATTTCAATTGGAACAATTCTTGAGAAAAATATCATTTCTTTTAAAATCCCTTTTTTAGTTACAAATTTATAAATATTAAGAAAATAATTTTCATTAAAAATAAACTTGAAAACATCTAAAGTAACATTAAAATTTTATTTAAAATATTTATTATTGGAAATATAATTTGCACATTGAAAACTATTTTTCTAAAATAGAAAACATTTTCAAAATCCTTTTCAATGAAAATAACCACTGAAACATATAAAAGAATATTTAAAATTAATTTAAGACATTTCTTGAGGAAGATATCCTTTCATATTTAAAAGAAATTTTTAAAAAATAAAATATTTTTATATTACTTAAATTTAAAAATAACAATGAAAACCCATAAAGAAATCTCGGAAGAAATTAATTTTAATGATGGTGGGAAATTCTATTCATGACATACACGTTAAAACAAATATTCCTTTCACATTTCCGATAAAAGAAAACTGGGAATTGTTTGGAAAGAGACATGAGTATTCCTTTAAAAAAACTTTTAAAAAATATGAAATCTCTAAAAATGTATTTAATAAATCAATTTAATAATTTTAATCACATTTTTGAAAAAAAATTAGAAAACATTCTTCTAGAATTTTTGTAAAAAAATAATGTTGAACTATAGAGTACATAATGAAAGTAAAATAAAGGGAAAACATTATATATTATCTAAAAATAACTATATGATAATAAAATTCATGAGTTTATTAAGAATTGTATCATATGATTTCATTATTATAAACACAAAAAAACAAATCTCATAAATGATGATATTATAACCTAAAACCCTTACCAATTTGGTAAATTTGAATCCTAATCCCTATAAAAGAATAACATTAAATGAAACATATAATATCATAAAAATGGGAATATTTTTTATATAACATGTAAAAGGGAATGTATGTGCACATTTTGGAAGAAGATTGGTGCATAACATAACTTTGGTCTCCAAGAAGGCAATTTGAGACAAAAATCCCTTACTACTTTAGTAACCTTTGAACCACAAACCCCATGAAAGAGAGATAATAAATTGGATACATAAATCCCTATAGTTTTAAGAAAAAAAATCATAAAATAAATTCAGTTTAATTACATATACAACATAAAATAAACACATGGTTAATATGGCTTGCGTCTCACAAAAAATAATAGTGAGAATGCAATCCCTTACTTTAAGTTTAGAATTACTTCATACATGATCAAAACTCCTATATAATAAATATATATTTGTTATAGATATATTAAATAACCATACATATATATATATATCCTATCACATATTATTTAGTTATGACATTTTATTACCTATTTATTAAGTTTTCAATGTTAAAGTCATGTTTCGAGCAAGAACTGCAATGTTTTTATGTATATTCTGATTTTTTATTTTTGTGTATATTAAATTGATCATAGTTAACTAATAAATATAATTTTAACCATGTTATAAATATCATATATAATCACTATATATTAAATTATAGTAATTCAAAAAATTTATTGATATAAAATGAAATACATCGTTTATGGAGACCGAAAGCAAGACATACACATGAAAACTTATTTCATCTTCCCAACAGGAAAAAACAAAGAAGTTAAAATTATATATTAACATTATAGAATCATTTTAAAGTTGTATATACTACCTATTTTCATTAAAATAATCCTTATTACCTTTCATGTATAACATGAATGAATAACATCACTTCACGAGGCGATAAAATGATCAACATTATCAAATTCCCATGGAAATAAAAAAAGGGAAAATGTGAGATACTAATTATAGAAGAATAATAATATCATAAATATCAAATATAATAAATAAAATATAAGTATATACATCTTTTTTTTGCGGTGATGGAAAAATAATAACATTGGTTCGTGAGGCAATAATTCTCCTTGCACATGAATGATGATTTCGTAACACAATTGATGGGAGAAGAGAAGGATTAGGGTTATTAAATTAAGATAATAAAATATCATTATATTATAGATACATATGACATTATATATATATTTTTTAAAAATAATTTAATCATTTTCAATAAGATATAATATAAAACGCTTGATTAGGGATCTTACATCTTCTTCGGAAAACTTTTTTTGTTTTGAAAAAAAGGATTATTATGCAAGATTTATGGACAAAATAAGGATTATAGGATGATTTTAGGGAAGTAATTAATTTATTTGGTAGGTATTAAATAGACAATGTTTTTTGGATGTGTGAAATGATGAGGAGAGGGGTGGTCTTTTATAAGTGAGGTGAGTGACACACTTTTATTTTTTTTAAAGAAAAAGGTGTACATGCATTTTTCACTTTCCAAAAGGATAAAAAAGGGTCCATTATTGAAAACATAATATATAAGGTAGAAATATGGACATAAAATGTGTTTTGGAAAATTTTTAATTCCTTTTTAACCATTATCTTTTTATTTTAACCCCCGGTAAACCTATTTCTACCTTAACCACAGTAAACAATTTTTACTATTTTTTAATTAATTATGATAAAAAAAATGATGTTGAAATTATTATATGATATAAATTATTATGATTAAAAATATTTAATATATTTCTAGAAATTCCATTTATAGAAGTGGAACATTTTAATTTAAAATTAATCATATGGACACAATAAGAAAGAGGGGTTTGAAAGAGAAAATGTTCAAATGTTTAAAAAGTTTTTACATAAAAATTCAATTAGAAAAAGATTAAAATCACATAAATTTGATTAATAGGTATAAAATTTTATTAATTTTACTCTCAAAATCATATTAATTTTTTAAAAAAATTTTAAAATCATTAAAAGAAATAACAATTCTTAATAAAAATTTATATATTTCACTATTCATTGAAATACTTATCTCGTCGGAAAATTTTTAAAAAATAAAAATAACATAATTTTGAAATTATTATTTCAGAAAAAATATTACCAATGGAATTTAAAAAAAAATTAAATTTTAAATTAAAAAACCACAGAGGTGACGAAAATGTTGGTTTTCAATAAATTTATTTTCTAAGTACAAGATGATTCTATATTAACTCCATTTCAAATAATAATAATGTTATGAATATAAATTAAAATTTATTGATATATAATATATAAATTTAATTTAAAACATTCATAATAAGATATTATTTTGAATAATTAAAACTAATAAACATTATTTTTTTCAAATGCTTTTCAGATAAACAAACATGTTTTTTAAACCCAAAAATAAACATCTACTAAATTCTAATATAAATCTGATACAAAATTAATTAATTGTATTAGAAAAATCTAATGTTACTTTAAAACATAATCAATAATTTAAATTAATTAATTTATTAAAAATAGATGATAGTTTTACAAAAATCAGTATTTTTTACTATTCATTAAAAACAATTATTTTGTCAAACAATCCAAAAATATCACCATGAGTTAATTTTTGTATGATGATTTCAAAAATGAAGTTAATTTTATCCAATAAATTTTACAATATATCCACAAATAATTTAAAATATTTTCTCATAAAATTCAATAAAAAACATTTTCTAAGAAACCCTATTTTTAAGGAATATAAATACTTTACTAATAATGATTTCTAATTTAATAATATTTTATAAATAAATTTATATTGAGTATGAAATTTATATGTAGATATCATAAAGTATTTAATACTATCCATACACATCTATTTAAAAACTAGTTTGTAATAGTCTTGTTTTCATGGTTCGTTAAAGCATAGAGATTTGTGTCATGCATGCTATCAAAAAACTCAATTACTGTGTGTAACATAAGCTAAAATCAATATTGTGAATTATGAAAGATGTATAGAAATTTAAATTAATTAATAAAAATATTTCTTAAAATATTGGGATGTTATGGATTCCCTTTACTGTTTATTAAATTCATAATTACCAACTTCACAATAGAAATTTAATGACTAAATCTTTAAACCTAGAGGAAATATTTATATTTAAAATAAAAAAATATAGTCTTCAAAAGATACATAGGCTTCTCTAATACAACTTGTTATATCTCCAAATAGAGTGCAGCTTCACTAACCATAGAGGTGATTTAGTAAACAATAGTTTTTTCTACCATTTATGATTTCTTATGAAATCAACCTTCATGAGTAGTTAGAGTGATCAATATCATTTCTTAATTAAAATAAACCAAGTAAAGTAGTAAAAAAATGACACTCAATATTCAAGGTTCACTATTCAAACTGATTAGTTAATCCTTAGCATTATACAGAATCATCTGAGACCATATAATCAACTAGAATCACCAAAATTGATAAAACAAGAAAGTTTTATTTATAAACTTTTGTTACTAAGATTCATCATGGATATATATATATATAAACAGTAAAGGATTCCTCTTTGATGAAACTTGACATTAATGTTGTCTTAACATCATTGTGGTAGAGATTATTCATTTCTGCTGAATAAATTGTACTTTAACAATTATTTAGTCATCTCATACTTATTCTTTAAAATATATAGGCTATGATGATCAGTAAAAAGCAACCATGTACTCTTTTACTTCTACTTATATTCCTATTCTACTTACTCTCATCTTCTCCATAATACTCTCATTCAACATAGTCATACCTTACCAGTAAATCTTAGGTTTTTTGATTTTTTAAAATTCAAATTTCAATCACAACTCAAAAAATTTCATTAACATATATTAGAATACTCTGACTTATTTTTGATAAATATCATTATTAAAGACCTCATAGTATCCATTGATGTGGTTAAAGACTTTAGTTATTTTTCATGAGCTAGTTTTGAGTCAAAAAATAGTCCTTGTTATCAGATACACCAAAAATTTAGAAATCTCTTCCCACAACAACTTGACCATTCTTCACTATAACATGTTTTAAACTATTTCTTAAACTCTTAAATAACCATGTATTATACCAAGGTGTATCATACACTATTTTAGTATAACCACTCTAAAATAATTTGTAAATTATTTGAACAACTTTGGAACTTTTTCCAAAACATATTATAACATGAAATTATCTCCTATTATCCTTTTCGACATGAACCTATTTATCACACCATGGTATGTAATATAATGTGTAACTTATAGTTTTGAATCTCATATAAAAACCAAATCATTTCACTTTATAAGGAACTATTCTTCTTGAAATTTAAAGGACCTATTAAAATGACCCCATTTCGTTTTCTACAAAAATTTCTTTCCATTTTGATTCCCAAACATTCAATAAATATTTGGAAAATTAATAAACCAAACATATCATAGAAAAAATATTATATAAAATACCTTGGATAAACACTTTGAAACCTTTTCAATCATACAAGTGATTCACCACAACTTCAACCATAATTTGTGTGAGACTCATCATTTAACTTAGTTAAACTTATAAAATAAAATAGTTTATGAAACACCAATTTCATATATCCATCCATCCAACGTCCTGAAGGGCTTTAAATTTTTATTATTATAGATAAGACCTCCTTTTATGGGAATAAAGATGAAGCCCAAGGACTTCCTGGATAATGTACAATCACACCTGAAGTACAAAAAGAGATACAACCAAATTGAAAACCAGAGCAGCCTCTCCCCAGTATAAAAACAAGATGAAGCACTCCAACGATGCATGACTAATCGGAAAACAAGTGTCCTGTGTCAAACCACATGCTAGATCTGACGGCTGATGCCATACCCTCTCAAACAACTGAATCTGAAAAGCACTACAAAGGTGAACAACCGGCTCTGAATCCTCCTCTAAGACTGTTCCAAGGATCATGTTCGGTTGCACATATCCACACCTCAGGATTGAACCAAACAAACACAACTTTCATCGAAACCATCAAATCTTTAAGAGAGTCAAAACCCCTCTAGAAACTAAAGGGGTAGAGCAAAGACGAACTCTCCTGTGTGAACACTGGGACCGAAACCAGAAAAACCTCATCGCAACCCCAAAGCACCCTCCACACACATCCGTACCAACTTGAAAAGGAGTAAAAACGAAGGAGATGGAGCCAAATATTCATCACATATGACTGGAAGATTCAACAACTTATCGATAGAGCATCGCCGATACGGGGAACCGTGCAGGTCTGAGCCGGCAATGCCACTTTGGGATGGAGTAGATCAGATGAAGTCACGGAAGAACCCACTCCAGATTCCAAATCAGATCATAGATGGTAGAATGTTACAGCAGGAAGCGGGAAGAATAGGGACACCTCTGATAAAAATAGAATCAGAATAACACCAACATCTCACCAAAAACAAACCAAACAAATCAAAACCAAACCTCCCCCTCCAAGCGGCTTTAGAGCAGATGTCAAGCTCTGCTAGAACTTGCTCAAAACCTATAGAAAACCAAGATCCAAACTCGAATCTAGAATCCAATGCCCATCCCCAACAAATCCGAAGCCTTTCTACCCAAAAAAACGATTCCCATCGTCGCCAGACCAAATCCAGACAGCCACCAGGAGCCAATGACGAGACCAAACCGCCAAATCATGTCGAACACGCTATCACTGAGTAGTGAAAAGACCATCAGACCATTGCTAAATCTTTCCGTCTCCAAGTCGAGAGAGCCGGAGCCAGCCCGAGTAGCACCAAGACCACACTGAAGCCGTCGACGATTCAACATGCACAATATTCTTTGAAGAGTAAATATAGAGTAAGATGAGGAATTTGTTTCTTAGGTGATTATGGTGATGTGATTCATAGTCTATATGTTCATGTTTAAGTGGTTATATATTTTATATGGATCCAAGATGTTATTTTTATATTTATCTGGTTAAAATGTAGTGTAATTTTCAAATTAGAAGTGGTTTCAACCAAACGGTGTTTTCCCAAGGATGGGATGGTGACCTAAAAGGATGTTTTTGAGGATTATATTGTAACCCTATGGTGTGTTTAGGGGAGTAGGAGTTAGTAATAGAAAATTTATTCTCCTAGTGGGGTTAGTGAAATTGTTTTGATTCATTATGCATGTTGTTAAAAAATTATAGAATGATCAACATTAATTACAAGAGTTATCCAAATAAATTAAGGTTCGGTGTCTTGGTGTCCTCATTAGTACATGATAACCAAACAAAATTTCTTTAATGACATTTATTATAGATTTATTTATTTTTCTGGTGCATACTCTTGTATATTAAGGTGTATATTAGTGGTCCTATTTTTTGTAATCAACTGAGATTATTATCACACCTTATGCATGAAGCTTGGTGGATGTATATCCATTATATATAATATGAATGTCTTGGTATAGGTCTTATAATTTCCCAAGGTCCAGTGGAATTATAGGATTTTGGAAATATGATTAAGGGGAGGCCAAGAATTTTTAATCACACCTTCCCTTATTTTTTTCCTTTTAGTTTTTATTTTGTGTCTAATAGGCCCAGTGGGGGATCCTATGATAGCTCTCATAATAAAGCAGGTTAATTCAGAGAGTATGAATATGTGAACACTTTTTTTTCTCTTTTTATTATTTACTATGAAATAAAACTCCACCACTTGTTATAGTGAGTAATCTCACTAATAAACTTACACACACTATGGTAATTAAAGAGACAAAGATTCCTAGTATACAATGTTCACTACTTAAAACAAGTTTCTAATCATTGCCATGACCCTGAAACACCCGAGACCATATAGTCCACTAGAATTACTATAATGGATTATAGAAATTAGGGAATATACATGAAATCATGAAATCAAAAACTGTATCCAATATTTTCCAAAGTTCCCCTCACAAACAAAGATATATAATATGTTCTCCAATAATAAGAGAGTCTTTAACTAAATTATTTTTATATTGAGTTATCATATTTATTATTCTTATTATCCTTACTATTATACTTGAATTGTATCAAGTACTATACTATTATTATAATTTACTCTATCTCCCTCTATTATAATTCACAAACATATTAAATATCTCTCTTTATTTTTATCTTTCAAACAACAACACCTTTTCCTTTTATAATTTTCAATTACAAATTGTAAATTAAAAAAAATTGACTACCTTAAAATATTCATAAAAATTTATTTAACTTATCTTACAACTTATTTAGTATTTGAAACTATAAAGATTATTATAACATGGTTACTGTATGACCATGAAATATTGATGAGGTATATAACCTTTTAGTTTTGATTTAATTATTCAGATTTATTCGTTTCATAATGCCTAATAGGTTATACAAGTTATAAGGTTGTATGAAGACTATTCAAATATTGAAGTAGTGAGTTTTGGAGGAAACCGGAGGGCTGCACAGTTAGTATAAACTATGAATCCCATTTCACATGGTTTTTTTGAACTGTGTGAGGTGCTCCAATGAACAACAGGAAGCTATATAGTTTATTCTAACCATACATTCCATGTCTCACCTACATTTGTATGCTGCAAGTCTCATTGCATATGTTATTTTCATATATTATGAATGGTTAGTATAATAGTGCACCTCTCCTATGATAAGTGTGTCTTGGGGTAGTTTTTCTTTCATAGTTGGTGTGCAGTTTTCCTAACTAGGAATCCAAATCGTGTGATCCCTTTTCAAATGGTGAATTTTTTATTTTTCCCATACATCCTTGAAACTATTTTCTCTTATATTTCCCCTCACTTATCATTCATAGAAATCAAAACCATTGGGAGATCTTCCTCACCCTTAATATTATATTTTAGGTTTCTCTTCTTTTTGAGCTCAAAATCAACCATTTTTCATCTCGTTAGATTACTCTTGGTAGGAGCTTTGATCTTTTACTTTCTTTTCTCGATTTATCTCACCATGTTTTGTGTAATTTTAGTGTAATATCATATGACCTATTTTAAAATCATTTGTTTGTTTCTATATTTTGTATCATTTTATTCCAAATCATAAGCTAATACTGGATGATTTATATACTTTTGGCATAAGGTAGGTGGTTTATGACTTTTCCCTCAAGGTATCATTGTTTATGATTTGTTTCGATTGTGTCCCACAATGGATTAATTTTTAATTACCTATAAAATTAATATAAATTAATTTAAATTTTATGTATTGTAATCTAAATCCCTAATTAGACCAATTGACATCATCGGATTTTGAGACCTAAACTCCAATCACCCAATTTAGGTGTGATCCTTATTATACCTTATGATGACAAATGTCGTGACTCCCCAGAACACTTTTTGGTTATGATTGACTTAACCTTTCTTATAGTAAGTGATTAATTTTAATAAATGGATATTAAATAATTAAATGGTTGGAATAAATCATTGGTACCCTATCACTTATAATTTAATTGACGTGTTTTCATGTCCCTACTGACCCTTTTTCATTATAATGAATAGGTTTTGGAATGAACATAAATAAATTATAAGTTTCATGGTTATTACATGGACCATGATGACTTATTAATGTATATAAATATACATATAAGTATATATTCCATATAACCCTTTTTCATCATCATAGTAATGGTTTTAATTGAGCCTGCCTTTGATTCTTGAGGGAATTCCTTTAGAACTCATAGGATTAAATTCTAATTCAATTAGTCAGTTTCCTAGGGAGATACCCACCATGGAACTCTATATTTTTATATTAGTGGATTTATGGAATGTCTCTAGATGATAAATTATCCTTATTTATAAAATTATAATGCCATGGGTCCACTCCTTGAATTTAGCATGATGTATTAGGAAATGTGAGGCCTTAGATTATTCTCCTTGGGATCCAACCAGGCTTAAACTATGACATACCTAATACATGATCTATGTACTAGTTAAGATATAATTATAGTGTAATTCCTTTCTTATACCCATTGTATTTCACTTATACCTTGTTGCTAGGATGCAAGGTTGGGCACTGTAAGCTAGCCTGACATTTTAAGGTCAAGGATTCCTTGGTTACTACTTGGAATCTATTTTATTATAATCATGATTTCCACTCCATTTTCACCTATATTATATTCCTTATCACTTGAATAAATGATAAAATTGACACATAATCAAAGACACCCAACTTTGGATGACGCAGGGATATTTTTCCAGGTGTCCCATAAAGAACCTAAGATCAACATGGTTTTTGTTTGTTTCATGTTTTACATTGATATACCTTTACACTATTACAGTTTGTATTCGTAGGTAGGATTTGTATATACATCATAGGTGGTGGCCTATTGAGATTATATCACACACTATCTGAGTCATTGATGGTACCCTAGTAGGTTATGCGATTACAGGTGTATATAAGAGGAAGTATCCAATTATGGAGGCATTAATTATTATACTAAGATTGAATCATGGTAGAATATGACTCATCTAGAGCTTAGGATGCTTACATATGATTATTAGGGTATAGTCTCCCCACTATACCACCTTAGAACCTCACTGATAGTTGGAAACCTTTGTCGTATAGGGAGACACTCATGAGACCATGTAGGCCACTAGTTTGGCTAATATTACCAGGTAATCTAGGCTAGGATATCACAACTGCCTACATTTAGGAATGATAAACCAGTTCCTCTAACTACTTTAGTAACCTATTCTCTATTTGGGGTGTAACAATCTTATTAATGGTGAAACACTTCCTTTATATTATTTTAGTTATGCATGATCATATCATGACAATCATCATCACGATATAACCATTTCTCTATATCTATTTGGATCACAATTTCTATTCAAGATATTTAACCCATAAATAACAGATTCAACATAATCATAACATATTCTAAATTTTTCTTAACCTTTTAAAATCATTCTTCATAAAATACTAGGTACCTTTAAAAAATATTACATTTTGGTTAAGTTTGGAGCCTTTAAATATCACTCTGTATAGATGGAATAACCATTATGTGACATGAAAATGACCCTTATATTCTAGGAATTTATGAAATCTCCATTGTTTTCTCAAGACAAACATTACATATAAAAAACGAACATTACATATCAATGAAGTAACCTTTATGTATTACTAAAATATATATTTTTTGAAAATATTTTCATTATGACCTTTATTTATTGGGAAACGTTATCTTTAGGTATTATAGTAAAAAATAAAAAAATAAAATTTTTTTATTTTTTATTTTTTATCATGTGACCTTTTGTTTTTGGAATTTACATCAATATATTGTGGCAATACTTTGGACTTTTCAAATTTTCTAATGTCTAATCGTATTTAACTTTATGGATTGTGGTGCTACCTTTATATATTACCTTTTCCATTTTTCTATCCCAATATTATCAACAATAAAACTCTTCTAGACTATATAACAAATTATATCTTTTGTACAATTCACCTTTCAGAACTTCTTTAACATGAGACATCTTCAACCACTTCAAGCTATATTAAATTACCATGACATCCTTAATCTATTAATCAAAAACCTTCATCTTCCAAGTTCACTTCATCTAAGTATCAATAAATCATCAAAAAATAAAATAAAAAATAGCTTCTATTAATATTTAAATTCTTTAAATCTTCTAACTGATATAATATAGTTTCCAAACATAAAATTACTTCAAAATATTATTTATATCCTTTAGAAAACATTATAAAATATATTATATGTGATTTTGAACATTATTCATGTATAGACAACACAAGATAACAGAAAAACATATTCAATTCATCATTATAATTATTCCCAAGTACTAACACAAGAATGCAAGGGTACTCTTCATTAATTCGAGAAATCAACATCTTCATCATTTAAAGGATCCATAATCTCTCCCCTTTAGATTTTTTTTGGAAACCATTGAGCATAAATCACTCATAAAACTCAATAATCATATAAATTAATCATCATTGAATAATTATAATCCTACATGAATAGAATTGGTGTAAGAAAAAACAACATTGAATAAAAATGTAATTATTTCAATTAATGTATATTATATCAACTTCTTCATAGTACTTCAATCCAAGTTAGACCAATTTATAGAAATAATTATTCTTCAACTTTTGAAAATATAAAATAGTTATTTTACTTGTGAGAAAAAACATATTGCTACTTAAAACTGTGTATAATAATTTCATGCCTACATTCTCACTAAACATTCTAGAATAGCTCAGAACACTCAAAACCATGTTGAAGTAAAACATTACCCTTCTCAAAAACTCCCTCTAAATATATTCACCCTTAAAATAAGAGATCTCTCCCACATTATGTTAAAGAAATATAATTGTATTCTCCCACTGTAATATTTTTCTCCCACTCTGTAAATACATTAATCTATATATATAAACAGTTTTATGATATTTATATTTCTTTTTAATAATAATTATATAAAAAATGAGTGATAAAGGGGATAGATTCATCATACCACATCTAATGATGATTGAAGGATGATATTTATTATTCAACTTCAATGTATTGTTATTAAATTCCCCCTTTGTTTGAAACCCAATTTGATCATCCAAATTCTTTTTCAAATTTCAATTCAAAATAGGAAAACTAATATCCTTTATAACTTTTTCAATATGAAAAGAAAACTATTATTTATTCTTACTAATATTTTCTTATTTATCTTCATAACATTAAAATTATTTTTATTAAATACAATAAACTTATTCATCACTATTTTATGGTCTATTCTAATTGATATCACTAATTCTCCCTTCTTTTTCTGTAGACATAATTTTAAATCCTTTTAGAATCTATTACCCATAATGGATTCTCAATATCTTCTTTATTTTTACTATGATGGATCATCTTCTTCACTGCTTTATTTATCATGTCTCTAATATGAAATATATTACGATACTGTAGTTCAAAATATTAAACTAATATGATCATGGGACACAGTTTACTGATGTTACCCTACTGATCATATCTCCTTAAAATTTCATTCAAGTCTTCAAAATGGGTTTTCAACATCATACATTATTATTGTATATAATTCATATTGAGTTTTTTTGTTTAAAAGAGTTGTTTTCCCAAATATATGTTCCTTCCATAATAATTTTGGGACCAAAATGTACTACATGTGAACTAGAAATATTTTATCATATGATTGTGGCCTCTAAAAAAACAAAAATGACAATAAAATGTCAATCTTCTTCCTAAATTTTGACTTTTTCCAGTATATGTGATCTCATTGAATTAATCATTGTAAAATCCTTTGTGATCTCTATTTGATGAACCAGAAAAATGGGATATTCTAGACACATTTCTACTTATTATAGAATTTTTATTTTATTATTTATATTCACATATACTATCATATTTTAATTCAATGTTATACATTTCGAAGGAAAAAAATCTGAAATTTCTATTATAATATGTTTTTATTCGCTCTTTCAACTTCTATTGGTATTTGATATTTTCTCCAATGAGTTCATGAACTTTATAGATTATTATTTGATATATTTTCTGATTATAAAATTCTTATATTCTCACATTAGCCACAACAATCTTATTTCTATTTGTCTAATCCCCCACTTGATGTTTGGAATTAGAAAATTGACATCTAAAATTATTAATATAATTATATTTCCCTAAAAATTAACCTTTTATATATTCAAGTTATTTATCTAGTGAAATAATATTCTCTTTCATTAATTAAAATTTATCCTTCTCTATGTTGAGTTAGTCTCTAACTTTCTTAACACTTATAGGAAACCCAGCTTATGTCTCCCTAAATTCATATTTATATAACTCTACCGTATTATATTCATTTTTCATTCTAACTTTTTTTCTCCAACATAAAAACATTTTGGATATTATTCTTAAATTACTTCTTCAACATGACATCCATTTTTTATTTGTGTAACTTAAAATCATTTTTTGAGGAAATACCTTCCTTTTTATTTAAGTCATGTTCACAATTTTACTCATTGATATACATTATTTAAATTAATGTATTATCAACTTTAACACTTTATGAACAACCACTCACACATCCACGACTTTATGTTTCATCCTTATTAGATAAAAAACTTATCTTTTTTTTAAATAATAATTATTACTTGATCTATTTCCAAAAAACTTCCCTCTTTTAAATTTACTAAAATTATTCTTCAAAACCTCATTAGAGGAATCTACATTATTTAAACATTCATATTCTTCTAGATTTATTGATTCTATAGTGAAATATTCAATATCCAACAGTTCAAATTTTTAAAAGGAAATTTCTATAAATTTTATATTTTTCTTCTTTAGATACCTCTTAAGATAGGTGAAATTAGATTTTCAAACGTTATATTAACATATTTATATGAATTTCAACATCCAACTTCATCTTCATCTTCTTTATCAATTTTATTTTAGGTCATTTTATTATTCATAAATCTTATTTAGATTTCCTTCTTAGCTAAAAAATTAATTTTATGATTGAATTAATTTCTCATCCCTTATATAACCATGATGTTGAACAGGTCATCTAAAGTAAGTTTGTTAAGATCTTAATTCTCTAGAGTGAAAATATTAGCATCAAATCTATCCAATAAGATATGATGTATATGCTCTACTTTCATTGAATATTTAAGAGTCTCACTAAATATTCTAATGGTTTTCACTACCTAATTGACCCTTATGGAGACTCATTTAATAGTATCGCCTTTAGGAATATGAATATATTTAAACTTAAATTTCTAAATTTTCAATTTATACCTTTTAAATTTAGAATATTTATTAGATATATTTTATATATTATCCCAAATTTATTTTATATCATTGATCCCCAAAGCCTTTCAAAAATAATTCTCTGAAAGTGAGGATAAAATGAGACTAATTACATGCCCATTGAACCCCAAATTCATCTTATCATCCTAAGACAAATATGATCCATGGGAAACAGGTATAAAACTATCATTCACAATTTTTATACCATCCATACATAAAAAATTAATGTTGCGTTATTTACTTCCAAATATTTCCATTGAATATTGGAACTCCTTTGTTGTTTACCAAATAAATATAATACATGGTAGATGTAAAAGTTCAAATCATAACACCATATCCACTAAAAACCATTAAAAAAGAAACTCATACACTTACTCTATTATAAAATGGAGAGAAAAACTCAAATAGTAATTATGTTCAAAATCATTTTAAAACATCAAACTTCAAATGTCCCAATCTTTAGAGGAATCTTGGTTTGAATTGATACCATGTTTGATAGACCCAGGTATGGTATAGGTTCACTATGATGGGGGTGAATCAGTTAATAATATTTCATTTTCTATTATATGATATCCAATAAAATCAACCGTTATCACTTATTAGAGTGAGTGATATCACTACTTAACTCATGTGCATAGAGGAAAGTAAAAAAATAAAGACACATAATTTACAAGGTATAATGCTTAAAATGATTTGTCAATCCTTGTTTTGATCTTAAATCACTAGAGATTATAAAATCCATTAGTATCACTATTAAGGATTAAAATAGGTAGGGAATATCCATGAACTGATTATACCTAAAAAATTCCCCCCAATATTTTTTATTTTTGACACACAAAAAAGGACATAAAATATATTTTAAAATAATAAGAAAATATTTAATTGAATTACTTTTCCATGGATTTTTAATTTTTATTACTCTTCTTACCCTTCCACTTATACTATATCAACATCAAGTATTATACTTTGCATATACTTCACACACACAAACTCACTCTCTCCCTCTAATCATTATCATCATCATTTATTTATTAATTAAAAGGATTTAAGATTGAAATTCCAAAACAAGAGACATACAAGAGAAAATAGGACCCATGGGTCTAAAATAATGTAAACCAAGAGCATCCCCTATGAAAAGGTTCACTCCCTAGGCATTAATAATATTATTTTATGTGGAGCATGGAGAGACAGAACTTTGAATAAATATGGAAGTGAGATGATCTGTTAAATTATCACCCTCATGCTAGGTGTGATAAACATTTTTATTGCAATTGAGGAGAACTCTTCATTTTCTAATAATATAGGATATTGACCAAAGGGTGGTACCTATGCCTATAATATCATTATATAAGAGCATACAATCCCTTTATACTTGTATGAGATCAATATTTCATTGGCAGCATAGTCTAAGACTAGTGACCACAGCCATGGCCTCAGACTGGAGAGAGTGAACCCAACTAATATATTTTATAAACACTATGATGATAGATACCCCTAGTGCCTCGGACCACCCCACTTCCACACATACTACCTAACCTGAAAGATACATTTGTTTTAAGCTTGTGTCTCATGGAGGGTGGGCGCCAGTGAACCCAATGGCCCATGATCGCATTTTGAGGACCATTGTCAGATGATTTTATCGTTTAAATAGGTCTTAGTGTAGTATTATCTCACAATTTTTTACTAATTCTGAGAAAGTCGATGAGAAAACTTCTTGTTTTGATGATTATTTACTTCTCGATAGGATCAACCCCCTCATGTATATATTTGTTTTAAGATTTCCAAATGCACCATCATCCAGAATTCAGGACCACTACCTGAGCCATCCCTTATGTACTAGTGTCAGGCAAGCCATGTAACTAGCATTCTAGGAAGGGATACCTAGAAAGTTCCTAACTTGAGAAGGTAGTGAAATATCTAAAGCAATTATGCATAACACGTGCCTAGTCTCTAACAAAAAATAATTGATCTGAACTCTCTTCCTAATGGTAATTTTATCATTTACACTTAGACACAAAATGGTTTCCAGATATTTTAACATTTTCATTAGTTGGCACCACATGATAACTCATTCTCTATGAGAGGAAATTATACTTAGTGGGAATCTTACTACCCGACATGGTATCATTTCATCTATCTATATTATCCCATGGTATCATTGATATTCTAAAATCTTGGGTGGAGAAGAACCCTGATTTTGAGGGTGTGAACATGCACTTATTTGGTTCCATGTTCATTTAAATAGTGTTTAAGGTTTTATATTTATCCTTATCTATAACATCCCTAATAATATACAGTTATATTATTTCCTCCTTAAATAATATCTGAGGAGATGGGCAGCTAGGATAGATGATCCTTGACCCTACCCAGTTATAGTGCCAGAATAGGATATCTCTTTTTCCAATAATCCAGCAGGTGAGAGGCTGGATAGTAGGAATTTGAGTATAAATCATAGACCAAATGGGCGAGGAATGATTGTTTCTTATCTATGTATCTATACTAAATCTCGTAGAAATATAATTTCCCCAGAGGGTATGTCCCTCTAAATCCACCCATGATAACTTGTAATGCATACACTGAAAGGGTTCAAAGAAATTCCTCACATTGATACCACCTTTCCAAATCATCTTGGCCATCATAAACCAGGATACCTAATGCCATGTTATTTTAGATAGAATGTCCCAAATAAATCCTGCCATAACCATATCAATGGTGGTGATAAATCCCATTATAATTTTAATGGATTCCATTACATGAATAGCGATATCTAATATAACACTATTAATCAGTGTTATCTTACCACCAAATGATAAGAATTAGATTTTCACCTAGAGGACTCTACCCATGATACTATTAAATATATGATCAATTTCATGAATATGGAGACTTCATGATGATAATGGAGTTCCCAAATAGTATATTGGGAAACTCTCTCTCTACATATCTAGATAGTTTCATAAGGAGGAAATACGTCTTTCTATCCATTTTTTAGAGATGTAAAGATTATTTTTTGATCAGTTAATCACCTGAACACTCATGTGAAAATACTCGTTAAGGTCTCTTTTGATACTATGGATATATATTTTCTTCCATTCACGAATATCATGGTTTCATTGGAAAACATGAGTTGAGAGATGTGATAAGTAATCATCTAGCTCTAATAAAGAAGAATATGGACTTGAATCGTACTCTTGTTTATAAGAAAGATAAGAACATCTAGGAAAAGGATGAAGATGGTTGGGTAAAATGGGTCCATCTTTATGAGGCCATGGGTAGCCTTGATGAATCTATGGGTTCTTCCTATAAAATATATAACATGCCAGGAAGAGCTATAGTATCTAAAGATTATATTTGTAATGCAAGAGTAAAATATCGTGACTATGAGAACCTTGTTCATAAATCACAATTCAATCCATTCATAGTATTTATTCATGTATAATTTGATAGCCATTATTGAGCCATGGGACTTTATATTGATATAATAAATCATCTCTTGATCCATCGCAATAGCCCATTGGATGGATCAACCCTTCACAAATCTATGTCATTATATGGAAATCCAGTGAGGAATATGAGAGGATAGCATTTTGTTCAAGACCATGGAGGTAATTTTATATTGGAAATTGAACATTCTCATGGGCATGTAGTGTTAAAGGGAGTTGGGGTCCATTATCTTGGGAATGAGAATGAGGGTAGTTTCACTAGCTACATGAGGAATACTACTGCCACGAAAGATGTCCTGAATATCCATGACAATAACTTTTTGAACCATTGACCAAGAATCTTTGTAAAACGGCCCTAAGAAGACATATGGGCCTAGAGAACTCTAGGGATTAAGTCTCACCATGGAATCATGAATTTACATCTCATCTGGGATCAATCCTAGGATGGCGTAGTTCAAACTAGAGATAAGATTGGGGATCACATCTAGAAAGGAAGTGATTCCTCTCAGATAGCTTTTAGGAATTTGTGGGTTAAGACCTAAAAGAAGATAGTTGAAGTAGGAATGGGTCATACCACCAAAAACATCCTGATTATCTGAGTAGGATCCATCCTCCATCCTTATACTATGTTTTATGTGGTGCCTATTCTCCTTGATGTATCCATGAAAGTATGTAGTATTCTTGTTCCATTATCCCAACCATTTAATCTTCATGTTATCTCAAGCCCCACATTCCTGTCTCAATATCATTACCACTATACATTCATTCATAGATAGATCCTCAAAAACTTGTTCATTCTAGTCATCCTTGAGGATTTATTCCAGCTGGTCAATCTCTTTCGTGGTTCCAGGAATGTCCTTATCGTTGGGGTGATGTTGCTTGATCTAGACCTGAAGATCTTTCCTAAGGAATCTCAACTAATTATGGAGCCTAATCCAAGTGTTCCCCAATAAGGGGGTCCTCATGAGCTGTTCACCACATGATTATTTCCATCAATGTAGCTCCAATAATGATAGAATATAATGGAGTCGTTGTTCTCTTGCCTTGCAGACAAATAAACCAAAATTGGAAAATAGTCAGAAAAAACAATGGAAGAGGTGGGATACCTTGGAAATGGAGTAGGTAGAAATGGCATGAATGTTAGCCATACATCTATTAAGTATACACAAGAAGTGGCATCCACCTATTTGATTATTGCACAACATATAATGATCCCAAGTTTATCCCATGTTCATGAGTCATTTCCCAACCATGAATTACACAACATCAATACTAAACATCTAGGGAAAGGGACATCTACCTTTATTCTCTTCCAGATCAGCAAATATATTGAATACCCCTCTGAAAATCCATCTATATTTTACCTGAATCGAAGGAACTGAGCCCCAATCATAGGCATTTTATTCTATGATCAACAAAACTACCATAAATAAAGGTTTAAAATGGGATGGTAATTCCAAATATCATATTAATAGTAATGGACCGATCATTCACATAGATCATATATATAGAGATCTCTTTGTTCCAGAAGATCCATATATAACGATTAATAGGATCAATGTAAATGAAGATGTACATATTAATTTTGTGAGAAAACTCACCAATTATGGAGGGGTTCTTTTTATTCTCAATATCCTTATATGATTTTATCTTTCATTTTAGAATAACTATTTCACTCATTGATTTAAAATTCAAAATTAAAATTAGTAACTACCTTCATCTGTTATTATAATTATCTTCATCTTTTTATACAACTTCTTCCATTACTATATCTTTCTAGGTCACCTGGACATGATTTCATACCTTGCGGCATAACAAAATGTTTTCTATAACTTCTTCAGCAACTTATTCTCTCTTTTTATCATGAATATCTTATTTACAATTCAATAATACCATTATTTTATTCTATGTATACATGATCCCAAATTGAAAACTTTATTCAGGGAATGGCCATTAGTCTACAACTAATTGTATAATAAATTTTCTTCATGACATTTAAACTAAAAAATAACAGATTTATAATTGTAATTCTCTATTATTAATTATTGTTTACTTTTGAAAATGATTCTTTTAAAATTACTAGGTAACTTATAA
Source organism: Viscum album (assembly GCA_963277665.1). Classification (NCBI taxonomy): domain Eukaryota; kingdom Viridiplantae; phylum Streptophyta; class Magnoliopsida; order Santalales; family Viscaceae; genus Viscum; species Viscum album. The sequence continues at coordinate 116,137,874 of OY728139.1, read as the reverse complement.
AACTATCATATATCATTTAAGTTTGAAACCATTACATATCACTATATATGAAAAAATACTCATACACATTCTATAAATAGACCTTACGTATTCTAGAAATGGCCCTTATATTTAATGACTTTCTAAGATTTACATTTTTTAGACTAACATTTAGGTATTATAAAAATAGATTTTACATAAATGGGATGTTCAATTTTTTTATTAAGGACTTTTCCATTATTTCAAATATTATAATAGTTTGACCTTTGTGTATTGGAAAATTTTACCTTTTCCTATTGTAGTGAAACTTATGAATTTTTTAATATTGTGATGTCTACTCATGGGTGAGATTTACGTATTAGGATGTTACCCTTATTTATTGCAGTAAAAATTGATACTTTTTTAATTTTGAATGTCATCCTATGGTGTACTTTATATATTTTTATGTTAATTTTACATATTTACTTTTTCACTTTTTTATCCCAATTTACCTCATGTAAAAATAATTCCAAACTACAACCAAAATTATAAGTTTCATATACTTTACCTTCAAAAACATATTCAACATAAAATTCTTCAAACACTTCTATCCACTTTAATGAATCAAAAACACCTTCATTTTTTACACAACTACATTTATCTTCCTAATTCATTTTATATTGTCATTATAAAATCATTAAACAACATTCAGGAAATAGATTTAAGACATATTCACTTTATTAAAATCCTCTACCTTACAAAAAATATATTTCAGAGTTTAAAAAACCTATAAAACTCTTCTTAGTCTTCAGATAACATTATAAATTTTTATATGTGAGTTTGAATATGATTTATGTATTGAAAACAAAATCTAACATTAAAACCATATCCACTTCTTCCCAATTCTTATTTCCTATTACCAACAACACATTTCAAGGGGATTATTATTTAACTATATAACTCAATATCATTCTCATTATAGGGATCAATAGAAATTTAGTGATTTATTAGGTTTAACACCTATATATTTCATTTTTATAGAATTTTTTTATTCTTGTTTTATAATTTTTAGGTTTTAGCTGTTATTCCATATTTTTGTTATGATATAATACGGTGGATTATTTTTCTAATATTCATTCTTTATTGTACAATTATGATACCAAGAAACTATTATACCCACTGTTAGTCATATATATTTTCTTTCATTATTCAGAAACCTATTTTTTGAGAGGTGGATTTCCAGAGTTCATGCAGCACTACCAACATATTAACTATTTTGGTGATCTGGCCTAGAAAATTACATACCACCATAGAGGGGGTTCCTAGGAAAAGGATAAAACACATTACTATAAAAGGTTATTAATTCCACTATCTAGATAATTAATATACTCATTGTAATGACCTATAATTTTATCAATGGAATTTTTCTTCTTATAATTATGTCATGTAGTATAAAGCAGGTTCATCATATAGAGAATCCAATAAAACATTAATTCTCATAAATTAGTAATGATAATTTTTTAATCAAAAAAACTAATAAAAATTACAAATATTATAGCGGGTTAACAAATTGAAAATAAGATAATAAGAATGGGAAAATTTGGAAATGATCGCCCCACTAGAATGACCTCACTCATAAAAAAATCATTATAAATACAAAATAATGATTATAATAAAATAATCATTTGAAAGAAAATATAAGTGACTTATGAATGGAATAATAGGTATATATATGAATAAGTAAACCCTTATGAATTTTATAAATCTGAAAAATGGAACTATAACCTAACCATTGAAATAATATTGTGATCATTAGGAATAGTATTCTGGACATTAGAATTGTAATCTCACCTATTAAAGTACAAATAAAATGTAAGTATCGTGTAAATGAAAATATGATATATTTATATCATGGAATAAATAAATAAAAAATTTACAAATGATAAATTAAATGTTCGTATTTTAGTGAAACATAAATGTTTAATTATGGTTTTATAATTAACATAATGATATAATGGAAAATTTATTTTCATAAAATAGATTAATCAATTAATATTTTGTTTTATTATTATTATAAGATAATTTTATGATACCTTAATTAATTTTTTATAAAATATATCATGGAAAATAATCTAAAAATCCATTATTTTAACAACCTTTCATCATCTATATACCATACCTTTAAATATAAAAACCACAAATCCACCTATAAATCTCTTGGAGTGGTAACTTTTTTAATATTCATTTAGATATTCTCAATCAAATTTTTAGTATCTTAGATTTTTTCTTCACCTTTAAACATTGGGTTTTATAGCTCTTGAATCACATGTATTTTTTTTATACTTCATCATCAATCCTACCATGAACTATATATATAAAAACATTGAGGACCCATAATAGTCACACTACAAAAGGTGTACAATTTTGGTTCAAAAACCCCTTTCCAAATGTCATGAAATTTAACCAAAAAAAACATCATATTTCAATAGGATCCAACCATTCATTTGAATTTAAAATTTATAAATTTGGAAGAAACCATTTCTTTAATGAACTCATTGTAACACCCCGAGATTTTATGAAAAAAATTCATTTCATTAATGTCTTGTGTTGTATGTTATACCAAAAGGAGCTTGCACAACATGCATCATTGACTTGCCTTGCATTACATGCAATCGCGACCTTCCTCGATAGCGTGTGTAGTACGGAATACCGAGTTTCACTAAACAATGATATGCTATTAAAATATTATTAAAACTAGCCGTTATGAATTGTAATAACCACTTTTTGAAATTTTGTAAATTTTATTTTTTTAAATGGACTTTATTTTTGGATTCAGAATATCGAAATTAGCTTAGGGTGAAATTTTGGTACTTTTCGAATAACTTTCATATTCTGATGAATAGTGAAAATTACTAAATTTTAATTAAAAATAACTTTTTTAATAGAAATAATTAATAGTGATAAATTATTAATTTGAGTGGTTTTAAAGTATATTTATAATATATTTTACAATGTTGGTCATTTGATGTAATTTCACATTTAAACCAGTTCTAAACAAGTGTCAATCTTTTGATAGTTATTATCTCTTAAAAAAACGCTATTTGTTTTGATGACGGGAACTAATTTTTAAATTAATTAATGCAACTGATATGTTCTGAATTTGGTAAAATAGACATCATTTTTGAATTTTTAATATAAAATATAGCTTAGGCCTAATTTTTGGTATTTTTCTGAAACTTTCAATTTTTGATGAATAGTGAAACCACTAAGTGGTAGTTAAAAAAACTGAATTTTTCATAAAACATAATTTTACTGCTTCTGTGAGTGGAATTTCGAAAATCCGAGAAACACTGTTAATATCAAGGACTAAAATGTGGTTCAATGAGATGAAAATAATTTTTGGTGAATAGTAACTTTTTACTTTTTTTACCACGGTTAAAAGTAAATAGGGTAATTAAGGGTAAAATGATATTATTAGTACCCTAACACATGTCCTAATTCTTTTGGATAAGTGTAATTCGACCTAAAAAACCTTTGGAATAAAATATGACCATTTAGGCCCACTTGGATTAGATTAGGACATTTACTATTAATTTATTTAAAGAAGGGTTAAAATAGTTAAAATCAAAGTTTAATAACTAAATAATTTTTAATATGGGGTTATACATATGATAAATTAGACTATAAATATTCATTATAAAGCTAAAAATATTTACTACATAATGGTATTTTATTTGTAATTTTTAGACATTAAATAATGTAATTTATTTATTACACAACAACGATGCAATAATTATCTTATTAATGAAATATTGACATAATTGATGTTATAAATACCCAAATAAATATAATTTGAGACTTTTTATGAATTCCAAAAATTTTATTGGTTAATATGACATGTTATTATTGATTTAATTAACCGTTTTTGAATGTATCATTCTGTTATGATTTTCACAAAAATCAATTACTAAATAGTGTCAAAATTGACATAAAATAGTTTTTAAAACAAATATTATATTATTAATTTTTATTTTATTCCTAAAAATCTAAGGTTCGGCCAAATGACATAGATAAGGTTATATATATTAATAATAAACAACTTGGGGTTCGTTTGGGTTGATATAGTAAGTTTATTAACCTTATAGTATAAGAACCCAAGAAGACACGGTAAAAGTAAAATTATTTAACTTAATGTTAAATCTACATGATAAGGTTAAAATAGGAACCTAAACTTGTCTAACTTATACTGGATGAGATTATTTCGACCCATCCCCACCTTATCCTCAAAATAAATCAATTTGGAGCTATTTAAAACCGAACATGACTTTATAATAAAATAATATTTTTAGTTTTTCCAAAAGAGCCCCTCTCCTCCCTTATAAAAGGGCACCTCCTCCCCCTCTTCCTCACACCACTTTGAGCCTTCAAGCTCGGCCAAACCCTGACACTTTCTCCTATACACTTCCCTAGAGACATCCTAGAGGTCCTGGCCTTTTTCAAATACCAATGTTAGTGCCCCAAAAGAAGGTCTCAAAGAAGCACTTCAAAGAAGAGGTAATGTCTGTTACCGATTCTTTCATCATTATTTCTTCTTCCACTTCTTATTCTTTAGTTGTTTCATTGTGAAGTAATAACATCAGTAGAACTCATATACTTATATGTTATTATAAGTATGAAACAACCCTATTTCACCATCTATCCATCCTACAGAAAAATAAATCACCGCGCGTGCGTACGTACGGAATACCGTCTCCACGTCGTGGTGTAATCTATTTTCCACCACCACCTTACTTGGATGGGTATAATGGTGTAAATAATGACTATATATGACTATTATAGAGTTATATTGATTCTGAAATAGTATACACATACTCTAATACAATTCCACGATCATGGGAACGATATCATCGCTCGTGCGTACGTACAGAATATCGTCTCCACGATGTGATGCGATTCGTTCTACATGATCTTCATTGAATAATGATTATATAAATGAATTGAATGAATAAATATGATATATAGTACATTAATACTATTCTTGAAATTATGTATCTATAACTTAAAGAGAATAATAAGAATTTATTCGACAAAACACGCATAAGACCAAAAAGTTATAAACACCCGAATAACAAGTAGCAATGAAATATTACTACCAAGAAACTAATAATATGACCATATATGATATCATAACAATAATTATGATTCTTTAATAAGTCAATAAAATTATTTAAATCATTATACAGGAGGTTCGGACACTTACGAGGCAAATCGGACCTAAGGTAAGGGAAATATCACAATCTCATTTTTATCAGAGATTGTTTATACTTTGGCATTTACTGGGGTGTATTTTATCATCCACATCCATTTTTCCTCAATATGTAATATTTATATCCTTCTAAAATAGTTTATATCCAATTTTACCCTTCGGTGTTTTTTTAGTAAAAGATATGAAAGGAATCTTTTGTCATTTTTTGTACGAGGTACTTTTTGAATTTTACGACAAAAGTACGAGAAGAATGTTTTCTTTTAACTTATACGACATGAATGGATTTTTAAAACATTATTTCCAAGAATCTTCCCTTACATGTTTTCAAGTTTATTTTTAATAAACTTCTTTTAGTTAGAATTTTATGACATGTTAAGAAAGGAAAAGTGTTTTTAAAGTATAAAGGATATTTTTCTCAAGAATGGAGTTCAAGTGTTTTATCAAAATTATTTTCCATCTAAGATAATAAAGGGTTCTGTTTCTATCCCTATTATTACATTTATTTGATTATGTTGTGATGGAATTATTTTTATGAATTCCTTTATCTTAAATTAATTGTTTTATGATGTCACGATTTTTAAGATTCCCATTTTTATTACATGGGTTATGATATGATGTATGGTTTATGATTTTGTGCACAGATAAGAATAGTATCATTATGAGATGGGTGGGACCTATATTTCCCTCCAATTCATTGGGTAATGATTTTATATCTCATGAGATAGACATGGCTGGAACGGTAGGTTATACTGGTTCAGTGAAACAGGACTGAAACGAGGGTGACTCGGTTCAGAAATGGACTTTGTCCACTAAGATAGTCTTGTAAATGAGTCTTGACTAATAAGAAATGATTCTCTATGATTATGTGTGTATTCCACAAAGTTTCATGTTTTAAGTTATGATTATTGGGATTACATTTCACTACTATGATTTATCCCATGTTATGAAATCATGATCTCTTTTGCAGGTTAAGATTTCCAAAAGATATGTTCTTATGAATATGATGTGATTGATATATCTTTTGTTTACCCTTACTGAGCATTTGAGCCCACCCTTTTTTGTTTTCTTTTCCCCAGGATATAAATAAAGGTTTTAGGTATGAGAAAAAGGGAATATCTTTATTGGGAGATGTTGAAGATATTTCACCACGATTAGAATATTTTATTCTGAGTTTCCAAAGACACTAAACTATTACGGTCCTCGTGTGTATGTTTTTCTTATGTATTAAGTATTCTGCAAAAGTAATGTAATGTCCACGTATTTCAAGCTTCGGGTCTCTATAGTTGGTATTAGAGGAAAGGTTTAGTCAACCTTTGGAAACTAGGATGCGAAAACATTAGTGAGATCCCTAGAGATATTTCTAAGGTATGTCTAGGGATGTCCCTAAGGATAAGTATATGTATAGGATACCGTCCTAGAACTACGGTAACGATCATAGAATTTAACCTAAGATGTTAGATATTGAGGATACTCCCCCTTTATTATGTTGTTTTCCCTTGCATGATTTTTTCCTCTCACACTATTCTTTTTGGGTTTTAGACGATGGATGGAACCCGAAGGAACCATGTTGATCAATGCAATGGACAATCCAATGATTGTCCTCCTGAACAAACAAATGTTATTGGAGATGGAGTGCAAAATCTTATTGCTATACTTACACAAGATATGAATCATTATGGGCTTCCAAATGAGCAGAGAAGGGAACAATATTCTATTGAGTCCTTCATGAGGAAACGTCCACCTTCTTTCAGCGGGTCTAATAATCCCTTAGTTGCTGAACAATGGATTAGTACTACTGAAAAGATATTTTCAGTTCTTCAATGTTCTGAACATGATAAATTCCTCTTAGCAGTGTATCGTTTGGAAGGTGATGCTGATCAATGGTGGAATCTTATTAAGAATACGAGGCAAAGGTATGAAATTGAGTCCATGGAATGGGACTAGTTCAAGAACTTATTTTTCAATAAGTACTTCCCTCGTAATCTTCGAACAAAGATGAAGAAGGAGTTTCTTGAACTAAAGCAAAAGGATGATGAATCTGTTGGTGTATACGAAGCAAATTTTACAAGGATTGCAAGGTATGCATCTGGCTTTATCATCCAACCTGAAAGTAAAGTTGATCGATTCTTCAGTGGCTTAAAACCAAATCTTCTAAGGGCATTATCTATAAGAGACTTCAGTAGCTATGAAGAAATTGTGTGTTGTGCTATCAAGGTAGAAATAGAAGTTGGTGTTACTTATCCATCTCATAGTTTTGACAAGAAATGAAAGATGGAGTTCAAGGGGAAATCTCAGAACAATGGTGAAAAGAAGATGAATGTTTCCTTATGCTCAAAGTGCGGAAAGAAGCATGGTGGAGATTGTCTTAAAGGGACAAGTAAATGTTTCAAATGTGGAAAGGAAGGTCATCGAGCGTTTGAATGCTGCAATGATGGGAAGAAGATTTCTAATGATGCAAACAAAGGAAGGGATACACAGAATGAACCTAATACACTTCAATGTTTCAAGTTCAAGGAGATGGGACATTATGCCAATAAATGCCCTAATCCAAGGGTTAGTGATGATCGATATGAGCAACCACTTAAGGTAAAGGACAAGGGGAAGTCACATGCGATCACCATTGGCGATGTTGACTATAAAAACGATGTGGTGGAATGATTAAGTGTTTATGTAATGGGATTCCAAAATAATGTTGTATATAGTATCGTGGAATATAGGAATATTTATGTTTTGGTCTATTGTGGTTTTCAATAATTTTATGGCATCAGTAACCATGAAATGTGATTGAAATATTTTTGGAAGGAAGATGATATGCACATAATGAAGGGATAAAGAGAATCTAATATGTGTGATAGTATTCATGAGCTCATGATTGATATAAGGACTAAGTGATATCATGGTTTGAGTATATAGAATTTTGAGGATTTTGGTATGTGTAAAGTGTTAACTATTAACTAAATTCATGTTTTCACTAAGGTTCAATGGGTATTCAAGAGAATACATGATTAAGGCCTTTGAATGTCTGGAATGTGACCAACAAGACATATCTTATGATATATGGGGATCAACGATGGTATTAAATCTTTGGTAATCGTCTTCACTATATTATGAGAATGGACTGCAGTATTATGGATAATCTTAAAGATTAGAATGGATTATGTTGGACATAAGTTATTATTGTTTAAGGATAGAAGTTTTTTTCGATATTATTGATGGGATGTTATAGTAAGATAGTTTTAGAAAAAGGACAACCTGTAGGACGGGCGAAAGCCCATCGCATCGGACAAGGTCGTAGGAATCGAACCCACAATCGAAGTGCGACTAACCTTTATCGCCTACCACTGGCCTACTGGAAGTCCCTGGTTAGTAGAAACTAGTTTTATTTTAATAAGAGGTATGATATATGAAGTATAAGTTCATTTTAGGAACCATATATGATTAATCTCACTATGGATGGACTTATGTATTTTTTGATAACTTTTTTAACCTTTTGTTTGAGACAGATGGAATGACCCATCATTCTATCACATGATCTACTAACACATCATGAATGACAAATTAAACTTCATTTCTTTAAGAGATGAAGTAGAAATTGTCCAAAGAACGATAAACGGTGAGACTATACCAAAATCACGAAAGTATTTCTTCTAATTCTAATTTCATCAACTTTAGGGAAATGATCTTGAAAACCAAAAATGTTGTCCTAGTGCTCTTATATCTGATGAATCAGATGGTACCATAGATCATCACAAATTTATGGCTTTTTGATTTCTGGCTTTTCCATAGCCATGTTCTCTACCACTCTCCATTAGAACATGGTGGTTAGATTTCTCTTCCATATCCATATTTTCACCTATGTGGAAACCCAGTGATTAGTTTATTTGGGTAACCGTTACGTTTCATAATTTTGTTTTTAAAGAATGGTTTTGGTATTCCTTTTTACGATGTGGGTTTCTATTAAAGAAACTTTCAAGTAGTAAACCATTTATAACCCCGATGAATTTCGAAGGCGAAATTCATTTTAAGGGGGGTAGAATGAAACACCCCGAGGTTTTATGAAAAATATTCTTTTCATTAATGTCTTGTGTTGTACGCTATACCAAAAGGATCTTGCAGAACATGAATCATTGACTTGCCTTGCATTACATGCAATCACGACCTTCCTCGATAGCGTGTGTAGTACGCAATACCGAGTTTCACTAAACAACGATATGTTATTAAAATATTATTAAAACTAGCTGTTATGAATAGTAATAACCACTTTTTGAAATTTTTTAAATTTTATTTTTTATAATGGACTACATTTTTGGATTCGGAATATCGAAATTAGCTTAGGGTGAAATTTTGGTACTTTTCGGATAACTTTCATATTCTAATGAATAGTGAAAATTACTAAATTTTAATTAAAAATAACTTTTTTAATAGAAATAATTAATAGTGATAAATTATTAATTTGAGTGGTTTTAAAGTATATTTAGAATATATTTTACAATTTTGGTCATTGGATGTAATTTCACATTTAAACCAGTTATAAACAAGTGTCAATCTTTTGATAGTTATTATCTCTTAAAAACACGCTATTTGTTTTGACGACGGGAACTAATTTTTAAATTAATTAATGAAACTGATATGTTCTGAATTTGGTAAAAGAGACATCATTTTTAAATTCTTAATATCAAATATAGCATAGGCCTAATTTTTGGTATTTTTCTGAAAACTTTCAATTTTTGATGAATACTGAAACCACTAAGTGGTAGTTAAAAAAACTGAATTTTTCATAAAACATAATTTTACCGCTTCTGTGAGTGGAATTTCGAAAATCCGAGAGACACGGTTAATATCAAGGAATAAATTGTGGTTCAATGAGATGAAAATAATTTTTGGTGAATAGTAACTTTTTACTTTTTTTACCACGGTTAAAAGTAAATAGTGTAATTAAGGGTACAAATGATATTATTATTACCCTAACACATGTCCTAATTCTATTGGATAAGTTTAATTCGACAAAAAACAACCATTGGAATAAAATATGACCATTTAGGCCCACTTGTATTAGATTAGGACATTTACTATTAATTTATTTAAAGAAGGGTTAAAATAGTTAAAATCAAAGTTTAATAACTAAATCATTTTTAATATGGGGTTATACATAAGATAAATTCTACTATAAATATTCATTAGAAAGATAAAACGATTTCCTACATAATGGTATTTTATTTGTAATTTTTAGAAATTAAATAATTTAATTTATTTATGACACAACGATGATGCAGTAATTATCTTATTAATGAAATATTGACATAATTGATTTTATAAATACGCAAATAAATATAATTTGAGACTTTTTATGAATTCCAATACTTTTATAAGTTAATATGAAATGTTAGTATTTATTTAATTAATGTTTTTAGAAATTATCATTCTGTTATTATTTTCACAAAAATCAATTACTAAATAGTGTCAAAATTGACATAAAATAGTTTTTTAAACAAATATTATATTATTAATTGTTATTTTATTCCTCAAAATCTAAGGTTCGTCCAAATGACTTATATAAGGTTATATATATTAATAATAAACAACTTGGGGTTCTTTTGGCTTGATATTGTAAGTTTATTAACCTTATAGTATAAGAACACAAGAAGACATGGTAAAAGTAAAATTATTTATCTTAATGTTAAATCTATATGATAAGGTTAAAATAGGAACCTAAACTTGTCTAAATTATATTGGATGAGAGGATTTCGACCCATCCCCACCTTGGACTCTAAATAAATCAATTTGGAGCTATTTAAAACCGAACGTGACTTTATAATAAAATAATATTTTTAGTTTTTCCAAAAGAGCCCCTCTCCTCCCTTATAAAAGGGCACCTCCTCCCCGTCTTCCTCACACCACTTTGAGCCTTCAATATCAGCCAACCCCTAAAAATTTCTCCTCTACACTTCTCTATAGACATCCTAGAGGTCCTGGTCTTCTTCAAATACCAATTTTAGTTCCCTAAAAGAAGGTCTCAAAGAAGCACTTCAAAGAAGAGGTAATGTCCGTTACCGATTCTTTCATCTTTATTTCTTCTTCCACTTCTTCTTATTTAGTTGTTTCATTATGAAGTAACAACATAGGTATCACTAATATACTGATATGTTATTATAAGTATGAAACAACCCTATTTCACCATCTATCCATCCTACGGAAAAAGAAATCACCGCGCGTGCGTACATACGGAACAACGTCTCCACGCCGTGGTGTAATGTATTTTCCACCACCACCTTACTTGGATGGGTATAATGGTGTAAATAATGACTATATATGACTATTATAAAGTGATATTGATTCCTAAATAGTATACATACACTCCAATACAATTTCACAATCATGGGAACGATATCATTGCTCGTGCGTACGTACGGAATACCGTCTCCACGATGTGATGCGATTCGTTCTACATGATCTTCATTGAATAATGATTATATAAATGAATTTAATTAATAAATATGATATATAGTACATTAATACCATTCTGGAAATGATTTATCTATAACCTAAAGAGAAGAATAATAATTTATTCGACAAAACACGCATAAGAACAAAAAGTTATAAACACCCGAATAACAAGTAGCAATGAAATATTACTACCAAGAAACTAAGAATATGACCATATATGATATCATAACAATAATTATGATTCTTTAATAAGTCAATAACATTATTTAAATCATTATACAGGAGGTTCGGACACTTATGAGGCAAATCGGACCTAAGGTAAGGGAAATATCACAATCTCATTTTTATCCGAGATTGTTTATACTTTGGCATTTACTGGGGTGTATTTTATCATTCACATCCATGTTTCCAAAATATGTAATATTTATATCCTTATACAATATTTTATATCCAATTTTACCCTTCGGTGAGTTTTTAGTAAAATATATGAAAGGAATCTTTTGTCGTTTTTCGTATGAGGTACTTTTTGAATTTTTCGACAAAAGTACGAGAAGAATGTTTTCTTTTAATTTATATGGCATGAATGGATTTTTAAAACATTATTTCCAAGAATCTTACCTTACAAGTTTTCAAGTTTATTTTTAATCAACTTATATTAGTTAGAATTTTATGACATGTTAAAAAAGGAAAAGTGTTTTTGAAGTAGAAAGGATATTTTTCTCATGAATGGAGTTCAAGTGTTTTATCAAAATTATTTTCCATCTAAGATAATAGAGGGTTCTGTTTCAATCCCTATTATTACATTGATTTGATTATGATGTGATGAAATTATTTTTATGAATTCCTTTATCTTAAATGAATTGTTTTATGATGTCACGATGTTTAAGATTCCCATTTTTATTACATGGGTTATGCTATGATGTATGGTTTATGATTTTGTGGAACACATAAGAATGGTATCATTATGAGATGGGTGGGACCTATATATCCCTCCAATGTATTGGGTAAAGATTTTATATCTCATGAGATAAACATGGCTGGAATGGTAGGTTATACCGGTTCAGTGAAACAGGACTAAAACGAGGGTGACTTATTTTAAAAATGGACTTTTTCCACTAAGATAGTCTTGGAAATGAGTCTTGACTAATAAGAAATGATTTTCTATGATTATGTGTTTATTCCACAAAGTTTGATGTTATAAGTTATGATTATTGGGATTACATTTCACTACTATGATTTATACCATGTTATGAAATCATGATCTCTTTTGCAGGTTAAGATTTCCAAAAGATATGTTCTTATGAATATGATGTGATTGATATTTATTTTGTTTACCCTTACTGAGCCTTTGGTCTCACCCTTTTATGTTTTCTTTTCCCCAGGATATGAAGAAAGGTTTTAGGTAAGAAAAAAAGGGAAGATCATTATTGGGAGATGTTGAAGATCTTTCACCACGATTAGAAGATTTTATTCTGAGTTTCCACAGACACTAAACTATTACGGTCCTTGTATGTTTGTTTTTCTTATGTATTAAGTATTCTGAAAAAGTGATGTAATGTCCATGTATGTCAAGATTCGGGTCTCTACACTCATGTTCCTTTATGTTATTCATCATGATTAATGAATATCACTAAAATATATCTGAGCGAATCTATATCCTAGAGTATTCATGGGCTCTTATGAATCTCTCAATACTTGATAAGCGTTATATATTTCTAATAGTAATCTAAAACCCCAGTTAATGAGAAAAATATATTGAGATCTTTGGATTTAAAAATTGCATAGTGATCAAAACACGGTCTGTCATGAACCAGGCCGGGTCGCCATCCAACCCGGCACCCGACCCGGCCCGCGGCAAGACCCGAAGGGCGTTCCCGATCCCCACGGGCTGGCACAAGTGCCCGGGTATCGTAAGTAACAAGTGAGAACGATTTTACCGGAAATAAAATACAGAAAAACAATTAGCCAGATAAATAAACTGAAACTGAAAAAAAAGGACAACCAAACATGTATTTTAACTATGAACATTTTTAAAGTCTACAACTCAAACCAAGAACTAAAAAGAAAAGACAACAATGGAAACTAAAACTCTTAATCAAATGACCTGGAAAAAGAGAGGCCACATGACTCCACTCTACATGAAAAGACCAACTGCAACCCAGACCACCATCACTGAGCACGATGTCACAACCTGGAATAAACTAGCAACAAGGTCTACATACACCCAAAGGTGTATGTAGGGTGTGAGCCAAGATCCCAATAGGACGTCACCCAACAAAAAGGTTCCACGTATAAACATTAGATGACAAATACATTTGCAATATTAACTAAAGAAAAGAAAATGAATTCTTGAATAGTTTAAAAGAAAACGGGATTAAAGAAAACAGTTTCAAATGGAACAACTTAAATTAAAACACACACACTCACTTTTTAAAATAACCAGTTTGTCACACTGATGAGCGTATGGTATCCAATGAGCACTAATACGGGAGGGGACACCTGGGGGTTAGCTAGATTGGGTCCCTAGATCTTCGTGTCTTGGTGAAACGTGGCTTAGAAGGCCACGACCCTTAGAAAATCATATGTTTAGTTAGTGTTGAAATCGTCAGTCCTGCTGGTGAAACCGGGTCAAGTCTCCTCCGAAACACTAGCTCACTAGTCTAGTCCACCCTCCTAGATACCTGGGCTTCCCGTTTTGTGCTCAAACAAGGTTCAAGTTCGTGTAACATGTCATTATAATGCATAAAATCCAAACATGGTACTTTCACACGTAGAATCACAATTTTTATACCCAAGTCCGCTTTTAAAACCGTACGCACACCAAAATCTTTTCAGAACAATATCTGCATTGGTTACATACACAATTAAATCATCTGCACACTTTAAAAGACACTCGTCACTAAACAAACCACCACTTACACACGTAGACACTATTTTGAAATATGGCACACACTAAATAATTTTTCAAATATGTTTAGCACCATTTTAATAATTAAGCAAAACATAGAAGAAATTATAAAGAAATAGAAAAAAAGGTGTCACATGTCTTTTCACAAACTAAAGTAACTATTTATAAGTTCAAACTGATTCACATGTTGCACGCACTCAAATAAAATTTTAAAGTGTGACATGCACCTCCCGAGTTGTTTAATGGAAAAACATTACACTATGAAAACCACAAATGCATAAACCACATAATTTAACAAGCCAAAAATAAAAGCTTAAAAAAACAATTTGAAAGAAATCTCTTGGCATTAACCACTAAACCAAGACAAACCCCTCTTTTACGACGAAACGCACACGGCGTCATGTCAAGGATACTATTTTCACCACTTGCACAAGATAATAATCCAACCACATAATAAAAAAAATTACTAACAACTAATTAAAAGTTCACAATAGAAAACAAACACCTACATAAATAGGATACTAAAAATTTTCAATGCAAATCAAACTCTAATGAAAACTCACTTCACACTACACCAATTAATTAAATAACATGCTAAACAAATTAAACGTGCAAATTAATTTATCAAATAATGATTAAACATGGAACCACCTACCTCAGCATCGAAAAACCTCAAATATCATATCAATGCTCCAAACGCGCATAAAAAACGCCGCAATCAACTCGAATAAACTAACACCAAAAGATCAATCTAATTACAACAAAATTGAACCAAATTCTAAACCAAAACTCCTTTCTAAAACATAATAAAATTGAATGGATTACCAATAGAGGTATTTCGCACCTATAGGAATGGTCCGAAGAGCCGTCCCAGCATGATATATATTGTCAGAAGGTGTCTCGCCGGCTGGAACTGTGTTGGAAGAAGGCGCGGCCAAGGGAGTCGTGACCCGGGGAGTCGTCGCAGTGTTGCATCATGCTGGAAAAGAATAAAAAAAAGAAAAAAAGGATCAAATAGAGGATAAGGGGGATTGCCAATCAACGGGGTCGCCAGAAAAAGGGAGACGAGGCAGCGGTCGGGGCTGCCGGAAAGAGGAGGTCGGCTGGTTCGGTGCGTCGCTTCGCCAGGGGGCTCGGCCGAACAAGCGTGGGGGTTCGTGGGGGCAGTGGCGGACGGCGCGAGAAGAGGTTGGGAGGCGCTGGACACGGACCATGCGAGGGAGGTAGGACTTCGTCGGATAGAGGATCAAGCGACGCAACATGGGAGAGGGAAAATGGTGGAGGGTCATGGGGAGGTAGAGCGGGGTATCAACGTCGGGTCACACCAGAGAAGATTAGTGTCGGCA
Organism: Viscum album; assembly: GCA_963277665.1. NCBI lineage: Eukaryota > Viridiplantae > Streptophyta > Magnoliopsida > Santalales > Viscaceae > Viscum > Viscum album. The sequence continues at coordinate 116,121,952 of OY728139.1, read as the reverse complement.
GATGAAAAGAGAGGTCAGCCGGACAGGGAGCGGGTGCTGGAGGGGGAGTCTGGCGAGGCAGTGCCAAACAAAAGGGGTTGGGGGGTGGCGCCAGCTTGGAGGGTCACTGGGAAGGAATTTTTTTGGCTGGACGAAAATGGGGGTGGCAGCGGCTGGTCCAGGGGAAAAAATAGGCGGTGCGATGGGGTCCTCAAAGGAGAGGTGGCGGCGGCCTTCAGTGCACAAGAGGGGGAGGCGGCGGCGCGATGGGGTGCTCGTATGGGGTGGCAACGGCGGCCTTCAGTGCACAGCAGGGGGAGGCAGCAGCGCGAAGGGCTTCAAAGGTGAGGGAAGATCGGGGTTCATCGGACGGGAGGAAGAAGGCCGGTGGGGTGCGGCGCATTCCAGGTGACCGGACGAGAGGTCGCAGAGGAGTGCAGGAAGACGGCATGACAGAGGAGCAGGGGTGCGGTCTGGCGAGGGGGGGGGGGTCTGGCGGCTCGACGTGAGGAAGGGGGAGGCGTTCGCCAACCCTAGAAGCAAAACAAAAAAAAAAGTAAAAAAAAGATAAAAGTAAAATACTACCTATAACAATAAAAATAAGGATATTAACTATAATAATACTATAAATAATAAACTAAAACAAAATGATAACAATAGGACCCAATGATAATTAATAATGTCCCAAAAAAATATTATTTTTTTCATTAAAACAATTCATTAAGCTAATTATATTTCTCTTATTTTATTTTTATTTTGACTTTATTATTCACTTAATTTTATTTCTCTATTAATATTTCATTTTATATAATTAGTCGCACGCCAGGCAGGCGCGTGAGAGGAACCGAACGAGGCCGCCTGACTTTGACAGTGGCGCGTCGAACACCATCTTGGTCGAAACGCATATTTATCGGCACAAAAAGTGCAAAACCCCAACTGGGCTCGACCCTCATTTCAAAAAAAAAAGAAAAAGAAAAGAAGAAATAATAATAATAATAATAATAATAATAATATGAATTTGAAAATGATGTTGCGCAAAGCCCGGGTGTGACAATTCTCCCCACCATAGAGCTTTCCGTCCTTGGAAAGCCACAACTAAGGCTGAGACCCAAAGTAAGAACGACACCTCCTCATGGTTCAAATGGGATCCCCACAAACATCAAGAAAAAAAGGAAAAAGTATCATGCTCAGAGAAAGTGACTCCAATGACAACCTCAAAAACGCATAAAAAGACTTTATGATGAGTGTCGCCCACCCCAAAGAGCTAAAACACCTCCAGTTAACTGATCAAGGAAGGGAAACCCTCGCACCCACTGAATCCATCTTCACAAGCCAAAACATATTAAACACCATTGAATGAAAACCACATCCACGGATCACTTCGATCACTTATTACCATTTTGTATTTAAAAACAGAAGCAAAAGATCAAGATGGGGAGGCCCGAGGGGCTCCCCACCATTAAGAACTCACTTGCACTCGAAACGAGACTGGAAGGCCAACACGGGGAGGTTCGAGTGGACTCCCCGAAATTAAAGAAAATTCCAGCACTGGTTCATTCTAGAGACATTCCTACGAGACCCAATGTGGGTCTCCCCACCATTAAGAACCTACCAACGCTCAAGGCGAGACTTGAAAACCAACATGGGGAGGTCCGGGCGGACTCCCCACCATTAAGGAAAGGACAACTCCGATTTATTCCAGATACCTTTGTGTGATACTCATCGTGGGTCTCGTCTCCATGATAACTAACAAAGGATACAGAACTTTAGAAATTTTCCGACAGAGACCAAGCACCCCACCACCAGGGGCGGGGAGGGTCGGGCCTAACTACCAGGCGTCAAAAACACGGCCGAAGATAGACAAACATCCTCAAATCCCATGTTGAGTATCATTCAAAATTGGGAATGATTTACCCAATAGACTCCCATAAGGACCACTACAACGATTGCATCCAGTGGGACGCAGCCCCCAAGAATTTAAGGCATGAGACGAACACGCGTCCACATGGTCACGAAATCCTTATGCACCACGACAGCTCATTCGAAGCGGAAAAACCTTGGAGACAATCTAAAATGACTCTACTTTTAACATGGGTGACCGAAATAATGTTGGGGTCCCATTCACTCATGGGGTTCCTGACCACGCGCGAGCTTCACTCCAAGGCCTATGGCTGGAGCCTTGATATTTGAAGCATCTCCTGCCTCGCAGTCAGGTGTCGAAGACTCCCTAATGGAGCTTCCCCTTTTTGGTGTCACATGCAACCACACTACAACCAAGACACCACACTGCAACCAAGAAACCACAGGAAAACACGACACATTACAGCATCTGATTGATCATGCATGGAACATTCACCAACACCAGAGTTAAAATGGTGCATGAACATCACCCTTACACGACACCACCAATCATCACCTGAACATGACCATTGATGTTGAGAGGAACATTATGCCGGGAAAGACTTTAAACCGCATCTTGAACAACACGTGATTCCTACAAATGACCATAGCATCCTCATACGACTGGGTCTACTAAACTAGTAACCTAACACAAACCTTTCCTTAAACGAAACAAATCAAAGACCATAGGTCATTTAGAACGATAGACCGCACCAACAACTTAGGGTTGCTTAAACCTTTTTTCCAATGGAGTATCCTTTACCACTTCCAAACCACCATTGAATATCAAAGGGACCTCATGCTGAAAGACGTCACCGAACATGACCCTTGAAGTCGATGTAAATACTACAAATCCCTTCAAGACACTGGTCAACACTGAAAATTCTGAACGGCCTCCACCCTTCCCCGTTGGATTTCCTTTCGATGTTTCCAGGGGGAACCTTCAAACATGAACACATCAAACTTCATACCCAACGAGTCAGACACTCAAAAGACCAAAACTCCCTTTAACTCCCCTCACATTTTTCATCCCGCTGTGAGTGTATCCTCTTATTTGTAAAAAGGAGAAGTTGGTTCAATTCTAGAATTCAAAAAGAGATTCCTCCGATCAACTGGTGTGGCTGCCAACAAAGAATTACCCATAGACGTACTTCAATCACATGTCAATGCTTTGTGGGGGGCATACACTAGTCAAGAAGGAAAAACATGGACCCAACCAAACTGGTCCAATGGTCAAGAAATAGCACCAGCGAACACCAAACGTGCACGGGGAACCACTGCAAGGGCTCCCCGATGTACTCTTCAGAAGAATTAACTAGCTACACGCTTGCATACCAACTTATAAATAAAAAATAATAATTCAAACTCAGGACAAAAATCCTTCAAAAAGAATTCTCGGATCAAAACGTCTCACATCCAACCTTTCAAAATTACAAGGACACACCTCACAATCTCCGGTTATTGAAATACACCATGTTTTCATTTAACCAAAACATTTTGAAAAATAAGAAAACCCAGTGGGTTGTACAAACACCAATGGCGTCCCATGAGCCTCGCACATGCATGTTCTTGTGCCGCACCGACACCCACCTCATGTCCATCCAGGCACTCATCCGCTCATGCCATTAACCATTTCCCTTTTCGTATACACTCATGCATGTGGTTGCCCATGAGAGCGCCAAGGATCAAAACCAAACCTTTCAATTTTTCAAAACCAAAACAGTCAACCCACACCTTTCAAACTTAATACCTCATTTTATTTTTAAAGCGTTTCATTTGAAAACATTTTCCATGAATAACACATTTTTACTTAAAAAATCAAATTCCCATGAATCCAAAACAAGGAGACGAGAAATGACGCAAGAGAAACTTGTGTCAGCGGGTGACTGGAACGTATGGTTGGCGGTCATACGCCAATCACGCCACTGCCACAGAGGGTATTCTAGGGCAGCGTGCCTGACTCCACATGGCTTGCCAGATCCTGCGAGCTCACTAAGACCGCTGACCTTACCCCTTTTCAATTCCCTTAGACAAGATTATCTGCAAGGACAAAAAACTCCGACAAACCACAACACACATTGGAAAATTGAGTCCCGCCATGAGGTGTTCTGGCCACGCACCTTACTCATAGCTAGGACGTCGAGTACCGACAACTTTAACTCAAGTCAACCATGACTCTATCCCAAAAGATCATGAATCAAGAGAGCAAACCTTGCCCTATGATACCATTTTGTCACGAACCAGGCCGTGTCGCCATCCGACCCGGCGCCCGACCCGGCCCGCGGCAAGACCCGAAGGGCGTTCCCGATCCCCATGGGATGGCACAAGTTCCCAGGTATTGTAAGTAACAAGTGGGAATTTTTTTACCAGAAATAAAAGACAGAAAAACAATTAGCCAAATAAATAAACTAAAACTGAAAAAAAGGACAAACAAACATGTATTTTAACTATGAACATTTTTAAAGTCTACAACTAGAACCAATAACTAAAAAGAAAAGATGACATCAGAAACTAAAACTCTTAATCAAACCACCTGGCAAAAGAGAGGCCACATGACACCACTCTGCATGAAAAGACCAACTACAACCCAAATCACCATCACTGAGCACGATGTCACAACCTGGAATAAACAAGCAACACGGTCTACATACACCCAAAGGTGTTTGTAGGGTGTGAGCCAAGAGCCTAGTAGGACGTCACCCAACAAAAAGGTTCCGCGTATAAACATTAGATGACAAATACAATTGAAATATTATCTAAAGAAAAGAAAATGAATTCTTGAACAGTTTAAAAGAAAACGGGATTAAAGAAAACAGTTTCAAATGGAACAACTTAAATTAAAACACACACTCACTTTTTAAAATAACCAGTTTGTCACACTGATGAGCTTAAGGTATCCAATGAGCACTAATACGGGAGGGGCCACCTGGGTGTTAGCTAGCTTGGGTCCCTAGATCTTCGTGTCTTGGTGAAACGTGGCTTAGAAGGCCACGACCCTCAGAAAACGTACCTTAGAAGGACACGACCCTCAGAAAACGTGGCTTAGAAGGCCACAACCCTCAGAAAAGAATAATTTTAGTTAGTGTTGCAATCGTTAGTCCTGCCGGTGAAACCGGGTCAAGTCTCCTCACTATAATGCATAAAATCCAAACATGGTACTTACACACACCGAATCACAATTTTTACACCCAAATCCTCTTTTAAAACCGTACACACGCCAAAATATTTTCAAAACAATACTTGCATTGGTTACATACACAATTAAATCATCTGCACACTTTAAAAGACACTCGTCACTAAACAAACTACCACTTACACTCGTAGACACTATTTTGAAATACGACACACACTAAATCATTTTTCAAACATGTTTAGCACCATTTTCATAATTAAGTAAACAATAGAAGAAATTATAAAGCAATAGAAAAAAAGGCGTCACATGTCTTTTCACAAACTAAAGTAACCATTTATAAGTTCAAACTCATTCACACGTCGCTCGCACTCAAATAAAATTTTAAAGTGTGACATAGACCACCCAAGTAGTTTAATGGAAAAACATTACACTATGAAAAACACAAATGCATAAACCACATAATTTAACAAGCCAAAAATAAAATCTTAAAAAAACAATTTGAAATAAATTTCTTGGCATTAACCACTAAACCAACACAAACACCTCTTTTACGAAAAAACGCACATGACGTCATGTCAAGGATACTATTTTCAACACTTGGACAAGATAATAATCCAACCACATAATAAAAGAAATTACTAACAACTAAATAAAAGTTCACAATAGAAAAAACACACATACATAAACAGGCTACTAACAATTTTCAATGCAAATAAAACTCTAATGAAAACTCACTTCACACTACACCAATTAATTAAATAACATGCTAAACAAATTAAACTTGAAAATTAATTTATCAAATAATGATTAAACATGGAACCACCTACCTCAGCGTCAAAAAACCTCAAATATCATAGAAATTCTCCAAACGCGCATCAAAAACGCCGCAATCAACTCGAACACACTAACACAAAAAGATCAAGCTAATTACAACAAAATTGAACCAAATTCTAAACCAAAACCCCTTTCTATAACTTAATCAAATTGAATGGATTACCAATAAAGGTATTTCTAACATATAGGAATGGTCCGAAGATCCATCCCAGCAAGATATATATTGTCGGAAGGTGTCTCGCCGGTTGGAACCGTGCCGGAAGAAGGCACGACCAAGGGAGTCATGACCTGGGGAGTCGTCGCAATGTTGCGTCATGCTGTAAAAGAAGAAAAAAAAGAAAAAAAGGATCAAATAGAGGATGAGGGGGCGGGCCGATCAACGGGGTCGCCGGAAAAAGGGAGACAAGGCAGCGGTCGGGGCTTCCGAAAAGAGGACGTCGGCTGGTTCGGTGCGTCGCTTCGCCAGGGGGCTCGGACGAACAAGCGTGGGGGTTCGTGGGGGTAGCGGTAGACGGCGCAAGAAGAGGGAGGGAGGCGCTGGACACAGACCATGCGAGGGAGGTAGGACTTCGTCGGACGGAGGTTCAAGCGACGCAACATGGGAGAGGGAAAATGGCGGAGGGTCATGGGGAGGTAGAGCGGGGTATCAACAGCGGGTCACACCGGAGAAGATTAGTGTCGGAAGACGAAAAGGGAGGTCAGCCAGACAGGGAGCGGGTGCTGGTGGGGGAGTCCGGTGAGGCAGTTCCGAACAGGAGGGGGGTGGCGCCGGGTTGGAGGGTCACCGGGAAGGATTTGTTTTGGCTGGATGAAAATGGGGGTGGCAGCGGCTGGTCCAGGGGGAAAAACAGGCGGTGCGACGGGCTACTCAAAGGAGAGGCAGCGGCGCGACAGGGTTCTTGTAGGAGAGGCGACAGTGACCTTCAGCGCACAGCAGGGGGAGGCAGCAGCGCGAAAGGCTTCAAAGGTGAGGGAAGATCAGGGTTCGTCAGATGGGAGGAAGAAGGCCGGTGGGGTGCGGCGTGTTCAAGGTGACCGGATGGGAGGTCGCAGATGAGTGCAGGAAGCCGGTGTTACAGAGGAGTAGGGGTGCGGTCTGGCGAGGGGGGGGGGGGGGGGGGTCTAGTGGCTCGAAGCGGGGAAGGGGGAGGCGTTCGCCAACCCTAGAAGCAAAACCAAATAAAAAAACAAAGTAAAAAAAAGATAAAAATAAAATACTACCTATAACAAGAAAAACAAGGATATTAACAATAATAATACTATAAATAATAAACTAAAACAAAACGATAACAATAGGACCCAATAATAATTAATAATATCCCTAAAAAAAATATTTTTCTTTCCATTAAAACAATTCATTAAGCTAATTATATTTCCCTTATTTTATTTTTATTTTGACATTATTATTCACTTAATTTTATGTCGCTATTAATATTTCATTTTATTTAATTAGTCGCATGCCAGGTAGGCGCGCGAGAGGAACCGAGCAAGGTCGCCCGACTTCGACAGCGGCGCGTCGAAGACCGTCATGGTCGAAACACATATTTATCGGCGCAAAAAGCGCAAAACCCCAACCGGACTCGTCCCTCATTTCAAAAAAAAACAAGAAAAAGAAAAGAAGAAATAATAATAATAATAATAATAATATGAATTCGACAATGACGCTGCGCAAAGCTCGGGTGTGACACGGGCTCATATATATCTATTTCAAAAGGCATGAACCCATATATGTATCTATTCAAGAACACTCCCTATAAATCAATAATTTATCATATTTTCAACCATTAATGAGGAATTTGATATATATTTCAAAACATTAAAACCCTTTATAAAATCATATCATTATTTTTCTTAATTTCATGTTTTTTGATTATTTATTTGGATGTTTAAAATAACTCAATCACCATCAATTGAAATTTTAAACAAACATGATGTATTATAATAAGAGAAACAGGTAATAAATATACATTACATTATTACACATGTAGTGATATGAATATAACCATAACATTTTTTCTGGATCAAAGTATGGTTTACTATAGTATAAAACAAGATATGAAATATCATGAACTCATCTAGGGTTCCATCCAAACTGAAACCCAACCCACCCCATGGCATGGCCTAAAGGGAATTCCCAATCCCCATGGGTTGTAAAGTAATTACTAGGAATAAAAAATATGCTTTTGGAATTATTTCACCCATTTATAAAAGAATAAAAAATCCACGGGAATAAAACATCCCATAACTGATATTCGTACCCAAAAAAGATTCAAAAATTTTCATATTCAAATTTTTACAACTTTAACCAATACCAAATATACAAAAAATGGAAATGGAACAACTAAAACATCCTAAAAACCTCCATGTAACAAGAGGTTCATAACCCTCAATCCACCAACACTAACACCTTTAAGAAGTGGAACACTAGAAACTAGATCCACCATCACCAACATGGAGCATCATAACATTACATGGGTCATATATAATAATGTTTGCATATAACAAAATGTGTTTATAATATGTGATCCAAATCCTAGTATAATTCCATCCAATGAAAAATATTTCATTATATAACATTAGTAGATAAATCTATATGAACATTTTCATAAATACATTTAGAAAACATTTTAAGGAGCATATCAAGTAAAACAATTTTTGGGAATAAATTTTAAAGAAAACATTTTCTTATAAGAAACATGATTTGAAAAAACAATGTACAAAAATTTCACTGTATACTAACTGTTAGCAATACATCACAAAAGCATCATGTCACATGAAAGAACCCCCGTAAAATTCTTATTGGTTATTGGCACAAGTGGGGCCCTATGAACCTCATACATTGATGATCAAAATCCTCCAACCAAAACCAACAACTTCCACATGCATGATCCACTAGAGGGAATACATCCCAAGGTCTAGTGGTATTCATATCATAAGCCAAAACCAACCGTGTTCCTATGCATCAGCTACTAGAGGGGATCCCATTAAAAGGTCTAGTGGTCTCTAATCAGAACACATGTTCGGTTAGTATGGTGGAGTAACTCCTTCTATAAGAATCTGTGCCTCAACCCTTTTGAATCAACTAGTACACTAGTTCTAGATTTACTTCATAGATACCAAGGACTTCTCATTTTGCTCAATTTCTATTTCAAATGTCACATAAATCATCACTTTCAAATAAACATTCCAAGCATCATGAACACAAATAGAAATTACCATTTTCACAATTCAAATTGATCTAATGATCAAGGATCACCTGGAAACCACCATTTTCCATAAACAAAATCAATTTCATATTCAAATGTACAATAAAACCATTTTAGAATAAATTTCACACCACTTAAAAAATTCATGAAATCCATTTGGAGACATAGCAAGAAGGGAACATATGAAATCCAACTATTTACAAGGTAAATCCCCTTTAAAATACACACAAAAAATAATTCAATTTTAAAAAATGTTACACATCACATACCCAATTCACAAAACACGTTTATGATGAATAATAAATATGCTCGTATGGTAAAAAGATAAATTTCATTTAGAAAATCATCATTCAAAACATTCACACCTTCAAATCCTTTTGAAATAAAATTTCACACCATTCACACAAATCATAAAACTCTTTCATGAATCACCATAATGAAGCACACTTGAAACATAACCATTTTCCTTCATAAAATTGAGTATAATTACATATACATCTCAAAAACTTTTTAAAAAATATTCCACACCACAAAAATAATTCATAGAACATAATTAAACCACCAAGAAAAAAATCCAAAACCATCTAATATTGGAAAACCATGGAACAACCTACCTCAATCTTGGAAACATTCAGAATACGATGAAAAACCAAAATCACACCATAAAGAGACCCCATAAAGGCAATATTGAACAAAAACCATCAATACTTTACCCCAAAACTCAAGATAGGACCCTCACTTGGTTAAAAAATCCCCAGGAAAAGGAGAACCCAATAAGGAGGGAAGAATAACCCTAAAAAGTGTGTACCCAAGGGATAAAATGACTTACTTGATGATTCGTTGAAGATCCATGGCCAAAAACACATAGGGATTAATGCTGAAGAGGTCGACGTATGAGTAGAAAGAGGTCATAGGACTGAAAATCATGTTAGGATCATATCAGGGGTAATTTAGGGATAAATACAATGAGGGAAAAAGATTAATTTCCTTATTCTTAATGACCCAGAAAGCTCACATGGTTAGCATGAATAGTTTTACAAACCACGAGGAAAACATTCATCCCTCTATTTCTAGGAGGAACAAGGATGCATGGATTCTTGGGAATTAGTGCATGGGTGTATGGAAAGCCATCAATCCTGTATACTTCCATTTTCCAAGGATCATGGTTTGCGTTGGGTTGGCACATGGTTTCCCCTTACCATGCACCCATCGTGTGTCACCTACTGTCGTGCCTAAAAACTAAATTTTTCTCCAAAAACTCTTGATAAAACCAAGGGTCCAAGATATGGATGAAAATAATCAATATACTACCATGAAACAAAATCATGTATGTGACAATACTCCTAACCATGAAAACTTTACACCGTTAGAAATTCACTCTAATATCATATCATAGAACAAAAATTGATACACCTTCTCAATCCAATATGTTTTCTCCCATGACTCATGTTCCTCTCAGTCATGTGGAAAAATAACTCGGACCAATAGTATGAAATTCTCATTAATCACTTTTTCTTGAGAATCTAAAATTTTCATGGGAAACTTGAACATAGATTGATCAGTCTCCAACTCCAACTCCATCCAATTCAACACATGATACGGATCTGGATTATAATTTTTCATCTGAGAGACATGGAACAATTCATGAATTGACTATAACTGATAAGACAAATAAATTTAATATTACACATTATCGACTCTCTCGGTGATCTCAAAATATCAAACATACCTTAGAGTTAGCTTCCCTTTCTTTCCACAACACCTATGTCACAAGATAGATTCCACCTTTGGAAACACCCATTCAGCTATAGAAAGCTCCAAAGCTCGATTCCATCGATTCGTGTAAGATTTATTTTTGGATCTATACTATTAAAAAAACATTCAAATCATCTTGAATTTACCATAATTTTCTTCCACAAGGCTAGGTCCCAACAATGAGGTATCACCCACCTCGGCCCAACACAAAGGGGATTGAGACCTCCAACTATAATGCACCTCAAAACGGGCCATTTGAATTGATGAATTGTAACTATTATTATATAAAAATCTATCCCAATATCATATCGCTATCCCATGAGCCTCAAGAATCCAAAACACATTCCTAAAGCATGTCTTGAAAAATATGATTTTCCCACTCTATATGACCATCTATTTGAGGGTATTGTACCATAATCATCTTAAAATATGACCCTATCAAATTATGAAGACCTTCCCAAAACCACTTGGTAAAGAGAGGGTTCTATCTAAAATGATAGATAACATAACATAATAAATCCTTCTTTTCTCTTAATCATACAACTGACCCAAATTATCCACTTTGGATGAATCCTTGGTCGGAATGAAATGGGATGATTTTTTCTGAATAGCGATCACTACCCAAATAGAATTCCACCACCGAGGTGTATGAGGTATCCGAACAATAAATTTCATGGAAATATCTTCCCACTTCTAGGTAGAAATGGGTCATATATTTAGAAAGCTAGAGTGACTTTGGTTCTATTTTTTAACCTGTTGACATGTATAACACCGCAACACAAAGTCAACTATACCCCACCTCATACCTGGCCACCAAAACTAATGAAGTACATCGTAATACATCTTGGTTGAACCATGATGAATGGCCCTCTAAGATGAGTGGTCTTCCTACAGCACGACCCTCCATAATTAAATTGTAACCATGAAGCTACCCTTAATGAACAAACCTCCCTCGAGAGACAATGAATTTTTACAAGGCACCTCCCCACCATTTAATAACTACATAGAATTTTTTAACATCTTATCACTTGGAATCTATTGCCGAATCAACTCCATATGGGAAGGTGTTTGATGAAAACTTTCCAAGAACACACCTCCACTATGCTCCTTGGTCTCTAGATGAAACTGGGAAAAAAGACCAATCAAAGTCCACTCATAACTGGACTCCATTAATGCTTGCACTAGAACTTTCTAGATCAATGAATATGCCACCACATTTCCCTTTCTTGGGGTGTAGAAGAAAAAAAGATTGAACCCCAAAATGTACTCAACCCAATGTCACTAGCTCAAATTTAGAATTTTTTTGGAAAAAAATATAATCCAAACTTTGATGACCTGAATAAACAAAAAATTTATACCCAAAAATATAATGAATTCACATCATCAAGGCATGCATCACTGCTACTAACTCTAGGTCATGGGTTGGGAAATTATTCTCATGTGGACAGAGATAGTGTGAACCATACACCACCACTTGATCATCCTACATCAACATGCACCCAATACCTATACTAGAATCATCACAATATACCACATATCCATTCCCAAACTCCATATATATTAAAACATGGGATTTTTTCAACCACTTCTTAAGATTCTGAAATGACTAATGACATTGTAGGATCTATTAAAACCTTACCCATTTCCAAGTAAGCACAATCGTGGACAAATCAGGCTGAAATAAATCTTCAACAAACCACTTACAATACACTTCTAGGTTGAAAATATTCTATTTTGTGAAACATGATTTGGATATTCCCATGACATCACTTCATTGATCTTTTCCAGGTCCAAATAAACCCCTTGTTAGGAGATCACATAACCCAGAAACTTCTCCTCTTTGATCCAAAATTTTTACTTGGAAAACATTTTATATAAGAAAAAATACTATATGGTGTCTATTACATTCCAAAAATTTCAATAATGATCCACCTCAGTCCTAAAATAGACCATAATTTCATCCATAAATAAAATTACAAATGAGTCAGGATACAGATGGAACACCCTGTTCATAAGTTCCAAAAATACCAATAGATCATTCTTCAACCCGAAAGGAATGACCAAATATACAAAATGGTCATACCTAATATAAAATGTTGTTTCTGGAACACCCTCTTCACTAACTCTAACTTAGTGACGCTTAATTAAAAAATAGATCTTGAAGAACCAACTTACCCCCATAAGATATTAAAAAATGTCCTCAATATTTGGAAAAGGGTACTTGTTCTTGATTGTCACCATATTATTTTTTGGTAATCAATACACAACCAGAGGGATCCATCGACCTTTTTAAAAACCATGACTACGTCAAGGCAAGGTTAGATTCTCTTGTGAATGAATACTTTGGATTCCAGATCATCTTGCTATGCCATTAATTCCCTCAACTTGGTGGGGGGCCATATGATACAAGGGAAGAGATATTAGTTGTGTTCTGGGCGCCAAATTAATAATCAAATCCACATCCTACTCCCAGAGTAAAACCAAAATGCCCTATAGAAATAAGTTTGGAAAATCATCCATAATAGTAGTTAATGTAACTTCTAGTCTGCAATCACTATCCTCCAATATGAGTGATGAGATCTCACAAATGATATTTCCCAATTATGGAAGTGGAGGTCTAGTACGTCTCGATCAAGGATCTCATTTACCTTCAAAACCCTAGGTACTTCCATCATGTTCCACAAAACTTACTTTGTTCTAATAACAATCAATGTAAAACTGAAAATATACCATCCAATCCATAACAAGGATTAAATCAAATAGGTCTATCTCAAAAACCATGAAATACCATTCTAGCTTTTCCCTGACATGGTGAGTGCACCAGACAGACACTTGGAGACCTTCTCTCAGTTCATACTAACCAGAGTTTCTATCTCTATCATGTAGGAAATATTCTCAGTTCACAACTTTAACACATCCACGAGATGGGTAAAATTAAAAGTAATATAGGAAACAATATTAAAAAGAAAAATAGATAATAATGATTAAATAAGAATGGTACCAAGAACTTTCACAGTCCCTCCATCTAATTATATTGGAACTTGATCCAAAACCTGAAGATTCATCATCTATACATGAGCCTGAGAATGACCATTGACCTATGGATCTTCCCAAAATTGACTTTTCCCAGAAAAAGATCCAGCCTTGCCTCCATGACTTCTGAATCGAGGACCCACTGTCCTAGATGGTTGTGATCGAGCTGACATTTCATTGAATGATAAATGCCATGCGCCAACCTAATATGGGCATGTCACCTTGAATAAATTCTATAAGTTCTCCATAGTTCCATGTAGATGTAATGTTCTGGGTGGAAATTAACAAACTGATAGCATGATCCCTGAATTTCCATACTGATGGAACACAACAGACCAAGCATTGGAAGCCACAAACAACAACATCCATGAAGGATGGCCTGAACTAACACCTCCCCTCTTATCCTGCTCATCTTGCATCCTCTTCTTCTAAGATGAACTTCCACTTACCACTACTAACAATTACATAGAGAAAATATAATTTCTTCTATGATGAATTTATACCAACATAGAACAATCAACCACATAAGAATACAAATTCAACTTGAACAATAATATATAAAACCTGATTTCTGATCACAGTCCCATATCGAACTTTTGGTCCATCATCTACTCATTGGAAACTACCTCGAGTGAAAACTGAACCATTTATTTCAAGTGGTTAGCATACTCCATTAGGGTTTGGAATCCCTGGTGAAGATTCAAAAAACACCAGAGAGTTGGAGAAGGAAACAATTTCATGAAAATACTACTCATTGAAAAGAACCTTGAAATCTTTCCAACTGATCTTCTCATTCTCCCCATATTTCACCACTAAGTCCCACCCCTTATAATTGGGACCTTTCAATGTGAATAAATTACAATTCACCCTAATTTCTTTATAAGTGTCAATAAACTCAAAAATCATCTCAATATTATCAATACAATCCTCTAATTCCTGGGGATTTTTGAATCCTTGAAAAGAAGGGGAATTATTCTTGAGGAAATCATGATCCTGTTCATTTCCACGACATAATTTAGCTTTTGTGACTTGAGAAGGATCAGATCCCACTCCTTTCCCAAATGCTTGGGTATCTATAATCAATTCTTCAACTAGTCTCTAATCGATTGGTGAGGTATAACTCTATCAGACCCCTTCCTATGGTTTCACATGTGGAACTCAGGGAGGCATCTTTCTACAGAAAGCTACAACCACAATGAAATCCCATCAACACAACCATTAATGTGACATTGTAAAACTTTTTAGAAACAACAATGATTCCCAACAAACATCCTTAAATAAAAAAAATCATATCCAACAGAATTACAAGCCAAACTAAACCACTCTACCTCCAACCAGTGTCCATATATAGTCTACAACCTATACGTCTCACCCAGATGAGAAACCAAACCAAAATTCACAATATCCCATGTGGACCCAAGTCTTGTCCTGGGGTGTATTGGCCATACACCCCATGTTCCACCCGAACCTAAATCACCGAGAATACTAGTTACAGACTATCCAAACTCTTACCAAATAACATACACCAAGAAGATAGAACACTACATTAATACCATTTTTTCATGAACCTAGTTGGGGAGACACCAAAATCGACACCAAAACTAGCCTATGGAATGACCTGAAGTAAAATTATGATCCCCATGGGCTAGAAACTAGATCATGGGAATCAAAAATACACTTTGGGAATAGTTTCACTCATGTATATAACAATAAACAACCCACAATAATAAAAAATATAGTTACTGATAATCATAACCAAATGAGATAAAAAAGTTTTCATATTCAAAGTATTATAAATTTAACTTATACAAAAAAAACTATAGTAAAAATAGAACAACCAAAACAACCAAAACATCCTAAATACCTCTGTGTAACAAGTGGGTCATCACACTCAATCCACCACCACCAACACGTACACGAAATGAAACACTAGAAACCAGATCTACTATCACAACCACATAACCTATATCTTTTACCTGATTCATACATAAAAAATTAAACATACACCCAATGGTGTATATAGGGTGTGACCCAAATCCCATTATGATTTCACATAAATAAAAATATTTCATAATAAAACATTAGAATATAAATAAAAATTCACATTTTCATTAGAACATTTGTAAACATTTTCAGGGAAAATTTCAAGGAAAACATTTTCAAGAAAAAACTTTCAAAAAACAATTCTATATAAAATTGATTTGAAACCACAATGTATAAAAAATCCACCGTATACTGATGGTTAAAACCACATTATAAAAGAATCATGTCATGAGAGAGAACCAAGGGAAATACCTCTAAGTAACTATCACAACTGGGACCCAATGAACCTTGTAGATCAATGATTAAAATCCTACAAGAAAAACCAATATCAACCTCATGCATGAGCCACTAGATTGGAATATATCCCAAGGTCTAGTGGTATCCATATTATAAGCCAAAACCAACACTATTGCTATGCATGATCCACTAGAGGGGATCTCATCCCATGGTCTACTATTATTTGATCATATCACATGTCTAGTTAGTGTTGTAGCACCATTTCTTCTAGAATAATCTATACCTCCTCCCTTATGAATTAATTATAATATTAGTTCATGTTATCCCACCTAAATACCTAATAATTCTCTTCATTCTCAATTTCCATATCAGATGTCACATAAATCATCACTTTCACAAACACATTCTAAGAATTAATAAAACACAAGGAAATTATCACTTTTACAATTCAAATTTATCTAAGATCATGGATCACCTGGAAACCCCAATTTTCTATAAAAACCCAATTTTTATGCAATTATATCAACAATATATCTATTGGGTGAATTTTAAGTCATGTAAATATGTTTTCATCATTTATTTCCAATATATGATATTGATCTATATATTTTGTAAAAATTATTCAATTTTAATTTACCACAACATATGTTATCTTTTTAAATGAAATAGATTTTATTTAAAACCTGAAATAAATAATATGAATCCAAAAATAACATAGCGAAATATGTTATTTGCAATAAATGGAAAAGAAATATTAGTTTTTTAATACAATAATTAAATCCCCTTGTGATGTGAGATGAATATTTTCTTTGAATAACGAATCATTTCCATCTTGATTCGTATCTTAATGATTTTATTAATCTCTTACAATTCATATGAATTTACATTATTCATATATTCTTATATAAATTATTGAGATAAAAAAATCTTATACCAATATTAAAATAGAATTTTTCATTTAATGATGAGTATATGAAAATTAAAATCCTTGACTCTCTTTATCTTCATTTAGATAAAATTACATTTATAGTGAACTTTCTTACCACATGTGATGTAAATATTCTTTTATTCATTTATCTCCATTTCTATTTGTTTTTGATTTAATGTATATTGAAAAGAAACCACTAAATTTAAACTTTCTATGGTAATTTAAACATCTTCATTAATTTGTATCACGATAAGTCTTAAAAAATTAAATTATTACATCTCGCTATCAACATGGAAAACCAATTTCAAAAAAAAACTATAAATCTTCTCCATATTATTAATTTTAAACTTTTTTCTAAATGTGGAGAATCTAGGTGGTAATGATAAAACAATGGTATTTATGGATAATTATTTATCTATAAAAAAAACTAAAGTTTCTGAATAATCAGTGTAAACTGTGATCTTGGGCACATGTTCACTATCCATGTATTAATATTTTTGTTAAAAACTTTCATTATATTGATGAAATCATTAAACATTTTCCTCTCTCTCCATTTCCTTTTCAATTTCTTAGAGATGAGTAAAAATGGTGTATGCATCAATGTTTTTATATCACCCCTTTATCTCACTAAAAGTAGGTGATAACAAAATGCATCAAGCATCCAATGTTTGATGATTATTCCTCCTATAGGTACCATTCTAATCATTACTATTCCTGGAGTTAGTTACTAATATATATGGGATTATAGTACACTAAACATATTTTCTTGTAGTAGTACTATGCACAAGATCATACATAACTCTTGGAAATTTTTATTAGTGGGGATATTATCTTTATATGAGAATAATTATATTGATTATTTTGTTTTACATTCCAATTTTTTATAATAAATAAAATAATAATTTGGTAATTATTCTAATCACTAATTATTAGATATTTATTTAATTATTTAATTATGACTCCCACTATTTTTCCAGGTCTCAATATTCAAAACCATTGGATTCAAAATATTTATTCTGTGGAATATTCTTGTGGAAAGGATCAATAATTACATTCTCAACTATTGTTAAAATGTATTTAAAGATTATTAAAACTTATTTAGGTCTTGTTTACTCTTTTCAACTATATTAACTCACATTTATGTGATCTAAGGAGAGGAATCTTCAATCTTAAAATCTTATACTCATATTTCCTTAGTTCATGCCTCCAAATTACACTGAGAAAGCTTTGGAAATGTTTATTGATTCTAATTTGGTTAATTTGATGAAAAACATATATTATAACTCCATGATAATTAAAGGTAACCTTAAAAGGTTCAAAATGGTTTTTGAACTATGGTTTTCTTCTAACTCAAGTGATGAAAGTTTTTTAATGACATAATATTTTATAGGGATATTTTTACTTGTTCATAAGTTTATTTTTTTATTATTTAAAATCTTGTAAAGAATTTATAAGAATATTATATGTAATTAACTATGTATGATAAAATGGTTTACCCATTTTTCTAAAAATAAACTTATATAAGACATCTAATTTTATCCATTGTACACATGTTAAATACTTTTTGTGATAACATGCATTATAAATTAGCTATACTAAATATAATAAATCTTATAAACATTAAAATTTTATCTAAGAATTATTGATAATTTTATTAAAATATGTTATAAAAATTAATTAATAATATAAAAAAACTATGTATTATACAAATATATAAATAAGTATGCGCTGATAAAATAAAATAATGTCTTGAAATAATCACGAGCTTAATATAATATTTTGTTTATACAAAATTGACAAACCTACCAATATCTTAGGGGAAAACTCCTTGAGCCTGAACATAGCTTCTGTTACCACATCCTTCATTACCCTAATTTAGATCCATTTTATCTCTAGTCATGAACCATATCTTTTAAATGAGATCTCCATCATTTATAAATGTCTACTCAAATACAGGTGATGGTTACCATGGTTTTATGGTTACATTAAATAAACCTTGGACACACAAGCCTATACATAATAAATTTGGGAGGGATGATTCGCTGATTATTATTTTTAATTTAAAAATTATTATTACATAATAACCCATGCAATAAATAATTAAATTAAATCAATATATCCAGCACATACACTAGTTTGTGAAATCTCATGATCATTCACACCATTTAATGAAATATGCATTTAATAATTAATTGCATTCATTTCAAATTATTTCCTTTCAAGATAAATTAATTAATAAATTTTATAAAATATTTTCCTTATGTTTTATCCAATAAATTTTCTTTGAGACATATAATAGAACCCCATTAATTATTATTAATTTAATTTAATAAAATATAATATAATTGAGAACACGATGCGTACTTAATAGGTTAAACAACATGTGAAACTTCTGTAATATTAAAACTTTCTACTTGAAAGTTAATGATCGCCTGACTTTATTATGACATAAGGAAATTTTTGTGATAAATTTAGTACAAAAACTGCATCATTTTCTTCCTACTACATGGAATGTGACTCCCACATGGCATGTCATTACTTGTGTGACATATACCTCCAAGTGGTCAACCAACATAGACTATGTGTAATTTTTAACCACATGTCACACCATTAATTTGCATGACATGTAACACTAGAAATATGAGTGAAGTATGTTTTCAATACATGAAATGTTAATGAAACCATGTGTAAAACCCTATGTTTTCATGGGTGATCAAAATTTGAGGAAAGTTTGAATTTTCAAACTTGTGGATGAGTTGGTTTTAAAATTGTCCATCTGAATGGGACCTCAAGGATTGGGAACCGTCAAAGGACCTAATTTGGGTTTTTAAAGAGGTTATATATGTGGTTAGGAGGTCTTGGTAGTTATCAAGGTTTGGGTCTCGGAATATCAAATTTTTTTGAACCATAATATGGTGTATGGTTCGTGCATAGTTTTTACTAACTATGCACCCCAACTATGCAGTTTAGTGGATAGAGGAGAATGGATTTTAAATCAAGAGAAGGGGGCCAGGAAACTATATTAAAACCTGTAGTAAATTGTATAACTATTTCACATAGTTGGAAAATGTTTTGTCAAGCTATCTGATGAATCAGGTGAATTAGATTGTTTTGGACAATGAGGATCACACGGTTGGAGCTAATAATGGCCAAACATGAAGCCAAACTATGTACCCTTTAGAATGTATAAAATTCCACTTTTACCTTATTATTTTAAAAGGTATTTCACCATTTTTCATCCTCATTTCACTAAGATTATCTACTATGAATACCCCCCTTATCCCTCTCCTTATTCATTATGTTTCTCCTCTAATTATTGGTAATTTCACTTTTCATCACTTAATATTGAAGGCTATGAGTCATTTTATTCCTTATATTTATTCGTGACATTCTTTTCTTCATTACCTATTTAGTTCTCAAAATTTATGTGGGTTATTCCCTATTCTTAGTCTGTTTTTTTATTTCATTATATTTTACATTTTAGCTCAAACTAGAGGATAATATCATATGATTAGACTCTCCTAAGGCTAAGGTAGGTGGTACCTTTAATTTAAACTATAGTCTTGCCTTATTTTTTCTAGTGTGTGTGAATGTTGCTATAAATAAAAATTTCCCACACTTGACCTAATTTATATTAAATTTTTTATTCTGAGTTATCATAAATAAATGACCCATTAAATTTTCTTTGGACCTCAGGAATGCTAGTTTCAAGGGGATTTATTAGTGTGAGAGGATTTCCTTGAAATAGAATGTTGTAATTATATTCCTATGTTTTGATTAAAATAGTTTAAGATGAAGATTGGTTTGAATTAATGGTTATGAAATAGAATTTCACAATCATTAAAAAATGATACTGGATTAGACCTTAAAATAAATTGGACCCAATGAAATTGGAAATGTAATAAAAACATACATGAAAGGGGAATTAAGGTTATATGATTTATTTGGTTTTAATAATGGTCATTGGTGTGTTTTTGGGAAATATAAATAGTAAATACATTGAGTAATGTGAATTAGTTCCCAATAATTTATAAATCCAAATGGGACTTATGGTAGAGACTTATGTCTCCATTTATTAAATTTCATGGTTGGGTAAAACTAAAAAACTGTTTTTTTGGAATTCGAAATGTAACCTAAAATGTGATGTGATGGATATGTAAAGTTGTGTCCATGGACCTATTGAGAAGCAAATGAAATGAATAATTAATTAATCAAATGATTTAATTTATACGTAATGAATAGGAATATTTATATTATATTCTTGGATTCCATATGATATGTTCTATGTGAGAATGTTAAGATGAGGATTTTAATTTTATATGATATGCAATACATTACTTGGGAATTCCAGGATGAGAACATGGATTCTATTAGACACATGATTCTAAAATCAATGGGAATATAAGGACGAGAACTTTGATTCCATTGTAATTCCAGGAAGAGTGTTTGGATTCAGTGTGATAACTAATAATGACAAGGATTGGGGAATTACTCGATGAGTACATAGATTCCATTGGAATGACATGATGAGTGTATGGATTCATTTAATGACTGGTGATTGATGTATTCTTGGATGAATGATCAGATTCCATGTGACCCCTCATGTTATTTTGGAATTATATGATGAACTCATATATTCCATGTGGATATATATAGTTGGAGTAGCCATTAAAACGTGATCAGGGGCAGCCTGAAATTGTTTGAAGAAATTATAGTCCATCGTGGTCACATAACTATAGACCGATAATGGACCAGATGACATTGGTGTCATCAAGAAACTAGGGATTCAATGGTTTTTTATTTTTAGATAAATTTTATTAAACATTCTATGATATTAATTTGTTTAAATTGTTAATCTAAATTACATCTATATATACTTCTTATCAAACTATTCTTTTTAAGGGACACTGTTGGTTGTGGCCAACTGAGTTGTACTCACACCCTGATAATACATGTTTTTTTGAATATTTTGTTGATATTAATTGATATAATTTCCCCACATTTAACTTATTTTGATGATTTAATGGAAGAAATGTGTTTTGGGGTAGAATTTGGAAATTTCTTGGAAATTTTGATTTTACCATTTTAATATCACTATAATATTTTTGTGATAAGATTTTATGTGTCCCTAATTTTCACTTGAAATTTTTCATTAATATTAAATAATAGATTATAGAATTTTATTATTCAGACCACGGTATCTGAATCACTCATTTGGTTGGCCAAAATAGGGCATTAATGAATGGATGGATAGAATTCAGCATATTGGACACCATCTCAATAATGTATACATAACTTTTTCATAACGGATTGGATGCACATGAATTTTTGGGAAGCGTTAAAGGAAGAAATTTAGAGAAATTCATTCAAATATAGTGACACTTGGTTTTCATTGGATGGAAGTCTAAAATTCAGATCAATATGAAGTAATTTTTTGAGATCAGAAGATATATGTAAACTTTTCAGAATTTAAAACCCTATCCCTCTCAACCACTATTTAAATGAAATTTTAACTCTTTGGGAGGGTTGGTCGAGGCGATGGGATGTTATGGCTGATGGTTTGTCTCCTGTAAATATTTAAAACCACTTTTAATAAGAATTGTTTTGTGTAAGGATCTCTTCCAATAAGGCTGTCCTCTCCCACCTCCAATTTTTTGTTTCTTTGTTTTCATGATTCTAACATGACTTTTTCTCAAATAAATCTTCATTATTATTCCCTTTTCATTTTAATATTTTTCTTCTCTGTTCTAGAATTGAAGAGTGGAGAATAGATTGGGTGTTTCCCTTTCAATCCATTGGTTATGTAAATAGTCTCCACGATGAAAACTCCACCCATGATAGAGTGATTTAGTTTTTAATTGATATAATCCCTACTCCCTTAATTTATTTATTTTGAATCCATAAGCATACTATAACTTATAAATTGAGATCAATTAATATATTTTTATTTTTTAAGGAGATTGATTGATTGTCACTTGAATACATGGTTGGACATGTGTAAAATCTATGAGTGAATCTTCAATCACAATATCTAATCAACATGCGATATAATTTTAGGGTTCAAGTCTCATCCCCAAACTCAATTCATTTTAAAAACTAGGAAGTATATTCCGCCATAATTTTCAATGGACCATAAGTTTTCTTTTGAATCACAATCAAATAAGGGTGATGTGATTGGATGTCCCAAAGATAACCTATGGCTCATGTTCCCAATATTTGTGGTCTTGTCAATTTTCATAGGGTTTGGGGGTTGAATATATTAGGGGATCACAATTTAATGAATTGTAATAATTTGTGATAATGATAAATTAATGTTGAAAGCGGTGGATTAGATTGACTATGTCTTCTCATATTAGTATTTTTAAAGAAGTTGTGTCCTTGTTTGTTTCTTCTTAGTTTTTTTCTTTATGTTTATTGTCCAAAAATCACAACCAACCCCTCCCCCCATTCTTTCTAATTTGTCATCACTTATTTTATAGGTTTCATCAAGACTATTAAGGGCTTTTTAATTCACTTGCTCCTCAAGAGAACGACCATGGTGGTACACTTTTCTACACTTATATAAATCACTAATATTTTTTAGAGTGTCTGAGACATCTCTCATCAAATTGGTGTTGTTCGTGGGAAGAAAAGTGCTTTATTCAACCTCTTTTAGGTAATTATTATAGCATTTTTTCATCCTTTATTTCTTTTCTTCTACTCCCTTTTCTTTTTTGTTCTTTCTTCCCCGCCTCTTCTTTTTCGTGATAACAATTGAAACCTCAATTAATGATATTGGTTTCTACTACAATTTGTTTCACTATTTTCTATGATTTATGACATGATCCCACCATGAGGATATCTTTGATCTAAACCCTAAGATTGAATGCAGACTTAGGTCTCGAATCAGACAATCTTAGTATATGGGAAGTATCAAAATTTACCCAAATGGGTAACTCCTCTACTTTATAAATTTTGTAATAGGAAACTGATTTGAAAAAAATTAAACAAGATCCAATGGATCAAAACAATAACAATGAACATAAGCAAACCATTCGATAGTTTGATGCACCAGATGATAATTATCAACCATCATGAATTGCATACTGAGATCTTGAATCAATATTCTAATTAAAATTAGGATTGATTAACCTGCTTCAAAAAATTCATGGCCTTTCTAGAGAGGATCCAAAAAAAATTAAATGAATTTAATGTGGTTTTATCAACACTAAAACTGAGAAATTTCTATAAAGATCAAATAAAGTTAAGGTAATTCCCATTATCACTTGATGTAACTTCAATAGATTGGATGTATTACCTACAAACTAAATATGTCAAATCTTGGAATGACTTGAAATGTATTTTCTAATAGAGAATATTTCTAGAATCAAGGACAATAGAAATTCAAAAGCCGATCTATGGAATCATGCAAGCATATGGAGAGTCAATGTATGAGTTCTTATATCAGTTTAAGAAGTTATGTTTATGTTGTACACATCACCAAGTCAGTGAGAAACTCCTCATCCATTACTTCTATGAAGGTCTCTCTCCCATGGAGAGGATCATGGTGGATGTGGTAGTAGGAGGAGAATTAATTGAAACACCCATGATGGTTGCTCATGCACAGATCGACAAGATAACACAAAACTCTCAACAACTCAGTGATCGAGGTACATTATCTATAATGGGAGTACATCAGGTAAGTCCCCCTACTTTTGAAAATCATTTGACCAGTACTATATTGGATGAGTTAACCTCTTTCATTAGACCGATAGAATTTTCCCAAAAACTCCCCCAATATAGTGAAGCTTTATGGCATTTTTACAGCACCATACAATCCAATAGATTGTTTCCCACAACTACAAGATACAAAGGACTTTTCAACAGTGTTCATAGGGAGACCATTTCTACAACAACATACAGCCCCAGAAAAGAAATATGATTGCATCACATCAACTTACAATAATGTATGGAAGTATCATTCATATATGAGGTACGGGTGTGAACAACAACAAAGGGATCTATTTAAACAAAACTTCCAGAAACCTCTACCTTACCACTAGGGTTTTCTCTAACCCAAAGGATATTTCAAGCCCAAGAATCAACAAGTCAATAAAAATAGGACCCCAAACCAAAGGTATATTATAAAACTAATGAGCATTTGAAACAAATTTTTCTTAATAAAAAGACTGAGATGAAGATTCATGGCACAATGTTGAGGGAGATAAATATGAAAATGATCCATATTTCCACAATCCTTCATGAAATGGTGAACAAGAACTCTAGAAACATGCCCTGCCAACCTACTCATAATCCAATGGGGAATGTTAGTGCCATCACATGTATGAGTGGGAATCAGAAAAGTGATAAAATCGTTTCTAGTAGTCCACCAGGATTCACCCAACCATATGAGATTTCCCCATAATCACCAATCGTTGAGAAACCAAAGGAGAAAGGAAAAGGTAAGATGAAAATTGATGATTTTACAACAAAACCCTTTCCCATTCCAAATAGAGGGGTTAAAATAAAAAAGATAGCTAAAGAGGCTATGAAAAAAGAGGTTTTGGACACATTCAAGCACGTTGAGATAAACATCCCCCTTTTGAGGACATTAATAAAATCCCATGGTATGAAAAATTATTAAAAAAAACTTTGCACCAATTTAATAGGGCTCAAGTAAAATGAGATAATCAATCTTGGAAGGAATGTGTCGACACCCATTAAACCAACTGAAGTATTTCCAATAATGTTCAAGGATCCTAGGACATTCACCATACCTTGTACCATAGGGGAGTTACACTTTTATAATGTCTTATGTGACCTAGGACATTCCATAAATGTGATTCCTCAGTATATATTCTCTTCTTCATAGGTTGGTGAGTTGGAGTCGATGAGAGTAGTTATGTAGTTGGCGAATAGAGCTATAGCCTATCCAGCAAGACTCCATGAAGATGTACTTGTTGGGGTAACGTACATGATATTTCTTGTAGATTTCCAAATTCTTAACATGGAGGATAATCATGTATGTTCTCATTCTCCTATTATCATAGGTATTACCTTCCTCAAAGACTAAAAAAACTATTGTAAATTCCCATGAGATTACACTTTCCATGGAGAGTGGAGATAATGTTTTGAACTTTAATGTTTTAGACTCTATGGTGTATCCATCACATGACTATTCTGCTTTTATTATATACCATTTTGACCCTCCATGTAATAACACCATGGATTTTTATTGTCCTATTCTTAGAGAGATTATGAGTATTGGTTATAGTTTTATGTCAAAGATAACTTCCACATCTTTTTCTAATGGAAAAAACTCTCTTGAATGTGATTTTTATGTGGAATTATATTATTATTTTGATCATATCCACTATGATAATGACTTCTCTACTGATTTAGGTGATGTATTTGACGCATTATTCTCATATTATGATAATTTATATTTTGATACTCATGTCTACTGTGAAAACATCATAGTTCCCTCAATTTATCCATCGATAAATCACCCCCTTATATTGTAACTCAATAAATTTACAATGGATCTCAAATACTCATACTTGTGGACTGGTGATAGATTACTTTTATTAATTTCTTACAAACTCCCTTTTGAACATGAAGAAAAACTTTTGAATCTATTGCGGGAGAACATTAGTGCAATCTGGTGGAACTTGGATAACATATCAGAAATTATCCCCTCCATTTGCGTGCATAGAATTATTTTATAGGATGGGGATAAACTGATACAACAACCAAAAAGGAGACTTAATACAAATTTTCTCAATATTTTGAAAAAAGAAGTTTAAAATTTCTCAAGGAAGGTATCATTTATCACATTTCAGAATCCCAATGGGTGATCCCTATCCAGGTTGTACCTAAGAAAATTGGTGTTACTATTGTTATAAATGAAAGGGAGGATTTAGTTCCAATGAGGGTGCAAAATAGTTCGCATATGTGTATTGATTAGAAGAAGAAAAACCAAACCACTCACAAGGACCATTTCTACCTCCCATTTATTGATATAATGTTTGAGAGTCTTATAGGGAGGACACAATATTGGTTTTTTATGGATTTTTTAATCATTTTCAAGTCCCCATTTTTATGGGGGGTTTGGAGAAGACTACTTTCACTTGTCCCTTGAATACGTTTTCCTACCAAAGGATTCCATTTGGACTCTACAAAGCCCCAGATACCTTCCAGAGATACAAGCTGGGTATTTTTCTGATTTTTTTGAGACATGAATGGATGTATTTATGGATTATTTTATATGTTATAGATCCTTATTTGATTAATGTATCTTCAGTTTGGGAACAGTGTTGAATTGTTGTATTGATAAGAAGTTGGTCTTGAACATTGAAAAGTATCATTTTATGGTAGATCATGGAATTGTCTTAGGGCATGTAGGGTCTAAAGATGGGATATATGTTGATAGATCCAAAGTATATATTTTTTCATCCTTACCCTATCCTTCATGTATGTGTGATGTTAGATCATTCCGAGGTAATTCAGGATTTTATCAGTGATTCATAAAATATTTTAGTAATATTTTTCTTCCATTGTCATGATAACTTCAAAAGGGTTCTGATTTTTTGTATGATGATTCTTGTTGGGATTCCTTTAAGGAGATAAAGAAGCATCTGATCACTCCACCAAGCATAAATCCACCAAAGTGGGAAATTACATTTGATCTTATGTGTGCCACTTCAAACTTTGTAGTTGGAGCTAACTTATCATAAAAGCTGGAGGAACGTTCACATGTGATTTTCTATACTTATAGGACATTGGATTCTACTTATTCAAACTACACAACCACTGAAAAGGAGTTTCTTACTGTCATATTTAATTTGGATAAATTTCTTTTATATTTATTAGGATATAAAGTGGTTGTTTTTTCATAACATACAGCTCTGCGGTTTCAAATCGGGAGTTGAAACAAATATTGGCGAAAACTATGTAGTCAAATAGGAAGGACTAGAGTAGGGGCTTGGATGATGCACTATGGGCTTCAAGGACATAAAACAAGACTTCCATTGGTATGTCCCCATTTCAGCATCTTTTTAGAAAATATTTTCATCTCCCCATGGGGGTTGAACATTGGGTATATTGGGATATAAAGAAGTGAAACATGGATTTAGCCCAAGTTATAAGTCAAATAAAGCTTCAAATTTAAGAGCTTGAGGAGATCCTATTATCATCATATGAGAACTCAAAGCTCTATAAGGAATGGTCAAAATCAGTTCGTGATAAAATGATCCCCAAAATGGAGCTTCTTGTGGGAGAAAAAGTGATTCTATACAATTAACGATTGAATTTGATGCTTGGTAAATTGATTTCTAGATGTTTGGGGCCTTATTTGTTATCTAATTTCATTCCTTATGGTGTAGTGGAGTTTACTCAAGAGGAAATAGGATGGATCTTTACTGTCAATGGTAAGCATTTGAAAAATTATATTGATGGATTCCCAATACATGCAGTTGAAATCATCTAACTGTATGATCCCATCATCACTAGAAAAAATCAAGTTGTCCCTTACACTCTAACTTTTATATTATGTGTCCTAATTTTAATTCTTCATTTCATAGTCTTTTTATCAATTCATTGAGTCACACTGAGGAAAATGTTACATTTTTTTGTAGGGGAGGGTATGGTATTTTGGGTAGATTCTGTAGAGACCCAAATCTTGACGTACATGGACATTACATTACTTTTAAGGAATACTTAATACATAACAAAAACAGACACACAAGGACCGTAATAGTTTAGTGTCTTTGGAAACTCAGAATGTAATCTTCTAATCATGGTGAAATATCTTCAACATCTCCCATAAAGATCTTCTCCTTTTGTTTTCTTACCTAAAACCTTTATTTATATCCTGGGGAAAAGAAAACATATAAAGGGTGAGCTCAAATGCTCAGTAAGGGTAAGCATGGATAAAATAAAACAAATCATATACATTTGAACTTAAAAACATGAACATAATGTTTAAACAATAAAATCTTGAGCAATGACATAAAACATGGAAGAACATAAGGCATAGATCATAAAGAAACATTAATCATGATAAAATACCATGGGAATAAAACATGTGATTGTGGAAACCATTAAGCATATGATATGATTTCCATAGTAGCCAAGGCATTGCTGCCAAGACCATCTTAGTGGACAAAGTCCCTTTCTGAATCGAGCTCACTCCTCGTTCCAGTCCTGTATTACTGAACCGGATTAACTTACCATTCCAGCCATGTCTATCTCATGAGATATAAATATTTACCCAATGAATTGGAGGGAGATATAGGTCCCACTCAGCTCATATTGAAATCATTCTTACTTGTTCCACAAAATAAACTTAAAACATTCACCATAACCCAAATAATAAAATGGGTTTCAGAAACATCATCCCATCATTTCATAATACATATAAAAAAAATGGACATTTCATCATAAGAAAAGTTAAACCATGTAAATCATATAGACATTAAACTTGAATCATACACATATGAAAAAATTTCATCTTATATGGAAACTGGTTTTGATAAAACATTTGAAATGAATTCTTGAGGAAAATATCATTTCATTTTCAAAATCAATTTCTTTTCACAAGACGTCATTGAATTTTAAAATAAAAGTATTTTATTGAAAATAGTCATGAAATCTTTTGGAGGAAACTTCACGAAAATAACGCTTTATAAAACTGTAAAAATCCTTTCATGTCATATAAGTTAAAAAAAACATTATTCTCGTACTTTTTCCGGAAAAGACAAAAAAGTACCTCGTAACATAAACAAAAGAAAGATTCATTTCATACCATGTACTAATATTCAAAAATGGGTAAAAAGGACTTTAAACATATAAGGCCCCAGCCTTAAACCTTACTTAATCTTGAGTTATTACAAGATTACACGTTGAGGATCTTTTCGGGTTTAGAGTTTTAGAGAATTAGATCATAAAACTTGCATTACATTCCACATATAAACAAAGTGGTTACATAAAGATAGTATTCCTCATTCCCATCAATGGTAACATATTCAAAATAAAACATGGATTATTTCTTGACACATCCTTGACTCTATCATCTTATCATGAACCTTTCCCTTGACCTGTGAAAAACATTTCAAAAACTTGGGATGAGCATAAAAACTCAGTATGGGTTATAAAAAAAAACATGGAAAGGAAACATGAATTCATATATACATAAGAATGAAATCATACTTTACCCATAAAACATAGGCACTTTAACATGCCTCATAAAATCATGAATAAATCATAGAAACCATAAGACATAAAGGTAACTTGAGGCATTCATAACATTCTTACATAGAGAGTAACCCTCTTGGTTACGTTTGGAATACCCATCACAGTATATTCCCTAAAATCTCTTCGGAGAAACCTTAACGTTTCACTCCTTCGCGTTACCCAATGCATTGGAGAGCTATAACGGGCTCACCCGCCCTTAGTTTATCACGGAACCACCCGTCTTCATAATAATGCCCAAGAACCATAACATAATCATATCACATAAACATACATAAAGGAAACATAAAATTTCCACCATTCAATCACAAGATATCAATACCACACATTGATATAAAAAATATTATGAAAACCATTTTCAATACCAAAATAAAAGAAAAGTAAAACATGGTATTTATTTTTTCTTTTAAAAAGAAGGAATGGCTTGTAGAAGAAGCCGAAACTCAAATAACGGTTACGACGGCGGAGAAGTCGTTGTCGCCGCATACGTACGACAAAAACATTCCCTTTTGTCGTTTGGTAAACGCTTCGTATAAAAAGATTCCTTTTGAATAAACGTAAAAGTCAAAGGGGTTTATACACCGTATAAAAGAAGGTTGTGTATAAAACAAAATATGCCTCAACGAAAGGAGATTGAGACGAAATCCCATACAAAGATAATTTTTAAAATAAAATAGATACATTATGTGTATTTACTATAAGTACACATAAATAAAGTACCAATACAAGATACGACATAATAACATAATGACATAATTTGAAAGTAGGAGATTAACCCAAAGAATGGAAATTGGGTTAAGAAGTTCCCATACCTCGTATCTGACTTGACCCGACCGTTCTTTAAACTCCTGAATAATAAACTTTAGTTAATCTCTACTTGATTATGAATCTTTTCCAAGTTCATTATTTCTTTTATACCATGTTATGAACATCATGAAATCATTTAAGTTAATAATGTTCATTTTGTCGGTATTTGGTTCTTAAGTCAAAAATAGACTTCTTACACTTACATGTTGTTAATTTGGTCAATGTTTCATTATATCCAGAATGGTATTCATGATGTAGATATCATATATTTCATATATATCCAGTACATACATGTATTTAAAATATTACATAATCATTTAGAGGTAAGAAATGAAATGCACCGTTCATGGAGACGGTAAGCCGTACGTACGCATGAACGCTACTTTCATTTCTTTGTCATATTAACGGAATTAAAACTAAATGAGACTTATGTATATTTTAATTCCAGAATTATATTCATCATTTAGATATATCATTAATTTTATATATCCATTATATACATGTACTTTTAATAGTACATTACA
The DNA here is from genome assembly GCA_963277665.1 of Viscum album. NCBI lineage: Eukaryota > Viridiplantae > Streptophyta > Magnoliopsida > Santalales > Viscaceae > Viscum > Viscum album. Next base: position 116,090,344 of record OY728139.1, on the reverse strand, counting down.
TTTGGGGATAAGAAATGAAATGTACCGTTCATGGAGACGGTAGTCCGTACGTACGCATGAACGCTACTTTCATTTCTATCTCATACTTTAATGGAAATAAATGATAATGATATATATAGGTATATTATAATTCCAGTATAACATCATATATAATATCATTAACTTTATCCTTTACACATCCCACATATGGTATTAACGAATCAAATCACTTTTAGGGGGCGGTAGTCCGCACTTCCTAAAATGAAGATATCGTGTTTTACCCATAATGGAAACCATAAAGGTATGCCCAAAATGAAAAAAACAGAAGCTTAAGGAAAACATAAACATATAATATATCATATATAAAAATAGTGACATCATAATGGCCACCTTTGAAGGTGTTAAATGAGTATTGAACAATCATCGTTTCGGGAGGCAGAATTTCGCCATCCACAGAAACCGTATGTTCTTTAACCATTTGATGTAGTTGTGTGAGAGTGTAGATCAAATAAATCTTATAACAACATCCTAGTATATTGAAGATACTGGTGTTGTTACAAAATAAGTAAATAAAAAGAGTTTAGGGGGTTGGAGAAGAAAAATAAAACAAATGAACATGAGAGAATGAAATACCTTAAAAAGTGTAACTTCTTTTGGTTTGAGCCTAAAGGCTTCCTTTGAAAGGATTCTGCCCAAAGGGAATCCTCTAGGATGAGGAGAGGGATGTGGAGAGAGCAAATGGGCAGGGGTTGGCCGAGCCAAAGGCTTGAAGAGTGTGTGAAATAAGGTGGAGGTGGGGGCCTTTTATAAGAGGAGAGGAGGGGCACTTTTGGAAAGTAAAGAAATATAACTTTGTTTGAAAATGTGTTTCGGTTTTAAAAGGTCCCACATTGATAGAATTCGTGGATAAGGTGATAAGTATTCGAAATCCACTCATCCAATTGGTTTTGGCCATGTGTAGGTTTTAGATTTTACATTATCTTTCCATTTTATTTTAATCGTTAAATAATGATGTCATCAATGCATCATTATTATGTCGTAAATAATTTAATTTATTTAATGTCTAAAAATTATAAAAAAATACTATGATATAGGAAATCTTTTTAGCTTTCCAATGACTATTTATAATCAAAATTTGGGCTTGTATAACCCCACTTAAAAATTGTTTTCGCAAAACATATTATGTTTGTGTCACTTTCACTTTAACATTAAATAAAAATATATTATTGTCATTTTCCAACTAAAGTGGATACATGGGGTCCCCAAGTTAGGCCATGGCTTGTCTTGGTCGGCCATGACACAACCAATGAGGTTGGGACATGTGTCTAGGTCATTTTATATTATTAAAGTATTATTTATACCATAAACTACACTAATTACCACTAATCGCGATTAAAAACTTAATAAGTTACTATTCACCAAAAAATTATTATAATCTCATTGAACCACATTTTACTTCTTAATGACAACCATGTATGTCGGATTTTCAAAATTTAATACACATTAGTGGTAAACTTTCATTTAACTGAAAAATCAGTTTGCTTGATTACCACTTAGTGGTTTCACTATTCATCAAAAATTGAAGTTTTTCAGAAAATTACCAAAAATTCACCCTAAGCTATATTTGATATTCCGAATTCAAAAATGAAGTCCATTTTACAAAATTAAAATCATATAAGTCACATTAATTAATTCAATAATTAATTCCCGCTGCCAGAGCAAATAGCGTGTTTTTACAAAACAATAAGTATCAAAAGATTGACACCAGTTTAAGTCTAATTTCAAATCGAAATCGATTCCAATGACCACCATTGGATAAAATGGTAAAAATATATTCTAATTTCACTTCAAAACCAATTCAAAACATAATCTAATTGTATAAATAAATCAGATTAAAAAGCAGTTTTGATGTAAAATACAACATTTTACACTATTCATAAAAAAAATGAACTTCATCAGAAAGGTACCAAAAATTACACAATGTAAATCTTGATGTCCTGATTCTAAAGAAGAGTTATATTTGGTCCAATAGAATGTATAAGAGTGATCAAAACTATATTTAATGACGGTTCGCCGTCAAAAGGTGATAAGTGAACCTTTAGTGAAAATTAGAGTATAAAAGCCTAAAATTGAATTCTTTCCATATTTTAAGCCTTTATCTTTTATTGGGTAAATGTAAAAACATCTAAAAACATATCTATTCATATTTTAGTTATTTCTATTCATTCCCGCCAGTACAACGGCTACTTGTTAACTAACATAATATTATTATATTACTAGTGTGCTACGTAAGTTTCAAAGAAACTCATCGTTACGTATCAGGTACGCTATCGAACATAGCAACCCCTTTTAATTAAAATTCATATTTAATTCTCTAATATTAATAAATATGAAAATTATTTATTCTTTAATTACCTGGGATGTTACATCCTTCCCCCCTTTTGGGAATTGCGTTCTCGCAATTTTATTCACTTATCAAAATAAGTGGGGGTATTTATCCCTCATAGCATTTTCAGATTCCCACGTTGCCTCTTCAATCACATGGTTTTTCCAAAAAACCTTTACCTGATGAATCACCTTATTCCGTAACACTTGCTCCTTATGGTCAAGAATCTGGACCGGTTGTTCCTCATAAGATAGGTTCTCTTCCAGCTGAACTACCTCTGGACTCAAAACATGAGATGGATCTGGCATATACTTTCTCAACATCGAAACGTGAAAAACATTGTGTACCTGAGATAAACTCGGAGGTAAAGCCACTCGGTATGCAACTGATCCAACTCTCTCCAGAATTTCGTATGGTCCAATGAACCTTGGACTCAAATTTCCTTTCTTACCAAATCTCATCACGCTTTTCCAAGGAGAAACCTTGAGAAAAACATGATCACCTACCTCGAAAGATAGATCCTTCCTCCGGTTATCCACATAACTCTTCTGCCTGCTCTGAGCTGTTCTCATGTGTTTCTGAATCAGCTGAACTTTTTCTGCCATCTCTTCTACCAATTCTGGTCCCATCAACTTCCTTTCACCCACTTCATCCCAGAAAGCTGGAGTTCGACACCGCTTCCCATATAATGTCTGAAATGGTGCCATCTGTATACTGGAATGAAAACTGTTATTATATGAAAACTCAACCAAAGAAAGATGTTGGTCCCAACTTCCCTGATAATCCATAGAACAAGCTCGCAGCATATCCTCCAATGTCTGAATTGTTCGTTCTGACTGCCCATCTGATTGAGGATGAAAAGCTGTACTAAAATTTAATTCAGTACCCAACGACTTCTGAAGGCCTTTCCAAAAGTTAGAAGTAAACCTGGGATCACGATCCGATACAATGGAGAGAGGAACTCCATGTAACCTGACTATCTCTTTAAGATACAAACGAGAAAGTTGATCTAGATAGAAAGTATCTCGTATAGAAAGGAAATGAGCAGATTTAGTCAAGCGATCAACAATAACCCAGATTGCATTATTACCTCGAGATGTCTTCGGTAATCCAACAACAAAGTCCATGGATATATTCTCCCATTTCCACTCTGGAACTGGTAAAGGCTGAAGCATCCCTTTCGGTAACTGCCACTCATCTTTAACCTGCTGACAAGTCAAACACTTCACAGTAAAATCAGCAATATCTCTTTTCATTCCATCCCACCAGTAATACTCCCGCAGATCTCTATACATCTTAGTACTGCCCGGATGAACTGAAAACGGAGAACTATGAGCTTCACATAACAACTCTCTCTTCAACTGTAAATCACAAGGCACACATAACCTCTTCACAAACCTCAAAACACAAACACAAACTTATCCAAGAACTCATGGAAAATTTTATTCATAAGGTCCATGAATATAGTAGGTGCATTTGTTAACCCCAAAAGCATAACTACAAATTCATAATGGCCATATCTCGTACGGAATGCGGTCTTCGGAACATCTGCTTCTTTTACTTTCAACTGATGGTACCCCGACCTCAAGTCAATCTTCGAAAAATACTGAGCTCCCTGGAGCTGACACCACTTCATTCGATGGCCCAACATCTGCTGAAGTAGTTGCAAAGGATTTCACCACCCCTTTCTGCTTGTAGTCTAACTGCTTCCCATCACTCAAGCTCCTTGTCGGACACTCGTTTGCATAGTGACCCATCTCATTGCACTTATAACACTTCACTAACTGTAAATCGAATTTGTTCTTACCTTCAGCTTGATCCTTTTCAGTGCAATCACGAGCCTTATGTCCCATATTACCACATCGGTAGCACTTCCCAGAATTCAGAAGACATTCCCCAGCATGCCTTTTGCCACATTTATCACAAACTGGAAACTTAAATCTCTTACCATCAGACTTCTTTGAAGAATTCTTACCTTTCTCCTGCCACCTCGGTCTCTTCTTCTGCTGGTTGCTATAGAACACTTGGTCATCGGCAAACTCCATTTCCACCTTCTCAGCACATCGAACAAGCTTTTCATAACTTTTAAACTCACGAGAAGCTAATGCCCTTCGATACTTTGGCTTTAATCCTGAGTAAAAACGATTGATTTTACTATCAAGGTCCCGGATAAAATTTGGAGCATACCTTGCCAATCGAGTGAACCTTTCTTCATAGGCAGCCACTGAGTCTTCCTCTTGCCTCAATTCCAAGAATTGCTTTTCCATCCTAAGTCGAACAGCCTTAGGAAAATACTTCTCAAGAAACATACCTTTGAAGTCATCCCAGTCAAGAGCATCAATCTCATCGGCATCCCTGATATTTTTAACCATAGACCACCACTGATCTGCTTCACCCTCCAGACGGTAAATAGCAAGACTAACCTTTTGATTGTCTGAACAGCCCATGACAACAAAAATCTTCTCCAGTGCTTTAATCCACCCTTCAGCTAGCACAGGGTCAGATGATCCTCTGAATGATGGGGGATGTTGCCTCATGAAATGTTCCACCACTGACATGTTCCTCTGCGGTTGATCTGGCTGATCTCGTGCATGGATACCACCGCCATTTATCGCTTGAGTCAACTGCGCCATTACTGCAACAAACTGTTCAGTTCCGATTCCGACCATCTCAGGTTGCTGATTTGGAAGGTTTTCTTCCTCCTGATGTCGTCCCAACATAGCTGCTTTGTTTCCTCTGCGGAAAACCATTCTGAACACCGAAATATCTTAGGCGAAGCAACATGGTAATCCGTAAATGCTATATCATTTCAATCATATTATAATTTAACACTTTTCTAACTCCTAAAGTTGTCTAAACCGACCTCTGATACCAACTATAAGGCCCCAGCCTTAAACCTTACTTAATCTTGAGTTATTACAAGATTACACGTTGAGGATCTTTTCGGGTTTAGAGTTTTAGAGAATTAGATCATAAAACTTGCATTACATTCCACATATAAACAAAGTGGTTACATAAAGATAGTATTCCTCATTCCCATCAATGGTAACATATTCAAAATAAAACATGGATTATTTCTTGACACATCCTTGACTCTATCATCTTATCATGAACCTTTCCCTTGACCTGTGAAAAACATTTCAAAAACTTGGGATGAGCATAAAAACTCAGTATGGGTTATAAAAAAAACATGGAAAGGAAACATGAATTCATATATACATAAGAATGAAATCATACTTTACCCATAAAACATAGGCACTTTAACATGCCTCATAAAATCATGAATAAATCATAGAAACCATAAGACATAAAGGTAACTTGAGGCATTCATAACATTCTTACATAGGGAGTAACCCTCTTGGTTACGTTTGGAATACCCATCACAGTATATTCCCTAAAATCTCTTCGGAGAAACCTTAACGTTTCACTCCTTCGCGTTACCCAATGCATTGGAGAGCTATAACGGGCTCACCCGCCCTTAGTTTATCACGGAACCACCCGTCTTCATAATAATGCCCAAGAACCATAACATAATCATATCACATAAACATACATAAAGGAAACATAAAATTTCCACCATTCAATCACAAGATATCAATACCACACATTGATATAAAAAATATTATGAAAACCATTTTCAATACCAAAATAAAAGAAAAGTAAAACATGGTATTTATTTTTTCTTTTAAAAAGAAGGAATGGCTTGTAGAAGAAGCCGAAACTCAAATAACGGTTACGACGGCGGAGAAGTCGTTGTCGCCGCATACGTACGACAAAAACATTCCCTTTTGTCGTTTGGTAAACGCTTCGTATAAAAATATTCCTTTTGAATAAACGTAAAAGTCAAAGGGGTTTATACACCGTATAAAAGAAGGTTGTGTATAAAACAAAATATGCCTCAACGAAAGGAGATTGAGACGAAATCCCATACAAAGATAATTTTTAAAATAAAATAGATACATTATGTGTATTTACTATAAGTACACATAAATAAAGTACCAATACAAGATACGACATAATAACATAATGACATAATTTGAAAGTAGGAGATTAACCCAAAGAATGGAAATTGGGTTAAGAAGTTCCCATACCTCGTATCTGACTTGACCCGACCGTTCTTTAAACTCCTGAATAATAAACTTTAGTTAATCTCTACTTGATTATGAATCTTTTCCAAGTTCATTATTTCTTTTATACCATGTTATGAACATCATGAAATCATTTAAGTTAATAATGTTCATTTTGTCGGTATTTGGTTCTTAAGTCAAAAATAGACTTCTTACACTTACATGTTGTTAATTTGGTCAATGTTTCATTATATCCAGAATGGTATTCATGATGTAGATATCATATATTTCATATATATCCAGTACATACATGTATTTAAAATATTACATAATCATTTAGAGGTAAGAAATGAAATGCACCGTTCATGGAGACGGTAAGCCGTACGTACGCATGAACGCTACTTTCATTTCTTTGTCATATTAACGGAATTAAAACTAAATGAGACTTATGTATATTTTAATTCCAGAATTATATTCATCATTTAGATATATCATTAATTTTATATATCCATTATATACATGTACTTTTAATAGTACATTACATTTGGGGATAAGAAATGAAATGTACCGTTCATGGAGACGGTAGTCCGTACGTACGCATGAACGCTACTTTCATTTCTATCTCATACTTTAATGGAAATAAATGATAATGATATATATAGGTATATTATAATTCCAGTATAACATCATATATAATATCATTAACTTTATCCTTTACACATCCCACATATGGTATTAACGAATCAAATCACTTTTAGGGGGCGGTAGTCCGCACTTCCTAAAATGAAGATATCGTGTTTTACCCATAATGGAAACCATAAAGGTATGCCCAAAATGAAAAAAACAGAAGCTTAAGGAAAACATAAACATATAATATATCATATATAAAAATAGTGACATCATAATGGCCACCTTTGAAGGTGTTAAATGAGTATTGAACAATCATCGTTTCGGGAGGCAGAATTTCGCCATCCACAGAAACCGTATGTTCTTTAACCATTTGATGTAGTTGTGTGAGAGTGTAGATCAAATAAATCTTATAACAACATCCTAGTATATTGAAGATACTGGTGTTGTTACAAAATAAGTAAATAAAAAGAGTTTAGGGGGTTGGAGAAGAAAAATAAAACAAATGAACATGAGAGAATGAAATACCTTAAAAAGTGTAACTTCTTTTGGTTTGAGCCTAAAGGCTTCCTTTGAAAGGATTCTGCCCAAAGGGAATCCTCTAGGATGAGGAGAGGGATGTGGAGAGAGCAAATGGGCAGGGGTTGGCCGAGCCAAAGGCTTGAAGAGTGTGTGAAATAAGGTGGAGGTGGGGGCCTTTTATAAGAGGAGAGGAGGGGCACTTTTGGAAAGTAAAGAAATATAACTTTGTTTGAAAATGTGTTTCGGTTTTAAAAGGTCCCACATTGATAGAATTCGTGGATAAGGTGATAAGTATTCGAAATCCACTCATCCAATTGGTTTTGGCCATGTGTAGGTTTTAGATTTTACATTATCTTTCCATTTTATTTTAATCGTTAAATAATGATGTCATCACTGCATCATTATTATGTCGTAAATAATTTAATTTATTTAATGTCTAAAAATTATAAAAAAAATACTATGATATAGGAAATCTTTTTAGCTTTCCAATGACTATTTATAATCAAAATTTGGGCTTGTATAACCCCACTTAAAAATTGCTTTCGCAAAACATATTATGTTTGTGTCACTTTCACTTTAACATTAAATAAAAATATATTATTGTCATTTTCCAACTAAAGTGGATACATGGGGTCCCCAAGTTAGGCCATGGCTTGTCTTGGTCGGCCATGACACAACCAATGAGGTTGGGACATGTGTCTAGGTCATTTTATATTATTAAAGTATTATTTATACCATAAACTACACTAATTACCACTAATCGCGATTAAAAACTTAATAAGTTACTATTCACCAAAAAATTATTATAATCTCATTGAACCACATTTTACTTCTTAATGACAACCATGTATGTCGGATTTTCAAAATTCAATACACATTAGTGGTAAACTTTCATTTAACTGAAAAATCAGTTTGCTTGATTACCACTTAGTGGTTTCACTATTCATCAAAAATTGAAGTTTTTCAGAAAATTACCAAAAATTCACCCTAAGCTATATTTGATATTCCGAATTCAAAAATGAAGTCCATTTTACAAAATTAAAATCATATAAGTCACATTAATTAATTCAATAATTAATTCCCGCTGCCAGAGCAAATAGCGTGTTTTTACAAAACAATAAGTATCAAAAGATTGACACCAGTTTAAGTCTAATTTCAAATCGAAATCGATTCCATTGACCACCATTGGATAAAATGGTAAAAATATATTCTAATTTCACTTCAAAACCAATTCAAAACATAATCTAATTGTATAAATAAATCAGATTAAAAAGCAGTTTTGATGTAAAATACAACATTTTACACTATTCATAAAAAAAATGAACTTCATCAGAAAGGTACCAAAAATTACACAATGTAAATCTTGATGTCCTGATTCTAAAGAAGAGTTATATTTGGTCCAATAGAATGTATAAGAGTGATCAAAACTATATTTAATGACGGTTCGCCGTCAAAAGGTGATAAGTGAACCTTTAGTGAAAATTAGAGTATAAAAGCCTAAAATTGAATTCTTTCCATATTTTAAGCCTTTATCTTTTATTGGGTAAATGTAAAAACATCTAAAAACATATCTATTCATATTTTAGTTATTTCTATTCATTCCCGCCAGTACAACGGCTACTTGTTAACTAACATAATATTATTATATTACTAGTGTGCTACGTAAGTTTCAAAGAAACTCATCGTTACGTATCAGGTACGCTATCGAACATAGCAACCCCTTTTAATTAAAATTCATATTTAATTCTCTAATATTAATAAATATGAAAATTATTTATTCTTTAATTACCTGGGATGTTACAAAACATACATGAAAACACTTTTATAAAACATGGAAATGGATGATATAAATAACCCCATTAAATACTTACGAATAAGCAATCTCGAATAAAAATGATATTTGCAATATTATCCCTTACCTTAAGTCTAATATGCTTCGTACGTATTCGAACCTCCTGTATAATGATTCAAATAATGTCATTGAATTATTACAGAATCATATGAATTGTTATGATATCATATATGTTTCACTTATGACTTTATATTACCAGTTCTTTTGTAAATTCCAGGTTAAAGCAGCATTTTGGGTAAAATCATTTCATTTATCGTATGGGTTTCGACTTGTCATTCTTGATATTATTACTTATATCCTGATTTTAAAAATTCAAGAATGTAAAACATGATTTATATATAATATATATTAATCATATACATATGGATATTATAGATCAATAAAAGGAATGAAATACATCGTTCATGGAGACGGTAGGCCGTACGTACGCATGAACGTGGTTTTCCTTTTTTCTAAAACTACATTACTATAACATCCCATCAATAATATCAAAAAAACTTCTATCCTTAAACAATACTAACTTATGTCCAACATAATCCATTCCAATCTTTAGGCTTATCCATAATACTGCAGTCCACTCTCATAATATAGTGAAAACGATTACCAGAGAATTCATATAACAAGCATGTTAATACCATCGTTGATCCCCATATATCATAAGATATGTCTTGTTGGTCACATTCCAAACATTCGAAGGTCTTAATCATGTATTCTATTGAAAAATGAATACCCATTGAACCTTAGTGAAAATTTAAAGACCCGTAAATTTCAAGAAATTTTTTTTCTTAATTTGCTTTGGACTTTTACAAGAACACAGTTTCTGACGGCACATGATTCCGAGGTCCAGTGTGCCCGGAATCATTTTCCGAAGATTGGATCAGGTACGTTCAGTGAACGGACGAGCGGGTTTTTCTAACTTTTGAACCGGTGCTTGGAATAGAATTTTGAGGACAGCGATGGAATCGTAGCGCCGATATATGTTTAGAAATTCCTCTTCCGGGGTTGTATTTTCTCGGGTGTGGTTTTTAATTTTTGGGCTTTAAGTTAACAAATAAAATAAAGTGGTGCGACAAACTTTATTTTATTTCACTTAAAGCCGCTTAAAAGCCAATTTAAGCTGCTTAAGCTGAGTTGAAGTGGATAGGGTGGAACCCAAAATATTTTACCCTCTTGGTAGGATATTTGTGATGTGGGGCCCGCACGAGCCCCACCGTTTCTTTTCCGCTAAGTAACGCACCCGCGAAAACCCCTATTAAATAAAAGTCAACTGGGGCGTTTTCTTAAACAATTAAATGCTCATATTAATTGGGAGGTTTATTCGTTGAAATTAATTCTATGAATTAATGGGCTGTTACTTAGGTTGTTTTTCGTTTGTTGGCATGTTAATAAAATAAGACCAACGCTTTTCTTCTTGAGTGTTGTTCGTTGAGAGGATTTGACAGAAACCTTAATTTCTTCATCCTCCTTCGTGAAGAACGCGAAGAACGCGAAGAACGCGAAGAATGCGAAGAATGTGAAGAACGCCGGCCTCCAACGAAGGGCGACGAAGAACGCCGAGCCCTCGGAGATCGACGACGCGATTCCAAGTACCGCGATGACAATGATTCTTCTCCCGCGACGTTCTTCTGCGACGTTCCTTCATCCGCGACAAATCTTCGATCATCCGTTGAGGTAAGAGATTGCGGAACTTTTTATTCTTTGTGGTTTATAGCAACAACAAGGATTTAATTGTTATAATTAAATATGTTTTTCCTTGATCCTCGTAGTTCGTCGACGCAACACTGTATACCGCGACGACGCGACGCCCTTCCATGACGCGACGATCCTCTTCTTCCACGACGATCAATTCCGCGAAGGACGCGCACTCGACGACTACGGCGAGGTAGGGATTTTGTTTGAAAATAATATTTTATTCCCGTAGCTGTTTCCTTCTAAAACAAAGATCCCGGGATCAAAGTACAATTTTAATTTATTAAAATTGTATCTTGTTATGTTTTAATGTGTTTATATTTTTCCCGATTGTTATCACCTAATGCGGAGGGTGCGGGCCAAACAAACACAGCCCGACAACCCTCCACAGTTCTTCGTTGATGTGCGGAACGACGGACGATGACAAAGTGGGCCACAGAGACGATTTGTTGATTCCGCCGTAAATAATGGGACCCAGGAGGAGCTTCGGCGCAGACAGAAGAGGAATCGGACAACCGGAGCAACTCCGGGGGCCCGCGGAACCCACCGAAGGCGTGGGTCGCCGGCGCGGCGGCGCCGGCAGCCGGATGCGGCGGCGGCCGACCAGACCCGCGACCGCATGGGTCCAGTGACACATGGGACATGGAAAAGCCGCGTCCGTTGACCCAGCGCATCCCCACGTGAGGCCACGACACCTCAGTACGTGGGGGCAGCGCCCCGCGGCTTCCTTCGCTCGGCCACTCGGCCGAGCCGAGCCGGGCCGACCCGCCGGGCTGGGTCACGCCCAGGCCGGGCCGGGCCGCCTGGCCGGGTCGCACCCAGGCCGGGCTGGGTCGCGCCCAAATGGGTCGGACCCGGACCCGGGTCGGGTCGACCCGGTCAGGCCGACCCAGGGGGGTTGGGCCGGGTCGGTCCGGGCCCAGACCCCCCATTTCCGGACCTTTTCGGTCTTTTGCGCATAACTTGAGCTACGGGCCTCCGAATGACGCGCCGTCAGCAGCGTTGCGATCCTTGGATCGAGAAGGTAGTTTCGGTTTATCACACTCAAAGTTTTGGAATACTTTGGGTTCAGCCGGGTTCGTTCATACATGAAACCAACCGGGCCCTCGTAGCGGAAACGCTCATATCTTGAGTTTCAGACGTCTGATTGACGTTCCGTCCACTTCGTTGAATTTCTATAAGTGAGACGGATCTTTTGGCATACTCCGCCCGAGTTTTGGACTCAGGTGGAGAACGGTCGGGTTGGTTTTTCCTTAAAAACTAACCGGGCCCCTAGGACGAAAAGGCCAATAACTCTTAGACCGGGCGTCCGGTTGACGCGCCGTCTGCGACGTTGAGTTCATGTTGACGATACAGAACTTTTGGATACATCAACTATGGACTGTGTGTCAGTTGATTTATCAGCCTCTCAGCTCGTGGAGCGGACCCTCCCGAATGAGCTTGCTGTGTGCGGGAACCCTAGAGCTGGCTGCGACTGCTACTGTGATGATGACGATTGTGCAGAGATCCTCAGTGGATTCGACGGAAACGACTACAGCACTCAGCGATCCTTTGTGGGTTAGTGCTACTGATCCTGTGTGGGTCCGATCCTGTGTGGTTCAGCGCTCATCGGTCCTGTGTGGGCCAGCTCCTACAGGTCCTGTGTGGGCCCGATCCTGTGTGGGTCTTTACGGGGGTCAGTTACCTATCGATCCTTTGTGAGTCAGATCCTTTGTGGGTCATTGCGGGGGTTAGTACCTATCGATCCTTTGTGTGTCCGACGACTTAGATGGATCAGTGATCATCTCTATCATCATTCGAAGAAGTATACCTGGGTGAGCTGAATCCTATTTTACTTTCCTGTGTGGATTGTGTTGTGCTATCCTATGTGGATTTACATTTACTATCCTTTGTGGATTGTGTTGTGCTATCCTGTGTGGATTTACGTTTTTCTTTCCTGTGTGGACTGGGTTGTACTTGAGCTCGGATGTTGGAGTCGATCGAGAATTGATGACTTAGGTATATGTATGGGCATATACCTAAGCAGTTACGGATGTTACTTCGTGATTGTATCTTTCCTTTTTGGTTATCCTTTGTGGATTCTGGGAGACATTCGGGGGTCTCGGGGTCCCTACTGAGTAGCTTATACTCACCCCTGCATGGGCTATGCCCGCACTACATTGTGTTGGTTGCAGACGACAGACAGCGTTGATCGTGGTGGAGGCTTGTGGAGCAGGATGGTACCTAGAGTTAGACCACTGCGTTCTTTGGAATTTTACAAGAACGCAGTTTCTGACGGCACGTGATTCCGAGGTCCGGTGTGCCCAGAATCATTTTCCGAAGTTTGGCTCGGGTACGTTCAGTGAACGAACGAGCGGGTTTTTCTAACTTTTGAACCGGTGCTCGGAATCGAATTCCGAGGGCACCAATGGAATCGCAGTGCCGGTATTTTCTTAAAAACGCCTCTTCCAGGGTTGCATTTTCTCGGGTGTGGTTTTTAATTTTTGGGCTTTAAGTTAAGAAATAAAATAAAGTGGTGCGACAAACTTTATTTTATTTCACTTAAAGCCGCTTAAAAGCCACTTTAAGCTGCTTAAGCTGAGTTGAAGCGGATAGGGTGGAACCCAAAATATCCTACCCTCTTGGTAGGATATTTGTGAGGTGGGGCCCGCACGAGCCCCACCATTTCTTTTCCGCTAAGTAACGCACCCGCGAAAACCCCTATTAAATAAAAGTCAACTGGGTCATTTTCTTAAACAATTAAACGCTCCTATTAATTGGGCGGTTTATTCGTTGAAATTAATTCTATGAATTAATGGGTCGTTACTTAGGTTGTTTTTAGTTTGTTGGCATGTTAATAAAATAAGACCAACGCTTTTCTTCTTGAGTGTTGTTCATTGAGAGGATTTGTCAGAAACCTTAAGTTCTTCATCCTCCTTCGCGAAGAACGCGAAGAACGCAAAGAACGTGAAGAACGCCGACCTCCAACGAAGGGCGACGAAGAACTCCGAGCCCTCGGAGATTGACGACGTGACGCCAAGTTCCACAACGACGACGATTCTTCTCCCGCGACGTTCTTCTGCGACGTTCCTTCATCCGCGACAAATCTTTGATTATCCGTTGAGGTAAGAGATTGTGGACCTTTTTATTCTTTGTTGTTTATAGCAACAACAAGGATTTAATTTCTATAATTGAATCTGTTTGTTCTTGATCCTCGGAGTTCGTCGTTGAAACGCCGTATACCATGACGACGCGACGCTCTTCCGCGATGCGACGATCCTCTTCTTCCACGACGATCAATTCCGCGAAGGACGCGCGCTCGACGACTACGGCGAGGTAGGGATTTTGTTTGAAAATAATATTTCATTCCCGTAGTTTTTTCCTTATAAAACAAAGATCCCAGGATCAAATTACAATTTTAATTTATTAAAATTGTATCTTGTTATGTTTTCATGTGTTGATCTTTTTCAAGATTGTTATCACCGAACGCGGAGGGTGCGGGCCAAACAAACACAACCCGACAACCCTCTGCAGTTCTTCGTTGATGTGCGAAACGGAGGACGATGACAAAGCAGGCCGCATAGATGATTTGTTGATTCCACAGTGAAGAATGGGACCCATAAAGAGCTTCGGTGCAGACAGAAGTAGAATCGGACCACCGGAGCAACTTCGGTGGCCCGCGGAACACACCGGAGGCGCGGGTCGCCTACGCGGTGGTGCCCCGGTGCGCCGCCGGATGGAGCCACCGTGGCTGAAGCCGCGGCGGCGGTGGCCGACAAGACCCACGACCGCGCGGGTCCGGTGACACACGGGACACGGCAAAGCCGCATCCGTTGACCCAGCGCAACGCCACGCGGGGCCGCGACACCTCAGTCCGCGGGGGCAGCGCCCCGTGGCTTCCTCCGCGCGGCCGAGCCGAGCCGGGCCGAACCGCCGGGCCGGGTCGTGCCCAAGCCGGGCCGGGCCGGGTCGTGCCCAATAGGGTCAGAACCAGACCTGGGTCGGGTCGACCCAGTTCGGGCCGACCCAGGGGGGGTTGGGCCGGGTCGGTCCGGGCCTAGACCCCTATTTCCGGACCTTTTCGGTCGTTTGCTCATAACATGAGCTACGGGCCTCCGAACGACGCGCCGTCAGCGGCGATGCGATCCTTGGATTGAGACGGTCGTTTTGGTATATCAAACTCAAGGTTTCGGAATAATTTGGTTTCATCCGGGTTGATTCGTACACGAAACCAACCGGGCCCTCGGAGCGGAAACGCTCATATCTTGAGCTTCGGACGTCCGATTGACGTGCCATCGACTTTGTTGAATTTCTATAAGTGAGACGAATCTCTTGGAATACTCTACCCGAGGTTTGGACGCAGGTGGAGTACGGTCAGGTTGGTTTTTCCTTAAAAACCAACCAGGCCCCTAGGTCGAAAAAGCCAATAACTCTCAGACCGGGCATCTGGTTGACGCGCCGTCTGCGACGTTGAGTTTTTATTGACGATATGGAACTTTTGGATACATCAACTCTGCACTATGTGTTAGTTGATGTATCAGCCTCTCGGATCGTGGAGCGGACCCTCCCGAACAAGCTTGCTGTGTGCGGGAACCCTAGAGCTGGCTGCGACTGCTACTGTGACGACGACGACTGTGCAGAGATCCTCAGTGGATTCGACAGCGATGACTATAGCACTCAGCGATCTTTTGTGGGTCAGTGCTACTTGTCCTATGTGGGTCCGATCCTATGTGGGTCAGCACTCAGCGGTCCTGTGTGGGCCAGCACCTACAGGTCCTATGTGAGCCTGATCCTGTGTGGGTCTTTACGGGGGTTAGTTACCTATCGATCCTTTGTGGGTTAGATCCTTTATGGGTCATTGTGGGGGTTAGTACCTATCGATCCTTTGTGGGTTTGACGACTTAGATGGATCAGTGATCATCTCTATCATCATTCGAAGAAGTATACCTGTGTGAGCTGAATCATGTTTTACTTTCCTGTGTGGATTGTGTTGTGCTATCCTGTGTGGATTTACGTTTACTTTCCTTTGTGGATTGTGTTGTGCTATCCTGTGTGGATTTATATTTTTCTTTCCTGTGTGGACTGGGTTGTACTTGAGCTCGGATGTTGGAGTCGAGCGAGAATTGATGACTTAGGTATATGTATGGGCATATACCTAAGCAGTGTCGGATGTTACTTCGTGATTGTATCTTTCATTTGTGGTTATCCTTGGTGGATTCTGGGAGACCATCGGGGGTCTCGGGGTCCCTACTGAGTAGCTTATACTCACCCCTACACGGGCTATGCCCGCACTACATTGTGTTGGTTGCAGACGACGGACAGCGCTGATCGTGGTGGAGGCTTGCGGAGCAGGACGGTACCTGGAGGTGGACCACTGGGCGGGACGTACTCGGAGCGGTCGGCTGGACCCGAGGGGAAGTGGAGGCTTCCTGTACCCACCCTTCAGGTGGGACTTACAGTGGAGGGCTCGACGTTGCGACTTTAATTTTCAGTTGTTGTTTTCCCTTTCGAGTTGTACTTTACTTTCAGTTTGGGTTTGTATTCTGGCCCACTTACTTTCCGCACTTACTGTTGTACCAGTTTTTACTTAGTGTTTACGTTTTCCACTTGCTTACTCTATGGTGCTTGTTTACTTACAAAGGCAATGACTTCCCTTTACCGGGATTTACGCCTTGGTGCTAGTCGCCAGCCCCTAACCTATGGAAGGCGGGTTTGGGGTAGTCACGGCACGGGCCCCGAGGACGGGTCATGACAGAAAACAAGAATGCAGTTAAAAGTTAACACTTTCTACATAGCAAAATCCTCAAAATTCTATATACTCAAACCATGATGTCACTTAGTCCTTATATCAATCATGAGCTCATGAATATAATCAAACATCTCATTATCTTCGTATTCCTTCATTATGCGCATATCATCTACTTTCCAAAAATATATGAATAACCTTCCATGGTTACTGGTACCATTCAACATATACTTTCAAATACTTTAGGAAAAATAATAGTTTAACAATCCTTAGATGATTCTTTATTCCATAGTACCATTAACTATACAACATAACTCTCGATAAACATACAATCATTTCACTACCTTCTAAAATAACTAACTGAGCTTCAACACTTCTTTCAGCTCATATAGCATTTGTAGTCACCTCATCATCATCCACATAAATATTACCCATATGACCATGTTGATTCTCTTCATGAGATTTTCCCTTAGGGTATTGGTTTTCATAATACCCGTACATTCCACATTTAAAACATCTAATCATTGTTGATGTCGTAGAATTTCCATTATCCATGTCCATGGTGTTAACTGAACCTTTTCATTTGCACTTACTGGCTTTGTGTCCTTATTTTCCACACCCAAAGCATCTTCCAGTTCCTTTGAAACAATCTCCCTGATGCCTCTTCCAACATGATTTACATGAGGTAAATTGAACTTTCTTTCCTCTATGATCATCATGAAACTTCATCTTTCTCTTATTATATGAGTTGGGAAGCTTACCAAAGATGAGATTATTGATCATATTATGAGATTTCTGATTAAGAATAATAACTATGTTTGGACTTCCAAATCCCGTTTCATTTGGTTTCTCATGAAGAATATCATTCCATTTTCTGTCATTTCCTCCATTATCGTGAATCTTCCTATTTCCAGCCATTTTCTAGAACCCAAAAAGAATAGTGTGAGAGGAAAAAATCATGCTAGGGAAAACAACATAGTAAAGGGGGAGTTCCCTCAATATCTAACATCTTAGGTTAAATTCTAAGATCATTACCGTTGTTCTAGGACTATATCCTATACGTATACTTATCCTTAGGGACATCCCTAGACATACCTTAGAAATATCTCTAGGGATCTCACTAACGTTTTCGCATCCTAGTTTCCAAAGGTTGACTAAACCTTTCCTCTGATACCAATTGTAGAGACCCAAATCTTGATGTACATGGACATTACATTACTTTTGCAGAATACATAATACATAACAAAAACAGACACACAAGGACCGTAATAGTTTAGTGTCTTTGGAAACTCGGAATGTAATCTTCTAATCATGGTGAAAGATCTTCAACATCTCCCATAAAGATCTTCCCCTTTTGTTTTCTTACCTAAAACATTTCATTATATCCTGGGGAAAATAAAACATATAAAGGGTGATCTTAAATGCTTAGTAAGGGTAAGCATTGATAAAATAAAACAAATCATATACATTTGAACTTAAAAACATGAACATAATGTTTAAACAACAAAATATTGAGCAATGACATAAAACATGGAAGAACATAAGGCATAGATCATAAAGAAACATTAATCATGATAAAATAGAATGGGAATAAAACATGTTATTGTGGAAACCATTAAGCACATGATATGATTTCCATAGTAGCCAAGACATTGCTGCCAAGACCATCTTAGTGGACAAAGTCCCTTTCTGAATTGAGTTCACTCCTCGTTCCAGTCCTGTATTACTGAACCAAATTAACTTACCATTCCATCCATGTCCATCTCATGAGATATAAATCTTTACCCAATGCATTGGAGGGAGATATAGGTCCCACCCATCTCATATTGAAATCATTCTTACTTGTGCCACAAAATAAACTTAAAACATTCACCATAATCCAAAGAATAAAATGGGTTTCATAAACATCATCCCATCATTTCATAATCCATATAAAAAAATGGAAATTTCATCATAATAAAAGTGAAACCATGTAAATCATAGAGACATTAAACTTGAATCATACACATATCAAATAATTTCATCTTAGATGGAAAATGGTTTTGATAAAACATTTGAAATGAATTATTGAGGAAAATATCCTTTCTTTTTCAAAATCAATTTCTTTTCAAAAAAGGTCATTCAATTTTAAAAGAAAAGGATTTTATTGAAAATAGTCATGAAATATTTTGGATTAATCTTCACGAAAATAAGGCTTTATAAAACTGTAAAAATCCTTTCATGTCATATAAGTTAACAAAAACATTCTTCTCGTACTTTTGCCGGAAAAGACAAAAAAGTACCTCGTAACATAAACAAAAGAAAGATTCCTTTCAGAACATGTAGTAAAAGAAAAAATGGATAAAAGGACATTAAACATACATAAAAACACTTTTATAAAACATGGACATGGATGATATAAATAACCCCAGTAAATACTTACGAATAAGCAATCTCGGATAAAAATGAGATTTGAAAAATTATCCCTTACCTTAGGTCTGATATGCTTCGTACGTATCTGAACCTCCTGTATAATGATTTAAATAATTTCATTGAATTATTACAGAATCATATTAATTTTTATGATATCATATATGTTTAACTTATGACTTTATATTACCCGTTCTTTTGTAAATTCCATGTTAAAGCAGCATTTTGGGTAAAATAGTTTCATTTATCGTATGTGTTTCGACTTGTCGTTCTTGATATTATTACTTATATCCTGATTTACATAATTCCAGAATGTAAAAAATGATTTATATATAAAATATATTCATAATATACATATGTATATTATAGATCGATAAAAGGAATGAAATACACCGTTCATGGAGACGGTAGGTCGTACGTATGCATGAACATTGTTTTCGTTTCCTTATTGAATTGAATGAAACTAAATAGATGACATACATATATATATACATAAATCCAGTTGCATTAATATTTCATTTATTTCATTATTATTCATTATATAAACTATATGATCATTCATGTATGGTTAACATGGAGAAGGAATCTCATCGCGTCGTGGAGACGGTAGTCCGTACGTACGCACGAGCGATGATATCGTTCCCATAATTATTGAATAAAATTGGAGTGAATGGTATAATATATCAGAATAAGTATGATGTTATAATAACTATATATAGTTATTCTTTACACCATTATACCCATCCATGTGAGGTGTTGGTGTAAAAATAGATTTCACCACGGCGTGGATACAGTATTCCGTACGTACGCACGCGTGGTGATTTCGTTTTCCATAGGATAAATAGATGGTGAAATAGGGTAGTTTCATACTTATAATAACATATAATTATATTACTTATACTGATGTTATAACTTCATAATGAAACAACTAAATAAGAAGAAGTGGTAGAAGAAATAAAGTTGAAAGATTCGGTAACGGACATTACCTCTTTTTTGAAGCGATTCTTTGAGACCTCCTTTTAAGGCACTAAAATTGGTCTTTGAAGAAGTCCAGGACCTCTAGGATGTTTCTAGGGAAGTTTAGAAGAGAATTTTTCAGGGTTTGGCCGAGCTTTAAGGCTCAATGTGGTGTGAGGAAGAGAGGGAGGAGGTTCCCTTTTATAAGGGAGGAGAGGGGCACCTTTGGAAAAACTAAAAATATTATTTTATTATAAAGTCATATTCGATTTTTAATAGATCCAAATTGATTTATTCCAAATATAAGGTTTGTATGGGTCGAAATCCCCTCATAAAATATAATTTAGATAAGTTTAGGTTTCTATTTTAACATTATCATATAGATTTAACCTTAAGTTAAATAATTTTACTTTTACCGTGTCTTCTTTTTTTCTTACACTATAAGGTTAATAAACAAACTATAACAAGTCAAAAGAACCCCAAGTTGTTTATTATTAATATATATAACCGTATCTAAATCATTTGGCTGGAACTTATATTTTTAGGAATAAAATAACAATTAATAATATAATATTTGTTTTAAACACTATTTTATATTAATTTTGACACTATTTTGTAATTGATTTTTTTTTGTAAATCGTAACAGAATTATTAGTTCGAAAAAAGTAACTAAATAAATAATAACATGTCATATTAACCTAGAAAATTATTTGAATTCATAAAAAGTCTTAAATTACATTTATTTGGGTATTTATAACATCAATTATGTCAATATTTCATTAATAAGATAATTACTACATCATCATTGTGTCAAAAATAAATTAAATTATTTAATGTCTAAAAATTATAAATAAATTACCATTATATAGGATATATTTTTTATCTTTCTAATTAATATTTATAGTCTAATTTATCGTATGTATAACCCTATATTAAAAATGATTTACTTATTAAACTTTGATTTTAACTATTTTAACCTTTCTTTAAATAAATTAATATTAAATGTCTTAATCTAATCCAAGTGGTCCTAAATGGTCATATTTTATTCATAAGGTTGTTTTTGGTTGAATTACACTTATCCAATAGAATTAGGACATGTTTTAGGGTAATAATAATATCATTTTTAACCTCAATTGTCCTATTTACTTTTAACCGTGGTAAATAAAAGTAAAAAGTTACTATTCACCAAAACTTATTTTCATCTCATTGAACCACATTTTACTTACTGACATCAACTGTGTCTCTCGGATTTATAAAATTCCATTCACAAAAGCGGTAAAATTAAGTTTTATGTAAATTTGCAAATTCTCCTAGGAGGTGGGTAAAAGACGGTCAAAAGTTCAATAAAATTTTTATATATCTAAAATTATTATAAAATGACTCCAATGAATTACATTGAACATATATAGGTATTATGTGTCAATTTTGACCTAAAATAAATTTAAATAAAATAAATAATTAGTTACATAAAAAGTCGGTTTTTAAATATAAACCTAGTGTTTTCACTATTAATCAAAAATTGAATGTTTTCAGAAAAATACCAAAATTTCACCCTAGGCTAATTTCGATATTAAGAATCCAAAAATGAAGTCCATTTTAAAAGATGAAATTTACAAAATTTCAAAAATTGGTTATTACTATTCATAACGGCTAGTTTTAATAAAATTTTAATAGCATATCGTTGTTTAGTAAAACTCGGTATTGCGTACAACACACGCCATCGAGGAAGGTCGTGATTGCGTGTAATGTAGCCAAGTTAGGGTTGCGTGTTGTGCAAGGATCCTTTGTTGTAACGTACAACACATGACATCTATAAAATTAAAAATAATATTTTTCATAAAATCTGAGGGTGTTACAGATTCCTCAGTATTTTTTTGAGTGCTTCTTATTTTTATTGTTAACAAAACAAAAAAAAAAAAAAAAAAAAACAATAACGAAAAAAACAGAAAAAAGATTTCACATGTCCATTACATCCATAGAACATATTTAGATTGCATGTTTTATTTTTCAAACCTCATGTGAATCATGTTAGGCATGGGAAATGGGGGTTCAAAACCCATTGGGCGCAGTACTGTAGTAGTACTGTAGCGTACTGTAGCAGCGGTGGAACTGTAGCAGTGGTGGGTAGTATAGCACTGGCAGGTCACTGTAGCGTCGGCAGAGTACTGTAGCAGCGGCTAGTACTATCCAGTATTGTAGCAGCGTAGGGTACTGTAGCAGTACTATTCACAGAATGGGCTTTAGGCCAAAAAATGGGCCTATAAGCCATGTAATGGGCTAAATTCCCACTGGGCCTTCAGGCTATGTAATGGGTCTCCCTCTACCCAGTTAGAAGAGGTATTTTCTTTTCTTTAATAATAAATGAGGGTTTAGCCCCAAACATTAAAAAATGTTAGGCATGGGAAAGTTTTCATTAATATTTGTCAAGTTTTGTGAAAATGGAAGTTAGTCAATGATATGGTTGATTGTGTCTTTATGAAGCCTTTTTTATTTCTGACATCATTCATTATGGGAAATTTGAGGGAAAATTATGTCATTTAATCTCTCTATTCACATCACACACAATCATGACTTTTGAGTTTCTCAAACCCAACTGAAGGTATAGTCAGGGTAAGTAATCATTTTCATCTTAAAATATGGTCTTTCCATAAGTTCATTTCTCTTCTGATCATTTCCATCACTATACCTGATTGAACTATTTATGTTTACCTAATATATAAATTTTTTTCTCCCTCAAACAAAGAATCAAAAAATAAAAAAAAACCAAAAAAAAACAACCAATAAATATGGGAGTGAAGAAATGTTCAACATATGGGGATATTTATGTTGGGAACTCATAGTTTGACTTCTATGAATGTTTAAATGAGTGGGTTTTAGAATTTTATTGCAATGGATGTTAAATAGGTTTGGTGGAATAAAATCAGGAAAGAATAAAAGTTTTTCATGACCTGAATATACTGGATAAAGGGTGGAGATACAAGATTGAATTGATTGGCACATAGACATAAGGGGAATTTGGGGCATAGTTAACTCATATGATGTTTTCACCTGATTAGGGACATTGATTTCATTGTATTTTGTTTTGATACGATTTTTGAGATAATTAATTATGGATTTTTGATATTGACTTAGTTTTTTTAATCTTTCTATGCTCATATTTCCATCATGGATTGAGATTTTTCAACATGCATCATTTTCTATATTACATGACATGAGGTTTTTCCCGGGATTGAAAATGGATAAGTGTGGGGGTGCTAATAATACATGTTTTTGTTGATTATTTTGATGACATTAATTTATTTAATTTCCTTACAATAATATTATTTTTATGATTTAATGTAAGAAATGTGTTTTGGGATAGAATTTAGAAATTGCTTGGATGTTTTGTTTTTACCGTATTAATATCACCATAGTATTTTTGTGATAAAATTTCTTGTGTGCCGAATTTGGACATGAAATTTTAGAGTGATATTCAATGTTAAATTATATACATTGTTTATTCATACCATGGAAGATAGATCACAAATTTGAGGGGCCTAAAATGGAAATTAGTTAAGGGATGGACCGAATATGGAAGATTGTACCCCACCTCATTATATAGAACATAAATTTTTCATTAAGGATTGGATGAGGATGAGATTTTGGGAGAATTTATAGGAATAAATTTATAGAATTTAATTAAACTGGAGGGACACTCGGTTCTCATGGAATGGTGGACTATAACGAGGATCAATATGAAGTAATTTTTGGAGACCAAAAGATGCATGTTCCCTTTTTTTCATTTGAAACCCTAGCCCTCCTACCCTCTATTTAAATGAGATTTTAACTCTTTGGGAGGGTTGGTCAAGGATATGGTAAGTTTTTCTTGAAGTTATTTCTCCTAGAAAATTTTCAAACCTCTTATAAGAAGCAATTATTTGTGTAAGTATCTCTTCTAATAAGGCCCTCATCTCATACATCCACTTTGTGTTTATTTCTTTTCATGATTTTAACTTGAATTTTTCTCAAATAAATATTTTGTATTCTTCCCTTTTAATTTTAATATTTTTCTTCTTAGTTCTAGAATCTAAGGGTCAATATGAGATTTGGTATTTCTCTTTCAATCCATTTATTATGAAAACTATCTCTACGGTGACAACTTTGTCCCTAGAAGAGTGATTTCATTCCTAGTTGATCTTATATGTAGTCACTTAATTTATTTACATTCAATACAATAGAATAATATAACTCATAAATTGTGATCAATTAATTGAGATTGATTTTATAAGTAGATCGATCTATTTTCACTTGATTGTGAGGTCAGACTTGTGTGAATCGTGTGAGTGAAACTTCATTCGCAATATCCAATTAACTTGGGATAGAATTGTAGCGTTTAAGTGTCCACAAAAAACTAATTAATTTTAAAATTTAGGGAAGAGATGATACCATAATTTTCCATTAACCATATGTTTAATTTTGGTTTGAAATCAATGTAGGGTGCTGGGGTTGGATGTCTGGAAGTTAACCTATGTCTCATTTTATCAATTTCTGTGGTCCATTAATTTCCATTGGGTTCGGGGGTTGACAATATTAAGGGATCAAAATTGAATGAATTATAATCATATTGGAAAATGATAAATTATTGGTGAATGGGGTAGATTAGATTGACTATGTCTTCTCATATTAGTGTGTTTGATGAATTTGTGTCCTTGATTGTTTCTTCCCATTGGTTTGTTTTGTTTATTGTCTGAAAATCACAAAAAAACCCCTAGTTTTTCTCCTTTGTTTTTAACTTACTTTACTGGATTATTCAATCCTATTAAGGGTACTTTAATTAACTTCCTTTTCAAGAGAATGACCAAGGTCAGCCACAATGCTGCACATAGATTAATTATAACTGTTTTTGAGAGCATGTGCAACATCACTCATCTAATTGGAACCATTTCTCGGGAAGAATTTTTTTTATTCAACCTTTTTAGGTCACTTATATGGTATTTTTTCCTTTGTTTCTATTCTTATAATCCCTTTTCTTTTATTTACATTCTTCCGCACCTTTTCTTTTCAGGATATCAATTGAAACCTCATTTAATGATATTGGTGTCCATTTTTTTTGTTTCACTATTTTCTATGATTTTTGAAACTATCCCACCCTGATAATATCTTTTATCAAAACCTTGAGATTGAACACAGCCTTAAGGATTGAATCGGACAATCTTGGTCTATAGGAAGTGTTTAAATTTACCCATATGGGGAACTCCTCAACTTTAGGAATTTTGAAATAGGAAATCCATCTTAAACCATAAAATAACCTGTTCTAATGGTCAAAAAAAAATAAAAATGAACATAGTTAAACAATTTGAGAGTTGGATGCCCCAGATGATAATTATCCGCCAACATGAATTGCGTACCCAAACCTTGAATCAGAATTCAAATTATAATCTCGATTGATATACCTTCTTCCAAATTTTCATGGCCTCTCTAGAGAGGAAACAAATTCTTTTAAAAAGAATATAATTCTGTTTTTTAAACACTAAAACCATGAAATATCTCTGAATATCAAATAAAATTAAGGGAATCCCCATTATCACTTGAAGTAATAGCAAAAGATTGGATGTATAACCTATAGCTTGAAGATGTTACATCTTGGAATGATTTGAAACATCTTTTCTTACAGAGATTATTTCCAGCATCAAGGACAACAACAATTCTAATGGAGATATCTAGAATCAAGGAAGTATAGGGAGAGTTAATGTATGAGTACTCAGAGCAGTTCAAGAAGTTATGTGCAAGTTGTTCACATCACCAAATTAGTGGGAAACTCCTTATCCAGTACGTTGACAAAGGTATCACTCCCGTCTAGTACAGCATGGTGGATGAAACAATTGGAGGGTCATTAGTTGACAAAACCCTGATGGATTCTTGAGAATTTATTGACAAGATAGAAGAAAACTATCAATAATTCAGTGATTATGGTACAATAGCTATAATGGTAGTACATTAGGTAAGTCCATATACTCTTGAAAATCAGTTAACTAATACTAATTTGGATGGGTTAACCTCTATGGTGAGATTGATAGCGTTCAAACAAAACGGTTTCATCATAAATTCAATAAAGCTTTGTGAAATTTGTACTACACCATACCATCCGACAGATTGTTTCCCACAACTACAAGAGATAGACGATTGTGAAGAAGTTTTCCCAGGGAGACCAATTCAACAACAGCATGCACCCCCACAAAATATTTTTGATTCTATCCCACCAACATACAATCAAGGATATAAAGATCATTTAAATATGAGTTATGGGTGTGAAAAACTACAAAGGGCTACATTTCAATAAAACTTTCTACAAGATCCACCTAACCAGTAGGGTTTTCACCAACCACAAAGGAGATTTGTATCCTAGGGATAAAAAATTCCACAAAAAGGGGACCCCTAACCAAAGTCATATTCAAATAATGATGATATTTTGATACAAATGTTTCTTTAATAAAGTTAATGAGCTAATGAGTCATGGAACAAAGTTGAGGGAGTTAAAGATGTAAATGAGCCAGATTTCCACCTCCCTCTATGAAATGGTGAACACGAACTCTAGAACACTACCCTCCCAACTTACTCCTAATCCAACGGGGAATGTTAGTGCTCTCACATTGATGAGTGGGAAGAAAACATGTGAGAAAATTGTTCCAAGTAGTCCATCGAGATTCACCCAACCAGGGAATATTACCCCATCATCACCGATCATTGAGTAACCAATGTAGAAAGGAAAATTTAAGATGAAAATTTATGATGTTACACCTAAACCCCTTCCCTTTCCAAATAGAGCGGTGAAAACCAAAAATATGGGGAAAGATGCAATTTAAAAAGAGTATTTGGACACCTTCAAGTGTGTTATGATAAACATCCACCCTCTAGAGGCCATTAAGAAAATCCCACAGTATTCCATATTCATAAAATAAATATATACCAATCAAAGAGGGAACAATGGAAATGAGATGATAAATATTGGAAGGAATTTCTCGGCACACATTAATCCAACTCAAGCAATGCCAACAATATGAAAGGATCATGGGAGATTCATCATATTGTGTACCATAGAGGAGTTAAACTTTTATGATGTTTTATGTGACTAAGTAGATTCCATAAATGTGATGCCTCCCTATTTATTCTTTTATTTATAGGTTATTGAGTTGAAGACGATGATATTAGTGGTGTAGTAGGTGAATAGAGCTATAACCTATCCTATTGGAGTCTTTAAAGATGTACTTTTTCAGGTAAGAGACATGATCCTTCCAGTAGATTTCTACATTCTTAACTGGGAGGATGATCATGTAAGTTTTCATGATCCTATTATCTTAGGTAGGATATTCCTCAAAACTGAAAAAAAAAATCATAAATACCAATTAGGGTACCCTTTCCAGGGAGTTTGGAAATGAAGTTCTGAACTTTAATGTTCTAGACTCTATGAAGTACCCCTTAGAGGACCATTCTTCTTTTTTTATATACCATTTTGAACATCCATGTAAAAACCCCATGCATTTTTATTTTCCTATGATTAGGAAGATTAGGAGTATTGGTTCTGGTTTTATGACAAAGATAACTTTCACACCCATTTCTAGTGCACAAACCTCTCTTGAATTTGATTTTTATGTAGATTTACATTATTATTTTGATCATGTACACAATGATTATGACTTGGCTACTACGTATGGTGATGGATTTGATGCATTATTCTCTGATTTTGATAATTTATTTTTTGATACTCATAGCCATTGTGTAAATATCAAAGTTCCACCAATGTATCCATCGATAAATCACCCCTTACATTGTAACTCGATCTATTGCCACCGGATCTCAAATACTCATACTTTTGGACTGGGGAGAGATTAATTGTAGTAGTTTCTAACATTCTATCCTTTGAACATGAAGAAAAAAATTTGAATCTATTGAGGGAGAACATTAGTGTAATTTGGTGGACCTTGGCCGACATATCAGGAATTAGCCCCTCTATTTTCGTGCATATAATTATTTTATAGAATGGAGATAAACTGATAAGGCAACCAAAAAGGAGACTCAATCCAACTCTTATCAAATTTGTGAAAAAAGAAGTTGAAAATTGCTTAAGGAAGGTATCATTTATAACTTTTCAGATTCCCAATGGGTGATCCCTGTCTAGGTTATACCTAAGATTAGTGGTGTTACTATTGTTATAAATGAAAGGGTGGAGTTAGTTCCAATGAGGGTGAAAAATAGTTGGCATATGTGAATTGATTATAAGAATCAAAATCAAACCACTCACAAAGACCATTTCTACCTCCCATTTATTGATATAATGTTTGAGAAGCTTGTAGGGAGGAAACAATATTATTTTTTATGGATTTTTTAATTATTTTTAGGTCCCCACTACTCTGGGGGTTCCAGAGAAGACTACATTCACTTGTCCCTTCAATACATTTTCCTATTAAATGATTCTATTTGGACTCTACAACTCCCCAGGTACCTTCTAGGGATACAAGGTGAGTATTTTCTTATTTTCTTGAGACATGAATGGATGTATTTATGGATGATTTTACATGTTATAGATCCTCATTTTATGAATGTATCTTCAGTTTAGGAATGGTGTTGAATTGTGGCATTGATAAGACGTTGGGCTTGAAATTTGAAAAGTTTCATTTTATGGTATATAATGGCATTGTATTAGGGAATGTAGTGTCCAACGATGGGATATAGGTTGTTAGATACAAATTAGATATTATTTTTTCCTTTCCCTATCTATCATGTGTGTGTGATGTTAGATCTTTCCTAGTGAATACTGGCGTTTATCGGTGCTTCATCAAATATTTTTGTAATATTTTTCTTCCATTTTCATGATAACTTAAATAGGATTATGATTTTGTGTATAATGATTCTTGTTGGAATTCCATTAATGAGCTAAAGAAGCATCTAAAAACTCCACCAATCTTACAGCCCCCAAAGTGGGATATTCCATTTGAGCTTATGTGTTCCACTTCAAACTTTTTAGTTGCAGCTATCTTATCACAAAAGGTGGAGGGACGTTCACAAGTGATTTTCTATGCTTTGAGGACATTAGATGCTGCTTAATCAAACTACACAACCATAGAAAAGGAGTTTCTGGATGTCTTATTTGCTTTGTATAAATTCATTTAATATTTATTTGGATCTAAAGTTATTGTTTTTTCTAAACATACATCCCTGAGGTACCTCTTGAATAATCCAGATGAGAAACCTAGACTTATTTGATGGATGCTCTTTCTTCAAGAGTTCCATATAGATATAAAGGAAAAGAATGATTTGGATAACTTGGTGGAAGATCACATGAGTATGATTACTCACACACTAGAGGTTGACACCATAGAACAAGTAATATTTTGGGACACATTTTTGATGAGAATATTTATTCACTCTCAGGTATGAATCCTTGGTACGTAGATTTGGTGAACTACCTTGTTGCCTCTAAAATTCCTTCAAATTTAAATAAATATCATTTATTAAAATTAAAAGGCAAGTCTTGGTTTTATGTGTGGGAGGATCCCTAATAATGGTGCATCTATAGTGATCAAGTTATTAGAAGGTGTGTTCTTGGACATGAGTTTGAGTATGTTCTACATTCTTTACATAAAATTTCATGTGGAAGACACTTTGGACCCCAATGAACAGATATGAAATTATTAGACTCTATATTATATTTTACTAGATTATTCCATGATTCACAGGTGTTTTGTAAGTGTTTCTCACATTTCCAACACACTGGAATTATTTCTAGGTGACATGAGATGCCTCAATAGACCATATTATTCTGCGATATATTTTATGTAGAGGGAATTGATTTTATGGGTCCTTTTCCTAGTTTATTTTATATTTTTTATATTTTGGTTATCATTGAT
Source organism: Viscum album (assembly GCA_963277665.1). Classification (NCBI taxonomy): domain Eukaryota; kingdom Viridiplantae; phylum Streptophyta; class Magnoliopsida; order Santalales; family Viscaceae; genus Viscum; species Viscum album. The sequence continues at coordinate 116,060,247 of OY728139.1, read as the reverse complement.
TATGATAACTAGTGGGTGGAGGCCAAGGCCACTAGGACTGATTATTCTTGTGTTTTCGTATAATTTTTCAAGGCATAGCTTTTTTTGCAAGTTTGGAGTACCGAATGCCATAATTAGTGACCAAAGAATAAAAAATTTTCACTCAAAATTTGGATTCCCTCCTCAGAATTATGTGGGGACATGAAAAAATTCAATACCATAACACCAACAGACAAATGGTTATGCTACGGTTTTAAATCGGGAGTTGAAACAAATTTTGGAGAAAACTGTACAGTCAAATAGGAAGGACTGGAGCAGGGTCTTGGATGGTGCGATATTGGCTTCTAAGACAGAAAACAAGGCTCCCATTTGTATATACCCATTTCAAATTCTTTTTATAAAATCTTGTCATCTCCCCATGGAGGTTGAGCATCGGGCATATTGGGCTATAAAGAATAGAAACATGGATTTTGTCCAAGCTATAGTTCAAATAAAGCTTCAAATTTATGTTCATGAGGAGATCCTATTGTCATCATATGAGAACTCAAATCTCTCCAATTAATGGTCAAAATTGGTTCGTGATAAAATGATCCCAAAAATGGAGCTTCTTGTGGGAGATAAATTGATTCTCTACAATTCATGATTGAAGAATATGCTTGGTAAGTTGCGTTCTAGATGGTTGGGACCTTATTTTTTATCTAGTTTCATTCCATATGGTGTAATGGAGATTACTCAAGAGGAAATAGGATTGATCTTTACAGTCAATGGGAAGTAGTTGAAACATTACGTTTATGGATTCCCAACACATGCAGTTGATATCATCACACTGTATGATCCCGTCATCACTTGAAAACATCAAGTTGTCCCTTACACTCTAACTTTTACATTACGTGTCCTAATTTTTAATCCGTGTTTCATGGTCATTTTATCAATTCATAGAGTCACACTAAGTAAAATGTTACTATTTTTATTTGGGGAAGGGGATAGTATTCTGGGTACATTCCTCAGTATTTTTTTTGAGTGATTATTATTTTTAATGTAAAAAAAAAGAAAAATAAAAAAAATGAAACAAAATAAAATAAAATAAAAATATTTCACATGCCCATTACATCCATGGAACATATTGAGATTGCAAGTTTTATTTTTCAACCCTCATGTGAATCATGTTATGCATGGGCACGTTTTCAGTAATATTTTTCGAGTTTTGTGAAAATTGAAGTTGGTCAATGATATGTTTGATTGTGTCTTTATGAATTATTTTTTATTTCGGACATCATTCATTGTGGGGAATTTATGGGGAAAATTATGTCATTTAATCTCTCTATTCACATCACACACAATCATGACTTGTGAATTTCTCCAACTCAATTAAAGGTATATTCAGGGTATGTAATCCTTTCCACTTACAATATGGGCTTTCCAAACGTTTGTTTCTCTTCCGATAATTGCCATTACTATACCAGATTGACCTATGTATGTTTAATTATTATATAAATGTTTTACTCTCTAAAAAAAGAATAAAAAAAACAACCAATAAATATGGGAGTGAAGAAATATACAACATATGTGGATATTTAGGTTGGGAGCCCAATGTTTGACTTCTATAAATGTTTAAATGAGTGGGTTTTAGAATTTTATTGCAATTGATGTTAAATAGGTTTGGTGGAATACAATAAAGAAATAATATAAGTTTTTCTTGACCTGAATATACTAGATAAAGGGTGTAGATACAATCTTGAAATGATTGGCACACAGACACATGGGGAATTTGGGGCATAGTAATCTCATGTGATGTTTTCACTTGATTAGTGACATTGATTTCATTGTATTTTATTTTGATAAAATTTTTGAGATCAATAATTATGGATTTTTTTATTGAATTAGTTATTTTAATCTTTATATTCTCATATTTCAATCATGGATTGAGATTTTTCAACAAGAATCATTTTCTAGGTTACATGACATTAGGTTTTTTCCAGGACTGCAAAAGGGTTAGTGTGGGGGTGTTGATAATATATTTTTTTTGTTGAATAATTTGTTGATATTAATTTATATAATTTCCTTAGATGAATATTCTTTTTATGATTTAATGGATGAAATTTTTTTTTGGATAGAATTTAGATATTTCTTGGAAATTTTGTTTTTACCATTTTAATATCACCATAGTATTTTTGTGATAAAATTTTTTGTGTGCTGAATTTTGAATTGAAATTTTAGACTGATATTCAAGGATAAATTATATACATTTATTATTCAGACCATGGAAGATGTATCACATATTTTATGGACAAAAACTGGAAATTAATTAAGGGATAGACAGAATTTGGCAGATTGTACCCCACTTCAATAAATAGAAAATAACATTTTTCATTACGGATTGGATGAGGCTGAAAATTTGGGAGAAGTTAAAGGAATAAATTTATAGAATTTAATTAAACTTGATAGACACTTTTTTCTCATGGAAAGGAGGACTAAAATGAGTATCAATATGAAGTAATTTTTGGAGACCAAAATATGTAGGTTCCCTTTTTTTATTTGAAACCCTAGACCTCCAAACCCTTATTTAAATGATATTTTCACTTTTTGGGAGGGTTGGTCGAAAATATGGGAAGCTTTTCTCAAAGTTATTTCACCTAGAAACATTTCAAACCTCTTGTAAGAAGAATGTATTTTTGTAAGGATCTCTTCCAAGAAGGATCTCCTATAAAACCTCTACTTTGTGTTTATTTGTTTTCATGCTTGTAACATGAATTTTTCTAAAATAAATCTTTTTTAATATTAAATTTTCATTTTCATATTTTTATTCTTAGTTATGGAATCTAAGAGTAGATATGAGATTGGGTATTTCTCTTTCAGTCAATTTCTTATGAAAATTGTCTCTACGATGACAACACCGCCCATGGAAGTGTGATTTTCATTCGTAGATGATCTAATAAATACTCCCATAATTTATTTGCATTTAATACATAAGAATAATATAACTCATAAATTTTGATCAATTAATTTAGATTGATTTTATAAGGAGATCGATCTATTTTCACTTGACTGCGAGGTTGGACTTGGGTGAATCGTGTGAGTGAAACTTTAATTGCAAGATCAAATTTACTTGGGATAGAATTTTAGGGTCCTAGTATCCTCCCTATACTCAAATAATTCTAAAATTAAGGGTGGAGGTGCTACCATAATTTTCCATTAACCATTATTTGTCTTTTGGTACAAAATAAATGTAGGGTGCTGGGATTGGATGTCCGTAAGTTAACCTAGGTTTCATTTTTTTTATTTTTTGTGGTCTTGTTAATTTTCATTCGGTTCGGGGGTTGATAATATTAAGGGATAAAAATTGAATGAATTATAATTATATAAGATAATGATAAATTAATGGTTAATGGGGTAGATTAGATTGACTATGTCTTCTCATATTAGTGTTTTAATGAAGTGGTATCCTTGATTGTTTCTTCTCATTGGTTTGTTTTGTTTATTTTCTGAAAATCACAACCAAACCCCCTAGTTTTTCTCATTTGTTTTTAAATAATTTTATTGGATTATTCAATATTATTAATGGTTTATTAATTCACTTCCTCCTCAAGAGAATGACCTAGGTCATCCACTATGCTCCACATAGTGTAATCACAACTATTTTTGAGACCGTGTGTGACATCGCTCATCAAATTGGCACCATTTCCAGGGAAGAATGTTTTTTATTAAAACTTTTTATGATGATTATTTGGTATATTTTCCTGTGTTTGTTTTCTTTTACTCCCTTTTATTTTATTTTATTTTTTTCCACCTCCCCTTTTTCTAGATATCAATTGAATCCTTAGTTAATGATATTGGTTTACACTGCTTTTTTTCTATATTTTCTATGATTTAAGAAACTATCCCACCTTGAGGATCTCTTTGATATAAACCCTGAGATTGAATATAGACTTAGGGATTGAATCAGACAATCTCGGTCTATAGGAAGTGTTTAAATTTACCGATATGAGGAACTCCTCTAATTTAGAAATTTTGAAATAGGAAATCCATATGAAACAAAAAATAAACCAATTCCAATGTTCAAAAACATTACAAGTCAACATTATTGAACCATTCGAGAGTCGGCTACACCGGGTGATAATTATCAACCCACATGAATTGCATACCCAAATCATGAATCAGACTTCAAATTATAATGTTGATTGATACACCTTCTTCTAAATTTTCATGGCCTCTCGAGAGAGGATCCAATTTTTTTAAAAATAATATAACTTGGTTTTCTAAACACTAAAACAATGAAATATCTCCGAAGATCAAATAATATTAAGGAAAATCCCATTATCACTTGAAGGAACTGCAAAATATTGTATATATTACCTATAGCCTAAAGATGTTAAATCTTGGAATGATTTGAAACATCTTTTCTTACAGAAATTCTTTCCAGCATCAAGGACAAAAATAATTCGAAAGGAGATCTCTATAATGAAGCAAGTATAGGAAGAGTTAATGTATGAGTACTCAGAGAAGTTCAAGATGTTATGCGCATGTTTTCCACATTACCATATCAATGATAAAATCATCATCCAGTACATCGACAAAGCTATCACTCCTCTGGAGTAGAGCATGGTGGATGTAATAGCAGGAGGATCATTAGTTGACAAAACCCTGATGGATTCTCAAGCATTGGTAATCAAGATGGTAGAAAACTCTCAACAATTTAGTGATTATGGTACAATAGCTATAATGGTAGTACATCAAGTAATTCCATATACTCTTGAAAATCATTTAACTAATACTAATTTGGATGGTTTAACCTCTATAGTGAGATAGATAGTGTTGGACCAAAAAGGATTGCTCTTAAATACATTGAAGCTTTGTGGAATTTGTACTACACAATACCATCCGACATATTTCTTTCCACAACTACAAGAGATAAAGGATTATGCAGCAGTGTTCCCAGGAAGACCATTTCAACAATAGCATACACCACCACAAAATATTTATGATTTCTTCCCACCAACATACAATCAAGGATAGACGGATCATTCAGATATGAGTTGTGGGTGTGAACGACAACAAACAACTCCATTTCAATAAAACCTTTTACAAGATCCACCTTACCAGTAGGGTTTCGACCAACCACAAAGAAGATTTGAAGCCTAGTCATCAAAATGTCCAAAAAAAGGGTACCCCAACCAAAGTTATATTCAAATACTATTGATATTTTGATACAAATTTTTCTTTTGAAAATATAATGAGATGAAGAGTCATGAAATGATTTTGAGGGAGTTAAAGATGCTACTAACCTTGATTTCCACCGCCCTATATGAAATGGTGAACATGAACAATGGAACCCTACCCTCCCAACCCACTCTTAATCCAAAGAGGAATGTTAATGCTCTCACATTGATGAGTGGGAAGAAAAAATATAATAAAATTGTTCTTAGTAGTCCATCGAGATTCACCCAACTAGGGGATATTACCCCATCATCACCGATCATAGAGTAACCAATGGAGAAAGAAAAAGGTAAGATGAAAATTGATGATGTTAAACCTAAACCCCTTGCCTTTCCAAATACGGTGGTGAAAACAAAAAATATGGCCAAAGAAGCAATGAAAAAACAATTTTTGGAAGCATTCAAGTGCGTTGAGATAAACATCCACCTTCTATAGGCCATTAAGAAAATACCAAGTTATTCCAAATTCATAAAATAATTTAATACTAATCGAAGAGGGATCAAGGGAACTGAGAGGGTAAATATTGGAATAAATGTGTCAGTACACATTAAACCAACTCAAGAAATGCCCACAATGTGCAAGGGTCATGGGACATTCATCATACTATGTACCATAGGGGAGTTACACTTTTATGATGGTTTATGTGACTTAGTAGATTATATAAATTTGATTCCTCCCTATGTATTATCTTCATTATAGGTTGGGGAGTTGAAGCCGATGAGATTAGTGGTGTAGTTGGTGAATAGAGATAAAACCTATCTTGGTGGATTCCTTAAACATGTACTTGTTTGTGTAAGAGACATGATCTTTCCAGCATATTTCAACATTCCTAACAGGGAGGATAATCATGTAAGTTCTCATGATCATGTTATCTTAGGTAGGATAGTCCTCAAAATGATAAACAAACTATCATAAATACCCATGAGGGTACAATTTCCATGGAGTTTGGAAATGATGTTGTGAAATTTAATGTTTTAGACTCCATGAAGTACCCCTCATAGGACCATTATTCTTTTTTTATATACCATTTTGATCCTCCATGTAAAAATCCCATTCATTTTGATAATCCTATGATTAGGGAGATTATGAGTATTGGTTCTTGTTTTAAGTCAAAGATAACTTTCGCACCTTTTTCTAGTGCACAAACCTTGCATGAATGTGATTTTTAAGTGGAATTATATTATGATTTTGATCATGTACACTCTAATTATGACTTGTTTGCTGAGTATGTTGATGGATTTGATGAATTATTCTCTGATTTTGATAATTTATATTTTTCTATTGATGTCCATTGTTCAAATATCTTAATTCCGTCAATGTATCTATCCATTAATCACCCTCTTAAATTGGAACTCAAGCTATTTCCACTAAATCTAAAATACTCATACTTGTGGACTGGTGAGAGATTACTTTTAAAACTTGCTAACAATATCTCTTTAGAACATGAAGAAAAACATTTGAATTTATTAAGTGAGAACATTAGGAAAATTAGGTGGACCATGAGTGACATATCAGGCATTATCCCATCCATTTTCATGCATATAATTATTTTAGAGTATGGGGATAAACCAAATAGGCATTCACAAAGTATAATTAATCCAACTCTTTTAAAAGTTGTGAAAAAAGAACTTGAAATTTTGCTTGATGTCAGTATCATTTATCCCATTTCAGATTCCTAATGGGTGAGCCCTGTCCAGGTAGTACCTAAGAAAAGTGGTGTTACTATTGTTGTAAATGATAAGGAGGAGTTAGTTCCAATGAGGGTGGAAAATAGTTGGCGTGTGTATATTGATTTTAGGAAACAAAATCAAACAACTCCCATGGTCCATTTCCCCTCCCATTTATTGATCAAATGTTTGAGATAATTGTAGGGATGACACACTATTGTTTTTTCTTATGGATTTTTAATTATTTTCTGGTACCTATTTCTCTGAAGGATTTGGAGAAGACAAAAATTCACTTGTCTCTTCAGTACATTTTTCTACCAAAGGACGCCATTTGGACTCTACAACACCATAGTTACCTTATAGATATGGATGGTGAGTATTTTTTATGATTTTATTGAGACATGAATGGAAGTATTTATGGATGATTTTAAATTATATGGAACCTCATTTGATTAATGTATCTTTAGTTTTGGAAAGGTATTGAATCGCTGTATTGATAAGAATCATGTCTTGAACTTTGGAAAGTGTAATTTTATGATAGATCATGGAATTTTCTTTGGGAATGTAGTGTCATAAGATGATATATAGGTTGATAGATGTAAGGTTGATATTATTCCATCCTTACCATATCCTTCATGTGTACATGATGATAGATATTTCCTTGGGAAAGTAGGATTTTATGAGTGCTTCATCAAATATTTTAGTCAGATTTCTCTTACTTCATTATGATAACATAAAAAGGATTCTGATTTTTTGTTTGATGATTCTTATAAGGATTCCTTTAATGAGCTAAAGAATCATCTGACCACTCCCCCTATCATATAGACCCCATAGTAGGATATTCCTTTTGGGATTATGTGTGATGCTTCAAACATTGTAGTTGAATTTGTCTTATAAAAAAATGTGGATGAACATTCACATGTGATTTATTCTGCTTCAAGGACCTTGGATTCTGCTCAATCAAACTAAAAACCCACATAAAAGTAGTTTTTTGTTGTCACATTTTCTTTGGATAAATTCTATTCATATTTATTAGGATCTAATGTAAATTTTTTCTAACTATGAATCTCTGAGGTACCTCTTGAAGAATTAATAAGCAAAGCCTAGACTTATCTGATGGATTATCCTTTTTTAAGAGTTCTATATAGAGATAAAGGACAAGAAGGGTATTGAGAACTTGGTGGACGATCAAATGATAATGATTACTCACACACTGAAGGCTAACTCCTTGGGCTAAGTAAAAAAATTTGTACACATTTCTCGATGTGCATATTTATGCACTCTCAGGTACGCATCCTTGGTACAAGGATTTGGTAATGTACCTTTTTTCCTATGAAATTCCTTCAAATTTAAATAAACATAAAATCCTAATATTAAAAATAGGGTCTCGGTTTTATGCATGGGATGATCCCTACCATGGGCGCATAAGTAGTGATGAATTAATTAAGAGGTGTGTTACTGATCATGAGTTGGATTCTATTCTACATTTCATCCATACACTTTCATGTGGTGGACACTTTGTACCCCAATGAACAAATAGTAAATTCTTAGACTCTAGATTATTTTGGCCAAGATTATTCCATGATGCTCATCTGTTTTTTAGTCATCCCCACATTTCTAACACACTAGTAATAGTTTTATGAGACCTGAGATACCTCAACAACACATATTATTCGGTGTGATTTTTTATGTATGGGGAATTGATTTTATGGGTACCTTTCCTAGTTCGTTTTTTGGTTATATTTTATTAGGATATCAAGATGGTGGAGTTAAAGGTGAGTAGAACAGATGATTCATGTGTTGTAATTGATTTTTTCAAGGCATAGATTTTTTGAAGGTTTAGAGTGTCGAAGGCCATAATCAATGACCAAGGGACACACTTTTCCAATCTAAATTTTGATTCCCCCATTCAGAAGTATGGGGTGACACAAAAAACATCAACACCATACCACCCACAGACAAAAGGCTAGGCTAAGGTTTAAAATCATGAGTTAAAACAAATTTGGGAGAAAATTGTGCGGCCGAATATGAGGCATTGGAGTAAAATCTTTGATGATGTACTTTGGGATTATTGGATGACATACAATCCATCCATTGGTATGTTCCCATTTCAGTTTTTTTTGGGAAAGCCTACCATATCCCCATGTTGGTCGAGCATTATAAATATTGGGCTATAAAGAAGTGAAATATGGATTTAGCCCAATTTGTAGATCAAAGAAATATTATTATTAAAGAGATTAAGGAGATATGATTTCCATAATATGAGAACTAATGTATATATACGGAATGATCAAAATCATATCATGATAAAATGATCCAAAAAAGGGAGTTTCTAGTAAGATAAAAATCTAATATCTACAGTTAATGATTGATGTTGATGTCTGGTAAGTTGAGTTCTAGATGGTTAGGCCCTTATGTTTTATCAAATGTATTTCCATGGAAAGTGGAGATTACTCAAGAGGAAATAATATGGAAATTTAAAATCAATTGGAAGTGGTTGAAGTTGTACCTTGAGGGATTCCCAACACATGTTATTGATATGATCACACTGCATGAGCCAGACATCAATTGAAAACATCATGTTTTCCCTTACACTATCACTTTTATATTACTTGTCCTAGTTTTAATTTTTTATTTCATGATCATTTTATTAATTCATAGAGACACGTTAAAGATAATGTAACATTTTATGTTTGGTGAAGGGGATGTAATTTTGGGTAGAATCCTTAAGATTTTTTTGAGTGATTCTAGTTTTGTTGTTAAAAAAATAAAAAAACCACAAAATAAAAAAAACAATAAAAAAAATATTTTCACATGATCATTAAATCCATGGAACTATTTGAGATAATAGGTTTGATTTTTCAACCCTCATATGAATCATGTTGATCATGGTAAAGTTCTCATAATTATTTGTCAATTTTTGTGAATATAGAAGTTGGTCAATGATATGTTTGATTGTGTCTTTGTGCATCCTTTTAGATTTTTTACATCATTCATTATGGGAAATTTGTGGGAAAACTATGTCATTTAATCTCTCTATTCACATCACACATAATCATGACTTCTGAGTTTCTCTTTCCCAATTTAAGGTATAATCATGGAAATTAATCCTTATCATCATATAACATGGTCTTTCATTGCGTTCATTTCTCTTCCAATAATTTTCATTACTATACCATATTTACCTATGTGTGTGTACCTAGTATCCAACTATTGTATGAAAAATAAGAATCTAGAAATTAAAAAAATACAAATAAAGAGGGGAGTGAAAAAATTTACAACATGTGGGGATATATATGTTGGGAGCTCAAGGTTTGAATTTAGGGAATACTTAAATGAGTGGGTTTTAGAATTTTATTTTAGAGAATCTAAATGGGTTTGGTGTAATAGAATCAGGTAAGAAGAAAATCTTCCTTGACCTGAATATACAAGATATAGGTTAGATAGTGTAACTTTCTGTGTTTTAAACCGAGTAAAAAAATTAAGGAAATTATATTTTTTATTTAGCTGGGTAGGCCGGTTTTAAAACCGATCATAAAAACTATTTATTTTCTATAGTTGACACTACGATTTGTCTTTTAAATAAATTTTATGAAATTAATTAGATTAAAATTAAAATGGAAATAAGTAAAATGAAAGGCAAAATTATTCTTTAGAACATTTAAATATTTTTTGAAATATTTTCACATTTAAACAATGAGTCAGTGCGGGGTTCCGAGACCCTAAGCATTGACATAATTAAAATATTAAATTTATTGTATTCATATATGTGTGTGTGTTTTTTCAAAAAAATGAAATAACTCTCAAACGGTATATCGTATGAGAAATCTAATACCCACGTTAGATCTGGAACATCTGGTTTACCCTAAGAGGGGTATAACCTTGATGCGTATTAGGTGTTTAGCACCCTCTTCCATGATAATACCCTCTTTATTTTTAATTAATTTTTTATTCCAATTTTTTAATAATATATAATTATATTCTCACAAACAGTGCATTGAATAAGAAATACAAGACCAAAGATAGCTCTGGGATGTAGGTTTTACCAATGGAAGGGTATAACTTTGGCGAGAATCATATTTTTCTGTCAAATCTCATCCAAAGATAATTTATTTGGGTTATAAATATTCATTTGTTGGACAGTTAAAAATAATAATAATAATTTTATTATTATTATTATTATTTTCATAGAAGAAAACAAATAAAATTGCACTTCCACAATTAATAAATTGTGTCGCGGTGTAAATAATAACTAAGAAATGTAATAAATGTGATATTATTAATTGTTAAAATTAAATACCAATCCTCAATAAATATTTATTTAATAACTATTATCATTTTTTAATGGATGTTTTCGTTAAAATATTAATAGTGTCATTGGTAGGTTGTGTTAAATAATATTAATTTTAATTAGAGTTAATTTTTTTAGATTTGGACAAAAACATTGATATATATGTTTACAGTGTATATATATATATCAGATTAAATATATATATAGTTATATATACATGTGTGGGTGTATCTATATGAATATATATATATGTGTATATTTATATAGCACGTATATATATATTGGTGAATATTTTTTTTTGATAAAAAATTATTAATTGGTCACATAAATTCTTAGAACGTCTCATTTTAAACCAAGGTGTGGACCATTTTTTTAGTACACATCTTTAAAGCGACCCAATGTGTGTGCATGCGCACCCTGTTGCGAGTCCTAGAAACATGTTAAAATTAATTAAATAATTTATCTGGATTTATGTAAAAAATTTACATTGCGCCCTAACAATACGTTTAGGATAAAAATAATTTAAAAGAGTTAAAAGTAAATAAAAATATTAAATTAAATTAATGGAATCTAAATAGGGATAATAATAAATAATAAAATTGAAACGGTTGGAGAGAAATAAAAAAACAATTGAATTGAGGTAAACCCATTTTAATTAATTGTTCATTTCTTCCACTATTTTATATTTATTATTTTATTTATTTATCTTAATTTTTTATTTTTCGATTTTTTTTCTTTCCCTTTCTTTCTTTCTTTATTTTCTCCTCTCTTCCTCTCCTCCATATCCTGTCACCCCTCCCCTCTCCCTAGATTGCGCACCACCTTTCTTCCACTTTGGAAGATTGTTGCGCCTCTATTTGTCATCTGTTTTCTTCACCGTTAGGTGCGATGTAACCCTTAAGGTAAAGCTAATCTCAAGTGTTTGGATTCATATAGTTTTTTTGAGTATCCTTCGCGCAGTTCGTCACAAAATGATTTTACCCTATTTTGGGGGTTTTCTATAATCTTATGTTTTCTTCCATTTTAGGTAAAATCAAATCCCACTACAGATCATAGAATCATCTTCAACCACAAAGTAGGGTTTCTAATCTCTTTACCTCCATTTTTTTGTGATTTATAAAAATGAACGATTGTGTCATTCATTGGTGCCTATTGACATTGTGAAAATTCAACCAATCTTTTCAATTTAATTTTTCTTCTTAATTTTGAGTCCCTAATTATCATAAATTAAATTGTTTAAATTTTTACAACATGGTTGTACACCGATTTTGGTGTGCCGATGTGGTTGGTATAAATTTTGTTAGCACATATATTTAATTTATTTAACTGCATGTGTTGCACAACCTTTTTTTGTTCTGTTTAATTTAAATAATTATTTTAGAATAATTGTGAACTTTGAATTTTTAGATCTTTGGTAGTTATTTGTGATAAATTATTTATTTATTTAAATGTGAATTTATATATTTGGGATGATACAGTATCATTCCACCTTAGTTTTACACTGAAATATTTAATAAGTACCTTGTGTTGCACTGGTGTATCTTCTTAGATATCAAACCGCATTTACATATGGATGCTAAGTTGTATCTACTGCTGGGAAATTTTAATTAAATTTAGGGTTGAGAAAGAAGGTGGGTCCAATATTAAGGGTCACTCTTATAACCTACATTCTTAACTAGTTACCACTATGCGTCAGGGGCGGTGTCTTTGGCCTTTCTAGACAGAGACTTCCCCGGGATTTCAAAAACTTATGAGTGACACCGGTTCCAAAAGGGACCATCAACATGGATCCATTGGCAATGTGGCTAAGCCAGCCTCAGATGGTGCTCGACCCCTTATTGTGAGATCATAACAGACTCATGGTAAATTCATGCCTCGATAAATACTTGGTCTTTCGAAAGATTTCCTTGGAAGAGCTCGATGGAATTAGATAATTTGAAGGAGGTTACATAGTGATTCCTTCGAGACGAACTCAGAATCCAACCCTCAACATGAAAATTAATAATTACGCACTAATTTTTTATGTTAATGTTTCTTTGTGTCTCTTACAAATTGTGATACATTTCTGGTATGCTGAAGCCCACCTAGTTGACACATGATTTAGACCCCAAGCTAAAGCATGATCTTGGGAGGGTTCGTATTCCTTGTTTTACCATTATTTTCAAGGCTTATATATATCTACATATGTGAAGGTACTTCCTTCAAACTACTAGATTAGGCCGAAACATTTTATTAGGGATTGGTGTTGTTGGGAACCCGGGACGAGTTACTTATTTTATTTCACATTGTTCATTATCTGTATTTACTATACAATGACATATTGCATCTTATTACTACATGAAATGGAAAGGTTTAGAAACTATGGGTGCCGGTATACTAGGATTTTATTTCATACCCTACTCAGGCATCGTTGACACCCAAGTAGATTATATGTTTGCAGGTATTGACAAAAGGAATTGTGTTGCTTCTGATGCTTGATTGTTTCTTGCTACTTAGGATGGAGATTGGGTCAGAGGACTGATCTTTTCTCGTGATTCATTTTTTCAATTTTTGTTTTTTTATTTAACAATATGCTTGGGTTTATATTTTTTAGTGTTTTCAGTATAGAAAGACATCATGGAATGACATTATTTTGTGAGCTTCTACACTTGATTCTTATCCAGTTGGATTTTTCAAATTTCTTCTACTGTATTTTATTCATTTATATGCCCCCGCTATTTATTATTAATTTTTTTACTTCCTATATGATAATACCTATTAACTATGAGGTAATATTCCCCCCCCCCCGCAGACACAAAAAGTCCCTCGGTGATAGTTGGAAACCTCTAGAATTCGGGGAGATGCACTTGTGGTCAATTGACCCACCGGTCCAGCCACCATCTTAGAGGTGATCTGGGTCGGGAGGTTACCCATTGGTATCAGAGATGGTATTTTACTTTGTCTTACTATTTTGGGTTAGTAGAAAGGACACTAGAAATGTGTCAACGCTTGGTTAATAGTCATGTCTGGGATTGAACACCCCACGTATAGGAAATGACCAACTGGCCAGGGCTGGGAATTGATGTTGATGCTTTTTGATATTACAGTTGATGTGATTTCACCTAAAGTGATTGGTGTAATTTCCATTGTTTATGATTTATCACCCTTATAGTATTTTACCTTTTTCCTGTTGAGGTAAGGATGAAGCATTGCATGCATCATAATAGGCACATAGTAATTAACATACCAGGCATATTTCCATGCCATGTAGTTTAATTTTAGGTTTCTTGTCGATTCAAATTGTGTTCCTTGAAGGTATTCAATGTCCTGTAATTATTTAGAATTCCTTTTTAGATACCATGTTTTGGTGATATATTTTTCATGCTAGCATGTTGTCATGCTACCTATGTAATACCATGTTTGACTTGTACCCTAATTTTGTTCCTATTAGCATGTATCTTTGATTAAAATTCTATGATTTTGTTATTACAACATGTATCTCTTTATTAGATTCTTTTAGTGACCTGTTAGCCTTTTTATTATGTAATTGGATGATTTGCTAAAATTTATTGGTTTCCTTTGAATGGGAGCCAAATTCCAAAAAATATAAAGTGTATAGTCACTTTATAGGTTAGGCACCCATATATCTAGGCCGATATGTGTTTGAGAGTGTTTTAATTTTAAATAAATTGGCTAACTACCTAAAGGCACAAATTGGACCAAGTAGGCTAGTTGGTGCATGGTCCTTATGAGATAACCAGGTATGGGTGTTTTGAATCATAATAATTAAACAACTTTTTTTGGGTTGCATTCTAATGAACCCAGTTCAGCTTATTGGGACCCTTGTAGGTCACCTTATCTAATTAAAATAAATTTATGTGATATATTTCCTAATTAAGGATTGGATTTCAATTGTTGTAAAATGTTTTAAAATAATGTTTTATAAAACTTACTTGTTTTTCCCTTGAGGTGTTGGTTAAGATCAAATACATTATTTTTTGTTTTGAAAAATGGTACTTTATGTTTTAATTAAATATTTCGATGATTAAGGATTAAATTTTATTAAATATAAAGTGCTTGGATATAGAACTTGTAGCAATGTCCTCAATTTAAGACCTTGGTATAAGGGTAGTTTTAGTTTCTCCTTTATTTTCATTAGAATAGAACCATTCACATGTCATTGTCCCTAGTCGAACCATCTTGCTTAAAACGTATCCCTTATTCGGAGGGGTGGTCATGTTTTCCTTGACTGTTTTTTGGGCTTGAGAAGCAGGTAATGCTCATTTCAATCAGGTTAGGCATGCCTTAGGAATGGTTAGTTACTTCCTAGGTCATTCATTTCTCTCTTCTCCACAATGATAGATGACTTGGTACGTTGTCATCTGAGTTAAAATTCATCTTGATTCTGTATCACCTTGGGGTAGTATGTGTTCACTTAGGTAGTGTCATCGAGTGTTTAACGTTGTGGTGAACTAGTTGAGTTCAGTGTAATCACAAAGTTTTTCACTATTAAATACGTTTTGGGTTATCTCTGTAGTACATTGAATTATGTGTTAAAGGAATCAAGTTTGTCCAAATGCCTGGTATGACTTCCAGAGACCTGGGTATTTTGACACTTAAGTCAGTTTGGTTGGGTTTCCATGCTAGTTTTTTAAATGTTTTCTTTCTGGTAATATCTAAATACATTTAGTGCACTCTTCCTTATGTTATGAGAAAGTATTCTATATTTCCTTCATCCTTGATGCACTAAGAGAGCATTGGTATTACACCATGATAAATCATTAAATGTTGTTGGGATTGTTTTGGGTGGTTTTATCAGTGTTTCATGATGAAGCATCATTCTTATCAAAGATTTGGTTAGTCTTGAGTGACCCTTAGATTTCTGTGTAGGAATTTATTAGAATAACTCTGTTACACTAGTCATTTCTTCTAATGTGACCACTAAGTGGATGTCACTATGGGCTTAATCAATGACTTGATTTGGATGTCTTATCCTTTTACCAACATCTCACTCGTATACATGGATTGTGGACTACCTTGTGTTAGTTCCTTTATCTCATATTATGCCAATCCGTGGTCACCAGATTTTTTGTTGGGCTCATTGATGCTTAAATCAAAGAACGTCATCAGAAGTTAGGTATGAATTTATGTGGATGTGTTTATAGTGAATGTGAGATACCCTAAAAGAAGGAATCATAGTTGATTTCATAAAATGACAACTATCTAAGTCAGGTTCCTTCTGAAATGGCCGACCGAAGTGGGTCCACTAGTCCTCCCTCTTATTCAATGAAGTGGTCAGTGAAAGACCTTTTTATTGAACGTATTTATGTGAGAGGAGTTCCATTTGTGTTGGTCAGGGATTTTCATGAAAATATGGATTGAAATCGGATTTTAGGTCAATGGTAATTGACTATTTTATCAGTTTCAGAAATCAAGTGAGAATCATTTCTAAAATTCATAAGGGCATGTCTTGTAGGAACTTCTTGACGATGGAAGGTGTCATGACCCAGAAATATTCCCCTTTCTAAAGTTAAAACCTTAGGTGGGAAGTAAGATTGACCATATATTTAATGAGAAGACGACATGGTCATGTCAATATCAAAAAGGGATTGGATAAATACTATCTTGGTGTTTTAGTTGGAAAATGAGCGTTGGCTCAGATCTTGATGGATTTGTTTTTTCATTTTCCTAACCAATTCTTAAATGCGCGTTGGATATTTAGAGATGCAACACAACTTTTTGTGAAAACCTTCACAACCCTATTAGATCAAATGAAGGTTTAATTGTTCCCGAAGGCTTCTTGGGGATGATAAGTTCTAAGGTAGGAAGGTTGTAACGTTCTTTGTTTTAAACCGAGTGAAAAAAATGAAGGAAATTAAATTTTTTGTTTATCTGGGCAGGCCGGTTTTCAAACAGAGCATTGGAACTTTTTATTTTCGATAGTTGACACTGTGATGTCTCTTTTAAATAAATTTTACGAAATTAAATACATTAAAATTAAAATGGAAATAAATTAAATTAATGTAAAATTTATTCTTTAGAACATTGAAATATTCTATCAAATATCTTCAAATTTAGACAATGATTTAGCGCGAGGTTCCAATACCCTCGATGTTTATTGAATAAAATTATTAAATTTATTTTATTCATACACAAGTGTTTTTTTAAATTAAATAACTCTCAAACGGTACATCGTATGAGAAATCTGAGACCACCGTTAGATTCAAAACGTAGAGTTTACCCTAAGAAGGGTTTAACCTTGATTCTCATCGGGTGTTTGGAACTCTCACACATGACAATACCCTATTTATTTTTAATTAATTTATTATTCTGAATTTTTAATAATAAATAATTATTTTATCACAAATGACTCATCGAATGAGAAATCCAAGATCACCGATAGTTATGGGATGCGGTTTTTACCTTAGGTAGGATATATATTTTGCGATCATCAGAAGTTTTATCAGATCACACCTGAATATAATTTATTTGGGTTATAAATATTTTTCTGTTGGATAGTTGGAAAAAAAATTACTATTAATATTATTATTTTCAATAAAGACTACAAATAAAAATTCACTTCCATGATTAATAAATTATGTCACGGTGTAAATAATAGCTGAGAAATGTAATAAATGTAATATTATTACATTTTTTCAATTATATACAAATGCGTAATCAATATTTATTTAATAACTATTGTCTTTTTTTATTGGTTTCTATCATTAAAATATTAATGTTTTCATTGATGGGTTGTATTGAATAATAATAATTATTTTTATTTTTATTTTTATTAGATTTGGACAAAAAAATTGATATATATATATGTTTCTGATGTGTGTATATATATATGAGATTAAATATATATGTAGTTATATATACATGTGTGGGTGTATGTATATGAATATAAAGGTGCGTATATATATAGGACATATATATATATATGGATGAATATTTATTTATTTGGTTTGATAAAAGATTATTAATTTACCACATAAATTTTTTAATGTCTCAAATTAAACCAAGGTGCGGACCGTTTAAGTTTTTAGTCCACATCATTAAAGCAACCCAGGGCGCGCGCCTGCGAACCCTATTACGGGTCCTAGGAAGCTGTTAAAATTAATTAAATAATTGCTCGGGATATATGTAAAATTTTTAAATCATGCCCTAACGATGCGTTCAGGATAAAAATAATTTAAAATAGTTAAAAAGGGAATAAAAATAATTTAAAGAAAATTAATGGAATCTAAAGAAGGTTAAAAATAAATAATAAAATAGAAACTGTTAGAATGAAATAAAAAATAATTAAATTGGGGTAAACCCATTTTAAATTAATTGTTCTTTTCTTCAATAATTATTTTATTATTTTATTTATTTATCTTTTATTATTTTTCCTTTTATCTTTTCATTTCCCTTTTTTATTTCATTATTTTATCCTCTCTTCCTCTCCTCCCTCTCATGTCATGCCTCCCCTCTCCCTAGGTGGCGCACCACCTTTCTTCCACTTTGCAAGATCACCATATATCTGTTCATCATCTGTTTTCTTCACCATCATGTGAGCTATAACCCTTACGATAAGGCTAATATCATTTATTTAGAATATTAGAGTTTAGTTGAGTATCCTTCGTGCAGTTCGTCGCGGAAGGATTTTACCCTATTTTGGTGTTTTTATAAAATCTTTTATTTTCAACTATTTTAGGTCAAATCAATGCCTACCACGGATCATCAAATCATCTATGACCATATGGTAGGGTGCCTAATCTATTTCCCTCCATTTCATTGTGATTTATAAAAACACATGATTGTGTCGTTCGTCGGTGCCAACCGACGTTGTGTAAATTCACCCAATCTTTTCAATTTATTTGTTTTGTTTAATTGTGAAGCCATAATTATCATATATTAAATTGTTTAAATTGTTTCAACACGGCTAGACACCCCTTTGGGTGTGGCTACGTGGTCGGTATAAATTCTGTTAGCCCGAATAATTAATATATTTAACTTCACGTGTTGCACAACCATTATTGTTGTGTTTAATTCAAATAATAATTTTAGAATAACTGTGAACCTTGAGTTGTTGGATATTTGTTAGTTATTTGTGCTGAATTATTTATTTATTTAAATGTTCTTTAATCTACTTGGGATGATATAGTATCTTTCCATGTTATTTTTATGCTATATGATTAAATTAATATCATGTGTGGCAAATGTGTATCTGCTTAGATTTCAAACCTAATTTACATATGCATGCTATGTCATATCTGCAACTGGGAAATTTTAATTAAATTCAGGATGGGGAAAGAAGCTGGTTCCCATATTAAGGGCCACTCTTAGATCCTCTATTCTTGACTGGTTACCACTATAAGTCCGAGGTGTTGTTTTTGGCCTTTCCAGACCAAGACATCCATAGGATTTCTAATACATATGAGTTAAATTAGCTCCAAAATGTACCATAGAGATAGATGCATTAGAAATATGACTATTCCAGCCTCAGATGGTGCTCAACCCCTTTTTTCAAGATCGAAATGGACTCATGGTAAATCCATTCCTCAAACGATACTTGGTCTTTCAAAAGATTACCTTGTACGGGCTTGGTAATATTGGATAATTTGAAGTATGTTCTATAGTGATACCTTTGGGATGATCTCAAATTCCAACTCTCATCTTGAGCATTAATAATGATGCACTAAATGTTTTTTTTAATGCTTCTTTGGGTCTCTTAAGAATTTTGATATTTTTCCGGTATATTGATGCCCACCTAGTTGACACATGATATAGACCCCAAGTTAAAGCACAAGATTTCGAGGATACCTCTTTCTTATTTTACATTTCTTTTCTAGGCTTATATGTATCTGTATATGTGCATTTTACTTATTACAGGTACTTCCTTCAGGCTCCTGGCTTAGGCCGAAGTAGGTGATTAGGGATGGGTGCCATTGGGAACCCGGGCTGAGTTAAGTATTTTATTTCTCTTAGTTCATTATCTGAATTTATTATATAATGACACACTGCATTTTATTACTAAAAAAATGGAATGGTTTAGAATCTATCGGTGCCGACCTACTGAGATTTTATCTCACACCCTGCTCGATTGTTTTTGACACCCAAATAGATTATATGTTTGTAGGTATTGATTAAGGGAAACATGCTACTTTCGGTGCCTAATTGTTTCTTGCTTATTAGGATGGAGATTGGGGTAGAGGATCGAGCCTTTCTCATGATGCAGTTGTTTTACTTTGTCTCTTTTCTTTTTAGTCGACAGTATTCTTGGGTTTTTGTTTTTTTTCATTTTTTCAGTTTATAAAGACATCATGGCATGAAATTATTTTGTAAGCTTCTGCACTTGATTCTTATTCAATTGAATTTTTCATATTGCATCTACTGTAGTTTGTTCATTTATATTTCTCCACTATTTGTTATTAATTGTTGTTTACTTCCGATGTGATAATACCTATTACCTCTGAGGGAATAGTCTCCCCCACTGATAAAAAAATCCATCGCTACTAGTTTGTAGCCTCTGGTGTTCGGGGAGATGCTATTGATGTCATGTGACTAACCGGTCTGACCACCATCTTAGAGGTGAACTGGGTGGGACATTACATAGATAAAATATTGAAATGATTTACACACAAACACATGGGAAATTTATGGCATGGTAAACTTGTATGATGTTTTTACCTGATTAGTTTTGTTGATTTCATTGGATTTTGTGTTGATAAAATTTTTGAGACAATTACTTCTTGATTTTTTGATATTAACTTTTTTTAATGTTTCTATGATCATATTTACATCATGGATTGAGAAATTTCAACATGCCTCATTTTCAAGATTACATGACTTGAGGTTTTTCCAGAGAGTGAAAAAGGGTAAATGTGGGGGATTTAATGATACATGTTTTTGTTGAATATTTTTTTTGATATTATTTGATATTATTTCCCCACATTAATCTTGTTTTGATGATTTAGTGGAAGAAATATTTTTGGGCTATAATTTATAAATTTCTTTGAAATTCTGTTTTTACCCTTTTAATATCACTATAGTATGTTTCTAATAATATTTTATGTGTGTAGAATTTTGAAATTAAATTTTAGAGTAATATTCAAGAATAAATTATCTACATTTTTATGCATACCATGGAAGATGGATCAAACATCTGTTTGGCCAAAAAATGGCCATTAATGAAGAGATGGAAATAATTTGTCATATTGGACCCCACCTCAATAAAGTAGACATAACTTTTTTATTATGGATTGGATGTCGTTGAAATGTTTGCATATTTTAAAGGAATAAATTTAGATGATTTCATTAAACTTTAGTGATACTTTTTCTCATGGTATGGAGGTCTAAAATTATGATCAATATGAAATAAATTTTAGAGACCAAAAGACCAATGTGCCCTTTTTGTATTTGAAACCCTACCCCTCTGAATCTCTATTTAAATGAGCTTTTCACCCTTTGGGAGGGTTATTAGAGGATATGGTAAGGTGTGGACAAGGGGTTTTCTACTAGAAACATTTAAAACCTCTAAGAGGAAGCGGGGATTTATATAAGGATCTCTTCCAAGAAGGCTCTTCTCTCCCACATATACTTTGTGTTTCTTTGTTATCATTATTGTAACATGAATTTTTCTCAAATAAATATTTTTTATTATTTTCTTTTCATTTTCATATTTTTCTTCTTGGTACTCGAATCTAAGAGTGTTGATGAGATTGGGTGTTTCCCTTTCAATCCATTACATAACAAAAATGTCTCCATGATGACAAATTCTCCCATATAAGAGTGATTTTGTTCATAGTTGATTTAATCCCTACTCACTTAATTTATTTACATTAAATCTATAAGCATAATATATCTTATAAATTTTGATAAATTATTTGATTTTTATTATCTAAGGATCCTAAAATAATTTTACTTGACCGCAAGGTTGGACTTGTGTAAATCATGTGAGTGAAACTTCAATCACAAAATTCAATCAACTCAGGAAAGAAATACTGTGTTCAAATATCAACCCCAAACACAATTAATTATAAAAACCATGGAGGCTATGCTTACCTTATAGTCCATTGGCTATAAGTTGTCTTTTGGATCATAATCAAAGCAGGGTACTGCGATTGGATATCCTGAAGTTAACCTAGGGATCATTTTCCTAATTCTTGTGGTCGTGTTAATTTCAAGAAGGTTCATGTGTTAAAAATAATTGGGGATCATGATTTAATTAATTTTAATAAGATTGGATAATGATAAATTACTGGTGAAATGGGTGGATTTGATTGACAATGTCATCTCATTTTAGTGTTTTTAATGAAGTCACAGCCTTGATAGTTTATTCTCATTTGTTAGTTTTGTTTATTGTCCAAAAAACAAAACCAACCCCCCTAGTTTTTATCATTTTTTTCACTTGTTTTATTGGTTTATTCAAGCCTATTAAGGGTTTTATAATTCAATTACTCTTCAGGAGAACTACTTAGGTCATCCACTATTCTACACTTAGTTAGATCACAAATATTATTGAGAGCATGTGTAGCATCTCTCATCAAATTGGCATAATTTTCATTGAGGAAAGTGTTATATTCAACCTTTTTTAAGTAATTTTTTTTTTCATCCTTTGTTTCTTTTCTTCTAACCCCTTTTCTTTGTATTCTTTCTTCCACACCTCTTCTTTTTTGGGAAATCAATCAAAACCTCGTTTAATGATATTGGTGTCCACTGTTTTTTTATTTCACTCTTTTTTATGATTAATGACATGATCCTACCCCGAGGATCTCTTTGATATAAACCCTGAGATTGTATGAAACCTTAGGGATCGAATAAGACAATCCCAATCTATTGGAAGTGTCAAAATTTATCGAACTAGGGGACTCCTCCACATTATGAATTTTGAAATAGGAAACCCATCTGAAATAAAAATTAAACTAGATACAAGGGTTAAAAGCTATATAAATGAACATAATTTAACCATTAGAGAGTTGGATGCACCGAATGATAATTATCAACCAACATTCATTGCATACCAAAATCATGAATCAGACTTTGAATTAAAATTTAAATTGAAAAACCTGCTTCCAAAATTTCAATGAATCTTAGGAGAGGAACCAAAAAACATTTAAAATAATTTAATGTGGTTTTTTAAAAACTAAAACCATAACATGTATTTGAAGATCAAATAAAATTAAGGGCATTCCCATTCTCACTTTATGGAACTGCAGAAGGTTGGAAATATTTCTTATATCCTAAAGATGGTACATCTTGGAATGATTTGAAACATATTTTCTTGTAGATATTATTTCCAACATCAAGGAAAACCGTAATTCAGAATGAGATCATTGGAATCACGCAAGAATATGAATATTCAATGTATGAGTACTCAAAACTATTCAAGAAGTTATGTTCCAGTTGTCTATATAACCAAATTAGTGATAAACTATTTATCCATTAATTCTATAAGGTAATCACTCCCATGGAGAGGAACATGGTGGATGTGGTAGTTGGAGGAGCATTAGTTGACAAAACCTCGATGGATTCTCAAGCATTGATCGATAAGATGGCATAAAACTCTAAAAAATTTATCGATTGTGGTACAATAGCTATAAGGGGAGTACCTTAGGTAAGTCCCTCTACTCTTGAAAACAATTTCACTAATAGTAAGTTGGATGAGTTAACCCATATGGTGAGATAGATATAATTGGGCCAAAAAAATTTCCCCCCAAATCCATTGATGCTTTATGGCATTTGCACTACACTAGACCATCCAATAGATTGTTTCACAAAACTACAAGAGATAGAGGATTGTATAGTAGTGTTCCTAGGGATACCATTTAAAAAACAACATGAAACCCCAAAAAAGTTGTTTGATTCTTTCTCACCTACTTATAATCAAATATGGAAGGTTCATTCGGATATAATTTATGGGTGTGAACAACAAAAAAGGGCTCTATTTCAACAAACATCCTACAAACTCCACTTTACTAACAAGATTCTCACCAACCCCAAAAGTGATTTGAAGCCCAATCATAAATAATTCAACAAAAAGGGGACCCCAAAAAAAGGTAGATTCTAATACTAATGGTATTTTGAAACAAATTGTTCTTAATAAATAGAATGATTTGAAGAGTCATGGCACAGAGTTGAGGGAGCTAAAGATACAAATGATCCAGATTTCCATTGCCCTCTATGAAATGGTGAATAATAAATCTATAAATATTCCCTCCCAACCCACTACTAATCCAAATGGGATTTTAGTGCCATTACATTGGTGATTGGGAAGAAAAATAAGTGAGAAAATTGTTTTTAATAATCCACTGGGATTCACCAAACGAGAGGAGATTACCCCATCATCGCTAATTGTTGAGCAACCAAAGGAAAAATGAAAAGGTAATATGAAAAGATATTATGATACACCTAAAATCATTCCCTTTCCAAATAGAGCAATGAAAACCAAAAATATTGTTGAAGAGGCCATTCAAAAAGATGGTTTGGACTCATTCTATCACATTGAGATAAACATCCCCCTTCTTGAGGACATTAAGAAAATCCAAAGGTATGCCAAATTCTTAAAAGCTATTTGTACCAATCAATGTGGGCTCAAGGGAAATTATAGGATCAATCTTTGAAGGAATTTTTTGTCTCTCATTACACCAAATGAAGAAATTAAAAAAAGTACAAGAATCCTGGGACATTCACCATACCATGTACCATAGGAGAGTTACACTTTTATGAGGTATAATGTGACTTAGGATCTTCCCTAAATATGATTACTCAGTATGTTTTATCTTCTTTATAGGTTGGTGAGTTGATTTTGATGAGTGTAGTGGTGTAATTGGTGAATAGAGATACAACCAATTTATGAGGATTCCTTGAGGATGTACTTGTTCGGGTAAGATACATGATCTTTATAGCATATTTCTACATTCTTAATGTGGGGGATGATCATGTAATTTCTCATGCTCCCATTATCATAGGTAGTCTCTTCCTAAAAACTGAAAAAACTGTCATAAATTTCTATGAGGGTACACTTTACATGGAGTTTAAATATGAAGTTGTGAAATCTAATGGTTTAGACTCCATGAAGTACCCCATAGAGGACCATTATTATTCTTTTATATCCCATTTTGGACCACCAGGTAAAAACCATATGGATTTTGATTGTCCTATGATTAAGGAGATTATGAGTATTGGTTCTAGTTTGATGTCAAAGAGCACTTCCACACCTATTTTTAAAGCACAAACCTCTCCTGAATTTGATTTTGATGTGGACATATTTTATGATTTTGATCAGGTCCAATATAATTTTGATTTGGATGTTGAGTATATTGATGTATTTGATTCATTATTATTTTATTTTGATAATTTCTATTCTGATACTGATACCCATTGTGAAAATATCTCAGTTCCATCAATAAATCCATTCATAACTCACCACCCTACATTGGAACTCAATCCATTGCCACAAGATCTCAAATATTCATACTTTTGGAGTGGTGAGAGATTACCAGTAACAATTACTAAAAATATCTATTTTTCACTAAAATAAAAACATTTAATCTATCGAGGGATAACATTAAGGAAATCAGGTGGACCTTGGCTGACATATTAGGCATTATCCCCTCTATTTTTGTGCATATAATTTTTTTGGAGGATGCAGATAAACCGATAGGGCAGCAACAAAGGAGACTTTATCCAACACTTATGGAATTTGTGAAAAAAGAAGTTGAAAAATTTCTCGAGGAAGGTATTATTTATCCCAATTCACATTCCTAATGGGTGATCCCTATCTAGGTTATTCCTAAGAAAATTGGTGGTACTTTTGTTATAAATTATATGGAGGAGTTACTTCCAATGAGGGTGCAAAATAGTTGGTGTGTGTGTATTGATTAGAGGAAACTAACTCAAACCACTCACAAGAACCATTTCTCCTCCCATTTATTGATCAATTGTTTGATAGACCTTCTTGGAGGACACACTATTAATTTTTGGATGGATATTATAGTCATTTTCAGGTACCTTTTACTCCAGAGGATCAAAATAATACTATATTCACTTGTCCCTTCGATACATTTTCCTACCGAAGGATTCCATTTAGACTCTGAAACACCCGAGGTACCTTTCATAGATTCATGGGGAGTACTTTTTCTAATTTTCTTTAAACATGCATGGATGTATTTATGAATGATTGTACAATATATGGATTCTCATTTAATGAACGTCTCTTTAGTTTGGGAAAGGTGTTGAATCATTGTATTGAGAAGAATATGGTATTGAAATTTGAAAAGTGTCATTTTATGTTATAACATGGATTTTTATTAGGGCATGTAGTGTCAAAAAATGGGATAGAGTTTGATATATTCATAGTTATATATTATTTCATCCTTCACATATCCTTCATGTGTGTGTGATGTTAGATCTTTCATAGGGAATTCATGATTTTATCGGTGATTCATCAAATATTTTAATAATATTTACATTCGTTTGTCATGATTACATCAAAAGGATTCTGATTTTTTTTATGATTCTTGCAGGGATTCCTTTGATGAGATAAAGAAGCATCATACCACTCCACTAATCATACAACCTCAAAAGTGGGGAATTCCATTTGATCTTATGTGTGATGCTTCAAACTTTATAGTTTGAGTTGTCTTATCATAGAAGGTGGAGGTACATTTACATGTTGTTGCCTATGCTTTGAAGACATTGGATTATACTCAATCAAAATACACAACCACAAAAATGAGTTTCTTGTTGTAATATTATTTTTGGATAAATTCTTTTCATATTTGTTGGGATCTAAAGTGTTTTTTATGACCATGTAGATTTGAGGTACCTCTTGAAGAATCCAGATGAAAAGAATAGTCTTATTGGATGGGTTCTCCTTCTTAAAGAGTTTGATATAAAGATAAAGGACCATAAGGGTTCAGAGAACTTGATGGAAGATCACATGAGTAAGATTACTCATGTACTATAGGATGGCACTTTGGACCAGGTAGCACTTTGAGAAACAATTCCCAATGATAATATTTATTCACTCTCAGGTAGGCATTCTTGGTATATAGATTTGGTGAACTAACTTGTTTCCATGAAAATTCCATTAAATTTATGGAAACATCAAGTCTAAAAATTAAAAGGTGAGTCTCAGTTTTATGTTTTGGAGGATCCCTGCCTATTGATCATTTGTATTGATCAAGTTATTCAGAGGTGTGTTTTTAATCATGAGTTTGTGTCTATTATAGACTTCTACCATACACTTTCATCTGCAAGAAACTTTGGACCCCAACGAACATCTTGTAAATTTTTAGACTCTAGATAGTATTCTCATAGCGTATTCCATGATGATAATGTGTTTTATAAGCCTTTCTCACGTTTCCAATACACTAGAAATATTTATTGGAGACATGAGATGCCTCCACACCCCATATTATTCGATGATATTTTAATGTATTGGGAATATTTTATGGGTCCTTTTCCTAGTTCAATTGGGTTTTTGTATATTTTGGTTCCTAGTGATTATGATAGAAAGTGGGTGGATACTAAGGCCGCCAGGACTAATGATTCTTATGTTGTACTTGATTTTTTAATGGAAAATATTTTTTGAAGGTCTTGAGTACAGAATCCCATAACCAGTGACCAAGAGACACACTTTTTCAATCTAAATATGTATTCCCTAATTTATAAGTATGGGTTGAGACACAACACTTCAACAACAAATCACCCCCAGCCAAATGGCTAGGATACAATTTCAAGTCAAGAGTTGAAACAAATTTAGGAGAAAACTGTGCAGCCAAATAGGAAGGATTGGATAAATTTATTAGATGATACACTATAGGCTTATATGACATCATACCATACTTCCATTGGTGTTTAACCATTTATTATTCTTTTTTTAAATCCCTTCATCTCCTTGTGGAGGTTGAGCATCGGGCATATTAGGTTATAACGAAGTGCAACATGAATTTATCTCAAGTTCTATATAAAAAAGGCTACAAATTAAAGACCTTGAGGATATCTGATTGTCAAAATGTGAGAACTCAAGGAACTATAAAGAAAGGTCAAAAGCATATCGTGATAAAATTATCCAAAAATGGGAGCTTCTTGAAGGATACAAAGTGCTTCTCTATAGTTTATGATTGAATTTGATGCCTGGTAAGTTGCATACTAGATGGTTGGGCCCTTATGTTTTATATAATTCTTTCCTTATGGTGAAGTGAATATTACACAATTGGAAATAGTATGGAGCATTAAATTCAATGGGAAACAGATGATGTAATACCTTGAGGGATTCCCAACACATGTTGTTTATATCATCACACTGCATGATCTCATCACCACATGAAAACATCAGGTTGTTCCTTCCCCTATCACATTTATATCACTTTTCCTAATTTTAATTTTTCATTTTGGGTTGATTCCTTTGTATTTTTTTAGTGATTCTTATTTTTATTACTAAAAAAAACATATTTCACATGACCATTAAATCCATGGAACTGACTGGGATACCACGTTTTATTTTTCAACCCTCATAGCAATCATGTTGAGCATGAGAAATTTTTCATCATTATTTTTCAATTTTTTGAATATAGAAGTTGGTCAATGATATGTTTGATTGTGTCTTTATGAAGCCTTTGATATTTTTGACATCAATCATTATGGGACATTTTTGGGAAAACTTTTTCATTTAATATATCCATTAACATCACACATAATCATGAGTTGTGATTTTCTCTTACCCAATTGATGTTATAGTTAGGGTAAGTAATCCTTTTCAACTTATAACACTATCTTTCCATACATTATTTTATCTACCATTAATTTCCATTACTATACTAGATTAATCTATGTATGTGTACCTAATATCCAACTATTTTACTCCCTAAAAAATAATGAAAAAAATAAAAAAAAACAAAAAAAACAATTAATAAATAGGGGAGTGATGAAATGTACAACATGTGGGGATATTTAGGTCGGGAGCTAAAGGTTTGAATTATGATAATTCTTAAATTAGTGGTTTTTTGAATTTCATTGAAAAGGATGTTGAACAGGTTTTTTGGAATAGAATCAGTTAAGAAGAAAAGTTTTTCTTGACCTAAATATACTAGATAAATTGTGGAGAGACAAGCTTGAAATAATTGGCACACACACACGTGGGGAATTTCTTGCATAGTTAACTCGTATGATGTTTTCAACTGATTAATGTCATTGATTTCAATGGATTTTGTTTTGATACAATTTTTGAGAAAATTAATTCTATATTTGTTGGTATCTACTTTTTTTTAATCTTTCTATGCTCATATTGCCGTCATGGATTGAGAAATTTCAACATGCATCATTTTCGAGATTACGTGACATGTGGTTTTTCCCGAGAGTGAAAAAGGGTAAGTGTGGGGAATTGATAATACAAGTTTTTATTAAATATTTTATTGATATTAATTGATATAATTTCCCTTTATTAATATTAATTTGATTATGTAATAGATGAAATGTGTTTTGGGATAGAATTTAGAAATTGATTTGAATTTTTTTTACCATTTTAATATCACAATAGTATTTTTGTGACAACATTTTACTTGTGAAGAATTTTAACTTGGAATTTTAGGGTGATATTCAAGACTAAATTATATACATTTTTTCATTCCATCTCAGAAGGATTGCACATTTTATGGGAATAAAATTGGTATTAATGAAGGGATGGGAAGGATTTTGAAGACTGGACCCCACCTCAAAAAAGTGAACATAAAATTCTCATTATGAATTGGATGCAGTTGAAATTTTGGAAGAAGGTAAAGGATAAATTTTATATAATTTCATTAAAATGGAGTGACACTTGGTTCACACTATTTGGAGGACTAAAAGTCATATAATTATGAAAGAATTTTTAGATACCAAAAGACGCATCTGGACTTTTGGAATTTGAAACCCTATCCATTAAAACCAATATTTAATTGATATTTTCACTATTTAAGAGGTTTGGTCAAGGATTTGGGAATGTTTGGTCCAATGGTTGAATCTTGGAAACATTTCAAACCTCATGGAAGAAGCAAAGTTGTGTGGAAGAATCTCTTCTAGGAAGGCTCTCCTCTCCCACCTCGACTTTGTGATTCTTTGTTTTCATGCGTGTAACTTGAATTTTTCTCAAATAAATATTCTGTATTATTAACATTTAATTATAATATTTTTATTCTTGGTTTTGGAATCCAATAGTGGAGATGACATTTGTTTTCCCCTTTCAGTCCATTTCTTATACAATATGTCTCTATGATGAGAACTCTTCCCATAGAAGAGTGATTTCATTCATAGTTGATTGAATCCCTACTCCCTTTATTTATTTATTTAGAATACATATTAATACTGTAACTCGTAAGTTATGATCAATTAATTGAGTGTGATTTTCTAAGAAGATCAATCTATTTTCACTTGACCATAAGGTCTGACTTGTGTAAAGCATGTGAGTGAAACTTCAATCGCAAGATCCAACCAACTTGGGATAGAATTGTAGGTTTAAAGTATCACCCAAAAACTCAATTAATTATAAAATTCAGGTCGGATATGATTTAATAATTGGTAATTTACCATAATTATTCTTTTGGATCACAATCAAAGCATGGTAATGCAATTGGATGTCCTGAAGTTAACCTAGGGCTCATTTTTTAAATTTTTGTGGTTGTTTTAATTTCCGTAGGGTTTGGGGGTTGAAAATATTAGGGGATCACAATTTAATGAATTATAATGAAATGGTATAATGATAAATGAATGATTAATGGGTGTATTAGATTGATTATGTTCTCCCATATTAGTGTTTTTAAAGAAGTTGCATCCTGGATTGTTTCTTCTCATTTATTTGTTTTGTTTATTGTTTTAAAATCACAACCAAACCCCCATGTAGTTATCATTTGTTTCCAATTACTTTATATGTTTATTAAACCCTATTACGGGTTGTTTAATTCACTTCCTACTCAATATAATGACCTATATTAGCCACTATGATGCACTTAGTTAAATCAAAAATATTATTGAGAGTGTGTGCGACATCACTCATCACACCCTGCTCAGGACATAATGGAAACTGAGTACCAGAGTAGACACATTTATTTTTCATGGGGATAGGTTTTAGTGTAGGGGCCAATTATTATTACGTTAGTGCTATGGTTTTGAGTTGGGTGATGGGATTGGTAGGACTCAGGAATAGTTTGGGATTGGATATTGTCCCCAATTTAATTATATTTCCTTATACTATTTGTGTATTATCCACCCATTGGGGATCAAATATTATGGAACATTCCTTATTATTACATCAGTTGGTTATATCTATTTATTGGCACATTTTGTATTTTTTTTACATGGATAACAACTTTATTTTTCCATTTACATTTTTAATATACTCTGATATAGGGGAATAATATTCCCATAGTGTTTTGATAGGCACTCACCTCTAGTTGGTAGCCTCCGGTGTATGGGGATATGTGCCTAAGATCACATAGAGACCACTGATCTAGGAATTTTTCAGTGTCCTAGGGAAGTTATGTGTTACGAAGTGGTATTAGGGTAGTTTTCCTTTTTCATACTATTTAAGAAGGGTATATAGGAGACTAGGATGTGTCATATCTTGGTAATTATCTCATTAATAAGTGCTTATATCCCCCATTATGGGGGAGGGGGTGAGTTGTAATGTATGGTATATTTTTTCTTTCTTTAAGCTTTTAAATTTGACCAATTTCTACCTTGAGTGGCTTATAAGGGTTTTATTTTACTTTTTATGGGATTTATATCTCTTGGAATAGTATACAATGAGTGTGTGTGTGTGTGTTTTTTTATACATAATGTTGAGAATATTGGGTTGATATGTCATCTATATTTTTTTGCGATTGATGGTTTCTAGGGTTTCTCATGTACTATTTTTTTAATATCCATATCTCATTTTGGATGGTCATTTATATCTACCTATGGTTTTAAATATTTTAGAAGGGGTTTTATTTAATGTGTTTGCTATTATTTATATGGTTTACATATATGTTTATGGTGGAATTATACTTGACCAACTCCACAGGTGACTTTTGGTTAATAGTTGGGTATAAATTAATTATTATATTGATATTTTTGTCAAAATAAAATTTCATTAATCCACCTATAAAGTTCATTAATTTATAGCTTGTGAATGTAATTTTATCTATCTAGGAATTAGAATTTGAAATTTAATAAAGATTCTAAATTTTTAAATGATTAGTAACATATATTTTTAAAAATTTTAATCCTTGGTTTTAAATTAGGATATTTTAAAAAAGTAAAATAAAAAATGATTAAAATATTTTGGATTATGGTAAAAATCATCCTTATGATAATCTACCTAGATCCTATGTATGGCTGGTTTGGTCTCTGAGAGTTCCTTAGTTTTGAGATTGTTGGTTATGGGTTGTGAGAACTTTATGGTGTTGGGTAATTACCTTCAGGTTCTATATTATTACCTCGTACAATTTTTTACTGTGACCCCTTTGGGTTAGAACCCTTATGGTTTGTGTTGTACCCTAGATCATGTGTCTTGGATCATAGTTCCAATATAAATGGATGTGTACTTATGGGTGTGTGGGACCTAGAGTTAATGATTGAAAAAATCATGTTAGAAGCTATGTGTTTTAGAAATGGGGTAGGAATGCCACTTGTGGGTATTGGTTTGTGTGGGACCTAACCTAAGGGGATAGGTGAGATCCTAGAGGCCTTTGGAATATGACTAATGATTCTAGTGTGGAGTTGGTGTGTTTAGTTCTCAAGGGGGACCACGTGATGGGCTACCCCGGTGTTATGGATGTTTTAGAGATTCGAGGGGCATGTTGATGCTTTGGCATATGGAATTAATTAATGGTTGGTGAAATTGATTTTTTGGTAAGGGAATGGTTATTCCATGTCTCTTTTCTATGTGAAAGAACTTTGAGTGATTTTGTATTGGTATTATGGTTGGCTTCAAAGTGTATGATTATTCCAATTCCTGACCATGTTATTCTAATATAATTATGACATGGTAATCGGTGTTGACCCTAATTGGATGAGTCTAAGGCTAATGGTTCCTATTTAAATTATCATGATCTTTAAATGACACTAATTATGATGGGTGGTCAGGCAGTTATACCTGAATCATGATGAATGCCTGTTTTTGTAGATGAAAGCATTAGATATGCCTCAAGATTGATATGACGAATGAGCTAGGAGATATAGTCAGAAGCTTGAGTGGTTGATTGATCCTAGTTCCAATAATACAAATCTCATGGGATCATTATTTAATTCTGGTGAATAGTCATAGGAGAATGTATGATCCTAATGATATGATGAAATTGAGGTGGAAGGCGCATGAAGGTTGTTCTTGATGTGTTTTGGGTTTTTTGATTGGAAGGCTTGGGTGTAAGAACCTATTAGTTTTAATGAGAAATATTTTGTGCACACTAGCTACACAAGGGGCCTTTTTGAAATTGGTTTGATAAAACATACCATCTTCAATATTTTGGATAATTGTTTACATCTTTAGGATGTTTGAGTAATGCAGAGGAGGTAGTTTCATAATCAATTCTAGTTTATGAATACTTGTCAGAGCATCCTTGGTCCTATGTAGGATCTCAGTTGACAGTTCCCACTTGAATAGGGGTGTCATAGAGTTTAAAACATGATTTTCGGTAAGTGGTTTAAGCTTTTAATTAAAATGTACGATGTCTCCTCTCTCTCGATGAAAACACTGACAATTACTTTATGGATAGTCAGGATGTTGTGTATAGGTTGAATTGGTTAAACTTGGTTAGAGTGTCAAGTTTAAATGTTAAGTGAGGAGCATAGATCCGGATGAATGGTGTGTGTATTTTGATTTTTTTATTTTGTGTTTAGTTTCACTCAAGGGGTGGTTTATATAATGATATATTGTGGGGAGTGTACCCTTGATTGTCAGAGATAAAGTTCTCCATTTTGGACTAGATGTCAATGATTTCCAAGGGTACTATTCTAAAAATATAAGAAATGGTGGCAGTTGATGTTTTTATTTATCTCTTCCTGTGAGATAGACGGATACACCAAAAAATTCAATTCAATTATTAATGGAGCATGGGCCACAGCGATTGGAAGTTTCTCAACTCAAGAAAAAATAATGACTCTTATGGTGAGGAGTGACATATTAGTCACGAGAAGATGACCCTCATACTGGAAGGTTCATGTAAATGTGGAGTTGTACATGGGACGATCATGAAGGGACATGGGTATTGGTGTGAAATAATTGAGTTTTTAACTTGGATTACACTATTAATTATAAATGGGAAATCAGATATGCTGATAGATCAAGATAATCATCAACTTTATACTCAATAAGAGTTTAAAGGATCTAAGGGTTCTTGGATTAATGATGAGTATGTGTGTATAGTGTGGTATGATGATGGTTTTGGGAAGTGTAGGATTTAAATGTGTAATCTCAGAGAGAGTTGGTTAAAGAATCCACTGAGAAATATTGGGTGGTTGCAGGATAGCTCTCAGCATGAAGGTATCATTTTCGAGTAAGTTGGTAGCACAGTGGTAGTCTAATCCAATTGTTTTTTAGACAAGTCTACCTAGGATGATTTGGTATATGTTAACATATTAAAATAGAAGTGGTGTGTTTTAAAGCCCATTTGACTTATTGTCTTGGATATAGGGGATGTATCTCAGGAATCAAATTGGTATTTCAAGGAAAGGATACTGTGTCGTGGGCATGCGCATGGATAATGGTTTCAAATACATCCCAGTTGGAATTTAGTGATAAGGATTGCGACAAAAATTTAACCAAAATTTCCATGAATTTCCATGTATGATGGTATAGAAATTTCACCAGGATAATCATTGGAATGTAGGATCGAGGTTTCAATTAGAAATTCCAATGGAAAAAGAACCAAAGCATTGGAATAAGTTCTTGTTATTTGAACCCTATGGTGGAGATAAATATCAACATGTTGGGTTTTTGGATATTTATATCATTATTTTTTAGGGTATATGGGTTAAAATAAGTGTGATATTGGATCTTTTTTTATATGATGAGCATTGTGTTGGGTTTTATCAGATATTGATCTTTGACATTGAGGTTGTGTCTTGGGTATGCTTCAGGAATTCGAGAAAAGAATATGACCATTGAATTAGAATAGGTAACGATTGGGGTTATATATATATAGGTGTATGAAAATTAAGATTTCTTAATTATAGGAAGTATTAACGTGATGAGAGTTTTAAACCCCACATTTGTATAACTGCTTAGAATTTGAGGAATGTTTGAATTTTCAAACATGTAGATAGAATAGTTTCAGAATCATGAATCAGATCATTACCCCAATAACTGGGATCCCTCAAAGGTCCCAATTTTGTTTTCAAATGATGTTCTTCGGGGGGGTATAGGTCTCAGGGGTTTTCAGGGGTTCTAGACATGGAATTTCAAATTTTCAAAAAACATAATAGGGTGCATGGTTAGAAAATAGATTGTTCTAACTATGAACCCCAACCATGCTTCTTATTTTGTAGAGGTGCATTATTTGTTAAACCATGTGAAGAGATCCTTGAAACCATGAAATCACCTTCAGTAAATGTTATTGTTTTTTCATGGTATAAGAAATTTGGTTCAAAACTGTGTGCCCAACTATGTGAAGTGGAGTGTTTAGGGTAGAGGGAACTATATGGTTGGCTCACATTTTGGCCAACCATTCCACCAAACCATGAACCCATTAAAAAGTGAAAAAAAACTTCTCCCTCATTATTTTAAATGTTTTAACCCATTTTTCATCCTCCCCTCACCTAGAAACCCCTCTAAACATGTTCCCTTTTCATTCTCTTTATTCATTATAATTCTCCTTCGATTATTGGGTGTCTTTATTACTATCAGTTATGATTGAAGGTTATGGGTGGTAGAATCCCTCCTTTTCCATCTTGTTTTTCTTTTCTTTATTGAATTTTGCATCATCATAATTTTTGTGGTTTATTTATATTTTAAATTTTATTTTTTTATTTTCTCATATATTTTGTTTTAGCTTGATTTCGAATCTAGTATAAAAAAAGTGGGATGTCCTAAGACTAAGGTATGCGGTCCCTTTAATTTAAACCATAGTCTCACATTATTTTTTCAAGTTTCTATGTGTAGTTTTATAATTACATATATTGGTTATGTTTTTAATAATTTAACAGAAATCTCGATTTGAATTGATAGTGTTGAAATGGAATTTCGTAGCCATAAATAATTTTGAATAAATTCATCACTTAAAATAAATTAGATTAAATAAAATAGGAAAATTAATAAAACCTACACGAAGTGGGAATTAAGGATATATTATGTCTAGGGTTCCAATAATGGTAATTGGTATGGTTTTGGAAAAGTTAAATGATAAATTCCTTAAGTAAAGTAAATTGGTTCCTTGTGATTTATAAATCCCAATGAGACTTATGGTGAGAACTTATGTCACATTTTATAGAATGGATTTGTTTTCTAAAAATGAACAATTTTGTTTTTTTAATTTGAAATAGAACCAAATACATGTGGTGATGGTTATTGAAAGTGGTGATTATGGACCTATTGAAAACCAAATGAAATTAACAGTTAACTAATCAAATCATATAAATGATGCATAATTCTTAGGAATGGTTGGATCAAATATTTAGATTCCATATGAAATGTTCTATGTGGTAATGTTTACAAAAGTGTCCAAATTTGTTCTGATATATTACCAAACATGAAAATTTCAAGATCCATGCTTCGACTCTTTAAGACACATGATACTGGGAAATACTAGAAATTTATAGATGAGTACTAAGATTCTATTGGAATTACAGGATGGGAACTAGTATTCAATATGATGATTTGTGGTGGGAAGGAATGGGGAATCTTAGGATTATTTCTTATATTATATTAGAATTGAAGGATGAGCATCTAGATTCATGTGATGACCGGTGACTGGGAAATTTTAGGATGACCCCTCTTATTATGTGTGGAACTTCATCATATTAAGTAATTATAGAAGACCTCCTAGATTCCGTGTGGATATTTATAGTTGGAGTGGCCATAAATGTATTCTTAGAGAAACCCCAAAATTGGTTGAAGTAAGTATAGTAAATCATTGTCAGGGACCTATAGATCAATAATGGTTCATCCAACCATGGGTGTCATCAATAAAATGGGGCATCAATGTTTTTCCCCATTTTAGAAAAACTATTTTAAAACTATTATGTTATTAATTTATTTAAACATTTATTCTATAGAACTATTCCATGGACTACTTATCAGACTTTTCATTTTCAGGACACCATTAGTGGTGGCCTGCTGATTTTTACTCACACGCTTCTTGTTCCACCATGACATTTGTATACTTGAAAAAACACTATTATTTTTTTGTAGGGATTGTTTTTAAGGTAGGTACGAATGATTGTTGCTTTGTATTTATAGGTTGGAGTTGGGTGATGATACTAGGTAGGACTTGAGAATAGTTGTTGATGGGATATTATCCCCAATTTTATTTTATTTCCTTATAATTATTATGTGTTATCCACACATAAGGGATTTGATATGTATGGAACATTCATTGTTATTTCATATGTTAGTTAAATTTATTTATCATCAGTTGACCTATTTGTGATATATACCTATATGATACATATGTCTTTCTATTTCGGCTATTATTATGCTCTAATTTGAGGTGATAGTCTCCCCATCGTGTTTTCATAGGCCCTTTCCACTAATTTGAAACCTTCAAAATATGGGGACCTGAGGTCAAATGGTAACCACTAGTTTAGAAAATGTTAAGTGGATCTGGGTGGTAGGATGTTACAACACGTATTGAGCCACACGACACACTATATAATACATGGCATATAACTTGAATGGATTGAAACCTATAACAAGTAATTTTCTCCTAAAAATTTTTTCATATAGTCGTGTTGTGAATAAAATAGCCATGGAACCTTTGAATTTTTCATTTGTATATTTTTAGGACATTTATAGACCATTATTGGAAATATGAAGACATATTATAAATAAATCTCAATTTTCAAAATCAAAATGGAAACTAGAATGTGAATACTAGAAATCCAAAATGAAGGTTTCTGGTGAAGTGGAATCATCAGATGGGGCATCACCAACTCATATTTTTTTCATAGTTAATGATTAATTCGCGATTGACATGAGGATAAACATCGTGATCAATGGAATTTATTAAAAGATTAATTATTGATTTATTTCTGGAAAAAAGATCAAGGATCATCACATATTATTTATAATTAATTTAAACAATTAAATAATTATTTTCCATGAATTATTTCATTACCGATGGATCTAACAGTGTCTCTAAATCATACCATAATTTCATTTTATGAATCAAGAGTATATTCTCTTCAGTGGTTACCCATACATTTTACGCAAACCACCAAACATTATCATGGGAATCATAGGGTTATAGGACTATAGATCTTAACGCTTGAATAGTTCACCTTTGATCACCCGGAGATTATCTTGAAGAAGGATTCTCTTTGACCTCTCTAGAATTGAGAGTGGTGGTGGATTTTCTCTCTCCATTCATGAGAGAATTCTTAGAGAGGGAGATCTATAGGGGTTTGAAAGAATTTTCCCCAGATGTCATCATCCAAAAAAGAAAATTGAAACTCCTAAATAACATACTATAATTATTTTTATATTCCACTAGGGTTAGAAAATAAGAATTTAACATGTTCCCATAATAGTTTTCTTAATTCCTCTGGAACCCCATTTCTATAATAAAAAAATTCTTATTTTTTCTTAACATATGAAAAACATGTGAATTTCATTATTTATTATTTCTTAGTACACCATTAAACCTGGTTTTTCATTCCACTATAACATTTATTAGACCTTTAATAATGACTATTTTTTAAATAAATAAACACCACTAATTTATTCACCAATAAATAATTAAATATTGTGCTCGCAAAATATTATCTTAAATTAATAGTGACATAATATGTGTGATCACACAAGAATGAATAATTATTAAACCAAGTGCAGGGAAAAGTATTTTCTCAGATTTTTAAATAACAAATTATATCATTATTTAACTGATATTTTGGATATATTTCTTGTGTGACCATCAAATAATATTTCTCAGTGAAAATAAGGGAATCAACCCAAAGTAAAATGTTAGCATCCTGAGACATGGAATGGAACCCATAGAGAAATAAGTAAATGTCACAATGATATATAATCTCATATATACACTTACTGTATAATATAATTCCTTAATAATGATATCTCTAATCAAATACATTGAATTCTAGTGCCATTAACCTAGGTGCTCAATTCCTCTTTCATTAACAATCCAAAAATTGAACTGGCCAATAGAATTCCATTGATATGTATTTATTTAGTCTATCTCATTTCCAACTTGGGGCCAAATATTTCAAATTTTGTAAAAAAAGTGAAAAAACCTTTATCACATTATTCATTAATGAATTATAACTTGTGATGCAACCAATGTGTCCTACTTCATCGTAAACATCAATCATGATGATTTTCATTAATAGATATTAAGTAAACTAATTATATCAATTAATAATACTCTTAATGTATACATAAAAATGCACACATCTGTGGATAGAAAAATCTAATGACATGTATAAATGTGGATTTCCTACCGGAGGGTCTCATTATCATAATCTCCTACACTAGAAATTACCAAGGGCATACACCATGAGAAGGTGACTAAAAGTACTACATATCTCCTCCCTTTATATCCTAAGTAATATATGTCCCTCAAATGATTTCTTTCAACTGTAGAACATATATTTTAACAATAATATCATGGAATTTATGGGATCACATCATTGTGAAGAACTGCTATAAACTTTTAGGATGATTGCTAATATTATGATATTATGATATTATATGTTATGAATAATAATAATCATGATGTTATAATGAGATTATTATTAATAATAAAATCTGAATATAGGTAATCATAAAGTATACATATGTTGATTTTAGGGCACTAAATCCAACAAAATTTAACTTGTACAAGATCTAATTGTTAATATCCATTAGTCCACTATCTATTATATGATAGTCATGCTTCTTCTATGATAATGATTTAGTCAAGGGTTCAACCATGTTTTC
Organism: Viscum album; assembly: GCA_963277665.1. Lineage (NCBI taxonomy): Eukaryota > Viridiplantae > Streptophyta > Magnoliopsida > Santalales > Viscaceae > Viscum > Viscum album. The sequence goes on along the minus strand of OY728139.1, from coordinate 116,020,022 downwards.
CTCTATGGAAACTCTTATTACTAGAACTTCAACCCTCCAAGAAAAATTTCTCAAGGGACTATACTTTCAAAATATGTTCCTTTTTTATTGGTGTAACCTTATCTATTTTGTAAGAGTCATCATTGCAGTGTTATCACAATAAAATGCGATAGTGTATTTACTAAAAGGTAACATAGAAATATCCTGGGAATTTTTTTAATCCAAATAGAATCCTTTTCTATATCATAAGACGCTATATACTCGGATTCCAATGTAGAATCACCAACAACTGGCCTCATTGAACTCCTCCATCTCACAACTCCTCTATTAAGACTGAAAAAATATCATGGCAGTGAATTTATATCATTATGATATATTTATATACTAGAATCATTATAACCCTTAATGAATATATCCTCGACTCCTCCATAAACCAATAACATGTCATTAGTTCTTCTCAGATAATTAATGATAGCCTTAATAGTAGACTAATATTGTTCTCCTAGATCAACTTGATATCTCCCTAACAAGATCAATGCATAAGAAACCTAAATTCTAGTACATAACATGGCATGAATGATTGACCTTATCACTGAAGTTTATGGTATATTACTCATTCTATCTTTTTTATGTTTTGTATGAGGTCGTGTTTTCTTAAAAACATTTATACCATGTGACACTAGAAACAATAACCTCTTGGATTGTTCAATATTAAATCTCTTTAGTATTTAGTCAGTGTATGCACTTTGACTTATTTAAAGAAGCCTCTTGGATCTATCATTATTGATATTAATCCCTAGAATATAGGTCACTTAACCTAATTCTTTAATATTTAAACACTTGTTTAACCTATCCTTAATAGATTGCAATATGGGTATGTTATTTCAAATAAGTAATATTTCATCAATATATACTTCTAGGATAATTACCATATTTCCAATAAAATTCTTATAAACATATGAATCACATTCATTATTAATGAAACTGAAATCATTTATTACTTTATCAAATCAAATTTTCATGATATAGAGGCTTTCCTCAGCCTATAAATATATCTCTACAACATGTATATCCTTTTTTCATCACCTAGAGTCCGAAAACGATCTATTTGTGTCATGTGTACATATTCCTAATGGTTTTCGTTGAGGAAATCTATTTTTACATCGATTTTCCAAATATCATAGTCATGGTAAGTAGTTATAGAAATTAGAATGTTGATGGATTTAAACCTGAAAATTGGTGAAAATTATTCAACATATTCAACACCTTGACACTATGTAATCCCTTTATCCACTATCCTTGATTTATATATACTTATTTTCCCTTCCATGCCGATTTTTCTCTTGAATACACATTTACACCCTATAAGATTATGTCAAGTATTGGATGGACCAGAACCCATACTTGGCTCTGATACATGGAATCCATTTCAAATAAATGGAATCTTTCCATCTCAAGGATTTTGAGATCTCTATAACCATTTTATAGGAGATAGGTTCATTATTTTCAACCATTAATGAGTCACCATATTTAGTGACTATAAAACCATATTTCTCTATGTATCATACCTCTATGTTACTCATATAAAGTTATTTTTTTTAAATAAAAACTTCATCCATGGGGTCCTATATAATTTTTTCTTATACTAACTCTTATGTATCTTGAGAAGAAGTTATATCAAAATCAATATTTCTCCCATTATCCTTCTTTAGGATGTTCTCCCTCTCAATAAAGAAAACTTTTTTGTTGAATATAACTTTCTTTTATAATGGTTTGTATAGGATGTATCATTTTTTTACATAAGATTCCCAATAAAGATACAATATTTCCCTTGGGGTGCATGTTTTTTTCATGATAAGGCCTAAACAAACACCTTACAACACCATACATGATCATGTGATAAAAAAGTTTCTTTCCACTTCATAAATGAAGGGGGATTATATTTTAATCTTTAATTATTACCTGGTTTAATGTTTATTCCATATTTTTTAATAAATATATCTCTAAAAGGATAATATAAGATCTCCATGATTCACAATCATCCTTTCAAAAAAACCATTCCACTATAGTTTGTATGTTTTATTGAGTTGAGATAGAATCTAAAAATACCATAAAAGTCAACAAACTCTTGTTAAAGATATTCACCACTTCAATATGATGAAATCATCTTTGCCCTCATTATAATATTATTATCTACTTAATTCATTAATTACTTGAATTTCTCAAAGGACTCAAACTTATACTGCATAAAGTAGACATATTGATATCTACTCAAGTCATCAGTAAAATATATGAATTAAGAATATCTGGCTCTAGATTCAACTGGAAATGGTCTTCAAAAATAATTTTTACCAATCATAAAATATTGGTGTCTCTTTAACAATGTCAATTAAATGATAGTTTTCTCGTTTTTCTTGTAAATAAGTATGAAATCTCTTAAGTGTCTTTTTCTGAAAACATTATATATAACCATCTTGATTTTTCATTTTAAAATGCTTCTTGTTTACATGACCAATATAGTGATGCCATAGATGGGTGTTATATGAGTCATGAAAATAGGATTCATTTTCAATTTTTAATACTTGGTTTTCATAATTTAATACCTAAATACCATTATTTAAATCTTACCTACCATAACATGTGTTCTATTTATAAAAGAAAAAATTATTTCCAAATTTTAAAATAATACCATCTAAATCTCGGAAGGATATAAAAATTGTGTTTCGAGTAATAGTTGGTATATGATAACAATATCATAAAACCAATCTCATTCCCATTAGTAATGAAATTTGGTAATCTTTGATGGCTAGAGAAGTCATCTTCTCACTATTGGAAGCTCTCAAATCCCCCTCTCCACAAGAAATATTTTGGAATCTACTTGGTTTCAACATTTGGATACAGATGCGAGCACCACATTATGTATCTAATTACTAATGTGTTGATATATTACACTTGAAAAATAAAACACCTTTATCTTCCCTTACTTCTCAGTGTAGTTACTCTTATAGTATCGTTGATTTGAACATGAAAAACTTACTACATCCTTTTACATTCCTTTCCTCTTGATCACCCTGTTCTCGTAAGTATGGTGCAAAGGATCTTTTAACTTGTTATGATTCTTGTGACCCTATTCTTTTTCCTTAATTTTCATTTTTAGTAAAAGGAATATGTTTTTGTCACACCCCATGTTTTTTCCCACTTGGATAATTAGAGTAAGAAGTTTTGAAAGACTCCTATAATTATTTATCATGTTATAATAATAAATAAAACTAGAGAAGGAATTTAGTGGTGAGGAAAGTATGATATATGCTCCCAAATAATCTTGGAATTTAATACCTAAGATGTATAAGAGTTCAATGTAGCCAATAATCATGAGTAATTGAGGCTTATTTGAGAATAACTCTCGAAGATTGGTTGTAAATAAAGAATTTTAGATCTCTTATCTCTATAGGATCACCTTCTCTTTATAGATACCCAGTATGTCATACAACATGTTATTGAATCCATGTCCTCATATTTATTTATAATATAATTGGTCAAGGATGATAGCATGAAACATTGAAATTTTTTTAAATAGTTAAAATCTTTATCATAGAGAGTCAACTCTTCATCACTGCCATCTTTACCATGTGATTCAGGAATAGGTTCTTCAAGAACATACAATATCCTTTCATGGAATAGGAAAACATGTAAGTGCCATTAACCCTCTGCAAATTTTTTGTTGGTGTAAAGGTGATCCTTCTAAAGTATGGATTATAGTGATGTGTTTTAAGTAGTGATTGTTGTTGTTTCTACAAATAAAATGAGTATAATTTTAGTAATTTATTTTATAAAAAGTAAACAAAATATTTTATTTTATTTAATAATATCCAACTATTTTATCAAAACACAATATACCTCACTATTGGCTTCAGAATATCACATTTATTTGAAATTATAGTGGTAATGATCCATATTCTCATTACTATCACCCTGTCTTTGTTTAGTCAAGAAAATTTAATGTTTTTATTTAGGGATATAAAATGACAATTAAATGAACTCATAGTTCCTTGATCTATTGATTGGAATCCCCAATCCTAAAATCCTTCTATTAGATTTCCTTAACTTTTGACTCTTAGTTAATCCAAGTCTTTTTTATAGTAAATCCCTAATGTAAAATTACTTCAAATAACCAAAAACACAATGTTATAATTCCCCGATAATTGAAATCACCCCAAATTTTTTCAATCAATCATCTTAAACTGTGGTTCTATTTTAACTTAGGTATTGGAAGGATATAAAGACATAATATATATTATTATAGGATTTTATCTCAATGAATAAGTTTCCCATTTTATCTTAATTAGATTATTTTAATTTTAAGTGGTTTTAATTAAGTGATTTACCATGTCTTAGATAAAATTTACACATAATCCAATTTATTTTTGTTTTATTTCAAGCTTTCTAATTCATTAATTTATGTGATCATGAAAAAACATACATAATAAACTTAACCATGAACTTGGAAAAAATAAAATAATAAAGTGGTATGATCATGAACTTTTACTAATGGTTAGTTTATAAGGAATGTGAAAATATAGTTATCAATCTAGGGGGAAAATATAGTTAAACATTTTATAGTTCATGTTACAGATTTACGTCTATCCACCTATGTATCTATATTAGAATGGTTTCGGCTCAACTCCAAACTTGAACCACCTCCAGTAACTTGGGAGCTCCATCCATTACATATTCTTTTACTCACTTTTAGGTGAGAGGAACTAAAGGATATGTCAAGGGGTTTAGATAAAAGAAACTATGGGATAAAATACCCTTACATAATGAGAGGATGGATGATGCGTTGGATAACAATATAATTTAATAATAAATTAAATGGAAACCAATCACATGTAAAGTTCTAGTTTATTCTCATGATCATCTACATACATGAAAAAAAATTAATTTAATAAAATATCATTAAATTATAATCATTATTAATTAAGATAAATCAAGCTCAAATCAACAAATTATATTATTTAATTAATCAATTAATTTATCTTAATTCTCATCCAAAATGTTCTGATATTTTCTTCTATCATAATTTTAAACATATTAAATAATGTTTTTTTAAAATTATCTATATACAGACCTTGTACCTTGGAGGTAACACAATGAGTACCCATCCAAAATACCCACATGTATTATATTCTTATATCTTTTACTCAGGATTCACATGACATACATGACTTATCAAAAAATTTCATGGAATGTCTACAGTGAAATAAACGACATAGATAACACATGATATTTAAATTTCATGTTATGTTTCAATGTATATAGAGTAATGAATGTATTGGGACTTATACATGATATAATTTTTTGAATGTTTTATAGAGATTAATTATAAATTATATATATATATATAACCTATTACATGGATTGTACTATCAACATAATGACCAAATAGAGTACATTTTTAAAAGGTTTAAGAAGTATAATAACATAATTTTTAATTATATATAATTAAGTAGTATGTATAGAATTTACTATCCATCTATATGGATTGTTTATTTCTCACCATCTATAAATGTAAAGCCTCTAGGGGATCGAATTGTAATCATTACATAAAAAATAATGGTGTACACAGTGTGTTAATGGGTGCATGGCATGTGTTCATTGAGTTACATGGTCACCAGTCATGTAGGTGGTGTAATAAAATACATAGACTATCTTTTAATAATAGACTTAATGTTGTGTATTTATGTTACATTTATAGTAGTCTAGTTATCCAAGTTCAATCCTGGCTTGTTCAACACGTAGGGAATTAAATACATAACATGTGTAATAAACAAAACCAACCCGAATTAATTCCGAATTAATTATCAGTGAACTGAACTGGGGTACGCGACATGTACCAATAAGCTATATGGAATTTTAATCTTATGTTAAATGGCCAGAATCCTCCTCACCACCGGATGAGTTATTAAAATGTTATTAATTTATTTAATTAAAAAATTTGATTATATTTTGGATAATAAAGCTTAAGAAGATCAAATATTCTGACTCGTATTAACGACTGATTAAAATGGAATTAAAAATAATGATAAATGAATAAATCAATCAACTATACGTATATAATTATAAAATTAATATGTGATCGCTCAAATAAAATATGAAGTTTTTGGGTAGGACCGTAGCACCACATGGGTTATAATTAATTTAAATAATTAAATAATTACATTGTAATGATTTATATCTTGGTTAATGGGTGTAACAATTTCACTATGTTTTATTATTGTTTAATTGTAGGAATCAAGAGTATATTCCATCCAAAACTGATCTAGATGTGTTCCAAGAACCTCTGAATGTCGCCTTATGAATGTCCAAATGTTATCATGATAGATCTTAATGCTTGCATCATTTTCCTTACACCGTCCTATTAATTACATGAATACGAGTTCTCTTTAATCTCTCTAGCCTCTAAAGTGGTGAAGTAGGAGGATCACTTTTCATTCATGATAGATTTATTAAAGAGGTATCTTTCTAGGTCAATCATAGAACTCAATATGGATGTCGATGTGCACAATGACAAAAAATTGGAAACCCCATCAAAAAATAATATAAGTCATTTTATATACCGCTAGGGTTAGAAAATAATAACTTCACATTCACTCTTATTGATTTTTTTAATTCCTATGGAACCCCATGTATAGAATAATAATATTATTATTATTTCTTGACATGCTTAAATATTATGAATTAAATTATATTTTATCTTATTCAATATATATTATTTCTCCCCAGACCATTAAACTTGGCCATATATTCCTACAGAATATTTATCGGATCACGAATAATGACTATTTATTTAATAAAAAAAATCATTGAATTATTCAACAATAAATAAATAAAAATTATATTTACAAAATAAAAAATAATTATTTATTAAATATTCTACTAATAAAATACTCTCCCATATAACTAGTGATAAAATATTTTCAATCAAGAAAACATGAATATTTATTAAACCACATGAGGGAATAATATATATTTGACTATTTAAATAACAAATAATATTATTATTTAACTGAGGTTCTAAACACACATAATGTATGAACCTCTAGGCCTCTTCCTTAATGGAATTAAGAAAAGAAACCCAATGTCCATGGTTATCATCTAGAAACACACCAATTCACCCATAGAGAAAGAATTTAACATCACAATTATATAAAACATCATACAAAAACTTATTGTATAATATAATCCCTTTATTGTGATATCTCTTATCAAATATGTTTTATGATGGCGTCATCAACCAATGCACTCAATGTCTCTTTCTATGACTTTTATTAATTAAAATCGCCAATAAAACTCTATGTCCATATATTTATTTAGGTCTTAATATTTCCATAAAGGGCCTAAGATATCAACTTCTAATAAAGAATAAAAGTGATTAATCATTTCTCTTATTATTCATTAATGTGGTATTACTCATGAGTCACCCAGTGTATCCTACTTCATAATGAACATCTATCATCATCATTTTAATAAATAAAAAAAGTACATGAATAATATCCATTAATATTAATATTAATGTATAATAACTGATACACATATCAGCAGATAGGAACATCCAATTACATATATAAATATTGATTTCTTACTCAAAGATCTCATTCTCATAATCTTCTATATAGAAAATTAAAAAGGGTGTACATGATGAGAAGGTTCATCAAATTCCTATGATTCTCCACCCCTGATAGCCTATATCAATTTTGAAACTCAAATTATTTATTTCATATATATAATGTATATTCTAAAAATACAATTTTGGAACTTATGGGTTCATATCATATTAGGAACTTCTAGGAACTTTTAGTGTCATAGATGCTCTTAGAACATTTTCTCAGTCTATGTTACACAGAAGAACAATCATGACATGATAAAAAGTTTATTTATATTTAAAATTATGAATGAATGTAATCATAAAGTATATAGAATATTGTTCTGGGTCACTAACTCCAACATAAATATTTGTCATATAATAATAAATAATTATAAATTAAAATGCGGCTGCTCTGATTCCACTTAGGGGTTATGAGGTGCAATAGAAGCATCGATCAAAAGAAAAAATTAAAAAAAAAACAAATTCAATAGATAAAATCCAATGATAAGAACAAGTGCTACAAATAATTTGATATATAGGATAGTACACATTTAATTTATAATTAATTTAAATAGAATTACATTAATAATGGTAGTATTCTAGATTAATTTTTTGTTTCCCATCTCTATTTTATTATCATTAAATTTAATAATTAAAGAGAGTATATCTCAATCTTTATCCATACATGATCTAAAAAACTCTAAGAGACGTTATAGATATCCCAGGTGACAAAGAGAGAATCTATAGCTTTACATCATTCACCTTGATTATGATGAGGGATATCTTATTTTCAATCTCTGAAACTTTAGAGAATAGAGATGAATCTCCCTAACTGCCTCTCTAAAACTTTAGATTGTAGTTAACGAGATAATTTTGTGTCATCACCATGATATATAATGGTTATATATATTAGGTTTATATTAAAATCAAAATAATAAAATTTATTATTACTCCAAATAAATATTCCCTATCGTATTTCTCTTAAATAATAATAAAATATTATTTATTTCTAGTTTTCATTAAATATAAAAATCATTTCAATTTTCTCTAAAATAAAAATCATAAAAATATTATTATTTTATGATGACATGAAATATTTAAATTTCAAATCTAAAATAAATAAATATTTTTTAAATGATATTAAAAATACATTACACATGCCACCAAACATAAATAAACATATTTATTATTTTAAGCCAATAATAATGACATAATATTATTTCTTAAATAAACACTAATTCAAATAATATTGAGATTTATTTATTAAATCATTAACTCAATCTAAATGATTTGATAAATTTATCAAACCTTAAAAAAATTTCCTTCAATAAATATAAATACAAATTATTTTAACTAAACTTATGAGAAAGTATTTATTTTAATATATATTCATATAATATGAATAAAATAATTATTTTAAATTATTACTTGAACTTTTGAAAAAAATATTATATTAATTAACTTTTAAATAAATGAATATGATATTAAATTAAACTCACATATTTTAAACTCAAATATAACATGGTTGAATTTTACTATAAAATAAACTTAAAGAATAATTATTCAAATAGATAATAATAAATTTATTCTTAAACATAGATTGAATATAATTTAATAATATTCAAGATGCACATAGGGAATGGACCTCTAGGTTTTATTCTCAATATAAATAGAAAAAAATTCCGAAATTCCACGATTTATGTTTAGAAACACATCAAAACACCCACAATGAAAGATGTTAGTGAATCAAATAAAAAATACTTCATATGAATGTTATAGTGTAATATAATCCCATTGTAAATTAATATCTCAAAATGAAGGATACATACATGTTTCATCACCCTAGATTATTAATTTATCTATCTATTATTTTTCTAAAAAAACTTTTCTAAAATCTACCATGACCATGGATTTTTGTTAGTCACATCCATCATAATCAAAACTACATAAATATCTTCTTCTTTAAATCATAATGGAAAAATCATATCTTGGACATTAAATTAATTTCATATCACTTATGATGTAACCAATGAATGTTACCTCACTTCAATCATATTTTAACATATTTCACATCTATGAATTAAATTATGTGATTAATGATAAACATTAATAATGATTTAAATTAAAATGATCACTACACAGAGGTGAAAATAGGAATACCCAATGACATATAAAACATGGGGAACTCTTATTTGATGGTTTTTCCTCATGATCACGCTTTTTGAAGGTCACCAAGTTGGAAATTCATGAGAATAAGTCTCAATGATTATTACCTCCCAATATATGATAGTTATCTATAAGTTGTATCTCATCAGATTGATATCCATTGACCATAAGACATATTACTTAATAATATTATTATGGAAACACTAGTTTCTTGTTATAATGTGGAACTTATATAAACATTTTATATGAAAAATACCTCCGAGTACTTTTCTATATTTATGTTATACAGAATAATAATCAATGTGATAAGAATAAATATGTTACAATGATTCAAATTAAAATAAAATAATTGGTTTTGGGACACCAACTCTAATATAATGATCATTGTAAGTGAGTTACATTATCCAAGTGATGATGGAATAGGGAGAGGTTGTAACCCATTACAAAAGGATATGTAATATCCTATAGTGGGTACCAGATCATCCTATGATTATGGGTATGATTCTAGTTCATGTGGAATTTTGGATATCATCATCATTTATATAATAAGGAAAGGAGATCTTTGGGGATGCTTGGAAATAAATTTAGATAATTTATTTTATAAGCTGTGTAAAAAATTCTTAAAATTAGATTTCTAGAATAAAGAGGAAATGTATCTCATCCAGTGGAGAGATTTGACTTGGAAGAGTATTGGTCTTCTATGGGAAGCTGATGAATATCATTTTTGTTATGTTTCTCCTTATCAGCATCTTGTTTCTTGGTGGTGCTTGGTACTTCTCAAAAATATGAGTGCGTTGAGGGATTTTTCGGGATTCACAATGAAGATATGTTTTTCTTGATGATGTTTTCAAGTCCTTGTGTTGTTCATACATGATAGAGGTTGTGATTGGGGCACTTTTCACCTACTTTTGTCAAATATCTTATTCGTTCCAAAGTAATATGATGGATTTTTGATGGTTTTGGGTTGTAGTTTCAATGATTAACTTTATTTAAAGCATGATCTAGTTGCTGACAGGGTCTTTTTTTAATTTTCTTCTACTTTAGATGCTTGTTTTTATTCTTGGTTTGTCAAATTGTTCGCCCCTTCAATCCTTTCTGGTGTAAGTTATTTACACCTTGTGCTTGTACCAATTTTTTTTATTTCAATAAATTTCTTGGGGCATGAATTGCATGACCAACTCATGTCACAACCTTATTAAAAAATCTTCAAAGTCGGTTTATCCTATGATACTGTGACATGGAAAGGGTCAATGTTTGAATGTAGTGTAAAATTTCTAAAGGAACATGAAGATTCGACGAAGAGAATAAACTTCACAATAATTTAGATTCAACCTTAATCAATAATTGGTTACGATGTTTATTAAATATATTCGGTTCTTGGGGTAAAATTACAACTAAATAAAAACACACCACATACACATAGGATAAAAAGGAGTTTCATAGCCCCCTATGGATAACCTACCCATCTAGTCCTTTTTGTTTACTCCATAGCCCATAGGCCCATAATTGGATGGCCTGAAGGACTTACTTTTATCATTATGTACATGTTTCTTCACCCCTATCCTACATTATGCATGCAACACCACCCCTATATCAGTGCATGTATCTGTGTCTACATCATAAATCCTCTAAGGGGACTTCCAAAATTAGATCCAAAGAATTTTTTGTTTTATTGGCATTCCTAGATTCGAACATTAGTATTGATGTAATGAATTCTGTGTTGGTATATGTAGAATGGGAATAAGGGTGAATTTAATTTTTTAAAAATAAATAAAAAAAAAGGTTAATTCAAAATATAATGATTTTGATATGATGAAATAATAAATAGATATATTGGATTTATAATAAAAAGATAATATCAGTGTTTATTAAGAAAGTAAAAACAAAAAAATCGAATGTATCAAATTTATACACTTTGTTCATATAAAGATAGGATGAGAAAAAGTGTAAAACGAATGAGATAGTGACAATAATTTGATAATGAGTTTCAAAATAGAACAAGAGGTGCCCCTACATCACCACCCCTGGAATTTAGAGATGTGACATATTAAACCCTTGTATTTAATGGAGATTTAGTAACAAAATGTCACTTTAATTTTGACATAGATATAAAGAAACCAAGTCCCCATTTCATTTTAATATATATAGATGCTTACCAACATCTATTTCTTTTGGTTGGAGTTAGAAATAAAGTTAAGGTGGAATATGGGATGACAAGGGAGGATTTTCATATATAAGTCCATTAAAATTATTATCTCCTATCTCCCTAGATGGATGGAAGAAATTTAGTAGAGAGTGGTAAAGATAAATTTAAGATTCTTTGAGACTTAGAAATGACGGTTGGATTTTTAGGGGAGGTATTGGAGAATGATTATGATTAGGCACATTGATTAGATCAGAGGTTATTGTAGTTTACCAGTTGATTCATCCAAGATGCAAAGGACTATGTTTTTTAAGATCTAATATGTGTTGTAATATTTTAGAATTTATTAGGGGAATTGAAGCAAAAGAAGACCAAAATTATTGTCGTTTTATGATATAAACAATATCAAAGGACACATTTCCCAATAACATCAGATACTAGTTATCCTCCCCTGGGTATCTAATGGACTACCTAGAGCCGACTATTTCTAGAAATCCCCCACTGATTGGTTGATTCACCTATATCGGTTGGCCGATTCACCTCTACTGGCTAGTTGGTGGTCTTATGAAGCTTACACTAGTAGTTTCCAATTCCAATGGATAGTCGGTGCACTACACTAGGCACCCGGTTTTATCTTCTACTATCCAATTGTCTTTGGTGATTGCCATTGTCCCCTTAATATTTTGAATGAACCTTAAATCTTCCTTCTATTATTTGACCAAAATAAAAATGGATTCAATAATATCTTCAAATATAATCAAATACTTAAATATTATCTTTCAATGTTAACTAGTTTCCATCTCTTAGTATGTAATAACCTAATATTTTAAATGGAAATACATTGTACTATTGAGTACAAGATACAAAACACCAATATTAAATGAACAAAAGAAATATTATTTATTTAAATCTGAACATTATAATCTATTCGATAAATTAGAATTTATGAATAAGAATAACTGATTTATGAAATCTATATATAGGTCCAACATAATAAAAATATTGTAACAACCCAAAATTTTTCAATGGAAATTCCTTTCTTATAAATATTTCACAATCACATAAAATAAGAAAATAATTAACTACTAAGTGATGTGTGACACTTAAAACATAATTTTTTCACTTCTGTGATGTGAATATCGAAAATCTGACATACACGGTTGCGATCAGTAAGTTATTTGGAGTCCAATAAGAAAAACATAATTCTTGTGAATAGTAACCCACCATTAAGAATAGTATCATTCCCTTATGTATAGTAACATAACCTAATGAATAGTAACCTTACCTGTGATAGTATATAAATAATATTCAAGTGAAAGTACGATATACCTATGCTTTTAAATAAGTAAAAGAATGTTTTAAAACTGTTGTTTTTAGAATAAATTATGAATTTAATTAAATATTAAATTAATCATATTTAGAAAATTATTTTTGGAAAATGGACTTCATTTTCAGATTCTTCAGGTCGAAAAATGGGTGGGGTGAATTTTTTGGATTTTTCTTAAATACTTGAATTTTTTATGAATAGTTAAATATGGTAAAATAACGCATATCAGCTAAATACACTACTCATGACATCACAAGTGATGTAATACCACATGGTTCGAACTCACATGATAAAATTACTATTTTTGGTCAAGGAAGACTCACTATTCCTAGGCTGGTGGGGAAATAATAAATTAATGAATTTTATATTAAGAAATCCCCTCTCTACTCCACTATAAAACCCCCCTCTCACTCCCCCTTCTCTTCACTACTCTCAAGCCTTGTGAATTTTACAAATTCTATCCAAATAGCCTCCCAACATCCTCTCCCACGTCTAGAAATCCTTAGTCTCATAAAAAGACAAAATCCCCTCCCTTAAAGAGGCTCTCAAGGAATTTTGGTTCAAGAGGTAAATTCCACTTTTCAATTCTTTGCCTTTCCTTTCAAGTTCATTTGTTTTCTTTTTCTATTACCTCTACTTATCCAAATTTTGTGATGAATCTAGTATGTTATTTTTAATAGAATTTTTTCATGATAGTGGAATAATTTATCATCATCTCTCCCTTTTACATTATTTTATACTTGTAGCAAGAATACCATCTGAGATGTGTCAATTTACCACATTCGAGGATGATGGGATTTTAATTTCTATTATCATTATCAATTATGGTCATGAAATCATTCTTGTTATGGTTGAACCAGATTATTATATATGTAATATACCCTATTTAAGTTTCTGTAATTATTTTGTACAAATGGTATTAAGTTATAAAGAAAAATGAGTTCGTTGTAATCAAAACCCAAAATTTAACCGAAACAGTTATCATTAAAGATATATATAATAATTAATTATCATTACATTTAACCAAATTATAAAAATTACCAATAACAGATATGGATGATCATAAATAATATTATAATTAAATTTTAGAGATTTACATGAACTCCATTACTTAAGAACAGGTGAATCGATTATGATAATAATGAAACGAACATTATGGAAAAACAAAATTCAATATAATAACTTATGTAAAGGGCATAAATGAAATAAAAATAATTATGATAAACTAAATAAATGTCTAATAGGTTCTTAAATAAGTTTTTAATAAATATAATTTTATATTCCCGGATATTAAGTTCAATAAGGGAACACGTTTGGAGTTAAGTTAAGGGGTTTTCCACCTGAACTTCCATTTTTATTCTGGTTACTTTTATTGTCTAATTACCGCAATGAAATTATGGAATATTATTATTTAATACTAATAATAAATTTTTGAGTGTTCTATATATGTTTACTACCCAGAACCCTTCTTTATTTTTTGGATAGTTACACATTTTAAAAGGAACATTCAAAATTGTTTCCAAAATACAAGCCTGATCGAAAGGAATTTCTCTAATTCTTACCTATTTTAAGGGGCACACTATAAGATATATTTGGAAACAATTATCTTTATAAAATAACTTATTTATTTATGAAAATACTATCTTACTTCACTTCTAGTTTTATAAAAATATTTTACCAAAAGAACTCTTTTTTTCAAAGTAAAAGATTATTTATCTCAAGATTTACTTGAAGATTTTATAAGAGTATATTCATCTATTTCAACACTATTGTTGATTCTTATGTATTAATGGAATTAGTATTCCATGTTATCATCTACCATATTTAATTTAATGGTATAAAATTATTTTGGATATTTATGTGTTATCTTAAAACCATTCATCAGTTTACTTTGAATGGTTAGTGTTTTTGTATAATGTTTAGGGAAAGATATTTACATTTCATATATTAGTTTCAATATGAATGTATATGTTGTTTATGTTTATCCTCATTCATATGAGGAATGCATTGGAAATAGTAAGTGTCTGTTGGGGACCACTATTTAATGACATGCTGAAATAAACTAGGAGTTCTGGAAGTAGTCTAAGGAGTTTCTATGTTGTTTTTCAAATCAAGTTGTAATGATGAACTTATGTATATATCTTGTATCCAATAATGTTGAACTACTCGGTCCTTTATGATTCTTATTCCTTATTTGTATGCTAATGTAAGCAGTAAGGCACTGGCTCTGGGAAAATGGGTTCGGGCCCTTACAGTTGTTATCAGAGAAAGTTTAGTAGAAAACATGGAAACTAGATTTAGAAAACGTAGATTGGGGAAGAGTCCCTAAGATAGTCTTTGAGGATAAACATACAAGAACATCATAGTATTTTGGTAAGGAATATATTATGTTAATATATCAAGAAATACATCCTTATTAGGATATAAGTAGGTACAGGTGGATCTGGCATAGATGTACATAGGATTGAATGCTCTGACAAGGAGTTTTGGGCTTGACCTTGGGTATCTGGGTACACAACAATGGGCCTTGTTGCACTCTTGGTTACAACACTCCTGAGGGGTATTCTTAGGATAATTAACATTTTATTTAGAAGACATTATGAAGTATTTAAATGTAAAAGTTTCCTCAAAGAAACCATTTCTGTGATTATGGGATTTGACATGCATAGGATTTCAATTTGTGCGAATTATTTTGTTAAGTTAAGATTATACATTACGATTCATAACCTAATCTAGTGTATTTAACTGTCTAGAGATGTAGACTAGTGGAAGGAATGGAAACCGCATGAACACATGTGTCCCCTGTAGGGATTTCCCTCTAATGCAGGATAATGATGTTGGCCCCGGTACTGTGACTGGTGTTATGCAACTCATAACTATACTGGGACAACTTACTCAGGTTATGAATAATAACATTACCCATAGGGATCATCCAGATCCACCACGTGGAGGAGCTCTGTTATACCGCTTTATGAAACAACAACCTCCATCATTAAATGGGACTACAAACCCATTTGTAGCATAGCAGTGGATATATTCCCTTGAGTAGATGTTTTTTGCTATGGGATATATTGAAAGAGAAAAGGTTTTAATAGCCGTTTATCATCTAACGGGAGATGCGGATCAGTGATGGTCATTAATCCAAAAAAAAAAGAGGTGGATGAAATAAAAGAGATAGAATGGATGTATTTTATGAAATTATTCTTAGAAAAATATTTCCCTTGCGAAGAGCATGGAGATATAGATACATAATTCTTGAATCTGAGGCAGAAGGAGGATGAAAATGTTGCCCAGTATGAAGCCAACTTTACAAGGCTGGAAAGGCATGTTGTGGACTACATACATAATCCAAGGAGTAAATTTGATCAATTATTTTATGGTTTAAAACAGTTCTTCTAAAAGGGGTGTAGTCTCTCAAAGTTTCTCATCATAGAAAGATATAGTCTCAAGTGCTATCAAGACAGAAAATGAATTATGTAAGCATTATGACATTAAGGGAATGAAAGTGAATTATAAGGCTACTGAAAACTCTAGGAAGTGAAATACAGAAATGCATAAGAATGGAAGAGGTGAATTTCCATCAAGTAGTAATTGTGGGAAGAAACACCTTGTAACTTGCCTGAAATGAATGGGAGTCTCTTACAAGTGCAGAGAAAAAGGCCACCTATATCAGTATTGTGAGGGGAAGAAAGAAGCTACCATTTTTATGTGCTACAATTGTACGGAGATGGTACATTACACACATGAATGTCCTAAGCACCAGGGAAATGTTCCCCAAAGAAGTCCAAACTTATACAATAACAACTGCGGAGGTTGATGTTCTTAATGAAGTGGTGGAAGGTATATTGATTGTTTATTCCAACTTAGCCAATTCTTTATTTGATTCTGGATCATCGTATTCATTTATATATTCCCAGTTTTCCAAGAAAATTAGATATATCCAATCTCATTTAATAAAGGAGTTATCAGTCAAAACCCCTAGTGGATGTATCATTGCAACAAAGGCGTGTCGATTAGTCCCCCTCATGACACATAAACATGCTTTAGTTTCTGACCTTATCATTATACCAATGGTGGACTATGATATAATTCTTAGTATGAATTTGTTATCAAATAGTGATGCAAAGATCTATTGCAAGAAGAGGGAAGTTACAATTTTTTAGAATGGTGTAAAATCCCTTATTTTTAGAGATAAAACCTCGCCATTTGATTATCATCTAAATCCTCACCCAGTAGCTAAAATAAATTAAATTATTGGGGAGGAAGGTAATTAAATAAATGGGGGTGAGGAGAAGAATGTACTAATAAAGGATGTACCTATTATGCAAGAATATGTTGATATCTTTCTAGAGGATTTACCTAGACATCATCCAGAGCGAGAAATTGAGTTTTCCATTGACTTAATTTCCGGTTCAAGGCCCATATAAAATACCGCATATAGAATGTCCACTATAGAGTTTTTGGAACTAAAGAAACAACTAAAGGAATTGAGTGATAAAGGGTTTATTTGACCTAGTGTTTCTCCATGGGGAGCCCTTATTCTTTTCGTTAAGAAATAACATGGGTCCATGAGGTTGTTCATTAACTACAGGGATATTAATGCTATTACAATAAATAATAATTATCCTCTTCCATGAATTGATGATTTGTTTGATCAACTTCATGGAGCCCAATATTTTTCTAATATTTCTCTTCTATCTGGATATCATCAGTTTCTTATGAGGAAGGAATACATTCCAAAAACAGCATTTTGAACTAGGTTTGGGCATTATGAGTTCTTAGTAATGCCTATTAGACTAACTAATTCCTCATATGTCTTAAAATATCTAATGAACATAGTTTTCAAGGATTATAATGATGAATTTTTAGTGGTGTTTATTGAAGATATCCTGGTACACTCAAAAAGCCATGAAGATCATGAAAATCACCTGCGCACTATTCTGAAGACACTGAGAAGAAATAAATTATATGGGAAGTTTAGAAAGTGTGATCTCTAGCTCCAATAAATTCCTTTTCTGGGCGACATTATCTCTAAGGATAGAATATCTATAGATCCTGTGAAGACAAAGACTATGCAAGAATGGCCTACTCCAACGAACGTAACTGAGGTATGTAGTTTTATTGGTTTAGCTAGTTATTATTAGTGTTTCTTTCAGAAAATCTACCATTTAGCCAACCCAATGAACAAGCTCACACAAAAAGGGGACAAGTTTTCATGACCAAAGGAATGTGACGAATGTTTTGAAGAATTGAAGAGGAGGTTAGTTAATTCTCCGATCCTAACCCTACCATTGGGGAATGATGGGTTTGTTATATATAGCGATGCATCAAAAAAATGACTTGGTTGTATCCTTATGAAGAATGATCGATTGATTTCATATGCATCTAGGAAGCTAATAATTAATGAAAAAAAACTATCCAAATCATGATCTTGAGTTAGTAGTGGTAATATTTTCATTGATGATTTGGAGACATTACCTCTATGGAAAAACATGTGAGATATATACAGATCATAAGAGTTTGAAATATATATTCTCATAGAAGGAACTCAACATGAGATAAAAGAGGTGGATTTTGCTACTCAAAGACTACGATTTCATAATACACTACCACCCAAGGAAAGAAAATAAGGTAGTAGATGCTTTGAGTAGAAAGGACCAGGGAATTCTGAACAAGATGAGAGTTTAAAGGAATCCTATCTCCATGGATCTAGCAAGGATGGATATGGGAATTATTCAAGGAAGGTAACACATCACTACTTTTTCAAATTTTTTCCAAAACTTCTATACTATAAAGGATGAAAATTTATTAGGCTGATGATGAGGAGTTTCCAAAGATAATCAGAGCTGTAAATGATGGTAAGTTGAATGACATCGCATATTAAGGTGACATTTTGAAATATGGGAAGAGGATTTGTGTTCCCTCTATTCATGAGCTAAAGAGGGAACTATTGGATGATTCTCATAGCTCTAATTTTACTATACACCCTGGTAGCACAAAGATGTATCGAGATCTCCGAGAAAAAATTTGGTGGGACAATATAAAAAGGGAGATTTCTAAATATACATCAAAGTGCCTGGTATGTCAACATGTGAAGGATGAGAGGAAAAATTCTAAGAGTATGATTAAACCACTACCCATACCAACATGGAAGTGGTATAACATTACCATGGACATTTTCACTGGACTTCCAATGACATAAAAAGGAAACAATGCTATATGGGTCGTTGTGGAACGTCTTACAAAGACAACTCACTTTTTCATGATTTGAGAGGACATCTCATTAGGTCAACCTGCACGGATTTACATCAAAGAAATAGTAATACCTTATGGAGTACCACAATCTATTATATCCAACCATGATCCTAGATTCACATCTAAGTTTTTGAAAAGTCTCCAACATGCTCTAAGAACGGAACTGAACTTTAGTGCGGCCAATCATCCTCAAACTAATGGAAAATCTGAGCGGACTGTTTAGATATTTCAAGACATCTTGAGAGAATGTTCTATGGAATTCAAAGGAGGATGGGACCAACATCTTCCACTGGTTGAATTCTCCTACAACAACATTTTCCACTCAAGAATCCGAATGTCACCATATTAAGACCTTTATGGGAAAAAAGTGTAGAACACCAGCGTGATTGGATGAAGTTGGTGAGCGTAAGCTTTTAGGACCTGAAATGGTCGAAGAAATGGTGGAGAAGGTGAAACCCATTACATAGCATATCAAGGAAGCCCAAATTCTATAGAAGATTTATGCAGATAACCATCGACAAGACCTTTAATTCAAAGTTGGAGATGTGGTATTTCTACACATATCTCCATGGAATAATGTCATGAGGTTTGGGAAGAAAGAAAAGCTAAGTCCCAGGTATATCGGCCCCTTTGAGATCCTTGATCGAGTCAGATATGTGGCCTATCGATAAGCACTTACACTTACCATGTTTAAAGTACATGATGTCTTTCATGTATCCCTCTTAAGAAAGTACATACCAGACCCTTTACATATACTATCATCAAAGGTGGTATAGTTAGAGGATGATTTTTATTTTGAGGAGCATTCAGTGAAGATCTTGGATCGTAGAGACAATGTTCTACGCAACCAGACTACTCATATGGTCAAGGTACTATGGAGAAACCATGAGTATGAAGAGGAAACATGGGAACTGGAGGAAGTAATGAAGGAAAAGTACCCCCACCTATTTGTGTCCTAGTTTGTAAAATGAAATTTCATGGGAGAAATTTCTGAAGGGGGGAAAATGTAA
Source organism: Viscum album (assembly GCA_963277665.1). NCBI lineage: Eukaryota > Viridiplantae > Streptophyta > Magnoliopsida > Santalales > Viscaceae > Viscum > Viscum album. Next base: position 115,999,497 of record OY728139.1, on the reverse strand, counting down.
CGACCCAATATTTTTCAATGGAAATTAAGTTCTTATAAATATTTCATAATCACATGGAATTACAACATAAATAACTATTATGTGCTATATGAACCTTAAAACATAAGTTTGTCACTTCTGTGATGTGAATTTTGAAAATCTGACATACACAGTTGTGATCAGTATGTTTTTTGGAGTCCAATAAGAAAAACATAATTTTTGGTGAATAGTAACCTACCCTTATGAATATTAACATACCATTATGAATATTTATATACCCCAATTAATAGTAACCTTACTTGTGATAGTATATAAATAATTTTTAATTTAATGTACGATATACCTATGCTTTAGAATAAGTAAAAGAATGTCATAAAACTGTTGTTTTTAGAATAAATTATGATTTTAAGTAAATATTAAATTAATAATATTTAGAAAATTATTTCTGAAAAATGGAATTCATTTTTCGATTCTACACATCAAAAAATCGTCGGGATGAATTTTTGGGATTTTTCCGAAATTCTTGAATTTTTGATGAGTAGTAAAATAGTGTAAAATACCTTATATGAGGTAGATACCCTAGTCATGAAATAACAAGTGATGTAATCCCACATGGTTCGAACTCAAATAATAAAATTACTATTATTGGTCAAGGAAGACTCACTATTCTTTGTCTTGTGGGGAAATAATAAATTAATGAATTTTATATTAAGAAATCCCCTCTCTCATCCACTATAAAACCCCCCTCTCACTCCCCCTTCTCTTCACTCCTCTAAAACCTTATTCCTTCACCGAATTCTATCCTAATATCCTCCCAAACTTCTCTCCCACGTCCAAATATCCTTGGTCTCATAAAAAGACTAAAACCTCTCCCTTAAAGAGGCTCTCAAGGGTGTTTGGTTCAAGAGGTAAATTCCTCTTTTCAATTATTTGTCTTTCCTTTCAAGTTCATCTGTTTTATTTTTCTATTACCTATACTTATCCAAATTGTGTGATGAATTCAATACCTTATATGTACAGTAATGTTTTCATGACAGGGGAATAAGTTATCATTATCTCTCTCTTTTAACTTCTTTTATACTAGTAGCAAGAACACCATACGAGATGTATAAATTTACCACATTCAAGGACGATGGACTTTTGATTTATATTATCATTATCAATTATAGTCAAAAAACATTATTTGTATTGTTTAACCATTTTATTATGTAAGGTTATGTAATTCCTTTGTACAAATGGTATTTAGTTATAAAGAAAAATGAGTATGTTCTAGTCAAAACCAAAAATTTAACCGAAGCCATTTTCATTAATTATCTATATAATAATTCATTCTCATTCCATGTAACCAAATTATATAAATTACCAATAACACATATGGATGATCATAAATAATATGCGAATTCAATTCTGGATATTTACATGAACTCCATTACTTATGAACAAGTGAACCAATTATGAAAATAATGAAAATGAACATTACGGAATGACGAAATTCAATATAATAACTTATCAATAAGAGAATAAATGAACTAAAAAAAATTATGATAAACTAAAAACATGTATAATAGGTTATGAAATAAGTTATTAATAAGTATAATTTTATATTCTAGTAGGATAAGTTCAATAATGAAACATGTTTATAGTAATGATAAGGGTTTTTCCACATGAAATTCCATTTACATTCAGGTAACTTTTATTGTATAATTACATCAATGAAATTATAGTATATTATTATTTAATCCCCCTGAAATATGTCCAAGTGTTATATATATTTTTAACAACCCTAACAATTCTTTATTTTGTGGATAGTTACATGTTTTAAAAGTAACTTTCAAAGTTGTTTCTAAAATACAAGCCCGGTCCAAAGGAATTTCTCTAATTCTTACCTATTATAAGGTGAACACTATAATCTGTTTTTAGAAAACATTATCTTTATAAAATTACTCATTTTGTTATGAAAATACAATCTTACTTCACTTCTGGTTTTATAAAAATATTTTTCCAAATAAAATCTTCTTTTTAAAGTAAAAGGGTCTTTATCTGAAGATTTACTCAATGATTTTATAAAAGTATCTTCATCCATTCCAACACTCATGTTGATTCTATTGTATTATTGGGATTATTATTCCATGTTATAATCCACCATATTTAATTTAATGTTTTATGATTATTTTGGATAGTTATGTGCTATCTTAAAACCATTCATCAGTTTACTTTAAATGGTTAGTTTGTTTTCTTAATGTTCGGGGAAAGCTAATTACATTTCATATATTAGTTTCAATATGAATGTGTGTATTATTTATGATTATCCCATTTGATATGAGGAATGCCTTGGACATAGTAAGTGTTGGTTGGGGCCCTCTATATCCCCTCGGTTCATCACTAGGTCTCATGGGATAAACTACGTTCGTGGCACAAAGCCTTGAAAAAATGATTATTTATAGTCTTGGGATGAGGCCTTGAAAGTAAGGATATGTTGTCCCACATTATGAATTCCCTCATTATGAAAATAGTATTGATGGTTCATGTGGTTATTTTACAAGTTGAATATCCATGATTATGTTATTTTACTGAAATATTTACTAAGCTTATATTTCTTCCATATTATGTTCAAGTTTATTTTTAAAGGCATGTGTTTTCAATTATTCAATAAGTCTAATGTTTATGTTATCTTCCACTATATTTCATACTCTTAATGAGAATATTATCTCACCCCTTTCTTATGTTTCATTTCCATAGAGAAATAAGAATTTTATTATGAATGACATGCTGAAATAACTTAGGAGTTATGGAAGTTGTCTCCGGATTTTCTATGTTGTTTTTCATGGCATGTTGTAATGATAAACTTATGTATGTATCTTGTTTCCAATAATACTAAACTAATCGGTCCTTTGTGATGCTTATTACTTATTTGTATGCCATTGTAATCAATAAAGAACCATATCCAGGCAACTGGGGTTGGGTCCTTACAAATATATTAGAGAATAAATATAAAATAATTTCACAATTTTTAATAATGTCATTTTATTCTTCAAAAATTTGTTTTTTAAATATAATTATTATTAGTTTTGTGTGAAAAAAATATACATAAATTTATAAATCTTTCAAAAAAATATCTGATAGAATTATCTTCATTTTTTAAATCAAGATATAAAAATTAACCTGTAGTGAATTTTTTATAATTCCAGGAAGAGTTTCATTTTTCAATGAATAGTAAAAAATACTAGTTTTTATTGAAAACTACATTTTATTTCAAATATGTGAAAATCATGAGGTTCAAATTTAAAAAATATGACACCGTTAGTTTTGGATGATATGAATGATAACCTTAGTAATTTTTGTTTCCATAGTATAAGGTAAATCAGGTAATTAAGTATTAAAAATAAAAATATAAGGACTATAAAATAAACCTAAAACATGAATTTAATTAAATTTATGAGTATATTTAATTCATAATCATCTAATATTTTTTATATTTTCTTATGATTACATTTTTATATTATTATTGAATTTAAATTTTTTTATTTAAAAAAAAGTAAAAAATGTCACACTCTTGTTTTTAATAACTATAGTATTTTTTTAACATAGATATTACCATATGATATATTTGGTTCTAATTTTTTTTCTAAAACTATAATTCTTTTATTTATCATGTTTTTTTTAGTGAAAATATAATTACATTAAATGCTTTCACAGCAATAATGTGGTAATTATTTAATTAATGAAAAAAACAAATAAATGATATTGAAAATATTAAACATGTTATAATTTGAGATAATTAATATGATTCATGAATTTTATTGAAAAAAATACATTTTGGGGATGTGCTAAAATATCTATTCTAAATTATAAGTATTTTCATGATATTATTAATGTTAAAGTGAAGAATAATTCTACAAAATTGACATTAATTATATATTATAATAAACCATATTTTATTATATTATATAAAATAAAAAAAACATTATATTATGATATTTAATTATTCAATTGTTGGTTATATCATACATGGTCTATTTATGGTAATGTTTTCCATTTATTGTAACTATATTGACCCTTAAAGAGTAGAAATTCATGTTGTTGTGGCAAAAATGAAAGGGTTACTAGGCAGTTAAAATTTAAATATAAGGGTAAAAAATTAATTAAAATTTTACTAATTTTTATTTAATGAGTTTATTTAAATCTATAATCATCCTATATTTAAAATAAATATATTTTGACATATTTTTTGTTGAAATTAATTTTATATTAATTTAATTTTTTGATAAATACTAAGAGTGTCATTCCCCTCTCTTATAAAAGGACACATCTTCTTCTCAATTATTCACACTTAAAAATAAAATTTTCCCCCAAAAACCTAAAAATATACATTCCTTGAATTCCTACCATAATAATATATGCCTTAGTTTTGGTATAATACCAATCGTATAGGTCTTAAAGTGATAAGAAATAGATATTTTCCAAATAAGAGGTATAGTTTTTATACGTATGTTTTAGTTTTATTTCTTCTTCTACCTTCTTAAAATATTCTTAAACCCAGATAAAATAATAACACCATTATCTTCCATATACTTATATGTTATTATGTTAATTTAATAACCTATATACAACTCCAACATCCGGAAAATGAGAAAGTAATTCATCGTTCTTGTGTAGGGTGGACAACCACCACGTGAACTGATGTAATTTATTTTCCATAACCATCCCACAAGGATGGATATTATTACAGGTTTAAGTTATATATATATATGATATTAATGAAATTTTTATCATTTTGGAAAGACAATATAACATATATTTTCTTACCTTTAATTACACTAGAAAATGATAATGTCGTCCGTACGTACATGTGGAATAACACCTCTACGAAGCGATGTGATTCATTTTTCATCACCAAATCACATAGATTATATATATAATTATATTTAAGGAAAAATAAATCATATTTATAATATTATTATCATTATTGAGACATAAAATTATACTTACCTTCTTTTCATAATGATCGTTGATAATGGAAATGTTAATCATGAGTACGTACGACCTACTGTGTCCATGATTGTAACATAGTTAATTTTTCATAACCATTTTTTATTATTTGTTTTAAAAGTATAATTTATTATTAAAAATTATAATTATTTCATTATTATTATTCTTTAAATCGTGGAGTAAAAAAAATTGTGACCATAGTCAACCTACTGAGGTCATTTATGACATATGACATGAAGATCCTCAAAAATGCTTGAATTGATTGATTATGTAATTATATATAACATGGTACTAAATTAAATTAAGGAATAATGAACAATAATATTTTTATTAATAAATTAGAAAAAATAAAATAAGTTAGATATTTAGGATTAGAAAGAACATAAGTGATGATTCAAACTCAATGTAAGGTACTTCATCTCAATTTCCTTTCAATGAGGTATATTTTGATGTATTTCACCTATATTATTTTACAATGTGTATATACATATCCTTTAACATTTTTAGGACAAACTTGTGTTTTAGTTTTTTTTCAATAAACCAATATTTTTATTTTGTTGAAGAAAAATAGTATACTGATAAAAGAAATAGAAATACATATTGAGGAATGTTGTGTGTGAAGCTATGAATCTGATCCAGAACCATCAAAATGAAGATAAAACTAACGATTGTATTTATAACTTCCAAATAATAGTGGTTAAGAAAGTTCATCGGACTGGGAAAATGATTATTCCAAGAAAAGGCCCATTAGACTCTCTTTAGGACTCAAATGAAAATATGATCATAATGGGGAAAAGAATCAGATTCAATATAGATCTAATATAAATTTTATAATGATTTTCTATTTTGTAATTCCCAAAAGTCATAAATTTTTGGAGACTTGTGATGTAAGCCTTATGTAGTAAAGGGGGGGAGATAATGATTCAAATCGTATCGAGGCATGGACTAGAAAGAAATATGTATGCTGGAAAGGATGGGAAGTTGCAATACTTTCCATTATATGAAGATGAAGTTGAATATGATCTTCAACATTGTAAAAGTCATGATAAATTCCCGATATAAGAAAAACTTTGTGAAATAAATATGTTTCTGAAGCTTAATATTTCCGGTCCTATTCCATTGTTTTGAGAAAACCAGATGCATAAAATGTTTTTTGGTTGAGAAGGTTGATCAGAATATAAAGATATAAAGATGAAGATTTTTAGTGAGACCAATAAGCCACGAGAAATAAATAATTAGAGAAATAATATTATTTTTGGAAGTTCATTGGTACAGTATTCTGTGAAGGAAAGAATATATTGAAGTCTATGCTATTGGAACTGGTATATTCGACATGTTGTACAACTGATCCATCATAATGGATTTTAACATTGATTCATATCATTTCTATCTTTTGTATATCTAATGAAAAGGTTTATTAGAGGAATAATTGTTTGTTGGAATTTTTTGTAAGAAGAAATTTTTTTTGGGACCAATATGAAGAAAAAAATCATAGATTAATAAAAAATACAGTCAATCATTTCTCATCAAGATGAATTGTTGATTATTTTATGGATTTGTTTTACTTTTTTAAGTAGATCAGGAGAAAATAAATGATCTGATTGGTTTGTTAATTGAATCAAGAGGAGTAATAACTCTTTTAGATGTTTATCAATTGAGATAAGAAGATCATACTAAAGATGACACTAATAATATCATCAAACCCAAGATCATCAGTCTGAGAAAATTTGAAATTAAGATTTAATTGAATCTTTTAAATAAAGTTGGCAGAATGTTTTTTCTTAAGATTCATTCTGTGTAGAGAATTATGTTGTCCATGTCATAATTTAGACATTTAAATTATTATTAGATTATGAGGATCATAATTAGAAGATCTATTATTCTTATATGATCAATAAATTGATTATAAATTTATGTGTATTCTTGGTGTCGATAAATGTATTGAATAATCATCTATCTTCATCGTAATGATGAAATTGGAATGGTAAAATATTTTTTTATTTGGTAGGAAGCATCATAATGAGAAAATTATAATTGAGAATCATAATCAGAATAAATAATGTATGAGAGTATGAAGTGATCATTAGTTGTGAGAAGATTCAAGAAGTTTTGAGAAGATGAAAGAAGATTGGAAAAGTGTTGAAGAAGTCAAATATGTATATGAAATCCATCATAAATTTAAGTTTTTCAAAATTTTGTTTAGGGGGAATAATTTTTAGAATCCCTCCCAAACCATATTTAACTCAACTATAATAGGAGGAATTACTTTGTACTTTCATAAAACAAGAACTATTCAAAAAGGAATTCAAAATCTCATAAATTCTATGGAGAAAAAATTTTAGATTGGTTTTACCTGAGGATGTTCTATGAACAGAAAATGGAAAGAAGAAGAGACAATATCGTATTCAGCTGGCTGTCATATTGGGTTGGATAATCAGAGCCAAAAAATCATATTGAGATTTTCAAATTGAGGAAGAATAAGTTCAAAAATATTTCGGTGGTATTTTGATGGAGTTATATTTTCTATATTGAGAAATATAACTTGGAAATTTGACTGTAAAATCGGAGTGAGTATCATTACGAAGTCTAGGATGTTCTTTAATACTGGTGGGTAAAAAATTGAATAATTTCTTTTTGAAGAACATGTTTCTGAAAATTGATCAAGAAACACCATAACATGTCTGTTATAGAAATTATATTACATCATTTGTTCTATAAGAATCATATGCACTATCCAATTTTTTCTGTAGTGTGACATGGGTATAAGGTCATATCCTACTCATTTTATTCCACACAAAATGATTGTTTTCTAGTGGATTTTTTGGTATTGTATTGTTTCCAGAACAAACCAAGGATGTAGATACTCTTGTTGAGTAGTAAACCTTTTAAATTATTATTTTCTTGTGGATATGTCTTTTATTTTATCTCAATAGGGAATGAAATATTTAACACAATGTGAAGAATATTTCATTTGTAAGTAAACATCAAATAAAAATATATCACTGATTCACCCCCTCCCCCTCTGAGTGATTAGATCCTTACATGGTACTAATAAGTGGTATCAGAGTTGAGGGTTCCCTTCATTAACTCTTTAGTCATGTTTTTATGAAGAAGATACTATAGAGAATCTAATTTGTGTGAATAGTAAGGGTGTTATGATCTTAAATAATAGTATTTATCATATCTAGAAGGATATATTTTTTTATAACTTATGTCCCATCGGTATGATGTTTTAAAAGCTTCTATAGATAGTTTAACCCCTCATGTTGATAATGATCCTATTAAAAATAATGACTAGGAAAACCATGATAATGATGGAAGAGCTAAGAATTATTTACTCTCAACACTCTTTGAAAGAGAGTTTTTTAGAGAAAAATGAGTTCCCATTACCAAATTTTTCTGGTATAAGTTGAAGAATATTTGTGAAGGCAATACAAAAGGAAATAGGGAAAAGATAAAATTGTGGAGATTGAAGTATGAAGATATCAATATGGGTGAGAATGAATCAATTGGTGAGTTCCTTACCAGGATGAGTGAAATTTTTAGAAATAACAGATTTCTTAGTGAAAATTTGTAAAATTATACTATTGTTGAAAAGATATTGGGAATCCTTTCTGAAAGGCTTGATTACAAAGTTCCCTCAATGGAAGATAGAGATCCAAAAACATTATCTTAGAATGATCTGCTTAGTAATCTCATTACATATGAAATGATAAGGGATAATGTTATTAATGTAAAAAAAAAATTTGATCATGAAATATAATATAAGGCTTCCAAGAAAGAAAGTTCTAAGAAGGTTCTTGAGGAAGAAGATATTGTTGATCCTAAATTTTAAAATGAGGTATGTAAAAGTCTTGATGAAATTTTATCCATATTTTCTAGATATGGGAAAAGTGGTATAGGAATTTATAAAGGGTAAATTCCCTTAATATTTTTTTGTTTATGGACCCATTGGGAACATTTTTTTAATTTTCCTCAAAGAGGTGATGAATAAAAAAGTTTTAAAAAGGAAAGTGCTGAAAAAACTAAGGCCTAGAATATATTGGAAGAAATTGGGTGATAAAGAAAAATTATATTCTAATATACAAGATAAGAATTCATAAAATGAAAAAATAAAAAGTTTTTTTCTAAGAATGATGATAGTAAAGAATTTAAAAATGATGCTGAAGAAAGAATGTTTATTTCAATTATAACAACCCATGTATTTATATAATAATAATTTTCTATTTCTATTAATATTTATTAATAAGATATTATTTTTACATTAAAAGTGATGCTTTTTCTGATGTCCTACTCAACACGCAACAACGAGTTTCTTTGAAATGTTTTGTTGTACACAACTTTGAGTTATACCAAAAAATAATAATATAAGAATATTATTTTAAATGATATTTAAAACCTTACTATTTTGTTGTAGGGAATGAATATAATTGACTATATTATGATTTTACATATTTATTAAATGTTTTTACATTTATCCAATGAAATTTAGAGGCTTAAAATAAGAATTAATCCAACTTTAATCATGAAATACTATACTATTTTTAGAAGTTTGTTTTACCACCTTTTGATGGAGAATGATTTTTAAATCTTGTTTTTGTAACCTTTAAATGTTTTATTGGATAAAACAAACATCTTCTATAGAATCATGAAATAAAAATTTACTTTGGTTGAATTTTTTGTATTTTTCTGATGAAATTCATATTTTAATGAATACTGAAAATTACTGTATTTTAATTTAAAACTGCATTTTCATATAATTTATTTATATAATCAGATTGTACTTTTAATATTTTTTAAAATTTATTTGGATTAAATATTTATTATTTAATTTATCATTAGTCATTGGAAGTAATTTATCTATGAAATTGTATATAAAAACCTGTCAATATTTTGGTAGTTTTTTATTCTTAAAAACACGCTTCTTGGTTTGGACTATGGGAATTAATTTTAAATTAATATCTATAACTTCTATGTTTTTAATTTGGAAAAATGGATTCCATATTTGGAATTGGGATTTCCAAATTGTGTAAATAGGTACCATTAATTTTTAGACATTATGAATAGTAACTTCACTAATTAAACTACCCTAACATGTGTCCAAATACTATTGGATAAGATATTTCCACCCATGTTCATCCTTGGATTTATTTTGGGACCCCATGGAGCCACTTTGATGTGAAAATGACATTTTATAAGAATTAATTTAATGTAAAGAAAAATATAACATAAACATATATTTTTTACTAAAACAATATATGGAGTTATATAAGTGATCTCTTCAACTATAAATAGTCATTATAAATATAAAACTATTTTCTACATAATGGTGTTTTATTTATAATTTTTAGACATCAAATAAATAAATATATTAGTGAAACAATTATGAAGTAGTTATTACCTTATTAATAAATGATTTAAATAAAAGAAATTATAAATATTAGAATAAACTTATTTTAAAAATATTTTTGTAATATGTTAATTTTATGGATGATTATGAATTGTTATATTTTAATTAATGATGTTTTTTTAAATAATAAAGTTTTTTTTCATTTTTTAAAAATTCATGATATGAATAGTATAAAAATTATTATATATGTGTTTTTAAAACAAATATTATTTTATTAAATGATATAATAGTCCTAAAAATCTATGATTCGACCAAATGACTTATATATTGTATAAAATTTAATTAATGAACCAAATTAGGTTCTTTTGGAATTTTAGAGTAACAATATTAACCATATAGTATGAATATACAAGAAGACATGGTAAGAGTCAAATTAGTTAACTAAGTATTAAAGCTAGAAGATAAGGTAAAATTTGTGACCTAAACTTCTCTAAAACCTTTTGGTAGAGATTCTTTCGACCCAAAATCATCTTATATTTAAAATGAATGAATTTTGGACCATTTAAAATAGAAAATCAACTTAGAATAAAATAATATTTCAAGATATTCCTAAAGTGTACCACCTCCCTCTTATAAAAGGGAATCACCTAAACCGATTTAATCACACCTTTCAAGTCCCTTGGATCTTCCAAATTTTGACCAAATAATATCCCAACACCCCTATATTCCTCATAGAATCCTTAACTTAGGTATAAGGTAAGTCAAGAAAACATTATGGCTCAAATCAAAGGGAGTTACACATTTTAAGTGGTAACATCTTCTCTAAATTTCCATTCCATTATTTTACTTCTCCACTTCCTATTATATTCATATTATTTGATTACATAACAACACAAGTATCCAAAACATGCTAGATTTTTTTTATTATAAGTATTTTAACTGCACTTACACACACCTACATCTAATGGATACGAGCATATTGTTTCTGTGTACGGCGAACTACTACCTCATGAAATGACGGTTGTTAGATTTTCCCCTAACACTTATTATTATGGCCATTATGATGGAACTATATTTATATATGATATATATTATATTTATATTTTCTCTATGATACTGTAATTTTTATTTACAGACATACTTTATGCTTTTCAATATGTGTAAATAAAATAATTTTATTTGAGGAAGTGCGGACAACCGCCCCCTCAAAGTGATATGACTCATTTATACCATACATGGAATTTATAAGGATGAAGTTAATTAACTTATGTAACATATATATAATATTATATTATACATGAATTATAATATACCTATGTATCATTTAGTTTTCATTTCTTTAATATAGGAAATAAATGAAAGTAACATTCATGCATATGTATGACTAATCGTCTCCATGAATGGTGAATTTCATTTCTTTTATTCAAATTTTATGGACTATTATTAATACATATATAATGGATATATATAATAATTAAATCATGAATACTATTATGGAGATAATTTACTTTTGACCACATGGACAATTTGTAGTTATTACAAGATCATTTTCGACTCAAGTACCCAATATCGAGAAAACGACTGATATTAACTTAAATAATTATATAAATTTTAAAACATGGTAATAAGTTATATTAAAGGATTAATAAAATTGAAACTTCTTATTAATAAAGTAGAAATTAACTTAAGTTTATTATTCAGGAATAAAAAGTAACTTACATGATGAATCAGACTCAAAGTAAGGGAACTTTTCACCCTTCTCTTTTAGTCAAACACTTCTTTTACGTTATATATTTTAAATTAAATTTTATTATGTTGGGAAATTATCTTCTATATCCTTATTTCTATAAATTTTATGTAAATGTAATGAAAGACCATTTTCTATCTCATTAAATCATTTTTTTTAATTTTTATGTGACGTCGTTACGCTGCCGAGTTTTCATAATTGGATTTCTAAAGTAAATATCCACTCATTGAATTTTACGCATAATTATTTGATTATATTATGCCAAGATTATGTGTGGAATCACTTTTTTTTTAATTTATGTCATAATTTTTACATCTATTTGTGTGGATATACTATTTCTACACATAATCACCCCATTGATAAATTTTTGTGTCAATTATATGAACCTTAAAAGTGAAATCTTTACTCAATATCATTTCATTGAGTTAAATATCCATGTAATTGTTTTTGTTTTTACAAGAATATGTGTGAATGGACTCTGATTGTTTTACACTAAATATCCACTTATATTGGGTGTATTTATATTGGTCACACATAATTATGTCATTGATTTATGCTTAATTTAAGGAAATGATATTTTAAGGGACTTCGTCTCAATATCCTTTCATTGAGGCATATTTTGATAACATACACCTCATTCTTTTACACGGTTTATAATAAACCCCTTTGACTTGTATTTTCATTAAAAGGGAATCTTCTTTCTAAGAATCATTTTACTAAATTAAAAAAGGATTGTTTTTAATGTATGCGGTGACAAAAACCTCTTCGTCGCCACAATCAGAATTTGATATTCAGATTCTTGTATAATCATTAATGTTTTCAAAATGAGATTAAAACCTCTATTCCCTTTTTGGTTTTTTTTAATGAAAATGAGTTTTGGAATGGATTGAATATTTCAATTTCTTGAAATTACTTCTTGGGATTGAAAATGAAATGTTATTAGTAAAATATTGATATTGGCAGTATTTTATTTATTATGATTATATAATGGTTCTTGTACATTTGACAGTTGGTTATGTGATAAACCAATGATGAGTGGTTATGTGATAAACTTAATGACATGTGGTTCTGTGATAAACCAATTATGGGTGGTTATGTTATAACCTCAAATGCATTTGGTATGAAATTCGGTCGTATGGCTATTACAATTAGTTATTTGTGTAGAAGTAGACCGTATGGTTATTCCATTTAAATATGTTTTTGTCCCAATTTACCTTTATATGTTATATATTTATTTATATGGTATTTATGGTAATATTTTGGTTACAAAAAAGAGAAATCAATGAACTTATATTTAGTGAAGTGTTTTTCTACTTATAAAAGGTGAAAAGTATTACTTTATGATAAAATTTTCATGGTTTACATGTTTTTGAAAGACTAACAGTTTTATTTCATTATGTATCCCTTACTGAGATTTTTATGATCATCCCAAGTTTTGAAATGTTTTTCATAGGACATAATTAAGAATACAGTCAACTATGGGATGAAGAAAATTTTATGTCGTTAAAACATGAAATGATTTCATATTTCATTTTAATGAGTTTATGTTTTATGAGAAAAATGGATAGTGAGTAGAAGTGTATACTTGTAATATTCATGATGTTATATATAAGTTATGACCTAATTTTCTAAATCTATAAACCTAAAAATATCCTCGATGTGTATTAAAGTCAATTTTTAAACTTATCTTAAGAATAAGTTATGTTTAATACTTGGGCCTTACGTCAATAGTTAATGATGAGAGTTTTTCTAGTAGTGAAAGAAGTGTTTTTGAAAAGGAAAATAGTAGAGTTGAATCCAAAAAGTCTATTGAGAATTTAATTATAAGGCCCCAGCCTTAAACCTTACTTAATCTTGAGTTATTACAAGATTACACATTGAGGACCTTTTCAAGTTTAGAGTTTTAGAGAATTAGATCATAAAACTTGCATTACATTCCACATATAAACAAAGTGGTTACATAAAGATAGTATTCTTCATTCCCATCAATGGAAACATATTTATAATAAACATGGATTCTTTCTTGACACTTCCTTGACACTATCATCATATCATGTACCTTTCCCTTGACCTGTGAAAAACATTTAAAAAAAACTTGGGATGAGCATAAAAATCTCAGTAAGGGATATTAAAATATGGGAAGGAAACATGGGTACATATATACATAAGGATGGGATCATAATTTACCCATAAAACATAAGCACTTTAACATACCTCATCAAATCATGAATAAATCATAGAAATCATAAGACATAAAGGTAAGTTGAGGCATTTATAACATTCTTACGTAGGGAGTAACCCTCTTGGTTACGTTTGGAAAACCCATCACAGTATATTCCCTAAATATCTTCGGAGAAACCTTAACGTTTCACTCCTTCACGTTACCCAATGCATTGGAGAGCTATATCGGGCTCACCAGCCCTTAGTTTATCACGGAACCACCCGTCTTCATAATAATGCCCAAGAACCATAACATAATCATATCACATAAAACAAGCATAAAGGAAACATAACATTTTCACATTTCAATCAATACAACACAAATAACATTGTGAACACCATTTTCAATACCAAAATAAAAGAAAAGTAAAACATGGTATTTATTTTTCTTTTAAAAAGAATGTATGGCTTGTAGAGGAAGCTGAAACTCAAATAACGGTCAAAACGGCGGAGAAGTCGTTGTCGCCGCATACGTACGACAAAAACTTTCCCTTTTGTCGTTTAGTAAACGCTTCATATAAAAAAGATTCCTTTTGAATAAACGTAAAATTTAAAGGGGTTTATACACCGTATAAAAGAAAGTTGTGTATAAAATAAAATATGCCTCAACGAAAGGAGATTGAGATGAAGTCCCATACCTCGTATCCGACTTGACCCGACCGTTCTTTAGTCTCCTGAATAATAAAATTGAGTTAATCTATACTTTCTTATGAACCTTTTTCAAGTTCGTTATTCTTTTTATACCATGTTATGAACATTATGTTATCATTTAAGTTAATAATGTTCATTTTGTCGGTATTTGGTTCTTAAGTCAAAAATAGACTTTTTACACTTACATGTTGTTAATTTGGTCAAAGGTTTGTTATATACATAATGATATTAATGATTTGGATAACATATATATCATATGTATTCATAATATACATGTATTTATAATATTACATCACATTTAGAGGTAAGAAATGAAATGCACCGTTCATGGAGACGGTAAGCCGTACGTACGCATGAACGCTACTTCCATTTCTATTTCATATTTTCTGGAATGGAATCATAATTATATAAGAGTATATTATAATTCCAGTATAATAACATATATAATATCATTAAATTTATCCTTTACACATCCCACATATGGTATTAACGAATCAAATCACTTTCAGGGGGCGGTAGTCCGCACTTCCTAAAATGAAGATATCGTGTTTACCCATAATGGAAACAATAATGGTATGTCATAAATGAAAAATACAGAAGCTTAAGGAAAGAATAAACATATTATATATCATATATAAAAATAGTTACATCATAATGGCCACCATTGAAGGTGTTAAATGAGTATTGAACAATCATCGTTTCGGGAGGCAGAATTTCGCCATCCACGGAAACCGTATGTTCTTTAACCATTTGATGTTGTTGTGTGAGAGTGTAGCTCAAATAAATATTATAACAACATCCTAGTATATTTAAGATACTGGTTTTGTTACAAAATAAGTAAATAAAAAGAGTTTAGGGGGTTGGAGAAGCAAAATAAAACAAATGAACATGAGAGAATGAATTGCCTTTAAAAGTGTAACTCCTTTTGATTTGAGCCTAAAGGCTTCCTTTGAAAAGATTATGCCCAAAGGGAATCCTCTAGGATGAGTATAGGGATGTGGAGAGAGTGAATGGGCAGGTGATGGCCGAGCCAAAGGCTTGAGGAGTGTGTGAAATGAGGTAGAGGTGGGGGCCTTTTATAGGAGGAGAGGAGGGGCACTTTTGGAAATCATGAAACTATTATTTTATTTTAAAAAGTTTTTCAAATATATAAGGTCCCACATTGATATATTTCGAAGATAATATGATAAGGCTTCGAAATATTCACATCCAATAGGTTTTGGACATGTGTAGGTTTTAAATATAACATTATCTTTCCATTTTATTTAAATCGTTAAATAATGAGGTCATCGCAACATCATCATGATGTCATAAATAATTTACTTTATATAATGTCTAAAAATTATAAAAAAATACTATTATGTAGGAAAAAAATTTATATTTCCAATTACTATTTATAATCAAAAATCTGATCTTTATTACCCCATGTAAAAATTGTTTTCGTAAAACATATTATGTTTGTGTCATTTTTACATTTACATTAAATAAAATGTTATTTATGTCATTTCCCAACCAATGTGGCTCCATGGGGTCCCCAAGTTGACCCATGGCTTGTATGGGTTGGCCATGACACATCCAATGAGGGTAGTACATGTTTCAAGCTCATCTCATACTATTAAAACATTATTTTTACCTTAAACTACACTAATTACCAATCGCGATTAAAAACATAATAAGTTACTATTCACCAAAAAAATATTTTAATCTCATTGAACCACATTTTACTTCTTAATGACAACCATGTATGTCAGATTTTTGAAAATCAAAACACAATGATGGAAAAATTTCATTTAAATGGAAAATCAGTTTTTATAAGTACCACTTAGTGGTTTCACTATTCATCAAAAATTGATGTTTTTTTGAAAAATATCAAAACTTCACCCTAAGCTATATTTGATATTATGAATTCAAAAATGAAGTCTATTTTACAAAATTCAAAACATATAAGTCACATTAATTAATTTAATAATTAATTCCCGCTTTCAGAGCAAATAACGTGTTTTTATGAAACAATAAGTATCAAAAGATTGACACCAGTTTAAGTCCAATTTCAAAGTGAAATTGATTCCAATGACCACCATTGGATTAAATGGTAAAAATATATTCAGATTACACATTAAGACCAATTCAAAAGATAATCTAATCATATTAATAAATTATTTTAAAAAGAGGGTTTGAATTAGAATACAACATTTTTAACTATTCATTAAAAATGAACTTTATCGAAAAAATACCAAAAATTCACACAAAGTAAATTTTGATGTCCCGATAATAAAGAATACGTTTATTTTGACAAACATGGCTTGTAAAATTGTCAAAAGATAGATTTAAAAATGGTTTTCCATCAAAACGCAGTAAAACAATCTTTTAAAAATATTAGTGTATTCCATGCTTAAGATTGGATTTATTTTCATTTTAAGTCTCTAAAACACTATCTAGTTCATTAATAGACATAGATAAAAATATATATTATTAATTACTTACTTGGGATGTTACATCCTTCCCCCCATTAGAAAATTGTGTCCCCGCAATTTATTTACTTATCGAGTAAATGGGGGTACTTATCCCTCATTGCATTTTCATATTTCCATGTTGCCTCTTCCATCATGTGGTTTTTCCACAAAACCATTACCTACTTAATCACCTTATTCCGTAACACTTGGTCCCTGTGGTCAAGAATCTGGACCGGTTATTCCTCATAAGATAGGTTCTCTTCCAGCTGAACTACCTCTGGACTCAAAACATGAGATGGATCTGGCATATACTTTCTCAACATCGAAACGTGAAAAACATTGTGTACCTGAGATAAACTCGGAGGTAAAGCCACTTGGTAAGCAACTGATCCAACTCTCTCCAGAATTTCATATGGTCCAATAAACCTTGGACTCAACTTTCCTTTCTTACCAAATCTCATCACACTTTTCCATGGCGAGACTTTGAGAAAAACATGATCACCTACCTCAAAAGATAGATCCCTCCTCCTATTGTCTGCATAACTCTTCTGCCTACTCTAAGATGTTCTCATGTGCTTCTGAATCAGCTGAACTTGTTCTGCCATCTCTTCTACCAATTCTGGTCCCATCAACTTCCTTTCACCCACTTCATCCCAGAAAGCTGGAGTTCGACACCGCTTCCCATATAATGCCTGAAATGGTGCCATCTGTATACTGGAATGAAAACTGTTATTATATGAAAATTCAACCAAAGAAAGATGTTGGTCCCAACTTCCCTTATAATCCATAGAGAAAGAACGTAGTATATCCTCCAAGGTCTGAATTGTTCGTTCTGACTTCCCATCTGATTGAGGATGAAAAGTTGTACTAAAATTTAATTCAGTACCCAACGACTTCTGAAGGCCTTTCCAAAAGTTAGAAGTGAACTTGGGATCACGGTCAGATACAATGGAGAGAGGAACTCCATGTAACCTGACTACCACTTTAAGATACTAATGGGAAAGTTGATCCAGGGAAAAAGTATGTCGTATAGCAAGGAAATGAGCAGATTTAGTCAAGCGATCAACAATAACCCAGATTGCATTATTACCTCGATATGTCTTCGGTAATCCCACAACAAAGTCCATGGATATATTCTCCCATTTCCACTCTGGCACTGGTAAAGACTGAAGCATCCCTTTAGGTAACTGCCACTCTACTTTAACCTGTTGACATGTCAAACACTTCACAGTAAAATTAGCAATATCTCTTTTCATTCCATCCCACCAGCAATACTCCCACAGATCTCTGTACATCTTAGTACTACCAGGATGAACTGAAAACGGAGAACTATGAGCTTCACATAAAAACTCTCTCTTCAACTGTGAATCACAAGGCACACAGAATCTCTTCCCAAATTTCAAAATGCAATCATTATCAATGTTGAATTCAGGAAACTTACCTTTCTGAACCAGCTCTACCTTTTTCTGCAACTCACTGTCTTGCTTCTATTCTTGTTTGATTCTATCTGATAGAGATGATCTCACTGATACCTGAAACAAAAAAGAAGAACTTCCTGCACCAACAACTATTATGCCAATGTTCATCAAATCCTTTACCAAAGGATCACGTTCCAAATGCAATATTGCTAATGAAGAATTACTTTTTTGACTCAAAGCATCAGCCACTTTATTTGCTTTTCCCGGATGGTAATGAATTGTACAACCATAATCCTTGATTAATTCCAACCATCTCTTCTGTCTCAAGTTTAAATACTTCTGAGTGAATATATACTTTAAACTTTTGTGATCAGTATATATTTCACACTTTACTCCATACAAATGATGCCTCTAAATTTTTAAAGCAAAAACAATAGCAGCTAATTCCAAATCATGTGTAGGGTAATTTACCTCATGAGTTTTCAACTATCGTGAAGCATAAGCAATTAACTGATCATTCTGCAATAGGACTCAACCAAGTCCTTTCAATGAAGCATCACTGTAGATAACAAACTCACCATTCCTGGAAGGTAGTTCCAAAACTGGAGCATTCACCAATCTTTTTTTCAGTTCCTGAAAACAATCATCACATTCTTTTGTCCAGATAAACTTAACACCCTTCCGAGTTAGCTTAGTCATTGGACTAGATAACCGTGAAAAAATTTCTAACAAACCTTTGGTAATATCCTGTCAAACCAAGGAAGCTACGAATCTTAGTTACATTTGTGGGTCTTGGCCAGTCTTCCACAACTTTTGTTTTTGCAGGATCAACAGTTATTCCATCTTTAGAAACAATATGACCAAGGAACGAAATTTGTTGTAACCAAAACTCACACTTTCTGAATTTTCCATACAGTTTCTTTTGTTTTAAGGTTTTCAAGATAACCCTTAAATGTCTTTCATGCTCTTCTTTACTTTTAGAAAACACCAAAATATCATCAATGAAAACCACCACAAACTTATCCAAGAACTCATGGAAAATTCTATTCATTAAGTCCATGAATACAGCAGGTTCATTGGTTAGCCCAAAAGGCATTACTACAAATTCATAATGGCCATATCTTGTATGAAACGCAGTCTTTGGAACGTCTTCTTCCTTTACCTTCAGCTGATGGTACCCCGATCTCAAGTCAATCTTTGAAAAATATTGAGCTCCCTGGAGCTGATCAAACAAATCATCGATATGAGGCAAAGGATATTTGTTCTTAACAGTGATGTTATTCAAGTCTCTATAATCAATGCAAAGTCTCATAGAACCATCTTTATTTTTAACAAATAAAACAGGAGCACCCCATGGTGATGTGCTAGGTCTAATGAAACCTTTATCTAATAAATCTTGCAATTGCTCCTTCAACTCTAAAAGTTCAATTTGTGCCATTCGATAAGGGGGTTTTGAAATTGGCTTAGCATCAGGAACTAAGTCAACAGTAAACTCAACTTCCCGATCTGGTATTATTCCAGGCAAATCATTAGGAAAAACATCAGGATACTCATTTAACACTGGCACATCATTAATCTGAACAATTCCTTTATTTTCAACGATGTGTGCAAGGTAACATTCATTTCCATCTTTTACAAGTTTCTCGGCCTCTTGATATGTTATCAAAATTAAGGGTTCATTCTTGTAAACAAACTGAAAGTCTTTCTGAAAAGAAACTTCTTTAGCTCTACAGTCAATCTTAGCATGGTAAATAGATATCCAATCCATACCCAAGATAACATGACTCTCTACTAGAGGTAGAACAATATGGTTTGCAAGTAGGTTCTTTCCACATATAAGGATAGGAAGATTCTTATAAATTCTTTTTGCCTCAATATTTCCCCCAGGTGTTTTTACCACTAGTTCAGAATTCATTTCTTGAGATGGTATTCCCGTTTTACTAGAAAAGGTTTCAGAGATGAAAGAATGTGTAGACCCCGAATCAAACAACACACTAGAATAATCTGAAAAAACAAACAAAGTACCTGATACAACTTCATTTGATGGACCGGCGTCTGCCGAAGTAGTTGCAAAAGATTTCACCACCCCTTTCTGTTTGTAGTCTAACTGCTTCCCATCACTCAAGCTCTTTGTCGGACACTCGTTTACAAAGTGACCCATCTCATTGCACTTATAACATTTCACTAACTGTAAATCAAATTTGGTCTTACCTTCACCTTGATCCTTTTCAGTGCAATCACGAGCCTTATGTCCCATATTACCACATCGGTAGCACTTTCCAGAATTCAGAAGACATTCCCCACCATGCCTTTTTCCACATTTATCACAAACTGGAAACTTAGTTCTCTTACCATCTGTCTTTTTTGAAGAATTCTTACCTTTCTCCTGCCACCTCGGTCTCTTCTTCTGCTGGTTGTTATAGAACACTTGGTCATTGGAAAACTCCATTTCCACCTTCTCAGCACATCGAACAAGCTTTTCATAACTTTTAAACTCACGAGAAGCTAATTACCTTCAATATTTTGGCTTTAATCCTGAGTAAAAATGATTGATTTTACTATCAAGGTCTCGGATAAAATTTGGAGCATACCTTGCCAATCGAGTGAACCTTTCTTCATAGGTAGCCACTGAGTCTTCCTGTTACCTCAATTCCAAGAATTGATTTTCCATCCTAAGTCAAACAGCCTTACGAAAATACTTCTCAAGAAACATACCTTTGAATTCATCCCAGTCAGGAGCATCAATCTCATCGGCGTCCCTGATATTTTTAACCATAGACCACAACTGATCTGCCTCACCCTCCAAACGGTAAATAGCAAGACTAACCTTTTGATTGTCTGAACACCCCATGACATCGAAAATCTTCTCCAATGGTTTAATCCACCCTTCAGCTAGCACAGGGTCAGATGATCCTCCGAATGATGGGGGATGTTGCCTCATGAAATGTTCCACCACTGAGATGTTCCTCTGCGGTTGGTCTAGCTGATCTCGTGCATAGATACCACCACCATTTATAGCTTGAGTCAACTGTGCCATTACTGCAACAAATAGTTCAGTTCCAATTCTGACCATCTCAGGATGCTGATTCGGAAGGTTATTTCCTTCTGTATGCCTTCCTAGCACTACTTCCCTGTTTCTTCTGCGGAAAACCATTCTGAACAAACATGTCTTAGATGAAGCAACATGGTAATCTTCAAATGCTATATCATTTCCAAAAAAAATATTTTTGGATAATCATTTAATAGAATTATAACTCCTAATGTTATCTAAACCGACCTTTGATACCAACTATAAGGCCCCAGCCTTAAACCTTACTTAATCTTGAGTTATTATAAGATTACACATTGAGGATCTTTTCAGGTTTAGAGTTTTAGAGAATTAGATCATAAAACTTGCATTACATTCCACATATAAACAAAGTGGTTACATAAAGATAGTATTCTTCATTCCCATCAATGGAAACATATTTATAATAAACATGGATTCTTTCTTGACACTTCCTTGACACTATCGTCATATCATGTACCTTTCCCTTGACCTGTGAAAAACATTTCAAAAAAACTTGGGATGAGCATAAAAATCTCAGTAAGGGATATAAAAATATGGGAAGGAAACATGGGTACATATATACATAAGAATGAGATCATACTTTACCCATAAAACATAAGCACTTTAACATACCTCATCAAATCATGAATAAACCATAGAAATCATACGACATAAAGGAAACTTGAGGCATTCATAACATCCTTACGTAGGGAGTAACCCTCTTGGTTACGTTTGGAATACCCATCACAGTATATTCCCTAAATCTCTTCAGAGAAACCTTAACGTTTCACTCCTTCGCGTTACCCAATGCATTTCCGAACTATATCGGGCTCACCCGCCCTTAGTTTATCACAGAACCACCCGTCTTCATAATAATGCCCAAGAACCTCAACATAATCGTATCACATAAAACATGCATAAAGGAAACATAACATTTCCACCTTTCAATCAATACAACACAAAAAACATTGTGAAAACCATTTTCAATACCAAAATAAAAGAAAAGTAAAACATGGTATTTATTTTTCTTTTAAAAAGAAGGTATGGCTTGTAGAGGAAGCTGAAACTCAAATAAAGGTCACGACGGATGAGAAGTCATTGTCGACGCATACGTACGACAAAAACATTCCCTTTTGTCGTTTAGTAAATGTTTCGTATAAAAAATATTCCTTTTGAATAAATGTAAAAGTCAAAGGGGTTTATAAACCGTATAAAAGAAAGTTGTGTATAAAATAAAATATTCCTCAATGAAAGGAGATTGAGACGAAGTCTCATACCTCGTATCCGACTTGACCCGACCGTTCTTTAATCTCCTGAATAATAAATATGAGTTAATATCTACTTGCTTATGAACCTTTTTCAAGTTCATTATTCCTTTTATACCATGTTATGAACATCATGTAATCATTTAAGTTAATAATGTTCATTTTGTCGGTATTTGGTTCTTAAGTCAAAAATAGACTTCTTACACTTACATGTTGTTAATTTGGTCAAAGTTTCGTTATATCCAGAATGATATTAATGATTTGGATAACATATATATCATATATATTCATCATATACATTTATTTAAAATATTACATCACATTTAGAGGTAAGAAATGAAATGCACCGTTCATGGAGACAGTAAGCCGTACGTACACATGAACGCTACTTCCATTTCTATTTCGTATTTTCTGGAATGGAATCATAATGATATAAGAGTATATTATAATTCCAGTATAATAACATATATAATATCATTAAATTTATCCTTTACACATCCCACATATGGTATTTACGAATCAAATCACTTTCAGTGGGCGGTAGTCCGCACTTCCTAAAATGAAGATATCGTGTTTACCCATAATGGAAACAATAATGGTATGCCATAAATAAAAAATACAGAAGCTTAAGGAAATAATAAACATATTATATATCATATAAAAAAATAGTGACATCATAATGGCCACCTTTGAAAGTGTTAAATTAGTATTGAACAATCATCGTTTCGGGAGGCAGAATTTCGCCATCCACGGAAACCGTATGTTCTTTAACCATTTGATGTAGTTGTGTGAGAGTGTAGCTCAATTAAATCTTATAACAAAATCCTAGTATATTAAATATACTGGTGTTGTTACAAAAGAAGTAAATAAAAAGATTTTAGGGGGGTTGGAGAAGCAAAATAAAACAAATGAACATGAGAGAATGAATTACCTTTAAAAGTGTAACTCCTTTTGATTTGAGCATAATGGATTCCTTTGAAAGGATTATACCCAAAGGGAATCCTCTAGGATGAGGAGAGGGATGTGGAGTGAGTAAATGGTCTGGGGATGGCCGAGCCAAAGGCTTGAGGAGTGTGTGAAATGAGGTAGAGGTGGTGGCCTTTTATAAGAGGAGAGGAGGGGCACTTTTGGAAATCATGAAACTATTATTTTATTTTCAAAAGTGTTTCGAATTTTTAAGGTCCCACATTGCTATATTTCGAATATAAGATGATAAGGCTTCGAAATATTTCCATACAATTGGTTTTGGACATGTGTAGGTTTTAGATATTACATTATCTTTCCATTTTATTTAAATCGTTAAATAATGAGGTCATCGCTGCATCATCATGATGTCATAAATAATTTAATTTATATAATGTCTAAAAATTATAAAAAAAATACTATGATGTATTAAATCTTTTTATATTTCAAATTACTATTTATAATCAAAAATCTAATCTTTATAACCACATGTAAAAATTGTTTTCGTAAAACATATTATGTTTGTGTCATTTTTACTTTTACATTAAATAAAATGTTATTTATGTCATTTCCAAAACAAAGTGGCTCCATGGGGTCCCCAAGTTGACCCATGGCTTGTCTTGGTCCGCCATGACAAATCCAATGAGGGTAGGACATGTTTCAAGCTCATCTCATACTATTAAAACATTATTTTTACCTTAAACTACACCAATTACCACTAATCGCGATTAAAAACTTAATAAGTTACTATTCACCAAAAAAAATTATATTAATCTCATTGAACCACATTTTACTTCTTAATTACAACCATGTATGTCGGATTTTTGGAAATCAAAACACAATGATGGCAAAATTTCATTTAAACGGAAAATCAGTTTTTATAAGTACCACTTAGTGGTTTCACTATTCATCAAAAATTGAAGTTTTTTAGAAAAATATAAAAACTTCACCCTAAGCTATATTTGATATTCTGAATTCAAAAATGAAGTCTATTTTAAAAAATTCAAAACATATAAGTCACATTAATTAATTTAATAATTAATTCCCGCTGTCAGAGAAAATAGCGTGTTTTTATGAAACAATAAGTATCAAAAGATTGACACCAGTTTAAGTCCAATTTCAAAGTGAAATTGATTGAAATGACCACCATTGGATAAAATGGTAAAAATATATTCATATTACACATTAAGACCAATTCAAAAGATAATCTAATCATATTGATAAATTATATTAAAAAGAGGTTTTGAATTAGAATACAACATTTTTCACTATTCATTAATAAATGAACTTTATCGGAAAAATACCAAAAATTCACATAAAGTAAATTTTGATGTCCCGATCATAATGAATACGTTTATTTTGACAAACATGGATTATAAAATTGTCAAAAGATATATTTAAAAATGGTTTTCCATCAAAAGGTATTAAAACAATCTCTTAAAAATATTAGTGTATTCCATGCTTAAGATTGGATTTATTTTCATTTTAAGCCTCTAAAACACTATCTAGTTCATTAATAGATATAGATAAAAATATCTATTATTCATTACTTACATGGGATGTTACATTAATAGATAATAATTTCATCTCAATAGTATATGATGATGAATTTGTAAGTAGTAGTTTTGAAGAAGATTAATCTCAATTAGAATTTCATCAGAATGAAGAATTAAAATCATTCCTAAGGAAGATTGGGAGGCATGAAAAAGAAACGAGGATGTTGAAAATTGAAGACTCTACAACTAACAATAAATAATGTTTTCTTAATAAGAAAGTAAATATTATAGAAAATATTGATTATGTGAAGAAATATATAATGAAATAAAAGAATCATAATGAAAATCTCAAAGTAAACTTGAATGAAAAAAGAAGAAGAGTTAGAACATGTCCAAAAATAATTCTAAAGAAAAATAGAGGGATACAAGTTTTTATAATTATATCACTAAATTTTGTGAAAGTTCTCATAAGCATAAACCTGATAATGGAAAAAAAGTAACCATAATAGTTTAAGAAGAAATATGGAAATGATTTTGAGATTAAAAAATCTAGGAAGGTTATTTATGTTTCCAAGACCAACAATGTTAGGAAGTCAGAAGTTTCTAAAAAAAAT
The DNA here is from genome assembly GCA_963277665.1 of Viscum album. NCBI lineage: Eukaryota > Viridiplantae > Streptophyta > Magnoliopsida > Santalales > Viscaceae > Viscum > Viscum album. The sequence goes on along the minus strand of OY728139.1, from coordinate 115,973,303 downwards.
AAGTCCAAAAAAATTTCTATAACTTCTGGTTCTGATAAGGCTAAGAATAAAATAATCTTAAAAAGGAAAATAATGTTGATAATATAATGTATAGTGGTCAAAAAAGTTATGTTAATAAAGATAAAAAGGTTGTTTAGAAACATATCAACAACTTTGTATAGTATAGAAGTTATAGAGGATGGTATTCTGTCTATGGGTATTCGTTGAATTGTGGTGGATTCATACACATGGATAATATGTGTTGGTTCAACCAAAAACATTTAAACTATTCCATATGTTATAGAAGGAAAAGTTTTAAGGGGATCCAATCCTCTCAAAGGAAGAAATATGAGAAATGAATTTTGAATCATGACAAAATTAAACATACTGAGTCTGAAAAGAGAAAGTGTCTTGTTATTTTCCTAGAATAAGTAACAATGGTTAGAAAGATAAAATAACAAAAAAATCAAATGAAGTAATGAGGAAGAAAAAGGTTTCTAAAAATGATAAAAATGTTTACAAAAATATATCAACAGATATTTACTTGAATAACCAAAAAATATGAAAGTGATGTGAGAAAGATGGGAATGTTTCTAAAAGATGTTTGATTATATTTACAGAATAAAAAAGAAGACATGAAGAAGATGATACCAACTAATTATAACAAATATATTATTAAAGTTGAAGAAAATTCGATAGCCTCATCAGAATATTATATATATGAAAAGAAAGTTGTTACAAAATATGATAAGGATAAACAAAAGGAAGAAAAAAAATCTAATGTAAAATCCATGAAAAAGAAGAAAATGTCAATATTGAGAGTGGAATCTCAGTTTGAGTTTTTTTTCTAAAAGAAAACCGAGTTTTCCCCTTTTTATCAAATTTTTTGTATACATGTACTAACTTATAAGGAATTGATGGAGTTGAAATAGGGAATTTGGTGTTGATGAGTCTTTTACTATACCTGAAAAAGAAAGTAATGAGGTTGTAAAAAATATGTTTTTTTAGAAAGTTGTGTTTTTATACCCCTGAACTATCTGATATGTTTTTTAAGATGGTTCTAAGTTAATTTTATCATAAAAAAATTATTATAACAATTTTTCTTATCATGAGAATGTTTAAAGGGACATGAAAATGTATTACATGAAATTTTGGTACTGGATAATATTGATAACCTTGATTAAAAACTCTTGTTTTATACCCTGGGTTATCCCACGTACACTTAGAGTTGTATAGTTAAAGTCATTATGTTAAGAAACTCATGGGATACTTATGTTCTCCAGAAGAATAATTTTATGATTCTAATAAGAAAAGTTCTAACCGTTACAAACCAGATCAATTGTCAATAATTTAGAAACGTATCATGATGGCCCCTTTGAATTTGGTTGTTAATAAGGGGGAGAAATATAAATTAGGGGGAGAAAGAAAGGAATGGGGAAAATAAAAAGTGTGATAATAAAAAATGAAGTGGTATTTGGTATAATTTAATGTTCAGTATTGAAAACAATAAAAATGAGAAGATTAGTAGGCCTAAGTTGTGTTTTGGTTGTATTTTTTATCAATAGATTAATATATTGATTATGTTATAGAAAAAAGTGTATGTTCAGAAAATTAATGGAAATCTTTATTGAGTAATGTTTTGTGTGAAGCTGAGAATCGGATCCAGAACCATGGGCATAAAGATCCGACTCACCATCGTATTCATAACATTAGACTCATAGTGCTTAAGAAATTCCATCAAATAGAGAATATGTTTTTTGGAAGGAAAGGCCCATCATAGTCACCATGGGTTCACAATGAATATCTGGTCATATTGATTTAGGGAATCAGATTCTGCTTGGATCTAATGTAAATATAACAATGATATTCTATTTATAATTAAAAAATGTCATAAGTTATCAGGATAATAGTGATGAAATCCTTATAACAAAAAGGGGGAGAGCTAGTGTTACCCATAGTATTAATGCTCAGATTGCAAAGACACATGTGTGATGGAAAGGATGGGATGTTACAATACATTACATTATAAGTCAGACGATTTTAAAGCTAATCATAAAAAAATTCAAAGTCGTGAGGAAGTTATGATATAAGAAAAATTTAAAGAAATAAGGAATTTGTTAAAGCCGATGAATTATGGTTTCAATCCATTAGTTTGAGAATATAGGATGAAAAAAAATTTGTTGGATTAGAAGGTTGATTATAATATGAAGATATAAAGATACTAGTTTTTAGTTAGACCAATAATCCATGAGAAAAAAATATTCAGAGAAATAATTTGAGTGTTATAATTTCATTAGAATTATATTTATATAAGGAAATAGGTTATTGATGTAGAAGCTTTTGGAATCTATCCATCAGACGTGGTGTTCCACCAATCCATTTTAATGGATTCTAACACTAATTAATATCATTAGTATCTTTTTTATATCAAATATAGAGGTTTATTGAAGGTATAATTTTTTTTGGGAATTTGTGAGAATAATAAAAGTTTTTGGTGACCAATATGAAAAAGAAACTCAATGATTAATCAACAATATAGTCAACAATTTCTCATCTAGTTGAATCATTTATTATTTTATGGAAACATTGGTTTCATAAAAATGTGGTTCAATAAAAAATAAATGCTCTGATTTGTTAGTTAATTTATTCCTAAAGAATAATAACTCAAATATACGTTTATCAATTGAGACAAGAGTATTGAAGTAGAGCTGACATCAATAACATCATTACACCTAAGATCATCTATTCGAAAAAAATAAGAAAATGATATTTTTTTAAATCCATTAAACAATTTTTGAAGAATGGTTTTTATAAGTTTCATTTTGTGTAGAGAAATTTATTTTCTCCACCATAATGAAGGCATTAGAATGAGTAGTTAATTCCAAGGATCGTAATTAAAAGGAATCATATTATCATATTATTGATGTAGTGTTTCTCCATTAATGTGGAGTTTTGGTGTAGAGAAATGTATCGGGGAATCATCTATCTTAATCATAATTAATAAATTGGAATGGTTAGAATAGTTATTTTGTTTGGTATGAGGCATCATAATGAGAAAATTTGAATGGAGAATCGAAATCAGAGTGAAGAATGTAATAAATTTTATAGCGAGATGATGTTCTGAGAATATTTGAAAAGTTTTGAGAAGAAGTGAAAAGAGTAGATAAAAGTTAATGAATTTAAATATGTATCCAAAATTACAGGGAAATTGATGTTTCGTTAAATATGGTTGAGTAGGAAAACAATTCAAAATCCTACCCAAACAGTATTTCGATCACCTATAAAAATAGTAAGTACTTTTTACATTCATGAAATGAGAACTATTCAGAAAGAAAGAAATAGAAAATCTAAAATAATAGGGAGAATATGTTTCCAGTTTGTGCTTACCAGATGAAGTTTTCCAAATAGAAGAAGTAAATGAGAATAGATAAGATCATATTCGAGTAAATATTATATTGTGTTGGATAATCAGACTCAGAAAATCGTATTGAGATTTCAATACTAAGGAAGAATATGTTTAGAATTGTTTCAGTGGTATTCAGATAGAGTAATACTTTCCATACTCAGAAATCATACTTAGGAATCAGAATATTAAATCAGACTATGTATCATTATGAATTCCATGATGTTATTGTCTGTTGCTAGGTAAGTGAAGATTTTTTTTGAAGAACATATTTGTGAAAGTTGATCAGGAAGCACAGTAACAGGTCTGTTACACAAATTGTATTACATAATTTTTGTCAGAAAAAGAATATGCACTATCAGATTATTTTCGTAGTGTTTCATGAGTGTAAGGTAATATCCTACTCATTTTATCAAACATAAATGGATTTTTTCTGGTGGACTGTATTGTATCAGATTATTTTTATACCATACCAAGGATGTAGTTACTATTATCGAGTAGTGAAACTTGTAAATTCTTACGTTCTTATGGACGTGTGTTCAATTTTTTTTAGTAGGGAATGAAATTTTTAATAAGAGGTTGTTTTTTTCATAGTTAGAAAACATTAAAGAAAAATACTACACTAATTCACCCCCTCCCCCTCTCAGTGATACTTGCATCCGGTTTAGGTATTAACAAGCATGTTATATCATGAAATTATCTATTTTAACGATATTTAATTTTTTTAAATTTTATTCTTTAATGGGACTTATAATTCAAATTCTGACGAATTAGTAATGTACTTTCTATTAGAAATCCATTTTTAAAGTTTTATCATTTTTTTATAAAATTCAAAAGGAATGTATTTTTTTATATATATAGCCTGAACGGAATTTTTCACCATCATGAAACTTAAATTATTTGAAGTTTCCTTAACATTTTTATAGGTTTATTTTCAATGTAAATATTTTCCTTTATAATTTTTCAGACTTTTTTAATAAGAGATTTCAAATATGAAAAGCTTATTTTCCTTAAAAATGTTTTTAGTGATCTTTTATTCAAAGAAAAAGCCCTATTTCACATTCAAGAAATTTTGGTATTCAAAATAATTTTTTAAAATAAAATTTTATTTTGATGTCCAAATAAAATTTTTATATAGTTTTAAAAGAGTTTTTAAAAGTTTTTATAATGAAAATATGAAAGCATAAAATTATTTGTAAATAAGAATTATATGTGAAATGGGTGAACCTGATATATCTTAAACAAAGGGTTGAGGCTCATTATATCTCACGGGTGATCTTGATATATCTTATATATAGGTTGAGCTCTATTATATCTCTCTAATTCACTGGTTAATGTTTGTATTTTGGTAATGAAGGTTTTTCCAAGATTAACTATGATGGTTAATCCATTAGTAGTTATGATGGTTACCCTAATGTAATGTTCATAAGTTAACCATGAAAGTCTTTCATGAGTATATATTATGGTTACTAAAATTTAATGTTCTTAAGTTTACTATGGTGGTATTCCTTTTATATTTTTGTTGGTTAATTTAATTTTAAAAGAGATTTTTATTCTATATATAAGAGTGAATGGAATAAATTTTTGAAAACGATTTCTAGTAATTTTCAAGTTTACAAAAAAACCTTCAAGAGTTTATTTTGTCTAAAATATTTATAATGAAATGCTTTATCAAATGTTTTAGGAAGATAATATGATTTCTTGGGTAACAAAATTCTTTTTAACCCAATGTTTATTTCAAAACTGGAAAATAATTAAGTATTCATGGATGGAGAGTTTATTTCTTTCTTTTATGTCCCTTACTAATATTTTTGTGGTTGTCCCACATTTTAAATTCTAAATAGGGTATTGAGGATTATTAAATAAAATTATGAGTTCAATATCACAATTGTGAATATTTTTCATGAAAAGAAACCTATTTATATTAAAGAGTTTTTTAGTGGAAAATTGATACTAAGTAAAGATTTCCACTTATAATGAATAAGTTTATTATGTAATAGTTTTTCCTAATTTATAAAAAATTATACCCGGAAGATATTTAGAATTGAAAGAAAGTGAATTATCATCTAAATTAACTATAATATGTAGTGTTGATAGTCGGTTCCTTAAAATTGATATTGGAGTAGTGTTTAGACAGCTTTGAAGATAATTATGCTTTCGGGTGAGGTAATATTAAGAGTTATTAATATTATCACGGGTTTACAATTTTAAGGTTGATTATAATTTCGAAGTTTTAGACTCACTTTTTTTTGTATTATGGGATGTATTTTGAGGTGATTAATGATATTTTGGAGACTGTATTTAGAAGGGTAATTGACTTAGGTATAAATTATTTCAAGGTTAAAGTGTTACAGAATTTATAAGGGTATTATCTTTAGAAAAATACATATTAATTTAACAAGAAACAAATCATTTCATGTTTTAATGATTTTCTTTAATAAATATTAATATTGTTTATCAAATGGATGGAAATTAGTATTTTAGAACCTTTTTATACCTTTCAGATGATTTTTTATCATCATTATTGAAAAATCTAGTTCAAATTATTTTGATAGATTCTTGAGTATTCAAATCACATACAAGAAACAATTCTATCTATCCAATACCTTTTAATTCCTTTAAAATTTTTATGTATCATGGTTTATCTTTTATATTATTTCAAAATCACAATCTACCCTTCTCATTGAGTAATAAAATACCATTGGGGACTGGACTCTTTCATTTCCAGATATAAAAACTTCATGACGGAATATAATGGGATATAAATAGAATTAAAGAAGTCCTTGATTTAATTATGTAATGTATGAATTATTTTATTATATTATAAGTATGAGACAATATTGATTTTATATTTAAAATCATAAGGGCATATTCCATATCTTGATTTATAGGAATAATGTATTATGGAATAAAAAAGTATTTGTTTATGTATATAGTTTTCAAAAATATAATACTGTGGTATTTAATCAATATTATGAGAATCATGAAACTCTTAAGGAATATTCTATAGTTGAATTTGTTTTCAAAATTTTGAAACAAATGTTATATGGAATCTATAACTTCGGAAAGTGGTGGAACAAAAAGGTGATAATCTTTTAGAGGCATTTTATTGGGTTTTGATAAATTTTTGAGGTTTATGTAACGCTTATTTTTATGATTTGAAATAGTTTATTTTAGGAATAATTACTTTACTTTTGGTAGATATATGTTTATAGGTGTTTCTAGCCTTTATGGTTTATATAATTTCTAATTTTAAGGTAATTATGGGTTGTTATAATTTGTGAAGATATGTTTTATGATAAATAATTTAATGAACAATGTTATTTCAGAAGAAGCTCACTATTTTTGGAACCCTATATGATATTATGGGAATTTTTTGAAGAATAAATGTTAAATTATCTTTTGGAAGAAAATGTGATTTTAATGTGGCATGAGGGTGATTTTGTTTAGTTATTGAAATATCCTGTAGATTAATTGACTATGTCATATACATATTTTTGGTATGAGACATTAATAGTTATTTATGTTATTTGGAGATAAATATTAAATTAATATTGTAATACTATGTGATAAAATACTTTTGATTTTTGGTTTTCAAACTTAGTATAGAATATTTTCAAAGAATTTTAAGGGTGGTGATTTATTGAATGATCCAAGTGAAACTTTGGGTATTATTTATGAATTTTGGAGACTAAAGTAATTTTTCTTCACTTCATGGTTTATTCATTTTGGAAATTATCATATCTTAAGATAAACCCTTTTTATTTTGATTAATATATAAATACATTAGGAATATATTATTTTCTTTTTTGATGATTATATGATATAATATAATTTGATTGAAGTGCTTAAAACATGAAAAAAAATCATATTAAATAATAATTGTTTGGAAAAAAATATTAGATTCTAGTGGGAATTGATTAAATGATGAAATTATTCATGTAAATTAAGTATATTTCCCCATTTTATTATCCTATTAATTAAAAACATTCCTCAAATATAAGATAATTATTTGAGTAAAACAATGTTGTTTGTTTCATTTTTTTCTAGTAAATCAATTTCCTTTTAACACATCATTTATTTACAGTTTTGTGATGGTTTACTCTTCTCATAACCATATTATATATCACTATATATAAGTACTTGTGAGTTATGTTTCTATTCCATATCCATGTTTTCACTTCCTGAAAATGTTTTACAGCATGTAATCATAGTTATGTGTTATTCTAGATAACCTTTTTTAATTTTATTTTCTCTCTTTTCAAGTGGAATTTTTGTTAATCCTTTTCACGATATGGGATTTAAACAAAGTTACTTTGAAAATTTAAACTATAGTTACAAATCTTGATTTAAAATTTTCATGATTAATTTTTTTAAAATGGTTATAATGTAATATACCGATATTTTATAATGAAATATTATGTTTCATGGTGTACAAGATACGCAACACAGATCTTAAACAGACAACGAAATATAATTATCTAATTGTGATCTTTATAACCCAGTCATTAAATTGGTGGGTATGAATCAGAATGAAAAATTTAAAAAATAAATATATTGGTAACAATGAATATTAATTTATGGGAACATTGTTATAAAATAATCACTCAATATTTAGAAAGGTCGTTTTATTCTTAATAAAATAAATTTTCTTCAAAAATGATGGTTATTAGTTTCTGTGTGCAAGTAACATAATTAATTTTTAAAAATTATATAAAATTTATTTGATTAAATTAACATAATTTTTGAAATAATCATATGAAATTTATCCTAAGTTGGAATTATGATAATTTTCTAAAAAGTATGAATTTTTAATAAAGAGTGAAAATACTAATTTTTATTGAAAAATATATTTTATTTGAAATTATTTATATGGTTAAATTTTATTTTTTATTAGTTTTAAAATTTAATAAGTACATTTAAATTTTTAATATTCCAATTAAGGTTTTTAACTGAATTTTATACTTGAATTTAGTATAAAATGTTTTATAATTAAAAGGGTATTTTTCTGAAAAATAGTTTTATGTTTTACCAGTTTAATTTTTAAATTAAATTATGCTAGTTTTGTGTTTTTAATTTTAATAAATGGATCAAATATTTGGAATCATGAAGTAATTTTTTTTTAAAATATGGATCTTTTATTTTTGTTTGATATGAACAGTAACCTTAGTAAGTTTTGTTACCATGGTAAAAGGTAAATTGTGTAATTATGGGTTAAAAATAAAATGACAAGGACTATAAAATGACCATAAAAAATGAATTTTATTAATTATATGGGTGAAAGTATTCCATAATCATACAATAATGGGTTTTATGTTATTTTTCTCATTTGTATGAGATTATGACTTGAGTAATAATTTATTTAAAGAAATGTCAAAAATGTCACATTCTTATTTCTGATAACTATAATATTTTTTAAAAATAGATATTAGAAGAATATATGTTAATTTATAAAACTTATTCTATAGAATAAAATATATATCATCATTTAGTTAATTTATTTTAAATTTTTAGTGTAGAAATAATTAGTTAAATGTTTTCACAACAGTAAAATGGTAATTATTTAATAAATTGAAAAATCAACTAAATGTTATTAAAAAAATGAATGTGTTATAGATTAATATAACTAACATGATGCACAGATTTTATTGATGAAAATTACATATTTTAGATATTTTAATATTATTTTTTATTTATAAGTTTCATCTATAAATTATTAAAGTCAAAGTGAGGAATAGTTCTAAAAAACCGACATTAATGATACATTATAATAAATGATATTTTATTACATTATATAAAATTATTAAAAATATTATATTTGGAAAAATGAATATAATATGGTTTATTATATCATAAATTTTCCATTTATGGGCCTCTTCCTTTTATTGTAACTATATTGATCCTCAAAAAGTAAAAGTCATTTTTGTCGTGGTAAGTTTGAAAGGGGATAACTAGGGGTTAATACCAAAACCTAAGGGTAAAAATGTGATAAAAACTTGTATAATTTTTATTTTATGATATTATATTGATATATAATTATCTTATATTCAAAATAAATAATTTTTGAGACATTAATATTTTTAAAATTAATTTATGTTAATTTAATATTTTGGGAAATTCCAAGAGTGTCCATCCCTTATCTTATAAAAGGACACTTCTTCTTCTCAATAAATCACACTTGAAACCCCAATTAGTTCATAAAATACCTCCCTAAATACTTTCCTATAATATCCCCTCTCATTCTACATGAATTAGGTTGTGAATAATACCAATCTTGGAAGTCTTAAAGTGTTAAGCAAAATAGTTATTTTGAAGAAGATGTATAGTTTTTATCAGTATATTTTTTTTTCTTATTAAACCTTTTTAAAATATTCTTTGACCATGATAACATAATAAGAAAATATCATACATATAATTATATCCTATAATGTTATTTTTATAACCTTTTTGCATCCTAAAAATCCATCAACTGTGAAAGGAATTCATTGGTCGTGTGTACGGTAGACTACCGCGTCACAAAATTATGTAATTGGTTTTAAATATAAATCATTAAATAGTTGAATTAATGATGAATTTAACTTATATATTTCCCATTATTGAAATAAAATATAGAATATATTTTATTACATTTCCAATCACTAGAAAACGATAATGTTGTTTGTGCGTATGTGTGGAATGCTACCTCCACGAAGCTATGTGATTCATTTTTCATTAAAAAATAATGTAGATGATATATATATATATATATGTATAATTAAAGATATTGAATACTATTTATGATTTTATTATCAATATATAAAGATAAAATTATACTTACATTCTTTCCATAAAGATCGTTGAAAAATGGAAACGTTACACATGCGTACATATGACCTACTATCTCTATAATTATTAAAAAGTTAATTTTTTCATAACCATATTTTTTGGTTTATTTTAAATGTATAATTGATGTATAAAAATGGTAATTATTTTATTATTATTATTTTTTAGATGTTATAGTAATGACAACCTTAACCATAGTCAACCTTCTAAAGTTATATAAGACATATGAGCTACATATTGTTAAAAACACCTGATGTGAATTTGATTGATTAAGTAATTATATATAACATGATATTAAATGAAATAAATGAATAATAAACATTAAAAAGGTTATTAATAAATTAAAAAAATAACGTTAGTTGTTTATTCAAGAATAAAAACAACATATATGATGAGTCAAACTCAGCGTAAGGGACTTCATCTCATATTTTTTTATTGAGACATATTTTTATGTCATGACCTTATATTATTTTATGATGTGTATATACATCTAATATGAAATTTCATATCATTAATATATATATTATCATAACATATAATATTTCATTAATGTTATTCTTTAATGGGATTATGATTAAAATGTTTCAAAAGTGGTAAGGGGCTTGCTTTAAGAAATCCTCATTTGAAGTTCATCTTTCAAATTTTTCTACAAACGTAAAAAAGTAATTTATTTTTTACATATAAAAAATGAACAAAATTTTCAACCATAACTATTCATCATTTCTCTAAATATTACCTTAAATGTTTAAAATATTTTTCTCAAAGAAAATGTTTTATTTTATAATTGTATAGTTTCTTATACGTTTTTTCAAATATTGAAAGGTTTTTTTCCTAAACAATGTTTTTAACTATATTTTCATAAAAAAAAACCCTCTTTCCCTTTTCTAGGTATTTTGGTTTTTAAAATGGGTTTTAAAAATAAAAAGGGTATATTGGTATCCAAATCTGTTTTTCATAGGGGTTTAAAAGAGTTCTTTAGTGGTTTTATAATGATATTGTGAAAGAATAAAATGATTTATAGTTCAGAAATATATGTAAAACATGTGGGATTTATATATGTTATATGATGTTTTGAGCCTCATTCTATCTCATGAGTGAGAATGTTATAGATTATACATAGGTTAATCCTCATGATAGATCTCTAATACATTATATAATGATTAGAAGTTTATCGTGAGCGTTATTCCAAGATTAATAGAGATGGTTAATCCATGAGTAGCTCTGATGGTTATTATAAGGTAATTTTTGATGTTAAACTTGAATTAATTCCTTGATTAGTTTTGATGGTTCCCTAATGAAAATGTTCAAAAGTTAATTGTGATGGTCATCCATTAGTAGCTACGATGGTTATATCAATTTAATCAATTATTGTTATTCCATATGTAAGAGTGATAAAAATATTTAAAAATATTTTCATGTAATATTAAAAGTTTTAGAAAAAAACCTTATGAATTTATATTTCCTTAAATTCATATAATGAAATGTTTTATGAAAAAGTTTGGGTAGAGAGGATGATTTATTGGTTAATAAAATGTTTTTTTACCTAATGTTTGTTTTGAAATAGGAAACTTTTTATAAGTATTCATGGACTAATATATTACTTCTTTCTTTTATGTCATGTACTTATCTTTTTAAGGTAAATCCAAATTTTAACATTTTTTCATAGGATTTTAAGGATTATTAGGGATGTGTATTAGGTTAATTTGAAAATTGTGATGATTTTTTCTGAAAAAAAATTATTGTTTTATTGTAAATATTATTGTTTAATGGGAAAAATGTATACTGAGTATATGTTTCCACTTGTATATGTAAGAATTTTTTATAATTTCTAAAACTCTAAACCTAAAATATCTTTGGGAATGAAAGAAAGTGAATTATACACTATATTCACTGTAATATATGAGTTTTATGTCTTGTTACTTACATGTTATTTAATAGATATACTATAAATCACTTAAATTAAATAATTAGAAATATAACTGAGTGTTTTATATCATTAAAACACTAATAGAGAGAGACATAGGTATAAAAATTTCTACCTTTTTTATGAACAAAAATATAAAATATAAAAATTATAAATTAAGGTAAATAAAGAGTGAAACAAATATTCCATGTTATCCAAGATATAAAAGGATAATATATTAAACATGATAAAGAGATATAATACACAACTTAAACCAATTTTTCAATAACCCCCCCAATCACATCTCCCCTTTGAAAAAAAATTTTTCTAAAAAGGAACCACCCACTTTATGATTATTAAAAAGGAAAAAAGGTAAAGGAAATAAAAATATTTTAAAAGTCAATAATGTAGTTGAATATGAAATAAATTATTAGAAACGTGAAATACTAATACCCCTTTAATTATTACCATAAAATTAAAAAAAACAAAATAGGAATGTAATTCTTGTAGAGAATGAGTAATAAGATTGAAATAAGTAAATTAATTTGAGATTAATTAAATATAATACACTAAATAACACATCATTTAAAATTATAATGATATTCAAAGAAAATTTAAAAATATACTTAAAATGAAGGGATAATAGTTCTTCTCAATATTTCAAAAATATATTAATGTTTTTAAAATTTAATTTGGAAAATAAATAAGTAATAAATTTTAGAAATGAAAAAATGATAGAGAGAAACATAATAAGAAAAAATAAATTTAAAAATGATAACCTTGCTTATTTAAAGAATAAAAATCATAAACAAGATGCAGAGAGGTAATATATTGAAATTAATTTCAAGAGGGAGCTAAAAAATTAAGCATATTGAAAAATGTGTTCTGAGGTAGATCATCCAATATCTTTATTGAAAATTAAAAAAATCTAACCTCCCACCTCAATTAAAGAAATTAACAAATTAATCAAGATAGATAGATCTTATTAATTATTTCAAGAGTTTGAAAGACCATTTTTATTAATAATATAACATATGATATAAAAATTAATTTCCGTGTTGTACCCATATAAGATATAAAAAGTGAGTGCCTTTTGGTACATAAATTTTAGTTCTAGCAGTGTTATCTAATAAATAGTTTAAATATAAAACAATTTTAGGTCTACTAAGATTATCTAATAATGATTTAGAAACCCAAATTTTTTTATATTTTTGAATAATATTATAAGAAATAAGGATAAAATTATTTCTTCTGTATCTTTCATTTTACAATATCTATCATAAATAAAATTCCCGTATTTATCAAGATATTTTCAAAACATATTTTGAGAAACACCTTTAACAAAAAATTTATTTTTATAATATCTTTCATTATAATAAAAACCAAAACCATGATTATTTATTTTAACAAATTAAAAAATAAGGATCATTTTATGATTTTTTTCACCTTGGGTGAATTTTTATTAGGTGGTATTGAGATCCTTGATTTTAGATTTTAAAACACCAATATTCTGTTGATCTCATAATTTTAAAGCCAAATCATCTTTTTCATTGGGAAGAATATTATTTTCATTTTAAATGTAAATGTTATCATTAAGAATGTGTTTATATCTTTTTTCGAGATTTTGGTATAATAATTAAATTTCATGAAAACCATTTTTGAGTTTATCATGTTCATATTTTTAGTTTTCAATGCTTAATGGACATGAGTAATAAGACGTGAATGAATAATATGTGCTAGAAGATTAAGGGTATAAATTTAGACTTACCTCAATCTCCACTATAAGACAATTCTGACTTGAGTCACTTGAGATGTTTGAGACAAGAAATTCATCACTTTCACTCAAATTTGAGGCTCAAATAGCTTCCTTATCTTTCTTTTTCTTTTTAACTTCTTTTTATAGATTTGTCATTATGGTCATATATGGCCCCATTTTTCATTTGTATCAACCTACAATAGGTTCTTCAATTTTATTTATATTTTTTACAATAAGGGTGTAATTTTTAATTGTATAAATGTTTTTTCACCTTTTAAAAAAATATTTCAAGTTTTCTTTCATCATTGGAATGACTTTTATAAGAATTTTCACCCTTAATTTATTTAAAATCTAGGTTGTTATTAGTGTCCTTGGACTCCATTTCTTCCATTACTACATAGATTTTCATGGTTATTTCATACATCATGATAGATCCAATTATCTCTTCGAAGGAAATATTTATTATGTCTTTATCCTCTTATATGGCTGTGATTTTAGGAACCAAAAATCTAGTTAAAACCATAGCATTTTCTTCACATGAGTATCTATATAAAAATAATCACAGAGATACTTCATACCATTTATATTGTAAATAAAACTCATAAAAAACATGTAATGTATTTATTAGGATACATATTAAGGCTTTATAAATATTTTTTAACCAATTATAATCTAGTTTCTTTGAAATTATTAATTCCTTTATGTGTGACTTAAATAAATTTCTAGATTTTTTGGGCAGTTTTATAATAAGATATGTGATTAAATTCAGTTTTTTTAATCCCAAAATGGATAATATTCATGGATTTTATATTAATATAAAAATATATTATTACATAATGATTCAACTTATATTCAATTTCATTAATATAAATATATTCATGAAAAAACCATTTTCCTCAACTGATAACTAAGTATATTAAGAAATTTATGCATTTGATTTTTTCAAAAATTATAACTTGTACCCTAAAATAATGTATCATGACTGTAAGAGGTATATTCCAACATAGAATCATAATTTGAAATCGATTAATATTTTGAAAATTAAAACAAAATTTTCAAAAATAGGTATTTTTTATAAAATTAAAAATACCATATTTTTTAAAAAACAAAAGGAACTCCATTAATATTTATTTTTGGTTGAAGTGGAATAATAATAGGTGAGTAAGTTTCCTTTTAAAACTTAATGTTAAAATAAAAGAAAAATTCAAAATAAAAATACTTTTATATGATGAAATGATAAAGTGATAAATTCAATATATATTAAAAAATATTATATCAAAGATTATTAAGATAGTAAAAACAACAGAAAATGAATGTATCGAATTTGTTCACTATAAACATATCAAGATAAGATTATGCAGATAAAAAAATAAATTAGAGATTGAACATAGTTTAGATGAAGTTTAGTAAACAAAAATGAGGTTCCTCTATGTATCCACCCCTCAAATTAAAAGATATGTCTTATTAGACCCTAGATTTTAATGGTTACCAAGTAAAAAACTACACTTAATTTTTAACAGGGATATAAATAAGCAACAACTTCCATGATTTTTAATGAGAATAAAAATAAACCAATATCCCTTCTTTTTCTATGCAGATATAAAGAAACCAAATTTAGAAGGTGGGAAGAAAAGAAAAACAATTACTGGAAAAGTTAATTACAATTATGATATCTTATATCTCTGAAGGATAGAAAAAATTTATAAGAGATTGGTATGGAGAAATGTGAGAGCCTCCAATTTTATGAATCATGATTTTCTCTTTAATAGGAGATCTTATAGAATTATAGTGATTCATAGTCTTGATTCGATCATAGATAATTGTAGGAAGAAATTTGATTACTCTAAGATTCCAATTACCTCCTTTTATATCTTACAAGAGATGTAGTAATCTTCTATAACTAACCATCATTATTGAAGTTAAAGAAGACCACAATTATAGATTTTCTAAATAATTAATTCTATCTAGAAAATCTTTTATGGATCCCACAAAATTATTCTTATCCTATACTATGTAATCGATGGACTACCTACATGTCTCTTATATTATAAATCCCCCACTAGTTGGTTAGTTCTCCTCTACCTACTAGTCGATGGTCTCCAAGATCTTACACTGATTCTTTCAAATTACATTGGCTAGCTGCTGCACTATAGTAGGTATAAATTGTTATCTAGTACTACTCAAAAACCTCTACGTCTTATAAGGATTCCTTTAATCCTTAAATTAAACGTTAAATCTTCATTATATGATTTTATTACAATAAAAATGGAATCAATAATCTCCTAAAAGATAATCAAATCCCTCAGTATGAACATTTTTCATTAACTAGTTTCTATCACATTTTATTTAATAAAAAAACTATAAATGACTTAAATTAAATTATTATAAATATAGGTGAGTGTTGGTGAGAATTAAAACTCCAATATAAATAGACAGATATACAAAAATAATGTTTTGTCTTATGGGTCAAAGATAGTAAGTCCTTATAAAATATATTACCCTAGGAATGAATTGAAATTATATTTAATTTTTTAGGTACTGAAGACCTTCATAACATACATGTATAAAGATTAGTTCTTTTTCTAATAATATGATACGGTTATAAGGTATATTATCTCATATCTTGACCTCAATATAAGAAAAAAAACATATTGTTATAATATCTTCAGTCCACAGATTTCAAGATCATACATCCAGTGTGAAAGGGGAATACTCTAGTGGAAACCATAAGTAAGAAAAATATAACTCAAGAAGTAACGGAAGATATAGAGTAGGGTAAATTTATGGGGTTGTTTACTAACTTCCAAATTGAGGTGATAGATATGATTCCCATATTGGTAGTGTAGATGAAATTGGGATTGTTATTTATTGAGGACTATAGGAGGATGAGTTACATCCAAAACTATTGGGTGACTATTGAGGGGTAATCATTCATAACTAACCCAATAATTTTATTATTATATGTATAGTGATTCTTAATGATATTATGAATTAAAAGTTGAGATATTTTTACTACTTGAGTTTGAGAGTACATATGGGACTAACTAAGATTTATCAGGATATCAAACACTAGTTCTGATGGATATAAATAATGAAAGAAATTAACAATTTGGTACCTTATTATTTGTTATTTAATTTAGTGAGGATGAATAATAAAAAACTTCAAGTTTTTTTAAAACCTCTACTAATTTAAAAATGGAAAATTGATATAATTTTTATTCACTTTGGGAGTGGGTTGTCGACGTCATCATAGAAACACGATTTTGACTGAGTAATAGTAGGTTGACTCATGGAGTGTAACAACCTTATAAATGATAATAATCTAAAAATTTCATTCCTAAAAAATATTCATTAATTATACTTTATATATTTATATTCACTCAAAGAATATTATGTAATTTTATAATAAAAAAGAAATAATTTTATTCATACAAAATTTATTTTCATGTATTATGTGGTTTTATTTTAAAAAGATAATTTATATATTATAATATTTAATTTTAAAAAAATGATATAATTTTTTATTTTAAAAATTCAAAATTATCTTAGTGTGAAATTTTTGGAATTTACTATGAAATTTTATTTTTTAGTGAATAGTATAAAATACCAATTTTTAAGAAAATTTTATTTTTCATTTAAAAAATTTACATTATCATTTTTTGGGATTGGTTTTAAAGTTTAATTAGTTACTTTTTATTAAAAAAATCAATTAATATCATTATAATTATTATAATTCTAATATCTAGTATAAAACCATTTTTATATTTAAAAATGCATTTTTTTGGAAAATCATTTTTGTCATATTTTACTTGTTTATTTTAAAATTAATTGCCACAACATATAAAAATTTAATATTATAAAATTTAATCCATATTTGGAACCATAACTTACAAATTTATTAATGAGTGCAGTTTCATTTTTGATCATTATGAATGGTATCTTTGGAAAAAAAATGCTAGTTACCATAATAAGAGTTACAATGGGATGAAACTAAAATGATAAGGATTAAAATGAACTAAAAACTATTAAAAACCCAATTATATAGTAATAATTGAACCCTATATTATCTTATATTCTAAAATGTTAAATTTTGGATCTATTTTTCTTGAGTAAGGCGTTAATATATTTTAATCTTTCAAAATATTCCAAATGTGTCAATCTATCACTTATAAAAGGATACCAATAACCTATATTATTTTCACTTTAATAGCCTCTAGTCCTATAAAATACCAACCCCAACACATTTCTAGAATCCCTACCCATTTATTATAGTTATTAGATTAATCATAATAATATCCTAGGAAGAATATAGGTATAAACCTAAGGAGGTTGTCTAAAGATGACTTATAGTTCTTAACCGAGTGTTTTAATTTTATTACTTCTTTTAATACCATCAAACCTTTCTTAAATATTGTTATATAATAACAAAATTATATACCATATACGTTAATTTTTTTAATTCTTATGTTTTAACCATTTTTCATCTACATAGACATATAATAATAAAAAAATAATTTCTCTAGTATGTACGTGCGGACGACTGCCTCACGAAATATTGTATTTCATTTTCACCACTGAATCTTATACATGATCATAATAATGGATATAAATTAAATAATATTATATATATATATATATTATTTAAATTTCATTCATTAATGGTAAATTAATATTCTACTGCTTTTATTACCCTCTATGAAAAGTAAAGACATTAATTTTATTTACATGCAGACTACCACCACGTGAACCAATGTATTTTATTTTTCATTAACACCTCACATTAATTGTATAAATGGGTGTATTTAAAGAAAAAATATTATATTAATTATTTATTTATAATAATATAAATATAAAATAATATTTACTATCAATCAATGATGTTCTTTGAAAAATGGAAATGTTACTCCTGCATGCATACACACTACCATCTCCATGTTGTAACATAATTCATTTTTCAAAACCATATTCCATGGATTGTTATAAAAGTATTATTAATGTATATAAATTATAATTATAACATGGTTAATATTTTTTAAATGATATAATCATGATCTATTTGACCATAGTCAACTTACAAAGTCATTTCTGCCTTATAATCCAAATGTTCTAAAAATTTCCAATAAGAACTTAATCGATTAAGTAATTAAGTATTACATGGATATAAGGGAAATAAATGGTATAATAATATTTGAAAATTTTATCAAGGAAGTAAATAATTGACATAATTTTATTATTCAGGATGAAAAAAATATACATGATAATTCAAACTCAAGATAAGAGACACCTTACTTTATAACCTAATTTTAAATAATTTAAAGATTTATTTTCTCAATATTTTTCCTCCATAAACATATTATTAAAATTAATTCATGGATGTATTCATATTAACATAAATAAATAATGCATTAAATTTAATGTCTCTTTTTACATTATTTTAAAAAAATCAAAATAATTTTTTTACATAATTTATATGGAACATTTTGAATTTCCTTAAAAAAAGGGAAAATTATTGTTCTATTTTAACATATATGATGTAAATGGATTCTCTATAAATTGAAAAAAAATTAAATTTTGTATTGATTTATAATATTTCATGTTTTCTTTAAAAAAATTGTATTCTTTTTTTAGGTATTTCAGATTTTAAAATGGGGTGTTAAACAAAATAAATACATCAATATCAGAAAATGTTTTACTTATGGATTAAAAATTATATATTAATGTGTTTGATGATTGAAAATAATATTTTATATTTTTCATGAATGTTATGTACCTTATAAATTTTTAATTATGATGTTTGAACTCGATACATCTCTCCAATTCACTAGTTAGTGATTATGTTCTCCATAGAATTTTGTTGGAATTAACTGAGTTGGTTATTACATTTGTAAGGGTTCATATAGGAGTTCTTATAATGGTTATATAAATAAGATGTAACAAGTCACCTATATGAATTTCTTATAATATTTAATTAGTTTTTATGTAAATATTTTTATTTCATACGGTAACTTTATGATCTCCTTTTTAAATTAATGATTATTAACATTAAGGGTAAAAATGTGTGTTTTTAAGAATGTTTTTTTTCGTTCCCATGTTTTATAAGAAACCCTCAAGATTATGGTTTTTCATTTATACTTACTTATAAAGAGTTTTATGAAACAATTGTGTAGTAATTCTTATTTCATGTGTGTATAAACAATTATTTTAGGAAAAAGTGTATTATGTTAAAGGAAAATTCTATTATAAGATCTTTTGGTTCTTAAATTGAATAAAAAGTTTCTTTACTCCTCTATATATATCTATCATTTATTTTTTTGTTCTCATCCCAAATTTTCAAAAAATAATAGGGTTTAAGGATGAGTAGGAACAATAATAATTTCAAATTTAAAATCCTGAAGATTTGTCATGAAAAGAAATTCTTATTTGTTTTAAAAGTATTATATTGTGGAATAAGTTGATTCTCAGTGTATGTGAGTAATTTTTAATGTATTAGTGTTTTATTTAATATTTATGACTGAATTATCTAAAACTATAAAGATAAAAAAGGACTTTGAGAAGGTAAGAAAATGAATTCTTGATTTAAAACTCAAGATTATGTAATGTTATAAGTTCGTGTCATTGTAGTTGATATCAGATCAAGGTTTTTATAATTAAAGAGGTTAATATAATTTGATTAAGTGGCAATAAGAGATTTTAATTTAGTATTATCATGATATATAATTTGAAAATTTCTATGTTTCTAAATATAAATTATGTATGTTGAAATAGTTTTCCAGAGAGGAAACAATGAAGTTGAATTAAGAATGTTTCAAGAAGACAATAAACATCAAAATCAGAAAAATGGAATGCTTGGAATTGGAACAAAGTGGTTTATTGTTGTGATGTATTAGTTAACACATGATATAAATTGTAGTGGTATATATATTAGAGAGAAACCACATTCATCACAAAGGAACATGTCTATTTTAGATCATTTTATGAAATATAACCTTCTATTATTTAGTGAATCAAATAACACTATGATATATTGAATATATTTTAAAGACTTCGAGAAGAAATTATAATTCATGGGTTTTTTGGAACTTTAAAAGGTAACTCTTACTACTTAAAATTTTTAAGGTGAAGTTGATAAGTAGTGGCCAATGGTTAAGAATATAATATAAATAGAAGATATTGATTCCATCGAATAAAATTAATTTAAAAATATATTCCTTGAGAAGTATTTTAGTAATTTTGTTCGACTTATATGGATAATAAACACATAGAATTAATCTATAAATAGGAATATTTAGTATCCACATATGTATAAAACATCACCTAATTTCCAGGGTACCCACCAAATTGTATCCAAGATCTTGATAGTAATATTAATTGGTTTTACTCAATGTTGAATCTAATACATCCAAGAAAAATGAATTATCATGAATTAAAATGTTATGATAAGCTTGTATAATTTGATGAGAAATTAAATGGATTTTTTTTATGACATCATATTTTACGATATCAAGAACAAAAGAGGTCCAGATAATAGTTAATGGGGAGGCATCCATCAAATAAATCTGAAAGTAAGAAAATAAAGTTTCAATCTTGTGAAAAGTTTCATAAAAATCACCTTAGTGAATTCCTTTTAAAGATTGTAAAGTGATTCCAATGTGGTATTTTTGGACATGTGACTCCTAACTTTAAAGAAAAATATTATATTAATAATCATAAAAATAATGAAATGATGATAGTAAGATGTTTTAATTGTAATTAGATAGGTAATAATGTGAGTAATTATATGGATATTATAGTAATGAAGTATGTATTCAAGATAAAAAGTATCAAGGAGTATCTAAATAGTTAATTAGTACTTCAATAGATGTTGTACCATCCAATGATGTGGTATCAAGTACATTACTTCTCTTCTTTGATTATTTCATTTACTTGTTTGATTTAGGTTCTAATCATTCTTTTATTAATGAGTAATTTGTTGATCAATTGTAAATTTCACACCATGAAATGAAGAAAGAACTTTTGGTAAAAACACATAGGGTTAGTATTAATGAAATGAATTATAAAAAACTTATGTTTATCATATTTTAGAGTGTTTAACTTATAAACCTTGTTATCATTCACCTTTTATAGTTCAATGTTATTCTAGGTATGGATTGGATTTATATTTATCATGCTAATATATATTTTAGATATAATTATTCTTTTTAGAATGAGTTTTAGTTTGTATAAAAGAATAAATTTATACATTTGATAAGATATCATGTAGTTGAAAATAAATACAAGTCATAAATGGAGGTTATCTTTCGCATCTTGTTGAGAAAGAAACTATTAAAATTGGTGATATTCCTAGAGTAAATGAATATAAGGATGTATGTATTAATGAATTATCTGGTATTATACCTAATTTTGAGATTGAATTTACTATTTACGTAGTTTTTGATGTTAAGATAGTATCAAAATCTCATAATTTAATAGCATAAGGATAACTTTTGGAATTGAAAAATTAGTTACAACAGTATCTTGATAAAGGATCCATTAAACCTATCACTTAATCATGGGGTGATCCAATTTTTTTTATTAAAAATAATGATGGTTCCATGATTCTTTTCATTGATTATAGGGGACTGAATAACATTAGTATTAATACTAAGTATTCATTACCTTATATTTATTACTTGTTTGATAAACTTCAGGTAGCTTGGGAGTTTTTAAAGGCCGATCTTAGTTCTGCGTACCTTCAAAAAAAGGTTAAGTAGGATGACATTTCAAAGATAGTGTTTCGTAATAGTAATGGGAATTATGTGTTTGTGGTTTTTCCCTTTGGGTTTGAAAAGTGATCCTGTTGTATTTATGAATATTATTCATGCTAACACTTATTTATTACACATTAATTCATGATTTATTATATAATATTACACATAATAAAACATGGTAGATCATTAAGTATAGTGTATTTTGGAATTAGAAAAATTACATAAAAACCTAAAATATGGAATACATCTCAAATATTGAAAACTTCTATTAACATTCTCACATTTTTTCATCATACATAAAACTAGATGGGATAACATTTGGGACATGAATAAGAAAAGGGTATGTTATAAATCCAAGTAAGGGAATAAACATGGGATAAAATAAAGAAATTATTATATGTTAGTCAACAGAAATATCAATGAGACATAAAACATATGATAATTATAAACATTAACAGTGAGTAATGATATAGCATGTTAACATAAATCCAACATGGGAAATGTGGAAACAACTTTAAACATGGAATCATAAACATAGGTCAGAGATAACCACAAAGAAATCATGATAAAATAAGTATCATGATGGATTAGGTTCACTCCCTAATCTCTTTCATGATGTCTCGTGAGACTAAAACATTACCTAAGGAATTGGAGTTACATATAATTTTGGGTGCACCCACCACTTTCATTTTATTCACATGCACAAGTGTTCCATACAGATCATACAACATTGAATCATTTATCATAAAATTTTATTACAAGATAGAGTGTGGAATAAATAAGTGCAATTCTGTAATAAAATAATTATAAGTTCATAAATTTTAATATCCTTGATAGGAAATGGGTATGGATATTCATTACGTAATTGTTTTGGCATGGAAAATTACAGTGAAATTTTAGCAGCATAACAACAGTACTTAAAGACTAATAAATTCGTTTGATAAAGAATAAAGGGGTATCTCATCATTTAAAAAAATGGATAGTAAGGGTTTTTTTAAAAACCATATCACAATATTATTAATTGGGAATAAAATTCATAAAATGAAGAATATTATTGAATAGAGAGGAGAAAGAAAGGATCTCTTAGTAAATTTTGGCATCATAACAAGTGTACATAAAGGTTCATGGGAGGGATTAAAGAGATTGAAAGGGGTATATCATAATTTAGACATAAAATTTAAAGTAAAGGGGATATTTAAGAATATATACCTACATGAAAAATGGAAATTAAAATACATAACATAATAGAGGTTCTTCATAAAAAGAGGAGGGTGGAAGATCCCTTACCTTGAGAGTGTGATTCCAAAAACATGGGAGGAGATTATTGAGAGATTTGGGGCACCTTATAAGTAATATAGAGAGGGTATGAAAGGTAAAGACATGATCAAAGGTTTTTTAGTGGAGAGTAATGGGATATTGGGTGGGTTATATTGGAAAATAGGTGGAGTTCCGTATTATTTATAAAACATTGGTTATATACTGTATATAATACTGTAATCAAAACCAAAAACCTTCACATGGTTTTTACAATGGTTTCAACCATAGGGGATTCTTTTTTAATTATTTTATAATCCCAATGGAAAAAATTATTAAAATAATACCCTTGGTGATGTGGATGTGAGCCATGCTCTTAAAGAAATAATTTTAAAACCTTAAAATATAATCTAGGTTTTGTAGGATTCATAAAGGCCTTATAAAATTAATCAAATAACTAAAAAATAAAATTATTTTAAATAGGAAACATAGATTTATTAATCAATACCTTATATATTATTTATTACATCATTTTTTGGTCATTATGATGTCGTAATACACACCATATATTTATATCATATTTAATTTTTACAAAACAATTATTGAATAAAAAAATTATCAAAATATTTATATAGGATAAATTTTATCTTATGATTACAAAATATTATTAATTTATCCAAATAATTTTCTAAATCTATTAATTTTCACTTTAAAAATAGAATTTACATTTATTGAGAAGTGATGGGTTTTTTGAAAATAACAGTTCTCTAACCCTTATAAAATTATATTTAACTTCATAAATATTATAGGATCATTTATATTTAGTAAAAATAATATAATAATAACATTTTGTTTAAATATTATTTATTTAATATTACCATTAATTCATCAAAATAACCTTTTTAATTAAAACTAAATATTAATTAAAAATATAATTTATTTTTTATTGTTTAAAAATCAAAATAATTTATATTATAGAAGTAAATATAACCATTAGTATATTGAGAAAATAATATTTATATTCACTCTATTATGGTAATGATAAATTCCCCTTTAATACATTATCAATCAACCTAAGGGTAGGGTGCACGATGGTGATACTTTCATGTGGTTGTTCAATGTACATGGTTTTGATTGTGATCTCGGTGATCTTGATCTTCTCCTATAAATGGTTTCGCTCATTCTATAGTAATTGGATCTTCTCTTGGCCTTGGTTAATGTAAAATTCTAGTGATTTTATCTCCCTTGGTACCTCCAATAAATGGTCTTCATAGGTTATGATCATACTGATTGAGGTTGTCTCTTCCTTTGTCTGTATCAATTGCATTTGGTAAAACCCTATATTTATACTAATCATGTGATAACTATTCAACAGTTATGTTATTAATTGTAATGATGCTAATTGACTTTTAAATACAATAGGCTATAATAAAACCAATGAAGTTCATGTGTTTTATATTACGATAATACCTGAGAATATATTTAATTAAAGAACATGGGGTTTTTATTTATAAATATCTGGGTTATTACAATCTTCCCCCTTTAGAAAAGTTTCCCTCAAAATTTTCATTTCACACACTAATATCGATTAGGGAAATTAAATTTCATTACCTCCTCTAGTTCCCACATCGCTTCATCAAACATATAGTTTCTCTACAATACATTGATTAAGTGAATTTTCTTATTTCACAGAACTTTTTCTCTATGATCAAATATCTTCACTGACTGCACCTCATATGAAATATTATTCTCCAATTGTACCACCTCTGGATTGAGTACATATAAGGGGTCTTGTATGTACTTACTTGAGATGGATACATGGAATACATCATGTAAATGAGATATTTTAGGTGGTAGTTATAATAAATATACCTCAGCTCTGATGCAATCATGAATAGTCAAGGGATAGATGTATCTTGGACTAAGATTTCCCTTATTCCCAAACCCCCTAAATTTTTTCCATTGAGATATATAGAGGACCACCTTGTATCAAAACTCAAACTCTATCCCTCATTGAGGATTCTCATCATAGGTATTATTTTACTCTGAGCAGCCTTGACGTGGTACTAAATGGTCATGACATTTTCCACCATTTCCTATACCATTTTAGGATATAGAATTTTTGATTCCCCAACTTCCTACTAGAATGCTGGTGTCCTACACCTCTTTCCATAAAGGCTATTATAGGGATTAATTTGGGTGCTTGGGTAAAAACAATTATTGTATGAGAACTAAACTAGAGGAATATGTTGTTACCATCCTCATATTTAGTCAATTGAGGATGATTTCAACATATCCTTGAGTGTCTAGATAGTTCAGTAAGATTGTACATCAGTTTTAGGGTGATGAGAAATGATGAAGTTTGACTTATTATGTTGAGCATGTTGAAGACTCTTCCAAAATGTTGAGGTAAATCTTGGATCTTTATCTAATACAAACGATAGTGGAGTTCAATGAAACCTTACCACTTATTTAATGTATATCCTTGAAATTTCATCGAGTGATATGTTCTCTCGAATTGAAATTAGGTGATTAGACTTTGTAAGATGATCCACTACAACACATATATCATTATTTCCTATTTATTTCTTTTTAATACTAGTAACAAATTCCATGGTAATCTTTTCCAGTTTACATGTAGGTATGGGTAATGTTTTCATCCTTCGCTTTTATTTTTTCTTTTCTTCCTTCAATTACTATCATAAAGTACACCATGATGTATATTTTGTGATCTCCATATTCATATTGTCACACCATTAGTTCTTGTGGAGATCTCGATACATCTATGTGCTTCTTGGATGGAGAGATAAGTTATATCTTTGTGCATCATGAAACAACTCCTTATTTAACTCAGGATTTGAGGGTACACATATTCATGACCCAAATATTATAACAAATTCATCACTAACACTGAACTCTGAGGATTTACCTTATCTTATAGGTTCAACATTATTCTGAATTTCCACATAATCTCCTTGAATATATATTTTCTTGTCCACAAGGGATAGTTGATTAATCATTTATTAATGTATTGATGATACTTTTTCCTTTATGATTATTATGTATATTCTTTTCAGGACTAAAAATATGGGTCCTTCTCAATTTTAATCAATGATAAAAATGATGGATCTTTTCTAATTCATTAATTTGTAACATTATTCACTTTACGATGATAATAGTGGATTAAGAATTCATACTCCTTGATCATCTCTAATAATCATCATTAGAACATATTCGACTCTTTTTATGTGAATATATAATTGAGGCTATTGTGATTTATATATATTTCACACTTATCCAAAAATAGATAATGACACTATATTTTCAACACAATTATTACTAAAGCTTACTATTGATCCTGTGTTTGGTTGTTTTGTTCAAAAAATTTAAATTTCATTCAATAATTAGATATAAATTTTTCATTTTGTAGTAACACATAACCCAATTAATTCTTTTAATAATTGTTTTATACCAAAAAATGTTCACCACTTGTTGGTAGAGTAAGTAAAGGTGAATTCATAATTAACTTTTTCAGCTCCATGAATATCTTTTCATATTCGTTATTCCAAAAACAATTTATTAAATATCAAGTTATCTTGGTTAGAATTATTTATAATCGTGATTTTTTTTTCAAAAATCGACGATAATACCCAGATAACCCCAGGAAACTACATATTTTTTTCATAGATGTTGGTATCAGTAATCCATAAATTTATTTAATCATCAAAGTGTCGAAAATATCCCATTACATGTGATAATATTACCCAAGAATGATAATTCCTTCAACCATAACTCACATTTCCTATAATTTTCATAACTATTATCCTTTTGTAAGTTCTTTAGAATAGTGTCAGATGCTCCTCATGCTTTTCCTTTCTTTTGGAATATATTAGAATATCATTAATAAAGACAATTTAATTTGTTTATATTAATCTCTAAAGACTCTGTTCATCAAGTACATGAATATTATTAGAGAATTAATGAGTCTGAATGGAATTACTATGAACTCATAGTGCTTATTCCTTGTACAAAAATGAGTCTTGGGGTATCCTCCATCTTCACCCTTATTTGGTAATACCATAACTAAAAATCCACCTTAGAGGAGTTTTTTTTCTATAGATAGCTAATAGAATAAATCATCACTCATTGGAAGATGGTGCCTATTCTTTATCATGATCTTGTTTAGCTCGTGATAATTAATGCAAAGGTGCATTGACCCATCCTTCATCTTGATTATGTGGACTGGTTCACCCAACAGTGAAGCACTTGGGCATCTTCACCCTTTATCCGTATGTTTTTGTAATTGTTTCCTTAGCTCCTCAAGTTTCAGAACATCCATTATATATAGCCAGTTGGATAATGGTAATTCCCCATGTGTAAGATAGATTAAAAATTCTACCTCAATGATAGGATTAAGGCCATGAAATTTTTTAGAAAACACATCAGCATATTCCCTCATAATGGTAATGTGTTCAAGGGTGATACTTTACTTAGAATCAATAATTTGAGTTAGATACACTTTCTCATGGGAAATAATATCCATTCTAGTGATTTTGGAGCTAAATAAGACTCATCCCCCTCCCTGAATGTTTATAGAGTGTGGGTAAAATGTGTGATATAGTGTGTTATTCTCTTCTCAAGGAAATTTATATTAGATTTTTATAGTGAAATTAAATCCAATCGCTTAATTGCATCAAATTCCATAAAAGGGAGTTACATGAGGGTTTATTGAAATTTTAGCCCACAAATTTTGATAGGGGAGGAGTTATATACTTGGAATAAAATAATTACCTCATTTTCATTTTCACTGACATCTCTATTTCCATGATTTTTAGTGGTGTTTGAATAGTTATACTAAAAATTTATGGCATGAATGAATGCATAGAATTA
The DNA here is from genome assembly GCA_963277665.1 of Viscum album. Classification (NCBI taxonomy): domain Eukaryota; kingdom Viridiplantae; phylum Streptophyta; class Magnoliopsida; order Santalales; family Viscaceae; genus Viscum; species Viscum album. Next base: position 115,944,549 of record OY728139.1, on the reverse strand, counting down.
TGAATTCTAACTCTAACTTTAATTAATTCATTCTAGTTTTACACATTTACTTTACCAAAAATATACATAGGAAATATATTTTTTAAATTATTAAACACATAAACAGGAAGTTAATAAAATTAAATGGATGACTAATAAATTATTTATATTCCTTCACTTATTAATTTCTAGTATTCAATAAATTTTATCAATGATTTATTTTCTAGCATATACACTTATGGGAATTTTTTTCCCATAATAATAGTTCATAATTAGATTGTGAATTTACCAATGCATATCCCCTAAAAGTGTCAAACCAGGTGTATAGAGAGGACCATTTTCATTCACCAGTTACTGATTGAGTTTAAACCAATGTTTTATTTTCAGTATTTACCCAGATATACATCTATTATAGAGCCACATCCACTATTAGTACCCTTATGGGGATGTATTTTCTTATAAAACATTTACTCTATACTTTAAAAAAAATCTAGGAATAGATTGTTATTTTTATTCTTACCCCTAAGGATTTATCTAGATTTTTCCAATACCAATCTCAAAAATAAATGATCATTCCATCGATACCAACTATAACAACTCTTCTCTGTATGAAACCTTAATTCATGATTTATTAGATAATATTACACATTAAAAAACCATAAGATTGATAAGACTAGTGTTATTTGGAATTAGGTTCATTACCTCATAACTTAAAAACAGGAATATATCACCAGTATTCAAAACTTCCTTTACATTCTCATATTAATCTATCATACTTAAAAGAACATGAGATAATGTGGGGTCATACCTAAGAAATGGGTGAGATATAAAGCCCAGTAAGAGAATAAGCAAGGTATAACATGAAAAAAAATTACATGTTAGTCAAGAAGAATATCAATGATACATAAAAGGTGTTAGAATTATAAACATGAAAATAAGTCAAGATATAGCATGATTGCATAATGGTAACATGGGAAATGTAGAAACAACTCCAAACATGGCATTGTAAAATAGTTTAAGGATAAATTCCAATAAATCATGATTTTAAAATCCACATGATAGATTGGGTTCACTCTATAATCCCTTTAATAATGGCTCATGAGACTAAAATAATACCCAATGAATTGGAGTGCTATATAATTCCGGGTGCACCCAAAACTTTCATTTTATTTCCACACATAAGTGTGCCTCATAGATCATACAATGAGGAATAATTTAACCTCAAATGTTATTACAAGATAAATAATTGAAGAATAAATACACGTAATTCCCCAATAAAATATGTATAAGTGCATAAAGGTAAACACCCTTTATAGGAAATGGGTATGGGTATTCAGTATAAAATTGTTTTGGAATTTAAAATCACAATGAAATTTCTACAGCATAATAGCAGTACATAAAGATTCATAAAATGGTTTGATGAGGGATAAAAGGTTCTCTCATCATTTTTAAAATAAAATTAATAGTAATGGTGATGTGTAAAATCATATCCCAACATTAGGTATTGAGAATAAAAACCGTAAAATGAAGAATATTCTTGAATAAAGAGGAGAATGAAAGGATTACTTACTAAATTTTGGCATGGTAACGGGTGTACATAAAGGTTCATGGGAAGGATTAATGCGAGTCAAAGTGGTATCTAGTAATGTAGAAATTAAATGAATATTAAGGGGAATATGTAAGAACATATAACAATATGAACAAATTTAAATTAAGAGACATAACTAAAAACAGGTGTATAATAAAAAGAGGGTATTCGGAGATCCCTTACATTGAGAGTGTGATTTAAGAAGCATAGGAGGGGATTATTGAGAGTTAGGGGTACCTAAAGAGGAATATAGATAGTTTCAGAAATAGTAATGATGTTATACAAGGTTTTATAGTGGATTGGAATAGTGTATTTGGAGATTTTATATATGAAAATAGATAGAAGTTCTTTATTATTTCTCAAATGCAGGTTTTGGACTCTATATAATCAAGTAATAAAACCACAAACCTTATCATGGTTTTTCCATGGTTTCTTTGATAAGGGAGTGGTTTTCATTATTTTATAGGACTAATGTCCTAAATTATTAAAATATTACCCCTGGTGATGTGGAGGTGAGTCATGCTCTTAAAGAAATGATTCTATAACCATAAAATATGTTATAGGTTTTGTAGGATTCATAAAGGATTTATAGAATTAATAAAATAAAATAAAAACCTTTTTTTTAATTTGAAAAATATATTTGGTTGTAGTCACCTTATATAGTGTTTATTACATCATTTTTTGGGTTATTATGATGTTATAATATGAACCGTATATTTATATTGTTTTTAATTTTTACCCAAAAATTTGATTGTCTCAGAAAATTTTGAAACATTCACCATAGGATAATTTAGATGTGATGATTCCAAAAATAATAATAATTTTCTCAAAATAATTTTCTATATATCTATACTTTTAAAATATAATTGACATTTATTAATAAATTCTAGGTTTTTTTGACAATAATTGTTTTCAATCCCTTATAAAAATTACAATTGACTTCATAAAAATAATATCATCATTTATATTTAAGAAAACATATTTCGTAATAACATTTTATAAAAATAATATTTATTTAAAAAATCTATTAATTCATCGAAATAAACTTATTAATTGAAATTGTATATTAATTAAAAAAATGGTGTTTTATTTATAAAAATAAAAAACATTTATAAAGTATAAGTAAATATAACCATTATTATATTGAAAATATAATATACATATTCATAATATTAGGGTCTTGATACATATTCCTTTAATAAATCAACAAATTCCCTAATGGCAAGGTGCATAACAGTGATACTTTCATTTGGTGGTTTGGCATACATGGTTTGGTTCATGATCTTGATGTGCTTGAAATTCTCCCATAAATGGTTTGACTCATACATTAGTTGTTGTATATAATCTTGGGCTTAGTCAAGGGAAAATCTAAAAGATGTTATCTCCCAAAGAGGTTCTGATAAATGGGATTCATAGGGTGTGATCCTATTATTTTATCCCATTACATAATTTGCCTATGTCAATTGGATTTGTTAAAACCTTATATTTATACTAATCATGTTATAATTGTTCAATAGCTATAGTATCAATAGTAATGATGCTTATCTTTATTTTAAATCCTATTGAATATAATAAAACCAATTAATTTCATTTGATTTCTGTAATTATAATACTTAATAATACATTTAATTAAATCATAAGGGGAATTTTATTTATATAATTTCTAGTTGTAACAATATGATTGGATTTTCCAAATATTTTTTTCATATTACTTTTGTTATGTTCATTGATGATATTTTGGTATATTTGAAAATTTATAAATTTCAGGGATAACACATGAGGATTATTCTAAAAATATTTAATGAAAAGAAGTTGTATCAAAAATTTTGTAAATTTGAATTCTAGTTACAAAAAATTTATTTCCATATAAATATTGTAAATAATTATGGAATATTTGTTGATCCTATAAAAAAAATCAGGTGGTCGAAGAGTTTTCAATTCCAAAAAATGTCATAGAGATTCGTAATTTTCTCTAAGTAGTGGGATCCTACCAATGGTTTATAGAGAACATTTCTTTTTATCTAATATAGTAACAATGTTAAATCAAAAGGAGTTAAATTAATCTAGATAAAAGAATGGGACAAATTAATTAAGGAATTGAAAACAATATTATTGAATGCTCAAGTTTTCCCCACTATCTAGAAATAGTGAATTTCTCAACTACCTTAATGATTTTTAAGGGAATTGGATGTGTTTAGATGAAAAATGAACAGGTAATTACATATTCTTTATGTCAACTAAAATATCATGAACTAAATTGACCTTCAAATGAACATGAACTATATATATTGTGGTTTTTTATTTAGAAATATGAATACATCATTTGTATAGAGTAAAGAATGAAATATATACTGATCATAAAAGTTTTAAACATACATTCACTTAGAAATAGTTGAACATGATCTTGGGAATATTTCTAAAATTTATTAAGGATTAATAATACATGATTAATTACTATCTAAGAAAAATAAATAGGGTAGTTGATGCTTTAAGTTGAAATATAAAGATCATTAACTATGCTAGGTTTGGATCATTGTCCTTTAGTAAATTATTTGAGGACTATTGGTCTAGAAATATTGCATGAAGTTACTTATTATATTTTGTTTTATGTGTTAGTGTATTCATCACTTTCATACAGAATTAAGAAATCTCAAAATTAGGATCATTTATTATAGAAAAGGTAGAATTTTTCAATAAAGGTAAGTTACTTATTTTTAACACGGAACAAATATTATCTTTTGAGATTCTAGAAAATATTATACATACCTTTTATTCCCATTTTAAGAAAGAATTATTTATTTGAGATCATAGTTCATTATTTTCTTTTCATCTTGGATGAAATAATTTGTATATAGGCCTTTAGAAAAAAAAATTGGGAAGTAATAATGAAATGAATTATTGAATTTACCATGAAACGTTTGACGTTTCATGAGGTTAAAGAGGAAAAACAATTACTATAGAGGATGTTTTATCCTATTCTATTATTATAATGGAAATTTGGGAATATATTTATAGATTTCAGGGTTTAATTACCAAAAACATATTGATGAAATAATGCGATATGTATTAATATTCATTGTTTCACTAAATCAGCATATTTTACTTCTATTCAAGAAAATATGAATGTAGATCAATTTTATAGAATTTATGTTAAAGAGATTATCAAATTACAAAGATTACCTCTTTCTGTTATATCTCATTAGGAACCCATATTTACCTATATTTCATTGGAATAGACTTAAAATGTTTTTGGGTGATGAATTAAATTTTAGAACAAAATTTTAACCTCATTTTCATGGAGATTTAGAGGGAATGATTCAGTCATTAAAAGAAATTATTCAACATTATTCTATGGATTATCATGGAATTTGGGATTGAAATTTTCCAATAGTGTAATTTTCTTATAATAATTGTTTTCATTTTAGTATAAAAATGGAACCAATTTGGGAATTGTATGGAAAGAAGTTTTGGACTGCTACTTTTTGGGAAGACGAGGGAGAAATAAGGTTCTAGGGGTCCAAAATTGGTTGGAGAGATGGTTAATAAAGTGAAGGTGATTTTTTAGTATATTAGAGTGTCTAAAAGTAGGTAAAAAAGTTATGTATATAACTAAAGGAAATATTTATTATTCAAGGTAGGCAACTATTTTTTTCTAATAGTATCTCCATCAAAAAGTGTCATATGTTTTGATAAGTAGGGAAATTTAAGTCCATGGTTAACTAGAATGTATGAAATTAATGATAATATTGGATTTTTTTCTTATTGAGGAATCTTTCCTCTATGTTTATCAAAGGTACATGATGTGTTTAATATTTAATTATAAAAAAAAGTATATTCCAAATGAATATCATTATTTGAATCCTTAATTAGTTCATTTGGAAGAAAACCTTTCTTTTTGGGAATAACATGTTCAAATTCTTGATCATACATAATAGGTTTTTCTGAATAAGTTGATTCAACAGGTTAAGTTTTTTGGAAAAAAATTATTGAAGAACAAACACAAGAATCCTAAAACTCAATGAAGGAAAAATGTCTCCACTAGTTTACTTATTGAATAATGTTATGAAGACACAATTTCTAAAAGTGGTTATAATGTAACTACCTAGTTAATATTGACAATATATAAATTTCATTCCTTATATATATTCATTAATTATATTATATATATTTATATACACGCTAAGAATATTAAGTAATTTTTCAATCAAAAAAATAGTTTTTATTCATACTAAATTTATGTACATCTGTTATATGTCATACTAAAAATGGTTAAATTTCTAAATTTATAAATGTTTAATTTTAAAAAATAGGATATCTATTTTTTTATCATAAATTAAAAATTATCTTAGAGATATATTTTTTGATTTTTTTGAAAAAACTGATGTTTGTGTGAATAGTAGAATATATTGATTTAAAAAAGTCTATTTTTTTCAATAATTTACATTTTATTTTTTTATTAGTTTTAAAATTTAATGAATTAGTTTTTATTAAAAAATCAAATTAATTTTATTGTAATAAATTTGTTGATTAATTTTGGTGTTGAAAAAATTTATATTTAAAAAGGCATTTGTCTTGAAAATTGTTTTTTGTAACATTTTGTAAGTTTATTTTAAAATTAAATTATTAAAAGTATAGAAATTGAATTTGATAAAATGTAATCCATATTTATAATCATACTTTATAAATTTTATAATGATTCCACTTTAATTTTTTTGTCATAATGAATGGTAACTTTGGTAAAAAAATCAATTACCATGGTAAGAGTTAAAACAAGTTAAAAGGGTTAAAAATTAAATGATAAATGTTTAAATGGCCTAAACCTGGGTCTAAATCCTATTGTATAGTAATATTTAGACTCTATATTATCTCCACTTCATAAATGGTACATTTTGGATCCATTTTTCTTGAGTAATACATTTATATATTTAAATATTTTGAAAACATCCAAGTGTTTCCTCTCCCTCACTTATTAAAGGATACCCCCTCTCCTCCCTTCTTAATAATTCAATATACTCTTATATCAGCTAATAAATACCCTAATACCTTCCTAAAATCCATCCCCACTTCTTATATATCCTTTTTTATCATAATACCATCCTATAAAGGCTTTAGTTATAAACCTAAGGGGGTTATCTAAAGAAGAGGTATAGTTCTTGACCAAGTTTTTTCATTTTATTTCTTATTTTACCTCTTTAAAACCTCACTTAAACATTATAATATAATAATTTATATATATATCTTATACTATAATTTATTATTTTTGTTTTATAACCTTTTTTTCCAAATTATTCATATAATAAAAAATTCGCTCATGTGTACGTGTGGACTACCACCTCACAAGACGATGTATTTAATTTTTCATCATTGTATCTTATAGTTGGTCATAATAATGGAACCAAATTATTTAATATGATATATATATATATATTTAATATATTTTTATTAATTATAAATAAATATTTTAATTCTTTATTTATCAACCAATGAAAAATATAAACATTTCTCATGTGTACGTGCAGACTACCTCCTCATTAACTGATGTATTTTATTTTTCATCACCACATCACATAGATTGTATATATATTTTTATGTAGATAAATAATATAATATTTATGATATAATTATTATTATGTTAATATAAAATAATACTTACCTTATTTCTCTCGTGTTCGTTGAAAAATGGAAATGTTAGTCATGCATACGTATAAACTGTCATACCCGTGATGAAATATTATTCATTTTTCATAACCATATTACATGGTTAGTTATAAAAGTATGAATAATTTAAAAATGATAATTATAAAATGATTATTTTTCTATAAAATATATAATTTTTATCCATTTTACCATATTTAACCCAACCAATCCATTTTCGACTTATAAGTCGAATATTCTCAAAACATCTTATGTGAACTTAACAGATTAAGTATTAAAGAATAAAATTTATATATGTGAAATAAAAGGAATAATAAGTTTTAAAAGTGTTTCTTAAAAATAAAATAATTTAAATAATTTTATTTTTAAGTATGATAAATAATTTTCTAACAATTATGACTTGAGTTAAGGGACACATTACCTTAAAACCTCATTTTAAATCATTTTAATGATTTACTTTCTAAATATTTTTCATTAATGGCCATATTATTAAAAATATTTTATAGATTTATTTATATTGACATTAAAAAATAATAAAATAAGTTTTATATCTATTTTTTACTATTTTTAAATGTCTTTAAAATGAATATTTTTATATATTTTATATATAATGTTTTGTAATTTTTACAAAAAGGAAAAAAGAATTTTCTATTTTAAAATATATGATGTAAGAAGATTATCCTATTACAACTATAGTTATTTTATGTTTTTCTTAATGTATATAATTACATGTTTTTTTCAAATAAAAACCATTCTTCCCTTCATTCTAAGTATTTAATCTTTGAAAATGTGGTTTTAACTAATATTTATTTATTAGTATATGAAAATGTTTTACTTATGGTTTCAAAAGTATATTTTTATAAGTTTGATTATGAAAATTTTATCTGTTTCATGTATGTTATATTCCTTGTAAATTTTTTATAATGAAGGGTAATCCTCATATATCTCTTCTATGCATTGGATAATGATTATGTTATCTGGATAATTATGCTGAAAATAACTGAGTAGTTTATTCCATTTACAAGGTTTCGTGTATGAGTTATTATACTGGTCCTATAAATATTATTTCCCAAGGATCCTAAATGAATTTCATATTCTTTTTAATTAGTTTTAATGGAAATATTTTTATTTTATAGGGTATTTTAGTGATCTCTTGTTTAAAATCATTATTATGACTTTTAAGGGTATAAAGGTACATTTTTTAGAAAATGTTTTTAATGGGTTATCAGGTTATATAAAAAACCCTCATGATTATGATTTTATTTGTATACATTATTATAAAGTGTTCTATAAAAAACATTGCGAATTAAATATGATTTTATATGTTAATAAATAATTATTTTATTTCAAATTTTATTATGATATAGAAAAACATCTCTTATATGATCTCATGGTTTTGAAATGGACTAATGGGTTTATTTATTCCTTTGCATATTTCAATTACTGAGATTTTTATTTTCATACCATGTTTTCAAAAAAAATTCACAGATTTTAAGTACGAGTAGTAATAATGATGAATTTTTTTTAAAATCATGATTATCTTTCAGGAAAAGAAAACACATTTCATTTTAAAAGTATTATATTCTGGAAAAAATTTATAGTAACTTTAATTTTCCACTCTATAGTGTATTCTTTTTTATGTAATATTTATAACCTAATTATATAAAATAATAAACTTAGAAAATGTCATTTAGAATGTAAGAAAATGAATTCTTTATTTAAAACTCAAGATTATATAAGGGTTCTTAAATGGAGTCATTGAATTTCTTCCATTAATGAGAAACACATTCAATAGGTGGGAATGGATATTTTTATATGAGATATATTATTATTCATAATGTTATTATAAATTATACTATATCATATGGATATCATTGATTTACATCAAAATTATGTATAGGACCCCAAAATGATATAGGCTCATGATTGAAGATGAGATAAATGTATCATACATAGATGGAAGAATAAGAAAAATGAATTATTTATATTTATATATCATTCATTGATCTTGTGTAAATTATTTTAGGAGATCATGGGTGGATCATATTGCATTAGAGGAGTTTATTTACAATACCAATTAATATTTTTCAATTTTTAAGATATGTTTTGAGGAAATATATGGATAGTAATGTCGATAACCATTATGTCAGACTGAGCTACGTGAAAAAACACTGACCTAGTTTGGTGTAATATTTTAGGGGACAGATTAAGTTAATTTAAAAGTATATAATTCAAATTCAAAGTCGATATAAGTATTAATATGATCATCAAAAATGGCCCCTGATATTTTATGATAGTGATTTTTTTCACTTGAATGTTATTCATATATTGGAGCATAAATGGATTGGTAAGTAGAGATATTTGATGTCGTGATATGTGGGGTTGTTTAATACCATTGAGATTGTTATAGAGGTTTTATATAGATTGACTTTTCTGCATCATTACAAAATAATTCATAATAATTTTTAGGTTTCTCAATTGAGAAAGTATCAACCAAACCCTATATATGTTTTGAGTTTGGAATCAATCGAATTAAAACATATGTATCATATACAAATAAACTAATTAGGTTGCAGATTATGGAGAGAATGTTTCATAGTGAAGGTGGATCACTTTACTAAAAGTGTTATGATACCATGGGCAAATTCAAGGTACAAAACGGGATAAAAAGGCTAAGATACACCTATAATGGTTAATGTTTTTTATTCATAAGACTTGCTATTAACTATTCAATTATAAAAGGTCATATAGAGTGAGGAATTGTATCACCATGAATTTGGTCAGTATACTACTTTATTTTTTGGGTGTTTTTAGGTAAAAAATGATTTTTTCAGAAAACATGTAAAAGAAAACCATTAATCATGGTTTTTATAAGCATTAAAAATAGATGTATGAGATTGTAAAATATTCCAGTGTCTATTCCCAGTTAGGTTTAATCATTGTTTAACCATAAGAGTTCAACATTGAAGGTTCTAGGTATAGATAAATATCCTATTGGGTAGTTTCTGACTCATATTGTTTCATAGATAATGAATAATAAAAGATATACATGATAAAGAATTGAATTATAGATAGAATTAAATCAATTATTAACCAAATATTACATCATAACCAAGAATCCATGATCATCACATATAATGGATAATTAATTTATTTATATAAATAATTGTCTTGCATTGAAGGTTTTTCCTTTTTAATAAATAAGTTTACGATTTCTTGTTGTACCATCATTGTGGTGAGATGGTCCAATTATATAATCCCACTTGTGAGGATCCACACATTATCTATGAACCTTTGATCATCAACATAGAATTTTTAGTGTTATAGAATGTATATTATAATGATTACATTGATCGATGTTGATCACAAAAAAAACCCTTCAAGGTGAGAAGGAATCACTCAATTTATCTCTAGTATTCAAGTGATGGAGGAGGATCAACATTATTACTCTTGAGAAAGTTCTTGAGATATTTATCTATTTGGTCCTAAGAGACTTATCTCTTGAAATTTTTGGGCTCAATGAACATCTATCCAAGAAAAGATATATAACTGTGTATTTTTAATCTTTTTTGGGGTTAGAAATTTTACCAAATCCCTTATCCAATCCTTTATTCCATAAAAATCCTCATGTATAATAATAATATGATTAATATAATTATTTACTTATCATGTTCAATACCTGAAAATCAATAAATATTTATTATTAAATAAATTAATCCGTATTTATTGAAATTATATTTAATATATCATTTAAAACTTAACCATAAACATCGACCCTCTATCATCCTTGGTATTTACTGAGCCTTGAATAATGACTATTTATTTTAAAAATAAATATTATTGTATTAATCAATGATAAATAAATAAATATTATATCACTAAACTAGAATATAAACATATATAAAATATTGATGAAAACAAATAAATATCTATTTCCATGCGAATAAACAAAAATAAATAAGTATTTACATAATTAATAATTACGTATTGAAATGAATATTTATTCAATATTCAACTCACATAATATTCTATATAATAATTGTTGACTAAATATATGAAATCAACTAAACCAGAATAGCTATTATACCATGTATATGATAAACATTTTTTCAAAATGTCATATTCAATTTAAATTTAAACGAGGATCCAAATAAACATAGTGTGTGACCCTTTAGTCTTCTTTCTTAGTGGAATTAGGTGGTTATGCCTAAATTCCAGGGTTAGTATCTAGAAACATTCCATGTAACCCATAGATTATGAGTTTAAATACCACATATGAGTGCCTACAATGTAATATAATCACTTTATCAAGATATCTTTAATCAATAAAGATTCATGCTATTGTCATTAACCTATGTTCTCAATCTCTTTCTTTGACTTTACGAAATTGAACTTGTCAATAAAACATCAGGTATATACACTTAATAAAGTAGTTTAATTTTCATATAAGGTCTTTAGATAAATCTTTAATTAAATAATACAAGTTTCAAATCATTTCTTAAATTATTCATTAATGAAATTTCAGTCATGAAACACCCTATGTATATATCCTCACCGTGATAATATGTTATCATAGTTTTCATCAATACATCAAAATGTGTGACACATAGCATACATTAATAATGATCTTAAATTATAATTATAAATATACACATATTAATATAGAAACATCCAATGAAACATGTAAATGTGGATTTTATAAAGATGGGTCATGTTCTCATAATCTTCTACTTTGAAGATTACCAAGGGCATACGCCATGAAAAAGTGTCTCAATGTCCTGTGAGTCTCCAACCATGATAGCCTATATCATTTTCATATCATTAAATGATATCATTTGGATATATAACATGTATTTAAGAATATGGTCATGGAACTTCTAGGTTCCCATCATATCGAAGAACTACTATGACCTTTTAGTGCAACAAGTACTCCAAGGAAATTATCACATATATATCATGCCAAAGAATAATAATCATGTGATAAGTAATTAATTAATATTTCGGACCATGAATATTCTTGTAATATAATTTCAAAAGTAGTTAGTTCTAGGGAACCAACTCTAAGAGACTATTAATTTCACTAGATTCAACTTTTAACACTCTACTAGTTAGTATCACATGTTAAATATGATTCTACTGAGTTATGGTTATAACTATTGAGCCCACCACGCTACTTGTGGTTGATCTTCTTGATGTGAACTCCTATTTTTTAGAAAAATCTCCCAAGAGTTGATATAAAAAATTATAAACTTAAATTCTCTATCATACATGACATATTGGATAATAACATGGATATAAGATCATCATAATATGGTTGAACTTTATAATTGAGGTATAAATTCAAAATCTGGAACAAAGTATTGTTAAACATGTTTCTTGAGATACATTTGAAACCGGAACATAATTAGTCAAATTTATATATGATAAATACTATATAAAATAGTATTTACAATTTCATATTACCTTATTCATATTGTGATTCTAGATTGAATTGATCATGAAGAAGATAATTTGTACATATTTGAAAGCTAATATTCTCATTTCAATAATTATCAAGAACTAATCTAATTTTTCCTTCCAAATAATTGCAAATAGTTCTAAATGCCTACATTTGTAGTTCTCCAAGTCATACATGACATTTTAAATATATTATTTATGCACAATCAAAATCAAGTATATGTATATCTCATTATATGTGAGATATATTTTCAAATAACTCATAGGTATAAGTAGTCTATACATCATAATAATACCATGTAACACTAATGTAATTAAGGTAAATTGTTCAATATTTTATCATTGAATACCATATCAAATATGTACTATGAATTGGATCTTGTAACCCCTCAATATAAACTATTAGATTGTGTTCCCCAGGACTTTGGTTACTACTTAGTCATTTTGGAGAATTATTCAATATTATATAACCATAAGACTAATAACTTGTTTTGCATAGGTTATTAAACAGACCTATCTTGGAAAACTATAGTGCTCCCACTACCACTTATAATCATTGAAAAAAAATTCATTTAAAAATAATATAATATGATTAATATTATGGTTTCAAACCATAAAAAGATATTTGAATCTTTAATTACATATTGGAATTATTTTATGTCACCAAACTTTCTGGTCACATCATATAGACATGTTCCATATATTTTCCTCCAAGGGAGGTGTCCTTGACATTAGATACATAATATAATGATAATAATAACGTTTAAATTTATAAATCAAAAGGATTTAAGAATTATGGTTTGGAACAACCAATCAATACTTATTAGTATATATCTCATACCATCCATGTGAAGTTTCTATTTAATACCCACCAACAGCTTTACAGTAACCACCAAAATATAAACTGAATTTGTTTATATTGAACCGTTCCTTGAATCAATAATTACTTTTTTAATATAGTTGGTTAAAACTTTCTACTCTCTATATAATTTATTATTTTTATAGAATAATATATCACTCTTTTTGGTGAATATAAAAGCACCACTTTGGTTTTAACCCTCTTATATTGAAAATTTATTTGGAATAATTCATCCCACTAAAACTTATGGAGTTCACTATTCTTATGGAAAATTTTACATCTAAATCCAAGATTAAATTAAATTTGGCATGTTCCCACTATATATAAAGATATTTCCTTTATATATATAAATTTAGTGGGTATTTTTAATAACTTTATATCATGGGAATGTTAAAATCCTTAGTAACTATAAGATAATAATATAAGATGCTCTTTGTATTTCTTTTGATAAAAATTTGACATTATTTATAACATAACAAATGTTTCAAATAAAACAACTTAAGATATTAAATTAATTTATTCCCATAATACCATAACTTATATGATACTATTTGTCAATTTATTTATCATATGGTTAGTTGTTACACTTCTATTTTGTAAACATGTCAATAAAGGAATCACAAAAGACATGAAATATTTATAAGGATCTTCATCAATATACCTTATAATATCACAATATCTATGAGTTGAATAAGGTAATGTTTGTTTAAGAAAACCTTAACTATACATTTAATTATCAATGAATACTTGGTTAATACATTCTTCAATATATCATTTTGTCGGATCCTATATCTTTTAATAAATTCATTCATTATTTTCATTTATCATTCCCAAAATTTCTTAAATAAAATTAATGAAGTGTAACATCCTAGTTATATAAAAAATAAGACATATTTCATATTTATTAATATTTGTGAATTAAATATTAATTTTACTTTAAAGGGGTTGTATGTTCGATAGCGTACCCAATATGGAACAAAAGGTTTCTTTGAAATCTTACGTCGCACACTAATAATATAATATTATTATTTTAAATGGCAGTTAAATACAAGATGTTGTATTGGTGGGAGTGAAAAAAACTAACTAAAATTTGATTATAAATTTTTGTTAAAGGTATTTACATTTATCCAATAAAAGTTAGAGGCTTAAAATGTGAATGAATCTAATTTTAAGCATAATTTACATTAAAAGAACGATTTACCTCCTTTTAATGGAGAGTCCTCTTTAAATATAATTTTGGTCAATTTAATACATTCTATTTGAACAAATAGAATTCTTTTTTAGAATGGGAAATTCAAAACTTACTTTGTGCAAATTTTTGGAATTTTTCCGATAATGTTCATTTTTTTAATGAATAGTGAAAAATATTGTATTTTAATTTAAAACTGTGTTTTAATATAATTTATTTATGTGTTTAGATTATATTTTTTATTGGTTTTAAAGTTTATTTAGAATATATTTTTACCATTTATTCCAATTTTTGTCATTACAACTAATTTCACACTGAAATTGGACATAAACATGTGTTGATCTTTTTACAGTTATTGTTTCTTAAAAACATGCTATTTGTTTTGACAAAGAGAAATAATTTTAAATTAATTAATGAAACTTCTATGTTTTTAATTTGTTTAAATAGTCACCATTTTTTAATTTGGAATATCAAATATAACTTAGGCTGAATTTTTGGTATTTTTTTGAAAAACATCAATTTTTTGATGAATAGTGAAACCACTTAGTAGTAGTTAAAGAAAATGGGCTTTTTCATTAAAATGAAATTTTACAGCTTCTATGAATTGAATTTTGAAAATTCGACATATATGGTTGTTATTAGTATGTAAAATGTGGTTCGATAAGATGAAAATAATTTTTGGTGAATAGTAACTTTTGACTTTTATTTACCGCAGTTAAAGGTAAATAGGGTAGTTCAAGATAAAAAGAATATTATAATAATTCAAAATTACCTTAACACTAGTCCAAACCTTATTGTTTGAGTCATTTACGACCATGGGCATCATTGGGTCGATTTGGGGACCCCATTGAGCCACTTGGGAGTGATAATGACACTTTAGATTAATTAACTTATAGTAATGGAAAAAATGACAAAAACAAATATCTTTTAATAAATTAATTTTTACAAGGGGTTATATAAATTATCATTTCAATTAGAAATATTAATTTCAAATATAAAAATATTTCCTACATCATGGTAGTTTTTTATAATTTTTAGACATCAAATAAATTAAATTATTTATGAAACAATAATGAGGCATTGTTTACCTCATTAATAAATTATTTAAATAAATAAGATAATAAATATTAAAATAACATCCAAAACCTGTCCAATTCTTATTGGATGAATTTATTTTGACCATGAGTCGTCTTATCTTCATCTGTAATGAGTTTTGGACCTTTTTAAACCGAATATCATTATATAATAAAAAAATATTATCACACTTTCCTAAAGATCCCCTCCTCACCCTTATAAAAGTCCTTCACTTATAACCAATTCCTCACACCTCTAAATAATTTTGGCTCATCCAAACTCTACCCAATTAATCTCACTACATCCCTCTCCTCCTCCTAGAATCCTTACCTTAGGCAAACAACACTTCAAGAAGTTATTTTGGTTCAAACCAAAGGAAGTTACCCAAATTAAAGGTAACATTTTCTCTTAACTTCTTTTATTTTATTTTACTTCTCCAAACCATAAAATATTTTTATTCATTTGTTTTATAACAAGAACTGTATCCTAAATATACTAGTATGTTTTTATGATAATTATTCTAACTACACTTACACACACCTCCATCTAATGGGTGATGAACATAATATTTCTGTGGATGACAAACTAACGCCTCACAGGACGATGATTGTTCGATTATATCCAACCGCCTATCATGGTGGCCATTAAGATGACACTATATTTATATATGATATATATTATGTTTATTTTTTCTTTATGATTCTGTATTTTTTTATAGCATACCTTTATGGTTTCCATTATGGATAAACGTGATAGTTTAATTTGAGGAAGTGCGGACTACCACCCCCTCAAAGTGATAGGACTCATTAATTCCATATGTGGGACGTATAAAGGATGAAGTTAATGATATTATATTTAATATTATACTGTAATTATAATATAACTATGTATAATTATGTTTTAATTCCATTAAAATAAGAAATATAAATGAAAGTAGCGTTCATGTGTACGTACGGCTTACCATCTCCATGAACGGTGCATTTCATTTCTTACCTCCAAATCAAATGTACTATTATAAATAAATATATATATATATATACTAGATATATATGATATATATGATATATAGGATATCTAAATAATGAATATCATTCTGGATATAATGAACTACTGACCCCATGGACAACTTCTAAATATAAGGTGTTCATTTTTTACTCAAGTACCAAATGTTGAAAAAACGATCGTTATTAACTTAAATGATTACATAATGTTTATAACATGGTAATAAGTGATATAAAAGGAATAATAAACTTGAAAAATGTTCTTAAGAAAGTAAAAATTAACTTTAGTTTATTATTCAAGAGATTAAATATCAATCGAGTCAAGTCATACACGAGGTAAGGGACTTTGTCTCAATCTCCTTTCATTGAGGAATATTTTGTTTTAATACACGATTTTCTTTCATACGCAATATAAACACCTTTGACTTTTCATTTAATTCAAATTGAATCTTGTTTTTACAAGGCATTTTACTAAATGAAAAAAAATGAATGTTTTTTTTACATTATCAGTGACAATGACCTTTATGTCGCTGCGAGTATTATTTGATCATTGGCTTCCTTACCAAGCTGTAATGTTTTTAAAAGGAAAAAATAAATACCATATACACTTTTTATGTATTTTGGTATTGAAAATGATTTTGACAATGGATTTATAATTTCAATATCTTGAAATGATATATTTGTATTAAAATGTGGGAATGTTATCTATCCTTTATACTTATGTTATGTGTTATGATTATGTTATGGTCATTGGGAATTGTTTAAGTATACGGGTGGTTATATGATAAACCTAGGTCAGGTGATCCGGAGATATCTCTCCAATGAATTTTGTAACGCGAAGGAGGTAAACGTGAATGTTTCTCCTAAGAGATTTAGGGAATATACTGTGATGGGTATTCCAAATGTAACTCCCTATGTTGCTAAGGTAGCTAAAATGTAAGTATGATATGAATGCCACAATTTACCATTATGATTTATGATTTCTATGTGTTATTCATAAATCATTTGATTTCATGAGGTAAGTAATAGAGTTCATGTTTTGTATGTATTTATGAACTAATGTTTTCTTTCTTTGTTTTATAGCCCTTACAGAGCTTTTTATACTCATCCCAAGTTTTGAAATGTTATCCGAGGACTTAAAGATGAATAGGGTTAAGGATGGGATCAAGGAAAATTCATGTTGTCTAAAACATGGAACAAGACATGACTCTTTTTTTCCAGAGTTTTTATTTTATGAAAAAAATGGAAATTGAGTAGAAGTGTCTACTTTTTAATCTTTTGAGATGTAACAGTTAGGTCTTAATTATCTAAAAATTTAAACTTGAAAAGATACTCAATGTAAATTATTTATTTAATTCAATGTTATGTAATGTTTATGGCCACGTCCTTATATGAAGAATTTGAATTTACCGATAACTTCACCTTAGAATTATTTATTCTTTATAGTAGATTAATCTATGAAATCATTATATAAGACCTTTATTTATAAGTGTTTATTTTTCCTGAAACTCAATAAGTAAGTAAATTGATAATACCTAAAGGTTTTTTAGCTACAAACAGAATAACTAATCATTTGGGTATAACTTTGCCAGCAACCATTATTTTTACTTAACAATTAATTAAATTTCCACAAATTTATATAAATATTATAATTTATATTCATCATATTTTCCCTATATTTTATAAAAATTATTCTAAAATTAATAAACTATTAATTATGTGTAGAATACTATGTAGTTGGGGCTTATCCTAGTGGTAAGAACCCATTTATTCTACATGAATAATGGGGGCTTAAAACCCATTGGGCATAGGTACTGTAGTAGTACTGAAGCAGTGGCAGCACTATAGAAACGACAGGCACTATAGCGGCAGCAGAGTACTGTAGTAGTGGCGGGTACTATGCAGTACTGTATTAGGGCGGGTACTGTGGTAGTACTATTCACATAATGGGCATTGGGTCAAAAAAATGGGCCTACGGGCCATGTAATGGGCTAAATTCCAACAGGGCCTTCAGACTATGTAATGGGTATCCATCAACCTAGTTAAAGAGGTATTTTCTTTTGTTTAATAATAAATGAGGCTTCGACCCCAACCATTAAAAAAATTATGTATAGAATACTATAAATATTAATTTCAAAATAAATTTTTTTTTCTTACATCAAATAGAACACTAAGAGAAATGTATAGGTAACACTTAATAGAAAAAATAGTTAAATTAGAATATATACATTGGGAAATATGATGTTCTGATATTCTAATTTCTGAGATAAGAATCAACCTTTTCAAACCTTAGTAGAGTTCACATTTACTTCTTGAAGTTAGGTGCTTCTCATAACTGATATAAGAATCACCTTTCCTCAGCTTCTGTGAGAAAACACCATACTTATAGTAATGTTTCATTCTTAGTTTTAGTATTGGAATAAAATATATTATTTAATAACCAACAATTAATAAAATAAAAAATTAAATATATAATTAATATATTTAAATTAGCTTATAATTCTTATGTCTTCTTTAATTTTTTTAAATTATACTTTTAAAGACTATTTTTTGTCCACATGAAAAGAAAATATCTTCATGTTCCTTACAGTAACTCTGAATATTTTTTCACTTTGAAAGATATTTAAAAGTAACCATTTACTATAAAATATTCATGGTATTTTCTGCCTTACCTTTTATATTTTTCACTATAAGGGTCGTGGAACCAAGTTCTCCACAACTCTTATTTACTCGGTGAAGCTACGTTAGAAGATTCTTGAGTTATTCATCCCATAATTCTAGATAAACAAAGAAAACCTATAAGGAATGTATGATAGTATGAGATTAAGGTAAAAATTGTTATCTATATAGAAGAATAAATTTATTAATTTATCAATGTACATTGGTATATTAAATTTAGGATCCATATCCAAATACCCCCTTTCTAGTTTACACTAGTATAGTATGCTGAAAATATAATTTATTTAAAGCCTTTCATCCTCCTTATAAAGATAAGGAAATTGAGATATCATGTTATAGTAATACCTAGCCTTATGTTTCATTATTAGTTCTCAAGAAATAACAATAGATATTGGAAGCATACCTATGTACCTCTTCTAGCATCCTTGTCAATTTCTCTTACTTTGTGAGCTCGCTGGACAAGAGTAGAGAATTCCATCACATGGTAGAACTTTTCCAGTGGTAGTTTAGTATATAAAAAAATTATAACACCCTTGTAAATTTGTGGGGGTGATTATATTTCCTTTTTCTAAATGATAACATTCTTCAACGATTTCACATTCCATATTTAATAAAAATAATATTTTAGTTTTATCTTGATTTCCAAAAGATATGATTTTATAAAAAAAATTATTAATTAGTCTCCTATTTCTTTCTAAACCCAATAAAACTCACCATTGGTTTCAAAATATACTATCACATGGATATTGTCATGTAAAGGATTCATATTTCCCTTCTCACAACCCAGATTTGGGCCTAATAAGCTTTGATGGGTTTTCAATATGCATAAATTTCCAACTAAACTAACTCACAACTCCTTTATCTATTGAGTGGACACCCCAATCCTAAAATCATGGATAAATAATTACTCAATACTTACCTCCCAATGTTTCTATTTCCTACTTGGGAAATCAACCCTTGATGTCAATTGAGTGAATTTGACCCAAAACTCATCCTAAAATTCTTGAATAATTGAAAGCACCCCGACTTGGGATGGTTAAGAACATTGAAGTATGTTCGGATTTTATCATAAATATTGGAAGGTTATACTAGATTAATATATTAATTTGATGTATATTTAATATTTATGCATAAGTTTACCGATTTATCTTATTATATCCTTATTAATAATAAGTGGAATTTACTTAAGTGATTAACCATATTTAAGTTAAATATATACATAATCCAATTATTTAATTTTCCATTAATGCTTGTTAATTCATTTATTTAATATGAGAACAATTTATTAAAATAAATAACTAACCATACAAATAACATAATTATATATATATATATGAATGGGTATGATCATGAGTTTTATCTAATAGTTTTTTATCTATTGGATGATAAACCAACTCTATCCCAAGGAAAATAACTCCTTGAACTTTCACTAATTCAAGCTGCAGCATTCCACATGTCCACATATTCACCTTATGGATTGGTTTCACCTCAAATCGATCATAAACCATCTCCAATTTCTCGAGATCTCTATCCATTACATAAGCTTTACTCACACACTAATGAGGGGAACAAAATTGTTGGTTGAGGGGTTTATATAAGAGAAACTATGGGCATATAGATCCTTGCATAATGATAGGTGGGGATGAAATGTTGGTCATCATGTAATTTAATAATAATAATAATAAAATAAAATTAAACCAATAACATACAAAGTAATTGTCTAAACACGTGATCACCCATATGCATTCAATGAATATACAATTTAAATATAGCTAGCATTCATTTCAATTCATTCTTTAATTAATATCAAAAATGATCTATGACTAGGACTTTAGATAACCAAACCCATGGATAATTTATTAAACTAATTATTTAATTAAAAAACCTCAAAGTGATCCAAATAATTATTTTATTAATTAATTAATTCAATTTATCTAAATTTTATCCAAAAACTTCCTACAAATTTATATCATGCCTAATTTTAAACAAATAGATTAAATTCATTTTATCCAAATTGAATAAAGTGAACATTTATACTTGGAGGCAATGCATGTACCCATCCAAACTAGTCAACATGGTCTGTGTATTGTGTATTAACATGGAATATAGCATACATTTCTTGGAATTTAATTATAATACATGAATTTTCATAGAAACACACATGTTCATAAATAAAATGTGTGGCATGTGGTGTAATTAACGCACACAAAAACACAAGTAAAGACCATACCCTACTTTTAGTTTAATATTTAACATGGGAATTAATTTAATATATAATAAATGATCCAACCACATAGTGTGTAATTTCAATAAATAATGCTCATAGCACATGTAAGTAGGTTTTATTTTTTAATAAATTTTTCTCTTTGTGTTAAATTAAACACGTAGGTTACATTAAATTATAAAAACATATACTTAAGCTACACAACATGTAATATCTTAATCCCATTTCTATAACACACACCTATATATATGGAAGGATTTTTAGTAGAGGATGTGTTTGATGTACCCAATGTGGAAACAAGTAAAATTTCATTTAACATTAATGTTTAATGGTTTTTCAATCCAAGTTTCATGTAATAAATTCAAAACATAACATGTATCCTCTATTGTTTCTAACAAGAAAACACATACACTACACAATGTATAATAAAGATAAATAGTATGTCATAAAAACCTATGTGTGATCTCAGAACAGTCAACACATGGTGTTCATTAGATTCATTCTACGTGTAGTTAATGCATGAAACATTGAATTAATTTTGGATTCATCCTTTTTCATTTAACATAGGTACAAAATTTTTACCTTCGAGCTACAAACCGTATAGTCTGTTGTTATCTAGCCAAAGTCGTTAGTACCTCTTGATGGTGTCTTAGAATTTTTTTATGTTTATTTAACCTTTTCATGGATTTATGGGAGAGAAAGAAGAAGGGAATAGAATAATTTGAGGTTTATATTTAATCAAAGAATAAAATTAAAATGAAAAATAATGAAAAATTCATATCATTAATATATTATTAAAAAATAATTATAAATTAATTATGTGATTTCTATGATATCAATTGAAGGTTCCAAATGTAGTGAAAGAACTTATTTCACACTTTCAAACTCAAATTTTTCCTAATTAATGAATAATATGAGAAATACATGAAATGTAATATCATGAGAAAAGGAATTAAATCAATGATTAATATACTATTAATCTGAAACTAGGAAGTTGGGGTCTTCACATAAAATTTATAATTAATTTATTTAGATTAATAATTACCTTGTATTGAAATCATTTATTTTCAGATGAATAATTTGACCAATTATTAGTGTACCATCATTGTGGAGAGAGGGTCCAAGGATAGAACACCACCCGAAATGACCCACGTGTGCTCTATAAACCTCTTATTTTCACCTTAGAATTATTCAAGTGTTAGTGTGGATGTACTAATTCTTACATTAATTTATGTTGATCAAAAAACAATCCTTAAAGGTTATAAATAATCACTCTTGTTCTCTCTAATTTTGAGATGATGAAGGATGATAATTACTATAACACTCCGAAATGTGGAAACAACTTTAAACATGGAATCATAAACATAGGTCAGAGATAACCACAAAGAAATCATGATAAAATAAGTATCATGATGGATTAGGTTCACTCCCTAATCTCTTTCATGATGTCTCGTGAGACTAAAACATTACCTAAAGCATTGGAGTTACATATAATTTTGGGTGCACCCACCACATTCATTTTATTCACATGCACAAGTGTTCCATACAGATCATACAACATTGAATCATTTATCATAAAATTTTATTACAAGATAGAGTGTGGAATAAATAAGTGCAATTCTGTAATAAAATAATTATAAGGTCATAAATTTTAATATCCTTGATAGGAAATGGGTATGGATATTCATTACGTAATTGTTTTGGCATGGAAAATTACAGTGAAATTTTAGAATCATAACAATAGTACTTAAAGATTAATAAATTTGTTTGATAAAGAATAAAAGGGTATCTCATCATTTAAAAAAATGGATAGTAAGGGTTTTCTTAAAAACCATATCACAATATTATTAATTGGGAATAAAATTCATAAAATGGAGAATATTATTGAATAGAGAGGAGAAGGAAAGGATCTCTTATTAAATTTTGGCATCGTAACAAGTGTACATAATGGTTCATGGGAGGGATTAAAGAGATTGAAAGGGGTATATCATAATTTAGACATAAAATTTAAATTAAAGGGGATATTTAAGAATATATACCTACATGAAAAATGGAAATTAAAATACATAACATAATAGAGGTTCTTCATAAAAAGAGGAGGGTGGAAGATCCCTTACCTTGAGAGTGTGATTCCAAAAACATGGGAGGAGATTATTGAGAGATTTGGGGCACCTTAAGAATAATATATAGAGGGTATGAAAGATAAAGACATGCTCAACGGTTTTTGAGTGGAGAGTAATTGGATATTGGGTGGGTTATATTGGAAAATAGGTGGAGTTCCTTATTATTTATAAAACATTGGTTATATACTGTATATAATACTGTAATCAAAACCAAAAACCTTCACATGGTTTTTCCAATGGTTTCAACCATAGGGGATTCTTTTTTAATTATTTTATAATCCCAATGGAAAAAATTATTAAAATAATACCCTTGGTGATGTGGATGTGAGCCATGCTCTTAATGAAATAATTTTATAACCTTAAAATATAATCTAGGTTTTGTAGGATTCAAAAAGGCCTTATAAAATTAATCAAATAACTAAAAAATAAACTTATTTTAAATAGGAAACGTAGATTTAATAATCAATACCTTATATATTATTTATTACATCATTTTTTGGTCATTATGATGTCGTAATACACACCATATATTTATATCATATTTAATTTTTACAAAAAATTTATTGAATCAAAAAATTATGAAAATATTTATATAGGATAAATTTTATCTTATGATTAAAAAATATTATTCATTTATCCAAAGAATTTTCTAAATATATTAATTTTCACTTTAAAAATAGAATTTACATTTATTGAGAAGTGATGGGTTTTTTGAAAATAACAGTTTTCTAACCCTTATAAAATTATATTTAACTTCATAAATATTATAGGATCATTTATATGTAGTAAAAATAATATAATAATAACATTTTGTTTAAATATTATTTATTTAATATTTCCATTAATTCATCAAAATAACCTTTTTAATTAAAACTAAATATTAATTAAAAATATAATTTATTTTTTATTGTTTAAAAATAAAAATAATTTATATTATAGAAGTAAATATAACCATTAGTATATTGAGAAAATAATATTTATATTCACTCTATTATGGTAATAATAAATTCCCCTTTAATACATTATCAAACAACCTAAGGGTAGGGTGCACGATGGTGATACTTTCATGTGGTTGTTCAATGTACATGGTTTTGATTGTGATCTCGGTGATCTTAATCTTCTCCTATAAATGGTTTCACTCATTCTATAGTAATTGGATCTTATCTTGGCCTTGGTTAATGTAAAATTCTAGTGATTTTATCTCCCCTGGTACCTCCAATAAATGGTCTTCATAGGGTATGATCATACTGATTGAGGTTGTCTCTTCCTTTGTCTGTGTCAATTGTATTTGGTAAAACCCTATATTTTTACTAATCATGTGATAACTATTAAACAGTTATGTTATTAATTGTAATGATTCTATTTGACTTTTAAATACAATAGGCTCTAATAAAACCAATGAAGTTCATGTGTTTTATATTACGATAATACATGACAATATATTTAATTAAAGAACATGGGGTTTTTATTTATAAATATCTGGGTTATTACAATCTTCCCCCTTTAGAAAATTTTCCCTAAAAATTTTCATTTCACACACTAATATCGATTAGGGAAATTAAATTTCATTACCTCCTCTAGTTCCCACATCGCTTCTTCAAACGTATAGTTTCTCTACAATACATTGATTAAGTGAATTTTCTTATTTCACAGAACTTTTTCTCTATGATCAAATATCTTCACTGACTGCACCTCATATGAAATTTATTCTCCAACTGTACCACCTCTGGATTGAGTACATATAAGGGGTCTAGTATGTACTTACTTGAGAGGAATACATGGAATACATCGTGTAAATGAGATATTTTAGGTGGTAGTTATAATCAATAGACCTCAGCTCTGATGTAATCATGAATAGTCAAGGGATAGATGTATCTTGGACTAAGATTTCCCTTATTCCCAAACCCCCTAAAATTATTCCATTGAGATATGTAGAGGACCACCTTGTATCAAAACTCAAACTCTATCCCTCATTGAGGATTCTCATCATAGGTATTTTTTTACTCTGAGCAGCCTTGATGTGGTACTAAATGGTCATGACATTTTCCACCATTTCCTCTACCATTTTAGGATGTATCATTTTTGATTCCCCAACTTCCTACTAGAATGCTGGTGTCCTACACCTCTTTCCATAAAGGCTATTATAGGGATTAATTTGGGTTCTTGGGTAAAACCAATTATTGTATGAGAACTAAACTAGAGGAATATGCTGTTACCATCCTTATATTTAGTCAATTGAGGATGATTTCAACATATCCTTGAGTGTCCAGATAGTTCAGTAAGATTGTACATCAATTTTAGGGTGATGAGAAATGATGAAGTTTGACTTATTATGTTTTGCATGTTGAAGACTCTTCCAAAAAGTTGAGGTAAATCTTGGATCTTTATCAAATACAAACAATAGTGGAGTTCCATGAAACCTTACCACTTATTTAATGTATATCCTTGAAATTTCATCGAGTGATATGTTCTCTCAAATTGAAATTAGGTGATTAGACTTTGTAAGATGATCCACTACAACAAATATATCATTATTTCCTATTTATTTCTTTTTAATACTAGTAACAAATTCCATGGTAATATTTTCCAATTTACATGTAGGTATGGGTAATGTTTTCATCCTTCGCTTTTATTTTTTCTTTTCTTCCTTCAATTACTATCATAAAGTACACCTTGATGTATATTTTGTGATCTCCATATTCATATTGTCACACCATTAGTTCTTGTGGAGATCTCGATACATCTATGTGCTTCTTGGATGGAGAGATAAGTTATATCTTTGTGCATCATGAAACAAATCCTTATTTAACTCAGGATTTGAGGGTACACATATCATGACCCAGATATTATAACAAATTCATCACTAACACTGAACTCTGAGGATTTACCTTATCTTATAGCTTCAACATTATTCTGAATTTCCACATCATCTCCTTGAAAATATATTTTCTTGTCCACAAGGTATAGTTGATTAATAATTTATTAATGTATTGATGATACTTCTTCCTTTATGATTATTATGTATATTCTTTTCAGGACTAAAAATATGGGTCCTTCACAATTTTAATCAATGATAAAAATGATGGATCTTTTCTAATTCATTAATTTGTAACATTATTCACTTTACTATGATAATAGTGGATTAATAATTCATACTCCTTGATCATCTCTAATAATCATCATTAGAACATATTCGACTATTTTTATGTGAATATATAATTGAGGCTATTGTGATTTATATATATTTCACACTTATCTAAAAATAGATAATGACACTATATTTTCAACACAATGATTACTAAAGCTTACTATTGATCCTGTGTTTGGTTGTTTTGTTCAAAAAATTTAAATTTCATTCAATAATTAGATATAAAATTTTCATTTTCTAGTAACACATAACCCAATTAATTCTTTTAATAATTGTTTTATACCAAAAAATGATCACCACTTGTTGGTAGAGTAAGTAAAGGTGAATTCATAATTAACTTTTTCAGCTCCACGAATATCTTTTCATATTCATTATTCCAAAAAAAATTATTAAATTTCAAGTTATCTTGGTTAGAATTATTTATAATCATGAAATTTTTTTCAAAAATCGACGATAATACCCAGATAACCCCATGAAACTACATATTTTTTTCATAGATGTTGGTATCAGTAATCCATAAATTTATTTAATCATCAAAGTGTCCACAATATCCCATTACATGTGATAATATTACCCAAGAATGATAATTCCTTCAACCATAACTCACATTTCCTATAATTTTCATAACTATTATCCTTTTGTAAGTTATTTAGAATAGTGTCAGATTCTCCTCATGCTTTTCCTTTCTTTTGGAATATATTAGAATATCATTAATAAAGACAATTTAATTTGTTTATATTAATCTCTAAAGACTATGTTCATCAAGTACATGAATATTATTAGAGAATTAATGAGTCTGAATGGAATTACTATGAACTCATAGTGCTTATTCCTTGTACAAAAATGAGTCTTGGGGATATCCTCCATCTTCACCCATATTTGGTAATACCGTAACTAAAAATCCACCTTGGAGGAGTTTTTTTCTATAGATCTCTAATAGAATAAATCATCACTCATTGGAAGATGGTGCCTATTCTTTATCGTGATCTTGTTTAGCTCGTGATAATTAATGCAAAGGTGCATTGACCCATCCTTCATCTTGATTATGAGGACTGGTTCACCCAACAGTGAAGCACTTGGGAATCTACACCCATTATCCGTATTTTTTTGTCATTGTTTCCTTAGCTCCTCAAGTTT
Organism: Viscum album; assembly: GCA_963277665.1. Taxonomy (NCBI): domain Eukaryota; kingdom Viridiplantae; phylum Streptophyta; class Magnoliopsida; order Santalales; family Viscaceae; genus Viscum; species Viscum album. The sequence goes on along the minus strand of OY728139.1, from coordinate 115,916,436 downwards.
CAGAACATCTATTATATATAGCCAATTGGATAATGGTAATTCCCCATGTGTAAGATAGATTAAAAATTCTACCTCAATGATAGGATTAAGGCCATGAAATTGTTTAGAAAACACATCAGCATATTCCCTCATAATGGTAATGTGTTCAAGGGTGATACTTTACTTAGAATCAATAATTTGAGTTAGATACACTTTCTCATGGGAAATAATATCCATTCTAGAGATTTTGGAGCTAAATAAGACTCATCCCCCTCCCTGAATGTTTATAGAGTGTGGGTAAAATTTGTGATATAGAGTGTTATTTTCTTCTCAAGGAAATTTATATTAGATTTCTATAGTGAAATTAAATCCAATCCCTTAATTGCATCAAATTCCATAAAAGGGAGTTACATAAGGGTTTATTGAAATTTTAGCCCACAAATTTTGATAGGGGAGGAGTTATATACTTGGAATAAAATAATTACCTCATTTTCATTTTCACTGACATCTCTATTTCCATGATTTTTGGTGGTGTTTTAATAGTTATACTAAAAATTTATGGCATGAATGAATGTATAGAATTATGAATTCTAACTCTACCTTTAATTATTTCATTCTGGTTTTACACATTTACTTTACCAAAAATATACATAGGAAATATATTTTTTAAATTATTAAACACATAAACAGGAAGTTAATAAAATTAAATGGATGACTTATAAATGATTTATATTCCTTCACTTATTAATTTCTAGTATTCAATAAATTTTATCAATGATTTATTTTCTAGCATAGACACTTATGGGAATTTTGTTCCCATAACAATAGTTCTTAATTAGATTGTGAATTTACCAATGCATATCCCCTAAAAGTGTCAAACCAGGTGTACAGAGAGGACCATTTTCATTCACCAGTTACTGATTGAGTTTAAACCAATGTTTTATTTTCAGTATTTACCCAGATATACATCTATTATAGAGCCAAATCCACTATTAGTACCCTTATGGGGATGTATTTTCTTATAAAACATTTACTCTATACTTTAAAAAAATCTAGGAATGTATTGTTATTTTTATTCTTACCCCTAAGGATTTCTCTAGATTTTTACAATCCCAATCTCAAAAATAAATGAACATTCCATCGATACCAACTATAACAACTCTTCTCTGTATGAAACATTAATTCATGATTTATTAGATAATATTACACATTAAAAAACCATAATATTGATAAGACTAGTGTTATTTGGAATTAGGTTCATTACCTCAAAACTTAAAATAAGGAATATATCACCAGTATTCAAAACTTCCTTTACATTCTCGTATTAATCTATCATACTTAAATGAACATGAGATAATATGGGGTCATACCTAAGAAATGGGTGAGATATAAAGCCCAGTAAGAGAATAAGCAAGGCATAACATGAAAAAAAATACATGTTAGTCAAGAAGAATATCGATGATACATAAAAGGTGTTAGAATTTAAACATGAAAATGAGTCAAGATATAGCATGATTGCATAATGGTAACATGGGAAATGTAGAAACAACTCCAAACATGGAATTGTAAAATAGTTTAAGGATAAATTCCAAGAAATCATGATTTTAAAATCCCCATGATAGATTGGGTTCACTCTATAATCCCTTTAATGATGGCTCATGAGACTAAAACAATACCCAATGAATTGGAGTGCTATATAATTCCGGGTGCACCCAAAACTTTCATTTTATTTCCACACATAAGTGTGCCTCATAGATCATACAACAAGGAATAATTTAACCTCAAATGTTATTACAAGATAAATAATTGAAGAATAAATACATGTAATTCCCTAATAAAATATGTATAAGTGAATAAAGGTAAAAACCCTTTATAGGAAATGGGTATGGGTATTCAGTATACAATTGTTTTGTAATTTAAAATCACAATGAAATTTCTACATCATAATAGCAGTACATAAAGATTCATAAAATGGTTTGATGAGGAATAAAAGGTTCTCTCATCATTTTTAAAATAATATTAATAGTAATGGTGATGTGTAAAATCATATCCCAACATTAGGTATTGAGAATAAAAACCGTAAAATGAAGAATATTCTTGAATAAAGAGGAGAATGAAAGGATTACTTACTAAATTTTGGCATGGTAACGGGTGTACATAAAGGATCATGGGAAGGATTAATGAGAGTCAAAGTGGTATCTCGTAATGTAGAAATTAAATGAATATTAAGGGGAATATGTAAGAACATATAACAATATTAACAAATTTAAATTAAGAGACATAACTAAAAACAGGTGTATGATAAAAAGAGGGTATTCGGAGATCCCTTACATTGAGAGTGTGATTTAAAAACCATAGGAGGGGATTATTGAGAGTTAGGGGTACCTAAAGAGGAATATAGATAGTTTTAGAAATAGTAATGATGTTATCCAAGGTTTTATAGTGGATTGGAATAGTGTATTTAGAGATTTTATATATGAAAATAGATAGAAGTTTTTTATTATTTCTCAAATGCAGGTTTTGGACTCTATATAATCAAGTAATAAAACCACAAACCTTATCATGGTTTTTTCTATGGTTTCTTTTATAAGGGATTGGTTTTCATTATTTTATAGGACTAATGTCCGAAATTATTAAAATATTACCCCTGGTGATGTGGAGGTGAGTCATGCTCTTACAGAAATGATTCTAAAACCATAAAATATGTTATAGGTTTTGTAGGATTCATAAAGGATTTATAAAATTAATAAAATAAATTAAAACATTTTTTTTAATTTGAAAAATATATTTGGTTGTAGACACCTTATATAGTGTTTATTACATCATTTTTTGGGTTATTATGATGTTATAATATGAACCGTATATTTATATTGTATATAATTTTTACCCAAAAATTTGATTGTCTCAGAAAATTTTGAAACATTCACCATAGGATAATTTAGATGTGATGATTCCAAAAATAATAATAATTTTCTCAAAATAATTTTCTATATATCTATACTTTTAAAATATAATTGACATTTATTAATAAATTCTAGGTTTTTTGACAATAATTGTTTTCAATCCCTTATAAAAATCACAATTGACTTCATAAAAATAATATCATCATTTATATTTAAGAAAGCATATTTCGTATTAACATTTTATAAAAATAATATTTATTTAAAAAATCTATTAATTCATCGAAATAATCTTCTTAATTGAAATTGTATATTAATTAAAAAAAATTGTGTTTTATTTATAAAAATAAAAAGAATTTATAAAGTATAAGTAAATCAACAAATTCCCTAATGGCAAGGTGCATAACAGTGATACATTCATTTGGTGGTTTGGCATACATGGTTTAGTTCATGATCTTGATGTGCTTGAAATTCTCCCATAAATGGTTTGACTCATACATTAGTTTTTGTATATCATCTTGGGCTTAGTCAAGGGAAAATCTAAAAGATATTATCTCCCAAAGAGGTTCTGATAAATGGTATTCATAGGGTGTGATCCTATTATTTTATCCCATTACATAATTTGCCTATGTCAATTGGATTTGTTAAAACCCTATATTTATACTAATCATGTGATAATTGTTCAATAGCTATATTATCAATAGTAATGATGCTTATATTTATTTTAAATCCTATTGAATATAATAAAACCAATTAATTTCATTTGATTTCTGTAATTATAATACTTAATAATACATTTAATTAAATCATAAGGGGAATTTTATTTATATAATTTCTAGTTGTAACAATATGATTGGATTTTCCAAATAGATTTTTCATATTACTTTTGTTATGTTCATTGATAATATTTTGGTATATTTGAAAATTTATAAATTTCAGGGATAACACATGAGGATTATTCTAAAAATATTTAATGAAAAGAAGTTGTATCAAAAATTTTGTAAATTTGAATTCTAGTTACAAAAAATTTATTTCCATATAAATATTGTAAATAATTATGGAATATTTGGTGATCCTATAAAAAAAATCATGTGGTCGAAGAGTTTTCAATTCCAAAAAATGTCATAGAGATTCGTAATTTTCTCTAATTAGTGGGGTCCTACCAATGGTTTATAGAGAACATTTCTTTTTATCTAATATAGTAACAATGTTAAATCAAAAGGAGTTAAATTAATCTAGATAAAAGAATGGGACAAATTAATTAAGGAATAGAAAACAATATTATTGAATGCTCAATTTTTCCCCACTATCTAGAAATAGTGAATTTCTCAACTACCTTAATGATTTTTAAGGGACTTGGTTGTGTTTAGATGAAAAATAATCAGGTAATTACATATGCTTTATGTCAACTAAAATATCATGAACTAAATTGACCTTCAAATGAACATGAACTATATATATTGTGGTTTTTTATTTAGAAATATGAATACATCATTTATATAGAGTAAATAATGAAATATATACTGATCATAAAAGTTTTAAACATACATTCACTTAGAAATATTTGAACATGATCTTGGGAATATTTCTAAAATTTATTGAGGATTAATAATACATGATTAATTCCTATCTAAGAAAAATAAATAGGGTAGTTGATGCTTTAAGTTGAAATATAAAGATAATTAACTATGCTAGGTTTGGATCATTGTCCTTTAGTAAATTATTTGAGGACTATTGGTCTAGAAATATTGCATGAAGTTACTCATTATATTTTGTTTTATGTGTTAGTGCATTCATCACTTTCATACAGAATTAAGAAATCTCAAAATTAGGATCATTTATTATAGAAAAGGTAGAATTTTTCAATAAAGGTAAGTTACTTATTTTTAACACGGAACAAATATTATCTTTTGAGATTCTAGAAAATATTATACATACCTTTTATTCCCATTTTAATAAATAATTGTTGATTTGAGCTCATAGTTCATTATTTTCTTTTCATCTTGGATGAAATAATTTGTATATAGGCCTTTAGAAAAAAAATTTGGGAAGTAATAATGAAATGAATTATTGACTTTACCATGAAACGTTTGACTTTTCATGAGGTTAAATAGGAATAAAAATTACTATAGAGGATGTTTTATCCTATTCTATTATTATAATGGAAATGTGGGAATATATTTATTGATTTCAGGGTTTAATTACCAAATACATATTGATGAAATAATGCGATATGTATTATTATTCATTGTTTCACTAAATCAGCATATTTTACTTCTATTCAAGATAATATGAATGTAGATCAATTTTATAGAATTTATGTTAAAGAGATTATCAGATTACAAAGATTACCTCTTTCTGTTATATCTCATTAGGAACCCATATTTACCTATATTTCATTGGAATAGACTTAAAATGTTGTTGGGTGATGAATTAAATTTTAGAACAAAATTTTAACCTCATTTTCATGGAGATTTAGAGGGAATGATTCAGTCATTAGAAGAAATTATTCAACATTATTATATGGATTGTCATGAAATTTGGGATTGAAATTTTCCAATAGTGTAATTTTCTTATAATAATTGTTTTCATTTTAGTATAAAAATGGAACCAATTTGGGAATTGTATGGAAAGAAGTTTTGGACTTCTACTTTTTGGGAAGACGAGGGAGAAATAAGGTTCTAGGGGTCCAAAATTGGTTGGAGAGATGGTTAATAAAGTGAAGGTGATTTTTTAGTATATTAGAGTGTCTAAAAGTAGGTAAAAAAGTTATGTATATAACTAAATGAAATATTTATTATTCAAGGTAGGAAACTATTTTTTTCTAATAGTATCTCCATCAAAAAGTGTCATGTGTTTTGATAAGTAGGGAAAGTTAAGTCTATGGTTCACTAGAATGTATGAAATTAATGATAATATTGGATTTTTCTCTTATTGAGGAATCTTTCCTCTATGTTTATCAAAGGAACATGATTTGTTTAATATTTAATTATAAAAAAAATAATGTTCCAAATGCATATCATTTTTTGAATCCTTAATTAGTTCATTTGGAAGAGAACCTTTCTTTTTGGGAATAGCATGTTCAAATTCTTGATCATACATAATAGGTTTTTCAGAATAAGTTGATTCAACAGGTTATATTTTTTGGAAAAAAATTATTGAAGAAGAAACACAAGAATCTTAAAACTCAATGAAGGAAAAATGTCTCCACTAGTTTACTTATTGAATAATGTTATGAAGACACAATTTCTAAAAGTGGGTATAATGTAACTACCTAGTTAATATTGACAATATATAAATTTCATTCCTTATAAATATTCATTAATTATATTATATATATTTATATACACGCTAAGAATATTAAGTAATTTTTCAATCAAAAAAATAGTTTTATTCATACTAAATTTATGTACATCTATTATATGTCATACTAAAAATGGTTAAATTTCTAAATTTATAAATGTTTAATTTTAAAAAATAGGATATCTATTTTTTTATCATAAATTAAAAATTATCTTAGAGTTATATTCATGGATTTTTTTTTAAAAACTGATGTTTGTGTGAATAGTAGAATATATTGATTTAAAAAAGTCTATTTTTTTCAATTATTTACATTTTATTTTTTTATTAGTTTTAAAATTTTATGAATTAGTTTTTATTAAAAAATCAAATTAATTTTATTGTAATAAATTTGTTGATTAATTTTGGTGTTAAAAAAATTTATATTTAAAAAGGCATTTATCTTGAAAATTGTTTTTTGTAACATTTTTTAAGTTTATTTTAAAAGTAAACTATTAAAAGTATAGAAATTGAATTTGATAAAATGTAATACATATTTATAATCATACTTTAGAAATTTTATAATGATTCTACTTTAATTTTTTTGTCATAATGAATGGTAACTTTGGTAAAAAATCAATTAACATGGTAAGAGTTAAAACGAGTTAAAAGGGTTAAAAATTAAATGATAAATGTTTAAATGGCCTAAACCTGGGTCTAAATCCAATTGTATAGTAATATTTAGACTCTATATTATATCCACTTCATAAATGGTACATTTTGGATCTATTTTTATTGAGTAATACATTTATATATTTAAATATTTTGAAAACATCCAAGTGTTTCCTCTCCCTCGCTTATTAAAGGATACCCCCTCTCCTCCCTTCTTAATACTTCAATAAACTCTTATATCAGCTAATAAATACCCTAATACCTTCCTAAAATCCATCCCCACTTCTTATATATCCTTTCTTATCATAATACCATCCTATAAAGGCTTTAGTTATAAACCTAAGGGGGTTATCTAAAGAAGAGGTATAGTTCTTGACCAAGTTTTTTCATTTTATTTCTTATTTTACCTCTTTAAAACCTCACTTAAACATTATAATATAATAATTTATATATATATCTTATACTAGAATTTATTATTTTTGTTTTATAACCTTTTTTTCTCAAATTAATCATATAATTAAAAATTCGCTCATGTGTACGTGTGGACTACCACCTCACAAGACGATGTATTTAATTTTTCATCATTGTATCTTATAGTTGGTCATAATAATGGAACCAAATTATTTAATATGATATATATATATATATATATATTTAATATATTTTTATTAATTATAAATAAATATTTTAATTCTTTATTTATCAACCAATGAAAAATAAAAACATTTCTCATGTGTACGTGCAGACTACCTCCTCATTAACTGATGTATTTTATTTTTCATCACCACATCAAATAGATTGTATATATAGTTTTATGTAGAAAAATAATATAATATTTATGATATAATTATTATTATACTAATATAAAATAATACTTACCTTATTTCTCTCGTGTTCGTTGAAAAATGGAAATGTTACTCATGCATACGTACAAACTGTCATACCTGTGATGAAATATTATTCATTTTTCATAACCATATTACATGGTTAGTTATAAAAGTATGAATAATTTAAAAATGATAATTATAAAATGATTATTTTTCTATAAAATATATAATTGTTATCCATTTTACCATATTCAACCCACCCAATCCATTTTCGACTTATAAGTCGAATATTCTCAAAACATCTTATGTGAACTTAATAGATTAAGTATTAAAGAATAAAATGTATATAAGTGAAATAAAAGGAATAATAAGTTTTAAAAGTGTTTTTAAAAAAAAAATTAAATAATTTTATTTTTAAGTAAGATAAATAATTTTCTAACAATTATGACTTGAGTTAAGGGACAAATTACCTTAAAACCTCATTTTAAATCTTTTTAATGATTTACTTTATAAATATTTTTCATTAATTCCCATATTATTAAAAATATTTTATAGATTTATTTATATTGACATTAAAAAATAATAAAATAAGTTTTATATCTATTTTTTACTATTTTTAAATGTCTTTAAAATGAATATTTTTATATATTTTATATATAATGTTTTGTAATTTTTACAAAAAGGAAAAAAGAATTTTCTATTTTAACATATATGATGTAAGAAGATTATCCTATTACCACTATAGTTATTTTATGTTTTTCTTAATTTATATAATTACATGTTTTTTTCAAATAGAAACCATTCTTCCCTTCATTCAAAGTATTTAATCTTTGAAAATGTGGTTTTAACTAATATTTATTTATTAATATATGAAAATATTTTACTTATGGTTTCAAAAGTATATTTTTATAAGTTTGATTATGAAAATTTTATCTGTTTCATGTATGTTATATTCCTTGTAAATTTTTTATAATGATTGGTAATCCTCATATATCTCTTCTATGCATTGGATAATGATTATGTTATCTGGATAATTATGCTGAAAATAACTGAGTAGGTTATTCCATTTACAAGGTTTCGTGTATGAGTTATTATACTGGTCCTATAAATATTATATCCCAAGGATCCTAAATGAATTTCATATTCTTTTTAATTAGTTTTAATGGAAATATTTTTATTTCATAGGGTATTTTAGTGATCTCTTGTTTAGAATCATTATTATGACTTTTAAGGGTATAAAGGTACATTTTTTAGAAAATGTTTTTAATGGGTTATCAGGTTATATAAAAAAGCCTCATGATTATGATTTTATATGTATACATTATTATAAAGTGTTATATGAAAAACATTGAGAAGTAAATATGATTTCATATGTTAATAAATAATTATTTTATTTCAAATTTTATTATGATATTGAAAAACATATCTTATATGATCTCATGGTTTTGAAATGGACTAATGGGTTTATTTATTCCTTTGCATATTTCAATTACTGAGATTTTTATTTTCATACCATGTTTTCAAAAAAAATTCACAGATTTTAAGTATGAGTAGGAATAAGGATGAATTTTGTTTTTAAAATAATTATTATCTTTCAGGAAAAGAAAACACATTACATTTTAAAAGTATTATATTCTGGAAAAAATTGATAGTAAGTTTAATTTTCCACTCTATAGTGTATTATTTTTTATGTAATATTTATAACCTAATTATATAAAATAATAAACTTAAAAAAGGTCATTTAGAATGTAAGAAAATGAATTCTTTATTTAAAACTCAAGATTATATAAGGGTTCTTAAATGGAGTCATTAAATTTCTTCCATTAATGAGAAACACATTCAATAGGTGGGAATGGATATTTTTATATGAGATATATTATTATTCATAATGTTATTATAAATTATACTATATCATATGGATATCATTGATTTACATCAAAATTATGTATAGGACCCCAAAATGATATAGGCTCATAATTGAAGATGAGCTAAATGTATCATACATAGATGGAAGGATAAGAAAAAATGAATTTTTTATATTTATATATCATTCATTGATCTTGTGTAAATTATTTTAGGAGATCATGGGTGGATCATATTGCGTTAGAGGAGTTTATTTACAATACCAATTAATATTTTTCAATTTTTAAGATACGTTTTGAGGAAATATATGGATGGTCATGTCAATAACCATTATGTCAGACTGAGCTACGTGAAAAAACACTGACCTAGTTTGGTGTAATATTTTAGGGGATAGATTAAGTTAATTTAAAAGTATATAATTCAAAGTCAAAGTCAATATAAGTATTAATATGATCATCAACAATGGCCCCAGATATTTGATGATAGGGATTTTGTTCACTTGAATGTTATTCATATATTAGAGCATAAATGGATTGGTAAGTAGAGATATTTGATGTCGTGATATGTGGGGTCATTTAATACTATTGAGAGTGTTATAGAGGTTTTATATAGATTGACTTTTCTGCATCATTACAGAATAATTCATAATAATTTTTAGGTTTCTCAATTGAGAAAGTATCAACCAAACCCTATTTATGTTTTGAGTTGGGAATCAATCGAATTAAAACATGTGTATCATAGAAAAATAAACTAATTAGGTTGCAGATTATGGAGAGAATGTTTTATAGTGAAGGTGGATCACTTTACTAAAAGTGTTATGATACCATGGGAAAATTCAAGGTACAAAACGGGATAAAAAGGATTAGATACACCTATAATGGTTAGTGTTTTTGATTCATAAGACTTGCTATTAACTATTCAATTATAAAAGGTCATATTGAGTGAGGAATTGTATCACCATGAATTTGGTCAGTATATTACTTTATTTTTTGGGTGTTTTTAGGTAAAAAAATGATTTTTTCAGAAAACATGTAAAAGAAAACCATTAATCATGGTTTTTATAAGCATTGAAAATAGATGTATGAGATTGTAAAATATTCTAGTTTCTATTCCCAGTTAGGTTTAATCATTGTTTAACCATAAGAGTTCAACATTGAAGGTTCTAGGTATAGAGAAATATCGTATTGGGTAGTTTCTGACTCATATTTTTTCATAGATAATGAATAATAAAAGACATACATGATAAAGAATGAAATTATATAGATAGAATTAAATCAATTATTAACCAAATATTACATCATAACCAAGAATCCATGATCATCACATATAATGGATAATTAATTTATTTATATAAATAATGGTCTTGCATTGAAGTTTTTTCCTTTTTAATAAATAAGTTTACCATTTCTTGTTGTACCATCATTGTGGTGAGATGGTCCAATTATATAATCCCACTTGTGAGGATCCACACATTATCTATGAACCTTTGATCATCAACATAGAATTTCTAGTGTTATAGAATGTATATTATAATGATTACATTGATCGATGTTGATCACAAAAAAACCCTTCAAGGTGAGAAGGAATCACTCAATTTATCTCTAGTATTCAGATGATGGAGGAGGATAAAAATTATTACTCTCGAGAAAGTTCTTGAGATATTTATCTATTTGGTCCTAAGAGACTTATCTCTTGAAATTTTTGGGCTCAATAAACATCTAACCCAGAAAAGATATATAACTGTGTATTTTTAATCTTTTTTGGGGTTAGAAATTTTACCAAATCCCTTATCCAATCTTTTATTCCATAAAAATCCTCATGTATAATAATAATATGATTAATATAATTATTTAATTAGCATTTTCAATACCTGAAAATCAATAAATATTTTTTATTAAATAAATTAATCCGTATTTATTGAAATTATCTTTAATATATCATTTAAAACAAAACCATAAACATAGACCCTCTATCGTCCTTGGTATTTCCTGAGCCTTGAATAATGACTATTTATTTTAAAAATAAATATTATTGTATTAATAAATGATAAATAAATAAATATTATATCACTAAACTAGAAAATAAACATATATAAAATATTGATGAAAAAAAAATATCTATTTCCATGCGAATAAACAAAAATAAATAAGTATTTACATAATTAATAATTACCTATTGAAATGAAAATTTATTCAATATTCAACTCACATAATATTCTATATAATAATTGTTGACTAAATATATGAAATCAACTAAACCAGAATAGCTATTATACCATGTATATGATAAACATTTTTTTAAAAATGTCATATTCAATTTAAATTTAAATGAGGATCCAAATAAACATAGTGTGTGACCCTTTAGTCTTCTTTCTTAGTGGAATTAGGTGGTTATGCCTAAATTCCAGGGTTAGTATCTAGAAACATTCCAAGTAACCCATAGATTATGAGTTTAAATACCACATATGAGTGTCTACAATGTAATATAATCACTTTATCAAGATATCTATAATCAATAAAGATTCATGCTATTGTCATTAACCTATGTTCTCAATCTTTTTATTTGACTTTACGAAATTGAACATGTCAATAAAACATCAGGGATATACACTTAATCAAGTAGTTTAATTTTCATATAAGGTCTTTAGATACATCTTTAATTAAATAATACAAGTTTCAAATCATTTCTTAAATTATTCATTAATGAAATTTCAGTCATGAAACACCCTATGTATATATCCTCACCGTGATAATATGTTATCATAGTTTTCATCAATACATCGAAATGTGTGACACATAACATACATTAATAATGATCTTAAATTATAATTATAAATACACACATATTCATATAGAAACATCCAATGAAACATCTAAATGTGGATTTTATAAAGATGGTTCATGTTCTCATAATCTTATACTTTGAAGATTACCAAGGGCATACGCCATGAAAAAGTGTCTCAATGTCCTGTGAGTCTCCAACCATGATAGCCTATATAATTTTCATATCATAAAATGATATCATTTGGATATATAACATGTATTTAAGAATATAGTCATGGAACTTCTAGGTTCCCATCATATCAAAGAACTACTATGACCTTTTAGTGCAACAAGTACTCCAAGGAAATTATCACATATATATCATGCCAAAGAATAATAATCATGTGATAAGTAATTAATTAATATTTCGGACCATGAATATTCTTGTAATATAATTTTAAAAGTAGTTAGTTCTAGGGAACCAACTCTAAGAGACTATTAATTTCACTAGATTCAACTTTTAACACTCTACTAGTTAGTATCACATGTTAAATATGATTCTACTGAGTTATGGTTATAACTATTGAGCCCACCACGCTACTTGTGGTTGATCTGCTTGTTGTGAACTCCTATTTTTTAGAAAAATCTCCCAAGAGTTGATATAACAAATTATAAACTTAAATTCTCTATCATACATGACATATTGGATAATAACATGGATATAAGATCATCATAATATGGTTGAACTTTATATTTGAGGTATAAATTCAAAATCTGGAACAAAGTATTGTTAAACATGTTTCTTGAGATACATTTGAAACTGGAACATAACTAGTCAAATTTATATATGATAAATACTATATAAAATATTAATTACCATTTCATATTACCTTATTCATATTGTGATTCTAGATTGAATTGATCATGAAGAAGATAAGTTGTACATATTTGAAAACTAATATTCTCATTTCAATAATTATCAAGAACTAATCTAATTTTTCCTTCCAAATAATTTCAAATAGTTCTAAATGCCTACATTTGTAGTTCTCCAAGTCGTACATGTCATTTTAAATATATTATTTATGCACAATCAAAATCATGTATATGTATATCTCATTATATGTGAGATATATTTTCAAATAACTCATAGGTATAAGTAGTCTATACATCATAATAATACCATGTAACACTAATGTAATTAAGGTAAATTGTTCCATATTATATCTTTGAATACCATATCAAATATGTACTATGAATTGGATCTTGTAACCCCTCAATATAAAGTATTAGATTGTGTTCCCTAGGAATTTGGTTACTACTTAGTCATTTTGTAGAATTATTCAATATTATATAACCATAAGACTAATAACTTGTTTTGCATAGGTTATTAAACAGACCTATCTTGGAAAACTATAGTGCTCCCACTACCACTTATAATCATTGAAAGAAAATTCATTTAAAAATAATATAATATGATTAATATTATGGTTTCAAACCATAAAAAGATATTTGAATCTTTAATTACATATTGGAATTATTTTATGTCACCAAACTTTCTGGTCACATCATATAGACATGTTCCATAAATTTTCCTCCAAGGGAGGTGGCCTTGACATTAGATACATAATATAATGATAATAATAACGTTTAAATTTATAAATCAAAAGGATTTAAGAATTATGGTTTGGAACAACCAATCAATACTTATTAGTATCTATCTCATACCATCCATGGGAAGTTTCTATTTAATACCCACCAACATCTTTACATTAACCACCAAAATATAAACTGAATTTGTTTATATTGAACCATTCCTTGAATCAATAATAACTTTTTTAATATAGTTGGTTAAAACATATTACTCTCTATATAATTTATTATTTTTATAGAATAATATATCACTCTTTTTGGTGAATATAAAAGCACCACTTTGGTTTTAACCCTCTTATATTGCAAATTTATTTGGAATAATTCATCCCACTAAAACTTATAGAGTTCACTATTATTAAGGAAAATTTTGCATCTAAATCCAATATTAAATTAAATTTGGCATGTTCCCACTATATATAAAGATATTTCCTTCATATATATAAATTTAGTGGGTATTTTTAATAACTTTATATCATGGGAATGTTAAAATCCTTAGTAACTATAAGATAATAATATAAGATGCTCTTTGTATTTATTTTGATAAAAATTTGACATTATTTATAACATAAAAAATGTTTCATATAAAACAACTTAAGATATTAAATTAATTTATTCCCATAATACCATAACTTATATGATACTATTTGTCAATTTATTTATCATATGGTTAGTTGTTACACTTCTATTTTGTAAACATGTCAATAAAGGAATCACAAAAGACATGAAATATTTATAAGGATCTTCATCAATATACCTTATAATATCACAATATCTATTAGTTGAATAAGGTAATGTTTGTTTAAGAAAACCTTAACTATACATTTAATTATCAATGAATACTTGGTTAATACATTCTTCAATATATCATTTTGTCGGATCCTATATCTTTTAATAAATTCATTCATTATTTTCATTTATCATTCCCAAAATTTCTTAAATAAAATTAATGAAGTGTAACATCATAGTTATATAAAAAATAAGACATATTTCATATTTATTAATATTTGTGAATTAAATATTAATTTTACTTTAAAGGGGTTTTATGTTCGTTAGCGTACCCAATATAGAACAAAAGGTTTCTTTGAAATCTTACGTTGCACACTAATAATATAATATTTTTATTTTAAATGGTAGTTAAATACAAGATGTTGTATTGGTGGGAGTGAAAAAAACTAACTAACAGTTGATTATACATGTTTGTTAAAGGTATTTACATTTATCCAAAAAAAGTTAGAGGCTTAAAATGTGAATGAATCTAATTTTAAACATAATTTACATTAAAAAACGATTTACCTCCTTTTAATGAAGAGTCCTCTTTAAATATAATTTTGGTCAATTTAATACATTCTATTTGAACAAATAGAATTCTTCTTTAGAATAGGGAATTCAAACTTACTTTGTGCAAATTTTTGGAATTTTTCTGATAATGTTCATTTTTTTAATGAATAGTGAAAAATATTGTATTTTAATTCAAAACTGTGTTTTAATATAATTTATTTATGTGTTTAGATTATATTTTTGATTGGTTTTAAAGTTTATTTAGAATATATTTTTACCATTTATTCCAATTTTTGTCATTACAATTAATTTCACACTGAAATTGGACATAAACATGTGTTGATCTTTTTACAGTTATTGTTTCTTAAAAACATGCTATTTGTTTTGACAAAGAGAAATAATTTTAAATTAATTAATGCAACTTCTATGTTTTTAATTTGTTTAAATAGACACCATTTTTTAATTTGGAATATCAAATATAGCTTAGTCTGAATTTTTGGTATTTTTTTGAAAAACATCAATTTTTTGATGAATAGTGAAACCACTTAGTAGTAGTTAAAGAAAATGGGCTTTTTCATTAAAATGAAATTTTACAGATTTTGTGAATTTAATTTTGAAAATTCGACATACATGGTTGTTATTAGTAAGTAAAATGTGGTTCGATAAGATGAAAATAATTTTTGGTGAATAGTAACTTTTGACTTTTATTTACCGCAGTTAAAGGTAAATAGGGTAGTTCAAGATAAAAAGAATATTATAATAATTCACAATTACCTTAACACTAGTCCAAACCTTATTGTTTGAGTCATTTAAGACCATGGGCATAATTGGGTCGATTTGGGGACCCCATTGAGCCACTTGGGAGTGATAATGACACTTTAGATTAATTAACTTATAGTAATGGAAAAAATGAAAAAAACAAATATCTTTTAATAAATTAATTTTTACAAGGGGTTATATAAATTATCATTTCGATTAGAAATATTAATTTCAAATATAAAAATATTTCCTACATCATTGTAGTTTTTTATAATTTTTAGACATCAAATAAATTAAATTATTTATGAAACAATAATGAGGCATTGTTTACCTCATTAATAAATTATTTAAATAAATAAGATAATAAATATTAAAATAACATCCAAAACCTGTTCAATTCTTATTGGATGAATTTATTTTGACCATGAGTTGTCTTATCTTCTTTTTTAATGAGTTTTGGACCTTTATAAACCGAATATCATTATATAATAAAAATATATTATCACACTTTCCTAAAGATCCCCTCCTCACCCTTATAAAAATCCTTCACTTATAACCAATTCCTCACACCTCTAAAGAATTTTGGCTCATCCAAACTCTACCCAATTAATCTCACTACATCCCTCTCCTCCTCCTAGAATCCTTACCTTAGGCAAAAAACACTTCAAAAAGTCATTTTGGTTCAAACCAAAGGAAGTTACCCAAATTAAAGGTAACATTTTCTCTTAACTTCTTTTCTTTTATTTTACTTCTCCAAACCATAAAATATTTTTATTCATTTGTTTTATAACAAAACCTGTATCCTAAATATACTAGTATGTTTTTATGATAAGTATTCTAACTACACTTACACACACCTCCATCTAATGGGTGATGAACATACTATTTCTGTGGATGACAAACTAACGCCTCATGGGACAATGATTGTTCGATTATATCCAACCGCCTATCATGGTGGCCATTAAGATGACACTATATTTATATATGATATATATTATGTTTATTTTTTCTTTATGATTCTGTATATTTTTATATCATACCTTTATGGTTTCCATTATGGATAAACGTGATAATTTCATTTGAGGAAGTGCGGACTACCACCCCCTCAAAGTGATAGGACTCATTAATTCCATATGTGGGACGTATAAAGGATGAATTTAATGATATTATATTTAATATTATACTGTAATTATAATATAACTATGTATAATTATGTTTTAATTCCATTAAAATAAGAAATATAAATGAAAGTAGCGTTCACGTGTACGTACGGCTTACCGTCTCCATGAACGGTGCATTTCATTTCTTACCTCCAAATGAAATGTACTATTATAAATATATATATATATATACTAGATATATATGATATATATTATATATAGGATATCTAAATAATGAATATCATTCTGGATATAATGGACTATTGACCCAATGGACAACTTGAAAATATAAGGTGTTCATTTGTTAATCAAGTACCAAATGTTGAAAAAACGATCGTTATTAACTTAAATGATTACATAATGTTTATAACATGGTAATAAGTGATATAAAAGGAATAATAAACTTGAAAAATGTTCTTAAGAAAGTAGAAATTAACTTTAGTTTATTATTCAAGAGATTAAAGATCAATCGAGTCAAGTCATACACGAGGTAAGGGACTTCGTCTCAATCTCCGTTCATTGAGGAATATTTTGTTTTAATACATGATTTTCTTTCATACGCAATATAAACACATTTGAATTTTCATTTCATTCAAATTGAATCTTTTTTTTACAAGGCATTTTACTAAATGAAAAAAAATGAATGTTTTTTTACATTAGCGGTGACAATGACCTTTCTGTCGCTGCGAGTATTATTTGATCATTGGCTTCCTTAACAAGATGTAATGTTTTTAAAAGGAAAAAATAAATACCATATAGTCTTTTTATGTATTTTGGTATTGAAAATGATTTTGACAATGGATTTATCATTTCAATATCTTGAAATGATATATTTGTATTAAAATGTGGGAATGTTATCTATCCTTTATACTTATGTTATGTGTTATGATTATGTTATAGTCATTGGGAATTGTTTAAGTATACGGGTGGTTATATGATAAACCTAGGTCAGGTGATCCAGAGATATCTCTCCAATGCATTGTGTAACGCAAAGGAGGTAAACGTGAATGTTTCTCCTAAGAGATTTAGGGAATATACTGTGATGGGTATTCCAAATGTAACTCCCTATGTTGCTAAGGTAGATAAAATGTAAGTATGATATGAATTCCACAATATACCATTATGATTTATGGTTTCTATGTGTTATTCATAAATCCTATGATTTCATGAGGTAAGTAATAGAGTTCATGTTTTGTATGTATTTATGAACTAATGTTTTCTTTCTTTGTTTTATAGCCCTTATAGAGCTTTTTATACTCATCCCAAGTTTTGAAACGTTATCCCAGGACTTAAAGATGAATAGGGTTGAGGATGGGATCAAGGAAAATTCATGTTGTCTAAAACATGGAACAAGACATGACTCTTTTTTTCAAGAGTTTTTATTTTATGAAAAAAATGGAAATTGAGTAGAAGTGTCTACTTTTTAATCTTTTGAGATGTAACAGTTAGATCTTAATTATCTAAAACTTTAAACTTGAAAAGATCCTCAATGTAAATTATTCATTTAATTCAATGTTATGTAATTTTTAAGGCCACGTCCTTATATGAAGAATTTGAATTTACCGATAACTTCACCTTAGAATTATTTATTCCTTATAGTAGATTAATCTCTGAAATATTTATAGAAGACCTTTATTTCTAAGTGTTTATTTTTCCTGAAACTCAATAAGTACGTAAATTGATAATACCTAAAGGTTTTTTAGCTACAAACAGAATAACTAATCATTTGGGTATAACTTTTCCAGCAACCATTATTTTTTCTTAACAATTAATTAAATTTCCGCAAATTTATATAAATATTACAATTTATATTCATCATATTTTTCCTACATTTTATATAAATTATTCTAAAATTAATAAAATATTAATTATGTGTAGAATACTATGTAGTTGGGTCTTATCTTAGTGGTAAGAACCCCTTTATTCTACATGAATAATGGGGGCTTAAAACCCATTGGGCGTAGGTACTGTAGTAGTACTGAAGCAGTGGCAGCACTATAGCAATGACAGGCACTATAGCGGCAGCAGAGTACTGTAGTAGTGGCGGGTACTATACAGTACTGTAGTACGGCGGTACTGTAGCAGTACTATTCACATAATGGGCTTTGGGTCAAAAACAATTGGCCTACGTGCCATGTAATGGGCTAAATTCCAACAGGGCCTTCAGACTATGTAATGGGTATCCATCTACCCAGTTAAAGAGGTATTTTCTTTGCTTTAATAATAAGTGAGGCTTCGACCCCAACCATTAAAAAAAATAATGTATAGAATACTATAAATATTAATTTCAAAATAAAAAATGTTTTCTTACATCAAATAGAACACTAAGTGAAATGTATAGGTAACACTTAATACAAAAAATAGTTAAAATAGAATATATACATTGGGAAATGTGATGTTCTGATATTCTAATTTCTGAGATAAGAATCAACCCTTTCAAACCTTAGTAGAATTCACATTTACTTCTTGAAGTTAGGTGCTTCTCATAACTGATATAAGAATCACCTTTCCTCAGATTCTGTGAGAAAACACCATACTTATAGTAATGTTTCATTCTTAGTTTTAGTATTGGAATAAAATATATTATTTAATAACCAACAATTAATAAAATAAAAAATTAAATATATAATTAATATATTTAAATTAGCTTAGAATTATTATGTCTTCTTTAATTTTTTTAAATTATACTTTTAAAGACTATTTTTTGTCCACATGAAAAGAAACTATCTTCATGTTCCTTACAGTAACTCTGAATATTTTTTCACTTTTAAAGATATTGAAAAGTAACCATTTACTATAAAATATTCATGGTATTTTCTGCCTTACCTTTTATATTGTTCACTATAAGGGTTGTGGAACCAAGTTCTCCACAACTCTTACTTACTCGGTGAAGCTACGTTAGAAGATTCTTGAGTTATTCATCCCATAATTCTAGATAAACAAATAAAACCTATAAGGAATGTATGATAGTATGAGATTAAGGTAAAATTTGGTATCTATATAGAAGAATAAATTTATTAATTTATCAATATACATTGGTATATTAAATTTAGGATCCATATCCAAATACCCCCTTTCTAGTTTACACTAGTATTGTATGCTGAAAATATTATTTATTTAAAGCCTTTCATTCTCCTTATAAAGATAAGGAAAATGAGATATCATGTTATTGTAATACCTAGCCTTATGTTTCATTATTAGTTCTCAAGAAATAATAATAGATATTGGAAGCATACCTATGTACCTCTTCTTCCATCCTTCTCAATTTCTCTTACTTTGTGAGCTCGCTGGACAAGAGTAGAGAATTCCATCACATGGTAGAACTTTTCCAGTGGTAGTTTAGTATATACAAAAAAAATAACACCCTTGTAAATGTGTGGGGGTGATTATATTTCCTTTTTCCAAATGATAACATTCTTCAACGATTTCACATTCCATATTTAATAAAAGTAATATTTTAGTTTTATCTTGATTTCCGAAAGATATGATTTTATAAAAAAATTATTAATTATTCTCCTATTTCTTTCTAAACCCAATAACACTCACCATTGGTTTAAAAATATACTATCACATGGATATTTACATGTAAAGGATTCATATTTCCCTTCTCACAACCCAGATTTGGGCCTAATAAGCTTTGATGGGTCTTCAATATGCATAAATTTCCAACTAAACTAACTCACAACTCCTTTATCTATTGAGTGGACACCCCAATCCTAAAATCATGGATAAATAATTACTCAATACTTACCTCCCAATGTTTCTATTTCCTACTTGGGAAATCAACCCTTGATGTCAATTGAGTGAATTTGACCCAAAACTCATCCTAAAATTCTTAAATAATTGAAAGCACCCCGACTTGGGATGGTTAAGAACATTGAAGTATGTTCGGATTTTATCATAAATATTGGAAGGTTATATTAGCTTAATATATTAATTTGATGTATATTTAATATTTATGCATAAGTTTACCGATTTATCTTATTATATCCTTATTAATAATAAGTGGACTTTACTTAAGTGATTAACCATGTTTAAGTTAAATATATACATAATCCAATTATTTAATTTTCCATTAATGCTTGTTAATTAATTTATTTAATATGATAACAATTTATTAAAATAAATAACTAACCATACAAATAACATAATTATATATATATATGAATGGGTATGATCATGAGTTTTATCTAATAGTTTTTTATCTATTGGATGATAAACCAACTCTATCCCAAGGAAAATAACTCCTTGAACTTTCACTAATTCAAGCTGCAGCATTCCACATGTCCACCTATTCACCTTATGGATTGGTTTCACCTCAAATCGATCATAAACCATCTCCAATTTCCCGATATCTCTATCCATTACATAAGCTTTACACACACTCTAATGAGGGGAACAAAAGTGTTGGTTGAAGGGTTTATATAAGAGAAACTATGGGCATAAATATCCTTGCATAATGATAGGTGGGGATGAAATGTTGGTCATCAGGTAATTTAATAATAATAATAATAAAATAAAATTAAACCAATAGCATACAAAGGAATTGTCTAAACACGTGATCACCCATATGCATTCAATGAATATACATTTTAAATATAGCTAGCATTCATTTCAATTCATTCTTTAATTAATATCAAAAATTCTCTATGACTGGGACTTTAGATAACCAAACCCATGGATAATTTATTAAACTAATTATTTAATTAAAAAACCTCAAAGTGATCCAAATAATTATTTTATTAATTAATTAATTCAATTTATCTAAATTTCATCCAAAAACTTCCTACAAATTTATATCATGCCTAATTTTAAACAAATAGATTAAATTAATTTTATCCAAATTGAATAAACTGAACATTTATACTTGGAGGCAATGAATGTACCCATCCAAACTAGTCAACATGGTCTGTGTATTGTGTATTGACATGGAATATAGCATACATTTCTTGGAATTTAATTATAATACATGAATTTTCATAGAAACACACATGTTCATAAATAAAATGCGTGGCATGTGGAGTAATTAACGCACACAAAAACAAAAGTAAAGACCATACCCAACATTTAGTTTAATATTTAACATGGGAATTAATTTAATATATAATAAATGATCCAACCACATAGTGTGTAATTTCAATAAATAATGCTCATAGCACATGTAAGTAGGTTTTATTTTATAATAAAATTTTCTCTTTGTGTTAAATTAATCACGTAGGTTACATTAAATTATAAAAACATATACTTAAGCTACACAACATGTAATATCTTAATCCCATTTCTATAACACACACCTATATATAAGGAAGGATTTTTAGTAGAAGATGTGTTTGATGGACCCAATGTGGAAACAAGTAAAATGTCATTTAACATTAATGTTTAATGGTTTTTCAATCTAAGTTTCAGGTAATAAATTCAAAACATAACATGTATCCTCTATTGTTTATACCACGAAAACACATACACTACACAATGTATAATAAAGATAAATAGTATGTCATAAAAACCTATGTGTGATCTCAGAACAGTCAACACATGGTGTTCATTAGATTCATTCTACGTGTAGTTAATGCATGAAACTTTGAATTAATTTTGGATTCATCCTCGTTCATTTAACATAGGTACAAAATTTTTACCTTCGAGCTACAAAACGTATAGTCTGGTGTTATCTAGCCAAAGTCGTTAGTACCTCTTGATGGTGTCTTAGAATTTTTTGTATGTTTATTTAACCTTTTCATGGATTTATGGGAGAGAAAGAAGAAGGGAATATAATAATTTGAGGTTTATATTTAATCAAAGAATAAAATTAAAATGAAAAATAATGAAAAATTCATATCATTAATATATTATTAAAAACTAATTATAAATTAATTATGTGATTTCTATGATATCAATTGAAGGTTCCAGATGCAGTGAAAGAACTTATTTCACACTTTCCAACTCAAATTTTTCCTAATTAATGAATAATACGAGAAATACATGAAATATAATATCATGAGAAAAGGAATTAAATCAATGATTAATATACTATTAATCTGAAACTAGGATGTTGGGGTCTTCACATAAAATTTATAATTAATTTATTTAGATTAATAATTACCTTGTATTGAAATCATTTATTTTCAGATGAATAATTTGACCAATTATTAGTGTACCATCATTGTGGATAGAGGGTCTAAGGATAGAACACCACCCGAAATGACCCACGTGTGCTCTATAAACCTCTTATTTTCACCTTAGAATTATTCAAGTGTTAGTGTGGATGTACTAATTCTTACATTAATTGATGTTGATCAAAAAACAATCCTTAAAGGTTAGAAATAATCACTCTTGTTCTCTCTAATTTTGAGATGATGGGGGATGATAATTACTATAACACTCTGAAATTTTATTCTAAAACAATAATAAGATTGATGGCTTGTTTAATAAGAAACACCATGAATATGTGATTTATGATATAAAATAAAAATATTATTATTTATATGTGACCATTATAACCTAGCCTTTAAATTGGTAGTATTAAAATAAGTAATAATTAAATATATGTATAATGGTCTTAATCAAAACAAATTTATTTATTTATTCTTATAAAATAAAAACCCAATTATTTGAGATATCATTTTATGCATCAAAAATGGTTTTTATTTATTTTTATGAGAAAATATTATAATTTTTTTTTCAATTTTAGAAATTGTATTTTAAAAAAATTATATGATTTTTCAAATCATCATAACAAAAGTATCATATGCTGAAATTATAGAGTTTTTCTAAAAAATTGATTTTCCAGTGAATTGTGAAAAAATACTGATTTTAAAGAAACATTTCCCTCATATTAAAGTAATTACAATGCCTATTTTTTTATCTGATCTTAAAATTTTATTAGTTTATTTTGATTAAACATAATCTAATTACTGGCATTGTAATTGACATTATGCGGAATTCTGGTATCAAAACATTTTTATACTTAAAAATAAATTTCTGTTGAAAAAATTTTTCATCATGTTTTATGGGATTATATTAAAATTAATTTATGATAATTATTGGAATTAAATTTGATAAAATAGATACCATATTTCTAATAAGTAATTTCAAAATTTTCAAATAGGTCCCTTTTATTTTTGGTCAATATTAATAGAAACTTTTGAAAATATTTCTCACCGTGGTAAGTGTAAATTAGGTAATTAAGGTCCAAAATAATGTGATTTGTGTTTAAAAATATTTATAACACCTAGATTATATATATTTTATGATTTTATATCAACCATAATCATCAAATATTTGAATATATGTCAACTTTGTTCCTTTTTTGATATTGACCATAATATTATTTTAGGTAAAGAATAAATCCAAAATGTCACTCTATTTCAATTACACTAATAAATTTTTATAAGGATAAAAAGTGATCATTTTTTGTTATAAATGGTTATTTTTTGTATTATTAATTTATTTTTAATTTTTAGTGATGAAATAATTACATTAAATTCTTATTCAACACTAACACAATGCTTGTTCAAATAGTACAGAATTATTGTTAAGGATTTTAAAAACATATGAAGTAATATTTTTTGGGAGAATTATGGTGTTACACGAATGTTTTGGATAAATATAATATATTATTGATTATTTAAAAGTTTATATTTGAACTAAATTACTATATTTATATATTTTAAAGTTGATTATATGAATATTTTTTAAAATGACTTTCACGGTATTTTATGTTAAAGAATATTTTATAAAATGTTTGAAATTCATAAAAAATATTATCTTTGTCCAAATTAAAGGTATATAGTCTATAATTTCAAACATTATACAATTAAATGTAAATTTTTATTTTATAGTATCATTATAGAACACTAAATAGTAAAATTCATTGATATCATTGTATGCATAAAAAATGTTAACGGGGGTTAAAACTAAGAGATATGGGTTAAACAATAATATAAAATTGTTTAATTATATTTTATGAAAGGATTTATAATTATGTACAGCCTATAATATAAATTTATTATATTTGAGCCACTTTAAAATGAAAATTAATTTATATTAATTTATTATATTATGTGATTCCAAGGGTTCCCCTCTCCTCACTTATATAAGGACACTAACTCTCCCCTCTTACTCACAATTCCTGATATACATGGCTGAACCAAACCATGAAAAATAATAATATTAACTTACTTATAAACATTATATAGAATATTTTATTCTTAAAATACAATCCCTATGGTCCCTGAGGAGATATTCAAATGAGGTTCATCAAAGAGGAGGTAATTTTATTAACCGAGCATTTTCATTTTACTTTTTTTATAACTATTTTAATTATATATTAAAAATTACAATATAATAAAATAAGTTTATAAAATGTACTTTTTGAAACTCTATTTTTTCACATGGATTAAAATGTTCCAATGGTAATTATCTTAAATTGAATAGAATAAGAGAAATGAATAAGGACAAGGATCACAAACTCCACCAAAGGCCTTTCACGGAGGTACCCCAAGCAGCGTCAATGCACAGGGTACCTACACATCAGTCTATTTGACCAGCCATTACATTATATTGTGTGGAACACATATGAAACACACCTATGTGAGACAAACCATTCACCTATGGACCCATATTTTCTTATAAACAAAACCTTGGGGTCTTCATTTGGATGGATAAAAATTCTTGAAGAACTCTCGATGATCTGATCATCCTAGTTCTTTACCCAAGCCCTCTAAAACCTTCTCGGTATCCCTACTAAATTTTTATAAAAGATAATTGAATTGCGATAGTAGAATAAAAGTACTATTAGGTATTAAACCCCATCACACATGTGTGAGGAATACTAGCATGAGATTTACTCCCCTAACCAGGGACTTGCGTGAGTAACTTTCAGGAATATATGTAGAGACCCTTGAAGGGTTGACCAAAGACTTTCCCAAGAACTGTATCCCAGGTGTTCTATAGCCAAAGATACCATAATCTCGTGTAGGAATACCTATGTAAAGAACCCTCGGGCCATGGAATCCTACCTTCATGATGCCCCATTGTCTCTCCCAAACCTCTACCTTGCGCAGGCCTCTGACCAGGCCCTCTTCTAAGATACCAATGGCATAGCCTATACTACTTTTCCCCTATTCTAAAAGGAAAAAAATTGAAACCATCAATAAAACCTATGTACATAAAAAACCATGGATAGTGGCACACCAGTGTGTCTCCCAATTGGACATGAATTCATATGGTAAGATGTTTCTCGCACTTGTCTCACCTGATGGTCAGGGTCCTCATGGTGTATCTAGATATGAATTCCCACAGTCAAGAGGATCTAGACCTTGGGGAAGATGTTAGAGAACTCCCATTATTTAATACTAGGGTTAGTACCAAGACCTTACATATTCATCTCTAATACATGGAGCCTCTAGTTCTAATAAAGGAGGGTGATGATCACACTTGCCTTTCCCTTCAAGAGGAAATGAGATCCTCCTCATCTTTTGTGAAACCAATTTTAGGACATCCCACATGGAGTAATCCCCTAGACTTTTCGTAATGACTTATCCTACTATTTTCATTACTATTACAATCCTAGTAGCTGAAATGGGGGGGATATGGATGTTTAAAATCCCATTCTCTTTATATTTATGTCCAGGGTACAACAACGGGAGGGGTGTGTCGTCGTCCGGACCTCTTCCATTAGTGGGAAGGGGGATTGTGTGGTTTTTCATATATTTCACTTCCTCTTGTTTCTCACATACAATCTTGACTCATCATTAATCATTATTTCTTAGAAGATATAAATGAACATGACATCCTCATAGTCGGATGCATGTTTTTGGAAAATAATATTCTTTCGGGTCTTTTTCTCACATTCTATCAGCATGCCCTCATAGGCGTGTATCCTCAAATCCATGAATCAAACCTCAAGGAATAGAAGGTAATGTGATTTTCTAGATGTTATATTTCATCTTGTTTCTAACACCAAGAATTACTCATGTCGCATTAGAGGTTGATGGTGGTCATGATATCCACATGATCCCCAAACTCGGGCCTTATCCTCATGTAAAATCCCTGATCGTAACAAAACCTGGGAATCCTATTAAAGAGTAAGCCACAAACAAATAAATATAATTTAATACCAATTGTTATAATTTCCAACATTCATCAGGGAATCATCCTCATGAATATGCCTTGAAATCCATCCTTTGGGACTCCTATTCAAGGTGTAAACCCAAAACCAAACACCAAAATCTCTATGAGTCATGTCACTTATCATGGCCTAAAAACTCATTCATCATAGCATACTTATTGGGATTAAGACCAAAATTAATCCCTTTAAAGGGATATAATCCCATGTGAGACAAATTCATGGGCCTCCATAGGTGTAGGTACTTATAACTGAACTTCATGGGCTTTGATTCCAATATAAATGGTATATGTAGGAAGCCTCCATGAGGTCTAAACCTAGAACCCCCAAATCAACCCTACTTTGTAGGTCACATTGTCAATAGAGTTTTATTTAACATGTGAATTGATGTCCTATCCAGGTTCCTTGGGCTTCTTTGTCTTATGTACCGCACCAAATTTTGACTAGGAATCTTTTGCCTAGAATTACTTGCCTCACAATGTTAAACTGCGTGGTTTGTTCCTTATAACCTGACCATAAAAGGTACGATGTGACCCCACTGAATTGAACCAAACTAAAAGGTTTATAATTCCTTTTACAAGGATATATAGGAAGAATATTCATGGTTCTAATCTCAATATAAAAAATCTCTCATCTCCCTAGATGATGATATAATCCAGAGTACCCCACTGAGTGGATAAGAAACTAGCATCATCGTAATAATAACCAAAGAATATATGATCAGTATATAATATGATACCATTGAAAGATAACATTAGATATATACAGATGATTCTATGTCCATACATGCTAATAATTTATTTTTCATTCAGCAGTTTCCCATGTCATACTTGTTAATTATTAAAGGATTCATGAAAATATCTTAAATCTGTAAAAGAGTCAAGTAGGTCATAATTACCCCATAAAAGGATGTGATGAGCCCAAACTCTCATCCTCTCAAACAATGTGAGTTCTTAAGTATTGTTTTTCAATCTCCCCAAAAAGATCCTCCCTTTGGAAAGCATGTCATTTAAGGATATAAAACCTTTGGGTTTTTTCAGTTCCATAAAAAAAACCTATTAGAAACCATTGAAAAATAGTAATCCCAACATGAATGATCATATAAAATTCAACCCCCTGTATTTAGTAATCTTGGAGATACATTTTCATCAGAAACAAAAATGGTAAACCAGATTTGAATCCTTAACCAAGATGACAATGTCTCCTACCTATCATGCCCCTTTCTCTATCAAATTGAAAGAGGGCCTAGAATGATAATAAATCATGTATTTTTCATTTAAATGAGATTATACTTTAATAGGGTATTCTATTTTGTGTTTTTAATCCATTTACAAGAACCTTCTTTCAGAACTCTCTTTAATCTAAGGACATTTCACCAACTCTCACTGATGCATGCCCCGACTAATATTAATGTCAGGTCATCATCCTAGTGGAGAACTCCATCACCAACCCAATATCATCAATGTTGGGTCTTAAACACCTAGGTCAGGGAGTACTACCAGGATGGTATAATACTTACCATGGAGGCTACTTGATAGGCCCTCCATCCTATAAAGCCCCATCAATCGTCTGATCAGTGATGTTCATTGGTCTATAAATAGGAGACACCAACTACTATCTTTAATGATTTTGGGAGTGTATCCTTGAAATATGAGAACCATTCCCTCCTATATCTTAGGAAGGTGGTTTAGGAGGCTATAAATAGCCTCATATAGAAGATACATGGGTCCTTCCAAAGGGATTCTACTAGAAATCCCCACCCCCAACGCCACATGATAGTTACCTGTTAACATGATGAGTTTTTCATCCTCAGCAGTCCATCTCCAGTCATCCAAAACCAAGAATGAAAGACATCCCAATGGAGGTAATGGCCAACCAATAGAGAGCTTGTCTACAGCCCTCTCCCCTTAGGAGAATCCCACCAATCCGATTTGGTGTCCAACTATGAGTGGGAACATATACCCACCCAACCTAATTCATCTAGCTAGCAAACATGCCTATTTGATTATAAGGAATATAATCAATCAAATAAGGTGGAATGATGTGAGTACGAACATACACTTTCCTTCACTAATAAATCCAATTGGCATACTCATTTGGCAATACTCAAAGAAGTCTTCCAACTATGTTTGGTGGAGAACCACAAGTAGGCACACAGAACAACATGAATTCATCAAGGATTATAGTAGTTTTATCTTGTACCACCTGGATAAGTCATTCATAATGTCTCACTGAAAAATCAGGGGAAGACCCAACTGTATGCCCCACATATGAGTACTTTCATTATCCACTAGCTGCAAAGGGATTATAGGGGAAGGAACATACCCGTTATCCAGATACAGAATGGTCATATATCCTCATTCTAATATCTTAATTCACTAAGAATAGCCTGAATATGGTGAAATGGAAGATGAAAATCCATTCCCACATCTTATATACTTGTCAGGACATTATTACAGTAATTACAATAGTTTTCGGGGGACAGACACACAACTTCATCCCCAAAAATGAGGTGGCACATTAGAATTCAATACCAAAGAATACACACAACTCTTAGACCATAAAAAATGTTCGTGGGGAAAACTCCCTTATGATATAAAGGAAATTGAATCAGTAATATACACTAGTTCCAATAAAAGGTAATCATCCCATTCAAACAGCCACTCCGAGGCAAGTACAAATCCTTGTCAGAATGCCAGAAGTCTGCTGGAAAATTCTAACAGGAACACAGGAGCCATTGTAGCAAGATTTCACACAAAAAAATCACTTTTCCCTACAAGTGGGCCCTGTTTCTTGAAAAAAATCCATCAAAAAAGATGCATCACTAACGACAACTGAAGAAAGAAGAGCCAATTTATGATCTCGCTCTACTCAATGATGTAGTTCTTAAAGACCACAGATGATTATCTATGGTATCTCAAGATCCTACTAATTATCCACTAAATGTGGATAATATTCATTGATTATATATTAATATTTATGTGTTTAAAATTCCATAAATAACAATTTTAGTTCATTGTATAAATTAGTCTTCATTTCTCATCACATGTGAAATTCAGGTTTAATGTGAAAATATTGAACCAATAAATCATAAATTTGGGAAAAACATTATATTCATTATTTTAATTTTATATTTATGGATATTGTTGAACACATTTTTTTGAAAATTTTATCTTTTATTATAAAGTGGTGAATCATAATGGAAGATGGATATTTCTCCAATGAAGGCACAAATTTCTAGACCAAGCATAATGGGACTAAGTCCCATAGAGTAAAATTGGATCCCACAAATAAAGACTAATAAAGATAAAATTTCAACTCTAGAAAGATAAACTTATGGGGATCCTTCAATTCAACTGTGGATTGAGCTAATGCTTCATTTTTTATGGAGATCTAGGGATCCCAATTTGACATTTAATTTGTGGTCCATATTTGAAAGCCCATAAATTCATCCCACCAATATTATCATAACATTCGAATGGTTGATCAAATTTGAATGAAAGATTGAATGATATTATAGGAAAAGTGGAAGAATATATTTCTCTTCTAACAACATCAAATATTATTCCATCATAAATTCATTATTTGAACCCCAAAAAGGGGGGAATATGGAAGAATTTCCTAGTCAACATTAAAAGACACCAGTTTTTTTCTCTTATCCTTCTTTTGAATCTCATAATTAATGGGGAATGAATTTAACATTTGGAGCTCAACCCTAGGATAATAATATGACTATTTTAGGTGGTTTTGGTGAATTAATTGGTCTATATTTTTATTTCATTCATTTTTGTTGTTACTCTACCATTTTGTAATCGCAAGTCATTTTTCCCAACTAAGTTATCTGATTCACACAAGATATTTTATTAAAGTTCTTCGTCATATTATTTTATTATATTATTTTAAATATCATTTTGATATTCTTGAATCATGTTGTGAACTTATTCACACCAACACTTTTGAATTTCATCACACAATGATGGAGTGATTGTTATTTCACTGTTTTCTTATTTAATTCCACCCTCGTGGGTCTACTACCTACTTCCATTGATAGAATATAATCAATCGATCGATAAACCTATAGTGTTTTGATCCAAGATAGTATAAAGGGAATTTATTATATGTTAATTCACATTTTAATAATTCATAATCAATTAATTTTTTGATATTTTCAGTCAATGATGTGCCATCTCCATTGATCTCGCTAATTTTAAGACTACATGTCCTGAGTGATAAAATGATCCTCTACCTTGGAGTGCTCATGAATATGGTCCTCTAAGTGTAAAAGTGATTAGAATTAGGATATTGAAATTCAAAATTCAACGAGTGATTTGGGAAGTTCATATTTCATTGATGGAAACTCTTGAATTTAGTACATTAAAATAATTTAAAACGAAATTCATCAAATCCACCACAAGCGATAACCAAGGATCAACTCATTGATTTTAAATTGACTTCACTTGAATCTATCAAAAACATTAATAATAAAATCAAGTAAAACCCAATTTGGAAAGTTCATATCCAAATAACCACTTGTAACACCCCAATATTCCATAGTATGTTTCCCTTTGAATAATGCAACAGCTTCCGTTGTACACAACTTTGAGATTCTAACACATCGAGACCAATCAAACTAGTCATTATGAATAGTAATACCCACTTTTTGAAATTTTATCAATTTTAACATTCAAAATGGACATCATTTTTGGGTTCTTAATATCAAAGTTATCTTATGGTGAATTTTTGGTATTTGGCTGAAAACATTCAGTTTTGATGAATAGTGAAAAATACTAAATTTTAATTAAAAACAACTTTTTAATCAAAATAATTTATAGTACTAAATTATACTATTGAGTAGTTTTTAAGTATAATTAGATTATATTTTTACCATTTAATATAATATTGGCCATTGGACGTAATTTCACATTTAAACTGGACATAATCAACTGTCAATCTTTTGATAGTTATTATTTCTTAAAAACACACTTTTTGTTTTGACAATGTGAATAATTTTTAAATTAATTTCTGCCACTAAAATGTTTTGAATTTAGAAAAATGGAATCCATATTTATAATTAGTAGGTCCAAATTGTGTAAATAGGTAACTTTTATTTTTAGACATTCTGAATAATTACTTCGTTAAATATTTTATTTATCATGGTTAAAGGGTAAATCCGGTAAATAAGGGTAAAACAATGATATTATAATAATATTAAATTATCCAAACACGTTTTCTAACCCTATTGTCTGACAAATTTCTGACCATGGGAATCCTTGGGTCTATTTTGGGACCCCATGGAGCCACTTTTATTTGATAATGACACTTTATATTAATTAAATTAAAGTAAATACAAAAATGAAATAAGCATATATCTTTTAGTAAAACAATTTTTACCTAGGGTTATATATGTTATCTATCTGACAATAAATATTAATTATAAATATAAAATTATTTCAAACATAATTTTATTTTATTTATAATTTTTTTATATTGAATAATTAAATATATTTATGACACAATGATGATGCAGTATTTTCTTTATTAATGAAAGAATCAAATAAATGTTATTATAGACGATGATGTTTCATTTTTATGCATTGCCACATTTCAAGTTTATTGTTTATGCTCCTCCCATGTTTATGATCTTTTGCCTATGTCATGATTATGATCACCCCATGATGTATTGTTCTTATCTATCCTAATACTGGGCTTCTAGATCACCCCTTTTGATGTATATCCTCAGGTGGCTACATGTACTATGGAGAGGACAAGTGCCAATAAGAAGCTAGAGAATATGAAATTAAATAAATGTTTATGGTTGATGTTGTATTTGTTATGTATGGTCCTAGTTTTCCCAAGACACTAAACCTTTGGATCCTCTATGTGTAATACTATTATGTTTTTTATCTTTGAAATGATGTAATAGTAATGTAGGAAAATATCGGGTCGCTATATTAACAAGTTTTAATATTGAACACAAAATATGAAATTATTTTAAATTCTTATGTGGCTCTTCTCCCACGAGTCCATGGAATCTTGGTAATAAGTGAATTAAACTAGATTTTAGTTCAAAATTAGGTGCTTCGCCTTCTATTCAAATGAATGCGAGATGGATCTCTACATTAGGAGAGCTATTATTGTAATTTTAATATGTTTTCATCCATATTATGCAGGTTTATTTCAGTTTTAACTTGGGTTCTAAAATAAGAAGAATTATTGTGGAAATTTTTAATGTTTTGGGTGTCCTCCTTCAAAGGGTTCTCTTGTGTGTCTTAGTATCGCTAACATAAGTTCCACTCCGGTTCAGGTTTGAAAGGTGATAAATATTCTAGAGTAGAACTCATAATGCACATAACCAACATAAGAAATATTTTATAAATAAACTTAAAATAATGAAGGAAGAACATAATCAAATAGACAATTACAAAATACATAATGTTTTTATAAAAAATTCACACTAAAAACAAAAGCGCTCCCCAAAAACGATGCAAAAATTTGACTGTGTTTTCATGACATGTAAAATTGATTATGAATTTAAAGGTGATTTATATAATAAGGAAGACTCTAGGTCATCTCTCAAGGACAGTTTATTGGTTTAGATTTTGTATTTTTAACAAAAAGTACTAAAAAAGGGTGGTGGTTTTGAAAAGAGTTTTAATAAAATAACTTAATATAAAGAGTTTAATAGTTGAAAAATAAAAGTGGTGTTTTAATAAATATAAGAGAATGAGTCATTTCAAGTTTAATACACACCTTTTTTAGATCATTGTTCTAAAAATTACACATGGTTTAATGGAATATTTCAGTTGAGGGTAATCAAGATCTTAATTCCCCTCATGCCCTTTAAAAAGAAGCATAAAGAACCAACCCGTAACAAAAAAATCATGCTGTAAATGTTTGGATTTTAAGAAAAGAAAAATGGATACCGAATCATACTGAAATATTATGTATGTGTGAGAGAAATATGATTCTTGTGTTTTCCAATATGAACAACCTAATATTACCACTTAAATCCCAACCTAATCGATATTGAAATGAAAAGTGTTACACATAAGTGTATTAAAGAAACGATTTAAAAGGAGGTTAAAGTTAAGATAAAACTTAAATGAAATGTTTTACATGTAAATTAAACCAAAAAATTATAATAACAAGAGTTGTAACACCCTTTATAAGATGTTTATCTCTCCTGAAATGATCGCCCACTGTTTAACTCACCATCGAGAGGAGGATGAGGCTCGGGTGGAACTTTGCCTTCATCCTTGACCCCCTATGAGGATAGGGGAATGTAAAACTTATTGGATAAGTATTGGAATTATTTGGGTATCCAAAATGGTAGATCTTTTTTCCTGGTTTGATATTACAAATGGGGTGCCCAATGTGCCAATTTATAGGTAAAGTGTAAGGTGGTTTTGGGAAAACAGATTTTGTAAAACCACTTGGACCATGATTTTCGGCATTCTGAAAGTATTATATCACTTTAGAGAAAACAAAAAACAATTTTCCACACATATTGAATATATCTAATGAAAATTTGGAATCATTTAGAGGTTGATATCTCTATATATGTTTGAAATAGAGAACACCACTTTTGACTTCCAGAAGATTCCTTTTCTTTGTCAGATTCATTCGGATGACCCCCTTAATGAATTAATTTAGATTAGGAATATTCATAAAAGTTTTATACAATTTAATTTTGTACTAGAACACAAAATATAATACCTATTAGATGCATTAATTATTTTCAATTTGTGTTTGATTACACATGGGTTCTTGGGTTCCGGCATAGTTTGACCCATTTTCTTCAACTATATCCTAGGACCTCCAAATCACCTCCACCTACAATGAAATATTCTAAAAAAGTGAAATAAACATTTTTAATAGTTATTAACACAAAATAATTAAATCAAACATAATGATTTTTTATTATTAAAATTTTAATTTATAATACAAAATTAGTTTATCACAATGGTATAAGGGTAGAAATGAACAGTGAATCACTGAGTAATCACACCCCCACACCTGAACATTTGAACTCCTGGGAAATGTCACATTAACAAAAATTATGCATGGAGATATTCCCAAATTAATGAATATTTAAAATTTAATGAAAATTTAATTCTTGATAGCAATGTGATCAAAGAAAAAATCACCCCAAGAAGTTATTCTCAGGGATCATGGAAAAATATGTATCATAAATTGTATCAGAATGAAATTCAAGGAGATGAATGATAAAAATTTGAGAAAATAATTCAAAAGTAAACAATTTCACTAACTCTTCATGTGTGTGTGTGTGAAAAGAAATTCATTATGTTCTTTCCACTTTCTATCTAGTAAATATAGGTTATTTTAAAAAATTTCTTCTTAAATGATTCTATCCACCAAACATATATATTTTGCAATCAAATTTCAAGACCCACTCACATAATAACTCTTGTATGTAAAACCTTAATATTCCATCCTAGATATCCCCATATGTTGTACATTTCATCACCCCCTCAATTATTATTATTTTTTGTTTTTTTTTTCAAAAGTTGAACTTGGAAAAAATCTCACACGCATCACTCAGCCCTTATTTGATCTCTTTACAACACTAAATATAATAATTATGATCAAAGGTCTAGGAAGAGTGGTTTTTGACCTACCCAAGACACAACCCAATTGTTTTTTGATTAAAAGTTTTTTAGGGTGTATAACATTTGGATAATAGGTACACACGAATAGGTTAATCTAGTACAGTAATGAAAAATATTGGATAAGGAACGAACATATGGAAAAATAATTTTAGAAAATTGATAAATATTAACCTAACTTATATTTACCTTATATTAAGTAAGAAATATTCACACTTCATGGTTTTATGCAAAACAATGTGTGGAGAAATTAATTGGCATTATTTTCCCATAAACTACTCATAGAAAGGGTACCATTATTATAAAAGGAATCAAAATGATACAACCATTTATATCATAAAAAACAACCAATTTTATAGAAAAATTAACACCTCAATATAAAATTAATGTTAAAACACACATTATATAAGTGAGAAAAAATGTTAAAAAAACATGAAATAGGGAAGTCCCTCACATTTTCAATAATTTACATGATTAGGTGGGCATAATTTCCCATGATTAAGCAAGAATCAAAAATGAATATTCCAGAACAAAATAGAGGGGGTGAGGTAAAGTAACAATACTATTAAACAAGTAAAAAAAGAGAAAAAGAAGAAAAGTGATGAAAAATTTCTAACTAATCCAGGAATGTACCCATACCCACACCTAAAGTATACAATTTACTCATTATAATAAAAGAGAATGTGGTAAAGAAATATAAAACCTGATGAGTTTCATTCATAGTTTGCTTCTTGAACTTGGAGTTCCTATATTGGGGACTCTAGAATGGATTCGTGAAATTTCTTCAGCTGCTACCCATTGGTAGTGAAGTTTTGTTTTGTTTCTTCATTTTGAACATGAACAACACCAAATGAATAAAAATTAGTAACAATGTATGGGAAAAACTAGTGAGAACGAATCTTACCCAGATCTAACTTCATCCTTGAATTTTAAAGGAGGACCTTATGCCCAATGTGGAATTGATGATTAAGAATTTCATAGTCATGGGAATATTTGGTTTTCTCCTTATAAATTTGGGAGTTATCATATTAATCTCTATGCATTTACTCTAAATCCTGAATCTGATGCTTCTTTTGATAAATTACACCAGAAATATTAGAATTGCATTGTTTAATGGGTTAGTAGACCTATTTATCTATCTCAATAGGGAGGTGAAAACTCTTTCCTAAAACAAGACAATAAAGTGAAATTCTAATGAGAGTTTTAAAGACAGTACGGTAAGCCCTTAATGAATCCCTGAGTCTAAGACTCCAATATTTTCTATTGGGTTGAACTATTTTTTCAAGAATTTGTTTTAAATCTATATTTAAAACCTCATCCCGACCATTAGTTTGTGGGTGATATATTGTAGACAATCAATTCCTGACCCCATACTGACACAAAATTGATTTCATTGTTTGATTATAAAAATAAGAACCCTGGTCATTGAGGATGAACTTAGGTATTCCAAACCTATAGAAAATTTTGATTCTCAAGAATTACAAAACATTATTTGGATCATAGATCCTTATGGATCATGCCTCTACTCATTTTGACATGTAATCAATGGCCATAAGAATGAACAAGTTACCAAATTAATTGGGAAATAACCCCATAAATTCAATACCCCAAACATTGAAAATGTCATAGAAGAGTAATGGTTGTTGTGGAATTTCATTTCTTTTAGAGACATTCCCCATTCCTTGATAGAAAAGACAAGATATAAATAAATAATGGGCATCCAAAAATAATGTTGGATAAAAGAGACCAGAATAGAGGACCTTGTGAGAAATCTCTTGGGGACCACAGTGGCCCCCACAAGAAAGAGTGTGGAAGAACGTAAGGACATACTGAAACTCACTATCAGGAACATAATACCCAAGTATTTGATCACTACATGTGAGCCAAAGGTATGTTTCTTACCAAATGTACCAACATGAATCATGTTTTAGATGGATGGCTTGGTTTTTGTTGAAATCCTTAGGAATTCAATATGCTATAAAATAATTTACAATTTTGGCATACCAATGAATAACATCTTCCACTCGGTTTAATTGATCATTAGAAAACATGTCATTTATGGGAATAAAGGGGATGGGTTAATGTCTGAGGATGGAAGGATCATATTGATATGGTCAACCACCACATTCCCTTCTATTTTTTATCCCCAAATTCTAGATTAAATTCATGAGGTAGGAGAATCCATCGAATGAGATGTGGTTTGTCTTCCGGTTTATTAAGAAGACACTAGAGGGTTTCATGGTCTGGGAATATAATGACTTTGGAATCTAAACCGTATGACCTAAATTCATCTAAGGAAAAAAATGGCAAGGAGTTCTTTTTTAGTTATGGTGTAATTTTCTTGGGTAGGGTCCAGTGTACATGAGACATAAGCAATGACATATGGAGCTTGATCAACCTGTTGTGATAAGACATCCACAATGACATAGTTAGAGGTGTCACACATGAGCTCAAATGGTAAATCCAATCAAGGTTGCTGGATTACTGGGGGTGATGTGAGACTCTATTTCAATTTATTAAAATCTTCTTCAAATTATTTATCAAAAAAATTCATTTTCTTTTAAGAGAAATCAAAATAGGGGTAGTGAAATCTTACTAAAGTCATTAATGAAATGATGGTAAAATCTAGAATGAATTAAGAAAGACCACATTTCCCAAACATTTTTGGGGAATGGTAGGGAAGAAATGACATCCAATTTTGATTTATCTACTTGAATACCATCCCTATAAATTACATGTCTAAGTACTATACCTTTTTGAACCATGAAATGTCATTTATCATAATATAATAATATATTCTTTTCAATACAACAATATAGGAAAAAATCTAGACTACTCAAACACTAATCAAAAGAGGATCCAAATACAGTAAAATCATCAATGAATACTTCCATGAAATTATCCAGGAAATCCGAAAAAATACCAACCATGATTCATTGGAAATTACCTAGAGAATTTCTCAGAAGAAATGGAATCCTCCTATATGAAAATATACCAAAGGGGAAAGTGAAGTTTGTATTTTTCTAATCCTTGTAGGCAATATGGATTTGAAATTATCCTGAATACCCATAAAGGAAATAGTAGTGGGACTTCCCCGCAATACTCTATAGCATCTGGTCAATGAACGGTAATGAGAAAAGGTCCTTTTTAGTGTGTTGGTTTATTCAAAGATATTATATACAGACACACCAACTATTCTACACACGGGTTGGAACCAATTCATTGATTTCATTTTTAATTACCATAAGACTGGTTTTTTTAGGAACTACATACATCAGACTGAACCATTGGATATAGAATATGAATTAAATGATTCCAGTAACCAATAATTTTGTTACCTCATTTTTAACAAATTATAGGAGGTTTGGGTTCAGTAGACGTTGTTCCAGACTCATTGGTTTAACCTCATCATTTAAAAATATATGATGCATGAAAATTAATGGGATAATACCAGAAATGTCAGAAATTGTCCATATAAAAACATTTTTATATTCCCTCAAATGGTCAAGCAGTTAAAATTTATGCTTTTGGGGGATTGAACTTACAATGATGATAGAAAACTTTTTTATATTCTCAAGATATAAATATTTCAAATTTTGAGGTAGTGGTTTAAGTTCCAATTCAGGGGGATTTTGGATTTATGGGAGTGAATGAAAAAGTTTGAGGTGAATGATCTCATCCAACTAATTTGTGGTAAAATACTTAGATGAGGAATAATATATTATAAGCTTATTAGCATCATCGATGGTTATGGGGTCCTCAATGATCAATAAATAATCAATTAACAAACACAAATGACATTTTTCTAGACCAATACAAAATTCAATGCATGATTAACTACCTAGAATGTATATTAATGTTGAAAGCTCAAAAAGGTTATCAGGATAAATAAACTAAGTTTTTTCAGGGGAAGGGAGTACATTAATTAAATTAACTGAAAGTGAGAAATGTTATTTTGAGGGGTTCTTCAAGGAATCAAGTATGTTAATGGGGAAAATGTCACCACCAAACTTCATAGATAATTTTCAATTATTGGAATAAATTATGGGATTGGTGGGTTTTAAGAAAGGTCTCCCCAATATAACTGGGTCACATCCATTCATCCTATCATCTTCTATTTTAAGCACATAAAAGTCAACAGGAAAAATTAAAATTTTCACCATCATAAGAAGATCCTATAACACAACAACGAGGTGTGTTGTACTCCAGTTTTCCAATTGAACAACAATTACTATGGGCTTAAATTACTTAACCTGTAATGAATAGAAAATGGAGTGATGCATCACATTTATAGAAGCACCCAAATCAATCATAGCATTGGAAAAGAAACACCCCTATAGTTCAAGTAATCAATATTGTTCTCAGATCATTGCATTTGGTGGGAAGTGATGGATATATCAATGTTGAGATGTTTCTTTAAAATATCACCTTTTCATCACCTTGAAGTAACCTTCGGTGTGTAAACATCTCCTTTATAAACTTGGCATATTGTGTAATTTTCTTTACAATATCAATAAAAGGGATGTTAAACTATTCTTGTTTTGAAAGTTTACAATATTTCTTTATCATGTTTAGTTTATTTTTTTTATTGGTTGGGTTGACCTTTGGGTAAATAGAAGAGTAATGGTTGGGATAAGTGACTCATCAACATACACACTCTTCCCATTAGGGAGATTTTTTCTCTAGACAATGTTTTTTCCTTTCTTAGACCATTCTTAGTGGTTGGGATAGTGGTTTCTTTAGGATGAGATTACTCTAATGGAGGGGTTATTTGGATTTTAAGTTGTGTTCCACTCCTAAGGGTGATGTCACAGTCATTTCCCTTATCCCCTGGGTTGACTAGTGGTTGAGAGGGTATTTTACCCGACCCATGACTTTTGATTTCCCCCATCGAGTTGGAAAGTTTACCTAATTGGGTTTTTAGGTCTTGCATGGATACTTGGGTGTTTTTTTTGGAATTGTATATTGTTTGAAACCATTTGTTTCATAATTTACTATAGGCTAGGTTCAGGTTTTGGATGGTGTTATTGGAAAGGCCTTTGTACTGGTTGAGGATTTATGGGTGGTGGTGGTGGATGAATACTCTCCCTCGATGAATTCCATGGATTATAAGGTTAGTTAGAATACCCCCTTGCCTATAGGATTGGTTCTCTTTCCACCCAGGGTTGGATGGATATTATGGTTCTTGACTAATGGGTTGGTTATAGGGGTGGCCTGGAAAAATCACCCTACAACACTCAGAAGGTTCTCTTAGTTGAGGGAATTAGTCAGAATAGTGGGTGTCAGCAGAAAAGACACCACAATGGAAGGGAGGAGGATATTGGGATTTCCCTTGGGAAAGAGAAAGTTATTGAATAAGGGTACTTACCTATTCAAACTTAATGTACACCTTCTTCTCGAATTTAGTATTTTTCACCTCATAGACGCCTCGAATGGTTATACTGTACCTTGAACCAAATTATTGAGTGTTCTATGCCATGTTCTCAATAAAGGTCCTTACTGTGACTAAGGTTTTGTCAACTAATCCACCACCTAC
The DNA here is from genome assembly GCA_963277665.1 of Viscum album. NCBI lineage: Eukaryota > Viridiplantae > Streptophyta > Magnoliopsida > Santalales > Viscaceae > Viscum > Viscum album. The sequence goes on along the minus strand of OY728139.1, from coordinate 115,875,018 downwards.
AGCAAAATCAATCATATTTCAATCAATATGAATTAAACATTCATAAAAAATACAATATTAGAATTTGATCAGTTATTTGGTGTTGTGAAAATATTAAACACAACCTTTTAAAATTTTCCTCATATTCATGAAGAATTTATCATTATGGGTTCCTTATACCACATATTTCATTCCTTATAGTTACAGTTCGAGAGGCTAAGAAATATTTTTCAAGGAAAAGGAGTTTCATGTCTGCCCAAACACTTATTGGGGAATTACCATAATATAACTAGTCTTTTGAAGTGTATTCTAATGAAAAAGGGAATTCCCTAAGCTTTAATTATTATTTATCCAAATTAACAGGTATTAATGTTGAACACACATCAAGGAATTATTTTAAATGCTTATGTGGGTCTTCTCCCATGAGTCCATGGAATCTTGGTAATAAGTGAATTAAATTGGATTTTAGTTCCAAATTAGGTGCTTCACCTTGTATTTGAATGTATGTAGGATGGATCTATACATTAGTTGAGGTTAGTTATTTTAATTTTTGGTTATTTTCAACAATATTATGAAATTTAATTTCAGTTTTAACATGATTTCCAGAAGAAGAAGAAGGATTGATAAGAGTTTCAATGTTTTGGGTGTCCTCCTTCAAAGGGTTCTTCTGTGTGTCTCGATGTCACTGATGTAGGATCCTCTATGGTTTGGGATAAAAAGGTGGTAAATCTATTAGAGTATAATGTGTCATGAATAGAACTTACATAAGAAAGATTTTATAAATTAACTTAAAAAAATTAAGGAATAAAAGAACTGAACAAATAATTACAAAATACACAATGTTTTTATAAAAAACGCACATTAAAAACAAAAGCACTCCCTAGAAATGACACAAAAATTTGACCTCATTATCATGAAACGTTAAACTTATTATGTCTTTAAAGGTGATTTATATCAGAAATAATACCTTAGGTACTCTCTCAAGGATATTTGATAGGTTTATACTGTGTATTTTTAATAAAAAGTACTAAAAGAGGGGGTGGTTTTGAAAATAGTTTTAAGAAAATAACTTTATTTAAAGAATTTAATAGTTAAAAAATAAAGGTGGTGTTTTAAGAATTATAAGATAAGGAGGTCATTTAAAGTTCAATACACATCTTCTTTAGTTAATTTTTCTAAAAGTTACACATGGTTTAATGGAATCCTTGAGTTGGGGGTAATCAAGATCTCAATTCCCCTCATTCCCTTTAGAACGATGCACAAAGAACCGACCCCTAACACAATAATAATGTTGTCAAGGTTTGGATATAAATAAAATAACAAGGGCTAAAAAATCATTCTTAAATCTTATGTATGTGTGAGATAAATAGGATGCTTGTGTTGTTCAATTAGAACAACCCAAGATTCCCACTTAAATCTCAACCTAATCAATATTGAAATGAAGAGTGTTACACATAAGTGTGATAAATAAATGAATTTAAATGAGGATAAAGTTAAGATAAAACTTGAATGAATTTTTTACATAAATTACACCAAAATAAAAGAATAACAAGTGTTGGAACTATAGTTACAAGATGTGAAACTCCCTTTAAATGATCTCCCACTATTTAGCTCACCATTAAGAGGGAGATGAGGCTTGGGTGGAACTTCACCTTTATCATTCACCCACCTATGAGGACAGGGGGCTAATAAACTTATTGGATAAGGAGACAAATCCTTTGGGTCTCCAAAATGGCAGATATTTTATCATAGTTCAAACTTACAAATTGTGTTCCCAAGGTGCTAATTTATAGGCAAAGTAGAAGATGGTTTTGGGCACATAGATTTTGTAAAACCAATTAGCCCACAGTTTTCAGCATCCATACAGTCTTATCACACCATTGAGGAAACTAAAAACATGTTTCACAACCTCTTGAATATATTTACCAAAAATTTAGAATCATTTGGAGGTCAAAATCTTTAGATGTTTCTGAAATACAGAACACCACTTCTGACTTCAAGAAGATTCCTTTTATTGGACAGATCGGTTCGGATGGTCCCTCTAATGGATGAATTAGGATTGGGTGTATTTATAGTAGTTTTATAACATTTAATTTTTCATATGAACATAAAACTTAATCCCCATTAGAATCACGTATTAGTTGCGGTGTGTGTTTGAGTCCACATGGGTTCTTGGGTTCCTGCGCAATTTTGCCCATTTTTCTTTAACTTCATTCTGGACCCTCCAAATCACCTCCAACTACAATGAAATCATCCAAAAAAGTGAAATTAATTTTTTTTATTTATTAACATAGAATAATTAAATCAAACATAAAGTTAAATTTGTTATTAAATTTATAATTTATGATACAAAATAAATTTATCACAGTGGTATAAGGGTAGAAATGAATAGTGAATCTCTATGCAATCACACCCCTACACCTAAATATTTTCACTCTAGGGAAATGTCACGTTCCAAAAAATTATTCATGGAGATATTATAAACTTCATAAAGATTTAACATTCAATGAAAATATAATTCTTGATAGAAATGTGATCAAAGAAAAAATCACACCAAGAAGTTATTCTCAGTGATCATGGAAAAAGATGTCTCAAAAATTATATCAGAATGAAATTCAAAGATATTAATGATACCAATTTGAGAAAATAATTCAAAAGTAAACAATTTCAATAACTTTACAAATTTTTTTGTGTGAAAACCAATTCATTATATTCTTTCAACTTTCTATCAATTAATTATATGTTATTTTAAAAAGTTCACTTAAATAATTATATCCACCAAACCTACCCTACATCCTTTGCAATAAAATTTAAAGAACCAATAACTTAATAATTCTTACAATTCAAAGCTTAATATCCTGATCTAGAAATCCCTATATGTTTTACATTTCATCACTCCCCTCAATTATTATTATTTTTGTTTTTTTTTCAAAATTTGAACTTAGAACAAATCGCACACTCATCACTCAACCCTTATTTGATCTCCTTAAGTAACTAATTTTAATAGTTATAACAAGATAAAAGGTCTAGGAAGAGTTTATTTTGAATTTCCAAATACAGAACCCACTTTTTTTGTTTTTTTATTAAAAGTTTTTGAGTACGTATAACAGTTAGATAATAGGTATACATGCATAGGTTAATCTAGTAAAGTAATGAAAAAGATCAGATAAGGAATGAACATATAGAAAAATAATTTTGGAAAGATGATAAATATTAACTTAACTTATATTTACCTTTTATTAAGTAATAAATATTCAAACTTCAAGGTTTTATGCACACAAAATGTGTAGAGAAATTAAGTGACACAATTTTCCTATAAACTACTCACACAAAGGGTACCATTCATTTCAAAGGAATAAAAAATTATACAACCATTTATATCATTTAAAAAAACCAATTTTATATAAAATTTCACACCTAAATGTAATATTAATTCTAAAACACACATTTCATAAGTGATAAAAAATGTCAAAACAACTTGAAATAGGGAAGTTCCTTATGGATTTTCAATAATTTCTATGATTAAGTGGGAATCATTTTTCAAGATTAAGTATGAATAAAAAATGAATATTCTGATACAAAATAGAGGAGGTGAGGGAAAGTAAAAAATACTATTCAACAAGTAAAAATAATAGAAAAAGAAGAAATATGATGAAAATTCCTTTCTAATCGTGGAATATAACCATCCCCTCACACCTAGAGTACGTAGTTTCCACACTATAATAAAAAAGAATGTGGGAAGGAAGGATAAAACCTGATGATTTTCACTCATAGGTTTCTTATTGAACTTGATGTTACTCCATTGAGGACTCTATAATGGATTTATGAAAGTGATTCATTCACTACCCATTGACTGTGAAGTTTTTTTTGTTTCTTCATTTTAAACCTGAACAATACCAAATGGATAAACATTAGTAATAGTGTATGGTCCAAAATAGTGGGCAAAATTATTACCTGGATACAAATTCAACCTTTAATTATAAAATAGAACCTTTTTACTAATGTGTAATTGATGATGAAGGATGATACGATCGTGGGTTGACTTGGTTCACTCCTTATAAATTTGGGAGTTCTCATATAAATCACTATGCATTTCCTCTAACTCTTGAATCTGAAGATTCCTTTGAGCACCTACAACATAAAGATTATATTTTAATTTCTTAATGGCCCAGTAGGATTGGTGCTCTATCTCAACAGGTAGGTGAAAACTCTTTCTAAAAAAATATGATAAGGTGACATTCTATGGGAGTTTTAAAGGCAGTACGATAAGCCCATAATGAATTATTGAGTCTAAGACTCCAATATTTTATATTGGGTTGAATAGTTTTTTCAAGAATTTGTTTTAAATATATATTTGAAACCTCATATCAACCATTTTTCTATGGGTGATATGTAATAGACACTTGATACCTGACCCCATACCAACAAAAAAGTGATTTCATTATTAGATTGAAAATATGATAACCCTGGTCACTGAGTTTGAAACTAGGTAATCTAAACCTATAAAAATTTGGGTTATCAAGAAATCTATAACTAACTTGGAATAATATTTCCTCGTGGATCATGCCTCTACCCATTTTTACATGTAATTAACTACAAAAATAATGTACAAGTTTCCATAGGAATTGGGAAATGGCCCCATAAAGTCAGTGACCTAAACATCAAAAAATGTCCTGGAAGATCAAGGGTTGCTATGTATTTTCATTTATTTTAGAGAAATTCCCCATTATTTGATATCAAGGACAAGATTTACAGAAATAATTGGAATCCTAAAATAATGTTGTCCAAAAGAGACTATAATCAAGGACCTTGCGAGCAGTCCTCTAGGGACCAAAGTGGACCCCATAAGAAAGAGTGTGGAAAAACCGAAGGATAGACTGAAAATCACTATCAGTAACACAATGCCTAAGTACTTGATCACTACATGTTCTACAAAGGTAGGGGTCATCCCAAATGTACCCACATGACTCATGTTTTAGATTAATGCCTTAGTTTTTGTTGAAATAAGTAGGAATAAAAGATGCTACCAAATAATTTTCAATTTCGTCATACAAAGGAATAAAATCTTTCACTTAGTAAAATTTCTTATTAAGAAACATGTAATCTATGGGAATATATGGGGATGATTAAATTTATTAGGATGGTAGGATCCTACTGATATAGTCATCTACCACATTCTCCGCTCCTTTTTCATACCTAATTTCTAGATTAATTTCCTATAGTAGGAGCATCCAACGAATGAGATGCGGCTTGGATTCTAGTTTCTTAAGGAGACACCGGAGGGGTACACAGTCTGAGAACATAATGAATTTGGACCCTAAAAGCTATGACCTAAATTTTTCCAAGGCATACACAATGACAAGGAATTATTTTTCCATTGTGGTGTAGTTTTCTTGGGCAAGGTCCAGTGTACGTGAGACATAGGCAATGAAATGTGGAGCTTTATCAACCCATTACGATAAGACATTCCGAACTATATAGTTAGAGGCATCACACATGAGATAAAAAGGTAAATCCCACCAAGGTGGCAAGATTAACGGGGGTGATTGAGACTCAATTTCAATTTATTAAAATCTTCCTCATATTCTTTATTAAAAACAAATTCTTTTTATTTTTGGAGAAATTAAGAGAGGGGGAGTGAAATCTTACTAAATTCATAGATGAAATGATAGTAAAATCCAACATGAGATAATACATAACACACATCCCAAACATTTTTTGGGAATGGTAGGGAATAAATTACACCCACTTTTTATTTATCTACTTGGATACCATCCCCAAAAATGACATATCCAAGTACTATACCTTGTGCACTATGAAATAGAATTTCTCATAATTTAATACAAGATTATTTTCAGTACAACGACGTAGGAAAGAACCAATACTAATCAAACACTGATCAAAATAGGATCCATATACAGTGAAATCATCCATGAATACTTCCATGAAATTCTCCAGGTAATCCAAAAAAATACTAACCATGCATTATTGGAATGTACCTAGAGAATTGCATAAAACAAATGGTATCCTCCTATATGAAAATGTTCTAAAGGGGAAAGTGAAGGTAGTATTTTTCTAATCCTCAAGGGAAATATGGATATGAAATTATCTATAATATCCATCAAGGAAACAGTAGTAGGACTTCGCCACTAGCCTCTCTAGCATATGTCCAATAAATGATAATGAGAAATGGTCTTCTCTAGTGTGTTGGTTCAGTCAATGATAGTCTATATATACACACTCACTATTCTACAAATGGGTTAGAACCAATTCATTGTTTTCATTTTTAATTTTTGTAAGACCAGTTTTTTTAGGAATTAACTACACCAGACTGACCCATTAGCTCTCATTGATGGGTTAAATGATTACAATAACCAATAATTTTGTTACCTCTTTTTTAACAACTTCCAATAGGTTTGGGTTTAATCAACGTTGTGCCCACATCACCAGTTTATCCTCATAATTTAACAATAGATGATGCATACAAATTGATGGTATAATACTAGAAATGTTAGAAAGTGTCCATACCAAATCATGTTCATACCCCCTCAAAAGGCCAAGTAGTTGAAATTCATTCTCTGGAGAGATTAAAATAGAAATGATGATAGAAATATTGTTTCCATTATCAAGATATGAATATTTGAAATTTTTAGGTATAGGTTTAAGTTCCAATTAAGGGGGATTTTGGATTAATGGGAGTGAATGAAAAAGTGTATGGTCAATTATATATTATAACTGCTTAGTGGTAACAACCTCATACGGGGAACAAGATTTTATAAGCTTATCTATATCATCGATGGTCACAGGGTACTCAGTGGTAAAAAAATCATCAATTAACAAACATGCATGAAATTTTTCTAGAACAACGCAACATTAAATGAATGATTTATTAACTAGAATGTATATAAATGATGAAAACACATAAGGGGGATTAGGATAAATAAAATAATCTTTTTCAGGGGAAGTGAGTACATAAATATAATTAAATGAAAGAGAGAAATGTTATTTTATGATGGGTTCTTCATGGAATCTAGGATGTTAAAGTGGACAATGTCACCAACAAACTCCATAGATAATGTAACATTGTGGACATTAATTATGGTTTTGGTGGTTTTCAAGAAAGTCCTTCCCAATATAACTAGGGTATATCCATTCATTCTATCATTTTCCATTTTACGCACATAAAAACCAATATAAAAAATTAAAAATTTCCCACTCACAAGAACATCCTCTAACACACCGGCGGGGTGTGATGTACTCTGATTTTTTAGTTGAAAAAAATTCCTATTTGATTTAACTACCTGACCTATAATGAATAGAAAATGGATTAGGGAATCACATTTATAGAATCACCCAAATCAATCATAACACTGGAAAAGAAATACCCCCATGGTTTAAGAAATCAAGAATGTTCCCCGATCATTGAATTTGGTGGGAAGTGATGGATTTATCAATGTTGATATGTTCCTCACCAACCTCACCTTTTCATTACCTTGATATTGTATTTGGTATGTACATATCTCCTTTAGAAACTTGGCATATCATGGAATTTTATTCACAACATCAATCACAGGGATGTTAACCTACACATTTTTTTGAAAGTTTCCAAGATTTCTTTATCAAGTTCAATTTATCTTTTTTCTTTGTTGGGTGGACCTTTGAGGAAATAGAAGAGGAATGGTTGGGATAGGTTTCTCATCAATAGATACACTCTTTCCTTTAGGGTGATTTTTCTCTGGACAAGGTTTTTCCTTTCCTGGACCATTATTTGTGGTTGGGAAGGTGGTTTACTGAGGAGGGGATGACCCTAATGCCGGAATTATTTAGATTTTAAGATTTTTTAAACTCATAATGGTGACGACACTAACATTTTCTTTATCCATTGGGTTGAATATTTGTTGAGAGGATAGTTTACTCGACTCATGATTTTGGATTCCCCCCACTGAGTTGGAAATTTGTCCTAATTGGGTTTTTAGGTCTTGCATGGTTGATTTTGTGTTTTGTTGGAATTGGATATTGCTTGAATCCAGTTGTTTCATCATGTAATCTAGGATAGTTTTGGGTTTCTGAGGGGGTTATTGGAAAGGCCTTTTTGGTGGTTGAGGATTTCTGGGTGGTGGTAGTAGATGACTACTCTACCCTGGTGGGTTTCATGGTTAATGAGGTTAGTTTGAATACCCACTTTCCTATAGGCTTGGTTACCTTTTTACCCAATGTTGGAAGGATAGTATGGTTCTTTCCTAATGGGTTGGTTATAGGGGCGACCTGGAAAAATTTCCTCACAACTTTCATAAGGTTATCTCAGTTAAGGGTATTTGTCAGAATAGTAGGTGTTGGAAGAAGAGATACCACAATGGATGGGAGGTTGAGATTGGTATTTCCCTTTGGAAAGATAAAGTTGTTGAAGAAGGGTAATTACCACTTCAAACTTCATGCCCACCTTATTTTATAATTCAATACTTTTAACCTCATGGACACTTGGAATGAGTAAACTAGACCTTAAACTGAATTTTTGAGTGTTCTCCACCATGTTGTCAATGAGGGTCCTTACAACAATTGGCATTTTTTTCAACTAGAACACCACCATTAGAAACATAAATCTTTTTTTTATCAATAGGAATTAAATCTTAATAAAGATACTATATTAAAATTTGATAAATTATTTGGTGGTGTGGACAACTTGAACATAACCTTTTAAATTGTTCCCAATAGTCATGAAATGTTTCTCTTTATGGTTTCTTTATAACACAGATTTATTTCTTTATAGTTTTAGTTCAAGAGGATGGGAAATGTTTTTCAAGGAAAAGGCATTTCATTTCTATCCAACCTCTTATTGGAGAATTAACATAATATAACCAGTATTTTGTAGTGTCTAATAATGTAAAAAGGAATGACCTAATCTTTACCTGTTCTCCACACACATTAGATAGTTTTAGTGTTGAAAATATAGTATGAAGTTATTTTAAATTCTTAAGTAATTATTCTGTTTCAAGTCCATATAATCTTGGTAATAAGTGAATTAAATGGAATTTTAGTTCAAAATTATGTGCTTCATCTTATATTTGAGTGTATTTGGGATAGATCTCTACATAAGGCGAGGTTAGTTATTTTAATTTATAGTTATTTTCATCCATATTATAAAAGGTTATTTTAGTTTTAACATGGGTTCTAGAAGAAGAATAAGAAGGATTGAGAAGAGTTTAAATGTTTTGGGTGTCCTCCTCCAAAGGGTTCTTTTGTGTGTCTTGGTGTCACGGATATAATATCCTTTCCAATTTAGGTTTGAAAGGTGGTAAATATATCAGAGTAGAATGAATCATGCACAAAACCTACAAAAGAAATATTTTATAAATCAACTTAAAAAATGAAGGAATAAAATAATTAAAAAAATAATTATAAAACACACAATGTTTTTATAAAAAATGCACACTAAAAACAAAATATCTCCCCAAAAATACAACAAAAATTTGATTGTGTTGTCATGACATGTCAAATTTATTATTTATTTAAAGGTTATTTATAGCATAAGGAATACCCTAGGTCATATGTTAATTATATTTGATAGGTTTATAGTGTGTATTTTTAATAAAAAGTACTAAAATAGGGGGGTGGGTGGGTGGGTTTGAAAGTAATTTTAAGAAAATAACATAATTTAAAGAGTTTAATAGTTGAAAAATAAAGGTGGTGTTTTAAGAATTATGAGAGAAACAGGTCATTTCATGTTCATTACACATATTTTTAGTTCATTTTTCTGAAAATTACACATAGTTTAATGGAATCCTTCAGTTAAGGGTAATCGATATCTCAATTCCCCTCATGTCCTTTAAAATGATGCACAAAGAACCAACCATTAACACAATAATCATGTTGGAAATGTTTGGATCTCAAAACAATAACAATGGAAACCAAATCATCCTAAAATCTTAAGTATGTGTGATAGAAAAAGGATGCGTGTGTTGTCCAATAGAAACAACCCAAGAATCCCACTTGAATCTCAACCGAATCGATATTGAAATGAAAATTGTTACACATAAGTGTTCCAAATAAATGAATTAAAAGGAGGATAAAGTTAAGATAACACTTTAATGAATTTTTTTACACAAAAATTACACAAAAACATCAGAATAACAAATTCCATATCTCCCTTTATAATATTTTTATCTCTCTTTAAATTATCTCCCACCATTTATCTCGCCATTGAGAGAAGGATGACACTTATGTGGAACTTCGACTTCATCCTTGATCCCCATATTAGGATAGGGTCCTCTAGAACTTATTAAATTATTAGAGAAATCCTTTGGGTATCCAAAATGGTAGATATTTTATCCTAGATTTAACTTACAAATGGGGTGCCCAAGGTGCCAATTTATATAAAAAGTGGAAGGTGGTTTTGGGCATACAGATTTTGTAAAACTACTTAGACCATGGTTTTTAGAATCCAGAAAGCTTGATATCACTTTATAGAAAACAAAAAACATGTTCCCCCCTCTTGAATATCTCCACGAAAAAATTGGCATTATTTAGAGGTTTATAACTCAAGATATGGACGAAATATAGAACACTACTTATGACTTTGAGAAGATTCATTTTCTTGAATAGATTAGTTTGGATGGGACACTTAATGGATGAATTGGGATTGGGTGTATTTTGAAGAGTGGAAGAACATTGAAGTTTGGATATTCATATAAAATCCAAGTCTAATTGGATGTATGGATTAGTTTAAGTGTGTATTTGATTCCATATGGGTTTTGGGATTTCTGCGCATTTTGGTCCATTTTTCATCAACTTCATCCTGGGACCTCCAAATCACCTCCCCCTATAATGAAATAATCCAAAAAAGTGAAATTAAATTTTTTAATGGATATTAAAAAAAAATAATTTAATCAAATAGGAAGTGAAATTTTTAATTAAATTTTTAATTTGCAATACAAAATTAGTTTATCATAGTGGTATTAGGGTAGAAATGAATAGTGAATCGCTACACGATCACACCCCCACACCTAAACATTTTCACTCATGGTAAAATTCACATTTCCAAAAAATTATGCATGAATATATTACCAACTTCATGAATATTTAACATTAAAGGAAAATTTAATTCTCGATAGCAATGTGATCAAATCCAAAATCACACCAAGGAATTGTTCTAAGTGATTATGGAAAAAGATGTATCATAAATTGTATCAGAATGAAATTCAAGGAGATGAATGTTACTAATTTGAGAAAATAATTAAAAATTAAAAAATTTCACTAAATGTTCACATGTGTGTGTGATAATCAATTCATTATATTCTTTCCAATTTCAATCCAGTAAATATAGGTTATTTTAAAAATTATACTTAAATGATTCCATCCACTGAAACTACCCTATATACTTTGAAATAAAATTTCAAGATCCAATCACTTACGTTTTCCTAAAATTCAAACCTAAAGATATCAACCTAGATATCCCCATATGTTGAACATTTCATTACTCCCCTAAATTATAATTAATTTGTTTTACTCAAAAGTTAAACTTTGAACAAATATCACACTAATCACTCAACACTTGTTTGATATCCTCATAAAACTAATTTTAATAGTTATAAAAAGATTAAAGGTTGATAAAGATTGGTTTTTGACCTTCCCAAGACACAACCCACATTTTTGTGTTTTTTTGATTAAAAGATTTTTAGGGCGTATAATAGTCGTATAATAGGTACACACAAATAGGTTAATATGGTATAGTAATGAATGATATTTTATAAGGAATGAAAATATAGAAAAATTATTTTGGAAAGATAATAAATTTTAATCTAACTTATATTTACCTTCTATTAAGTAAGAAATATTCACACTTCATGGTTTTGTGCAAAAAAATATGTAGGGAAATTAAGTGACATGATTTTCCCATAAATTACTCACATGAATACCATTATTCTCAAAAGAATCAAAATTATACAAAAATTTATTTCATCAAAAAAACAACCAATTTTCTAGAAAAATTAACACCTCAATGTAAGATTAATTCTAAAACACACATTCTATCAGTGAGAAAAAAATGTTAAAACAACTTGAAATAGGGAAGTTAATCACACATTTTTAATAATTTCCATAATTAAGTGGGTATCATTTTACATGATTAGGTGGGAACACAAAATAGATATTCTGACATAAAAGAGAGGGGGTGGGGGTGGGGAGGGAAAGTAATAATACTATTCAATAAGTAAAAAAAGAGAAAAAGAAGAAAGATTATGAAAATTCCTAACTAACCTAGGAATAGAACCATCCACCCATACCTAGAGTATGCAGTGTACTCAATATAATAAAATATAATGTGGTAATGAAGGATAAATACTGATGAGTTTCATTCATTGGTTTCTTATTGAACGTAGAGTTCCTCCATTGGGGACTTTGGAATGGATTTGTGAAAGTGCTTCAGTTGCTACCCATTGATAGTGAATGTATTTTTTGTTTCTTCATTTTGAACCTAAACAAAACCAAATTGATAAACATTAGTAATGTTTTATGGGCCAAAAAATTGGGAAAAAATATTATCTAGATGTAACTTTAGCCTTGCATTGTAAAAGAGGACCTTATCCCCAATGTGGAATTGACGATGAGGAATGCGACCATCATGGGTAGCCTTGGTTAACTCCTTATAAATTTAGGAGTTATCATATAAATATCTATTCATTTACTCCAACTCATAAATATACATCTTCCATTGAGAAACTACACCATAAAGATTATAATTTCATTGTTTAATGGCCCATTAGGACCGATGCTCTATCTCAACAAGGAGGTGAAAACTCTTTCTAAACACAAGTTGATAAGGTGACATTCTAATGAGAGTTTTAAGGACAGCACAATAATACCATAATGAATTATTGAGTCTAAGACTCAAATATTTTCTATTAGTTTGAACCATTTTTTCAAAAAATTGTTTTACCTATCTATTTGACACCATGGATTGACCATTGGTCTATGGGTGATATACAGTAGACACTCGATGCCCGACCCCATACTGACGCAAAAGTGATTGCATTATTCGATTGTAAAAATGATAACCCTGGTCATTAATAATGAACTTAGGTAATCTAAACCTACAGAAAATTTGGTTTCTCAAGAATACCACAACTTTCTTGGAATCATCTGTCCTCACGGCTCATGCCTCTATCCATTTTGAAACGTAATCAACTTATAGAAGAATGTAAAAGTTGCCAAACAAATTGGGAAATAGACCCTTAAAGTCATTTCCCCAAACACCAAAAATATCATAGAAGAGAAAGGGTTTTTGTGTAATTTTATTTATTTTACATACATTCCCCATTCTTTGATAGTTAGAAAAAAATTTACAGAAATTATGGGCATCCAAAAATAATGTTGGACAAAAGAGACCAAAATCAAGGAGCTTGTGAGTAGTCTGGTGGGGAACAAAGTACCCCCCAAAAGAAAGAGTGTGGTAGAACCTAAGGATATACTGAAACTTGCTACTGGGAAAAAACATTCTAAGTACTTGATCACTAAATTTTTGCTAAAGGCATGAGTCATCCCAAATTTACCAATGTGACTCATGTTTTAGATGATTATATTGTTTTTTTTGAAATCAATAGAAATGAAATTTGCTACCAAATAATTTACAATTTCAGCATACTGAGGAATAACATATTGCACTTAGTATAATTGATAATTAGAAAACATTTCATTTATGGAAATATAGAGGAAGATTCAATGTTTGAGGATAAGAGGATCCTACTAAATCCACCAAATTCACTGCTCCCTTTTTATACCTAATTTCTAGATTAAATTCTTAAAGTATGAGCATCTAGAAAATGAGAAAAAGTTTGGATTTCGGTTTCTTAAGAAGATACTAGAGGTTTTCATGGTGTGAGAGCATAATGACTTTAGACCCCAAAAGGTATGAGCTAAATTTATCCAAGGTAATCATAATGGAAAGGAATTATTTTTAAGTTGAGGTGTAGTTTTCTTGGGAAAGGTCTAGTGTACATGAGGTATAGGCAATGACATGTGGATCTCGATCAACCCATTATGATAATAAATCCCCAATTTCATAGTTAGAGGCATCACATATGATCTAAAATGGTAAATTCCATTGAGGTGGCTGGATTACCAGTGGTGATTTGAGAATCCATTTCATTTTATTAAAAGCTTCCTCACATTCTTTATCAAAAATATTCATTTTCTTTTTAGAGAAATTGGGAGAGGGGGAGTGAAATATTACTAAATCCATGAATAAAAGGATGGTAAAATCTAGCATGACATAGGAAATACCACACATCTCAAACATTTTTGGGGAATAGTAGGGAATAAATGAAATATACTAGATTTATCAACTTGGATACCATCCCTATAAATGACATGTACAATTAATATACCTTTTCACACCATGAAATGGAATTTCACATAATTTAATATGAGATTATTTTCAATATAATGACATAGGATACAAGAAAGACTACTTAAACACTAATCAAAAGAGGATCCACATACAGTGAAATAATCCATCAATACTTACATACAATTCTCCAGGTAATTTGAAAAAATACTAACCATGTAACATTTTAAAGTACCTGAATATTTTCACAGACTAAATTACATCCCCCTATATGAAAATATACCAAAGGGTCAAGGGAAGGTTGTATTTTCCTAATCGTCAAGGGAAATATGGATATGAAAGTATCCAAAATACCCATTAAGAAAACAATATTGGGACTTCACTACTAGCCTCTCTAGAATCTGGCCAATGAATGGTAATGGGAAATAGTCCTTTCTAGGGTGTTTGTTTAGTCGACGATAGTCTATAGAGACACACAAACTATTATGCCATGATTTGGAACCAATTCAATATTTTCATTTTTAATTATTGTAAGAATAGTTTTTTTAAGAACTACCCATAAAAGACCGACCCATTGGATATCAAAGATGGGGTAAATGATTCCAACAACCAATAATTTTGTTACATCCTTTTTAACAACTTTTTGGAGGTTTGGGTTCAGTCAACGTTGTGCATTCTACATTTCTTTAGACTAATTATTTAATAATATATGATGTTTTAAAATTGATGGGATAATACCAGGAATGTTATAAAGTGTATATACTATATCTTGTTTATACTTACTCAAAAGGTCATGCAGTTTTAATTCATTCTTCAGAAGGAGTTAACTAGTACCGATGATATGCATCATTTTTATATTCTCAAGATATTAATATTTCAAATTTCTAGGTAGAGGTTTAAGTTTCAATTCTGGAGGTTTTTTGATTTTTGGGAGTGAATGTGAAAGTGGTAGGTCAATGATCTCTTCTAACTGCTTAGTGGTAACATCCTCATATGATGAATAAGGTTTTATAAGCTTCTTAGTATCGTCGATGGTCATGGGGTCATCAGTGCTCATGAAATCAACAATTAAGAAACATACCTGACATTTTTCTAGACCACTACAACATTTAATGCATGATTCATTACCCAACATGTATATAAATGATGAAAACTCATAAAGGATATCAGGATAAATGAAATTATTTTTTCAAGGTAAGGGAGTAAATCAATATAATTAACTGAAAGTGAGGAATTCTCTTCTAAGGGGTGATTCATGGCATGAAAGATGTTAAAGTGGAAAATGTCACCACAAAAAACAATAGATAATGTACCATTATGGAAATTAATTATGATTTTTAATGTTTTCAAGAAATACCTCTCCAATATAATTGGGGCATGTCCATTCATCATATCATCTTCAATTTTAAGAACAAAAAAATCAGTAGGAAAAATTAAAATTTTCAGCCTCACAAGAACATCACCTAACACTCCAACAGGGTGTGTTGTACTATGGTTTTTCAATTGAATAACAATTCCTATGGGGTTCAATTTACTAAACTACAATGAAGAGAAAATTTATCGAGGAATCATATTTATAGAAGCACCCAAATCAAGCATAGAATTGGAAAAGAAATACTCCCCTATGGTTCAAGGAATCGAGAATGTTATCAGATCCTTACATTTGGTGGGAAGTGATTGATCTATCAATGTTGATATGTTACTCCCAAATCTCAGATTCTCATGAACTCAAAGTCTCTTTTAGTGTGTACACATATCCTTTTGAAACTTATCATATCATGGAATTTGATTTACGGTATTAATCAAGGGAATGTTAAGATGTAATTTTTTTTGAAATTTTCTAAGATTTCTTTATCAAGTTCAATTTATTTTTGTTTTCTTGGTTGGGTGCCTCTTTGGGTAAATAGAAGAGGAATGGTTGGGATCGGAAAATCTTCAAGAGACATAGTCTTTTCTTTAGGGGATTTTTCTCTGGACAAGATTTTTCCTTTCTTGGAACATTTTCAGTGGTTGGGATGGTGGTTTACTTAGGAGGGGATTGCTATAATGGAGGGGTCATTTGGATTTTAAGTTGTGTTCTAATATTAAGAGTGTTGTAATTGAAGTTTCCCTTATCCCAAGGGTTTACTAGTTGTTGAGAGGGTATTTTACCCAACCCATGAATTTGTATTTCCCCCACTAAGTTGGAAAGTTAGCCTAAGTAGGTTTTTAGGTCTTGTATGGCTGCTTGGGTGGTTTGTTGGAATTATAGAGTTTTTGTATCCATTTATTTCATCATGTCCACTTGGCTTGGTTTGGGTTTTGGAGAGGGTTGTTGGAAAGTCCTTTATGGTGGTTGAGGATTTTTCATTGATGGTGGTGGATGACTAGTATGCCCTGGTTAGTTCAATGGCTGATGAGGTTTGTTTGAATACCCCCTTGCCTATAGGCTTGACTCCCTTTCCATCCATGGTTGGATGGAATGTATGGTTCTTTCTTAGTGGGTTGGTTATAGGGTTGGCCTAGAAAAATTTCCTCACAACTCTTGAAAGGTTCTATCAGTTGAGGGCATTGGTCATAATAGTGGGTGTTAGTAGAAAAAATACCACAATGAATGGAAGGAGGATATTGGGATTTCCATTGTGAAAGAGTGGGTTTTCAAAGAAGGGTACTTACCTCTTCAAACTTTGATTCCACCTTCTTATCAAATTCAGTAATTTTTACCTCATGGAAACCTAGAATGGGTATATTGGACCTTGAACCATATTTTTGAGTCTTCTATTCCATGTTATCAATAAGGGTCCTTGCAGTAATTGGGTTTTTGTCAACTATCGCACCACCTACAGCATAATTAATCATGTTTTGATCAATATAAATTAAACTTTCATAAAAATATTGTATTAAAATTTTATCACATATTTGGTGGTGTGGAAAGCTTGAACATAACCTTTTAAATTGTTCCAAATTTTATTGAAGTGTTTATCCTTGTGATTTTCTAATACCACAAATTTCTTTTCTTATAGTTACAGTTCGAGAGGTTGGGAAATATTTTTCAAGGAGAAGAAATTTCATGTCCTCTTAGCCTCTTATTGGGAAATTAACATAATATAAACAATATTTTGCAGTGTCTTTTAATGAAAAAGGGAATGACCTAAGCTTTACTTATTCTTCATACACATTATAAATTTTTAATGTTGAACATATAGTATGAAATTATTTTAAATGATTATGTGGATATTTTCCCAGGAGTCAATAGAATCTTGTTAATTAGTGAATTAAACTGGATTTTAGTTCAAAATTAGGTTCTTCACCTTGTATTTGAATATATATGGGGTGGATCTATACATCAGGTTAGGTTAGTTATTTTAAAGTGCTGTTATTTTCAGCCATATTATTCAAGTTTATTTCAGTTTTAACATGGGTTACAGAAGAAGAAGGATCAATAAGAGTTTCAATGTTTCGGGTTTCCTCATTAAAAAGGTTTTCCTGTGTGTCTCGCTATCACTATCAATGGATACTATAAAATTCAGGTTTGAAAGGTGGTAAATCTACTGGAGTATAACATATCATGAAAAAAACCTTCACGAGAAATATTTTATAAATCAACTTACTAAAATAAAGGAATAAAAAAATTAAAAAAATAATTACAAAATACAAAATGTTTTTATAAAAAATGCACACTAAAAACAAAAGTGATCCCCGAAAATGGAACCAAATTTTGATTGTGTTGTCATGAAATTTCAAATTGATTATGTCTTTAAAGGTGATTTATAGTATAGGGAAGGCCCTAGTTTGTCTATCAAAGAGCATTTATAGGTTTAGAGTGTTTATTTTTAATAAAAGGTATTAAAATAGGGTGTGGTTTTGAAAATAGTTTTATGAAAATAACTTAATTTAAAGAGTTTAATATTTGAAAAATAAAGGCGGTGTATTAAGAATTATGATATAAGGAGGAAATTTCATGTTCACTACTCATTTAATTTAGTTCATTATTCTAAAAACTACAGATGGTTTAATGGAATACTTTGGTTAAGGGTAATCAAGATCTCAATTCCCCTCACACCCTTTAAAACAATGCCCAAAGAACCAACACTTAACACAATAATATTTTTCTCAAGGCTTGGATCTAAATAAAATAACAAGAGATACAAATGAATAATGAAATCTTATGTATTTGTGAGAGAAATAGGATGCTTGTGTTGTCGAATCAGAACAACCCAAGATTCCCACTTAAATCTCAACCCAATTGTTATTGAAATGAAGAGTGTTACACATAAGTGTAAAAAAAATTAATTAAAAGGAGGATAAAGTTAATATAGCACTTAATTGAAATGTTTAACACAAAAATTACACCAAAATATCAGAAGAACAATGTTTTATAACTCCCTTTACAAGATGTGTAGCTCTCTTAAAACGATCTGCCACCGTTTAGCTCACCATCGAGAGGAGGGGGAGGCTTAGGTGGAAATTCACCTTCATCATTGATTTCCTATGAGGATATGAAACACCATAATTTATTGGATTATTAGAGGATTAATTTGGGTCTCCAAAATGGAAAATATTTTCTCCTCGTTCATTCTTACAAATGTGGTGCCCAAGATACCAATTTATAGGTAAAGTTGAAGGTGGTTTTGGGCACACAGATTTTGTAAAACCAATTGGACCATTTTTTTAGCATAAAAAATGTTTTATCTCACTTTAAAGAAAACTAAAAACATGTTTCCCAAACTCTTTAATATATCAACTGAAATGCTTTCATCATTTAGAGGTCTATAACTTTAGATATGTCTGAAATATAGAACACCACTTTTGACTTCAAGAAGATTCCTTTTCTTGGATAGATCGGTTCAGATGGATACATTATTGTATGAATTAGGATCATGTGTCTTCATAAGAGTTATAGAAAATTGAATTTTGGATCATTAAAAAAAATATAATCGTAATTTTATTCACGTATTAATTGAAGTTTGTGTTTTAGTCCACATGGGTTCTTGGGTTCCTGTGCAGTTTGACCCATTTTTCTTCATCTTTATCCTAGGCCCTTCAAATCACCTACAGCTACAATGAAATCATCCAAACAAGTGAAATTAACATTTTTAAAAGTGATTAATACAAAATAATAAAATAAAAATGAATTTCATTTTGTTATTAAATTTGAAATTTATGAAACAAAATTATTTTATCATAGTGTTATAAGGGTAGAAATGAATAGTGAATCACTATGCGATCAGACCTAGACCTAATTGACTTAGGGACCTTATTTGATAAGGTGATTCAAGAAAATATTTGAACTTGGTTTTTTGTTTTGAGGGGACCCTAGGTTGGGTGCCCCAAACATTCTATGACCCTGGTAATAGAGAGCCTAATATTCAAGAAATGATGACCTTAGGTTTCACCCTATAACCTAGATTAATTTGTAAGACCACTAAGTTCAAGGTGGTGGATTCAAATTGGGTGTTAAACCACCCATAAAAATTTAAATTAAATATTTTTGAAATTTTAAATTAATTAAATTTAATCTAGTTAAATTAAATATAAATAACTGAATGACTCAGGGAATGGGCAGCCTTGATGCCTTTTATGACTAGGTTCCCTAGATATCCTTAGACTCAATATTACTAATTATAATAGAAGATGGATGAAAATTATTCCAAAATTTAATAAAATGATATATATGTATATGATTATATCCAAATAAATATTTATACATGTGTATCATAATATAGAAATATATATTTATATATCAAGTTGGATGCCTGACAGTTTGGGATCCAACTCTTAATTGACCAAGTTAATTGTTTAACTATAATCCAATGCTTGAATTAAAAGTAATTAATGCTTATAAGAAATTGGATTACTAGTGATTTTGAGATCCATGCTTTGACATTATTCTCACTATAATTCCTAGTGTTTCTGGGATTCCTCCCTACAAAGGGAGTATGAGAAGGTTTCTAAGATTAACTCGGAAACCCATCTTAGTTACCATATCACCTAGAATGCCTAACACACTAGGTTTAAAGTGATGTCATAGGTTGTAGGGTGGCCAAATTTAACCCAATAACTAGATTTTTGTGACATCCCTATGGTTTATCATGATTTCCTTGATTTATTCCTAGGATACTCCCTAGGATTGAGTGGACACACCATGATTGCATTTCCCAAAGTTGTCTGGGAATATGTCATAGAGTCACCGATTGTTGGATGTCATGTTATCATCTCATAACTAAAGAGTATGAATTATTGATTTTCTAAGGGCCATAAACTTAGGATTTTATACTATACTCAATATAATGATCACCTACAGACCGAGACTTAGGGATCTAATATCATTTTGGTCATGAAATTCTATGACCTATTTATATTCCACCAGTTACCCCTAACAAAAGTGGAATGCTTAAGAATCCTAGGCTCCCACTCAATGACACATTAAAAGTTTTCCAACTAGTATTTGGAAACCAATTTAGTATCTTGAGTAAGAAATTATAGGTGATATCAGGGTTAGGACTTGTTTCCCACTACGGTGACATAACTTTCTCAAAGACACATCTGGCACTAAAAAAAGCAGGTATGTTCAGACTCGGGTATCCATCGATCCCAAGATATGAACTAATTACTTTATTTACTTTTAGTATATATTTATTTAATTTTTAGTAGAGACTATCTCATACACATATGTGTCATTTACTGGATATATATGGGACTGAGTTGGTGGTGGCCTATTGAGTTTTGTACTCACGCCCTGCTCAGGCCTCCATCGTAGTTCGGTACTTGTGTAGCCATACATGAATCATAGGTTCTGTATAGGTGGATTCCCAATGGTTAGATTGTATAGGATATCTCAAGTAGTATCAGGAGACCGGGATGTGGTATTTACCGTTCCCCTAAGACTTTATTTTTGATTATTTCATTTCCTTTATTACAATATGGTGTATTTATAGATTTTATTTTTCTTTTAGTTTATTATTGTTTGGTATCATGTTTAATTATTTTATATTGTTTATATTACTATGATAAGAGGTCATAGTTTCCCCATGGTTACACCCTAGGCCCTCATTGTTATTCAGTAGCCTCTGGAATATAGGGAGGAATGCATGAGGTCATGTGGTGACCCAATCTAGTTACTGTTTATAGTAACTTGGGTGGGGAACAACAGGTGGTATCAAAGTATCTCTTTTCCTATTATCTTACTATTTAGGACATGAAGGATAGGAATATTAGGAATGTGTCAGATCTTATGGTGGATATTAAACTGGTGCATCGAGAACACTTATTCTGGTAATAAGTATAGGTTACCAGGGATATGGAATTGTTGTATCATTTTTTGATATTATAGTTGTATATGATTTTCACTCCGAGAAATGCACATAGGATTTGGATTAATGATTTATTGTAGATTTATTGATCTTAGACCACTGGTAAGAGACCAGTGATTTGATTCCAACTCTTTTCCTGTAGAGGCAAGAGATGTCTCATGAATCATATTTGGAATATAGGTTCACACAATATATACATTTTTATGTGTGATTTATATTATTTATGATGAGGATATCTGTTTAAAGTGTCAAAAACAACTTAAATGGTGTTTTACAATATAGGTTCTTGGTGTCATTATACTTATCTGGACTATATTGTTTACAATATCTTGATTCCACTGGTTACCCTCAACACAAGTAGAACATCCAAGATGCCTAGAGTCCCACTAGATGCCACATTATAGGTTGTAAAGTAGGTAAATGGAAACCAATATAGTATATAGTGGAGGAAAGTGCAGGTGATCCCAGGGCTAGGAATTGTATCCCCTTGTGGTGGCGTTTCTTACTCAGAGACACTTCCAACATTGGAAAAAGAAAGTATGGATAGAATCAGGTAGTAATAAACCTCAAGGTATGACCAAGTTAGTTTATTTAGTTTCAGTAGATATTTATTTACTTTTTATTTTAGAATATTTCATACACATATGCCACATTTACTAGCTATGCATGGGACTGAGTTTATGGTGCTCTATTGAGTTTTTTAATCACACCCTTCTCAAGCCATCATTCCACTTTGGAACCTGAGTAGCCATACACCTCTTTTAGGTTCTGTATAGATAGAGGTTGAAAGGTTTTATTGAGTAGGATAGATAAAGAAATATCAGGAGGCTGAGATAAGGTATCTATAGTGATCACGTGTCTTTATTTTTAATTACTCCATTTACTTTGTTACAAAATAGAATATTTATATCTTTTGTTTCACTTTTAGTTTATTATTTTTAGGCATCATATTTAGTTTTTTTCTATTTTTATTAATCTTATAAGAGTTAATGGTATCCCTATGGTTACACCCTAAGTTGTCACTGCTATTTGGAACCCTATGGCATATGGAGAGATGTGCTTAAGGCCCTATGGAAACCTGATCCAGTTATAGCTCATAGTAACCTGATAAAGGCATGATAAACATACCAAAAACCATCATTTCATACATCCACAACCACATCACCACTCCTCCACATATCCAAATCCTCATCACATTAATATAATCACTAAAATTCCACTATTTCCTAACCATTTGTTGATAGGGAAATGTAAACATGGAGGACATCAACCTTGTGACCTCCTCCTTCAGTGTATATATCCTATCAATAATACCCCATTAAATATATAAAGGTACCATGGACATTTATGACATCAACCTCATTCCCTCCACCTACCATGAACGACCCCCACTATGAACCACCTCATCCTCTCATCAATTATTGCATTTAGTGCACTATAATCACAATTAATAATAACTCATGTGTATATACCAACCTTAAGCCACTATATCCCATGTCATGCACTATAATTTCAATTCATCATAACCCATGTGTATATGAAAAACTCAATCAATTATATCCCCTATAAATTCGACCGCATTATCTCCCATTTTCTACATCACGTCCCCACAACTTCATCCAAAATATCATCAAAATAGCATAACAATCATGAATCAATAACATTTTCCAAAAAATCATAACATCATCAAACATAAAAACTTTCCTCATTAATTTTAATAACCCAAAAAATATTCATGCCACCCATTCATTATTTCACGCCCCATTTTAAGATATGAAACCCTCTTCCATCACATTAATTATCCATATTCACACATTCAATAATTACAAGATTTTTAATATCCCATCATTATTTATTTCTAACCTTTAATATTTTAATTAATAATACATTATCTTTCCAATTAATGCCCATAAAACTTATATTCAACATACCGATCCCATTGTTTCATCAACCCATAAACTAGTTTATCAAACACTTAAGAAAAAAACTAAAAAAACCCCCACCAACACAGCAATATTCAATTAAATTATTCTATATTTCTACTCCCACTTTATGTTAAAGTAGCACAAAAACAATCATAGTATTAATCATTGACATCTAATTAAAAAACTCATCTATTTTCTTGTGTTTTTAAGATAGATATCTGAATTTGGGAGATATTGTTTGAGTAGTTGGAGTGGAGAATATGTGTTTGAATTTTCATTATTTTGGATGTATTTCATTTTTTTATATAAATTTGTTTGGGATTAGAAAATTTTATACCTTTATATTATTATACGTAGTTGGGTTTGTTGTTGTTTACATCTTCCTTCATAGGAATTAATAGGGAAATGCCTCCCATTTGAGCATTTTTATATACCCTTAGTGCTAGTTTCCAAACCAAGGCCTACTATAGTCAAGAATCAGGGGTCATTATCTCTATTCCTTTATTTCTGACCCAGGAGGAATACCTTTTGAGGGAGGGGATCAAGAAAAAATGGTATCAAAGGTGTTTTTGTGAAATAAGGTGAAGATCATAGTTATAAAAATGCGAGGAGTGCATGATATTATTAGGTAATTAGTGAAACTCAAGCCTAAAATGCGATTTGGACCAAGGATGATGGCTAAGACATATATATTACCCCCCATAATGCTACACAAGGAATTTGAAAACCCAATGAACATGTTTAGGTGGAAGTGAAATCATTGTAGTGCAAAATTATATGTAGGTACTTTCATCATGGAAATTAGTTACATTAGAATTTACATTTATATTTCTTATGTGAATTTATCTAACAATAATTGTGATTTTTTGATAATGAACTGTTATTTTTTTGAATTATTTATATAACCTGAAAGAAAATAGTAAAATAGTTATTGACTGGAATGATCTATTTGTTTGAAACTTTTTAGATACTTGAAATGTGTCAATACCTTTACTATCATATTATTCTCCTTCATAAATTGATTTTTTATTCAATTTTTAAAATACATATCATGCAAATATATTTTAAAAATATTTGAAATTTTTTCTTAAGAATGTTTAATGTATTTTTTGGTGAATAAATACTGAATTTTGAAAAATTTATGAAACATGTTACTTGTGTAGATTTCATACTTCTGTGCTAAAATGGTTGTTTTAAAACCATTCTTAGGAGTATTCTGGTTCAAATGAAAGTTGATATTCCATTAATTTATTTTCATTCATAATGCATCATAAGAATTTTCTGGTAATTTATTACAAGGATATAAATTTTTGTTTCATTATTTCTAAATTTTTTAATAAGATAAAAATGATCAATGATAACCATTAATAATTTAAAGTCTTTCCAATCAACAAATCTATCTCATTTTCCAAGAATAATTATGATTTTTTTGTATGTTAAATCATTTATATGTATACTTTGAACATAGAGATGTGAATGGAATGCCATGTGTTACCTTTTTGATCATGATATGAAACTTACATGTGTTAGAAATTTATTACAAGGATATATTTTTATAATTTTAAATTATTATAAATTGATAAGAATGTTCTGTGGTAACCAATTGAGAATTCATAATATTTACATGATTGAAATAACCATGCCTCACATGTTAATATATTAGTAGTTAATTATTTTGAGCATGTGTAATGTTTAAAAAGTTTGTATGACTTGTTATGAGATTTCTATAATATAAATCTTGAGCATATAACATGTTTAATGTGTTATAATTATAATATAAAATCATGTTATGTACTGATCATGTTATATTTAAAAATGGAAGTAAAATCATGTTACTTTTATCACGGTGTATAAGTATGTTTTCCATAGTGATGATATGTTTAAGGAATGATTAGTTCAAGCCTATCAAATATGACATGTAGTGATATAGCATGTTCAGTTTTATTTTTCAATCCAAAAGCATGATTTATTTTGAAATATGAAAGTATGTCTCTTTCTTGATAAAATGTTTACGAAAATTTTAATTTAGGAATGAATAACATGATATAAGAGAACATAAGATGTGCAATTTTTGTTCTATTTGAAGCATGTTTATTTACAAATCAAATTTTTAGTTTAGGTATGCCAAGCCTGATTTATAGTACTAAAACATGTGTTGTTTTTGTCTTTAACTTGGCCACATGTTAGAGTTACTCAAATTCAAGGCATGATAAATCCTCTAAAAATAACATGAAAATATTGAGTGTTGTTTTTGATTTTCCTATTTAAAGATTTTTTTTAGTGAAGTGTCAATATAAATTACCAAAAACCTATTTTTTATATATTAAAAAATGATGTTTTAAAGGATGATTATGAATAAAATCTACTATAATGAAGCGTATGTTGTGAATCTTTATGTTACTTAACATGGTAACTGTGTGATAATTTAGGTGTTTATTCTTACTATTGTGAACATGTACCCCTAATATGATTATGTGTTTTGTTATTGTTGTAATTATGGAATCACCCACCTCCCATAAAAATTTAACCACTTAAAGTCAGTAATAAAAAGGATGTTAGGAAAATCTCGACATTGATGAAGATGAACTTTCATTCCACTCTTAAATTTTTGTAAATAAGTGATTGGTTATTATAACTTGTTGATTGGGTTTGTTGTGATTGATATCATTCTAGTTAAGTGTTTTATGGATTAAACTATATGAAGAAAGGGAAACCCCTTACTCATCAAGACACATTATATTTATGACATGTTTTAAAACCGTTTAGGTGAGTTAGGGCCGCCCAAAGAGGAAAATATCATGATTTTGTAGGTGGGTTCCCTTGATTTTTGTGATTGAGGCTGTGTTTTGTGATTATTGTGGTAGTTGTTGTCTTTATCTATATAAAGATTTAAATGGTGGGGTGAATGGTTAAGTATAAGAGGGGTGTATTGTGGATAATGTGGATGGTACAACGTTATGCCTGATGAAGGATAATGATGTGTTTACATGGGGTGTTTGGAAGAAGACTTGGTAGATGAGGATGGTCCTATCTTGATGTTCTTCTTGTGATGTGATGATGTTACTTATTTGTTGGTTGATGTGATTTTATGACTTATGAAAACCTTATTGTTTCATGGTTTGATGTTATGTCATTAAAACTCCATTGAGGTTTGGGGTGTAGAAATGAGGAGAGATCTTGGGATAGAACCATGCCGAAATTATAGATTTAAGGAGTGCCAAAGTTATTTAGTGGATTCTCCAGCCCCGATACTAAGGATTGGTTGGAAAAGGTTGAGCTTTTATTTTAGTTTGGTGAAAACCCCAGATGAATTCAGAAAGCAGCTTGAAGATGGTGGGAGTTGAAGTGTGGTGATCTGGGAAAGATGACTTGGGGGATATTTCTTGGGTTATTCAAAAAGATTTTCATTTATCGACAACATATACATGATCTTCTAAAGTATATTCAAGATATTCAATAAGGGTATGAGAGTTTATAGATTTAAGGCATGATTTATGGACCTGATTAGTTGGTTTCTTAATTTTTTTCTCGAAGTGAGAGTACATGTGCACATTTTTGAATCCTCTTTGAGACCGAATATTTGGTGATCCATCGTGCCCTTTTAGTTGTTGTCTTGGGAAGTAGTGAGAGATTGGGTGGAGATCATAGATAAAGAGTTTTTTAAAGGAGGATTCTAGTGAATATATCTCTTGATTGGTTGATATAGTAGAGTTTAATTCATTAGGTTTATTTTCTAAATCTTCATGGAGGAAGAGATTGAGTTGGTCTGTTAATACTAGAGTGTGACTTAGTACTCTGGGGTTGTGTGGATCGAGGTGTCCTATGTCTGGTAAGATTCTCTATCTCTGATGTAATGCTATGGGGAACCATCAGTATTACTGTTTCAATATTCAACATGTAACCTATTCTTTGATGGAGAGTTAATATAGGGTAAATTTATTGATTTATTTATACTCCTTTCAATGAAAACTTATAGTGAATTTTGATTTTTTTTGAAAATGCGTTGAAAATTTTGGAAATTTAATTATAAATGTTTTTATGAAAATTTAGGAATGTTTCATTTTAAATAAATTGATGTATTTTATCAAGATGAGAACTTTTTTTACCAAGGTATGAACATTTTAAAAACCTAGTTAAAGTGGTATGAGTGGTTTGGAAAATTTGGCTGTGGGTGAGGAAAATGGTTCCACTCTATTTGAGAGGTATCTACAATACGCTTGAGGATTTTTGGGAGATGTTTTGTGGGAGGATTTTGGTTAGGCTCTTGCTGAGGTTGTTGGTAGTAGGTTGGTTCTATTTGAGAGTTACCTTATGAGGGTGTGTTTTGGTGGAAATTTACTTCCTCTCAGGGATTGGTTTTAATTATTGAGGATGAGAATCATTTGATAGGTATCTAATATAATTATTTAGACCTTCTAGGCCCATTAATTTTTGATTTTTTGGTGCTATAGGTTTCAGTAAAAGGTTTGAGTGCGAGGTGAGGAGCATGGAGATGTGATTATGGATTGATTTCCTTGCATCGTGGTAGTATTTTCTATTCTATAGAGGTGGTATTTACAGCGTAAGGTGGAGCTCTATGGAATAATGTATTGGGAAGTGTAATTTTGGTAGTTCTTGCTATCTTGATATTGTTGTGGAATGGGGTATTAGGCTATGATGTGGAGTTCTATAGGATCTAATGGGGGACTTTTGGTGGTTCTATTGATCTCGAGGTAGTTATGGAATGGAACTTAATTTCATTGTGGATGAACCTTATATATAATTCCTATCATGTGATATATTCCCTACAGTATGGATACTGGGAAGTGGATTTTGGTGGTTCCTATTGTTTTAGGGCCGCTACACCATGGAGCCAGGCTATGATGTGGACTTTTACTTTAACTTTGATATTTTGTGGTGTGGTGGTTTCCCTATGGAATGGTCTTTTTTTAAGTTTATATGATCTTTCTGTGGAACACACCATGTTTCCAAGACATGGTTTTGACTAG
This sequence comes from Viscum album, assembly GCA_963277665.1. Classification (NCBI taxonomy): domain Eukaryota; kingdom Viridiplantae; phylum Streptophyta; class Magnoliopsida; order Santalales; family Viscaceae; genus Viscum; species Viscum album. The sequence goes on along the minus strand of OY728139.1, from coordinate 115,846,496 downwards.
CTCTTTTGTGGCATGGTCCTCTTCCTTGAACTATGGAATATGCTATACTTCACCCCTTTCTCAATGTGGTGTAGTGTGTTGCGTCATGGCCTTCTAATTTCTATATTACCTATAAATTTTTGATCCCCATAGAAATCTATCATTATTTCACCTTTTCTATTAGTTATTGTGTAATCTAGGTGTATCCTTAGGTGGTCTTTTATCCCCTTTAACCAATCAATATCCATCCTTGGTGATTCTAGGTGAGTTCCCTCCCTCCCCTTCTTAGTTTTCTTCGTGGTTCCTCTTATGCTTTTCATATGGATATGGATGAATTGGGGGAAAAATCTGGTTTATATGATGATTTGGTAAGAGCATAACATGGGTGGTGTGTCCTAGGTGTGTTTCTGGCCTTATGGTTTCCTATCTCCACCTTTTGTTCACACAACGGTTTGTGAAGTGCTAGTTGAGGTAGGATATCTCTAAACTTATCTTCTATCTTCTAGAATTAATATTATTGAATATGATTATTTTTTTCTACCAAAGTATATTTTTGTGATTTCATTGGGTTTTTTGGTTTATGGTAAAGGGTACAACACATAAAAAAATTAACCTCTAAGAATATTTGAATTTAATAGAGATGGTGAACTGAGAATGGGGAGTTGTTATGCCTTATGTTTTCCTTGTGTTCTACTATTCCCCATAAACCAAAACACCCAATGAAATGACAACAATACACTTTTTGAGAAAAAATGACAAGAATATTCAAGCATATGAATTCTAGAAGATAGAAGATAAGTCTCAAGATCATCTACCACAAATGACACTTCACAAACTGTTGTTTGAAGATGAGGTGAATAGAGGACACCCACAAGGCTTGAACCACACATAGAACACACCACCCAAATAATTATCTTACCAAATCATCACTAAAACCAATTTTACCTTGAAAATATCTCTCTATGGATGGAAAATGTGAGAGGAACTGGGAATAAAACTAAGGAGGTAAGGGAAACTCACCTAAAATCACCAAGGATGGATCTCTTAAGGTCGGGGTTGAAAGTAATTAAAGGGGGCTGAAATACTTCTTCGGGAAACAACTAGACCACTCCAGAATAAAGAGAAAATGTGGAATAATGATATGGTTGAATGGGTTTGAGAATTTATAGGAAACATGGGAATTATAATACCACAAGGCAATACACTACACCAAACTGCAAAAGGGATAATGTGGAAGTGATTCCATGGAACAAGGAAAAAGACCACACCATGAAGGATTTGGTCAAAATCAAATTTGAGAAACATGGAATAATCCATGGTGAGATTCTATAAATCTAGAAAAGATACCACATCACATGAGAACTACTATGATGTATAATTCCAAAGTTAAAGATGAAGGTCATGATATAACCCAACTCTAGGGAACAATGGCCCAGAAATAGACAGAACCACCATACTACACTTCCTAGTCTCCACTTCACATGGTATCCATATCATTTTGGGACTTTTACACAAGTTTCATCCACGATTCAGTTTAAGGGTCATGTCATAGTTACCTTGAAATCAATAAAACCACCACAAATCCACTAAAAGATCTTATAGGACTCCACATCATAGCCCAACACCCCACACCACAATAAACCGAAATAGGTAGAACCATACAAACTCTACTTCCCATGACTCTATGCATCAGCACTCCATATTACACCATAAAGACCACCTCTATGATACAATAAACACTACCAAACTAAAAGGAACTCCATGATTAACCACAACCCCAAGATCCTCCCTTTACCCTTGAACCTTCTACCGAAACCTCCAACACCTAAAAACCATATATTGATGATCTCAGAAGGTCTAGACCTTTACATCTTGGTGATACTTCAAGGATATTGGTAGTAGTGATGGAATTTTTGATGTTGATGATGGGTATGGATGGTTTGGTGACTATGGGGTTTTGATGATGGTGTTGCCTGTGCCTTTTATGCATATTGGCTTATGTACACATTTTTACCATTCTTACTTAATTTATTTTAATCTTTCTTATTATTTCATATTTATTACATATGGGTGTGAATTTTATTAGAGGTACGATCATACCGATTACTCCCAATTTCTCATCCCACTAAAATTTAATAGGGTTTTCCAAATAGATCACCAAAATTGGGAGCTACTATTCGAGTAGCTAGAGTAGAGAAAATGTGTTTGAATTTATATTATTTTGGATGTATTTAATTTTTTCATGTATTTTACTTTGTGATTACAAAAAATTATACCTTATTCTTATTATATGGAGTTTTATTAGTAGTTTTTTATATATTCTTTCATGGGAATTAAAAGGGTAATTCCTACCATTTGATCTTTTTTATATACCCTCAGTACTAGTCACCAACCCAGGGCCTTCTAGTGGTAGAAATAAGGGGTCATTATCTATCTTCCTTCATTTTTTTCCTGTGAGGGGTACCTTTGGAGGGAGGGGGCTATCAAAGTGATTGGACTTCCTATGTTAATCCACACACTCAACATCATCTTCTCCTTCTCCCTAACTACCCCTGATGATGATTTCCTCAGCTTCTCCTCAAGTATTTCCTTATGCCAACATATGTTTAATCTTATTTACTAAAGGAGGTTAGATCATCATTTGTAGTAGCTCATCAAAGTTAATCTCACACAATGCAATCCCAGGAAGAATTACTAGAATGATGGTGTTGTGGATGGAATGAAACCGAATTTGGATGTCGAGTGCTTCCATCATATTAGATGGAGGCGAGGTGAACTCCACTATGGATGATATCATAGGAAACACCTTAACCATGTCCAGTGTTTCAATTTCTATAGAACACATGATTGAGGGTGTGGGTTACGGTCTCTGGTCTCTAACAGTGTTGTCAGTCTCCACCTTCCTTGGTATATATACCACTGTGTGCTCAACGGTGAATGGATCTTCACTAATCAACTTACATTGTTCATCAAGAATGTGATTCCTCATTGAATATGACATCATGAATTATGTGCATGAACTTGTTGATGGAGACACACATTCAATATACCTTGGACCTATACTTCTACCCGAAAAAGATCATAAATGTACTCTGATCAACTGTATTCTTATTGTGAGGATTCATGTTCTTGACATGAATAATGTAGCTAAAGGTGTGGAGAAAGTGAACAATCAGTTTATTTCCATGATAGGACTTGTATGACATTATCCTTTCATGGATTGACATTGATTATTGGTTTAGGATGAAGACAATAGTAGATACAACCTCACCATAGAACATCTTGAGATGACCCTTTTCCTTTAACACACTTTTAGCCATGGAAGCCATGATATGGTTATGGTGTTCAAGGACCCCATTATTTTATAGTTAATAAGGAGTCATGATATTACATTGTACACAATTAATGACATAGTATTTTGAAAATTTCTTTTAAGTGAACTCTCGTTGATGGTCAATGAAAAGGACATTCAGCTTACGCCCTTTCTCCACCTCCACCATGGAATGAAAGAACCCAATCTCCACTAAATCTTGGTACTTACTCCCGAGTAAACTAATACACATGTAGAAACTAATTTCATCCACAAGAATCATTAAGTAGTGGTTCTCACTCAATTTCATTGGCATGATTGGACTATAGAGGTGGCTATGGACAAGGTTGAGGATGTGCTTCGCATGATGATTCACTTTCTTAGGGAAAGACACTTGTATCTTTTTACCAATGACCTAGATAGTGAAGACTTAATCCAACTAATCAATACATTAAATACATTACACCATATCATGTAGAGGAATCTTATGTAGAGCCTGAAAATTCATGTGGACATACCTTGAAAACTAGTATAATTTCTCCTCCAAGCCCCTTATAGAAAAGTATATCGATTCTGAAATTTCATGTTTGATATTATACAACTAATTTGGAAGGCACTTTACCCTAGACAATATGTGTCACTACAATATGTGAATCTTTAAGATGCATCTATCAATTAGTATATGAAAATAATTCCCATAAAGTTTTCTAATGGTGATGATGTTGGTGGTGATCCTCGGGATGAAGTACACCCTTGTGAGCATGTGGTGCTCGTCTATATTGTAGGAAAACATGATCAACCTGCACCCATCAATGTTGATGAAGAATACATCAACAAAATTGATAGTGTTGTGTATCCTAGATTTGATCTTAGATAAGACAATATGGGAACTAGTCATATGGTTTATGACACCAGTGTTAGGGCACCATAGGTTGTCGTCGCACACCTCCTTTAATCTTGTTGTGTGAATACCTTCTCCTCAACTAACCAGCGAGGGATACATCATGGTGGTACAGAATTGGGATTGGTAGATCATGGTAATGGGAAATCAAGCACTGTGGTTCACACCCTTTCCATAAGGATCATGGGATCATTAACATGACTTTACATTTTATGGGCCTTGGCCCATTTCTACCTCCTTTGACAATCATTGGACTAATGGAATAGTAGTGGAATTAGTGCCTTGAGACAACACAACCACCTTAGGATCTATTAAGTCTCAACCTAGCTCAGTTTGAACAGTAAATAGATCAAGGGAGACTAGAACTCAGGTTTACCTCCCTGTATGCTAGAGCATGCCAACCGGTAGTGGATGTCTAAGGTGTAACCATGGGGAGACTATAAAATCTTATCTTAGCAACAAGAACAAAAAAATAACCAACAAAATATCATAATAATAAACAAATAACAAAATAACAAATAAATAGAACACGCTATAATGAAATGGAATAAAATATACATGCATACAAAAATCGACCAAACATTAAACCAATCACACACAAAAGGTAAACAAAAGAAATAAAACACATAAGAAGATTATCCATTAACCTGAGCCTCACCCCATCCTAGTCTCCTGACTCCATCAAATCTATCAAGTTTAATGATAAAATCCCATGCCTCATCCCAACCTGTACCTAAAAATAGTGAGACGTCTTCTTGGGTATCGAACTATCATGGTCACCCAAGTAGGGTGTGAGTGTAACCCAATAGGGAACCAATAACATGGTATTGTACATAACTGGTAAATGAAGTGTATGTGCATGTGACATGATCATATAAATAAATTAAATGTTTATCATAATAAATGAATCACTAATTGCCCTTTGGATTTGTGAGAACACCATATGATGGTTATATCCACTTAGCTCAATGACATAATGTCTCTGATCACATCATATAATCATTCGAACCAAATTAATCACCCATGGTCTAACTCTATCTAGTATACATGAGTTAAAAACTTGGAGTATGACACACCTCGATGTACATGAGATAAAAAACTAAGTGCTGAATCACTCTGGTATATATGGAATAAACAACTTGGGTCCGACTCACCCTAGTATACATGGAATAAAACTTTGAGGGGTAACTCACCTAAGTATATATAAGATAAAAACCTATGGTCTGACTCAGCATGGTATATATGCTGAATAACCAACTCCTAATTAGAGTAGTCCATAAAATCTAAATCTCTCTATGTGTGTGTGTGGGGGGGGTGAAATACCCTAACCATATATCCAATGAGCATGTTTATGGAATCCCAGGCTGTGTGGGGGGCCGCATCCCCTACCTATAATTCCAAGGTACACTCGGGGCATCCTCCTTCCCCAAAACATATATTTATCCTCCTAAGGGGTCACATATCCTACCTAGAACCAACATGTTTCATGTACCAAGAGGCATTTACCCTATCCATAGCTAGGTATATTACCCCCATTACTCATGGGACACATACATGCCCTAATGCCTGACCCCACATTCACATAACACAAAACACCATTGGTTATATCCTCCCTAAAATCATAATCATATCGCAAGAATAAAAGATCACCCAATACATGATCTTGGGGCATCTATCACTCTTAGATCATGTAAAATAACTAAATGAGCACCTCAGGGAATCTTCTATCCTTGAGACCTCATATCCATGAATCACATTAACATTTATATTATTAATCATTTACTAGTTTCACCACTTCAATTAAATTATGATTGCTTCAAAATATTTTACCATTTCATTTATCATTTATTTTCTTACTTTTCTATTTTTATCAAAATAAAGGCTAATTATAGAACTATAAGCTCATGGGTTCTAAGGTACCACTTGATATGACAACCTAAATCCCCTCCACTACCCCAATTAAGGGTCAACAACCAACTAGGGAAACCATCAGGGTTTCCTTAGCAGTATATCACATAGAAACCCAAAAAAAATCTCTAATATATCACCCATAACATCATTTAAGACTATCATATTGGGGAATAACATTCCTTTATTTATCCCTAAAAACATAACAATCATAATGGCCTCCTAAGTCTCACCTATTTCAACTAGGTCTAAGGTTTCACTTGAAGCTGACTATATCTAATACATTATCACTTCTCACTCAGGGAAAACACTACGATACTTATATCAAGGTGATCTAACTCATCCCATTCCATTCTATTTAATACAATGCCCTACCATGGTACATTTATTTCAAAAGTAATATTTTAAAATAATTCCTTGGCCATAGGTGGCTAAGGAATCACTAGTATTAAGGGGTATTCATGGCCCTTGACACCTCATTATACCCATGACATTTAAGAATAAAAATTAAATTAAAAATTAAAGGTCTCTCACCAATGATGGAGAGAACTCATACCACATGCCACATGAAAAATGAATAAACGAAAGGGGGTATGTTCAAGGGACCACCCACATTTAGATAGGGAAAAACCTCTTTAAATTCATACCCCATTAGCTTTTTTGAGGCTCATTGACACCTCACATCACACCCAAATCACCTAACTCACATCACAATCTAAAATAATTAATTATAATCAATTATAATTAATTATACTATTCAACTATAACAAATTATAATTTATTTTAAAATTTAATTTAAATGGAATAACCACAAAAAACTCACTGAGAATCTTCATCAGAATCAAATCACAACAAAACTTACATAAGAGGTTTATGACACACTCTTAGAATCATCTTGACCCAAATATATAATAATCAGAACCTGGTTACATGGAGGTTTAGTTAAATTTAAAAAAAAACCCTTGAATAAATTTTCCGGGTGTTATATCTCCATCAAAATGGATTCCAATAGTGGGAAGATATCATTACAGGACCTTCACTATGCAAGATGAGTAAAAGGTCCATTGAAACAAAGAAATTTCACTAGGATCTAGTGAAATTTCTATAAAAACCCTAAATTAAATCACCCAACATTAGAGGCAAACCAATGAAAAATCATGAAAAAATAAATAATAGATGTAAATAAATGATATCACTAATGAAAAGAAAAAAAATCACCCACTTTAGGAGGTAATAAATGAATAGGAAGGAGAGGGGTGTCATCAAAAAAAATAGCCTCCCCCACCCCTTGGTTTCTATTAAAACCTGAGGGGTATGGGTTGGTGAATTACTAACCCACCGCCGCTTAAAACAAAATCCCCACTAGATTATTAATGGGACTCACCAGCTAGAAAATGGCCCCAAATAGTGAGTTGGGCCACTTAACAGTTCACCAGTTTGCCGATGGATGACCATTTAAAGGTAGATGGCAGGCTGCTAATGAAATTTAGTAGCCCTACCACCCCTGTCTAGCTTTAATGATCCCCTGAGCATATAGATTCTCCTTAGAGACTCATTAAATATTTAAATAAAATATATTAGATATGTTCAAATACTAGTATTCCCATTAACAATAACAGTTTTCAAAGAAACCCCCTCTCAGGAGCCAAAAATTTAAAATCCTTCTGAATTTCAAAACTCATACGGACTTGGTGTATTATAGGATCCTAGGCCATCCCTTCCATTTCCATCATTTTCATCATCCATATTTTTTTATGGTGGTAAGCCATGTCAGTTTCCATACTTTGTGTAATTTGAGGATCCCTCCATAATCTACCACTCCTTGACCCATACAACCCACTCCTCCTTGGTAAGGAGCATCTTCCCTCCAGCACTGATGGTGGGTGCTAGGTCAAAATTGTCCTAACTTTCTTTGAGTGTCCCTATCACCTCCTCCAAATAGAGAATCAAGATATCAAGAAAAATATAAATTGAAAGATAAATTTGGGAGAACCTAGAAGGGATAAATAAAAATTACTTCTCAACAAATTTGTGTTGAGAGTCTGGATTGATAAGGATAGTAAATTGGTTGACCAACCTAGCGAGCCACAACGTAAATTCATCCACTTATTCACCATTATAGAAAGTAATGCCTTCGTATTACTTATAAGGATTATATGAATTTTACTTGTAAACTCAATAAATGTTGATGCTCATGGTCTTTAAAGTGTCTCATGCTTTCTTGGTTCTTTCCTTATCAGTGAGAATATAGATCATCTCGGTGGTAAAACACACAATATGGCCTCCAGCTCCATCTTGCATTTCTAGAGTTCAATATCACCAATGTTGAATAAATCATAGATTACATGCACTTGGAGAATAACCTTCATCATTAAGGTCTATTTTTTATAGTTTGTTTTTATGAGGATTGGATATACTGCCAATCCCCTAACCTCTTTCACCACCTTATGTACCACTAGTGGGTTTCATTCACCATCGATGTGGGATCTAGGATGTGACAATGATGCCTAATAGAATTAGAATGATGAGGGATCAAAGCGTGGAATCATGGATCAAATTGACCTCAATTTAATAACCAGTGTTGGAAAAATTGGAAGTTCAACACCCAAAATCTTACATAAAAGCTTAAAACTTTAATAGTAGATAAAGAACAGAAGATTGATTTAGTGCAGAGAAAATTGGGTTTATTTTATATGTATTTTAATTTATTTATATACACAAAAAGTAAATATAATTACCATGAAATTAAAATGTGGGATCCATATGCATTAGTTAAAATGAATTAAAGGAATTAATGAGAAATATTGTGTGAAATAATGTTTGGGAAATAATGATAATAAATGATGTAAATAATGGTGGTGGTGGTGGTGGTGGGGGGGTGATGGTGAAATTAATCACCATGTTGACAATTTTCAACAATATAGGTAACATAAATAAAAAATAAAAGGGGTTTTAGTGGGTTTTTTTATTGAAATGAGATGCGATAAACCCAATTTATTAAATAAAAAAAATGTAGAAATGAGGGTAATGGTTCAGAAAAGTACTGAACTCAATCTGAAATAACTAAAAAAAATAAAAATCCCCAAAAAAACACAACACATTGATCCTACTTGAGAAGATGTTGGCCATGTATATGCATATACATACAAATGATTCTTATATATTGATTTTTATATTAGAGGCTCATATGAAAATAAGCTCCCCAACCCCTCCATGTAGATGTTGACCACATCTCTTGTTTTTAATGGTTAAAAAAAGAAATTGGATTAGGTTTAATTATTTTTAAAATCTAGATCTAAAAGGCGTAAGAGCCCCTAAGGCCTTTATACTAAAGTAAAGGAATTAGGGGACTTAATGACTTTTCCCAAAACATTGAGTAGAAGGAATTAAGGGCCCCAACACCCTCTACCCAAGGAAAAAACTATTTTTTTAGCATTTATATTTGAATATTTAATTTTTTTATTTTTATTTTTTTTGTTTTGTATATATATATATATAACAAAAGTTTTACCAGAATTTACCAACAATTTTATCTCGCCTTACTTCTATTAAATTAATATGAAAATATAATTAAAAACCTCAACCATATATCCCTTTTATAAGAGAGGGTGCCTTAAAAATCCTTATAGTTTTCTAATGTGGGATTCAACTTCTCCTTTTCTAGCTCTATCGTAATAATATAATATTATCAATAACACATTATTAATAATTATAAATTAACACATAATTAACAATTAATTAACAATAATTAATAATTAATTAATAATATTTAATAATATTAATTAATTAATAATATCTAATTATTAATAGTAATTAATAATTGGTAATTAATTAATAGTAACTAATAATTAACAATTAATTAGTAATAATTAATAATTAATAATTGATAGTAATGATTAATGATTAATTAATTAATATTGATTAATAATTAATTAGTAATTAATAAGTAGCTATTAAATAATAATTACCGACAATCACCAATTAATTTATAATTCGTAATTAATTAATAATAATTAGTAACTAATTAATAATGATTATTAGTAATTAATTGGAAATAAAACAAGATATGGAAGAGAGGCTAACATCTGTGTGGAAGAGGAAACCCTCATGGTTAGGATTATTGGGGAGACCACTATTTTACGAGAGACTGAGTTCTAATAGTTTTGTTATTTTCCTTTCTATCTTCAAGATAAGTGCAACTTTTTCCATGTCTTCCCCCATATCCTATATGTTTTTGTATTTTTATTCTTAATAAATTTGAAACTACCTATAAGATCTATGTATAACAACCCACACATAACTATCCATTTATTATATGATTTATGGCATATATTTCATTACTCACATCCAAAATAACTTTTTAGATTTATATTTTTATAGAAATTGGAAATATGTTACATTAAAGTGTGGATATTTCCAAACAATGTCCATTTTTTCCACAAAACATGTTCTTTATAAGACACACTTACTTCATTCAAGATAACTCTAACAATTGGAACTCCAACTTTGTTAATATTCCTACTTATACTTAAGATTGATGAAAATCATTTTAAAATATGGGATGAGAAAAACAAAGAACAGTAAAAGAAACCAAATAGAAGAAACCTTACAATCCATTTGTAAACATGAGAAATCCATAAGAAAGTTTTTATTTTTATTATAAACAATTGAGTTCAAATATCAATTTACTATTCAATAAAAAATTCTTAATTTCTCAATATCTCTCACAAAAAATTTCATATATAATCATAAATAAAAAATAATAATCATAAGGGTTTCTTGAAAGAATGAAAACTCATGAATACCTTTCTTGAAAAAAATCCTTTCACCATTTTTAAAAAAATTCCATAAACATTTCTTATAAACATAAAATCATTTAATTACCTTTTGAAATAAAAATATTTCATTTATAAACCTTTGCTATCATATCATGTAGGTAACTTGGGAAATTATACTTATATTCACCCATAAAACAATACTTATAAGGGAATCACCTAATTAGATAATCCCCACGTCTCTTAGGAGTAACCTATCACCGGTAAACTCTATCACATTTCCCAATGTATGAGAGAGCTATATCATGGTCACCCATAATTAGAGATATTCTATGACAACCTATTATTAATATAGAATTTAAAATTACCATAGCATTAATAATACACATATATCTTTCAATTTAAGTATAAAACTCATTTGAATTGTAATTATATCCCATAATCAATAACACTTTTAGTTATCTTATAAAATTGAGAAGAAATTTTCATTTCTCTAGAATTTTTATTAAAAATAAAAATTAATAGAAGATAATGAATAAAATATTATTTGAAAATAAATTTTAAATTGTAGACAAATCTCGATAATTAATAGAATCTATAATGGTAGGAAAGGGTGGTCAATACATATACATTAAAAAGACATTTTTTTTACTTTTGTAAAAAGTCAAAAACAACCCATATAGAAAATGTTGAATTGATTAATTTTTAATAATTTATAAATAAAGTAAAAAATAATTGAAAATTACCTTTATAAACATTTGAATAATAAATAATAACATTATTGTAACATTTAAATGAACCTTGATATAGAAGAAAAATATTAGGAAGGAAACCTTTAAAATAATATTTTTAAAAGAAAGTCGGTTACCTCAAGTCCCAACTCATTTCGTTCATATGTCTACCATACCAAGTAATAAAATTATATTAGTTTTCTATTTTCTTAGGATAATTTCCATGTTAATTATATTATAATTATTACTTTTATTTAATTTATTACCATGTTTTATTTAGTTACTAAAATGGTTAAGTTTAAGTTGGATATTTTGAGTTTGTTTGGTTTATAAAGCCAGAATTACTTTGGTAGGTTGAATAAGGTAAAATAGATCATGATAAAATAATATATATAATATTAATTATGAAAAATTATTATTTTTATACATTAAAACTATTTTTATAACCAATAATGAAATTTGAACATGGAAAATGAAATACGTCGTATCATTGAGGCGGTGATATGTATGTACACACGAGTGATGTTTCTATTTTTCTACTGGGTGGAAAATAAATAAGTTATATAATATTTTAGTTTTCTAGAATCATATCTATGTTTTAAATTCCATATTAATTTATTATTTCCATCCTTATGTGCAACCATGTGAGACGATAATGAAAAAAAATCACATTACTTTGTAGAGGTGGTATTCCCCCATGTATGCACGTGCAACACTATCATTTTAAAATGGATGTAAAAGGTTAAGAAGGTAAGTAATATATTATATTTAGAGAATCATAAAAATTTCATAAAAAGTTTTATATATCCATTAATTCCATATTTATAACCATCCGTGTGAGGTGGTGAAGGAAAATGAAACACATCGCTTCATGGTGGTAGTAGTCTACACGTATGCATGACTGTTGTTTTAATTTCCCATAGGATGAAAAAATATAGAAAAGTGATTTTAAATAAATATAATAACATATTATTATAGATAATATACCCATTTAAGTTTTATATAGTTGTAATAACATATTTTAGGGAGGTAGAAGAAGAAATAAACTTGAAATAGGCTAGTTAGGACTTATACCACCTCTTTGGATATCTCCCTTTGGCTTACACCTTAAGCCTTCTAGGATTGGTATTTTTAGAATAACAATGACTCTAAGACATGGGTAGGATATTTATGAAGTGTTTTTGGTAGGTATTATCCAATATAAATTCCTCAAAAGGTGTGAATAAGTGAGGATGTGAGGTGCCTTTTTATAAGTAATGAGAGTGGAAATTTTGTAAGTAATGTAAACTTTTAAATATAATAAATGTCCTTATTAAGGTCAAGTAAAAAAAAGAAAATTTTAGAATTAAATATATTATAAGGTCAATATCCACCCAGAAAATCACATTCATCCAAGTTTTATGGACATTTTATTCCTTATCTCTTAGTTTAACCTCTTGTTAATCCTTTTAACCTTTAGCAAGGTGATAAAGTTTTATCATGACAACTATTCATTATGAAAAAAATGAAGTTAAAAAAATTACCAAATTTGAAAACATATATTCAAAATAAAAAATCCATTTTTAAATATTTAATTTTTATAAGTTTCATAAATTAATTTTAATATATGTGCACAAAATGCCACAAAAATAGTTTTTAGAAAAAGGTAATTTTTAAGCATAAAAACGAATTTATACTAAAGTCAGATATAATACCAATTAATATGTAATTATTTATATTATTTTTAATTAAATATGGATTATTTTACAGTAAAAACGATCCAAAACCAAATGTTACTTTTTAATTACTTGAAAATAAATGATTGTTTTTATATAAATCGGTATTTTCCATTATTCACTCAATAATAAATATTTTTATAATAATACCAAAAATTCACCATAAGATATTTTTTATATAATTAATCCAAAAATGAAGTTAATTTTATCAATTTTAAACTCAGAAACTTAGAAATTTAATTTTTAAATACAACCATATATTTCTCGAAAAATATTTCAACTAGAATAAAATAATTTCTTTTCCAACTAAAAAGTCATATAAAATTATCATATTATATATGAATCTATAAAATATATTTAGGAATATTAATAAGAAATTAAATTTATTTATTAATAAAATTACTTGGGTTTTCACATTCTTTCCTCTTATAAATTATTCCCTCATAATCTTTTTCATTACTTAAACAAGTGAGAGTATTTTTCCCTCATAACATTTTCCAATTCCCATGTTGCTTCTTTAATAATATGGTTTATCTATAAAAATTTTACCAGGATAATTTAATTATTTTAAAAAAATTAACTTTATAATTAATAATATAAACTATTCTTTCCATATAATATAGATACTCATTTAACTATACCACTCTAGGTATCAAAACATGAGATGCATTAGGTATATAATTCCTTAGTAATGAAACATGTAACACATCATGTAATTGAGATAAACTTATATGTAAACCTACTTAGATAATCAAAATTTCTCAATTTATTTATAATTTTATAGGTTCCAGTGAACTTTGGTATCAAATTTCCTTTTTTTACCAAAATTCACTACATCTTTAGAAAGAGATATTTTAAGAAACATATGGACACCTACCTAAAATGAAAGGTCTTTGCTTTGATTATATGCATAATTATTTGGACCACTACATGCTACCTTCACCATATATTCTACCAATTATGGTCCCAAAAATTTTCTCTCAATAACTTCATACCAACATTATGTTGTCTAAAATGTATTTCCATATAATTTCTCAAATTTTCTATCTATATACTAGAATGAAAACTATTATTATAAAAAAATTATACCGAAGAAAGAGATTGATCCCAAATTACCTTAAAATATAATGATAAAGTGATAGAGATGATATTTACATTATTTTTCACATGTATTTCAATGATTTAATCCACACTAATTTTTCAATTTGATCTGAATTGCATCATTTTTGGATTTTTGGGATGTTTTGAGCTTAAAGGTCAAAATTAATTAATTTTAACAGTTTTCTGTCACTTATTTATTTCAAGCCTAACTTTTTCAATATTGATTAAAATTGAGGAATCAATTTTTTATAGGTTTAATTTTTTCATTCGATTCAAATTATTCTACTGGACCCAGAGTTAATTCAAAATATATAAGGCCCAAATAAATCAATCATTTTAGAAAATACTTTTGGTTGATAAAATAGACCAATCCTAATTAAATAAGAAATATATTAGGATAAAAGAAACCAAATGTGGTGATTACAATTGTATATAAAATAAGACTCAAATTTTCATGTTCACATTAAATTTCATGGAGAAATCCTCTCATCAAGTCAACATATGTATTCATCAAAGTAAAGTAATATGAAGAGTCTCTTTGACCAAAAAAAGAGAGATTCCTTAAATTAAGAATAACTTTTTTACACATTTCAAAAAGAATTTAAATATTGAGTTCAGATATATAGAAAATTTAAAACAGTTATTTAGAAGAAAATTTGGTGATTTTTGGCCTTTAGGTGGGCATAAATAGAGAAAAATTTTAGCAGATAGATTCCAGAGAATAATTTTTTTTGTTATTAATTTTCCCTTTTATTAGTTTTGTAATGGATTCATCTTCCAATTTTTCTTGGATACCCTTGAAATGGAGGGGTAAAATTATTAATGAGTGGGGAAGGGAAGGTTTTTGTTTTTTTAATGCTTTATTTCCTAAACTTTAGGGAATAAAATCCTTTTATTTCTTCTATAAAGTTGGTTTTAATATTCTAATAATAGTTTTTATTATCAATTACGATTATATTTTGTTTCATATTCTTTCATTTTTATTTCCTGGTTTGATTATCATCATCTATCTCTTCAAGGTTCTGGTTTATATGTGATGTAATGGACTATGAATTAATGGTGAAGTACTTGATG
Organism: Viscum album; assembly: GCA_963277665.1. Classification (NCBI taxonomy): domain Eukaryota; kingdom Viridiplantae; phylum Streptophyta; class Magnoliopsida; order Santalales; family Viscaceae; genus Viscum; species Viscum album. Next base: position 115,831,002 of record OY728139.1, on the reverse strand, counting down.
ATAGTCAGTTGTGTGGGAGGGGTAGTGGAGACTATTGATTATTTAGGATAAAAAAGACCCAACCGAGAATTGCCTAAGTCAATTAGGGGTATTTTCTCAAAAAATATAACACATATGAAGAGGGGTGGACCAAGATGAGATTTTGGGAAGGTTTATTCTCACCACCACCATTTTATCAAGGGAGTAATAAGAAGTGATTGTGGAATATAACTTTAATTGTATTAGTATAAGATGATTGTAAAACTTGGAATTAAGATAATATTGCAACTGGAAAATTGACCCTAAACCAATCACTGTTCTTATATCAGTGTTTTTAATCACTTTCTTCCTCAATATATTTCCAATATATTGTTTCATTTAATTCTTTTATTTTTAAAATAAAAGAATTTAAAAAACATCCATTTCTCCAATTTAAAGTGAAAAACTTGATTTTTGTACACTATTCTATGAAGAAAACCTAGTTTAACCACTAAAATTCATTTTAATTTAGGAAAAAATTTATTTTTATACACCCTATGAAATGTAAATGAAAAAACTTGGAACCTTTTCTTAGGATATTGTGCCAAAAATATAATTATAAATATCTTATGATTTTTAAATTATTTTTTTTAAAAATGTTTAACTCACCGTGGTCTATGGAGGATATTGTTGGTTTACTTTCTAAATAGAATAGGGGATCGTGATGCGAAATCATCATAGAGGATTAGTTTAAAGAGATCATACATGTCCTTAAATAAGACTTAAAATACCTAGTTTTAGAAGGATTTTACAGACAATTCACTGAACTCTAGGAGTACTTACCATAATTTTTTCAAGAAATGATCAAGGTATAAATAGAGTCTTATTTCCCTCCAAATTTTCTGAAACAAATTGATAGGTTCAACATCAATGATAAGTGATTTAAAATGTTACAAAAGAACAATTGTGATGGATCGAAGATAAGATATAATATTTAAAGATACAAATATAACAAACATTATGTGAGTATTAAGAGCAACCCAAACCTGAAACCAAGCTAGTGGTGGAAAAGGTTTACCACTCATCTTCTAAAGTTGAAGAACCTGATGAGGTAAATAAGGAGATACCTGAAGATCTATTCCATCAATCTTGACTAATTTTGGAAAATATTGATGAAGAATATTTTCCCATTGAATTATGTATGGGATATCAACATGATTTGGATGTATTATGGAATGAATATGAGCTGAAATATGAAATACTTATCCCTTAAAAAGAAGAAGAATCAACACTACTGTACCTATCCCAATATTTCGAAGAAGATGAAACCACTGAAGTGTTGGAATTTGAATAAAATGTGGAGGATAATAAATACCCACCTATATCCAGTGAAATTAAACTCTAATAGTCACTTTCTATAGAAGAATAAATTGAAGCCGAACCAACTCAGGGAGATGATATTTTCTTGAACTCATTCTCATCTAATTTTATTGAAACCAAATTGTGTATCAACTCTCATTGTTTTTAATTTTCATAATTGGATAACTATTGTTTTTCATTTGAGGAGGAATAATAAAAGTAAGATTCACATATTGAGGATAATATGGAACTCCCCAAACAAATTGAACATTTATAGGGATGAGTACATGTTGAGATCCAAGTGGATATACCTTAAGAAATAGAGACTCGAGCTTCTTATATTAAAGGGGAAGAATTTTATATTGATTATTAATGTTTTAATTTTATTCAAATAAAATTAAACTCTGAATTTCCATTTTATTATCCCATATATGAAACATACCTAAAACAATAACTAGAGAATGAATAAGAGTTTGTGTAAGTGGAAAACAAAAAAGATGAGGACCCATTATTTATCCTTCCCAATATTCAAGTTTTATCTTATTTTCATGATGATTTATTTTTTGTACTCTATTTATGGATTTCTAAAAAAAATAAGTGAAATATGGGATGATTATGTTTTGGTGGTTCATGATCAATAAACTTCACCCACCGTCAGATTAGGGATAAACCACTATAACTTATCATTTAGAGGTTATTAAAACCCAGGGCCAACTTGGGGGTTAAACCAATATCTATAATTATTTTATTTCACTTTCTAATTATATTTCTATTTTATTTTCTTTCAAGAAATTTCCTATTTTATCTTTTTTGATTTTTCCTATAGGTTTTCAGTGAGCAGCACCTGGGAGATCAACTCAATACTGCATTGCCAATAAGTCTGGTTTTACCTATCCTTAACACTTACTTGCTTATTGTGTTTCAATTAAAAATATACCTACATGTTAATTATACTTTAATGAATTTAGTACAATACATCATTTAACTGTGGTAGAGGGAACCTTTGTAGTTTATGATTTTCAAAATTCTATTTTCAATTTTTTTGTGAATTTTTAAAAAATTTATGAATTTATTTTTCAATTTTTGTGTGTTTTTGAAAATTGTGATCTCAAATGACTATATTTTCCATTTTTGAAACCCATTTTAATGAGTGAACTAATATATCCTAGGAAACTGATATTAAATGAATACTGAAAATGAATTTGTTTCAAGTTAAAAAAATTGATAATTTCATTAAAAAACCTATTATTTTTGAATCGTATGCCACATATCACTGTCTTTATCCTGAAAATTACTTTTCCATGGGTAATTTAAACCATTTTTTACATATTATTTTCATTCACATCACTAATTTAGAGAACCAATACAAGATTTCTTTAACCATAATTTGAATTATTTTAATCTAAACTTGATGGTTTGAGGTTCTTGTGTTGTAAATAATTAAGTCATTTATTTGGTTTTAAAAGCACACTTTTCAATATAATCCTTTTTATTATAGTATTTATTATACATCTAATACTTATATCCCTTAATATCCATGAACAACCTATTATGTTGGTCACATTACAAGCCAATTTTCCCAATCCAACTTGTTTTGGAAGTGAAAATGTACGATCTAGTTGAGCTTAAGTGTGGGAGGGAAGCTATATTGTGGTGTGATACATCATTTGGGGATAATGTTTGCAGAAAATATTCCCAATATATGTTTTTTCTACTAAAAAAATTATTCTAATAAAAGTTATTCCTTTTTGAAGATTTTCAAGAGAATAATCCTAAAAATTATTTTGAGTATAAGTTTCTAGAAAAATCAGAGAAAAATCAATTTTGTGAAGATTTAAAGATGTATTTCCATTCAAGATAATGTATGTAAGGTCAAACCTATTATTATAAATTCAAATCACCCTAACTTCCTTCAAAAAATCAAGATATTCATAATTTGAAAATATTAATAAAAACAATTCAATTATATTGAAGGGAGTTGAGCTGATATCATTTTTTCTAATGAAATTATGAATGGTTAGAACTTTCCTTAATGTTTTAATAATTATTGGATCTGATTTAATACTAAGGAGAGTGTGGAGAATACTGTACTTGAGTAAAAATTATAATCATGTAATTTTTTTTCAAAAAAATTCAAACCCTCCTTATTCCACCTCAAAAATCTTGACATATAAAACCTACCAACCAAATGACACTAAATAATACAAAAAAATTCTCATACTAGACAGATGTCTTTGATTCACATTAGGAAGATATATAGAAATTTATCAATCCTGTAGTGACTTTTTCACGAGCTTGGATGAGAAAATACTTGTTGAAAATTAACATTTGTGTGATTATAGAAAGTTCTTGTGAGGTAGGTGTTTTAGGTACACGAGAGGATAAATTAATTGTAAATTTATTGAATGATATGAATGGGAATATTTAAATACTAGTTTTTAAGGAGGTATGATATCTTTTTTTTCTTGGTGTTAAAAATAGTTGATCTTAGGGGTATGTGTCTTAAATTTGCTTTGATTTTATTTTGATGCTTACTTCTCTAGGATTCCAAGTGATAAGTGCAGGAGAATTTATAGAGATAATATTTTCATTATTTTTCATGTGTATTTAAATGATTTAATTCAGACAAATTTATCAATTTGTTTTTAATTTCATCATTTTTGGATTTTAGGGAGTTTTTTGAGCTTAAATGTCAAAATTTCTTAATTATAAAATTTTGATAGTTTTCTATCACTTATGTATTTTGAAAATAAATGTTTAAATATTTATCCAAATTTAGAAATTAATTTTTTTGGCTTCCTTTATTAATAATATTTAACTTCTTAAACTGAACTGATAACTAATTTAAAGTTTATAAGGCTCAAATAAATCAATGATTTTGGAAAATATTTTTGTCTGATATAATAGAAAACTCCTCTTTAAATGATTTATATATAGGTATATAAGAAAACAAATGTGGTTATTTTAGTTGCATATAAAATATGACACTAATTTTTATTTTTACATTAAATTTCATGGAGAAATTTTCTAATTAAGATAGCTTATACACACATCAAAGTGGAGGAAAATGAAGAGTCTGTTTAGCCAAAACATTTATCTTTAGTAAATCAAGAATAAATTTTGTTAAAAATGTTAAAAAGATTTTAACTTTTTAGGGTATACATCCAAAACAATTATTAACAAATATTAAGAATAAACTTTCATGATTTTGGAAATCTGGTGGGATGAAATAGATAAAACCTTTGGCGAATAGATTCCAGAGAAGAATTTTTTTGTTCTCTATTTTCACTTCTATTAGTTCTGTAATGGTTTACTCTTCCCCCTTCTTCTTGGCCACCCTTTAAATATTGGGTTAAATTCTAAGTGAGTTTTAATGTCAAGGGTTTCCTTTTTATAATTCTAAGGTTCTTAAACTTCATTGAATAAAATTATTTTCTTTATTTCGTGAAGTTGGTTTTAATATTCTAATAGTAGTTTTTATTATCAACTAAAATTGTATTTGTTTTAGATTTTGTTATTGTTATTACCTTTTTTAATTATCATTATATACCTCAACTAGGTTTTATTTTATATATGATGGAATATACCAAGTCTTAGTGGTTAAGTACTCAACAATCATCAGTACGTGTGGGAAGGGTAGTTGAGACTCTTGATTGTTTAGGATAAACAAGACCCGATTTGTAATTGCCTAAGTCAATTAAGGGTATTCAATACAACTATACCACATATAGAATGAGGGTAGAAGAAGATGAGATTTTGGAAAGGTTTATTCTCACCATCACCTATTGACCAAGGGAGTGAGAATAAGTGATTTTGAAATTTTACTTTAATTAGTTTAGTAGAAGAGGATTGGAAAACTTAGAACTAGGATAACATTATAATTTAAAAATTGATACGGACCTGATCACTATTCTCATATAACTATTTTTAATCATTTTCTTCATCAATCCATTTTTATTATATTCTTTCATTAATTTATTTTGTTTCAAAAATCAAACAATTTTAAAAAATTACATATCTTGATTTTAAAGTGAAAAAATTTATTTTTGAGTGCTCCTCTCTAGATATAAACTATTTTAACCACTATAATGTAGTTTAACTTATAAAATAATTATTTTTTCCACACCCCATGATATGAAGGTGTTAAAAATAGTGCACACCTAGGGTCGATCTCGAGGAGGCATCTCACACCACACCGAATTTCTATTGTCACTATTTATATTATAACTAATATAAAACTGAATAATATGAATAGGGGTAATTTTTTAATGAAAAATAAATATATTCAAAAGTAAACATGAAATTTAGAAAATAGAATGAATGATGTTATATAGAAAGGATATCCTCCTAGGAGAACACCCAGAGTGAACCTTCATCAACTCATTATTAGTTTCAAATTTACTTAATAAACTCACTCCATTATATGCGTGAACATTATCCCCTATACATGTTGTGAATATATGATACACTCAATGATTGTCGAGTACACCAAACACCACCTCCTCGATCTAGGGAAAATACATTAGAAGAGAAATCTAAGTCTTATTGGCAAGTGGAGACATAAATAAATCTTGCCCACTAAGATCCCCCTTGGCCAAACTCTAAGAAAATTAGAAAAATTAAGCATAAATTATTTAATACTTGGGTTTAACACTATATTGATCCCCCATTAACTCTCTTGGGTTTGTTATTCATGATCAGGAGTATTAGATATCATAGTAAAAAAGAATGTGATAAAAACAAAAAGGATAAAAATGATATAATGATAGGAAGAAGAAGAATAATATATATTAAAAATTCATAATACTATTATAGTAAAATAAAACCCTACAAATCTATGAAAAATGTCCAACTAAAATTGAAAACCCTTTATAATGGATGTGGAATACATTTTCATAGAAAAATAGTGGAAAACTTTCACTCCAAATCCATTATTCAAAATTTTACATGCATTAGAGAAAATAAATAGAATAATTGGGAAATAATATTTTCTAAAATGTTTTACCCTATTCCTATCTCATTTACCCACCAAATTTAAGATTCATTTTCCTTGTGTATAAAAAGTTACATCCGATTCATTAAAGAAATAATTAATGGATTAGAGACTCTTTGTATTCCACATATCTGATTTACCATGCATTTATAGATTTTTAAATATGTAGAATCACACATGGAAACAATTATAAAAGTTATTTCTATTGATTTCCTCTTTTTCTATGTAAAATTTCTCCTTAATTAGGCATGTACTTTGTGAGATATAGTCATATCTTAACAATTCACCAGATCTGGGCACATATTCCAAGGTCTGATTTATGAGCTTTTTTGGGTATGAAAATGATGGATTCAGATTTGGGTCTAGTTGAATGAAATATATCCCAATGAATTTATAATCCTAAAAAAGTGAATTTTTTATTTTGGATTAATATAAAAAAATTCATGTTTGAAATACAAAATTGAATTAAAGTAATTAAAATTTCAAAATAGGATATTTTCACAATTAAGATCAAAATACTTCTAAAACCCTAAAATGTAACAATTTACCTTAAAATAACACTTTGGTGGGATTTAAATATTGAAATTAAATGTAAAATTATTGAAAATATTGGATCTATCAGTAATATTGAAGTACATACTCTAAATTATGAATTTTACACTTTTATTGTCCATCAGATTGAGGATAAAAAGTTGTATTGAAATTTAATTCATTACCCATTAACTTCTGAAGTCCTTACTAAAATTTTGATACAAATATTGGATCATGATCAAATAAAATAGAGAGAGGAACTCAATGTAACCTTAATATCTCTTTATGATGAATTCTAGAAAGATAATAAAAAGCAAGGTATCTTGAGTAGGTAGAAAATAAATAGATTTAGTTAAATGTTCAAGAATAACCCAAATTTAATTATTACCTCAAGGTGTATTTGTTAATTCTACCATGAAATGCATGAATATGTTCTCCCATTTCTATTCTAGTGTAAAAAAGGATAAATCATCCCCTTATTTAATTTTTTTCAACTTTAACCAACTGAAAAGTAAAATATTTCAGCGTAGAATCAGCTATATCTTTCTCCATAACTTCTCACAAAAAATATTCCTAAATGTCTCTATACATCTTAGTGATTCCAAGGTGAATAGAAAACATAGAGTTGAAAGCATTTTTTAAAAATTCATTCTTCAACTAGAAATCACTTGGAATACATAACCTCTTTCTAAATCTGAAAACACCTTATTTATCAACATCAAACTCATACAAATTTTCCTTTTTGACCAATTATAATCTTTCTTATAGAATATAATCTTCCTCTTGAGCTTCCTTAATTATCTCTAACCAAGATGACTACACTAACACCTGATCCAAAAAGGAAGGATATTCTACATACACAATTTCCAGGCCAATATTTATTAAATCATTAACTAAAAACACATGTTATAAATATATAATATTTGTTGATGAATTATATTTTCAACTTATGGAAAGAAAGTTTACTTTACCTAGATGATAGTGAATTATGATATCATAATCCTCAATAAGTTCTAGTCATATGTTTTTCCTCATGTTCAACTCTTTAAGAGTGAATATATAATTTATACTTTTATGATCAGTATATATTTCAATTTATACCCATATAGATGATTCTTATATATTTTAAATGTAAAAAATAAAAAAACCAGATCATGTTCATGTGTAAGATAATTCTTCTTATGGGGTTTTAATTAATGAGATACATACATAATAACTCAATAATTATATACTAAGACACAACCAATTACATTTTAATAAGTATCTCTGTAAATAAAAAACAACCCATTTATAGATGGAAAGACTAACATAGAAGAATTATCCAATCTTCTTTTAAATTCCTAAAAATATTCATCACATTACTTCATCCAGATAAACATAACTAATTTTTGAGTTAACTTGGTTAGTGGGATAGATAACAAAGAAATCTTTTCAACATAATATCAGTAGTAACATTCCAATATAATAAAACATAAAATCTACATGATATTTATATATCTTACATAATATCTAACTAATTTATTCTTTACAAGATCAACTATTATTCTATATTTAGAAAAAATATTCCTCTGGAAAGAAATTTTATCTAACCAAAATTTACATTTATTAAATTTTCAATACAACCTCTTTTATTTTAGAGTTTTCAAAAAAAATCCTTAGATATTTCGCACGATCTTAATATATTTTTGAATATACCATAATATAATCGATAAACACAACAAAAAATTATCTAAATACTCATGGAACACTCTATTAATTTGATCCTTAAATACCACAAGTGCATTTGTTAAAATGAATGGAATAACTATAAAATTATAATGGAAATACCTAGTCCTGAATTCAATCCTAAAAATGTAATCTTACTTCACTTTTAGTTTATGGTACTTAGAACTGATATAAATCTTTAAAAAATACTGTGCTCCCTAGAGCTGATCAAATAGGTCATCTCGATGAGAAAAAAAATATTTTCTCTTAACAAAAATGTTATTCATTTCTTTATAATTAATGTAAAGTCTCATTAACCATCATTATTTTTAACAAAAAAATAGGATCACCCTAAGGTGAAGTCATAGGGAGGATAAAATTCTTATTAAGAAACTATTGTAACTGCCTTTTCAATTCTAAAAACTAAACTAAATCCATTTAATAAGGAGGTTTTGATATTGGATTAGCATCAATAACTAAGTCAAAAGTAAATTAAACCTCTTAGTCAGAAATCACACCGGTAAAATCATCAGTAAATATATTCATATATTCATTTAGAACTAGAACACCACTAATTTGAAGGATTTCCTTATTTTCAATAACATGTATAATAAAAATTTCACTCCCATATTTAATCAGTTTCTCATCTTCTTAATATGATATAAAATATATAAAATAATTATTATATATAGATTGAAATTAACTCATGGGATTGAATTTTAGTTCTTTAGCTCTATAATCTATCTTAACAAGATAAAATGAAAGTAAATATATACCTAGAATAACATAAAACTCAGATAAGGGTGAGACAAATAGATTTCAAGGAAAACCATTCCACATGTGATGATAGGAAGGATCCGAAAAATCTTTATTTCTTTAATACTTTAAACATGAGTTTTTAAAAGAGTTTTGTATTTATTTATTAAGGTGATATTTCTATTTTAATAGAAATTTTCTTAGAAATAAAATAATATGTAGATCCTTAATCAAACAATACATTAATATATTTAGAGTAAACAAGTAATGTACCTATCATGACATCATTTTTTGTCCCAATAATAACAAATAAAATTTCCACACCTTTCTTATAATTTTTTTAGTGATCACTATCTTTCATACCTTCCTTTGGAAACACATTTTTATAATAGTCCATCTCATTTCAATTAAAACATTTCAGTTTCTTCTTTTCATTACCGGTCTAACCATTTCCATTATTATTTAATTTACAGTCAGGAGCCAAGAGTCCTATATTTTAACATCGGTAATACTTTCTAGATCTCATAAGACATTCCCTAGAATGTTTTTTTACCACACTCATTATAAGAGGGTAATTATGTTTTCTTACCTTCAGGTTTCTTAAATGAATACTTACCCATTTCTATCACCTTGTTTGATTATTAAACATATTGTTATAAAATTACACACACTCTATCTTTAATTTATCAACAAACCATTAAATTTACTCATAACTTCCGAACTCACAATTAATCAAAGACCTTCATAAACTTGTATTCAATCCTAAGTAATATTGATTAATTTTATTATCATGGTCCAGAATGAAATTTGGTGTATACCTAGATAATCTAGTAAAATTATCATTATAGGTTGTAACAAATTACTCACCCCTTTTCTTTAACTCTAGGAATTTCCTTTCTATTCCATGTCGAATAACTTTTGGAAAATAAATTTCAAGGAATATATCTTTAAGTACCATCCATTCAATGGCATCAATTGTTTCCTTTTATTTAGTGTTCTTAATCAAATACAACCATTTATTGGTTTCGAATTAAAAATGATAAATAGAAATGGATCAAATATAATGTTCTAAATATCCCATAAATTCAAATATCTTCTCCAAATTTTTAATCCATTATTTAACTTTAATTGGGTATAAGGATCCACCAAAATTATAAGGGAGTTGTTTCATGAAATGTTCTACTACAAAAATATCCTTATATAGAGAATATGGCCACTCCCTTTTATTGATACGTCCATTAATAGCCTATGTAAAATGATTGAACACAACTACGAACTACTATGTTCTAATTCCAACCATTCCATATTCCTGGTTCAAAAGAATATTATCTTCCTGATACCTTTCTACCTTAACTTCCCTATTTTTTTTGTGGAAAACCATTCTGAATAAAAATAGATTATCTGAAGACATATGTAAATACTTAAAATATTTCTCATTTTAATATAACCATAAATTATAATCTACTTATATTTTCTTTTAATATCATCCCAACCTCTAAAGTTATCTAAACCCTTCCTCTAATACCAACTATAACAAACTGTATATAATTTTCCAATAAATTACATGATTTATGGAATATATTTCATCACTTATATCCCAAATAATTTTTTGGATTAAAGTTTTAGAGGATTAAGAAATTCTTTACATTAAAAATAACATATTTCCATATGGTTTCCATTTTACTACAAATATTTTTATTTATAAGAAATAATTTATTTATTCAAGATAACTCCCATAATTAAAATATGACTTTATTGACATTCTACCCATCATTAAGATCTGTGAAAAACATTTTAAAAAATGATATGAGAAAAACAAATATTAGAAAGGGATATAAAATTTAAGAAACCTGTTAGTCCATTTATAAACTTGATAAAACCATAAGAGAATTTTACTTTTTATAATAAAAATTTGAGTTCAAATATCTATATACTTTTCCATGAAAAAAAATTAATTTCTAAATATATTTTATAAAACATTTAATCTGTAATCATAAAGGAAAAATCATAATCATAAGGGTTTCTTTGAAAACATGAAAACTCATGAATAAATTTCCTTAAAAAACAATCCTTTCACCCTTTTTAAAAAAAGGTTATAAACTTTTATTAAAAACATAAGCTCATTTGCTTAAATTTTTAATTAAAAATATTTATTTTATAACCCATTGCTATAATATCATGTAGTTAAGTTGGGATATTATACTTACATTCACTCTTATAAGAACCATTATAATGGAATCAACTAACTAGATAATTCTCAAATCTCTTAGGATAAACCTATCCCTGATAAACTTAGTCACTTTACCCAATACATTAGAGAGCTATATCAGACTCAACCATCATCAGGGCTATTTTTTCTCAATTTTTTTAAAAAATATGGTTTGAGTTGTATTTTGAATTTGTGAACAAGATATTGAAAAATAAATGGAATTATTTATAGTGTTCTATTTTTTTCAACACAAAAATAAATAAGTAATGGTGGGAACGATTTTAATATTTGAAGTTTTTTTCTATTCTTAAGGTTAAAAACATGTACTATTGGTAAAGAGTACACATTTTTTTACAAAAATTAAGAATCCAATATAGTCTTTAGAGTGACCATATAAAGTATTAAGTCACGGTCAATGTACCAACCATATGAAGGAGATGACTTAATTTGAGATTCACGTGATAGGTGAAGTTTTCGTGATCAATCGGCCACACGAAGAATTGAGAACCCACCACCTTAGGAAATATGGACCCACAAACATGGTAGTTCAAGTGACTATGTACATGAATAGTTGGTTAAGGGACCATGGACACACACTATTAGTCAAGTGACCATGGAAACACATGATTGGTTAAGTGACCAAGGACACACACAGTAGGTTGAGTGACCGTGGAATCACATGATAGTTTGATTGAACACATGATTAACTTCATGGAAGATAAAATAGTGTAATATATGATTCATATTGAATCACAATATGAAGATAGTGAAATAGAATTTTCAATATATTATATAATCAATTGTGTGGATAAAGAGATAGTCTCTTCAGATGGTGCAAGGTAGTATTGTTCTTAAATGATAAGTGCAATGCTCTATTTTATCATATTTTAGGTTGTTATAAAGAGAGGTCTATGGAGAAGGTTTTCACTAAAAATATAGAATCTACCAATATGCAAAAATGAATATTTATATTAAGTTATTTTCATGAAAATCATCATATAATGAAAAATGGAGATGAAAGAATATGTGAATGGTGATATAACTACTCATACATAAATAGGGAAGAAATAACTAAGGGTCACGGGACATAATAATGAAGTCCCAATTCATGAATATTGATATCACAATTAAAATTCATGAATTATCATGAAATTAAAGAGTTTTTTTAGGAATTTCAAATCCAAATCAGTTACTATATATTAATATACAATTATTATGTGTGGTTATTTCAATTGAAGTTGTGTGATAATATCATGGGAGTAGTTAATGTCGACTCTTCATGAATTCTTAATGATAATAATTTAAGGATATAGATTTTGGATCTAGTATAAGATCATGAAGGCTGATATTCAAGGGTTTTGAATTACTGATAATCTTGGTAATTTAAATCAAGTATTCACATGAGATAGTGAATATAGAGATAAAGAAGAAATAGGAGAAGTAACTGACGTTGCATGTTGTATATTCATAGTTGTTCCATATCATGGATGTGTGTGTATAGGTGTAAGTGAGAGTTTTTTTTGAGGAATAAGAAAGAAAAGAAAAAAATAAGGGATGAAAGAAATAGTTTTTTGATCACTACTATGAAATAAATTAAATAATAAGAATAACTGACTTATTGAAGATCAAGTGTGAAGAATCCCAGAAACACAATGATGGTGTATTGAAGCCTATTTGTGAAGTTCTATTCCATTATTATAAAATCGATATTATCATATAAACCATGTGAGGATAACATGCACTATCAAATAACTATAGTTCAACACAAGTGATTGATATACCTTGCTTCCTGTAACAACATGGATTATTCTCTAGTGGAATGTGTGGCCTTAGATTGTTTCTAGATCATGCCAAGGACTAGATCCTCTTATTGAGTAGTGGACCTTATAAATTCTAGTGTTCCTATGGACATTCTTGTATGATATGTTTTAGTAGATTCATTTCTCTATAACCATAAGAAATGGTTATTTTAAAATAAGATAACATAAAAATATCTGACCAGTGATTCACCCCTCTCCCCTCTCAATGGTCACACAGATCCAAACTAGACCTTAAAATTGGTATTAGAAGGAGGTACCTTTATTGAATCATGGCTATTTAAAGGTTAAATGAGAATTTTTATATAGATGTTAAGAACTCAAATTTTATAAAAAGTCTTGGATCAGGCCTTCTAGGTTGACCCTGATTTGGATACTTTCTCACCATAAATTACCTACTGATGATTGCTTACAAGATCGTGTCATTGTCTTATGTTCCATATGTAGTTTCTTAAATCAACATAGGGAGGACATCACTCATCCATTCATGTCATGTTCCACTGATTCATCCCTATGGAATGTACAAAAGGAAATATTTGAATTAAATCTCCCATAAAGTCTCAATGTTGCTGCTCAGATTCAGTTCTGTACAACAATACAGATCACACCTTAACTGAAGAAACTTCTACTGGATGCTATAGAAGAACGCATGCATCTTATTTGGTATGGTCTCAATGAAATCATGCTTGATTAGACTCGCTTACACTTCTAGGTGGACCTCAATCACCTCATATATTTAGCTAAGCAGGACAACATTATTCCGTTGGGTCACCGCTACAACATAGTACAGGACATTATGATTCTCTAAAAAATTAGGGTGTCTGGGAAATTTAAAAAATATCCAGGTCTCTTTGAAGTATTCTAGCAAGTCCCTTTATATGGTTAGATTAAAATCAATGTATATGGAGAATAAAAAAGGAAACTTGGGACCTATATTATGTGGATATACTTATAGATATCACAATGGTAAAGTCTTTAGTTCTTTCTTTGGAACAAGTGGAAATTCTTCCTCTCTTGAGCATGAAATGCTCAGTTTTATTCATGATATCCACTTTTCTCACCTTAAAGGAATAGATAACCTCTAGTTTGAATGTAAATCTAACATTGTGGGGAAATATATTCACAATAGAGTGGTACATATATCTTGTAATATCACTACTAAATGTATGTAATGTCTCACCTTCCTCTTGAGTTACAACTACATCACCACTCATGTTTATCGGGAAGCTAACTCTATGGTAGATGGGATCGCTAAAAAAGGAATCAACATGGAACTCACTTGGTTTAATGATATTCCATATGACCTGATAACTATTTATGTAAAAGATTGTAATAAAATTAATTTATTTATACTCATGTAATCTTCCTATGTTTTTAATAAATTTATATTGGCCATTGGAAAAAAAGGACATAATGATACCCTATATATTATCAATTGGTTTTGAACTTCTAGAAGCCACTATAGATGGTTTAAATACTTTTATTAAGGGTGTTACAATAACAAAAATAGATAATAATAATCTAGAGAATGATATATGATATTATTTTGTACCATCTACTCTATCAAAAATTATGTTTCTTAGAGTTAAAAGAATTGAAACAGTTAATGGCATCTTTGAAAAATTGAAAAATATTTATTAAGGGAATGAGAAGATAAATAAAAACAAGTTACAATTTTGGAGTTTGAATCCTGAAGATATAAAAATGGGAAATGATGAATATATTGGTGAGTTTTTTACAAGAATTAATGACATTGTAAGCACTATAAGATGTTTTGATGAAAAAATAGAATATTTGACTATCGTGGAATAGGGAGTGACCCAATTTTAGTAAGGGAATTTCTCTAATGTGATTGTCTTGGGAGTGAACCATCACTACTATGATTGTTTGGGGAGTGAAATCATTATATAATGATATTCTTGGAAGAAATACATGACTTTTAAGGAACTCAGTTTCTATGCTTACGTGTATTCCATAATTCTATGTCTTATGCCAGTGTTACTCTTTCTTGGATCATGTACCTTTATGAAATCATGTCTTATGAACTATGAATATTTATTCCATGAATTATGATTGTGATCTTTGATATATAGGGTATAATTTTCAAATTTTATGATCATGTTCTTACATCCTCATGTTCATGTTATTGTTGATATCTCCCTTTTTTACCCTTACTGAGCATCCGATTTCACCCTTTTATTATGTTTATTTTACTTATGATATGAAGAAAAGTATTAATTATGATTTATAAAAAAGGTTTACAGTTATGAAGAAATAAGTGGGAGACTATGTAGATATTTTATAAACTAATTGTTTATGTTTCCATGTTTCCAAATGCAATAAAACTATACAATTCTGGTATGGATTTATTATGTTATGTAATGAATATTCATCTAAAAAAAATTTAATATCCATGTATAAAAAATAGGGATCAATATAGTTTGTATTATATCAAGGTTTAGTTATCCTTTGGAAACTAGGATGATAAAACCTCAGTAAAAACCCTAAGGGTAATTCTAAGTATAGGTTTTAATCCTAGAGTTTTGGAAATGATCATGAATAACCTAGGTTAAACCAAAGGTGTCATAGATTGAAATTTTATAATAAATTTACCTTGATTATGTGGTTTTACCACTATGATTCGTGTTGATCACACTATACATTTTGGTTTTATTCAATGGTTGGAAACCAAAGGAATCATGTTAATAATGAATGCAACAGGAAATGAAACAAATTTTCTCCTGGGAAGAAAAATGTGATGAGAGTTGGAATTAAGAATATTATAACTATTTTCACATAAAATTCCCAAGATATGAATCATAATAGCCTTAAAAATGAGAAAATGAAAGAAAAAAATTCTACTGAGTTCTTCATGAGGTAATGTAAACCTTCTTTTAGTGGGTTTTCTGATCTACTAATGGATAAGAAATGTATCAGTACCACTAAAAAGATATTTTATGTTATCCAATGTTCAGAACATGTGAAATTCATTTTTGTCTATGTATTATTTCAAAGGTAAATAAGATCAATGGTGTAATATTATCAAGAATTTGAGGAAACAAGATAAAATTTACTCCATAGATTGGGATGAGTTCAAAAAATTATTTTTTAATAAGTACTTTCCTCATATTCTTCATACAAAAATGGATAAGTAATTCCTTGAGTTAAAGAAAAGAGATGATGAATCTGTTGGAACCTATGAAGAAAATTGTAAAATATTTTCTAGGAATGCCTCTAGAATTATCATCCAACCTAAAAGTAATATTGATCGATTCTTTAGTGGCTTACAACCAAGTATATGAAGGGTGTTATCCATAAGGGACTTTAGTAGCTATAAATAAATCGTTTTATGTTCTATTAAGTTTGATATTGAGATTTTATTTACCAATAAATCTTATGGTTTTGATAATAAAAAAATGGAATTCCAAGGAAATTATTAAAACCATAGAGAAAAGAATATGAGATTTTATTTTTTCTTGAAGTGTGGAAGGAAACATGGGGGGAATTTTCTTAATGGGACTAGTAAATTTTTCAAATGAGTAAAGGAAGGTCATCAAGAAAACAAATGCCGAAGTGATGGGAAGAAGTTAGATAGTGATGTAAATAGAGAAAAAGATCCATAGAATGCACCACCCATGCTCCATTGATACAAATTCAAAGAGTATGGACATTATGTAAATTAGTGCATGAATTTAAAGGTTTTTGATGATAAGCATCAAAAACCACTTAATCCCAAATACAAAAGGAAATCTCATGCAATCATGACAACCAAAGTGGGTTTTGAGAACAATGTGGTAAAAGGTAGACTTATCATCCACTATTTAATAGTTAATGTCTTATTTGATTATAGATCCCCCACTCTTTTATTTATATGTAATTTTATAAGGGTGTCACCATATCACCTCAACAATTAGATGTTTAGTTAGCTATGATAACTCAAAACGGAATAATAGTAGCATCTCAAATTTATAGTTATTCTCTAATTACATTTTGTGGGAAAGTGCTTCTTAAAAATCTTATGATTATCCATTTAGTTGAATTGAATGTAATTATTCGAATATATTGAATTTATTTATATGGGAACCATATTATTTTTTAAGTATGGTATGTCACATTTTATATTTTGAATGAACCCATAATCTTTTATCAATGAAATGATGAATATGAAATTACAATGGAAATTACTTCCATCTTGTGGGTCTTAATTCCTATAAAATAAGGTTATCTATTTTAGTTGGTTGGAGAGAAAATCAAAATTAAGGATACACCTATTTTATGGGATTTTATTGATATATTTCTAGAATAATTTTCAAGTCTTCCACTGAATCATGAAGTTAAGTTTTCAATAGAACTCATACCTTTTGTTATGCCTATTTTGAATACTCCTTATAGAATATCCCCAATTAAGTTGTAGGAAATAAAGAATAAGCTCCAGGAGAATCCTGATAAGAGATTAATATTCCCTAGTGCATCACCAAGGGGCATAAATATTATATTTTTTTAATAATAAAGATGGATCAATGAATCTTTGTATTGATTATCAAGAACTTAATAAGATCACTATCAAGAAAAAGTATCATCTTCCCCATATTGATGACTTATTTGATTAACTATACAGAGATAAATACTTTTAAAATATTGAACTTAGTTATGGATATCATTAATTGAGATTAATGAAGGATAATACACCCAATATAACATCTCGTACAATGTATGGACACTATGAATTTATAATGATTCATTTTGGTATTACTAATTCCCCCACTATCATCACAGATTTAATGAATAGGGTCTTTAGAGAATATATTGATCAGTTTGTGGTAGTATTTATAGAAAATATTCTTATATATTCAAAGATTAAGTAAGAACATGAATATCACTTGAGTATTTTGCCTAAGACCCTAAGGAAAGATAATATTTTAGAAAAATTTACCAAGTATGAATTTTAGATTCAGAAATTTTCTTTTTTGGGTCATATAATCTCAAGTGAGGGTATATCAGTAGATCCTTCTAAGATATAAGCTATTGAGAAATTTCCTAGACCAACCATGATAACATAAATTTATATTTTTCTTGGGTTGGTCGGATATTATCAACATTTTGTTTAATATTTCTCATTATTATCTAATCCACTCACCATGTTGACTTAGAAAGGAGTTAAGTTCATTTTGATGGAGGAATGTGAATAGGATTTCAAGGAGCTAAAAAGAAGGCTAGTCAGTGTACCTATGCTCACACTACCCTATAGTGGATAAAAGTTTAGGATCTATATAAATGTATCAAATAAGGTAATGATATTTTTTCTCATGAAAATGATATGGTTATAGATTATACTTCACGCCAATTGATATCCCATGAGTAAAATTACCCAAATAATGATTTGGAGTTAACTATGGTAATTTTTGCATTAAATATATGGAGGCATTATCTCTATGTGGAAAGGTGTGACATATATACTTATCAAAAAAGTTTAAAGTATATTTTCACTCAAAAAGAGATAAACATGTGCTGAAGAAGATGGTTGGAGTTGATTAACTATTATGACTTCTCTATACAATACCACCCTAGGAAATTGAACAAGGTGGAAGATGATTTGAGACAAAATGGATCATTCTAGATTATCTATGATGAGGATAAAAAAATATCTAATGTTTATGTATTTAAAAAGTATAGACCTGTAAATCATAAAACAAGTGGATAACTCTTATTTGGATGAAATAAATGTTCAACCATCTATCCAAGTGAGGATTAAAGAGTCATTTAAGGAGGATGTAGAGCTACGAAAGAAATTGAGAAATGTTCTAAGTTAAACCTTGAATGTGATAGAATAAAAAGGTTTAGGAACCATGTATGCACTCTTACCATACCACATTTTAAGAAGAGTCTATTGGATGAGGATTATAGTTCATTATTTTCTATTCATCAGGGAAGTATAAAGATATATAGAGACCCAGAAGAGTATTTATGGTGGGATTAAATGAAGATAGATATTGTTGAGTATGATTGTCGATATTTAGATTGTTATAAATTTAAGTCTGAGAGATTGATGTCTAAGGGTATGTTACAACCATTAACCATACCTAGATAAAAATGGGAGAACATCACCATTGATTTTTTCATCAGACTCCCCAAAATAATTGAAGGCCATAATTTTATATGAGTTATAGTTGATCAATTTAAGAATTTGTCATACATATTAGATAATATTTATATCTTGATCATATTTCCAGAATATATATTAAGGAAGTGGTAATATTTTATGGAGTACCACTTTCCATTGTATCTAATAAGGATTTGAGGTTTACCTCAAAGCTTTGGTGAAGACTTCAGTAGGACTTGGATATAGAGTTAAGTTTTATAACTTCTTATATTCCTCAGATAGATGGTATGTCTGAGAGAACCATTAAAACTCTATAATACATTTTGAGATCTTGATATATGGATTTTAAAGGTGGTTGGGATCAGCACCTTCCACTGGAAGAATCTTCTTACAATGATAACATTCATTCAAGTATTTAGATATCTCTTTATGAATCCCTCTATGGTAAGAAGTATAGAACACCAACATATTATAAAAAATTTGGGGAAAGAAATATTTTAGGACCTGATTTAGATTAGAAGATGGCAGAGAAGTTTATATCCATTAAAAAACACATGAGATAAACATAGAGTTGAAAAAAAGTTATGCTGACAATTTTTGGAAATATATAGAGTTTAAATTAGTTGATAAAGTATTTCCATAAATATCTCCCTGAAAGAGATTGATGAGATTTGGAAAGAAGGGAAAGCTAAGACCTATTTATATCATTCCTTTTGAAATTATTTATTGTATATGGAAAGTAAATTATCTATTGGAGCTTCCACCAAATCTTTCTCAAGTTCATGATGTGTTCTATGTATCTCTCCTGGGGAAGTACATACTTGATACTTCACATGTAATAAAAAAAGGTCTTAACAGTGGAGAAAGATATTTAATATGAATAATAAATGGTAGATATTCTGTATTATAGAGATATATTTCTATGAAATAAGTCCACTTTCCTAGTTAAAGTTCTATGGTGGAATCACCAATTTGAGGAAGCTACGTAGGAACCTGAGGTTATGATGAGGTTGAGGTATCATTATCTATTTGTATCAAAATAATGAATTTTGTTGGTTAAATTAACTTTAAGTGGGGTAGAATTTAATTACTCAAGATATTTATTAAATATTTAATTTTTAAATAATTTTATTTCTTTGATAGCTTATATTGCACAAAACACCGAGTTTATAAAAACATGAGATACTATTAAAATATTATTATTTTAACACGATAATTATAACATAGACATTGAATTGGTGTGTATGAAAATTAATAACCATATCATGAAATATTTTTGAATTTTATATTCCATACACATTAATTTATTAATGCTTAGGAAATAAATAGTTTTTTAGTAAAGTTATTTTATTTTTCAAAAATATATTTTCTTCAAAAAATGATTTTTATTTCTTTATATGAAAAAACATATAAAATTAATTTTTAATATTTTATAAAATGTATTTTAAAAATTAAAATTCATTTTTTAATTCAGAATATCAAAAATTATTTTAGGATGAATTTTTGAGAATTTTCTAAAAAGTTTGAATTTTTAATGAATAGTGAAAAATACAGATTTACGTTAAAAACTATATTTTATTTTAAATAATTTAAAACATAAAATTATATTTTTTATTAGTTTTAAAATTTCATTAGTTCCTTTTAATATAATTTTTTTTTATTTTAAATTAATTTTGTATATTAATTCAGTATAAAAACATTTTATACTAAAAATGGCATTTTTCAGAAAAATTGCTTTTCGTTGTGTTTTGACAGTTTAATTTTAAATTAAATTCTATCACTTATATTTTATTTAATTTTTAAAAATTTATTCCATATTTTTAATCAGGAGGTCCAAATTTATTAAATATACACCTTTTATTTTTGGCCAATATGAATTGTTACCTTAATAATTTTTGTTACCACGATTAAGGGTAAATCAGGTAATTAGGGGTAAAAATAATATGATAAGGATTATAAAATGACCCTAAAACTTTTACCAATTCAATTTTATGAGTAATATTAGAGTATAATCATCCATGGGTCTAATTTATGAACTTTTGAAGCCACATGGTTGACATAAAGACCCTTATAATATTTTATTTACTGAAAAGTCAAAGATGTCACAATGTTGTTTTTAATAATTAAAACATTTTTAATATGTGGTTATATAGAAGATATTTCGAAAATAAATTGTATTTTTAAATTTAAAATATTTATTTTCATCATGGTAATTTATTTTTAAATTTTAATTAATAAATAATCATCTTAAATACTTATACAACAATGATGTAGTAATTATTAAATTAATTATAAAAATCAAATAAATTTTATTTAAAGTATTAAAATAAATATAATTTGATATATTTAAGGTTCTAAAATAACTATATATATGGCCATTACATGTTTATGATATATTAAAATATTTTATTTTAATTTTAATTATCTCATTGATGTTTCTAAAGTCATAGTAATGAATAGTATAAAAATTGAAAAGAATGATATTATATGGGATTGATATTTTATTAAATTATTTTAAAATAATCAAAAAAGAAAAATAGAATAATATATGGTCTAAAATATTACACCCTATGCATTTATAAGCTATTTGGAAGCATTTGGATCTTGAATAGTCTTAATATATTATAATCTTTTGAGAAATTCCAAAGGTTCCCCTCATTACTATTATAAAAGGACATCTCATCCCTTACTTAATTTCACAACATTTAACTTTATAGATTGAAAATAATATATAAAATTATTTTCTACACTAACCTATACACATTATAGTGGTTATTACCTTCCCAAAAACCAACCCTTGAGCTCTTTAGAGGATATCTAAAGGAGTTATTCTGAAGAAGAGGTAATCACTCTAACCAATCATTTTATTTTTACACTCTTCTTTACATCCTCTAAATCTGCTACATCTATCATAAAATAATAAATTAAGTTTCATAAATATTATTAAATGTTATTAGGACTATGAAAACAAAATTATACACCCTATTTCTCATCAAACAAGAAGTAAAAGTATCGCTCGTACATACATACGACTTACCACCTCCACGTAGTGATACAATTCATTTTTCATCATCATCTTTTTTGGATGGGTATTATGACTGTTTTAATATTTTTATATTATATTTATCACATAATTATACCTTTTAAATGATAATATCATGTTTACCTTCTTACCATAAAATCTATTGGGAAACGATAATGTCGCTTGTGCGTACGTATGAAATACCATCTTCATGATGTGATGTGATTTATTTTTCATTTATATTTCAAATGAATGGTAATATGAATGAATATTATGAATATATATTATGTAATAATATTTTTTTTAAAGGTTAAATTATTATTTAACTTTATTTTACCCCATAAATCGAAAAATGAAAATAATTTTTTTGCGTATATACGACATACCGTTTCCATGAATGGTGTAATTCAGTTTCTATATCCACTTTTTATGAATGATTATAAATATTTATATAGTGAATTTATTTTATGTCTATACTATGAATAAACTTATATAAATTATGGGACCATGATCAAATTATAAGGTCCGATAGTGCCGACCCGAAACATGCTTGGAAAATAAAGCATTTATCAAATAGAACAATGATTTTAAAAACAAATTTTTAATAAATAGGTAATAAGATGTTATAAATAAATAATACATGGTATTATAGATATATGTTTATGGAATAAATTTATAATAAATCCATATTTATTATATTGTATGTTTAAATGTGATTGATTAAAATCAAGACTTGAGTTAAGAGTTTATTTAACAATCTCACCATTATCCAGGATTATTTATATTTAAGCCTCCACTGGGAAATATTTCTATTAAATGTATGTGTTTTATAAAAATGTTTTAAAAATGGTTTTTAATATTCACCTAAAATTATTTAAAATCATTTTTACCCATGTTTAATTTTTTTAAATGATCTTTTTGTCATTTTCTAAACAAGGTTATTAGTGAATTTTCTAATAAAAACATGGAAGAAATGTTTTTTTAACTTATAAAGAACGAGATAATTTTTCCACTATCATGAAACACCAATAATTTGAATATTAATTTAAAAATTTATTTTCAAATATTTTTTTTAAATTTATAAATACACATATTTTTGAAAATAATTGTGATTTTAAAATAGAAAAGTAATTTTCCTATAGAATTATTCCAAGGGATCTTTCAAATTCATTTTCCATATAAGATGAAATTATTTGATGTTACTTATGATTTGATGGGTATATGTTCCAATAATACCATATTTATTCTTTTTATGGATGGTTTATTCTTATTATGAAATGATGAAATATTTTTGAAACCCATTTATTTTCCATGGGTTATGTAATGATGAAATATTTATGAAACCTATTTCTTTTCATGAGTTCTATTATGATGAATGATTTATGTTATTATGGAACACATGTATATGATTTTCATTATATTATTGGTCAGACGTATATCTCCATACAATGCATTGGGTAATGATTTATATCACATGAGATAGATGAGACTTGAATGAGGAGTGAACCCGGTTCAGTTAGGGGCTTTGTCCACTATGACAGTCTTAGGATTAAACCTTAATTACTATGATGGTTTGGGGAGTGAACCCATTATATAATGTAAGTCTTGGAAAATATCATTGGATACTATGGAAAATATTTTATATGCTTATTTGTATTCTACAATTCCATGTATTATGCCAATGTTACTCTTTTATGGATCATGTACATTTATGATTCGTGTATTATGAACTGACAAGATTTATTCCATGACTCAATATTATGATCTTTGATATGAAGGATATAATTTTCAAATTTTATGATCATATTATAACACCCTTATGATCATGTTATGATCGATATCTCCCTTGTTTACCCTTACTAAGAATCAGAGCTCACCCATATCTTATGTTTCTTTTCCCCAAGATATGAAGAAAATTATTAAGTATGATATGTCAAAAAGGCTTCTAGTTATGAAGAAATTAGGGGGAGATTATGTAGATATTTTATGAACTAGTTTTTTATGTTTCAAAGTTTCCAAATACAGTAGACCTATACAGTTTTTGATTGGATTTTTTACTTTATATAATGAATATTCATCTAAAAAGATGTAATATCTATGTATAAAAAGAATTGGGTTATTATAGAAATGTACCTTACACCCTCTTTTTTTTGATATAATAGTGAATTTAATATTTCATTTGATGTGAGAAATTAAGTTGTGTGATACTTTATTTCTATGTTGGATGTATCCTTTTGAAAGTAATATTAAGATATTAAAGGGGTTTGTTCAAAATCCATATCTACCAGAAGCCTGTATTATCGAGAAGAATATTCCTGAGGAGGTTGCAGAGTTTTTTATAGACTAATTTTCTATAATAGAGCACATAGGTTTGCCTACCTATTGCTATGATGGAGTCAATCTTGGGGGAAAGGGGATATGTGGATTAAAAATTAACTCGTTGATAGGTGAATAAATAAAGTAATAACATTTATACATATTGAATAACATATATTATACTCATTAATATATAAAATTTCATATTATTATGTTAAAATAGAATTTTCTAAATAATAATAATATGTGGGTATTGAATGAGCATATTTGTTTACCACGGTTTAAAGATATTGTGATTAATAGACCATATGCATTATAAATATTGAAATTTTTAGTGGGCGGGCCATGTTTAAATGTGATAACATGGTTAGGGTATGAAATTAATTGATATACATTTTATACTAAATATCAGGACAATAGAAGTGATGTTTAGATTAAAAATGTATTATTATTCACTAAAGAAACACATTAGTATAGTGAAAAAGATATAAATTCAATCTATGTATCAAGTTCATATTATAGAGTTATCGAATACATATAGGATATTGATTAAATTAAATTTTTAGTTCCTATGTTTTAATGTAAATAGGTTATTGACAATAACACTGTTAAACACAATGAATTTGGAATTAAATTGGTAAATGTGAATATTTTGTAATACACAGATGAACCTTTTATAATGGAAACACATGTGAAAATTTTCTTTTTTTATGTTTATGAACTATAAAATGTTTAGTGTTTTATCACTTTTCAAGAAAGAAAAAAGTATTTTAGTGATTAAAAGATTGATAATAATGATAAATTATGTGATATACCTACTTACATAGATATATTATTAAAGGATATTAATGACGATGTCAAAGACACAGGTTTTACTATGTAGAATGATCACGAGAAAATAATATGGGAGAATAATACTTTAGTAATATTATGATATTGCAGGTAACATATATCTATATCTTGTTTTACTTTTCATTTTTTTGAAATGTTAAATATAATATTTCTATTTTTTTACTTAAGTCATATTTTTTTTTATCATTTTAGTTAATCTTTAATTAAAAATACATTACAAATTTATAAATATTATATTTGATCAAAAATATTTTTTAATCATTAATATAATTTTTTATGTGTATAACAATAGTAAATTGATCAAAAATTTGTTCAAATAGTAATTTTTTATTAAAAATATTGTATAATTTATCTATAATACTTTATTAAATATTAGAATAAACAATTCACGAGTCACAAATTCTAGATAAATATAATGATAAAATGAGTGTTTTTTCAATTAAAAGTCATTTTTTATTTTATTTGTGACATTTTAAAACAAACCATACATGAATTTAATATTAGATATTATCAAAATAAGAAGGAAACAATCAATTATTTCTAATTAAAACACTTATATTAATGGAATTAAAATCAGTGTTATATGAATCAATGACATAATAATCACCCAAATCCTTCTATAAATGTTGATTATAAAGCTAAAATGACTTATAAACTACCAAATATTCTTTCAATTTATATTTATCTTAGAAAATTTTTAGTTTACTTATGATTTTTTGAATATTTTTTCAATTTATATTTATTTTTATTTGAAATTCTTGGACGCTTTTACTGATTATTTATTAATTTGATTTATAGGATAATATCACATCATACTACTCATTAAGATCACTCTTTTAGTGAGTACCCTACACATACCACTAATTAGGGTCCTCATCCTACTATATAGGTGACTTATACTACCATAGGGACAAAGAATTATTTAACGGTAGGTAAAAATGGTTGCACACGTTTATCTAAATTATTAGTTGCTTGTATCAAAGCATAGAGGATATCTATTTAATTTTATGATAATTGTAATCCCACAGGTCCAAATTCAACCAAATTTAGGTGTTTTATGGAAATGTAGTCTCAAGAAAAAAAATCAGATTTTTGATTTTTGATTAGAGAAATGTACCCATGATGACACTAGTTTAGCTATGAAAGATAATTTTTCTAGGGTAATTTATTATTATTTTACTTATCATTACATGTTTTATTAAAATATGTTATTTTTTATATTCATCAAATGAAATATGATATATCCAAAAATAAAGAAGTTAGAAAGATATGTTTATCTAATACCTCTAAGATATGGAGGGATTATAAATCAACACTAACTAGTGATTTTATTTTTGGTGTAAGACAGAATGAAAATTCATGTCATTTATATCCATTTATAGAGGAAGATACATGGAAGAATTTATTGAAAGTAGACAAAAAGATTCATTATTGGTAAGTGAAATGTCATTTTTGAAGTTTTTTCTATAATTATAATGATAATATTAATTTTTTTTCTTTTCCTTTATTAATAGAAACTGATAATATCTCATCAGGTGATCCAAAACAAAATTTTATACACCCATAATTTATCTTGTGGAGGGTATTCTTTATTGTAAGAGAAAATGATGACAAAAATACTTCACAAATTGATACATGAGTCTTCAAGCTTAGTAGAGATTTACCATACTTCTCCACCACCTAAACATGAAAATTAGAAGATTTCTTAGATGAAAAAAGGGGACATATCTTACTAAAGAATTGAAGGATTTATTTAATAGGATTAAAATTATTTATTTAAGTTATATAAGCTATTCAATATATTTTTAAACTACTTAAATTTTGAAATTAATTGAAAAAGTATTCAAATATTATATATAGGAATCCTAGGAGGATAATATTACACAGAGGTCCTTTATATATAAGGGTAAGAATGATATTTTAGATACTTTATTGGGAAATCTGGACAACTCAGTCACATATGAGGATACAAGGTAGGTGTTTCAATTAAAAAATTATTTAGTTATTAGAGAAAATCCATAAGGGAGGATTTATATTAAGGAAAATGGAGGCTTTAAAAGATAATGTTAGGAGATGGGCCAGGATATGGAGGATATGATTTGATCTATAATTGAGGAGAGGATCAGTGATTCAATATAGTCAATATTTACTAACATGAAAAGATAGTTTCAGGCTATATATCCCACTCCTAAACCATCTTCTTCATGTCCCACTCCTCCACCCCCATCCACATATCCCACTTCACCACCTCTACATAAATATCCCACTTCTACAACTCATCTATATCTTTCCATCCACCATGAGTTATATGACAAGGATCCCCAATATTATATTATAGTATATAGGATGATATATTATATTGGGGATATTCTACATCATCAGTATATGGAGATGGATTAGATTAGGGTAACATTAATTGATATTATAGATTCATCATCTAGAGTACCATTTTTTATAGGTGAGGCTTTGATAGTTGGACACAATGTTGGGTATTTCTTTATCATGGCCATCTCAAATTTTTAGATAACTTACCTCTAAAGTATGCATATATTAAAATATATTTTTCATGTTAATGTTAAATTTGTTTTAATATTTTACTATATATATATATAAATACATCAAAGGTAAAGAAATCCTATATGTAATGAAAAAATGGGTTGATTAAACTTCATCTATGATTTCTAAATTACTAAGAAATGAATCTTAGTTGTTGGAAGCTTATTGGAATCTAATATATTTTAAAATGTTTGAATGCATTATTATTTTTTAACGAATTTATGGATATATAATCATTGATATTGTTAATTTAGATATACAGGGCCACACAGTACTATAAATCTTTTTTATATTAGTCGATAATAATTTTTCTTATAGTTATTTCAATTTGATTTATCTAAAATAAAACTTGTTTCTATTAGGTAAATTTAAAAAATTTGTGTTAAAAATGATATGGAATCAGTGTATAGTTTCTCGGAAACCCAATTTATTACTCCAAAGGAAAGAATCATGAATAATGATAAAAGGAAAAATATATATTTTTGAAAGATTAAAGAATGATGCAATTTAATGTTGGATTTTTCCTTATATTGATAGGTATAAAACATAGATTTAGTTTTGTTTCTATTAATTTAACATTCAATGACATTGTATTTTTTTATATTAGCATCCATTGGATTTTGAGTAATATTTTTCCAAATAATAATACACTTTATTGGTTATATTCATTACATGGTGAAATGTGAGAAAACAAAACATAATTTTTAGAGATACAAGTTTTATTATATGAGTAACTATTCTTTATAATTAATATCAATTTTATTTCATAAATATAATTTTTAAACTGGACATGGGATTAATATAGAGTTTCAATAAAAAATAGGTAAAAAAGATCAAATATGTGTTGGAAAAGGTAAATTGATTTATAATTACATTAATTTTACATATACATGAAACATCAATTTCAACTGAAAACTTTTTTTTAATAGAATATAATTTTAAAAAGGATAAATAGAATGTGGATATTATGTTATAATATATGTGTATAAAATAATTTTAACCAATATAGTTACAAAATCCCATAAGGGGAGATTTTATTATAACATTTTTTATTTATCTTATCATTATATAGAAAAAAAAAATTAAATAAACATTCATTTCTATTTATAGATATTTGATGATCCTCATGTGTATAATAAAGAATAGTTGAATCATATTAATGAAATATGGGTGGAATATTTTATATGTTTGATTCAATTTTAGTTTGTAATATAGATTTTTAAGTTTATGTTCAAAGTGTATACTTTTTGTAATTTGAATAATGGTTTAAAGTAAATACTTTTTATTGGTCACACTATAGTTATTATACTACTTATATTTTGTGTTACATCTTGATGAGGGTTACTGGTTTCATGTAATATCTTAAAAAAACTTATTTTCATCATCAGTAAATTAAAATAACCAAATTTTAAAATTGTTCTCAACATGAATTATTATACGGATATTGAAAATACATTATCCTTTAATTGAATTAATGTTTTATAACATCAGTTTTTAAAATAGCTGATGTTAAAAACCATTTTCAACATTGGTTAAATTAACTAATATGGAAAAAGTATTTAAAACATCTATTTTAAGACATAGTTTTTTTAACTTATTTTAAACATTAAAAAAACTAATGTGAATAACCATTTTTTCACCGATGTTTCTTAGTTAATGGAAAAGGGTTAAGCATTAATTTAAAGGGAAACCAAAAGGATTGGTTTTTATCTATGTTCTAAAATATTAATATTCCACTAAAGTTTAACCGAAGGCTTAAAATTCAACATTTCATGGGAGTTAACCCATGGTCATTCTTATGTGTTTCATTTTTATTTTGTTATGAATAAAATGATACCGTGCTTTTATAATTACTCCTTACTTTACTAATTTGATTTAATTTTGGTTTTTCCTCTATATTATATTTTAATAATATTGGTGTGATATAAGGATAACCGAACTTCTTTATAAAAATTTTAATAGAAGAATTTCAGAACTGTTAGACCATAATCCCAATTGTTTTCAAATTCCAAAGAGTAGTTTCAAGTTAGAGAAACCTTGAAAACCCATTTATTTACCCAAATATTTCATTACTTATATTTTAGAACTTCAATGTTTTGGAATCTAATTATATTATATTCATTATATAGGTCTTCAATTTGAAAAATCCTAGGATTATCTTAAGGAATAAATAAGGGAAGTGACTTTGACAATACTAAATAGAGGAAAGATTCTAATTAGAGGAGTTATTTATTTAATTATTTTCATGGTTTTACAATTATTAATACTAAAATGTGTCTATTTTTCTTATATGATGTTATAAATTGATCTAAGTGTTTAATTTACATGCAGAAATTATTTTAAAAATACTAATGGATACTTTTACTATTTTACATTTTTGTTTGATGAAATTAAAAGTCCACATGCTGGTTTTTGTGCCTTTTTGAAAACAATTTAGAATCTACATGGTTTAGAAATGCCTCATTATGAAAATCATGTTTTTTTATTTGATTTGTTAAAGTAGAAGCTATATGGAAACATTTTTCTTATTCTTGATCTATCTACGTTTGACGATTGTGGAAAATATTTCTTTTTTGAGATTTATTCTAACCCCTTAAAACATGGTCTTGAACAACTGAAATTTAAAATCAGTTTGAGCTAAAAAAAATCAATGTTTCACCTAATTTACGATTTAATGTTGGGGAAAATTTTGAGTTTTAAGTGTGGGGGAGGGGTCTTAAATATTCTAAACTTTATTTATTATTTTACACATAAAAACATTTTTTTAAAATGGTTTTTTTAGGATTTAATTTTCGTACTCATAGGTATTTTTAAAGTGTTTAGGTTGTTATTCTACTTTAAGGAGGTTATTTTTTATTACCCTATGTATTTAATTATGTAAAAAATTTCATTACCCTTTTGAAATAACTTGATTTTATTAAAATTTTGAGAGTATATGTTATATTTTTCATTGAATTTGATCCTTTTCATTTTAATTATACTCATAATATCTGAATCTAAATAGATTATGAAATGAAAATTCTAATATAGTTTGAATGTTTTATTCTTTATTCTTTTACTATTGTATGAATAATTTATTATTTTTTCTATTTATTCTTCCTTTCCCATTCAATAATTCATCTATTTATGCTTAGATATCGGTGTACCATTTGTCACCTAGTGGTAAAGAGAATTTTGATGTTTTGGTTAAATTCAAATTGAAGTGTGATAAATTATTTTTAAAATTTTTAATTTCAATAAATTTTATAAAATAAGAAATCAAATTTTCATTGAAAACATTTAATTCTAGAAGGTAATTACCTTTTGTAATTTAATATTTTCCATGGGGGGAAATATTTTTGAAAATTAAAAATTTTTATAATTTTAGTTTTTCAACCCAAAGACTTCTTTTCTATCACTGAATTTGTATAATTTATTGATTATGAAAAAAAATCTTAAGTGTTGAAGAATTTGATATGGCCTCGTTTTCATACAATTTTTCATATCATTTTTATGTTATTATAATGAATTATAATTATAATTTACTTTAAAAGATAGATAGTAGAATATTTTTCATTTGGTGATGAATATATATTTTTTTTGTGGAAATTTGAGATTTTGGATCTTAAACTTATAATAGTTATTTGAGTTAATCCTGGAATATTTTAAGGATTTATATATTTTTTTGTGGATTATTCATTGGAATATATTTTTTTCTAGTTTTTTTTGGTCTAGACTCTTTAAATTAATGTAACACCCAAATATTTTTGAATATAATTTTCTTAAAATAAATTGTAAGTGTTTGATAGCTTGTTTGACATGAAACCCCAATCTTAAAATGAACCGTGATATATTATAACCTAACTGTTAAATTGGAGATATGAATAGAAATAAAAAAATAATAAAAAATATATATAAAGTTTTTATATATTCAAAATTTATTTATTAATGCATAATAAATAAGTGCTTAATTTTCAATAATGGCATTTTATGCTTCAAAAATTTGTTTTCTTCAAAAATGGGTTTTATTTTATTTTTTGCATGGAAATTATAATTTATTTCAATACTTTTTTACAAATTATATTTTAGGTAATGAATACATTTTTTAAAATCATCTTATCAATATTATATTATGGAAATTTTTTTATTTTTCTAAAAAGAATTTTTTTTTTGTGAATAGTGAAAAATAATGATTTTTCTAACATTATCATTTATTTTCATTACATAAAGTAATTTAAAAGTACCAATATATTTTTAATTTTATCTTAAAGTAACATAAGTACTATTAAATTATAAATAATCTATTTTATTTTATAGAAATTATTATTATACTTGATTTTGGTATGCGTTCATTTTTGGGATTAAACAAACATTTTTATAAAAATTGTTTTTATGTGTGTAATGTTTTTTTATCTTAATGAATTAAATAAATAATTATTTATTAATTTTTTTGATGAAATTTATAGATTATATACACAATAAAATATTTTATCATTTATTTTATAGTTTTTACTAGGAAAGTGTAAGATATCAACCTTTTTTAAGAATGTCTCGAGCTCATATACATGCACTATTTTTCCTTGTTTTGAGTATATATTGTTTGGGTTTTACCTTGGGGAGTTTTTTTGGAAAAATTGGATAATATCAGGAAGAAGAGGGATAATTCACAATTATCACATAGTTTTACCAAACCGCGTGCCCAGGACAAAAAACTATGTGAACCTAAACAGAGAGGATTCACATAGATAGAGGATGGGTTTTCAAACCGTGTTCCCTTCTAGGATTAACTGTGTGACTCCATAAGAGGAGTCACATGGTTAGACACACAATTAGGGAAAAATTTGTTCCCCGAAGAGGAAACCGTGCACACAAAATATTAAAAACCTAAAAATTAGATTAAAAATTCCCGAACCCCCTGTCTTATATCCCTAAACACCCTAGCTCAACCCTAAACTAAATTTTCTCATTTTTGGAGGTTCCTAGATGGATTTTAAGGAATTAAAACCTCCTTTATTTAATAATTGAAGCCCAAATTGAAGATATGCACCTCTCCCAGTAATATATTTTCATCCCGATTAGTTTCCCCTCTATCTCCCATCTTTATCTCATCCTTTAAAGTGGTGTTTTCATTCATTAGTAGTGGATTTGGATCTAGGTTATGATAAATCTAATCCATTTGATATTAGATCTAGGTTTCAGATCTAGATATTTTTCTTCACCATGTTCTTGATCATTCCACATCAATTGGGGATTTCCATTGGCAATAATGATACATCGATCTTGAGGTATGTGGTCTAAATTCAATTCCCAGAGACTTTAATTACAATTGCGTATATCTATTGTGGAATTTCAATTGGAACGCTTGATAATTGAATCTTGAATTGAATAAATCAATTGATTAATTAATTTATAGAATCATGGAATTTATTAATTGAGTTTCCATGTGAATATCAGATGAGTTGTACTTGGGAAAATTGATTTCGGTAATTGTGAGTATGAAATTGGTGGAATTAGATTAATTAATCAGTTAACTAATTAATGGAATGCTCTGAATGTGGAATTGATGGGAAATTGAGATTGTGTAATTAGTCAATTAATGTGATATGAATTAATTGACAATTGGGATTATGATATGGATGAATTGAACTTAATGGGTTAATGGGTTATATAAATTAAATAATGCAACATGGGTTAATGGTGAATTGATTATATTATTTCATCTGATTAAAGTATTGAACCATGAATTTTTGTGATAAATTACAATGGTATACATGATGTGAATTTTTTATGAAAGAGTTAATGATTATTAATAGAAATAAATGTGCTAAATGTGATATATGTGTTTAATTGATATATGAGTGTGGGACATGGAATGCTATGTGAAAATCCTATAATGATAATGAGTATGGTAAAAATATAATTTCTTTAAAATCCCATAGTGATAATAAGTATGGGACACAATCTACTACTTCAAAATCCCACTTTTCTGATTGATTGATAAATGTGTGGGGGATATGGACTACTAATTTAAAAGACCATAGTGATAATGAGTGTGGGAATCAGACTGCTACTTTAAAATCCCACAAGTTCCTAACCATGACATTCTATGCCCAAAATGTTAGCATTAAACTATAGTTCTAATTGGTCATAATATGAAATGAATTGAAATGATTAATAATAACCATGTAATTGTGATATATTATATCCCTTGGGGGTAATTAAAACTCCAGTATGGGATGAAGCAGGTATTTATGGTTTGGGTGTCCCTGGGAACCCATGGGTAATGTAGTTAAATAAATAATAATTGAATAAATGTAAATTGTTTACTTTATTGCTTATAATTTTACACTTTATACAACTGCATACACTATTATTGAATAGATATTTTTCTAGATTCCATTGGTGGTGGCCTATTGAGTTATACTCACACCCTACTCGATCTTTCTAATTGGAACCCAAATAGACTTCATGTTTGTAGGATATGATAAGGATAGGAGCCATATGTTAGATGGATGATTTGAGATAAATTATGTATGAGGGAACCAGACGTGATTCAGGTCCCACTTGGGTTTTTTCAGTGTATTTATTTATTTTGAATTTTTCATACTGACACTTGAAACATATTTGGTTTGAAATATCAAATGTTTAATTTTGGATATTGTATTCATTTTTTGGTCAACACGTGATACTATTTTTCTAGTTATTGGTTATATCATTTGGTTATTCTTATATATTTCCACTCTTATTCTACTTTGATAAAGAGTGTATAGTCTCAACATGATCGATATTAGACCCTCACTACTAGTTGGTAGCCTTTGGTATAGAGGGAGGCATTCTTGAGGTCATATGGCCAACTAGCTTGGGGCACCAATGTGTGGAACCCGGGTCAGGATGTCACAAAGTGGTATAAGAGGGGTTTTATTTAGTTTTAATTTGACTTACTATTGGGGAATGGTATATGAGATAATAGGATGAGTCAATCCTTGGTTAAGAGATCGTGCATGGGAGTAGCTAACCCATGTAAGAGGGTAAAATCTAAGTACCTAGGGAGGGATTATTGTCATTGATGTATGCTGTTACAATTGGATGTTATTTAACATCAAGTGATGCACTTGTTACATGATGTGATTATTATTTATGTTATTTTTAGATATTTGAATCATGGACTATTATGAAATGATATTTTAGCATTCATGCATAATTTTAGGAACACATTATTTATTGTGACATGAATTATTTTAGGCACCCACAAGAAAATAAGGTTTTGGGTACGTATTTAAATGATTTTTATTCTTTTCTTGTGTAATTGAATGAAAAAGGTACCTAATATGAATTTTGAAAGTTTTAAAATGATGGAAATGTGGAAAATTATTGTCGAATAAAAAACTTGAATAATGAGAATGTGTTTACCCTTTTTTAACCATACCTTTATATGGATGGTTAAGGGTAGTGATAACACCTTGGTTTTGACTGTGTGGAAAGATTTAAGGGAATGAATTGTTATGGATTATTGTGATTCTATCTTATGTAAATGGGTTAAAGTTGTGTTATGTTTTATAATATGTATGTTTGGAATTATGGAGATATACCTTCAAAAATATGCTTTTTGAGAGGATGATAAGAGGTTATTGCTATAAATGATCCACTAGTAGTGGAACCTGAGGCACAAATATTATCGGGTGATGAATTTAGAGATTTGTTCTAAGATAATTTTTTTTAGTCTATTTAGTTTATTGAAAGTGACCTAGGGAGGGTTGTAAAAAAATTTATATTCTGACATGGGAGTTTAAGTTGCAACACCCTTTGATGTTTATCAAAGAGGGTGGACTTGAGGTAGCTAAGTTCTGGATTGAGTCAATCTAGAATATACTTTAACACTTAGAGACTTTTGTTGAGAAGAGAGTCAAATTGTATTCTTACATGTTACACAGTCAAGAAAATCATTGGTGAGACATATAGACTCAGGATGGATAGATGTAGAATATGGATTTCAAGGTCTTTCAAGAGAAGTTCTTGGAGCACTTTTACCCTAAGATACTCAAGAAGGAGAGAGAGGATGAGTTTATGAGGTTGATTCTGGGGATTATGTCCATTATAGACTATGATGGATGATTTATAGATTTTCAGAAGTTTTTTTCAGCATTGGTAGGAGATGAGGTGACTGTAGAAAATAATTTTCTGGATGGTCCTAAATTCAAGGTGAATATCATCAGTCTTAAGAAGTTTTCAGAAGTGGTGAATGAGGCTCTCATTTATGAGGGGAGAATAAATAAGGATTACAGTTGAGGATATGTGGTTTATTCTAGATAGTTATGAGGTATGAATTCTGAGATTAGGAAATTTTGTTATGAGAATGTTTAACAATGCAATGGAAAGAAGAGTGTCCAAGGGGAAGGGTATGTTACATAGGACCTTACCCGGATGACCTGTCACTAGTGTGGTAGGTTGGGTCACTTTTGTAGACAGTTACCCTAACCAACGGTAGTGTGCTGATATTATGGTAGGATGGGGCATCTATAGAGGTTATATATGAACTTACGATAGATGAGTAACGATGGAGTAACTAAGAAGAATTAGAGAGTGGGAAGAGGATCTTTTACATCGTATCAGTCAGGTAGCTAGAGTTTTACTAGCCATGGTGATAAAATTAGTGGATGAGGTTCTTCTAAGAAATACCACCTATATAATCTTGGTGGTACAACTCAGGGGACTCAGACTGCATCACATGGAAGAGGGGAATTAAAGTTTCTTATAGTTCATCTTATAATTGTGGATAGAAAGGTTGAACCATCGATAGTTAGAGGTACTATTCTTATAGATTAGATTATACCTAGTACCTTATTTGATATTTTTGCCTCTCATTATTTATATCCTCACAAATTGTGAATGGTTTGATCTTGGTGATTAAGTTCGTAAGTGGTGTGATTACAATAGATACACCTTTAGGAGTATGGTCGAAGGAAATCTTCTTGTTGAAGGGGTGTTCTCTTAAGGTTGGGGAGTATCATTTTATTTGGGATCTCTACATTATAGACATTTTAGGATTTTACCTAATTATGGGTATGTAATAGTTAGTAGAATAATGATCTTACATTGATTATTACTGCTGGAGAGTGAATTTTAAATCTTATAAGGGTGATAAATATATTAACTGTGGATAGTGGGATATCCAGGAGGTCCATGCAGATCCAGTTCATTAGAAACTAGGGGACCTCACTTCCCTAGTTTCTAGTCTATTGCTAGTTTATGGGGGTATGAAATAGGATTTATTTCCACCCATAGTGGATAGGTTCCAGGATTTGTTTCTTGAATACTTTTCAGGGCTTCCACCTAAGAGAAATGTTAAATTTACTATTGAGATCATGCCTAAGGATGAGATATATTCTATTCCACAATACAGAATGAAACCAAAAGAGCTTCAAGAGATTAATAATAAACTATAAGAGTTCATGGATTAGGGGTTTATACCACTGATTTTTTCACCTTGGGGTTCTCTAGTTTTGATTGCTAAGAAAGATGATAGGACTCTATGCTTATGTGTTGATTAGAAAAATTTGAACCAGATGACTGTGAAGAACTGATATCCTCTTCCACATATCGATGATCTCATTTAATGGTCGAGGGAAGCATGTGTTTTCTCTAAGATTTACTTGATATGTAGGTATCATCAGTTGAGAGTTCAACCTTCTGATATGCCAAGGACTACTTTCAAAAGTAGTTTTGGCCTTTATGAGTTCTTCATGATGTAGTTTGGGTTAAAAAATTATCTTTTAGTGTTTATGGACTTGATGAACTGATTATTACATCTGTACATGGATAATGTTGTTTTTATATTTTTATATGACATCTTTGTGTACTCTAAGACTCATAAAGATCATTCCCAACATCTTGAAATAGTTCAGAGTATACTGAGAGAGAATCAGATATATTCCAAACTATCTAAGTGTTAGTTTTGGATTGACCAGGTATAATTCTTGGGTCACATCATCTCATAGGAAGGTGTTTTAGTGGACCTAGAGAAGGTGTAAGCAGTTGTTTCTTGGGAGTAACCCAATAATATTTTCGATATTTGTAACTTTATGGGGTTAACGGGTTGTTATTAGAGGTTTATGTAGGACTTTTCCGGATTAGAAGATCCTATTTAGGTATTAATAAAGAAGGGGATAAAGTTTTAATGGTTTGGAGCATGTGATAATTCCTTCCAGGATTTGAAGAAGCATTTGACGACGACACCAATCTTGATCCTACCCAAGCCAAGTGAGGAGTATATGGTATTTTGTGATGCTACTGGGATTGGGCTTAGAGTAGTGTTGATGCAGGAAGGATGAGTTATGGTATATGATTCTCTCCAGTTGAGGCCACATGAATGGAATTACCCTACCCAGGACCACGAGTTAGCTATAGTGGATTATGTTTTGAAGTGTTGGCGACATTACCTGTTGGGAGAATTGTTAACTGTGTGTACTGATAATAAGATCTTAGAGTACATATTTTCTCAATGAGACTTGAATCTATGGAAGTAGAGATAGGGTGAGTATATGTAGTCATTAAGATTTGATATAGAATATATACCTAGGAATGGAAACAACGTTGCTAATGCTTTAAGAAGGAAAATTCAAACTCAGGAAGTTCAGGAGTCTAGTATTGAGTAGAATATAATGACTTTTTTGGATAAGATGTATGTTGTGGTTCAGAAGAATCAGGATCATATGACTCTCATATTAGTTTTAGTAGAGTTTATACTTTGGAGATGGATTATAGACAAGTATTATGGGGACCTTAAATATTTGGCCTTGAGGGAAATCCTTGAAGGCGGGGATTCACCTTCTGATTGGACCCTATATGAGGATGATATCATTTATGTTAGGAATTGTGTTATTATTCATATGAGTATTCAAGAGGAGATGATGCATGAATTTCACACCTCAAAGTTTGTGGTGCATCCAAGTACGACCAATAAGTACCAAGAACTATAAAGACAGTTTTGGTTTCTAGGAACGAAAAAGGAGATAACATGGTTCGTGATATGATACTACACCTATCAATAGGTGAAGGATGGGCATCAATGACTGGGTGGTTTACTACAACTTTTACCTATTATA
The DNA here is from genome assembly GCA_963277665.1 of Viscum album. NCBI lineage: Eukaryota > Viridiplantae > Streptophyta > Magnoliopsida > Santalales > Viscaceae > Viscum > Viscum album. The sequence continues at coordinate 115,791,748 of OY728139.1, read as the reverse complement.
GAATGGAAGTGGGATGAAGTTACTTTGGATTTTTTGTGGGTATCCTAAGGACACCTCAGAAGGATGACACTTGGGTGATTGTGGTCCGTTTGAAAAAAGTATCACATTTCATGCCTATATGGGTGACTATATTAGTAGATCAGTTGGGATACTTTATGTTCATAAGAAATTATATCTACATGGGATTCCATAGAGTATAGTCTCAGATAATGACTCATGCTTTACTTCACGCTTATGAAAGGGATTATAGAAGGCACTTGGTATACAGGTTTTACTGAGTATGGAATTTCATCCACAAACAGATGGGCAGTCAAAATGTAATATACAGGTGCTTGAGTATTTTATTCAGGCATGTATCCTAGAATTTGGAGGGTCTTGAGAGATGCAACTAGTATTGGTGGATTTCTCATATAACAATAGTTATGAGTAAACTATTCATATGGAACCATATGAGGCACTTTATAGTAGTCCATGTAGATCACCTATATGCTGGATGGAGGTGGGTTAGTCAGAGATGTTGGGAACAAGTCTCATGAAAGTGATATCAAAAGAAGTCTAGTTTATTAAAAAAATATATGGATATGGATCTGAGTAGATAGAAGTCATATTCTGATCAACATCGAAGACCAATTGAGTTTACAATGGCTGATCATGTGTTCCATTGAGTGTCGCCTAGATTGGGTCACCCTAGAATTCATAGGCATGGAAAGTTGACACAATGTTTTTTTGGACCATTTGAGGTTATGGAGTGAATTGGGATAGTGGAATACCGATTATATCTTCAATAGAGGTACCGTTCTATGCATGATTTTTTTCATGAGTCACAACTTTGGCGGTATCACCCAACCCTTCTCATGTGATAAATTTAAATGATGTTGAGATTAAGACCAATGTGTCCTTTGAGGAGCATCTAATACGTGTGTTATATCATAGTGATAAATTTCTGTGGGGAAATAAAATGCCGATAGTTTATATATTGTGGAAGTATGGCCTTGTGCAGGAGGAAACATGGGAGAGAGAAGACAATATGCAGCCTTAGTGGCCCAATCTTTTTTTCTCAGAATCTTAGTGATGCTTGGGAGTACAGGTCAAGGATGAGCTGTTATAAGGTGGGGAGATTTTAAGATCCCAATCATTTCTAAAGATATCTCAATATCATATACAGATACTATTTTTCCTTGTTTTGAGTATATATTGTTTGGGTTTTACCCTGAGGAGTTTTTGGGAGAAATTGGAGAATTTTTGGAAGTAGAGGGGTAGTGAATGGTTGGCGCATAATTTGACCAAACATTGTACCCAGACCAGAAAACCAAGTGAACCCAAATAAAGGGGATTCATATGGATAGTGCATAGTATTTTAAACCATGCACACTTCTAGTAGTAACCATACAACTCCCTAAGAGGAGGCAAATGGTTAGGTGTATGGTTAGGGAAAACTGTGCACCCCGAGTTGGAAACTATGAATGCAGGATTTTAAACCCTATAAAAGTATACTAAAAAAATCATAAACCCCTGTCATATATCCCTAAACACCCTAGATTGACCCTAAATCGATTTATATCATTTTTTGGCATGCAAATAGATTTCAAGTCATTATAATCTTCATTCTTGATGAATACAATCTTAGATTGAAGATCTTCACCTCTCTCGATAAGAGATTCTCATCCCAATTAGTTTACCATATCTCTTATACCCTTCTATCATCCTTTAAAGGAATTATTTTCTCCATTAGTAGTAAATATGGATCTAGGTTATGATAAATCTAATATATTGGATATTGGATATAGGTTTCAGATCTAGATATTATTCTTTAATGTGTTCTTGATCCTTCTACTTCAATTATGGATTTTATGTTGGCAAGCGTTCATCATAGATATTGAGTTAGGTAGTCTAAATTCAATTACCATAGTCTTGAATTCCAATTACATGCATGTTTTGTGGAATTTCAATTGTCATGTTTAAAAATTGGATCTGGAATTTAATAAAAAAATTGATTAATTAATTTATGGAATCATTGAATTGATTAATTGAGTTACCATGTAAATATGAGAAGAGTTGAAATTGGAAAATTGGATTTGGGTAATTGTGATTATGAAATTAGTGGAATTATATTAATTAATTAGTTAATTAATTAATGTAATGTTGTGAATATGGAATTTATGGGAAATTGAGATTGTGTAATTGGTCAATTAAGTTGCTATGAATTAACTGAAAACAAGGATTATGAGATGGTTGAATTGACCATAATGGGACAATGGGTTATATGAATTGAATATTGAAACATGGGTTAATAGTGAATTGATTATATTATTTCATTTGATTAAAGCATTGAACCATGAATTGTTGTGAAAAATTTTAATGGTATACTCTTCCAATGGCCCGAAGGCCTTCATTTTTATTGATTTTTGATAATCCACCTTTCAAAGGGTGAGGTGGAACCCTTACAAGGCCCGTAGGCATAAGTATTACATGGCCCATAGGCCTTAGAGGAATTCATTGCCCGTAGGCTTCAAACATTACATACAACCTAGAATAACTACTTGGAACTTCTCCTCCCCAGCATCATCATCATGAAATCATCTCTCCACCTTCGCATGGCTGTTCAGATAGGCATTCCCGTGCATGCACAGGCTTGTCCCAATGGTAGGTGCCATACCCTCTCATTCTTGCAATCCGTTTAGCTTCTACTGTGGTGAAAGATCCTTGCTCATCCTCCTTGTAGAGTTTGTTCCTTGTAGGTTGTCTGGTTTGCATCTTCACTTAAAGGTGGCCTGAAGTCCTTACTAACCCGAAGTCCTGGGTGGCCCAAAGGCCTTAAAGGACTCAGGGACCAAATCGGTGGCCCGAAGGCCCAAACGAGGGCATATTCCCGGCTGCTACAATGCCAAACAGTGACTGCTAATAGTTCCCACTACAGTACTGCATAGTTCATGCTATAGTACCTACTACAGTACTGCTACAGTACCCCGGAAATTCTGCCTCAGCCTGGATTTGATCCCTGGTCGCTTGGATGCACTTACAGAGTCCTTACCAACCGAGCTAAGGCTCATGTGATAATGGTATACATGATGCGAAATGTTGATGAATGGGTTAATGATGATCAACCTGAATAAATGTTATATATTTGTTTAATTGATATATGAGTGTGGGACATGGACTACTACTTTAAAATATCATAATGATAATGAGTGTAGGATAAAGACTGCTACTTCAAAATCCTATAGTGATAATGAGTTTGGGACATAAACTTCTGCTTTAAAATATAACTTGTGTGATTTATTGATAAATGTGTGTGAGACATGGATTGTTGCTTTTAAATACCATAGTGATAATGAGTGTGAGACACAAACTATTTCTTCAAAATCCTATGGGGTCCTAGACATGACATTCTAGCCCCAAAATGTTGGCACTGGACTATGGTTCCAATTGGATGTAATATGAAATGATTAATGATAATCATGGAATTGTGATATGTTATATCCCTTAGGGATAGTTAAGGCTGAAGCATGTGCAGAAGCAGGTATTAATGGTTTGGGTGTCCTTAGGAACCCATGGTACTATGTTTTTAAATAAATAATAATTTAATAAATGTAAAAACTTAACTTTATTACTTGTAATTTTATTATTTATACAAATGCATACACTGTTATGGACTAGATATTGTTCTAGATGTTGTTGGTGATGGCCTACTAAGTTGCACTTACACCCTACTCAAACTGCTTGATCAGTACCAGAATAGACTTCATGTTTGTAGTATAGGATAAGGGCAAGATCCATGTATTAGATGACTAATTTGGGATAGATCAAGGATGAGGGAACCATACATGATTCAAGACCAACTTAGGACTTTTAATTGTCTTTATTTATTTTGGGTTTTTTTCATATTGACACTTGACACATATTTGACAAGAAAGATCTACTATTTAGTTATGGATATTATGTTACTTTTTTAGTCATCAGGTTATAATGGTTTTTATGTTTATTGGTTATATCATTTGGTTATTCTTATTTATTTCCACTATTGTGCTACTTTGATAAAGATGGTATAGTCTCCCCATGATCGATATTAGACCCTTGCTCCTAGTAAACAAACTTTAGCATATGCAGAGGCGCACTTGAGTTCATATTGCCAATTGGCATGGGGCATTGGTGTGTGGAACCTGGTTTGAGATGTCACAACAAGTAATGGAAGTAAATTCCATTCTATGCTTAAACATGCATTGTTTCGAAAAAAAAAATCATTGCATTTTGTGTGTTTATTTTAAAAATAATATCTTACACTTATAGAAATTTAATATGATAAAATGCATTATATATTTGGAATAATTATTTAAAAATTTTATAATGATCCCACTTTCATTTTTTCTCCATAATAAATAGTAAAATTATTAAATTTTTTACTATAGTTAACATTAATATATGTTTTATAGGGGAGGGGGTTAAAGTAATAGATAAGGGTAACGTTGCTAGATAAACTTGTTTAATTAGTATTTTTAAAAATATATTTACCCTATCTTATATTATATTCAAACCCTTTTCCATTTTTAATCATTATACTTGAGAAAGATATTAATTATATTTTAATCTTTTAAGTAATTCCTTATGTGTCCTCTCCCTCACTTAAAAAGGAAACCTCCTCTTTCCCCTTATTCATGAATTTTGATTCTTCTATATTTAAAATTACCTAACCTAATACCCTCATAGTTTCCTTACCTTCATTCTTGAGTTTTTTCTTCCCCTAATGATATCCTAAGAAGGATTAGGGTGTAATCCAAAAGAGGTCTCTCAAAGAATAGGTACAAATATTAACCGAGATCTCTCAATTTTATTTATTCTTACACATTCTATAAACCTATTTTATCTATAATAAAATTATTAATACAATACTATAAATATAATTAGATGATATTAGGATGATTTCACAACCATTTGACACCTTCTTTCCATCAAATGGGAAATTAATGTATCGCTCACGCATACGTGTGCACTACCGCCTCCACACAATGATATGATTAATTTTACGTAACCATATTTCATGGTTGGTTATTATGATGGATTTAATATTTATATATTATAGTTATTAAATAATTATTCTGATGTAATTATAATATCTTATCTACCGTCTTACCACCCCATTCATTGGAAAATGATAACGTCGCTCTTGCATACATGTGGACTACCACCACCGCAAATCAATGTGATTCATTTTTCATTTAAAATTTAAATGGATGGTAATAATGATATATTTATTGAATATATATGATAGATTAATGATGTTGTAAAGTGGAATTATTTTTTACTTATCTTTTATTCCGTACATCGAAAAGTGGAAACATCACTCGTGCGTACGTATGGACGACCATCTCTAAAAAGGATTGTAATTCATTTTTCATCCCCACTTTATACGAATGGTTAAAAAAGTGTGTATAATGATTAAATATGATATTTATTACATCATTAAAATTATATATATGATTTAATAATTATTAAACTATAAGGATCATAACCGGTGAACTAAAACAAACATGAAAAAAGAAACAATTATCACCATGAAACAAGGATTTTGATAAATAATTTTAAATAAATGAGTGTTTAAATATTATAATTGGTTCATTTGTAATATTATAAGTGTGTAAATGGTTCTTATATATAATTATAAAAAATCTAAATTTATTATACAAGAGGTTAGAGCACTTATGAATCAAGTCAGACATAAGGTAAGGGTTCTTTGTCTCAATTTTGTTTCATTGAGACATGTTTGATGTTATAAACCTATTTTTGTTTATGAGGTGTATATACTGATAATTTAAAATTTTATATCATATATCCTTATTAATTAATGGTATTTAAAGCTTAAATTAAAATTATTTCATCCAACGAGATTTGATTCTAAAGTTACTAAAGTGGTGAGGGTTTCTCATCTTAGTTTTGTTTCTACGAGACACATTCTATATTCACCCCTCATTTCTTTTATGTGGTGTATATAATTCCCATTTGATATGTTATATCATTAATATTTTTATATTAGTTTTATTTGAAGTTTCATTTTAATTAATTTATTTCACATGGGTTATGATTCAATAGTTACCAATATTGTAAGCGTTTTACATTACAATCTCATTTTTATCGAGATTGTTTATGCTTAAATTTATGATGATGAAATTATATGATATATATATATAATCTAATGAATTTTATTATAATATATTTAGTTCTATATAATAAATTTTTTCCTTTCATTTTCCTCTATTTAATTACTCAAGAGGCTGGAAGAATGTTTTTAAGGAAAACTTTCTTTATTTCCTATTTGGTCTAAATTTTTTTCTCCAAGTTCATATTTTCCTTAAAATATTTTCAATAATGTTTTTATTTTTCCCAATTATTGTTTAAATTAATTTTTACCCATTTTTTATAATTTTTATGAATTTTTTTAAAGGAATATTTTTATCGTTTTCCAAATAAGTGTTTTTTGACTTTTTATCAAAAATTTGAAAGGAATCACTATTATCATGTATACTACATGAATAGATTTTCCCGCCACCATGAATAATATTTTATTTGAAAATTAATTTACAATATTCAATGTTTGTTTCCAAAATAAAATGTTTTCCTTAATATTTAGAAATTTTTATATTTTAAATAGGTTATATCAAAATGAGAAGATATTTTCCTCAAAAAATATTCCAGTGATATTTTAAAGGAATTTTTCATTTATGATGTATTCCTTTGATGTTACTTTGATTCAATGTGTATATTATCAAATGATACCATATTAATCATTTTATCAGATGCTTTTTATTATGATGATTAAATATTGATGAAAACCATTTTTATTTTCCATGAGTTAATCTTTGATGAAATGATTAATTTTTCCATGATCTTGTAGCTTAGATATGAATGGATTATGATTATATAATGGGTGGTTCCATTATATCCCTCCAATTAATTGGGTAAATAATTTTTTTATGAGACCAAATAGTCCATGAGAGGTTATCCCATGCCCAAAATAGGGTACACTAGTGGTTATCCCATGCCCAAATAAGGTACATAGGGGGTTATCCCAAGCCTAACATGTGATGAATGTATTGGTGGGTATCCTTGACATAAGATTTATATTATTATGATTATGACACACTATATTACACTTATTTATGAAATTATCTTATTCCAATGTTATGCTCTCTTGTATCAAGTTATTTTATTCCTTTACGATTCATGTCTTATAAACTAAAAATATTTATTCCATGACTCATGATTTTGATATATAAATTAATATGTATGGTCTTAAAATGTTAATCTCATATTATCATACCCTTATACTCATTTAATTATTAAATGATCATTTATATATTCATTTTTACCCTTACTAAGCATCTAAGATCACCCTTTATTATGTTTTCTTTTCCCTATGATATGAAGAAAGTTTTTTAGTATAATATATATAAGAATAGCAATAGTAGTGAAGATATTATTGAGAGATGAATAGATATTTTTGTACAAGTTTTCTATATATCCACGTTTCCAAAGAAGATAAACATTTATGGTTCTAGTATAGATCATTATAATATATAATGATTATTTGTTTAACAATATGTAATATTTATGTATAAAATACTTGGGTCACCTCAGTTGGTATCAAACTAAGGATTATTTATTTTTTGAAACTAGGATGATGAAAATTCAGTGAGAACCCATAGGATAAGCCTAAGTATAGAAGAACATCCTATGTTATAGTAAAAAAGGAGTATGGTTTTACTATAAAGTACATACATGCTTGGATACTAGAAAGTGGATGTAGCTGTGGAATAAATGCACCCAGGGGTAACAACTCTAGAAGGGGTGGATTGTGTATTAACTCATTCCCCACCGGTGCATGATGAGTGGGAGTAACACTTCACAACTATATAGATACTCTCAGCGGATATGCTTGGGTTAATTGACATTTTATTTATTAACCATTATGTAGTATTTAAATAGATAAGGGAAATGTTTAAACTAGGTTAAACCAAAGGTTTCATATATTTAAAATAAGGTGTTATGATTTAGATGTCCTATAAATGATTTTCATGATTATATAGTTTTTCAATATTATTATTATTTATCACAATATAATTTGAGGGTTTAGTCATTGTTTGAAACCAAGAGGAATCATGTTAACATTGAATGTGATAGATAAAATAATGATTGGGTAACATCTCACCCATCAACCATTGCTTGGGAAGAGGCAGAAGGTGTTTCTGAGCCATAGGTGACATTTCCAAGACACCAAAGTCTAGAAATAAATTAAAAGGCTTCATAAACAGTTGGGGGATGATTTTACCTTTGAAAATAAAACAACCAAACCAAGAATACCATAATAAAACAACCTCCATATGATGTATGAGGAAAATTTAATACAACTCAAAGTAATACCAAATGACAACAATACCAAACTATAAACATAAACCATATTAGAGTAAAAAGTAGAAGCTAAAACCAACAACCTAAAGATAAACTAGTCATCCAGTAGAACCTCCCAACAAGATCCAATCTCCAAATCAATAATTCATGGCCAAGTTATCATGATGAGTCACTAAATAAATGAGATACCTTGCCTTTACTTGTGTCTTGGTATAAAATATCTATAAACTCACCAAAGTTTCCAAGTAGGGGGTGATTATAAAACTCAGTATGATTTCCACAAATGACTTCCCTACTCATGGAACTAGGATAAAACATGTGAGAAAAAGTATATAAAATAGTTTAAAACAATTAAAAGAAGCTTATATCAAAATAAAAAATAGTTTTCCAAACTAAAATTTCCAAACCAAACAATTTTTCTAAAGAAAGAAACCAAAAAAACATTAAAGTCATTTCTCAAATCCATTTTGAATAACCCATTAAATTCCACACATCCACACATGAATAAAACCATGGAACTCCCTATAATCACAAGTGGTGAGTCATTATTTCACCAAGACATCACTCGGTGATCCATTTTTACGGTGGAAGTTTCATACACTTATTTTTTCCTTTTTTGATAGTGGAAACTTCATACCCTTATCCATCCCAAATGAACATGAACACACACCAACCAATTATTCCAAAAACCATGCCAAACTAATTGTGCCAAACCATTTCAATAAAATTATCTTTTTATTGAAAACATTTCCACTAACCTTTTTTTTATGATTAAAAAAAACCATATTTTAAAATCACTATTTTAAAAATCACAAAACAACACCCTTTCCACAAAACAACCAACTCCACAATTTCAGAAACCATCAATTCATAGGGTTTCCATCAAGCTTTACAAATCAATTTCAAAATTAAATTCAAGAAATTATATAAATTTAAAATCATTCCTTTGAGTTATAACTAATATGAGTCGAGAGTGAATCCACCTACCTCACAACTTAGGTGAAAATGAAGAATGAAAAAAATTATTCAACAAACTTGGCTCAGATATTCCCAAACCGTCATAAATATTGTTCCCTGTTATCAACACAACAATATATCAAAATTATTGGGATAAAAAACATGTATATATCCCCAATGTATTAGATCCATGAATCTAAGAGAGGGAGGAAAAATAAATCTGAGGAAAATCACAAAGAATGACCACTTATCAGGGAATCCAACCACAAACTCACCAAGATTCACTAACAGATTGCTCTCGGATCAAAGGGAAAGGTCTCTACAACCTTGGGAGGGAGATAAAATTGAGTTAGGTTCAAATGAAGATAAAAAAGTGGTTTAAGAGTTGATTTATATTAGATATAAAAAGTATGGATCTAATTTTTAATGCCACGTGTTTAGGGTTCATGGTTTGGAAAATCATGTGCAAACCTTGCACTAGACACTACCTCTAAATACCCCTCACAAGGTTAGATCACACAGTTAGAAAAACCATGTTCCAACTATTCACAACCCATATATTCACACTTTCACGGTTCCTCCTAGGTGGCTGCATGGTTTAAAAAAAGCATGTGCCAACTATGCACCTGTCTAGTTTACTTTGTTTTACCTTACACAGTTTCCTAGAGGTGTTTCACGGTTTCTACTAACCATTCTCAAATTATGAATTTAACACCCTAAGATTTTGGGAGTTTATTTTTTTAAAATTAAATTAATCTTTTTGATATTTTTCACTTTATGCAAAACTGGATATTAATTTTTGTTTGGATTACATTATACGCAACACCAAGTTAAGCTTACACTACATGCAACACTATCTTGGCATATATTACACACAACATTAAGTTTCCACTGAACATTATTTTATTGTTATAATTATATAAATAAGATGGTTATGAACTATCCGTTAAAATGATTAATATGAATTGTAACAAAAAATTTAAAATATTATTTATATTGGTTTTATATAAATAAAACATATTGATAATGAAAAAAAATGATTTTACAGTAAATATTTATTTATTTTTAAATAATATTTTCTCAAATGAACTGGTTTTCATGTACTTCTATGAAAAACAATAAAATTAATTATAGATACTATTAGAAATTTAATTTATTAAAATAAAAATAAATTTTGAATTTTGAATTTAAAAATTAACTTAGGGTGAGGTTTTAGTATTTTTATGGGAAGTTTCATTTTTTAATGAATAGTGAAAAGTACTGCATTGTAGTTAAAAAATTCTTTTTTTGGTTAAATAATTATTATTCTTTAAATTGATTTTTAAATTTACAATAGATCAATTATTCATATATTAATAAAATTTAGTTCATTTAAAACATTTTTATATTGAAATTAGATATAAAAAACTTATTGAACATTTGAATATTCTTTTTACCTACCTTCTTACCATGTCCAATGGATTAGCATTAAACTTAATTTTTCCACTTATATGAATTAAATTTTAAAAAAATAAATAAATACATGTTTGAAATTAGTATGATATTTAGAGTCTAATAGGATCTAATGAATATTTTGGATATTAGGAATAACAAATTTAGTAAATTTTTATTTACCTCGGCTAAGGGTAAATTGGATAATTAAAGGTAAAAATAATATTATAATATTTTAAGATTACCCTAACACTTATCCTATTTTTATTGGATAAGTGGTATTAGAGTAAAATAAACATTAGGCTGAAATTATAACCTTTTTAATCCACAAGGGTAAGAATATGAAATTTATTATATTTTATTTAAAGATAATTTTAAAATTTCATACTCATATTTTTAATAACAATAAATGTTTAATATGGGATTATACATAAGATAAATCAAACAATAAATATTCATTTGAAATATAAAATGTTTATATACATAATGATAATTTATTTATTATTTTTAGTGATAAAATCATTAACATTAATGGTGAAACAATGATGAAACAATAATTATTTAATTAATGAAAAGATCAAATAATTTATATTAAAAATATTAAAATAAATGTTATTTTAATTAATGAATGTGCTAAATGAATTATATAAGTCACTATGAAATCTTAGGAGTTTCTAAAATGGTTTAGTAAGAAATTATATTTCTTTTTTGTATTTTATTTAAATACAAAGTTTTGAATAATGTCAAAATTGACAATAATGATATTTTATAGAAATAATATTTTATTAAATTAATTAAAAATAATAAAAATATTTAAAATATATATAGATATTATTATAAGGTCTAAAATGTCATAAAGTGTCCATTTATGGAAAATTTACTATATATAAGTAATTATTTATAACCAAATAATATTTAAAATGTTGTTACCACAATTGTAATTACAATAGATTAATTAAGGGTAAATCAAAATGATAAGGTTTAAAATAAAATAAAAAATTGTCCAAAAATTATCTAATGAATAATATTATACCCTTATCACCCTAATATATAATTTTTGTTGTTTAATTTATACTAGTCATTGAAAATAACTTATATATTATTTAAATTCAATGATAGTTACAAAATATCACTCTCTTGTATTTAATATCTTTTATGTGTCCAATAGGGAAAAAATCAATCTATGAAGAATTTAAATGTCTATTTGATAATAATGAAATTAATTTCAATATTTTATTTTATTTTTAATTTTATAAATTATATAATTACCTTAAATGCTTCTTCAATGTTAAAACAATATTTATTTAATTAACATAAAAATAAAATAATTAATTTTAATAATATTAATTTTGATATATTTAGGATGAATTAAAGATTATAAAAGATTTTTCAGATCTATAATGTATATTATAGATGTTTTAAATAATTATATTTTAATTTAAACTTTTTCTCGATGCATTTAAAGTCAAATTAAATGAATAGTATCAAATTTGACCATAATGATATTTTTTTGAATTGATATTTTATTAAATTAATTAAAAATAATTAAAAAAAAGGGCATAATATGTGGTATAAAATGTCTTCTCCCATTCATTTATATCTCATTTATATCTTTTTTTCTCTAGAATAGTCTTATTATATTTAAATATTTTGAGGATATCCAAAAGTACCCCTCACCTAAATTTTAAAAGGGAACCTCCTACCTCGCTTCCACACACCACTTTGAGCATTCTATGTCGACAAAACCCAAAAAAAATTCCTTATAAACTTCCATAGTAAAATTATATTGGTGCTTCTATTATCACAATACCAACTCTAGGGTCCCTAAGAGGAGATCTAGAGGGATATCGTCGAAGAAGAGGTAATATCCATACAAACTCTTCCAAAATTGTTACTTCTTATAATTTATCTTCATGTATTGATTCCATTTTAAAATAATAAATTTATTATCAAATATATGATGATATGTTATTATGATTATGAAACAATGATATTCCACCTTTTATTCATCCTATCAGAAAAATGTACCACACGTCACGCTGTGGTGTAATATGTTTTTTCATAACCACGATACTTGGATGAGTATAATGATGGAAGTAATAATTATATATGATGATTATAATGTGATAATGATTCTTGAAAAAAATATATACCATCCAATTCATTACTTTTTCATAATTATGGGAATTATATTGTTTCTCGTGCATATGTACGACCTACTGTCTCCACAACACGATGAGATTCATTTTCCACATTAACCATTTCTAGAATGACTATAAAAAATGTATATAATGAATAAATATTAAATATATGACATAATAATTCTAATTTAATAATATATATATCCATATACAACATTTACCTTCTTATATTCAGTATGATAAGAAAACGGAAACATCGTTCATGCGTACATATGACTTACCATCTCCATGAATAGTGTACTCCATTTCATATATTCATATTTAAAATATATTTATATACTAAATATATATGATATAAAAATAATTTTTTAAATTATATAATTAATTAAATAATTATCTATGTAATAGGATCAATAATAACAAGTCGAAACATGTATGATAAATAAAACAGTTATTACCCGAGATGTTTCTTTAACATAGAATTGTTAATAAATGGGTAATATAAAGTCATAAATGAATCAAATATTATAACATAAATATTATTATTATTATTTTATATGTTAATAATTTGTTTAGAACCACCATACAGGATTTTTTGATACATATAGAGGGAATCACACCTAAGGTAAGGTATTTTTGTCTCACCTTTACTTCTGTGGGAGACTTGCCTCATATACAATTTATTTCTTATACATGGTGTATATAATTCCCATGAATGTCTTCTACGAGTCTTAACCATAATAATATGGTATTTTTATATCCATATAATTTTATTTCTTTTTTGGGGCATAATATTCTACTAATTATAAAGTTGTAAGTGTTAATTCCACAATCTCATTATTATCAGATACACAAGTATCTGCTGGGAAATACTTATCTTCCATTTCAATGTTTATTAAAAATGTATTCCAAAATATTTTTACTATATTTATAATTTTTTGAAATTCATTTTCACCCATTTATGGATTTTTCTTAAATAGTTTGAAATGGATATTTTTAAATTTTCCTAACGAGGTATGTTTTGACTTTTTTGGTAAAGGTATAAGAATAATGTTTTTAAACATAAACGAAATAGTTTTTTTTTAATTTCATGATTAATTAATGAATTAAATATTAAATTACAGTATTAAATGTTTATTATAACATCCCAAGATATTTTTGATTTATTTTTTTCTCAAATTAATTTATCTTTTTGATATTTTGTGTTTTATGTGACACTGGAAATAATTCTTTATATATATATATATATATTAAAAAACTAAGTAAAATAATCCTTTAAAACAACAATGAATTTTACTTTGATACACGCATTGCCAACTTGGTTTGGACTACATGCAATACTGACTTGGCTTTCACTACCCACAACACCGACTTAGTGTACGATACACGCAACACCAATATTTCTATGAAACATCATTTTATTATTATAGTTATTTAAATGAGACAATTATAACCTAGAAATTAAACTCAGTTATATGAATAGAAATAATTAATTTTCAAATGTTATTTATAATTGTTTTATAAAGTTAAAATGTATTGGTAATGAAATATATGATTTTTTGTAAAGTCCTTTTATGTTTAAAAATAACATTTTCTCAAATGAACTAATTTTAATAATAAAATTAATTTTAGTCACATTTATAAACTGAATATGATAAAATAAATTTATTTTTTTAATTCAGACCATCTAAATTCACCTAAGGTTATTTTTTTTGGATTTTTCTAAGAAACTTTATTTATTGATGAATAGTGAAAAATAATGCTTTTTAGTTAAAAACTGCCTTTTTTGTTTAATTAATTATTAATTTTAAATTATATTATAAAATTTTTAAGGTCACATTAGATAATTATTACTTATATTAATACAATTTAATTAATTAGATTCAATTTCACTTTGAAATTGAAAACAAAATCTTAACAAACTTTTGAACAATTTTCTACTTTAAAACCTGTTATTTTGTCCCATCTGTAAGATTAACATTAATATTAATTTTGATGATTATGTGATTTTGAATTTTGAAAAACCAAAATCAAAAATTGTATTTAGTATAATATTTATATTCTAATAAGACCAAGTTATTTTTTTACCAAAATGATTAGTAAAGTGATTAAACTTAATCACAATAATTATGGCCAAATTAGGATTAATTAGGGAAAAAACCTTAACATTAAGGGCCCAAATGATCTATAAACTTGTAAAAAACCCATTTAATATCCATTTTTCGTCTATAAACCTTCCATTAGTAAATTATTTCGTTTTTTATGACATTTTCTTGGTAAGAACAGGTTTACACCTAACTTATTTCTAAAAATTCCAAGTGAGTACTTTTCCTTCCCTATAAAAGGCCACCACCTATCACTATTCTTCAAAAATATAAAACATATTAGGTTCTTCAAATACTTACCTAATACAATTCACAAAATTCCTATATTCCTTCTTTAATCCTCTCTTTGGGTATAATCCAATCCGAGGTTTCCTTTTGGCACAAATAAAAAGGAGTTACCCGATTAAGTGGTAATACCTTCTCTCAAGCTTCTTTATTTCACTTTCTTTCTCCACCCCTCCAATTTATTTTTTCCATTATTATATAAAACATATTATACTAAATATAATATTATTTTTTATGATATTTTTTTGAATTACACTTACACACACCTCCATCTAATGGGTAACAAACATACTATTTCTATGTATGGTGAACTACTGCCTCACGAAATGATGATCGTTCATTTTTTCCTTTACTACCAATCATGGTGGCCATTATGAGGGAAAATATATTTATATATTATATGTATTATATTTATAATATATTTATTCTTATGTAATTTTTATTTAGAAGATACCATTATGCTTTCCATCTTATGTAAATATGATAATTTCGCTTGAGAAAGTGTGGACAACCGCCCCCTTAAAGAGATATCATTCATCCATACACTACATGAATCATATTAAGGATAGTTTTAATGAATATATATTCTATATATGATATCATAAATATAATATAATAATGATATATATATATATACACTTATATGTCTTTTACTTTCTTTCTCTCAACACGATAATTAAACAGAAAGAGTGTTCATACGTACGTACGACCTACCGTCTCCATGAATGGTGTATTATGTTTCATAATTATATATTCTATAGATTATTATAATTAACACATAATATATATAAATTATATTTATATCATTTTTTAAATTATTTAATCATGATATAAGTATAAGGGCCAATAATATAACAAACTAAGACACATATGAAAAACAAATCGAATATTACCCGAAGTGAAACTTTAACAAATGATCGTTAAAAAGAAGATAATATAAGGTCATAATAAAACTTTATATGGTATTATATATAATACTATTTTTATTTAAAATATCTATAATAAATTTATATTTATTATATAGGTGTTTGAATGAGTACGATGAGAGTCAAGACATAAGGTAAGGGGGTTTCATCTTACTTTTTATTACCATGAGATACAAGCTATGTTTGAAACCCTTTCCTTTTGGGTGGTGTAAGTAATGAAAATTATTGTATTCTATGTATATTATACCTAAATTTATGGGTATTAAAATATCCTTTTTATGAACTATAATTCATGGGGTTTAAGTTTCAAAAGTTACCAAATCAGTAAAAATGTTTCGTCCCAATTTGCCTTCATTGAGACTCATGTTTTGTTATGAACCTAAACTCTTTCTCAATGTGTATATAATTCCATTTTACATGATATATCATGAATATAATTATTTTAATGATATTTTAAGCTTTTTTAATTTCATTTTATTACATGGAGAGTATTATCCCAAGTTACTAAGTTATAATAGTTTACTGAGACAATATCATTGCTTTTCGAGATTGTTTACATTTATGCTTCTTTTGATGAATTAATATGTTTAATATCTCGATAAATTAATGAATTTTATTATCCCATAGTGATTAATTATATATTCATTTAGTGGTACTATTTTATACTCTTTGGTATATAAGATAGCCAAGAAAGTGGTTTTAAGAAAGAATGGTTTTACCCTCTCTTCGGTCAGAAATCTATGTTCCTTCAAAACCATGTTTTTTAAAAAGGGTTTCCAAGAATATTATTCTAATATCATATGATAATTATAATAAATTTTTACCATTTTTTTTCTTTTACCAATTTTCAATGGAATCTTCTTGTCTCTTTCCGATCAAATCATTTTTTCATTTTTTTATAGTGAAAAAATAATATTCACTTTCCTTATAAGATATGTATGGATTTATCCGCCATAATATCTTTAAAGATTAAATTTCATTTTTAAAGGGTTAATTTTCAATAAAGTTTTTTTTAAATTATTTTCAAGAAAAGTTTTTTAAAAACGTTTTCAAGTTTCTTTTATAAGTTTTCAATAAAAATGGTTTTCAAAATGTTTTCAAGATTATTTTATAAGTTTTCAAGGAAATTGGTTTTCAAAATGTTTTAAACATTTATTTATATGTTTTCAAATTATTTTAAAAGAAATTTTTTTAAAAACATTTTCATGGGTTATTTATAAGTTTTAAAATTATTTCCAAAGAAATGGTTTCAAAATGTTTTAAATATTTCTTTATAAGTTTTCAAAGCGTTTTCAAAGAAAAAGTTTTTTAAAATGTATTGAAGTTTATTTTATAAGTTTTCAAGGAAAAAGGTTTTCAAATGATTTCAAGTATTATTTATAAATTTTAAAGGTATTTTCTATGAAAATTTTTATCCACTTGTTTTATTTGTTAAAAAATTCCTTTTAAAAGAAGAAAATATATTTTCCTCAAGAAATATTTTTGAATGATATTTAAAAATTATTTTCCATTTAAGATGGAATATGTTGATGTTACTCATTACCTTCTATGAAATGATCTAAAAGTTCCATTTATATCCTTTTTATGAATGGTTTATACTTAATGTCATGGTCTTTATGAAACCCATTTTTATTTCATGGGTTTTATGTTTATGAAATCCATTTCTCTTTCTTGGGTTATATGTTTATGAAATCCATTTCTATTTCATGAGTCATGATTTTGATGAAATGATTATGAAACCTGTATATTTTACATAAGTTAGGATATGTTTACATGTTTATGATACCCATTTAATTACATGGGTTAATATATGATTGTTTATGATTTTGTGGCACATGTTTGTATGATTTCTCTATGAGATAGGTGGGACTTATATATATCCCTCCAATGATTTGATTAAAGATTTATATCTCATGAGATAAACTAAGATGGTACTGGAAGTGAACATTGACTGCCAAGATAGTATGAGTAGTGAAATAATGGTACTAATATGTCCATAAGAGTGAACAATGACTACAGGGATGGTATGAGGAGTGAAATCATGTTACTAATATGGTCATGGGAATGAACAATGACTACCAAGATGGCATGAGAAGTGAAATCATGATACTAAGATAGCAATGGGAGTGAACCATGACTACCAAGATGGTATGGGGAGTGAACCCATATTATCAATATGGACTTGGAAGCGATTCCTTGAATACTATGCATGAACCTGATTACATGTTCACAATATTATGCATGAACATAGTTGTATGTCTATAAGTTTATGCGAGGGACTGATCTCATGTTCTTGACCTAATGAGTGAACCTGTTTCTACTAATACATGTCCATAATATTATATTCTTATATGTTCTCCATAATTCCATGTTTTATTCCTATGATATGATTTCATGTATTATGTTATTTATTTCCTTATGATTCATTTATTATGAAATTCGAATCTTTATTATGATCTCTAATATGCAGGGCATGATTTTAAAATGTTATTATTTAGTTCCATACATTTTTTTTCATGTTATGTTTACACATTTTTTTTATTTACCGTTACTGAGCATATGATATCCCCCATTTATTATTTTTCCTTTATCCAGGTTACGAGCAAAGGTTTTATATAGAAGTACTAAATGTTTATATGTTTATAAGAGATGTAGAAGATCTTTCCCTAGGATAGAATATTTTGTTTCCATGTTTCCAATGACAAAAAACTATTACGGTCCTTTGGAATGTATTTATGAAATGTACTAAATATTCATATAAAATGATGTAATATCCATGTATGTTAAGCCTAGGTTTCTATAGTTATTTTTAAATAAACTTTTTTCTTCTAAAATTTGGAGGCAATTTAAGAATGGAAAATGATTTCAAAGGGGAAATTATATTTTCCTCAAGAATTGTTTTCAAGAGATCTCAAAAAATTATTTTACATCAAAGATAACAATTTTTTATGTTACTTATGTTTTACTTGGGATATACTTAAATTTTGAAATTCTTATTCTTTTTATAAATTTTTTATGTTTATGATGAAATAATATTTATAAAACCCATTTCTTTTTTGTGGGTTATGTTATGATTGCATGATGTTTATGGAACCTATTTAATTCCATGGGTTCTGATATGATAAATGATTTATGTTCTTATGGAACACATATGTACAATTTAATTATGATATGGGTCGGACCTATAGCTCCCTCCAATATAATGGGTAAAGATTTATATCTCATGAGATATAAATAAAGGACCTTGTCCTCTACTATGATCTTGGGAGTTAACATTGACTACTAAGATGGTTATAGGAGTGAACCATGGATACCAAGATGGTATGGGGAGTGAACCCATACTACTAATATGGGCTTTCTAGTGATGCCTTAACAACTATGGAAATTATTTTATATGCTTATGTGTCTACTGTAAATTCCATGTATTATTCCAATATTAAGCTTTTATGGATTATTTTTTCTATTTACTTATGATTAATGTTTTATTAACTTCAAATATTTATTCCATGATTTATGTTTATGATCTCTGATATGCAGGGAATGATATTCTATTTTCATGATCATGTCCTCATACCCTTATTCTTAGGGTTATGTTTACATGTATCCCTTGTTTACCCTTACTGAGAATCTGATCTCACCCTTTCTTATGTTTCTTTTTCCCAAGGTACGAAGAAAGGTATTAAGTATGATATATAAAAAGGGTTCTAGTTATGAAAAAATAGGCAAGAGAATAATTAGATGTGTTATGAACCACTTTTTTATGTTTCCAAGTTTCCAAAGGCACTAAACTAATACGATATTTGGTAATGTGTTTGTGTAATGTATTATGTTTTCTGTATAAATGATGTAACATCCATGTATGAAAACCATGGGTCATTATAGTTGGTATCATAGCAAAGGTTTAGTCAACATTTGGAAACTAGGATGAGAAAAATTTACTAATATCTCTAAGAATGTATTTCAGTATAAGTCTAAAGATGAGGAAAAGTATAGAAAAATGAACTGGAATTTTGTTAATAGATAGAGTGATTGGTTTCCTATAATTACATCACTTTCTTGGTACTACATGTTGATATGGCTCAGGTATTTATATACCTAGGGTTAACAAATCTGACAAGGTGCATCCGACCTAACTTGAGCTTAACCTAATACATGACAATGCACCTTTCTATACACCTGGTTTGAAACTCCCATGGGATATTCTTTATAAATTCACAAAATCTTCATGAACCATAATGAAGTATTTAAATATAAGTTTTCTATGAATATCCTAGAAAACATGTAAGGTGCCATTGATTAAACAAGGTGTCATAATTTAGATATCCTATAAGTAGTTTTTCATTATTATGTGTTTCCTCACTATGATAATTATTTCTTACTCTATGATTTTGGTTTTAGTCAATAGAGGGAACCATAAGGAACTGTATTAACTTTGAATGTGATGGATAATTTTTTGATGAGAAGTCAAATGGGATGATCACTAGAGTGAAGTATGTTGTGATCATACCTAATCAGTTTTCACGAAACATGATGAACAATGTGTACCTTAACAAAATCTCAAACTCACCAAATAAGAGAAGGAAAGAGTTTGATGAGAGTTCGGGTAATGGAGACCATAGAGGAAAAAAAATTAGGTTTCCTAAATATCTAGAATGTGGAAAGAAACACCCAAGTGAATGTATCAAAGGAACAAGAAGATGTTTTGACTTTGGAAAATAAGAACACAAATCAAGTAACTGGAAAGGGTAAAAGAATATTTTATTTTACGTAATGGATGAAAATATTGGCCTCCCTAAGGTATTACCAACAGTTTAATGTTTTATTTGTGGAATGAATGGGAATTTTGCAAACCAATGTCCTAAGAAGAATGATCTTGAAAGAAACATCAAGGTGGTACAAGTAGTGGTTATATTGATGATGATGAGACTATAGATGAAATGTAAAAGTAAAGTAATATTAAGTAATAAGATGAGGTAGTCTTGTTAATGGATTATAGATAAAGTAGAATAATCAAAGTTTTTATGTATTTGGATTCCATAATTATGAATAATGAACTATATAAGGATTGTCCAGTTTATGTTTTGTTTACAAGAAAATGTTGAATGGTTTCAATAGACTAGAAATGTGATATTTTAATTAAGGGAAGGTAACCCTTAATGTGATCAAGATGTTTAGAAAATTGTGTTTATCTTGGATAAAGATATGATTTATTTGTAAAATGTAATTTGGATAGTATCAATGAACTTGGAAAAATTAATGGTTTGTTGAAAAGGTAGTCTATGTCATTATAAATAAAGTTTAAAACTTTTTGGATTTAAGGAATATGTCCAGTAGTATTTGGAATAATTAAGTATACATGTTTTTGAGAAGGATTTATGGTAATTAAGGTTGTTACCATGTTTCAATATAATATACACTGAGGATATTAACATGTTTTCAATGTGACAACCATGAGTTACTTTATGATATATGGGGGGTCAATGTTAAGCTGATTTTGTGACCTTCTTTCTATTGTTTTGGATTTTAATCTTTTAGAAGAGTTACAAGGTTTACAATTTATGGAATGGATTAATTTAACCATTAGATGAAGTTTTCATGTTTAAAGTAATATCTCACCATATGAGGATTTATGCATATTAGATAATTTTTCTAACCTTTTGTTGTGATAAAGACAAATGGAATGACCTATCATTCTATTTATGGATCCCATGACCTAATAATGCTTCAAGAATGAAAAACTGAACTTCATTTATTTGAATAAGAGATGAATTATAAATTGATTAATGTGAAAAAATGATGATATTATATTAAAATCAAGTAATTATATCTCCTTGTTAAAAATATTAAACATTGGGAAAAGATCTTTAAATAAAAGGTTGTCCTGTTATCACCATTTCTGATGATATCATTAACCGTTTTCAAGTCACTTTGGGTTTTTTATTTAATTTTTAACTTTCCCATAAACATATTCTCTATCACTCACCATCAGAATATTATGGTAAGATTTCTCTTCTCTATCCACGTTTCCACCTTCCAACTATGTTCTCCTATGTGGAAACCTAGTTATGAGTTACGTTGGGTAACCATTATGTTTTCAACTTTCCTTTTTAAAAGGGATTTTTAGTATTCATTTTTATGACGTATTTTTATATGAAAGAGACATTCAAGTATTAAATATTTGATAACCCAGATGAATTACAAGGGTGATATTCATTTTAACGGGTGTAGAATGTAACGCCAGGAGATTTTGTGAATTTATTTTTTTCAAATTAATTTAATATTTTTTGAAAATTTGAACTTTAAAAAACACTGAATATATATTTTTATTTGGATTACTTTATATGCAACACCAAGTTAATCTTTCACTACATACAACACCAACTTGGAATATGTTACACGTAACATCGAGTTTCTAGGAAATATCATTTTATTGTTATAATTATTTAAATATTTTGGTTACGACCCAGCTATTAAAATTAGTAATATTAATATTAATAAATACTTTTCATATATTATTTATAATTGTTTTATATAAATTAAACATATTGATAACATAATTTTTTTTGGTAAAACAATTATTTATTCTAAAACACTATGTTTTAAATGATCTTCTTTTCATGTCCTTCTATGAAAAATAATAAAATTAATTTTTGAAACTATTAGAAATTTAATTTGATAAATAAGAAATCATTTTTGAATTTGGAATTTCAAAATTAACTTAGGGTGAATTTTAATATTTTTTAAGAAGTTTTATTTTTTGATGAATAGTGAAAAATAATGCATTATAGTTAAAAACTACATTTTTCATTTAAATAAATATTATAATTTAAATTTATTTTAAAAGTACAAATAGATCACTTATACATATATTAATATAATTTATCTCATTGAAATCATTTTTATATTGTAATTAGATATAAAAACTTATTAAACTTCTGAACGTTCTTATTACCCACCTTATCACCATGTTAGTGGGATTAACGTTAAAATTAATTTTTCCGCTTCTAAAAATTGAATTTTAAAAAACAGATATACATAGTTATAATCAATATGATATTTAGAGTTTAATAGTATCAACTAAATGTTTTTAGATATTATTAATAGTAGTAAATTTATATTTATCACCATTAAGGGTAAATTGGATAATTAAAGGAAAAATAATATTATAATATTGTAAAATTACCCTAACACTTTTCCTATTTTAATTATATAAGTTTGATTAGAATAAAATAAACCTTAGACCTAAATTCTAACTGTTTTAAGATAATTGGGTAAGAATATGACATTTATTATATTTTATTTAAAGATAATTTAAAAATGTCATACTCATATTTTTAATAACTATAACATTTTTAATATAGGGTTATGAAAAATATAAACTATACTATAAATAATAATTTGAAATATATAATGTTTATGTAAATAATGATAATTTATTTATAATTTTTTGTGATAAAACAATTAACTTAAATGGTGACACAATAATGATGTAGTAATTGATTAATTAATGAAAGGATCAAATAAATAATATTAAAAATATAAAAATAAATATAATTTGAATTAATTAAGGTCCACGAATTTTATGAGTGACTATGACATGTTAGGAGTATATTAAATGGTTTGGTTAGAAATTATCTATATATTTTTATTTTATTTAAAGGAAAATTTTTGAATAGTGTCAAAATTGACACTAATGATATTTTATAGAAATATTATTTATTAAATTAATTAAAAATCATAAATATCTTTAAAAAATACAATGAGATTATTATAAGGTAGAAATTTCATAATGTGTCCATTTATTTACAATTGATCCCATATAAGTAATAATTTATATCCTATTAATATTTAAATCATTGTTACTATAATTAAAACTAAAATAGATTAATTCAAGGTAAATCAAAATGAAAATGTTTAAAATAAAACTAAATCTTGTAAAAAAAAATTATTGGATGAAGTTAATTAGATCCTTATCATCCTAATATTTAATTAGAGTTTTTTTGAAAGCCAATAATATTACTGATCACTTAATCTGGGCATACAGTTCCCATCCGGATAGGAATCAACCGAACAATTATTTTTAATATTTTAAAACAATACAATTATCTTAAATTCTTATTCAATGTGAAAAAATATTTTCTTAATTAACAAAACAATGAAACAATTGATTTTAGTAATATTATTTTTAATATATTTAGGATAAATTAAAGTTTCTAAATCATTTTATAGATATATCAAGTATATTAGAGATGTTTTAAAGAATTATATTTGAATTACCACTTTTTCTTGATGCATTTAAAGTCAAATTAAAAGAATAATATCAAATTTTACAATAATGATATTTTGTTGAATTAATATATTATTAAATTAATTAAAAATCACAAAAATATAAAATAGTCACAAAAATGTAAAATAATCACAAATGGGATAATATATGATCGAAAATTTCTTCCCCCATTCATTTATATCTCATTTGGATGTTTCTGGATCTAGAATATCCTTATTATATTTTAATGTTTTAAGGATTTATAAAAGTGCCCTCACCTCAATTATAAAAGGGTACCTCATCCCTCACTTCCACACACAACTTTGAGCATTCTAGCTCGACCAAAAACAATAAAAGTTCATTAAAAAATTCCCTAGTAACATTATATAAGTCCTGTTATTCTCAAAAGACAAACTCTAGCATCTCTAAGATAAGATCTAGAAGGAGATCATCTAAGAAGAGGTGATCTCCTTACTGACTCTTTCAAAAAAAATTCTTCTTCTAATTACTCTTCATGTAATGATTCCATTATAAAGTAATAAATCTAGTATCACCTATATTCCAAGATGTTATTATGGTTATGTAACAACCATATTCCACCTTTTATTCATCTTATGAAAAATGAAAGAACCACACATGCGTATATATAACTTGTAGTCTCCACACCGTGGTGTAATGTGTTTTTCATCACCACTCTACTTGGATGAGTATAATGATGAAAATAATAATTATACATGATTATTAAAACATTATATTTCTTTTGTAACAAAATATATACTATCCATTTCCTTACATTTTCACAATTAATGGAATTATATTATCACTCGTGCGTACGTATGACCTACTGTCTCTAAGATGCAATGAGATTTATTTTCTATATTAACCATTTCAAGAATGATTAAAAAATGTATATAATAAATAAATATGAATTATATGATATTGTAGGACCCCGGGACACCCTGAGAGGGGAGGGTTGAATCAGGGTGGCAACTTTTTCTTCTTAAAGTTGTGGATCTTGTTCCCACGTTGGTAGGAACTACTTAAACATGTATGATGAATATGATCAGCAATTAAACATTCACATGCAGAGACAGATGACACAGCTATTTTTACTTGGTTCACCACTGAGGGCTACGTCCAAGGAGTATACTCCGACAGGTTGCCGGTCGTACCTAAATCCACTATGCTTCACTAGCTGCGGATACAAATGTTCGGGTACAGACACTCTATCCCAGGCTCACTGCCTTTACATAAGGTTTAGGGATAGCTCACTGCTTCCCTCGGGTCACTCCCGTTGACTCCCCCTGGCTCACTGCCGTTGGTGAAGTCTCACTCAGTTTATAGACGTGAAGGTCTCTTCAATAGATATGCATTGAAGTCTTTGTCTCCTGTTCAGCATGAGACTTTTCTTGCATCAGAGTCCTGAGTTGATGCTCTTTTGAAATCAATATACTACTTCAGTGCAATACCTGAATGCACTAAATCTCCTTCTCTTCCTTCAATTCCCAGTTCTGACACCTGAGTGTATCGATATATTTCTCTCTCTATGCAGATCAGATTTTTGTTGCACGATCGTTCTTCTTCTCTTCGCAAAGCAGATTTGAGAGTGCTAAGCACCTGTCAAAAGGCCTGCGGGACCCCCAAATTTTCTGCGCACCCTTCCTGGGGGCTTGCGCGTAAAATTCAAACCTTGCACGTAAAAAAATAACTTTTGTCGCGTAAAAGGTTTTTCGCGCTACTCTTCTTTTTCGCGCAAAACTTCCCTTTTTCGCGCAACGCCTTCTTTTTCGCGCAACCCTCTGTACCTTAATTTTTCCGCGCGCCGGAGCTCAGGATTTGTCTAAGTGTCGAGCCTCCCCGAATGAGAGGGGTTCACCTCATATTTATAGACGATTTTTATCCTGTGCGTAAAACCCTCTTTCTTGCGCGTAAAACTGTCTCTCAGTTCTTTGAATTACGCGCACCTTCCCATTTTTCCGCGCACAGCTCTGGTTTTTCGCGCAGCCCATGCCTTTACCATTTTTCAACGTTCTGATTCTGAAACATCATTTGCGCGAAAAACTATTTCGCGCATCCCGCTATTTTCCGCGCCCAACTTAAGTATTTCGCGCACATCCATGATTTTCCGCGCAGCCCATGCCTTTGCCATTTTTCACCTCTCTGATTTCGAAACACTGTTTGCGCAAAAAACTATTTCGCGCATCCCGCTGTTTTTCGCGCCTAACTTAAGTATTTCGCGCAAGCCTCTTATATTTCGCGCACCACTTCCTTTTTGTGTGAACCTCCTTTTGCAGACAATCCATGTCTTCATTTTCCGATTTTGAGGCCCAAAAATTTGGCAAACACTGGAAAACGGCGCCACCTTGTATGTGCTCTTTTAGTTTGCCTCCAGATCATCCATTCCTTTGTCGACGTTCCTTTAATAAAAACATGGATCATTATTCCACAGTCCTCGAACTCGACCTGCCTCCATAGAAACTCTTTTGCCAACAAATTTGTATGTCGTTTGTTTGCTTTGTCGACAAGGATGATCACCTCAACAGCGCTTCATCTTGGTGATCTGTATACTTTAACAACTCTTCTGCTTTTATCACAACCTCCACTATTGTGATATGTAGTCTTTGAAGGAACAGCTTTAGCATCATCATCTTCTATGACAATGTTATGTTCATGACTATCTCAGAAGTCCAATCATTGCACATTTTCTTCTTCATCAACCGGTATGATGTACTTCATGCAAACCGATTCAATTCGTCGGGAAGTCTCTTGCATGGTTCTCATGCAATCATGAGTAATTGCATGAACTTCATCCAAAAACCTCATTCTTCTTTGATCATCCTAGGATGGCTTATACCTCACATTCTGCATTGTTGTAAACAATGTATCACCTTTGACACATGTTCTTTGAACTTCCGATCAATACAACAATCGTCTGAATCACCACTCCTCTACTTCATCGGAGTACTTCATGATCTCCTTCATTTTGATCTGCATTGACAACTATTGACAACAAATACAACCTTATACACAAAGTGGTTCCAACAATCTCCCCCTTTGTATTTTGTTGTCAATACCTTAAACATCTTCTGAAATGAACCCATCAATGTCAAAATGAGAATCTTCTGCATTTCACTCTCTCCCCCTTATTGACAGGAAATACAAAGTGCATGGTAGGGAGGGTATCAATCCTCACTTAAGCAAAGTTTCATTAATCATTTCACTCTAAGTCTACTTGAGCAATGCTCGATGTAGAAAACAAGAGGATTTGATTAAGTCAACAAGGCTGTCCATTACCCACAGATCATGATACCAACATGAGATGATAACTCATTTATCTTGTCTTCAAGGGTTTACCACTTTAATTCCAGGTAGAAGAAGATCAACTATGATAGAGAATAATCAACCTGAAACTCCTGCACTCACTTCAGGAAATAGATCAAAAACATTCAAGTGCAATTGGCAGGATAAGTGACCTTGGGGCACTTCCATTCTCTTTATGTCACTGATCAATTCAGTTACTCCCCCTTTGTAAATTAATGTTTGATCTGAGTAACCAAGGGATAGTGATTGAGAAATGACATACCTTCTCCATTGGCGTGTTCTTCAAGAAATTCACAGAGAAACTACTTTTGAGTCCAGCTGGAGTTGATATTGATTGAAACAGTGATTATGGAAGCTTCTTCATTCTTCTCCCCCGCAAGGGAAACACTCCTCATCATCTTCATCAAGAGTGATCCTTCATCATCATAATATTTGAATATCAATTGAAGAATCTACTAAGGATGGAAACTTCTTCAGCTTGGCTATCAAGAGTTGACAGCATTTACTACTTCTCAGGTTCTCCCCCTGAGAGCGTTCTTCACCTTCAATTCCCTGCATTATTAGCACAAATACAATACACAAATGATTACGGGAATAAGGTGGTTCCTTATTGCTTCATCAAGAAGACTTGCTTGGTTGAGGTTCTTTTCTCAACCAAGTTCCTCTGTTTACTCCAGTCTTCATGCCTGCACATTTGAACATGTGTTCTGACATATGTCGGTGTGGCATGGCTCTATTCACATTCTCTTCTGCTTTGTGTGGAGAGTTGTTTTGCTTAGCAGCCATCATGAATGATACATTCTTACTCCTCTTAAGGACTGCTTCTTGCTCTGGTATTAAGGTTAGGCAACCTTTTGCAATGTGACCAGATTTCTTGCATCTCTCACACAGAACTTCTTTGACACGTTTGTTTCTCTTTGTTTGCAATCTCTCCTGCACTGTGTCTTCATCATGTGAAAGTTTTCCTTTTCCTTTGTCATCAGCCTTGGCCATCTCATCTTCAAATTTCCTTATTCTTTTCAAATCTTCTGGCCAGATGACCAATATGTCATGTTGAACTTTTGCAGCTGGTTTAGGTCTTCCACATGGGTTCATCCGAGATTCATCCCACTTAGTGTCTCCTTTGGATGAATGACCCTTAAATTTCATGGATCTAAAATCATGGGTCTTCTCAGCTTTCCTACTTGATATCTTCTTGGGGAGAGGTGTGTTCGCCATATTCTTCTGATTTCTTCCCAAGGTACTTTCTTCGTACTTGGATGGTTTGTGTGGTCTTCTGTTCTTATCAGCTCTGGATATCTGTTGACCTAGGCATGCACCATTCTTGTGACCACTGCCATTGCATGCATCACAGATGTTATCAAGAATTCCAAATCTGTTTGCTGTAAACAGATGCTTCTGGACCTGTGGATGTTGCTTCTTCTTCTCCGGCTTCCTCCCCTTTGATATAGGCTTTCCCTGTGATTTTCCATGAAAGGGATTATAAAAACAATCCAGTGCACAGTGCCCAAATCTATTGCAGCACCAACATTGACCCACAAATCTTTTCTTCTTTGTGTCTTCTGTATTAAGTTGTTGGGCCATTTTCTTAGTTGTTTGTGCTCTATTTGAGGAAGAAGCTTCCTCCTTTTTCTTCCCATCCACCCTAGTCATGGTGGTAGGTTTCTTCTTCTCACCTATCCTCATCCATACTTGTTTAGAGCTTTTCTTCCCACCTGCACTGATTGTCGGACTGTATTTAGAAACATGAGTGCAAGATGGTCTGGATGGTACCTTTACTTTCTCAGTTGCCTGTGATAGATCGATGAGAGAAGTCATGATCTTCTTATCACATGTTGGAGGTCTTTTGACAATAGAATCCTCCATTGAGCATTGAGTACCGGCAGCAACTGATTCTTGATGTGGATAATCATGAGTTGTCATAATCTTCTTATCACATGTTGGAGGCATTTCAGCTTTAGACTCCTCCAACGAACATTGAGTGCAAGCATCACTCATTTCATTCTTTTGTGAAGTCTCAATATGTGTGTTATCAATCTTGGTAAACTGAGCTTCCAATTTTTGACTCACAATATTGAGGATGATCTTCTGATCTTCAATAGTGATCATCTTCTCTTCACAGGTCTTCTTCAACCTTTCAACCTCATCTTCATGCATCTTAACTTTGTTTTGTAACAACGAGTCAAGTTCCCTGAATTTAATGGAAGTTTCTTCCAAACAAAAATTCTTGACTTCATTGCTCTTCTTCAACTCAGCTTCAAGTGCATGGATCCGTTCTTCCAGAGTATTGCTGACTTCGCCTTTTTCTTCAAGGGCTTTCACCCGTTTGGTGAGCTTCATACTTTCCATAATTTTTACTTCCAGCCCCTTTTCCATATTGTCTGCTTCTCTTTCAAGTCTAGTGATCTCAACCTGCATAGATTGAAATAGGCTACAGATAATAGCAACCCTTTCTTCTGGAATATCATGCAGATATGTTCTGAGTTTTTCCTGAAAGCTTGAATAGGGGGTGTCATCCTTTCCTCTGGAAGAATTCTGAGCCACCTGCCCGATACTTTCCAAGCCCGATGTTTCTTCATTATTGGAATGGCATGGAGAACAAGACATTGCATCTTCTTTGGATATGAGGGACTTCTTCAGCTGCTTTTTCTCTTTCTTTTTCCTGTTTGTCATGGTCTTGCTAGATGTAGACGTCTGCTCAGAAACTTCATCAAGACTGCTCTTCATTGTGGACTTTAGGAAAGAAACTCAAATCCTCTTCTCAATAGAATTACTGGAGAATATCCAACATACGTGAACCTTTCGCTCTGATACCACTTGTAGGACCCCGGGACACCCTGAGAGGGGAGGGGTGAATCAGGGTGGCAACTTTTTCTTCTTAAAGTTGTGGATCTTGTTCCCACGTTGGTAGGAACTACTTAAACCTGTATGATGAATATGATCAGCAATTAAACATTCACATGCAGAGACAGATGACACAGCTATTTTTACTTGGTTCACCACTGAGGGCTACGTCCAAGGAGTATACGCCGACAGGTTGCCGGTCGTACCTAAATCCACTATGCTTCACTAGCTGCGGATACAAATGTTCGGGTACAGACACTCTGTCCCAGGCTCACTGCCTTTACATAAGGTTTAGGGATAGCTCACTGCTTCCCTCGGGTCACTCCCGTTGACTCCCCCTGGCTCACTGCCGTTGGTGAAGTCTCACTCAGTTTATAGACGTGAAGGTCTCTTCAATAGATATGCATTGAAGTCTTTGTCTCCTGTTCAGCATGAGACTTTTCTTGCATCAGAGTCCTGAGTTGATGCTCTTTTGAAATCAATATACTACTTCAGTGCAATACCTGAATGCACTAAATCTCCTTCTCTTCCTTCAATTCCCAGTTCTGACACCTGAGTGTATCGATATATTTCTCTCTCTATGCAGATCAGATTTTGGTTGCACGATCGTTCTTCTTCTCTTCGCAAAGCAGATTTGAGAGTGCTAAGCACCTGTCAAAAGGCCTGCGGGACCCCCAAATTTTCTGCGCACCCTTCCCGGGGGCTTGCGCGTAAAATTCAAACCTTGCACGTAAAAAAATAACTTTTGTCGCGTAAAAGGTTTTTCGCGCTACTCTTCTTTTTCGCGCAAAACTTCCCTTTTTCGCGCAACGCCTTCTTTTTCACGCAACCCTCTGTACCTTAATTTTTTCGCACGCCGGAGCTCAGGATTTGTCTAAGTGTCGAGCCTCCCCGAATGAGAGGGGTTCACCTCATATTTATAGACGATTTTTATCCTGTGCGTAAAACCCTCTTTCTTGCGCGTAAAACTGTCTCTCAGTTCTTTGAATTACGCGCACCTTCCCATTTTTCCGCGCACAGCTCTGGTTTTTCGCGCAGCCCATGCCTTTACCATTTTTCAACGTTCTGATTCTGAAACATCATTTGCGCGAAAAACTATTTCGCGCATCCCGCTATTTTCCTCGCCCAACTTAAGTATTTCGCGCACATCCATGATTTTCCGCGCAGCCCATGCCTTTGCCATTTTTCACCTCTCTGATTTCGAAACACTGTTTGCGCGAAAAACTATTTCGCGCATCCCGCTGTTTTTCGCGCCTAACTTAAGTATTTCGCGCAAGCCTCTTATATTTCGCGCACCACTTCCTTTTTGTGTGAACCTCCTTTTGCAGACAATCCATGTCTTCATTTTCCGATTTTGAGGCCCAAAAATTTGGCAAACACTGGAAAACGGCGCCACCTTATATCTGCTCTTTTAGTTTGCCTCCAGATCATCCATTCCTTTGTCGACGTTCCTTTAATAAAAACATGGATCATTATTCCACAGTCCTCGAACTCGACCTGCCTCCATAGAAACTCTTTTGCCAACAAATTTGTATATCGTTTGTTTGCTTTGTCGACAATGATGATCACCTCAACAGCGCTTCATCTTGGTGATCTGTATACTTTAACAACTCTTCTGCTTTTATCACAACCTCCACTATTGTGATATGTAGTCTTTGAAGGAACAGCTTTAGCATCATCATCTTCTATGACAATGTTATGTTCATGACTATCTCAGAAGTCCAATCATTGCACATTGTCTTCTTCATCAACCGGTATGATGTACTTCATGCAAACCGATTCAATTCGTCAGGAAGTCTCTTGCATGGTTCTCATGCAATCATGAGTAATTGCATGAACTTCATCCAAAAACCTCATTCTTCTTTGATCATCCTTGGATGGCTTATACCTCACATTCTGCATTGTTGTAAACAATGTATCACCTTTGACACATGTTCTTTGAACTTCCGATCAATACAACAATCGTCTGAATCACCACTCCTCTAATTCATCGGAGTACTTCATGATCTCCTTCATTTTGATCTGCATTGACAACTATTGACAACAAATACAACCTTATACACAAAGTGGTTCCAACAGATATAATAATGTTAATTTAATAATATACATATACATACATATATTCCATTTACATTCTTTCATTTATTCCGATAAGAAAACTGAAACATCATTCCTGCGTACCTACAACTTACCGTCACCATGAACGATATATTCCATTTAATATATCTATATTATATATATATATATATATAATATGATATATAAATCATGTTTTACATATTTTATGTAATTAAATCATGATCTAAGTAATAGGATAAAGAATAACAAGTCCAAACATGTATGATAGACAAAGTGGTTATTACCTGAAACATTTCTTTAACATGGAATTGTTAATAAATGGGTAATATAAAGTCATAAATGAATCATATATGATATCATAAATATTTTTATGATTCTTTTAAAAGTTGTTAATTTTTTTAAAATAACTATACAAGATTTTCACACACGTACAGAGGGAATTATACCTAAGGCAAGCTATTTTTTTCTCATCTTTACCTTTGTGAGATACATGCCTCATAAACTACTTATTACGTCTATGTGGTGTATATAATAACCATTAATGTCTTTTATAAGACTTAACCATAATATTATGCTATTTTCATATCCATATAATTCTCTTTCTTTCATATGGCATATGATTCTACAAATTATAAAGTTGTAAGGGTTAATTCCACAATCTCATTATTATTGAGATTGTTTATATGTAAGTATATACAGGGAAATATTTATCTTCCATGTCCATGTTTCTTAAAAATGTATTCAAAAATATTATTAGTATTATTCAAAAAAAATTAAAGTCATTTCTACCCAAGTATGACTTTTTTAACAATTTTAAAGGGATCTTTTACCATTCTCCTAATGAGGTACTTTTTGACTTTTCCAAAAAAAGTACAAAAAGAATGTTTTTCTAACATATACCACATGAATTAATTTTTATTATTTCATGATTCCTTAATGAATATAATCTTCTTTTATAATATTACAAGGTTAATTTCAAATAAATTTTTTCCTATTAAAATTTCATGTAATTTTAAGAAAATAAAATTATTTCAAAGAAGAAAGGATATTTCCCTCAAGAATTGCTTTCAAGAGATCTGTCAAAAATTATTTTCTATCTAGGATTAAATTATTTGATGTTACTTATGTTTTATTGGGGATATGATTCAATGTTTCAATTATTATTTCTTCTATGAATTGTTTATGTTTATGATGAAATGGTATTTATGAAACCCATATCTTTTCTATGTGTTATGTTATGATTGCACGATGTTTATGAAACCCATTTAATTCCATGGGTTCTCATATGATAAATGATTTATGTTATTATGGAACACATATGTATGATTTCATTATGAGATGTATTTGACCTATATATCCCTCCAATTTATTGGGTATATATTTATATCTCATGAGATAGATATAAATTATATTGTCCACTAAGATGTTGTTGGGAGTGAATCTTGACTACAAAGTTGGTCATGGTAGTGAACCATGACTACCAAGATAGTTATGGTGGTGAACCATGACTACCATGATGGAATGGGGAGTGAACCCATACTACTAATAAGTAATTGGTATAAATTACTTGACTACCATGGAAATAATTTTATATGATTATATATCTTCCACAAATTCCATATCTTATTCCTATGTTATGATTTCATAGATTATGTTATCTATTTCCATATGATTCATGTTTTAAAAACATAAAATATTTATGCCATGATTTTAATTTATGATCTTTGATATGTAGGGTATGATATTCTATTTTCATGATCATGTACTCATACCCTTATGCACATGGTTATATTTACATGTATCCCTTGTTTACCCTTATTAAGCATCTAATATCACCCTTTCTTATGTTTCTCTTCCCCAGGTTATGAAGAAAGGTATTAAGTTTGATATTTTAAAAAGTGTTCTAGTTATGAAGAAATAGGTGGTAGAAGAAGTATATGTGTTATGAACCAGTTGTTTATGTTTCCAAGTTTCCAAAGTCACTAAACTAATACCTTATTTGGGGGTGTGTTTTTGTAATGTGTTAAGTATTTCACAAAAATGATTCAATATCCATGTATGAAAATCATGTGTCATTATAGTTGGTATCAGAGAAAAATTTTATTCAACCTTTAGAAACTAGAATGAGAAAACTTTAGTGATATCTCTTGGCATGTATCTAAGGATAAGTCTAAGTATTAAGAAAATTATGGTAAAATTTCCTAGAATTTTGTTAAAGGATAGAGTGAGTGGTTTCCTAGCACTGGATCTTTATCTGGGTACTAAAAATGGATGTGGCTCTGGAACAAATGTACCAAGTGGTAACAAATCAGACAAGGTGCATCAGTCTTGACTCGAGCATAACCTGGTACATGATAATGAGCCTTGCTACACATCTGGTTTGACACTCCTAGGGGATATGCTTTGGAAATTCATAAACTCTTTATGAAAAATCATTAAGGATTTTAATAAAAGTTAACTATGAATAACCTAGGAAAAACTTAATGTGTCATAGATTAAATAAGGTGTCATAATTTAGACATCCTATAAGTAGTTTTTCATTATTATATGGTTACTCACTATGATAATTGTTTCTTAATATATGATTTTGGTTTTATTCAATGGATGGAACTAGAAGGAACTGGATTAACATTGAATGTGATGGACAATTTTATAATGTACAGTCAAATGGGTTGATCACTGGAGTGAAGGATGTTGTGATCATTCCTGATTATTTTTCACAGAACATGATTAAAAATGTGTTCCTTAACCAACTCTTGGACTCACCAGATAAGATATGGACGAATTTATCTAGGAGTTTGGGTAATAGAGACCACGGAGGAAAGAAATTCAGTTTTCTACATATCAATAATGTGGAAAGAAACACCCAAGTGAATGTCTCAAAGGAACAAGAAGATGTTTCAACTGTGGAAAAGAATGACACAAAACAAGTGACTGCAAAGGGAAGATGAAAAGTTCAGCTGTTGAAATGGATGGGAATATTTTCCCCCTAAGGTATTACTAATAGTTGGATGTTTTATGTGTGGAATTAATGGGAATTTTTCGATGCAATGTACTAAAAGGAAACATACCAAAAAGAATCATCATTGTGGTACAAGTAATGGTTATATTATTGATGATGATAAGACTAAAGATGAAATGTGAAAGGAAATAGGTATCAAGTAATAGGATGAGGTGGTATTGTTAATGTATTATGGTTGAAGTATAATAATAAAAGAATTTTTTTTATTTGTATTCCAGAATTATGAATGATGAACTATATAAGAATTTTTTAGTTTATGGTTTGTTTACAAGAATATGTTGAATAGTTTTGACAGACTGGAAAAGTGATATTTTAACTAAGTAATGGTAACCCTTAACATGATCAAGGTGTTTAGAAAATTGTGTTTATCTTGTATTAAGAGGTGATTGATTTGGATAAAGTAATTTTGATAGTATGAATGAACTTGGATAAAATTAAGGATTGGTTTACGAAGTAGTCTATGTCATTGTGGATAAAGTTTTAAACTTATTGTATTGAAGGAATATATCCAGTAATATTTTGAATAAGGAAGAATACATTTTTTTGAAAAGGATATCTGGTAATACATATTGTTACCATATTTTAATAGAATATATAATGAGGGTATTCACATGTTTTGAATATCAAAACCAAGAGTTTCATTATGATATATGGGGGATCAATGTTAAGATGATTTCATGAACTTATTTCTATTGTTTTGGATTTTCATATTTTGGAAGAGTTATAAGGTTAACCATTTAGGGAAGGCATTAAGTTAAACATTATATGAAGTTTATGAGATTGAAATATTATCTCACTATAAGAGGATTTATGCATATTAGTTAACTTGTGATAACCTCTTGTTCTGATAAAGGTAGATGGAATGAAGTATCAATCTATTTATGGATCTCATGATATGCTAACGCTTTAGGAATGAAAAATCCAAATTCATTTCTTGGAATAATATATGTAGTGGAAATTGATCAAGGTACAACGAAGGATGATATTGTGCTAAAATTTCATAATTATATCTCCTTGTTAAAATTCTTAAACTTTAGGAAAGGATCTTGAAATAAAAAGGTTGTCCTATTATCATCATCTCTGATAATATCAATGACCATTTTCAAGCCTCTTTGGGGTATGTATTTGATTTTTAACTTTATCCTAACCATGTTCTCTATCACTCTCCATCAGAACATGATGGTTAGATTTATTTTCCATGTCCATGTTTTCACTTCTCACCCATATTCTCCTATGTGGAAACCTAGTTATGGGTTATTTGGGTAACAATTATGTTTTTAACATTACTTTTTTAAAAGTTAGTTTTATTATTCATTTTTACGTTGTGATTTTATATGGTACAGACATTTAAGTATTAAATCTTCAATAACCCAGATGAATTTATAAGGAGAAATTCATTTTAAGGGGGTAGAATGTAACACCCCAAGATTTTGTGAATTTATTTTTTCAAACTAATTTAATATTTTTTATTTTCACTTTAAAAAACACTAAATAGAGATTTTTTTTGTATTAAGTTATATAAAACATGAAGTCAAGCTTGCGCTCCACATAACACAAACTTGGAATATGTTACGTGCAACATCAAGTTTCCACAAAACATCATTTTATTGTTATAATTATTTAAATAATATGGTCATGACCTATCCATTAGATTTAGAAATATGAATAGTAATAAATAATTTCCAAATATTATTTATAATTTTTTTATATAAATAAAAAATATTGATAATGAAAACATAATTTTTTTGGTAAAATCTTTATTTGTTTAAAAATTATATTTTCTCAAATGAACCGTTTTTCATGTCATTCTATGAAAAAAAATAAAATTAATTTTACAAACTATTATAAAATAAATTTTTTAAAATAAATATAATTTTGGATTTTTAATGTCAAAATTAACTTAGGGTAAATTTTTAGTATTTTCTGAGAAGTTTGATTTTTTGATGAATAATGAAAAATACCGCATTGTAGTTAAAAACTGACTTTTTCGTTTAAATAATTATTATACATTAAATTTATTTTTAAAGTCACAATATATAAATTATGTATATATTAATTAAATTTAGTTCATTGAAAAAAAAATTATATTGAAATTAGATATTAAAACTTATTGAACTTTTGAATGTTCTTTTGACCCACCTTCTCTCCATGTATGTGGGATTAGAATTAAACTTAATTTTTCAACTTTTGTGAATTGAATTTCAAAAAATGGACATAAATGTTTGTAATAAGTATGATAATTAAATTATAATATGATAAAATCAATATTTTTGATATTATGAATAATAACTTTAGTAAATTTTTATTTACCACAGTTAATGGTAAATTAGATAATCAAAGGTAAATATAAAATTATAATATTATAAAATTACTCAAAAACATATCCAAATTTAATTAGATAAGTGGTATTCTACTGAAATAAACCTTAGGATGAAATTATAACCTTTTTAAGACACTTGTGTAAGAATATGACATTTATTATATTTTATTTAATGATTAGTTAAAAATACCATACTCATATTTTTAATAACTATAACATTTTTAGTATAGGGTTATACAGAAGATAAATTAGATTATTAATATCAAATAAATGATATTAAAAATATTAAAATAAATATAATTTTAATTAGTTAAGGTTATCAATGAATTTTATAAGTGACTATGACATGTTAGGAGTGTATTGAATGGTTTGGTTAGAAATTATCTTATTGTTTGGATTTTATTTTAAGATCATGTTGAGAATAGTGTAAAAATTGACACTAATGATATTTTATAGAAATAATACATTATTAAATTAATTAAAGATTATAAAAATATTTAAATAATAAAAAATATATTATTATAAGGTATAAAATGTCATAAAGTGACAATTTATGGACAATTGAACTCATATAAGAAATAATTTCTAACATCTTAATATTTTAAATGTTTTTAACACAATTAAAATTACAATAGATTAATTAAAGGTAAATAAAAATTATAAGGTTTAAAATAAAACCAAAAATTGACCAAAAATTATTAGATGAATAATATTCAACCCTCATCACCCTAAGATATAATTTTAGTTTGTTAATAGACACTAGTACTTGAAAATAACTTATATATTATGTAAAGTCAAGCATAATTACAAAATACTATACTCTGGTATTTAATATCTTTTGTGTCCAAATTGAGAAAGAATCAAGATATGATGAATTTAATTGTTTATTTTGATCATAATGAAATTAATTTTATTATATATATATTTTAATTTTTTAGAAATTATATAATTTCCTTAAATACTTCTTCAATGTTAAAATAATATTTATTTAATTAAAATAAAAAAAAAATAATTAATTTTAATAATATTAATTTTGATATATTTTTGATTAATTAAAGTGTATAAATAATTTTATAGATCAATAAGGTATATTAGATATGTGTGAAAGCATTATATTCGAATTACCACTTTTTCATGATGTATTTAAAGTCAAATTAAATGAATAGTATTAAATTTGATAATAATGATATTTTTTTGAATTAATATATTATAAAATTAATTAAAAAATACAAAAAGTTAAAATAATCAAAAAGGGGATAATATATGGTTTAAAATGTCTTACCTCATTAATTTAAATCTCATTTTGTTATTTTTTGATAAAGAATAGATTTATTATATTTTAATATTTTGAGGTTTTACAAAAGTGCCCCTCACCTCTAATATAAAAGGGAACCTCCTCCCTCACTTCCACACACCACTTTGAGCCTTCTATCTCAACCTAAACCTGAAAATTTACATTATATGCTTTACTAGTAACATTATAGAGGTGTTTTAATTCTCAAAAGACCAACTCTAGTGTCCCTAAGAGGAGATCTAGAGGGAGATCAACGAAGAAGAGTTAATGTCCTTACCGACTCTTTCAAAATTGTTTCTTCTTCTAATTAATATTATTGTGTTGATTATATTATAAACTAATAAATAAAGTATAAAATATATTGTTATATTTTATTATGATTATGAAACAAACATATTCCACCTTTTATTCATCTTATTAAAAACAAAAGTACCACCCATGTGTATGTACGACTTACCATCTTCAATCCACAGTGTAATATGTTTTTCATCACCACTTTACTTGAATAAGTATAATTATGGAAATAATAATTATATATTATGATTATAATATGATATTTATTCCGGAACAAAATATATACCATCAAATTCCTTAATTTTTCATAATTAATGGAATTATATCGTCACTCATGCGTGCGTACGATTTATCGTCTCCACGACACGATGAGATTCATTTTCCACGTTAACCATTTAAAGAATGATTATAAAAAATGCATATAATGAATAAATATGAAATATATGAAACAATTATGATAATTTAATAATGTATATACATATATTTCATTTACCTTCTTCCATTCAGTATGATAAGAAAACAGAAACAACGTTCTTGCGTACATACAACTTACTGTCTCCATGAATGATGTATTCTGTTTCATATATCTATCTTTTATATAAATTTATATACTAAAAATATATGATATATAAATATTTGTTTAAATTTTTTAAGTAAGTAAATCATGTTATAAGTAATTGGATCAAGAATAACAAGTCAAAACACGCACGATAAACAAAGTGTTTATTAATTGAAACGTTGCTTTAACGTAAAATTGTTAATAAATAGGTAATATAAAGTTATAAATGAATCATATATGATATCCTAAATATTATTATAATTATTTTATAAGTTAATATATTTTATAAAACCAC
This sequence comes from Viscum album, assembly GCA_963277665.1. Lineage (NCBI taxonomy): Eukaryota > Viridiplantae > Streptophyta > Magnoliopsida > Santalales > Viscaceae > Viscum > Viscum album. The sequence goes on along the minus strand of OY728139.1, from coordinate 115,751,209 downwards.
TATACAGAATTTTATAACACATACAGAGGGAATCCGACTTAAGTTAAGGGATTTTTGTCTCACCTTACTTGTGTGAGACACATGCCTCATACACCACTTGTTTATTCTACGTGGTGTATATACTGAACATGAATTTATTTTATTAGTTTTAACCATAATATTATGGTATTTTAATATCCATATAATTTTCTTTCTTTCATGGGGAATATGATTCTACTGATTATAAAGTTGTTAGGGTTAATTCCACAATCTCATTATTATCGGGATTGTTTATACATAAGTATCTACAAAGAAATATTTATCTTCATTATCTATGTTTCTTAAAAATTTATTCCAAAATATTTTTAATATTCTTCTAAAAATTTTTAAAGTCATTTTTACCCATTTATGAATTTTTATTAAATAGTTTAAAAGAAATCTTTTGTCCTTTTCCTAATGATGTACTTTTTGAATTTACTGGAAAAAGTTTGAGAAGAATGTTTTTAACTTATATAGAATTAATATATTTTTACACATTCATGTTGACATAATTCCTTTAATCTTACCTTATAATCTTATATGGTTATTTTCAAAGAAAATACTTTATTTGAAAAATGCGAAACATTTTAATAAAATAAAACGTTTTCAAAAAAGAAAGGATATTTTCCTGAAGAATTGATTTCTAGAGATCTCTAAAAATTATTTCCCGTATAAGATAACATTTTTTTATGTTAGTTATGTATTCCTAGGTATGTGATTATAATTTTATATTCTTATTCTTTCTCTGAATGGTTTATCTTTATGATGAAATAATATTTATAAAACCCATTTCTTTTTAGTGGGTTATGTTATGACTACATGGTGTTTATGAAACCCATTTCATTATATGGGTTATGATATGATAAATGATTTATGTTATTATGGAACACATATATATGATTTCATTATGATATTGTTGGGACCTATATCTGCCTCTAATTTCTTGGTTAAATATTTAAATCTCATGAGAAATACATAAAGGACCTCGTCTGCTAAGATGGTATTGGGAGTGAACCTTGAATACTAAGATTATTATGGGAGTAAACCATGACTACCAAGATGGTTATGGGAGTGAACCATGACTACCAAGATGGTATGGGGAGTGAACCCATACTACTAATATGGACTTGGTATTGATGCCTTGACTACTATGTAAATAATTTTATATTCTTATGTGTCTACCACAAATTCCATGTCTTATTCCTATGTTATATTTTCATTGATTTTGTTCCTTATTTATGAACTGCCAATATTTATGACATGATTTATTTTTATGATCTTTGATATGTAGTGTATGATATTCTATTTTCATGATCATTATAACATCCCAGTTCCGGAAGCCACCCAGAGGTTCCCCGTACCCGGTTGGTAACATGGCCTCAAGCACATTTCCCCAAATTCCAGAGGCTGCCGACTAGCAGCAAGGGACTTGGGTGTGATAGTGGGGAAACTATGCCCTCATTGGTAGAGTACACAGTGGAATTATACAAAACATGAAATAGCGGAAGTAATAAATATCCAACAACAATGCACAAGTAAACAGCGGAAGACTAAAACAATAAACCACCGGAGCACATATGTATATATGGAATGATGCATGATACATATCTAGGAAAATATCCAAACATGTCACAATGCTAGAAATACAAACAACACCAAAACAAGTACAAAAGAAAATATAAACAGCTCCTCAGCATCGAAAGCCTAAGCTTGGTCTCATGCTCTCATGATCCAAAGTAATCAAGTGCCAAAAGTCTAAGGGTGCTTTCTCTTGTCTATACATGCAACAACATAGTCGGTTTGGGCCCAAAAGCATGGCCCAAACAGGGTGTGAGACTAAATCCTAGTAGGCAACCACTCGAAGATCTATGCCTAACAATCAGTGAGCATATGGCAGGTAATAGTATAGTAAGAAGTAATAGGGTGATGTACAACAGTAATAAATCCACAGAACAACAAGAATCAATGAAGCAAAAAACTAACCACAACAGAAACCCCTCTGGGAAGTACTCACAGCCAACCCATCTGGTCCTATCCAAGAAGTACCCACAACCCTCTGGGCAGTGCACTCAGCCTAACCCCTCTAGTTTGGTCATACTAAATTATAAGACTCTATGGGGAAGCTCGCTCGGTCAGTTCCCCTTATAGTCTAGGGTAGTCAGGGACTCTCTGAGGAAGATCACACGATCTAACTCTCTTATATCCCCAAGGTCTAGAAACTCTTTGAGGAATCTCGCTTGCTCAATTCCTCCTATAGTCTCAGGTCTATCACAGACTCTCTAAGAAAGCTCATTCAGTCAATTCCTTCTCTAGCCTTTAAAGGTTTTAAGGAAATTCAAACAAGCAATGACTCTCTGAGGAAGCTCACTCGGTCTACCCTCCTTTAGTCTATAATATCCAAGACTCTCTAGGAATATCACTCAGTCTATACCCTCTAGTCTATAATGTCCAAGACTCTCTAGGAAGCTCACTCGGTCTACCCCTTACATTATATAGTATCCAAGACTCTCTGGGAATCTCACTCAGTCTATCCCTTATAGTCTATAGCACCAAGTTCTCACGGTCCCGAGCCAGTTAGTGCATAATAATGCTACAAGGCCACATTAAACCTATAGAGATAATTGGATAACCAAATTACACCTATAAATCTACTTGGCTAACCGGTTTATAGGATAACAAACATGTCAAGAATATCACTCTATCCTACGACCACAAGGCATGGAAACAAGCATAACAGCCAAAGGCTAAACAAGACCCAAAGGTCGTAAACAGAACAAGGCATGGTAAAAACATCCAAGAACAAAAAATTATCCTCACACATGATCAAATTACCTCTACACAAGAATAAAAGAAAGTAATGAAAACAACAGGGAAAAAAAGGTAAACACGTAATACCTCGTTCACAGGTATTAGTGGAATTTGAAAATAAAACTCAAAGAATTTGAATAGTAAGGCACAAACCACCTACCTTGATGCTAGGAGATCAATATACTTGAACCACGAGGCTTGATTCGTCTTATAATGGCATAGATCTATGAAAAAACACAAAAAATTCACCCCACGATATCTTAATAAAGAGGGGAAATCATGGAATGAAACTCAAGAAGAAGGAAGAGATCACTGATGTGATTCCAATGCAATCAACGACGATAGATTCGGTAAAAAGATGGAGGCTCGGGGGATTGGAGGATGCTCATGGCTATATGGATGCTCCCGGTCGAATAACCTAGAGAGGAAGGTGTTTTTTTCAATTAGGCACGACTCGGGTCGTTTTAATGAAAAAAAAGAAAGTACACGGTGTGTACTTCTGGAGTACATGACGTGTACTTGGATTTTCCATACTCCGCTTTAAGCGGCCTCCACATCGCCTCTACACACCGTGAGTGCGGCCTGGACATGGCCAACACACATCCTAGTGCGACATCGAAGTACACAGCATGTACTTATAATGTACACAGTGTGTACTTTGAAAATTTCCAGATTTTCTTCTTTTTCTCAAAAACAACTAGAAAAGGAAAAATATACCTGAAACAAAGATCTGAGTTCTTAAAAACTTCCCCCCCTTAAATAAATTCATCCCCGAATTTCCCTAGAGAGGCGTAGAATAAGAAACTTTGAATATCTATGGCCACTGCGATTGTACATCGGCCTCCCTCTCCTAGGTCTCGTCCTATACTCGCCCGTGCTACCATAGCACCCGTACCAGAGGAACAGATTGGACATAGAGAACATTCGTACTGCGATCAAGAATCTGGATAGGATGCTCCTCAAATGACACATCCTCTTCAAGCTCAACCTCATCAGGTTGAAAGACATGAGATGGGTCTGAAAAGTAACGTCGGAGTTGAGAAACATGGAGGATGTCGTGCATAGCCCGGTACCTCTGAGGTAACTGCAACCGATAGGAAACCAGCCCAACTCTCTCTAACAACTAAAACGGACCGAAGTACCATGGTGAAAGCTTAACCTGTCTCTGAATACTCTTGTGTCCTAACCTCGGTGTGATACGCAAAAAAACCTGATCCCCGACCTCGAACTCTAGAGGTCGTATCCGCTGATCATCATAAGACTTATGTCGAGACTGTGCTGTAGACATCCTCTTCTGAATCAACTCTATCTGCTCTGAGGTCTCTTGAACAAGACAAGGTCCTAGAAAAGCTGCCTCTCCTACCTCTAGCCAGCACAAAGGTGATCGGCATGGCCTATCGTACAAAGCCTCATAAGGTGCCATCTGAATAGTCACCTGAAAATTGTTGTTATAGGAAAACTCCATAAGAGGAATATGCTTCTCCCAATAACTTCCAAAGTCTAGAATGAAAGATCAGAGCATATGATCAAGCACCTGGATCATACACTGGGACTAACCATCTGTCTAGGGATGGTATGTTGTTTTCAAAAGTACATGTGTACCCAAAGATTTCTGAAGATCCTACCATAACCAAGAAGTAAAACATACACCCTTGTCTGAAAAAATGAAGTGTGGAACTCCATGCAGATGTACAAACTCTTAGATGTACAACTGCCCCAACTCATCAACGATAAAGGTCTCCTTAATCAGCAAGAAGTGAGAAACCCTCATAAGCCTGTTGAAGAAAACCCAAATAGAATCACTCCCTCGAGGTGACCTCGGTAACCCAGTCACTAAGTCCATTGCGACGTCGTTCCACTTCCACTCGGGAATGGGTAATTGCTGTAAAAGCCCTGCTGGTCACTGATGCTCCACTTTCACCTGCTGTAAGTAGAAAATCTCATGATGAACCCAACAACATCTATCTTCATACCTGGACACCAGTACTGGCGGTGTAGATCATGATACATCTTGGTGACTCCAAGATGAACTTCCCAAACTGAAGAATGAAAATCTCGCATCATCTCCTCGTGTATGTCTGCTGGCACCCATACGCATCCCTGTAAATGCAAGATCTCATCCTCACCCACTTTCCATCCCGGAAGAGGGTCCTCTTCACACACACTCTCCCACAGGACTAATCCTTCTAAGTCTGATAGATGCCTCATTCGTACCCAATAAATAAGAGAAGAGGTAACAACTACAGAAGATAGAAAAGTCTGCCCCTATTTTTCATGCACCTGCAAGTGCATCTCAGAGAACAGATCCATAAGCTGCCACTCACTACTGGACTCATGAACTTCTTGAATCTGGGTTCTCCTACTCAACGCATCTGCCACTGCATTTCCCTTTACCAGCGTATAGGCAAGCTCAAAGTTGAAAGATTAAAGATACTTAACCCACCCACGCTGTCTCAGATTCAGATCACGTTGAGTAAAGATGTACTTGAGACTCTTGTGGTCGGTGAAAACCAAAAAGTGCTCTCCCAAAAGGTAATGTCTCCTACATCATAAGGCATGAACAACAACTGCCAACTCCAGATCGTGCGTCAGGTAATTCTTCTTGTGTGGCCTCAACTGTCAAGACACATACGCAAAAACTCCATCTACCTGCATAAGCACAGCTCCCAGTCCGACACCTGAAGCATCACAGTAGACTGCATAGATCTTGCCCAGCTCTGGAAAGACTAGTACCGGTGCTGACGTCAACCTCCCTTTCAGCTCATAAAAGGCTGTCTCATAAGAATCAAACCATAATAATTTCACCCCTTTCTTGGTCCGACCTGTCAGCGGTGCTACTAGGCATGAAAAGTTCTTTACGAAATGCTTGTAATGTCCAGACAGCCTTAGAAAACTCTAAACCGCAAAGACATTCTTTGGCTGCTCCCATGAAACTACTACCCTCACTTTCTCTGGGTCAACTGACACTCCCATATATGATATGACGTGACCCAAGAAGTGAATCTGATCCATCCAAAAGTTGCATTTTGAGAGCTTAGCATATAACTGATGCTCCCTCAATATACTCATAATGATCTCAAGATGGGTAGCATGGTCGTGTCTAGTGTGAGAGTACACCAAGATTTCTTCCACATTAACCACCATGAAGGAATCCAAGTATGGATGGAACACTCGGTTCATCAGTGCCATAAAAACAGTTGGCATGTTCGTGAGACCGAACGGCATGGATATATACTCATATAGACCATAACTGCTCCTAAAGGCTGTAAGAGGTATATCCAATGATCTAACGTGTAACTGATGATAACCAGACCTCAAAGAGATCTTCGAGAACACTCGGCCTCCTCTAAGCTGATCAAAGAGGTCATCGATCCTCAGCAAGGGATATCGGCTTTTGACCGTCAACTGGTTCAGCTTCCGATAATCCACACAAATCCTAAGGGTGTCATCTGCCGTCTTCGCAAACAAGACAGGCGAACCCCAAGGAGAAATACTGGGTCAGATGAAACCCTTTTCCTACAACTCCTCTAACTCCTTCTTGAGCTCCTGCAACTCAGGTGTAGCCATCCTATAAGGAGGAATGGACACCGGTGCCGCTCTTAGAACGAGCTCAATAGAAAATTCTTCCTCACACTCTGGTGGAAAACCTGTAAATTCCTCTAGAAATACATCCCTGAAACGATACACCACTGGAGAAAAGTCTAACTGTGAATTCCCATGGTCATCCAGATAAAGAATGGAAATCTGTGTTGTAACTCCTCCTAGACCATGATGCTCTGGTCCTACTCTACCCGCCTGGACATCTCACTCGCCTCTATAAAGAAAAGATTCGCCCTCTGGTGACATAAAACTCACCCTGAGGCAATAGAAATCGATGACTGTCTGGAAGGGAACTAACCAGTCTATACCGAGAATGAAATAATAGTCTGTCATCTCTAGGACATAGAGGTCCCATAAGAAGTGACACCCTGTAACCTCAAGAGGGCACTCTCTACACTAATGTATGCTAGACATCCTCATTCCCAACGATGTATCAAAAGTCATCATGTCGGTAGATGAAAGGATACAGAGCCCAAGGCTCTCCACAATAGTAACAGAGATAAAGCTATACGAAGCATTAGTATCGAAAAGGTCTGAAGATAAAACTAAGTCTACTAATATCATACCTCAAACTGTGGAAGGTCCGGGATCCTGCTCCTGATGGGTCTACTCCATAGCGAATGTCTGGCCTGCACCACGGCCCTACGCCCCTGACTGACCACTCTGAGCTGATCCACTCTGATGTCACTGGTAACTTGGTGACTGACCACCATGGCCACAACCTCCACCTCAGCCCGAACAGCCGGAAGAACTCCAGTTCCCAGACTGGTAAGAAAATGGTGGTACATCTCCTATACGCGGGGTCATAGAAGAATCCCTACCACTAGCTTTAGGTGAGAAGATCTAAGAAAAATGCCAAAGATGGCCCATCTGGCTGCAGGATCGGCACTCCATCGGGTCTCTCTGACACTGAGGCCTAGTATTCCCTCTCCTACCACACTGGTAGCATACAACTTGGCTTCCCCAAGATACATTCTGCCAACCCTGATCTCCTCAAGAAGACTCCCTACGACACTTCCTGATATCAGTAGGAGGAACACTGAATCTGTATGTCGAACCGCCCTGGATCACTACTCCAGAATCTCTCAGATTGCAGTTAGTGATCATCGCCTGGTTGAAGATAGAGGATATCGAAGTCAACCTAACGATATTCACCTAGGAACAAATCTCCTGCCTGAGACCATCCTAAAACTTCCTATCAAGGAACAACTCATCACCTGCTAGGATCAGCGTGAAGCGTTGCAGCTCGGTAAAATGAGACGAGTACTCTATAACAGAAAGAGTACCCTTCTCGAGACTCATAAACTCCCGAGCTCAGTCGGACCTCAAGGTCTCTGGATAGAAGTAATCGTAGAATATGCGCCGAAACTCATCCCAAGTCATACTTTACTGTCACCCTGACTGTGAGATCACCTCCCACCACCTCTTGGCGGAGTCTCGGAGCATATATGTATCATGCTTTACCCTTTTCTCTGGAGGTATCTCTAGATGCTCAAATATCATCAGCATGGCCTCTAACCACGACTCTGCTGCCTGGGGTCCTCCATCCCCTGAGAAATTATGAGGATGCTGCTGTTGGAAAACCCATGTCAACTCAGCCATTGATGGGACATGAGGCAATGCTCCCTGAAAGGTCTGCATCATCCTCAGGAAGTCCTCCCCGAACTGTGCATTGACGCCTGCAATGGGTATAACTACTGGTGACAAGACTGGCACAACAGGAGGATATGTAGAAGGTCCCTGATCGGCCATATCCGGTGTCTGATCACCATCTTGCAGCTGATGTACAACCATAGGACGTCTCGAAGGCATAGCTCTGAAAGATCAAAAACACACCTTAGACCAGGATTATCAAAGACTGAGAACACACAAGTACAAAATAGGAACAGGAGAAAAAAACATTCATGTTTTACAAAACATGACTACACGGTGTGTATAAAACTACATGGTGTGTTCCTTAAGGCCATTCACATGGGCGTGTTCCTCTGCCACCTTTGGTTGTGTAACACCCCAGACTAAATAGCGTGTTTTCCCCACACACGGCGTGTACGTGAACTTCAGTCTCCTGCCTGAGTCTCTTTACTCGGCTAACCCACATAGTCTTATTAACCCTAGACTACACGGCATGTTCACTAAAAACATGGCATGTACTAGACAAGTTTTTGGAGACCCGTGTTGTTAGTTACACGGCTGACTACACGGGTGACCCTTACACGGCGTGTTCCGAACAAACACGGTGTGTATAGGAGAAGATATCATCAACCCGTGTTTTTTGTGACATCTCCAGGTACTTAAAACAAGGCTACACGGCGTGTTCTTACTAAACACATCTGGTACTACACGATTTTCCCTGACCCATGTTGTTAGTGACATGACCGGGTACACGACTCACTACTACATGGCGTGTACCCACTATACACGGCGTGTTCCTAAAGAATTTTTCACAACACCGTGTTTCTGCTAACACAGTCAGTGACATGGTTTAAAAACTACACGGCATGTAGTCATACAGTACACACCGTGTATTCTGGGTTTCTTCGGGCAGTAGCTCAGAAACTGCACCAAATCCCAGAAAACACTAAAATACAAGCATGAAGGTTCCAAATTACGATCCATGAGGGCCCATACTCCCTGCGAATCGAAGCTTGGAATCTCTTATAAATCATATATAAGGGAAACAAGCCAATGATCCACCAAGTTCCGATTCATGAGGGCCAATAAAACCTCAAGAACCAAAATTTGGCGTTCATTTAATCAAGGTAGAATACAAAAATTTCTCTATCAAACTGCAGGGATTCTATCAAAGTATATATCACAACAACATGAATAATCTACAAAACTTCTGTCACAACAACATGCAATCGCTAATTCACCCAAGGTGGCATGGAAAGAATGCATGACATGTGATTTATAACAAGTGCCTATATGATGTATGAGATGGAATACCCTCATCTCATCGGTTTGTAACAGAAATAGAACCGCAATAGCACAATAATAACAACACAAGTCTTGTGAATCACTCTAGGTAAAATCATATCAACTGTAAAATCTCAAAACCAGAAAACTACAATAAATGAGGTAGATTGGATTTTCCCTGTACTTGGGTTAGCTACTCCCGGGCACAAATTATTACCAAGTACTGAATCTGTCCTATCCCTGTCTAAAGGCTCCAAATAGTAAATCAAGAGAAAATAATCCCTCTGATACCACTTTGTAACGTCCCAGTTCTGGAAGCCACCCAGAGGTGCCCCATACCCGGTTGGTCACATGGCCTTAAGCGCATTTTCCCAAATGCCAGAGGCTTCCAACAAGCAGTGAGGGCCTTGGGTGTGATAGTGGGGAAAATATTCCCTCATTGGTAGAGTACACAGCAGAAGTAAACAAAACATGAAATAGCGGAAGTAGTAAATATCTTACAACAATGCACAAGTAAACAGCAGAAGACTAAAACAATAAACAACTAGATCACATATGTATATATGAAATGATGCATGATACATATCTAGGAAAATATCCAAGCAAGTCACAATTCTTGAAATACAAACGGTACTAAAACAAGTACAAAAGAAAAGATAAACATCTCCTCAGCATCACAAGCCTAAGCTTCATCCCATGCTCTCCTGCTCCAAAGTAATCAATTTCCAGAAGTCGAAGGGCGCTTTCCCTTGTCTATACCTGCAACAACATTGTATGTTTGGGCCCAAAAGCATGGCCCAAACATGGTGTGAGACTAAATCCCAGTAGGCAACCACCCGAAGAACTATGCCTAACAGTTAGTGAGCATATGGCAGGTAATAGTACAGTAATCAGTAAGCAGTAACATGATGATGTAAAATAGTAATCAATCCATAGAACAACAAGCAACAATGAAGCAAATGACTATCCACAATAGGAACCCCTCTAGGAAGTACTCGCAGCCAACCCCTATGGTCTTATCCAAGAAGTAGCCACAACCCTATGGGTAGTGCACTCAGCCTAACCCCTCTGGGTTGGTCATATGAAATTATAATACTCTCTAGGGTAGCTCTCTCGGTCAATTCCCCTTATAGTCTAGGGTAGTTAGGACTCTTTGAGGAAGATCATGCGGTCTAACCTTCTTATATCCCCAAGGTCTATAAACTCTCTGAGGAATCTCACTCGGTCAATTCATCCTATAGTCTCAGGTCTATCACAGACTCTCTAAGGAATCTCACTCAGTCAATTCCTTCTTTAGCTTGGAAAGGTTTTAAGGAAATTCAAAGAAGCAAAGACTCTCTGAGGAAGCTCACTAGGTCTACCCTCCTGTAGTCTATAATGTACAAGACTCTTTGGGAAGCTCACTCAGTCTATCCTCTCTAGTCTATAATGTCCAAGACTCTCTAGGAAGCTCACTCGGTCTACCCCTTACAATCTATAGTATCCAAGACTCTAGGGGAAGATCACTCGGTCTATCCCTTATAGTCTGTAGCACCAGGTTCTCACAGTCCTGTGTGATTCAGTGCATAATAATTCTATAAGGCCACAGTACACCTATAGAGCTACTTGGCTTACCAAAGTACACCTATAGAGATACCTGGATAACCAGTATACAACATAACAAACATGTCAAGAATATCACTCCATCCTCCGGTCACAAGTCATGGAAACAAGCATAAAAACCAAAGGCTAAACAAGACCCAAAGGTCGTAAACATAACAATGCATGGTAAAAACATCCAAGAACAACAAATTATCCTCACACATGATCAAATTAACTCTACACAAGCATAAAAGCAAGGCAGGAAAGCAATAGGGGAAAAAAGGTAAACACGCAATACCTCGTTCATGGGTATTGGTAGAATTTGCACATAAAACTCAAAGACATCGAACGGTAAGGCACAAACCACCTACTTTGATTCTATGAGATCAATATATATGAACAACAAGGCTTGATTCTCCTTAGAATGATGTAGATCTAAAAAAATGCACAAAACGTTCAACCCACGATATCTTATGAAGGTAGAAAAATCATGGAATGAAACTCAAGAAGAAGGAAGAGATCACCGCTATGGTTCCAACGCAATTGACAGTGGTCAATTTGGAAAATAGATAGAGGATCGAGGGCTCGTAGTATGTTCGCAGTCGTATAGACGCTCCCGATCAATGAACCTAGAGAAGAAGGTGTTTCCGTCGATTAGGCGCGACCCTAGTCCGTTTAATGAAAAAAAATAAAGTACACGACCTGTACTTCTGGAGTACAGGGTGTGTACTTGGATTTTCCATAATCCACTTGAAGCGGCCTCCACATCACCCCTACACACCATGTGTGTGGCCCAAACAGGGCCAGCACACGGCCTGGCATGGGATCGAAGTACACGGTGTGTACTTATAAAGTACACGACCTTTACTTTGAAAATTTTCAGATTTTCCTCTTTTTCTCAAAAATGATCAGAAAAGGAAAAACATACCTGAAACGAAGATCTGGTTTCTTACAATGATGTCCTCATACCCTTATGCTCATGGTTATGTTTACATGTCTCCCTTTTTTACTCTTACTGAGCATATGATCTCACCATTTCTTATGTTTTTTCCCCAGTATAAAGATAATGTTATTAAGTATGATATTCCAAAAAGGATTATAGTTATGAATAAATAGGTGGGAGACAAAGTAAATGTGTTATGACCAATTTTTTTATGTTTCCAAGTTTCCAAAGTCACAAAACTAATACATTATTTGGGGATGTGTTTGTGTAATGTATTAATTATTTCACAAAAATGATTTAATATCCATGTATGAAAAGAATGTGTTGTTATAGAGAACCTCCAAAAAATCCCAAAAAACTTTTAAGAACTCTTCAAAACCTAACCAAAATTAACCCAAATACTTTATATACTTAAAATACATAAATAAAGGGTTAATTACCTGAAAATAAACCATTGGTCTTTCCATCCCTAGAAAGTTGAAAAACACCATTAGATTGAAGGAGTTAAGGCTATTACTTGATCATTTCTGTCTCATCTTCCCAAGTTTCTTTCTAAATCCATCCATGTTTCCATAAAACCTATACTAGACTGATGCTTTTCCCATGCCAGATTTTCTCTTACCTATCCACAATATTCACTAGCACATGAACCAACATAGCATCTAGCTCTAGGCCAATATGATCTCATATAATCACATAGTCAGGATCACATTTATACTTATTTAATTATGTTATATGAAACACATTATGCACTAAATTGAACCTTGGTGGAAAACCCAACTAATATTCCACCTCACCAACCTATTCAAGTATCTCAAAAGAGCCTATGTATCAAGGGGATGACTTGACTCTCTTCCAAAAATGATAATGTTTAAACCTTGTAGAGATTCTCAAAAACACATGACCACTCATGTAAAATGAAAATGGTTGTCGATGATGATCCACATATGATTTCTGATTACTATGAGCCTTATATATTCTCTTACTGATCAACTAAATCTTCTTTGTTGTATCTTGGATAAGGCTCAGTCCAACTACTGAAGTCTAACTTGTTTCCACCCAAAAAAATGGAGAACGACAAAGACTCCCATACAATGATTAAAAAATATCCATATGTATTGAGGCATGATAAAAATTATTATAAAAGAACTCAACTTATAGTATGTTCTACTCCCATGAGCCACAAAAATCCATTACACAAGACCTAAGCATGTCTTCCAACATTTGTAACATACTTTTGGATTATACATCCATCCAAGGATGATATTCCGTACTCATAGTCAACTAAGTACAATAAATATTTCTTAAAACAAGACATAAACCTTGGATATCAGTCCAGTACTATCGAAACAGTTATTCTATGCCTCTTTACCACTTCTCAGATATATATTTTAGAAAAGTCCTCCACTTTATAAGATTCATGAATATGGATGAAATAAGATGAATTTTTGAGATGATACACTATCAACAATATAGGATAGTATTTCCAAACCATCATTAGGAGACCTATCATAAAATCCATGGTTATATGCTCCAATTTACAAACAGAAATAGGTAAAGACTGCAACTTACCCGTTTATTGCTGGTGCTATTCCTTAAACTGCTGATAGGTGAGGTATCTCATCACAAACTCAGCCACTTTTGTTTTCTTACCAACCCATAAAAATTGTTATTTTAGTTCCTTATACATATTTTGTATTCCAGGAAGAACAATGCATCTGGAATAGTGGTAAGAATGAATAAATTTTTTCTATCTAGCCATAGGTACCATGATACAATATAAAAACCAACAAATTGAACTCCCATATAGTTTCCACCCCTAAATGGTCTCCCCACCATTGAGTTTTAACCTCATTAAAACTCATTCAGTATTGGATGTATGTGCCTATTTTACCTTTTCAACCAGATAACGAACAAAACATATCAAGAAGAAAACCATAGCACTAACTTGGTATTCACAATCCAATTGCATATCAGATATCACCGACATTAGCTACCACTGATCTGAAGCATTTTTTTTGTTCCAATATCCCATATAACTTCTAGCTTAATGAAACTAGCACCGAATTGACTTTACCAAACATGTAGATTAAGTCAAAGTTAAACATTTTAAGATACTAATTCTATTTTATTCATCTCAGGTTGAAATATCTTTTTGATAAAATGTGTTTCAAGATCATATGACCTGTAAGAATTGTGAATTTATCACCAAAGAGGAAATGATTCCAAATCTTCAAAGCACAGAATAAAATATCTAATTAAAAATTATGATCTATAAGGAACAACATGATCTCTCTACATGATAACACATCCCAACATTAATCTTGAAGCATCATAATACACCACATACCCTTGTCCTGATTCTCGAAATATCAAGTTTGGTGTTGATGTAAGGTGAAATTTAATCTCTTGAAAGGAATTATGACATTCATTCTTATTTTTAATGGAAAAATTTTACTTATAAAAGATGTCATTGGTGAATCTTTTTATGAAAATTCATGAACATAACATCGATAATAACTAGTTAATCTAAGGAAATAACATAACTCAAGGCCATTATTTGGAATTTTCTAAGATATCACAACACTTATCTTTTCTAGATCCATAGAAACACCCTTTTTAGAGATAACATGGCCAAAAAAATGTACATATTGTATATAAAAGTCACACTTTGAATGTTTGGCCTACAAACAATGATCCCAAAATATACCCAACATTGTCACAAAGTGTTGCCCATGATCACCCTTGGTCCTTGAATACACCATCATGTCATCCAAAAAACCACCACAAAGGAATCCATATACCTTTAAAATATCAAATTCATAAATTCCATAAAGACCTTAAGATCATTTATAAGACCGAAAGGAATAACCACATACTCATAATGAACATATCTACTCCTGAAAGCTATCTTTGAAATATCATCCTTCTGAACCCACAATTGGTGATATCCTTACTACAAGTCAATTTTAAAGATCAACTAGGATCCCCTCAATTGATTGAACAGATCATCAATGCATGTAAGTGGATATTAATTCTTTATAATAACTTGGTTAATATTATGATAATCTACATAAAGCCTTAGAGCTCCGTATGCATTTTTTTCATAAACAAAACCAGAAATTACCATAGAGATGTACTGGGCTGAATGAAGCCTTTACTTTCCTGGTCTTCCAACTAGAAATTTAACTCCATTAGTTCTTTTGGTTCTATCTGATAAGATGAAAGTGAGATAGGAATGTTCCTGTTAAGATATCAATCATAAACTTTACTTCTCTTGTGGGTGTAAACCCTAATAAATTCATGGAATAAACATTGAGAAACAAATGAAAAATTATTGGAAAAATACTATCCATGATCTCATCTATCATTTACAAGGTCAACAATACCAACTGGCATGATATATTTCCAAACGCTAGTGCCAACAAGCCTACTTCACATGCCTTTACAATCTGACCTCCTCTAAAGAGATGCTCGATCCCATCCTTAGTTGTAAAACTAACCCTTCGGGTATAATAGTCGATGTGCGATTTGAATTTCTCAACAAATCCATACCCATTATTATGTCATAGACATCCATATAAATCATAGATAAATACCATATCAACTCATCTCCATCAATAGTTATAGAACATACTATTCACATAAAGGCTGAACATTCTCTTTGACCCAGAGGAGTTTTAAGTTCCAAAATAGAATTCATCATCCCAACATGAAAACCCATAAGATCAATAACTTGATAAGAAATAAATTAATGAGATTCACCCATATAAGACAAATCACGAATAAGGATATAATTCAAAATAATCATACCTATCACTATCAAAGTTCCAGATTGATCAACCACAATCACTTTCTTAGCTCCATACAATTTCTTACTCGATGCACTTTGTTATTTATTATGCCACTGATATTTTCCGGTTTGATGAGTGATGGTGTTCCTAGAATCACCATGTCTATTTGTGTTATTCTTAAAAGAATTATTCTATTACCCTCTTATTTTCAATGCATATAATGTCTGTGAAACACGAGATTTGTTATGAGAACTTGACCTTGAATAATTGTGACAATAGCATAGAATATTCCCTATATGGTTGAAATTATGGCATGATCTAAGAGTTGTTGTAAAATATCTCTTCATTTGATCAAAATATCAACAGTTATAACATCCTTTTTTTAAAAGGTTGGGGCTGAAGCCTCATTTATTATTAAAGCAAAGCAAAGACCTATTTAACTGGGTAGAGGGAGGCCCATTACATAGCCCGAAGGCCCAAGTAGCAATGAAACAGGTACTGTAGCAGTACTATAGCGTACTATAGCAGCGACGACACTGTAGCAACAGCGGGTACTGTAGCGGTGGCAGAGTACTGTAGCAGTAGTGGATACTGTGTAGTACTGTAGCAGCACGGGTATTGTAGCAGTACTATTCACAGAATAGGCTTTGGGCCAATTATTAAATCCTTGATTTCTCTTTGGTTTTGGAGAAAGATTCACCGATCCAACCATATGATTTTGAGTCATACCACTACCTTGGAAATAGGTTTCCCTATTTTTCTTGTTCCTAACATTATAGTTCCCACCATTTCCCATAGATATCAACATGCTTCCTCAACACATAGTTCCTGGGATATTTCTTTCTTCCACCATCCCTATATTGAACATCTCTATATAATCCATTATACAAAGCATGAAAATGTACAAGCATATTTATGGCCTCAACCCTGATTAAGAAATACGTTCTTTCAAGGAAACATTTTTCTAAAATTCTAGTGCAAAAAAGAACTAAATTCATGAATTTATCTGCATACTCTATCACTTATAGATTCTATTTCTTCAATATGAAAAATTTAGTTGTTCTAGAAATCCTAAACATACAAGGATATAATTTTTTGTTGATGAATTATTCAAAATACTACCATGGAATTCCTTAGTCTAATTTTACTTGGTATGATAAATCCAAAAATTTGCATGCTAGATCCTCTAGCATGTATATTTCCAACTTGAATTTTATCTTAACTAGTGTGTCTAAAATATAAGAGATTTGATTTATCTAATTCAACCACACCTATGCCTTTTCTATTTTTAAATCATCCTGAAAGGTGGGTGGATTCTACTTCTAGCACTAGATTGAATGATCCACTTGCCTTTGATTATCCATTATATTACCTCTATCCATAGAATGAGAATATTGGACTATATTTTGAACTAGATATTGGTTCACCTATGGATCAGGTGAAACCACATTCCCAGTAGCCTCTTCCAGTTGGTCTCTATAATGCCTAACCAGATCCATTTTCTATAACCATCAGAAAACAAAATTTAGTCTCATTCTCTATAAAATAAAGGATTATAAATTTCAAATTTACCACACCACATATATTACAAAAAGGATTTCTAAAATTTAACAATTTTCCACTGTCGTCAAACCATTTTTTAAAATTCTACCACAGTTTTGAAAATTAAACCATTTTCAAAATACCATTATCATGCCTTTTCAAAATCTCACATTTGAAAAAAAAATCAACAATTTTCAAAAATCAAATATTTTACACCAAATCATAAATCATTAATAAAAATTAATTATACCCTCCTAGTGGTAAGTCATTTTTATCAATGCATGTCATGATTTTCTCATTAGATAAATCCATGATGATGAGGTTACAACTACTTGATGTGTATCGAAACACTCATGTACCCAACTCCATGGTAAACTGAAGTTCAACATAAATAGGTCAGCTATGCCTCTTTGTGCTCTATATTTCAAGTCCTGAAAATCCTACTCCTTGCTACCATCCAAAATCAAGGACTAAACCAAATTGAATTTCAAATTTAGGACCGAACAAACTGATATCATTTTTAACATACCACCCCTCACCCATAGTCTTAAGAAGAGGTAGAGGGCGTTACTGAGTCTTAGGTGACATCCCTAAGACACTAAAGGAAAAAAATAAATTACAAGGTCTTTATAAATAATTGGTAGATGATTTTACCTTTAAAAATAAAACAACCAAACTAATAATTACAAAACCAAACAACCACCATACGATGCATGCGAACAATGTAATGCAACTAGAAGTAATACCAATTGAAAACAATACCAAACTAAAAACATGAATCTTATGAGAGTATAAATAGAAGACTAAAAACAACAACCCAAAAAAACCATGAAATCTAATAACAAATCAAGACAAGATACAAGATCCATCTCAACAATACATGCCCAATGTATCATGATGTATCACTAAAGAAATGAGATAACTTTCCTTTACCTATGTCTTAATGTATAACATCTTCAAACACACTAAATTTACCAAGACCGGAGTGAGTATAAAACTCAGTAGGATTTTCCCATATGAATTCCATAATCAAACCACTAGACTATAAAATGTTATAAAATTTATATAAAATATTTAAAAATAATTAAAAACTGTTTATATCGAATTCAAATTAATTTTACAAACAAAAATTTTCAAACCAAACATTTTTTCCAAGGAAAGTAACCAAACAAACATTAAAACCATTTCTCAAATACATTTGGCATACCCCATTCTATTATAAACATCCACACATTAATTAAACCATGGAAATATCTATACTCACAAGTGGTGAGTCATCTTTTCACTAAAACATCACTTGGTGAACCATTTTGATGAGGTAGAGTTCATACCATTATCCATCCCACTTTTTATGGGGGAAACTTCATAACCTTATCCGTACAAAATGCACATGAACACACACCAACCAATTATTCTGAAAACCATGTCAAACCAATTATGCCAAACCATTTGAATAGAAAAACCTTTTATTGAAAAAATTTCCACTAACCTTTTTCTATGAATCAAAATAAAACCATATTTTGAAATCACCATTTTAAAATCATGAAACAAAGAAATTTCCATAAAACAACAAATTCCACAATTTCATTAACCATCATTAAAGAGGGTTTCCATATATATTTTTACATAAATGCCACAATTAAATTCAATAAATTAAATAAATTTTAAATGAATAATTTAATTTATAACTAAGAGGAGTTGAGAGTGAAGCCATTCACCTCGCAACTTAGGAAAAAATGAAGAACAACAAAAATTATTCAAAACAATTGGATTAGATATTCCAAAACTCACCTTAGATCTTATTACCTATCATCAAAACAACCATATATAAACATGATTGGAATTATAAAACATTAATATATTCCCAATGTATTAGATACATGAATCCAAGAGAGTTAAAAAGAAGAAATCTATGGAAAACCACCAAGAACGAGCACTTACTAAGGAATTTGGTCTCCAACACACCAAGATTCACCAATGGATTGATCCCGAATCAAAGGGAAGGGTCTCCAAAATATTGGGATGGAGACGAATTTGATTTAGAGTTTTATTAAGGAAAAATTTAGTGTATTAATAGGTGATTCATATTATATAGACAAAATTCAGATATAATTTTTTAACGCTGCACTGTTAGGCCGAACAATTATAAAAATTATGTGAAAACTGTGTGCCGAACACTTCCTCCAAAAACCCCTCACATAGTTGGCTCACATGGTTATAAAGACCAAGATCCACCCATTCTCATCCACTCTTTTCACACTTTCATTATTCCTATTGGGTAGAAGCACAGTTTGGGAAATCTGTGCACCAACCTTGCGCCTTCCCAATAACCTCTATTTCTCCCTGCATAGTTTCCTAGAGGTGTTTCATGATTTATACTAATAATGATCAAACCATTAACCTCCTAAAATTCCCTAAAAACTTTATATAAATCCTCAAAACCTTGGAAACCTTAACCCAAGTGATTTATATACTTAAAATATATATATATATATAAAGGGTTAATTAGATGAAACAAGAGGTGATAAAGATTATCCTCATGAATAAAAAAATAAAATGGGATATGGAATGAAGAACATTATGATTATAACCAATCACATATCTCATTATATGATTAACAACCTCAACTTGGGTCAAATTTTCTAACACACCTAATAAGAGAAAAATGGATTTTCATTGAAGTTTAGTTAATGAAGACCATATAGGGAATAATATTCTTCTTCATACATGTCAAGTATGTGAGAAGAATCACATAGAAAAATATATCAAAGGAATATGAATATACCTTATATTTTATAAAAAAGGGAATACAGAAAGTAATTTTCAAGGAAAAATGATGATTTTGATGGAGGAAAATGAAGTTCATCCAAAGGTGTCATTTATAGTTCATTCTCTTATATGTGGGGAACATGGTACTTATCCAAGGGATAAATCCTAGATGAACAAAGGGACTATGCTATATTAATCATTAAAGTGTAATTATTGAAGTGGTATTCAATAATTTTGTTTTTGAAGTGTTATATCAATGTTATTATAGTAATTAAAATCATGAGACATCTAAGAATTGTCCTGTAATAGTTTTTCTTTACAAGTTTGGAAACATATTATGAATGGTACCAATAACCTAGAAAAGTGATTTAGTGGAAAGTTTATATTTTTAGTAAAACACATGATTTTGGGATCGATAAACCATTATATGTTCTTGATGTCAAGATAATAATGGTTAGTTGGGATAAATAATGGATTGATTTTGATAAATTAAATTTGATAGTGTTGGTGACCTTGAAATTGGTTAGATATTTGATTTAAAAGTGATTTATATCATCTTTGGTGAAGTTTCTTTCATTTTTGGATTTAAAAAATACATTAGATATAGTTAATTTTGGGAAGAATATATGTTTTAATTGAGGTTTTATGTTGATTTAATTTATTTAAGTAAATTATTAACATGTTTTAAGAGAATATATGATCATGGTATTTACATGTTTGGTATGTGACATTATGAGTTACTTTATGTTGTTTGTGGATAAATGTTAAAGTTTATATTGAATAAGTGGTAAAGTATTTTAGATTTTTTGGGGTTTTGGATTTTTTAGATATATTTTGGAGGATTATTAAGGTTAAATATTTATTAAATTGTTTAAGTTGAACTTTGGGTGTTATTTTTGTGGTTTTCTAAATTAATATATTATATTTATCTATTTTGGATAACCTGTGATAACCATTTATATTTTAGTGAATATAAAGAGATAAAAGAATTAATTTTTATTATTTAATGGATCTTATTATTATTTAATAGTTAATTTTAGTTACCTGATAATGAAAAAATCATCTTGAATATTCATTTCTTTGAGTAAGAGATGAGATAAAAGTGTAAATTAATCGAATCACAACCAAAGGATGAAATTATAGTTTTGAAATGGAAATAAATAAAGTAAATTTTATAATTTTATACATATTGATAGTAAGATAATACTTAAACTCTAGGAAAATATCTTGAAATAAAAAATTTATCCTTTTATCTTCATTTCTGATGAATTTATGGTTTTCTTTATCGCTTACCAATTTATGGTTTTATAGTCATTAACATTATCATGATCATGTTATCTTTCAATATCTATTACTCATAGGATGTTATTTTTCTCCACCATGCCCATATTTTCACTTACCAAGAATTTTTTTCTTCTATGGGAACTCGATTAGTTGTTATTTCAATAACCTTTATGTTTTATACTTCCCTTTTTCCAAGGAAGTTTTATTATCCCTTTGTATTTATGTGGGTTTTACACAAATTTGTTTTCAAATATTGAACCTTAAATTACCAATATATAAATTGTGTGGAAGAAATTTATTTAATAGGGATATAATGTAACACCCTGATATTTTACAATATATTTTTCTTTAAATAAATTATATGTGTTTGATATCTTTCTTGATAAGAAACATCAAGATTAAAATGAGTCTCAATATACTATAACTTAGTCATTAAATTAGATATATGAATAGGAATAAATGAATTATAAAAAACATATATAAATGTTTTATATAATAAAAATTTATTGATTAATTCATAATAAATAGGTACCCAGTTTTCAGTAAAATCATTTTATTCTTTAAAACTATGTTTTCTTCAAAAATGGGTTTTATTGCATCTTATGAATGAAAATTATAATTAATTTATACAATTTTTAGAAATTTTATTTTAGGTAATGAATATATTTTTTTTAAATAATTATATCAATATTAGTTTAGTTTAAATTTTTGGGATTTTTCTAAAAATATTTATATTTCAGTGAATATTGAAAACACCAATTTTTGTTAAACTATCATTTCTTTTCATTAAATCAAGTAATTTAAAAGCCCATTATGCTTTTAATTTTAAATTCATGTAAAATAAGTATACTTTAATTATAAATAATATAATTAATTACATATGAATCACCATTATACTTGATTTTCGTATAAGTTCATTTTTGGGCTTAAACATAAATTTCTCTAAAAACAGTTTTATGCACACAATGTGTATTTATCTTAATAAATTAAATAAATAATTATTTATTAATGGTTTTAATAAAATTTAAATATTATATATTAAATAAAATATTTTAACATTCATTTTATTGTTTTTACAAGGCAAGTGAAGATTGTAAATTTATTTTTATGCTTAAAAATACATTTTTTTAAAAATGGGTTTTCATTATGTTTTTCATGTTTATTTTAAAATTAATTTCAAACACTTATTAAAATTTAATTTGATAAAATTTATTCTATATTTGGGATCATCAGGTCCAAATTTGGTAATGTGGACACTTTCATTTTTTTCTACAATTAATAGTAAAAAAAAGTAACGATTTGTTATCACAATTAAGGTTAAAATATGTTTATTGTGGGGTTAGGGGTTAAACTAAGATATAAGGGTAATATTAACACATAAACTTGTCTAATTAAAGTAATTCCATGTGTGTACTCTCCCTCACTTATAAAATAACACCTCTTATCCTCCATTATTCATAAATTTTAATCCTTTTAGATCATCAAATACCTACCCTAATACATTTCTAGACTCCCTCCCTTCATCCTATAGTTTTTGGTCTTCTCATAAGTATATCCTAAGAAGGTTTAAGGTGTAATCCAAAGGAGTTCTCTCAAAGAATAGGTATAAATCTCAACTGAGCTCTTTAAATTTTATCTTTTCTTCTAACTTATCTAAACCTATTGTATCCATCATAAAATGATGAATATAAAACCATAAATATACTTATATGTTATTATGATGATGTAAAAATATTTACCACTCCTTTTTTTCAACTGGTAAATGAAAGTATCGCTCGTGTATACGTGTGGACTATCGTCTCCACATAACGATATAATTCATTTTCCATAACTATATTTTATGGTTAGTTATTATCATATATTAAATGTATATATATGATATTTATGAAATAATTATGATTATAGAATTATAATATCGTATCTACCTTTTTACTATCCCATCTATTGGAAAATGATAACATCGCTCATGCATACATGTGGACTACCACCTTTGTGAAGCTATGTGATTAATTTTTCATTTTTTCTTTACATGGATGGTAATAAGGATATATTGAATTAATATATATGATTTATATTATATATTAATTACTTTATAAAGGTGATTTTCTTTACCTTTATTTAGTTCCATCAATTGAAAAGTGTAAACACCACTCATGCGTTTGTACGAATTTCCATCTCCACAAAATAATGTAATTAATTTTTCATCACCACTTTATATGAATAGTTAAAAAAGTTTATATAATGATTAAATATGATAATTATTACCGGATTAATATTCTATATATGATGGAACCATGATCAAAATTCAAGTATCATAATAATCAAACTAAAATATACACGAAAAACGAAACTATTAACACCCAGAACAATAGATTTTGATATAGAATTATTAATAAATGGGTATTGAAATGTTATAAGTGGATCATATATGATATTATAAGTGTAAAAATGGTTTTTTATATAATTATAATTAATATATATTTATTAAATACTATTTTAGATAATTATAATAAATATAAATTTATTAAATAGGATTTTAGAGTTCTTATGAATCAAGTCAGACATATGGTAAGGGTTCTTCGTCTCAGTTTTGTTTCTTTAAGACATGTTTAATGTCATACAAATATTTATTTCTATGAGTTATATATTCTAATACTTTGACATGTTATATCATGGATACTTTTTAATTCATGGTATTTAATGTTACAATTTAAATTATTCCATCCAAAATGATTTGATTCAAAAGTTATCAAAATTGTAAGGGCTTCTCATTTCACTTTTGTTTCTCTGAGACATATTCTATATTCAGCACTTATTTCTTTAATGTAGTGTATATAATAAAAATTTTAAATTTTATATCATGAATATAATTTTATTCATGATATTTAATGTTTAATTTTAAATTATTTCTTTCATAGGGGTTATGATTAAAAATTTAGCAAAGTGGTAAGGGTTTTACATCATAGTCTCATTTTATCGAGATTTTTTATGATTAATTTTTTAATGATGAAATTTTATGTTATATCTTTAAAAAATCTCTTGAATTTTATTATTTTATGGTTAATTTTTATAATATATGTTTTTGTTTAATTTTCCTCCCTTTAAGTACACAAGATACCCAAAGAATATTTTTAAGGAAAACTGGATTTATTTCCTCTTTGGTTGGGAATATTTTTCTTACATGCTAATATTTTCCTTAAGGTGTTTTGAAGAATGTTTTTAATATTTTAAAATCAATTTTTAAAGCCATTTTTACCCATTTTTTAATTTATATATATTTTTAATTTAATCTTCCTTCCATTTTCTAGACATATTACTTTTGAATTTTTATCGAAAATGTGAGATGAATATTTATTTTAATGTATACCACAAAAAAAAATTTCCCAAAATTAAGAATAATATTTACTTTGAATATTTATTTATAAGTTTCCATGATTATTTTCAAAGAAAATGATTTCATTAATATTTTGGTAAATTTTATATTTTAAAGAAGTTATTTCGAAATAAAAATTATATTTTCCTTAAGAAATATTTCACTGATCTTTTAATGGAATTTTTCCTGTATTATAACATCATTTGGTGTTATTGTGATTCAATAGGGACATGATCCTATGATACCATACTTATTATTTCTTTGTATGGTTTAGGATTATGATGATGAAATATTGATGAAACCCGTTTTTCTTTTACATGGGTTAAGCTATAATGAAATGGTAAATGTTTTTGTAATCTTGTGGTATAAATATGAATAAATTATGATTATGTGACTAATGAGTCCATTATACATGCCCAATACATTAGGTAAAGGTTAATATTTTATGAGCATAAAGGGTACATATGAGATTAGCCTAAGTCTAAAAGAGGATTCATGGGAGGTTATCCCAATCCCAAAATAGGGTACACAGAAGGTTATCCCACACCTGAAGTATATAGATAGGTGTTTATCCCATGCCTAACATGTGATGAATGTATTTGCAGGTATCCTTGACATAATATTTCTATGATTATGATTATTACATACTTTATTCCACTCATTTATGACATGATCTTATACCAATGTTATTCTTTCATAGATCACGTTCTTTGATTATATTATGATTCATGTCTTATAAACTGCCATGATTTAAACCATAAATAATTATTATGATCTATGAATTGATATTTATGGTTTTAAAATGTCAATCTCATGTTCTAATACCCTTATAATCATGTTATGCTTAAATGATCATTGATATCTCCCTTCTTTACCCTTACTGAGCATCCTAGATCACCCTTTATTATGTTTCCTTTTCCTTAGGATATGAAGAAACTTCTTAGGCATGATATATATAAGAAGGGTGATATTTGTGAAGAAATTAGTGGGAGATGATGTAGATATTTTTTGTACCAGTTATTTATATATTGAAGTTTCCAAAGAAACTAAACCTTTATAACTTTGGTATGAATGATAATAATATTTAATTAATCTTAATCTAATGAGATTTAATATTTATGTATTAAATGCTTGGGACACCTTAATTAATCAATGTTTTAAATTTTAATTTCAATTGATGGATTTTTTGAATCTAGAAATTTTTTTCTTTATCCATTTTAAATAATATTTTATTATTTTTCTTGGATATTTTTTCATAGGAATTGATTTCATAAGAGTTGTATTTTATTTACAGGAGTAGACTTACATAAGGGTTTTTATAATGTTTACAAGTGTCATAATAAGATTACTACATAGGGAAGTTTTATTAATGTACATATATGAATATAAAACTACCCAACCATGAAAGGATTTTCAATAATGTATGTAGATTCCCACATAGTCAATTATTTTACACTACATAGATCC
This sequence comes from Viscum album, assembly GCA_963277665.1. Taxonomy (NCBI): domain Eukaryota; kingdom Viridiplantae; phylum Streptophyta; class Magnoliopsida; order Santalales; family Viscaceae; genus Viscum; species Viscum album. The sequence continues at coordinate 115,725,114 of OY728139.1, read as the reverse complement.
ACATTTGGGAATTTGTGAGTGGGTGAAAAATAAGGGATTTTTCCATCAAATAAAATATTCATGTATGTTTTATATAACCTAAATTACTAAAATTAAATTAAAAACGAATGATACCATGGAATTTATAGTAATTCATAGGCTTTTTCAAGATTGAAACTTGAAGAAGGTGAGATGAGCCACCATTTTGAGATCTCGATGCTATGAGTTGGAAATAAAAATTGATAAACTAAGCTCAATTGTGCAATTTGAGTGTTACATTATCTTTTAGGGATTTTGATCAACCTTTTTAACCTATGTAGAGTTGAATGAGGTGTTACAGTTGTTGGAAATAAGCTTATTGGAATCAAAATTGGGAAGATCCTTTCCAGTGATATTCCAAAGAGTTTTAAATGAAATAAAATCAACCTGTTTCAAATACAAGAGTTTGATCAAGTGATTTAGATTATGTTTTTGGGGTGAAGGTGATAATATAAAATGTTGTATGATTTTTATTGGTAAAATTACAAGGAATATGGATCAAAATTTGAAATGGTGAAGTTGATGGGTTTGAATGGAAAGACCCCTTTTTGTTGGATCTCATTTGTTCCCTATGTAGGTAAAATTGTAGGATTTGAGGGATGGACACAAATATCTTGATTATTGTGGCCACAAGTTTTAAGGGGGATAAAACATTATGTTTATATAAATTCATCAATAAGTTCAAACCAAGGCTCTAATAGGTGGTTAAGTCCATAGGTATGCATGAATTTTTTTATCCAAGCTTAGTTGATTAAACAAGATGAATCTGTTGAGCCATGAGATTGAGCTTTATATGATGGTTGATGAAGAATTTCAAATTTTTCCTGGTGGGTGATGAATTAGGAATCTATATCATGCCTTATTTTTTATTCTTTCTATGGGGACCACCTACATGTTTACAATGTACCCTGGATTTATGTTTCCATGTATTCCAACATTCCAAAGGTGGGTAGATTTCATCAGTTTTATTAGTGATTTATCCTCCTTGATCGAAATAAGATGATGGGATGTTGGTTCCTCCTTCCCTAGATTCCTCCTTGTATCTCTTTTCCTAATTCGGGTATCCCTTATAGATTAATTTGTTTTTATAGAACTCATTACTAGTTCCATATCTCTATGGACACTAGTTAATTATGCTGCTTCTATCTTGATAGGTTATTATCCTTCAGTCAGGAGAGTAGTCACATTGGTCACTACTAGGAATGTCTATATGTTGGGTGCATTGGTCACCTATAAAACTTTATCTTAGTAGGGAATATCATATGATACATCTAAGTTCATAACCCAAGGTATCTTGTGAAGATCACAAGGTAATTGATGACAATTTCATTAGTATTCCAAGGATTTTTACCTTGAGAATCCCATGTTTACTACATACGGAAAGGGTTCTAGAATAGGTTATAAGTTTTACATCATGTGGAGATGGATAATAACTCTTGGTTAAGATGAACTAGGGAATGAGTTTAACATCTTGTGGAGACCGATCAGATTCCCTGTGGAGGTGGACTGAGGAGGTGAATCCCTAAGAGGGGACACCTAGATTTAATATTTTGGATCGAACACCTTGTGATATGGATCTGTAAGGTGCATCCCTAGGAGGAAATATGCCACACAAAAGATTACCATTGTGGATAAAACTCCCCATGGGGTGGATCCGGGATGTGCGTACCAATAAGGGAATATGTCACACCTAATTTTACCAATGTGGATCAAATTTCCTATGAGGCAGATTCTGGAGGTGTATCCCTAGGAGGGAAGATGTCATACCTGAGTTTACCAATGTGGATTGAATTCTTTTTGAGGAAAATTTGAGGGGTGTATATATAGGAGGGAATATTTTACACTTGAGTTTACCAATGTTAATAGAGCACATTGTGGGGAAGATCCAGGAGGGAATATGTCACACCTAAGTTTACCAATGTTGGGATTGAACCTCATATAGGCATCCTACGTACCCTTTTTTGAATATAGGGATAAAAACCCACATAGTTAAACACCACAGTTTAAGGTTGTATAATAGGACCAATCCATACAATTTAACATCATATGATAAGGACACTTGCATCATGAAAGGAGCATCAATGAGGGATGGTGTGGGATTACATATAAAATATTCCCTCATAAGATGATTGCTCTTAGGGGAATGATACGAGGTTAATACATGGAATCTGGATAAGAGTTTAGGATCACATCGTGATGAGGAAGGATAATGTGGGGCTTATACATGAAATTTTCCCAATGCGACACTCTATGTCCTATGAGTGATGCAATATGGACCAAAGTGGGAGAGGGTGGCATCCCATGATGATCATACATGAGGAATAATATGATTATCATGTAGGGTAGAAGGTGTGGGATCATTCCATGTCAATCATACATGGGGAATATATTGTTTATAACATAGGGAAAGTCTACAGTTTTATGTCATGTGATGAAGATATTTTCATGTAGTTTTATGTCATATGACTAAGATGTGGAGCTACGCAGTTTTATGTCATGAATCTCATACATGGGTCGACACACTCCTCACCCTTAAGGATTATATGACCACCACTCACACACCTTTGGATGGGTAATGGCATTGGAATTGTCATGTATGATTGGTCAATCATAAGGTCCACATTAGATTCTCTATTCTTATAAACAACAAGGGGATAGAGTACCTATTCTTAGAAGCAACATGAATATTGGAGGCTTGATCCCCACTTGGGGGAAGTGGGTACACCCAAGAGTGGGTGGAACTAGTCACATCATGACTCGATGTGCTACTGAAACCTTCCTAGATTGGTGTGGGGTCATAGGGCACTCAACATTTTCAAAGGGGTTTCAATCTAAGGGAGGAACCATGGAGAGGATTGGGAGAGGTGCATCGTAAAGATTAGAGGTTTTTGAAGGAGGGACTTGTAAGGATTAGGGTCCTTAGAATGTCTAGGGGTTTAATAAAGGAGTATTCTTCCTAAAACAGGGTGACCCTACCTCAAAGTGAAGTCATGATTCATTGGGGGTGTGATTCATGAATGTTGAATGCTCTGTGAAGCATCTAGTGCCTCAGAGGGCCTTCTTCCCCCATGAATGGTAAGGGAATTCGCAAATGGAATATCTAATTTGGTCGAAGGCTCTTAAGGAAACAAGGGGATGGTTTCACGATGATTGGATACCTTGGGTGATCCATTTTTTGTTTTCTTTATGATGATTAGAGGGATTTTGTAAAGAGAGTGATTTTTAGAGTCAAAAGGTCACCATTTTTTCAAAATTTAGACTTAAGGGGGTATTTATAGGGAATGAGTTTCATGAATATTGGATTTTTTCATGAAGTTGTATGATATTTGTGAAGGGGAAAAACTCTGTGAGTCTAAGAGTCACGTTCGAGGAGATTATTATCTACCCTTCATGTGTTCACAAAGAACTACATGACTCTGAGATGTCATTGTGCAGAGTTTACTATCAGGACTTCACATTCTCATGAAGGAGCACCATGGACCCAGAGCTTCTTGAGATTTTACCCTTCGCAAAGCCAATTATCTTTGTAAAATAAATTATTAGAGGGGATTTCAGGATATTTTGGATTGGATTCTCCCCAAACCTGTCATACCTTCCTCGACCTCTCCTATGGAATGCATATTTCAACCCCAAAAAATGACCCCCCTTAGAATTGGAGCCAATGCAAAAAGGAGGTTCAGATTATAATGGATAATCATTGAAAGTTGGAAATAATATCTCTTTCATGAATCAAATTCATGAAGTCTATTCATGATGCGGGTTTATGAGGCACTTGCATGAAAAACCGACCAAAAATCCCCCTAGGACTTTCTCCTATAAATAGTAGATGATACCCTTGAAGGGACCACCAAAATTTTTCAAAGATAAAGGCATGTGCTCTATTTTCACAAAGCTCAAACCCTTTGTGATCACTCTGCGATTCTAATCCTTACTACCTGTGAAGCTAACCTTCTTGAAATTCAGTTCTTCACTAACCATGATCTAAGATATCAACTTCCATGAACCAAATATTCATGAAAATCTATATTATAATCCTTCCTGAAACAGACTCAAAAAACATACATGTTTTGAATCAAATGGCCACTCAAGGAGCAGATGTTTCTGCCACTCATTAGGAGGAAATGGATAAGAATATCTTGACCAGGTATAGTGTTTGAAGCATCTCAAACCATGACTCACTCATTTAATTACTAAAAGGTTCCCAGAAAGAGTACCCTCTATGAAAGAGGCTTACTATCTATTTATTTAGGTTGAGAGACAATGTTTTTATCCCTATGGTAAGAAGATATTATCTAGCCTATAGTTCATAAGCATACTGGGATAGTACAAGTGGCATAGGGCTACTAGAGGACACATCTTAAGGATAATGATCCAATCGTAAAGAAAAATACTTAGAACCACCTCAAAAATATCAATAGGTAGAATCTATAGGACGAGAATTCCCCACCACAGTTTTATATGATCCTTAAGGTGGGTTTGGGGAATCCAATCAAGTGGTGGAACGATAACTAGGACACGTGCTAGGGTGGAAACTTAACCAATTAATGGGACTGTTCCAATAGGGAATGTGAATCATTACATGAGTTTGAGGCTGAGATGAAGTGAGTGGGGATCTATGAGAAAATATGGGCCTCAACGTTTCTTGCTTACCTCTACTAGGATATCATGCCTGAGTTGTTGAGTTTGTGGTCACTAGGAACCAACACATTCTATCTTCAGCATGGGGAGGTCAACATCATGCTATGGGACCTACACCAAATCACCAAGATCCCAATCCAGGGGGTGATTTATGATGAGTTCCTCCCCATAGAAAATGGTGGGGCTTCAGGATAAAATACCATCCCTTGTAAGGGTATTGCTGCATCTAGTATAGGGAACTGACAAAGAGAGGTTGGGGATGAGGGAAATTCCATTAAAGAAATCGTTCATGTATTTCATAAATAAACCCAAACTAGTGTAGTAGGTACCTAATGGGGAAAATACAACAAAGAAGATACTAGGGGGGCCATGAAAAAGTACTGAAGCATATCAATGGGGTAAGGATCACTCCTATTGGAAGATTTTGGAGGTGAGCCAATGAAAACTATGGGGATTAAATATCAGGCATGAAACTACTATGGTCAACCTGGAGGGGTTCATCTCCATGCTCATCTATGGCTAGATGCTCCCTATGATGGTTTCACACATGGGGGTGTGGCTGAGAACCTTTATTATGATAGAACTTCTAGCAACGAGGCAATGCGTCAACTTGGATATCCTGGTATTGGTGAAGAGGTATAAATTTCTTTGCCATATTTGTGAAGGGAAGACTCTGCTCAATTTGTATGGGACCTCCATTTCATGTATAGATGGGTGGCTACACACATGGGAGGATATGAGTACCCGAACCCCATTTATCCTCTAACTATGAAATCATGACCATAAATCTAGAATATTTCAGGGAGTCAACCACTCAAGTTTGGCTTGTTGGACATGCTGGAAAAGGTCTGGTTGGAAGAGTACTTTATTTTTTACCTGTTCCCCCTTCCAATGGGGATGGTGACTGATGATGGTACATGGACCATTGAGTAGTGATCAAACCTCTAGGATTTTTGAGGCAGGTTAATAGTAGTGAGGGTTGACTACAAGCCAATCTAAAAACAATACAATCTAAACCATTTCTCAAGAAATTTCATATGCATAAAATAACTGACACCAAAGGTATACATGGAGGTGTTCCATGAGTGTCAACCTTCGGTCCTGAAGAAGATCTGGAACATGTTCATATATGAGGATAGAATAATTTAGAATGTGTTTACACCCCTATCATTGCATTACGAATCATCTATGAATATGTGATAAGTTAAGAGAGTGTATATCCTAGGGATATATTGAGGCGTTGGACCACCCGGGATAATGAAAGAGATGCCCCACAAAAATGGGGCTGAGGGTGAGTGGTGGTTGGATTGCACTGTGGACGTAGGGATGGTTTGGTAGGTAGAGATTCTATCATAGGGACAACATAGGTGGAGGTTGGAGGGAGAGGAGAAATGACATCAGGTTTGGATCTCCAAGGAAAATGCTCGTGAGAGGAAGGAAAACCCTTTGGGGTAGTCCAAGTGGAATATTTTCAAGGCCTAGTGAATCGGGTAAGTCAACTAGATATTCCTAGTGATGCCATGTTTCCCAGTGCCTAGAAGAACTAGGGACTTGAAAAGAATATCACCACACCTCAAGGGGTGTGGTAATAACTCATCACTTATGGGATATACCTCACTAGGATGGTCCAATTAAAATTAGGTTTCTATGTTTCCCATTCCAAGGTGATGAAATACATGGAAAAGATAGATGATGTAATCTACTCATGTTGTATCATGTATCTCTTGATTGATAGGGTAAGGGTGATGCTTGTCATGTATTCCACTCAGAATATTCCTGCGATTCACATAGTTGTTGGCACAACTAAGGGTGAAGGATAAATAGAGTCTAGGGTAACTAAAACCTATTGGGACTCATCGGACGATGAACAAACAACTTTTGATCAGGTAAACCCTATGATCTTTGTGCATTTTTGGACATCACCTAGCCCTTAATATCTTTGACTAATTAATTCTTTCGCTTATGAAAGAATCAATGATCATGTAAGAGTGATATTTTTATAATGAGACTCAGGTATAGGGTGAGGGAACCTCAATCCTTAAATGGGCCAATGTGGGGACCCTTATTGAAGTCATAAACATAGGCATCCAACCACTAGTTGAAGTAGCACCTGTGACTGAGGTAGTGGCCACTAGGGAAATGAATTTCATGGGGGAATTACCCACGAACCTCTAGGATATCTTCACTTGGATTTATTATTCACATTAACATATTCTTCCCTTACACTTTTTCCACTTCTTATTTTCCTTTATATGTTTAACTGGCTCATATTAAAATGGAAATTCAAGCTGTGTTTGGGGCCCAATCATTATCACCAACATCTGAGTTAGTGGTAGTGCCATAATTTGAGATGACTGTAGAGGGTGATACTCCTATAGAGGAGATGTATGAAGAAGATTTGGTGGAAAATACAACCATGAAGGTGACACAAAAATGGATTTCTGAGATCATTACCTCAATATAGGGGTTCAAGATGATGCCTGTAATGGGACTGGCTAAATAATATGCTATGGTGGAGCCTGTTAAGGAGGCTCCACTGGAGGTAACCATTGGAGATGAATCCATGATGGAGGATGCATCAATTATGCTAGTAGCTAAGGTGACTTGGTAGGTTGTGTTGGAAGTGCCTACTCTATAATTTTGAATGGTGGAATCTATGGGAGTTAAGGCTAAAATTGCACTACTAGTAGGGGAAACTGAGGAGGATAGAATGGTCACACCCACCCTAGAAGTTCCATAAGGGGGTAGTCAAGGATTTTTCTACATCTAGGGAAGTTTATGAGGATCTTTTACTAAGAATATATCTACAACCAATCATTACCAAGTAACTATCTATATACAATCTAGTTGTTAAGGGATGGGAAGTATTCCCTCGATATAAGCTTTCACCACCAGAATATTTCGAGGATTCATCTTAGATGTCGCCAAGAAGAATTGGGTTATGCATTGAAAGGAATGGAGGTATGTGTATAATTTTATCACCCTAACCCTAATTTCTGAACCTCCAAGCTGGGTGGGATTTCTCCTCCATTGGCTAGTTAGCCTAGGGACTAGTGGGGTGAACTTCAGCATTGTTCACGCACTGACTCAAGACTTTCTTGTTTATATGGATCACGATGAATGGAAGGTTCTTGAAATTTCTTGGAAGAGGCACAATGAAGAGGGTACTAAGGCTCTTAAGATAGCTAAAGGGGATATTTCCCACCTATAAGGGTTGTCATAGGATCATGAAATGGTCACTTCTACTCAAACAAATATCATTAATCATATAAAGGCGCATTTGGAAGTGGCAGAGGCCAAGGTGACAGAGGATACATCATTAACGGATGAGTGATAGTATGAATAGAATAGATAGTGTAACATGGACAAATAAGCTCATCCTAAAGACTATAAATAGAAAGAAGACCTATTGGAGTGGTAGTGGACCCTGGCGGCCACTTAGAAGAGGCTGGCTGAGCTCGAACACTTGATCACTAGGGTCGATCTTTGAAGTAAATTTACAAAGGAGAGGCTCCAATATGTGGATGACCATATGAAAATTTTATTTGTTCATATTAAACCTTTACATGCTTCAACATGTTTCTTAAATTTAGTTATCTCACGTAGATCAGTTTAAGAGATAACCATTGACCGATCCCTATGCTTATGTGAGCCATGCTCAGTATAAGAAACAAGGGATGACCATGTGATTTCTCAATCACATGAGAGGGTCAAACAATCATCGAACACTTAGGGTATTCTATTGAAGAATTACTACCAGGAGTGTTTGGGTTGAGAGGGGATATGGCTGGAGAATGGGTCTCTCTAAATAAATTTTTTTTTTCCAATATGCACTAGTGCATGACTAGGATAACACCATAGACATTGAATTAAACTCCAACAAAGGGGAAATATAGAACATGAATCAAGATTCCCAAAATATAGAACAAAAGGGGAGTCACCTGATGATATAGGATAACTAGTAACTAGGTTCGAAACACACTATCTGTACCGCTTATCTAGGAATGGGGACAAACAAATGAGGTTCCACCACTTACCATGTTCAAAACATGGGCCCTATCTTAGAATGTTATCCAATTTCCTCCAGGGTGTTGGACCAGGATAGTAGGTGATCCATTTTTTACAAACGCTATTGTTGTTAGGGATCCCTTAAGACATTGAGGGGGATGAGGATCTAAATAAGGGGCATAAAAAGCATATAAATAAAGTGATGGAATGTTCAAATGAATTCCAACACTCCTAGAATTACACCACCATATATTGAAGCATGTTGGGTAAGAATATCGATATGATAAAAATTAAAACTATTCTTCCAGAGGAGAATCATCTCAAATTTTGAAATATGGTCAAAGAACATGAATGATGTGGTAGGATACTGTCACCGAATGAGAGTTTTTCTCTAGTGAGGTCCTAATACATCTCATTGTTTTATATTGTGTAATGAGGATAATGGACACATAGTTTAACATCATATGATAAGGATATTGGACACAAATTTTAACATTATATGGTGATGATGATGTATCTCACAATTTAACATCATGTGATCAGGATGTGGTATGTGGGGCTTATGCACAAAGCTTCCCATCATTCCTTCCTCATGTTAGGTTACGAGGGAATCCCATGTACATTGCATGGGGTAGGGTTACAATTTAATGTCATGTGAAAGGACACAGTGTTGGGATGTGAATGGGGGATCCTAGGAGGAATTTCAGCATGGAATATCCTACAGACATATTTTAAGCATAAAGTTTAAGGTCATGTTGCTTAGACTAATGAATCCTAGTTTAAATTTGTATATTTTAGACCAATGGAAAATATTTTATGGTCATAATTATTAGACCACATGGGATGTTTCTCAAAGGAATGTTTGATACATCAAAGGAAAGTTACCTGGCTTGAATAGAGGGGCCACCTGATGTTGCAAAAAACACCCATAAGACAAATCAAACATATTTTAAGGTCATGATGTTTGGACCATGTCTTTTAGTTTAAGGTCATAAAGCTTGGACCTAGAGTGGGTACCCCAGAAGTATCTGTGTAACACAGAAGATTTACAGCCAAACATGAATTGAGGTTCAAGGAGGCCCAATGCAGCACAACACATTCCCAGGGTGATTCATACATAGTTTAAAGTCATGATTTTTGGACTTGGGATCTACTCTTAGTTTACATTCATATAGTTTGGACCATAGGGGCTCATATGCCTCAAACTTTCTTGGAGAAAACCCCCTCCTAAAACCTAATATCGGATGATACAAACTTGGTTTTGGAAACAAAAAGCATTATGGATTTCCTGTTACTCACAGGGGAGAACACAATGAGGGGCATGATTGGCCAGAAAATCCCACAAGGGTGACTATGACTTCCAAGACCTAGATATAAAAAGAGGGGAATAACTGATAGATTGGGAACAATTATTGACCAAGTTCAAAACATAGGTTCATACTCACATCATTTAGAGATGAGGCAAACAAATTTAATATATAATGTTTAACTAGTGTAGTGTGAGACCATTCCATTAGGGAGGTTGTTCAAATTGTGAGGATGTTGGTTATCCAAATCATGGAAAGCATAGAGTGTTTTTACCCTGGAAAACGCGTTCCCAAAATTTCCCAAATGCTTCCATACACGAACCAAGATCATAGTCCATTTAGCAAGCTTCTATTTGGTAGGTCGAAGGTCCCAAACGGAGCTACATATTAGGAGTTATGGACATTTGAAGTTGGGATGGAAATCTGGTTCATGAAGCCCCCTCCGTGATCGCGGAGCGCCGCCGCGAAGTAATGAGGCGAGAGGCTCCGCGAACCCATTTGACGTTCGCGACGCGCCGCGAAGACCCGCCACGAAGCACAAGAGGCAGGATTCTCCGCGAACGAATATGGCGTTCATGAACCCGCCGCGAAGTAGAAGAGGCGGTAATGCTCCGCGAACGCCCTGACGTTTGCGAGCCTACCGCGAACCAAAGGAGGCGGAACAGCTCCGCGAAGTGCCTTGACGTTCGCGACGCGCCGCGAAGATCCGCCGCGGAGCAAGATCCGTCTTCGCGCCGAGCGAGCTTTGCTTCGCGGCGCCCCTTGCCTATAAATAACCAGCTCACCCCCCTTCTCAGGGGCGATGGCCACGGCCACTTCGCCCCTTGGGCGGCCGAGTGGAGCTCCGCATTGCGGCTCCGCGAGGCCATGCTCCGCGAGCAGCTTCCTTCGCGTTGCTGCTATGTGAGCCGAGGCTCTGTGAGTCCATGCTCCATGAGCCTATGCTCCGTGATGCTGCTCTGCGAGACCATACTCCATGATTCCATGCTTCGCGAGCCAGTGCTCCGCGATGCTGCTCTATGAGACCAAGCTCCGCGAGACCCCTTTGCTCTGCGAGAGAGCATTTCTCCGCAAGGCTATGCCCCGCGGAGCTACTTCATGAAGACCTATCCTTTGAGAGGATCCTACCTTAGCGCCCACCAGTCCATACCGTGGGGGTTGTTCCCTCGCACCCCCTCTCGGGGTCAATGCTGGGCTTCGGTCTCGGCCCTCTAGGTCGGTCCCTTCGCAACCGTCACAGACCCCCATGAAAAATGGAGAGTCGCACCGTGAACTTTTTGGGCTGGGACGTCGGGATTTTCCATTGCGCCCTCATGCACAACCACCTTTAACCTATGGAATACCATGATTTGAGACACTACTCCGCACAACATGAAACACAATGAAACACCTTGAGTTGACATATTCCTCTTGGTTTCATTCCTGTGTCAGGAGTTGAGATCATCATCATCAATTCCCCAAGTACCTTGAGTCGAACCATTCCTTAGGAAACTCCTCCAAACCCAATCACTTGGCTCCTATGCCAGGTTAAACCAGAAAGGGCCGCCTTTTCATAAGTCCCAACACCAACCATTACTTGGCGCCTTATGCCTAACAATCCTATCTACATGACTATAAACTATAGTAATCCCTATCTAACAAATGATAGGATGCCTCTTGACCTATACGAGAGATGGCTTCTGCTCCCAGCATGAGATGCGAATAGTCCTATCTACATGACTATAAACTATAGTACTCCCTATCTAACAAATGATAGGATGCCTCTTACTCTATATGAGAGATGCCTTATGCTCCAAGCATGAGATGCCAAAATTCCTACCTACATGACTCTAAACTGTAGTTCCCGATGTCTAACAAATGATAGGATGCCTCTTGCCCTATACGAGAGATGCCTTGTGCACCAAGAATGATATGCTAACAGTTCATTCTACATGACTATAAACTGTAGTAATCCCTATGTTCCAAACATAGGATGCCTCTTGATCTAAACAAGAGATGACTTATGCTACAAGCATAAGACACCTAATTCCATGATTACAGTGGAATAATTCCAACACCCCTTGGTGTTATCCCACTTGTACACTAGAGCATAGGTGTAGAATCATAATCCTCAACCCACCAGTGAGTTGGGATGCCCTCATGGCCAAACATGAGGAAGACAATACGGGCAGCTTCCTTGCATAAGCCCCATTCACCAAAGCCGCTCCATAGCGGCACCCGGGCAGCTTCCTTGCGTAAGCCCCATTCACCAAAGCCGCTCCATAGCGGCACTCGGACAGCTTCCTTGTGTAATCCCCATCACCAAAGCCGCTCCATAGCGGCACCCGGGCAGCTTCCTTGCGTAAGCCCCATTCACCATTTCCTCTCCTTAGCAGCACCTGGGAAACTTCCTCGCTTAAGCCCCATTCACCATTGCCACTCCATAGCGGCACCAGGGAAACATCTTTGAGTAAGCCCCATCCATGATTTCTGCTCCTTAGCGACACCCGAGCAGCATCCTTGCGTAATCCCTATCCACGATTTCCACTCCTTAGTGGCACCCGGGCAGCTTCCTTGCATAAGCCCCATCCACTGTTGCGATCATATTCAGCAGTAATCCATTGACATCCTGATCCAGCGGTAAGCCGTTGTGATCCTTATCCAGTGGTAAGCCATTGACATCCTGATATAGCGGTAAGTTGTTTTGATGCTATCCAGTGGTAAACTGTTGACATAATCATCCAGTGGTAAGTCGTTGTGATCCCATTCAGCGGTAAGTCGTTGACATCCTGATCCAGCGGTAAGACGTTGTGATCCTATTCAGCGGTAAGCCGTTGACATCCTCATCCAGTGATAAGCCGTTGCGACCCCATTCAACTGTAAGCTGTTATGACCCAATCTAGTGGTAAGCTATTGAAACCCAAATCGGCGGTAATCCGTCATTAGGAGAACTACGTGGACTTTGATTCCCTGCAACGGGGATACGTATGAAACCTCCATGAGGCTCAAGCCCAAAACTATCATTATCTTTTTCCTCGGGCCTCCATCCTAGAGTAAGTCCCATCACCATGGGCCGCCTAACGCATAAGCCCCTTGCCGCTTCTCACGGATGCACCCTTCGCGACGTGATCGTCAGGTCTCTGCCGACTCTTGTTTCTCACACCGAGCACGACTCACGTGGGCTTAGAGTAAGCATTGTCCATGACAACACCTCGTACAGCATGACGCTAAACTATATACCCTCATCCAGCATGACGTTAAACTGTATGCCCCCGTCCAGCATGACGCTAAACCGTATTCCCTCGTCCAGCATGACGCTAAACTGTATGCCTTTTTCCCGCATGACATTAAACTACACACCCATTTTAACTACGTGATATTTGATCCATGTCAAGGCATGGTACGTAGGAAGCCTCCCCAAGGTTCAAGCCCATCTCTCATTGGACCAAGGTCCACCTTCACGTCGGTTCGCTGACGACTTCCATCAATTGAACTACGAGGTCTTTGATCCATGTCAAGGCATGGTACGTAGAAAGCCTCCCTGAGGTTCAAGCCCACCCATCATTTATTCACGTCGAGTTCATCCTCGTCTCGCATGATGGTAAAATGCATCCCAGTCCCACGACAAACCATTGTGACCCACCCGAACTATGAGGACTTTGATCCATGTCAAGGCATGGTATGTAGGAAGCCTCGCGATGTTCAATCCCACCACCAGTGGACCCCCGGGTTTACCTTCACGTCGGTTCGCCAACGAAGCCCCTTTGAACTACGAGGTTTTTGATCCATGTCAAGGCGTGGTACTTAGGAAGCCTCCTAGAGGTTCAAGCCCACCACCTGTTGGTCACTCCGACATTCTTCACGTCAGGTAACCAGCACTTGGGAAGCCTAGTGTGTAAGCCCTGCACCCTCCGGACCAATGTCCTCACCTGCGTTGGTCCACCGACACACCATTTGAACTACGAGGTCTTTGATCCATGTCAAGGCATGGTACGTAGGAAGCCTCCATAAGGTTCAAGCCCATCACCCGGTCGTTCCGACCTTCTTCACGTCAGTTCGCTGACACTACCCATCAGACCAATGTCCACATTCACATCAGTTCACTGACGACACCCATCGGATCAAGGTCCACATTCACGTCGGTTCGCTGACGACACCCATCAGACCAAGGTCCACATTCAAGTCGGTTCAATGACGGCACCCATCGGGCCAAGGTCCACCTTCACGTCAGTTCACCAGAACCATCTTGAACTATGCGGATTTTGATTCCCTGTCACGAGGATACGTAGGAGGTCTCTTCGAGGCTCAAGACCAACTTCACGGTCACCCTTTCGATGATCTAATTTCATTCCCCCTCCACTTCATTCATCCATCCATCATCCATCCTGATTTTCACCCGGGCCGCCACATCTCGGTGGGATCATGTCGTCCACCTCCTCACTGCTCCTAGCAGTGCTTGGGCCACTATCCATGCATAAGCCCCAACATGTCTCTGGGTCGTTTTCCTCTGTGTACACCCCGATTCATCACCTACCGAACTACGTGGGTTTTGATCCTTGTCCTCTACAAAGGGTATGTAGGAAACCTCCAAGAGGTTCAATCCCAGCCAATGGAAAACCTTAGTGTTTCCCCATTCTGGGGTGAACACTCCCTGATCCGCCCTCAGTGGTGTCTAGATCAGCATTCACGGTGTGACATCTCCCCTCCATGGGTCGCACCACCTCAGATCCGTCCTCATTGGGATTTCTGATCCATCCCCTTGGTAAACCTTCAAGGTGTTCCCTCCTAGGGATATACCAATCTGATCCGTCTCTATGGGACATTCTAATAACCCTCGTTCTATCTCCATAAGACGTTAAACTCATGACCTACCTTGCGATAAACATGAGATGCCTAAGGAAAACATCGGATGACACGCCTTTGGCGTAACCGTCTCCGCAAGATGTTAAACTCGCGGCATTTCCCATGATAAACATGGGAAGCTGAGGAAAACCTCAGATGGAATATGATTCCCCACATTCGATGTGGGATGCCTCGGTTTATGCACCCTTGAGATGCCCTCTTATGAGGAAGAATATAGGTCCCCCAATGTCCTCGCACCCAGAGATGCCTCGACATGCCTGATGTTGCAGTCTACTCCAACCGAAGGTCGCTACCATGTTAAGACCCCATGGAATGTCTTCATGGAAGTAGTTTAATTAACTGGCGTCCATGAAGATATGGCACCGGGAATGAGATTCACGAACAACGTATTAAATCTATGAGGGAGACCCGGACTAGATAACAAGTTCTAAGGAGGAATCCACAGAAGGAATAACCGACATCCCATCATCCCATTTCGATCAAGGAGCAGACGTCCCTGAATAAGGAGCGGATGTTGCCTGCCTTTGGAATGCGGGAATGCGGGGCCACAACAGCACATCCTCCACAAATGGATGCGTACGCCCCGATGAAAGCGTCGGAAACAGAAATGGTGAACCCGACGTGAATCTCTTATCCTTCAATAGCGAGTAGACCAAATGTGTCGGGAAACTTGAGGAATCACCCATGTGAATCCCCTCTCCATTATATGTGAGAGGATGAATAACATTCGGTGTTTGAAGACTATGGTCCATCGGCTCCTCGCCGACTCCGTTGCCTCAAGAGGCTGCACAGGTGGCTCCGCCACCCATCTCCATCGGCTCCTCACCGACTCCGCCTGCTCAAGAGGCCGCCCAGGTGGCATCCGCCACCCCACTCCATCGGATCCTCGCCGACTCTGCTGCCTTAATAGGCCGTGCAGGTGGCTCCGCCACAAATCTCCTTCGGCTTATCGCCAACTACGCCACCTCAAGAGGCCACGTAGGTGGCTTCGCCACCCAACTCCATCAGCTCCTCGCCGACTCCGCCGCCTCAAGAGGCCCTGCAGGTGGCTCCGCCACCTAACTCCATTGGCTCCTCGCCGACTCCGCCGCCTCAAGAAGCCGCACAGGTGGCTCCGCCACCCATCTCCATAGGATCCTTGCCGACTCCGCCGCCTCAAGAGGCCGCGCAGGTGGCTCCACCACCCATCTCCATTGGCTCCTCGCCGACTCCGCTGCCTCAAAAGGCCGCACAGGTGGCTCCGAAACCCATATCCATCGGCTCCTCGCCGACTCTGCTGCCTCAAGAGGCCACGCAGGTGGCTCCGCCACCCATCTCCATCGGCTCCTCACCGACTCAGCCACCTCAAGAGGCCGCGCGGGTGGCTCCGCCACCCATATCCATCGACTCCTCACTGACTCTGCCGCCTCAAGAGGCCAGGAAAGTGGCTCCGCCACCCATCTCCATCAGCTCCTCGCCGACTCCGCCGCCTCATGAGGCCGCGTAGGTGGCTCCGCCACCCTTCTCCATTGGCTCCTCGCCGACTCCGCCGGCTCAATAGGTCGCGCAGGTGGCATCCTCCACCCCACTCCATCGGCTCCTCGCCGACTCCGCCACCTCAAGAGGCCGCAGAGGTGGCATCCGCCACCCCACTCCATCGGCTCCTCGTCGACTACGCCCCCTCAAGAGGTCGAGCAGGTGGCATCCTCCACCCCACTCCTTCGGCTCCTCGTCGACTACGCCGCCTCAAGAGGCCGCGCAGGTGGCTCCGCCACCCAAATCCATCGGCTCCTCGCTGACTACGCCGCCTCAAGAGGCCGCGTAGGTGGCCCCGCCACCCAACTCCATTGGCTCCTCGCCGACTACGCTGCCTCAAGAGGCCGTGCAGGTGGCTCCATCGGCTCCTCGCCGACTACGCCACCTCAAGAGGCCGCCAGGTGGCTCTGCCACCCAACTCCATCGGCTCCTCGCCGACTCTTCCGCCTCAAGAGGCCGCACAGGTGGCTCTACCATCCATCTCCATAGGCTCCTCGCCATCTCTGCCGCCTCAAGAGGCTGCGCAGGTGGCTCCGCCACCCATCTCCATCGGCTCCTCGCTGAATCCGCCTCCTCAAGAGGTTGCACAGGTGGCTCCTCCACCCATCTCCATCGGCTCCTCACCGACTCCGCGGCCTCAAGAGGCCGCACAGGTGGCTCCACCACCCAACTCCATCGGCTCCTCGCCGACTCCGCCGCCTCAAGAGGCCGCGCAGGTGGCTCCGCCACCCATCTCCAACGGCTCCTCGTCGACTCCGCTGTCTCAAGAGGCTGTGCAGGTGGCTCCGCTACCCATCTCCATCGGCTCCTCGCCGACTCCACCGGCTCAAGAGGCCGCGCAGGTGGCATCCTCCACCCCACTCCATCGGCTCCTCGCCGGCTCCGCCACCACAATAGTTCGCGCAAGTGGCATCTTCCACCCCACTCCATTGGATCCTCGACGAGTCCGCCGCCTCAAGAGGCTGCATAGGTGGCATCTTACACCCCACTTCATCGGCTCCTCGCTGAATCTGCCGCATCAAGAGGCCGCACAGGTGGCATCCGCCACCCCACTCCTTCAGCTCCTCGCCGACTCCGCCGCCTCAAGAGGTCGCGCGGGTGGCATCCGCCACCCCACTACTTCGGTTGCTCGCCGACTCCGCCACCTCAAGAGGGTCTGCAGGTGGCTATGCCACCCATATCTATCGGTTCCTCACTGACTACGCCTCCTCAAGAGGCCGCGCAGGTAGCTCCGCCACCCAACTCCATCGGCTCCTCACCGACTCCACCGCCTCAAGAGGCCACGCAGGTGGCTCCGCCACCCATCTCCATCGGCTCCTCGCTGACTCCGCCGCCTCAAGAGGCCGCGCAGGTGGCTCTGTCACCCATCTCCATCGGCTCCTCGCCGAATCCGCCGCCTCAAGAGGCCACGCAGGTGGCTCCGCCACCCATATCCATCGGCTCCTCGATGACTCTGCCGCCTCAAGAGGCCGCATAGGTGGCTCCACCACCCAAATCCATCGGCTCCTTGCCGACTCCGCCGCCTCAAGAGGCCGCGCAGGTGGCTCCGCCACCCATCTGCATCGGCTCCTCTCTGACTCTGCCGCCTGAAGAGGTCGTGCAGGTGGCTCTGCCACCCATCTCCATCGGCGCAAGAGGCCGCGCAGGTGGCTCCGCCACCCATCTCCATCACCTCCTCGCCGACTCCACCGTCTCAAGAGGCCGTGCAGGTGGCTCCGCCACCCCACTACATCGGCTCCTCGTTGACTCCGCCAGCTCAAGAGGTCGCGCAAGTGGCTGCGCCACCCATCTCCATCGGCTCCTCACCGACTCGGCCGCCTCAAGAGGCCGTGCAGGTGGCTCCGCCACGCATCTCCATCGGCTCCTCACCGACTCCGCTGGCTCAAGAGGCCGCGCAGGTGGCATCCGCCACCCCACTCCATCGGCTCCTCGCCGACTCCACCAGCTCAAGAGGCCGCGCAGGTGGCATCTGCCACCCCACTCCATCAGCTCCTCCCCGACTCCACCGCCTCAAGAGTCCGCGCAGGTGGCATCTGCCACCCGACTCCTTCAGCTCCTCGCCGACTCATACGCCTCAAGAGGCTGCGCGGGTGGCATCTGCCACCCCACTCTTTCGGCTCCTCGCCAAATCTGCCGCCTCAAGAGGCCGCATAGGTGGAATTATCCATCTGTCTCCATCGCACCGTCGTACTGACATTCCAGGCTTCAACGCCTCCTGGGCTCTATTGCCCCATCATACCGACGTTTGAGGCTTCCACGCCTTCCGGGCTCCGTCACCCTGTCGTACCAACGTCCAGGCTTCCACGCCTCCCAGGATCCCTCGCCTCGTCGTACTGACGCTCAAGGCTTCCACGCCTTCCGGGCTCCGTCGCCCCATCGTACCGACGTTCCAGGCTTTGACGCCTCCTGAGCTCCATCGCCCGGTCGTACCGACGCTCCAGGCTTCCACGCCTTCTGGGCTCCGTCGCCCCGTCATAACGACGCTCCAGAATTCCATGCCTTCCAGGCTTCCACGCCTCCCGGGATCCATCACCCCATCGTACCGACGTTCCAGGTTGCGACGCCTCTCGGGCTCCATCGCCCCGTCGTACCGATGTTCCAGGCTCGGACGACTCCCAGGCTTCATCGCCCCGTCGTACCGATGTCCAGGCTTCCAGGCCTGCCAGGCTCCATCACCCCATCATATCAAAATCTAGGCTTCCATGACTTCTGGGCTCCTTTGCCCCGTCGTACCGACGTTCGAGGCATCCATGCCTTCCGGGCTCCGTTGCCCCGTCGTACCGACGTTCCAGGCCTCCATGCCTTCCGGGCTCCATTGCCCTGTCGTACCGAATCTCCAGGCTTCCATGCCTTCTAGCCCCCGTCGCCCCGTCGTACCGACTCTCCAGGCTTCCATGCCTTCTGGGTCCTGTCTCCCCGTCGTACCGACTCTCCAGGCTTTCACGCCTCCCGGGGCCCGTGGCCCCCATCGTACAAACGTTTCGGGATTCGATGCCTTTCAGGCTCCATCGCCCCGTTGTACCGATGATCCTAGCTTCTTCTCCCCTTCAGATCGAGGTAATTTAGTCATCCCTACTACCCTCGTGACACTCTATGTCATCCCAACCACCACGTTGCATCAACCACAGATGTCCTCCATGTGGTCTTGAAACTAGCTCGTGGAAGGATCATCATGATCAGGGGATTTTAGGGAATTACCATCATATAGATCCCCCCCTCATCCCAAACCACTAGAATGGGGTAGAGATGACCATTCATCTACTGACACAATTCGTGTGGTTTAACGTCCCAGTTGCATGACGTTAAATTGTGTAACAACCACGTCCCTATTGCATGACGTTAAACTGCGTAACAACCATGTCCTAGTTGCACGACATTAAACTGCATAACAATATTCATCCTTCATGATGTTAAACTGATCATTATCATCCTGCATGACATTAAACTGCACAATCATCCTGCATGACGTAAAACTGTTCATCTTCGTCCGTCATGACGTTAAACTGATCATTATCGTCCTGCATGACATTAAACAGCATCATCGTACTGCATGACGTAAAATTGATCATCTTCGTCCATCATGACGTTAAACTGATCATTATCATCCTGCATGACATTAAACTGCACAATCGTCCTGCATGACGTAAAACTGTTCATCTTCGTCTGTCATGATGTTAAACTGCACATTATCGTCCAGTAAGACTCTAAACTGCACCTTAGTCCAACATGACCTTAAACTGTATGGTCCAACGCGACCTTAAACTATATGGTCCAACATGACCTTAAACTGTATGGTCCTGCACGACCTTAAACTGCACTGCCGTCCTGCAGGACGATAAACTGTAAAATGGTCTGAGCTCTATGACCTTAAACTAAGATCTCCCCTCATCCTTACTACAAGATGTTAAAATGCAAGCCAGTTAGGCCTTCCTGACCGAGGCTCAGCCTCATCCCCCTTGGCCTCCTCAGGCCCCCGACCCCTCATCCTTATTGCAAGATGTTAAACTGCAAGCCAGTCAGGCCCCCCCTGACCAATGCACAGCCTCGGGCCCCTTGGCCTTCGTTGACTCTGACTCTCTTATGGGATTGTATGGTGTGGTGTGGGATTACATCCTCATTCACATCAGGTTACCCGTTGTACCATACATATACCCAGTTGAGACACATTTCTCATCCAGAACAACGTTAAACTGCGCTTCAAGAACTACGTGTGGATTGATTCCCATCTTAATGGGATACATAGGAACGCTCGGACGCCTCGTCTTGAGCCCAGCCCTAAGCTATTCTCTCCCACTATCCCCCCTGGGAATAGTTTCCTTGGAGGGTCCTTGCATAGCGAGGAGTAGGCTTTCTTAGCCCCACTCATACAGCCCCTCTCATACAAGGATTGTAAGGGTTGCACCATGTGCCCACTCCCGTTCTTCTATCCTCCCACGTCCTCACCACATGACGTTAAACTTGATGGCCTTCAAGAACTACGTATGGCTTGATTTTCATCCTAATGGGATATGTTGGAATGCCTAGACATTTAGTCCATTGGCCCAACCCAAAATCCAAAATCTTCCCCTCAGGTCAAGACATATGGAAGGGTGCACACTTTTTCCCCAACTCACATCGAGAAATTCTCGACCCGGCTGCACGTACCCCCTGGAGATGTTCGCCTCTTTCGTGGATGGATACAGCTATGATTCACCCACTCCTTGACTGGGATTCCATCATTTTTCACACCCGAAGGGACCCCCAAGAGCGGATTGGATACTACGCCCAAGGGCTCTCCTACTGATACGGGCCAACGCCCCTGAGGGTTTCCAAGCAACAAGCCGATACAAGTCCCGCGTTGCGAATTTTTTCAACGGTCGACGCTCATTTGTTGCTCCCATATCAGGTCACCATAAGAACGTTGTGTTTCGAACATGGTCAACAGTGTCCTGGATCCTCGGGTCCACCCCGAGATGGCCCAAACATCGAGTGCAGTAACTCGTTCTGCCCCATCCTGAAGCGAAAAAATTCCCTCTGGGTGGTACCAGCGGTCGGGCCCACGACCCCGATTCTCTTATAAGGAATGTACGGCGTGGTGTAGGATTATTTCCTCTTTCACGTCAGGTTACTTGCCATGTCGTACACATCCCCGGACGAGATACAATTATCTCTTTCCCCGTCCTTGCTGCAAGACGTTAAACTGCAAGTTAGTCAGGCTGTCCTAACTGAGGCCCAGCCTTATGCCTCCCTCACTGAGGCCTAGCCTCAGGCCCCTTGGCCTTTTCGGGCTCTAGCCCAAGCTCTTACATAGAGTGTATGGTGTGGTGAAGGATTATGTCCACATTCACGTCAGTTTGTTCAGCGTACCATACACCTCCTATGTCCAGGGAATCCTATTCCCCGACCCTCGTCCTCACTGCAAGGCGCTAAACTGTGAGCTTGTCAAGCCTTCCTGACCGAGGCCCAGCCTCCGACCCCTTGGCCTTGCCGGGCCCTCGGGCCCAGGTTCTTTCCCACAAGATTGTGCATTGTGGTGCGGGATTACGTCCCCATTCACGTCAGGTTACTCGCCGCATCGTACACATCCTCATTAGGGTATCCTTCCCCCGAGGTATCTTCTAGAACTACGTGTGTCTTGATTCCCATCCTTATGGGATATGTAGGAACACCCGAATGACTAAGCTTCGGGTCCAGCCCCATCTTTTGGGAATCTCCATCCCATCTTGTCTCCTTGGCCTACCCTTCCTCCACGAGGGGTGTATATGGCATGGTATGGGATTATGTCCTCATTCACGTCGGTCCTTTAATGACCACACCATGTACCTCTCCCTCCCGAGCTATTCCGTCGACCCTTTTCAGTGGTTCACCAATGTGCCTAAGGGTACTCTGGTTCGTTACCTGGAATGCCAAACCTTACTTGGACACGTCTGCACCCGCTTTCCAGGCTTTGTGTATCCCTGCATCAGGGCTTCCATCATCTTTCACACCCGGAGGGACCCCCAAGAACGGCTTGGATACTACGCCCAAGGGCTCTCCTACCGTTACGGGCCAATACCCCGAGGGTTTCGGATAACAAATCGATAAAATCCCACGTTGCGAATATGGTCAGCAGTCGATGCTCATTTGTTGTTCCCACCTCAGGCTAACACGATATAAAGACTGTTTTTTCCACCACGTTTAACAGTTTTCCTCTATCGCCACTCCAACCCCATTAATCCTAAAATGTCGGTTACACGATTCACATCCTTCTCTACTCTCATCATGTCCAAGTAGAGTCTCGGAACTCTTGGTACTATTCCTCCGTGCACATCTGCGCGTTGGGGGAACAAGCCGTGTCAAAGGTGTCCTTCGGGGATCTCTGTCAACTCCCCTTTAATGGACACCCCAAGTATTGTGATAAGTATCCCCCCCCTTTTTTCCCACACTGAGTTTAACTCACATGGGATTAGGGATTGGGTTGACGTCTGCGCTTACTCAGGAAGTTTTCACCATTCATGGTCCGAGATCTAAGACCATAAACTATGATCCATCTAGAACTACGTTTATCTTGATTAATATCCTCATGGGATACGTAGGACCGCTCGAACTCCTTGTCTTCGGGTCCATCCCATTTAGGGAGCTAGTCTCTCCCCCCCCCCCCCCTATTTCACCTCTTACCTCTATATAGGCCCCTCGGCCTGAGGTCTCCCTCTCGGAGTGGAGTACAATGTGATGTGGGATCATGTCTCCATCAATATGTGTTTCATGACACTGCACACATTCCCCACCTAGCATCGCCTCTGCTACCTCTGCGCTACATGACGTTAAAATCCGTGCTTGGTCTTGTCACACGACCCTAAACTGTGACATTATCGTCCTGGCCAGACGATGAAAAAGGGCACTGCATTGTGATGACCTCATTGTAGAGGAAATCACATTGGGTATTAGTCATGTGCCATGCCATTTGTCAACGCCTATCACGACTTGATTCTTGTGGCGACACCAGGACCAGCTACCCTAGGCCTGTCGCTTCAAAAAAAACCACTCGCCTTAATGGAAAAACAATATTTAACAAATTCCGCTTCTTTTAGTGCAAGGGCCATGCCCGCACTCCTCTTTTTACCCAGCACTGGTACCCTACCGTGCCACCTTGAAGAACTACGTTTGGCTTGATTCTCATCCTCATAAGATACGTAGGAGAACCCGGGAACTTCCCCGCGGGCCCAGCCTAACCTTCGTGTTCGGTCCCTCGACTCGAGCATTTCCCCAGAGAACGCATGGTAAGTAGGGATTAGGTCCTCATTCACGTCGGGTTTTGTAACTTCCTTGCCATGTGTCCCCTGCTCCCCTTACGCATTCATGGTCCGAGTTCTAAGACCATAAACTAAGACTCCCTCAAGAACTACGTGTAACTTGATCCCCATCCTCATGGGGTACGTAGGAACGCCTTTGAATTTTTCTTTTGGCCCAGCTCAACTCTCGTTTATGGTCCCTCAACCTGAAATTGTCTGAGAAGAACATGGTGATCGGAACCTCCGGTTCCCATTCATGTCAGGTGTCTGAGATACCCCAATGTGTGCCTCCCATGTTTCCTCCCGCCCTTTGGTCCGAATTCTATGACCCTAAACTAAGATATCCCTATGGGAAAGGACTCTGCTCCCTCTATCTAATACGCCTCGTTGTCATATTCAGATGTGTTTTGACAAAGAGCCCGAAGTGTGCTATTTTCATGGGGACATTCCCCTCGTCCCATGACCAAGCTTCAGGAGCTCGCTATTTGGATCCTCATCCTCTTCGACATCCAAAATGACCCTCAGAAGACATGGATTATAGGCTTAAGGGCTCTCCATGGATGCTGGACCTAAGGTCCCTCCAATCGTTTCGGGCCAACATCCCTAAGGATCTTTGACAACATTTGCGACATGGTTCCGTGTTTCGAACATGGTTAATGGTCAACCCTCATTTGTTTGTCCCCATTATATCATAACACGATATGGACGCTGTGATTCCGCCACGGTTAACAGTTATCCTCTATCGTCACGTCACCATGATTCACACATTTCTACTTCCTCATGTTCAAGTGGAATTCCAACATATTTGGCTCTATCTCTTCGTGCATCTAAGTACGCCACATGGGCGTGTTAGTATCATGGGGCCGATATTCACCAAGCGTCTCTCCACCCTAACCTACCCTTTTCTGTGTCAGAAAAGTCCCGCCACTACTTTCTCCCCACACCGAGTATGACTCACGTGGGCTTAGTAGTTTTGGCAGGATGTGTACCAACACGGCCAGGCTTCTCATCGTCCTTCATGACGTTAAACTATGCTTCCAGAACTACGTATGGCTTGATTCCCATCCTCATGGGATATGTAGAGACACCCTTGTATTTTGCCTAGGGTCCAACCCATAGAAATCAATAATCCCATCCTTCCCCTTTCCGGCCCCCTAGTTGGACCCCTCGCTAGAGAGGCCCTGTCCCAAAGAAGGAAGGATCCATGACCAAACCAACGCACCCATCTGGCGTACTCCCACCACAGTGGTGTAACTACCTAAGTGTCGGATTCTGTTCGGACAAACCATCACTCCATATTCCATTCTTTGCGTGCCCCTTATTCGGACCCTTGTCCCCTTTCATGTCTGAAGGGACCCCCTAACGGCCTGGTCGCATGCTGTATCGGCTCACCTACAGTCCTGGGCCAATGTTTTAGAGGACTGGTCATGTTTGGAGGGACCCCCTAATAGTATGGATGCTCGACCCAGGGTCCACCTACTATCCTGGGCCAACATCCCGAAGGATTGATCGACAACATTTGTGACATGGTCCCGTGTTTCGAACATGGTCAACGGTAAAACCTCATTTGTTGTCCCCATTTCAGGCTAACGAAATAAGGATACCATTTCTCTACCATGGTTAACAGTTGTCCTTTATTGTCATGTCGTCTCTATAGTGTTCCAGATTTTGGTTATCGTGATTCACACCTCCCACTTCCCTCTGTTTGGATTGATTCTAACGCCCCTGGCGTTACCTCGCTCGTGCACTAGAGCAGGGTGGGAAAAGCAGGTAGGATGTTCAGAGATCCATGCTCTCCAGCTGTGACCCCTCTATCTTTTAGGATTCCCCCAAATGGTGATTGATGTCCCATGTCGATCCCCTCACACCTTCCATGGTTTTACACTCTCGTACAGAAGCTCCTATTATCTCTTGTTTCCTACACCGATCATGGCTCACGAAGGCTTAGAGATTTAGTTGAATTTATCCTCAATGCGATCGAGATACAATGGACCCCAATGAACATGTTTTCCACAATTTTTTCCTCCCAAAGCGGTCCGCCTCGCCCTCCTTATCCTCGTTGGACCCCGTTCTTAGGGGTGTCATTTGTTGACCCTGGAAAACGCGTTCCCAAAATTTTCCAAATGCTTCCATACACGAACCAAGATCGTATTACATTTCGCAAGCTTCGATTTGGTAGGTTGCAGGGCCCGAACAGAGCTACGGATTAGGAGTTATGGACATTTGAAGTTTGGCTGGAAATCTTGTTCGCGAAGCCCCCTCCATGATCGCAGAGCACCGCCGCGAAGTAATGAGTCGAGAGGATCCGCGAACCCATTTGATGTTTGCGAAGTGCCGCGAAGACCCGCCATGAAGACCCACCGCGAAGAACAGGAGGCGGGATGCTCCACGAATGAATATGACGTTCGCGAACCAACCGCGAAGCAGAGGAGGTGGTAATGTTCCGCCAACGCCCTGACGTTCGTGAGCCCGCCGCGAACCAAAGGAGGCGGGATGGCTCTATGAAGTGCCTTGACAATCGCGACGCGCCGCGAAGATCCGACGCGGAGCAAGCTTCATCTTCGCGCCGAGCGAGCTTTTCTTCACGACGCCCCTTGCCTATAAATACCCATCTCACCTCCTTCTCAGGGGGGACGGCCACGGCCACTTCTCCCCTTGGGCGGCCGAGCGGAGCTCTACATTGCAGCTCCGCGAGGCCATGCTCCGCGAGCAGCTTCCTTCGCGTTACTACTTCGCGAGCCGAGGCTCCGTGAGTCCATGCTCCGTGATCCCATGCTCCGCGATGCTGCTCCGCGAGACCATGCTCCGTGATTCCATTCTCCACGAGCCAATTCTCCGCGATGCTGCTCCACGAGACCAAGCTCCGCGAGACCCCTTTGCTCCACGAGAGACCATTGCTCCGCGAGGCCATGCTCCATGAAGCTACTTTGTGAAGACCTATCCATTGTGAGGATCCTACCTTCGCACCCACCTATCCATACCGCGGGGGCTGTGCCCTCGCTCCCCCGCTCGGGGTCAGTGCCAAGCTTCAGTCCTGGCCCTTTGGGTCAGTCCCTTTGCAACTGTCACATACCCCCATGAAAAATGGAGAGTCGCACCGCGAACTTTTCAGGCCGGGATGTCAGGATTTTCCATTGTGCCCTCATGCACACCCACCTTTAACCTATGGAATACCATGATTTGAGACACTCCTCCACACACCATGAAACACAATGAAACACCTTGATTTGACATATTCCTCTTGGTTTCATTCCTGTGTCATGAGTTGAGATCATCATCATCAATTCCCCAAGTACCTTGAGTCGAACCATTCCTCAGGAAACTCCTCCAAACCCAATCACTTGGCTCTTATGCCAGGTTAAACCAGAAAGGGCCGCCTTTGCATAAGTCCCAACACCAACCATTTCTTGGCGCCTTATTCCTAACAGTCCTATCTACATGACTATAAAATGTAGTACTCCCTATCTAACAAATGATAGGATACCTCTTTCCCTTTATGAGAGATGCCTTGTGCTCCCATCATGAGATGTGAACAGTCCTATCAACATGACCATAAATTGAAGTACTCCTTATCTAAAAAATGATAGGATGCCTCTTACCCTATTTGAGAGATGCCTTATGCTCCAAGCATGAGATGCCAATAGTCCTACCTACATGACTCTAAACTGTAGTTCCCCCTGTCTAACAAATGATAGGATGCCTCTTTCCCAATATGAGAGATGCCTTGTGCTCCAAGCATGAGATGCTAACAGTCCTTTCTACATGACTATAAACTGTAGTAATCCCTATGTTCCAAACATAGGATGCCTCTTGATCTAAACAAGATATTCCTTATGCTACAAGCATAAGACGCCTAATTCCATGATTATAGTGGAATAATTCCAATACCCCTTGGTGTTATCCCACTTGTGCACTAGCGCATAGGTGTAGAATCATAAGCCTCAACCCACCAGTGAGTTGGGATGCCCTCATGGCCAGACATGAGGAAGACAATACGGGAAACTTCCTTGCATAAGCCCCATTTACCAAAGCCGCTCCATAGCAGCACCCGAGCATCTTCCTTGCATAAGCCCCATTCACCAAAGCCGCACCATAGCGGCACCCGGGCAGCATCCTTGCGTAATCCCCATTCACCAAAGACACTCCATAGAGGCACCCAGAAAGATTCCTTGCATAAGCCCAATTCACCAAAGACTCTTCATAGCGGCACCCGGGAAGCTTCCTTCCGTAAGCCCCATTCACCAAAGCCGCTTCATATCGGCACCCGGGCAGCTTCCTTGCGTAAGCCCCATTCACCATTTCTGCTCCTTAGTGGCACCCAGACAACTTCCTCGCTTAAGACCCATTCACCATTGTCGCTTCGTAGAGGCACCAGGGCAGTATATTTTCGTAAGCCCCATCCACGATTTCCACTCCTTAGCGGCACCCGGGCAGCATCCTTGCATAAGCCCCATCCACGATTGTCACTCCTTAGTGGCACCCGGGCATCTTCCTTGCATAAGCCCCATCCACTGTTGTGATCATATTCAGTGGTAATCCATTGACATCCTGATCCAGCGGTAAGCCATTGTGA
This sequence comes from Viscum album, assembly GCA_963277665.1. NCBI lineage: Eukaryota > Viridiplantae > Streptophyta > Magnoliopsida > Santalales > Viscaceae > Viscum > Viscum album. The sequence goes on along the minus strand of OY728139.1, from coordinate 115,696,963 downwards.
TCCATATCCAACGGTAAGCCGTTGACATCCTGATCCAGCGGTAAGCTGTTGTGATGCTATCCAGCGGTAAACCGTTGACATACACATCCCACGGTAATCCATTGTGATCCCATTCGGCGGTAAGATGTTGACATCCTGATCCAATGGTAAGACGTTGTGATCCTATTCAGTGGTAAGCCGTTGACATCCTCATCCAGCGGTAAGCCGTTGCGACCCCATTCAGCGGTAATCCGTTATGACCCAATCTAGCGGTAAGCTGTTGAAACCCCAATCGGTGTCAATCCTTCATTAGGAGAACTACATGGACTTTGATTCCCTGCCACAGGGATACGTAGGAAGCCTATATGAGGCTCAATCCCAAAACTATCGTCACCCTTTTCCTCAGGCCTCCATCCTAGAGTAATTCCCTGCACTATGGGCCACCTAACGCATAAGCCCCTCGTCGCTTCACAGGGACGCACCCTTCGCGACGTGATTGCCAGGTCTCTGCTGACTCTTGTTTCTCACATAGAGCATGAATCACGTGGGCTTAGAGTAAGCATTGTCCATGACAATACCTCGTCCAGCATGACGTTAAACTGTATACCCTCGTCCAGAATGATGTTAATCTATATGACCTCGTCCATCATGACATTAAACTGTATGCCCTCATCCAGCATGATGCTAAACTATATGCCTTTGTCCCGTATGACATTAAACTGAACACCCATTTGAACTACGAGGTATTTGATCCATGTCAAGGCATGGTACATAGGAAGTCTCCCCGAGGTTCAATCCCATATCTCATTGGACCAAGGTCCACCTTCACGTCGGTTCGCTGACGACTTCAATTATTTGAACTACGAGGTCTTTAATCCATGTCAAGGCATGGTCCGTAGAATCCTCTCTGAGGTTCAAGCCCACCCATCATTTATTCACATCGAGTTCATCCTCATCCCACATGACGTTAAACTGCATCCCAGTCTGACGGCAAACTGTTGTGACCCACCCGAACTATGAGGACTTTTATCCATGTCAAGGCATGGTACGTAGGAAGCCTCACGAGGTTCAAGCCACCACCAGTGGACCCCCGGGTTCACCTTCACATCGGTTCGCCGATGAAGCCCCTTTGAACTACGAAGTCTTTGATCCATGTCAAGGCGTGGTACGTAGGAAGTCTCTCAGAGGTTCAAGACCACCACCTGTTGGTCACTCTGACCTTCTTCACGTTAGGTAATCAGCACCTGGGCAACCTAGTGTTTAAGCCTCACACCATCCGGACCAAGGTCCTCACCCGCGTCGGTCCGCCGACACACCATTTGAACTATGAGGTCTTTGATCCATGTCAAGGCATGGTACGTAAGAAGCCTCCATAAGGTTCAAGCCCATCACCCAGTAATTCCGACCTCCTTCATGTCAGTTCGCTGACACTACCCATCGGACCAAGGTCCACATTCACGTCGGTTTGCTGACGACACCCATCATACCAAGGTCCACATTCACGTTGGATCGATGACGACACCCATCGGACCAAGGTCTACATTCACGTCGGTTCGCTGATGACACCCATCGGGCCAAGGTCCACCTTCACATCGGTTCACCGGCACCATCCTGAACTATGCGGACTTTGATTCCCTACCACGGGGATACGTAGGAGGTATCTTTGAGGATCAATTCCAACTTCACCATCGCCCTTGCGATGATCCCATTCCATTCCACCTCCACTTCATTCATCCATCCATCATCCATCCTGATTTTCACCCGGGCTGCCACATCTCGGTGGGATCATGCCGTCCACCTCCTCGCTGCTCTTAGCAATGCTTGGGCCGCTATCCACGCGTAAGCCCCAACAGGTCTCTGGGTCGTTGTCCTCTGTGTACACCCCGATTCATCACCTCCTGAACTACGTGGGTTTTGATCCCTGTCCTCTACACAGGGTATGTAGGAAACCTCCAAGAGGTTCAATCCCAGCCAATGGAAAACCTTAGTGTTTCCCCATTCTGGGGTGCACACTCCCTGATCCGCCCTCAGTGGTGTCCAGATCAGCATTCACAGTGTGACATCTCCCCTCCATGGGGCGCACCACCTCAGATCCGTCCTCATTGAGCATTCTGATCCATCCCCTTGGTAAACCTTCTAGGTATTCCCTCCTAGGGATATACCAATCTGATCCGTCCCTATGGGATGTTCTGATCACCCTCATTTCGTCTCCGTAAGACGTTAAACACACGACCTACCTCGCGATAAACATGAGATGCCTGAGGAAAACCTCAGATGACACGCCTTTGGCATAACCGTCTCCGCAAGACGTTAAACTCACGACATTCCCCGTGATAAACATGGGAAGATTAGGAAAACCTCAGATGGCATATGATTCCCTGTATTAGACGTGGGATGCCTCGGTTTATGCACCCTTGATATGACCTCTTATGAGGAAGAATATAGGTCCCCCAATGTCCACGCACCCATAGATGCCTCGACATGCCTGATGTTTCCGTCTACTCCGACCGAAGGTCGCTACCATGTCAAGACCCCATGGAATGTATTGATGGAAGTAGTGTAATTAACTGGCGTCCATGAAGATATGGAACCGGGAATGAGATTCATGAACAACGTATTAAATCTATGAGGGAGACCTGGACTAGGTAACGAGTTCTAAGGAGGAATCCACAGAAGGAAGAACCGACATCCCATCATCCCGTTTCGATCAAGGAGCAGATGTCCCTGAATAAGGAGCATATGCCGCCCGCCTTTGGAAAGCGGGAATGTGGGGCCATAGCAGCGCGTCCTCCACATACGGATGCGCACGCCCCAGCGAAATCTTCGGAAACAAGTGTCAAATGATAGGGAAATTTCCTTGAAATAAGATGATGGAATAGATGATCCCAAGATAGAATATTTAGGCACCACCATGTATCTCATTAATATGAGAATCAAGCCAAACATAGTTCTAAGACAATGTGTGGAAAGAGAACAATCACCAATAGGGTAGAATTATCTCTTGTGAGGATATCATATCATCTAGCATTAAGATGCATCCTGATTTTATATAGGGAATGTGTGATTCATCTCATAATTGGTGCATGAGGTATCCCAGTTTAAGATGGGGTAAAATCATCCCTCCATAAGAGGCATCCAAATTTTATATGGAGTAAGTCTATAGTTTAATGTTGTGTACTAAGTATGTTAGGCTTAGAAGTTTAAAGTCATACAACTTGGACTATGGTTTCTACTATTTTTCAATCATAGAGCTTGGACTAGAGGGATGGTTACTGGTTTAAGGTCACACAGTTTTGACCAAAGGAGGTACATGTACCCCAAAACAGTTTGTGTGACATGTAAAAGTGATAAATCAATTTTAATGGAGGGATAATCTGTATATCTTCTATGAAGAAAGTTTAAAAATTATTCCCTTGGTCGACATCAAGATATTGGGTAATAGAGGCCCCCATAATGATTCAATGAAGGGGATGGAACCACGATGAAACATATGGGAATCACTATGTATCCCATGAGGATTTGAATCAAGATACATATAATTCTTTAAGGTGGAAGTATGAACTTTATAAAACACTAGAGGTGAATAAGACCATATTAAAGAGAGGTTAGTGCACATAGTTTTGGTTCATAGTGGTTTAACCTTCAAAAAATAGCTTAAGGTTATAATATCCATTTAAAAAAAGGAAGAGTTTGAGGATTATGATGTTGTGGAATAGAGTTTACACATGATGTGAACAAATCCAAGTAGGCCCCATACATGAATAAATGTTGAATATGGTTGTGAAAAGTTTACAATCATATGGCTTGGAGCATGGAAAATAGTTTAAAGTCATGTTTCTTGGACTTTGGGTAATCTGTTTACAATCATGATGCCCAAAATAAGGATAGAATGTTTGTTCCAAGGGGATATGTGTGTAATAAAAGAGGTAAAACCCAATGTGAATGGATCCAAAGGAGGATCACATATCCCACAAGTACCAAGAATCAAACAACCTATAATTTTTTGTCATAATTCTTGGACCGATGGAAGGGAGGAAATTAGTTTATATTCATGTTGATTAGATTGAGGAGATGTTGGTCTCAAGGGTTTCTATGTAGCATAAAATAGGTAAGACCCGACATGAATTTTGTAAAGGGGGATCAAATACTACTTGAACACCTTAATAAAAACTAAAATCATTTTATGGTTGTGATTTTGGGACTGTAAATGGGTGCTATGGGGCCGAAGGGTTAGTGAATTTGTGGCTGGGGCTATAGATAGAAAATATAGGCATCGATATATATCTCATAATGATGATAATCAAGCAACATGTAGTTCTAGAACATAATGTGATTGGAGAATAATACTGGTGGGTGTAATGCCCTCTTATGAGGGGAATTGAGGAAACCCACAATTGTCATGTTCAGAACATGGGGTAAGGTTTTTTAACCACACCATACTTATTTTATGAGGCATCCTGATATTAGATGGGATAAAAATCTTCTATACTTAAAAGGAATACAAATTTTATATAGGTTAAGATTTTAGTTTAACATCATTCACTAAGAAAATTGAGATTTGTAGTTTAATTCCATACAACTCAGACTATAGGGGCTGCAAATAGTTTAAGGTCATAATGTTTAGACCTTATACAAATAGTTTAAAGTTGTATTGCATGGACTATGGGTTTTTTGTTAGTTTATTATCTTAATAATCAATCCATGACTCATAGTTTATGTTCATGGAGTTTGGACTGATGGAGATCTTAGTTTAAGGTCATAGAGTTAGACTAGGGTCTCTTAGTTTAAGGTCATAGTGTTTAGACCAATGGTGAGTATCTCAAACGAATATGTGTAATGAAGTCAAGTGACAAACCCAACACAAACATAGGGATAAAGAGGCCCAAAATCACACAAAAAATTCATGATATGACATACACATAGTTTAAATTCTTTATGTTTAGACTATGGACCCTAGTTTATGGTCATAGAGTTTGGAATAATTTCTCTCTTCATGCAAAGTATTTCTTAAGAAACTTGGTGTTGGTGGGAGGTGTGATACACTCTCCATCCATTGTGACCAAAGAGTATGCTCCATTATAATAGACCTTATGAATGATGTAATGTCATTCTTACTTGTGATCCATCTTTGGTGGCTTATTACCGGGTATAATTGGTGTTCTGAGGGCCAGTATTGTGTCACCCTAGAGAAAGGATTGGAGGTAAAAAAAATTGTTGAATGACCTCACTATCCTATTCTGGTGCCTCTCTAGATTGTTCAAGGCTTGTAGCTTATTCACTTTTATGGTTTCTAGATCATCTAGATGGAATTTTCTACTCGTTCTAGAATATTCTGGTTATAGACATCTATTCAGAATAATGATAGATGAACCTCAATGAGAAGGAATGCCTTTATTCCATACACCAAGGAGTATGGGGTCACCTATGTGGAATTACAGGTTCTTTTCTGATATTCCCATAGGACATTGGGGATATTTTTCATCCAAATTTTCTTGTTTTGACCTATCATCTTCTATAGAATGCTAGAGAGAGTCTTTTTGAATGCCTCTATCTATCCATTTTTTGTGCATGGTAGTAGGAAGTATGGTTATACCGAATATTGTACCTAGAGTACAATTTTTTCTACTTTTTATCCCAGAAGTTGGTTCTATTATCAGTGTTAATAGCACGAGGAACTATAAATAAGTGGATGTTGTGATAGCTCATGAATTTAATCATAGATTGGGCCTCGAATTCCTTGATGGGAATCACTTCTTCCCACTTGGAGAAGAAATATGTCATCATCCGAATCAATGTTTTCATTGGAGGATATGGTCCCATGAGGTTGTGTCCCCAAACTGTAAAGGTAAAATAATACTTGGTAGTGTGGAGAAGCTACAACAATCAATGCACAAAGTGGAATTGAATACAACATGAATTACACATCTTAGAAAAATCGATACATCTGTGGACCATGGTGGACCAAAAGTAGCCCAATCTCCAAAACTGGTGGGAGAGATTCAATCCTGCCAGGTGGGTTCCATAGGAACCAACATGAACTTCCTTCATAACCCAGGGAATCTCATATGACTATATGAAATGGAGGATAATTACATAAAACCCATGTTTGTAGATAGTCTGATGAAGGTTAGGCCCACTCTTGAGTGTGAACTGTGTTGCACGATGACATATCTTCTCATGCTTAGCGTATTCATATGGGAGAATTACATTCTAGAGGTACTAAAAAAACGGTTTTTCCAGTCAGGAATTTCTTATAGAATGGGGAACCTGAGGGTCCTAGTATAGAAGCATCAACAGTTAGTTGGTTTACCTGTTTCCTATCACCATAATCTTAAATGATAGGCATGATGACACTATTATGTGCTACATGAATGAACATTTCATCTGAGTTAGGCTTCATGAGGGACGTGTCAAGGATCTCCAAGGCATTATCATGACTATTATGCAACTGAGTGACATGAGTAACTTCTGGATGAGAAGGGAACTGGGCATTGGTTAGAAGGTGCACTCCAACAAGGGAATTAACTTTTTCTTTCTAATAATATAGTCACCATTGGTCTACTTGATGACTAATTTGGAGTCTCCATTCACATGTAAGTGAAGGGAATCAATATCGAGTTTCAATTCGAGACTAGTAATGAGAGTCTAATACTCTTCCTCATTGTTAGTACAACCTTCAAATAATAAAAATGAGTAGGGAAAGGTGACCTATACAGGAATGATGAAGATGATCCCCATGTCCACTCTGTCAAGATTGATATCATCAAGACTTCTACCAATCAGGTTATAGGAGTCACCATCAAAATACATATACAAAAAAGGAATGGCTTGGTCCATATAGATGATATCATCATACGAGAAATCAATATCCAAGGTTAGTTCTTACATGGCTAGATAGGTAGCTAGGAAGTCTTCCAATGCTTGAACCTTGGAATATTTCTGTGTAACTAACCTAATAATGAACTATTGAAGTATTAATTCCCAACATGAAAAATATCTCTTAATCATGGGGTGATTCATGATATAATTCAATAAGTACACATGAGACACTATTTGTATCGCATGATGCGATAGATAATGTCAAAACTTCTACACTACAAAAACTAGTGTGAGGGATCCATTATCGATAGAGGATTATCTAGTATCTATGTCAATGAGAATGTGACTGATATAGTATAAACTATTTTCTCTACCCTCATTATTCTTCTGGGTGAGAAGGGTGCTGAGGGATCATTCCAAGGTGATCATGTAGAGGAACAAAGGCTTCCCTAATATGAGTGGAATAAAAACTAAATGATACACTAGATACTTATTGATTTTATTTAATACTATCTAAGTCCTCATCCCATTGGTAGATGGTACCTTTCATCATGATTCTTAAAAAAGGCTTACACTTTGCATCTAGATTTTCGATAAATTGGTGTATTTAGGCTAAGTGGACTTAGAGGTGTTGCAACTTCCGAAGGTTACTCATAGGAGGAATTTGGCTAATGGCCTTGCTATACTCCAGGTCATTCTCAATGCCTCTATATCTAAAGAATAAGCTAATAAACTTCCTAGATGTAACACTAAATGCACACTTAAAGGGGTTTATCTTCAAATGTCTGGAGTAGAGGAAGACGAACACTTTCATAAGATCTTTGATACGGTCTAGAAGTTGGTTGGATTTAACCACCAAGTTGTCTATGTATAATTCCACCAACATCTTAGGAATTAGTTTGAAGATGTGGTAGATGGACATATAATAGGAGGATCCTGTATTCTTTATGACAAATAACATTACCTGGTAGTATAAAGTCACATGCAGTGCCCTGAAGTAAGTGGAATCCAAATTATAAAGGTCCATTCAGATATAATTGTACCCATAATATCTATCCATGAAGGAGAGGACCTATAAACCGACTGTAGCATTGATCAATAGCTATATTATTGGAAGGGGAAAATCATCCTTCAGGAAATGGTGGTTGAAGTATCAGAAGTCAATAAAAACTCTGATATGCCCATTCTTCTTCCTGGCTAGGATGATGTTAGCTATCCATATGTGGTACTAGAATGCCCTAATTAATTTGGTTTTGATAATCTTATCAACCTCATCATTGATTATAACACTGTGATAGGGGTTCATCTTGCTGGGAGGCTCCTTAAATCTCGGATGAATCAATGGTAGACCAATATGGTGGATAATGAACTGAGGTTCTAGTCTTGGAAACTCATCATATCTCCAATAAAACACATCGTAATGATTATTTAGGAAGGCCATATACTGACACTTCTCCTTTGTAGACATGGATGCACTGATTTGAATTAGCCTCAAATATTCTTTAATACCAAGGTTCACCTAAATCAACTCATAAATGGTGTTAGAGACACAATCTTAAAATGTGTCCGTAGTGCCTTCAAAATCCTCTTCATTGTATGAGGCACGAGACTCAGTAAGAGGAGATTGTTCTTCCATGCCATTTGACTCGGGGGAAGAATTGGTGCCTACTCAAGTGGACATAGAATTCTCATTGAGAGGTTTCTACTCTGATGAGAATATGTTGATAAAGGTTATTGATCCAATTCCATCCATCCTTCAACCATAGTGTCCATGATTTATATTAAAGATATGTTGGTGAGTTAGCTTTCGTCGATTCAACCATTCTCTTTGGAACATATAGGAATTTTGGAAAATGATGGCCATAGGGTGAACCTCTCAATACCTCATAGGAGTGGGGGATTCTAGTATCACTTGGTCTTGTCCTAAGTTAGAGTACAAGGTAACATGATGACATTCATTACCTTTAGGAATTCCAAAACCCTTCTTCTTGGAAATGAAAAATAAACTTCCCAATTATGGTGTTGTGGGATCCTGCCAATGGATTGGAAGAATGAAGGCATTGTCTAAGTCTACCAAAAAATTGGCTATGATGGTTGTAAGATCCTTAATGTTCTTAACTTTTCTTGTTTGAACCTACTTCCCCTCTACCATGTAAAAATCCAAATAACATGATTCACAGGATTCAAATGGAGACACGTCACCCTAGAGCACCCACAATCGACCATTGAGGGAGTACTTGATGCACTAGTGATACAACGAGGGGACTGCTACATGAAAATTAATCCAAGGACTTCCCAATATTGTGTTTTAGGTGATATCTTGTAACAGTACCATAAATTTGGTTATTTATATCAAACTAACAAACTAGGAATTTATCCAATCCTTTCCACAAGATTTGTTTCTCACTCCTTTCATAACCCTAGATTGTTAGTTTGAAGGGAGTAAGATCATATTTAGTCAACCCCAACTTGTGGAGTGTTCGGGTCAGGATGAGGCTGAATCTTGAAATTTTGTCCCCCAAGAAGCAGTAGATCTCTACACCATTTAATTGACCTATAATGTATAGTATGCGTATTTTCCCCTACATGAGGGTGCCGTAATCCTCCCTGGATAAATAGATGATGGATTGAAATTATTATTTATCAGCCTCTTCTACATATTAGGCATCCACGGTAGCCACCTATGCATATAACTAGAGAGGTAATTTTAAGGCTTCTTCCAGGGCCTCACATGATTCATTTGAAAAGAGGATGGACTCAAGGATCAAGATCCTTGTGGGTATTCTTCTGAGGTGTTTCAATACATCATACTTACATTATAATAGTTTTTTCCCACAGGGTGTCTCTATTGGGATGAGGGAACAATGAATGTTTCCAGTTATACCTTTGGGTTCTGTATGGTAGTGGAAATATCCTACTGTTGACTGAATAACCCACCCCAAACCACTACTAACTAAATTTAATTTTGTTGAGTCTTGGCTCTAGATAGATATAGATGATCATGGTGCGGTCGTGACAGATCTGTTAAGTCAAATAAAACAATTGGATATGGAGGTATACCAGATAGAGTAGTATGGGAGGAGAGTGTTTGTTAAGATTTGAACAAAACCTATTGTTTGGTATCAGTTGAATGAATGACCTTGTTTGAGGCACTGGACTCAACATTCTAATGGCTCGCACACCCTCATATTTTCCTGTGATGATGTCAGTTGGAGGAATTTAGGGAATTCTTAGGGAATTCCACACTATTAGGCATTGTGTAATGATATACCAACTCAATGAAGTTAATAGAGGTGTACTTATTCTCATCATTAGTGGAGTCATCCAGTGCCGAGAGGACCTTGGAAATGTTTCCCAACTTAGAAGACATGAAATTTCTAAGATTTTGAGACAAATTTGGCACTAGAGGAAGACTCTAGTTTCCCTTTCTCCACCATGCCTACTCTTCTAAGACTTGGAAGGATGTGATATAGATGTATATGAAACAACTAAAGGGGGAACGATTACCATATGAGGTTCTGGCCTGCCTAAGCAGGAAAAAATGACACTATGGGTGTGGAAAATTGCCTTGTGAGAAAACTAGTCCTCATACTTATGGGTCCCGCAGCTGGAGGCATACTTCCATTCAATTGAGCCTTCACTACCACTTTTAGGGTCAGGATAGATATGTGCCACCTATTCTGGGATTTCACCCAATTTGACATGGACATGATCCTCTTGATCCTGGAAACAATATTTGAACATATAGAAATATTTTAAGGTATGTCCAGGGATCCTATAGTATTGGAAATGGTTGGGGTGGTCAGTGAATCTGACCTCCTATGGACATATGCAATATGGAATCTTCAAAATTAACTTATTTATGGAACAATTGAAATAGATCAGGAACTATTCACCCATGATGTAATAGGCATGGTTTCTCCTATTTTTGAAAGGTACTAGAGGAGCCTGGCTCTAATGAGGGGCTGGATCCAGGAGAGCAGCTGGATCCACATTCACTCATCTAGGAGGTTATTCTTGGTGAGGCAGTTCCTAATGGTCCTACACTGGGTGAGGTTGTTCTTTATAGGGATCCTATTGGTGAGGAACCTCTTGAAAGGGGTCCAACAAATCTACTAGGTTGGTGGAATTTGCGTGAATGGTGAAAAAAGTCTCCACTTTAGTAGGAATTCTCAAAAGAGTTTGAAGAGGAAATGAGTGTGAATGTTTAGCCTACTTCAAGGACTACTCTCGATATTGTCCCTTTTCAGAAGACTCCCAAAATCCACCAGGAAAATTCTAGGTGATGAGGGTATGCACCATATCTATATTGAAATTCTCCACACACATGATTAGCATCTCCTCTTGAGTCAACGTCATGTTGAGGAAGTTTGTGAGGCCTTTTAACTAGATGAAAAAAAATACATAACTCACTCAACAGAAATTTTCTTTCACTAGAAATGGTTGGAAATACTTTAAATGCACATGGTAGTGTTGAAATACTAAAGGAATATTCTATGAAGGTCTTCCCAACTAGTAATAGACCCCATGGGTAGCTGGTTTTACTAGAAGAATGTGATACCTTACAGTGTTTGAAAAAAATAAAAAATCTTGGTAGCCTCCTACTACTCTGGGATTCCCAACATAGGTCTGCAACTTGAGATAAAGAGGTATGAATGATGCAATGGGTCACCCATCCCATTGAACGAGGCGAAGCTATGATTTCCAAACTCTGGGGGTGCTATGATGTTGTCCAACCACGCTGGTTATGAATTTCCATTAGGCTGTATCGCCACCTGTCATGTTTTCAGAGCCTCAACGTGAGTAGTGAGAGTGGCTATAAATTCATCTTGGTGAGGGTACCTATCTAGATTAGGCTCTCTGACCACCAATATGTTGAAAAGATCGTAAACTTGTTAAGAAGGCCCATAAACTTGTAGAGTGACATGAACTAGATCTCAAGGAGAATAATTATGCTAATTAGGTGGGCTCAGTTACTCATACCTCAAACATTTACCATGAACTCTTACCTATTGTCTATCTAAATGCACGGGGTTACCAAGATTGACTGGGGGCATCTCAATAAATTGGAGTTACTAATCCAATAGAAGAGAGATGGTGTTAAGTGGGGAATTTCCATAGTTTAGGAACTAATCATCAATGAGTTCATAAATAAGTCTGTTCTATTCCCCAAGATATTGAATCAATTCATGTACTGTAGGCTCTACATCTATCTTCAACATGACCTCTAATGGATTGTAAGGGTCATCATGATTCTTTTCCTTGTCGATATTCTAGAGGATAAACTACAATTCCTCATTGGAAGGATACCTAGTACCAAGTACCTACCTCTACTATCAAGTCAGGAAACCTATCCAAGGGTATGTCTAGTATTGAACCACCCCTTGTGGAAGGTTTTCCCTATTAATCCCCACATCGGAACCCATGTTCTCAGGTATATCATGGGAAACCATGTTCACTATGATGGTAATTGGAGGGGAAAACTCATTGTCAGTGGGTTATCTAGTCTATTACAAGATAGGGATGTAGTGTGGAGTACTTTATTGTCCCCATCCCCTAATTATTACATGTAGAGACACCTTTTACATAAATTTGAGAAGTACTGTAAGACTCTTGATGTAGTTTTTTGAAGGGTATGGTGGTATCCCAATGAAGTGGGGTGCTGACCCACGAGGATTGTCGTGATCTCAAAGCATTGGCACTACTGGTAAAACTCTTCAAGGTGGTATTGGATTCTTGGGTAGGCCATCTGATGATCGTGGAGGTGGTGAAGTGTCTCCCAAATGATATGGTGGAAGAAAATGGCCTGAACCACAGTAAAGGACCCCAGGATGTCAAAGTTAGGATTTTATGGCATCTAGAATACTAAAAACAAATTATTAGTGGATAGAACTTCCCACATGACCTCTTTATAATAGGAATGTCCCTATTCTTGGTTGAACAAAGCCCCAATCAGTACTGACTAAGAGATGGGTGGTAGCACCAATGTAGATTGACTTGTTGGGAGGGGGGGTCACTATATGCGTCAAATTTCACTTCACATTGGGAAGTACTTCAAGGGCGGTGCCATTTGCATCATCACATACCTATAGGATGGGGGTTTTCACCAATTCCTCATGTAGTAGGACATAAGAACCCTTCTATGGATTAAGAGAGTGGTCACCATCTAAAAGAGTCATCCCAGACCTTAACATCTCTCCCACATCTTGGGTAGAGGTAGAGAGGAGGGAAAATGGTGGTGATGGGGAATGATGTACCGTGATCTCCTCGAAGGGATCCATAACTTCTTCCAACTATGATTACCTATAGATGGATATGGGGATACGATGGATCTAATCTTCTAGGATATAGAATATCACTTGTTAGGATCCTTCCCTAGACTATGACAACCAATAGGACGACTCTATGATCAAGTCATTCGTCCCATCAGAATATGAGAGATCAACTAGGTCCATGATGACTTGGCATTTCCTAACATTTTTTCTTTGGTGGTGAGTGTTCGCCCTCACATCATAGAATAGTTCTTTAGGTAAGGGTGTGTGTTTGGTACAGGGAGGACCTCCGTGTGAGTTTGTTGTAATGTTAGTAGGACCTACACTTTGTTTTATTGGGACATGAGGAGGTCCTCCATGCCATTTTTAATTACGGTGGGGAGGTCATTCTCTCTGATTGGGTGTAATGCAGGGAGGACCCCTGCTTTGACTGATGAAGGAGTGGGGAGGACCCTTAATCTAGTTATCAAGAACATGGTGATTTCCTCCATGATGATTTTAAATAGAGTAGGTAGGACCTATACCTTGGATAATAGTGTCATGGAGAGGACCTCTATGTTCCCCAACATAAGTACAGGGAGGACCTATGTACTTGTTGTTAAAATAATGGGGGGACCTCCACTCTGGTTGATCGAGAACCACTATACTGATTGTTGAAAGATTAGTTAGGGCCTCCACTTGGGTTGATGATAGTGTAGGGAGGACCTCCGCACCAAGTCTCATCATTATGGGTTGGCCCAAAATGGTTATTGGTGTTACCAATGATTGAAAGAGTCAACCCGGCCCACCTATAAGATGAATGGGGTCTCAATCCCAATCGGACAAAGATGGATCCCGGTTCTTCTATTAAAAGGATCTGGTGGGATGTGCCGATAGTGAAAAGGGACTCATAATCCATATAAGATTCCCCTATCATGTCATCTCATGATCCTTCCCCTCATGTTGATGTTGGGTTCTTTACATCTAGGTCGGTGGAGTAAGGGTGAAGTCCACAAGTTATTCGGCATGAGGGATTAGTTATTATTGGAATTGATGAGGAATAGTGGGAGACCTACTTAGAAACTCCTAGGTATTTGTTGTGTCTATATATACTTGATCATCCTCACCTCCTCGACATAGAGGATTGAATCATCAGAGCGCTTTAGGGATAGATTGTTGGAGCAATTTTTTTAGGAAAGGAGCTTATTACCTCCTTTACAACCCTTAGAGTAGGTGATGTCGACGAGGTTCTAATGCCTCTAGGTCATGGTGGGACATGTACCTTGTGGTAATGAACCCCTTATTATCATCTCAATGTATGTGTTCATTGATCACTCTCCTCTAGATGATATCATAGGGTGATATGGGGCATGTACGCCTTGTAGTCGAAGGCAAGGTTGAAGTCATGGTGGGACCATGGCTGTGTCGGATTACTGCATCAATATTCCCCCTTCACCGGTGCCTATAGGAACTGGGTTTTTTATTTCCTATATATGGGAACCTATAAGGCCAGAAGATTCAACATCTATTACAATTACAATGAAATTGATTCCCAATGACCCAACATCTTCCAATCTTCTGAAGATAGAGAGAGATCCACAATTATATTGTCATAGATCAAGAATTCCCAATATTAATTTCCCCAATGTGCATATGAGTTCCATGCTAGATCCACTATTTTTTTATTGGGACCTTGAGGTTGATTTTTGAATTTAGTAACTTGAAAAATATACATATTCCTTAATGATACTATTCCCCATGTGGAGGAGAATAGTTTCACATCATGTTCACAATTTTTTTTTTCAATGCTTTCTTCTAGGCCCGTATATGCATTTTTGATGTTCATTGGCTTTTTGTTGCCTCAAATTTCCACTTTCCAAAGGTGTTTTATTTTCATCACTTTCATCAATTATGTATTCTTCTTGATCTAAATGAGATGATGGGATATCAATTCCTCCTTCCATTGGAATCCTCCTTGGAGATCATTGCCTATTCCAGGTCTCCCTCATAGATTAAGTCATGTTTGTGGAACTCATTCTTGACACCATCTCTTTATGGACACCAGTTAATTATGTTTCTTCTATATTGATATTATATAAACCTTCAGTTAGTAGAGTATTCACATTAAGCATCATTGGTAATGTATGTACATTGGGTGCATTGGTCACCTGTAAATATTCCTATTAGGATAGAATCTCATATGACGCATCTTAGGAGCTGAACCCAATATATCATGTATCAATAAAATGGTAATTGACACTAGGGGAATAAGTCTTCCAAGTATTTTTTCCCCAATCATCCCATGCTTACTGCATGTGGCAGGGGTTTTAGAGTAGGTCATAAGTTCTACATTCTATGGTGGAAAATCACAATGTCTGGTTGAGATAGATTAGGTCATGAGTTTAACATCTTGCGGAGATGGATCATACAACCTATTGAGGAAGATCGATGAGGTGTATATCTAGGAGGGGACACTTGGGAAAACCAATATTGATCGAGCTCCTTGCGAGATGGATCTGTAAGGTGCATACCTAGTAGGAAAAATTTCACACCTAAGTATACCTATGTGGATTGTATGCCTTGTGGGGTGGATATGAGAGGAGATTTCTTAGGAGGGAATATGTCACACCTATGTTTACCAATGTGGATAAAAATACTTGTGGGGTGGATCTGGGAGGTGCGTCCCTAGGTGGGAAGATGTCACACATTAGTTTACCAATGTGGATTTAATGCCTTGTGGGGTGGATTTGGGAGCTGAATACCTAAGAGAGAAGATGGCACACCTGAGTTTACCAGTGTGGGTCAAATGCCTTGTGGGGATGATCTAGGAGGTACATCCCTAGGATGGAATATATTACACCCTAGTTTACCAATGTTGGGATTGATCCTCATAGTTTCATCCTACATACCATATTTAAAAGACAAGGATCAAAACCAACATTATTTGATGCCGAAGTTTAAGGTCATATGATAGGAATGATCCATGTAGTTTAACATCATACAATATTGACTATATCATCAAGAACAGACCATCAAAGATGTATGGTGCGGGGATAATGTGTATAATCTTCCCTTCACAAGAGGATTTCTCTTGGGGGAATGATATGGGTCTTATGCATGGAAGATACCCGTGGTTTGAGGATTATCCCATAGATGGGAAGGATAGTGTGGGGATTATGCATGAATACTTCTCAGGTGTGACTCTATATGGTCTGATATTGAAGCTCTATAGGCCACAGTGGGAGATGGTGGCATCCCATGATGATCATACACAGGGCATCATGCATTTATCATGTAGGGAACGATGTGTGGGGTCTTGACATGCTAAATGTACATGGGGAATCCTATATTTAATACAAAGGATAAGGCTAAAATGTTTCATCATGTATTGAGGACATATTTTTGTAGTTTAACATTGTAATACTAGGAATCAGAGCTAGGTAGTTTTACATCATGATACTTAGACATGGGTAGACTCACTTCTGAACGCTAAGGATTATGTGACCACCGCTCATGAAACTTTGGATGGAGAATGGAATTGGAACTTCCATAGATGAGTGGTCAAGCATGAGGTCCATGTTAGATTCCCTATGATTAGAAACAACAAGGGCTAGAGTACGAATACTTAGAAACAATAAGAAAATTGGAGGCTCGATATGCACTTGGGGTGAAGTGGGAGGATATAGGAGTGGGTGGAACTGGTCACATGGTGACTCGAGGTAAAGCTGAAATGGTTCGAGATTGGTGGGGGGCCCTGGGAACTTAAACATCAAAAAGGTGTGTCAATATAATATAGGAAACTTAGAGAGGCTTGAGAGATGTGATTCACAAAGATTGTAGATTTTAGAAGGATGATATTGTGAGTCTTGGAGTCCTTACAAAGGTTAGGGTATTCAAAAATGAGTATTCTTCACAAAAAAGGTTGAGCCTACCTCAGAGTGAAGTCCCGATTTATAGGGGGAGTGGTTTAGGAAGGCAGAATGCATCATGAAACCTAAAGTGCCTCATAGGGACTTCATCCTCCATGAAGGGAAAAGAACTTCATGAAACGAATATCCACTTTGGGCATAGGATCATAAGAACACAAGGGGGTGGTTTTGTGATGATTGGATACCTTGGGTGATCCATTTTTGGTTTCAATCATGATTCTTAGGGGGTTCGCGAAAAGAGAATGATTTTTAAAAGTCAAAATGTCACTTTTTTTTAAAAGTAAAATAGAAGGGGGTATTTATAGGGTATTATTTTCATGAATATTAGAGGAATTCATGAAACTATATAAGTTTCATGAAGGACCATGACTCTGTGAGTTTGAGAGATGTGTTCACAAATATTACCATCAAACCTTCACGTGTTCACAAAGTGCTCCACGAATCTGAGATTTCATTATGAGGAGTTTAAATTTAGGCCTTTATGAAATCATAAAGGAGCACAATGGATTAAGAGATTTTTGATATATAGTCATTTTAATGAAGCTCAACTTAATTAAAGAGATCCTTAGATGGAATTTAGGGTCTTTTGGGCTCAGAATCTCCCCAAACCGGCCATGCCGACCATGCCTTTCTCGAATTCTCTCATGGAATGCATATTTCAATGAAAACGTGCCTAGAAGTTTTTAGACGGTTATTGGATACATGATCTCTGTCAAGTGATTGAAGTTATTTCATGAACCGAGTTTGGATTTCAGTTTTTATGAGTTAAGGATTTAGGGCACAACTAAAATGTTGACATAAAAATTTGAAAATACAGAAATGAATTTGAATTTAAAATGAATAATTTGATAATTTAAGGGAAATTTAGGGAATATTTATGGAGTATCGTATGAAATAAAGGTACTTACTATGTTAGATACACATGCAAGGAGTTAATTTGTAGAGACCCGAAGCTTAACGTACATTGACATTACATTACATTTGCGGAATACTTACTACATAAAAAAACACACACACAAGGACCGTAATAGTTTAGTGTCTTTGGAAACTCGTAATATATTCTTCTAAACGTGGTGAAAGATCTTCAAAATCTCCCATAAA
Source organism: Viscum album (assembly GCA_963277665.1). NCBI lineage: Eukaryota > Viridiplantae > Streptophyta > Magnoliopsida > Santalales > Viscaceae > Viscum > Viscum album. The sequence continues at coordinate 115,678,884 of OY728139.1, read as the reverse complement.
GATCTTTTTTTTTTACCTAAAACCATTTTTTATATCCTGGGGAAAAGAAAACACAAAAGGGTGAGCTCAAATGCTCAGTAAGGGTAAACAAAAGAAATATCAATCACATAATATACACAAGCAAATAACTTTTGGAAATCTTAACCTGCAAAAGAGATCATAATTTCATAACATGGGATAAATCATGGCAGTGAAATGTGATCACAATAATCATAACTTAAAACACGAAACTTTGTGGCATTCACACATAATCATAGAGAATCATTTCTTGTTAGTCAAGACTCATTGCCAAGACTATCTTATTGGACAAAGTCCCTTTCTGAATCGAGTAACCCTCGTTTCAGTCCTGTTTCACTGAACCGGTATAACCTACCATTCCAGCCATGTCTATCTCATGAGATATAAAATCTTTACCCAATGCATTGGAGGGAGATATAGGTCCCACCCATCTCATAATGATACCGTTCTTATGTGTGCCACAAAATCATAAATCATACATCATTGCATAACCCATGTAATAAAAATGGGATTCTTAAACAACATGACATCATAAAACCATTCATATAAGATAAAGGAATTAATAAACATAATTCCATCACAACATAGTCAAATAAATGTAAAAATATGGATAGAAACAGAACCCTTTATTATCTTAGATGGAAAATAATTTTTGATAAAACACTTGAATTGAATTCTTGAGGAAAATATCCTTTCTTCTTCAAAATCAATTTCTTTCCACAAAAAATCATGCAATTTTAAAAGAAAGAGATTTTATTGAAAATAGTCATGAAATATTTTGGAGGAAGGTTCATGAAAATAAGGCTTTATAAAACCGTAAAAATCTGTTCGTGCCGTATAAGTTAAAAAAACATTCTTCTCGTACTTTTGTCGGAAAGTCAAAAAGTACCTTGTATGAAAAAAAAGAAAAAAGATTCCTTTCATATCCTTTACTAAAAACTCACCGAAGGGTAAAATTGGATTTAAAAAATTGTATGTGGATGTAAATAATATTACATATTTATGAAACATGGATGTGGATGATAAATTACACCCCAGTAAATACTTACGAATAAACAATCTCAGATAAAAATGAGATTGTGATAATTTCCCTTACCTTAGGTCCGATTTGCTTCGTAAGTGTCCGAAACTCCTGTATAATGATTTAAATAATGTCATTGACTTATTAAAGAATCATATTCATTGTTATGATATCATATATGGTTCACTTATGACATTATATTACCCGTTCTTTTGTAAATTCCATGTTAAAGAAGCGTTTTGGGTAAAATCGTTTCATTTATCGTAGGTGTTTTGACTTGTTGTTCTTGACATTATTATTACTTATATCATGATTTACTTACTTCCAGAATATAAAATATGATTTATATATCATATATATTCAGTATATATATATATATAAGAGATAGATAAATGAAATGAAAAACACCGTTCATGGAGACGGTAGTCCGTACGTACGCATGAACGCTGTTTTCCTTTCTTTATTGTCTTGAATGGAAGTAAGTAGATGACATACATATATATATATACATAAATCCAGTAGCTTTATAACGTCATATATTTCATTATTATTTCTTATATATACTTTATAATCATTCTTAAATGGTTAACATGGAGAATGAATCTCATCGCGTCGTGGAGACGGTAGTCCGTACGTACGCACGAGCGATGATATCATTTCCATAAATATTGAATTGAATTGGAGTGGATTATACAATATATCAGAATCAATATGATGTTGTAATAACTATGTATAGTTATTCTTTACACCATTATACTCATCCATGTAAGGTGGTGGTGGAAAATAGATTACACCACGGCGTGGAGACGGTATTCCGTACGTGCGCACGCGCGGTGATTTCTTTTTCCGTAGGATGGATAGATGGTGAAATAGGGTTGTTTCATACTTATAATAACATATCATTATATGAGTGATACTGATTTTATTACTTCATAATGAAACAACCTAAGAAGAAGAAGTGGAAGAAGAAATAAAGATGAAAGAATTGGTAACGGTAATTACCTCTTCTTTGAAGCGTCTCTTTGAGACCTCCTCTTAGGGCACTAAAATTGTTCTTTGAGGAAGACCAGAACCTCTAGGATGTTGTTAGGGAAGTGGAGAAGAGATTTTGGCAGTGGTTGGCCGAGCTTGAGTGCTCAAATTGGTGTGAGGAGGAGGGGGGGGGGAGGTGTCCTTTTATAAGGGAGGAGAGGGGCACCTTAGGAATATCTCAAAATATTATTTTATATTAAAGTCAAAATCGGTTTATAATGGTTCCAAAGGGACTTATTTCGAAGATGAAGTGGGTATGGGTCGAAATCCTATCAACCAATAGTATTTAGACAAGTTTAGGGTATTATTTTAACCTTATCAATTAGATTTAACTCTAAGTTAAATAATTTAACTTTTACCGTGTCTTTTTGTTTTCTTACACTATATGGTTAATACACTAACTATAACATGACAAACGAACCCCAAATTGTTTATTATTAATATATATATCCTTATCTAAGTCATTTGGCCGAACCATAGATTTTTAGGAATAAAATAACAATTAATAATATAATATTTGATTTAAAAACTATTTTGTGTCAATTTTGACACTATTTGATATATGATTTTTGTTAAAGTCATAACAGAATTATATGTTCGAACCAAGTTGATTAAATCAACACTAATATATCATAGTAACCTAGAAAATTAGTTTAATTCATAAAAAGTCTCAAATTATATTTATTTTGGTATTTATAACATCAATTATGTCAATATTTCATTAATAAGATAATTACTGCATCATCTTTGTGCCATAAATAAATTAAATTATTTAATGTCTAAAAATTACAAATAAAATACCATTATGTAGGAAATCTTCTTATCTTTATAATGAATATTTATAGTCGAATTTATCTTATGTATAACCCCATATTAAAAAATTTTTAGTTATTAAACTTTGATTTTAACTATTTTAACTATTCATTAAATAAAATAATATTAAATGTCATAATCTAATCCAAGTGGACATAAATGGTCATATTATATTCATAAGGTTGTTTTTGGTCGAATTACACTTATCCAATAGAATTAGGACATGTGTTAGGGTAATAGTAATATCATATTTACCCTTAGTTACCCTATTTACTATTAACCGTGGTAAAAAAAAGTAAAAGGTTACTATTCACCAAAAATTATTTTCATCTCATTGAACCACATTTTAGTCCTTGATATTAACTGTGTCTGTCAGATTTTCGAAATTCCATTCACAGAAGTGGTAAAATTAAGTTTTATGCAAAATTCAGTTTTTAACCTACCACTTAGTGGTTTCACTATTCATCAAAAATTGAAAGTTTTCAGAAAAATCCCAAAATTTCATCCTAAGCTATATTTCATATTCCGACTTCAAAAATGAAGTCTATTTTACAAAATTCATAACATATAAATTGAATTAATTAATTTTATAATTAAATCCCGCTGTTAAAACAAATAGCGTGTTTTTAAGAAACAATATCTATCAAAAGATTGACACTTGATTATGTCTGGTTTAAATGTGAAATTACATCCAATGACCAACATTTTATTAAATTGTAAAAATATATTCTAAATATACTTTAAAACCACTCAAATTAATGATGTATCACTATTAATTATTTCTATTAAAAAAGTTGTTTTTAATTATAATTTAATAATTTTCACTATTCATCAGAATATGAAAGTTATCCGAAAAGTACCAAAATTTCACCTTAGGCTAAATTCGATACTCCGAATCCAAAAATGAAGTCCATTTTGAGAGCTAAAATTTCTAAAATTTAAAAAGTGGTTATTACTATTCATAATGGCTAGTTTTAATAATATTTTAATAGCATATCGTTGTTTCGTGAAACTCAGTATTGCGTACTACACACGCTATCGAGGAAGGTTGCGATTGCGTGTAATGCAAGGTAAATCAAGGATGCGTGTTGTGCAAGCTTCTTTTGGTGTAGCGTACAACACAATACATTAATAAAATTAAAAAGAATATTTTTCATAAAATCTCGGGCTGTTACATTCTACCCCCCTTAAAATGAATTTCGCCCTCGAAATTCGTCGGGGTTATAAATGGTTTACTATTCAAAAGTTTCTTTAATAGAAACCCACATCGTAAAAAGGAATACCAAAACATGGCTTTAAAAACTAAAGTTTGAAATGTAACGATTACCCAAATAAACTAATCACTGGGTTTCCACATAGGTGAAAATATGGATATGGAAGAGAAATATAACCATCATGTTCTGATGGAGAGTGGTAGAGAACATGGCTATGGAAAATCCAGTAATCAAAAATCCATAAATTTGTGACGATCTAAGGTACCATCTGATTCATCAGGTATAAGATCAATAGGACAACATTTTTGGTTTTCAAGATCATTTCCCTAAAGTTGAAAATTTGAATTAGAATAAATACTTTCTTTATTTTGGTACAATCTCACTGTTGTTCATGCCTTGAACAATTTCCACTTCATCTCTTAAATAAATGAAGTTGAATTTGTTATTCGTGAAGTGTTAGCAGATCATGTGATAGAATGACGGGTCATTCCATCTGTCTCAAACAAAAGGTTAGCAAAAATTATATACATAAGTCGATCTATAGTGAGATTAATCACATATGGTTCCTAAAATGGACTTATACTTCATATATCATACTTCTTAATATAATAAAACTAGTTTCTACTAAACAGGGACTTCCTGTAGGCCAGTAGTATGCGATAAAGGCCAGTCGCACTTCGGTTGTGGGTTCGATTCCCACAGCCTTGTCCGAAGCGATGGGTTGTCGCCCGTCCTGCAGGTTGTCCTTTTTCTAAAACTACATTACTATAACATCCCATCAATAATATCAAAAAAAACTTCTATCCTTAAACAATACTAACTTATGTCCAACATAATCCATTCCAATCTTTAGGCTTATCCATAATACTGAAATCCACTCTCATAACATAGTGAAAACGATTACCAGATATTTAACACCATCGTCGATCCCCATATATCATAAGATATGTTTTGTTGGTCATATTCCAAACATTCAAAGTCCTTAATCGTTTATTCTCTTGAATACCATAGTGAAAGCATGAATGTAGTTTAAAGTTAACACTTTCCACATACCAAAATCCTCAAAATTCTATATACTCAAACCATGATATCACTTAGTCCTTATATCAATCATGAGCTCATGAATACTATCAAACATTTAATTTTCTCCTTATCCCTTCATTATGCGCATATCATCTACATTCCAAAAATATCTGAATAACCTTTCATGGATACTGGTAACATTAATCATTCACTTTCAAAACACAAGGAAAGACAACAGTGTAACAATCCATAGATGTCTCTTTATTCCATAGTATCATGAGATTACTTATACAAAATTACACATGATAAACATGTAATCATTCCACTACATTCTTAAACCATTGACCGAGCTTCAAAAATTCTTTCATCTCACATATCATTTGTAGTATCTTCATCATCATCCACATAAATACTACCCATATGACCATACTGATTCTCTTCATGAGTCTTTCCCTTAGGGCATTTGTTTTCATAATGCCCATACATTCCACATTTAAAACACTTAACCATTTTTGATGTCATAGCAATACCATTATCCTCATCCATGGTGTTAACCGACCCTTTTCCTTTGCACTTACTTGCTTTGTGTCCTTCTTTTCCACACCCAAAGCATCTTCCAGTTTCTTTGAAACATTCTCCTTGATGCCTCTTCCCACATGATTTACATAGGGGAAATTGAACTTTCTTTCCTCTATGATCATCATGAAACTGCATCTTTCTCTTATTAGCCGAGTCAGGAAACTTACCAAATTTTACTTTATTGATCATATTATGAGATTGCTGATTCGGCATAATAATGATGTTTGGACTTCCAAATCCCATTTCATTATGAAGAATATCATTCCATTGTCCATCATATCCTCCATTATCGTGAAACATCTTGTTTCCATCCATTTTCTAAAACCCAAAAAAAATAGTGTGAGAGGTAAAAATCATAATAAAGGGGGAGTAACTTAAATATATAACATCTTTGATTTAATCTAATATCGTTACCATAGTTCTAGGACTATATCCTATACGTATACTTATCCTTAGGGGAATCCCTAGACATACCTTAGAAATATCTCTAGGGATATCACTAACGTTTTCGCATCCTAGTTTCCACAGGTTGACTAAACCTTTCCTCTGATACCAACTATAGAGACCCGAAGCTTAACGTACATTGACATTACATTACATTTGCGGAATACTTACTACATAAAAAAAACACACACACAAGGACCGTAATAGTTTAGTGTCTTTGGAAACTCGTAATATATTCTTCTAAACGTGGTGAAAGATCTTCAAAATATCCCATAAAGATCTTCCTTTTTTTATACCTAAAACCATTTTTTATATCCTGGGGAAAAGAAAACATAAAAGGGTGAGCTCAAATGCTCAGTAAGGGTAAACAAAAGAAATATCAATCACATCATATACACAAGAAAATAACTTTTGGAAATCTTAACCTGCAACAGAGATCATAATTTCATAACATGGGATAAATCATGGCAGTGAAATGTAATCACAATAATCATAACTTAAAACACGAATCTTTGTGGCATTAACACATAATCATATATAATCATTTCTTGTTAGTCAAGACTCATTTCCAAGACTATCTTAGTGGACAAAGTCCCTTTCTGAATCGAGTAACCCTCGTTTCAGTCCTATTTCACTGAACCGGTATAACCTACCATTCCAGCCATGTATATCTCATGAGATATAAAATATTTACCCAATGCATTGGAGGGAGATATAGGTCCCACCCATCTCATAATGATACCATTCTTATGTGTGCCACAAAATCATAAATCATACATCATTGCATAACCCATGTAATAAAAATGGGATTCTTAAACAACATGACATCATAAAACAATTCATATAAGATAAAGGAATTCATAAACATAATTCCATCATAATATAGTCAAATCAATGTAAAAATATGGATAGAAACAGAACCCTTTATTATCTTAGATGGAAAATAATTTTTGATAAAACACTTGAATTGAATTCTTGAGGAAAATATCCTTTCTTCTTCAAAATCAATTTCTTTCCACAAAACATCATGCAATTTTAAAAGAAAGATATTTTATTGAAAATAGTCATGAAATATTTTGGATTAAGGTTCATTAAAATAAGGCTTTATAAAACCGTAAAAATACGTTCGTTCCGTATAAGTTAAAAAAAATATTCTTCTCGTACTTTTGTCGGAAAGTCAAAAAGTACCTTGTATGAAAAAAAACAAAAAAAGATTCCTTTCATATCCTTTACTAAAAACTCACCGAAGGGTAAAATTGGATTTAAACAATTGTAGGTGGATGGAAATAATATTACATATTTATGAAACATGGATGTGGATGATAAATTACACCCCAGTAAATACTTACGAATAAACAATCTCAGATAAAAATGAGATTGTGATAATTTCCCTTACTTTAGGTCCGATTTGCTTCGTAAGTGTCCAAACCTCCTGTATAATGATTTAAATAATGTCATTGACTTATTAAAGAATCATATTCATTGTTATGATATCATATATGGTTCACTTATGACATTATATTACTCGTTCTTTTGTAAATTCCATGTTAAAGAAGCGTTTTGGGTAAAATCGTTTCATTTATCGTAGGTGTTTTGACTTGTTGTTCTTGACATTATTATTACTTATATCATGATTTAATTACTTCTAGAATATAAAATATGATTTATATATCATTTATATTCAGTATATATATATATCTAATAGATAGATAAATGAAATGAAAAACACCGTTCATGGAGACGGTAGTCCGTACGTACGCATGAACGCTGTTTTCCTTTCCTTATTGTCTTGAATAGAAGTAAGTAGATGACATACATATATATATATATACATAAATCCAGTAGCTTTATAACGTCATATATTTCATTATTATTTCTTATATATACTTTATAATCATTCTTAAATGGTTAACATGGAGAATGAATCTCATCGCGTCGTGGAGACGGTAGTCCGTACGTACGCACGAGCGATGATATCATTTCCATAAATATTGAATTGAATTGGAGTGGATTATATAATATATCAGAATCAATATGATTTTGTAATAACTATGTATAGTTATTCTTTACACCATTATACCCATCCATGTAAGGTGGTGGTGGAAAATAGATTACACCACGGCGTGGAGACGGTATTCCGTACGTACGCACGCGCGGTGATTTCTTTTTCCGTAGGATGGATAGATGGTGAAATAGGGTTGTTTCATACTTATAATAACATATCAGTATATGAGTGATACTGATGTTATTACTTCATAATGAAACAACCTAAGAAGAAGAAGTGGAAGAAGAAATAAAGATGAAAGAATTGGTAACGGTAATTACCTCTTCTTTGAAGCGTCTCTTTGAGACCTCCTCTTAGGGCACTAAAATTGGTCTTTGAGGAAGACCAGAATCTCTAGGATGTTGTTATGGAAGTGGAGAAGAGATTTTGGCAGGGTTTGGCCGAGCTTGAGTGCTCAAATTGGTGTGAGGAGGAGGGGGAGGAGGTGTCCTTTTATAAGGGAGGAGAGGGGCACCTTAGGAATATCTCAAAATATTATTTTATATTAAAGTCAAAATCGGTTTATAATGGTTCCAAAGGGTCTTATTTCGAAGCTAAAGTGGGTATGGGTCTAACTCATATCAACCAATAGGATTTAGACAAGTTTAGGGTATTATTGTAACCTTATCAATTAGATTTAACTCTAAGTTAAATAATTTAACTTTTACCGTGTCTTTTTGTTTTCTTACACTATATGGTTAATACACTTACTATAACATGACAAACGAACCCCAAATTGTTTATTATTAATATATATATCCTTATCTAAGTCATTTGGCCGAACCTTAGATTTTTAGGAATAAAATAACAATTAATAATATAATATTTGATTTAAAAACTATTTTGTGTCAATTTTGACACTATTTGATATATGATTTTTGTGAAAGTCATAACAGAATTATATGTTCGAAACAAGTTGATTAAATCAACAACAATATATCATAGTAACATAGAAAATTAGTTTAATTCATAAAAAGTCTCAAATTATATTTATTTTGGTATTTATAACATAAATTATGTCAATATTTCATTAATAAGATAATTACTGCATCATCTTTGTGTCATAAATAAATTACATTATTTAATGTCTAAAAATTACAAATAAAATACCATTATGTAGGAAATTTTTTTATCTTTCTAATGAATATTTATAGTCGAATTTATCTTATGTATAACCCCATATTAAAAATGTTTTAGTTATTAAACTTTGATTTTAACTATTTTAACTATTCATTAAATAAAATAATATTAAATGTCATAATCTAATCCAAGTGGACCTAAATGGTCATATTATATTCATAAGGTTATTTTTGGTCGAATTACACTTATCCAATAGAATTAGGATATGTGTTAGGGTAATAGTAATATCATATTTACCCTTAGTTACCCTATTTACTATTAACCGTGGTAAAAAAAAGTAAAAAGTTACTATTCACCAAAAATTATTTTCATCTCATTGAACCACATTTTAGTCCTTGATATTAACCGTGTCTGTCAGATTTTTGAAATTCCATTCACAGAAGCGGTAAAATTAAGTTTTATACAAAATTCAGTTTTTAACCTACCACTTAGTGGTTTCACTATTCATCAAAAATTGAAAGTTTTCAGAAAAATGCCAAAATTTTATCCTATGCTATATTTCATATTCCGAATTCAAAAATGAAGTCTATTTTACCAAATTCATAACATATATATTGCATTAATTAATTTTATAATTAAATCCCGCTGTTAAAACAAATAGCGTGTTTTTAAGAAACAATATCTATCAAAAGATTGACACTTGATTATGTCTGGTTTAAATGTGAAATTACATCCAATGACCAACATTGTATTAAATTGTAAAAATACATTCTAAATATACTTTAAAACCACTCAAATTAATGATGTATCACTATTAATTATTTCGATTAAAAAAGTTGTTTTTAATTATAATTTAGTAATTTTCACTATTCATCAGAATATGAAAGTTATCCGAAAAGTACCAAAATTTCACCTTAGGCTAAATTCGATACTCCGAATCCAAAAATGAAGTCCATTTTGAGAGCTAAAATTTCTAAAATTTAAAAAGTGGTTATTACTATTCATAATGGCTAGTTTTAATAATATTTTAATAGCATATCGTTGTTTCGTGAAACTCAGTATTGCGTACTACACACGCTATCGAGGAAGGTTGTGATTGCGTGTAATGCAAGGTCAATCAAGGATGCGTGTTTTGCAAGCTCCTTTTGGTGTAGCGTACAACACAATACATTAATAAAATTAAAAATAATATTTTTCATAAAATCTCGGGCTGTTACATAATTTTTCTCAAGGTAGAAATTACTGTCAAATGGGTGTCATAATTAATAAAGTTGAAAGTTAACCCACTATATAAGAACCCATATCTTATTTTCATGTATAGATCCTATTTTTTGGGGTTTTGATAAAAAGAGAAGTTTATATAAATTTAAGGAGTACATACTATGTAATTTTAAGTACACACCATGTAACTGATTGATGTGGGTGACTGTGTACTGGCCGTGTAACGACCGAGTACATGGCCATGTGGGGTGACCTGGAGACAGCCTAAAGCGGAGGCCAGTTAAGTAAAAAACACTCCATGTACTTTTAAAGAAAATGTCGTGTAGTTTTATTTTTAATTGTTTTGTCAGACCAGGGTCGCGTCTAATCAACAAAACGCACCTCTTCTAGGTCCATCTCATCCAAGAATGACAAATACCAACGAATCTTATCTGGACGTCTGACTCACTATCCATTCTCCGGATCGAAGTCTTCCAATTGCATTGGAATCGCATCGGTGAGTTATTCCTTCTTCTAGAGCCTCATTTCTTGTTTTCTTCTCTTTATAGAGATATCCTCAATTTAGAATTTTTGACATTTTTATAGATCTAACGTGATCTAGGTTGATTAAAGGGCCAACACTGGAGTATATATATCTTACAACATTGAGGTAGGTGTTTTGTTCCTTTCTGTAGTTAGTCTTTGTATTTTATGTGCAAAAGTGACCAATCCCTAGAACGAGGTATTGCATGTTTAGGCATTTTAGCCCTGTTAATGTAATCTATTACTTGTGTGCTTGAGTAGAGGTAGTTTGATTGTGAATAGGATTATTTACCTTATTATGGATGTACTTTAACATGTTTGAACTAGTATTGGCCATTGGGCCTAGTTTTTCTAGTTAGGCTGCTTGTTTTCCAGGCCTAGTGTTGTTAGGATGGAGTAACTTTATCTGATGTTGTTATATACTTGTAGATGTTTAGACAGGTAGTTCTTAAAATCTATTTGCCAAGTAGATCTTATGGTTTACATTAGATTTTGAACATCATTGTGCATGATTTACATACACAGGGCAGAGAGAACCTAGTGTAGTAGAACATAGGGAGAATGGACGCTAAGGGCTTCTATAGAGTGTCTGTTTACTTTTCACATTAATAGACCATAGGGGGTATGGACATGAGTGATACCTAAGAGTGTATGTAGATCCAAATTGTGCGACCACCTGGTTAATTGGATGTTGAGTGATTCCCCAGAGTTTTTGTAGTTTACTGATAAATGACCATAGGGGGAATTGATGGTGAGTGCTTCCTTAGAGTGTCTTTAATAAAGCTAAACTAGAGGGGTTAGACTATGAGTACTTCCTAGAGGGTTTCTTGTGTTTGACAGGTTGAACCAAATGGGATAGTATATGAGTAATTCTTATAGGGTTACTTTTTTTTATTTCTTCTTATTGGATATATGAAAATGAATGCAATTGAAACTATATGATTGTTTACTTTTGATTACTTTCTTGTTTACTGATTCATTTTTTATTACGTTCCATATATATTCACTAACTATTAGACACAAATCTTTGGGTGGATTCCTACTGAGATTTGTCTCACACCCTATTTGGGTCATGATTTTGGGCCCAAACAAATTATATTTCTGTAGGTATAGATAAGAGAAATCACCTTTCTACTTCAGGTACTTGATTACTGTGGAGATGAAGAGCATTGGACCAAGATGAGTCTTGAGATGCTTCTAGAGTTTATTTCTTTTATTTTTTACTTTGGTTTAGTAATGTATTCTAGCATTGTGAATTTTCTGGATTCTATTTTAGACATATTCATCATGCATCATTTATATATATGTGCTCCAGTTGGTTATTACTTCCAGTCTTCCGTTGTTTACTTATTGCATGTTATTACTGCTTCTGCTATTGTTATCTTTTTTTCTATTGCATTACTCTACCAATGAGGTAATAGTTTCCACACTATCACACCTAAGGCCCTCACTGCTAGTTGGCAGCCTCTGGAATTTGGGGAAATGCACTTGAGGCCATGTGACCAACTGGGTACAAGGAACCTCTGAGCGGCACCCGAAACCAGGATATTACAAATTAGTATCAGAGGAATTATATTCTTCTTGACTTACTATTTAGATGATATAGTTATGGATAAGTAGTAATAGGTACTTGGTAATAATATGTGCTTGGTAGTAGCTAACCCGTGTATATGGAAAATCCAATTTACCTCATATATTGTTATTTTTTTTGTTTTTCAATTATTACAGTTGATTTGATTTCACCGTTGGGTGATTAAAATATTTTGTGCTATTATTGTTGATATTATTGAGGTTCTATTTCTATTCAAACCCAATGAGATGAGGGTATGCCATCTCATGCATCATATAGTCACTTGATAGAGATCATGTGTCATGTATTATTTCCATGCCATTTAGGTTGCATTACTGATTTCATGTTGTTGTGATAGATTTGGTGTTAAATATGAATTCTGATGTGATAGATGCATTGATAGAATACATTATGTTTGTCAGGGTATTGTTAATATGTAAGGTTTTGTTTGAATGAGCTCCAAAATTTGGTTCTTGAGGTGTTATGGGCCCTCATATATTGGGATTTGGTGGATCATTACTTCATTGTTCCTTGTATATGACATGAATATGATTCCAAGATTTGATTCACAGGGATTATGGGACCCCATGGATTGAAATTTGTCACTTTTATATCGTTTTCAATTTTTTATAGGTTCTGGAGTAGTTTTTGAGGCTTACTGTTCAGAAAAACCCAAAATATATGGTGTATATTATAGAATACACTCCATGTGTCTTTCTGTTTGGGAAGGAACTGTTTTTCTTAAGTACATTCCATTTACTATATGTACACACTGTGTAGTCTCTAACCATGTCACTGAATATGTGGGTATAGACATGGGGTTTGGAAATCCTTGGAGGAACACATCGTGTACCATATGTTCGCGTCGTGTCTTAGGATCCATGTGTCCGACTGTGTGACTGAAGACACATGCGGATTATGGGTAGCTAGTACATGCCGTGTATGGTAGAAACATGTCGTGTAGAGTAATCTGTTTAACCGAACATGTGACTAACCATACGGGTCGATGATGTTCCTTTAGTACATGCCGTGTATGGAACAAACACTCTGTGTAGTCTTGATTTAGGAAAGACCATGTGGGTTAGTCGTGTAGAAGAACTTGGGCAGGGGAAGAGGATTCAAGTACATGTTGTGTGTTAGGACAACATGCCATGTGTATGTGGTGTTACACATCCTGGGTTGGATAAATTACAAATCCACAATAAATCTTAAGGGAACATGCTGTGTAGAAGTTGTACACGTTGTGTATCCACTTTTTAGAAATCTTGAATTCTTTCTTTCTCTTGTTACTTTCTTGCAATTCTAAGTTTCAGTACATGTTAATCTTGATCTAAGGTGTTCATTTGAACTTTCAGAGTCATGTCACTAAGACGTCCTTCAGTTGTACGCCAGTTACAGGGAAGTGACCAGACACTGGACATGGTAGATTAGGAACTTACCGTAAATCCCCCAGTCATGCCTGTCTTGGCACCAACTGTCATTCTGGACATATTTGCTGATGAACAGTTCCGAGAAGGCTTCATGAGGTTTATACAGACCTTCCGAGGAGTACCGACTCCAGCCCCATCTATAGAAGAGTTGATGTGGGTCTTTTAGTAGTAGCATCCTACCACATTCTTTGGGAAAGGAGGACCTCAGGCTGCAAAATCATGGTTAGAGGCCATGCTTTCGATATTCGATCATCTAGAGAAGAGGGTGAAGCTCTCTACTTACATTCTTCAGGATTCTACCAAGAGATGGTGGGATGTGATCTCATAGGAAGGACGCCAGAAGTTAATGGCTTGGGATGATTTTCAGCATACCTTCAATGATTACATTTACCCAGAGACCTTGAGGGCCGATCGAGCCTGAGAATTCATGAGTTTGGAGTAGGGTACTCTCTCAGTCATGGAGTGTTCTTCTCGCTTCACAGAGCTGAAGTTCTTCAAACCCATTCTATGAGGAGATGAGTTATTACTAGAAGGGAAGTTTGAGGATGGTCTCAGGAATGACATCTGATCTCCGGTGAACATATTTAGGTTGAATTCCATCACCTCTATAGTCAACCAGGTGCTGATCATGAAGCAAAAAATGAGGGATTATGGAGATGTGAACCATGGAAGCTCAACATCCGGAGTTGGTACCCCTCATACTGACAGTAATAAGCACCGTAGGGAGTATACGCATGGAGATCTGAGTAGGTGGAATACTTCTTCTGGTGGTCAAGTGGTGTGCTACTAGTGCAGGATGAGCGGGAATATGAGGCCTCATTGTCCGAGAGACCCGCTTTAGTGCCGATCTTGGGGAAAGATGGGTCATATTTAGAATTTCAGTCAATTTTTCTCACCAAAAACTGGTGATAGAGGTTCTGTTTGGACTCCTCATACTCGAGAAGGGCCACCAGTTTCTCATCAGTATAGTAATTGAAGTTCTTCCAGCCGTTTAGGCCGACATGGAGGTTGTGGATGTGGTAGCCAATCACCAGGCTTTCAATGACAGTTGGGTAGATTAGCTCAGGGTGTTCAATCAGGGTTACAGGGCCGCAATATAGGTCAGACTTTTGCAGTGGAGCAGACCTAGCATGAGTAGGTTACTGGACCCTCTACCATTCGAGGTACGATTCTAGTTGCCTCAGTTCTATCTTCTACACCTTTTTATATAAGGGCTTACCATAGTTTCATATCTTTTTCTATTGTGGAGATCCTTGAGTTATGTATCTTTACTTCAGTTGATGTCTTGATGCTGGATAATCCGTTGTGGACAAGAATGGCTTGTGTACATCAGTGAAAGAAGTCCCCTCTTGAGGTGGTGGGTTTCACTTATCATGGGACCTTTATTTCTTAGAGACGATGGGCTATGACATCATTCTTGGGATGGATTGGTTATTTCCCTTCCAGGTTTTTGTTTATTTCTATCATCGTAGGGTGAGTTTTATGTCACCAGAGGGCATATCCTTTTTACATAAGGTCGAATGGGATGTCCAGGTGAGCAGATAAGGACCCAAGCATCATGAGTTGGGAGGAATTACCGCCCATATTGCTTGTTTGTATCTGGATGACCAGGGACTTCATAGTTGGAGTTTCCTCCAATGGTCGATCATTTTAGGGATGTCTTTCCAAAGGAATTTTAAGGTTTTCCTCTAAAGCGATAGGTTGACTTTTCTATTGATATTGTGTCCGGAGCAGCACCCGTGTCTATTCCTCCTTATAGGATAGATACACAAGAGTTATAGGATATCAAGAAGTAGTGGGAGGATTTACAGGAAATGGGTTTCATCTGACCCGGTACTTCTCCATGGGGTTCTCTTGTCCTATTTGTGAAGAAGGCGGACAATACCCTCCATATTTGTGGGGATTATCGGAAGTTGAACAAGTTTTCGATCAAGAATCGATATCCCTTACAAAGGATTCATGATATCTTTGATCATCTTAGAGGAGCCTGGGTATTCTCAATTATTGAATTGAGATCCAGTTAACATCAGTTTCATGTTAGACCATCAGATATACCTCTTAAAGCCTTTCGGAGTAGGTATGGTCCATTTGAGTATGTGTTTATGCCATTCGATATCACAAACACACCTGCTGTTTTCTTGGCACTAATGAACCGAGTGTTCCATCCATACTTGTATTATTTCCTGGTAGTCTTCATGGATGATATCTTGGTGTACTCTCACACATGAAATGACCATGCCACACATCTTGATATCATTTTGAGTACACTAATAGAGCGTCATTTATCTGCTAATCTCTCAAAATGCCACTTTTGGATGGACTAAATTCACTTCTTGGGTCATTTTTCAAAGAGAAAGAAGTATTAGTAGACCTAGAGAAAGTGAGAGTAGTAGTTTCATGGGAACAAACGAAGAATGTCATTGAGGTACGAAGTATTCTAGGGCTGGCTGGATACTACAAACATTTTATACTGGACTTTTCACGGTTAGTAGTTCCACTGATGGGCCGAACTAAGAAGGGTGAAAAGTACTAGTGAACTGATTTTTGTGAGTCAGCCTTTCAGGATATGAAAGGGATGTTGCCTTCATTATCGATACTAGTTTATCAGAGTCAGTTGAGAGTTATATAGTTTACTGTGATGCATCAGGTATCAGTCTGGGAGCAGTGCATATGCAGGGAGAAGGAGTCATTGCATACGGGTCTTAGCAGTTGAGGCCACATGAGAGGAATTACCCGACACATGGTCTTGAGTTGGCTGTAGTTGTTCATGATTTATGCTGTTGGAGACAATACCTATTGGGAGACAATTTTTTTGTTTTTACTGACCAAAAAATTCTCAAGTAAATCTTCACAGAGCGCAATTTTAATTTTAGACAGCAAAGGTAGGTTGATTACCTTCAGTATTTTGACTTTGAGCTTTCCTATATACTTGGGAAAGGAAATGTAGTGGCTAATTCTATGAGAAGGAGGACTCAGATACATATAGTTCAAGAGGCCAACAGTGAGTGACAGCTTATGGATTTGTTCTCTGAGATGCATTTAGAGGTGGATGATAGACAGGGGAAGATGTTTCTTTCTTATATGGTTTTTTACTTCTACTCTACTTGATTGAGTTAGAATGAGACATCTATCAGATTCTAAAGGCCTAGTACTATGAGAGGGTGTGTCAGGAGAGGACCCTATTTCTGGATGAACCTTAGGTGAGGATGAGATCTTGCGCTTTCATGGACGTGTATGGGTGTCATCATACATACGCGAGGAGATGATGCGAGACTTTCATTCCTTAGTTTGGGAAGTTCATCCTAGTTTCAACAAGATGTATCGTGATCTACACGATCAGTATTAGTGGATAGGTATGAAGAGAGATATTGTTGGGTTTTTCATGAGGTGTTCCACCTATCAGCAGGTGAAGGTTGAGCATTAGCGACCAGTAGGGATTTTATAGCAGTTACCCATTCCCAAGTGTAAGTAGAATGATGTTGTGATGGACTTTGTGATAGGATTACCAAGGTCACCTCAAGTAAATGATGCAGTTTGGGTTGTCATTGATAGACTCGCGAAGGTTTTAAACTTCTTACCAATATAGAAGACCTTCAGTGTTGATGAGCTGGGAAGACTGTACATCTGAGAGATTGTATGTCTACATGGGGTCATATACTCCATTGTTTCATATAGTGACACATGTTTTACTTATCTGGTCTGGTAGGGACTATAGAGGGATTTGGATACACAGGTACTTCTGAGTACAACTTAGCACCCCTAGATAGATGGTCAGTTCAAGCATACGATTCAGGTGCTCGAGGACATTCTTAGAGCATACGTTCAAGATTTTGGAGGTTCTTGGGAGAAGCACATACCTCTTGTGAATTTTTCCTACAATAATAGTTTTCAAGAAACTATTCATATGTCACTTTATGAGGCTTTGTATGGTAGGCCATGTTAATCACCCCTATGTTGGCTGAAAGTAGGAGAGGCAGCTATGTTGGGACCTCATCTTTGCCAAGAGACCATAGAGAAGATAGAGTTGATTTGAAAGAGGATGGATATTGCACAGTCATGAAAGGATTCTTATGCTGATTGACAAATAAGACCTATGGAGTTCAAGGCTAGAGATCATGTTTTCTTATGTTTCACACCGAGGTTGGGACACAGGAGGATTAGGAGATAGGGTAAGCTTTCGCCAAGGTACGTCGGGCCATTTGATGTTTTGGAAAGGTTCGGGCCAGTTTCCTATCGATTACAGTAACGTCAGTGGTACCAGGATATGCACGGCGTCTTCCACGTTTCTCAGCTACATCGTTACTTCTCAAACCCATCTCATGTTTTTCAACCCAAGGAGATTGAGTTAGAGGTGGATGAATCATTTGAGGGGCATCATATCTGGATTTTTGATCACAGTGCGAAGGTTATCCATGGACGGTCTATCCCTATGGTATGAGTGATATGGAAGCACGGGAGAGTATAGGACAAGACTTGGGAGATGGAGGCTGACATATGATTATAGTGGATGGAACTGTTCTAGGATTCTTCTTCTCCGCCAAAATCTTAGGGAAATTTGGGGACAAATTTCTATAAGGGGAGAAGTTTGTAAAAAACTGGATATTATCTTCAGGTATGGATCATATTTTTTTGGTGTTTTGAGAAAAAGAGAAGTTTCTAGAAATTTAAGGAGTACACACCCGTACTTTGAAGTACATGTTGTGTACCCAGTTTCTGTGGGTGACTGTGTACTAGTCGTGTAACGGCCGAGTACATGGTCGTGTAATGGATGAGTACATGACCATGTGGGATGACCTAGAGACCTCCTAAAGTAGAGCCCGGTTAAGGTAAGTACACGCCATGTACTTTTAAAGAACATGCTGTGTAATTTTATTTTTAATTGGTATGTCACACTGGGGTCACGTCTAATCGACAGAAACCTCTTCTTGTGGGTCTGTTTTTTCTAGGAGCGATAGATACTGAAGAATCTTCTCTGGGCCTCCAAATCACCATCCTTCATCCAAATCAAACTATGTCAGTTGTATCAGCGAGTTCTTCCTTCTTCTAGAGCCTTATCTCTTTTTTTCTTCTCTTTTTAGAGATATCCTCAATTGAGTGTTTTTGATTTTTTTATATATCTATCGCATTCTAGGTAAATTCAAGGGCCAATTCCAGAGTATATCAATCTTACAACGTTAAGGTAGGTGTTTGTGACTTTCTGTAGTTAGTCTTTGAATTTTATGTGCAAAAGTGCCCAATACCCTTGAACATGGTATTGTGTGTTTAAGGATTTTATCCTTGTTAATGCATTCTATGCCTTGCGTGAATGAGTAGAGGTTGTTTGATTGTGAATAGGGTTATTTACCTTGCTATGGATTTCCTTTTCCATGTTTGAACTGATATTGGCCGTTGGGCCTAGTTTTTCCTATTAGGTTGCTTGTTTTCCATGCCTAGTGTTGTTAGGATGGAGTGATTTTATATGATGTTGTTATATTCTTATATCTATTTAGCTAGTTAGTTTTTGAAAGCTATTAGCCAAGTAGTTCTTATGGTTTAATTTGGGTGTTGAACATCATTGTGCATGATTGACTTACATAGGGCTATGGGAACCTAGTGTAGTAGACAATAGGGATAATGGATGCTGAGGGATTATCTAGAGTGTCTGTTTACTTTTCACGTTGTGAGAACATAGTGGGGATGGACGTGAGTACTCCCTTAGAGTTTCTGTAGATCCATGTTTTGAGACCACATGGGGAGTTGGGCGTTGAGTGCTTCCCCAAATTTTCTGTAATTTACCAATAAAAGACCACATGTGGAATTGACAGTGAGTGCTTTATCAGAGTGTCTTCGCTAAAGCTGAACCAAAGGGGTTAGACTGTGAGTAATTCCCAGAGGATTTCTTGTGTTTGATAGGCTGAACCAGAGGGGATAGGCTATGAGTACTTCCCAAAGGGTTACTTGTTTTGGATTGATGCTTACTGGATATATGAAAATGAATGCAATTGAAACTGTAGGATTGTTTACTTTTGAGTACTTTATTGTTTACTGCTTCATTTTTATTATTTCCAGACATATATATTCACTGACTATTAGGCATAGATCTTTGGGTGGTTTCCTACTATTATTCTTCTCACACCCTGTCTGGGTCTTGCTTTTGGGGCCAACCAGATTATATTGCTGCAGGTATAGATAAGGGCAATCACCCTTCTACTACAGGTATTTGATTACTATGGATCTGGAGAGCGTGGGAGCAAGATGAGGCTTGCGATGCTACTGGAGTTTATTTTTTTTATTTTTACATTGGTTTAGTACTTTATTCTAGCATTATGACTTGTTTGGATGCTTTCCTAGACATATGTATCATGTATCATTTATATATATGTCCTCTAGTTGGTTATTACATCCAGTCTTCCGTTGTTCACTTATTACATGTTATTTCTGCTTCCTCTATTATTATCTTTTATTTCTGCTACATTACTCTACCAATGATGGAATAGTTTCCCCACTATCACACCCAATACCCTCACTGCTAGTTGGAAGCCTTTGGCATTTAGGAAAATGCTCTTGAGGCCATGTGACCAATCGGGTATAGGGTACCTCTAGGTGGCACCCGGAACTGAGACATTACACGCTAATTCCACCTATATAAAACTCACATGAGAAAAATATATAAGTCTCTAAGATAAAATTATTAATTTATTCTAAAAATTATTTCTAAAAGAGGGGAACACATTTCTATTGGATCTAAGACAGATGGGAGTTGAGGTATACACAACTATATAAGAAGAAAATCTATCAATAATGGAAGATCCCGGGGAGATTCTTTGTATTTTTTTCATTATTCATTTCTCATTAAATTTGATTAGATATTCACATGATATTACATATTTAATAGAAATAAATTTTATTAGGGAATAATATTGATTTAATTTTATTTTTTTACTTTTTTGTGTCATTTTTCAAAAAATGAGTTGTATCTTTCTATGGTTCACTAAAATCATTCAATGGACTGGTTTTGGTGAAATATAATTAACTTTTCTATTGGTTAAATTAATTTTATAAGCGGTTAACTAAAAAATTCAATATATTGTCTGTCAATATAATCAATAAATGGGGTTAGCTTCATTCTCAAAATTTTTAACTCAATTATTTTTCTACGAATGAAGAAATGCATTTTTTAAAAAAATAATTGAAATTCCCCTTACTTTCTCATTGATTATTCAATAATTATATATTGATATACTTCTTATATATGATTTTATTTCACCAAACACATCATTTATATTTAATCCATTATTTTATAAATAAATATATTTTCAACATAGACTATTTTTTCCTTTCACATTCGGTATCTTTTTTCTTATTTTGATTTTTTTTCTTGGAAAACACACACATTTTTCACTTTCCTTGACGTTTTACAGCCTACTAATTAGTTTTTAAGTAGTTAATAAGGTTTAAAATTAAATAAATTTGATATTTTAAATGATTATCTATTAGAGACCATCACCTTAACCCTAGTAATCCCAACTATTTCTCGACTTAACACACGCTCTCAATGATACTAATCTGTAACTTAGGTGTTTTAAAATAAGGTATCACTAATTTTTTTAACACATGTATTAATTGGGGGTGTTAAATACTTAAATTGAAGTAAAAAATACATAAGAAACATTTGAAATCTCATATCCAATTCATACATATTATGTTATCTCTAACTTTAAATTTTTTTTAAAATTAAATCAATTGAAAAATCACAAGTCTACCCACTAAAAAAAATATCTATTTTCAGTTTAAATATTAATTCAATTTTATTATTTAAAAATATTTGTTCAAAATTTTACAATTTTTATTAAAATAATAATGGTAGTTATAACCCTATACTTCCATAGAAATTATTTTATACCAGAATCATTATCTACATAATTTTTTAAATACAAAAAATAAAAATAATCAAAGTAGTCCTCAGTAGATTATAATAATTCAACAACACATATAAAATTAGAAAATTCATATAAGTGATTGTATCCACCACTAAGTCATATAATTTCTATAATACCCCAAATTCACGAGGACATGAATCATACATATTGAATGAATCCATAAATCCCTAATCACGATGAACAAAAATCCTAAATTTCATAAATCAAAGAATATATAAATTTGACATCACATATATTAATTATAGAAGAATCAAATAATTTTAGTGAGAGGGAGAAATAAATATATTTTTAGTAACAAAAGAGAACCATCAAACCTTAACTTTTAATTCATTATCAATTCGAAAAATTCCAGAAATGTAATCATTTTTATAAGTGGTGAAGCCCTAAAAGTTCACATAAGATATCATAGATCTATCCATGGTCAATATAGAATGATAATGGGGTTTATATAGTAAGAATAGGTATTAAAAATAAAAAATACATCACAATATCTGATTCATGAAGTTATATTTCATAGTTAGTCTAACTATGAATCTATCAGTACTCCCAATATTGGTCCAAAAACCATAATTCATGGTTTTTGGTGTTGGTTCCCTAGAACCAACTAATCTGAACATTATATTACAATAATATTCATATTCTTAAATATTAATTGATTACGTATCATATTATTATCCTTATTTTTCATGAAATCTATATGATAATGTCCATGGAGTACTTGTTTCACTGAAATGTCATTGTAGTTCTCTGTTTTGATGAGAATATAGAAGTTCCATGATAATATTATTAAACATATTTTCTATAGCCAAATTATATCATTTTATGGGAAACAAATGATATAAGTTATTATGGATTGATACTCATTGAAATTTTATACACTTTCTTTTAATTTATTCCATTGGTAATCTTCAAAGCATGAGATTATTAGAACATGAACCATTAGTAATAAATTCACATTTATATGTTTCATTGAATGTTTTTATGTATTGATGTGTGTAATGATCATTATACCTTAAGATTATTATTAATACATTTCATGAGTTGTAAAAATTGATGTACTGATAAAAAAATTATGAAATATGCTTCATGTGTGGTAGGATACCTTGGCTATGTCATTAGTGACATTTCATTAATGAATAATGCGAGAAAGGATTTTTACCTTTTGTTCTTCAATTGAAGTTAATATCTCATACCCATTGATTAAAATTAAACCACTTGATTAAGTATATTACCACGATGTTCTATAGATAAGTTAATTTCAAAAAATTCAAATAAAGATACACTAAACACATAGGTTGATAACATTAGTATCCAACATACTTGATTAGAGATATTGTGATAAAGGGATTATATTACAAAGTGGATGTTCATACATGGTTATTAACATTTATAAAATTCAACAATTTATCTATGGGTGCCTTGGTGCATTTCAAGACACTAAATCTGGACTATAGGTGTAAAACTTAATGCCATTTACAAAGAGGCATAGAGGGTCAGTCACACTAAGTGTATTCAGAAACTCATTTAATTTTTTTTTTGAATTTAAAATTTTGAATAAATATTATTTTTATACATGGTTTAATTATTATTCATGTTTAATTGATCACATATATCCATTCACTAGTTATATTATAGAATATTATGTGAGTTTAATATTAAATAAAATTTATTTTCTAAGGTAATTATAAATTATGTGAATATGTAATATTTATTTATTCTAATTCATTCAAAAGATAATAGATATTTATTTGGTTATGTGAATATTTGATAAATATATATTCACTTGTTTATTGAATATAACATTTAGTTATTTATCAATGAATAGTTTATTAATATATATTTATTAAATAAACAGTTATTATTCAAGGATCAGTAAATATTGAGGAGCATAGAAAAACTGAGTTTAATGTCATGGTTGGAAATGATATATTAAATATCATTTAGATAAATATTATTTTTTTAATAAATTATATTCATTTATCCATATGTAATTAACATGTCATGTAAATCATAATATTATTTATATTATTAGTAGACATGGGTTTTTTCTATGGAATAAGGGATTCACTAAGGGTCCATAAAATTACCATCCCTAACATAGCTTTATAAATGTCTGGTTATGTCACTTTATAGGGTTAGAAATTCATTATACATAATAAACACAAGATATATTTATATTAAAATAAAAGAGATAAATTTTCTAGAATGTTCTCAATAATAAGAGCATCTACCCCAAACCCGTACTCCAGGATTCAATGCTAGAAACATAATCTTTACATTTCTTGATTTGATAATGATAAATGTTACCCAATTTTATCCTTCCAAAACATGCAAAATCAAACAAAAATATTGGATCACTAACATACCCAATGGAATTTTAGGTTTAGAGTTTTATATAATGAGGAAAAACTTTTATATTATAATACGCATTTCTTCAAGAGATCATTTTCCCTACTGTCCCATATATTCTTATTTCAAAATAATTTTTTAACAACTCCCATAAAATTCTTCACACATGAAACCTTTTAAGACATAATTCATATAACATCATTCTTCATAACCTGAGAAAATGAAAAACATAATAAGGGTGATCTCAAACACTCATTAACGGTAAACATAAGGATTAAAAATTGAATATCATTAGTGAGAATAAGTTAAGCATGTGTATATAATGAAATAATTAACTCACATGATTATAACATAATAGATTTCATACCCATAAAAAAATTGATGATAAATCATGATACATGACATAAATCTTTAACATATGAAAAGTATCATATAAGTCAACAATCATGATCCATGTGAAAATAATACTTGATTAAAAGACCCATTATAACTCATAATAAACACTAAAAACTATGTTGGTATCTTGGAACATAAAAAATTCATCATGGAATACCCTAACATAATAATTCCTATATATCTCAAGATTTACCTATAACCAGTAAGCTCCATTATCCTTTAGTAGTAACATACAATCATTTAACTCTATTACTTTACCCAATGCAATGGAGGGATATAATGGACCCACCCATCCTTGGTTAATAACATAACAATACATCCTTGGTTTATAAAGTAACCACCAATTATTGTTTAATAATGAAAAAACCCATTAATGATCCATACATATTTCCATGTACCATATAATTAACAAAAAATTTATAAGATCTAACTTTTCAATATAACACCCTTGAAAATAACCATCAATACATTTTAGCATGATTAAACTATAAAAAAGAAATAGGTTCCCGGAAAATATATTAGAAATAATAATAAGTAATAAAAAAGAATGAATAAGGATGGGATAATTGGAATATATCCCCACTATATCATATAAATATAATAAAGGATATTTCCATAGAGGAAAAATACATTTAAAATAACACTTAATACATTTATTTGAAAGAGGGGAAAATATACTTTTCTTTTGATAAAATTTTAAATAATAACCCATGAAATATTGATAAAACTTTTATTTTAAAATATACATGGAAACTTGTAAGTTAAAATTAAAATAAAATAATTGTTATGATGGTAAATACATTCATGTCATAAAATTTAAAAATAAATTTTATTTTCAAACATTTGTAAAGAGAGTCAAAAGTGACCCATAAGAAAAATGTTCAAAAATTTCACTTTAAAACATGTTAAAAGATGGTAAAATGTCATGAAAAATAACATTAAGAAATTATTTATGTTTAGAGAAGAAAATTCTTGAAATAATATAAAGAATTTGGAGGAAGTGTTTTGTTAAAAGTATTTAAAAACATGAAAACAATGTTTTTAAATATAAACCCTTTATGACCTTTAAAAACAAAAAACCACTTCAAATAAGGAAAATAATAAGGAACATAAAATAAAATGAGTATGAAAAGAGTAATGATATTATATTTTAAGTGTCATTTAGTACACCATATATATTAATATAGGTGAATCAATCAAAACATGTCTCTAATAATGAAGTTTTAGATAAGAAACCCTTACAACTTAGGTAATACTTAAATAAAAGCTATACTGAATGAAGGAACATAAAATAATTTTGTAAAACCAATATATTCCATGAAATAATATGTTAAAACACATTCATTGGGAAGTAAGTACACCATATAAAATAAATCATGGTGCATAACATGAGTTATATCTCAAAGAATTGAAATTGAGATCATGAAGACCCTTAAAACTTTTATAAAATTTGAATCAATATCTCATAAAAGAGAAAAAACACAAGGAAATTGAATATCATGATAAAAACTTAATTCATGATATAATATCTCAATATGAATTATTTAAACATAATAAAATTAATTAGGTACATAATATAAAACATTTCTCAAAGAAACAATATTGAGATGAATAATCCTTACAAAGACCATATCATTGAAGTTAGAATTTAATCAACTAAGTGATTATTTTTAATAATTTTAAAACCAAAATACTAATAATAAGTGTAAATAAAACATAATAAAATCATATGTCATTTCACACATAATATCGGCATAAAAAATTTAATGAAGTAGAAGTATAACCTAGTGAAAGAAAATTGAGTTAAGAAACCACTTACTTTGAGTCCAGACATTCTATGTATGTATATTAAATCATTTTTAATAAACTTTTATTCATTATATAATTTCTTAATAAAATTTTCTAGATATATTACTTTATAATTAAACCATTTATTTCAATAAATTATTTAATTACTTAATCGGTTGAGTCCACGTTGGATGTTTTGAGGACGTTTAGTTCAAAATTTCAAAACATCTTTGGTATATTGACCATGGTAAAAGAGGTCATAGTTCCATTATTCATAGAATAATAATACTTAAAAATTTATAATTTTTATATATTAAATAAAATTTTATAACAATCTATGAAATTTCTACAATAAAAATTAATCACATCGCTTCATGAAGGTGGTAATCCACAAGTACGGTCAAACGACATTTCCATTTTCCAATGGATGGAAGGGTATGAAAATAGATAATATATCAAATTTAAATAATTATAATTATGTGATGAATATATATATATATATATAATAAATCCATCATTATAAAAATATATTAGATGTGGTTATGGAAAATGAAACACATCGCTTCTTGGAGGTGGTAGTCCACACATATGAATGAGATATATTTTTATTCCCCATAGGATGGAAAATTAAAATAATAAGGTTATTAAAATAACTAAATAACATATTAGTATATTTTATATACTTATTTTATTATATTGTAATGTTTAGGACCAAATTTAATTAGTTATAAGTAGAATTAAAATGAAAATGCTCACTTAAGAAAATTACCTCCTCTTTGATGAACCTCATGTGGATCTCTCCTCAAGGACCACATGGATGGAATTTTAAGAAGAAAAATAACTAAATAATATATATAATGATTTTAATAATATATTTTAATGGTTTGGTTAAGATACGTTTCTCATGAAGTGTGAGGAAGAGAGAGATGGCGTCCTTATATAAAAAAGTAGAGTGACACCCTTGGAATTAATTAAAATATTTAATTAATATAAATTAAATATCATGTTCATGTGGATCCATCATAAAATTTTAAAATATTGGATTTATATAATTATAAATAATATCATTAAGTAAGTTTTCTACAAGTATAGGTGACATGTTAACCCTTATTGGTTAGTTTTAACCCCTAGTTAACACTTCCGAGGATCACCGCAATTTCAAAGTCTTTAACTCTTTATGGGTCAAGAAAGTTACTATAAATAGAAAATTGAACCATGTGGAAAATGATTGAAATTATAAACCATATACCAATAAATTTTCCAAATATAGTATTTTTATTAATTTTACATCATTTAATAAAATATTATTTAACATACAATTTTATTAAATCAATTTTCAGGATTATTCACACAATTAACTTTAAGAAAATAACAAGATAGTAATTTAGTGTGAATATAAAAATTTTAAAACATAAATAACACATTATATTTATCTAAAAAAATCTCCTAACACCACAACTAACCCAAAAAATATTACATTGTATGTTTTTTAAATCATTTATTTGATTTTTCTACTATTTGAACAAGCACTATGTTAGTGTTTGTAAGAATTTAAGGTAATTATTTCATCACTATAAATTTAAAATAAAATAACATGATAAAAGAATTATTTTCTATTTAAAATAAAAATTTACAACTAAACATTAAATCCATTTATATATTTGAAAAAATATTAGATTTATTAAAATAAAGAGAGTGACATTTTGGATTTATTCTTTACATAAAAAAATATTATGGTGATTATCAAAGAAAAATGCCACCAAGTTGTTAGATATTTTAATATTATATAATTATGGTTGAGATAATCTCATAAAATTTAAATAATACTAGTGTTACATATATTTTCAAATCCAAATTATTTTATTTGTAGCCTTAATTACCCGATTTACCTTTACCGAGGGGACAAATATTTACCACAGTTACTACTCATACTGACAAAAAATAAATTGGTACTATTTAAAAAAATTGAACCAACTAATTAAAAATAATTAATCCATTTTACTAAATTCAATTAATATAAGTGTTAAGAATTAATTTTAAAATAAACCCACAAAATGCGATGAAAGATAATTTTTGAGAAAAATGCATTTCTAAGTGTAAAAATGATTTGATAACAAAATTAAGATTACTGTAAATTAAAATGAAATTAATTGGATTATGTTTAGTAAAAATGAACTAATGAAATTTTAAAATCAATTCAAAACAAAATGGGACATTGTAAATTCTTGAATGAAAAATAAAAGTTTCTATAAAATAACATTTTTCACTATTCAATGAAAAATCAACCTTTTCAAAATACCCATAAATTATAATTGAAGGAAATTTTATTATGATGAATTAGAAATTAAAATCATTTTTATAATTGTTTTTAAAAATGTGGAAGAAATTAATTATAATATCTTCTCAAAAAAAGAAATAAAAACCATATTTTAAGAAACTGTATTTTTGAATCATAAAATAACTCCACTGAAAATGGGTGATTATTTCCTAAGTATTAATCAGTATATTTGTATTAAGTAGGAATATTAGAAAAATATTTAATAATTTGGTTACTCATGTTCATACCACAAATTTAATAGATATGTTATAGTAACCACATTTAAATAATAATATTTTTATAGTATATCGTAAATCCCTTAAAGTAAGATGTTGTGTGTTAAGTAAGATATCAAGATGATTTTTATTTAAAACTTTTTTTGGGTGTTACATTATACCCCATTAAATAAATTTCAACTTCATAATTTGATCTTGAGTTTTTTAATTAAAGGGTTTAATATTTGAAAATCCCTTTATTGAAAACCCACTTCAAAAAAAGTGATAATAAAACTTACTTTGAAAATAGGAAGTGAGAAACATAAAGGTTACCTAAAATAACACATAACCAGGTTCCCATATAATGGGAAAACTATTAAGAAGTTAAAATATGGACACATAGTAGAAAAATAATATCTAAGTAATAATATAGAATGATAGTTATCATGGTTAAGAGAAAGTTAACGACCAGAAAAACATAAATAAGTAGGGGATAAAGAAGACCATAAATTCATCATAAATGAAGCTTGTAAATGGATTATTTTACTACCAAGATAAATAACATGAGAAATATTCTCACTTTATTTACTTCCATTCCAAAAGAATAATTCTAACCTTTGGTTGTGATTGAAGAAGTTTTTCTACTTATATATGATCTCTTACTCCAAGAAATGAATACTAAAAATGATTTTTTTCATACCTAAAGTACTAATATTAACATATAATGTATCAAAATATTCATAAAATAATTATAATACATTAATTTTATCTCTATATATTATCCAGAAATAAAATAGTTAGAATAAGATAAGATAATATCCAAAATGTATAAACCTCTATATGAAGTAATAATACATTTAACTCCAAAATTTCTACAACAACACCCAATGTTTAACTTAGATAATTAAATAAATAAATGACCCTATATATCAATTAATATCAATAAATTTAATACTAAATAATGTTTTATCCTCAAATGGAGTCTCATAACTTTCATCTTATATTACCAAAAATGTAATGAAATTTTTACCAAATAACCCTTCACATTAAATAACATGATACAACTAAGGGTTGATTGGACCTCAATCTAATACAATGACTCCCAAAATATCATTAACCATATTAAAATACCATAACTTAAAACTTAAATATGAGTTTTTAAACCTTTAAACTCATTATCAAACTTAAAATTATATACCCTGGACGGTATACATAACTCCTTAATTAACCTCACATAAAAACATCCAAATATAAAAATTTATCTAAACCATTATCTAATACCATCTATAATAGTATGGTTCCAAGCCCAATTGGATATAAAAAATATCCATTAGAGTAATCTATGCGGGTTTACACCTCCTAGGTGGGACCCTTACCACAATCCCCCCTAGAAACCCTTCCCTCATGAATCCCTTGGGTAGAGAGTCACACATAACCCAACATTAACATGAAAGAGTTCCCACAGATATGATTCAATACTTTTCTATGATACCAACTATAATGAACTTGATCTCACACTCCCAGATCTAGTTCTAAAAACACAATCTTTACATTTTTGGATTTGATACTAATAAATGTGAACCAATTTTATCCATTCAAAATAGAAAACATCAAATTGAAATATTGAATTACATATATACCCAATTACCTTTTAGGTTTAAAGTGTTAGATAATTATAACAAAAATCTACATAACAATACCCATTTATTCAAGTGATCATTTTCTTACTATACCCAACTTTTCTTATTTTAGTTTAAGATCATAGTGTTTGATAAGGTGTATTTAATTTTTTTATTTTAACTCCCATTTAATTGGTTAATGGAATACTTCCTGAGAGTAGAAAATGTATCCAGAGTGTCTCAAGGGTCCAAGACACAAAAATGGTGTAAAAGAGGCCATCCAATACATGATGCATATTTGTGCATGATTATTACTAACCGTGTTCAATAATCGTGTGGCCTGGTGGAGGGTGGATAATGGTTATCAAATTGAACATGGTGGTCTAGGAGACTATGTAACTTGAGACCCTCTTAGATAGAGGAAACCACATATCAACCACATAGTTTTTTAAAACATGCGTATGGCCTAGAAAAACCATGTAGAGTAGTTTCCTCTTTGATATAGGGAACCACATTGTTTGGAGAACTGTGTGGAAAAATTGAGTGCCTCTTAAAAGTGGGGAATTTACTTTTTATACATCTTAAAATTTATATGATTTTTAATTGATTCCCACATCATACTTCCCCAGTATCCTTTTATAAAACCTAATATCTCTCCCCCATTCCAAGGATCAATATCTTTCTATTCATAGGTATCTGGAATGCTGTATAGTGAAAATAGAATATCTAGTTGAGTCTACGAGTCCTCTTTCATATATTTTATTGAATAAAACTTCTATGTCTATTCTTATTATTTTGAATATACTTGAAACTAATTTTTATAGGTAATAGTTAGATATGGTGTAATGGTTTTCTTATTTTGAATCAAGGTCGATGTTTAGGTGAGGGATTTCCCAATAGCTTTAGGTAGGTTATGTATAAGCCTTTACCCATAATCATGATGTTATACATGTGTATGTGTTTGTTCCATTTCACTACCATGGTGTGCATTTTTTTTCTTTGATGAATAAAAGTAAATTGATCCTTTAATTGAACCATAAAACCCTTTATGGACACCATTATGCTCGTTGATGATTTTTAGACTCGGTCTATGGTCACCCATGGAGTGTGACACCCCCTTGAGAATGATAGTGTGAGATATGAAAATGGGAATTAGAGGTTTTATGTGTTTAAATTTTTTGTAAATTAATTTTATATGTAAACATGGTATAAGGTTTTTTTTGGCTTAATATGGAAAGGTTAATTGGTTATGTGATTATTGGGGACAAATATATTAAATGATTAAAGGGATATGCCTAAGGTTTTAATGGTTGACATAATTTTTAATGGTAATGGTTCTGAATAAATGGAGAAACAAACTAGTTATGGAATTGATTTGAAAGAGTTAAATTGAATGAAATATGGAAAGGTTTATGAATGAAATGGTGTAAATATATTGTGGTATTTTGATAAAGAGGTCACTGATGATGAACATCAGTAAATATAGATAATGTTATGATGGATATTGGAATGACGTTCATCATCTTTTTGGTGGGCCGTACTAGATCCCTAAGAACCACTGATGCACTACATGGTCTTTGAAATTCTGAATCTCTAGGCCCCAATGATTGAATTACATGGTTAGGCTATTGGACCGATACTCAATGTTCCTATGATTGGGACATTATATTGATGATGGACTAATGCTCCGTGATCCCATGGTTGGGATATATTATGGTTACCAAGAATGATACTTTAAGATATATCAGATTAAGTAAATTGATTAATAAACAACACTAAGATTTAAAGAGTAAATTCATGGTATATGGTTCAAACTTAAAATAAGGAATGAAGTAGGTTTGGTGAGTTGGGTGATTTTGGAACCCAAGATCCCTTAGGGTTGTTTGACAACTATTAAATTATCAAACATGTTTTATCTACTGATTATCTATTATTTATTCATACTTATTTATACAATAACTTGGAATTGGAAATTTATTTAGACACCAATGATGATAGACCAATAAGTTTTACTCACACCCTACTTGGGCCGCTGTTGGTACCGAGCAGATTTCATGGATATAGGCCCAAATAAGGTAAAATACC
Organism: Viscum album; assembly: GCA_963277665.1. Lineage (NCBI taxonomy): Eukaryota > Viridiplantae > Streptophyta > Magnoliopsida > Santalales > Viscaceae > Viscum > Viscum album. Next base: position 115,646,185 of record OY728139.1, on the reverse strand, counting down.
TTATGTTAGATGATTGATTTTGGATTCAGGACAGAGAATGGATGAAAGGAATGAACCTAACGTCGGACCCATTTTGGAGGATTGTAACCATTTTTTTTTTGTTTCTTTGGGAAGATGACACTATTATTAAGACATATTTAATGTATTGGTTTGTGGCGGTTTTACCCAGTTTTGGGAAATAATTACATGATGTATAATTATTGATTATCACTACTTTGGTTACTATTGAATTTAATTTTCCACTATTTTTGAACTCTTTTAAGGATGGTATAGTCTCCCCAAATTCTTTTTTAGACCCTCACTGCTAGTCGATAGCCTCTGAAATATGGAGAGTTAAGCCTGAGGTCATGTGGTGATCCATCTCGGGGCATCAGTTCAGTGTCACCCAGGCCAGGGTGTTACAAAGTGGTATCATAACAGGTTTCTTTTTTTCTTTACTATTTAGGAAAGTTATTCAAGATTTTAGGACGCATCAATCCCTGGTTATGATCTCATGCAAGGGATTAGCTAAACTACATATGGGAGAAAACCCAATCTCCCTAGGGTGGGATTGTCATTTTTGATATTTACTTATTACGGATGGATATTATTACATCTTTGGTGATGCACTTTACATGTATGGTTTTTTCCTTAATATTTTACTCATGGGTAGAAATGGAATCATATGGTGTAGGAATACATCATTTTAGGCACTAAGGTATTTATGTGACATGCATCATGTTAGGAACATATGGTAAAACAAGTTTTGTTTGGATGATGGGAAATGAAAATTCATTTATATTTATTTGTGATTTTAGAGAAGTGATGCATAATAAAAAGGTAATTTTTTTAATATGAATGGTTTTGAATTGAAATAGTGAAAATTGTGTCAAGTGGGATGTTTTTAATTTTGAAAATCTAGTTTACCCTAAGTTGAATATGGCCTATGATAGAGATGGTTGAGGGTAGTTATAATGTTAAAATTGTATCCACTAGGATAGTGTATTTAGAGTAGTTTTTTATGAATAATTTTAATCCCACTTTTCTGTAATTATGGGAGATATATGTTATGTTTCTTAAAAAGGTTGTTTTTCATTATATAGAGATGCCACAATGACGATTGTTTCCACTAGGGAAACATGAGTACATTGCTGAAAATGTGCCTATAGTAATAGGACACAAGCCCCCATTGTTTCTAGGTGATAGGGAGGAATTGAAGTTCTATGAGAGTTTCATTAATTTTATATTATTCATGAAAAGGAAATCGAGGTAGACTATGAAAAGTATGTTTGATATGATGAAGGAGTTTCAGCTACAACATCCTCTGACCTTTAATAGAGAGGGTTGTCTTGAGGTAGTTGATTTATAGATTGAGTCTATCCAGATGATTTTAGACCACATAGAGACTCCTCTGGATGAGTGGTTCAAGTTAGAAGATTATATGTTACAAGTAATAGTGAAGCACTAGTGGGATATCTAGGATCATGATGAGTGGTTGGAGGGAAAGGTATGAAAGGAATTTTAGGAGAAGTTCCTAGAAATGTTTTTACCTCGAGACCCTATGGTAAGAGAAAGATGAAAATTTTATATGATTAACTTGGGGGACCATGTCAGTAATGGATTATACTAGCCTCTTTAATTAAATTCAATGTTTTATTCTAAAATTGTTAGAAGATAAGGAATCTATGAGAAGGAAATTGCAGGATGGTATTGGATGTGAGATGAAGTCCCAGGTGAATACCTTTTTTTAAGATGTTTTCAAAGGTTATAGATCATGATATCATTTATAAGGGGAACCTGAATGGGGATTCAGGTGGTGGATAGATGGTTTTGGTTGGATTATTTGGTGGTGTTTCCTTTCATAGTGGGAATCAACATCATGATAGTTTTCATAAGAGAAGTGGAAGAGAGAGTATCTAGGGGAGGGGATCATCCTCATGGGGTAGTGATCAAGTGTTCTGCTATCATTTTGGTAGGCTAGGTCACATTTGTGGTCAGTTTTCTCAACCACCAATAGAGTTCCATGTTTATAGTAGGATGGATAATTTATAGAGGTTCTAACGGACCCCCTGATAGATGAGTAGTGATGGAGGACCTCGGCCAATATGAAGCACTAGAATGGGATCTTTTACCCTATATCAGTTGGGAAGTTGGAGTTCCACCAACCATACTAGTCGAGGAGGTTGACATGGTACTTCAAGATAAGAGAATCCATATTAGTAGGGTAGTACAATATAGGAGACTCAAACTGGATCCTAGGGTATATAGACAATTTAGATACATATATTTTAGCCTCCTCTCATTGGTAGCAAAGCAGGGCCATTGAATATCCAAGGTACGATTCTCATTGCTTATATGATTTCTAGTACCTTGTTTAATATAGGAGCCTCACATTATTTTATATCTTATCAATTGGTGAATGATTTGGGTCTAGTGGTGAAGTTCATGTGTGGGGTTATGTCGATCGATAAACTATTGGGGTTTGTTTTCAAGAGAATCTGTCTTTATAAGGTGTGTTCCCTCGAGGTTGGTGGGTACTGTCTCCTTTTGGAATTATATTCACTTGAAATATAATGTTTTTACTAGATACTATGTATATATTGGTTAGTATCATGTCAATATCACATCAACTATTACCATCAAAGGGAAACATTTACATCTCCTAAGGGTGACACATATGTTCACCAAGGGGAATGTGATATCCAGATAGGAAGTGTGGGGATAGTTCTTCTAAAATTAGGTGAGATCAAAACATTGGTTTTATATTATATTCTTGATGATGAGGTAGTGGAACATGATTTATTACCTCTAATGGTGGATTACTTTTAGGACATGTTCCCTAAAAATTTTCCAGGCATGCCACATAAGAGAGAGGTTGAGTTCATGATTGATATGATTCCATAAGCTAAACAAGTTTCTGTTCTGCCTTATATAATGGTACTAGTGGATCTCTAAGAGCATAAGACTTATCTATAAGAGTTTTATAATAAATATTTTATTCTTTTTAGTATGTAACCTTGGGTTTATCTATTTTTATTTTCTAAGAAGGATAATAGAATGTTGCATTTATGTGTCGATTATCAAAAATTGAACTAGTTGATGACCAAGAATAGGTATCCTCTTTCGTTTATCAATGATCTTTTTGACAAGATAAGTGGTGGTTGTGTTTTCTCTAAGATTTACCTGAGATCGGGATATCATTTGTTAAGGGTGAGAAATTTTGATATACCATAGAATATTTGTATAAGCTGATTTGGATTGTATGAGTTCATCATGAAGTTTTTCAGGTTAATGAATGCTCCTATTGTGTTAATGACCTTGATGAACTGAATCTTCCACCTGTATTTGGAAAATTTTGTTGATGTAATAATTAATGAAATCTTGGTGTACTATCAAACTCTTTATGATCATTAAAAACACCTTGATATTGTCCTGATTAAACTGAGAGGGAATAGGTTATATGATAACCTATCTAAGTGTCATTTTTTGATTGACAAGGTACACTTTCATGGTCAAATAATCTTTTAGGAAGGTGTGTTAGTGGACCTAAAAATAGTTGAAGTAGTTTTTTCATGGGAGAAACACAATAATGTTTTGATATATGAAGATTTTTGGGTTTGGTAGGTTATTATCAATGGTTCATCAAATACTTTTTCAGTTTGAAGAAGCACTCTTGGTTCTTACCAAGAAGTGTATAAAATTTGAGTGGTCCGAGACATATGAAAATGACTTCCAGGAGCTAAAATGGTGTTTTACCACTACATTGATTCTGTTCTTATACACATCGGGTAAATAATATACATTATTTTATGATGCATTCAGGATCATACTTGGGTAAGTGTTAGTCAAAAGAGCTCGATTCATGGAATATGCATCATGATAGTTGAGGCCACATGAAAAAAATTATCCCACACATGATCTCATGTTGGCTGTGGTGGTTTATTCCTAAAAATGTTAACTGTATCATCTTATAGGTGAGAGGTTTATAGTTTATTCTAATCATAAGATCATCAAATATATATTTTTCTAGTGTAATTTAAATCTATAAAAGTGAATGTGTCTTGAGTACATGAAATAATTCTTTTTTTAGATAGATTGTAAACCACATAAGGGAAAAATGTTGTTGATACATTGAGTTAGAAGACATAGACCTAGGAACTTTAGGAGTCTAGTCCCAAGTAGAAGATGATGAACTTGTTTACTGAGATGCACATAGGTGTCTAGGAGGATTATGAAAAATGAAACTCATGTCCTTATCCATCAAACCCTATCTTCTAAGCTAAATTAAGATGATAGAATTTGATGACCTAGAGTTTCTATCTTTGACAGATAGTTTTGAAGGTGGGGTGCTACCTTCTGATTGGACAATAAATGAGGATGATATTCTCTAAGTTTATAGTCATGTTATTGTGCCTATTTGTATATAGGAGGATATGATGCATGAGTTTCATGACTCAAAGTGGTTGGTACACCTTATGTTAACCAAGATATACCATGATATTCATAGACATTATTGGTGGCTAGATATGAAGAAATAGATCATGATTTTTGTGATATGATGTGACATATTTCAGTAGGTGAAGGAATATTTCTAATGTCTTACTGGTCTATTATATCTATTTTCTATTACATAGTGGAAGTAGTATGATGTTACAATGAATTTTATTATATGTCTTCTAAGTACTCCTTGGAATTATGAGGTGATATTTTCAATTTAGGATCAATTAAAAAATGTGGAACTCTTATTGCCTATTCGGGATACTTTTAACATCCACTAGTTGTGTGAGTTATATGTTTGGAAGTTAGTAAATTTTCATGGGGTACCTCAGAGTATCATTTATTATTGTGATCCATGTTTTAATTTGTGCTTTTGGAAAGATTCCCGAAGGTGTTGGGTACGTATGTGATTTTGAGTACATTTTTCACCAGTAGATAGATGTGAAATTAGAGTATACTATGTAGGTTTTAAAGGACAAGATGATAGCATGAATCCTAGATTTTTGTTGGATATTGGAGAATCACTCAACACTTTTTGATTTTTCGTATAAAAATTATTATCAGGTGACTATCTAGATGGAACTTTATGAGTCATTATATGGTATGACATTTCAATCACCCTTGCATTGGATAGAAGCAAGAGAGTTAGGGTTTTTGGGACCGAGCATCATATAAGAGATGTCAGAGTATATTTGGTTTATTTTGAAGCATATATCTATGACATAGAGTTGATAAAAAATCATACACTGATCAAATTCATTTACCTATTGAGTTCATAGTGGGTGACCGTGTATTAATTCATTTTTCACTGAGATTGGGTCACCTACAGATTCAGAAACAAGGAAATTTTGAACCCAAGTATATGGGTCCTTTTAAGATTGTGGAGAGGATCAGACTGATGGAATACAAATTGGATATTCCACAATGGTATAGTGCTATGGAAAATGTTTTTCATGTTCCAAAAAATTGATTGTATCACCCCGACCATTCTCATGGGATTGATATTGTTGATGATGAGCTTGGGGCTGGTTAATCCTTTGAGGAGAATCTAATTCATTTCAAGGATCACAATGATAATGTTTAGTGGTTAAGACCATGCCTTTGGTCCTAGTGTGGTGGTAGTGTGGTTGTGTTCAAGAGGGTACTTGGTAGAGGTAAGTTGATATGTGAGTCCAATAACCCATCCTTTTCACCTTGGAAGCATAGTGATACTTGGTAGGGTAGCTCAAGGATGATATATTATAATGTGGGTAGGTTTTAGGATCTTAGTGTTTGATGAGGTACATTATAATTTTAGTTTTGGTTTAAATTCCTTTGAATTGGTTAATGGAATACCTTCTATGAGTAAGAAAAGTCTCGGAAGTGTACCAGGGGTTTGGGACATAAAAATTAGAGAAAAGAATCCATACAATGCATGGTGCATAATTGACACATGATTAATAATAACCATGTTCAATTATCATGTGACTTGGTGTAGGGTGGAACACAATTATCAAACCATGCACGGTGGCCTAGGAGATCGTGAATCTTGATATCCTCTTAGACTGGGGAAACCATATGGCTACAGTATGGCTTCTCAAACCATGTAGGTGGTCTAGATAAATCATATGACATGTTTTTCTATTATATATATGGAACCACAAGGTTGGTCAATGGTTTGGACAACAATGTGGCCAAACTATGAACCTATTAAAAAGTGGGGAATTTCCCATTTTCCCTCTTGAACATTATATGATTTTCAACTAATTTACTATTTATCCCTTCCCCAGTAGAATTGTGTGGGACATGGAGCTCTCCCCTCTTCCAAGGATCAACCCCCTTTGATTATTAGGATTTTGGAGTGATTTATAGTGAGAATCAAAGCTTCATGTGAGTCTACGAGTCCTGTACCTTATATTTTTTGGAGGAATCCTTGTATGGTTATTCCTCTTATTATGAAACTCATAAACACTAAATTTTATAGGGAATCCTTGGGTTTGGTATAAAAAGTTTGCTTTAGTTCAAATTAATGTCCAATGATGGGTGATTTTTTATCTACGATCTTGAGGTAGGTGGTCTAAAAACCTTCTCCCTAGTCTTGATACTATACGTGTCTATATGGTTGTGCCATTGTCCTACAACGATGTGAATTTTTTTATTTGAAAAATAAAAGTTAATTGATCCTTTAATGAAGTGTAAAACCCTTCAAATACCTCATTACACTACTATAAAATAGGCCTTTAATAGTGCTAAAAATGACCTTTATCAGTGCCAGAAAAGTGCTGAATACCTAAGCGAGATTAAAATCCCTTGTCTTTTATCAGTGCTAAAAAAGCACTGATAAAGGGTCTTTTATCAAAAATTATAGAAGTTCTGATAAAGTGTACCTTTATAAGTGCTAAAAAAATTTTCCTTTAGAATCAATTTTAAAATCACTAATAAATGCATCCTTTATGAGTGCTTTTAAAAGCACTGATAAAGGGCCATACTCTAATGTATTGTAATAGTACTCTACAGTACCAATGAAATGTGTTATAAAAACACACCACAACATTAGAAAAACACCAGATATCAACATAACCAAGTGCCAATACAAAATATAAATGAAAATAAATTTACAACACAAATACAAGAAAAACACTATATTATAGACATTTCAAACATTGGTTTATACAATTACATAAATAAAAATTATTACATACATTCAAAAACATCAATGTTCCTTTTTATTTTAATGCTAACATTGACTCATGATATTTCCAGAAAAATCATCCATGCCCGAGCAAAACATATCACCTATATAAGAAAATGAATCTTATTTTAGTAAAAATATAAATAAATAAATTAACTAAAAGTGTTAATTTTACTAAAATTGATGTAAATTATAAATAAAAATATGCACTTGTAGTAATACTGGTCACACCGTGCATCATATTAAGGCACAAATGATTCCTACATGCCTCAAATGACTTTTGGATCATTTTCATAAATTATTAAAACAATATGAAAGAATTTATTTAGTTTTGAGTACATTACTTTTCTTTTTTACTAAAATGTCATTTTAAACTAGAAACATGAAATTTTGAATCATTTTAATCAAAATGTGTATTGGTTGGATATGAAACAAATTAATACACATCAAAAATTAATTATGAATCATTTTCTTAAATTATCAAGAAAATATTAGTGTGTTTGATCATTTTTGAGTGAGTGACACTTTTTGAACTATAATGTCAATTTTAAACTGACAACTGATACTTTAAGTTATATTGGGAACATCATGTATCATATTGAGGAACAGATGACTCCTACACTTCAAAAATAACTTATGGATAATTTTAGTAATGTATCAAAAAATAAAAATGTGTTATCTCAGTTTTGAGTAGGTCATTTTTCCATTTTACTAAAATTGATGTCAATTTTAAATAAAATACACACTTTGAGTCATACCGGTCATACTATGGGTCAGATTGTGGTGCGACTGATTCCTACAAATCTCAAATGACATAAAGATAATTTTAAAAAAGCATCAAAACAATTAAAATTATTTTTCTATGTTTTTATTATGTTAGTTTTCTTTTTTACTAAAATTTTATTTTAAAATGGAAACACATACTTTTACTCATTCTGATCACATCGTGTATCAGTTTGACATAAGACCTATACCTACACATCAGAAATTACTTATGAATAATTTTACTAAATTATCAAGAATACTTGATTGTGTTTGATTAGTTTTTAATGAGTGACACTTTTTAAACTAAAATATCAATTTTAAACTGATAATGGAGACTTTGAGTCATAATGGGAATATTGTGTATCATATTGAGGTGTGGCTGATCCATAAATATGAAAAATAACTTATAGATCATTTATTTAAAGTATCAAAATAATCTGAATGAATTTTCTCAGTTTTGAGTAGGTTAGTGGTCCATTTTACTGAAATTGTTGATAATTTTATATAATAAGACGCACTTAGAGTCATACCGATCACACCATGTGTTAGATTGAGGTTTAAATTATTCCTACACATCTCAAATGCCTTTTTGATCATTTTACTAAAGTATAAAAATAATATGAATGTATTTTCTCAATTTTGAGTAATTTAGTTGTATTTTTTACTAAAATGTCATTTTAAAATGGAAACACACACTTTTGAATCATTTTGATCACATCATGTATAAATTTGTGAAACCAATTCCTACATGTCAAAAATGAATTATGAATCATTTTCCTAAATTATTAATAAAATCTGAGCATGTTTGATTGGTTTTAAGTGAGTGACACTTTTTGAACTAAAATGACGATTTTAAACTGATAACAGACACATTGAGTCATAACATGAAGATCACATATCAGATTGAGGTGCTTGTAATTCTTACATGTCAAAAATGATTTATGGATTGTTATATTAATTTATCAAAACAATATAAATATTTTTTCTTGGTTTTGAGTATTTTAGATGTTTATTTTACTAAAATTAATGTCAATTTTAAATGGAAAGGAGTATTTGAAGTCATACCAGTCACATCGTGTGTTAGATTGAGGTGAGACTAATTTCCATACATCCCAAAGTCTCCAAAAAATCATAAATATAAATGTTAATAGGATATCCATTGAATTTCATTATCGATCTATCAACACTGCATGAATAACTTCAAACAAACCACCCCTACTCAAAAAAATCACCTGTATAAGAAAACCATTTTATATGTGTAATACTAAAAAGAAATAAATTAAACATAAATAATATGTAATACATTAATTCCATGGATAATGATTTTATAGCATAAATATCAATATTACCTCTGTGATTGAGAAGTGTAGGTAACTTAATGGAAATTGATAAATTTCAACATTATAGGGGTGAATGGTTTTGAGGGAGAAGAATTCTGTGGAAGTTGTGGTGCACAAAGGAATGGAAGATGAAAAAATCACCCAAAATGAAAAAAATAATCCACCTATATAAGAAAAAAATTATTATATGATTAATAATATAAATAATTAAATTAAACATAAATATGAAATAATACATTGACTCTATAATCAATGATTTTACTATGAAAACATCACGATTACCTCTGTGATTGAGTAGAGGTAGCATCATTTCTCTTCCTGTAAATACAGTTGAGGGAACTTGAAGTAAATTGATAAATGAAACACTATAAGGGTGAAAAAATTTTGAGGGAGAATAAGTATGTGGAAGTTTTAGAATAGAAAGGCAAGAAAGATGGATATACCACCCAAAATTGAACAGAAGAATCCACCTATATAAGAAAACAATAATTATGTAAGAAAGAATAAAAATAAATAAATTAAACATAAATATGAAAAAATAAATTAATTCTATAGAAAATTATTTTACTGTGCAAACATCAATATTACCTCTGCGATTGAGCAGAGAAAACATAATTACTCTTCCTACAAAGGCATGATAGATGGACATGAATCTTCTAAAATAAACAAACTCTACAAGGAATAATGAAAATTAAATCAACGTTACATTATATAATTTTTTAGTAAAATAGAGAAAGTATATTGTAACATTACCTTTACATATTTCCAAATGATTTCCTTCATTATATTTTGTTCTTCCAAGGTATTGGTAACATCATCATGTACAGAAGATATTGTCTACATGAGTAGTCAAAAATTTAATTTAGATTATGTTAATGTAGTAGAGAAAATATAATATTACTAGGAAAACATAGTTTATTAAAAAAATCTTTTTCCTTATCATTTAACTATATTTATTTTTTTAAAGGTTTTTGGGATTTTGTTCCTCTATCGAGAATCCAAATCACCTATTTATATTCCCTCTAACATTCAAGAAATTGTCTACATTGGACCCAACATGAAGTGATTCTGAACTCCCATTAAAAGGGACATCCTTGATTGAATTTTCATCTGACCTGAAATTTGTTTTAGTCACCTACAAGACAATCAAACAATTCTTTTATATTGGATCAGAGACATAAAATACTTGTACTGATTGTGATTCCATTATGAATGAATCATCTTTTCCCCCTTCCATACTAAAATTCACCATTATGAATGCCATTTAATCAACTTTCACTACAATGATATTGTCAACCCATTTACAATAGAAAATTGGCACTGGAAATTTTGTATAATACAACTCGTATATCTGTTTGATAATTCCAAAATTTGACATATTTTCATAAATTAGATTTATATCCTCGGAATTGGATATGAGCATCAATTCAGCCACAAGCGTAACACCACTATTTTTCATTGTATTACTATCACTGTGTTATTTTTTTATAGAACATATAACTATTGATTACCAAAATAGTGTATGATATAACATATTAATTTGATCCTATGGCTATCCATTGAAGTCATTCAATAATTGAATTTATATTTTCAGATAACTACTTATAAATTTTATCTTGGAAAAATCCTATAAACTATTGATTATGTGTATTTGATATCCATCCTTCATCCCTTGATGGATTCAAATAAATAATAATTTATTCATGGGATTAAATTTATGGATAAAAATATTCACTATTATGTAAAATTTAAAGGCGTGTTTTCTACCACTCTATCAAGGTAATTGTAACCAAATTTCTTTTAGAAATCCCTCCCCCCATAAGGCATTCAAAGTGACAGGACTTTGGGAGACTGATGCTATCAACATCTAATAATTAATTGATAAAGAAATAAATTGATTATTTAGGATCGTGATGCTTGAGATTTTGACATATTTTGATGGGATGTGTTGTTGGGGGTAATTTCATTTTCTTAGCTTTGTACTTTGTACTACATCTTTTTCTTTAATAAATTTTTACGGGACTAGAAATTTGGTCGGGGCCTGCACCTTTCAGGTAAATCAATTAATTCTTTAGAATTATATTGTTCTTCAATACAAACTTATGGATGAATTAAATTCTTAACATACCCTTTCAAAATATTCATATACCATTCAATGGGTTATATCAATCTATAATGGATAAGACCACATAGTTGAACCACTACAACCAAGTGAAACATCAAGTGGACCATTATATTAAAGAATTATGGTGGTAAGAACATATCTAATTTACATAATATGACTAAAACCTCTTTATTTATGATAGGAAACTTCACTGGTTCTATAAATTTACTGCATATGGATTTGAAAATGAAGCAGAGTTTGATTAATGTATGTAATACATTTTGATGAAGAATGCAATGGAAAGTAACATGAATTAAATCTTTTATCAAAATATGATAGTCTTGTGATTTTAGTCCTTGTAACTTCAAATTAGTTATTGAAATGACATTATTGGTATTTGATGAATACCCATATAGAACGTTTACACTATTAAGGAAAAGGAAAAGTTGTAAATTTTCCCATCTAGATAGTGTAAGATGTTGGAGGAAGTAAAGTCCACCTTTTACCTTTAATCGATGCCAAATATTTTCTTATCCATGTTTAAATCAATTCCAACCTATACTTGATTCCATATTTTGTTTTTTAGTAACATTTAATAATGTGAAAATAACACTATAAAATTTATTTTTTATACATGAATGACATCAAGAAAATGTATAACACACAATCAATTATAATATATTAATTCAAAGAAAACTGATCTCTTATTCAAAACTGATTTTGTACTGTTTTTAGAAAATGGTTTAACAAGAATGGTGTAAATATATTTTACTTTATTTTACATTTGATCACATGTTACTAGAGACAGTGTTGTACCTTGTTTGATATTCGCATCGAATGTTGTCATCCAAGATCGATATTTTTGTCGCTGAGGTAAAAATTTCTGACGTACTAAGATATCAGTCTTCGAGGAATGTTTCAACTGAACTAAGTATGTGCATTTTTTTACAAATGGGATACCCCAAAATTACATTAATACTATATCTTGATAAATTTCCATAAGCGAGTAAGTAATTTATCATTCCATACAACATGTCCCACAATGTGAATTATTCACTTCTATGAGCATCATAAATTGTAACACATGTATCCCATGTGAAATTTAGATCTTCGATCAATGGATCCAAATAGACATCAATATCATTATCAGGTTGCTTTGGTCCAGATATAAGCATAGAAAACATAATGTATTTGTGATTTATGCATAACTATGGTGGAATGTTATAATTTACTAAAACGATGGGCCATATACTATGAGTAATACATTATACACCAACAAGATTTATTCCATCTGCAGATAATCCAAGATATATTTTGTTTGGATCATTTCTAAATTTTGGATACTCATAATCAATTTTTGTTCATGGAGGAGAATATACGGGATGATGTAGGTTACCATATTTAATTCTTGTATCTCCATGACATTTCAATTGTCTAGATGTCTCCCAAAATGTATATATTATTCTAAACTATGGAATTATAGGAACGTACCATGCAGATTTCAAAGGACTTGATTCATTTTTCATATATTGATTTGTGCCACACTTAGGTCATTTTATGAGCGATTCATGGTCCTTTTGAAATAATATGAAATCATTTGGACAAACATGAATTTATTTAGAGATAATTCTCGTTTAATTCAATATTCATATAGAATCATATGATCGACATAGTAGTTCATTTTCTTCTAGTATCATATCATTCAGGAGAACAAGTAGTTATGTAACGCCAGTGTCACTCCATCCACTACCAGCTTTCAAATTATATAACTTCAACATATCTAACAATGTTGTTTATTTAGTACAAATTGTATAAAAAGGTTTCTTGGAACATATATTTAACTACTCAAATAGATTTGTACAATCACGAAGGTCATCTTCAATTTCCATTTTCATTTCTTCCATGTGATCTCCATCATAATTTACACTGGTATTCATATTAAATGATCCCTAAACTTCAGTATCATTCTAATCAATGTCCACATTCAGTTTTTTCTCCATATTTAGTCTAACATTTATATCTCTGATCTATTCTATAAAAAATAAAATGTTCTTACAACTCTTTCAGACTAATTTTTCATGAATAATAATAATATAAACATGGGAAAAAGATTTAAGAAGGTTCATATGTGTGCTCTCTTGAAAACCTGATAATATATTTAACAACATATTCATACTATTTTGTCAAAAGATATAGCATGGATTCATTTTCAAATTCATATCCAACCTATTAGATTCATAAAAGATTAATTTTTTTTAATAAATAAATAAATACACATAAGATATTCATTATTAAAGGTGATAGTTATAGAAAATTATTTTATGGGAAATCCAACATTTGATTACTTCCAAGAATTTCAGTATGTTGAATAAAATAGGTAATTGAATTTAATAAAATAATTACTCCACAATGGTAGGTGTTATCCTATGAACTCATTCAAAGGTGAAAGTTACAGACAAATCATCATCATCAACCCATCTCCCAGACATTTATTATTTCATTTTGTTGTTTGGAACATCATTAATCTCATGTAGACATGCACCCATGTTGCATGAAACACTCTAAGAAGTATTCATCCATAGGATGACTAATGCTCAAAGCAGTACAAGAATCATAAAAGATTTGGGGAATGATTTTCAAGTAACAAATTTTAATAATGACTATTTGGGAGATGAAGTTGATGAGGATGACAATTTTCTATAAAAGAGATGGGGATGAGTCTCAAGTTACAAATTGCAATAAAAACTATTGTTTGACACACATAAAGTATTTCTTAAATCCACTAAATAAATAACAATATAATATAGGAAATTAAGGAGTAATAAGAAACCCAAATATGATAAACAAGAATAATAAACTCTCATCCAATCAAATATAATATATAAAAATGTATTGATAAAACATTTTAATAAATAAATTGTTATTTCATATACGTGGATAATAATAAGATATTCTGAGGGTGGAACCAATATATGTAGAATTAAAATGAAGAATACCAAAAAATAATTTCTAATATATATAATTTGATAACTTACATTATATTTTTTGGAACAAGTGATGTAGAATTGTAAGGAATTATTACATTTAAAATTAATGGTATATCAAATATTTGAAAATATTTCAAGAATCTTGGGATCTCTTATCACCACAATGACAAATCCAACGGATTCTAGGGAGGTATTCACATCAGATCTACCCATATGAAGGATTATAGGGAGGCCATCTAATATACATTTACCCTTCCTTTATATTCTAGGGAGGTCTACAAAGAAGTTTTCATAAAGGAACAATGCACATCAATAAGATATATCACTAACATGGGAGAAAAACACACCAAAACTTGAAAAGTATATCCCATAAACATTTAAACACACACACATATATATATCATGGAATTTATAATACACACACTAGAAAAAAAGTTCACATTTAAACATAATTTTTAATGAAAATAAATATAATCCCTTCCTATTTTGGAAATCCAGAACCATAATTTGTGAATACATAATTATAAAATCACCCTTACATTATAGGTTTTAAAAATGTATATAAATTTATTGAAAGATATATATATTTATATATATATTTACATATATATATATATATAATAAACATAAATTGATACAAATATATGTAACCCTTAAAAAAGAATATCATAATATAGTAAAATAAATACAACCCCAGACTAATTTTAAAAATATAGATCCATTGAAAATAAATAAATATGGTATCTCCCTTAATAATATTTCTCTATTAAAATAAATTTTTAAGGGAAAACCCTTACACCAAAATATTAAAACAGAATTTAAATTAATAAATTCCCTTACATGAATTTCATAAAATCGGCTTCTATTACTTCTTCACACCATAAGAAGACTGAGAATGAGATTTATAAATCAATTTTCTAATTCATTTAAGGTTTTTATATCCAAAAAATTAACTATTTATATATTGGAATAAATATTTATTTAATTGGTTTATTTTCGGACCAAAGGTGATTCTCAGAGATTTAAAAATAGCAAAAAAATTAAGTTTGTGGAGCAAGTTGGGGTATAAATATAGACATCAAAAAAAATTGATTCAAAAAAAAATTAAAAAAGATCGAAATAGAATATCTAAATCAGTAGTTAGAAACAAATTAATCATAAACAAAAGAAAAATAGTACACAATGATCAAACCCAAATAAATAATGAAATCATCGAAGAAGAAATCAAAAATGAAATGAAAAATACAAAAAAAAAATCAGAACCTACAAAGGAAAACATAGGCCTACCTCTCTTATTTAAATAAAATATGATTCCCTCAGATGTAAATCTTAATGTTTTCTTTAGAAAACCTAACTAAAAGAAAACACTAGATGTCAGATGGTGTTCGAGTAACTGGAGGTAGTGGGTTTTTGTGATTCGATCTTTGATTCATTGAGGAGGAGCACCGAAAGTGGGTGGATTCTGTGAAAATCTTCTAATATCATGGCAGGTTCACAAATGGTTAGGGTTTTTAAATATATCAGGGCATTTATATTAGTATTTAAAAAAAATCACTGATAAAGAGTCCATTTATCGACACTTCAGTAATAAGCACTAATAAAGGATTTATAATTATAATTATAAATAAAAATATTTGTAAATATATATATATATTCTTAAGAAATATATATAAATATAAATATAGTAAATATATTCCTTATTTAAATATATTTATTATAATTTTATAATTATTTAAATATATAATTATTTATTTATAATTATATAAATATTTTTTAAAAACAATTTTTATACCATTATATATATTTATATAATAATATATATATATATATTTGATAAATAAATATATATATAAATATAGTAAATATATTTATTATTTAAGTAAATTTATTAAAAATTTAATAATTATTTAAATAAATATAAATATATTTATAAATATATAAATAATTTTTTTAAAAATATTTATTTATTTATAATTATAAATATATAGTTATATAAATATAGTATGTACATTTATAAATATATTTATTTATAAATATTTTTTAAAAATATTTTGTTACAAATATTTTTTTAACATTATTAATGTATATCTTTTTTTAAGTGCATGCATGTTAAAAATGAGTGAAATTTAATAAATTAAAAATAAGTACACTAACAATATTAGGAAAATGGATAACTTTTGTGCGTGTGGATTATTTATAAAAAATGAATTAATTATATATGTGTGAAATTAATATGACAGAAATTTGATCTATTTTAAATTGAAAAATCAAACGATATTCAATTATATGTCCATTACTCTATGAAATTAGTCAATATTTTTAATTCATATTAATATTTAATTATAAACCATTATTCAGTAAATATATGACTATTTAATGTAAACTGGAGAAATATTTTGTAATATATAAATCATATCTATATACATTAATATATATCTATATATCTAATATATACTATTTATTAACATTATTAATAATCGTCCTATTAATAAGATGTTTAATATTTTTGTCAATGTACTTATTTTTAATTTTAACTTGTTTGATTCTGATTTTTCATATATCTATATATTTAATAAAAACTATTTATTAGTATTTCTAATTTATATATAGTATAATAAATTCATTCATTTTTATCAATAGTTATTTAATTAATAAAATTTGTAATATTTTTTTAATAAGATTATTTATTATTTATTTAATTATTTCATTTTATTTACTAAGATTTTTATTAGCGCCAAAAATCATTGATAAAGGATTCCTTTATGAGAACTAAAAATAAACCGCTGATAAAGGAACCCTTTATCAGTGCTAAAAAGTGTTGATAAAAAGTTAGATTTATCAACGCTTTTTTTAGTACAGAAAAAGATTCCATTTATCAGCAATTTTTTCTAGCACTGATAAATTCCAATGTTGTTAAACACCTGTTTTGCAGTAGTGATGGGTCCATTGATGATTATGAGATCGAGTATATGTTCACGCATGGGGTATGCCACCCCCCTTAAAAATGATTGTATGAGTTGTGGAATGAGGAATAATAGGGTTTATATGATTAAATCATTTTTATGTGCATTCAACATGATAACATGGTTTAAGGGTTGTTTGAATTAACATGGAAGGGTTAATTGTCTATGTGATGATTGGGGAAAATGGGTTAAATGGATAAATGGGCATATCCATGCTGCTAATGATTGAAAGAATGTTTAATGGTGGTAGTTTTAAATAAATGGTGAAACAAACTAGTTATAGAATTCATTTGAAAGTGTTGAATGGAATGAACCATAGAAAGGTTCATGAATGAAATGGTATAAATATGTTGTGTTTGTTTGAAAATAGGTCACAATTGATGATCCTTGATAAATGTGAATAATGATATGGTGGATGTTGGACTGAGGAACATCATCCTTAGGGTGGGATAGACTGATGCTATAGGAACCACCGATGCACTACATGGTCTGAACCATACAGATCCTCTAGGCCCCATAGATTTTATTACATGGTTGGGATGCTGGAGTGATTCACCAAGATCCTATGGTTGGGATATGATATGGGTACATGATTGATACTCCAAGCCCCCATGGTTTGGATATATTATGGGTACCTAGACTAATTCTATAAGGTATAAAGATTATGTAAATTTATTAATGAAAACCCACTGTAATTTAAAGAGTAACCAAATGGTATATGGTTCAGATATCTAGAATGGGACAAAGTAGGTTTGGTGAGTTGCGTGATTATGGAACCGAGGATCCCTTGGGGATGTTTGAAAACTATTAAATTATGAAACCTATTTTATTTACTAATTATTTATTATTTAATCATACTTTGGAATGTACTATATTTGGACTGGAAGTTTCTTTAGAAGCTATTGGTGGTGGCTTAATGAGTTGTACTCACACCCTGCTAAGGGTGCCGTTGGTACCCGAACAAATTTCATGGTTTCAAGACATGATAAGTGAAAAGACCCTATTCTATATGGTGGATTTTTGATTTAGTAAAGAGTATGGATGAGGGAACCCAGACTAATTTTGGGACCAATTTTAGTGGATTATCATTGTGTATTTATTCTGGGTTTCTTTGGGCACATGAAACTGTTATGACATGAAATATTTTCTTTATTGGTTTTGGGAATTTACCTAGTTTTTTATACTAGTTTCATAATGCATGGTTATTGATTATTACTACTTTGGTTATTGTTTATTTTGATTTTTCCACTATTGTGATACTCTAGTAAAGTTGTGATAGTCTCCCCACATGATTTATTAGATCCTCAATGATAGTCAGTAGCCTCTGGTATATGGGGAGGTACGCTTGAGGTCTTGTGGTGATCCAACTTGGGGTATTAGTTTAGTGGCACTGAGGCCGAGATGTTACATTCACAATAAGTCTTAAATATCACCCGTAAAATTCTTCACACATGAAACCTTATAAAAATAATTCATATAACATCATTCTTCATAACCTATGGAAATGTAAAACATAAGAAGGGTGAGCTTAGATTCTTAGTAAGGGTTAACATAATCATTAACAATTGAATGTCACAAGTGATCATAAGATGAGCATAAGGGTACGATGAAATAATCAAAGTGCATGATCATAATAATAGATAATTCATATACATAAAAACACAGATCATAAATCATTATACAAGGAATAAAGATTTAAGATAAGACAAGTTTCATAAAATTCGACAATCATGATCCATGTGAAAACAATCCTTGAGGAAATGATCCATTAGAACTCATAAAAAGTATTGAAACAAATGTATAGGTATCTTGTAACATCAATAATTCATCATGGAATAACCTAATATGATAATTATTGTATATATTAGGAGTAAATTATCACTGGTAAAATCTATTGTCTCTTAGGAGTGATATACAATTAGTTAACTTCATCACTTTACCCAATACATTAGAGGGCTATAACAGACCTAACCGTCCTTGTTTTATAACGTAACCACCTGTACTTGGTTTATAACATAACCATCTATCATTGGTTTATAACGAAACCACCCATAAATCATCCATAAACATTTCCAATTACCCTAAAATGAACAAAAAAAATTAGAATATTTCGCTTTCTAACAAAACACCCTTGACAACAACGATCATTGATTTTTATCTTGATTAACCCATGGAAAAGAAATGGGTTCTAGGAGAATACATTTAAAATAATAATAAGTCATACAGATAAATAATAAGGATAGTATAATTGTAATATATCCCCATTGAATAATATAAAGACAATAAAGGATATTTCAAAATATTAAAATACATTTTAAAAAAATAAAATACATTTATTTTAAAATAGGAAAAATATAAATTTATGTTGAAAATATTTTACTTAAAAATACAAATATGTTTAAGAAAAAAAATTTCTTTGAAAATATAGATGGAATCTTATAAATAAAACTTAAAATAAAAAAAATATTTATGATGGTGGTAAATGTGATAATTCTATAAATGTTAAAAATAAACATTATTTTCAAACTTTTGTAAAGAGAGTAAAAAGTGACCCATATAGAAAACATTATGAAATTTCCTTTTAAAACTTTTTAAAATAAGGTCAGATATCTTGTAAAATAACATTAGGAAATCATTTAAGTTTATAAAATAACATTCTTTAAATATGATAAAGAACATGGAGAAAGAGTTTGGTTGAATGTCTTTAAAAACCTTGAAACAACGTTTTAAAGAAGAACCCTTTATGACATTTAAAAACCAAAAACCATTTGAAATTAATAACATAAGAAGAAAAATAAAATAACATTATTAAAAAAATTCATGATATTGTATGTCAAGAGTCACTGTATATGACATATAAATTAATATAGGTGCATCAATCAAAATTTTTCTCAAAGGATGTTTGAGATGAGAAACCCTTGCAACATAGACAACAATTAAATAAAAAACCATTAAATTAAGGAACTTAACATGATTTCTTAACTCTCATAAATTCCAATAAACAAAAGGTTAAAACAAATTCATGGGGCAGTAAGTACACTATATAAAATAAATCACGATGCATATCATGAATTATGTCTTAAAGAATTCAAATTGAAACAATGAAAACCCTTATAAATTTTATAAAATTTGAATCGATATCTCATGAAATAGAGAACATAAAATGACCTTTTAATATCATGAAAAAAGAATCATTCATGATATAATATCCCAATGGGCAGAGTATACACATTATAAAAGAAAGTAAGTGAATAATACAAGACACATCTCAATGAAATAATACCAAGATCAATAATCCTTACAAAATCATATCATTAAAGAAAAAATTTAATTAGAGAAGTGATTTTTTAAATATTTTTAAAGAAAAAACAAGTGTAAATATAATATAATAAAATAAGAGGTCATTTTACACATAATATTGGCATAATATAGTCAATGAATTTGAAGTATAACCCAATGAATGAAAATTGACTTAATATACCCCTTACCTTGTGTCTAGGCTCGATATGTATACCCTAAATATGTATATACCAAACAAATATTATTCTTTAATTTTTAAGAACATTATAAATATATATTACTTTATCATTAAAAAATTTATTTCAATTATATATTTAATTACTTAACTTTTTTTAAAGGTTGGACTCGATGCCTCAATTTATTATTAATGAAAATTCCTCTTTTAGTCTGGGTAGAGAGAGACCCATTACATATCCCAAAGGCCCAAGGCCAAGGGGCTTGAATACAAGGCTTGAAAGCCCTTTTTTTTGGCCCAAATGACCCCTCAATGAATAGTACTGCTACAGTACCCATTCTGCTACAGCACCTGCTACAGTAGCACCTCCACTATAGTACCTGCTACAGTGCCTCCACTGCTATAGGCCACCGCTGCTACAGTTTCACCACTGCTACAGTATGCTGCTACAGTACCAGAAATTCTTTCCTGCCCAGATTTGATCGTAGGTATTTTTGATTCCAAGAAGGAGCCTATACCACTTGGGTACATGATCATCGGCATTTAATTACTTAATTGGTTAAGTCTGCAACAGATGTTTTGAGTATGTTTAGTTCATAATTTCACAATGAATTCCGTATTTTGACTATGGTAAAAGTGGTCATGATTTCATATTATATAGGATAATAATAATGAAATAATTATCATTTTCATACATTAAATAAAAATTAATAACTATATATTAAATCCATACATGAAAAATGAATCACAACACTTCGTGGAGGTGGTAATCCACACACACGCATGAACAATGCTATCATTTTCCAATGGTTGGAAGGGTAAGAGAATGGAAGATATATTATATTTAAATAATGATAATTATATAATGAATATAATATATATACATTAAATCCATCATTATTAATATCCATGAGAGGCTGTGATGGAAAAAGAAACACATTACTTCATGGAGGCAGTAGTCCACACGTATGCACAAAATATGTTTTCATTTCACATAAGATGGAAAAAGGGATGAATAAGGTCATTAAATTAACATAATAACATCTTAAAAAATGATATATAATGATTTTATTACATTGTTTTGGTTTTGATAGAATTGATGGAGGCAGAATAATAAGTAAAATGAAAACACTCGATTAATATGATTACATCCTCTTTAAAGTACCTCCTTTGGATCTATCCTTAAGGACCCCAAGGATCATATTTTAAGAATAAAAATAGATTTATAATGCTTATATGGAATTTAGGAATAGTTTTTAAAGGTTTTTTAATATAATTGTCTCAAGAACTATAAGTAATAGAAGGGAGTTAGTGCCCTAATATAGGATATGAGAGGGGAACAATTTGAATTACTTAAGGAATCAAATTATTATAAATTAATTTTCATGTTCAAGTGGATGAAAAATAATACATTTGAAATATATGATGGATATAATTCAAAATAATCCCATATAATATAATTTATAGAAGTTTAGGTGATCGTTTAACTCCCACCACTTAGTTTTAAACCCGATTAACACTTTTGATGATTACCATGATATCAAAGTATTTTACTCTTTAGGGGTGAAGAAAGTTACTCTAAAATGGAAAGTGAACCATTAGTGGAAATGGTTGAATTTTCAGACCATATACCATTAACATGGAATATTAAAATATTTTTATTAATTTTAAATCATTTAATAAAATATTATTTAACATAGAATAAAATTGAAGTCATTTTTGGGACTATTAATATTATTGACTTTAAAAAAATGTAAAGAAAATAATGTGGTTAAAATATAAACTTATAAAAAATCACTAATAAAATATATTTATCAAAAAAATTCATGGAACACCATAAATATCTCAAAAAATAGTACTTTGTAAGTTTTTAAAATCATTTAGTATATTTTTCTGCTGCTTGACCATGCAGTGTGTCGTCATTGTGTAT
The DNA here is from genome assembly GCA_963277665.1 of Viscum album. NCBI lineage: Eukaryota > Viridiplantae > Streptophyta > Magnoliopsida > Santalales > Viscaceae > Viscum > Viscum album. Next base: position 115,623,474 of record OY728139.1, on the reverse strand, counting down.
GAATTTAAGGTAATTATTAAATCACTAAAAATTAAAATTAAATTAACATGATATAAAATTATTTAATATTTCAAAGATCTATTTACAATAGAACATGACATCCTTTTATCCCTATGAAAAATTATTATATTTATTAAAACAACGAGAGTAACATTTTGAATTTATTCCCTACTTAAAATAATAATAAGGTCATTATCAATGAACACTATCACCAAGTTTCCATATATTTTATTATTTGATGATTATTAATGAAATAACATATAAATAAGGTAGGTTCTTGATATATTTTGAAATCCCAATCATATTACTTTTAACATTAATTTACAGATTTTCCCCTACCTAGGTGAAAAATATTTACCACAGTTACTCATTATAATGACAAAAAATAAAAGGAAACTATTTACCAAATTTGAAAATACTTATTTAAAATATATAATAAATTTTATAAAATTAATTTCCTTTAATTTATAAAAATTAAATATAAAATAAATCTATAAAAATTAATGAAAAACAGATTTCCAAAAAGATGAAATTTTAAGTATAAAAATGATTTCATACCAAAATTAAACATAATTTTGATTATGATTAAATTAATTAGCTTATTTTTACTAAAAAAATAACAAATTAAATTTTAAAATAAATTTTTTAAGAATGAAACTTCTTAATTTATTTAATGGAAAAGATAGTTTTCTATAAAATCTATATTTTTTCACTATCCATTGAAAAATTACTCTTTTTAGAAAAATCCTAAAATTTCACCTTAAACTAATATTGTAATTATGATTTAAAAAATGATATATTTTTATATTAAATACAATTTATAAATTTAATATAAATTAATTATAACATTTCCTCACAAAAAGAAATAAAAATAATTTTTTAATAAAAAGTATTTTTGAAGTATAAAATGACTTCACTAAAAATTGAGTGCTAATTTTCAAAGAATTAATCAATAAATTTGTATTACTAAGATATATTAGAAAAACATTTAATAATTAGGTTTCAATTATTTATACCAATAACTTAAAGGCTAGTTTATAATGATAATAATTATATAATTATATTTTTATAGTATATCGCAAATTGCATAAAGCTCGATGTTGCATGTTAAGAAAGATATTGAGTTTATTATTATTTTAAACTAAACTTTTAGGGTTTTACATTATACCCACTAAAATAAATCACATATTTAAAATTTTATATTGATCTTGGTAATTCAAGGGTTTAATATTTGAAAATAACATTATTGAAAACCCAAATCATGAAAATGGATAAAAAACATTCCTTGAAATGAGGAAGTGGGAAACATAAAGGTTACCTAAAATAACATATAATCAGGTTCCTAAATAAAGAGAAAATTAGAGGGAGTTTAAAATATAGACCTAAAGGAGAAAAATAAATTCTAAGGAATAAAAAATAGTAATAGAGAATATAGTCATGAAAAAGTTAATGACCATAAAACCATAAATTTATAGGGTATAAAGAAGACCATAAATTCATCAGTAAATGAAGGAAGTAGGATAACATTTTTACTTGAATATCTCTTTCCTTGAGTTGAGGTATTATTTTACTATCAATATAAAGAAAAAAATAAAATATAATTACTTTTTTTCATTCAATTCCAAAAGAATAATTTCATCATTTGGTTATTATTCCAGAAGTTTTTCCACTTCTATATCAACTCTTACTCAAGAAATGAATAATAAAGATGAATTTTTATTACTAGAAGCACTAAAAAAACTTATAATGGATAAAAATATTCATAAAATAATGAGAGTTCATTCCTCATACCTTTATATATTTTCCAAAACCAAAATAGTTAGCATAAGTGACGGGCATCCTTGTCATGAGGACGATCAACTTTACATTTATAAAGACCCAAGATATAGCACTGTGGCTAACCTTGGGGTCGCTCTCAAGGAAGCAGCGTCGAGAGCCCAAGTGGTCACTCCTAAAATCTTTTTGTATTTTTATATACTTTGAAAACCTAAAAACACAACTCCTAAGAAATAACTAATCAGTGATGAAGAGCACAATGGAGAGGGAAACAATGATGAAAAAAGTGAAGAACACAGAAACACAGGACAAAACCAGGGAAAGAAAGAAGGCGCGAACAAAACACAAGGCACAAAACAAACATATGACACCAGGACAAGATAAAATTCAGTGAGACAAAGGCCGGACCCCGGTTAATTCACCCTCAACTCCCTATCCTAGATCAACTTAAGCAATTGAACAACAATTATCCACTTCACTCAGTGCATGATCGATGTCTCGGATCACACACCAATCTCACCCAGATATTAAACACTCAATCATCTAAGTTCTTCAATACTCAAGCATTACTTCCGAAGTACAAGGTGATTCACTCATCAAAGTCATACCTGCCAATGACTGTCACTCGGTGAAATGATCCTGCTAAGATCGTCAAATTGCACAACCAATAATGATTCCCAGTTCAAGAAATCCAGACAGGAAGGGGAGAAGAAATTAATCCAGAAATTAGCCGATAGCCCTGTAGAAGATCTCACTCTCTCTCAATATAACTCGCAGTCGTGAACTACTAAGGTGAAAAAAAGAATGTGATCACATTAATGTGACGATCTCCAGACCTTGTCGGGTTTCATAAACTAGATCCAGCCCCGCAAATTAGATCACCATTTCTGGAGATTGAAGATCAGAACACGAAGTGATGATGAATGAACAACACAAGCAATCAAACATAACTAACATCACAATTAAATTAACTAAACAGAACACAAGTATTTACAAACACAATTGAAATCAAAACTAGAATAGAGCAATGGGGGTTGGATGAAATGGAGGAGCAAGTCCTGTCTCTAGGTCGAAGACGATCCTTGTCTATGATAAGTGGATGGAATAGATGTTTATATCAGGGTGGAGTCTTCTCCTGGTCTCATCCTAGCTTTTAGTCTCTTGGAAGAGAGGGCTCAAGATTCCCTTTATTCAGAGAATGAAAAACAGAAAACTAAACTAACAGGTAGTGTCTATCCATATGGTGGGCTTTAAGTGTACTCGCCACTAGCTCATTCATGTGAGTGCACCCAATTACCCTACAAAGAACTCACAAATATTCTCACACCTTTCCTATGAAGTGATCACAATTTTATCTGCACACCTATCTCCCCCAGTGGAAAACCACCAAAAAACACAAAACACGTCAGAATTATAAAAATTTGAATACTATAATTATATATAAATGCACATTTGTATTTACTGTTATATATATTTATTAGAGGTATTAAATATTACTAATATATATATATATATAATAACTATTATATTAGTTTAATACATATATTATTATGAAATATAAAATCTAATATACTATTATGATTAAACCTATTATTAATATAGTATAGTATATCATATATATTCAATACTACATATATCATATTATATGTTATAATATAATAAAATTAAAAATAACTAAAAAAAGTAAAACACAAATAAGAGGGGGGGTCTGTTCGGCGAAGTGAAGGGAGAGAGGGTTTAGGTGCAGGATGTGGGGGTTCGAACAGGGGAGGTATCGACAACTGGTTCGTGATGATGAGGGTATGCGGGCTCGTGGAAGATCAAGGATGGCTGCTGTTGGAGGTGAGATGCTTGGCTTGAGGGAGAATACTGCGCGGTGTGCGATGATGCTATAGATTCCAGATCCAGCTAGGAGGGTCGACTCGGGTTTATCTAGTGAGGTGATATAGGGTTTGAAGTGAGGAAGCAGCGAGGCATGGTGCTTCGGTTTCGGGTGGCTCACGGGTGTTCCAGCAGGGGAAACAACAAGGCGGTGGTCTGTGCGGATGAAGGATGGTGCTTTGAGGTCCGATATGGGAAGGAAGAAGCTCGTGTGGACCTGATTTGGTCTGATTTGTGAGCTTGAACTTGCTCTTTCAATTTGAGAGTTATACTGTTTTATTTGATTTTTTTGATGATGCTACTGTCAGGATTTTCATGTGCTATTCGAGATTTGTTCTGGTTTGATTTTGGAGTTGATGTAGTAGTGAGTGGAGGTGGGTGATGGTGAAAAAATGGAGTAGTTTTGAGACCCTGATGAAGAAATGATGACAAGAAGATGGAGGGGTGAGAGAGGTTTACTGTGACTCTCTGAAGAAAAGTGGATGGAGGTGGGAACAGTGAGACAATCACCGTGATGAAACGGTGAGACAGGTGAAGAAATCAAACAGTGGTAGGGCAGAGGAGAGTAAAGCGGTGTGTTGGGGAGACCGGTGGCACCGTTCGTGATGCTCACGGTCTCACCGTGAATGATACGGTGGCAGCAAAGGGTGAAAATAGTGGTACGTGCCACCGTGAGTACCTGCAAAATAAAAATAAAAAATTAAATAAATTAATAATTTAATAAAACTGAAGAAATAAATTAATAACTCAACCAATAAAAAATAAAATAAATAAATTAGTGTTAAATAATAAAATTAATTATATGTTATTTAAAATAATGAATTTATTTGTATTAAAAATTATAATAAATTTAATTTAAAAGGAATTAAAACATTTAATGTCACTAATTAATCAATTAATTAGTTAGAGAATAAATTAACGAATTAATTAAAGAATAAATATCTTAATTGAATAAAATTGGTATGTTAAAATTAGTTAAATTATTAAAAGAATAAAAAACTAGCTTGTGTTATTTATTTACAATTTAAAGAATAAAGAACTAATTAATTTAATTCATGAATTAAAAAACTAACTAGAATTATTTTTTTGAAAAAAATAAAAGAAAAAAATAAAAGTCCAATTAGTAGGACTAATTTAATATTTGAATTATTTAAAATTACCCTAATGAACATTAAAACGCATGTTTTAAACTAAAAACTAATTATTTTTCACAAAAATTACAAAAAACCAATAATTATCAATTATTTAATAAAAAACATTTTAAAATAAAAAAATTCAATAAAAATATAAAAGGATGTGGAAAAAATTGTGAAAAAAAATCCACATCAAACTCCCCCACACTTAAAATGTTTTTCCCTCAAACAAATGTATGCCTTTATCTTTAAAACAGAAACATGATTTGTGAGTTCCAACTCAAAAGATTCCTGATTAAACTTAACCATCGAGAGGATCAAGACCAACAGTAGGTCACGATTTTCAAAGGTGTTCAAAAAATGATGTCTTTCTTAGCTTCAAAAAAACACTAGAAGTCAACAACCTCAAAAATTTATACACTGTCAAGTATGTCATGCCTCATATGTGTATTCATTAACTTTCCTACTTCACCTTCCAATTCAAGTACTGATTCAAGGAGTGTTGATAGGTTAGAAGAAATGGTACTCAAAACATAACCAAGGGAACCTTCCATTCTCACCTTCCTCCAAGATCTAGAAATTAAAGTCCATTAATTTCATAACTTTATTGACTCAACTCAAATGAAAATTAACCAAGTCAATTTCTCCCTTATTCATCTGGGTTCAAAATTCCCCTCACCTTAATGAGTTCATTTTTGACAAAGGCACTTTATTTTACTTTTTCCCAGCCATATTCCACGTACAGAGCACTGTGCATAGCACTTATTAATATTGAAATTTTCTTTATTTATTCACAGAAATGCACCCAGTGCACCTTGTCTTAGTTAATCACCGTGGGATCCCATTTTCCATTTTACTCCTGTTACAAATGACTTAATTAATAATCATTCTAAATGACTTCCTAAAGTGATTGAATATTATTTTATAAAAATTTTAGTCCCATGGGTTCTAGTGAGAACATCAAGTTACCCTAAGTCATGATCATCATCCCAAAAAACCTATCCTTTCATACTCTCATCCTCAGTTCCTAAACAGATAGATCCATAGAGACAGTGAACAATTGCACTCAGCAATCATTCATTATTAACTATTTCTGACTAAGTACCGCTTTCAATAGCTAGTGAGTAGTTATCCACCAAGAGAACATAATTGAAATACCATTTAACCTCCAATGAACATCAAGCGATGAAAGAATTTGAAAAAATTTGAAGGAATTTTGAACCATTTTTTTTGAAAAAAATTGACCATTTTTTATACAATTTCAGGTTCAAGAAGGGGGAATTTTAAATGACACTAGAATGACCCCTCTATCCCACACATAAAACAAAACATTGTCCCCAATGATGTATTCTAAGGTGGAAGTCAAATTATGTTCCAAAAATATAGAAATTTCAGCTGAAAAAGGATATGGAGGGATATCGATGAAGTTCAAAAAATTTCTTTGCCACACAAAAAGTGAAAGAAAATAAAAACAAAAACAAAAGAACCCAACCCCACCAACCATCACCAGTAATAAGTTCATTTATATTCCTAGAATTTTCATGCTTTAATCATTGTGAGTAGTCAAAATATTGTATCAATTTACCTCAAATAGTAGCATGATTAACAGTGACATGTAGTAGAAACATAATAAAATTGAAAGTAATGGGTGCAAGAATGTTTCAAAAATCAGCTCAAAATAAATTTTCAACTGAGTAGATATTCGCAAGCTAACACCCAATCAAGAAGCACAATTCACAAGTTTCAAAAACTAGTAGGAACTCTCCCACAGTTAATTCATAGCCACATGAAATAATAATGTGAAGATTAAAACATTGAAACATAAAACAATACTCCCCTAAATGTACAGCTTCTTAAATTTACAAATGCCTCCCTTTGATTTCCTTGTGCATGAACTCTAGCTTCTCCAATTTTCCACTTATATGATTAAACAATTTAACATTAGTGTTCATGATTTTAAGTTCAAATAAAAAGCAGCTACAAAGTATGAGTTAGGGAGTTTTTTCCTTTAATCCAGTGAGCTGGCCCCCTGAGACTTGCATGATAGCCACATGGAATCTACTGCCTGTTTATTATCCTAATAAAAAAAATACTCAAATTAAAACTACATGCAATAAGAAACTAAAACAGGAAATGAAAAGAGATAATCCTAGGATAACCCCCCAGGGGGTGCTATAGTTTGACTGTCCACAGCTGGACAATCCTCAGATCAACCCCAGTTCGATGGGGGATTAAGCTTCTTGCTTAGGAACCACTAGATGTGATTCCTTCCAACTTGAGTTCTTTTCCATCTTTGGAGTACCCCATGTGCTACTTCAACCACATTCCCCTCCTTGGAAATGAAGTACTTCATGTTGAATAGTGGAGAGAAGAACATAATATAGGGGTAATTCCCTACTTCTTCTGCTTGAGTTTGAGTGTGCACAAGTTATAATGTTGGAAAACATGGATGAGACTTGTATTCTGGTTTATTCCAATAAATTATTTTATCTTGAGCAAAAGAGACTTTGTCAACATCCACTTGTAAACTTGTGCACATCTCCAAAAATTCCTTTTCAAAAATAACTCCCAAACTGGAAGTGTTATCCATAATTGGGAGTTCCATTAACTTGTTAGCAGATGCTACCGAAACTTCCTCACTCTCCAGGAAATCACAAAGATGTATTGCATCTTCAATACCTGCACAGGGAGAAACATAATTAAAATCATCTTCAATGTTATCCAAGTTGAATAAAAATACAGCTTCCTCCATAAAATTGTCAACTCCCTTTATCAGTGATGCTTGTTCCTCCTCATGATGGAATAATGATCCTGGGAGTGGGTCCAGGGAAAGAGCGAGGTAGTCAACCTTCTCCAACCTCTCTTCAAAACACACCACGTCACTTGATGAATCTTCTAAGGAGAGAGATATGATGGCATGTGTTGGATCCACCTATTGAAGCATTGATAAGTCATTAAAACAGTTATTACAAGAAAAATCATTAGAATGGAAATTAGAGAAAAGATGATCATCAAAGAAATGCCCAACATCATGAATAATTAAAAGTTCCATCTCCTGCCAGCCCTTAAAAACATCCTTGGAAATTGGTTCTAGAATTTCCAGCTTTGACTCAAGGAACAAATCAATATCAAAGTTGGGAAACTCCAACTTTTTATTTCTTTTGTTTCTTTTCTCTTTCCTTATCAACTTTTTTCCAGAATGTTGAGGTTCAATGAGAGGTGGTGGTACTTCACTTTATTCTTGGTAGCATTTGACCTTATCCATGGATTGTTGCATCAACTACATGATCTCATGAGAATAAATTGTCTCCTCATCAGTAAGGTCTTGATTCTATATTTTATGTATCCAACATTGAAACATAGAAACATCCTCCTCAATCTCTTGAACCGGGTCAAATAGTGACATTGTATTAGATTTGTTAGAGTTCATCACTCTGTGTGTGTGTTTTTTGTTTTTTTTATATGATTTTTTTGTGTTTTAAAATAAAATAGAAATTGGAAAAACCACTGAGACACTCATTGCTTCCTCGGCAACGGCGCCAAAATTTGACGGGCATCCTTGTCGTGAGGACGGTCAAGTTTACATTTATAAAGTCCCAAGATATAGGACAATGGATAACCTCAAGGTCTCTATCAAGGAAGTAGTGTCAAGAGCCTAAGTGTTCGTTCCAAAAATATTTTTGTATTTTAAAATACTTTGAAAACATAAAAATAGAACTCCTAAGAAATCACTAATTAGTGATGAAGAGCATAGTGGAGAGGGAAATAGTGATGAAAAAAGTGAAGAACGTAGAAACACAGGACAAAACTATGGAAAGAATGTTGGTGCATATAGAACACAATAAATGGAACAAAAAGATGACACTAAGACAAGACAAAAGTCAGTGAGACAAAGCCCATACCCAGGTTAATTCACCCTCTACTCCCTATCCTAGATCAACATAAGAAATTGATCAACAATTCTCCACTTCACTCAGTGCATGATCGATGTCTCGGATCAGGCACCAATCTCACCTAGAAATTAAACACTCAAACATCGATGTTCTTCAATACTCAAGAGTTCCTCTAAACTACAAGGTGACTCACTTTGCAAAGTCATAACAGCCAACTATTGTCACTCAGAAAGAGGATCCTACTAAGATCATCAAATTGCACAACCAATATTGATTCCCAGTTCGAGAAATCAAGACATGAAGGGGAGAAGAAATTAATCAAGAAAGTATCTGATCGTCATGTGCAAGATCTCTCTCTCACTCAATCTAACTCACAGTCACGATCTAACAAGGTGAATAAAAAGAACGTGATCACATTAATATGTGGATCTCCAGATTGTATTGGGTTTCATAAATTAGATCCAGTCTCGCATATTAGATCTCCATTTATGGAGATTTAAGATCACAACACGAAGTGAGGATGAATGAATGATAAAAAAATCAAACATAACTAACATCACAATTCAATTAACTAAACATGACACAAGTATTTACAGACACAATTGAAATAAAAACTAGAACAGAGCAATGAGGGTTGGTTGAAATGGAGGAGCAGGTCCCATATCCAGGTCGAAGATGATCCCAATCTGTGAGAAGTGGATGGAATGGATGTGTATATCAGGGTGGAGTATCCTCCAGGTCCTGACCTAGCTTCTGGTCTCCTGGAAGAGTGGGGTCAAGAGTCCTCTCATTAAAAGAATGAAAAACATAAAACTAAACTAACAGAAAGTATCTATCCATGTGTTACACTTTAAGTGTGCTCGTCACTAGCTCCTAGTTAACTTCAAGTGAGTGAACCCAATCACCTATAATGAACTCGAGAATATTCTCGCACCTTTCCTACGAAGTGCCCACAATTTTCTCTGCACGCCCAACTCCCCCCGTGCAGAACCAACTAAAAACACAAAACACATCAGAATTAAAAAAATGCGAATACTATAATTATATATAAATGCATATTTGTATTTACTGTTATATATATTTATTAGGAGTATTAAATATTACTAATATATATATATAATAACTATTATATTAGTTTAATACATATATTATTATGATATATAAAAGATTATATACTATTATGAATAAACCTATTATTAATATAGACTAGTATATCATATATATTACATACTACATATATCATATTATATGTTATAATATAAAAAAATTAAAACTAACTAAAATAAGTAAAACACAAATAAGACGGGGTGGGGGTCTGTTTGGAGAAGTGAAGGGAGAGAGGGTTTAGGCGCAGGACGTGGGGGTTCAAATAGGGGAGGTCTTGAAAAATGGTTCACGAAGATGAGGGGATGTGGGCTCGTGGCAGATCCAGGATGGAAACTACTAGAGGTGATCTACTCGGCTTGAGGGAGAATACAAGGCGGCATGCAGTTCTGCTTTAGATTCCAGATCTGGTGAGGAGGGTCGATTCGGGTTTTGCCGGTGATGTGATCTTGGGTTTAAAGTGAGGAAGCAACAAGGCATGGTGCTTTAGTTTCATGTGGCTCGTGGGTGTTCCAGTAGGGGTAACAGCATGGCGGTGGGCTGTGTAGATGTAGGATGGTGTTTCGAGGTCCGAGATGGGCAGACAGGAGCTCATGCAGACCTGATTTTGTCTGATTTGCGAGCTTGAACTTGCTGTTTCAATTTGAGAGTTATACTGTGTTATTTGATTTTTAATGATGTTGTGATGAGGATTTTCATGTGCTATCCAAGATTTGTTCTAGTTTGATTTTGGAGTTCATGTGGCAGTGAGTGGAGGTGGGTGATGGTGGAAAAATAGAATAGTGGTGAGACCATGAGGAATAAATGGCGACAAGAAGATGGTGGGGCAAGAGAGGTTTACTGTGACTCCGTGAAGAAAAGTGGATGGAGGATGGAATGGTGAGACAATCACCGTGATGAAACAGTGAGACAGGTGAAGAAATAAAACGGTGGTTGGGCAGAGGAGAGTGAAGTGGTGTGTGGGGGAGATCTATGGCACCGTGAGTGATGCTCACGGTCTCACCATGAACGATACGGTGGAAACGAAGGGTTAAAATGGTGGGACGTGCCACCGTGAGCACCTACCAAATAAATGAACATATTAAATAAATTAATAATTTTATAAAACTAAAGAAATAAATTAATAACTCAACCAATAAAAAATAAATAAAATAAAGTAGTGTTAAATAATAAAATTAATTATACATTATTTAAAAGAATGAATTTATTTGTAATAAAATATATAAAAAAATTAATTTAAAACGAATTAAAACATTTAAAGTCACTAATTATTCAATTAATTATTTAAATAATTAATTAACTAATTAATTAAAGAATAAAGATGTTAATTGAATAAAATTGGTATGTTAAAATTAGTTAAATTATTAAAAGAATTAAAAACTAGCTTGTGTTATTTATTTACAATTTAAAATTATATAATTAATTAATTTAATTAGTGAATTAACAAACTAATTAGAATGAAAAATTTGTAAAAAAAATAAACAGAAAAAAATAAAAGTCAAATTCGCAAAACTAATTTAATATAAGAATTATTTAAAATGACAATAATGAACATTAAAATAGATGTTTTAAAATAAAAAGGAATTATTTTACACAAAAAGTACAAAAACACAATAATTATGAATTATTTAATAAAAAACAACATTTTAAAATAAAAAAGTCAATAAAAATATAAAAAGGATGTGGAAAAGATTGTGAAAAAACTACCACATCAAACTCCCCCACACTTAATTTTTTTTTCCTCAAACAAATCTATTCCTTTATCATTAAAAAAATGATTTGTGAGTTCCTGCTCAAAATATTCATGATTAAACTTAACCATCAGAAGGATCAAGACCAACAGTAGGTCAGGCTTTTCGATGGTGTTCAAAAAATGATGTCTTGCTTGGCATAAAAAAAACCACTGGAAGTCAACAGCCTCAAAAATTCATACACTATCAAGTATGGCATGCCTCCTATGTGTATTCATTAACTGTCCTACATCACCTTACAATTCAATTACTGATTCAAAGAGTGTTGACAGGTTACATGAAATGGAACTCAAAACATAACCAAGGGCACCTTCCATTCTCACCTTCCTCCAGGTTCCAGAAATTAAAGTCCATTAATTTCATCACTTTATTGAATCAACTCAAATGAAAATTAACCAAGTCAATTACATTCTTATTCATTTGGGTTCAAAATTCCCCTCACCTTAATGAGTTCATTTTTGACAAGGGCACTTTATTTTACTTTTTCCCACCCATATTCTCTATATATTTCACTTTTCATAACACTTATTAATATTGAAATTGGCTTTATTTATTCACAAAAATTCACCCAGGGCACCGTGTCTCAGATACTCACCATGGGATCCAATTTTCCCATTTTACTCCAGTTACGAAGGACTTAATTAATAATCATTCGAATTGAATTCCTAAAGTGATTAAATATTATTTTATAAAAATTTGAGTCCCATGGGTTCTAGTGAGAACATCAAGTTACCCTAAGTCATGATCATCATCCCACAAAACCTATCCGGTCATACACTCATCCTCAGTTCCTAAACAGACAGATCCTTAGAGATAGTGAACAATTGCACTCAGCAATCATTCATACTTAACTGTTTCTGACTAATTACCACTCTCAACAACTAGTGAGCAGTTATCCACTAAGAGGAAATAATTGAAATACCATTTAACCTCCAATGACCATCAAGTGATGAAATAATTTTAAAAATTTAGAAGGAATTTTGAACCATTTTTTTTAAAAAATAATTTCACCATTTTTTAAACAATTTCATGTTCAAGGAAGAGGAATTTTAAATGAAACTATAATGACCCCTTTCCCTGCACTTAAGACCCAACATTGTCCCCAATGTTGTATTCTAAGGTGAAAGACAAATTATGTTCAAAATAGTTGTACATTTCAGTTGAAAAAGGATATAGAGGGATATCAATGAAGTTCAAAAAATTTCTTTTCCACACAAAAAGTGAAAAAAAGAACCCAACCCCACCAACCATCACCATTAATAAGTTCAATCCTATTCCTAAACTATTCATGCTTGAATCATTATGAAAAGACAAAAGATTGTATCAATTTACTTTAAATAGTATCATGATTAACAGTGATGTGTAGAAGCAACATAATGAAATTGAAAGCAATGGGTGAAAGAATGTTTCACAAATAAGCTCAAAATAATTTTTTAACTAAGTAGATATTAGAAAGATGACACCCAAGAAAGAAGCAAAGATCACAAGTTTCAAAAACCAGCGGGAACTCCCCCACACTTAATTCATAGTAGCATAAAATACAAATGTGAAGAGTAAGACATGGAAACATAAAACAATAATCCCCTGAATATGCAGATTCTTAAATTTACAAATGTCTCCCTTTGATTTCCTTGTGCATGAACTCTGGCTGCTCCAGTTTTCGACCTACATGATGAAACAATTTAATATTAGTGTTCAATATTTTAATTCAAAATAAAAAGAATCTAAAAAGTATGAGTTAGTGAGTTTTATACATTAATCTAGTGAGCTAGACCCCTGAGACTTGAATGATAGCCACATGGAATCTACTTCCTATTTATTATCATAAGAAAACAACACTCAAATTAAAACTAAATGCAATAAGAAACCAAATGAGGAAATGAAAAGGGATAATCCTGGGATAACCCCCCCCCCCCCCAGGGGGTGCTGTAGATTGAATTTACACTGCTGGAAAATCCTCGGTTCAACCGTAGTTTTATGAGGGATTAATCTTCTTGCTTAGGAACCACTAGATTTTATTCCTTCCAACTTGAGGGCTTTTCCATCTTTGGAGTACCCCATGTGATGCTTCAACCACATTCCCCTCCTTGGAAATGAAGTACTTTGTGTTGAATAGTGGAGGGAATAACATGATATAGGGGGTACTTACTTACTTCTTCTTCTTGAGGTTGATTGTGCACAAGTTGTAATGTTGGAAAAATTGGATGTGACTTGTATTCTGGTTCATTCTAATAAATTATTTTATCTTGAAAAAAAACATACTTTGTCAACATCCACTTGTAAACTTGTGCACATCTCCAAAAATTCCTTTTAAAAAATAACTCCCAAACTAGAACTATTATCTAGAATTAGGAGTTCCATTAACTCGTTAGCAGATGCTACCGAAACGTCCTCACTCTCCAAGAAATCACAAAGGTGTATTGTATCTTCAATACCTACACATGGATCAACACAATTAAAATCAGCTTCTATGTAATCCATGTTGAATAAAAATACAGCTTATTTCACAAAAATTTCAACTCCCTTTATCAGGGATGCTTGTTCCTCCTTGTGATGGAATAGTGATCCTAGGAGTGGGTCTGGGGAAAGAGCGAGGTAGTCAACCTCTTCCAACCTCTCTTCAAAACACACCACCTCACTTGCTGAATCTTCCAAGGAGGGAAATATGATGTCATGTGCTGGATCCACCTATTGAAGAATTGAGAAGTCATTAAAACAGTTATTATACACAAAATCATTAGAATGGAAATTAGAGAAAATATGATCGTCAAAGAAATTCCCAACATCATGAATCATTGAAAGTTTCATCTCCTTCCATACCTTGAAAACATCCTCAGAAATTGGTTATAGAATTTCCAGCTTTGACCCCAGGAACAAATCCATATCAATGTTGGGAAACTCCAACTTTTTCTTTATTCTGTTTCTTTTCTCTTTCATTCTCAACTGTTTTCCCTAATGTTGGGCTTCATTGAGAGGTGGTGGTACTTCACTTTCTTCTTGGTAGCCTTTGACCTTATCCATGGATTGTTGCATCAACTTCATGATCTCATGGGAATAAATTTTCTCCTCATCAGTAAGGTCTCGATGCTGTCATTCATGCATCCAACATTGAAACATAGAAACAACCTCCTAAAGCTCTTGAACCGGGTGAAATAGTGACATTGTATCAGATTCATTAGAGTTCATCTCTGTGTGTGTGTGTGTGTTTTTGTTTTTTTTATATGATTTTTTTTGTGTTTTAAAATAAAATAAAAATTGGAAAAACCATTGAGACAGTCATTGATTCCCTGGAAACGATGCCAAAATTTGATGGGCGTCTCTTTCGCAAGGATGAACAAGTTTACATTTATAATGACCCAAGATATAGCACAGTGGATAACCTCAGGGTCGCTCTCAAGGAAGTAGTGTCGAGAGACCAAGTGGACATTCTGGAAATATTTTTGTATTTTTAAATACTTTGAAAACATAAAAACACAAATCTTAAGAAATCACTAATCAGTGCTGAAGAGCATAGTGGAGAGGGAAATAGTGATGAAAAAAGTGAGGAACACAGAAACACAGGACAAATCCAAGGAAAGAAAGCAGGCGTGAACAGAACACAAGGCACATAATAAATAGATGACACCAGGACAAGACAAAATTTAGTGAGAAAAAGGTCGGACCCAGGTTAATTCACCCTCTACTCCCTATCCTATATCAACTTAAGAAATTGATCAACAATTCTCCACATCACTCAGTGCATGATTGATGTCTCATATCACACACCAATCTCACCCATAAATTAAACACTCAAGCATCAAAGTTTTTTAATACTCAAGCGTTCTTCTAAAATATAAGGTGATTCACTCAGCAAAGTCATACCATCCAAAGATTTTCACTCGATGAAATGATCCTGCTAAGATAGTCAAATTGCACAACCAATATTGATTCCTAGATAGAGAAATCAAGATAGGAAGGGGAGAAGAAATTAAGAAACAAAGTAGCCGATATTCCTATGCAAGATCTCTCTCTCGTTTAATCTAACTCGCAGTCATGATCTACCAAGGTGAATAAAAATAACATGATCACATTAATGTGCAGATCTCCAGATTGAGTCGGGTTTCATAAACTGGATCCAAACCCACAAATTAGATCTCAATTTCTAGAGATTAAAGATCACAACATGAAGTGAGGATGAATGAATGACACAAGAAATCAAATATAACTAACATCACAATTCAATTAACTAAACATAACACAAGTATTTACAGAAGCAATTGAAATCAAAACTAGAACAGAGCAATGAGGGTTGGATGAAATGGAGGAGTAGGTCCCTTCTCCAGGTCAAAGACGATCCCAGTCTATGAGAAGTGGATGGAATGGATGTGTATATCATGGTGGAGTCTCATCCTGGTCCCTTCATGGATTCTCGTCTCCTAGAAGAGAGGGGTCAGGAGTCCTCTTATTCAGAGAACCAAAAACAGAAAACTAAACTAACAGGCAGTGTTTATCCATGTGGTGCACTTTAAGTGTGCTCGTCACTAGCTCCTAGTGAACTTCAAGTGAGTGCACCCAATTCCCCTACAACTAACTTGCGAATATTCTCGTGTCTTTCCTACGAAGTTCCCATAATTTTCTCTTCACGCCCAACTCCCCCTGTGTAAAACCACAGAAAAACACAAACACGTCAGAATTAGAAAAATGAAAATACTATAATTATATAAAAATTCATATTTGTATTTATTGTTATATATATTTATTAGAGGTATTAAATATTACTTATATATATATAATAACTATTATATTAGTTTAATACATATATTATTATGATATATAAGAGCTTATATACTATTATGATTAAACCTGTTATTAATATAGTATAGTATATCATATATATTACATACTACATATATCATATTATATGTTATAATATAATATAATAAAAACTAACTAAAAAAAGTAAAACATTAATAGGAGGGGGGGTCTGTTCAGAGAAGTGCAGGGAGAGAGGGTTTAGGCGCAAGATGTGGGGGTTCGAACAGGGGAGATCTCGACAATTGGTTCGCGACAATGAGGTGATGCAGGCTCGTGGTTGATCCAAGATGGATGCTGCTGGAGGTGAGCTGCTCGACATGAGGGAGAATATAGGGTGGCGTGCAGTGCTACTATAGATTCTAGATTCGGTGAGGAGGGTAGACTCAGGTTCAACCGATGAGGTGATCTTGGGTTTGAAGTGAGGAAGCAGCGAGGCATGGTGCTTCAATTTCAGGTGGCTCGTGGGTGTTCTAGTAGGGGGAAACCGAAAGGCGGTGGGCTTTGCGGATGGACTATGGTGCTATGAGGTCCGAGATGGGTAGGCATGAGCTCATGTAGACCTGATTTGGTCTGATTTGTGAGCTTGAACTTGTTGTTTCAATTTGAGAGTTATATTATGTTATTTGATTTTTTTTATGATACTGCTGTGAGGATCTTCCTGTGATATTCGAGATTTTTTCTGTTTTGATTTTGTAGTTGATGTGACAGTGAGTGGAGGTGCGTGATGGTGGAAAAATGGAGTAGTGGTGAGACCCTGAGGAAGAAACGACGACAAGAAGATGGAGGGGCGAGAGAGGTTTACTGTGACTCCATGAAGAAAATTGGCTGGAGGTGGGAACGGTGAGACAGTCACCATGATGAAATGGTGAGACAGGTGAAGAAATGAAATGGTGGCTGGGAAGTGGAGAGTGAAGAGGTGTGTGGGGGAGACCGATGACACTATGATCGATGCTCACAGTCTCACCATGAATGATACGATGGCAGTGAAGGGTGAAAACGGTGGGACGTTCCACCATGAGTACCTACAAAATAAAGAGAAGAGATTAAATAAATTAATAAATTGATAAAAATAAAGAAATAAATTAATAACTCAACCAATAAAAAATTAATAAAATATATTAGTGTTAAATAATAAAATGAAGTATACATTATTTAAAAGAATGAATTTATTTGTATTAAAAATTATAATGAAATTAATTTAAAATGAAATAAAATATTTAAATTCATTAATTAATCAATTAATTAGTTAAAGAATTAATTGATGAATTAATTAAAGAATAAATATGTTAATTGAAAAAAATTGTTTTGTTAAAATTAGTTAAATTATTAAAATAATTAAAAACTAGCTTGTGTTATTTATTTAAAATTTAAATATTAGAGTGTTAATTAATTTAATTAATAAATTAATAAACTAACTAGAATGAAAAGTTTGTAAAAAAAATTCAAATTCACAGGACTAATTTAATATAAGAATTATTTAAAATAACATTAATTCATATTAAAACACATGTTTTAAACTAAAAACTGATTATTTTATACTGAAAGTACAAAAACACAATAATTATCAATTATTTAATAAAAAACAACATTTTAAAATAAAAAAGTCAATAAATATATAAAAAGGATCTGGCAAAGAGTGTGAAAACACTACCAAATCAATAAGATAAGATAATATCCAAAATGTAAGAAACTTAATATGAAGAAATAATAAATTTAACTTCAAAATTTTCACAATAACACTCGAGGTTCAATTTAGATCATTTCATAAATAAATAACCCTATATCACAATTAACCTCAATAACCTAAATATTGATGAATGTTTTAACTTCAAAGGTTATCTCATAACTTTTAACTTACATAACCAAAAATGTAATGAAATTTTTACCAAATAATCCTTTATGTTATATCACATTATACACTTAAGGGTTCATTTTACCTCAATCCATGACTTTACACTTATGATAAACATTAAACTTATAACCACATTATGGTATCCATAACTATTATGTTAACCTCACCTAAAAACATCATAATCTTTAAAGTGATCTACACCATCCTATGATACCAACTATAACAGTCTGGTCCCATAAGAAGTGGGATATTGCTGATACGTATCAGAGATCTCCATGGGAGTCTACATGTCCGGGCCATGACTCTTACCACCATCCCTAATGGTAGCCCACTCCGCATGAAGCCCTTGGGTGGAGAGTCATGCTTCCCCCAAGAATCTGATTCACTCATTTTCTCTAATACCAACTATAATAGCCATAAACCCACAATCCCAAATCCAGTTCTAAAAAATTATATTTAAATTCATATAACATCATTATTCATAACCTTGGGATATGGAAAACATAATAAGGGTGTGATAAAGTGATTAGTAAGGGTAAACATAAGAATTAACAATTGAATGTCATTAGTGAGTATAAGGGTATTATAAAGTAATCAAAGTGCATGATCATAATATAAGAGTATTCATATCCATAAAAAATGGATTATAAATCATGATACATGGTATAAATATTTAACATAATACAAGTTTCATATAAGTCAACAATCATGATCCATGATAAAACAATAATTGATAAAATGATCCATTAGAACTCATAACAAGCATTAAAAAACTATGTAGGTATCTTGGAAAATCAAAAATTCATCATGGAATCACCTAACCATATAATTAACATATCAGTTTGGAATAACATAAAACTATTAAACTCTATCATCTCTTAGAATTAATATATAACTAGTTAAATTCGTTTCATTACCTAATGTATGGGAGGGATATAATAGACCCACAAGTCCTTGGTTTATAGAAAAACAACCCATCCTTGGTCTATAATGTAACCAATCATCCTAGGTTTATATTAAAACATCCCATAAATCATCCATAAATATATCTAAGTACTATAGAATGAACAAAAGCATTTATAAGCTTTCAATTTTAAATATACTACAATAGAAAACTACCATCATTCCTTTTTAGTTTTATTAACCCATGAAAAGGAAAAAGGTTTCCTAAAAAAATATTTAAAACAATCATAATACATATATTAAAATAATAAGGATGGTATATTTAGAAAATATATCCATTGGAGAATATTAATACAATAATGGATATTTCCATGAAGTAAAATTACATCTAAAAGAACATAAATATCATTTTTTGACAAACTTTTTTATAATATTTCAAGAACATTGAGTAAAATATTTTCTTTGAAAATATACATAGATAATTTGGAAGGAATATTCAAATAAAATAATAGTTAGGATGGTAGAAACATGTTTTTATGTCATAAACATTAAAAATAGACATTCATTTAAAACTTTTTTAAAGAGAGTCAAAAGTGGATCGTATGAAAAAATTTAAGAAAATTCTATTTAAAAACTTTTAAAAGATGGTGAAAGATCATGAAAAATAAAATTTGGATATTATTTTTGTTTAGAAACTAAAATTATGGAAATAAGATAAATAACATGGTAGAAGAGTTTGGTTAAAAGTTTTAAAAAACATTAAGATAATGTTTTTAAAGAGAAAACCATTACGACCTTTAAAAACCAAAAAAAAATTGAAAGTAAGAATAGAAAAAAAAATTAAAAATAAAATGAGAATAAATAGAGTCATTATATTATATTTCAAGAGTCTATGTACACATTATATAAATGAATATTGGTGTATTAATCAAAACATGACTCAAAAAAGGAAGTTTGAGACAAGAAACCCATGAAACTTGGGAAATACTTAAATAAAAAAGCCATTGAAGGAAGAAACATAACATGATTTTTAAACATATAAATTATATGAATCAATATGTTAAAACACATTCATTGGGAGATAATTATTCTATATAAAATAAATCATGGATCAAAACATGAACTATCTCTCAAATAATTAAAATTGAGACCATTAAAACCCTTGCAACTTTTATAATACTATGAATCAATATCTCATGAAAGAGAGAACATAAAAGTGACTTTGATTATCAATATTAAAAATGAATTCATTATATAATATCTCAATAGGAAGCATATAAACCTTATAAAAGTAAGTAAGTGCATAATACAAAACACGACTCAATGAAATTATATCAAGACAAATAATCCTTATAATGATCATATCATTGAAGTTAAAATTTAATAAATGAAGTGATTATGTGTAATAATTGTTAAAAAAACAAGTTAGAAAAACATCATACAATTATATATCATTTCAAACATGATATTTACATATCCTATTCAATTATGATGAAGTATAACCTAATGAATGGAAATTGAGTTAAGAAACACCTAACCTCATTTCCAGACATTCTATGCATGTCCTATAAATCTTGTATAAAAAATTTATATTAATTATTTTCTTGTTTAATAACCTTTTACAAATTTATTAATTTAAAATTATTACATTTATTTCATTTTTTTATTTTTTTAATTTCTTAATCAGTTCCGTCCACATCAGATGTTTTAAGGGTGTTCACATCATAATTTTTAAATGGATTAGGCATGTTAACCATGGTCAAATAGGTCATGGTTCCATCATGTACAGAATAGTAATCATGAAATAATTCTAATTTTTATAAGTTAAATACAATTTTATGACCATATAAGAAAGGAATATATGAAAAACAAATCACATCTCTTTGTGGAGGTGGTAATACACACGTACACATAGACGACATTAACATTTTTCGAAGGATGAAAGGTTATTTTGATTTAATTATTATCATAAATTAAAATAATTATAAGTTTTTCATTACTATAATTTAAATATATATATATATTAAATATATCATTATAAACATAAATTATAGGTGTTGATGAAAAATGGAACACATCGCTTTGTGGAGGTGGTAGTCCACACGTATGCATGAACAATGTTTTCATTGCCCATAGAATAGAAAATGAGATTAATAAAGTTATTAAATTAATATAAGAAAATATTATTTTATGGGAGATACTGATTTTATTATTTTAGTATGGTTATAAAAAAATCAAGGATTTTGAAGAAGAATTAAAAAAAATGATCAGTTAAGACGATTACCTCTTCTTTGAAGAACCTCCCTTGGATATCTCCTCAAGGACTCCTGTGATATTATTTAAAAAAACATATATAATGTCTCTAGTGAGGTTAATAAAAGTTTTTTTATATGTTTATTCAAGTTAATTGGATCAAGAAGTGTGAGTAAGAGAAGATATTTAGTGTCCTTATATAAGAGAGGGGAGAGACACCATTGGAATTACATGAAAATATTAAAATATTAAATTAATTTTCATGTTAAAATGGATAAAAAATAATATATTTAGATGAAATTATGGATATGAGTTTAAATATTCCCATAAAATAAAATTTATACAAGTTTAGGTGATGTTTTAACCCTTATATCTTAGTTTTAACCCCCCATAAACACTTTCGATGATTACCGTGACATCAAAGTATTTTACTCTTTATGGGTCAAGAAATTTAATATAAAATTACAAGTAACCCATAAGTGTAAAATAGTTGAAATTATGGACTTCATCCCATTAAATTTTAAACATATAATATTTTTATAAATTTTAAATAATTTATTAAAATATTATTTAACATAAAATGCCATTAAATTCATTTTTTGGACTATTCTCATAATAGTTTTTAACAAAATATCAATATAGTAATTTAGTTCAAATATAAACTTTTAAATCATCACTAATACATTATATGTATCGAAAAAATTCATGGAACACCATAAAATACCCACATATTATTACTTTGTACGTTTTTAAAATCATTTACTTGATTTTTCTACTACTAGAACAAGCACTGTGCCATTTTTGCGTAAGCATTTAATGTAATTATTCAATATTTAAAAATAAAAAGCAAATTTCCATGGTAAAATAAATTATTTAATATTTCAAATGACCCTTCATAACCTAAAATTACCTCATTTTATCCCTATGAAAAAATAATAGAGTTATTAAACAAAGGGGGTGGCATTTTGGATTAATTCTTTACTTAAAGTATTATTAAGGTCATTATCAAAGAAAAATATCCCCAAGTTTACATATCTCAGAATATAGGAATAGGATGGTTGAAGTAAACTGAAAAAATATAAATAAGAAATATTTTATAAAAAAATTTAAAGCCTAATCTAATTATTTTTAACCTTAATAATCTGATTTACCCTTACCAAGGTGACAAATATTTACCAAAAATCTTGTTCTTAAAAAAACTAAAAGGGACCTATTTATAAAATTTGAAACAATTGATTCAAAATATTTAATCCATTTCATGAAATTCAATTCCCATAAGTGACTTAAATTATATTTAATATAAACTTGAAAAAAACGATGAAAAACAATTTAAAATAAATGCATTTTTAATATAAAAATGTTTTCATATGAAAATTAACCAAATTATCAATTACAATGAAATTAATTGGATTATTTTTAATCAAAATTAAATAATTAAATCTTAAAATCAATACAAAAATTTAGTTTTTAAATATTTGAATGGAAAAGATATTTTTCTATAAAATCAGTTTTATTTTCACTATTCACTAAAAAATTAATATTTTAATAAAAATCCCAAAATTTCATCTTAAGATAATTTTTTTACGATGATATAAAAAATTAAATTCTTTTTAAAAAATATAATTTCTCAAATTTATATAAATTAATTATAATATTTTCTTGTAAAAAGTAATAAAGACAATTTTTGAAGGAAAAGTATTTTTGAAGAATAAAATGAATTAACTAAAAATTGAGTTCTTATTTCTTATGAATTAATGAAAACATTTGTATTGATTTGGAAAATTATAGAAAAATTTCATAATAAAATTAATCTTATTTATTTCACTAATTTAATAGCCAGGTTATAAAATCCATATTTAAATAATAATATTTTTATAGTATATCATAAATTGTGTAATGCTTAGTTTTTCATGTTAAGAAAGATATCAAGCTTATTATTTTTTTAAACTAAATTTTGCGGGTGTTACATTCCCCCATAAATAAATTTCATCCTTTCAATTTGATCATGATCTTGTAAATTCAAGGGTTTAACATTTAAAAATACCTTTATTGAAAACCCACATCATAAAAAGAGATAATAAAACCTCCTTTGAAATAGTGATGTGAGAAATATAAAGGTTACAGAAAATAACAAATAATTAGGTTCCTAGATAAGTATAAAATTAGTGAGATGTTTAAAAATGCATATAAATGAGAAAAATAACATCTATTTAATAATATAGAGTGATAAAAAAATGGTCATGAGAAAGTTAATGACCAAAAAACAATAAATCAGTGAAGGATAAAGAAGAAAATCAATTCATAAAAAATGAACATAATAGGATAAATTTTAACTTCAAGATCCTTTTACTAGAGTTGAGTGATTGTTTTACTATCAAGATAAAGAACATGAGACAATATACTTTATTTATTTCCATTCCAAAAGTAAAATTTCACCCTTTTGTTGTGATTTAAGAAGTTTTTCAACTTTTATCATAGCTCTTACTCCAATAATTAAATATTTGAGACAAAATTTTCTTACCTAAGGAACTAAAATCAACTTCTTATAGATCAAAAGGTTTATAATAGAATAAAAAGTAAATAATTTTATCTCTATACATATACTAAAAAAAATATTTTGAACATGATAAGTTAATAGACACAATGTATAAACCTTCTTATAAAAAAATAATACATTTAACTACAAAATTTATATAATAACACTATCACGAACCAACCCAGGTCGACCCTGAACTGGTCAATCGAGCCAACCCGCTACATGGCCCAAAGGGTGTTCCTGATCCCTATAGTCTAGAAACTAGTGCCAAGCATCATGATTAAACAAGTGGGAACAATTTCGACCATAAATGAAAGACAAATAAATAAACAAAAACTGGACAGTGAAAATGAAAACTAGCAGTAGTGAAAAAACAAAGTTGTACAAACCTCCATGTTACCCTATGGGTAACCACCAACCTAAAACCAACATCACACTATGGAGACCAAATCCAATAAAGGCACATAAACCAAAGCTAAAAACAAATATAAAACTATAGGCGTGAGTATTATAACTCATTAAGAGTTCCCAAACAATCTATTCTAATATTCATTTCCTTTAAATAAAAGATTCATTAATTTCAATTTTGAAATACAATGTAAAAAACTAAGTTTTTACACATTTCCTTCTTTAAAATGAATCACTTTCCATTTCCCTTTTCCATTTAAAACTGGGTTCTTTTTCATGAATGAGACATTAACATTTTAGAGAGAAATATATATTTCTATCACATAAAAAGGAAGAAAATAAAGTGAAAAACATTTTTAAGTTATTTTTCGTAAACATTTTCAAAAAAACTCATCAATTTCTCAAAGAGGTTACACAAATCAAGAAAGTAAGGACAAAAACCACACTATAAGGGAAATAGAAAATAGAGTAGATAAATAACTATCCAAGCAAGGCACCACAATCATCCACCACCAACAACTAAGTGCCAAACAAATACATGGGAGAACCTAGGAGCTCATGAATAGTTTAGAACATATTATACATGTGACTCATCCCGAAGGCATGCCTACTCTTGATGACATCATAACACCATAACACCCGACTGTAGCCCTACCAGGCTTGGTCAAGGGGCCTAATCCCATAACAATAATAATGAAAAAACATCTCTCTACTATGCGCCACTAGCCAGTGCGTAATCTAAACTAGTGCAACAATTGTTCATAGAAAATTTACTTACTATGTGAGGTTCCCATGTCAACACGTATAACAAAAGGGTGAGCCAACCGATTCCAGCTGAGCATAAAATCACATATACATATATATATATACACACACAACATGCATCGCCCGAGTCACCCCAAGGAATATGTCCCTCTCCTTTCTACCATTTGATCATAGAGGAGTCATATAGATTGGACCCCCAAAATATACAACCCAACTAAAGAGAGTGGACCACATACAAGGAGAGTTTTCTTGAGATTTATAGATTTAAAAAAGTTCCAACCATGCCTCACACAATTTTTCTAAAGTTAAACCATTTCTTAAAGAATCACACACACAACATTTTAGAAACCTGGAATGCACTTTAAAACCCATTTAATAAATCCAATTCACCAATTTAAATCTAAAGCACATTTATAAGGGCTAAAGGGGAATTTATAAAAACACTATTAAGCAAATTAAATAAAACAGTTTCAAGAAATTCCAATACACAGAGGGTATTAATTTATTTCACAATAAGCAATTATTCAAAAAAACCATAAATTTCTAACTAACATTAAATAAAGGTGTGAAATTCAAGAAACCATAAATTCTTTAATTTAAAGTAAAATTAATAAGGAAACCTACCTTAAATAAAGAAGCGGACCAAGTAGAGGCACTTCAGATCTTGAATCTTATGACAAAAAATACCCACACTAGCACACACATACAATCTCATACACATATATATACCCTTAATCCATTGAACATATTCTCCAAACCATGAGGGAATATGTGAAAGGATGATATATATATATATATATATATACATATACGCATACGTACCTATGTTTGTGTGTGTGAGAACCATCAAAAAGACACCCAAGATCTAATTAATTAACCTAGAGGAACCAAAATCATTTGGAAAATAGGAACCATTTAGGGAAACTTGTTTTCAAGGAAACACCAATTCAAAGCTTCAACATCCTTTCATGACACCCCATGCATGCACCTAGTGCACCCATGGGTGTGTCAATATCTAGTGACACACAAAACATTACAAGAGACACACAAAAATTATTTTTCAAATGCATTTAACATTACTTAATCAATTAATGAAACCCCCTTTGTATAAACCCAATATCAATGAATTCACATCTCAAGTGCCTTTTAAAAGACATTTAGTACATTTTGCATAATCCTAAAAACACTTCCAAGAAGTACCTTATTGAAGAAAACATTAAAACATAACCATACCATTTTAAAAAAAAAATCCTCTTTTACCATATACTCATGTCAAAACACTTTCAAAATATATTTCAAACCACATAAAACATCTAATTTCACCATTTAAAGCCCAAATGACCTTTAACGAAAAAAATTTGACACCTACGTACATATAAATAATTGAATATTTACTTTGAAATATATTTTTAACAAATTATACTCTCAAGAAAACACCACAATAAATTAACTATGTGATTAAAACAAAATTGGGCATTAACATGCATAAACATAAAAAAACACTTCAAAAACTATTCTTATCATGTTATAATAATCCATAAACATCATAATGGACAAATTAGCTATATCATTAAGAAGAAAATCAAGTAAAAATAATATTTTAAGCAACACAAGCACCAATAGATTTCTCCAGAAGAGGAAAAAATACGGATTCATCTACCTCAAAGGTGCGTGATTGTGACAAAACCTTCAGAGTAAGAAGAGTACACCCTGAAAGACCATTGACTCCCACTATAATCCAATAAAAATTAACCAAACATAATCCCAATCCATTATAATTTTTACAAATTTGAAAACCCCAAAGAAGAATAAAAAAATGGTGCAATACCTATCGGTGGGGGAATAGGGAAGGCCAGAAGCGTTGTGAGGAGGGACAGATGCCAGAGGTTTTGCACGCTGAAGAGGATTCTGAACGAGGAGGTTGCTGCTAGCGAGGGAGGAACCAGACAAGGGGGTTCAACCGGAGCTACGTGCCAAAGCAGGGTGTATGCATGGGGGTCGGGCCGCTGAGAGATGGAGGCTGGCCAGAGAAGACCACCACATATGTAAGAGGGGAGGTCCATCCATAGGGCGTTGCTGGTGCAAGGGGAAGAAGTGGTTGGGGCTGGTCACATGTAGGTCAAGCTTGAGGGGGAGAGGATTTGATATATATGGGGGGAAGGAAGGGTATCCTAGGGTTTCCTCCCCTAGATAAATAAATAAATAAATAAATAAAAATAAAATCAAATTAAAATAAAACTTAATACTAATGTTATAATAGTAATAATGATAAGAATAATAGTAATAATAGTAATAATAAAAATAATGTTTTTATGCATTTAATTTTAAATAATAATGATATTAATAGTAATTTAATAATAATTACATAAAAAAATAACAATGATAAGAATATTTTTAACAATTTTTAAATAATGATAATATTTTTATCTACACAACAATAATATTATTATCATGTTTTAAATATTTTCCTTATTTTATTCTCGTAAAATTTTGTTATTTTAAGTAGTGGGTAACCACAGGGGAACCTAGGCCGTCCACATGGTTACAGCCCACCGTGCGATGCCCGTGCAGTAGTTCGAAACCCACCAAAATCACCGAACCTCGAAATCATTAAGTCGAGAACTGAACCCAAAATTAAGCCAAAGATTCTACATTGAAAAATAATTATAAATAAAAGAAACCCTTGATCGGGGTGTGACAATTCTCTCCACCACAGGAACTTTCTGCTCCAAGAAAGTCACCAAACTGCAAGATAACGAAAGCTCAAGTCCATTCGCATCCAAACAAAGAGGAATCAAGAACCTCGGGGTGACTATTCTTCCCACAGGTCACACCCCACTGATAAAAGGAAACCACAACACAAAACAAGGGGGAACACATGAGGGTTCTCACCACCATAAGAACTTGACTAACTTAAAAAAAATGTAAAACCCCAACACATCACCCCTAGGGGGGAAACATGGGAACTCCCCACCTGAAGTCACCCAACTTCTTCCACCAACCAAGTAACAACCTTACCACAATTGAAATCTAAGTAATTCTCAAGCCAAACTCAGCCAACTTCCTTATTATAAATAAAACAACTCCACCACAAAATTCACGTAGAAAACATACCCTAAAACAACTCGGTATACCGAAAGACCGAAACAGGAACACTTCCTACAAGAACCAACAACCCTATAAACAAAGGTGGACAACAACACTACTGGAATCAACAATCCCCAACACCGGAATAATTTCACAACACTAGGGAAAACTCTGAGAAGAACACAATTTAAATGGTGTACCCAAAACACTGTACACCCACTTTATATAACCCAAACATCCTCAAATGAACACCACTGAACTAGAACCAACACCTCACCTCCAAAGGCCAAACAACTCTTAAGAAGAATGAATGAATCAAGGAGCCCCATCCAAATGGAGTGAACTGTTTACATCACATCAGAATATATTCATCGCACCTTCACACGGAAATGATGAACCTCCCCCTGTTGAGAAATGAATGAAAATAAATTTCAGATATTTCTATCCTGACATGGATAACAAAAACGAACTGAGGTCCCACAGACCCTCGGAAACTACTGAATGTGCGCGAGCTTCAACCCAAGACCTGGGGCTAGGGCTCTGATGGCAGAAGAATCTTATGCCTCATAGTCAGGTACTAGAGTAATCCGATCAAGATTCTTTCCCCAAATGGTGCTTCTTACATAACCTTTAATAGAGACTTGAATGACCACAATACTGACAAAACTTCAGAGGGATGCAACAAAATGGCTTGGAATGCCTAAACTGGCCATGATAGTGGCACGTAAGAGAATGGTATGAAGAACTAGAAGTAAGCACTGAAGAATGAGATTTCTTTAGGAATAGGTTCCTCTATCACACTCTGATCATCAGATGGGGGACCTTCACATTAGCCAACCACCACCAATGACATCCCAAATTCCAACGTCAAAGAGTCATTCAACCTCCAATGAACCAAAATGGGACCCACCATTAAAACCAAAACAACGCTAACTTTAACAAACTCAGGATTTCCCAAAAACCTGTAGACACACTCTACTTCCATAACCACGCAACTATCCTGATAAACCACAATTACTTCGATAATATATCAACACATGAAAGGAACTGGAAACTTGGCATGACTCTTTAGTTATATTATCTACCTTTCTGAGTGGCATACTCTGAGAAACATAAAAAAACACCCAAAAGTAACACACCCAAGATAAGGGTAATAGATTCATGAGTCAAAAATATACAAACATATAAAAATTCCACTTTTCAAAATACCAAAAACCACTTTTCAAGAAAAACCAATTCCCAGAATCACTTTTTCATTCAAGTGTATTTTAGAAAAATAAATTCAATCCTTAAAATCCAAAACCCCACCCATGGCATCATATGAACCACCAAATAAGACTTCACCCCTTTCCACTCAAATCACCTGTACATATGTGTCAACATGCACTTCACATGTATACCCACACATATGTTGATGATCCTAATAAATACCTAGGTTCTCACTTTCCTTTCCATTACCAAATCCAAACATAAGCCAAATTTTACAAATCGAAACACTTCCTATTTAAAAACCCACTTCACCAAATTCAAAACAATTGGAATGAAATCCCTATTTTACCAATTTTAAAACCATTAGAGAAAGATCCATTTCAATTTAAATCCACCTTCATTTCCAAAAACACTCTAAAAACAACCAAAATCAAGACAAAGAACAACAAACAATTAACAACCGGAATGAGGAACTAGTTCTTATGCCCAACCCGGTGACATAGTAGCAAGACACGCCCCAAGTAAGAAATAACACCAGAGGACCTTGAACTGGGCACTTAGGATCTACATGGGTCACTACTCCATGTGGGGTCACAACGTGACACCGAGTCACCTCTATTGTCATCCTTCAATCCAAAACAAATACAAAAGACTCATAACCTAGACTACCCCTAGTAACTCAGGTCTCATCAGGAGCGGTGGTGATCAAGAACTGAACCTCAACATAGCTCATGATCCCCAAAAATCCTAATATCTATCTATTAGACACCCCAAATAATGAGGGCCTCCTCTGATACCATTTTTTTCATGAACCAAACAGGGTCGACCCTGAACCGATCACCCGAGCCGGCCCACAACATGGCCTGAAGGGCATTCCTGATCCCCACAGACTGGAAACTAGTGATGGGAATCAAGATTAAACAAGTGGGAATGATTTACCCCATAAATGAAAGACAAATAAATAAACAAAAACGGAACAGTGAAAATGAAAACTAGCAGTGATGAGAAAAAAAATTGTACATACCTCCATGTGACCCTATAGGTCCCCACCAACCTCAAACCAACATTGTGCTATAGAGACCAAATCTAAGCGGCACCCAAATCTAAAAACCAAGATAAAACTATAGGCATGGGTATTAAAACTCAGTAGGCTTTCCCAAACAATCTATTATCATATGCACTTCCTTTATGTAAAAGATCCATCACTTTCATGTTTTAAATACAATGTATTGAAATATGTTTTTACACATTTTATTCTTTAAAATGAATCACATACCATTGCCATTTTCTATTTAAAACTTAGTTATTTTTCGTGAAAGGTACATTAAAATTTTATAGATAAAGTAATATTTATCTTAATTAAAAAGGAAGAAAAAAAGTGAAAAACATTTTTGAGTTATTTTCCATAAACATTTTCAAAATAACTCATCACTTTCTAAAAGATGTTAAAAAAATCAAGGATAAACGGAAAACAACCACACAATAAGGGAAATGGAAAATAAATCACTTAAATAACTAGCCAAGAAAGGCATCGTAATCATCCGGCACAAATGTCTAAGTGACACAAAAATACATTGGATAACCTAAGAGCTTGTGAATAGTCTAGAATACACTATACATGTGACTCATCCCAAAGGCATCCCTACTCTAGATGACGTCATAACTCCCTAATGCCCGACCTTAGCCCTACCTATCCTGGTCGAGGGGCCCAATCCCTTAGCAATAATAATAACAAAACATCTCTCTACTATGGGACACTATCTAGTGCGTAATCAAAACCAGTGTAGCAATCTTTCATAGAAAATTCACTTACTATGAGAGGTTCCCATGTCAACATGTGTAACAAAAGGGTGATCCAACCGATGCCATCTGAGCATCAAATCACATAGACACACACACACACATATATATATATACACACACAACTTTCATCACTTGATTCACCCCAAGTAATATGTCCTTCACCTTTCTACCATTTGATCATAGAGTAGTCCTGCACAGCGGACCCCCATAATATACAACCCAACTAAAGAGAGGGGGCCAAATACAAGGATTAGTTTCATGAGATAAATAGATTTACAAAAGTGCCAACCAGGCCTCACGCAATTTTTATCATGCCAAAACATTTCTTAAAGAATCACACACACACCATTTTAGAAACTTGGAACGCACTTGGAAACCCATTTAAGAAATCTAATTCACAACATTAAATATGAAGGAAATTTATAAGGTCCAAAGGGGAATTTCTAGAAACACTAATAAGAACATTTAATAAAACAATTTCATGCAATTTAAATACACAGAGGGTATTAATTTATTTCACAATAAGTAATTATTAAAAAAACTATAAATTTATAACTAAAATTAAATAAAGGTGTAAAATGCCAGAAACCAATAATACATTAATTTAAATGAAAAATCATAAGGAAACCTACCTAAAAGAAGGAATGGGACCAAGTCGAGACACTTCAACTCTTGAAGCTTCTAATGAAAAAATGCCCACACTAGCACACACATACATTCTCATACATATATATATACACCCTTAATCTGTTGAACACATTCCCTATGCCATGAGGGAATATGTGAAAGGAATATATATATATATATATATATACATAAATATACCCATAAGTACCTATTTATGTGTGTGTTCACACCAAGGAGCCACCCAAGATCCAAATAATTAACTTATAGGAACCAACATCATTTGGAAAATAAGAACCATTTAGGAAAAAAAGTTTTTAAGGAAACACTAATTTAAAGAATCAACTTCCTTTGACGATAGTTCAATGTGTGAACCTAGTGCACCCAAGGGTGTGTAAACATCTAGTGAAACAAAAAAAAATCCAAGAGACACACAAAAATCATTTTCAAATGAATTTACTATTAATTAATCAATTCACAAAACCCCCTTTGTACAAACCCACCATCAATTCATTAACATCTCAAGTGCGTCTGAAAACACATTTCACACATTTTTCATAATTCTAAAAACACTTTCAAGAAGTAACCTAATGAATCACATAGGAAAACATAACCATATCATTTTGAAAAATCCTCTTTCACCATATACTCATGTCAAAACACTTTTGAAATATATTTCACACCACATAAAACATATACTTTCACCATCTAAAACCCAAATTACATTTATAAAAAAACATTTGACACCTGCGTACATGGGAATAATTGAATATTCACTTCAAAATATATTTTTAACAAATTATACTCTCAAGAAAACACTGCAATAAATTCACTAAGTGATTAAAACAAAATTGGGCATTAACATGCATAAATATGAACAAGAAACACTTAAAAAAATATTTTTAACATTTTATAATAATATATAAACATCATAATGAACTAAATATATATATAATAAAGTATTGAATCAAGTAAAAATAATATTTCAAGTAACAAAAGAACCAATATATTTCTCCGGAAGAGGAAAAAATATGGATTCATCTACCTCAAAGTAACACAATTGTGATGAAAACTTCGGGGGATGAAGATTACACCCAAAAGGACCATTCATGCCCCCTATAATCCAAAAAAAAACAAACCAAACATAACCCCAATCCATTAAAATTCAGAAAAATATGAAAAACCCAAAGAAGAATCTCAAAAATGGTGTAATATCTACCAGTGGGAGAAGAGGGGAGGTTAGATGCACCGTGAGGAGGGACCACTGCCGGAGGTGTTGTACACCGAAGAGGAGTCTGGATAGGGAGGTTTCTACTAGAAAGGGCGGTGCCATAAAAGGGGGTTCGACCAGAGACGCACGTTGGAGCAGGGTGTATGCAAGGGGGTCGGGCCGTCGAGAGAGGGAGGCTAGCTGGAGAAGACCGCCACACGTGTAGGAGGGGAGGTCCGGCTATAGGGTGTCATTGGAACAAGGGGAAGAAAGGGTTAGAGCTGGTCATATATAGGTTGAACACAAGGGGGATAGGATGCATCATGGATGTGGGGAAAGAAGGGTAGGCCGGGGTTTCCACCCCGAAAAAAAATTAAAATAAATAAATAAATAAATAAAAATATAACCAAATTAAAATAAAACATAATACTAATGTTATAATAGTAATAATGATAATAATAATAATAATAGTAATAATAATAAAAATAATGTTTTTATAAATTTAATTTTAAATAATAATGATATTACTAGTAATTATTAATAATTATATAAAAAATAATAATGATAATAATATTGTTAATAATTTTTTAATAATATTATTATTATTATCTACACAATAATAAAATTATTATAATGTTTTAAACATTTTCCTTATTTTATTTTCATAAAATTTTGTTATTTTAAGTATTGGGCAACCAAAGGGGCACCCGGGCCGACCACACGGTTACTGACCACCGTGTGGTGCCTATGCAGTAGTATGAAACCCACCAAAATCACCAAACCTCAAAATATTTATGTCGAGACCTGAACCAGAACTTCAAACAAATATTATACATTGAAAAATAATTATAAATAAAAGAATCCCTTGGTCAGGGTGTTGCAACCACCTAATGTTCCACTTAGATCATTCCATAAATAAATAACCCTAGATCTTAATTAATCTCAATATCCTCGTTGTTAAATAATGTTTTATCCCCAAATATTATCTCATACATTTCATCTTATATAATTAAGAATATAATTCCATTATTACCAAATAATCCTTTATGTTAAGTCGTAAGGTGAAACTAATGTTTACTGGTAACTCAACCCAATAAAATATCTCCCGAAATATCATTAATCTCTTTGAAATCCAAACACATAAAACTTTAATGGGGTATCTATTCCTTTTAACTTATGATCAAACATAAACTTATAAACCCATGAATACATCCATAACTCTTAATTTAACCTCATATAAAAACAAAATAATCTCTAATGTTATATAAACCCTCATCAAATTCCAATTGTAATATTCCTATTCCATACCTAGTGGGTTATAGATGATACCTATTAGAGAAATCCATGGGTTGATACATGTCATGGGTGAGACTCTTACCAGCTCCACTAGTGGTATCCCTTTCCTCATGAAGACTTTAGATAGAGAGTCATGCTTGACATAACATTCACATGAGATAGTTTCAAAGGATAAGCTTCACTCCTTTTATCTAATACAAACTATAACAACCGCGAACCTGTACTCCCAGATCGAATTCTAAAAACACAGTCTTTAAATTTTTATCTTTGATATATATAAATGTGACCCAATTTTATCCACCCAAAACATAAAACATGAAATAGAAATATTGTATCACTTATATACCTAAATAAATTTTAGGTGTATAGTTATAGAGAATTTGGAAAAAAATATTACATAACATTACCCATTTCTTCAAGTGATCATTTTTTCTAATATACCCAATGTATCTTATTTAAAAATAATTCTTCAATATATCCCATGTAATTATTCACACATAAAAACCTTATAGACATAACTTATATAACATCATTATTTAGAACTCGAGGAAATAGGAAACATAAGAAGGGTGAGATCAGACACTGATTATGAGTAAACATAATCATTAATAATTGAATGTCATTAGTGAGTTTATGGGTATGATGAAATAATAAAAGTTCATGAACATAAAATAAGATAATTCATAACCATAAAAACATGGATTATAAATAATGAGATATGGTATAATTATTTAACATAAACAAGTTTCATATAAGTGAACAATCATAATACGTGGTAAAATAGTCCATGAGAAAATTATCCTTTAAAAATAATAGAAAGAATTGAAAAAAATATAGGTATCATTAAACATAAAAACATTTATCATGTAATAACCTGACTGGATAATTCCCATATCTCTTAGGAGTAACCTATAACTAGAAAAATCCATAGTCTCTTAGGAGTAATATACAATCTGTTAGCTCCACCACTTTACTCAATGCATTGGGTGGCTATAATGGATCCACCCATCCTTGGTTTATAACATAAAAACCCACATTTGTTTAATAATGTAAACACCCATCAATCAAAGAATCATATATACAAGTTCTATATAATGAAAAAACATTTAGAATATTTCACTTTTTAACATAAACCCCTTAAAAAACCACATTTACTTTTTAAATTGATTAAACGATAGAAAATAAATGGGTTCCTTGAGAATATATTTAAAAAAATTATAATATATATATATAGAAAGAATAATAATGGTTTAATTGGAACATATCCCTGTTGAATCATAAAAAGATAACAAAGGATATTTACATAGAGGGAAAATATATTTAAAATAACGTCTAAGACATTTATTTGAAAATGTGGAAAATATCTATTTCTTTTGATAATATTTTATAAAAAAATTCTAATAATATTGAAAAAAATATTTTTTTTGAAAATATCCATAGAAACCTTTAAAGGAAACTACAAAGGACAGAATTGTTATGATGGTAGGGAAATGTTTTCATGCTATAAATATTAAAAATAAAAATTCCATTTAAAATTTTGTAAAGAAAGTCAAAAGTGACCCATGAGGAAAATGTTATGAAATTACCTTTTAAAAATTTTTAAAATAAGGTAAAAGATCATGGAAAATAACTTTAGGAAATTATTTATTTTGGAAATGAAAACTACCGAAATAATATATAGAATGTGGAGGAAGAGTTTGGTTGCAATCCTTTAAAAACTTTAAAACAACATTTTCAAAGAAAAACCCTTTAATACTATTAAAAACCAAAAACCATTTGAAATTAATAAAATAATAACTAATATAAATTATCGTGAGTATAAAAAGTGTTGTGATATTATATATCAATATTTGGTGTATACACCATATAAATTAATATATGTTCATCAATCAAAATATGTCTCAAATAAGAAAGTTTGAGAGGAGAAACCCTTGAAAATTGGGTAATAATAAAATCAAAATTCATTGAATGAAGTGAATAAATAATGGTTAATAACATGAATTATGTATTAAATAATTTAAATTGAAATCATGAAATCCATTGAAAATTTTATAACATTTCAATCAATATCTCATGAAATATTTAACATAAAAATAACTTTTAATATCATGATTAAATATCCATTCACGATATAATATCTCAATAGGAAACACATACACCTTATAAAATGAAGTAAGTGTATAATATAATACACATCTCAAAGAAAGAATATTGAGAATAATAATCCTTAAAAATATCATATCATTGATGTTACAATTTAATCAATGAAGAAATTTTTTGAAAAAATTATAAAATGATAAAAACAAGTGGAATTATAACATTATAAAATCACAGGTCATATCAGACATAATATTGGAATAATATAATAAATTAAGTTGAAGTATAACTAAATGAATGGAAATTTTTTTAGGACCAATATGGGCCTATATACCCTAAGAGGGGGGGTGATTCAGGGTAAAAATATTCTTTTCTAAATTTTTCATGCCCCACTAGATCTTGACCTCTATATCACAAGGGTCACTTTGTTTTCACTTGTGTGGTTATTATGATCACTTCTTTTCTTATTTATATGATGATGATTCTTTGGATGAAAT
Organism: Viscum album; assembly: GCA_963277665.1. Lineage (NCBI taxonomy): Eukaryota > Viridiplantae > Streptophyta > Magnoliopsida > Santalales > Viscaceae > Viscum > Viscum album. The sequence goes on along the minus strand of OY728139.1, from coordinate 115,586,602 downwards.
TCAAGGAAGAAATCAGGTAAACATAGAGATTTTTACTTGGTTCACCCTCACTAGGCTACGTCCAAGGAGAATATAATGACGATGTACTGCTGTACCAAAATCCACTAAAGCTCACTGCCAAAAATGTTTGAGCTTGATCACTTTTATGCTCTGGATTACTGCCTTCACAATTTTTGGGTTTATCTCACCGCCTTCCCAAGGGTCACTCCCACTTCCTCTCTCTCTGGATCATTATTGATAGAAAGGATCACCTTCTTCCTCTTCTACTGCTCATTGTTCTGGAAAGAATCAACTCACAATTTATGGACTTGTAGGTCCCTTCATTATCACTAACGAATGAATCCTATAATATATATAGATGCTCTATTAAATTAAAAATTTCATCCACTGACAAATACCCCCTTTCCACTGATCACTAGGCAACACACTTTGGAAATACCTTCGCAAAGCACCCTACTTTGCGAATCTCACAATTTCACGAAGCTTAAACAAGACTTTGCGAAGTTCCTGCCTCTTTGAGAAGAAGAAAACTTCACAGAGATCACTAAAATGTAGAGAAAAATTCTTTGAAGAGCTCATAACATCACAAAGCTCAAGCCTTCTCAAATCTTAGGCTGCCACATAGCTCAAGTCATCGCTGAGCGACTTCCTTCACTGAGCTAAATTAGCCGTCGCGAAGATCCTTCTTTTGCGAAGCACACTACCTTCGCAAACCTCCTTCATGAGTTGAGAGCAACAAATTTCTCTTGTAAAACTCTCTACTTATCTTTAGGGTGTAAAGGTTTATTTAAATGTGATTCCACTGAACCTCGACCCATCCATCGGGAAGTCAGTGCGACATCATCTCAAATCGTGAAGTTTCAATATTTACAGAGAAATTCTCTCAATATCGCAAAACACCAAAAAAATTTCAGATCACATAGCTCATCATAATCATGGAGCATTCCTTTAATTCCTTTGTGTCTTTTTCACGAATCTCTACTCACAATGCCCTTCACTACCACAATTCTCTTCAACACTGGCGTTCACGAAGCTCTTCGTAATCGCAAAGAACACCATTAACTTTCTTCACGTCTGCACGAAATCCACATCAAGAAGACCGTATTAGAAAAACTCATGACTTTGACATATTTTGATGATATATTCAAGGAAATCCATATTTCGCGATGCTCACCAAACTCCAAATTGTATACACAAAAAATTTGGCAAACACTGGAAAACAGTGCCATCTTGTATCTGCTCTTTTTGTACCTCCTCTAGATCTCCAATTCCTTTTTCATGGTTCTTTGTCAACATGGATTGTAAAAAAAATATCTAGAACATGAAAAATCACCATGGAAACCTGCATTTTCAACAAACACAACCAACCCAAAAATGCTGCAATGTTACCTTGGGGGATTGTTTCCCAACAATTGTGTTGATAAACCCCTTACATTGAGTCCAAAATCTCTATATTGTCCTTTAAATTATGTATAATAAACTTATATTAATTATTTAATTGTTTAATATCCTTTTATAGATTTATTATATTATCATTAAACCATTAATTTTATTTATTTCCATGACATATTTAATTCCTTAATTGGTTAAGTCCATATCATATGTTTTGAGGATGTGTATTTCATAATTTCAAAATAACTTTGGTATACTAAACACTGTCAAAGTGGTCATGGTCAAAGATTATAAAAAATACTAATCTAGGTATAAATATATTTTTTAACATTAAATACAATTTTATAACCATATATTAAAGGAATACATGAAAAATGAACCACATTGCTTCGTGGAGGTGGTAATCCACACGTGTGTATGAACTACGTTAACAATTTACCATGGATGGAAGGGTAAGGAAATAGATGATAAATTATCCTTATATAATGATAATTATTTCATGAATATCATATATATATACATATATATATATTAAATCTATTGTTTTAAACAACCATGATAAGTGGTGATGGAAAATAAAACACATCACTTTGTAGATGTGGTAGTGCACTCGTACCCACGAATGATGTTTTCATTCCACATAAGATGTAAAAGGATATGAATAAGGTAATGAAATTTACACAATAACATATTAATATATTTTATATAATTATTTTATTATAATTTATTATTGCGATAAAATTTTATTAGGTATAAGAAAAAGTAAAATGAAAATGCCATGTTATGAAAATTACCTCCTCTTTAAAGAACGACCTTTGGATCTCTCCTAAAATACACAAGAGATGGTATTTAAAAAATAAAAAACCTATATAATGTTTTTAAATAAATTAATAATTGGTTTTTATGTTTTGGTAGAGATAAGTAGCTCATGAAGTGTGAGTAAAAGATGGTCACCCTTGAAATTAGTTAATTATTTAAATTAATATAAATTTATTTTCTTGTTCAAGTGGAAAAAAAATAATATATTTTCAATATATGATATATATAAATCTAAATAATCTCATAAAATAAAATCTATAAAAGTTTAGTTGATGGTTCAACCCTTATATCTTAGTTTAAACCCCCCACTAATACTTTTGATGATTACCGTGATATCAAATTATTTTACTATTTAAGGAACAATAAAGTTAATATAAATGGTAAATTGACTCATAAGTGTAAAAGAGAATAAATTATATACCATATAAAATTAAATTTTCCAAATATAATATTTTTATGAATTTTAAATCATTTAATAAAATTTTATTTAATATAAAATACCATTAAAGTCATTTTCCAGACTTCAAATAATTCAATTTAATGAAATATAAAGATAAAACTGTAGTTAGAATATAAAACTTTAATAAATAAGTAATATATTATATTTATCTAAAAAATTAATGGAATGTCATAACCCACCAAAAAAATATTACTTTGTTAGTTTTTAAAATCATTTACTTCATTTTTATACTACTTGAACAAGCACTATGTCATCATTGCGTAAGAATTTAAGATAATTATTCTATAACTACAAAATTATAATTAAATTAACATGATAAAATTTCAAATAACCATTTATAACTGAACATTATCCACTTTTATCCCTATGGAAAAAATATTATATTTATTAAAACAAAGAGAGTCACATTTTGAATTTATTCTTTGCTTAAAATAATATTAAGTTCATTATCAAATAAAAATATAACCAAGTTTCAATATATTATAATATTGGATGATTATATTTTAAATAACTTATCAAATAGAAATTATTTAGGTGTTATTTATATTTTTAAAGCATAATCACAATATTTTTAACCTTAATTACCCGATTTACCCTTTCCAAGGTGACTAATATTTACCACAAGTACTATTAAAAATGACAAAAAATAAAAGGGAAATATTTAAAAAATTTAAAAATTATACCTCCAAATATAAAATCAATTTTATTAGATTCAATTACTATAATTGTAAGAAATTAATTTTAAAATAAACTCGTAATACGTGACAAAAACAGTCTTCTATAAAATTGCATTTTATGTATAAAAAATTTTTCATACCAAAATTAAGCATAATATATATTATAATGAAAATAATTGGATTATATTTAGTAAAACTTAAATAATCAAAATTTTAAATCATTATAAAAAACAATACTTTGTATATACTTTAATGGAAAAGACAATTTTATATAAAATTGTTATTTTTCACTATTCATTGAAAAATTAATCTTTTCAAAATAAATAATAAAACATCAGCTAAAGATAATTTTGTTATGATTATTTAAAAAATGACAAAATTTTTATCATATAATTTTAATAAAAGTTTCTAGAATTTATTAAAATATTTAATCAATAAGGTAATTATTGAACCCTCTAGGAATCTAGTTGCTTTACTATATTTTGATAATCCCAATTATGCTTTATTATATATTGATAATCTCAATATTGATTATTTATAGTTTGATAATTCCTATTATGGATAAATACTTACTTTAGTATTTGTGTACTTCATACACATATTTATATGTTATAAATAATTATATTATGATAAAAGAATTTGGTTAAGAAATGCTCTATTACTTTAGGATTGAATATAAGTCTTTCGGTTACTGGATGTATATATATTATGACTTAACCCTTTCTGCCAGTAGAATGTTTAAACAGAACAAAGCTACCAATACAGTTAAGTCTACCGCTATGTTAGAACTACCAATACAGACTAGTCACCATTACATTAAAGTTCACCGTTATAGATAATAGCTACCATTACAGAACAGAGCTACCGATACACACAAGTCCACCGATATGTTGAAGCTACTGTTATCAAAGGAAGTATATCGATACATCAAATTCCACCATTGTATGCAAGTCTACCGATACATCAAGGAATCTACCGATACAAGACAGAGCTACCGCTACCGATACAAGACAGAGTTACCGCTACTGATACAAGACAGAGCTACAGCTACCGATGCAATCAAGTCTGCCGTTACACAATAAGCTACCGATACTCAGACCTACCGTTACATAAGAGTCTACCAATACAAAGCCTACCGTTCCAGAGATAGAACCCGATGCTGCTTTAATTTCTTTATCATTATTTAATCTAACCAACGGTCATATCAGATATATTTTAATACACTGACATTTATTTAATGTGTATTGTTGGATGTCAGGGAACCGTACCTCGTACCTGCAAAAAGAAATCATTTCTTTTGTCGGAGCTCATGCTTTAAATGAAAGAAGGATGTGTTGTTGCTGAAAGAGAAATGAATAGACAGATACACACAGACATACAAAACATGAGGTGTGCTGAGAACAAGGAAGTGTGCATGAAAAAGATACGACTGAACTTACAAGAAGAGCTCATACATTCCTGCATACCAAGAAAGAGAGCTGTGAATGAGAACATCAACACAAGAACTTCATCGACTACTTTTTCCTCTCTCTCTACACCTAGAAGTCAAGGAAGTAGACGACACTCTGTTTTCCAGACAAAAACTAGAAGAGGACTCATAACCAATTCTGATCAATCCAAAGGAGTCCAGAGCTGCACTGCAATCACTAGAGCCATTCTAAACTCTACATCTTTGCCTCTATGATTTATTATTTACTTTTCGATAAGTGTGTGTCATCTGCTGTATTTTTACACACACACTATCTCTTAGATCTGTAAATCCTCACTCAAACTCTTACATCTTTTATTTCCCACTGGGATAGTGGTAGAGGTCGTGTGTGACCTGGAACACTGGTTTGCTGTTGTGTTTGTTTCCCATGTATAACAGTGGTAGAGGTCTTATACCTAGATAGTTTCACACTATTATAATCCCTGATCCAGGGTGTGGATCACTTTTATATAATGTTTTGAGAGGACTAAGTCTCAGCTTGAGACTGAACCTCTTGGTTATATCTGTTGTGCTTATTTATTTTCAAAATAATTTTTCTTCCACTGCAAACTACTTTAAACCAAAAACTGTTTTAATGTTACTTTGATAATTAAACACGCAAGTGTTTATATTAGTTGTAGACCAGTAAGTTAGTTTCAAAAGTTAATCAACTCTTCTGATTTGATTAACTGGGAAATAATCAATCCCTTGAGAACCTAAGAGAACCTTTACTTTGATATAAATTCACTACAGTTTAATTCTGTATTTTATTTGGGGGATTTTAATACAAAGTTTTTAAATAGAAATTTTAATTGGAACTCAATTCACCCCCCCCCCCCCTCTTGAGTTTCCACTCTGACCAACATTTTGTATCAGAGGGATTTTAAAATATTTTCTGACGTACTCTGTTTTTCAGCTGTGATTTTAGTTGTATTTTAAAGTTCTTAAAATTTCTATTATTTCTAAATTTTTATTTATTTAAAATCTTTTCTTTAATTTAGTTATTATGGATAACAGACTTTAAGGTGTTTCTACTAATAGACCTCCATTTTTCAATGGAAACAATTATGATCAGTGGAAAATCAAGATGAAAATTCATTTAGAGAGCATGGGTTTTGATATTTGGACTGCTATAGAATCAGAATATAAAATTCCTACTACTGTTAGATCTACATGGAATGAAGCTACTAAAACAGCTTACAATAATAATTGTAAAGCTATTAATTCTCTGTATTGTCCTTTAGAAGATGAAGAATTTAATAGAATATCTGCTTGAAAAACTGCATATGAAATTTGGGAAAACTTAGCTGTTTCTCATGAAGGAACAACTAATATTAAGGAAATGAGATTGAACACCTATAATATTAAGTATGATAATTTTAAGATGAAGCCTGATGAACCCATTTCTGATATGTTTCTCAAGTTCAATGAAATTGTCAACATAATGAACTCACTGGGAAAATATGTTCCATCCAAGGAACAAATCATGAGAATTCTGAGATGTCTACCTGAATGATGGAGAGGAACTTCTGTCTCAATTAGAGAATCATGTGATATTGGTGAACTACCATTCAAGGAACTAATTGGAAAGCTAATGATGTATGAAGAAGAACTTAAGTTAAATAAAGAAGAAGAAGAAGAACCGAGAAGGAAGTCAGTTGCTTTGAAGACTTCAACTTCAAAGAACAAGGATAAGGAGAAGCTTCAAGCTATAAATGAGAGTTCAAGCTGTGAAAACAGTGAGAGTGCTTCTGATAGTGATGCTGAGATATCTCACATTGCCAGAAGGTTTATGAAGTTTTATAGGAAGAAGAAGTTTTTCATAAAATCAAATTACAAAGGTAAGTATGACAACAAGGGACAGCGGAAAAAGGATTGGATGAAATCAGACAAATCAGATGAAGTTGTCTGCTATGAGTGAAAAATAAAAGGACATATAAAATCAGACTATCCAAAACTAAAATATAAGAAGAAATATGAATACAAGGAAAATATGTATAAGAAACCCATGAAGGATACTTGGAGTGCTTCTGAGGATAGCTCCAGTGAATCTGAAGTTTCTGAAACTGAGATCAGAAATAAGGAAAACATGTGTTTTATGAAAAACACCTTTGTGGTAACATCTGAAACTCCTGATTTAAATACATATTATTCTGTAGATGATTCTGACTCTGAAAATATGTCAAAATATGAACTGTTTGAATACTGTGATATGTTGGAATAAACCTGTAATGAGCTTAAAGACAAATACAAAGGTTTAAAGAAACAGTATGCTTTAACTGTTAATCATAAATCTGATCTTGACATAGAAATAGAAAAGAATGCTCAATTACTTAAAGAAAACACTGAACTGAAATTGTCAAATGAGCAACTTAGGAAGGATTTAGAAAAGTTCACAAATGGAAAAGATACTCTTACTCAAATTCTAGGTAAGCAGATTGAACATAGATATACTAATGGCATTAGATACCAACCTGGACAAAGAAAAATTACCAATACTAAATTTATTCCTAAATCTGGACAAAATGTGATTAGTTATAGTTCTAGAAGCTCATATGCTTCAACTAGTTATATTCATAGTTACAGATATAATAAAGTTTATCTTTCAAAATCTGTTGATTCCGCAAATTTTATGAGACCCATAAGACAAATTTTGGTACCTAAAGTTTTATTGGCTAACCTGTCTGGACCCAAGAAAATCTGGGTACCAAAATCATTTCCTATCTAAATCTGTTTTGTAGGGAACCTTCTTAAAGAGCTCCTGTAGAAAGACCTGGTACTTGGACAGTGGATGTTCAAGACATATGTCAGGATACTTCTCATGCTTTAAAATCTTAGTCATAGTTGATGGAGGTTTTGTCACTTTTGGTGATAATTCTAAAGGGAAAATCATCAGCTTAGGCTAGATTGGTAACACTGACTCAGTATTAATTTCTAAAGTTTTATTCGTTGATGGACTTAAATATAATCTATTAAGTATTTCTCGGTTATGTGATGATGGTTTTAATGTTAAATTTGAAAATTATTCTTGCAATGTTTTTAATTATAAAAATGCTTTAGTATTTTATGCCTTATGAAATGAAAATTTTTATGCTGTTGATTTAAATTATTTAGCTATGAAAACTACTACTTGTTTAAATGCCTTTCATAATGAGTCTTGGCTTTGGCACAGAAGACTAGGACACTGCAATGTACATTCACTTAGAAAACTTACTAAGAAGAACTTAGTTAGAGACCTACCAAAACTTGAATTCCCAGCTGATAAATTTTGTAATCCCTATCAAAAGGGAAAGAAACATAAAGTTTCTTTCAAATCAAAGAAGGAAGTGTCAACTTCTCAACCTCTCGAGTTGGTTCACATGGATTTGTTTGGACCTTCTAGAGTTTCTGGTTTAAATGGGATGTACTATGTCTATGTTCTAGTAGATGACTATTCTAGGTATACTTGGGTATATTTTCTAGCTCACAAAAGTGAAGCCTGTTCTTACTTTGTTAAACATTCCAAGTCTGTAGAGAAACTTAGTGGACTTAAGATTAAAACCTTGAGAAGCGATCATGGTCGTGAGTTTGAAAATCATGAGTTTGAATCCTATTGCTCACTCAATGGCTATAGTCACAATTTATCTGCCCCTAGGACACCTCAACAGAATGGTGTAGTAGAAATAAGGAATAGAACCCTTCAAGAAATTTCCAGAACCATGCTCAATGAGTATGACCTACCTGTTTATTTTTGGGCTGAAGCTGTCGATACAGCTTGTTATATTATCAATAGAGTCTTGATCAGACCTGTTCTTAAGAAGACCCCTTATGAGTTGTGGAACCATAGGAAACCTAAGGTTAACTACCTCGAAGTTTTTGGTTGCAAAGTCTTTATTCTTAATACTAAAGATAATCTTGATAAGTTTTCATCCAAGAGTGATGAAGGAATTTTCTTAGGTTACTCTATTTCTAATAAATCCTATAAAGTTTTTAATAATAGAACCAAATGTGTGGAAGAATCTGTTCACATCAAATTTGATGAAACTGATCCACATGAACCCAAGACCTCTCTTGAAAATCTTGAAGATGATCTCTCTATTTTGAACCTTAATGATAAAGACAGTGAACCTATAGTTAAAACGTCCAGTTCTGGAAATTTTCCAGAACCTGCTTTTGTTGACTCCCAACCTGTTGTTGAACCTGAAATCTCTAGACCTACCTTTTCAAGACCAACTAGGATTCTGAAGAACCATCCTTTAGATGCTGTTGTAGGAAACCTTGATAGAGGAACACAAACTAGAGCTTCTCTAAGAAATCAGGTTGAATATCAAGCTTTTCTTTCACAGTTAGAACCTAAAAATATCAATGATACTATCAATGATGAATTTTGGGTAATGGCTATGCAAGAAGAACTAAATCAATTTGAAAGAAATAAAGTCTGGGAACTAGTAGAAAGACCTAAAGACACTTTGACCATAGGCACAAAGTGGGTGTTTAGAAACAAAGTTGATGAATCTGGAAACATCATTAGAAACAAATATAGACTAGTTGCACAAGGTTACAACCAAGAAGAAGGAATTGACTGTGAGGAAACCTTTTCACCTGTAGCTAGATTAAAGGCAATTAGGATCTTACTTTCCTTTGCATCACATCTGAATTTCATGTTATATCAAATGGATGTGAAAAGTGCTTTTCTAAATGGTTTTATTGTTGAAGATGTTTTTGTAGAACAACCACCTGGTTTTTCAAATCCTCACTTTCAAAATCATGTTTTTAAACTTTCTAAAGCTTTATATGGTTTAAAACAAGCTCCAAGAGCTTGGTATGAAAGACTTACAAATTTTTTTATTTCAAAAGGATTTAAAAAAGGAATTGATGATCCCACTCTTTTTATAAAAATAATTTCAAAATATTTTTTAATATTAAAATTCTATGTTGATGATATTATTTTTGGATCTTTGAAAAATTCTTTATGTAATGATTTTTCAAAGGTTATGCAAAATGAATTTGAAATGAGCTTAATGGGAGAGCTTAAGTATTTTCTTGGATTTCAAATCTTTCAAACTAATGATGGAATTATTTTAAATCAAAGTAAATATACTAAATATTTATTAAAACTTTCTGGTTTGGATAGTATTAAGGGAAGTGATATACCTATGAGTACCACCTGTAAATTGGATATTGATGAAACTGGGAAACCAGTTGATCAAACTTATTACAGAGGTATGATTGGGAGTTTAATTTATCTTACTACAAGTCGACATGATATTATGTTTAGTGTATGTATGTGTGCTAGATTTAAAGCTAATCCTAAAGAGTCACACTTACTTGCTGTTAAAAGGATTTTTAAATATCTTATGTATACTGCTAATTTAGGTTTGTTTTACCCAAAAGAACAATCATTTGATTTAATAAGTTATTCAGATGCTGACTTTGCTGGATGCAAGTTAAATAGAAAGAGCACATCTGGAACATGTCATTTACTTGGAAAGTCTCTAGTATCATGGTGTAGTAAGAAACAGAACTCAGTTGCATTATCTACTGCTGAAGCAGAGTATATGGCTGCTGGTAGTTGCTATGCACAGATTCTATGGATGAAACACACTTTACTGAACTATAGATTTTATTTTAAACATGTTTCAATTTACTATGACAACACTAGTGAGATTAACATCTCTAAGAACCCTGTGTCTCACTCTAGAACCAAACACATTGATTTTGGACACCACTTTCTAAGAGATCATTATCAAAGAGGTGATATAACACTTGAATCTATAGGCACTGAACTTCAATTAGCTGATATTTTCACTAAGCCATTATGTTCAGAAAGATTAATTTTCATTAGACACGAATTAGGAATGATAACATACCCTTAAACCGTTAGAGAAACCTCACCGTTAGGATACCTCACCGTTAGAGAATCCTCACCGTTAGAGAAACCTCACCGTTAAAAGACCTCATTGTTAGGGTATTTTACCGGTACATCTTGCACTGTTTTAAACTTCTGTAAAGCCGAGACATCAAATCTTTTTTTTATTTTATTTGTGGATCCTAAATGATATTAAACTGAGTCTAGACTTCACTCAGTCTCACTGCGAACTCGTCTGTTAGAATCCCTCCAACCTAAACCTCTCAAGCCGTGAAACCCTAAACCTCAAATCTGCAATGGCCCGTGTTAAGAGACCTCAAGTTACAGATGGGAGTGATGCGCTGGAAGCTAAAAGACAGAAGATGACCAATGCTGGTGCCAGTGGAAGCAGTGAAAGTGTAGATCTAAGGAATCTAGTAATCCTGCATCTCTCAAAGCGAGATATTGTTGTTGAGAAAGAGGTGTGTGCACAATGGCTCATGGAGAGCAAGTCCTTGGTTCTTAAGGTTTTAGAAGAACAAGGTTGGCTCGAGTGCTTCACAAAAAACAATGGACCTTATTATCCAGGACTGGTGAAATAGTTCTATGAGTTCGTTCGTTTTGAGAAGTCCGAAGAAGAAAGAAAGATGATTTCTTATGTAAATGGTCAGGAATTTTCCTTTACTTCAGTTGAATGGGCTAGGAACTTAAAAGTTCCTCATGAAGGTGATTATGGATTTTATTCAAAATACATACCTACTGCCAGTGACTTTTTCAATTATGAGGATGCCTTGTTGGAGTTGACAGGAGATGGAACTCCTAGAAAGGTCATTGTTGCAGAGATGACAGGGGAGGATAAACTACTTTTCAAGTTCATTCAGTATGTGATTAGTCCAAGGAGAGGAGATTTTGCTACCCTCAGATTTCAAGACATTTATTTGTTGTATCTATTAAAGCATGGAGTTAAGGTAAATCTATGTAGATTGATTATGATTCAGATTGAGGATATGACTAGACCAAAGTCTAAGTCAAATGCACTATTCTTATCAAAGTTGATTTATGTTTTGATGAAAGAAAAGGAGGTTGCTGGACCTCAGCATGAAATGATAGTAATTAAGAATAACTTCTACATCACCAGGACTATCTATAAATACATGAAAGTCAGTTAAAATCCTTGGAAGAAATCATGGGTTAATGATGATGGAAAAATATATGACAAGTATACTCCTATGAATCATCCTTCTAGGCCAAAGGATGTGAGGGATTCTGGTCTTGGACCAGATGAGCCAGAACCAGTATACAGTGATGATGAAGCTGAGGAGGAAGAGACATCGATTGAGGAAGGAGGAGACCCTGATTTACCTCTTAGTCCTTTGCCTCAAAATATTTCTTATGGAGCAGCAAGCCCTCCAAAAGAACTACCAAGGAGAGAAACTATTTTGAAGGACAATGACACTGAGACTGAGGAAGAAGAAGAAGAAGAATGTTAGTATGTTGTTAAGGAAACCTCTGAAGAGGATGAGGCAACCGAATCCGATCATGTTTTTAATGAAGAAAAGGAGGCTTCTGGTGAAGCAGATGATAAGTAAAATGAAGAAGAAGAGCTTAGTTTGAGCCCTCTGATAGACAGTACATTCAGGACAATGCCTGATCAGGAAGGAGAAGTTGCATCTGTTGATGAGATAGTCATTAATGACTCAGAACAAATGGCTGTTGAATCTACTGCAGTTTTAGAAGAAGGTGTAGAATTACATCAAGCAGAACAGTTGGAGGAGATACCTCAAGAGAATGTTCCAAGTGAGGGGGAGAATCGTGGCTCAGTATCAGTGCTATATGACATTGATGGTTGGATATTAGATCCAGAATATATGGTTCTTGGAAATTATTATGGAGATTCGGATGAGGAAGACTAGCCCCAAAAGGAATCAGTTATCCTACCTGTTGTGGCTGAAAATGTGGCAACCAAGGAGGACCTTGAGTCCTTAAAATATGAATTGAAATAAGCATTAAGGGAATCAGTGGCAGATATGAAGAAAAGTATGTTTGAAGAGATGAAAAGAGTGGAGCAATCCCTTGAGTTATCCATTGGATATGGTGTATCCAGTCCTGTAAAAGAAATGATGGATAAAATTAAAGTGTGCCACACTCAGATTGAGAGTTGGACATGAGCTGTAGTTGCTTTGAGACAATCGATTGCTTCTCTGACTGCCATGCATAGCTCTCAAACTCAAGTAAACTCTAACATTCGATATATCAAAGAGGTACTCAAAAAGTTTGTGGAAGTTTTTGAGGCCTTTAAGAAGTCAGTCAAAGAACATCTGAACAGTCGGGATGAACTTGTTCAGAAGGTAGTTATTAGTCTGACTCAATCCTTCAAGGAGACAGTGGCCTTCTCAATGAAACCTATTCCCTCATCTAGCTCCAGTGTGAACCTTGACCAGATTAGAACTGTTATTCATGAAGAATTGGCTAAGGCCAGTCCCAGTGGTGTATCAGATACTCAGATTATTTCTACCACTAGGGAAGTGAGTATTTTTGTTCATGATCACCTACGGGAAGCTACTGCTTCTCAAGAAGCAATTAAAAATAAGGTCGATGCTTATTTTGAAAAGGATTATATCAAGCATCAGATGACCAACCATTTCAAGATCTTACTGGAAAATATTAAGTTTCCTCTAGTGACTCAGGAATTCAGAGAACAGGTTAGTAAGCTCAGGGATCTTACTCCTGCCTTGGATAAATTCATTGAAAATCGAGATGATTTTGTGTCTGTAATGGAGAGAGGAGGGAGTATTATTATGGATTTCAGGAATCTGTTTCTACCTTTCTTGCATGTGGATGCCAGACCTGTGATTGTACCTCCTTCCCTTCTTGCTTCTGCCTCTGGGAGTACACCTCAGTTGACTCCAGTTCAAGCCATCAGGAGCTTGACACCTATGATCCCTCAGAGGAGTACATATTTCAAATCAGCTACAGTTTCAGTAGCTGGCCCTCCAGTTGTGCTTTCAGCTATTCCTAAGCCTTCTACTGAACCTGAACCTGCACCTGCAACCTCTTCTGATCCTAAGGGAAAGACTCTTATTCAAGCGGAATATTGAGTGATTCTAGATCTTTTTTATAGGATTCACTTGTATTTTTGTTCTTATTTTATCAATGTATCTTTTCTATATTAATTCCATTTCTCTTCATTCTCTACTTTACTATGTTTCTGTTACTTTGTCATTTATTCTCTGCTAGTCATTATCTTTTCTCTGCTACCCTTTTTTTGTTAATCACAAAGGGGGAGAAAAACACAAAAGGCGAAAATGAGTTCTAAGAGTTAACAAAAGGGGAGAAAAACACAAAGGGTGACAATTCACCTAAGAGGATCTTGTAGTACATTTGAAAGGGGGAGGAATATAAAACCTTTGTTTTACTAAAAGTCAACTTTTCCTCTGATTCTAATTCTTTTCATTTTTTCATAAGTTGTGATTATCAAAAAGGAGGAGATTGTTGAACCCTCTAGGAATCTAGTTGCTTTACTATATTTTGATAATCCCAATTATGCATTATTATATGTTGATAATCTCAATATTGCTTATTTATAGTTTGATAATTCTTATTGTGGATAAATACTTACTTTAGTATCTATGTACTTCATACACATATTTATATGTTATAAATTATTATATTATGATAAAAGAGTTTGGTTAAGAAATGCTCTATAACTTTATGATTGAATATAAGTCTTTCGGTTACTAGATGTATATATATTATGACTTAACCCTTTCTGCCAATAGAATGTTTAAACAGAACAAAGCTACTGATATAGTTAAGTCTACCTCTATGTTAGAGCTACCGATATAGACTAGTCACCATTACATTAAAGTTCACCGTTACAGATAAAAGCTACCGTTACAGAACCGAACTACTGATACACACAAGTCCACTGATATGTTGAATCTACTATTATCAAAGGAATTATACTGATACATCAAAGTCCACCATTGTATGAAAGTCTACCGATACATCAAGGAAGCTACCGATACAAGACAGAGCTACCGCTACTGATACAAGACAGAGTTACCGCTACCGATACAAGACAGAGCTACAGCTACCGACGCAATCATGTCTGCCGTTACACAAGAAGCTACCGATACTCAGACCTACCATTACACAAGAGTCTATCGATTCAAAGCCTACCGTTCCAGATACAGAACCCGATTCTGCTTTAATTTCCTTATCATTATTTAATCTAACCAATGGTCATATCAGGTATATTTTAATACACTGACATTTATTTAATGTGCGTTGTTCGATGTCAGGGAACTGTACCTCATACCTACAAAAAGAAATCATTTCTTTTGTCGAAGCTCGTGCTTTAAATGAAAGAAGGATGTGTTGATACTGAAAAAGAAATGAATAGACAGATACACACAGACATACAAAACACGAGGTGTGCTGAGAACAAGGAAGTGTGCATGAAAAAGATACAACTGAACTTACAAGAAGAGCTCATACATTCCTGCATACTAAGAAAGAGAGCTGCGAATGAGAACATCAACACTGGAACTTCATCAACTACTTTTTCCTCTCTCTCTACACCTGGAATTCAAAGAAGAAGAAGACACTCTGTTTTCCAGACAAAAACCAGAAGAGGACTTAGAACCAATTCTGATCAATCCAAAGGAGTCCAGATCTGCACTGCAATCACTAGAACCATTATAAACTCTACATATTTGCCTCTGTGATTTATTATTTACTTTTCGAGCAGTTTGTGTCATCTGATGTATTTTTACACACACTATCTCCTAGATCTGTAAATCTTCACTCAAACTCTTACATCTTTTATTTACCACTGGGATAGTGGTAGAGGTCATGTGTGACCTGGACAACTAGTTTGCTGTTGTGTTTGTTTCCCACGTATAACAGTGGTTGAGGTCTTAGATCTGGACAGTTGCACACTGTTGTAATCCCCAATCTAGGGTGTGGATTACTTTTATATAAAGTTTTAAGAGGACTAAGTCTCAGCTTGAGACTGAACCTCTTTGTTATATCTACTGTGCTTATTTCTTTTCAAAATCATTTTTATTCCGCTGTAAACTACTTTAAACCAAAAACTGTTTTAAATTCACTTTGATAATTAAACTCTCAAGTTTTTATATTAGTTGTAAATCAGTAAGTTAGTTTCAAAAGTTAATCAACTCTTCTGATTTGATTAACTGGGAAATAATCAATCCCTTGAGAAACTAACAGAACCTTTACTTTGATATAAATTCACTACAATTTAATTCTGTATTTTATTTGGGGGATTTTAATACAATGTTTTTAAACAGAAATTTTAATTGGAACTCAATTAAGCCCCCCCCCCCCCCCTCTTGAATGTCCACTCCGACCAATAGTAATAAAATCCATTTTTGAAGAAAATGTATTTTTGAAGCATAAAATGACTTCACTAAAAATTGAGTGCTTATTTCTTAATAATTGATCAATAAATTTTATTGATTAGGTCGATACCACCAATTTAATGACTAGGTTATAATATTAACATTTAAATAATAATATTTTTATATTATATTACAAACCACTTAATTCTTGATATTACATGTTATATAATTTATCGAACTTATTATCCTTTTAAACTAAATTTTATGGGTGTTACATTCTATCCCTATTAAATAAATTAAATCCTCTCAATTTTTTATAGATCTTAGTAATTCAAGGGTTTAATATTTGAAAATCCCTTTATTGAAAATCTATATCATGAAAAGTCATAATAAAACTTCCTTTGAAAAGGGGAAGTGGGAAACATAATGGTTACACAAAATAACACATAACCGGGTTCCCAAATAATGAGTTAATTAGAGGGAAGTTAAAATATAATCCTTAAGGAGAAAAATAAAATCCAATTAATAATAAATAGTGATATAGAACTTAGTCATGATAATGTTATTGAGTACAAAACCATAAATCAGTAAGGGATAAAGAAGGTAATCAATTCATCAAAACTGAAGGTAATATGATAACATTTTAACTTTAAGATAATTTTCTTTGAGTTGAGGGATTATTTTAATACCAAGATAGAGAATATGAGAAAATATAATTATTTTATTTCCTTCCATTCCAAAAGCATAATTTCATCCTCTGATTGTGATTCAAGAATTTTTTCTACTTATATCTCATCTCTTACTCTAAGAAATAAATATTCAATTTAAAATTTTATTTTTGGAACCAATAATATAAACTTTTAATATACCAAAATATTCATAAAATATTTTTAATTAATTTTTGATGTCTCTATAAATTTAGAAAATCCAAAACATTTAGAATAAGATATGATAGTATGCAAAATGTACAAACATCCATATGAAGAAATAATACTATTGGATTATTCCAACAATTACATATTTTAATAATCAAAAATATTGTTTATGTTTTTCTATTATTTTCTTCATTTTATGGAAATAAAATATTTCTTCTGATAAATTTAATAAATTTCAAAGTCTTGAAATTTCTATAAATCCAAAGAATTCAAACTATTAACCAAGACTCCGTATAGGGAAAATTTTGAAAAGTATCAGAGAGACAACATGACCAAAACAATAACCATATGACTATTAGATCAACCATGATAGAATATTCAAAAAATTACTCTAGAAACCAGAAGACTAATCAATTAGCCACACCTTATATCTCAGAGTGATTGTGGCTATCAAAATTTTCAAAAAGTCTTGGATCGATTGTATGACCAGGAGGATCGACCGAAAAACCAAGTAGATCAACCACATAACTATTTTGATTGACCATGCCAAATATTTATATCTCTGAAATGAACCACATGAACAACCAAGATATTACAAGGACAATATAAAGAAACCTTTTTTTTGTCAAAAATATCTCTAATGATTGGATTGACTGCACATTTCTTCCAATCAACTAGTTGCTAAATTTAAAGTGATCGTATCAAGTAGTTAGAATTTATTAAGTACTAGATCAATCGTAAGTTTAGTTGTATCGACTATACAAAATGGGAATAAATTCAATTAGATTTTTCACCGAGTGTTGGGTCTATTGTGGAAGATCTTACATGGAACACTTAAAGTGACCGTATCTAAATTCAGAATTATATTTTAATATAATATTCAAAACACTTTTCAATATATAATTAAATAATCCATTAAAGAAATTTAATTCTTATAGAGTTTATTCCATGTATAAGGGAATATAATGATGAATATTTAATGGATATTTTTGGAGTAAGGATTCCTTTTATAGAATTTGTAGTTCAACAAAAAATGAGGATGAATATAGATAACTTAAGGAATATAAAAAATGAGAACTACTTGTTACTATTTTTTCTATTGAGCATCATAAAAAATAACAAAAAAAATTCTATTGTTTTTCCATATATTCTTAAAACAAAAACAATGAGACTTTTAGTAGATAAGGAACATCTGTAGAACAACAAAATTTCAATTGTCATTTTCAATGATTTCATTTTAACTTTTCTTTCTCTCTATTTTATTAATTTTGATTTATTATTTCTATAACTATATATCTATCAGATAAAAATATCTTATTGAGCACTAGATAGTACTATATACTATCTATTATTATCCCTTTATATTTTTATATTCATAGAAACTGTGGAAGAGGTTGTGCATAAGCCTAGGAATCCCTATGTGTTGTTGTTTATAAAACCCAATCTTGGTTGTGGATCTATTTATTTATTAAATAAAATTTCTTGGTAATGGGTGATTGCCATGTGGATAGGAATAGGTCTTAGATTGAGACTAATCCTCTTGTTTTTATTCCACTATGTTGTTTCAAAATTTTTCCTTACTCAGTTTTTAAAACTGTGTTTAAAATCTATTTTAGAAAACTATACTATGATAGTTAGTTTTTAAGAGAGATATATATTCTATTTAATAATATTACATTAATCTCCAATGATTAAGATAATTGTAATATTATTATAACCAATTTTATATGGAACTTTGGAGAGGTCATTTAAAATAATTAAATTAGATATACCTATTGTATTAATTAATAGTGTTGTATTTTAAATTAGGGGATTTGGTTTTAAATTGTTTTTAAATAGAAATTTTAATTAGATACTCAATTCATCCCCTCATGAGTTGTCTAATTCGACTAAAATTTTGTATTAGAGGGGATACTTTCTTTTATTTTCTTATCTTTAATCTTAATAAAATTTTTAGAAAGATCTTATTTATGTTCGTTCTAAATTTTTTTATCATGTGTTCTAAGTTTGAATTTCATGGAATAAATAAAATTACTTATTTTAATGGCCAAAATTATAGCCAATGGAAAATAAAAATGAAAATATATCTTGAGAGTATGGGTTTTGATATTTGGGGATCTATAGAAGGTAAACATGAAAAACCAAAAAATGATAGAAAATAATGGTATGATCCAACTAATGATACTTATGATCCAAATTGAAAATCTATAAATTATTGTTTTTTGGTTTAGTTAAGGATTAATTTAATAGGATATCCTCTTGTGATATTGATTATTTAATTTGAGATATCGTTTCTGTGTCTCATGAATTCATATATAGTGTTAAGGAAAGGAGGTTAAATACACATAATTTTAACTATGATACTTTTAAAATGATTCCTAATGAATCTGTCTCTTACTTATATCTTAGGTTCAATAAGATCATAAAGTATATGATTATAATTAGAAAGAGTATGGATGATAAAGCTCAAGTGATAAGGATCTTGAGATTTCTACTAGATCATTGGAGATATATTGTAGTCTCTATTTCAGAATCATGTCAAATTAGAAAAATACATATTAAGGAATTAATAGAAAATATTATGATGTATGAAGAAGAGATAAAATTTAATGATGGAGATAATTAACCAAAAAGGAAATTTTTTTACCTTTAAATCATTATAATCAAAATCCAAAGATGTTTTAAAATCAGACTGTTCATGTGGAAGTGGAGATAATGCTGATAGTGATGAGGAAATAACTCAGTCAAACAAAATATTTAAGATGTTTTATAAAATCAATAATTCCTTTTTAATTAAAATTAAAAATTAAAGTATGATAAAAGATGAAATTGGTGAAAATATTATAAAAAGGATGATTCCTCTAATCAGATTATATGCTGTGAATGTAAGAGAAAAGGAAATATAAAATTTGACTGATCAAATATAAATTATAAAAAAAAATGAGGACATAGAGAAAATACCAAAAAAATTAAGGCCACTTTTCATGTATCTAAGGATATATCAAGTTAAGTAGACTCTATTTGAGAATATATAAATGAGAAAGAAAATCTATATTTTATGGCTACTACTTTTGAGGTACTATCCACTTATTCCTCTCATACTTATGATGATTGTTAACTGAAAATGAAGAATTAAAAGAGTATTATGCTATACTAGAAGATAACAGGAATGAGAGAAAAGATATTTATAAAAATCTTAAAAAGTTTCATGTTTTATGTGTTATAGATAAATCTAATCTTATTATAGAAAAATAAAATAATTACAATCTATTAAAGGAAAATATTATCCGAAAACTTTAAATGAATATCTAAGGAAGGATGGAATAATTTTTTCATAGTATAAAATCCTTGAATATTATATTGGATGAAAAAATTCCAAATATTAAATAGGTTATGGTTCTGTAGAATAATTACATCTGTACAAAAAATATTTCATTCACAGTTCAAAAAACAAGTCTTTAGTTTCTAAGGAAGATGTTCGTTTTGGAAATAGTTAGAATTTTTTTTCCTAAAAATGACTTTTCATCTAATTCCTTTATTTTTATTTCAATAAAGGCTGTGAAAAAATGTGTACTTCAAAGGGTTTAATTTCTAAATTCTTTAGACCTAAGAAAGCCTTGTTACTAAAGTCATTTCTTGTTTAATTGTAATTAGGAAAATGTTTGAAGTTATCTAACAGAAATATATTGTATATAGACAATGGATGTTCTATATATATGACCAAATAATATTCAATCTTCAAGAATCTTATAAAAGTTGATGGTGGACATGTAACTTTTTTGTGATAATAGAAAATGAAATATTATTGGACTTAGTAAAATTGGTAACTCTAAATGTTTTCTTATTTCAAAAGTTTTATTTATTTATAGTTTAAAATATAATATGCTTCATATTTCTTAATTGTGTGAAAATATTTTTAATATCAAGTTTAAAGACAAGTCATGTAATATTTATGATTCCAAGTATGTTTTAGTATTTACTTCTTTAATAAATTATAATGTTCATGATATTAATTTAGATTACTTATTTTATCAAAAAGTTTTCTTGTTTGAGTGATTTTCATCAAGAATATCTGTCGTGGAATAAGATACTAGGCCACTGAAACCTTAAATCACTTTGAAAGGTAAATAATAAAGATTTATTTAAGGATATAACTAAGGTATAATTTTATATATAAAAATTGTGCAATCCTATTCTAAGAGGAAAGAAATGCAAATTTTTTTTCAAAACAAAAAAGAGGTATATATCGCTCAACCATTATAATTTGATCACATGGATCTATTTGGAAAATCGATAGTTTCTATTTTATCTATAAAAATCTATTCTAATGTTATTTTTTATGACTATTTTATATATGTATGAGACTTTTCCTTGGTTATAAAAGTGAATATCCTTCCTGCTTTTCAATATATGCAAAGTGAGTAGTGAACCTTAGTAAAATCACCATCAAGACCATGAGAAGTGAAAAAGTTAGAGAGTTTTAGAATCAATAATTTTAATCTATATGATCACAATATGTTTATAATAAAAATTTATCCACACATAAAACACAAAAAAAATGGTGTTTTTGAAAGGATAAATAAGACTCTTCATGAAATTTCCCAGACCATACTTAGTGAATATAACTTACCTATTTTAGTGCAAAATATATTTGTACATATTCTTATATGATTAATAGAGTTATTATTAATCCTATCTTAAAAAATAATCCATATAAATTATTTAATGGTAGAAAACCAAAATAAATTTACTTTAGAGTTTTTGGATGAAAATTCAACATTTTAAATACAAACGAGAATATGGAAAAAAATTCACAAAAAATCTATAAAGTAATTTTTATTGGTTATTCAATGAATAGAAAATATTATAGAGTCTTTAAAAAGGAATATAATTTTTTAGAAGAAACCATTCATGTCACTTTTGATAAGATAGATCCATAAAAACACAAATATTCTATTGAAAATCTTGAGGATGATATGTCAAATTTAAATATCAAACTCTAAAGCTTCTGATATTTATACTGATTTTCATGATAAATCACCTAGTAGATACCATCATGTTTTTCCTAACCTAGAAGAATAGTAGGAATAACCAGGTTATTTATCACTTAGAACAATTAGAACCCTTAAAACTATCCTATGGATGCTATTTTAAGAGAACTAAATAAAATTACTCAAAACCTAAGCCTCACTAAGAAACCGGGTTGAACATAAAGCCTTACTATCATAGCTTGAACCTAAGAAAAAAACCAAGTAATAAATTATGAGAATTAGGTAATAGATATGCAAGAAGAATTAAATTTGTTTGATTGAAATAATGTTTGGAAACTAGTAGATAGACTTAAAGACTATTTTACTAGTGGTACTAAGTGGGTATATAGAAACAAAGTTTATTAATCTAAAAAAATTATTAGAAACAAACTAGATTGATTGGACAAAAATATAGTAAAAAACAAGGTATTTAATATGAAAAAATATTCACCATTATCTATGATTAAACTTATCAGAATACTACTCACTTATGTAGTGCATATATATTTCAAATTAAATCAAATGGATGTTAAGAGTGAATCTCTAAATGGATATATTATTGTGGATTTATTTTTTGAGCAACCCCCTAGATTTTTAAATCCTAATTTTCTAAATCATATTTTTAAATTAACTAAGGTACTCTATGTTTTAGATAAAGGTCATAGTGCTTAATATTATAATATCAACACTTTTCTTTTTCTAATGGTTTCACAAAAGTTATTAATAATACTAATTTACTTATAGAAATAATTTCAAATAATTTTTTAGTAGTACAAATATATGTTTATAAAATTATTTTTGGATCATCCAAATACTATTTAGGTACCAAATTTTCAAAACATATATAAAATGGATTTGAAATGAGTTTTATGGGTGGAATAAAATTATTTCTTAGTTTTAAACTTTTTTAAAAATAAATAAGTAATTATTTTAAAGAAAATTAAATACATAAAAAGATATTTTAAAACATTTTTTCTTGGATAAATGAAAAGGAAGTGATACTCTTATGAGTACCACCGTAAATAGAATCTTTTTGAAAGTGTGAAACTAGTTGATTAAACCATTTACTAAGGTATTACATGGAGTTTACCTGACAACTAGATGTCTTGATATTATGATCATTATATGTATGTGTGTATGTTTTCAAACAAACCCAACAAAATCAAATTTAATTATTGTTAAAATAATTTTAAAATAACTTAAAAGTAAAACCAATATTTGATTGTTCTATTCTAAAAGATATTATTTTGATCTAGTTAGTTATTTTAGTTCTTATTTTCGAATTTGTAAGGTAGATAGAAATGTACTTTTGGAACATGTTATCTTTTGTGAAATTATCTAGTATCAAGGTATAGTAAGAAACAAAATTATGTTTCATTATATATTTTGGAACCTGAATATATATTTACAAGAAGTTTCTATGCCTAGATACTATGGATGGAGAAAACTTTAATAGAATATAGATATGAATTCAGACATTTCCCTATAAATTCTGACAAAAAATTACTATTAAAATTTATAAAAATTTTATATCTATTTATATTATAAAAACATTAATATAATAAATCACTTTTTGAGAGATCACTTTCAAAAAAAGGATATCACTCTTAAATTCATCAATATATAACATTATTTTCTTGAAATTTTTATAAATCCTATGAATTTTTAGATATTAAGTTATATCAGATATGAATTAGGCATGATTGATTATTTTTGTTATTAAGATGTATATCTATAATTTATATCTAGTGTTATTATTTTAAGAAATATTTTAAAAAATGGGAATACCGTTTATAAATTAAGTACATTTTATTTTGTTCCCATGAATTACTATATAATAGATCCCTAAATGAATTTAATATTCTAAATTAGAATCTGAATCTTTTCATCTATTTTCAAACCCAAACTGAACTATTTTAAGACCCTTCCTTTACCAAAACCCTAGCCTTTTGACCTTCAAATATCTATTGTGAATAGTTGAGATAAAGTGATATTTGGAGGAATATTTTCTTGAATCATTTAATTTTTTCAAGAGAACAAATGTGAGAACTAGTGGATCTATACGTCTTTCGAAGAAACATATTTTGCAATGTGAAATGGAGCCATAAAAAGAAGTGGATTTGGAGTGTTTTAGGAGATATCATTCCTTAGTATGGAGATATATACTTTGAAAAATTTAGAACGGGTGGTATTTGGATGATAATTACCATTTTTCCATGTTTAATAAATGGGTTTTATGTAAACTTGGTATTAAAATTTAAAAAGTAGTAAGATATTATTAGAATCTTTTTGGATGACCATGAATATATGTTTTCTTCCACTCAATGGGATAAAAGTTTGAGAGTACCTCATTGAAGAGAGTCTGAAGACTACCAAAGATTGTATCCCTTAAAAAATCCACATTTTGAGATGGAAAATGGGCTATAAAAACTAACTGATGATCGAACCCATAAAGTTCATAATTCAATTGATCCAAATGAAGAATTTAGTTTACAGTTGAAGTTTATAAAACATGATATTTCCATATAAAGTGATATTTTAACATTATTAAGCATTTATAAATTTTCTTAATGTATCAAATGGTTCATACTTTTTAGATAATATTTCCTAGTTTTTTGATAAGTAGTATAAAATAATTCAGTAAAACCACCATGAGGTTAAAGACCCTTCTTTACCCTTAATTCATTTTATCTATGGTTGAATATAAAAGGATTATTCAAAAATGAGTGGAAAAATTATTTATATTTAGTGGAATTTTTTTATATCAAGACACATAAAAAATAATAAAAATAAGCTGGAACAATTGAAAAAAATGTGGGTAAATAATGAAGATATGCTAAATGAGTAGTTTAATCCAGTACAGAACCCTTCCAGAGTGAGAGATTCCATAGATCCATGAATGAATCCCTATAATATGGTTTAGTTAAACTATTATTCTATGGAAAATGAATCTCAAGACATGTTTGATGTAGGTGAAGTAGTTGGACATAGTTATGAAGAGAGATTGGGCATCTCTCCTATTCATGAAGTTTCAAAGGCTTCTGAATTCCTTGTTGAAGCTGAATCTATGAGAGAAGAAGGAGAAACACCTGAGTGGGAGAAGACTCTAGGATATTTTATATTTGGCCTGATCCCCATTTATTATGAGAGAAATAATGTTGAAGAGTCGATTAAATAAAATCTTACAATGTTTGAGATTGAAGGACACCTATCTTTGATTGTATACCTCCTTGGAAATAATCATCACTAGATAATCCCTTATTTAATATGGGTTTATCTACATAGAGGGTCATTCTATTTCTATTGATTTCAAAGTTATAGATCCTATTACTCCATGAAATTATTCACTAGTTCTATAGGATAATGTTATACTTGGACCCTCTAAAACTATTTTTCAAATTTTAGACACACCTTACACTCTTAGAAATGGATTATATAATCTATATGAGGGAGGTTGTAACACACTTAGATTTTTTAAAATATTTTTTTTCAAATAAATTTAATCTTTTAAATATTTTTCATTACATGAAACACTGATTTTATCTTGTGTTACATGAAACAATAAGTTTTGATTTTGTTACACATAACACTGAGTTTAGTTACCATTTCATACAACATCGAGTTTAGACAAAACATGAAATATTGTTAAAATATTATTATTTAATATGATAGTTATCTCTTAGATATTGGAATGGAGGTTATGAATAGAATTAAATAAATTATCAAAATAATTGGTTTATAGATTTATATAAAATGAATTCTTTTATGACTAATTAATTAGAAATGAAAATTAAATCTATTTGAAAATAAATGAAATATTTTCCTGAAAAAGTATTTTTAGGCACAAAAACATGTTTTACATCAATAAACTAAAAAAATAAATTTTGGTGAAGAATTTAATGAGATTCATATAAATTATATATTCAATAAAATATTTATCTGTCAACTTATGTTTTTACAATAATATAGATAATAATAAATCCAATTTTATGCTTAGAAAGCTGTATTTTTTATAAAAAGGTTGTATTGTGTCATTCTGCACAATTATTTTAAAATTAAACTTCTCAATTTTAAATTTTTTTTATTAATGAGATTAATTTTTTAAATCATCATGTATAAATTATATTATAGTGAATTTTTGATAATTTTCTGAAAAGCAAATTTTTTTAGTGAATAGTAAAAAATACTCGTTTTCATTAAAAAACCACCTTTTCATTCAAATCATTTAGAAGATAAATTTTATTTTAATATTTCTTTAAAATTAAAATTATTTAAATTAAATATATAATAAAATAATTTAATCAATTTCATATTTAATTTTAATATAAAACATTTTAGTGTTTTGATGATTTTCTCTTTGTAAAACTGCTTTCTTGTTAGGTCTATTGGTTTAATTTTAAATTAAATTCATCCAATTAATTGAATTGAATTTTGAAAAAATGGAATCAATATTTGAAATAATAATAATTTATATTTTATAATAAGGTAAACTTTATTTTTGGTCATTATGAATAATAAAAGTAATGAAAATTAATTGTTGCGGCTAAGGTTAAAACAAGTTTATCGGGGGTTAAAATAAAAATATAGAGGTAAATTGATCTATAAAATTTTTCAAAAATAAGTGTATGGTCATATTTCAACCTTATATCCACTAATATTTAATAATAACCCAATTTAGAGCCTCGTTTCGTGTGAAAAATTTGGCACACCCTTTTGTTTTCAAAAATTATAAGTGTGCCGCTCACCTCACTTATAAAATGTCACCCCCACTCCTCTTCTCTTCACACTTACAAAACCCTTTGGTTTAGCCAATATCTATCCAAATAAATTCCTAAATCCCCTCATATAATCATATAATCCCTATTTTTATCATAAATAAAACCTTGAAAGGATTTTTGTGTAAACCCAAGGAGGTTACCAGTAGAATATATAACATTCTTCAACATGTGTTTTTATTTTATTTATTCCTCAACCTCCATAAAATATTATCAAACTAGTATAATATAATAAACTCAATATATTCCATATAGTTATATGTTATTTTACAATTTTCATGACCTATATCCATCTCTTATTCCCTCAAATGGGAAACGATAACATCACTCATGTGTATGGTTGACTACCACCTCACAAACCGAGGTGGCCCATTTTCTATAAACACCTCTCACATTTGTGAATGATTATGGATTTAATATATATTTATTTTTTTTATGATTTATCTAGGTAATTACACCATGTTCTAATGTTCTCCGACATTTCAACCCCCCTACATTCCTCCTTTGAAAAGGAAGATGACTTTCATCACTTTCATCAGCAATGCATGATCCTTGATCAAAATGAGATAATGGGATGTCAGTTCCTTATTCCACAGATTCATCCTCAAAACTCATATCCTAATCCAGGTCTCCCTTATAGGGTTATTTCATGTTCATGGAACTCATTCCCAGTGCTATCTCTTTGTGGATGTCAGTTAATTACACTACTTATATATGGATATTCTAGGGGGTATCAACTGGGATGAAACCTTTGGTTAGGAGAGTAGTTACATTGGGCATCGTTGGAATTTATGGACACTAGGAACATTGTTCACCTGTACACTTCTTCATAGGAGGGCATATCATAGAGGAATCCTAGGCATAGAACCCAAGGCATCCTGTTTCGGTCACGAGGTATCTAACGACAAAGGTGAATATTTTCCAAGGATTTAACTTTAGGAATACCATGTTTAGAATGAGGTATATGATGGAATATGCACATATATTCCATGTATTTCACCTTAATCATCCCATTTTATCATGAGGTAGTTGTATAAGATAGGTTGTGAGTTTAACGTCTTATAGAGACAGAATGAGAATGATCAGAACACCCCATAGTGGCCGATCAAAGAGGTATATCACTAGAAGGTAGCACCTGAAAGGTTTATTTATGGATGAAAATGAAACCTGTCAATGAGGTCCTAGGATGTGTGTAACATAAAGGGAAGATTGTACACTATGAAGGTGGATGGATTTGAATGACCTTAGAGGCCGACCCTAGAGGTGTGTCTTATAAAAGGAATATGTCACATTGTGAAGGTTGATCAAGTCACCCCTGATGGTGGATCCGGGAGTTTTACCCCTAAGGAGGGGGTACCAAGGTTTAACATTTTTCAGGATTGAACCTCAAATATGCATCCTACGTACCTTGACTAGAAGGAAGGGATCAAAACCTGCATAGTTCAATGCCGCAGTTTAAGGTTGTGTGATAGAATCATTCCATACAGTTTAACATCTTGCAGTAAGGATGCTCATGTCATGAAATGAGAATTGAAGAGGTATGGAATGGGTCTTATCCATGTAATATTCCATTCACAAGAGTATTTATCTTTGTTTCTTGGATGGTGTGGGGCCTATGCATGGGAGATACCCAATGAAACTAGAGGATATGTGGTCTCCCATGTGAATGGAATGATCTTACTAGGGGTATAAATTATAAGAGATTATGATAGATGCGGATTCTGGGTTTAGACCTATGAGAGGCTTCCTACATATCCCAATTGGCTGGGAATTAAATCCAATATAGTTTAGAAAGAAGGCTTGGGATTATACCTGAAGAGGATGCCCATTTGTGAGGATATGGTTGTCGGGGCCTACACTAAAGAGGATGCCCATAGAAGTGGATATTGGAGGTCTTGGTCTCTACTAATCTCTATGTCCATGTGATTCATGCTCAAAGTGATAAACAAGAGGAAGCAGTAGACCAGATGCTCATTTCGTGAAGGATGCACCAACGAGAGATGATGTGAGGATTACATATGAAAACTGACCGATATGTGAGAATCATTCCATGGTGGGGAAGAATGTGGAATCCCATGATGATCTCACACGGTGAATCATACATTTATCACATAGGTTAAGACTATATTTTTAGATCATGTGCTGAGGATGTTGGTTCAAGGCAGTTTTATGTAATACAACATAGATGTGGGTGAATCACTCCTTACCCCTTAGGCTTACATAACCGTAGAACATACACCCTTGGGAGGGGGATGGATTCAATAATTAGAAGTTTTAATGATGTAGAGGAGAGTTCTATCACAAGGTCCATGTTAGCATGCCTATGATGATAAGAAATAGGAATTAGAATCCAAAGGTATGGAATAAAATGCGCAAGAGGTATAGGGTACACATCATGAGGGACCATGAAATTGTTGTGTCTAAGTTTACAGGGTTGGACGAATGTGGTGTTGCATTATTAGAGCGTTGATTAAACATAGGTACTACCCATAGAGATTTAAGGATGGGGTGCACACAATATTGGAGGCTTGCACGCAAGGTCAAGGTTTCATTCATCGGGCTTTGGTTAAAAGAGGTCAGGCGAGGATTACACAACTGTGGGCCCACTGAAGTGAGGACCCATAGGGAACCTATTGTGGAAGATCTTACACCTTAATAATCCCATTCTTTCATGATGTCAAGGAAGATCAATCATATGTGCAGTAGAGAGATGGTTCGACTTTAGGAGGATCACCCTAAAGAGGGGGGAGACCTTATACTTATAACCTAAATCGTTAGCATTGGCATGGAAGAATTTGGTCACAGAAGAGTTGTTATGTGTAACCTCATACTAAACAGTAGTGAATGGTCCATAAGGGGATGGTTGACCTCATATCTGGCATGCAGATCGGGTTTCTTTGACGTAATGTGGACATCTTGCACATGGATGCGTTGGCTATTTGAGTATCCTTTTTATAAGTGACACAAATTGAAGTTATATATAGCATGAAAGGATATTGCATGTGGATTTTAGGCTTTCACACACACCTCAAAACTTACACGCACCTCTCTTGGAATTCTTGGAATGATCCATTGAGTTGGATGATAGCTTTTGTTTTCCTAAAGTGGGACATTTGCAACTTCAATTGGAATTCAGTACCCACAAATTCCCCCTTGTAATTTGAGCTGAAAGGGGACCATAAGGTTGGGTTCTGAGGGAAACACTAAAGGAGGGGGATGATTTCCATGGGTGTGCTAAAAAATCACCATTTAGAGAGCAAGAAACTTTCATGAACATGGAAGACTAGGTCCATGCCTAGAAATAAGAAAAGGGGAACCTATACAGTACCTTTGATTTTATGCACGATAATCCACTTTTCTCTCACATGCGTAAGTATTCCTATTCTATGTGAAAAACCAAGCATCTACTACTTCTTTCGCACAAATTCTACTTCTTTCACACATTTAACTTTGTAGAAATACTGGAATTTTTCACGCATGCTACCTGATATTTCATGCAAGATCACCTCTTACTTGCTGATTCTTCAATATTATGCACTTCATCCTTGGATCTTTCAGACTCATTCGAAATGTACGACCAATAGAATGTTGTTGAGATTAAATCCACCACCGCTGCTTAGAGAGATTATATGACTAGAAACCATCTAATCCTTTAATCTATGAGGGTCATATTGGACAATCAAATTCTTCTGGGCATTCTTAAAAAGTCATATAATAACTATCCACTAATAGAATACCTCCCACTAAGGAACTTCAGATTTCCTAATAAAGTGATCATTCTAGCTTTCAAGGTTGATTCACTGCCATCATGGTTCACACATGAAGATGGCCTCCAATGCTAGAATGTCACTATTCATGATCACGCTACGAGGGAGCATATATCTATCTCTATTTAAACACTGAATGGGCTACTAGGATAGTCATAAGGGATTGTCCAGAGGTAGAAGAGTTTCATTCCCACTACGCCACTACCTTATAGAGTATTGTGAGGGAAAACAACTTATGCTAACATAAATATTGGGACTTGAGGTCCAATGAAAACTTCAATAGTGAATGTGCATTATAATATTGGATGTAATACATGTTACAAGATTAAGGGGAAGAGTTTCAAAATATCAAGATGTATGATGTGGTGTGGACATCATAGTTGATCTTTTATAACAAACAGGAGCTAATGCCAGATCTCCTCAACTGATGGTCCCCAGATACAAACACATTCCATCTCTATCATGGGGATGTTAGCATCTGTATTTGGGACATCAATTTCATCAGCGACATTCCACTCAAGGGATTCTAGTATGATGAGTTTCTTTTGTTAGAGAACACCTAGTGGGATTGGGAGCAGACTCCTCTCCTGACGCAACATCTTTTGGAGGAAATAAAGCATAAGCTGAATCTTACAACTATTTTCCATAAGGATATCATGTTCAAGGCATGGTTCAACATGTTCCTCATGAAGGACCTAAGAGTGAGGATTCTAGTTCGAGAAAAAAATATACAATTTCATTGCAGAGGTTGAAGGCATGATCATATTGGTTGATCCTAGAAGAAGTAAAATATCAGAAGTGGTGGTAAAACATGGTGGGAGGATGGGACCCATTGGTTAACTATACCATTTTCCTTTCCACATTTTGAGTGGGTGGATACTAACAGTAAGGTATATATATATGGGAATATGTCCATGGATGTTGGTGATATAGATGATCCTAGAAGCTGGTAACATGTTCAATTTGGGGGTACCTGTGCTGGACAAAATTTTCTGCATATTAGGTCTTATTGTAAGTGGAAACAAACCAAGTAGGATATGTTGGACATTAAAGTTATTTCATATCTAGATCAAAGTGAATCTCGAGGGTTATGAGTTACTGAACTCCATCAGTCTTCCAAATGCTGGTCTGCAACCGTCTCTATTGAACATCGTTGGGGTTTGGCCAATGACACTTGACAAGGTAGGGATCAAACTTCGAATTGAAAATCATAAAAAATTAAAATTAAAACAGTTTGAAACCCTGATTGATTTAGTAGTGGAAAAATTTCAAGGCTCATTGGAGCATAGGTAGTATCTTCAAAGAATCAGGGGTGGAGTTCTAGAGGACTGGATTAACAGAAAGGTTTACATCGAGCCATACATGCCATCTCATTTTACTAGGTAGTTTGGGTGACTTCAATGAGGGGATAAGAGAGTCTATATGGTGGTTTTTTGAATATCATAACCCCTATATCCTTTTAAAATTATGGTACATGTTGGTGAATACAAACTCTTGAGAAACCATCGTGCTGCTGCCAACCAATGTTGACTCTGGTCTATCAACAGAATATGCTAGCAATTGGGTAGAATCATACAAGGAGGCAATCCTATGGAAGTGTATTCAGGTGATTAAACTGGAAAGAGAGGGTCTAGAGTAGTTAGGAAGTAGGTATTTTGATCCCTAAGAGGCATTCCAAGCATCATGAGTAACTCATGCTTGAACTGAAGTAGCGGGGACATCACAAGGTGTAGCTACACTACAACCTCCCATAGGTGACGAGTCTCGGAAGTGATACAAGGGATCAGAAAAAGAGTCTCATGGGAATAATTTGAAGTACCTAATATAACCATATATTTATGCAATATTTCCTCTACTTTGGTCTAATTGGAGGATGCTATAGATGTCACTACAGACGTATGTCTTAGGGAAGAAGCTAAAGAGGGACGGGATAAAGTTTCCAGAAGTTAGTCCCATTCAGGTCGTGACTAGGGTGAAATTCCTCAAAAGAAATGGATACCAAACTACTATGGACATCTATGCATGTCCACGATGGGAGTATAAACCACCTTTCTCCCTAGTGGGGGTGATTCTTGGTGATGAATAGGATCAGGAGGTGGCACCATCTATTGACATCCCATCAACTGAGGAAGAAAAAAAATGAATTATAGGTAGAGGAAACCAATGATGGAGAACCCTAGGGAATGAATTCTCATCAAGGGAGTCTCTGGGAAAGTGGTGAGACCGTGGAATCTGAAGAAAAAGGACCTGAGCACCTTAATGTAAACCTTAACTCACTCACATCCTTCTTTGACCCTTACATGTCCACTATCCCGATTATCTAACTAATGTTTTTCTTGTACATGAGAATCTTGATAAAATGAAAGGGCCCCTAGTTGATGGGGTGAAGGTGTACCGAAGGGTGCATATGAGAAAATTTCTTGGCCTATTCCTAGGGATGAGGCAGGTGGTGGGCCATACAAGGAGGTTGGGGTGTCAACCTTAGAACCTTAGGTCCTCCCTGTTATCTATGGGGTAATTACCCTAAAATTCCAATGGTGGAATCCATTACTGGAGAGGAGGCATGCTTGATATGAAACATTAGCAAAATTCATCATCCTCAAGGAAAGAGAATATATTGAATCATTCATCCATAACCAGCCCTCACAAATCATTTACATTAACACATCTTCCTATATCATGTAGCTTATTCATAACCAATGCAAGATGAATCAATTTCAGTCATTGAAATAGATACCAATGTCGAGGGGTATCTTGTGGTGGAAATCCTTATCGAGACTCGAGGAATTGATTTTTCAGTGATCATCCTTCATAAGTCTTCATTCACCACACGACATTAAATAATAATAATATAATTAATTTGACTGATTTTTTTTAACAGTGCTTGAGAAATCGCACTCCCAACAAGCTGATCAGGCAGGAGCATTTGTGGTCCATTCTCTGACATCTTCACTAGTTCATGCAAAGAAGATCATCCAACCTGCTCCATCTTTGGTCCCAGGTGATAAGTCTTCCTTGTTTTTGAGTGATGCCATTGGTTGGGAGGAACTCTAGGATAACCGAGATGACATTATTGAGGTAGGGTCAAGTGAAGATAGTAGAACTCATGATCTAGAGACTATCCCATATGAGAGGATTTTCGAGGAGGATCCTACTAACAAACTTCTTGAAGATTTTCCTGAGTACGAGCCTGCACAACCTGAATATATGGAGGACTCTGACCCTGAAGCGACCAAGGATAACCACATCATCTGGGGAGGGCGTGGAAATTAATAAAATTATTAATCCATCAGTCCTCTAAACTGCAACTGGTGGTATGGATGGGGTATATTCTTCATTGGATGCACAATATATGCACTAATGTAAAAGATACTCATTGTATTCACATGCTAGTTCACAACTATCTCATCCAATGGGTTCATAAAGGGAGTTAACATCTAGACATCGCTTAGTATCAGGGGAATTATGAAAACTGATGAAGGCTCCATGAAGTAACTAATTAGATACAAAAATTGGAAGAGAAAACAAAAGATCTTACTAATTTCATCGACACTCAATTAGAGACTATTAATAGTCTAAGGGATGACCTAGAAGAAGATGAGAGGAAGATGTGGAAAGAAATACTTCCAGTATCCAATATCTAGGATGATCATGATTGGGCCCATATTAGATCTGACCAGCTTCATCCATCTACTGATGAGGAGGAAACAGAGCTCATAAAGTGGTAGTAGACTCTGGAGGCCATGCTCTAGATTCTTTCAGAGCTACAATTCTCGATCACCTAAGTACATCTATAGGGGAATTTTTTACAAGACTCATGAGAGGATCCATCATGTGGATATCCCTAGATACTTCCCCAACTCTATTCCATGATTTTAAAACATTACTGTGTGCATGGACACATTTCATTTCACCACTTTAATTATCACACTTCAATCATATTTATGAGACAACTAATGATCAATATCTAAGCTCGCATATGTCATGCCTGGTGTGAGAAAAAAGGGACGACCACAAGATTTCTCATTTTTTATGATAGTTTTAGATAATCATTGAACACTTGTGGTCTTCTATTGTTGACTATCCACATAGAGAATTTAGGTTGATATAGGTTGTGGCTAGAGAACAAGTCTCTAAGAATAGTTGACTTTCTTTTCCAATGTGCGCTAATGTTCAAATGGGATAATTCTAGGGGAATTGGATTCCATCTAAACAAATGGGAATATGAAGTGTGAATCAAAATTCAAAAAATTTGTAACACAAGGAGAGTGGAATGGAGACACAGGATAATTTTTGATCCTATTCAAAACACAACATTCATACCATTAGCCTAGGATAGAGAAGCAAATGAGGGTCAACCACTGACCACATTCAAAACACGAAACCTATATCATAATGTCATCCAAAGACTTCCAGGTAATTGGACCAAGATGGTAGGTGATCTAAAATGGAATGAGACCAAACTAGTAGGGGATCCCTTTGAAACTTGAATAGGATGAGGATCCAAATAAGGGGCACATAAAGCATGGTAATGGGTTGATGGAATGTTCAAATAGATTCCAACATTCTTGGAATTATGTCACTGTGGCTTAGATCACATTGGTGTAACCATATTGGTCTGAAAAAATATCATACCCGTCTTCTAGTTAAGTACTATCTCAGATAATGAGCGATAGTATAAAATGTGAATAACGAAATAGGTGACCAACACTGGGGAAGAGGACCTCTCAGGTGAGGTACTAGGGTATTTTGCAGTTTTACAACATGAAACCAAGGATGAAAAACATGCATTTTAATGTCAGATGGTGAGGAATATGCATGCTAAGGTTTAACATAATGTGATCTGATTTATCCCATAGTTTAACATCATGTGACTAGGATGTTGTACATAATTTATGGTCATATAAATTGGACCAAGGAAAATAGTTTAATTTCATGCATCATGGACTATGCTTATTAAATTAGGGTCATAGAGATTGGACCATAGAATAATCTAGATGGACATGTGTAGTGTGGTGAATTGAAAAATGTAACATGAATGAGGATCAAGGAGTCCCAAAATTCACACAACAAATCCTAGGGAAGAAAACCCACACACATTTTAATGTCACGATTCTTAAACATAGATTCTTAGTTAAAAGTCATGGAACTTGGAACTTTTCCAAAATATTTAAGGTCATGTTTCATAGAGCATGAGATCTTAGTTTAAGGTCACAAATTTTGGAAATAGGGAAGGAGGCTTCCCAAAATGAGATTATGTAGCAAGGCAGAGTGACAAAACTGGCGTGAACGAGAGCGTAGGAGACTTGGTACCACACCACATTTTCCCAAGAAGGTTCTCACAAAGTTTAAAGTTGTTATTCCTAGATTGTGGATCTTAGTTTAATTTTATAAATTTTGAAACATGGGTTAACAATACCAAATGGACATGTATAGTGTGAAAAGTGAGAAAGTTGACATGAACAAGGGCCAATGAGGCCCAAACACCACAAAACATATCCCTAGGAATATAAACTACATAAATTTTAAAGTCATGATTATTGGAATCAAACTTCAAGTTTAAGGTTGTACAGTATGAATCCAAGTCTCCTTTTTGTAGCTCAACCACATTGGTTCACACCCTAACATAAGTCTTAAGCCTATGTGAGTCAATCCTTGTGTGGGAAACAAGGAACAACAAGGGGTTATCCTGACATGTGAGAACACATTGGGGATTAAATCCAGGGTATAGAAATTCCACTATGATATATGGGAGTGTAAATGAGGTAAGTAAATACTTTGAAGACATGAATAAAGGGGAGACAGGTGAGTGGGGATTGATAGTTGACCATATTCAACACACAAGGACCCCAACCATACCACTCATGAATGGGGAGAGAAAATAAAGGACCAACTATTGACCAATTTCAAACCATAGGATCCACTATTTTCTTCTAGAGATATATTAGGGAATTAGTCTGACATTAGAGGTGAGCCAAAATAGAATAATCCCATCACTGTAAGGGGGTTCGTCTAGATTTGAAGTATGATGGAATAAAAACTGAGAAAGAAATGAAGTGTGGAACATGGAATATCATAAAGTTCAATTCAAATATAAGAATTTAAAATATTTTAAAGGCATATTGAATGGACTGTGACAACTAGTTTTAGGTCTTATATCTGGGACCATGAGTTCATAGTTTAAGGTCATAGAATTCAGACCATAATGAGTATTCAAAAAATGGATATGAATAGTGTGGTAGAGTGACAAACCTAACATGAATGGGGGCCTATGAGGCCAAAAAACATAACAAAACATTCCTCAAGAGACTTGCATATAGTTTAAAGTCACGATGATTGGGCTATAACTGAGTAAAAGGGCTGAAAGGTTGATAGAACTACAGCTGGCACAAGAAAGAAAATGTTTGGGCATCACAACATATCTCATAAGGATGATAATCATGCCACACATAGTTTTAGAACACAATGTGGTGAGGAACCAACACTAGTGTGAGAAATACTCTTTAGAGAGGGAGCTAAGGCGTCTCACAATTATCACGAGTCATCCAGAATTTTCTCAGGGTTAGATTGAAGTTTAACATTGTGTGTTGAGGATATTAACTCCTAGTTTAATGTTAAAGAGTTTAGACCATTTCACATGCATGCGTCCTTGGGAATGGGCCACAAACTAAAATTTATAACCTACTTACTACTTAGAAGAATGACAAGATATGGTTGAACCACAAGAAGGCCTCATGTTGTGTTTGGAGATCTCAAAAAAAACTAAACAAAAACACACACAAGAATAAGTAAAAAACAGTTGGTGGTGGTGAAGTGGAGTGAGCGAGAATTAGTGTGTGAGGAAGTGAAGGTAAACTGGTGAGTGCAAGGAAGTAGACAAGACATCAAGAGAAATTGTGGTGAAAATATCCAATAGATGAGTAGTGGAAATTCCCCTGGATGATTTCAATATTTCTTACCCTTGTTCATGCACTGAAGTTTTAAAAAATATGGATCTGACTTAATGTAACTGGCCAAATTTTTCATCTGGTCAGTTTGTGATGAAATAACCCTTATAGTCCTTTGACTGTAAAAGTCATTCCATCCAATGCTGCTAAAAAAGTAAGAAGTCACTAGGTTCAACTTTTCATTTGAGTTCAGTGTGTCTCTCTCATTTGATCATGAATCACTTGTCAGTGAGTTCCTTATATTGAAAGATTTTTCATTAAGGTTCAAACAAGTTAGGTTTTCACTCAACCTTGTTGTATTGAAAATAAACTTGTTTTGAAAATACTGAGAGAGACAATCCAAAAAATAATGTAGTGTATGAATCAGACTAAAAAAATATAATCAACCATCTTATCCCCCTGAAGGAATTTAGCTCAGCATAATGGTTGGTTTTAATTCAAGAATATAATTTGATCCAATGAAATTCATATTGAAAAAAAGTTGGAGAAAAAATAGAGCACAAGGAAAAGAAAATTTCTCATCTCCCTGCATGAGCTCCCGAAAGTTCTAATTCATGCTTCTTGATGGTGGATGCAATGCTGGAGTATGTTCGATGTCCTGACCTAGGAATCGAGGTATGAAATGCTGATCTCTGATGCCTAGAATCTGCTCCCGATGGAAAATGGTTAAAAAAATAAAGGGATCGCCCAATCCTCTATCGATGGATGGAAGTGCAATCAAGAATGAAGTGTCTCTCTGTGTCGTCCAGTCCTCCTCTGCTCTCCCATTATGGATCGATGATCCTCCATCCTTGGACACATACTGTCCCTTGGGTCTCTAGGATCTCGTGACTGTCATAGATTCTAATGACCCAGTCGAAGTCTCTGGAATCTCTCCCAAGGTGTTCCCTGGTCTCCACGTGGAACTTTAATTATGTTTCTTCCTCCGCACTTGTCACCAGAGCAGTTTCTCCTAACTGAATGAAATGGTTCGTGCATAGCGATCCACCCTCCCTCTTCAAAAAACACAGGTGAGTAAGAGAAAATAAAACTACTATGTATAACTAAATATATTTATACACTATATATTAATATCACTACTTAAAGTTAATAATAATAACAACTTATTAATATATATATATATATATCATAATACCTAAATTATTAGTAATACATATTTAATAACTATTTTATTTAATTAATACATATTTTATAATGATATATAAAAGCTTATATAGTATTAATTATTAAACCTATTATTGATATTGTACTGTATATGATATATAATAAATAAAATATATATTATATTATATGATATAATAAAATATAAAACTAAAAATAAAAAAGAAAAGTGAAAGTGTGGTGGTTCTGTTCATGCGGCTTAAGGGGAGAAGTGGGTCTCGGCTTGAAGAAAGAAGGCGACAACGGCTTGGTAGAGGCGAAGGATTACTGCGGCGAGCTGAGGTGACTTTGGGATCTTCTCGTAGTGGTCCAGCGCGGAGGTGATGGAGCTGTGCCTGGTTCAGACAGAGGATTATGAGTGGCGACGATGTTGGAAGGGAGAAGGGGGCTCCAGCGCATAGGGGGAGTGATGACACATGGGAGCCTAGGCGATGTCACAGCTTGGAGTGGGAGACAGTGACATCCGGTTTAGGGGTGTTTCAACTCGGGATGATGTGTGATAAAGAGAAGGACCGGGCGCGATGACTTCAGGAGGTGCAGTCTATGGGATCGAGGCAAGTTCGGCTCAGTAGGGTAACTGAGGGGTGGCATGCGGAGAGGTCCGAGAAGCGCAGGGGTGTGGGACAAGAGGTGAACAATGGTGAATAAAAGGACGTCGCGCGGAGGGTGTTCGTGTGGTTCCACAGCATCAGATATGACGATTCAGGTTTTGGTTTTCTATGAAATTAATTATATTATAAAAACATGGATTCCCAAATTGATTCTTGTTAGTTGATATGAAAATTGATTATAGATTCGTTTTCTGTGATGGGATTTTATTCTACCACTTTTACGAATGTTTTGTGTTGCTGGGTGATTACTGTGGGAATTTTTCTGTGTAGCTGGATGTGGATGTTGCGTGAATGAGGAGGCAACATAGGAGTAGTGTGGATGATGGGGTGCGATGCGAAGAAGGAAAGAGCCACCATGCTGAAGGAATGATGAGACATGAGGAGAAATGGTGGCTGGGGGAACAGTGAGACGTGAGGCTGACACAGTGGGACAGTGACTGAGGCAAGACAGTGGCTAGGTTTTCTATGGCACCGTGAGGGAACCCGTGGTAATGGTAGAATGGAGGGTTGAGATAGTAAGTGTTGACTGTAGGACACAGTGAGACAGTGAGGAAACACGATGTGTGGGGGAATGCAGAAGCGGTGACAATGAGAATATATGTTGTGCCACCAGTTCTGAAATGGTGCCATGATTATATGAGTATCGAATGGTGCGACGTGCCACCGTTCTTGAAACGGTGAGACATGTTGGAGGCAATACAGTGGCACCATGACTGTGAAGAAACTGCGGCACATAGTAACACCTGCAAAATAAACACAACAAAAAATTAAATAAATTAATAATTTAATAAAACTAAAAAGCGATTAATCAATTAATAAATTAAATTGAATAGAATTAAAAACTAAATAAATAAAACAAAGTTAAATAATAAAATTAATTGTGTTTTATTTAAAAGAGTGAGTTTATTTGTATTAAAAATTATAAACAAATTAATTAAAGAACAAATTAAAACATTTAAAGTCACTAACATAAATTAAATAACCAATTAATTAAAGAATTAATAAATTAAATTAAAGAATAAGGAAAATTAATTGAATAAAATTAAATTGTTAAAAGTAATTAAATTATTAAAAAACTAAATACTAAAATGAGTTATTTTTTTATAATTTAAATAATAAACAATTAATTTATTTTATTAATGAATTAAAAATTATTGAAACTAATAAACAGAATTAATTAAATGAAATTAAAAATAACAACTTAATTTTTTTATTGAAAAAAAATAAAAAAATATAAATGCACTTTTAATACATAAACAAATTTTTTATATTTTAACTTACAAAATATAAAAATTGATAAATATTGCACAAAATTCAATAGTTTGATATTAAAAAGTCAAAAAAAATATAAAAAAGGATGTGGAAAAGAGAATTAAAAATGATCCACATCAACTATAAGGGGAGAAATTTATCAAATGGGTATGTGTAGTGTAGTGAGAGTAATCTGATGTGAATGAGGAAAATGGAGGCCCACACTGCACGACACATTCCCAGGGACTCCCACATACAGTTTAAATTCATTAATCTTGGACTATCAATACAAAAAAACTTGATTTTAACAGTGCTAGAAATAACCTTTATCAGGGCTAGAAAAGCACTTAAAAAATTTAGTGACGTTAAAAGCCCATGAATTTTATCAGTGGTATAAAAGATCTCATAAAGTGGTCATTTATTATCTCTAAAAAAGAACTAACAAATAGGACATTTATCAGAGATTTTAAAAGAATTGATAAAAGACCCATTTATTAGTGATTTAATTTAGCACCACTAAAGTAACCCTTTATCTGTGCATTTAGAAGAACTGATAAATGTGTTTTTATTAGTGCTTTTAAAATCGCTCATAAAGGTCCTATTTATGAGAACTTTTTAATGTGATAATAAAGGTCCATTCTGTAGTATGCTATTACAGCACACTATAGCATCATAAACAGACCATAAACATATCAGATATCAATAAAAAAAATTCCTAATATTGAATTTAAATAAAATGAAATTTACAACACAAATACAAGAAAAAAACACTATATTATAGAAATTTTAAACATTGGTTTATACAATTACATAAATACAAATTATTACATACATTCAAAAACAATCCTATCTATTAATGTTACCATGATTTCCATTTACATTCTTTGTTGAACCACAAACATTGCATGATTAGTTTTGAACAAACCACCTCAACTCAAAAAAAAATCCACCTGTATAAGAAAACAATTATTATGAGTTATAATAAAAAGAAATAAATTAAACATCAATATGAACTAATACATCTATTCTATGGAAAATTATTTTACAATTAAAATATCAAGATTACCTCTTTGATTGAGTAGTGGAGGGAAATTGAAATAAATTGATAAATTTCAACACTACATGAGTGAAATATTTTATTAGAGAAGAAGTCTATGGAAGTTTTGGTGCAGAAATGGAAGAAAGATAGACAGAGAATCCAAACTCAAACAAAAGAATCCAACTGTATAAGAAAAAAAATTATAATGTGATTAATAATAAAAAGAAATAAATTAAACATATATATTAAATAACATATTAATTCTATGTACAATTATTTTACCATGAAAACATCAGGATTGCCTTTGTAACTTAGTAGAGGCAATGTCATTTCTCTTCCTACGAAGGTAGTGGAGGTAACATGAAAGAAAGTGATAAATTCACCACTGTAGAGGTGAAAAGGTTTTAAGGGATTATGATTATGAAGGTTAGATAGAGAATCCAAACTTGAACAAAATAATCCACCTGTATAAGAAAACAATTATTATGTGAGTAATACTAAAAAGAAATAAAATAAACATACATATGAAATAATAAATAAATTCTATGGAAAATGATTTTTTTTAACATTAATATTACCTCTAGAATGGAGAAGTGTTATCATTGCTTTTCTTACTGAAAAGAAAATGGAGATAACTTAAAAGAAAGTGATAAATGCACCACTATGAGGGTGAAAATCTTTTAAGGGAGAAGGATCATGAAAGCTGGACAAAGCAACCCA
Source organism: Viscum album (assembly GCA_963277665.1). Taxonomy (NCBI): domain Eukaryota; kingdom Viridiplantae; phylum Streptophyta; class Magnoliopsida; order Santalales; family Viscaceae; genus Viscum; species Viscum album. The sequence goes on along the minus strand of OY728139.1, from coordinate 115,544,417 downwards.
ACTGGAAAAAAATAATCCACTTATATAAGAAAACAATTATTATGTGAGTAATAATAAAAATAAATAAATTAAACATTAATATGAAACAATATCTTTATTTTGTGGAAAATGATTTTTCTATGAAAACATCAATATTACCTCCATGATGGAGAAGAGAAAACACTATATCTCTTATTCCAATGGAATGAAACATGGACAAAAATATTTTAAAATAAAAAAACTTTTTAAGGAATAATAAAAACTAAATTAGTGTTATATTATATAATTTTTTAATAAAATAGAGAAAGTGTATCAGAACATTACCTTTTCATCTATCCAAAGGTTTTCCTTCATTATAGTTTGTTCTTTCAAGGGATTTGTTACATCATCATGTGTAGAAGACATTATCTGCATGAGTAGTCAAGCATTTAATATAGATTATGTTAATACAATAGAGAACATATAATGTTTTGAGGAAACAAATAATATATTAAAAAACAAATTTACATTCTCATTGAACTCTCTTTATTTTTTTAATGGTTTCAAGGATTTGGTTCCTCTTTAAAGAATCCAAATCCCCTCTTTGTGGTCCCCTCTAACGTACAAGACATTGTTTATATTGGGACTGACATGAACTGATTGTGAAATCCCAATGAAATGTTAAACCTCGATTGAATTTTCATCTAAATTAAATTTTTTTGGTTGCAAGTAAGTTAATTGACTAATTCTTTTTTGCTGGACCAGAGACATAAAATACTTGCACCGATTATGATGCCATTATTAATAGCTTGTCTTTCCCCTTTTACACTAAAATTCACCTTAAAAAATCTCATTTCTTCAACTTTAAATCCATTGATATTGTCAACCCATTTTCCATAGAAAAATGGAACTTGAAATTTTGTATAATCGAACTAATATATCTATTTGATAATTCTAAAAGATGACATATTTTATAAATTGGATTTCTATCTTTGGAACCCGATATGTGCATCACTTTATCCACAAGAACAACACCCCTATTTTTCATCATACTGAAGTCATCGTATTCTGTTGTATATAATGTATAACCATTGATTACAAATCCAGTGTAAGATATAACATTTGAATTAGGTACTCTATCCGGCCATTGAAGTCGTTCAGAAATTGAATTCGTATTTTCAGATAACTCCTTATAAATTTGATCTTTGAACCATCCTATAAACTATTGATTATGTGTATATGATATCCATATTTCATTCCTTGATGGATTAAAATCTATAAGAATTTATTTGTGGAATTCAATATATAGATCAAGATATTCACTATTATGTAATATGTAAATATGTGCTTGATCCCGCAATATAAAGGTAGTTTTAACAACATCTCTTCTGAAAATTCCTTTTCCCATAAGGCGTTCATTGTGAAGAGACTTTAAGAGACCAATTATTTCAACTTATGATAGGTAATTGGTATAAAATTTAATAGCTTCTTCAAAAATATATCATTCTGAAATATAACCTTCTAGACAAAATTGATTCTTGACATACCCTTTCAAAATATTTATATACCATTCAATGGGGTACATCCATCTATAATAGACAGGACCACATAGTTGAAGCTCTTTGACTAAGTGAACCATCAGGTGGACCATTACATCAAATAATTATGGTGGGAAGAACATTTCTAATTCACATAATATGATTGAAATCTCTTTATTCATGATGGGAAACTTCATCGGGTCTACAAATTTATTGCATCTGGATTTGAAAAAGAAGCAGAGTCTGGTTAATGTATTTCCCACATTTTTAGTAAGAATGAAACTGAAAGAAACATACATTAAATCTTGCATCAAAACATGACATTTGTGTGATTTTAGTCATTTTAACTTCAAATTAGTCATTGACAATACATTCTTAATATTTTATGAATACCCTTGTAGAACTTTTACACTCACAAGGAAAAGGAAAAAATGCAATGTTTCTTGTCTAGATAGAGTGTAAGATGTTAGAGGGAGAAAATTTGACCTTTTACCCTTCACCATTGCAAACTATTCCCTTATCCCCATTTCAATCAAGTCAAACCTAGCCTTGATGCCATATTTCATTTTTCCAAGAACATTCAGTAATGTGATGATAACACTATCAATTACATTTTTTTTCTATATTCATGACTTCAAGAAAAATGAATCACATACAAACAATTCCAATATAGTAATTAAAATAAAATTTATCTCTTCTTCCATCCTAATTTTTAAAGGTTTTTCAAAGATGATTTACTGAAAATAGTGTCAATCTTTTTTACTTTTTGTACAGTTGATCACCCATTGTTGGAGATAGTTTTGTACCTTGTTCTATATTCCTATTAAAGTCTATAATCCAGGATAGGTATTTATGTTGTCAAGGTAATTTTTTTTGATGTATTTAAAACAAAGTTTTGAGGAATGTTTCAATCAAACTGAGTATGTGTGTTTTGTACAAATGAGACACCACAACATGCCTTTAATGCTATAGCATGATAAATTTACATAAGTGAGGAAGTCATTTATTAGTCTATACAACATGGATCACAATGTGAATTCTTCACTTGTATGAGAATCATAAATTGTAACACCTGTATCCCACATAAATTTTAGATATCTGATCAATGGATCTAAATAGACATAAATATCATTACCAGGTTTCTTTGGGTTAGATATAAGTTGAGACAACATAATGCATTTTTTCTTCATACATACCCATGGTGGAAAGTTATAATTTACCAACATGCTGGGACATGTACTGTGAGTACTACTCTATACAACAAAAAGATTTATTCCATATATAGATAATGAAAGATGAATTTTTTTTAGATCATATCCATATTCAGGAAACTGGTAACCAAATTTCTTCCTCTGAAGAGAATATACTAGATGACGTAGGTTCCCATGTTTAATTATTATATATGTATTCCATGTTAATTGTTTAGTGGTTTCCTGAAATTCATATAGTCTTCTAAACCATGGAATTATAGGAAAGTACCATATAGATTTTTAAGGACTTGATTTATTTTTCTTGTATCGATCTGTGCCACAATTAGGACACTTTTTGAGTGATTCATGGTCTTTGTGAAATAAAATGTAATCATTTGGACAAGAATTTATTTCTTTAGAGATAATGACTATTGAACGTAACATTCGTTTAGGACCATATCTTTGTCATTGTAGTTCATTTTATTATGGTATCATATATTTCATAAGACCAAGTAGTTTTGTAAAGCTGGCGTGACTCCATCCATTTCCATCTTTCAAATTATATAACTTCAATATAGCTGAAAAATTTGTTTATTTAGTAAAAACAGAATACAATGGTTTCTTGGAACAACTATTTAACTCCTAAAACAACATTGAAAAAACATGAAGGTTGTATTCAATTTCAATTTTCATTTCTTCAATGCGATCTCCATCATCTTTTACAAATGTATTCACATCAAATGATTCATAAATCATAGTATCATCCTGATCGATGTCCACATTCATTTTTACTCATGTTTAGTCCAAATTTTTTAACTTTGATCTTTTCCATGACAAATAAAATATTCTTCTAATTATTTCGGACTAATTTGTATTGAATAAAAACAATGTAAACATGGAAAGTGGATTTTAGATGGGTCTTCTACATGGTTTCTTGAAAGCATGATGAACGCTTTAACTCCATCTTTATATTCATTTGTCATATGATTAACATGAATCCATTTTTGGTTCATATCCATCCTATTAGGTTGATAAAATATTAATTTTATACAATATATGAATAAATACACATAAGATATTCATTATCAAAAGAGAAAGTTATAGACAATTATATTAAGGGAAATATAGATCATTTCTACTAGAATATCTGAGCACCTAGATATTACAAATCCAATAATAAGAGCTGTTGGAATTTGAAAAAATAGAGGGGAATAAAGGGAGATAATAAATGATATTATCACTAAACTTTATAGGTGTAAACTGGAAGATGGATAGTGCAATGAACCTTGCCTGAATTACCCAAACAACATCAGGTCAAATAATTTTATGACCTGTAACACACCTCAAAGTCACTAAAGGATAGTTTAATCTATGGGTGTAAAAAACTATAAATGGGAGGCACCCCCCAAAATAAAAACAATTAGTACCAGAGGTTGAAAAAACTTCTATAAGGACCCTTGGGGTCATTCGACATGCAGACCCAAAATCATAATTACCCGATATAGGCATAGCTTTTAGACAAACAACTATGAAAATAAATGAAGCAACAGCTATATAGACACACATACATGTCACACCAGTATAGTAAATCACTCACTTATAGTCTATAAGAAATATCAAATAGATAAACACCTGATATTCAAACATAACATGAACCAAAGCCGCCATAATGATTCAAAAAGTGAAGGATTGATGTGATAAAACCTCATGTGCTTAACTGGTGATGACCCCTTTGAATCTGCTCCATAAGAAAACTAAGGACCATATTGAATTTTAAGAGGAACTAGATCCTATGATACATATAACCAATAAAGGAACATACATCACTCCACTGACTTGATTCTTGAAAAATATCATATGAAGCTGGATTTCCACTGAGGTGTCCATGAAAGGTGTCATCATATATATAATCATTAGTGAACCACCAATGTGCCTCAAATTAGTAGTCAATAAACAAGAATATACATGAATATTTCTACACACAGACAAATACACACACACACATATAAATACATATATATATATACATATACATATATATATATATATGTGAAGAAATTATTTTGTAAGAAGATATAAAACATAATAGGAAAACAACAATGAATAATTCCAAGGTTCACTATCAGATATAAACAACGGATCATACATCATTAGTCAACAAAAACAATAGACCAAAAATCATTCCTTAAACAATGGATCACAAAAAATCGTAAACAATGGATCATAAATAATAGATAACAAACAAATTTTATAATAAGAAATCAAAAATGAAACCAAAAATACACAAAAAAAATTGGAAGGCCTACCTCACTAGGTTGAAGAAAATCTGATACCCTCTTTGGATGTCAGACGATATGTTTAGAGGAAATAGAGTGGTGTGATTTGACCTTCTATTCACCGAGGAGGAGTGTCGGAAGTGGGTGGCTTCCGCAGAAATATTCTATATCGTGACGAGTTCGCAAATAGTTAGGGTTTTCAAAATAGATCGTGACACTTTTATCAGAACTTATTACATAAGCGATGATAAAAGGACTATTTATCAGTGCTAAAAAATCACTGATAAAACCAATATTTATTAGTGCTAAAATTATAGCGCTGATAAATTTTCATTTTATCAGCACTTTGTTTAGCACTAATAAATCCTTATATTTTTCAGCACGAAAAAAGCACTGATAAATATTATTTTATCAATGCTTATTACTGAATCACTGTTAATGTATTTATAATTAAAATTATAAATAAAAATTGTAAATATTCATAAATAATTAATAAATATATAAAAATGTAAATATTTTAAATATATTCCTTTTTTAAATATATTTATTATAATTGTATAATTATTTATTCATAATTATAGAATAATTTTTAAAAAATATTATTTATATCATTATATATATTTATATAATTATACATATATATATTTAACAAATATATATAAATATAAATATAGTAAATATTGTCATTATTTAAGTAAATTTATTTTAAATTTAATTATTATTGAAATATACATATTTATTTATTATAATTATATAAATAACTTTAAAAAAATATTTGTTTATTTATACTTATAAATATAAAATTGTATAAATATAGTTAATTTACATTTATAAATATATTTATTTATAAATATTTTTTTAAAAATATTTTTTTAACATTATTAATGAATATCTAATTTTGAGTGCATGCATATATGTACAAAATGAGTGAAATTGAATAAATTAAGAATATATATACCTTTAATTTTTTTTAAAAAAATGGATAAGTTCTGTGTGTTCATATTGTATAAAAAATACATTAATTATGTAAATGAAATATCAATATAACATACATTTGATCTGTATTAAATAGAAAAATAAAATTACATTCAATTATACGTCGAGTACTATGAAATTTTTCAATATTTTTAATTCATATTAATTTTTAATTATATACCATTATTCAATAAATATATGATAATTTAATGTAAATCACATAAATATTTTGTAATATATAAATCATATTTATATACATTAATATATATCTATATATTTAATATATACAATTTAATAACATTAATTATCATAATTATCTAATTAATAAAATGTTTAATATTTAATAATGTATAATCAATAAATTCATTGTTATAAATAGTTATTTAATTAATAAAATATGTATTTTTTAAAATAAACATATTTTTTATTTTTTATTTATTTAATTCTTTCATTTTATTATCGCTAAAAATACATTGGTGAAAGAAATGTTTATCCGCGCTAAACATAAAGATCTAATAAAGTGTACCCTTTATTAGTTCTAAAAATAAAGCACTGATAAAGGTTTCCTTTGTCTACAATAAAATAAAAGTTCTGATAAAAGTTAAAATTTATCAATGCTTTCTTTATAGCTGATAAATATGACATTTATCAGTGTTTTCTTCTAGTGCTGATAAATGACAGTGCTGTTAAAGTCTTATTTTTTAGTAATGCGTGGGGTAAGCACTCAAATAGGGATATGTGTAATATGATGGTATAACAAACCCTACATGAACTAGGGACAAATAATCCCTAGTGCTACACCACATACACATTCTTGAGGAGGCTTGTGTATAGTTTAAAGTCGTCAGGCTTTGAATTAGAGTGAACATTTTAAGGTCATGTTGCATAGACCATATGGTTCTTAGTTTAAGGTCATACAATTTAGACCATGGACTCCTCAAAATAATAAAGGTATCATGGAATATTTACAAACTCGATGTGAATAGAGGCCAAATAAGACCAGCGTGCCATAAATGGGCCCTAAGGATGAAAAAGGGTCGATGAATTTGCGGATAGGACTAAAGGCAAAGTGTCTAGGAATTTTTATGTATCCTGCAAGGGAATGAATCAATCGATACATAGTTCTTGATGGAAGTCTTTCTAGGTTGGCTAGATCCATACATAGGGAGGGGGAATGGTAAATGATTGATTCAAAGGGAGACGTCCTCTCAGGTGAGAACATTATGGTGTTGTGCATTTTCTCATCATGTATCTAGGATGATAATTGTTACATAGTTTAACATAATACATCTAGGATTTTGGGAACACAGTTTATTTTCATGCAACTAAGACATGTGTTGGTTATACAGTTTAGCATTGTGCAACTAGGTTGAAGGGTGGAAAGTGTTTCGAAAGGGATGTGAATGATGTAGAAGCTATAACTTGACATGAATGAGGACCAAGGGCCCATTCTTCACAATACACTCCCAAGGAAGACTTTAACATATTTTAAAGTTAGGATGCATTTACTTAAACTTTTAGTTTAAGTTCTTAGAGCTCATACCATAGGATAAATATTAGTTTATGGTCTTAATGTTTGGACCATATACCCAATTTAACATCGTGTTCCTAGGAAAATAGATTCTTATGAGAAATACTTCTTTAGAAACTTGGCATTGGTTGGAGGTGTAATTTTCTCACCATACATGGTGATTAAATAGTAAACACAATTTTAATAGACCATATGTGTGATGTAAGGACCTTCCCAGTTGGGATCCAACTATAGAGGCTTATTTCCAGGTAGGATTATCTTTCTGAGATATTGCAGACACCATAAAATGTGTTCCATTCACTTTTCCGTAGAGTGAAGATATGATTCTCACATCGACAAAAAATGTCAAGTATGAGTAATGATGTGTTCACCATGAAGAAAGAACATTCAGGTAAGATTTCAATTTTCCAAAATACTACCCCATACCCGATGAATAAGTGCAATGATTTCCCATTCTAGGAGTATGTAGTGGATCTCCAAGATCAATGATGAAAAGGTGTCGACACATTAATTTTAGTTTCCATGTTTCATCTGAGAATAATTGGTGCATTTACCATATCAAGTACTGTAGATCTCTTCAATACCTTTGATTTGACTGGTCTTAGAGCCCAAACCGGATTATTGATCAAAATTTATGGCACTCAAAAGACGGATAAAATTTCACAAAGGGACCTATGCGAGGGACCTACATGGAGTACCTACGCAGAGGAACTACATAGAGGACCTACGCAGAGGACCTATTCAGGCTACATTTCTTCGACCAAGCCCATTCGTGCCTATAAAAAGAGCCCTTGGGCTCCACATTTTTAGACTAAAAAAAGTGAAAGACTCTCTTAAGCTCCCATTGCGTAGCTCTTTCACCTAGATCTCCCAAATTGTCTTAGGTAGTTCTCTAAACTACAAAAGAAGGGACAATTAAAGGGGATTGGAATGTTTTGAAGTTTTTCACATTCTTCAATCGTCATCTATACCTACACGGTACAACTGTTCGTCGTACCTTCGTGATAGGGCAACTCGAGGTACCTACGCGGCATACCTGCGTGAGGTACCTACACGAGCATTTTAAGAACCCTTCATAAAATCCATCCATGGCAGGTTATCTCCTTCTTTGGTTCCCTTATCTGAAAAGGTCCTAATTTGAAACCTCCACAAAAACCTCATGACTTCTAAAACCTTTGGGTAAGGCACATAAGCGTTTCTCTAATTTGGGTTTGTATTTCCACAGTCAGAGGTTTCCCACATTTGTGTCACAATAGGGTTAGGATTCTTGGGATGTTTGGGGATTTTTATGTAGCACCCCGAGATTTTATGAGAAGTATTATTTTTAATTTATTTGATTTCTTGTGTTTTATGCTACACCGAGATTATCTTTCACTATATGAAACACCGTATTAGCTTGCAGTATACACAACACTATTCTTGGATCATGTTACACAAAATTTCAAGTTCGTTTGATAGAAGTTATTCTACGCAACATTGAGTGTATATATATATATATATATCTATATAGTCAATGTATAAATGAAATATGGTTGAATTATATAATACACAACAACAAAGGAATATTTCACTACACACAACCCTGACTTGGCTTTTTGTACATGCAATCGCAACCTTCCATGATAGCGCATGTTGTACGCAATACCAAGTTTCACTAAACAATGATATGTTATTAAAATATTATATAAACTAGCTGTTATGAATAGTAATACCCACTTTTTGAAATTTTATAAATTTTATCTTTCAAAATGGACTTCATTTTTGGATTCAGAATATCGAAATTAGCCTAGGGTGAATTTTTGGTATTTTTCTGAAAACTTTCAATTTTTGATGAATCGTGAAAATACTGGGTTACTATTTAAAAACCGACTTTTTATTTTATTTTAATTTATTTTAGGTCAAAATTGAAACTTAATACCTATATAAGTTCAATGTAATTAATTGGAGTCATTTTATAATAATTTTAGATATAAAAAAATTTTATTGAACTTTTCACCGTCTCTTACCCACCTCCTAGGAGAATTTGTAAATTTACATAAAACTTAATGATACCGCTTCTGTGAGTGGAATTTCAAAAATCCGAGAAACACGGTTAATATCAAGGAGTAAAATGTGGTTCAATAAAATAAAAATAATTTTTGGTGAATATTAACTTTTTACTTTTATTTACCATGGTTAAAAGTAAATAGGGTAATTAAGGGTAAAAATGATATTATTATTACCCTAACACATGTCCTAATTCTATTAGATAAGTTTAATTCGACCCAAAAAAACCTTAGGATTAAAATATGACCCTTTAGGTCCACTTAGATTAGATTAGGACACTTATTATTATTTTATTTAAACAAGAGTTAAAAGAGTTAAAATCAAAGATTAATAACTAAAACATTTTTAATATAGGGGTATACATAAGATAAATTCGAATATAAATATTAATTAGAAAGATAAAAATATTTCCTACATAATGGTTATTTATTTATAATTTTGAGACATTAAATTAGTTAATTTATTTAAGACACAATGATGATGAAGTAATTACCTTATTAATTAAATATTAACATAATTGCTGTTATAAATAACCAAATAAATGTAATTTGATATTTTTTAGGAATTAAAATAATTTTATAGGTTAATATGACATGTTAGTTTTGATTTAATTAATTTTTTTTAACTAATCATGCTGTTATGATTTTCACAAAAATCAATTACCAAATAGTGTCAAAATTGACATAAAATAGTTTTTAAAACAAATATTATATTATTAATTGTTATTATATTCCTAAAAATCTAATGTTCGGCCACATGACTTAGATAAGGTTATATATATTAATAATGAACAACCTGAGTTTTTTTGTCTTGTTATAGTAAGTTTATTAACCATATAGTGTAAGAAAACAAGAAGACATAGTAAAAGTTAAATTATTTAACTTAGAGTTAAATCTAAATGATAAGGTTAAAATAGTAACCCAAACTTCTCTAAAACCTATTGGATGAGATTATTTAGACCCATACCAACTTTATCTTCTAAAAAAATCAATTTTGAGCTATTATAAACAGAATACGACTTCATTATAAAATGATATTTTAAGTTTTCCCTAAAGTTCCCCTCTCCTCCCTTATAAAAGGGCACGTCCTCCCACTTCTCTTTACACAATTTTGAGCTTTAATGTTCGGCCAAACCCTACACATTCCCATTATCAACTTCCCTAGAAACATTATAGAGGTTCTGGTCTCCTCAAAAGACCAACTCTAGTGCCGTAAGAGGAATCTTAAAAGAGGTGCGTCGAAGAAGAGGTAATCTCTTCTACCGATTCTTTCAAGTTTTCTTTCTTCTTAAACTTCTTCTTCTTTAGTTGTTTCATTATAAATTAATAACATCAGTATCAATAATATACTGATATGTTATTATAAATATTAAACAAACCTGTTTCACCTTCTATCCATCCTACGGAAAATGAAATCCCCGCGCGTGCGTACATACGGAATACCATCTCCACACCGTGGTGTAATATGTTTTTCCACCACCACCTTACTTGGATGGGTATAATGGTGTGAAGAATAAATATATATAGTTATTATAACATCATACTAATTCTGAGATATTATATCATCCAATCCATTTCAATTCAATAATTATGGGAACGATATCATCGCTCGTGCGTACGTACTGATTACCGTCTCCATGACGCGATGAGATTCATTCTCCATGTTAACCGTTAAAGAATGATTATAAAGTATATATACTGAATAATAATGAAATATATGACATGATAAAGCTACTTTATTTATATATATATATATATCATTTACTTTCTTCCATTCAAGTCAATAAGGAAAGGAAAACAATGTTCATGCGTACGTACGGCCTACCGTCTCCATGAATGGTGTATTTCATTTCATTTATCCATCTATTATATTACATATATATAATCAATATATATGATATATAAATCCGGATTTACATTCTGGAAGTAATTAAATCATGATATAAGTAATAATAATATCAAGAACAACATGTCCAAACACGTACGATAAATAAAACGATTTTACCCAAAATGCTGCTTTAACATGGAATTTACAAAAGAACAGATAATATAAATTCATAAGTGAACCATATATGATATCATAAAAATGAATATGATTCTGTACTAATACGATGACATTATATAAATCATTATACAGGAGGTTTAGATATGTATGAAGCATATCAGACCTAAGGTAAGGGATAATTTTGCAATCTCATTTTTATCTGAGACTGCTTATATGTAAGTATTTACTGGGGTTATATTTTTCATCCATGTTCATAAAATGTTTTTCATGAAGTGTTTAATATTCTTCCATGTATGTTTAATGTCATGTTTACCCCTCTTTTACTTTTATGTTGTGTTATGTAAGGAATCTTTCTTTTGTTTACCATACATGCTACTTTTTGACTTTTCCATTAAAAGTATGAGGAGAATGTTTTTTTAACTTATACGGCATGAACGGATTTTTACAGTTTCATAACACCTAATTTTCATGAAGATTACTCTACAATATTTCATGACTATTTTCAACAAAATCCTATTCTTTAAAAATTTCATGGAATTTTGTGAAAATAAAATGATTTTGAAGAAGAACAAATATTTTCCTCAAGAATTCATTTCAAGTGTTTTATCAAAACCATTTTCCATCCGAGATGACATTATTTAATATGTGTATGTTTCAAGTATAATGTATCTATGATTTACATGGTTACACTTTCCTTATGAAGAAATGATATCCATTTTTTTATATGGATTATGTTATGATGGGATGATGTTTATGAAACCCATTTTATTCTTTGGGTTACGATGAATGATTTATGTTTATGTTGTGGAAAATGTAAGAATGATTTAAATATGAGATGTGTGGGAACAATATATCCCTCCAATGAATTGGGTAAATATTTATATCTCATGAGATATCCATGGCTAGAAAGGTAAGTTAATCTGATTCAGTGATACAAGACTGGAATGGGGAGTTAACTCGATTCAGTAAGGGACTTTATCCACTAAGATAGTCTTGGAAGCAATGAATTGGCTACTATGGTGATAATATCATGTGATTAATGGTTTACCACAATTTAATGTTTTATTTCCATGCAATTTTATCACAATTGATGATCCATTATGATCTATGCCTTACGTACTACCCTGTTTTATGTCATTGCTCAAGATTTTGATGAATAAATATTATGTTCATGATTTGAAGTTCAAATATATATGGTTTGTTTTATTTTCTCCATGATTACCCTTACTGATCATTTGAGATCACCCTTTATATGTTTTCCTTTCCCCAGGATATAAATAAAGGTTTTAGGTTAAAAAGGAAGATCTTTATGGGAGATGTTGAAGATCTTTCCCCAAGATTAGAAGATTATATTCCAAGTTTCCAAAGACAGTAAACTATTATGGTCTTTTGGTGTCCATTTTCGTTATGCATTAAGTATTTCTCAAAAGTAATTTAATGTCTATATACGTCATGCTTTGGGTATTTACATTTATATCCATAGTTACATGGAATTTTCTCCAAAAAATAGTGTTAGAATGTTCCCGATTTGGAGGATGGTTGGTTACCAGCCTCGCCCTTCTCAAAGAGGCGACCCAGAACCTCATGTATCCTTTAGGAAGGGTACACTTTGCACTTTCTATTCCTCACAAGTATAGGAGAAGTCTACCTCCCCTACCAGAACCAATTTCAGGGGATCCATCCTAGTATAATCCCCTCACCTTCACCTCTTATTCCTTCCATTTGGACCCTTGTCCAATGTGAAGAGAATAGAGGGAGGGCTCATCACCCCGCCCTCCTACACCATCACCTCACCCTCTTCCACTGTCGACATGCCAACTTCCATCAACATGGAGGAAAAATTTGAAAGTGTAAATTTTCATTATGGAATATTTCACATCCTCTTGTTTCTCACACCAAGCATGACTCACGTGATCTTAGAGATACATGATGGTTACAACAGGCGCACAAACACTCACCAAGGAACTACGAGAACTCTGATTCTTGTTCAAATCAGGATACATTGGAATATATTTCAGAGCCTGAGCTCACTCCTCAAGAATCCAAACCTAATTACCCCAATTTGGACATTATCCTTAGAAAATAATCCCCAAATTCAATCCTCAAATCAACCAGGCATCCTTTTTTAGGAAGTAAGTCCAAAATCATCTATCTCAAAGGACCATAATCTCCTATGAGACAGATTGAACTACGTGGGATTTGATTCCCATCCACATGGGATATGTAGGAAGACCTATTGAGGTTTAAACCCAGCACTTCAAATCAACCCTATTCTCCTTGGTCCATATTCCCAATAGGGTCTGATCCTACTTGAAATCTCATATCCTTTCCAAGTTCCTCGGGCTACTTCATCGTAATTCCCATACTAAGTTTTGACTAAGCACATTTCTCTTAGAGTTCATTTTCACATGACCTTAAAAGGTATGATGTCTCCTATTAAGTGGTACTGAACTATGAGGGTTCTGATTCCTTTCACAAGGATACGTAGGTAGATCATTTTATGAGCACGATCCCAAGATTAAAACAAACCTTCATCTCCCTGGATGACAATAAATTCTAGAGTGCCCCACTGAGTGGATTAAAAACTAGTGTCATTATAACAATGATTAAAAGAATCTCTAATAAGTATATTATAGGATACCATTAATGGAAAACCTTGAATACATACATATGTTTCCATTGATGAAGAACCTTGAATGCATAATGATGATTCTAAATTTTACACATGTTAATAAGTGATTACAAATTCCAAGGGATACTTATGATATACTTGGTTAATTAATAAGGTTTCATGAAAATATTTTAATTTTAATAAGAGAGTCCCAGATTAGATAATAATTCCCCCCCAAAAGGGTGTGATGAGTCCAACCTCCCATCCTCTCGACCAATGAACGTTCTTAAGTATCGTAAAGTTCAAAACTTAATGAACACCCACCTTTGGAAAGTAGGTCCTATTTGGATAAATAACTATTGGAAGTTTCTGGTTCCAAGAATAAATCCAATGGAAACCACCTAAAAATAGTGATTCTTAAATCTATAACACACGTTTCAAGGATCTACGAAACAAAAATGGTGAACCTGACGTCAATCCTTAACCAAGTTAATAATGTTACCCACATTTTTGTCCCCTATCAATTGATAAAGGAAGGACGGGAAAAGGAATTAATCACACATGTATCCATTTGAAAAGATGTCAATTTAATAGAGCTTGCTGTTGTTCTCATTTTTCTACATAATTCCCTTCAATACAAAGAATAGATTTCTCCAAGGCAAAATCTGTGAACTTCCCAACTATTGCTCAAGATGGATTTCTATCCAGGGGAAGGATGTTTCCACCAACCCATCATCTTCAACACTGGGTCTCTAATGTGATGGTTAAGGAATATCGCCATCACAGTACAATCCCAACTTTGGAGGCTACTCGATAGGCCCTCCAGGTCAACAATAATCCTCGATCATCTGGCCAACAATGACCAATGATCAAGAAGAAAATGGTGCTAAACACCGTCTCCAACCATTTAGGGTCTTTATCCCCGGAACACAATAATCAATATCTCCCATACTATAGGGAGGTGGATAAAGAGGCCACTCAAGGCCTAAATTCAAGAATGTGGGAGTCCGTACTGAGGACTCCCACTAGCAATCGCCTCCAAAATCATGCAATAGTGTATACCCAACATGATGGGGGTGTTGCCTCTAGACGTTCGGCCCAGGTCTCCCAGACTCGGCCACACAAGATGAACCGCTAGGGACACAGTTCGGTCAACAGGGAGCAGGTTCTCACCTCTGCCTCTTCTGGAGAAGTCCATCGATAAAACTTGATGGAAAACAACGAGAAGGCACATACACCTATTCATCCAAATTTTGTTGATCAGCTGTCTTGTCTGACAACAACCCACAAATACCACCAGATAAACCCAACAGAGTATCGTTAACATGCACATACACCTTCTCACAAGTTATCATCTAGTCATCAGGCACGTCTGACTGCATTTAAAGAGGTCTGCCAATCTAATATGGTGGAAACTTGTAAATAGGAACATGAACCTGTTTACAATCACTAATTCTATCCGTAGTCTCGTCTTCCAGTATTGAAGGAAGCCCATCAACCATACTTGATGGAAAATAACCAGCAGGAACATACACCTACCAATGTTCATCAAGCCTTCCAACAGTCTCATTTGGTAACACTTGGAGAAGTCATTCGGAAATCTCTGATGAAAAATTCTGGGCAGACCCAACTCTCTACCCCTATGCGTGAGCATTTTCAATATCCATTGATAGGAAAATGAGGAAAACATCAGGAACATACACCTACTACAGATACGGAGTGGATATATATTCTCGTTCTAGCCGCTGAAGTCACCAAAAACATCTTATCAATGGTGAAAGGGCAGAGGCATATCCCTGCCCCTATTCTGGAAGCATGTCAGGATATTTTAACAACTACTTTAGCAGTATCAGGGGAACTGACATATAAATCTGTCCCCACACATGGGATGAAACATCGACATTCCATCCCAGAGCAGATACACACCTCTGTTCCAGTCCAAGAGGGTCATTGGGCATTTTCCCCCATATCATACAGACAATAGGGTTGGGAACATACACCCTTTCCAATTGATGTTAATCAGTCTTTTTTGGTAACTACTTCAAGGGAGGCACATACACCTTCCCATTATAACCACTTCTCCCTATAGGTGGCTCCAACTAAGTATAATAGAACATCCAAAAATAAATCTCACCAAATACGGTTTGAAATCAAGAGTTAAATTATGATTTATCTCCTTTTAATGTTGGAGTTCTTGAAGCCCCCCGACATTTATTTGTTGCAACTCATGATCCTACCCTCTCATTACCAAATTTTGGGAGTAGTAGTTGTAATTATGAATTTTATCATCGGAAAATTCATCATGAAGTATTTATTTGTGAAAATTAGTTAAATCCAGAGTGTCTATCTTTGGATGAGAGACACGACAACCCTCTGTGTGTCCAGAAGACCAAGGAGAAAGAAGATTTATCCGTTGATGTAATCCATCATGGTGATCCTCCCCATGATGGAATTCGCTGTGAAATTACTCTCCCTAGTAGTATTTTTCATTATCAAAACAATTATATAATTTAAAATGTGGCAACAAGAAAGCCCTCCTATCTCGATGAACTTGAAAACCCAAGGACAATTATGTCTGGTTCCTTGTCATTGATGGGTGAAACACTTTCTCTGTTAGAAGAAATCTTAAGAGAACATTCATTCTCTGAACCTCCCTTGGGTCATTTATCCTCTAATGCAGAGCATCCAGTTTGGTCAGACCAAGTGGAGAAACCACTAGTGAAAGATGATGAAGACCTGTTAAACATGAGGAAACAATTAGCTAAAAAAGAAATACCAGTCATGTTCTGGCCTTCAAAAAATTCTCAGTTTGATATTCCAGAATTGATGATAGAAGATTGCATTCATGACATTCATCTCAACTTATGGAAAACTCTTCATCATTTCAAAACAAAAGTATTACCATATGATGAATATCAAAATCATGTAAAGGTAATATAAGGATTACAACACAAAATTTACAAGACATACCTTTCCGTTTCCCAACATCCAATGGTTGAAAAACAACATATAACCCTTCATCGTGCATGCCTCAATGCTCTAAAGAGGCTACACCAATTAATTTCTGATTCCCCATCTAATGTTCGCATCAGAGGATGGGGTGCATATAGAGAATTGAATTTTACTACACTCTAAAATCAGAAAAGTCCGCCAAAAGTGGTCTCATGAAATGTTACTTCCCACAACTGAACACAATCAATAGTTTTCGTATGTAATCAAATGTACGCTCAAGAATAGGCCTCAACCACTTCTCACCAGAATCAGGCCCAAAGAAAAGAAGTTGTTGAGATACTTCTACATCAAGCCTCTCAGAATCTTGAGCAGGCATCCCATTTAGAGGATGTTAGGAATCAGAGGATGAAAATGTCTAAAATATCACAATGATCTTCTGAAATAGGTGATTTAAGTAATTTTCAGATGATGCACCCAGCTAATGTCTGAACCAAAATCTGCAAAATCCGAAGAGCAGTTGCAAGAATTTCAGCTGTAGCAGTTCAAGAATCACCCCAGCATTCCAGGATGAGGGCTCATTTAATGAAACCTTCAAATTCATTAAACAATGTTCAAATATTTGAAGAATAATAATTGGATCAACCCCAGCCTGCAGGGTTGGGGGATTTTTCACATCTACAATCCCCTCCTTAATGGAAGTCGGTTTTTTCTCAATTAGGGAAGAAGCCACAAGGAAAGTGTACAGCTAAACTATCCAATGATTCCCTTCATGTTATTGTCTGCCAAACAGTTCTTGGGAATTCTTCATATAGGAGAACGAATTCTCATGAAATACAAAAAGGGAGACGATCTAGTAGAAACACTGATAGAATGTCGTTAATTCATTATGCGTTAGTGAATGTTATCAATACCATTATAAAAGATCCTCATTAAATAAGTCCAGTTTAGGGGAATAAGAAGATGAAGTTCTTGTCCACAATATGGTATACACCGAGGTAGATGAAGAAGGTGTGTGTACATGAAATTAGAGGCTTAACCATAATTTAGGTATGCCTTCAAATAACTGACTCCCCCCTCTCTTAAAATCATTTAACAAGGGGAAAGGAAAAAAGTAAGACTGCACATCACTTTTCCAATAGAGAAGGTCAATCTCTTTCACTTGAATATAGATTTTCATAGCAATAAGAGGAAATGAAGGAGTTTAAAATAATCAATACAATGTTGCTTCAAAACAGAATTTATGCTAGACATACTCCCCAGGCAAGTTCTCAACTTGAAAATCTTATAGGAGCTCCACAGCAAAGGGGATTTTTAGTATCTATAGATGCGGATAATGAATTCACTTCATTGGGTATACAATCAATATAGGGTCATATACATCCTGATAGACCTATTACCGTGGGTTATCCAATACAGATATCAGCACCATCATCAGTGGTCTTACCGGTCATTGCACCAGCTCAATTTCCAGTTGCAATACCTGCACAGAATCCAACTCATACAAATATTCCCTAAATACATATGAACACAATTGATGTATTAAATACATGATTGGAAGCTATGGAGGAATGACGTGCACGAATTCAACCAAAAAAAGAGAGCTTACCCTGAATGGGTGGATGAGATTCTCCCCCCCCCCCCCACCAAATTTTGTAAATACCACATTCCCAATTTTTAATGGTTCGGGAGATCTGGATCAACACTTAACACATTTTGTTTCTCATTGTGATCCTATAATGGTAACCTATCAACAAAAAGAAGTAGTTAAACTTAGGTTTTTTGTGCAGTCATTACAAGGACAACTTTTGTCTGGTATACAAATCTACAATCTCAATCAATTATTGGGTGGGAAGATCTCTGTCAAAAATTAATTCTTCAATTTATCTCAACATTACCAAAGACGATAGTTTTTAATATTACCAGTTGTAAACAAAGGGAAAATGAAAGAGTCTTGGATTTTATTGCTTGATGGAAGGGATTAAAATATTCCTTTAGTTTAGCACTCCCCCAAGAAGATTTGCTGCAAATATGTGTGGAAAATCTGCGTGATGAATTACACCATTGATCCCAGTGAAATACATAGGGGGGTTTCGAGACCATACTTCAATCACTCAACAGATAGAAGACTCTATTATAGAGACTAAGGCTAAAACACGTATAAATTCCATTAGTTGCAAGAAGGAGAATAAGAACAATATAAGTTTCTATAGTTACACTCAAACAGGCACTTGTACCTACTTCTACTTCAAGTCCTTTATCATACCAAAGGGATACACTTCATGAGAATTAGCAGCAAAAACTACCTCGTCAAGATGATCAAAGAGATCAAAGGGGAAAATAGTTCAAGGAATTAAAGAGTAAAGTTTATTCTTTTAGGAATGAACAAGTTCCTGATTACTTCATATTAGCCTTAGAAAACAATTTGGTTCAGTTTCCAAGGCCAAAGAATCCAAATAAAGATGAAGATTTAGATCGTATGAATTATTGACCCTTTCATCAGATGTTGGGACACCCCATTCAAGAGTTATTTGTTTTCAAAGACCTTCTGAAAAATATGGTAGACTATGGACAAGTAAAATTGAGAAGTTTATCAGCTCAAGTAGCACGTGTTACTGCCACCAATCTAGATGAAGAGGGAGAATGTAAAGAGGTTAAAAGTAAAAGTGTGCAAAAATATGATGATTGGATGATCAGAAAAACGATCAACCAGACTCATGCTATTTTATGAACATAGTTGAAACAACCAATTGTGTCTTCTACCACTCCTTCCATAGCAAAACCATCTTTATCAAAACGACTTTCCTCAAAGAAAAAAGTGGCCATTAGGATAAAGGGAAGTCAGAAAAAGACGAGTTCATGTCAAGGAAGAAGTTTTCCTTAACCCTGGTAGATTTTATGCCATATGATTCAAAACTACGGGCACCGCCCTACCAAACGTTAAAAACAGAAGTAACCTATCCGGCAGAATCCTCCTCAGATGAATAATTTATTTTTGGTTCCATAAATGTTATCTAGTTAACAGATCTTTATGTTGATGGTGATTCTGATTGTATTGATCCAGAATTATTTGTGCCTAATTGGGGAACTAGAGGAAGAGTCTAAGTTCAAGGGTACATTGGAAGAAGTGGGAATTATAGAAACCATCCTTTTAACTCTACCCCTAATCAAGCCATATATGCTGCAAAAAATCATGGAAAAACCCTTTTGCGAGCTCAATAAGAACAAGGAGTTTCTTCCATGCAAAACAAGTCTAGTTCTGGGAAAATTATTTTGGAAGACCAATTAAAAGCTACACCATCTTCTTCTCAGCAGATGAACAGACTTAGTCAATCTAATTTACCAAATTCAGTGGTATTTACCACTTCTATTTCAACACAAAATACATCTACAACAGAAGCATCAACTTCCAAAGCACCTACAAAACCACATCTCTATGCTGTGAAATGCAGAACTTTGGACAAAAAGTATGATGTCTTGAAATAATTGGCCCAAGTACCATCCAAGTTATCAATTTTGGATTCTTTGAATCTGTCAAAAGATCTTCGAGAAACACTCATTGAGGCCTTGTTAAGTCCTCAAGAATTTGAAACCGAAGTTGTTGCTGCTAAGGTTTACCGTATAGAGAATGATTCTACAGAATGTCATGCATTAATATGTTTTACAGATGAAGATGAAGACCATGTGGTACATGGATACATCAGAACTTTGTATCTATCTGGAAAGGTTAATGAAATGGATATCTGACTACCCTTTATTGATAATGGCTCTGGGGCCAACCTCATTCCCATTCATACACCTCATCGATTGGGCCTAACTGAATCTGACTTATCTCCTTTGAATTTAATGTAGCATGGATATGAAAAGAATGAAAAAGAACCTCTGGGTGAAATTACACTCAGAACACAGTTTGGAGATCTTGTGTCTAATTCAGATTTCATGGTTGTTCGTCAGGACACAACCTTCAATATTATGCTTGGAGGGCTTAGTTGCATCAACATGAAACCATACCTTCATCATACCACCAATGTATAAAATACTATTTCAATGATCAAATAATAACATTTTATGATGACAAGGCTCTGTTCAAAATATGTGAATCTCAATACATTGAGGCAGAGTTTTGTCACACAAAAGGAATGAAGTCCCTGACTAAAAAGATAACCAGAGTTAATTCTCCAAATGGGCTGGAAAAGATTCCAACAAATCCATTCATGCATTTGAGTACAGATTATGTGTTACCCATCAATCAATTTAAAAGTTTAAAGCCAAATCCATGCACTCATCCAATAATTCCCATAACGTCAATTGTGGCAATTGGGCCTGATAACATGGGAGAAATTATTGATGCACCAAGAAATGATGAAAGATTGAATGGAGATGTTTTTATTTCATCTGCTGAACTACAACGAGCCTCTACTTCATCAATAAGAATAGAAGAAATTGTAGCAATATTAGAGGAATACAAATATGTTGATTCTCAATCCATCAATACCTATTTACCATAGGAAGACCCTTCATAATCACTAGGGTCAGATATGGTGATTCTTCTTCAGGATTTTCAAATATTGAGTCCTCCCCAAACATTGGGAGTTTTTCCTTATCATCTACCATGAAAATTGAAATAGAAGAGGTGAAACATAATTAACAAGAAGAAAATCTTGGGGATGCTCCTCCAAAATTTGAAGAAGGTGTTTTTACCACTGTGGATGAACTCAAAAAGATAAATCTGTGTACAGGAGAAGATCAATTCCCCACCTTAATTAGTACGACCATGACCTTTGAGGGGAAAGAGGTGTATATTTCCTTTCTAAAGAAAAACCGAGATGTATTTTCTTGGAATTATATAGAAATGTCAGGTCTTAATCCTGATGTAGCCACCCATCATTTGGGTTTTCCAGAAGAACATCGGGGGTTCAAGCAAGCAGCAGGGAGAACACACCCAACTCATGCCTCTAAAATGGAAGCTGAAGTTGATAAGATTATAAAGGCTAACTTTTTCAGGGAAGTTCAGTATCCCAAATGGCTAGCCAATATTGTCCTAATGAAAAAGTAGAATGGGAAAATTAGATTCTACATTGATTTCAGAGATCATAACCGGCATTTTCTTAAAAATGATTTTCCAGTCCCGATTACAGAACTTCTAATTGATTCAAAGACTGGCTATAAAGATCTTTTCTTCATGGATAGATATTCTGGTTATAATCAAATTTGAATGGCCCAGATGATGAAGAATCTATAGCCTTTAGAGCTCCTCAAGGTGTGTTTTTCTATCGAGTAAGGAGAGACATATAAACGTGTCATGCGGCATATCTTCAAACCCTTCTTAGGGAAATTTGTTCAATGTTATGTGGATGATTCAGTAATAAAATCCAAATAACGTTCCAATCACTTGGCTGATTTGGAAACCATATTTCGCAAACTTCAGCAACATAATTTGAAGATGAACCCCTCAAAATGTGCTTTCGAGGTAACCTCAGAAAAATTTTGTGGCTTCTTTGTACGCCATCATGGTATCGAAGTTAATCCTGAGAAAAAAAAATCCTTGGTATGTCACCTCCTCTAAATTTGAAAGACTTTAGAGGACTTCAAGGACACTAGGCTTATATTCGGTGCTTTATCGCCAATTTGGGAGTAAAATGTTTATCTTTCACTAGATTAATGAAGAAAGGAATTAATTACAAATATACTAAGGATTTCCAAGAAGAATTTGATATAATCGAGAAATATCTCTTAAGTCCACCAGTATTGATGCCACATGTTGAAGGAAGACTACTCATTCTCTATGTGATAGCTTTAGAGCGATCACAAGCTACCTTAATCGCCCAAAATAATGATGCTGGTAATGAAAAAAGCCTTTATTATCTCATTCACACTATGCTTGACGCGGAATCATGGTATTCAAGTATTGAGAAGTGCTACCTGGCATTAGTCTTTGCTGTTCAGAAATTGAGACATTGCTTACAACATCATGAGGTCTAATTGATATCTCATAATAACCCGCTCAAATTTATCCTCATTCACCCTATGATTACAGGACGTCTAACACGGTGGGTGGTTATTTTGCAATAGATTGATATCCAGTTTGTGCCTCAAAAGGAAATAAAGGGACAAGCTCTGGCTGATTTCCATGATGAGCACCCATATGTGGAAGACACATCATTTACTATTGAACTTCCTAATAAAGAGGTCTTCTATATTAAAGATAATTCCCAAACATGGGAAATGTATTTTGGTGGTTCTTCTTGAAGTCCAATTGGGAATATATTGTAAAATCCCAAACTCAAAAATGTTGGATTAGGAATTGTGCTTATTTCCCTAGAAATGGTAGTATTGACTTATTCTTTCCTATTATCAGAAGGTGGTACCAATAATGAATCAAAATATCACGCTCTCATCGCAGGTTTCAAATTGGACCTTCATGTGAAAATGAATCATTTAAAGGTAAAAGGTGATTCAGAATTGGTAATCAAAAAAATAAATGGAGAATATTCTATCATAGAATAAGAGTTAATCCCATTGTGTGATTACGTCAGAGAGTTAATGGCTGAATTTCCCTCAGAGCCGACATTGTCCTATGTCCCACAATTACAAAATGCCCAAGTAGATGCATTGGCTAATGCTGCTACATCCTTGGAAGATCCAATTCGGGATGAGACAATAATCAGTATAACCCATAGTCGTGTGGTCTTTCCTTTTTCTTGAAACCAAAATGGAGGAAATTAATGAAAATTTCCCTATTTCTAAAAAATATGGTCATACCACGGGATGGAGAACATACATCATGGAATATCTTCAAAATGGGGTACTACTACCAAATAGGGATGAGAAGGAGCAGATTCGGTGATGAATGACTAATTTTACTCTTTATTATAGTCCAAACCACCAAAAGATCCTTTAAAAGTGAGGTTTTGATGGAATTATCTTCAGATGTATTGATGGAGAAGAGGTCGTGACTATCATGAAAGAAGTTCATTCAGGCGCTTGTGGTGCCCACCAATCTGGGCATAAAATATCCGATCAAATCCGAAGGCTTGGAAACTTTTGGCCTTCAATGAAACAAGATTATACAGACTTCACGAAAAAATGTCATCCCTGTCAAGTTCATGACAACTTCATTCATCAACCCCCAGAGTTGCTACATACAGCTAAATACTCTTAACCATTTTCTATATGGGGAATGGATATAGTTGGGCCTTATCCTCCAGCCACAGCTAAGTAGTTCAATTATATTCTCACCGCTACTGATTTCTTCTCTAAGTGCGCTAAGGCAATACCTCTCAAGGAAGTTAGAGCCAAAATCATTGTTAGTTTTTTCAAAACTAATATCATCACTAGGTTTGGTGTCCCTTATACTATTTTGATAGACAATGGCACCAATTTTTGTTCTGCTAAAGTAAAAAAGTTATATCAGGAATATAATTTTAAATCCAACCATTCATCTTGCTATCATGCGGTGGCCAATGGACAGATAGAGGCTTTTAACAAAACCCTATCAAATATACTCCAGAAAATGGTGGATAAAGATAAGAAATCATGGCCTGATAAACTTCTGAATGCTTTATGGGCTTATCGGACAACTACCCGTACTACCACCCAAGAAACTCCTTATTCATTGGTATATGGACCTAAAGAAGTTTTTTCAATTTAAATACAATTGCCTTCACTTAGAGTTTCAATCTATGATAAGTTGTCTACAGATGAAGGATCTCATAAACGGTTCAATGAGTTGAAACAATTAGATGAGAAGATATTGCATACTTTTCATCATCTAGAAGTCTATCATAACCAAAGGGCATGAGCTTTTAATAAGAAAGTTTGTCTTGGTTCATTCCTTCAAGGATAATTGGTGTTAGTCCTTTGGAATCCAATGATACCGGGAAAGAAATATCTAAAACTTGAACCAAAATAGGGAAGGGGGACCTTAGTCCATACATAAGGATTATTCCAATGGAACTTATGCTTTAATCTCAATGGATAGAGAGCTCATTACATCACCAACTAATGAGATATTCTTGAAGAAATACATTTCATAATTATACAACTACTCCTCACTGGAAGACTTTAAACTTCACAGTACCATGTCCTTGCTGCAAGACTTAAAATTGCACAACCCCCATTTCCTTGCTGCAAGACTTAAAATTTCATAGCCCATATGTCCTAGTTTTAAGATATTAAAATGTATAACAACCATAAGCATCCATTCTGCATGACTTTAAAGTGTGTAATATCTTCATCCTTGTTGCATGGTGTTAAACTGCATAACATAATATGTACCACTAATTTTTTCTCTATTTAATGTTAGAAGCTTCCATAAGAAAATGTAATTGATGTCATCACTACTTCTTAGTAGTACATGAGTTCTTTTCTTTCATATGTTAGAGTCATATCTGCATAGAGACCATGTTTCCAGAACTACATATGGCTTGATTCTCATTTTAAATGAGATACGTAGAGACCCCTAAATAACAAATTCTGGTCCCATCCACAATCCCAAAAGTTTCTTATTTTATTTTCTCCCCATGTATATGAATCAAATATATACAGATTGTTTCATTAAGATATATGCTTTTGGTCCTTATACCATTTCATGTCTTAAGATTTATCGTTCTCTCAGAATGTATCAAAATCCTCCATTCCTCATGTCAAACATAGCGTGAGGAATGATTGTTTAAATAACTATGTATGGCTTGATTTTCCTCTATTTTGAGATACGTAGAGATACCTAGATATCCAATCATGGGATCAACCACAATAAAAAAACTGTCTTTATTTCTTGTATAAAAATCAAATCAGCATAGGGAATGTTTTAAGAACTATGTATGACTTGATACTTTCCCCAACAAGACATATAGTGACACTTGGGTTTTATCCCTTAATCTAGTTTCAATATGTCTTTCCTTTCATATCAGTTCATTGTTGTCCTTACCACATGAAATTAAACAGCATGCAAATCTAACACCCCTATTCTTCATTTGCATTACCATTGCATTATAAAAGAAACCCTTACTACTCCTTTTTTCTCACACTGATCATAGCTCACATGGGCTTAGGAATTGGGTAAATGGATTCTTTATATGAGGTGTTTTAATTTAATATAAGGTTAACAATTTCCTCACTACATGACTCAAAACTGCATTGTACAATGTCCTCACTACAAGACGCAAAACTGCATAGTATAATGTCTTCACTGCATGACTCAAAACCGCATAGTACAATGTCCTCATTGCATGACTCAAAACTACATAGTATAATGTCCTCACTGCATGACTCAAAAATACATAGTACATTGTCCTCAATGCATGACTTAAAACTGCACATCATCATATTCATTCAAAGGAAACAAAGAAAGTCTCCATTTCACATATGAGTCAGATATATATAAAGG
Organism: Viscum album; assembly: GCA_963277665.1. Classification (NCBI taxonomy): domain Eukaryota; kingdom Viridiplantae; phylum Streptophyta; class Magnoliopsida; order Santalales; family Viscaceae; genus Viscum; species Viscum album. The sequence goes on along the minus strand of OY728139.1, from coordinate 115,517,951 downwards.
ACATCAAACTCATAGTCAATATTGATTCAAATATTTCTCATAAACATTTAACATAAACCATAATCAATATTTCACACTCTTAATATTGAATATATCCAGATCCTCATAATCTTCCTTACGGTTTCTGGTGACAATGTTTCTAATATTTAAAGAGATCTTTTGCCTGACTATGTTGTACGTTCCCTTAGGCAGCCTTACATTTGTTACCTACATAACAGGTCTGCCATCCAAATGATTCCATTATTTGGCTATGCATCATATGCCCCTGTTGGACCTGTATAATACAACCCCTATAATAGGGTTTTCAAGTAATGGTAACTTCATTCTTAGTTATAGTATCTTGTTCCCCTTCAAACTTTGATGACAATATATAAGAATCTATATTTTAAACCAGTCATTCAAGTATACCTGCCCCATTATCTTTCTCAGAATCTGAAAATCTTTAATACCATGGTTTACAAATTTCCTTCACCATGTGTTTGATGCATTAGGAAATAACCATGAATTTACTTGGAGACCTATAATATATTATTTCCATTTCGGGTCCTAGTTGTATAACCTAAAACTACAGACACCATATCTTTTACGTTTGGGATAGACCTTTGTAAAAGTCATATTCCTCAGATTCATTGGATATCTTGATTGGAAATACCCTTCCCAAATTTTGGTACCTTTCTCCATAAATCAAACTCTATGCTTTTGAAAATATGAATCTCTATAAAATTTCTTCGACTTTTAGAAATATAACGTCAAACTTCTAAGAGCTCTTTTGCCAGACTATACAGCACGTGCCCTTAGGTGGCATTGCATAAGTTTCCTACATAAGAGGCCTTTCAGTCAAAAGATGCCATTATTTGGCAATGCAACATATTCCCAATTGGTCCTACATAATATAGCCCCCATAACGGGTTGGTCAAATAATGGTAACTTCGTTCTTAGAAAAAACTTTAATTCTTTTATCCCTTTTCCCATATCATTCCCGGTTCTGAAAATTCCTAAATCATAGTTTACAATTTTCCCTTCCATACCTGAATATGATAGTATGTTTCCAAAAAAAATTATCAATATGTTGGCAGAGTTTTCTTATACCTTTGGTCAGAGCTAAAAACTTTAAATTAAATCCAAACAATGTCCTCACTACATAACTTAAACTGCACAGTACTAATGTCCTTACTGCATGACTTAAAATTGCACAGTACAATTTCAGAAATGTCCCCTTTTCTGATAAATTTTTAACCATTACTCATACAACAAATTTTTATAAAAAATGATTTTCCTATTCATAACTTATATTGGTCTAAAATAACCCTTTTTCATTCTTAAAATTCGTTTCTTTGGAAAAACCACCTACTATGGTCTTAAGTCACCCAAATCGTATTTACCTCAAAATATCAACAGAAAATGTTAAATTCCTAAAGAAAACTTTTTCTTAACTATGAAACACGTTCCCTTAGATGGCCTTGAATAATTTGCCTACATAATAGGCATGTCAGTCAAAAGATACCATTATTTGGCTATACAACATATGACCTAGTTGGGCCTGCATAACACCACCCCTATAACAGGTTTGTTAAATAATGACAACATTGTTCCTAGAAAAGATATACCTTATGTTGATACAGGTTTTTCATGACTCAAGATTAACCTTGGAAATGTTTAAAGAATATTAATGCAATTATTAGCCATAGAGTTATTTTTGGGATCTAATTTCAAATTTTTTGCTCAAAGCTATTCAACCCTAAATATTAGCCCTTTACAGTCCAATATGCATGACTCTAAACTTCTAGTAACAAAAGACTCGGTACTCATTATATTGAGAACCCACAAAGGGAAATCTAAACATAAGTCGAGTCCCAGCTCACTATACATACATTTTTTGTATTATTTAGGTAATATTTAGAAATAAAAAAAAGGGAGGTCAAAAGATACAATTTTTTTGGGGTTGTCCATATAACCCCAACAAAAATCAAACTATGCTCGCTAGGTCTCATGTATTAGAAAAATAATTAGAGCATCCTTCCAAACATGATGTAACTCTAAATCTTACTGAATGATATTGTAATGCATCAAAGTTCCCTTATTTCACCTTAGAAAAAGATTATGTTCATTCTGAATGAATCAAATTTTAAGGGGGGGGGGGCTTTTGTAGACACCACAAAATGTGTTCCATGCACTTTTTCGTAGAGTGAAGATATGATTCTCACATAGAAAAAAAGTCAAGTATGAGTAATGATGTGTTCACCATGAAGATAGAAGATGCAGGCTAGATTTCAATGTTCCAAAATATGACCCCATACCTGATGAATAAGTGGAATGATTTCCCCTTTTAGGAGTATATAGTGGATCTCCAAGATCGATGATGAAAAGGTGTGGACATATTAAATTAAATTTACGAGGCTAATACAAGATGACATGGTGCACTTACCATATGAATAATTGTATATCTCTTCAATACCTTCGATTTGATTGGTCGCAGATCCCAAATAGGCTTACGGATCAAAAGTTATGGCACTCAGAAGATGGATAAAATTTCACAAAGGGACCTATGTGAGGGACCTACGCGAAGTACCTACGCGGAGGACCTACATGGAGGACCTGTATGAGATACATTTCTTCAACCAGGACCATATGTGACTATAAATAGAGCCCTTGTGCTCCCCATTTATCGACTAAAAAAAGAGAAAGTCTCTCTAAAGCTCTCATTGCGTAGCTCTTTCGCCTAGATCTCCCAAATTGTCTCAAGTAGTTCTCTAAACTACAAAAGAAGGGATAATTAAAGGGGATAGGAATTTTTTTAAGTTCATCACATTATTAAGTCATCATCTATACCTATGAAGTATATCTGCATGCCACACCTATGAGGTACAACTATGCGCTGTACCTACATGATAGGACAACACGGGGTACCTACATGACATACCTGCGTGAGGTACCTATGCGACCAATTTAAGAACCCTTCTTAAAATCCATCCATGGTAGGGTATCTTCTTCCTTGGTTCCCTTATCTGAAAGGGGATAAGATAAATCCTCCACCAAAAACATCTAACTTCTCAAACCTTTGGGTAAGGCACATCAGAGTGTCTCCACTTTGGGTTTGTATTTCCACAGTCGGAGGTTTCCCAAATTTGTTTCACAATAGGGTTAGGATTAATAGGATGTTTGTGGGTTTGTATATCCACAGTCACATGGACTTTTCTCCCAGAAACAGTGTTGGGAAGTTCCCAATTTGGAGGATGGTTGGTTACTGGCCTCGCCCTTCTCAAAGGGGCAACCCAGAACCTCAGGTCTCCGGTAGGAAGGGTACACATCACACTTGCTATTCCGTGCATGTATAGGAGAAGTCTCCCTCGCCTACAAGAAAAAATTTCAGGGAATCCATCCTTGTATAAGCCCCTCACCATCACCCCTTATTCCTTCCATTTATAACCTTGACCAATGTGAAGATAATAGAGGGAGGGATCATCGCTCCACCCTCATCCACCATCGCCTCACCCTCTTCCATGGTCGATGCGCCCTCTTCCATCAGCATGGAGGAAAAAATTGAAAGTGTGAAGTGTCATTATTGAATCTTTCACATCCTCTTGTATCTCACTCCGATCATGACTTACGTGATCTTAGAGATACGTGATGGTTACAACATGCACACAGACACTGACCAAGAATCTATGAGAACTCTGATTCCTATTCAAATCAGGATACATAGGATGCTATTTCAGAGCCCGAGCTCACTTCTCAGGAATCCAACCCCAATTTCCACAATTTGGACTTCCTCATTTGGAAATAATCCCCAAATTCAATCCTTAAATCATCATGGCATCCTTTTTCAAGAAGTAAGTCCAAACTCATCTCTCTAAAAGGACCATACTATCCTATGAGACACATCGAACTATGTGGGATTTTATTCCCATACATATAGGATACGTAGGAATCCTCCTTGAGGTTCAAACCATACATTTCAAATCAACCCTATTATCCTTGGGCTATATTCCCAATAGGGTATGATTTTACTTGGAAACTCATATCCTTTCCATGTTCCTCGGGCTTCTTCAGCATACGTCCCATACTAAGTTTTGACTAAGAACCTTTCACTTAGAGGTCCTTATCACATGACCTTAAAAGGTATTATGTGTCATATTAAGTGGCACCGAACTATAAGGGTTCTGATTCCTTTCACAAGGATACGTAGCTACCTCATTTTATGAGCACGATCCCAAGATTAAAACAAACCTTCATCTCCTTGGATGACAATAAATTTCAAAGTGCCCCACTGAGTGGCTTAAAAACCAGCGTCATCATTACGATTATTAAAAGAATCTCTAATCAGTATATTACAGGATACCATTAATGGAAAACCTCTAATACATACAGATGTTTCCACTGATGGAGAACCTTGAATGCATACTGATGATTCTAAATTTTAAACATGTTAATAAGTGATTGAATATTCCAAGGGATACTTATGATATACTTGGTGAATTAATAAGGATTCATGAAAATATTTTAATTTTACAAAGAGAGTCCCAGAGTAGACAATAATCCCCCCCCCAAAGGCTGTGATGAGTCTGACCTCCCATCTTCTCGACCAATGCATGTTCTTAAGTATCATAAAGTTCAAAACTTAACGAACACCTACCTTTGGAAAGTAGGCCCTCTTTGGATAAAGAACTGTTGGAAGTTTCTGGTTCCATGAATAAATCCAATGGAAACCTCCTAGAAATAGTGATTCTTAAATCTAGAACACATGTTTCAAGGAAATACAAAATATATATAGTACCATGTCACCTTTGTGGAAGGAGAAAAGTTGAACCTTCTTATTTAACGCTCCTAATATCTTATTCTGGTGCCTTTAAATATTATTCAAGGCCTAGATCCTATTCTATTTGAGGGATTCTAGCTTGGCTAAATGAACTTATGCCATTATGTTTGGTGTATTTTAGTCATAGAAAATTATTAAGAGTGATGGAAACTAAATCTAGATGGGTAGGACTACCTCTAATTCTTACACCAGGGATTATGGAGTCACCTGGTGGAATTTTGAGTAATGATCTGATAGACCTCTAGATAATTGAGGAGCTTGTCCGGCCAACTATTCTTGTTCTCGACCACTATCTTCTACAAAATGTTATAGTGGGTTTTGTTTAACATCTTGATCTTTCCATTTTACTACATGTAATAGTGGGAAGTATGGTTGGACTAGATGTTGTACTTAGTTCACAACTTATTCATCTCATTAGCCCATATGATGGTTCCATTTTCTATGAGAATCACATTAGGGAATACAAATATATTAATGACTTGGGAGCTAAAAAATATTACCATTGATCAGTCCTTGACTTTCTTAAGAAGAATCTATTATTACCACTTGGAAAAAAAATATGTTGTAGTCAGAATAAACCTTCATTGGTGGGATGTTTCTGGTGGATATTGTCTCACAAAATCAAGTCCCCATACTTCAAAGGGATAAGGGGATCTATTGGATGATACAAAAATGTTGAAATGGATCTAACATGCATGAAACCTCTTGGAAAACTCGATGTAGTGGTGGACCATTGTGAGAAAAAAGAAGAAAAACCTTCAAATCTAGTGGGAGAGCTTCAATTCTACTTTATGAGAACCTCAAGTCCTAGCATGAGATTCCTACATGACCTAGGGAATCTTCTCTTCTTATGTGAAACATCATATAATTCCATCAAACCCACGCCTATATAGATTTTTCTCAAGGTTTTTCCCACTTTGGAGGGTGAACTATGCTATATACCAGAAAAAAAGATTTTGTTTTCAGCTCTATATAGAGGGATAGAGACATGATAGAGATACTTGAAGAAAGGAGTTTTCCAACTAAAGGTTTCCTCTATAGCGGGGTGGTCTAGAGGTATCGATGTAGTAGAACCGATAGCCAACTTGTTTACCTATTAGATGTCATCATCGTCTAAGATTATAGGAGTGATGACTCTTAGATGTTCCACATGAATGAAATGAGCATCCTGGTCAGGCTCCACAAGATATGTGGCTAGGCTAGAAAAGGGTTCTACTCAACCATTCTATAATAAGGGAATATGAGTCACCTCCGATAGAGAAGGGATCTTGGCCATTGGCTGGAAAGTTCACTCTAGCAAGGGCACACGCTCTATATTTCAAATGATATAATCACCATCAATCTTTTTGGTGAACAAATCAGAGTCTCCTTTAATATACAAGTGGGGGACATAAATCTAAAGAGCTAGCATGAGACCAGTAATAAGTGCCAGATACTCTACATCATTTTTTGAAGCCTTATGATAGTAGGAATGAGTAGGGACAAACAACCTGTACATGGGTGGTGAAGACGATCCTCAAACCTACTCTATTGATCTTGGGATCATTGATACTTTTACTAGCTTGGATCTAGGATGAACGATCGAAACGCATCTGGGATCAGGGTATAGAATAATACACTAAAAGGATAGCTTCATCTAGTAAATATAAATCTATATTTGATTGCTTAGGGGATAGATAGGTAGCTAGAAATCCTATCAGTGCCTGTACATTGACATATTTATACAAAATAAACCCGATGTTTAACTACTGAAGGATCAAAACCTAGAACTCTATCTATCCTATCAACATTAGTTGATTGGTGATATAATTCAGTGGGTATGATTAGTAAACTGGCTGTATCTGGTGATGCTGAAGATAATGCCACAACTTATGCAATATGAAAACCGGCATGAGGAAACTCTTCTCAACATGAGAGTATCTAGCCTCCATATTGAGGAACATGTGACTGAGATAGTATAAAATATTCTCTCAACCTACTTTGTTCTTTTGGGTGATAAGAGAAATGAGGGATCTTTCTAGGATAGTCACATAGAGGACCATAAGCTTTCTTGAGATGAGTGGCATAAGAACCAATGGTTTTAGTATATACTTATTTATTTCCTCGAATGTGTTCTAGAACTCTTCGTCCCATCGATATACAATACACTAATTCTTGATACTGGAAAAGGTATTACACTTACCAACTAGATTCACGTTGAATCAGAATATATAGGCTAAGTGGCCTTGAAGGATTTAGATATCACAGAAGTCTCTCAGTGGTTGCATCTGGATAATGATCTTGATTATCCCTAAGTCAATTTTTATTCCTCTGTATCTGAAAATGAAGATAATAACCTCTCAAAGGTAACCTTGAAGTCACACTTCAAGGGGTTCATCTTTAGATGCTAGGATTATAGGAATTCGAGAACTTTCCCATGATAATGAGATGGTCCTGACGCTGGATGGATTTTACCACCAAATCATCCACATAACATTCCAATAACGTCCTAGGGATCAGTTTGAAGAGGTGGTGCATGGATTGTTAGAAAATGGATCCTACATTCTTTAGACCGAAAGAAATTACCTGATAGAATAAGGTACCTTGTGGTGCTCTGAAGGTGGTATACTCTTCATATTATGGGGCCATCTAGATCTGATTATACCTAGAGTACCCATCCATGAAGGTTAGATCTTGTAACCCATCTGTGGCATCTATCAATAGCTCTATCACTAGAGGTGGGAAATCATTCTTCAGGAAATGGTGGTTGAGGTCTTGAAAGTCAATACAAACATTGATATGCACACTCTTCTTTATAACTAGGATGGAGTTGTCTAGAAACCTATGGTAATAAAAATCCTTGATGAAGTTATCTTTGATAAGATTATCAACTTCATCCATGTCAATGGCACCATGAAAAGAATTGATTTTCCTGGGAGGCTTCTTGAACTCATGATGACTCACTGGGAGACCAAGGTGGTGGTTAGAAACCTGAGTGTCTAGTCTAGGAATACGTTCATAACTCCAAGAAAAGACATCATGATGCTGCTTCAAGAAACCACACAAAATAGTTGTTCCTCTAATGGAATGGATGCACTAATTAACATTAGAATTGGGTTTATCTCAGTACCAAGGTTCACCTAAATTAGATCAGATAGAGTGGTGGAGAAACCCTATTCAAATATAGGAGGAATATATTACAAATCCTCTTTATCATCTAAGGTATGGGAATCAGATGGAGGATATGTCTTATTTAGCCTGATGGATTCCAAGGAAATGCTAATGCCTATTTGGGAGGACATAAAATCCATTATAGGGGGATTCATATTAACTAAGACATTGGAGACATAGTATTTCATTCTACTTCCATCAAGTATTTGACCATGAGGTCCATGATTAATGTGAATGAAATGGTGGTGGGTTATTTTTTTGTTGATTAAACTTGGATCAGTGAAATAGGTGAGTATAACGTATGATGGTAGCCATGGGGTGAACATCTCAGTACCTAAAATGGGTAGGTATTTCGGGTATTACCTTAGACTAGCTTGTGTAAGAGTATAGGGTAATATTTCAACATTCCTTGTACATAGGTACACGACTCCACTTACTCCCTAAAATGAAAACAATTACTTACGTCTAGCAGCATAGCCTCCAATCAGTGAATCTTGAGGATGAAAGCGTCATCCAAGTCTATCCATAGGATGGATGCAATGTTAGCATAATCAAACTCATTGGAATGAACCTACTTCTCCTTTCTATTATAACATATGGTATCCAGATAACAGGCTTTACAGGAGTAAAATGGGGAAAAATCACCTTAAATAATTCTCACTTGACCACTAAGGGAGTACTTGAGGCATTAGTGATGCAAGGGGGGATCGTTGCATGCATATAGAGCTAAGGACTACCCATAAATTCATTGTACGCAGTATCCTATGAGAAAAAAATGAATTAATAATTTTATATCAAGTCACTAAACAGGGACTTAAACTTTATTCTTCCACACAATCTCTGCTCAGTCCTGTCATAACTTTGATTTTTTAGGTCAGAGGGACACATGTCTGCTTCAATCAATCCCATCTAGTTGAGTGTTCGAGTTGGGATGAGATTGATTATGGAACCTATGTCCACTAGAAATTAGTATACTTCCACATAATTGATCTATAAAATGATGTAAAATGTGAATATGTTTCCCTAAATGAGAGGTCTCATATATTCTCAAGAGAATGAGATGATGGCTTAACATTATGGTTTCTTGACCTCTTTGTCATAGAAGGTATCTGTGGACACTACCTCTGTTTTGAACTAGAGGGGGCTTCTCAAGGCCTCTACAAGGGCCTCATGAATCTATTTTGATAGAAGGAGGACCTCTAGTATTGATAGTTTTTTAGGAATTATGGAGATATGCTTCGACACATCATACATCCATCCCAACCACACATTATTATCCGTGGGGGCCTCTATTTAGCAGGAGACACAACAAATGATACTAGATGAACCATTGGATTCTGGAAAGTGCCAACAATTTCCTACTTATAATTTGATATATCTCCTAGAACCACTACCAGATGACTGTCAACTAGCTAATTCTTGGATTTAGCTAGACACAGTTGATCATGATGCAGCTCTGGCTATTCAGCCTGGTTAATTAGCATGTTCAGCTATAGAAGTGTGTCTGATGGAGTATTCTGAGAGGAATGATCCTAATGAGATCTATTCATAAACTATTTACTAGTTTCATTAGCATTCTCAACATTTATTGGAACACTCCCCTGATCATTCCATTGATTTTCACACCTTCACCCATTTCATCGACGTTGTTGGTCAGAGGAACCTGAAGAGATTGCCTACCATTCCTCATCATATGTGAACATAATGGGATTTATCAACATAACGATATTCATAGAGTAATACTATTGAACATAATCATAGAATGGTTATTCCAATGTAGGGCATACACTGGGCATAATTTACGACTCTGGGGGCATGGAATCACTGAGAGTACACGATGGATTTGGCGCCAATGGGGGACTTTTCTTTACCTTATTATATCAGTTCCTACTATTTAAAGAAATAGAAGACTATGATATGGATTCATAAACATTATCTAGATAATGCAAAAAAAACTTTAAGAGGATTTGGTCAGCCTATGAAGGCACATATGAAAATGTGGGCATGGTAAATTGTTCTGTGAGCCAACTAGTCATCATACTTCTAAGTCCTGAAGTTGGAAACTTTCTTCCATTCGACTTCACATCCACTGTTATGATCGTCAGAGATATGTTCCAAATTTTCTAAAAAGTTTTTGAGCTTAACCAAACCATTTTACACTTGGTCCTAAAGCCAACCCTTAAAAAATCACATTTCTTGATGGTATGTACAAAGATCCTTTAGTAAGGGAAATGGTTAGAGAGATCAATGCGTTGGGCCTCATGGGGATTATTTCCCTTTGGTAGCTTCAGAATGTCCTATTTTAGGGCACTATAGAAATATTTGAGAACCTGTGCATCCTTGAAAGAGTAGGCTTGGTTTTTCTTATCCAGGAATTGAACTCTGGGAGCCTAGCCCTGATGAGAGGCTTAAGCCTGATGAGTATAACAACCCAAGTTTTATGTACATTGACATTACATTATATTTGTAGAATCTTTCTTAAATTACACAAATACACTCCCAAATACCATATTAGTTTAGTGAATTTTGAAACCTGGAACACAAAATTATAGTCTAGTGAAAGATATTAAATATTTCCAACAAAGATCTCCCTCTTTATAACTCCTTCATAAAACCTTTCATTATAACTTGGGGAAAAGAAGACATATGAAAAGGGTGAGATCAGATGCTTAATAAGGGTAGAAAAGTGAAATATAAATCATTACATAAATATAAGGGTATAATAATATGAAAATTATACCCATCATATTAGTGATCATAATCTCGAGTCATAAAAGTACTTAAATCATATATTATGAAAAAATAACATTAAAATAAAACATGGAATTTTGGAAAACACATAAGCATAGAAATTCATTTCCATATCAGTATAGGCTCTTTTCCAAGACCATCATAGAAATCAAATTCCTTTACTAAACCAAGTTCACTCCCCAATCCAACCTTGTATCACTGAACCAATATTACTACCATTCCAGTCCTATATTACTGAATCAAGATTACACTCATTTTATTCTTGTATTACTGATCCAAGATTAATCCTATTCTAGTCCTATATTACTAAACCAAGATAACTCCCATTCTAGTCCTATATTACTGAACCGAGTTCACTTCCTATTATAGTCATATCTATCTGATGATATATAAATATTTACCCAATGCATTGGAGGGAGATATAGGTCCCAACCATATCATAAAGAAAACCATAAATATTTATATTAAAAGAACACAAATCATTCATCATATCATATCCCATATAATAAAATGGGTTTCATAAACATCATTCTATCATAAAATAATCCATGGAAAAGAAATAGATTTCCTTAATATAATTCCATCATAAAAACAATCAAAACATATGAATAATATGGATAGAATACTTGAAACATATCCCTATTAATCCGTATGTAATATTAAATAATATTATCTTAGATGGAAAATAATTTTGAGGGATTACTTTAAAATAATTCTTGAAGAAAATATCATTTCTTTTTTGAAAATAATTTCTTTTCATAAAATGCCACAAAAGTTTTAAAGGAATAAATTTCTTCCAAAATATACCTGTAAGATTGTAATGGGAGCTTCAAGGAAATTTGGTGACATGAAAGCATACAAATCTGTTCATGCCGTATATGTTAAAAGAAATCATTCATCCCATACTTTTTTCAGATCAGTAAAAAAGTACCTCTTAGGGAAAATAAAAAAATATTAACTTCAAAACATTTAGTAAAAACTAAAAAATTGGTAAAAAATATTTTAAAAAATTATAGAATATATTTATAATATTTTTGAATACAGTTTTAAGTAACATGGATGTGGATGATAAATATACCACAGCAGATACTTATATAAAAAAAATCTTAGATAATAGTGAGATTGAGAAATCAACCCTTAACTTAGGTAAGATTTCCTTCATACATATCCAAAACTCCTTTATAATGGTTTAAATTATTTTATAAACTTTTTTCATATATTATCATCTTATCACCTGTATATTAATAACATTTCATCATTACTCTTCTTTCAGGTGTTAACTGCTTTATTTTCTTATGCATGTATTGTCTTATAAGTCCTAGTTATTATATATATAATGTAGTTATGTAATTTATAGAATTATATTAAGATAATATATATCATAATATTTATTCTATACATTTATATAATCATTCTTTAATGGTGATCATGGAGAATTAATCGCACCTCATCATTGAGAGGGTTGGTCATACGTATGCACGAGCGATAATATCATTCTCTTAATTGTGAGATGGTATGAAAGTGGATGGTGTATGTATTTTTTAAGAATAAATATCATGTTATAATAATGATATATATTCATAATTTCAACCGTTATACCCATCCTAGTAAATTGGTGATGAAAAATAGTTTTCACCATAGTGCGGAGACGGTCGGTCGTACGTACGAACACGTGGTGATTTCATTTTTCCTAGGATGGATAAAAGGTGGAATATGGTTGTTACATAATCATAATTACATATAAAATTATAGTTGATACTAGAGTTAATAATTTATAATGGAAGAAACACATGAAGATGAAGTAGAAGAAAAAACACTCATGAGAGATTCAGTAATGGATATTACATCTTCTTCGGTGAGTTCCCTCTTGATCTACTGTTAAGGTATCTATAGTTGGTATTTTGATAAAAAAGAACATCTAGAATGTGGATACGTAAGAGATAAGGAATATGGTTAGGGTATGGTTGTGATTTAAGGCTCAATTTTGTGTGAAGAATTAATGGAGGATGTTTCCTTTTATAATTGATGTGGGGAAACCATTGAAATTTCTAAAAATATTAATTTACAATAAATTAAATCTGATTAAAAATAACAAAAAATGTAATATATTAAAATATTATGTGAGATAAGGTTTTAATATCCTCAATGAATAGATTTTTTACAAGTCTTGGTATTCATTTAAACCTTATAATTTTAATTGACCCTTAGTTAACTGATTTTAATTGTAACTTAGGTAACTACTTTTTTAATATTAAAAGATTGTAAATTTTACTTATTGGATGTAAATTACACCAATAATAAAATATTTAGAATATTTTAGACCATATTATAATTATTTTCTATTTTTGAAAATGTTTTTTTATTTTTAAATAATTTAATAAAACAATATTTTGATAAAATATCAATAGTGTCAATTTTGACACTATTTGTTTATTGGTTTTTTAAAAGTATCAAGATAACAAGTTAACTTTGAAGAAAATAATTTATTATATTATTAATAGGTCAAGGGAATCTATAAAATTATTTTAATATATTGATTATCCAAAATTTTATTTATTTTAATATTTTTAATAATATATATTTGATATTTCCATTAATAAAATAATTACTACATCAATATTGTGTAATTATTTAATAAACTTATTTATTTACTAAAAATTAAAAATTAAATACCTTGATAATTATAAATAATCTAGATTTTATAATAATATTTATAGTATAATTTATCTCTTGTATAACTATATTAAAAATGATATATTATTTAAAACATGAATGTAATATCTTTAAATTCTTATTAAATAAAATATTATAAATACCACAATTTCTTCCAAGTAGATATAGAAGTAAAAAATATATTTATATAATATAATTATGTTTATTTAGTTAAAAATTTACATTTATATTGGTCCATAACAGTCTTTTCCCCCCATGTGGACACATAAGAGATATTAAAGACAAAGAAAATGATATTTTACATCTTTCAACGAGTTAAATATTATATATGTCACTTTCATAGAAAAGTGTCCATTAAATGAATTAATTTAGATCATTATGTTTTAAGGATATAATTTAATTCATCCAATAAATATTTTTCATTTTTGGGTCTTTTTATAGTCATTATAATTTTATTTTTTTACCTAAATTACATAATTTACCATTTATCATAGTAACAAAATTTACCATGACTACCATTTATTTTGGAAAAAAAAGAATACTATTTAAAAAATTTGGACCTTATGAATATAAATTTTTCATCCATTTTTCAAAATTCAAAATTTATAATTTCTATAATTTAATTTAAATGAAAACTGTTAAAATGATATGAAAAACAGTTTTTCTAGAAAAATGCCCTTTTAAAACATAAATTATTTTAATAAATTCATGTATAAAATACTTTTAAAAATCAATAATTGGATTATTTGAAATAAAAATTAACTAATAAAAATTTAAAACTAATCTAAAACATAATTTGTCATTGTAAATACTTTAAAAGAAATTTGAGTTTCTTTAATAAAAATATGTATTTTACTATTCATCAAAACATGAAACCTACCAGAAAAATACAAAAAATTTAACCAATTTTTTTTATATTCATATTTAACAGAAGAAGTTTATTTTTTCAAATTTAATATATAAAATTTAAAAAAAATTAATTTAAAATGGGTTCTCCCTTAAAAGGGAATAAAATTACCCTTTTGAAAAATATAGGTTTTTATGCATAAAATGGGATGGTTATTATCTTATTCCTAAAAAATATATTTGATTAATTTAAAAAATATTTTATTGAATATATAAAATATATATTTCACTAATATAATTTTCTAATTGTAATTAATTTAATTTATTCATACATAATGAATTTGGAAGCATAAATATAAAAATATTGCCTTTATATTCAATTGTTATATATTTTCATTTCTTTGTAATTGGTAAATAATAAATTCATATTATAAACCCTAAATTTTCATAAGTTAGTTAATACTATTCATAATTTCTAATTTAATGTCTAGTTTACATTTTTTTATAATAACTAATAATATTTTAATAATATATTATTGTTCGGTAAAACATGGTATTGCATGAAGCACAACCTATAAAAGGAACTCGATATTGTGTGTAACACAAGCCAAGCATAGTTTTGAATATATTGCACGCTAATATAGTGTTATGTGTAGTGAAAGATTATATTGGTTTAGTGTACAACACAAGACATCAAAGAAATAAAATTATTAAAAAAATATCTCTTATATAAATATTAGGGTGTTACATTTTACCCCCTTTAAAATGAATTTCACCCTCGAAATTAATCTATTTTATTAAAGGATTAACATTTGAAAGTTTATTTCATAGAAACCTACTTAGTAAAAATTAATACTATAAATTTTGTTTAAAAAGAAAAGTTAGAAACATAATAGTTACCCAATGTAACTCATTACTGGGTTTCCACATAGGAAAACATAAATGGTAAGTGAAAACATGGACATGAAAGAAAAATATAATTGTGATTGAGAAGGATATATAACATGGTCAGGAGAAGGTTAATAATAAAAAATACATAAATCTATGATGATATTAGGGACCATTTGGTTCATCAGAAAATAAGTTACTAAGATAAAACTTTTGGGTTTATAATCATTTTCCTAGTGTTTAATAATTTTCATGAGAAGAAATACTTACTTCATTTCAACACAATCTCACCTTTTGGTTGTTTCTTGAGGAATTTACACACCATCTCTTACTCTGAAAAAATATTAATTTTAAATTATAATTCCTGAAGAACTGGTGGATCATAAGAACCATAATGGGATGGTAAGTCCTTCTTTCTGTCTCTAGTTATCATCACAACAAAATGATTATCACATGTAATCCAATATGAGTAAATATTCAAATTAAAAAACATTAATCTCTAAAACCTCATCCAAATTTCAATGTATTTTTTTTAAATGGTTACCCTTATGAACCTTCCAAGAGATTAAAATCCAAGACTTTCAAAAAAGTTTACAAAATTTCCAAAATAATATTATCATTAATCCCCAAAATAAATTTATGTAGCACTTAATTGTCACACACAAAACATGTAAAGATAATTATTAATTATTATCTTGAAACACATTAATAACCTAAATTACCATAAATCCATTGTGAAAACAAGAATGATTTCAAAAATTAACTCTTTATTCATAACATAAATCTAGAAATTCTATAAACTCAGTCCATGATATCATAAACCATCTTATCATATTATTAGTAACAGGGTCATCAATATTATCCCATTTATAATCAAACATATTTTTATCTCATTATCCCAACAACATGAACATATTAAAGGTTATTCTTCCCTTAATCATGTGTTTTAAAAAAATATCACCTTACCACATCAATCAATTTTCATGGTTACCAGTACGATTCAACATAAGCTCTGAAAGCATCAAGAAAAAACTATAGTGGACCAATCCATTGATGTTTCATTATTCCTTAATATCATGAAATTATTCTTGAATTCCAATACACAGACATGAAATCATTACAATATATTATTAAACCATTAACTAAGATTCATTGTTTTATTCCTTAACAATTCTTCCATATCATATATCCTTCTTAGTCTCTTCATAATTAGCAATATAAAAATTACTCAAAACACCTTTCAGATTCAATTCCTGAACTTCCACCCTAGGTAATCAATTTTTATAATGCCTATACATTCCACATTTAAAACATTTAACTATTTTTGATGACTTAACAATACCATTTCCCTTGTCCATTATGTTAACTGAACCTTTTCCTTTGTAATTACTTACATTGTGTCATTTTTTTCAAACCTAAAGAATATTCCAATTAATTTTAAACATTATCCTTGATTCATATTACCACATGATTTACATAATGAAAATTGAACATTATTTCCTCTATGGTCACTATGAAACTCCATCTTTCTCTTATTAGGTGGGTTAGGGAACTCACCCAAGTTGAGATAATTGATCATATTATGATATTTTTAATTAGGAATAATAAAAATATTTCTCCTTCCAACTCCCATTTCATTTGGTTGTTCATGAGTAATATCATTCCATTGTCTATCATATTCACCATTAATATGAATCCTCTTGGTTCCGACCATTTTATAAATCCCAAAAATAAAAGTGTGATTGGAAGAAATCATACTAGGAAAACCACATAATCAAGGAGAATTACTTTCAATATCTAACATCCAAGGTTTAATCATAGGATATCCATGATCATTACCAAAATTCTCTGATTATAACCTATACATAGACTTATCCTTAGGGACATCCCTTGAGATATCCTTAGAAATATATCTAGGGATCTCACTAATGTTTTAATATCCTAGTTTCCAAAGGTTGACTAAAACTTCATTCTGATACCAACTATAACAACCTAGGTTTGATGTACATATAAATTTCATTATTTTTAAATATTATTTTATAAATTAAACTAATACACTCCGAAAGAATGTATTAGTTTAGTGGATTTAGATACATAGAAAAAAACATCTAATCTAGAAAAATATCTTCAATGTTTTCCAAAAAGATATCCCCCTTTAGTACTCCTACCTAAAACCTTTATTCACAACTTGGGGAAAAGAATACATAAGAAAGGGGTGAGATCAGATGCCCATTAACGGTAAATAAGGTAAATATGAATCATAACATAAACATAGTGTTATAAGAATATGAAAATTATACACTACATATCAAAGATCATAATATTGAATTATATGAATTACGATATAAATGGTGAAAGAATAAATTTTACATAAAACATGTAATTGTGGAAAATACATAAGCATAGGAAATAATTTCCATATTAGTAAAGGATTTTTCTAAGACAATCATAGTGGAAAAATTCCTTTACTAAACTCAACTCACTTCCCATTCCATCCTTATATTATTGAGCCAATATTAATAATGTTCTAGTCCTATATTACTAAACCTAGATTACTCACCTTATTGTACTGTATTAATGAACCAATATTTCTTCTGTTATAATCCTGTATTACTGAACCAAGATTACTCTCATTATAGTCATGTATTACCGAACTGAGTTCACTTCCCATTTCATTCTTGTCTATCTTATGAGATATGAATCTTTACCTAATTAATTGGATGGAGATATAGGTCCCACCCATCACATATTGAAAACCATAAATATGTTCACTACAAGAAGATGAATCATTCATCATATCATATCCCATATAATAAAATGGGTTTCATAAATATCATTCCATCATAATATAATCCACAAAAAAGAAATTAATTTTATAAATATAATTCCACCATAAACATAGTCAAATAATAATAATAATAGGTATTGTATTATTGAAAAATATCCCTATTTAATCAAATGTAACATTAAAAATGTTATCTTATATCAAAAATAATTTTGAGAGATTAATTGAAAATAATTGTTGAAGAAAATATACTTTCTTCTTTGAAAACATGTTCTTTTCTTAAAATGACACACAAATTTTGTAGAAATTTTTTTATTTTAAAATAAACATTTAATATTTTAAGGTAACATTCAAGTGAATTAGGAAACATTAAAGTGTAAAAATTCATTCATGATGTATAATATAAAAGAAAAAATTCTTCTCGTACTTTTGTCGGATAATTCAAAAAGAACCTCATAGGGAAAATGATAAAAGATTACATCCAAAAAAATTATTAAAACCCCAAAAATGGATAAAAATGACTTTAAACCATTTTATAAGAATAGTAGGAATATTTTTGAATACATTTTTAAATATTGGATACATGGATGATAAATAGACCCCAGTAAATACTTACGTAAAAATAATCTTGGATAATAATGGGATTGATAAATTATCCCTTAAATTAAGTATTATTTCCTTTATACATATCCAAACCTTATATATTATGGTTTACATAATGCTTATAATGTTTTTCCATATATTATCATCTTATCACAAATTTTTTAATAACATTTTATTATTACTCTTCTTTCAAGTGTTAACTACTTTCTTTTCTTATGCGTGTCTTTAATACAAGTCCCAGATATTTCATATATAATATAGTTATGACATTTATAGAATTATGTTAAGATAATATATATCATATTATTCATTATATACATTTATATAATCATTCTTTAATTTTTATCATAGATAATGAATTGCATCACATCGTGGATACGGTAGGCCATATGTACGCATAAGCAATGAAATCATTCCATTAATTGTAAAATGATATGATAGTGGATAGTGTATTTATTTTTCCAGAATAAATATAATGTTATAATAATTATATATATTCATTATTTACATCATTATACCCATCCAATTAAAGTGATGATGAAAAATATATTACACCACGATGTGGATATTGTAGGCTGTATGTACACACGCATGGTGATTTTGTTTTGCATAGGTTGGATAAAAGGTGAAATATATTTGTCCAATAATAATAATAACATATCATAATATAGTTTATACAAAACTTATTACTTTATAATAGAAACAACACATTAAGGGGAAGTAGAAGAAGAAATACTCTTGAGAAAGTCGGTAAAAAAGATTACCTCTTCTTTAGCAAGCTCCCTCTAGATCTCCTCTTAAGGAATAAAGAGTTTGTCTTTTGTTAAACCCAGAACCTCTATAATGTGGTGATGGAAATTTTTAATGGAAATGGTAAGTTTATGGATGATATTGAAGGTTCAATATTGTTTTAATAAGTTGGGGAGGATATTTCATTATATAATGAGGTAGAGGGAACCTTTGGAATTTCTAAAAATATTAATTTATTATAAATACAATATCCTTACAAATACCACAAAAAATGGCATATTTTATAATATGATATGAGATAAGTTTCTAATGTAATCAAAAAAATTATTTTAGAAATGTTTTTGTAATCATTTAAACCATATAATTTTAATTAACCCTTAGTTAATCGATTTTAATTTTAACTAAGGTAACTACGTTTCAATATAAAAATATTGTAACTTCTACTTATTCGATGTCAATTATAACATAAATGAAATATTTTTAACCTTTTTGACCTTTTATAGTTATTTTTTTTAAAAATGATTTATAATTTTTAAATAATTTAATAAAATATTATTTTAATAAAATATCAATATTGTCAATTTTGACACTATTAGTTTATTAGATTATTAAAAATATCAGGATAAAAATTTAACTTATAAAAATATGTTTTATTATTTCAAATATAGGTCAAGTTCACCGATATTTTTTTTAATATATTAATTATCTCATATTATATTTATTTTAATATTTTTAATAACAAATATTTGATATTTCCATTAATAAAATAATTACTACATCAACTTCGTGTAGTTATTTATTATACTAATTTATTTATTATAAATTAAAAATAAAATAAATTTATAAATATTAATTTTTTATAATTAATAACAATGTTTATATTTTAGTTTATCTACTGTATAACCCCATATTAAAAATGAAATATTAATTAAAACATGAATGTAACATCTTTAAATTTTTACGAAATAAAATACTATAAATAACAGAATTTTATACAAATTTATCTAAATGTAAAAATTATATTTATATCATAGAAATATGTTTATTAAGTTAAATATTTACATTTATATTCATTCATAAAAATAATTTTTCCTTATGTAGGAACATAAGAGATATTAAAGATAAAGAGAATTGCATTTTGTGTCTTTCTTTGAATTAAATATTATATACGTAATATTTATTGAAAAGTGTCCATTAAATGACTTAATTTATATCCTTATGTGTTAAGGGTATAATTTAATTTATTCAACAATTTTTTGGAATTTTTTAGGATCATTTTATAGTATTTATAAATTTATTTTTTAGCTAAATTAACTAATTTTCCCTTTACTGTGGTAAAAATATTTACAATCATTACTATTCATAATGGAAAAAAAGAAACCTATTTACTAAATTTGGAGGTTATGAATCTAAAATTTTAATCCATTTTTAAAAATTTAAAACATATAAGTGTATAAGTTAATTAAAAATAAAACTGGTAAAATTAAATGAAAAACCATTTTTTTTTTGGAAAAATTCTATTTTAAAACAAAAAATGTTTTCATAAATTCATTTATAAAATACTTTTAAAAAACCATAATTGGATTATTTGAAATTAAAATGATCTAATTAAAATTTAAAACTAATCCAAAACATAATTTTACAATGTAAATACTTTAAAAGTAAATAGAGTTTCTTTTAAAAAATATGTATTTTACTATTCATCAGAACATGAAACTAACAAGAAAAATACCAAAAATTTAACCAAAGTAAATTTATATATTATTATTTAAAATATAAGTTTTTTTTCAAATATTATATATAAAAGTGTGAAAAATTGGATTTAAATTGGGCTCTCCATTAAAAGGTGATAAAATCACCCTTTTAAAAAATATTCAGTTTTATGCATAAAATTGGGTAGGATCTTATCTTGTTCCTATAAAATCTATTGTATGAATGTTAAGAATATTTTATTGAATATATAAAATTTATATTTCATTAATATAATTTACTAATTTTAATTAATTTAATTTATTAATAGAAAATGATTTAGGGAGCATAAAAATAAAAATATTATCTTTATATTCAATCAGTATATATTTTCATTTCTAAGTATTTGGTAAATAATAAAATCTTATTATAAACACTATATTTTCATAATTTAGTTAATACTATTCATAATTTCTAATTTAATGGTTATTTTATATCTTATTATATTAAATAATAATATTTTTACAATATATCATTGTTTGATAAAACTTGGTCTTACATGAAACAAAAGATATTTAAGGAACCCATCATTGTGTATAACAAAAACCAAGCATAGTTTTACATATACCACAAGATAATCTTGTGTTTCATGTAGAAAAAACTTATCTTTGTGTAGTTTACAACATAAGACACCAAGGAAATCAAAATATTTTAAAAAATATATCTCATAAAAATATAATGGTGTTACAATGAGGGGATAAAGCCACATTTTCACATATAGGAGGTTGTGCTTGGTGAGGTGGTTCCTTATCATTATTCAATGGGAAAGTCAGAGATTTATGAGACTGTTGCACTCAGTGAGGCTCTTCTAGCAGAGGGGGAAACAAATCTAGTGGCTTTGGGGCCTCTACACGTACTGTGACGACATTCTCTACCTTGGAAATTATTCTTTCAAGGGAAAAAAATAGGTAGTGGATGTGCCTGTTTGTCTTGCTGTAAGGATTCTTATGTGAACTGGGATTTGTTTTAAAAATTCTGTAAACCACCTAGAAGGTTCTTAGTGATGATGGTGGGAACCATCTCAATATTTAAGTTCCCTACATACATCATCAAAAGTTCTATTAGGTCAAGGACATATCAAGTGAATATGTGAGACCCTTCCATCAGGTGAAGAAGTCTGTGACATGCTTATAAAGAAATCCCTTTCACTTGAAGAGGTCAACAATGATTTTCTTTTGTATAGTGAAGTTGAAGTGGTATAGAAACTCCATTTGGAGGTCATCTTAACAAATGATCTATCCAATGAGTAATTGGATATACTATAAGAATGAATGTCCTTCCAATGTCTATACAAAACATTTTTGATTAGAAGTCTCTTACTACTCTATTTTTTCCAACATGGACCCACACATTGAGATAAAGTGGGCTAGATGCTACAATGGGTCGCCCATCCCATTAAAGGGTAAAAAACTGGGGTTCTCGAAATTTTAATGTGCTCGCATATCATCCACCCACATCAGATATGGATTTCCATCAGGTAGGATTTCCACCTATCACATATCGATGGCTTCAAGGAGGGTACTGAGAGAGGATATCAAATCGCCTTGGTGAGGGTCCATACCTTGATGTGGATCTCTAACTGAAAATATGTTGATCGAAACATCAACATGATAGGCACGCTCAACGGCTCATGGAGTGGATCAATCTAGATCTCATGGAAGGTTATCCTACTTCTCAAGTGGATCCAATTACTCATATCATGGTATCTTTCCATAAGAGACTACCTCCACTTTTTTAGAATGTGTGGAATTACCATGATCGATTTGGAGCAACTAACCAAGGAGGACATGTGGCTGCTTCTACTGACCTGGTGTGGGGGGAATAGGATCCTATAAAGGGGTGATATAATCCTAGAACTGCTCAGTAATGAGATCATTAATAATCCACTTTTGATCTGCAAACTTCTAGAGTAGTGAAACAATTGAGGGTCGTACTTTGTCTTTTTCACAGGATCAGATGGAACTGAGTGTTCAATTAGACCTTTACCTTGTGGGAATTCCGACTAGAGGTTAATGATATTGAGGGATCTCTGTGGATGAGTTCATGCATTTTTAGGTGGTTATGAACACATATATGAGGGTCTACCAAATAATATGCTCCACAGGGGCCGTTTTTCTCTGTTGGACCCTTCATCTATAGACCCATCATTAGAAATATTAGGGAAAATAATATTTAACATTATGATACCTAGATGAATATCCTTGATATCAATTGGTAGTTCTAGATGGGTCAAGATAGGGATAATGTGGAGAGAACCATACTATCCCCAGCCCTGGATCTGCACATGTGGGTATTCCTCTTCCATGTTTTTGTTGAGCACTGTGAAGCTATTTAAGCATCTATCTTGGAGGTTTCGATGGTATTTGGGTGAAACGGGGTGCTGAGACACTGGGAGAGATGCCAACTTAACCGTAAAACACTACAGATCAATGTCATTTAAATGTTCTTAGTTTCCTAGGAAAACCAACTGATGGTCATAGAGGAGGAAACACATCATCCCGATAGTTCGGTGGAAGTACACAATCTGATCTTTGGTGAGCGATCCCAGGATGTCAAAATTAGAGGCAGAATATATCCAAAATACAATTGCAAACTGGTCAAAAAATAAATTATCCCACATGATTTATTATTTAGAAGTAGGGACCTGCTCCTGGTAAGCCAAAGCTTTGATCTGCACTGGATGAGAGATTGGTAGTGAAACTGATGTAAACTGGTGCAGTGCTTGACAATCTGGTGGAGGATCCATTGTGTGAGTTAAATGTGCACTGCATGCTAGGATGACTCTTGAGGGTGGTACCAACCTTATCATTACATCCATGTAGGACAAGGTGTTCACCACTACGTCATGTGTGAGGGTATCAATGCTCATTGGAAACTAAAATTGATATTCACCATCTATCCCATTCCAGAGTATCTTTTTATGATATCAGGTATAGGTAGAGAGTGAAACTAGTGATGATAGGGATGACCACACCATGAACCCCTATAAGGGAACCAAATATTCATCCAACTTCATGTACCTACAAATGGATTTTGGGATTTTGAGGATCTCACCTTCTAGGATGATTAACCTCACCTGACGAGTTCCTACCCCATAATATGATGCAGATACCTGGGGTGAAGGACCCTTTATCGAATCACATTTTTTCCTTTGAATATAAGAAGTGAATGGGAATGAAAATGACTTGAAACTCCCCATAATTTTTCCTTCAGTGATGGTGGTTTTTCCTTCTACCCTGAGAAGGATCTTCAGTTTACAAAAGCTCTTTAGAATGGGGAGTACCTATATGATAGTGGGTGAAAGAGTGGGGAGGAACTTTATTTTGAATAGTTTGGATAGGGGAAGGGGCTCCATATCGGTTTTTTTATAAGAAGGGAGGACCTCCACTCTAGTTGTTGATGAAGTAAAGAGTACCTCATATTTGGTTAGTGGGAAAATAGGGAGGACCACCATGATTTATGGTGGTAATAGTATGGGGAGGACCTTTTTAATGGCGGGTTGAGGTGTGAGGAGGAACTTTTCACTCATCAACACTAGAGTGGGGAGGACCTCCACAATTTGGGACATGAAGTGGATTTTTTCCATAGGACTGGAGCCTTGAAGGCTTCTCTACATGTTCCCAGTCGAAGGGATGGAGATGTAAGGGGAAGGTCATCAGATTTTTATTTGAGGGCGAGACATGAGAAGAAGGAGCCTAGACCTGTTGGTGAAGAGGAGGGATCCCATCCTACCGAAGCGTCCAGTCAACAGGTTGAGACCAACAAGGCGGTAGAAAAGGAGGTTCTTGCTCCTGCTGTTGAGGAGAAGAAAATAGAAGGGGAAGGTAATGTTTCTCAGGCTCCGGTAGTGGCTGGGTAGTTGGTTGAGGTCAGTATGGTGATGGAGGATGATGGACAAGGTGATAAGGCTTATGTTGATAGGGTACTTGCTGGAGGGGGATCTGACTTGGTTCAGGCAGTGGGGGATACGAGTAACATGCCCTTTTGGAAGGTTTCATGTATAGAGGGGGCTCGAGGATTGGATCCATCGGAAATGCCCTTTTTTCTTTATCCAATAGTTTTGAATGCCTTGGTAATGGTAGTGTTGAACCTGTTTTAATTATTGTTTCAAGAGGTGGGGAGGAGGGTGTGGGAGCAACCAGAGAGGAGACTTCTCTTGGGAATCTGGGACAAGAGGAGGTCACAAAAGAGTTATGCACGGCAGGAAGTAATACTTAGACCAAGGGAAGGAGGGGTAAGATCATGTGCAATGATAATAAAGGGAAGGAGGCCTTGTCCCGGGTTTCGGAAGAAGGCCCGACTGAAGACATGCATCTCCCTTTAGTGGAGATCAACACTCCAGATTAGAGGCTGGGTAATTACTCCGAATGCCCTGTTTCTATTTTTAGGGAACAACATGGTAAAGGAAGGGAGAATTTGGGGGGAGGAAAAGAAATGGTGAGTTTCCTAGGTGGCCTTTCATTCAGCGATTGTTTTAAGAGTGGAAATCAGAGGATGGATACAAGTGACGAGCCTTTGTCTACACAAACAAGAAGAAGAGTGTGGAAGGATTACTCTCACCTTCCGCCGCCGTTGAGGACAAGATCTGCCTCTAAGCGGAGTGGAGAGGTGGTTCTTACTTTGAAAAAGGGAAGAGTGTCCAAAGATGCTTCACCTGAGTGGCCTGCACTAGAGCATCTTAGAAGTCGGGTTCAATGTGAAAATTTTTGGAGGCATCCAGAGTGGGTGTTGGTTACGGGAGAAGAGGAATCCCACATGGGTTTTGGAGAATATTATTGATATTATTATGTGTAATGTTGTGTTGTTCTGTATCATTGAAGTTTTTTCTTATTGTATGCAGGTTTTAAGTTTGGGTACCGGTCCCCCTTTAAACCGGCCTTCAAAAATGGGGAAAAAATGATTTGCAACAGCAGCCTCCATGTTGGCCATTGAAGTAGTTTCTAGGATTTCCAATCTGATTGGATGTGGAATTAGAATAACCTCTTTATTGTCGATTGGAAGTGTGAGGAGGATCTTTGCATTGATCAACACTGGAGTGGATAGGAGCTCCGCTTGAGATAGGAATGATGCAAGGAGGACCTTTGAACTGATGGTCTACGACATGATAAGGGGATCCATGTTGGGAACCATGAGTGTATGGAGGACCTCCACATTATATGTCGATGAAGTGGGGAGGAACTCCACTTTTTATAATGTTAGGTACATGGGGATGACCTACATTTTGATTGTGGGAGTGGGGAGAACCTCATATTTGTTTAGAGATAACATCAGGAGGACCTCCGTACTGAATCCCATCATCACAAATTAGCCCATGATAGGTACTTATGGTGAAAGTGATTGATAGAGTAAACCCAACCTTCTGGTAGGTGGATGAGGTCTTGATCTCAATTGAGAAAATATGGATCCCTTCTTGTTTGTTGTAAGAATCTGGAAGAATGTGTTAGAGGTAGAAGGAGGCACTAGAGAAATGGAAGAAGATCCTCATGGTCAGTCATTATCCTAAGCTTGTTCCTGATGTTGGTGTCGGGTGGTCCAGATCATGGTCAGAAGAGAAGGTGTATAATACACATGTTCTTCGGCCTAAAGGGATGGCCGTTGTTGGTGCTGATGGGTCATGGTGGGAAAACTTATTGTTGTCTCCTAGGCATTAGTCATAGCTTGGATTACTCTAGAATCTCCTACCTCCTTAATGTAGGAAAGTGAGTCACAAGATCACTCTAGAGAGAGGCTCCTGAAGAGATTTTCTATTGGATCAGGGAGTAGTGGCTCCCTGTATGACACTTGATGGAAATGATTTCTGTGAGGTGAAAAAGACTCTAGGTCCTTGCAAGCCATATCCCTTGTGGGAATGACCACCTCTTTCTTGTACTGTCACACAATAGTGTCCATCATCCCCTGAATAATCTTTGAGGGTGAGAAGGGGTACAAGAACCCAGTATCCATGTTCATGGATGAGGTTTTGGTGTATGAAGAGTTTTGTGAGATTTATGATTTGAAATTTCTCATGCCCCTATGTCTACGGGAATTGGGTGACTGGTTTCCTAATTCTTGGGTCCTATAAAATAAAAGGATTCATCTATTCGTATAGATATAAGTAAAGAAATTCCCAATTCCCCATCATCATCTAATATTCCATAGTTGGAGATAGAGATCTACACTATCGAGGTCGTAGAACGAAATGCCCAATGTTTAACTACTCCAATTTTTATTGAGTTCCATGCCGATCCCACTATTTTCATAGTGGGTCCTAGAATTGGATAACTGATTATGGTGACATGATAATTTAATGATGTCTTGAATGCTACTAGTCCCCATATTGAGGAAAAGAGATTCACATTGGGTTCACCATTTTTCTTTGTGGCCCGACGTTAGTGGTGTCTGAGTAAAATCCTTGATCTGATGATCAATATAGAAAATACCCATGGATGATGGAGAAAATAATTTATGTCAGGTTCACCATTTCTTCTATGGAGTCTTTCATCAGGGAGAACCTCCATGAGATGATATATTCTGACATCGTAATTTGTTTCCCCATATTTTGGCTTTACAAAGGTTCACTAATTTCATCACTTTTTTTCGGTGTTGTATGATCCTTCATCGAAATAGGATGATGGGAATTAAATTCCTTATTCCATGGATCCCTCTATGGAACTCATCTCCTAGTTAGATTTTCCCTCATAGAGTTAAGTCATGTTCATAGAACTCATTCTTGGTTCCATATCTTTTTGAATTTTAGTTAATTACACTGCTGTAGTCTAGACATTCCTGGGGGTCTTGATATGTAAACAAATTTTGATTAGGAGAGTAGTAACGTTTGGGATCACAGGAATGTATGGATGCCTAGAAAATTTCTCACCCATATTCTACCTCATAGGAGGGACTCACAAAGGCATCTTAGACAAGGAACCCAAGGAATCATGTGTCAGTCACGAGGTATCTAATGCCAAAGGCACATATCTTCCAAGGATTTTACCTCAGTCATACCATTTTTAGAATGAGTTAGATGATTCCATAGGTTCATATCTTCCAATTATTTCACCTCAGAAATCCAATGTTTAGAATGAGGTAGTTTTATATGACAGGCCCTAAGTTTAACATCTTGTGGAGATGGAATGAGGCTGATCTGAATTCCCTGTGGTGGTGGATCAAAGAGGTACAAACATAGGAGGGAGAACCTGCAAGGTTTATCGGTGGATGGACTAGGATTCCCATGGAGGCATAACCAGGAGGTATATTCCATAAATGAAAGATTCCATTCCATGGAGGAAGATGGATCTGAACACCTATGGAGGCCGACCCAGGAGTTATGTACCATAATGGGAAGATGTCACACCAGGAAGGTTGATCGAGACACCCCTAAAGGTGGAACAGGGAGGTGAAACCCTTGATAGGAGGCACCAAGGTTTATCATTTGTCAGTATTGAACCTCAAAGAGGCATCCTACGTACCCTTCCTAGAAGGAAGTGATCAAAACTCACGTATTTATATGCCAAATTTTAAGGTCATGTGACCAGACCGGTCCATGTAGTTTAACTTCATGCAGTAAGGATGCTCATGTCATGAAAGGGGTGTCAATGAGGTATGGTAAGGAGATTAGGCATTCACTTTTTCCATCACAATAGGATTGATCTTAGTTGCTTGGATAGTGTAGGGATTATAAATGGGAGATACCTGATGGACCTGGAGAAGATGTGGTCTCCTAGGTGAATTGAATGAACTTACTAGGGGTACGACTTAGAGGAGATCATGATAGTACACATTCTAGGTTTGGAACCCAGATATAATTCCTACATATCACAGTTCATTGGGAATCAAAGCATATATAGTTCAGAAAGGGGGATGGGTTTCATACCTAAGGAGGAGGCCCATTTTAGGGGAATTGGTTATTAAGGATTAAACATAAGAGGATTCTAAAATAAGTTGATGTTGGAGATCTTGGTCACTACTAACCTATAAGACTACACGATTCATGCTTGATGTGAGAAACAAGAGGAAGTATTAGACTTGATGCTTGTGTCGTGAATGATTCTCCAACGAGAGATTATGTGAGGATTACACATGAAAACTACTAGGTATGTGAGAATCATCCCATGGTGGGGAAGAAGGTGGAATCTCATGATGATCCTATACTAGGAATCCTATTTTCATCACATTGGGTAAAACTACATTTTTATGTCATGTGCACAGGATGTTGGTGGTAGGCATCTTTATGTAATATAATGCAGATATGGGGGACTCAATAATTAACCTTGGAGCTAACATAACCATGCCAAATACAACCTTTGGAGGGGGATGAATTCATCAATGATAGGTTTTAATGGTGTGTAGGAGTGGTCAATCACAACATCCATGTTAGCATGACTATGTTGAGAAGAAAGAATAATTATCATACCTATACTGAGAAGAAAAATGCATGTAAACACTTGAACTAGAGGCATATAAGACACCTCATGGGGGACTGAAATTGATTTGAAAAAGTTTATAAAGTTTTGTGGAAGAGGTGAGTGAAATATTGTATATTTTCATGTAAATGGCACTAAGACATGGTTCTATAACTTAGGGACTTCCCATGGAGCTTCAAAGAAGGGGTACCCAAAATATTTCAAGCTTGCGCACAAGGTAAAGGTCGTGCACACCTAATATAGGCTAAAAGTGGATAGGAGAGGATTAAAAAATTGTGATCCCACTCAGTGGAGGACCCACAGATAACTTTTCATGCAAGATATTATACCTTGAAGATGTTATGCTTTTCTAATGTCATGGATGATTGGTCTTACGCGCAACAGAGTGATAGTTTGACTTCTAGAAGGTGACCCTGATGAGGGGGGGTGGAATTATACTTATAGCCAAAATCGTCAAAGGTGGAATGAAAGAATTCAGTCATATAAGAGGTATTCCATGAAACCCCATCTTCATCCTTGGAGAATGGTTGTGAAAGGGGCTGGTTGATGTCGTATCTGGAACACAAGAGGGTTTTGCGTGGATCATGATTCTTGTGCGCAATGTGGACATCTTGCATGCAGTTGCCTTGGATTTTTGAGTGGAATTCATAGAAGGGTCGTTAATTAGAATTATATACAGATGACAAGGATCTTTCCTGAAGATTTTAGTTTTTTGTGCACACCTTGAAACCTACACATGCCTTACTTAGCATTCTCAAAATCCTCCATTGAGTTGGATGATGGCTTTGGTTTTCCCAAAGTGGGTTGTTTGTGAATTCAATTGGAATTTGATTCAATATATATATATATGTGACATTTTTAACATAAATATTCTTTTTTAATTATTATATCAGATATACCTTCTAACATTTTTTTTCATGGGGGATACGATAATGTCGTTCATGTGTACGAAAAACTAACACCTCACGAAGCAATGTGATTCATTCTTCACATACTCATTACATATAAGGTAATAAAGATAGGTTTAAATTAAAATATGTGATATATATAACATAAAAATTATTTTTAAAGGTATTATAATATTTACCTTACTTTCCTTTCATTTTTTTGTGAAAATGGAAACATAATTCATGTGTACGTATGACCTACTGTCTCCATGAACGGTGTATTTAATTTTATATCTCCAAATTTTATGTATTACTATAAATTCATATATAATGAATATATATGATATTTATATCTTTCTAGTATTCTGGATATTATTTAACCATGATCAATGTATTTGGACTAAAATTACCAAATCAAAACATATATGAAAAACAAATCATTTTTACCTGAAACATGGCTTTAACATAGGATTGTTAATAAACAGGTAATAAAAGGTAATAAGTAAATCATATATCGAATGATATGTATAATTATGGTTATTTAATAGATATATTATATACTTATATTTATTATATATGAGGTTTTAATGCTTATAAAGGAAGTTGAGACTTAAGGTAATGGATTTTCCATCTCACTTTTATATCTATGACATATACGCCATATTCACCACTTGTTACTCATATGTGGTGTATATAATATCCATGAATATATATTTTATTACATATCATAAAAATTATGTGTATTTTCATAAACAATTAAGTATCTATCTTTCAGGGAGTTTATGTTCCAAAAGATACCAAAGCGGTAAAGAATTTTTTATCAATTTACTTTCCTTGAGACATATATTATATTATGAACATATTTTTTTTAGGAGGGGTATATAAAACCCCTTTGAAATGTAATATTATGAAATTATTTATTGTCAAGATATTTTAAGTTTCATTAAAATTTATTCAATCATAGGTTTTATAATTCAAAGTTACCAAACTGGTAAGGGTTTTATGATAGAGTCTCATAGTTTTTTAGGATTGTTTATGTTTATGCTTCTCGTGATGAAATATTATGATACATCTATCAAGAAAGACATTAATTTTTTTATCTATAGTTATGTCATGATAATAAATGCTTTACCTTCATTTTTATCTCTTTATGTACTCTAGATTCCAAAAGAATTATTTTAAGAAAAATCATCTTTATTTATCTCTTTAGTAGAAAATCCTTTTTTCTCTTCTATATCTTTGTTTTGTAAAATTATTTTCAAATATGTTTTAAAAATATCCTAATAATATATTTAAAAAATTCTTAAAAATGTTTTAATTTTTAAAAATATTTTAAAAATGAATCTTAATGTCATTTTCCAAACAAGGCATATTTGGATTTTACCAAAAATTTGAAAGGTATATTTGTTTGAATGTGTTTAGAATGAACTATTTTTTCCATCATGACCATTAATTATTTTAAATACCCCTATATAATTTTCCAAGCACATTTAAAAATAAAATTATTTTCAAATTATTTTATTAATTTTTAATTTTGGGTTATTTTCAATGAAATATTATTTTACTCAAGAAATGTTTTAAATGATTTTCAAAACTCTCTTTATAAGTTTCAAAGATTTTTTTCAAATAAAAGAATTTAAAAAATAATTTATGAATTTTTTAATTTTTAAAAATTTATTTTCAATGAAATTTTATTTTTCTTAATAATTTTTTAAATGAATTATAAGATCCCTTTATAAGTTTCAAAGTTTATTTTCAAAGAAAATGATTTTGAAAATATTTTATGAATTTTTACTTATTTTCAAAATATAAAGGATATTTTTCTTCAAGAAATATTTTAATTAAAATTTAAAGATTAATTTATAAGTTTCCAAGATTATTTTCTATGAAAAAGATTTTGAAAATTCTATATGTTTTAAAAATTATTTTTTCAAAGTGGAAAATATATTTTTTTCAAGAAATGTACCAAGTGATCTTTTGAAATCACTTTATATCTAAGACGATATACCTTGATGTTAATTTTTCTTTAACTCAAATAATATTGAATGATACCATAATTATTATTTCTCAGGAAGTTTTATGTTTATGTTGATGAAATGTTTTTGAAACCCATTTATTTTTAAGGGTTATGTTATGGTGAATTGATGAAATGTTTATGAAACCTGTTTTCCTTACACGAGTTTTGATGTGATGAAATGATAATTATTTTATGATATTGTGGAACACATATGTATGGAACATGAGCCTTATCCCGGTTGTCAAGGTCTCTGTTGGTGCATCCAAGCGAATAGGGATCAAATCCAAGCGGAGGTAGAATTTCCGGGCGAACTGTAGCAGTACTGTAGCAGCACTATAGCAGGAAATGTGCAGTACTGTAGTAGGTACTATAGTGGGAACTGTAGTAGGCACTGTTTGGCATTGTAGCATCCGGGAATATGCCCCCGTTTTGGCCTTTGGGCCTCCGATTTGGTCCCTGAGTCCTTCATAGGCCTTCGGGCACCCAGGCCTTCGGGTCAGTTGGGCCTTCGAGATATCTCAAGGCCTTCGGGCCACCTTTGTGCAGATGCAAACCAGACAAAAACTACAAGGAACAAGATCTACAAGGAGGATGAGCAAGGAGATTTCACCACAGTAGAAGCTAAACTAATTGAAAGAATGAGAGGGTATGGAACCTTCCATCGGGACAAGCCTGTGCATGCACGAGAATGCTTAGCCGAACAACCATGCGAAGGTGGAGAGCTGATTTCACGATGAAGATGCTGGGGAGGAGCAGTTCCAAGTTGTTAAGTCTAGGTTGTATGTAATGTTTGTGCCTACGAGCAATGAATTTCTCTATGGCCTACGAGCATGTAATCATTCGCCTACGGATATTGTAGGGTTCCACCTCATCCCTTGAAAGGTGGATTATAAAAAATCAATAAAAAATGAAGGCCTTCAAGCCATTGGATGGATAGAACACATATGTATGGTTTTAATTATAAGACGGTTGGGACCTATATCTCCCTCAAATAAATTGGGTAAATCTTTATATCTTATGAGATAATAATTGGTAAGAATTCAATGGGCTCGATCCATTATGGGAAAAAGGTGAGTCATAATCCACTATGGTAAATAGGCGTATCCTAATCGACAATGGGAAATAGGTGATAAGTAATTATCTAAAAATTTTATGGTCTTGATAGTTAACCAATAAATATTATACAATTTTCAATATTTATGACGGTTCCACACATCTTTGACAAGACCTTATGGTCCATGATTGATTTATGATGATTTATCACTATTACGGGACATGTTTTCTAAAATGATAATGTTTTATTGGATGAATCATGTTTATATTATATGACAATATGGGTATGTACTTTTTAACTTACATTCATGATCATATAACCTTATTTTTATCTTATTCTTTATTATGATCATATATTGATATATCCTGTGTTTACCCTTATTGAGCATATAATCTCACCCTTTCTTATGTTTCCTTTCCCAGGTTATGAAGAAAGATTTAGGTAGGGTATACTTAAGAGGAGTACTATGTCAGAAGATATTTGTGGGATATGTTGTATATCTTTCATGAAATAAAAATATTGTGTTTCTAGTATAAAAATTAATTAACTATTAATGTAAACATGTATATTTTTATGGAATGTGTTGAATTTTAATTTAAGAATATATTATATTTATGTATTAAAATCCTAGGTTGATACAATTGGTATAAGAGGAAAGGATTAGTTATCCTTTGGAAAATAGGATGAGAAAACTTTTGTAATACCTATAGGGATATTTATAAAGATATATCTGGGTATGTGTCTAAGTATATGTCTAAGTATAATTCTATATAAAGGAAAAATATCCAAAAATATTTTTGAAGGATAGAGTGAGTCGTTTCTGAGCAATTAAATCCTTGTATGGATAGTATACGTGGATGTGAATATCATACAATTCTACCTAGGGGTAATAACTCTAAAATGAATTCTTTGATCTAGAATCTATCATCACTTGGTTCATGATAATGGTTCTTGCTACACACTTGGTTTGACAATCCTGAGGGATATTCTTTTGAAATTTAAAATCTCTTTATGAAGCATTATGAAGTATTTGAATAATGACCATGATTAACATAGGTTAATCCTAGGGATTAATAGATTGAAAATAAATTGTCTTTATTTGGACATTCCATAAATATTTTTTCATGAATATGTGGTTTTATCGCTATAATTATAGTTCCTCACACTATGATTTTTGGTTTTAGTTAATAGATGGAACATGAAGGAATCATGTTAACACTGAATCAGATTGAAAATTCTGTGACTATGAGAAACCAAATTATATGATTATTGGAGAGAAATATACCATGATTATTACTAATCATCTATCATGATATATTATTAATAATGAAAACTTAATTTAGATTTATAAAGTTTCAAATAAGAGGAAGATTAAATTTTAGGAATGTTCATGTAGTAGTCATATAGAGGAAATAATATTCAGCTTCCAACTTATCAAGAAGATGGGAATAAGAAACTAGAAAGAATATATCAAATGGAGGATAAGATTTTATCTTTATAGAAAATAAGGTCATAAAGTGAAAAAAATTCTAGGTGTCCAATAACTTATGTTTGGGGAACATGGGAGTTATTTAAGTCACTGCCCTGACTCAATAATTCACTTCTAGAACATGGAATGACCTATTATATTTCAATTATTTAAGTGTAATTATTGAAGTATTTATGTATTATGATTCAAGGATTATGCTGTAGAATTATTTTTTCCAATGGTATTTGGGTTGTAAGAATCATGAAACATCTAAGTATTGTGTTAATTTTGGATGAATACATGTCTCTAAGTATGATTAACATAAGAGTTTTGGATACAGTCATGGCTTTATGAGTTTAAGGTTGATCATAAGTTCAAATTATTAGACACTTATTTTGGGATATTATGTGACGAAAGTTTATCTATATAAAGGATATTTTGGGATACATTTATGGGAATATAACTATTTGTTTTTATATATGATTTAGTGGGAAAAATTATTTGGGGAGGAATTACTTTACATTTTATGGGAATATGATTTTAGGTATTAGTAACCTTTAGTATTTATCATATCATTGATTTTAAGGTAATTATAAGATATTATAATTTCATAATGTGTTAGGAACTATGTTAATATAGTTTTTGAAAAAGGATAATCAACTAGATGTGTGATAACCTATTATATCCAACAAGGTCACATGAATTTAACCCACCACCGAAGGGATACAAGTCTAGAACACCTACCAATGGACTACATGAAATATCATTTTTGGTGGGACAATATAAAGAGAGATATTTATGCGTATGTATCTTGATTCTTAGTATGTCAGGAAGTTACGGTTGAGAGAAAAATGTATAAAAGGATACTAAAACCATTTTCTATACTAGAAATGAAATTGGAAAAAATCCTCATGGGATTTGTTTTCAGAATAACCAAAACATCTAAAGTTAATAATGTCATAAAAGTTATAGTCGATTTCCATATAATGTGAGAAATATTTGTCTCTATTAGAGAATAATTTTCTTTGGATAATCTTTACAGGATATATATTAAGGAATTATTAATATTTCATGGAGTAAAAAATTCTATTTTATCTGATTGGGATTCAAGTTTTACCTCTAATTTCAAGATAAGTCTTCATAAAACCCGGGATATAAAGCTAAGTTTCAACACTGTGTATCATCCTTATATAACTGTTCAGTTAGAGAGAATAATTTAATCCCTAAAGGATATTCTAAGATCTTTTATGTATTTCAAATATGGTTAGGATCAACACCTTAATCTAGATTATTTTTCATATGAAAATAGATTTCACTCAAGCATTCAGATGGATGCTTATGAATCCCTATATGGAAAGAAGTTTACAATTCCAATACACTGGAATAAAGTTGTAGGAAGAAAGCGATTGGGACATGAGCTATCTGATAAAATGGTGGATAATGTTAGAGCAATTCAACAACACATAAGATTTTAAAAAAGTTGATAGAAAAGTTATGATGATAATATTTGATGATATCTAGAATATAAAGTTAGTGAGAAGGTTTTTCTGTGAAATTCTTCTTGGAATAATGATGAGCCAACTAATCACTAGGTATATCAATCCCTTTGAAGTTAGTGACCATATTAGGATAGTATATTATCATTTGGAACTTCTTCTTAATCTCTCTAAAGTTCATGGTGTGTTCCGTGTATCTCTCATAAGGATTTAAATACCTGACCCTTCACATGTACTGAACTTAGTGGTCATACCACTAGAGCATGATCTTTCTTATGAGCAAAAAATAGTGGAGATTCTAGATCATATAGAGAAAGTTATATGAAATAAGACCACTCACCTGGTAATTTTTTTAGTGAAACCACCATATCAAGGAAGCTATATGGGAACATGAGGATGTAATGAGGTAGAAGTATCCCTATTTTTTGGTACCAAAGTGAAGAATTTAAAGGTCAAAATTCATTTTTAGTTGGGTAGAATGTAACCCCTTGAGAATTTGTGAAATAGTTATTTTCAAATTAATTTAATCTTTTCAATAATTTTCATTACATTAAACATATATTTTAGTTTTCATTACACGAAACAGTCTATTTATCTTATTTTACACACAACAATGAGTTTTTCTTATGTTACACACAACATCGAGTTTGACAAAACATGACATACTATTAAAATATTATTATTTAATATGATATTTATTGCATAACCATCAGAATGGAGGTATGAATATGTTAACTAAATTATGAAAATTTATGGTTTAGAAATGTAAATAATATTAATTCCATAGTGAACAATTAATTTGAGATGAAAATAAAATCTATTTGAAAATAAAAGAAATCTTTCTGAACAACTATTTTTATGCACATAAACGTTTTTACCTCAATAAATTAAATAAATAACTTTTAGTGAATGATTTTAATGAAATTTATATATGTATTATGTATTAAATCAAACATTAACATTCATAATATGTCTTTTCTAGATAAACAATACGAATAAATCCAATTTTATGATCAAAAACTATATTTTTCTAAAAAGATAGTTTTGTCGTATTTTGTGCAATTATTTTAAAATTAAATTTTTTACCTTTTAGAAATTTTATTTTAAAAAATTATATTTATTTTTGAAATTACCATGTCAAAATTATATTTTAGTTAATTTTTGAGAGTTTTCTGAAAAGATTATTTTTCAGTAAATAGTGAAAAATACAGGTTTTTTTAAAACTGAATTTTTCATTCAAAGAATTTACAAGATAAATTATTTTTAATATAGTTTTAAATATAATATTAGTTCAATTATATATATAATATTCCAATTTAGGTAATTTTAATCAATTTAATATTGAATATTGGTATAATAACTTTTTAAACTTTTAAAGATTTTCTATTTGGAAAACCGTTTTCTTGTCACATCTATGGGTTTATATTTAAATTAAATTATGCCACTTATATAAATTAAATTTAAAAAAATGGATCCCATATTTTAAATAAAAATAATTTATATTTTATAATAAGTTCAACTTAATTTTTAACAATTATAAATAGTAAACTTAGTGAAAATTAATTACTGTTGTTATGGTTAAAACATGTTTATTGAGAGGGGGTGGGGGGTAAAATAAAAAAGATATAGGGTAATTGACCTAGAAAAAGTTTTAAAAAATTATTATATGATCATATTTAGACCTTATAACTTTTAAGATTATATAATATCCCATCTTGGATCCTCATGATATGTGAAAAACATGGGCACACCCTTTTCATTTCCAAAATTACAAGTGTGCCACTCACCTCAATTATAAAAGACCACCCCTATCCCCTCCTATTCATACGTAAAAAACCTTTGTTTTAGATTATACCAACCCAAATAACTTCTTTAATTACCTCCTCTCATATTATAAACCATATTTTTACCATAAATATATACTCAAAACGATTTTGGTGTAAAAATAAGAAGGCTACCTAAATAAGAGGTAATATTGTTTAATAAGAGTTTTTATTTTATTTCTTCCTAAACCTCTATAAAATTTTATTAAACCATGAAATTATAATAACCTCTATATATAACATAAAATTATATTTTATTAAACTATGATAATGATCTACATCCATCTCATCTTACCTCAAATGGGGAATGATAACGTCTCTCATCTGTTACAAACGTTATCAGATACCTTGGTACCTTGATATCTGTGTCAGCACTGACATAGCCCGAAGGGAGTTTCTAATCCTTGTGGGTCAATGAAAATCACCCATAATCACAAAATATAATGTTGGGAATGGGTTATTCATGTAAATAGTTGAAGAAACATTTGCAAGTCTGTATGAACAAAAGAAAACTCCATAGGGATAATAGTACTAAAAGTGAAATAGGTATTTAAACCCAAATTATAACTGCAAAGTACCCGAAAATAGAATAAAAAACACATTTCACAATAGAATTAGTTCTCAAGACCCAAGGAAAAAGAAAATTAACCACCTAAAATATCTCTTGACCCTTTATTAAACTGTAAAGAAGATAATCTATAAACACCTGAAGGCATGGGTAGGGTGTGAGATAAAAGACTAGTAGGGTCTCACCCAAGATTCTATAATAAGAATCCACATTAATTAACCAAATAAAGCTTTAAATTCTAAATAAAATGTAATGTAAGTGAAAAAATATATTTTTAAAAATCATGCTTTACATTTCAACTGATTTAAATATTTCAAATAATGGATTAAAAAACATTTTATATAAATAGTTTATGTAAATTCAAAAGACATATGTAAAATAGTTTACAAAAAATGGAATATATATATATATATATCAAAAAAATCACAAATGAGTAACATTTTCATCTTACAAGAGGTATAAGAGTTCTATATTATGGGATCCTCACACAATTATATAGTGATAATGATAATGTGCACACACATACCTCTAACACAAGACAATTTGGACTAACCAACATCACATTAGGGATAAGATTTTCTAATAAGTTTATGTTTAAGTTGTAAATCATTAATCCAATGTTAGAAAAATTACAACATAGTTTGTTTTTCCTAAATAACTCACTAACTAAATGTTCTTTCATATTCTCAAACACCAATCAATAATAGGAAATTTATTTTAAAACTTTTTAAAATACAATTAATACATTTCCTATATCAATTTGATAATTTCGATTTAAAAACTAAACATGAGTTTTAAATAAATTTATTCCTTTTTCTAGGACAAAAAAATAAGTTCTTATCAAAAAAATTTAAAAAAAAATTAAAATAAAAATTTTAAATCAAATTCACAAACCAATTTCATAATTTACTTTCATAAATTTCTATCAAATTCCACAATCGCACCTCAATTCACTAGAATTGAGGATTTTCTCTAATTTTTCACGCT
Source organism: Viscum album (assembly GCA_963277665.1). Taxonomy (NCBI): domain Eukaryota; kingdom Viridiplantae; phylum Streptophyta; class Magnoliopsida; order Santalales; family Viscaceae; genus Viscum; species Viscum album. The sequence goes on along the minus strand of OY728139.1, from coordinate 115,478,238 downwards.
AATGAAAATATAAATCTCAATCCACAATAATTTTTTTTTTTGAAATTTAATTTAAAAAAAATTAATTCAAATCAACCAATTTAGGGTTAAATCTATTTTCCAATCTTAAACAGAACCACCTTCCAAAACAAAGAGATAACAACTCACAATGCTCGTAACTAGAAAATATATTGACAAACATCGACAACATAAACCCAAGAACCAAACCTAGATTTAAGATCTAAAACAACAGATATTAGATCCTCCAAAATAGGTATATCTATCAAACCCTAAGGAGGAGAGAGTAAGAGACCATGATAGAAGGAACATGAGAATAACTCTTATCGGGGAGAGATCAAACAATGATTTCCTAGAATAGATCCACCTTGGGGATGTTTTGGGGGACCCAAATTGGTTCTTATAAGATTTTAATACCTAGGGAATTATTCAACCCTAACTTAGGGTTGATCAGGGATCTAAATTGGCATTCAGGAAATTTTTTAATGAATTTTGAGAATAATTAAATCCCCTGCACATGATTAATTAGGCAGGGCCGCACAGTTTTTCAAACCATGCTCCCTAACCATGCACCAATTTTGGCGGGGTGGACAATTTATACTATATGGGAACAAGATTTTTCAAACCATGATACAACAGTGAAAAACTGTAATGTTTGGGTTTTCACAGTTTACCCTGGGTGGGCACAAGGTTTTAGAAAACCATGCGCCAATTATAAAAATCCCAAAAAGTCTGTTATGTTTCCAAAATTTCACCTAAAGAAACCATAAATGAGACCCTATAAAAACATGATCAAAATAGGGGTCGAAGAGTACCCAAAAAAACAACAATATGTTACAACCTTCCCACCATAGAAACTTTCTATCCCTAGAAAGCCTATTAAAAAGATTACATGTTAAAAAGATGCAACCAATGCTCTCTCATCAGTTCCTCTATCTCCTATGTCTCATGAGTATTAGAACCATGCTTCCCTGGAATTAAAACCAATGTTATCATCCCCCTATTAAGTAAATTGCTTTCAAAATAAACTATCCTAACTGAATGCCCTCTCATGGATAAATTAGACTCAGCCTCAAGATCACTCTAGCTCAGAACATGAGATGAATCTGAAAGATACTTTCATAGCTACAATATATGGGACACAAAATGTATCAACATCAACCATGCTGGAAGTGATAAATGGTAATCCACTATCCCCAGATTCTCAACAACCTCAAAAGGTCCCACAAGACAACGAGAAATATTCCATTTCCTCCCCAGCTATTGATGACACAAATGGGGTGAAACTTTAATGAACACATGATCACCAATTCAAAATTCCAATGGTTAATGGTCATGTTCAAAATAATAATTATATTGGATCTATTCCATCAAAATTATCTAAAAAATAAACTGGATCTTTTTTTGTAATCCCTCGAACCATGATCAGTCCAACCAATGAATTTTCACCGATCTACAACCGACATAATAGAGAATTACAAGGCTGGCCATATAAGGCCTCGAAAAGAGCCATTCTGATTATAGAATGATAAATATTGTTATAAGAAAACTAAAATAGTCTCAAATGGTTATCCCAATCCCCAAAAAAGTCAAGTACAAAGGCACAAATCATATCCTCATGAATCTATGTAGATATTTTTGTTTTTCCATCAGACTACGGATGGTATGCCATAATCAAATGAACCTAAGATCCTAGTGCCTCCTAAATTCCTATAAAGAAGAAAGAAGAAATCTAAGGATATATATCAAAAAATATAGTAGATGAAACTATATGAAAATGGATAATCTCTTTCACATATATATTTCTAAATTTTTTAAACATTTGCTGTATAATGAATGGCTATAAAGTGATCTGATTAAATCATCCTATTGATCACAACCCATATCGCATTATTCTTTCTATGGGTATGTGGAAACCAAAACAAAAAGTCCATTTAGATATCATTCCACTTCCAAGTCATCAATATTATTGGATGAAGTAAACCTGAAGGTCTCTGGTGCTCAACCATAACCTATTGGAAATTATAACAATGAGAGAAAAAAATCAGAAATGCCCCATCTCATACTAGGCCACTAGAATCATCACCACATGTAATAGAACATCTTCATTGTTCTTGGGTTCACTACCCACTAGTAATTATGGAAATCCCTCCCAATATATTACATGTGTAATAAAGGTACAAAAAAAATAATTTTGATTACAATGAATACCCTCTATGGATAATGAACACTCAACAATAGTCTCCCCACCCTAAAGAGAATCCCAAATTTCATAGAAATCATCATCAATATATTGTTATAGAAGAATCATATCATGAAGAGTGGAAGTTAACTGAACACTAGACAAAGAATCCTCAACCCCTGATTCCAGAACTCCAATATGAAACTGTGAAAAAAGATCCATCAAGTTCCACTCTTCTGATGATTCTTTCACAACCTAGGTCAGAAGGTTCCAGATTAAAGCATATTATTTGACATTACCTTTTACTAGGGTATATGCGATTTCGAAATAGAAGGATTGAAACTATTACACCCAATACCTCTATTAGAGATTTATATTTTTTAAGAGAATATATAACTCAAGATCTGGTGGTCGGAATATAGGGTTAAACTATTTCTAAAAAGGTAATGACACCGACTCTTAAGTGCGTATATCACAGCTTCATGTTCAAGGTCATGGGTTGGGTAATTCTTATCATATGGCCTAAGATTCTGATATTAATATGAAATTAAATGATCACCATACATAATAATGTATCTCAAACCTGAACCTAATGCATCACATAAGACCACATAACACTACTAGGCCTTTAGAAGAGTCAACAATGGTGAAATAGTCAAAAGACATTTCATCTCATAAAAATAATTCTCAAATTTTTTCATCCAAATAAATTTTTACTCTATTCCAAATTAGAGTATTCCTTAGAGAATCCAAGTTTTAGAAATACTTTATAAACCGATGATAATATCTAGATAAACCCAAGAAGCTTTGAATCTCAAAAAACATTTGTGGTTGTTCCCATGTCATAACAGCCTTAAAAATATTAAGATCAAAACATATACTATATTCATACATCACATGTCCTAATAAATTCACTTCTTGGATCTATAAATCACATTTTGATAGCTTGGCATAAAATTTATGATTTCTCAACAATTCTAAAACATCTCTCAAATGACGCACATGATCCTCCACAGACATAGAGTAAACTATGAGGTCATTCACAAAGACAACCATGAACGTATAAAGATAATCATAGAAAAACCTATTAATTAAATATATAAAGACTATAAGAGAATTTCTTAGACCAAATGTCATGAAAATGTACTCATTATGGTTGTACCTACTCTGAAAGGTAGTTTTTTGAATTTCATATTCTTTTATTCTCAACTGATGGTAATAAGATCAAAGATCAATCATTGAAAACCACCTTTTCACTTTAAAATAGTTAAATAGATCATCAATAATTGACATTGAATACTTGTTCTTTACTATAACTCGATTTAATTTTTAGTAATCAACACAAAGATGAATTGACCGATCATTATTTTAGAAAGGAGAACCTACACTCCCCAAGGTGAGACTCTCAGACGTATATAGAATTTCTCTAACAAATCATCCAACTTAGTCTTCAACTCTTTTATTTTAGCAAGTTCCATGAGTTAAAAAGGAATATACACTGGTTGAGTAACAGAAACTAAATTGATTGAAAACTCTACATCACTTATTGGTGGGAAACTAGATAAGTTAGAAGGACAATCATCGGGAAACTATATGAAAATCATAGGGAGATCATCGCTCAAGGATTATCACTCAAAATCAAAATAAAACACTAATATTACTTTCTAAAACTCTTTATTAGAAGGTCCATCCCTACTGAACCATTGATTCCCATTCTCCTTGAATGATATGACACACCCTATCGGGTTTAGAAAGGAATATCTGTCGAAGAAAACAATCAATACATGATTTGTTGGTAATGATCCAATCTATACTAAAAATGACATAAAGAGGTTACATGTTGAGATATAGAAAATCCAAAGCAATATCAATATCTAATAATGATAAAAAATAAGCAGGACAACTTAGATCCTTCTCTCTATTCATTATATGTGGTGTAGTAATATGCATCACATAAGATAAAATCTCTATAGGGAGATTTAGTAGATACACAATACGATTCAAAATGAATGAATGAGATTCACAAGTATCAAATAAAGTATTCAATAAAGATTTATAAATAGTGATGGTACCTATCATAGTCACTCGACCAATATCTTCTTCCTCTAGAGACACTTCCAATTAAATAAGAATCTTTTTTCCAAATTCTTGTGGCTGGAACCCCTTTGTTCGTGAAGCATTTGATTGAAGCACAATTTTATTATGCAATCATGATCCCATGAAACTATGTAGAGTATAATAGACATGATGTAACTTATTCAAGTTATCCAAGAATCTATAGGAACCACATATATTGGGTTCCTTAGTGAAAACCCATTTAGAATACCTAGGCCTTCCACACTGATAGAAATTCAAAGGGCCTCTGCCCGAAATTATAGGAGGTCTAGAAACAACTGCTGTCAAGAAACACCATCAGAATAATAAAGCTTCCCCTTACCATTATGAAAACCCATATAACTATCAATGGGAGTAAAAGGAACTACTTTTAACCCTAAATTTCCACCCAAGTCCATTTAAATCATCAACACTCCATCCGACACATCATTATAAGTGGGAAGCTTTAGTAATAAAACCTAACAATGAATATCAGATCAAAGTATCATCTTGAACCATTGAGTATTAATTTTATCATTCGTCACATATATAGGGAAAACTCTACAAGATCAGAAAAACTATTTTCATATTATTTTACAATCCTATTAATTACTTGAGTTTGAAAAACTCTATAGCCTTGGCCAAGACCATTGAAACTAGATAGGACTAATTAGTGAAAATAACACTAAAGTCTTTCCAATTTAATCCATAATGATTATTTTTATCACTATCATGTCCCACCATCTCTTATCAGGTCCCTATATCTTGAAGGTGTCATATTTCACCTTGATTTCATTAGGTGTTTCCAAGAACTCAAATAGAGAAACCTGGAAAATTAATCCTATCAGATAGAAAAGCATGAATTGGATTTCAAACCATCCAAATCAAAATAAGGGAAAATAATTGAACTAATCCTCAATAAGGATTTCCCAAACAACCCCAAGTGAGTTAAGTCACATTACAATGATATTTGGATAGGCACTCAATCACAAATAGATCCCAAGCCCCAACAATATTTCACAAATACATACTAACATCAAGGCAAGATGCTCAACCTGGACCTCTGATACTACTTTATCACGAACCAGCCCGGATACCCTAGTACCCTAATAACTGAGTTAAAAATGACACAACTTAAAGGGAATTCCTTATCCCCATGGGTTGCTGACAAACACCAAGCACCACAAAAGATAAATATGTGAATAAGTTTTCTAAATAAACATAAGAAGAAATAGATATAAGTCAGTATGATAAAAAGAAAACTCCTTAGGGAGAACAGTAATAAAATTTAAACAGGTATATAAACCGATAGTACAACTAAAAATTACCAGAAAATAGGATAAACAACCCAAGTTCCAACAAAAACATCTCTCTAAGACCAAATGATCAACAATAAGAACCGCCTATAAGTGGCGCTTGACCCTTTCTCAAACTTGGAAGAATATAATCTAAAAACACCTGAAGGCACAAGTAGGGTGTGATATAAAAGCCGCGTAGGGTCTCAATAAGGATTCCATAATAAGATTCCAAATTAATTAACCAAATATTGATTTCAATTTTAAATAATCATGCATGGAAGTGTAAAAGTATATTTAAAACAAATCATGATTTATATTTAAATTGATGGATACATTTCATGCAATGTATTAATAAACATTTTATATAAAATAGTTTATATAAATTCATAAGTCATATCTAAATAGTTTAAAAAATGATATATATATATATATATATATACAATAAAAAACAAAGAACAGAGTCATTTTATAAGAGGTAAGATATGACCTGGTTTTAGGATCCTCACACACTCATATAGTGATAATGGTAATGTGCACAATTGTCCCTCCAACACTGTCCAAATATGACTAACCAACATCCTAATGGGGATAAGGTCTTCCAATAAGTTTATGTCAGACTTTTAAAGTATTAATCCAATTATATTGAAATTTCAACCTAGCATGTTCGTCCTAAATAACTCACTAACTACCCAGGATTACATATGATCAATCAAAAATCAATAATATACAAATTATTTTAATATTTTTTAAAATATAATTATCCCATTTCTTATTTAAATATTCCAATTTACATTTAAAAACAAAATATGTATTTTTAATCAATTTATACCATTTTCCAGGATAAAACCAAATAGGTTCTTATCAAAAAAAAATTATCTATTTTCCTAAATTCAAATTTAAAATTAATTTCACATACCAATTTCACAAATTTCTATCAAATTCCACAATCAGAGCCCAATTCACTAGAATTGGGTATTTTCTGAAATATTTCATACCAAATAAAATCCAAATCACAATCCAAAGTGAATATTTTTTCACAATTTAATTTAAATAATGAAATTTAGGGTTAAATAAATTGGCCAATCATAAATGTAACCACCTATCGAAATAAAGAGATCACATCTCATAATGACCGAAACATGAAAATCCAATGAAAAATGTCCAATATAGAGATCTAGGAAACAAACCTAGATTTAAGATCTATAAAAATGTAGATTATATCCTCCAAAAACCTGAAGGTATATCAAATCCTAAGTAGAGAAGAGGAAGATAGTGGGAGAGAAGGAATGAGGAAATAACTATTCTTAGGGAGAGATCGAACAATGATAATCTAGCATCAATCCACATTTGGGAGGGTTTGGAGGAGATAGAATTTGTTCTTGGGATATCCAAATACTGATTAAATATTCCAACCTGATGTTAGGGCCGAGCGAGTATCTAAATCGCGGGTTGGAAAATTTCTAAATAATTTTCAAAATAGTTAAATCTCATGCACATGGTTAGCTGGGCATGGCCACACAGTTTTTCAAACCATGTTTCATAACCATGCTCACTTGTTGATTGGGTGCATGGTTTTTCCAATTGTGCACAAGCCATGTAGACCCTCACTATTTCGGTTTGTATAGTTTACTCTAGTTGGGCACATTGTTTGGAAAAAACATGCACCAAATTTTCACAGCCCAAAAAGTTCCAAAAAAATCCACAATTTCACTTGAACCACCCCAAAATAAGACCCTAAAAAATAATGATCATGATAGGGGTTGAACAGTCCCTAAAAATATTAACAGGATGTTACATTGTGCGTACAACGGACTACTACCTCACGAACCAATATGACATATTTTCCATAAACACATCCCATGGATGGGTACAATGATGGATATATGTATATATATATATATATGATATTTTAAACATAAATATACTTATAGAATTATAAAATCACTTATACCTTCATTCTTTACATTCTGTGGAGAATATGATAATGGCATCCATGTGTACAGTGGACTATCACCTCACGAAGCGATGTGATTCGTACTTCACAAATGATTTACACAAAAGGTAATAAGGACATGTTTAAATAAACATATCTCATATATATGACATAAAAATGATTTTTTTAAATTTAATATATTATTTACTTTTCTTTCATTTCACCTATTGAGAAAATAGAAACAACGTTTATCCATATGTATGACCTTACAGCCCTAAGAATGGTATATTTCATTTTCAATATCTAACTTTTATGGATTAATATAAATACATATATAATTAATATATGTTATACTTTTATAATGATTAAAATTTTTGATATAATGTAACTATGATCAACATAATAGGACCAAAAATACTAAATCAAAACATACATGAAAAACAAACTGGTTATTACCCAAAACCCGACTTCAACATGGAATTGTTAAAAAATAGGTAATAAAAGGTCATAAGTAAATAAAATGTGGTATTATATATATAGGTATGATTATGTAATATATTTATAATAAAATTATATTTATTATATTGTAGGTTTGAATGTGTATGAAGGAAATCAGGACATAGGGTAAGGTATTTTCGTCTAAATTTTTTATCTGAGATATATAGGCTATATTCACCATATCTTTCTTATATGTGGTTTATATAATTCCCATGAATGTATCTTATATTTATTTAAATTAAAATTATGTTGATTCACATGTCCATTTAATATTGGAACCAAGGATTTTCTTTGTTGGAAATGGAGATTTATTTACATTTTTTTTTTCAATCCACTCATGTATGATCATGGATATTAAAGGGAAACGTATAATATAGGTCAAGTAGAAAGTAGTATTGAAGGTGGTGTTGTTTCTCAGTGTTTGCCAAATTTTTGAGGTAAAAAATTTTGGAAGTTGGATTTCAATGTGAAAAGTGGTTTTGCTTGATGGTATTGTTAAATTATGGAAAAGACATGAATTTTATGAAGAGGGGCTTTATGAATTGAGTTTCATGATGGTGTAAAGTTTTTTAAAGGTTTGGTCTGCAAATACGACATGCTTCATGAAAAGAGATAATGTTCTACATGATTACAAGATTTTGGGCATCGCGATTTGTGACAGAGTTCTATATGGTTGTTTATAGAACTCTTGGTGATTATGATGGGAACCACAAAGTATTTTTTTAAAAAAATCTATGTGGTTACGATGAGGTTTATGAGCAAAGAATATTGATAGTTATTTTCAAAGGGAGGACCATAGAGAAGACTTTTCTGAAAGATCTGGATAATCCATGAAGAGGTGGAGGAGATTTAAGAACGAATGAGCCTTTAAATACAAGGTTACCCCCATTTTATTTCAATTGAATTTTGAAGGAAAATATCGAAATGCTTTGAGGTCAGAAAGAGGTTCACGAACCAGGATTTCTCTACGAGCTTGAGAATCGAAAAAAGTCTGTAAGTCTTTAATGATGTCCAACGATTTTTTAAGGGGTACATCACAATGACGGGGAATTATGATTTGACTCAGTGAGATATAAGAAGAAAGTTTGTTCCATGAAGGCAAGGGATCTTCGTGACGAAAGGTTATTCCATGAAGGCATAGGTGTTACGCAAAGGATGTGTATTCTATGATGGAAAGGATGCTTTATGAAGGAGATTCAGGAAAGGAATTATTGAATATCATGTTCAAGTGTATATGAATTCAAAAGTGAATCAAATCTAGTCCATAATTCAATAAGGTTCTCATGCTAAATCAGGGAAAAAGACTTTAATGCAAATCTATTGAAGTGACCTTAAAGTCGATAAATTGAGTTTGACTTCTCTTAGAGAAGTGTGCAAGGGGGATTCAAAAAAATTGTTCTGAGTGACATACTGAGTTATCATAGAATTCTTGTAAAGGTAGTGTGATTGGAAAATAGTGACTGTGACTGAACTTTTGTGTCCCACAACTAGTGAATATTAGTGGATTTAGGTATGACTAAGACATTGTCAGCGTTTTCTCCTTAGACGTAGCCCATAGTGGCGAACCAAGTAAATGTTTTGTGTTGTATACATACATGTGAATGTTTTATTACTATTCAAATCCACCATATAGGTTTATTGTGTTCTTACCAACATGGGAACAAGACCCGTCACTTTAAAAGAAACATTTGACACCCTAATTCACCCCTCCCATCTTAGGGTGCTCTAAGGTCCTACAAGTGGTATTAGAGTGAGGTTAATGTATGTTGGATACTCTACATTAAATATATTCTCTTTTAAAGATTTTATTTTCTTTCCTATTTAGACAATGAGGTGTTTTCTTGATGAAAATTTAGTTATCTCTAAGAAGAAGTCTATATCCAGCAAGGCTATGATGAACATAAAAAATAAAGTTACGAGATAGTTGAAGAAGTACCTCTTATCTAAAGGATAGGTAGTATCTGGTTCTCCATTCCTTTTTGAAAATGAGCATATATTAGGACTGGAATGTAAAGATCGGGTAGATAAGGTTTCCGCTAAATAACATGACAACCTTTCCACCTCATGTTAATCAAAATTCTCAAATGATCAGGAGGTATGTGTTATCACATTTCAAAGTTGTATTCAAGATGAAGATCCAAGAAAAACTGGGAGTGTTGATCAATCTATTGCTTTATATGAAATTTAAGGACTATGAAAATATCTTCATGATATTCTTGAAGAGAGAATAATTTTGTTTTGTATAATATTTCAATTTATACAGGAGGAAATCACCCAATTTAGAAAAGAAGTAGATTTTATAGAAGATGGATTTCGATGTAAAATTCTAGAATGTTATAAGTTCTCTAAACAGGTTTGAACCTTTGAAGAAACAATGAGGGAATATGAAATAAGATCCTCAAAATACATCAAAAAATATGAAGTGAAATAGGGAGTCAAAAAGACTCCTGAGGAGAAGATCGATGTTCATGAAGAGAAATTTAAAAATAGCACTAATGTAAGGGGTTCACACATGGAAGAAATTTCCATGAAGATCAAGGAACGTGACTCATTGATTCAGAATAAAGTTAAGTTGTGTGAAGAAGAAGTTGGTAGAGTAAATAAGGTTTTTGATGAAAAGATGATTATGATTTAAGATTAGAAAATCATCCTCAATATTAAATGTATAGATATTGAAGATCAGTTGGCTAATCTTTAGAAGACGTATATTGATACTTCACTAAATAAAAAAATAGTTTCTATTGATACTTAATGCTCACTGGAGGATTCTAGAGTTAAAAGAACTCCAAAATGTGATAGGAAGATCATGACATCCTTCGATGATCTACTTCAAGAAATAGTTTCCATTTCTACTCAATTATCATATGAGGATTCTATATCTGAAAGACCTCTAAAATGTGATAAAAATATCATGAAATCTTTTTATGATCTATCTCAAGCAGTAGAGGAGAAATAGGTACCATCCAAACCAACTTGTGCTAATATATCCAGACCTTTTATCATGAAGAGTGTAGGTTGTATGACAAATATTTGAAAAGTATGGATGATTAAAATAGATATGAAACCTACCATTATGTCTATGGTGTATTGTAAGAATAGTATGGAATCTAGTTACGTACATATATCTCAACAAGTCATGAAGAAGAGCCAACAACCTTTTGCAAGAGATACAAAGACATCAATATTTATGGGACAATGTTGGTGCTACAATATATTTGGACATTGTGCATTAAATTATTGGTACAATCTAAAAGATGTAAGAGAATAAAAGAATACTATATCATAAGGTATAATTCTAGAGATGAAGAACCAGTATCTACAGGTCTAGAAGCATCTGTTTACTGTAAACAGATTTGGAATGCTTGATAACATCTGTGATATATAAAATGGAAGTGGTCACAAGGTTGGTATATGCTAATCTCAACATTAATTCATTATTGATAAGAAAATAAGGACACTAATTCTAGAAATGTAGTATGAATCTACCTTAGGAATAAATCAGATGAATATTGTGAACAAAAATTCTCCCAAGAAGATCTCAAGTAAGGTATCTAATAAGACCTTGGATTTTAAATCCATGAAGTTGAAGGGTAGTTCATCCAAAAGTGTTAATAATAGGGAGGATACATAGATGAAATAATATTGAAGATCCAAATATGATATAATAGTTCCAAATAACAAGTTGTTCATTTGGATAATAGATTTGGAAAGAATTAGGGAACTTGAAAATTCATAGGATAAGGCTGGTGAAAAGTTAAAAGAAAAGGCCACACATGATAAAGAAAGAGGTCACAAGTGTTTGCTAACAAAAAAATATCATGATAAATAAGTTCTATGTGAGAGATGAATGAAATATGGTCACATTACAAAAAGGATTTTTAACCTAAATACCAAATAAAGATGTAGTTTTTAAGAGGAGTAAGAATGTAAAATCCATGATGGCTGTTAAGAAGAAAATCCTCCACACAAAGAAGAAGATAATGTAAGGAGATCCATTTTCCTCAACCTAGATCAGAACATATGTCTAGATGTAAAAGCATGAATATGGGAGAAAATAGAGCAATATGGTTGATAAGATCATCTCAACGATGAAGTTCATATTGATGAATCAAGGAGGATCCACCTTATTCACTTAAAATTTTGTGTATTGTATTTGTTCTTATAATGCAGGGAATTGAAGTTGAAGAAAGTTATTAAGGGGAGAACCTATGAAACATATGTGGATGAAAATTCTTGATAGCCAAACTGAAGAAGTCACCATATTTGAATTATTTTCTAATTTGGTATTCAAATAAAAATATGATGGAGAATCATTTTTGGAAGAAGCTAAACATGATCTATTCTGAAAAACTAGGATAAATAAGGCATCATCATGAATTCATCTTATTTGTAGTATCTTAAATAACAATTATTCCAGAAGGTTATCCTTGTTGAATTTTAGGATATTATCTAATATGGATAGTCACAATACAAAGAACCATTTTGGTGTTCTCCCCATACAGAAATATCTTGAAACCATTCATGATGAGACCCACCATGATGAATATATTGAAGTGAGTTTCACTTTAGGTGGAGACCAATAAAGAATATTCTAGTATCATTATTTCAATTTTCATATAACCTAGTTCTTCTAGAAGTTGCAAAAATATTATGTCATTTGAAAGAGATTTTTAGTGATCAATGGAATAGATTCAAATGTCGAAGTAGATGTAGGAGTGAAGAACAATTAGATCATAAATTGAAGAGATAAAATCAATCAATGGAAAATCATTTAGGGTTGGAACACACCCAAACCTACAATAGGAATGGTGAATGATGTACAATATTACATCCTATCAGTTGTGGAAAAAACCTCTTTATAATATGATATGGAAGTTGAATCAAGGGATAAATCCATAATGAATAAATTGAACAAATTGATAAGAACAAACCACGAGATCATCTTAATTGAAAATAATATCACAATGTGATCATAAAAAAGGCACACCATGTTTGTAAAGGATCTTCCCAAGATGAAAGAATTGGTTTTGAAGAAAGATTTTCTCTAGTTATGAGACTGGGGTCGATCAGATAGATGTTGAAGACAACACTCCTGAATGAAACTCTTGAATAAGAAGTTTAAATTGAATGACATTCCCCAAGAGAATGGTATTATAATATGGATTATTATCTAAAGAAGATCCAATTCAAAAGATGAAGTGTCAATAATTATCTCTGAATGGAGAATTTTGAGGAATATCAATTTATGGTTCTTAAGTATGTGGATGATATGATACATTGTGGTGGTAGGAAGGGATATGTGGAAGAATTTTCTAATCACATTAAAGAAGAGTTTGAAATGTACATGATTTGTGAAATTACATACTTCAGAAGGATCCAAGTGATTTAAAGGAAATACCTCACTTTTATTATAATGGAGATTTATGTTATAGAATTGCTAAATAAATTCAAAATGAATGGATCCAATCCAATTTCCAGTCTGATTACGGTTGAAAATAAATATGTAAATCATGAGAATATAACTTATGTGAATCCAAAAATTTATAATAAAATCATCATAAGCTTTTTGTTCTTGACTGAAACATAACCATATATCATCTTTGAAACATGCCCACTGGCCCACATTCAATGTAATTTAAAGGAAGAACATATGAGGGCAGTCAAAAGAATCATGAGACATAACATACACAAATGGTGGAGCATTATTTAATAGAAATAAATGTGTATGCTAGTTGATTAACAAATCCGAAAGCACAACCCTTAGTACTACTAAAGAAGAGTATATCTCGGCTATGAAGGCCTGGATGTAGCTACTTTGGAGGGAGAAACAATTGTATGATATTGGTGATGAGGTGAAATAGCCGATCATATTTCACTTTGATAATAAGAGAGAAATTTATTTTATGAATCATTAGTTGAACCTCAGTGTTCATCTACCTCCTAGTGCATAAAAATTTCACAAGATTCCCCTCTCCCCAGTTAAATTAACTATTTTAATTTGTTTTTGGATGTGATGTAGGGTGATGGGGGGGGATGCAATATTTGGGGAGTGTTTTGAATCATTATAGTGTAAAATTATTAGTCTTTAGGTTTATTTACAATGGGGGGTAATGGATAAATTCAAATGGTACTATTGTTTTGAGGAAAAAATTCAGGGCATGTAATTCTTCTATGACACATTTATAGAAATGTTGGAAAAAGGTTTTGAGGAAGCCATTCAGGGCATGTAATGCTTCTATGACATGGTCGGAGAATAGATTGGACATCATTAAGCATTCCAAAACATTATAAACCAATTCAAGTTTCCCCTATTATTTTCTACATTAATCATTTTTCATGTATACTGGGAGTGTTTGATGAGTTGATTCTTGCGTTTTAGGTTTTGAGAGTGGTTGGTGCTCTATTGAATTTATGTGGAGATAGTCAACAAACCCAAAGGGAGAGATTATTGGAACCAAGGATGTTATTTGTTGTAAATTAATTATGAATTGTGTTTTTTTAATCCTCTAATGTATGATCAGGTATATTTAAAGGAAATATAACATAAAATTTAATTCAAAAGTAGTAATTAAGATGGAATCGTTTCCTAGTGTTTCACAAATTTCTGGGGTCTAAAATTTGGATGTTGTCATTCAACATGAAAAGTAGTTTTTATTGAAGGGATTATTAAATTATAGAAAAGGCATGAGTTTCATAAAGAGGGGATTAATGAATTTGGTTTCACAAAGGAGTAAATTTTTATGATGGTTTGATATGCGAATACGATGGGCTTCGCAAACAGAGATGGTGTTCTCTAAGATTATGATATTTCGGGTTTAAAAATCGGTGATAGAGTTCTCCACAGTCATTGAAGTAATGCTTTGCTATTATAATGGTAGTCATGATGGTTTTTTATAGAAATATCCATGGTTACAACAATATTTTCAAACTAAGAATTTTCATGGTTCTTTGCAAAGGGAGGATCGCCACAAATAATTTTCTGAATGATCTAAAAAATCCACAAATAAGCAACAAAGCTTCGTGAACAGCTAAGCTTATAAATATGAAGTTACCGCCACTTAATTTCAAAGTAATTTTTATAAAAAATAAGGAAAATATTTAAGTTTTCTAAGAGATTAGTGAACTAGTCTTTCTTTTCAAGCTTGAGCATCTCAAAAAGGCTAAAAGTCTTGACTGATGTTCAATACTTTTGTTTAAAGGGTACTTCGTGATGATGGGGTATTCTATGTTGACTCAGTGAGAATCTCAAATACAATTTATTCGGCAATGGAAAGGGATATTTGTAAAGTAAGGTTATTCCATGAAGGTAGAGGTGCCTAAAGAATGTAGTGTATTCCACTAAGGTAGAGGTTCTTCACGAAGGAAGTGTATTCCGTGAAAGAAGGGGTGCTTTGTGAAGGAGTGAGCATCCCTAAGGAGCTTTAGAAAAGGTAGTATTGAATATTAGGTTTTTGTGAACATGGATTCCAAAGTGCATAAAATCAGATCCATGATGGAAGGAGAGTTTCTTTCTATTTCAAGGACAATGTCTTAATATATTAGAGCGACCTTCAAGTCGATAAACTAAGTTTGACTTATCATAGATAAGTGATAACGAGGGAGTCAACGGAAGTGTTCTGAGGGACGTATTGAGATATCTATGAATTCTAGTAAATGTAGTGTTCCTGGAACATAGTGAATATGAATGAACTTTTATATTCCAAATCTAGTGAAGAATAATTGATTTATTTATGACTTAAAAACTATCTGGGTATCTCCTTGGACGTATCCCTTAGTGGGGAACTGAGTAAAAGTGCTATGTTATCTATATTCATGTGATTTTATTATTATTGTTCTAATCCACCATAGAGGTTTAACAATTTTTTACCAACATGAGAAAAATATCAATCACTTTAAAAGGAAAATTTGACACCTTGATTCACCCCTCCACTCTCAGGGTGCTCTAGGGTCCTGTATTTTAGTATCTCTCTTTCATAGGGTTTATGGTTCAAAATATACTAAATAAGTAAGAGATTTTTGTCTCAATTTTCATTATTTGAGACATATGTTGTTTTATAAACCTATATTCATTTAAGAGGGGTATATAAAAATCATTTTATATGTAATATCATGAAATTATTTATTCTCATGGTATTTTAAATTTCATTTAATGTTATTCTTTCATGGAGGTTATAATTCAATGTTACCAACGTGGTAAGAGTTTTATGATACAATCTCTTCATTTATCGATATTGTTTAAGTGTATATATATGATGATGAAATAATATGATCCAAATATCAAGAAATATATTTATTTTCTTTTAATATACTTATTTCATGAGAATAAATGGTTTCGATTAATTTTCCTATCTTTATTTAATTAAGAGTTCAAAAACGTGTTTTTAAGAAAAATCTTTTTATTTATCTATTCGGCAGAAAATATTTTTTTCCATATCAATGTTTCTAAAAAAGTTTTCATAAATGTATTAAAATTATATAAATTATATATTAAATACATTTTTACCCATTTTTTAAATTTTACAATGTTTATAAAAAATAAATATTCATGTAATTTTCTAACCAAACCCCATTTTAATTTTTCCGAAATTGTGAAAAAAATATTTGTTTTAAAGAATATTACATGAATGGTATTTTATACAATCATGATCAATTATTTTTTTTAAATATTCATCTATTATATTTTCAAGTATATTTTCAATGAAAAGGATTTACAAAATATTTTATGAATTTCTAATTTTTAAAAATGTGATTTTCAACGAAATGTTATTTTCCCTAAAGAAATGTTTTAAATGATTTTTAAATATCTCTTTATAAGTTTAAAAGTTTATTTTCATAGAAAAATATTTAAAAATTATTTTATGAATTTATAATTAAAAAAGATGATTTTCAAAGAAATTTTATTTTCATCAATAATCATTTAAATGATTTTTAAATATAACTTTATATGTTTCATGGTTTATTTTAAAATGAAATAATTTACAAATTTTTTATGAATTTATAATGATTTTTAAAATAGAAAGGTTATTTTCCTCATAAAATGTTTTAAATGATTTTTAAATATTCCTTTATAAGTTTACAAGGATATTTTAAAAGAGAATTATTTTGAAAATGTTTTATGTTTTAAAAAGTTCTTTTTAATGTGGAAAGGATATTTTTCTCAAGAAATATTCCAAGTGATCTTTAAAAATAATATTCAGTCTAAAATAATATAGTTTTATGTTGCTTAAGATTTACTGGGGATAATATTTAATGAAAACATCCTTATTTTTTCTACAGAAGGTTAAATTTTGTGTTGATGAAATGTTTATAAAACCCTTTTTTGGGTTATGTTTTTGTGAATTAATGTAATATTTATAAAACTAGTTTTATTTTCATGGGTTATGATGTGATGATATGATGAATGATTTATGATATTGTGGCACACATAAGTGCGGTTTTAATTATGAGATGGTTGGGCCCTATAGATCTCTCCAATGAATTTATTAAAGATTTATATCTCATGAGATAAGAATGAGAAACAAGTCGATATGATAGATTCACTATGAGAAATGGGTGAGTACAAATCCACTATGGGAAACAAGTGTGTCTTGATCCATATCTAGAAGTATGTAATAATTATTTAACCACTATGTTTTTGTTCTTGGTATTTAACCTTCCCATTTGATATGGTTTTAAATATTTATGATAGTACCATAATTTTATAACAAGATGCTCTAGCTCATGATTGTTTTATGATGATTTATCACTCTTATGGGCCATGTTTTATGAAATTAAAATTTTTTATTCCATGAATAATGTTTATGATCTATGACAGGTTTGGTATAAAATTTCTAGGTTATATTCATGATCTAAACTTATTATTATCCTATTATTTATTATTATCATAGATTGATATCTCTTATATTTATCCTTATAGAGCTTCCAAGATCACAATTTCTTATATTTCCTTCCACATGTTATAAAGAAAGCTTTAGGTATGGTATGACTAAGTAGAGTAATACATGAGAAGATATTTTTTGGTAGATGTTGAATATATTTCATGAAATAAGAATATTGTGTTTCTAGTATTCAAATACACTATACTATATTAGTACCCAATCATGTGTTTAGGAAATGTAATGAATATTCATATAAAAAGATGAGATATTTATGTAAGAAAAGGCACTACAATGATCCAATTTGCGATTTTTCTCCTAGGATTGAGCTGGTGGTTATAGAAGAATAATAATTTTCAATTTAAGGAATTAAGACACCTCTATGTATAATTTTAGACTATAAAGGATCTATTTTAATGTATAGAAACCCAGGCTGAACACACATGAATATTACATGATTTTAGATGAATATTCAGTATATTAAAAAAATACATGCCAGAGGACTGTAAAAGTTTAGTGTCTTTGGAAACATGGAAACAAATTCTTCTATCCTAGTGAAATATCTTCAACATATCTCATAAATATCTCCACCTTTAATAGTTCTACCTAAAACCTTTCCCCATAAAATGGGGAACAAAACATAAAAAGGGGTGATCTCAAATGACCAATAAGGGTAAAAAGGGAGACATGTAAGTATAAACATGAGAATAAGGATATGAGAATGTGACAATGAAAATATAAGATCATAACCTTCATATTAAATATCTTACACATGAATCATGGGAAAAATCCTGAAAGTTCATAAGACATGAATAAAAAATAAGTAAAGGACATAAGACATGAAGAATAACATAGGAGTAAGACATGTAATTATAGAAAAAACATAAGCATATAATATGATTTTTATAGTAGGAAATTATTCACTACCAACACCATATTAGTGGAAAAAGTTCTTTACTGAAACGGGTGAACCCCCATTCCAGCCATGTATTATTGAACTGAGTGAACCCTTATTCTAGACTTGTATTAATGAACTGATTAATCCCTTGTTCCATCCCTGTATTACTAAACTGAGTAAACTATCATTCCATCCCTGTATTACTAACCCGAGTAAACCCTATTTCCATCCCTATATTACTGAACTGAGTAAACCCTCATTACAACCTTATATTTCTGAACTTTGTAAACCCTTGTTCCAACCCTATATTTCTGAACTGATTAAACTCTCGTTCTATTCCTATATTAATGAACTAAGTAAACCCTTGTTCTATCCCTATATTACTGGACCAAGTAAACCCTAATTCTAGTACTACTTATCTCATGATATATAAATCTTTACCCAATGCATTGGAGGGATATATAGGTCCCACCTATCACATAATGAAATCATACATACTTTTTCCATAAGATCGTAAATTAACATATCAAAAACCATGAAGTGAAATGGGTATCATAAACATGTAAACATATAATAACATGTATAAAGAGACAAGTTTTATAATAATTTCATCATAAAAATAACCCTTGAAAAGAAGTGGTTTTTAAAAGAATATGTCCCATGAAAGAGAAATGGGTTTCATAAACTTATTACCCATAAAGAAGAAATGGGTTTCATAAAGACCATGCCATTAATCATAACTCATTCATAGAAATGATATGAATGGAACCTTTAGATCATTTCCTAGAAAGGTATGAGTAACATCAATTGATCTCATATTAGATGAAAAAATAATTTTTGAAATATACTCTAAAACTATTTCTGTCAGAAAACAACATTTCTTGTTTGAAAAAAAATTTAATACATAAAACCATTTGAAAAATCATTTTCTTAGGAAATACCTTTAAAAATTATAAAGTAGACATGAAATAATTTTGAAAACCATTTTCTTTAAAAACTTTTAAAATAATATTCAAATCATTTTAAAACCCATTTTATTTTAAAAACAATTGAAAACTTTTAAATTAATATTAAAGATAATTTAAAAACCATTTCTTTAAAAAATACTTCGATAACTTATAAAGAAATATTTAATTTTTTTTGAAAATAAATTTACTTGAAAACTTATAAATAAGATTGAAAACTTTTTGAAAACATTTTCTTTGAAAATACTTTTAAAACTTATAAAGAAATCCTGAAAATGTTTTGAAAATAATTTTCCTTGAAAACTCATAAAATAATCTTGAAAATTTTTTGAAATAAATTTCTTTGAAAACACTTTGAAAAATCCTAAATGATACTTGAAAATATTTTGCATGAAAAAATATAAAAGAATTTTGAAACCATTTTGAAAATAGTTTTCCTTGAAAATTACTTTTGAAAATATTTTCTTAAATATAAACCTTTTAAAAAAATTCAAATGAAGCTTCAAAGAAATGATGATGGGTAAATACTTACATGCCATATAAGGTAAAAAAAATATTCTTTTTTGCATGAAAAAAATAATGGAAAGAATCAGTGTTCAGAAAGAAAAAAAATATTCCCTTGAAGATATTGGTAAAATACTAAAATGGTAAAAATTTATTTTAGATATTAAATGGGAATGATATAATATTCTTAGAAACCCTTTTTAGAAAACATAGATTTCTTACCAAAGAGGGGGTAAAGTTGGGCTTCCCTAGAAACACTTTCTTAACAATATTATGTACCAAAGAGCGGAAAATGGTACCAATACAGGAGTATATCATTAAATAAAATAGGATAAGGAGCCTCATGAATATTTTTGAGTGATGGATAATATTATTTCATCAAATTAATCATAAACATAAACAATCTTGGACAATGATGATATTGTCTCAATAAAATCTTATAACTCGGTAACTTGGGATCATAATATACATGAATGAAAAAGAAATTAAATGATGCTTAATATATCATTAAAATAATTATATTAATGATATAACTTGTAAAATGGAATTATATTCACCTTGAATGAGAGTTTTTTCGCATAACAAAACATGAATCTCAAAGTATGTAAAATGAGAAAAACCCCTTTTTTACCGATTCAGTATCTTTTGAAAGATAAACCCCATGAAAGAAATATAATAATATAGGCATGTTAATATCCCAAAATTTAAGTACAATATACATATAATGAAATCATGGGTAGTAAATACACCACACAAAATGAAAGAGAGGTGAACACAACTTTTATCTCACAGAAATTAGAAGTGAGATGAAAATCCCCTTACGTTGTGCCTTGACTCTCTCTGTACTCGTAGTTTCTTCCTGTATAATAAATATATGTTTATTATACATATTTTATAGAATAATATTATTATATCTATTACGATATATAGTTTTATTATAACATTATATTACCCTCTTATTAGTGATCCTACGTTACGGTTTCACTTCGTGTAATATTCTCTTTGTTCTTCACATGTGTCTTAATTTATTATATAATTAGTAATTATACTTATATCATGATTAAAGAATTTAGGAAATTATAAAAATATTGTTATATCAAGTATAATTAAATAATAATAATATATTTCATAATTAAGTACATAATGGAATACAACTTTCTTGGAGACGGTAAGCCGTACATACGCATGTATGTTGTTTTCTGTTTTTATTCTCATATTAAAAGAATGTATATAAATGAAATATATATATATATATATAATTATCCCAGTAGAATTAATATATCATATATATCATATATTTTTATGAAACCCATCCTTAATTCATTCCTTGTGATGTGTGAATGAATCACATCACTTTGAGGGGGCGACAATCCACACTTCCTCAAATGAGATTATCATATTAACCTCAAATGGAAGGTAAAAAGATGTGTTTTATAAAATAAATACATAAGATTAAATAAATAATAAATATAATATATTACATATATAAATATATTTTCCATCATAATGTCCACCATGATTGGTGGTAAATGAGAAATAAACAATCCTCGTTTCGTGAGGCAGTAGTTCTCCATGCATAAAAAAGTTATGTTCCACATCCATTTGAGGTAGGTGTGAGTAATTATAGCATATAACATTTTAACAAAAAAATAATATTATATGGAGGATACTGGTGTTGTTACACAAGAATGGAATAAATAGAGTTGAGGGGGTGGAGAAGGAAAATAAAGGAAAGGATCTTGGGGGAAGACATTACCTCTTAATCGGGTAGCTCCTTTTGGTTTGTGACAAAAGGATCTCATGATAGGGTTTATTCCCAAGAAGGGATTCAAGGCCGATGTTAGGATTTTTGGGAGGCAATTTCGTCAAGTCCTGGAAAAACTTAAGGGTTTTTAGAGGTGTGAGAAGGGGTGGAGTGCTTGCCTTTTTAAAGTGGAGGGGGAGGGTAACTTTTGTAAATACCAAAAGGTATTCAATAATGGGTGGTCTATATTACCTTAAGTTACTAGAAAATGGAAAAATAATATATTAGAGGAGAAACTTGGTAGATACAAACTTCTTCCACACAAGTATATGTTCATTTCAATTATTTGGTTCTTTAACTTCTAGGATTCCCCAATTTTATCATTTTGGTTTTTATTAAAGCATCTAGTTTTCTAATCTAATTAAGTTAACCATTAAGTATAAATTAAAGAAATATTTTTTATAAACTATAGAGAAACTGAAATATTAATATTATATATAATTTATAAAATTTAAATCTCACTTGTTTTTTAAATTAATTGTAAACCAATCGCATGTGACGTGCTAAAGTGCTACTTGAACCGGTGTCATCTTAACAACATATTTACATAATATGAGTCAATATGTCTATTATAAAAGATTAGTTATTACATTAATATAATATACTTAATATATATTAACACTTACAAGTCACTTGGAAGAACATGGAATTTTTATTAATTTTAAATAATTTTATAAGATTCATTTATATTAAAGTAACAATTATGTCAATTTTGACATTATTTATTTAATGATAATTTAAAAATATCAATATTATATTGGAATTAAAATATATTAGGTTTAAATGTTTTTAACATGATATATTAATAAAAAAATAAAGGTAATAATTCAATCAATTAACTTTACTTGTAATATTTATAGTATCATTTATTTTAGTTAATTATTAATTAAATAATCATTATATTGACGTTTCTTAAGAATTTTAAGTACCTAAACCATATCTAAAAATTATTGATAATTTAATATTATATATATAACCCATATATATTTAAAAATGATATATATAACCGAAAATTTTAGGTTTATTACATATCTAAATGTTTTATAAATGTTAAAGGTAAGGAAAGTTCCTTTTTTTCTTTTTCCTACTTACCCTTTTTTGTAGAGAGAATCCATTTAATAATATCCCAAAACACATATATTTCGTACCAAGTGGTTAAATGGTATAAATTTGGTAACCAATGTCTTTTTACAAGTTTTCAAGTCATTTTGGTTCTTAATATTAAGGTTTAGTCCCTTATTAAGATTAATTATACCTTAATCACTATAATTAATTTTAATCACATTCACAAATCATTTTGGTCAAGAAATTATGTTGATATTATTAGACCAAAAGTATAATACTAATTAAAGTTTCTTATTTCATATTTTCAAAATTCTAATCACAGATGTGAAAAAATTAATATTAATGTTAATCCCGCAGATGGGGCGAAATAAAGGGGTTTGATAGTAGAAAAACATTCAAATGTTTGTTGAGTTTTTATATTCAATTTCAAAGTTTAATTGATTATAATGAATTAAATTGTATTAATAGATGTAATATTTATCTAATATGACCTTAAAAAATTTTATAATATCATTTGGAATTAATAATTAATTAGGAAAAAAGGAAATTTTTAATTAAAAAGCAGGTTTTTTACTATTCATGAAAACAATAAAGTTTCTCAGAAAAATCCTAAACATTAACCCTTGGATAATTTTTCCAACCATAATTAAAAAAGTAGGTTTATTTTATCTAATTCAATTTCTAATTTTTTCTAAAATTACTTTTATTATTAAAAGTGATTCATTCAATAAAATAATATTTTTAACACCAAATGACTTTACCAAAAATAATATCTTTCATTATCATTATGCTTTAATTATATAAGACAACAATATTTGAAAATTAGTTATTACTAAGTTTTACATATAGGTTATAATTATCTTATTTAAATAATTAAAATAATAAAAAGATTTGTTTTTTAGAAACTCAGTGTTGCGTGCAACATACGTGAAGTCGGTGTTGCATGTAGTATAATCCAAGTTGGTATTGTGTGTAGCGCAAGCCAAGTTGATATTGTGTGTAAAAGTAATTTTTAAATTAGTGTTTTAATATATATATATATATATATATAATTAAATTGTTCTAGTGTCTTGTGAAATGAAATTTTTTGAAAAGATAAATTATAGAAAAATAATAATTCTCAAAATCTCGGGGTGTAACATTCTATGTCAATTAAAATTAATTTATCCTTAGAAATTCATTTGGGTTATAAAATGTTTAATAATTGAAATTTCCATTCATATAAACCCACATCATAGAAATTGATACTAAGACTTACCTTAATAAGGTAAATTTAGAACCATAATGGTTACCCAAAGTAACATATAAATATTTTTCCACATGACAGAACATTGGTGGAATGTGAAAACATGGATATGGAATAAAAATATCAACATAAAAGTTTTATGGAGAGTGATAGAGAACATGGTTATGATAAAGTTAAAAACTATAAATATATAGATCTAAAATGACATAAGGGACCTTTTGATTCATTGAAAACAAATGTATAAGACATCATTTTTGGTTTCAAGATACTTTTTTCTAATGTTAAAGAAATTTCATTAAAAGAAGTACTTTCATGATTTCTAGAAAATTTCACCATTTATTGTTTGTTGATATACTTCACCTCTTTCCATATAAAAAAAATAATGTTACTTTTTCATTTTTGAAGTACTAATAGATCACAAGTTCTATGATATTCCACCCCATCTGTCATCTGTTATCATCATCACCACATTGTTATAATAGGATATCTAATATGAATAAATCCTAATGTGGTAAGATAATAAATATTTTTTCTATAAATTTTCAACCATATAACACTTCTAAAAGATGAAAATCCAAAACATTAAAAAGAATTCACAAAATTATCTTAACATTGATTCCCCAGTATAACACAAAGTATATCTTGGTTACCACATTCCAAACATGTGAATACCCTCATAATATATTATCCTGAAACATGGTAACAACCTAAATTACCATAAGTCCTTTTAGAAAACATGTGTTCTTTCTCATTCCAAATTATACTGGATTTACTCCATAAATACAGAAATTTTGTAAACATCATTAGTGGTTACTTCCAAGATAATTAATACTATCCAATATACTTATTCATATACCATGTATATTTATCCATGAAACGTATTAAAGTTTATATTCCTTGAGTTAAAATAACATTTTTTCATTAAATCACTTCACCATTCCAACAAAAACATGTAAATATTGAGTGGAAATAACATAAGTTGAAAAATACTTGTATTTTAATCATTAATAACTCTTTAATAAAAATACATATATACATTGATTAATTCTTCCTTAATCAATTAATAGTACCTATTTACTTTCACATTTCATCTGTAGTCTCATCGTTATCCACAATGTAACCATTACTCATACCACCTTGCTGATCCTCTTTAGGATCCTTCCTCTTATGAAATTGAGTTACATAATGACCATTTTATACACATTTAAAACACTTTACCTTTGATGATTACTTAGATATGAAAAAATTACCATCCATTCTGTTAACCAAAATCTTTATTTTTCCCTTACAGTCACTTGCTTTGGGGCATTATTTTCGACAATAAAAACACCTTATTCTTCCTCTATGACATTAATTTAGGTGATTTTGTCCACATTAATAGCCTAAAGGAAACCAAATAGTCTTTTTTACATGGTTTCCATCACTTGAAATCTCAGATAACTCCTTATTTATCTTCCTTGGTGAGTCTGAGAGTTGGTTAAGTTAAACATTGTTAATCATGTTTAGTGAAAACTGATTAGGCATGATAAAAACATCTTTCACTCTAGTGATCATCCCACTTGACTACTCATCAGAAAATCTTCCATTACATTCAACATTAATCTAGTTCCTTCCAGTTCTCGCCCTTGACTAAAAAATAGAAGCATAGTATGAGCATTAATTGTCATATTATAAAACCACATAGTCATGAAAATAATTACTCATAAGATTTATAAATCATGAAATCTTCTATAATCTATAACACCTTTGGTTTGTCCTAGGTTATTCATAGATAACATATATCAAAATCCACCATGATGGTTCATGAAGAGTTTGTGAATTCCCAAAGAATATCCCCAGGTAGTGTCAAACCAGGTGTCCAGTAAGGTCTATTATCATGTACTAGATTACCCTGAGTCAAGCCCAGAACATCTTGTCAGAGATGCTACCCCTAGTTACATCTGTTCCAGATCCACATCCACTAGTACTATCTGGACCGGGATGTATTTCTTGGAAACCACTCACTCAATCCTTTACCAAAATTCTAAGACAATTTCCTAAATGTTAAATAATCCTTATACTTATCCTTAGAGGAATCACTAGACATATCCTTATAAATAAACCTAGGGATATCACTAAGGTTTTCTCATCCTAGTTTCTAAAGTATTAATAAATCATTCCTTTGATACTAAATATAGTGACCCAGGCTTAACATACATGGATATTACATCATTTTATATGAATTTTCAGTAAATTACAAAAAATAAATTCCAGAGGACCGTAATAGTTTAGTGTCCTTGGAAACTTAAAAACAAAGTATTCTGTCCTTGTGAAATATCTTCAAAATCTCCCATAAAGATCTCCACCTTTATTAGTTCTACCTAAAACATTTCCTCATAACTCATGGAAGTAAACATAAAAAAGCGGTGAGGTCAAATTCTCAATAAGGGTAAACAAAAGATACATGTAAGTATAAACATGAGTGTAAGGGTATGGGAATGTGCTCATGAAAATAAAAGAGCACAACCTACATATCATGGATCGTACACAAGAATCATGTAAAAAATAATGAATATTCAAAAGACATGAATCAAATTGAATTAAAGGACATAATCCATGAATCATAGCATATGAGTAATACATGTAATTGTGGAAAACACATAATCATATAATATTATTTCCATAGTAGCCAAGTCATCACATTCATGATCATATTAATAGATAAAGTCCTTTAATGAACTGGGTAAACCCCCATTCCATCCATGTATTACTAAAATGAGTGAACCCGTATTCTTTCCTTGTATTACTGAAACGATTAATCCCTCATTCCATCCCTATATTACCAAACTAAGTAAACACTCATTCCATCCCTGTATTACTGTACCGAGTAAACCCTCTTTCTATCTCTATATTACTAAACCGAGTAAACCCTCATTCCAACACTGTATTACTGAACTGAGTAAACCCTCATTCCAACCTTGTATTACTGAACCAAGTAAATCCCCATTCCATCCCTATCTATCTCATGAGATATAAATTATTACCCAATGAATTGGAGGGAGATATAGGTCTCACCCGTCACATAATGAAATCATACATACATGTGCCACTAGATCATAAATAAACATATCATAACCCATGAAATGAAATGGGTTCATGAACATGTAAACATATCGTACCCTATGGAAAGAGATAGTTTTCATAATAATTTCATCATAAAAAGTAACCATGAAAAGAAGTGGGTTTTTAAATAATTTAACCCATAAAAAGAGAAACAAGTCTCATAAAAATATTACACATGAAGGATAAATGGGTTTCATAAAGACCATGTAATTAATCATAACTCATTCATATAAATGATACGAATAGAACCTTTATATAATTACCTACAAAGGATCGAGTACCATCCATAGATGTTATCTTAGAAGAAAAATAATTTTTATATATACTCTAAAAACATTTATTGAGGAAAATATCAATTATTGTTTGAAAAAGGTATTTGAATACATAAAACCATTTGAAAATAATTTTCTTTGGAAATAGCTTTAAAACATATAAAGAAGAAATGAAATCATTTTGAAAACCTTTTTCATTGAAATCATTTAAAATAATATTCAAAACATTTTAAAAATCTTTTTCTTTGAAAACACTTGAAAACTTTTAAAGAAATATTGAAAATGTTTTAAAAACTATTTCTTTAAAAATAATTTGATAACTTATAAAGAAATCTTGGAAATTCTATGAAAATAATTTTTCTAGAAATCTTATAAAGAATATTAAACACTTTTTGAAAAACATTTCTTTGAAAATACTTTGAAAACATATAAATAATGCTTTAAAACTTCTTTAAAATCATTTTTCTTGAAAAATTATAAAATAATCTTGAAAAAGTTTTTAAAACCATTTATTTGAAAACACTTTGAAAAATTGTAAATAAGACCTGAAAACATTTTGAAAATACATTTCCATGAAAAAATATAAAATATGTTTTAAAACATTTTTAATACAATTTTCCATGAAATTTAAATTTAAATTTTTTTTCATAAATATTAACCTTTTAAAAAAATGTAATGGAAGCTTCAAAGAAAAGATGATGGGTAAATCTATACATGTCGTACAAGGTAAAAAGAACATTCCTTTTGCATAGTAAAAAGCATGGAAAGATTCCTTGTTTGAAAAGTAAAAAAATATTCCATTGAATATATTGGTAAAAGGCAAAATGGTAAATATTTCTTTTAGATATTATAAGGGAATGGTAAAATATTCTTGAAAACCCTTTTTAGAAAACATAGATTTCTAACTGAAGAGGG
Organism: Viscum album; assembly: GCA_963277665.1. Lineage (NCBI taxonomy): Eukaryota > Viridiplantae > Streptophyta > Magnoliopsida > Santalales > Viscaceae > Viscum > Viscum album. The sequence continues at coordinate 115,449,590 of OY728139.1, read as the reverse complement.
GGTAAAGTTGGGATTCCCTAAAAACACTTTGATAACTATATTATGTACCAATTATTAGAAAATGGTACCAATACATGAGTATATAATGAAATAACATAGGATACGTAACCTCATGAATATTTTTTAGTGATGGATAATAAGATTTCATCAAAGTAAGAATAAACATAAACAATCTCAGAAAATGATAAGATTGTCTCAATAAACACTTATAACTTGGTAACTTGGGATCATACTCTCCATGTAAGAAAATTAAATTAACTGAATATTAATATATAATGGAACACATAAAATGGAAGTATATTGACCTTGATTAAGAGTTTAGGCACATAAAAAAACATGAATCTCAACGAAGGAAAATTAAGAAAAAACTATTTTACCGATTTGGTAACTTTTGAAGGCTAAACGCCATGAAAGAAGGATAAAAATGGAAATTTGAATAAATTAAAATTTAAGTAAAATATACATATAATACAATTTTTATCAGTATATACACCACACAAATGGAAATATTGGTGAATATAGCTTGTATCTCATAGAAATTAGAAGTGAGATGAAAATTTCCTTACATTATGTCTTGACTCTCTCCGTACTCATACAGGCTTCCAGTATATAAATATAAGTTTTTTATATATATTTTATTGAATAATATTCTAATATATATTACAATATATGGTTTAATAAAGACCTTATATTACCCTCTTGTTAATGGTCCTACATTAAAGTTCCACTTCGTGTAATATTCTATTTGTTCTTCACATGTGTCTTAATTTGTTAAATCGTTGATCCTTATACTTATATCATGACTAAATAATTTTAAACGTGATAAAATATTATTTATATCCCATATAATTAAATTATAATAATATATATCATAAGTAAGTATGTAATGGAATACATCGTTTATAGAGACGGTAAGTCGTATGTATGCATGAACGCTGTTTTCTATCTTTATCGTCGTATTGAAAGTAAGAATGTTAATGAAATATGTATATATGCATATATATATATATATCATTTTTAAAGTATAATTAATATATCATATTTATCATATAAGTTCATGAAATCTATCCTTAATACATTCCATGTGGTTTTTGAACGAATCACATCGATTTGAGGGTGCCGTAATCTACACTTCCTCAAACGAGATTATCATATTAACACAAAATGGAAGGTAAAAATATTCATGTTAAAAAATGAATAAATAATATTAGATAAATAATTAATATAATATATTACATATATAAATATATTTTCCATCATAATAGACACTATGATTGTTGGTAAAAGAGAAATGAACAATCATTTTTCGTGAGACAGTAGTTCACCATACACATAAATAGTATGTTAAATATCAATTAGATGGAGGTGTGTGTAAGTTTAGGTCATAAAATTTGAATAAAAACATCCTAGTATATTTTTTATATTGTTTTAGTCACACAAGAATTGAATAAACTGAGTAGAGGGGTGGAGAAGGAAAAGAAAGGAAACGAGATTGAGAGAAGACGATACCCCTTAATCGGGTAACTCCTTTTGGTTTGTGCCAAAATAATTCCTTGAGAGGGGTTATGACGAAAGGAAAGATTCAAGGTATAATTTATGATTTTTTGGAGGCAATTTGGGTAGGTATTGTATGAACATAAGGGTCTTGAGAGGTGTGAGGAAGGGTTAGAGTGCTTGCCTTTTTATAGTATAGGGAGAGTGTCACTTTGGTAAATACCAAATGGTATTCAATAATGGGTGGTATATATTTCCAAAAGTTCCTAAAAAATGGAAACATAATTTAGTAAAGAATAATCATGTCCAAGAAAAACCTTAACCATATAAAAAAATGTTTCATTTTAATTATTTGGTTCCTTAACTTTTAATATTCCCCAATTTTATCATTTTGGTTTTTATTGAAGCATATAGTTTTATAATATAATTAATTTAACCATTAAGACTAAATTAAAGTGATATTTATTATAAAATATATATCAACTGAATTATTAAAATTATATATAATTTATAATATTAAAATCCATTTTTTGTAAATTAAGTTTAAAACAATCGTATGTGACACGCAAAAATGCGGCTTGAACCCGAACCATCTTAACAACATATTTATATAATATGGGTCAATATGTTAATTGTAAAAGACTAAATATTCAATTAATATAATATATTTAATATATATTAACACTTACAAGTCACTTGGGAAAATATAATATTTTTTTGAAATTTAAATCATTTTATAAGATTCATTTATATTAAAATAACAATAATGTCAATTTTGACATTATTTATTTAATACTGATTTTAAAATACCAATATTATATTGGAATATAAATATATTCGGTTCACATGTGTTTAACATGATATAATAATCTAAGAAAATAAATAAAGAAAATAATTCAATCAATTAACTTTATTTTAATATTTATAGTATCATTTATTTTAGTTAATTATTAACTAAATAATCATTATATTGACGTTTCTTAAGCATTCTAATTACCTAAAACATATATAAAATTATTGAAAATTTATTATGAAAAAACCCATATATATTTTAAAATAATATATATAACTGAAAATATTATGTTTTTTTACATATCTCAAGGTTTTATAAATGTTAAAGGTAAGGAAAGTTCCCTTTTTGTCTTTTCCCTACATACTCTTTTTATAGGGAAATTCCATTTAATAATATACCAAAACACATATATTTTGAACCAAGTGGTTTCATGGTCAAAGTTTGGAAACCAATGGCTTTTGGACAAGTGTCCAAGTCATTTTGGTCATTAATATTAAGGTTTAGTTTCTTATTAAGCTTAATCACCCCTTAATAACCATAATTAATTTTAATCACATTCACTAATCATTTTAGACAAAAAATTATGTTGATATTATTAGACCAAAAATATCAAACTAATTACATTACTGTATGTTGGACTTTCAAAATTCTAATCACATATGTTGGAAAATTAAGATCAATGCTAATCCCATAGACGAGGTAAAATAATGAGTTTTAATAGTAGAAAAACGTTCAAAAGCTTTTCAAGTTTTTATATTAAATTTCAAAATAGAATTGATTATAATAAATTAAATTATATTAATAATTTCAATATTTAAATAATTTTACCTTAAAAAATATTTATAATATTATTTAGCATTAATAATTAATTAGGAAAAAGGTAGTTTTAACTAAAAAGCAGCATTTTTATCTATTCATCAAAAAATGAAGTTTCTTAGAAAAAACCAAAAAATTCACCCTAGGATAATTTTGAATTTATGAATTAAAAAATTTAAATTTATTTTATCCAATTCAATTTAAAAATTTGTCTCAAATTACTTTTATAGTTAAAATTGATTCATTTAAAAAAAATATTTTTTACCTAAAAGGAATTTACCAAAAATATTATAATTCAACATCAATATGTTTTATTTATATAAAAAAATATTTGAAAATTTTTTATTATTATTTTTAACAGCTAGGTTATAATTATATTATTTAAATAATTAAAACAATAAAAAGAGATGTTTCATATAAACTCAGTGTTGCATGAATCGTACGCCAAGTCGGTGATGCTTGTAGCGCAAGCCATGTGGTTATTGCATGTAGTGCAGGACAAGTCAGTATTGTGTGTTAAATTAATGATTGAATTATTGTTTTAATATATATATATATATATATATATATATGTATGTATGTATATAAATAACTATTTCCAGTTTCATATGAAATGAAAAATATTGAAAAGATAAATTAATGAAAAAAAAATCTTAAAATCTCAGGGTGCTACACTAAGTCCTACAAACTATGAGTTAGTGACTCTAGTTGTACCTTTTCTCCTTGGTATTTAATTTATCCTACTCAATCATATCCACCTCAAAACTATACTCATGATTCTCTCATCTCTTAGGTGACCACTTTTACTAATTTTATTCAGTTTAAAAATGATCTCCTAGAAGTACTAAAACAAGTGTTTCAAAGTATCGATAGTGAAAATGAGTATGACAGGAAAGTGGATGTTTCCTATTCAACTGAAAGGTATGAAGAACATATCCCCCCTAATATTTTACTAAAGGATGTAATGTTAGAAAATTATTTTATATTATTAATTCCGTGGATTCATAACTAGTGTGTTAATTTTATTTATTAATTCCATGACTTGTGATCTTCAAAAAGGGGGTGATTGTTGTCTTAGTCCATCAATTAATTATTTTAATAGTCGCAAATAATGTTTATGTGTTTCTAATATTTTCTTTGTTTTATGGATGTAAAATATATCTTTTGGTAAATTTAGAAAATTTCAAAGTCTTGGAATGATCATAAAGCCAAAGAAGCCTGACTACCGATTGTGAGTCTGCATACGAAAAAATTTTCAAAGTACTAGAGTGACTGAATGAACATTAGATTGACAATGAGATAATATTTTAAATGTAATTTAGTGAGATTAAGAACAATAAATCAACCACATGTTATATCTTTGAGTGACCAAGACTGTTAGAATTTTCTTAAAGATTTGGATGGACCGCATGACCATGTAGATCCACCAAACACCCATTTCAACTGACTAATAAAGATCTTAATATCTATATAATTAACTAAAAAACAAACAAGAGACCTCAACATAATATAAAGTGATCCCATGGTTTTTTTGTTTGTTATAAATATCATTATTTATTAGAGTGACCACACATTTATTCCAGTCGACCACTAATTGAAGTTGGAGAGGCTCATCAAGAAATTAGAATTTCTTAAGTACTGGATTGAAAAATGTTTAGTTTCATTTACTGTAAAACATGTTAAGAAATTTTATTATAATCTTAACCAAGTTTTGGACCTACTGTGGAAGATCTGACATGGTACACTTAATGAGGCCATATCTAATGTGGGAACTATTTTTCATTATAATGTTACAACCAATTTTTTGAACATAATTAAATACTTTGTTAATAATATTTAATGATCCCTGATTTCATACCAAGTATGAGGATATGTAATGATGTGTTTTTAGTGTATTTTTTAGTGGAATAATTCAACTTATAAATTATAGTGGTAAAAAAATGTTGATTAATATAGATAATTTTATGAACATGATTAACATGAACTACATGATACTCTATTTTCTGTTGACATAATTAAAAATTAGATAACTTTCTTAAATCTTCGTACATAATCTATAAACCAAACGAATATGAATTTGAGAAGATAATGAATGTTTATATAACCGGAAAAAATTCATTAACTTCTTCAACCATTTCCTTCTCCCTTCTCTTTTAATCTAGTTTTCTGAGTTTTGAATTGTGATTTTTTTAACTGTATATATATTAGAGAAAAACATCTTGAAAATAAATAGAGTGTATTAGATACTCTCCCTTGTTCATTCTTCTTATTTATACTCCCATAGAAAACATGATATAAGAAATTCTCCAGGATGTGGAGACCAAATCTATCCAGTTTTCTAGGCATTGACAAGTTGTTGAGGGGGCTTAAGAGGTAGTTCAACAAATTAAGAGTTATGTTGATGGTATTTTTTAAATTGGTATAAAGAGAATACAATTTTTTTCTCCTCAAATTTTTTTGTCTCAAAAATGAAAAGATTTTTTTTCAATCACCAATCAATTTATCCTTATTTTTTTCCTACAATCATAACAAAACATTGAAACTAATTTTCATAGAAAACTATATATGTGTCAACTTGTCGTAATTAGTGTGATAGGGAAGGGGAGATTCTATAATTGTTTCCTAATCCATGGGGACTAGAGAGTGTATCTTGACTATTTCTAGGGTCATATGGATAACCATACATACTTTGTGTCTTTTTTTCATTACCCTAGTTTTTTTTATGTCCAATACAAGGAAGACTTAGCAGGTGAGACTTGGCTTTTTCTTAGGCCACCCCTTTCAGGTGTTCAACCTATCAAGTTTCTTGCATATTTATTTTCATTGATCAATATTTTCATAAACCACATGGAGTTTGGGTCTATTGAGTTTAGGCTCAAACTGTTCCAAGTGTTACCTTTGTTGGTTTTCATCCTTGTGAGTACGGTGTATTTTTTTGGGCAGTTTAAAGTCATAAAAACTGGACTAATGAAACTGGTGTTTTAGGTCAAATAAAATTAACCATCAATTTTGAAATAATGACCCGAACAAGGATTGTTATCCAAGAATGTTACTACATTCTTTGGAATATTGATGGGGTATTTTGATCCATGATTATGTGGTCTTATAATCCAAAACATATTTAGGAATAAAGGATTTCTATCCTGAGGATGAATTTACCGCTAGTTGAAAAACATATTTTTGGTCTACTTTATGAAAATTAAACAGGGGAGTGTTATAATATAGTAAAATAGTGGCATCATTTGGATGAAAAATCCATTTTTGGGTGATTTTAGGCATATCCAACAACGGTGTGTTAACGCATAGTTAGGAATGGGAGTTCTTAGGAATTCTGACATTCCATTATCGATGGATAAAGAATGTTTATGAAGATTCATATTTCTCAAGACCTAAATGGGTAGTTTTTCCTAGAAAAGATGTCTAATAATTAAGAGAGAATATATATTGGCATTTTACAGGAATGGGAAACCACTCCTATGATAATTTGTCTTCTGTGACGTAGGGTGCATTTGTTTAAATGTATGATGTTAGGGAGAATGTCCCTTTTTAAAAAGTTTTTAAGAATTGTGTAGTTTAATGTCATGAAATCAGAACATTGACCATTTACTTTAACAACTTATGGTGAGTATGTTGTTATACACTTTAACATATTATGACTAGAATGTTATATTAAGCTGTTTAATGTTTCAAAAAAAAGGAAAATTTACTATGTAGTTTAAAGTAATACAATATAGACATTATTCTATGTAGTTCAATGTCATACATCAAGGATATTATTATATGTAGTTTAAAGTCAAACAAAAAGTAAATTAGGGGGGTTTTAATTCAATATCTTTATCTTTGATCGAATGGTTAATAATTCTCCCCCTTTATGGTAATTTTTTGAGAATGCGCCATTACTTTCAAGTCTGAGGATAAAAATACAGTATGATGTATTATAGGGATAGAAATATCCAAATGGTGGTATGGGGATAAGTATTATGTCTATAGAGGAGGCCTCTCACAAGGAAAAAGTTTCCAGTCATTAAAAAACATGTTTTATGGGATACTATTTACAAAGCAAACTAGGGCGTGTTACCGCATAGTCAAATAGAGACATCATTTGGATGAAAAAACCATTTTTTGGGATACTTTATGAAAATATGTCTAGGGAGTATTACATTATAGTGAATCAAAAAAGTTCTCAATAATTTCTATATTCTATTTCTAAAGTATGGTGAAAGTTTATGGGGATTCGAATTTCCCTAGGCATAGAGTTTTATTTGTGCATGGAGAGGAGGAGTATTTCAAGTCAAAAATTACCCAAGAATGGGAAAAAATATTACCTTCATGGTTCTAAAATTAATGCAGGAAATATGGTTCTATAGTTTTTAATCATATGACTGAGACCATAGTATTATGAAAATAATAGGTGATATGTGGCCTATAGGACCAAGGTCCTTCCAGAATAATTTTGACATGAGGGATGAGATTTTATTCCATGTTATTGGGGGTTATCATATTTAGAGAAAGGATATGTGACAAATATGTGAGGGGTGATAATGAATTGATTCGAGTTGTATGTTCCAACACAATGTACTTAATTCTTAAGAAGATAGAAGAGGCTTCTCCCGAGGATAAAGCTACAAATGGTAGAAAAACTTGTTTTATAGGATAATTTATGCAAATTAAACTGGGGTGTGTTACAACATATTCAAGTAGTGAAATCCTTCAACTGATAGGACCATTTTGTGGGTGAATTATGCAAAGAAAACTGGGGTGTGTTACAGTATAGTCAGGAAAAGGAGTTCTTAGGTATCATACATTCTATCACTAGAAGTTGAAGAAAGATTATGAATATTCAAAAGATTTCAAAATAATGAGTATGAAGTGTAGAGGAATATTTCCAAGAACAAAAGAAGTGTTTGGACCGATTCTAGCCATGAATTGTATAGTCCCTTACATAGATCTGACTCTTATGTAGAAGGGGACATCTCTATTTTCTTTGGTGGACTCCTAGATGAGGGGACCTGAATAATGAGCTCCTACGTAGATCCTTGTTTGTATATAGAAGAGAGAGCATTTTTTATTTTTCCAATGGATGGGACAAGGACATGAGGCCTAGGTGTCACTATGTATCTCTCTGGGATGATAATCAAGCCACACATAGTTCTTATAACACTATTTTGTTCAAAGTCTAATGGAAATGGAATTAGCCATGTGGTTTAAAGTCATATGATAAGGAAATTATCCATGTGGTTTAATGTCCTGATGTAAGGATGTTAACTGTTCTGTTTAAAATTATAAGGTAAGGACATTAACTGTGTAGTTTGACATAATGTTGTAAGGAAGTTATCCATGCAGTTTAATGACATGCAGTAAGGACGTTGTCCATGCAGTTTAACATAATGCAGTAAGGATGTTGTTCATAAAATTTTACATCATGTGGTAAGGATGATGTTCATACAATTTTATGTCATGCGGTAAGGAAGTTTTGACTCAACATAAAAAATGAAAATTATGGTTGGACTAAGGTATAGGTCCTGGGAATCACTACGTATCTAACTGAAGCAAGAATCGATCCACACATAGTTTTATCAATAAAGATCCTCCACACTGATCGAATTCATGTGTGGATGAAAAGGGGGTTTTCATTGTGAATATAGACTCATGTATAGGGTGAGAACCAATATTGGATCCTCTCATGTATATTTGACTCATACATGGGAGTGTAGGGGGAATTTCTCGTATTGTGTTGCGACAGGGTCTGGGTTTGAAGATCCGGATGTCACTATATATCTCAATAGAATGAGAATCTAGACAAAAATAGTTCTTGAGGAAATCGTGGAGTTTATTTTCATATGATGAGGAAATATGGTGTGACTTTTATGGTCTCCCTGATAGGGCGATGATATCCCTAATGTGAATTGATATGCCTTACTCATGCATGGAATTTTATTACTAAAACTCTAAAGCCCACATGAGCTATTCTCAGTGTGGAAAAAAGAAGAGCATCAACAGTTTCTTTAAATAAACAAAGTAAGTATAAGGGAAGGATTGGGACATTTATATTTTGTAGTGGCTAGACCATGATGTGATATCTGGGCATCACTACATATCTTATCATAATGAAAATCAACCCTTACGTTGTCTTAAAATCCAATACAATTTAACATAATGCAGTGAGTATGAAGATAAAATATAATGAAATAGGGGAAATTTTTCATCTGGGGCTAATGATAAAAACTTGGGTGTCATTACATACCTCGCCAGAATGAGAATCAAGACACTTATATTTCTTGAAGAAATGTGCATTTTAACATCATACGATAAGGACATAGGCTTTCTGACGTGGAAAGGGGTATTGCGGATGGAATAGGGGATAAGACCTGAGTGTCACTATGTATCTCATTGGATCAAGAATAAATCCCCATGTAGTTATTTATGAAAGTTACCCATGAAGGTCTTACCCTTACACCAAGAGTGGGAGATTGTTTTCATGGCTAGACCCATGATTGAAGATCTGAGTGTCACTAAATATCTCATGGGAATAATAGTCAAGCCAAATGTAGTTATCCAAATATCATTCCTCTTATCATCATTTAATGAGGATGTTGACTGTGAAGTTTAACACCTTGAATTAACATGGATTAACCAACATGAAAGAATTATCGTAGTTTGACCAGGATATAGGATTCGGGTGTCACTATGTATATTGTGGTAGCAAGAATCAAGCCATATATAATTCTTGAAAAATTTTCCTTGCATCAATTAGGATTTTATGTTGTGAAAGGTTCTTTCAATATGTTCAATAATTATGGTTGAGACAAAGACATGATGTCTAGGCATCACTACACATCTCATTATAATGAGAATGAAGCAATATATTCTGGAAGAGTTCCCTGTGCATATCTTGTAACAGCCCAAGATTTTATGAAAAATATTATTTTTTATTTCACTAATGTCTTGTGTTGTACGCTACACCAAAAGGAGCTTGCACAACACGCATACTTGACTTGCCTTGCATTACACGCAATCGCGACCTTCCTCGATAGCGTGTGTAGTACGCAATACCGAGTTTCACTAAACAACGATATGCTATTAAAATATTATTATAACTAGCCGTTATGAATAGTAATAACCACCTTTTAAAATTTTAGAAATTTTTAGCTCTCAAAATGGACTTCATTTTTGGATTCGGAGTATCGAATTTAGCCTAAGGTGAAATTTTGGTACTTTTCGGATAACTTTCATATTCCGATGAATAGTGAAAAATACTAAATTATAATTAAAAACAACTTTTTTAATCAAAATAATTAATAGTGATAAATTATTAATTTGATTTGTTTTAAAGTATATTTAGAATATATTTTTACAATTTAATACAATGTTGGTCATTGGATGTAATTTCACATTTAAACCAGACATAAACAAGTGTCAATCTTTTGATAGATATTGTTTCTTAAAAACACGCTATTTGTTTTAACAGCGGGATTTAATTATAAAATTAATTAATGCAACCTCTATGTTATGAATTTGGTAAAATAGACTTCATTTTTGAATTCGGAATATGAAATATAGCTTAGGATGAAATTTTGGCATTTTTCTGAAAACCTTCAATGTTTGATGAATAGTGAAACCACTAAGTGGTAGGTTAAAAACTGAATTTTGCATAAAACTTAATTTTACCGCTTCTGTGAGTGGAATTTCGAAAATCCGAGAGACACGGTTAATATCAAGGACTAAAATGTGGTTCAATGAGATGAAAATAATTTTTTGGTGAATAGTAACTTTTTACTTTTTTTACCACGGTTAAAAGTAAATAGGGTAATTAAGGGTAAAAATGATATTATTATTACCCTAACACATGTCCTAATTCTATTGGACAAGTGTAATTCGACCAAAAACCAACTTAGGAATAAAATATGACCATTTAGGCCCACTTGGATTAGATTAGGACATTTATTATTAATTTATTTAAAGAAGGGTTAAAATAGTTAAAATCAAAGTTTAATAAGTAAATCATTTTTAATATGGGATTATACATAAGATAAATTCGACTATAAATATTCATTAGAAAGCTAAAAAGATTTCCTACAAAATTATATTTTATTTGTAATTTCTAGACATTAAATAATTTAATTTATTTATGACACAATGATGATGCAGTAATTATCATATTAATGAAATATTGACATAATTGATGTTATAAACACCAAAATAAATGTAATTTGAGACTTTTTATGAATTCAACTAATTTTCTAGGTTACTATGATATATTAGTGTTGCTTTAATAAACTTGGTTCGAACATATAATTCTGTTATGACTTTCACAAAAATCATATATCAAATAGTGTCAAAATTGACACAAAATAGTTTTTAAATCAAATATTATATTATTAATTGTTATTTTATTCCTAAAAATCTAAGGTTCGGCCAAATGACTTCGATAAGGATATATATACTAATAGTAAACAATTTGGGGTTATTTTGGCATGTTATAGTAAGTGTATTAACCATATAGCGTAAGAAAACAAAAAGACACGGTAAAAGTTAAATTATTTAACTTAGAGTTAAATCTAATTGATAAGGTTAAAATAATACCCTAAACTTGTCTAAATCCTATTGGTTGATAGGATTTCGACCCATCCCCACTTTATCTTCAAAATAATACCCTTTGGAACCATTATAAACCGATTTTTACTTTAATATAAAATAATATTTTGAGATATTCCTAAAGTGCCCCTCTCCTCCCTTATAAAAGGACACCTCCTCCCCCTCCTCCTCACACCAATTTGAGAACTCAAGCTCGGCAAACCCCTGCCAAAATCTCTTCTCCACTTCCATAGAAACATCTTAGAGGTTCTGGTCTTCCTCAAAGACCAATTTTAGTGCCCTAAGAGAAGGTCTCAAAGAGGCGCTTCAAAGAAGAGGTAAATACCGTTACCAATTATTTCATCTTTATTTCTTCTTCCACTTCTTCTTCTTAGGTTGTTTCATTATGAAGTATTAACATCAGTATCACTCATATACGGATATGTTATTATAAGTATTAAACAACCCTATTTCACCATCTATCCATCCTATGGAAAAAGAAATCACCGCGCGTGCGTACGTACGGAATACCGTCTTCACACCGTGGTGTAATCTATTTTCCACCACCACCTTACATGGATGGGTATAATGGTGTAAAGAATAACTATACATAGTTATTACAACATCATATTGATTCTGATATATTGTATAATCCACTCCAATTCAATTCAATATTTATGGAAATGATATCATCGCTCGTGCGTACGTACGGACTACCGTCTCCACGACGCGATGAGATTCATTCTCCATGTTAACCATTTAAGAATGATTATAAAGTATATATAATATGTACTAATGAAATATATGACATAATAATGATACTGGATTTATTTATATATTTATATGTATGTCATGTACTTAATTCCATTAAATTCAATAAGGAAACGAAAACAGCGTTCATGCGTACGTACGGACTACCGTCTCCATGAACGGTGTATTTCATTCCATTTAATGATTTATTATATATATGTATATCCTGAATATATATATATATATATAAATCATGTTTTATGTTCTGGAATTAAGTAATCATGATCTATGTAATCATATGAATAATTACAAGTCAAAACACGGACGACAAATGAAACAATTTTACCCAAAACGCTCATTAACATGGAATTTACAAAAGAACGGGTAATATAAAGTCATAAGTGAACCATATATGATATAATAACAATGAATATGATTCTTTAATAAGTAAATGACATTATTTAAATCATTATACAGGAGGTTCGGACACTTACGAAGCAAATCGGACCTAAGTTAAGGGAAATATCACAATCTCATTTTTATCCGAGATTGTTTATACTTTAGTATTTACTGGGGTGTATTTTATCATCCACATCCATATTTCCTCAATATTTAATATTATTTCCATCCACCTACAATTGTTTAAATCCAATTTTACCCTTCTGTGAGTTTTTAGTAAAAGATATGAAAGGAATCTTTTGTCGTTTTTCGTACGAGGTACTTTTTTGACTTTTCCGACAAAAGTACGAGAAGAATGTTTTTTTTAACTTATACGACAAGAATGGATTTTTAAAACATTATTTCCAAGAATATTCCTTTATAAGTTTCAAGTTTATTTTTAAGGAACTTCTTTTTGTTTATAATTGTATGACATGTTAAGAAAAGAAAAGTGTTTTTGAAGTAGAAAGGATATTTTCCTCAAGAATGGAGTTCAAATGTTTTATCAAAATTATTTTCCATCTAAGATAATATAGGGTTATGTTTGTATCCATATTATTACATTGATTTGATTATGTTGTGAGGGAATTATTTTTATGAAGTCATTTAACTTATATTATTTGTTTTATGATGTCATGATGTTTCAAGAATCCCATTTTTGTTACATGTGTTATGCGATGATGTATGATTTATGATTATGTGTCACACATAAGAAAGGATTCATTATAAGATGGGTGGGACCTATATCTCCCTCCAATGCATTGGGTAATGATTTTATATCTCATGAGATAGACATGGCTGGAATGGTAGGTTATACCGGTTCAGTGAAACAGGACTGAAACGAGGGTTACTCGATTCAGAAAGGGACTTTGTCCACTAAGATAGTCTTGGCAATGAGTCTTGACTAAAAAGAAATGATTCTCTATGATTATGTGTGAATACCACAAAGTTTCATGTTTTAAGTTATGATTATTGTGATTACATTTCACTGCCATGATTTACCCCATGTTATGAAATTATGATCTCTTTTGCAGGTTAAGATTTCCAAAAGTTATGTGCTTATGTATATGATGTGATTGATATTTCTTTTGTTTACCCTTACTGAGCATTTGAGCTCACCCTTTTATGTTTTCTTTTCCCCAGGATATAAAGAAAGGTTTTAGGTAAAAAAAAGGAAGATCTTTATGGGAGATTTTGAAGATCTTTCACCAGGATTAGAAGATTATATTCCGAGTTTCCAAAGACACTAAACTATTACGATCCTTGTGTGTGTGTGTTTTTGTAATGTACTAAGTATTCCGCAAAAATAATGTAATGTACATGTACGTCAAGATACGGGTCTCTGTAGTTGGTATCAGAGGAAAGGTTTAGTCAACCTTTGGAAACTAGGATGCGAGAACTTTAGTGAGATCCCTAGAGATATTTCTAAGGTATGTCTAGGGATGTCTCTAAGGTTAAGTATGCGTATAGGTTATAGTACTAGAATTACGCTAACGATCATAGAATTAAACCTAAGATGTTAGATATTGAAGTTACTCCCCCTTTATTATGATTTTTGCCTATCACACTATTCTTTTTGGGTTTTAGAAAATGGCTGGAAACAAGATGATTCACGATAATGGAGGATATGATGGACAATGGAATGATATTCTTCATAATGAAATGGGATTTGGAAGTCCAAACATCATTATTATGCCGAATCAGCAATCTCATAATATGATCAATAAAGTAAAATTTGGTAAGTTTCCTGACTCGGCTAATAAGAGAAAGATGGAGTTTCATGATGATCATAGAGGAAAGAAAGTTCAATTTCCCCTATGTAAATCATGTGGGAAGAGGCATCAAGGAGAATGTTTCAAAGGAACTGGAAGATGCTTTGGGTGTGGAAAAGAAGGACACAAAGCAAGTAAATGCAAAGGAAAAGGTTCAGTTAACAACATGGATGAGGATAATGGTATTGCTAAGACATCAACAATGGTTAAATGTTTTAAATGTGGAATGTATGGGCATTATGAAAACCAATGCCCTAAGGGAAGGTCTCATGAAGAAAATCAGTATGGTCGTATGGGTAGTATTTATGTGGATGATGATGATGAGACTAAAAATGATATGTGAGATGAAAGAATTGTTGAAGCTCAGTCAATGGTTTAAGAATGTAGTGGAATGATTACATGTTTATCATGTGTAATGTTGTATAAGTAATCTCATGGTACTATGGAATAATGAGACATCTAAGGATTGTTACACTGTTGTATTTCCTTGAGTTTTGAAAGTGTATGATTAATGGTACCAGTATCCATGAATGGTTATTCAGGTATTTTTGGAATGTAGATGATATGCGCATAATGAAGGGATAAGACGATAATGAGATGTTTGATTGTATTCATGAGCTCATGATTGATATTAGGACTAAGTGATATAATGGTTTGAGTATAAGTAATTTTGAGGATTTTGCTCTATGGAAAGTGTTAACTTTTAACTACATTCATGTTTTCACTAAGGTTCAATGGGTATTCAAGAGAATACATGATTAAGGCCTCTGAATGTTTGGAATGTGACCAACAAGAAATATCTTATGATATATGGGGATCAAAGATGGTATTAAATCTCTGGTAATCGTTTTCACTATGTTATGAGAGTGGACTGCAGTATTATGGATAAGCCTAAAGATTGGAATGGATTATGTTGGACATAAGTTAGTATTGTTTAAGGATAGAAGTTTTTTCGATATTATTGATGGGATGTTATAGTAATATAGTTTTAGAAAAAGGACAACCTGCAGGATGGGCGACAACCCATCACGTCGGACAAGGATATGGGAATCGAACCCACAACCGAAGTGCGACTGGCCTTTATCGCCTACCACTGGCCTACAGGAAGTCCCTGTTTAGTAGAAACTAGTTTTATTATATTAAGCAGTATGATATATGAGGTATAAGTCCATTTTAGGAACCATATGTGATTAATCTCACTATAGATCGACTTATGTATATAATTTTTGCTAACCTTTTGTTTGAGACAGATGGAATGACCTGTCATACTAACACTTCACGAATAACAAATTCAACTTCATTTATTTAAGAGATGAAGTGGAAATTGTTCAAGGCATGAACAACAGTGAGATTGTACCAAAATAAAGAAAGTATTTATTCTAATTCAAATTTTCAACTTTAGGGAAATGATCATGAAAACCAAAAATGTTGTCCTAGTGATCTTATACCTGATGAATTGGATGGTACCTTAGATCGTCACAAATTTATGGATTTGTGATTGTTGGATTTTCCATAGCCATGTTCTCTACCACTCTCTATCAGAACATGATGGTTAGATTTTTCTTCCATATCCATATTTTCACCTATGTGGAAACCCAGTGATTAGTTTATTTGGGTAACCGTTATGTTTCATACTTTTGTTTTTAAAGATTGGTTTTGGTATTCCTTTTTACGATGTGGGTTTCTATTAAAGAAACTTTCGAATAGTAAACCATTTATAACCCCGACGAATTTCGAGGGCGAAATTCATTTTAAGGGGGGTAGAATGTAACAGCCCAAGATTTTATGAAAAATATTCTTTTTTATTTCACTAATGTCTTGTGTTGTACGCTACACCAAAAGTATCTTGCACAACACGCATCCTTGACTTGCCTTGCATTATACACAATCGCGACCTTCCTCGATAGCGTGTGTAGTACGCAATACCGAGTTTCACTAAACAACGATATGCTATTAAAATATTATTATAACTAGCCGTTATGAATAGTAATAACCACCTTTTAAAATTTTAGAAATTTTTAGCTCTCAAAATGGACTTCATTTTTGGATTCGGAGTATCGAATTTATCCTAAGGTGAAATTTTGGTACTTTTCAGATAACTTTCATATTCTGATGAATAGTGAAAAATACTAAATTATAATTAAAAACAACTTTTTTTAATCAAAATAATTAATAGTGATAAATTATTAATTTGAGTTGTTTTAAAGTATATTTAGAATATATTTTTACAATTTAATACAATTTTGGTCATTAGATGTAATTTCACATTTAAACCAGACATAAACAAGTGTCAATCTTTTGATAGATATTGTTTCTTAAAAACACGCTATTTGTTTTAACAGCGGGATTTAATTATAAAATTAATTAATGCAACCTCTATGTTATGAATTTAGTAAAATAGACTTCATTTTTGAATTCGGAATATGAAATATAGCTTAGGATGAAATTTTGGCATTTTTCTGAAAACCTTCAATTTTTTATGAATAGTGAAACCACTAAGTGGTAGGTTAAAAACTGAATTTTGCATAAAACTTAATTTTACCGCTTCTGTGAGTGAAATTTCGAAAATCTGAGAGACACGGTTAATATCAAGGACTAAAATGTGGTTCAATGAGATGAAAATAATTTTTTGGTGAATAGTAACTTTTTACTTTTTTTACCACGGTTAAAAGTAAATAGGGTAATTAAGGGTAAAAATGATATTATTATTACCCTAACACATGTCCTAATTCTATTGGACAAATGTAATTCGACCAAAAACCAACTTAGGAATAAAATATGACCATTTAGGCCCACTTGGATTAGATTAGGACATTTATTATTAATTTATTTAAAGAAGGGTTAAAATAGTTAAAATCAAAGTTTAATAAGTAAATCATTTTTAATATGGGGTTATACATTAGATAAATTCGACTATAAATATTCATTAGAAATCTAAAAATATTTCCTACATAATGATATTTTATTTGTAATTTTTAGACATTAAATAATTTAATTTATTTATGACACAATGATGATGCATTAATTATCTTATTAATGAAATATTGACATAATTGATGTTATAAACACCAAAATAAATGTAATTAGAGACTTTTTATGAATTCCACTAATTTTCTAGGTTAATATGATATATTATTGTTGATTTAATCAACTTGGGTCGAACATATAATTCTGTTATGACTTTCACAAAAATCATATATCAAATAGTGTCAAAATTGACACAAAATAGTTTTTAAATCAAATATTATATTATTAATTGTTATTTTATTCCTAAAAATATAAGGTTCAGCCAAATGACTTAGATAAGGATATATATACTAATAATAAACAATTTGGGGTTAGTTTGGCATGTTATAGTAAGTGTATTAACCATATAGTGTAAGAAAACAAAAAGACACGGTAAAAGTTAAATTATTTAACTTAGAGTTAAATCTAATTGATAAGGTTAAAATAATACCCTAAACTTGTCTAAATCCTATTGGTTGATAGGATTTCGACCCATACCCACTTTATCTTCGAAATAAGACCCTTTGGAACCATTATAAACCGATTTTGACTTTAATATAAAATAATATTTTGAGATATTCCTAAAGTGCCCCTCTCCTCCCTTATAAAAGGACACCTCCTCCCCCTCCTCCTCACACCAATTTGAGCACTCAAGCTCGGCCAACCCCTGCCAAAATCTCTTCTCAACTTCCCTATCAACATCCTAGAGGTTCTGGTCTTCCTCAAAGACCAATTTTAGTTCCCTAAGAGAAGGTCTCAAAGAGGCGCTTCAAAGAAGAGGTAATTACCGTTACCAATTCTTTCATCTTTATTTCTTCTTCCACTTATTCTTCTTAGGTTGTTTCATTATGAAGTAATAACATCAGTATCACTCATATACTGATATGTTATTATAAGTATGAAACAACCCTATTTCACCATCTATCCATCCTACGGAAAAAGAAATCACCGCGTGTGCGTACGTACGGAATACCGTCTCCACGCCGTGGTGTAATCTATTTTCCACCACCACCTTACATGGATGGGTATAATGGTATAAAGAATAACTATAAATAGTTATTACAACATCATATTGATTCTGATATATTGTATAATCCACTCCAATTCAATTCAATATTTATGGAAATGATATCATCGCTCGTGCGTACGTACGGACTACCGTCTCCACGACGCGATGAGATTCATTCTCCATGTTAACCATTTAAGAATGATTATAAAGTATGTATAATATTTACTAATGAAATATATGACATAATAATGATACTGGATTTATTTATATATTTATATGTATGTCATGTACTTAATTCCATTAAATTCAATAAGGAAACGAAAACAGCGTTCATGCGTACGTACGGACTACCGTCTCCATGAACGGTGTATTTCATTCCATTTAATGATTTATTATATATATGTATATCCTGAATATATATATATATAAATCATTTTTTATGTTCTGTAATTAAGTAATCATGATCTAAGTAATCATATGAATAATTACAAGTCAAAACACGGACGACAAATGAAACAATTTTACCCAAAACGCTCGTTAACATGGAATTTACAAAAGAACGGGTAATATAAAGTCATAAGTGAACCATATATGATATCATAACAATGAATATGATTCTGTAATAAGTAAATGACATTATTTAAATCATTATACAGGAGGTTCGGACACTTACGAAGCAAATCGGGCCTAAGGTAAGGGAAATATCACAATCTCATTTTTATCCGAGATTGTTTATACTTTAGTATTTACTGGGGTGTATTTTATCATCCACATCCATATTTACTCAATATTTAATATTATTTCCATCCACCTACAATTGTTTAAATCCAATTTTACCCTTCTGTGAGTTTTTAGTAAAAGATGTGAAAGGAATCTTTTGCCGTTTTTCGTACGAGGTACTTTTTTGACTTTTCCGACAAAAGTACGAGAAGAATGTTTTTTTAACTTATACGACAAGAATGGATTTTTAAAACATTATTTCCAAGAATCTTCCTTTATAAGTTTTCAAGTTTATTTTTAATGAACTTATTTTAGTTTATAATTGTATGACATGTTAAGAAAAGAAAAGTGTTTTTGAAGTAGAAAGGATATTTTCCTCAAGAATGGAGTTCAAATGTTTTATCAAAATTATTTTCCATCTAAGATAATATAGGGTTATGTTTTTATCCATATTATTACATTGATTTGATTATGTTGTGAGGGAATTATTTTTATTAAGTCATTTACCTTATATGATTTGTTTTATGATGTCATGATGTTTCAAGAATCCCATTTTTGTTACATGTGTTATGCGATGATGTATGATTTATGATTATGTGGCACACATAAGAAAGGATTCATTATAAGATGGGTGGGACCTATATCTCCCTCCAATGCATTGGTTAAAGATTTTATATCTCATGAGATAGACATGGCTGGAATGGTAGGTTATACCGGTTCAGTGAAACAGGACTGAAACGAGGGTTACTCGATTCAGAAAGGGACTTTGTCCACTAAGATAGTCTTGGCAATGAGTCTTGACTAAAAAGAAATGATTCTCTATGATTATGTGTGAATGCCACAAAGTTTCATGTTTTAAGTTATGATTATTGTGATTACATTTCACTGCCATGATTTACCCCATGTTATGAAATTATGATCTCTTTTGCAGGTTAAGATTTCCAAAAGTTATGTGCTTATGTATATGATGTGATTGATATTTCTTTTGTTTACCCTTACTGAGCATTTGAGCTCACCCTTTTATGTTTTCTTTTCCCCAGGATATAAAGAAAGGTTTTAGGTAAAAAAAAGGAAGATCTTTATGGGAGATTTTGAAGATCTTTCACCAGGATTAGAAGATTATATTCCGAGTTTCCAAAGACACTAAACTATTACGATACTTGTGTGTTTGTGTTTTTGTAATGTACTAAGTATTCCGCAAAAATAATGTAATGTACATGTACGTCAAGATACGGGTCTCTACAGATCTGATTCATCCATAAGGAAAGTAATAATTTTATTTTATTTTATCATCGCTAGACCTGGGATGGGAGGTCTTGGAATTACAAAATATGTCATTGGAATGAGAATCAAGAAACCCATTGTTCTAGAAATTTTGTTCAATTTATTTTGATGCAGCGAGGATGTTTGTCATGTAGTTTTATGTCATATGGTAAAGACATTGGACATGTAGTTTTATGTCATACAATAAGAATGTGATCATGTTACAGATTACACCTATAATGGGGGGGTACCACTATGGAGTGGCAATGATGCAATGTGGGGCTCATGCGTGGGATCTTCCTGTCATTTATTCCTCATGTTTGGCTGAGAGGGAATCTCAAACCATTGTGGGGTTAGAGGGGTGTGGCTGGGACTCACATCTAAGATGGAGGCCCATATTTAAAGGACCACGAGGAGAATCTCAACTCAGGGAATTTCATTCGATTCTTAATGTTTAATGAAAGGTACATTAACCATGCAATTAAATGTCATGCGGTGAGGATAAATGATGTCTTTCTATTTTAAGTTATACAACTAGGACCATATATCACGCAGTTTATTGTCATGCGATAAAGAAGATGAGGCCATATATTTTAACATTGTGGGGCACAAAAATTATTTCATTCTTTTAAGGTCATGTGAAAAATATTAACTATGTAGTTTAATGTCTTGTAGCTGAGATGTAGGTCGTGTGATTACATGAAATCTTTCTTTAGAAACCTTTCATTGGTTGGGGTTGTAATGAGCTCTCCATCCATTTAGATTAAGTAATGAGATATGTTAGAGTGAACCATTTGTATATATTAGGTTCCTTCCCACTTTGGTTTATGTTTTGGAGGATTATTTCCTAGTATCGTTTGAATTTTATGGGCCAATACTAGATCCCCTTGGAGGAATGAGTAGAGGTAGGGTTTCATGTTAAGGGATCACACTATCCGATTTTGAGAGGCTTCCAAGTGATGAAAGGTGTGAGTTCACTTTTCATCTAGTCACTCCAATCCACCTAATCATTTCTAGTATTTCTCATCATCCAACAGCTAATCACAAATGTAAATATAGAGTGAGGTAAATTAAACTTCAATGGGAAGGACTACTTATATTCTATATACTAGTGAATAAGGGGTCGCCTGTGGGGCAGTAAATGTTTTAGTCTGGTAAGACCATAGGGCATAAAGGAGGTTGTCTGGACAAGAATTTTTATCTTTATCCACTATATTCTAGAGTGTATTCTATAGGGTCTATTCTAAGACCTCTATATATCCATTATCCAATGTATTATAGTTGTGTGAATGGTTAGATTTGATATTGTACTCATGATATAGCTTTTCTACTTCAACAAAGTAGAAAAATGTGCCTCTTTCTATTAGTATTGTGTTAGGGAAACCACATCTTGTAATGATGTTGGATTTCAAAAAGATAAATATTCTCCCGGATCCATCTTCTTTGATGTGTATTGACTAATCCCAGTTGGATATAAAGCGGTAATAGTCTAGATGTATTTTAATTACTTGGAAGTGGTTGGAGGGTATAGCCCCACAACATCCATTACCCATATGGAATATAGAAAGGATTATTTAGATATATGTAGAAAATTTGGGGGTTGATGGATGCTTTTTTCATGCACCTAAAAAGAATTTTTAGTAAGAGTGAGTATCTCAAGAGGGGGGTGAATTGGGCGAAAAAAAATCTGTTAAAAATAGATTATTTTAAAATCCCCCTAATGTTTAAATATGAGAACTTTTATCAAAATAAGAATTATGATATATATATTAATTTTTATAACTATTTCTATAAAATATTCATTAGTTCTCATATGAATAATATTTATTATTATTGAATCCTTTGAAATCAATTTATATGATCAAAATACTATATGAACAACAATTAAGATAAATAATCAAAGTATGAATTTTGATTACAATTAAAAACAGTTTTTAGCTTTAAAGAAAAAAAAGTAAAACAAAATTAAATCACATAGTGGAAAAATGAATACAAGAGGTTTAGTATCAAGTTGAGACTTTGTCTTCTCCACTTGGTGATCACCGACCACCAAAAAGATTATATAAAATAAAATATATGATCAAAAACATGGATTGGGTTTATATAATAGTTTGATTTTCCATGTCACTCATGAACACTTCCATAGTTATCCATGGTAGTAAAAATACACAAGGACCTCTACTATTTTTATATGTTTTATAAACAAATAAGAAAAGTGTTTGAGATGATATAAAGTATCTTCCAATTTAGTGCAGGGGATACTGTGCACGTGGTAAACCAGAGTATGAACACACACTGCTAAAAGAATGTAACAAGACTAAACATAATAAATAAATATATGAGTGTAGATTTTATAAGTTCTCAGTCTGTTGTAATAAAACTTTTGACTCTTTATTTTAATCAAAAATGAAGATTGAGTAAGGTTATTTTTAAATCTACAGGAAAAAGAGTGTCGCAAACTATTGTTTTCTGACTGATTGAAAGAATTAGATGCGATGATTCTTTGGATTTATTTGTCCAGTGTTCATAGTAGGTGAGCTAAATATGTTTTCAATAAGGTTCATCTCTTCATCTCTCAAATACTAATTGAATCAAAATATTTCTCTTTCCATGTATCATTTATTCTCTACAAAAGTTCACTATCATTTCTTCATGTTTTTCTCTATATCTTCATGGGGGAGTGTGCTCCACTTTTATCCGCAACAATAAGAACATCTAAATCAGCGACTTCCTTACACTGAACGTTCTGAAATGATTTATATCATAAATTTTATGTACAATAATTAAAATATTAAATGACATTAAATTCATTGAATATAGACGTTATAATAATGTAATTTAAAATAAGTAATGTAAAAAAACCGGGACGGTGCCTTAGGATCCGGCAGTTTCCAGCTCTAGCAGTATGTTGCTCTAGCAGTATGACACTGGTAGTGTCTTAGAATTATCGAAATGTTTATTATGATGGAGGTATCTAAATTAGAGGTGTATGGTCTAACATTGTATTCTCTGATGATGTCTTAGACTTGGTAATTTTTCAGTGTTGGAGGTATGATTCAGGTGGTGTGATATCTGGTGGTATGTCAACCAAAGAAGTCTCATTGTTATCAAGTCGTTATTCTAGTGGTATGACAGTATGATGATGTGATATCCTAGCAGTATCTCAGAGTTAGAGAATATTATATTGGTGGTGTGTCATGGATAGTGGTGTCTATCTCAATGGCGTCCCATACTCAGACAGATTTATCACCTATTATTAAAATATAGATTACTTATTGGAAAACAGGAAACTCATTAGTATTATTAAGACCATGATTTTGTGATCATTAAGACTAAGAGTTCCAATATCTCCCTTTTTATAATAGAAAATCATGGAATTAAAAGAATATTATAAATGAAATACTATATCATTATAGGTATTACAAAAGGTTATACATGATTTCCAAGGTAAACTCCAAATAAAAATCAGGATTTATCATTCAGAGTATGTATATATGGCATCAAGAAAAATAATAGGAAAATAATAAGTATCAAAGGTGATTATCATGAAAAAATAGTACCAAAGATAATATTTCTAGATATCATAGTAACATTATTCCCTGAATTGATTCAAAACAAATATTCCATAAAAATTATCTATAAAATCATGTATACCATAAGAATTGTAAGACCCCGGTTTTTAGAAAGGTATGTTTTGTTGTGTTTTGGGTTGAAACCTTTTTTTAGGGGGCTTTAAAAGGTTTCTTGGAAGTTTGAGAGGCCTTGGGGGTGTTCTGGGGGCTCCCGGCATAGAAGAAGGGAAGTCTGGGCAAAGCAGACCAAGGTGCACGGCATGCGCACGGTCAGCCAAACCATGCGGCCTGCCCAGGAAAAACCGTGCGACCCTCCCTCCTCTGGACAGAAGTGAGCATAAAGTTTGCGCATGGTTTTCAAAACTGTGTGTCTAAACTGTGTGCTCCTCTTCCTTCAGGTAGTGGCATGTGCACGGTTTGGGTACGGTTTGCCAAACCGTGCGGCTAAACCGTGCGACCACTTAATGTTGGGAAAAATTAAAAAATTGCCTCTCCAGGCTTTTTAAACCCCACTTGGGATTTTCCTCCCTTCCTCCCCTCTCCACCTTAGGCACGAACCAAACCTCCCAAGGACTTCAAGAGATCAAACTCCTTTAATTCTAAGGGGTTTATGGTGTCGTTGGTTGTAGTGTGAAGCTCTGGGTAAGGCTAATCTTCTCCTTGGTTCTTTTCTTGGTTTAGGGGTTGTGTCTTCTCTCCCTCTTGTCCCAAAACCCTAAAATCCTATCTCTTGGGTGAGTTATAGGTTGAATCTCCAAGGGTTGGTCTAATCGAGTTCTAAGGACTCGATTGAGGGTGCGTTCAACCGTGGATTCGAGGTAGGTGGTCTACAAGTTATATCCCATGGTTATTTAGGGTTTTTGTGCATGTTAAATTGTGTTATTGATTTTCCTTGGTTATGTTTGGATAGCCTAGGAATGTTTAAGAAGAATGGTGTTTAAAATTCAAATGGTAACCCTCAAGATCCCCGTGGGATGTGTTGGGGTTGACTTGACCTAAATTAGAGCCATCCATGGGATGTGCCAGCTTTTCCCAGATTTAGGGATTGTTATTAAACAAGTGATCTTGTTTTGGTAAATGGTAGAGCACTTGATGAATATGTTGGAATTATTGGTTGAACATGGAATAAAAGTTAGGTGATGCACCTAGACGTGGTAATAATCAAAGGGTTATTTGAAACGTAATGAATGGTTGATTCATGGAAATGATGAACGGGTTAAATGGGTTAATGTGTAAATTGATTAATGACCATAATAGGATACATTATGGGTCTAGGATGGAATGATTAGAGAGATAGGAATAACACATGGGAACATGGAGAATGGTTAAATGATGTGAAATGGTAATGTGTTAATGGGTTAAGACATGAAGTGGTTTCCCATGTGGGTTTTTGTGAATGATGTTTGCCGATGGGCAGTGGTTGGGAGGTTGATGGTTACTTATATATAAGCATGTGCACATGGCTTGGTAGAGTGGGGTATGAATTGAGGATCTACGCCCATGGGTTGAGTGAATACTGATGCTCTGAACTCCACCCTAAATGCACAGGTTAGGAATGGAGACTGATGATCTTTTCTCCTAATGGTTGCATCCACCCGGACTGAGGCTTCGAGGTGAGGATATGGTTTCTATGAGGGGTTAGTCCTAGTGAGATAGGATAACAATGTGTTTACCCTCTTGTATGTGATTGTTGGCCTTATACCCATGTGACATGCAGAATGTGATTAACCCATGGAATGTGATGAAATGGTAAGTGATGATAATTAGTGTTAAATGAATGGTAATGGAAATGGTATTGGCTTTGGGGTCTAAAATTGGTTATTGAAACCTTAAATAATTACTTGGCATTTATCATTCATTTTCCTTTGGCATGAACAGCTGTTTATACTGGATATTTTTTAGACACCGTTGGTGGTGGCCTACTGAGTTGTACTCACACCCTTCTCGGGCCGCCATTGGGAACCCGAGAAGACTTCATGTTTGTAGGTCAGGACAAGGGAAAGGTTCCTTTCTAGTTAGCTGAGTGGACATGGATTGCACTTGGTGGAGGATCCGGACTTGGAGTCGGGACCATTTTTGGATTTTGGTCGTTGCCTTTATTTTTGGGCTTTTGTTTACTCTCACACTGTAGTATGACATGGAATATTTATTTCTGGAAATGGTTGTTGTACTTTTCTCCTTGTTGTTGGTTATTACTTCCGTTATTTGATTATTTCTGTTGTGGCGTACACTGATAAAAAGGGGGTATAGTCTCCCCACTTGACTACATAGACCCCTTCTACTAGTCGGTAGCCTTTTGCGTATGTGGAGGCGCACTTAAGGTCATGTAACCACCCGGCTTAGAGCACCAGTTTAGTGGATTCCAGGTTGGGGACATTACAAAGTGGTATCAGAGGAGGTTTCTCTTCTCCTTACTTGAGGTCTTGTTATTTGGGATTCGTAGCCAAGGGTTAGGATGTGCCAGGCCCTGTAAATGAGCTCATTCTTGGGAGTATCTAACCCAGGTACGGGGGAAAACCAAAGTCACCATGGGTGGGAAATGTTGTTCTTGGTTGTGTGTTGTTACAGTTGATGATATTTCACCATTGGGTGATTAACATGTTATTTGATGTGATTTTTTTATGATATTTGGCTCGTGGCCTTAATGGAACGAGGATTTGTACTCTTGCATCATTGTAGGAACCTAGGGAGATAGGTGACATGTATTGTATTAGGAACACACACTGGAGGGGTTTGTGAGGCAGGAAAGTAGGGTGCATTATGCATTCATGAAACCAAGAAATAATGAGAAGAATGAAATGAAACAAGTGGGTACATTAAGTTTAATGAAATTTAAGGGTTTTAAATGAAGTGGAAATGTTTGGTAAAATGTTGTGTGAGTTGGTGGTAGTGCATGGTTGTTTACCCCATGTGGACCATGGCCCGCGGTAGGGATGGTGGGGTGGTTGTGGCTAGTAAAGATATTTTTTTTAGTTGTGGAGTTTTATGGTATGCGTTCTAAATCTCGTGATTGGCATTGTAGAGAGATACCACCACGACGTCAGTTGCTAGTTGGGAAATGGGAGGGTGTTGCTAAGAACACTCCTTTGATAGAAGAGCAAGAGAATGTTATGATTAATGAAGGTAGAGAAGACCAGTTCTAGGATAACTTGGCTCACCTTATGCAGATGATGGATCGGGACCCAGGGTGGGTTGCACCGAGTATGTTTGAGCTTACTAGAGAGTTCCTGCTACAGCACCCTCTGACCTTCACCAGAGAGGGTGGGATAGAGGCAGCGTAGTTCTGGTTAGAGTCCGTCCAGATGATACTGGATCATCTGGAGACCCCTGTCGAGAAGCGGGTAAAGCTGGCTGCCTATATGTTGTGAGTCTAGGCTAGGCGTTGGTGGTAAATTCAGGCTCAAATTGAGCAGGCTAAGGGAATGTCGTGGAAGGTTTTTCAGGAAACGTTTCTAGAGAATTTCTACCCAGAGACATTAAGGCAGGAGCAGACTGCAGAGTTTATGATCCTAACGTAGGGTTCTCTATCGGTGATAGACTATGCTAGTCGCTTCACTGATTTGAGACACTTTATCCCAGTGTTAGCAGGGGATGAGGCAGTAGTGGCAAGAAGCTTCCAGGATGGGTTGAGACATGAGATTAGGTCTCAAGTGAATATCCTCCACTTGAAGAGGTTTGCAGAGGTGATGGATCAGACACTCATCCTTGATGGAAACCTGAAGGAAGCTTTGGGTGGTAGGCTTGTCCTTCCAGCTGGGCAGACAAGTGATGCATCCTCCGAAGGTCGAAAGTGTTGTTCAGAAAGTTTCTAGCAAGGTGGTCAGAAGAGAGGGTCAGCCTCTCAGATTGGAAACTAGGTGTTTTGTTATCATAGCGGTATGCCGGGGCTTGTATGTGGTTAGTGTCCTCGACCTCTAGTCGAGTGTCATTCGTACGGCAGAATAGGACATGTGTAGAGGTTCTTCGTGAATCCTCAGTAGGCAGGTGAGCATGATGGTGGAAGGATGGTACCATATACTGGAAGGGGATCAGTTTCCCCGTATCAGGCAGGCAGTTGGAGCTCCCAAGCCCGTACTGGTAGGGACGGTGGATGTGGAAATCTAGGGCAAGATCGCTCACACCAGCAAGGTAGTGTAGCATAGAGTACTCAGGCTGGAGCCCATAGTATAGGGGCAAGACAGCTTCAGGCAGTTTAGTTTGTTCCTGGTGATGGCGAAGCCGGACTGTAAACTGTTCTAGGTACGATCCTTATAGCTTCTATGTTTTCCAGTGCATTGTTTGACACGGGTGCCACACACTCTTTTATCTCTGCTCAACTTGTGGTAGTGTTGGGTTTACCTATAGATAGATTGTGTGGAGTGATGTCAATTTACACCCTGTTGGGAGTGCAGGTTGAGGATATCAAGCAGTGCAAGGGATGTGCCTTGGAATTTGTTGGGTATCGTTTTCTATGGGACTTGTTCATTCTCGAGATGTCAGGATTTGACCTAATCTTTGCAATGGATTGGTTTGTGTTGTATCGGGAATATATAGACTGTTATCGTCACAGGGTATCGTTCATGTCACTTGAGGGTGACCCTTATGTCCACTGTGGCGAGTGGGATGTTCGAGTAGGTCGTGCAGGACCGTTGGGTCAGCGGATGAGTGAAATCACGGCTCAAGTGGCATGTCTCATGCTTGATGATGATGAAAGAGGGAAGAAGACTGTTTTCCCTCCTATGGTGGAATGGTTTCATGGTGTGTTTCTTGAGGATTTCTCGGGGTTATCACCTGAGAGGGTTGTTGAGTTCATGATCGAGTTGTTACCGGGAGCATATCCAATTTCTATTCCGCCATACTGAATGGAACTGGCATAACTCTAGGAAATGAAGGTTCAGCTTGAGGAGTTGGAGCGTAAGGGGTTTATCTGTCCTAGTATGTCTCCTTGGGGATCTTCTGTGCTTTTTTCAAAGAAGTATGATGGGTCGTTGAGGCTGTGTGTTGACTATCGAAAGTTGAATCAGATAACGGTGAAAAATTGGTACCCTCTTCCTAGAATTTACGACCTTATTGATCAGTTGAGGGGTGCATCAGTGTTTTCTAATATTGGTCCGAGGTCGGGTTATCACCAGTTGAGGGTGAGGTCTTCTGATGTACCACATACCACTTTTCGAAGTCGGTATGGGTTGTTTGAGTTTGTGGCAATGCCTTTCGACTTAACCAATGCACCGGAAGTGTTTATGGCCTTGATGAACTGGGTATTTCATCCCTATCTAGATCGGTTTTTGGTTGTCTTTGTTCACAATATCTTAGTGTACTCAAAAACTCACGACGATCATTCCCAACATCTTGACATCATCTTGGGTATGCTAAGAGAGCATCAGCTATATGCCAAGATATCACAGTGTCAATTCTGGATAGGTGAGGTGCATTTTATAGTTCACATCATCTCAGAGGTAGGTGTGTCAGTGGATCTAGAAAAAGTGCAGGCAGTTGTATCTTGGGAGCAGCCCAAGAATGTTTTCTGATATTCCGAGTTTTCTGGGTTTGTCCGGGTATTACTGAAGGTTCATTCTGGATTTCTCTCTCTTTCCAGCACCACTCTCGGGCTTGACTAAGAAAGGAATCAGGTTCGAGTGGTCTGAGGCTTGTGAGAATGCGTTCCAAGAGTTGAAGAAGTAGTTGACGACTGCACCTATCTAGATCTTACCTGAGCCAGGTAAGAAGTACATCGTGTTTTGTGATTTGTCCGGAGTCGGACTTGGGGATTTGTTGATGCAAGATGAGTGGGTTGTGGCTTATGGGTTGAGGCAGTTGACACCCCATGAGTGGAACTATCCCACTCATGACCTTATGTTGGCTACAGTGGTGTATTCCTTGAAGTGCTGGAGGCACTATATGTTGGGAGAACAGTTTACTGTGTTTACCGATCATAAGACATGAAAGTACATCTTCTCATAGCGGGATATGAATCTTCAGCAGCGAAGATGGTTTGAATATCTCCAGTATTCTGACTTTGAGTTGGTGTACATGACGGGAAGGGGAAACAGTGTTGCTGATTCTCTAAGCAGGAAGGTTCAGAATCAAGCAGTTCAGGAGTCCAGCACCAAGTAGATGGTGATGGATTTCTTTGCAGAGATGCACCTGGAGGTACAAGAGGATAATGGTCAGGTCACTCTTGCTTCCTTAACGATGGAGCCGATGCTCTTGAGCCGAGTTAAGGAATGTTAGCTGGATGATCTTGAGTGTTTGAGCATGAAAAAAAATCTTAAAGGTAGGGAGCTACCTTCTGGCTGGGCCGTCGGTGTGGACGGTGTTGTTTGTGTTCATGATCGTTTGTTTGTGCCAAAGTGTGTGCGGGAAGAGTTGATGCGCGAGTTCCATGACTCTATGTGGGAAGTGCATCCTGGTTTGAACAAGATGTACCGTGATATCCGAAGGCAGTTTTGGTGTCCTAGAATGAAGAAGGAAGTTGCGGGATTTGTGGAACGATGCCTTACCTACCAGCAGGTGAAGGCCAAGCATCAACTCCCATGTGGTTTGTTGAATCCATTACCCATTCCGAAATGGAAGTGGGATGATGTAATACTGGATTTTGTTGTGGGTCTTATGAGGACACCACTGAAGAATAATTCAATCTGGGTGGTTATGGATCGGTTAAAGAAAGAAACTCATTTTTTACCGATTCAAGAAACCTTTACAGTCGACTAGTTGGGTGAGCTGTACGTTCGGGAAATAGTGCAGATGCATGGTGTTCCACAGACCATAGTTTCAGACCAAGATCTACGTTTTACATCGCGTTTCTGGCAAGGGTTGCAGAAGGCCCTTGGTACACATGTGTTTTTGAGTACGGCTTTCCACCAACAGACGGACGGGCAGTCGGAGCGTACAATCCAAGTGTTGGAGGACATGTTAAGAGATTGTGTCTTGGACTTTGGTGGTTCTTGGGTGAGGCACCTATCATAGGTTGAGTTTTCCTACAACAATAGTTTTCAGGCTACAATTCAGATGGCACCGTTTGAGGCACTTTATTGGAGACCATGTGGATCTCTGTTGTGTTGGTTAGAGGCCGGTGAATTTGAGTTTTTGGGAACAAGTCTCGTGCAGGAGACTTCAAAGAGAGTTGAGTTGACCAGGAAGCGTATGGCTACGACTCAGTGTAGGTAGAAGTCGTATGAAGATCGGCGGCATAGACCTCTTGAGTTTGGGGTGGGTGATAAAGTGTTCCTCCGGGTGTCGCCAAGGTTGGGTCACCGATGGATTCAAAAGTAGGGTAAGTTGGTACCTAGGTATGTAGGACCTTTTGGGATTGTGGAGAGGAACAGACCAGTGGATTACCAATTGTCTCTTCCATAGTGGTATAGTAGAATTCATGATGTGTTTCATGTGTTGCATCTTTGACGGTATCACCCTGACCCATCCCATGTGGTTGATGTTGAGGATGTGGAGCTTAAGGCTAATGCGTCCTTTGAGGAGCATATGGTTCGTGTGATATATCATAGTGAAAATTTCTTGTGAGTCAAGGTTGTTCCATTAGTACGAGTACTATGGAAACATGGGAATGTTCAGGAAGAAACTTTGGAGCGGGAATCGGAAATGCGGGCTCAGTGGCCTGAACTCTTCCCTTTGATGGATCAATGAGGCTTGGAAACTCAGCTCGAGGATGATCCATTATAAGGTGGGGGGTTGTAAGACCGCGGTTTTTGGAAAGGTATGTTTTGCTGTGTTTTGGGTTGAACCCTTTGTTTTGGGGTCTTTATAAGGTTTCTTGAAAGTGTGAGAGTCCTTGGGGTGTTCCGGGGGCTCGGGGCACGGAAGAAGGGATGTCTGGGCAAAGCAGACAAAGGCGCACGGCCTGCGCACGTTCAGCTAAACCATGCGGCCTGCCCAGGCGAAACCGTGCGACCCTCCCTCTTCTCGACAAAAGTGAGCGCACAGTTTGCACACGTTTTTCTAAAACATGTGGCTAAACCATGTGACTCCTCCTCCTTTGGGTAGTGTCATACACACAGTTTGCGTACGGTTTTCCAAACCGTGCAGCCACTTAAAGTTGGGGAAAATTACAAAATTTCCACTCCGGGCTTTTTAAACCCCACTCGGGATTTTCCTCTCTTCCTCCCCTCTCCACCTTAGGCACAAACCAAACCTCCCAAGGGATTCAAGAGAAAAAACTCCTTCGACTCTAAGGTGTTTTTGGTTCCGTTGGTTGCAGAGTGAAGCTCCGGGTAAGGATAATCTCCTCCTTGGTTCTTTTCTTGGTTTAGGGTTTGTGTCTTCTCTCCCTCTTGTTCGGAAACCCTAAAAACCTATCTCTTGGGCGATTTATAGATTGAATCTCCAAGGGTTGGTCAAATCAAGGTCTAAGGACACGATTGAGGGTGAATTAAACTGCAGATTCAAGGTAGGTGGTTTACAAGTTATATCCCATGGTTATTTAGGGTTTTTGTGCAAGTTAAATTGTGTTCTTGCTTTTCCTTGGTTATGTTTGGATATCCTTGGCATGTTTGAGAAGAATGGTTTTTAAAATGTAAAATGGGAACCCTCACGATCCCCGGGGGATGTGTTGGGGTTGAGTTGACCTAAATTAGGGCCATCCATGGGATGTGTCGACTTTTCCTGGGTTTAGGGGTTGTTATTAAACAAGTGATATTATTGTGGTAAATGGTAGAGCCCTTGATGAATATGTTGGCACGATTGGTTGAATGTGAAATAGAAGTTAGGTGATGCACCTAGACTTGGTAATAATCAACGGGTTATTTGAAATGGAATGAATGGTTGATTCATGGAAATGATGAATGAGTTAAATGGTTTAATGTGTAAATTGATTAAATACCATAAAGGGATAGATTATGGGTCTAGGATGGAATTATTAGTGAGATAGGCATAACACATGGGAACTGGGTAAATGGTTAAATGATGTGAAATGGTAATGTGTTAATGGGTTAAGGCATGATGTGGTTTCCCATGTGGGTTTTTGTGAATGATGTTTGCCAATGGGAAGTGGTTGGGAGGTTGATGGTTACTTATATATAAGCACGTGCACATGGCTTGGTAGAGTGGGGTATGACTTGAGGATCTACGCCCATGGGTGGAGTGAAGACTGATGCTCTAAACTGCACCCTAAATGAACGGGTTAGGAATGAAGACTGATGATCTTTTCTCCAAACGGTTGCATCCACCCGAACTGAGGGTTCTAGGTGAGGATATGGTTTCTATGAGGGGTTAGTCCTAGTGAGATAGGATAACGATGTGTTTACCCTATTGAATGTGATTATTGGCCTTAGACCCATGTGACACAATGAATGTGATTAACCCATGGAATGTGATGAAATGGTAAGTGATGATAATTGGTGTGAAATGAATGGTAATGGAAATGGTATTGGATTTGGGATAAAAAACTGGTTAATGGAACCTTAAATAATTACTTGGAATTTATCATTCAATTTCCTTTCGCATGCACAACTGTTTATACTAAATATTTTGTAGACACCATTGGTGGTGGCATACTGAGTTGCACTCACACCCTTCTCGGGCCGACGTTGGGTACCTGAGCAGACTTCATGTTTGCAAGTCAGGACAAGGGAAAGGGTCCTTGATAGTTAGCTGAGTGAACATGGGCAGCACTTGGTGGAGGATCCAGACTTGGAATCGGGACCATTTTGGGATTTTGGTCGGTGTCTTTATTTTTGGGATTTTGTTCACTCTTGAACTGCAGTATGACATGGAATATTTATTTCTGTAAATGGTTGTTGTACTTTTCTCCTTGTTGTTGGTTATTACTTTCACTATTT
The DNA here is from genome assembly GCA_963277665.1 of Viscum album. Lineage (NCBI taxonomy): Eukaryota > Viridiplantae > Streptophyta > Magnoliopsida > Santalales > Viscaceae > Viscum > Viscum album. The sequence continues at coordinate 115,415,613 of OY728139.1, read as the reverse complement.
TATTGTTTCTGTTGTGGCTTAATTTGATAAAAAGGGTGTATAGTCTCCCCACTTGATTACATAGACCCTCGCTGCTAGTTGGAAGCCTTTGGCATACGAGGAGGCGCGCTTAAGGTCATGTAACCACCCGGCTCAGAGCACCAGTTTAGTGGCTTCCAGGTCGGGGACATTACAAGAATGCTCATAAACACATATGACATAAAAATTCTCCAGCTTTTGGGATTATAAAAAGGTAAATATTATTATAGTAAAGACATTAAATGAAGGTAGAGTGAATATATTAAATGATTTTAATGGAAGATAATAGTATAACATATAGAATAAGAGGTAAGAAATACATATAAAATTATGAGAACAAAGTTATTACAATAGAGATCCCATTAAAGAAATTATAGTCTAACACAATAAAACACAAAAGGCTGTGGTTTGGAAGATGGGTCCATCGGTTCTTTTCCTATATCCATGGATTTATCCTGCTGCTTATTAGAGGCAGCGAGATCAGTTGTAGTTAAAAGATAAGAAACATCACATGAGAGTCCAGATACGGTCCCATGATGGTATTCCACAATAAAAACTGGTCGAAGTTAACTCAAATATTAAGTAAGATACATTGGTAAAGGATGGAAATGAGAAAGAAAATGTTATAAAGGGTCCTGAGGAACATCATGTCTGATAGACAACTGAGGAGTAATAGGAACAACTTCATTAGAAACCACTTCTTTACCATGGACACAAATTAATGAATTTATGTGATTGATGATATCCATTATAATTTAGAAACCCCTTTCTGTTTCACTAAATAAATCATCCTTCTCTTCCATGAAATGTTTCTAGACTGGGGTAATCTCCTTGGTCTATCTGACTAGCTATTTGAAAGCTTGATTCATAAGAGGCATTCTTAAATTCTCATCCAATAATTTAAAATTGGCATCTATTTAATGATTGGAATAGATACAAGAGAGATAAAAATAGATGTTATCGGTTATAGTTTCTTTGTAATCTTTCATATCATGGGAATAGATGAAAACCATCTAGATAATATGGTCATAATTATACCAAATTTTTCTTAAGGTTTCTTGGGGATGATATTTTACACTACCTGAAACACAAGAAGATGAAACTCTAAGCTCATCACCTATAACTGATCTCAACATCTCAACATCGAACACTGGAGGAGTAGGTGAAAAAGAAATAGAAGTATCTATAGAAGTATCCTCAAAACTTTTTAGGATACCATCCAAGGAATATTTATACTCAAACTTCATTTCCTCAATCAAAGACTTAAGAGTTTCCAGTTCACCACTTATCCCCTTATTCTAAATCTCTATCACATAAACGTGATGCATCATCTTAGGTTGGATATTATGAATAAACAACTCAAATATATACTTTTCATCCTTTTAATTGAGATTTGTCAAAATATGTGATTGATTCCTTACATACTTGTGAAACTCAAACATCATATTTTCACAGAAAATATTCAAGTCATCTTGAGTGACTACATTCATTGGAACAGCTGGAGGAGCTAGAGAAGGTTCTGGTATAAGAGGTCTCATAGAACTGAACTTTTCAATTATACCTTCAATATCAACCTAGGCTATAAAGTATCTATTAGGACCACCTTCAATACTATCTTTAGGTTTATCACTCTTTGGAGGGATCCTTACAACATTAGAGAACATTCCCCACTCTTCTTCCATAGGGTCCACCCAATGGTTTCAAACAACAGTTGAGATAGATACCGAGTTATAATGTAATAAAAAATATAGATTCCCCTGACCTTATGAACTTTGAGAATCCAATTTTTTTTCAACATTGGAAGTCTCACCTTTCAACTATGTACCAACAATTAGTACATCTTGCATCTCAACATCATTTTGGGTACCAAAAATAGTGGACTCACCTTCCATATTTTCATCCATATGAGACTTATGAACATGTAAAATATATAACAATTCATTTACAAATTCTTCCTCAATAAGATCGTTCTTCTCTTGTTCCGAAACGTTCAATTCCATAGTAGCTATAACTCAAATCTGTTTAGGCACAATAGAATATAAAACATCTTGACCTATGGAAAATGAACTAGAATCAACATCATCAATAGTTGGAGATTCACAAAAAAAACTCCACATATGGGGAATGTATCCCTCAAAAAATGTATACTTATGATCCAGAGGAATTTATACATACTTCTTCTTGATTCATCCATAATCATCATCAGGTTTAGAATATTCTCCACCATCAGTTCCATCATCTATAGCATCTTTTTCATTACCATTATTACTATTTCCATTCCCATATTCTTCTTCCTTTTCTTATTCCATATCATCATCATCATCATCAGTGGATTTGGAACTTTTATATTGATTATATATAGAGACCTTAGTTTATCCTTCATCACTCTTAATCAACTTTTCTCTTTTATAAAACCTCTTAGGTAGACTAGGAGCTCCAAAGGTAATGGGAGAGGATTCTCGAGAAAGGTTAGGTTCACTCCCTACATCAACAAATTTTCCCTTTTCCACTTATTCACCAATAAATTTTTCCTCATCTGATTATTTGGAAACATTATCCAAGCATAGATAAACTTCATCCTTAGGTATGGTTAGATGATCAACCTAGTTATATTCATCATACAACTTCTCAATATCACCAACCCATGGTCTCTTATATGGGTTCTTTCTTTTCTTAATTATTGAACATGTAGAACTAGTTATTTAGAAACCACTATAGTCTATAACAGACTATTCATAATCACGTACTTGGCCCTTGGCCTCTAACATGGAAGGAATCATCTTTAGAGAGATCAAATAATTTGTTCTGAGGGATGGTTTTATTATCTCGCACATAAGTACCATTAGATATCTACAAAGATTAATCTTGTGAAATTCTTTCATAATAAATAGGATATAAAAATCTTGATGTATCAGGGTTGAAAATATCCTTTTCTTGGACATATCATATACTATAAGAACTTAAATAATGACCTAAATTCTCTATCCATCTCTTAGGTAACATGCCTCCTTGTTGTGCCATCTCTTATTAGCACAACAAGGGAATCCTCATATATAAACATATCACTAGATTATAGAATACTTCCTTGATAATCATCAAATAAACCATCATGAGGTACACTTAAAAACTTAACCCATTTTATTGAAGAAAAACCAAACAGATTTCCTTTTACATGAATTTTATTCCAATCAATATCATCTTGGTTAAAGACAAACTCTGCATTATGACAAAACTAATATACCAGATTCTAGAAGAAAGACCTCTTATTTAACGAAAACCACTCCAACCACCCTTTTTTGGAGAACCTTATATACCAGATATTTACTTGACGTCAGTCACTTTGAGTATACTACATTATCTATAATAAGAACTTGGTTGTTAAGTTGTAGATTAACCGATGAAATTGGAATAGGTGAACACGAATATTTCTTCTGATTCCTAGAATATTTTGACTTAAAATGAGAAATATCAAAAGAAATCTTCTTTATCAGAATTCATATCAGCTCAAAAAGCTCAGTTGATAGTAAGGAGAAGGTTTTCATAGCGAGAGATGAAAGGGTTTCACTAGGCTTGAGAGAGAGAAATGGGAGTATCAGGTGGGGCTTAAAGTTTTTTGGTAATAGACATTGTGCTACTTTAATATCATTTGGAATATTAGGTATTATAAAATTTAAATTATACATGAAATAAAATTTCACATATAGAAAAAAACAAGCATCGGGATTCAAAAAATAGAATAAACCAAGAGATAAACCGACAATTCAAAACAACGAGAAACAGAGAAAAATTTGCAAATGAATTAAATGCAATGACATGACAAATTAATAGTGTGAAAGAGAAGACATATGAAAATCAAAAGACATGAAAAACCATTGATATAATATTCCAACAACATGAAAAGCTAATGACATGACAAACCAACAACATGAAAATCCAAAAGTGTGTCATACAAAATTTTATGTCATACACAAAGGTAAGTCATCAAACATAAATGAAATTTATCATTACTAATTCATGTTTGATATAATTCATTCTCTTAGAATTCAAAGTATTAGTGAATATATTAGCTAATATATGTTCTATTATAATAAAATAAAGAGTAATATATCCCTTTTGAAAATGATATCTCAAAAAGTGGTGTTTTATATCAATGTTTTTTTAATATAATGATGAACAAGATGATTAGAATTATGAATTTCACTTGTATTGTCAAGTTTATGGGGACATGTCAGAATTGATATCTATATTCTAGTAGAGTGTGATTCATCCAAAAAATTTGTTCACAAGAATTACCTATATCTTTGTTTTAAGATTCAACATTATACAATGCAATACAATTTTGTTTCTTACTACACCATAAAACTAAAGAATTTCCTAAAAAGATACATGTTCGAGAATTTTATTTATTTCTAACTCGCATCCACCAAAATCACTATCATAATAACTAACCAAATGAGATTCTTGTCCTCTAGGGTAAAATAATACAAAATTAATTGTGCATTTGATGTATTTGAAAATTCTTTTAATAGTAACAAGATGTGACTCTTTTGGGGTTTCTTGAAAAAGATCACACATAAACACACTAAACATAATATTTGGTTGAATAGTAGTTATGTAAAGAATAATTCCAATAAATCTTCTATAGATTGTTTTATCAACTAGTTTCTTAGCTTCATCAAGATCCAATTTATAGGTGGTACTCATAATAATATCAATAATTTTAGTTATAGTTATGTTAAAATGTTTTAGAATATATTTTTTATATTTACATTGTTTTAAAATAATTTATTATTTGTTTTGAATAATCTGAAATCTAAGAAATAATTTGAGTTCAACCATTAAAATTATTTCAAATTCATTTTGTGTTATTTTTGAAAAATCAGTACACAAGGAATTTTTTGAAGATCCAAAAATAATATCATCAACATAGATTTTTATACTAATACATATTTTAAAATTAATTTTATGAAAAGGGTAGGATCAGGTATTCCTTTTGAAATCATAAAATTATGAGGCCTATCATACCATTCTCAAGAATATTTCTTTATAATATATAAAGCTTTAGTTAATTAAAAACTTGATTTGGAAAGTAGGGATTTTGAAAACCTGGGGGTTATCCCACAAAAACATTCTCAATTATAATACCATTTAAGAATACAATATTGATATCTATTTGATAAAGCTTGAAATATGGATGAGCTTCATAATAAAGAAGGAATATTACGGACTAAATTTTGGATACAAGTGCAAAGGTTTCCTCATAGTAAATCCCTTCTAACTGACTATAACCTTATACAACCAGTTTAGCCTTATTTCTAACTATATTTCTTGACTCAAGAAATTTATTCCTAAACACCAATTTAGTGATAAGTGTCAAGGTGTACTTGGGTCTATCTACAACTTCCCAATTTTTTTTATTTAACTCTTATTGCATTTCAATTACCCAAAATTCATCATTAATAGCTTCATTGATGTTCTTAAGTTTATGTTGATATAAGAAATCTCGATGTTTAACCTGATTTCTTACAGAAGTTTTAGTTTGAGTTCCTATATTTACATCACCTAAAATAGCATCTAAAGTATTTTACTAAATAGTTCTAACAACTATAGATAAATAGGGGCTGGTCACTTTTGGATTTTCTAGTTCAGGTTCCAGAAGTTATGGAAATTATGGAGAATTGGACGATTTTTCTGCTTGTTCTGTAGAAGAATATAAAGACTTAGAATTAAGAAGTTAAATCATCACCAATACTTTATAAAGAGTAATTAGGCTCATGTGGACCAGTTTCATCGAATTTTACAAGGACTGATTCTTCCAAAATCATGGACATATTATTGAAAAATCTATAGGCTTTTCTAGAAATTGAATAACCAAGGAAAATTCCTTCATTACTTTTGGAAGAAATTTTGTCCTAATTATAATTAGTGTTAATAATAAAGAATTTTCAACTAAAAACTATAAATTAATTATCCTTAGGATTCATATTATTAAGAAACTCTTAAGGGGTCTTCTTTAGAATGCGTATCATCAAAACTCTATTGATAATATAACAGGCTGTATTAACAAATTCTACCAAAAAATATATAGCTAGGTCATACTCATTTAACATTATCTGAGTTATCTCTTATAAGGTTTGATTTATTCCTTACAAAATTCCATTATTCTAGGGTGTCCTAAGTGCATAGAAGTTTTGATTTTAGTCATTTTGTGAGAAAAAAGATTCAAGATCTTGATTCTCAAACTCACAAACATGATCACTTTTTAGGGTCTTAATACTAAGTCCACTAAGATTTTCTCCAGACTTTGAATAATTCATAAATTAATAGTAATCTTTAATTTTGTGATTTTTAAAATATATCAAAGTATACCTAGTATATTCATCTACTAGAAATAATCATAGTGATTCCCATTATGACTTAAAACTCTTGAAGGTCTAAAAAATACATGTAAACCAACTTGAGAGGTTGAGAAGTTGAAACTTATTTATTCAGTTTAAAAGAAACTTTATGTTGTTTCTCTTTTTGATAGGGGTTACATATTGTATCTATTAGAGACCCATGCTTAGGTAGATCATTAATTAACACGTTCCTAGTTAGCTTACTAGGTGACTGAATGTTGCAATGTCCAGGTCTCTAATGCTAAATCCTAGATTCCTTCCGAGAGGTACTCAAGAACGAAAAATTCTGAGAAACTAAAGAATTTAAATCTACAACATAAAAAATTTCATTTCAAAAAGTAGTAAAAATTAATTATTTTTTAGAATAAAAAATATTGAAAGAATCATTCTCAAACATAGCATAAAAAAATTATAACCCAACTAATAAATACTAAGAATATTATATTTTAAACCATGAACATATAAAACTTTAGAAATAAAAATTAAATTTCTATAACCAATATAGTCTAGGAAGATGATTTTTCTTTTTCATTGTCACCAAAGGTGACATGTCCACAATTAACCTTTATTATACTCTTGAAGCATGATTAATATCCTATCATATAACTTGAACAACCACTGTCTAAATACTATAGACTTATACTAGATATTTTCAATCATTCTTTCAACAAAAAAAAATTTTAAAAAGAAAATATTTTGGTACCCAAAACTGTTTGGGTCTAGAAATGTTAGTGATCAATGATTTTGGAACCCACATTTTTCTAATGGGTTTATTATAAGTATACTATAGAATCATAGAAATAAAAACATTGTTGGGTCCTTTTGAAAAATGTTTACTAGTATTGATTTTAGGTATGAATTTAGGAATAAAATTATTCTTAGTAATTATCCTCTATCATTGTTCATATCCTAATCCATTGACATATTTGGTAGAAACTTGATTTCCCAATATTTGTGTAAGTTTTTATCTACAATTTGGAAAACTTTCATGGTATTTTTTCAATTACTCATTTTAAAGTTCAAGTTAATTTTTTTCTTTGAGTATTTTAGTATTTTATCCTTTTCTATAGACAACTCATATTTATAGTTTATAGTTAGATCTTTCTATATTTTCAAAACATTTTACTCATCCCTTAGTTCATTAAATGTGTATTCTAGAATATTGCAGTACCTAAATATTTCTTAATTTGACATATTATTATCATAATGTTGTTAATTTTCAGAATTATTAGACTCATCAGACTTATGCACAAGTAGAATATCAGAAATAGTAGGTAAAATAGATACCTCGCTAATTTTTATCATAAAGAACATATTTTCTCTGTCATGTTTTTCTTCAGGTGAGGAATAAAAGTCATTAGTGTTGTCCCTAGATACACTCTAGGTGCCTTTCATGGCTTTATTGTATCTATTATCATTATATTCACATTTCTTTTTTTATTTCATCTTAGTAAAATCAGATTATATGTTAACTTTTCTTTTTCATTTACAGCCAACAAATTTTTTTTGATCATTATCCTTTTTCTTTCTATTTACCCTGGTGTCATATTTTACTTTATTGTTTGGTTTTGTGAATTTTTTTCTTACTATAGAACTTATTAAACCATGTGTATAGGTGAACCATTTCCTCATCACTGTCAAAGGTATATTCAATAGAATTATAATTTATAGTTTGGGATTTTTTCCTTCTCTTATTTATTTGATTGTCTGGATGTAGTAGTATTAAAAGTTACTGAATTTCTTTTGGACTCTTCATATTCCTCATGATTTACTTTTCACTATTCTTCACACATCATAAGCTTTCCAATTAACTCTTTCACAAGTAGTTTACTTATATAGCATGATTATATGGTTGAAACTAAAATGCCTCTCTATCTTTTAGGTAGACATATTAGAAATCTCATTATCAGATCCTTGTGAGATACATTCTTTCCCAGAAAGCTCATGGTATTGAAAATCTCAATACACCTGAGGTACATATCAGAAATAGGATCATTATATTTCATTTAAAAATTATTATATTTAATAGTATAAGTATTAAACCTCATTTATTTAAAATTTAATGTTTCCTTATGGGATACAAATAGAGTGACCCAAATTTCAAAAGTTGTTTTGCAAGAAGAAATCCTTGTTGGAACCATGGTCATCTTTGCATGAATTGGAGTATGGTTTAAGTTTGTTGTCAATCCTCAGAGGATGTTCAGAATGTATGCTAGAAAAGTGCTCATACAGGTCAAGCATATTACAGTATTAAAGGTGACATCATTTTCCAGTGTTTTCAAATTTTTTGGGCCTAAAAATCGACAAATGGAGAAAAGTGTTTTTGGAAAAGAGACATGTGCGCCATGTTATTGAAGGGGAGAAAACTTGCGCGTTATAAGATTTTCAAGACCAGAACATGGAATAACAACAAAGGGATAAGGGCTACGCATGTTTTGTGCTAGTCACGCAAGTGATCTGTGCACCGTGAAAAGACTTGCGTGTCGATGCCTATGAGGTTGGAAATTTGTACGCCTGTTGTTATTCAAGATCAGATCTTCAAAATATGAAAAAGTAAAGAGGGTCGTGCAATTATTGGTGTGGTCATGCAAGTGAGTTGCGCAACAGAGGCTAGGGCGGTTGGATTTGCACGCTGTGAGTAAACTTGCGCACCACCGAGCATGGGGTCCAGTTTTCCTATAAATAGAGAACCACCCCTCCTCATTTGCAACAGAGTTCAAGACTTAGAAATTTTTCGAGCTCTCGACGCACAAGGAGTTGAGTCGTGCAAGTGGTAGTTGGGCCGCGAAGGTAGAGGCTACACGCTAGTTGTTGGATGAGCGCCCAAGGCGGTTTGGGTGATAATGGAATTGAGTCGTGTAGGTTTGAAGTTGAAGCAGGTGGTGTTGCGCAGGTGGTTGGTTGATACCTGTGCGCTAGTGTTTTTTGAGCTGCGTGAAAGTTGGGAGATTTCCCGGTACCCTTGAAGGGAAGTGATATTTAATTACAGGCAAGGGTTGGGCTTCAATAGAGCATCTACATGAAACAGAGGATGTATTCTTTATCGATGATGAAGAGACATTCACGTCTATAAATTGGGTGTGACTTCACCAAGGGTAGTGAGCCAGGGGGAGTCAACAAGAGTTACCCGAGGGAAGCAGTGAGCCATCCCTGAATCTTTGTAAAGGCAGTGATCCGGGGATAGAGTGACTATGCATGAACCTGTGTAATTCAAAACTAGTGAAGTTTAGTGGAATTTGGTATGACCGAAAACCTGTCAGTGTATTTCCCTTGGACGTATCCCATAGCGGTGAACCAAGTAAAAAGTGTTGTGTTGTATCTCTACATGTGAATGTTTTCTTTCTGTTCACATCCATCATACAGGTTTAACAAGTTCCTACCAACGTGGGAACAAGATCCATCACTTTAAAAGAAAAAGTTGATACCCTGATTCACCCCTCCCCTCTCAGGGTGTCACGGGGTCCTACAAGTGGTATCAGAGGGTAAAGTTTGCTGGTGTTGAATCTTTCCATTGTCGTCATGGAGAATACAGTCAATGTCAGGGGAGTCCCTATCTTCGATGGAAGTAATTTCCAGATCTGGAAGAATAGAATGATATCTCATCTAAGATTCCTTGGAATGGAAGTTCTATTTTCCACTGTGCAATGTATTAATTTTTTTGATCCAACAGGGCTGTCTATGACTGATACAGATAGAAAAATTATTGATGCAGATGCTAAAGCACAAAATGCTCTCACCGCGGCACATTCTGATCAAATTTATCTAAATGTGACGAGTTTCACCTCAGTAAAGTCAATTTGGGATAAACTTGAAAATATTTATGAAAGAGATAGCGAAGTGAAGGAGGCGAAACTTCAAGTGCCACACAATAGGTTCAATGATCTGAAGATGCATCCTGATGAGAATGCAGACTCCTTCTTCAATAAAATTACTAATGTAGTTGGAGCAATTCAGGGCCTAGGAGAAGAAATCAGAGACATTGACATTTTGAAGAAAATACTGAGAAGACTACCACCCCTATACAATGAAAAGGTGTCAGCCCTTGAGGAAAGATATCTTTCCAAACTTTCTTGGGATGATCTGTTGAGCACCTTGGTGTCATAATAATTGAGAGTCAAACCAGAAGGTTCTACTACACGAGTAAGAAATGAAATGGCATTCAAATACGTGGAGGAACCAAAAATCTTAAAATATAGTAGTCGTAATGACAATGATGAAAAAGAAATTCTCTCTCTCATTGCCATGAAGTTCTAGAAGGGAAAAGGGAAATTCAAAGGGAAGTTACCTCTAACTTTCTTTCATTGTGGTAAAGTCGGGCACATTGCTTCTCAGTGCTTAAGAAAGAACGACGATGATGATAGTTATGCTGAAAACATTAAGAAGCCTTAGAAAAAGTATTTCAAGAAAGGAGACTTCAAATATAGAAAGAATGTAATAATAAGAGTTTTGTCTGTGAAGAGGAAGAAGATGATAATGAATTCTATGACGAAGAAGAACCAGAATTTAAAACTGGGAAACATGATTCCCTGATGGACACTATTGAAAATTAGAAGATACTGGTAGAGAAAACCAGTTAAAAACTAGTGTTGATCCTGAGTTGCAACATAAGGATGCTGTAAGGAGGATTAAGATTAAATGTTAGAGTTGAAATAATTGGAAATAAATGGTAGAAGAATCAACTAAATATGTTGATCAACTTGAAGCTGAAATTGAATGACTGGAAGAATTTGTGAAAATATAGTCTAAAATTATTGAAAGCAATGATGATGTAGTGGATCTGAAGCTGAGAATTGAAGAGAAGTAAAAGGTCATCAATGACCTCACCTCCAGACTAGAAGAAAAATCCAAGACTATTGAGGGTCTTGAGGATAATGTAGTTACTCTTAGGATTAAACTTGAGACTGAATCAATTTCAAAAGAATTAAGGAATAAAATATAGTTTGGAATATTCTCAGATGCAGAATTACCAGCAAGAGCCAAGAGTGGTTCAGAAGGGGTAGGAAAAATATTGAGTGATCAAAGTCCCGCTTTCATGGGAAAGAGTGGAATTGGCTGTGAAGCTGAGACATCAACTGGTGAAAGTAAAGAGAGCCAAAAGAAAGACAAGATGAAATTTGGACATGTTGAAACGTTTTCTGAGTTTCTAAAAATGAATCCCTCAATCCAAACTAAAAGGAGAACTGAAAATTATCCTCAATCATTTATAAATGGCAGGAAGTCCAACTATTCTCCCAAGGAAGAAATTATGAGGAGAAACTCAAGTGAGAAGATATTTCCTCTCATGAAGTGTCAGTTCTATGGCTATCTGGGCTATACCATGTCGTATTGAGAAGAGGAAAGGAGCTATCTAAATGGGGAAGATCTGGGATGTCAAAAAAGGAGACTGACTTCATATCCTCCATCTTATAGAAGAAACAGTTTCTATGGATACTATTTTCATTGCTCTAACTTTGGTCATAAGGCTGCTAACTGCTGGAAAAGAAGGGACATGGACACCTCATACCTGAATTCAAGACAATTCAAATCTCATCGACAAGATAGTGTTGCTATTTCAAACAGGTTTTCTCCTCTTGAAGAAGACTTCAACTATGAAGAACCAATGCACACAGATGAGATAATTGAAATGACATCAGTTCTCTATACTCATTCCAAAGTCTCGTGAAAATAAAGGAAGAAAATTGAGAAATCGAACCTTGAAGAGGTGGCCCTCAAAGCTACAAAAAGAAACAGTACTTGGATTCTGGATAGCGGTTGTTCATCTCATATGATAGGTAATGATGGCCTGTTAACAGATATCAAAAGGAAGGTTTATGGAACGGTTCTATTTGGTAATGATGGAGCTCTGAAAATCAAAGGTAGTGGAAGTACTGAATTAGATAATGGAGATCTAAAGAATACTGGAGTTCTTTACGTAGATGGACTAAGTCATAATCTACTCAGCGTGAGTCAACTCTATGACTCAGGAATTATTGTTACTTTTTATTAGAAAGGGTGCACTATCAAGGGAAAGACAGGAAATTCACTTATGAAAGGATGAAAAACAGAAGGCAACCTGTATCAGGTCGATAGTAAAGAAAATGTATTCTACATGATTATTGAAGAAGAAAACAATTTGTATCATAGGAGGCTGGGTCACATTATTCAACAAGACATGAAGAAAATATGAAAATTGAGGATTGTCATGGACATTCCAAACCTAAAGCATGAGCATGAAAAATATTGTGATGCTTGCATTCATGAAAAGCTGGTCTACAGTTCATATCAGCCAAAGAAGAAAAGGGCATCTCATCTTCTTGATCTAATTCATACAGATGTATGCGGGCCGATAAATGTTGCTGAAACTCATGGAGAAAGGAACTTTTTTCTTTTCCTTGATGATTACAGTATAATGGAATGTGTTATAGTCATTCACAGGAAACTACAAGTGCTTGACTACATGAAAACATATCGGCGAATCGCTGAGAATGATACTAGACGAACAATCAAAGTTTTTCAATCTGATAATGGAGGGGAATAAACGTCCATTGAGTTTGAGAATTACCTAGAAAAACATGGAATATAACATGAGTTAGCTACTGTGAGAACTCCACAACAAAATGGAGTTGTTGAGCACCAGAATCGACAGGTCAACAACATGACCAAGACTATGCTAATTGAGAGTGGTATCTCTCGCCATTATTGGAAGGAAGCCATTGAAGCTGGAGTGCACATTCAGAATCTAATAGGGATTTATATGGGAGAAACAATGACACTATATGAATTGTGGAATGTAATGAATCCATCATTGAAATACTTTCATGTTTTCGAAAGTAAATGTTTCATTCGGAATAAAGTTGGAAATCAAGGGAAGTTTGGTGACAATGATGATGAAGTAATTTTTCTTGGGTATCCAATGAACAACAAAGTCTACAAGTGTTTCAATAAGCAATTAGTAAGGATTGTAGTAAGCATTGATGTTAAGATAATTGAAGAGAAAACTACAAGTGCTTCAAGGACATCATATGCTGATGTGATAGAAAGTGAGGAAGAAAGTGAACATGGAGAAAATAAAAATACAGAAATAGAGGAAGCTGTACAAAAAAATCAGCATTCACATCATGATATTGATTCATAAGAAGAATATGAAGAAAAAACTATGGCTAGAGAGAATGCAACTAAACCACACAAGAGAAATCGTAGAGCTGAGATTGATCCATCTAACATAATTGGAGACATGAGTGCACCCACACAAACAAGGAGGATGAGGAATAACACACAATATGCATTTCTATTAGTTTTGGATCCATCCTAATTTGAAGAAGCTACAAAGGATGAATCTTGGGTGAAGGCCATGAATGAAGAGCTAGATCAGATTGACAAGAATCAGACATGGGATCTTTTCAAGAGACCCAAATGTCACAATGTGATTGGTACAAAATGGATCATCAAGAACAAGTTTGATGAGCATGGAAGTGTTATTAGAAACAAGGCTTGACTGGTATGTAAGGGGTATTCCCAGATTGAAGGTTTTGATGATGAAGAAACATTTTCTCTAGTGGCTAGACTGGAGTCAATCCGACTTTTCCTTGCCATGGCACTCCAAAGAGGATATAAATTATATCAAATGGATGTCAAGACATCATTCTTGAATGTTGTACTCGAAGAAGAAGTCTACATTGAAGAACTAGTGGGTTTTTTTCTTGGTACTGATGAGACAAAAGACTGAAAATTGAAGAAATACCTATATAGTTTGAAGCAGGCACCATAAGCATGATACTCCTTCCCAGACTCGTATATCAAGAAGCTAGAGTTAAAAAGAGGAGTGGATCACAATCTATATGTGAAGAATTCTCCAAAAGATCAATTCATGGTTCTAGTCTACATTGATGATATCATATTTGGTGGTATCTAGAAGAAATCAGTGGATGAATTTTCCGATCATATGAAATTAGAATTTGAAATGTCTATGATTGAGGAGCTCACATATTTCATGGGGCTATAAGTGATTCAAATTAAGGATTTCACTTTCATTTCTCAAGAAAATTATGCATGAGAGCTGTTGAAGATGTTTAATATGCAAGAATCCAAACCAATGTCAAATCCCATTATAGTTGGAACTAAACTTGGAAGGCATGAGGATGGGGCCTCTATTGATCCCACCATGTACATGAGGCTCATTGGGAGCCTACTGTACCTGAAAGCGACATTACAAGATATTGTCTTTGCCACATGTCTTGCGGCCCACTTTCAGAGTAATCCAAAGGAGGAACATATGGCGATGGTAAAAAGAATCATGAGGTACATTCAAGGTACACATAACTTTGGGTTATATTTTGCTGCAAGCAGGAATAGTGAATTATCAGCATTTTTTGATGCGGACTGGGCTGGTGATGTAGTAGACAGAAAGTCCACCAGTGGTGGAGCCTTCTATATTGGGGAGAAATGTGTTGGCTGGTTGAGCAAGAAACAAGAAAGTACTTCTCTTAATACTGCTGAAGTTGAGTATATATCCGCCACAAAGGAATGCACTCAACTGCTATGGATGAAGCAACAACTAACAGATATTGGTGATGAGGTGAATCAACCAATGGTAATTTACTATGATAAGAAGAGAAAAATTGATCTCACGAAGAATCATGTTCATCATTCTCGTACAAAACATATTGAAATCAGGTATCACTTTATTAGAGAAAAAGTTGAGAAAGGGGTGATTAGAATGGATCATGTGGGAACTGATGAGCAAGTGGTTGATATCCTGACCAAGCCACTGTCAGTGGCTGTTTTTGAGAAGCATCAGTTGAACCTTGGTTTTTAGCCACCTCCCAGTGTATAAGGAGGTTTCACAATACCCCTATCCCCGATTATGATAACTGTTTTTATATGTTTATGGATGTGATGCAGGTTTGTGAGGGAGATACTATCCAGGGGGAGTATGGTTTGATATGAACATTGAAAAAATTACCGGTCTTTGGGTACATTGTCAATGGGAGAGAAAGGAATAAATTCAGGCATGTTCAGGCTTGTAATGCTTCTATGACATGATGAGAATTCAGTGTCAGTGATAGGATGATAAGGAAAATATTGGTCATGTAATGCTTCTTGGGCGTCATTGAGAATTCCAAAACACAGGAACCCAATTCAAGATTCGTCTCTTGTTTTCTACACTGAGCATTGCTCACGTATACTTAGAGTGTTGGCTGAGTTAATTCTTCCATTTTTTGTTTACATGTGGATAGGGATCTATTGAATTTATTTTCCGATTTCCAACAAACCAAAAGGGGGAGATTGTTGGAACTATGGACATCTTTGCATGAATTGGAGTATGTTTTGTGTTTTTTGTCAATCCTCATAGGAAGTTCATAATGTGATCCAGTAAAGTTCTCATACAGGTCAAGCATATTACAGTATTGAAGGTGGCACCATTTTCCAGTGTTTTCCAAATTTTTGGGCCTGAAAATAGACAAATGGAGAATAGTGTTTTTGGCAAGGAGACCTACGCGCCGTGTTCTTAAAGAGGAAGAAACTTGCGCGCCATATTTTTTTCAAGACCATAACATGGAATAATGGCCAAGGGATAAGGGTCGCGCAGGTTTTAGGATGGTCGTGTAAGTGACCTACGCACCGTGAAAATACTTGCACGCCAATGACTTGGAGGTTGGAAAGTTGCGTTCCTGTTGTTCTTCAAGATTAGAGCTTCAAAATATGGAAAATGAAAGAGTTTCGTGCAAGTATTGGTGTGGTCGCGCAAGTGAGTTGTGCGATAGAGGATAGGGCGATTGGAGTTGTGCACCGGGACTTGCGCGCCATGAGGACACTTGCGCGCCACCGCGCTGTTGGTCCAGTTTGCCTATAAATAGAAGACCAAACCTCCTCATTTTCAACAGAGTTCAAGACTTAGAGATTTTTCAACCTCCCGTCATGCATGTAGTTGAGTCGTGCAAGTGGTAGTTGGGCCACACAGGTAGAGGCTGCACACCGGTTGTTGGCTGCGCGCCCAAGGCAGTTTGGGTGAGAACAGAATTGAGTCGCACAGGTTTTAAGTTGAAGCGTGTGGTGTCGCGCATGTGGTTGGTTGATACCTACACGCCGTTTGAACTTGTGTGCCGAATTTGTGCCACACAGGAGATCAGTGCGCTAAGCATTAAAGAAGTGCATCAATGTTTTTTGAGCTGCGTGAAAGTTGGGTGATTCCCCGGTACCCTTGAATGGAAGTGAGATTTAACTACAGGCGAGAGTTGGACTTCAACAGAGCATCTACATGCAATAGGGGATGTATTCATTTGGGATGATGAAGAGACTTCACGTCTATAAACTGGGTGTGACTTCACCAAGGGCAGTGAGCCAGGGAGAGTCAATGCGAGTGACCCGGGGGAAGTAGTGAGCCATCCCTGAATCTTTGTAAAGGCAGTGAGCCTGGGACAAAGTGACTATGCCCAAACCTTTGTAATCCATATCTAGTGATGTTTAGTGGAATTTGGTACGACCGAAAACCTATCGGCGTATGCTCCTTGGACGTAACCCTTAGTGGTGAACCAAGTAAAAAGTGATGTGTCGTCTCTCTACTTGTGAATGTTTGCATTCTGTTCATATCCATCATACATGTTTAAAAAGTTCCTACCAACGTGGGAACAAGATCCATCACTTTAAAAGAAAAATTTGACACCCTGATTCACACCTCCCCTCTCAGGGTGTCCCAGGGTCCTACAAGTTTTATCAGAGGGTAAAGGTTTCTGGTGTTGAATCTGTCCTTTGTCATCATGGAGAATCTAGTCAATGTCAGGGGATTCCCTCTCTTCAATGGAAGTAATTTTCAGATCTGGAAGAACAGAATGACATCTCATCTAAGATCCCTTGGAATGGAAGTTCTATTTTCCACTGTACAAGGTATTAATGTTTCTAATCCAACAGGGCTGTCTATGACTGATACAGATAGGAAAATTCTTGATGCAAATGCTAAAGCACAGAATGCTCTCACCACAACACTTTCTGATCAGATTTATCTAAAAGTGATGAGTTTAACCTTAGAAAAGTCCATGTGGGATAAACTTGAAAATATTTATGAAAGAGATAGAAAAGTGAAGGAGGTGAAACGTCAAGTTCGACAAAATAGGTTAGATGATCTGAAGATGTATCCTGATGAGAATGTAGACTCCTTCTTCAATCAAATTATTAAAGTGGTTGGAGAAATTCGGGGCCTAAGAGAAGAAATCAGAGACATTGACATTGTGAAGAAAATACTGAGAAGACTACCACCCCTGTAAAATGAAATGGTGTCATCCCTTGAGGAAAGAGATCTTTCCATATTTATTTTGATGATCTATTGGGAAGCTTGGTGGCATATGAAATGAGAGTCAAAACAGAAGATGCTACTACATGAGTAAGTAAAGAAATACCATTCAAATCTATGGAGAAACTGAAAATCTCAAAAGAGAGTAGTGGTAAATACAATGAGGAAAAAGAAATTTTCTCTCTCATTTTCATGAAGTTCTAGATGGGAAAAGGGAAATTCAAAGGGAAGTTACCTCTATCTTGCATTCATTATGGAAAATTCAGGAACATTTCTTCTCAGTGCTTAAGAAAGAACGATGATGATGATAGTGATGCTGAAAACATTGATAATCCTCAGCAAAAGCTTTTCAAGAAAGGAGACATAAAATCTAGAAAGAAAGTTCTAAAGAAGATTTTTGTCAGTGAAGAGGAAGAAGATGATAATGAATTCGGTGATGAAGAAGAACCAGAATTTAAAACTAGGAAACATGCTTCATTGATGGCCACTATTGAAAAATCAGAAGATACTGGTGGAGAAAATCAGTTTAAACTAGTGATGATCCTGAGTTGCAACTTAAGGATGTTGTTAGCAAGCTTAAGAGTAAATGTAAGAGTTGAAATAAGTGGAAATAAATGGTAGAAGAATCAAATGAATATGTTGATAAACTTGAAGCTGAAATTGAATGAATGGAAGAATTTGTAAAAGTACAGTCTAAAATTCATGAAAGCAATGATGACGTAGTGGATCTGAAGCTAAGAATTGAAGAGCAGGAAAAGGTCCTAAATGACATCTCCTCCAGACTAGAAGAAAAATCCAAGACTGTTGAGGGTCTTTAGGAGGAAGTAGTTACTCTTAGGAGTAAACTTGAGACTGAATCAATTTCAGAAGAATCAGAGAAGAAAATACATTTTAGAAGATTCTTAGATGCAAAATTACTGACAAGAGCCAAGAGTGGTTCAGAAGGGGTATGAAAAATCTTGAGTGATCAAAGACCCTCTTTCATGGGAAACAGTGGAATTGCCTGTGAAGCTGAGACATCAACTGGTGGAAGTAAAGAGAGACAAAATAAAAACAAGATGAAAGTTGGACATGTTGAAACTTTTCCTGAAGTGCTGAAAAAGAAACCCTCAATCCAAACTAAACAGAGAACTGAAAATTATCCTCAAACATTTATAAATGACAGGAAGTCCAACTATTCTCCCAAGGAAGAAAGTATGAGGATAAACTCAAGTGAGAAGAAATTTCCTCTCATGAAGTGTCAGTTCTGTGGCTATCTAGTCCATACCATGTCATATTGCGAAGAGGCAAGGAGCTATCTGAATGGGGAAGATATGGGACATCAATAAAGGAGACTAACTGCATATCCTCCATCTTATAGAAGAAATAGTTTCTATGGATACTGTTTTCATTTCTCTAAATTTGGTCATAAGGCTGTTAACTTCTGGAAAAGAAGGGACACGGACACCTCATATTGGAATTTAAGACGAGTCAAATCTCATAGAAAAGATAGTGTTGCTCTTTCAAACAGGTTTTCTCCTCTCGAAGAAGACTTAAACTATGAAGAACCAATATACACAGATGAGATAATTGAAAGTCCATCAGTGCTCTATACTCATTTTAATGTATCATGGAAAGAAAGGAAGAAAATTGAGAAATACAACCATGCAGAGGTGGCCCTCAAAGCTACAAAAAATAAAAGTACTTGGATTATGGATAGCTGTTGTTCATCTCATGTAACAGGTAATGATGGCATGTTAACATATATAAAAAGGAAGGTTGATGGAACATTTATATTTGGTAATGATGGAGCTCTGAAAATCAAAGGCAGTTGAAGTACTGAATTAACTAATGGAGAGCTAAAGATGACTGAAGTCCTTTACATAGATGGCCTACGTCTTAATCTACTCAGTGTGAGTCAACTCTATGAATTGGGACTTATTTTTACGTTTAATCAGAAAGGCTGAACTATCATGGGTAAGACATTAAATTCACTTATGAAAGGATTCAAAACAGAAGGAAACCAGTATCAGGTTAATAGTAAAGAAAATGTTTTCTACATGAATTTTGAAGAAGAAAATAATTTCTGGCATAGGAGACCGGGTCACATCAATCAACAAGACATGGAGAAAATATCAAAATTGAGGATTTTCATGGACATTCCAAACCTGAATCGTGAGCATGAAAAATCTTGTGATGCTTGCATTCGTGGAAAGATGGTCTTCAGTTCATATCGGGCAAAGAAGAAAAGGGCATCTCATGTTCTTGATCTAATTTATACAGATATATGCGGGCCAATAAATGTTGCCGGAATTCATGGAGAAAGGTACTCTGTTCTTTTTATTGATGATTACTGTAGAATGGAATGTGTTATGGTCATTCACAGGAAACGACTAGTGCTTGACTGCATGAAAACATATCGGCAAATCGCTGAGAATGATACTGGATAAATAATCAAAGTTTTGTGATACGATAATAGAGGGGAATACATGTCCATTGAGTTTGATAATTACCTAGAAAAACATGGAATGCAACATGAGGTAGATGCTGTGAGAACTCCACAGCAAAATGGAGTTTCTGAGCACTGGAATCGACAGGTCAACAACATGTCCAGGACTATGCTGATTGATAGTGGTATCTCTCGCCATTACTGGAAGAAAGCTGTTGATGCTTCAGTGCACATTTAGAATCGAACAGGGCTTTATATAGGAGAAACGAAGACACCATATGAATTATGGAATGTAAGGAAGCCTCCATTGAAATAATTTCATGTTTTCGGAAGTAAATGTTTTATTTGGAATAAAGAAATAAATCAAGGGAAGTTTGGTGACAATGCTGATGAATGAATTTTTCTTGGGTATCCAATGAACAGGAAGGCCTACAAGTGTTTCAACAAGTGATTGGGAAGGATTGTAGTAAGCAGTGATGTTAAGATAATTGAAGAGAAAACCACAAATGCTTCAAGGACATCATATGCAGATGTGATCAAAAGTGTGGAAGAAAGAGATCATGGAGAAAATAAAAATACAAAAATAGAGGAATTTGTAAAAAACAATCAGCAGTCACATCATGATGTTGATTCAGAAGAAGAATCTGAAGAAGAAACTGTGGCTGGAGATAATGCAACTGAACTGCAAAGGAGAAATCATAGAGCTTAGATTGATCCATCTAACAGAATTGGGGATAGGATTGCACCCACACAAACAAGGAGGATGAGGAATAACACACAATTTGCATTTCTGTTAGTTGTGGAGCCATCCTCATTTGAAGAAGCTGAAAAGTATGAATCTTGGGTGAAGACCATGAATGAAGAGCTAGATCAGATTGACAAGAATCAAACATTGGATCTTATCCAGAGACCTGAAGGTCACAATGTGATTGGTACAAAATGGATATTCAAGAACAACTTTGATGAGAATGGAAGTGTTATCAGAAACAAAGATCAACTAGTATGTATGGGGTATTCCCAGATTGAAGGTGTTGATGTTGAAGAAACCTTTTCTCTAGTGGCTAGACTGGATTCAATCAGACTTTTCCATTCCATGGAACTCCAAAGAGGATATAAAGTATATCAAATGGATGTCGAGACAACATTATTTAATGGTGTACATGAAGAAGAAGTTTACATTGAACAATCAGTGGGTTTTGTTCTTGGTACTGATGAGACAAAGGTATAAAAACTGAAGAAACCCTATATGGTTTGATATAGGTACCACGAGCATGGTATTCCCACCTAGAATTGTATCTCAAGAAGCTGGAGTTCAAAAGTGGAGGAGTGGATCACAATCTCTATGTGAAGAATTATCCAAAAGATCAATTCATGGTTCTAGTCTATTTTGATGATATCATATTTGGTGGAAGTAGAAAAAAATCAGTGGATGAATTTTCCGATCATATGAAATCAGAATTTGAAATGTCTATGATTGGGTAGATCACATATTTCTTGGGGATATAGGTGATTCAAAAGAAGGATTACCCTTTCATTTCTCAAGAAAATTATGCAAGAGAGATGTTGAAGAAGTTTAATATTCAAGACTCCAAACCAATGTCAACTCCGATTCCAGTTGAAAATAAACTTGGATAGCATGTGGATGGGGCCTCTATTGATCCCACCATGTACAGGATGATCATTGGGAGCCTACTGTACTTGAAAACAACATTACCAGATATTTTTTTTGCCACATGTCTTACGGACCGCTTTCAGAGTAATCCAAAGGAGCAACATATGGCAGCAGTAAAAAGAATCATGAGGTACATTCAAGGTACACATAACTTTGGGTTATATTTTACTGCAGGTGGGAACAATGAATTATCAGCATTTTCTTATGTGGACTGGGCTGGTGATGTAGTAGACAGAAAGTCCACCAGTGGTGGAGCCTTCTATATTGGGCAGAAATGTGTTGGTTGGTTGGGCAAGAAATAAGAAATTACTTCTCTTAGTAATGTTGTAGCTAAGTATATATCTGCCACAAAGGCATGAACTCAACTGCTATGGATGAAGCAACAACTAACAGATATTGGTGATGAGTTGAATCAACCATTGGTAATATACAGTGATAACAAGAGCGCAATTGATCAAACAAATAATCCTATTCAGCATTCTCATACAAAACATATTGAAATCAGGTATCACTTTATCAAAGAAAAAGTTGAGCAAGGGGTGATTAGAATAGATCATGTAGGAACTGATGAGAAAGTGGCTG
Organism: Viscum album; assembly: GCA_963277665.1. Taxonomy (NCBI): domain Eukaryota; kingdom Viridiplantae; phylum Streptophyta; class Magnoliopsida; order Santalales; family Viscaceae; genus Viscum; species Viscum album. Next base: position 115,393,249 of record OY728139.1, on the reverse strand, counting down.
ATATCCTGACCAAGCCACTGTCAGTGGATGTGTTTGAGAAGCATCAGTTTAACCTCGGTGTTCAACCACCTCCCAGTGCATAAGGACGTTTCACAATACCCCTCTCCCCGATTATGATAACTTTTTTATCTATTTCTGGATGTGATGCAGGTTTGTGGGAGAGATACTATCTAGGGGGAGTATGGTTTGAGCTGAACATTGAACAAATTACTGGTCTTTGGGTTTATTGTCAATGGGGGAGAAAGGAATAAATTCAGGCATGTTCAGGCATGTAATGCTTCTGTGACACGATGTGAATTCAGTGACAGTGATAGGATGATAAGGAATATATTGGTCACGTAATGATTCCTGGGTGTTATTGAGAACTCTAAAACACAGGAACCCAATTCAAGCTTCCTCTCTTGTTTTCTACACCGACCATTTCTCACGTAGACTTTGAGTGTTGGATGAGTTGATTCTTGCATTTTTGGTTTACATGTGGATGGGGATCTATTGAATATTTTTTCTGATTGCCAACAAACCCAAAGGGGGAGATTATTGGAACCATGGTCATCTTTGCATGAATTGTAGCATGGTTTGTGTTTGTTGTCAATCCTCCGAGGAAGTTCAGAATGTGTGCCAGAAATGTTCTCATACAGGTTAAGCAGATTACAGTATTGAAGGTGGCACCATTTTCCAGTGTTTTCCATGTTTTGGGCCTGAAAATCGACAAATGGAGAAAAGTGTTTTTTTCAAAGAGACCTGCGCATTGTGTTCTTGAAGGGTAGGAAAATTGTGCGCCATATGATTTTCAAGACCAGAACATGGAATAATGGAGAAGGGATAAGGGACGCACAGGTTTTGGGCTGGTCGCACAAGTGACCTGCACGCCGTGAAAAGACTTGCACGCCGATGCCTAGGAGGTTAGAAAGTTGTGCGCCTATTATTCTTCAAGATCAGAGCTTCAAAATATGGTAAAGTAAATAGGGTCGCGCAATTATTGGTGTGGTCATGCAAGTGAGTTGCGCGACAGACGCTAGGGCGGTTGGAGCTGCGCGCTGGGACTTGTGCGCCGTGAGGACACTTGCGTGCCACGGTGCACGAGGTCCATTTTTCCTATAAATAGAGGACCACCCCTCCTCATTTGCAACATAGTTCAAGACTTAGAGATTTTTCGAGCTTCCTTCAAGCAAGTAGTTGAGTCACGCAAGTGGTAGATACACCGCGCAGGTAGAGGCTGCACGTCGGTTGTTGGCTGCGTGCCCAAGGCGATTTGGGTGAGAACAGAATTGAGTCGCACAGGTTTGAAGTTGAAGCAGGTGGTGTCACGCAGGTGGTTGGTTGATACCTATGTGCCAGTTTGAACTTGCGCGCCGAATTTGTGCCGCACAGGAGATCTGCGCACCAGGCAGTAAAAAAGTGCACCAATGTTTTTTGAGCTGCGTGGAAGTTGGGAGATTGACAGGTACCCTTTAAGGGAAGTGAGATTTGACTACAGCAAAGAGTTGGACTTCAACAGAGAATCTACATGCAATAGAGGATGTATAATTTAGAGACGATGAAGTGACCTTAATGTTTATAAACTGGGTGTGACTTCACTAAGGGCAGTGAACCTGGGGGAGTCAACGGGAGTGACCCGAGGGAAGCATTGATCCATCCCCGAATCTTTGTTAAGGAAGTGAGCCCGGGACAGAGTGACTATGTATGAACCTTTGTAATACACAACTGGTGATGTTTAGTGGGATTTTTATGACCGAAAACCTATAGTCATATGCTCCTTGGATGTAGGCCTTAGTGGTGAACCAAGTAAAAAGTGTTGTGTTGTCTCTCTGCATGTGAATGTTTTTGTTTTGTTCATATCCATCAAACAGGTTTAACAAGTTCCTACCAACATGGGAACAAGATCCATCACTTTAAAAGAAATATTTGACACCCTAATTCACCCATCCCCTCTTAGGGTGTCCTAGGGTCCTACAATCCTATTAAACTCTTCATCACCAAGAGCACAATATAGAGAATTCATAGATTTATAATTACTATTGTATGCTATTTTTTTCATCATCCTTAGTGATTCTAATAGTTTCAGGTATTACATATTCATCCTATATTTCATAAAAAATTTAAAAATCAATGCTCTCTATGTGAATTTTCATCTTTATTTTCTATTGGTCATAATTTGTAACATTGAAGAAAGGAGGCATATTGGTAGAAGAACATTATTGATGATTATCCATATTAAATAAATAAATTTATAACCAATATAAATTTTATATCTTTAATATATAACTAAAATCATAGTAAAAGAAATTAGAAGACTTGAATACCAAAGAATGAAAGAACCTTTAATACTAAATGTTTGTCATAGTGAGTATCTTAAGAGGGGGTGAATTGATACCCAATAGAAATTTATGTTAAAAATGGATTATTTTCAAATACCAAAAATGTATAAGTACATAAAATTTTATTAAAATAAGTATTATGATATATAAATTAATCAGTATAAATATTTCTCTAATGATTTATCAGTTCTTGGATGAATAATATATATAATATTATGGAATCCTTTGAAACCAATTTACTTGATAAAAATACTATATGAACATGAATTAAGAAAAACTATCAACATAGGAATTTTTACTATTGTTCAAAAAAAAATTCCATTTTAAAGTGGAAATAAATTAAAAAAATTAAATCACAGAATAGAAAATTGAATACAAGAGGTTTAGTCTCAAGTTAATACTTATTCCACTCAACTTGATGATCACCCACCATGAACCAGGTTTATATAAAATAAACTAGATGATCTACAACCTGGATTAGGTTTATATAGTAGTTTACAACTGTCCTGGTCACACATGACCTCTTCCACAGTTATGCATGGGAGTAAAAATAAACAGGTGACATATAGACCTATACCACTCTTATCTATGGGAGAAACAAATACGAAATGTTTTTGAGAAGATATCGAGTATCTTCCAGTTTAGTGTATGAGAATGGTTGTGTGTGTTAAAATAGAGTATGCACACAGACTCCTCGAAAATTTATTATGACTAAACAGAATCAAGAAATCTTTGAGTGTAGAGTTTAGAAGTTATTGATCTATTACAATGAAGCTTATGACTCTTGAGTTGAATCCACAATGAAGCTTGAGTTAGGTTGTTTCAAATTCTTCAGGAAAATAGATTTTCACATACTCTTGTTTTATAAATGATGGTAAGAAATGGATGTGATGATGCTATAGATTTCTCAGTCGAGTGTTCATTAAAAGTGAGCTCAATGTGTTTGTGATAAGGTTCGACTCTTCATCTCTCATATATTAAGTGAATCGTAAAATGTTTTTATCTGTTTATATTTTCTTTTCTACAACATTTCAATATCTTTTGTGGATGTTTTTATATATATTCGCACGAGGGGGTGTGATCTAATTTTATCAATATCAGTAGGAACATCCGAATCGACAGCTTCCTTGTACTACATGTTCTGACATGATTTGTGTTGGAACTTTTTTGTACAATCATTAATATAGTAAATGAAATTAAATTTGATGAATATAGCCATTAGGGTAATGTAATTAAAAATACGTAAAGTAATAAAAATTATGATAGTGTATTAGGATTTGGAAGTGTCAATCTATACCGGTATATTTCTATAGCGGTATGTTTCCCTGGTAGTATGAAACTGGTGGTGTCTTAGACTTAGAAAAAGTTTTAGTATGCTGGTGGTTTGTCAAATAGTAGTGTATGGTCTAATGGTTTATGCTCTGATGATGTCTCAATTTTGAGTAATTTTTCAGTGTTGGAGTTATGAGTCTGGCAGTGTGACATCTGGAAGTATGTCGACTAATGATGTCTCGTACTTCTTCAATTCTTTAGTCCAACGGTATAAAATCTTGACAGTGTGATATCCAAATGATATCACAGACTCAAATTTTTTATGTTGATGGTGTGTCATGGACAAAAGTTTCTGTCTCAATGGTGTCTAATACTTTGATAAATTTAGCACATTTTCTCAAATTATAGATTACTTATTGGAAAATGGGAAATTTATTAGTATTATTAAGAACCTGATTTTGTGATCATTAAAACTAGGAGGTCAATAATATCACCCTTTTTGATGATCGCAAATCATAACATCAAAAAAATATTATAAATGTAAAAGCGATTCATTCGAGGTATTGCAAAAGGATTAACCTGGAATCCAAGGTAAAATAAATATATAAATAAAGACTTATCATTCACAGTATGTGTATATGGTATCAAGGAAAATAATAAGAAAATAGTAACTATGAAAATTAAGTATCATGATAGAAATTATATATTTTTTATTTAGACAGAAAAAACATCATGACAGCATGTTATAGCACAGAACCGTCACTGGAAACATGGGATCACAGAGGTCTGAAAAAGTGAAGGCGAAGAGTGTCTCCAAGAGCGACGTCCACACCACTTGGGGGTAGGGATCCAAGGGAGTGGAAAGTCGAGAGGGAAGATCCTTGAGTTGACCTAGAAGCCAAAAAATCAGCTAGCTGGTTACCCTTACACCACCTGTGGAGGATCTCAGTATCATGAGGGATAAGAGACATGCACTTGCAAATGAGATAAGTGATGTTCCAAGGTGGGGGTTGTCTTATTTGAGGGATCTTCAGATGACTTCTGAGTCTGTTTCCACAATGGTGAGAGGGATATCCTGAGATAGGCAGAGCTATAATCCAATGTGCATGGCCTTGGATTCATCTACCAGAGAGTCACCCATCCCAAGGTAAGCGTTGAAAGCAAGGATGACTGAACCCGTATTGAACGTAACGACCCCAACTCCCCTCATGATGCCCTGGACGAAAGCCCCATTTGTGTTGAGTTTGAGTCCATCAGGAGGAGGGAACCATTTGACCCACGACCCTATGGATGAGAGGGATGGAGGGTCAGGATGTCACCGCATTGCGAAAAACATCTAAGGGAAGGCGCCGACTCCTGGTGTTTATGGAGGGAACCCAGATCAGAGGTGAGAATCCTGATCCTAACACCCAAATCCTGGAGGGAGGGACGAGACCCATGGTGCCTTGCCTGATTCTGTGCTTGCCAAATGCACCAAAAACCAACGACTATCAGAATCGACCTCCCATCAGCCTCATGTCTGGAGGGGGCTCAATGAAACTAGTGGTGGAAGAAATACTCAAAATAAAGGGCCACCCGTGGAAGGACCAAAAAATCCCCAATAAAACTCCAAATATGGTTGGCCCAGTCACTATGGAGGAAGAGATGGATTATAGACTCCTCATTAGGGGATGAGCAACAGATGAATCGCGAGGCCATAGGGATACCCTTTGCTTGGATGGCCAATTCCTTTGGAAGGGCATTGTTCCGGACTCTGTAGATGAGAAAACTGAATTTGGGAGGGATATATTTTCCCCAGAGAGTACAGCCCCAGGGGTCACTAGCCGGTTTCACATAGATTATTTTCTTATAATCCTTTGCTTAAAATCTACCTGAAGGAGAGCACGTGAAGATGCATCTGTCTAGAGTTTCGTCCATGAAAATTTCAAAGAAGCGGTCTTCCTGGGCTGGGCTCAACTCATCCCTAAGGAATGAGGGATGGAGGGAAGCCTCCCTGGCCGAAATATTAGGAGCTGGGCAGCCGGGAAAGCAAGGAGACCACCTCCCCAGTTTCATTCCCAGAAAATGACCTCTCCCTGCCCAAGGATTCAAAGAGAGTGATGACAGAGCGAGTACAACTGATCGTGGATAGAACTCTAGATAGGAGAGGGAAACCTGCCATTTTCCCTCAGGCCAAAACCATACTTCCCTCTGATGAAGCGGCCCCATACATACCGGCCCTCAATGATCTCCTAGGCCAGTTTACCTTGAAGAAGAAACATAGACTCATCCAAGCTTCTCACATTGATGCCGCCGTATTCCAGGGGTTTGGCCAGCTTATTCCAAGAGGTCCATCTGCATTTTCCATCACCATGAGAATCCAAGAGAAACGAGTTGAAAGAGGACTCCATCCATTTGAGAATAGAACTTGGAACCTTAATCACAGACAAGATGTGCATAGGAATAGAGGAAAACACACAATTTATCAGAGTGATCCTACCCCCAAAGGAGAGGAACTGTTTCCTCCAGTTGTTGATGTGGTTTATGATCCTGTTGGAGAGCTCCTCGAAGAAATGAACCCGAATCTTCCCCGGGGCAAGTGGAGCCCCCAGGTATGTTAAGGTAAATTGTTTCTCATGGATTCCAATAGTGTTTTCAATGGATATCCTATGTCTTCTTGGGAATCTCTAAGGGAGGAAGATGCCACTTTTTTCCCGGTTGATTAATTGTCCGCTCCACTTGGCATAAGCATCCACGATCTTCACGAAACCTTTGATGGAGGGGATCTGACCATTTATGAAGAACATTAGGTCATCCACGAAAAAAAGTTGGGAGACACTGGGGACATGCGAACCGCAGTGAAAATTCCGAATAACACCTTGTTGCATGGCTAGGCAGAAATGTCTGCTGAGGGTGTCTTGGGCCAGAATGAAAAGGGTCGGGGAGAGAGGGTCCCCCTGGCATAAACCCCTGACCGACTTGATGAAACCACACTGTTTCACAGCAAAAATGATGTTGAACCAGGCCGATCTGTAGTAGCGGAAGTAGATATCAATAGCAGCCTTAGAGAACCCCATGCACCTCATGGCACGGGTGATAATGTTCCACTCCAGATGGTCATATGCTTTATCCATGTCTAGATTGATGATTAAATTTGAACCCATGACCTTTCTGTTGATGTCCCGAACAATCTCCTGGGCCACCCCAAAAATATCATGAAAAAATAGTATAAAAAACAATATGTTTAGATAATATAGTAAAATTATTGCATGAATTAATTCAAAATAAATAAGCCATAGAAATTCTCCATAAAATCAGGTATTCTATAAGAATGATCATAAAAAATATTCCATACAAATTCTCCCCCTTTTGGGATTATAAAAAAGTAATGATTATTATATTAAATACATTAAAGGAAGGCATAAGGAAGAGGTTAAAATATTCGAATGGGAGATAGAAGTAAAACAGACATAATAAGAGGTATTAAAGAAATAAAAAATTATGATAAAAATTTCATTACAATAAAAATCCCATCAAATATAGTACACTCTAATCCAATAAAATAAAAAGGCTAAGGTTTTACAGAGGGGTCCATTGATTGTTTTCCATTATCCTTGAGGTTATCTATCTCCTTAACTGAGGTAGCAGGATCAGATATTGGAGAAAGAGAAGGAACACTATAGAAGATTCCATATACAGTTTAGGTATGGTCTTGAGGAATAAAAAATGGTTGGAGGTGTCTCAAAGAATGAGCATGAGACATTTGGAAATGATGGAAATGATAAGGAAATGGTGATAAAGGGTCCTGAGCTACTCTAGGTCTAAAAGACAACTATGGATTAATATGAATAGATTTCTGAGAAACCATTGGTTGTCCATGGAAATGAATAAATTACTTCATGATATAGAATAAATTAATTATAATTTGGACACCCCTTTCTATTGGAATAATGAAATCAGCCTTCTCTTCCATGAAATAGTTCAAGACTGGGGTTATCTACTTGAGTTGTCTCACTTAATCTTTGAATGCTTGAGTCATAGGAGGAATTAGTAAATTCTCATCCAAGAGTTTAAAATTGGAATCCATTTCATGTTTTTTATAAATACAAGGTAGAAAAAACTTTATGGACTTGGTTATAGTTTCTCTATTAGCTTTCATATCACATCCATAGTTAGAAACCATCTTGAGAACATGGTCAGAATTATACCCAATTATTATTAAGGTTTTTTGGGGTTGATCTGTAACACTATCTGAAGCACAAGAAGATTTAGCTCTAGGATCATCCCTTAAAAATAATCTCAACTAATCTATATCAAACACTAGAGGAGGAGGTGAATCAGAAAAAAAAAGTATCTAAAGAAGTATCCTCAATAATTTTAATGATACCAACAATGGAAGCTTTAGAATCATACTTCATTTCCTTAATAAAAGACTTGAGAGTTACCATTTCACCACTTATCTGCTTACTATCATTCTATATCTCATAAAAATGATGCATTATATTTTATTGGATATGTTTAATAACCAACTCAAATATGTCCCTTCCATCCTTTTCACTGATATTTTTCAAGAAAGGGGATTGATTCTTTACACACTTATGAAACTCAAACATCAGATTTTCACAAAAAACATTCAAGTCATCTTGAGTAACTATATTCATTGGAACTACTAGTAGAGATATATCACGTTCAAGCACATGATGTCTCATAGAACTGAACTTTTCAATAATACATTCAAGATCAACCTAGGCTATAAAGGATCCCTTAGGATCACCATCAACTCTAACTTCATGTTTTTTAATATTTAGAGGGATTCTTACACCATTAGATAACTTTTCCCACAACTCTTACATAGGGTCCACCAAGTGGTTTGAAACAACCATTGCGATAGATACAATGGAAGGAGGTATTGAAAGATACAAATTCCTTAAACATTCTAAACTTATAGCAGATACTTTGTGTTCAACACTATAAGGGTAAACTTCTAATAGTGCACCAATAATTGGTGCATCTTTCATCTCAACATCCATTTTTAAATCAACAGAAGTGGACTCACATTCCACATTTTCATGCACAAGAGACATGAAAATTTAAAACATCAAACTATTCATTTCCAAAATCTTTCTCAATAGGTCGATTATTCTCTTGTTCGAATATATGCTCTTCCATAGTAGCTATAACTCTCATCTGTTCTACCATAATAGAATATGGAACATATTGAGTTGTGAAAAATAAACTGACCACAACATCATCAACAACTGGGGGTTTAGAAAAATCTCATCTAATGGGGAATTCCCCCCTAAAAAAAATCATCCTTTTACTCTCTAGGAATTTCCATGTCATTCTTATTGATTTATCCATTATCATAATTAGGTTTATAATCTTCTCCATTATTAGTTCCATCATCTGCATCATCTTTTTCATTACCATTATTTCTATTTTCATTCTCATCTTCTTCTTCCTTTTCTTATTCCTCATCATCACCATCAGTATGAGTGGATTTACAACTTATATATATATATCCAATCTAGAGTCCTAAGTATCTTCTTAATCACTCTTAACCAAATTTTCTCTTTATGGAAAACTTTTAGGTGGAATAGGAGATCTGAAGTTAATGGGAGATTCTTTTTAAGAAAGGTTAGGGTCACTCCAAACATCAAAAGATTTTTCATTTTCCACTTAGTCAACGAAAACTTGTTCCTTATCTGATTATTACATAACTTCATCAGGATCTAAGCCTAGATCAACTTCATCCTTAGGTCTAGTTGGATTATCAACCGAATTATATTCAGCATAAAACTTCTCACTATCACCAACCCATTGTTTCTTCCATGGGTTCCAACTTATCTTTATAATTGAACATGTGAAAATAGTAATATAGAAACCACCACATTCTATAATAGACTCTTCATAATCACATACTAGGACTTTGGAATTTAATATGGAAGAAGTAATATTTGGGTATATCATGGAATTTGATCTGAAGTTTGTTCTGATCATCTCGTACATATGTATCATTATATATCTACAGAGATTACTGTTTTGAACTTCTATCATAAGAAATAGGATATAATTGTATTGATACCTTAGAGTTTCAAAATCTATTTTTCTTGTTCATAACATATTCTTCAAGAACTTAAATAACAACCTACATTCTCTATCTATATTTGAGGAAACATGAATCTTTATTGTGTCATCTCATGTTATCACAACAAGGGCATCCTCATATATAAACATATCACTAGATTAGAGAATACTACTTGGTAATCATCAAATAATCCATCATGATGTACATTTAATCACTTAGCCAGTTTTCTTGATGAAAAACAAAACACTCGTACTTTGAAATGACTTTTAATTCAATCAGCACCATCTTGGTTGAACACAAACTCTATGTTCTGATAAAACTCATATACAAGATTTGGGTAGAATGACCTATTATTTGAGGAAAAACACTCCAATAACCCTTTTTTTGGAGAACCTTAAGTACTAGAGACTTACTCAATAATTGCCACTATGAGTGTACTTACATTTCTGTAATAAAAACTCAGTTGACATGCTTTGGATTAACTAAAGAATTTGGAGCAGGTGTACTCGGTTCTTTCTTCTGTTTCTGAGAATATTTTCACATATAAGAAGAATTCTCAAAATAACTCTTCATTCTTGGAATTAATTTCATCTTGAAAAGATCATTCATGGGTAAAGAGAGGGTTGGAATAGTGAGAGACGAAAGGGTTGCACTAGGATCAAGAGAGATATACATGAGTATCACACGAGGATCAATGCATGTTGGGAATAGACATCATGCTACATTAATATCATTTGGGATATTAGGTATTATAAAAATTAAATTATACTTGAAATCAAATTTATGATAAAGACAAAACATTCAACAAGTTTTAGAAAATAGAATAAACTGATAAATAAATCAGTGGTTTGAAGTAACGATAAAAAAAGAAAAACTTTGAAAAGTCATGAAAGACAATGACATGACAACTCAGCAGCATGGAAGAGCAGTGGTATGACAATAAAATAGAATCAGAAACTAATGGCATGACATGCCAATGACATGACAAGACAACTACATGACCAACCAATGACATGGTAGGCCAATGACCTGATAATCTAACAATGTGTCATATACAACGATATGTCATACACAATGGTATGTCATACACAACTACGTGTCATCTAAATTAACAAAAATTTATCATTACTAATTTATTTTTGATATAATTAATTATCTCAGAATTAAATAGCTTGGTGAATATATCATCTAACTAATGTTTTTTACTAATAAACTCAAGATTAATGTCTCCCTTTTGAAAATTATCTCTCAAAAGGTGATGTCTTAAATAATTTTTTGTTCTAGAATGAGAAAAAACATTCTTAGAAATGTTAACTTCACTTGTAGTGTCACAATTTATGGGGACATGCCAGAATTGATATCCGTAGTCTAGTAGAGTGTGTTTTATCAACAAAATTTGTGCACAATAATTAGTTGTAGCTATGTATTCATCATTACTAGTAGAAAGTGTGATAGAAATTTTTTTCTTACTACACCATGAAACTGGAGAATTTCCCAAAAAGTGACATGTTTCAGATGCACTTTTTCTATCTAACATGAACATACCAAAATCAGTATCAGAATAACTAACCAAATCAAATGATTTTACTATATATTAATAAAATCCTAAATTAGTTTTATATTTTATTTATTTTAAAATTATTTTAAAAGAAACAAGATTTGAAACTTTTGGGTTTGATTCAAAACTAGCACACATACTCACACTAAACATAATATTTTGTCGACCAGTAGTAAAGTAGAGAATACTTCTAATAATAAATCTGTAACTGGTTTCCTAGATTAATAAAGATCCAAATTATTTATGGTACTCATAGGTGTATCACTATCTATAGTTTTATCCATGCTAAAATGTTTTTACAGATATTTTGTATGTTTAATGTTTTTTAAATAATTCATTTTTAAAAAATTTAAAATCCATGAAATAATTTTAGTTCACTCATTAAACTCATTTCAAATTAATTGTTTATTATTTTTGAAAAAGCGATACATAATAAATTTTTTGAAGATTAAAAAATAATACCATCAATATAGATTTTTACTACAAATACATCTTTTGAAATTCATTTTATAAAAAGGATAGTATCAGCTATTCCTTTTGAAAAACCATTTGAAATAATAAAATTTATATGCCTATCATACCGTGATCTTAGATCTTGTTTTAAACAATATAAATCTTTAGTTAATTTGAAATATTGATTTGGAAAGTGAGGATTTTTCAAACTAGGGGGTTGTTCCATAAAAACATCCTCAATTATAAAACCATTTAATAATGTACTCTTGACATCCATTTGATAAAGATTGAAATCTATATGAGCTACATAAGAAAGAGGGATTCTTATTATAAGGCCCCGGCCTTAAACCTTACTTAATATTGAATTAAATGAATAATTCACATTGAGGATCTTTTCAGGTTTAGAGTTGTAGAGAATTAGGTCAAAAATATTACATCTCAAAAGATTACATAGTAGAAACTTCTACTAAGTTTCCATAACATAAAAAAAAACATAAAAAGAAACATGTATAGTTCCATGTTTTAGATAGCATGTCTTTCCTTGATCCCATACTTGACCCTATTCATCTTTATGTCCTGTGAAAAACATTTCAAAAACTTGGGATGAGCATAAAAAGCCCAGTAAAGGATACACAATGAAGGAAAACTGTTAGTTTTTCAAAAAAAACAAGTAAACCATGAATACTTTACTAAAGTAATACCTTTCACCCTTATGAAGTAGTAAAAACTCTTCACTGACTAAAAGACCATTACTTACCCTTTTATAACCAAACGATTACCATAAAACCCATATAAAGAACACATAACATATAAAGGTAACTGGGACTTAAAAATACTTAAATGGAATAACCATACGGTCGACTTCCACACATACTTAATGGAATAGCCATATGGCCGACTTCCATACCCAATGCATTGGAGGTTATAATGTAACCACCCGTCCTGGTATTCACGACACCACCCGTCATATGGTTTATCACGTAACCACCCGTGAAATCTCCAAGTACCATCATCACAAATAAAATATTGAAAATATAAACATTTTAATAACAACATTTCATTTCCAATCACAATAGGTAATTCCAAGATATTGAATTAATCAATCCATTTTCAAAAACCATTTAAAATAGATTTTTGAATCAAAGTGTCCCATACCAATTTAAAGATTTGAATGGAATTATAATTTTAAAACATTAATGTCCATATAAATAAATACTGAAACCCATTTTGAAAACAGGTACATTAAAGATAAAGATTTAGAATAATAAATCTTTAAAACATTTAAGATGATATTTTTGTTAAAGAGTTTTTAACAAAATGAGAGACTCTTGAATAAAAATAATTGTGGAATAACATTTAATCATAACTTTATAATATCATGAGAATAAGGGGATTCATGATATAATATGTAAAAGGAAAGTATACACTCCATATAAGAGTAAATTTGTGCAAAACAACAATGAAGTCTCAATGGAAATGTAAATGGAGATGAAATCCATTATCAAGATGGTATCCTTAAATTAAGGATAAATCTATCACATAATTATGTGTGAGAAATATAAATACACCCAATATAAGTGGATATTAAGTGTGAAACAATCAGAGGTCATTCACACATATTCATAGGATGACATGTTCAAGAAGTACTGGTTTAACCCAAAGAAATCAAAATTGGGTTAAGACGTTCCCTTGTAAAAATTCGACAGCCTAAGGGTGTCACTTCAAAATTCAGAAAATTAGTCGATGAGAGAGAGAATGGTATCTAATCACTTGTAAATAAAATTTACATCGATAAGGATATATAAGAACATTTCCCAAAATAATAAGATGTAAATTAAAAGACATAACAAAAGAAGTCTTTTAAAAAGAGGAGGGTGAAAGGTTCCCTTACCGACTTGGGTAACTTTCAAAACGTACAACCCATGAAAGAAAGACTATAAAACATTAATGTAAATACTCATAAACGAAATTATATTACAAAAATATTATAATAAGGGGAACTACATACACCACTCAAAGGAAATGGTGGAAAATGTAGCATAAATCTCACGGGAATAAAAGTGAGATGAAAATCCCTTACGAAAACTCGTCATCCTAACGACGCCACTTAGAACTTAAAAAAATGGATTTATGAGATCAAATAGGGTATCTCATAATATGAACATAAAAATTATAGTATGAGGAATATAAAAGAACATCCCCAAAAATATGGAAGTTGAGCTTAAAATAAATGACATAAAAGAGAGTACTTAAAAAGAAAGAGAGAGATTAGATCCCTTACGAAAATTCGGCTGCCTAACGGCGCCACTCAAAACTTCCAAAATGGATTGATGAGAGAAAATATGTTTTATCATCATATGAACATAAAAATTACAGTATGTGTAATATAAAATAACATCTCAATCATAAGAAATATTAGCTTAAAATAAATGACATAAAAGAGATTACATAAAAAGAACGTGAGAGGTTGGATCCCTTACGAAAATTCCACAGCCTAACGGCGCCACTCAAAACTTCCAAAATGGATTGATGAGAGAAAATAGGGTCTCTCATCATATGAAAATAAAAAGTAAAGTATGAGTAATATAAAATAACATCCCAGTCATAAGAAATATGAGCTTAAAATAAATGACATAAAAGAGATTACTTAAAAAGAACGAGAGAGGTTGGATCCCTTACCTCAAGTCTGACTTGTCTTGTTTGTTTCTTTATATTCCTGAATAATAAACTTTGGAAAATTTATAATTGCTTAAGTGCCTATTTTATATATTATTATTAAGTTCATATCACATATTATAATGTTATAATAATTGGTTAATAATGTGAGTTCATATCAGACGTTTTTGTCGATGTTTGGTACATGAGTCAAAAATGAACTTGTTTGAAAATGATTGTCCATGTGGTTATAATTAAATCATCTCCAGAATAGTATTTATGATTTAAATATCATATATATCCAGTAAATATTCATTTTATACTACTCCATAACATTTGGAGATAAAAAGAAATGAAATTCACTGTTCATGGAGACGGTAGGCCGTACGTACGCATGAACGCTACTTTCATTTCTTTGTCAAATTAATGGAATTAAAAATAATTAATAGATATATATATTATAATTACAGTATAATATTTATGTTATATATATCACATATGTTCATTAATTTCTTTCTTTATACATTCCATGTATTGCATGAATGAGTCACAACACTTGAGGGGGCGGTAGTCCACACTTCCTCGTATGAAATTATCGCATTTGCACAACATGAAAAGCATAAAGGCATGTTTTAAATATAAAATTCTGAAGCATATAGAAAACATAAATAAAATATATATCATATATAAAATATATTGATATCATAATGGCCACCATGAAAGGTGTTAAGAGAATATTGAACAATCATTGTTTCGTGAGGCATAAATTCACCATCCACAGAAACAGTATGTTCTTTAACCATTAGACGAAGTTGTGTGTAAGTGTAGCTCGAATACTTTACATAAAAACATACTAGTATATTTAAGATACTGGTTTTGTTACAAAATAAAGGAATAAAAATAGTTTAGAGGGTTGGAGAAGCAAAATAAATCATAAGAACACAAGAGAGGACACTACCTTTAAATCAGGTAACTCTCTTTCATTTGAGCTCAAAGGCTTCCTTGGAAAGACTTCTGCCCAAAGTGAGGATTCAATGATTAAGAGAGGGATGTGTAGAGATGAAATGGGCAGGGGTTGGCCGATCCAAAGGCTTGAGAGGTGTGGGTAAGGTGGTAGAGGTGGGGGCCTTTTATAAGAGGAGGGGAGGGGCACTCTTGGAAAGTTATAAAATATTACTTTATTATATAATGATTTTGGGATTTTAAAGTCCCAAAAAGGATATTTTTCATAGATAAGGTGATAAGGTTTCTAAATACACCCATCCAATTGGTTTGTGACAAGTTTAGGTCTTAGATTTTACATTATCGTTTCATTTTATTTAAATCATTAAATAATGAGTTAATCGCTGCATCATCATGGTGTCATAAAAAATTTAATTTATTTGATGTCTAAAAATTATAAAACAAATATCGTTATGTAGGAAATATTTTTAGCTTTTTAATGAATATTTATAGTCAAAAATATGACTTGTATAACCCCATGTAAAAATTGTTTTAGTAAAACAACACATGTTTGTGACATTTTAATTTTAACTTTAAATAAAAAGTTATTAATGTCATTTTCCAACCAAAGTGGCTCCATGGGGTCCCCAAGTTGACCCATGGATTTTCTTGGTCGTCCATGACTCATCCAATAAGGGTAGGACATGTTTCAAGGTCATTTCATATTATTAAAACATTATTTTTGCCTTAATTTACACTAATTATCTCTAATCACGATTAAAAACTTAAAAGTTACTATTCACCAAAAATTATTTTAATCCCATTGAATAACATTTTACATCCTGATGACAACCATGTAAGTCGGATTTTTGAAAATCAAATCACAGAAGTGGTAAAATTTCATTTAAACGAAAAATCAGTTTTTAAACTACCACTTAGTGGTTTTACTATTCATCTAAAATTGATGTTTTTCAGAAAAATACCAAAAATTCACCCTAAGCTATATTTGATATTCCGAATTCAAAAATTATGTCTATTTTAAAAAATTAAAAACATATAATTTTCATTAATTAATTTAATAATTAATTTCCGCTGTCAAAAAAAATAACGTGTTTTTAAGAAACAATATCTATTAAAAGATTGACACTAGTTTAGGTCCAATTTCAAAGAGAAATTAATTCCAATGACCACTATTGGATTAAATGTTAAAAATATATTCTAATTTCACTTTAAAACCAATTAAAAAGATAATCTAATCATATAAATAAATTATATTAAAAAGATGTTAAAAATTAAAGTACAACATTTTTCAGTATTCATTAAAAAATGAACTTTATCGGGAAAATGCAAAAAATTTACACAAAGTAAATTTTGATGTCCCGATTATAAAGAAGAATTTTATTTTGTCAAATATAACACATAAAATTGTCAAAAAGTGGATTTAAAAGAGGTTCGTCATCAAAAGGCGGTTAATCGACCTTTTAAAGAATATTAGAATGTTTACGCTTAAAATTGGATTCATTCGCATTTTTAATCTTCTAACATTTATCGTGAAAGGTAAAAATATTTGAAAAACATATATAATCATTTTTTAGTTAGTTTAATTCTTTCCCGTCATTACATTGGCTAGGAGTTAACTACCATTTAAAATAATATTATTTTATTATTAGAGTGCAACGTAAGATTTCAAAGGAACTCGTTGTCGCGTATTGGGTACGCCATCAAGCATAGCGTTCCCTTTAAAATAATATTAATATTTTTTTAAAAAATAGGGATAAATATAAATATGTCATATTCTTTATTTACCTGGGGTGTTACATCCTTCCCTCCTTTTGGGAATTGCGTCCTCACAATTTTAAAATTGGGCTCGGAAACATCATTGAAAGTCCCACATCAGAACAAGAGTCGGTAAAACAATCACTTTAAAAGAAAGAAAGTGAAGTAAAGAGGTCACCCGAGCTAAACCATACTAGGATTCTATGTAGGAAAACATGGATATGGAAGAAAAAGCAAAGAGTCATGTTCTGAGGGAGAGTGATAGAAAACATTTTTAGGAGA
Source organism: Viscum album (assembly GCA_963277665.1). Taxonomy (NCBI): domain Eukaryota; kingdom Viridiplantae; phylum Streptophyta; class Magnoliopsida; order Santalales; family Viscaceae; genus Viscum; species Viscum album. Next base: position 115,375,926 of record OY728139.1, on the reverse strand, counting down.
TAGTTAACCACAAGAAAATCACAAACTTGTGTCGATTCCCCAAAAGGAAAAGTTAACAGAAAACATTATTTTTAAGTTACTTTTCAATGAGGAATTTATTTTTGATCTTAAGGAAACATACTTACTTGTCATGTTGACTTTCAACTTTTACTAGATTTCTTACACAAACTCATACTTTCCCCAAATGATGAGTATTTAGGAAGACTTGTTCACATTAAGAGTACTATAATCAACTTCTAGAGAATCACCTAATCCACAAAAGAGAACTATATACTTCCCATGTATTTAGAATTTAACCAAAACCAAAACCAAAAAGGTTATTACAAGATCAGATAATCCAGAAAAGGATAACCCTTTATAAAAAAGAAAATCTATTCTTAATCTCCAAAATTTGTCCAACAAAACCCAAAGTTCAACGAAGACAATAAGTAAACCAAACTAAGATTGAAACCCAAATATTTGAAGTATTTAATCACATAGTCTTCCAAGTTAAATCGTATCATTTGTCTCCAAACAACACCAGTTGCTATTAAAGTCTCGTATTGAAAAGTAATTAACCTAATCACATATCCTCCATGATAGGTTAATAATTTCCATAGATAACCCAAAAATAAACTTACTCTTAATTCATAAAATCATCTAACTAAAAATAATTAGTCAAACTAACCAGGGAATTCATGTAGTCCAGTGGTAGGAGATAAATACCATTCGAACTTTGGTTGTGGGTTCGATTCCCGTAGCTTTGTCCGACGCGACGGGTTGTCACACGGTCTGCGTGTTGTCCTTTTTCCAAACTATATAATTCTCAAATCATTCCCCAAAAAGAGATAAAATCATCAAAAATAACCATAACATAATTTAACATCAATTTTATCTCATGCCTTTCACTTTCCATCATAACATATAATAACCCATAATTACCTCAAAATTAAAGATCATATAACCCCAAATGGTTCTTTATAACTATGTCCACCAAAGAACAAATAACTATTCCTTGAATAAAATTTTCATATATCAAACATCAGGGTTAAACATACTATAAAAAGTCTTCTAATGTAACCCCATCATCAAAGGAGACTTAATACTCTTAAGAATTTCACCACAACTCTTGAAGCCCTTATATGCTGACTTCTTACTCATTCAACATTCTTCATGATCCATTAACCATTCCTTTCCAACTTATTCTGAAATACTTATTTCCTACAAACAAAATAATGAATCATATCCTAAGATTCCAAAATAGTAAAACAAAAGTTAAGAAATAAATCTATACCTTTGATTGGTCATTGTCAGTATCTTCATCCTCAATCAGAATGGAATTAGGTATTGGTAAACAAATATTTGTATGATCTTGGTGATCCCATTCCCGAAACTTCTTCATAGGACATGTGTTTGCATAATGACCATGCAAACCACATTTAAAACATTAAATTGATCCCTCTGAAAGAACTTATTTCCCTTTCCTTGAGTCAACTGGATGATTCCTTTTTCCATGTCAGGTTCTTGCTTTATGACCTTCATTTACACATCTATAGCATATTTCTGTCCCTTTGAAACATTTTCCTAGGCGTTTCTTTCCACATCTTTGACACATAGGTTTTTTAACACACTTACCTTTATGATTACTACCTGTAGATCCGTAGGGATTATTTACTCGCATATATGATGCCCTATAGAAATCACCAAGGTTTAGGTGGTCATTCATGACTCCGGATAGTTGGTTGAGGATAAACACAAGAGTTCTCATTGCCTCTCCCATATCATTCAGTTGCTCGCTCAGAAAACTATCATAGTTTCCTTCACATCCACTGTTACTTTGGTGCCTACTAGATCCAGCCAATTACTAAAACCAAAAAGGTCAGTGTGAGTATATCAACAAAACCATCATGTACTAATGAGGAAGATAAACACTAAGATATAATTACTCATTCACTTTATCTAAAACTAGGACTCTTTTTGAAATCCTAACCATTATGTTAATGTCACTTATACTTATAGAATACCATAACCTCTAAAGTTATCTAAACTGACCTCTAATACCAACTATAAGGCCCCAGCATTAAACCTTACTTAATATTGAATTAAATGAATAATTCACATTGAGGATCTTTTCAGGTTTAGAGTTTTAGATAATTAGGTCAAAACTATTACATCTCAAAAGATTACATATTAGACACTTCTACTAAGTTTCCATAACATAAAAAAAAACTTGAAAAGAAACATTTCTAGTTCCATGTTTTAGATAGCATGTCTTTCCTTGATCCCATCCTTGACCCTATTCATCCTTAAGCCTTGTGGAAAACATTTCAAAAACTTGGGATGAGCATAAAAATCCCAGTAAATGATACACAAAGAAGGAAAACTGTTAGTTTTTCAAAACAACAAGTAAAAAATGAATACTTTACCAAAGTAATACTTTCCACCCTTATAAAGTAGTAAAAACTATTCACTGACTAAAGGACCATTACTTACCCCTTTGAACCAAACGATTACCATAAAACCCATATAAAGAACACATAACATATAAAGGTAACTTGGGACATAAACATACTTAAATGGAATAACCATATGGTCAAATTCCACACATACTTAATGGAATAGCCATACGGCCGACTTCCATACCCAATGCATTGGAGGTTATAACGTAACCACCCGTCCTGGTATTCACGGCACCACCCGTCATATGGTTTACCACGTAACCACCTGTGAAATGTCCAAGTACCATCATTACACATAAAATATTGAAAATATAAACATTTCAATAACAACATTTCATTTTCAATCACAATAGGTAATTCCAAGATATTGAATTAATCAATCCATTTTCAAAAACCATTTAAAAGGGATTTTTGAATCAAAGTGTCCCATAACACTTTGAAGCTTTTAATGGAATTATAATTTTAAAACATTAATGTCCATATAAATAAATACTGAAAACCATTTTGAAAATAGGGACATTAAAGACAAAGATTTATAATAATAAATCTTTAAAACATTTTGGATGATATTTTTGTTAAAGAGTTTTTAACAAAATGAGAGACTCTTGAATACAAATAATTGCGGAATAACATTTAATAATAACTTTATAATATCATGAGAATAAATGGATTCATGATATAATATGTCAAAGGATAGTATACCCACCATATAAGAGTGAATTGGTGCATAAAAACAACGAAGTCTCAATGGAAATGTAAATTGAGATAAAATCCATTATAAAGATGGTATCCTTAAATTAAGGATAAATCTATCACATAATTATGTGTGAGAAATATAAATACACCCAATATAAGTGGATATTAAGTGTTAAAAAATCAGAGGTCATTCACACATATTCATAGGATGACATGTTCAAGAAGTACTGGTTGAACCCAAGGAAATCGAAATTGGGTTAAGATGTTCCCTTGTAAAAATTCGACAGCCTAAGGGCGTCACTTCAAAATTCAAGAAAATTAGTCAATGAGAGAGAGAATGGAATCTCATCACTTGGATATAAACTTTACATCAATAAGGATATATAAGAACATATCCCAACATAATAAGATGTAAAGTAAAATACATAACAAAAGAAGTCTTTTAAAAAGAGGAGGGTGAAAGGTTCCCTTACCGACTTGGGTATCTTTCGAAACGTAAAACCCATGAAAGAAGGACTATAAAACATTGATGTAAATACTCATAAATGAAATTATATTACACAAAGACTATAATAATGGGCAGTACATACACCACTCAAAGGAAATGGTGGAAAATGTAGCATTAATCTCACAGGAATAAAAGTGAGATGAAAATCCCTTATGAAAACTCGGCAGCCTAATGGCGCCACTTAAAACATCCAAAAATGGATTTATGAGATATAATAGGGTATCTCATAATATTAAAATAAAAATTAAAGTATGATTAATATAAAAGAACATACCGAAACATATGAAAGATGATCTTAAAGAAATGACATAAAAGAGAGTACTTAAAAAGAAAGAGAGAGATTGGATCCCTTACGAAAATTCGGCAGCCTAACGGTGCCACTCAAAACTTCCCAAATGGTTTGATGAGAGAAAATAGGGTCTCTCATCATATGAACATAAAAATTACAGTGGGAGTAATATAAAATAACATCCCAATCATAATAAATATGAGCTTAAAAGAAATTACATAAAATAGATTACTTAAAAAGAACGAGAGAGGTTGGATCCCTTACGAAAATTCAGCAGCCTAACGACACCACTCAAAACGTCCAAAATGGATTGATGAGAGAAAATAAGGTCTCTAATAATATGAACATAAAAAGTAAAGTAGGAGTAATATAAAATAATATCCCAATCATAAGAAATATTATCTTAAAAGAAATGACATAAAAGAGATTACTTAAAAAGAACGAGAGAGGTTGGATCCCTTACCTCAAGTTCGACTTGTCTTGTTTGTTTCTTTATATTACTGAACAATAAACTTTTTTCAATTTATAATTTATTAAGGAAATATTTTAAATATTATTATTCAGTTAATATCACATATTATAATGTTATAATAATTGGTTAATAATGTGAGTTCATATCAGACGTTTTTGTCGATGTTTGGTACATGAGTCAAAAATGAACTTGTTTGAAAATGATTGTCCTTGTAGTCATAAGTAAATCATCTCCAGAATATTATTGATGATTTAAATATCATATATATCCTGTACATATTAATTTTATACTACTCCATAACATTTTGAGATAAAAAGAAATCAAATGCACCGTTCATGGAGACGGTAGGCCGTACGTACGCATGAACGCTACTTTCATTTCTTTGTCATATTAATTTAATTAAAAATAATTGAGAGATATATATTTTATAATTCCATTATAATATATATGTTATATAGGTCACATATGTTCATTAATTTCATTTTTTATGCATTCCATGTATTGCATGAACGAGTCACATCACTTGAGGGGGCGGTAGTCCACACTTCCTCGTATGAAATTATCGCATTTTCACAACCTGAAAAGCATAAAGGAATGTTTTAAATATAAAATTAATAAGCATATAGAAAAAATAAATACCATATATATCATATATAAAATATAGTTACATCATAATGTCCACCATGAAAGGTGTTAAGAGAAGATTGAACAATCATTGTTTCATGAGATAGAAATTCACCATCCACAGAAACAGTATGTTTTTTAACCATTAGACGAAGGTGTGTGTAAGTGTAGCTCTAATACCTCACATAAAAAAATACTAGTATATTGAAGATACTGGTGTTATTACAAAATAAAGGAATAAAAATATTTTAGAGGGTTGGAGAAGCAAAATAAATCATATGAACACAAGAGAGGACACTGCCTTTAAATCGGGAAACTCTTTATGATTTGAGCTCAAAGGCTTCCTTGGAAAGGATTATGCCCAAATTGATGCTTCAATGATGAATATAGGGATGTATAGAGATGAAATGGTCAGGTTTTGTACAAGACAAAGGCTTGAGAGGTGTGGGTAAGGTGGTAGAGGTGGGGGGCTTTTATAAGAGGAGAGGAGGGGCACTCTTGGAAAGTTATAAAATATTACTTTATTATATAATGATTTTAGGATTTTAAAGGTCCAAAAAGGATATATTTTGAGGATAAGGTGATAAGGTTTCGAAATAAATCCATCTAATAGGTTTTTGGCAGGTGTAGGTCTTAGATTTTATATTATCTTTTCATTTTATGTAAATCGTTAAATAATGAGGTAATCACTGCATCATCATGGTGTCATAAAAAATTTAATTTATTTAATGTATAAAAATTATAAAAAAATTATCATGATGTAGGAAAGATTTTTATCTTTATAATTAATATTTATAGTCAAACATATGACTTTTATAACCCAATTTAAATTTTTTTTAGTAAAACAACACATGTTTGTGACATTTTAATTTTAACTTTAAATAAAAAGTTATTAATGTCATTTTCCAACCAAAGTGGATCCATGGGGTCCCAAAGTTGACCCATGGATTGTTTGGGTCGTACATGACTCATCCAATAGGGTTAGGACATGTGTCAAGGTCATTTCATATTATTAAAACATTATTTTTTCCTTAATTTACACTAATTACCTCTAATCGCGATTAAAAACTTAAAGGTTACTATTCACCAAAAATTATTTTAATCCCATTGAATCACATATTTCATCCTAATGAAAACCATGTATGTCGGATTTTTAAAAATCAAATCACAGAAGTGGTAAAGTTTCATTCAAACGAAAAATCAGTTTTTAAACTACCACTTAGTGGTTTCACTATTCATCTAAAATTGAAGTTTTTCTGAAAAATAATGAAAATTCACCCTAATATATATTTGATAATCCGAATTCAAAAATGATGTCTATTTTAAAAAATTCAAAACATATAAGTTGCATTAATTAATTTAATAATTAATTCCCGTTGTCAAAACAAATAGCGTGTTTTTAAGAAACAATATCTTTTAAATGATTGACACTAGTTTAAGTCCAATTTCAAAGTGAAATTAATTCCAATGACCACTATTGGATTAAATGGTAAAAATATATTCTAATTTCACTTTAAAACCAATTCAAAAGATAAGATAATCATATAAATAAATTATATTAAAAAAGGTTTTGAATTAAAATACAACATTTTTCACTATTCATTAAAAAATGAAATTTATCGGAAAAATACCAAAAATTTACACAAAGTAAATTTTGATGTCCCGATTCTAAAGAAGAATTTTATTTTGTCAAATATAAAAAATAAAATTTTCAAAAATTGGATTTAAAAGAGGTTCTCCATCAAAAGGCGGTAAATCGACCTTTTAAAAAATATTAGAATGTTTACGCTTAAAATTGGATTCATTCGCATTTTTAATCCCCTAACATTTTTTGTAAAAAGTAAAAATATTTGACAAACATATATAATCATTTTTTAGTTAGTTTCATTCTTTCCCTCCATTACAATGGAAAGGAGTTAACTACCATTTAAAATAATATTATTTTATTATTAGAGTGCAACATAAGATTTCAAAGGAACTCGTTGTGGCATATTGGGTACGCCATCGAGCATAGAATTCCCTTTAAAGTAATATTAATATTTTTTTCACAAATAGGGATAAATATAAAAATGTTATATTCTTTATTTACCTAGGGTGTAACATCCTTCCCCCCTTTTGGGAATTGCGTCCTCGCAATTTTAAAATTGGGCTCGGAAACATCATTGAAAGTCCCACATCGGAACAAGAGTCGGTAAAACAATCACTTTAAAAGAAAGAAAGAGAAGTACAAAGGTCACACGAGCTAACCCATACTAGGATTCTATGTAGGAAAACATGGATGTGGAAGAAAAAGCAAAGGGTCATGTTCTGAGGGATAGTGATAGAAAACATGTTTAGGAGATAGTTAACCACAAGAAAATCACAAACTTATGGTGGGTAAAATGGTATTCGATTCCCCAATAGGAAAAGTTAACGGAAAACATTTTTTTTAAGTTACTTTTCATTTAGGAATTTATTTTTGATCTTAGGGAAACATACTTACTTATCATGTTGACTTTCAACTTTTACTAGATTTCTTACACAAACTCATACTTTCCCCAAATGATGAGTATTTAGGAATACTTTTTCACATTAAGAGTACTATAATAAACTTCTAGAGAATCACCCAATCCACAAAAGAGAACTGTATACTTCCCATGTCTTTAGACTTTAACAAAAACCAAAACCAAAAAGGTTAGTACAAGATCAGATAATCCAGAAAAGGATAACCCTTTATAAAAAAGAAAATCTCTTCTTAATCTCCAAAATTTGTCCAAACAAATCCAAAGTTCAATGAAGACCGTAAGTAAACCAAACTAATATTGAAACCAAAATATTTGAAGGATTTAATAACATAGTCTTCCAAGTTAAATCGTATCATTTCTCTCCAAACAACACCAGTTGCTATTAAAGTCTCGTATTGAAAAGTAATTAACCTAATCACATATCCTCCATGATAGGTTAAGAATTTCCATAGATAACCCAAAAATAAACTTACTCTTAATTCATAAAATCATATAACTAAAAATAATTAGTCAAACTAACCAGGGAATTCACGTAGTCCAGTGGTAAGAGATAAATACCAGTCGCACTTTGGTTGTGGGTTCGATTCCCGCAGTTTTGTCCAACGTGACGGGTTGTCACACGGTCTGTGTGTTGTCCTTTTTCCAAACTATATAATTCTAAAATCATTCCCTAAAAAGAGATAAAATCATCAAAAATAACCATAACATAATTTAACCTCAATTTTATCTCATGCCTTTCACTTTCCATCATAACATATAATAACCCATAATTACCTCAAAATTAAAGATCATATAAACCCAAATGGTTCTTTATAACTGTGTCCACCAAAGAACAGATAACTATTCCTTGAATAAAATTTTCATATATCGAACATCAGGGTTACACATACTATAAAAAGTATTCTAATGTAACCCCATCATCAAAGGAGACTTAATACTCTTAAGAATTTCACCATAACTCTTGAAGCCCTTATATGCTGACTTCTTACTCATTCAAAATTATTCATGATCCATTAACCATTCCTTTACAACTTATTCTGAAATACTTATTTCATACAAACAAAATCATGAATCATATCCTAAGATTCCAAAATAGGAAAACAAAAGTTAAGAAATAAATCCATACCTTTAATTGGCCATTGTCAGTTTCTTCATCCTCAATCGGAATGGCATTAGGTATTGGTAAATGAATATTTGTATGATCTTGGTGATCCCATTCCCGAAACTTCTTCATAGGACATGTGGTTGCATAATGACCATACACACCACATTTAAAACATTCAATTTATCCCTCAGAAAGAACTTCTTTCCCTTTCCTTGAGTCAACTGGATGCTTCCTTTTTCCATGGTAGGTTCTTTCTTTATGACCTTCATTTCCACATCTATAGCATATTTCTATCCCTTTGAAACATTTTCCTAGGAGTTTCTTTCCACAACTTTGACACATAGGTTTTTGAACACACTTACCTTTATGATTATTACCTGTAGATCCGTAGGGTTTTTTTTCTCGCATATATGATGCCCTATAGAAATCACCAAGGTTTAGGTGGTCATTCATGACTCCATATAGTTGGTTGAGGATAAACACAAGAGTTCTCATTGCCGCTCCCATATCATTCAGTTGCTCGCTCAGAAAACTGTCATTGTTTCCTTCACATCCACTGTTACTTTGGTGACTACTAGATCCAGCCATTTACTAAAACCAAAAAGGTCAGTGTGAGTATATCAACAAAACCATCATGTACTAATGGGGAAGATAAACACTAAGATATAATTACTCATTCACTTTATCTAAAAGTAGTAATCTTTTTGAAATCCTAACCATTATGTTAATTTCACTTATGCTTAGAGAATACCCTAACCTATAAAGTTATCTAAACCGACCTCTGATACCAACTATAAGGCCCCAACCTTAAACCTTACTTAATATTGAATTAAATGAATAATTCACATTGAGGATCTTTTCAGGTTTAGAGTTTTAGATAATTAGGTCAAAACTATTACATCTCAAAAGATTACATAGTAGACACTTCTACTAAGTTTCCATAACATAAAAAAAACTTAAAAAGAAACATGTCTAGTTCCATGTTTTAGATAGCATGTCTTTCCTTGATCCCATCCTTGACCCTATTCATACTTAAGCCTTGTGGAAAACATTTCAAAAACTTGGGATGAGCATAAAAATCCCAGTAAAGGATACACAAAGAAGGAAAACTGTTAGTTTTTCAAAACAACAAGTAAACCATGAATACTTTACCAAAGTAATACTTTTCACCCTTATGAAGTAGTAAAAACTCTTCACTGACTAAAAGACCATTACTTTCCCTTTTGTAACCAAACGATTACCATAAAACCCATATAAAGAACACATAACATATAAAGGTAACTTGGGACATAAACATACTTAAATGGAATAACCACATGGTCAACTTCCACACATACTTAATGGAATATCCATACGGCCGACTTCTATACCCAATGTATTGGAGGTTATAACGTAACCACCCGTCCTGGTATTCACGGCACCACCCGTCATATGGTTTATCACGTAACCACCCTTGAAATGTCCAAGTACCATCATTACACATAAAATATTGAAAATATAAACATTTCAATAACAACATTTCATTTGCAATCACAATAGGTAATTCCAAGATATTGAATTAATAAATCCATTTTCAAAAACCATTTAAAAGGTATTTTTGAATCAAAGTGTCCCATAACACTTTGAAGCTTTTAATGGAATTATAATTTTAAAACATTAATGTCCATATAAATAAATACTGAAAACCATTTTGAAAACAGTGACATTAAAGACAAAGATTTAGAACAATAAATCTTTAAAACATTTAGGACGATATTTTTGTTAAAGAGTTTTTAACAAAATGAGAGACTCTTGAATACAAATAATTATGGAATAACATTTAATCATAACATTATAATATCATGAGAATAAATGGATTCATGATTTAATATGTCAAAGGACAGTATACACACCATATAAGAGTGAATTGGTGCATAACAACAATGAAGTCTCAATGGAAATGGAAATTGAGATAAAATCCATTATAAAGATGGTATCCTTAAATTAAGGATAAATCTATCACATAATTATGTGTGAGAAATATGAATACACCCAATATAAGTGGATATTAAGTGTTAAACAATCAGAGGTCATTCACACATATTCATAGGATGACATGTTCAAGAAGTACTGGTTGAACCCAATGAAATCGAAATTGGGTTAAGATGTTCCCTTGTAAAAATTCGACAGCCTAAGGGCGTCACTTCAAAATTAAAAAAATTAGTCAATGAGAGAGAGAATGGTATCTCATCACTTGGACATAAAATTTTCATTGATAAGGATATAGAAGAACATATCCCAACATAATAATATGTAAATTAAAATACATAACAAAATAATTCTTTTAAAAAGAGGAGGGTGAAAGGTTCCCTTACCGACTTGGGTAACTTTCGAAACGTACAACCCATGAAAGAAGGAATATAAAAAATTGATGTAAATACTCATAAATGAAATTATATTACACAAAGACTAGAATAATGGGCAGTACATACACCACTCAAAGGAAATGGTGGCAAATGTGTCATTAATCTCACATTAATAAAAGTGAGATGAAAATCCCTTACGAAAACTTGACACCCTAACGACGCCACTTAAAACATCCAAAAATGGATTTATGAGATAAAATAGGGTATCTCATAATATGAACATAAAAATTAAAGTATGATGAATATAAAATAACATCCCCAAACATATGAAATATCATCTTAAAATAAATGACATAAAAGAGAGTACTTAAAAAGAAATAGAGAGATTGGATCCCTTACGAAAATTCGGTAGCCTAGCGGCGCCACTCAAAACTTCCCAAATGGTTTGATGAGAGAAAATAGGGTCTCTCATCATATGAAAATAAAAAGTACAGTAGGACTAAAATAAAAGAACATCCCAATCATAATAAATATGAGCTTAAAATAAATGGCATAAAAGAGATTACTTAAAAAGAACGAGAGAGGTTGGATCCCTTACAAAAATTCGGCAGCCTAACGACACCACTCAAAACGTCCAAAATGGATTGATGAGAGAAAATAGGGTCTCTCATCATATGAACATAACATGTACAGTAGGAGTAATATAAAATAATATCCCAATCATAAGAAATATTAGCTTAAAATAAATGACATAAAAGAGATTACTTAAAAAGAACGAGAGAGGTTGGATCCCTTACCTCAAGTCCGACTTGTCTTGTTTGTTTCCTTATATTACTGAATAATTAACTTTGGTCAATTTATAATTTCTTAAGGAACTCTTTTAAAGATTGTTATTCAGTTCATATCACATATTATAATGTTATAATAATTGGTTAACAATGTGAGTTCATATCAGATGTTTTTGTCGATGTTTGGTACATGAGTCAAAAATGAACTTGTTTGAAAATGATTGTCCATGTAGTAATAAGTAAATCATCTCCAGAATAGTATTGATGATTTAAATATCATATATATCCAGTACATAATAATTTTATACTACTCCATAATATTTTGAGATAAAAAGAAATGAAATGCACCGTTCATGGAGACGGTAGGCCGTACGTATGCATGAACGCTAATTTCATTTCTTTTTCATATTAATGGAATTAAAAATAATTGAGAGATATATATATTATAATTAAAGTATAATATATATGTTATATTGGTCACATATGTTCATTAATTTAATTTTTTATACATCCCATGTATTTCATGAATGAGTCACATCACTTGAGGGGGCGGTAGTCCACACTTCCTCGTATGAAATTATCGCATTTGCACAACATAAAAGCATAAAGGAATGTTTTAAATATAAAATTAAGAAGCATATAGAAAACATAAATACCATATATATCATATATAAAATATAGTGACATCATAATGGCCACCATGAAAGGTGTTAAGATAAGATTGAACAATCATCATTTCGTGAGGCAAAAATTCGCCATCCACAGAAACAGTATGTTCTTTAACCATTAGACGAAGGTGTGTGTAATTGTAGCTCTAATACCTCACATAACAACATACTAGTATATTGAAGATACTGGTGTTATTACAAAATAAAGGAATAAAAAGAGTTTAGAGGGTTGGAGAAGCAAAATAAATCATAAGAACACAAGAGAGGACACTATCTTTAAACCGGGTAACTCTCTATGATTTGAGCTCAAAGGCTTCCTTGGAAAGGATTATTCCCAAATTGAGGCTTCAATGATGAATAGAGGGATGTGGAGAGATGAAATGGTCAGGGGATGTCCGAGCCAAAGGCTTTATAGGTGTGGGTAAGGTGGTAGATGTGGGGGCCTTTTATAAGAGGAGAGGAGGGGCACTCTTGGAAAGTTATAAAATATTACTTTATTATATAATTATTTTAGGATTTTAAAGGTCCCAAAAGGATATATTTTGAGGATAAGGTGATAAGGTTTCGAAATCCACCCATATAATAGGTTTGTGACAAGTTTAGGTCTTAGATTTTACATTATCTTTTCATTTTATGTAAATCGTTAAATAATGAGTTAATCGTTGCATCATCATGGTGTCAAAAAAAATTTAATTTATTTAATGTCTAAAAATTATAAAAAAATATATAATGATGTAGGAAATATTTTTATATTTCTAATGAATATTTATATTTAAACATATGACTTGTATAACCCCATGTAAAAATTGTTTTAGTAAAACAACACATGTTTGTGACATTTTAATTTTAACTTTACATAAAAAGTTATTAATGTCATTTTCCAACCAACGTGGCTCCATGGGGTCCCCAAGTTGACCCATGGATTGTCTGGTTCGGCCATGACTCATCCAATAAGGTTAGGACATGTTTCAAGGTTATTTGATATTTTTAAAACATTATTTTTTCCTTAATTTACACTAATTACCTCTAATCGCGATTAAAAACTTAAAAGTTACTATTCACCAAAAATTATTTTAATCCCATTGAATCACATATTTCATCCTAATGACAACCATGTATGTCGGATTTTAAAAAATCAAATCACAGAAGTGGTAAAGTTTCATTCAAACGAAAAATCAGTTTTTAAACTACCGCTTAGTGGTTTCACTATTCATCTAAAATTGATGTTTTTCTGAAAAATACAAAAAATTCACCCTAATATATATTTGATATTCCGAATTCAAAAATGATTTCTATTTTACAAAATTCAAAACATATAAGTTGAATTAATTAATTTAATAATTAATTCCCGTTGTCAAAACAAATAGCGTGTTTTTAAGAAACAATATCTTTTAAATGATTGACACTAGTTTAACTCCAATTTCAAAGTGAAATTAATTCCAATGACCACTATTGGATTAAATGGTAAAAATATATTCTAATTTCACTTTAAAACCAATTCAAAAGATAATCTAATAATATAAATAAATTATATTAAAAGGAGGTTTTGAATTAAAATACAACATTTTTCACTATTCATTAAAAAATGAACTTTATCGGAAAAATACCAAAAATTTACACAAAGTAAATTTTGATGTCTCGATTCTAAAGAAGAATTTTATTTTGCCAAATATAACACATAAAATTGTCAAAAAGTGGATTTAAAAGAGGTTCTCCATCAAAAGGCGGTTAATCGACCTTTTAAAAAATATTAGAATGCTTACGCTTAAAATTGGATTCATTCGCTTTTTTAATCCTCTAACATTTATTGTAAAAGGTAAAAATATTTGACAAACATATATAATAATTTTTTAGTTAGTTCCATTCTTTCCCGTCATTACAATGGCTAGGAGTTAACTACCATTTAAAATAATATTATTTTATTATTAGAGTGCAATGTATGATTTCAAAGGAACTCGTTGTCGCGTATTGGGTACGCCATCGAACATAGCGTTCCCATTAAAGTAATATTAATATTTTTTTCAAAAATAGGGATAAATATAAAAATGTCATATTCTTTATTTACCTGGGCTGTTACATCCTTCCCCCCTTTTGGGAATTGCATCCTCGCAATTTTAAAATTGGGCTCGGAAACATCATTGAAAGTCCCACATCGGAACAAGAGTCGGTAAAACAATCACTTTAAAAGAAAGAAAGAGAAGTACAGAGTTCACCCGAGCTAACCCATACTAAGATTCTATGTAGAAAAACATGGATATGGAAGAAAAATTAAAGGTTCATGTTCTGAGGGAGAGTGATAGAAAACATGTTTAAGAGATAGTTAACCACAAGAAAATCACAAACTTGTGGTGGGTTAAACGGTATTCGATTCCCCAATAGGAAAAGTTAACGGGAAACATTTTTTTAAGTTACTTTTCATTGAGGAATTTATTTTTGATCTTAAGGAAACATACTTACTTGTCATGTTGACTTTCAACTTTTACTAGATTTCTTACACAAACTCATACTTTCCCCAAATAATGAGTATTTAGGAAGACTTGTTCACATTAAGAGTACTATAATCAACTTCTATAGAATCACTTAATCCAAAAAATAGAACTATATACTTCCCATGCCTTTAGACTTTAACCAAAACCAAAACCAAAAAGGTTAGTACAAGATCAGATAATCCAGAAAAGGATAAACCTTTATAAAAAAGAAAATCTCTTCTTAATCTGCAAAATTTGTCCAACAAAACCAAAAGTTCAACGAAGACCATAAGTAAACCAAACTAATATTGAAACCCAAATATTTGAAGGATTTAATCACATATTCTTCCAAGTTAAATCGTATCATTTATCTCCAAACAACACCAGTTGCTATTAAAGTCTCGTATTGAAAAGTAATTAACCTAATCACATATCCTCCATGATAGGTTAATAATTTCCATATATACCCCAAAAATAAACTTACTCTTAATTCATAAAATCATATAACTAAAAATAATTAGTCAAACTAACCAGGGAATTCACGTAGTCCAGTGGTAGGAGATAAATACTAGTCGCACTTTGGTTGTGGGTTCGATTCCCACAGCTTTGTCCGACGCGACGGGTTGTCACACGGTCTATGTGTTGTCCTTTTTCCAAACTATATAATTCTCAAATCATTCCCCAAAAAGAGATAAAATCATCAAAAATAACCATAACACAATTTAACCTCAATTTTATCTCATGCATTTCACATTCCATCATAGCATATAATAACCCATAATTACCTCAAAAGTAAAGATCATATAAACCCAAAAGGTTCTTTATAACTATGTCCACCAAAGAACAGATAACTATTCCTTGAATAAAACTTTCATATATCGAACATCAGGGTTATACATACTATAAAAATTCTTCGAATGTAACCCCATCATCAAAGGAGACTTAATACTCTTAAGAATTTCACCATAACTCTTGAAGCCCTTATATGCTGACTTCTTACTCATTCAACATTCTTCATGATCCATTAACCATTACTTTCTAACTTATTTTGAAATACTTATTTCCTACAAACAAAATCATGAATCATATCCTAATATTCCAAAATTGGAAAACAAAAGTTAAGAAATAAATCCATACCTTTGATTGGTCATTGTCAGTTTCTTCATCCTCAATTGGAATGACATTAGGTATTGGTAAATGAATATTTGTATGATCTTGGTGATTCCATTCCCGAAACTTCTTCACAGGACATTTGTTTTCATAATGACCATGCACACCACATTTAAAACATTCAATTGATCCCTCAGAAAGAACTTCTTTCACTTTCCTTGAGTCAACTGGATGCTTCCTTTTTCCATGGCAGGTTCTTGCTTTATGACCTTCATTTCCACATCTATAGCATATTTCTGTCCCTTTGAATCATTTTCCTAGATGTTTCTTTCCACATCTTTGACACATAGGTTTTTGAACACACTTACCTTTATGATTATTACCTGTAGATCTGTATGTATTTGTTTCTCGCATATAAGATTCCCTATAGAAATCACCAAGGTTTAGGTGGTCATTCATGACTCTAGATAGTTGGTTGAGGATAAACACAAGACTTCTCATTGCTGCTCCCATATCATTCAGTTTCTCGCTCAGAAAACTGTCACAGTTTCCTTCATATCCACTGTTACTTTGGTACCTACTAGATCCAGCCATTTACTAAAACCAAAAAGGTCAGTGTGAGTATATCAACAAAACCATCATGTAATAATGAGGAATATAAAAAGTAAGATATAATTACTCATTCACTTTATCTAAAACTAGGACTCTTTGAAATCCTAACCATTATGTTAATGTCACTTATGCTTAGAGAATACCCTAACCTCTAAAGTTATCTAAACCAACCTCTGATACCAACTATAAGGCCCCAACCTTAAACCTTACTTAATATTGAATTAAATGAACAATTCACATTGAGGATCTTTTCAGGTTTATATTTTTAGAGAATTAGGTCAAAACTATTACATCTCAAAAGAATACACAGTAGAAACTTCTACTAAGTTTCCATAACATAAAAAAAACTTAAATAGAAACATGTCTAGTTCCATGTTTTAGATAGCATGTCTTTCCTTGATCCCATCGTTGACCCTATTCATCCTTAATCCTTGTGGAAAACATTTCAAAAACTTGGGATGAGCATAAAAATCCTAGTAAAGGATACACAAAGAAGGAAAAGTGTTAGTCTTTCAAAACAACAATTAAACCATGAATAATTTACCAAAGTAATACTTTTCACACTTATGATATAGTAAAAACTCTTCACTGACTAAAGGACCATTACTTACCCTTTTATAACCAAACGATTACCATAAAACCCATATAAAGAACGCATAACATATAAAGGTAACTTGGGACATAAACATACTTAAATGGAATAACAATATGGTCAACTTCCACACATACTTAATGGAATAGCCATACGGGCGACTTCCATACCCAATGCATTAGAGGTTATAACGTAACCTCCAGTCCTGGTATTCACGACACCACCCGTCATATGGTTTATCACGTAACCACCCATGAAATGTCCAAGTACCATCATTACACATAGAATATTGAAAATATAAACATTTTAATAACAACATTTCATTTTCAATCACAATAGGTAATTCCAAGATAATGAATTAATCAATCCATTTTCAAAAACCATTTAAAAGGGATTTTTGAATCAAAGTGTCCCCTAACACTTCGAAGCTTTTAATGGAATTATAATTTTAAAACATTAATGTCCATATAAATAAATACTGAAAACCATTTTGAAAACAGGGACATTAAAGACAAAGATTTAGAATAATAAATCTTTAAAACATTTAGGATGATATTTTTGTTAAAGAGTTTTTTAACAAAATGAGAGACTCTTGATACAAATAATTGTGGAATAACATTTAATCATAACTTTATAATATCATGAGAATAAATGGATTCATGATATAATATGTCAAAGGACAGTATACACACCATATAAGAGTGAATTTTTGCATAACAACAATGAAGTCTCAATGGAAATGTAAATTGACATAAAATCCATTATAAAGATGGTATCCTTAAATTATGGATAAATCTATCACAGAATTATGTGTGAGAAATATAAATACACCCAATATAAGTGGATATTATGTGTTAAACAATCAGAGGTCATTCACACATATTCATAGGATGACATGTTCAAGAAGTACTGGTTGAACCCAAATAAATCGAAATTGGGTTAAGATGTTCCCTTGTAAAAATTCGACAGCCTAAGGGCGTCACTTCAAAATTCAGAAAATTAGTTGATGAGAGAGAGAATGATATCTCATAAATTAGACATAAACTTTACATAGATAAGGATATAGAAGAAAATATCCCAACATAATAATATGTAAATTAAAATACATAACAAAAGAAGTCTTTTAAAAAGATGAGGGTAAAAGGTTCCCTTACCGACTTGGGTAACTTTCGAAACGTACAACCCATGAAAAGAATATAAAACATTGATGTAAATACTTATAAATGAAATTATATTACACAAATACTTGAATAATGGTCAGTACATACAAAAATAAAAGGAAATGGTGGAAAATGTATCATTAATCTCACAGGAATAAAAGTGAGATGAAAATCCCTTACGAAAACTGGGCAGCCTAACGGCACCACTTAAAACATCCAAAAATGGATTTATGAGACAAAATAGGGTCTCTAATAATATGAACATAAAAATTACAGTATGAAGAATATAAAATAACATCCCCAAACATATTAAATATGAGCTTAAAATAAATGACATAAAAGAGAGTACTTAAAAAGAAAGAGAGAGATTGGATCCTTTACGAAAATTCGGCAGCCTAATGGCGCCACTCAAAACTTCCCAAATGGTTTGATGAGAGAAAATAGGGTCTCTCATCATATGAACATAAAAAGTAAATTAGGAGTAATATAAAAGAACATCCCAATCATAAGAAATATGAGCTTAAAAGAAATGACATAAAAGAGATTACTTAAAAAGAACAAGAGAGGTTGGATCCCTTACGAAAATTCGGCAGCCTAACGACACCACTCAAAACGTCCAAAATGTATTGATGAGAGAAAATAGGGTCTCTAATCATATGAAAAAAAAATTATAGTAGTATTAATATAAAAGAATATCCCAATCATAAGAAATATTAGCTTTAAAGAAATGACATAAAAGAGATTACTTAAAAAGAACGAGAGAGGTTGGATCCCTTACCTCAAGTCCGACTTGTCTTGTTTGTTTCATTATATTACTGAATAATAAACATTGGTCAATTTATAATTTCTTAAGGACCTCTTTTAAATATTATTATTCTGTTCTTATCACATATTATAATGTTATAATAATTGGTTAATAATGTGAGTTCATATCAGACGTTTTTGTCGATGTTTGTTACATGAGTCAAAAATGAACTTGTTTGAAAATGATTGTCCATGTAGTCATAAGTAAATCATCTCCAGAATAGTATTGATTATTTAAATATAATATATATCCATTAAATATTAATTTTATACTAATCCATAACATTTTGAGACAATAAGAAATGAAATGCACCGTTCATGGAGACGGTAGGCCGTACGTACGCATGAACGCTACTTTCATTTCTTTGTCATATTAATGGAATTAAAAATAATTGAGAGATATATATATTATAATTACAGTATAATATATATGTTATATAGGTCACATATGTTCATTAATTTCATTTTTTATACATTCCATGTGTTGCATGAGCGAGTCACATCACTTGAGGGGGCGGTAGTCCTCACTTCCTCATATGAAATTATCGCATTTTCACAACATGAAAAGCATAAAGGAATTTTTTAAATATAAAATTAAGAAGAATATAGAAAACATAAATACCATATATATCATATATAAAATATAGTGACATCATAATGGCCACCATGAAAGGTGTTAAGAGAAGATTGAACAGTCATCGTTTCGTGAGGCAGAAATTCGCCATCCACAGAAACAGTATGTTCTTTAACCATTATACGAAGGTGTGTGTAAGTGTAGATCTAATACGTCACATAAAAACATACTAGTATATTTAAGATACTGGTGTTATTAAAAAAGAAAGGAATAAAAAGATTTTATAGGTTTGGAGAAGCAAAATAAATCATAAGAACACAAGAGAGGACACTACCTTTAAATCGGGTAACTCTCTATGAATTGAGCTCAAAGGCTTCCTTGGAAAGGATTATGCCCAAAGTGAGGCTTCAATGAAGAATATAGGGATGTGAAGAGATGAAATGGTCAGGGTTTGGCCGAGACAAAGGCTTGAGAGGTGTGGGTAAGGTGGTAGAGGTGGGCGCCTTTTATAAGAGGAGAGGAGGGGCACTCTTGGAAAGTTATAAAATATTACTTTATTATATAATGATTTTAGGATTTTAAAGGTCCCAAAAGGATATATTTTGAGGCTAAGGTGATACGGTTTCGAAATCCACCCATCTAATAGGTTTGTGACAAGTGTAGGTTTTAGATTTTACATTATATTTTCATTTTATGTAAATCGTTAAATAATGAGGTAATCGCTGCATCATCATGGTGTCATAAAAAATTAATTTATTTATTGTCTAAAAATTATAAAAAAATATAATGATTTAGGAAATATTTTTATCTTTCTAATGAATATTTATAGTCAAACATATTACTTGTATAACCCCACGTAAAAATTCTTTTAGTAAAACAACACATGTTTGTGACATTTTAATTTTAACATTAAATAAAAAGTTATTAATGTCATTTTCCAACCAAAGTGGCTCCATGGGGACCCCAAGTTGACCCATGGATTTTCTGGGTAGGACATGACTCATAAAATAAGGTTAGGACATGTTTCAAGGTCATTTCATATTATTAAAACATTATTTTTGCCTTAATTTACACTAATTACCTCTAATCGCGATTAAAAACTTAAAATTTACTATTCACCAAAAATTATTTTAATTCCATTGAATCACATATTGAATCCTAATGACAACCATGTATGTCGGATTTTTAAAAATAAAATCACATAAGTGGTAAAGTTTCATTCAAACGAAAAATCAGTTTTTAAACTACCACTTAGTGGTTTCACTATTCATCTAAAATTGGTGTTTTTCTGAAAAATACCAAAAATTCACCCTAATATATATTTGATATTCAAAAATAAAAAATTATGTCTATTTTACAAAATTCAAAACATATAAGTTGAGTTAATTAATTCCCGCTGTCAAAACAAATAGCGTGTTTTTAAGAAACAATATCTTTTAAATGTTTGACACTAGTTTAAGTCCAATTTCAAAGTGAAATTAATTCCAATGACCACTATTGGATTAAATGGTAAAAATATATTCTAATTTAACTTTAAAACCAAATCAAAAGATAATCTAATCATATAAAAAAATTATATTAAAAAGAGGTTTTGAATTAAAAAACAACATTTTTCACTATTCATTAAAAAATGAACTTTATCGGAAAAATACCAAAAATTTACACAAAGTAAATTTTGATGTCCCGATTCTAAAGAAGAATTTTATTTTGTTAAATATAACAAATAAAATTTTCAAAAAGTGGATTTAAAAGAGGTTCACCATCAAAAGGTGGTTAATCGACCTTTTAAAGAATATTAGAATGTTTACGCTTAAAATTGGATTCATTCGCATTTTTAATCCTCTAACATTTTTTGTAAAAAGTAAAAATATTTGACAAACATATATAATCATTTTTTAGTTAGTTCCGTTCTATCACGCCATTACAATGTGTAGGATTTAACTACCATTTAAAATAATATTATTTTATTATTAGAGTGTAATGTAAGATTTCAAAGGAACTCGTTGTCGCATATTGGGTACGTCATCGAGCATAGCATTCCCTTTAAAGTAATATTAATATTTTTTTCAAAAATAGGGATAAATATAAAAATCTCATATTCTTTATTTACTTGGGGTGTTACACTTATGGACTCAAGTATGGATACTAGTGCAAAGTTTTCCTCATAGTAAATCCTTTCTTCCTAACTATAACCTTGTGAAACTAGTCTAACATTGTTTCTAAATATATTTCTTAACTCATAAAATTTATTCATAAACACCCATTTAGTGCAAATACTCAAGGTTTATTTGGGTCTACCAATAAGTTACCACACTTTGTTCATCTCAAACTGATTTAACTCTTCTTTCATTGATATTACCTGTAATTCATCATTAATAGCTTTATTGATGTTCTTAGGTTCAATATGAGACAAGAAATCTTGATGTTAAACCTGATTTCTAAGAGAATATATAGTTTTAGTTACTCTATTTATATCACCTAAAACAACATCTAAAGTATGGTACTTAATAGTTATAATAGATATAAAGAACTAGGGACTTGACGATTCTTAATTTTCAAGTTCAAGCTCTAGAAGTTATAGAAATTCTTTAGAAATGTATGATTTTTCTGCTTGTTTTACATTAGAATATAGAGGGTTTGAATTTATGTATAGAGAAGATAAATACTCCTCAAGGTTTTATAAGGTGTTATTTGGCTCATGGGGATCATTTTCATCGAATTTGATATGGACTGATTCTTCCACAATTTTGGACTTCTTATTGAAAACTCAATATGCTTTGCAAGGAATTGAATTACCATGAAAAATTTCTTCATCACATTTAAAATAATGTTTTGAAAATTATCCTTAATATAAAGAGTAAAGACTTTAAAACCAAAATATCTAAGGTAATTGTCCTCATGTTTCTTATTATTCTACAACTCATAATGGGTCTTCTTAAGAATGGGCCTGATCAAAACCCTATTGAAAATATATAAGGATGTATTAATAGCTTCTACCCAAAAATATATAGGTAGGTCATACTCATTTAGCGTGGTTCAAGATATCTCTTATAAGGTTCAATTTATTCTTTAAAAAACTCCATTATGATGGGATGTCTTAGGAGTAGAGAATTTGTGAGTGTAGAAATTTTGTATGAAAAATGATTCAATATCTTGATTCTCAAATCTCACAAACATGATCACTTCTTATTGTATTAATCCTAAGTCTAATATTATTTTATATACACTTAGCATACTTGGTAATGTAAGAGCAGAATTAAATTTTGTGAGATAGAAAATACACTAAAGTATACCTAAAATACTCGTCTACAAGAACATAAACATAGTGCTTCCCATTAATAATTGAAACTATATAAGGTAAAAAAATCCATGTGAACCAAATTGATAGGTTGAGAAGTTTACACTTCTTTCTTTATTTTAAAAGAAACATTATTTTGTTTAACTTCTTGATAGGGGTTACTATCTTTATCAGTTGGGAACTCATGTTTAGGTAGATCCTTAACTAATCCTTTCCTAGTTAGCTTTATATGTGAATGAATATTTCAATAGACTGGTATCATATTCCAAATCCAATATTCCTTATTAATGGTACTCAAGCATGAAACATTCTGAAAAATTAAAGAATTTAAATCTATAGCATAAACATTGACATTTCTCAAAGCAGTAAAAATTATATAATATTTAGAATAAAAAACATTAAAGACATCATTCTCAAAACATAACATAAAAACTATCAATAAACTACTGAGAAATTCTGAGCATATTATATTTTAAACCATCAAAATATAAAAAATTAGAAATGAAAACTGAATTTTCGTCACCAATCTGACCTAGGCTGATGATTTTTCCTTTTCCATTGTCCCCAAAGGTGACATAGACACCATAAAACTTTATAAGATTTTTGAAACAATGAATAATATCCTATCATATGACTTGAACAACCAATGTTCAAGTACCATAGAATTCTACTAGATATATTCAAGAATTTTTCCTACAAAATATGTTTTAAACAAGAAATGATTTGGTACAAAAATCTGTTTGGGTCCAGAAATGTTAGAGATCAATGATATTGGAAGTCACATTTTCCTAATGGGTTTTTTATAATAATATTTCAGACTCTTTAATATAAAATTTTTTTTGGGTACTTTTGAAAAATGTTTAGAAGTAGAGATTTTAGGTCTGGATTTAAGAACAAAATTAGTCTTAGGTATTCTCTTATATCCTAGTTCATATCCTATTCCAGTGACATATTTGGGAGCAGTATGATTTACCAATATTTTTAAAAAAATTTCTCTACCATTTGTAAAGTTTTCAATTTCATTCCTCAATTGATCATTTGAAATATTAAGTTCATTTTTTTCCTTCAGTATTTGAACATTTTTTTTCTATAGACAATTCAAATTTAATGTTTACAGTTAGATCATTCTATCTTTTCAAAAACGTTTTTTATCCTATAGCTCATTAAAGGTGTCTTATAGCATATTATAGTAGTCTAATAATTCTTCACTTGACATATTATTACAATCATGTTGTTAATTTTCATAATTATCACACTCGTTAATCATATTCATAGATAGAATATCCAAAATAGCAGGTAAAGTAGATACCTCACTGACTTTGGTCATAAATCACATATTTTCTCTGTCATGATTTTCTTCAGGTGAAGAATCCATGTCACTAGAGCTGTCCTAATTTTCACTCCATGTGGCTTTCATGTTCTTATTATATCTTCTATCATTATCTTCATATTTTATTTTTTATTTTAGCTTAGGATAGTAATATTTTATGTTACCTTTTATTTTGTATTCATAGAAGATAACTTCCTTTTGATAATCATAATTCTTCTTTCAATTTCTCATGTTTTTCATATTTTCCTTTATATTTTGGTTTTATAATTTTTTCCTTCCTATATAAATTATTAAACCTTCTAGCTAGGCGAGCCAATTCCTAATAACTATTAAAGGCATATTCAATAGCTCTGGGATATAAATTTTTGGATTTTTATATCTCTATTTCCTTTTGTTGTCTGGAAGTAGTGGTATTCAAATCTAATATCTTTATTTTGGTCACCCCATCTTCCTCCTGACCGACTTTTAGATATTCTTTGTACATCATAGGATTTCCAATCAACCCTTTCATAGATATTTTACTTATATCACATGATTATCTGATTGATACTAAAGTGAATCTCTATATTTTAGGTATATATATCAGTAATCTCATTATCTAATCCTTGTCAGATACAAGATTTTCTAGTGAGTTCATGGGGTTAAAAATATGATTAAACCATAGGTACATATCGAAAATGGTCTCATCAGGTTTCATTTTAAAATTATCATATTTAATAGTATATATATTAATCCTCATTTATTTAACATTTTTAGTTCCATCATGCGAAATAGATTGAGTGCCCGAAATTTCAATAGCAGTTTTGAAAGCATAAGTCCTATTAAAATATTCATCACCAAGGGAATAGTATATGGAATTCATAACATTACAATTAATTTTTTATGTTAATTTTATTGCACCATCCCAAGTACTTATAGAAGTATTATGTATTACATATTCATCTTATATTGCAGACCAAATATCAAAACCCATCCTCTCTATGTGCATTTTTATCTTTATTTTCCATTCAGAATAATTTGCACCATTGTGGAAAGGAGGTCTGTTGGTAGATAACCTCATTGATAATTATCCACATTAAAGAACTAAATTTATAACTAACATAAATTTAATATATTTAATATATAACTAAAATCATAGTTAATTTTTTTAAGAAGTTTAACACCATGGAAATAAAGAACCTTGGATACCAAATATTGGTCGGAGTGAGTATCCCAAGAGGGAGGGATTGAGTACCCAATAAAAAATTATGTTATAAATGAATTATTTTGAAATCCCCTGAATTTTTAAAAATGGGAAACTTTATCAAAATAAGTAGGATGATATATATATTAATCTTTCTAAATATTTCTCTAAAGATTACATAGTTCTCATATGAATAATATATATAATATTATTAAATCCTTTGAAATCAATTTACTTGATCAAAATACTATATAAACATGAATTAATATAAACTATCAAAGTATGATTTTTTTATAGTTAAAAATAGTTTTCAGTTTCGAAGATAAAATAATGTAAAATAAAATTAAATCAAATAGCATAAAAAATGAATTCAAGAGGTTTATTCTATAGTTGACACTTATTCCTCTCCACTTAGAGATCACCCACCACCAATTAGTTTATAAAAAATAAACAAGATGACTTGAAACCTGGATTGGGTTTATACAACAGTGTACAACTGTCGAGGTCACACATGACCTCTTCCACAGTTAGGCATGGGACTAAAAAAACAAGCCACACAGGGACCTATACCACTCTTATTTGTGGGAGAAACAAATAAGGAAAGTTCTTGAGAATATATCAAGTATCTTACAGTTTAGTTATAGATACAATGTGTGTGTGTGTGGTAAAGTATATTATGGACACATATTTCTCAAAAATATATTAAGACTAAACAGAAATGAGAAATCTACTAGTGTAGAGTATAGAAGTGCTTGTTCTATTGCAATGCAGTTTTTGACTCTTGAGTTGAATTAGAAATAAAGCTTGAGTCAGATTCTTTCGATATCATTAAGATAATTTCGTTTCACATACTCTTGTTTTATGACTTAAATAAAGCACTAGATGTGATGACTCATTAGATTTCATAGTCGAGTGTTCACAGCAGGTGGGATCATAATGTTTTCAATAAGTTACATCTTTATTGTTCATAGATATTTAGTGAATCATGAACTCTTTCTATCCATGTTTATTTTCTTATATAAAAATTTTTTCTATCTCTTTTGCATTCTTTCTCTATATCTGAATGAGGGAGTGTGCTCCAATTTTATCAGATGTTGCAGGAATATTAGAATTGGATGTTTCCTCGTACTGCATGTTCTGAATTCTTTCTATCAAACATTTTAAGTATAATAATTAAAATAGTAAATGGCATTAAAATTAATGAATATAGATATTAGTGTAATGTAATTAAAAATAAGTAAAGTAATAAAAATAGTGATGGTGTCTTAAGATCTAGTGATTTAAAGATATGGTAGTATGTTACTCTGGAGGTTTGTTTCTCTGGAGATATCTTAGACTTATCCAATTTTTTAGTTTGATGGAGGTCTGTCAACTAGCAGTGTATAGTCATACGGTGTATGATCCGACGGTGTCTTATGCATGGGGTAATTATTTAATGTTGGTGGTATGAGTCTAGTGGTGTGACATCTGGAGGTAAGTCGACCGACGTTGTCCCATACTTTGTCAATTATTCAGTCCAATGGTATGATAGACTGACTATGTGATATGCCGATGGTATCTCATACATAGAGATTTTTATGCTAGAATTGTTCCACGAATAATAGGGTCTCGTACTTAGATATATTTATCACCTATTCTCAAAATACCAATTACTTATAGAAAAATAGGAAATTCATTTGTATTATTAAGAACTTGATTTTGTGATAATTAAAAATTAGAGGTCAACGAAAACAAAATATCTTAGTGAATTTCATGAAATCCTTTTTAATTGAAGGCTATATGTATCCATGCCTTCATATTTGGTTGGAAAGATTATATCTTGACTAGTAGGTGACATAGGATTTGACATGGAATTCTTTTATGATAAAAAAAATTTCTTCTCTCTCAACACATATAAGAAGGAATCTATCAAAGCCTTATTTATAGAGGATATTTTGGTGATTCAAGCCATCATAAAGTGCGAAGATGGTTGCAAGATATCATATTTTCTCTTTCCAAGATCCATTTTATAAGACAAATACATTTTGAATGTATTCCTTGATTAGAATCATCTACCAAGTTTTAGGACCATATGGTTCAAGGATAGAGATGAATTCATTGACCTATTCCGTTATGATTTTAATGAAAGTTGGGACCATTCAGTGATGGGTGATGACAATGACCATTTCATCCTAGTTTGGATAAACCAGGTCTATATAATCATTTTTTGACATGTATTCCAAGGAATTATGTTATCACATGATGTGAGTCAATATTGGATTTTAGGGGAACTCTTCCATTAACCCTCAGACATAGTCATGTAGGGGGGATAACTCTTCTTTTTTGATGGTGTAATTTCTGTTGATATGTTTTATTATTATCCTTGAATCGGATTTTACTTCTAGTTGGTCCACTGGTATTTAGAGTCCCAATTCCATGTATGCAATGAGGGACTGATAGTTTTCTTCATTATTTTTATAGCTTTATAACAGTAGGAAGGAGTAAGGTAAAACTTCCTTCATTGGTGAAATAAGCACGATCACTAACCCAACCTTCTTGAGATTAGGGTATTACATTCTCTTCCCTGTTTGGATCCTATATGATCCATCAAAATAAATTTTCCACATTTGGGGCCCATCTGAAATAGAGAATATCTCCTTATCCATAAATGCAATGTTTAATGATTTCATTTCTGCAGATGGGTTTTCTACAAGAAAATATATCATATCCTAGAATTTCAATAATTTTTAAGGAAAAAATTGTATATCAAACTACTGTAGAATAATCACTCACCATGAAAGATTTCCAATCAATATATGAGGGATAAGGATGTATTTGAGTGGGTTATTGAGAGAGATAAAATGGTCTTCATGATGATACAGGTAGTGACGTAGTTTCTAAACTGAAAATATTCGCTCCAGGTAGCTTTTATCAATTTTAAAAAAAAGTGTCTCAACATCAATCATGGTTCAAATGGGATAATAAAGGATGTTTTAATTCCCAAAATCTTTCTTTGGTGAAAGGAAGGTTCCTAGTGATCACTCTTAGGCCATCACATATAGAATTAGTGGATTTACATTGACACATGGCATTCATACTAGTAGTATTAAGAGTTATTTATGGAGGTTGTAAATTACTTACTAATAGTCACTAGTCCACTAATATGTGACCCCCTTCTTCATTAGTTTGGTAAAGGGAAAACACTTTCCTGTAAGTATGGATATGAAGCGATAGATGTAGGAAATATTTCCTTGAATTCCTCGAAACACTATATGGTTTCTATAAGGTGACATGTTGAGGATACATTTTTTTTTCAAGTTAAACTTCTAAACCATGATGGCATATGAAGAAGCTGAGAAGTTTTCCTGAGGATACCCTGAAATCACATTTTATGGGGTTCATCTTTAGGCTTTATTGTTATAACTTTTTGAAGATGGACTCTAGGTCATCTAAGTGGTTAGAATGTTTTCAAGACTTAAATACAAGATCATCAAAATAGAATTCTACAAATATCCCCAGGAAGGTTTTGAAGATGCAATTTATAGCATGTTGGTATTTGACACCGACATTCTTAAATCCAAAGGGAATTACCTGATAGTAGAATACTCGCTAAGGGGATATGAAGATGGTGTATTATTCATCTTCAAGGGACATATAAATTTGGTTGTACCCTGGATATCCATCCATGAAGGAGAGAGATTGGTAAACAGCTATTACATAATTAAAAATTTATGTGATTTGAATTGGGATTTCATCTTTCAAACAGTGCTGGTTGGGATCTCTAAAGTCAATGAAAACTATAATTTTTCCATTCTTCTTCTACATGGTGACAATGTTTGATAGTTATTTTGGATACTATACCTCTTAAATGATGTCTTAATTGATGGTTTTATCCACTTCATCCTCAATTTGGATGCATGAGTTTGGTACATATTTAAGGATTCTTACTTGTATCCCTGATGGTCTTTTGGAAAGTCTAAGTGGTGGTTGGAAACCTCAAGATCAAGTCATGGAATTTACATGTAATTTTATGTGTAGACATCCCAGTGATGATTCATTAAGGAAGTATATACCTCACGTTCTTCATAAGTCATAGTTTAACTCATCAAAGTGGTCCATGGATCATCATTTATACCCATATTTATTTTTCTGAGTCCATCAACAGTGGTGGAGATGCCTTCCTCAAATACTGGAGGGGTATCCTTGAGTTCGTCCTCTACTTCTTCATGATTTACCTATTTTAGCTCCACCTAGGGAGTATGAGATGAAGCATGTTTTTATGAATCAATGGATAAGTCTACATTTGGACGTCTAGAAGATGAAGAAACCATTTTCTTCTCAATTTATGGTGTGATACCTTTTTGAAACTCCATAGGGGATACAAGGGGATAAAAATAATCATCTTTATTCTCTCTAATTAACATGAAAACTTATTCTATCATAGATTACGGAGTAGGTATTTTTTGAAGATTGGGATATGGAACAAAGACATTTTCATCCAAGATTTCATTATTGTTAAGATAATTCAAAACCTATAAAGTTCCTTTGGGATCAGTTTTCATAAATTACATTAAATAAGTTTAAGAATTTTTTATTGAATTAATGACCAACTTATTAATTTGATTGATGGGTAGTATGTTCTATACACTGAGCTTCTTGAAAGGGTTGGCTAGAATAATTTCTAGATCATTCAAGGTGTTTATTCGAGTGACATTTCCAACCATGGACCGTTTATCTCTATTATGATAGACTATTACGTTAATACACTATGATTCATAGGATTAGATTGGGGATTTTTCACCATTCAATGTCCCAATTTTTCTGTTGATAAAATATTTGAGACATTGGTGGTATGATGAGGGAAACGTTTAACGTTGATTTAGCCAAGGTCTTCCCAGTAGAACATTTATGGCCACGTCCTTCCTTAAAACCATGAATTCCGAGTCATACACAACATCCATAAACTGAGTTTGGAGTTTTATTTTTACAGGAGGCCTTTTCTCATTCTTGTTATATCCCTATAACACTAAATTGAAAGTGGAAAAATTGAGATTCATTAAATCCCACTTTATGAAGTGTTTAGATTGGAGTTTGGTTCACCCATGAGCCATTTTCAATAATGTATCATTAGATATCAATTTCATTTATCTTTCCAAATATATACAAGGGTCTAACATTCCCATGTATGATGGCGTTCTCATATAGGTATGTGAAAGAGATGAATGTGTGGAACTCTACAGGATCATTCTTGGCATGATACACTTCGGAACTAGAAACCACAAATTCAAATTCATAAGTTCCCAACAATGCCTCTATGAGTGCTTCTGGAAGTCTTTTTATAGACTCAGAGGATCTTGGATCTACAACTTGGCTGACAATAGTTCTCATTTCTTCACAACATCATACTTATGGTCCAAAGTTCCACACTTCCCAACATAAGTATATTCTTTTGCAGATTCTTTAAGAGTTAAATTACTTGATGTGTATTGATCATCCCTTTGAATAGAAGCTGAGGGTGCTTCTATTCTATGTAGATTATGCCGACTAGGACTTCCTTCACACTAAGGTTGATTATGTGATAATGCATCTTATAGATGATATTCAAGGATTATTGTTTCAAAGTAGACTCTGACATGTGTGGGAGAACTTTCATGATCTTAATGATCACACTAGAGATATCTCCCATGTGTTTTGGCCACATAGATGGTTCGAGCAGGGATGTGGTTATGGTAGTGACTCCTAGCACGACCACATCTTCTCATGCATCCTCAATTCTGACGACCTCTTCCCTTAGTTCCCCAATCAAGTGTATAGAATTAAAGTTCATAATCCAGCTCATAATATGAAAAGGGATCCATTAAGTGAATAATATTAATGGAACCAAAGATAAAATCCTCGTATGATAGAGATTACATATGGAAATTTGACTCTTGTTGTACCATTTGGTGGGGTGACACATGTGTTTTTGAGAATGTAGGAATGAAGTTCTCTGTAGTCAAAGAAAAATTCAGAATCAGTACATGATCATCTTCCTCTATTTTCTTCTTACTCTTACAACCATGTCACTTTTTGGAAGACTTAGTTTCAGAGGATTGAGATGTCTATGATGTTTGTTGTGTTGTAAAGGAAGTGGTTAGAGGCAAAATTGGTTGTTTCATATGTGCTTGGAGAAAATCATGAGTCTGGTTGATTGTCTTTCTAAATATCCAATTACCAAACTTCTGTGTACTATTGTTTTTAATTTCCTTCCATTAATGTTCCTCCTATGGATCGATGCCAGAGACATATGATACATGAGTGGGTAGCCTTCCCAGCTTCACTTTCCTGGAGTCCACCATCTTTTTCATCAGGTCTTTGAAAAAATACTGCCTGATGTTATGCCCCTGTACTTGATAGAATGGTAAATAGTCTAAGATATCTTAATAAACATCTTTTATAGTCTTTTTGGGATTTTTCAAATTGATCAAGTTGTTCTCTAATTTTTAAGTGAAGTAGATAGGGAGTTGGTCATTTCAAAAACAATAGACCTTGTTTTTTCATCTCTTCAAACTGTTTTAACCTATTCTCTCTCTAATAATCCTTATGAGGTGGGAAGTGTTGCTGAAGATCATAAGTTGGATTCCTATGATATGGTGTTGGATTTGGATTAGGCATTGGCACATGTGCCTTCTTAAGTGTAATAGTAATAGCCTCTCCTTTCCCCGATATTTTTTATTAATCTAATGGAATTACATTGGAATTATCTTTAGAATTCATGATAGATCTTTCCACTATTTTAGATATCACAGAAAATTTCTAAGATACTCTAATGTATTTCATAGGGATAAGTGGAATGTGTAGCTCGTCACGAAGATTCAGTATATAGATGGGTGAAAAATCTTCTTGAGGGAGTGGTATGTTCAAGGATTATGGAAATCATTTCCACTAAGCAATGAAATATGAGACTCTCTCATTCCCCAACTACTTATAGTTTGAGAGTTCAATGACTATTTTCTTCTACAAGATCAAGTTGAACTAGAGGAGAAACCACTGACTGAGGTCTTCCCACCTCATAATTGACCAAGACGGTAAGCTAGTGTACCATACAAAGGCTGGTCCCAAAAGTGATTGCACGAAGCACCTGAGTTCCACCATTTCCTATAGTTCAGTGGTCCCCATAATGGGATCACAGTGAGAGACGAAATGCATCAAATGCTCCTTTGGGTCTCTAGAGCCATTAAAAATTATGAATGTTGGGTTCCTAATGTTTAGAGGGGGATGATTCAGATCTATCAATTAAAGGTAAGGTTTCTTATCCATTTGTATCGGTGTACACCATTCCTCTATGGCTTCCAATAAATATGTGAGTGACTCAAAAACATTAATGAAACCTCGAGGAGTGTCTAGATAAGTGGAATCTTGAGTAGTTTTTGTAGCCGGTAGGGCCATCTGTGGTAGAACTGTTGGTATTTACCATCGGTAGTCTATAAGGGTAGCCCTAAAAGGGTGGGCCTGTCCCTATTCTGGATATGAATCCAATAGAGGGAATTCCCGATCTTCTACTGCAGAATTCAAGTATAGTTGTGGTTGGTATCACATGTTGAGTAGGTGTTTCGGGTCCCCTCCAGTCACTATGAAGAACCCTATTTGATGAGGTATGTTGGTTGGGAGTACGAATTGTGGATCTACTTTCAGATTATATTCATTAGGGATGCTACCTCAAATAAGTTTTGCATTGAGTCTCCTCAATTCTTTCATCTTGTCCTCCTAATGGAAAAATATTTCATCCAACAAAGGGGGATTAACCACTTAGAGAGGATTTTTTGTATTAATCTAACCATTAACCTTTTTCTTTGTTTGATGCCTTTCGAGGGAGTAAAAATGGATTATTTTAAAGAATTCCAAAATTTAGGGAGATCCGTTGGTTCTGGTTACACACACCTACTTCAATCATTTCAATGAGTACCTTATTTTGATCCAATACTTTCATATCCAGATCCTCCTATGAATTGACCTTGTGTTTTTTAGGATAAAAAATGGATGTGTTGACGACATTAAATGATTCATAGTGCATTTCAAACATTCTTTCATTTTATTTGTGGGACCACCTTCTTCTAATCCCTCCACAAGACATGGTCCTCTTCTTCACTGATTCTATTAGAGCCAATTGGTGAATGGTAATCTGAATGGAAGCTTTAGATAGTTTAGTCATGTGCATTTACAATGTGGATATCAGGTCATGATCTGGAATGAACTAGGATGATACATTTTGTGGCATTTCCCCTGATTAAGAGAATACTAATTTCCATTGAGGAGGATGTTGTTAAGGTGAAAAATCCCCAATCCCTAAGAGATGGGGATATTATTCATCCACTTGTACAACTCTTTGATCTTGGTTTTCCAACATCGAAGGTTAGGTTGATGAATCCCCAAGCCCTGTAGGATGGGGTTTCTTTTGAACTACTATGCCTGCTACTATCATATCCGCCCTTCTGATTTTATAGAGATCTGTTTAAACATAGGTTTGGTGAACCATATCGTATTCACTTAAATCACCCACTCCCAAAGATCGTTGCACTATTTATAAAATTTTTGTTATTTGATGAAAAAATTCCCCTTAGAGGGAGGCATGCTCGATATTTTTAGATTCTTGGAAAAAATGTTTCTTAATAGCCTATGCTCTTATGGACCAACATCGGTGAGAGTTAGCTGGGGACTGTTTTTCTTGATCAAACATTATGTTATGAACAAGATATATTTTTTAAAGATTTTCCAAATCTAAGAAATTACATGATACTTCCTTCATGGTGATTTTATGGTTAGAGAGTGCAGTGAAATATAATACTCTGTGTTCATACCATCCTCTGATATAAACACTAGATGGGGTACCTTCGATCAAACAACACAATATTTCTAATTCATTGGGGAATGCATGTTGAAAGTATCCTTAATATTTCTTGATCTTTGGATGTCATACATCCAAGATAGATGACAAGTAAATTTGAAGTGGCATCCCTTATTTTACCTTGGTGAGACTTTGATAATCTTTAAGGAGAAATACTTTTTTTACTCAACTAATGAAGAGTTTTTCATATGTTTGGGTATACTTCGTGCACAAAATATTCTGACAATGAGCCTGGGGTGATATATTGAGGGGTGGATAAAGGAAACAACATGATTGATATTTCATCTTTATCTCTCTATTTACTCATGTTTATATTGCCTTATTCATCTTTTTATAGAGTTTACTCTACCTTGTCCGACCATAGTGGATTCTTCCTAAATGATTTATCATAAGATGTGAGATTGGATGATACTTACTCTATTATGTTGGAAGGAAGAAGATCCAAATAAGGTTTAGATAAAGACATTCACCTTGGGTTGTCATCTGGTTGAGAAATAATTTCACTTTCCAATGAAAAGAAATTAGGCATGGCTAGCCTTGTTTTTCCGTGTACCTCATGGTAAGAGAGATTTCTCATTACTACATCACCAAGGGGAAGAAACTTTTCATGATGTGAAATACTTTTGTAGAGAGATATTTTATAGTGAGTGACATTATAGGGAGGACTACCTTGATGGATAATAGTAATGGTAATACCATCATTCTCCTTAATCTTCTGGACACTTAGAGGGATTACGTGAATCTCATTTGGAGATGGGCTCTCAAGATTGATCAGATTATGATCATGAAGAAAGCCTTTATAGTGAAGTGTTTAAGGAGGACATTCATAATTACTACTACTACCCCCACAATTTGGTAATGGTAGGGTAGGTAGAGACACCCATATTTACCCACGTTTTTGGTTTAATAGGTCTCTTTTAGACTAACTTGGGTTATCAAATCCTCAGATACCTAAGAAGAAACCTAAATAAGCACACATTCTATAGTAGTAATTTGGATATGAAGTGGACAACATGGGTGAAAATTTATTGGATTATTCATTATTTTGAGAGAATGAAGTGAATTCAATTTAAAAAAATGATTTGATCCTTAGTTATGACATGGGGTGGGTGGGATGAATTTATTTTTAAATTATTTCAATGTCTTAAATTCAAGAATTTCCTTCAATGAAATATGAAATTATCGAATCACTAATGGAAATTTGTGATTTCAATATCCAAAGGATAAGCACATATACACCAAGAGTATCATATTAATGATCACTATAATTCATAGGATCATTTTATAACTTAGGATGTGTAACCTCAAAATTAGTGAGATAAACAAGGAATGCACATCATTGATTGAAAATATCAAAAAAAGAATTGAATATAAATTATTAAAATGATAAATAATATCCAATCCATCCCTTTTATACTCCCTTGTATAAACCCTCTAAAGGGTTATCCATAAAATGATTATATTCTATAAATGGAAGTGGGTAGTTGACTCATGAGGGTAGAATTGAAAAAGAAAACAATGAAATAACGATCACTCCACCGTTGTGTGATGAAAATCACATGTCTTGGTGTGAAATAGTTCACACATTGATTTAATAGTATAAAAATGATATTGAAAATAATAAAATAATATAATAGGAAGAATAAATATTACTAAATACACTATGTGAATCAAACAACTTACTTGGAAAAAATGACATGCGATTACAAAATGACAAAATAACAATATAGTTGAAAAAAATAAAAACTTGGATCAAATTCATTCACCAAAAACGCCTTAAATATGAATATTAGGATACTAGGTTCAAGAACAAAAAATTAAATTCCTTCCCCATTAATTAGGGAAGTCAAAATGAGGGTGATGGGTAAAAGGATATTGGTGTCTTTTAATATTGATGAAGAAATTCTTCTAGATTCACCCCCATTTTGGATTTAAAATAAGGTATTTAGGATGACTGAATCTTTGACTATCATAGAAAAAAAATATTAATCCAGGTTTCCTATAATATATGTAAAACTTTCATTCCAATTGTATCATCCATTCAGATGTTATGATGAAATTGGTGGCATGAATTTATGGGCCTCTAAATCGATCCCACTAATTAAATGTCAAATTGGGCTCCCCAAATCTCATTGAAAACATAAGAATTAGATATATTCATAGTTTAATCAAATGATAACCATAATTTTATCTTTCTAAAATTAAAATGTTAGCTTCATTTTTCATGATTTTTGGTCTCTACATCTACCTGATGGGCCAAAGACCCATTATGCTTTTTCTATAAATTTATTCCCTCATTCCAAAAAATATCCATATTCCCTTGTGATTCATCCATTGATCTTAAAAGATAAATATTTTCATTAAAAATGATAAATAATATCCCAAAATATAAAATTAATATAATTAATATAATTATTTCCACAAATAGATGGTTTATTGGGCCAAAATTTTCACTTTAAACATGAATTACACATGTGATGAGAAATGAAGTTCAATTTATAAAATTAATTAAAATTGGTGTTTATGGAATTTCAAACACATGAATATTAAAATATAATCAATGAATGTTATCCACTTTCAGTGAATAATCAGACCCCGAAATTGAGTTCTGATAGTCTTGAGAAAAATGTATCTCAAAAATATCAAATTGAATTCCCTTCTGTAAAAATATTTTAACGTAAAATGATCACCAAAAGAAATCATTCCAAACAATCATGAAACCTATATAAATAATTTTAAACATGTTTTATTCACAAGATTATCCCTATCCTAAGACCATTTTTTTGTTCAAATTCAACATCTCACTTCATCCATTTTCAATAAATCACGATGATGTGTTGTGCATCACAAAAGACATGGGGACCATTTTTTGGTTCAAGGGGAAACAAAATAGAATCTCTAGGTGGGAATCACATTAATTTCACTAGGAGTATCCATTTTTTATTTTTCTCTTTTTTGGTGGGATTTATTGTTTGTTAACTAGAATAGAGATTAAAAACCTTACTATGAGAATGAAAACTATGGATTCATGATCCCCAAGTGTTGAACACCACACATATTGTCAATTCCATGCTCTAAAAAAGAGATGTAAATCTTAAATCTGGAAATGAAACCTATGGAGTAATGATCTACAAGTTCTAAATTCCCTGCATTTGGATATAACATTTCTCTATGTGGTCATTACATTCATTTTAATGTTTTATACACAAATAAAACTAAAAGTGATCCCAAAACCCATGTTATGATTAAAAGTAACCAGGAACTCAAACAAACACCCAAAATCTAATGGGTGTTCATTGTGGAATTTTGATTAAGCGGATGAAAATGTAAACTTTGGAAAATCACATCGAAAAATAAAACTTTCCAAAAACTATTATCTTGAACATAAATATGCATTAAAATAATAATCATGAAATTCAATAAACATTTGAAATTTATTTTTCATGATTCAAAATGTACATTAATTCATGATTGAAAAATTAATTGATTTTTTCATTGAATTGAATTTTCATCATAAAATACCAACTATTTTTTAAAAATCCGATATTTTCACTCCCCCAAACATAGAATGGCATTGCCCTTAGTGTTGTAAGATAAGATACTCACTGAAAATTCATTTTTATTTGATTTTAAAATATAGATTTATCGATGAGCGGCAACCTATATACCACGTGGGAACCACTCCATTTCACATTTCAAAATTCAAACATATCTAACACCCAACATTAGTTCCAGACATCCATATCATGATTTACCACTATTGTCATCGCCATCTGTCACTGCATTGACATCACCTACAACCAACACATCAGATGTCAGAGACCACCGGAACCGCAGCAAACATCGCACCAAGACGTCGTCAATCCCCATAAACCAGTAACAACCAAAACACCCAAACCAGGTAGAAAAATAATAGAACCCATCGAACCATCCGAAGAACATCTCACCACACCAAGTCAACGTCGACCCACAGAGAACTAGAAATAAACAAAATTCCAGACCAACCATAAAAACAAATCAAACACCACCAATCAGCAAATCGACCACCGATAATGAGAAAACAAACCTTCATCGACATTATGTGGAAGAAATATGAAAGAACCAAAGCCATCGTTGAATGTCGCCGACTTGGAACACAGATGTCGAACCACACCTCCCAAAACATCAATGTTACCACTGCTCTAGATCCGACCAGGATAGGAGAAGAAGAATGTGAGGCCAAGGCAGAGGTTTAAGAAGATGAGGGATCCGAACGATGGCAACATAGATGAGGTAGAAAACTGGGAGCTAACCAAGAAGGAGAAAACCGACCCAGGTAGCGTCATCAGACCCAAAAACCGCTGAATCACGTTGCCCAAAACCTCTTGAACCACTGCGCCAAATCCGACCTGGAGAGGCGCTGTAGAAATTGAGGTCAGAGTTGCTGGATGAACGTCTGAGGGAATCTGTAGTAGACAACCAACATCAGAAGGGAGGATAAGAAGCGCGGTAGAGCACCGATGCGTCGCCAAACCCACCAAGGAGGATTTGGGAGGAAACCCTAGAAAAGGAAGCACTGAGAGAGAGAAATACTAAGCTAGAGATGCCAATAGAGAGGAGACTGAAGAAGGAAGGAAGGATAAGAAGCATGCTGGAGAGATGCGCCGCCATAGCTGCCACAGTGGATTTCAGGCGGAAACCCCAAAAAAGGAAGCGTCGAAAGAATGTGTTTCATTTTAGAATACAGAATAGCTTAAACTATTAAATCTCACACACATGAAAAATTATGTCACATTATAAATCCCAATGGGGTTCTTATGAAATAAAAAACACAAAATAAAATAAAATAAAAACAATGCATAAGATGATTTTCCTCTCAGTAAGTGCTTAATTTAAAGTCGTTAGCTTGACTTGGACTCCCATTGTACCCAATACCAAATTTCAAAATCTCTGGGATTATATTTCTCACCACATCTATTAGATAATGATTGAGTCACCATTGGGGTTGGTCGGAAGGTTTTGAAATTGATTCGAGAAAAATCATATTAATCCCAATGAATGGGATAATCCCATGCATATCAAAACTGGTCCACGCAATTCCATTTTAATATTTATTAGTACATAAAGTACAATTTTATTATCATTATCTTTGAAATAGTATTAAATTAAAATTAAATTTTTGTATCCCCTATGAATTAATACCAGGGAGACGGAGGATGGACCATTAATTTGAGATCAGGTAGGCTAAAAATTTCTTACATAAGCTGAGATATTGAACTTTACTTGGTTTCAGTTTCAAAATATGTCATTAGAAGAGGTTCATTTTAAATAGATGTTTCAAGTACCAAATTAGCCAGATGATTTTTAGAAATGGTTATAGACTCAATGTTTATGGTTTCTCCCAATGGTTTAGTGATTAGTGATCTTGAAAAATCACTATTTGAGCAATCTAAAAGAGAATCAAACCATGGATACAAGTTTCCCTCATGTGAATAAAAATAATAAATACTCTTTACATATAGATCCATCAGTAATTCCTTGATCATTTTAAGGTTCATTTTCTATAGTATTTGTCAAATTCACATCATGAACTTCCTCATCATCACTAACATGAGAGCTCGGGTTATAGATATTGAAATCATGGATCATGTCTCTAAAGGTTATTTCCATGTTCTCATTACTAACTCATATGACTGATTTAATTTGTTCTAATAAGGGATAATAGAGTATAATGTGGGTTTTCTCCCAAAGACCTATGTTTGGGTGATTGTTAAGGATAATGAAGTCAATAAGGTAAATGAAAATTTCAAATTTCACTAAAACATCCTTCAATATATCCTTTTGAATTTGAACACTACGATCCATGAGTTGGAGAGTGATAAGAGTGGGTTGTATATCATCAAGAACTAACTAAAAATACAATATATATATAATGAGGTTCACACTAGCTCCTAGACTATATAAGGACTTAAATATTTTTTCTCTCCATGTTCAAAATTGATGTAAAGACAACCTGGGTCCCTTAACATTGGTGGAATGGTTCCTTGGATGGTGGTACTCACATTAGCTTCCAAAAGGACATGTTTTTTTTATGAAAACTTACTTTTGAATGTAAAAATTCCTTTAGTTACTTGGAGTATGCTATCATGGTTTTTATTTCCACAATAAGGGGTATGTTCAACTTAACATGTGAGAATATTTCACTCAATGTTTCATTATGTTCAAGTTTTTATTTTCCCCTCACGATTTGAAGGAAAACAAGAGGTTGCATGATTGTTTTTAGAGGTGTTGGTTCCCCAACATTATCAATAGTATTTTTAGATTCAATATGATTTTTATCATCATTTTTGAAATATATTGAATCATCATATGTATTAATAAATGTTGGTTCATGTTTTTAATGGTTTCCCCACACCTTAAAATAGTCATCCCATAAATTTGTTCATAATAGTTTGTTGTGTAATTAGATTATCCCCTCAAGGTTGGTGGAGGAAAAACTTGAATTAGCATAGGCGCCTCTCTAGTTATTATGGTTTTCAGTTCATTTTTATGTGATGATACTTTTGAGTTCATTTTTTTCATTTGCTTACAAAATTTATCAAGGATTGGTTGAGGGAAAAATTGGATAGGGGCTTGTATTAGTTGTTTTACCCCAAAAGGATACTTTGGATGTTGGATGGAATTTTGATTAGGTTTCTAGATTGGTTGTTGGAATTTGACCAGTAGATGTTAGAATTAGATTATTTGTGATTGAAAATGGTATTGTGTTTTAAAATTTGGTTGAGGGTATAGGTTTAGGTATTAGTTCTGTATGGGTTGTTGATTTTCATTCAAACGGAAGAATATATGGTCATTGTAAATTGGATTGAATGTGTTTTGGTACTATGTATTTTTAGTAATAAATGAAATAAAATATTCTGGTGGTCCTCCTAAAATAACCACCTTTATAGAAGGAATGGTTGGGTATTTAGCAATCTTGTGATCAAGTTTTATAATTTTTTTGAAAAATAGAATCAACGGTTTGGGTTTTGAGGACCTTCCAATGGATGATATGTTTGACCTTTCTAGTGAGTGCAATGATTTTTTCCCTAATATTTTCTTCTTATCTAAGATTTTTCATTCCCTAGATCTAGGTGGTTTCATCTATTAAGGTGTTTTACCCTATGTTTGGTTTTGTTCAACAAGATTTTCCAAATACTAATAAGCATCATTTGGGGATTTATTTTTAAATTTTATATTACACATCATGTCAATACACTATTTTTTATCCAGACCGACCCTTTATAGAAAATTCTTAGTTGTTCTGGGATTGAGAAACCATGGTTTGGTACCTTTTTTAATGTGTATTTGAACCTTTCCCATGTTTCATTGCATTATTCTCCCTCTTTTTCAGAAATGTTTTGGATGATTTTTTAAGTTATTTTTTTTGTGATGGGGGAGTATTTTTTGTAGAATTATCTTTGATGTTGGCCCCAAGATTGAATTGATGATGGTATTAAATTATGTAACCAATAATTTTACCAATCAATTAGATAAAAAAGGAAGAGTATCATTTTAGCTGATTCAATTTGATTTGGTGGGGACATGGTTTCAACAATGTCATTGAATTCATTAACATCAAGGTAAGGCATCTCAGACTCCATCCCCTAAAAGGTTATAAGTTGGTTCAAGAGATGGGATTTGAGAACATATTTGGAATAAGCTAAGGTATCATGCCTAATGAAATAGGGTTCATTGGTATATGAAGGTGTTAGGTATTCATTTATTCTCTGATCAATGGAATTCCCCATGTTTGGGGTTGTATCATTTGGATTTCCATTTTAGTTCCCACATGGGTTTTTGAGTTGATTTCTTTTAATACCCACCATTGGATTGGCATAAATTTTTTAATATGGAGTATTAAATTAGATTATGATATAAGGAAAAAATACCCCTACATGTAATTGAATTCCCATCCCCAGGATTATCAACACTAACTAGACGATTTGAATGGTCATGGGTATAGGCGGACATTCTCCAAGAAAAAAAAAGAAACGGGAAAAGATCGTAGAAATTGTATATGAAAAGATAAATGGGGGATAACCTACTTAGTTTATATGGTTAAATACTTAGGTCCTCAGTAACATCACCAAAATTTGGTGACTCCCAAATTTACCCAAGTTTTATGGTGTAAGCGATTTCTTGTAGAAAAAATTTGGTTATTGATTTCTCAGATACCTAATAAGAAACCTAAAGAAAAACACATTCTATAGTGGTGTAACGCCCCGACCCTAGTTACCCAGAGTTGGTGCATTATTACATAACATTGGAATGATACAAGAAAATCATGCCCTGAAGGACCGATCAGTTTAGTAGCCTTGGAAATACTAGATACATTCATAAGTTTTACATTACATTATAAAATGAAAAACTACAAAAAAATTGTTTCCATAGACCACACTCATATCCCCTCAGACTATCCCTGTAGGTCAGTCATAAAATAATTCTTCAATCCTGGGAAAAATAAAACATAGAAAGGGGTGAGGTTATATGCTCAGTAAGGATAAAAATATAGCAGAAACTTTCATAAATAAGCATACACATTTAAAAAAATGCATAAGACTAAATAAAAGATTTTTAAACTTTAACTTCAGAATAATATGGAAAAAATAAAATAAAATAATTTCATTTTCTTATTCACATAATATTATACTAGTCGAATACTTACATGAAATATAAATAGCCAATTTCATAATGATGGAATGCATAATGCCAGACTTCATAACCATATAGTCAAGGCCTTGTGCCAAGACTAAAAATTAGATTTTTTCAAGGACTTGTTCCAAGAAACTAGTTTGTCTCATGAGACCTAACGATGCATCGAGGAGCTATAGCAGGCTCCACCCATCACATACTAAGTCCAATGCATTCCTCATATGAATAGATTTAAACATAACATAAACATTAATATTAAAACTAGCATATGAAATTTAAATATTTTATCCATAAAAAATGAATGGTGTAAAAATAACACATCCATAGTCAAAAATATCACAAATCTTTCAATACAATATGGATGTTTTGTATCATAATAAATCAACTTCAAATAAGCTTAAAATCAATCAAAGGATGTTGACATAGATGAAATAAAAACCATTTTGAGAGAAATATCTATTTCTATTATAAAATCATTTAAAATTCATATAATTATAAAATAAAACATTTATTTTTGAAATATTATTATAATCTTGTAAGGGATGATTTGATGATGTTATAATGGCAGAAAATAGTCGCACCCGCCGTATAAGTTAAAAAACATTCTTACCTTAATTTTGTCAAAAAGGTCATAAATTTCCTTATTTGGAAAATGACAGAAAGATTCCTTTCAGAACATATAAGGTCAAATAAGGTTATACATGAATTTAACCCATTGTCTAGTAAATAGTAAAAAAAATTTGAAATACATTTTTAAGAAACATGGATGTGGATGATAAAGAGATCCCAGAAGATAATTACATACAAACAACCTCAGATAATGAAGAGATTGTGAAATTAACCCTTACATTATTGTTTTCCTTGGTCGAGGGTAGGTTAAAATCTTGTATAATGGTAAAATCATTGTTATTAAATTATTAAATAACTGTATACATTAATACGATATCATATATGATCTTCTAATATTGCTTTGTTAATGATATTTCAGTAGTATCATCGTTTCAGGTGTTAAATGATTCGTTTTTCTTTATATGATTTGTTACGTAAGTACTGTTTGTTGTGGATATGATGTATCTTATTCATATTAAGAATGATATTAAGTATTTAAACCTTATTTTTAATCATCAGATGAAA
This sequence comes from Viscum album, assembly GCA_963277665.1. Lineage (NCBI taxonomy): Eukaryota > Viridiplantae > Streptophyta > Magnoliopsida > Santalales > Viscaceae > Viscum > Viscum album. The sequence goes on along the minus strand of OY728139.1, from coordinate 115,331,688 downwards.
ATTAGTCTTGAATGGATACGATGAGGAATGAATCTCATCGCGTTCATAGAGACGGTAATCCGTACGTATGCACGAGTGATGATATCTTTCTTTTGATATTAAAATAACATATAATTGGTTGGTATATCATATATAAAAATAATTATAATGTTATATTTATTATTTAAATCAATTATACATCTTTATTATACCAATCCAAATATTAATGTATTGAATAACAACTACACCACGACATGGAGACGGTAAGCCATACGTACGCACATATGGCGACATGTCATTCAAAGGATGGATAGAATAATGCATATGGTTGTACCATATTTATAATAACGTCACAGTATATATAAGATACTGGATTTATTATTTTATAATGGAAACAACAAGGAAAGAAGAAGTGAAAGAAGAAAAGAACTTGAAAGAGGTTATGAAATAGTTACCAATTCTTCAGGTTCTTCCTTTTGATTTGATCAAAAGGGCTACATAGGTTTTCTTAATGACTAATTTAAGGAATATAGGATTATGGGAGGATAGTTGAGAGGGTATTTGGCAGGTTTTGGCTGATCCAAATGGCTTTGAAGGTGTAAAATTAGGAGAAGGAGAGTGCCCTTTTATAAGAGGGGTGAGGGGCACCTTAGGAAAAGATTGAAATATTATTATATAATAAAATCATTTTAGGTTTATAATGGCTCAAAAATGATTTATTTCCAGGATAAGGTAGGGATGGGTCAAAAACCACTAATCCAATAGGTTTTAGATAGGTTTGGGTCACTATATTAAAGTTATCTTCTAGATTTATATATTAGTTAATGAGTTTGACATTTACACGTCTCTTTATATTTTTATATTATATGGTTAATAAACATACTATAAACTTCCAAACAAAACTCAAGTGGTTCATTAATGATATATAAAATATTATTTAAGACCTTTTTCCGAACCTTATATTTTTAGGAATAGAATATAAATTAATAATATAATATTTTTTTTAAAAACTCTTTTATGTCAATTTTGACACTAATTGCTATTTTGTTTTTGTTAAATTCCTAGAATAATTATTACTTCAAAAAAAATTCATTTAATCAATCCTAAAATGTCAAATTAACCTATAAAATTCGTGTATGGTATCAAAAATTTCAAATTATATTTATTCTTATTGGTTAACTAACACACATACTTGTGAACAAAGCTAGCATCTTGTTCACACATCATTTCAAATTTACTCATGAGATTCATCACTTTACCCAATGCATTGGAGCACTGTATAATTCTGGGTGCACCCGTCACATTTAAACATTCATATTGCGCTATATAATTCCGGGCGCACCCGTCACATCATAACATTATCATTATCATGATTGCCACATAGAACACATATCAAACATGTACATAAATAACCCATGGAAAATAATGGGTTTCATCTCATAATAACACATTAATAAGCTTTGGGTTCCCAAAATAAAGAGGGAACAACATACTTGATACAAGAACCATCAACCTTGAATGAGAGGTAGAAGGTGAGATCTTGAAAGAAGAGTTATTTTAGAAAACATTTTGATGGAAATAAAAACTAGTGACAATATGTATATCCCAGAAAAGTAAATTAAATGATGAAAAAATGATCTTTGATGAGTAACCATATCAAAAATGGAGTGAAAGAGGGAGAACCCGAAGGAAGAAAATTGGGTTCGAGATTTCCCCTTACCTTGTACTCGAATGCCTCCTTCTCTTTAATGTCCTATATAATGCCATTATATTAATTAATTAGAAATTCCAGAACCTTTTATACATTAATAGGGTTCATTCTGGTTTCATTATTTCATATTATGTTCCTTTGGATGACTTATAGAGTTTAAAAACATTGATCGGGGATGTTCTTTTTCATGGTTTTCTTGAGCAGTCCACTTGTATTCCTAAATTGATGTTTGGGTAGATCATGGGTAAACATCCAGAACTCATATGACATGTTATTAATGATATTACAGAATCTTGAATGATTTTATAATGAGCTATATTAGATCCATGTGGATGAATCATTAGATAGGAATTAAATGAAGATTATTTGGGTTAATTTGAGGGGTTTTTGGATCACAACGAACTCGTTTTAACTTTTCACTTAGTAATATGGCCATAGGTTATTTCTAGAACTTATAATAGAACATAATATATATATATATAATATTCTATTTCGACCATAAAAATGGTTTCATGACCAGATTTGAAGGTAGAAATGGAAGAAGAGAACATGTCGTTTTTGAAGGTGATAAATTTAACACCTCATGAACAACGTTCTCTTTAATAAAATAAAAGGAAGAGATAAAGGGTGTGGGGTGATATAATATACCATTAGAATAATAATATTACAGTATATTTATAATACTAGAGTTAAAAAACAATTTGTATGGAGATAGGTAGAGAGAGATCAAGAAAAGAACTTGAACTTGAAAGGAAAATTAAAGGAGAAGAGGGAGGGAAATCACCTCTAGAATCTTCCTCTTGAGAACCTCCTTAAGGGCCTAAGCTTGGTCTTTTGATGAGACCAGCAGCTTTTGGACGTGGGGGAGGGGCTAGGGAAGGTGTTTGGGTAGAGTTTATAGAAGTCTTGGAGCTTGAGAGGTGTGAGGAAAAGAGGGAGTGAAGGGTGGCTTTTATAGTGGAGGGGAGAGGGGTTTCCTTAATATAAAATTGATTAGTTTATTAATTTCACCTAAGAGAAGGAATAGTGAGTCTTGAATGACCAAGAATAGTAATTTTATAATGTAATCCCGAACCAAGTGGGATTACATCAGCAGAACATCATCGGTGACTTAATTAATACATTATTTAGCATTTATTGTGAATTATCGGATTCCACTATTCATCAAAAATTCAAGTATCTCAGAAAATTTCCAAAAATTTACCCCAACCATTTTTCAACGTGTAGAATCCAAAAATGAATTCCATTTTTCAAAAAAAAATTTATAAATATTATTAATTTAATGTTTAATTGAAATCATAATTTACTTAAAAACAGTTTTTAAGATTAAAACTGATTTTATAGTTCTTTCAAAAATTACGTAGGGTCTTAAAAAATTATCTAAAAACTATTAGACATTGATTCAATAATTTTTGAATACATTTTAGGGAATAAATATTCTTTTAAAATAATTAATTAATTATAATTAATTATTTATGACTTCTAAAATACCAAAAACATTTACTAAGGTCAAATTGTCACTTTCTAAGATGTCTAAATTTTATTTTATTATTCATAGGTAATGTTACTCTTATTTACTATTCATAAGGGTCATTTTACTATTCATAAGGGTATGTTACTATTCATAAGGGTAGGTTACTATTCACCAAAAATTATTTTTGTTTCATTAGACTCCAAAAACTATCTTGAACACAACCGTGTATGTCAGATTTTTAAAATTCCAACCACAGGGGTGAAAAAATTATGCTTAAAGGTAACTTATCACTTAGTAGTTCATTATTTTTTGTTTTTATGACATAAATATAAGAAGGTAATTTTCCATTGAAAAACTTCGGGTCGTTATATTCTTCCCCCCTTAAGAAATTTCGCCCCCGAAATTTCACTTTACACAAACAGGTGAGGGTACTTCTCCTTCATTGCCTCTTCTGGTTCCCAAGTTGCTTCCTCAAACTTATAGTTCCTCCACAGCACTTTGACAAGGAGGGTTGTCTTGTTGCGTAGAACCTTATCACTTAGGTCCAGAATTTTTACCGGCTGCTCCTCATAGGAGATATCATCTTCCAACTGTACCACCTCTGAGTTTAGTACATGTGAGGGGTCTGGTATGTACTTCCTCAGTAGTGATACATGAAACACATCATGAACTTGAGCCATATTCGGTGGAAGTTCCAGACGATAGGCCACGGATCCTATACGGTCAAGGATCTCAAAGGGGCCAATGTACCTTGGGCTTAGCTTCCCTTTCTTCCCGAATCTCATGACTCTCTTCCATGGAGATATTCGAAGGAAGACTTTATCTCCAACATCGAACTCCAAGTCCCTTCGACGATTGTCAGCATAGCTCTTTTGCCGACTTTGAGCGGCATTGATGTGTTTCTGGATGACTTGAACCTTCTCTGTCATCTCTTGAACAAGATCGGGACCAAGTAGCTTTCGTTCTCCAACTTCATCCCAACAGGTTGGAGTTCTACATCGCTTCCCATAAAGAGCTTCATACGGATCCATCTGAATACTCGAGTGGAAGCTATTTTTTTATGAGAACTCAACCAATGGGAGATGTTGATCCCAACCACCTTTGAATTCAAGAGAGCAGGCTCTTAGCATATCTTCAAGTGTCTGAATAGTCCTTTCAGACTGGCCATCAGTTTGGGGGTGATAGGTCGTACTGAAATTTAATTCAGTACTCAAAGCATGTTGAAGGATCCTCCAGAACTTAGATGTGAACCTTGGATCACGGTCAGAGAAAATCGAGAGTGGAACACCGTGCAATCTCCCTAGTTCCTTCACATATATCCTTTAAAGTTTTTCAAGTGAGAGGTCTTCCCAAATAGCGATAAAATGGGCAGTCTTGGTGAGTCGATCAACCACAACCCATATCGCATTATTTCTTCTTGACGTCTTTGTGAGACCCATGACAAAGTCATAGTAACATTTTCCCATTTCCACATGGGTATAGGCAATGGATACATCATACCTTTAGACTTTTTCCACTCATCTTTAACTTGCTGACATACCAAGCACCTTGATATATATTCCGCAATCTCCTTCTTCATGTTATCCCACCAGAAGTGCTCTCAGAGATCACGATACATCTTGGTACTTCCAGGATGGATAGAGAAAGTTGAGCTATGTTCATTATCCAATAGCTCCTTCTTTATCCCGGGTGATGAAGGCACAAAAAGCCGCGTTCCAAACCGAATCACACCATCATCGTAGATATGGAACTATTACAGTTTCCCTTCCTTTACTGCATTCACCCTCTTTTGTATCTCCACATCATCCCTTTTTGCTTCCTTAATCTTCTGTTGGATGGATGGTTGCGCAATCATTTGGTAAAGGTAGGATGTATCCCCTACCCTTACGATTCCCAAATCCATCCTTTGCATATCCAAGAAGATAGGGTCTTTCTCAATCCTCAACATGGATAGAGTAGCAGGTTCTTTCCTACTTAGAGCATCATCTACCTTGTTCTCCTTTCCAGGATGATAGTGAATAGAGAAATCGTAATCCTTTATTAGCTCTAACCATCTCCTTTGATGCATGTTGAGCTCCTTTTTTGTGAATATATATTTTAGGCTCTTGTGGTCGGTGTATATTAAACACTTCTCACCATAAAGGTAGTGCCGCCAGATTTTCAAGGCAAAACTCACGGCTGCCAACTCTAGATCATGCGTCGGGTAGTTCATCTCATGGATCTTCAACTGTCGTGAGGTGTAGGCTATCACATTATCATTTTGCATGAGTACACAACCCAAGCCTTTCTTTTAAGCATCGTTGTATATCACAAAACTTTATCCACTTTTCAGTAGTGTGAGTACAGGTGCAGTGATCAGCCTTCTCTTTAGCTCCTTAAAGCTTCCCTCACATTCATCTATCTAGACATACTTTACCCCTTTCCTTGTTAACTTAGTTAGCGGGCTTGACAATCGTGAGAAGTTTCTCACAAAACTTCGATAGTACCCAGCTAATCCAAGAAAACTATGGATTTCTGTGACACTAGAGGGCCTGGGCCATTCCTCAATTGCCTTTTTCTTTGAAGGATCCACAGAAATTCCCTCACCTGTGATCACATGTCCCAAGAACGTGACTTGATTCATCCAAAAGTCACACTTTCTGAACTTGGAGTACAACTTCTTCTTTCTCAATGTCTCCAACACAAGTCTTAGATGTTCTTTATGTTACTCCTTACTCTTCGAGTAGATGAGAATATCATCAATAAACACTACCACAAATTTTTCAAGGTAATGTCTAAAGAATCTATTCATCAAATCCATGAAGATTGCAGGGGAATTAGTAAGTCCAAAGTATATCACCAAAAACTCATAGTGCCCATACCTTGTACGGAAGGCAGTCTTCTGAATATCTTCCTTCTTCACCTTTACCTGATGATATCCAGAACAAAGATCCGCCTTTGAGAAGTATTGAGCCCCTATTAACTGATCGAACAAGTCATCAATCCTTGGAAGAGGATACTTTTTCTTTATGGTGATCTTTTTTAGTTCCTGATAATCTATACACAGCCACATGGTTCCATCCTTCTTCTTCACAAAGAGCACTGGCGCACCCCAAGGTGATGCACTAGGGCTTATGAACCCTTTGTCCAGATGCTCTTGCAGCTACTTCTTTAACTCCTCCAGTTCGATAGGATCCATCCTATAGGGGCACTTCGAGATAGGAGTAGCTCCAGGTATGAGTTCAATTTAGAAATCTACCTCACAATCCCAGGGAATTCTGGGTAACTCTTCGGGAAATACATCACTGTATTCCCTTGCGATGGGCATTTCCTCAAGGTTGGAACTTTCCTTCGACTCAACCATTTGGGTGAGGTATGCTTCTTCATAGGTAATCAACACCCAAACCATTGAAGGATTTCTCAAAGGAGATTCATGATCTTCCTTGAATTTGTAGAGGAGCATGGGATGGTTTGGAATATAAAAATATATTTCCTTTTCCCAACAGTTGATATGTGCTCTATATAACGAGATCCAATCCATTCCCATTATAGCGTTGAATTCCACCAAGGGAAGTATTACGAGATTTTCCAGAAGAATCTTCCCACATACATCAATGGGAGAAGAGTCAAACACTTGGGTTGCAATGATTGCACCAATTGGTGTTTTTACAAATATCTCTACTTCAAGGTTTCGGGGTTCGATTCTATAGTTCTAGCAAACTTTCAAGATATAAAGGAATGCATAGAACCATAATCAAACAAAAATTTTGCCATTCTTGAGTGAATAGGAAGTGTACCTTGTACGAATTCATTATCATGATCCACCTCCATAGTAGTGATGGAATAAGCCTTCCCTTGTTCCTTTGGCTTTGGTGGTTGCTGGCGCTGATTACCCTCGAGAGCTCGAGGTTTAGTGCACTGGTTTGAATAGTGCCCTAGCTCCCTATAGTTGTAGCATTGAACCACGAGTGGTTCTCTCATTTCATCGGCTACATTATCCTTCCTTTTCATGTCTTTTCGACACTCGTGAGCAATGTGTCCTTCTTTCCCACACTTGAATCATTTCCCCGTCCCTTTGAGGCAGTTCCCATGGTGCAACTTCCCAAATTTTTGGCATGTGGGTCGTTGTGTTTTCTTCCCATCTTTATCACTATATCCACCAGCTTGAAACTCCATATTTCTTTTCTTATCACCATAGCCATGGGACCATTCTCCAAACTCCATCTCCACTTTGAGAGCACACCGAACAGCTTCTTCATAACTCCCAATGTATCGAATTACAAGAGCCTTTCGAAGATGTGGTTTTAATCCACTAAAGAATCTATCAATTTTTCTATAATTGTTGATAACAAAACCCGAAGAATACCTTGTGAGCCTTTTGAAATTTGCTTCATAGGTTGTGACAGATTCTCCTTCTTTTTTCTTGAGTTCTATGAATTCTCTCTCTATCTTCGTGTGAAGAGTTCTTGGGAATTACTTATTAAGAAAAATTATCTTAAAGTCTTCCCATTCCATCTCTTCAATTTCCTCCCTTTGGATTGGTGTTCTTAATCAAAGCCCACCATTGATCAGCTTATCCATCTAGATGATAAATGTCTAGAGTCACCTTCTCTGTCTCGGAACAGTGAAGAACAGAAAATATCATCTCCATGGAGTTGACCCATTGTTCCGCAACTAGTGGATCGGAAGATCCACAAAACGTCGGTGGTTGTTTCCGCATAAAACATTCGATTGCTAGTTTCTCCCTCTTTGGTGAAGGAGGAAGTTACCCATTATTATGGTTATTATTCATAACCTAATATAATTGGGTAATCATCGCCATGAAGTTTTGAACTCCACCTCCAAAATCATTGGGGATGTTGTTCGGGAAATCGTTGCATTGGCCCTCGCAAGAGTTGTTGGCTGATTTCTCTGGGTTCCCACCATTTTATAAAATAGAAAAGGTTAGAACAAAACATAAGTAAACAAGTCATGAATAACTTATCCATTTAAATAATTATACCAAAAACATAACATATGGGATCCCTAGGTAAATATCCTTGTGTTCATATTTGTACTTAGTCTCATGTTGTAGGTTTTCTCTAGGGTTCACTAATCCTAATCCCCAAATTAACTAAACCTTTCCTCTGATACCAACTGTAGAGACCCGGCCTTTTCTTACATTACTATTACATCATTTCAAAGATAAACAACATAATATTCTTACACATAGATGATCCATATGTTTAGTGTCTTGGGAAAACTAGGACCATACATAAAAAATACAACATCAACCATAAACATTTATTTAATTTCATCTTCTCTAGATTCTTATTGGCACTTGTCCTATCCATATTACATGTAGCCACCTGAGGATATACATCAAAAGGGGTGATCTAGAAGCCCAGTAAGAGGATAGATAAGAACAATACATCATGGGGTGAGCATAATCATGACATAGGCAAAAGATCATGAACATGAGAGGAGCATAAACAATAAACTTGAATTTTGGCAATGCATAAAAATGAAACATCATGTCGTAGTGGTTAACTACCACACATACTTATGAACAAAGCTATAATCTTGTTCAGACATCATTTCACATTTACTCATGAGATTAATCACTTTACCCAATGCATTAGAGCGCTGTATAATTCTGGGCACACCCGTCACATTTAAACATTCATATTGCGCTATATAATTCCAGACGCACCCGTCACATCATAACATTATCATTATCATGCTTTCCACATAGAAAAAATATCAAACATGTACATAAATAACCCATGTAAAGGAATGGGTTTAATCTCATACTAATGCATTCATAAGCTTTGGGTTCCCAAAAGAAAGAGGGAACAACATACTTGATACAAGAACCATTAACCTTGAATGAGAGGTAGAAGGTGAGATCTTGAAAGAAGAGTTATTTTGGAAAACATTTTGATGGACATAAAAACCAGTGACAATATGTATATCCCAGAAAAGTAAATTAAATGATTAACAAATGATCTTTGAGGAGTAACCATATCAAAAATGGAGTGAAAGAGGGAGAACCCGAAGGAAGAAAATTGGGTTTGAGATTTCCCCTTACCTTGTACTCAAATGCCTCCTTCTCTTTAATGTCCTGTATAATGACATTATATTCATTAATTAGAAATTCCATAACCGTTTATAAATTAATAGGGTTCATTATGGTTTTATTATTTCATATTATGTTCCTTTGGATGACTTATAGAGTTTAAAAACATTGATCGGGGATGTTCGTTTTCATGGTTTTCTTGAGCGGTCCACTTGTATTCCTAAATTGATGTCTGGGTAGATCATGGGTAAACATACACAACTGATATTACATGTTATTAATTATATTACAGAAGCTTGAATAATTTTATAATGAGTTATATTAGATCCATTTGGACGAATCATTAGATAATAATTAAATGAAGATTATTTGGGTTAATTTGAGCGGTTTTTGGATCACAATGAACCTGTTTTAACTTTTCACTTAGTAATATGGCCATAGGTTATTTCCAGAACTTAAAATAGAACATAATATATATAAAATATTTTTTTTAGACCATAAAAATGGTTTCATGACCAGATTTGAAGGTAGAAATGGAAGAAGAGAACATGTCATTTTTTAAGGTGATAAATTTAACACCTCATGAACAATGTTCTCTTTAATAAAATAAAAGGAAGAGGGAAAGGGTGTGGGGTGATATAATATACCATTATAATCATAGGATTAAATTATATGTATAATACTAGAGTTACAAAACAATCTGGATGGAGATAGGTAGAGAGAGATTAAAAAAGGAACTTGAACTTAAAAGGAAAATTAAAGGAGAAGAGGGAGGGAAATTACCTCTAGAATCTTCCTCTTGAGAACATCCTTAAGGGCCTAATCTTGGTCTTTTGATGAGACCATAAGCTTTTGGACGTGGGGGAGGGGATAGGTAAGGTGTTTGGGTAGAGTTTAGATAAGGCTTGGAGCATGAGAGGTGTGAGGAAAAGAGGGAGTGAAGGGTGGCTTTTATAGTGGAGGGGAGAGGGGTTTCCTTAATATAAAATTGATTAGTTTATTAATTTCACCTAAGACAAGGAATAGTGAGTCTTGAAAGACCAAAAATAGTAATTTTATAATGTAATACCTAACCAAGTGGGCTTACATCATCAGAACATCATCGGTGACTCAATTAATACATTATTTAGCATTTATTGTGAATTATCGGATTCCACTATTCATCAAAAATTCAAGTATCTTAGAAAATTCCCAAAAATTTACCCCTACCATTTTTCGACGTGTAGAATCCAAAAATGAAGTAAATTTTTCAAAAATAATTTTCTAAATATTATTAATTTAATGTTTAATTAAAATCATAATTTACTTAAAAAACAGTTTTTAAGATTAAAACTGATTTTATAGTTCTTTCAAAAATTACGTAGGGTTTTATAAAATTATATAAAAACTATTAGACATTGATTCAGTAATTTATGAATACATTTTAGGGAATAAATATTCTTTTAAATTAATTAATTAATTATAATTATTTATTTATGACTTATAAAATACCAAAAACGTTTACTAAGGTCAAATTGTCACTTTCTAAGATGTCTAAATTTTATTTTATTATTCATAGGTAATGTTACTCTTATTTACTATTCATAAGGGTCATTTTACTATTCATAAGGGTAGGTTACTATTCATAAGGGTAGGTTACTATTCACCAAAAATTATTTTTGTTTCATTAGACTCCAAAAACTATCTTGAACACAACCGTGTATGTCGAATTTTTAAAATTCCAACCATAGGGGTGACAAAATTGTTCTTAAAGGTCACTTATCACTTAGTAGTTCATTATTTTGTGTTTTTATGACATAAATATAATAAGGGAATTTTCCATTGAAAAACTTTGGGTCATTACAGTTAATGTGGGTTAAAATCAATCAATTCTTAGGGCATTCCCTTTTTCATTAGAAGACACTACAAAATACTGGTTATATTATGTTAATCCCCCAATAAGAGGTTGGGTATACATGAAACACATTTTATTTGAAAAATATTTCCCAGCCTCTCGAACTAAAACTATAAGGAAATAAATCTATGGTATAACGCAATCACAAGGAGAAATGAATCGTGAATATTGGGAATGATTTAAAATGTTATGTTCAAGCTATCCACACCACCAAATAAGTGATCAAATTTTAATACAGTATTTTTATGAAGGTTTAATTCTTATTGATTGAAACATGATTGATGCTACTATAGGTAGTGCGCTAGTTGAAAAAAACCCCAATAGTTGTAAGGACCCTCATTGAGAACATGGTGCACAAAACTCAACAATTTAGTTCAAGGTTTAGTGTACCCATTTGAGGTGTGTAAGAACCCGAACCTTCTTTTCGGGTATGTTTTCCTTTTCTAGTCGTTTTTGAGAAAAAGAGGAATTTATGGAAATTTCCAAAGTACATGTCGTGTACTATATGAGTACACATCATGTACTAGGTTACCACGGGTATTCATGTGTTGGTCGTGTAGTGGCCACACACACGGCCATGTGCGGGTGACATGGAGGCCGCCTAAAGCAGAGTATGAAAATGGAAAGTACACACCGTGTACTTTAAAAGTACACATCGTGTATTTTCTTTTTTTTTAATAAATGTACCAGGGTCACATCTTATCACTAGAAAGCTCTCCTTCTAGGTCTTGTTCGACCGAGAACATTATACAGTCGTGGATCTTTTACTAACCCCCGATCGAGCATCCATCTTCCGAATCAAACACTTTTGGTTGCGTTGGAATAGCATCGGTGAGTTCTGTTTTCTCCTAGAGTGCTATCGTCTGATTTCTCCTCCCTTGTGAGATATTGTGGGTTGAACGTTTTATAATTTTTTCTAGATGTTCAGAATTCTAGGTTGATTCAAGCTTCGAGGTTCACATATATCGTTCCTACAACACCTAGGTAGCTAGTTTGTACATTTTCGTTGAAAATCTTTGAGTACTATGTGCAATTTTGACCAATACCCTTGAACGGGGTATTTCATATTTACCGTTTTACCCTTGTTTATTGCCTTCCATGCTTGTATGCTTGTGTATAGGTTAATTGGATATGAATTGGGTTGATTTATATGCTTTGGATGTATTGCCCATACATGTTCTATTTACAACTGTTGGTCTACTTAGCCTGTTTGGCCGCCTTGCCTGTTTTCCATGCCTAGTGCTATAGGGTGGAGTGTTTTTATTCTAACATGCTTGATATCTTGTAGACTGATTAGCCAAGTAGTTATTGAGGTTACCTTGGCCGTTTTTTGCCTTACTATGCTCATTGACCTACACAGGGCCACGAGAACCTGGTGTAGTAGACTATAAGGGGAATTGACTGAGTGAGATTCCTCAGAGAGTCTTTAAGCACTTTAGACTATAAGGGGAATTGACCGAGTGAGATTCCTCAGAGATTCTTTGAACCACTTGGTGCTATAAGGGGAATTAACTGAGTGAGCTTCCTCAAAGAGTCCTCGACCTTGGGACTATAAGGGGAATTGAATGTGTGAGATTCCTCAGAGATTCCTTGAATTACCTTATACTATAAGGATAATTGACCATGTGAGCTTCCTCATAGAGTCTTGAATTTTCCTTGACTATAAGGGGAATTGACTGTGAGTGCTTCATCAGAGAGTCCTTATATATTATTATAATTGAACTAGAGGGGATAGGCTGTGTGAACTTCCAAGAGGACTATCATGCTTGATTAGTTGCTTTTGATATGTGGAATTGTTTTCTGCTGATTACTTTCTTGTTTACTGCTTATGTACTTTTACCTAACATATATTCACTTACTGTTAGTCACAGATATTTGGGTGGTTGACTAATGAGATTTTGTCACACACCCTATTTTGGCCATGATTTTGGGATGAAACAAATTATATTACTGGAGGTATAGACAAGGTCAAGCGCCCTTCTACTTCAGGTACTTGACTTGTTGTGGAGCTGGAGAGCTTGGGACCAAGATTAGTCTTGTGATGCTGAGGTTCTATTTATTTGTTTCTTTCGTACTTTGGTTTAGTACTATTTTATTCTATCATTGTTATTTGTTTGGCTGCTTTCCTAGACATATGTACCATGCATCATATATATATGTGCTTCAGCTTCTTGTTATTCCAGTCATCTGCTATTACTATTGTTGGTATATTTACTGCTTCCACTATTGTGTATTTTTTTCCCTTCCAATGTGTTACTCTACCAATGAGGGAATAGTTTCCCCACTATCACACTCAAGGCCCTCACTGCTAGTCGGCAGCCTCTGGCATTTGGGGAAATGCGCTTGAGGCCATGTGACCAACCGGGTACGGGGCGCCTCTGGGTGGCTTCCGGAATAGGTACGTTACAAAGTGTAATCAAAGGAATTATTTTATCTTTACTTGATGTTTGGAGCCTTTAGACAGGGATAGGATGGAATAGGTACTTGGTAATAAGTTGTGCTTAGAAGTAGCTAACCCGTGTACAGGGAAAATTCAATCTACCTCGTTTAATGCAATTTTTCTGGTTTTTCAACTTTACAGTTGATTTTATTTTCACCATTGGGTGATTCACATGTTTTGTTCTATTACCGTTAATGTTATTGAGGTTCTATTTTTGTTTCAACCTGATGATATGAGGGTATTCCATCTCATGCATTATATAGGCACTTGCTAGAAATCACATGTCATGCATTCTTTCCATGTCATCTTGGATGCATTAGAAATTGTATGTTGTTGTGATAGATGTTGTGTAGAATATGCATGTTGTTGTGATAGATGCCTTGATAAAAATACTTGTTGTTTGATAGGGTATTGTTTATTTAAGGTTTTTTTTGAATAAATGCCAAACTTTGGTTCTTGAGGTGTTATGGGCCCTCATAGACTGGAATTTGGTAGATCATTGCCTTTTTTGCCATGTTATAACATGTATAAGATGCCAGAAATTGATTCTTAGGGGGTATGGGCCCTCACGAATCAGAATTTGGAACTTTCAATGTTTGTTTAAGTGTTTTTTTGGGTCCCGAAGTAGTTTCTAAGGCTTACTATTCAGACAAACCCAGAATACATGGCGTGTAATGTTAAGTACATGCTATGTGTTCTTCTGATTGGGAAGAAACTGTTTTTCTTAAGTACACACCGTGTACTTTATATACACACTGTATAGTCTCTAACTGTGTCATAGGACGTGTGGGAAGAGACACGGGATAGGGAATTTCTTAAGGGAACACACCGTATACCATTTGTACACACTGTGTGGTGTTGACCCTATATATGCTTGTGTAACTAACAAAATGGATGGATAAACCTTAAGCTATACACGTCGTGTCAAGATCAAACATGTTGTGTAGTCTGACCCAGGTACCCATCCGTGTCACTAACTACACGGGTCGGTGTTATCCTTTCACGTACATGTCGTGTTCGTCTTGAACACGCCATGTAGTCTTGTCTTAGGAGAGCCATGTGGCTTAACTGTGTAAAAGGAATCGGGCAGGGAAGAGGATTCAAGTACATGTCATGCGTTAAGACAATACACCATGTGTTTGGTGTGTTACATGACCAGTTTAGGCAGGAGTACACACCCATGTGAATGGATAAAGGAAACACATCGTATAGGAATTGTACACACCATGTAGTCATGTTTTGTAAAACTTGAATGATTTATTCCTCCTGTTACCTTCCTATGATTTTAGTTTTCAATCCTTGATAATCTTGATCTAAGGTGTGCACTTGACCTTGCAGATTCATTCCACCAAGACGTTCTCTGTTTGTACACCAGTTTCCAGGCAGTGATCAGACACTAGACATGGCTGATCAGGGACTTCTAGGGGATCCTCCAGTTGTGCCAGCCTTGGCACCATCCATTGTACCTGATAGAGGTGATGATGCAAAGTTCAGAGAGGGTTTCATGAGGATGATGTAGACCTTTCAGGGAGCACTGCCTCCTGCCCCGTCGATGGTAGAATTGATGCAGGTCTTTCAGCCGCAACATCCTCCCACTTTCTCAGGGGATAGAGGACCCCAGACTACAGAGTCATGGCTAGAAGCCATGTTGATGATCTTTGAGCATCTGGAGATACCTCCATATAAGATGGTGAATCTCTCTACGTACATGCTTTGAGACTCTGACAAGAGGTGTTGGGATGTGGTATCACAGGCAGGACGCCAGTAGAATATGGCTTGGGATAAGTTTCAGTGCATCTTCTATGATTACTTCTATCCGGAGACCTTGAGGCTGATCGAGCCTGAGAGTTCATGAGTCTAGGGCAGGGTACTCTTTCTATTATAGATTATTCCTCTAACTTCACCGAGATGTTTCACTTTACACCCTTTATAGGGGGATATGAGTTGTTCCTTTCACAGATGTTTGAGGATGGTCTCAGGCAGGATGTCTGATCCCAGGTGAACATATTTATGTTGAGTTAGATATCCTCTATCGTCAACCAGGATCATATTAGAGCATAAATTGAGGGATTCTGGTGCTGTGATCTAGGGAGGTTCAGCATCCATAGTTAGTATTCCTCCTACTGATAGTAGTAAGCGCCACCAGGAGACTTCACTTGGAGATCAGAGTAGGCGAGATGCATCTTCTGGTAGCCAGGTGGTGTGATACCAGTGTGGAAAGAGCAGACATACGAGGTCACATTTCCTGAGAGACCCAGTGGAGTGTCGGTCTTGTGGAAAGATTGGTCACCTTCAATGCTTCTATCAGATCTTCTCACCAATAGTTGGTGACAGGGGTTCTTCGATGACTCCTCATTCAGGAGCAGCGCCACCAGTTTCTCACCAGTCTGGGAACTGGAGTTCTTCCGGCCATTCAGGTCGAGGTAGAGGTTGTGGTCGTGGCAGTCGGTCATCGGTCTTTTAGCGAAAGCAGGGTGGATCAGGTCAGAGTGGTTAGGTAGGTTCACAGGGATGCAGTGCAGTCCATACTTTTACAGTAGAGCAGAACCAGTAGGATCAGGATCTCGGTCCCTCTACAGTTCGAGGTACGATCTTAGTAGCCTCAGTTTTAGCTTCTTCTCTTTTCGATACAGGGGATTCCCATAGATTTGTATTTTTTTCTGTCGTGGAGATCCTTGGTCTATGCATATTTTCTTCTGCTGATATCTTGATTCTAGACACTCCATTGGGTACGATAAAGGCTAGTGTATGTTAGTGCTGGGAGTTCCCTATAGAGGTTGGTGGGTGTCACATTTTATGGGACCTCTATGTTCTAGAGATGATAGGCTCTGATCTCATTCTCATAATGTATTGGTTAGTTCCCTTCCAGGTAGTCATTTACTGTTATCGTCATAGGGTGAGTTTCACATCACCATAGGGTGGATCGTTTCTTCATAGGGGCGAGTGGGATGTACAGGCAAGTAGATCAAGACCCGAGCATCATGAGCTAGGAGGAGTTACAGCCCAGATTTCTAGTCTATACCTGGATGACCAGGGGACTTCACAGTTAGACTTTCCTCCAGTGGTAGATCATTTCAGGGACGTCTTCCCATAGAACTTTTTAGGTTTTCCTCCGAAGCGAGAGGTGGGATTTTCTATTGAGCTAGTGCCAGGATCTGCACTGGTGTCCATTACTCCTTATAGGATGGCTACACCAGAGTTGAAGGAGCTCAAGAATCAGTTGGAGGAGTTGTAGGAAAAGGGTTTCATCTGACCCAGTACTTCTCCTTGGGGTTCACCTACCGTGTTTGTGAAGAAGGCAAACGGTACCCTCAAGCATTGTGTGGACTATCGGAAGTTGAGCTAGTTGATGGTCAAGAACCGATATCCCTTGCCTAGGATTGATGATCTCTTTGATCATCTTTGAGGATCTCGGGTGTTCTCAAAGATTGTCATGAGATCCGACTACCATCAGTTGCACATTAGACCATCTAATATACCTCTCATATCTTTTCAGAGTTGGTATGGTCTATACGAGTATATGGTTATGCCGTTCGGTCTTACGAACGCACCGACAGTTTTCATGGCACTGATGAACCGAGTGCTCCATCCGTACTTGGATTCTTTCATGGTGGTCTTCATGGATGATATCTTGGTGTACTCTCACACTTGAAATGACCATGATACCCATCTTAAGAACATTTTGAGTACACAGAGAGAGCATCAGTTATATGCCAAGCTCTCAAAGTTCCACTTCTTGATGGATCAGATTCACTTTTTAGGTCATGTTATCTCAGAGATAGGAGTATCATTAGACCCATAGAAAATGAGAACAGTAGTTTCCTTAGAGCAGCCGAAGAATGTCTTTGAGGTGCGGAGTTTACTAGGGCTGGATGGATACTACAGACGCTTTATACAAGACTTTTCACGCATAGAAGTACCACTCATGGGTTTGACTAAGAAGGGTGAAAAGTTCTTGTGGTCAGATTCTTGTGAGTCAGCCTTTCAGGAGCTAAAAGGGAGATTGAATTCAGCACTAATACTAGTCTTTCTAGAGCTGGGAAAGAGATATACTATTTACTATGATGCATCCAGTATCAGGCTAGGATCTTTGCTTATGCAGGGAGGAGTCGTTGTGTACGGGTCTTAGCAATTGAGGCCACATTAGAGTAATTACCCGACACATGTCTCGAGTTGGAGGTAGTTGTTTATGGCTTATGTTGTTGGAGACATTGTATTTTTGGAGATCATTTTGTGGTTTTCACCAACCAAAAAAGTCTCAAGTACATCTTCACTCAGCGTGACCTGAATCTGAGACAACGCGAGTGGGTTGAGTACCTTCAGTATTTTGACTTCAAGCTTGACTATACGCCTGGGGAAGGCAATGTCGTGGCTAATTCGTTGAGCCGGAGGAATCAAATACAGATAGTTCAGGAGGATAGCAGTGAGTGGTAGCTTATGGATTTGTTCTCTGAGATGCATTTGGAGGTGCACGACAGATAGGGGCATACATTTCTTTCTTTTGTAGTTGTCACCTCCACTCTTCTTGATCGATTTTGAATGAGGAAGCTATCATATTCTGAAGGCCTAGTCCTATGGGAGAGTGTCTCAGGAGAGGACCCTATTCCTGGATGGACCATAGGTGAGGATGAGATCTTGTGTTTCCAGGGGCACATGTGGGTGCTAACAGACATACGTGAGGAGCTGAGGCAGGACTTTCATTCCTCAGTTTGGGCAGTTCATCCTAGTGTTAAAAAAATTTATCATGATCTACACCATTGGTATTGGTGGCTAGGTATGAAGAGAGATGTTGCTGGTTTTTTCATGAAGTCTTCCACCTATCAGCAGGTGAAAGAGGAGCATCAGCAACCAATGGGGATTTTGCAGCAGTTACCCATTCCCGAGTGGAAGTGTAATGATGTCGCGATGGATTTTATTATAGGTTTACTGAGGTAATATTGAGGGAATAATGCAGTTTGGGTTGTCATTAACAGACTCACGAAGGTTTCCCACTTTTTTCCGATCAAGGAGACCTTCATTTTTTATGATATGGGATGGTTGTACATCCATGATATTGTAAGTCTGCATTGAGTTCTACACTCCATTGTTTCAGACATGGATGCCCATTTTACTTCTCAGGTCTGGAAGGGGCTTCAGAAGGCTTTGGGTACACAGGTACTTTTGAGTACAGCTTACCACCCCCCAACAGATGGCCAGTCTGAGCATACGATTCAGGTGATTAAGTACATGCTCTGGGCATGCATCCTAGATTTTAGAGGTTCTTGGGAGAAGCACATACTTCTTGTGGAGTTTTCCTAAAACAATAGTTTTCAAGTAACTATTCAGATGTCACCTTATGAGACTTTGTATAGTAGGTCATACTGATCACCCTTATGTTGGATGGAGGCAGGAGAGGCAGCTATGTTGGGACCTCGTCTGGTTCAGGAGACCATAGAGTAGATAGAGTTGATTTGAAATAGGATGGCTACTACACAGTCTTGACAGAAGTCTTATGCTAATCAGCGAAGGTGACCTCTGGAGTTTGAGTTTGGGGATCAAGTTTTCCTACCTGTCACACCGAGGTTAGAGCACATAAGAATTAGGAGATAGGGTAAGCTTTCACCAAGGTACATTGGGCCATTTGAGGTTTTGGATAGAGTTGGGATGGTTTCCTATCGGTTGCAGTTACTCTAGAGGTACCTTGATATGCATGACATTTTTCATGTTTCTCAGCTTCGAAGTTACTTTTTAGACCTGTCTCATGTCTTCCAACCCGAGGAGGTTGAGCTCTAAGTGGATGTGTCATTTGAGGAGCATCCTATCCAGATTTTTTATCATAGTACGAATGTTCTCCATGGCCGGTATTTTCCTTTGGTACGGGTTCTATGGCAGCACGGGCGAGTACAGGATGAGACTTGGGAGAGGGAGGCCGATGTACGAGCACTGTGGCCGGAGTTTTTTAGGGTGTCTTCTTCTACGTCGTGCTAGGGAAATTTGGGGAAAATTTTCTTTAAGGGGAGAAGTTTTTAAGAACCCAAACATTCTTTTCAGGTATGTTTTCCTTTTCTTGATGTTTTTGAGAAATAAAGGAATTTTTGGAAATTTCCAAAGTACACGTCGTGTACTATAGGATTACACGTCGTGTACTAGGTTACCACGGGTAGACGTGTAATGGACGTGTAGTGGCCACACACACGGTTGTGTGGGGGTGACTTGGAGTCTGCCTAAATAAGAGTACGGAAACGAAAAGTATACATCGTGTACTTCAAAAGTACACACCAAGTATTTTCTTTTTTTTCATTAAACGTATCGGGGTCGGTTTAATCGCCAGAAATCTCTCCTTCTAGGTCTTGTTTGACTGAGAGTGTTGTATGTCCACGGATCTTCGATGAACCCCTGAAAGATCATTCTTCCTTCGAATCAAACACTTTTGGTTGCGTTGGAATCGCATCGGTGATTTCTCTTTTCTCCTATAGCACCATCTTCTGATTTCTCCTCTCTCGTGAAATATCGTGGGTTGAACATTTTAGATGTTTTTATAGATCTTTAGAATTCTATGTTGATTAAAGATTCAAGGTTCACATATATCGTTTCTAAAACACCAAGGTAGGTGGTTTGTGCCTTCCCATTGAAATTATTTGAGTATTATGTGTAATTTTGACCAATACCCTTAAACGAAGTATTACGTGTTTACCATTTTACCCCTATTGATTTCCTTCCATGCTTGTATACATTTATAGAGGTTAATTGGATATGAATTTCATTTATTTCTATACTTTGGATGTGTTTCCCATGCATTTTATATTTATGACCGTTGGTCTGCTTAGCCTATTTGGCCGCCTTTCCTGTTTTCCATGCCTAGTGTTGTAGGGTGGAGTGTTTGTATTCTGACATGCTTGATATGTTGTAGACTTATTAGCCAAGTAGTTCTTGAGGTTACCTTGTCCATTTTTTCCTTACTATGCTCGTTGACATACACAGGGCCGTGAGAACCTGGTGTAGTAAACTATAAGAGGAATTGGCCGAGTGATCTTCCTTAGAGAGTCTTTGAGTACTTTAGACTATAAGGGGAATTGACCGAGTGAGCTTCCTCAGAGAGTCTTTGAACCACTTGGGGATATAAGGGGAATTAATCGAGTTAGATTCCTCAGAGAGTCCTTGACCTTAGGGATATAAGGGGAATTGATCATGTGAGCTTCCATATAGAGTCCTTGAATTACCTTAGACTATAAGGGGAATTGACCGTGTGAGCTTCCTAAAAGAGTCTTGAATTTTCCTAGACTATAAGGGGAAGTGACTATGAGTACTTCCTTAGAGAGTTCTTATATATTATTATAATTTAAACAGAGGGGATAGTCTATGTGCACTTCCTAGAGGGCTACCATGCTTGATTAGTTGATTTTGATATGTGGAATTGTTTTTTGTTGAGTACTTTCTTGTTTACTGCTTCTATACTTTTACCTACCATATATTCACTAACTGTTAGGAACAGATCTTTGGGTGGTTACCTACTGGGATTTAGTCTCACACCCTATTTGGGCCATGATTTTGGGACCAAACAGATTATATTACGACAGTTATAGGCAAGGGAAAGCACCCTTCTACTTCAGGTACTTGACTTTCTATGGAGCTGGAGAGCATGGGACCAAGCTTAGGCTTGTGATGCTGAGGATCTGTTTATCTATTTATTTTGTACTTTGGTTTTGTAATGTTGTGTTCCAGCATTGTGATTTGTTTGGCTGTTTTCATAGACATATGTACCATGCATCATATATATATATGGTTATGGAAATCCCACATCAAAGGAGGAGAAGCATGAAGCACCCCTTTATAAGGTGGTTTGGATACCTCTCCCATCATGAGGCCTTTTCCTAGGGGTTTCCTAATGGGAAAAGACCAGGGAAAACAAAACCGTGTGGGATAGGCCCAAAGCATACAATATCATTATCATCGGATAGACTCGGCCATTACAAATGGAATCAAATATGGTGTCCATTTGATGTTCCAGTGAGGACACTGGGACCTTCTAGGGGGGGTGGGTTATGGAAATCCCACATTGAAAGAGGAGGAGCATGAAGCACCCCTTTATAAGGTGGTGTCGATACCTCTCCCATCATGGGGACTTTTCTTGGGGGTTTCCCGATGGGAAGAGACCAGGGAAAACAAAATCGTGCAGGCTAGGCCCAAAGCGGACAATATCATGATCGTGGGTTGGACTGGGCCATTACAAGGTTTCCATGAGGTGAAAAGTACTGAATTTGAGAAGAAGGTGGACATGAATTTTGAAGAGGTAAGTACCCTTCTTCGACAACTTTCTATTTCCCAAGGTAAATATTAGTCTCCTCATCCTATACATTATGTTATCTGTTTTGATAACACTCACTATTCTGACCAATACTCTCAACTGAGAGAACCTTTAGAGATTTGTGAGATGATTTTTTCAGGTTTCCCCTATAACCAACCCATTAGGAAAGAACCATAATATCCATACAACCCTGGGTGGAAAGAGAACCAAGACTATAGGAAATTGGGTATTAAAACCAACCTCATTAATAATGTAACCCACCATGGCATATTAGTCATCCACCACCACCACCCAGAAGTGTTTAACCACCACAGAGGCCTTTCTAACAACCCCATATAAAACCCAAACTTAGCCTAGAGGACATGATGAACCAAATGGATGTAAATAATATCCAATTCCAAAAAACCACCCAAGCATCCATGAAAGACCTAAAAACCCAATTAGGCCAACTTTCCAACTCGGTGGGGTAAATCCCAAGTCATGGGTTGGGTAAACTGCCCTTTAAACTACTAGTCAGCCCTAGGGATAAGGGAAATTTTGGTTCCATCACCCTTAGTAGTGGAACAAAACTTAAAATCCAAATAACTTCTATATTAGAGTCATCCCCTCCTAAGTAAACCACCATCCCAACCACTAATAATGGTCCAAGAAAGGAAATACATTATCTAGATAAAAATACCCCTAAAGGAAAGAGTGTGTCTATTAATGAGTCACCTAGCCCAACCATTATTATTCCATTTCCCCAAAGGTCCAACCAACCAAGAAAACAAAAATAAACTAAACTTGATAATTAAATCTTGGAAACTTTCAAAAAAAGTACTTGTTAACATCCCCTTGACTAATGTTGTAAAGAAAATTCCATGATACACAAATTTTCTAAAGGATATGTGTACACACTGAAGTAAAATTAAAGGTGATGAAAAGGTGTTCTTGGTGAGGAATGCCTTACCATTGATAGATCCATCACTTCCCATCAAATATAATGATCTGGGAACATTATCGATTCCTTTCTCCATAGGTGAGTATTTAATTTCTAATGTTATTCTTGATTTGGGTGCTTCTATAAATGTTATGCCTCACTCCATTTTCACTTAATTGTAGGTTAGGTAATTGAAGTACATATGAATTGTTATTCAACTGGAAAATTGGAGTACATCACACCCCGATGGTGTGTTAGAGTATGTTCTTGTGAGGGTGAAAATTTTAATTTTTCCTACTGATTTTTATGTTCTTAAAATGGAAGATGATGGAATAAATGGACATGCCTCACTTATATTGGGGATTACTTTCTTGAAAACCACCAAACCCATAATTAATGTCCATAATGGTACATTATATATAGATTTTTTTGGTGACATTATTCACTTTAACATCCTTGATTCCATGAAGCACCCCTCATAAGAACATTCATCACTTTTAATTAATTCTATTGATATACTACCTTCCCTTGAAAAAACTAATTTTCTTTCTCCTGGTCACCTTTCTAAGTTTTCATCATTGATATACATTCTAGGTAATGAATCATGCATTAAATGTTCAAGTTTTCTAGAAAATTTCATGCATGTTTGTTAATTGATTATTTCTTGAGCATTGATGATCCCATGACCATCAATGACACTGATAAGATTATAAAATATTCTTCCTCATCTGAGGATGTTACCACTAAGCAATTAGATGAGATAATTGACCTCTCACTTTTTCATTCACTCCTATCAATCCAAAATCCGCATGAATTGGAACTTAAACCTCTGCCTCAAAATTTAAAATATTCATATCTTGATAATGGAAACAATATGTATATCATCATTTATAATTAACTCCCTATTAATCATGAATTGCGACTGATTGACCTTTTAAGGGAGTATAAACAGGATTTAGGATGGAAATTTTTTGACATTACTTGTATTAGCCCATAAATTATCATGCATCATATATTGTTAAATTATGGGGCTAAACCAGTGAGGCAGGAATAACATCAATTAAACCCAAACCTCTTAGAAGTCATTAAAAAGGAGGTAACAAAATTATTGGTTGCTATAATAATTTACCCCATATTTAATATCCAATGGGTCAGTGTGGTGTAGGTAGTTTATAAAAAAACTTGTCTTATAGTAATTAAAAATAAAAAAAATGAATTTGTTCTAACCCATGTACAGAATGGTTGGCATGTATGTATAGACTATCATCGACTAAACCAACACACTAGAAAAAACCATTTCCCATTACCGTTCATTGACTAGATACTAGAGTGTCTATAAAGGAAGTCCCACTATTGTTTCCTTGATGGGTATTATAGCTACTTTCATATCCATATTTCCCCCCCAAGGATTAGGAAAATACAACCTTCACTTTCCCATTTGGCACAATTCATATAAGACGATTCCATTTGGTCTTCTCAATGCTCCGGGTACTTTCTAGCGATGCATGGTTAGTATATTTTCATATTATTTGGATAATTACATGAAAGTATTCATGGATTATTTCACTATATATGGATCCTCTTTTGATCGGTGTTTGAGTATTATTGGTTTTTTCCTACGTCGTTGTATTGAAAAAAATATCATATTAAATTTTGAGAAATGTTATTTCATGGAGCAACAAGGTATAGTATATCGACATTTCATTTTGGGGGATGGTATCCAAGTAGATAAATCAAGACTGGATTTCATTTCTTCCCTACTATTCCCCAAAAATGTTCAGGATGTGCAATCTTTCTTAGGACATGCTGAATTTTACTGTCGTTTCATTCTTAATTTTAGTAAGATTGCACTCCCCCTCTCCCAATTGCTCCAAAAAGAAAAAGATTTTTTTTTTGATAAATAATGTTAGGAATCCTTTAATAAACTAAAATGGAGTCTCACATCACCCCTAGTAATCCATCCACCATGATGGAATTTACTATTTGAGCTCATGTGTGATGCCTCTAACTATGTAGTTGGGGTTGTATTATCGCAAAGGGTTGATCAATATTCACATGTTATCATATATACCTCACATATACTAGACCCTTCCCAAGAAAACTACACCAAAAATGAAAAATAATTACTTTCCATTGTGTTTTCCTTGAATAAATTTAGTTCATACCTTTTAGGGTCCAAATTCATTATATTCTCGGACCATGCATCCCTATGGTATCTTCTCAAGAAACCAAAAGCCAAACCATGTCTCATTCATTATATTCTCCTGGTTTAATAATGTAATCTTGAAATTAGGAATAAAAAAGGAGTAGAGAATGTGGTTGTTGACCATATCAATAGGGTCTTACCATCCTAAAACATTGACTCTTACCCCTGTATTCCCATAAATGACATGTTTCCTGATGAGAAATTGTACAAAGTGAAAGTTGTTATTCCTTTGTATGCCAAAATTGTAAATTATTTGGTAGCATCTTACATTCCTATTGATTTCAACAAAAACCAAGTTGTTCGTCTAAAACATGATTCATGTTGGTACATTTGGTATGACCCATACCTTTAGCGTACATGTAGTGATCATGTAATTAGGCGTTGTGTTCCTGATAGAGTGTTTCAGTCTGTCCTTAGGTTCTATCACACTCTTTCTTACGAGGGAAACTTTGGTCCCTAATGGACATCTCACAAGGTCCTTGATTCTAGTCTCTTTTGTCCAACATTATTTCTGTAATCCCATTATTTTAGTAAATATTGTCCTCACTGTCAAATAATAGTGAATATATCTAAAAGAAATGAAATTCCAAAACATCCCTTTCTCTTCCATGACATTTTCCATGTTTGGGGTATTGACGTTATGGGTCCATTTATCAATTAATTTGTAAACTTATACATTCTTCTCACAGTTGATTTTTTTTCAAAATGGGTAGAGGAATGAGACACAAGGATATATGATTCCAATACAATTGTGGAATTCTTGAGAACCCAAATTTTTTATAGGTTTAGATTACCTAGGTTCATCCTCAGTGACCAGGGTTTTCATTTTTTTCGATCGAACAATGCAATCACTTTTTCATCGGTATGGGTTTGGGCATCGAGTGTCTATTGCATATCACCCACAGACCAATGGTCAAGCTGAGGATTCAAATAGAGTGGTAAAACAAATTCTTGAAAAACGGTTCAACCTAACATAAAATATTAGAGTCTTAGACTCAAAGATTCATTATGGTCTTGTTGTAATGACCTTAAAACTCCCATTGTAATGTCACCTTATCAAATTGTTTTCCGAAAGATTTGTCACCTCCCTGTTGAGATAGATCATTGGTTCTATTGGGCTACTAAATAATGAAATTCTAATATTTCTAGTGTAGGTCCTTAAAGGAAGCTACGGATTCAAGAGTTGGAGGAAATGAGTATAGATTCAAATGAGAACTACATAATTTGTAAGGATAGAACCAAGTATTCCCAAGACCATCTCATCCTTCATCACCAATTCCAAACTGGGAAGAAGGTCCTCCTTTACAATTCAAGGCTGAAGTTACATCCAGGTAAGTTGTATTCCCACTGGTTTGGCCCATACATTATTACTAATGTTTATCTATTTGGTGTTTTTCAGGTTTAAAATGAATAAAAAAACACACCTTCACTGTAAATGGGAAGCAACTGAAGCACTTTCACGAAGCCATTTTGAAGTGCCCAATGGAGGAACTATAAGTTCAAGAAGAAACCTATGAATAAAAATCATTATTTTTTATCTTTCCTTCCCACTTTATCTTTTATTATAGTGAGGAAACTACATACTCTAAGTGTGGGGGATTGGTAAATTCCTAGGTTAGTTAGGAACATTCATCATCTTTCTTCTTTTTCTCTTTTTTTTTACTCTTTGGATAGTATTGTTACATTCCCTCACCCGTATATCTTTTATGACATAATATTAATTTTTTATTCCCACTTAATCATGGAAAAATTATGCCCACTTAATCATGGAAATTATTATAAATGCATGAGGAACTTCTCTATTTCAATGTGTTTTAACATTTTTTATCACTAATGGAATGTGTGTTTTAGCATTAATTTTACATTGAGGTGTGAATTTTTCAATAAAATTGTTTTTTTTCGATGATATAAATGGTTGTATCATTTTTATTCCTTTGAGAAGAATGGTACCTTTTGTGTGAGTTGTTTATGGGAAAAAAATCACTTAATTTCTCCACAAATGTTTTTGAACCAAGCCATGATGTGTCAATATTTCTTACTTAATAGAAGGTAAATATAAGTTGGGTTAATATTTATCAAATTTATAAAATGATTTTTCCATATGTTTGTTCCTTTTCCATTATTTTTCATTATTGTACCAGATTAACCTATGCATGTGTACATATTATTTGACTATTGTACACCCTCAAAAACTTTTAATCAAAAAACAAATAAATTTGGGTTGTGTCTTGGGAAAGTCAAAAACCAATCTTACTTGACCTTTTGTCTTGTTATAACTATTACAATTATTGTCATGAGGAGATCGAACAAGGGTTAAGTGATGAGTGCGAGATTTTTTCCAAGTTTAACTTTTGAAAAAAAACAAAATTAATAATAATTGAGGGGAGTGATGAAATGTACAACATATGGGGATATCTAGGTCAAGATCTTAAGGTTTGACTTTTGATAATGCTTAATTTAGTTTTTCTTTAAATTGTATTGCAAAGGGCGTAGGGTAGATTCGGTGGAAAAAATAATTTAAGAAAAAAATAAAATAACCTATATTTACTGGATAAAAAGTGTAAAGAATAACATGGGTTTCTTGTCACACATAAGTGAATTTTTTGAATTTTGAATTATTTTATCAAATTGGTATCATACGTCTCCTTGAATTTCATTCTGATACAATTTATGAGACATATTTTTTCTATTATCACTAAGAATAACTTGTTGGTGTGATTTTTTCTATGATCACATTGCTATAAAGAATTAAATTTTCATTAAATGTTAAATATTCATGGATTTTGGAATATCTCCATGCATAATTTTTGAAAATGTGACTTTTCCCACGAGTGAAAATATTTAGGTGTAGGGGTGTGGTCGTATAGCGATTCACTATTCATTTCTACCCTTATACCATTGTGATAAACTAATTTTGTATCATAAATTCCAAATTTAATAAAAAATTTAACTTCATGTTTGATTCAATAATTTTGTGTTAATAACTTTTAAAAATGGTAATTTCACTTTTTTGGATTATTTCGTTGTAGGTGGTGGTGATTTGGATGGCCCATGATGAAGTTGAAGAAAAATGGGTCAAACTGCGCAGGATCCTAAGAACCCATGTGGACTAAAATGCACACTGAAACTAATAAGTGAATACAATTGGGCTTAAATTTTGTGGGACGATCCAAAATTCAATGGTCTAAAACTCTTCATAAGACACCCAATTCTAACTCATCCATTAAAGGTCCCACCCAAACTGATCATTCCAAGAAAAGGAATATGCTCAATGTTAAAAGTGGTGTTCTGTATTTTGGCAATATCTAGAGCTATTTACCTCCAAATGATACCAAATTTTCTATGGATATTTTTAAGAGGCACTACTATACATATTCCCTTTAATAGTGTGTAAAATATATTTTAACGATGCTAAAAGAGAACTGTTAATTGAAATGTTGATAAAGGACCCCCCCCCCATCAGTGTTATTTTAACATTGATAAAGGCCACCCTTTATCAGTTCTATTTTTAGTATTGATAAATCCCCCCCCCCTTTATCAGTGCTCGAAATAGAACTGATAAAGGACTAACTTGCTACAATGTGCTGTTAATATAATAGTACACCCAGAAAAAACCTTTAATTTCAAACAATGTTATATACATTTAATGTGACACCATGAATACAAAAATTTCAGTCCACGGTATATAAAAAACACTACTATATACATTTCAAACAATGTTTTATATAATTACATTTACAATTATCCAACAAAAATTTAAAAACATTAATGGTTCATATTTTGATGCCTGTGATCCCCTTTCAAAAATTTATGCCCATGGTATCAGTTGTTAAATAAACCATCTCAACCGAGAAAAAGATTCTGCCTATATAAGAAAAAAATATTATGTTAGTAATACTATAAAGAAATAAATTAAACATTAATATGAAATAATACATTAATAAAATGTAAATATTTAATAAAAAATACACATTTGGAGTTTTACTGGTCACGCCATGTGTCAAATTGAGGTGGGGTTGATTCTTACACATCACAAATGACTCGTGGATCATTTTCCTAAAGTATCAAAACAATACGAATACATTTTATTGGTTTTTAGTATGTCAGTTTTGTTTTTTTACTAAAATTTCATTTCAAACTAGAAACACACATTTTGAGTCATACTGGTCGCGTCGTGCATCAGTTTGACATGAGACTAATTTATAAACATCACAAAGGACGTATGAATTTATGTCCTAAATTATCAAGACAATCAGAGTGTGTTTTCAAGGTTTTCAGTGAGTGGCACATTTTGAACTAAAATGTCAATTTTAAACTGATAATGGAAAAATTTAGTCATAACAATCACATCGTGCATCAGATTTATGTGTGGTTGATTCCTACACATTACAAATGAATCATGGATCATTTTTATAAATTATCAAAACATTCTAAATATTTTTTCTCAATTTTTATTATGTCACTTGTTCTTTTTACTTAAATTAATGTCAATTTGAAATAAAAAGACACACTTGGAGTCATACCTATCACACTACATGTAGTATTGAGGTGAGGTTGACTCTTACACATTATAAATGACTCATGTATCTTTTTCCTAAAGTATCAAAATAATCTAAATGTGTTTAGTTAGTTTTTAGTATGTTAGTTGTATTTTTTAACTAAAATGTCATTTCAAAATGGAAACATGCATTTTGAGTCATAGTAGTCGCATTTTGAATCATTTTGATGTGATACTGCTTCATACATATAAAAAGGACTTATTAATTTATTTCCTAAATTATCAAGATAATCTGATCATGTTTTCTTAGTTTTCAGTGAATGACACGTTTTGAACTAAAATGTAAATTTTAAAATGATAACAGAAACTTTTAGTCATATTGGTCACACCATGAATCTAATTGAGGTGGGGTTGATTATACATGTCAAAAATGACTCATGGATCATTTTCCTAAAGTATCAAAACAATATGAATGATTTTTCTCAGTTTTTAGTATGTCACTTATTCTTTTTACTAAAATTAATGTCAATTTTAAATAAAAAGATAAACTTGGAGTCATACCAGTCACACTGTGCATCCTATTGAGGTTTGGTTGACTCCTAAACATCAAAAAATGACTCATGGGTCATTTTACTAAAGTATCAAAATAATCTAAATGCATTTGGTTAGTTTTTAGTATGCTAGTTGTGTTTTTTTAATAAAATATCATTTCAAAGTGTAAACACATATTTTGAGTCATACCAGTCGCATTGTGAATATTTTTGACATGAGACTAATTAATACACATCAAAAAGGACTTATGAATTGATTTAATAAATTATAAAGACAATCAGATCATTTTTTCTTGGTTTTTAGTGAGTGGCACGTTTTGAACTAAAATATCAATTTTAAACTGATAACAAATACTTTTAGTCATACCGGTCACACCGTGTGTTTGTTTGAGGTTTGGTTGATTCCTACACATCAAAAACTACTCATGGATTGTTTTCCTAATGTATTAAAACAATATAAATGTGTTTGATTAGTTTCAGTATTTCACTTGTTCTTTTTACTAAAATTAATGTCAATTTTAAATAAAAAGACACACTTTGATTCATACCGGTCACATCGTGCATCATATTAAGGTGAGGTTGAATTATACAAGTCAAAAATGAATCATGGATCATTTTTATAAAGTATCAAAATAATCTAAATTTGTTTTCTAGGTTTTCAATATGATAGTTGTATTTTGTTACTAAAATGTCATTTAAAACTAGAAAGAATCATTTTGAGTCATATCGGTCACATCGTGCCTCAGTTTGATGTGAGACTGCTTCATACATGTCAAAAAGGACTTATTAATTTGTTTACTAAATTATAAAGACAATCATATCACGTTTTCATGGTTTTAGTGAGTGAAACATTTTGAACTAAGATGTCAAATTTAAACTAATAGCAGACACTTTTAGTCATACAAGTCACATTGTGCATCAGATTGAGGTGTGGTTGATTCTTAAACGTAAAAAATGACTCATTGATAATTTTTCTAAATTATCAAAACAATCCAAATGTGTTCACTTGGTTTTAATTATGTAAATTATTATTTTTAATAAAATTAATGTCAATTTTAAATAAAAGGAGACACTTTGAGTTATATAGGTCACATTGTGCATCATATTGAGGTGTGGTTGATTTATACACATAATAAATGACTTATAAATCATTATCCTAAAGTATAAAAATAATCCAAATGTATTTTATTATTTTTCAATATGCCAGTTGTTCTTTTTAGTAAAATTAATGTCAAATTTAAATAAAAAGAGTCACTTTGAGTAATAATAGGCACATCGTTTATCAGATTGAGGTTCCAGATTCCTACAAGTTACAAATGACTTATGGAACTTTTTTGAAAGTATAAAAACAATATGAATAGGTTTTATTAGTTTTGAGTATGTCGATTGTATTTTTTACTAAAATTTAGGTCAATTTTAAATTGAAAGAAGCACTTGGAGTCATACCTGTCACACCGTGTGTCTAATTGAGGTGCGGTTGAATGATACATGTCCTAAAGTCTCAGAAAAACCTTAACTGTCAATGTTATCATGATTTCCACTTACTTTATTTATCTAACTTTCAAAAATTTATATTGAATCGATGTTCTTAGAGAAAAAACCTTTCTCGTTGTTGAAATTCAATAGAGTGTAGGAAGCTCATGTTCCCGTTATATCACGAGAAGTCACCACAATGAGCACATGAGCTTCCTCTAATCTTATGTATTTCAATGAGAAATTTTTTTCAGCCAAATAATATTGACTCTATACAGTGTTGGCATCTCGACAAAGAGAAGAAATGTAAACTGTAAATATTTGTGAATAAAAAATAAATAAGTGTTAGATAAAAATAATAAGGAAATTAACTTAAAAATTATAGATAAAATGATGAAAATTTTAAATAAAAATAATCACTTATATTATTTTAATGCATTAGAGAATAGATAATATTATGAGGATAATATATTATATGAAAAAAAAACTTTACCTTCTTGTTGAATTCTAACTTTCAGCCTCGAAGTCCTATCTCTTGTGAGCATGAGCAACTTCGAACAAACCACCACAACTCAAAAAAAGGAATCCACCTATACAAGAAAACAATTCTTGTGTGAGTAATACTAAATTGAAATAAATTAAACATAAATATGGAATAATCCACTACTTCTATGGAAGCCACATATTCATGATATGTGTGTACATTCTTCCATCGGGTATGCTGCCCATTCATTTTTAAGTAAATCTATGTCGTCTTATGAATATGAGTCTTTTAGATAGTCATAGTAGTACTAGAAAAATATAAATACACAAAGGATTAATAAATATTTTAAATTAAATAGTAATTATCTTTGAAAATACCTCTTCAAGGATGATATTTTGTTTATAGAATATGATCTATCTCATGAATTTACAAACATAATAACCACAATATTTTCCATTTTCTTGTTTTGAGAACTTCAAAAGCATTGAGTAGAATAAGTAATTTTTTTATATGTGTTTGGATAGTGAAATATTATTATATATACCCTGATACTTGTCCACACATGGTACTTTTCATGTTCTTCATTCTTAGCCCCTATCCTCATTCCTTGTTTTTCACGATATTGATGCACCACCCTATCATAACAAAATCCTCATTAAAACATAATCTAATTTATATAACTTGATGTTTAGTTCTAAAATTTTGGGTGTAGTATATTAAAAATTGAAAAACACCATCATGTGTGGTTTCTTTTTTGGATATCCATGCATTAAATCTAGGAAATAAATCTTTGGAGTATCCAAATTGACTACAATGAGAATCTAATGTTGCCTAAAAACATAAAATGGAATAAGTGATGAAAGAAATGAAAATATATTTGATATGATTAAATTATAGAGTTTTACCCATGAATCATTGTTAATAAGAAGATTTAGTCATCTGTACATTTTCTTTCAAATTATTTGACTTGGACTTCCACTATTTTATCCTCTTTTTTAGAATCTATTTTTGGTTGTTATTTAGAGGATATGTGAGGACTAATGAGTCCGAAAAAATAATGTGGAAATCCCTTCAATTTTTTTTGATATATATTACTTCCAAAAATATGAAATATATTTATTCATAATTAACATAGTATATCAGATTTTGGAAAATCAAATCATGAAAACATACCTAATTTATATTTTTACAACTTAGCTACATAGCCAATCATAGTCAAGGATTTCACTTACATTCTCAACACCAATGAAGTCTTGAACTTCCTCTTCGTAAATATTTTATTCAAAATCATCTATGTGAGTATGAACATTTTTTTATTTTGTATCCATGTAAACCTTCAATGATAGTAAATGCGGATGTAGAAAAAGTATGGTAAATGTTCTTTCGGTAGATATTTTTGATCGGTTGGTCAATCATTTAGATGGTTTTGAGCCGGTAATTCATTTCACCCCCTTTCCTTTTTCCTTATATAATAACATTCATCACTTCAAAAAAAATTCATTAATTTTTAAAGGTTTATCTTGAAAAATAAATTGGAAATGAATACCTCCTTATCAATATGTTTTTTTACAAAATGTGTAAGTCAAGCGATGAATGTTCCAATAGCTTGTTCAACCTTATGAATATCTTACTCGTCAATTGGAATAGGTATCTAGGTGCTCGTATCATGGGATATTCTAATCAACACTCTCACATGTCCTGTTGTAAGTGGATTTTTATATAGACTATCTTCTTTGATATTGAACACCATAGCCCTCACTACAAGGTGATGGTTGGGTGTTGATAGATATAAATCATAGTCATTATCACCCTATAGAATATTAGTATAGGAAAGGTATCAGTGTTTTTTTATTCAAATTTCATAGAAATAATTATTATAACATTGATTACCTCAGCCAAGATAGCTCTTTGAGGGGAAAGGCTCACCTCAAAGTTGGTGGGGTGGGGGGGATCACCAGGAAATGGTTGTTCTTGAGTTGTTTCTTATCTTTTCTCCCCCACCCATTAAAGTTCCTAGAATCTCTCTCTAGCATTGGAATTGTTCTTCAAGGTTATCAAGTCTTTCTCTCATCTGTTTCATTTCTTCACCTTGATCCTCCTCTTGTTTTTTTATCAAAATATATTTAGGGTATCACCCCAAAACCGGTACCTCTGACACAGACATACTATTATGACCACTTCAAGACCACCGATAGTATGTGTTCATCCAGTAAAGTTATTTCTGATTCCTATTACTATGTTTTATATAAAATATAGTAAAATAAGTAATCATTATTTTGTAATATAGATTTAAATCAAAAAAATTATTATGTTATACTTACACATGGTTTCCACACTTCTTGTGTGTTTTCATCTATTAGTAACCCATATTTATTTACATGTGCCTCCTTCCATAGCATATGGCATGGGATGGAAGTGGCTTTGGATTTGGAGTCATCAATATATATATAAATAGAGGAATAAAATTATGTTGTTGTTTCATGTCACATTAAATTATTATATTAGATTTAAAATATATACCAATTTTTTTAAAGTGAAGCATACCCCATACTTGCTTTATGGTAGGGGTACGTTGGTTTTGTTGCTCGTTCCTTATTTTCAGCACTCAGTTGTTATTTCATAAATAAAAAATTATCAAATTGATAAATCCATGTATCGTCAAATAATGTATTACTAGACAAAATGTACCTGAAAAGACACATCTATACGATGGCCAGTAAATTCATCTCATGCTTCTTGGGTTACCAGGTGTGAATAGATAAGCAGTGGGTGTGGGTTTATTTTCCCTTCATCATATTTAAGATAATGTTTTATTAGAATTGTGTGAAAGTATCTATGAATCCTTTCAGTAAGTATTATTATATATTTCTTATAGGATTCATCTACTATAAATACACTCAGTAAGGGTTGATGAATATTGAGTCAATGTTTCATTATTTTATTTTTTAGTAAAATAAATAAATGATATCATAATCCTATAGTAATCTATTCCTACATTAGTGTCTTAAGCCCTACCACAACATGGTGCCATGAATCTACATCAATCGGCACGCATTATGAGTTTCAATTCCAATGTAACAACCGAACATGGCCTTGTTGGGGTTAAAATGTTGGCCCAGTGCATTCCATTCGACCTCATATTTGATGCCTTTAATTTTTTCCTTAATGGTTTTTTCTAACATTGTCAAACTACGGTGCTCCTGTTTTTTTTTTCATCGGTACTTCATTAACTACCATTTCCTTGGATTCAACATCATCAATATGTTCTTCTAGAGAGATATCATCAGCATGTATAGATGGTTGTTGTACCTCTGTACTGGGAGCAGCAACAGGTTGAGAAACTCATTTTTCCTCAGGATTGAGAGCACCAACACATGCAAAAGGTCATTTTTCCTCTGTACTATGAGCAGTAGCAGGTTCAATGACATGTTATTCCTTGGTACAGGGAGAATTCATTATCTTTAAAATTGGTTTAACATTTAATTTAGAGTATATAAATTAAGTAGAGAACAAATAATAACATGAGGTAACACGATGTATATTATAAAAAAATATAACTCGATTATTGAACTCTCTTTTTTTAAAGGCACAAGGTATTTGAACCCTCTATCGACTATCCAAATACCTTCATTTTTGTCTCCTCTAACATACAAAATTTTTTCTACATTGGGACCACTACAAAATGATTGCAACATCCCAATGAAATGGTCATCCTCATTTGAATTTTCATCTGACCCTTCAATGGTTTTGGTAAATAATAGAATAATTAACCACTTTTGGTTTGTGGGATCTGGAACATAAAATAATTTTACTACCTATGCTTCCATTATAAATGGTTCTTCATTGTACCATTCCTTACTGAAATCAACTTTCATAAATACCAATTTAACTATTTTAACAGCACTCCTATTATCAACCCACTTTCATTGAAAAATCAGCACTTGGAATGTTGTATAATACAACTCCCATATTTGTTTGATGATTCCAAAGTATGACATATTCACGTAAATTGGATTTCTTTCCTTAGTACTAGAAATATGCATCGCTTCAACCAAAAATGTAACTCTACTATTTTGCATGGTATCGTCTTCATCATGTTCATTTGTATAGAATGTATAACCATTAATTACATAACAATTGTAAGATAATACATACACACTTAGTCCTTCATCTAGTCATCGAAGTCATTCTGAAATTTAATCTAGATTTTCATCTGAGTCTTTAAAATTATGGTCCTAAAACCATCCTATAAATCATTGATTATGTGTATTTGATATCCAACTTTCATCCCTTTATGGATTCAAATTCCTAATAATTTCTTTGTGGGTTTCAACATATGGGAAAAGATCCAAAATATTATGCAAAATCTAAATGTGGTCCTACTCTAAATCTATAATATTGATTATGAAAACATATCTTCCATAAATTCCTTTACCTGCTAGATCCTCAGTGTGATGAGATTTTTTTAGACCAATTCTTTCTACACTTGATAGGTATTCGGTATATAATTCAATGGCTTCCTCAACAATATATCACTCCACAATACAACCCTCTAGATGACTTAGATTTTTTACATACCCTTTAAAAATATTCAAATATCGCTTAATGGGGTACAACCATTTATAGTGTAAATAACCACATAGTTAAATATCTTTCACCAAGTGAACCATATAATAAACCATCATATCAAAGAATTTTTGTAGGAAGAACATTTTCAATTCACATAATATAACATCAATTTCTCTTTCCATAGAAGGAAATTTCATCAGGTCTATAACCTTGATACATATAGTTTTGAAGAAGAAATAGGTCATGGTTAATGTATTACAGACATTATTGGGAAAAATTCAATGTAAACTTATAGAAATTATATCTTGAATAAAAACATGGTAGTCTTGTGATTTTAGACCCTTTAACTTTAAATCGGATATTGAAATGATTTTATTGATATTTGATTAATACCCCTATGGAACCTTTACATCATTTAAGAAGTATCAAAAACTGATATATCTCCTTCCTAGAAATAGTGTAAGTAGCTGGAAGAAGAAAAGTTCATTTTTCACCCTTCACTAGCATCAAATCTTCTCGTATTCCCATGTCAACCATGTCCAACCTAGACTTAATTCCATCATTTTTTTAGGTGCATTTAGAAACATTATGATGACACTATAACATACATTTTTTCAACATTCATAACATCAATAAAATTTTTGACGTATAGAAAATTCCAGTATGGTAATTCAAAAAAACTGATCATTTTTTCTAATCAGTTTTCGTAAGGTTTTTCGAAAAATAATTACCAAAAGTAGTGTCCATATTTTTTTACTTTCTAAAAAAATTGATCACCTGTTAGTTGATACGGTGTTGTATGTTCTTATGAAATTCTATAAAATGATGTTGTCTAAGATCGGTACTTATGTTGTCAGGGTAGAAATCTGTGATGTCCTAGAAACACAGTTTTCGATGAATGTTTAACCTAATTTATTGTGTACCTTGTTCTCAAATGGGACACCCTTGAGTTCCTTTAATGATATATCCTGAAAATTTTCCATAATAAGGAAATTGATTTATCATCCTGTACGACATGTCTCTCAATGTGAAATCTTTATTTCTTTAAGAATCATACAACGTAACACCTAAATCCCTCAATAATTTCAAATCTTCGATCAATAGATCCAAATAAACATCAATATCATTACCCGGTTGTTTTAGTCCTGATATAAGCATAGATAACATAATGTATTTTCATTTTATGTATAACCACAGTGGAAAGGTATAATTTACCAACATAACCATCCATGTACTATGAGTGGTGCTTTGAAAACCAAAAGGATTAACTCCATCTGTAGATAACTTGAGACGGAGGTTTCTCATCTCATTTCCAAATTTAGGATACTCATGATCAATTCTCTTCCACTGAGGAGACCCTTCCATGTAACATAGTTTCCCATATTTATTTCCTATATCTATGTGTCATTTCAATTTCCCTATAGTCTCCTCACTTCTATATAGGCACTTAAACCTTGTAATGATTGGAAAGTAGCATACAAATTCCATATGATCGTATTTCTCTTTCTTGTATTGAGAAGCAACACACTTTGAGCATTATATAAGTGATTTTTAGTCCTTTATAAATACTATGAAATCATTTGGGAAGGCATGTATTCTTTCAAAGATGATACCCATAAAGGGTAGCATTCGTTTGGAATTTTATGTTCGGCTTAGGAGCTCATTATATTCTAGGAGCATGTTATTCAAGAGAGCAAGTAGTTCTGTAAAAATGGAATCACTCCATCCATTTCATCCTTTCAAATTATATAGATTCAGTATGGCTGACAATGTTGTATATTTAGTGAAACCAGTATACAATGGCATCTTTGCACAACTCGTTAACTTCTCAAACAATTTTGGGAATCACAAAATTCATCTTCAACTATCCTTTTCATTTCCTCAATATGATCTTCATCATTATTTACATCTGTAATCACATCCTTGATATGGTATTATTCATTATACACACTTGTAATCATATCAGATGATCTATAAAATGTAGTTTTATCCCAGTTTCTAGCTACATTAACTTTTTCCCTGTGTTTATTCCAACATTTATAACTTCGATCTATTCCATGATAGATCAATTGTTCTTCCAAGTGCTCCAAAATAATTAGTATTGAATAAAAATAGTATAAACATGGACAAAAGATTTGAGGAGGGTTATATGCATGATCTTTTACAAACTTGATGAACAATTTTACTATATATTTATACTCTTGTTTCAAATGATTGTCATCCATTCATTCTTTATTCATATCCATTCTATTTGATTCAGTAATAGTAATATTTAACAAAATAAATACACAAAATATGTTCAAATAGGGTCATCATCCAACTATATATCCCTATTAAAAGATCCAAAGGAAGCAAAAAAAGACTAAACAAACCTAAACCTATAAAAATAATATAACATTTTCCAAAAAAAAATAACACTTTAAAATAATCCAAACACTTGGTTTGAAATCCAATTAACACAAGAATAATTTTTAAAGCATCAAGTCGGTGATTACCATTGATTTTAAAAACAAGAGAATTCTTTTAAAAAAATCCATTTAAGTGTTTTCTCAAACACTTTTCATTGAATATCATTCCATAAAAAGGGATAAAACCACTTGGAAAATTCCGTTTATCCCTCACGGGCACTAATATAGGCATAAGTATAAAGGGAATTTGGTATATAATAAATCTAGTAAAAATAAGATGATGTAGCTCTAGTTCTCCAACTAAACCAATTCAGAATCCTTTTATACCTACCATAGGTCATGATCTATTTAACCAACTATAAATCATAATTTCCTTGGCTACATAATGTAATGCCCTTGATTTTAGATTCAAACTAACTAAGCCCAATTGGTACCTCCTTTGAATCCATAGTTTTCTGAGTGGAAAAGTAGATCCCATACATAGAGCCACTACAGATCCAAGATGACCTCTCCACACATTACTCAAGACTAGAGTAGATCACACCTGTCTTCCCAACCACTTGATCAATGGAACTAGATATAATAATCCCTTACACTAGAATGTTTTAGTATCACACATGTGATCTTGTGAAAATAATGCCTCAAAGAGTAAAACCCTAGATAAAATCTACACTTTCTAAATACACAAACCTAAATCTTGAACTAACAAGAAGAGTTGACTAAGAACCACTTTGTTTTTTTGTTCTACATCCCGAAGTAGATTCAATGTACACATGAAATTCCACACCAAGAACCTTCCAGATCATGAGTCTGTAGCTTTAGCGTGGTGTAGTCACTATCAAATCTATCCCTTTAATTATTCAATCTAATGAATGAACCAGTTTCCATATGAATTTTTGTAAACCAATTTTTCAATGTTTCTCTAGAAACATAAAGCCCTTCTCCACCAGACCATGTTAACATGGCCCATCCACTAAACCTAGCTAATTTTAGCCTTTATTAAATATCTAACCACTTCAATCTTACTTTGCATCATGTCCCTCGTAACTGAGACCAGTACCAAATCATACCGATATATATTCAGAAACTACTAACTGCTCGGTGTATTCTTTTTCAAGAAGTGCATTACCATGTACTAATTATCCCTCCATAAATTTGTAGTTCTCTACCTTGAAAATTTTAGGTTAGACTAAGAATCTCTCTTTCCATACCAATATATCCATACCTCTTCCTTGTGTACAATACCATCATAGCAGACCTAGTTTCATCTTATCAAAATCACTCAACATTCAGAACCTCACTAAATTAGATCTTTACCACTTTATATGAACCAAGCTTCCATTTCATGATATAGAAACCCTAAAATCATCAACGTGACACCTTTTATTGATTCCATGTAGTAGCATAGGTCCTCTAAACTCTTTTTTAGATAACCTTTTTGGAGTTTCATTTAGTATTCTTGATGCAATTCTTCAAGGAATGTTTCATTTATAACATTGAAATATTACAAGTCAAAAGAATAAACTAGAAGTATGGTGAAACCCACCAGACAAAAATATTTTCATACTTTATGATACCTCATAAAGTGACCATAAAATGACACCATTTTTTCAATAAAATAATCATATTCATCATATTTAAAAGAAAATTCAGCGAGCACATGCATAATTTAGAAACAGAGGAAGCAGTGGAACCAACTCTTGAAACTTTTTGAGGATAAATCTAGAAGAAAATTCACATAGAAGAATTTATAAAAGGCATGGGATACATAAGAAACTTTGACCCTACTGACCATATGTTGAAACATGGTAAAGAGAAAAACCTTACATGATACATAAAGATTATTCGCTATCAAAGGAGCTTACCTTTCAAGGAACGATGATGGTGAAGAAAAAGGAGGATGGCGAGACAGTGAAAGAAGGTAGTGAGGTAGGAAGAGATGGCGGTGAGGTAGGGATAGATGGCGGTGAGATAGGGAGAGATGGCACTGAGGTAGGGAGAGATGGTGCTAAGG
Organism: Viscum album; assembly: GCA_963277665.1. NCBI lineage: Eukaryota > Viridiplantae > Streptophyta > Magnoliopsida > Santalales > Viscaceae > Viscum > Viscum album. Next base: position 115,290,747 of record OY728139.1, on the reverse strand, counting down.
TGGGGAGAGACAGCACCAGAGGTGGGTTTGCAACAGAGGAGGGGTTCGCGATAGAGGTAGGGTTCATGGAAGAGGTGGGGTTCGGCGGAGGAGGTGGGTTTCGGAAGTAGAGGTGGGGTTCGAAGGTAGAGGTGGGGTTTGCAGGGGCGAGGGAGGAGGGATTTTCGGTGGCGGAGGAGGGATTCGTGGTAGTGAAATAGGGGTCAACGGTGGTAGGGGTCGACTTTCACAAGAGCTTGAGGTGTGCGAGATAAGAAACTGACTGTTATGGTTCATTTTTAAAAATAGGTACGGTTTTTATCAGTACTACTAAAAATAAATGAAAAAGATATGTTTTATCAATGCTAAAATAAAAATCAGTGATAAAACCTACCTTTATCAGTGCTAAATTTATAGCGCTGATAAAGACAACTTTTATCAGTACTTTTTTAGTGCTGATAAAAGCATCTCTTTATCAGTACTAAAAAAACATTGATAAAGATATAATATTATTAAATTATTTATATTATTATATATATTTAAAAATATATATATATATATATATATAATATATATTTATTATAAAATGATAATGATTGTATTTATTATAAAATGATAATGATTGTATTTATTATACTTATAAATTTATAAATATATATAATTAATATATTTATTAAATTTTATAATTATTTAAATATATCTATAATTATTTATAATTATAATTATATATATTTGTATTTATTTATAAATATTTGTATATATTTATAAATATATTTATTTAATTATATATATTTATAATATTATAAGTATAATAAATATATCACAATTGGGGGTTTGAGTGAGTGGTAAAGGCTCCTCATAATCCTACATCAGACCCGGATTCAAATTTGGGTGGGAGAGAATTTTCACAGGCAGGCGGTAACGCAGACATGATGTAGGCATGATGTAGGCATGACATGGGCAGACAGTGATGCAAGCATGATGCATGCCTAATGAAGTAGGCATTATGATACACACATGATGTTGCACTAGGCCTTTAGGCCAGTTTGTAGGTCTTTGGGCCAAGTAATGGGTTTCATGCCCACTGGGTCTTCCGGCCATGTACTAAATAAATAAGGCTTGATGGGTGGGTTATCCCTTGGGGGGCTATGACCTACCTTTCTAGCATGTGTCTGTAGTGTGTGTGTGTGTTTAATATAATTGTACCCCCAAGCACCTAATATATATAATAAATATATTTATTATAATTTTATAATTATTTAAATATATATATATATATAATTAATTATAAGTATAATAAATACATTTATTATAATTTTATAATTATTTAAATATATATATATATATTGATAATAATAAGTGTAAATAAATATATATTCATTTATAATTATAAAATTATAATAAATATATATTTATATATAGTTGTAATTATAAATATATATTTATTTATTTAAATAATTATAAAATTATAAGAAATATATTTCTTATATTTCTTATTTTATTAATATATATAATTAATATATTTATTATAATTTTATAATTATTTAAATATATCTATATTTATTTATAATTATAATTATAAATATTTGTATTTATTTATAAATATTTGTATATATTTATAAATAAATTCATTTAATTATATATTTATAACATTATATGTATAATAAATATATTTTTTATAATTTTATAATTATTTAAATAAATATATATTTATTTATAATTATAATTATAAATTGATATATATTTATTTGTAATTAAAAAATTATAATAAATACATATTTATTTATAGTTATAATTATATATATATATATATATATTTTATTTAAATAATTATAAAATTATAAAAAATATATTTATTATATTTATAATTTTATAAATATATATAATTATTATATTTATTATAATTTTGTAATTATTTAAATATATCTATATTTATTTATAATTATAATTATAGATATTTGTATTTATTTATAAATATTTTTATATATTTATAAATATAATTATTTAATTATATATATTTATAACTTTATAAGTGTAATAAATATATTTATTATAGTTTTATAAATATTTACATATATATATATATTTATAATTATAATTATAGATATGTAAGAACTCGGATCTTCTTTTTAGGTATGGACCTTGTTTCCAGGTGTTTTTTAGAAAAAGGAGAGATTTTGGACATTTTATAAGTACACATCGTGTACTTAGGAGTACACACTGTGTACCCTACTACCACGTACAGCCGTGTCTTGGGTATGTAACGGCTGAGACATGGTCATGTGAGGTGACCTGGAGACCTCTTAAAGCAGGGGTTGGTTGAGGCATGTACACGGCGTGTACATTAAATGAACATGTCATGTACTTTTTCTTTTATTTGATTAAACAGACTGGGGTTGCGTCTAATCGCCAGATTCATCTTATTCTGGCCTTGGTTCGTCCAGGAGCGACCGAGAGTGATGATTATTCTTCCAGCCACAGTTTCCCCATCCATGGTCTGATTCGATCTCTAGTGGGTGCGTTGGAATCCCACCGGTGATTCCTTCCTTCTTCTTGAATCTCACTTCTTGATTTCTCCTCTCTCTCAAGTTATTTTAATGTTGAACATTTTTTACCCTGTTTTATATCTATGATGTTCTATGTCGTTTCAAGGGCCAAAATTTGAGAGTGTTCTTCGTACAACGTCTAGGCATGTGGTTTGTTGCCTTTCATTGTTTGTCTTTGAGTTTTATATGCCAAAGTGTCGATTACCCATGTTTCGGGTATTTCATGTTAAGGAAATTGAACCCTATTTTATTTTCCTTAGATTTATTGCAAAATTTAGGGTTGTTGATGTGATATTATTTGAAATTGCATGTTTAAGAAACTCCCCGTGGGTGCGTTTCCTTTTTTTGATTATTTAGGGTTGTTTAGTCCAGGTTTCCTATAAGGCAAACCTTGTTTCCTTGCCTTGCTTGATAGGATGGAACTATTTGACTATTTCTTCTTGTTAAATGCTTGTGATATGCATTGTATTTGTTTATCCATGTAGTAATTGAGATTACTTTGCGATGCTTGATATCATATGTGCACGATTAAATTGCGTAGGGCTGTGAGAACCTGGTGTAGTTAGACCACAAGGGGAATTGACATTGAGTGATTCCTCGGAGTGTTTGTTAGATTTAATGCTACGAGACCACAGGGGGAATTGATGGTGAGTTCTCCCTTAGAGTGTCTATAGTTTATGTTACGAGACCACAGGGAGAATTGACATTGAGTGATTCCTTAGATAGTTTATAGTTATTGTGGAAAGACCATAGGAGGGATTGACGATGAGGGCTTCCTCAGAGTTTCTTTGCCTTTTTAGTGCATTACTTGGCCAGATGGGTTAGACTGTGTGAGATACCCAGAGGGTTAACTTAAATATTGAATGTTTGTGATGTGTCTGCCACGCCAAAGAACAAGCTTGGATTCGGTCCTATTAGGTAGTCTTCTGAGATACCTTTTGTGATACTTACTTGATTAAAGGTTGAACATTAAATTCTATTTATGTAAATGGAAACTATAGGATTGGTTACTTTTTTGCACTCCTAACTTCTTTGTTGTATTCCATTATTACCTGCTATATATACTCATTGACAGTTAGGCATAGATATTGTGGTGGTTGCCTACTAGGATTCATCTCACACCCTATTTGGGTCATGATTTTGGACCCAAATAGATTATATGGTTTCATGTATAGATAAGGGTAAGTTCCCTTCATCATCAGGTATTTTATTTTTGTGGAGCTGGAGAGCATAGGACCAAGCTAAGGTTTGTGATGCTGCTGGAGTTTATTTGTTTTATTCTGTACTTTGGTTTAGTACTATATTTCCAACATTGTGACATGTTTGTCTGTTTTTCTAGACATATGTGGCATGAATCATTTATATATGTGCTCTAATTGGTTATTTACTTTCAGTATTCAACTGTTTACTTATTGTATGGTATTATTGCTTCCACTACTATTTATTATTTGTTATTCCACTATGCATACTCTTCCAATGTGAGCATAGTTTTCCCACTATCACACTCAAGGACCTCGCTGCTAGTTAGAATCCTCTGGCATTCGTGGAAATGCGCTTGAGGCCATGTGACTAACCAGGTGTGGGGCACCTTTGGGCAGCACATGGAACTGGGACGTTACAAAGTGGTATCAAAGGTTTCTATTTTCTTCTTTGTCTTATTGTTTGGATCCAATAGATAGGGATAGGAAGGAATAGTTAGTTGGTAATAAGTTTTTCTCAGGAGTATCTAACCCGTGAATAGGGGAAAGCCAAGTTACCTCAAATATTGAAATTTTTTGGTTTTTCAATTATTACAGTTGATTTGATTTCACCGTTGGGCGACTCACTTGTATTGTACTATTATCATTGATATTATTGAGGTTCTATTTCTATTGAAACCTAGTGAGATGAAGGTATTCCATCTCATGCATCATATAGTCACTTGCTAGAGATCACATGTCATGCATTTTGCCATTCCATTTAGGATGCATTACTGATTTCATGTTTTTGTGATAGATTTTGTTCTAGATATTCATGTTGTGGTGATAGATGTTGTGATAAAATACCTGCTATTTTGATAGGGTATTGGAAAAATTTAAATTTTCATTTGTATGGATGCCAAACTTTGGTCCCTGAGGTATTATGGTCCCTCATGGATCAGAATTTGGTGGATCATCTGATTGATTGCACTGTTATACCTTGTGATATACATGAAAATGATGTCAGGATTTGATTTGCGAGGAGTATGGGCCCCCACAGATTGGAATTTGGCACTTTAATGCTTGTTTCAGTGTTTTCATGGGGATCTGGAGTAGTTTCTAAGGCATAATATTCAGAAAAAACCCAAAAAACATGGTTTGTGATGATGAATACATTCCATGTATCCTTCTGTTTGGGAAGAAATTGTTTTTCTTAAGTACACATCATGTACTTGTTCTACACATCGTGTAGTCTTTAACCGTGTGACTGACATTGTGGGCAAAGACACGGGGTTAGGGAATATTTGGTGGAACATGTCGTGTACTGGTAGTACACGTCGTGTTTTAGATACCATGTATACGGTTGTGTGACTAATGACACAGGTGGATGAACATCAAGTAGTAAATGTTGTGTCTAGTGTGAACACACCGTGTGGAATTCGATCGTGTCTCCATCCATGTAACCAATGACATAGGTTGGTAAAACCCTTCTATTACACGTCGTGTCTAACTTAAACACACCATGTAGTTTTATTCTAAGGGAACCATGTAGTTATAGCCATGTAGAAGTACTTAGGCAGGAGGGAACATTCAAGTACATGTTGTGTCTCAAGGATAACACGTTGTGTGTATGGGGTGTTACACGACTAGGGTTGGCAGAAGTACACACCCATGTAAAGTCTTAAGGGAACACATTGTGTAGATTATATACATTTCATGTACCCCTATTTTGTAAAACTTGATTGTTTTTATTCTTTTATTCCTTTATTTCACTTCTAAGTTCTAGTCCTTGATAATATTGAACTAAGGTGGCCACTTGACCTTGCAGATTCATGCCAGCGAGATGTCCTCCAGTAGTACACCAAGTTCGGGGTGATGATCAGACACCGGAAATGGTAGATTAGGGACTACCAGTAGATCCTCCTATCGTACCTATCTTGGAACCAGTTGTTATACTAGACATAGGTGCTGAGGAAAATTTCTGTGAAGGATTTATGAGGATGATGCAGACCTTTCATGGAACACTACTTCCTACCCCATCTATGGAAGAATTGACGCGAGTTTTTCAGTAGCAGTATCCTCCCACTTTCTCAAGGGATGGAGGACCTCAGGCAGCAGATTTATTGTTAGAAGACATATTTTCTATCTTCGAGAATCTTGAGATGCCTCTAGAGAGGAGGGTGAATATTGCTACTTACATGCTTCAATATTTCTCTAAGATATGGTGGGATGTGATATCATAGGTGGGACGCCAGCGGGTTATGGATTGGGATGAATTCCAATGGACCTTTTATGACTATTTCTACCCAAAGAGACCTTGAGGGATGACCGAGCCTAAGAGTTAATGAGTTTGGATTAGGTTACTCTCTTAGTCATGGAGTATTATTCTCACTTCACAGAGCTGCAGCGCTTCACACCCATTATGAGGGGTGATGAGTTATTTTTGGTGAGGAAGTTTGAGGATGGTCTCAGGCATGACATCCGATCTTGGGTGAATATCTTCATGTTGACTTCCATATCTTCTATTTTCAACCAGGCATTGATTATCGAGTGCAACCTAGGGGATTTTGCAGCTATGGGCTAGGGAAGTTCAGCATCTAGAGTTAGTACTCTTTCGACTGATAGCGGGAAGTACTGCAGAGAGTCTACCCATGGAGATTTGAGTAGGTGGGATTTTCCTTCAGGTAGCCAGGTGGTGTGATACCAGTGCAGGAAGGGAAGACATAATAAACTTCAGTTCTTGAGAGACCCAATTGAGTTCTGATCTTGCGGAAAGATGGGACAACTTTATTATTTCTGCAACGCACTCCTTTCCAGTAGCTAGTGAGGGAGGATCTGTTTTTACTCCTCATACCGGATTTGGACCACTAGTCCGGCATCAGACAAGGGGATGGAGTTCTTCAGGACTTTTAGTCCAAGTTTTTGGTCATGGTCGTAGTGGTCAGACGTAGGGTTTTCGACTATTGTGGGGTGGATCAACTCAGGGATCTCAGACAGCTTCATAAGGCCACGGCACAGGTCAGGCTTTTGTGCTAGAGCAGATCCAGCAGGAGTAGGATCTAGGACCCTCTACAATTAGAGGTATGATTTTGGTTTCCTCGGTTTTAGCTTCTTATCTTTTCAATATAGGTGCTTCCCATAGCTTTATATCTGTGTCTGTTGTGGAGAGCATTGAGCTTTGTATCTTCACTTCTACTAATATCATGACATTGGACACTCCGTTGGGGATTATAATGGATAGTGTACATTAGTGCAATGAGTTCCATCTTGAGGTTGTTGGGTGTAACTTCTTCTGGGACCTTTATGACTTAGAGATGATGGGCTATGACTTCATTCGCTAAATGGACTGGTTAGTTCCCTTCTAGGTTGTTGTAGATTTCTATCATCGTAGGGTGAGTTTCATGTCACCAGAGGGTGGATTGTTTTTACATAAGGGCGAATGGGATGTCCAAGTGAGTATAGTGGGACCCGAGCATCATAGGTTGGGAGGAGTTACAGCCCAAATTTCTAGTCTATATCTAGATGACTAAGGGAATTCACATTTTTACTTTCCTCCAGTAGTCAATCATTTCAGGAATGTCTTTCTATATGAATTTTCAAGTTTACCTCTGGATCGATAGGTAGATTTATCTATTGATCTTGTTACAGGAGTGGAACTGGTGTCCATTCCTCTTTATAGGATGGATACACTAGAGTTACAAGAGCTCAAGAAGTAGTTGGAGGAGTTGCAGGAAAAGGGTTTCATTCGACCCAGTACTTATCCTTGAGGTTCACCTATCCTATTTGCGAAGAAGGTGGATAGTACCCTCAGACTTTCCATGGATTATCAGAAGCTAAACCAGTTGACAGTAAAGAACTGATATACCTTTCCAAGGATTGATGATCTCTTTGATCATCTTAGAGGAGCCTAGGGGTTCTCAAAGATTGACTTGAGATCCGGTTATTATCATTTGTGTGTTATACCATCAGATATACCTCTTACAGCCATTCAGAGTTGGTATGGTCTATACGAGTATGTCGTTATGCCGTTCAGTCTCATGCGCCAGCAGTTTTCATGGAACTTATAAACCAAGTGTTCCATCCATACTTGGACTCCTTTGTGGTGGTTTTCATGGATGATATCTTAGTGTACTCTCACACTCGACATGACCATTTTATCCATCTTGAGATCGTTTTGAGTACACTGAGAGAGCATCAGTTATATGATAAGATCTCAAAATGCCACTTTTGGATGGACTAGGTTCAATTTTTGGGTCATATTATCTCAGATATAGGAGTATCAGTAGACCCATATAAAGTGAGAGAAGTAATTTCCTAGGAGCATCTGAAGAACTTATTTTAGGTACAGAGTTTTTTGGGACTGGATGGTTACTACATAAGTTTTATATAGGACTTTTCACACTTAGTAGTGCCACTGATAGGCCTGACTAAGAAGGGTTCAAAGTACTTGCGGATAGATTCTTGTGAGTCAGCCTTTCAGAAGCTAAAAGGGCGGTTGAATTTAGCACCGATACTGGTCTTACCAGATACTAGAAAGAGTTACACTATTTACTGTGATTCATCAGGTATCAGGCTGGGAGCAGTGATTATGCAGGTAGAAGGATTTTTTGCATACGGGTCTGGGAAATTGAGGCCACATGAGAGGAATTATCTGATGCATGATCTCAAGTTAGATTCAATTGTGCATGCTCTACGCTTTTGGAGACATTATCTTTTGGGAGAGCATTTTGTGGTGTAAATTGTCCACAAAAGTCTCAAGTATATATTTACCCATCATGATCTGAATTTGAGATAGTGAAGGTGGGTTGAGTACCTTCAGTCTTTTGACTTTGAACTTGCCTATACACTTGGGAAAGGAAATGCAGTGGCTGATGCATTGAGTAGTAGGACTTAGATACAGGCAGTTCAGGAAGCCAGCAGTGAGTGGCAGTTTATGGATTTGTTCTATGAGATGCATTTGGAGGTGCATGATAACCAGGGGTAGACGTTTATTTATTTTTTATATGTTACCTCTACTCTACTGGATCGGGTTCAAATGAGGAAGCTATCAGATCATGAAGGCCTAGTCTTATGGGAGGGTTTCTTAGGAGAGGACCCTACTCCTGGATGGGCCATAGGTGAGGATGAGATCTTGCATTTTCATGGGTGTGTATGGGTGTCAGCATACATACATGAGGAGATGATCCAGGATTTTCATTACTCGGTTTGGGAAGTTCATCTTGGTGTCACCAAGATGTATCAAGATCTACACCATCATTATTGGTGGCCAAGTATGAAGAGGGATGTTTCTGGTTTTGTTATGAGATGTTCCACCTATCGCAGGTGAAGGTAGGTTATCGGCAACCGATAGGGCTTTTATAGCAGTTACCCATTTCCAAGTGGAAGTGGAATGATGTCGTGGTGGATTTCATGATAGGGTTAATGAGATCAACTTGAGGGAATGATGCAGTTTGGGTTTTTATTGATAGGTTCATGAAGGTTTCACACTTATTACCAATCAAGAAGACCTTCGGTGTTGATGATCTTGGAAGTTTTTACATCTGATAGATTGTATATATACCTATATTTCCACACTCTATTGTTTCAGACAGAGATTCATGTTTTACTTCTCATGTCTGGAAGGGACTACAGAGGGATTTGGGTACACTGGTACTTCTGAGTACAACTTACCATCAATAGACAGATGGTCAGTCTGAGCATACGATTCAGGTGCTGGAGGACATGCTTTGAGCGTGCTTCCTAGATTTTCAAGGTTCTTGGGAGAAGCACATACGTATGGTAGAGTTTTCCTATAATAACAGTTTTCAGGCGACAATTCAGATGGAACCTTATGAGGCTTTGTACTATAGGTCATGCCAATCACCCTTATGTTGGCTAGAAGTAGGAGAGGTAGCTATGCTAGGACCTCATCTTGTCCAAGAGACCACTGAGCGGGTGGAGATGATTTAGAAGAGGATTTCTACTACACAGTCTCAAAATAAGTCTTATGGTGATCGATAGAGACGAACTCTAGAGTTTGAGGCCAAATATTAGGTTTTCTTACGTGTCACACTGAGGTTGGGACACAAGAGGATTAGGAGATAGGTAATTCTTTTACCGAGATACGTTGAGATGTTTGAGGTTTTGGGGAGATTCTTTCCAGTTTCCTATTGGTTTCAATTACCTCATAGGTATCGGGCTATGCACGACATCTTCCACATTTCTCAGCTATGGCATTACTTCTCAGACTCGTCTCATGTTTTTCAACCTGAGGAGTTTGAGTTGGAGGTGGACACATTGTTCGAGAAGCATCCTATTTGGATTGTTGATCGTAGCGCGATGGTTCTCTATGGCTGATTTTTTCCTCTGGTATGGGTGTTGTGGTAGCACGGCTGAGTGCAGGATGAGACTTGGGAGAGGGAGACCGATGTGCGATCACAGTGGCTGGAGCTGTTTGAGGATTCTTCTTCATCACCTTATTAGGGAAATTTGGGGATGAATTTCTTTAATGGGGGAAGTTTATAAGAACCCGAATCTTCTTTTCAGGTATGGACCTTGTTTTCAGGTGTTTTGAGAAAAATGAGAGATTTTGGACATTTTATAGGTACACATTGTGTACTTAGGAGTACATGATGTGTACCCGGATACCGTATACAGTCGTGTCTTGGGAATGTAATGGCCAAGACATGGACGTGTTAGGTGACCTGGATACCACCTAAAACGGGGGGAGGTTGAGGCATATACATGTCATGTACATTAAATGAACACACTATGTACTTTTTCATTTAATTGATTAAATGGATTGGGGTCGCATCTAATCACTGGATTCATCTTCTTTTAGCCTTGGTTCATCCAGGAGTGACTGAGGGTGATGATTCTTCTCCAAGTCATCGTTTATCCATCCAAGGTTCGATTCGATCTCCTATGGGTGTGTTGGAATCCCACCGGTGATTCCTTCCTTCTTCTTAAATCTCACTTCCTGATTTCTCCTCTCTCTCAAGTTATTTCAAGGTTGAACGTTTTTTACCTTTTGTAGATCTACGATGTTCTATGATGTTTCAAGGGTTGATGTTCAAGATTGTTCTTTGTACAACATCGAGGTAGGTGGTTTTTTTCCTTTCATTGTTTTTTTTTTGAGTTTTATATGCCAAAGTGTCGATTACCCATGTTTCGGGTATTTCGGGTTAAGGAAATTGAACCATGTTTTATCTGCCTTAGATTGATTGATAAATTTATGGTTGTTGATGTGATATTATGTGAAATTTTATGTTTAAGGAACACCCTGTGGGGTGTTTCCTTATTTGATTTTTTAGGGTCATTTGGTCCAAGTTACCTATGAGGCAAACCTTTTTTCCTTACCTTGCTTGATAGGATGGAACTGTTTGACTTTTACTGCTTGTTAAATGCTTGTGACATGCATTGGATTTATTTATACATGTAGTATTTGAGATTACTTTGGGGTGCTTGATATCATATATGCATGATTGAATTGTATAGGTCTATGAGAACCTCGTGTAGTTAAACCACATGGGGAATTGACATTGAGTGCTTCCTCAGAGTGTCTGTTATATTTCACGCTACAAGACCATAGGGGGGTTGATGGTGAGTGCTCCCTCAGAGTGTCTATAGATTACATTATGAGACCACAGGGGGAATTGACGTTGAGTGCTTCCACAGAGAGATTGTAGTTATTGTGGAAAGACCATATGGGGAATTGACAGTGAGTGCTTCCTCAAAGTTTCTTTTCCTTTTTATTGCATTACTTGTCCAGAGGGGTTAGACTATGTGAGATACCTAGAAGGTTAACTTAAATATTGAATGTTTGTGATACATATGCCAAGCCAAAGCACAAGCTTGGATTCGATCTTTTTATGTAGTCTTCTGATATGCCTATTTTGATACTTACTTAATTAAAGGTTGAACATTAAATGCTATTGAATGTAAATGGAAACTATAGGATTGGTTACTTTGGTGTACTCCTAGTTTCTTTGATGAATTCCATTATTACCTACTATATATACTCACTCACAGTTAGGAATAGATCTTGTGGTGGTTTCCTACTGGGATTTGTCTCACACCCTGTCTAGATCAAGCTTTTGGAACCAAATAGATTATGTGGTTGCATGTATATATAAGGGAAAGTGTCCTTTGTCATTAGGTAATTGATTATTGTGGATCTGGAGAGCATGGGACCAAGCTGAGGCTTGTGATACTGTTGGAGTTTATTTTTTTTCTTCTTTACTTTGGTTTAGTACTGTATTTCCAGTATTGTGACTTGTTTGGCTGTTTTCCTAGACATATGTGTCATGTATCATTTATATATGTGCTCAGTTGTTTATTTACTTTTAGTCTTCTGCTCTTTACTTATTGTATGGTATTATTGATTTTGTTACTGTTAATTATTTGTTATTCCATTGTGTATACTCTGTCAATAAGGGCATAGTTTCCCCACTATCACACCCAAGGCCCTCGCTGCAAGTCGGTGGCCTATAGCATTCAGATAAATGCATTTGAGGCCAGGTGACCAACTAGGTTCTGGGAACCTTTGGCCAGCACCCGGAACCGAGACGTTACAAGATAAATATATTTATAAATATTTGTATATAATTATAAATATATATATATATATAATTATAATAGATGTATCTATTTTAATTTTAAATTTAATTAAATATATATATATATAGTTATAATTATAATTATAAATAAATATATTTAAAAAGTATTTATATATAATTAAAATTTTATAATTATAAATATAATAAATATATTTATTATTTAAATATATTTATTTTAATTTTATAAGTATTTATGAGAACATAATAGATTAATGGGTATAACATGAATGAATCATATACCTAGTAAAGTATAGATCATAAAAAATGAGTCATCACATATATAGACAACATAAATAATAATAAGGGTGTAATGTATAAATGAACATTCACAATGAATGCATAACATATGCACATCAATTATACTCACGCATCAGTATATTTATTGACCAAATTCATTGGAACATATATTTATTTATTTATATTTATAATTATAATTATATATATTTAAAAAGTATTTATATATAATTATAAATATATAATTATATATATAATAAATATGTTTATTATTTAATAAAATTTATTATAATATTATAATTATTTAATTAAATAATTATTTAATTATAATCTTATAAATACTTTTTTATAATATTATATATATATTTGAATAATTAAAAAATATATATTAATTATAAACATGTGTTTTTTTTAATGTATATAAATAAACATTATTTTTTAATATAAATATAATAATTTTATAAAAAATAACAATATTTTTTATTAAAAACCTTTAATAGCACTAAAAATGATGATAAAGGATGCACTTTTATCAACGCTTGTTTTAGCACTGATAAAGGGTGTATTTATCAATTCTATTAGCTAGCGCTGATAAAAGTCACCCTTTTATCAGTATACTTTTCGTAGTGCTGATAAAGGTCATCATTTCCCTTACACCAATCTATGGTAGTGAGGTGGGGAAACATGTTTGTAGTTTTCTCTAAAGTGATATAAGACTTTCTGGATGATGAAAACCATGGTCCAAGTGGTTTTACAAAATACGTGTGCCTAAAACCACCTTCAACTTTGCTTATAAATTGTCACCTTGGGTACCCCATTTGTATATTCAAACCATGAGCAATGATATACCATTTTGGATACCTAAAGGAGTCCTCTCCTCATAAAATATGTTATGGAGACCCCTATCCTCATAGGGGGATCAAGGATGAAGGTGAAGTCCCACCTGAGCCTCCTCCTCCTCTTGATGGCGAGTTAAACAGTGGGCGATCATTTCAAGAGAGCTATGCATCTTGTAATGGGAATTCCAACAATTTTTATTCTTATTTTTTGTGTAATTTGTGTGTGAAACATTTCATTTAAGTGTTATATTAACTTAATCCTCCTTTCAATGCATTTCATTTGTATAATTATGTGTAACACCTTTCATTTCAATACCTATGGGGTTGATATTTAAGTGGGAATCTTGGGTTGTTCTAATTGGACAACACAAGCATCCTATTTCTCTCAAACATACTTAAGATTTCAGTATGCTTTGGTATCCCTTGATCTTTGCTTGAGATCCAAACCTTGACAACATGATAGTTGTGTTAAGGTTTGGTTCTTTATGAATCATTTTAAACAGCATGAGGGGAATTGAGATATTGATTACCCTCATCTAAATTATTCCATTAAACCATGTGTAATTTTCAGATCAATGAACTAAACAAGATGTTTAGTGAACTTGAAATGAACTTATTCTCTCATAATTCTTAAAACATCACATTTATTTTTCAATTATTAAACTCTTTAAATTATGTTATTTTCTTAAAACTATTTTCAAAACCACCCCCATATTTTAGAACTTTTTATTAAAAATACACTCTAAACCTATCAACGCTCCTTGAGAGATAAACTAGGGTATTCCTTATGCTATAAATAACCTTTAAATACATAATAAATTTGACTTTTCATGATAATGTGGTCAAAGTCTTCTAGGTTTACCTCTCCCATTACAAATAAAGGGGCCCCATTGGGGTCCAATTTAAATCATGGGGGGATTATTTATTGAAGATTTGGTCCATTGGTGGACAAGGTAGGGTGACGAGGCCCATGGGTTCTAAGAGACCCATGGCTCTCATCCATTTTAATTACATTTTTATAGAAGTTTAACTTCTTTAACCATGTAAAATTATTTATTAGAAAAATAATTATTCAATTTAGTTTATAATTCATTTCATTAGAAGTGATAATTTAATTATGGGTCACTCTCCACAAGCGGTGTGGCCTGAGCATCACACATAACATATTTATAATTGTAGGATTACCAAAATGGTATGTATTCTAGACTAAACACATCAAAATATGCTTTAACAAAATTATTTTATGTCCCAGTAGCTCACCAAATCCTGTCCCGGCCCTTTTAAGGCTAGAACTGCCCAATTTGAGGTTACACTAACACTGAGACCTTAGATCAAGATAAACATCACAATAAATTCCATTTAGATATTTTATTCCAAGTTTCTTAAGTTTTGATAACCTCATTGGGTGATCTTCACTCGAAGAAACCTCGAGAAACAACCCTCAGAAGGCCCGTATCGGACCCCCAACATGATTCCCTAACAAAGTTCTAATAGACAAACCTGATTCAACATGAATTTCAATTCAAAATAAATAAATAACCTAGAAAAATCTGTTGTGTCACCATAAATTATAGAATTAATGAATAGAGACTAACGAATAACATTATGGGACACCCTCATCCTAAGAAACATAGAAGTTTTTGAAGTATTCAGGTGCTTCCACCATGATCTAGTTGAATCGCTAATAATAACCTAAATCTATGAAGAGGGTATTTGAATGAGGTGAGCATAAAAGACAAGGAGGTGAGTGATGGTCAAAACATACCTAGATTAGGTGTTTAAATCCAATAAAAAATATCCTTTGATAATCTTGTATAGAATGGGTAGAGGGTTGGAGAGGAGGATCATGTGATAGGAAGAAATGAGGAAGAAAGGGGCTACCCCATATTAAAATTTGGGGGTAAAAATTTCCCCTTGAAGGCCATCGGTTAGCTGGTGGCACTACTACAGCATTGGTTGTAGTAGCCACCTGACTCCTTTAGAGGATTATCTGAACCCCTAGTATGACTTATAATCCTATTTTTAGGTGTAAAACACCTCTTTTTAGGTGTTCCAATCCTCATAACTCGGTTTTGAATCCCGATTCACAAATTTTCCTAGCCACCAAATCAAAATTCAAATTCACCTTGAATTTCAAAAAAATTCACCCAGACATGATATCTTACAACCTTCCCACCTTAACACTTCTCATCTCTGGGAATTCTCGGTAAGAATCCAAATGAATTTCCTAACCCAACCTAGTTATGAATTCACATCAAATGGCATGTTCCATATTTGAATTGCCCACATGCTCCTAAAGTTTCACTTTGAACGTAAGGCTCTTAAACCACCAAAACCTGAGACAATGCTCACAAAACCTTTTGGAACATCAAAATAGTACTTACGAAATCCTATCTCACCTGAGACATGACCACATCATCTTTCAATTCATTATGATGCATCACAACCCGCCACCATCAGCAAAATACCAAAACATTGTTGTTATACTCGTCCATTCAGTTCATGGTTCTCCCTATTATGGTACTCAATTTCTAATAACCAATTTCAATCTTTGGTGACTCCACCATCATAATTACATGTTGAACACACTATGCCTAAAAGTAATTTGAGGGCACCACTCATGGTCCTTGATTCTGATTAAAATGGTAAACTCTAGTTAACCATGGTCAAAACCCGTTCATACTGGTTTTCTATTAAAATCAGTGATTCTTGAAACACTTTATCAATATCTAATATGACATAGAATTTTAGTTTACAACTCACTACATCGAGTCTCATATGAAAATGGAAACTAGTTTATCTCTCGCTAACCCGCATTAGATGCGCTTGACTCCAAATGTCGACGCACTGCTAATTCATTCGGTCAGAAATTATTCCCTCCTAAAGGCACCCTGTGATCAGTCAACATTTACTGAAGTTTTATCCTGAATTATTGTGGATTTCAGCAGTCAATACATCAACTAACAAAACTATAAATAATGTTGTTCTGCAATCACCAGCACACCTATAATTTGAGACACCCTCGAACTGCTTTAATTATTACTCAAATATTATTACTAACACTCAGACACTATCTGAAATTCCATCAAAATTCACACCTAACATTCCTCAAAGAATCCAGTTTTATTTTAATAAAGTTATAAACCATGCCGACATCTAGTTCCACTTTGACCACCAAGGTTCAATCTCTCTATAACCACCACCCATTGGTCATACGCATGCAACTGACACAAAACTTATACCTCAAGAGTGTCCTAGTTTTTTCTCCAAGAAATTAAATTCTCATTTTCCATTATCTATGCCTCATCCATAATTGGGAGCACTAACTAGTAATGGTCATACCACTCATAAATAATCACTGGCTCCAATCATTAATTAATCACCCATTCTCAACTTACGAAAACATATTCCAAAGAATCCACCTAAATTCACTCATAATGAGGGTCACACCCTCAATCAAACTATGATTCACTCCCAAACATAGGTATTAACTTATATTTTTCCTTCTGAGCACAACCTTAATAGGTTTCATCATCAAAAGATGTGTGTTTCTCAACCTGATCCACACTCACTCACACATCAACAACTAACACTACATCTTTATGGAATCACCATCACCCTAGAGGAGACATTACTCATTCTTATCCATCGCTTTGGACCATCATAACTGCAAGCATCTTCAAATTTCCTCATTCTATCACTCCAAGAGGGTCCCACTAGTCGATGTTATCATCCCATCTTGACTCTCCTCCAAGTCATCATGAACCAACACTCATACAGTGCTACCTCTAGGAATCACTTGAGTTTTTACCCGACTTAAACTATCTTCATGAACTGGATCAGATCACATTTCACCATTTATATAAAAAAGGCATCATGTACATCCAGATCATACTTCTTCGATTTCATTTGAACTAAACAGACATACTCTCTTATACCACCTAATTCATCAGCAAAAATAGAACATTGTATCTCCATTATGCGCCAATCATCCTAAAGTTACAAAGGATCAAATAAAAATTGATAAGGTGGATTGAATCAGTTGTTCTATTTTTATAAGTTTCAATAATTTTAAAACTTAACCCCTAAAACCTATTTAAGTTTATGATCTAACTTTCTTCATCTTTCCATTATGATCTAACAATCTTCTTCATCTCATTACAATATTAATTTATTCCTATACCCATTATGATCTAACTTTATTCCTTTGAGTTAGTCTGATTAACTTTCCTTCTCAGGGTCAATCTGATTAAATTTCCCTCTCAAATTCATTCCAATTGAATTATCTTCTCAATGTCATTTTTATTGACTTTACTCCTTAGAGTCGGTCTAATGAAATCCTCATAATAATGAAATTCTCATTATGATGGAAATATCATTATGATGAAAACTTCACTCTATAAATTTGAAATTCTTCAAACCTCATCAGCTATAACTCATTCATACTTTTGAAAACTTTTGTACCTAGTACTTCTAGATCCAATGTAAAAATTTTCTTGATTCATAGAACCAATATAATCTTTCTGATTCTTTTATTTCTTAAAAATATTTTAGCATGAGAGTTTTCATTATTTATTAGAACTTCAAGATCAATAAAACATCGTATAACTTACATAGGAAATTATTATGTCATTACTTACTTTCAATACCTTCTTTCTTTCCAACCAAAAATAAATATTATTGGTTTCACCCATTCTCCCCCTTTTCTTCATAGGGCTTCTATCAAAAAATTTATAAACAACTTATGATATTTTATAATTACAAACTAGAAAAGCATTATCTAGCTTCAAGTTATAAAGTTTAAGAAATTTATAATCAAAATTGAGTTTGATGAATCTTGAACTTCGTGTTAGTGGATCTAAGTTTGATGGTGCATCTGATCAACAACTTTATAGAATTTATAGATATCATCTTCTTACACATTTTGCATCCATTATTGCTTAGTCCAAAAACATGTGTCTGAAAACCTGTGTTTAAAAAACAAATTTCTCAAAGATAAAAACTTTTATCCCCTTTGTGTTTGTATTCAAACATTCAACAACTTTAACCTATTTTTCAAAAAAAATATTTTAAAAAAGATTAGTTGTCAAAAAATATAAAACTTTGTTAAAAAAACATCACATAATTTATTCAATCTCCCTATTTATATTTGTTGAAAACACTTGTTAACAACATTTTCAACTCTCAAAAAAATTCAAAATTCACCTTTTGTAAACAACTCAAGATTTTTGACTTTTACAAAAACTTATCCTTTATTAAAACAGAGTGTCCTAAAACCACACTTCTTGATAAAGTAATGTTTTTGAAGGAATTTTATCGATAGATAACAAGAAAAATTTATGTCCATGTTAATATAATCTCCCCTCACTTTTATCTTTTCCTCTCACTTTTCTTTTTATATCTTTTTTCTTTTTCTCTCCCCCATTTTATAATAACCACAACTCCAAATTCATTAAATATAGATAAGTAAAAAAATTCTTAAAAAGCAAAAAGTTGTTAATTTATCTCCCCATATGTCAACATAATCCAAATCACAGTGGTGGGATTCCTTATGAGTATTAGGAATTCATTGGAGGAGGCTGAACATGAAGTTGCATCCTTAACTCAACAAACCTTTCTTTTGGCATTTCCTTTTTGAATATATCAACAATTTGATAATTTATTGAGATATATTCATAAAAAAAATATCCAATAGAAACTATATTTTATAAAGTGAAACTTTATATCAATGTTTTTTGATCTGGAATGTTGGACAGCATTTTTAGAAAGATCAATTGCACTCTGATTATCACAGAGTATCTTCAATGGTTTTGAAACTTTTACTTTCAAATATTTTAGTTGAACTTTTATCTACAACATCTGAGTACAAGCCTGAGTATCCGCAACATATTCTGATTCCACTATGCTCAAAGTTACTGAAATTTTCTTCTTACTATGCCAACTTACACAATATTCACCCAAGAAAAATGTTCCTCCTATAGTTGACTTTCTATCATTACAATCTCCAGCCCGATGTGCATCAGTATAACCATGAAACTTCATCTCACAAATTCTTTTATATAATAACCCATGTGAATTTGTTCCTTTGACATATCTCATAATTCTCTTTTCTACCAACATATGTGATTCTTTTGGATTACTTTGATACATGGAACATAAAGTCACAACATAAACAATATCATTCCTTGAGGTTGTAAGGTAAAGTAGACTTCCTATCATCTTATGAATATCTTTTTTATTCACACTTTTTATAGACTCATATTTACTTAATTTCATACCCATTGAGATAGGTGTAGAAACTAATTTGGATTATTCTATGCTAAACTTTTGTAACAATTCCCAAACATACTTTTCTTGATATGGGGAAATGTATTTTTCTTTTTGTTAAATTTGTAAACCAAGGAAGAATGTTAATTCTCATATCATTTAAATCTCAAAGTGCCATTTCATTTCTTCAAAAAATTTTTACAAACATATTCACTTTCTCCATAAAAAACAATATCATCCACATAAACAATTACAATTAGAGTTATGGAGTCAACATCTTGAACATATAAGTTTATATCAACTTTTCCTTTAGAGAAATTCAATATTCTCAAACAATTTTCAACTTTAGAATACCAAGTATGTGGAGCTTGTTTCAGTACATACAATTTTTTCTTCAATTTACAAACTTTTTTTCATCCTCATCAAGTAGAAACCCACAAGGTTGTTTAATGTAAATTTTTTTAACTTCTCCATTAAGAAATAATGACTTTACATCCATTTAATATACTTTTTAATTTTCGTGAGTAACCACTGGTAGAAACATTCAAATAGTTTCTAACCTTGCAATGGGGGAAAAATTTTAATCAAAATTCACACATTCAACTTACGTAAAGCCTTTAAAAACAATCATTGATTTGTTTCATGAAGCTTCTCCATGTTCATTCAACTTGTTTTTGTAAAACCACTTGGTTTTTATAACATTTTTACTTTTCAAATTTGGAAAAAGTTCCCATATTTCAGGTTTCTCAATCTGATATAACTCTTCATTCATAGAATCTGCCCATTCTTTATATTGAATAGATTCTAAAACTGATTTCAGTTCAACTTTTGAGATAAGTGAAGTTTTATTTTCTGATCTCAGCTTCCTTCTAGTATGAACTGGAGCCTTCTGATTCCAAATAATATTTTTAATATCAACATATTTTTGTAAAGTAAAAAATTTCAAAGTTCCTTTTCCTACTTTACTTTCCTCATTAAAAAATTCATCTGAATATTCATGAACATTACTTTGATCACTTTCATTTTCATTGGAAACTTTCAGTTTTTCTTCCTCAAAATTCCCAGAAACTTTTGTTAAACAAGTTGTATTCTCAATAACTTTCACATAATATGAGTCCAAAAAAAATTTAAACATTTGTTATAATATTTTTAATTTATTTCATTAGGTTAATAACCTATAAAAGTTCCTTCCTCAACTTTCTCATCAAACTTTCCCAGATCTGGATTTTTTATTTTAAATAAACATGGAATTAAAAAAACTTTTAAGTAATTCAATAAAGGTTTTTTGTTATACCATATTTCATAAGAAGTCATTTTTCATTTAGATCTAAAAAAAATCTATTTTGAATATGTAAAATATTACTAACAGCTTATCTCTAATAGAGCTTTGAAATTTTGTATTCTACTAACATACTTCTTCTCATTTCCACCAAACTTCTATTCTATATTTTCACTACTCCATTTTTTTGTGGAGTTTAGGGATCACTATACTCATGTTTTATACCATTATTTCTCATATAAGTTTCAAAAGTATTATTTGTTAATTCGATACCATTATCTGTTCTCAACTTCTTTATATAAACCCTCATTTTGTTCTCAACTTATTTTCTGAAAAACCTAAAGATTTTCACACCCTCTTACTTGTATTTCATAAACATGATATTTTTCATCTGATTGAAATCATCAATAAAAGTGATAAATTAAAATCTATTTTTTTATTGATTTCAAATTATCCCACATAAATTAGAATGAATAAGTCCAAGATGTTCGGTGGACTGAATCTCAACTCTCTTATGAATTTGATTGGTCATCATACCTTTCTAAAAAGTTACACAAATATCTTCTTCTCTTCTTTTAAATTCTATAAAGTTTATAACAACATCAAAATTAGAAATTTTGTTCATGTTTTTCTACCCAATGTGTCTAAGTCTTCGGTACCATAACTTATTTTCATCTTTAGTACATAAGTAACATGAGTTGTTAAATTATTCTATTTGGAAGAGATTCCCACTTTCTCTTTCTCCTTTTGTAATGAATTTTATATCTATCACAATTTTGATAACACAAGAATATTTTCTAAATATAACTTCTTTTACATCATCAAAAAGTTGACTTACACTGAGTAAGTTAGTTTTTAGTCCATCAATAAACAAGACTTCCTTAGATTTCAACTTTTCAACTTTAATCTCTACCATTCTAATTCCTATGATTTTTTGAGAACTATAATTCCCAAAGGTAACACCACCTCCATAATTATTTTCAACATGTTTCAATATTTTTAAATCACCTATCATGTGTTAAGAATAGCCACTATCAGGTATCTATGGTTTGTCCTTTTTACTTTCTTTCAAGACAGTCTCAACAACAAAGGATCTTTATTCACCTTTCTTATTTCCTTCTTCCTTTTCTTTTCTTGCATGCAAAGATTTTCCTAGAATATTAGTCATATATTCTTCATCAATATGGCCCGTTTGATCACATCTTCCACAAATTTCTCCCCGATAGTTAGACTGATTCTTCGTTAGAAAGTTTCTAACATCTTGGGAATTCATTTTTACAACTTTATGTAATTTAGAAAAGTTACTCATTATACTTTCATTATTTATTCCACTCTACTCAAACCTTCTTCTAGGTAGAGATAAGTTGTGCCAATAATTATAATCCTTATGTCCAATGATTCTACAGCACCAACAAAAACCATCAAATCTTGATTTTTTATTGAATTAAGATATTTCTCTATAGAAAATTTTCATAGGTTGATAAATGTTTCCTACTATAATAATATATGGATGTGGGTCATCTTTCCTCATGAGTGGTTTTTCATCTTATGTAGATTAAATAGGTTTCTCACATCCTTTTTCTGCCCAATATTTCTTAATACTTTTTTTAGAACCAAAAATGTTAGAAAAATCATATGAAACATTATTTTTGGTGGGTAAGGATTTCACTTGATTCTTGATTTGAATTTTCTCAGAAACTTTGGAAGTATTATCATTTAATTTCGAATATTTTTTGAAGTTTTAATTCATATTCATCAAGGTAATTTCAAACTAAAGAAGTTTTGATTGAAACTTGTTAACTTCTTCCTTAGCTATTAGCTTATTACTAAGATATTCAACCATCTTTCCCTATTTAGAAATTCTAAGTTTGTAACTTAATATCTCATGGATGTATTATTCTTATTTATTGACATATTTTTCACCTTCAAAAACTTTTCCACCATATTTATTTACTATTTTGATTTATTTCTTGAGATATTTGTTTTTCTCAAGACATGAAACAAGTTATGTTCTAAGATAATACTCTCTATAAGAATCTCCACCTCCTTCTTCTTCATTATTTGAGGAGTATTTAATTTTCTCAAATTTTACAATGAATTTTTTAAACTTTTATAAACATTAATTTTATAAAGAATCATTTTCAGTTGAGTCCTATTCAGCTTTCTTACTCAACAAAATTCTCTTATTCCTAGTAAACTTCTTATATTTTTTGGATTACTTTTCTTCTTTAGAACTTTTGTTCCAATTCTTTCATCGATGTTTTTCATCACAATCATCTTTATATTCTCCAACATTATTCTTGGTACAATTTGTAGAAAAATTTTCAATTCCACCACACTCAAAACATTTGAGAGAAAGTTTACCTCTATACTTTCCTCTTCCTCTTCGATAGTTTCTGGATATATGATACATGATTTTATCTTTTAACTCATCGTTCTATTTATCTTCGGAATCCCAAGGATCAACAACTTCAATATCTTGAATATTTATTTTTCTCATAGCTTCAAAAGAAATTTCATATTTTATCTTATTTTTGAACATTGAAGTTGTTCTCATTTTATAAGAAACAAGAAAGTTATGAAATTCATCAAGAGATAAATCATTTTTATATTATAAAGTGGAAATTTTAGAATCAAACCTATCCAAAAAGTTTCTCATAAGATTATTAACTATTATATAATCTTCCAGGACATATCTGAATCCTCTGATGTTGTATATAATTTCATTTACTCTGGTGAAGTATTTATTAATATTTTCTTAATCTCTCATTATTATGTCTTTATACTTACTATTCCATATTTATAGCTTTGATTCCTTGACTTCAATATTCCTTTCAAAAATACTTTCCAACTTGTCCCACATAATCTTTGATGTTTTGAGACCCATAACCTTCATATAAAAATTTTCCGATAAGGACATAAGGATCGAATTTCTATCTTTTCCATCTACTTTGATATTTCTCTTATCAGTAAAAGTCATTGGGGTATCCTTCTTAATAGGTGGAAAACCAATTGTAGTAGCATAAAAAACTTCCAGATCAAGAGATAGGAGATAAGGAATCATCTTATTTTTTTCATCCATAATAATTTTTTCTATCAAATGTAGGAATTACTTTATTATTGATAGAATTGATATTATCTATAATTTGGATTCAATAATATGACCTTCCCTATGATACTAATTGAAGTTATAAAGGATCTAATAAAAAAGTGAAAATGGGGGGTTTAATCAGTTGTTCACTTTTTATAAGTTTCAATACTTTGGAAACTTAACCCTTGAAACCTATTAAAGAAAATTACAATATCATATTTTAGTAAATAATCATATATGAAAAAGTAGGAAATAAAGTAAAGCATGTGATATTTAAAAGGCTCTTCCTTAGTGTGAGAACCTACATCCTTATCATAGTCACTCCCGTGGATCTATGGAAATACACTATTATGAATAAGTGAATATAACTTATGCCAACTCCCATTGGAAACATTCAATCTCTTGATAGGAATAATTATACTCACTCCCATAAGTTTGCAAAGTTTTATTACAAAACAATTGATCTGCAACAAAAGTACAAAGACTTTGTTTAATTTTCTCCACTAAAGTTCTGGGGTCCAATGACCTTGAGTTTGATGAACACAATCTGATTGACTCAGTCTAATCCACTCAATACGATGCTCCCTTCCTTAACCTGGAATTTTAAAACTTTCCTCAAATTCTCAATCTGATCTTCCTCAATCCGGTAAGAAAACTTTCAGTTGTCTGATCTTCTAATGAGATCTCTTTCCAAAAATAACTCTACCTCAACTTTTGACTTAAACTTTGTAGTGATCTGCCTTTTCTTCACATAAAAAATGATACAAAGTATAAATGTAATATTCATATATTTATAGGTGACTCAAAATAGAAAATTCAATAAATAGAAAAACTTTTCCCACTTACTCAAATTTCAAATATCTGTAAAACACTCACATTTAAACATCAACTTTGACTAATTTAAACCTTCTCAATATTTATTTAAAATTAGTCTTCTAAAACATACTAACTTTTCTTTTGTATGATGTAACTTCCTTAGCTTCATTCCAATGTAAATTTATTATGATTGAACTTCCTCAACTCATTACAATATAACTTTCATCACTTTCCCATTATGATATTATTATCTTCCTTAGCTCTTTATGATCTGAATTTCTTCCTCTACCCATTACGATCTTATTATCTTCCTTAGATCATTACAACCTGACTTTCTTCCTCTACCCATTATGATCTGACTTTATTCATTAGAGTTAGTCTAATTAACTTTCCTTCTCATAGTCATTCTGATTCACTTTCCTTCTCATAGTCAGTCCAATTGAATTTCCTCCTCATATTCAGTATGATGAAACCCTTAAAATGATGGAATTTTCATTATGATAGAATTATCATTTGTATGGAATTGTCATTATGATGAAAAAACCACTTTGAAAATTTTAAATTATTCAATCCTTATCACCTATAACTCATTCAAACTTCTGAAAACTTCTGTTACTAGTACTTCTAGATCTGATGCAAACTTTGTCTTGATTCTTGGAACTGATACAATATTTACGATTCCTCTATTTCTTTAAAAGATTTTATCATGATATTTTTCATTATTTATAATAACTTCAAGATCAGTAAAGCATCGTCTGACTTACATGGGAAAGTATTATGACATTCCTTACTTTCATAACCTCCTTTCTTTCCAACCGAAACTAAATGCGATTGGATACACCTATTCTCCCCCTTTTCTTCAAAAGTCTTACATCACAAATGTTTTTGAAAAATTATGATATTTTATAATTAAAAACTAGCAAAGAATCATATTACTTTAAGTTAGAAAGTTTAATAACTTTCTAATCAACATCGAGTCCGATGAATCTTGTTCTTCATGCCGATGGATCTGAGTCCAATGGTGCATATGATCAATAAATTTACAAAACTTCCAGCTTCCATCTTCCTTACACCTTTTTCATCTGGTACTTCCCAGTTATAAAACATGTGTCTGAAAACCTATGTCTGAAAAACAACTTTCTCAAAGATAAAAACTCCCCCCCCCCCATTTGTGTTTGGATTCAAAGATTCAACAACTATCACATGTTTTTAAAAAACATTATTTTACAAATTTATCAAAGATAAAAACTTTTCCCCCTGTTTCTCAAAAAAAATTCATGTTTATAATACCAAGTACATGGATCTTGTTTTGCCCCATAAAAGGATTTATTTATTTTTCAAACCCTGTTTTCATCCATATTAAGTATAAACCCATAAGGTTGTTCCATGTAAACTTCTTCTTCAATTTCTCCATTGAGAAATGATGACTTTATATCCATATAATATACATTGTAATTCCAGTTAGCATCCACTTCTAGAAACATTTGAATAGTTTCTAACCTTGAAACAGGGGAAAAGGTTTCATTGAAATCCACACCTTCCACTTGTGCATAACCTTTACAAATAAGCCTTTCTTTGTTTCTTGGAACTTCTCCATGTTAATTCAACCTGTTTCTATAAACCCATTTTGTTATGATAACATTTTTACCTTTAGGATGTGGAATAAGTTCCCATGTTTTTTTCTCAATATGATCCAACTCTCCATTCAAAGCATCTTCCCATTCTTTGTGTTGAATAGCTTCTAAAACTGAATCCGGTTCAACTTTTGAGATAAGTGAAGTTTGATTTTCTAATATTATCTTTCTTATGGTCTAAACTCGAGCCTTTTGATTCCAAAGAATATTTTTGGTCTCAATATATTTTTTTGAAGCAGTAAATTTCATATTTCCTCTTCCTGCTTTTGTTTCCTCATCACATGATTCATCTAAATCTTCATTCACATTACTTTTATCAATTTCATTTTCATTGGAAACTTTCAGTTTTTCTTCCTCAACATTACCATAAAATTTTGTTAAAGAAGTTGTATTATCAATAACTTTCACATCATATGATCCCAAAAAGTTTTTTAAACATGTGTTTCAACATTTGTAACTTATTTCATTGGGTGAATAACTCATAAAAGTTCCTTCCTCATATTTCTCATCAAACTTTCCTAGATCCACATTTTTTTATTTTAAGTAAAAATAGACTTCAAAAAACTTCAAAGTACTTAAATAGAATTTTTTTTATACCATGTTTCATAATAACTCATGTTGGATTCCGATCTGAACAAAAAAAAAATTGGACATGTACAATAGTACTAACAGATTCTCTCCAATAGAACTTTGAAAGTTTGTATTCTTCTAACGTACTTCTTCACATTTATACCAAACATCTATTATTTCTTTATGATAATCCATTTTTTTATGGAGTGTAGGGATAACTATACTGATGTTTGATACCATGCTTTCTCAAATAAGTTTCAAAATTATTTTTGTTAATTTGGTACCATTATCTATTCGTAACTTCTTTATATAAACCCCCATTTCATTCTCAAATTCTTTTAAAAAAAACCTAAAAATTTCCATAGACGCTAAATTGTGTTTCATAAACATGATGTTTGTTATCTAAGTGAAATAATCAATAAAAGTGATAAATTATAAATCTCATTTTATTGATTTATGTATCATTATCTCAAATAAATTGGAATGAATAATTTCAACAGGTCTTGTAGACTGAATCTCAACCCTCTTATGACTTTTATTAGTCATATTACCTTTCTAACAAGTTACACAAATATCTTATTCTATAATTTTCAATTATAGAATTTTTCTATAAAGTTTGTTCATATTTTTCTACCCAAGGTGTCTAAGTATTCAGTGCCACAACTTATTCTCATCTTCGTCACTTAAGAAACAAGATTTGTTAAATTATTTTATTTGGAAGATATCCCCACTGGTTCTTTCTCCTTTTGTAAAAAAATTTCCATCTATCACACTTTTGATGAAATAAGAATATTTTATAAAGATAACTTATTTTCCATCATCACAAATTTGACTTACACTAAGTAAGTTATGTTTTAATCCATCAATAAACAAGACTTCCTTAGATTTTAAATTTTTAGTTTCAATATCATCTGTTCTGATTCCTATGATTTTTAGATAACTATCATTCCCAAAGCTGACAACACCTCCATCATGATTTTAAACATTTTTCAAGATTTTTAAATCACCTACCATGATTGAATAATAACCACTATCAATTATCCATGTTTTGTTCTTTTTACTTACTTTCAAAGAAGTCTCAATAATAAAGGATATTTCTTCAACTTTATTGTTTCCTAATTCCTTTTCTTTTCTTGCATACAAAACATGTCTTAGAAGATTAGTGATACATTCATCAGAAATATGACCAGGTTGATCACATATTCCAAAAACTTCTTCAAGATAGTCAAACTAATTCTTTGTTTGAAAGTTTCTAATATCTTGAGAATTCATTTTTCCAACTTTCTGTAAGTTGGAAAAGTTACTCATTTTACTTTCATTATTTCTTCCACTCTGCTCAAATATTCTTCTGTGTTGAGATAAGTTATGACAAAAATTATAATCCTTATACCCATATATTCTACAACACTAACAAAAACCATCAAATATTTATTTTCCATTGAAGTAAGATCTTTCTCTTGCGGAGGTTGATAACTTCTTCATGCTATAACAATATCCAGATGTGGATAATCTTCCTTCCTGAGTGATTTTTCATATTTTTTAGATGAAATAAGTTTCTCACATCCTTTTTCCACCCAATATTTACCAACACTTATTCTATAATCTAAAATGTTATAAAAATTAGATGAAACATTATTTTTGGTGGGTAAGGATTTCCCCTAATTCTTGATTTAGAATTTCTAAGTAACTTTAGAAGTCTCATATTTTAATTGAAGTTTTTTTTATGTTTTCATTAATCTTTATCATGGTACTTTCATACTCTAGAATTTTTTATTAAAACTTGTTAACTTATTCCTTCTTAGCTGTTAGCTTTTTACTGAGATATTCAACCATCTTTCCATGTTCATCAATTCTAATTTTACAACTTAATATCTCATAGATGTATTCTTCTTCTTTCTTAAAATATTTTTCAGATTCAACAACTTTTCCACCATATTTCTTTTCCATTATTATTTCTTACTTGATAGATTTGTTTTGATAAAAACATGCAACAAGTTCTATTCTAAGTTGATACTCTCTGTAAGATTCTTCACCTTCTTCTTATTCATTATTTGATGAGTCTTTAATTTTCTAAACATTGTTGGATAACTTTTCTTCTTCAGAAAATTTTTTCCACTTCTTCTATCATGGTTTTTTATCAAAATCATCTCAATATTTCCCAACATTATTCTTATGAAAATTTCTAGAAAAATGTTCAATTCCACCACACTCAAAACATTTGAGAGAAATTTTACCTTCATAATTTACTCTTCCTCTTCAACAGTTTGTGGACATAAGATACATAATGTTATCATTAAACTCATCATCTTATTTATCTTTTTAATCATAAGGATCAATAACTTTAATATATTGAATATTAATTTTTATCATATCTTCAAAATCTATTCCATATTTCATCTTATTTTTGAATATTGGTGTTTTTATCATTTCTTAGGAAATAATAAAGTTATAAAATTCATCAAGATATATATCAAATTAATATTATAAAGAATAAATTTTAAAATAAAACATGTCCAAAAAGTTTCTCATAATTTTCTTCACTATTTTAGAATTTTCCAGGACATCTCTGAATCCTCTAATGTTGTAGACAATTTCATTTACTCTAGTAAAGTATTCATCAATAGTTTCTTTATCTCTCATTTTTATGTATTCATACTTACTATGCTATATTTTCATCTTTGATTCCTTCACTTTAGTATCCCCTTAAAAATAATTTCCAACTTGTCCCACATACTCTTTGAAGTTTTGAGAACCATCACCTTCATATAAAAATTTTCTGATAAGGAAATAAGGATAGAATTTCTAGATTTTTCATCTACTTCGATATCTCTCTTATTAATAAAATTCATTGGGGATCCTTCTCAATAGGTGGAAAACCAATTGTAGCAGCATCAACAACTTCTAGGATAAGAGATAGGGGATAAAAAATCATCCTATTTTTCCATACTTAATAATTTTTTCCATCAAATGTAGGAATTACTATACTATTTATAGAATTGATATTATCCAAGATAAGTATTCAACAATGGAACCTACCCTCTAGTACCAATTGAAGTTCTAAAGGATCGAATAATAACTGAGAAGGGGGGTTGAATCATTTGTTCACTTTTTATAAGTTTCAATACTTTTAAAATTTAACCCCTAAAATCTGTTAAATTTTATAACCTTATTATCTTTTAGTAAATAATCATGCATGAAAAATTATGAAATCAAGTAAAGAACATGAGATTTACAAGGTTCATCCTCAGTGTGAGAACCTACATCCTTTCCATTTCCACTCTTATGGGTCTATAGAAATCCACTATTATGAAGAAGTGAATAAAACTTATTCCAACTTCCATTAGATAACTTCTATCTCCCAATATAATTAATTATACTAAATCCTACCAGTTTACAAAAGTTTCTTACAAAACAATTAATCCAGAACAAAATTACAAAGACTTTGTTAAATTTGATCCCCAAAAGTTCTTGGGTCCGATGACCTTGAATATGATGGCCTTCTGTTAGATGAACGCAATCCAATTCACTCAGTCTAATCAACTTGATATGATGATCCCTTACTCAACCTATAATTTTCAAACACCACTCAAGTGATTAGTCTTATCTTCATTAGTCCTATAATAAAACTTTCAGTTGTCAGATCTTCTAATGAGGTATCTATCAAGAAATAACTCGGCCTCAACTAATGACTTAAACATTGTAGCGCTTCACCTTTTTTGCACGTCAAAAAAGATAAAAAGTATGAATGTACGCTGCTTCTATTTATAGTAGAATCAAAATAGAAAAGGCATAAAACTGAAAAACTTTTCCCACTTACTCAAATTTTAAATCTCCATAAAATACTCACATTTAAACATCAACTTTGAGTGCTTCAAACCTTCCAAATATTTCTCTAAAACCAATATCCTCAAATATACTAACTTTTCTTTAGTCCGATGTAACTTCCTCAGATTCAGTAAAATCCAACTTCCTCATCTTCAGTTTTATGTAACTTCCTCATATTCAGTCTAATGTAAATTCATTATCATGGAGCTTCCTTAGCTCGTTACTATTTTACTTTATCTCTTTTCCCATTATAATCTAACTACCTTCCTCAATTCATTATGATATAACTTTCTTCCTCTACTCATTACGATCTGACTATCTTCCTCAGATCATTACAACCTAAATTTCTTATTCTTCCCATTATGAACTTCCTTTATTCCTCTAAGTTAGTCTGATTAACTTTCCTTCTAAAAGTTAGACTGATTAACTTTCCTTCTCAGAGTTAGTCTGATTGACTTTTGTTCTCATAGTCAGTTCAATTAACTTTACTCCTTAGAGTCGGTCCAACAAAATCCCCATAACATTGGAATTATCATTATGTTGGAATTATAATTATGATGGAATTATCATTATAATGAAAACTCAACCTTATAAATTTTAAATTTTTCAAATGTCATCAGTCATAACTCATTCATACTTCTAAAAACTTTTGTGTTTGGTACTTCTGTATCTGATGCAAACTTTGTCTTGATTCTTGGAACTAATACAATATTTATGATTCCTCTATTTATTTAAAATATTTTATCATGATATTTTTCATGATTTATAAGAACTTAAAGATCAATAAATAATTGCCTAACTTACATAGGAAAGTATTATGACTTTACTTACTTTCATCACATTCTTTCTTTCCAACCAAACTCAATACGATTAGTTTCACATATTCTCTCCATTTTCTTCATCAGTATTGCATCTCAAGTTTTATAGACAACTTATGATATTTGATAATTACAAACTAGCAAAGAATTATCTGGATTTAGCATATAAAGTTTAAGAAATTTCTAATCAACATTGAGTCTGATAAATCTTGAACTTCATACTGATGGATCTAACCCTGATGGTGTGTCTAATTAAAAACTTTAAAAAAATTCTATCTTCCATATTCCTTACACCTTCTATGTCTGATACTGCTTAGTCCGAAAACATGTCTCTAAAAACCTATGTCTGGAAAAAAAACTTTCTCAAAGATAAAAACTTTTTCCCCATTGTTTTTGGATTTGAACATTCAGAAAGTTGCACCTATTTTTCAAAAAAAATTGTTTTACAAAAGATTATTGGTCAGCAAATAGAAAATTTTGTTAAAAATAAAACATTAAAAATATTCTTCACATCCCAAGTTGATCATAACTCAGGGTTAAAATAATATGCAACCAATTTATCAATTTATTGGCTCATGAATCTTTGAGTCATATTGCATAAAACTAGGTTTAGGCGCCTATTAAACATCTGAACATGCCTCCTGATATATCAACCCCATCATAAACAGAGTTACCTTGACACCTATATTCAAACCAATTATTAAAAAATTCCACATATCATCACATTACCGCCTACCATTAGCATATTTTATGAAATTAAAGTTCCAACTATTCTCTCATCGTACTCTTGAGGCACATACAGAAACACCAAGTCTGGGCATCCTATCGATCCTTCCCCAAAACCATAATGACACCATAAGCATGTGCACTTGAGGTATTCCAACTTATAGAACAATATACAATCTCCATCCTTGATCACATCATGTTATCACCTCTCATGCATTAGTCTAAACATAAATGTCTAAAAGTGATACCTTCCCTAAGGCATCTATAGAACTAGGGCTAACTCCATTATCAAGTTACCCAATAACACCAAGTACCAACTCACTAAGGTCTGAGTCAAAACTAAGAGCCTCTAGGTCTACCACCTAGCCCCACCACTCAGATCTCAAAAAGGGTCACTAGGTCTGACCACCTGGCCCATAAGTCTCCCATATATAAGTTATATCCTATTTTAATTATAATTCACAAGAAACATCTTTATTCCTACCTTGACTATTACACAGCATATAGCACACCTGAAAACTCACTTTAAGGAGGAAAATTTGAAGGCTGGTAATAATAATATCAACCTACTAAGGTCAAAACATTCATACATGGGTTCAGTTATATAGTTTTTCAATTCCATGTTATAGGGTAAATCATCCTATAATTTTTAATTGGAAACCCATTTAAGTGAAACACATTGATAAACTATTAATATAAAGGGAGAATTCTAGTTTCTTAATCATTTAAGGCATCACCTTCCAATCATCGACCTACCAGGAATTAATCCCCTCTAAGAACCATTATACGTGGATACTCCATAAAGGTCATGATGTCAATGTAGAAAAATGATGAGATGACCCTCATTGAGTATCCATATGCAGTAATACCCCCTCTAGGTTCTAGTTCACCAAAAATCATCCATGTACCTATCGACATCACACTGTACGATCCAATTGGATAACTATAAACAAAGTTCATCTAAGTAAAATATCATGGTAAGCTAGAAGTAAAAACACCATGTAGGTTATCATGAATTTTTAGTTAACTGCACCTAAAAAAGATACACTCCTAAAGGGTCTACTGTAAAGTAATTAGTTCCCCACATCAACCTACAAGGGTCAGAATAAAGGCATTAATTATCATGTCCAACCTACTAGGGTCAATAAAATATCATTGAGTTCCTACTTAGTTCACCTAATAATCCCTCTATAAGGAATCACATGCCCCTAGCGACCTATCGTGTGCTAAAAAGGCATTGAATGCATATTCCAACCTACTAAGGGTCAATGCACCTCCTATGAAAAAAGAGACTATATCAGTGTCACCATCTCCAAGTTTCATCATGGCATAGTCTACATGGACTATCATAATAGAATGTGAACAAGGTGGTCCAGATGAGTAGAATGACACCAATAACCTATATAGGAAAACACCATTTAGGTTGTTTGTAACACTTTAAATAGTTATCCTCATCATTAATAATATAAATCACACATACAAATTCATATTTTGTGTGAAACTACATGACAAATATGATTCATGAGACATATCTTGCCTCTATAAGCCAAGAGTCGGGATCAAATCACTGGCCACTTGTCAACAAATGAAGATCCATAAATCCATAATAAATCATCAATACAAACCGCATGTGCATTTCTTGAAGTGAAAACAATATTTTATTATACATATTATAATTTATTTAGTTTTTTGGAACCAGTATATATACATGATATTAATTAATAACACAAAACTAGTTCGTGACGATCGAGAAACTGCCAAAATAATCTAAACAATTATCATTAAAGATCTATCTAATTAATCATCCTCATATCTAGAAAAATAATAATATATAATACCATTAAATATTATTTATATTCATTGATGACATAAAATTTCAATTATGTATAATTATTTTCATTTTACATGATCTTTCATACATGTATACAAGTGAATCAATAATGAAAACCAAGGAAATGAATGTTCCTGAACGATAAAATTGTAGGTTATAACTCATCAAAAAGGTCATAAATGAACTTAATAAAATTATAATAAATCAAATAAATTTTTAAAAGGTTCTAAATTAAATTATTAATTAATCTAATTTCATTATCCAGGACATTAAGTACAATTGAAGAACACTTTCAGATTTAAAGTAGGGGTTTCTTCTCGAACCTTCATTTTCCAATCAAGTTACACTTTCTCGCTCTTTACCCCAATTTAATTCTTCATTATTTTTATAAAATTCATCTAAATTCTTTATATATGTTCCAAAATCATATATCCATATTATTTCATCTTTATTTGATGGGGATATACATGTTTTACAAGGTTCCCTTTTCAATTCCTCCCAATAAGCATGCCAGGTTTAAGGGAACTTTCCAATTTTTTACCCATTTTCAAGTACACCCCATAATATTTTTTAAGCCACCAATATTTTTCTAAAATCACTCTTCATATAATTAAGAAATATTTTTTTAATTTATGGTTTATAAAAACAATTAAGCCTTTTTCCTCTTTAATGACTCGTATATTTTCCCTCAAACCGCACTAAAGTGTCCCATTTCTAAAGTTTCTTAAAAACTCTTTTTAAATGTTTTCACTTAATTTGGACATAATTTATGCCTAAAAAATAATTTAATTGTCCTTAACTTTATTTTCTCGGATATACATGTTTACAGTCTAATTTTATTAAAAATACAATTGATTTTTCTAAAAGTACACTTCTTTGTAAAGTAAAAAAGGGTATTTCTCTCAAGATTTTATTCATGATTTTATTAGAGTATTTTAATTTATTTCAACACCCTAAGTTGAATATTATACTTAATTGGGATTAATCTTATATGATATCATCTACCACATTTTATTAAATGGTTTATGATAAGTTTGACTCTAGATGTGTTGTATTGATACCATTCACCATATTACTCAAAATGGTTAGTGATCATGTTTATTGTTTTGGGAAAGTTATTTACATGTATATGTTGTTTATGTTTCACCCTATTCATATGAGGAATAAATTAGACTTAGTATGTGATGGGTGGGTCCCTCTATATCCCCTCAATGCATCAGTAGGTCTCATGAGACAAAACAAAAATAAATTTAGCTGAGGCCTTAACCATTTATTTTCAGATGTCTTGGATGAGGCCTCAATGATATGTTTATGATGTTCAACATTATGCATTCCCTCATTATGATATTATAAATTGATAATTCATGTGATTATTATACTAGTAGAATATCCATGGTTAATTTTATTTCTCATGTAATTATTTATGGAATTATTTAATCAGTTTTTACTCCTACCATATTATGTTTGATATTATTATTTAACGCTATGTGTTTTTAGTTATTCACCATGCCTTATTGTTTATGATAGCTTATTCTATTTTTCTTACCCTTATTGAGCATCTGATCTCACCCCTTTTTTATATTTTATTTTTTCCCCAGGATGCAAAGATGTGTATTATGAATGAATTGTAGGGATAATCTTGGAGTTTATGGATGTTTCCAAAGGAGTTTTTATGTTGTATTTCATTTCAAGTTGTAATGTAAAACTTATGTTTGTATTTAGTTTTCAAAAACTGCTAAAATATTTGGTCCTTCAGTATTCATCTTCCTTGTGTATTATATTAATGTAATAAAGTAAGGCATTGGCTCTGAGCTACTGGGTTGGGGTCTTTATTGTTGGTATCATAGTAATTTTAGTAGAAAATTTGGAAACTAGATTTATAAAACATAGATTATGGAACATAACCTTAAGATGGACTTTGAAGATAAGAATATAAGAACATCATAGAATTTTGATAAGTTAGAGCTTATGTGGGTATTTATATAAATACATCCTTATCTAGATACTATAAGTGGATGTGATTCTAATATATATGTACCTAGGGGTAATAACTCTGACAAGGTTCATTAGGCCTAACTCAGCATAACCTGGTACACAATAACGGGCCTTACTACACACCTGATTGGACACTCCTGGGGGATAGTCTTAGGATAGTTCACATTTTCTTTACAACCCATAATGAAGGATTTAAAAGTAAACATGTCCCCAAAGAAACCATGTTTATGATTATGGTATTGTCTATGTATAAATTTTCAATTTATGTTAAGTTTTTTTCTGGTTCAAAAATTATGCATTATGATTCATAACCTAATTTAGTGTATGTCATTGTTTAGAAATGGTGCCTAATGGAAGGAATGGAAATCGTATCAATGCATGTATTCCATGTAGGGATTTCCCTCCTATGTAAGATAATGATGTTGGAACTGGAGCTACAACTGGTGTTGAAAAACTTATAACTATATTGGGATAACTGACTCAGGTTATGAGTAATAACCTTACCCATATGGTGCATCCATATCCATAATGTGGTGTAGCGATGTTAGATCACTTTATGAGACAACAAACTCCATCATTCAATGGGACTACAAACCCATTTTTATCTGAGCAGTGGATAAGTTCCTTAGAGAAAATATTTCTCTCTTTGGGAAGTAATTAAAGGGATATGGTTATCAAGGCAGTTTATCATCTATCAGAAAATTAAAATCAATGGTATTAATTAATTCAAAACACAAAGAAAAACGAATAAATATCAAATACATAATGGAAGGGTTTTAAGGAAATTTTCTTAGAAAAATATTTTCCTTGTGAACAGTGAGTAGATATGGATAGATAATTCTTGAGTATAAAACATAAATATGATGAAAATGTTTCCAAGTATAAAGCCATCTTTATAAGGTTATAAAGGCATGACATAAACTACATATGTAATTCAATGAGAAATATTGATCAATTCTTTGATGGTTTAAAACCATTCCTATGAAAGTAATTAGTCACCCAAAATTTCTCATCATATGAAGTTATAGTCTCATGTTCTATCAAGACAGGTAAATAATTCTATAAGACTTATGAATTTAAGGGAAAACAAGAGAATAAGAGGGTGGTGTAGAAAATAATGGATAAAGGGAAGAATAAAAAAGTGAATTTTACAACATGTGATACTTTTGAAATGAAACACACTAGTGCCTACTTAAAAGGAAAAGGAGTTTGTTACAAGTGTGTAGAAAAAGGCCACCAAGCCCATGATTATAAGGAAAAGAAAGAAGCTACCAATGTTCAATGCTGCAATTGTAAAGAGATGGGGCATTATGTAAATGATTTTCTTAAGTATCAATGAAAATTTATCTAGAAAATGATAAGGGAACAAGGCTAAGCTTATGCGATCACAGCTGTGGAGGTTAAAGTTTCTAATGGTGCAGTCAAAGATACTTTAATCATCTACTCAAATTTAGCTAAAGTTTTATTTGATTCTTGATCATCGCATTCCTTTATATCTTCCCAATTTTCTTTAAAAATTATATACTTCCAATTCACCTTAATAAGGGAGTTGTCGGTAAATACTCATAATGGAAATATTATTTCAACAACTATGTGATGAGAAGTTCCTATTATAACATATAAACGTGCTCTAATTGCTGATTTTATCATCATAAATATGGTTTATTTTGATATAATCCTTAGTATAGAATGACTTTCAAAATATAATGTAAAGATTTATTACAAAGAGAAGGAAATTATGATTCATGATGAAGGTATGTAATTTCTCATTTTTAGAGGTGAAACATTTTCATCTGAGTCATATCTGGATCCACCTCCAGTAGCTCTTCTAAATGAAATTCTTAAGGTAGAATAGAAAAAATCATCTATAGATGAGGAAAGAAATATTAAAATTGAATATGTACCTATTGTGCAAGAATATATTGATGTATTTCTAGAGGATTTACCTAGACATCCTCTAGAGCAGGAAGTTGAGTTCTCTATTGATTTAATTCCTGGTGAAAGACCTATATCAAAGAATCCTTATATAGTGGTTATTGTGGAATTAATAGAGCTGAAGAAACAACTATAGTAATTGAGTGATAAGGGATTTATTCACCCTAGTGTTACTCCATGGGTATCCCCTGTTCTCTTTTTCAAGAATAAATGTGGATCCATGAGACTATACATTTACTATAGATAAAGCAATGGTATTACAATAAAAATTAAGTATCCTCTTCCTCACATTGATGATTTATTTGATCAACTTCATAGTGATCAATATTTTTCTAAGATTGACCTTTAATCTGGATATCATCAATTACATGTGAAGAAGGAAGATATTCCAAAGACAACATTTCAAACCAAGTATAGACGTTACGAGTTTACAGTAATTATATTTGGATTGACTAATGCACCTACTATTTTTATGGATCTAATGAACAGAGTGTTCAAGGAATATCTTGAAATTTTTTTTTGTGGTGTTCATTGATGAAATCTGGATATATTTCAAAATCTATGAGCACCATGAGGACTACTTGTGGGTTGTTCTAGAGACTCTTAGAAGAAAAGAGTTATATGGGAAGTTTATCAAGTGTGAATTATGGCTTAAAACGGTTTCTTTTCTTGTCCATATTTCCTCTAAGGATGGAATATCAGTTGATCCTACAAAGACAAAGGAATTCTAGGAATTTCCAACACCAATGAACATAACTGAGATATATAATTTCATTGTATTAGCAGGTTACTATCGGCATTTTGTTCAGAATTTTTCCTAATTAGCTAGACCATTAACCAAACTTACTTTTAAAGGGGTTAATTTCATTTGAAAAAATTAATGTGAAGAATTTTTCAAAGAATTGAATAATATATTATTTAATGATCTAATCTTGACACTACCATCAAGAAATGGTGGATTTGTGATTTATAGTGATGCATCAAAGAAAGGACTCTGTTGTGTCCTTATGCAGAATGATAGATTTATTGACTATGATCAAGGAAGTTAAAAATTCGTGAATAGAATTATCTAACTCGTGATCTTGAGTTATAAGCTATAATTTTTACTATGAAGATATGGAGACACAATATTTATGGTGAAATATGTGAGATATATACAAATCAAAAGAGTTTGAAATATATATTCTCACAAAAAGAACTCAACATGAGGAAAATGTGATGGCTTGATCTACTCAAGGATTATGATTATTCAATACACTACCACTTAGGGGAGGCGAATAAGCTAGAAGATGCATTAAGCAGAAAGGATCATGGAGTTATGAATGAGATGAGGACTGATAAGGACCCTGTGTACATTAATCCTGCAAAGATGGATATGGGAATTATAAAGGAAGGTGAAACATCATTACTTTTTCAATTGGTTGTTCAACTATCTTTATTGGAAATGTTTAAAAGTTCTTGGACTGATGATGATAATTTTCAAAGGAAAATTAAAGGTATGAATGATGGGAAGTTGATAGACTTCATGTATAATGATGAAATTATGAAATTTGGGAAGATACTTTGTGCCCCCTCTATAGCTGAGCTAAAAAGAAAATTATTGGATGAAGCTCATAGCTTGAGTTTCTCTATACACCCTAGTACCACTAAGATGTATAGAGATTTGAAGAAACATTTCTGGTGGGATAATATGAAGAGTGAAATTGCTTACTATATATCAAGATGTTTATTTTTTCAATAGATGAAGGCTAAAATACAATATCTTAGAGGATTTATGCAACCTATTCCTATTCCTATATAGAAATGGGATGACATTACTATATGTTTTTTCACTGAGTTACCCAAAAATACAAGAAATAATGATGCAATATGGGTAATTGTTGATCAACTTACCAAATATGAACATTTCCTTGCTATAAGGAAGGGTTTTCCAATGGAGTACCTTGCATGAATATATATTAATAAAGTTTTAATAATTCATGGAGAACATATTTCAATTGTGTATAATCATGATCCATGATTTACATAAAAATTATGGAAAAGTATTTATAAATCTTTAGACACTGAGCTTCATTTGAGTACAGCTTACCACCCTCAAACTAACGGGTAGTCTGAAAGGACCGTTCAAACATTAGAAGACATGTTGAGATCATGATCACTTATCTTTCAAGGTATGTGAGATCAGTACTTACCTTTGGAAGAGTTTTCTTATAATAATATTTTCCATTCAAGTATTCAAATGGTACCATATGAAACATTTTCTGGAAAGAGATTTCATACACCAACTTGTTGGGATAAAGTTGGTGAAAGGAATATTTTAAGCCTAGAGCATGTGGAGAAAACAATAATAAAGGTAAAGACTATTCAAACACATATCAAAGTAGTTCGAAGTTATAAAAAGAGTTATATCGGTAATAAAAGGAAGGATTTGTAATTTCAAGTAAAAGATTATGTCTTCTTGAAAATATCTCCAGGGAAGGGTGTTATAAGATTTGAAAATAAAGGGAAACTAAGCCATAGGTACATTGGTCCTTTTGAAATCTGGGAGAGAATTGGAGTTGTGGATTATTGTTTGGTGATGCCACCAAGCCTTTCTAAAGTATACAATGTGCTCCACATCTCTTTTTTAAGGAAGTGCAATCCATATCCAATTCATGTACTAAATTTTGAAGGAATATAATTGGAACTTAATTTATCTTACTGTGAAGAGACTATTTGAATTATGGACACTAAAGAACGGGTGTTCAGAATCAAACGACTCGATTGATATAGTTACTTTGGAAAAATCATAAAATTGAAGAGGTTATGTGGGAACTAGAGGAATTTATGATGAAGAGTTATCCAAATCTTTTTATGAGGTGATATTCTAGAAATTTAAAGGACAAAATTATTGTATGAGGGGAGAATAGAACACCCCAAGATTTTATGGTATTCCTCTTTTCAAATTTAATATCTTTGATATTTTATGTTTTACGTAACCCCGAGTTTAAAACCATAATATATTACTAAATATGACTGTTAGAATAGTAATGTGACCATTAGAAATAGTAATGTGACCAATAGAATTGTAAACTAACCTATAAATGTATAAATGAAATTTTCGTATTGTATAAATGAAAATATGTGTTGGTCGAAGTAGTTTACTCAAGAGGGGAGGGGTTAATTGAGTAACTATAAAAATTTCTGTTACAAAAATATTATTTTAGAAGAAATGGTTTTCCCCAAAAATAGATACAGCCCAGTTAATAAAGGTTATACTTTTATAAGAGTTTGACTGTTTAAACAACTTCTTAGAATATTGATTAATTCTCAGTAATCTTAATATGTATTATTAATATTACTTTTGAAGTTATCTTACTAAGACAAATTAGTTATAACTTATTTCCAATACTAACTATCAAAGTGAAATTAATGTTTTCTGGATTATGCAATAAAGCAGTAAAATAGAGAAGACTAAATTTAAATAGTACAGGGGATATGAAAAAAGTGGTTCAGTCTCAAGTCGATACCTAATCTACTCCACTTGGTGATCACCTGACACCAAGAATTTTATATAAATAAACTTTGATACACACCCTGGATTGGGGTTAACAACAGTACACAGACTATCCAGGTCACACAGGGACCTCTTCCACAGTTTTAGTGGGTAAAAAAAATAATAACCAGGCCACATAGGGACCTCTTACACAGTTGTTGTGGGTAAACAATAGTAAAAATAGTTTGGTGTAAGGATTTATAAATCCTGCAGTTTAGAACAGGAGTTAGTGTGTGTATGGAATATACAGAGTACACACACTACTCAAAAATTAAGTAAAAGAATCACTG
This sequence comes from Viscum album, assembly GCA_963277665.1. NCBI lineage: Eukaryota > Viridiplantae > Streptophyta > Magnoliopsida > Santalales > Viscaceae > Viscum > Viscum album. The sequence continues at coordinate 115,248,762 of OY728139.1, read as the reverse complement.
AGAGAGAGTAGATATGAGTATAAAATGATCTAGTTATTTGAAGTGAAGCTCTGGACTCCTTTGATTAAACAGAAATTCTTCTGAGTCCTTCTCTGGTTTTTATCTTGAAAAACAAAGTTTCCTAATCCAGCTTGTGTTCTTCACGAGATTTGATAATTTAAAGGTGTTCTCTGGATTCTAGTGTACTTTGTATATTCTTCAGTAGTGTCAGATTGCATGTATGAGACAATGATTTCTTTGAAAATCTTGCAATGTGTTCTTCGTGGTTGTGCTCACAGGCTTGTTTTTCATTCATTATCGCGTTCTGTGGTTATTGGCCACTTTCCACTCTTTATCTTAGAATGCATGTGTTTTAGCCGACAGGTTCCATGTGTTTCGTACCTCGTACCACGTACTATGTCTACAAAGAAACATTAATTATGTCAGTGAATTAAATGCATCAAATATGACCATTAAACATTAAATTGAAAGACGAAAAAATAGTTTAAGAAACGGTGTCACAGTATGTTATGTAAACGGTGTCTTCTTCACATGGTGTCTGAGTGTCACGGTCTGAGTGTCACGGTGTCTTGTTCATGGTGTCTGAGTGTCATGGTGTCTTCTTCATGGTGTCTTGCTTATGGTGTCTTGCTCACGGTGTCTTGATCACGGTTTCTTGCACACGGTGTCTTGCTCACAGTGTCTGGCTTACGGTATCTTGCTCATGGTTTCTGGCTTACGGTGTCTTGTACTTAGGCAAATAACAATATTCAGACTTAAATAGTAATATGTATGAAATCGATTGAGCTTAACTATTATAAATCATGAGTGAACTTGAAACATAAATACACATGATTGGATATAATTTATAGGAGTTAACTAGGTTGAATAAGATTTATGATCATTAATGAGATATGTGATCATTGATGATATTTGTGATCATTAAAACATGATTAATACATGAGGAGTCCAACAGTCTCCTCATTTTTTATGATCACAAATCATGCATATTTAAGGTGTAAATTATATGCAACTATAGAGAAAATAACAGATAGAAACTGTATACAGAAAATTCTCCCCCTTTTGGGTTTATCAAAAAGTTGAAGTAAGAGAGGGTAAACAGTACACATTCCATTAATAGTAAATAGTGAAGTAAAAAAATAAGGAGAGATACAAAAATAATGACATCCCCATCAAAAAAGAAGTAAGCACTGGTCTTCTTCAGGGATTGGCCTTCTCTTTGCCTTTATCAGCAGCAGAAGAGGAAGCCATAGGGAAAGTGGTTGATGTAGAAGAAGGCAGAGAGGTGGTAGATAGAGAGGGTAAAGGGAGACCTTCAAAGACTGAGGGATCCAAGGTAGGAGCAGTAAAAGACAGAGGTAGTTGCTGATCAAGAATCACAGGCCTGATATGACTGAGAGCTTGGCCAACATACATGGTAGTTGAGGCCAAGGCAGAGGTGAATGTAGGCAGTCCAGTTCTGAGAGGTGCAGCTGCCGGAGCAAAAATTGATGTACTATGGACATGAAGATAAGGTCTCAGGAGTTTGATGAAGTCTGCAATAATTTCTCCACCATACTTCATGGCTTTTTCAAAGTCATCTTTGTTTTCCATGAACTTTTCCAACAATCGGGTAAACTCGGTTAGCTTATGGACTTGGTTTTTGAAGGCTTGAGTTACAGGATGAATTCGCAGATTCTCTACAAGGTATTTTAAGTGGTTGGTCATATCAGTCTTCGAGAAAATTCGGTTGAAATAGAATTCCAATTTCTTAGAAATCTCCTGATGGGCATCATTTGCAATCTTGTAATGAATTTGCACATGGTCAAGAACTCTATCATTGTTCTTGACAACTTCAGAGAAAGAAGTTACATTAAAGCCACTGAAATAATTCTAAATCTCTTCTTGGACTATAGATCTAATCAAAGTACTTTCCAAGGAAGGTGTAGAGGATTCACTATAGGTATTAGAAGCTTTGACGGCTGTGGTCAGAGATTTGAACTGATTCAGTACCTTTTGAAGACACCTAGTGTACTCATCAGTGAGTTTATTCAGGTTCACCACAAGCTCTCTCATTTACTTCAACAACTGTCTGTGCCTTTCTGAAATCTTTTCATCGAAGGATAACAGATAAGGGTGAATCTGAGACACAACATCTCGAGAGATTTGAGAAATAGTAGGTTCTAGAGGAGCAGTAGCAGGCTCTGATCTTGAATGCAACTCTTTCTGCATGTCTTCAACCATTCTTCTCAGGGTTGTGACTTCACTACTAAGAAACTTATTTTCAACTCATACTTCTTGAATTTCATGGAGCATCTTAGGTTGGATCTTCCAAATGATCTTCTCCAAAATCAGTGAGGCATATCTCTCACTCAGATTTGTCACAGCACGAGGTTGGGAGTTCGTAAGCTTCTCAACTCCAGATAAAAAAAGTATCTCCAAAATCCTTCAAATCATCCTTACTCAAAAAGGGCATATGTTTAGGTAAAGGTTCAGATGAAGGTTCAGGTGTAGGTTCATGTGTAGGAATTGGTACAGGTGCAGGTTCTGGTTCTAGTTCCTTCTCAGGGGAAAAGATAGAAACTAACTTCAACTGAAACAGGGAAGAGAGATCAAGCCTGGTTGCAGTAACCTGTTGAGACTCACTCACATCATAAAAACTAGGAAATTTGTACTGAGTGTCCACAATACTTGACTCAGTTGAATGTGAGGCTTCATCAGACTCAAGATTTTGGGTTTCCTCCCCCTAAACAGGTGCTTCCTTTTCAGGATTGAGAGGCTCAGGATCTTGGTCTAAATCTACAGTTTTATCTCTAAGTTCCTCAAGCATTTCTTGTCTAGATAGCTGAAAGGATATCTTCATCCTCTCTTCAGTAGAGGGTATTATTTCAAGAACATATTGTTCTTCAGGGAGTTCTTCTAGATTTTCTCCTTTCATAACAGGGAGTTCTTCTAGATTTTCTTATTCCATAACAGGGAGTTCTTCCAGAACAGGCTCTTCCATGTCTTGTTTCTCAGATTCTGTCACACCTGATTCTTTTTCATCCTCGGGTTGGATTTCTAGATTGACATAATCTCTAGGGGTAGGAGTTTATTCTTCAAGAAAAACAGGAGGAATAATAGTCCTTTCTTCCTCAAAAATAACTTCTTCCCTATGAGGTACTTTAGTTTCTTCTTTCTATTCTTCTGGATACTCACCAGGTTCATTGGTTCCAAACCAGGATCAGAAATATCTTTCGACCTTGATGGATAATCCACAGGATTAAACTTCTCATAAACCTTCTCATTATCATCCACCCACTCCTTTTTCCAAGGATTCCAGTTTATCTTCATTCTCCTGATAGTGACTTTAGAGAGACAGTACTCACAGTCCATAAGCACTTCTTCATTGGGTCTAACTACGCCTTTTGCAACAAGCATGGATGATATCAGCCGAGAGTAGAACTAAGAGGTGGACTTTTATGTAACCTTGATCAACTCACACATATGGTGAATGATGTACTTTCACAGGTTAATCTTGTATCCATTCTTCATAAGATGAATTAAAAACACATCTTGATACTTTAATACAGCAAAGTCGCCTTTCCTTGAACTAACCATATTTTGAACGAACTTAAACAATAGTCTCGTTTCTCCATCAAGTTCTGTAGTGATGGCCCTTCTCTTGGTGCCATTTCAGGTTAGGGTTTTCAGAGCATCTTCAAGATCAAATAAATCAGTTATAGGTGGAGGTTCTCTCTTATAATCATCACATATTCCTTCGTGAGGTATCCTAAGGCATGCATCCCATAACCTTGATGAGAAGGAGCATCTTTGGTCATTAATCCAGCACCTCACAACATAACCTTTATCAAAATCAAACAAGAACTGCACATACTGGTAGAACTGAGCTACTAATCTGGGATAGATAGGTATGTTCTCTATTGAGAACCATTTTAACCATCCTTGTTCTTTTAACACTTTCAAGACTAGATATTTTCTAGATAAAATCCATTCAGGGAAAATTTCTTTCTCAGGAACTACACTACGATTTACCAGGTTCAGATTCAGAGGCCCTTCGGGTGTCAGCTCGGGTGTTATCTTCTTCTTATTCAGGCGACACTTCTCAGGTGTGGATGATTATGTACATTTCATTCTTGGCATCCACTGAGGGTTCTAGAGAGAGAGAGAGATAGGGTTTCAAGGTTGAAAGGGTTCAAAATGATCGAGTAGGAGAAAGTTCGTGTGAAGAAACGATTGAAACTTTTTGTTTAATCACTTGGGAATTCCAATCATCACAAAAATAAAAATGCGGGAATGTAAAAGAGGTGAAATAAAAATTACCACGATATGGGTTTATAGAATATCATAAATAATTTTCACGGTGAGACAGTAAGTAGTCGTCACGGTGAGACAGTGATTGAACATCACAGTGAGACAGTGATCGGTCATCACGGTGCGACAGTAAATGAACGTCATGGTGAGACCGTGAATGAACTTTTCAGTGCACGTTATAGTGAGACAGTAAGTGTCAGACCGTAAGTACAAAGTGCTAATGGTGAGACCTTAAACATGAGAGATAGTAACTAAGAAACCATAATCATGAAACAGTAAAGTAAAACATAGTAAAATATTGAACAGTAAGACAAGTAAGATATCTATTTGAGATTTATCATGCCAAGATAATGTATGATGTAGTATGTTCTCTCAGAATTTAATGGTTTAGTGAATATATCAGCAAGTTGATATTCGGTACCAATGAATTCCAAGTTGATATCACCTTTTGGATAATGATCTCTCAAAAATTGATGTCTTTCATCAATATGTTTTGTCCTAGAATGTGAAACAGGGTTTTTTTAGATTTTAATAGCACTTGTGTTGTCACAATTTATTGGTACATGTCTGAACTAATATCCATAATCTAGTAATGTGTGTTTTATCCACAAAATTTGTGCACAAAAACTTCCAGCAGCTATGTATTCAACTTCTGCAGTAGATAATGCAATAGAATTTTGTTTCTTACTACACCATGATACTAGTGACTTGCCTAAAAGGTGACAGGTTCCAGAGGTTCTCTTTTTATCTAACTTAAAGCCACTGAAGTTAGCATCAGAATGACTAACTAGTTCAAATGATTGTTCTTTAGGATAGAATAGTCCTAGATTGGCTGTATTCTTGAGGTATTTAAAAATTATCTTTACAGAATTTAAATGAGATTATTTAGGATTTGCTTAAAAACAAGCACACATACACACACTAAATATAATGTCCAGACAGCTAGCAGTTAAGTAGATTAAACTTCCAATCATTCCTCTATAAGTGGTTTGATCAACAGATTTTCCATCTTCATCAAGATCCAAGTTACAGGTGGTACTCATGGGAGTGTCACTACTTTTAGTGCTATCCAATCCAAAATGTTTTATAAGATCTCTAGTGTATTTACTTTGATTTGCAACAATTCCATCATTATTTTGAAAGATTTGAAATCCAAGAAAGAATTTTAGTTCTCCCATTAAACTCATTTCAAATTTGTTTTGCATCATTTTAGAAAAATCAATACATAATGAATTTTTTGAAGATCCAAAAATAATATCATCTACATAGATTTGAACAACTAAAACATCATTAGAAATTCGTTTTATAAAGAGGGTAGGATCAGCTATTCCTTTGGTAAAACCTTTAGAAATAAGAAAAGTACCCAATCTGTCATACCAAGCTCTTGGAGCTTGCTTTCAACCATATAAAGCTTTTGATAGTTTGAAAATATGATTGTGAAAATGAGGATATTTAAATCCAGGGGGTTGTTCAACAAAGACATCCTCAGCTATATACCCATTTAAGAATACACTCTTAACATCCATTTGATATAGTTTGAAATTTAGATGTGCAGCATAGGCAAGTAGGATTCTGATGGATTCAAGTCTAGCTACTGGAGAAAAGGTCTCCTCATAGTCAATTCCTTCTTCTTGACTATAGCCTTGTGCAACTAATCTATCCTTGTTCCTAACTATATTTCCAGCTTCATCTACCTTATTTATAAACACCCATTTAGTGCCTATGATGAATGTGTCTTTGGGTCTTTCAACAAGTTTCCAAACTTTGTTTCTTTCAAACTGATTAGGTTTTTCTTGCATATCCATAACCCAAAATTCATCATTTATGGTATCATCAATGTTTTTAAGTTCAAGTTGTGACAAGAAGGCTTGATGTTCAACCTGATTTCTAAGAGAATCTCTAGTTTGTGTTCCTTTCTCTAAGTCTCCTACAACAGCATCTAAGGGATGGTTTTTAAGGGTTCTAACCTTTCTATAAAAAGAGGGACTTGTGATTTCAGGTTTGTCAAAAGATTATGGTTCATTATGACTCGATTGTAGAGAATTTCTAGAATTGGAAGTTTTCACAGATTCTTTCACAGAGGATTTTGAGGATTTTGAGTTTATGTTCAGATTTGATACATCATCCTCCAGATTTTCTAGGATGGTTCTAGGCTCATGTGGATCTGTTTCATCAAACTTTATATGAATAGATTCTTCCACACATTTAGTTCTCTTATTGAATACTCTATAAGCTTTACTTAATATTGAGTAACCTAGGAAAATTACTTCATCACTGTTGGATTCCAATTTATCAATATTATCCTTAGTGTTGAGAATAAAGACTTTGCAGCCAAAAAATCTAAAGTAATTAACCTTATGCTTCCAATTGTTCCAGAGTTCATATGGGGTATTTTTGAGAATAGGTCTAATAGAGACTCTATTGATTATGTAGCATGTTGTATTAACAGCTTCAGCCCAAAAGTAAATAGGTAAGTCATATTCACTAAGCATTGTTCTAGAAATTTCTTGCAGGGTTATGTTTATTATTTCTACAACACCATTCTACTGAGGTGTTCTAGGGGAAGATAAATTGTGACTATAACTATTTTGTGAGAAAAAGGATTCAAACTCTTGGTTTTCAAATTCACGGCCATGATCACTTCTTAGAGATTTAATTTTAAGGCCACTAAGATTTTCTACAGACTTGGCATACTTAGTAAATTAAGAGAAGGCTTCACTTTTGTGAGCCATGAAGAAGGTCCAGGTATATCTAGAAAAACCATCTACTAGAAAATAAACATAGTGCTTTTCATTTAAACTAGAAACTCTAGATGGTCCAAACAAATCCATGTGAACCAATTCGAGAGGTTGAGAATTAGAAACTTATTTCTTTATTTTGAAAGAAATTTTGTGTTGTTTTCCCTTTTGACAAGGATTACACACTTTGTCATGTGGAAACTCAAGTTTGGGTAAGTCTTTGACTAGGCATTTTCTAGTTAGCTTTCTAAGGGAGTGAAAATTACAGTGTCCTAGTCTCCTATTCCAGAGCCAATATTCTTTATGAAATACACTTAATCATGAAGCATTTTGAGAGTCTAAGGAATCTAAATTAACAGAATAAACATTCTCATTCCTTGATGCAGAAAATACTAATTCATCTTTAGAATTAAAGACATTGCAGGCATCATTTTCAAATCTAACATGATATCCATCATCACATAATTATGAGATACTAAGTAGATTGTATTTTAAGCCATTAACAAATAGTAATTTAGAGATTAAAATCGAATCAATGTTACCAATCTGGCCTAAGCCAATGATCTTCCCTTTGGCATTGTCACCAAATGTGACATGTCCTCCATCTACTTTTATCAGTTTCTTGAAGCATGAGTAGTCTCTTATCATGTGTCTTAAACATCCATTGTCCAAGTACCATAGATTTTTGCAGGATCTCTTTAAGCAGTTTTCCTATAACATGATCAAGAAAAGATGGATTTTGGTACCCATACTTGTTTGGTTCCATTAACATTAGTAATAAGTTCTTTAGGAACCCATATTTGTCTCATAGGTTTCCTATAAGCATTATGTAAAGTATTTGAAAAATAAACTATATTTGGTCCACAAAAACTTGAAATAGTGGAGTATGTATCATGACTTGAGCTAGTTGAGTTGTGTCCAGAACTGGGAACAAAACTATATGTCCTAGACTTGGAAACAAAATTCATTCTATTAAGGTTTCTTTTTCCAGGTTGATAACCAATGCTAGTATTATATTTGGGGGCAATTTTTTTTCTTATCATTTGGGTAAGGGTATTTTTTCCATTAGTAAACTTTTATAGATAACTTTTTAATTACAAATTAGAAATTTTTAATTCATTGTTTTCTTTGAGAAGTTAATCATTTTTCACCTTTTCAGTAGCAAGTTCGGATTGGACATTTACAGTGAGAGCATACTGTTTCTTCAATGGTTTATATTTATCTTGTAATTCATTGCATGTCTCTTCACGCATGTTACAATATTCAAACATTTCATTATTAATCATATTTTCAGAGTCACTTTCCTCTTCAGAATAGTATGAATTATGTATAAAAGAGTTCAGTGTTACCTCAGATGTGTTTTTCATAAAACACATATTGGCTTTATTATCCTGTTCATTATGTGATGTCTCTGAGTCGCTTGAACTGTCTTCAGAGGCACTCCAGGTTGCCTTCATTTCCTTTTTTTACTTCTTATCCTTGTCCTTATATTTATTATTATACTTGAGATTTGGACAGTCAACCTTTATATTTTCTTTGCTTTTACATTCATAGCATACAATTTCATCAGTTTTTTCACTTCTTTTCCAGTCCTTTTTTCAGTTTACTTTTAGATCATACTTTACCTTGAAGTTAGGCTTTCTGAAAAAGTTCTTATTTTTGTAGAATCATTTGAATCTTCTGGATAGTTGAGCTATCTCCTCATCACTATCAGGTGATGATTGTTCAGTGGTGGAAATTTCTACAAAAGCTTCCAGTTTCCCTTTGTCTTTGTGCTTCAAGAAGGTGGTCTTGAATGCTACAGATTTCCTTTTTGGTTCATCCTCCTCTTCTTTGTTGACTTTAAACTTTTCCTCATACATCATCAGTTTCCCAATGAGTTCTTTTATAGGTAGCTTACTGATGTCACATGATTCTCTAATAGAGACTGAGGTTCCCCTCCATCTGTCAGGTAGACATCTAAGTATTCTCATGATCCGTTCTTTGGCAGTGACTTCTATTCCTAGAGAAATCATTATGTTGACAATCTCATTGAACCTGAGATATATGTCAGAAATAGTCTCATCATGTTTCATTTTAAAATTATCATATTTTATAGTTTAAGTATTAAGTCTCATTTCCTTTACACTAGATGAGCCTTCATGTGAAACAAACAAGGTATACCAAATTTCATGGGCAGTTTTACAAGAAGAAATCCTATTAAATTCTTCATCTCCTAAGGAACAATACAAATCATTCATGGCTTTGCAATTGTTATTGTAAGAAAGTTTTGTAGGTTCATCCCAGGTAATTCTATCAATCACAGAATGTTTGTATTCATCTATAATGGATTACCAAATTTCAAAGCTCATACTCTCTAGATGCATTTTCATTTTAATTTTCCATTGAGCATAGTTGGTTCTATTAAAGAATGGTGGTCTATTGGTTGCAGCACCTTCCAATCTATTATCCATACTAATGAATTACTTTAAAAGAGCTAGAAATTTATAATTAATAGAAATTTATAGATCTTTAAAGTAAAACTATAATCATAGTTGAGTAAGATTATACAGATTCCTAATAAAGCAACCTTTGATACCAAATGTTGGTTAGAGTAGTTTACTCAAGAGGGGAGGGGTGAATTGAGTAACTACAAAAAATTCTGTTAAAAAATATTATTTTATAAGAAATGGTTTTCCCCAAAAATAGATACAGCCCAGTTAATCAAGGTTATACTGTTATAAGAGTTTGAATGTTTAAATAACTTCTTAGAAGATTGATTAATTCTCAGTAATCTTAATATGTATTATTAATATTACTTTTGAAGTTATCCTACTAAGACAAATCAGTTATAACTTATTTCCAAGACTAACTATCAAAGTGAAATTAGTGTTTTCTGGATTGTGTAATAAAGCAGTAAAATAGTGAAGACTAAATTTAAATAGCACAGCGGATATGAAACAAGTGGTTCAGTCTCAAGACGAGACCTAATCCACTCCACTTGGTGATCACCTTCCACCAAGCAGTTTATATAAATAAACTTTGATCCACACCCTGTATCGGGGTTAACAACAGTACACAGATTGTCCAGGTCACACAGGGACCTCTTCCATAGTTTTAGTGGGTAAAAAAAATAATAACCAGGCCACATAGGGACCTCTTCCACAGTTTTCATGGGTAAACAATAGTAAAAATAGTTTTGTGTAAGGATTTAGAAATCCTTCAGTTTAGTAAAGGAGTCGGTGTGTGTATGGAATATATAGAGTACACACACTGCTCAAAAATTAAGTTAAAGAATCACTGAGAGAGAGTAGATATGAGTTTATAATGCTCTAGTGATTTGAAGTGAAGCTATGGACTCCTTTGATTAAATAGAAATGCTTCTGAGTCCTTCTCTGGTTTTTATCTTCAAAAACAGAGTCTCCTAATCCAGCTTGTGTTCTTCACGAGCTTTGATAATGTAAAGGTGTTCTCTGGATTCCAGTGTACTTTGTATGTTCTTCAGCAGTGTCGGGTTTCATGTATGAGACAATGCTTTCTTTTAAAATCTTGCAATGTGTTCTTTGTGGTCATGCTCATAGGCTTGTTTTTCATTCAGTATCACGCTATGTGGTTATTGGCCACTCTCCACTCTTTATCTTAGAATGCATGTGTTTTAGCCGACAGTTTCCATGTGTTTCATACATCGTACCACGTACTATGTCTACAAAGAAACATTAATTATGTAAGTGCATTAAAGGCATCAAATATGATCATTAAACATTAAATTTAAAGACGAAAAAATAGTTTAAGAAACGGTGTCACAATATGTTATGCAAATGGTGTCTCCTTCACATGGTTTCTGAGTGTCACGGTCTGAGTGTCATGGTGTCTTCTTCATGGTGTCTTGCTTACGGTGTCTTTCTCACGATTTCTTGCTCACGGTTTCTTGCTCACGATGTCTTGATCACAGTGTCTGGCTTACGGTGTCTTACTCACAGTGTCTGGCTTACAGTGTCTTGTACTTAGGAAAATAACAGTATTCAGACTTAAACAGTAATATGCATGAAATGGATTGAGCTTAACTATTATAAAGCATGAGTGAACTTGAAACATAAATACACATGATTGGATATAATATATATAAGTTAACTGGGTTGACTAAGATTTATGATCATTAATGAGATATGTGATCATTGATGATATTTGTAATCATTAAAACATGATTAATACATGAGGAGTCCAACAGTATCCTCCTTTTTTGATGATCACAAATCATGCACAGTTAAGGTGTAAATTAGATGAAACTATAGAGAAAATAATAGATAGAAACTATATACAGAAACTTCTCCCCCTTTTGGGATTATCAAAAAGTTGAAGTAAGAGAGGGTAAACAGTACACATTCCATTAAGAGTAAATAGTGCAGTACAAAATAAGGAGAGATACAAAAATAATGACATCCCCATCAAAAAAGAAGTAAGCACTAGTCTTCTTTAGGGATTGGCCTTCTCTTTGCCTATATCAGCAGCAGAAGAGGAAGCCATAGGGGAAGTTGTTGATGTAGAAGAAGGCAGAGAGGTGGTAGATAGAGAGGGTAAAGGGAGACCTTCAAAGACTGAGGGATCCAAGGTAGGAGCAGTAAAAGATCGAGGTAGTTGTTGATCAAGAATCACAGTCCTGATCTGACTGAGATCTTGGCCAACATACATGGTAGTTGAGGCCAAGGCAGAGGTGAATGTAGGTTGTCCAGGTCTGAGAGGTGCAGCTACTGGAGAAAAAATTGATGTACTCTGGACATGAAGATAAGGTCTCAGGAGTTTGATGAAGTCTTCAATAATTTCTCCACGCATGGATTTTTCAAAGTCATCTTTGTTTTCCATGAACTTGTCCAACAATCGGGTAAACTCGGTTAGCTTCTAGACTTGGTTTTTGAAGGCTTGAGTTACAGGATGAATTTGCAGATTCTCTAGAAGGTATTTTAAGTGGTTGGTATTATCAGTCTTGGAGAAAATTCAGTTGAAATAGAAATCCACTTTCTTAGAAATCTCCTGCTAGGCATCATTTGCAATCTTGGAATGAATTTGCACATGGTCAAGAACTCTATCATTGTTCTTGAAAACTTGAGAGAGAGAAGCTACATTAAAGCCACTGAAATCATTCTAAATATCTTCTTGGACTATAGATCTAATCAAAGTACTGTCCAAGGAAGGTGTATAGGATTCACTAGAGGTATTAGAATCTTTGACGGCTTTGGTCAGAGATTTGAACTGATTTAGTAGCTATCTTGATACCATTCACCATATTACTCAGAATAGTTAGTGACTATGTTTATTGTTTGAGAAAATTTATTTACTCTATATGTTGTTTATGTTTCACCCCATTAATATGAGGAATTCATTGGAATTAGTATGTGATGGGTGGAGCCTGTTATAGCCTTGATGCATCACTAGATCTCATGAGAAAAAATAGAAATGGATTTGGCTGAGGCCTTAACCATTATTTTCAGATGTCTCAGTCGAGGCCTTGACAGGATATTTATGATGTATGAAATTATGAATTACCTCATTTTCATATTATTAATTGATAATTCATGTGATTATTGTAAAATTATAATATCCATGGTTAAGTTTATTTCTCATGTAATTTTTTATGGCATTATTTAATCATTTTCACTCATGTAATATTATGCTCAAGATTATTATTTAACGGAATGTGTTTTTAGTTATTCACCATGCTATATTTTTTATGATAGCTTCCATTGTATTTATTACCCTTACTGAGTATATGAGTTCACCCCTTTCTTATATTTTATTTTTCCCCATGATAGGAAGATGTGTATTATGAATGAAATGTAGGGATAATCTAAGAGTTTATGGATGTCTCCAAAGGAGTTTCTATGTTGTATTTAATTTCAATTTTTAATGTAAAACTTATTTTTGTATTTAGTTTTCCAAAACTACTAAACTATTTGGTCCTTCGGGATGTGTTTTCCTTGTTTATTATACCAATTTGATAAAGGCACTGGCTCCGAGTTACTGGGGTCGGGGTCTTTACATTGGCGGCCAAGGCAAGGCAACGAGGCCTATAGGTTTTAAGAGACCCATGGATATCATCTATTTAAATTACATTATTATACAAGTTACACTTTTTTAACCATATAAAATCATTTATAACTATATAATTTAGTGAATTTAGTTTATAATTCATGCCATTAGATGTGATAATTTAATTATGGGTCACTCGTCGTAAGTGGTGTGGCTCAAGCATCACACATTACAAATCCATAATTACAGGAATACCAAAAGGGCATGTATGCTAGACCACCAAACTTAAAGATGATTTAACCAACTTACTTTATGTACCGATAGCTCCGCCTAAGTCAGTCCTAGCCCATCCAAGGCTAACACCGCCCAATTTGAGGTTGTGCCAACACTGATCTCCTAACTCAAGATAAACACCACAAACAATTAAATTTAGACATATAATAAATAATTAAACCATTTTATTCCATGTGGAATAGGGATCAACAACCTTATCTAGTGATAGTCACTCAATGAAACCTTGAGTAACAGCCCTCGAGATGTCTATATCGAACCCCCAACATGATTCCCTTACAAATACCTAAGAGACAAACATGATTCAAGCCGAATTTCAAGTCAATATAAATAAATAACCTAGAAAAATCCATTGTGTCACCATAACTTGATGAATCAATGAATGGTGAATGACAAACAATGTTACGAGGTGCCCTTATCCTAAGAATCATGTAAGTTTTGAAGTATTTGGGTGATTCCACCATGCTATAGTGGAATAGCAAATAATACCCTAAATTTGAGAAGAATAGATTTGAACGAGGTAAGGAGTGAAGATAAGGAGGTTATCGGAGGTCAGAACATACCTAGATTTGGTGTTTAAAGCCTCCAAAAACACTACCTTCAAGAATCTTAGAGATCATAGGGAGAGGGATGGAGAGGAGGGTTGCACGAGAGTAAGAAATGAGGGAGAAAGGGGTTGTCCCCTATTGAAATTCATGGGTGGGGGTAAAAATTCCCCCTTAAGGCCACCAGGATGACTCTCAAACCTTCGTTCATGTGTAAAACACATCTTTTGAGGTAAAATAAACTGCATAACTCAGTTCTGGATTCCAATTCTCAAATTAACCTGACCACCAAATAAAAATTCAAATTCTCCTGAATTTCAAAATTCTCTTCTGAACATGGGATCTTATATGTTGTTATTTTGGTTTCATATTCACATCCCTACACTTTGCAAGGAGGTGATCCTATCAGATCGATGCTAGTTTGAGTGGTAGATCCCCTAGGTTGTGGGTTGGATCCCAGATGAATATATTCTAAGCCCATGGATGTTGAATTATGTTGATGGTTTTGATGGTGGTTGTGGTGAGGGAGATACTTCAAAAATATTGGTAGTGGTGGTGGAAGTTGTGGCATTGATGTTGGGACTTTCTAGTTTGGTGGCTGTGGATTTTTGATGGTGGTATTGCTTGTTCCTTTTATTCTTATTGGATTATATTCTGATGTTTTTTTTACTTGGATGATTTCACTCTTGTTAATTATTTTATATTTATTACACACAGATCTTAATATATTTATAGGGACGATCCTACCAAGTAATCTCAAGTTCTCACCCCACTATAATTTGATAGTGTTTGAGGGATAGATCATCAGAGTTGGGAGCTACTGTTCGGGTAACTGGAGTGGAGCATATGTGTTCAGTTTTTCATTATTTTGTATGTATTTCATTTGTTAATGTAGTTTCATTTTGAATTGGAAAATGTTATACCATTTGTTTGTTATACGGATTTGGTTTGGTGTTATTTTATATCTTCCTTTATAGGGATTATAAGGGTAATGCCTCCAATTTGAGTGTTTTTGTATAGATTTGGTGTTATTCACCAACTCTAGGCTTATTGGAGGTAGGAATTGGGGGTCATTATCTATATTACTTTATTTTCTGCCTAGGAGAAGTACCTTTAGAGGGAGGAGGTCATGACACTCACATCTCTAAGCACAGGTGGTCCTTCAGAGGCCTAATAGTATGTCAGAATTCACCATGGAAAAACCTTCTGATGGCTTGGTCACCAAACCCACCCACCTATATAGCATGTTCATTTTATAGAAACTAGTGATGAGTGATGAGAAGGATTTTAGGGATGATCAATTCTCAAATATTCTCACAAAGTCACTTGATTACTAGGTAGCACGAGATAAGGAAGATAAAAAAACTTTAAAAAGGTGGACTATACATCAAGTGGGGGACTTATAAAGAAATATCTAGATATAGGCAAGAGGATAAATTAAGAGAAAGGAGAAGACGGAGACACTTACAAGGGTTTTAGGGAGACAACCAGGAATAAGTAGAAATAAATTCAGAGAATATTTCTTTTCTCTTTCAATATTTTGATAGTGATGACATATTAAAATTTGGCATCATTTCTTGAGAAGACATCAATGTGACAGGATAAAAAAATCTTAAAAAATAGACAAGATTATAAAAAATATATAAATAATGTAAAAACTACTAAAAAGTGTGCTATGTCTATAAAAACAACTCAATACACTTATTCATGCACTTTTAAATCATTTCCTATTCATCTTTAGTGCTCAAAACACTTAAATCCTACTCACTGAAACTAAAAAACACTCATTTTTGTTTCATTTATTAGTGTTGGAAACTGAATATGGAATGTAGTTTTTAATTTTATTTAATCTGAAAATTTCTTTCTGATTGATACTAAGTTTGGGAATTTCATTGTGGCTATTTTTTATTTCCCAAAGTGTGGAAAATTGTTGCTTCAACTGCTAATTTGGTGACTATTGGCTACTGTTTTCCTAATCTATTCACTAAAAAATTCACTTTTTGTGTTCTGAAATTAAAACTATTATAACTAAAACTACATGAACACTAGACAAACTCACATTGCTGATTTTAAACCATTGGATTCTATGATTGATAGACAATGTAGTTCTCTTAAGAGATAAAAGATAGTGAAAATGGAAAATTTTGGGGATTGATTTGATAAAAATTAGAATGAAAAACATGTTCAACATATTAGTAAAGAAAATGTTGAGAGGCCTAGAATTAGAGATAACTAACTCCCAATAATTTTGGGAAATATATCTTGCATTAGTCTTTATTAAAGGGATTGGTGTTTCAAAGATCAAACAATCACACCTCCTATAAATACCCACTTTTAATGGTTTTCCTGATGAAGGCTCTCTATCTTTCATTAATGACTTTTATGAATTGGTTTAGTAGTTTCCACTTTAATGATTGAGTGAAGATGAGATGAGGATATGGTTTTTCCATTTTTCTTGAAAAAACACTAGAAGTAATTGGTTCCTTCATCTAGATTAGAATACCTTTGATGCTTGGGATCAAATTTATAATTCATTTTCCATGAAATTATATCCTAAATGGTTGATGGGAGATCATGGAAGTAAAATAACCAGGTTTATACAAGATGAGGGAGATTTATTTCATGTGGCTTGGGATAAGTTTAAAAATATTCAAAGGCAGTGTCTACATCATTGACTTCCTTCACATTTTCTTACAGTTTCATTCTTTGAGGGACTCATTCCATCTTGTCAAAACTATGTTAATGAAGCTTCCAGTGGAATCTATGTGGATAATATAAATGAAAAACACAAGTAAATATATAATACACTTATCCAAAACTCTCAACATAAGTACTCTAGGATAAAATAGTCTATATTGGTTAGAATAACTTTGGTCCATGGTTGGAAATGAATGCTTATCACACTGAAATTTAAAAAAACCTCAAGAATTAATGTATAAAAATTCTAAATAGGTCACTTTGAAAAAGAAAGAGAGGTCACTTTGTCAGCAATGTGATTTTTATGGAATATAGTCATTATAAGACATTTTTTCTTAACTTTTACATGCCCATAAAAGAAGGATGAAAAATGGTAAAGTAGTTGGGCTTGATAACATCTGCATTAAAGTATGAAAATATTCATGGGAGTTGGGTATTAATCAGCTCACTAGGTTATTTAATGAGATTATGAAATCTAAGAAAATGCTTGATGAATAGAGGAAGAGTTATCTAGTATCTATGTATGAAAATAAATGAGACATTTTAAGTTGTGGGAATTATAGAGGTATTAATCTTATGAGTCATATCATGAAACTTTGGGAGAGAGTAATTTAATAAAGGAATCTAAAGGAAAATAAAGTTTCAAATAATCAATTTGGTTTTATGCCTAAATGTTCAGTTGTAAAAATAATTTATTTTATTAGAGGTTTTATGGAGTATTATCGAAAAAAATCTCATGATTTGGATATGGTTTTCATTGATTTGGAAAATATATAGGATAAAGTTTCTAGAGAGGTTTTATGTAAAGCTCTTGAAAGAAAAGAGGTGCATGTGGTGTATATAAAACTCATCCAAGACATGTATGAAGGGAGGTTGACTCGAGTTAGAATTCTATTAGGTGACACTGAAGACTTATTTGTCTTGATAAAACTTCATCAAGGTTTAGCTTTAAGCCCATACCTTTTTTCTTTGTCTTAGGTTAAACTTACTAAGCATATTCAATATGAGATACCTAATTGCATGATTTTTGATAATGATATGGTTCTTATTGTAGAATCCAAAGAAACTATCAATTTAAAGTTAGAGATTTGGATATAGACTTTAGAATCAAAAGGTTTCCATATTAATAGGGATAATACAAAATATATGGAGTGTCGTTGTAATGAAAGTATGTCTAGTAATGTTATATATGTGAGATCGATAGACCACTTTATTTAAAAAATTGACAATTTTTGGTATTTAGGCTCATTTTTTCAATGTGATGGATATATCAATGCAGATATCTCTCATATGATTCAAACTGGATGGATAAAATGGAGAAAAACTTTTGGGGAGCTTTGTGATCATAAAAATTCTTTGAAATTAAAGGGTAAATTTTATAAAACTATTATTAGACAAACTATTCTCTATAGTAGTGAGTATTGGCCTTTTATGGGATATCTTAAACAAAAAATAAGTTTGGTAGAAGATGATGACCTAGGGATGCACTTGTTAATAGGGATGCACCTGTTAATAGGGTAAACTTAATGACAAATTCGATTATTAAGAGAGGTAGAGGTAGGTTTCAAAGGAACCTTAAATAAATCATTCATGATGATCTTATTATGAATTGTTTAAATGAAAATATGATCTTTAATGGAGTTGATTGATGACGTTTGATCCACATAGCCTACCCCATTTAATTAAGTTTAAGGCTTGTTTGTTGTTGTTGTTGTTTGACATGCCCATACAGCCTATGGAGAGTGCTAGTTACGTTGGTTTTTGGGATAAACAACAAGAAAACTTTGAGCCATTTTCAAAAAAATTAAATCCTAGTCATAGAAATCAACCCAAACTTTCATTGGGGGATACTGAATCATTTATTGAACATATTGTAGTCCAAGCTACCTAACTCTCTATTTCGAATTACTACTAATCCTCATTCTCACTGGATTTTAGAGGGGTTGATGAAACTTGTATTGAACATATTGGAGTCTCACGATGCTAAATTTAACACCAAGATAAATCAAATTACCCAACTTCAAAAAACAATTATTCGTAGTTTGGAAAAATCAGATGAATTAAATGGCTAATAATCCATGTAAAAGAGACAAAGAAAAGTTTCTTAGCCCAACTGAGATCAATCCAAGGGAAATTTTCATTTCTTTCACAACATAGAGTTTCTTAAAAACTCATGTAAATGATAGGGAACAACCAATGAATTTCCAAAATAAGATTTTTGATGAATCTGGAAGTGAAATGCATGAAAATAACCAATCTAGAAAAATGGATAGTAAGGTCTAAACATAGATGAAATATGATTACTCACTTGAAAATCACAATTAAATTGAGTTAAAATAGAAAAAGGAAAAGGATATCATGAAGGATCATGAGGATATTTTACACGACTTGAAAATTTTGGCTCCACCCATCAAATTTACACAAATATTTACACCAAAGAATGTTAATCTAAACTATCTCAAGATTCCTAACATATTAAAAAATCTCAATGTGAATGTCCCATTCATAGAGGATTTGTCACAAATTCCATTATATGTAATTTTTTTGAAAATAAATAACCAATAAAAATAACTTGGAATATTTCGGCACCATCCCTTTAACCAATAGGTGTAGTGTTTTCCTTCAAAAGAAAACCTCTCTAATGTTGAAAGACCCTGGTAGATCTATCATTTTTTGCTAGATAGTAGGTAGTGGTCAACAAAAATTCTCGTGTGACCTTGTTTTTAGTTTCAAATTGATTTAATTTTCATCATTTTTGCAACTTGGAATAGGAGAATACAAATCAAACACTATTTCACTTTAATTGAAATATTGGTCAATTACTCGAATTAGGAATTTTTATCTCACCCACTGACTTCTTAATTCTAGATATTGAGTGTAATAAATAGGTTCTTATCATTCTTGGTGGGCCATTTTTAACTACCAGAGGGGCTATCAAATATGTTTCAAATAGAAACTAGTTTTTCATGTTGGTGATGAGGTAGAGAAGTTTGATGTTTTTGATTCATCTAGAAAACATCCACTTCGTAGATAGTTTTTATCGAAAGTTGTGGCTAAGTACTTTTTTTGCTTAGATTCGAAGAGATGATTCATTTGAGGATATTATTCAAGGTTCTATTTATGATTTCACTATAACCAATTTCTTGAAATGTTAATCTATATCTAAACATTAAAGGGTTGGTGATTTTGAGAGTAGAAATCATCATATAGTTGCTGAGAATCAAGCATTTGTTCATTGTGAAAAACTTTTCTCTCATGAAAATCACTAAACTATTGTGAATATTTCAATGAATAAATTTTATTCAAGCAAGGAATGTGAAAAGTATATCATAAGGGATAAAATGGATTTCTTTAAATGGAAAAATGTCAGATTTACTGATTTTTAGGCTATTTTTAAATCAATTTCTAGGTTTATTGAGAATGTCATAGAAGGTTTCACACCTGTTTCAGAGTGTTCTGATATCAATATGGTAGTGTAGTGTATTGAGGTTGATTATGCTTCATTAAAATATTTTTCATAGAGATTGTCACTTGTTTTGAGTGCTGAATATGCTAGTTTAACTTCAAAAAAAGTGTAGGACTGTAGATTAATTCCTGTTGTCATAGTATATTTTTTGAAATATTGGATAAACACCAGAGCTAAGATATTTTTGGAAATTATTTTTGAATATTCTCCACCAAATAGAAATTAAAATCCTAAAATTAAATCAAATATCCCTATTAATCCTAGGTCAATAATAAAGGTAGAGGGTTGATGATTCCTGAAGTCTACCTCTAATAGGGCATGGTTTGATGAATAGGACCAAGGGTATATCATACACACAAATGAGAATAATCACCCTATAAGAAGAATGAGAGACAAGAGATAAGATAGAAATACCAAACAACTCATGATCTTAATAAATAAAAGATCTCAAGGCATGCATGTAATGTCATACAAATTGAACAACTACAAATAAAACTACAAGTACCAAAAGAAAATCCACAATAACAACCTAAAAGACCAAAAAACTATTGAATAACTCTGCAATCTAGTAATGTTCAATCCGATCACCAACCATCTCCCGTGGACTTGAAAAACAATTTATATAGATTGGGGTAGCATACAGTTATACTCAATAGGATCCTCTCTGGAGCCTCTTGTGAAAAAGTAAAGAAATCATACTAAAACCCAGTGAATAAACAATGAAACTAACTTGTCACCTAATCAGGTAAGCTAACTTCCCAGCCTCACTATGAATCTCACTAAATATCGCATACAAGTAATAATATAATATCCATCATAAGTATAAAAGTGAAGGTACCCCAGCACCACTTTCCCACTCATTTTTCGCTCTCATCCCAATACCACACATCCTGAGCCATCTCTCTCCAATAATCCACATGTCACAGCCTGACATGAGCTCACTTGAGTGAAAACAAATCATAATTGACACCCCAAACCCACATCCAATAGGCCAGGGCATGATGACCAGTGCTGAGTAGACATATCTCAAACTTGGGAGAACTTTGCCTAAGGTACCTGTACACACACACTATCTCCAATTACCCATAAAATGTTTAAAGGTAAAATGAAACTGATATCAAATGAATTCATACATCTATGTCTCACAACCAAGTACAACAAAAGTACTGGAAAGTATAAAGGGCCAAATAAAATCCCACCAAAGTTGTAAAAGGATCTAACCTGCTAAGGAGGGAACTAATGACAAACACAATATCTTGTATGAACTGTGGTATGTCTATCTCAACTATGCTCCGCCTAATCCTGGTCCACTTAGGACTCTGTCATAGGGAATGTCATCTGTAGATGACATGATGTGTGTGGGAAGATCCCATTTAGGGGTGAGTATAACATACCTAGTAGGCATCCCAAAAATCCCAAAAAAAAAGAATAAACTAAAAGGTAACAGTCAGCTCAACCTATAAGCAAGTGGAGAAAGGAAACCCAACATCAGATATACACAAAATAGACACCAAGTCTCAAAGTAGATCACAATCATACTTCCAGCCCATGATTCTGCTCGATCCTTTAAGATAACACTCGATCAGAAGAACTCACTCCACGAGCCTTGATAACACTGATGACACTCATCTGAGAGGTCATGCTCATCAAGACTTTCCATGAGGAAGATACATGATGGAACTCAAAAGATCTTGATACACAAATAGGGGATCTCGCCCAGGGATTTTTGGGGATTCCTAGAACCTGAATTGGAATAACCCACTAGATAGGGGACTGCACGCCTGTGAATATTGGTCATGACGATTCCTAAAACCCTCACTTAGAGAAGGAGGAGAATGAGGATCGACTTTGAGACTCATGGAGGTAAACCTTCTCTAATCATCTGAGGGTATCCTAAACTATGACTGAAATAGGATGTCTCATTGGATCCTCGTGATGAAGGATTGAGAAAACTCCTTCCAGAGTAAAAAGGGAACTCACCCACACTGATCTAGAAAGAGGGAACACACTTCATTGAAGTGGAATAGGGATCACACCCAACTGACATTCCACTGGTCTGAGGAGGATGGGGGATCCAAACTACCTTGGAGAAAGTACACGATGTGTACTCCTAAACTCAAACCTACGTGTGTCCATATACCTCTACCCATGCCTAAGTACTCCAGTCTTGACGTGTACCCAGGTCGTGCTCATGTACCCAAGCCATGTTTGTGCCCGTGTATCCTGGCTAGGGTCTGACCAAGCACTTGGCCGCATAAACATGTCCTAATACACGGTGTACTCAGGGTACACAGTGCATAGTTAAAAAACTCCATCTTCCTCAAATGGGAATAACACACGATGTGTGTTCTTAAATCACACATCCTGTGATTGAAATTTCCAAACCAGAAATCCCAGAGAACCTCTTGAAAAAACCCGTTTTCCCACAAATATGCACAAATTGACCCTCAGAGGGTCTTAACAGTAATAATAAGTCTTTAAAACTTTAAGGAGGCACATATATGAGGATAGAGACTCAAAACTCAAAATTCATCTACCTCATGGAGAAAACGTTGAAGCTTTGGGTCCAAAGAAATTCCCTAAAGCTATTGTAACCTGATCCAGTCTCGATTTCCATTAATGATGGAGTTTGGTGGCACCTCTCTTCCTCCTCAGTTCGTTTGTTAGGCCTAAGAGAACTCTCCCCTTTATCTCTTGTGCGCATGAGGAAAGAGGGTGGGGTATTTTTATTCAATTAATTATTTAATTAATTAAGTGAATTATTTCTCGTGCCTGCCAACGCCTTCCTATAAATGCTGGATGCCGACCAAATTTATGTCATGCTTAGGGTAAACCCGGGGTCCCAGAAACAACCGCGATCTTAGATTTCCTATCTGAGGTCCAGAAAAATAGGAAAAAAATTTATTTGGAGGAGATATTCTTGCATGCTTTAACATACATCAATATTTTTATATATAAATACTAAGGCTCTCCAGGTTTCAAAATCTTACACCGCCTCAATGATTGACTCTGAAATTATTCTTTACAATATTTCAAAGTCTTATAAGGCAAAAACAAAGACGTTACACCACATGCGTCAAAGAAAACTGTATAATAACTCACACCACAGGTGTCTCATAATCTCATCATCAACATCCTCATATATAAATAGTAACAAAGCAGTTTTCTAGAAGCCACCACTGCCTGTACACCATGTACTACATCACCTCAATCCATCACAACTTGTACACAGTATACATATAATGATCCTTAGGATACTATATGTAGAGATACATGCATGTGAAATAACCACAATTCATTACATCCCTCTACACACATATATGATAAAGGTAACCCTCATGCATACCACATCATAATACTACTAGAAGAAGAGAGCAAGAGAGAGAGGGTAGTTAACCATTTGTACTCTCCAATCTAGATGTTGGGTAAAACACCCTCTAGAGTCTATTAGGTGTAGGTTGTCCTGTCGACATGGGTGAGGTAGCATATGAAATCACATAACATAAGGAATATATATAGCTCACAATCACTCTATGGACAAAACTACCTAGTCTAAGACTCAACTGCAGCTATCATATCTCGGACATTCAACTTCCACCGTTAAGGACTAAATATCCTATAAGCACATAAACATATCAATAGACTTTCATTTAATTCTTACAGTTAAACATTTCATAATTAAATTAATTATCAAAAAACTATCCTAATCCAATCATAGAACTCCCAACCCCATGGGTTAAGCCATTTATCATTCATTTCCATTCTATAATTTCAAGTACTCTAGGACTCGTCCTAAGATATCATAAAAGATGCATAAACCAAGAACCACTAACTGCATCAAGTAGTGGGGAAAGGAATGCGGAAAACAAGAAACCCAACAATTTAGCCTTTAAAGTATATTTAACAATAAGCAAGTGTCCCGAATTTCAGTACAATAAATGAGAAAACTCAGCTTCAACCCACTCCATCAGTCCTGATGCCATCCCTGACACCACTGTACACATCACCATCCATTATGCCATCATAGATGCCAACTACTACCACAAATGTGGTCACCCCCACCCATTTCTCATCAATCAATAAGCCATCCTAGGCTCACTTCATGTTGTATGGTAGCGCTCCACATTCAGAGAAATCAAACAAGGCGACAAGGAAACAACAAACAATTAACAGGGCATCTAGGCCCTAAAACCAAGGCATCTAACCTTCATAAGTAATGAGCTCACTCGACCCCAAACAATTATCTTTAAAAAACAACCAATTTTGTTACCATCTTGGATTAACCGATTCATTTATCATAGGTTATAACAATAGACAACCTAATACATTTTCTATCAACAACTAATAAAATTTTTTAAACATTATTCAAGCATAACTTCCATTTTCATAAATTTATAAGGAAGAATGATAACACTTAAACATGCCTCTTCATTATTTTGTCATAAACCATTACCATCTTTACATTCTTTATCCAATTTCTGAGCATGGAAAATATGATAAACTATAGCATAAACACATGATAACTCGCTATCTAAAAAATAAAGAGGAAAACTGTAACATAACATAAATGCATGTGATAGCTACAACCCAAAACCAAAATCCATTATTTAATTTTAGTTTAATCTTTATTATGGTTAATTTGACTGAAAATTAAATTTTTTTTAATATAAAAACAATTTTGGGGGCAAAGTGAGAAACCAGAAAAGTTCATCCCAGAAAACATCAAGTAGGATAGAAAATAACAAAAATATTTAAAGCAAGCTTGAACCTATTAGAAGAAGTATCCCTATAAATCATCCAGAA
Source organism: Viscum album (assembly GCA_963277665.1). Taxonomy (NCBI): domain Eukaryota; kingdom Viridiplantae; phylum Streptophyta; class Magnoliopsida; order Santalales; family Viscaceae; genus Viscum; species Viscum album. Next base: position 115,223,926 of record OY728139.1, on the reverse strand, counting down.
TAATTCATTAACCCTTTGGACCAAATCATCTTGGATAATATCCCCAAAAGTGTAATCCCACTTATCTCATGCCTATAGGAATTCCTCCACTGATAACTTCCTTTCATTAAATCCTCTTACCAAGACGAGATATTACTTTTCTATCCAGTTGCACGACTCATGATTAATAATTACTTTAATTAGTTTATCTCCCATCCTCATAGCATCCTCGTTAGAGGAACGAATAATTAATACTTCCTCCAACATTTCTTCATTATAGTGAAGGATAAGTTCCCACTTATCTATTACCTCTTTACCTTTTTCACACTACATTCCAATTTAAGGTTCCAAAGGTACATTGTCTTTATCCATCATATTTCCAGGAATCCCCTGCACAATGTAATGGCTATTTACACCTTTATCCTTGTCCATTTCATTAGCAATAAATAGAATTGGGTTTCTTTCCCTCTCCTGCTCCTTCTCAAAAAAAATAAATCTCAATCGACTTGGCCACATTTTTCTTGTCCGAACTAGTCTCTATTGGTTTGGTTAGATAAGAATAATCTTTTCGCCCCTTGGGTTTCTTACTTTTAATAACAATACAGCTCCTCGGATCTCTGATACCTCTCTTCCCCTTCTTCCTTCTTTGGTTGTGTAGACCTCTATCAAACCCTTCATTGGAACTGTCATCTAAGGCACTAACCCCTATTCATCCCCTGAATTTGAGCTCTCATCCCGAACTTCTTCTCCCAGACATACAAATCTTTTTCTTAGATTCAAACAGGAATAGGTACACCTTAAATTGGATCCCTTCATAACCTCCACCCACTCCTATGACATTTGAAAATATTTCTCCTGGCTCGTGCAGCCCCTAAGACCTCCTTCATTTGAAAATTGCACCCTCTCAATCGGGGAAGCACCACTGTAGTGTTGAACCACCCCTACATATGTATACTGAAAGGAATTTTCAGTAGATGGTATCAAGATAACAGGGGCATGAGCCTCTCAAAAACCCACTAAATCTGAAGCAACCTTTACAACATGCTTAGGGTCAGCCCAATCTGACCTTAAGCATTTGAAGATACCCACCACCATTAGGTTGTTATCTTGATAACTACTTGGATCATATTTCACCTGCCTTGGATTCATAAGAGCATATGACTTACTCATCATGCCTTCACTAGAAATAGGCCCCAAACCAATGCCTCATGCATCTAAAATATGATGTTGAGGAAAATTCTTCATCCCACACCTACCAAAGTCCCTTGAATGACCCAATATCTTGCATGATAGATAATAGTCCAACGATGACTCAAAGGCAACACGTTTTTTGTAGCGAAATTCTTCTCTGGCCATAATACAAACAAGATAAACCAAACTTCTTGACACATCGAACTCCACACATATTTAAGGAAGAATCAAATGAAAAACTGACTTGGTCCTACTATCTGATCATGGGTATATGTCCACTAAATTCCCTAGCATACACAAAATTTTGGGGTTTTGGAATGGTAACGAAAGATCAGGAAAGATTACCCAAATCACCATGGTTGGAACACCATGTTTCATGTGGAATTTGTAGGACCACCTGAATAGGAAGAACGTCATTCCAAAGACACACAACCAAACATCCAAAGAACTCCATGAGAGATACAGGGATAAAACACCATAGAATGCCAAGGTAGAATGGGAAGTAAAGAAAAATTGAATGGATAATAAAGAAAATAGAAAGAGGAAAGCTCACATCATATCACCACAGATTAAACATGGGATGTTGGGGATCAATCCCAAACAAAAGGGCTTCGAAACACCTTGAAAAACACCTTTATCCAAATGGGGTTAGAGAGAAATTAAAGGGTTTTGAGAGAAATCAAGGGTGGAATAGATTTATAGGTATTATTCCAAACGTACATTCACAGCTTGAATGGTTCATTCACATCATGAATGACTCAAGTTTAAGACCTACTAAGAAACACACCACCCATATCTTATAAATCTGGATCAATTCACATCTTTAATTTCATGTTCACGTCATGATTTTTCAGTGACAATTTCACCGAATTCGACCCCTCTTCCATTTTCCCCATGAACCAATGGTTTATGTCATGAATTTCACCCTGCGAATGATAATATATTATTTACCTTTCTTTAATTCCATCCATATATAAAATAGAAATAACATTCATGCATACATACGACCCATCGTATCCATGAACAGTGGGATTCAATTTCCAATCTATTAAATCTAATTGAATCCATTAAGTACATTGCATCATTTAAGTGTGAGGGAGATAACCTTTGTAGTTTAGGATTTTCAAAAAAAAATCAAACATTTTGTGTCTTTGAAATTTCTATGTGTTTTCTTTTTCAATTATTGTGTGTTTTTGAAACTTGTGAGCTCAAATGATTATCCTTTCCATTTTTCAAACCCATGTCAATGAGTGAACCAATTTAACCCCTGAAACCAAACATAAATGAATGCTGAAAATGAATTTCTTCTAAGTTTAAAACTTTTAAAATTTCATGAAAAGACCATTGATTTTTGAATCCCATGCCACATCTCACCATCTTTATCGTTTAAATCACCCACCCATGAGGCTTCTGAACCCTTTTTTGCATATTCTTCACATTCACCTCATTTATTGAGAGAATCAATCTGTGTTTTATTTAAACTAGAATTTTATTTATTTTTTTCAAATCTGGAGGGTTTTAGGAACTTGTGTTTTAAATGATTGAGACATTTATTTGGTTTTAAATCCCCCTTTTCAAGTGAATCCTTTTTATTTTGTTATAAAATGTCTTATGGTGTGAAATATCATTTGGTGATTATTTAGGTGGAAAATCAAATGCTGAAGAGATATGTTTGTTGTTGAAAATATTATTCTGCTAAAATTTGTGCATTTCTGGAGATTTTGAGTATAATTTTAAAAAATTCTTCTAAACTGATGTTGTTGGAAAAAAAATAAAAAACATGTCTGTGAATATGAAAAGGTGTATTTTAATTCAAGATAAGGGTTAAGGAGTCACACACACTTCTTTAAATTCAAATCACCCTCACTTTAAAAAAATTAAGTTGTGAAGAATTTGAAAATATCCTAAAAAATTCAATTCTATTGAAGGAAGTTGAGTGGATATCATTTTTTCTATTGAAATGTTGAATGATGTGTAATTTACTTAAAGTTTTCATGATGATTAGAGATTATTTAGTGATAAGGGAAGTGTGGAGGAGACCATACTTGAGTGAAAATTAGAGTCATGTAATTTTGCTTCAAAGCCAACCCTCTTTATTCGACCTTATAATTTTTGACATTTAAAACTCACCAACCTAAATCCATTGAACAATATTGAAAATACCTCATGATAAACACATGTTTTTGACTCACATAGGGTGAATATATAGAAATTTATCAAGCCTATGGGGACTCTTTCATGAGTTTTGATGAGAAAATCCTTGTTGAAAATTAACACTTATGTGATGTGAGAAAATTTGTGCGAGGTAAGTGTTTTGTGTGCATGGGAGGAAAAATAAAGCGGAAATGGATTGAATGAGATGAATGAAGAACATGAAATAATGGTTTTTTACAAGGAATGATATATTTTGTTTCTTAATGTTAAATTGTTGGATATCATGGGCATGTGTTTTAAATTTTCTTTAATTTGATTTTGATGCTTACTTGTCCAGGAGTCCAAATGCTCAGTCTGAGATAATTGATAGAGTCGATATTTTCATTATTTTTCATGTGTATTTTAATGAATTAATCCTCTAAAATTTATAAATTTGATCTTAATTGTATATTTTTTGTATTTTATGGATGTTTTGTGATTAAATTTCAAAATTTATTAATTATAGAATTTTAACAGTCATAGGACCCAAATAAATTAGTCAATGTGTAAATTATTTTTGGCGGACAGAATTTACCACTCATTAAATGAATCATATCTCAGGATATAGGAAACCAAATGAGGTTATTATACTTGGATATGAAATATTAATCTATTTTTCATGTGAACATTAAATTTCATGTGGAAATTTTCTCATTAAGGTTGCACACGTCGAAGTGGAACAAGATGAAGAGTCTCTTCGGCTAAAAAAAATATCACTTTGGTAAATTGGCAATAACTTTTCTTACACATGTCCAAAAACTTTGAAATTTTGAGGGTCTACAACCATAAAAATTATGAAAAACTCTTAATAATACCTCTTGGCAAGTTTTACCCTTCTGGTGGTCAGAAATGGTGAAAACGTTTGACGTACAGATTCCGAAGAAGAATTTTTCTATTTTTGCTTTTTTTGTTTTCTTTATTTTGTAATGGTTTCCTCTTCCCCCTTATTCTCTACTACCTTTCACATGGATGGGTAAAATTCTGAGTGATTTTGTAAATAGAGGTTTTATTTTTGTAATTCTTGAGTTTTTTCACTTTATGGAATGAAAACCCATTTCTTCTGTTAAGTTGGTTTCAATACTCTAATAGCAATTTTTATTATCAAGTATGATCGTATTTGGTCTTAAATTATGTTATTTTTATTACCTTGGTTGATAATCATTATCTTCCTCCACTAGGTATTGGTTTATATACGATAAAATTGACCAAGACTTGGTGGTGAAGTACTAGGTGATTGTCAGTATGTGTGGGAGGGGTAGTGGACACTCTTGATTGTATGGGATAAACAATAACTTATTGGGTATTGCATAATTCAATGGAGGGAATTCACTGCAACTTACTCACACATAGGAAGGAGGGTATACCAAACTGATATTTTTAAAGGTTTATTCTCACCCTCACCATTTTACCAAGGGAGTGGGAAGAAATGATTGTATAATCTCAATTTAATGCTTAGTGAAAGAGGTTTGGATAACTTGTAAATAGGATATCATTGAATTTTGAAAACCAAATGTGACTTGATCACTCTTATCATATCACTATTTTTAATCACTTTCTTTATAAATATGTTTTTAATCATTTTATTTATTTCTTCCTTTTGTTTTCAAAATCAAACACTTCTTCTCTAATTTAAAGTAAAAAAACTTGATTGTTGTGAGCTTATCTCCGAAGACAATCTTGATTAACCACTACATTTAATTTTAACCTAAGAAATAATTTTCTTTCCATATCCCATGACAGACACGTATAAAAACTTAGCGTCGTTCCTGAGTATTTTCAAATTTCTTTTCTTCAAAAAAAATTTCTTTGACATTTTTTGTGTTTTATTTTTCAATTATTATGTTTTTTTGAAACTTGTGAGCTCAAATGATTATTTTGAAACCCATTTCAATGAGTGAACCAATTTATCCTCTAAAACTGAACATAAATGAAGGCTAAAAATGACTTTGTTCTAGGTTCAAAACTTTGAGAATTTCATGAAAATACCTCTGATTTTTGAATTCCATGCCACATATCACTGTCTTTATCTTTTAAATCACCTACCCATGAGGTTTTTTAACCCATTTTTTCATATTATTTACATTCACCTCATTTTTTTAGAGAATCAATTCATGTTTACTTTGACCAGAATTTGATTTATTTCTGTCAAAACTTGAGAGTTTGAGGTATTTTTATTTTAAATGATTGAGACATTTATTCAGTTTTAATTCTCCCATTTTCAAATGAGAATCCTTTTTATTCTGGTCTACCGTGTACATTTAATCATTGTATCCCCTAGTATCCATGAAAAAACTTTTATATTAGTCACATCACAATCCAATTCTTCCTATACAACTTGATTTAAAAGTGAAATTTCATGATCTATATGAACTTAAGTGTGTGGGGATGTTGTCTTATGGTTTTATATATCATTGGGTTCTACTTTGGGTGGAAAATAAAATGCTGAAGAGATGTGTTTGTTGTAGAAAAAGTTATGTTGCTAAAAGTCGTGCCTTACTAGAGCTTTTGAGTAGAATTCTAAAAAATCTTCTGAACTAAAGCTACTGGGAAAATCAAAAATAAAAATCACATCTATGAATATGAAAAGATTTATTTTCATTCAAGATAAGGGTTGGGAATTCACACTCACTACTTGAAAATTCAAATAACCCTCACTTAAAAAAATCAACCTGTGCAGAATTTGAAAATATCATCAAAAATTAAATTCTATTGAAGGAAGTTGAGTGAATATCATTTTTGATGCTGAAATGATGAATAGTGTGCATTTTCATGATTATTGGAGTTGATTTGATGCTAAAGGGGGTTAGGAGGGGACCATACTTGAGTGAAAATTAGAATCATACAATTTTGCTGCAAAAAGAGAAAATCCTTCTTATTTTACCTAAGAATGTTTGACATCTAAAACCTACCAATTGAAATCCACTGAACAACCCTGAAAAGTCCTCATTATAAACCCATTTTGTTTACTCACATCGGGTGGAGATGTAGAAATTTATCAATCTTGTAATGAATTTTTCCTATGTTTGAATGAGAAAAGCATTATTGAAAATTAATAGTTGTGTGAGAGAAAATTCAAGTGAGATAAGTTTTTTGTGTTAGTAAGAGGAAAAATGAAGTCAAAATGGATTGAATGAGATAAATTAATATTTTTAAATAATGTTTTTTGAGGAATCATAATATCTTTTATTTATGGGTTTTAAATGTTTGGATCTCATTGACATGTGTTTTAAATATTCCTTCATTTGATTTTGATGCTTACTTGGCCAAGAGTCAAGGTGGTAAGTATGAGAGAATTAATAGTGCTAATATTTTCATTATTTTTTATGTGTATTTCAATGATTTAAATCCTTGAAAATTTATCAATTTTAGATGAATTGTATCATTTTTTTATTTTAGGGATGTTTTGAGCTTAAATGTCAAAACTGTTTAATTCTAGAATTTTAACATTTTTCCATCACTTTTGTATTTCGAGAATAAATTTTATAATACTAATAAAAATTGAGGAATTATTTTTTAAGTATTCCTTTGTTTGTGGTATTCAACTTCTTCAACTAGACCTAGGGCTAATTTGAGCTTCACGAGGCCTAAATAAATCCTTTGATGTGGAAAATGTTTTTGGCCAAAAAAATTGACCACTCATTAAATGAGGCATATCTCGAGATATAAAAAAAATGAGGTGATTATAGTGGGATATGAAATATGACTCAAATTATCATTTGCACATTAAATTTCATGGAGAAATTTGCTCATTAAGGTAGCCATTGCATGCTTCAAAGTGGAGGAAGATGAAGTGTATCTTCAGTCAGAAAAAAAGAGCTTTAGTATATCGGACATAACTTTTCTTACACATTTCAAAAAGATTTGAAATTTTTTGGGTCAACAACCACAAAAATTCTAAAAAAACTCTTAATCTTGGTGATTTTCGGCCTTCTGGTGGGAAAAAACGGTGAAAAATTCTGACAGGTGGATTCTGAAGAAGAAATTTTTTGTTCTTCCTTTTTCGGTTTTCTTTGTTTTTAATGGAATCCTCTTCCTCCTTCTTAGATACCCTTAACATGGAGGGGTAAACTTCTGAGTGTTTTGGGAATAGGAGGTTTTATTTTTTTAATGTTTCGGTTTTGCATTTCTTATAATAAAAATTCCCATCTTTCTTCTATTAAGTTGGTTTCAACACTCTAATAGTAGTTTTTATTATCAAGTATGATTGTATTTGGTTTTAGATTCTAATATTTTTATTTCCTTGGTTTATGATCATTATATCCCTCCACTAGGTTCTAGTTTATATATGATAGAATAGATATGGGTTTAGTGGTGAAGTACTTTGTGATTGTGAGTACTTGTGGGAGGGTTAGTGGACACTCTTGATTGTTTGGGATAAAAAAGACTCATTCGGGTATTGCCCAAGTCAATTAAGGGTATTCCTTGCAACTATTTCACACATAGGAAGGAGGGTAGACCAAGTTTAGATTTTGGAAAGGTTTATTCTCACCATCACAATTTGATCAAGGGAGTGAGAGGAAGCAATTTTGGAATCTCACTTTAATCGTCTTAGTAGAAAATGATTGCATAACTAGGAACTAGGATAACATTGAATTTTGGAAAACTGAACCTGACTTGATCACTCTTGTCATATCACTATTTTTAATCACTTTCTTCATCAATCTATTTTCAATCTTTTTCTTCATTTCTCACTTTGTTTTTAAAATCAAAAAATTTCAAAAACTCAACTTTCTCTAATCCAAGAGGAGATTAAAAGAATGAGTAGAATCCCTTATGCCTCAACAATGGGTTTTATCATATATTTCATGATATGTACTTGGTTTTTTGTTGCCTTTTCTTTAAGTATTATGGGCAGATATCAATCTAATTTAGGAGGCCTGCACTAGGCAGCTGTTAAAACTATCCTGAAGTGCTTGAGGCGTACAAATGATATGTTCTTAGTGTATGGAGGAGAAGAGGAACTAGTAGTGAGGGGATACATGGATGATAGTTTTCAGACAGATCACGATGATCTAAAATCACATTCAGGCTACATCTTTTACCTGTATGGTGGTGCAGTGAGCTGGAGAAGCTCGAAGAAATATATAGTCACCGATTCTACAGCAGAATCTGAATTTATAACAGCTTACGATGCAAAAAAAGAAGAAATCTGGATTCATATATTTGTCTTAGACATTGGTGTTGTGCCTATTAGTATAGACCATGTTCTAGTTTATTGTGATAATATTGCTGCAGTGGTGCTTTCCAAGGAGCCCAGGTCTCACCATAGGACAAAGTATATACTTCAGAAGTTTCATCTCTTGAGGGATTTTACTCAAAGAGGTGAAGTCGCGGTTAGCAGAGTAGCCATAGAGGACAACGTGGAAGACCCCCTGACTAAAGTCATATCTCAGCAGAAGCATAATTCTCATGTGAGGGATAGCGGATTGAGACTTGTTAGTAGTTGTCTCTAGTGTAAGTGGGAGTGCTGTAAGTGGGTGCCCTAGACCCAACTTTTGATGTAATTTTATTACCATTACATGTATACAATTTGTTATATATACATGTGTTTATCTTTCCATAATAGTGTAGATACTTCCACATCCACTATATTTATGGTAATTTCCTTAGATTGCATGTCATATCAAAGGGTTATAGCAAATCTCATGCTATAATGATAACCTAGAGATACTATGACGATCTTAAATTAATGTCCTATGGTCCAGATACATCATTCTGATAGGACACAGATAATGTGTAACTATTAGGTGTTGGGGGATCATAAGTATTGATACTTCTTATCATGAAGTTCACACTTCGTGATCTCTAATAGTTGAGATCATGAGAACAAAACCGCCAATAGGAACACTACATGTTTCAGGTGTCATTGGTTGTTCTTATCTACAGACACCTGTAATGGTCTCCTGACTTGAGATCATTATCAATGTATGTCATTTGATTGCATACTCTGATGCAAGACGAAAACCATGACAATGAATTCATTTCAAGGTAGTTTGTGTTGGGTACGTCATTGGTGACATGACATTGATTTAATGGTCAAGCTATAATTTGTTGCTTCTAAGTTGAAAAAGATATATCTCGGGCCTAGTTGATTAGGATGGTAGTACCTTTATAAATCCATGTCCATGGTAGTCAAAGGTAAGTCTGTTCGGAAAGATCAACAAATAATAAAACAAGAAAAAGATGATGACACAAGTGTGAATCCTATTTTATAAGAAATCGATGACAAAAAAGATTATATTACACAAAGCATGTTCGTAGGAAGGTGGTCATTGCTTTGACTTTTCCTTATCTCTATAGGGGTCTTGATGGGTTGCTAGACCCCACTCTTGGTCTATGAATATTATTCACTGCTATTGAGATAAGGGCCTAGAGGGTCACACATAATAGCACTTTAAGAATCTTCCTTATTCTGTTGAATATGAATATAGATTTTGGTGGGGCCCACCACGGGGTTCGGGTATTATCCAAGTTTTATGAATCACCGTGGAATAAATTAATTCATTATTATTCAAGTAATGAATAATTGAGTTGAATTTATTTATTACATGTCTTTACAAGTGATTAAGTAAATACAAGGATAAATATTATTCGAACATATATTAATCTAATATACCAGGTTTGTTTAATATTATATGGAGATATGAGTCGAGTTAATGGCTCAAGATTATCACATAATATATATTTAATGTGTATTATAATAAAGTGATAAAATATATATAATATTTATGGTGCATTTTAGTTCTTCATAAATAATTATTTATAATACTAATATACTGGATGTTTATTACATGGGGGGTCGGGAACCCAAACTGGGTATTATAAATTTCCACTGTATAAGTAGAGAGAGGCTCTTCCCATGTGGACTATTCATCCATTAGAAGTGATTTCATGTCTCTCCTCCTGACACCTAGAGAGAGACACTCTCAATCAAGTAAGCAATTCAAGTTCTGTAAGACTGGTGTTTCAATAGATTTATCTCGACTATGTACCTGGTAAGTGGAGAAGAAAAGACAATATTTTTTAGGGGACACAAACTAGAATTTTTAGATCTATGTGATCTGGTATCGCAATTAGGCTAAGGTGATGAGAGAGATAATATCATATAAGCCAGTGGTAGACATACCTACATTTACCGAGTATGTTGCAGCTTCTAAGGCTGCTAAGAAGCAGTTAAATTAAACGATTTGTTCCAGTTCTTAAAATTGCACCTAGTAAGAAAACTTTTATCATAATAAAAATTATGATATTATTACTAGCCAAGATGTCAAGTTTTTATAGTGTAAAAAAGGAATATAGTTAGGGATATTGTCTCTTGAGAGGTTTTACTCAAGGAGATGAGGTCGCTATAGTAGAATTGCCATGCGGAGAATTCGTGGCAGGCCTAGCAGCTAAAGTCGCGACTTAGTAGAAATATGATTTTAATCATATGAGAGATAACAAGGTTGGTTTGAAAATTAGGTCTAGTGAAAGTGGGAGTTTTGAAATAGTGGGTGCCCTAGACCCAACTATTCAATACTTTTGATTACCATATCGTTTGTATTGTTAGCTATACGTGGTGTTTGCTTACCATTATAGTGTAAACTTTTCTGTATCCCTAGGTTAACTGCTATACTGCATTTTAACTTAGAAAATAATTATTTTTGTCACACCCCATGATATACACGTGTCAAGAGGCAAACTATAACACAACATAAACACATGCGGCCGCAACGATCCAAAACCAAGTCATTTTTTAATTTCGGTTTAATATTTATTAAGGTTAATTTTACAGTTGCCTAAAGAGATCAAACATGATAACCTCACGATTGCACTTAAAAAGGAGAAGAAATTAATACCTTATCTAAAGGCGTTCAACGTTCCTCGAACGAGAGCATAACAATAAACACATATTTCTGATCATCTCTCCTGCAAGGAATCTATGACCCTTTAAGAATGTTGCATCTCAAATGCACCACCAAACATCAAAAGAACCCAATGAGAAACAAGGGGATAAACCGCCATAGCATGACAAGATATAACGGAAGGAAAAACGAAACTGAATGGAGAAATGAAAAAAAAAAGAGGAAAACTCACCTCGGATCACCACAAATCATACATGGGAAGCCAATGATCAATCCCAAATGAAAGGGCTTCAAAACACCCTAAAACAGCACCTCTGGCCACCTAGGGTTCAGGAGAAATTAGAGGGTTTTGGGAGAAATAGAGGGTTGAATAGATTTATAGGAATTCTGCAAGATGCATATTCACAATGTGAATGGGTCATTCACATCGTGAATGGATCGTGTTTAAGACCCGCCGAGAAATGGGTCACCTAGATCCTATAAATCCGAATCAATTCACGTCATGAGCTTCATGTTCATGTCATGAGTTTTCAAAGATAGATTCATTGAATCTGACCCCTCATCCATTTACGTCGTGAACCAATGGTTCACGACGGGAATTGCACCCTGCAAACCACCTTTACTCAATCTGCGAATCACCATTCTGGTCGTGAACTGATCACCCACCTCATGAACTATAAATCATGCTGTGAATTTTTCCTGCTTCTAGATTTCAGTTCACAAACTCTACCAGACCTACTCTGAGCTTCATCCAAGAACCTCGGACTTCAGAAACATAGAAAGGAGCATGCTATAAGGATCCATACCTTTACATAACTGGAGGATTAAAATCAAATGCTTTATGGGAGTCAACCCATATTTCAATAAAACAAGGGTTGTTGTTTTCTTTCCTTTTCTTTTATACTTTTTAGTTGAAATAAATGTCATTTTGTCTTGCAATGACATGGTTAAGGACCTTTGTAATCACTTTGATTGACAACATCTACCTACTATCAAACTAGTATATTTTTCTTGAGTATCATGTTGGAATTTGAGGCTTTCATCTATTGGTCCTTATATAAATTCAGGACCTTAGCCTGAAAGATTGGAAATGGTTAAAAGATTGGAGTTATTGCTTGTTATTAGCCATTGTCCACCCATTGTGGCTCTCAATTTTTTTGATATCATTGAACGCTTTTCAAAACTGGACACATCAGAACTACCCCATGGCTAGCTCGAGAGACTTATTTCCTTCAAAATTTTCTTTTACTTTTATCTAGTTGCATTATTTTGATCTTAAACTGCAGTATTAATTTGTTAAAAAAAATTCTTTATAAGTACTTATGAAAGAAATATGATTAGGGTATTTTGTGCAGAACTATAGTTCATTTGCAACTCCAGTGGAGACTTAAATGAGGTTGAGATGCATTGTTCCATGGAAGTATTTATATGAGATTGAAATTGAATTTTGTACAATCATTTATTTACTGACTATTTTCCATGTTGTTTTCTGTGCTTAAGCTGATTGAAATATTTTTGACCTGTAGTATGCAAACTGATTGACTGCTAGTTATGAAAGTTTGTATACTCATGTGTTAATGTGTATGCTGAAATCTATGTTGTTGTTGAATATAATTGTGTTATTGTATTGATAACATGCACTTCTTTTCTGAAAATTTAAATTTATGATTTGTGAGAACAGTTTTTAATATTGTTTTTATTAGAATGGGTGTTTAGTATGATGTTTTTAGGGTTTTTTATATAAATGGGTTTCTGAAGAAAAAAATGTAGAAAAAGGATAGGGTTTCAACTATTTTTAAAAATGGGTTCAGAGATGCGTGAACCTCGTTCACGCATCTTCGGCGCGGAGAGATGCGTGAACTAGGTTCACGCATCCTTTGTAGACGTCATAAAAGATGCATGAACCCCGCTCACGCATCCTAGAGAAATATTTTTTTAATTTTTTTTTAATTTTTAAATTTTTTGTTTTTATTTTTTTGTTTTGTTTATATATATATATATATATATATATATATAATTTAGTAGAATTTATTTACTATTTAATATCAAGCAGTACTGTCGTTACAATAGTTTGGATTATGACAGAAACCCTCACCCAGGTCTCTCTTTTATAAGAGGGCTTGCCCTGGAAATCATTCTGCATTTCTGATGTGGGATTCAGGTTCTCCCTTTCTTGCACAGTACATTCTGCATTTCCGATGTGGGATTCTGTTTCAAGTACCTTAATTTGAAAGAATATAAAATACAAACTATAATACCAATATAAATGAAACTTAAAACATGAATTAAACATATAAGAAATAGTTGAAAATAAAAATAATTTCATAAAAAAAGTTTATGAATAATAATTTATAAGCTTCCAAAACCACCAACTTGAAACTTAAAAATGTTTCAAGACCATGGATTTAAAAGACTATAAAATACAAACTATAAGACCAATATAAATGAAACATAAAATATAGATTAAAAATACAAGAAATAGTTAAAAATAAAAATAATTTTGTAAAAAATGTTGATGAAAAATAATTTAAAAGACTTCAAAACCACCAACTTAAAACTTAAAAATGTTTCAAGTAAGTGGTTTTGAAAGACTATAAAATATAAACTATGAGACCAATATAAATGAAACATAAAACATAGATTAAATATATAAGAATTAGTTAATAATTAATTAGTTAATTATTAATATAATTATTCATTAGTTAGTAATTAATATAATCATTAACCATTAATCATTAATTATTAATTACTAATATACAATAATTAATTAGTTATTTAGTAATATAATTATATAATAATTGATTATTTAATTAGTAATATATTTATTAATTATAATTATTAATTATTAATTATATAATAATTAATTAGTTAATTTGTAATATAATTATTAATTATAAAATAAATAATTAATTAATTAGTAATATAGTTATTCATTATAATTATTCATTATAATTATTCATTATAATTATTAATTATTAATTATTAATTAGATAATGATTAATTAGTTAAGTAGTAATATCATTATTAATTATAATTAGTAATATGATTATTAATTATAATTAGTAACTATTAATTATATAATAATTAATTAGTTAATTAGTAATATAATTATTAATTATAATTATTAATTACTAATATATAACAATTAATTAGTTAATTAGTAATATAATTATATTATAATTAATTAGTTAATTAGTAATATAAGTATTAATTATACAATGATTAATTAATAATATAATTATTAATTATAATTATTAATTATTAATTATGTACTAATTAATTAGTTAATTAATAATGTCATTACTAATTATAATTAGAAATTATTAATTATATAATAATTAATTATTTAATTACTAATATAATTATTAATTATAATTACTCATTATAATTTTTTATTTTTTATTTTTAATTATATAATAATTAATTAGTTAATTAGTAATATAATTATTACTATATAATAAATAATTAGTTAATTAGAAATATAATTATTAATTATAATTAGTAATATAATTACTAATTATAATTAGTAATATAATTATTAATTATAATTAGTAATATAATTATTAATTATAATTAGTAATATAATTATTAATTATAATTAGTAATATAATTATTAATTATAATTATTAACTAATAACTATATAATAATTAATTAGTTAATTATTAATATAATTATTAATTACATAATTAATAATTATAATTATAATTAATAATTATATTACTAATTATAATTAATAATTATATTACTAATTATAATTAATAACTATATTACCAATTATAATTAATAATTATATTACTAATTAACTAATTATTTATTATATAATTAATTATTAATAATTAATAACTAATAATTATAATGAATAATTATAATAATATATTATATTACTAATTTACTAATTAACTAATGAATTATTATATAATTAATAATTATATTACTAATTAAATAATTAATTATTATATAATTAATAATTATATGACTAATTAACTATTTAATTATTATATAATTAGTAATTACATTAAAAATATACTAAATAATGATTATATAATTAATAATTATATTACTAATTAATTATTATATAATTAATAATTATATTACTAATTAATTATTATATAATTAATAATTATATTACCAATTAACTAATAATTAACTAATCAATAATTATATTACTAATTAACTAATTCATTATTAACTATTTCTTATATGTTTAATCCATGTGTTTTGTTTCATTTATATTGGTCTTATAGTTTGTATTTTATAGTCTTTCAAAGCCACGTATTTGAAACATTTTTAAGTTTCAAGTTGGTGGTTTTGAAAGCTTATAAATTATTATTCATCAACATTTTTTGCAAAATTCTTTTTATTTTCAACTATTTCCTATATATTTAATCCAGGTTTTAAGTTTCATTTATATTAGTCATATAGTTTGTATTTTATAGTCTTTGAAAGTCGTGTACGTGAAACAGAATCACACATCAGAAATGCAGAATGTTCTGCGCAGGAAAGGAAGAACCCGAATCCCACATCGAAAATGCAGAATGATTTTCAGGGCAAGCCCTCTTATAAAAGAGAGCCTTGGGTGAGAGTTTCTATCAGAATCCAGACTGTTGTAATGGCAGTACTGCTGGATATTAAATAGCAGATAAATTCTGCTGAAAATTATATATATATATATATATATATAAAACAAAACAAAATAAAAATAAAAATTTTAAAAATACAAAAAAATTAAATAATTAAAAGCTTCTTTAGGATGCGTGAACCTCGTTCACACATCCTTCATGAAGTTTATAAAGGATGCGTGAACGGGGTTCATGCATCTTTCACTGTGCCTATGATGCGTGAACCCCGTTGACGCATCTTCCTGGGATCGGGGATGCGTGAATGGGGTTCACGAATCTTCGAACCCATTTTTAAAAATAGTTGAAACCTTATCCTTTTTCTAAAAAAAAATTCAAAACCCCAATTATATAAAAAAACCCATGTTTTTACGTGCTTAATATTAAATAACTGTGAACCATTATTGAAAATATGCTTAAACACTCTGATATTTTCTCTTTGAGAAATTTAATCACTTTTTCAAGATATGATTGTGATTTATAGTTGTGCATCATTGTGGTATCCTGTCTAATATTTCTTAGAGATTTGATCTTGACACCCCTCAACTTTCAACTTAGTTGAACTACTCTAACATCGAATCGAAATTTAAATTCGTGAACATTTTAATCTTTATGTGTTGAACTGCTGCAACCAGTTTGCGTAGAAACAGCTTTTGCTTGGCTTCTTCCAACTACAGAAATACCCATTACTGATTGTGGATTTTTCTTTTTTACTTTCTCTTTATTTGTTTTTATGGTTTCATTCTAACTGTAAGGTTCTGGATCTTGTAGCTCGTTCCTTTGTGTGTTTTAGGTGTTGGAGGTGCCGAGGGGAGTCTCAGAGAAGGAAGGAGGAGAGTTGAGCTGAATTTTCAGTTGTGCGGAATAGAGGCTTGTGTTGATGTGGAGTCCAGTCAGGAGATGTGGCGGTGGCGTGGACCAAGCGCTGCGGCGTAGAAGCCCAAGGGGGAGGTTTGGGTGCTTCTTCCGGCTTCATTACCACTGTGGCATGGGGGGAAGACTACGACGTGGAATCCAGGGAGGTACGATTCAGTGGTTATGTCCTTTTCGGGGTTGCTATGTCGTAGAGCTGAGTTGCGGCATGACCTTTTGCTTTTAACAATTAGAATTTTGCAGCGTAGTGATTCCTTTGTGCCGTGGTCATTTTCCTAATTTATAAGATCTGCCACGTGGACCGCACCATGTTTCTCGGACGTGGCTTTGACCAGGCGTGCAATGTTTCTTATTTCCTTACGCCTTAGTTTTGTCGAGTCACCTTTTATGGGTCGTCGTGGAGGGGGTTGTACAGTGGTCTTCTGATTTTCAGTTATAAATTCTTGAACCCCCTCCGAACTTGCTTTTTCTCCCATTTTTTTCTCTTCAACCCCGACTTCTAAAGATCAATCTATGGTGAACCGAGGTGAGTTTTCCATCTTTCTCTTATGGTTTCTTCTATGATAGGTTTTGTTTTCTCTCGTTCTCTCTTTGTCGCTATGGCAGTTCATCCCTTTCATTCTCATGGAGTTCTTTTTATGTTTGTCAACACGTTCATGCGACGTCCTTGAAGGGGTGTTGATTCCTTGATGGAGAGATGATCAGAGATTTGCATCGTTCCGTTCTTGTTTGATAAACGTTGAAAGCCTTGAATTAGGATATTCATTGCTTATTCTTATTTTTAAGCACAATCATAACGTTTTCATGTTTTATCTCATTGGGTGATGGTGAAATTAAATTTAATGAATATTAAATTGGATTAAATAAATAATTGGTTTTGGGTTGTAGTGATCGCTTGTGTTTATGCCACTTTGACAGTTTGCCTCTTGATTTGCTAGATAGTGTGCTATCTTTACTTATGCTATGATTTAATATGATTGTTATGCTTGGAAATTGGATAAAGAACATAAAACTAGTAATGATTGATGGTTAAAATATTATAGGTGTGTTTAATTGAATTTGTTTTTCCTTTGTAACTGGTGGAAGTGAAGCTATGCTTGAAGCATGTTTAAATAATTCATAGTTGTTTATAGTTGATGCCTTAGGTTGTATGTGGTTGTAACCTGTGTTAAATGAATTGTTCAATTAAGACAGTAAACAATTGGTTGTTTGATAAAGAAAATTGTTTAGAACCGAGTAAGCTTGTTTGCTTGTGAAGGTTGGATACCTTAGTTCTTGGGCCTAGATGTCATGTTGATTGTTTGTTGTCTGCTTGCTACCTTTTGTGTTTGATCTGGATGCGAGTCTTGCTGTGCTAAACTGTATTTCTTGAGAGATGATAAATTTCTCTAAAAATATTTAAAAATTGCTTGTTTTTTTAAACTTTAGTCACATGCTCAATAAAAGTGCTTGTTTTCTTAAAATCAATGCCTTTTTTACTTACTTTTGAATGGTTTAAAATTTCTCTTTTCTCTATGGTATTTATCTAGTGAACTATTTTATAATTTATTTCTTGAAAATCATTTCTTGGTGAAATTTACTTTTTCATTTGAAACTTTTCAGTTGAATATGATACATTTGATGAAAATGAATGTTTTTTATTATGTTTTTATGTGTTTTTTTTAATCAAGACTTGAAATCCATGGTGAGGTGTGTCTGTATTTATTTTTATTTAAGATTAATGAATGCGATTTTTTAATTTAAGAAAAATTGTTTATTGCATTGAACTTTCTCATTCAATAAATATAAAAGAATGTGTAATTAAACTAATTAAATTCATTGAATAATTTGTGGGTTAGGTTGGCATGTGGTTAAACACCGAATTAAAGAGGGTCATTTTTTATAAGAATACTTGAAACATGAAATAAATTTTTCACTTATTTTCAAAAAAATCAGATTTGGTAACCTTTTCAAATTGTAATACATGGATTCACCAAAATCAATTATTTTAAGAAATGAATAGTTAGATTTATTCTAATAGAATATTATGGCGAAAACACATTTTTTAAAACCATTCAATTCTTTGGGTTGCATCATTATGTTTTCCACACCATTTTAATGTCATTTTTGGGTGTTTTGTGTTAAAAATGTGCTTAAATGTTAATTTAGAGTTTTAGTGTGTGAATTATTATGTAAAATTACATAACATGGATTTTTATGCATTAATGAGAAAATTTATGTGTTTACAAATTTTTTTCATGGTTTTATCATTTATTTTTCATCCTTGTTTATTTTTAATTAAACTTCGAGTGTTTAATTTGAAATATTATTTTGTATTTCCATTGATTTAATCATTCCTTTATTTTGATGGATCGCTTTTTTACCCTCCCAAGTCGTGGGATTATCATAGGGTTGAGGAGACAAGCTTGAGGACTGTCCAAACCCTGGTATTGGTTTGATTTTCCACTAATGTTAGCTAAAGATTTGCATCAGTAGTGTCAGCAATTATCCTTGGACGGCACCTCCCCCATTTTATTTGTCAAAGGGGGCTGGCGGGGTAGATGGAGGGAGGCCAACCCCACCCAATCCACCAGTGGGAGTATGCATCGGGAAGGGGAGAGGCAGCCTATATAAAGGGCTTTATCCCATCAGTTTTTCATTCCAACACCATCCCATTATCAGCTTCATCAGCTTCATCTGGTTCTCATCCCATTTGAGCGGTTTTTTGAGGTTTATTTCCCCACTTATTCAAGAGAGTTTTATGAGGGTTTTCTCCTTGTAATAAGTGAGGGAGTGTGTACCCACTTTTACCCTATAGTGATCCTTCTATTTGCCCGTGGTTTTTTACCCCTTTTATTTTGGGGGGTTTTCCACGTTAAATCTGGTGTCCCTTTTATTTCTACATTTTTCACTTTATTTTATCTCGTGATTATCATTTCACCGGTGGGTCAATCATTTATGGTCCCAATAAGTGGTATTAGAGGCAAGGTTCTGGCCCGGTGATGTTCATGTTTTCAGGTGTTAATAATTCTCATGAATTTTAGTATACTCTGTGATTATAACTCCGGTTGATCTTTCACATCAGAAAAAAATTATTGATATTATTAAATACACCATTGTGAAAACAGAGGAGGTTCTAGACTAACAGTGTGTCCAGATGGTGGCAAAATTCAAGATCAAAAAATTCAACGGGAATAATTTTTCATTGTGGAAAATGAAGATGCAGGCAGTGCTGCGGAAGGATAATTACCTACTGTCAATTAACGAAAAGCTGATGGGTGTGATGGAGGAGAAATGGAACAATATAGACGGGAATTCTATTACCAACTTCCATTTGGCTTTGGAAGATGGGGTCCTATCGAGCATTGCGGAGAAAAAGTCGGCGAAAGAAATATGGGATACTCTGACGAAGTTGTACAAGGCCAAGTCACTACAAAATAAAATTTTCCTGAAGAGAAAATTGTACACTCTTCAGATGGTGGAGTCATCCTCAGTGACTAACCACATCAATAACCTCAATACCCTGTTCTCTCAGATCACGATGTTGGGATATAAAATTGTGGATACTGAACATGCAGAGATTCTACTCCAGAGTTTGCCAGATTCATATGACCAACTCATTATCAACCTCACCAACAATATCCTGATGGATATGCTGCTCTTTAATGATGTTTCAGCCGTGGTTCTTGAAGAAGAAATTCGGCACAAGAACAAGGAGGACAGACAGACAACTTTGCACCAAGCAGTGGCTTTGTCAATAGAGAGAGGAAGGATGATGGAGCATGATTCCAGTGGGAGCCAAAATCATGGCAGTTCCAAATCAAAGAGTAAGAATAAGAATGTCACATGTTTCAATTGTGGTAATAAGGGGCACGTCAAGAAGTATTGTTGGAACAAAAAGAGTAGTGAAAAAGGATCTTAGGGAAATGTGGTGAGTACTTCTGGAAATGGAGATATACTAGTCAGTGAAGCGGAAACGACTACTGGAAGCAGGCTGCATCTCGACGATGCATGGATTATCGACTCAGGAGAAACATGGAACATGATGTCTCGACAGGAATGGTTTGACCAGTATGAAACCATCCCGGAAGGACTTGTGTACATGGGGAACGATCACACTCTGAAGATCGTTGGAGTCGGTACCATCAAACTGAAGATTCATGATGTCATAGTATGGACCATCCAAGGAATACATCATGTGAATGGCCTAAAGAAGAACATATTGTCTTTGGGACAATTTAATGACATCGGATGCAAGACTCGCACTGAAAATGGAGTAATGAGAATCATGAAGGGCACGCTTGTGGTAATGAAGGTGGAGAAGATCTCAAAGAAATTTTACGTGCTTATGGGTGAAACGTACATGGAGGCAGAGATAGTTGTTGCATCAACTACCTTGATGGAAGCGTTGACAACGTTATGGCATCAGAATCTTGGTCATATGTCAGAATTAGGACTAAAGATTCTTATGGATCAGAAGTTACTTCCTGGGATGACAAAGGTATCTTTACCATTTTGTGATCATTGTGTTTTGAGCAAGCAACACAGGTTAAAGTTCGGCGCGTCAAAAGCAAGAAGTTGGGAGATCTTAGAGTTGATCCATTCTGACATTTGGCAAGCACCAGTTATATCCTTGGGAGGAGCAATGTACTTTGTATCCTTTATTGATGATTATTCTAGTAGATGTTGGGTTTACCCAATCAAGAGGAAGGGGGGTGTTTTTGAAGTCTTCAAAACATTCAAAGCGTGGAAGGACCTTGACTTTTGAAAGGAGATCAAGTGTCTAAGGACTGAAAATGGTGGAGAATATACAAGCTAGGAGTTTGATACTTTTTTTCAATAGGAAGGAATCAAGTGAAAATTCACGATGGCATACACTCCTCAGCAGAGTAGAGTGGCAGAGCGGATGAACAGAACTATGTTGGGTAGAACAAGGGCAATGTTGAAGACTGTGAGAATTGCAAAAACTTTTTGTGCAGAAGCAGTGAATACCACCTCTTATGTGATCAATAGATCTCCTTCAATGGTGATTGATATAAAGAAACCAATGGATATGTGGATTGGTAAACCCACTGACTATTCTTGATTAAATACTTTTGGAATTCCTGTATATGCAATGTTTAATGACCAGGAAAGATCAAAGTTGGATTTGAGATCCAGGAAATATATCTTCTTGGGGTGTGCTGATGCTGAGAAGGGATATCTTTTGTGGGACCCCACTGTCCACAAATTTATCATCAATAGAGATGTCATTTTTGCAAAAATAAGGTGCGGATAATAACTGATCAAGACACAGATAAGGACAATACAAAAACTATAACAGTCGAAGTAGCAGACAAATCCAAGGAAGAACCAGTTTCCTCTAAGGCATTACTAAAGCATGATGACCAAGTACCGCTTGAGTCTGGACCACGACGGTCAACTCGGGAGAAAAAAGAACCATTATGGCACTCAAAATATGTCATTGAGAGCAATATTGCATACTGCTTATTGACAGAGGATGGAGATCCATCTTCTTTTGTGGAGGAGACTCATGGTCCAGATGTATCCTCATGGATGGTGGCGATGCAGGAAGAACTTGAAGCCCTGTACAGGAACAAGACTTGGGATCTTGTTCCATTACCTTGTGGAATGAAGGCTATAGGAAACAAATGGGTCTTTAAGATCAAGTGGGATGGAAAAGACCAGGTGGAAATATATCGTGCAAGATTGGTGGTCAAAGGATTTTCTTAGAAGGAAGGTATTGATTTCAATGAAATATTTTCTCCTGTTGTTAGAATGACGGCTGTTCGGTTAGTTCTGGCGATGTGTGATATATACAGCTTACATCTAGAGCAGCTAGATGTGAAGACTTCTTTTCTCCATGGTGATCTTGATGAAGAGATCTATATGATCAAACCAGAAGGTTTTTTAGAACAAGAAAAAGAGAACTTGGTTTTCAGGTTGAACAAATATCTGTATGGTCTCAAATAGGTGTCAAGGTGTTGGTACAAGAGATTTGATTCCTATATCATGAGCCTTGGATATAGAAGACTTCATTAAGATCCTTGTGCATATTTTAGGGGTTTGGATGGTAATGATTTTATCATTCTTCTGTTGTATGTGGATGACACACTACTACAAAAATGGGCTTTATCAATGCTCAAAAAGGGCTTTAACAGTGCTAAAAAACACTGATAAATTTTTTTTTATCAGTGCTAAAAAATCACTGATAAATTCCATGTCTGCTGTAACATAAAATTCTATAGCAGCACACCCAAAAAAGACCTACAAAAAATCCAGCATCTCAACAAGTATACCCATACAAAATTAACACATAATTCATAAGGTAATTACACCAAGTATACCCATAAAACAAGTATACTCATACACCATTAACACATAATTCATAAGTTAATTAAATACATAAAGAATTCAATTCAGAATTCAGGGGGTTGGGGCTGTTTAGGGGTTTGGGGTGGCTGTCCAAGGGGGGGTAGGGCGTGTCCGGGGGGATGGGGGTGTCCGGGTGGATAGGGGTGTCCAGGGGGGTGGGGGAAGTCCAAGAGGTTGGGGGGCTGTCCAAGGGGGGTGGGTGGTGTTCAAGAGGGTGGGGGTGGTCGTCCATGGGTGGGGAGTTTCTAGGGGGTGGGGGTGTCCAGGTGGTGGGGTGGTGTCTAGGAGGGGTGGGGTGCTATCCAAGGGGTTGGTGGGTGTCCAGGGGGGTCAGGGGGTGGGGGGGGGGGGGCTGTCCGGGGGGGTTGTCCATGGGGGTGTCCAGGGGGTGGGGGTGTCCAGGGGGTTGGGGGGGCTTTCCAGAGGTGGGGGTGTCCAGAGGGTGGGGTGGTGTCCAGGGGGGTGGGGGTGGTCCAGGGGGTTGGTGGGGCTGTACAAGGGGGGTGGGGTGGTGTCCAGGGGGTGGGGGTGGTTGTCCATGAGGGTGGGGATGTCCAGGGGGTAGGGGAGGTGTCCAGGTGGTGGGGTGGTGTCTAAGAGGGGTGGGTCGTCCAGAGTGTGGGGGTCGTCCAGGGGGTTGGGGGGTATCCAGGGGGTGGGGGGTCCAAGGTGGTGGGGGTGTCTAGGGGGTGGGTGTCTAGGGGGTCGGGGGGGCTATCTAGCGGGGGGGCGTCCATGGGGGTGTCTAGGGGGGTGGGGGTGTCTAGGGGGTTGGGGGGCTTTCCAGGGGTGGGGGTGTCTAGAGGGGTGGGGGTGTCCAGGGGGTGGGGTGGTGTCTAGGGGGGTGGGTGGTGGTCCAAGGGGTTGGTGGGGATTTCCAAGGGGGTGGGTGGTTTCCAAGGGGTGGGGGTGGTTGTCCATGTGGGTGGGGGTGTCCAGGGGGTGGGGGAGGTGTCCAGATGGTGGGGTGGTGTCTAGGAGGGGTGGGGTTGTCCGGGGGGGGGGCTGTTTAGGGTGGGGGGATGTCCATTGGGGTGTCCAGGGTGGTGGGGGTATCTAGGGGGTTGGGGGGGGATTTCTAAAGGGTGGGGGTGTTCAGAGGGGTGGAGGGTGTCGAGGGGATGGGGTGGTGTCTAGGGGGTGGGGGCGGTCCAGTGGTTGGTGGGGCTGTCCAAGGGGGGTGGGGTGGTGTCCAGGAAGGTGGGGTGGCTATCCATGGGGGTGGGGGTGTTTAGGGGGTGTGGGAGGTGTCCAGGTGGTGGGGTGGTGTCTAGGAGGGGCGGGGGCATCCAGGGGGTGGGGGTCGTCCATGGGGTTGGGGGGTCGTTCAGGGGGGGTTGTCAAGGGTGGTGGGGGAGTGTCCATGGGGGTGGGTTTCTAGGGGGTGGTGGTGTCCAGGGGGGTGCGGGGGTTGTCCAGGGTGGGGGGATGTCCATGGGGGTGTCCAGGGGGTGGCAGTGTCTAGGTGGTGGGGTGTCTTTCCAGGGGTGGGGGTGTCCAGAGGGGTGGGGGTGTCTAGGGGTGGGTTGGTGTCCATGGGGGTGGGGGTGGTCCAGGGGGTTGGTGGGGCTGTTCAAGGGGGGTGGGGTGGTGCCCAGGGGGTGGGGGTGGCTGTCCATGGGGGTGGGGGAGTCCAGGGGTGCTGGGGGAGGTGTCTAGGTGGCGGGGTGCTGTCTAAGAGGGGTGGGGGTGCCGTCTATGGGGGTCGATGGGTGTCTAGGGGGGTGGGGGTTGTCCATGGGGGTGTCCAGGGGGTGTTCTGGTGTCCAGGGGGGTTTGACTCATAAAAAATGACCCATGGATCATTCTCCTAAAGGATAAACACAATCAGAATGTGTTTGGTCGGATTTATGTATGTCAGTTGTTGTTTTCACTTAAAAATCTGTCTATTTTAAACAAAAGAGAGTCACTTTGAGTGATACCGGTCACACTATGCCTCGGATTGAGGTGGGGTTGACTTGTACACATCACCAAAGCACCCATGGATCTTTATACTAAAGTATCAATACAATCTAAATGTGTTTGGTCGGATTTATGTAGGTCAGATGTTGTTTTCACTTAAAATTTTGTCCATTTTAAACAAAAGAGAGACTCTTTGAGTGATATCGGCCACACCGTGACTCGGATTGAGATGTGGTTGAATTTTACATGTCCAAAAATGACCCATGGATCATTCTACTAAGTTATCAACACAATCCAAATGCGTTTGGTCGGATTTCTGTACGTTAGTTGTTGTTTTCACTTAAAACTCTGTCCATTTTAATCAAAAGAGAGACACTTTGAGTGATATCGGTCACACAATGCCTCGGATTGAGGTGGGTTTGACTCATAAATGTCACTAACTCACCCATGGATCGTTCTCATAAAGGATCAACACAATCTGAATGCATTTTGTCAGATTTCCATAGGTCATTTGTTGTTTTCACTTAAAATTTTGTCCATTTTAAACAAAATAGACACTTTGAGTGATACCAGCCACACCATGCCTCATAATGAGGCTTGGTTGACTCATACACGTCAAAAATGACCCATGGATCGTTTTCCTAAAATATCAACACAATATGAATGCGTTTGGTCGGATTTCGGTACGTTAGTTGTTGATTTCACTTAAAATTCTGTCCATTTAAAAAAAAGATACTTTGAGTGATACCGGCCACACCGTGCCTCAGATTAAGGCAGGGTTGAATCATACACATCACCAATGCACCTATGGATCATTATCCTAAAGTATCAACACAATATGAATGAATTTGGTCGGATTTCTATAGGTTGGTTGTTGTTTTCACTTAAAATTTTTTCCATTTTAAACAAAAGAGAGACACTTTGAGTGATATCGGCTACACCGTGCCTCAGATTGAGGAAGGGTTGACTCATACACATCAAAAATGACCCATGAATCATTCTACTAAAGTATAAACACAATCCAAATTCTTTTGGTCAGATTTTCATACGTCATTTGTTGTTTTCACTTAAAACTGTGTCCATTTTAAACAAAAGAGATACACTTTGAGTGATACCGACCACACCATGCCTCAGATTGAGGCGGGGTTGACTCGTACACATCACCAAAACACCCATGGATCATTATACTAAATAATCAACACAATAATAATGTTTTTGATCAGATTTTCGTACGTCAATTGTTGTTTTCACTTAAAATTCTGTCAATTTTAAACAAAATAGAGACACTTTGAGTGATACCAGGCGCACCGTATCTCGGATTGAGGAGGGGTTGACTCGTACACATCACCAATTCACTAATGGATCATTATCCTAAAGTATCAACATAATATGAATGCGTTTGGTCAGATTTTTGTAGGTCATTTGTTGTTTTCACTTAAAATTTTGTCCATTTTAAACAAAAGAGAGACACTTTGAGTGATACCGGCCACACCGTGCCTTGGATTGAGGTGAGGTTGACTCGTACATGTCACCAATGTTCCCATGGACTTTTCTCCTAAAGGATAAACACAATATGAAGGCGTTTGGTCAGATATGAAGGTATTTTGGAGATTTTACTGGTTTTTCTTATCCAAAGCCCAAAGAAAAGTGGTTCATCAGTCTTGCATGTTGCTAGTGCATTTCATCTATTAAAATGGGAAAATGACTCATTGTAGAAAGGTTTTTTTATTTAATAATAATTACAATTTTCCTATGAACATTTACATACAAAAAAGTTTCATCTTTTGATCCCCTTAACACTTCTCAAAAATGACCACCAATTGTACACGTCCCCAAGTCAGATCTTCATGCTATTTGTGTACAATATTATATCAAGTATGTGGCCCACTCATTTTTGAAAAAATCTATATCATCTTGTGACTATGAGTATTTTTGGCTGTTAGAGTAGTACTAAAAAATAAATAAATAATAAATAAATTAAATGAAACAGTAGTTGTTTTTGAAAATACCTCTTTAGGGATGCTAGTTTATTGATGAAAAATGATCTCTTTCATAAATTTACAAACATAATAACCGCAATAATTATCGTATGTTTGTTGTGGACACTGCAAAAAAAATTATCATTAGGAGAATAAGTAACTTGTGTTGATATGTGTTTGAATAGTGAAAGTTTATTATATATACCCTGATATTTGTCCAGACATAGTACTTGCTTGCCTCCTTATTCTTAGCTCCTATTCTCATTACTTTTTTTAGACGATAATGATACATCGCCCTATCATAACAGAATCCTCAGTAAAAGATAATATAAATTATATTACTTGATGTTTAGACCTGAAATGTAGGATGTAGTGTCTTACAGATTCACAAACTCCATCATGTGTGGTCATTTTGTTGGAAATACTTTCATTGAATCTAGAAAATAAATCTTTGGAGTATCCAAGTTCACCGCAATTAGCAGCCAATGTTGCCTAACAACACAAAAAGGAATAAGTAATAAAAGAAGTGAAAATATCATTGATATGATTTAATCATAGAGTTTTACCCCTACATGGTTGGTATTAGGAAGAGTCGGTCATCTGTAATATTTATTTCAAATGTTTTCAGAAAGTCATTCACTATTTCATCCTTTTTTCATGGATCTAATTTCGTTAGATGTGTTGATGTGGTATGAGGACTAACGAGTCTGAGTTTTGGCTCATGGGGAAATTCCTTCAACTATTTTTCATATATACATCTTTCAATGATATAAAATGAATTTAGTCATAATTTTCACATTATATCAGCTTTTAGAAAATCAATTCATGAAAACATACCTCATATATAAATTTACAACTGTGATGTCTGGCCAACTGTTTTCAAGGATCTCATTTACATTTTCAGCAGTAAAAAAATCTTGACTTTACTCTCCATATATATTGATTAGCCACTAAATGAGGCTAATATTTATTGTTAATATATATAATATTCATGTGATTTATTATTCATAAACACCATTTTAGTTCATTTTACACTTTGAATATCATTTCACATTATGATTGTAATTCCTTCTTAAAATGCACTATTATGTGGTACATTTTTTACCATCATTTAAAGTACCCAATGATCTTTATTTTATTTTCATATTTAATTTTAAGGTTTATAATTATATTGGGAACAATTCATATTTGTGTAGTGTTGGAAGATTCATATTGTAAGACCACCAAAATGGGATTTCATGCAAACAATTCTGGAGAAGGCAGATTGGACACCAGCCCACTGATGAGAATGTGGGGCCCAACATACATGCCCAATGAAGCCCAAATTTCGTGGGATTATAGAATAAATATATAGTAACAAATAAATATTCATGATACATTATTAATTCTTCCTTAATGGTGGTTATTAAGGCGGCCTAATTTAGAGATAAAATTATGGGCCAGATTCTGAGGCCCATAAAATCATCCCACCAATTTAATCATATCTCGAAAAAAAATATTCTTTTGAGCAAAAATTTTACATAGAGATAGGGGAAATCATGATTTTAATTTTTTTTATTCTATGTCCCACTACAATTCGTCTATCTATAAGGTCTTCCAGTCGCATCTGTTTGGTGGAATCAAGATGGCTGCCACCTCGGGTCAGAGGTGGAAAAGTCTACTCTCTCTTAACTTTCCACCCACCTAGGCCCACCACCATTAATTGAGGTAACTTCCATTGTTGTATGATCTACCAAGACTTAAAATTTTCTTATTTAATTCAGTGGTGGTAGAGGAGTTGAGGATATTTTGAGCTTCCTTTCATTGTAATGTTATGTTGTGATTTTGTTGTCTCATGTTTGTCTTTCACATGTAAGTTATTCAATTCACTTTAGTTTCTTAATAAAAGTTATTCTTATCATCTTATTATGTTGTTTTTAATATTAATTTGATATCTTTGGTTCAAGGTGTGAATTTATTCATACCAAACCTTGTGAAATTATCACACAATGGTGGAGTGATCGCTATTTTATTTTGTTTTACTTCTTTATTTCCTCCCTCACGAGTCTACTTCCCGCTTCCATTGAAACCATAGAATAAATGGAGGGATAACCCACTTATGGGTTTATCCAAGGGGGTACAAAGGGGGTTTATTTGATTTTATTTATCAATCCATTAATTTATAATCACTTATTTTAATCGAGATTTTTATTTGATGATTTTAAAACTTCTTCGTCCTTGTTGAATTTTAAGGCCACATACTTCAAGTGCTAATACAATCCTTTATCTTGGAGTGCTCATAAATTTGATCCTCCAAGTGTATAGGTGATTAGTATTAAAGGGTGTAGGTATTAAACTAGTAAGTTATGATGTTGTTTGATCTTCTTAAATGAACTCATCTCAAATATAAGAAATTGAAATCATTAAAAAGGGAATTCATCCAATCCACCCCAAGCGATAACCTAGGATCAACTCATTATCTTAATTTGAATTAACTTAAATCTGTTAGTGATACCTTAAACACATATAAAATCAACCCAAGTTGGCCACTTTATAGAAAAAAACAATCCATATAATGTACGTGTCTGTAGGTTACTTCTTAGGTCTCTGAGGATTCGATAACCCAAGCTAAACTACAAGGACCGTTCTACCTTCATCTCTTGGGTAAATTTGAGCGTGAATAAAATTTTGGCACCGTTTTTGGGGACCCAAGTAATTCATATCAAAACTCATTCTATTCCCCCCCATTTCTTCTATTCTCACCCAAGATCTCTTCTCTTTTCCCTTTCTCGTTTTTTTTTCTTTTGGCGCATGTCCACCTATACCCACGATCAATCAAACCGTCTATTTAGTGTGGAAATTCCTAGGGTTGGGGAGTCAAGTGAACCTTGGGGATTGTTTCCATTAGATCCTAATCCTATTGATATTACAAATTCCAAAATTGATCCCATTTTAATGGAAGGTCTTCAAAAAAACCAACTCATAAACCCGGGTGGAAACCAAAATGGAAATCCAAATGAGGCAGCCCCAATCTTGGGGAATGCGGTCAATCAAACCATGAATGAATACCTCACACCTGCCTAGAACAATTCCCCCTAATGAATTAAACACAATTACCTAGGAGATTCCAACTACATCTTTAAACCCCATGTCCTAAACCACCTTCCCACATTCCATGGAATGGAGTCTGAGATGCCCTACCTTCACATTAAAGAGTTAAATGACATTGTTGAAACCATGTGTCCCCCACATCAACTAGAATCAGCTAAGATGAGACTATTTCCTTTTTCTTTAAAGGATCAAGATAAAAATTGGATAAAAAATTTGAGACCATCATCAATAAACTCTTGGGACCAATTACGAAGAGAATTCTAAGAAAAATACTTTCCCCACCACAAAAAAATTGCACTTAAAAAGAGCATCCAAAACTTTTTTGAAAAAGATGGAGAGTCATTCTATGAAACATGGGAGAGGTTCAAGGACACTATAAACATGGTTTCACACCATGGTTTTTCTATTCCTGAACAAGTGAGAATTTTATATGAAGGGTTGGGTCCAGGGAACAAACAATTCATTGACATGTTGTGTAATGGAACCTTTAAAAACATAGCCACAAATGATGCTTACAAGTATCTAGAACACCTTGATGAACAAAACCAAACATGGGGAACTTCACCTTATTCTGAAAATCCACAATGAACTACTGTAATTTATATACTTAGAGAAAAGGAAAGCCTTATGGCTAAACTCTTAGCACTCTCTAGGAAGGTTGAAGAGATAGACCTTAGTAAAGTCCATGAAATCAAAACTGTAGACCCTGTTTGCACAATTTGTGACAAACATTACCATAAGACATACAACTATCCAACCATTCCATCCATAAAGGATGTTATTTTAGGAGGACCCCCAGTGGAAGTAAATGCCTTGAACTTTCAAAATCCTCAATACCAAAACACCTTCAACCCAAGGTATAATGACCACCTAGGCTTCCACTGGAAAGATAACAAACATCCTAGCCAACCACAGGGACAAAATCCTTACCCCCATTAGAACTACAAAACCCATAACCTATTCCAAACCCAACCTATACAATACCAACAGCCACCGGTCCATTTTCAACAAACCATACCACCTCCAAAATATCCTCCTGGGATAAACCAATCTTCTCAAGCACCAACTCAAACTGTTCCACAAAGCCTACTAGAACAACAGTTCAAACAAATGGAAAGGATGAACTCGGAAGTCTATTACCTTAAACAAGAACTTAAAATCATCAAAACTGGAAAGGCACCCATGCCTACTCAGGCGGTGCCATCCTCAAATTTAAAGGGAGAGTCAAGTTGTACTCAAAAAACTCATGAACAACTAAAGGTTGTGACCATTTTAAGAAGTGGGAAATCAATTGAGAAACTTGAACAAATAAGTCAGAAACCATGTAAAGATTCAAACTCTAATGAAAATTCAAATTAACCACAAGATCAAACTGAGGAAACTGATAACAATGTAAAAGAAACAACTCTTCAATAAACAACCCCACAACCTACACCATTTCCTCAACACATGAGGGGGAAAACCAAGCCTGAATTGAGTTAAACATTGAGGGAAATATTCTCACAAGTCAAGTTGAGCATTCCCCTTCTCGATGAAATCCAAACCATGCCTGCCTACTCAAAGTAACTTAAGGACTTGTTCACTTTTAAAAGAAAAATTTCACATAAAAACTAAGTCCTTTTGGCTACTAATGTGAGTACCACCATTCAAGGGACCATTCCTCCTAAGTTGAAAGACCTGGGTTGCCCTTAAATCAATGTTGAACTATGAGAGATCAAAGTTTTCATGGCCTTGTGTGACCTAGGTGCTAGTGTAAATCTTATCCCATATGTTGTGTACTGTCATTTAGGCCTAGATGAGCTCCAACCCACATATATCACACTTCACCTTGATGATCGTAGCATTAGGGTTCCAAAGGGAATTTTAAAGGACGTTCTGGTAAAGGTTGAAAACATAAACTACCATGCTGAATTCATTGTCCTTGACAACCATCCAAACATAGGAAATAAGGAACAAACCCCAATCATCCTTAGTCGTCCCTTCCTTACAACAATCAACTCTGTTATCTGAGTCTGAAATGGGAACATGACCATCACCTTTAGAAACATGAGTCTAGACTTGAACATATATAATGAAAGATCACAAATAGGGGATGATGAGGAAATTCATGAAGTAAACATGATAGGAAGCATTTCTAATGAATCCATAAAACATCAAGGAATATTTGATGGATGTTTAAATCAGAATGAGATTGATTTCCTTTGTTCATATAAATAAATTTTATATCCTTGGCTTGAATCATTTTCAAATTGCTCTTATGATGAAGTCTTAGGTTCAAAAATCAATGAATCCTTTCAGGAAACCACTTTCATGGAGACCACTCCAACTTCCTTCCCTAAATCTGATCAATCCAATCTAGTAGCTGAACCTTCTACATGTGGGGAATCAATCCTATCTAAAACTCTAGGAAACAAAATTGATCTTGATCCAATGTCCCAATCTTCTACTGAATTTTTGAACCAACCTGATCTTTAATTGAAGGAACTTCCCTATACACTCAATTATGCCTTCCTAGGGGACAATAAAACACATCCTATTGTTATTTATTCTTCTCTTGAATCCAATCATGAGAGGATGCTTCTAGATGTCCTTAGGAAACATAAGAAAGTCATTAGTTGGACCCTGTCTGATATTCCTGGGATTAGCCCACTTATTGGGACTCATATGATTGTTCTGGAATCTGATTCAAAGCCATGTCAACAACCTCAACGGCAACTCAATCCTAATATCATGGAAGTAGTGAGAAAAGAACTTCTGAAATTGTTAAAAGCTGGTATCA
Organism: Viscum album; assembly: GCA_963277665.1. Taxonomy (NCBI): domain Eukaryota; kingdom Viridiplantae; phylum Streptophyta; class Magnoliopsida; order Santalales; family Viscaceae; genus Viscum; species Viscum album. The sequence goes on along the minus strand of OY728139.1, from coordinate 115,191,125 downwards.
TATATCCCATAGCTAAGAGTGAGTGGGTTAGCCCAATTCAAGTGGTTCCCAAGAAGGCAGGAATCATAGTGATAACCAATAAGGATGGAGAGATTCTTCCAACTAGGGTGAGTAGTGGATGAAGGGTATGTATTAACTATAGTAAGATAAACTCATTCACCAAGAAGGGCCATTTCCCCTTACCATTCATTGACCAATTCCTTTAAAGAGTGATAGGTCATGCCTTCTATTGTTTCTTAGATGGGTACTCAGGGTATAATCAAATTGAGGTCTCCCTAGAGGATCAAGGGAAGACTACATTCACATGTCCATTCAGAACATTTTCTTTCAAATGCATGCCCTTTGGTTTATGCAATGCCCCCTGGAACGTTCCTGAGGTGCATGATGGGAATCTTCTCAGACATGGTAGGGGATTTTCTTGAGGTCTTCATGGATGAATTCTTTATGTATGGGGATACAATTGAGAGATGACTGAGGAATGTCGAGAGAGTCTTGTCAAGATGTGAAGAAAAGAATATGGTCCTAAACTGGGAAAAATTCTATTTCATGGTTAAAGAGGGACTAGTTCCAGGCCACATGGTCTTAGGTAGGGGGATTGAAGTTGATAAATCCAAGGTTGACATCATTCATCACCTTCCATCACCCAAAACTGTCAAGGAAGTGAGGTATTTCTTAGGACATGCTGGTTTCTATAGAAGATTCATCAAGGACTTTAGTTCAATATCCTATCCCCTTTGTGCTCTCCTAGTAAAGGATTCTCCATTTGTTTGGATAGAAAGCTATGAGGGTTCATTCTCAACCCTCAAATCCTCTCTCACCTCTCCTCCCATCATGAAATCTCTAAATTGGAACCTTCATTTTGAACTTATGTGTGATGCCAGTGAATTTTCTATTGGAGATATGTTAGGAAAATGTTGTGATAAAAATCCTTATGTCATTGCTTATGCAAGAAAATCCTTAAATGATTCCCAAATAAACTACACCACCACTGAAAAGGAGTTACTTACTATTGTGTTTGCCTTAGATAAGTTTAGTTCCTACCTCTTAGGATCCCCCATCACTGTGTTCACTAACCATTATGCACTAAAATACCTCTTCCAAAAACAAGATGCTAAGGCTAGACTAATTAGGTGGGTCCTTCTCTTACAAGAATCTGACCTCACAATCAAGGATAAAAAGGGTGTTGAAAATTTTGTATATGATCATATCTCTAGGATGGAATTAAAATACAACTCAAATCACCTTTATGCGTCTGATTCATTCCCTAATGAACACCTATACTATGTGAGTGACTACCCTTGGTATGCCGACATAGCCAATTTCTTAGTTATAGGAGTCATTCAAAAATTCTTAGGGATTTAAGCTCGAAGGAAATTCATTTCTAATGTTAGGAACTATGTGTTTGATGATTCATACCTCTATAAGTTCTGCCCTGACCAAGTCATTGGGAGGTGTGTCCCAGAATCTGAACAAGAGTCCATTCATAAATTCTGTTATAGTGAGGCATGTGGAGGTCACTTTTCCTCTAAGAAAACATCTACTAAGATTCTTCAGTGTGGTCTCTTATGGCCCACCCTCTCAAGGGACTCCTACACATTTTGTCAAATTTGTCCTAGATGTCAACAAGTAGGGTCCATCACAAAAAGGAATCAAATGCCACTCACTCCCATCTTAGTGGTTGAAATATTTGACTGTTGGGGAATTGATTTCATGGGTCCCTTCCCAAACTCTAGAGGATATATTTACATTATCTTAGCTATTTATTATGTCTCAAAATGGGTTGAGGTCATTCCCAAAAAATCCAATGATCATAAAATTGTGATTATATTCCTAAAATAAAACATCTTCTCTAGATTTGGAATTCCTAGAGCTATCATTAGTGATCATGGAACTCATTTTTGCAATCGTCCATTCTCATCACTCATGGACACGTATGGAATTTCTCACAAAGTGTCCACTACTTACCACCCATAGACCAATGGTCAAGCTGAGTTAGCCAATCGAGAAATCAAACAAATTATTGAGAAAACTATTAATCTATCTAGGAAATATTGGTCAAGAAAAATCTTAGATTCTCTTTGGGCATATCATACAGCATACAAACCCATCTTAGGAATGTCACCGTATAGGTTGGTTTATGGAAAATCATGTCATTTACCTATTGAAATTGAGCATAAGGCTTTTTGGGCAATTAAGAAAATGAATTATAACCTCTCATTGGCCGAAATAAGAAGGAAATTAGATCTCAATGAACTTGAGGAACTTAGAATGGAGGCTTATGAAAATTCAAGGATCAATAAAGATAAAGTACAAGCCTACCAATCTAAAAATCTTAAAACCAAACACATTGTACTGGGTAAACCTATTATTTTTTATAGTTCTAAACTTCATTTACACCCTGGAAAGTTGAGTTCTAGATGGTTAGGTCCATACATAGTGCATAAGGTGTACCCCCATGGGGCTGTAGAAATTCAAGATCCCACCAATGGTCAAACCTTTAAATTTAATGGTCATAAAGTCAAACCATTCATTGAACCATTCCAAAAAATGAAGTTGAGGAAAACTTGTGTGAACCAACCTTAGATGAGGAAAATACTTAAATAATTAAGGGTCTAAGTTGAGCTAGCAACATTAAACCAAAGCACTGCACGGGAGGCGACCTGTGGTTTTCATCTTTGCGAATCATCTTTTTTTTAAATAGGATTAATTAATCATTTTGATATTTTAAAAAATATATATTATTGACATGTTCTTCTATTATGAGCATGGATGGGTATGAAAGGGGATCTCCATATTCATCTGTGTCACGTGGTGTGATCCTCGAGTAATACCTTACCCAGAAATTTAAAAAGAAGACAATGTATTATCAGTCTATTTTATTTTATTTTTATGTGTTTGGAGGTTAAAAAAATATAATAATAATAAAAAAATTAAAAGGACACATCTTAGGTCATGTGGAAAACCTCGTCACAACCGGCGAAGCCACGAGGACCCGAACCCGGGACCGAAGGGAGATAGGGGTGCGCACTTACCACTGACCTATGACTTATTGTGCTTCCTTATTCTATAATTTTTATATATATAATTATATTTTAATTTATTTATTATATAAATATATATATATATAGTTTTTTTTGTTTGTTTGTTTTTCCTTTTTTCCACTAGGGAATTCTTAGAGTGACATCGAGATTAAGGGATTAAAAGGGAGTAACAAGAATTTCAACTTCAACCACCAGGTGACTTCATTCCATGATCATAGTTTTCAATTTACTTTTTTAACTCCCATTCTCTGCCTCTATCCCCTTCTAAATTTTATTTTCTTTAAACACTGGGGACAGTGTTATTTTAAGTTGGCGGGGAGATAAAATAAAATTTCTTTTCTGTCAAAAAAATAAATGATTTGAAAAAAAAGTGTGCCTTAATGGAAGGAAAATTTTCTTTAACCTTGAACATGATAATAGACATTGTACACTTTGAAACTGGATATAAAATAATTTAGCATTCCTCGATTCTTATTTTAATCCATGTATAATTTTATGAGGATAGATTTTGGAAAGTGTGACTGTCTAATGTGATATTTCATCATTTATATTTTCATCCAAATTTAAAACAAAAAGTTCACAATGCACGTCCTTTGGATAGTGGGGTATTAGTTTGAGTTCATGGGGTCCCCTAAATAAATAGCATAGGTTTTGTGATCATTTTATTTTTAATATGATTATTCAATAAAAAAATAAAAAAAACAATAAATCTACGCGTAGAGCAATGAAATGACCTAATGTGTGGCTTCCGGCGCTTGAGTGCAATTTCAATTACATGGAAAAATTGAAAAAAAAAACAAAAATACAATATTTTTTTTTGAATACTCATATTAATATTGAAATGTGATTCCACCTAGCGCTTCCATCATTTCCCTCTTGAATAAAGATGAACCCCCATGTCTAATGTGATGCACAACACATCATCACTCTTAATTGATATTGGATGAAATATGGCGATGAATTTGAACAAAGGAATGGGATTGGGATTGAGATCTACTTATGAAACTATCATGTATTAAAATATTTTGATGGGTTTCATGATTGTTTGGTATAAGGGTTTTTGGTGATCATTGTGTATTAAAATGTTTTTGGAAAAGGGAATTCGAATTTCATATTGTTGAGATATATTTTTCTCAGGACTAGAAAAGATCAAGTTGGGGGGTGTGATTAGTCACTAAATGAGGATAATATTCATTGTTAATATATATAATATTCATGTGCTTTATTATTCATAAACACTATTTTAGTTCATTTTACACTTTGAACATCATTTCACATTATGATTGTAATTCCATCTTAAAATGCACTATTATGTGGTACATTTTTTAATATCATTTAAAGTACCCAATGATCTTGATTTTATTTTCATATTTAATTTTCAGGTTTATAAATATATTGGTAATTATTCATACTTATGGAGTGTTGGAAGATTCACATTGGAAGACCGCCAAAATGGGATTTCATGCAAACAATTCTGGATAAGGCAGATTGGACACCAGCCCACTGATGAGAATGTGGGGCCCAATATATAGGCCCAATGAATCCCAAATTTATTGGGATTCTAGAAGACATATAGACTGAAAAATAATTATTCATTATACATAGATAATTCATCCTTCATAGTGGTTATTAAGGAGGACCAATTTGGAGATAAAATTCTAAGCCAGATTCTGAGGCCCATAAAATCATCCCACCAATTTAATCATATCTCGAAAAAAAATATTCTTTTGGGTGGAAATTTTATACAGAGATATAGGACATCTGGAGATTCATTTTTTATTCTATGTCCTACTTCAATTCTTCCATCTAGAAGGTCTTCCAGGTGCATCTGTTTGGTGGAAGCAAGCTGGCTGCCACCTCGGGTCAAGGGTGGAAAAGTCTACTCTCTCTTAACTTTCCACCCACCTAGGCCCACCACCATTAATTTAGGTGACTTAAACTTTTCTATGATCGACCCAAGGATTCAAAATTATCTATTTAAGGAAGTGTTGGTAGAGGATTTTAGGATCTTTTGAGCTTCCTTTCATTGTAATGTTATGCTGCGATTTTATTCTCTCAAGTTTGTATTTCACATGTAAGTTGTTCAATTCACTTTAGTTTTTTAATAAAAAATATTATTCTCATCTTATTCTATTGTTTTTAATATCAATTTTATACCTTTTTTCAAGGTGTGAATTTATTCACACCAAACCTTGTAAAATTATCACACAACGGTGGAGTGATCGTTATTTCATTGTTTTTTTACTTCTCCATTTCCTCCCTCATGAGTCTACTTCCCACTTCCATTGAAACCATAGAATCAATGGAGGGCTAAACCACTTATGGATTGATCCAAGGTGGTAGCAAGGGGCTGGATTGGATGTTATTTATCACTCCATTAACGTATAATCACTTCTTTTAATTGATATTTTTATTTGATGATTTTAAAACTTCTTCATCCTTGTTGAATTTTAAGGCCACATACTTCAAGTGCTAATACATACCTTTACGTTGGAGTGATCATAAATTTGATCCTCCAAGTGTATAGGTGATTATTATTAATGGGTGTAGATATTAAACCAGTAAGTGATGATATTGTTTGATCTTCTTAAATGAACCCATCTCAAATATAAGAAATTGAAATCATTATAAAGGGAATTCATCCAATCCACCCCAACCGATAACCTAGGATCAACTCATTATCTTAATTTGAATTAACTTAAATCTATTATTGATACCTTAAACCCATCTAAAATCAACCCAATTTGTCCACTTCATAGCCAAAAACAATTCATAGAATGTATGTTTCTGTAGGTTACTTCTTAGGTCTCTGAGGATTCGATAACCCAAGCTAAACTACAAGGATCGTTCTACCTTTATCTCTTGGGTAAATTTGAGAGTGAATCATATATTCTTTTTGAAAACCACTATATGACTACTGCCACCTCTTAGCTTCGTATCCACATGAGTCTTTAATGCAAGTAAATGTGGATATAGAAAAGGTGATGTTATTGTGATTTTAGTAGCTCTTTGGGATCGGTTGGTTGATATTTTAGATGATTTTGAGCCAACGTTTCTTGTCACCCCCTTCCCTTTCTCTGTCTATAATAACATTCATTGGTTCAAACTCTTTTTTCATTAATTGTTAAAGGTTTAGCTTGAAAAAAAAGGAAATAAATACCTCTTTGTACCCATGTACTCTTACAAGTTGTGACGGCCATGCAATGAATGTCCCAATAGCCCTTTTGACCATATGAATATCATCATCATCAAGTGGAATAGGTAGCTCTGCATTTAGCTCATGAGCTACAGTAATCGTCACTTTCATATGATCTTTTGGAAGTGGTCTATTATACAGCTTTTCCTCTGGGATGTTGAACACTGTATCCCTCGCTACAAGGTGATAGTTGGGTGTTGACAGATATAAATCATAGTCATTATCACCATGTAGAAGATCAGTGCATGAAAAGTATCAGTGTTTGTCTGATTCACATTTCATGGGAACAATTATTAGAATATTGATTATCATGGCTAAGACAGCTCTTTGAGGGGAATGGCTCGCCTCAAAGCTGGTGGGGGTGGGGTGGGATCTTCACGCGCTGGTTGTTCCTGAGTTATGTCTTCTCTTTGCTTCCCACCCATAAAAGTTTCTAGCAACTCTCCCTACCATTGAAATCATTCTTCAAGAGATGCTAGTCTTTCACTCATTTGTTTCAATTTTTCATCTCTATCATCCATTTCTTTTTTTTCTCATAATATACTTGGGGTGTCACCCCAAACCCCACACCTCTGACATGACAGTATTGCTCTGGCCGCTTCAAAGTCGTCGATAATAGGTCTGCATCCGCTACAGGAGTAGCTGATTCCTGTGACTATCGGATATAGGAAAATAACTAATTATTTTTATGTAATAGCAATTTAAAACAAATATTTTTATCGTCATGTCATACTTACACATATTTCCCACACTTTTTGTGTGTTTTCATCTACTAGCTTCCCTTCCTTATTCACACATGCCTCCTTCCATAGCACATAATGTGCGATGGAAGTGTCTTTAGTTTTAGACTCATCAATATACATATAAATATAGAAAGATAATTATGATGTTGTTTCTTGGCACCTAACAATATTACTGTAAATTTAAAATATGTGCCATTTTCTTTTTTAGTGAAGCGCACCCCATCCTTGCTTTACGATAGGGGTATGTTGGTTTTGATTCACGTTCCTTATTTTCGGTACTAAGTTGTTCTTTCATAAATGAAATATTGACAATAAAAGTGATGAATACACGTATCCTCAAACAACTTATTATCACCCACAATGTACCTGAAACTTCTCATACCCACATCGGCTAACAAATGCATATCATGCTTCTTAGGACATCAAGTGAGCGTAGACAAGGGGTGGGTGTGGGTTTATTTTACCTTTATAATCTTTCAGGTGACATTTTGGTAAAATAGTGTGAAAACCTCGATGAATCCTTCCTGTAAGCCTTAATACATAATTATTGTGTGAATCATCTATTATAAATGTACTCTTCAAGAGATTGAGAAGAGTAATATACTGTTTCATTATTTTATTTTCTAGTAAATTAAAGAAATAATATCATAATGTTACCATAATTTCTTCCTAGATCACAGCCTTCATCCCAGACACAACATGGTGACATGAATCTATGTCAATCGGCACACGTTTCCGAGTGACAATTTCAATGTAACTACTAAACATATCCTTGTTAGGATTCACATGTTGGCCTCGTTCATTCCATCCGACATCAAATTTGATGCCTTTGCTTTTCACCATAAGAACTTTGGCTAACACCGTCAAACTACGACGCACCTGTGTTTTCTACAACATTGATCCTTCATCCCTGACCATTTCATTGATATCAACATCATATATATGTTCATCTGGAATGGTATCAATGACATGTGTTTATGGTTGTTGGACCTCAACACTAGGATCAGCAACAAGTTCATAAACTTTTTTTTACTCTGCACTGTGAGCTGCTGCAGTAGCTGCTTGAGAGACCTGTTCAGACTCGAGGTTAGGAGCACCAGAACGTGTAGAAGTCATTATTCGCAAAATTAGTGGAACAGTTAATTTATATTATATAAATTAAATAATGATAAGATAATATCATGAGATAACAAGATCTATATTACAAAAAAATATAACCTGTTTATTGAACTCTCTTTCTTTTTTTCAAAGGCTGAAGGGATTTGACACCTCTATCGATTATCCAAATCCCTTCATTATGGTCTCCTCTAACATACAAAACATCATATACATTGGGACCGTTGCGAAATGATTGTGACATACCACTGAAAGGATTATCCTCAACTGAATTTTCATCAGACCCTTTAGTAGTTTTGGATGATAACAGAACAATCGACCACTTTCGGTTTGCGGGATCTGGAACATAAAAACCTTGTACTACTTGTGATTCCATTATAAACTGTTCGTATTTGTACCCTTCTTTACTAAAATCAACTTTCACAAATCCTCATTCATCTATTTTAACACCACTTTTGTTATCAACCCATTTGCATTGAAAAATAGTCAATTGGAATGTCGTATAATCCAACTCTCATATTTGTTTGATAATTTCAAAGTATGACATATTTGCATAAATTGGATATATGTCCTTACTACTAGAAACATTCATCACTTCAGGCACAAGTGTAACTCCACTATTTTTCATGGTACTATCTTTATCGTGTTCATCTGTATAGAATGTATAACCATTAATTACATAAAAATTGTAAGATAATACATACACACTTGGTCCAACGGCTAGCCATCGAAGTCGTTCTGAAAATGAATTCGAATTTTCATCTAACTCCTTAGAAATATGGTCCTGAAACCATCCTATAAATTGGTGATTATGTGTATTTGATATCCATTTTTATCCCTTGGTGGATTCAACTGCCTAAGAATTTCTTTGTGAGTTTCAATATATGGAGCAACCTCCCAACTATTATGAAAAACATAAAGGTGGGTCTGCTTCCAATCTATAATACTGATTGTCACAACATCTCTTCTAGAAATTCCCTCACCCTCAATGTATCCAGTGTGACGAGATTCCGAGAGACCAATGCTTTCCACATCAGATAGGTATTTGGTATATAATTCAATGGCTTCTTCAACAATATATCACTCCACTATAAAACCCTCTAACCGACTTCGATTTTTGACATACCCTTTCAATATCTTCATATACCGTTCAATGGGTTACATCCATCTATAGTACACAGAACCACAAAGTTGAATCTCTCTCACCAAGTGAATCATCAAATGAACCATCATATCAAAGAATTTTGGTGGGATGAACATTTCTAATTCACATAATATGATGACAATTTATTTTTCCATAGCTGGAAATTTCTCCAGGTCTAAAACTTTGCTACATATAGCTTTGAAAAAGAAACAAAGTTTGGTTAATGTATGATGAACATTATTGGAAAAAATACAACGTAAAGATATAGAAATTAAATATTTCATCAAAACATGGAAGTCATGTGATTTTAGACCTTTTAACTTCAAATAATTCATTGGAAAAATGTTCTTTATATTTGATGAATACCCCTCTGGAACTTTTACATCATTGAAGAAGTTGCAAAACTGATATCTCTCCTCCCTAGAAAGAGTGTAAGTAGCTGGAGGAAGAAACATTCGATTTTCACCCTTCACGGGAGCCAACTCTTCTCATATTCTCATGTCAACCATGTACAACATTGCCTTAATTCCATCCTTTTTTTCAGGGGCATTTAGCAATGTTCCGATAACACTGTCACATACATTTTTTTTCCACATGCATCACATCAAGAAAATGTCTAATGTACAAACAATTCCAGTATGGTAATTCAAAAAAATTGATCTCTTTTTCCAACCAATTTTTGTAAGTTTTTTCGAAAATGGTTTACCAAAAACAGTGTTCACATCTTTTACTTTCTCAAACAGCTGATCACCTGTTAGTGGAGATGGTGTTGTGCATTATTCTGAACTTCCATTGAATGATGTTGTCCAAGATCGGTACTTATGCCAACGAGGTAGAAATCTACGATGTCCTAAAAACACAAATTTCGATGAATGTTTCAACCTATTTAATTTTGTATCTTCTTCACACATGGGACACCCTTGAGTTTCTTTAATGCTATAGCCTGAAAAATTTTCATAAGCAGGGAAATCATGTATCTTCCCATACAACATCACTCTCAACGTGAAGTATTCACTTTTATAAGCATCATACAACATAACACCTAAATCCCATAATAACTTCAAATCCTCGATCAAAGGATCCAAATAAACATCAATATCATTACCTGTTTGTTTTGTTCTTGATATAAGCATAGATAACATGATGAATTTCTGCTTCATGCATAACTGGGGTGGCAAGTTATAATTTACCAACATAACAGGTCATGTACTGTGAGTGCTGGTTTGAAAACCAAAAGGATTCACTCCATCTGTAGATAACGCAAGACGAAGGTTTCTCAGCTCTTTTCCAAATTCAATATACTCATGATCAATTTTCTTCCATTGAGGAGAGTCGGTCATATGACGTAATTTCCCATCTTTATTTCTTTTATCTGCATGCCACGACAATTGTCTAGCAGTTTCTTTACTTTCATATAGACGCCTAAACCTTGGAATGATTGGAAAGTACCATACAACTTTCGTAGGACTGGAATCATCTTTCTTGTATCGCGAATCACCACACTTTGGGAATTCTGTAAGTGATTTGTTCTCCTTGAGAAACAATATACAGTCTTTCAGTCAGGCATGTATTCTTTTAGAAATCATACCCATCGAGCGTAGCATTCGTTTAGCTTCATATGTCCGGCTTGGGAGCTCGTTATCTTCCAGGAGCATGTCATTCAAGAGATAAAGTAGTTCCATAAAACTGAAATCACTCCATCTGTTGTCTGCTTTCAATTGATACAACTTCAGTACAGCTGACAATGCTCTATATTTAGTGCAACCAGCATACAATGACGTCTTTGCACAACTCTTTAACTTCTCAAGCAATTTTGGGAAATCACGGAGTTCATCTTCAATTGTCCTTGTCATTTCATTAATACGATCTTCATCATTATTGACATCTGTAATCACATCCTCCATACGGTCTTCTTCATTATCCATATTTTTATTCATATCTGATGATCCATAAAATGCAATTTTATCCCATCCAGTAGCTACATTCACTTGTTCTCCGTGTTTATTCTAACATTTATAACTTCGATCTATTCTGTGACATATCAAATGTTCTTCCAACTCCTCTAGAGTAATTAGTCTAGAATAACAACAAAGTAAACATGGACAAAGGATTTGAGAAAGATCCTTTGCGTGATCCTTTGAAAACTTGATGAACTCTTTCTCTCTTTTCTCATACTCTATCGTCAAATGATTGGCATCCATCCAATATTTATTCATCTCCATCCTATTTGAATCTCAAATATTAGTATTTATGGTTCAAATACACAAAAAAATACTTCCAAATACAAGAATAATCAAGAATGATACATCTACCACTCCTAGGTCTCTGCCCTACATTCAATATCATCATGCCTAATATTTTTGGTAAGCTCAAGTTACTTACTTTAAATCACAGGGGGTAATCACTTGTGTCATAAATGGTCTCCCATGTTATTTCATATGAAAATTTTAACAAATATTATTGACCTATCAACCCATTCAATCCTCATGAGTGTCTAATTCCAAACTCCATCTTAACTCTCTACTAAATCTCTGATACCACACTATCATAACTCACCACCACTAGGAACCGCTCCTAAAATGGTAGTGAAAATAAGAGTAATTCATGAATCCTACCTCTAATAGTATATAGGTTGGAGACTAGCATTTAGGGTATAAAATAAATAAAGGGGAGGTGTTTCCCTCATAAATCCCAAGAACAGAGATAAACCACCAATAAACTCCATATAATATAAAATAAAACCCAATTCATAATTCATGTGACACTACTACAAATACCCCTTTTATAAGTGCTAAAAATGGTCTTTAATAGTGCTAGAAAAGTGTTGTTAAAGCCGGTGAAGATAAAGGGGGGTCCCCTTTATCAGCGCTCTAAAAAACGCTGATAAAGACCCCTTTTATCAGCGCTAAAAAAATGCACTGATAAAAGGGTCCTTTATCAGTGCTTTCTTTTTAGCATTGATAAAAGACCCCTTTTATCATCACTTTTTTTAGCGCTGATAAAAATAAAAAAAAATTAAAAAAAATTAAAAAAAAATTAAAAAAAAAATACTGCCAATCACAGGGGGGTTTACAGCGCTTGATCCCTCTTTATCAGTGCTTTCCCACACCTCCAGCGCTCGCACGCACCGCCTCCACCCTTTATCAGTGCTATACTGCACCTTTATCAGCACTAGCCCCTCTAATTCACCCTTACACACACGCCCCTACCTCCACTCGGATTTGATCTCGAGACCTCCCCCCTGCGCGCCTGAAGCCTTTGTCACTCCCCTATATTGATTTGTTCTCTTATTTATGGTATATCTATTTATTTATATATATATTTAGTTATATTTATTTGTATAGTAATATATATAGTTATATTAATATATATATAGTTATATTAATATATATATTTATAGTTATATTAATATATATATTTATAGTTATATTATTATATATATAGTTATATTAATATATACATAGTTATATATATATATAGTTATATAAATATTCATATATTGATATTTTAAATAAAATGGATAATAGTTATTATTTAGATAAAACTAATATATTTTATATGTAAATATGTTTAATTATTTATTTAAAAAATTAAATTTTTAGGTGTGAATATATAAAAAATATGTACATATAGTTATATATTTGATTATAAATAGCAGTGAATTATAAAAAATGATAATATTTCAAAGACATAATATCAATATTAATGTAATACCTTGGAACAAATTCAGTCCCCACCAAAAAAATCCAACAATACCCCCTTAAATGAGGCTGAAAATCCACAAAATGTTAAAAAAATCAGGGTATCCAGACTAAAAACTCAGTTTTAGAGGCCTTGTGGGCCTATTTTGGCCTCGAAAAAAACATTTACCTGGGTCCCACTAAATTATAAGGGTGTAGAGATTGTCACAGGATTCGATTTGATATGTGGTAGAGCTCAAACGGACACCCGGATCAAAAGTTATGGCCGTTTGAAGTTCGGGTTGCGTTTTCAACATATTTTGGATCTTTTTTTAATTTTTTTTTAGTCTTCAAATTGTTATTAAATGACTATTACTCCATAATAATTAGCAAATTATTAATTAAAAATATTTTTTTAATTTTTTTATAAGCCATTCTCACTAAATATCTTATATATTAACTATATTAAGTGTAAATGTATATTTATACTCATCTAAAATATATTTAAAAATTATATATTATATTTATATCAATATAACTATATCTATATATTTATATATTTATATATTATTTTTAATTAATTTTTTTTGAAGTCGACCTTTAATCATTGCTTTTAAAAAAAGCGCTGATAAAGGCCCCCCTTTATCAGCGCTACTAAAAAAAGCGCTGATAAAGGGGGTACCTTTATCGGTGTTTTTTAGCACTGATAAAGGTACCCCCCCCCCTTTATCAGCTCTTTTTCGTTACTGCTGATAAAGGTTGGCGCCGGGAAAAACTGTTTTTGTGGTAGTGTGAATTTCATACATAAAAAAAGTATCTAAAATAAAATATATATAAAATCCTACACCAGTGGATATGGCGGTAACTCCTAGCCTCAAGATAGTAATTTCCATCTTGGTCACCAAATCCATCTTCAAAAACTTATAAAAATAATTATATAAACAGGGGTGAGCATACAAGTATACTCAGTAGGATCCTTCCCAAAACCACTCATGAAAATGTGTATGAAATATATTAATGCCTTAGTGAATAAATAACATATCTAATACACACCAATATATGGTCATATATCACCCAACCTCACCAAGGACCACTCACCCAATATTGCATTCAAGTATAGTAACATAATATCAAAAGAATAAATATTAATAAATTACCCCACATCCACTTCCCCACTAATCTGTTCATTCTCACACTCTAATGGAATATTTCTTATGCTCCAACCCCTTCTATATAATCTCATAACCATATATCCACACATAAACATGTCACAAACACATAAAAAACCATATCCACATCACAACCACACATCACATCCTCATCACAGTATGATATCGTGAACATGAAGGACATAAACATCATACTCTCCTCCAACAATGCACAACCCCCACTATGTATCCACACCAAATACACATAATCATGTCAACAAGAATATATATACACCAAAACCTAAAATCATTATAGGTCGTATATATACACCCATTGTGAGCCATTACAACTCATACTAAGTGTGAAGGGTGGGAAGGGAAGAGGGAGTGGTTCTATATGTGTCCCCTCTATAACCTAGATATTGAGAAAAACACTCAGAACCAAAGTACCCATATGGATTTCAATCAGGTTACTCGACTCAAGTGGTGGTGCGTAAGAAATAATAAGAAAATATATTAAGTATATAGTCACACATAAATCTTTCCTAAGGTTTTACACCAAACTAACACTGCAAACACCCACGTCAACCATTTCCTTGTTACTACCACCCTTTAATAACCACTTTCATTATAATGCCACAAATAATCCCCAAAAAATCACATAAGCATCCATATCAACATTACCAACTTCTCATTTCATTTAATATTATAATTTCATGGATTTTTATTACCATATGCATTTCAATTGTTAACCATTTTAATGTAAAACCAATCATTAAATCACTACCCACTATAATCCATTCATTAATCATTAATAACATTTATTCTATCTTTAACCATTTGTTAAACATAATTATTCCTAATAATTATCATTAATCATTTAACAAACCATCATTTATCATTTTCAACCCATCACCCATTACTATTTTCATTTATCCCAACCATATTCCATGCCAAAAGGAAACTATAACACCACCCAATAACAACTAAATTTTCATGACATAAAATACCACTGAACGCATTCTAAAATCCATAAAACCGCTTATTTTCTGCCTAAATAGCCATATCATTGCTATCATAACCACACAATAATCCATCCATCACTACTGTATTAATTACCACACCACATGCTCCCAACCACATCAATCAACCATCACCCTTATAATCATAGTGATAAATACCCCATACATAGTAGCATGAAAGGGAAAACATATAAGAAGTTCACACTAAAAACTCCCCCTTAAACATTCTTTCATATTAAAGTAGAATTTATAGTTTAAATATAACACTTTAATTATAGATTTCCATACAACCAATTCATTTCCTGCCTTAAGTGACTAGAAAATTATGAAAGGTGGTTATAACATATTATTAGTAGTAAGAAATTTCTTTCACAACATCAAGAATAAATCAATTAGCAACAACACCAATAAATCCATAAATATATAAGAAATATTACGGAACTTCATAAATCATATGAAAAAAACCCTCTTCACTTTAATTTCCTTTAGTGTAATTTATTATAGTATTTAGGTTAATCATTACTATCCATCCTATAGAAACAAAATAACATGATAATTCCACAATTTACACATAATAAAGAAGGAGAAATTTCATGTCCCCAACCTCAACTAAAAATTTAACAGATATTTCATAAGAATGAGAAGAATACTCAAATAAAACATGACTTAACACATGAGGGTAATCTAAAAGGCCTATGTATGACCATTAACCATTAAAACCATAACAAAAAAACAAAAAACCCGAATCAGCATTGTTTCCACATCCTTCCTAAAAAGAAAGTTCAAGAAGAGAATCAAGAAGAAGAGAAAAGAAATTCACCTTAGATTTTAAAGAGGTGGATCTCTTGAAATTTTGGAAGAAAAACAATCAAAGGGTGGCTAAAGATATCCAAATATACATCACCAATCACCTAGGGTTCTAGGAAAGTTTTTTAAATAAGAAATAATTTGATACAAGGCCTAAATTTATAACCATTCTATAAAATTAAAGGATAATGATGTGAAAAAGTTCACCATTCCATAATACAACTCTGATCCAAAAACTATGGCATGTTATCCCTTGAATCTATAGGGTCAAACCACATTAAAATTGATATTAATATAATAAGGTCCATGAAACAAACAAGTCAACCATGTCATGGCACTCAAACTATCTAGGATCACAGTGTGATTCTCAGCCTCCTCCCTCTAACTCAGAGAACCTTAAACCAAACCACGATGCAATAGAAGGTAGTATAGTGAAACAAAACTCAAATAGACACAACTTAGAAAATTACCACCCAGGTTTCCATATCGTAGAAAGGAGAATCATTTTATAATACCCCTTATGAAATATTAACTAAAAGGCTTATGTAAGATGAACTTAAAACAACTTAAGAACATCACACCGCATTACCACCCCTCACAGCACAACTAAGATCGCATAAGATAAACCCAAAAGGGGGTATATCAGATTAATCTAGGGATATCCCTATATAAGAATAACCTAGTGATCTTTACACCATGACAAAACTACTTCATGCAGTAACCAAAATTACACTTCAAAACCTATCCACCAAAAATAAACCTAAAAGGAGAAGTGGAAGATTTACCTAGAGTAGATTGCACCCGCGATGGAGGGAGAGAAGAAACGTCGAGCGGTCAGGGAGCCTTCTGCGTTATGTCGGGAGGGGAAGGCGTGACCGCCAGAGGAGGAGGTGCACGGGAGGAGCCACCAACCATTGAGAAAAGGAGGAGTAGGGTTCGCGGGGAGTAGGGTCGAGCGGAGAGGAGGAGAAGTAGGGTTTGCAGGGAGGAGGATCTGCGGAAGGGGTTCAAGGGGGGGATAAGGAGTAGGGCTATTGGTGGAGGTCCGACAACGAGAAGATCGAAGGGGGGAGTTTTCACAGGGGTACAACACCGCGAGAGCTTGAGGGCACAATAAACAGAGGATATTGTGCGCCCGTTTTTATAAAATATGGGACTACGGTTTTATCAGCGTTAAAAAAGCACTGATAAAGGGTACACTTTATAAGCGCTAAATTTTTAACGCTGATAGAGGGATGCTTTATCAGTGCTAGAAAAGCGCTGATAAAAGGTGGCGCTTCCCTTGCCCATTTTTGTAGTGGTGACATGTTGGTTGCAGGCCCCAAAAATGATCAGATCCATGAGATGAAGGCACATTTGACTAAAGAGTTTGATATGAAGGACTTGGGACCAGCAAACAAGATTCTTGGGATGCAGATTTACCGAGACAAAAATAATGGGAAGATTTGGCTATCACATAAGAGTTACTTACAGAGAGTCTTGAAACGCTTCAACATGCAAGACTGTAATCCAATCTCTAACCCTCTTCCTGTTAATTTCAAGTTATCATCCACGATGAGTCCTAGCAGTGAAGCATAGAGGATAAAAATTTCTCGAGCACCATATGCGTCATCAGTGGGTAGTCTAATGTTCGCTATGGTTTGTACTAGACCAGACATTGCACATGCAGTGGGAGCAGTTAGTCGGTACATGGAGAATCCAGGACGGGAGCATTGGAGCATAGTGAAGAGGATCCTGAGATACATCAAAGAGACCTCAGATGCTGCATTATGTTATGGAGGATAAGATTTTACTGTCAAGGGATATGTTGATTCAGATTTTGCAGGTGATTCTGACCGAAAGAAATCCACTACTGGTTATGTGTTTACTCTTGCAGGAGGAGTTGTGAACTGAATTTCGAAGTTACAGTCAGTTGTGGCTTTATCCACGACGGAGGCAAAGTACATGACAAATACACAAGCTTGCAAAGAGGCAATTTGGATGAGAAGGTTTTTAGAGGAGCTCGGGCACAGACAGACGCATGTTCCATTGTTTTGTGACAGTCAGAGCGCTTTGCACATTGCAAGAAATCCATATTTTCATTCCAAGATGAAGCACATTGGGGTACAATATCACTTTGTCTGAGATGTTGTGGAGGAAGTGTGGATATGCAGAAAATTCATACTAAAGAAATCTGGCAGATTTCCTGACGAAGGCAATTAACTTTGATAGGTTCAGATGGTGCAGATCCTCGAGCGGCCTCGTAGAGACTTGAGCAGCATGTTTGGCAGATAGAAAGGAGGATGTGGATATGTGATTGGTTCACAATCAAATCTCCAAGTGGGAGATGTGTCAGCAATTATCCTTGGACGACACCCCCCCCCCTTTATTTGTCAAAGGAGGTTGGCGGGGTAGATGGAGGGTGGCCAACCCCACTCAATCCACCGGCGGGAGTATGTAGCGGGAAGGGGAGAGACAGCCTATATAAAGGGCTCTCCCCCATTAGTTTTTCATTCCAACACCATCCCATCATCAGCTTCATCTGGTTCTCATCCCATTTGAACGGTTTTGTGAGGTTTATTTCCCCACTTATTTAAGAGAGTTTTACGAGGGTTTTCTCTTTGTAATAAGTGAAAGAGTGTATACCCACTTTTACCTTATAGTGATCTTTCTATTTTCCTGTGGTTTTTTACCTCTTTCATTTTGGGGTTTTTCCACGTTACATCTAGTGTCCTTTTTATTTCTGCATTTTGCACTTTATTTTATCTCGTAATTATCGTTGCACCGGTGGACCGATCATTTACGGTCCCAACAAATAGATACACTCGTCCGATGGAGTTTGTGGAAACTGTTTTTCTTGATGGGTCCTAGATCTGTGAGGCGGGTACAGCTGAGTTCTGTTGGGGGTGGTTCAGCCTTTTTCAGATTTGGGTTCTGGTGCTAAGTTTATTCACCTGGTCTCTACAAGCAGACCTGTGACCTGCTGATTTGGTGGACCTGGGGTTCGAGGTCACTGATTCTGGACCGTTGTGTTACCGTGTAGATGGTCTGAGTATGGCGGATGGGGGAGCTATTCTTTAGTACGTTGCTGTGTCACAGTCCATTTCGAGCTGGTGCAGTGCCTGTTTAAGAGGTGGATGCTTCCTGCGTTCTTTGCTCGAATGCTGGGCTAGAAATATTGTTTGAAGGATATATTTTTTATGGATGGGATCTGTTATTGATTTTCGTGGTTCATGGCTGGTCAAGGGGAAACTGCTATTGTTTTACACGGTCAGGTTGTTGTGATGCAGAGAAGATGTTTGACGTTATGCTACAGTGGAGGAAAATTCCAGGTCCGTTGCTGTAGTTCCTTTCACTCGAAGAAGCTGGTTGATGTGCCATCATTCGAGATTCATGCTTCTATTAGGGTTAATTTGGAGCTGCTTTCGGTTCTATTATTAGAGTCTTAACTTTTATGCTGGTTTGTTGAGGGATTCAGCTGGTTCGTGTAGGGTTCATTGTACTAGAGATTTGGGCACTGCTCAACTAAACTCTTGTTAGTTTGTTCTAATGTAGTTATGGCTGTTTGGAGCTGTTCATCTGTTGCTGCTGAGAAGAGTGGAACTAGGGTTAAAGCTGTTATCGAGTTATAGATGTCTTGTTTTATGCTGAAAAGATCCATGATGAGGATTAGAGGCCTGATTTGCTGCTGGTGGGAGTTCAAATGTTTACTACTGGAGCCGTTTCTTAATTTGCTGCTTGAGGTTCATCTGTTTCAGGCTTAGTGTTTGACTGATTGCTTTTGAAGCTGTTTGATAGGGAGACACACAGGGAGTCACATGGAGCTACTAGAAGGATGTCCAAGGATGATTTGAGGTGGCCGAGAAAGCAACAATAGGGAGTCCGGGTTACTATTTAGGTTGGTTCGAGAGAGCCTTCCAGGAAAAAGCAAACACACATTCAGAAAAGGTTTCCTCTCTATCTCATTTGATTCTATTATGAATTTCGTGCTACCCTGTTTTATCTCTGAGATCCACATGCTTTACATTAATCTGTTTTGAGATATCTTCTTACTCTTTGATTGTTATTGATAAATAGTCACTGAAAACCTGTTATGTTATTACTGTCATTCCAATACTTTATTATCATCAAGTGGTTCTTCTATATCATTTCACTTAGATAATCATGATTATCATGTTTAATCTTGATGGAGTAAAATTATGTCTGAAATTTGACTTGAAAATGTATGATATTTAGATCATCTATGAATCGTTTCTCTTTAAATTTCCTCAGAAAAAAATTAAAGTGGAAGATAAAACTCATCGAATTAACATGTCCATGTTAATTTGATAATGGATGCTGAGTTTAGTGATTATAAAGTGTATTTTAAAGAAGAATGAAGTGTAAATATTTACACATTTAATCAATATATTTCTCCACGTTTTCACTGTTGGTTTGAACTCTTTCTTACTATCCATGTGGTTCTCTACTGTTATTCTTTTCACTTGTTTATTTCACAGTTTCACTTCCAGTACACTACTTTGTCACCGGTATTTGTCACAATTTATTAGTGTTTGATAGAAAAATATAAAAAATACTAAAAACACATCTCTCGTTCCCAATTGTTTCGACCCTATCACTGGTGTACTTGTTTAGGTAGGTTAAAAGATATATCTTGATTGTAATGACATTTCACATACAAACCATGATTCATACCTTGGAATGCGACGTAGCAATGAATTGCGAAACTTTTCACCACCCATTTCCATTGGGAACACCTCTCAGGATTGTAGTTATATCCATCTCGATCTTCAAACTCGTCATAGAAACCTAAAGAAAAAATTTATATATATAAGGGTGAGCATATATATGTACTCAATAAGATCATTCTCAATACCTCAAGTGCAAATGTGATAGAATCATGTTGATTCTTAAGTGAATAAAACATAAGAACCAATAAGCATCTACTAGGTCAACTATCACTCAATCTCACCAAATCTTTCTCTGAAGCGACCCAAGCTAAACATAATTTAATTAATACATTAATTTCATGTTTTAAATAATACATTTCACAAATAATCGCACAACCCGAGGACCGAAAGGTTTAGTGTTTTGGAGATTAGCTACACAAACATCTTATTTTACAACACTTGTGAACATTTTTCATTAATCACGTCCCTTTAGACCCTTTTCTAGACATCTCATATGATATAATCATCTTCATAACCTGAGAATTGGAAACATAAGAAAAAAGGTGCGTTCAAACACAATCAGGGAAAAACATATCATAATGTATCGGATTATAAACATGAATAAGAACATGTGGAAGAAGATAGATATCTTATTAAAAGATCATAAGAACATAAATGATAATCATAAAACACGTTAGAGCACCATAAAATCATAAAAAGATCTTTAAGCAAACATACAAGTTATGAAATGACTCAAAATACCTCAAAATACATGTCATAAAAGTGCGGAATACTTTAAAAATAAAGCGTAATCATGAACCACGTGGATAATGGTGTGGTCAAGTTGGGTCACGTCACGGCCCAAGTGGCACATATCTATGCTAATCTCGATAGCGACAACGAAGGTTCCGGTGAATGACAACAGGTCTCTAATCGTGGAACTTAGAAGTATGACAATTGATTGGCCCGTAGAGCAGTTGTTTGCGCCTATGACATCATCCACGCTCGTAGAGGCCGGGTCGAGCCTTCTGAAGTCGTCACGCCTCTTCTGGTTGACGCCTCCGCATCCACATCACAACCTTATATGTCTCAGAAGAGTAGGTGCCGACGACGCAAGGGAAAACAAAGTTTCCCACCAGTGCCTAAGCCTTTCCGCACTCTCAGTGACTTCATGCCTTCGGAAATGGGGATCGCATGCAGGGTCCGCCCAACATTAGAAGACTCATCTGATGATGGCCAGAAGTATACCTCCATGAATATCGTCGAATTGGTGAACCCCTACATGGTTCCCGATGATGAGGAATATCAGACAAGTCTTCCGAGTGCCTTCTGTTGATACTGTTGAAGAAGAAGTTTAAGACATGCAAATCGCCGGAATTCTCAGACAACGGGTGTTGCGCAGAGCTCAAAGGGTTGAGTTGAAGAGGTTGTACGCCAAGTACAACATCCGTTCCAACCATATTTCTTGCTATCATGCACATGCAAATGGGTAGATTCGGGCGTTCAACAAGACCCTCTAACATTCTGCAGAAGATGGTGGGCCAGAATAAGAAAAGCTGCCTGGACAAACTCTCCAACGCTCTCTGGGCTTATTGGACTCGTCTCAAAATTCCACTCAGGTGACTCTATATGCCCTAATGTATGGAATAGTGGTAGTCCTGCCCATAGAGATTCAGTTTCCATCGCTCCGAACAACTGTCTATGACCAGCAGACGCTAGACAGAATGATAGAAGTCTGTCTAGCTGAGTTGGACGCCGTCGAGGAAAATAGGCTCCAGACCTTGCACAATCTAGTGAGGCACCAGAACAAGATATTCAAATCGTTTAACAAGAAAGTTCGTCTCTACTCCCTCTAGGGTGACACGGTACCGGCTCTCAGGACGCCAATGATACCCGGCAGAAAACCACCAAAGTTGGAGCCCAAGTGGGAAGAACATTACATCATTTACAAAGTCTATTCCAACGATGCATACTCTTCGATCACTATGGATGGTGAGCACATTACCCCTTCCACCAATGCCAAGTTTCTCAAATAGTACTTCTTATAAGGGATAATCAAGGTCCAAGCTCCATGACATTACTAAGAGTCCATGTCCCGGCATCATGACTTTAAATTGTGCGCAGGCCTCCCCAGGAATGTGTTGTGCGGCATGGGCCTCCTAGGCCTTCATTCACGTCGGGTTATTCCTACCATGCCCCACATATCCCTGTTGGGTGCGATCCTTCTCTTACTGGTCTGAACCCTATGACCTTAAACTAAGAGCCCATGGTCCAGACGACACAACCTTAAACTGTTTGCAGTGGGTCCAAACATTATGACTTTAAACTATTTGCAGCCCCTACAATTTGAGGTGTAGGACTTTAAACTGCGTAGCGTTAGCGTCCTAGGCACATGATGTTAAACTGAGCACTTGGTCTGAGCTTTAAGACTTTAAACTAATAGCCATCTCATGGCTCGAGCTTTACCACCTTAAACTAAAAGTTCAAGTCCAAACATCTTGACTTTAAAATGTGTGCAGGTCTTCCTTGGGAGTGTGTGGTGTGGCGTGGGACCTCCTAGGCCCTCATTCATGTCGGGTTATAGCTGTCACGCCATACACACCCCCCTTTGAACGCTTTCCTCTTGTCTCAGTTGCACGACGTTAAACTGCGCAACGACCATCATTCTGGCCGTACGACAATAAACTGCACAACGTCATCATGTTCTCACCCGAGAGAACGTCGCCCTTGGCATCATTCATCTATCATGCCATGTTAAGAACTACGTACGACTTGATTCCTGTCCACATAGGATACATAGCGATGTCCGGATTCTATATCCTGGTCCAGCCACAAAAAAAAACAAAAAAAATGCCCCCTCCCTATGTGCGGGTCAAACCTGCGCAGGGAGATCTTCAAGAACTACATACGACTTGATTCCCATCCTCATGGGATATGTGGTGAAACCCGAACCTTTCTTCTCCAGGCCTAGCCGCAAGTTCATCAACATTCCTTCACCCTTAGGCCACATTTATGGCATGCTGAGCCTTCTTGGTCCTTGTTCATGTTGGGTGTTTCTTCTATTCGACATTCACGGGATGTGGTAGCATCTCAATAGATGAGGGATGTGTCTTTCCGGGATTGGTTACGCCAAGGCCGATTTCCTCATGTATCAGGAAGAGGGGGAGTGGTACGTGTCGGAGCTGGCGGACCTAGTGCATTCTTGGGTCACTGTATGTCAGTTAACAGACCAGGTGAGGGTGCTGCTAGACATGGCCTCTCCTCCACATTTGTCAGCAGCCGAGCTGGCTGTGCGTGCTCCCTTGCCTGAGGAATCAGGCGAATCTTGGGGAGACGATGCTTATCAAGGGAGCCCCCTGGAGAGCGGTGAGATCACAGTCTCCGTGGGAGAACTAGCTGAACTCTTCAAGGTAAACTCTGACTCACCTTCTTGTGCTGCACCTTTCCTCTATTATTATCTAGATCCTCTAACTAAACATGTTACGTGCAGGAGAATCTCGAACAAGGGACCTCTGCTGGTGGGGATGAAGGTGCTCCGACAGGTGTGGAGGAGCACGCTCCGGGGCCTACGCCCGGGACAAAAGTGGCTGGTGGACTGACCGAAGTTGAGGAGGCCAGGGCGGCAACCTCTGAATCCTAGGTATTGCTATTCATTTACAGGGGGCCACGCCCTGACATCACGATGACGACAACCCAAGATCTCAATCCGTCATTGCTCAGCTCCCGTAAGTCTTGTCTTCACATATTCATACTCGTCATTTGCTGAATAGACTGAGTGGCATGTTTCTTTCTTGAATAGTGCCAGAGGTCCTGTGTGCTTGGGTTTCAGAAGAGGTCGGGGCATCCGGGGTCCCTTCTCTAATAGGTGCGCCAGTCCATGCGGAGCTGGTCGTTCAAGCCGACCAGGTCGTGGTCCGAAATGAACAACCATCGGCGGCTGCGAGTGACGCCATTGGTGGGGTGGAGCTCGGGGCTGGCAGAGACAACGTTGTCGAGGTGGGGTCAAGCGAGGACGACCAACCTCACGATCTGGAGCCCAGCCCATATGAGAGGATGCCAGAGGAGGATCCTGCTGCCGAGTTGCTTGCGGCCTTTCCTGGATATGAGCCCGCACCGCCCGAAGAGCTGGAAGATTCTGACCCTGAAGCGGTTGAAGAGAACCACATCATTCCGCACCGGGTATGGAAATGCATCCAACGTTTCATCCATCAGACTTCGAAACGTAACTGGTGGGCCGGATGGGGTCGCTTCGCCACTGGGTTCGCAACTTGTGCGCTGGAGGGGCGGATGCTCGAGGTCTTCATGCGCTGATCTGCGACTATCTTTCAGAACGAATGTGGGAAGGAAGCCAACATCTAGACGTCACCTGACGCTAGGAGAAGTTCGACAACATCCGTAAAACCAGGAGATCCAGTGCCTGGAAGAACAATTGGACGAGCATTCTGCCTTCATCGACACTCAATTGGAACTCGTCATTCGACTGAGGGCTCAGATGGTGGAGGCTGAGGGACAGATAAGGAATGCGACTCGTCAAGTGGCCAGCCTTCAAGATGAGCAGGATCAGACACATATCAGGGCTGACCAGCTTCATCCGACGACTGATGAGGAGGAAAGAGAACTCAGGAAGTGGCAGCAGACCCTGGAGGCCACACGCCAGAAGTTGGCGGAGTTGCAACGCTCGATCACCGGGGCATCTCCATGGGGGTAATCTTGCCAAGTCATGAGAGGCTCCTACATGTGGATGTCCCCCCGCTACTACCACGATTTTCCTGTTTGCTTTTGAAACTTTCCTGTGTGCATGAACACATTTATTTTCGATGCTTTAATTATTGTACTTCGATCATATTTGTGAGACAACGAATGACCTATTCCTAAGATCACGTGAGTCATGCTCGGTGTGAGAAACAAGTGACAACCACATGATTGCTCATTTGTATGAGAGTGTCAGATAATCATCGAACACTTGGGGTCTGCTATTATTGATTGATCACCGAGAGTGTTCGGGCTGAGAGAGGCTCTGGCCGAAGAATATAGATCTCAGAACAACCAACTTGCTTTTCCGACGTGCGCTATGCATGAAAGAGATAACACCAGGGGTGTTGGAATCTATCTGAACATAGGGGAATGAAAAGTGAGAATAACATTTGGAACACAAGGAGAATGACATGACGATACAGGATAACTCCTGACCGTGTTTGAAACACAACATCTGTACCGTTAGCCTGGAATGAGGACAAACAAACGAGGGTCAACCACTGACCATGTTCGAAACACGGAATCTCTCTCAGAATGTCATTTAGAGTATTCCGGGACGTTGACCCAGGACGGTGGGTGAGCCAAAATGGCATGGGACCAGACTGTTAGGGGGTCCCTTTAGACATGGAAGAGGGTGAGGATCCAAACAAGGGGCACGCGAAGCGTGGGAATGGAGTGATGAAATGTTCGAATGGATTCCAACACTTTCGGAATTACGCCACCGTGGATTAGAACACATTGGTGTAGGCGTATTGGTTTGAACAAAGATCAAACCTACCTTCGAGAGAAGCGCTATCTCGAATGCTGAGCAATAGCTGAGAATGTGAACAACGCGGTAAGTGACTATCACTGGCTGGGAAGACCTTCGTAGGCAGTCTATCAGTTCAGCTCCATCACGTGCAATAGAAGTATTTCCGACCTCTTCAAGTACAAACTGTCAGATGAGCGCGTCGCAGACTTTTCCGTCAGGTGGAAGGGCGCGACGTACTCACTTGACATGCCGCTGACCCAAGAATAGATACTAACAATGTGCATGGGGAACGTCAAGACTGAACTGGTTCCCACCCTCATCACCTAGAACTTCCTAGATGGATTCTGGGATTTCTCTGACAAAGCCCAATGCCTGGAGGAAGTATTGCAAACTGGCTAAAGCAGACACGTCCCTTGCCTCTTCCAGCTCTTGCAAGAAGAGCCGCCAAGGCAGAGACTGCCACCGCAGTACAGGTGGAGGCCCCAGAGCTGCTAGAGTTATTGCCGGCCGAGCCTTACCCAACACAACCTAGTGCAGAGTCGACAAGCGCCTCCTCAACAAGCACTGCCGCCCAAGCGAGAGAATGTGACTCCAACCCCTCGTCAGGGTCAAGCTTCCAGAGCTCCCTTCCCAGACAAGAGAAACTGAACCTATTCCTTTAAGGATGCACTGGTCCCGGTTATTTTTGTAGCGCCTTGGAATAGGGGTTTCTGAAGCTACTAGAGTGCAAGAAGCCGCATGAAGTCGAGCTCACCGATCACCCTGACCATTGCCCTTACCACAAAATCCTTGGACATACCATTGAACAATGCTATGTGTTCAAAGATTGGCTCAATGACCAAGTGGATAATGGCGTGGTTAAGTTGGGCTATGTCCCGACATGGGTGGCACATATCTCCACTGAGCCCGATAGCGACGACGAAGGTTCCGGTGAATGGCAACAGGTCTCCAATCATGGAACTCAGAAATATAACAATTGGTTGGCCCGCAGAGCAGTTGCTCGCGCCCATGACATCATCCGCGCCTGCATAGGCCGACCCGAGCCTTTTGAAGTCGCCACGCCTCCTTCAAATGACGCCTCCGTATCCACATCGCAACCTTCTACGTCTCCGAAGAGTAGGCGACGACGACACAAGGGAAAACAAAGTCCCCTGCTAGTGCCAAAGTCTTTTCGCACTCTCGGTGACTTCATGCCTCGGAAATGGGGATCTCTCCCAGGGTCCGCCCAACATTGGAAGACTTCTCTGATGATGTCAGGAGCATGCCTCTGTGTTACGTTCATGAGGTCATAACTATTAAGACCCATAAGAAATAACATCCCTCTGCTGCATCAGGACACCGCCCAAGCCAAGATGTGAAACGTCACATTAAACCTCAAATTGAACTCCCTATTCTGGAAAATGAAGAACTGGGACGCTGACCAACTTCTCCATCAGATATTCGAAAGCAGCTCGATACTGGTTAGTCCATAAGAATGCCTGATCCTTTCTGGTCAAGGCTATCAGAGGAGTCGCAATCTGAGAGAAGTTGGGTATGAACCTCCTATAATAGTCTGCAAAACTGAGGAAATTCCGCACCTCTGCAACAGTCTTGGGGGTTTCCTAAGAAATGACTGTCTCAATCTTTGAAGGATCCATGGCTACTCCACACTAGGACACGACATGCCCCAAGAAATGAACTTCACGAGCCCAAAAACTTTCCGAACATCTGTTGACAATGAAGAACTTCCAAAACGGCCCACAGATGCTCTGTGTGCTTCTCCTCTGATGCAGAGTACACACGAATGTCGTCGATGAAAACCACTACGAACCGGTATAGAAACTCTCAGAACACCATTCATCAATTCCATGATTACAACTGGAGTGTTCGTTACTCCTAACGACATTACAACAAACTCATAAATTCTCATAACGACATTGGAAAACAATTTTTTTAATATCTTTATCCTTTATCCGTATTTGATGATATCCTAACCGTAGGTCGATCTTCGAGAACCAATTAGCTCCCTTCAGCCGATCAAATAAATCATCAATTCGTGGAAGAGGGTAACGATTCTTCAATGTCACTTGGTTCAAGCGACGATAATCGATACGTAGGCGCAGATTGCCATCAACCTTTATTGCGAACAAATCCAAAGCACCCTAAGGCTACACGCTCGGCCGAATAAAACCTTGCTGCAAGAGATCATCGTTGTAACATCCCAGGTAAATAAAGAATATAACATTTTCATATTTATTAAAATTTGTGAATTAAATATTAATTTTACTTTAAAGGGGATGCTATGTTCGATGACGTACCCGATACACAACAACGAGTTTCTTTGAAATCTTATGTTGCACATAATGCTGAGTTACACTGGAAAATAATATTATTATTTTAAATGGTAGTTAACGTCTAGCTATTGTATTAGCGGGAATGGAAAGAACTAACTACAATATGAATATACATGTTTGTTAAATGTTTTTACATTTATCCAATAAATTTTATAGGCTTAAAATAAGAAAGAATCTGATTTTAAGCATAAATACTCTAATATTCATTAAAAGGTCGATTTACCGCCTTTTGATGGAGAACCCTCTTTAAATATAGTTTTGGTCACTTTTATATGTTTTATTTGACAAAATAATATTCCTCTTTAGAATCGGGACATCAAAATTTACTTTGGATAAAATTTTGGTATTTTTATGATAAAGTTCATTTTTTTATGAATAGTGAAAAATACTGTATTTAATTCATAACTGCCTTTTAATCTAATTTATTTATATGGTTAGATTATCTTTTTAAATGGTTTTAAAGTGTAATTAGATTATATTTTTACCATTTAATCCAATGTTGGTCATTGGAAGTAATTTCACTTTGAAATTGGACGTAAATAAGTGTCAATCTTTTGATAGTTATTATTTCTTAAAAACACACTTTTTGTTTTGGCAGCGGGAATTAATTTTAAATTAATTTCTGACACTTTTTTGTTTTGAATTTGAAAAAATGAATTCAACATTTGGAATCAGGAGGTCCAAATTGTGTAAATATGTAACTTTTATTTTTAGACATTATGAATATTTACTTCAGTAAAAATTTTATTTACCATGGTTAAAGGGTAAATCTGGTAAATAAGGGTAACAAAATATTATTATAATAATATTAAATTACCCTAACATGTGTCCTAATCCTATTAGTTAATACATTTCCAACCATGGACATCTTTGGGTTGATTTTGGGACCCCATGGAGCCACTTGGGAGTGATAATGACACTTTATATTAATTAATTTAATGTAAAGACAAAAATGACTTAAACATATATCTTTTAGTAAATCAATTCTTACATGGAGTTATATAAGTTATCTATTCGACTATAAATATTTATTTGAAAACTAAAAAGTTTTCCTACATCATGATATTTTTTTTATAATTTTTAAACATCAAATAAATAAAATTATTTATGACATAATAATGATGCAGTGTTTACCTCATTAATGGATGATTTAAATAAATAAGATTATAAAGATTAAAAAAATATCCAAAACCTGTCCAATTCTTATTGGATTATTTTATTTCTAACATTATTCATCTTATCTTTGACTTTAATAAGTTTTGGACCTTTAGAAACTGAAAATCATTATATAATAAAATAATATTTTTAAACATTCCTAAAAAGCCCCTCCTCCCCCTTATAAAAAGCCCTCACTTATAACCCATTCCTCACACTTCTCAAGACCATTGGCTCATCCAACCTCTGTCCAATTAATCTCCCTACATCCCTCTCCTCATCCTAGAAGTCTTTCCCTAGGCAGAAGACAATTCAAGTAAACCTTTTGGTTCAAACCAAGGGAGATACTTGATTTAAAGGGAATGTCTTCTCTTAAGTTCTTTTATTTTATTTTACTTCTCCAACCCCTAAACTCTTTTTATTCCTTTATTTTATAGAAACACCAGTATACTCAATATACTAGGTTATTTTTATGAGAAGGATTCGAACTACACTTACACACACCTCCCTCTATTGGGTAAAGAACATACTGTTTCTGTGGACGACAAACTAACGTCTCACGAAACAATGATTGTTCAATTATTTCCTACCGCCTCTTATGGTGGTCATTAAGATGACACTATATTTATATGTGATATATATTATATTTATATTGTTTCTATGTTTCTGTATTTTTCATTTATAGAATACCTTTATGGTTTTCCATAGTGGGTAAATACGATAACTTCATTTGAGGAAGTGCGGACTACTGCCCCCTCAAAGTGATATGACTCGTTCATGCCATACGTGGAACGTATAAAGAATTGGGTTAATGAAATTATATATGATATCATACTAGAATCATAATATACCTATGTATCATTATGTTTTTATTCCATTAAATATTAAATATAAATGAAAGTAGCGTTCATGCACACGTACGACTTACCGTCTTCATGAATAGTGTATTTCATTTTTATCTCACTTTTAATTTTGTGAGATTTCCATTTTTTCGCCACTTATTTATTGCATGTGGGGTATTGTGCACTGCCATTTGATATATATTATCATTATTCTCTTTATATTCATGGTATTCTGTGATTCATTTGGTGGTTAATTAACTTTTGGTCTTACGACTCGATTAATTACAATGTGGTAAGGAGTTTTCATCTCACTTTTTATTCTCGTGAGATTCATGCTATATTTGCCACTATTTCCTTTTGTGTGGTGTATGTACTTCCCATGATTATATTCTTTGTGTAATATAATTCAATTTATGAGTATTTACATCCTCATTGTATGGTCCTTCTTTCATGGGGTGTATGTTTCGTAAGTTACCAAATCAGTAAGGGAACCTTTTACCCTCCTCTTTTTAAAAGTCTTCTTTTTGTTATGTATTTTAATTTACATCTTCTTATATTGGGATATGTTCTTCTATATCCTTATTGGTGAAAATTTTATGTCCAAGTGATGAGATACCCTTTTTTTTCTCATCAAATCTTTTTCTAAATTTTAAAGTGACGCCATTAGGCTTTCGAATTTCTAGAAGAGAACTTTTTAACCCAATTTCAATTCTTTGGGTTAAACTTCTACTTGTTGATTATGTTGTGATATGAATATGTGTGAATGACCTCTGATTGTTTTACACTGAATATCAAATCATATTGAGTATATTTATATTTGTTACACATAATTATATAATTGATTTATCCTTAATCTAAGGATACCGTCTTTATAAGGGATTTCGTCTCAAATTACACTCCATTGAGACTTCATTGTTGTTATGCGCCAATTCACATTTATATGGTGTATATACTGTCCTTTAGCATATTATATCATGAATACCTTTATTCTCATGATATTATAAAGTTTTTATTAAATGTTATTCTTCAATTATTATTTTTCAAGCATCTCTCATCTGGTTAGGAACTCCTTAACTAAAATATTGTTTTAATGATTTAATCTTATAAATCTTTCTCATTAATGTCCATGTTTTAAAAATGGTTTTAATGATTTATTTATATGGACATTAATGTTTTAAAATGCTAATTCCTTTAAAAGCTTCAAAGTGGTATGAGACACTTTGATTCAAAAATCTCTTTATTAAATGTTTTAAATGGTTTTGATAATGGTTTGAAAAAGCATTGATTGTGTCAATATCTTAAAATGATATATTGTGATTGAAATGTGGAAATGTTATCTTTCCTTTATGCTTGTGTTATGTGTTATGATTATGTTATGATTATTTAGCATTGTTTATGTATACGGGTGGTTCCGTGATAAACTGAGGGCGGGTGAGCTCGAGATAACTCTCTAATGCATTGGGTAACGTGACGGATGTAAACGTTAATGTTTCTCCTAAGTGATTTAGGGAATATACTGTGATGAGTATTCCAAACGTAACTCCCTACGTAGTTGTGAAAGCTACAATGTAAATATATTATGTATTCCATAAGTTACCTTTATGATTTATGATTTCTATGTGTTATTCATAAATCTTATGATTTCATAAGGTATGTTATGATTGAAAAGTATAGTTTCATTGATTTGTATTTATTGATGGGTTAATGTTTCCTTTCCTTATTTTATAACCCTTACTGAACTTTTTATGCTCATCTCAAGTTTTTGAAATGTTTTTCACATGACTTAAAGATGAATATGGTCAAGGATGAGATCAAGGAAAAGTCATGTTGTCTAAACTTGGAACTAGACATGTTTCTTTTTAAGAGTTCTTATTTTATGAAAAAAATAGATAATGAGTAGTAGCGTCTATATGTAATTTTCAAGTTGATATGTAATATTTATGACCTAATTCTCTAAAACTCTAAACCTGAAAAGATCCTCAGTGTGAATTATTGATTTAACTCAAGATTATGTAATGTTATAAGGTCAGGTCCTTATAATCGATCTGTATTCATAGCCTCTGCAACTTTGAAGGTGACATCATATACAGAGACATTGAAATCGGAGAAGCGTCCGACTGTAGATTTATCCCAAACTCGATCTTCCGTTGAGGATGCAACACCACAACCTCTTCAGGAAAGATATAGGGGTATTCTTCCACTACCCTGGGAAACACTATCTACTGAACCTCTGAAGAATTAAGCATCAACTCTACCATCAAGGAAGACAAAGACTAGGCATGCCTTTGACATATCTGAGGGTCTTGCTCGTCAACAAACATGACAGACTTTCCGTCAGCATCATAGAACTGCCTCTTGAAGCAATTCACGATAGCCTGCACCGAATATAGTTAGTCCTTATTGGGGATGATGTTGTATGACTGTATCCGCAAATATAGAAAGTCTCCCCAAGAGCAGTTATGCCCTAACTCTAGCTCATAGTCTCTACACACTTCACACAAACTGGATCGAACTCCAACTAACGTGGTCAACGCTAAGGGCACTGAAAGCCTCTACACCTCAAGTCCCAAAATCACTAACCAAGTAAAATGAAGGAGAGCATAACTCCCAAATCAAACAAGGCATGAACCCAAGTATAAAACAAGAAAACAGTACCTCGAACGACGTCTGACTCATCTGACGCTAACAACTCTAGAGCATGCATCTGACCATGGCTTGCTCCATGATTTCTCTGACCTTGATGACGACCACCTCCACGACCGCACTATGCCCTTTGAGGACGAGGAGCATCACGAGGGTGTCCTCTGCCTGCCCCTTCCCCCCTTTGCTGATCATAGGCTGGAGCACCCTGCTGTTGTTGCCTCAGCTAATATTACTGCAATGGTGGAATATAAAACGGACCGCCAACTGCACACTGCCTGCTCAGAAAGGTCGGGCACTTCCGCTGCTGATGACTATGACCTCCGTAAGAAAAACATGTGCGATCCTTTGGTATGGGTCTTGGAGCCGCCAACCCTGGTGAAGTGAGTTGAAGAGGGCTAAGGCCTACTCCTGTTTGTCCGAAAACCTTTTTCTCCAAGCAATCAAATCCCTGGACCACAGCTCTGCTACGCGGAGAAAACTGACAACTCTCCT
This sequence comes from Viscum album, assembly GCA_963277665.1. Taxonomy (NCBI): domain Eukaryota; kingdom Viridiplantae; phylum Streptophyta; class Magnoliopsida; order Santalales; family Viscaceae; genus Viscum; species Viscum album. The sequence goes on along the minus strand of OY728139.1, from coordinate 115,157,608 downwards.
CTTGGGATGATTTGGTCCTAACCAGCATCCTCTCATCCTCCGCTCTTACCAATACCTTGAGATATGTCAGCATCATAAATGAGGTAACCTGATGCTGGATATCTAGACATAAAGCCTCCTCGAAATGCCTCGCCCTTGCCTCCTCACCAAACAACAAGTTCGAAGAATATTGGAGAAGGTTTCTGAAACGGATCCCAAACTCCCGTATACTGGAGCTTCCTTATCGAAGGATAAGCAGCTCCTGACGGCTAGCTGCATTTGCGGTCGAAGAAAAAAATTAGACTCGAAACTGATCTCGGAACTTCTCTCACAAAAATATTCGACTCCTTGCGATCCCCGATGAATAAGAACCGCCACTGCCTGACTGCCCCACTCAACATCGTCATCGCCAACGAAACACAGTGGTCCTTCCGAGCACAGATCATATTAAAGGATATCTCCACCTCCTCCAAGTGTCATCGTCGACCTCGATTCTGCGGTGTTCTTCTAATACATATTTCCATCTTTGACGCGAACTTGACGATGATGCCGACCTGAAGTCATTTCTGCAAAAGAAAAAACGGTTAGGGACTCATAAACCTGAAATATGGAATATTTAAGATCAGTGTCTACCTCCAAACTCCATCCTATCTCTCAACCCGATCTTTGATACTACTTTGTCACAACTCCCCCCAAAGGTACCCTTCTTGGGCTGACAATGAAGGTAGAGGGATGACGACGCCCGAAGCCCACCTCTAATAGGTCACGAGTTGGCGACTAACGTCGAGGGTTTATCATATACACAAATGAAATACATTACCCTTTTAGAAGAATGATGAACGAGAGATGAGATAGAAACACCAAACAATTCCCGCTCATAATAAATAAAAGATCCCAAGTCATGCACGTAATGAAAAAATGCAAAAAAAAACTACAAGTACCTAAAGAAAATCCTCTATAGTGGCCCTGAAGTCCAAACAACTTCTGAATAACTCCACGAGCTAGTAATGTCTAGCTCGATCACCAACAATCTCCTGCAGACATGAAAAACAATTATATAGATTGGGGCGAGCATATTGGTATATACTCAGTAGGATCCTCCCTGGAGCATCTCGTGCAGAAGTAAACAAAATACTAAAGTCTAGTGAATAAACAATGAAACTAACTTGTCACCTAATCAAGTACATTAAGTTCCCTACCCCACCACTACTCTCTCATCATGTATCGCATACAAGTAATAATTTAATATCCAATACAAGTATAAAAGTGAAGGTACCCTACTACCACTTCCCCACTGGTTTTTCGCTCTCGTCCAAACGTCGCACGTCCTGATCCATCTCTTTCCAATCAACCACATGCGTCAAAGACAACTGTATAATAACTCGCGCCTCTTGCGTCTCATAATCTCATCATCAACATCCCTATCTCCAAATAGTAATCAAGTAGTTTTCTGAAATCCACCACAACTATACACTGTGTACTACACTTCAATCCATCACAACCCGTATATAGTATACCTATAGTGATCCTTAGGATACTATATTCGGAGATACATGTGTGTGAAATAACCAGAATCCATTACAACCTTCTACACACAGGTATGAGAAAGGTAACCCTAGTGCATACTAGCACATAATACTAACAGGAGAAAAGAGCAGGGGATATGGGGTGGTTAGCTATCTGTCCTCGCCAACCTAGATGTCAGGGAAAACACCCTCCAGAGTCCACTGATTGTCGGTCGCCCTACCGACATAGGTGGAGTAGTGTATGAAATCACGTAACATGAGGATTATATATAGCTCAAAACCACACTATGGAAAACTACCCAGTCTTAGGCTCAACTGCAACTATTATCTCTCAAACACTCGATGCCACCGCTAAGGACTAGATATCTTATAAATACAAAAACATATCAAGAGACTTTCATTTAATTATTCTTGTTAAACATTTCTTAATTCCATCAATTATCAACCAATTATCTCAAGTCAATCATCGAATTCCCAGCTCTATGGGTTAAACCATTTATCATTCATTACCATTCCACAATTCCAGGTACTCTAGGACTCATCCTAAGCTACCATAAATGAAAGAAATGTAGGAAACAAGTAACCCGACCATCCTACATTTAAAGCAGATTCAATAACAAGCAAACATCCCAATTTTTAGCACAACAAACAGTCAAACCTAGCTTTAACCCATTCCATCAGTCCCAGTGCCATCCTCGACACCACTATGCACATCACCATCCATCTTGCCATCACAAACGTCAACTGCTGCCACAAACCCGGGCACCCCTACCCATTTATCATCAAACTATCAACTATCCTGGTCTCACAACACGTCGTATAACAAATCTCCATAGTTGGAGCAATCACACAAGGCATCAAAGAAACAACAAACAGTTAACAGGGAATCTAGGCCTTAGAACCGAGGCATCCGACCTTCATAAGAAAATGGTCTCGCTCAACCCCAAACAATTATCTTTAACACACAACCAATTTTGTTACCATCTTGGATTAACTAATTCATTTATCACAAGTTACAACCATAGACAAAGTAAGACATCGACTATCAACAACTAATAAAATTGTTTAAACATGCTTCAAGCATAACTTCCATTTCCATCAATCTATAAGGAAGAATGATAACAATTAAACATGCATCTTCATTATTTAGTAATCAAGTATTACTAGTTTTACTTTTTTTATCCAATTTTTAAGCATGGTAAGCATGATAAACCATAGCATAAATACAAGATAACACACTATCTAGAAAATCAAGAGGTGATAAATCCAATATTTCCATGACTTTTCATGTGTATTTTAATGATTTAATCCTCATCAATTTATCAATTTGAGTTGAATTTCATCATTTTTGGATTTTAGGAATGTGTTAGAGCTTAAATGTCAAAATTGCTTAATTTTAGAATTTTAACAGTTTTCTATCACTTTTGTATTTCGAGCATAACTTTTACAATATTGATCCAAATTAAAGAGTTCTTTTTTTAAGTTTCCTTTGTTCTTGGGCACTTCTTCAACTGGACCCAACGCTAATTTGAACTTCATGGGGCCCAAATAAATAAGTCAATGTGGAAAATCTTTTTGGGTGATAGAATTGGCCACTCCTCATTAAATGAGGCATATCTCTGGCTAAAAACAACCAAATGATGTGATTACAGTTGGATATGAAATATGACTCAAAGAAGCATATTCATATTAAATATCATGGAGAAATTTGCTCATTAAGGCAAATGTTGCACACGTCAATGTGGAGGAAGATGATGAGTCTTTTTGGTCAGAAAAAGAGAGCTTCAGTAAATCTGGCATATCTTTTCATACATGAGTCCAAAATTTATGAAATTTTGAGGGTAAACACCCAAAAAAATTCCAAACTCTTCAGAAGTCTTCTTGGTGAGTTTCAACCTTCTAGTCATCATAAACAGTGAAAAATTATGACGGACAAATTCTGAAGAAGAGATTTTTTGTTATTCATTTTTATGTTTCTTTGTTTTGTAGTGGCTTTCTCTTCCCCCCTTTTGGCTACCCTTCACATGGAGGGGTAAAATTATGATTGATTGGTGAAGGAGAGATTTTCTTTTTGTAATGTTTGAGTTCTTGCACTTCATGGAATAAAAATCATTTTCTTTTTTTTGTTAAGTTGGTTTCTATACCCTAATAACAGTTTTCATTATCAAGTATAATCGTATTTGGTCTTAGTTTCTATTATTGTCATTGCCTTGGTTGATGATCATTATCTCCCTCCACCAGGTTCTGATTTATATAATGATGGAATAAACCAAGACTTGGTGGTAAAGTACTTTATGATTGTTAGTACGTGTGGGAGGGGTAGTAGACACTCTTGATTGTTTGGGATAAAAAGAACCTATCGAGTATTGCCTAAGTCAATTGATGGTATTTGCTGCAACTTTCTCACACATAGGAAGGAGGGTAGACTAGACTGAGATATTGACAAGGTTTATTTTCACCATCACCATTTGACCAAAGGAGTGAGAGTAAGCGATTATTGAATCTCACTTTAATCAGTTTAGCTAGAAAAGGATTGGATAACTAGGAACTAGGATATCATTGCATTTGGAAAACTGAACCTGACCTGATCACTCTTCTCATATCATTGTTTTTAATCACTTGCTTCATCAATCTGTTTCAATATCTTGCTTCATTTCTTACCTTTGATTTCAAAATCAAACAATTTCAAAAACTCTCCCTTCTGTAATTTGAAGTGACAAACGTGATCGTTGTACGATTTTTTCTGGAGACAACTTAGGTTAACCACTATAATGCATTTTAACTTAGGAAATAATTGTTTTTTCCACACCCCATGTCAGACACGTGTCAACACTTGACACCATTTCCAGAGAGGTGGTGCCAACATTCTAATTTTCAAGTTGCATGACTAGAACCATTAACATTGATCCTTACCTCCCAGATCATGAAATTGAAAGAACCTTGTTGAATATACTTAGAAATATTAATTTTCAATCTGAATTTGAGGAAATTTTTCTTTGTGACTCGAGTTCAAGTGTTCACTCCAAACCCGTCATCATGATTATAAATCCCTACCAAACCCTTGGAGACCTCTTTGCACCACAATTCTTTAATCAAAACAATAAACTTGTCATGTCAGAATTTCAAAATGATTTTGAGATGAAACGTAACATGATCCCATTGCTTTCTAAATTCCATGGCTTGGAAGAAGATGACCCAAACAAACATATTAATGAGTTCACATATGTCTGCTCCACTTTTAGACCTCGAGGAGTAGCTGAGGAGCAGATAAAGTGGAAGACATTCCCCTTTTCACTGGAAGGAGCTGCCAAATAATGGTTGTTTGACCTATAACCAAGAGATGTTCATGACTGAGATGACTTATTGAGATGCTTAATGCAAAGATTATTCCCCACCTCCATAAGCACAACCATCAGAAATGTGATCTATGCCATTAGACAGTCATCTAGAGAGACCCTCTACGAGTATTGGGAGAGGTTTAAGAAACTATGTGCCAACTGTCCACATCAGACAATTGAGGAGCATCACTTTATTGTTTTCTTTTACCAATGCTTACTGGATAATGTCATAAAACTTCTGGATGCATCGTTTGGAGGATTTTTGATTGATAAGTCACCAAAAGAAGTGAAGGTCTTGATTGAGAAGATTTCTCAGAACTCGCAACAGTTGGGTACAAGTGGTGCTGACACAAGAGATATTCATGAGGTAAGAACTTCTCATTCATCACCCTTATTAGAAACTGAGATTGAAGAGCTAACCAGTTTGGTGAGACAGATGACCTTGAAACAAGTGAGTGAACAACAAGCATTGACTAAGGTATGTGGTTTATGCTCATCACCTAATCATTTAACCAAGTCCGAAATGGATTTGAAAATCTGCAGAATCAGGCTAGTACCCCTTACCAGAATCAGTTCCAAAACCAATCCTCATTCCAACATCATTTTCAAAACCCACCACCATTTCAACAAAATCAATCTTATAACCAGTCTGCTTACCAACAACCACTTCATTTACAACAAAAGACTTATGAGTAACCATCAATAAGTGCACCAACATCTGATCATCAACAACTACAATATGAGTTTGAGGGGTTGAAAGAAACCATAAAAGATTTATCCAACAAGTTTATAAGTCTCATGGACTTTCTGACCAAAAATCCAGGGAAACTCCCAGCCCAGACAATCCCAAATTCAAAGGAGAATCTCATTATGATAACAAAAGGAAGTGGAAACAAACTCTCACCACTAACCACTCTTGAACCTGAAATAAGTCCATTCGTGCTGTAGGATAATGGAGATGGGAATTCTGAAAATTCTATGAAAATGGACCGAAAAGAAGAAAATAAAGAGGAAGAAAAAAAGGATATTACAAGGAGAAAAAACCTAAAACTCCCTTGCAAAGGTAATAAAGGGAAAAGAAGGAAATTCCCCCACCATTCCCCCACCATTCCCCCACCTTTCTCCCACCATTCCCTTCTAGGTTTACTTAGTCAAATAATCTTGAAGAGGATCAACTTCAAAGAGAGATTCAAGAACAAGAAACCTTTCAAAATGTTTAAATCAACACCCCTCTTTTGGAATCTATTCGACAAATTTTAAAGTATGCCAAATTTCTCAAGGAGCTCTACACCAAGAAGAGGAGACTTTAAAGGAATGAGAGGATTATCTTGGAAAAAAATGTCTCAACCCTTATCACACCAGTTACCAACCAAATGTCAATATCCAAGGTCATTTTCCATTTCATGCACCATTGGCTCTTTAAATTTCTCTAATGATTTATGTGATTTAGGTGCTTCAATTAATGTATTGCCTTACCCAGTATACACTTCTTTGCAGACGAGAGACTTGAAGCCCACAATAGTGGTCGTCCAACTTGCAAACTGATCCATGGTTTTCTTAGCATGAGTTTTGGAAGTTATCCTTGTGTAAGTCAGAGATTTCCTATTCCCAGTGGACTTCTATGTACTGAACTTGCAAGAATATTGGATCCCATCACACTCACCCATCATTTTTCGGTGAACTTTCTTAAAGACGTCCAAGACCATAATAAATGCCCATGAAGGAGTACTCAATATGGAGTTTGGAGATAACATTGTCCACTTAAATATTTTTGACTCCATGAGACACCCTTAAGATTATCACCCACTCTTCGCTCTCTCCCATGAAGAAGGTACTGAACTAATTGAAGAATCAGACACGTTCCATGAATTCTTAGCCTGGGGAGAGCACTTTCCCATTGAAAATACCATGAAATGTGTCAGTGCCCAAAAATACGGAGATTCTAATTACATGTTGGAAGAAGAGGTAACATCTGTTTTCTTTGATGATTTATTAAATGACGAAGAAGCTGATATGATTTCGTGTATAGAGGAGATTCAAGTTTTGAAAGTGGGGAACCTTAATTTAATTTCATCTCTTGAACAACCCCCAAATCTGGAATTAAAACCATTTCTCATTGATTTGAAATATGTGTGTGTACATGGAAGGAGATAAATTACCAGTGATAATTGCTAATAATCTGTCTGAAACTTAAGAAATTTTTTTGATTGAGCTTTTGAGTAGGAATGTCTAGGAAATAGGGTGGAGCTTAGGTGATATCCTAGGAATAAACCCAAAAATATGGTCACATAGAATTATTCTTGAGGGAGATTCCAAACCTGTCAAACACCCCCAAAGGAGGTTGAATCCCACCTTGATGGAGGTTGTGAAGAAGGAGATCGAGAAGCTCTTGGAAGTAGGGATCACTTATCTCATTTCAGATTCGCAATTAATTGGTTAGCCCCATCCATGTAGTTCCCAAGAAAACTGGCCTTAACCACTATGAGGAATGAAAGAATGAATTAATCCCTATGAGGATTCAGAATAGATGGAGAGTGTGTATAGATTTTAGGAAATTGAATCAGGCCACTCAAAAAGATCATTTTCCCATCCCCTTAATTGACCACATGTTAGAGAGATTGATAGAGAGAACTCATTATTTTTTTTGAATAGATTTTCAGGTACCCATTGCTCCCAAGGATCAATAGAACCTTAGACACTTTTTCTTACAAAAACGATTCCATTTGGATTATTTAATACTCCATTTACATTTCAAAGATGCATGACAAGTATATTTTCTGATTATATTGAAGTTTGGTTGGAGGTATTCTTTGATGATTTCACAGTTTTTGGAAATTCCTTTGACCATTGTTTGAAAAATCTAGAAAGTCTTGAAAACATGAATTGAAAATAATCTTGTTTTAAATTTTGAAAAATTTCATTTCATGGTTGAGAAATGAATTTTCCTTGGGCATGTCATTTCCCAAAAAAACATTGAAGTGGATAAATCAAAAAATTAAGTGATAAATTCTTTGCCTTACCCAGCTTGTGTGAAATATGTTAGATCATTTTTAGGACACGTGAGATTCTACTAGAGGTTTATCAAATATTTTAGTAATATTGTTCTCTTTATCTCTAGATTACTTTTGAAAGATGCTAATTTTGATTTCAATGGTGAGTGTATGGAAGCCTTTGATGAGTTGAAGAGGAGATTAGTTACTCCACTAGATGCAGTCACCAAATTGGGAATAACCATTCAAGATATTTTGTGATATTTTCAACCAAATTGGGAATAACCATTCAAGATACTTTGTGATATTTTCAACCAAGCAGTTAGAGCAGTCCTTTATCAACGAATTGAGGACAGACCACAAATCACTTCATATGCCTCAATGACCTTAATTCGGCCCAATTCAATTACACAATCATAGAAAAATAGTTTTTGGCAGTTGTTTTTTCTTTATAAAAATTTAAATCATATATACTTGGAACTAAAGTAACTATGTTTTCTGATTATGTAACTCTTAGGTACATGATGAAGAAAGCTAAAGCTAAACTGAGGCTAGTGAGATAGATGCTACTGTTACAGGAGTTCAACTTAGAAATCAAAGACAAGAAGGGAGCTGAGAACCAAGTGGCCGATCACTTGGTAACATCTTAGGTCCCATTTAATTTAAATTCCCATCAAATTCAAAATTGAAATCTGTATCTAAATATTATATTTGGGAAGACCCATTTATTTGGAAAATTTGAAATGATCAAGTGATAAAAGATGTTTACCTGGAAGTGAAATTGAATATGTTTTTGAATTTTGTCACACTTTAGTTTGTGGAGGCCACTTTGGACCTCAAAGGACAATAAGTAAGGTTTTAGAATCTAGAATTTATTGGTCCACCTTTTTTAAAGATACTCATAAATTTTGTAAAAGGTGTGAAAAATGTCTGTTTTTTGGAAATATTTCAAAGAGAAAAGAAATGCTCTAAAACCCACTTAATTCAAAAAATGCTCTAAAATCCACTTAATTTTTGTGATATTTTTAAAGTACGGGGGATAGATTTTATGGGCCCTATCATAATGTCATTTGGAAATTCTTATATCTTGATTGCAGTAGATTACGTTTTAAAATGGGTGGAAGAAAAAACCATCGGGATTGATGATACTAAAGTTGTTTGTGATTTTGTGGACTAACATATTTTGTAGGTTTGGAGTGACCAAAGTCATCATCAGTTATCAAGGGACTCACAATGTTAGGTGATTTATGGGAAACAATTTCACTTGCCTTTCGAATTGGAGCATAAGGTGTACTCTGTAGAGTTTCATGCTTCTCATATATAAATATCTCATATTTTTAAATAAATATTCAATACATTTCACAAATACACACCTAATGACCACAATTGTTTAGTGCCTATAGAGACTAGGTACAAAATATTCTTATTTAGTGAAAGATCTTCAATGTCTCCTACAAAGATCTTCTCATTTAGTACTCTTCATAGATATACCCTACTTAAAACCTTGTTTCATAACCTGGGGAAATGAAACATAAGAAAGGGTGTGCTCAGATTCTTAGTAAGGGTAAACAAGGGAGATATGTAAACATAACATGAGGATAAGAGTATGAGAACATGAGAATAACATTTATAAATCATAAACTTGAGTCATGAGACATAGATTTATGGAAAACACATAAGCATAGAAAACCTTATGTCAAGGCTACCCACCAAGACATTCATAACATTTTAGGCTTGGTCTAACCACCTGTGCACCTGCTTCGGGCTTGAGATAACCTTTTGTGTACCCTTTTTTTCGGGCTTGGGATAACCCCCCGTGTACCCTATGAACTCATAGAACATTAATCATCGTCCTTGGTTTTAACGTAACTACCGTCACATAATGAAAACTATACATAAGTGTGTCACAAGATCATAAAACATTCATCATATCGAAACCCATGAAAATAAATGGGCTTCATAAATCAGTCATCATATCAGAAGCCATAAAAAGAAATGAGTTTTATAAAACATTTCATCATAGCATAGCCCGTGGAAAAGAAATGAGTTTCATAAATATCTCTTCATCATTAACATAAACCATCCAGATAAATATTAAGAATGATATCCTTGGATCATATTTTTAGTAAAGCATATGTAACATCAAAGGATGTCATCTTAGATGGAAAATTATTTTGAAATATCATTAGAAACATTTCTTGAGAAAAATAGCTTTTCCACTTTGAAAAGCACTTTTTAAAACATAAATTCTTTTCAAAATTCTTTTCTTTGAAAATAACCTTGGAAACTTATAAAGGAATCTTTAAAAATCATTTAAAACATTTCTTTAGAAAAATATTAGTTCCACTTTGAAAAACACTTTAAAACAGAAAATTTTTAAAATATTTTTCTTTTAAAATAACATTGGAAACTTATAAAAGAAGCTTTAAAAATCATTTAAAACATTTATTTGAGGAAAATAACCTTTCTTTGAAAATCACTTTTTAAAAAAAATAGAAATTCATAAAATATTTTCTAAATCCTTTTCTTTGAAAATATCCTTGGAAACTTATAGAGGAAGATTTAGAACAATGAGTGGTCATGATGGCGGAAAATACCGTTCATGCCGTACAATTTAAAACAAAGATTCCTTTCACATTTTTAGTAAAAGCCAAACGAGCCTTGTTTTGAAAACAACATGAAGATTCCTTTTAAAACATTTTTTTAAAAATTAAAATAAGGGTAAATATAACTTTAAAAAATCCTAGAGGAACATTAAAACATTTTTGAAAACATTTTTAGAAACATGGATATGGAATAAAAAATGGTTTTCGACCGAAAAGAGAAATAAATTCGATTTTCTTTAAAAACATTCTTTTGGATTCATGATTACATAAAAAGAGGAAAATGAAAGGAAAACATATATTCTCAAGAATTAACCAGATAAGAAGAAAATTCATGAGTTTCTTGGGAGATAGATTATAATATTTCATCATCGGACACATAAATATAAATAATCCCAATAAACGATGAGACTGTATTATAAAACCCTTACCACTTTGGTAACTTTGAATCTTAAGCCCTATGAATGAATAACATTAAATGAAACTTAAAATATCATTTGAACAAATAAATTAATGATATTACATGTCAAATGGTCTATATATACACCCCATAAAAGAAAATAGGTGCATAACATACCGTATGTCCCAAAGAAGACAGATTGCTACAAAAATCCCTTACCTTAAGTCTCGACTTTTTTCATACACATTAGAACCTCCTGTATAATAAATATAAGATTATTATAAATATATTATAAAAATATTCTTATATATATCATACCATATATGATTTACTTATGATATTTTATTACCTTTTTATTAACAATTTAATGTTAAAATCACGTTTCGGGCAATAACTGCTATGTTTTTTCTGTATGTTTTGATTTTTTATTTTTGGTTATATTACTTTGATCATGGTTCCATCATCTCCAGAATGTTAACCATGATATAAATATCATATATATTCAGTATATATTTATTTAGAGTAATACATAAAAATTAGAGATAGAAAATGAAATACATCATTCATGAAGATGGTAGGTCGTATGCACACATGAACGCTATTTCCATTTTCTTGACGAATGAAGTGAAATAAAGTTAAATAATATATTATAATTTCATAATCATTGTTATTTCATATATATTTATTAAATTTATCCTAATTACCTTTCATGCAAAGCGTTAGTGAAAAACGAATCATATCGCTTCGCTAGGTGGTACTCTGACGTTATCGTATCCTCACAGAATGGAAAGTATGAAGATATATGTGATATCATAATTTTACAAGTATAATTATGTTACAAATACCATATATATTTATTTAATTTATTCTTATTATTATCTAAATAAAACATAAATTAAAAACACATCACATCGGTTCACGATACGGTAGTCTTCCATACACACAAATATGATTTGTTTCCCATTTGATGGAAGAGGAGATTGATTTAGGTTATATGTCATTAAAATAACAACAACTCAGTATATTTGAGATACTGATGTTATTATATTAGCATAATTAAAGAATATTTGAAGGGGTTAGAAGAGGAAGTAAAACAACAACGCGTGGTTTAAAACTTTACCTCTTATTCGGACAACCTTTTTGGGTTTAACCTAAAGCCTTCTCAGATTGGATTTGTGATCTCACTAAGGCCTCTAGTATGTGGGGAGGAAAGTAAGGAATATATTTTTATAGTATTTGGTTGAACCAAAGAGTTTTTGAGGTGTGAAGGAGAGAGAGTGACTTTTTATAAGTGAGGTGAGTGATACATTAATTTTTGAAAAGAAAAAGGTGTACCCACATTTTTCATATGCCATAAGGCTCAAAAATGAGTCATTATCAAACATTAGAGGTGGTGAGGTTGAAATATGGCCAATAAATGGGTGTTTAACAAGTTTCTATATTATTTTACCCATTACATTTTTAGTTTAATCTCCGGGTAAACTCGTTTTAATGTTAATTGTGGTAATTAATCTTTACCATTTTTTACCATTTATTATGGTTCAAAATTAAGTTGAACTTATTATATAATATAAATTATGTTGATTTCAAATATGGAATCTATTTTTCCGAATTCCGTTCACAGTATTGGAAAATTTTAATTTAAAATTAATCTCGCAGATACGACGAAAAAGTGGTTTTACAAAGAGAAAAGTTTCAAAGGTTTAAATAGTTTTTATATCAAAAATAAACATGAAATTGATTCAAATTACCAAAATTGGATTAATAGATATATAATTGAACTAATGTTAATTTTAAAACCATATTAAAATAAAATTTAGCTTGTAAATGCTATGAATGAAAAGAGAGTTCTTAATAAAAACCCATATTTTTCATTATTTACTGAAAAATTTATATTTTCAGAAAATTCTCAAAAATTTAGCCCAAGATAATTTTGACATGATTATTTCAAAAATAAGTTCATTTTGTCAAATAAATTTTCTATAATCATAAAAATTAATTTTAAAATAAGTGCGCAACATGCGATAAAACTGCTTTTTAGAAAAATAAAGTTTTTAATCGTAAAATTTGATTTATTCTTATATTTTGTCTAGAAAACACATAAGATTAATGTTAGATATTTGATTGAATTTATAATATATGCATTTCATTAAAATCATTCATCAAAAGTTATTTGTTTAATTTATTGAGGTAAAATGCATTTGTTCACAGAAAAATAGTTTTCCAGAAAAAGATATTCTTTATTTTTAAATGGTTATTATTTTCATTTATAATTAATCGGTCACCAAAGAATTCATTTTATATAAATGTGTAAACCACATATTTTTACAATTTAGTTATTTCTATTCATACCTGCCATTTCAACGACTAAGTGATAACTATCATATTAAATAATAATATATTTATAGTATGTTGTGTTTCGTTAAAACTTGGTATTGTGTGTAGCACAAGCTATCGAAGAAATTAAATTTGTTTGGAAAAAAATATTTCATAAATCTAGGTTGTTACATACAAGGCTTCGAGATGTGAATTTGGATTTTGAAAGAGCTGAAAAATAGAAAAGATTACAACCGCAAGATCTAGATGATATTAGAAGGGACGATTTTGAAAATTCCAAGATTTACAAAGATAGAACAAGGGTGGGTCATGACAGGCTGATTCAACTGAAAGACTTACATCTTGGAGACACAATGATCTTATTCAACTCAAGACTCAAGTTGATGCCAGGTCAACTTTTTTTTAGATGGGAAGGTTCATTTATAGTTACTCGTGTATATCTTTTCAGTGCTATGCAGATTACGAAGGAAGGAGAGCAAGATCTATTCACTGTTGATGGACACAGACTGAATAATTTTCATGGGAACATGCCATCAGAGCTAGTGGAGGAGATCACACGCCTCCAACCTGATTATCAATAAAAGCCATTAGGTCGCACCTATCCTTAACACTTGCTTGATGTGATTCGATTTCAAATATGTTAAATCTACTTGAATGAATTTAGGACATTACATCATTTAAGCGTGGGGGAAAGAACCTTTGTAGTTTAGGGCTTTCAATTTTCTGTTGTTCAAACATGTTGCGTATTTTTGAAAATTTTGTATTGTTTTTCAATGATTGCGTGTTTTTAAAACCTGCGAGATCAAATGATCATGTTTTCCATCTTTGAAATCCATGACAATGAGTGGACCAATTTATCCCCTGAAACCGAACATATATTAACGTTGAAAATGAATTTCTTCCATTTTCAAAACTTTGAGAATTTCATGAAAAGTCCTTTGATTTTTGAATTCCATGCCACATCTCATCATCTTTATCTTTTAAATCACCCACTTATGAGGCTTCTGAACCCGTTTTGTGAGAGTTTTTTTCCTGAGTTTTTTGAATTTTTTTAATTAAACCTAGGTCGTTTTTGTGTAACTTAGGGCGGAAAAGTGGCATGGTCCCTGCCGCCTTTCATCAATTTTTTTTAAAATATTGATGTTTGTATATTTACAAAAATATATGTTTGTATATTATGAGATATATATTATGTTTACCTTATTTTGTTTATATTATATCATTAATATTTGAAATTGAAAATGTTATATTTTTAAGCAATAAAATTTGTGACATGTAAATTACCTTTTACTTATTATATTTATAATTTTGTTTATTTTCAATTATGTTTTATATATTGAGTCATTTGGTCAAATATCCCTTAGATTGTAATAATATTTTATAAGTTGTTTGCTTTCAAATTCACCTACATGAAATATAATAATTTTTGAAGTTGGTGGCTTTGAAATTCTATAACTTATAAAATATAAATACAATCTAAACGATATTTTACACTTATCAAACATGTGGAAAATTATTCAAAATAACAAACATTTCTTAAAAACAATTAATAAAGAGTAATTTTAATAGTACAATATATTGTTGTTTTAAACCATTACAATTGTTTTTATAATCTTTTTTGAAATTTCTTTCATTTTCAATTATTTATTATATTTATGAAATTCTTTTTATTTTCAACAACTTTTAAAATCACCTACATGAAACATAATAATGTTTTAAGTTGGTGGCTTAGAAATTCTATAACTTATAAAATACAAATACAATCTAAATGATATTTGACTCGCTTACTGAATATATGAAAAATAATTCAAAATAGACATTTCTTAAAAACAATTAATAAAAAGTAATTTTAGCAGCACAATATATTGTTGTTTTAAACCATCACAATTGTATTTATAATCTTTTTTTACATTTCTTTCATTTTCAATTATTTATTATATTTATGAAATTATTTTTATTTTCAACAACTTTCAAAGTCACCTAAATGAAACATAATAATTTTTGAAGTTGGTTGCTTTTAAAGTCTACAACTTATAAAATATAAATACAATCTAAATGATATTTGACACACTTACTGAACATATGAAGAATAATTCAAAATAACAGACATTTCTTAAAAAAAATGAATAAAAAGTGATTTTAGTAGCTCAATATATTGTTGTTTTAAAACATTACAATTGTATTTATAATATTTTTTTATATTTTTTTCATTTTCAATTATATTATATTTATGAAATTCTTTTTATTCTCAACAACCTTTTAGATGCATATACTATGTTTTACGATTTATTTAGATTGTTTTTATAGTTTATATTTTATAACCTTTTAAAGTTTTCTACTTGAAATTTAATAAGTTTTACTATGTTTCAAGTAGTCGACTTTGAAAGGTTATAAAATATAAATTGTGACTAAAATATAAATGAAAATTTATATATTGGCTAAATATGTAAAAATAATTAATAGTAAAAAGAATTTTTTTCATTTTAATAGATTCAAAACATATACATGAATGAGTAAAATCACTCTATGGTGAGGTTTTGTCCCACATGGTGGTGTGTGAATGAGACGCCTGTATCGAGATCACCGACCTCTGCGCTTAGTTGCAATAAGATGACCCAAAGTGGGTTGATCCTCAGGCGCTGGAACCTCAGCTGTCGGATGCTCTGTCTGTGTCTGAATGGTAGGAGGTGTCAACTGGATATCGTCCTGCACACCCGATCCTTCTCCCACTAGTGTAGTCGAAGGACCTACCTATTACGGAATCATCGAGAGTCGCAACAATAGAAACGAGAAACGAAAGAAGAATACAGAAAGAAAATAGACATGGGACACACAAATTTACCTGGCTCAGGAATAACCCTACGTCCACTGAGAGGCAGAAAATTCACTATATCGGGAGCACAAATACAGAGTTTTTGCAGTAGTAACCCTAGCCTGAAAATGAGCTATAAAATGGAGAAGACGACCACCGTTCCGAAAAGTAAGTCTGTGTCGCTACAGTGAATGACGACTAGCTTTGTCAAAAGTGCTACAGTATTGTTGACTCCGAAGTCTGCACTGCTACAGTGTCTGTCGGTGTCGATCGGTCAGCTCCGCTACAGTTACGGGCCACAAGCATTCGGCCCAACCGGATCGGGCTACACTAATCCAACAATCTCCCACTTGGAGCCTGATCTACTACACTGCACTTCTTCGATGCAACTGATGATGACAACTTACTTAATCTGAGTTCTTCCTCTTCTTGACTCACCCATGGCGTGCTTTCCATTCACAGATTCATAAAATACAAACTGTTTTCCTCTTGTTCTCCCATCATGTTCTCTATTATTCTGCCTCTCATCCTACGTTCATCAGTGGAGACCAACAGAGGCACAATAGTGCCTCAACTTATGTATCATCATAGGCTTTGTCAACATGTCTGCCAGATTGTTGGTTCCACGGATCTTTTGCAAAGTCAACAACCCATCCTGTATCAAACCTCTGATGAAATGGTACTTCAACTGAATGTGCTTCATCCTAGCATGAAACATTGGGTTCTTTTCAAGATGTATAGCACTCTGACTGTCACAGTGCAATACATTCTCCCCTCACTTTCTTCCCAATTCATCCAAGAAGTTCTTCAGCCAAACCATCTCTTTCACAACTTCTATTACAGTAATGTATTCTGCCTCTGTGGTGGATAAAGCCACCACCTTCTGCAATTGTGATATCCAACTTACCGCAGTTCCTCCATAGGTAAAAACATAACCCGTGGTACTCCTCTTGTTGTCTACATTGCCTCCAAGGTCAGCATCCACATACCCCTGTAATGAATTTCATTTCCCAAAGCACAGAGATACATCCTTGGTGCCCTTCAAATACCTCAGTATCCACTTCACAGCTTCCCAATGTTGCTTTCCAGTGTTAGCCATATACCTGGTCACAACTCCCACTGCATGAGAGATGTCAGGTCGAGTACATACCATGACATACATCAGGCTTCCAACAGCTGATGTGTATGGAACTTTTTCCATGTACTCCACCTCTTCTGTCGTCTTCGATGATTGATCCTTTGATAGTTTGAAATGGATCACCAGGGGAATAGAGATCGTTTTTTCTTCCATCATACTAAATCTTCTCAGGACCTTCCCAATGTAATCATCCTGTGAAAACATTAATGTTCCAGCTGTGCGGTCTCTCTTGATCTTCATCCCTAGAATCTTGCCAGCTTCTCCAAAATCTTTCATTTCAAACTCCTCAGCCAACTATCCTTTCAACTCATTAATCCTCTGCATAGATGATCCTGTAATGAGCATGTCATCCACATACAAAATCAATATAATGTATTCATCACTAAAGGACTTGATGTAGCAACATTGATCCATGCCACATCGTTTATATTCATTTTTAGACATAAATGAATCAAACATCTTGTTCCACTGCCTCGGTGCCTGCTTCAATCCATATAAGCTCTTTTGGAGTTTGCACACCAAGTCTTCCTTCCTAGACTCTACATATCCCTCGGGCTACTGCATGTAGATATCCTCCTTCAAATCTCCATGAAGGAAAACAGTCTTGACATAAAGCTGATAAAGGTGCAAGTCTTATGACGCCACAAAGCTGAGAACCACCCGGATGGTGGAAAGATTCACTAATGGTGAGAATATTTTAGAAAAATCCACTCCCTCATTATGTTGGAAGACTTTCACCACAAGACTTGCCTTGAACCTCCTCTTTCCATCATGTTCTTCCTTGACCCGGTAGACCCACTTGTTCTGCAATGCCTTCTTTCCTGTTGGCAGGGGTGTTAGCACCCAAGTGTTGTTATCATAAAATGAGGAAATATCCTCCTTCATAGACAACTCCCACTTGCTCGACTCCTTCAGCTGCATTGCCTCTTCAAAGCATTATAGTTCTCCACCGTCAGTCAATAATAGATAATGCAGGGATGGTGAATACCTCTGCATAAGCCTTCTCACCCTCATTGATCTCCTCAACTCTACTGGAGTAGTAGGTTCCACCGGTTCAGATCTCTCATGCTCAGATACACCTTTAAGCTTCACTTGCTCTTTGCACTTTGAATTAATGTTCCCATTTTCATCTTCAGCTACATGAAGATCTTTTTACATGACACCTTCATTAAATACCACATTCTGGCTCCTGATGACCATCTTCTTGAGATCATCCCAAAAGCGATAACCAAACTCATCAACACCATAGCCAATAAAGAAACATGGATTGGACTTAGCATCAAGCTTGTCCCTTGCATTAGCATCAATATGAACATATGTCAAACTACCAAAGACTCGTAAATGTGAGAGTCTTACCTCCTTCCCAGAATAGAGATCCTCAGGTAAACGTTCTCCCATTGGCATAGATGGACTCCTGTTGACCAGATAAGCTGCAATGTTCACTGCATTGGCCCAGAAGGTTTTGGGCAACCTTGAGTGTAACCTCATGCTTCTGGCACATTCATTCAATGTCCTATTCATCCTTTCAGCTACACCATTCTGTTGTGGTGTTCTTGGGATAGTTTTCTCCCACCGAATTCCATTATCAGAATAGAATTCTATAAACTCTTGGCTACCATACTCTCCACCGTTGTCAGACCTCAAGCATTTCAGTTTAGCTCCTGACTCATTCTCCACCATGGCCTTCCACTTCTGAAACATTTTAAACACATCAGATTTACTTTTCAGAAAGTAAACCCATACCTTCCTTATTGAGTCATCGATGAATGTCACATAGTATTGTGACCCTCCAAGGGAATTACTGGTGCAGGCCCCCAAACATCTGTGTGCACCAGGTCCAGCTTCCCAGCCTTCGGTTTTCTGCCTCCTTTTGCAAAAGACACCTTCTTATTCTTTCCGAAGATACAATATTCACATAGGCCAACATCCACTGACTTCAACTCTGGTGGCAACCCTTTTGTTTCCAGCACCTTCATCCCCTTCTCACTCATGTGGACTAGCCTATTGTGCCACATTTGTGAATCTCCTATAGTTTTGAGTGATGCAGCCATGCCCATGCAAGTTTCTGTCATATTGTATAGGGTACCATTATTTGCTCCACGAGCTATGACCATAGCTCCTTTGGTGATCTTCCATGCACCACCAGTGAACGTGGTACTCAACCCTGCATCATCAAGCTATCCCACATAAATGAGATTTCTTCTTAAACCAGGGATGTACCTCACGTTTTCCAGAACTAGCAAGCTCCCACTGTTGGTCATGATTCGTGCATTGCATTTTCCCACAATCTGCAAGGGCTCATCATCAGCAAGATGTACCTTGCCAAAATTTCCAGAAATGTAATTTTCCAGAAATCCCTTCTCTGATGTAGAATGGAAAGACACCCCAGAGTCTAAAATCCAAGACTCCATTGGGATTTCCATGCTCAACAGCATCACATCATCAGTTTCTTCAACCGCTGTGTTTTCTCCACTGGTTTTAGGTCCCTTCCGTTTTTCTATGCACTCCTTTTTGACATGTCCTTTCTTCCCGCATGTCCAGCAGGTAGGAGCAACCCCCTTTAGCTTGTCTCGGCTTTTACCTCTTGACCTTGACCGCCCTCTATGAATGTATTGTTGTGGGCATATTCCTCTTCCTTCGATATTCAGAGAAAAACCAGAGAATTTGCCTGATTCTCTTCTTCGAACATCCTCACTAAGGATTAGGTCTCGTATATCTTTCAGAACCAGTTTGGTATTCCCCGAGGTACTGCTCACAGCTATTACAGTTTCTTCCGAACTGTCATGTAAAGAGGATAGTAAGACCAGTGCACACACCTCCTCACCAAGATCAATCTTCACCGATGTCAGCTGACTGATGATGGTGTTGAATTCGTTGATGTGGTCTACAATGATTCCCCCTTCTTCCATTTTCAGGTTGAACATTCGTCGCATCAAGTGCACCTTGTTTGTCGTAGAAGGCTTCTTGTACATATTCGTGAGAGCTTTTATCAGGTCCACCGTCGTCTTCTATTCTCTGATGTTAAACGCCACGTTTTTTGCCAACGTCAGGCGTACAACACCCAAAACCTGTCAATCCAGCAGCTCCCACTCCGACTGCTCCATGTCCGTTGGCTTCAGTCCCAGAAGCAGTAAGTGCATCTTTTTTTGATAAAGATAGTCCTCGATTTGCATTTTCCAGAAACTGAAATCAGTTCCATCGAAGCGATCGATCTTCACTTTTCCTTCATCCAAAGCCATCGTTGGAGAATTCCGAACTCACCCTTTAATACCAGTTGTTACGAAATCTTCAGGATTCACAACAACAGAAACAAGAAATGAAAGAAGAATGCAGAAAGAAAATAGACACGGGACACACAAATTTACGTGGTTCAGGAATAACCCTACATCCATGGAGAGGCAGAAAATTCACTATATCGGGAGCACAAATACATAGTTTTTGTAGTAGTAACACTAGCTTGAAAATGGGCTATAAAATGGATAATACGGCCACTATTCCGAAAAGTAAGTCTGTATCGCTACAGTGAACGACAAACACCTTTGTCAAAAGTGATATAGTATTGTTGACTATGAATTCCGCACTGCTACAGTGCCTGACAGTGTCAGTCAGTCAGCTCCGCTACACTTGCGGGCCACAAGCATTCGGCCCAACCGGATTGGGCTACACCAATCCAACACTACCAACATCACATGGGGAACCATATAAGCTGTGAAGGATTTGACATGACAGCTGAAGGCATGGGAAATGACCCCTGATAGAAGCTCGGATAATCTGTATTTGGAGAAAACTGTGGATATCTTGCCAATACAGATGGATCTCATGCCACCTGATGCACATCCCCAATCGGTTGAGGCAGGACTGCTAGAGGGCCGACCTTTGCCTGTGGAACAGGTGATGCTTCATGTTGTCGTCATCGTGGCTCCTCAGCATCAACAGTTGCTGGAGGAGGTTCTTGAGTAGGAACCTCCACTCTCTAGGAAGGATATTCGTCTCCCTGGGGTGGACGATTGAAGATACTGTCGTGAATCGCATGATAAGCTGGCATCAGCCTCTGCGATGTACCATAGATCGTTGGCAGGCTATTAATCTCCCCCTTCTGTGAATCAGACATGCGGATAATATGCGGTACTCGAGTATGTTGTAAAGAGATTCAAAACAAATTAGAAAATAGTACAATAAACAAAATAATGAAAATTTATTAACTTACCATATCCTGAATCCCTCTATCGTGTCGAGTAAGATACATTATAGACTTTAGTCTATACCATGGCTCATACTCGACCTGTTGTGATAAATGAAATAGCATCGTACGTACACCCTCGATATAAAGCGATGCTCATTTGCCCTAGAGGTCGAGATACTGGGAATGTCGTTGGCACCAGTCGACATCCTGCCTCCCTGTTAGCTTCAAGGAATGAAGCTCCTGTAACTATCTTGGCGAAAATGGAATGCGTTGAACACAACCAAATTGGTGGATGACTCTATCAGGCTGATGCCACTCAATATTATGAAAGTGAAAGTGGCACTACAACCATAACATCATGAAGTCCAGCAGTGCAGTATGTAGAAAACCGGTTCAATAAAGACCAATATGACATCCATGAAATCTGAAATGAAATGTGATATTTGTCAAAAAAGTTTCTTACTACATATAAAAAATGATGATATTATGAGATTTGTTAGCCAATGAAAGATTGTATATACTTACGTCGTCAGGTAGGAGACTGTCCAATATGAGACAGTATGCACCCAAATGGTGTGTCAGAGCGCTGATGAAGTTGTGTGCTTGACTCACCTGTAAAATACAACATCGAAAGTGATAAATAATAAGAAATTAAATTCAATAACTTCTACCAGCATCATAAACTAATAGAGATGACTGATCATACTGACATCTAAGCAGAGTGTCATGAAACAACTCTATAGGCAACTACTGACCAACAACATCAAGGCAGTGGGAGGGGATGCACTCCCATTCCCACATATGAAGAAGGATGACGCATCCCCTGAGATCTATGCGATCATAACGACATGTCGTGCATAATGCTCTGTAAGTGTAAGTCAAACACACAGATCCCTAAGGTCTGATCAAAATCCTCCAGTAGCCCCAGATACATCATGTGAACATGTTTACGTGAGTGATCAGTGCACAATATCCATCCAATGATCCGTAAGATATAGGTACGAGCATGACACATGATAATTTTCTCGTAATAATGTGAAATGGTCTTGTCGGGGCGGGGCAGACCAAGCCCGTGTGGGTTTGAGCCCGCGCGGGTTTTTCTGTAAAAGCCCTCATATAATGCGAACAAAAATTTTCAAGCCCGACCACCCCACATAAGCTCGCGGGTTGCCCGTATTTTTAAAAAAATATTCAATTTATAATCATTTAAATATTGTATTTTTTCTCATTCTTAATGGTAGTTGTGGGGGGAAGTATGAATTGACAATAGATAGAGTTTTAAGAGAAGTGATGAAACATTTTTCTATGGGTTAATGGTGGCATGAGGTGATGCCGATGTGGCAGCGAACTATTGTGATGCAAAGTAGGTGAGTGACCGGTGATGGGAGATGAATGATGATGTTGGTCGTGTGGTGATGTGAATGGTTGGACCTGTAAAGGAATGATGAATTTTCTGACAACAATCAGTTTCAAAGGAGGGTATTAGGGTTCTCATGAGGTCTTTTCCTATTTTCGTAATAAAAAAATAAAATAAAATAACAAAATTAAATCAACCCAAAAAATATTAAAATAGATCTTTTAGAATTGAAACAATGTGCAGGGGAGACGAGTTCTATTTTTCGAGAGGTGGGATGACACACCATGTGAATATGGTAAATAATTACAATATAAATATTATAATATCACATTAAAACAGTAAATATAAACATATTTAAAATTCACATGTCTCAAATGGTGAATTAACATGATCATTACAGTGAGAAATCATATGTCATGATATGTTATGGTTTTATAATGATTTTTTATTAAAAAAACTAAAATATTAAAGAATCATATATTGTAAAAAATATATTTTTTTCAAATGAGGCCCACGGGTAAGCTCGCACCCACATTCGCCCCATACCCGCATCTTCATCTGCATTGGCCCGCGCTCTTAACGATCAAAATTTTTAGGTCTGCCCCGCCCCGTATCTGCCCTACACCCGCGAAGCCTGTGGGCCCATTTCGTTTTGTATCATTGTCTGCTCCTCAGCGTCATCGAGTAAATGTGAAAAGTGCATCTCAAGCCAACTCATAGATATAGACCTACTATCTGTAGCAGCACCACCAACCAAAATATCAACGTCGAGCAATCTCTATACTAGCTCAGACCAGTTTGCACGGGTGGGTTCAATAACTGAACCCCCTAGATAGAAAGACCGAGAAGGACTGACACATACTCAAGGGTGATGGTCTCTCCCTCAGGAAGGTGGAATGTGTGTCTTTGGTATCCACCTATCTAGGAGGGCAGCAAGCAGGTGATGATCAACGAATGTGAAATCGGATACGACAATGCCATAGAAGCCAACACGACGTAAATATGGTATAATGGCGGCTGGAGGCAGCATGTGATGATGATGGTGCGCTCGACACACCTTGATCTGTCGAACCAGACGACCCTTTATCATGACGTGAGAAGCATGCGTAGCCTCCTCGGTGAGTAGTATAGTATCCTCTATCTGCATGTAAAAAATTGAAATAAGTCTTAACTGTAAATATAACTTTATAGTCAGTAGAATGTTATGACTGATACACAACAGAGACAAAATGTTATATATATAAATATATAAAACCATATCTTACAAAACACTCCTTCCTATGTAAAAACATATCTGAAAACACTTTAGGAATATGCTTTGAGAAACATGAATACATGTCTTTTTCGTAAAAAAAACTTCATAAAACAAATGGAATAAACATATCATGTCTTAAATTATATCAGTCGTAACATTCTACTGACCATAATGTTATATTTATATTTTATAGTTAAGACTTATTTCAATTTTTCACATACAAATGGAGGATACTATACTAATCACTGAGCAGGCTACATATGTTTCTCACGTCGTGATATATGGTCACCTGGTTTGACGTATCAGAGTGTGTCAAGCACACCATCATTATCACATGCTCTCTAACCATTATTATACCATACCTACATCGTGATGGCTTCTACGACATTGCGGTAGTCAATTTCACATTTTTTAATCATCACCTGCTTGCTGCGCTCCTAGAGAGGTGGATACCAGAGACACATTTCACCTGCCTGAGGGAGATATGACCATCACCCTCGAGGATGTGGAGGTCTTTCTCGGTCTTCCTATCTAGGGGGATGCAATTATTGGACCCACATGTGTAGACTGGCCTGAGTTGGTACAGAGATTGCTCGGCGTCGGCATTTTGGCCGATGATGTTGCAACAAATGGCGGGTCGATATCCATGAGTTGACTTGAGATGCACTTTGCACATTTACCCGATGACGCTGACGAGTAGACTGTCATGCGTCATGTCCGTGGTTATATCTTACGGATCATCAGAGGTACATTATGTGCTGATCACTCAGATAAGCATGTGCACATGATGTATCTGAGGCTACTGAATGATTTTGATCAGGTCGGGACATACTGGTGAGGATTTGCGTGATTTCTTACACTTACAGAGCACTATGCATGGCATGCCGCTATGATAGCATGGATTTTAGGGTATGCGTCATCCTTATTTAGATGTGGGAATGAGAGCGCATTCCCTCCCTCTTCCCTGATGTTTTTGGTCTGTAGTTTCCCATAGAGGTGCTGCATGACACTCCGTGTGGATGCTGGTATGATCAGTCATCTATATTGGTTTCTGATGCTAGTAGGAGTTATTGAATTTAATTTCTTATTATTTATCACTTTTGATGTTGTATTTTACAGGGGGAGTCAGACATACAGCTTCCTCAACGCTCCGACACACGATTTAGGTGCATACCATCTCATGTTGAACAGTCTCCTACCCGACGACGTAAGTATATACAATCTTTCATTGACTAACAAATTTCATAATATCATCATTTTTTGTTTTTAGTAAAACTTTTTTTTGACAAATCTCAAATGTCATTTCAGATTTCATGGATGTCATACTGGGTTTTAATGGACCAGTTTTATGCATACTGCACTGCTGGACTTCATGATGTTATGACTGTAGTGCCACTCATTCACTTTCATATTATTGAGTGCCACCACCCTAATAGAGTCATGCAATAGTTTGACTGTGTTTAGCGCATTCCATTTCCTCCAATACAGTTATAGGAGCTTCATTCCTTGAAGTTGACGGGGAGTCCGGATGTCGACCGACGCCAATGACATGCCCAGTATCTCGACCTCTGGGGCAGACGAGCATCACTTCATATCGATGGTGTACGTACGATGCGATTCCATCTATCACAACAGGTCGAGTATGAGTCATGGTGTATACTAAAGTCTATACTATATCTTACTCGACACGACAGAGGGGTTCAAGATATGGTAAGTCAATAAATTTTCATTAGTTTGTTTATTGTACTATTTTTCTAATTTGTTTTGAATCTTTTTACAATATACTCGAGTACAACAGATTATCCGCATGTCTGGTCCAGAGGAGGAGGCTTCTAGCCTGAAAACGATCCATGCTGCAATACAGGGGCTGATACCAGCTTATCATGCGGTTCACGACTGTATCTTCGATCGTCCATCTCAGGGAGATGACTTTCCTACCCAGGGAGTGGAGGTTCCTGCTCGAGAACCTCCTCCAGCAGCTGTTGATGCTGACGAGCCATGACGACGACGTAGTCCACGTCGTGCTGCACATGAGGGATAACCTGTTCCACAGGCATAGGTCGAACCTCTAGCAATCTAGTCTCAGTGGATTGTGGATGTGCATCAGGTGGAATGAGATCCATCTGTATTGGTAGTATATCCACAGTTTTCTCTAGGTGCAGATTATCCGATCTTCTGTCAGGGGTCATTTCCCATGCCTCTAGCTATCGTGCCAGATCCTTCACAACCTATATGATTCCCCCCTGTGATGTTGGCAGACCCTTATACTACCCTAGTGGGAGAAGGATCAGGTGCACAGGACGACATCCAGTTGACACCTCCTCCCATTCAGACACAGACAAAGCATCCAATGACCGAGGTTCCAACACTCAAGGATCAACCTTCTTCAGGTCGTCATACCCACCTTAGTGCACGCTCTCGACACGAGTGTCCCATTCGTACACCACCATGTGGGACAGAACTTCACCATATAGAGTGGCTGTACTTGTTCATGTATATGTTTTCTATCTATTAAAATTAATAAATTCGTTTTACCACCAACCATTTGTACATATTTAATTTTCATTTATATTTTAGTCACAGTTTATATTTTATAAGCTTTCAAGTCGGCTACTTGAAACATAGAAAACTTATTAAATTTCAAGTAGGCAACTTTACAAGCTTATAAAATATAAACTATAAAAACAATCTAAATAAATCTTAAAACATAGCCTAAAAATCTAAAAAGTTTTTGAAAATAAAAATAATTTCATAAATATAATGAATAATATAAAATGAAAGGGATGTAAAAAAAAGATCATAAATACAATTTTAATGGTTTAACACAACAATATATCGTGCTACTAAAATTACTTTTCATTAATTGTTTTTAAGAAATTCTTGTTATTTTGAATTATTTTTCATATGTTTAGTAAGTGTGTCAAATATCATTTAGATTGTATTTATATTTTATAAGTTTTTAAAAACCACCAACTTCAAACATTATTATGTTTCATGTACGTGACTTTGAAAGTTGTTAAAAATAAAATGAATTTCATAAATATAATAAATAATTGAAAATGAAAGAAATGTAAAAAAAGATTATAAATACAAATTTTTTAAAACAACTATATATTGTGCTATTAAAATTATTTTTCATTAATTGTTTTTAATAAATATTTGTTATTTTGAATTATTTTTCATATGTTTAGTAAGTGTGTCAAATAACATTTATAAGTTTTTTAAAACCACCAACTTTAAACATTATTATGTTTCATGTACGTGACTTTGAAAGTTGTTGAAAATAAAAATAATTTCATAAATATAATAAATAATTGAAAATGAAAGAAATGTAAAAAAATATTATAAATAAAAATGTAATGGTTTAAAACAACTATATATTGTGCTATTAAAATTATTTTTCATTAATTTTTTTTAAGAAATTCTTGTTATTTTGAATTATTTTTCATATGTTTAGAAAGTGTCAAATATCATTTAGATTGTATTTATATTTTATAAGTTACAGACTTTCAAAGCCACTAACTTCAAACATTATTATGTTTTGTAGAATGATAAAGAGGTGGACCCAATACCCAAGATAGGGAGGCCTTGAGGTGATTTTATAATGAATAATAAAGACCTCATATGACCAAAAGTCTGATGTGGGATGCAGACTCCAACACTCCCCCTCAAGGTAGGTGTACCTAGCTTGGACACATAATTAAAGGAAACAAACCCAAGAAAAACAAAGGAAAGACACTTTCAGCACTTCTCCTCAAGCTGGACATACCCAGTTTCATGACAAAACAAGACAAAACAGAACAAAAGAGAAATCATTCGTGATCGCAGCTCCCCCACGAGATGAAAATAATGGATGATGGACGATGTCGTTGAAATAGATGAGCCAACGAGGTGTTAGGATAGTCGTACGGGTGGCGCCGGTCAACGCGGCATCGGGAATGCTGCACAGGTGGGCCGGTCGACGAGGCGCCGAGAAAGCCGTATGGGTGGGGCCGGTTGTCGGAGCACCGAGAATGCCGCACAGGCGGGGCCGGTTGATGGAGTGTCTGGAATGCCGCACAAGCGGGACATGTCGATGGAGTGCTGGGAAATCTGATGGTGGCCCGCCGCATCTCAGTAGAAGGACAGACGAGCGAGAGGAGGGTCGTCGGACTGGAGCAGCGGGAAGAGGTAGCCGTTGGGAGAAGCGGAAGGAGGCGATGCGACCAAATCATGTAGGGGGGGCACGTGAAACACTGGATGGGTGGCTGCTGCGGAAGCTGCTGGATAGCTGAGGGGTGCTGGCATGGACCTCTGAAGGGAAGAAGATTCCAACTAGGACGACATGTTGAAGATGAGGGAATCGCACGGAGGATCCGTTGCGGGATCTGGCGGCGTTGCGGGAGATGGCTCGCACAGGGAAGCAGTGTGGCGTCGAAGTGAAAGGCGTGACGGGAAGGGGGGGCCGTTTGCCGTCGCGCGGGAGAGGGGGATGCCAACGACGGATATTCCGTAGGAGGCACAACGGTTGATAGAGGTCCCATCTGAAGGATGTTGTTGGGAGGAATGATGATTGTTGGCTGGAATCTGGGGGGGCGACAACGGATGATAGACAGGGTCCAATGGGCAGAGGATGTCGCATAGGAGAGGTGGGGCTGCAGAGAGCGGGGTACCATGGAGGAGGAGTCGTAGGGAGTTTTCGCGGAGGCAGGAGGCATAAGAGAGGGTGCCGCTAGGGCAGAGGATGCTCTGAAGGGGTGCTTCCCATAAGATCATTGCATGAGGGGGTGTTGACAGGAAGAGGTGCCATCGACAGGAGGTGTCGCACCGGGAGACGTCGGGGGTGACGCTACTGTGACGGTGGCCAAGGGGCCTAGGGCCGCCGCCCCCAACGGGGGAAATCTTTAGGTGTCTGTCGAGAAAAAGAAATAGATGGGGAGGGAGGGGTAGGGTTTAGATAACCTCCTCTGATACCATGTAGGGTTTAGATAACCTTCTTCGATACCATGTCAATTTAAGGGATATGTGACCAAATGACTCAACATATAAAACATAATTGAAAATAAACAAAATTATAAATATAATAAGTAAAAGCTAATTTACACGTCACAGAATTTATTTCTTAAAAATATAACATTTTCACTTTCAAATATTAATGATATAATTCTAAAAAAAATAAAGTAAACATAATATATATATCATAATATACAAACATATATATTTTTAAATATACAAACACCTTTATTTATTTATTTTTTTTATGAAAGGAGGTAGAGGCCCTACCGCCTTTTCGCCCTAACTTTCAAAAAAAATTGACCTGGGTTTAATTATTTTTTTCTTCAAAAATCTCAGAAAAAAATCCCTTTTTCATATTCTTTACATTTACCCAATTTCTTGAGGGAACCAATCCATGATTGCTTTAATCAGAATTTGATTTATTTTTGTCAAAATTTGAGGGTTTGAGGTACTTGTGTTTTAAATGATATAGACATTTCTTAGATTTTAAAGTCTCTATTTTAAAGAGAATCATTTTTATTCTAGGTTACCTTGTGCATTTGATCCTTGTAGCTCTCGTAGCCATGAACAACCTATTAGGTTAGCCACATTATAGACCAATTTTCTCTATCCAACCTGTTCTCGAAGTGAAATTGTATGATCTAGTTGAACTTAAGTGCGGGGGGGAAGCTGTATTATGATGTGATATATCATTTGGTGCTACATTGGGTGGAAAATAAAATTCTGAAGAGATGTGTTTGATGTTGAAAATGTTATTATGCTAAAAGTTGTGCATTACTGGAGCTTTTGAGTATAATTCTAAAAAATTCTTCTGAACCAAAGCTGCTGGAAAAATCAAAGAAAAATCGTGTTTCTGAAGATTAAAAGGTTTATTTTCATTCAAGATAAAGGCTGAGAAGTCGCACCCTTTTCTTGAAATTCAATGCGCCCTCACTCCAAAAAAATCAAGTTGTGTGGAATTTTAAAATATATCAAAAATTCAATTCTGTTGAAGGAAGTTGAGTGGATATCATTTTTGTTGTTGAAATACTGAATGATGTGAACTTTCCTTAAAGTTTTAATGATGATTAGAGTCAATTTGGTGCTAAGGGAAGTGGAGAGAAGATCATACTTGAGTGAAAGTTATAATTATGCAATTTTGGTTCAAAAAGAGTCAAGGTCTCAGAATTTTTGACATCTAAAACCAACCAACCTGAATCCACTGAACATTAACACTTGTGTGATGAGAGAAAATTCATGTGAGGTAAGTTTTTTGTGTGCATGAGGGGAAAAATGAACTGGAAATGGATTGAATGAGCTGAATGAAGAACTTGAAATAATGATTTTTGAGGATACATGATATCTTTTGTTTCTCGGTGTTAAATTGGTGGATCTCATGGGTTTGTGTTTTAAATTTACTTTGATTTGATTTTGATGCTTACTTGTCTAGGAGTTCAAGTGTTGGAGAATCGATAGAGACAATATTTTCATTATTTTTCATATGTATTTCAATGAATTAATCCCCATCAATTTATCAATTTGAGTTGAATTTCATCATTTTTGGATTTTAGGGATGTTTTGAGCTTAAATTTCAAAATTGATTAATTATGGGATTTTAACAGTTTTCTATCACTTTTGTATTTCAAGCATAATTTTTACAATACTGATCCAAATTGATGAATTCTTTTAGGATTTGTTCGTGGGATTCAACTTATTCAATTGGACTCTGTGCTAATTCGAACTTTATGGGCCCCAAATAAATCAGTCAATGTGGAAAATCTTTTTGGCCGACAGAATTGACCACTCATTAAATGAGACATATCTCGGGCTACAGAAAACCAAATGTGGTGATTTTAGTTGGATATGAAAGGGGACTCAAAGTTTCATGTGAAATTTAAATTTCATGGAGAAATTTTCTCATTAAGCCATCCATTGCACGTGTCAAATTAAGGGAATATGAAGAGTCTCTTTGGCCAGAAAAAGAGAGCTTCATCAAATCGGGAATAATTTTTCTTACACATGTTTGAAAGCTTTGAAATATTGAGGGTCAACATCCTAAACAATTCCAAACAACTCTTAATATAACCTCTTGGCGAGTTTATCCTTTCTAGTGTGTGGAAACAGTGAAAACTTCTAACATACAGATTCTGGAGAAGAAATTTTATTTTCTTCCTTTTTTATTTTCTTTATTTTGTAACGGCTCCCTCTTCCCCCTTCTTCTCAGCTATCCTTCACATGAAGGGGTAAACTTTTGAGATTTTGTTATCAAGTACGATCGTGTTTGATCATATATTTTTTTTATTGTTATTGCATTGGTTGACGATCATTATCTTTCTCCATTAGGTTCTAGTTTATATACGATGAAATAAACCAAGACTTAATGGTGAAGTACTCGGTGATTGTCAGTACGTGTGAGAGAGGTAGTGGTCACTCTTTATTGTTTGGGATAAACAAGACCCGATCGTGTATTGCCTAGTCAATTAAGGGTATTCACTGCAATTCTTTCGCACATAGGAAGGAAAGTAAACCAAACTGAGATTTTGAAAAGGTTTATTCAAACCATCACCATTTGATGAAGGGAGTGAGAGAAAGAGATTGTAGAATCTCACTTTAATCGACTTAGAAGAAGAGTATTGGATAACTTGGAACTAGGATATGATTGCATTTAGAAAACCAACCCTGAACTGATCACCTTTCTCATATCACTGTTTTTAATCACTTGCTTTATCAATATCTTTTTAACCATTTTATTCATTGTTTTCAGAATCAAACAATTTCAAAAAATTCTCTCTCTAATTTAAAGTGACAAACTTGATTATTGTGCGCTCCTCTCCGGAGGCAACATAGGTTAACTACTACACTACATTTTAACTTAAGAAATATTTGTTTTTGCCATATCCCACGACAGACACGTGTAAAAACTTGGTGTTGTTGTTGGGTATTTTCAAATTTCTCTTTTTCAAACATTTTGTGTCTTTGAAATATTTTCGTGTTTTCTTTTTCAATTATTATGTGTTTTTGAAAATTTTGTGGTCAAATGATCATCTTTGTCATTTTTGAAACCCATGTCAATGAGTGAACTAATTTATCCCCAGAAACCGAACATAAATGAATGCTGAAAATGACTCTGTTCTAGATTAAAAACTTTGAGAATTTCATGCAAAGACTTGTGATTTATGAATTTCGTGCCACATCTCATTGTTTTTATCTTTTAAATCTACCTGTGAAGCTTTTGAACCCTTTTTGTCATATTATTTACATTCTCCTCATTTTTTGAGAGAACCAATCCATGCTTGATTTGATCAGAATTTGATTTATTTCTGTCAAAACATGAGTATTTGAGATACTTGTGGACATTTCTTTTGTTTTAAAACTCCCCTTTTCAAGAGAAATCTTTTTATTATGACCTACCCTTTACATTTAATCCTTGTATCCCCTATTATCCATGAACAACCTGTTAGGTTAGTCAAATTACATGCCAATTTTCCCTATCTAACCTGCTCTGGAAGTGAAATTGCATGATCTAGTTGAACTTAAGTGTGGGGGAAGCTGTTTTGTGGCATGCTATATCATTTGGTTCTACTTTGGGTGGAAAATAAAATGTTGAAAAAATGTGATTTATTATTAATAAAAGCGAAACACGGAAAATATTTTAGAACGATTTTTCAACAAATAGATTGAAGTCATCTGTGAAAAATCATTGATGAAAGTAACAAAATATTGATAACCCAGTTTATATGGACTAGGACTGGGGGCCAGGTATTAGAATGAACCAAATAAAAAGGAGTGGATGCACGGGGGATTTCTCGTGGAACATAGGTGACCCGGTGATGCTATGCATAGTGACAGGACTGATATTCAAACGGAAAAAGAGGTCCCAACTCCGGAAAAAGTTTTTGAAGAATGGGGGCAGGTGGATTGACCAAGGTGATAGTGAAGCTAGAGGGCATGAATAAAGTTGGTAGAACATGCAAGAGTTGTGTCTGAGTCAACCACATACATACCACCCTGAAGACGTCCACTACCAAGCACCTGAGTCCTCGAATGCTCCTGAAATATAACTGAAACAAGTGATAAGATGGTCTGACACTATAAGTTAGTTGTAATTTTACTAATTGATAGTAAATTAAAGGGACACAACTTGGAACAAAGGCAACAACAAATAGTTTCAATCCGAATGTAATTAAACAACTCCCATAACCAACAATCAGTACTGTCTGACCATCGACTGCAGTAATATTACCTCTAGTCGAGGTCGATTTCTAGGACCGAAGAATACATGTATCCCCAGTGATGTGCTTCTAGGAACCAATAAAGAACCCATGATGTGGACCGTTGGTATAGACACGTCGTTGGATTATCACCATGGGCAATAATGGCGCTTGATGATGCCATAGATTGTGTGCTGAAAATGCACGTCGACGAGGTGCTGAAGGTGCACAGTTGGTGGATAATAGGTGTGAAATTGCACAACTATACCATTTAGATATAAATTAGGTTATAGTTTAAAAATCAATATGGATGATAGTGATCCATTTGGTGCTACTGGTTGGGTGGTTATGTTCATCGAGAGAGAGAGCGCGTGCATTGCTATTGTGGTCATCCAAGGGATAGAAACAGAGCGAGGGGGAAATCGATTCCTTCTGGTTGGGTATTACTTTGCTGAAAGAGAAAATAAAACGGTTCCAATACCTTGGAGGTCATCCCGCAGGGAGGAGAAGTGCACAACAGTGTCGTCGCACAGGAGGTGCGGAGGGATTGGCGCACAGGAAGGGGGAACCGGCTAGAGGAGCGACAACTTGCAGGAGGCCCTCGTGCTAGAGATTAAGGTGGAAGGGGTTCGTTGCTTAGGGAGGGTCGTTCATGATGGAGGTGGAGTTGCATGAGATCTATCGTGATGGAGATGCCCTCACACGAAAGGGGCGACAGGAGGGGATACAGTCGTGTCGGGGCTTGTTTCTTAGGGAGGGGCGGTGCGCACAGAGGGCATCGCACAGGAGAAGAGCCGGATGGGAGGGGTTGCACCGGACGAGAGTTGTCGTGCAGAGAAACAGGCCAGATGGGAAGGGAGGAACTAAATCGCGACGGGGAGAGAACTTCATCTGATACCATATTAGAATGAAACCTTACCTCACAACAAGGTAGGATGATTTATTTATACATGAGACATGGAGTACAAAAGATGACCCATACTGATGTGAGACAAGAATATTAAAAATATCCAGAAAAAACCAAATACTCTAACAATAACAATTTTACCCTTTTGTTTTGTTTCTCTTCACTTAAATCTTTTGAAGGTATAGAAAGAGTTTTCAAGAGGTGGACATACCTATTGTGTAGAATCATTGGAAGAAAAAACTTCTTTGCCACTACGAAGTGTGATTGCACATACATTACCTTTATCCTTTGATTTAACAACATGTTGGGATTGTAGTTGTCTAGAGCCTTGCATCTTTATCACACCGATGGTGTTTTCCAATTGTCCCACATGAGTTTGTACGTTTTGAATATCTGATTGTGTGGTATGTTAGAACTGGAGGTTCTGGGATGCCATTTGCTTCACCATGTCCTTGAGTCTTGGTTCCGATTTGGGAGAAGGATTATTCCGAGAAGGTGAAGTATAAAAAGGTTTCATACCTTGGCCTTGTTGATACCAGTTCTGTTTAGGGTAGCTCGAGATGCCTCCTTGTCGGTATTGTGGTTGTGCTTGTCTCCCGAGATTTGGATTTGACCTAAAGTTCTCTTGCTTGAAGAGAGGTGCTTGCTTAAAAGGATGCCCAGGGAACACTGCTGCACAAGACTTAGATGAATCCTGAAGTTACGGGCAATGGTTAGAAAAATAAGTGTTATCGGAACAAATACCATAATGCAATGGAACGGGTGGAGATTGTGAATTACCTTGAGTTTGTGCTAATTGTCTTATAAGGGTATGCATCTCATCAATTTTATTATATACCTTTTGTTATAGGGATGAATTAATTACCTCATGAACTCCTCGAGTTGGTGAAATTGATCGTGTATCAAATTGTTGTGCATTTTGAGACATGTTGGATATTAAATAATGAGCGGTGATAAAAGTTTTATCTACTAGGGCACCACCAGCTGCAACATCTATTATGCCACGATCCACGGGGACAAGTCCCTCATAGAAATATTGAATTTGCAATTGTTCACTAATTTGGTGGTGAGAGCAACTTGAGAAAAGTCTTTTGAATCTATTTCATTATTCATGAAGGGTTTCTCCATGTGATTACCTAATGCCACATATTTCTTTTCTAATTGATGCAATTATGGAGACGGGGAAAAAATTTTCTAGAAAGAGTCGTTTCTGGTCATTCTAGACTCCAATTGTGGTTGGCTGACAGTATAGTTAGTCTTTGGCTACAACATCAAGGAAGAAAGGGAAGAACCTGAACTTAACAAGGTCCTCAGTCACATTTTGGGGTTTCATGGTGGAGCACTCAATGTAAACTCTTTGAGATTTTTGTGAGGGTCTTCACCAGGAAGACCATGGAATTTAGGAAGGATGTGGATGAGGCCTGACCTTATCTCAAAGATGGTTGCTTCCTTAGGATATTGGATGTACTTAGGTTGGTACTCCATATCAGTGGTGATCAGTTTTTTTAAGGATTGATTATTTTCAACCATGTTTTATGGGGTTTGATTTGGTTCAATTTTAGCTTGGTTTAGGACCATTTGAGGTTCCACAAGGGGCTCTTCAGTGATACTTGATTTTCCTACTCTAGATGACTTAATTTGTAAGTGAAGTGTCATTTCAATTTTTGGGTCAATTGGAAGCAATATTTCCTTTCCAGATCTTATCACGCAACAAAGTTGTCAAGTTTGTTTTTATTTTTATTTTATGTTTTTTTTCATTTTTTTTATAAAATATGAATAAAAGAAAACATAATAAAAATGAAAGGCGAAAAGAAAAGGTAAGGGTAAATTATAGAACCAGAGAGAGAGAAGAGAGAGAAAGGAGAGAGAGAAGAAATACACAAAACAAAAAAAAACAATCAAATGGGGAGGGGGAAGATTGAAAGGAGTAAGAAATAAAAAGGAAAATAAAGAAATAAAAGAGAAATAATGATCTTGGATCCCCGACAACAGCATCAAAATTTGATCGCATTGTCGACCGCGTCAAATTAGAAATTGTTTTTACTAGAATTTTTACAGTATAACAGTAACCCTAGGTCGTTTCTCGACGGAGCCTTGGATCATTAATTTAAAAACAGATTTTAGTTATGAAAATAAAAGGGGAACTAGGTTTTAGAAAACTTGGGATTTGTTGATTTAAGAAGAAACAGAAAAAGGAAAGCGATAAAACAAAGCGAAAATTAATATAACTCACTTCATTTTATTCATTGTTTTTGCATGCCCATTGCTTGTTGAAATCATTTTTCATGCTGTTTTTTTGAAATACTTGTGGATTTATATTATTGTTTTGCATGATGATTTATTTTGTGATCTCATTGCTGGTTTTAGCTGCTTGCATACTGAAAAAGGTGCATGACGCGTTTTCTTGTGTTAAAACAAATATTATTTCGAGCTTAAACTAAATCATGCACGTGTTCATTGAAATGTGCTGAATTTTGAAGCTTTGAAGGTAAATATACTATTGTTTGGATTTCATTGTTACCCCTCTACATAGATAACTACTGTGTTGAATGATAAAATGATGTATGACTCGAATCCCCAAGGTACTCTATAAAGGAGGCCTTGAGGTTCACGGTGGAGGAAGTGTGAGGGCGTGCCGACGGACACGGAGTCGGCTGCCGGGAGTCGTCGGGAGATACCGAGGACGGGAGGCGGGGATTCCACAGGAGGTGTCGGCGCATGCAGAAGAGGTTGACTGGAGGTGTGGGACAGTGCCGTCAGGGAAGGAGGGAAACGCAGGAAGGGATCCGCTGGAGAGCTGCGTGCGAGAGAGGTGTCGCTGGGGAGAAACTGTTGCGGAATCTCCAGGAGTCACCAATGACATAAACGAGAAAATGAAAGAAAGAAAAGCAACAAGAACACAATGATTTACGTTGTTCGGGAATAATCCCTACGTCCACGGGAGAGGCAGAAATTTCACTATTCAAGAGCACAAAATTATAGAGGATTTTCAGTAGTAACCCTAGCCCGAAAATGGGCTATAAAACAATGGATAAGACGATCATTATTTGAAAAGTGAGTCCATGTCGCTATAGTGAATGACAACCAGCTTTGTCAAAAGCGCTACAGTGGCTGCCGGCTGGAAGTCAAAATTGCTACAGTCTAGTTGACCCCGAAGTCCGCACTGCTACAGTCCAGTTGACCCCAATGAGCTCACCGTATAGCTCGACCCGCGACAGTTGCGGAACACAAGCATTCGGCCCAACCGGATCAGGCAACACCAATCCAACAATATCCCACTTGTAGCCTGATCCACTGCACTGTTATGCTTCGATGCAACTGATGAAGACAACTTACTTAATATAAGTTCTTCCTCTTCTTCACTCACTAGTGGCATACTTTCCATTCACAGATTCATGAAATACAAACTGTTTTCCTCTTGTGCTCCCATCATGTCCTCCATTATTCATCCTCTCATCCTCCGTTCAGCAGTGGAGACCAATAGAGGCACAACAGTGCCTTAACTTATGTATCACCGTAGGCTTTGTCAACATGTCTGCCGGATTATTGGTTCTACAAATCTTCTGCAAAGTCAGCAACCCATCTTGTATCAAACCTCTAATGAAATGGTACTTCAACTGAATGTGCTTCATCCGGGCATGAAACACTGGGTTCTTGGAAAGATGTATAGCACTCTGACTATCACAGTGTAATACATTCTCCTCTCGCTTTCTTCCCAATTCATCCAAGAAGTTCTTCAGCCAAACCATCTCTTTCCCAGATTCTGTTACAGCAATGTATTCTACCTCTGTGGTGGATAAATCCACCACCTTGTACAATTGTGATATCCAACTTACCGCAGTTCCTCCACAAGTAAAAACATAACCCGTGGTACTCCTCCTACTGTCGACATCGCCTCCAAGGTTAGAATCCACATACCCCTGCAATGAATTTCCTTTCCCAAAGCACAGAGATACCTCCTTGCTGCCCTTCAAATACCTCAGTATCCACTTCACAGCTTCCCAATGTTACTTTCCAGGGTTATCTATATACCTGCTCACAACTCCCACTGCATGAGCAATGTCAGGTCGAGTACAGACCATGGCATACATCAGGCTTCCAACAGCTGATGCATATGAAACTCTTCCCATGTACTGAACCGCTTCTGTCATCTTCGATGATTGCTCATTTGATAGTTTGAAATGGCTCGCTAGGGGAATAGAGACTGTCTTTGCTTCAATCATACTGAATCTTCTCAAGACCTTCCTAATGTAATCAGCCTGTGACAACATTAATGTTCCAGCTGTGCGGTCTCTCTTGATCTTCATCCCCAGAATCTTGTCAGCTTCTCCAAGATCTTTCATTTCAAACTCCTCATCCAACTGTCCTTTCAGCTCATTAATCCTCTACATACATGATCCTGCAATGAGCATGTCATCCACATATAGAAGAAATATAATTTATTCATCACCAGAGGACTTGATGTAGAAACACTGATCCATGCCACATCGTTTATATTCATTTTTAGACATAAATGAATCAAACTTATCGTTCCACTGCCTTGGTGCCTGCTTTAGTCCATATAAGCTCTTCTAGAGTTTGCACACCAGGTCTTCTTTTCCAGACACTACATATCCTTCTGGCTGATGCATGTAGATGTCCTCCTCCAGATCTCCATGAAGGAAAGCAGTCTTGACATCAATCTTCTCAATATGCAAGTCTTCTGACTCCATAATGCTGAGAACCACCCGGATGGTGGTAAGCTTCACTACAGCTGAGAAGATTTTAGTGAAATCTACTCCCTCCTGTTGAAAACCTTTCACCACCAGCCTTGCCTTGAACCTCCTCTTTCCATCATGTTCTTCCTTGACCCGGTATACCCACTTATTCTGCAATGCTTTCTTTCCTCTTGGAAGAGGTGTCAGCTCCCATGTGTTGTTCTCATGCAATGAGAAAATCTCCTCCTTCATAGCTAGCTCCCACTTGTTCGACTCCTTCAGCTGCATTGTTTCTTCAATGAATTCTGGTTCTCCACCGTCAGTCAGTAATAAATAGTGTAAATATGGAGAATACCTCTGCACAGGCCTCCACACCCTTGTTGATCTCCTCAACTCCACTAGAGTAATAGGTTCCACCGGTTCCGATGTCTCATGATCAGATACACCTTCAAGCTCCACTTTCTCTTTCTATTCTGATTCAATGTTCTCATTTTCATCTTCAACTGCATGACGATCTTTGTACATGACACCTTCATTGAATACCACGTTTTGGCTCCTGATGACAGTCCTGTTGAGATCATCCCAAAAGCGATACCCAAACTCCTCACCACCATAGCCAATAAAGAAACATTTTTTGGACTTGGCATCAAACTTGTCCCTTGCATTAGCATCAACATGAACATATGATAAACTGCCAAAGAATCGTAAATGTGAGAGTCTTACCACCTTACCAGACCAGAGTTCCTCAGGTAGACATTCTCTAATTAGCACAGAGGGACTCCTGTTTATGAGATATGCTGCCATATTCATTGCATCATCCCAAAAGGTCTTGGGTAACCCCGAATGCAGCCTCATGCTCCTAACACGTTCATTCAGTGTCCTATTTATCCTCTCTGCCACACCATTCTATTATGGTGTTCTTGGGATTGTCTTCTCCCACTGAATTCCATTTTCATAACAAAATTCCCTGAACTCCTGACTGCCATACTCTCCACCGTTGTCAGACCTCAAACATTTCAGCTTTGCTCCTGACTCGTTCTCCACCCTGACTTTCCACTTCTGAAACATCTTAAATACATCAGACTTATTCTTCAGAAAGTAAACTCATACCTTCCTTGTTGAATCATCGATGAATGTCACATAATATTGTGACCCTCCGAGGGATGGTACTGGTGCAGGCCCTCAAACATCTGTATGCACTAGGTCCAGCTTTTCAGCCTTCAGTGTTCTGCCTCCTTTTGCAAAGGACACCTTCTGCTTTCCAAAGATGCAATCTTCACATAAGCCTACTTCCACCGACTTCAGCTTTGGTAGAAACCCTTTTGTTTCCAGCACCTTCATCCCCTTTTCACTCATGTGGCCGAGTCTGTAGTGCCACAGTTGAGAACCTCTGACAGCTTCCAGTGATGCAGCCATGTCCATGCAAGTTTTTGTCATGTTGTACAGGGTTCCATTCTTTTCTCCTCGAGCTATGACCATAGCTCCTCGGGTGATCTACCATGCACCACCAGTGAATGTGGTACTCAACCCTGCATCATCAAGTTGTTCAACAGAAATTAGGTTTCTTCTCAAGCTAGGGATATACCTCACGTTTTTCAGAACCAGCAAACTCCCCCTGTTGGTCTTGATCCGTGCATCTCCTTTACCCACAATCTGCAAGGTCTCGTCATCAGCAAGATGCACCTTGCCAAAATTTTCAGAAACAAAATTGTTCAAGAAACCCTTCTCCGATGTAGAATGGAAAGATGCCACAGAGTCTAAAATACAAGAATCCATCGGGTTGTCCACGCTCAACAACAACACGTTATCAGTTCCTTCAGCTGTTGTGTTTGCTCCACTGGTTTCAGGTCCCTTTCAGTTATCTCTGCACTCCTTCTTGACATGTCCTTTCTTCCCGCAAGTCCAATAGGTTGGACCAGGCCACTTTGCCTTGTCTCTGCTCTTTCCTCTTGACTTTGATCGTCCTCTGCGATTATCCCGCTGTGGGTACCTTCCTCTTCCTTCAACGTTCAAAGCAGAACCAGAGAATCTTCCTGATTCTCTTCTTCGAACATCCTCACTAAGGATTAGGTCCCATATATCTTTCAGAGCCATCTTCGTATTCCCCAAAGTGCTGCTCACAGTTGTTACAGTTGCTTCCCAACTCTCTGGTAACGAAGATAGTAAAACCAGCGCACATACCTCATCACCAAGATCAATGTCCACCGATGACAACTGACTTATGATTGTATTGAATTCATTGATATGATCTGCAACAGTTCTCCCTTCAACCATTTTTAGGTTGAACAATCGTCGTATCAAATGCACCTTGTTTGCCACAGAAGGCTTCTCGTACATATTTGCAAGGGCTTTCATCAGGTCCACCGTCATCTTCTCCTCTCTGATGTTGAACGCCACGTTTTTGGCCAACGTCAGGCGCACAACACCCAGAACCTGTCGATCCAGTAGCTCCCACTCTGACTTCTCCATGTCTGCTGGCTTCACACCCAGAAGTGGCAAGTGCATCTTTTTCTGATAAAGATAATCCTCGATCTGCATCCTTCAGAAACTGAAATCAGTTCCATCGAAGCGATCGATCTTCACTTTGCCTTCATCCAGAGCCATCGTTGGAGAATTCTGAACTCACCCTTTGATACTAGTTGTTGTGGAATCGTCGGGAGTCGCAAATGACAGAAACGAGAAAACGAAAGAAAGAAAAGCAACAAGAACACAGCGATTTATGTGGTTCGGGAATAATCACTACGCCCACGGGAGAGGCAGAAATTTCACTATTTGGGAGCACAAAATTATAGAGGATTTTCAGTAGTAACCCTAGCCCGAAAATGGGCTATAAAACAATGGAGAAGATGATCACTGTTCGAAAAGTGAGTCTGCGTCGCTACTGTGAACGGCGACCAGCTTTGTCAAAAGCGCTACAGTGGCTGTCGGCTGGAAGTCAAAAGTGCTACAGTCCAGTTGACCCCAAAATCCGCACTGCTACAGTCCAGTTGACCCCAACGAGCTCACTGCGGAGCTCGACCCGTGACAGTTGCGGGCCACAAGCATTCGACCCAACCGGATCGGACAACACCAATCCAGCAGAAACGTCGGGTGGTGCAGGGTCGATGGGAGCGGACAACGGGAGGCGCGCCAGGAGCCGGGGGAAGAAGTAGCCGAGAGGCGCGGCTGGATCCCGTCGGGATTTAGAAGTGCTACCTAGGGCGGGGTCGTCAGCCATCGCGCGCAGTGGGAGTAGCCCGAAAGTCGCTCGGAGGGCTGTTCGGGAACCGCAACGGGAGGCGCGACCGGAATGACTGTGGAGGGGTTGTCGCCGTCGGAAGGCCGCACGGACGGAGCGCGGGCGGAGGCGTCGCATAGGGTAGCGGCGCGACGGATGATCAAACGGTGCTGGAGGGCCGTCACGCACAGCGGGGAGGGGACGCCGGGGAAGGAGGCGCCGATAGGGGGAGAGCCGCCGGACAGAACCTAGAGGGAGCCGCGCTGAAGGAGTCACTCGTAGGGAGGGAGGGGTGATGACAGATTTTATTGGCCATGGAGGCTGCCACCGTAGGATGCGCCGGCGACTAGATGTGGCTGGAGTTGGCCAAATCTGGGAGGGGCCGACGACAGATAACCGGGACGAGGCGCAGTAGCTGTTGCGCAGGGAGCCGGCGTTGCTGGAATCAGGGGGGACACGGGGAGGCGCGGCCGGAGCCCGGGGAAGAAACGGGCCAGGAGTCGGCAAGATGAGGCGGACCGAGAGGTGCAGCAGGAGCTGTTTCGCGCTGGAAACCGGTTGACGGGAGGTTGCCGGGCGGGAGGATCGTTGACAGGAGGCCGACGGTCAGGAGGGCCGTCGCGCGGGAGCGGTGCAGGAGGGCCGACGCGCATGAGGCCGACGCACAACGGAGGACGCCGGCGAGCTGGATCCGTCGGGATCAAGAGGAGCGACGGGAGGAAGGGGTCGTCGGGATCTGTCGCGCGCACAGGGTGGCGGCGCAGTGAATTCTGAGCAGTAAGGGCCCCTGAGGGCCACGTGTGCAGCGACAGGAGGAGGGCACCTCCCAAGCGGGGCAACCAGATGCGCGACTGGATCCCGTCGGGATCTGGAGGCGCGACGGGATCGGGAATGCCGGGTCTGGCGCACGCAGCGGGGTGGAGACGCCGAGGAAGGAGGGGACGTCGGTGGACGAGAGTCGTCAGGTAGAGGCGAACCGGGAGGAAAACGAGTCGCCGACGTGAGAGGACCTCCGATCGCAGGAGGAAGGCGGCGCCGGGATGCCGCAGCAGAAGACGGGGCCGAGAGTCCACCGAGGGTCGCCGTCGGGAGGGAGGAACGACGCTGGAGGGGCCGCAGGCAAAAGAGTCGCGGGAGGGAGATGCCTGCAAAGGAGCCGCGACGATGCGGAGGGAGAAGCCGGCAGGGGGGAGATCCGCCGGGAGGAAGACCGAAGCAAAGAGGGGTCCGCCAGGAAAGCACCGGGAGGCCGCCTGGGAAACAAGCCCTGAGGGGCGGCGACAGAAAAATAAACTCAGCCCTACATGGGGGCCGTCGCCCCTCACCGGGGAGAAATAATGAAAAACCCTAGACGGGGAAAAATAAAAATGGGAGGGAGGGTTTGGGATTAGGTTTGTTCTGATACCATATTGAATGATAAAATGAGGTATAACCCGAATCCCCAAGGTACTCTCTAAAGGAGGCCTTGAGGTTCTTTTATAACAAATAATAATGACCACACCGGACCACAAGTCTTATGTGGGATGCGGACTCCAACATACTGAATTTGGAAATCTTTTTGAATATTATTTGATAAATTAAAACCTCCACTTTAGAATTCAACGTTGGGGACAATGTTGGGTGTTATGTTTGGAGGAAGGGTCTTTTTACTGTGCTAAACTGTATTTCTTGAGAGATGACAGATTTCCTTGAAAATCTTTAAAAAATTGCTTGTTTTTTCAAACTTTAGTCACGTGCTTAAAATCAATGCTTTTTTTTTTTTACTTTTGAATTGTTTGAAATTTCTCTGTTCTCTATGGTATTTATCTAGTAAACTATTTTATAATTGCTTTCTTGAAAATTAGTTTTTGGTGAAATTTACTTTTTCTTTTGAAACTTTTCAATTGAATCTGATACTTTTGATGAAAATGAAAATTTCTGATTCTATTTTTAAGTGTTTTTTTAAATTGAGACATGAAATCCATGGCTAGTTGTGTCTGTATTTATTTTTATTTAAGATTGTTGAATGGGATTTTTTAATTTAAGAAATTTTATTTATTGCATTGAATTTTCTCATTCAATAAACATAAAAGGGTGAGTGATTAAACTAATTTAATTCACTGAATAATTTGTGAGTTAGGTTAGCATGTGGTTAAACTATGGATTAAAGAGGGGGAATTTTTATAAGAATACTTGAAACATGAAATAAAATTTTCACTTCTTTTAAAAAAAATTCAGATTTGGTAACCTTTTCAAATTGAAACACATTGATCTACCAAAATCAATTATTTTAAGAAAGGAATAATTAGTTTTATTCTTGATGAATATTATGGCGAAAACACATTTTTGAAAACTGCTCAATTCTTTGGGTTGCATCTTTATGTTTGCCAGACCATTTTAATGTCATTTTTGGGTGTTTTGGGTTAAAAATGTGCTTAAATGTTAATTTAGAGTTTTAATGTGTGATTTATTATGTAAAATTGTATAACATGGGTTTTTATGCTTTAATGAGAAAAGCTCTGTGTTTACAAATGTTTTTCATGGTTTTATCATTTATTGTTTATTTTTAATTAAACTTCGAGTGTTTAATTTGAAATCTTATTTTGTATTTCCATTGATTTAATCATTCCTTTGATTGTTGGATCACTTGTTTACACTCCTGAGTCGTTGGATTGTCAGAGGGTTGAGGAGACAAGTTTGGGGACTGTCCAAACCCTAGTAGTGGTTTGATTTTCCACTGGCTGAAGATTTGCATCAATGGATACAAACTGCTGCAGGTCTGATCGAGTTTGCGGAAGCTGTTTGTGCCTTGATGAATCCTAGATCCGTGAGGCTGGGTAGAGCTGAGTTCGGCAGCAGTTGGGGTGGTTCGGCCTTTTCCAGATTCGGGTTCAGGTGCTGAGTT
Source organism: Viscum album (assembly GCA_963277665.1). Classification (NCBI taxonomy): domain Eukaryota; kingdom Viridiplantae; phylum Streptophyta; class Magnoliopsida; order Santalales; family Viscaceae; genus Viscum; species Viscum album. The sequence goes on along the minus strand of OY728139.1, from coordinate 115,112,800 downwards.
TATTCACCTGGTCTCTACAAGCAGACCCGTGAGCCGCAAGATTTGGTGGATCTGGGGTTCAAGGTCACTGTTTCTGGACCGTTGTGTTACTGTGTAGATGGTCTGAGTATGGGGGATGGGGGAGCTATTCTTTAGTACGTTGCTGCGTCGCAGTCCATTTCGAGCTGGTGCAGTGCCTGTTTAGGAGGATGCTTCCTGCTTTCTTTGCTCAAATGCTGTGCTAGAAATATGGTTTGAAGGATATATTTTTTATGGATGGGATCTGTTACTGATTTTCTTGGTTCATGGCTGGTCAAGGGCATGCTGCTATTGTTTGATGTGCCATCATTCGAGATTCATGCTGCTATTGGGGTTAATTTGGAGCTGCTTTCGGTTCTATTATTATAGTCTTAACTTTTATGCTGCTTTGTTGAGGGATTGAGCTTGGTTCATGTAGGGCTTATTGTACTAGAGATTTGGGCACTGCTCAACAGCAAATTATCGTCTCCAGTTTCTCCGGTGAACTGGAGCGTCCGGTCTACTGGAACCAGGCAAAAAACCAACTGGAACTGTCACTGTTCACCAGAACAGTAAAAAAGTTCCAGTGGACCGGATGCCCCAGTTCACCGGAGGAACTGGAGACGATTTTGGTCCTTGGTCTACTGGAACCAGGCAAAAAACCCATTGGAACTGTCACTGTTCACCAGAACAGTAAAAAAGTTCCGGTGGGCCATACGCGCCAGTTCACCGGAGGAACTGGAGACGATTTTGGTCCCTGCTCAACTACGTTTCTTAATTTGCTGCTTGAGGTTCATCTGTTGCAGGCTTAGTGTTTGACTGATTGCTTTTGAAGCTGTTTGATAGGGAGACAAGCAGGGAGTCACATGGAGCTAATAGGAGGGATGTCCAAGGATGGTTTGAGGTGGCTGAGGAAACAACAACAGGGAGTCCGGGTTACTATTTAGGTTGGTTCGAGAGACTTGCAGGAAAAAGCAAACACACATTCAGAAAAGGTTTCTTCTCTCTATCATTTGATTTTATTATGAACTGTGTGCTACCCTGTTTTATCTCTGAGATTATATATGAACACATGCTTTACATCAATCTGTTTTGAGATATCTTCTTACTCTTTGATTGTTATTGATAAATACAGTCACTGAAAACTGTCATTCCAATACTTTATTATCATTAAGTGGTTCTTCTATATCATTTCACTTAGATAATCAAGATTTTCAAGTTTAAGCTTGGAGTAAAATTCTGTCTGAAATTTGGCTTGAAAATGTATAATATTTAGATAATCTATGAATCATCTCTCTTTAATTTTCCTGAGACAAAATGAATTAAAGTGGAAGATCAAACTCGTCAAATTACCATGACCATGTTAATTTGATGATGGATGTTTAGTTTAGTGATTATAAAGTGTATTTTAAAGAAGAATGAAGAGTAAATCTTTATGCACATTTAATCAATGAATTTCTCCACGGTTTCACTGTTGGTTCGAACTCTTTCTTACCGTCCATGTGGTTCTCTACTGTCTTGTTATTCTTTTCACCTTATTTCACAGTTTCACTACCAGTACACTGTTTTGTCACCGGTATTTGTCACCATTTATTAGTTTTTGATAGAAAAATATAAAAAATACTAAAAATATTAAAAATACATCTCTCCTTCCCAATTGTTTCGACCCTATCACTGGTGTACTTGTTTGGGTAGGTTAAAAAAATATATCTTGATTGTAATGACATTTCACACGTACAAACCATGATTCATACCTTGGAATGCTTCGTAGCAATGAATTGTGAAACTTTCAGCCACCCATCTCCATCGGGAACACCTCCCGGGTTTGCAGTTAAAACGTGAGCGACACCCAGAACCCAGCTTTCAATAGGTCTTGGATTGATGACTAACACTGAAGGTATAAAATAAAACAAATAAAACAAATAAAAAAATATTGGTTAATGTTCACAATGCATGGAAATGTCATACAAATGCAAGTCTTCAGGATAAAATACCAAAATAAACTCTGATCACATAGCTTTGAGTTAGTAATATCCATCTTGATCTCCAAACTCATCATGGAAACCTAAAGAACAAATTTATATATAGGGTGACCATATGTATATACTCAATAAGATCATTCTCAAGACCTTGCATGCAAATATTGCTGAAGTGAATAAGCACCTACCATGTTAACTATCCCTCAATCTCACCAAAGCTCGCTTTGAAGCGACCCAAGCTAAATATAATTTAATTAATATATTAATTTCATAATTTAAATAATACATTTCACAATCACACAATCTGAGGACTGAAAGGTTTAGCGTCTTAGAGATTAACAACATAAACATCTTATTTTATTATATTTGTGAACATTTCTCCTTAATCATGTCCCTCTAGACCCTTTTTTAGACATCTCATATGATATAATCATCTTCATAACCCGATAATTAGAAACATAAGAAAAATGGTGTATTCAAATACTCAGTAAGAGAAAAACATATCATAATGTATCAGATCATAAACATGAAGGAGAATGCGAGGAAGAAGATTAATATTTTATTAAAAGATCATAAGGCCATAAATGATAATCATAAAACACGCTAGAGCAACATAAGATCATAAAAAGATCGTTGCAAACATAAAAGTTATGAAATGACTCAAAATACATCAAAATAATCATAAAACATGTGAACATGACATAAAAGTGCAAAATACTTTAAAAATAAAACGTAATTATGAAAACGTGACATTTCATGGAAATGAAATGCATTTTGAAAATGTGACCTAACTTGATAAACAACTTGGAAATGTGGCATAACCATAAACATATGAAAACCTTTGTGAGTAAACTCATTATGTCCACGTCTATGTGAGCAAACTCATTATGTCTATGCTTGAAAATGTGAGCAAACTCATCATGCCCATGTAAGAACATAGTTAATGTTAAGATAAATCATTTTCCTGTATTTATTAATTAGATTTTACAGATTCATATTCATTATAAAAATATTAGGTAATTTTTCAGTTAAAAGGAAAAAGATTTACTTCTAACCAATTGGATTTTCACGAATTATATGGGTTTATTTAAAAGTTTGTTTTCCAAATTATAGATTTTGAATTAGATAGAATGATCTTTATTTTTGAAATCAGTATATCAAAATTAGTTTAGGGTGAAATTTTGGTATTTTTCTGAAAGGATTTATTTTTTGATGAATAGTGGAAAATTCTGATTTTTATTGAAAACTTTATTTTCATTTCAAGTATTTAAAAAGTCAAATTCTATTTTGGATTAGTTTTAAAAATTCATTAATCCACTTTGATTAAACATAAACCAATTATGGTCTTTGGAATGAATTTTATACTTGAATTTGGTATAAAAACCTTTTTATACAAGACATTTTTATGAAAAAGCGTTTTTCGTCACGTCTTACGGGTCTAATTTTGAATTAAAATTTTCCATTTCTGTGAATTGAATCTTGAAAACAGATTCTATATTTGGAATTAGGAGATTCAAATTTAGTAAATAAGCCCCATTTATTTTCGTCATTATGAATATCAACCTTAGTAAATTTTTGTCACGTTGGTAAGGGTAAACTGAGTAATTAAAGTTAAAAATAATATGATAAGGACTAGAAAATGACTAACACTTGTCTTTATTTCATTAGATGAGTATATTTCCTCCATAAACATCCAAACTTCGAAAATATGACTTTTTGTTTCCATCTAGGGTTTCCTCCTGAAATCCTCCACGGCGGTTTTGGCGACGCATCGGAGCTCCGCCACACATCTTCTCCTTCCTTCCTTCTTCGGTCTCCTCTCTCTTGGTCGCACTCTCTCAGAGTTTCTTTCTCTCTCGGCGCTGCCATTTCTAGGGATTCCTCCTGAAATCCTCCACGATGACCTTAGCGACGCATCAGAGCTCCACCACGCTTCTTCTCCTTCCTTCTGATGTTGGTTGTCTGCTGTCTATGCCCTCAGACGTTCTTCCCGCGACTCCGACCTCAAGTTCCCCAGCGCCTCTCTTGGTCGGATTTGGTGCGGTGGTCCAAACTGGTTTTGGGTTTCTCGTTTCGGCGGTCGATGGGTCTCAAGGTGCTACTTGGGTCAGTTTGCTTTTGCTTGGGAGGCTCCCGGTTTTCTACCCGTTGTTCGGAGTCCTCGGTCGCTCAAACCTCTACCCGAACCTCACGTTTCGCTTCTCCTATCCTGGTTGGACCTAGAGCGGTGGTAAAATTGAAGTTTTGGGAGGTGTGGTTCAGCGACTATCAGTGTTCCAAGCACACGCCGTTCACCGATGGCTTTGGTTTTTTCGGATCTCTTCCTCATGATTTCGATGAAGGTTTGTTTTCTTATTATTGGTGGTCGATATGTTTATTGCGGTTCGGTGGTGTGCGATTTGTATTTTTGGTTGTACTGGTGTTTGGTTTATTTTTGGTTTGTTGGGGGACAACATCGACTTGGTGCAGTGCGATGTTCTTCGGGGAGTTCGACGAATTCTCTTATCTTTCTGCCTGGTCTTGGTGATTTGGTTGTTATTGGCTTGATGGGGAATGACGACGTCTTAGTGTTACGGTGGCTCCGACGGTCGCGACGGTCTCCGATGTCTGGCGTGTTAGTTGAAGGCGATGACAACGCAGTGAAAGATGACGATGCCAACAGTGCTAACTCATGACAACGATGGCTGGGGACTGGCGTCGAGTGTTGGATTTTTTTTTTGAATTTTGAAATGTGAATGGAGTAACTTTTTTTTGCTCCCGTGTGGTATGTAGGTTGATGCTCAACTATAAAGCGGTATTTGAAAATCAAATAAAAAATTAATTTTCTGTCAGGATAAAGTAAAAAATGTCACTCTTACTTTTAATATTTATAATATTTTGTGATAGAGATAAAAAAATGATGTTCAGTTTTAAATGACTATTTGAAAGATAATGATTTTTTTGTCATGGTAATTTATTTCTAATTTTTAGTGATGAAATAATTACCTTAAATGTTTACGCAACGCGAACACAGTATTTATTCAATTAATATAAAAAAATAAATGATTTTAAAAATATTAAAAGTAATATAATTTGAATGAATTATTGTGTTCCACGAATTTTGAAGATAAATATAACATATTAGGGATACGTGAAAGGATTAAATTCAAATTCATTTGTCGTCCTGTTGTTTTTAAATTCAAATTAAATGAATCGTTTCAAAAACACCATTAATGATAATTTGTAATAAATAATGTTTTATTAAATGATTTAAAATTCTTAAAAATTTTATCTTCGGCCAAGTGAATGTGATATGATTGAGAATATCAACCAGGGTTTATTTATGGATAACTTGTCCTTTTATAGTAACTTTCTTGACTCCTTTAGTGTAAAAAACCTTGATACCACGGTAAGTGTTAAAAGGGTTAACGTGAGGTTAAAACAAATTGATAAGGGCGAAAACATAATCTAAACTTGTTCAAATTTTATCAGATGAGAGGATTTTGACTCATCATCATCATATCTTCAAATTATATCAGTTTTGAGCCTTTTGTACATGGAAATTAATTTATTTTAATTTAATATTTTAGGTAATTCCAAGAGTGCCCCTCCTCTCACTTATAAAAAGACACATATTCTCTTCTCTTCCTCACACCTTTTGAGAACTCTTACTCGGTCAAACCCTACCCAAATTCGTTACATTCCTCCCCACATCTTAGAATCTTTGGTTTGATTTGAAAACCAACCTAGGAAAGCTTTTGGTATAAACCTGTAGTGGTTGTCCGAAGAAGAGATATAGTTCTTAACAAAGTGTTTTCGTTTTATTTTTCATTCTACCTCTTAAATATTCTTCAACCGCACTGAAATAATAATATCTGTATCTTCCATGTACCAAGATATTATTATGTTAATGACATAACCTATATCTATCTTCTCTTCCATCAAATGAGAAACGAAACCATCGTTTGTGTGTGTTGCGGACTACCGTCTCGCGAACCGATATAATTCTTTTTCCATCACCACCTCTTACGGTTGTATATAATGATGAATTTAATGTATATATATGATATTCATGACATATTTATCATTCTGGAAAGATAATATATAATCTAATTTCTTACATTCCCATTCATTGAAAAATGATAACATCGTTTGTACGTACGTGTAGATTACCACCTCCATGAAGTGATATGATTTTTCTTCATAACCAAATCATATAGATGTTGTATATAAGTGTATTAAAAGAAATAATATAATATTTATGATATAATCATCATGATGGGAAGATAAAATAATACTTAACTTCTTTCCATCATGATCATTGAAAAATAGAAACGTTACTCGTGCATACGTACGACTTACTATCTCCATGATTATAACGTAGTTCATTTTTCATAAACATCATTCATAGTTAGTTTTAAAAGTATAATTGATTTATAAAAATGATAATTATATCATGATTATTATTCTGTAGATGATAAAGTACTGACCTCATTGACCATAGTCAACCTACCAAAGTTATTTAAGACATATCAGCCGAATATCATCAAAACATCCGATGTGAACTTAATTGATTAAGTAATTAAACAAAACATGATATTAAATAAAATAAAATAAATAATTAACTTGAAAAATATTTTTAAGTAAGTAAATAATTAACATAAGTTTATTATTCATGAATATAAAAAACGCACGCGATGAGTCAGACTCAAGGTAAGAAACACTTTTCTTTAAAACTTTGTTTTAAAAAGTTTTAAAGATTTATTCTCTAAATTCTTTTCTTCCATGTCCATATTCTTAAAAATCCTTTTTATATATATTTATCTGGACATAAATGAATTATAAGGGAAATTTTATGTCTCTTTTGACTTTCATTCAAAGGTATCTAAAAGGAATATTTTTACGTGTTTTATACTGAACTTTTTGACTTTCTTTACAAAAGGCAAAATAAATGTTCTATTTTAACATATACAACGTCAATGGATTTTCCCACCGTCATAACAGTTATTTTATATTTTTCTTCATTCAAAAACTTTCATGTTTTCTTAAAAAAAACCCATCTTTCTCTTTATTTTAGTTTTGAAAATGGTTTTTAGTATTTTGATTTCCAAAAGTGTTTTTCATATGAGTTCAAAAGAGTTTTTCAATGATTTTATGATGAAAAATTGTTAGCATACAATGTTTTATTCATGATATGATACTTGAGCATTTTAAATGGATTGGGTGAGCCCGATACAACTTATACGAGTGGGTGAGCCTGATATAACTTATATGAATGAGTGAACTTGATGCAACTTATACAATGGGTGATCCCGATTATATCTCTCCAATGCGTTGAATAATGCTCATTGTCTTCAATGGAAAGAAAGAGGGAGTTAACTGAATAGGTCCCTTCTATGGATTTAACTAGGCTTGAGTTATATATGACATGAGTTAAGAATATGATGATTTAAGTTGCCTAAAAGGGTTTATCTTTTCTTGTTATGAGTTTTAAAGGTTTTCTTTGAGTATTTAGGTATGTGTTTTTCATGTGGTTACGATTTATTTCGGACGCTCAAAGAATATTTTTGATAAAGGTAAAATTTTTATAGATTTTCATGTTTTTCACTAGACTAACACATTTTTCTTTCTTTTATTTCCTTTACTGAGCTTTTTGTGCTTATCCAATGTTTTCAAAAAAAAATTCACAGGGTTTAAGGATGAGTAAGAACAAAAAAGAAATCATGTTGAAAGTCATAAAGATTTATGAAAAGAAAATTTGTTTCAATTTAAAAGTTTTATATTGTGAAAAAATGGACACCGAGTAGAAGTGTCCAATTTGTAATATTTGACTTTGTTATGTAAGAGTTATGGTTTAATTTTCTAAAATTCTAAACTGCAAAGATCATCAAAATGTATGAAAGTGAATTCTTTACTAAAAACTCAAATTATGTAATGTTTTAAGGCATAGTCATTATAGCTCAGGCCTGCATGAAAAAACTCATTATATCAACACCTGACCATATCATGAGATATAAACTTAAACCAATGCATGCAAGGGTGATATAGGACCCCACTCATCATCATTCATACATATGTGTGCCACTTAAAATCAATCATCATATATTAAAGAGCTGATGGAAAAAGAATGAGTTTTAAAATATTCAAAAACACAACATAATACGAACTTAAAAAATTATAGAATATCAAAAATATCATTTTCCAAAAGAAATCATATCATAATAATATATACAGGGTGATCAAAACATCACTTCATGAAATATATATAGGATTGTAAGAGTACTAAAATTATTACAAGAGGGGGGGGGGGTGAATTGTAGTTTATAAAAATTAAACATACAATTTACTAAACCTGTTAAAATAGGTTATCAGACAAACAATCTATTTGATTTATAGATAAGTAATCAGACAATCATATAATTTGTAGTTTTTCAGAGTATAATAAAAGTTTATAACAAATGTAAACTTTCCTTACAAATAGCACAACTGAATAATAAGCTTGGAAAAACAAGTAAACTAATGTTTTATAAAACATATAATAAAAACTTACATAAATTTATAAAAGATTCTACACTTTAACCTTAAGCATTAAGGAAGTTTCAAACCTTGACTTTGGGTATCCATGATTTCACCTAACTATAAATTCTATTTTTTTATAATCAAGGAAACCCTTGATCAAGAAGATTGGAATAACTCTGTCTTCATACCCCCAGAAGCCCTCGATCAACTAGATCGGAATTTTTTTTACAAAACATGAAAGTTCTTAAGGCAATTACAAATAATACTATCATGGATGCCTTAAAAAAATTATATCAAAAGGATACAATAAAGTTCTCTCAGAGTAACAAAATGTTAGAAAACTATTTATAGTAACTATTGATAATCAGTGGTGCAAAATATTTCTACTCCTTGAATACTGCTCCTATTTATAGGCAAAACCCCAACGGTCATATTCAAAAATCTCAGAGGTGGTTGCAATGACCTTAGAGAAAACTCCTACTTTACAAATCAACATTTTCATCCGATGCTCGTAAGTTTATACACCATCACAATGTAACTAAATCCCATCCCCTGGAATAGAATTTTTTTCATTTGAAAAAAATTTAATATCTTCATCCAATAGATTTAATAAATATCCGTCCTAAAAACATGTCTGCTTCCATCTGAAAATATTTTTCCGATAGTTTTGATATAACTTTGACAGTTTATAATTTGTTATATTTTGACTTCATAGCTTTTATAAATATTTGTTTGGAAATTTATGATTGTCCATATGATGTACAAGATATGTACATCCAATTATAGTAAATTATTACATCTAATAAATTAATAATTCCTCCGCCTGGAAAAATAAATTTTATGCAAAAACATTCTTATAGACAGAGAAGTATAAAAGTTAGTGAATAATATACTTTTAAGGAAATGTATTGTGATTTTCAAAATCAGGATATAAAGTGTTGAAAGACATTATTTCAACTCAACAGTATCTCCCTTTTTTGAAAATCACAAAATATAACTTTTAAAAGAGAAAAAATAAGAAAATTAAAACTTACTCCCCATGTCCCATACAATATAATATTTTACCCCTTTTCAATTTCCTTCTTTCTCTCTATTTGTTTTAGAATTTATAACTTCATATACTTTTTATTAGAAAGTTCTATAACTTTCTCTTTGTAAAAGTTGTAAACCCTTTTCCCTATATGATTTTTGAAAAGAAGGTTTTAGAGAAAGTGTACCTGAAATGTTAGTGGAATATTTTTGTACGAAACAAAAACTATTCTAATTCTTTTGAATGAAATTCATATGAAAATAATAGAAATAAATAACCAATGAAATTAGAGACATCCATTGTAAAAAAAATTTAGGGAGAACTTTCATTCAAGAATATACATTAAAAATGAAAATATTAGAGTTATTAAAAAATGATTTTCAAGAGTTTAAGAAATAATATCATTATTTCTTTGTGAGATAATTGATAACAATCTTCACATTCTTTACATATTGCTGATATTTCTCAGACTCTATCAAGATAAACTTCATCTTTACAACTTCTTCTTCAAGTACATGAATCTTTTTATTCTCATCCTTCAGAATTAAGATCTCTTCTTCTAAATCTTTAACTTTAGAACATTAAGCATGAGTCTCTTGAATAACAACCCCAATCTTCTTCAAAATTTAATCTTCTTCTTCCAGTGTCTGAAATTTGCAACTCTCACTCTGATCAGCTTCTTGAACTACACCTGCTTTCATCAAACTATCAATTTTTTCAGAAAAATTTACAAATTCCTTTTATAGTTTAAAAAATTCATCATCTTGATTCATTATAAGGGATTTTATTACAAAAAAAGTCCATCTAGAAGCTAATATTATGACCATTTATTAAAATAAAAGAAAAAGTACAGGGGAGACGGGTGGGGTAAAACAAAGGGACTTTCCCTCATCCGTCAAGCAAAGAGTTAAAGAAGGTCATGATTTTTAGAAAAATTAACACCATATGAAACTTCCACAACTCTAATTCCCTCATCACCATTTCCACCATCATAAACATCATCAAAATCATCACCATCATCACCATTATCACCATCATCATCATCATCACCATCATCACCATCATCACCATCACCATCATCACCATATGAAACTTTCTCTTCCAAATTACTTAGAGAAACACTTTTCACTAATTTTATAAAAAAAGATGATGAATATGATTTTTAAAGTTATTCAAGATGTAATTGCTATTTAACCTCTTCAATAAGATGAGATTTATTCTTCAACCTTTTCTTCCATGGCATAAGAGTTAGATATTACATAGTAGAAGATTCTCCAGTTCCTTACTTTGGATTTTCCAGTTGATCTTGAGAAACTAACACTACAACTTACTTGATTTTATCTACCGCTAGAGGTGGAATAAAAATTGGAATTGATTTACCTTCTGACTCTTCAGGCAGAGGATTTTCCAGATGATCGGTCATAGAGGCTTTGATTGTTGTGGTTGTTTCAACTCTTGATTGAATCAACTCATCTTTTCTATGGAAATACTTAGAATTTTTTTTTATTTTCTTTCTCAATCTTAATCTTCTTTTTCTCTTCTTCTTAAAGATCTTGATAAAATTTTTATTTCACTGCTAAGGATTTTGAATTATCCAACCAAAAAGAAGGATCTTCATGATTCTTAGCTTCCTTCCTTCCTTCTTCTTCTTCTTCATATAAGCAGTAAATGATCCATATGACATCTTATCATGCTTCCTACTCATCATAGGAGGAGATTCCTCAACTTGGTTTCTTTATTTGAGTTTTTCAACTCTTTCTTTGGACACAAATTTGTCTGTTTTTTGTACAAATTTATTATAAGTAGAATCATACATCAATTTCATCTTAGAAATTGTTTATTCTCCAATCAAAGAGATCTTATCCCTTACTTTGGTTGTAAATTTTTTTTATTTTCATAACAATCATGAAATTCAAAAACATCTTATTGATAAATATAAAATATGAAAACTTTTATAGATCCAACCTTCAATACCTTAACTACATTTAACATGTATTTTACTAGATTAAATTTCTACACATTGCAAAGAAAATCTAATACATAAATATCTTAAACCTTAAAAGTATCATGATCACATTTTATTGGGATAAGAAAATTTTGCATCCATATTGCAACAATATTGTTTTCTGGATTGAGATGGAAAACCATTATAACTTTTTCATTAGAATAAAACATAGACACTTCAACCTTTTTCCTTTTAAAAAATCACCATATTCTTTGGCAACTTGTATGTTACTAGATTGGATTCTCCATCTAAAGGAATTTGAACTAATTCTATGATTTCCTTAATGTCTAACTTATACAAGTTTCCAAAAAAATGAAATGTTACATATTTAAATCCATCTTCCTAAAAAAAATCAGCAGAGGAATAGAAATATCTTACCAATTTTGGATAATTCTTTCTCTAAGCATAGTGATTCCCATCCTTGAAATATCAGTACTCTCTTCAATAATGATTTATATTTTTCACACCATACTTTCTAAATAATTATTTCATTCACTGTAACTCTTCTAGAAATATAAATTGAGTAATTCATTTAGAATATTAGACAAAGATGGAAATATTAGACAAAAGAAAAATAGATAAATGAGATCTCTCAGTAGAATGAAGTGGTGAGGGAAATGGAATGGACCACTGGCCATAAATATCGCCTCAAGAGAGAGAATATTAATCTTCCTCATATTCAATGGTTAAGGATAAAACCTTAATTCAATGACTCACAAAAATTCCTTGAAATATATGAATAAAAATCTACGAACTATTGATTTTTTTTATTTTTTATAATTTTTTTATCGATCGAACTTTTATTTTGATAAAAGTTATATTTTTGTAAAACATTTATATGAAGAAAAAAAAATAAAATTTATAAAAAAATAGATAGATGTAAAATATAAGATTCATAATTCACCTTTTGGAGATAAAATCTATAAAATTTCTTTTTAAAGTTTATTTAGAAATATGAACTTCCTAGTTTTTTTAAAAATTTACGAACTAAATATTTTTTTAGAAAATTTTTTTTCGAAGATTTTATAATATTTTTTTTCGAAGATTTTGTAAAAAAAATTCTATTTGAAGTTTTTGTAACAAAATAATTGACCAAAAAATTTCTTAACAAAATTTTGACTAGATTGTTTTAACAAAAACAGAAAAAAATTTGTCCGAAAGGTTTTCTAACAAAAATTTTGTCTGAAAATTTCTAAAAAATTAAAAACTAAGAAAATATATACTCCCCCTTTTTTAAGGAGTTAATTACTATAGGGAGATTATTTAAAAATGAAATATATTTGAATAATAATTTTATATTGATAATTCTTAGTTTCTATTTAATGTATTAAAATTTATAATAATTTAGAGGTTTTGTAAAAATATCAGCAAGCTGTTCCTATGTTATAATGAATTGCAAAATGATATCTCTTTTTTGTGTGTTATGTTGAAGGGAAAAATGTATTATATTTATGTGTTTATCTCCTGAGTGATGTGATTAATTTTTACTTAAATATATGACACTTGTGTTATCATAAAAAATAAGAGTTTTTATAAAACTCAAGCCAAAATTAGTGTGCGTTGCATCCATAACACTTGAGCCCAACAACTTCTAACTACCACATATTCTGCTTTAGTAGTGGAAATTGATAAAAAATGTTTTTTCTTATATGACTAGGAAACCAAATCCTCTCCCAAGAAATTAAAAGTTTCAGATTTAATTTTCTTATCCATTTTACATCTATTAAAATCTGCATCTAGATTTTTTTAAAACAAAACCATTTCCATAAGTATTAAATAGTCCAAGATCCATAGTTCTCTTAAGATAATGAAAAGTTATTTTTACATCATTAAGATGAGACTCTTTTGGATTTTTTTTGATATCTTTCACATAAGAATACAAAAAACATTAATTTTTTTGACTAGATATTAAGTATAGTAAACTTCCAATCATTCCTCTAAAAAGTTTTTGATCAGCTGGTTTCCAAAATTCATCAATATCTAAAGTATTTGAGGATATAATAGTATTATTTATAATTTTAGTATTGTCATATCCTAACTTTTTAAGAAGATATTTTATATAATTTCGTTGAGATATAAAATTTCCTTCTGGTTTTTCAGAAATTTAAAAACCAATGAAAAAGGTTAATTCTCCCACCATGCTCATTTAAAATTTGGATTTCATAAGATTTGAAAAGGAATCAGTAAGATATTTTTGATTTGAACCAAATATAATTTCATCTACCTAAATTTAGATAACGATGGTATCTTTAATTTTTTTAATAAAAAGTCTTGGATCCTTAGTTCCCTTAACAAAATTGTTTTGTAACAAAAATTTAGTTAATCTATCATACCAGGATCTAGGGGATAGTTTAAGTACTTAAAGTGACTTAGTAAGTATAAAAACATGATATGATTTTTTTTAGAACCAGGTGGCTGTTCTACATAAAATTCCTCCTATACATATCCATTAAGAAAAGTACACTTCACATACATTTAAAAGAGTGAAATTCAAAAATGATGCATATTCTATAAGTATATGAATAGATTTGAGTCTATATACTAGAGAATAAGTTTCTTCATAGTCTATACCTTGTTGATTATAACCCTTTGCAATAAGTATATCTTTATTTCTAACTATTACTCAATTTTCATCACATTTATTTCAGAAAACCCATTTTATATCAATTACAAAAATATCTTTAGTACATTCAACCAAAGTCCAAAATTGATTCCTCTCAAACTCATTGAGTTCATCCCACATTGCTTTTATCCAATATTCATAACCTAAAGCCTCTCTGGAGTCTTAAATTCAAATTGTGATAAAAATGAACAATGTTCAATTTCATTTCTTAAATAACTTCTAATTATAACTGGTTTTTATACATCACCAAGGATATTATCAGTGGGATGATTCCTTAATATTGTTTGAATTCTTGAGATTTTAAAAATTTGTTCTTTAATAATAGATTGAATTTATTCTTATGATGAAAATTTAAAAATAATTTCTCCAGTTGTTCTCTCATAAAATGAACATTACAACATGGGTTGATAATCAATTTTTGAAACAACAATAAAATTCTTGGGTTGAGGTTGTTTGAATATAAAAATATTTGTTTATTAAAAATTAACATGCACTGTTTCATCAACAATATTTTTATTTTTATTAAAAAATCTATAGGCCTTACTAGTTGTAGAATATCCTAGGAATATTCCTTTATCCGATTTTGAAGCAATTTATGTAAATTATATTTAGTATTTAGGATGAATACTTTGCATAAAAAATCTATGAAGTAAGAAAGTTTTGGATTTATTTCATCCACAACTCATAAGGAGTTTTATTAATAAAAGGTCTAAGTAAAATTTGATTTATAGTATAGAAGGTATTATTAACTGCTTCAACCCAAAAATGTTTAGAAATTGAGTATTCACTCAATATGGTTCTAGTAATCTCCTAAAGAACACTATTTCTTTTTTCAACTAAACCATTTTTTTGAGGTGTTATAAGATATAAGGAGTTATGTATTATACCTTTTTTACTAAAAAATGTTTCAAACTCAGAATTTATAAATTCTACACCATGGTCAATATGAATAGTTACTAAAGGTATATTTTTCTCATTTTAACATGGGTTACATGATTTAAAAAAATGGATTCTAAATTTTTCGCTAGAAAATATACTCATGTGTATCTAGTGTAGTCATTAACTAAAACATATACATAGTATTTTCCACAAATACTTCCAATTTGTTTAGGGATAAATAATTCCATGTGCACTAACTAAAAAGCACTAGAATTTGAAAATTCACTAATAAACTTAAAACATGACTTATATTGCTTTTCGTATTAACACAGATCATAAACTTTAGAAGACTTAAACCTAAGATATGGTAAATCTCTAACTAGTCCTTTCTTAGAGATTTTTTATATATTTTTAACATTAAAGTATCCTAACCTTATATTCCACAATCAATATTGATCTTCTATTACACTAAGGAAAGATAGATCCTAGCTTCTAAGGTCTTCTAAGTTAACTGTGTCTACATTCTCATTTCTATCGACATAAAGAATAAAATTACCTTCTTAACAATGAACAATACATTTATCATTCCCAAATTTCATAAGGTATCCTTCATTACATAATTGGAATATACTTATAAGGTTGTTATTAAGTACTAAAATATATAAAAAAATTGAAATTAAAGATTTTCTAAGAGCAATATTACCTATATGATATATTTATTCTTGATAATTTTCACCAAAAGTGACTTTTCAACCTTACATATTAATAATATTTTGGAATAATTTCTTGTTTCTAATCATGTGATGGGAATAACCACTATACTTGTACCAAATATTGTTTCTATTAGTACTCTTCTTATTTTCCAAAAATTAAGAAAATTAGAATTTTGGTACCCAAACTTGGATGGGTCCAACATTGTTAGATAAAATAATTTTTAGAATCCATATATGTCCAACTTTTCTATGTTGTACAGTTTCTAGTTCCTTAGAAAAACAGGCTTTATGAAAACCAAGAGATTGTACTTTATTTAGAGAACATTTATTTTTCCAATGGAATCCACTTTTACTTTTTTACAGAAGGTTCATTTTTAGGAGAAAAATAATTGTTTTGAAAATGTGATTTTTCATGAATAAAACCTACCCCATAGGAATTTATATGAATTTTAATTTTTTAATAAATTTTGTAAAAAGTTTCCTTTTGAGAAGTAAAATTTGATAATAGCTCCTTTAGACTAAAAATTTATGAATTTAGTTTTGAAACTAAATCTGTATCCTATTTAGTTTTATTAGAATTAGACTACTTTTACAATTCTATTGTAAGATTTGAAATATATGAACCATATAAAATTTTGAATTTTCTTTAGTAACTTCTGCCTTGGCATCGTCATGTTTTTTAGTAACTTAAAATTTTATTTTTCTAGAAAATTAGAAAACCTAGATACTTATTTAATGCTAGGAAATGTATTATCTTCATCAGATGAAGTATATTCCCCATCTGAAGATGTAGAATTATTTTCATTATCTGAGTAAGGATAATTTTCATTCAATGTAGATACCTTAGCCATGAAGAAGTTGTTTTTCTTTGAAATTCTAGCAAAGAAACCAAAATTCTTTTAAGCTTCACTACCACTATCATAAGAACTATCATAAGAAATATATCCTCCACTTTAACTCCATGTGTCAGAAAATTTTATACTTTTATTTAATTTATACTTATATAAATTCTTCAAATTTTAGTCCTTCTTATATTTCCTTTTCAGTTTAGGAAAATATGGTCTAATGTGACCAGACTTTTTGCATTCATAACAAATCATCTCAAAAGACTCTTTCTTCTCATTTCTGCCTTTAGAATTTTTGTTGTACTTTTATCAAAAATATTTCTTTCCAACTATCTTATTCATTCTTTGAGTTAGTTGGGCTAGTTCATTTTGAATTTCTTCAGAAGAACTGCTTTTAGTCTCAACTTTGAATTTCTTCTTTTTAGAAGATTTAACAAAATTTTCTATAGACTTTAATTTCTTAGAAAATGCTGAAGTAGAAGAGAAATATACTCCATTTTTACTTTTCATATTTTTAGAATATCTCTTCAATCTACCCTCATACTGCATGATATTTCCAATTAGACCATCTAATCTCAACTTTGTAATTTTCTTAGTATCATCAAGAGATTTTTCTTTTAGATTCCCATTCTCCAGGAATAATCTCAGTGATCTTATCAACCAAAATTTCATTAGTTTATTATAAAACAAATATTATAATATATTCAAAATTTTCATAAATCTTTGATGCATCTTTGTAATAGATTCTCCAGGTAAAAAATTGAAGGCTTGATAATTAGCTCTGAGCATAGCTCTCCTGGTCTCATTAACTTTGTTTGTCCCAAAGTGAGTAACTTCTAATTTTTCCATATACTATTTGTAGCTTCATAATAGGATATCTTATTATATATATTTCTGGTCATTGAACATAATAAAGTGTTTCTAACTTTGTAATTCAATTGATATTAAAACTTTTCTTGATTTATAAAAGTAAAAACCTCTTCATATAGAATTAGATAGTTACCAGTATGCATGATAATATTATCAACTTCTATGTTGATATCAAAGGTCTTCATTATCTCTCCCCAATACTTCATATTCAACACTATAAAAAATTGGTGGTATACTAGGATTGATATTTTCTAGAGTTACAATGTTTAAACCTTCCATCTTTATAAAAAAATTATTTTCTAATAACATTTTAGTGCAAATAGTTTGACAGAATATAAACTTACAAAAGCAGTATAACCTGCTCTTATACCAAATACAGGATCATAAGAGTACTCAAATTACTACAAGAGGGGGGGGGGTGAATTGTAGTTTATAAAAGTAAAACATACAATTTACTAAACCTCTTAAAATAGGTTATTGGACAAATAATCTATCCAATTTATAGATAAGTAATCAGACAATATAGTGCTTTATAATTTTCAAAGTATAAGAAAAGTTTATAAAAAATGTAAAATTTCCTTACAAATAGCACAAAATAATAACAAGCCTGTAAAAACAAGTAAACCAATTTTTTATAAAATAGATAATAAAATCTTATAGAATTTTATAAAATATTATACACATTAACCTTAAGTGTTAAGGAAGTTAAATACTCTGAATTTGGGTAGCCATATTTTCACCTAATTGTAAAGTCTATTTTCCTTAATCAAGGAAACCCTCGGTTAAGATGATCAGGAAAACTCTATATTCATATTTTGTAATCCCTTGATCATCAAGATCAAATACACCTATGTCTTCTTATCCCTTAAATATCTCGATCATCTAGATCAAACATACAATTATAAAACAAAAAATTTCATATGGAAATTACAAATAATCCTATCATAGATGCCTTGAGAAAAAGACTCTCTAAATTTTACAATAAATCACTCACAAAGTAATAATATGTTACAAAAATCTTTACTACAACTCTTCATAATTGGTGATGAAAAATATTCATCCTCATCGAATACTGCTCCTATTTATAGGAAAAATTTCAACAGCCATATCTGTAAATCTAGGAGGTGGTTGCAAAAACATCAGAGAAAAATACTACTTTATAGCTCAACATGTTCATCTGATGCTTGTAAGTTTATACACCATCACAGTGCAACTAAATTCAATCCTATGTAATAGGATTTTATCATTCATATTAAATTGAATATCTTCATCTGATATATTTAATAAATGTCCATCTAAAAAACAAGTCCTCTTTTGTATGAAAATGTTTGGGAGATAGTCTTGATATAAATTTTTCAGTTTGGACTTAGTTATATTTTGAATTCTGATATTTTATAAATCATCATGCAAAAATTTATTATCATTCATCCTATGTACAAGAAATATATATTCAATTATGGTAAATTATTCCATTCGATAAATCAGTAATTCCTCTATTTAGAAAAATAGATTTTTTGTAAAAAAATTCTTAGAACTGAAGAAGTATATAAGTTATTAAAACATATAATTTTTAGGAAATTTATTGTGATTTTAAAAATTAGGTTAGTAAGTGTAACACCCTGTGATTTTATGAAAAATATTCTTTTTAATTTTATTGATGTCTTGTGTTGTACGTTACAACAAAGGAGTCTTGCACAACACACAAACCTAAATTGGATGCATTACATGCAATCACGACCTTTCTCGATAGCGTGTGTTGTACGCAATACCGAGTTTCACTAAACAACGATATGCTATTAAAATATTATTAAAACTAGCCGTTATGAATAGTAATAACCAATTTTTGAAATTTTGTAAATTTCATCTTTCAAAATGGACTTCATTTTTGGATTCAGAATATCGAAATTAGCCTAGGGTGAAATTTTGGTATTTTTCTGAAAACTTTCAATTTTTGATGAATAGTGAAAACACTGGGTTACTATTTAAAAACCGAATTTTTATTTAAATAATTATTTATTTTATTTAAATTTATTTTAGGTCAAAATTGACACATAATACCTATATAAGTTCAATGTAATTCATTGGATTCATTTTATAATAATTTTAGATATATAAAAATTTTATTGAACTTTTGACCGTCTTTTACCCACCTCCTAGGAGAATTTGCAAATTTACATAAAACTTAATTTTACCGCTTTTGTGAATGGAATTTCAAAAATCTGAGAGACACGGTTGATTTCAATAAGTAAAATGTGGTTCAATGAGATGAAAATATTTTTTGGTGAATAATAACTTTTTACTTTTATTTACCACGGTTAAAAGTAAATAGGGAAATTAAGGGTAAAAATGATATTATTATTACCCTAACACATGTCATAATTCTATTGGATAAGTGTAATTCGACCAAAAACAATCTTAGGATTAAAATATGACCATTTAGGCCCACTTGGATTAGATTAGGACATTTAATATTAATTTATTTAAAGAAGGGTTAAAATAGTTAAAATCAAAGTTTAATATGTAAATCATTTTTAATATAGGGTAATACATAAGATAAATTCTACTATAAATATTAATTATAAAGATAAAAATATTTCCTACATAATGGTATTTTATTTATAATTTTTAGACATTAAATAATTTAATTTATTTTTGACACAATGATGATGTAGTAATTATCTTATTAATGAAATATTGACATAATTGATGTTATAAATACACAAATAAATTTAATTTGAGACTTTTTATGAATTAAAATAATTTTCTAGGTTAGTATGACATGTTATTATTTATTTAGTTAACTTTTTTAGAACTAATAATTTTGTTATGATTTTCACAAAAATCAATTACCAAATAGTGTCAAAATTGACATAAAATAGTTTTTAAAACAAATAGTATATTATCAGTTGTTATTTTATTCCTAAAAATCTAAGGTTTGGCCAAATGACTTAGATAAGGTTATATATATTAATAATAAACAACCTGGGGTTCGTTTGGCTTGTTATAGTAAGTTTATTAACCTTATAGTGTAAGAACACAAAAAGACACGGTAAAAGTAAAATTATCTAACTTAAAGTTAAACTAAATAATAAGGTTAAAATAGTAAACTAAACTTGTCCAAATTCTATTTTATGAGATGATTTCGACCCATCCCCACATTATCTTCAAAATAAATCAATTTGGAGCTATTTGAAACCGAATATGGCTTTATAATAAAATAATATTTTTTCTTTTTCCAAAGGTGCCCCTCTCCTCCATTATAAAAGGGCACCTCCTCCCTCTCTTCCTCACGCCAATTTGAGCCTTAAAGCTAGGTCAACACCTGCCAATTTATCCTATACAATTCCTTAGAGACATCCTAGAGGTCCTGGTCTTCTTCAAAGACCAATTTTAGTGCCCTAAAAGGAGGTCTCAAAGAAGCACTTCAAAGAAGAGGTAATGTCCGTTACCGATTCTTTCAACTTTATTTCTTATTCAACTTATTCTTCTTTAGTTGTTTCATTATGAAGTAATAACATAGGTATAAATCATATACTGATATGTTATTATAATTATGAAACTACCCTATTTCACCATCTATCCATCCTACGGAAAACGAAATCACCACGCGTGCGTACGTACGGAATACCGTCTCCACGCCGTGGTGAAATATGTTTTTCCACCAACACCTTACATGGATGGGTATAATGGTGTAAAGAATAACTATATATGGTTATTATAACATCATACTGATTCATATATATTATACCATCCACTCCAATTTTATTCAATAATTATGGGAACAATATCATCGCTCGTGCGTATGTACGGACTACCGTCTCCACGACGCGATGAGATTCATTCTCCATGTTAACCATACATGAATGATCATATAGTTTATATAATGAATAATAATGAAATATATGAAATAATAATGCTACTGGATTTATGTATATATATATATGTATGTCATCTATTTAGTTTCATTCAATTCAATAAGGAAACGAAAACAACGTTCATGCGTACGTACGACCTACCGTCTCCATGAACGATGTATTTCATTACTTTTATCGATCTATAATATACATATGTATATGATGAATATATATTATATATAAATCATGTTTTACATTCTGGAATTATGTAAATCAGGATATAAGTAATAATATCAAGAACGACAAGTCGAAACACATACGATAAATGAAATGATTTTACCCAAAATGCTGCTTTAACATGGAATTTACAAAAGAATGGGTAATATAAAGTCATAAGTGAAACATATATGATATCATAACAATTAATATGATTCTGTAATAAGTAAATGACATTATTTAAATCATTATACAGGAGGTTCGGATACGTATGAAGCATATCGGACCTAAGGTAAGGGATAATTTTTCAAATCTCATTTTTATCTGTGATTGATTATTCGTAAGTATTTACTGGGGTTATTTATATCATCCATGTCCATGTTTTATAAAAGTTTTTTCATGTATGTTTAAAGTTCCTTTTACCCATTTTTGACTTTTACTACATGGTATTAATGGAATCTTTCTTTTGTTTACATTACGAGGTACTTTTTTGTCTTTTCCGGAAAAAGTACAAGAAGAATGTTTTTTTAACTTATACGGCATGAAAGGATTTTTACAGTTTTATAAAGCCTTATTTTCGTGAATATTCCTCCAAAATATTTCATGACTATTTTCAATAAAATTATTTTCTTTTAAAATTGAATGACGTTTTGTGAAAAGATATTGATTTTGAAAAAGAAAGGATATTTTCCTCAAGAATTCATTTCAAATGTTTTATCAAAACCATTTTCCATCTAAGATGAAATTATTTCATATATGTATGATTCAAGTTTAATGTATCTATGATTTACATGGTTTCACTTTTCTTATGATGAAATGTCCATTTTTTTATATGGATTATGAAATGATGGGATGATGTTTATGAAACCCATTTTATTCTTTGGGTTATGGTGAATGTTTTAAGTTTATTTTGTGGAACAAGTAAGAATGATTTCAATATGAGATGGGTGGGACATATATCTCCCTAAAATTCATTGGGTAAAGATTTATATCTCATGAGATAGACATGGCTGGAATGGTAAGTTAATCCGGTTCAGTAATACAGGACTCGAACGAGGAGTGAACTCGATTCAGAAAGGGACTTTGTCCACTAAGATGGTCTTGGAAGCAATGACTTGGCTACTATGGAAATCATATCATGTGCTTAATGGTTTCCACAATCACATGTTTTATTCCCATGATATTTTATCATGATCAATGTTTCTTTATGATCAATGCCTTATGTTCTTCCATTTTTTATGTCATTGCTCAAGATTTTGTTGTTTAAACATTATGTTCATGTTTTTAAGTTCAAATGTATATGATTTGTTTTATTTTATCACTGCTTACCCTTACTGAGCATTTGAGCTCACCCTTTATATGTTTTATTTTCCCCAGGATATAAAGAAAGGTTTTAGGTAAGAAAACAAAAGGGGAAGATATTTATGGGAGATGTTGAAGATCTTTCACCACGATTAGAAGATTACATTCCGAGTTTACAAAGACACTAAACTATTTCGGTCCTTATGTGTCTGTTTTTGTTATGTATTAAGTATTCCGTAAAAGTAATGTAATGTCCATGTACGTCAAGCTTTGTTTATCTACAGTAAGTGTTGAAAGAAACTCTTTCGACTCAATAAGATAAACATTAGAGGAAATATAGAAGCAAAATAAAAAAAAATTCATAAAAACTTTTAAACATTGTTTTAAAAGATGAAGTGAAAATTGATTTCAAAAACCATTTTGAAGGGAAGCAGAAGACTTTTGAAAAAATTATTATAAATATTTCAAAATAAATGATCCTTAAAAAGAAACAAAAATCAAGCTAATAAATCCCAAGTGGTAAATAATGAAAGAAATGCATTTATTAAGATTTTTAGGGCATTTTAAGAAAAACCACATTATAAAAGCATTTAAAGACTTTAATTTCATAAAAGGTGTAATGTAAAATTTGAAGAATATAGAAGTAAATACATAATTTTATTTCCTTAAAGAAAACACTTTCAATAGGGAAAACATGGATATGGAAGATAAGATTCATTGGTATGAATGAAAGTTATTCTTACTAATGTTATACTTTTATTTTGGAAAATTTTTTATCAAAGAAGTGGTTATTGATGATTAGAAGCAATTTAACCAAAGAACAGGAGGAAACAACATATAAAATAGGGGAATTTTAGGATCAAATAAAACTTTAAGATTATAAGTAAGAAATACTATGACCCAATGAATCGAAAATTGAGTCAATGAAACCCCTACAACTTTTGTAATTTTTGAGTCAAAACCCCATGATAGAAATAAATTGGAATAGATAATTGAATATCATTAAATATATTAGAATAATGATACAAAATATTAAAGGGGCAGTAGATACATCATTATGAAGAAAACATGGTGTATAATAAGAAATATGTCTAAAGAGGTGAAAATTTGAGACAAGAAACCCTTACCTTGAATTCTCACTTAGTTGATCGCACTTTAACCTCATGTATAAGAAACATAAATATATCAATCACCTATTTCATAACCTTATTAACATCCTAATAATTTTATAAACTTCATTTATATTTATTCTCTATATGTATATTATTTATTTATTATTTATTTTCAATATCGAGTTTGAGTAATCTTGATCATTTTGGACTATTTTCATAATTAGTGGTCATTTTATTCATTATTTTACAAAATTTCATCATTAATAGATCATAAAAGGTACTTAAATTGATGTTTTAGGATATTTTATAAAGTAATAATTTCATTCAATGTGATTTTTAGTTACATATTTTATAGATGAAATTGGTGACAAACACGTTTCAGTGATTTTTTTACAAATGAACGATGGTATATTAATTAATGGGATAAATTTTTATATTATAAATTGATAATAAAAAATAATAATTATTTAATTATTAATATCTGATATTAAGTTTCCAATTCCATACTTGATTGTATTTTATAGCATTTTTCAGGTTGGTGGTTAAACCTACCAAACAAGAACATGCTATGATCTATGTGTGAGTATAGTTATGGAAGAGATCCATTTATAATATCATTATAAAAAAATTATAATGAAATTATTTAGTTTTTATAAAGGTTATTAATCATAATTTATATGAGTTATAAGAAGGTAAATGAAAAATAAGTTATCACTTATAAATAATCTGCTTTTCTTCTTGGTATGTTTATTTTAGGCGGTTAGTTTTACAATGATCATTTATTGATAATATTACTTATAGAACGACTAATTTATATTTAAAGAATATAAATCATGAAATAATTAACTTATCTATTCACTAAACCCATTTATATAACCATCCTTGAAAGGTGGTGATGAAAAAAAAATGTTTCGTTCATGGAGGCGGTAGTCCGCACATGCACATGAGCATCATTTTTATTTTTTCAATTGACTGAGAAGTGAATAGATAATGGTTATACCATCAATATAATAAAATTTTAGTATATTATTTATACTGATTTAATTATATACTTATGGTTAGAATGAGTTTGGTGGTGGGTGGATGAGAAGGATAAAGAAAGGAAGTTAAAGGGTATGTAATACTTACATTGAGAATTTGGATATTCTCTTGAAGTATCCTTTGGGAATCAAGGACTTGGGAAACTTTGTTGAGGCTAGAGGATGAAAAATGGGTATAGGGTCTATAAAATATGTAAATTTGGTAGATATTCATGAGAATTTTTAACTATGGGTGTGGCTTGAAAAGGGTGGAAGTGCGCTTCTTCTATAGGTGAAAAAGGAAAAATATTTGGTAAAGAATGTTAGGTAAGGGGTAAGAATGGAATTGCATGATATTTAGGTGGGTTAGATGGAGAAATGTTGGAGAGACATTTAATTATGAATTTATAACCCAAAAAAGGTATTATAGAAGGTATAAGTATCAAATTTATTTAGTAAAATTCGATCCATATTATATTACCCATTTTAACACTTATTAATCTTGATCAAATATTAATCATGGTTATTATTTTACCTCTAAAATATAAGGTGAACATTATTACCAAATTTTTATGTGATAAATATGAATTTGGACTTGATTAAATCTAATTCAATTTATAAATATGATAAAATCATCTTTTAATTTAAAGCATATAATTTTTTGAAAAACTGTATTTGTAGAAAAAATTTCGTTTTAATAATTAAGTGTTATTAATATTATTTAACATTTATTACAAATTAAATGAGTGTTAATTAATTTTTATATATGTTTAAATATAATATTATACTCTTAATTTAAAACAAATCCATTTAATTTTTTTAAAAATACAAAGTATTCAGAAAAGTATCATTCTTTGAAAAATAACCATTTTACATCAGTAACTAATATTTACCTTGGTAACTTAATTTCATATCTAAAAATGAAATCAAAACCATTAAATAATTTGATCATTATGATTAAAAATATGAAAATCATTTTACCTGATTCAATTTCCAAAGTGGTAAAAATTAATTTTAAAATAATAAGTACATGATGTATTAAAAAAAATTCTTGAGAAAAATATTACTTAATTTATAAAACATTAAATATAGGTTTTTAAATTAGAATAAATATTTTTAAATTTGTAATATAACTCATAAATGCATATATTTTTTTTATAATTGAGTTTTATAAATTTATATCATTCTTATAAACTAATAATGTCATAAATGGCATGATTTTTGTAAAAGCAGTATATTACACCATTCACCTAAGAATAAATTTTTCTAGATAAATATAAAAAAATAATCTCAATATAATATTTCCATGATATATCTAAAAATTAGGTCATTTTTTTCAAATTCACATCTTGAAATTTATAAATTTTATTTTTAATTAAAAATATAGCAAAAAACTGTTTTTATAGGAAAACAAATTTTGATATATTAACTATTATTTTTTCCTATAAATTACTAATCAATATAGTTTTAAATTATTATTCATAAAATCAGTATAATTTTTTGTTATTCAATCATAATAAACTTAGTTTCTTGAAATAAAATTCCAATTTCCAGAAAATACATTTTTAAGCATAAAGTGAATTGAGAAAAAATAACCTTTCAAAAATTATAAAAAATATATATATAAATATTTTATTTCATATTGATATAATTATGATTTCTACTTACATAACCCCTTATGATATTTTTGTAATACATAATCATTAGATATGTTATAGTTTCAGTTTCAGGTGATAATTTAACTAGAATGGATATTATGAAAACCTCCACGAGCTTGAACTTCTTCTGTATATGATTTTGATCGAATCATAATTACTCGAGTTCAGTTTGAGATTGGTCTAGGGAAAACCCTTGATAAGACACTTTCCTTCCAAGATTAGATATATGAGATTTGTAAGAAATACTTCCTCTTCCAGATTCCATTTATTCTTACTTTCTCTATTGATTTTGTAATATGGTTACTTAAATTTATACCATCTAATTTAATGGCTATGTTTTAACGATCATATTCAATATTCAAAATATATCAAAGTTTTTTTTTTGTTTTAGTTTAGAATAGTGTGTGAAACACACTATTTAATATAGTATTTATTTAAGGAGAATATATAGTGAAATCACAAGTCATTATGTCCCCCATTAGATAAATTACATCATCTCAATTTAAATTATCACCTACTAATGAAGTTAGTTAATGATATCTATAATATGACTCAAGATTTTATTTTATAATTATCTATAAATCAGATATATTCACTTATAATAAGAAAAATCCCAATATTATATTTCTTCCTAACCATTTGAGTTAAATACCTCTCATGGTTTAGCGTTAAGACCTATTTTATTTTTTCTTGAGTTCATAGAAAGACTTTAAGTGAAAGATTATCATAAATTGGTTTGAGTTAATAAAATGAGATTACATATTTTCATAATAGATACACCACACACACCTATCTCTCATCCCTCACGATTCTTCAACTTAATAGTGCCAAAGGAAAGTTGAGGTCAAATGATGAAGTTGATGAAGAATGATTATGCTCCTCATAAGGCTCATTAAGATCCATGTTTAGACCCCTCGTGACCCTTTCTAGAGAATCCACCTCCACCTCACTGACCCACACCCTCTCCATATTATCCCTCACCTACATTTCCAACCTCAATATATAGCTACCCATCTCCTTTCCTTCTTGTTTCACCAGTATTTTTGTTTCCCACTTCGTGAATCCCTATCGACTAATGATTGGTAGGGGATGGACATACGAACACATCCACTCTGGGTGTATCTTCATGTTTCCAATATGTCCTTCCAAGACTCGATTCATTTCCCACACATGGATCATGGGATCACATGCTTTGGGGCATCAAACCCGACTCTTGAATTGCTCCTTTCCCTAAGGTCACTAGGTGACTTCCTTTTTCACATAACCACCATGCCTTGTTGCACTAGTGGAAATGGGGGGGGGGAGTGGTTTTATTATACATACACCATTAAAATTATGCTTTATTTTTCTCCAGAAACATCAAGGACTACATGCGGTGAAAATACATTGATGGACAATAATGAAGAAGATATGTTGCTATCGTCTACCATTGCAATGATATTAAGATCTCTCTGTGGTGGATTCTAGTTGTTGTCTCTGGACCTATCCATTTTTTATAATGAATATTTTAGGGTAATATAACCATGATCAATGAATATGGTTTATATTTTGAAATAGTTAATCTATTACCAGAATCATGATAAATCCATATAAAGGACCCATATTAAAATTTATATTCCCATAAACTTAAATTTTAAAATGAAACCATCATACAACTAGATGTTTTATTTGAAAAAAAAATATCAGGGTGGTGCAATTAGAAAACAATCTAGGAAACTTAGAGTGACTTGAATTAAGATCCCATATTAACAATTTTTTAATGGAGGATTCAATTATCATAATCCATCTCATTGGTAGTCATTGAACAAGATCCACCTTGTTACCTTGGTTATGGTGGTTGTTCACACCTATCATCCTTATCATCCCTAATATTATGACACTGAATTGGATAATGTCCAAGTTTTACATAGTTAAGGCATTGGACTGTTAGTGGTGATTTTGAATTCATGTTTTATTCCCACATCATGATAACCGACCTATTTATTTTCTTATTCATGTTTGATCGATAACCCCTATTC
The DNA here is from genome assembly GCA_963277665.1 of Viscum album. Taxonomy (NCBI): domain Eukaryota; kingdom Viridiplantae; phylum Streptophyta; class Magnoliopsida; order Santalales; family Viscaceae; genus Viscum; species Viscum album. The sequence continues at coordinate 115,084,182 of OY728139.1, read as the reverse complement.
TATAAGTAAATCATCTTATAGTCCCCTCAAGGAAACTCCCTTAGTGATTATTCCCATATTTTGAAATGTATTTGGTTGAATATTCCTTATTTCATCATCTTCATTACCAAAATTTTCATGATTATCCATCCCTATATTCTTTGATTCACTCAATATTTCAACTTTGGTTACATTTTTAATCATATTTCATGATAATTGGTTTGGAATAATCACTAGATTTCTCAATCTATATCCCATTCTAATGGGACAATAATTGAGAAAATCACTATATTGTCCCTTTTAACCATTATCAACTTGGTTCCTGATAAAACACTATTTTATTGAATATTTTATTGATAATAAATGAAATAATTTCCTCAAATTGTGTTAAATATGTTTATTTATAAAATATTTGGGATTTGATCATTCATTTGAAAATTTGGTGAAAATTCCAGTTTTACCATTAATAGTGCATTGTAGTATTTCGAAGATAAATATTTTTATATTTATTATTTGAATTTGAAATTTTGTAACAGTGTTCCTAACATAATTATATACAACTTTTATTCAGGACACTAGAGCTAAAGAGTTCATTTGGTTGTTGAAATTGGGCCATGAAGTCAAAGTTGGGCTGGGCTCGCCAGAATGGAGAAGGTTCTGTATTTGGGCCATATCCTCTACATACGGGATTTGATTGAGCCCAAATTTTGAGGAAAGCTCGGGGACATGATGTGGCACAAATAATCCTTCTGGAAGGCCAGTCAATTCACGCGTTTTGGAGGTCAAATTGTCGGTGAAAGTTGGAATAAAATATTTATCCGAGATTTTCATTTCATACTTAAAAAGTTATGTATCCCTAGCCCTCACAAACTCTATTTAAAGGGGGTTTTAACTCTTTTAGAGGGCTGGTCGAGGCTTTGGGAAGGTGTGGCAGAAAGGGTGTCTCTTGGGAGCCCCTCACAACTCTTGGAGGAAGTAAGCCTTTGTGAAAACCTCTATTCCAAAAAGGCTCTCCTCTCTCACCTCTTCTTTGTATTTCTTTTCTTTCATATTTGTTTCTTGAATTTTTCTTCAAATAATGTTTTGTGTTCATACCTCTTCTTCTTATCTTAATATTCTTAATTGGGTTGGAATCAAGAGTGGAGACAAGATTGGGTTCTACCCTTTCAATCCGTTTCTTATGCAAAACGTCTCCACGATGACTACACCACCCATGGAAGAGTAGTTCTTTTTAGTAATCGATCGACCTCTATCCTTCTTCATTAATTTATTTTGAATCAATGAGATACTGTAATTCAAATATTATGATATATTAATTGAGTTTTTAATTTAAATGAAACTAATCAAGCAATTGAATAGTTAACACAAAACACGCGAGGTCGGGAATTGTGTGAACTGTGAGAGCGCAACCTTAACCGGTAATTCAAAACCACACGGGATCAATTTGTAGAGTTAAAATATAACCCCTAAACTCAATTAATCCTCATTTCCAGAGTGGTTATGTGCCTTAATTTACCACTGACCATAAGCTAATTTTAGAACATCAATCAAAGCAGGGTGTTGCGATTGCATGTTCCGAAGTTAGCCTAAGGTTAAATTCACTTCAATCTTCGTGGTAAAGTTAATTCTCGTAGGGTTCGGGATTTAACAAATTAAGGGATCATAATTAAGTGAATATTAATTTGAATGATAATGATTAATAAATTATTGAATAGGTAGAGTTATATCGATTACGTCTTTTAAATATTGTCTAAACAAACATCTTTTTGTTGTGTCATTTTAATCGAAACTTCAATTCAAAATTAAAAACAAAAAAAAATGCAATCTTCTTCCAGCAAACTTCTTCTAGATTCATAAACTATAAACAACCACCCCATCCTTTCAAGTAGTGTTTTTATTATCTTTTATTTTACTTCTATAATACCTCTAATAATTGTTTTAATTCACTTCCTCCTTTGAGAGACGACCTTGGTCAGCCACTCTGCTGCACCTAAGTACCCCAAATTACACTAATCATTTGAGGGCACCCACGACAGCGCTCTTTCAAATTGGCGCCGTTGCCGGGGAGGCAAGTAATTATTTCAACCAATTAGAGGTATTTATTTTATTTTAGATTTTATTCTCTTCCTCTCTTCTTTCTTCCTTCTTTACCCAATCTGATTTTTCTTCTTCTTCTTTTATTTTCTTCTACTTCTTTTTGGACCATCAACTCAAACTTCTCATTTATATTTTACTATGGTCCACCTTCTTTCTTTTAATTTTTATTTGACCTATGACACGAACTAATCCCGAAGATCTCTTAGATCTTGACCATGAGATTGAACGTAGCCTTAGGGCACGAATCAGACATTCTCAATCTACGGGAAGTTTCAACATTCAACCAGTTGGAGAATTACTCCAATATCAGAACATTGAAATTGGAAGCAATTCAAATTCAACCATAAAACAAGAACCAATGGCTGGAAACAATGTAAATGAACTTAATAGAACCATTCGAGAATTGGCTGCACCTGATATTAACTATCAACCAAATTGTATTGCATACCCAAATCTCGAATCGGACTTCGAACTAAAATCTGGGTTAATTCACTTACTTCCAAAGTTTCATGGCCTCTCTGGTGAGGATCCAAATAAACATTTGAAAGAATTTAATGTGGTTTGCTCAACCCTAAAACCTAGAAATGTCTCTGAAGATCAAATCAAACTAAGAGCATTCCCATTCTCACTTGATGGAGCTGCGAAAGATTGGATGTATTATTTACAACCCGAAGATGTAACTTGTTGGAACGATTTGAAACGTCTTTTCTTGCAGAGATTTTTTCCAGCATCAAGGACCACATCCATTCGAAAGGAGATATCAGGGATCAAGCAAGCCCAAGGGGAGTCAATGTATGAGTACTGGGAGCGATTCAAGAAGTTGTGTGCAAGCTGCCCACATCACCAAATCAGTGAGCAATTACTCATCCAGTACTTCTATGAAGGACTCACACCTATGGAGAGAAGCATGGTGGATGCTGCGGCTGGAGGAGCATTGGTGGACAAGACACCAGTAGCTGCACGTGCGTTGATCGACAAGATGGCCCAAAACTCCCAACAATTTGGTGATAGAGGTACACCACATGTCAGGGGAGTACATCAGGTAAGTCCTTCTTCTCTTGAAAGTCATTTGATTGATACTAAGTTGGAAGAATTGACCACTATGGTGAGGCAAATTGCTTTGGAACAAAAGACATCTCTACCCCCTCCTTCAAGGCCTTGTGGTATTTGCACTAAGACAAGCCACCCAACTGACTGTTGCCCACAACTCCAAGAAACAGAATATTGTGCAGCAGTGTTCCCTGGGAGACCATTTCAACAGCAACAACAACAACCATATCCCCAAAAGAAGTTTGATCCAACATACAACCAAGGGTGGAAAGATCTAGCGGACATGAGGTATGGCTCTGGACAACAACAAAGGCCACCCTTTCAACAAAACTTCCAGCAGCCTCCGCCTTACCAGCAGGGTTTCCAACAACCCCAAAGGAGATTTGAAGCTCAAACATCAACAAGTCAGCAACAAGGGAATCATCCACCAAAGGTAGATTCTAATACTGATGATCTTTTGAAGCAAATTGTTCTTAATCAACAGAATGAGCTGAAGAGTCAAAGTTCGGAGCTGAGGGAGTTGAAGACTCAAATGAGCCAGATTGCCACCGCCCTCCATGAACTTGTGAGTAAGAATTCTGGAAATCTACCTTCCCAACCCACTCCAAATCCAAAGGGGAATGTTAGTGCCATCACATTGAGAAGTGGGAAGCAAATGAACGATACATCTGTACCTACCGTTCCACCGGGATTCACCTCAACTCCAGAGAAGCCGCATTCCAAACCAACTGATGAGCAATCCAAGGAGAAAGATAAAGGTAAGAAAAAGATTGATGATGTTCCTCCTAAACCCCTTCCTTTTCCAAACAGGGTTGTTCAAACCAAGAAGATGGCTGAAGAAGCAATGCAAAAGGAGGTTTTGGACACATTCAAGCGTGTGGAGATCAACATTCCTCTACTTGAAGCCATTAAGCAAATCCCAAGGTATGCCAAATTCTTAAAAGAACTCTGCACCAATCGAAGAGGGCTCAAGGGGAATGAGAGGATCAACCTTGGAAGGAATGTCTCGACACTCATTACACCAACTCTAGCAATGCCAACAAAGTGCAAGGATCCTGGGACATTCACCATCCCATGTACCATAGGGGAGTTGCACTTCTCTGATGCTCTTTGTGATTTAGGAGCTTCAATAAATGTGATTCCTCACTCTGTATTCTCTTCCTTACAGGTTGGTGAGTTGAAGCCAACAAGAGTAGTGGTGCAATTGGCGAATAGAGCTACGGCATATCCAGCGGGAGTCCTTGAGGATGTACTTGTCCGGGTAAGATACATGATCTTTCCAGCGGATTTCTATGTTCTTAACATGGAGGATGATCAGGTAAGTTCTCATTCCCCCATTATCTTAGGTAGACCCTTCCTCAAAACTGCAAAAACTATCATAAATGTCAATGAGGGTACACTTTCCATGGAGTTTGGAGATGAAGTTGTGATATTTAATGTTATGGATTCCATGAAGTACCCCTCAGAGGACCATTCGGCTTTTGTTATCTCCCATTTTGAACCACCAAGTAAAAACATCATGGAATTGGATTTTCCTATGCTTAGGGAGATTATGAGTATTGGTTCTAGTTTGATGTCTAAGAATACTTATACACCCATTTTAAGGAACAAGACTCTATAAGATTTGATTTTGAAATGGAATCATATTCTTATTTTGATCATGTGAACTCTGATTATGACATGGCTATTGAGTATGCTGATGGATTTGGTACTTTATTCTCTGATTGTGATGATTTTTATTCTGATACTGATGTTCATTGTGCAGATATGTTTGTTGCATCAATTTCTCCATCCATACATCACCCACCTACATTGGAACTCAAGCCATTGCCCCCAAATCTCAAATATGCATACTTACTCAGTGGTGATAGATTACCTGTCATAATTTCTAACAATCTCTCTTTTGAACATGAAGAAAAACTTTTGAATCTTTTGAGAGATAACATTAGGGCAATTGGTTGGACCTTGGCTGACATATCAGGTATTAGCCCCTCCATTTGCATGCATAGGATTCTCTTGGAGGATGGGGTTAAACCGGTGAGATAACCACAAAGGAGACACAATCCCACCCTCCTGGAAGTTGTTAAAAAGAAAGTTGAGAAATTGCTCGAGGCAGGTATAATATTTCCCATTTCAGATTCTCAGTGGGTAAGTCCTGTTCAGGTTGTACCAAAGAAAACTGGTTTCACTGTTATAAAAAATGAAAATGATGAGTTAGTTCCTGTGAGAGTACAAAACAGTTGGCGAGTGTGTATCGATTATAGGAAACTAAATCAATCCACTCGTAAGGACCATTTCCCACTTCCATTCATTGACCAGATGCTTGAGAGACTAGCTGGGAAGACACACTATTGTTTCTTGGATGGATTTTCTGGCTATTTTCAGGTTCCCATTGCAGCAGAGGACCAGGAGAAGACAACATTCACCTGCCCATTCGGTACCTTTGCTTACCGGAGGATGCCATTTGGACTTTGCAACGCCCCAGGTACCTTCCAGAGATGCATGGTGAGTATTTTCTCAGATTTCATTGAGACCTGCATGGAGGTATTTATGGATGATTTTACAGTTTATGGGTCCTCATTTGATGAATGTCTCTCTAGTTTGGGTGATGTGTTGCATCGTTGTATTGAGAAGAATCTGGTCTTAAATTTTGAAAAATGTCATTTCATGGTCGAAAAGGGAATTGTCTTAGGTCATATAGTCTCACAACATGGAATTGAAGTTGATAAATCTAAGGTAGACATTATTTCATCCCTCCCATATCCTACATGTGTGCGTGATGTTCGATCATTCCTTGGGCATGCTGGATTTTATCGACGCTTCATCAGAGATTTTAGTAAGATCGCTCTACCCTTATCTCGATTGCTTCAAAAAGATATTGACTTCAATTTTGATGATTCATGCAGGGTATCATTTGATGAGCTGAAGAAGTGTCTGACCACTCCACCAATCATACAGCCCCCACGGTGGGACCTTCCATTTGAGCTTATGTGTGACGCCTCCAACTTCGCGGTTGGAGCTGTCTTATCTCAGAGGGTGGAGGGACGTTCACATGTGATCGCCTATGCATCAAGGACGCTAGATTCATCCCAATCAAACTACACTACCACAGAAAAGGAGTTTCTTGCTGTCATATTTGCTTTAGATAAATTCCGTTCATATTTATTGGGCTCTAAAGTAGTTGTTTTTTATGACCATAGAGCTTTGAGGTACCTCCTAAAGAAGCCAGATGCAAAGCCACGACTTATCCGTTGGATGCTCCTTCTTCAAGAGTTTGACCTTGAGATAAAGGACACGAAGGGGTCAGAGAATTTGGTGGCAGACCACATGAGTAGGCTTACTCACACATTAGAGGTTGACACCTTGGACCAGGTACCACTTCGGGACACTTTCCCCGATGAGCATCTCTATACCATCTCAGGTAAGCATCCTTGGTATGCTGATTTAGTTAATTACATTGTTGGCTCTGAAATCCCAGTAAATTTGAAGAAGCATCAAGTCCAAAAATTAAAAAGTGAGTCTAGGTATTATGTGTGGGATGATCCGTACCTCTGGCGCATGTGTAGTGACCAAGTCATTAGGAGGTGTATTCCTGATCATGAGTTTGAGTCTGTTTTGCAATTCTGTCATACACTTGCATGTGGTGGACACTTTGGACCCCAACGGATAGCTAGGAAGGTTTTAGACTCTGGATTATATTGGCCTAGCTTGTTCCATGATGCCCATTTGTTTTGTAAGTCATGCTCTCGTTGCCAACACACTGGGAACATTTCTAGGAGACATGAGATGCCCCAACAACCCATACTATTTTGTGATATTTTTGATGTATGGGGCATCGACTTTATGGGTCCTTTTCCTGGTTCATTTGGATTTTTGTATATTTTGGTTGCTGTTGATTATGTGAGTAAATGGGTGGAGGCCAAGGCCACCAGGACTGACGATTCTCATGTTGTTGTGGAATTTGTCAAAGCACATATTTTTTGCAGGTTTGGAGTACCAAAGGCCATCATCAGTGACCAGGGGACACACTTTTACAATAGGAATTTTTCTTCCCTCCTTCGAAAGTATGGGGTGACACACAAAACATCAACACCATACCACCCCCAAACAAATGGCCAGGCTGAGTTTTCAAATCGTGAGTTGAAACAAATCTTGGAGAAAACCGTGTAGCCAAATAGGAAGGATTGGAGAAAGCGCTTGGATGATGCATTGTGGGCTTATAGGACAGCATACAAGACCCCCATTGGTATGTCCCCATTTCGGATTGTTTTTGGGAAAGCGTGTAATCTCCCCGTGGAAGTCGAGCATCGGGCATATTGGGCTATAAAGAAATGTAACATGGATTTGGCCCAAGCTGGAATTCAAAGGAAGTTGCAAATTCAAGAGCTTGAGGAGATTCGACTATCATCATATGAGAACTCAAGGCTCTACAAGGAAAGATCAAAAGCAGCTCATGACAAAATGATCCAACAAAGGGAGTTTTATGTGGGAGAGAAAGTCCTTCTCTATAGTTCACGACTGAAGTTGATGCCTGGTAAGTTGCGTTCCAGATGGTTAGGTCCTTATATTGTGTCTAATGTTTTTACTTATGGTGCAGTGGAGATCACACAAGAGGACACTGGAAGGAGCTTTACAGTCAATGGAAAACGTTTGAAGAGATACATTGAGGGACATCCTACTGATGCAGTGGATTTTATCACACTGCATGACCCCATCATCACTTGATCACATCAGGCTGTTCCTAACCCTTTCACTTTTATATTATTTGTCCTATTTAAAAATTCTACATTTCATGTGCATATATCATCTCATAGGTTCACATTGAGGACAATGCAATATTTTAAGTGTGGGGGAGGGAACCTTTTAGTTTAGTAATTTCAATTGTTTTCCTGTTAAAAAAAAAAACCAAAAAAAATTTTTTTTGTGTGTTTTTCAAAATTTGTGTGTTTATTTTACAATTTTCTGTGTGTTTTTGAAACTTTTGAGCTGAAATGATTCTCATCACCATTTTTAAATCCATATCAATAAGTGAAACAATTTACCCCTTGAAACTAAGCTTAAATGAATGCTGAAATGACTTTGTTTCAAGTTCAAATATTTAGTAATTTCATGCAAAGTACGCTGAATTTTGAATCCCATGCCAATCTCACTGTCTTTATATTTGAAATCACTTTCCTGTGAGGCTTCTAAACCATTATTTTCATATTCTTTACATTCACCTCACTTCTTGAGAGAACCAAACCATACTTGATTTAACCAGAATTTGATCTATTCCTGTCAAAACTTGAGGGTTTGAGGTACTTGTGTTTAAATGATTGAGGCATTTGTTTGGTATTAAAACCTCTATTTCAAAGAATCCTTTTTTATAATGGACTACCTTGAATATTTAATCCTTGTAGCCCTTAGAAGCCATGCACAGCCTGTTAGGTTAAGCTACATTACAAGCCAATTTTCCCTATCCAACCAACTCTTGAAGTGAAATTGCATAATCTAGTTGAGCTTAAGTGTGGGGGAAGCTGTCTTATGTTGTGCCACCACATTATGTGATACTTTGGGTGGAAAATTAAATTCTGAAGAGATGTGTTTGCTACTAAAGAAAGTCATTATATTGAAAGCTGTGCCTTTTCTGGAGCTTTCATGACAAGTGAAGCTGTGCCTTTTCTGGAGCTTCTAATTGAGGTGGAAAGCTGTGCCCATCTGGAGCTTTCAAGAAAATCATGTTTGAGAAGATTGACATTTTTTATGCTGAAATGATGAATGGTGTAAACCTTTCATGACTTTTCATGATGATGGAGCTGAATTGATACTATGGGGATTGAAGAGAAGACCATATTTAAGTGAAAATTAGATTAATGCAATTTTTCTTTAAAAGAGTCAAGCCCTCCTCATTCAGCCTCAGAGTTTTTCACATCTTAATCCTACCAACCGAAAGCCACAGAACAACCCTGAAAAGTCCTCATGATAAACATATGTCCTTGACTCACATCGGGTAGTGATGTAGGAATCTATCAAGCCTATGGTGACCCTTGTATGAGTTTGGATGAGAAAGACATTGCAAAAAAAAAATGGATATTTGAGTGATGAGAGAAAATTCAAGCGAGGTAAGTGTTTTGTGCATGGGCGGATAAATGAAGTGGAAATATATTGAATGATATAAATGGAGAACTTGAAATAAGGTTTTTTATGAGGCATGATATCTTTTTTATTCTTGGTGTGAAATTTATTGATCTTAAAGATATGTGTTTTAAAATTGGTTTTGATTTGATATTGATGTTTACTTGATATGAGGTTTTGCCCAGGTGTGCAAAAGGGTAAGTGTGGGGGAGTTGATAAAACACTATTTTATTGAATATTTTATTGATAAAAAATGAAATAATTTCCTCACATTGTGTTAAATATGTTTATTTATAAAATATTTGGGATTTGATCATTCATTTGAAAATTTGGTGAAAATTCCAGTTTTACCCTTAATAGTGCATTGTAGTATTTCAAAGATAAATATTTTATATTTATTATTTGAATTTGAAATTTTGTAACAGTGTTCCTAACTGAATTATCTACAACTTTTATTCAGGACACTAGAGCTAAAGAGTTCATTTGGTTGTTGAAATTGGGCCATGAAGTCAAAGTTGGGCTGGGCTCGCCAGAATGGAGAAGGTTCTGTATTTGAGCCATATCCTCTACATACGGTCTTGGATTGAGCCCAAATTTGAGGAAAGCTCGGGGACATGATGTGGCACAAATCATCCTTCTGTAAGGCCAGTCAATTCACGCGTTTTGGAGGTCAAAGTGGCGGTGAAAGTTGGAATAAAATATTTAGCCTAGATTTTCATTTCACACTTAAAAAGTTATGTATCCCTAGACCTCACAAACTCTATTTAAAGGGGGTTTTAACTCTTTGAGAGGGCTGGTCTAGGCTTTGGGAAGGTGTGGCCGAAAGGGTGTCTCTTGGGAGCCCCTCACAACTCTTTGAGGAAGTAAGCCTTTGTGCAAACCTCTCTTCCAAAAAGGCTCTCCTCTCTCACCTCTTCTTTGTATTTCTTTTCTTTCATATTTGTTTCTTGAATTTTTCTTCAAATAATATTCTCTGTTCATCCCTCTTCTTCTTATCTTAATCTTCTTAATTTGGTTGGAATCAAGAGTGGAGACAAGATTGGGTTCTACCCTTTCAATCCGTTTCTTATGCAAAACGTCTCCACGATGACTACACCACCCATGGAAGAGTAGTTCTTTTTAGTAATCGATCGACCTCTATCCTTCTTCATTCATTTATTTTGAATCAATGAGCTACTGTAATTCACATATTATGATATATTAATTGAGTTTTTAATTTAAATGAAACTAATCAAGCAATTGAATAGTTAACACAAAACACGCGAGGTCGGGAATTGTGTGAACTGTGAGAGCGCAACCTTAACCGGTAATTCAAAACCACACGGGATCAATTTGTAGAGTTCAAATATAATCCCTAAACTCAATTAATCCTCATTTCCATAGTGGTTATGTGCCTTAATTTACCACTGACCATAAGCTAATTTTAGAACATCAATCAAAGCAGGGTGTTGCGATTGCATGTCCGAAGTTAGCCTAAGGTTAAATTCACTTCAATCTTCGTGGTAAAGTTAATTCTCGTAGGGTTCGGGATTTAACAAATTAAGGGATCATAATTAAGTGAATATTAATTTGAATGATAATGATTAATAAATGATTGAAGAGGTAGAGTTATATCGATTACGTCTTTTAAATATTGTCTAAACAAACATCTTTTTGTTGTGTCATTTTAATCGAAACTTCATTTCAAAATTAAAAACAAAAAAAAATGCAATCTTCTTCCAGCAAACTTCTTCTAGATTCATAAACTATAAACAACCACCCCCATCCTTTCAAGTAGTGTTTTTATTATCTTTTATTTTACTTCTATAATACCTCTAATAATTGTTTTAATTCACTTCCTCCTTTGAGAGACGACCTTGGTCATCCACTCTGCTGCACCTAAGTACCCCAAATTACACTAATCATTTGAGGGCGCCCACAACAGCGCTCTTTCAGTTCCTTCTGGTTCTATCCATCTCTAAAACTAAAAGGTGTTAACATGAGTGATAAAAATTTACTATCATAGTGTAATTTCAATAATAAATAACATAAAATGGGTATTCAACCTTAAAACCTTTTAACCTTTTACATTATCATGTTATCCTGTAATTCCATTATTTCAACCTATATCAATATTAGTTTAACCTAGGTTATTTTAAGTTGGGTTATCTTATATTTCTCAACCAAATCCCTCAAATTAACTAGGAAATCGATCCTTCATAGTGATTCATAAAGTGAATATGATCAACCAAAGAATATCCCCCAAGAGTTTCTATCCAATTGTGCATTCTTAGTCTCACTCATCATGAATCATAGTGAAGATAGATTAATTTCTCAACCAACCATTTTTAGGGTGATTACCCCAAGGCGCATCTATTCCATATCCACATCCACTTGTTATTATCCATATAGTGTTTATAATTATCTCTAGGGTTTTCACCAAAGTTCTATAACCTTACCACAAAATGTAACTAAACTAATCTCTAAAAATAACTAAACCCTAATTTGATACCAAATGAAGTGACCCAAACTAAAAATAACTTAAATAGTACATTAATATCATGATTTAAATAATACATCTCACAAATAGTTTCACAACTCGAGGACCAAAAGGTTTAATGCACTGGATATTAGTTACATAAAAATCTTATTTTACAATACCTATAAACCTTTTTCCGTAATCACATTCCTTAAGAACCTTTTGTATACAGATAACATAATATAATAATATTTATAACCTAGGGATTGGAAAACTAAGAAAAGGGATGATCTCAAATGCCCATTAAGGGAAATATTTTCATAATGTATCAGATCATAAAAATGAAGGAGAACATGAAGAAGATGATTAATATTTTATTAAAATATCATAAGGCCCTATATGATAATAATAAAACACATTAGATCAATATAAGATCATAAAAATATTGTTAAAGAAGAATAAAAGTTATGAAATGGATCAAAATACCTCAAAATAATCATAAACCATGTGAGTATGTCATAAAAATGTGAAATGATTTAATAATAAGGTGTAATGACGAAAACATGGAATTTCATGGAAATAAAATTCATCCTGAAAATATGGAATAACTTTATCAATGACTTTGAAATGTGGAAGAACCATAATCATGGAAAAAACTCTATGAGAAAACTCATTCTGCCCATGCCTTTGTGAATAAATTCACTATGTCCACACCTAAAAATGTGAGAAAACCCATTATTCCCATTCCTATGTTAAAAAACTCATTATGTCCATGCCTGAATATCTAATAAAATATAAAATCAAACCAATGAATTAGATGGAAATATAGGACCCCACACATCATTATCCATACATATGTGTTCCACTTAAAATCAATCATCATATTTTAAAGAACCGATAGAAAAAGAATGCAATTCTTAAACTTTTCAGAAACACTACATAATATAAACTTAAGAAATCATAGGATATTAAAATTTTCATTTTTAAAGGAATAATATCATAATAAAATATATAGAGTGAACAAAATATCACTTCATGAGAGGTAAACCTTAGAGGTAAAATATAAGTGAAGTACAAAAGTTTTCACAAAACATTTTAATTTTTTTTAAAAGATGAAGTGCAAATTAATTTTTTTGAAGGGACAGAGAAGACTTTTGAAAACCTCATTATAAAGAGTAACAAATAAAGGATCCTTAAAAAGAAACAAAAATCAAGCTATTAAATTCGGAGTGGTAAATAATGAAATAAATACTTTTATTAATATTTTTAGGACATTTAAAAAAACATTGAAGAAGCATTGAAATAATTTCATTTCATAAAATGTGAAAAGGAAAATTTGAAGAATATAAAAGAAAATACATTTTATTATTTTCTTAAAGAAAACACTTTTTATATAAAAAGCATGGACACAAAAGAGTAAAAATCATTATTACCAATTTTATACTTTTATTTTAGAAAATATTTTATCAAAGAAGTGGTTATTGATGATGTAACATCCCTTCTCAACCCATTGGATTAGACCAAGTCAAAGGTGAAACTAACCTCAGGTGAAATTCCCTAGACACCAAAGGATGACAATAAATGCCAAGGATTTAAATGAAAATTTACAAGGGGGCAATAATTTACCCTATTTAACACATGCACAACTACAACAAGATAAAATAGAAAATCCAAAAAACAAAACAAAACACATCTCTATAAATGATACATGAAACCAAACCCAATGATAATAAAATTAAAAAAACCAATAATAAATAAGAAATCATAGACCAAAATTAGAGTAATAGGGGAATAATGTAATATAGAAACTAAAAATCAAAATCATTAAAACACTTTAGCACCAAGGTGACACCACTCTAGACCATGAAAAGAACTCTCTAATCTCTATCTATACCAACAATGATAACTACTATCAAGGTGCTCCACTAGTGAAGTATTAAACCCGAACCTTTTCTGTATCACAGTAAATAATGTCTATATATGAACCAAGGTGAATATTCAAGGGATAGTATAAAAAACCATTAGGTAACTCCCATATACTTTTCCCACTTTCCACCAAGACCAAAAATAGGTTAGTTAATAGGAATTTAAAATAGAAAGGAATATTATCAAAGAAGAAAGTGATTTTTACAATATAAAATATATAGATGAACATATTTTCTAAAAGAAATATAACCAAATATGTATTTTACTTTTAAAGTAGAAAATTCAATTCATTATTTTTTATTTTTTCATAATTATCCACGTTCTCTCTCTCTCTCACACCCATGCATTCCGAATGAAATCCCTATGCTCACGAGTAATGATACGTCTTCCACCAAGATGTCTCTTGGTGGGAATCCTCTATGTGCCTTTCCAATTGGAATCAAGAACCAAGTTTATTTCAACAATGCCTCAATTTATTTAGAAAATATGGCATGGAATGGGTTTCTCTCATCACATTACCGTTGTCACTTTTCACTAAAAATACCAATGGTTCCCCCATCCATAGCTGGGTACATACCTACTTTCCAAAGGCCAGTGATCCTCTGGGTTTTTAGGACCAACGACTCTTAGGTACTCACATTGATTGAGAGGATGGGAGGTCGGGATCATCACACCCTTTTGAGGGGAATTTTTTCATACTTCGGGAATCTATTCTAGATTTAAGATATGTCTGTGAATCTCTTCCTAATCCCGATAAGGGATCAGTTACCCTAACAAAATAAATTTAGGTCAATTATCTTTTATATGAAAAATACTAGGATCTCTTATGCGAGTCCATTTGTATGTATCCAAGGTTATTCATAATTATTTGGTAATAGGTGTTTCTATATATTTTTAAACCATATAACTAAGTGATTCGAAACATGCTCCCATACGAGGAGGCGATTAATATTCTAATGATGGGATTGATTTATTATGAAGAATCCTATGTATCCTAGTTATTGTAGGTATCAAAACCCACATAGTTCGTTTAACATATGTAGTTTTATGTCATGCGAAAGGACTTATATGGGTGAACTAGGACACCTTCAAGCTGGGGTCTCAGAGTGACGTCCTACATATCCCAAATATAGAGAGAATTAGAGTTTTCATAGTTTATTATTTCAGGACTTATATATTGGGGTCACCCATGTCATTATAGAGACTCTTGGTGAAGATGAAATAATTACCACAACTCCCTAAGTTCACATGATCCATGCTCGGTGTGAGAAACAAGAGATAGAAAGTAACCAATGTTATTGCTTTGGAAAAGGGGATCATATACTGGTCCCTCTATGGATGATCAATATGGATCTCAGGCCTCAGAGGGTGGTAACCTACATATCCTAAATATGATAGGAATTAGAGTCATCATAGTTCCCTTTATATTGGGGCTTACATGATGAGATTTCCCTATACCATTTTAGGGGATTATAAGGTAGTTGATATAACTATTACAACTCCCTAAGCCCACGTTATCCATGATCGTTTGTGAGTAACAAGGGTCGATAAGTAATCAATGTAATTACATTGGAAAAGGGACTCATATGGTGGTCCCTCCATGGATGATCAATTTGGAGCTTGGGCCTTAGAGGGAGGTGGCCTATGTATCCTGAATATGGTAGGAATCAGAGTCGTCATAGTTCCCTTTATGTCAGGGCTTACACACTAAGGCTGCCCTATTGATTGGGGATTACACATTAAGGATAAACAACAATTTCAAATCCTAGGATGCCCTATGATCCATGGAATAACCTAGCTTGACGCATATATAAGGTGTCGCGAGAGCCAGTGTGGAACAATCCAAATGCTTTCGTGAGACCCAGATGATATGATTGAACACCATTATGTGAGTTAGGTGATGTGTTCGAGGGACATCACAAGTCTTTGATGGAACCTCTAGGAGTCATTTTGAGACCTAGAAAACATGTATGGAGGGTGTCATGAGTCACATATGACTTGCCCAGAGGGCGTCACAAGATCTTGGTTGTCATGTCTGAATGCTTTCGTGAGACTCAAATGACATGGGAAAACACTGTTATGTGAGTTAGGCGATGTGTTTGATGGGCATCTCAAGTCTTGGGTGATGGACCCAGAGGGTTCGTAAGATTGAAGTGGCACCCACAAGGGAACTTTATGACATGCCCTGACATGTATGGAGGACTTCGTGTGGCCCTGATGACATGTTGAAGGGGTGTCGCGAAATATGGGCGATGTGCCCTGGTGGTGTCGCGTGTCATTATATAACACACACGAAGCTCATGAGGAGTAGTGAGCATGTATTTCATTAAGTCTTATGCATTTGATCTTGATTATAACCCTTTTATTTCAAATTCCTTTGGTTTCATTCAATGTCAGTTCATCTTGAGTCTCACGTGATCTAGTAGGCTTGTGAAATAATCTTCACATAACCTACCATATATCTTTCTTGTGATCTAAAAATGATCACTCTAAGTGATTTTATGCCTATCGTATGACTACTCTATCTAACCACTAGTGTATTATCTAAAGGAAGGATGTACGATCATGTGATTGCTATGAGAAGTCCATATAAGTTGAGATATGAATCCTACTAAGTCTAGGTGTCAAAAATCCAACCCGTGTAGTGGTCCTAAAAAAATCAAACCCTTTCTTCATGTTTGAGTGATTAATTTATAGGCATTGCCACCCCAGATACTTGCCAGTTTGTGTGGCATATCTAGTGAAATTCCAGGTTGGAGTCGGCAAAGGGGACTAGTGCCACACAGTTTCACGAGTCTCTGGCATGGACTGCTTCAAGCATGTCACCTTATTTTCAGCGATCACGAGTCTCCTTCGTTAACGCGTCCTTTATCAGATTATTGCTGATTATCTAAGACTTTTTAGATCATGTGGTTGTGTCAAAATACCCCCATGTTGTTATGATGACATGTCCGAGGGCCTTTGTAAGATTCAAATACCTGTGGGAATACACTCGCAAGACCTTGGGTGACTTGTCCTAGGGTCTCACGAGACAACGCTGCAGGTGCACTGGGTGCGTCGCATGCCTTTCAGTGACTGCGAGTACCTCTCGCCTCCTCCCTTTTGACCCCTTTGTTTGATGTAACAAAGGTTGGGAGTCATGGGATATTGAATGTGTGTTTTCAAAGTAATTTCTTATATTTTTTGGAGATACGTCGCATGACCAATATCAGTCGCATGGGGGTGAGTGAGCAATCAATGTCTTGAAGACGAGGATGACAATCCAAGGGATTCTGCGAGATAGGGTGGGTATGTCACTGAGGGATCGCGGTGCCTTGTAGGTCATCATGGGTGCATTGCATATCTTTTAGTGACCACGAACTCCTCTTGCCTCCTCCCTTTTTATCTTCTTTGTTTTATTTTACAAAGGTCGGGGATCATGTGAGTTGGCATGAGTAGTATCTATGATTTTTGCTCAATTTTTGGATGATGTCTCTTTTGACCAATATGGGTCATATGGAGAGTGTCCAAGCATGTAGTGGATAGGTCTATCCTTATATCCTTATAACACCATGGGGTTACCTATACATGTACAAGGACTTCTATGTGGAGAGGCAGACAAACCAGAGGATTTGTGCGAGGTGAGGCGTACATGTCACTAAGGTCTTGAGGTTTCTCATGGATCGCTTGGGGTGCACGTCACATATATTTTGGTGAGCACAAACCCCTATCACCTCATTCCCTTTATCTCCTTCATTTTATGTGGAGAAGTCTTGGAGGTCATGCGATATTTATTAAATATCACCAAGGGATTTTATTCTTCCTAATAACGACCTGGAGCATGATATTCATGACCATGGGGGGTATCTTCCTTTAGAATGTCATCACTATTTATTATCGAAGGATTTTGGATGGTTTTTCATGCACTTTACAATGAAAAACCATGAAGAATGGGGACACTCATTCAGTTGTCGAGTGGGGGGACTTCGCAAGAGTAGGAAAGTTTGTTGAAGAGGGCTCCATGAGACTAGCTGCAGGTGATGAACCATGTGTGGGGCCTTCACGTGAACTTGAAATGGTCATGCGACCCCGAGTCTCTCAGAGGCTTCATGAATCATTGAAGATCCCCTTATTCCTTGATTTTGTGGAGAAAATAATACTCATATTCAGGTATTTATTTCCTTGTGATTTTTCTGATGCTTATTTGGTAGGAATTAACAAATTCCCCCTCAGGAGCGATGTCCGAGGGGACAAGGAATCAGTTCTGAGAAAAACTAATGCTTGCCAAAAAATTATGGCATGTTGACCAATTCCCTTTGAAAGATTATTAAAAAGGATTACTCATATGAGGTTCTATATTGTTAATATGTTCCATCTATCTTGAGATCACCTGATATGCATAGGGATCATCTAGATAGGATATATGTTCTAAATAATGAGTACTTTTCATATATGTGGTAAGTAGCTCGAGAATGATAAGGCCATATAGTGGGCCTCACAGTAATTATCATGTGATTTAGTTTAGGGTTTTTTTTCTATGACCATATATCACTTTAGTTCAAGGTATTTTAGCTCAGAACATCTATCACTTTAGTTTAAGGTCTTTTAGCTCGGACCATATGTCGCTTTAGTTTAAGGTCTTTTAGCTGAGACTATCTGTCACTTTAGTTTAAGGTCTTTTATCTCGAACCATCTATTTCTTTAGTTTAAAGTATTATAGATTAGAACATTTGTTTCTTTAGGTTAGGGTCTTTTATCTCAGACTATATATTGCTTTAGTTTAAGGTATTTTAGCTCGGACCATCTGTTTCTTTAGTTAATGTCTTTTAGCTCGGACCATATATTTATTTAGTTTAAGGTCTTTTTGCTTAGACCATCTATTTCTTTTATTTAAAGTATTTTAAGTCAGACCATCTATTACTTTAGTTTAAGGTATTTTAGCTCAGACTATATGATCGTGGTATATGGTGTAGACGTTCTAGGAATGACCGAGAACATTTTGAGGTGCTGGATCCTCCCATGGTGTTGCTGAGGCTCATGAGGATTAGAATTTCCTTTTTCAAAGTGACACATTTGGTTGATGGACATAGGCACATATGCAGGAGCCATGGGCATGTATGCATAGTTTATCAAAGGGTCCTTGAAGGTGAGTATCTTTTCCAAGGGATATGGAATATTTATGGTTGTAATAATGATGTGGTTGGAATACTAGGGATACCAATCCTGCCTAGATAGTTAGAGTAAGGATGATGTAAATAATAACCTAAAAGTTTGAGTCCATGAATATGGGATGGTGTAGACATTCCAGGTATGTCCCTTGAAATTCCAAAATGATAGGTTATACCATGGTGTTGCAAAGGCTCATAGGGATCTAAGTTCCTTTTTGGTAAGGAGAAGATTCATTTAGTTGGCGGGTTAGGGCCCTTATGTGTCGGTATCATGGACAATAAAATATTATCTTCATTTCTTTCCTAGGGCTATATAAGACTTGAAAAGACTCAAATTTCTAGATGATGAAGTTGGGTATAGAAAGACAGCTATCCAGGAAGGGTTCTGGCACCCTAGGGGAGTTATCTCTTAAAATGAAGATCAAGTTCTACACTATGTGGTTTCGAATCATGAGACGTGGGCTATAAAAGGATAGGAAATGAAGAACCATAGTATATAATTGAATAAGGGTACATAACATGGTGATATAACGTTGAGGATATTGAATCTTCTTAGATAGTTTTGTATGGGGATTGTAAATCATGATCTGGAGTGCTCGAATCTGGAGAATGGTATGGGACAGTCATACAAGGAGTGGTTCAAACACACTGGGGTGTTGAGTGCTTCTGTGATGATATTAGGGCTCACGAGAATTGGAATGTCCTTTTTCAAAGTTCCACATTTGGTTGACAGCCATAGGTGAATATGCAGGAGCCATGGGCATTCATGCAAGTCAAGAAAAAGTTCCTTGAAGCCATATATCCTTTCTAAGGTCCATGGAATGTTATGATGATTCGAGACACCCCAACTCATGATGTGTAGTTCACGGAAGATGTAAAATCCAAGGAGGGTTCTAATTTCCTAAAGGTTATTTCACCACCTAGAGAACATATTCTCATGGCGAGGAGGTGTGAAAAATATTTCCCTAACTTTTTCTTGGACCAGTGGGTCCAACGAGAATAGCCTAGATTTTACTAGGGTTATGAACCCTATGAGATTTATGAATTTTATGTTTTCACTTGAACATTCTGCCATGACACGTCAAATTTATTATGTTTATAAAGTTAATTTATAGTATAGGGTAGAACCTAGGTTATCTCTCAAGGAGCATTGGTGGGTTTAGAGTGTGCATTTTTAATAAGAATTACTAAAATAGGGGGTGGTTTTGGAAATAGTTTTAGGATGAAATGTCTTAATTGAGAGTTTAAAAGTTGAGAAACCAAATGGATTTTGAAAAATATGAGATAAAAGGGTTCATTTTTAGTTCACTAAACACTCTCAAGTTCATCATTCTTGGAGATTAATTTAGGTTTGGAGTAATTCTTTGGTTGAAATTAATTGGAATCCTGATTAATTCCTAAGCCTTTATTTCATTGCTTGAAGAACCAAACCTTGACATAACAATCATATTGTCAAGGTACAAAACTTATGAATTGAATAAGAGATTCCAAAGCATATTGAAATCTCAAGAAGTGGGTAAGAAAAGTATTCTTGTGTTACCCAATCAGAACAACACAAGTCACACACTCAAAACCTCACGCCGATCGGTTAGAAATTAAGAGCAACTCATTCGCATGCATCAAAACAATAATTAAAATATTAAAGTATGTAAGATACATGGAAAGAAATTTTTTAACACCCAAATTACTCCAAACCAGTAACTAATATATGAGTTGTAACTCCCTTGACATGTGTGTAGCTCCCTCACAACGAACGCCCACCGTTTAGCTCGACATCGGGTGGAGGAGGAAGCTTGGGCGGAACTCCTTCTTCAATATTGATCCCCCTTTGAGGATAGGGACCTAAGAAACTTCTAGTATGAGGAGAGGGATCCTCTAGAACTGAAAATTATCAGCACTTCACTCCTTTTTCTAACTACAAAATGGGGATCCCAAGGTTCTCTTTTATAGCCAAAATGGGAGGTGGTTTTGGGCACCCTGATTTAGAGAAACCACTTGTCCCATTTTTTTAGGCCACTAGAAAGTATTATCTCACTTTTAATAAAACTAAAAAGTTGTATCCCCACATATTGAATATATCCAATTAAATTTTTGCATCATTTGGACAAATACATCTCGAGATATTGATAAAATATAGAACATCACTTTTGACTTTTTACAGATTTAATTCTTTGGACAGATCAGTTTGGATGGGCATCGTGGAGGTAGAATGAGGCTTAGGTTCCTTCATATGAAATATATCCCATTAAATTTTGGATCGGATCACAAAATTTCATCCCATTTAGATGCATTTTTTATTATAATTATGCGGTTCAGTCCCCTGGTGTGCATGGATCCTACGCAGTTTGGCCCATTTTTCTTGGACATCATCATGGGACCTCCAAATCACTCCACCTTCAATGAGATTATCAAAACAAGTATAATTTACCTTTTTAATAGTAATAAATAAAAAGTAATTGAATCAAATATGAAGTTAAATTTGTTATTATTTTTATAATTTTAAATACAAAACTAGTTTAGCATAGTGGTGTAAGGGTGAAAATGAAACAGTGAATCACAGTGTGATCACACCCCCAGACCTAAAAATTTTCAATCCTCGGAAAAGTTACATTTTTAGAAATTATTCATGTATATATTTACAACTTTATAAATGTTTAACATTCAATGAAAATTTAATTCATGATAAAAATGTGATCAAATAAACAATCATACCGAGGAGTTATTCTTAGTGATCAAACAAAAAGACATCTCAAAAATTGTATCAGCATGAAATTCCAGGAGTTTAATGATATAAATTTGAGAAAATAGTTCAAAAGATAACCATTTCACTAATTCTCCACATGTGTGTGTGAAAACCATTCCATGCTATTCTTTCCACTTTCTATCAAGTAAATATAAGTTATTTTAAAAATTGTCTACTTATATGATCATTTCAACCGAACCTTCTATATATCCTTTGCAATCAAATTCCAAGACCCACTCACTTAATCATTCCCATAAGTCAAACCATAATCTACTGACCTAGATATATCCATATGTTTCACATTTCATCACTCACCTCATTTATTATTTTTTTTTCAAAAGTTGTACTTGGAAAAAATCTCACACTCTTCTCCCAACCCATTCTTGATCTCCTCATGACACTAATTATAATAGTTATAACAAGATAAAAGGTTGAGGAGGAGTAGTTTTTGACCTGCCCAAAACACAACCCAATTTTGTTTTTATTTTTTTGAGGGCGTACAACAGTCAGATATTAGGCACACACTCATAGGTCAATCTGGTATAGTAATGAAAAAAATTATATAAGGAAAGAACATATGGAAATATAATTTTATGCAGAAAAATATTAACCTAACATATATTAACCTTCTATTAAGTAATAAATATTCACACTTCTTGGTTTGGTGAAAAAATGTGTGGAGAAATTAAGTGACATAATTTTCCCTTAAACTATTCACAAAAAGGGCACCATTCTTCTCAAAGGTTTAAAAATAATACAACCATTTATATCATCGAAAAATAACCAAATTTCAAAATAAAGTCACACCACAATATTTAATTCTTATAGAAATGCACATTTCATCAGATTTTTTTGAAAGTTAAAACAACATGAAATACGAAAATTCCACATTCATTTTCAATTACTTCCATGATTAAATGGGAATCATTTTCCATGATAAAGTGGGAATAACAAAAAAATTAACATTTTGGATCAAAAGTGAGGGGGGGGGGGAATGAGGGGGAAAGGGGGAAAAGTAACAATACAATTCAGCAAGCTAAAAAAAGAAAAAGAAGAATGATGATGAGAATTCTTAACTAACACAGGAATATACCCATCCCCCCACACCTAGAGTGTTCAATGTACTCACTGTAATAAAATAGAATTTGGGAAGGAAGGATAAAACCTAGTGGGTGTCATTCGTAGGCTACTTCTTGAACTTATAAATCCTCCACCGGGGACTCTGGAAGGGATTCGTGGAAGTGCTTCAACTGCTGCTCATTGACAGCAAAGGTTTGCTTGGTTTCTTTATTTTGAACCTAGACAAAACCAAATAGAGAGATGTTAGTAACAGTGTATGGTCCAAACCAGTGGGAACAAAACATACCTAGATGCAACTTCAACCTTGCATTATAGAGGAGGACCTTCTTCCCAATGTGGAACTAATGATGAAGGATGAGACGGTCCTTGAAAACCTTGGTTCGCTTCTTATAAATCCTATAGTTTTCATATTCATCTCTTCTCATTTCCTCCATCTTATCCATCTACAACTTCCTTTGAGAACCTGCACTAGAAAGATTAGAATTTCATTTTTTGATGGCCCAGTTGGCCTAGTGTTCAATCTCAACAAGGAGGTAAAAACTCTTTCCAAAAACTAGCTGATATGGTGACATGCCAATGGGAGTTTTGAAAATAGTATGGTATGACCATAATGAATCATCAAGTCGAAGAATCCAATATTTTCTATTAGGTTGAACCATTTTTTCAAGAATCTATTTTACCTCTCTATTTGAAACCTCGGCTTGACCATTGGTCTGTGGGTGATATGCAGTAGACACTCTATGACTGACCCCATATCAACGAAAAAGTGATTGCATTGTTTGATTGTATAAATGAGAACCTTGGTCACTGATGATGAACCTAGTTAATCCAAACCTACAAAATATTTGGGTTATCAATAATTCTACAACTGCCTTAGAATCATCAGTTCTTGTATCTCATGCCTCTACCCATTTTGACATGTAATCAACTGCCAGAAGAATTTAAAAGTTTCCAAAGGAATTGGGAAATGGCCCCATAAAATCAATACCCCAAACATATAAAATTTCATGAAAGAGAAATGGTTATTGTGGAATTTCATTTATTTTAGAGACATTAACCATTATTTGACAATGAGGACAAGATTTACAAAAATCATGGGCATCCCAAAAAAGTGTTGGCCAAAAGAGACTAGAATCAAGTACTTTGTGAGTAGTCCATTGGGGATCAAAATGGCCCCCACAAGCAAGAGTGCGAAAGAATCTAAGGACAGACTAAAACTCTCTATTGGGAACACAACGACTAAGGACTTGATCATTACATGTGTGCCAGAGGTAGGGTTCATCCTAAATGTACCAAAGAGACTCATGTTTTAGATGACTGACTTGTTTTTTTGAAATCAGTAGGAATGCAAGATGCTACCAAATAATTTACAATTTCAGCATACCAAGGAATAGAATCTTGCACTCAGTACAATTTCTCATCAGGAAACATATCATTTATAGGAATACAGGGGAATGATTCAATGTCCGTGGATGGGGGAATCCTACTGATATAGTTAGACACCACATTATCTTCTACCTTTTTATCTCTAATTTCTAGATTAAATTATTAAAGGAGGATCATCCAGTGAATGAGACGTGGTTTAGATTCTATTTTCTTAAGGAGATACCTGAGGGCTTCATGATATGAGAACATAATGACTTTGGACCCTAAAAGATATAGCCTGAATTTATCCAAGGGAAAAATGTAAATGAATTATTTTTCAGTTGTGGTGTAGTTTTCTTGGGTAGGGTCCAGTGTACGTGAAGCATAGGTAATGACATGTGGAGCTCAACTGACCCTTTATGATAAGACTGCCCCAACTGCATATTTAGAGGTGTCACACATGAGCTCAAATGGTAAATCCCACCAAGGTGGTTGGATTACCGAGGGTGTTGTGAGACTCCATTTTAACTTATTAAAATCTTCTTCACATTATTTATTAAAAACAAATTCTTTTTCTTTTTGGAGTAATTGGGAGAGGGGGAGTGCAATTTTACTAAATTAATGAATGAAACGAATGTAAAATCCAGCATGACCTAGGAAAGACCGCACATCCCGTATATTTTTGGGGGAATATTAGGGAAGAAATGACATACACTTTTGATTTATCTACTTGGATACCATCCACATAAATGACATGCCCCAAAACTATAACTTTTTGCACCATGAAATGGAATTTCTCATAATTTAATACGATATTATTTTCAATATAAAAATGTAGGACTGAACCTAAACTACTTAAACATTCATCAAAAGAGGATCCATACACAGTGAAATCATCCATGAAAACATCCATACAATTCTCTAGGTAATTAGAAAAAAATACTAACCATGCATCACTGGAAAGTACCTAGAGTATTGCACAGACCAAATGAAATCCTCCTATATGTAAATGTACCAAAGGGGGAAGTGAAGGTTGTCTTTTTTTGATCCTCGGGGGAAATATGGATATGAAAGTATCTATAATAACCATCAATGAAATAGTAGTGGGACTTATCCTATAGACTCTCTAGAATTTGGTCAATGAATGGCAAAGGGAAATGGTCCTTACTAGTGTGTTGGTTTCATCAGCGATAGTCTATGCAAACACGACAACTATTCTGCACATGAGTTGGAACCAATTCATTGTTTTCATTTTTGATTACTTTAAGGACAATTTTTTTAGGAACTACTTGAATGGGATTGACCCATTGGCTGTCAGAGGTGGGGTAAATGATTCCATCAGCCAATAATTTTGTTACCTCCTTTTTCAAAACTTTTAGGAGGTTTGGTTTTAGTTAACATTGTGACTACCTCACTAGTTTAGCCTCATCATTTAAAAACATACGATATGTACAAATTGATGGGCTAATACCAGGAATTTTAGCAAGTGTCCATACCAAATATTTTTTATACTCCCTCAAAAGTGAAAGTAGTCACAATTCATGCTTAGGAGGGAGTGAACTAGCAATGATGATAGGAAGCTTGTTTCCATTCTCAATATATTAATATTTTAAATCTTGATTCAGTTGTTTTAGTTCCAATTCAGGTGTATTTTGGATTTATGGGAGTGTGTGTGAAAGTGAGAGGTCACTAATCTCATCTAACTACTCAATGGTATCATCCTTAGATGAGGAATGATCTTTTACTAGCTTAGCAGTATCATCAATGGTCATTGGATCCCCAATGTTCAAGAAATTATCAATTAATAAACATACATGATACTTTTCTAGACCACTACAACAATAAATGCATGATTCATTACCAAGAATTTCAATCAAGGATGAAAACTTGGAAAGGGGATTGGGGGAATGATAAGAAGTTTTTTTAGGGGAAGGGATTACATCAATTGAATTAATAGAGAGAGGAATTTTCTTTTAAGGGGTGCTTCATGGAATCAAGGATGTTTAAATGGACTATGTCACCACCAAACTCCATAGATAATGTTACATTATGAACATTTATTATGGTTTTGGTGGTTTTCAAGAAAGTTATCCCCAGTATAATTGGGGAATTTCAATTCATACAATCATATTTCATTTTAAGCACATAAAAATCAGTAGGAAAAATTAAAATTTTCACCCTCACAAGAACATCCTCTAACACACAAGAAGGGTGTGCTGTACTCTGATTTTCTATCTGAATGACTATTCTAGTGGGATTTAGTTCACCGACCTGAAAAGAAGATTAAATAGAGCGAGACATCATATTAATAGAATCACCCAAATCAAGCATAACATTAGAAAAATAATACTCCCCTATGGTGCATGGAATCGAGAATGTCCCTGGATCATTGCATTTGGTAGGAAGTAATGGTTATATCAATGCTGCGACATTCCTACCCAAACTTACCTTCTCATCACCACAAAGTCTCCTTCAATGTGTACACATATCCTTTAAAAACTTTTCATATCTTGGAATTTTTTTCATGACATAAATCAAAGGAATGTTAACCTACACTTTTTTGAAAGTTTCCAATATTTCATTATCAAGTTTAGTTTACTTTTGTTTCCTAGGTTGGGTGGACCTTTGGAGAAATGGAAGATAAATGTATGGGATAAGTGACTCATCAAAAGACACACTCTTTCCTTTGGAAGTGCTTCTCTCAGGATAAAGATTTTCTTATCTTGGACAATTTTCAGTAGTTGGGATGGTGGTTTCCTAAGGAGTGGATGGATCTAATGGAGGGTTTATTTGGGTTTTAAGTTTTTTCCCACTCCTAATGGTGATGACACTAACATTTACCTTATCCCTAGGGTTAACTACTGTTTGAGATGGTAGTTTAACTAACCCATGACTTTGGATTTCCCCCAAAAAGTTAGATAGTTAGCCTAATTGGGTTTTTAGGTCTTGTATGGATGCTTGGGTGGTTTTTTGTAATTGGATATTATTGGAATACATTTGTTTCATCATTTATTCAAGGTTAGGCTTGGATTTTGGAGGGGGTTGTTGGAAAGGACTTTGGGGTGGTTGAGGATTTCTAGGTGGTGGTGGTGGATGAATACTTTTCCCTTGTTAGTTACATGGTTTATGAGGCTAGTTTGAATACCCCCATGCCTATAATATTGGTTTTCTTTTCACCCAGAGCTGTATGGATAGTATGGTTCTTGCCTAAAGGGTTGGTTATAGGGGAGTCCTGGGAAGATTGCCTCACAACTCTCAAAAGTTTCTCTCAATTGGGAGAATTGGTCATAATAATGGGTGTCAGAAGAGTAGATTCCACAATAGATGGGAGGAGGAGATTGAGATTTCCCTTGGGAGAGAGCAAGTTTTCGTAAAAGGTTACTTACCTTTTCAAACTTTGTGTCCACATTCTTCTGAAATTCAGTACTTTGAACCTCATGGACACCTCGAATGAGTACACTGGACCTTGTACCAATTTTTTGAGTGTTTTGTGCCATGTTCTTAATCAGGGTTCTTACAATGATTGAGGTTTTATCTACTAGTGCACCACCTACAGCAACATCAATCATGTTATCATCAATTGGATTTAAACCTTCATAAAAATATTTTATCAAAAGTTGATCGATTATTTGGTGGTGTGGACAACTTGAACATAATATTTTAAATCTTTCCCAATATTGATAAATTGTTTCCCCGTGATATTGTCTTATACGACATATTTCTTTCCTTATTGTTGCAGTTTGAGAGGCTGGGAAATATTTTTCAAGAAAAAGCTGATTCATGTTCGCCCAGCCTCTTATTGGGGAATTAACATAATAAAGCTAGTATTTTGCAGTATCTTATAAAGAAAAGGAGAATTATATAAGATTCAATTGTTCATAATCCACATTAGCAGGTTTTAATATTGAAAAAAAAGTGTGAAATTCTTTTAAATTATTATGTGGATCCTCTCTAGGAAGTCCATGGAATCTTGGTAATAGATGAATTAAACAAGATTTTAGTTCAAAATTGAGTGCCTTGCCTTGTAATTGAATGTATGTGGGTTGGATATCAATATCAGGTGAGGTTAGTTATTTTAGTTTTCTATTGTTTTCAACCATTTTATAGAAGTTTATTTCATTTTTTATGTTGGTTCCATAAGAATAAGATGAAGTATCAAGAAGAGTGTTATTGTCTTGTGTGTCCTCCTTCAAAGGGTTCTCTTATGCGTCTTGGGGTTGCTGACGTAAGATCCTCTTCGGTTCGGGTTAAAAAGGTGATAAATCTCCCGGATTAGAATGCATCATTCACAAAAACTACATAAGAAATAAATCAGAACACAAAAATATAGGTAAAGGTATAAGATAAAACAAATAAATATTCAAAAAATTTACAAAAATCTTATAAAAAACACGCACTAAAAACCAAAGCGCTCCCCAGAAATGGCGCCAAAATTTGGACGCTCTGTCATAAAAAGTCAAATTTATTATGTTTATAAAGAGTATTTATAGTCTATGGAATACCCTAGGTCATCTCTCAAGGATTTTTGGTGAGTTTAGAGTGTGAATTTTTAATAAGTACTAAAATAGGGGGTGGTTTTGGAAATAGTTTTAGGATGAAATGACTTAATTAAAAGTTTAAAAGTTGAGAAACCAAAAAGATTTTGAAAAATATGAGATAAAATGGTTCATTTTGAATTCAATACACACTTTTATGTTCATAATTATTGGAGATTGATTTAGGTTTGGAGTAAATATTTGGTTGAAATTAATTAGAATCCCGATTAATTCCTAAGCCTTTATTTCATTTCTTAAGGAACCAAACCTTGACATAACAATCGTATTGTCAAGGTCCAGAACTTATGAATGGAATAAGTGCTTCCAAAGCATATTGAAATCTCAAGGAAGTGGTTAATAAAAATATTCTTTTATTATCCAATCAGAAAAACACAACTCACTCACTCAAAACCTCACGCCAATCAGTTAGAAATTAAGAGCATCTCATTCGCACACATCAAAACAAGAATTAAAATATGAGAGTATGTAAGATTAATGGAAATAAATGTTTTAACCCCAAAATTAATCCAAACCATTAGCTAATATATTCATTTTAACTCCCTTTACATGTGTGTATCTCCCTCATAATGAACTCCCACCGTTTAGCTCGACATCAGGTGGAGGAGGAAGCTCAGGCGAAACTCCTTCTTCATTCTTGACCCCCCTATGAGGATAGGGGCCTCCAGAAATTATAGGATGAGGAGATTAATCCTATATAACTTCAAATTTATATCACTTCACTCCTTGGATGAAATACAAAATGGGGTTCCCAAGGTGCTCTTTTATTGCCAAAATGGGAGGTGGTTTTGGGAACCCTGATTTTGATAAACCACTTGTCCCATTGTTTTCAGCCACTATAAAATATTATATTTATTTTGGGAAAACTAAAAAGTTTCATCCCCACTCTTGACTATATCCACCAAAATTTGGCACCATTTTGACAACTACATCTCGAGATATTGATAGAATACGGAACACTGCTTTTGACTTTGTGCAGATTTGATTCTTTGGACATATCAGTTCATATGGGCATTGTGGATGTCAAATGAGGATTCAGTTTATTCATATGAAATGTATCCCATTACATTTTGGACCAGCACATAAAATTTCAGCCCATTTGGATGTACTTTTTAGTAGCAATATGTGGTTGAGTCCACTGGTGTGCATGGATCCTGTGCAGTTTGACCCATTTTTCTTGGACATCATCATGGACCCTCCAAATCACCTCCACCTTCAATGAGATTATAAAAAAAGTATCGTTGAACTTTTTAAAAGTAATAAATAAAAAATAATTGAATCAAATATGAAGTGAAATTTGTTATTATTTTTATAAAATTTAATACAAAACTAGTTTAGCACAGTGGTGTAAGGGTGAAAATGAAACAGTGAATCGTAGTGCGATCAAAACCCTAATTTTTTCCTTAACTCTGAGGATGAAGAGTTTAGTGGGTAGGGAATCAAATTTTTTTCAGGTCAACCTTTGTGGGATTTTGTCTTGACAAGTTTTTGTGTCTCTTTTGATGGTAGTTTAAGGTCTTGTGATTTGGACCACTGTGGGATAGAGTTTAAGGTCATACAGCTTGACCAAAGCATAGAAAATTTAGGGTCATAAATTTCATGAACTTGAGATGGAGGATGCGACACAAGAGGTTAATTAGGATACCCGGGGTTAATATCACTCCAACCCCTTATCAAGCATGTAAGGGAAATGACATAAATCACAACTCGAGTTTCTCAAGTCATGAGTAATGATATGGGACAGCCATATAAGGAGTAGTTCAGACACACTGGGGTGTTGAGTGCTGCAGTGATGATGTCAGGGCTCTTGAGAATTGGACTATCCTTTTTCAGAGTAACACATTTTGTTGATAGCCACAAGCTCATATGCAGGATCCATGGGCATGCATGCAGAGTTAAGCAAAGGGTCCTTGAATATTGGTATCCTTTCCAAGGGCCATGGAAGGTTGACAACGGTATGAGACGCTCAAGACATGAAGTGAGGTATATGGATTCAAGAATGTATTAAAGGATGGTGGAAGTAACCCGTACTCTAGTTGACTGTGGTAAGTATCTTGCAGTCCTTTGATGAGGAGTGAAAAATGTGAGATGGTCTACACAGTTTATTTTCATGTAGTGGAGACACATTTGTGTCTGTGCAGTTTAACATCATGCAGTAAGGACATGATTTCATGTAGTTTAAAATCATGTGGTAAGGATGTAAGAACCTTCATGAAAGGTGGTAATGTTTTAGCTGGGCCCAAAAAAGGAAACTTGGGGGTCACAATGTATCCCATGAAAATGAGAATCAAGCTGCACATAGTTTTGGATGTCCGTTCAGTTTAATGTCTTGCGATAAGGACAAACTCTATATAGTTTAATTTCATGTGGTTAGGAATAAATGTTCCATTCTATTTAACATCATGCAATAAGGACTATGCGGTACAGTTTAATTTCATGTGGTAGGGACATGTGTAGACAGTTTAGGGTTGTGTATACTAGACTATAAGATTCAGTTCCTAATATAGGGGTGTATGGAGTGTTTCCATGAAGAAATATAACATGAATGAGGACTAAATAAGTATCAACCACACCATGCACCTTTTTAGGAAGATTCAGGCCAAAGGGCCAAAAGGGTCATGGCTACTGCTGGGCTCAAAGATGAAATGTCTACCCGTCACTATGTATCTCATGAAGATGAGAATCAAGAAAAACTTAGTTCTATAAAAGGAAATAATTTACACAGGTCTGACCCATATGTAGAGGTGGGCATTATTTCCATTGACAGTTGAAGATGGGACTAGGATTGGAGATCTAGGTGTCACTATGTATCTTGTATGGGAAGGAATCAGGCTACACATAGTTCTTGAAGTTACATGCAGTTTAACATCATACAGTGAGGATGAAGGTGGATCGATGTGAATTGGTGGGGACATCATGGTTGGGCCCAAGGATAGAATCCTGGGAATCACTATGTATCTCATGGGGATGATAATCAAACCACAAGTAGTTCTTTTAGGACTATCCCATTTAATGTCATGTGGAAAGGGCATTGATCATGCAATTTAACGTCATACGGTAAGGACTTATGGAATGCCTTTTATGGTATTACACTCAAGACCATAATTGATCCATTATGCACCTCTATGCATTGCTAGTGAGGGTAAGTCCCTACCGCGATTCCTAAGCTCACATGAGCTATGCTCGGTGTGAGAAACAAGGAGTGACACGGGTTCCCCTACAGTGCAGAGACAAAAGAGGGGTATAACATGAGAATTTGTATCATGTAGTGGCTGGACTAATATTTAGGATCAAGGAATCCCTATGTATCTCATTAGGAATGAGAATAAAGATGTACATTTTCATGGAGGGAACCGTGTAGTTTAACATCATGTGACAAGGACGATGGACTACCTGATATGAAGGGGAAGGGGATTTGTGGATCTGTGCAGTTTTATGTCATACAGTAAGGACATTGGCCATGAAATTTAATGTCTTGCGGTAAGGACATATTTCGTACAGTTTAACATCATGTGGTTAGGATGAGACATTCCATGTAGTTTAAAGTCATGCGGCGAGGATGAAAGGTTCCACGCAGTTTAATGTCATACAATGAGGATGAAATGTTACACACAATTTAACATCATGCGGTGAGGAAGAAATGTTACATGTATTTTAATGTCATGTGGTGAGTATGAAATGTTCCATGTAGTTTAACTTCATACGGAGAGGATGAAGTGTTCCATGCAGTTTAATGTCATGCAGCGAGGATGAAATGTTCTACATAGTTTAACGTCATGCAGTGAGGAAAAGATGTTATATGTAGTGTAATATCATGCAGTGAGGATGAAATATTCTATACAATTTAACATCATGCGGTGATGAAGAAATGTTCTATGTAGTTTAACATCATATAGAGAGTATGAGTGATAGGGCTTACTATTATGTAGATTCCCTTTTACTTAACAGCTTATGAAAATCATTTCTTGAGAAATATCTCATTGGTGGGAGGTGTGAAACACTTCACATCCATGGTGGCCAGTGAATATTATATATTATGATAGACCTTATACATGATGTGATGTCCTTCCCACTTTGGATCCAATTTTAGGGGATTTTTTCCTGGTGTCATCGGGGTTCTGAGATCCAACACCAGCTCTCCCAGAAGGAATGAGTGGAGGAGAAACTTTTTATTGAAAGCTCGTGCAATCCTATTATGGTGGACTTCAAGGTTGTGCAGTGTGCACAACCTCTTCTCATTTAGTTGTTCCAAATCATCCAAAAGTTTCTACGATTGTTCATCATTTGAGAGTTATCCGCAAATGGCTATTCAGAGTGAGGGCAGATGGACCTCTATGGGAAACAATGCCTCGGTCCTGTACACTAGTGAGTATAGCATTTCTTGTGTAGCAGTATGCATGGTGGTGTGGTAGGACCACAAAGCATGGAGGAGTTTATCTATACAATACTTATTATCCTTGTTCAGCATCTTATAGAGTATGTTCGATAAGGTCTTATTTAAGGCCTCTATCTTTCCATATGCCGCTACATGATAGAGGGATAAGTGATTGGACTCAATGATGTACACCTGGTAAAGCTTCTTCAACTCAGTGGAACAGAATTTGTTGTCATTTTTCGTCAACATTGTGTGAGGGACTTCAAACTTGGTGATGATATGGTACTTCACAAATTTGATGATATTCTTTGTCCTGACTTCCTTGAGGGGTATCACCTCAGCCCATTTTGAAAATAAGTCAATGTAAGTAAGGATGTACTTGACCTGCTTAGCAGTGGATGGGGGATATGGGCCCACAACATCCATCCTCCAAACAAAAAATGGCCAAGAATATTTAGAAGTATGTAATAATTCCATGGGCTGATAGATGAAGTTTGCATGGATCTGGAATGCATGAAATTTATTGGTGAATTCCACATAGTACTGTATCATGGTTTTCCACTAATACCCCTACCTTCTGATTTGGTGGGAGAGCCTAGTTTCAGATTGATGGGCGCTACAAGAGCCTGTATGGACTTCCTCCATGACAGTGAGAACTTCTCCTTCTACTATGAACCTGGGAATAATTCCATAAAATCTACACTTATAGAGTATTTTTTATCATTTAGGGCATCATAACAAGTGAAGCTCACTTCTTGATGCTGAATCTATTCCCTTATGGCACGATCTTTTCAGAGAGTACCATATCAAAGATAACTGATTATGGGCTCCATCCTTCAAGGGGTGGTCATTGGTTCATCATGATTTGAGGAAGTGCTGACCTGGTTGATCTCTTCCATGTCACATATGGTGATAGATGACACCATTATTTGATGTGTAATACAAAATGTTTCTTCCTCCTGAGTAGGGTTGGACAAGATAGTGGTTACATTGACCAATGTGTTAGTGTAATCATTATATGATTGGGGGACATAATGTAGTGTGGGATCAGAGGTAAATTCCACCATTAATCCCTTGACATAGCCAGTGAGGGGGGCCAAATTCTATTTTTATGGCATATTCACCATTTACCTACTTTATCATTAACTCCAAATCCCATTTGATGTTCAGGTAGGCTATGTGTATCTATAGGTATATTTTCAAGCCAGAAATGAGAGCTTGGTATCTGGCCTCATTATTTGTGATGCCTTAGGATAATGAGAAAGAGTATGGAAAAATTTCTTTGTCTGGGGAGACAAGTAAAATTCCTAGACCAACTCGATTGAGCTTTTTATTTTCCATTCTTATGCCGATAGGACTCTAGGAGGCACCATAAAATTATATATCCCATGTTCGGGGAGTTTCATGGGAATAAAATAATTCTTCATCATGGAGATCAGTGTCTTTCGATGTATTTTCTAGGGCAGGGTGTGTTGTGAGGAAATCAGCTAGGGATTTACATTTTTTCAACTTTTATGATATGAAATGAATGTCATATTGCTGTAGAATGACTACCCATAGAGCCAAGATCCCATTAAGCATGGGGGAGGGGAAGGATGTACTTGAGTAGATCAATATGAGATACCAGGTGGACCTCATGGTTCTTCAAGTAGTGCCTCATCCTTTGTACAGTGAAGATGAGTGTGAGACAGTTCTTCTCGACATCAGAGTATCTGGTATCGATACCAAGAATGGTTTGACTAAGGTATTATAGACTATTATTTATTCCTATATCATTCTTATAAATGATAAGGGAACCTAATGATTACTCGATATCATCCATCTATAAGATGAGTGGTCTTACTTCCACCAGAAGCATTAAAATTGGTGGGTGCCAAAAGTACTGCTTGAGACTTTTGAAGGATTTCCAATATTCATCATCCCATTGGTAGGTGACTCCCTTATTCATTAACCTCATGAAGGGAATAACTTTTTTGGACAGTTTGGATATGAATCTACAAATGTATGTGAGGTTACCTTGGATTCCCTTGATTTATTTTAGGTTCATTGGGGGTGACATTTCCAAAATAGAACTAGTCTTCTCTAGGAAAACCTCAATGATGTGATGGCATACCAAAAAGCCAAGTAAATTTCCTGATGTTACCCCAAAGTCACATTTTAGTGGATTCATCTTTAGATTATGCTATCGTAGCTTGTTGAAGATTTCTCCGAGATTCGTGAAGTGATCACATCGCTGTCAGGATTTAACCATGAGGTCGTCGACATAACACTTGACTATACTTCCCAAGAACAACTTAAATTTGAAATGCATGGAGTTATGATATGTGATTCCCACATTATTTAATTCAAAGGTAATGACCTAATAGTAAAAGATACCTTGAGGTGTTTTTAAGGCAGCGACTTCTTCATCCTCAGGGGGCATCTTGATTTGATTATACCCTAACTACCTATCCATAAAGGAAAGGACTTAAAAGACAAAATTTTCATAGATCAAGAGTTCTATGATTGGTAATGTAAAATAATCTTTTAGGAAATACTGATTAAGGTATATGAAATCAATGAATACCCTAATCTCCCCATTATTCTTCTTGAAATAGATGATGTTGGAAATCCATTCTGGGTATTTTACTTCTTGGACAAAGTTGGATTTGATCAACTTATCGAATTCTACCTCTATATTGGTGGAATGAGAGGGGTTCATCCTCTTGGATGCTTTCTTAAAGCTTCAATTCTCATCGGGCAGTCCAAGATGATGCATAGCCACATCTGGATTCAATCTGAGTATTTCTGTGTAGTTCCAGGAAAACACATATCGATGATACTTCAGAAATGAAATGTACATCTCTTTATCTTTGAGAGGCATGGAAAGACTAATCAAGGTAGGCCATGGATATTATTCTATCCCTATATTTATCTTCCTAAGATCATCTATGGTATTAGATATGACTTCCTCAAATAATGGTGGGGATTTCATGAGATCTTCATCATATTCCTCCATTTCTGTGTCTATGGATACATCTTTGGGTGAGGATAGAAACCCGAGAGCCTCTCCATCACTATCAGGGTGAGGGAAGACATGATAAGAAACATCATCATCACTTTACATATGAATTTTTGTAGAGATATTCCAAAGTTGATTGTTGTTGAGGACAGGAGAGGCGCATCTAACACCTATTTATTGGGTGGTGGATCTATAGTTGTCCTATGAAACTGTTCTCTCAGAGTGGCATGGAATCAATTAATTGTCTTCTGAACCATCCAATTGTCTAATTTTTTCACACATTTGGCTGGAACCTCCTTCCAATCATCCTAATATTCTACTTGGACCATGGTTATGTAAGCCACTTGATCTAGGGAATTATCTATCACCACTTGTCTGAAATCGATCATACATTGAAGGACTTCTTTGAAGATGAAAGAATTTTGGATATTATGACCCAAACTTCCGTGGAAAGGGAAGTAATTGGGGTAGTCTATGAGTTTGACCTCATCAGGCTTCTTGGGTTGTGGAATTATGATAAAGATATTGTCCAGGGATGCTAAGAAATAACCGAGGACCTATTATTTATGAAATGAGTGCACCTTATTCATTCGTTATTCAAATCATGGATGAACTTGATTTCTTTGTGCTTCTGGATTAGGGTGATTATGTGGTTGTTGCTTCTCGATAGGAGGTGCTGAGAGGTTTGGGGCCTACCTAGCCATCTGGATAGGTGCTAATGCTGGATTGAGAGTGAAAACTATAGCTTCTGTTATGGCTAGCCCTTTTCCCTATGTCATGAGAATGAGTCTAGCTTTGGATCAGGTCCTATGAATAGCCTCCTCCAAACGTTGGTCTATTTCAGAAAACTATTGGAATCCATTCAGATATTTCATTAGAATCAGGGGTGTCTTCAACTCATCCTTAAGATTTTTGGCATAGAGTTCTAGAAGCTCCTCTTGTGAGAGAGGGATGCTGAGTGAGTAGGTCAAACCCTTCCACCTTGCTATGAAATCAGACACCCTCTTATTTTCATGTTGTTTGTAGATTTTCAGTTCAATGATCATTGTCCCTTTCAGTATGTAACTAAGTTGATAAAGGAATTTAATATTGAGGTTTTCCCATCCTGACATAGATCCTATTGGAATACTATTATACCAAATGAAGGCTAGCTCTGCCAGAGTCTGTACAAAACACCTCAGCTTGGTTGCCTCCTGTTGATCTTGAGGGCCCATCATCGACCTGCATTGGGACACGAAGTGTGTGAGATATTTCTTGGGGTCGACTGCATTTTAAAAGGTGGATAAGTTAGGATTACCAAAGTTGGGTGAAGGTGGGATGTCATCGAACCATTTAGGATATGGATTCCTTTTAGGCTACACAGGCACGCACCGCCCTTACATGGATTTTATTCAAGTAACTAGGGACTCAATGATGTTAAGGAGATATAGAGGCACTGCTTCTTGGACTATCTCCCACTCTTGGGGAGCCAATGGGGGTTGATGAGGTGAACCCATTTTTATCTCTTAATGTTTTTTAATTCGTCATAGGACTGAACAGTTATCCTAAAGGGGGAGAGGATATTGTCGCAACAGAGGGAAGTCATGATCATTTTCAAATTCCTCATGCATGTGGGTTGGTTACCTAGACCCGAAGCTAATATGATATTCATAATCTTCCCTTGATGATGGATCAATTGTAGGAGGGAGAAAATTTGTCTCTTCTTGGAGAATATACCCCGTGGGAATATTTCCCCTAAGTAACTCCTCATTAAGTTGATGAAGAGCTTGTATTTCACTCTCATATTATGAAAATCAGTCCTCCAAGTAAGGAAACTCTCTCCTCCTGGGAGGTGATTGGGATGTGTTTGCACCCTTCCCCTTGGAAACATTCTATTGGGGAGGTGGAAACTCGATATTTGGAATTGTCATATTTTGGATCTATCTTTGGTTTCCGGTGCACGCAACCTCGTTCATTGAATTCAAGTCACCCTCCTCCCGAGGCATGTTTTCCATGTCACAACCCTCTATATTTATGTCAAGATCAATATATTCCATGTTAACAATGATGAAATTCATGAAGGAATATCAAACAATGGTGGTCATGCCATTTCTTTCAACGCAATAGGATGATTCTACATAGCTTCTATCAGGGTCTTTATTCGAACCCTTGGTCTTATTGGGCCATTTTGGATTGCGATATTAGTAGATATTAACTATCCTCACTATGCATTCCTCCCTTTTTGGTCTATGAATAGTGAACTTGAGGGAGTTTCTGGTTAGGGTTTCCAAACGGGCCCCAACCAGCAGAGGCGTGTCTTGCGGTTGGTGATATGCTAGCCTTTGATTCATTTATCCCAATATAGAGAAGGATTATTCCATACATGGTGGTGATAATGATGAAAATTACTCCAACCCTATGGGATGGAGGTTATTCAGGGTATTAGTTGGCACTGATTGGTCCAATTTTTGAGGATCCAATGGCTCCAATCGGGGATTTGACGACTCCCATGACAAATATGAAGATATAAATGCCCCTATCCCAGTGGAGAGGGGTTTTTATAGGATCCATGATGATGTATCTAGGGTCCTATCAGGGGATGATGAACCTGGGGATGGTGATTGAGATATAAATTCTCCCAGCCCAGTGGGATGATATTTTCTTGCAGTTGCTTCCAATGCATCCCAAATTCTCTCAAGAATTGATGATCTGAGAGGTGGAAATAGTGGTAGATATCCCACTGGTCCAACGGGCTGGGTATGGTCCTAGATGGATAATACTATAGCTATAATAACATCCCATTTTATGTGGTTCAATTGTGGTTGCATAGGATCAGGGTGCGATGGTGCCCCGTGATGAGAATCATTTATCACAAGAAGTTGTCCAAGTGATCAAAAATTCAGTATTCATGTTTGAAATGTATTCTTATTATTTTGAGGGGCCCAATTTGAAGTCATGTTGGCTATCCTACCTCTCTTTATATAATGTCTAGGAACTGTTAGAGTAGAGGAATTCTGTTGCAGTGACCAACTAGCCTTAGTGTTTCCTTATCCCTTGATCTTGCTAGAGGCTATAACATTACAAGATGTTGTATCTGAAGAGATCTACTCTTCCAAGGGAGCAGAAAAGTGTAATTCTCTATATTTACCCATACTCAGATGTAGATGCATGATGTAGCTTCAGATATTAACTGTCGAAGCATCATGATGCAATAACAGATAGCGTGTTGCAAGTTTTCACTATAATTTTTTGATTTTAGATCCCAAGCCATGGAGATAAAAGCTAGGTCAAGTTGGAAACATAGTATCCTGATTTTCTAAAGGTGAAACTCATATCTAGGATAAAGGATATACCGATACTTCAGCTTCTAATGAGTATCCCACATATTCTGGTGTAGATAAGGAATGAACTCCTTTTGTAGCTTGTCTGGGGTCTCATAGATAGAAGTAGAAAGGGGCCATAACATTATGGGGAGGTTGTTTCCAGAAAAATATCTCCATATTTCAATTTCGGCATCCTCCTCATTAGACTTGCATGCCTCCACCTAGTCAGACCATAGAAGATGGCTCTGATGGTCGCCTGCTAATGGGAATGGAGTATTTCTAGAAGTTTACAGGGAACCATATATGTTTAGCCCCATTGTTTTGAGAACCTATCTGTACGAAGGTGTAGGGGTTTGGTTAACCTCTCTATATGGAGGTGTATGGAAAAAGGGAGGACTACCTTTCCCATGGGAGATATCATCATGGGGAGGTTGACCATGGTGGATGTTAGGGGTAGAGTCCCTGTGATCCATCTCCACACTACCACATGGAGAACTATTGTGGTAATGAACGCCTCTAGCTTCCATTTCGACAGAAGAGTCGAAAGAACCTTGTGGCATTGAGAACGTGTCTTGAACGACCCCAAGGACACTAACATTGAGAAAATTTGGGGTATGGTCCATGTTTTGTATCATGGTCAGAATATTCTGACCTGCCTTTTGTGATTTTGTAGGGATATGAGCCTGCTACATGATGGTTTCCAAAACTTGTATATAACCGTCAGGTGTCGTGGGAGTATGTTCCCACTACCTAGAAGATTTTGAAATATTCTGATAATCTATTTCATTATTGATAGGGATATGAGCCCATTTTGAGGCATGTGCCATTCTCACTTGATGAGCCTAAATCAATATGGAAGTATGATCCCTATCTTGAGCCTTTGGGATATGCCACTGGTCTTTCATGGAAGGAATATGATCCTTCCTTGAGGAATGTGGCACTATCACCTGATTGGCCCCGGTTTGACCAAGAATATGAGTCCGGTCTAAAAATGAATTCCCTGTTGAAATATGTCGATGGACCTCCAGAATGGGAGAAGGAATATGAAGCTTCCCTTGTGTTTACTTGGAATGATTTTGGAATAGTTTCTCATTAATAGAAGTAGTAATATGTGCCTGAATTTGATGATTTTTCGAGATATTCCGGACATATCCATTGATAGGAATATGAGTCCATACCAAGGCTTGTTCCATTCCCACTTGGTCAACCTTAACCAGAACAAGGATATACACCCAATCCTAGTACTTTGGAGTATGCCTACATAATTCTTCAATAGGAATGTGCCCATGTCCAGAGGCGTGTGCTGCTCTCACCAGGTTAGCCCCGGTTGGAACGGGGATATGATCCAGATACGATGCTTCTCCCTTCATCAGAATATTATGATAATCCTCTTGGATGGGAGAAAGAGTGTTCTCTTACTATGGTATAGATAATTTTTCATGATGATCAAAGTGTTGTGTTGTCCTGACTATAGGGATAGGAGTATATCCCTATCCCTTCACCCGCAATAGTGCCCGAATATGCCAGCAGAGTTATTTATCTATTGCTAAAATGTATCTGTATTTTACCAAAGTGTGTGT
The DNA here is from genome assembly GCA_963277665.1 of Viscum album. Lineage (NCBI taxonomy): Eukaryota > Viridiplantae > Streptophyta > Magnoliopsida > Santalales > Viscaceae > Viscum > Viscum album. The sequence continues at coordinate 115,043,412 of OY728139.1, read as the reverse complement.
AGGGATATGATCCTTCAAATTTTATGTCTCCATAATGAATTGGTAGATATATTATATTGAAGTGAGGATATAAAACCAATTCTTTCCTCCTTGTTCCATCAGAGTATGCTGATGGGATTCGTATACGGGGGCAAGAATATAAGCCTCCCCCATGATTGCTGCGGAAATATGCCTGCAGACTTGTTCAGAGTGAGCTGGGATATGATCCTACTGGATAGTCCTTGCCTGAGTATGCAGACAATCATCATCGGAGGGAGCAAGGATATGTTCCCTCTCCAAGATATCCAACACCTTTCTTGTCTGATGAATTTTCCATGCAACCTGTGAATGGGCATCAGAAGGCACCGTGTATCAGATGGTACCCTCAAAAGGTGACTGAGGGGTACCTGGAGGATGTTGTTGGTGACGGTAGTTAGTTGGAGCCCTCTTGGTAGGATCCTAAACCTAAAGGGAGACATATCTAGCTTCCTGATTTACCTTCCTCAGATATAGAAGGTGATGGTTATTGTACTATGGGGATAATCTCCTAAAGATATTGGTTGTGGCGATGAGAGACACAGGTTCAATAACATCCTTTCCTTGGCGAGGCGGACTTACCAACCATCGTGTATGGAGGAATTCAAAAGTATCCTCCATGTTCAGGATAGTACCATATCAATGGTAATCCTGAACCATTGTATTTGATACCTACTGTTGAATTTTCCATGTAGGTGAGACTATTTTACAAGGTGTGGAAGTTTCAGTTGTGAATGATTTTCCAGAACTAATGCTGGATGATGACGACATCATCTCAAATCGGGCTGCTGAAGTAGTATCTGCAATTATACAAATGAAAAATAAAAAGGTTACCAATTAGTGTAGTATCGTAGGAATAATATACTCAATTAGATATTCATGGTTAAATCATTTTTTATTTTATTCCTAATTCTTCCCTTCCACTCATTTGAACTTATCCAAATGAGGATGTAATTATGAGAAACCTAGATATAGAGGATCATTTGTAAGATTATTTAGGTCTTATTTCTTGGATTTTATAGGTTTTTCAAAACAAAGTGTCATGATGCATTATAACCCAATCATTTTTTTTCATTAGAGAGATTCATGTTGGGTTCACCATTTTTTTTTTCATCAAGAAATATGGCATGTAATGGGTTTCACTCGTTATGTTACCAATGTCACTTTTCTCTAAAACTCCCAATGGTTCCCCCATCCGTAGATGGGTCCGTAATTTCTTTCCAAAGGCTAGAGGTCATTTGGGTTTTCATGACCAGTGACTCTTAGGGACTCACATTGGTCGAGAGGATGGGAGGTCAGGATCATCGCACCCTTTTGGAGGGAATTGTTGCCTACTCTAGAACTCTCTTATAGATTTAAGATATGTTTGTGAATATCTTCCCAATCTTGATATAAGACTATTTACCCTAAATAAATGAAATTAGGTTAATTTTATTTTATATGAAAAAGACTAGGATCTCTTGGGTGAGTCCATCTATATGTATCTGAGGTTCTTCATTATTCTACGGTAACAGGTTGTTTCTCATATGCTGAAACCATCACTACTACAAATAAGTCTTTTAAAAGAGATAGAAACCACTTTTAACAGTCCTAGAAAAGCATTGTTAATTGCGGTGAAGATAAATGGGGGTACCCTTTAACAGTGCTAAAAAGCTGCTGATAAAGGGGGCCCTTTATCCCCGCTAAAAAAAGTACTGATAAAGGTCCCCCCTTTATCAGTTCTTTTTTAGTGCGAATAAAGGACCACCTTTATCAGGAATATTTTGAGTGATGATAAAGGTGGCCTTTATCAGCGCTCAAAATAGCGCTGATAAATTCTTAGTTTCCTGGGACGTGCTTTTTATTTAACAACACACCCAACACCTACACACCTACACACCTGCACAAACAACACATCTAGCACCTACACACTTGCACAAAAACAACACCTGCACACGAACAAAGCATAGAAGAATGAATCAACACACACAAGAATTTATAAAACAATGCTATATACATTTACTTGACATCACGAATACAAAAAAAAAACACTTTTATATACATTTCAAACAATGTTTTATATGGTTACAATTACAATTATCCAACAAACAGTTAAAAAAATTAATGTTTCATCCTTTGGCATCAGTGTTCCCCTCTCAAAAATTGTCGTCCATGGTATTAGTTACCGAACAAAGCATCCAAACTCAAGAAAAAATTTCCACCTATATAAGAAAACAAATATTATGTTAGTAATACAATAATGAAATAAATTAAAAATTAATATGAAATAATACATTAATAAAAGGATATCAAATATTGAAGGATAGAGGATTAGGACTCCCTCACTCTAGTTTTCAACGGCAGACACGCTGAAATAGAAAAACCTATAAGTATAAATCTATATACCTATGATTCCATTTGAGTGACCACACATCAATGAAACCATTCAAGGTTCACTAAGGTGAAAGACGGAGGGAACTTGACAACCTTCGCGGGTTCCACTGTCGGTTCTTTTGTGTCTTTTAGAGACTAGAAAACACAACGTATTATCTGAAAAGGCACAACGACCCATGTCTCATCATCCAAAGGTGATATTGCAGAAATGTTAGATCTCTGTAAGTTCTCTATCATGTTTAGAATCAACCTATCAAAAGGAATGAAACTATGGAAACTTGTCGATCATGTTGACCGGCTTACAACCATTTGTAGGTTTGCTGATTTTAAATGCCCTTATTTAGGCCATGGGTTTTTCCACATTCCTTTTCCTTCTTTGGACTTGAATGGGAAATCTTGGAGCACTAGTTCGATCAATTTAAGGCCATGAACTTTGAGATTACACGATTGGAATCTAAATTTCAACCTATCTGATTTCAAGGAGACTTATACCTAGGTTTGGGAAAAAATACACAGCTTAAACTAGATCCTATGGCATCCAGAAATTTTATTTGATATCACATATGCATTAGGAGTCCCCATAAGGATGTAAAGTGCACAAAAATAGTGTCTTTTAGCCATTTTTCTTGTATGCTGGTAGAGTTTGATCTGAGTATTCCAAGTATTGATAATATTGTGCTTTTTACTCTACAGGATGATATTAATCTTAGAGTGGAATATGAAAAAACGCCTCTCTTTTGTGAATAATGTACTGTTATTGGTCATACTACCTCGAACTGTAGAAGAAAAATGATTTTTCTTGAATTTCATCTGAAGGGAAATGACTTAGATCACTTTAGAAGAAGAGATAAGAGTGATACACTTCTTAATGAGGCAGAGAGGAATGTAGATGTTGGAGTAGTTCCACCTCCTATCACAACTCCATCTTTGAGTTCTGTTAATAATGTTTTTATCTCTTTAAATGATAAGGGTGTCCCCATTTTAGATTTCACTAGGCTAGAAAAAGAAAACTTAGATGGTACCTAGTCTAGGAATGTTGCTCCAAATCGTGATAGTACATTGTGTACTACTGTCTTTTCTAGTCTAGATAGACCCACAATCTCTTGGACTGATTTGGGAGAAAGTGAACATAAGGACATTGTTTTTTTCAAGGACATGCTATCCATAGGTTTTTATGATGACTAGGTTGCTGAAGACTCATAGGATAGTCAAACGGACATGGAATGTTTTACCCATGAGGCAGTGGAGCTCAACATATGGAAAGAACAAAAGATGATATATGATAACAACCATAAGGGGAAGGATAAGCTAGATGAAACCTATTTTCCAAAGACTAAATCTGGGGGATCTCTCCCATCCAAATCAACCCCTACTCAGGGGACATATTCGATTACACCTGATGCTGACTCAACATTTTCTGCAGGGAAAGTGATTGCTGATACTCCTTCTGCCCCTGTTTCTTATAGTGTTCCCAAATCCCCTGTCCCTCGTGGAAAAGGATCGGCTCCGACCCTTTTTTCAGCCTCCCCATATGATAAATATGAAGGGGGATTGTATGGAAACTCTAATATACCCTTGGAACTAGTTCAAGGCTTGGATAGTAAAGGGAATAGAACATATCCTCCCACTCATGATTTTAAAGAAAAGGTTAAAGTAAAGGTATGCACTCATAATCACTTTGATTTCCTGGCTTCTGAAAATAGTGCAGAAGATTGCGGTGAACCTGCTGTGAATGAAATGAAGGAATATTGTGATATTGTACACTCTGATGATTGTGATGGCCCATAGGTGCTTGTAAAAACATAGAGAGTGGGTCACCACCCTCATAGCTGGGGTGGAAGATCCTCTTGTCTCGGTATGAGCACTCTCTCTTGAGTTTGATGATATGTATTTTGATTTGTTTTTTGTTATTCAGTTTGTATCCTCCTCATTTTTTTACTTTTCCACTTATGTACTTTTCTATCTTTCTTAATTTAAGGGGTCTTGCACCTCATTAAAAAATGTCATTTTTTAATAAAATAGACATATTTGGAGTTATATTGATCACACTATGAATTGTATTGAGGTGGGGTTGATTTCTACACATCAAAAATGAGTCATAGATCATTTTTTTAAAATATTAAAACAATCCGAATGGGTTTGATTGGTTTTGAGTATGTCACTTGTTATTTTACTAAAATTAATATCAAATTTAAATGACACATTTGGATTTATATCGGTCACACTTTGGATAATATTGAGGTTTAGTTGATTATTACACATTAAAAATTACTCATGGATCATTTTCCTAAAGTATTAAAACAATTTGAATTCATTTTCTTGGTTTTCAGTATGTCACTTGTGTTTTTTTCTAAAATTAATATCAATTTTAAATAAAAAAAGACACTTTGAGTCATAAAAATCTCATTGTGCATTGAATTAAGGTTTGGTTAATTCTTATATGTCAAAAATGACTTATGTATCATTGTCCTAAAGTATCAAAACAATCTGAATTCATTTTAACAATTTGTAGTATGTTAGTTGTATTTTTTTTACTAAAATGTCATTTCAAACTGGAAACACGCATTTGGAGTCATACTGGTCGCATCGTGTGTTGGTTTGATATGAGATGGTTTCATACACATCACAAAGAACTTATGAATAATTATCTTAAATTATTAATACAATTGAAGTGGGTTTTCTTGGTTTTCAGTGAGTGACACATTTTGAGCTAAAATATCAATTTTAAACTAATAACATACACTTTTAGCCATAATGTTCACACCATGTGTCAGATTAAGGTGAGGTTGATTCTTACACGTCAAAAATTACTAATAGATCATTTTCCTAAAGCATCAAAACAATCTGAATGTTTTTTCATGGTTTTTAGTATGTCCCTTGTGTTCTTTTCTAAAATTAATGTCTATTTTAAATAAAAAGAGACACTTTGAGTCATACCAATCACATTGTGCATTGAATTGAGGTGCGTTTAATTCCTAAATTTCAAAAATGACTTATGGATCATTTTCATAAAGTATCAAAATAATTCGAATGCATTTTCTCAGTTTATAGTATGTCAGTTGTGTTTTTTACTAAAATGTCATTTCAAACTGGAAACACGCATTTTGAGTCATACCAGTCACATCGTGCGTTGGTTTGATATGAGACTGCTTCATATAGGTCACAAAAAACTTATTAATAGTTATCATAAATTATGAAGACAATTTGAGTGGGTTTCTTAGTTTTTAGTGAGTGACACATTTTGAGCTCAAATGTAAATTTAAAACTGATAACAGAAACTTTTATCCATACTAGTGACACCGTAAATCGTATTGAGGTGCGGTTGATTCGTACACATCAAAAATGACTCATGTATAGTTTTCCTAAAGTATAAAAACAATACTAATGTGTTTTATTGGTTTTCAATATGTCACTTGTGTTTTTTCTGAAATTAATGTCAATTTTAAATAAAAAGAGACACTTTGTGTCATACAAGTCGCATTGTGTGTTGAATTGAGGTGAAGTAGATTCCTACATGTCAAAAATGAGTTATGGATCATTTTCCTAAAGTATCAAAACAATCCTAATGCATTTTATTAGTTTGTAGTATCTCAGTTGTGTTTTTTTACTAAAATGTCATTCCAAACTGGAAAGACACATTTTGAGTCATACCGGTCACATCATGTATTGTTTTGATATGATATTTCTTCATAAACATCCCAAATAACTTATAAATCGTTATCCTAAATTATTAATACAATTGGAGTGGGTTTTCTTGTTTTTTAGTGAGTGTCACGTTTTGTGCTAAAATGTCAATTTTAAACTGATAACAGACACTTTTAGCCATACCAGTGACACCATGTGTCAGATTAAGGTGTAGTTTATTTTCACATGTCATAAATTACTCATGGATCATTTTACTAAAGTATCAAAATAATCGGAATACATTTTCTTGATTTTCAGTATTTCACTTGTGTTTTTTTCTAAAATTAATATCAATTTTAAATTAAAAGAGACACTTTGAGTCATACTAGTCGCATTGTACGTTGAATTGAGGTTAGTTCAATTTCTACATGTCACAAATGACTTATGGATCATTTTACTAAAGTGTCAAAATAATCCGAATGTGTTTTCTTATTTTTCAGTTTGTCACTTGTTCTTTTTACTAAAAATAATGTCAATTTAAAATAAAAAAGAGACACTTTGAGTTATACCGGTCACATCATGTGTTTTATTAAGGTGGGGTTGATTCCTACACATTTCAAATGACTTATGTATCATCTCCCTAAAGTATCAAAACTACTGAATGCATTTTCTTGATTTTGAATAGGCTAGTTACTATGATAGCAACCATAATGACCTAAACATTTTATACATTGATATCACATATGAGTAGATTAATATTCCTTAAATAAAAGAAATAAATTAAACATAAATATGAAACAATGCATTAATCTATGAAAAATGATTTTACTGTGAAAAAATCAAAATTACCTCTGTGATTGAGCAGACACATCGTCGTTTCTCTTCCTGCAAAGGCATATCACATGGAAAGAAATCTTATAAAATAAATGAACACTTCAAGGAATAATGAAAATCAAATCAATGTTTAATTATATAAATTTCCATTAAAATAGAGATATTATATCATAACATTACCTTTACATATTTCCAAAGGGTTTATTTGGTCTAGATATAATCTAATAACAAAACTAATAATTATTTGTGAACTTCACTACTATTGGTTAACTATTGCTTACCATAGCATATAATCTGAACTTCCGATCTGGAATCCCCGTGATGATCTCATCAGACACCATCTTTATGATATCATAATTCAACGTTCAATTTTCCTTCTCTTCCTACACCCATTTACCTAATAAATGGGTGCTAAAAGAGAAGGAAAAGTGAAAGCTGAATGATGATATCATAGAGATGGTGTCGGATGAGAGAATCATAGGGATGCAAGATCGGAAGTTGATATCAGATGCTATGCTAAGCAGTAGTTAACCAACAATAGTGAATAATCCTTAGTTTTGTTATTAAATTTTTTAGTGATGCACAACTAATATTATTCCAACACACTACATCAGTAGAAAAAAAAAATGACCAAAATACAAAATATAAATGATCCATGTCATAATATTTTAGGTCTAGTGATTTTGGAAACATGGAAACAAAAAGAACTATTTCACAAGAGTCTCTCATTAAGTTATGCTTTACTAGAAAGAGAAATCATTTCTAAAACCATTATTCATAACCTAAGGATATAACACATAATAAATAGTGATCATATATGCTCAATAAGTGTAAAAAAGGGATATATCAATGATCATATAAGGATAACATAAGTAGTATGAATTCACCTTCATCCTATTTATGTACAATCTTCCATCAGGTATGCTACCCATTTGTTTCTAAACACATCTATATCATCTTGTGAATATGAGTTTTTGTGACAATCATGGTAGTAATGAAAAAATTTAAATACACAAATTATTAATAAATATTTTAAATGAACTTGTAATTATTTTAGAACATAACTCTCCAGGGATGTTAGTTTGTTGATGAAATACGATCTATTTCATAAATTTACAAACATAATAACTATAGTCCTTTCTGTTTTTTTATTTTGAACATTATAGAAACATCGAGAAAAATAATTAATTTGTTTTGAATGTGTTTGGATAGTGAAATATTATTATATATACTAGGATAATTGTCCAGTTGTAGATCTCATGGGCATTCTTATCCTTAGGCCCTGGATTCATTCCATGAAGTATACAATATTGATGCACCACTCTATCATAACAAAATCCTCATTAAAATATAATATAAATTATATAACTAGATGTTTAGTTCTAAAATGTTGGATTTAGTGTATTAAAAATTGAAAAACTCCATCATGTGTGGTCAGTTTTTTGGATATCCATGAATTGAATCTAGAAAATAAATCTTTGGAGTATCCAAATTGACCGTAATGAGCATCTAATGCTTCCTAAAAACACAAAAAGGAATTAGTAATGAAATAAATGAAAATATAGTTGATATGATTAAATTGTAGAGTTTTACCCTTACATCGTTGGTATTAAAAAGATTCTATTATCCATAATTTTGTTTTCAAATGATTTGAGCATGGATGAAATTATTTTAACCTCTTTATCAAAATTTATTTCTTCTTTTGAAGAGGTGATGTGAGGACTAACGAGTCCAATTTTTTGTCCATGGGGAAATCCCTTCAATTGTTTTTCATATATACGCCTGCAAAAAAATATGAAATGTATTTATTCATAATTATCATAGTATATCATATTTTTTAAAATCAAATCATGAAAACATACCTCATGTATACATTTACAACTGAGGCACCTAACCATTCATACTTGAGGATTCCATTTACATTTTCAGCACTGATGTAATCTGATTTTTCCTCTTCGTACATATTTTTTTTAAAATAAATTGTGTGAGTATTTCTATCTATAAACTTTATATCCATATGATACTACAATGATATTAAATGTGGATATAGAATGGGTGGGGTGAATGTACTCTCCGTAGATTGTTTCAATCGGTTGGTTGATCCTTGAGATAGTTTTGAGCTGATCTTTCATTTAACCCCCTTCTCTTTGTCATTATGTAATAACATTAATCAGTTCAGAACTTTTTTCATTAAATTTTAAAGGTTCATCTTGAAAATTAAATTGGAAATGAATACCTCATTGTCAATATGTGTTTTTACAAGAATTGACGACCATGCGAGGAATATTCCAATAACTTGTTCGACCGTATGAATGTCGTCATCATTATTTGGAATAGGTAGCTCGATGCTTGGATCATGAGCTACATTAATCAACACTCTAAAATTATCCATTGGAAGTGGTCTATTGTGTATCATGTCGTTCTGCATATTGAACAACGTAGCCCTCGCTACAAGGTGATAGGTGGGAGTTTATAGATATAAATCACAGTCATTTTCATCCTATATAATATTTGTACAATAAAGGTATCAGTTTCTATGTGATTCACATTTCATAGAAACAATTATTATAACATTGATTACCTCAGCTAAGTCAGGTTTTTTAGGGGAATGGCTCACCTCAAAACTGGTGGGGGGTAAGGAGATATTTCCACACACGGGTTGTTCTTGAGTTTTTTGTTCTATTTTCCCCCCATCAAACTTACTATCATCTCTCCATGGTATTTTAATTTATCTTGAAACATATATAATGTTTCTCTCATATTTTTCATTTCCTTAATTTGATCCTCTTGTTTTTCATTACGAAAATATGTTCGGGGAGTCACCCCAAAACACGCACCTCTAACGCGACCATACTGTTCTGGCTGCTTCAAGACCGCTGAAAGTATGTCTGTATCTGGTGCGGGTGTTGTTGATTCTTGTAACTATTTTAGATAGAAAATATAGGAAAATAAGTAATCATTATTATGTAATATAGAATGAAAGCAAAACAAATTTATATTATGTCATACTTACACATGTTTTCCGCACTTTTTGTGTGTTTTAATCTATCAATATCCCCTCTTTATTTATAAGAGCCTCCTTCTATAGCACATGGTGTGGGATGGAAGTGGATTTTGATTTCAATTAATCAATATTCATACAAATAGATGAACATGGTTATGGTGTTGTTTTATGTCACATAAAAGTATTATGGTAGATTTAAAATACGTACCAATTTTTTCTCAAGTGAAGCATACCCCATCCTTTCTTTACGATAGGGGTACGCTAGTTTTGATTCCTGTTCCTTATTTTCATCACTCAGTTACTATTTAATAAATAAAAAACTATCAATTAAAGTGATGAATACAAGAAACATCAAAAAATGTATTACCAGACACATTGTACCTAAAAATTATGCTCCACACGATGGCTACTAAATGCATCCCATGCTCCTTGGGATATCAAGTGTGCATAAAGAGGAGGTGGGTGCAGCTTAATTTTTCCTTCAACATCTTTAAGATGATATTTTGTTAAAATTGTGAGGAATCCTATATGAATCCTTCCTATAAATCTTAATACATATTCCTTGTGCGAGGCATCTACTATAAATGCACTCTATAATGGATGATGTAGAGTAAGTCAATGTTTTAGTATTTTATTTTATTTTAATAAATTAAAGAAATTATATCATAATGTTACCATAATATCTTCCCACATTAGTGTCTTAAGCCCAGTGAAAACATGGTGCAATGATGGTACATCAATCGACATGCGTTGTTGAGTGACGATTCCAATATAGCTACTAAATATGGATTTTTTGGGGTTAACATGCTGGCCTCGCTTATTCTATCCCACCTAAAATTTGATGGATTTTTCTTTTTTCCTTAAGGATTTTTTCTAACACCATCAAACTATGGTGATCTTTTTTTTGCACCACCAGGGTTTCATTGCCTACCATTTCCTTAGTTTCAACATCATCATTATGTTCCTTCGGAGTGCTAGCATCGGCAGTAGGACCAACAGAAACAGGTTGAGAAACTTATTGTACCTCAGCATTGGGACCAAGAACAACAGGTTGAGAAACCTATTGTTCCTCTGCACTGGGACCAACGATAGCAGGTTGAGAGACCTGTTGTACCTCGAGATTGGGTGCATCAGTAGGTGTAGAAGTCATTATCTGCATAAGTGGTTTAACATTTAATTTAGATTACATAAAAGCAACAATGAATAGATAATAACATAAGGTAACATAATGTATATTACAATAAAAAATAACCTTATTATTGAACTCTCTCTTTTTTAAAGGCTGAAGAGATTTGACCCCTCTATTGACTATGTAAATTTCTTCATTGTAGTCTCCTATGAAATACAAAATGATGTCTACATTGGGACCGCTGTGAAATGATTGTGAAGTCCCAATTAAAGGGTCATCCTACGTTGAATTTTCATCTGACCCTTCAGCTATTTTGGTCAATAACAGAACAATTGACTAGTTTCGGTTTGCGGGATCTAGAACATAAAATACTTGTACTACCTGTGATTCCATTATAAATGGTTTGTATTTCTCCCCTTCCTTACTGAATTCAAGTTTCAAGAATCCCAATTCATCTATTTTAACAACACTCCTATTATCAACCCACTTGCATTGAAAAATCAACACTTGGAATTTTATATAATCCAACTCCCATTTTGTTTGATGATGCCAAAGTATGACATATTCGTATAAATTATATTTTTGTCTGTAACACTGGAAACATTCATCAATTCAACCACACGTGTAACCCCACTATTTTGCATGGAACTATCTTTATCATGTTCATTAGTATATAATGTATAACCATTAACTACATAATCATTTTAAGATAATACATACACACTTGGTCCTCCGGCTAGCCATCGAAGTCATCTTGAAATTAAATCTGGATTTTCATCTAACTTATTAAAAATATGGTCCCAAAACCATCCTATAAACTATTGATTATGTGTATTTGATATCTATTTTTCAGACCTATATGGATTCAAATGCCTAATAATTTATTTGTGGGTTTGAAAATATGGGTCAACGTCGAAACTGTTATGAAAAATGTAAAGGTGGGCCTACTCCTGATCTGTAATATTGATTGTGACAACCTCTATTCCATAAATTCCTTCACCCTCAAGCCGCCCAGTGTGATGATATTTCAGCAGACCAATGCTTTCCACACTAGATAGGTATTCGGTACAGAATTCAATGACTTCCTCAACAATATATCTCTCCACAATAAAACCCTCTGGCTGACTTTAATTTTTGACATACCCTTTCAAAATATTCATATACCATTCAATGAGGTATATCAATATATAATGTATAGGACAACATATTCAAATCTCTCTCACCAAGTGAACCATCAAATGAACCATCATATCAAAGAATTTTGGAAGGAAGAACATTTCCAATTCACATAATATGATGGAAATTTCTCTTTTCGTTGTTGGAAATTTCTCTTGGTCTATAACTTTGTTTCATATAACTTTGAAGAAGAAACAGAGATTTTTTAATGTATAGAGGACATTCTTGAAAAAAATGGAACATAAAGCTATAAGAATTAGATCTTGCATCAAAACATGGAAGTCATGTGATTCCAGACCCTTTAACTTTAAACCGTTCATTGACACGATGTTCTTGATATTTTATGAATACCCCTCTAGAACCTTTACGTCATTTAAGAAGTTGAAAAACTGATATCTCTTCTACTTGGAAAGAGTGTAAGCAGTAGGAGGAAGAAATGTTCATTTTTTACCCTTCACTGGTGCCGACTCTTCTTGTATTACCATCTCAACCATGCCCAACCTAGCCTTAATTATATCCTTTGTTTTTCTAGGTGCATTTAGAAATGTGCCAATGACACTATCACATACATTTTTTTCAACATGAATAACATCAAGAAAATGTCTGACATACAGACAATTCCAGTATGGTAATTCAAAAAAAAAATGGATCTCTTTTTCCAACTAGTTTTTGTAAGGTTTTTCGAAAACGGTTTACCAAAAGTAGTGTCTACATATTTGACTTTCTCAAAAAATTTATCACATGTTAGTGGAGATGGTGCTGTACATTCTTCTGAACTTCCATCGAATAATGTCATCCAAGATCGATACTTATTCCATCCAGGTAGAAATATACGATGTCCTAGAAACACGATTTTCGATGAATGTTTCAACCCAATTGAATTTTTACCTTGTTCACAAATGGGACAACCTTGAGTTACTTTAATTCTATATCCTGACAAATTTCCATAAGTAGGAAAGTCATTTATCGTCCCGTAAAACATGGCTCTCAAAGTGAAACCTTAATTTTTGTAAGAATCATGCAACATAACACTTGAATCCCACAATAATTTCAAATCCTCGATAAATGGAGCTAAATAAACATCAATATCCTTACCTGATTGTTTTGGTCTTGATATAAGCATAGATAACATGATGTATTTTTATTTCATACATAACCACGGTGGTAAGTTATAATTTACCAACATAACAGGTCATATGATATGAGTACTGCTTTGAAAACCAAAAGGATTCACCCCATATATAAATAACACAAGACAAAGTTTTCTTAGATCAATTCCAAATTCAGGATACTCATGATCAATTCTCTTCAACTGAGGATAGTCTTCTGGGTGACGTAGTTTCCCATCCTTAATTCTTGTATCTACATGCCATGTCAATTGTCCTATAGTCTCCTCACTTCCATATAGGTGCCTAAACCTTGGAATGATTGTAATGTACCATAAAAATTTCATAGAACTGGATTAATATTTCTTGTATTGAGAATCACCACACTTTGGGAATTCTTTAAGTGATTTTTGGTCCTTGAAAAATAGTATACCGTAATTCAGGAAGACATGTATTCTTTCATAGATCATACCCATCGAGCGTAGAATTCATTTGACGTCTTATATTTGGCTCGAGAGCTCATTATCTTCTGGGAGCATGTCATTCAGTAGAGAAAGTAGTTCCATAAAACTGGTTTCACTCCACCCATTTCCTGCTTTTAAATTATACAGCTTCAGTATGAATGACAATGTTGTATAGTTAGTGTAACCAACATACAATGGATTCTTTTCACAACTCTTTAACTTATCAAACAAATTTGGGCAATCAAGAAGTTCATATTCAACTATCCTTGTCATTTCCTCAATACGATATTTATCATCATTCACATTTTTAATCACATCCTCCATATGATCGTCTTCAGTGTTCATTCTTATAATCATATCAGATGGTCCATAAAACAGATTATTATCCTAGCCACTACCTATATTCATTTTTCTCTGTGTTTATTCCAACATGTATAACGTTGATCTATTCTGTGACAGGTCAAGTGTTCTTCTAACTCCTCTGGACTAATTTTTCTTGAATAACAATAGTGTAAACATAGATAAAGGATTTGAGAAGGGTCATATACATGATCTTTTTCAAACTTGATAAAATATTTCATGAAATCTTCATAATCTTTTGTCAACTGATTTTCATTCATCCGTTATTTATTCATATTCATCCTATTTTATTCAATAATATTAATATTTAACAAAATAATTACACAAAAGATGTTCAAATAAGTTCATAATCCAACTATAATCGATGGAACTAGATATGGTAAACAATACCCTTACCTCTCCATGCATTACTCAAGACCAAAGTAGATCACACCCATCTTCCCAACCACCCGATCAATGGAACTAGCTATGAGAATCCCTTGCACTAGAATGTTTTATTATCTCACATGTGATCTATACACATACCAATCATTCCAACAACTGTAAAACCACACAAACACACAATCATGCTCACAATCGAAACACCATACAAACCAAACAAACACAATTTCAGATTTTACAAATCATCCCTTATTCAATTCCTCTTATTAATTCATGGGTTATCACAAAAGTTTTATCATCCTGGGGAATTCATTCATTATTCAAGTATACATAAATTACCAATTTCTATATTCAAATGTTCAACAGGAACCAACCAATAAGCAATTAATTTAGTGTGAAAACAAGGACCACCTATAACGACCCATACTTTACATACATTGTTAATACTTCAAAATTGAAGCACACTTATTACAACATATGACAAAACCACAAAGGACCGTATAGGTATAGTGTCTTTAGAAACTGGGAAACATAAACAACTGGTTCATAAATCTTCTACAGTGTCTCCCATTTATTTCATCATATCTAGGGTCCCTTTTAGCATATTCTACTTAATATCCATCTTCCTGACATGGGGAAAATAAAACATAAAAGGGTGAGCTCAAATGCTCAGCAAGGGCAAATAAAGGAAATAAAAATCATATCATATCTTTTTGAAAATCATAACCTGCAAAAGAGATCATAATATCTTAACATGGAATAAATCATAGAAGTGAAAATGAGATCCCCATAATCATAACATGAAACTTGAAACTTTGTGGCATGCACACATAATCATGGAAAATCATTTCTTGTTAGTCATGACTCATTGCCAAGACTATCTTAGTGGACAAAGTCCCTTTCTGAACAGAGTTCACTCCTCGTTTCAGTCCTGTATCACTGAACCGAAATAACATTACATTCCAGCCATGTCTATCTCATGAGATATAAATCTTTACCCAATGCATTGGAGGGAGATATAGGTCCCACCCATCTTATAATGAATCCTTTCTTATGTGTGCCACATAATCATAAACCATACATCATAGCGTAACCCATGTAATAAAAATGGGATTCTTAAACAACATGACATCATAAAACAATTCATATAAGATAAAGGAATTCATAAAAATATTTCCATCACAACATAATCAAATCCATGTAATAATAGGGATAAAAACAGAACCCTTTTATTATCTTAGATGGAAAATAATTTTGATAAAATACTTGAACTCCATTCTTGAGGAAAATATCCTTTCTACTTCAAAAACAGTTTTCCTTTCTTAACATGTCATAAAATTTTAAAATAAAAGAAGTTGATTAAAAATAAACTTGAATACTTGTAAAGCAATATTCTTGGAAATAATGTTTTAATAATCCATTCATGCCGTATAAGTTAAAAAAACATTCTTCGTACTTTTGTCGGAAAAGTCAAAAAGTACCTCGTACGAAAAAATGACAAAAGATTCCTTTCATATTCTTTACTAAAAACTCACCGAAGGGTAAAATTGGATTTAAACTATTTTAAGTGGATGGAAACAATATTACATATTGAGGGAACATGGATGTGGATGATAAAATACACCCCAATAAATACTTATGAATAAACAATCTCGGATAAAAATGAGATTGTGATATTTCCCTTACCTTAGGTCCGATTTGCTTTGTACGTGTCCGAAGCTCCTGTATAATGGTTTAAATAATGTTATTGACTTATTCCAGAATCATACATATTGATATGATATCATATATGGTCATATTCTTAGCTTCTTGTTAGTAATATTTCATTGTTACTTGTTACTCGGGTCTTTATTGCCTTTTGTTCTTATGCGTGTTTTGCCGAATAAATTCTTATTCTTCTTTTAAGGTTATAGATACATTATATCCAGAATGGTATTAGTGTAAAATATATCATATTTATTCATTCAATTAATTTATATAATTACTATGTAATGATGATCATGTAGAACGAGTCGCATCACATCGTGGAGACGGTATTCCGTACGTACGCACGAGTGATGATATCGTTCCTATGATCGTGGAATTGTATTGGAGTATATGTATATTATTTCAGTATAAATATTACTTTATAATAATCATAAATATTTACTCATTACACCATTATACCCATCCTTTTAAGGTGATGGTGGAAAATAGATTACACCACGGCGTGGAGACGGTATTCCGTACGTACGCATGCGCGGTGATTTCATTTTTCCGTAGGATGGATAGAAGGAGAATTAGGGTTGTTTCATATTTATAATAACATATCAGTATGTAAGTAATACTGATGTTATTACTTTATCATGAAACAACTAAAGAAGAAGAAGTTGAAGAAGAAAGAAATTGAAAAGATCGGTAATGTATATTACCTCTTCTTTGGAACGCCTCTTTGAATCCTCCACTTAGGGAACTAAGATTGGTCTTTGAAGAAAACCAGGACCTCTAGGATTATTCTAGGGAAGTGGAGAGGATAAAATGGCAGGGTTTGGACGATCTTGAGTGCTCAAATTGGTGTGAGGAGGAGGGGGAGGAGGTGCCCTTTTATAAGGGAGGAGAGGGGCACCTTAGGAATATCTCAAAATATTATTTTATATTAAAGTCAAAATCGGTTTATAATGGTTCCAAAGGGTCTTATTTAGAAGCTAAAGTGGGGATGGGTATAAATACTATCAACCAATAGGATTTAGACAAGTTTAGGGTATTATTTTAACCTTATCAATTAGATTTAACTCTAAGTTAAATAATTTATCTTTTACCGTGTCTTTTTTTTTCTTACACTATATGGTTAATACACTTACCATAACATGCCAAACGAACCCCAAATTGTTTATTATTAATATATATATCCTTATCTAAGTCATTTGGCCGAACCTTAGATTTTTAGGAATAAAATAACAATTCATAATATAATATTTTATTTAAAAACTATTTTGTGTCAATTTTGACACTATTTGATATATGATTTTTTGTGAAAGTCATAACAGAATTATATGTTCGAAAAAAGTTGATTAAATCAACACTAATATATCATAGTAACCTAAAAAATTTGTGGAATTCATAAAAAGTCTCAAATTACATTTATTTTGGTGTTTATAACATCAATTATGTCAATATTTCATAAATAAGATAATTACTGCATCATCATTGTGTCATAAATAAATTTAATTATTTAATATCTAAAAATTATAAATAAAATACCATTATGTAGGAAATATTTTTAGCTTTCTAATGAATATTTATAGTCGAATTTATCTTATGTATAACCCTATATTAAAAATGATTTACTTATTAAACTTTGATTTTAACTATTTTAACCCTTCTTTAAATAAATTAATAATAAATGTCCTAATCTAACCCAAGTGAGCCTAAATGGTCATATTTTATTCATAAGGTTGTTTTTGTTCGAATTACACTTATCCAATAGAATTAGGACATGTGTTAGGGTAATAGTAATATCATATTTACCCCTATTTACTATTAACCGCGGTAAAAAAAGTAAAATGTTACTATTCACCAAAAAATTATTTTTATCTCATTGAACCACATTTTACTTACTGATATCAACCGTGTCTGTCGGATTTTCGAAATTCCATTCATAGAAGCGGTAAAATTAAGTTTTATGCAAAATTCAGTTTTTAACCTACCACTTAGTGGTTTCACTATTCATCAGAAATTGAAAGTTTTCAGAAAAATACCAAAATTTCACCCTAGGCTAATTTTGGTATTCCGAATCCAAAAATGAAGTCCATTTTGAAAGATAAAATTTATAAAATTTCAAAAAGTGGTTATTACTATTCATAACGGCTAGTTTTAATAATATTTTAATAGCATATCGCTGTTTAGTGAAACTCAGTATTGCGTACGACGCAAGCTATCGAGGAAGTTCGCGATTGCGTGTAAAGTAAGCCAAGCTAGTATATAGTGAAAGATTACTTTGATGATATATAAAAACAAAATATTACTCATAAAAATCTTGGGTGTTACATTCTACCCCCCTTAAAAAGAATTTCGCCCTCGAAATTCGTCACTTTGTAACAAACAGATGAGGATACTTCTCCCTCATCATATCCTCAAGCTCCCTTGTAGCTTCTTCAAGTTGGTGGTTCCTCCATAAAACATTCACCAATCGAGTGGTCTTGTTTCGTAGGACCTTTTCGCTACGATCCAGAATCTCTATCGGTTGTTCTTCATAAAAAAGATCTTGCTTCAGCGGTACAACTTCTGAGCTGAGTACATGTGAAGGATCAGGTATGTACTTTCTCAGGAGAGATACATGGAACACATCGTGAACTTGAGAGAGATTCGGTGGAAGTGCCAATCGGTAAGCTACCTTTCCAACACAATCCAGTATTTCGAAAGGACCGATATATCTAGGGCTCAACTTCCCCTTTTTTCCAAATCTCATAACCTTCTTCCAGGGAGATATTCGTAAGAACACTTTATCACCCACTTCAAACTCTAGGTCTTTTCTTCGGTTGTCGGCATAACTTTTATGTCGAATCTGAGCTGCTCTTATGTGTTGTTGAATATATCTGACCTTTTCTTCCATTTCATCAACGAGATCAGGTCCTAATAGCTTTCTTTCCCCAACTTCATCCCAACAAGTTGGAGTCCTGCATTTCTTTCCATAGAGAGCTTCATAAGGAGCCATCTGAATACTGGAGTGAAATCTATTATTATAAGAAAATTCCACCAAAGGTAGGTGTTGATCCCAACCTCCTTTGAAATCCATAGAGCAAGCTCTCAACATATCTTCTAGGGTTTGAATTGTTCTCTCAGACTGACCATCTGTCTGGGGATGATAAGCAGTGCTGAAACTCAACTCTGTATCCAGAGTATGCTGAAGACTTCGCCAGAACTTCAAGGTATATAATAGAAAGTGGTACTCCATGAAATCTTACCACTTCCTTTACATATATCCTGGCAAGCTGATCTAGAGAGAAATCCTCTCTAATAGCAATGAAGTGTGCAGACTTTGTAAGACGATCAACTATGACCCAAATAGCATTATTGCCTTTGGATGTT
Source organism: Viscum album (assembly GCA_963277665.1). NCBI lineage: Eukaryota > Viridiplantae > Streptophyta > Magnoliopsida > Santalales > Viscaceae > Viscum > Viscum album. The sequence continues at coordinate 115,023,879 of OY728139.1, read as the reverse complement.
TTAGGAAGTCCTGTGACAAAGTCCATAGTGATGTTTTCCCATTTCCATTCGGGTATGGGTAATGGTTGTAACATCCCCTTAGACTTTTGTCTCTCAGCTTTAACTTGTTGACAAACCAAGCATCGAGAGACATATTCAGCAACATCTCTTTTCATTCCATCCCACCAGAAGTACTCTTTCAGGTCCCTATACATCTTCGTGATTCCAGGATGAATAGAGAATGAAGAACTATGAGCCTCATCCAGCAGCTCCTTCTTTAATTTGGGGATGGGAGGAACACAAACCCGATTCCTGAACTTTATTATCCCATCACAATCAAGGTGGAATTCAGGAACATTTCTCACCTTCTTTTGTAACTCGACATCTTCTTTCTGTGCCTCTTTAATCTTCACATGCATAGATGGTTGAACATTCATTTGAGAAAGATAAGATTTTTCCCCTTCCATTATAATTCCAAGATCCATCCTTTGTAAATCCATAAATATTGGATCTTTTGTGATCCTCATTATGGATAAACTAGCATGGTCTTGTCGACATAATGCATCTGCCACCTTGTTTGCTTTCCCATGGTGGTAATGGATTGAGCAGTCATAATCCTTAATCAGCTCCAACCATCTTATTTGACGCATATTCAACTCCTTTTGTGTGAAAATATACTTTAAACTTTTATGATCAGTATAAATATCACACCTTTCACCATAAAGGTAATGCCTCCAAATCTTTAATGCAAAGATTACCGCAGCCAACTCCAAATCATGTGTTGGGTTATTTTTCTCATGGATTTTCAACTGTTGTGAGGCATAAGCTATCACCATATCATTTTGCATAAGAACACACCCCAATCCCTTCTTGGATGCATCACTGTTGATCACAAACCTTTCTCCACTACAAGGCAGTGTGAGCATAGGTGCACTGGATAACCTTCTTTTCAACTCCTTGAAATTCTCTTCACATTCCTCTGTCCAAACAAGCTTAACTCCTTTCCAAGTCAACTTGGTGAGTGGAATAGATAATCGTGAAAAATCTTTTACAAAATGTCGGTAATATCCAGCCAAACCAAGAAAACTTCTGATCTCAGTTACTGTTGTTGGTCTCGACCATCTTTCGATAACCTCTGTTTTTGCTGGATCCACAGATATCCCCTCTTTTGAGATTATGTGACCCAAAAATGCAACTTTTTGAAGCCAAAATTCACACTTGGTAAATTTGGCATAAAGGTTCTCCTTTCTCAGGGTCTTCAATATAATTCTCGAGTGATCTTCATGCTCTTCCTTGCTCTTTGAATAGACAAGAATATCGTCTATAAAGACTACCAAAAATTGATCAAGATAGTCTCTAAAGACTCTATTCATTAGATCCATGAAGATAACAGGGGCATTAGTAAGACCAAATGGAATCACTATAAATTCATAGTGTCCATACCTTGTACGGAAAGCCGTCTTTGGTATATCCTCCCTTTTGACCCTTAATTGATGATACCCTGAACGAAGATAAATCTTGGAAAAGTATTGAGCTCCGAGTAGTTGGTCAAATAAGTCATCAATGCGTGGGAGAGGATATTTGTTCTTGATAGTGATCTTGTTAAGTTCTCGATAATCAATGCAGAGTCTCATTGATCCATCTTTCTTCTTAATAAATAGAACTGGCTCTCCCCAAGGTGACACACTAGGGAGTATGAATCCCTTATCAAGATTCTCCTGGAGTTGCTTCTTCAATTCCTACAACTCAATTGGGGCCATTCTATAAGGTGTCTTTGAAATAGGCAAAGCACCCGGTACGAGTTCTATTGAAAACTCAACTTCACGATTTGGTGGAAGACCCGGTAATTCCTCCGGAAAGACATCATCAAACTCCCGTACGATGGGCATAACCTTAATCGTGAGTTTCTCACCAACCATTTGAGATAAATAACCTTCATTTAGTGGAATCAAGACCCATAAGATGGAAGAAATTTCCACTGGAAGGTTATATTCATCCTTGCATCGATAGACGATCGTAGATTGATCTGGAATATGAAATGTGACTTCCCTTCTTTGGCAATTGATATGAGCTCCATGTAGAGAAAGCCAATCCATGCCAAGAATCACATCAAATTCCACTAAAGGAAGTATCACAAGATTTGCAGGAAGCACTTTCCCACAAACTTCGATCGGAGAAGAATTATAAACTTTTGATGCGACTGTTGTTCCATTAGGTGTTGTCACAGCTAACTCAAAATCTAATTGTTGAGGTAATACGGTGATACCCTTAGAAAAATTTTCAGAAATAAAAGAGTGGGTGGATCCAGAATCAAATAAAACATTTTATACTTTAGAGTGGATGGTAAGTGTACCTTTCACCACTTCGTTATCATACTCCACATCGCTGATAGAAATTGCATGTGACTTTCCTTTGTCTTTAGCCTTAAGATTTTGTTGACGTCAACCATCATCATCAACCCTTGGATTTGGGCATTGATTGGCATAATGCCCCATCTCCTTGCACTTGAAACATTGAAGTGTAGTAGGTTCATTCTGTGTATCCCTTCCTTTGTTTGCATCATTAGACATCTTCTTCCCATTATCGCGGCATTCAAATGCCCGATGACCTTCCTTTCCACATTTGAAACATTTACTTGTCCCTTTAAGACAAATCCCTCCATGTTTCTTTCCACACTTTGAGCATAAGGGAAAGCTCATCTTCTTTTCAGTGTGCTCTTTAGATTTTCCTTTGAATTCCATCTTCTTCTTCTTATTAAACCCATGTGACTGATGGGTTACTCCAATCTCCATATCGACTTTGAGAGCACATCGAACGATTTCCTCGTAGCTATTGAAGTCCCTTATGGCTAACGCCCTTCAAAGACTTGGTTTTAAGCCACTAAAGAATCGATCGATCTTACTCTCAGGTTGGATAATAATACCAGAAGCGTACCTTGCAAGTCTTGTAAAATTTGCTTCATAGGTACCAACAGATTCATCATCCCTTTGCTTCTGTTCAAGAAACTCTTTCTCCATCTTTGTTCGGAGAATACGAGGGAAGTACTTATTGAAAAATAAGTTCTTGAACTCGTCCCATTCCATAGACTCAATTTCATCCCTTTGCCTCGTATTCTTAATAAGATTCCACCATTGATCGGCATCTCCTTCCAAACGATACACTGCTAGGATGACTTTATCATGTTCAGAACATTGAAGAACTAAAAATATCTTTTCAGTAGTACTAATCCATTGTTCAGAAACTAATGGATCAGTAGACCTGCTGAAAGAAGGTGGACGCTGCCTCATGAAGGATTCAACAGAATGTTGCTCCTTCCTTTGCTCGTTTGGAAGTCCTGCATGATTCATAGCTTGAGAAAGTTGTGTGAGCATGGCTAAAATATTTTTCATTCCAGATCCCATATCGTTTGGTTGCTCAGGGGGACAATCATTGCATTGCCCATCGCATTCCGCATTAACACGGTTCCTTCAGGTTCCAGCCATTGACTAAAACCAAGAAGAATAGTGTGAGCAACACTAATTATAATAGGAAAACCACATAATCAAGGATAAAATTTCACACTTAAGGTCTTATCCTAGGGTATTCATGGCCATTTCTAAAACACTAAGATTGTGTTCTATGCTTAGAATAATCCTTAGGGTTCTTACTAAGGCTTTCACATCCTAGTTTCCAAAGGTTGAATATACCTTTCCTCTGATACCAACTATAACGACCCATACTTTACATACATTGTTAATACTTCAAAATTGAAGCACACTTATTACAACATATGACAAAACCACAAAGAACCGTATAGGTATAGTGTCTTTAGAATCTGGGAAACATAAACAACTGGTTCATAAATCTTCTACAGTGTCTCCCATTTATTTCATCATATCTAGGGTCCCTTTTAGCATATTCTACTTAATATCCATCTTCCTGACCTAGGGAAAAGAAAACATAAAAGGGTGAGCTCAAATGCTCAGCAAGGGAAAATAAAGGAAATAAAAATCATATCATATCTTTTTGAAAATCATAACCTGCAAAAGAGATCATAATATCTTAACATGGAATAAATCATAGAAGTGAAAATGAGATCCCCATAATCATAACATGAAACTTGAAACTTTGTGGCATGCACACATAATCATGGAAAATCATTTCTTGTTAGTCATGACTTATTGCCAAGACTATCTTAGTGGACAAAGTCCCTTTCTGAACCAAGTTCACTCCTCATTTCAGTCCTGTATCACTGAACCGAAATAACCTTCCGTTCCAGCCATGTCTATCTCATGAGATATAAATCATTACCCAATGCATTGGAGGGAGATATAGGTCCCACCCATCTTATAATGAATCCTTTCTTATGTGTTCCACATAATCATAAACCATACATCATAGCGTAACCCATGTAATAAAAATGGGATTCTTAAACAACATGACATCATAAAACAATTCATATAAGATAAAGGAATTCATAAAAATATTTCCATCACAACATAATCAAATCCATGTAATAATAGGGATAAAAACAGAACCCTTTTATTATCTTAGATGGAAAATAATTTTGATAAAATACTTGAACTCCATTCTTGAGGAAAATATCCTTTCTACTTCAAAAACACTTTTCCTTTCTTAACATGTCATACAATTTTAAACTAAAAGAAGTTGATTAAAAATAAACTTGAATACTTGTAAAGAAAGATTCTTGGAAATAATGTTTTAAGAATCCATTCATGCCTTATAAGTTAAAAAAACATTCTTCGTACTTTTGTCGGAAAAGTCAAAAAGTACCTCGTACGAAAAAACGACAAAAGATTCCTTTCATATTCTTTACTAAAAACTCACCGAAGGGTAAAATTGGACTTAAACTATTGTAAGTGGATGGAAACAATATTACATATTGATGGAACATGGATGTGGATGATAAAATACACCCCAATAAATACTTACGAATAAACAATCTCGGATAAAAATGAGATTGTGATATTTCCCTTACCTTAGGTCCGATTTGCTTTGTACGTGTCCGAAGCTCCTGTATAATGGTTTAAATAATGTTATTGACTTATTCCAGAATCATACATATTGATATGATATCATATATGGTCATATTCTTAGCTTCTTGTTAGTAATATTTCATTGTTACTTGTTACTCGGGTCTTTATTGCCTTTTGTTCTTATGCGTGTTTTGCCGAATAAATTCTTATTCTTCTTTTAAGGTTATTGATACATTATATCCAGAATGGTATTAGTGTAACATATATCATATTTATTCATTCAATTCATTTATATAATTACTATGTAATGATGATCATGTAGAACGAGTCGCATCACATCGTGGAGACGGTATTCCGTACGTACGCACGAGTGATGATATCGTTCCTATGATCGTGGAATTGTATTGGAGTATATGTATATTATTTCAGTATCAATATTACTTTATAATAATAATAAATAGTTACTCATTACACCATTATACCCATCCTTTTAAGGTGATGGTGGAAAATATATTACACCACGGCGTGGAGACGGTATTCCGTACGTACGCACGCGCGGTGATTTCATTTTTCCGTAGGATGGATAGAATGTGAATTAGGGTTGTTTCATATTTATAATAACATATCAGTATGTAAGTAATACTGATTTTATTACTTTATCATGAAACAACTAAAGAAGAAGAAGTTGAAGAAGAAAGAAATTGAAAAGATCGGTAATGGATATTACCTCTTCTTTGGAACGCCTCTTTGAATCCTCCACTTAGGGAACTAAGATTGGTCTTTGAAGAAAACCAGGACCTCTAGGATTATTCTAGGGAAGTGGAGAGGAGAAAATGGCATGGGTTGCCTGAGATTGAGTGCTCAAATTGGTGTGAGGAGGAGGGGGAGGAGGTGCCCTTTTATAAGGGAGGAGAGGGGCACCTTAGGAATATCTCAAAATATTATTTTATATTAAAGTCATAATCGGTTTATAATGGTTCCAAAGGGTCTTATTTCTAAGCTAAAGTGGGGATGGGTCGAAATACTATCAACAAATAGGATTTAGACAAGTTTAGGGTATTATTTTAACCTTATCAATTAGATTTAACTCTAAGTTAAATAATTTAACTTTTACCGTGTCTTTTTGTTTTCTTACACTATATGGTTAATACACTTACCATAACATGCCAAACGAACCCCAAATTGTTTATTATTAATATATATATCCTTATCTAAGTCATTTGGCCGAACTTTAGATTTTTAGGAATAAAATAACAATTAATAATATAATATTTGATTTAAAAACTATTTTGTGTCAATTTTGACACTATTTGGTATATGATTTTTGTGAAAGTCATAACAGAATTATATGTTCGAAACAAGTTTATTAAATCAACACTAATATATCATAGTAACCTAAAAAATTAGTGGAATTCATAAAAAGTCTCAAATTACATTTATTTTTGTGTCTATAACATCAATTATGTCAATATTTCATAAATAAGATAATTACTGCATCATCATTGTGTCATAAATAAATTTAATTATTTAATGTTTAAAAATTATAAATAAAATACCATTATGTAGGAAATCTTTTTAGCTTTCTAATGAATATTTATAGTCGAATTTATCTTATGTATAACCCTATATTAAAAATAATTGACTTATTAAACTTTGATTTTAACTATTTTAACCCTTCTTTAAATAAATTAATAATAAATGTCCTAATCTAACCCAAGTGGGCCTAAATGGTCATATTTTATTCATAAGGTTGTTTTTGGTCGAATTACATTTATCCAATAGAATTAGGACATGTGTTAGTGTAATAGTAATATCATATTTACCCCTATTTACTATTAATCGCGGTAAAAAAAGTAAAAAGTTACTATTCACCAAAAAATTATTTTTATCTCATTGAACCACATTTTACTTACTGATATCAACTGTGTCTGTCGGATTTTCGAAATTCCATTCACAGAAGCGGTAAAATTAAGTTTTATGCAAAATTCAGTTTTTAACCTACCACTTAGTGGTTTCACTATTCATCAAAAATTGAAAGTTTTCAGAAAAATACCAAAATTTCACCCTAGGCTAATTTCGGTATTCCGAATCCAAAAATGAAGTCCATTTTGAAAGATAAAATTTATAAAATTTCAAAAAGTGGTTATTACTATTCATAACGGCTAGTTTTAATAATATTTTAATAGCATATCGCTGTTTAGTGAAACTCAGTATTGCATACGGTGCAAGTTATCGAGGAAGGTCGCGATTGCGTGTAAAGTAAGCCAAGCTAGTATGTAGTGAAAGATTCCTTTGATGATATATAAAAACGAAATATTACTCATAAAAATCTCGGGTGTTACACCACCAATGACCATGATTTTCACCGGGGTGTTTAGCTTGTACAATTCACAACATAACCATCAATATCAAATAGTAATAACATGCGAACAAGAAGAAACTATTGAGTAAGAGAAGAAAACTCACCGCCAATGTGTTGTTCAGCGTGCGGCGAAGGTGCATTCGCGGTGGAGGATAGGCACGCGACAGAGGAGATTTCCAACTGAAAATAAACATAAAATGAGAACTCATATATTATACCTATCCAAAATAGGTCCAATGATATTTAGGAATGGGACATGTCTGGTTAAACAGTTTTATTGGTCAATAGTGGGATTTTATTTTCTATCTATGATATCTGCTTCTTGTTTATTTATTTTTTGTGTATCTACTATTTTCCTAGATGTTAAACTTATGAATGGGGCATGTTTGGTTTTCAGGAGAAAGATAATTTTTAATTTACTCTAATTTAGTGGTAAAATATTCCACAATAATTTTATCTTTTTCCTAGGGGATCATTGCTATCTTATAGGGATCATAAATGCCTATTATGTTAGTGGAAAGTCAGGTCAGTTGTTGGTTATGATACCATCCTGGGCTGTATCATTACATTTCCAATTGTAATTGACCCATGTCCATTTAAATATAGGATTTGGGGGGGGGGGGTCAGACACTAAAATATTCCCAACTCCACTGGAGTTCCTATGGGGGTGGGTCATGATAGTATCATATCTGATAAATATTTTATATATTGGACATTAGAGTAGTCACTGATATAAGGCCCCGACCTTAAACATTACTTAATATTGAATTAAATGAATAATTCACATTGAGGATCTTTTTAGGTTTAGAGTTTTAGAGAATTATGACATAACTATTACATCTCAAAAGTTTACAAAGTAGACACTTCTACATAGTTTCCTTTTTTTTACAAAACATGAACTCTTTAAAAAAAAGAGTCATGTATAGTCCCATGTTTAAGACAACATGAATTTTCCTTGATCCCATCCTTGAACCTATTCCACATTATGTCCTGTGAAAAACATTTCAAAAAAAAAACTTGGGATGAGCATAAAAAGCTCAGTAAGAGATACACAAAGAAGGAAAACTGTTAGTTTTTTAAAACATCAAGTAAACCATAAATAATTTATCAAAGTAATACTTTTCACCTTTAAGAAGTAGTAAATACTCTTCACTAAAAAAAGATCATCACTTACCCTTTTGTAATCAAACGATTACCATAAAACCCATATAATGAACACATAACATATAAAGGTAACTTGGGACATAAACATACTTAAATGGAATAAACATACAGTCGACTTCCACACATATCACTTAATGGAATAGCCATATGGCCGAATTCCATACCCAATGCATTGGAGGTTATAACATAACCACCTGTTCTGGTATTCACGGCACCACCCGTCATATGGTTTATCATGTAACCACCCATCAAATGTCCAAGTACCATTATAAAATCATAAGACATAAAACAAATATAATGGAAGGAAAACATTTCCACATTTTGATCACAATATATCACTTAAATATATTGACATAACAAATCCATTATAAAAAACCATTTTCAATACCAAAATACATAAAAGAGTACATGGTATATATTTCATTTTAAAAACATTACGGCTTGTTGAGGAATCCAAAGACCAAATAATACTCGCGGCGGTGGAAAAGGTCATTGTCACCGTTTATGTTAAAAGAAACATTCCTTTTTGTCATTTAGTAAACTGATTCGTAGAAAAATATTCCTTTTGAATAAAAGTAAAAGTCAAAGGGGTTTATACACCGTATAAAAGAAAGTTGTGTATAAAACTAAATATGCCTCAATGAAAGGATATTGAGACGAAGTCCCTTACCTCTTGTCCGATGAGACTCGATTGCTCTTTAATCTCATAAATAATAAACTAAAGTTAATTTATACTTTCTTAAGAACCTTTTTAAAGTTTATTATTCCTTTTATATAACTTAGTGCCATGTTATAAACAATATGTAATCATTTAAGTTAATAAAGTTCGTTTTGTCGATATTTGGTACTTAAGTCAAAAATGGACTTCTAACAATTACATGTTGTTCATGTGGTCAAAGGTTCATTATATCCAGAATGATATTCATGATTTGGATATCATAGATTTCATATATATCCAGCATATACATGTATTTATAATAGTATATAACATTTAGAGGTAAGAAATGGAATGCACCGTTTATGGAGACGGTAAGCCGTACGTACGCATGAACACTACTTTCATTTCAATTTCGTATTTAATGGAGTGAAATCATAATGATATAAAGGTATATTATAATTCCAGTATAATATCATATATAATATCATTAACTCCATCCTTTATACGTCCCACATATGGTATTAACGAATCAAATCACTTTGAGGGGGTGGTAGTCCGCACTTCCTAAAATGAAGATATCGCGTTTACCCATAATGGAAACCATAAAGGTATGACATAAATGAAAAATACAGAAGCTTAAGAAAAACTTAAACATATTATATATCATATATAAATATAGTGACATATTAATGGCCACCATGAAAGGTGTTAAAAGAATATTGAACAATCATCATTTCGTGAGACAGAAATTCACCAACCACAGAAACAGTATGTTCTTTAACCATTAGACGGAGGTGTGTGTAAGTGTAGATAAAATAATTATCATAAAAACATCCTAGTATATTTAAGATATAGCTTTTGTTACAAAATAAAGTAATAAAAAGAGTTTAGGTGGTTGGAGAAGCAAAATAAAACATAAGAACACAAGAGAAGACATTACCTTTAAATCGGGTAACTCCCTTTGGTTTGAACCAAAAGGGTTTCTTGAAGAGATTCCTGCCTAAGGTAAGGCTTCTAGGATGAGGAGAGGGATGTGGAGATATAAAAGGAGCAGAGCTTGGATGAGCCAATGGCTTCAGAGGTGTGGGTAAGGTGGTAGAGGTGGGGGCCTTTTATAAGAGGAGAGGAGGGGCACTCTTGGAAAGTTATAAAATGTTACATTATCATATAATGAGTTTCGGTTTTTAAAGGTCCCACAATTATATATTTCTAGGATAAGGTGATAAGAGTTCGAAATAAAAACATCCAATAGGTTTTTGACAAGTTTAGTTCTTATATTTTACATTATCTTTTCATTTTATTTAAATCGTTAAATAATGAGGTAATCGCTGCATCATCATGGTGTCATAAATAATTTAATTTATTTAATGTATAAAAATTATAAAAAAATATCATAATGTAGTAAATCTTTTTATATTTCCAATAAATATTTATAGTCAAAATTATGACTTGTATAACCCCAGGTAAAAATTGTTTTAGCAAAACAATACATGTTTGTGACATTTTATTTTAACTTCAAATAAAAAGTTATTAATGTCATTTTCTTACCCAAGTGGCTCCATGGGGTCCCAAAGTTGACCCATGGATTGTTTTGGTCGGCCATGACACATCCAATAAGGGTAGGATATGTTTCAAGGTAATTTCATATTATTATAACATTATTTTACCTTAAATTACACTAATTACCTTTAATCGCGATTAATAAAACTTAAAAGTTACTATTAACTAAAAAATTATTTTATTCCCATTGAACCACATTTTAATTCCTAATGAAAACCATGTATGTCAGATTTTTGAAATTCAATTCACAAAAGTGGTAAAGTTTCATTTAAACGAAAAATCAGTTTTTTAACTACCACTTAGTGGTTTTACTATTCATCAAAAATTGAAGTTTTTCAGAAAAATACCAAAAATTCACCCTAAGATATATTTGATATTATGAATTAAAAAATGATGTCTATTTTAAAAAATTCAAAACATATAAGTTTCATTAATTAATTTAATAATTAATTCCCGCTGTCAAAACAAATAGCATGTTTTTATGAAACAATATATATCAAAAGATTGACACTAGTTTAAGTCCAATTTCAAAGTGAAATTAATTCCAATGACCACCATTGGATTAAATGGTAAAAATATATTCTAATTTCACTTTAAAACCAATTCAAATGATAATATAATCATATAAATAAATTATATTAACAAGAGGGTTTGAATTAAAATACAACATTTTTCACTATTCATTAAAAAATGAACTTTATCGGAAAAATACCAAAAATTTACACAAAGTAAATTTTGATGTCCCGATTATAAAGAAGAATTTTATTTGGTCCAATAGAATGTATAATATTGACCAAAACCATATTTAAAGATGGTTCACCATCAAAAGGCGATAAGTCAACCTTTAGTGAATATTAGAGTATATATGCCTAAAATTGAATTATTTTCTTATTTTAAGCCTTAATACTTTATTGGATAAATGTAAAAACATTTAACAAACATATATAATAATATTTTAGTTATTTCTATTCATTCCCGCCAATACAATGACTACGTGTTTACTACCATTTAAAATAATATTATTATATTATTAGTGTGTAACATAAGATTTCAAAGAAACTCTTTGTTGCGTATCGGGTACGCTATCGAACATAGAAACACCTTTAAAGTAAAATTAATATTTAATTTGAAAATATTAATAAATATGAAAATGTATTATTCTTTATTTACCTGGGATGTTACAACTGCTAAGGATTTCCTCATTTGTATGGTATTAATGTTTGCTGAACCTAGTGCGTGAAGTATACATTAGAAACTAATACGAAATATCTTACAAACCTCATTGAATCTTAATAGGTTTGGTTTTATTCATCATATAGTTACAAGTTATGTGGAATGTGTAAATAATAAGCTTGGGGGTGAATGATGTGGAGATGTTGATGGAAATGATGATGTGGCAGTGTGTTTAAATATTCATTACATATTTTTTATTAGAATGAGGTTGGTTTAAGTAATTATATTTAGGTCAGTTGTGTTATTCCATCATGAGGTTCAATAAAAAGAGGTGCATCAAGCATCCAAGCATCAAATGGACTTAATCAGAAAGGAACTAAATATAAGGGAGAACAAGACATGCATCACAACACAACACATAGGCAATCTAGCACTATAAGAAAACCACCGTTTAGCGGTGGTTTTTTCACGGCAGTTTTTAAAATCGCCGCGAAACGCGTTTTCGGGCCGCCATTTCGCGGCGGTTTTAAGAACCGCCGGGAAATAGCAAAAAAAAATTTATTTATTTTTTAATTTTTTTTAATTTTTTTTTAATTTTATTCGAGGATTAGCGACGGTTTTTTAAAAAACCTCCGCGAAATAGCGGCGGTTTCGGTAAAACCGCCGCGAAATGAAATGAAAAAAATAAAAAAACAAGAGAAACCCCGAAATCACTAAAACGACCATAACTTTTGATCCGAGCATCCGTTGAAGCTCCACGACCAGTCAAATTGAAGCTCATGAAAAGATCTAGAGGCACATATAATCAAAACCGTGAGACGGTCTAAGGTGTGGAAGATATTAGAGTTATAAAAAATTTGAAAAAATTTCTCCAACTTCAAACGACCATAACTTTCGCTCCGGGTGTCCATTTGGGCTCTACCACATATCAAATCGAAGCCAGCGAATAAAGCTACACACCAATTCAACACAAGCAATCTTCTGTCGTGTTTTTAGACCCCAAAAACCCCTCCTAAGGCCTCCAAAACCCCATTTCCGTCACCGGTGTCCCGTCGAACTTGTCTTCAAACAGACCTAACTTTCGATCCGCGTGTCAGTTCGGCCTCCTCCACCTGCCAGATCATAGCTCATTCCATGAGCTTCAGTTTGACTAGTCGCAGCGTCCACATGCACTCCTAGATCATATGTTATGGCCTTTTTAGTGGGTATTGGGTTTGTTATGTTTTTCAATGCCTCGTTTCTAGCACCCGTTCTCCGTCAGCTTTTTTTAAATGGTCTTAACTTCCGATCCATCTGTCCATTCGGACTCTTCCACCTTTTAGGTTGAAGAGCGTTTCAGGATCTTTGATTTGACAGGTCGCGGATCTAAAACGGACTCTCGGATCATAAGTTATCTCCGTTAATGTGAGTCCAATGTTTTTGTCTCTTTATGACCGTTTTGACGAGTTTTAACGGTAGCTCCATTTATTACTATTTATTTGGGTTTCCATGACTTTTTATCTTTATCAATGGTTTTTTATGTGTTATTATGATGATTATGTTGAATTATTAAGGAGTTTTCCAGAGTTGTCACGAGTTTTCATGCGTTCTCATTTTTTCTAATGCCTCATTCTTCATATGTTTCTCCATCATTTTTCATGCGTTTTCATGATTTTTCATCCCTTATCACGTCTTTTCATACTTTTTCATGTGTTTCCTTTATTATTTATTATTTATTATTTATAATATAGTTTAATTTATTTATTATCTATTATTTGTAACTGGTTATTTATTATTTATTATTTATATTTATTTATTAGTTATTATTTATTATTTATTATTTATTATTTATTATTTATTATTTATTATTTATTATTTATATTTATTTATTATTTATTTTTATTTATTATTTATATTTATTTATTATTTATTGTTTATTATTTATATTTATTTATTATTTATTATTTATATTTATTTATTATTTATTTATTATTTATTATTTATATTTATTTATTATTTATATTTATTTATTATTTATTATTTATTTATTATTTATTATTTATTATTTATTTATTATTTATTATTTATATTTATTTATTATTTATTATTTATTATTTATTATTTATATTTATTTATTATTTATTATTTATTATTTATATTTATTTATTATTTATATTTATTTATTATTTATTATTTATATTTATTTATTATTTATTATTTACTATTTATATTTGTTTATTATTTATTATTTATTATTTTATTTATTTATATTTATTTATTAGTTATTATTTATTAGTTATTATTTATTAGTTATTATTTATTATTTATTAGTTATTATTTATTAGTTATTATTTATTATTTATTATTTATTATTTATTATTTATTATTTATATTTATTTATTATTTATTAATTATTAATTATTTATTATTTATATTTATATTTATTATTTATTATTTATATTTATTTATTATTTATATTTATTTATTATTTATATTTATTTATATTTATTTATTATTTATATTTATTTATTATTTATTATTTATTATTTATTATTTATTATTTATTATTTATTGTTTATATTTATTTATTAGTTATTATTTATTAGTTATTAGTTATTATTTATTATTTATATTTATTTATTATTTATTATTTATTATTTATATTTATTTATTATTTATTATTTATTATTTATATTTATTTATTATTTATTATTTATTATTTATTATTTATATTTATTTATTATTTATTATTTATATTTATTTATTATTTATTATTTATTATTTTCTATTTATTATTTATTATTTATATTTATTTATTAATTATTAATTATTAATTATTAATTATTATTTATTAGTTATATTTATTTATATTTATTTATTATTTATTATTTATTATTTATTAGTTATTATTTATTATTTATATTTATATTTATTATTTATTATTTATTATTTATTATTTATTATTTATTATTTATATTTATTTATTATTTATTATTTATATTTATTTATTATTTATCATTTATTATTTATATTTATTTATTATTTATTATTTATATTTATTTATTATTTATATTTATTTATTATTTATTATTTATATTTATTTATTATTTATTATTTATATTTATTTATTATTTATTATTTATATTTATTATTTATTATTTATTATTTATATTTATTTACTATTTATATTAATTTATTATTTATTATTTATTAGTTATTATTTATTATTTATATTTATTTATTATTTATTATTTATTATTTATTATTTATTATTTATTATTTATTATTTATTATTTATTATTTAATATTTATTATTTATTATTGATTATTGATTATTGATTATTTATTATTCATTATTCATTATTCATTATTTATTATTTATTATTTATTATTTATTATTTATTATTTATTATTTATTATTTATTATTTATTATTTATTATTTATTATTTATTATTTATTATTTATTATTTATATTTATTTATTATTTATTTTTTTATGTTTTTTATTCCTTATTTATTTTTTATTTTTTATTTTTTATTATTTATTATTTATTATTATTGAGTTTATATCTATTATTTATGTATTATTTGTTTTTTCAATTAATATATATAAGTATATTAAATTCTGTTTATTAACCACATGGCGAGCTTGCTGCAGTGGTAAAGTCTTTGGAAAATATGCAAGAGGTTAGGGGTTCAAATCTCACCAAACGCAGAATTTCTTTATATTGCATGGGTATGCATGTGCATGTGCGTGTGCATGTGCATGGGATGTGCATGCATGGATAAATAAAGTAAATAAAATAATACGAAATAAAATAAATAAAAGAAAATAAATAAATAAAATAAATACGAAATAAAATAAAGACGAAATAAAATAAATACGAAATAAAATAAATAAAATAAATAAATACGAAAAATAAATAAATAAATAAATAAATAAGATAAATAAATAAATAAATAAATAAATAAAATAAATAAAATAAATACATAAAATAAAATAAAATAAATACATAGAATAAATAAATAAATAAATATAATAAATAAATAAATAAAATAAATAAATAAAATAAATACGAAATAAATAGAAAAATAAATATGAAAAATAAATATGAAAAATAAATATATAAAATTAAAAATAAAAAAAATAAAAAAAATAAAAAAAAATAAAAAAATAAAAAAAAATAAAAAAAAATAAAAAAATAAAAAAATAAAAAAAATAAAAAAATAAAAAAAATAAAAAAAAATAAAAAAATAAAAAAAACCGTCGCAAAATAGTTTCCCGACGCACGATTTAGCGGCGATTTTTCAAAACCGCCGCTAAATGCCTTTTTTGCCGTAGTGTAGGAAAACATGCATCACAACACAACACATAGGGCCATGCCACAATGGGTCCCAAATGAGAAATAACTATGACACAAATGAGATGGCCACACCACAATAGTTCCTGCTAAAAACAAATCTAGAATCCACATGCATGGTCAACAATGAGATCATATAATATAGGGGAAAGAGACTATGATGCATTGGTAATCACTACACTATAACTTCTAAGCCCTCACACCCTCCACAGTGAAATGATACCAAAATTGGAAGAACTGTGCGAACTCCACATTATAAGACTTCACACCACAACCAACACTCCATGAAACAAATATTAAAAAACAACTAGAACCACAAAAACTATCTTCCAGACCGTAGTTCCTCAACCATGCCACAAGCACAACCTCCACAATGTAAAATATTCACCATGTCATTGAATCTAGTTCCATTTGAAAAATGAGTTCAACTTCCCTCTTTCACCTTCTAAACCAACCCTAGGTTATTCTTTAAAATACAAGGGTGTCACATGGATATGCACTAGATAGAACTCACTTTTGAAGGAGAGTGTAACTATTTAATATCTATATTTCACCATACCAAGTCATGAATAAAAAACCCTTTCCATTTACACACCTAGAGGCATAACCCAAACATATTCCTTTTTCCAATGATAAGGCACAACCCGTGATCTGCTTTTTGGTTAGGTTAGCATAACCAAGTCACATACCTTTTAATGGAGGTATAACTGGTGTGTGAGTTGATATGAACTATGTCCAAAGGAATTTTTTTCATGGGAAGGGAATGGGAATGTCTTAAGGCCATGATCCATATATATAGTGGTGGTGGGATTTTTCTATAACATCTATGACCATAGTTGATATGAACTATGACCAAAGGTTTTGGAATCCATGACCATTTTTCTTTTCTAAAAGTATAATTATTATAGTTATAAAAAATTATACACACACACAAACATATATTTATATATGTAGATATATAGATATATATATTTATAAATATAGTTTATTGTAGCTTATTGTTAAAGTCTTAGATAAATTATAAAAGTTGTATTGAGATCAAATCTCATCATTTTGTTTAATATCTCAAATTATATGAACACATTAATAAACCATAGCTGGAGATACCTATGTCTATGGTCCACCCATGGAAGTTGATGCCCTATGGAAAAGGTTACAAACCATGGCTATAGGTTCCCCATAATAGGGACTACATCCACAAGCATTGTCTATGGTACTAGACCATATGACTATGGCTATTGTCAGTGGGCTATGGAAATTAAGACAACACCCATGGGTGTCCTGATAGTGGATATAAACTATATCCATTTTCAATTGGTCTATAACCACTTTCATAACCCATGACTATTTCTTAATTTTTTACTAGTGTGAGAATTGGGATGGGCAGATTGATGGGTGCTGGTATAACCTTAGTGAGGTTTGGGGATAGAATAGATCCCTTATGTATTTTATTCTTCGGTTTATTTTTTATATTTGATAATCCCAATAGGTGGCTGTTGAGACCAAATTCCTTTTTTTGGTATTTTTTTTCAATGAACATGAAGTTTCAATAAGCTTGATGTCAATATATAATAGATAAGGACAATTTGGAAGTAGGTTGGAGAGCCCAATCTTGTTGACACAATTATATGAGTTACTAATAAATTCATTATTATGTGTGATGAATTGTGAATATTAAAAGAGGATTAAAGATATACCTTTTTCCATGTAAGCGATGCTGATTACTTCCAATTTAATTTAGATGGAAAGGAAAAATAAATGCCTTGAGGAGTATATAATATATTTGGATATTAATAAGGGAATTTTAAAAAGTATAGAGATGAGTACTACATATTTTTATTTAGAGGTTGTTGATATTATATTACTCAAGAATCTAGAATTTAAGAAAAGAAGATAAAGCTAAAATATTGTCCAACTCTAAAAGATAGACACTACTAGAGAATCTATCCATCATAGAGACTGCCGACTGAGCATAAAGGTAGGATCTATCCAAAAGTAGCAAGTATGAGGGTATAAATAGTTATAATAGGTCTATGTAGGTAGAAAGCACATGTGGAAGCATAAGTGATAGAACAAACATATGAATTTAGAGGGGATATGAATTTATCTAATAAGCATATCCACCATAATAAAGAATAATAAACTATAAACTAAGAGAGGAATATGTAATTATCAAAATAAAAATAATAAAATTGAGATGGGATATGAATTTATCAAAACAAAGACATAGTGGAAAGGAACCATTCAACCCATTTGATAATTACCAAATCCAATAAACTCTCCAAAAATTTGAATATCTCCCCCCCTTTTTGTATGATAAAAAAGATAAGAAAATTAAGATCAATACATTGAAAATAAAAATTAATAGAGGTAATAAAAAAGAAATGGAATGTAATATATCTAATAAGAATCTCCACCTAAGTTAAATAATAAAGAATAGTAAACAATAATAATCAAAGAGTGAACATGAATACTCAATAGATATACCAACAATTAGATGAAAAACTCCCAAAAAACTCAATGATATACCAACAATTAGAAGAAAAACTCTCCCAAAACTTAATGATATACCAATAATTAGATGAAAAACTCCCCCAAACCCTACGCACCCTATGGAAACCAGGGAAAATGCAATAGAGACTCACTGGGGGTAATCCATGCGTTATAGAGGAGGCTGCCAGGACAGTCATTGGATGAGGAGGGCATGCCAGAGCAGGTCATGTGGACAAGGGGGATACACAAAGAGGAGGAGGAGAAGGAGGCAGAGGAGGAGGATGAGGATGAGGAGGAGGCGGCGACAGTAGAGGAGGATGTGTCAGTGGCCGGGGAGGAGGAGGAGGAGGCAGCAGCAGAGGAGTAGGCAACAGTGATGACAGAGAAGGAGGAGGAGGGGACGTGGCAGAGGAGGGGTCACAGTGGAGGAGGAGTAGGAGGGGACATGGCGGAGGAGGGGTCACAGTGGAGGAGGAGGAGGCAATGACGGTGGAGGAAGAGGAGGAGGGGTCACAACGGAGGAGGGGTCACGGTAGATGAGGGATCGACGATGAAAGGGGTAACCTTCCTCGAAAGCTTGAAAGGGTGTGAGGGAGGAGGAGCCTGTTAGGGTTGTTTTATAAAACCCACTGGAACCTTTATCAGCGTTAGTTAAAAGCGTTGATAAAGGTATGTTTTATCAGCGCTAAAATAAAAAGAGCTAATAAAACATACCTTTATCAGTGCTTTGTTAGCACTGATAAAGATAGGCCTTTATTATTGCTAAAGAAGCACTGATAAAAGACCTATTTATCAGTGCTAAAATTATAGTGCTGATAAAGACATATTTTATCATCGCTTTTTTAGCATTGATTAAGGCCATCTTTATCAGCACTAAAAAAACGTTGATAAAAGACCTATTTATCAGCGCTAAAATTATAGCGCTGATAAATATGTCTTTTATCAGTGCTTTTTTAACACTGATAAAGGGCATCATTATCAGAACAATTTTACAACTAATTAAATAATTATTTAAATAAATAAAAATTTATTTGTATTTATTTATAAATATTTGTATATATTTATAAATATATATATTTGATTATATATTTATAAATTTATAAGTAGTATAATAAATATATTTATTATAATTTTATAATTATTTAAATAATATATATATATTTATTTATAGTTATAATTATAACTATAAGTAGTATATATTTATAAATATCCATATATAATTGTTAATATATATATTAATAAAATTATAAAATTATATGTATAATTTTTAATTATTTATATATATAGTTATAATTATAATTACAAATGTATTATAAAAGTCCTTATATATATCATTAAAAATATAATAAAATATATTTATTATTTAAATATATTTAATGCAAATTTATAAGTACATTTTTTAGAATATATATAGTTCATATGGGTAACATTATGAATTAATAAATATACTACATCAATGGAAAACATGATGTAATGTATAAATGAACATTCATGCATGATAAATAACATATATATACACGCATGATCAATATATTCATTTACCAAATTCATTGGAAAACACATATATATTCAATAATTTTAATTATAAATATACATATTAATAATTATTATATATTTATAAGTAAAATAAAGAAAATAAATATATTAAATATAACAAATATAATAAATATAATGAATTTATCCAATAAATCTAATAAATCTAATAAATTAATCTAATAAATCTCTAATAAATATAATAAATATAATAAATATAATAAATATAATAAATATAATAAATATATTTATTTTTTAATATAATTTATTATAATATTATAATTAATTAATTATATATATATATATATAATTATAATCTTAGAAATACTTTTTTCAATTAAAACATTATATATATATATTTTTGAATTATTAAAAAATATATATTAATTATAAACATTTTTTTTATTTAATGTATAAAAATAAACATTATTTTTGAATATAAATATAATAATTTTATATAAATTCATAATATTTTTTATTAAAAATGTTTATCAGTGCTATTATTAGCGCTGATAAAGGCCCACCCCTTTATCAGCGCTTTCTGCTTAGCGCTGATAAAAGGCAGCACTTCCCTTGCCCTGTTTTGTGATAGTGTATATAACCAATTTCTTCAGAACATGATCCCATATGAGGAGGTGATTAATATTCTAAGGAAGAGATTGATCCATTATGAGGCTTCCTATACATCCTGGTTATTACAGAAATAAAAACCCAGTAGTTTGTTTAACCTGTGCAGTTCTACGTCATGTGGAATGACTTATATGGGTGCCCTAGGACACCTTCAAGCTCGAGTCCCAGAGGGAATTCCTACATATCCCAAATATAGAGATAATCATTGTTTTTATAGTTCATTCTTCCAGAACTTATATATTAGGGTCACCCGTGTCATTATAGAGACTCGTGGTGCAGATGACATAATTACGACAACTCTCTAAGATCACATGAGCCATGCTCGGTGTGAGAAACAAGGGATAGAAAGTAACCAATGTTATTACTTTTTACAAGGGTCTCATATGCTGGTCCCTACATGGATGATCAATATGGATCTTGGGCCTCAGAGGGAGGTGGCCTACATATCCTGAATATGGTAGGAATTAAAGTCATCATAGTTCCCTTTATGTTTGGGATTACACATTGAGGTTTCCCTATACCATTGTAGGGGTTTATAAGGCAGATTATATGACCATTGAAACTCCTTAATCCCACATGACCCATTCTTGTTTGGAATAAACAAGGGATAGAAAATAATCAATGTCATTGCTTTGGACAAGGGAATCATATGCTGGTCCATCTATAGGTGATCAATATAGTTGTTGAGCCTCATATGAAGGTGGCCTACGTATCCTAAATATGGATAGAATCAAAGTCTTCATAGTTCCCTTTATGTAGGGGATTATACACTAATTCTGCCCTATTGATCAGGGCTTACATGCTGAGGAAAGACAATAATGTCAAATATTGGGATGCCCTGTGATCCATGGAATGAACTATCTTGACACATATATAAGGTGTCGCGAGAGCCAGTGTGGAACAGTCTAAATGCTTCTGTGAGACTCGGATGACATGAGTTAACACCATTATGCGAGTCAGGCGATGTGTCTAAGGGGTGTCATAAGTCTTGGATGACACCTCTAGGAATCATCGCGAGACCTGGATGATATGTCTAAAGGGTGTCACAATTCTCAACTGACTTGCCCAGAGGGAGTCACAAGAACTTGGTTGTCATGTATGAACACTTTCACGAGACTTGGATAACATGAGAGAATGTCGTTATGTGAGTCAGGTGATGTTTCTGAGGGACGTCGCAAGTCTTAGGTGATAGACCTAGAGGGTTTTCAAGATTGAAGTGGAATCTATGGGGGCACTGTATGACATGCCCTGACATGTCTAGGGGACTTCAAATTTCCTAGATGACATGTCGAAGGGGTGTCATTAAATCTGGGCGACGTGCCCTGGTGCTATCGCATACCTTTATATAACACACATGAAGTGCATGAGGGGTAGCGAGCAAGTCTTTTACTTAAGCCTTTTGCCTTTGATCTTGGTTGTAACCCTTGTTTTGTGAATTCCTTTGGTTTCATTCAATTTCAATTCATCTTGAGTCTCATCTGATATAGTAGTCTTGTGGAACAGTCTTCACATAACCTACCAAAGATCCTTCACGTGATCTATGAATGATCACATGAAGTGATTTTATGCCTAGAGCATGACTATTCCATCTTTCCAGCAGTGTATTACCTGATGGAAAGCTGGAAGGTCATGTGATCACTCCGAGAAGTTCGTAGAAGTTGAGATCCAAATCCTACAGAGTGTGGGCATCAAGAATACAACCCGCATATTGGTCCTAAAAAAATAAAACCCTTTCTTCGTGTTTGGGTGGAGAATTTATAGGAATATCCACCCCTAATACTCACCATTTTGTGTGGTATATCTAGCGCAAGTCCAGGATAGAGTCGATGAAGGGGCATGGAACCATGCAGTTTTGCGAGTCTCTATCATGGACTCCTTCAAGAGTGTTACCTAGTTTTCAGCGATCATGAGTCTCCTTCCTCAACGCATCCTTTATTGGATTATTACCAATTATCAAATACTTGTTTGATCATGCAGTTGTGTCAAAAGACCTCCATGTTGTTATGATGACATGTCCGAGGTCCTTCACAAGATTTAAATACTTGTGGGATGACACTCGAGAGACCTTGGGTGAATTGTATTGGGGTCTCACAGGACAGTCCTGCGGGTGCATTGGGCACGTCTCATTACTTTCAGTGATCATGAATACCTCTCTCCTCCTCCCTTTTAACCCCATTTGTTTTATGTAAAAAGGTTGGGAGTCATGAGAGATTTTAGGTGTGTTGTCGATGTCATTTTTTCTATTTTTTTGGAGATGTATCACCTGGAAAATATGGGTCACATGGGGATGTGTGAGCATTCCATGTCTTGAAGATGAGGATGACAAGCCAAAGGGCTTCCATGAGACAAGGCGGGCATGTCGTCGAGGGCTTGTGGTGACTTTCAGGTCCTCAGGGCGCGTCGCATGTCTTTCAGTGACCACAAACACCTCTCTACTCCTCCCTTTTTATCTTTATTTTATTTTACAAAGGTTAGGGATCATGCGAGTTGGAATGAGTAGTATCTATGATTTTCACTCTATTTTTGGATTATGTATCACTTGACCAATATGGGTTATATGGAGAGTGTGCAAGCATGTAGTGGATAGGTCTGTCTATCTATCCTTAGAGCACCACATGGTTTCTTGGACCTATCCGAAGACTTTCGTGTGGTGAGGCTGACAAACCAGAGGGTTTTTTTGAGGCAAGGTAGACATGTCACCGAGATCTTGTAGCATCTCGTGGATATCTCAAGGTGGAAATCTCATATGTTTTAGTGACCATGAACCCATCACACCTTCTTACCTTTATCTCCTTCGTTTTATGTGGAAAAGGATAAAAATTTATGAAAGATTGATTAGATATAACCAAGGTATTTTATTCTTCCTAATGATGACCTGGTGCATGATCTTCATGACTACTGTTGACGCTGAATTTTGGATAGGGCCATGGGGGGGCTCTTTTGAAGAAACCAAAGGAAAATTGAGTCTAAAGGGATGATTCTGCAGAGGGAGAGGGAGGTGTGTTAAAGAATGAGGGTGTGTGTGCAATATTCCCCTCGGTGTGCAAAATCTTGCACGCCTAATGCGACGTCAAATTATGGCTTATGTGGAGACCCGCCGTACACTCGACAAGGCACCGACATGCAAGAGTCCAGGTGAGCGTGCAAGATTCTCCTCGGTGTGAAAATTCTTGTGCGCCCAATGTGACATCAAAGGGACCCTTTCATATCCACCTTCTCAAAAACCATCTAAAGAAAGGGAGAAAATTAAGAGAGTCCTAAGTGAAAGTTTCTCCTAGGATCACAAACCTTTGCATGCCCAATGTGACGTAAAATGACCATTTGCGCGCATGACCCCTTGCGCGCCACCTCCTAGAATTTCAGATATAAAACAAATCATATCCCAACCCATTGGGGACAGTTACAGAAGACAAAGAAACATTCTTCTGTTCAAAATACACCTCTTCTAAGACCATGTGAAAAAAATATAGCCTCAAGGTATTGGATCTTGTGCGACAGGTCCCCCAAGGGTCCTACTTAGGGTGGTCCCTCTTGGGCATGAGCCTCTTCCATTTACTTTTACCCTAAGTCATTTGGACATAAAATATCCCTTTTACGTGAAAATTCCCCTTGCATCGGACCTATTTTTCACTCATCTTTCTTGTTTGCATTCAGACATTCCATCTTGCACGCCAATGATGCGCAAACCCCCTCTTTTCCGCGAAATTATCCTTGTGTGCTCCATGTTTCATCCTTACCCTAAGGCACCATGTACGAGCCCCTATTATGTGCAAAACAAATTTTTTATGCACCTTTCTCCCATACGACCCTCTAGGTTTGTATGAAGTGATTTCAAGCTCCCTTGGGAGTGATTTACGTTGCTTTGCTTAGCCTTATGATTCTTCGCATAAGCACATTAACGGATATTGATTCTTCACATAGCCACACTAACATGGGCCCCTTAGTGGATCACTCCATGACACCCCTTCACTACGACATTGCCGGTGCCTTCCCTTCACCAAGGGTTAAAGCATGCCAGTTATGTAAGTCCTAGGGGTGCAGAGTGAACCTGCCTCATCCGACCAGAAAGACATTAAACTACCAAGCACCATCGTCCCCAACACATGATGTTAAACTGTGGCCTCTCCTTGTGTATCATATGTTGGGTGACCTGTCTAGGACATTCCCTATGCCAACTCGCCTCCACGGGAGTGAGATCTTCCTCACATAGAATGAGATCCTCTTTGTTGGAGCAGCACCTATCCGTAGGGAAGGGAAACCACCTTGGTGTAATCCCCTAGCCTTTCTTGCAGGAGGCATCACCCCTGACCCCCCTTTATTCTTCGGTGCCAAAGACTAGAGGCGAGAGGGGCACAAAGACCATCATTATCATATCCCTCTCCCTCTGGGCTTTGTCACCATCGGTCCTCCATACTAGATTAAGTCCCACTATCCATCTCCCAAGGCTTATAACCATGCGTAATCCCCTGTTTCCTCTTTGGGCCGCTAACCATGTGTAAGCCCCACTCCACTTCTCATGGACGCAACTTTCACGATGTGATCGTCAGGTCTCTACTGCCTTTTGTTTCTCACACTAAGCATGAATCATGTGGGCTTAGAGTAAGCATTGACTATGGAATCCTACCTGGTCTACCTTAGCATGTAATCCCCTAACACTTCTCAAACTATGTGGACTTTGATCCTTGCCAAGGCGAGGTACGTAGGAAGCCTCCTTGAGGTTTAAGACCAACACCTACTAATTCTGAACCCTTCACGTCGCCTCACCAAACACTCCTAAACTATGTGGAATTTGATCCTTTCGAAGGAAAGGTACGTAGGAAGCCTCCCTGAGGTTCAAGACCAACACCTACTTAACCTGACCCCTTCACGTTGGTTCACCTTTGTCCCATGTGACGTTAAAATATATGTCCCCTTTTCGTCCCGCATGATGTTAAACTGTATACCTCATCCTGAACTACATGGACTTTGATCCTTTTCTCCAAGGAAAGGTATATAGGAATCCTCCCTGAGGTTCAAGCCCAACACCTACTTGACCCGACCCCTTCAAGTTGGTTCACCTTCATCCCACATGACGTTAAACTGTATGACCCTTTTGTCCTTCAAGACGTTAAACTATACCTGTTTGAACTACGTGGGCTTTGATCCTTGTCCCCTGGATAGGGTATATAGGAAGCCTCCATAATGTTCAATCCCATTCAGTGGTAATCCGTTGTCAATCCCAATCGATGGTAAGCTTTTGTGAACCCCAACCAGCGGTAATCCATTAGAATCCAAATTGATGGTAAGTCGGTGTAGCCCTATCCAATGGAAATGTGTTGTAACCTGCAATTGATGGTAAGCCATTGTGGCCCCCTTGTCAGGACCCACATATCTGGTCCACCCCTCAAGCATTAGACCAACCCCGGTCTACTAATAACGCCTAAGCCCCATCATGCTTTTGGGTCGTTGTCTTCATAGCACACCCCAATTCCATGCCCCATCATGAACTATGTGGACTTTGATTCCATGCCATGAGGATACGTAGGAAGAATCCCTAAGGTTTAATCCCATCATCCATGTCTCAGCATGGTATCTTCTCTGAGCCTTTCTGTCATGAGAAGATCATGCCCCAACCTGAAGGTTCTATTTCCTCCGGGTCCCATCCATGTGTCAATTCTCACGGGTCGCCTCCTCAAGTGTCTCATCACCTCACAGAACTACGTGGACTTTGATTCCCCACCACAGGGACACGTAGGAAGCCTCCCTAAGGTTCAATACCATCATCCATGTCTCAACATGGTCTCTCCTCTGATCCTTTGTGTCCAGAGAAGATCATTCCCCAACTCGAAGGTTCTATTTCCTCCGAGTCCAATCCATGCATCCATTTTCATGGGTCGCCTCCTTAGGTGTCCCATCACCTCACTGAACTACGCAGACTTTGATTCCCTGCCACAAGGATACATAGGAAGCCTCTATGAGGTTCAATACTGACACTACCGTCACCTTCAAGACAGTTCCATCTTATTCTCCATCCACTATCAACAATCCATATACACCCTGATTCTTACCCAAGCCACTACATCCCAGTGAGATCATTTCACCCACTTTCTCACAGCTCCTAGTAGAAATTGGGCTACTAACCACATGTTATCTCCAATATCAGTGTTCCCTCTAAGGGTTATACCGATTTTATCCACTCCCATCAGTGTTCTAATCAGTCCAATCTGTCTCTGTTGGATGTTAAACTCATGGAATACCCTGTGTTAAACATGGGAAGCTGAGGAAAACCTCAGAGATATGCCCATGGAATAAAATTCCCCGCATTCTACATGGGATTACTTAGGATTCCGCACCCTCGATAAGCCCTATCATAAGGGAAAGAAACACAGATGCGTTAGTGTTCCAGAGTCTAGACACGCCAGCGATGTCCAATGTGACGACTCCCCCAACTAAAGGTTGTTTCCCTGACTGTACCCCTTGTAATGTCCTGACAGAAGTAGCGTAATTAACCAGTATCCATAACGATATGGAACTAGTAAGAGTTTCACGAACAACGTCTTAAGTCTATGAGGGAGACCCAGACTAGGTAGAGAGTTCCGAGGAGGAATCCACGGAAGAAGGAACCGACATCCCATCATCCCGTTTCGATCAAAGAGAAAACGTCCTTGAATAAGTGATGGATGCCTCCCTCCTTTGTAAAGTGAGAATGCGGGACAAAAGCTGTGTGTACTCCGAATAAGAGATGGATGCGCACCCTGAAGAAAGAGTTAGAAACAGAAATAGTGAACCCGACATGGATTTATTCTTCTCAATATGAAGATTAGTAGTGTTCGAGACATCATTGGATTGACATGTCACTGTATCTATGTATCCGACACTAGGTACCACCAATAAAATAGTGGGACTATCATGAAACTCTCTAGAAATTGAAAAAGTTGAACGTTGGACATCCTGGTTTATGACGTTGTCAGCGTGGATACTTCGTACCAACCATGGAAGATATAATGGCACTAGGGAACTGGATGTTGCTTTCCTTCTTCCAGAACTAATGGTTAAATCTCCCTGCTTTCCAGGACCCAAGATTCTTTAACAGGAAACCGATCACTACCCACCCAACGATGCAGGGGAAGAGGAAACATCAACACAGTAATCCCACGTGACCTCATATCCCCCATTGAGGCCTCTGCGTCCATGGTTGCTGGGCATACACACCCCATCTCCCCTTCTGAAATCATTCAGAGAAGGGTGATAAATGACGTCGTTTGACTATATGAGGAAGAGGGGATTATCCCAACACATGATATGGCCCGAAAAGACTTAGAGTCTTCTGTGCATTACCACCACCGCCTCCCCCAAGGGCCATGCAGGGAGCCACTGCTCCCTGCTTTGACGTATAACTGTTTTAGGAGCCTCTCCCCAGAACGCTTAGATGACTCCCTCCCCTATGCCAATGAGGTGAGGGATGTCCAGGATAACCCGAATGGAATCCCATCCTAGGGGATACTAAGGAGGTATCCCACTAGCCATGTCATCATCGCCTCCTAGCCCCACAAGCTGAGGAGTAGGTAATCTATGCGCCTGCACCACTGGACCTAGTCCAATTGACTCGACAACAGCATCAGGCACAGGTCGAGGAGGACGCCCCCAAGGGGTGTCAACATCCATAGCTACTGTGGACCATGCCAACACTAATGCATACCATCATCCCTCTATTTATGATAAGCAGGGGTAGTCATACGCCCGACCCGAATTAAGGCCCCAACCACCCCACGGGCAGGCTGGGTCGACTCTTCTGGTCGCCGACGCAGGTAGCACCCACCACAGGCTGACCCATGGAAATGATACCTAGTATGGAGGTCCTCCCCATGCTATCACTGGTGAGAGTGCATGGTTTTACTGCTCCCAAGCTCGACGTGGAGGTCCTCCCCATGCTACTTTCAATCTGAGTGAGGGTCCTCCCTGCGGTGGTGACGCTCAGTATGGAAGTCTATTCCGCACCCATGACATCAGGTATGGATCCGTTCCTCCCACCATAGTTCTCCGATGTAAAGAAGCTACACATCTAGTCAATCGTCAGCATGGGGGCCTTCCTCATGTCCTTACAGCAACTGAAAAAGGTCCTCCTCATCCCAGAAACTAGAGAAGCAGAGGTTTGCCTCACTTTATAGGAACCCAACACGGAGGTCCTACCTGTGTTCAGCTCGACTAGTACGGGGACCCTCCTCATACTGAAAATACCAAAGGAAATAAGAATGGAGGCCCTACCCATGCTCCTACCAGATCTACCGGAGGTCCTACCTGCTCCAACACTTCCCACAGAGATGCCCTCCATGTGTCAGCTAGTGAACATGGAGGTCCTCCCCATGTTCCCTTTGAAATATGTCCAGGTGATCCTCACACCACAGATCACCTAGGAGGAATTCCTCTCTACCCCAAAATTAATTATTCTAGAGGCCTATCCCGAGCAAAAAATATAACCTGTCCCGAAGATCCATCCTGGGGTAGGAGGGTGGGTCACCGATGCCATAAAAAGAGTACTGAGAAGATTTAGACTGCAATTAATCCTATCTACTTCTCGTATTCCGAGGTGGAATGTGACTCAACAATGGAATCCTCACCTCGATCCTTTATGTCAAGGGACGGGGCAAGAATGAGGCACATCAGCCTCATCCTTCCAGAATGTAATGCCCCAACCCCAGAATCCCAAAGCCGGTGCATTATTACGTATCATTAGCATGATAAAAAAAGATCAGTCTCGAAAGACCAATTAGTTTAGTAGCCTTGTAAGTACTAGATACATTCATAAGGTTTACATTACATCATAAAATGGAAAAATAAAACAATAGTGTTTCCATAGACAACACTGAGATCCCATAGACTATCTTTACAGGTCAATCATAATATAATTACTCGCATCCTGGGAAAAATAAAACATAGAAAGGGGTGAGCTCATATTCTTAGTAAGGATAACAATATAGTGGAAGATTTCATAAATAAGCTTAAACATTTAAGGAAATGTATAAAACTAAAACAAAATCCTTTTCAACATAAACATCATCATAATATGGAAAATTTAAATCAAAATAATTTCATTTACTTACTCACATGGATATTCTACTAGTCAAATAATCATATGAAATATCAATAACCACTTTCATAATGATGGAATGTATAATGCCAGACTTCATAACCACATATTCAAGGCCTTATGCCAGACTAAAAATAAGATTTTGTCAAGGCCTTGTGCCAAGACACTAGTTTGTCTCATGATACTTACTGATGCATCGAGGAGCTATAACAGGCTCCACCCATCACTTACTAATTCCAATGCATTCCTCCAATGAAAAGGTTTAAACATAACATAAACATTCGTATTAAAACTAGCATATGAAATGTCAGTACTTTATCCATAAACCATGAATGGTATAAAAATAACACATCCACTATCAAACATACCAAAAAACCTTTAATACAATATGGAAGATTTGTATCATAATAAATCAACTTCAAACAATTTTCAAATCCATCAAAGGATGTTGACATATATGAAAATGATTTGTAAAACTCTTCGAGAGAGATATCTCTTTTTAATGAAAACATTTAAAAGTCACACAATTTAAAAAGGAAGACATTTAAAGAAATTTTTGAATAAAAGTGTCCCATACCACTTTGAAACTTTTCAAAGGAATTAACATTTTAAAAAAATTCATGTCCATATAAATAAATCCTTAAAAACCATTTTGAAAACATGGACATTAATGAGAACGATTTAGAAGAATAAATATTTAAAACATTTAAAATGATGTTTCAGTAAAAAATTCCCTTAAAAATAATCCCTTTGAAAACTCATTTATGAAAAATTTACATGGATAATATATATTTCCCAATAGATACTTACATAAAAACAACCTCGGATAATAAAGAGATTGTAAAATTAACCCTTACCTTGCACTTTACTTTAGTAGAGGGTACGTTTAACCTCCTGTATGAAGAATGTAGTATTTTATTAAATTATACCAGAAACATATTAATATTTATGATATCATACATGATTCATTTATGACTTTATACTACCCATTTAATAATAATTTCCATGTTAAATTAACATTTTGGGTAATAATCGCTTTCTTTATCGTACGTGTTTTAACTTGTTACTCTCGATTGTATCACTTAGATCAAGATTTAAATACTTCGAGAATATAAAACATGATTTATATATCATATATATTTAGAATATAAATAAGTATAATAGACATATATATGAAATGTAAAACACCGTTTATGGAGACGGTAGTCCGTACGTACGCATAAACGCTGTTTCCGTTTTCATATCGTATTAAACGGAACTAAGTGAATAAGATATATGTAAGTAAATATATATATATATATATATATATATATATCTTCATTAGAATTATTATTTCATATATTATAGACTTATTAATGATATATATTTTATAATCATCGTTGAATGTTAAACGTGGAAATGAATCTCATCACATCGTGGAGACGGTAAGCCGTACGTACGCACGTATGATGACATGTCAATCAAAGGATAGATAGAATAATGAATATGGTTGTACCATATTTATAATAAAATCAAAGTATATATAATATTTTGGAGTTATTATTTTATAACGGAAACAACAAATAAAGAGGAAGTGGAAGAATAAAAGAACTTGAAATAGGTGATGAAATATTTACCTCTTCTTTGGGTTCTTCCTTTTGACTTGATCAAAAGGGCTCCTTAGGTTGGCTTTATGACCAAATTAAGGCCTCTAGGATAAAGGGATGATAGTTGAGAGGATATTTGGGTATGTATTGGCTGATCCAAATGGATTTTAAGGTGTGAATTTTAGGGAAGGGGGATTTCCCTTTTATAAGAGGGGTGAGGGGAACCTTAGGAAAAGCTACAAATATTATTTTATAATAAAATAATTTTCGGTTTCTAATGGCTAAAAAATAAATTATTTAAATTATAAGGTGGGGATGGGTCGAAAACCACTCAAACAATAGGTTTTAGACAGGTTTGGGTCACTATATTAACCTTATCTTTTAGATTTAACTCTTAGTCAAATAGTTTGACATTTACCATGTCTCTTTGTATTTTTATATTATATGGTTAATAAACTTACTATATACTTCCAAGAGAATCCCAAGTGGTTTATTAATGATATAAATATCATTATATAAGTCTTTTGGCTGAAACTTATATTTTTAGGAATAGAATATCAATTAATAATATAATACTTGTTTTAAAAACTCTTTTATGTCAATTTTGACACTGTTTGGTATTTGTTTTTTTTGTTAAAATCATAATAGCATGATTAATTTGAAAAAAATTAATATAAACAACCCTAACATGTCATATTAACCTATAAAATTATTTGAATTTATAAAAAGTCTCAAATTACATTTATTTGGATATTTATAATGTCAATTATTTTAATCTTTCATTAATACGGTAATTACTGCATCATAATTGTGTCATAAATAAATTTAATTATTTAATGTCTAAAAATTATAAATAAAATACCATTATGTAGGAAATATTTTTATATTTCTAATGAATATTTATAGTCGAATTTATCTTATGTATAACCCTATATTACAATTTTTTTAGTTATTAAACTTTGATTTTAACTCTTTTAACTCTTCTTTAAATAAAACAATAATAAATGTTTTAATCTAATCCAAGTGGACCAAAGAGGTTCATATTTTATTCCTAAGTTTTTTTGGTCTAATTATACTTATCTAATAGAATTAGGACATGTGTTAGGGTTATAATAATATCAATTTTACCTTTAATTACCCTATTTACTTTTAACCGTGGTAAATAAAAGTAAAAAGTTACTATTCACCAAAAATTATTTTCATCTTATTGAACCACATTTTACTTACTTATATCAACCGTTTCTCTCCTATTTTTGAAATTCAATTCACAGAAGCGGTAAAATTGAGTTTTATGTAAATTTGCAAATGCTCCTAGGAGGTGGGTAAAAGACAGTAAAATTTCTATAAAATTTTTATATATCTAAACTTATTATAAAATGACTCCAGTGAATTAAATTTAACTTATATAGGTATTATGTATCTATTTTTACCTAAAATAAATTTAATTGAAATAAATAATTATTTAAATGAAAAGTCGGTTTTAACCAATAACGCAGTGTTTTTCACTATTCATCAAAAATTGAAAGTTTTCAGAAACATACCAAAAATTTACCCTAAGCTAATTTTGATATCCAGAATTAAAAAAATGAAGTCTATTTTACCAAATTAAAAACATATAAATTGAATTTATTAATTTAAAATTAATTCCCGTTGTCAAAACCAAAAGGCGTATTTTTTAAGATATAATAACTATTAAAAGATTGACACTTGTTTATGTCCAATTTCAAAGTGAAATTACTTATAAAGACCATAATTGGTTTAAATGGTAAAAATATAAGCTATTTATACTTCAAAACCATTAAAATTTATAATTTAACACTACAAATTATTTTGATTAAAAAAGTTGTTTTCAGTTAAAATACAGTATTTTTCACTATTCACCCAAATATGAAAGTTATCAGAAGAAAACCAAAAATTTATTGAAACTAAATTCTTATGTACTGATTCTAAAGAAGAAGTTTATTTTTTCAAATTGAATATATAAAAGTTTCAAATATTGGATTTAACAAGGGTTCACCATTACAAGGCATTAAAAGTGCATTTTTTTTTGAAAAATACTTCTTTTATCTGAAAAAAATTAACTAGTTCTTACATTATGTTTGATAAACATATAATATGGATTATAAAATTATAAGTATTATATAAAGTTTAAAATTCAGTTAATACTATTTATAACCGCTTTTGAACGACTAGTTTGGTAAGTTGTGGTGCGCTTGAACTCGGTGTTGCGTGTAGTGAAAGTTATTGAATTAATTTGAAGAAATAACGTACTATGAAATATTGGGGTGCTACAAAAAATGTGAGGTCCACTGGATTCCTGACTCCCTCTGTAGATACATCAAAGAGGAGGAAGATTTGGCCCCTTGCTAGGGCCTGGCCATACAATCCTCCCTATCGTCCACAAGTTTTTTCTCTGCTTCGACCGGAGATCATGGGGAGTTATTCTGGGGAACGATAAAGGATGAATAGTAGTCTAACCCACCATCAATAACCGTGGCACCCACGTCGAAAACTAAACTCGCTAGCTCATCCTACCGAGATGTGGTTGCCGAGTCTTCACATTCATCATAGAAAAGCCCGAGATGCGGTGTCTTGTTAGCCCGTTCGACTTATTCTCCACCGGCTAGTCTACCATCTTAGTGGTCTACTTCAATGCCTCTACCGGTCCCCCAGCCTCACCTAGTTTATGATTGGGGAAACCAAGGTACAGATCCTGAGTTTGATCTAAGGAACTCTTGGGATATCCTTGCAGTGGATCATTTCCTAGAAATGTTATGGCCAATTGCGACCACCAACTTCAGTGCGCCGAAATCGCTGACCCAAGAAGAAGTTGGGTGATTTCACCCAAACTAATAGGAGACACACTTCCGTCTCTGTTATCAATGGGTGGTTTACCCCAAGAGTTAGGCACACTTTGAAAACCTTGGCCAACAATGCTGTGTGGTTGACCTGGCCGCGCTCCCTATGGCCCAGCGCCCTGAGTCACCCGGTCACCACCGGACCCTCTAGCAACGATGCATTTAGAGCTTTAATGTGCTCTGAATAATTATTAAGGAGGATTTCCCCCACATTTAGGTCCGTGGTTGGGGCTAGTATGCTTTCCTCCATTTCAGTCCTATCCAGTGCTAGCCCAAATTTCTAGGTGATATCGAGGATATGCCTCCAGGTAGAGTCGTGGTTAACATGGAAGATCTATTAGAGGAAGAGACATAGAAAGAGCTCCTTGGAGAAAACCTACCCCCTTGGGGAGTTCCATAAATATTGGATCCATTGGAAAGGGTTACTCTCCAGCAGAGAAATATACTGGGTCTTCCTATGACCACCGAGGAATTAATCCTCAACTGGAATCCCAATAAGGGAAAAGATCACCTTGGGGCTATCAAACTCTCCAACCCATCTGGTTAATGCAAAAGGCGGAGGATGATCCAAAAAAAGGCACTTTACATCAGCAGATCATAGAGCACAAGAGGATGGTCGATGAACTCCTTGCTTGACATGTCGTGGAGTGGTGGCCAGACTACGGTGATCCTCGACCGAGGTTATAGGGGTAGGCACAAATTCCCCCCGACGAATTGACTCCAGGTGACCCTGACCATGCTGAACATGTAGAAATGATAGAGGTCAGAACATATGGTATGAGGGTGAGGTATGTGTCTCCAAATCCACCTGAGTGGCGTGATAATCCCTGAGACCCAGCTCAGGTTACCCCAACTACTCTGCTGGTCATCCCACTAGTCACTCCACGAGCTGATGGGCCCGCTTATCATGTTGAAGAACCTGCCAATGCACTAGTGGTCATGGATCCTCATCAAGACAAGAATCCCCACCCAGATGATATGATGGCGATGCTCATTTCTCACCTCTAGGTGCTGGAAATGCGATAGGTGGCAATCCCGCCTGATGGAAAGCCATATCCGGCATGGGTGGATGATATGCCAGCACCCCCGGGTTTTGGAAATCCAACCTTATCCTCATTTAATGGGATGAGATATCCACTGAACCATCTAGCCCACTTCATCTCAAGGTGAAGAACCATGATAGGAACTCCAGTACAGCAAGAAGCCACCAAACTCTGATGTTTCGTACAAACATTGGAAGGGCCTGCATTTGTATGGTACAACCGGCTACCCATCGGGTTAGTTTCTAGCTGGGAAGATATCCGTAGGCATTTTCTCTACTATTTCAGATCTACCACCCAGAAGACGAGTATTGTAGACCTCTTCAAATGCAAGCAGAGGCCTGACGAATGCGTCGTAGACTTCGTCGCCCAATGGAAAGCCTCACCTACTCCTTAGATATACCACTGACTCAGGAACAACTGCTGAAAATATGTGTGGGGAATGTCAAGAATGAACTGGTCCCCTCTCTCATTACCCAGAATTACCCTAGGGGATTCCAAGGCTTCTCTTATAAGGCCCAACATCTAGAGGAAGGCTTGAAGTAGGCCAAGCAGGCATGATCATGGCCTCCTACAATTCCCAAAAGAAGGGCCGCTAAGGATGATCCCACTATGATGGAATAGATAGAGGCCCCCAATAAACTGGAGTTATTACTAGTGGAGCCACCTCCATAGCCTCACAGAGGCCCTCCACCTCAGGCACAGCCTCTGTCCCAGTAACACCCACCTCAGAATTGCCAGGTGCTCCTGCTTAATGCGCCACCACCACCCAGGCAAGAAAAACAGGTCCCACCTCCTCAACTAGCTCCTCCAGCCCCTCGTTAGAGCTAGGATCCCAGATCCCCCTTCCCTGATAGGAGAAAACATACCTACTTATTAAACAAGGGTCAGGTCCCCGATTATTTCCGAAGCACCTTAGAATAGGGAATTCTACATTTTCTTGAATGCAGGAGACCAGAAGAGGCATATCTCATCGATCGCCCCAATTAATGCCCCTTTCACCGAATCTTGGGGAACAACCTCAAATAGTAATATGTGTTTAAAGACTAGTTTCAAGACCAGGTTGATAAAAACATAGTCAGGTTAGGCCCATCTCCAGCACAAGTGGCATGTGTCTTCGTGAAGCCAGATAGTGTTAGTGACTGCGAAGGGGAGTGGCATCGGGTTTCTAACCACGGATCCCAGATGTATGAAGACTAGATGGCTTGTAAGAAAGTCGTTCGTGCCCATGGTATCATCCATCCATGTCTGAATTGACCTGTTCCTTTAGAAGATGATGCTTCATCTACAACCAGTACTTCTCTATCAACGACTTAGCCTTCCTCTTCCCAAAAGAGATGGTGTTGGTGATGCAAGGGAAAAAAGTCCCCCACTGATGCCATCATCATCACGTAATCTCGGAGACTTCATGCCCCTAGAGATGGATATTCCCCCCAGAATCCATCCATTAGTGGAGGATTATTCAGGTGACGATCAAGGGTACACCTCGGTTAACACCGTATAGCGGGTAAACCCCGACATGATTTCTGACGGTGAGGAGCGCCAGGAGGATCCTCCCAATGTTCCCATCTATTGCCAACGCCAAAAAAACCATGGCTTTATGGGTCGATAGAGTGCCTCATTCAGTACTTCCAGCCAGGCTGTGCATGACACTAAAACCAGATAGCAGACCCAACACAGAGCTTAGCACATGTAGCCTTCTCATCTGGTGTCATTAAGTCTGACTTCACCGCTGTTTGTGTTACTTGATCAGGTGGAGATGCCTCGACCGCACCATGATCATCCATGATCTGTTACGGATTGGATTCAGTCATCTGAGCCACATTAGTTAGTCACTCCACAAGTTTCGACTAGTGAGCAGTGGGACATTCCCAGCACCAGTCAGCCGCAGGTTTAGCTGGAAGGGACCGTCATGCCCTCTGCCATAGAACAACCCCCTGTAAGAAAAAGTTCACACTTGGCACATAAGTATGATGTTCTTAAGAATATTTATAGAATTCTATAACGGCTCTATATTCTTTAGGCCCTTTTCCTGCCAGTGGATATGTGTGAATCCCTTGGCGAGGCTTTAAGAATCCCCCTCCAGTTTGAGACAGAGGTTGCAGTTAGAGAAGCCTTCCATGATGAGGCAGTCAAGTATGATGAATGCCAGGAAATTATCTTGTTCTTTGGAGAAGATTAAGGATCTACCATAAAGGGGCACATCTGCCCATTGTACATCACCTTCCATTTCAATGGAATGGAGGTTCGCCACTGCCTTGTCGACATAGGCTTTGGGATCAACCTAATCCAAACCTAGACACATTGAAAACTGGGTCTGTCTGAGGTTGATTTGAGTCCCTCTGACCTAAAAATACAAGGTTATGATAGGACAGAACAGACACCGGTCGAAAATATCCTCCTGAAGATCCAGTTAGGTGGCCTAGTTTTTAGCACCGAGTTCATGGTTGTCTCCTAGGACACTGCCTACAATGCATTGATGGGTAGGCCATGGCTTCACCTGCATGCGGCGGTCCCTTCATCGTATCACTAGTGCCTTAAGTACTCCCTTAATGGTCGAGTAGAAGTACTTCAAGGTGATGCATCTACCTTTTCATCTTGTGAAGCCTGCTATCTGGATGCCAAATATTACAAGAGCAAGGACAAGAAAATTTAGGCTAATGAGGTCGAACACGCTACGATTGTGACTGACCTGTGGACAGACCTAGATGATACCTACATTTTTCTGATCCACCGATTGGAGGCTACAACCCCAGATATGGGGTAGTGATTTTTTGTTTCTGGAATGAGGGGGGAGTACATTCCCAAGTATAATAGATGCTATGAGATCACATCATATTCCTACACAAATCAGGCTCGGGTGATCCCAAATCCCCCTAACCCTATAAGGTATCGGGATGTATGTAACACCCCGAGATTTTATGAAAATTATTCTTTTTAATTTCATTAATGTCTTGTGTTGTATGCTACACCAAAAGGAGCTTTCACAACACACATCCTTGACTTGCCTTGCATTACATGCAATTGCGACCTTCCTCGATAGCGTGTGTAGTACGGAATACCGAGTTTCACTAAACAACAATATGCTATTAAAATATTATTAAAACTAGCCGTTATGAATAGTAATAACCACTTTTTGAAATTTTTTAAATTTTATTTTTCAAAATGGACTTCATTTCTGGATTTGGAATATCGAAATTAGCTTAGGGTGAAATTTTGGTACTTTTCGGATAACTTTCATTTTCTGATGAATAGTGAAAATTACTAAATTTTAATTAAAAACAACCTTTGTAATAGAAATAATTAATAGTGATAAATTATTAATTTGATTGGTTTTAAAGTATATTTAGAATATATTTTTACAATTTAATAAAATGTTGGTTATTGGATGTAATTTCACATTTAAACCAGACATAAACAACTTTCAATCTTTTGATAGTTATTATCTCTTAAGAACATGCTATTTGTTTTGACGACGGGAATTAATTTTTAAATTAATTAATGCAACTGATATGTTTTGAATTTGGGAAAATAGACATCATTTTTGAGTTCATAATATCAAATATATCTTAGGCCTAATTTTTGGTATTTTTATGGAAACTTTCATTTTTTGATGAATAGTGAAACCACTAAGTGGTAGTTAAGAAAAATGTTTTTTTCATAAAACTTAATTTTACTGCTTCTGTGAGTGAAATTTCAAAACTCCGAGAGACACGGTTGATGTCAGTAAGTAAAATGTGGTTCAATGAGATGAAAATAATTTTTGGTGAATAGTAACTTTTTACTTTTTTTTACCACGGTTAAAAGTAAATAGGGTAATTAAGGGTAAAAATGATATTATTATTACCCTAACACATGTCCTAATTCTATTGGATAAGTGTAATTCGACCAAAAACAACCTTAGGAATAAAATATGACCATTTAGGCCCACTTGGATTTGATTAGAACATTTATTATTAATTTATTTAAAGAAGGGTTAAAATAGTTAAAAACAAAGTTTAATAAGTATATCATTTTTAATATAGGGTTATACATAAGATAAATTAGACTATAAATACTCATTAGAAATATAAAAAGATTTCCTACATAATGGTATTTTATTTGTAATTTTTAGACATTAAATAATTTAATTTATTTATGACACAAAGATGATGAAGTAATTATCTTATTAATGAAATATTGACATAATTGATGTTATAAATACCCAAATAAATGTAATTTGAGACTTTTTATGAATTAAACTAATTTTATAGGTTAATATGACAAGTTATTATTGATTTAATTAACCTTTTTAGAACTAATAATTCTGTTATAATTTTCAAAAAAATCATTTACCAAATAGTGTCAAAATTGACATAAAATAGTTTTTAAAACAAATATTATATTATTAATTGTTATTTTATTCCTAAAAATCTAATGTTCGGCCAAATGACTTAGATAAGGTTATATATATTAATAATAAACAACTTTGGGTTCGTTTGGCTTCATATAGTAAGTTTATTAACCTTATAGTATAAGAACACAAGAAGACACGGTAAAAGTAAAATTATTTTACTTAATGTTAAATCTAAATGATAAGGTTAAAATAGGAACCTAAACTTGTCTAAATTCTATTTGATGAGAGGATTTAGACCCATCCCCACATTATCTTATAAATAACTCAATTTTGATCTATTTAAAACCTAATTTGGCTTTATAATAAAATAATATTTTTAGTTTTTCCAAAGGAGCCCCTCTCCTCCCTTATAAAAGGGCACCTCCTCCCTCTCTTCCTCACACCACTTTGAGCCTTCAAGCTCGGCCAAACCCTGCCAAATTACCTTATCCACTTCCCTAGAAACATCCTAGAGGTTCTGGGATTCCTCAAAGACCAATTTTAGTTCCCTAAAAGGAGATCTCAAAGAAGCACTTCAAAGAAGAGGTAATGTCCGTTACCGATGCTTTCATCTTTATTTCTTCTTCCACTTATTATTCTTTAGTTGTTTCATTATGAAGTAATAACATAAGTATCACTCATATACTGATATGTTATTATAAGTATGAAACAACCCTATTTCACCATCTATCCATCCTACGAAAAACGAAATCACCGCGCGTGCGTACGTACGGAATACCGTCTCCACGCCGTGGTGTAATCTATTTTCCACCACCACCTTACTTGGATGGGTATAATGGTGTAAATAATAACTATATATGATTATTTTAATTTGATATTGATTCTGAAATAGTATACATACACTCCAATAAAATTCCACGATCATGAAAACGATATCATCGCTCGTGCGTACGTACGGACTACCGTCTCCACGACGCGATGAGATTCATTCTCCATGTTAACCATTCATGAATGATTATAAAGTATATATAATAAGTAATCATGAAATATATTACATAATAATGATACTGGATTTATGTGTATATATATGTATGTCATCTACTTAATTCCATTCAACTCAATAAGGAAACGAAAACAGCGTTCATGCATACGTACGGCCTACCGTCTCCATGAACGGTGTATTTCTTTCCATTTACTGATCTATTATATATATGTATATTATGAATATATATTATATATAAATCATGTTTTATATTCTAGAATTAAGTAATAATGATCTAAGTAATCATATGAATAATTACAAGTCAAAACATGGACGAAAAATGAAACGATTTTACCCAAAACACTCTTTAACATGGAATTTACAAAAGAACGGCTAATATAAAGTCATAAGTGAACCATATATGATATCATAATAATTATTATGATTCTGGAATAAGTCAATGAAATTATTTAAATCATTATACAGGAGGTTCAGACACTTACGAAGCAAATCGGACATAAGGTAAGAGAAATATCACAATCTCATTTTTATCCGAGATTGTTTATACTTTGGTATTTACTGGGGTGTATTTTATCATCCACATCCATGTTTACTCAATATGTAATATTTATATCCTTATATAATAGTTTATACCCAATTTTACCCTTCGGTGAGTTTTTAGTAAAATATATGAAAGGAATCTTTTGTCGTTTTTCGTACGAGATACTTTTTGACTTTTCCGAAAAAAGTACGAGAAGAATGTTTTCTTTTAACTTATATGGCATGAATGGATTTTTTAAAAATTATTTACAAAAATCTTCCTTTACAAGTTTTCAAGTTTATTTTTAATCAACTTCTTTTAGTTAGAATTTTATGACATGTTAAGAAAGGAAAAGTGTTTTTGAAGTTGAAAGGATATTTTCCTCAAGAATGGAGTTCAAGTGTTTTATAAAAATTATATTCCATCTAAGATAAAATAGGGTTCTATTTCTATAAATATTATTAAAATGATTTTATTATGTTGTGATGGAATTATTTTTATGAATTCCTTTATCTTATATGAATTTGTTTTTTATGATGTCATGATGTTTAAGATTCCCATTTTTATTACATGGGTTATGCTATGATGTATGGTTTATGATTTTGTGGCACACATAAGAATGGTATCATTAAGAGATGGGTGGGACCTATATCTCCCTCCAATGCATTGGGTAAATATTTTATATCTCATGAGATAGACATGTCTGGAACGGTAGGTTATACCGGTTCAGTGAAATAGGACTAAAACGAGGAGTGAACTCGGTTCAGAAATGGACTTTGTCCACTAAGATAGTCTTGGGAATGAGTCTTGACTAATAAGAAATGATTCTCTATGATTATGTGTGTATGACACAAAGTTTCATGTTTTAAGTTATGATTATTGGGATTACATTTCACTACTATGATTTATCCCATGTTATGAAATTATGATCTCTTTTGCAGGTTAAGATTTCCAAAAGATATGTTCTTATGAATATGACGTGATTGATATTTATTTTGTTTACCCTTACTGAGCATTTGAGCTCACCCTAGTATGTTTTATTTCCCCAGGTCAGGAAGAAGGTTATTAAGTAGAATATTCCAAAAAGGGACTCTAGATATGATTTAGGTTTTAAAAAAAGAAGATCTTTATGGGAGATGTTGAAGATCTTTCACCACGATTAGAAGATTATATTCTGAGTTTCCAAAGACACTAAACTATTACGGTCCTTGTGTGTGTGTTTTTGTTATGTACTAAGTATTCCGAAAATGTAATGTAATGTCCATGTACGTCAGGCTTCGGGTCTCTATAGTTGGTATCAGAGGAAAGGTTTAGTCAACCATTGGAAAACGTTAGTGAGATCCCTAGAGATATTTATAAGGTATGTCTAGTGATGTCCCTAAAGATATTTATACGTATAGGATATAGTCCTAGAACTACGGTAATGATATTAGATTAAACCAAAGATGTTAGATATTGAAGTTACTCCCCCTTTATTATGATTTTTGCCTCTCACACTATTCTTTTTGGGTTTTAGACAATGGATGGAACCTGAAGGAACCGTGTTGATCAATGCAATGGACAATGAAATGATTGTCCTCCTGAACAAACAAATGTTATGGGAGATGGAGTGAAAAATCTTATTGCTATACTTACACAAGCTATGAATCATTCTAGACTTCCAAATG
Organism: Viscum album; assembly: GCA_963277665.1. Lineage (NCBI taxonomy): Eukaryota > Viridiplantae > Streptophyta > Magnoliopsida > Santalales > Viscaceae > Viscum > Viscum album. Next base: position 114,980,934 of record OY728139.1, on the reverse strand, counting down.
AGAAGATAAGGGAACAATATTCTATTGAGTCCTTCATGAGGCAACGTCCACCTTCTTTCAGTGGGTCTTCTGATCCACTTGTTGCTGAACAATGGATCAGTACCACTGAAAAGATATTTTCAGTTCTTCAATGTTCTGAACATGATAAAGTCATCTTAGCAGTATATCGTTTGGAAGGTGAAGCTGATCAATGGTGGAATCTTATCAAGAATACGAGGCAAAGAGATGAAATTGATTCCATGGAATGGGACGAGTTAAAGAACTTATTTTTCAATAAGTACTTCCCTCGTATTCTTCGAACAAAGATGGAGAAGGAGTTTCTTGAACTAAAGCAAAAGGATGATGAATCTGTTGGTATATACGAAGCAAATTTTACAAGGCTTGCAAGGTATGCATCTGGATTTATCATCCAACCTGAAAGTAAAGTTGATCGATTCTTCAGTGGCTTAAAACCAAATCTTCTAAGGGCATTAGCTATAAGAGACTTTAGTAGCTATGAAGAAATTGTGAATTGTGCTATCAAGGAAGAAATGAAAGTTGGTGTTACTTATCCATCTCATAGTTTTGACAAGAAACGAAAGATGAAGTTCAAGGAGAAATCTCATAATAATGGTGAAAAGAAGATGAATGTGTCCTTATGCTCAAAGTGTGGAAAGAAGTATGGTGGAGATTGTCTTAAAGGGACTATAAAATGTTTTAAGTGTGGAAAAGAAGGTCATCGAGCAGATGAGTGTTGAAGTAATGGAAAAAGGGTTTCTAATGATGCGAATAAAGAAAAGACTGCAGAGAACGCACCAACAACACTTCAATGCTTCAAGTGCAAGGAAATGGGGCATTATGATAATAAATGCCCTAATCCAAGGGTTAGTGATGATCGACGTGAGCAACCACTTAAGGAAAAGGACAAAGGGAAGTCACATGCGATCACCATTGGAGATGTTGAATATGACAACAATGTGGTGGAATGATTAAGTGTTTATGTAATGGGATTCCAGAATAATGTTGTATATAGTATCATGGAATATTGGAATATTTATGTTTTGGTCTATTGTGGTTTTCAATAATTTTATGGCATCGGTAACCATGAAAAGTGATTGAAATATTTTTGGAAAGTAGATGATATGCACATAATGAATGGATAAGGAGAAAATTAAATGTTTGATAGTATTCATGAGCTCATGACTGATATAAGGAGAAGGTTATATCATGGTTTGAGTATATAGAATTTTTGTATTTTGGTATGTGGAAAGTGTTAACTTTTAACTGCATTTATGTTTTCACTAAGGTTCAATGGATATTCATTCTTCAAGAGAATACATGATTAAGGTATTCACATATTTGTAATTTGACCAAAAAGATATATCTTATGATATATGGGGGATAAATGATGGCATTCACGTGATCATTTTCTTTATACTATGATCTTGGACTGAAGTATTTTAGATAAGCCCAAAAATTGGAATAGATTATGTTGGACATAAGTTAGTATTGTTTAAGGATAAAACATTTTTGATATTGTTGATGGGATGTTATAGTAATATAGCTTTAGAAAAAGGACAACCTGCAGGACAGACGAAAACCCATCGCATCGGACAAGGCTGTGGGAATCAAACCCACAACCGAAGTGCGACTGGACTTTATCGCCTACCACTGGCCTACAGGAAATCCCTGTTTAGTAGAAACTAGTTTTATTATATTAAGAAGTATGATATATGAAGTATAAGTCCATTTTAGGAACTATATATGATTAATCTCACTATAGATGGACTTATGTATTTTTTGATAACTTTTCTAACCTTTTGTTTGAGACAGATGGAATGACCCATCATTCTATCACATGATCTGCTAACACATCACAAATTCAACTTCATTTCTTTAATAGATGAAGTGGAAATTGTCCAAAGAATGACAAACGGTGAGACTATACCAAAATCACGAAAGTATTTCTTCTAATTCCAATTTCATCAACTTTAGGGAAATGATCCTGAAAACCAAAAATGTTGTCCTAGTGCTCTTATATCTGATGAATAAGACGGTACCTTAGATCGTCACAAATTTATGGCTTTGTGATTGCTGGATTTTCCATAGCCATGTTCTCTACCACTCTCCATCAGAACATGATGGTTAGATTTCTCTTCCATATCCATATTTTCACCTATGTGGAAACCCATTGATTAGTTTATTTGGGTTACCTTTACGTTTCATACTTTTATTTTTAAAGATTGGTTTTGGTATTACTTTTTACGATGTGGGTTTCTATTAAAGAAAATTTCTAATAGTAAACCATTTATAACCCTGATGAATTTCGAGGGCGAAATTCATTTTAAGGGGGGTAGAATGTAACACCCCGAGATTTTATGAAAAATATTCTTTTTAATTTCATTAATGTCTTGTGTTATACGCTACACCAAAAGGAGCTTGCAAAACACACATCCTTGAATTGCCTTGCATTACACGCAATCACGACCTTTCTTGATAGCGTGTGTAGTACGCAATACCGAGTTTCACTAAACAACAATATGCTATTAAAATATTATTAAAACTAGCCGTTATGAATAGTAATAACCACTTTTTGAAATTTTGTAAATTTTATTTTTCAAAATGGACTTCATTTCTAGATTCAGAATATCGAAATTAGCTTAGGGTGAAATTTTGGTACTTTTCGGATAACTTTCATTTTTTGATGAATAGTGAAAATTACTAAATTTTAATTAAAAACAACCATTTTAATTGAAATAATTAATAGTGATAAATTATTAATTTGATTGGTTTTAAAGTATATTTAGAATATATTTTTACAATTTAATACAATGTTGGTAATTCGATGTAATCTCACATTTAAACCAGACATAAACAACTGTCAATCTTTTGATAGTTATTATCTCTTAAGAACACACTATTTGTTTTGACGAAAGGAATTGATTTTTAAATTAATTAATGAAACTAATATGTTTTGAATTTGGGAAAATATAAATCATTTTTGAGTTCATAATATCAAATATAGCTTAGGCCCAATTTTTGGTATTTTTATGGAAACTTTCATTTTTTGATGAATAGTGAAACTATTAAGTGGTAGTTAAGAAAAATGAATTTTTCATAAAACTTAATTTTACCGCTTCTGTGAGTGAAATTTCAAAAATCCGAGAGACACGGTTGATGTCAGTAAGTAAAATGTGGTTCAATGAGATGAAAATAATTTTTGGTGAATAGTAACTTTTTACTTTTTTTTACCACGGTTAAAAGTAAATTGGGTAATTAAGGGTAAAAATGATATTATTATTACCCTAAAACATGTACTAATTCTATTGGATAAGTGTAATTCGACCAAAAACAACCTTAGGAATAAAATATGACCATTTAGGCCCACTTGGATTAGATTAGAACATTTATTATTAATTTAATTAAAGAAGGGTTAAAATAGTTAAAATCAAAGTCTAATAAGTATATCATTTTTAATATAGGGTTATAAATAAGATAAATTAGACTATAAATACTCATTAGAAAGATAAAAAGCTTTCCTACATAATGGTATTTTATTTATAATTTTTAGACATTAAATAATTTAATTTATTTATGACACAAAGATGATGAAGTAATTATCTTATTAATGAAATATTGACATAATTGATGTTATAAATACCCAAATAAATGTAATTTGAGACTTTTTATGAATTAAAATAATTTTCTAGGTTAATATGACAAGTTATTATTGATTTAATTAACTTTTTTAGAACTAATAATTCTGTTATGATTTTCACAAAAATCAATTACAAAATAGTGTCAAAATTGACATAAAATAGTTTTTAAAAAAAATATTATATTATTAATTGTTATTTTATTCCTAAAAATATAATGTTCGACAAAATGACTTAGATAAGGTTATATATATTAATAATAAACAACTTGGGGTTCGTTTGGCTTCTTATAGTATGTTTATTAACCTTATAGTATAAGAACACAAGAAGACACGGTAAAAGTAAAATTATTTTACTTAATGTTAAATCTAAATGATAAGGTTAAAATAGGAACCTAAACTTGTCTAAATTCTTTTGTATGGGAGGGTTTAGACCCATACCCACCTTATCTTAGAAATCACTCAATTTGGAGCTATTTAAAACCGAATTTGGCTTTATAATAAAATAATATTTTTAGTTTTTCCAAAGGAGCCCCTCTCCTCCCTTATAAAAGGGCACCTCCTCCCTCTCTTCCTCACACCACTTTGAGCCTTCAAGCTCGGCCAAACCCTGCCAAATTCCCTTATCCACTTCCCTATAAACATCCTAGAGGTTCTGGACTTCCTCAAAGACCAATTTTAGTTCCCTAAAAGGAGATCTCAAAGAAGCACTTCAAAGAAGAGGTAATGTCCGTTACCGATTCTTTCATCTTTATTTCTTCTTCCACTTCTTCTTATTTAGTTGTTTAATTATGAAGTAATAACATCAGTATCACTAATATACTGATATGTTATTATAAGTATTAAACAACCGTATTTCACCATCTATCCATCCTACGGAAAACGAAATCACTGCGCGTGCGTACGTACGGAATACCGTCTTCATGCCGTGGTGTAATCTATTTTCCACCACCACCTTACTTGGATGGGTATAATGGTGTAAATAATAACTATATATGATTATTTTAATTTTATATTGATTCTGAAATAGTATACATACACTCCAATAAAATTCAACGATCATGAGAACGATATCATCGCTCGTGCGTACGTACGGACTACCGTCTCCACGACGCGATGAGATTCATTCTCCATGTTAACCATTCATGAATGATTATAAAGTATATATAATAAGTAATCATGAAATATATTACATAATAATGATACTGTATTTATGTGTATATATATGTATGTAATCTACTTAATTCCATTCAACTCAATAAGGAAACGAAAACAGCGTTCATGCATACGTACGGCCTACCGTCTCCATGAACGGTGTATTTATTTCCATTTACTGATCTATTATATATATGTATATTCTGAATATATATTATATATAAATCATTTTTTATATTCTAGAATTAAGTAATAATAATCTAAGTAATCATATGAATAATTACAAGTCAAAACATGGACGAAAAATGAAACGATTTTACCCAAAACACTCATTAACATGGAATTTACAAAAGAACGGGTAATATAAAGTCATAAGTGAACCATATATGATATCATTATAATGAGTATGATTCTGGAATAAGTAAATTACATTATTTAAATCATTATACAGGAGGTTCGGACACTTACGAATCAAATCATACCTAAGGTAAGAGAAATATCACAATCTCATTTTTATCCGAGATTGTTTATACTTTGGTATTTACTGGGGTGTATTTTATCATCCACATCCATGTTTCCTCAATATGTAATATTTATATCCTTCTACAATAGTTTATAACCAATTTTACCCTTCGGTGAGTTTTTAGTAAAATATATGAAAGGAATCTTTTGTCGTTTTTTGTACGAGGTTCTTTTTTACTTTTCCGAAAAAAGTACGAGAAGAATATTTTCTTTTAACTTATACGACATGAATGGATTTTTAAACATTATTTACAAGAAGCTTCCTTTACAAGTTTTCAAGTTTATTTTTAATCAACTTCTTTTAGTTAGAATTTTATGACATGTTAAGAAAGGAAAAGTGTTTTTGAAGTTGAAAGGATATTTTCCTCAAGAATGGAGTTCAAGTGTTTTATCAAAATTATTTTCCATCTAAGATAAAATAGGGTTATATTTCTATCCCTATTATTAAAATGATTTGATTATGTTGTGATAGAATTCTTTTTTTGAATTCCTTTATCTTATATGAATTTGTTTTTTATGATGTCATGATGTTTAAGATTCCCATTTTTATTACATGGGTTATGCTATGATGTATGGTTTATGATTTTGTGGCACACATAAGAATGGTATCATTAAGAGATGGGTGGGACCTATATCTCCCTCCAATTCATTAGGTAAAGATTTTATATCTCATGAGATAGACATGGCTGGAACGGTAGGTTATACCGGTTCAGTGAAACAGGACTAAAATGAGGAGTGAACTCAGTTCAGAAAGGGACTTTGTCCACTAAGATAGTCTTGGAAATGAGTCTTGACTAATAAGAAATGATTCTATATGATTATGTGTGTTTGCCACAAAGTTTCATGTTTTAAGTTATGATTATTGGGATTACTTTTCACTACTATGATTTATCCCATGTTATGAAATTATGATATCTTTTTCAGGTTAAGATTTCCAAAAGATATGTTCTTATGAATATGATGTGATTGATATTTCTTTTGTTTACCCTTACTGAGCATTTGAGCTCACCCTTGTATGTTTTATTTCCACAGGTCAGGAAGAAGATTATTAAGTAGAATATTCCAGAAAGGGACTCTAGATATGATTTAGGTTTTAAAAAAAGAAGATCTTTATGGGAGATGTTGAAGATCTTTCACCACGATTAGAAGATTATATTCCGAGTTTCCAAAGACACTAAACTATTACGGTCCTTGTGTGTGTGTTTTTGTTATGTACTAAGTATTCCGAAAAAGTAATGTAATGTCCATGTACGTCAGGCTTCGGGTCTCTATAGTTGGTATCAGAGGAAAGGTTTAGTCAACCTTTGGAAACTAGGATGCGAAAACTTTAGTGAGATCCGTAGAGATATTTATAAGGTATGTCTAGGGATGTCCCTAAGGATATGTATACGTATAGGATATAGTCCTAGAACTATGGTAACGATATTAGATTAAACCAAAGATGTTAGATATTGAAGTTCCTCCCCCTTTATTATGATTTTTGCCTCTCACACTATTCTTTTTGGGTTTTAGACGATGGATGGAACCTGAAGGAACCGTGTTGATCAATGCAATGTACAATGAAATGATTTTCCTCCTGAACAAACAAATGTTATGGGAGATGGAGTGAAAAATCTTATTGCTATACTTACACAAGCTATGAATCATTCTAGACTTCCAAATGAGCAGATAAGGGAACAATATTCTATTGAGTCCTTCATGAGGAAACGTCCACATTCTTTCAGTGGGTCTTCTGATCCACTTGTTGCTGAAGAATGGATCAGTACCATTGAAAAGATATTTTCAGTTCATCAATGTTCTGAACATGATAAAGTCATCTTAGCAGTATATTGTTTGGAAGGTGAAGCTGATCAATGGTGGAATCTTATCAAGAATACGAGGCAAAGAGATGAAATTGATTCCATGGAATGGGACGAGTTCAAGAACTTATTTTTCAATAAGTAATTCCCTCGTATTCTTCGAACAAAGATGGAGAAGGAGTTTCTTGAACTAAAGCAAAAGGATGATGAATCTGTTGGTATATAAGAAGAGAATTTTACAAGGCTTGCAAGGTATGCATCTGGATTTATCATCCAACCTGAAAGTAAAGTTGATCGATTCTTCAGTGGCTTAAAACCAAATCTTCAAAGGGCATTAGCTATAAGAGACTTCAGTAGCTATGAAGAAATTGTGCATTGTGCTATCAAGGAAGAAATGGAAGTTGGTGTTACTTATCCATCTCATAGTTTTGACAAGAAACGAAAGATGAAGTTCAAGGAGAAATCTCAGAATAATGGTGAAAAGAAGATGAATGTGTCCTTATGCTCAAAGTGTAGAAAGAAGCATGGTGGAGATTGTCTTAAAGGGACTATAAAATGTTTTAAGTTTGGAAAATAAGGTCATCGATAAGGTGAGTATTGAAGTAATGGAAAAAGGTTTTCTAATGATGTGAATAAAGAAAAGACTGTAGAGAACGCACCAACAACACTTCAATGCTTCAAGTGCAAGGAAATGGGGCATTATGATAATAAATGCTCTAATCCAAGGGTTAGTGATGATCGACGTGAGCAACCACTTAAGGAAAAGGAGAAAGGGAAGTCACATGCGATCACGATTGGCGATGTTGAATATGACAACGATGTGGTGGAATGATTAAGTGTTTATGTAATGGGATTCCAGAATAATGTTGTATATAGTATCGTGGAATATTGGAATATTTATGTTTTGGTCTATTGTGGTTTTTAATAATTTTATAGCATCGGTAACCATGAAAAGTGATTGAAATATTTTTGAAAAGTAGATGATATGCACATAATGAATGGATAAGGAGAAAATTAAATGTTTGATAGTATTCATGAGCTCATGACTGATATAAGGAGAAGGTTATATCATGGTTTGAGTATATAGAATTTTTGGATTTTGGTATGTGGAAAGTGTTAACTTTTAACTGCATTCATGTTTTCACTAAGGTTCAATGGATATTCATTCTTCAAGAGAATACATGATTAAGGTATTCACATATTTGTAATTTTACCAACAAGATATATCTTATGATATATGGGGGATAAATGATGGCATTCACGTGATCATTTTCTTTATACTATAAGCTTGGACCGAAGTATTTTAGATAAGCCTAAAAATTGGAATGGATTATGTTGGACATAAGTTAGTATTGTTTAAGGATAAAACTTTTTTGATATTGTTGATGGGATGTTATAGTAATATAGCTTTAGAAAAAGGACAACCTGCAGGATGGGCGGTAGCCCATCGCGTCGGACAAGGCTGTGGGAATCGAACCCACAACCGAAGTGCGACTGACCTTTATCGCCTACCACTGGCATACAGGAAATCCCTGTTTAGTAGAAACTAGTTTTATTATATTAAGTAGTATGATATATGAAGTATAAGTCCATTTTAGGAACTATATATGATTAATCTCACTATATATGGACTTATGTATTTTTTGATAATTTTTCTAACCTTTTGTTTGAGACAGATGGAATGACCCATCCTTCTATCACATGATCTGCTAACTCATCACGAATTCGACTTCATTTCTTTAAGAGATGAAGTGGAAATTGTCCAAAGAATGACAAACGCTGAGACTATACCAAAATCACGAAAGTATTTCTTCTAATTCCAATTTCATCAACTTTAGGGAAATGATCCTGAAAACCAAAAATGTTGTCTTAGTGCTCTTATATCTGATGAATCAGACGATACCTTAGATCGTCACAAATTTATGGCTTTGTGATTGCTGGCTTTTCTATAGCCATGTTCTCTACCACTCTCCATCAGAACATGATGGTTAGATTTCTCTTCCATATCCATATTTTCACCTATGTGGAAACCCATTGATTAGTTTATTTGGGTAACCGTTACGTTTCATACTTTTATTTTTAAAGATTGGTTTTGGTATTCCTTTTTACGATGTGGGTTTCTATTAAAGAAACTTTCTAATAGTAAACCATTTATAACCCCGACGAATTTTGAGGGAGAAATTCATTTTAAGGGGGTAGAATGTAACACCCCGAGATTTTATGAAAAACATTCTTTTTAATTTAATTAATGTCTTGTGTTGTACGCTACACCAAAAGGAGCTTGCACAACACACATCCTTGACTTGCCTTGCATTACACTCAATCGCGACCTTCCTCGATAGCGTGTATAGTACACAATACCGAGTTTCACTAAACAACAATATGCTATTAAAATATTATTAAAACTAGCCGTTATGAATAGTAATGACCACTTTTTGAAATTTTGTAAATTTTATTTTTCAAAATGGACTTTATTTCTGGATTCAGAATATCGAAATTAGATTAGGGTGAAATTTTGGTACTTTTCGGATAACTTTCATTTTCTGATGAATAGTGAAAATTACTAAATTTTAATTAAAAACAACCTTTTTAATAGAAATAATTAATAGTGATAAATTATTAATTTGATTAGTTTTAAAGTATATTTAGAATATATTTTTACAATTTAATACAATTTTGGTTATTGGATGTAATTTCACATTTAAACCAGACATAAACAACTGTCAATCTTTTGATAGTTATTATCTTTTAAGAACACGCTATTTGTTTTGAAGATGGGAATTAATTTTTAAATTAATTAATGCAACTGATATGTTTTGAATTTGGTAAAATAGACATCATTTTTTAGTTCATAATATCAAATATATCTTAGTCCTAATTTTTGGTATTTTTCTGGAAACATTCATTTTTTGATGAATAGTGAAACCACTAAGTGGTAGTTAAGAAAAATGAATTTTTCATAAAACTTAATTTTACCGCTTCTGTCAGTGAAATTTCAAAAATACGAGAGAAACGTTTGATGTCAGTAAGTAAAATGTGGTTCAATGAGATGAAAATAAATTTTGATGAATAGTAACTTTTTACTTTTTTTTACCACGATTAAAAGTAAATAGGGTAATTAAGGGTAAAAATAATATTATTATTACCCTAACACATGTCCTAATTCTATTGGATAAGTGTAATTCGACCAAAAAAAACCTTAGGAATAAAATATGACCATTTAGGCCCACTTGGATTAGATTAGAACATTTATTATTAATTTATTTAAAGAAGGGTTAAAATAGTTAAAATCAAAGTTTAATAAGTATATAATTTTTAATATAGGGTTATACATAAGATAAATTCGACTATAAATACTCATTAGCAATCTAAAAATATTTCCTACATAATGGTATTTTATTTTTAATTTTTAGATATTAAATAGTTTAATTTATTTATGACAAAAAGATGATGCAGTAATTATCTTATTAATGAAATATTGACATAATTGATGTTATAAATACCCAAATAAATGTAATTTGAGACTTTTTAGGAATTCCACTAATTTTCTAGGTTAATATGACAAGTTAGTATTGATTTAATTAACTTTTTTATAACTAATCATTCTGTTATGAGTTTCGCAAAAATCAATTACAAAATAGTGTCAAAATTGACATAAAATAGTTTTTAAAAAAAATATTATATTATTAATTGTTATTTTATTCCTAAAAATCTAATTTTCGGCAAAATTACTTAGATACGGTTATACATATTAATAATAAACAACTTGGTTTTCGTTTTTCTTCTTATAGTAAGTTTATTAACCTTATAGTATAAGAACACAAGAAGACACGGTAAAAGTAAAATTATTTTACTTAATGTTAAATATAAATGATAAGGATAAAATAGGAACCTAAACTTGTATAAATTCTATTGGATGAGAGGATATCGACCTATCCCCACCTTATCTTAGAAATAACTCAATTTGGAGCTATTTAAAACCGAATTTGTCTTTATAATAAAATAATATTTTTAGTTTTTCCAAAGGATCCCCTCTCCTCCCTTATAAAAGGGAACCTCCTCCCTCTCTTCCTCACACCACTTTGAGCCTTCAAGCTCGGTCAAACCCTGAAACATTCCCTTCTTCACTTCCCTGGAAACATCCTAGAGGTTCGGGGCTTCCTCAAAGACCAATTTTAGTGCCCTAAAAGGAGATCTCAAAGAAGCACTTCAAATAAGAGGTAATGTCCGTTACCGATTCTTTCATCTTTATTTATTCTTCCACTTATTCTTCTTTAGTTGTTTCATTATTAAGTAATAACATCAGTATCAATAATATACTGATATGTTATTATAAGTATGAAACAACCCTATTTCACCATCTATCCATCCTACAGAAAATGAAATCACCGCGCGTGCGTACGTACGGAATACCGTCTCCACGCCGTGGTGTAATCTATTTTCCACCACCACCTTACTTGGATGGGTATAATGGTGTAAATAATAACTATATATGATTATTTTAATGTGATATTGATTCTGAAATAGTATACATACACTCCAATAAAATTTCACGATCATGAGAATGATATCATCGCTCGTGCGTAGGTACGGACTACCGTCTCCACGATGCGATGAGATTCATTCTCCATGTTAACCATTCATGAATGATTATAAAGTATATATAATAAGTAATCATTAAATATATTACATAATAATGATACTGTATTTATGTGTATATATATGTATGTCATCTACTTAATTCCATTCAACTCAATAAGGAAATGAAAACAACGTTCATGCATACGTACGGCCTGCCGTCTCCATGAACGGTGTATTTCTTTCCATTTACTGATCTATTATATATATGTATATTATGAATATATATTATATATAAATCATGTTTTATATTCTTGAATTAAGTAATAATGATCTAAGTAATCATATGAATAATTACAAGTCAAAACATGGACGAAAAATGAAACGATTTTACCCAAAACACTCTTTAACATGGAATTTACAAAAGAACGGGTAATATAAAGTCATAAGTGAACCATATATGATATAATAATAATGATTATGATTCTGGAATAAGTAAATGACATTATTTAAATCATTATACAGGAGGTTCGGACACTTACGAAGCAAATCAGACCTAAGGTAAGGGAAATATCACAATCTCATTTTTATCCGAGATTGTTTATACTTTGGTATTTACTGGGGTGTATTTTATCATCCACATCCATGTTTCCTCAATATGTAATATTTATATCCTTATAAAATAGTTTATACCCAATTTTACCTGTCAGTGAGTTTTTAGTAAAATTTATGAAAGGAATCTTTTGTCGTTTTTCGTACGAGGTACTTTTTGACTTTTCTGAAAAAAGTACGAGAATAATGTTTTCTTTTAACTTATACGGCATGAATGGATTTTTAAACATTATTTCCAAGAAGCTTCCTTTACAAGTTTTCAAGTTTATTTTTAATAAACTTCTTTTAGTTAGAATTTTATGACATGTTAAGAAAGGAATAGTGTTTTTAAAGTTGAAATGATATTTTCCTCAAGAATGGAGTTCAAGTGTTTTATCAAAATTATTTTCCATCTAAGATAAAATAGGGTTATATTTCTATCCTTATTATTACAATGATTTGATTATGTTGTGATGGAATTATTTTTATGAATTCCTTTATCTTATATGAATTTGTTTTTTATGATGTCATGATGTTTAAGATTCCCATTTTTATTACATGGGTTATGCTATGATGTATGGTTTATGATTTTGTGGCACACATAAGAATGGTATCATTAAGAGATGGGTGGGACCTATATCTCGCTACAATGCATTGGTTAAAGATTTTATATCTCATGATATAGACATGGCTGGAATGGTAGGTTATACCGGTTCAGTGAAACAGGACTAAAACGAGGAGTGAACTCGGTTCAGAAAGGGAATTTGTCCACTAAGATAGTCTTGGAAATGAGTCTTGACTAATAAAAAATGATTCTCTATGATTATGTGTGTATGACACAAAGTTTCATGTTTTAAGTTATGATTATTGGGATTACATTTCACTACTATGATTTATCCCATGTTATGAAATTATGATCTCTTTTGCAGGTTAATATTTCCAAAAGATATGTTCTTATGAATATGACGTGATTGATATTTCTTTTGTTTACCCTTACTGAGCATTTGAGCTCACCCTTTTATGTTTTCTTTTCCCCAGGACATAAAGAAATGATTTAGGTTAAAAAAAAGAAGATCTTTATAGGATATTTTGAAGATCTTTCACCATGATTAGAAGATTATATTCTGAGTTTCCAAAGACACTAAACTATTATGGTCCTTGTGTGTGTGTTTTTGTTATGTACTAATTATTCCGAAAAAGTAATGTAATGTCCATGTACGTCAGGCTTCGGGTCTCTATAATGTATTCCCTATGGCAATGACAAAAATCATACATTCTTGTTCTACTGGGATGGGATAAACCGGATCAAGCTGACGTGCTACTATTTCTTTTATATCATCAAGCATGGACCCTTGGGCCGAAGAACAGATGGGATCGGGTTGATAGCTTTCAACGCTATGGATTCGACAACATAGGAGTCCACCGATGCAGGCTAGCACCAGTCTCCCATCAGGATCTGTTGACTCGGAGGAAACTCCTCCTGCCGATGACCCCTCCTTTATAAGTGAAGAAGAGGATTTAGAGGATGGTCTTCCTACTTTCGAAGAGGGTGTCTTCGCCATGATCAATGAATTGGTACATGTGAACCTTGGTAGCGATACAGATCCAAAACCCATATTGATCAGTGCCGCTATGCCTATCGAAGAGCGACAACAGTATGTGGACTTCCTGAAATAGCATCATGATTTATTTTCCTAGAGTTATGATGAAATTCCAGTACTAGACCCTCAGGTCGCCGTACACCACCTCGGTCTTTCAGAAAATCACCATGGGTTCAAATATCCTCCCAGAAAGATACACCCTTCTCACAGTTCCATGGTCAAGGATGAAGTTGATAAGATCATCAAATCTAACTTCATCAAGGAGGTTTAGTACCCTAGATGGATATCCAAAATTGTGCCCATTAGGAAGAAGAATGGGTAGATCAGAGTCTACGTCGACTTCCAGGATCTCAACCATCCCTGTCCAAAGGATGATTTTCCCCTTCCTATGATGGAGCTATTGATTGATGCCACTTCTAGGTTTTAGGACCTCTCTTTCATGAATGGGTATTCCAGGTATAACCAGATCCGAATGAATCCCGAGGATGAGGATTCTACAACCTTCAGGGCACTGCAAGGTACTTTTTTCTATTAGGTAATACCCTTCGGTCTAAAGAATGCATGTGCCACCTATAAACATTCCATGCATCGCATATTTAATTCGATCCTCAGGACATCGGTAGAATGTTATGTAGATGATATGGTGGTCAAATTCACCAGCATTAGTACCATTTCAAAGATATTGAGAAAGTTTTTGGCTTCCTCCATTCTCAACACCTGAATATGAACCCATTGAAGTGTGCCTTTGGGGTTACCTTTGGAAAGTTTCTCGGCTTCGTTGTCATATACAGGGGCATCAAGATCGACCTGGAGAAGATCAAGGACATCATCCAGATATCTCCCCCAATCAAAATTCTGGAACATCGAGGCTTTCAAGGCCACTTGGCCTACATACAATGATTCATAGAAAATTTGGTCGGCAAGTGTAATACCTTTTCTCAGATCATGAAGAAAGACACTATCTATCAGTGGGAAGAAGAATGTCAGACTTCTTTCGAGGAAATCAAGCAGTATCTGCTCCAACCTCCAGTCCTGATGCCACCTGTCACTGGAAAGCTATTGGTCCTTTATGTGACCTCCCTAGAATGGTCTCTCAGAACCCTTCTCACCTAGAAGAACAACAAGGTAACAAAGAATAGTCTCTACTATCTTAGTCACATGCTCCTCAATACAGAAACCAGATACTACCCTATCGAGAAAAGTTTCCTTGCGCCGGTATTCATAGTACATAAATTGGGACATTACTTGCAGCACCATGAGGTAAAACTTGTGTCCTGAGTGGATCCACTGAAGTACATCCTGAACCGCCCCATGTTGACATGCCATCTAGCTAGATGGAAAGTGATCCTCTAGCAATTCGACATTAGGTTTTTCCCTCATAATGCTATCAAGGGGAAAACATTGGCAGACTTCCTTGCTTCCCATAAAGCTCCTACAGACCAATCACTAGACCTTTATTTTTACAATGAGCTAATCCTCTCGGTGGACCAAACCATTCTGTATTGGAAAATGTACTTTGATGGTGATTCCCGGAGCCCTACCGACAGAAGGCTCAATGACCCCAGACTTAACAAATTTGTCCTAGGTATCGTCTTCATTGTGCCAGCATAGGCCATTCTGCCATATTCATTCCTATTATCATAAGGTTATACCAAAAATGAGGCGGAGTACTAGGATCTCATCACTGGCCTCGAGCTGGACCTCAAGATTGAATTTCCCCACTTTCATGTGAAAGGGGACTCCAAACTAGTAATCAAGAAGATCAACGGTGACTATGTTGTCAGAAAGCAAGAGATCATACCACTATTGGAACACACCCTCTAGCTGATGGACCAGTTTTCATCTTGGCCAGAGGTTACTCACATCCCTTGATTCCAAAATGGTCGAGCTGACACCTTGGCTAGACTAGTTGCATCTCTTGTGGAGCCTAATTAGGATGATTACATTATCCACATAGCACACTAGAGAGTTATCACCCCCATCACTCTAGACGATAATGATAGCCCATAGGTTAGCCACTTAACCATCAACGCCTCCACGTCAGGACACCTAGGTCCCCCTGATGTAGTGCTAGAGGTGACTCCCGACTGGAGGACCCCTTTTTTCAAGTACCTCATAGATGGTAATCTCTCAAAAAATTGAGCTGCGTGCAAGCGAATCCGATTCCGCACGATGCAGTTTACCCTCTAGAGTGGTTCTGGTATTGAGAAGATCCTCTAAAAGTGTGAGTTTTATGGTTTTATCCTCCATTACATTCAAGGAGTTGAGATTTCTCAAGTCATGCAGGAGGTTCATGTTGGATCTTGCAGAGCTCATCAGACCGGGCCGAAATTATCTCAACAGATTTGGAGATTGGGGTATTTTTGTCCCACCATGATTTGTGACTGTATTGAGTTTTCCAAGAGGTTCCACGCATTCCAAATTCATGCCAACTTTGTGCATCGGCCGCTAGAGTCTCTCCATACTACCAAGTACTCTTGGCCCTTTTCAGTTTGGGGACTCGATGTCGTGGGGTCATATCCACCGGTGAAAGCTCACCAATGCACATTCATCATGACCATTATAGATTTATTTTCCAAGTGGGAATAGGAAATTCTGATCAAGGAGGTTAAGTCCTGTTCTATCATTGATTTTTTGAGCTCCAACATCAACTACCGATTTGGAGCCCTCACGCCATTCTCACCGATAATGGAACCATCTTTCGGGCAGCCAAGTTGAATAAATTTTATGCCAAGTGAAACATTAATTCTAACCATACCTCCCAATATCACGCACAAGAAAATGGGAAGATCAAGAAGGTCAACAAAACCCTATCTAAAATCTTGCGGAAAATGGTTGGTCAGAACAAGAAGAGTTGGCCAGAAAAAATCCCCAATGCCCTTTGGGCATATCAGACAACAAATTTCAATTACACAGAGTTGTCTACGATCAGCAAGCACCAGATTAGGTAGCTGAAATCTATTTTTTTCTGAATTGGAAGCACTCGACAAGAATAGTCTTCATTCCCTGCACAATCTGGAAAGGCATCAGAACAAGATAGCCAGAGATTTCAATAAGAAGGTTTGCCTCTGCTATTTCTTGCAAGGTGACCTGGTGTTGACCCTGAGAACATTAATGATACCTGGTAGGAAACCACCCAAGCTGGATCCCAAATGGGAAGGACCTTACATCATTCACAAGGTTTACCCCAATAGCGTGTACTCCCTGTTTACCATGGATGGAGAGCGTATAACTCCTCCCACCAATGAAAAATTCCTCAAGAAATACTTTACCTGACCATTTTTATGGTCCTGTATGACCTTAAACTGTTATATCCCGCATGACATTAAAATATATGTCATCCCATAGGACATCAAACTGTATAGGGTCCTACATTACCTTAAATGATTATGTCCCGCATGACATTAAACTGTATGTCATCCCACAGGACGTTAAACTATATACGGTCCTACATGACCTTAAACTATTATGTCCTGAATGACATTTAACTGCTTTTCCATCCCACATGACGATAAACTATAAAACGGTCTGATCTCTATGATCATAAATTAAGATCTGTATGGTCCCAAATGAACTTAAACTGTTCCATCTTCACCACATGATGCTAAAATGTGTGGTTTTTCCATACTGAAGGATGTAAAACTACTCAACATTCGTCCTCATCGCATGATGTTAAACTACATGTATCCTTCAAGAACTATTTATGGCTTGATCCCCATCCTCATGGGATACGTAGGAATGCTCAGACACCTTGTCTTGAGTCCAGCCCCCATATTATTCTCTTTGACTATCCCCCATGGGTGTAGTTTCCTTGGAGAATCCCACATGGTGTAGTGTAGGATTCCTTGTCCCCACTCATGTTGGGATTATGATAATTTCACCATGTTCCCCTCATCATTCTTCTATCATCCCTTGTCCTCCCCGCATGATGTTAAACTGCATGACCCTTTCCGAACTACATATGGCTTGATTCCCATCCTCATGGGATACGTAGGAATGCCTGAATATTTCATCTTTTGGACCATCTCAAAACTTCATGATCTCCCCTTGGGTTGAAACACATGGTGTGGTGCATAATTTTTCCCTCATTCACATTGATTTCATCATGACTGCATCATGTATCTCTCTCCCGGAATATCTCCACCTCTTTCCTCATCCAGCATGACGTTAAACTGCACAGGCACATTCATGCTTCACACACTCCCTTTACTTGGGCCATCATCATCTTCCACATCCAAAAGGACTCCCGAAAGACATAGATGTTTGGCCTAAGGTCCCTCCCACCATTTTAGGCCAACGTCCTCGAGGATCTCAAGCAAAAAATTAATACAAATCTTATATTGTGAATATGCTCAACGGTCGACACTCATATGTTGCTCCCATTCCAGGTCACACGATGTAGATGTTGTGTTTCAAACACAGTCAATAGTCATCCTTCATCGCTGCCACCACCCCCGTATGTCCCAAGTATTGGGTGCAATGATTAATTTTGTCTTGTTATTCCTTCAAACATCAGTCTACCTTGGGTAGGAGTGTTAGTCCGGTTTTTATACCCTTATATGTTGGCGAGAGCGTGGTCCTATTCCTCATTTCTCACACCAGGCATTTCTTACATGGGATTAGGAGATTTTCTAAGTCAATAATCATGTAAAGGTTCACATATATATGTTCTGACCTCTATGACATTAAAATAAGATCACCGTAATCCTCACTACAAGAAATTAAACTGCAAAATGGCCGGGACTTCTCAACTCAGGTCCTTTGGCCTTCCCAGGACCCTGTCCTAGGTTCTCACCTAGGATTGTGTGGTGTGTTTTGGAATCTTTGTCCTCTTTCACGTCAAACTATTTTTGCCACGCCTCATACATCCCTGTGAGACACCCCTCCATATTTTTCCTTGCTGCAAGATGTTAAACTGCATAGGTCCCACCATTCTTTGCGTGTCCCATCATTTGGATTTATACCATCATTCACATCCAAAAGGACCTCTAAATGGAACAGATGTTTGGCCTAAGGGATCTCCAAACATTTTGGTCCAACGTCCTCGAGGATCTTGAGCGAAAAATTGATACAAGTCCCGTGTTGTAAATATGGTCAATTGTCGACGCTCAATTGTTTGCCCCATCCCTGATCACACAATACGGATACTGTGTTGTAAACATGTTCAGCTGTTATCCTCTATCATTGTTGTCTTTCTATGGTCTTCCAAATAGCAGGCACGATGATTCATCCTTTCTTCCCATCTGTCCCATGCATATTACATGAAACTGGGAATCTACAGTCTGAGCCCTATGACCTTAAACTAAGAGCAACATCTTCCTCACTGCAAGACGTTAAACTACGAACTAGTTGGGACTTCATGTCTTAAATCCCTCAACCTTTTTGTCCCCTATCCCAAGTTCTCATTTGGGATTATACGGTGTGGTATGAGCTTATGTACTCATTCACATCAGGTTACCCTTCATGCTGTACACATCCCTCATTAAGATACCTTTCCCCTATCTGCATCCTTTCCACATGATGTAAAACTACACAATGTACTTTAGAACTACGCCTGTCTTGATTCCCATCCTTATGGGATTCATAGGAACTTCCAGACACTTAGCCTTCAGATCTATCCCCATTTCTTAGAAACCTACTTATCTTCCTAGTCCCCTAGCCTGAGTTCTCCCAGGAGAGGTGTAACGCCCTGACCCCAGTTACCCAGAGTTGGTGCATTATTGCGTAACATTGGCATGATCACAAAAGATCAAGTCTCGAAAGACCAATTAGTTTAGTAGCCTTGGAAACACTAGATACATTCATAAATGTTACATTACATCATAAAGTGAAAAAATACAATAACAAAGTCTCCATAGTCCACACTCATATCCTCTTATGACTATCCCTACATGTCATTCAAAAAATACTTCTTCACATCCTGGAAAATATTAAAACATTGAAAGGGGTGATCTCAGATGCTCAGTAAGGATAAAAAAATTGTGGAAGCTTTCATAAATAAACATAAACATTCAAGGAAATGTATAACTAAAACAAAAGCCTTTTAAACTTGAACTTAAACATAACATGGCAAAAGTAAAATGAGATAATGCCATTTACTTATTCACATAGATATTCTACTGGTCGAATAATCACATGCAATATCAATAACCACTTTCATAATGATGGAATGCATAATTCCAGACTATCATAACCACGTAGTCAAAGCCTCGTGCCAAGACCACAAATAAGATTTTGTCAAGGCCTCGTGCCAAGACACTAGTTTGTCTCATGAGATCTGCCGATGCATCGAGGAGCTATAGCGGGCTCCACCCGTCACTTATTAAGTCCAATGCATTCATCATATGAACAGGTTTAAACATATCATAAACCATAACATAATCGTATCACATAAAACATGCATAATGGAAACATAACATTTCCACATTTCAATCACAAGATATCAATACAACACATTGATATAATAAAAACACTTTCAAAACCATTTTCAATACCAAAATAGAAGAAAGTTAAAACATGGAATTTATTTTTCATTTAAAAAAAAGTTATGGCTTGTAGAGGAAGCCAAAACTCAAATAATGGTCACAGCGGCGGAGAAGTCATTGTCGCCGCATACGTACGACAAGAAAAACATTCCTTTTTTTCGTTTAGTAAAACAATTCGTATAAAAAGATTCCTTTTGAATAAACGTAAAAGTCAAAGGGGTTTATACACCGTATAAATGAAAGATGTGTATAAAACCAAATATGCCTCAATGAAAGGAGATTGAGACGAAGTCCTTACAAAGATCATTTTTTTAAATAAAATAGATCTATTATGTGTATTCACTATAATTACACATAAATAAAGTAAAAATACAAGATAGGACATAATAATATCATGACGTAATTTGAAAGTAGGAGATTAACCCAAAGAATGGAAATTGGGTTAAGAAGTTCCCTTACCTTGCGTCCTGTCTTGACTCGACCGTTCTTTAACCTCCTGAATAATAAACTAGAGTTAATTTATAATTTCTTAAGAACCTTTTTCAAGTTTTTTATTCCTTTTATATCACTTATTACCATGTCATGAACATTATGTAATTATTTAAGTTAATAACTGTCGTTTTAACGATCTTTGGAACTTGAGTCAAAAATAGACTTCTTATAATTAAAAGCTATTCATGTGGCGAAATATCCATTATATCCAGAATTATATTCATGATATAGATATCATATATCTCATATATATCCAGTATATACATTCATTCATAATATTACATAACATTTAGAGGTAAGAAATGAAATGCACCGTTCATGGAGACGGTAAGCCGTACGTACGCATGAACGCTACTTTCATTTCTATTTCGTATTTAATGGAATGAAATCATAATGATATAAAGGTATAATATAATTACAGTATAATATAGTGTATAATACCATTTACTCCATCCTTTATACATCCCACATATGGTATTAACGATTCAAATCACCTTGAGGGGGCGGTAGTCCGCACTTCCTAAAATGAAAATATTGCGCTTACCAATAATGGAAACAATAAAGGTATGACATAAATGAAAAATACAGAGCCTTAAGTAAAACATAAACATATTATATATCATATATAAATATAGTGACATCTTAATGGACACCTTTTAAGGTGTTATATGAGTGTTGAACAATCATCATTTCGTGAGGCAGAAATTCTCCATCCACAGAAACAGTATGTTCTTTAACCATTAGATGTAGGTGTGTGTAAGTGTAGCTCGAATACTTCTCATAACAACATCCTATTATATTTAGGATACTGGTGTTGTTAAAAAAGAAATGAATAAAAAGATTTTATGCGGTTGGATAAGCAAAATAAAACAAAATAACATAAGAGAAGACATTACCTTTAAATCGGGTAACTCTTTTGATTTGAGCCAAAGGCTTCCTTAGGAAGAATTCTACCCAAAGTGAGGCTTCTAGGAGTAAGGGAGGGAAGTTGGGAGATTATTTGGGCAGAGGTTGGCCGAGCCAAAAGGCTTTTAAAGTGTGAGTAAGGTGGTAGTGGTGGGGGCCTTTTATAAGTGGAGAGGAGGGGCACTATTGGAAAGTAATGAAATGTTACTTTATTGTACAATGCTTTTTGGATTCTAAAGGTCCCACATTTATATAATTCTAGGATAAGGTGATAAGGTTTAGAAATCTTCTCACCCAATAGTTTTTTGACAAGTTTAAGACTTATATTTTACATTATCCTTTCATTTTATTTAAATCGTTAATTAATGAGGTAATTTCTGCATCATCATGGTGTCATAAATAATTTAATATATTTAATGTCTAAAAATTATTAAAAAAAATATCATATTGTAGGAAATCTTTTTATATTTCTAATGAATATTTATAGTAAAAAATATGACTTGTATAACCCCATTTAAAAATTGTTTTAGTAAAACAACTCTTGTTTGTGACCTTTTTATTTTAACATTAAATAAAAAGTTATTTATATCCTTTTCCTACCAAAGTGGCTTCATGGGTTCCCCAAGTTGACCTATGGATTGTCTTGGTCGTCCATGACACATGAAATAGTGGTTGGACAAGTGTAAAGGTCATTCCATATTTTTATAATACTATTTTTACCTTAAATTTCACTAATTACCTTTAATAGCGATTAATTAAACTTAAAAGTTACTATTCACCAAAAAATTATTTTAATCCCATTAAAACACATTTTACTTCCTAATGAAAACCATGTATGTCGGATTTTTGAAAATCAATTCACAGAAGTGGTAATGTTTCATTTAAACAAAAAATCAG
Organism: Viscum album; assembly: GCA_963277665.1. Lineage (NCBI taxonomy): Eukaryota > Viridiplantae > Streptophyta > Magnoliopsida > Santalales > Viscaceae > Viscum > Viscum album. The sequence goes on along the minus strand of OY728139.1, from coordinate 114,958,274 downwards.
TTTTTTAACTACCACTTAGTGGTTTCACTATTCATCAAAAATTGAAGTTTTTCAAAACAATGCCAAAATTTTACCCTAAGATATAATTGATATTATGAATTAAAAAATGATGTATATTTTGAAAAACTCCAAACATATAAGTTGCATTAATTAATTTTCTAATTAATTCCCGCTGTCACAACAAATAGCGTGTTTTAAGAAAGAATATCAATCAAAAGATTGACAATTGTTTATGTCCAATTTCAAAGTGAAATTAATTCTAATGAACACCATTGGATAAAATGGTAAAAATATATTCTAATTATACTTTTAAAACACTCAATAGTATAATTTATCACTATAAATTATTTTGATTAAAAAAGTTGTTTTTAAGTATTTTTCACTATTCATAAAAAAATTTGAAGTTCTCCGAAAATTACAAAAAATTCAACATGGGCTAATTTCGACATTCCCAATCCAAAAATGAAGTCCATTTTGAAATATAAAATATATATAATTTCAAAAAGTGGGTATTACTATTCATAATGGCTATTTTGATTAGTCGCGGTGTGTTAGAACTCGAACTTGCGTAAAATGCAAGCTATTGCATTATTGAAAGAGAGGCGTATCATGAAAGCTCGGGGTGTTACATTCTCCCCTCCTTCAATAAATTGAATCCTAGCAATTTGAAATTTTTCTTTGAAAATAAAAGGTTGAAAATAGAAAATACCTTTGTAGAAAACCCACATCGGAAATAAGGTTAATAAAAATATAACTTTAAAAGAAAGAAAGATAAGTACAAAGGTCACCCGAGATAGCCCATACTATGATTCTATGAAAATATGGATATGGAAGAAAAACAAACCATCAAGGTCTAATGGAGAGTTGTAGAAAACTGGATTAGGAGAAAGTTAACAATAATAAAATCACAAACTTGTGATTGGTTAAACGGTCATTGAATCCCCAGTTGTAAAAGTTAACCATCAACGTTTTTTTAAGTTACCTTTTATAAAGTTGAGGAATTTATTTAGGAGATTTAATAAGAACTTAAGGGAATATACATACTTGTCATGTAGACTTTCATTCTTTAATAAATTTTTACCACAAACCCATCTTTCACTCTAAAAGGTAATAGAACTCAAAAATATTCTATTTATCCTAATTGTATAAGGTTCCAAATATTAACACATACCATTTATATTAGTAAAACTATTTTGTAATAACCAGGGACTTCCTGTAGGCTAGTGGTAGGTAATAAAGGCCTATCGCACTATGGTTGTGGGTTCGATTCCTGCAGCTTTGTCCGATGCGACGGGTTATGCCACACCCTGCAGGTTGTCCTTTTCCTAAAACTATAGTATTATAATATTCCAAAAATAATCTTCATAAATGTTTTAACCTTAAACAATACTATCCAAGGTTTAACTTCATCCATTCCAACCTTTATAGTTATCCAAAATACCTCTATCCAAACTTTCTCTAAAAAAACTCTTAATTCCAACATCAATTTATCAGATTCCCCAAACAAAGTAAAGTTTCTCTTATTGTCACATACTAAAAATATTATTACCTTAATCATATTAAAACCTTAATAAAATCAACAAGTATTACAGTACAATCCTTATATATATATATCACATTATTCTAATAACCAGAATATAATCCATGAGTCCAAAAGCACCAATACATTAATTATTCTGCTTCAACTGTAGTCACACCATAAGATTGGCCTTGATCCCTTGGCATTTTCTGAGGTATGTTTCCCTGACGCTTAGGACATTCATTTGAATAATGCCCCATTTCTCTACAATTGTAGCATTCAAAATTGATAGCCTCTTTCTTTCCCTTACAATCACGCGCCTGGTGACCTTTTTATCCACATTTATAACAAACTCCCATTATTTTTAGGCAAGTACCAGGGTGATTCTTCCCACAATTATCACATAATGTAAAATCCTTCTTTCCCTTTTTCCCTTTATCTGTCTCTTGTTCCACAGTTCTCTTCTTCTCTTTCTTTACTTTATTGTCATAAGATTTAGAGAATTCCTTTTCTGTCTTGATAGAAAATGAGACAATGTCTTCATACGACGAGAAGGTTTGTGAGACTAATGCTCGACGAAGAAATGGTTTTAACCCATCAAAGAAACGATCAATCTTATTTCTTGGGTTACGTATATAATCTGCTGCATGCCTCTCTAACCTTGTAAAGTTAGCCTCATACTTTGCGACATTCTCATCCTCCTTTTGTCTCAGACTCAGAAATAGCCTTTCCATATCTGCTTGATGGTCACGTGGAAAGTATTTTTCTAAGAAAAGATCTTTGAACTCCCTCCATTCCATATTTGATACTTCATCATCTTCCTTTGTGTTTTTAATCAATGACCACCATTGATCGGCATCTTCAGTGAGGTGGTAGACTGCCATGATAACCTTTTTCCTTTCACTACTCCCCAAGGCGTGGAATATTTTTTCTAAGGAATTTATCCATTGCTCATATACTAATGGATTTGTACCCCCATTAAATGTTGGTGGTTGTTGCCTCATGAAGCGGTCTAACATTGATCCTCCACATTGCGGATCAGGGTGCTCCATATGAGTAAGGTTATTATTCATAACCTGAGTGAGTTGTCCCAGTATGATAATAAGTTGTTCAACATCAGTTGTATCTCCATCTCCACAATAATTATCTTGAGTAGGAGGGAAATCCCTACATGGAGTGCATGCATTGATATGGTTTCCATTCCTTCCACTAGGCGCCATTTATAAGTAATGGCATAATCTAGATTAGTTTACGAATCAAAATACATAATTACACACTTGAAAAATACTTAACATAAATTGAACTATTTATGGATATAATCCATAATCATAAAAAAAGTTTTCTTTGAGGAAGTATATACTCATAACCCTTTATAGTGTTTTTTAAAGAAAATGAGAATTATCCCAAGCATATCCCCCTAGAGTGTCGTAACCAAGAGTGAAACAAGGCCTGTTGTCATGCACCAGTTCCCGTTCGAGTCTAGCTCAAAGCGGTGTTTTCAAGTTTTACCCCTAGGTACATCTGTGCCAGAGCCGCCTATACCTGCTCGTATCCAGACAGGGATGTATTGCTTGGAAAACTCACAAAATCTCTATAATACCAAAATTCTAGGAAGTTCTTCTATACTAATCCTCAAAGTCTATCTTTGGGTTATGTTATCTAATCAGAGTTTATCTAAATCTAGCTTCCAAGGTTAGTACTAAACTGCCTCTAATACCAACTGTAATGCCCCGACCCCAGCTACCCAGAGTTGGTGCATTATTGCGTAACATTGGCATGATCACAAAAGATCAAGTCTCGAAAGACCGATTAGTTTAGTAGCCTTGGAAACACTAGATACATTCATAAATGTTACATTACATCATAAAGTGAAAAAATACAATAACAAAGTCTCCATAGTCCACACTCATATCCTCTTCTGACTATCCCTGCAGGTCATTCATAAAATACTTCTTCACATCCTAGAAAATATTAAAACATTGAAAGGGGTGAGCTCAAATGCTTAGTAAGGATAACCAAATTGCGGAAGCCTTCATAAATAAACATAAACATTTAAGGCAATGTATAACTAAAACAAAAGCCTTTTAAACTTGAACTTAAACATAACATGGCAAAAGTAAAATGAGATAATGCCATTTACTTATTCACATGGATATTCTACTGGTCGAATAATCACATGCAATATCAATAACCACTTTCATAATGATGGAATGCATAATGCCAGACTATCATAACCACGTAGTTAAGGCCTCGTGCCAAGACCACAAATAAGATTTTGTCAAGGCCTCATGCCAAGACACTAGTTTGTCTCATGAGACCTGTCGATGCATCGAGGAGCTATAGCGGCCCCCACCCGTCACTTATTAAGTTCAATGTATTCCTCATATGAACAGGTTTAATCATATCATAAACCATAACATAATCGTATCAAATAAAAAATTCATAAAGGAAACATAACATTTCCACATTTAAATCACAAGATATCAATAAAACACATTGATATAATAAAAACACTTTCAAAACTATTTTCAATACCAAAATAGAAGAAAGTTAAAACATGGAATTTATTTTTCATTTAAAAAAAAGTTATGGCTTGTAGAGGAAGCCGAAACTCAAATAATGGTCACGGTGGTGGAGAAGTCATTGTCGCCGCATACGTACAACAAGAAAAACATTCCTTTTTGTCATTTAGTAAAACACATCGTATAAAAATATTCCTTTTGAATAAACGTAAAAGTCAAAGGGTTTTATACACCATATAAATGAAAGATGTGTATAAAACCAAATATGCCTCAATGAAAGGAGATTGAGACGAAGTCCTTACAAAGATCATTTTTTTAAATAAAATAGATCTATTATGTGTATTCACTATAATTACACATAAAGAAAGTAAAAATACAAGATACTAAATAATAATATCATGACGTAATTTGAAAGTAGGAGATTAACCCAAAGAATGGAAATTGGGTTAAGAAGTTCCCTTACCTTGCGTCCTGTCTTGACTCGACCATTCTTTAACCTCCTGAATAATAAACTAGAGTTAATTTATAATTTCTTAAGAACCTTTTTCAAGTTTTTTATTACTTTTATATCACTTATTACCATGTCATGAACATTATGTAATTATTTAAGTTAATAACGGTTGTTTTGTCGATCTTTGGTACTTGAGTCAAAACTAGAATTCTTATAATTAAAAGTTGTTCATGTGGTGAAATATCCCTTATATACAGAATTATATTCATGATATAGATATCATATATCTCATATATATCTAGTATATACATTCATTCATAATATTACATAACATTTAGAGGTAAGAAATGAAATGCACCGTTCATGGAGATGGTAAGCCATACGTACGCATGAATGCTACTTTCATTTCTATTTCATATTTAATGGAATTAAATCATAATGATATAAAGGTATAATATAATTCCAGTATAATATAGTGTATAATACCATTTAATCCATCCTTTATACATCCCACATATGGTATTAATGATTCAAATCACTTTGAGGGGGCGGTAGTCCGCATTTCCTAAAATTAAAATATCGCGTTTACCCCTAATGGAAACAATAAAGGTATGACATAAATGAAAAATACAGAACCTTAAGTAAAACATAAACATATTATATATCATATATAAATATAGTGACATCTTAATGGCCACCTTTGAAGGTGTTATATGAGTGTTGAACAATCATCGTTTCGTGAGGTAGAAATTCACCATCCACAGAAATAGTATGTTCTTTAACCATTAGATGTAGGTGTGTGTAAGTGTAGCTCGAATAATTCTCATAACAACATCCTAGTATATTGAGGATACTGGTTTTGTTACAAAAGAAATTAATAAAAAGAGTTTAGGGGGTTGGATAAGCAAAATAAAACAAAATAGCATAAGAGAAGAGAAGACATTACCTTAAAATCGGGTAACTCTTTTGATTTGAGCCAAAGGCTTTCTTGGGAAGAATTCTGCCCAAAGTGAGGATTCTAGGAGTAATGGAGAGAAGTTGGGAGAGTATTTGGGTAGAGGTTTTCTGAGCCAAAAGTCTTTGAAAGTGTGAGTAAGGTGGTAGTGGTGGGGGCCTTTTATAACTGGAGAGGAGGGGCACTCTTGGAAAGTAATGAAATGTTACTTTATTATACAATGCTTTTCGGATTCTAAAGGTACCAAATTTATATAATTAAAGGATAAGGTGATAAGGGTTCTAAATCTCCTCACCCAATAGGCTTTTGAAAAGTGTAAGCCTCATATTTTACATTATCCTTTCATTTTGTTTAAATCGTTAATTAATGAGGTAATCGCTGCATCATCATGGTGTCATAAATAATTTAATATATTTAATGTCTAAAAATTATAAAAAAATATATCATATTGTAGGAAATCTTTTTAGATTTATAATGAATATTTATAGTAAAAAATATGACTTGTATAACCCCATTTAAAAATTGTTTTAGTAAAACAACTCTTGGTTGTGACCTTTTTATTTTAACATTAAATAAAAAGTTATTTATGTCCTTTTCCTACCAAAGTGGATTCATGGGGTCCCCAAGTTGACCCATGGATTGTCTTGGTCGGCCATGACATATCCAATAGTGGTTGTACAAGTGTAAAGATCATTCCATATTTTTATAATACTATTTTTACCTTAAATTTCACTAATTACCTTTAATCGTGATTAATTAAACTTAAAAGTTACTATTCACCAAAAAATTATTTTAATCCCATTGAACCAAATTTTACTTCCTAATGACAATAATGTATGTCAGATTTTTGAAAATCAAATCAAAGAAGTGGTAATGTTTCATTTAAACGAAAAATCAGTTTTTTAACTACCACTTAGTGGTTTAACTATTCATCAAAAATTGAAGTTTTTCAGAACAATGCCAAAATTTTACCCTAAGCTATAATTGATATTCTGAATTCAAAAAATGATGTCTATTTTGAAAAATTCCAAACATATAAGTTGCATTAATTAATTTTCTAATTAATTCCCGCTGTCACAACAAATAGCGTGTTTAAAGAAAGAATATCAATCAAAAGATTGACAATTGTTTATGTCCAATTTCAAAGTGAAATTAATTCTAATGAACACCATTGGATAAAATGGTAAAAATATATTCTAATTATACTTTTAAAACACTCAATATTATAATTTATCACTATAAATTATTTTGATTAAAAAAGTTGTTTTTAAGTATTTTTCACTATTCATAAAAAAATTGGAAGTTCTCCGAAAATTACAAAAAATTCAACATAGGCTAATTTCGACATTCCGAATCAAAAAATGAAGTCCATTTTGAAATATAAATTATATATAATTTCAAAAAGTGGGTATTACTATTCATAATGGCTATTTTGATTAGTCACAGTGTGTTAGAACTCGAACTTGCGTAAAATGCAAGCTATTGCATTATTGAAAGAGAGGCGTATCGTGAAAGCTTGGGGTGTTACAAGAGGGGCATACAACATGGCATGGTCTTATGTCCTCATTCACGTCAGATCTATAACAACCACACCACATACATATCTCTCTCCCTCTCGAGATCTCTTCGTCCCCTTCTTCCACACTCATCTTTTCAAGTCAGATACTCTTAAGTTGAGCCCCTCAACCCTCCTTAGAAGTTCACCAATGTTCCCAGGAGCACTCTGGTTCTGCACCTAGAGTGTTGAATCCTACATAGATATGTTATCATCTGTACTCAGGATTCATGCTCCCTTTAATTTGGGATACCATCATCTTTCACATCGAAAAGGGCCCCCAAACTGTACGGATACTTAGACAAAGGGTTATCCTATCATTTTGGGCCAATGCCCTCGAGGATCTCAAACAAAAAATTGATACAAGTCCCGTGTTACGAATATGGTCAGTGGTTAACACTCATTTGATGTTCCCATTTCAGGTCACACGATATGGATACTATGTTTCGAACATGATCAAAAGTTATCCTCCATCGTCACACCACCTTCATCAATCCCTAAATATTGGTTGCATGATTAACATAATTTTCCACTATATCATGTCTAAGTGGAATTTTGAAACTCTTGGTGGTATCCCTCAGTGCACGTTTGCACGTTAGGAGAAAAAAGCCACAGTGAGGCGTCGTTTGGGGCTCCGCACCAATTTCTCCATTTCATGGATTCCACGCGTTGCAAAGACCTTATCCGCCCTTGTTTCCCACATCAATCGTAGCTCACGTGGGATTATGTATTCGGTCTAGGTTTGAGCCCATTTGGAGGATTCTTGTTTATCTATGGTCTGAGCTCTAAGACTTTAAACTAAGATCTCTCTACATCCTTTCTTCAAGACATAAAACTACACGACATTCCTTGAACTACAGTCATCTTGATTCCCATCCTTATGGGACATGTAGGAAAGCCTCAACATTTTGTCTTCGGGTCCATCTCTAGCTCTACTAGTTACCTTTTTGTTTGGACTTTTGGCCCTGAATTTCACAGGATTGCATTGTGTGGCATGTCTGGGCTTATGTCCTCACTCACGTCGGGTTTTTAATAACCATACCATGTAATCATTTTCTAGGAGCTAGTCTCTCCTGCCTATCATCCGGCATGATGTTAAATTGAGATTCCAGAACTACATGTGTCTTGATTCCCATCCTCATGGGATATGTAGGAACACCTAGATGTTTCATCTTTAGGTCTAGCCCCATATTACCTAAACTTCTCTAGCCCCTCAGCCTGAGGTTCCTTCCCTAGAATTGCACATGGTGTGGTGTGGACCTCATCCTCATTCACGTTGGGTATGCTTCATCACGCCATGCACATTCCCCACTAAAACCTCATTTCTTCTATATGTGTCCAATCCATATGACCTTAAACCATGTTTCCTGGCCCCACATGTCTTTAAAATATTGCGTCTTTATTGAAAAATGTTTAAATGAATTGGTAGTTCCTATCATACAACCCTAAACCATGACATTATCATCCTGGACGCACGGTGAAAAATGACACCAAATTGTGATGTCCTCACTCGAGGGGACATCATGTTGGGTATTGATCATCCACCATACCATTTTTCAATGCCTATATGTGGCGTTATTCTATTAGTGACACCTATATTCTGCATCCTAGGTTTATTGCTCCACAAAAAAAACACATCCATCCTAAAGAACAAATAAGATCTATCAAATGCCACTTTTTTTGGCACGTGGTCCAGACCCGCACAACAGTATTGTCCCTTGCACTAGTACCCTACCACACCGCTTCTATAACTATGCATGGATTGATCCCTATCATAATGGGGTACGTAGGAATGCCCGATTACTTTGCCTCAGGCCCATCCCAACTTTAATTTTTGGTCCCTCGACCTAAAACCTCCCTGGGGAGAATATGGTACGGTATGGGCTTATGTACTCATTCACATCAGATTTTTCAATCACCACACCACGTGTATCCCCCCGTTTATGGTCTGAGATCTAAGACCTTTAAACTAAGATCCAACCACCCTTATTGAAGGACACCAAACCATGTGGCCACCTCAAGAACTATGTGTGGATTGATTCCCATCCTTATGGGATATGTAAGAACGCCCAGACATTCCGTCTGTAGGTCCATCCCTAGGAATCTTAAATCATGCCCCCCATTTTTTTGGCCCCTTTTCCTGAACTCCTTCAAAAGTATGTGGTGTGGAGAGTACCTCTTTGGATCTCATTTTCATCAGGTTTTACAAAAACAACACCATGTGACTCCCTTGTCTCTTCCCAGCCCGGTCTGAGTTCTACGACCCTAAACTAAGATATCCCTATGGGAACTATGCATCGGGTTCAACTACTTATCCACCCTACGATCATTTCATTAAATCATATCCCCTATTAATGGTCCACTTTCTAACCTTAATTTAGGAGCATATGACCCCAAGACCCCTGTCCTTGGAAAGAGAATCTACTCCCTCTATATGATGCGTCTTATTGTCGCACTCAAATGCGTCGTGAAAAAGTTCCCAAAGTGTGTAATTTTCACATGGACATTCCCTCGTTTCATGTCCAAGATTCATGAGCCCTTTATTTGGATCCCCATCCTCTTCCATGTCTGAAGGGACCACCTTTTAGCCTGGTCTCATGCCACATTGGTTCACCTACCATCTTGGGCCAACACCCTTGAAGGCCTCAAACAACATTTGTGACAGGTCCCGTGTTTTGAACATGGTCAGGGGTCAAATCTCATTTGTTTTTACCCATTCCAGGCTAATGTGAAGTTGATACTTTGTTTCAAACATGTTCAGCAGTTATCCTCTATCGTCATGCCACCATCATTTTGATCCAAATCTCAGGCGTCATGATTCACATCTTTCCACTCCCTTATGTTCAAGTGGAATTATAGTACACGACTTTACACCTCTTCACATATATGTAAATCTCACCAATACTCCTTATTTCCCACATTGAGCATGACTCAAGTGGGATTAGTGGTTTTGGTAGCATGTGTACTGGTGCAGCTAAACCATGCATGTCTCCCGTCCTGTATGACGTTAAACTACAATATGAGAACTATGTGCAGCTTGATTCTCATCCTGATGGGATAAATAGGAATGCCTGACCACTTTTTCTCGGGCCCAACCTAACTTTCATTTTTGGTCTCTTGACCTAAGAAACTTCTCCGGGGATACGTGGTGCAGTGTAGAATCCTTATGTCCTCGTTCACATCAGGTTTATAGCTATCATATCACATGATCCCTTCTAGGGATCTCCCTTTTGACTCCCTATCCTCCCATGTGATGTTAAAATTACGAGTCCACATGTACTCAATGCATGACATTAGACTGCGTTTCTACCCTAAACTAGTTCAGGATGCCCCATGTTAACTATGGGATGCGTTAGCTTCCTCGCTAAAGAGGATTCCCCCCGCCAGTGTTGGTATCTTACCACACTTCTCTTAAGAACTAATTTTGGCTTGATTATCATCCGTATGGGATACTTAGCAACATCAGGGAATCTCTCCTCAGACCCAGACCCAGGATCATTAACCCTTATGGCCCCTCATCTCTGATCTTGGTCCAGACAGTATGACCATAAAACTAGGTGCTCTGTTCTCACCATACGACATTTAAACTACATGTTTATAGTCCTTATTGGTATGATGTCAAAATAAAAGTCAATCCAAGTCCTTATCAGAAATTTCCAATTCAGAAGTAAGTTTGATCCCAGATTAGACCGATACATCCACCTAATGTTCTTTCACCATGGTGACATAATTTCAAGAGTGTTAGAATATAGTCGAACAACCCATCACTCCACCCTCCACGCTTCGTGTGTCCTTTATTTAGACCCTCATCCTATTTCAAATCTAAATTCACCCAAAAACAGTATGGATGATCAGTTTATGGCTCACCTATTATCCTAGGATAACATTTTGAAAGACTAAAAGATGAAATTTTTAGACAGACCACATGTTTTGAACATGGTCACTAGTCAGCCCCCATTTATCATCTCCATTTCAGGCTAACACAATAGGGATACTGTGTTTCGAACATGGTTGATAAAAAAAATTATTGAATATTTTATTGATACTAAATGATATAATTTCCTCACATTTTGGTAAATATGTTCATTTATGAAATATTTGGGATTATATCATTCATTTGGAAATTTGATGAAAATTCCAGTTTTACCCGTTACAATTCACTGTAGAATTTCAAACATAAATATTTTGATATGTATTATTTGAACTTAATTTTTTTAATATGTTCCTGACTTAATGGTCTAAAAATTTAATCTAGGAAATTGGAGCTAAATCATGCATTTGATTAGTGAATATGGGTCATGAAGTCAATGTTGGGCTGGACTCACCAGAATGGACATGGGTTATGTATTTGGGCCATAACTTCTTCATCCATGCTTGGAATAGGAAATTTTTTTAGAGGATCTCTAGGTTTCATTTTATCACAAACCATACTTCTACAAGGAGAGATTATTCACGTGTTTTGGTGATTAAATGGGCAGTGAAAGTTGACTTAAAATATTTGGTCGAATTTCCCCATTCACACTTGAAACCACTTGTAACCTAGCCTCTAATACACTCTATAAATTGGTATTTTTATCATTTTTAGGGGGTTTAATGTGACTTAGAAGATTGATATCAGAGTTGAAGTTGTTCTATTCCATTTCAATTAACCATTAGAGGAGGGAAGCTTTCAAGCTAGGATCTCCTCCAAAATGCTATTCTCTTCCTCTTATTTGTTGTAATGTTTTTGTTATTTCAATAAACTTATTATTTTATCTTCCATTTATTTTATTTTTCTAAATTTTATTCTTCTTTTATCTTCCTCTTTGGGCTGGAATTATTGAGTAGAATCATGATTGGGTTATACCCATTATAAAACATTGCAAAATGCAATTCACTTCTACGATGATTACACCACCTATGGAAGAGTAGTATTTTTAGCAATCGATCTATATATTACCTTATTCATTCATTTATTTTGAATAAATGATCTAATGTAATTAAATTAATATGATATATTAATTTATTTTTAAAGATAAATTAAACTAATCAATCAATTGAACAATTTATACAAAAACACGTGAGGTCAAGGTTTGTGTAAATTGTGAGAGTGTGATCTTAATCGGTAATACAAGAACAAACGAGATAAATTTTTAGAGTTAAAATATAATCTATAAACTCAATTTATAATCATTTACATAGTGTATATGTTCCATATTTAACCACTTACTATAATATAACCTAATAATATAAATTAAATCAGAGTGCTATGATTTCATGTTCTGAAGCTAGCCTAGGGTTTAAGTAATTTAATCTTTGTGGTTAAGTTAACCCCCGTAGAGTTCTAGGGTTAAAAAATTAGGGGATTATAATTAAGTTTATTCTAATTTAAATTATAATGATAAATAATTAAGAGAATAGGTAGAGTTATATCGATTACGTCTTTTAAATATTTTCTAAAAAAACATCTTCTTGTTGTGTCATTTTAATAGAACTTCATTTCAAAAATAAAAATTAAAAAAAATGAAATCTTCTTCTAGAAAACTTATTCTAGATTTATAAATGATAGAAAACCCTCTTAATTTTAATTATCACTCTTAATTTATTTTCAAAATACCTTTAATATGTTGTTAAATTTACTTCTTCCTTTGAAAGATGACCTTGGTCAGCCACTCTACTGCACCTTAGTACCCAACAATAACATATCATTTGAAATCTCCCATGATAGCGCCTTTAAAATTGGCACTATTTCTGGGGAGGAAAGTAATTATTTCAATCAATTATAGGTATATATTTTATTTTACATTTTATTCTTTTCTTCTCATCTTTCTTCCTTCTTTACCCAATCTGATTTTTTTCTTCTTCTTTTATTTTCTTCTTCTTTTTAGAACATCAACTCAAACTTCTCAATTTTATTTTACTATGGTCCAATTTCATTAATTTCATCTTAATTTGATTTATGACATGAAATAATCCCAAGGATCTTTTAGATCTTGACCCTGAGATTTAGCGTAGCCTTCAGGCTTGAATTAGACATTCTCAGTCTACATGAAGTTTCAACATTCAACCAGTTGGAGAATTCATCCACTCCAAGAACATTGAAATTGGAAACACTTCTAAGTACAACTTAAAACAAGAACCAATGGATTAAAATAATAGAAATTAACTTAATAGAACCATTCTAGAATTGGATGCACCTGATATTAATTATCAACCAAATTGCATTGCATACCCAAATCTCGAATCAGGCTTTGAACTGAAATCTGGATTAATTCACCTTATTCCAAAGTTTCATGGATTATCTGGTGAGGATCCAAACAAACATTTAAAGTAATTTAATTTGGTTTTATCAACCCTTAAACCAATAAATGTATTTTAATATCAAATCAATCTAAGGGCATTCCTATTTTCACTTGATGGAGCTGCAAAAGACTGGATGTATTATTTACAACATGAAGATGAAACTTGTTGGAAAGATTTGAAACATATTTTATTTCAAATATTTTTCCAGCATAAAGGAAAACTTCCATTCGTAAGGAGATATTTGGGATCAAGAAAGCACAAGGGGAGTCAATGTATGAGTATTGGGAGCGATTCAAGAAGTTATGTGCAAGCTGCCCACATCACCAAATCAGTGAGAAAATACTCATCCAATACTTCTATAAAGGAATCAAACCTATATAGAGGAGCATGGTGGATGATGTAGCTAGAGGGGAATTGGTTGACAAGACACCAGTAGTTGCATGTGCGTTGATCGACAAGATGACACAAAAATCTCAACAATTTGGTGATTGAGGTACACCACATGTTAGGGGTGTAGATCAGGTAAGTACTTCCTCTCTTGAAAATCATTTGATTGATACTAAGTTGGAATAATTGACCAATATGGCGAGGCATATTTCTTTGGAACAAAATACATCCCAACCCCCTCCTTCAAGTCCATATTGCATTTGTACTGAAATAGACCACCCAACTGACTGTTTCCCCCACTTACAAGGGTCATAGGATTGTGCAGCGGTATTCCCTGGGAGACCATATCAACAAAAACTGCCACATCCACAAAATAAGTTTGATTCCTTTGCACTAGCATACAACCAAGGGTGGAAGGATCAATTGGACATGAGGTATACCTTTGGACAATAACAAAGGCCCCACTTTCAACAAAACTTCCAGCAACCTTCACCTTACCAACAGGGTTTCCAACAACCCCAAAGGCAATTTGAAGATCAAGAATAAACAAGTAAACAACAATGGAATCCCCAAACCAAGGTAGATTCTAACACTGATGACCTTTTGAAACAAATTGTTCTTAACCAACAGAATGAGCTGAAGATTCAAGGTTCAAAGTTAAGGGAGTTGAAGATACAGATGAGCCAGATTACCACCGCCCTCCATGAACTAGTAAGTAAGAACACTAGAAATATTTCTTCCCAAACCACTCCAAATACCAAGGGTAATGTCAGTGCCATCACATTGAGAAGTGGGAAGAAAACAACTGATACATATGCACCTATCGTTCCACCGGGATTCACCTCAACTCCGGAGAAGCCCCATTCTATACCAACTAATGAGAAATCCAAGGATAAAGATAAAGGTAAGAAAAATATTGATGATGTTCCTCCTAAACCCCTTCCATTTAAAAAAATAGTTGTAAAAACCAAGAATATGGCTGAAGAGGTGATGTAAAAAGATGTTTTCGACACATTCAAGCATGTGTATATTAACACCCCTCTACTTAAATCTATCAAGAAAATCCCAAGGTATGCGGAATTCTTAAAATAAATTTGTACCAATCGAAGAGGGATAAAGTGAAATGAGAGGATAAATCTTGGAAGGAATGTGTCAGTACTCATAACACCAACTCTAGAAATGCCAAAAAAGTGCAAGGATATAGAGATATTTACCATCCCTTGCACCATAGGGGAGTTCCACTTTTCTGATGCTATTTGTAATTTAGGATATTTCATAAATGTAATTCCTCACTTTGTATTCTCTTCTTTACAGGTTGGTGAGTTGAAACCCAAGAGAGTAGTGGTGTAGTTTGAAAATATAGCTACAACATATCTAGCGGGAGTCGTTGAGGATGTACTTGTTCGGGTAAGAGACATGAACTTCCCAGTAGATTTATACATTCTTAACATGGAGGATGACTAGTTAACTTATCATGATCCCATTATCTTAGGTAGAACCTTCCTCAAAACTGCAAAAACAATCATAAATGTCAATTAGGGTACACTTTCCATGGAGTTTGGAGATGAGATTGTGATATTTAATGTTATGGACTCCATGAAGTACCCCTCAGAGGACTATTCTGCTTTTTTTATCTTCCATTTTGAACCACCAAATAAAAACCCCATGAAATTTGATTGTCATATTTTTAGGGTGATTATGAGTATTGGTTCTATTTTGATGTCTAAGAGTAATTCCACACCCATTTCTAATGCAAAAACCTCTATTATATTTGATTTTGAATTGGATTCATATTCTGATTTTGATAATTCTCACTCTGATTATGACATGGCGGTTGAGTATACTGATGGATTTGATGATTTATTCTATGATTTTGATGATGTAAATTCTGATACTGATGTTCATTGTGCACATATTTTAGTTCCTTTAATTTATCCATCCATACATCACCCCCTTCATTGGAACTCAATCCATTTCCACCTAATCTAAAATACTCATACTTGTTAAGTGGTGAGAGATTACCTGTTGTAATTGCTAATAATATTCCTTTTGAACATGAAGAAAAGATTTTGAATCTTTTAAGGGAGAACATCAGGGCAATCCAGTGGACCTTGGTTGACATATTAGGTATTAGACCCTCTATTTTCATGCATAGGATTATTTTGGAGGATGAGGCTAAACTGGTTAGGTAGCCACAAAGGAGACTCAATCCAACACTTTTGGAGGTTGTTAAAAAAGAGGTTGAAAAATTTCTCAAGGAAGTTATAATTTATCCCATTTCAGATTCATTGTGGGTGAGTCCTATTCAGGTTTTTCCTAAGAAAAGTGGTGTTACTGTCGTTAAAAATGAGAAATATGAGTTAGTTTCAATGAGGGTACAAAATAGTTGGCGTGTGTGTATTGATTATAGGAAACTAAATCAGTCCACTCATAAGGACCATTTCCCCTCCCATTTATTGATCAGATGATTGAGATACTAGCTAGGAAAACCCACTATTGTATCTTGGATGGATTTTCTAGATATTTTAAAGTTCCTATTTCTCTGGAGGATCAGAAGAAGACAAAAATTCACTTGTCCATTCGGTACGTTTTCCTACAGGAGGATGCCATTTGGACTTTTCAATTCCCCATGTACCTCCAGAGATGCATGGTGAGTATTTTTTTTTGATTTTATTGAGACCTTCATGGAGGTATTTATGGATGATTTTACAGTGTATGGGTCTTCATTTGATGATTGTATATCTAGTTTGGGAAAGGTGTTGAATCATTGTATTGAGAATAATTTGGTCTTGAACATTGAAAAGTTTCATTTTATGGTAGAGCATGGGATTGTCTTAGTGAATGTAGTGTCAAAACATGGGATAGAGGTTGATAGATCTAAGGTAGATATCATTTCATCCTTACCTTATCCTTCACGTGTGCGTGATGTTAGATCTTTCCTAGGGCACGCAAGATTTTATTGGCGCTTCATCAAAGATTTTAGTAATATTGATTTTACTATGTCATGATTACTTCGAAAGGATTCTGATTTTGGGTTTGATGATTCTTACAAGAATTCCTTTGATGAGATAAAACAGTGTCTGACCACTCCACCTATCATACAACCTCCACGGTGGGAGCTTCCTTTTGAGCTTATGTGTGATGTATCCAACTTCATGGTTGGAGCTGTCTTATCTTAGAGGGTGGAGGGATGTTCACATGTGATCGCCTATTCTTTGAGGACATTGGGTTCGGCCCAATAAAATTACAAAACCACAAAAAGGAGTTTCTTACTATCATATTTTCTTTAGATAAATTTCGTTCATATTTATTAGGCTCTAAAGTAGTTGTTTTTTCTGACCATAAGCCGGATGAAAATCCTAGGATAATTCGATGGATTCTCCTTCTTAAAAAATTTGACATTGAGATAAAGGAAAATAATGGGTTGGAAAACCTAGTGGCGGACCACATGAGTAGGCTTACTCACACACTAGAGGCTGACACCTTGGACCAGGTACCACTTAGGGACACTTTCCCCAATGAGAATCTTTATTCCATATCAGGTACACATCCTTGCTATGCGGATTTAGTGAACTACCTTGTTGCATCTAAAATCCCTACAAATTTAAAGAAATATCAAGTCCAAAAAATAAAGAGTGAGTCAAGATTTTATGTTTGGGATTACCCATACCTCTGGCACATTTGTAGTGATCAAGTTATTAGGAGGTGTGTTCCTTACCATGAGTTTGAGTATATTATGCATTTTTTCCATACACTTTAATGTGGAGGACACTTTGGAACCCAATGGAAAGATAGGAATGTTTTAGACTCTGGATTATATTGTCCGAGCTTATTCCATGATTCTCATCTGTTTTGTAAGCCCTTATCTCATTGACAACATACTGGGAACATTTCTAGGAGACACGAGATGTCCCAATAACCCATTCTATTATATGAGATTTTTGATGTATGGGGCATCAATTTTATGGGTCCTTTTCCTAATTCCTTTGGTTTTTTGTATATTTTGGTTGTTTTTGATTATTTGAGAAAATGGGTGGAGGCTAAGGCCCCCAGGACTGATGATTCTGATGTTGTTGTGGAATTTGTAAAAGGGCAGATTTTTTGTAGGTTTAGAGTACCGAAGGCCATCATCAGTGACCAAGGGGAACACTTTTTCAATTGGAATTTGGCTTCCCTCCTTCAGAAGTATGGGTTGACACGCAAAACATCAACACCATACCACCCCCAAACAAATGGCCAAGCTGAGGTTTCAAATAGGGAGTTTAAAATTTTTTTGGAAAAAACTGTGCATCCAAATAGGAAGGATTGGAGCAAGCACTTGGATGATGCATTGTGGGATTATAGGAAAACATACAAGACACCCATTGGTATGTCCCCATTTTGGATTATTTTTGGTAAAGCATGTCATCTCCATGTGGAAGTTGAGCATCAGGCTTATTAGGCTATAAAGAAACACAACATGGATTTGGCCCAAGATGGAATCCAAAGGAAGCTGCAAATTCAAGATCTTGAGGAGATTCAATTTTCTTCATATGAGAACTCAAGGATATAAAATGAAATATCAAAAGCATCTCATGACAAAATGATGCAGTAAAGAGAATTTAAAGTTGGAGAGAAAGTCTTGCTCCATAGTTCACAACTGAAACTGATTCGTGGTAAGTTACGTTCTAGGTGGTTAGGTCCTTATGTTGTGACTAATGTTTTTCCTTATAGTGTAGTGGAAATCACACAAGAGGACACATGAAGGAGCTTTATAGTCAATGGGCAACGTTTGAAGAAATACATTAAGAGACTTCCTACTGATGTAGTGGATTTCATCACACTGCATGACCCCATCATCACTTGAGCATATCAGGATGTTCTTAACCCTTTCACTTTTTTATTATTTTTCCAATTTAAAATTATACATTTCATGTTCATATATCATCTCATGGGTTCACATTGAGGAAAATGTAATATTTTAAGTGTGGGGGAGGGAACCTTTTAGTTTAGTTATTTCAATTGTTTTTTTGTTTTTCAATGGTTTAAAAAAAATGTGTATTTTTCAAATTTGGTGTGGTTATTTTTCAATTTTTTGTGTGTTTTTGAAACTTTTGAGGTGAAATTATTCTCATCACCATTTTGAAATTCATATAAATAAGTGAAACAATTTATCCCATGAAACTAAGCTTAAATGAATACTGAAATTAACTTTGTTTCAAGTTCAAATATTTAGTGATTTCATGAAAATTACTCTGAATTTTGAATCCCATGACACATCTCACTGTATTCATATTTGAAATCACTTTCCTGTGAGGCTTCTGAACTATTATTTTCATATTCTTTACATTTACCTCACTTCTTGAGAGAACTAAACTAGGCTTGATTTAACCAGAATTTGATTTATTCCTATCAAAACCTGAGGGTTTGAGGTACTTATGTTTAAATGATCGAGGAATTTGTTTGGTATTAAAGCCCCTATTTCAAAGAATCCTTTTTTATAATGTCTTACCTTGAACATTTAATCATTGTATCCATTAGAATCCATGAACAACCTGTTTGGATAGCCACATTACAAGCCAATTTTATCTATCCAACCAACTCTTGAAGTAAAATTGCATAATCTAGTTGAACATAAGTGTGGGGGAAGCTGTCTTGTGTTGTGAAACCACATTTTGTACTAATTTGGGTGGAAAATTAAAATTTTAAGAGATGTGTTTGCTGCTAAAGAAAATAATTATATTGAAATCTATGTCTTTTTTAGAGCTTTCATGATAAGTGAAGCTTTTACTTTTTAGAGCTTCTAATATAGGGAGAAAGTTGTGCCTATCTGGAGGTTTTAAGAAAATCATGTTTGAGAAGATTGATATTTTCACTACTGAAATGTTGAATGGTGTGCACATTAATTTATGATGATGAAGATGAATTGATTCTATGGGGATTGAGGAGGAGACCATATTTAAGTGAAAATTAGATTAATTCATTTTTTCTTAAAAAAGAGTCAAGCCCTCCTCATTCAACCTTAGAAATTTTCACATCTAAATCCTACCCACTGAAAGCCACAGAACAACCTTGAAAATACCTCATGATAGACATATGTCCTTGACTCACATTAGGTGGAGATGTATGAATTTATCAAGCCTATGGTGACACTTGTATGAGTTTGGATGAGAAAGACATTGCTGAAAAATTAACATTTGTGTGATAAGAGAAAATTCAAGTGAGGTACATGTTTTGTGCATGGGAGGATAAATGAAGTAGAAATATATTTAATGATGTAAATGGAGAACTTGAAATAATAGTTTTTATGAGGCATTATATCTTTTGTTTCTTGGTGTGGAATTTTTGGATCTCAAGGATATGTGTTTTAAAATTTATTTTGATTTGATATTGATGTTTACATGTCATAATTTTTTGAAATACGTGATATGAGGTTTTTCCCAGGAGTGAAAAAGGTTAAGTGTGGAGGATTTGATAAAACACATTTTTATTGAATATTTTATTGATAATAAATTATATAATTTCCTCACATTTTGGTAAATGTGTTCATTTATGAAATATTTGGGATTAGATCATTCATTTGGAAATTTGATGAAAATTCTAGTTTTACCCTTTAAAATTCACTGTAGAATTTCAGACATAAATATTTTGATATGTATTATTTGAAATTAATTTTTTTAAATATGTTCCTGACTTAATGGGATAATTTCTTTTAGTACATTAGAGCTAAATCATGCATTTGGTTGGTGCAAATGGGTCATGAAGTCAAAGTTGGGCTGGACTCACCAAAATGGACATGGGTTCTATAGTTGGGACATAACTTCTTCATACATGCTTGGATTAGGCCCAAATTTTGAGAGGAGCTCTAGGTTTTAT
Organism: Viscum album; assembly: GCA_963277665.1. Lineage (NCBI taxonomy): Eukaryota > Viridiplantae > Streptophyta > Magnoliopsida > Santalales > Viscaceae > Viscum > Viscum album. The sequence goes on along the minus strand of OY728139.1, from coordinate 114,937,748 downwards.
TTTCTCACAAATCATCCTTCTGTAAGGAGAGATGATATACACGTTTTGGTGATAAAATGGGCGGTTCAAGTTTCCTTAAAATATTTGGCCGAATTTTCCCATTCACACTTGAAACCACTTGTTACCTAGCCTCCCCTCCACTCAATAAATTGGTATTTTTATCATTTTTATGGGTTTGGACGTGCCTTAGAAGATTGGGATCATAGGTGAAGTGGTTCTTTGACATCTCAATTAACCATTGTAGGAGGGAAACTTTCAAGCTAGGATCTCCTCCAAAATGCTATTCTATTCCTCTTCTTTGTTGTAATGTTTTTATTCTTTCAATAAAATTATTATTTTATCTTCCATTTCTTTTATTTTTCTCAATTTTGTTCTTATTTTAACTTCAAATTTGGGCTATAATTCTTGAGTAGAAGAGTGATTGGGTTATACCCATTATAAACCGTTGCAAATGCAATCCGCTTCTACAATGATTACACCACCTATGGAAGAGTAGTCTTTTTATAATCAATCTATCTCTTACCTTATTCATTCATTTATTTTGAATCAATTATCTACTGTAATTCACTTAATCTGATCTATTAATTGCGTTTTCAATATAAATGAAACTAATAAATCAATTTAACAATTTACACAAAAACATGCGAGGTCGAGGTTTGTGTAAATTGTGAGAGGGCGATCTTAATCGACAATAAAAGACCACACATGATAAATTTGTAGAGTTAAAATATAATCCATAAAATCAATTAATCCTCATTTCTAGAGTGGATATGTTCCCTAGTTAACCACTGACCATAATCTAACCTAAGAACATCAATTAAAGCAGGGTGCTACGATTTCATGTTCTGAAGCTAGCATATGGTTTAAGTAATTTCATCTTTGTGGTTATGTTAAATCTTCTAGGGTCCGAGGGTTAAAAAATTAGGGGATTATAATTAATTGTATGTTAATTTAAATGATAATGATAAATAATTAAGTGAATAGGTATAGTTATATTGATTACACCTTTTAAATATTTTCTAAAAAACATCTTCTTGTTGTGTCATTTTAATCGAACTTCATTTCAAAAATAAAAATTAAAAAAATGCAATCTTCTTCCAATTTTTTTTCTAGATTTATAAATGATAAAAAACCCACATTCTTTTAATTAGTGTTCTTAATTTATTTTTAAAATACCTTTAATATTTTTTTAAATTTACTTCCTCCTCTGAGAGATGACCTTGGTCAGCCACTCTACTGCATCAAAGTACCCAACAATCACATATCATTTGAAAGAAACCACGATAATGCCTTTAAACGGTCAAAGGTTATCCTAGTTGTCACTCCACACCCATGGTGTTCCGAATTTTGGGTATCATGATTCACACTTTCCATTCCCCTATGATTGTATTGATTCTAATTCCTCTGGCGTTACTCTACTCGTGCACTAGAGAATATTAGAAAAAGAGAAACTCGACTGTTCTAAGAACCTTATTCTCCAATCAGGCCTCCCTCTCTATCCCTAGAAATCCAAGTTGGTTGTTCAAAACTTAGATTCCCTAAGCTTGGTTAGCACTCTTATGATCATATGAAGTAATAGTGTGGCCATCCCTGGTTTCCCACATCGAGCACAACCCACGTGAGCTTAGGTATTTATTGATAGTTACTCCACAATTATGGTTGATATGTGAAAATAAAAATAAACAATCAAGAAAATAATAAGTCTATGCACACAGTTCAGGATAATAAAATAGAAGGATAAAGTCTCATGAGTTTGGCCAAAACAGGGTCCTTAAGGATCAATGTCTTTGATAGATTGATCCAGTGTTGCCACCTTCTGGCTTGTGGCCTCCATGAATACCTCCTTCCCCCTATGATATATCTCTTCATCAGCAGCCATAAAGTGTAACTCATTATCCCTAGCCTATGCTTAAGCTCATTCATCTTAGAGCTCAATTATTTGGTGACTTTCCTGCACTACCTGCTCCTAGTTGTCCGCCAGCTGGGCCCTCAACAGTTCAATGAGCTCAGATTGGGTTGAGATGAATGCATTCATTTATTTTTCCTGCTCTTAAAGTCATCATACTTCTTTCTCATCCTTGAGAAACTTCTGGGTATTATTCAACTCGTTTTGGAACTGCGTAATTTTGGAGCGTTGGCTGTTCTCCCGTATTTTCTTAGCCTGGTAATCACAGATCATAGTATGGAGATGATGAGCATCTACCCCACCAGGGTAGAGAAATCATATTCAGGTGCGAAGTGAGTCCAGCCAGTTTATCCATTCCACCTGTGATTGGCTGAGAAAAAATTTGATGCACTTCCACACCTTTTGTTGTGTCCTATATCTCTCCTCAGCCATGTCTGGGTCAGAATCGTCTATCTCATTAGGGTCATTGGGCCTATTCTTCAGAAATATATCTAGGAGTTCAGTGACATGGTACTCTTCTATAATTCTTTATTATTCAGTAGATTCACCCTCTCCGGCCTGGAGCTCCACCCCAGCAGCATCATCGCCCATGACTGTATCCTCCGACTCAGCAAGAACTAGAGTGGGGTCATCTTGAATGGTTGGCTCTGTAAGAGCTGGTGTAGTCACTAACATGGCCCCTATAGATGTTACCGAATCAATGGCATGTCGAGCCTCCATCCTTGAAATTACTGAAATGGAAATTGATATCTTAGTCAGCTGATATTTCTGATAAAAGATAAGAGCCAACAAGGGTAAAGACTTACAAGATCCAAGAACGGTAGTATCCAGTGCCTATGTCATAGTAGGATCCACCCCCATAGAAGATCCCTCATCACTTGTAATATGAACCACCAGCAATAGTTCTTTATGAATGGAGGGAATGGCGGGGAAATCAGAGGCCTCCACTTTATCCCTTCCTTCCAGGTCATCACCACCTACTCTAACCATAGACGGTTCCCCACCTCACTTGGTTCTAATAACAGGTTCCTAAGGATGTTCTCTTGCCTCCATGGGCACGTTCTCATCCCCCGTGGGGAAGGCTCCCTGGGCTCCATCATCTACGTGTTCCTAAATAGGATGAATTTTGGTCGATAATCTAGGATTGTGGAAAGGGAAAGGCCAGTGGAGATAATATTGAAACTCACCTCGAGTTTCTCAGCCATTTCTGTGTCAGAGCCTGCAATTTCGCCACTCTCACAAGCGCTTAATTGATGAGCATGTGTTTCTGAAGGTCCTTTACCACTGGGACCTTCAACCTCTTCAACCTATTATTCCTCTTCTTCTTCATCTGCTTCTTCTTCATCTCCTCCCTCTTTTTCCTCTTCCTCTTCTTCCTCCTCTACATCTTCATCCTTAGATGGAATCTTTTCCGGGTCATGTCCCTAGCTGAGCATCACTTTCACTAGGATATGAAGCTCTTCATACCACCCCTTTGAAATGTGTACATGTACATGGCTGTAAGGTATGAATTCCAGAAATGAAATTTTACCCTATCCGCCACCTGGATATTCCCTATGTCTGGAAAGTCGAGCTTGGTATGCACCAGCCTCTGCCACAACTATTCGGTGGACATAGATTATCGCAGTGTCCTCCAGGAAGACAAGATAGATGGGAAGATAGCATCAGTAGTTGGATTCAGGAGGTTCCTAAGCAACTTCCCAGGAAACCCCCTAGCTGGCACACGAGGTCGCTTGGAGGACCACCCCTCCTCGAAAGGTGGAGGCACATTCTCAACTTGCGGTACTCCTGTCGATGAATTGCCAACCTGAACCATGATATCCACATGGACCATTATTCATCTCACCTCTCCCATTTCACTTCGTCTACCTTCCCACTCTTCAGGCTCTGCACTATCCACCTTGATTTGATGGATGCGTTTATGTAAAATCACCTCAGGATATGTTTCTGTCCATTGTTCGACATACTCTGTTGACAGGATGACACTGACATTGGTAGGGGGAGAGTGTTGACTTCACCCAGGCCTACAGTCATGAACATAAGCCACAGTTGGTGAAGAATGTAGGGATTTCACTCTTCCTAAACCTCTGTATAAACTTTATTTAGCATCCAATGCATGAACCCGAACTACCTGGCGAACCTGGTTGGCACACACGGTTCAAAAAATGTTTTTCCATTGATCCAGGCTACTAGCACACCACCCTTTATGCTTTGCAGGTATTCCCTCTGCTCCAATGGGCCCCGCCTGTCATCTACAATCTGACCAACTGGGGTCCTGAATGGGTGAATGTCAAAATGGATATGGCTGCCAATATTGATCTTGATCCCTTCTTCTCTAAGCGTCAGTGGGAAGATTAGAGCAATGTTCAAGAGGGATGTCCACATACCGTCACCTGGAGGGAGAATGGGATTTAGGAAGTCATATCTGTTGCAGTGGGCCACGACCCAACCATGAAGGATCTAAAATGGTCCTCATATCCTTCTGGGCATACTTCCCCTCAAGATACGCCCCAGAATACTGTATAGCCTAGCCAGTATAGCTACCCCCAGGTTAACCTTGTTCTTCACCACCATGATTTCAGCCATTAATAGCATCCCTGGGTGTAGCCCCATCCTCGTATACCTCACTAGTATCAACCAACCACTTATGAATGTTTGGGTCCTGAATTTCATTTATACCAAAGCCCCATGATTGGTACTCTCCTGCCTCCAGGACCATCCAATAGGATCCCATCTTTCCCATCTGGGATGTGTTCAGACATTGTTTCCCTTAGCTGGGCATCTTTACATCCTTTTCCTACGTCAGAAAAAGACTAAACCATCCTGAATAAGATATTTCCTTCAGAACATATTTTATTTTCAAATTCTCATTATCCAATGCCAGCAGATGCCATGTCAGGATGGGGGTGCATGTCCTATCCCCCCAGATATTCTCTATTGGGAGGAACTCTTCGTAATGGTACCCCTCCAAGGGGATTCCCCCAATTAAATGGACATACCACAGACTGATACCTACCTCCACATGGTGGAGGTGGAAGGTGTTGGTATCAAGAGACCACTGACTGAATAGCTCCGGTATTAGGTCCCGCTTCCAGTAGAAGTGAAATTAGGATGTCCAAACAGCTTAGAAAATCCTGATATACCGCAGATCTATCCCAAAATCCTTGCATGTTTGACATACCCATTATGACCATGCCCATTTGCTTGTGAAGTTTCCCCTGAACCTAAATTCCCATTCCTACCAACCCTTCGTCTCATCAGTAATGATGCTTCTGAAGGTACTCTCGTAAAGAGCAGGAGATTCCTCCAGAACCAGGTCTCCACTCAAAATAGTCCTAGTCTTTGGATTCAGGATGTATATGGATGTGTTCTGTGTTTTCCTAGAAGGATAGCTGATGTTCATGATGTGTAACTATGGGAGACTATCCTCATGCATCACCCATGACCGCGGTGTATCAATTTCAAAGCCAAGCATCAACACCTCCTCCAAAATTCTGAAGTTCCGTATCAGTAAGCTATCACTCAAGACATAATATTTTTGATCTTGTGTAAGCATTCCAAAAAGAAATTGATTATTATACACGACCCTCCTTGCATGAAGAATTTGGGGGTTTTTGATAATTTGAGTTCTCTTTGCAGCCATATTAGCCTCCCTCTCGACTTCAGTCTATTGGGAAGACATTTTTTTGAAAATTTATAGAAATCCCAAGGGATGTGTGTGGATGAATGGAGATTCGGTGTGAAAAATAGCCGACAGCATGAAATAATGCCAATCTACGTGAAAAAGGATGGTTGTACGAAAGTGACTGGACCGCATGCAAAAACTCACAATCGACCGCGGAAACTTGCGCGCGGATTTGGAACTTTTGTAAGCATGAAAGCCAAGGCCTTTCATACATAAAAGTCAAAGTGGGGACCAAAGGGGGGGGGGGGCTCAGCATATTTATAGGTGCAGACCATTCCTCGCGCACATGCAGGAGTGGTTTGCACGACCAAAAACCATTTTTCCACGCACCGACTGGAAACTCCTCTATCTTTCAGCGTGAACCTCAGAACCCGACCTCCGGGTCCCCCTCCAACTCTTATTCTGAGGGTGGGGGGGGAATTTGTTGATGCCTAATTTCAGATAGGGAAATGAGGGGTCTCTTTTGAAGAAACCAAAGGCAAATTGAGACTAAAGAGATGATTCTACTGAGGGAGAGGGAGGTGCGTCCAAGAATGGGGGTGTGCGTACAAGATTCCCCTCGGCATGCAAAAGCTTGCGTGCCCAATGTGATGTCAAATAAGGGGTTCTGCAGTGACCCGCCACACACTCACCAAGGCACTGGCATGAAAGAGTCTAGGCAAGTGCGCAAGATTCCCATCGGTGCACAAAAGCTTGCGTGCCCAATGCGACATCAAAGGGACCCTTTTGCGGACACCTTATCAAAAAGCATCCAAAGAAAGGGCACGATGTAAGAGAGTCTGACGCGGAAGTTTCTCCTAGGCACGCAAACCTTTACACGCTCAATGCGATGTCAAATGGTCGGTTGCACACAACACCTCTTGCACACCACCTCTGAGGATTTCAGCTATAAAACGAATCATAACCCAACCTTCGGGGATGGTTATAGAAGATGAAGCGACCCTATACTATGAGAAAGAAACCTCTTCCACAACCGCATAGAAAACACTATGTATAAGGCCCTAACCTTAAACCTTACTTAATCTTGAGTTATTACAAGATTACACATTGATGATCTTTTCAGGTTTAGAGTTTCAGAGAATTAGATCATGAAACTTGCATTACATTCCACATTTAAACAAAGTGGTTACATAAAAGACAGTATTCTTTCTTCCCATCAACGGGAACATATTTAAAATATAACACGGATTCTTTCTTGACACATCCTTGACACTATCATCACATCATGTACCTTTCCCTTGACCTGTGAAAAACATTTCAAAAACTTGGGATGAGCAAAAAAAGCTCAGTAAGGGATATAAAAATATGGAAAGGAAACATGGGTACACACATATACATAAGAATTAAATCATACTTTACCCATAAAACATAGGCATATCAAATCATGAATAAATCATAGAAGACATAAGACATAAAGGTAACTTGAGACATTCATAACATTCCTACATAGGGAGTAACCCTCTTGGTTACGTTTGGAATACCCATCACAGTATATTCCCTAAATCTCTTCGGAGAAACCTTAACGTTTCACTCCTTCGCGTTACCCAATGCATTGGAGAGCTATATCGGGCTCACCCACCCTTAGTTTATCACGGAACCACCCGTTCTTCATAACAATGCCCAAGAACCATAACATAATCGTATCACATAAAACATGAATAAAGGAAACATAACATTTCCACATTTCAATCACAATATAACATTTTTGGATATTGAAATAATGAATCCATTCAAAAAGAAACCATTTCCAAAACCATTTAAAACATTTAATAAAGAGATTTTTAAATCAAAGTGTCCCATACCACCTTGAAGCTTTTAATATTTTAAACCATTAATATCCATATAAATAAATCCTTAAAACCATTTTGAAAACATGTATATTAATAAGAACAAATAATTAAAACATTTAAAACGATATTTTGGTTAAAGGGGTTTTACCAAAATTAGAGACACTTGAATTCAATAATTGAGGGATAACATTTAGTCAGAACTTTATAATATCATGAGAATAAAAGGATTCATGATATAATACTCCAAAGGACAGTATATACACCATATAATAGTGAATTGGTGCATAACAACAATGAACCCTCAATAGAAATGTCAAATGTGATGAAATCCCTTATAAAGAAGGTATCCTTAAATTAAGGACAAATCAATCTCAAAAATATGTGTGACAAATATAAATACACCCAATATAAGTGGATATTAAGTGTAAAACAATAAAATTCCATTCACACATATTCAATGGATGACATATTCAATGACTACATGTTGAACCCAAAGAAATCGAAATTGGGTTAAAAAGTTCCCTTAACAGCCTAACGACATCACATCAAAATGAGTTGATGAGAGATAAAAAGTGTATCTCATCACTTGGACATAAAATTTACATCAATAAGGATATATGAGAACATATCCCAACATAACAATATGTAAATTAAAAGACCCAACAAAAGAAGTCTTTTAAAAAAGAGGAGGGTGAAAGGTTCCCTTACCGACTTGGGTATCTTTCAAAACATACACCCCATGAAAAAAGGACAATAAATCATTGATGTAAATACTCATAAAGGAAATTATATTACACAAATAGTAGAATAATGGAAGTACATACACCACTCAAATGAAATTGTGGCAAATGTAGCATAAATCTCACGGGAATAAATGTGAGATGAAAAATCCCATACGAAAACTCGGCAGCCTAACGGCGCCACATAAAACTTCCAAAAATGGATTGATGAGATCAGATAGGGTATCTCATCACATTATAACAAAATGTACAGAAAGAGGAATATAAAATAAGATCCCCCATCATAACAAATAGGAGCTTAAAAGAAGTGACATAAAAGGGAGTACTTAAAAAGAAAGAGAGAGGTTAGATCTCTTACGAAAGTTCGGCAGCCTAATGGTGCCACTCAAAACCTCCAAAATGGATTGATGAGAGAGAATAGGGTATCTCATAACATGAAAATAAAAATTACAGTAATTTTAATATAAAATATCATCCCAATAACAAAAAAGATGAGCTTTAAAAGGAATGACATAAAAGTTTGTACTTAAAAAGAAAGAGAGGAGTAGGATCCCTTACCTCGGGTCCGACTTGACTCGATCGTTCTTTAATCTCATGAATAATAAACTTGAGTTAATTTCTAATTCCTTAAGAACCTTTTTCAAGTTCATTATTACTTTTATACCACTTATTACCATGTCATAAACATTATATAATCATTTAAGTTAATAATATTTGTTTTGCTGATATTTGGTTCTTAAGTCGAAAGTGGACTTCTTATAATTACATGTTGTTCGTGTGGTCAAAGGTTCTTTATATCCAGAATGACATTCATGATTTGGATATCATATATATCATATATATCCAGCAAATACATGTATTTATAATATTACATAATCATTTAGAGGTAAGAAATGAAATGCACCGTTCATGGAGACGGTAAGCCGTACGTACGCATGAACGCTACTTTCATTTCTTTGTCATATTAATGGAATTAAAACTAAATGAGAGGTATGTATATTTTAATTACAGAATTATATTCATCATTTATATGTATCATTCATCATATATATCCATTATATACATGTACTTATAATATTACATTACATTTGGGGATAAGAAATGAAATGCACCGTTCATGGAGACGGTAAGCCGTACGTACGCATGAACGCTACTTTCATTTCTATCTCATACTTTAATGGAAAGAAATAATAATGATATAGAGGTAAATAAAAATTCCAGTATAAAATCATATATAATAACATTAAATCCATCCTTTATACGTCCCACGTATGGCATTAACGAATCAAATCACTTTGAGGGGGCGGTAGTCCGCACTTCCTTAAATGAAGATATCGCGTATACCCATAATGGAAGCCATAAAGGTAAGACAAAAATGAAAAATAAAGAAGCATAAATAAAACATAAACATATTATATATCATATATAAAAATAGTGACATCATAATGGCCACCTTTTAAGGTGTTAAATGAGTATTGAACAATCATCGTTTCGGGAGGCAGAATTTCACCATCCACGGAAACCGCATGTTCTTTAACCATTTGATGTAGTTGTGTGAGAGTGTAGCTCGAATAAATATTATAAAAACATCCTAGTATATTTAAGATACTGGTGTTGTTACAAAAGAAGTAAATAAAAAGAGTTTAGGGGGTTGGAGAAGCAAAATAAAACAAATGAACATGAGAGAATGAATTACCTTTAAAAGTGTAACTCCTTTTGATTTGAGCCCAAAGGCTTCCTTTGAAAGGATTCTGCCCAAATGGAATCCTCTAGGATGAGGAGAGGGATGTGGAGAGAGTAAATGGGCAGGGGTGGCCGATCCAAAGGCTTGAGGTGTGTGTGAAATGAGGTAGAGGTGGGGGCCTTTTATAAGAGGAGAGGAGGGGCACTTTTGGAAAGTAAAGCAATATCACTTTATTTGAAAATGTGTTTCGGTTTTAAAAGGTCCCACATTGATATAATTCGTGGATAAGGTGATAAGGATTCGAAATACACTCATCCAATAAGTTTTGGACATGTGTAGTTCATATATTTTACATTATCTTTCCATTTTATTTAAATCGTCAAATAATGATGTCATCGCTGCATCATTATTATGTCATAAATAATTTAATTTATTTAATGTCTAAAAATTATGAAAAAATACTATGATGTAGGAAATGTTTTTAGCTTTCCAATGAATATTTATAATCAAAAAGATTACTTGTATAACCCCACTTAAAAATTGTTTTAGTAAAACATATCATGTTTGTGTCAATTTTACTTTTACATTAAATAAAATGTTATTTATGTCATTTCCCAACCAAAGTGTCTCCATGGGGTCCCCAAGTTGACCCATGGCTTGTCTTGGTCGGACATGACACAACCAATGAGGGTAGGACATGTGTCAAGCTCATCTTATTTTATTAAAGCACTATTTTTACCTTAAACTATACTAATTACCACTAATCGCAATTAAGAACTTAATAAGTTACTATTCACCAAAAATTATTTTTATCCCATTGAACCACATTTTACTTCTTAATGACAACCATGTATGTCGGATTTTTGAAATTCAAAACACCAAGATGGAAAAATTTCATTTAAACAGAAAAATCAGTTTTTATAAGTACCACTTAGTGGTTTCACTATTCATCAAAAATTGAAGTTTTTCAGAAAATTACCAAAAATTCACCCTAATCTATATTTGATATTACGAATTCAAAAATTAAGTCTATTTTACAAAATTCAAAACATATAAGTCACATTAATTAATTTAATAATTAATTCCCGCTGTCATAGCAAATAGCGTGTTTTTATAAAACAATAAGTATCAAAAGATTGACACCAGTTTAAGTCTAATTTCAAAGTGAAATTAATTCCAACGACCACTATTGGATTTAATGGTAAAAATATTTTCTAATTTAAATTTAAAACCAATTCAAAAGATAATCTAATCATATAAATAAATTATATTAAAAATAGGTTTTGAATTAAGATGCAACATTTTGCACTATTCATTAAAAAAATGAACTTTATTAGAAAGGTACCAAAAATTTACACAAAGTAAATTTTGATGTCCCGATTCTAAAGAAGAGTTATGTTTGGTCCAATAGAATTTATAAGATCGATCAAAACTATATTTAATGACGGTTCTCTATCAAAAGGTGATAAGTGGACCTTTCTTGAAAATTAGGGTATAAATGCCTAAAATTGAACTCTTTCCGTATTTTAAGCCTTTATCTTTTATTGGGTAAATGTAAAAACATTTAAAAACATATATAATCATATTTTAGTTATTTCTACCCATTCCCGCCATTACAACGGCTACATGTTAACTACCATTTAAAATAATATTATTTTATTATTAGAGTGCAACGTAAGATTCCCAAGAAACTCGTTGTTGCGTGTTGGGTACGCCATCGAGCATAGCGTCCCCTTTAAAGTCATTTAAATATTTTATTCACAAATATGGATAAATATGAAATGTCATATTATTTATTTACCTGGGGTGTTACATCCTTCCCCCCTTTTGGGAATTGCGTCCTCACAATTTTAAAATTGCGCTTGGAAACATCCTTGAAAGTCCCACATCGGAACAAAAGTCGGTAAAACAAACACTTTAAAATAAAGAGAGATAAGTACAAAGGTCACCCGAGTTAACCCATACAAGGATTCCAAGTATGAAAATATGGACATGGAGGAAAAAACAAAGGGTCTTGTTCTGATGGAGAGTGATAGAAAACATGTTTAGGAGAAAGTTAACCACGAGAAAATCAGAAACTTGTGATGGGTTAAATGGTATTCGATTCCCCAGTAGGAAAAGTTAATAGACAACATTTTTGTTTTAAGTTACTTTTTATTGAGGAATTTATTCATAAGGAAACATAATCACTTATCATATTGACTTTCAACTTTTATTAGATTCCTTACACAAACTCATATTTTCTCCAAAAGACGAGTATTTAGGAAGACTTGTTCACATTAAGAGTACTATAATCAACTTTTATAAAATCACCTAAACCACAAAAGAGAACTATATACCTCCCATGTCTTTAGACTTTAACCAAAACCAAAACCAAAAAGGCTAGTACAAGATCAGATAATCCAGAAAAGGATAACCCTTTATAAAAGAAAATATATTCTTAACCTCCAAGATTTGTCAAACAAAACCCAAAGTTCAACGAGGACCATTAGATAAACAATTTGTCCATAAAATCCTTCAAAGTAATCCAAACTAATATTGAAACCCAAATATTTTAAGGATTTAGTCACATAGTCTTCCAAGTTAAATCGTAACATTTATCTCCAAACAATATCAGTTGCTCCTAAAGTCTCGTTTTGAAAAGTAATTAACCTAATCACATATCCTCCATGATAGGTTAATCATTTTCATAAATAACCCAAAATCAACTTACTCTTAATTCATAAAATCATATAACTAGAATGAATCAGTCAAACTAACCAGGGACTTCACGTAGTCCAGTGGTAGGCGATAAATACCAGTCGCACTTTGGTTGTGGGTTCGATTCCCGCAGCTTTGTCCGACGCGACGGGTAGTCACACGGTCTACGTGTTGTCCTTTTTCCAAAACTATATAATTCTTAAAACATTCCCCAAAATGAGATAAAATCTTCAAGAATAATAATAACATATTTTAACCTCAAGTTTATCTCATGCCCTTCATTTTCCATCATATCATATAATAACCCATAATTACCTCAAAAGTAAGGATCATATAAACCCAAATGGTTACCTTAATAATTATTACCTGAATTTCCACATCGAGTTGGCCATTTCGTACATGATGCATTAGAGAACTCACCAAGGTTGAAGTGGTGGATCATGACTCCTTGATATTTGGTTTAGAACAACCACGAGTTTCCTCATCGAATCCTCCATTTTATCTAGTATCTTAATCAGAGAACCACCACAGTTTCCTTCAAACCTATTGTCTCTTTGGTGCCTGCTAGATCCATCCATTCACTAAAAATAGAAATGTCAGTGTGAGTATATCAAAAAAACCATCATGTACTAATAATGAAGGTAAACACTAAGATACACTTACTCATTCACTTTATCTAAAACCAGGACTCTTTCTGAAATCCTAACCATTAAGGTAATGTCACTTATGATTAAAGAATACCCTAACCTCTAAAGTTATCTAAACCGACCTTTGATACCAAATATAAGGCCCCAGCCTTAAACCTTACTTAATCTTGAGTTATTACAAGATTACACATTGAGGATCTTTTCAGGTTTAGAGTTTTAGAGAATTAGATCATGAAACTTGCATTATATTCCACATTTAAACAAAGTGGTTACATAAAAGACAGTATTCTTTCTTCCCATCAACGAGAACATATTTAAAATATAACACAGATTCTTTCTTGACACATCCTTGACACTATCATCACATCATGTACCTTTCCCTTGACCTGTGAAAAACATTTCAAAAACTTGGGATGAGCACAAAAAGCTCAGTAAGGGATATAAAAATATGGAAAGGAAACATGGGTACACACATATACATAAGAATGAAATCATACTTTACCCATAAAACATAGGAATATCAAATCATGAATAAATCATAGAAGACATAAGACATAAAGGTAACTTGAGGCATTCATAACATTCTTACGTAGGGAGTAACCCTCTTGGTTACATTTGGAATACCCATCACAGTATATTTCCTAAATCTCTTCGGATAAACCTTAACGTTTCACTCCTTCGCGTTACCCAATGCATTGGAGAGCTATATCGGGCTCACCCGCCCTTAGTTTATCACGGAACCACCCGTTCTTCATAACAATTCCCAAGAACCATAACATAATCGTATCACATAAAACATGAATAAAGGAAACATAACATTTCCACATTTCAATCACAATATAACATTTTTGGATATTGAAATAATGAATCCATTCAAAAAGAAACCATTTCCAAAACCATTTAAAACATTTAATAAAGAGATTTTTAAATCAAAGTGTCCCATACCACCTTGAAGCTTTTAATATTTTAAACCATTAATATCCATATAAATAAATCCTTAAAACCATTTTGAAAACATGGATATTAATAAGAACAAATAATTAAAACATTTAAAACGATATTTTGGTTAAAGGGGTTTTACCAAAATTAGAGACACTTGAATTCAATAATTGAGGGATAACATTTAGTCAGAACTTTATAATATCATGAGAATAAAAGGATTCATGATATAATACTCCAAAGGACAGTATATACACCATATAAGAGTGAATTGGTGCATAACAACAATGAACCCTCAATAGAAATGTCAAATGTGATGAAATCCCTTATAAAGAAGGTATCCTTAAATTAAGGACAAATCAATCTCAAAAATATGTGTGACAAATATAAATACACCCAATATAAGTGGATATTAAGTGTAAAACAATAAAAGTCTATTCACACATATTCAATGGATGACATATTCAATGACTACATGTTGAACCCAAAGAAATCGAAATTGGGTTAAAAAGTTCCCTTGACAGCCTAACGACATCACATCAAAATGAGTTGATGAGAGATAAAAAGTGTATATCATCACTTGGACGTAAAATTTACATCAATAAGGATATATGAGAACATATCCCAACATAACAATATGTAAATTAAAAGACCCAACAAAAGAAGTCTTTTAAAAAAGAGGAGGGTGAAAGGTTCCCTTACCGACTTGGGTATCTTTCAAAACATACACCCCATGAAAAAAGGACAATAAATCATTGATGTAAATACTCATAAAGGAAATTATATTACACAAAGAGTAGAATAATGTCAGTACATACACCACTCAAAGGAAATTGTGGCAAATGTAGCATAAATCTCACGGGAATAAATGTGAGATGAAAAATCCCTTACGAAAACTCGGCAGCCTAACGGCGCCACATAAAACTTCCAAAAATGGATTGATGAGATCATATAGGGTATCTCATCACATTAAAAAAAAATTTACAGAAAGAAGAATATAAAATAACATCCCCCATCATAACAAATAGGATCTTAAAAGAAGTGACATAAAGGGGAGTACTTAAAAAGAAAGAGAGAGGTTAGATCTCTTACGAAAGTTCGGCAGCCTAACGGCGCCACTCAAAACCTCCAAAATGGATTGATGAGAGAGAATAGGGTCTCTCATAACATGAACATAAAAATTACAGTAAGTTTAATATAAAATATCATCCCAATAACAAAAAAGATGAGCTTTAAAAGGAATGACATAAAAGTTTGTACTTAAAAAGAAAGAGAGGAGTAGGATCCCTTACCTCGGGTCCGACTTGACTCGATCGTTCTTTAATCTCCTGAATAATAAACTTGAGTTAATTTCTAATTCCTCAAGAACCTTTTTCAAGTTCATTATTACTTTTATAACACTTATTACCATGTCATAAACATTATTTAATCATTTAAGTTAATAATATTTGTTTTGCCGATATTTGGTTCTTAAGTCGAAAGTGGACTTCTTATAATTACATGTTGTTCGTGTGGTCAAAGGTTCTTTATATCCAGAATGACATTCCTGATTTGGATATAATATATATCATATATATCCAGTATATACATTTATTTATAATATTACATAATCATTTATAGGTAAGAAATGAAATGCACCGTTCATGGAGATGGTAAGCCGTACGTACGCATGAACGCTACTTTCATTTCTTTGTCATATTAATGGAATTAAAACTAAATGAGAGGTATGTATATTTTAATTACAGAATTATATTCATCATTTATATGTATCATTCATCATATATATCCATTATATACATGTACTTATAATATTACATTACATTTGGGGATAAGAAATGAAATGCACCGTTCATGGAGACGGTAAGCCGTACGTACGCATGAACGCTAATTTCATTTCTATATCATACTTTAATGGAAAGAAATAATAATTATATAGAGGTAAATAATAATTCCAGTATAACATCATATATAATAACATTAAATCCATCCTTTATACATCCCACGTATGGCATTAACGAATCAAATAACTTTGAGGGGGCGGTAGTCCGCACTTCCTTAAATGAAGATATCGCGTATACCCATAATGGAAGCCATAAAGGTAAGACAAAAATGAAAAATAAAGAAGCATAAATAAAACATAAACATATTATATATCATATATAAAAATAGTGACATCATAATGGCCACCTTTGAAGGTGTTAAATGAGTATTGAACAATCATCGTTTCGGGAGGCAGAATTTCACCATCCACGGAAACCGTATGTTCTTTAACCATTTGATGTAGTTTTGTGAGAGTGTAGCTCGAATAAATCTTATAACAACATCCTAGTATATTTAATATACTGGTTTTGTTACAAAAGAAGTAAATAAAAAGAGTTTAGGGGGTTGGAGAAGCAAAATAAAACAAATGAACATGAGAGAATGAATTACCTTTAAAAGTGTAACTCCTTTTGATTTGAGCCTAAAGGCTTCCTTTGAAAGGATTCTTCCCAAAGGGAATCCTCTAGTATGAGGAGAGGGATGTGGAGAGAGTAAATGGGAAGGGGTTGGCCGAGCCAAAGGCTTGAGGTGTGTGTGAAATGAGGTAGAGGTGGGGGCCTTTTATAAGAGGAGAGGAGGGGCACTTTTGGAAAGTAAAGCAATATCACTTTATTTGAAAATGTGTTTCGGTTTTAAAAGGTCCCACATTGATATAATTCGTGTATAAGGTGATAAGGCTTCGAAATCCACTCATCCAATAAGTTTTGGACATGTGTAGTTCATATATTTTACATTATCTTTCAATTTTATTTAAATCGTCAAATAATGATGTCATCGCTGCATCATTATTATGTCATAAATAATGTAATTTATTTAATTTCTAAAAATTATAAAAAAAATACTATGATGTAGGAAATCGTTTTATCTTTCCAATTAATATTTATAATCAAAAAGATGACTTGTATAACCCCACTTAAAAATTGTTTTAGTAAAACATTTCATGTTTGTGTCAATTTTACTTTTACATTAAATAAAATGTTATTTATGTCATTTCCCAACCAAAGTGTCTCCATGGGGTCCCCAAGTTGACACATGGATTGTCTTGGTCGGCCATGACACAACCAATGAGGGTAGGACATGTGTCAAGATCATCTTATTTTATTAAAGCACTATTTTTACCTTAAACTACACTAATTACCACTAATCGCGATTAAGAACTTAATAAGTTACTATTCACCAAAAATTATTTTTATCCCATTGAACCACATTTTACTTCTTAATGACAACCACGTATGTCGGATTTTTGAAATTCAAAAAACCAAGATGGAAAAATTTCATTTAAACGGAAAAATCAGTTTTTATAAGTACCACTTAGTGGTTTCACTATTCATAAAAAATTGAAGTTTTTCAGAAAATTACCAAAAATTCACCCTAAGCTATATTTGATATTACGAATTCAAAAATGAAGTCTATTTTAAAAAATTCAAAACATATAAGTCACATTAATTAATTTAATAATTAATTCCCGCTGTCATAGCAAATAGCGTGTTTTTATAAAACAATAAGTATCAAAAGATTGACACCAGTTTAAGTCTAATTTCAAAGTGAAATTAATTCCAACGACCACTATTGGATTTAATGGTAAAAATATTTTCTAATTTCACTTTAAAACCAATTCAAAAGATAATCTAATCATATAAATAAATTAGATTAAAAAGAGGTTTTGAATTAAGATGCAACATTTTGCACTATTCATTAAAAAAATAAACTTTATCAGAAAGGTACCAAACATTTACACAAAGTAAATTTTGATGTCCCGATTCTAAATAAGAGTTATGTTTGGTCCAATAGAATTTATAAGATCGATCAAAACTATATTTAATGACGGTTCTCTATCAAAAGGTGATAAGTGGACCTTTCTTGAAAATTAGGGTATAAATGCCTAAAATTGAACTCTTTCCGTATTTTAAGCCTTTATCTTTTATTGGGTAAATGTAAAAACATTTAAAAACATATATAATCATATTTTAGTTATTTCTACCCATTCCCGCCATTACAACGGCTACATGTTAACTACCATTTAAAATAATATTATTTTATTATTAGAGTGCAACGTAAGATTCCCAAGAAACTCGTTGTTGCGTGTTGGGTACGCCATCGAGCATAGCGTCCCCTTTAAAGTCATTTAAATATTTTATTCACAAATATGGATAAATATGAAATGTCATATTCTTTATTTACCTGGGGTGTTACACTATGGCCTCAAGGGATTGGATCTTGTGTGATAGGTCCCCCAAGGGTCCTCCTTCGGGTGGGCCCTCTTGGGCATGATCCTTGTCCATTTAATTTTACCCGAATTCATTTGAGCATAAAATATCCCTCTTTCGCACAAATTCCCCTTGCATCGGACCTATTTTGTGCACATCTTTCCAGTTTGCATGCAGACATTCCATCTTGCACGCATCCTCCCATCTTGCGCACCAATGGCGTAGAAACCCCCTATTTTGCGTGCAGTTATCCTTGTGAACTCCATGTGTCATCCTTACCCTAAGGCACCATGTCTGAGACCCGCTTATGCGCAACACACCTGTGTCGTGCACCTTTCTCCTGTACGACCCTCTAGGTCTGTATGAAGTGATTTCATGGTCCCTTGGGTGGTGCTTTACATTGCGTTGCTTAGCCTTATGATTCTTTTCGTAGGCACGATAATGTATATTTCTTCTTCTCATAGCCACGCTAACGTGTCCTCCTCAGTGGATCACTCCACGACACCCCTTCACTATGACTTTTCCAATGCCTTCCCTTCACCAAGGGTTAAAGCATGCCAGTTATGTAAGTCCTAGGGGTGCGGAGTGAACCCATCTCGTCAGAGATGTAGGATGTTAAACTACCAAGCACCATCGTCCCCAACACATGATGTTAAACTATGGACTCTCCACATGAATCATATGCGGGGTTCCCCATCATGGAAATTCTCTATGCCCACTTGTCTCCACGGGAGTGAGATCTTCCTCACATGGAATAAGATCCTCCCTGTTGGAGTGGCGCCTGTCCGTGGGGAAGGGAAACCACCTTGGTGTAAGCCCCTAGCCTTTCTTGTAGGAGGAAACACCCATTATTCTCCTTTATTCTTAGATTTCAAATACTAGAGGCGATAGGGTAATAGGGACCATCGTTTTCCTATCCATCTCTCTCCAAGATTTGTCGCCATTGGGCCTCCATCCTGGAGTAAGTCCCAATCTTCATCTATATGGGATGATAACCACACGTAATCCCCTATTTCCTCTTTGGGCCGCTAACCACGTGTAAGCCCCACTCCACTTATCTTGGATGCACCATTTGTGATGTGATCGTCAGGTCTCTACTGCCTCTTGTTTCTCACACCGAGCATGAATCACATGGGCTTAGAGTAAGCATTGACTATGGAATCCTACCTGGGCCTCCTTAGCATGTAAGCTTGTAACACTTCCCAAAATACGTGGACTTTGATCCTTGCCAAGGCACGATACGTAGGAATCCTCCCTGAGGTTCAAGCCTAACACCTACTGGCCCCGAACCCTTCATGTTGGTTCACCAAATACTCCTGAACTATGTGGACTTTAATCCTTTCCAAGGAAAGGTACATAGGAAGCCTCCCTAAGGTTCAATCCCAACACTTACTTGACCCAACCCCTTCACGTTGGTTCACCTTCGTCCCACATGATGTTAAACTAAATGTCCCCTTTTTTTCCTGCATGACATTAAACTATATCCCCCATCCCAAACTACGTGGACTTTGATCCTTGTCTCCAAGGAAAGTTATGTAGAAAGCCTCCCTGAGGTTTAAGACCAACACCTAGTTGACCCAACCCCTTCACGTTAGTTCACCTTTTTCCCACATGACATTAAACTGTATGCACCTTTTTGTCCTGCAAGACGTTAATCTATACTCATTTGAACTACGTGGGCTTTGATCCTTGTCTCATAGACATGGTAGATAGGAAGCCTCCCTGAGGTTTAACCCCATTTAGTGGTAAGCCGTTGTCAATCCCAGTCGATGGTAAGTCGTTGTGTACCCCAACCAGTGGTAAGACATTGGAATCCCAATCTAAAATAATCTATTGTAGCCCTATCTAGTGGTAAGACATTGTAACCTGTAATCGACGATAAGCCGTTGTGGTCCCCCTCATTGGGATGCACATCTCTGGTCTGCCCCTCGAGCATCAGACTAACCCCGGGCTGCTAATCACGAGTAAACCCTAGCATTCCTTTGATTCGTTGTCCTCTGTGCACACCCTGATTCTATGCCCCATCCTAAACTACGTGGGATTTGATTCCATTCTATGGGGGATATATAAGAATCCTCCATAAGGTTCAATCCCATAATTCATGTCTCAACGTGGTCTCTCCTTAGAGCCTTTGTGTCCTGAGAAGATCATGCCCCAACCCGAAGGTTATATTTCCTCTGGGTCCCATCCATGCATCCATTCTCACAGGTCACCTCCTCAGGTGTCTCATTGCCTCACCGAACTATGTGGACTTTGATTCCCCACCACGGGGACACATAGGAAGCCTCCCCAAGATTCAATCCCATCATCTATATCTCAACGTGGTCTGTCCTTTGAGACTTTGTATCTCGAGAAGATCATGCCCCAACCCAAAGGTTCTATTTACTCCAGGTCCCATCCATGCGTCCATTCTCACGAGTCGCCTCCTCAGGTGTCCCATCGCCTCATCGAGCTATGCAGACTTTGATTACCTACCACAAGGATACGTAGGAAGCCTCTCTGAGATTCAAGCCTGACACTATCGTCACCTTCATGATGGTTCTATCTCATTCTCTATCCACTCTCAATAATCCATATCCATCTTAATTCTTAACCGGGCTGCCACATCCTAGTGAGATCATGTCACCCACTTTCTCACTACTCCTAGTTGAAATCGAGCTACTAACCATGCATTAGCCCCAACATCAGTGTTCCCTCCAGGGGTTTCACCCATCCGATCTACTCCCGTCAGTGTTCCAATCAGTCCGATTCATCTCCGTTGGACGTTAAACTAACGACATACCTTGTGTTAAACATGGAAAGCTGAGGAAAACCTCAGAGACATGCCCATGTCATAAAATTACCCGCATTCAATGTGGGATTCCTCAGGATTCCATGCCCTAGAGAATACCTATCATAAGGGAAAGAAACCCAGACACATCAGTTTTCTAGCATCCAGACATGCCAACGATGTCCAGCATGACTACTCCCCTGACTGAAGGTTGCTTCCCTGACTGGACCCCTTGGAATGTCCTGATAGAAGCAGCGTAATTAACCGACGTCCATGAAGACATGGAACTGGGAAGAGTTTCAAGAACAATGTCTTATGTCTATGAGAGAGACCCAGACTAAGTAGTGAGTTCCAAGGAGTAATCCATAGAAGGAGGAACCGACATCCCATTATCCCACTTTGATCAAGGATCAAACAACCCTTAATAAGCGACAGGTGCCTCCCGCCTTTGGAAAGAGGGAATGTGGGGAAACAACTATGCGCCCTCCGAATAAGTGATAGATTCATGCCCCAAAGAAAGCATAAGAAACAAAAATTGAGTTCCTATTACTTTAGAATTTTATCCCTCTTTATTCTCAAAGTATTTTGGATGGTTTTTCCTCCACTTTCCAATGACAAATCATGTGGCCTGGGGGCACTCATTTGATTATCTAGGGGGACTTTACAAGAGCAGGAAGGTTTGTTGAAGAAGGCTCCATGGGACTATCCATTAGAAATGCACCATACATGGGGCCTTCACGTGACCTTGAAATGGTTACATGATTGAAAGTATCTCATAGGCTTCACGAATCTTCAACCATCCCCTTATTCCTTGCTTTTATGTGGAAAATAATACCCATAATCAGATATTTATTCCCTTGTGATTTTCCAATGCTTATTTGGCGGGTATCAATAGCCTCGTATAATGTAAATCATGAACACAAACCAACCACGTGCGTTCCCAATCAGCACTCACAACTCAGTTATACTAAGAACATGTGTCAAAAAAATATTTCTTTTAAGAAAACCCATTTAGTCAATTTATCGAACACATTTTCGGCAACACCCACAACTCAGTTTATAAAGATAAAAAGTAAGTGAATCATTAGGAGAGTTTATGTAGGGTAAAACCATTTAAATTAGAATATATTTATTCACGAGCCTTTATATTTCAATAAAAGTAAAAACTAGAAAAAACCACCTACCTTGGGTCCGTTTGTCATGAAAGATCATAGATAATTCCATAGATCCAACCTATTACTTTTATTATTCTATAAAATCCCAAGAAAAAATGATAAAAACTCATCTAATCCTATAAATATAGGTATAAAACACTGATAAATGGTTATATTCAAGAAAAACCGAGGATATCCAATATGTGAAAGAATAACAAGGTCCTAACTATTAATTTACATGATCAAACACTCAAAGATTCATTGGAATCAGAGTTTGGACATCTAATATCACCAAAAATTGCCCAATGGAACCTTATAAATCAAAAACCTAGGTTAGTAGTAGAATAATGATACCTTTCAGGAATGTTTTAGGTTAAAAAAGGTGATTTCCATACAATTAAAATGCCATCGCATGGTTATGACACATAATTTGACTAACCACTTACTAACCATGAAAATTAGCTATGTCAAGAAATTTTCCAAGATACACTATTAGCTGCACAGTTTTTCCAAACCATGCACCAGTTGTGCACCTTCTTAGTAACTCCTTAACCATCTTGAATGATTTCCTAAAGACTTGATCCTGATTTCTAGTAACCATTCACAAACTGTGTGCCTCCAAAAAGGTATCCAAAACCTTCCAAAAACTTATAGAATATTACCAATACTTAACATAAAAATTACCTACTTTAAATAATCTAGAAAAATAAGGAAATACCTCAAACTAGTGGTGTTACATTCTACCCACCATCAGTATTTTCATCCTTGGAAAGCTGTAAAAGGTTCACCCACTACTTTTGCATGAAATTATCTCATTCCCAAGATTTCTATTGAAAATTATAATTCTTCCATAGAATCCATAATAAAGGTATATATTCCTCTGTAGGATCTTATCTTATTTATCCACAATCTGAACTGGTACATGTATAAAACTTTCATTCGGATAAAGAGTGACATGGTCCCAACTGATCACATGATTGGGATCTGGGTGATACATTTTCAGCTAAGATAAATGAAATCCATTGTGAACATCATCAAATTTTGGTAGTAAGGATAAATGATATGCAAAATTTCTAATATATTCAACAATATTAAATGGTCCAATATAATATGGATCCAACATACATTTTTTTCAAAGTGTCGATAACCAAGTCTCAATGACACCTTCAAGAAGATGTGGTCACTCAAATTGAAAGATAATAATTGACAATAATCATATTATTTCTATCATCTCTGATTCATGATCATCCACTTCCATATCATCTGTAAGTTTTCCATAGTCTCATGGACAATAATAGGAGCAATTAGTGACGTTTCCACTACTTCCACCCAAAATAATATATAACGATAAGGAAAGACATATAATGACTCAAATATGTCCCTATGTATCATCATCTGGTAGCTATTATTATAGGATAATTCCTCTAAAGGCAGGTGATCTTCCCATGAACCACCAAATTCTATTATATAATCTTTGACCATATCTTCCAATGTTTAAATTTTTATTTCTAATTTCCCTTCCGTCTGAGGATGATATGTCATGTTCAAAGTCAACTGATTTCTGAGACACTATTTAAAAAATCATTAGAATCGATAAGTGAACTGATGATATCAGTTAGAGATGATAAAAACTGGAATTCCATGTAACTTCACCACTTATAAAATATATAACTTTTCCAAATCCTTCACTATATCAAATAATCTAATTAGGATAAAGTGTCCCAACTTGGTGAGTCAGTCCACAATAACCCAAATAGAATCATTCTTATGAAGAATCCTTGTTAGACCTGTGGAAAGTTCCATAACAATTTATTCCTACTTCAATATAGGTATAGGAATATATTGTATAATACTAGATGTTTTCTGATTATTAGACTTTACTTATTAAAAAGTTATACATTTCATAACCTAATATGAAATATTAAGTTTCATACCTAACCACCAAAAATGATATTTCATCTCCTTGTACATTTTTAGAATACCCAGATGAATAACCCATTTTGAATGGTGATACACCAAAGGAATCTTTTATTGTAAAGACCATGGGACCAAAATTCAGCTCTGGAAGTGTAACAATGAGTTTGTATCCTTTGTCCAACCATTATAAGTCTCCTCACCATTTAGGTTTGACATAATGGTGATGGAATAATGATTTAATATTTGAGCCTACTTTACAAAATTCATCAGGTCTGGAACAATATTATCCAAGAATAAAATTTCATTCTCATTATTTTTAGTACAATCTATATGCATGTCAACAATAATGCTCATCAACCACCATTAGTCATGAGCTCCCCTAACCACTTTTCTAAATAATTTTTGACTCAAAGTATATTCCAGAGAATTCCATTTCATAGGTATGTAAACCGATTCAAAATAAAACATATGGAGGTACTCCATCCATATTCATTTCCTCAAGTTCAAGTCTCGCTCAGAGAATAAATATTTAAAACTTTTATGATTAGTTAATATTGTGAAACTTTCTCTAAATAGGTAGAGATGATAGGTTTTTAAGGCATATAAAACTGTAACTAATTATAGGTTATGTGTAATATAGTTATTCTGATGTGTTCAAAACTACCTCAAACCATAGGCTATGACATGGTCTCCTTACATGAGAACACAACGAAGAATGAATCTAGATACATCACAATATACCACATAACACTGAATTTGTTCTAGAAATATTAGGATGAGTGAAAATGTGATATGATATTTAAGATTTTGAAAACATTTTTGATAGTCATTAATTCCATGTGAATGTAACACCCTTTCTTATCATAGGAGTCATAGAATAAGTAAGCCTCAATAAATCCTAAGCAAAGCGATGATACAATCCTAATAATCCCAAAAATATGTGTATCTCGAAGAAATTATTTGGAGGATTCTAGGAGATGAATATTTCAAAAATCCTTGGGTTATCTGATACTCTATCTTTAAAAATGACAAGCCCAAGGACATAGACTTCTTGTATCTAAAATTTAAACTTATAAAACTTAGTATACAATCAAAGATCCCAAAATGTACTCAGTAAAATTTCCCAGTGATCCTCAAGGACATTCCTACTTCAATAATATACCAAAACATCATCAATAAATACTAAAAAAAATAATTGAGGTACCTATAGAAGCTATAGTTCATCAATGCCACAAATATTGAAATTTCATTCATTAGAAAAAAGGTAATGATGATATATTCCAAGTTTTCATATCGACTCTGGAATGCTATCTTCAGAATATCCTCTTCTCTAAATCTGAGTTGAAGATATCTTGATTATATGTCAATCTTAGAGAACCACTCATATCCCATTAATAGATCAAAAATATCATTGATTTGAGGAATAGAGTTCCAATTTTTAATTGTAACATGATTTATTTTATGATAATTAACACATAATCATAGAGAAAAATCCACCTTCTTTAAAAATAAAATTGGTGTAGCCCAAGGTGATGCTCTAGGTATGATGAATCCTTTACTCTATAATTCTTCTAGTTAGACCTTTAATTATATCAACTTTATCAGATCTATTCTTTATGATGGGAGTGAAAAAGGAGTTGTTCCAAAGAGTAAATCAATAGAAAATTTGACTTCCATCTTGGATGGTAGCCTAGAGGAATCATTTGGAAAGACATCTGGGTATTAACCCACTATAGAAGTAATATTCCTATTTCTAGTTTCATCTACATCACTCAGGGTCATTACTGTTAACTAAAAATATATGGTTCTATCCCCTGAGACTAAAGGTACCGGTCAACCATAATTTATATCCCAATCCCCCTTGAAGACATAAAGATATCCATTTAGGGATGTAAATGTAACTTTCTAAGCATAGCAATCAATATGGGATTTAAATTCCAATATCCAGTCCATTTGAAATATTAGATAAAAAAATCCATCTCTAGGACTGTAGAATCCCAAATAAATTTTATCATGTCAATGGAAATAGAACATGCTGAGAACTTGAATCCTATGCACTCCCACTATCCAAGGGGTGTCTTAATACTCATGGTGTGAGACATCATTTACACATGGAATCCCAATTTTTTGACTACACAAGAAGAAATAAAGGAATGCAATGCACTGGTATCAAAAAAGACATTCATAAGAGTTGATTTTAGAAGGATTCTACCTAAAAATGTAGAGGGACTCGATTGCTCAGCTGAGAAAGCTTTCTATGCTCCATATAACTATTAATAAACTACCACATGATAAATATTCCTTCCCTATTGAGATGATGACTGAACAACCAAAGTGTTCCAAGAGGTATCTTGGTTCACCTGGGTTTGTGAGCAAGAACTATTCTAATGAGATTGTTCCATTTGATTATACAAAGCTTGAGGCTGAGTTGAGCCAATTCTGCATGCTGATTTCAATAGTTTATAAAAATGATTCTTTAGATTCCCTTTATTTTTATAGTGTGTAAGGACCCGTGTTTTTAAAGATTTTGAATTTGATGTAGAAATTTGAATTTTTTTATTTGGATGATAGTAAGGGGTAAAATTTGTCATTTTACCATATCAAATGATCTTAGATAATTTTTGGCCACTCTATTGGTCCTAAAATAGATTTTTTACCCTATAAAAGGAGTTCGGTGGAATTCCGAGACATTCGAGTTTTGGTGAAATATTTAATATTTAATTAATTAAATATTGAATTATTCATGAAGGTTTAGGTGGATATATATTTTTAATGGAGCATAGTTTTGAGTTTCAAACTCTACAGATGAGTCAAGAATGGGGGTTTTTTCTTAGGAAAGGTATCAACCCACTTTGGGGACATGTGTTAAATGGGAAATTAATTAATTGAATTAGGTAAAAACACCCCCCATTTGGAGCTTCCTACACATGAAATAAAGGTAGAGATATTTTCTCCCATGCGTAGAAGATGGACCGGGAAGGAAGGGGGAAGGGAATTCCACCAGACTTTATCCATGGTGGAGGTCGAGGCCAAACCGAGGTGTAACAGCTTCTGAGATCAGATATGGACCAGAATATTTGATGGCATGTGGTAGGATGGTTTTGAGTTTTATTCTCACATCCCTATAGATAAGTATTTTTCATGTTTTATATCCCTTTTATGTCTTCTTAGGACCCCATTAGGGTCGATGTATGCTTAATTAGAAAAAAAACATGGGTTTCAAGTGGTTTTTAGGGGTTTCTTATTTGGAAACACTGACTACATGGCGTATGGTTTTAAGAACACACACCATGTGTTCTTCCCATTCTAGGAAGATTTAATTTTTGGAAGTACACACTATGTACTGGGAGTAAACGCCGTGTAGTGGTACATGGCCATGTGATGTTACATGGCCATGTGGTTTTGTAGTCAGTAAGATAG
Source organism: Viscum album (assembly GCA_963277665.1). NCBI lineage: Eukaryota > Viridiplantae > Streptophyta > Magnoliopsida > Santalales > Viscaceae > Viscum > Viscum album. Next base: position 114,910,149 of record OY728139.1, on the reverse strand, counting down.
AGGTTTTGAACTATACACTGTGTATTTGGAGTACACACCATGTAGTGGTGCATGACCATGTGGATGAGTACTTGGGAAAATGGATTTTTGGGACTACACACCTTGTACTCAAAGTACATGATATGTAGTGGTACATGGCCATGTGGTTGATTACATGGGAAAATACCCAATCTAAGGGGGACATGGACATGTGGAAGTACATGGATAGACCCTAGGTATGAGATGGCCGTGTAGTAGTACATAGTTAGACCCCATGTATTCCTTGGCTATGTAGTATCACATGACCAAAGCCCATGTGATCCCAACCATGTAAAATTACATGGGAATATAGGAGGTTTTGGAGAACACACCATGTACTGGGGGTACACATCATGTACCGACCCTTTGTTACCCCTTTAAGGGTTTTGAGTGATTTTTCACCCCATATTAGTAATGGGAAAAAATAGGAGTCCCTTTTTAATGTTTTCTACATAGAATGTGATGACAGATCTTTTGGGGTGTTTTGAGGACTCCTAAGGGGTAGTTTGGGATGAGTAAGTTATAAAAGAGATGTTTTTCTCAAAAAAGTGAGTTTAGATATCTCTTGAGAGTGAGAAATGTGATGATACCAAGGAAATGATCATGAGAATGATTGGAGGATGTATCATGAGTTATTTAGAGACCTAGATTGGTGTTAGAATGGGATTTTACTTGGTTATAAATATTGAGTTGGTGTACGGGCCAACCTAGGGTGACTTGGAAATGGGTTGGGTTTGAGTTCATCTCCCTTATGAGTATTTACTACTTTTGAGACCTATGAGGTTGTGAGATTCTAGATAATAGGTTGTGGGATGTCTGAACTCCTAGATATAGGTGTTTCCCTAAGACTTTGGTTGTTATCAAGGATTAGAAGAGGGATGCATCCACTTGAGTGTTAGTAATAAGAATCCAAAGAGGGATTCCACTTTTTATGTGTTGACCCATAGGTCAATGTGGGTTCTCTATTGATAGGAAAACCCTGAGCAGGTATCTATGTTTGAGTAGTAATGGTTACATGTGTTCCCTTTGAACTTGAACTGATGTATTAGCCAATGGGACTGAAATGTTGAGAATGGGCATGGACATTCGACCATCCCTTTACATGTTTATCTATTTGTTGAGGTCAAGAGTTGGTTTACGCCATAGGGATGTTTTTATATGGTTGGTATTCCATGTTTAGGATCCTAGTATACTGATATGGGCTACATACTTGAGATATTTGGACTTGATGATCCATGTATATGGTTTCAGATGTCTGAAATACTACACCACATCCAAGGATTAGAGAGCGGGACATGATGATCCATATATATGGTTCCATATGTTTAACGTGATTCTCTACATCTGAGGTTGGGTAGGTTGTATAGGATTCTACACACCCATGGGACATGATGCTGGACATGATGATACATATCAATATCGATAGTTTTTTTATGGTTTGGTTGTTTGAATGAGGTTTCAAACATGTTTGATTTTGATATAGCTGAGAATTGGTGGTTATGGAGATCCAAATAGTTGATTGAGATTATGAATTGAGGCTTTAAGAATGGGAAACAACTCCATACCATATATAATGAGATTCTAGGCTGATGATCCTCATCTTTGGGTTGGTTCCAAATTGATTCTCTAGGCACCACTGATGTTGATGAATAGTTAGATGCTAGATTGATGCTTTAATTTTTTTTGGTAAATGTGTTAGATGTCGGATTAAAGAAATGGGTGTTAATTGTACTCTGTCATAGTATGGGTATTGGGGAATAACGTGTCTTGGTACCAAGGATATGATAGTGAATGGAATTAGGAAGACATGATAAAGGCTTCCTTATATTAGTATCCTAAATGATAGGATTTACATGGTATAAGTTCCCATTGTTGAAAGAATTAGTTAGGGCAGCTATGAAGGTGGTGTGCTTAGGTTATTTGGGATGGAAATTCATCGATATATACTGAGAAACACCTTGGAAATCAGATGAAGTAGGTATGTTTTATTGAGGTATTAGACATAATTATTTACAATAGTTTTGTTTATCTTTATTTTAGTTATGTTTTAACTAGGATAATAATATTGCATGAGAATGCATTTATGACAGTGGGATATAGGTTCACTGTTGGTGATGGCCTAATAAGATTTATTTCTCACACATTTTACATGAAACTTAGTGTGAATCTATAACTTATGTCTACTTTTAGGTTGATCACAGATTCATGATAGATAGGGATAAATCCCATGATTTCATGATTAGGTGGTTTGATCATGTGAAGCCTGATGATCAGGCTAGAGCAGATCAACCAGGTACTGGATACTGGGTACGTGACATGGATTAGAGTTAGTAGTATATCATAATGTATTTATTTCTCATCTATTTATTTTGTGTATGTGATCAACCCATAGGGAGATCAATGTTGTATTTATGGCATGAATATTCGTACCTTTATTGTATTTCATTTCATTACAACATGCTTATGTTTAAGTTTATTTATTATTTCTTAATTCTATGATGTATATTATTTTTGGTTATTTGCATTTGGTTGTGCACTCTAATATGGGTTATATCATCCTCACAGTTACATCTTATCCCCCACTGCTAGTCAGCAGTATCTAACATACAAGGAGGCACACTTGATGTCTTATGGAAAATTGGACCAAGGCAGCAGTTTAGTGGAATCTAGACTAGGATGTTACAAAGTGGTATTTGATAAGTTATATTCCTATTTTAATAATTTTTATTTGGTATACTGGAGATATGTGAATTTGTTATATCCTATGATGGATATTAGCTGGTGCATCATGAACACCCATTCTGATAGAAAATCCAGGTTATCAGGCATGAGATTGATGTTCTTGGTGTTTGATGTTATGGTTATATATGATTTTATCCTTAGCTAACACATATGTGGTATGAATGTTTTTATTTATGATGGATTTATGGATCTTTCCCTATTAGTAGGAGTATTGTGATTTGGTTTTTAATCTTTTCTTGTAGAGTCCTGAGGCATCTCATGCATCATAGTAGGCATGAAGGATCCACATGTTATAGGCTCATTAGTGTGATTTTCTAATGATATAGGATCAATTGTTTAAAGTGTCAAAAACTAATCATTTTATGTTTTCCTATGTAAGTAATTCGTGCCATTATACTTATCTGGGTTGAATTTTATATGTATCTCTTTCTGATGGAAGATTATGTAGATATATGGTGAGACAATCAGTGATGAGAATACTAAGGTCGTCGTCATGAAAAATTGGCATAGTGACCCAATTGGGCTAGAATGGTATATGTATATGACAATTGGACCCCTTCTGGTTGTTTTTTTTCGGACCAGTTGCATAACATAGTCTTATAGGGAGTGGTCTAATGTGTATATTCTCAGAGAGGACATGTTCCCTGGTTATGGGCAATTGGTTTGACTTTTAACATTTTTTGGATGTGATACCCTCGAGATGGATGTTTTGATATATTGATGTTGTGTGGTATTGGGATGTGAGTGTGTTTGATTCCCTGTGAGTTTTTAACTTCTATGAGTTGTCATAAAACTAGGCGGTTGAACCTAGAGACTTGTTGTGGGACTTGATCGGTAGGTCTAGGTGGGAGAGCCTAGTGAAATTCTTTGATGTGACTCAAGTTTAGGGGGTTGGTAACGTTTGACTTTCAAGGGTGACCCATGAAAGGGTTCAACCAATTTATGTGTACCCTTGGGTGTGTGAGGCACATTTGGATGCATTGGAACTTTGATAATGGTGGAAAAAGGGTTCAAGCTAGTATAGAGTTTAGGCACATTATATGCATTTTTTCTTGGATAAGGAGTAATTGTGTGCTAGTGATTTATCCTTGTGGTTGGTTTTAAGAGTTTTAGGTTCATTCAGGGGCCCAGACCAGGGAATGGTTATGTAGATAGGATGTGTTTAGTGGTTATGAGATGGATCAGTAGCATAGATTATGCTCAAGGGTTTGTGGTTAGGGCTTGTGAGTTGAGTTTTCATGGGTGTGACTCCCTTGAGCCAAAAAATGTTTTGTTTTTGGGTTTTGTAAGAGCGTGTATTTATTAAGTGATAATGGGATCTTGGAGACACAAGAACGAGTGACATGCTGTGTCATTTTTCTTTCGGATTGGTCACCACGAAATCATATTCCCATGAGGCTTGAGTTAAGTAGGTAACCATGAGTAGGATGAGAATAATTGTGGGTGTGATGAGAGACTTATGGGCATAGTGACTTGGGGAACTCGGAATAAAACTATGATAATCCATGAATGGTTGAGTTTGTAGTAGTATTTGTTGATGAAATATTAGTGTAATCCTAGTCAAGAGACAATAATTCCCAATATCTTGACATTATCTTGAGTACACTGAGAGAGAACTGGCTATACACCAAGCTATATATGTCACTTTGGTTTGATAAAGGGCCTCCTGGGAGGTTTCTCTCATGGAGTGGTGTATATGAAGCTGTATAGTCAGGGTACACCATCGACTATCTATGGGTGAAGTCCTCATGATGGATCAGATGTTGTAAAATACCATCGATGCCATTCTCAGGTGTGTGGAATGGGAGATATTTGATGTTTTGTTTTGTTTCTTGGGTTAGAGTGAAATTAAATTCAAGCCTTACGAGTCAAAATTCATGCCCGATATGGATAGAGGAAGTCTAAGACCATTCATAAAAAAATTCAAGCCTTACGAGTCAAAACAATCAGCAAATGGTCCTGCTTCGTGAAGCTCCCTCCCCCATCCCATCACCACTGCGAATGACATGAAGCTAGTTGATGAAATCCTCTATGAGTCTGACGATCTCTACGAATTCCATGAAGCCAGTTGATGGAAACCTCTGCGAGTCTGACGACCTCCGCGATCGCTGCCAAGCCACTTTATGGAGCACTTTGTGAGTCTGACAGATACGCCTCTGTTCGAGAAGCTTGATTTCAATCACGACACACATCTGAGCATCACGATTCCCAGTTCCAATAAATATGTAGCTCATCCCCACCTCAGAGAATCTCTACCCTAAACATTCTCCTCATGAGCTTCCATTTTGTGAAGATCTAGGTGCTCTGCAAACTATTGAGAATATGCATCACCCAAGGTATTTGATCATCATGAAAAAACGTTCCCTTTGTTCTCATTTACATCCACTTAAAGTGGACATGCCATTCATGAAGTTCTATTACCATCGCAAGGGTAGGATTCCCTCTTGGGAACTCAGGACTTTGCGGAGAATTTAGCCTTCGTAAAGAACCCCCCAAATATGTGTGGACCCCATGCCTAGGCTGGGTCACCATGCTTCGTGAAGACCCTCCCTTCATGAAGACCCTTTTTTCCATGCTTCACAAAGTACATCCCTTCGTGAATCTCCTTTGCTCTATGAAGCACCAAAGCTTCATGAAACTCCTCTCAGTGAGGCCTCCTACTTCATGAACCCATTTCCCGTGCGGCCCTCCAGGATCATACATAGTGATTTCATGATTTATTGTGTGGTTTACCTTATCACATTGTCCTACCTATTTATTTTTGGAATAGGTATGCTAATGTGTCTTACTTTTTAGCATAGCCATGCTAAAGTGGACCCCACGATTGACCATTCCTCATCACCCCTTTTTTCAGGTCTTGCTGATTCCTTTTCTTCCCCAAGTGTGGGTATGTATTAGTCATGTAATTCTAGGGGGTAACGAGTGAATCCTCCCCATACAAGATACATGAAATTAAACTACCAAGCACCATCTCCCTCAGCACATGAAGTTAAACTATATTCCCACCCCATGCAATGCACATGGGTCATTCTAACTCAGGAATTCTCCATGACCACTATTCTCCATGGGAGTGAGATCTTCCTCACCCTACTGACATGGAATGAAATCCTCATCTCATTGTACCAGATCCTCCTCAGGAATCTCTCCTAGAGTAAGTCCCAATCTCCATCTCCCTAGGCCACTAGCCATGTGTAATCCCTACACCATCTTTCATGGCTGCATCTTTCACGAACTGACCGTCAGGTATACTGCTACCTCTTATTTCTCACACTGAGCATGAATCACGTAGGCTTATAGTAGTAGTGATAATGAAACCCTCTTTATGCCACTAACCATGCATAAGACTGAATATGTCTTTGGTCCACTAACCATGTGTAATCCCCTGGCATGCTTCTGGGTCACTGTCCATGTGTACACCCTAATTCTATGCCCCCATCCCAAACTATGTGGACTTTTATACCTATCTTCTAAACAGGTTACCTAGGAAGCCTCTCTGAGGTTCAATCCCACCACTCCCCACAATACATTTGTTCCATCTATTTCATGTCAATTCAGTCATCCTGCATGATGTTAAACTGCATGCTCCAAATTACGTGGGTTTTGATCCATTTGGGGTATATAGGAAGCTTCTTTGAGGTTCAATCCCAACCAATGGTAAACTATAGTTCCCCCTCCTTGGGAGGTACACTATGGATTTGACATCTACCATTTATGGAAAAAAATATCCTAGATCCACCCCCTAAGGTGTGCTAATCTATCTTCCCGGGCTGCTAGCCATACGTAAGCCCCTCCCATATCAGATACATATAACCAAGATTGATCCTCTTGCGCAGGGCTACTAACCATGTGTAATCCCCTAACATGCTTCCAGGTCACTGTCTATGTGTACACCGCAATTCTATGACTCCATCCTGAACTAAATAGAATTTTATTCCTAGCCACTAGGATATATAGGAAGCCTCTCCAAGGTTCAATCCCATCATCCATTCTCATCCTAACCTTTCCCTTGGGTCGCTATGTCTCGGGAGGGTCATGACCTAATTTGGAGGTCACTTTTCCTTTAGGTCCCTATCCATGCATTTATTATCACAGGCCTCCAATCATTAATAAACCCACCCCATATCACATCCATCCAACCAAGAGTGATACTATTGTGAAGGGATACTAACCATGCATAAGCCCCTAACATGCTTCTAGGTTGCTGTCCATGTGTATGCCCTGATTCTCTACCTCTATCCTGAACTATGTGGAATTTGATTCCAAGCCACTGGGATATGTAGGAAGCCTCTCTAAGGTTCAATCCCATCATCCATTCCCATCCTGAACTTTACCATGGGTCTCTATGTCTTGGAAGGGTCATTCCCTAACCTAGAGGCCCTTTTTCCTTTAGGTCCCTATCCATGTGTTCATTCTCAAGGACCACCTCCTTAGGAGACTCAATGTCTTCCATATTTAACTACATAGACTTTAATTCTTAGCCACTAGGGTACATAGGAGGACTCCCTAAGGTTCATGCCCATAACTTTCCATATTCCGTCTATTTCATCATTGCTTCATCCATGTCCGTCTTTATTCTTACCTGGGCATCCACATCCTGGTGAGATCATGCTATCCAATTCATTTCTACTTACAGAACCACCCATGCAACTAACCATGTACAATCATCGCTCAATTTATATTCCTCCAACCAAGAGTGATCCTCTTGTGAAGGACCACTACCCATGTGTAAGCCCCAAATCACCCTTTGAACTACATGGGTTTTGATCCTTGTCCTCTACATATGGTACATAGAAAGCCTCTATGAGGTTTAATCCCAGTCAATGGTAAACCTTAGTATTCCCCTATCTATAGTCCACCACCTTGATCCACCCTCAGTGGTTTCCAGATTAGCCTTCATGGTTTGAAACCTTACCTTTATGGGACACATCACTCTCAGGTCTGTCCTCATTGGGCGTTCTGATCCACTCATCTGGTAAACCTTCCAGGTGGTCCCTCATAGAGACGTATCTATATGATCCACCTTCATAAGTGTTTCAATTAGTCTGATACATCTCCACTAGATGTTAAACTCATGGAATACACCGTTTCAAACATGGGAAGCTGAGAAAAATCTTAGAGACATACCTCTGGCATAAGATACCCCACAATCGATGTGGGAAGCCTCAGGTTTCTATGACCTTGAGAAGACCTCTGATGAGGAAGAATACAAGTGTTCCAATGTTTCAGCGTCTAAACATGCCATCAATGCCTAGCATGACTACTCTTATGAATGAAGGTTTCTGCCCTGACTTGAATTATTTGGAATATCCTGACATAAGGAGCATAATTAATCTAAATCCACAAAGAGATGGCACTGATAATGAGGTTCACAAACAATTACTCAAATTTATGAGGGATACCCAGACTATGATACAAATTCCAAGGAGTAATCCATAGAAGGAAAGACCAACATACCATCATCCCATTTTGATCAATGAGAAAACATTGCTGAAGAAGTGATTAATTCTTCCTGCCTTTAGAAAGCAGAAATGCAGGGTATAATGTACCTGTCAGTGAGTTTCGACATGATGAACTAGACCGGAGCGCCCTAATAAAAAGAATTAGAAATAGAAATAGTGAACTCGACATGAACTAGTTATTCTACAACTATGGGTATTAGTAGAACTCGAGACATAAAAATATGAGTGTAACACCAAATCCAACTATCCAATGCCAGGTCCCACAAAGAAAATAGTGGGCCTGGCATCAAACTCACTAGAATTCGAGGTAGTTAATAGTTGGGCATTATGGTCTATGGCATTGTCAGCATGGATCTCTCTATCCAACCATGGAATACTAAATTGTTCTGGGGAATTGGGCATTTCATTCCTAATATCTATACTAATGGATGAATATTTATGCTCTACAGGACCCAAAATATAGAAATCCGATCGCCCCCCACCCGTAGATGCTGGGGTAGGTGGAACAATAATGTGAAAATCCCACATGACTCCACCTCCACCATGACATCATATGTAACCATGGATAACGTAAACGTACACCCCATATCACTATCCAAAATTGTTCATAGGAGGGTGATAGATACCCTTGTTCTTCGATACGAGTAGGAGGGGGTCATTCCTACATGATCCACAGATTTTCAGGATTTCGAGGCTTCAGCACCTCACTATCATCGCCTCCCACAAAATCCTTGTAGGGTGACACTTCTCCCCACACCAAAATTCAACTGTTTCAGGAGCCTCTCTCTGTAATGTTCTTATTACTCTCTCCCTTATGCCAATGAGGTAAGGGACATCCAAGTCATCCCAGTGATGAAAAACCCTCAGCAGATACCAAGGATGGATCCCACTAGGCTATGTTAGAGCCACCAATGGATGGTCCCTCAGGCCTAAGAATATGTGTCCTATGCCCCTGATCAGCTATCCACAACCCAAATGAATCAATGCCAATGTCGGGCACAAGATTAGGAAGACAACCGCTAGGGGGGTCATCTTCTACAACTTTAGTGGCCCAAACCACCACTGACGCATACTACCGGAACCCTACTATTTCAAAGTAGGTGAACTTCAATTCCCAATTAGGATTGAAACCTCATTCAACCCACAGGTAGGCTGGGTTGACTCTTTTGTTCATCGAAATAATCAGAAAGGGAACACCCATGATGATGAGATTCAGTATGAAGGTCCTCCCCACACCATCACTAGATAGAATGGAGGTCCTCCCTTCTCTCACAATCAACATGGAGGTTCTACCCATGTCACCGACATCAGTCCAGGCGGAGGTCCTCCTCACCTTGTTGACACCCAGCATAAAGGCCCTCTCTATGCCTATGATCCTAGATATGGAGGCCCTCACCATGTCTCAGATAATCAATGATAAGGTCCTCCTCACATCATTCCCAACTCAAGCGGAGGTCCTCCCCACAATAGCACTAACCATAGCGAAAGTCCTCACTCTATCACCCGTCATCATGTAGATCCTTCCTATGTTCTCAAAAGCTCCAACAAAGGTCCTCCCCACTCCAGCAATCATTCAATTGGAGGTCCTACAAACTTCATCGATGACCAAAACACAGGTCCTCCCCATGTCTAGTTCGATCAGTACGAAGGCCCTACTCATGCTACCAATGCCAACTAGCATAGAGGTCCTCCTCATGCCACCTACATTAGACATGGAGGTACTCCCCATGTTCTCACAAGCTCAGACCAAGGTCCTCCCCGTTCCAGCACTCCCCACCATAGAGGTCCTCCCTGCACATCCAGTAATCAACCCAGAAGTCCTCCCCATGTTCCGTTCAACATATCCTCAGGTGCTCCTCACACCTCATCTAACTAAAGCAGAGGTCCTCCTTGATCCGATAATAAAGGATACAAAGGTCCTCCTCATGTAACAACCAGATCAAGTGTAGATCCTCCACACTCTATCACCAACCCGCACGAAGTTCCTCCCTGTGTCAAAGATCTACCCTACCATGAAGAACCATCCTGGGGCAGAAGGGGGAACTATTTACATCAAAGAAAGTAATTAGAAAAGCACCAGATCATTATTAATCCAGTCCGCTTTTAGATTATAAAGCATGATGCGACTCGATGATGGAGCCTTCACCCAGATTCTTCATATTAGAGTCAGGGACAGGAACCCGGCGTGTGAGTTTTGTCCTTCCAAAAAGTGATATGTATCAGATCCCCGAATCCCTTTGTAGGTACAAGGAGGAGACAGATTTGTCTCCCTTCCAGGGTCTTGGTATACAGTCTTCTTTATCATCACTAGGATCATTCTCTACCTCTACATGAGATCACAAAGATTTGTTCTGGGGATTAGGAGATAACGAGAACCGATCGTATTATACACCAATATCCACCATCTCTATACATGAAGTAGTGGTCAACACCCCATCCTATAGGGACACAATGATGCAGTTGGTACCATCCTCAAAAGATGATCCAGTCTGCAGCGGCTTATCAGCTCATGCAACGTTCCCTCTCCGACCAGTTTTCCATCGTAATGGTCTAAATCAGTGCCATTTACAATTCCTAATCCATCCATATTTGAATAACGGGGCAACTAAGAGATGAAACCTGATTATAAGAGAATGGGTCTATGGGATATTCTTGCGGTGAACCAGTTATCTGAGATATTTTAGCTAATCTTGACTCTAGAATTCGACATTCCAGAATCACTCACCCAGGATGAAGTCATGTGATTCTACCAGACCATATGGGCAACACATTTCCATATATGTAATTGTAATTTAGTTTATCTAAAGATCTAAGAGAACTTAGATGACATTGACCAATAGTGTCGCATGGTTGACCTAGCCGTGCTTCCTATGGTTCAACACCCTCCATTGTCTGGTTGTCACCAAAATATTCAACGAAGATGCATCCAGATCTTCCTTGTACACTGTAGAATTATCAAAGAGGTATCTTCATATGTGCAGATCTGGGACTGTGAGAAATATGCTTCTCTCAACTTCATCCTGATCCTATGACAACTAGACCTACCAGGTGATATTGAGGGTATGCCTCCAGGCACCGTCATGGTAAACATGGTTGTCCTAGATATATACCTGGAAGAGGGAATTGGAATAGGTTTTGAGGAAGATGACCCACCCCCTAGGGTAGTGCAACACCTATTAGACCCTTAAGGTGTCCACAATCATTACCAGAGACAATTTCTTGGCATTTGGGACCCTTTAGTATCATTTCCCATTGTTCGGAATACCAATAAAGAAAAAAACCATAATGGGGACCTTAATCCTTCTGATCCATCTAGTTCAATTCTAAAGAAGGAGGATGATCTTGATAAGGATGTGTTACTCCAACATCTCATAGAATAGAAGAAGATCATTACTGAGCTCCTCATTGAGCACCTTGCAGAATGACGTTTAGATTACAATGATCCTTGGTATGACCCCATCCATCCTCCACTAGGGAAGCATGGGTAGCCAATTTTTATTCCTGGTGAGTTTCCTCCCATTGATCCTGAAAACCCTACACATCCCAACAAGGTAGAGGCCAAAGTTTATGGTGAACTAACATAGTACGCATCACCGAATCCACATGAACTGCTAGAGAATCATCCATGGGACCCAGCTCAAGTCATTACCCCAATGGTTCCTCAAATTATTCCTCCAATGGATCCACCAGCCGCTGAATTTAATCTAGGATCTACTAATCATGCCTATCTCATTGAAGATCCTGCTAACACAATGATAGTTAGGAATACCTTCCATGGTGATCATATGGCCACTCTCATTTCCCACTTCAAGGCCCTTGAAATGCGACAGGTGGCAATACCGCCTGATGGTAAGCCATATATAGCATGGGTGAATGATATTGCAAAACCCCTAGATTTCAGGAACCCTACCTTTTCCCCTTTCAACTGGATGGGCAACCCATTGTAGCATCTGGACCACTTTATTTCAAGGTTTTGACCTATGCTGGGGACTTTAGTGTAGAAGGAAGCTGCTGATATCTAGTGTTTCGTATAGATGATGGAAGGACCCACATTAATCTGGTATAAATAGTTACCCATTTGGTCTATATATTGTGTTTAAGACCTTTACAGGAAATTTATGTATCAATTCAACTCCACCACTCGCAATACCAGCATTTCTGACCTCTTTAAGTGAAAAAAACAGCCAGATGAGTGAGTCACAGACTTTTTTTCCAAGTGGAAGGGAATTATGTATTCATTTGATATGCCACTGACTCAAGAATATCTATTGAAAATGTTCATGGGGGAATGTAAAGACTGATTTGGTTCCCTCCCTCAACACTCAGAACTTCCAAGGTGGATTTCAGGATTTTTTTGATAAGGCTCAGCGCCTGGAGGAGGCGTTGTAGCAAGATAAATAGGCACGCTCATTGCCTCCCATTGATCCTTCAATAAGGGCTTCTAAGGCCGATACTGATGTCATGATATAGGTAGATTCCCCTAGACTGTTTAAATTGTTACTATAAAAGCCTCATCCATAGCCTCGCCAAGGACAACAACCATATTCCCAACCTCAGGTTCAGCAGTGCCCACCTTAGAACCGGCCAACACCACCCACCCAAGAACCACTACCTAAGAAAGAAAATCAGGATCAATCCCCTCATTAGTATCTACCCCCTCATTAGGCCCAGGCTCCCAGAGTTCATTTTTTAGACATGAGAAACTAGACCTACTCATTTGATGAAGATTAGGTCCCTATTTATTTCCGAAGTGACTTGGATCTAGGAATACTAAAATATCTAGAATGTAGGAAGCCCTAGGAGGATAATATCACTGATCGTCTTGACTACTTGTCTTACCATAGGATACTTGGACACACCATCAAGGGATTCTATGTGTTTAAGGAATGTATTTAGGACCATATTGATGACAATGTAGTCATATTGGGTCCTTCCTTGATATAAGTGGCATGTGATTTTGCAAAGACTGACAACAAAAATGAAGGTGAATGGAAGCAGGTCTCCATCCATAGCTCTCATAAGTATGAAAATTGTTTAGCCCACATAGAATTCTCTCATGCCTGTTTGAATTGGCTTGAGCCTCCTGAAGTTTCCGCACCCCCTCCCACTTCTGCTTCTACATCCACATCATAACCTTTCACTTATTAGAAGAGAAGGCACTGATTATTCAAGGGAAATTAGATCCCCCCACCAGAGTCTAATATATCCCACAATCTTGGTGACTTCATGTCTCCAGATATGAGAATTTCCCCTGAATCTGACCAGTATTGGAGGATTTCTTAGGAGATGATTAGGAGTACGCCTCAATGAATACTGTCAAATTTTTAGACCCTTACATGGTTCTAAATAATGAGGAGTGTCAGGAAGGTCCTTTTAATGTTCCTAGTCGATTCCATCATTGATGAGGCCATGGAAATGTTAACCATAAGAATGCTCAGGCTAGTGCTTCCATCCAAGTCATGCATGCTACCGAGACCAGACACCATGTTCATCGCAGAGCTCAGCATGTGCGGTCCTATCATCCCTTCTCGTCATATTCACAACCACCGCTATTCATGTTACTTGATCAGGTGGAGCCATTGTGACTGTGTCATGATCATATCTATCTATTAGTGGATATACCTCTATCATTTAATATTCAATCAGTAGTAATTTTGTGTGGTTCAACTAGTGAGCAGAGGGACACCCTCAACACCAGCCAGAATCCTCCAGTTCATTTAGTAGTGCTCGTCATACCTACTTCCATAGAGAAACTTCTTACCAACATAAATATGTTTCTAGCATGAAAGTATGACTCCATTAAGCATCTTTACAATATTCCCATAAATATCTCAATCTTCAAGGCCCTCTACCTATTAGAATATATGTGTGAAGCCCTCATAGAGGATTTGAGAAGACCCCTCTAGTTTGAAATAGAGGTAGAAGCTGTAGAGGCCTTCCATGCTAAGGAAGTCAAGCGAGTAGAATTCCAAGACATCATATTGTTATCAGGAGATGATGAAGGACCCCCTGTATAGAGAAAATACGCCCACTTTACATTACTAGCCAGCTTAATGGAGTGGAATTCCACCATTGTCTTTTTTACAGAAGTTATAGGATCAATCTCAACCTGACCTAGATTCTCTACAATCTAGGACTATCTGAAGTAGATCTAAGTCCCTATGACCTAAAAATTCAGGGTTATGATAGGATCGAGTAGAGGCTATGCAAAATAATTCACCTGAAGACCCAATTTGGTTTCCTGTTTTCCAGCACTAAATTCATGGTCATCTCACTGTACACTTCTTAAAATGCATTGATGGTTAGTCCTTGGATATATATGCATGTAGTAGTTCCCTCATCATATCACCAATGCCTCAAATACTCCCTCAATGGTCGAGTGGGTGTGCTTCAAGGTGATACGTCCCCCTTTTCCACTTTTGAAGCCTGTAATTTAGACATTGACTATTATAAGAGTAAGGAAAAGTGGGTTCAAACCAATGCAGTTGAGAACACTACTACTGTGACTGACCCATGGATGTATTTGGATGATGCCTTCATTCTACCAATTCACTAGTTGGAGGCCACAACCCCATAATTGGGACAATGCTTCTTCATTTCTGATATAAGGGGAAGACACATTCCCAGATACAAGTAATTCTAGAATATTACCTTGTACTCATATACATACTAGGATAGAGTGATACTAGAGCCTCTTACCCCTACTAGGTATTGGGATGTTCTCCCCATGGACACAACAGTAAGTCACACATGATTATTTCGTCGATCTGGGATAAGTCAACATTGACCAACCCACCACCACTGCTTTGATATCATCAAGCGTAGGACCCTTGGTCTAAGTCCTGATGAAGCCAGTTCAATATATTTCATTTCCATGGTTTTAATAGTGCATGAATTTCCTGGTAAAGATTTCACTACCGCTCAATCCAGTGCTAGCATTCCACTAGGTTCAGTTAACTCAGGAGAATCGCCTCCTCCCGATGACCCCCATTACCTTAGGAAATGAGGAGGATTTGGAAGATTATCCTCCCATGTTTGAAGAGGGTGTTTTCAAAATTGTCTATGAGTTGGTGCAGGCATATCTTAGTATCGAGATAGAATAGAGGCTGAAACTTATCAGCGCATCTATGTCCATAGAGGAAAAAAATTAGTATGTGAATTTTTTAAGAAATCATCGTGATATATTCACCTGGAGTTATGAAGAGATGCTGATATTGGATCCTCAGGTTTCCATTCACCACCTTGGTCTACTAGATAGTCATTATGGGTTCAAACAACCTCACAGGATGATGCATCCATCTTGTGGTACCATTTTTGAGGTTGAATTTGATAATCTCATTAAATCCAACTTTGTTAAAGAAGTCCATTACCCCATATGGTTGGATAATATTGTGTCTGTAATGAATAAGAACAAATAGATAAGGATATTCATAAAATTTTGGGATCCAAACCATCACTATCTAAAGGAAAATTTCCCCCTTATGGTGACAGATTTGTTGATCAATGCCACTGCTGGATTCCAAGCCCTCTCTTTTATGGATGTGTATTCTGGGTATAATCAGATTTGGATGGTCCCTGAAGAATAGGATTTCACCACCTTTAGTGCACCGTAGGATTATTAGGTAATTACCTTCAGTTTGAAGAATTCATGATCCACTTATTAGCGTGCTATGCACCACATATTCAAATCGATCCTCGAGCACTAGTGGAATGCCATGTGGATGATCTGGTGGTCAAATCCTACCAACATCAGGACTATCTCAGAGATCTTGATAAAGTGTCCGGATTCCTCCACTACCACCATCTAAAGATGAATCCTTTGAAATTTGATTTCAATATGACCTCTAGGAAGTTTCTTGGATTCTTTTTTAGATATAGAGACATAAAGATCGACCCAGAGAAGATTAAGGCCATTAGTAAGATGCCTCCTTCAAGCAATCTTCGAGATCTATGAGGATTACAAGGCCACTTATCCTACTTAAACCAATTCATTTTGAATTTGGATGTAAAGTGAATCCCTTTTCTATGATCATGAAGAAAGGTGTTGTATATCAGTGGGATGAAGAGTTCCATACCACCTTTGAGAAGATTAACCAGTATCTATTATAGCCTCCAGTTCTGATGCCACCCATTTTGGAGAATCCATTGGTCCTTTTTGTGACCACCCTAGAATGATCAATTGGTTCCCTTCTCACCCAAAAGAATAATTAAGGGATACAGAATATTTTTTACTATCTCAATCGCATGCTCCTTGATGAAGAGACTAGATATTCATTCGTTGAGAATAACTACCTCATGCTGGTTTTCACAGTGAAGAATTTGTGCTATTATCTGCATCATCATGAGATAAAAATGGTGTCTCGTGTTGATCTAATAAAGTATATTCTGAATCACCCCATATTGAAAAGCCACCTAGCTCATTGGGAAGTTATCCTTTATTAGTTTAACATTGGATTTTTCCTACAAAAGGTCATCAAGGGTCAGGAACTGGAAGATTTTCTAGCTGCCCATATGGCCTCAACCGATCAGTCCCTAGATCTTGATTTTCTATATGAGGCCATACTCTCAGTGGATCAATCCGTGCCATGTTAGTATATTTACTTTGATGGCACCTCACAAAGCTCGACCGGAAGAAGACTTAATGATCCCAAACCCAACAGATTAGTATCAGGTATCATCTTCATTACACCTATATAGGCTGTTTCTCCCTATTTGTTCTTGTTGTTCTACAAATTCACCAACATTGAGGTGGATTATTAAGCTCTCATCACTTGTATCAAGCTAGTTATTGAGATTTATGTTCCCCACATACATCTGAATGGGGACTCTGATCCAGTCATCAAGAATATCAAATGTGATTATATCATCAAGAATCCATAGATTGTACCCTTGCTCAAGCATGTTCACCAGTTGATGGCCTAGTTCCCTTCTCAACCAGAAGTGACTCATGTTCCTCAGTCATAGAATGGTCAAGTTTATTCCCTAGATGGTTTATCCACTTCTCTTGAAGATCCTGACCAAGAGGATCTATTCATCCATATGGTGCATCAATGAGTCATTGCTCCCGTTTCCATGGATGATGATGATAACTAGTAGGTAAGTCACCTTACCACTGATACTTCTACATTGGTACCTCCATACCCTCTACTGTAGTAGGATAAACCTCTGATTTGAAAAATCCTATCATCAAGTATATCCAGCACGACAATCTCCCAACAAACAGAGCAGAGTGCTAGTGAATCTGTTGATGTACAGTGCAGTTCACCCTTCAGATCGGTCCGAGACATGAAAATATCCTTTATAAATGAAGATTTGATATAATTATACTCTGTTACATTTATGGAGATGGTATTTCCCAGGTTATGTAGGAGGTTCATTCTGGTTCATGTGGAGCCCATCAGTCAGGGTCAAAACTCCCTCACCAGATTTGAAGGATGGGCTACTTTTGGCCCACCATGGTCCATGACTACATCAAGTTCTCCAAGAGGTTTTCTCTAAGAGATCTCACACATGTCAAATTCATAACAAATTTATGCATATACTAATGGATCCCCTTCATACCACCAAGTATTCTTAGCCTTTCGTATTTTGGGGACTTGATGTCATGGGACTATATCCTCTAGTGACAGCTAGACAATATAGGTTTATTCTAACTAAAACGGATTTATATTCCATGTGGGAAGAGGAAATTCATCTCAAGGAGGTCAAGGACCATTCTATTTTTGAGTTTATGAGATCCAATATCATCCATCGATTCAGATTCCCTTGTGCGTTTCTAATCGACAACGACACCAATTTCTGCACAACTGAGTTGAAGAAATTATATGCTAAGTACAATATTTGGTCCAAACATACTTATCACTATCATTCATAGGAAAATGGATAGATCAAGGTATTCAAAAAGACCCTCTCTAACATTTTTTAAAATATGGTCATCCAAAACAAGAAGAGTTTGTTGGACAAGCTCCCCAATACTCTCTGGCATTATCGGATGACGACTCAAAACTCCACCCAAGTGACCCCATATTCCCTGGTGTACAAAACAGAGGCAATACTTCCCATAGATATTAAATTTAAATCACTCTGTAGAACTTCCTATGATCAGAATATTTCATATAGAGTAGTAGAAGTTTGTCTGGATGAGTTAGAAGCCCTCGATGATAATAGGATCCATGCCTTTCACAATCTGGAGAGGCACTAGAACAAGATAGCTAGATCTTTCAATAAGAAATTTCATCTCTTCTCCTTCCTTAAAGGTAATATGGTATTGGATCTAAGGATGCTGATGATACCTCGTAGGAATCCATCGAATTTGGATCCCAAATGGGAAGGACCTTATATCATTCACAAGGTGTACCCCAACAATGCATACTATTTGGTCACTATGGATGGTGAGAGAGTTACGCCTCCCACCAATGCCAAGTTCCTCAAGCATTAATTTTCAAAAAGAGTTGCTTCAACCTAGTTTCATGATGTTAAACTGTATAACACCTTGCATCCTATATTTCATTAAACTGCTATTACGTCCCACATGATGTTAAATTGACCTGTCCCACATGATGTTAAAACTATTGCTTCATCCTAGTTGCATGATGTTAAACTACATAATAACTTGCATATTGTATGACATTAAACTACTATTACATCCCACATGATGTTAAACTACCCCATATCGCATGATGTTAAAACTGCTTCTTTGTCCTGGTTGCATGACATTAAACTACATAATAGCTTGCATCCTGTATGACGTTAAACTGCTGCTACATCCTACATGAAGATAAAATGCACCTGGTCCGATCTCTACAACCTTAAACTAAGATCTATCCCATCCCACATGACATTAAGCTACTATGTCCTGCCTGAAATATGTTAAAATGCATAGTATTTATGGTTCTTTTTTCATGAGCTTAAAAGGAAAGTTCCCTTTTGTCCCACATGATGTTAAACTACCCCATCCCACATGATGTTAAAACTGCTTCTCCATCATAGTTGTATGATGATAAACTTCACAACACCCCCATGTCCTCATCTGAGAGGGTGTCAACTTTGGTACCGTTCACTCACCGTGCCACTTTAATAACTATGTGTGGCTTGATTCCCATCCTTATGGGATATGTAGGGACACCTATACATTTTTTCTATGGCCTAATTGCAAGATTCCTTCAAATTATTGGTCTAGGTTACTCTTAGGATTGTGTGGTATGGTCCTGAGGCCTCCTTGGTTCTCATTCATGTCGGGCTATAATAGCTTCACCATGTACCTCCATCAAGAATGAACCTCCTTGCTTCATCCTTACCGCATGATGTTAAACTACATGGAGTTCAATAACTATGTGTGTCTTGATTCCCATCCTTATGGGATATGTATGAATGCCCAGGAATTTTGTCTTTAGGTCCAACCCTGGTTTAACAACTATTCTCTTGGGAGTATGTGGTATGGAAATGGGCCTCGGTTCTCATTCAAATTGGGTTCATCACCTTTCCATGCTACATATATCCATTAAAAAGGGCACATTTCATGGTCCAAGATCTATGACCATAAACTAAGATCCCAATGTCCTAGTCATATGACAATAAACTACATGACACCTTCTTCATTACCACATGACATAAACTGCATAGGATTCTAGAACTAAGTATGGTCTGATTCCCATACTCATGGGATACATAGAAATGCTCAGACGTTTTGTCTTAGAGTCCAACTCCTGGCTTATCAACCCTATTAATTCTCCCCGTCATCTTCATTTGGCATCAGTTCATTATCATGACATATCTAGGTGCCCTCCCATGTCTTCCTCCCTTTAGAAGGGGTTCAAATCCCTTTATCTGATATTCCTCTTTAATATGCTCAGATGTGCTATAGTTTAGGACTTAGAACACTGGTTTCCACATGGACATGACCTCATTCCATCTCCACACGTCACACAATCCTTTATTTGGGTCTCCATCATATTTAATGTCTTAAGGGACCCCATAATGACAGGATTCTTGGACTCATGAATCACCTTCCATCTTGGGAAAATTCTACAGAAGATTTTGAATGGCATTTTGAGAGAGGTCCTACATTTCAAACATGGTCAGTGGATGACCCTCATTTTTATATTCCTATACTAGGTTACATGATATGGATGCTATGTTTTTAATAAGTTCATTAGTTGTCCTCCATAGTTATGCCACCCCCATTGGGTCCCAAATATCATAAATTGTGATTCACATCATTTTCCACATCCTCATGTCCAAACGGAACTTCAACACCCCTAGTGTTACCCCTTCTACGCCTTTTCATGTTGAGCAGGACGATCAACATCATAGGGACATACTTAACTTGACTTCCCTATTCCCTTGTTGTGTGTCTCCATGTGTCATAATAATCCTCTCTGCCCCTTGTTTCCCACAACGAGAATGTCTCATGTGGGATTAGGGGCCATAGTAGGGTTTTTACCTTCATAGAATAATCGTACCATCTTATGGTCCAAAATATATGACGTTAAACTAGGAGTTCATGTCCTAAGATCATGACTTTAAACCGAGAATCCAAGTCCAAGCCTTATGAATTCAAAATGTTCATGAGTTTTCATTAGTGAATGTGTGGTATAGTGTGGATCTCCCTGGTCCTCATTCACGTCGGGTTACTTTATGGTACCGTGCTACACACTTCCCCTTTGGAAGCCTCATTTTATGGTTTAAGATCTATGACCATAAACTAATATCCTTAATGTCCTTGTTTCATGATGATAAAAAATACAATACCCCTCGTCCTTACTTTATGAAGTTAAACTAAAAAGGATTCAAGAACTATGTGTGGATTGATTCCCATCCTTATGAGATATGAAGTGATGCTCAGACGTCTTGTCCCTAGGCCCAGCCATAGAAACATGACCCATTTTTCCCTCTCTTGTTCTAGGTTCCCTCCTTAGGAATGTGTAGCATGGATCTCCTTGATCCTCATTCATGTCAAGTTATTTTCCTCACCATGCATTTCTCCTTACATTTCCCATGACAATGAAATGTGCGAAATTTTCGTCCTCACCGTATGATGTTAAAATGTAGGGGTACCTATGGTTCACACTCTATGACCTTAAAATGAGAGATTTTGGTCCAAGAAACACGTACTTTAAACTGTTCACAACACCTCCTAGGCTTGAAGACAGATCTAATCCCACCTGTGGATTTCCCACACTGACATGTTCGAATGTGCGGTCATGTAAGACTTGGAACATTGGATTTAATAGGGATATTCCCCCATTACACTTCCATGCTTCATGCATTCCTTTATTTCAGTCTCCATAATCCTTCATGTTTGAAGGGACACCATAATGATAGGATTCTTGAACTCATGTCTCACCTAAAATCTTGGGCCAATGACCTAATAGATTTTGAATGGAAATTTGAGACAGGTCCCAGTTTTCTAACATGGTCAGTAGATGGACCTCATTTGTGTGTTCCCGTCCCAAGTTACAAGATATGGATGCTATGTTTCGAACACGGTCATCAGTTATCCTCCATCAATATGCCACCCTTAGTGTGTCCCAAGTATCAGACACTATAATTCAAATTTTTCTGGTTCCATTATGTTCTTGTGGATCTCCAACACCCCTGGTTTCATCCCTCTATTCACCCATGCACTTGAAGTAGGGATGTCAGTGTGGTTGGGATTTTTCCACCTAAAGTTTCTTTTATATTTTTGTATGCCACCATGTGATGGGGAAATCCTGACATCACTCCTTATTTCCTACACTAATCATGGATCACATTGTATTAGGGGTCTTGGTAGGGTTATACCCACATGGAAAAGATGCACAACCTCATGGTTCGAGTCTTACAAACCTAAACTAAGACCTCTTTCATCCAAGCCACATTAAGCTAAACTATGATGTCCCATCCCGCATGATGTTAAACTGTTGCATCCATACCACATGCCTATAAAATATGAGACACATCATGGTCATATGATGTTAAACTATACTATGTTTTTTCCTCACCATATGATGTTAAAAAATGAGTTCACCACCCTTATTTTCATGACGTAAAACTTCAAGGCATCTTAAGATCTCATCTAGATGATTCCCTCTCGGGGCTGAGTTTGATCTTTTTTCAAACTAGTACACCTTAACCAATGTGCAATTATTCATGGTGGAATAATTTAAATAGTGTTATAATCCTTTCCAACATTTCATCCCTCCACCTCATGCTTTGTGTTCCCATTATTTGGATCCTCATCCTCTTTCATGTCTGAAGGGACCACCTAATGGAATGGTCTCATTCAATTTCGTCTCACCTACAATTATGGGCTAATACCTCGGAAGGCTTTGGATGGAAATTCAAGTTTGAACCCTTGTTTTTGAATGTAGTCAGTGGTTGGCCCTCGTTTATTTGTTTCCATCACAAGATAACACGATGCAAATGTTGTGTCTTGAATATGTTTAGTAGTTATCCTCCATCATCATGCCACCCTAATTTTGTTCCAAATTTTGGGCATGTGATTCACACTTTTTAAACCCATTTGTTCGGATTGATTCCATCACCCCTGTTATTTTACTACTTGTACACCAGCGTGTATTAGAAAAAGAAAGTTGGATGTTCTGAGATCCCTATTCTCTATCCATGACCTCTCTCATCCCGAATGCTATGGATGTTCTGTTAGTAATTGTAAACCTCAAGTACTCGATGATTATCCGACAATATCATACAGAATGAACAATTACATGGTCACCCCTTATTTCTAACACTGGTCATAACCCACGTGGGCTTAGGGGCTGATCATCAATTATTCCACAGATATGATGGAGGTGCGATAATTTTAAATATGAAAGAAATGTGTATTCAGTTCAAAGTAAACAATAAAGCACAAAATATGCTTTATGAGTTCGAAAAAATATATCCCCTATGAATTTTCCCCTTTTATAGATCATTCTAGCTCTTCCACCCTTCGACATGTGGCCTCCAGGATCTTCCGTCACAGTCTGAGATCTCTTTCTTCCTTATTGGCCTCGGGGAGAATCTCATCATCCCTAATATAAACTCTATCCCACTCATTTTAGAGATCAATCACTTCATGAGATTCTTTCCTCAGGTATACTTAAACCTCTACCAACTGGACCCTCAATCATGATATGAGTTCTGATTGGGTTTTAGTGAAGGAAGAGCACTCTTTCATCTGCAATTCCAAATGTTGGACCTAATTTTCAGCCTCCTAAAGTTTCTTAGTGTTGATGGAGTTATTATAGTTCTAGAAAACATCCAATTGATGATCTATCTCCTGCATTATTTTAGAAAGGTAATACCGGACAAGAATATGAAAACCTCATGCATCCACCCCTACTGTGCATAGATTGCGTAGCTGAGAGAGAAGTGATCCCATATGGATTATCCAATATGATTCTGGGATATTGTCAATGAAGTGATTGATCAAATTCCATGACCAGTGATAGAAAACTTGGCTATCCTCTATGTTAGAATTATAATATTCTAGCTCCTTCGGGTCTGTGGGTTTGTACTCCAGAAATACGACTAAGAGTTCAACGGTAGGATCCTCCTATGAAATTATATTAGATGGGATGGGATTCCTATCATGTGGTTGATATTTATCACTTGATCCCACTTCGATGAGATTTTTCCTATCAGCTTTGGGTTTCACCCTACCAGTGGCTCTACCTGTATCCATGATTTCCATGGTCTGATTAGATTGGGAACTCGGTTCCTCATAAATCAGCATTCCTGTAAGGAAAGGAGCTCTGAGACCTCCAACCATTTTCACCAATAATATGCCCTCTATTTCAAAGACTGTCCAGATAGATATTATGTTAGTTAACCTAGTTGAGTTGACAAAAAGGTATGAATCTATGAGGAATGAATCTTATAGAGGTCAAGTGATGATTTCTCATGTCTTCAGGTTGTTGTTGTTGGAATCCTAGGACATGGACCCCCTTATATGGTTGGGATCTCCATAAATTCCAAAGACGCCACCCTAGTTTCCATAGTGCTACTAGATTCTGTTGCCCCTAGAGCTTGATTCTCTATGCATGTCATCACATATTTTTCCCCACTAGAGGGGGTCCTTCATACAAGGATATTCTATACATAACAAATGTTAATCAATAAACCTTGATAAGTATGAAAGATATCATACAAGATAATGGTTTAGATCTTACCTCAAGAGCTGTAGTGAATCATCCCTAAGAGGTTTCCTCTAAGGTCACAACCTGTCATTACTCCATAAGACTCCCTCTATTAGAATCTTCTCCCCAAGATCCTTCCTATTCCTTAGGAAGAGGAAATAACTCTACCAACTTAGTAACTGACAGTTGTGGTGGAGATGTAAGGTCTAGAAATACTTTCACCTGATCTTTCATTAGATGCGGAGTTCCCAAAGAGTGCACTAAGTCCTCTATAACTGCTACATATCACTCTCCCTCTACATGATATACTAAAAATTCATCCCTGGCATGTCCAATTCCTAGAAGATATTTTTTGAATCAGTTGAGGTAATCCCACATTTCGGAAGGATTGAGAAATTGATTATTAACATCCCAAGACTCCTAATCCTTGGCATAGATGGCATCCTTGGGTATATCCATGTAATGAAACCACTTCTTAGGACCTTGGTTAGGTATTATATAGAACCCTATAGATGGATCCCCTTCCTCCCAAGTCTTCCCAGCTAGAGATACTAGGTCTGCTGCCATTTATCTTCTTCTACCTCCGTCCAGTACAGGTGTTCGAACTATTGGCCATACTGCTACAGCTCCACCACCATGATGTGCATTAACCCTACCACTATGATGTAATCTTGTCACTATCTGAACTTGACCTCATGTTGGAGGGGTCACTCCATCATCTTCTTAGACGGTTCATTGTTTCATCATTTCTCCCAGATAGGCTTCCTCACATCTCTTTGTATACTCCTCAACTACCCCGTAATTGGTGGTAGATGGAGGCAGATTATTCATAATTTTCCCATCCTCCTGCGTGAATGAGAAACTACCATTAGGTTTATATTGAATGGGAAACTTACCACCACATTCAGAATGGTTGGCCAAAATTTGGACCAATGAGGGGAGATGAGATTCTGGTATTCATACTCCCTCATACGCGCTTCCACTCAATTGTACATGAAGTAGAGTGGTCTGCATATGTATTGTGGATTCTTCCCCTCACTGATGTGACAAAGCACCTTATAAAACTTTTACAACACTCGAATCTTGAGGTTGATATTCTACCTCATCACCAACATGGATTCCATAATAAATGTTCTCGGGCGCGCACCCATGTGTGTATCTTTGACCGACAACATCCATCCAAAAATGAGCACTGATATAAACCCTGCCAACCTACCACCAGTTGATGCTCAGTGTTGATTATGTATCCCCATAACTTCCATTGGATATCCTCTTGGATCATACAATAGGAACCTTCCTTTATACAGTAATCCCCTCTTGGGAATGTATGGGGCCTTACAGGTAGTTTCATGGGCACCTCCTCTCCCTCAACGAGACTCTCTAGGGGAAAATTTAGAAAATGGATGAACCACTATTTGAAGTGGACATCCCTCAATATCTACTAATCTTCACCTAAAACTAGGTTTAACAATTCTTTTTCCAACCATGGAATCTTCTCAGGATCCTCCCATTCATTCTCCACAGGGAGGAATTCATTTTACAATGCCCCCATAATGGGAATCCTAGAAATATGATAGAGGTCCCAAAGGCTGATGCTGGACTCACTATGATGAAGATGAAATGTGTTGGTCCTCAGAGAACATCTACTCATTTGATCAGGCATGATGTATTTCGGTTGTTATATGTGAAATTGGGAGGCCCATGCAGCCTTGTACAGGCCTACTCACCTCAGTTCGGCTTCAAATTCCACGTAGGATAAACATACCCAGTAGGTCCAAGACCATTATTCCATGAAATTTACACCCTAACATAATTACCAATTATCAGTACATCCTTTCTCCAAGTTCTCTAAACTCACCTTGAGGATAGTATGGTGCTGCGATGGAGATACCTCTGGAAACAACACTTTCCCATCAATATCATTGACATAGTTGTAAAGACAGTCAATGGTGATAGGAATATAATCCCTATAGGTATGGTCATTAGTAGCCTTGAATGACCAGCATTGATTCAGTGTGCCCCTGAACCGGTAATCCAGTTCTTCTTTGCTTGATTATGGGATGAAAACATCACCCTCATGTCGAATCCATACAACGTCAATCTCTTTCATAAGGGGTAATCCTTTTGCACTTCCATCAAAAACACCGGAAAAGATTCATGGTCAGAATGACTCCGAATATTCTCCCCGATCAGGATGTTGTTCAAAATATCCTCTCTATGGGAAGCATCCACAAGGACCTCTTAGGAAGCTTCCTGAATATCCATTTTCTCAAACTTAGTCATTTTTTATTTTATGGTCCCAAATGTCCTTCAAAAAGGTCATTTTAAGAGCACTAGATCATGGATCCATGATGGCCTTATCACATATTGTAGAGAAAATGAGGATTGTGATGCACTAGTTTTATAATTAGTATTTGTGGAGCACCTATCTGAGGAGTTTGGTTCAAAGAGAGTGTTCACGGGGGGGGGGGGGGGGTACTAGAGCTTCATGATCGAGAGCTCAAGAAAAGTGTTCGTGGATATTATAAGCATACAAAGGGGTCCCTTGTGCCGAATTTATATGCAGAATACCCTCTAGAATTTTCCTCACCGACAAAGTCCATGAGCTTCCTGACGATCTCGCCCCTGTGTTCCACGCACCAGTATTGTTATCCACCTTCGTGATCAATAGTTTTTCAGAAATTTTCTCTTATAATCTGACCCTCCTTTTCCCCTTAGCTCCAATTCTGGGGGGGGGGATTTTTTGGTGCTGAAATTAATTCCTGGTATGGATTGAGGAAGTCCAAGACTGTTCGTGAAAAAATTAAAGCCTTACGAGTCAAAAAAATTAGTAAAGGGGAATGATTCACAAAGATCCCTCACCCATCCCCTCACCACCATGAATGACATGAATTCGGTTGATGGAAGCATCTACAAGTTCAACAACCTCAGCAAATTCCATGAATCTAATTAAGGGAAGCCTATACGAGTCCAATGAACTCTATGATCACTACCAAGCCACTTGACATAATGCTCTATGATTCCTACAAACTTTTCTCTATTTGTGAAGTTTTATTTCCTTCCTAGTGCACATATGAGCATCATAATGCTTGGTGCCTATAGATATAAGGTTCTCCCTCACCTTGAAGCATCACTACCCTAAAATTTTGCATTTCGAGATCCTATTTCACGAAGCTCCCTGTTCTCCACAAACTAGTAAGAAAATGCTTCACCTAAGGTATTTGAGCATCATGAAACTACTTTCCCTTTCCGTTCACGAATTTCCATGACCATAGAAAAGTTAGGAGTTCCAATTGGGTACTCAAGACTTCGTAGAGCATTCAACCTTCATAAAGAACCACCAAATACATGTGGACCCCATGCCTAGGCATATTCACCTTGCTTCATGAATCTTATCCCTTAAAAAAGACCCTTTTATCCATGCTTCATGAATCACCTCCCTTCACGAATCTCCTTTTCTCCACAAAGCACCAGATCTTCATGAAACTTTTCTTAGTGAGGCCTCCTACTTTGCGAACCCCTTTCCCGTGCAGCCCTCCAGGCTCGTACACATTGATTTTTTGGATTCCCCATGCGGTGTACCTTATCACATTGTTCTACCTATTATTTTTGGAATATGTACACTAATGGATCCTTTTTTGGCATATCCATGCTAATGTTGACCCCACAATGGACCATTCCTCCACACCCCTCATGTCTGGATTTACCGATTCCTTCCCTTCCCCAAGTGTTGGTAGGTATTAGTCATGTATGTTTAGGGAAAAGGAGTGAATCCTACCCGTCTGAGCTATAGGATGTTAAAATACCAAGGACCATCATCCTCATCACATGATGTTAAACTATAGTCTTGCCCTGTGCGATTCACATGGGGTGTTCCACCTTAGGAATTCTCCATACTCACTATTCTCTATGGGAGTGAGATCTTTCTCTCCTTACTGGCATGGAATAAAATCCTCCTTTCATGGGAATAGATCCTCCTCGAGAGTCTCTCCTAGATTAATTCCCATTCTCTATCTCCCTGGTCCACTAGCCATGCATAATCCATACACCACATTTTGTGTCCGCGCCTTTCATGACCCTACCGTCAGGTCTAATGCTACCTCTTATTTCTCACACCGATCATGACTCGCATGGGCTTAGAGTAGTAGTGACCATGGAAGCCTCTTTGGGCCGCTAACCATGAGTAAGACCAAACATGTATTTGGGACACTAACCATGCATAAGCCCTTGGCATGCTTCCATGTCGATGTTCATGAATACGCCCTAATTCTATTCCCCCATCCTGAAATACATGTAATTTGATCCCTACCTTCTAAATAGGGTATATAGGAAGCCTCTATGAGATTCAAGACCATCACTCCCCACAATCCATTTGTTCTATCTATTTAACATCGGTTCCCTCATCCCGCATGACATTAAACTGCAAGCTCCAAACAACGTGGGTTTTTATACCTTTCAGGTATGTAAAAACGCTCTTTGAGGTTCAATCCCAACCAATGGTAAACTCTTGTGCTCCCTCCTTGGGAGGTACTCTCCTGTTGTGACATCTTCCATTTATGGAACACATCTCCTGGATCCACCCCCTAAGGTGTTATGATCCATCCACCTAGGCTATGATCCATGCATAGGCCTCACCTACATCACATCCATCCAAACAGGAGCGATCCTCTTGTGAAGGGTCGCTAACCATGCGTAAGCCCCTATGACGCTTCTAGGTCTCTTTAGATGTGTATTCCCTAATTATCTACCTCCATATTAAACTATGAAGACTTTGATTCCCATCCAATGGGATACATACAAAGCCTCTCCAAGGTTTAATCCCATCATCCATTCCCCTCCCGACCTTTCCCCTGGGTCGCTATGTCCCGGGAGTGTCATTTCCTAACCTGGAGGTCCGTTTTTCTTCAGGTCCCTATCCATGCATTCATTCTCATAGGATGATAGTCATGCATAATCCCCACCCATATCATATCCATCCAACCAAGAGCGATCCTCTTGCAAAGGGTATATAACCATGTGTAAGCCCCTTGCATGCTTCCAGGTCACTATCCATGTATATGCCTCGATTATATGGATTAATCCTGAACAAAATGGGATTTTTTTCACATCCATTAGGATACATAGAAAGACTCTCCGATGTTAAATACCATCATCCATTCCCATTCTGACCTTTCCCCTAGGTCGCTATGTCTCAGGAGGGTCATTACCCAACTTATAGGTCCCTTTTCCTTTAGGTCCTTATCCATGCATTCATTCTCATGGGCCACCTCCTTAGGTGACTCACCTCCCTTCATCCTAAACTACATAGACATTGATTCCCAGCCACTGGGGTACGTAGAAAGCCTCCCTAAGGTTCAAGCCCATCGCTCTCCACATTTTTTACGTTTTATAATAACTTCATCAATGTCCATACTAATTCTTACCTAGGCCCCCACATCTTGATGAGATCATTCCATCCACTTTCCCACTACTTCTATCAGCACTCAGGTAGCTAACTATACATAATCCCTATACAATTCATATTCCACAAACCAAGAGTGATCCTATTGAGAAGGCCTGCTAGCCATGTGTAATCCCCAAATCACCCCTTGGAACTATGTGGGTTTGGTCCTTTTACTCTACACATGGTATGTAGGAAGCCTCTTTGAGGTTAAATCCCATCCAATGGTAAACCATGGTGTTCCCCTATTCACGGTCCACCTCCCTGGTTTGCCCTCAATGTTGTCCAAATCAACCTTCATGGAGTGAAACCTTCCCTTTATGGGGCACATCACCCTTAGGTTCGTCCTCATTGGGCATTATGATCCAATCATTTAGTAAACCTTCCATATTCTCCCTCATAGAGGCGTACCTATCTGATCCACCTTCATAAGTGTTTTGATCAGTCCGATCCGTCTCCACTAGATGTTAAACTCGCGACATACCCTATTCCAACCATGGGAAGTTGAGGAAAACCTCAAAGAAATGACTCTGGAATAAGATAACCTAAAATTGATGTAGGAATCCTTTGGTTTCTTCACCCTTGAGAATCCATATGACAAGGAAGAATATAGGTGTTCCAATGTTTTAGCATCCAGATATGCTATTGATGCCCATCGTGACTACTCTCCTGATCAAAGGTTTCTACTCTAACTCAACCCCTTTGTAATGTCCTGGATGAAGCAATATAATTAACCAGTGTCCATAAAGAGATGGTACTGGGAATGAGGTTCATGAAAAACGACTCAAATCTATGAGGGAGACCCAAACTAGGCGACAATGGAATGAGAGACCGATATCCTATCATCCCATTTTGATCAAGGAGAAACATTTCTGAAGTAGTGATGAATGCTGCCTACCTTTTGACAATGGGAATGTGGGGTATAATGCACCCATAAAAAATCACCAACATGATGACTCAGGAAGGTGAACCCTGATAGAATGTGTCAAAAACAATTTTCTATGGGTGAGGTCCTCGCGATGGATCAGATGTCGACAAATATCATCGATTCCATTTTCAGGTGTTTGGAATGGATGATAGTTGATGTTTTGTTTTGTTGTTTGGGTGTGAGTGAGGTGAAATTTTCTAGTTCCAAGGTTTGATTGAGATTGGATAATCTTTGGAGTTGGTGTTCATTTGTGAGGTGACAATAAGGATAATCCTATGGTGGGGAGTATTAGATCAGTCACAAAGATGCGACACTTGTGCAGGTAGGGTTTAGGAGGTAGTTATAACCACATCGAGTGGGTTGGTGGACTTCTATGGATGTGTTTTGGTAGGAAATTTTGATGTTGGGAAGTGTTTTGGATTGGAATCAGTTATTTTAGGTTGAGTTATATGGTGATGAGAACCATAATTCTAATGGCGAGTGTTGGATGACACTGTGATGTCTCAGGATGATAGGCATGGTTGGGCAATGTCTTGATAAATTATTGATGGTAGAAAGAGGTGTCTTGACATTTGATGGGATATATGCCTTATCTTTAGAGTTATGCTAATGAACTCAATTACCATCCTACAATAGAACACAATTATTTTATCATGAGTTGATGACCAAGTTGGGTCGGGATGTGTGGTCAAAATATCATTGAATCTTCTTGAGGATGAGAAGTCTTATGGTGTGGTGGTTGTAAACTTACTTAGCCTAAGTATGAACTTGCTTCGAGTTCCGGGACTCAAGACAAGTGTTTAATGGGAATTTAATTAATTAATTAATTAAATTAGGTAAATCCACCATTTGAGGATTCCTATGAATGACAGTATGGGGTAGAGGGATTATCCCTCATGTGGTGGATGAATCGAGAGGGAAGGGGGAAGGAAATTCTACCAGACTTCATTTGCAACATCTTGACCTGTGTGCCACTAAACGGTGCCCCAATCTAGATGGACAAATTCCCTCAAGCATGCCTCCCCGTATACTATAGGGTGCCGACTAGCAGCTAGGGTCTAGTAAGTCAGTCTTGGGGAGAGTATACCCTCTTTTATCAGAATGAAACACCAATAAAAGAAAATAACAATAACCAAGTGCAGAAGTGTATAAATAAACAGAATAATACCATATCACATGATAAACAAAATATAAAAATACATACATATCAGGAAGGTAAAACATGCTATGACAATGAAAATGTCAAGTGTCTATAGTGAAACTAAAAGTAAAGACACAATGACTCCCAAGAGGGTCCCAAACCATGTTCAGTTTCCTCTCCCATGCTCCAATCCCAAACAGAAACCTATCCCAGGGCCTTGCCCTTATCCTATCCTACAAAAAAAAAGTCTACTCAGGTTCCGATTAGGTGTCCCTAATAGGGTGTGAGTACAACTTATTAGGCCACCACCAATGGTGGCTAAAATGAGTCTAGTCAAAAGATAGTGCATGCAGTTTTATGAATAAATAAATACAATTCATAATTTAAACAATTATCACATTTTCATTAATCTATAAACATCACAATAGGACTATTTCAAATTCATGTTTCCCATTTGAATCATTGTTCATTATTATCATTCATTCAGTGTAGGTCATCATGCCTAGCACCCCAAATCTAATTATGTGTAGGTTTCCGTGCCTATCACTCTATATCATCGGTGTAGGTCATCATTCCTAGAACCCCAAATTTTATTAAGTGTAGGTATCCATGCCTATCACTCTATATCATTCAATGTAGGTTGTCATGCCTATTACCCCATAATCTCAATCTTGCATAACTATTAGGGAGGAACGCCATGTACAAGTCCCAACTTCTAATCAGTCTAGAACGCCATGTCCAAAACTACAAAAATATCATCCATTTAATCATTATTTAATTCATAAGAATTTTTCACACTATTCTATTACTAATACATCAATTAGTTAAACATTTAAAATTCCATTAGTTAACTCAAAAATCAACTGAGCACATAATCCATTAATTAATCAATCAATTAATTAATAAATCAACACAATTCTCATTCCATAAATAATTCCTCAAAATAAATTATCCATATCAAATATCAACATGTCATAATTAATTATCACAATTAATTATATTTGATAAACATCATGGAACATAATTAATTCTCACAATTAATTATCTTTGGTCAGCATCATGGCACATAATTAATTCTCACAATTAATTATCTTACATAGCCAAACATAATTTCATAATTAATTGACCATAATTAATTATCTTAACACAACTAATTCAATATCTCAATTACAATATCTCAAACCATAACAAATCTAAAAAATATCAATTTGGGACCCCCCTTTGTTTGTCTGTGATTCAATTATCAATTAATAACCAAGGCAAATCACAAGTCAAATCCTGATTCCTAATTACTCTAATTTAGGAATTCAATTATCAAGGAATGCTAGAAAATAATAAAATCAAATACACATATCAAAATTACGACTAAGGGAGTTCAATTTAGACCACCTACCTTAGTTTATTAAAGGATGTTAGACTAATAGAAATCTCCAAAATCCAAGCGGCACAACATTGTCGATCAAGCTTTAGATCTAAATCCCTAAACCAAAATTAAGATCAAAGGCATCAAGATCTTGTAAATATAGATCTAGATCCACAATCCTAGATCTTGATCTCAAATAATAGGTTTAGATCCAATGAAATAGTAGAGATATTCCATGAAAAGATCAAGTAAAGATAGAGGAAAGAACGAGATGAAATATACTTACCAGGAAGAGAGGATCTTCAATCCGGGATTCCGATATCGAAGAACGATGTTCGAATCACCTTGGAATCCCTCTAAAAGGCTCTAAGATCACCCAAAAATTCCCAAGCCTGAGCCTAGGTCTAATTAGAGAGTTTTTAGGGGTTTAGGTGGTTTTAAAACCAATTTTCGGATTAAACTACTCCACAAGCATGGTTTCACCTGGGAGACCACACGGTTAGACCAAACTGTGCACCAATTGTGTGGTCTTATACTGCCCACATGGTTAGGCAAACTATGCACCAACCGTGCCGACCTCCACTATCCACACGGTTAGCTTGTGCACTGTTTGGAAAAACTGTACGCAAACCGTGGACAACCTCCTATATTCCCAAGTTCCATACAAAATTCACCAAAACACACCCCAGGTTGTACCCCAACCCAAAGGTACATAATAACAATAAAAAGTACATGAAAACATGCCTGATATTGCTCCAAAAAAGGCCGAGATCTTATAATATCCTCTCCTTATAATTGCTCATCCCCGAGATTCACTCCCAAACTTCTCTAAAATTTTGTGCCAAAAATTGGGTCATTGTGCCCTTATTTCTACTTCCCAATCCCAAGTTTCCTCTTGAACACTTCCATGTTTCCATAACACATGAACTAACGACACAATCATTCCCTGTAACACATTCTCACTACGACCCAACACATGTATCAGATTCTCCTTAAAGGACACATCTATATCGAGATCATCCTCTTCCACATCAATCATATGAGAAGGGTTGGGGTGATAACGTTGTAGTTTCAACACATGGAAAACATCTGGCATAATGCTGAATTTATGTAGAAGTGCTAATTGGCATGACACTGGATCAATTATCTCTATCACCTAAAATGGTCCTATGAACCTAGGAGCTAACTTACCTTGCCTATGTATCCTTTGGTGACACAATCTAGGCGACACATGAAGGAATACACGATCACACTTTGTAAACTCTAGGGGTCGTCTCCTTCTATCAGCATACGACTTCTGCCTACTCTGAGCTATAGCCATACGTTTCTGAATCAATTTCACCTGCTCCAATGTATCCTGAATGAGACTCGGTTCCAATAGCTCTGACTCACTCGACTCTAACCAACATAGCGGTGATATACAAGGTCTACCATAAAGTGCCTTATATGGTTCCATCTGTATAGTTTCCTAATAATTATTTTTATAGGAAAACTCTACTAAAGCCAAGTAATTCTCCCAAGAACCACCAAAGTCAAGAACACATTCCCACAACATATCCTTTAACACCTGTATGGTACGCTCTGATTGCTCATCTATCTATGGGTGGAAGGCCATACTTAACAAAATCTGTGTACAAAGCACCTTCTGTAAACTCTTCCAGAAGCGTGAAGTAATGCGCGAATCACGATCTAAAACTATAGTCCACAATACCCCATGAAAACAAACTATCTATAGCACATATAGTTCTCCCAACTATTCTACTATAAAAGTTTCCCTAATTAGTAAGAAATGTGCTACCTTCATTAGTTGATCCACAAAGACCCAAATAACATTATTCTTTCTAAGTATCTTTGAAAGCCCTACCATGAAATCCATATTCATGTCATCCCACATCTATTCTGGAATAGGTAACAGTTGCAATAGGCCTCTAGGTCATTGATGCTCTACCTTCACCTATTAATCAATAAAACATCTTATTATGAACCCTACTATCTATTTTTTAATGCCTAGCCACCAAAACTGTCTTCATAGGTCATGGTACATTTTTTTCACCCCAGGACGTACCGCCCACTTTGAGGTATCAAATTCTTCCATGAGTTCCTCTCACATACTCATAGGCACAAAAAACCAATTTTTCCGATAGATGATCTCATCCTCATCTATTATTTAGTTTTAAGGTGTCTCCCCAACTTCAAGGATTTCCCTTATGGCTAAACACTCGAGATCCTCATACTGCCTATCCCTGATCTGTCTCAAAAAGTGTAGAATCCACTACTACAGAAACCAGAGTCATCCTCTCCTAACTCTCCTAAACTACCACATGAATTTCCTCCAGAAAAGTCATCATCTTCCACTCTGCACTTAACTCATGTACCAACTGAGTCTGAGTTTTCCTTCTTAAGGAATCATCCCCACTATCCCTCTTCCCGGGTGTATATGTCAATTAAAAATCAAAGGACTGCATATATTCTACCCATTTTTGCTGCCAAAGATTCAAGTCTCGCTATGAAAAGATATACTTGAAGATTTTGTGATCTGTAAAAACTATAAAACTTTCTCCCAAAAGATATTTTCACCAACACTTAAGAGCATAAACCACTACTAACAACTCAAGGTCATGCGTAGGGTAATTCTGTTCATGTGGCCTCAGCTACTGAGACCCATAAGCAACGAATCGATCCCCTTACATCAACACAGCTCCAAGTCCAATCCCGGAAGCATCACAATAAACCATGTAATCCTCACACGACTGAGGTAAGATCAAAATTGGTGCTGATGTCAAGAGGTTATTCAATTCATCAAAAGAATTATCACATGATCCTGTCCAATCAAACTTTACCCCTTTGAAAAACATGTCAGCAGTGCTGTCATTTGGGGAAAGTCCTGAATGAACCTCCTGTAATTACCACCTAATCCCAAAAAGATTCAGATATCAAAAACATTCTTAGGCTGCTCCCAAGAAACCACTTCTTGCACTTTTTCTGGGTCCACTACCATACCTTATTTTGAGATGATATTACCCACAAAGTGTACCTTGTCAAACCAAAAATGACATTTAGATATCTTGGCATATAGAAGATTCTATCTCATTGTACCTAGGATGATGTCAAGATGTTGGGCATGATCGTCATGAGTTTTAGAGTACACCAAGATGTCATCCAAAAACACCACCAAAAAACTGATCTAAGTATGGATAAAAGATCCTGTTCATCAAGGCCATAAACACTGCTGGAGCATTTTTCAACCCGAACAGCATTACGACAAACTTATAATGTCTATATCTACTCCTGAAAGTAGTTCTTGGTATATCAACGGTCTGAACTCTCACTTGAAAATACCCTGATCTCAAATTGATATTTGAGAACACACAATCTCCCTTTAGTTGGTCAAACAGATCATCTATATGTGGAAGAGGATATCGGTTCTTCATGGTCATTTTATTCAACTTCCAGTAATTGACACACAAGCGTAAACTCCCTTAGTCCTTCTTTTCAAAAATAAAAACATGCGATCTCCAAGGATACATACTTACATGGATAAAACCTTTATTCTACAAATCCTCCAACTGCATTTTGAGCTCTTGAAGCTCAGTAGGTGCCTTTATGTAAGGTGGAATAGATACCTGCTCAGCCCCTGACATGAGATCAATAGTGAATTCCACATCTCTCTCAGGTGGAAACCATGATAAGTCTTCAGGAAAGACATCCTAAAATAGTTCTACTACTGGTGGAAGGATGTATTGCCTACCACTCCCATCATCCAACAAAATACTAGCAACTTGGGTTGTAAGATTTCCCAGTTTCTGAGTAATTGGCCCAACTCATCCTGCATGGATATCCCATTCTGAACGATGAACATACTGGTCACCCTTAGGAGATACAAAGGTCACTCGCCTGCAGTAATAATCTATGTGGGCTCAGTATGTGACTAGATAGTCCATACCCATAATCAGGTCGAAGCCCATTATATCAAGGATATGGATATACCAAAGAAAATGTTACTCTCCAATCTTTAGTGAACATACCTTGAACATTCAAGTATCCCTAGACCGTGTTCCCAATAGTGTATCAATATTCATCACCCCGCTTATAGACTCTACCTCAAAGCTCAATCCATTAACAAGATTTGAAGATATAAAGAAATGAGAGGCACCGGTATCAAACAAGGTAGTAGAAAAAGTAGAATCAACTAGAATAGTACCTCTCACTGTTGATGGGCCAGCCTCACTCTCCACAAGTGTAGGTTGCACTATATGTAACTATCCTACCCCTCTTCCCTATGGAGTCATCTGATTCCCTTGAGTAACAACACTCTCATGATATGGTAACTCATTCTCTGAAGCACCATGCCCACTACCTCTATTGCCTCTTCTAGTAGAGTTCCAACTGCCAAACCTATATGGTGTAGAATACCCCCTTCCCATACTCTGACTCTAAGCAGCTG
Organism: Viscum album; assembly: GCA_963277665.1. NCBI lineage: Eukaryota > Viridiplantae > Streptophyta > Magnoliopsida > Santalales > Viscaceae > Viscum > Viscum album. The sequence goes on along the minus strand of OY728139.1, from coordinate 114,872,496 downwards.
ATTTCTTAGCGCTATCCTGCCGCTTCTTCCTGCAAAACTTCTGTAGGTGACCCATCTTTCCACAAAACTGGAACTCCACTGGTGGTCAAGGAAAATGTGTATGATAGTTCCCCTAACTACTGCACTGGTGGAAAAGCATGTGTGTAAGATCCAGTACAACTATTACTTATGGTTTCCCACCTTTCTTTCCATTGTCCGGACTAAGATTCTCGTAACGGTGATTCCTTCTCTCAGAAGGCATACTCCCTGATCGTCTAATGACAGCTACCTTTCCAGTACTGGAATCCTCCTTTAGTTTCCCCTCTAAAATGAGAGCCTGATTAACCACTTCTGAGAATTTATTCAGCCTAAAGATATTCACATGGGACTTAATTTCACATCTAAGTCCATCCTGAAATCGTTTTGCTGAAGAAGCCTCATCTATCACTAAATTTGGAGTAAAATTCTGTAAATCTGTGAAACGTTCAATGTATTCCATTATGGACATGATTCCTTAGGTCAGATTCATAAACTCTAAATCCTTCTCTTGTCTTAGTGTGTTTGGATAGAAGTGCTCTATGAACTTCTCCAGAAAGTCCTTCCATAACATATTATCAGTTTCTCCAGATCGTACCTGAATGTCCCACCAGTGCTTCACTGAATGTTGTATCATATAAGCAGCCAACATAAACCTCCTCTCAGCTAGATTATCTAAATGGTCATGTATCATTTCTATTGATTCAATCCAGAATTTATCACCCTTAGGTCCACCCTCTCTAGTAAAAGTAGGAGGGTGTTGCATCTAAAAATCCCTTTTCAACATAGACATGCTTTTCTGAACCCACTATGGGTCTCTCCCCATGAACTGCATGAAAAGAGAAAAGTTCTCTCAGAAATTCTCCCATTTCTCCTCAGTTTGAACCAATGGTTCCTCAAACTCCCTGTCTGGAAGTTTGTTCCGAACCACACTGCTTGGTCTCTCCCTCAACAAGCATCATGGATGCATAACTCTACAAATCCAGACACATGTCTTATGCCTCATAACACAACCTTAAAACATTTACATAAGAGGATAAACTAGCACAAAAAGTTTAAACATGTCCTTTCCCTTTTTTATTTCCACACAGTCAATACCGAGGCCTTATCACTACCCTTAACCATCCTACTCCTAGGTCTTGGTTAATAAGGGTACATTCATTCTCATTAATTAATCCAACCATTAATTAATTACATTATATCAAATTAATTAATTAAACAATTAATTAATTAATCATACTCTTTTTATCAATCAATTTTCTCATTAGATACCAATTTATTCTCATTTTTCATCATTATTTCAATCTCACAACAATTAAAAATAGTTCAAGTTCAAAAACTTACCCATAACCTATTTTCCCGTGAGTTCCTCGAATGATGCATGTCACAACAGCCCTGAGTTCCTAAAATGATACATTCAGACTCATGTATCGTGCCTCTTTAGGCCATGGATCAAAATTCAATAACAATTTTTTTAAAACAAATATCACATCACACCACAAGTGCATCACCCAAGGTGAAATAATATCCAACTTTAACAACAAACTACAATCACAACAATCCCACCACGAGTAATCAGATTTTCCTCCATACATGGGTTTTCAATTCCCATGCACGATCTCATTTCCAAGCCTTGAATATTCCAAGTCTCCTATCTACCTTTCCCAAAACAGTAAGACAAAAGAAGAAGAAAGAAAAGAAAACTCTTCTGATACCACTTTGTGACAACCTGACCAAGGTGCCACTAAATAGTGCCCCGAGCTGGTTGGCCACACGCCCTCAAGTGCACCTCCCCATATTCCAGAGGGTGAAAACTAGTAGTGAGGGTCTGATAAGTCAGTCTTGGGGAGACTATACCCACTTTTATCAAAATGAAACACCAATAGAAGAAAATAACAATAACCAAGTGTGGAAGTGTATAAATAACTAGAATAATACCATGTCATATGATAACCAAAACATGAAAATACATAATCATCTAGAAGGTAAAACATGCTATGGAAATTCAAATTTCAAGTGTCTATAGTGCAACTAAAAGTAAAGACGCAATGACTCCCAAGCGGGTCCTGGACCACATACAGTTCCCTCTCCCATTCTCTAATCCCAAACAGAAACCTTTCCCAGGGCTTTCCCTTATCCTATCCCACAACAACAAATTCTACTCGGGTGATGATCAGGTGGCCCCAATAGGGAGTGATTACAACTCAGTAGGCCACCACCAATAGTGTCTAAAATGATTCCATTCAAATGATAGTGCATGCAGTTTTATGAAGAAATAAATTGAATGCATAATTTAAAAAGTTATCACATTGTCATTAATATTTAATCATCACATTAGGGACAATTTCAATTCACGTTTACTATTTGAATCATCATTCATTATTATCATTCATTTGGTGTAAGTCTTCATTACTATCACCCCAAATCTAATTATGTTTAGGTTTCCATGCCTATCACTATATATCATTCGGTGTAGGTCATCATGCCTAGCACCCTAAATTTAATTAAGTGTAGGTCTCCATGCCTATCACTCTATATCATTCGGTGTAGGTCGTCATTCCTAGCACCCCATAATCTCAAGCTTGGATAACTATTGGGGAAGAATTCCATGTCCAAGTCCCAACTTCTAATCGGTCTAGAACTCTATGTCTAACACCACAAAAATATCATCCATTTAATCATTCTTTAATTTACAAGAATTTGAAAAAGTATCCCATTACTAATCCATTGATTAGTTAAACATTTCAAAGGCCATTAGTTAACTCAACAACTAGCTAAGCACATAATCCATTAATCCATTAATCAATTAATTAATCAATCAACACAATTCTCATTACATAATTAATTCCTCACCGTTAATTATCCATATAAAATATCAACTTTTCATAATTAATTCTCACAATTAATTATATTTGATCAACATCATGGCACAAAATTAATTCTCACAATTAATTATCTTTGGTCAACATCATGGCACATAATTAATTCTCACAATTAATTATGTTACATATCCAAATATCATTTCATAATTAATTTTCCCCAATTATTTATCTTAACAAAACTAATTCAATATATCAATTAAAATATCTCAACCCATAAAAAATCTCCAAAATATCTATTTGGGAAACCCCCCTTTGTTTTTTATGTGATTTAATTATCAATTAATAACACGGAAAATCACAAGTCAAATCCACATTCCTAATTAATCCAATTTAGGAATTCAATTATCAAGGGAAGATAAAAAATCATAAACTCACATACACATATCAAAATAATGACTAAGGGAATTCGATTTAGACCACCTACCTAAGTTTATTGATGGATGTTATCCCAACAGAAATCTCCAAAATCTGAGTGGCACAACGTTGTTGATCAAGCTTCAGATCTAAATCTCTAAACCAAAATTAAGATCAAAGGCATCAAGATCTTGAAAATATATATCTAGATCCAAAATCCAAGATCTATATCTCAACTCATAGTTTTAGATCCAAGTAAATGATTGAGATCTTCCATTAAAAGATCATGAAAAGATATAGGAATGAATGGGATGAAATCCACTTACCAGGAAGAGAGAAGATCTTCAATCCGGGATTCTGATCTCGAAGAAAGGTGTCCAAATTGCCTGGAAATCCCTCCATAAGGCTCTGAGATCACCCACAAATTATCAATCCCAAGCCTCGGTCGAACTAGAGAGGTTTTAGGGGTTTGTGGGGTTTCTAAACAAATTTTTTGATTAAACTTCTCTATGTGCATGGTTTCACCTGGGAGGCCGCACGGTTAGGAAAAACCATGCACCAACCATGTAATCTTCCACTACCTGCATAGCTTGATGGCACATGGTTAGTCAAACCATGTTCCAACCATGCCGACCTTCACTATCTGAATGGTTTGTCTAAACCATGCACAAACTGTGCACAACCTCCTATCTTCCTAAGTTCCTTAAAAACTTTACCCAAACACACCCCAAGTCATAACCCAACCCAAAGGTACTTAATAACAACAAAAAGTACCTAAAAACACACAAGTGATTTCTCTAGAAAAGTCTGGGATCTTACATCATCCATGGTGGAGGTTGAGACCAGATCGATGTACAATGGTTTCTGAGAGAATATTTGGACCCAAAGCTTCAGTGTTTACACCATGAGGTAGGATGGTATTGAGTTTTATGCCCTAATACTCATAAATAAGTTGTTTTCATATTTTAAATCCCTTTTAGGATTTCTAAGGACCCTATGGGGGTCAATTTATGATTTATCAGTCAAAAAAGGGTTTTCAGGAGGTTTGTAGGGGTTTCCCATTTGAAAACCACAACTACATGCCATGTGGTTTTAAGAACACATGATATGTGTTATTCCAGTTTGGGGAAGATGGATTTTTTGGAAGTACATTCCGTGTACTGGGAGTAAAAACTGTGTAGTGGTTCATGGAAATGTGGTAGTGTAGTTGGGAAGATAGAATTTTGGAACTACACACCATGTAATTGGAGTACACACTATGTAGTGGTGCATGTCCATGTAGCTGAGTAATTCGGTAGATGGAATTTTGGGACTACACGCCATTTACTCAAAGTGAACAACCTATAGTGGAAGATGTTCATGTGGCTGAGTACATGGGAAGAAACCCCATGTAAGGGGGACATTACCTTGTAAACATACATGACCATACCCAAAGTATGACATCTCCATGTAGTATTACATGACCCGACCCCATGTATGCCCTGACCATATAGTAGTACAAAGAAAAACCTTATGTGATCTAGGTCATGTAGAATTATATGGGTAGATAGGAGGTTTTAAAGTAAATGTCGTTTACTGAGGGTATATACGGTGTACTTCCCCTTTGTTACCCTTTTGTGGGTTTTAGTGATTTTGTGCCCTAGAGTAATAATGGGACATAAGGGAAGTCTATTTTGAGTTTTTTCCATGTATAACATAATGGTGGGGACCTTGGGGTGTTTTGAGTACTTCAAAGATGTGGTTTGAGATGAGTAAGTTATGACAGAGATGTTTTCCTCTATAAAGTGAGTTGAGATTTCTCCTGAGAGTGAGACACAATATAAGACTTGGGAGAGGGTCATGAGAATTATTAGAGGAAATAAAATGATTCTGTTTGAGAACTTCATTGGTTATGGAATGGGATTGTCCCTTATTATCATGATTTATTTGGTGTATAGGCCAACCTTAGGTGACTTGGAAAGGGGTTGGGTTTAATTTTGTCTCCCTTATGATGATTTAATACCTTTGGGGATTATGAGTCCATGAGATACTGGAGACTGAGTTATGGGATGTGTGACCTCAAAGAGATGGGTGTTGGATCAAGAGTTTGGTTGTTACCAAGGATTGGAATAGGGATGCCTCTGCTTGATTTCAATTTCTCAGGATCCAAATAGGGATGCCTCTATTAATGTGTTGGCTTAGAGGACCAAGTGGGTGCTGAATTGATATCATAAACTAAGAAGGTCATTGTTTCTGGTTAATAATGGTTACATGTTTTCCCTTTAGAGAAGAACTGATGTACGAACTGATGGGGATGAGATATTGAGGATAGTCATGGGTGTTTGGCCATCCCTTGATATATTTATCTATTTTTTGAGGTTTAGACTTAGTTTACACTACATGGTTATTGTGATATGGTTAGTCTTCCAAATTTAGGAGACTGATTTACTAATATGGGCTTCCATTTATAAGAGATTTTGACTTGATGATCCATAGATATAGTTTTAGATGTCTGAAAAGAAACTCCACATCTAAGGCTTAGAGAACTGGACATGATAATCCATAGATATGGTTTCAGATATTTGTTGTGATGCTCCACATATGAGGTTGGATAGGTTGGATAGGATGTGCCATGCCTGTGGGATATGAGGTTGGACATGATTATTTGTATCAATATCAATAGTTTTGTTCATGGTTTGTGTGATGGACTAAGGTTCCAAGCATTTTTTATTTTGATACAACTGAGAATGTTGGATATGGAAATCCACATATGCGATTTAAATTCCAAAATGTGGCTATGGGAATGGGAATTAATGGCATACCATATGGAATATGATGTAGGAATGAAGCTTCTCATCTTTGGGCCGATTCCAAACTAACTCTATGGAAAAAACTAGTGTTAATGAATTGTTATATGTTGGATTCATGATCCAAAACTTTTTTTTAATAAACATGTAAGATGTTGGATTAATGCTCTAGGTATTAGTTGTACTCTATCATAGTATGAGTATCAGGGACTGATGCATCTAGGTACCAAGTATTAGGTAGAGAATGGAGTTAGAAGGACATGATTGAGGTTGCCTTATATTTGTATCTTGAATAATATAAATTTCATGGAATGAGTTCCCATTGTTGATATAATTGGTTTGGAAAGCCATGGAGGGGGAAACTGTAGATTATTTGGGATGCACGACCATTGAGAAATGCTCAGAGACACCATGGTGCTAGCCAAAGCAGGTATGCTCAATCAAACTCTCATACCTAAGGATTGATGGTTGTTTTGTTTCTCTTCATTTCAGTTATGTTTCAGTTAGGATGAGAATATTTCATGATAATTAACTTAGGGTACCAGGTTATAGGTTTACCATTGAGGTTGACTTTCTCAGATTTAATTCTCACCCCCTATAACTGTGCATGCATACCTTATATCTACATTCATTTTGAGCAGTGATACATGATGGATAGGGAGAAGGCCCATGATTTCATGATAGAGTAGGTTGCTCGTGTGGAGTCTAATAATTGGGCTAGAGTATCTCAACGGGGTATTGGAGATTGAGTATATGATATGGATTAGAGTTATTAGTAGATCTTGATGTATTTATTTTTCAGTTGTTTATTTTGTGTATTTTATCATCCCAGTAGGCGATCGATGTTGTATACATGGTATGAATGTCCAGGACTTTATTATATTTCATTTCATTACAACATGCTTCCATTTTAGTTTATTTATTATTTTCACACACTCTGATGTATATAATGTTTGCTTATTCACTTTTATTTGTGCACTATGATATGGCGGTATAATCTCCTCATAGTTCCACCTTAGACCCCCATTACTAGTCATCGACCTCTAGTGTATAAGGAGGCACACTAGAGGTCTTTTAAAGAACTGAATTAGGGAACTAGTTTAGTGGAATCTAGGGAGGGATGTTATACAGTAGGATTAATTCTTTGGTGGTGCAGTGTATTCCTTATTTCTATGTTTAAGAACACCACACTATAAACAACCAGGTACATTACGGTGATGGGGCGGATAAGTGACTGATCTGGTGGATTTATTTTATATTTTCCTACTTCTCTTGGAGTGACCCTACCTCATTTATTTATTCCCAAAGTTGAAATTAACATCAACACTCTGATGAACGAATGACACCTCTCTATTCAGATTTCTTTCCAGTTCTCTCTCTCAAACCAACACCTTAGTCACCATTTCTATATAGTTAGTAATAAAAAACATTACTATGTTTGAGAAAACCTCAAGCTGGAGACCCAACTCAAAGATATGGGCTTTAAGTATCTCACTATCATCTATCTCTGATGATAAGTGTACAAGGTGAATTAATTCAGTAGCATATTCATTAACTTTCATATTTATTCCAGTTGAAAAAAGTCTACCATCATTTCTATTTGGATGGATTATGGGAAGAATTTGTTATTGAATAGTTATATTATCTCAATCCAAATTATCTTGAATGACCAAGTTATTCCAATATAGTTTTAGTTCCTCAAGTATATAGGTTTCTATCTTGACCTTTATTTCATTTGTAGTTCCCAATAAGTCAAAAATTATGGTCATCCTTCTTAGCCATACCTCTTATTACTCAGGTTTAGAATCACTATGAAAAATTAGTGAGTTCTTATTTAGAAATTCTATTGAGTGATTCACTTAATGAGCTTCCTCAGTCTTAGGTCCCTTTTAAACAACTTTAAATGTTTTCATGATACTCTGAACCAAATCATGGTTCACCCATGGTTCAGGTTCAACCATGTTCCCAGATTCTCCCTTCACTGATTTCTTATTCTTCTTACTAGTTTCATTTTTTTTCTATAAACCATTTTAAAAATAAAAAATTAATACCTTTTTATATTAATCTCTTAATGTTTATATTTTATATATTATACAAACTATCAAAATATCACAATATCAAATTCAAATAACCATGTGACAATGCAGTCCTAGTGGAAAGTATCTTTAATAATGCTTGATACCCAACACTCATTGTATAAATCTATGACAATGAGTTGATGACAACCTAGAAGTTCTTAATAACACTTTTTGTACCCATAATGACCTAGTAACTTGAAGTTCAACATAAAAAGTTTAGCTATGCATTTTTATGCTATATATTTCAAGTCTGGACATGTACTATCTCCTTGTTACCATCCCAACTTAAAGGAATGACCAAACTAATACCTTTTTTAACATCCCCATCCAACCCATTGTCTTGTACCATGTTATAGGTTCTAATAACCTTAGGCGATATTCTCTAGACACCAAATACTAGCAATAAATGGGAAGGGTTTAAACACAAAGTTAGAAGGGAAAAAATTTACCCTATTTAACACAATCACAACTAATGTAATATAAAATATGAAATAAATACAATAAAAAACATCTCTATAAATTATTCCTATAACTAAACCCAATAGTAATAAAAATGAAAAAACCAATAACAACCAATAAATAAAAGACCAAAATCAGAGTATCAATGAAATAGTTTAAAATAGAAACTAAAACTACAATGTAGTAAAATAATCTATTACCAAGGTGAAACCACTCTAGAACATGACACCATCTCTCCAAGATCCATCTATAATAACAATGATAGCAATTAACAAGGTGATATACTAGTGAAGTTTTAGGCATGTCCCATTCTTGTTTCATGAAAAATAACTTCAAGATATGAAGCAAAGTTCATATGCATGGGTGAGTATAAAAACGCAGTAGGTAACTCCTAAATACTTTTACCATGTTCCAATATGACCAGAAATAGGTTATCTCATAGGAATTTAAAATATGTAAGAATATTAAAAAATTACTAAGAATATTTCATAATATAAAATATATTGATGAAAAGATTTTACAAAAGTAATATAATCAGAGAAGTATTTTATTTTCAAAGTAGAAAAATAAATCCATTAATTTCCATTTGGAATAATCATTTGTGTTCACACACACACACACACCCATGCATACTGATTGACATCCCAATGCTCATGAGGGGTGATACGTCCTCCACAAAGTTATCACTTGGTGTAAATACTCCACATTCCAATCTATTCAACACTGAGCACCAAGTCTATTTCAAAAAATCCCAGTACAATGAAATCATGAAAACACACCAACTATGTGCCTTACGAGTCAGAATCAATAACTAATTTATGTCAAGAACATGCATTAAAACCATATTTATTTTAAGAAAACATATTTAGTAAATTTATCAAACATGTTGTGGGAAACACCCACAATCTAGTTTGAAAATGAAACAAGAAACATAATCATCAACAGAGTTTTGGTAGGGTAAAACTATTTAAAATATGAATAGATTTATTGAATAAATTCAACATTATTCATATTCCAATAAAAATGGAATGAGGAAAAACCACCCACCTCGAGTTCATTTGGCACAAAATAATTTTAGACGATTCCACAAATTTGACCTCTTACTTACATTCTTCTATCAAATGACAAGATAAACTAATAAAGCGTAATGTTATCCCATAGATCCAGGTATAAAAACATTGATATATAGTTATATTCAATAAAATACGAGGAGGTACAAGATGAGAAGGAAGAACAAGGTCCTAATATTTGATTTCCATGATCTAACACTCAAAACATCATTCGAATTAGACTCTAGAGATCAAATATCACCATAAATCACTTAAGGGAACCTTGTAAATTGAGATATTAGGTTAAGATAAGAAGAATTAGACTTTTTAATGGTTTTCAGGTTAAAATGTAAATTTATATAAAATTTAAATCCCTTCATATTGTTAATCCACACAGTTTGAATAATTGTGTTCTAATCATGAAAATAAGATCTATCCATTTTTTTCAAGTTATATGGTTCATTTAGTGGTTTTTAAAAACCGTGCACCAACTTTGAACCTACATATTAACTCCAAAAAACTCTCACACAATTTATTGGAGACTTTATCATGGTTTTTATTAACCATTCTCAAACTGTGCACCTATATAAAGGCATCCTAAGCCTTCTAAAAAATTCCATAATCTTCCCAAGACTTAACCAAAACACCTAAAACTGGGGGTGTTATAGATGATGAGGAGTAATTTACCTTGATAAAAAATAGAAATACCAAATAAAATATGGGAATGTTAGGATGAAATAAAACTTTAATATTATAATTGAGGAAGACCATGACCTATTGAGTTGGAAATTGAGTTGATGAAACCCTTACAACTTTTATAAATTTTGATTCAAAACACCATTAGAGAAATAAATCATTATTAAACATTTAATATTATAAAATATAATAGAATCATGATACAAAATATTAAATTGATTGTAGATACACCATTCTAAATAAAACATGGTGTATAATAAGAAATATGTCTTAAGAGGTGAAAATTTGAGACTATATTACCTTGAATTTTCACTTAGTTGATCACACCATAACCTACTATATAGTAAAAAAACTACCTTAATCAATTAATTTAGAACCTTATTAATAGTCATAAAAAATTTTAAACTTAATTTATAATTATTATCTACATGTATATCAGTTATTTATTATCTATTTTAAATATTGGGTGTGATTAATCTTGATCGTTTTGGACTAGTTTCATAATTTGCAGTGCTATTATTCATTATCGTACCAAAATTAATCATCCGAAGATCATAAAAGGTAATTTAATTTATGTTTAACTATAGTTTATAGAGTTATAATTTTATTCTATGGTATTTTTATTTATGGTTATTGTTGATGAAATTGGCGACAAACATGTTTTAGTAATTTTTAACACATGAACATTGATATATTAATTAATGAGTTAAATGTTTATATTACCAATACATAAGAAAAATAATAATTATTTAATTATTAATATATAATATCAAGTTTCCAATTCCATACTTGATATAAATTTATGTCATTTTTCATGTTGGTGGTTTAACCGACCCAACAAGAATATGCTATGATCTATGTGTTATTATAGATATAAAAGATATCATCTGGTTATAATATCAATATAAAAAAATTATAATGAAATTATTTATATGTTATTAAGGGTAGGAATAAGAATTTTTAAGATTTATAAGAATAAGGTAAATTAAAAATAATTATCCACTTATAAATAAACCACTTTTCCTCTTGGTATGTTCATTTTAGGTGGTTAGTTTCACAATAATAATTTATTGATAATATTACTTATAAAATGCCTAATTTATATTTAAAAATATAAATCATGAAATAAGTAACATATATATTCACTAAAACTATTTATATAACCATCATTTAAAAATTTTAATGAAAAGATAAATGTGTCATTCATGGAGGTGGTAGTCCGCACATGCGCATGAGCATCATTTTCATTTTTTTGATTGAATGGGATGATAATAGATAATTTACATACCATCAATATAATAAAATTTTACTATATTATTTATAATTATTTAATTATATACATATGATTTGAATGGATTTATATGTGGTTGGGTGAGAAGGGTAAAGAAAGGAAGTTAAAGGGTACGTAATACTTACATTGAGAATCTAGTTCTTTTCTTGAAGTATCCATTAGGAATGTGGTACTTGGGGATCTTTTTTGAGGATAGAGGATGAAAAAAATGTATAGTGGCTATAGAATAAGTAAATTGTTTATATTTTCATGGGAATTTCTAATTATGTGTGTATCTCTAAAAGGGTTGAAGTGATATCCTTTTATAGGTGAAAAAGAGGGACAAATCATTGGAAATGAATGTTAGTTAAGTGGTAAGAATGAAATTGCCTAAGAGTTAAGTGATTCAGGTGGGAAAATGTTGGTGAAACATGTATTTATAAATATAAAACCTAAAAAATGTATTCTTGAAGGTATAAGTGTAAAATTTATTCAATAAAATTTGAGCCACATTGGATTACCCATTTTAACACATATTAATCCTGATCAAATATTAATTATGGTTATTATTTATCACTAAAAATATAATATGATAGTTCTTATAAAATTTTTATGTGATTAATCTTAATTAATAATCCATTAAATCTAATTTAATTTATAATTATAATAAAATCAACTTTTAAATTAAAACATATTATTTAAAAAAAAATATTTTTTTGTAGATTTTTTTGTTTCAATCATTAAGTGTTCTTAATCTTATTTAATATTGATTTCCAATTAAATGTGTGTTAATTAATTTGTTTATATATATAAATAATATATTATAGTTTTATTTTAAAATATATCTATATAATTTTAAAAAAATTATAGCATTTAGAAAATTAACATTCTTTGAAAAATAATTGTTCTACCAAAGTAACTAATATTTACCTTGGTAAATTAATTTTCTAACTAAAAATGAAATTGAACCCATTAATTAATTTTATCATTATATTTAAAAATATTATAATCATTTTATCATGTTAAATTTCTAAAAATGTTAAAAATTAATTTTAAAATAATAATTATATAATTTATTAAAAACAATTTATTAAGAAAAATATTACTTAAGTTATAAAAAATCAAATATAAGTTTGCAAATGAGAATAAATATTTTTAAATTTATAATATAAGTCATAAAATGAATAATTTTTCTATAATTAAGTTTCATAAATGTAACATATCTCCCCAAATTATTGGCTTAAGATGAAAAAGATGTGCAGCTAAGCTTAGGTGATGTCCCCAGGACACCAAAGGATGAAAATAAATTCCAAGAGATTAGTAAAACAATAGGGGATGATTTTACTTAAAGAACAAACAACCTATCAAGAAATATATAATAACAAATATGGTAATGTGATTTATGATATCTAAACCACATAACTCAATAAAATACCAATACAAGAACCATATTAGTGTAACAATAGAATAATAAATAAGAAATCAAGGCTAAGACTTAAAAGTATAAAGATGATGGCACCAAAGTGGCACCGATCCAGAATAAGAAGTATATAATCCACAACTCTAGCTCTAATACTAATGAAAATAGTGTCAAGGAATTACACTCATGAAATAAGAAACATTCCCCTTCCATGTATCTAAATAGACGACATATTCAAATGCACCAAAGTTCCCAAGAAGGGGGTGAGTATATCACTCAATAGGTAATCCTAAAATACTTCCCAACAAATTCCAATAAGACATGAAAATGTTAGGACATTTTATATAAAATATTTGAAAATCAGATAAAAATTTAATACAAGATATAAATAGGTTCCATGGAAAATATTAAAAAAATATTTTAAAATATTTATTACCAATTGGAATAATCATTACATTTTCACACCCACACACAAGAACTATGAATGAAACCATAGAACTCCCTATATTCATTAGTGGTGATTCATCATTTCACCAAGATGTTATTTGGTGAACCACTTTGATGGGGGTAATTTCATGACCCTATCTATCCCAATTTTATGGGGGTACTTTCACACCCTTATCCATTCCATTTTTAACATGTAGTCATGCCAACATAATTATGCTAAGATACTAATTAAATCATTTACTTAATTATAAATTATGTCATTATTATTTATAAATCAACTTTATTTCTATTGGGACCTCTTAGTTTTAATGATCACTAAATAATGTTTCTTTTGATATTAATGAGTTTTCTATGTTATGATAGCATTTTATGACATAAAGCATATTGGTGAAATTTTGACTAAGTATGGGAAAGAATAAACTCTAGAAATGACTCACCATTGGGGAAAACTCACCATCAGGGTGAAAATATGGTTAAGTATGGGAATGACCTACCATCTGATATGACTCAACATTGAACCAATAAATTTGGCTAAGTGTTAAAAAAACCTACCATCAGAGAAAAGTCACCGTCAAGATGAAAATTTGGATAAGTTTTGGAAAGACCTACCACCAGAGAGAAGAAACCATTAAAATGACCTACCACTAGAGGATGATTCACCATCAGAACTCTGTCAGCTAAAAAATTGGAAAAGTGTTGAGATGACCTTCCACCAGAGATGAGTCACCATTGATCCTGACTCACCAACAACTCAAGTCACCAATAGAATTATCTCACCATTCAAAAAAATTCACTATCACTATTTATGATTATTTTTAAATAACTATTTATAATGTATATATTATAAAATTTAATACTAAGAGTTATTTTAATGTTTTTTATTAAATTATTTCAGAGTTGCATTAAAATTTGTGTTAGTTGATCAGTATGAGGAGAAGAAGATATGGATGATTATTCCTAAAATAGATACCCATTCATGCTGATATTAAATGAAGAATTAGATTCCCTCATAAAAATAGGAATATAAGAAACTCAAGGAGAACAAATAGAATATCTAAGTGAGCTGAACATTACAAGATAAAAAGAAGATTCCTATATATTATGCCTTACACAAATCATATTTACTAGAGATAAACTATAGAATAATTGAATCACATTGAACATCTAGATTACTTCCTATGAACTAACTGAAAGGATTTTAAGAAAATCTGTTTTACTTTAATTTTTAGAAACATGACTCTTCCTTTATTTCAAGCTACACTAAAGGAGTCACAAGATACAAATCATATCAGACCGAGAAACACTATATTATTTACATCGTTATTTTATCTTTATATTTATTACCTTTTACATTATAAGTAGTGTGTGTTTACTCTATATATTAAAAATGAACAATAACTCCTATGCTATAACTAGAAGTGACTAGATATCTTCTCAAACTCTCTTTACACTTGTTTACCTATGCTTGTTGTGGAAGATGTCCCCATGTGGCCTGTATACCAGTTTTCTCACTGTTATTGTGGAAGAGGCCCCTTAATGGTTTGGATATATTTTTTTCTATTGTATAAATGATCTAGGTTGTGGTTCAAATATTATTTTATATAATTTTCTTTGGCAGAAGGAAATTTTCAAATATAGAGGATTAAGTCACTGCTTGAGACTAAACCTCTTGTATTTATTATGCTATGTGTTTTGTTTTTTTATTTATAATATTTAAACTGGAATTTATTTTTAAAATAAAAACAAAAAAACTAATTTGATAGTTAGACTTAATTAGTGTTTATATAAGGTTTTGGTTAAGTAAATTAATTACAAAAGTTAAATCAGTTTTCATAATTGTTTTAACTGAGACTTAATCAATCTTTGAGAAATATTTTAAAAGATCAAAACTTATATTGATATGATATTTTTATTAATTAGACCTTTTAATTAAATTGGGGTATTTTATTTAAAACCTTTTTATACATAAATTTTATTGGGTACTCAATTCACCCTCTCTTGAGATACTCACTCTGACCAACATTTTTTATCAAAGGCTTTTAAAAATATTTTTAATTGTGATTTTAGTTATATTTTAAAGATCTTAATTTTTTGTCATTTCAAAATTTATTTCTTTAAATGGATAATAGAAAAGAAGGTGCTACCAAAATAAATCCTTTATTTAATGAAAATAACTATTCTCAATGGAAAATAAAGATGAAAACCCATATTGAAAGTATGGTTTTTGAAATTTGGTCTACTATATAGGATAAATATATTTTACCTAAGACTATTAGGAATACTTGAGATGATGCTCCCAAATTTTCTTATAAAAAATTGAAAAGATATGATTTTTTTTATATTTCTTTAGAAGATAAATAATTCAATAGGATATATTCTAGTAAAATTGATTTTGAAATTTTGGATACTTTAGCTATTTTACATGAAGGAACTATGGATGTTAAAGAAATGATATTGAATACTTATACAATTAAATATGATACTTTTAAAATGAAACCCGATAAAATAATTTTTAATATATATCTCAGGATCAATGAAATAGTCAATACAATGAGCTCCTTGGGAAATCTAGTGTCAGATAAATACCAAATCATGAGACTGCTGAGATATTTTTTAAAGAGATGGAGAGGGACATCTGTGTTAATAAGAGAATCCTACCACATCTGTAAACTACCTGTCAAGGAATTGATTGGGAAGTTGATGATGTATGAGGAATAGCTTAATGTTAACCATGAAGAGGATGATGAGCCTACAATAAAATTTGTTTCTTTCAATACTAATGTATTAGAACATAAATAAAAGGAAAAATTTCAATCTAAAAGATACAATGATGATAAATCACCACTGGACAGTGATGAAGAAATGGCCTATCTGGCTAGAAGGTTTAAGAAATTATATAAGAAGAATAAATTCTTCAGGAATCTGAGTTATAAAGGAAATTATAACTATAGAGTAACTTGTAAAAATTACTTGAAAAGAGATAAAAAAACAAATGAGATTACCTGTTATGAATATAAGAAAAAATTCCATGTTAAGGATGACTATCCTAAGTTGAAATAAAAAAATAATTATGGGGAAAAAGATAGAAAATTTAATAAATCCATGAAACCCACATAGAGTTCCTCTGAGTAAATCTCTAGTGACTTAGATTCCACTGATGAAGAAAATCCTGATATATCAAACATATGATTCATGAAAAAAATATTTGAGGTACCTACCGTATCTTCATTAAATAATTCTGATCACTCTAAAAATGAAAATAAAGATTATATCTATAGAGAAGAAATGTTTTAATACCACAACATGATTGAGGATAACTTTAATGAGATTAAATAAAAATACAAAATTTTGATTAAAGAACATGTTTTATCTATTAATGTTAAATCTAATATCACTATAGAAAAATAAAATATTACTCAATTATTAAAAGAAAATACTAAAATAAAACTTTCAAATAAGTAACTAAATAAATATTTAAAAATATTTAAAAATGTAAGAAAACTCTAACTCAAATATCTGTAAAACAAATTGCTCCTAAATATATTACTATTCTAGGATATCAACCTAGATAGAGAAGAGTTGTTAGGAGTACATATTTTCCTAAGTTTAAATCTGAAAATTATGCTACTATTTATTATTCAAGAGGACCAAATAAAGTTTTTTTATTTTAAAAAGTTTACATTCTTCTTTAAGAAAACCATTAAGAAAATATGGTTTCCTAAATCTTTAATCACTAACATATCTAGACCCAAGAAAATCTCGGTACCAAAATTATTTCCAGTATAAACTTTGTTTTGAAGGGAACCTATTTGAAGAGATCCTATCGAAATCTACAGTACATGGATAACAGTTATTATAGATATATGATGGGAGATTACTAAAGATTCTAGAATCTGATAAAGGTTTATGGTGGCCATGTCATCTTTTGTGACAATGCTAATGAAAAAATAAATTGTCTTGGAAAAATCAGTAACAGTAACTCAGTTTTAATTTTTAAATTACTTTTTGTTGATTATATAAAATATAACCTACTTAGAATATCAAAATTATGTGATGATGTTTTTAATTGTAAGTTTGAAAAAAATGCTTGTAATATTTTTAATTATAAATATACTTTAGTATTTACTACTTTGAGAAATGATAATGTGTATGATATTAATATTGATTCTTTAATTTCAAAAAATGTTTCTTTCTAAAGTTCCTTTCATAGAAAATCATGGACTTGGAATAAGATACTAGGCCACTATTACATTCAATCACTTACAAATAACACTAGGAAAGGGTTAGTCTAGGATCTATCCAAACTTGAATTACCAAATGACAATGTCTTCCACCCTTATGAAAAAGGAAAACAGCACATGATTCCTTTTAAATTAAAGAAAGATGTTTCAACTTCTCAACCTCTTGAGTTAGTTCACATGGAATTTTTTAGACCATCCATAGTTTCTTGTTTAAATGGTAATAACTATGTTTATGTACTTGTATATGAATTTTCTAGGTATACTTGTGTATTCTTTTTAGTTCAAAAAATAAAGCTTTCTCTTATTTTTTCCAAGTATGATAAATCTATAGAAAACCTTTGTGAACTTATAATTAAGACCATAAGAAGTAATCGTGGTCGTGAGTTTTAAAATAAAGACTTTGAATCCTTTTCCTCACATAATGGATATAACCATAACTTATATACTACACATGTACCTAAGAATTATTTAGAAAACCTTGAGGATGATTTATCCAACTTGAACATAAATTCAAAACCTTCTGATTCAGTTATAAAGCAATCAGAAAAATCATCTAGTTCTGAGGAACTTATAGAACCTAAACCTATAAAGGACCCAGAAGTGACCATCCATTATTTTTCTAGAGATTTTAGGAATCTAAAATACTACCCTTTAGATGATGTTGTTAGAGACTTAGATATACATACAGAAAATAGATATTCTCTAAGAAACTAGGTTGAACATCTAGAATTCTTGTCACAAATTAAACCTAAGAACATAAATGATTCAATTAATGTTGAATTATGGGTAATGGATATGAAAGAAGAACTTAATTAATTTAAAAGAAATAAAGTTTGGGAACTTTTTGATAGACCCAAAGACACTTTGATTATAAGAACTAAATGGGTGTTTAGAAACAAGTTTGATGAATTTGGCACAATCTTAAAGAATAAATCTAGACTAGTTGCACAAGTGTATAGTAAAGAATAAGTTATAGAATATGAAAATACCTCTTCACTTTTAGTCATACTTGAAGCCATTAGAATACTAATTTCCTATACAGCACATCTAGATTTCAAACTATATCAAATGAATGTCAAAAGTGAATTCTTAAATGGATATATAGTTGAGGATATTTTTGTTAAACAAACCCATGTATTTAAAAATCCTCATTTTTCTAATCTAATTTTTCAGTTAACAATATATTTATATGGTTCCTTAGAGCTTGGTATGAAAGGATCAACTCTTTTCTTATTTCAAAAGGATTTTCAAAAGGCATATCTAATCCTACTCTATTTATGAAAATAATTTCAAAATATTTTTTAGTTGTTCAAATTTATATAGATGATATTATTTTTAGATCTTCTAAAAATTATTTATCCACTGACTTTTTAAAAATTATGCAAAATTAATTTGAAATGAGTTTAATGGGTGAACTGAAATTCTTTGGTGGTTTTCAGATTTTTCAAAATAAATAATGAATTATCTTAAACAAAGTAAATATACTAAATACCTTTTAAAAAATTTTGTTTTGGATAACACCAAGAGTAGTGATACTCTTATGAGTACCACTTATATATTAGATCTTGATAAAGCTGGGAAATCAGTGGATCAAAATAGCTATAGAGGTATGATCAAAATTTTTATATACTAAACTGCCAGTCGACCTGATATTAGGTTTAGTGTGTGTATGTGTGCTAATTTTTAAGCAAAAACAAAAGATACACACTTAGCTGCTGTAAAAAGAATTTTAAAATACCTCAATTATACTACCAATTTAGGAATATTATATCTAAGTTGAAAAATCATTTTATTTAGTTAGTTATTCAAATGTTAATTTTGGTGGTTGTAAATTAGATAGAAAAAGAACCTCTAGAACATGTCATATTTTGGGAAAGACTATAGTATCTTGGTGTAGTAGAAACAAAATTATATTGCACTATCTACTACTGAAGATGAATACATAATTGTAGGTCGCTGCTATGTAAAATTTTTTTGGATGAAAAATTCTTTAATAGACTAAGTATATCAATTCTAACATGCCCCTTTAAATTAGGACAACCCAAGTACTATAAAAGTTTCTAAAAATCATTTATCTTACTCTAGAAGAAACACATTAATGTAAGATATCACCTTTGAGGGGACATTTCCAAAAGGGTGATATAACTCTTGAATACATTGGTACAAAACCTCAACTTACTAATATTTTCACTAAGCCTTTAATTAAGATAGAATGATATACCTAAAACATGAATTAGACATGATAAATTTTATTTAAGTTTAAATTCTTTGGGACCACCATTGGAGTGTTACCCACTATTATAATTTTACCCATTTTAGAGTTTTACCCAATATTGGAGCTTTACCCACCATTGAGTTTTACCCATAATTTGAGTTTTACCCACCATTTAGTTTTAACCACTATTTAGTTTTACCCACTATTGGTTTTACCCACTGTTGGAAACCTTATGACTTTTTAAAAATTTTGTTGTTAATTTTAATCCACCATTTCTAATTTCTTTATATGAGTTATTTATTTAATTTTTATTTTGATTTAATTATTATTTATATTATTTATTTATGAATCCCTAAAATTCCTAAATGATATAAAATTAGACACTCATCTAATTCTCAATGCTCTCACTCCCTTGCGCCTTTGGTCTCAAACCTCAATGTTGCCCTTTTCTCTTCCAAACGTCGGTCTTATCTTTCCTTCACCTGAACCTTCTGAGATGATCACCATGGTTAGCATAAATAGAGCTATTAAATCTTCCTCATATGATTCGTGTCCTTCAAATAAGAAAAAAGGAGAGTCAATTCATTCTACTATTGATCTAGTAAATAAAAAGCTTGCGAAGAGAGTAGTGGTGCCCAGAAAAGAAGTCTATTCAGAATGGTTGATGCCCAACAAGTCTTTAGTTCTTAGAGTTATACAAGACCAAGGATGGGTTGAATGATTCTCTAATAACCAGAGACCTTTCTATCGTAGTATAGTGAAATAGTCTTATTAGTTTATCGAGTTTAGTTTTGAGGGAAATGAAGATTAGTTAAAAATTTAAGTAAATAGATGAAAAGTTGTCTTCTCTTTAACACAATGGGATAAATGTGTGAGCATTCCTGATGAAGGAGTTGAAAAATACTATCAAGGAACTATTATTGATAACAAAAATAACTTTTTTTATGAGGATTATTTTGATGAATTAACTAGAGAAGAGATAGTAAGAAGACCCATTTCTACTGAACATGATGGTGAATACTGGTTTCTCTTCAAGTTTATCCAGAATATGATTTTCTTGAGGAAAGGTTATTTTTTGAAAATGAGGTGTTATGATATTTATCTTTTGTGTCTTTTGAAAATAAGATAAAAGATCAACCTGTATAGATATCTAATGGTACACATGATGGAGATGTGTAAGCCATCTTTAAGGTCAAAATTTATTATCTACCCCAAGTTTATTTAACAATAGTATAATCCAAATATCTAGTTGATGAAGGTGAAGAATTATTTCTAAAGTGTGGAGGTTTCTATATCACATGAGTCATTTTGAAAAGGATGAAGATTAGCTGGAACCCATAGAAGAAGCATTGGGTTGATGATGTTTAAAGACTTTATGAATACTTCAATCCAGTTGATCATCCAACTAGACTGAAGAACCTTTTGGATCCTAGTTTGGAACCACATGAAGTGGTAGAATATTCAGATGAGGAAGAAGATGCTTCTTCCATTGGTAATGAGGAACTATAATATCCAGTTGAGGAAGGAAGTGACCCATATTTTCCTCAAGGCTCCCAATCTATTACTCATGGTTCTCCTAGTCCACCTAGGTCTCTATCTATGAGATAATATCTTTTTAAAGAAGGTAGTGAAGTAGAATAAATTGACGTTTTTGGTGAAGAGAAGTTCAAAAGAACCTATATGTCTTATAAATAATATGGTGGGAATGAAGAAGAATAAGTAGAAGTAGTAGAATAAGAATATGGAGATGATGAAGAAGAAGGAGGATAAAATGTGGAAGATGGAAATGGAAATGGGAATGGCGATGAATATGAAAACGATGGAGGATATGACCATGATGGTCCAGCGGGACATGTTAGAGTAGAGGATGTAGAGGTGACTCAAAAAATTATTTCTTCTATAGGTTTATTAGTTATTTATAAATCTGAATAAAGACCCATCCTAGTTCTAGGTATGGAAGGAGATTCTAATTATAAAAATGAAGCATCATTTGAGGGGGAGAAATATACAAGTATGGAGAGTCATCCTATTGATTATGTTATTGAGGGATATCATTACTTTCTTATAGATAATGTAAATATGGATGCAGAATAGTCTGTTGTTGAATAGTCAGTTAGTGAGAAGATATAGGTTGAACCTACTGTTGCTGAGAATACAATTGTTGTTCAAAGATATGTTGAGCAGTTTGATATTTCACCTACCATTTTTGAGTCTATATATGATGAATATATAGTTTTTAAGACTTTTAGTATGTCTTTGGTTTGATTTATGGATCCATTTCTTGAGGAATGGGATAAGTATCCAGCGTATGTCAGACTTGGTCTAGACTAATCCGATTTAGATGACGAGAGGCTTGCTTTTCAAGGTGAGATGCATCCTAAGGGATATTTATCTAATAATATTGATTCTATATGAAAGTTTCATAGGTTTTATTCTGATATAACTGCACCTTCCATTGCCTCTATATCCTTGTCTCTTCTTGCTATTGCTTCAGTGATAGCTTATGTTGTCACCCGAGGTGACTTAGAATACTTCATAGAAAGGTTTCTCTCTGATTTTGGTTTGATTGTGAAGAATCAGAAACCTCATGTTACTAAGTTGAGTGAAAATCATAAAATGTATTTTTTGAGATGGTGATACATCATATTCAACAAAAAATGATGCATCACATTCAGGAAGTGGATATTGAAAATATAATACTTTTCAGTGAGATGGATTCTGTGAAATTTGTGTTGGAGGGAATGTAGACTGCCTTTACTGGTAGTATGGATTATTTACTTTAAAGGATAGAGAGTATGAATTCAACACCTTTTACTTATAGTGCCCCAAATACTTTTGATATTGATTTGATCAGACCTGTTATTAGAGAATATCTTCATTTTGTATCAGGTGATGTACCTAACATGCCTCAAGAAAGTTTCAAGAAAACAAGACATAATAGTGATCATATACATATGATGGTTAGAGAGTACATGAAAGATATTAAGGTTGATAGAAAAATAATCGCAAAAACTATTAAGTATTATAAATCTTGGATTTACACTAATCATGAGTTGAATGATCATTTAAAGTTCCTTGTAGAGAACCTAAGGATGCCTCTAGTTAGTCAAGAGTTTAAAGATCAAGTGAATCAGTTGAAGGTGATGAACATAGTGCTTAAGATGTTTATGGTTGTGAAGAAGGATTTATTTAGTACTACGGAAAGGGGAGGGAACATCATCATGGATTTAATAATTCTTATGAAACCCTTTCTGCTTGTTTATGGAATTACTGTGGTGGCTCAAGATGCCATTCCTATTACTTCCCATCTAACACCTCCAGCTTCTAATCTAGAATTCTTCAGACCAGGTATTACAAGAGACCCAAATGATCCCTTACCAACTCATTTCCAGCCTTTTAGCCTCACTCCCAGAGAATCAGTGTAACATATCAGGCATGAATCATCATTGGGAATGAATATGTTTGGGAAAGACTCACTACCAGACATGACTCACCTCTGGGGATGACTTACCATCAGGGTGAAAATATAGTTAAGTATGGGAAAGACTTACCATCAAATATAACTCACCATTGAACCAATAAATATGGATAAGTGTTGAAAACACCTAACATTAGAGACAAGTCACCATCATGATACAAAATTGATAAGTTTCTAAAAGACCTACTAATAGAGAGAAGTCACTATTAAGACGACACACTATCAGAGGATGACTCACTATCAAAACTCATTTACCTCCAAATTTGAAAAAGTGTTGTGATGAAATTCTACCAGAGACAATTCACCATTGATCCCGACTCACTGCCAGCTCAAGCCACTACCATAATTATCTCACTTTTCAAAAAAAAAACCCATCATCGATATTTCTAATTATTTTTAATCAACTATTTCTAACGTCTATATTATCGAATTAAATGATGAGAGTTATTTTAATGATTGTTATTAAACTATTATAGAGATACATTAAAATTTGGGTCAGCTGATTAGTACGAGGAGCATAAGACTAGGATGATTATTCCTAAAATGGATACTCATGTATGCTGCTATAAAATGATGAATAATACTCCCTCATAAAAAAAGGAACAAGTGGAACACAAGGAGAAAAACTAGAATATCCAAGTGAGATGAACATTATAAGAGTAAAAAAAGATGGATGTGATGTGTGCCTTACATGAATCATCTTTAATAGTGATCAACTATAGAATAATTGAAGAAAATTGAACATCTATATGCCTTTATAAAAACTTACTAAAAAAAGTTTACATCACTCTATTCTACCAAATTTTTTAGAAAAACAACTTGAGCTTCATTTCAAGCTACACTCAAGGAGTCACAAGCTATAAAGATTATCATAATGATAAGAAATATCTTCTTTAAACCCTTATTTGTAGTTTTTGTTTATTATATTTTACATTAAGAGCAGTGTGTGTTTACTCTATATATTAAACACGTACACTGACTCCTCTTATATAACTAGAAGATACTAGATATATTCTCAAACTCTCTTTAAACTTGTTTACCCAGGTTTATTATGTAAGAGGTCCCTATCTGGTCTATGTATTATCTTTCCCAATATTATTGTGGAAGTGGTCCCTATATGTCTTGGAAATCTTGTTTTCTATTTTATACCCAATCCATGTTGTGGATAAAAGAATATTTTATATAATCTTCTTTGAAATATGTGATTTCCAAGTGGATAGGATTAAGTCTCTCCTTGAGACAGAACCTCTTGTATTTATTCCACTGTGTGTTTTGTTTTGTTTTATTTCTAAAATTTAAACTAAACTTGATTTTTAAACTAACAAAACTATTTATTTGATAGTCAGTATTAATTAATGTTTATATACGGTTTTGATTAAGTAAATTGATTTGAAAAGTTAAATTAGTTTTCATAATTGTTTTAACTGTGACTTAATGAATCTTTGATAAATCTTTTAAAATATCAGAACTTATATCGATTTGCTATTTTGATTAACTGAGATGTTATAAATAAATTGGTGGATTTTATTTAAACCCATTTTAGACAAAATTTTTATTGGGTACTCAATTAACTCACCTCTTGAGATACTTCGATCAAGATTTTCCATCATTCAAAAACAAATCTTTTGAAATCATATTAAAATAGGGGTTTTACAAATCAAAATTTCAAGATATTTCCAACAACATAAAAAAATAGGAAATATCAATCCATCAAGTTCTAGAACAATAGAGTGGGAGAGAATCCACCAAACTCAAGATCATTTTTCATAAAATATCTAGATGATTCCACATGTCACACCTTTTATTTTCATTCCCTTATTAAACCCCAATAAGATCTCACCAACACATGTACACACACATAGATATGTGTATCAACACAAATATATGGTTATATTATAAAAGAACTATAAATATACAAGTAAAAAAAGAAAGAAATAGATCCCAACCTTTTAATTACACAATTTAATGCTCAAAGATTTACTTGAATTGGAGTTCGGATGCCAAATATTACCAAAAATCACCTAGGGTATCCCTGGAATTTGAGAGGAAAAGAAAAATAAATCGTGTGAGGATTTACCATAATTGGATTGATTAAAACTAGATGGACCTGGACTATTCATGGTGTGAATTTTCCATTCATGTTTTGAATAATTGAGAGATAACTTACACTGATATTCACATCACCTTATTTTTATTTTTCTCAAAAAATACTCTCATGTATTGAACCCACTTCATGTCACAACCAACTCAACCTTTCACCTGGTAAAAATCCTTCACCCTATGAAGTATCTCAGTTCATCTACCCAAGAATTATTCACATCATTAATAACACATTCACAATTAACATAATTATGACAGGTATATTTTGGATTATATCCTCTTTACCCCTCTGTAATCATACAATAAGGTATCCTAATGACTCCAAATATAAAAGGAAAAGCATAATATGAAAATGTTCCTAAAACTGGGGGTTCTACATTATCCCCACTATTAGGATTTTCATCCTCAATAAAATAGATATCAACATTTCCCTTGAACAACTCAGGACATTTCTCCTGTATATGTTTCTATCATTCCCATGTTTCCTCTTAAATATGACCATGTTTCCATAAAACTCAAACTAAGGAAATAGATTTCCCTCACATGGTTTTTTCATATCATTTGAGAATCCAAACCAGTTCATGGATAAAATTCACATCAGGATCAAGAGTAACATAATCTTAATTGATCATATGATAAGGATCATGGTGATACTTATTCAATTATGAAACATAAAAGATGTTATTAAAAACACTAAATCTAGGTAGTAAGGTTAATTGATATGAAACAGTGCCAATCCATTCAACAACCTCAAATGGTCCAACACATTGTGGTGATAACTTCTCTTATTTCCCCAATAATCATCATCCAAGTTTTAATGAAATATTCAAGAAGACATGGTCAATCAAATCAAAATATAAAGGTTGGTGATGATTGTATGTATATGATTTTTTTCGGCTTTGGGTCATAGATATCAACTTACGGATCATCTAGGTATTCTTCTAAGTCTCATGGACAAGACTCGGTCTAATTAATGATTCCTCTCCTATTTCCAAAAAACAAAGTGGAGAACGAACAAGATGGCCATAAAAAATCTCAAATGGCTCCATTTACATTATCTTTTGATAAATATTATTATAAGATAACCCCAACAAAGGTATATGGTCTCCCCAAGAGCCACCAAAGTCTATGACATAAGATTCATGCATATCTTCCAATGTATAAATTGTGCATTCCAAATTCTCATCTATCTATGGATGGTATGATTTGATCATGGTCAATTGACTCCTAAGAGCCTATTGTAATGATTTACAGAATCGATAAGTGAATCGAGGATATCTATTATATATAATTGATATTTGAACTCCATGAAACATGAACACTTCTTGGATACACATCTTTTCTATTCAATCCAAAATCACCCAAATAGAATCATTCTTTTGAAACATTATCAATAAGAGTGTAACAAAGTCCATGAAAATCTATTCCCACTTCTATATAGGTATAGATATAGATCTAAACATTCCAGCTGGGTGTTGATATTCATCCTTTACCTATTTACAAAATATACATTTTGTCACATAATTTTTAATATAATGTCTCATACCTATCCACAAGAAATGAGTTTTCATTAACTTGAAAAATTTATGAATACCTAGATGAATATCCAATTTCAAATGGAAATACATGGAAAGAAGATATTGCTGGAGAGAATAAAAAACTAAAATTCAGTTATAATAATGTAACAATGAATTTTCATCCTCTGTGCATTTGTCAAAAGTTTCCTCACCATTTAGGTTTGAACTAATGATGATTCAACCATGATCTGATGCCTAAGTCTCTATTACCAAATCCATAATTTTAGGAGAAATATTAATTAGAAAGAAAACTACATGCTCATATTATGCAGTGTAATCTAGATTAAGGTTAGAAATAATGATCATAAGATACTGTTATCTATGATATTCTAGGACCACTTCACTTTATGACTTCTGACTCAACACATCTTCCACATAATTTCCTTTACTGGGTGTGTATAACAATTCAAAATCTAGCATATGTAGGTACTCTATCTATCTTCGTTTTCTCAAATTCAAGTATCACTGAAGAAATATGTATGTCAAACTATTATGGACAATGAAAACTGTGAACCTTTCTCTAAATAGGTAATACTGCTAAGTTTTAAAGGAATCTAAAACTGCAGATAATTTTAGGTCATGCGTAGGAAAATTGTTCTCATGTTCTCACAACAACCTCAAACCATAGGTCACAACATGATCTCACTTCATGAGAACACAACCAAGATCAAATCTAGATGCATCAAAATATACCACATAGTCTATACCTAGTCCTAGAAATATTATTATGGGTTCCGAGGTGAGACTTGTAACACCCCAAGATTTCATAGTACGTTATCTCTTCAAAGTAATTCAATAACTTGCGCTACACGCATCACCGAGTTCGAGCACACCATGACTTACCAAACTAGTCATTAAAAAAGTGGTTATGAATAGTATTGACTGAATTTTGAATTTTATATACTATATATAATTTTAGAATCCATATTATGTATTTCTTATACATTATACAATAAAAAATTCATTTTTCAGATAAAAAAAGTATTTTTCAAAAAATGCAATTTTACCGCCTTTTAATGGTGAAACATTTTCAAAACCAATATTTGACACTTTTATATATTAAATTTAATGAAATTAAATTCTTATTTAAAATAGGGACATAAAAATTTAGTTTGGATAAAATATTTGTACTTTTTTGATAACTTTCATATTTTGATGAATATTGAAAAATACTAAATTTTAATTGAAATCAACTTTTTTAATCAAAATTATTTATAGGGTTAAATTATGAATTTTAATGGTTTGAAAGTATAATTAGATTATATTTTTATCATTTAATACAATATTGGTCATTATAAGTAATTTCACATTTAAATTTGATATAAACACATGTCAATCTTTTAATAGTTTTTACTTTTTTAAAAAACCCACCTTTTGGTTTTGACAACGGGAATTAATTTTAAATTAATTAAAAAAACTTATATGTTTTTAATTTGGTAAAATAGAATTAATTTTTGAATTTTAAATATCAAAATTATCTTAGGGTGATTTTTTGGTATTTTTCTGAAAACTTTCAATTTTTGATGAATAGTGAAAAACACCCCGTTGTTGTTTAAAACTGACTTTTTTATTTAAAAAATTATTTATTTTATTTAAATTTATTTTAAGTAAAAATAGATCTATAATACATATATAAGTTCAATGTAGTTCATTTGAGTCATTTTATAATAAAATTAAATGTATAAAATTTTATTGAACTTTTTAACATATTTTACCCACCTTTTAGGCACATTAGAAAATTTGCATAAAATGTAATTTTACCCTATCTGTGAATTGAATTTAAGAAATATTAGAGACACGGTTGACATAAATAATTAAAATGTGGTTCAATAAGATGAAAATAAGTTTTAGTGAATAGTAACTTTTGACTTTTATTTACCACAGTTAAAATTAAATAGGGTAATTAAAGGTAAAAAATGATATTATAGTTACCCTAACACATGTACTAATTCTATTGGATAAGTGTATTTCGACCAAAACAAAACTTAGGAATAAGATATGATCCTTTAGGTCCACTTTGATTAGATTATGACATTTATTATTATTTTATTTAAATAAGAGTTAAAAGTGTTAAATACAAAGTTTAATAACTAAACCATTTTTAATATAGGGTTATACATAAGATAAATTCGACTATAAATATTCATTAGAAATATAAAAATATTTCCTAATGAATGGTATTTTATTTATAATTTTTAGACATTAAATATTTATTTTTATTTATGACACAATGATGATGTAGTAATTACCTTTTTAATGAAAGATTAAAATAATTGATATTATAAATATCAAAATAAATGTAAATTGATACTTTTGATTCCATACAAGAATTTTCTAGGTTAATATTAAATTTTAGGGTTGATTAAATAAATTTTTTTTAGGTGATAATGTAGTTATGACTTTAACAAAAACAAAATACCAAATAGTGCCAAAATTGACATAAATGAGTTTTTTAAAACAAATACTATATTATTAATTGATATAATAGTAATAAAAAAATAATGTTTGGACAAAAAACTTATATAATGATAGATATTTCATTAATTAACCACTTGGTATTGTCTTGTATTTTTATATTAAGTTTATTAACCATTTATTATAATAATACAAGAATACATGGTAAAAGTTAAACTATTTAACTAAGGGTTAAATCTAAAAGATAAGTTAATTAAGTTGACCTAAACTTGTCTAAAACCTATTGGTTGAGAGGTTTTAGACCCATACCCACCTTATATTATAAATAA
Organism: Viscum album; assembly: GCA_963277665.1. Lineage (NCBI taxonomy): Eukaryota > Viridiplantae > Streptophyta > Magnoliopsida > Santalales > Viscaceae > Viscum > Viscum album. The sequence goes on along the minus strand of OY728139.1, from coordinate 114,842,685 downwards.
ATCATTTTGGTGCCATTAGAAACCAAAAATTATTTTATTATAAAATAATATTTAATGCTTTTCCTAAAGTGACCCTCACCTCTCTTATAAAAGGGTACTTACCCTTCTCTTAATTTCACACCTCCAAATCCATTTGGCTCGACCAAAAGCTACCCAAATCTCCTAAAAACTTCCATCAATTCAACCTAGAGGTCTTATCTTGAGCAGAAAGCCAACCTAAGGAGCCCTTTTGTTCAAATCAAAATAATACACCCAAAGAAGAGGTAATTATTTTATCACCTCTTTCAAAGTTCTTTTCTTCTTACAGTTTCTCTTTATTTGTTATTTCCATACCAAAATAATAACTCCAGTACATTCTACATACTGTGATGTTATTATAAATATGGTACTACCATAATCATTTTTCTATCCATCCTATGAATGATAATGTCAACATGCGTGCGTACGTACGACTTACCATCTCCACGCCGTGGTGTAATTTGTTATTCAACACTATGTTATTTGGATGGATATAATGATGAGTAATATGTATATAAATAATGAAAATAACATGAAATTTGCTCTATAAAATTAATATACCATCCGATTCCACACCTTTTAATCATTAAGAAAATGATATCGTCGCTCGTGTGTACGTACGACTTACCGTCTCCATGACGCGATGAGATTCATTTCCAGGTTCACCATTCAACGATGATTATAAAAATATATATTATTAACAAGTATGTAATATATGACATAATAATGCTACTGGATATATATATATATATATATATATATATATATATATATATATGAATGTAATTACATATATCTTATTCACTTACTTCCGTTCAATATGATATAAAAACAGAAACAATGTTTATGCGTACGTACGACCTACCGTCTCCATAAACAATGTTTTCCATTTAATATATCTTTCTATTACAGATATTTATATTCTAAATATATATTATATTACTACCACAAAAACAGTTTTTCCCAGTGCCAACCTTTATCAGCGCTAATGAAAAAGCACTGATAAAGTGTCGACTTCAAAAATAAAAATAAAAAATATATATAAATACATAAATATATAAATATAGCTATATTGATATAAATATAATATATAATTTTTAAATATATTTTAGATACATATAAATATACATTTACACTTAATATACTTAATATATAAGATATTTAGTGAAAATGGCTTATAAAAAAATTAAAAAAATATTTTTAATTAATAATTTTCTAATTATTATGGAGTAATAGTCATTTAATAACAATTTGAAGACTAAAAAAATTAAAAAAAGATCCAAAATATGTTGAAAACGCAACTCGAACTTCAAACGAACATAACTTTTGTTCCGGGTGTCCGTCTGAGCTCTACCACATATCAAATCGAAGCCTACAATGAGATCTACACCCTTGTGACCTAGGGGGACCCCCCTAAAAGGTTTTTTAGAGGCCAAAAAAGTCCCATAAGGCCTCCAAAATTGAGTTTTTAGTCAAGATACCCCGATTTTTTAACATTTTGTGGATTTTCAGCCTCGTTTAAGGGGGTATTATTAGCTTTTTTTTTGGTGGGGGCTGAATTTATTATAAGGTATTACATTCATATTAATATTATGTATTTGAAATTTTATCTTTTTTTATAATGCACTTCTATTTATAATCAAATATAAAACAATATATAAATATTTTTTATATATTCACACATAAAAATTTAATTATAAATATAAATAATAAAATATATTTACATATAAAATATATTAGCTTTATCTAAATAATAACTAATATCCATTTTATTTAAAATAAAAATATATGAATATTTATATACCTATATATTAATCTAACTATATATATATATTAATATAACTACATATATATATATATTAATATCACTATAAATATATATATTAATATAACTATATATATATATATATTAATATCAATATATATTACTATACGAATAAATATAACTAAATATATATATATATATAAATAAATAAATATATCATTAATAGGAGAACAAATCAATATAGGGGAGTGGAAAAGGCTTCATGAGCGCAGGGGGGAGGTCTCGAGATCAAATCTGAGTGGAAGCAGGGACGTGCGCACATCGGTGAATCTAGGGGATAATGCTGATAAAGGGTGGGGGATAGCACTGATAAAGGGCAGAGGTGTGCGTGCGGGTACTGGAGGGGGGTAGAAAAGCGCCGTAAAAGAAGGGATTAAGCGCTATAAAACCCCCCTGATTGGCAGGATTTTTTTAATTTTTTTAATTTTTTTTAATTATTTTACCTTTATCAGCGCTAAAAAAAGTGCTGAAAAAAGGGGTCCTTTATCAGCACTAAAAATAAATCATTGATAAAGGACCATTTTATCAGTGCTTTGTTTTATCACTAATAAAGGACCCCTTTTATCAATGCTTTTTTTAGCGTTGATAAAAGGGGTCTTTATCAGTGCTTTTCGGAGCACTGATAAAGGGGACCCCCTTTATCTTTGCCGGCTTTAACAACGCTTTTCTTGCACTGTTAAATTCCATTTTTAGCACTGATAAAAGAGGTATTTGTAGTAGTGTATATAAATCATGTTTTATATTCTATAAGTATTTAAATCATGATCTAAATGATACGATCAATAAAAACAAGTTAAAACACGTATGATAAAGAAAACGATTATTACCCAAAATGTTAATTTATTATGGAAATCATTTTTAAATGGGTAGTATAAAGTCATAAATGAATCCTGTTTGATATAATAAATATGAATATAGTTATATTATAATTTAATAACATACTATGGTCATTATATAAAAGGTTAAACGTACCCTCGGCCAAAGGAATGTGAAAGGTAAGGGTTAATTCCTCAATCTCATTATTATCCGAGATTGTTTATATATATGTATTTTCTGGGACATATTTATCATCCATGTCAATTTTTCCTAAAAATGTTTTCAAAATGAATCTTTTAAGGTTTTATGGAAGAAAATATTTAACTAGATCATCATTTTAAATGCTTTAAAGATTTATTTTTCTAAATCTATTTAATTAATGTCCATGTTTTCAAAATGATTTTAAGGATTTATTCATATGGACATATTTTTTTCTAAAATATTAATTCCTTTAAAAAGTTTCAAATTGGTATGGGACACTTTTATTCAAAAATATCTTTTAAATGAATTCTTCTATAAATTGTGAGTCTTTTAAATGATTTCATGAAAAGGGGTATTTCTCTCAAAGCATTTTACAGATCATTTTCAACTATGTCAACATCCTTTACTGGATATTAATATTGATTGAGGATGATTTATTACAATAAAATCTTCCATATTGTATTTAATTAGTTATGATATGTTTCAATGTGGACTTTCTATTTTTATACCATTCATGGTTTATGGTTAATGTATTGACATTTCGTATGCTAGTTTTAATACGGATGTTTATGTTATGTTTCAACATTTTCATATGAGGAATGCAGTGGACTTAGTAAGTGATAGGTGGAGCCCACTATATCTCCTCGATGCATCGGTAGGTCTCATGAGACAAATTTGTGTCTTAGAACAAGGTCTTCACAAAAAATTTATTTTTATTCTTGGCACATGGCCTTGACTATGTGGTAATGATTTCCAACGTTAGGAATTCCCTCATTATGATATTAATTATTACATGTGATTATTCAACTAGTATAATATCCATGTGAATGTTTATATGGTAATGTTTGATATATTTTCTCCAGATTATGTTCAAGTTTATGTTTAAAAGGATTTTGTTTTTATTACACATCCTGGCTTAAGAGTTTATAGCTTCCGCTAAATTATTTACCCTTAATGAGAATCTAAGCTCACCCCTTTCTTATGTTTTGTTTTTCCCAGGATACGAAGAAGTATATTTCGAATAACCTGCAGGAATAAGCTAAGGATTATAAGAGTGTTAAAAGGAGACACAATGTTGTTTTTTTATTTCATGATGTAATGTAAAACTTATGTATGTATCTAGTACTTCCAAGGCTACTAAACTGATTGGTCTTTCGAGACTTGATTCCTTGTAATCATGCCAATGTTTGAAAATAATACACCAGATCTGGGTAACTGGGGTTGGGGCATTACAGTTAGTATCAGAGGAAGTTTAATACAAACCATGGAAACTTGATTTAGAAAAACTCTGATTAGAGAACATTACCCTAAGATAGAATTTGAGGATTAGTATAGAATAACTTCCTATAATTTTGGTAATGTAGAGATTTTGTGAGTTTTCCAAGAAACACATCCCTGTCTAGATACGAGAAGGTAGAGGTGACTCTGAAAGAGATGTACCTAGGAGTGAAAACTCCGACAAGGAGTTTCGAGCATGACCCTGGGTATCCTAGTACATGACAACGGGCCTTACTTCACTCTTGGTTATGAATATGCTTAGGATAATTCAAATTTTCTTTACAAACCATTATGAAGGATTTATGAGTAAATATGTCAGAAAAGAAACCAATATTATGATTATGAGACTAGATGTGTGTAAATATTTAATTAATGATGATAATTTTTATAGTTTTGGGATTATACATTATGGTATGATCTAACATAGTTTATGTCATCATTTAGAAGTGGTGCCCAATAGAAGGAATGAGAAATCTAGCAATATGAATGATCCAAAGAGTAAGAAGGATCAAATCTTTTATGATCTTAAGAAAATATTTAGAAGGGAAATAGTCTCATGTATATTCTCATCATATAAAGAAATAATATCATGTGTTAATAAGATAAGTAAAGAATTATCTTAGTCATATGGCTTTGTAGGGAAGCCAAATAAGAAGAGGATGGTAGAGAGAAATATGGATAAAGGGAAGAAGGGAAATTAGTATTTTCCCATATGTTATAACCATGGAAAAAATCACCTTGGTAAATGATTGAAGGGAATTAGAGTTTGTTATAAGTGTGGAGAAAAAGGACAAAAAGTACATTATTGCAAGGGTAAGGAAAAGGTTTTAAATATACAATGATTCATCTGCAAGGAGTTGGGACACTATGTGAATCTATGTCCAAATCATTAGAGTATGCCTCAAATGATGCTATTGTATAATAATCAAGTCATGATACTACCACAAATGAAGAATAATGACTAGTGTTATTAGGTTTTTATTAAAGAATTATTTCATTTGAGTGTTGTATCAACGATGTACTGGTTATATGAATTATGAAAATAAATAAGGATTGTACTGAATTACTATTTCATTGAGGATTTTAGATTATATAGTTATAAGAAAAGTGACTCAATAACAACTTAAATTTTTTGGAAAATACAAGGTTAAAGGAATGATAAACCTTAATATAGTTCTGATACTGAGGTAGTTATTTTGTAATAAGATATGATTGATTTGGATAAATTATATTTTATATTCTTGACTACTTTGAAACTAATTAATTGTTTTTTTATTCCATTATTGTTGGAGTTTACAATATTTTTGGATATAAAAAGTATATCTACTATTCTATAAGGAATAATGGAGAATGAATGTAATAAATAAGGTTTTATGGTAATTCAGGGTGTTACTATATTTTAAAAGAATACATGATGAAGGTATTCACAGGTTATTACGTGGCAAAAAAGATCTTCATTGTGTTTACCTTCCTTATAAATTTTGGATTGTGAGTTTGGATAGAAGTATTTTGGATAATTCTAAAGTTTGGAGTGGATTAAGTTTGAAATTGGGTACTATTTTTAATGTTAAAGAATTTATTAAGATTATTTTTGGATTGTTATAAAAAGTACAACCCATATGTTAGACGACAACCCGTTGCATCCGACAAGGCCGCGAGACGCGAACCCGCAACCGAAGGGCGACAAGGGTGCATCACCTACCACTGGACTACATGATGTCCTAGTTTTTATAATGTAGTTTTATTAAATAGTATGACAAATAAATTATAAATTCATTATTTTTGGAACCCTATATGTTTAGGATAAATAGAATATTTTTGAATTCTATTATCTTTTGCAGTGAAAGATGAGTTTGTGGTAGGAATTAGTTGAAGGATGAAACTCTAGTTTTCAAGTATATATTTTTTCCTCTTATTATGTGAATACATTAATTCTTAAACTTTAGGGAAGGAATCTTAAAAAAAATGTGTTATCCTAATACCTTATGTTTAGTTGAACCGATGATATTTTAAATCATCGTAGATTGATAGCTTTGAGGCCCTCAATTTTACATTTGTTTGTGATTGATAACTTAAATCACTCCCTATAAATATTTATATTTCCCTCTAATTATGTGTTTCTAATTTCCACCTATGTTCTTCTACTCAAGATCATAATTTTTTGGTGACTTTTTCATTTCCCTTTCCCTCTTATTAAGACTAAATTTTATTAACCCAATTTCCGATGTGGGTTTTCCACAAAGGTATTTTTCTATTTTTAAACTTTTTTTTTCGAAGAACAATTTCAAATTGCGAGGAAGAAATTTATTGAAGGAGGGGAGAATGTAACACCCCAATATTTCATAGTACAATATCTCTTCAAAGTAATTCAATAACTTGCGCTCCACGCAACACTGAGTTCGAGCGCACCACGACTTACTAAACTAGTCGTTCAAAAAGAAGTTATGAATAGTGTTAACTGAATTTTGAATTTTATATTCTCCATATAATTTTAGAATTCATATTATATTTTTCTTAGACATAATATAATAACAAATTAAATTTTTTCAAATAAAATAATTGTTTTTCAAAAAATGCAATTTTACCACCTTTCAATGGAGAACCCTTTTCAAAACCAATATTTGACACTTTTATATATTAAATTTAATGATATTAAATTCTTATTTAGAATTGGGACATAAAAATTTAGTTTGGATAAATTTTTAGTACTTTTCTGATAACTTTCATAATTTGATGAATAATGAAAAATACTAAATTTTAATTGAAAACAACTTTTTTAATCAAAATAATATATAGTGTTAAATTATAAATTTAAATGGGTTTTAAGTATAATTATATTATATTTTTAACATTTAATACAAATTAGGTCATTATAATTAATTTTACATATAAATTTGACATAAACACATGTCAATCTTTTGATAGTTTTTACTTTTTTAAAAAACACGCCTTTTGGTTTTGAAAATAGGAATTAATTTTAAATTAACTAATGATACTTCTATGTTTTGAATTTGGTAAAATATAATTCATTTTTGAATTTTTTATATCAAAATTAGCTTAGGGGGAAGTTTTGGTATTTTTTTTGAAAACTTTCAATTTTTGATGAATAATGAAAAACACTACGTTATTGTTTAAAACTGACTTCTTATTTAAATAATTATTTATTTTATTTAAATTTAGATTAATTAAAAATAGATATATAATATCTATATAAGTTCAATGTAGTTCATTGGAGTCATTTTATAGTAAAATTAGATGTATAAAATTTTATTGAACTTTTTAACGTCTTTTATCCACCTTCTAGGCATAATTGAAAATTTGCATAAAATGTAATTTTATCACATTTGTGAATTGAATTTAAAAAATCCAAGATACATGGTTTACATTGGTAAGTAAAATGTAGTTCATTAAGATGAAAATAATTTTTGGTGAATAGTAATGTTTTGACTTCTATTTACCATGATTAAAAGTAAATAGGGTAATTAAAGGTAAAAAAATGATATTATAATTAACCTAACACATGTACTAATTCTATTGGATAACTGTATTTAGTCCAAAACCAACCTTAGGAATAAAATATGATCCTTTAGGTCCACTTGGGTTAGATTAGGACATTTATTATTATTTTATTTAAAGAAGAGTTAAAAGTGTTAAATTCAAAGTTTAATGACTAAACCATTTTTAATATAGGATTATAAATAAGATAAATTTGACTATAAATATTCATTAGAAATATAATAATATTTCATACATAGTGTTATTTTATTTATAAATTTTATACATTAAATAATTAAATTTATTTATGACACAATGATGATGTAGTAATTACCTTATTAATGAAAGATTAAAATAATTGATATTATAAATATCAAAATAAATGTAAATTGATAATTTTTATGCCATACAAGAATTTTATAGGTTAATATGACATGTTATGGTTGAATAAATAATTTTTTTGAAGTGATAATGTAGTTATGACATTGACAAAAACAAAATACAAAATAGTGTCAAAATTGACATAAATGAGTTTTTAAAACAAATACTATATTATTAATTGATATAATAGTCCTAAAAATATAAATTTTGGAAAAAGAACTTATATAATGATAGATATTTCATTAATTAACCACTTGGGATTCTCTTGTCTTTTTATAGTAAGTTTATTATCCTTTTATTATAATAATACAAGAATACATGGTAAAAGTTAAACTATTTAACTGAGGGTTAAATATAAAAGATAAGGTAATTAAGGTGACCTAAAATTGTCTAAAACCTATTGGTTGAGATGTTTTGGACCCATAACCACCTTATTCTAGAAATAAATCTTTTTGGATCCATTATAAATAGAAAATGATTTTATTATAAAGTAATATTTCAAGATTTTCCTAAAGTGATCCTCACCTCTCTTATAAATGGGTACTTCCCCTTATCTTAATTTAGAACCTCCAAAGCCATTTGACTCGGCCAAAACCTGCCCAAATATTATCCCAAATTCTTTCACTTCAACCTAGAATCATTCCCTTGAGAAAAAATCCAACATAAGTATCCCTTTTGTTCAAATAAAAAAGAAACACCCAAAGAAGAGGTAATTATTTTATCACCTCTTTCAAAGTTCATTTCTTATTCCACTTTCTCTTTATTTGTTATTTCCATACCAAAATAATAACTACAGTACCTTCTATATACTGTGATGTTATTATAAATATGGAACTACCATAATCAATTTTCTATCCATCCTATGAATGATAATGTCACCATGCGGGCATATGCACGACTTACCGTCTCCACGCCGTGGTGTAATTTGTTATTCAAAACTATGTTATTTGGATGGATATAATGATGAGTAGTATGTATATAAATAATGAAAATAACCTGATAATTTCTATTTATGATTAATATACCATCCAATTCCACACCTTTTAATCATTAAGTAAATGATATCATCGCTCGTGTGTACGTACGACTTACCATCTCCACGACGCGATGAGATTCATTTCCAGGTTCACCATTAAATGATGATTATAAAAATATATATTATTAATAAGTATGTAATATATGACATAATAATGCTACTAGATATATATATATATATATGAATGTAATTACATATATCCTATTCGCTTTATGCGTACGTACGACCTACCGTCTCCATAAACGGTGTTTTCCATTTCATATATCTATGTATTATACATATTTATATTCTAAATATATATTATATATAAATCATGTTTTATATTATGCAATTATTTAAATCATGATCTAAATGATATGAGAAAGAGTAACAAGTTAAAACACGTACGATAAAGAAAGCGATTATTACTCGAAATGTTAATTTATCCTGGAAATCATTATTAAATGGGTAGTATAAAGTCTTAAATGAATCATGTATGATATAATAAATATGAATATGGTTATATTATAATCTAATAACATACTATGGTCATTATACAGGAGGTTAAGCAAACCCTCAACTAAAGGAATGTGCAAGGTAAGGGTTAATTCCTCAATCTCATTATTATCTAAGATTGTTTATATGTATGTATTAACTGGGAAATATTTGTCATCCATGTCCATGTTTTATAAAAATGTTTTCAAAAAGAATATTTTTTAGGTTTTATGGAAGGGAATCTTTAACTTTATCATCATTTTAAATGTTTTAAAGATTTATTTTTCTAAATCTATTTAATTAATGTCCATGTTTTCAAAATTATTTTAAGGATTTATTCATAGAGACATAATTGTTTTAAAATGTTAATTCCATTCAAAAGTTTCAAAGTGGTATGGGACACTTTGATTCAAAAATATATTTTAAGTGAATTCCTCTATAAATTTTGAGACTTTTAAATGATTTCATGAAAAAGGGTTATTTCTCTCAATGCATTTTAGTACTCATTTTCAACTATGTCAACATCCTTTATTGGATATTATTTTTGATTGAGGTTGATTTATTATAATACAATCTTACATATTGTATTTAATTAGTTATGATATGTTTTAATGTGGGTGTTATATTTTTATACCATTCATGGTTTATGGTTAATGTATTGACATTTCATATGCTAGTTTTAATATGAATGTTGGTGTTATGTTTCAACATTTTCATTTGAGGAATGAAGTGGACTTAGTAAGTGACGGGTGAAGCCTGATATAGCTCCTTGATTCATCGATAGGTCTCATGAGACAAATTAGTGTCTTGGAACAAGGACTTGAAAAAAAATTATTTGTAGTCTTAGCATGAGGCCTTGACTATGTGGTAATGATGTTCGATGTTAGGCATTCCCTCATTATGAAATTAATTATTACATGTGATTATTCGACTAGTAAAATATCCATGTGCATGTTTATATGGTAATGTTTGATTTATTTTCTTCTTATTATGTTCATATTTATGTTTAAAAGGCTATTTTTTATTACACATCTTGACTTAAGAGTTTATAGCTTCCGCTAAATTATTTACCCTTACTGAGAATCTGAGATAACCCCTTTATTATGTTTTGTTTTTTCTAGTATGTGAAGAAGTATATTACGATTAACTTGTAGGAATAAGATAAGGGATATAAGAGTGTTCAAAGGGGACACAGTGTTGTTTTTTTATTTCATGATGTAACTTAAAACTTATGTATGTATCTAGTACTTCCAAGGATACTAAACTGATTGGTGTTTCAGGACATGATTCATTGTAATCATGAAAATGTATTAAAATAATGCACTGGATCTGGGTAACTAGGGTCGGGGCGTTACAAGACTAGTTTTAAGATATAGAAATACTTTCTGTCAGTCATCATTCCATATGAATGGAACACCCTTTATTTTCAAAGTAGTCATAATAAAAAAATGACTTGTAAAATCATGAACATGATGATGGTAGTATCCTTCTAATCCCAAAAAACTATATATTTTGAAAACATTATTTGGTTATTTCCAAGAGATGACTACTTTGATCTTTACAGGATAGACTTATATTCCTTCTCCAGAAATGACAATCATGAGGAAATAGAATTATTGGATTAAAAAGTTTCACTTAGAAAACATTGCATACATATGATGATCTAGAAATGTACTCAGTACAATTTCCAAGCATTTCTTATAGTCATTACTACTTCAATATTATACCAGAATATCATGAAAAAATTCAACAAAAAAGAAGTCTAGGTACCAGTGGAAGATATGGTTCATCAAGTCCCTGAAGACTTCCTGTGAATTCATCAAACCAAGGGGAATAAAAACATATTCATAATTATCACAATGGACCCAAAATGTTGTCTTCATAATATACTATCTTATAACTCTAAGATGATGATATCCTGAGCATAGATCAATCTTGGATAACCACTTAGATCCCTTTAATTAATAAAATATGTTATAAATTCAAGGAATAAGATAATGATTTTAAATCATAACTTTATTCAATTCATGATAATAAACACATATCCAAATAGAACTGTCTACCCTTTTTATGAATAAAACTGGTACAAACTAAGGTAATGTACTAGGTTTGATGAAGAATTTACTTTATAACTATTTTAGTTGAACATTTAATTCTTGAAATTCATCTAGATTCATTCTATAAGATGGTAATGAAATTGGGTTTGTCTCAAGAGAAGGTTGATAGAGAATTCAATTTCCCATTTGGGTGGTAACCTAGATAAATCATCCTAAAAGACATTTAAGTATCAATCCACTATGATAGGAAGAGTCCCATTTTCTATTTCATCAATATCATCCAAGGTCAGTGTTGTTAACTCACTAGATATAGTTCCATCCACTATGAATAAAGGTCCCACTCTACCTACATTTATATCCCAATCCTACTTGAATACATAAAGAACTCTATCTAGGGATGTAAACATCACCTGCCAAGTGTACCAGTCTATATAGCTTTTAAACCCACCATCCAATCTATACAAAAGATTAAGTAAAAATTATCCATCTCTAGGACCATAAGATCTTAGATAAATTTCACTACATCAATGGTAATGGAACATTCTGAACATTTTAATCCTCCACACTCCTACTGTCTGATGGGTATCTAAATACTCATGATATGAGGAATAATTTCCATGTGTAGTCCAAATTGTTTAACTATAGAACAACCATGGAAAGAATGCGATGCGCCAGTATAAAAAAAGACATGTATAAGAGTCAAGTTCATAATAATGTTACCTCTCATTATGGTGGGACCTGATTTATCACTTTTGATATCCTTATTTAATCCATAAATCTATTGATCAAATACTATAGGATAGTTATTGATTCCTTGTTGAGGTGTCGATTAGATAGCTGAAGTTTTATTGGGAGTGTCCCGATGCACATATTTCTATCGATGATATTTGTATAATGGGACTATTCTATCTAAGAATATGATACCTAAGAATTAGTTGAGCCTCTTTCACCTAATAATATTATAATTTAATGAAAATATCTCTTGATATTACCTTTATTTCCATAGTGGTGGAAATTCCTCTGCGGTGTAGCACATTATTTCTTCTTGTGCATAAATTAACCACATTGGAAATAAACTAGTTTGATATTGGATCTTGGTGGAAAGTTAACTAATTTAGAAGTCTGAGTTTGAGGCATTCCACCTCCATGAGATGAGGTGTCCCTCTTCTACTAGTTTCCAGCATTATAGTTCCCACCTGTTCTCTTGTAATAACATACTTCCTCCTATACGATTCCTAGATAGATCCCTTTCCACCACTATTTCCATATTAACCATCTCTATATAATCTATAATATAGAGGACAAATAACTTGGATTGAATCTCTAGTAACATCCCAAATAAAATATTTACATCTTTAAGGATGTTCTAGTAACAACTTCTAGAGTGAAACAAACTAAGTTTATAAACATAGTCTCATACCTTTCGTAGATAGAGTTTCAAAATTTAAGTGAATAAGTATTTTTTTATTACTATCTTGAATGCGTGGGGATGGAATTTTTTGTGTAAAAATTCCTCAAAGTCCTCCCACACTAGTCCTTGATTATATCTATCTTGGATTGATAGATCCAACCATTGAAATGAAAGATACTCTAACATGTAGCTTTCTAATTTCACATTTATCTCCACTAGTGTACCAATAAAATCAAAGATTTTGTTCATTAGGTTGAGCCACAGTTCCTCTTTTTTAGGTTTATAATCCCCTTGAAAAACAAGTGGATTTTATTTCTGAAAATATAGGGAATGACCGACTTTACTTGGTTCATCATTTCAATTTCCTTTTTCAAAGGCTTTGTTGACGCTCCTTTTCGTCACATTTTCTAAAATAATGGAAAGGGAAATACCCTAAGTCCAAATTGATTCAGCCTTTGAAGAAAACATCAAAAATTGACAAAGGCATGAACAAGGCTTCAAATGCACAAGGGTCACGTAAGTTACCTCACTTTCGCGCAAGTATACTTGCGTGCCGCCTAATGGTTGGGCAAGTGACTTGCACACCCTAAATGATAACCGCCTGGGGTCTTCTCAAGCCTATAAATAGACCATATGGGCCCCCCATTTGGAAGAGGAATTTTTCCAGAATTCAGATTTAGAGCTCTTAACGCCCAAGTCTCTTCTTCAGGTCTTCCGAACACTTATAAGGTAATTATTTACCTATAATGGAAGGTCTAAACAAGAGGAGTAAGGTCTAAGTGTTATAATTAACTAACACTTGCGCACCTAAGGTGTTTTACCCTTAAGGGAAATGAACATACTTGAGTGTCGCCCTACTTCCTCACCAAAACTTGCGTGCCTCTCTTCTGGAAGTACCTCAGGATAATTCTAAAGGCATTGGTCAAGGATCACCCAAGTATTACCATGCTGGTTTAAAAATGCGCAAGTAACCATGTGTCGTGCAGGTATACCTGTGTGACCAGGACTTGCGCGCCCACACAGTACTTGCATGCCTGCTAGGACTTATGCACCCCTGCCTTTTTGGGTGCCTTTCTTGCCCATTAAACCCCTCTTATGCCGTTCTACCTCTCCTATTCAAGATTCAGTCTTCAAGACACTATTTAAAGCCATTTATGGCATGATTTCTTGATTTGGCTTCTTTATCTGAAAGTAACTCTGTGGAAAATTTCTCAAAACCTAGTGATTTTCACATGTTTTTGTCACTAAAGATTGAGATTTCATTCATTCAACCTCATCATTTAAAGATGAGAGAACCCCTTAAATTGGGCCTCCTTTTTAGGAATAAGCCCTAGTCTTAATTCTCAATTCTGGGCATCCTCATTAGGAGTAATCCCCAAGTCCCCTAATCTGGGCATCCTTTTAAGGAGTAAGCCCCAATATTATAATTCCCAAATCTAGGCATCCTCCTTAGGAGTAAGCCCCAAGTCCTCATTAACCTGGGCCTCCTTTTCAAGAGTAAGCCCCATTCTCAAATATGGGCATCCTCCTTAAAAGTAAGCCCCAAGTCCCTTAATTTTCTCTTAACCAGTCCTAATTTACTTTTGATCTGGATCTCCTTCTCTGGAGTAAAACCCAATCATAAGTCACCTTCTAATTTGGGCCTCCTTTTTAGGTGTAATCCCCAAATTAGAGTATCCAAATCTCTATAAAGTACATATACCTTTATGGACCTTGTTCCTGGATTTCTTCCCTGAAGTAAATCCTAATCTTCATCTATTTGTGCAGTCATACATACATAAGCCCCACATCATTTCTTATGATTGCATCTTTCATGGAACAACTGTCTGGTTTTACCAATACCTCTTGTTTTTCACACTGAGCATGACTCACGTGAGCTTAGAGTGTAAAAGTAATTATGAAATCTTTCTATGATCCATCAATGATAAACATCATATTCCATTACTCAAACTATGTGGGTTATAATTCCTTTTCCAAAACAAAGGATACGTAGGTAGCCCATCTGCGGGTACGATCCCAACTCTAAAATAATCAATTTCCTTCTGAATGACAATAAACTTCAAGTGCCTCACTTAGTGGATTTAAAACCAGTATGGCCATCATAATGACCAAGAGTCTTTTATGTATCAAAGGATACCATTGACTAAGAATCTATAACAAATACAGATGATTCTCTATCGATGAAGAACCTCGAATACATATAAAAGATTCTCTAAATTTCCTACATATCAATCATTGATTGTCATATCTAAAGGAAAGATCATTTTATACTTGGTAATGTAATAAGGATTCATGAACATAAATTAAATCTATAAAGAGAGTCCCGAAGTAGACAATAATTTCCCTCAAAAAGGTGTGATGAGTCCGACCTCCCATCCTCTCGACCAATGAAAATTCCTAAGCCTCATCAGTCCATAACTAATAAGAGCCTACCTTTGGAAAGTAGGTTCAAATAGATATGGAATCATTGGATGTTTCCGGTTCTATGAACAAACCCGTTAGAAACTGCTTGGAATGTTTGAACCTTAAATCAATGAGTTCATCCACAATTCCAGAGGGGAACAAAAAATGGTGAACCCGACGTGAATCCTTAACCAAGTCAAAATGATGTTTTTCTTATTTTTTAGGCCCCTATTTAAAACTAAATGAGAGGTCCAACAAAAACAATCATTGACTTATGTGCTCATACAAAAGATGTAGTGGATGAATTTATCTTGATTACGTCTGTTATATAAAACATGCACTCTTTTCCAAGATTTTCTACATTCTAAGAAATGGCTGCTCTCAAGTTCACACCTGTGAATACCATTGCTACGAATGCCACTACTGCTACACCTACTGGATAGTCGTCCGCTCTGAGGACGATATCACCTACTCAGCGTCTTCAACGCTGGGTATCCGACACGCTGGTTAAGGAGTACCATCAACATGGTACCATTCCAACTCTGGAGGTTGCCTGACAAGCCCTCCAAGTGAATAACTCACCCTGGTCATCCGGACAGCGATGACCAGTGATCAAGAAGCAGGCGGTGCTAACCACCGTCTCCAACCGTTTCGGGTCGTTATCCCCGGAACACAATCACCATTCGCTCCATTATTCTGGGGAGGTGAATGAGTAGGTCCCTCAAGGCCTTAATTCAAGAAAACATGGGTCCTTATCGAGGTCTCCCACCAACAATCACCGCCAGACTCGTGCGGCAGTGCACCCTCAACATGATGAGGGTACCGACTCCAGGCGTTCGGCTCAGGTTCCTCGAACCCGAGCAGGCAAGACGAATTACCAGAGGCAAAGTCCGGTTAACAGTGAGCAGGTTATCATCCCTTCCATATCCGGAAGTGTCCACCAACCTAACTTGGTGGAAAGAAATGAGCAGGCACACACACCTACCCGTTTTAATTCTGCTGTCCAGCAGACTCGTCTGACAGCATCACGCTAATCCCACCAGGAAATTATGGCAGAGCACTATGGGCAGGAACATACACCTGTTTGTACATCACCAGCTAGTTAGAAGGCTCATTTGACTACATATGATGGATCTCTTTGAACACGTTCAGCGAAGTGAAATCATCAGACACATACACCTCCTAGTATTGATCAAGCATACCAACAGTCTCGCTTGGTAGCATTTGGAGAAGTCAGTCAGAAAGCTCCGACGACAAACAGGAGGCATACTCAACTCTTTTCCCCTACACTTGAGCACTGTCAGGATTCACTGATAAGAAAAGGAGGACAGGAGCAAGCACATACACCAACTCGAAGCCCAGAATGGACGTATATCCCTGTTCCGACAGCTAAAGTCACCAAGCATATTCTATCAATGGTGAAAGAGCAGAAGAAAATTCCTGCTCATATCCTGGATGCCTGTCAGGATATTATAATAGCTTCAGTGGAATCTCATGGAAAAACACATAAATCTATCCCTACCAGTAGAGTGACACATCAACAGTTCACTATGGAACAGACACACACATCTGTTCCAGTCCAAGAGGGTTGTGGGGCATACTCCCCCATATCATAAAAACAACCAAGTCATGCACATACACCTGATTTGAGTATAGATCATTAGCCTAAACTGGCCATATCTCCTGATCAGGCACATACACCTGCTCAAAGCCGCCACTTTCTTCAAGAAGTGGTTTCTAAGGTGAGTAAGAATGCGTCTAAGAAAAAGACCCACCCAACATATTCAAGAGATCAAGAGCCAATCTGTAACAAGGCCTTGCTCAATGCTGGAGTTCTTGAATCCCTCAAATAGTTATCTATTGAAATTCAAGATTTTACTCCCTCATTTACCAATAGTGGGAACATTAATTCCAAAGGTCTTCAACAGAAACTTCCTTATGAAGGATTACTTCATGAAAATTCGGTCGATCTCGAAGTTTCATCTTCCGATGCAATCCACAATAACCCTCCGTGTGGCCAGAATACTAAGGAGAAAGAGATCTAATATTTTGCAGTAACCCACCATGGTGGTCCTCCCCATGATGATGAATTTCGATACGAAATTTCTCTCCGCAGTAGTGATGCACATAGCCCAGAAAATACTCCATTGGACAATGTAGTGCCAAGAAATGCCTCGTATCTTGAGGCACTTGCAAATGCGAAACCAGTCATGTCTGATGTTTCATCGCTAGTAGGTGAAATACTTTCTCAATCAGAAGATAGCCCAGGGTTTAGGTCATTCTACGAACCACCCCTAAGTCATGCATCTTCTAGTTTAATCAGTGATTTATCTACCAATCCTGTTGAATCCAATTAAGCAACAAGGAAGCACTAGCTCTGGTCAAAATAGGTAGAATAATCTTTATCAAATGATAAAGAGGAAATGATGAACATGAGAATACAACTGGCGAAAGGTGAAGTGCTAGTCATGTTTTGGCCTCTGGCTGACTCTCAGTATGACATTCCATAAATGTTGACGGAAGATGGAATTCATGATATTCGTCTCAACATATGGAAAAATATTTTTCAGTTGAAAAATAAAGTATTATCTTATGATGAATATGAAAATCATGTTAAGATAATAGATGGATTACAACTCTAAATTGACTTGGAATCTCTATCAGTCTCTCGATATCCGAAGGCTGAAAAGAAGCAGAGAGCCCTTCAGCGTTCATGCCTTGGTGCACTAAGAAATTTGCGCCAGTTAATTTCCAATTCCCCATATGGTATTCATGTCAGAGGATGGGGTGTTTATGGAGCACTTCATTTCACGGTGCTCTCCAGTCAGCAAAGCCCGCCAAAAATGGTCTCATGCAATGTTATTGCCTATGGCCGGCCACAGATACCTGGATTTATTTGTAATAAAAATCTTTCCCAAGAAGAGGCTTCAACTATTACCTCTAAAAATCAAGAATATTGAGAAAAAGTTATTGAATTACTCCTACATTAAGCAAATAAGAATATTGGATAGGCCTTTCGTTTGGAGCAAGCACATCACCAAGTGAAAGATGTGTCAGAAATCATCCAACGGTCTTTTGAACCAGGTGATAAAAGTGGATGTCGATTGATTCATCCAGCTAATTTCCGGACCAAGGTACGCAAGATCAGAAGAGATTTTAAGAAAGTATCAGACATATTATGTTAAGAGCCACCCCAACTCACCAGACTGTGGACTCTTTTAAACCAACCCTCAGAATCAACAAATAGGATTCGAGGATTTGAGAAAAGACAGCAGGAACAGCCCCAGTCCACCGGACTGAGGACTTTTTCAAATAATCAATCCCCTCCTCAAAGAAAGTCGGTCTTCTATCGATTGGGAAAGAAGCCACAAAAGGAATGAAGAGCCAAATTATCAAGAGATTCTCTCCAAATTACAGTTCGTCAAGAAATTCCTGAGGGATCAAATCAACAAAAGACAATGTCTCATCAAAGACATGGAAGGAGACAATATCACAGAAATGATGATAGATGGGATGTGATTCATTATGAATCAATCAATGTCATCAATGCCGTTGTTACTGATCCACCAGATGAGGCTCACTTAGAGGGATCAAATGAAGAGGTTCCTGTTTAGGAAGTTGTACGCACAGACACAAATGAAGAAGGTGTGTGTACACGAAATCAAAGGTTTACCCAAAATATGATTGTTCCTTCAAATATACCACTTAACCCTCTCCGAAAGGGATCAAACAAGGGAAAGGGGAAGAATCAGGTTACATATCCTCCCTCTGGAGAGGGCCAATCGCTCTCACTAGAGAAACGATTTGCGCAATAGGAGGAAGAAATGAAGGAATTGAGGAGGATGAACGCAGAACTACTTCAGGGTAGTCTTCCTCTTAAGCATGCTGCAGTTAGTAAGCCAAGGGATTTTGTTGTAGCTACTGAGATGGATCAAGAATATCCTCCTTTATCAGTACACCCTCATAGGTCTAATCCTACGGGTCAAGTGAAACAACAATTGGAAGTGCTTCCATCAGTTGCAGTACCAGTTGCCATACCTATCCAAGCTCCAGTCAGTTCACCTATTCAGATTCAAGCTCAAATAGATGTCTACCAAAAGTTAATAACTACTATTGAGTCATTAACAGCTCGGTTGGAAGCCATGGAAGGAAAGAGTGCGTAGGTTCAACCAGAAAAGAAATCTTACCCTGAATGGGTAGATTCAATCTCTCCCCCATCAATTTTTGGGAACCCTGTATTTTCTATTTTCAATGGATCAGGTGATCTGGAACAACATTTGACGCATTACGTGTCTTATTGCGATCCTATGATGGGAACTCCAGAGCATCAAGAAGCAGTGAAACTCAGATGCTTCGTGTGAACCTTGCAAGGACCAGCTTTTGTCTGGTATACAAGCTTGAAATCCCGGTCAATTACAGAATGGGAAGATCTCCATCAATGATTTATTCTTCAATTTAGCTCAACTTTGCCAAAGACAATAGTTTTCAATCTTAAAAACTGTAAGCAAATGGATAATTAAAGAGTCTCTGATTTCATTGCTCACCGGAAGGGGTTAACATATTCCCCGAGCTTAGCACTCCCTCAAGAGGAACTGTTGCCTATCTCTGTGGCAAATCTGTGTGAAGAATTACGCATGCCGTTGATCCCTATGAAATACACATGAGGGTTTTGAGACCTTACTTCAATCACTCAACAGATTGAAGATTATCTTATATAGACTAAGGCTAAATCTCCTGTAATTCCATCAGCTCCAGGAAGGAGAATGGGTAAAGCAGAGACTGCTACAGTTGTGCTTAAGCAACCACCTGTACCTGCTTCTACTTCAAAAACTTTATCTTCTCAAAGGGATCCACCTCCTGAGTGCCAACAGCAGAGGTCATTTCATCAAGATGATCAAAGAGATCAAAGATGAAAACAATTCGAGGATCTGAAGAGCAAAACATACTCTTTCTGAAATGAAAAAGTTCCTGGTTATTTCATTTCGGCTCTGGAAAACAATTTAGTTCAATTTCCAATGCCCAAGAGGCCAAAAAAGGAAGGAGATGAAGACCGTCCCAATTATTTCCCATTTCATTAGATGCTGGGACATCCCATCTAGGAGTGTTTTGTCTTCAAATACCTCCTGAAAAATATGGTCGACTTGGGAGAAGTCAAACTGAAAGGTTCTTCAGCTCAGGTAGCATGTGTAACTGCTACAGTTCCAGAGGAGGAAGGCGAATGGAAAGAAGTTAAGAAAAAAAAAAGCGCAAAAATATGATGAGTGGATGGTCAGAAAGATGATCAACTGAACTCATGATATATTTCGAACGCAATTGAAGGAACCAATTGTGCCTTCTACTATGAATGCCGTAACAAAACCCTCTTCATCTGAGGGAAAATCCTCGAAGAAACGACATTATTCAAAGAGAAATAATCAGAAGAAGATTAGTACGTGTCAAAGCCTAAGTTGTCTTTGACCCTAGAAGATTTCATGCCATCTACTTTAAATCAACGGGCATCGCCCCATCAAACGACACAACCTAAATTGGCTAGTTAGGAAGAGTCTTCATCAGATGAAGAATTGATTTTTGGTTCTATTAATATGATTCAATTAACAGATTTGTATGCCAGTTGCAGTTTCGATTATGATGAGACCAAATTCCCTATATCAAATAGAGTAATCAGAGGAAGTTATAGAGGCTCAGGATACAGGGGAAGACATGAATCTTTTAGAAGCCACTATTCCAATTCTACCCCTTCTAGAAATGTGTACGTAGTAGAAACTCATGGCAAATCACTTCAACGAGCTCAACAAGAACAAGCAAGTTTTTCCACCAATAGTAAATTCAGTCCTGGCACAGTTGTTCTAGAAGACCGGTTGAAGGTTACATCTTCGTCCTATCAGCAATTAAATGGATCTAATTGGTCTAATCTTCCAAAACCAGGAATATTTCCAACTCCTATCCCGACACAAGATGCATCAACTTCCAAAGCATCTTCTTCCAAGGCACCTGCTAAACCACATGTTCCTATTAGGAAACACAGACCTTTGGATAAAAAGTATGATGTATTGAAACACCTAGCCCAAGTAACGACCAAGTTATCAATTCTGGATGCTTTGAATATGTCAAAGGATCTTCGGGAGGCACTCATCGAGGCTTTGTCAAGTCCTCAGGAGTTTGAAATTGAAATTGCTGCAGCTGAAGTCTATCACGTAGAGAATAATCCTGCGGAATGCCATGAAGTGATATCTTTCACTGATATAGATGAATATGATGTCGTGCATGGACATATTATAACTTTGTACTTATCTGAAAAGGTCAATGACGTAGACGTCTGAAGAGCTTTCATTGATAATGGTTCAGGAGTCAACCTCATGCCCATTCGTACACTTCGTCGATTGGGCCTCACAGAATCTGATTTATCTCCTTCTACCATGATGTTACAAGGATATGATAAAAATGAACAAGAACCACTGGGCGAAGTTACAATCAGAACTCAGTTTCAAGATATTGTATTCAATTCAGATTTCATGGTTGTTGATCAAGACTCAGCTTTCAACATCTTGCTTGGAAGACCCTGGTTACATCAACATGCGGCTATCCCTTAATCATACCATCAATGTCTCAAATATTGTTTTGATGGTCATGTTGGGACATTGTATGGTGATAAGGCCCTGCTCAAGACATGTGAGTCTCAATACATTGAGGCAGAATTCTATCACATGAAGGGAAAGGATAAATCCATAACCAGGGAGATTACCAAAGTTAATGCTCCATATGGTTTGTAAAAGATTCCAGTAAATCCATTTGGGCATGTGAGTATAGATTATGTGTTTCCTATCAGTCAAATTGACAGGGTAGACCCAAATCAAAATAATATTATGGAAAGATCCATAATGTCAGTTATGACAATCGAGTCAGACAACATGGGAGAAACTGGTAACCCACCAGGCAATGATGAAAGCTCAAATGGAGATGTCTTTGTTTCATCTGCTAAAATCCAGCAAGTATATACTTTGCTAACCAGGCCAGAAAAAGTGACAGTGACATCAGAGGTGAATAGTGATGTTGATTCTCAATCCACAATCTCATATTTATTTCTCAAGGAAGACCCTTCATCATTAATTGGGTCAGAAATGGAAGCCTCTTCTTCAAGATGTTCAAATTTTAACATCTCTTCTAATCATGGAATTTTTGCTTCATCATCTACTATGCAAGTAGAAATGGAAGAAATAACACATGATGAAGAAGAAGAGGAAGATCTCAGAGACATTCCTCCATCATTTGAATAGGGTTTCTCTACCACCGTGGATGAACTCAGAGAAATAAATCTGGTTACAAAAGAAGATCCACGCCCCACTTTAATCAGTGCGGCCATGACTCTTGAAGAACAAGAGATATATATTTACTTTTTAAATAAAAATAGAGATATATTTTCTTGAAAATATACATAAATGGCCGGTCTTGATCCTGATGTGACTACTCATCATTTGGGTTTACCAGAAGAACATCGAGGATTTAAGCAAGCCATGAGAAGAACACACCCAACTTATAAAGCTGAAGTGGATAAGCTTATAAAAGATAACTTCGTCCGAGAAGTTCAATATCCCAAGTGGTTGGCTAATATTGTCCCTGTGAAGAAGAATAATGGACAAATTAGAGTTTTCATCGATTTTAGAGATCTTAATCGGCATTTTCCTTAGGATGATTTCCCAGTTCCGATTACAGAACTTTTAATTGATGCAACAGCTGGCTATAAAGAACTTTCCTTTATGGATGAATATTCTGGATATAATAAAATCTGAATGGCCCCTGAAGAAGAGGAATCCACATCCTTCAGATCCCCTCAGGGTGTGTTTTGCTACCGGGTAATGCCCTTTGTCTTAAAGAATGAAGGTGCAACATATCAGGGTGCCATGCTTCGTATCTTCAAACCCTTTTTAGGGAAGTTTGTTGAATTCTATGTGGACGATTTGGTGGTCAAATCCAAACAACGTTCTAATCACATGGCTTATTTGGAAGTCATATTCCACAAGCTTCGACAACATAATTTGAAGATGAACCCCTTAAAATGTGCTTTTGGGGTAACCTTAGGAAACTTTCTCGGCTTTGTTGTATGCCATCGTGGTATTGAAGTTGATCCTGAGAAGACAAAGTCAATACTTGGAATGTCACCTCCTCTAAATTTGAAATAATTAAGAGAACTTCAAGGACACTTAGACTATATTCGGCATTTCATATCCAATTTAGTAGGCAAAAGTTTACCATTCACCAAATTGATGAAGAAGGGAGTCACTTACCAGTGGATTGAAGAATGTCAAGAAGCATTCGATATTCTCAAGAAGTATCTCTTCAGTACACCGGTACTTATGCCATCTGTTTAAGGAAGGAAAATTATCCTTTACGTGACATCCTTAGAGTGATCATTGGGTGCCTTTCTTGATCATAAAAATGATGCTGGGAATGAAAACAGCCTCTACTACCTCAGTCGGACTATGCTTGAAGCAGAAACCCAGTATTCAAGGACTGAGAAGTGCTGCCTGGCATTAATATTTGTAGTTCAGAAATTGAGACACTACCTACAACATCATGAGGTCCAATTGGTATCTCACAATAACCCGCTCAAATTCATCCTTAGTCGTCCAATGCTTACAGGACGTCTGGCAAGGTGGGCAGTTATTTTGCAGCAATTTGACATTTAGTATGTGTCTCAAAAGGTAATAAAGTGCCAATCTCTAGTCGATTTCCTAGATGAACACCCTTCAGTGGAAGACAAATCTTCAGATATTGAACTCCTTGATGAGGATGTCTTCTCTATTCAGGATAGTCCTCAGACATGGTAAATGTACTTTGATGGTACTTCCAGAAGTCCAATAGGGAGGAAAGTGGAAAATCCTTAATTCAACAATGTTGGCTTAGAAATTTTTATCATTTCTCTAGAAAAGGCAGTGTTACCTTATTCCTTCTTATTATGGGAAGGTGGTACCAAAAATGAAGCAGAATACCAAGCTCTCATCGCAGGCTTGGAATTGGCGCTTCAAGCACAAGTGAATCAATTAAAGGTGAAAGGTGATTCAGACCTGGTAATCAAACAAGTCAATGGGGATTATGCCATCATAAAAGAAGAATTAATCCCTTTGTATGATTACGTCAGAGAGTTAATTGTATAATTCCCTTTGGAACCGACATTTTCTTATTTCCCTCGATCAAAAAATGCTCAAGCTGATGCACTGCCTAATATAGCCACAACTCTGGAAGATCCAAATCGAGACGAGACAACCATCAGTATTGACCAACGTCGTGCAATTTCACCTTATGTTCAAATCAGAATAGAGGAAATTAATGAAATTAGTCCCATTCATGAACTGTATGATCATACTATAGGATGGTTGTCACCTATCAGGGAATACCTTCAAAATGGAACACTTCCACCAGATAGAGCCAAGAAATAACAAATCCAGCGACGTGTGGTCAATTTTATTCTTTATGATAGCCCAGATCACTTAGAGAAAATTCTCTACAAACATGGTTTTCATGGACTTCTCTTTAGATGCATTGATGGGGAAGAGACAATGGCTGTCATGAAAGAAGTGCATGTAGGAATCTGTGGTGCCCATCAGTCTGGACATAGACTGTCTGATCAGATTCGAAGTCTTGGATACTTTTGGCCTTCAATTATACAAGATTGTGTTAATTTCACAATGAAGTGTCATTCATTACAAGTACATGCCAGCTTCATTCATCAACCTCCAGAGTTGCTTCATACAGCTAAATACTCATGGCCATTTTCCAAATGGGGAATGGATGTGGTGGGACCTTACCCTTCAGCTACGACCAAGCAGTTTAAGTATAATTTTACTACTAATGATTTCTTTTCCAAATGGGAAGAGGCAGTACCTCTCAAGGAAGTCAGTTCTAAATTCATTGTTAGCTTCATCAATTCTAACATCATTACTAGATTTGGTGTCCCTCATACCATATTGACGGACAATGGCACCAACTTCTGTTCATTCGAGGTGAAGAATTTGTATCAAGAATACAACATCAAATCCAACCATTCATCTCGGTATCATGCAGCAGCCAATGGCCAGATAGAAGCCTTCAACAAGACTCTGTCAAATATACTACAAAAGATGGTGGATAAAGATAAGAATTCATGGCCTGATAAACTCTTTCATGCTTTATGGGCTTATCGAACCACCACCCACACTGCAACACGGTCAACTCCATATTCATTGGTATATGGAATGGAAGTAGTATTTTCAATTGAAGTTCAGCCACCCTCGCTCAGATTAGCCATTTGTGATCAGTAATCTACATATGAACAATCACAAAAGCGATTGAATGAATTGGGATGATTAGATGAGAAAAGATTGTGCACTTTGCACCACTTGGAAGTCTATCAGAATTGAATAACAAGAGATTTCAACAAAAAAGTTCATCTTCATTCATTCACTCAGGGAGAATTGGTATTAGTTCTCAGAACTCTAATGAACCATGAAAGAAACCTCTCAAGCATGAGCCAAAATGGGAAGGACCTTACTCAATACATGGGGTCTACTGCAATGGAGCTTATTAATTAATCTCGATGGATGGAGAACTCATCACTACTCCAACCAATGCCAGATTTTTGAAGAAGTATTTTGTATAAACACAAAATGCATCACCATGGTCCAGTATGACCTTAAACTACACCATGGTCCGGTATGACCTTAAACTGCACCACTGTCCAGTAAGACATTAAACTGCATCATTAACGGTCCAGCATATGAACATAAACTATTTTCAAGTCCCTTACGTCCAAAAAGATGTTAAACTGCACCATCCATGGTCCATACATATGACCTTAAACTGTTTGTATCCTTTCATCCCACACAACATTAAACTGTGATGTCCTAACTACATGACGCTAAACTATACAGAAGTCTCTTACGTCCAGCAAGACGTTAAACTGCATCATCCATGGTCCATACATATGACCTTAAACTATTTGTACTTTCATCCAACATGACACTAAACTGTATCGTCCCTTTTTAAAAAAGTCCCTAATAAATCCAACATGACGTTAAATGGTGTAATCTTTTGTTCTCACTGCATGACATTAAACTGCACAGTCCCCCTTTCTTACAACATGAAATTAAACTGTATTGTCCCTATCATCCTAATTACATGACGCTAAACTGTACAGAAAGTCCTTAATACGTACTACATGACATTAAACTGTACTTTTTCCCTGATACATGACACTAAAATGTGGAGCACTTATAGTCCTAATTGCAAGACTTTAAACTTCATAGTCCCTTATTATGTCCTACATGACATTAAACTGTGCATCATTAAGGTTGTTGTTACCTCTTGTTTTTCACACGGAGTATGACTCACGTGAGCGTAGAGAAAACTTCAACCATAACACCCTCTCTGGGATACTAACCATGTGTAGGTCCCAACACCATCATTTTTTTAGGTCGTTGTCCCCAAGAACAACTTGATCACTAATTCATTCTTTAATTGAACTACGCGGACTTTGATCCTTTCCTTCCAGGCTGGGTACGTAGGCAGCCTCCCAAGGTTCAAGCCCAAAACCAAACTCTTCACATCGGTTAACCTCTATCTCATACGATGTTGATTTGTGAAACCATCCCTAGAATCAATACCTTTACATTGTTTCACTTTCTCCCTTGCTATACGACGTTAAACTATACAACACTTTTGTCTAGAATGACAATAAACTACAATGTTCTTTGATACCCTCACCTGAGAGGGAATAATTTTTTACATTGATTTTCAATCATGTTTTATTCCAAAGACTACGTTCATACATAGAAATGCCCAAACCTTTTATCTTGGGTTAAATCATCATTTCACTAAAATTCCCCTTTCACCCTTCACATGTACGAACCAAATTTGTACAGAGGGTAGTTCTAGAACTACGTGGGATTGATTCCCATCCATATGGGATACGTAGGAACGTTCAAGTGTCCCTCGAATCCCGCCCCAATTCTTTTGGGCCTAACCCCAAATTCCACTTTCAGTCCCTTGACCGAAAAGTCCCCTTGAAAACACACACTGTGTATTTCTTATAATGGTCCAAGCTCTATGACCCTAAACTAAGATCCATAATCCTTTTGTCCCTCATGATGTTAAACTGTAGTTCAAGAACTAAGTATGGCTTGATTCCCATCCTTATGGGATACATAGTGAAGTCCAACTCAGGACCCAACCACAACATGATTATGGTTAGCATTGATCTGTGTATCTTTGTATACATTGGAAAATACCCATATTTATGTGTCATAATCCTAACCTTAAATATTTTCAGATCTTCAAAAACCTTTTCTTGACTTATAGTCACAAAAATGTCAAACTTCTGAGAGTTCTTTTTCCTAACTATACAGTACGTTCCCTTAGGCAGCCTTGAATAAATAGTCTCCATAACAGATTTGTCAGCAAAAAGATGCTATTATTTGACTATGCAGCCAATTCCCTTAGCTGGCCCTGCATAATTCAACCCCCTAATGGGTTTTTCGGATACTGGTAACTTCATTCTTGGGAAGAAATCCTCTTTTGTCCTTATTTGTCTTAAATGACAATATGTAGGGATCCACAAAAAATAGCCATCCTTAACATATTTGTCCCATAGCCTTTTTCATGATCTGAAAGTATTCAAGTATATGGTTTATATTCTCCTTCCCTACGTTTGGGTTAGACCTTCGTAGGAGTGATATCCATCCAGTTCTTCGATAATCTTTTTTGTAAATATCTTCACCATATTCAAGTACCTCTTTCTATACAACAAACTCTATACTTTGGAAAATTTGAATCTCTATAAACTTTCACTGGCTTTTAGCACTAGGGAAGTAAATTTCTGAGAGTTCTTTTACCTGACTATGTAGCATGTTCCCTTAGGTGACCTTGCATAAGTAGTCTACATAATGGACCTGTCAGCCAAAAGATGCTATTTATTTGACTATGCATCCAATTCCATTAGGTGGCCTTGTATAATTCAACCCCCTAATGGGTTTGTTAAATAATGGTAACTTCATTCTTGGGAACTACTTCTTCTAATGCAATTTAGCTCTTTTTCATATCATTCCTCAAATTCAAATATTCTTAAGTCATAGTTTACATATTTTCCCTCACACTTGAGTGTGGTAATATGTTTTAAGAAAAATTATCAAGGAATTGAGTCAATTTTAATCCATTCGGTCAAAGATATTTCAACCTTAAACATTAGCCTTTTTATGTCCGACATGAATGACTTTAAACTGCCAGATTTTGTGTTCCTTCTCACCTCAGAGTTAAATCCTCTTTTCTCTCCAGATCCAACTCTGAGGGGGGACTTTTGTTGACACTCCTTTTAGTCACATTGTCTAAAATAATGTAAAGGGAAATACCTTAAGTCCAAATTGATTCATCTTTTGAAGAAAATATCAACAATTGACAAAGGCATGAACAAGGCTTCAAATGCACAAGGGTCACACAAGTTACGTCACTGTCACTCAAGTATACTTGCACGCCGGCTAATGGTCATGCAAGTGAATTGAACGCCCTAAATAATAACCTCCCGGGGTCTTCTCTAGCCTATAAATAGACCCTGTGGGCCCCCCATTTGGAAGAGGAATTTTTCCAGAATTCAGATTTAGAGCTCTGAACGCCCAAGTCTCTTCTTCAGGTCTTTTGAACACTTCTAAGGTAATTATTTACCTATAATGGATGGTCTAAACAAGAGGAGTAAGGTCTAAGTGTTAGAATTCACTAAAACTTTCACGCCTAAGGTGTTTTACCCTTAAGGGAAATGAACATACATGAGCGCCTCCCTACTTCCTCACCAAAACTTGCACGCCTCTCTTCTGGAAGTACCTCAGGATAATTCTAAAGGCATTGGTCAAGGATCGCCCAAGTATTACTATGCTGGTTTAGAAACGCGCAAGTACCCATGTGTCGCGCAGGTATACCTGCGCGACCAGGACTTGCGCGCCCACACAGTACTTGTGCGCCTGCCAGGACTTGAACACCCCTGCCTTTTTGGGTGCCTTTCTTGCCCATTTAACCCCTCTTATGACGTTCCACCTCTCCTATTCAAGATTCAGTCTTCAAGACCCTCTTCAAAGCCATTTATGGCATGATTTCTTTATTTGGATTCCTTATCTAAAAGGAACTCTGTGGAAAATTTCTCAAAACCTAGTGATTTTCACATCTTTTTGTCACTAAAGATTGAGATTTCATTCATTCAACCTCATCCTTTAAAGATGAGACAACCCCCTAAACTGGGCCTCCTTTTCAAGAATAATCCCCAGTCTTAATTCTCAATTCTGGACATCCTCCTTAGGAGTAAGCCCTAAGTCCCCTAATATAGGCATCCTTTTCAGGAGTAAGCCCCAATCTTAAAATTCCCAAATCTTGGCATCCTCCTTAGGAGTAAGCCCCAAGTCCTCATTAACCCGGGCCTCCTTTTCAGGAGTAAGCCCCAGTCTCAAATATTGGCATCCTCCTTAGGAGTAATCCCCAATTCCCTTAATTTTCTCTTAAACAGTCCTAATTTACTTTTGATCTGGATCTCCTTCTCAGGAGTAAAACCCAATCATAAGTCCCCTGTTAATTTGGGCCTCCTTTTCAGGAGTAAGCCCCAAATTAGAGTATCAAAATCTCTATAAAGTACATATACCTTTATGGACCATGTTCTTGGATTTCTTCCCTGAAGTAAATCCTAATATTCATCTATTTAGGAAGTCATACATACATAAGCCCCACATCATTTCTTATGATTGCGTCTTTCATGGCACAACTGTCTAGTTTTACCAATACCTCTTGTTTCTCACACCGAGCATGACTCACGTGATATTAGAGTGTAAAAGTAATTATGAAATCTTTCTTTGAGCCATCAATCATAAACATCATATTCCCTTACTCGAACTACGTGGGTTCTGATTCCTTTTCCAAAAAAAGGATATGTAGGTAGCCCATCTGCGGGTAAGATCCCAACTTTGAAATAATCAATGTCCTTCTGAATGACAATAAACTTCAAGTGCCTCACTGAGTGGATTTAAAACTAGTATGGTCATCATAATGACCAAGAGACTTTTATTTATCAAAGGATACCATTGACTAAGAATCTCTAATAAATATAGATGATTCTATATTGATGAAGAACCTTGAATACATATAAAAGATTCTCTAAATTTCCTACATATCAATCATTGATTGTCAGATCTAAAGGAAATCTCATTTAATACTTGGTAATGTAATAAGGATTCACGAACATAACATAAATCTATAAAGAGAGTCTCAGAGTAGACAATAATTCCCCTAAAAAATGTGTGATGAGTCCGACCTCCCATCCTCTCGACCAATGAAAATTCTTATGCCTCATCATTCCACAACTAATGAGCGCCTACCTTTGGAAAGTAGGATCAAATGGATATGGAATCATTGGATATTTCCGGTTCTACGAACAAACCCGTTAGAAACCGCTTGGAATGTTTGAACCTTAAATCAATGAGGTCATCCCCAATTCCAGAGGGGAACAGGCTTGAAAAGATTTCACAATGCTCTATATAAGTTATCGGTTCACTTTTGTCTTAGGTGAAACCACATTTTTCATAGACTTTTCTTGATTATTTCTATGATGTCTACCTGGTTCAATTTTCTATAACCTATGAAAATCACTATTTAATGATCACTTTCTGGGAATTAAAGGTTTAAAAATTCCAAATTACTACAAATAATTAGTATTGGAACCATTATTTTCCAAATATGACCATTGTAACCATTTCAACCATTTTACATAAATCATCAAATGAAAAATGAAAAATGTAGTCCTAGTGAGAAGTCTCATCATAAATTCATGATATGAAATACTCATCAGCTAAAAACATGATGATGAGATGAAACACACCTAGATGTAACTTATAACACTCCAAAAACACCCTAGTAACTTGAAGTTAAACATAAAAATGTTATCTATGTATTTTTGTGCTATACATTTCAAGTTTCTACATTACTATCTCCTTACAACCAACCTAACTCAAGGAGCAAATAATAATGATACCATTTGTAACATCTTTCCCTAACTAATTGGCTTGAGTGGAGGAATAAGTGATACTAACCTTTAGTGAAATCCCCAATACACCAAATGCTGACAATAAATTCAAAGGCCTTAGTTAAATGATGGGGAATTATTTTCCCTAAGGAACAAACAACATGTCAAGAAAGATATAAAAACCAAGACAATAATATTATGTATGAGAACTAAACAACATAACTCAATAAAATACTAGTATAATAACCATATAAGAATAACAATATAAAAATAAATAAGATATTAAGGCTATGGCTATAAATTAGAAAGAATCCAACAATACTCTAGACTAAGAAGTAGAAACTCTACAACTCCAGCTCAAATAACCATGACAACAACATCAATGGATTATAATCATGAAATATGAAACATGACCGTTCTTTGTATCTCAGTAGAATACATTTAAAAATGAACCAAAGTGACCAAGAAAAGGGTGAGTATATCACCCTGTAAGTATTCCCCAGACAATTCCCAACACATTCCACTAGGAAAATAATAAGTTAGAACATTTTACAGAAAACAATTAAGAAGTATATAAATAGTTGATACAAGGTATAAAAAGGTTCCATATAAAATATTTAAAAAATATTTTAAATCATTTCATACCAATTGGAATAATAAATCAATTTCCACACCCCAAAAACACTATGCATGCAACCATGGACCTCCCTATACTCGCGAGTAGGAATTAATCCTTTCACCAAGACGTCTCTTAGGGAACCACTTTGATGGGGATACTTTCACATTATTATTTTTCCACTTCAATGAGGGCTATTTAATTTACTTTACATCCCAATTTGAACATGAACTCATGATAACACAATTAATTTAAGCTATTAATTAAAATATTTACTTAACCATAAATTACATCAAGATTCTTTAGAAATAAAATTTGTTTCCATATTTAAAAACTAACCCTTTTGAAATCTCATCAAAATGTGGTTTTTCTAAATTATTTTTTCAATATTTTTCCAAAAATTTACAAAAACAATTTAAGAAATCTTTAAACATCAAGTTACATAATAGTATAGTGGGAGAGAATCCACCCACCTCAAGATCATTCTGTTTAAAAGATATAAGATGATTTCATAGGTCATACCTCTTCCTTTCGTTCCTCTATTAAACCACAATAAGATCTCATCAATACATGTCCACACCCATAGATTTTGGTATTAACACCAATATATGGTTTCATTCTATAATAACCAAATATATATGAGACAAAAAGGAAAAATGAGATCCTAAAATCTGATTTCCACAATTGAATGCTCAAAGATTCACTAGAATTAGAGTACGAATGTCAAATATAATCAAAAATCTCTTAGGGTAACCCTAGAAGTTGAGAGGAAAAGAAAACAAAACATGTGAGGATTTACCAGCATTGTAAGGATTAAAACTGGCTAGACCCAGGCCATCCATGACATGAATTTCCCATTCACATTGTGAAAAGTTGAGAGGTTACTTACATCAATATTCAAATCAATTTGGATTTTTTTGAAAAAACCATCTCACATTGTGAACCTGCTCCACATTATGAACTTCCTCAGCTATTAATCCAAAAAAATCCTTCATTATATGAAACATCTCACAATATATTCCTAGGATTTTTCACATCATGAATAACACATTCACACTGTGAATAATTACTGTAGACAGGTTTTAGATTATATCCTATTTACCCCTCTACAAAATTTCAGTAAGGTATTCTAGCGATTCCAAATATAAAAGGAAAATCATAAAATGACACAATAACTCAAATCAATGGTTCTATAATAAATTTATAAATCATTCTTATAAACTAATAAATCTATAAAAGGCACAGTATTTATAAAAACGATATATTTCACTATTCACTTAAGAATCATTTTTTTAGAAAAGTATCAAGAATTAATATTAAGATAATATTTCATTTATAAATCTAAAAAAGGTCAATTTTATCAAATTCACATCCTAAAATATATAAATTTTATTTTTAATTAAAAATGCAGTGAAAGTTAGTTTTTATAGAAAAATGAATTTTGGTATATTAAATATTTTTTTTGTTTTAAATTAATAATTAATCTAGTATTAACTTATTATTCATAAAATAAATTTATCTTATTATAATTCAATCATAACATACTTAGTTTCTTGAAACAAAATACCAATTTCTAGAAAAATACATTTTAAGCATAATGTGAATTGAGACAAAATTACCTTTCAAAAAGCATAATAATTTTATATATAATTATTTTATTACATATTGATATAATATTATTTTTTTACTTAAATAACCCCTTATCATCTCTATATAATACCTAATAATCAGATAAGCTCCAGTTATAGTTTGGGGTGGTGGTTCAAATAACATTGATATTGTGGGAATCTACATGAGCATAAAATTCTCTTGTATATGGTTTTTCTAAAACTATAATTACTTGATTTCAAATTGGTCTTAATCCAGGGAAATCCTTAGTAGAGCTAAATCCCATCCAATCTCTGAAAAATGAGCTTCATAAGTAAGACTTCCTCTTATGGATTCCATTTCTTCTTACTTTCTTTATTGATTTTGTGATATGGTTACTTCAATTTATACTAGCTAATCTAATGTCTATATTTTAATGATAATATTTAATATTCAAAATATATAATTTTTTTTTTCATTTTAGTTTGGTATAGTGTGTTAAGAATTCTATTTAATATATTATTCATTCAAGGAGAATATACAGTGAAATATTGGGTCATTACACACTCACTCAGTATTTTATCCAAGTAAAATAAAATAATATTAGAAGAATATAACATAGAAGTACAAAATTAACACTTCCCAATTGGTTTATTGCTCTCAAAACCTGATGGAAAACAACCAGCATGCTCATACCTTCCACATCTATGTTGCAACACACAACAAAAATCCCATCAAACCTGATGTGGGTTAGACTGCAACCCTACCAACCCCAACCTGCATAGGGTTTAACATTCTCATTGGAACTGATATCAAACATACCATAACCATAACCACAACCATATATCATATATATACATCTCCACCACACATCATGACCTCATCACATATCCATCTCAGTAGTGTACCATGAACACTAAGGACATTAACCTCATTCCAAACTACTATACACGAACCCCACTGAGTATCATCTCCATATCCACATAACTAGTCCATGATAAACCATCATAGAATATACCATACCTAAAAGGGAAAACATTAAAGAGGAAGTAGTTATCCATTTGTTCCCTCACCAACATGGATGTTAGAAAAAACACTCAGAACAAAAAATATATGGGAATTAGTAAGGTTATGAGACTTAGGTGAGTTCATTATGGAACACAAGTAAAATACAATATATATATATATATATATATATATTCCCCTACACAAAATCTAAACCTAAGAGGTTTATATCAAAATAACACAGCCACAACCATTTTAGCCACTACACTGTCACTACCACATGCTACCATCTCTATCAATTACTATACCACAAACCAACCCCACTTCTTATACAAAAAACCACAATAACCATTCATAATTTCTCATTTAATTACATCATTCAGACTCTTACAAATTTACTATTTACCAGCCATATTACATTAATTATTTCATTCAATTCTATATTCAATGAAAAAACATTAATTATCCATTTTCCACATTTCATTACATCAATTTCCTATTCATTTCAAAAAATACCAATTTATTTACAATCCATAATTAATTCAATTCAAACTCACACCCATTTATCATTTTCATTATTACCAATCACATTCCATTTCTTTTGAGTAACCATATAAAATCCCATGCCAACCAACTAGCCACCACATCAACCTCTATACATCTAATGCCACCATCCACCACAACAACCACACAACACTTCCTCTTTTAACACAACCAACCATACCATCATTCCAAATCAACAACCACCTCTCCTATTTCCATCCAAATAAAAATATCCATAACCCCACTATCCGACATATCCCATCCAAGGAATTACCCTTATAAACCACATAAAATATACTATAGATACCAATTAATTCCAAATAAATCATATAAAAATTAACTCCTACAATCCCAATCACCCTTTGAAAAACTAAATCAAAGCACAACTATAGGAGTGGAAACTTTACAATACCTAGTAGATTGACATTCCAAAAAAATAAATATTAAAGAGAAGAATATATAAGTGTATTCATATGTGAAACCAACCTAGTTAAGAAAAACATCAACAAGCTAGAAAAATAAATATTTAAAATACCTCAACCATTCCAATACCTTATCAAACTCCTTTAAACCATCCCCCTTTTCCAAATTTCCATCACCAATATCCTACCAAAATAAATATCATATTAATAACTCTCAACCACCACATCATAAAAATAATAAACCTTTTTAACATCCCATATTAATTTACCACATATATAATTAAAAACTAGAAACAAATCAAAACCATAAATAACAACAAACTAAAAACAATGAGTATAGTCACTTTATTATTAATAACAACTTATAACTAGAAAATCATGGATAAATAAATAAAATAAAATAGAAATAAGGAAAATATTCAACCCAAAAATTAAATAATAAGGTCCCTAAATCATCATCACACTTCCCCGTTAGTTTGAAGATGACACCTCAACATTGAGTAACTAGTTGTGGTAGGAAAAACCTTACTAACTATACCATAAATTAGAGAATAATAACACGTAACACTACCACCACCATGACATCCCCATCTCACTTAAATTTTTCACAAAAAAATGTTCCAAACTTTAGTTATTTTCTATATTTTTATTTTCAAAACTCTAACACATACCTCTTCTAATATACTACTACTAAGAAGTTCAAATAACTATTTTAGGCCTCTTCAACATTACTACCATATTCTGAAATCTATAATTTCCCCTCACCATATATTTTGTTTCCACATAAATTGTGAAATAAAATATTCAAGCATTACTAATCATATAAAAAATTAACCCCACATAAATACATCCAAATCAAAAAAATAACAAAGAACATCAACCTCGCTACCTAATAAACACTTTCCCATATAAAAATCACCCCAAAACATTTTTTAAAATCAATATAAATAAAATTTAAAAGATAAACCACCACCTAGACATATTCATATTAAACAATATAATAGAAAAAATAGACTCCTATACATATTAAAACTTTCCCTTCTATTATCTCTTAAACCTCACCATCATGACACCCACTATCTTTTTAATAACTATATAATTCCCAAACCATCAATAAAATTTTTATACTTTGTAAGTATAATTGATGAATAAATTAATTCTAAATCTAATCACTAAAGTCATTAAATTTTCATGTAAATTTCTAATTATCTTATAACTCACCAACCACTATGAACCCCATTTTATAATAATATATAGACCTGAAACCTTAAAATCTACCCTTGAAATGATAATTTGAATATGATAATAAAAAATAAAATAGATCTTGAAATATAAATCCCAATGTCTCTAAACTAATGTTATTCAATTTGAAAAGCATTAGAATTTATTTTAGAAATGGAGGAGAATGTTAGAACTCAAGTATTTAGTTTGAAAGGGATTTTTTTTATATTTTCAATTAAATTTGGCTTTTTAGGAAGCTTTAGAGAAGTTTGAAAGGTATTTGAGAATTTTTGGAGTTTATATTATAAAGTAATAAAAAACCAAGGCTCAATGGTCATAATAATGCTAGGAAAATTTCTACATATAAATAAACTAAAGTGATGGTAAATAGAAAGAATTAATGGTCAGTTAGTCATGCCATAATTACTGTCATTATACCATATAAGGAAAATTAAAAAACTAAAATGACCCCATGATAAGTTTGTTTTAGACTATTTTTTGGGTATCATCTATCATACCATAATGATTGATATCATTTTTAAATATAAAACTAGTATAAAGATGTGGGAGTTTTAGTCATACTTCAATACTATGTGTTTTGTCATAATGTATGGTATAATGTCATAGTAGTTTTTCCCCATGAAAAAATAGTTCTTCACTGAACAGAAAAAATCACAATATACTAAGTTAGTTAGTAATATAATTTGAGTTGGAAATATCTTAGTATATCGGCCTTTTGATTTATGGGTGTTTAAAATAATTCAATACTATAATATTTAGAGGATTTAGTTTTTGAAGTGCACCACACAAAAAACATGACCATCACTAGATGATTTATTAAATTACATACCATTTGGAAAGTTTTAATATTTTTTAAAATGGGATAGATTAGATTCAATCCTATAGGTTTTAACTAAATTATAATAGAGTTATATCCCATTCCAAAATTGATATGTGGTAGTTTTTGAAGTATAAATTTATAAGGTGATTTATTTGATATTATCGGAAATGGTAAGAATAAAGAGTGTTAAAAAATTAGTATTTGGATTGGAGAACTTCTAATGTGGGAAACTATATTGATGATTTTGGATTTGAAAAGGGGATTGAAGCAAAACAACAATAACCTCATTAATTTTTTATTTATTCATATTGTGGATATTATTACAAGAGACCATTTCATTAACATTTCTATATACCATGTATTTAATAAGTGTGTAGAGAAATAAGTTAATAGAGTGACCCTTGGATTAATAATTTCCCTTATATAACTCTTGAAATCACAATAATGAGTAACAATTCCTTTAGTTATCAACACATTATTATTGTATACTCCTAGAGGTATCCCCTAGTGGTGAACCACGTAAAATCACTATTTTTATTCATTTTATTTTTTAAAGTTGGATGTTTGGGATGTGTGATTTATTATGATAGGTACATTTGTTTTTTAAAATGTTATAATAAGATCCATTTTAATATGAGAAGAAAAATACCATATCCTAATTCACCCCCCACTTAGGGTGTGTTTGGGACCTTTTATTGAAATAATGAGTATCAAATACACAAGTTAATCTTGGATATAAAAATATTTTGAATAAGAAAGGAGTTACATTATTCAATGTTTGTAATTATCAATTATATAAAAACTAAATGATACCAAAACTACATTCTCTTAGGATTGATGTTTTTTCTATTTTTATACATAAAATTATAGTTATTAATCCAACAGAGTTATCATTGACTTATATGGACTAGAAATGGTCGAAAGTTTAGTAAAAAGAACAAAACCACTTGTTATAGATTTATCTAATATAATTTATATGAATTATATGAGTTTAAAATTTTCTAAATAAATTTAGGATACACTAGACAAAAACAATTAAGGGGTTAGTAATGTGAAAGAGGAATTTTGTTTAGTATTTTATAATAAATTGGATAATTTTATGATATAAGTGAGAAAATTAATGACTTATTCAATTTAATTATTAAGTTATTTGTTTCTATTTTTTTTCTTGGAAATAAAATAGAGGTGTATATATTGTAAATAAAATATTATATAAATTTCCACCATTGTACAATCCAAAGGTGAAAGTTCTTGAGGAGAGGGACCTTGTAAAAATTTCACTTGATAATCTAAAAATTAGTTTGGATTTACATGATATACGTGTGAATAAAAAATCAACAATGATTCCTTAATCCAAGGAAATTTAATTTAAATCCATGGGAAAGATTGATTTTCATAAAGATGGATATGAATAAGAGGATGTGTATAATGAATTTCTATCACTTTTTGAAATTAAATTTTAAAAAGAAAAAGAGAGATTTAAATAAAATTTACCATTTTCATGACTTTGAATTAGAAATCTTGGAGACATATTTTCAAGATTTACAAGGAGGTATGAAAACAAAGTGGGTGAGTTTGATTACTCAAGAAAATAATAAAGGAAAATCTAACTTAAATTAAACTTTAAATTTGGAAATACATTAGAAAAATATTTAACCAATGATATTACTGAGTAAAAAAAATATAATGATAAATTTAGAATAAAATATGGTAAAAATAAATTTAAATCAGTTATAGAGGATTCTAAGATGGAAACAATTTATGTAACATCTTGGTCTGGGAACCACTAAACCGATACCCTAAGTCAATGTTCCAAATGAACTCAGGCGCACCTCCCTATATGCTAAAGGCTACTGACTAGAAATGAAGGTCTAAAGATATATGATAGGGGAGACTATAACCTCTTATAAAAGTAAATCAATAGTGGAAATAACATCAATAGATATAAAAATCTATATGAACAGTAAAGGGAACAACTAGAGGCAAGAACTAATAATAAAAAAGGTTAAACATGATATAACAACAAGATGTACACAATACATGTCAAGAAATTATACAAAAAACTCAAAAAAAAACTAAAAATATGAAAAAAATATAAAAATAGTCCTGATTCCTAACCCGAACCTGACATCACATTGTTCCAACCAAACATCCCATGTATAAACCAAGAGTTAAGTACTTGTCCCAAACTTGTACATGAAATAAGTAGTAGCTTCTTAAATACCAAAATGACATAGATGATCGATCATAGTGTGAGCACAACTCAATAGGCCACCACCAATGGTGTCTAAATAAATAACTAGTATGAACAGATGTGTATACAGATAACTAAAGGATAAAATAAACAAGAAAATAAAATAGGCATGTTTCAAAATTAAACATGTATTATTTATACCATTAAACTATTGTGTTTAATCATGTCATCAAACCAACCAAACCTACTTTGACCAAGATAGATGTCTGGACAATACACCAAAGGGGTCACATGTCAACATTCAAGGAGAATCAGTCTAAGTATCTAGCCAATATTTTTAATTCCATGTCCAACCATCCCAACCATGATATGGAATTCCTTGTCCATACCCTTGGATTTAGGAGCATCGATCTATCCTCCTAACATATGATGAGTTTGGGCACATGAAGCATCGGTTTGGACCACCCAAGGGGGTAAAGCATCAGTCTAACAACCCAAACAACCATGGGTACCAAACACCATGTCGATCCACCATAAATCTTGATGTGGAATGCTATGTACAACATCCTAAACCTATATGTTATCAATTAATTCAATATTTATCATTTAATTTATCAATATTTAATACCCTTAATAATTTAATCATTTACCAAGGTCCCAAAGAACCTTTTAACTAAACACATCTCAATAAGGCCCAACCACCTTTTCACATTATATAAAATACTAAAACCAAACATCCATGTTAATAATTTAGAAGTGACCCCTTAAAACATGGGTCTTCCCATTTGAAAAACCAAACAAGGTCTAATAACTTTATTTTCCATCAAAACCATTAAAATATACATAAACAATTTTCATCAAAAAGGAACCACAAATTCATTTCTAATCAATATTTGAAACCAATTTGAAAAACCCATTTAAAAACACCTTGAGGTAAAAAAATAATTTTATAACATAATCCACTTTGAAATAAAATTTCAATTCATTGAAAGCCACACCTAGTTAGAAACCAAAAGCACACCATTTAAACCATTTAAAATACTCTTTGTAATATCACAAAATCTCAGCAAATAAAACATTTTAATTCAACCTCTTAATTTAATAAACACTTCTTTATATACTATAACAATTATCCCTTTTTACCCATAATAACATATAAATTATAATTACAACCTTTTCACACTCATAATTTCTATATCTCATTATTTAAAATCTCATTACATCACTTTAAAGGGTTTTTCATACCCTGTGATTATCCTTAGTTCTGATCTCAAATCAGAAATGGAGCCAAAGGGGTTTATGAAGGGTCTCAAACATCTAATAAATGCCTAAATTACTTCTATTAGATGAAGAGACAAAAAAAAATCTAGAACATTAGAACAACCACATAAACATATAAAACATTAAGACTGTGAGAAAGATCTTATAGACCAACTACCTTATGCTTGTAGAAAACCACTTATCTAACCAAGTCCCTTGATTCAAACTTAAATAGCCTCAAACACCAGGATGAATAAAAAACGAGAATACGTGTTTATAAGATTTGGAGAGAGAGGGAAAAAATCATGGTTTTTCTAAAAAATAAGAGGAATAGGAGTCAAGGACTCACCTAGAGCATTGATTCTAA
The DNA here is from genome assembly GCA_963277665.1 of Viscum album. Taxonomy (NCBI): domain Eukaryota; kingdom Viridiplantae; phylum Streptophyta; class Magnoliopsida; order Santalales; family Viscaceae; genus Viscum; species Viscum album. The sequence continues at coordinate 114,801,213 of OY728139.1, read as the reverse complement.
CTAAACATAACTCTAAATGACCCAAGATTGAAGGAAAAAACATCCATGGAGGAGTAGAGAGCTCATGGTTCTCACCTGAGGATACTGGGTGTTGAATGGGGAAGAAAATTAGGGAAGAAATATTTAATATTGAGAGGTAAAAATGGGAATTTACACACTTTTTAATAGGTTCATGGTTTGGATGAACAATTTTTCAAATCATGCACCAACCGTGTATCTCCCTCTTCCCAAGAGGGGGAAGGCCACACAGTCTCCTGGAGGCACCTAAATGGTTTTAAAAACATATCGAGACCATACGACCACCTTTGTCCAAGGGGTGCTGGATACACGATTGTATGAGGAGCCCATATGATTTGTAAAACCATATGGAGTCTATGTATCCGACTCAATTTGGAACACCCTACCCCACACAATTATCATTCACAATTTCTACTAATGGTGTACCAACCATGCACTAGGTATTGTATGAACCATTTTCCACTCTTTTCAAGTCCTGAACCCATGGAACACTCTTAAGACCCTTTATACCCATATAAATGTAAAGACCTAAAAATTTCATGTAATTTTTTTTAATTATATAAGAATTTTGCGAGTCCGAAAAAATTTACAGCGCATGATTCCAAGGCCCGGAGTCCCCGGAATGAATTTATGAACTTATTTTTAGGTACGTTCAGTAAAAGTATGAGCGGGTTTTTGTAACTTTTGAACCGGTGCTCGGAATTGAAATATGAGGACACTGTTGAACTCGCAAGACCAGTATTCTCTTAAGGAGGCTTTCACCTAAACAGTAGTAGGATGAGGGTGAATGTTAGTTTTATTGTTTTTCATAGAAATAAAAATAAAATAATGAACAAATTTTATTTTATTTTTATAACCTCCCAATTTGAATGTGCAGTGGTGAGGACCACCTGATCCTAAAACCCACCATTTTTTGAAATTAATGGTGGGGACCACCTAAACCCTCTTTAATGGGGGGAAACCTTTCAACTCCCCTTTAATTATTTGAGCCAACTAAAATTAATTAAATGTGTCAACATTTAATTATTCCAACATAAATTAATTTGTTAAACTTAATTTATTTTATACTGTCTCCCCTCAATCTTTGAGAGGATTCGTTGGAAAAGGGGAATTGGGGGATAACTTTGGAGGAACTCATATTCCAACAAAGAACGCACTCCAGAATTGAAGAACGTGGATAACGCTTGAGCCCGGATCAGAGGAACCTTGCGAAAGTGACAAACGTTGACATCACCATCCCCAATGAATTTATCTTATTCCTTGAGACCTCCTCCAATGAACGACAAGGTAGGGTTTGTTGTTTTGAATACCCCCTTTCTCGTTCTTAACGTTCTTCATGATTCAAGAATTATTGAGCCTCTTGACACCACCATAACGTGGAGGGTGCGGGCCAAACGAACATGGACTGACCTCTCTAAAATACATTGACGTTTTTGATGTGTTATTTATGATGGAGGAGGACGGAGACTGGTGCCGACGATTGGAACAGGTGTGACTCGGGAGTGGCATCCATCACCACAGCTGACCGTGAAGATGACGACGACACAACCACACCACCAGAGAAGAGCCACGACCCATCGGTCGTGATGGTAGGTACTCTGACCGAATGAATGACGGGGATGACTGTGTGCGTCCACGTTGTCCGACATGAAAGAGCCGCGACCTTGTGCCATGGTGGTAAGAGGAGGGGGGCCAGATCACTGCCGGCCGCCGGCGAAGGTGCGGTGCGTGACCGTGCTGCGCGGAGGAGGGGGCAGGCCGTTCGGCCAGCCGCGGTGGGCCGCCGAACCACGGTTCACCGCACCGTAGGCTGTAACGCACCGTGGGCCACCCCGCCCCGTAGGCCGCCACATCGTGGGCCACTGCACTGTGGGCCGCCACACCGTGGGTTGGCGCACCACGAGCCCAGTGGTCTACCGCACCGCGGTGCAGGCCGCGCCTGTAGACCGAGCCACGCTGGCAGGCCGGGTCGGACCTAGATCCAGACCCGGGTCAGACTGGGTCGACCCGAACCAGGTCGAGTTGGCCCAGGCTGGGTCGGGCCGGGTCGTTCTGACCGGGTCAGACCAGACGCGGACCAACTTTGACCCTTTTCGTTCTTTCAACCATATCTTGAGCTATGGGTGTCCGTTTGACGAACCATCTGTAGCGTCGGAAACCTTTGATCAAGAATGAAATTTTGGTATACCCCAATTGAGTTTTGGTTAAAGTTGGGGTATGGACGAGTTGGATTGAACACAAATCCAACCGGGCCCTTGGGACTAAAAGGCTAATAACTTACAGACCGAGCATCCGATTGATGCACCATATGTTGTGTTGAGATCCCTTTGATGTGATATAACTTTGGGATTATTCTCCTTGGGACTTTGTGGAAATTGGAGTATTTGACCCATGACTTGAGGATATGACCCTCCCGAAATCAAGCGAGCATACTGTGGGAACCCTATAGCTGGCTGTAAAATGAGAAATGTATTCTATGTGGGTCTGTGCTTTGGGATCCTTTGTGGGTCTGTGATTGAGGGTCCCACATGGATCCTCTTTAGGAATCCATGTGAGACTACTCTAGGATCCTTCGTGGGTCTTCTTTACTAGGATCCTATGTGGGTCGGATGATGTACTAGGATCCTATGTGGGTTTGATGATGATTTAGGATCCTATGTGAGTCTGATGATTTAGGATCCTACGTGGGTCTACCACTTAACAGAGTAAGATAATTTAGTAGTTACATCTAATCATCTTTACTACCATACCTATGTTATACCTGGTTTGAGATGAGTCTTTACCTTTGTGGTAATATTCTGTGCGGTGTACCTTTGTGGTACTTACCTTCGTGGTGATACCTTTGTGGTATTATTTTGTGTGGAGTACCTTTGTGGTACTTACCATCATGGTGATTTCTTATTGGTACTATTCTGTGTGGTGTATCTTTGTGGTACTTGACCTTTTGGTGATATCTTTGTGGTATTCTTCTTTGTGTCATACCTTTGTGGTACTTACCTTCATGGTGGTTACTTTTTTGGTATTCTTTCCTTCGTGGAACAGTTGTACTTTGGATAAGGATTGGGCCTTGTGTTGAGATGGGTTTACTTGATAACTTAGGTATATGTATGGTCATATACCTAAGTAGAGTTGTAAGTTGTTTAAATGATTTGTGGTTTATCCGTTGGTGATTTTGTGAGACCTTTGAGGGTCTCAAGGTCCCTACTGAGTATCATTATACTCACCCCTGCATGGGATACGCCCCCACCTTTTTGTGTTTGGTGCAGACAATGAACAATGCTGACTGAGGACGAGGGTACCAGGACGGGAGGTAGCTTAGAGGTTGACCTTAGATGAGGTGTAGCATAGAGACGAACATTCGAGAGTTGTACCTACCCTTCAGGTAGGATCCTTGGAGGGTGTTCATAGGAGTTGTTCAGTTTACTTGTACTTTCCAGTTTTCTTGTACTTTCTAGTTTGACTTGTATTCTGGACCCTTTTACTTACTGTACTCACTCTTTTGACTGTTTAGTTTACTCTTGTTTCTATATTTTTGTGTGATTGGTTGCATGAGTTTACAGGTTATAAAGGAAATTCCTTCCCAGTTTTAGGGAATACGCCTTCGGTGCTAGTCACAAGTCCCTGGCCTATGGAAGGCGGGCTTGGGGTAGTCACAGCACGGGCCCCGGGGGACGGGTCATGACAAGAAAACACTCCATTAACCAATTTAAATTTATTTTAACCAAATTTTAAACTGATACATACCTCATCACATGTTTGGGATCTTATAACCTCCCCATATTAAAACAAAGTTTCCTCAAATTGCACTCCCAAACATCACTAAGTCTTAATGTAAAAAGGGTTAGTCCACTAGGCCCACATATGAATTTCTATCTCCCAGGTTTATTCTTTAACATGAATATGATTAAAAAAAAGGAATGGTATTACCTTGTATAATTTTCTCACTGATAACCACACCACAAATTAGATTCTCCTTAGAGGATGCATCAATTTTAAACTCAACATCCCCAACATCTACCACATGAGTTTTTCAAGGTGACATTGCTAAATCTTCGACATAAGAAAACATAATGAATGGAATTATACTACTGTAGGAGATCCAACAGGTACACTACCAGCCTGATCCTCTCCAAAATCTAAATGAACTTATATACCTGGGGGCTAATTTACCCTTTTTCCAAACTCTAATGATGAACCAATATTAGAAACACTTAAAGGAACACATAGTCTTCCAAACACATCCATGAACTATATCAATCCATAATTCAAGTCCCAATGGACTTTTACAAATATGAATGTCTGAATAACAACCAAGGCACCACCTCTAACTGAAAGTGCTCAACCACAAAAACCTGATCCTATGCTTGTAGTAAAAACTAAAACAACAATATAGTGCTTACTCAAACCCATCAAACCCAAACATTTAGGGTGTTATCACTTGAATATAATCCAAGAATATGGCACTCCCCACAATAAAATTTACCTTTCCTCCACCAACCACCGATGTTTGGCATATATTCCATCAAATAATATTACTAAAAACTTGAACTTGTTCTCCCACAATGCACTTAGCATAGTTTCCAATCTGTTGTGACAAAACACCCACGAGAAAAATAATCAACATCAACACCTATTCTAATCAATGAAAAATCCACTATAATAGACATATACCTTCTATCCATTCATGAAAAAAAAACCACAATGGACTTTCCTCAAAATAAATATTTCATTCCCAAAGAATATGTCACTTACAATGTGACATGCCTCATTTATTTTTCAACTGAAAACATTCACACCTCATGCTAATCCAAATTGGAAAATACTTTGTTGAATAGTTCTAAAAAATCTTGGTTCCAAATGCCATCAAATTTCTATTGTAACACCCCGACCCCAGTTACCCAGAGTCGGTGCATTATTACATAACATTGGTATGATCACAAGAAAGATCAAATCTCGAAAGACCGATTGGTTTAGTAGTCTTGGAAACAGAAGATATATTCATAAGTCTTACATTACATCATAAAATGAAAAACTACTACCACAACATATTGTATCCATAATCCACACTCATATCCCCACATAATATACCTGCAGGTCATTCATAATTTACTTCTTCACTTCCTGGGAAAAATAAAACATAAAAAAGGGGTGAGCTCAAATGCCCAGTAAGTATAACAATATAGCGGAACATTCAAAAATAAGCATAAACATTTAAGGAAATGAATTACTAAAACAAAAGCCTTTTAAACTTGAACTTCAACATAGTATGGCAAAAGTAAAATGAAATAATGCCATTTACTTGTTCACATGGATATTCTACTAATCGAATAATCACATGCAATATCAATAACCAGTTTCATAATGTTGGAATGCATAATGCCAGACTATCATAACCACATAGCCAAGGCCTCGTTCCAAGACTACAAATAAGATTTTGCTAAGGCCTTGTTCCAAGACACTAGTTTGTCTCATGAGACCTACCGATGCATCGAGGAGCTATAGCGGGCTCCACCCGTCACTTACTAAGTCCAATGCATTCCCATATGAAAAGGTTTAAACATAACATAAACATTCGTATTAAAACTAGCATACGAAATGTCAATAATTTCACCATAAACTATTAATGGTATAAAAATAGCACATCCACAGTCAAACATATCACAAAACCTTCAATACAATATAGAAGTTTTGTATCATAATAAATCAACTTCAAATAATCTTAAAATCCATCAAAGGATGTTGACATAGATGAAATCAAAACACTTTTTAGAGAAATATATCTTTCTATTTTTGAAATCATTTAAGATCCATATAAAATAAAACATTTTATTGAAAATATTCTTATAACTTGTAAGGAAAGCTTTGAATATTTTATAACGGCAGAAAATAACCGCACCCGCCGTATAAGTTAAAAAAAACATTCTTACCTTAATTCTGTCGAAAAGGTTAAAAAGGAACTTGTTTTGAAAATGAAGGAAAGATTCCTTTTATAAAAAGTAAAACAAGGGTATAAATGACTTTAACCCATATTATTGTAAAAATGTTTTGAAATACATTTTGAAGAAACATGGATGTGGATGATAACGAGATCCCAGTAGATTATTACGTATAAACAACCTCGGATAATGAAGAGATTGTGAAATAACCCTTACCTTGTACTTTTCCTTGGTTGGGGTAGGTTAACCTCCTGTATAATGGTGAAATAATTGTTATTAAATTATACAAGAATCATATATATTATTATGATATCATATATGATCTTTTAACATTGATTTGTTAATAATATCTTAGAATTATCGTCGTTTCGGGTGTTAACTTACTCATTTTCTTTTATATGTTTTGTTACCTAAGACATGGTTGTTGTATCTTATTCATATCCAGAATGATATTAAGTCCTTAAACATCATTTTTAAATCATCAAATGATAATTATACTTGAATGGATACGATGGAGAATGAATCTCATCGCGTTCGTGGAGACGGTAGTCCGTACGTACGCACGAGCGAAAATATCATTCTTTTGATATTAAAATAACATATAAATGGATGGTATATCATATATACAGAATCATTAACATGTTATATTTATTATTTACATGAGTTACACATCATTATTATACCCATCCAAATAATAATATATTGAATAACAATTATACCACGACGTGGAGACGGTAAGCCGTACGTACGCACGTATGGTGACATGTTATTCAAAGGGTGGATAGAATACTGAATATGGTTGTACCATATTTATAATAACATCACAGTATATGTAATATACTGGAGTTATTATTTTAGAATGGTAAGAACAAAGAAAGAAGAAGTGGAAGAAGAAAGGAACTTGAAAAGGGGTGGTGAAAACATTACCTCTTCTTCGGGTTCTTCCTTTTGATTTGATCAAAAGGGCTCCTTAGGTTGGCTTTCTGATCAAACTAAGGCCTCTAGGTTTTAGTGAGGGATGTTGGGAGAGTATTTGGGCAGAGTTTGGCCGAACCAAAAGGCTTTTAAGGTGTGAAGAAATGAGAAGGAGGAGTGCCCTTTTATAAGAGGGGTGAGGGGCACCTTTGGAAAAGCTAGAGATATTAATTTATAATAAATTCATATTCAGTTTCCAGTGGCTCCAAAGTTGACTATTCAAAGGTTAAGGTGGGGATAGGTCTAAAACCACTCAACCAATAGAATTTAGACAGGTTTGGGTACTTATATTAACCTTATCTTTAAGTATTAACTCTAAGTTAATTAGTTTCACTTTTACAATGTCTCTTTGTATTTTTATATAATATGGTTAATAAACTTACTATATACATCCAATCGACCCCCAAGTGGTCCATTAATGATGAACCTATCATGATATAAGTCTCTTGGACGAACCTTATATTTTTAGGAATTTAATATCAATTAATAATATAATATTTGTTTTAAGAACTCTTTTATGTCAATTTTGACACTATTCAATAGTTGATTTTTGTGAAACTCATAACAGATTGATTACTTCGAAAAAAGTCAATTAAATCAATACTAATAAATCATATTATCCTATAAAATTAGTTTAATTCATTAAAAGTTTCATATTATATTTATTTGGGTATTTATAATATCAATTATTTTAATTTTTCACTATTAAAGTAATTACTGCATCATCATTGTGTCATAAATAAAATAAATTATTTAATGTCTAAAAATTATAAATAAAATATAATTATGTAGGAAATCTTTTTATCTTTCTAATGAAAATTTATAATCTAAAATCCAACATATATAACCCTATGTAACAATTGTTTTTCTAAAAGATATATGCTTGTGTCATTTTTGTATTCATTTTAACTTAATTAAAATAAAGTGTCATTATCACTTACAAGTGGATCCATGGGGTCCCAAAATCGACCCAAAGATGCCCATGGTCGACCATGTATCAACCAATAGGGTTAAGACACGTTTTAGGGTAATTTAGTATTATTATAATATTATTTTTTAACCCTTATTTACCGGATGTACCCTTAACCATGGTAAATAAAATATTTACCGCAGTAATTATTCACAATGTCTAAAAATAAAAGTTACCTATTTACACAATTTGAACATCCTGATTCCAAATATGGAATCCATTTTCCTAAATTCAAAACACATAAGTGGCAGAAATTAATTTAAAATTAATTCCCGCTGTCAAAACAAAAAGCGTGTTTTTAAGAGATAATAACTATCAAAAGATTGACACTTGTTTATGTTCGGTTTAATTGTAAAATTATGTCCAACGACCAACATTATATTACATGGTAAAAATATATTCTAAATATACTTTAAAACTACTAAAATTCATAATTTATCACTATTAATTATTTTTATTAAAAAATTTGTTTTTAATTAAAATTTAGTAATTTTCACTATTCATCAAAATATTAAAGTTATCCGAAAAGTACCAAAATTTCACCTTAGGCTAAATTCGATATTCCGAATCCAAAAATGAAGTTCATTTTGAAATATAAAATATATATAATTTCAAAAATTAGGTATTACTAATCATAACAGCTAGTTTGATTGGTTATGGTGTCTTAGAACTCGGTGTTGCGTACAACGCACGCTAGCATACCGTGGAAGCTTGGGATGTTTCATTTTAAATTTTTGATGTCCCCATTTAGTTAAAAAGTTTAAAATATAGTATTTAAAAAGGTTTCAATATTAAAAGTTGGTAAAAGTGAAATACTGAAAATGAATTTGTTCTTACATTATGTCTAAGAAACTCATAATATGGATTCTAAAATTATAAGGATTATATAAAGTATAAAATTTAGTTAATACAACTCAAAACCTCTTTAGAATGGCTTGTTTGGTAAGTCATAGTGTAATTGAACTCGGTGTTGCGTGTAGTGCAAGTTATTGAATTATTTTGAAGAATTAACACACTATGAATTCTTGGGGTGTTACATTCTCCCCTCCTTCAATAAATTGCGTCCTCGCAATTTGAAATTGTTCTTTGAAAATAAAATGTTGAAAATAGAAAATATATTTGTGGGAAAACCCACATCAGAAATTGGGTTACTAAAATTTAGTTTTAATATGAGGAAAAGAGAAATGAAAGGGTCACCACCAAATTATGATCTCGATTAGGAGAACATTGGTGGCAATTAGAGACATATAATTGGAGGAAAAACGTAAATATTTATAGGTAGTGATTGAGGTCATCAATCACAAACAAGTATAAAATTGAGGTCCTTAAATTCATCAATCTATGATGATTTGAAATACCATCGGTTCAACAAAACATAGGGTATTAGGATAACACATTTTTGACGTTTCAAAATATCTTAGTTGAAATCCCACATCGAAAAATGAATTAATGAGGCATCTATTTAAAATAAAGAGTCGAAAGTATGAAGATTACCGAAAATAACACATACTAAGGTTCCATGTAGGAAAATATGGATATGGAAGAAAAATCTAACCATCAATTATCTGATGGAGAGTGGTAGAGAACATGGCTATGAAAAGGCCAACAATCCCAAAGCCATAAATTAGTGATGATTTAAGGTACCATCTAGGATAACATTTTTATTCTAAGTTTCTTTTCTTAATATTGAGGAATTTATTTATGAGATTGGCTAAGATCATAAGGAGATATACTTACTTTATAATTAGAGTTTTATCCATTAATAAATTTCTACCACAAACTCATCTTTCACTCTAAAAGATAATAGAATGTAAAAAAATTCTATTTACACTATTCGTATAGGGTTCCAAAATAAACGAATTTATAATTCATCTACAAGATCTTTTAATAAAAACTACATTATTTAATCCATGACATCTCGTGGGCCAGTGGTAGGTGATACACCCTTGTCTCCCTTCGGTTGCAGGTTCAAGTCTCGTAGCCTTGCCGGACGTGACGGGTTTCCGCCCGACCTCCGGGTTGTCCTTTTATGGCAATCCAAAATAATCCAAACTAGAACTATCCACAATACTTCTGTCCAAACTCACAGTACAACATTTTTAAGGAAGGTAAACATAATATAGATCCTTTTTACCCCGTAATAGCATATGAATACCTTCATCATGTATTACCATATTCCTTATTGATTACATTAATGCTCCCTTATTCCATATAGAATGCTGGATATACTTCATTAATCTAAAAATGTTTTAAACCCCAACAATGATGGAATATACAAATCATTAATCAGTTCCAAGGTAGTCAAGAATATCCAATATAATTTATCCAAAACAATCACATATTATTCCAAAATCACTACCTCAGTATCAGAACTATATTATGATTTATCATTCTCTCAACCATATATTTTCCAAAAATTTATCCTGCTATTGAGTCACTTTTCTTTGTTCCACACAATCTCAAGTCCTTAATGAAATAGTATTGTAGTACAATCCTTATATACTCCATAATTATTATAACAAGTACATTGTTGATACAACACTCAATTGACATAATCAACATAAGAGCTCTAATCATTCCTCTCCATCTGTGGTAGTATCATAACTTGATTATTATCCAATAGCATCATTTGAGGCATAGTCTGATGACTGGGACATAGGTTCGCGTAATGTCCAAACTCCTTGCAAATGAATCATTGTACATTTAAAACCATTTTCTTACCCTTGCAGTCACATACTTTGTGCCCTTTTCCTCCACACTTATAACAAACTCCAATTCCTTTCAGGCAAGTTCCAGGGTGTTTCTTTCCACAGTTACCACATATGGGAAAATTCTTCTTTTCCCTCTTCCCTTTATCCATCTTTCTCTCTTCCATCCTTTTCTTCTCTTGCTTCCCTTCAAATCCATAGGACTCAATAAACTCTTTACTTATCTTATCAACACATGATATTATTTCTTCATATGATGATAATACATGTGAGACTATTTCTCTTGTAAATTCTGGCCTAAGACCATAAAATACATGATCCTTCTTTCTCTTTGTATCATGTACATTGCTAGAGTTCTCATTCCTTCTACTGGGCGCCATTTCTAAACAATGGCATACATTAGATTAGTTTATGAATAACAATACCTAACCCCAAACTTGTAAAACACATAACATAAATTAAATAGTTTATGGATATAATCCATAATCATAAAAATGTCTCCTTTAAGGAAGTATATACTCATAAACCCTTCATAATGATTTGTAAAGAAAATGAGAGTTATCCTAAGCATATCCCCCAGGAGTGTCGTAACCAAGAGTGCAGCAAGGCCCGTTGTCGTGCACCAGTTCCCGTTCGAGTCTAGCTCAAAGCGGTGTTTTCGGGTTTTACCCCTAGGTACATCTGTGCCAGAGCCGCCTCTACTTGCTCGTATCCAGACAGGGATCTATTGCTCGTAAAACTCAAAAAATCTCTACAATACCAAAATTCTAGGAAGTTCTTCTATACTAATCCTCAAAGTTCATCTTAGGTCTACGTGCTCTAATCAGAGTTTATCTAAATATAGCTTCCAAGGTTTGTACTAAACCTCCCTCTGATACCAACTGTAACTCCCCGACCCCAGTTACCCAGAGTCGGTGCATTATTACATAACATTGGTATGATCACAAGAAAGATCAAATCTCGAAAGACCGATTGGTTTAGTAGTCTTGGAAACACTAGATATATTCATAAGTCTTACATTACATCATAAAATTAAAAACTACTACAAAAACATATTGTATCCATAATCCACACTCATATCCCCACATAATATCCCTGCAGTTCATTCATAATTTACTTCTTCACTTCCTGGGAAAAATAAAACATAGAAAATGGGTGAGCTCAAATTCCCAGTAAGGATAACAATATAGCGGAACATTCAAAAATAAGCATAAACATTTAAGGTAATGAATTACTAAAACAAAAGCCTTTTAAACTTGAACTTCAACATAGTATGGAAAAAGTAAAATGAAATAATTCCATTTACTTGTTCACATGGATATTCTACTAATCGAATAATCACATGCAATATCAATAACCACTTTCATAATGTTGGAATGCATAATGCCAGACTATCATAACCACATAGCCAAGGCCTCGTGCCAAGACTACAAATAAGATTTTTCCAAGGCCTTGTGCCAAGACACTAGTTTGTCTCATGAGACCTACCGATGCATCGAGGAGCTATAGTGGGCTCCACCCGTCACTTACTAAGTCCAATGCATTCCCATATGAAAATGTTTAAACATAACATAAACATTCATATTAAAACTAGCATACGAAATGTCAATAATTTCACCATAAACTATTAATGTATAAAAATAGCACATCCACAGTCAAACATATCACAAAACCTTCAATACAATATAGAAGTTTTGTATCATAATAAATCAACTTCAAATAATCTTAAAATCCATCAAAGGATGTTGACATAGATGAAATCAAAACACTTTTTAGAGAAATATCTCTTTCTATTTTTGAAATCATTTAAGATCCATATAAAATAAAACATTTTCTTGAAAATATTCTTATAAGCTTGTAAGGAAAGATTTGAATATTTTATAACGGCAGAAAATAACCGCACCCGCCATATAAGTTAAAAAAAACATTCTTACCTTAATTCTGTCGAAAAGGTTAAAAAGGACCTTGTTTTGAAAACGAAGGAAAGATTCCTTTTATAAAAATTAAAACAAGGGTATAAATGACTTTAACCCATATTATTGTAAAAATGTTTTGAAATACATTTTGAAGAAACATGGATGTGGATGATAACGAGATCCCAGTAGATTATTACGTATAAACAACCTCGGATAATGAAGAGATTGTGAAATAACCCTTACCTTGTACTTTTCCTTGGTTGGGGTAGGTTAACCTCCTGTATAATGGTGAAATAATTGTTATTAAATTATACAATAATCATATATATTAATATGATATCATATATGATCTTTTAACATTGATTTGTTAATAATATCTTAGAATTATCGTCGTTTCAGGTGTTAACTTACTCATTTTATTTTATATTTTTTGTTACATAAGACATGGTTGTTGTATCTTATTCATATCCAGAATGATATCAAGTCCTTAAACATCATTTTTAAATCATCAAATGATAATTATACTTGAATGGATACGATGGAGAATGAATCTCATCGCGTTCGTGGAGACGGTAGTCCGTACGTACGCACGAGTGACAATATCATTCTTTTGATATTAAAATAATATATAAATGGATGGTATATCATATATACAGAATCATTAACATGTTATATTTATTATTTACATGAGTTACACATCATTATTCTACACATCCAAATAATAATATATTGAATAACAATTACACCACGACGTGGAGACGGTAAGCCGTACGTACGCACGTATGGTGACATGTTATTCAAAGGGTGGATAGAATACTGAATATGGTTGTACCATATTTATAATAACATCACAGTATATGTAAGATACTGGAGTTATTATTTTAGAATGGTAAGAACAAAGAAAGAAGAAGTGGAAGAAGAAAGGAACTTGAAAAGGGGTGGTGAAAACATTACCTCTTCTTCGGGTTCTTCCTTTTGATTTGATCAAAAGGGCTCCTTAGGTTGGATTTCTGATCAAACTAAGGCCTCTAGGTTGTAGTTAGGGATGTTGGGAGAGTATTTGGGCAGAGTTTGGCCGAACCAAAAGGCTTTGAAGGTGTGAAGAAATGAGAAGGAGGAGTGCCCTTTTATAAGAGGGGTGAGGGGCACCTTTGGAAAAGCTAGAGATATTAATTTATAATAAATTCATATTCGGTTTCCAGTGGCTCCAAAGTTGACTATTCAAAGGTTAAGGTGGGGATTGGTCTAAAACCACTCAACCAATAGAATTTAGACAGGTTTGGGTACTTATAGTAACCTTATCTTTAAGTATTAACTCTAAGTTAATTAGTTTCACTTTTACAATGTCTCTTTGTATTTTTATATAATATGGTTAATAAACTTACTATATACATCCACTAGACCCCCAAGTGGTCCATTAATGATGAAAATATCATGATATAAGTCTCTTGGCCGAACCTTAGATTTTTAGGAATTTAATATCAATTAATAATATAATATTTGTTTTAAGAACTCTTTTATGTCAATTTTGACACTATTCAATAGTTGATTTTTGTGAAACTCATAACAGATTGATTACTTCGAAAAAAGTCAATTAAATAAATCCTAATGAATCATATTATCCTATAAAATTAGTTTAATTCATTAAAAGTTTCATATTATATTTATTTGGGTATTTATAATATCAATTATTTTAATTTTTCACTATTATAGTAATTACTGCATCATCATTGTGTCATAAATAAAATATATTATTTAATGTCTAAAAATTATAAATAAAATATAATTATGTAGGAAATTGTTTTATCTTTCTAATGAATATTTATAATCTAAAATCCAACATATATAACCCTATGTAACAATTGTTTTTCTAAAAGATATATGCTTGTGTCATTTTTATATTCATTTTAACTTAATTAAAATAAAGTGTCATTATCACTTACAAGTGGATCCATGGGGTCCCAAAGTCGACCCAAAGATGCCCATGGTCGACCATGTATCAAACAATAGGGTTAAGACACCTTTTAGGGTAATTTAGTATTATTATAATATTACTTTTTAACCCTTATTTACCGGATTTACCCTTAACCATGGTAAATAAAATATTTACCGCAGTAATTATTCAAAATGTCTAAAAATAAAAGTTACCTATTTACACAATTTGAACATCCTGATTCCAAATATGGAATCCATTTTCCTAAATTCAAAACACAGAAGTGGCAGAAATTAATTTAAAATTAATTCCCGCTGTCAAAACAAAAAGCGTGTTTTTAAGAGATAATAACTATCAAAAGATTGACACTTGATTATGTTCGGTTTAATTGTAAAATTATGTCCAATGACCAACATTATATTAAATGGTAAAAATATATTCTAAATATACTTTAAAACTACTAAAATTCATAATTTATCACTATTAATTTTTTTTATTAAAAAAGTTGTTTTTAATTAAAATTTAGTAATTTTCACTATTCATCAAAATATTAAAGTTATCCGAAAAGTACCAAAATTTCACCTTAGGCTAAATTCGATATTATGAATCCAAAAATGAAGTTCATTTTGAAATATAAAATATATATAATTTCAAAAATTAGGTATTACTAATCATAACAGCTAGTTTGATTGGTTATGGTGTCTTAGAACTCGGTGTTGCGTACAACACACGCTAGCATACCGTGGAAGCTTGGGATATTTCATTTTAAATTTTTGATGTCCCCATTTAGTCAAAAAGTTTAAAATATAGTATTTAAAAAGGATTCACTATTAAAAGTTGGTAAAAGTGCAATACTGAAAATGAATTTGTTCTTACATTATGTCTAAGAAAGTCATAATATGGATTCTAAAATTATAAGGATTATATAAAGTATAAAATTTAGTTAATACTACTCAAAACCTCTTTTGAATGGCTTGTTTGGTAAGTCATAGTGTAATTGAACTCGGTGTTACGTGTAGTGCAAGTTATTGAATTATTTTGAAGAAATAACACACTATGAATTCTTGGGGTGTTACATCTATCTCTCACAGTCATGATGCCTACATGCTTAGAGGCATTCCAAGGCAACCCACACATTCCCACTAGAGTCTATAACGGGGTTATATTGATATTACATAGTTAAAACCACTACTATCATAAAATTGCTTTTGTGCCATACCACACCCCTCAATGCACCTAAAATACAAGAAAATCTGATTAATTTTAAATACACTCAGATCCTGAAGTGGATTCTCAGCTCAATCATCCATCACATTTGTTTTCTTGTTATAATTCCTTATATATTTTAACAATACACATTGTCAATTTCTCAATAAATTCCCAGTACCTCCTGGACCGATCCGCAACCAGCTTCAAATTTTCATGGACCTTCTAACATGAGTGTTGTACTCTAATGAACGATAATTAACTCCCTACCATAGGGGTGTCATTTAAATTACCTAACTCAAGAAACTCTAATCACCATGGCCCATGATCCATTCACCACCGAAACCCAAAAGTGGGCACAACCATCTTGCTCTCACCTGAGTAACCAAACAAAAGGTTAAATTTAATTTTTTCCCAGATTCCAAGGATGACACCCATTAAATTCATTGATATAAAATACATTATAAGGATCCTACTCATAAGATACTGATAGTGCACTTCTCACCATACGACTTCATTTACACTGCTCTACAAGCACCACTCTGGGGAGGGGGGGCTTCATCAAACCAAAATTTTCATTTAGATAGCTTAGAATATAACCCAAGATATCTTAGCACAATCAATATGATGTAAATATATTTGTAATGATCATATCTAGATAAGGATTACACTAAGTTTCCATTGAAGAATACCGCCACAACCTTATCCATTCTTAATGTCACTTCTCACTACATGGTCACATCAAATGAATTCAAAATCCCTGGGTCTCACTAACCACAAGATCCCCATTAAAAACCATTCACCATGATTCAAGATGTACTCAACAACCTAAAAAAAATTCCATCTTACAACTATATACTCAATAGCTATGCACTAAGGTCCTCTATGGAACTACCACCACCACACTTCTTGAGTTTCTCCATTTTAACTCAAATGATTCTCAATAAAAACATAAATGGTCTATTACACCGATCTCAATCAAAAAAGTCCCATGAACAGCTAGTTCAAATCAATATTAATAAACAAAAAATAACTATTTCTAATACCTGAGTCACATGTTCACATATCTCAAACAACATCATGAACCTCAAGTACGTGCCTACCATACTAACCTAACTAGAAACCCTAGGTTCATGAAATTTCCTGTAACAATTCAATAAACCTAACTCAAATACCCATGAATCATAAATTTATTAAACTAGGATCAAATTCACACTTAAATAACCAACCAAACCTCTTAGACATCAACCCAATTAGACTTGACTCATCCTCAACATTCCCATCCAAAAAATACACCTTTGTACAAGTCAGGTCCAACCACATGGCCATTTGTCACCTCAGGTGTCATCCCAAAATCAAAAGTGTTTATCCATGCCCTATACATACTTACCTCATACATCCCAAGTCAACATTGATTATTGCTTAAAAAAGCATAAGAAAAATAGGTCTAGGCACCCCAAACAATCCTACCCCTCGAAATCGGCCTCCAAGCCAACCATAAGCACTTAAGGTGCCTTCCATAGAAAAGAAACTGAGGCATAATCATGACTTATAAAAAAATCAGTTAAACCTACCATGAATTGAATCCACCTTAGAAGCATCTACATATGCTTCACATTCCAAAGCATCACAACACTAGTCCAACCTCAATCGTGGTTACCCTCGATTTCCCAAATCCACCAACTCTAGGTCACAACCTGAGTCACTTTCAAAAAACCACTATTTCTTCCACTTATCCCCCTATGCTAGATCCCACACTAAGAATCAATATTCATGCTTCATTATCAAAATACCAAAACATCCACCTATACCTGATGCGTCCAAAGGCGATCAGTAGAATATCAACCTTTCTCATGGGTTACCCTCAAAGGTCACAAGGCACTAAATCCCTAAACTAGAGTTACATAAAGAATGTAACTAGGATATTACACTGAGCTATAACATCAAACCTCACAAAAGTCACAAATCACAAGTGGAAATCCTACCCCTGTTCTAGAACACACTGTATCTAGAACACCCAAAACCATCCACTTCCTCTAGACTCCACACCCAAGATACACACTTATACACATCGACACTAGAAGGAAAAAACCCACTATAAGGTCCAAATCATAAATTTCAAGGTTTCAACCCACAATGGGTTCTAAATCCATATTTACAAATGAAATTTCACAAACTCAAGGTCACAACCTAACTGAAGGTACAATAAGAAACATTCCACTATCTGGCATATCCAAAAATATCAAGGTATCATAGCCTATAACCCAAGGTCTCAAAACTATAGAACTATCATTTCCCAAACCACCCATACACAAGGTTCAATCACAAAACTAGGGATACCCACACTAGTGTCCCTAAAGATACATAATTTCTCATTTCCATTTAATTAAACTTTACCATTAAAAACCCTTAGATTAAATTTTTGAAACCTTTTATTAACCAACATTTCAAAATTCCTGGACTAATTCATTTTCATTGTCCCGAGTTTTGAATAAATATAATTCCATTAAAAAGTTATAATGGGAAAAAATATTATAAGTTGTTTACTGAAACTTTATTTAACCATAAATATAACCATACAAGTCATTTATTCCTTCCTATTACCTAAAAGTCACCTAGGGAGTTTTCAAGTAGAGTGACACCAATAATTTATAAATAATCTATATAAATGGCTATAAAAACTTTAAATACCAACCTAATAAATAATTTACATCCATAGTTAGAAATGGATAACCCATAGACATAAACCATAGATAGTAAAATTTACACTACCTGCATAATGAATCCAAGGTAACTATCAATCACAGGCAACATATGAATGACTTATCAATAATACATGATTAGCATGATTCATGAACACACAACCTCTATTTTCATACTAGTTCAATATATAAAGACCACATAAATCAGTAAAATCACATCCAAGTGAACCACTCAGGGTGGAAAATCAATCAATGGTAAAAGTGAAAAGAAATAACATCAATTTCCCACCCATGGTAACTTAGTTTTTCCCTCATGAATAGGGATACGATAACCCAAGCATGAGATCATTACCAAGACTCAACAATATTGTAGTATCTCTTATACCATGTCCAAATATTAAGACAAAATACACCCCATTTAATAAATATTTGTGACATCCAGACCCAGGTTCCACTGAACTGGTGTCCTAATATGATGATCCACATGACCTCAGATGGACATCCTCATATTCTAGAGGATTATGACTAGCATCATAGGTATAAGGAGATATGATGGAGAGACTATACCTACTTATAAGACTAACTAAATACTGGAAATAATATCAATATATATAATGATCAGTATTAATAGTAAATGGAATAACTAGTTATAAGAACCAATAATAAACCAAGTGAAACATGATATAACAATGAGATGTATATAATACACGTTAGACATTTATATAATAAAATACCAAAAAAAATAATAATAAAATAACCTAACATGGACCCGAGTACCAAACTGAACCTAACATCCCATTACTTCAACCAAAATTTCCATGAATAAACCAAGAGAAAGGTCCCTGTAATGGACCTATACCTAAAACATGTAAAGGATACTCAAGTACCCAAGTTTCATAGAGACCTAATAAGGGTGTTAGTATAACTCAGTAGGCCACCACCGATGGAGTCTAAATCAATAACTAGTCTGAACAATAGTGTATGTATATTACTAAAGGAGTAAATAAAAAAGAAAATAAAAGAGTAATGTTTCATAATTAAAAATTTATTATTTATCCCTTTGAACTCTTAGGCTCCATCATGTCGTTCAAATAACCAAACCTGCTTCATCTATGTCAGAATTCTGAACAATATACCAATGTGGTAATATGTTGAAATACAAGGAGAATCAGTCCAAGTATCCAACTAGGATTGGGAACACTATGTCTGACCATCCCAACTATGATATATAACTCAATGTATATACCCATGGAGTCAGTAGAATCATTCCATGCTCTGAAATTAAAGTGCATCAATGAACTTGGAGAATCAGTTTGTCCCGTCCAAGGGTGTTGAGCATCTATCCAACAACCCAACCAACCATGGGTGCGAAACACCATGTTGATACACCCTAAATCTCAATGTGGAACACTATGTCTAACATACTCAACCATTAAATTATCAATCAATTCCATCTTTATAACATAATTTATAAAATATTCAATACCGTTAATCATTTAATCATTTACCAAGGTCCAAACATACCGTTAAACCAAACACATCTCAATAAGGCCCAACCCCATTTTCACATAACATAAAATACTAAAAACAAACATCCACATTTAAAATTTTTAATACACCCCTTAAAACATGGATTTTTCCTTTTTAAAAGACAAAAAAAGGTAAAAGACCTTCATTTTCCATCACAACTATTAAAATAGACATCAAAGTTTTTTTTATCAAAAATTAACTATTCCTTTATTTCAAATAAACATTTTAAACCAATTTGAAAACCCCCTTTAAAAACACCTTGAGTTCAACACACCATTTTATAGAATAATCCACTTTAAAACATCATTTACAATCATTTAAAAATATAGTCAGATAAAAATTCAAAGAACACCATTTAAACTATTTAAAAGGATATTTGGAATATCATAAAATCTTAGAAAATAAAACATTTAAATTCAAACTCTTCATATCATAAAGACATAGTATTCAAATTATCCATTTTTACCTATAATAACTTATAAATTACAATTAAAACCCATTCACCCTCACAATTTCTATATCTCATGATTTAAAATTTCCTATAATCACTTTAAAGAGTTTGGAATACCCAATGAGTAGCCCTAAGCCTAGTCTCAAATAATAAACAGATATAAAGGGGTTTGTAAAGGGTCTCTCACATTTATTTAATTCCCAAATTACTTATATTAGATGAAGATAAAAAAATTCCACAAGGTAGCTCATTGGAACAACCACATACATATATGAAACATCAAGACTATGAGAAAAATGTTGAAGACAACCAACCTCATGATCTTCAAAACCCACTCATCTAACCAAGGCCCTTGATTGGAACTTAAAAAACCTCAAACACCAAGATTAAGGGAACACTAGAATAAGGGTTTATAATTTTTAGAGAGAGATGGAACAACACACCATGATTATTATATAAAATAGTTGGAATAAGAGTTATGGAATTACCTGGATATTCAATTATCACTAAACAACACTCCAAACAACACAAGATATAAAGAAAATCATCCATGGAGGAGGGGAGAGATCTTGGTTCACCCCTTAGACAGCTGGGGGATCAAATAGGGAAGAAAATTAGGGAAGAATCCTTTTAATATGAGAGGGAAAAATGAAAATTTCTACACTTTTTAATATTTTCTTATTTTGGATGCACGGTTGGAAAAATCACGTGCAAAAAGTTCAGCTCCCATTAATTAAGAGGCATAAGGCCACATAGCCTCTCGGAGGAACCTGCATGGTTTAAAAAACTGTGTAGAGCCTATGCGACCACCTTTGTCCAAGGGGTACTAGCTATATGGTTGTCCAGGGATACCACATGGTTTTTCAAACCATACGGAGGTTGTGCATTCATCTCTTTTCGAGATACCCCACCCAATATAGTTATGGTACATAGTTTCTACTAACCATGTTCCAACCATGTGCCAAGTGACGTATGGACCATTTTCCATCCTTTTCATGTCATAAACTCCTGGGATATTCTTGAGACCCTTTCTAATCATGTAAAATACTCCATTGACCAATTTAAATGGAGTTTAACATAATTTTAAACTAATACATACCTAATCATAGGTTCAAGATCTTATAACCTCCCCACCTTATAACATTTTGTCCTCAAGATGAACTTTAAACATCACTAATCCCCAAGGTAAAAAGGGTCGGGCCATTAGTCCCACCTATAAAATTTCCTCTACCATGTTTCTTCTTAAACAAAACCATTCCTGCACAACATTCAGACTAAAGGAATGGTCGTACCCCAAATAATTTTATCACTGAGATCCACAATATGAACAAGATGCTCCTCAAAAGATGCATAAACTTTAAACTCAACATCACCAACATCTTTAACAATGTATGGTAAATGTGATACCACTGAAATTGAGACATAAGAAAACATTAGGCATGAAACCAGAGTGCTATGAAAGATCTAACCGGTACACCACTAGCCTGATCCTATTCACAATCTCAATGACCTGATATATCTGGGTGATAATTTTCCCTATTTAAAAAATCCTATAGTGACCCAATTTAGAGAAACCCAAATAAACACATAGTCTTCCAAGAACATCCCCAACTAACATTGGTCTATAATTTACATCCCAATATCCTCATCCAAAATGAACTTTTGAAGCATAACCAAGGCACCACATCTAACTCAAAGTGATCAAAAACCAAAACCTGAGCTAACAATTATAGTCAAAACCGAAACATCAATATGGAACTTAATTTGGCCCATAAAACCCAAACACTGATGGTGTTATCACTTAGTTATCCTCTAGGTCTATGGTACTCCCCACCATAACCTTTACCTTTCCTCCGAAAACCTCTGATGTTTGGAATCTATGACACCAGAAAATATTATTAGAACATTGAACTTGTGCCCCCAAAGTACACACGGTGTGGTTTCTAACATGTTATTACCAAACACCCATGAGAACTCCAATCAAAATCAGAACATATTCTCATCAATGAAAACACCAATATAATAGACATATACCCACTGTCCATGCATAAACTAATAACCAAGAAATTTTTTACTCAAAAGCCTAATTTCATTCCAAATGCACCTGTCACTTCTAAAGTGACATGCCCGATATGGTTTTAAACCTACAAAATTCACCCCCCATGACAATCCAAGTTAGAAAATCATTTTCCAAATTGTCCAAAAAATTCCTGGTTCCCACTACCATCACATTTCTATCTCACTTATTCATGACACATTTATACTCAGAGGTATTCTACGACCATCCAAACATGACCAGTGGAGTCCATACCCAGGTTCTAGTGAAATTCTATGGTCAAAACAACTATTGTTACAAATGTTTTTGTGTTCCTTACCATACCCCTTGATGCACCTCTATAAAATGCACATAAGTTCACTTTAAAAACCACTCTAAACCTAAAGATGATTCTCAAATTAGTCATCCATCATATTTTTCTTCTTATTATAATTACTTATGGATTTTAAGAACACAACTCATCAGCTTCCCAATGGAATATCAGTGCCTCCTTGATCGATCCACAACCAGTTTCGTATTTCCATGATCCTTTTAACATGAGGGTCATACTCTTGTGACCAATAATTCACTCCCTACCATAAGGGTTTCATTTCTACTTCCTATGTCAAGAAACTCCAACCAATATGGAATACGATCCATTCACCATTTAAACCATAAATTGGGCAAGACCAAATCACTATCACCCGAGCGACCAAATAAAAGGTTACATTTTGTCTATTCTTGGATTGTAAGAATGAAATCCAGGGAATTCATTAACATCTGGTACATAATAAGAATCTCAATCATAAGATTCTGATGGTGAACTTCCTACCATATGAATTCCTTTACACTTCTATATGAGCACCACTCCAGGGGGGTCATCAAACCAAAATTTTCATTTTGATAGCTTTGCGTATAACCAAATATCTCTCAGATCACTTAGGATGATTTCAAGATGATGACCACAATCATATCTATATAGGGATAATACTAAGTTTCTATTGAGGAATACCAACACAACATCATCCATTCCTGATGTCATATCTAACTACAGGTACACATCAAATTAATTCAAAGGCCCTGAGCCACACAACCCACAAGTGTCTCATCAACCACCAACCACTATGATTCAAGAGGTACTCAACAACCGAAACACACTTCTATATCATGGCTCACTACCCAATAACCATTCACTTATGTCCTCTGTGGCACCACTTCCACTACACTACCTGATTTTATCCATTATAACCCAAATTATTCTTAATGAAATCACAAATGGTATCTCACAACGATCTAAAACAAAATGGTCCCACACATAGCTTGTGCGGATCACCTTGATTTCATAAAAAACAACTAGTTCTTATTTTTGAGCCACTAATTCACATATACAAAATAAAATCATGCACATATAGAATGTTCCTACTATAATAACCTCACTAGAAACTCTAGGGTCATGCACTTTCCTATGAACATTCACTAAACCCAACTTAAAACCCCACGATACATACATTAATGAAACAAGGCTCAAATGACCAATCGAACACCAAAACACACCTCCTAGATGTCAACCAAATTATTATCATGTAATCCTAAACATTCCCATCCAAAAATTCAACCTTTTAATAAGTTAGGTCTAACCACATGACCATTTATCACCTTATTTGTCATACCCAAATCAAAAGTGTTTTTCCATTGCCTAGACATCCTTAACACATTCATCCCAAGTCAACATCAATTCCTACCCCAAATAGCATCATAAAAATAGGGCCTTGAACCCCAAAAGTTCCTAACCCTTGAAATGAGCCTCTAAGCCAACCATAAGCACTCAAGGTGACTTCCTTAGAAAATAACCCAAGGCATAACAATGACTTTTACAAAAACTCAATGACACTTACCATGAATTTACTCCACATTAGAAGAACCCACACCTACTTCACATTCCAAAGTAGCGCAACTCTAGGACAACCTCACCTGCGGTTACCGTCGATTTCCCAAATCCACCAACTCATGGTCCAACCTGAGTGACTTTCCAAAAACCACTGGATTTTCCACTTATCCCCTAGGATAGAACCCACACTAGGAATAAATCATCATGAATCACTATCAAAATCCCTAAACATCCACTTATGCCTCACACACCCAAAGGCAATCACTACATGACTGAACCTTCTCACAGGTCTTCCTTGAAGGATACAAGGCACCAACTCCCTAAAATGGAGTTATATCAAGATGGTCACTAGGATCTCCTACTAAGACATAGCATCATACCTCACACATGTCAAAACTCATGGATGACTCTCCTACCCCCATTTCAGAATACACCATGTATAGCGCACTCAAAATCATTTGATTCCTCTAGAATCCACTCCCAAGATACATGCTCATACACATCTACACTACAAGGAAAAAACCCACTGTAAGGTCCAAATAATAACTCAAAAGGTATAAACCCACAAAGGTTACCACATAAAATATAAAAATTACATTTCAAAACCTCAAGGTCATAACCTAAATGAAGGCCCAATAAGAAACATTCCACT
Organism: Viscum album; assembly: GCA_963277665.1. NCBI lineage: Eukaryota > Viridiplantae > Streptophyta > Magnoliopsida > Santalales > Viscaceae > Viscum > Viscum album. The sequence goes on along the minus strand of OY728139.1, from coordinate 114,776,293 downwards.
ATCCATCATTTCAAAACATATCAAGGTCTCATATCCCATAACCCAAGGTCTCAATCCTAGGGCACTCTCATTTCCCAAACCACCTATACACATGGTTCGATCACAACATCAGGGATACCCACACCATTGTACCAAAAGTTCCATCATTCCCCATTTCCCTTTAATTAAACATTACCATTTAAAACACATGGATTCAAATTTTAAAACCTTTTATTAACCAATATTTCAAAATTCCTAGTCTTATTAAATTTCATGATCTTGGGTTTTAGATAAATTGAATGTAATTCAAAATTTATAGTGGAAAAATTCATTATAAGTTGTTTACCGACACTTTATTTAACTCGAACCATCACCTTAAAAGTCATTTATACCTACTTATTAACCAAATATTATATTGAGGAGTTTTTCAAGTAGAGTGACACCATTAATTTATATATAATCCATATAAATGCCTTTATACACTTTAAATACCAACCCCTCTAAATAATTTACAACTATAGGAAGAAATGAATGACCCATAGATTTAGAACATGAATGGTAAAATTTACACTACCAGCATAATGAATCCCAGGTACCTATAAATCACAGACTGCATATAGATGACTTATCAAACCTATGTGCCTAGAATAATGTATTAACTCAAACACTCTCTTTCCATACAAATCTAAGAGATAAAAACCTCATAAACTAGTAACATCACATCCAAGTACACCACTAGATGTGGAAAACCAGTCAATGATAAAATCTCAAAGAAAAAACATTAATTTACCACCCCTAATAACTTGGTTTTCCCCCCATGTGTGGGGCTACAGGAACCCAGACACAATATCATTACCAAGATCCAATAATATCAAAGTCTCTTATCTACCATGCCCAAATATTATGAAGAAAGACACCCCCTTTGATACCAATTTGTAACCTCCAAACCTAGGAGCGACTAAACTAGTGTCCTGACCTAGTGTGCCACATGTAAAATGTTTGAATAATATACCCAAGGGGTCATAAGTTTACATACAAGGAGAATCGGTCCAAGTGTCCAACTAGGATTAAGAACGCCATGTATGACCATCCCTACCATGATATGGAATTCCATGTCCATACCCTTGGATTCAGGAGAATCAATCCATCCTATGAAAATACAATTCATCAGGGAACCTGGAACATTAGTTTGGACCAACCAAGGGTGTAGATAATAATTCTAACAACCCAAACAACCATGGTTTCCAAATTCCATGTTGATACACCCTAAATCTTGATGTGGATAACCATGTACAACACCCTGAACCATTATGTTATCAATAAATTCCATCTTTATCACAACATTCGTCAATATTTAATACCCTTAATCATTTCATTATTTACCAAGGTCCCAAAAAACATTTTAAACAAACATGTATCAATAAGGCCCATCCCCCTTTTCACATGCCATAAAATAATAAAACCAAACATCCATGTTAAACATTTGGAATCCACCCATTAAAATATAGGCATTGCCTTTTGAAAAACCAAACAAGGTCTAAGACCTTAATTTTCCACCAAAACCATTAAAATATCCATCAAACGATTTTCATAAAAAAAGAACCACAACTTCATTCAAAATCAAAATTTGAAACCAATTTGAAAACCCACTTAAATAACACCATGAGGTTAGCACCTCATTTTAGAATATAATCCACTTTTAATAATCGTTTACATTCATTAAAAACCATAATCAGATCAAAATTTAAAGCACACCATTTAAAACATTTAAACGCCTCTTTTTTATATCACTAAATATTAGTAAATTAAACACTTCAATTCAACATCTCCACATCATAAACACTTGTTTCCATACTATTCTAATCATCCCTTTTTATCCACACTAACATATCAATTACAATTATAACCTATTCACCCCATAATTTATCTATATCACGATTTACAATTTCATTACATCACTTTAAAGGGTTTGTAATACCCCATGAGTATCCCTAGGCCCGATATCAAATAATCAATGGAATTGATGGGGTATGTGAAGGGTCTCACACTTAAAATTAATGCCCAAATTACTTATCTTATATGAATAAACAATAAAAAAAGATAGTTCATTGGAAAAAACACATACATATATAAAACATCAAGACTATGGGAAAATTTTGTGGACCACCAACCTCATGCTCGTGGAAAATCACCTGTCTAACCATAACCCTTGATTCAAACTTAAATAGACTCAAACAAAAAGATGAAGAAGAATATGGAATAATGGTTTATAATATTTAGAGATATAGGGATCAACACACCATGGTTCTTCCTAAAAATAAGAGGAATAGGAGTCAAGGTCTTACCTAGAGATTTGATTCTATAATGTCCTAGTTTTTTTCAAAGATGTATAGACACTTAATATACTATAAAAACCTCTACTTTTATGATATTAATGTTATTAAGAGGTTAAGGAGTAGTTTAGGAGCATCTAAGTCTTGTTTGGAGTCTATATATCCAAATTCTGGAGAGGCATACTGATCCATATGGTTAGTCTATGATTAGAGATAATTTCATGTATCAATTGTCTAGGTGCTATAGTAAACTAAAGTGGTGTGAACAATTAGTTTTAACCATGCATATCAGGCCAAATGTCCATGTGGGGTGTTTCAATGGGATGGAAGGGGCCACATTATTTTTCCAAACTATGTGCCCAGGGTTTTACCCTTAGTTCCACTTAACCAGTAGTGATGCACAGTTTGGAAAACCATGCATCCAAACCACACAAATCTTAAAAGTGTGTGAAAATACAATTTCAACTACCTTTATTTATATTATCTCACTTATTTTTCCTCCTCAATTACATTAAACACCTATACTAGCCACAATATCTCTCAATATTCCTCTAACCTAGTCTTTGAGCTATAATCATTGTCTGGTGTCTATTTCCTTCATTGTTGATTATGTTGGAAGCCAACAGTAAGGTCCTCATTACTATACCTCCCTTTCTCAGTTTATTTATGCATATTTGGTGCTATTTTTGTGTGAGAAAATATTCCCTTTTTTAGGGAATTTTCATATTTTTTCAATTTCTCCCATTTTACTTTGAATATGAATTTGATAATTAATGAGGGTTCATCTACCAACCTAAGGTAGGTAGTTTAGTTCCTTTTCCCTGAAGTCTTGTTGCTTTATATGGTACACCATTGTACTATGTTCCATACCCTTTTGGTGATGCATTCTAAATGCATAATTAACTAAATAAAATTATGTTTCTATGATTAATGTTATCCTAGAAAAATGAAAATAAACATCGAAGGATGAATACCTTGAATTGAGCCACCCTAAGGGTGTTTATTTATTAAAATACTAAGAGGATAATACCTTGGAATTAAATTGAACCACCAATTGAGGTTCGTTAAAGTTACCCTTTTGAATTTAATGTATTTTGAATTAAACCAATGAAAAATGGTAGGCCATGTTCATAGGCCCTTACTCTTTTTATTGTAGCTTGAATTAACTAAATTAAATGAATTGAATAACATGACTAAAATGTATTGTTTGAATGGTATGATTTTAATTCTATATATGACCATTAATTTACATCAAGATGCGGGAAATACAAGTGTTCTAATTTATGATGCCTTGGATGGGCTCATCAAGATTTTCAATTAGAAATTACAATTGAATTGTAAGATGCTGGGAGAGATACAAGGTTTATTTTATATAATAACTTAGGCAGGATCCCCAAGTGGATTCCTTTACATTACCCATGAGTGATACATAGATCCCCAGTAGACTACCTTAGACGGGCTTGGTGGGAAATGTTTCTATACTATGCCACAAGTGATACCTGGTTCCCTATATGGTATACCATGGATAGTCTTAGAGGGTTTTACCTATATACTAAAACAAGAGTGATAATTGGGTTCTGTATATGGGATGCCTTGGATGTAATCCTATGGTGATGGGTTTTATAGTGCACCTAGAGAAATACTTGGGTTACATTCTATGAAATTCCTTGGATGTGCCTAGGATGACAATTAATAGATAATAAGGATGTATTCTCCAAGACAAAGAACATGCTTGGGTTTGGTCAATGATTCATACATGTATTTTATGAAATAATAGTTATATTTACATGATCATATTCTATTAGAGTTGTGAAACCCCTTGTAAGTATGTTCCTTAGGCTTACACCAAGGGTCCTGACTACTATTATGTATATTCACATATATATCTAAATGTATATGATGAATATATATATATATATATACACAAACCATTATATATATAAATATACATGTAGGGTGACATCTATTTAGAGACATCTAGATTAGGCTGAAGCAGGTAGTGTTGGCCGGGTTTCCCATGAGGAACCTAGTTTGATGTGATTTATTTATTTACCACCCTGCATTTATTATTAACTGCACACTACTCATATAATATGCATAGAATGGATAGTTCTAGATTCCATTGGTGGTAGCCTACTGAGTATATATCATACCCTATTTGGGCCTTTGGTTGGTACTCAAACTGACCCTATGGATACATGTAGGGATAAAGGAAAAAATATAGCTTTGGATTCCAGACTTACTATCCTAGGATGGAGTACAGGAGCAGAGGACCAAGCCTATGATCATGATTCTAGTGGAGATATATTTTGGTTATTTTGTATTTTTTATATCAGGATGCATATGAATACACCTTGTATCTTGTGTTCTTATATTTTGTATAGCATCATGACATGTTTATCATTTTTTGAATATGATATTGATGTAGCTTCTGTCAATTTATTTTATCTGGGAGATTTATTATTTTGTTGCTGGTTATTTATTACTATTTACACTACTTAATATTATTGTATACCACTATGATAAACTCTGATAATGAGGTTATATTATACCTACTATACCATTATATACTCTCACTGCTAGTCAACAACCTTTAGAATAAGGGGAGTTTTGCTTGAGATGTGACTAATCAGTTTTGATTACTTATAAGTGAAATGGGTCCAGGATAATACATATTCACACTAAATGAAATTATAAATGTACCAAGATCCAAGAAAAATCATCATTTTAGGAGGGTAGATATCTTTTTTCACACCCTAGGAATATGGGGGTTGAATGGGGAAGAAAATTAGGGATGAAATCATTAATCCCAAGAGAAAAAAATGGGAGTTTCCACAATTTTTAATAGGCACATGATTTGGTTGTACGGTTGTCCAAACCATGTTACAATCGTATAAATAACTCAATAAAAGAGGGTAAAGGCCACATGGTCTCCTAGAGTCACCTGTATGGCTTGAAAAATCATGTATATCTCATGCACCCACTTTTTTCTAAGAGGTCCTGGCTGCACAGTTGTCTGGGGAGCCCACACAGTTTGTCAAGTCATGTAGATGTTGTGAATATGGATCTATCTAGGACACACCAACCCACATTATTATGGTTCATGGTTTCTACTAACCATTCTCTCATGATAAACTATGTGTTTTATATCCCATTTCCACCATTTACATGTTTAGAGCCCCTGGGACACTTCCAAGGCCATTTCTACTCTTAGGAAACACTCCATTAACCAACTTAAAATGAGTTTTACCAAATTTTAAACTAATACATACCTATTTATAGTTTAATGATCATATAATATCCCTACCTTATAACATATCATCCTCATGATACAATCCTAAGAATCAATTATAATTAAGGTAAAAAGGGTCAAGCCATTAGGCCTACCTATCAATTTTCTTATCCGAAGTTTCTTCCTGAACACGAAGACACCATCATGAATTTCAGACTAAAGGAATGGTATTTCCACAAATAATTTTATTAATGAGATCCAAAATATAAATTAGATTCTCCTCAAAGGATACATAAAATTTAAACTCAACATTTCCAATATCCACCACATGAAAAGGTAAAGGTGATACCACTAAAGTTGTGACATAAGAAAACATCCTACATGGCACTGTACTACTATGGAAGAGCCAACCGATACACTACCAAACTAATCCTCTCCACAATCTCAATGGAATGATATACCAAGGTTCCGATTTTCTCTATTTCCAAACTTTAGTGGTGATCTAATCTCAGTGAAACATGAAGAAGCATATAGTCTTCCAAACACACCCCAAACTAAATCGATCAATTATTTAAGTCCCAATGGCCTCATCCAAATATGAACATCAGAAGAACAACCAAGGAAACACATCCAACTCAAAGTGATCAACCACCAAAACCCAAGCCAAACATCATTGTCAAAATTAAAACATCAAGATGGTACTTACATGGGCCCATAAAACCCAAATAATGATGGTGTTATCGCTTGGTTATCCTCTAGGCCTATGATGATTACCAGCATAAGATTTAACTTTCCTCTACTAACCAATGAATTTTTCAATCTTTTCTATTGGATAATATCCCTATAACCTTGAACTTGTGCTCCCAAAATGCACCCAGTGTAGGTTCTAACCTGTTGCACCCAAAAACCAATGAGAATGCCAATCAACATTGAAACTTGTTCTTATAAATGAAAAATCCACTGAAATAGATGTATACCTGATTTCCATGTATGAAATAAGAACCAAGATGGATTTTCTTCAAAATATTTATTTCATTCCCAACATGTGTCACTTCTAAAGTGAAATACCCAATGCGGTTTTCAACTTACAACATTCATCCCCATGATGATCCATGTCAGACCATTTATAGCTAACTCGTCTAAAAAACGATTGGTTACCACTACTGGAACATTTCCATCTCAAATATTCATGATGCCTTCATGATAAAAGGAATTACACAACCTCCCAGACATGCCCAATTGAGTCCATACCTAGGTTCTAGTGAGATTCCACAGTCAAAACCACTGATTTTTCAAAACTATTGTTGTTCCTTACCACACCCATCAACACACATCTGATACAAGCACCTCATATTAATTATAAATCCACTATAATCCTGAATCCGATGCTCAATTTTATCATCCATAATTTTTTTATTTTTAGAATTTGTATGGATTTTAAGCATGAACCTCATCAGTTTCTCACTTATATCCCAGTTCCTCCTCAACCGATCCATAAAAAATTCCACATTTCTCTGACCCTTACAACATGAGGGTTACATTCCCATGACTAGCATTTCACTCCCCACCATAGGGGTTTCATTTAAACTAGGTAAATTAATAAACTCCAACCACCATGTCCATTTATCCATTAACCATCAAAACCCAAAAGGTAGAATGAACTTGTAACTCTCACCTGAGTGACCAAATGAAAGGTTAACTTTTATCCATTCTCATCTTCTGAGAATGGAACCCATGGAGTTAGTTGAAACCCAAACCATTATGAGGATCCCACTCACAAGTGGTTGATGGGGTACTTCCCACCAAACAAATTCGTTTACAGTTCTCCACGAGCGCCACTCTGGGGGGGGGGAGCTTCATCAATCCAAAATTTTCATTTAGATATATTGATGTATAACCAAATTACTCTCAACACACTCAAGATGATTTCAATATGTTGGGAATGATCATATATAGAATGGAAGTATTCTAAGATTCCATTGACGAATACCACAGTAACCTCATACATTACTAATGTCACCTCTCACTATAGGGAAACATCAAATGAATTCAAAGGCCCAGAGCCTTTTTTCCCACAAGTATCTCGTCAACCACCAGCCACCATGATTCCAGAGGTACTCGTAAACCAAAACACACTTCCATATCACCGATATCTACCTAGAATATATGTACTAACATACTCTATGGAAAAAACCTACACCACACTACCTGATTTTCTCTATCTCAACCAGAATGATTCTCAACAAAAACACAAATGGTCCATCATACCGATCCAAAACCAAAAGGTCCCATGAAAAACCAGTGTGCATAACCTTTATTACATAAAAAAAACTAGTAGTTATTCCCAATACACCTAATCACATATTACAAATGACATCATGGACATCCAGTATGTGCCTACCATACCGGTGTCATAAGAAACTATAGGGTACACACTTTCTTGAGACCATTCAATGGTCCCAACTCAAAATCCAATTGGTATTACATTAAAAAAATATGATTAAATTCCAACTTGAAAACCTAACCAAAACTCTTGGATGTCAACACCATTAGACTCAAGGCATCCATGATGTTCCCATACAACTACTCATCCTTTGCACAAGTTAGGTCCAACCGCATGGCCATATGTCACCTCAAGTGTCATCCCCAAATCATAAGTGACTTTATATTCTATATAAATCCTTACCTCATACATCACAAGTCAATATCAATTACTAGTTCAAAAATAATTAGAAAAATAGGGTGATACACTCCAAATGATCCTTCCCCTAAAAACTGACCCCAAGCCAACTATAAGCATTGAAGGTGAATTCCTTATAAAATAACCCAAGGCATAAGTATGCCTTTTACAAGAAACTAGATAAAACCTACCATGAATTGAATCTACCCCAGAAAAATCCATCCGTGCTTCATATTCCAAAGCATCACAACACTAGTTCAACCTCACTCACAATTACCCTCAATTTATTAAATCCACCAACTCACGATCATGACCTAATTCACTTTCCAAAAACCGCTGGCTATTCCACCTAGACCCTTAGGCTAGACCACACACTAAGCATAACTCTTTTAATATCAATTTCAAAATCGTAAAACATCTACCTATGACTCATGTACCCAAAGGCGGTCACTACACGACTAGAACCTCTCACAAGTCACTCTTGAAGGTTAGAAGGAACCAACTCCCAAAACTAGAGTTACATTAAAAAAGGTCACTAGGATCCCCCACTAATCCATAACATCATACCCACAAGTCACAAATTTTAGGTGACACTCCTACACAATTCCAGAACACACTTTGTCTAGAGCACCTAAAACCATCCACTTCCTCTAGACTCCACACCCAAGATACACACTCATACACATTGGAAAAATAAAGAAAACACCCACTATAAGGTCTAAATCACAACTCGTAGGGTCTCAACCCACATGGGTTAACATATCCATATTAACAGACAAAAGTTCACAAACTCAAGGTCAAAAACTAACTGAAGGAACAATAAGAAACCTTCCACTATCCATCACATCTAAACCCATCAAGGTATCACTTCCCTAAACCAAGTTCTCAAAACTATGACACCCCCAGTGCCAAAACCACCAATATAAAGGGTCCAATAACAACACCAAGGATACCCACACTAGTGTTACGAAATTTATATCATTTATAATTTCCCTTTAATTAAACTTTACCATTTTAAAACTATGGATTCACATTTTAAAATCTTATTAAACTTTACCATTAAAAATCCATCGAATCACATTTCAAAGCATTTTATTAACCAAAATTTTAAAATTCTAGGCCTTTTTTAATGTTATAGTCTAGGTTTTTATCTAAATAGAATGTGATTCACAATTTATAATTGGAAAACCCTTTACAAGTTTTTTACTATCACTTTATTTAACCAAAACCGTTACCTTACAAGTCATTTATACCTGCCTATTACCCAAAATTCACCTAAGGAGTTATTCAATTAGAGTTCCACCATTCATTTATTTATAATCCATATAAATGGATATATATAATTTAAATATAAACCCCTATAAATCTTTTACAACCATGGGTATACATGAATAACTTGCATGCATATAACATAGACAGTAAAATTTACAATTCTTGCATAACAAATCCCATTAAACTGTCAATAAAATGCAATTAATGGATGAAATATCAATCATATGAACCTAGAATGATGAATGAATACACACCATATCTTTACATACTAATAAAAGAGATAAATCCTCATAAATCCATAGCATCACATCAAAGTGCACCAATCTAGGTGGAAAATTAGTCAATGGTAAAAGAAAAAAGTTGGAAAATCAATTTCTTACCCCTAGAAACTCATTTCCCCCCAAGGAGTAATATTTTAGGAACCTATAAATAATATCATTACCAAGAAACAAAAAGATCCAAGTCACTTATCTACCATGCCCAAATAGTAATACAAATGACAAACCCTTTAGTACCAATTTATAACATCTCAACCTGAGAGCCGCTAAACTAGTTCCCTAATCTGGTGTGCCAAATGACCTCAGGAATGCCTCCCTATATGATATAGGCTACCAAATAGTAGTGTAGGTATAAGGAGATAGTATAGGGAGACTATAACCGCTTATCATAGTAAATGAATGGCAGAAATAATATTAAAAAATATAAAAATTAGTATAAATAGTAAATGGAAGAAATAGAGGAAAGTTCCAACAATAAACCAAGTGAAAAATGATATAATAATGAGATATATACAAAACATGTTAGGGATTCATAAAATAAACTCCCAAAAATAAAAAAAATATGAAAAATCCTAAACATGGTCCTAAGTCCCAACTCAGACCTGACATCCCATTGCTCTAACTAAAAAACCCATGCATAAACTAAAAGCTAGGTCCCTATCCAGAACCTTTACCTAAAACAAGTAGTAGCTTCTTATGTACCCAAGTACCATGGTATACTGAGTAGGTTGTGAGTATAACTTATTAGGCCACCACCAATAATGTTTAAATTAATAACTAGTGATAACAACAATGTACATAGATAACTAATGGAGAAAATAAATAAGACAATAAAAGAGGTATGTTTCACAATTAAACATTTATTATTCATCCATTTATACAATTTTGTTCCATTATTTCATCCAACTAAACAAACATACTTCATCCATGTTGGATGTCTGAACAATATACCAAAGGGGTTATAGGTAGACATATAATGAGAATCATTCCATGTATACAACTAGAATTTAGAATGCTATGTTTGACCATCCCAACCATGATATGAAACACCATATCCATACCCTTGGTGTCAGGATCATCAATCCATCTTCTAAAACTAAGATGCATCGAGGTTCCTGGAGCATCATACTATCCCTCGCAAGGGTGTGGAGCATCAGTATAACAACCCCACCAACCAGGGTAATTAATTCCTTGTCGATCCACCCTAAATATCATTGTGGAATTCCATGTCCAACATCCTAAACCATTACATTATTAATCAATTAAATAATTATCAAATAATTTATAAATATTCAATACCCTTAATCATTTCATCATTTACCAAGGTCTTAATGGAGCTTTAAAAAAACATGTCTCAATAAGTCCCAACACCCTTTTCACATTCTATAAAATATTGAAATGATACATCCACATTAAAAACTAGAAATCCACCCCTTAAAACATGAGACTTCCCTTTTTAAAAAACAAAAAATTTCAAAGAACTTGATTTTATATAAAAAACATGAAAAGATATAGTAAAACATTATCAAAAAAAAAGGAACTACACCTTCATGTAAAATAAATATTTGGAATCAATTTGAACCCCCTTTAAAAACAAATTGGGGTCATCACCACATTTTAGAACATAATACATTTTGAAACATCATTTACATTAATTAAAAGACACATTCAGATAAAAATACAAAGAAAAATATTTAAACCATTTAAAATCCTCTTTTTTATATCAACAAATATTTGAAAATAAAATGTTTCAATTCAACCTCCTCATGTCATAAATTTTTTTATATATTATTCCAATTAGACACTTTTCCCCATACTAACAAATAAATTACAATTTCAACCTATTCACCCTTATAATTTCTCTATATAATGATTTAAAATTTCATTAAATAACTTTAAAGGGTCTGGAATACCCCATGAGTATCCATAAACCCAATCTGAAATCATCAATGGACCTGACAGGGTCTGTAAAGGGTCTCATACATAACAGTAATTCCCAAATTACTTCTCTTAGATAAAGACACAAAAATGAAACAAGGAAGTTCATTGTAAAAAATATATATACATAAAAAAACATCAATACTATGTAAAAATTTTGTAGACCACCTACCTCATGCTCATAGACAACCACTCATCTTACAGCGGCCCTTAATTCAAACATAAATGGCCTCAAACACCAAGATAAAGAAAAACCCAGAATAATAGTTTGTAAGATTTGGAGAGAGAGGGAATAATACACCAAGGTTATTCTATAAAATAAAATTAATGTGATTCAATTACTTTCATAGATATTTGATTAATGCTTAACAACACTCCAATTGACCCAAGATAAAAGGAAAATCATCCATGGAGTAGGGGATAGCTCTTGGTTTACACCCTAGGTAGCTAGGGGTTGAATGGGGAATAAAATCAGGGAAGAAACCTTTAATCCCAATATAGAAAATGGGGATTTAACAAATTTTTAATAGGAACATGGTTTGGACACATGATTGGATAAATTGTGCACCTACTACATGGCTCCATGTTCCCAAGAGGGGTAAGGTCTCACAGTCTCCTGAAGGCACCCACACCATTTGAAAAACTGTGCGGAGCCCATGAACCCACCTCTATCAAAGGGGTTCTAGCCACATGGTTGTCTGGGGAGACCAAATTATTTTTCAAACTATGCAGAGTCCATGAATTCAGATATATCCAGGACACCCCACGCCACACAGTTATGGCACACAATTTCTACAAACCATGCACCAATTTTTCACTAGGTACTATATTTACTATTTCCCACCCTTTTAATGTTACGAACCCCTAGGACAATCCTAAAATCCTTTATACCATTTATAAAAAATCCATTAACAAATTTAAAAGGAGTTTAACCAAATTTTAAACCAATATGTACCTCATCACTAGGTTTGGATATTACATTTGATAAAGATGAATTCAAATCCATGGAAGAATTTTAATCTGAAGGTTTTATTGATTTCAAGGTTGAATATGAAGGTTATATTTAGGAGATAGATACTTAAAATAAGAAAAATAGAAATATAAATGGACTATTTAAAGAATAATTAGAGTTTTTTGACCAACAAAAATCCAAAATCACCCAGTTATAGAAGGTTTTAATGGAATAAGAGGATGCTTAATAAATATCTAAAGAAGTTTTGGAATTAAAGATAAAAATTAAATATAATTATAAGGAGATTAATGAACTTAATACCTGTATCAAGGATAAATAAAACAATATAAAGACTCTTAAATAATATGTGGTGATTTTGATTAAGAAACTTGATACTCAAATAAAAATAGGTGGTATCAAGATGAAGATAATGTTTTTAAGTTATAATATGAATAAATAAAGGAATGGTCAAAAAGAGGCATTGGGAGTATCAATATAGTGTTGAATAATCAAATACCTAACTAAATTGTTAAAATAAGAATTATATTTTATTTTTATACATCCAAAATTTTGATAGAGAGTGAAAATTATAACTGAAAAAAGGGTGGATATAGCTCTCAACCATCGAGAGAATATGAAAGACCAAATATCTATTCAACCACTATAAATATGTGGAATAGTGGATGAAAGATAATTCCATTAATTAAGTGTCAATTTTTGGGCTAATTACACCATATAACAACTTATTATGAAGAGGAAAAAATTTATTTTAACAGAGAATCAACCAAAATCTATCAAAGGGGAATGATAACATATCCTTCAACATAAAGATGGAATAATTTATATGGATTCTACTTTCATTATTCTAAATTTGGACAGAAATCTATCGATTATAGGAAACTTAGTGGGAAAAAATCCTATTAAAGTAAACTAATGATATATATAAGATAAGTGAAAATGATTCTATTAGGAAATAGATTTCATTTAGTTGAAATTATACTACTTATACTAAAACTATAGTGGATAGAACATATTATATTTCAACACAATTAACAATTTCATAGAAAGAGAAAAGGAGGAAGGATAGGGATATCCAAGATTATATTACTCTAATGCATCATAAAATAGTAGTATATAGACTCTTAATAGTTTTTGTGTTGGATTTAGTTCCCTATAAACAATTTACTTTTTTACTTCTTTTAACAAAATATTAATAAATATCTTAGCACATGATAGTTTTTTTCTATGTTACATCGATGTGATATTGTCCTTAAAGTATCTATCACATTGAAAGGTGATAGAAACAAGGTTTAAAATGATCCCCAAGGTTCATAACATGTGTATAATATCCCTCCCATGTTATGATATGTCACTCTATAACCCTAACAAGTCACGTCTTGGAGTTGATTCCTGAGTCCCACATGGGATGAGGGGAATTTCCATGTGCTGATATAAATACCATATGAGAATTATCTATTTTCATGAGGACTTTTAAATCAATAAATAGTGACCAAAAGTGGATAATATCATGTATGTAGGGATTAAATGACCTATAAATGGTATCGAATCATAGGTCATGGGTTCAAACCACTCAGGTAATGATAAGGGGGGGATTATTGGAATCAAGGTTTCTAGCACTCCTTGAGGATTGTGAAATGGGTTTAAAAACCCTTATGCATCATGATAGATCAATCTGTGACCCTAATAGGTCATGTTGTGACACCGAGTCCCAAGTCCCATATGGGGTGAGGTGGATCTCCATGTACTAATATGAATATCATTTATTAATCCTCCCTGCATGAGTCCTTTTAAACCCATGAGCCAATGATCTAAAGAGAAAAATATCATGTATGGAGGGATGAAATGACTAGTTCAAAAGTAAATAACTAAGAGGTAAGTTCTTATGGTTTTAGTGTTGTAAGGATAAAACACAGTGCATACACAAGAATCACATCATGAGTAGAGTTTATAGAAAATTGAAAAAGTACCTGAGGTCTACTTGTATACATAATTTTTTTTTGAAGTTTCATACATAAGATTAATTTTTGAGAGGGTTGATCTAAAATTGGTAAAGTCCTAAATGATCTTTCCCAAGATACTATTATGTATTAGAGAAGATTATTCTATATATTATGATATACATTATAAATTAAAAAATACAATTGATAATGCACATATTGTGGGAGGGTTGTTGACACCGTGAAGTGTATACAATTCTAAAATGTGGAAAAATATCAAACTAAATTCTGATATATATATGGGTATAAAATATCATATGTAAGGGTACTCTGAATATATAACCTACATTTAAGTATTATTAATTTTCTAAATTTAATAAACTCTTATTACACAGTGTAAGAGGTTCACACCGTAATATGTTTGGTGATCAAGAATATGTGGAAATGGTTTATGGTATAATAAAAAGGGTACAACCTGATTAATGGAGACAAACTATAATGGATTGACCATTAAGAATGAAGGAAGGATGTTATAGCTATGATTCAAACTATTCTATAATATAGATCAAGGTTTCATTGTGAAGATCCATGATAGAAAATGATGATGCTTGTAGTTAAAGAAAGAACCAACTGGTCACTCCATGGTATAAGATACCACACAATTATTATGATATACATCATCAATCATAAAATTTGATTATAAATGTTGAAATTTCGAGACTTTGAATAATTTTTTGTTTTTTTCATTTTCAACCACTTGGCTGTTATGGAACAAACTTCAATAGTCTATCTGAAGTTCAATGGTGAAACTTTTCTTGAATATGATCCAAGAGATGAGTTTGAAGGAGACACTACTAGAAATATGACTCATAATAATGGACCTATACTAAAAAATTTAGGAAACCAATGGTATAAGCATAGTTTTTAGCCTCATATAAAAATGGTTTGGTTAAACTATTGGTATATGTATGGTATATAGACACCTATACCAATGGTTTGACTAAAACATTGTTATATGTATGATTTTTCCACCTATACCAATGATTTTGTCAAAATTTTGGTATAGGTATTTTATATATCCACTTATACCAATAGTTTGATCAATATGTTGGTATAGATGTGGTTTTTATCCACTCATACCAATAGTTTAATCAAATCACTGGTATTTTATTTGATTATGGACACCTAAAACAATATTTTTGGTAAAAATTTAGTATATTCCACCTATACCAATGATTTTACCAAAATATTGGTTTAAGTGTAACCATTAGTTATGTGTAATAATAATAATAATAAATACTTTTAAATTAATAATTATTTTATACATATACACACACACACACACACACACACACACACATATATATGTATATGTATGTATATATGAACGTAAAACTTGTTATATCAGAGTGATAATGTCTTTGGAAAATAAATGGGTAAAACTAGGATCAATACTCGATGATGTAGTTTTTTAAATTGAATACATATATTAATGGATTAAAATTCATTGGATTAGAATAACTATACTAATGGTTTGACTAAAATTTGGTATAATTATTTATTGGTAACATTTTACCTAATGAAACATCAAACCATTGGCATAGGCTATACCAATGATTTGAGGGCCTATATCAACAACTCCAAACCATTGGTATAACCTTTTTAACAATAGTGATAAGAAGTTTATGGTAGTTAAATTATTATATTTGAATTTTAAATTCAAATCTTATGACTGTAAATGGATAGAGATATGTGGAATAAAAGTAGGATAATAATTTTTGAATATAGATAAAATAAATATATTGAGAATATATATGAAATGAATTGAGTGTTCTAAGAAGATAAAAGGAAAAAGAATAAAGTCCTCAACATGGTATTAATTGAATATCTAAATCAAGGTGGATTGAATTAATACTTTATTTTATTCCATTAAATATTATATTTATAAGTGTACAATTTCTATGAATATCTATGAAGATAATGAAGTGAATAATTCCTATGTTGGAATTATTATATCTAGAGTTTTGATGGTGTTTGGAGTTTGTTGGAAGACATTTATTTAACTCTTATGACAAGTATTTTATTATATCTATCTATGGAAGAAGGATAAACACTTGTCATATATTGAAACATAATATTTTTAATTATCATGCTGATTATAACTGCTGAACTTGGAGTGAAATTCATGACAATAAACTAATAATATGCCTATATGTTTATAAAGTGATATCTTCTAGACCAGTTTATAAAGGAGTATAAGGGGGTGACCATTGGGAGGCAATTATATATTCCCTAAATCATTATACAAGTAGTGAGACTTGATGAGAAGTAAATTCACTTAATATTATATATCCATTGAGCCTGGGTGAGGAGTTACTTCCCCTAAACATTGCATAAAAAACAATAAGTTATAGAATTGTTTTGGCACATCAGTACAATGATGAGTGTATACTCCTTGTATGTATCCCAATGACAGATAACCAAGTAAAATCTACATTTTCATTCATGTTTTAATTTCTATACATGTGCATTAAATTATATGAGGGTGAATTTAATAAAGAGATAAGTTGAATAGTGTTCCTTCTAACAAGGGAACAATATACAATTGGATTTTTAAGAATGAAAATAGTAAATTGGGAAGCACCCTGATTCACCGCCTCTTAGGGTTCCTCAAGTCACATATGTATTATGAGAGTGTTGATTAAGAATAGATTTCCATGGTTTTAATTAATTTTAGCGAGGAATATATTTAAAATAAGAATTATTTTTTGAAGAATTTTTTAAAAGAATTTTATGATATAATAACAAGACTCTCTAAGGATCTTATTGGGAAATAATTTCAAGGAATATATATTTTTAATTAGTCAATAGATAATAATATTGTATTTAGAGATAAATTCACTTTTAATACTCTTGAATAAAAATTTAAATTAGTGTAAGGAGATTTAAAATCAGGCATATCAGTCAAGAAAACTTAGTTAAATGTAAGAAGAAAAAGGATTTAAGAACATGAATTTCCTTTAGTATCCTTAAATGAAGGATATTAAGATCAAGTGAAGATTATAAAAAGGGAATGTAATGAAGAAGTAAAATTATTTTAAGATAAAGAGATTGGTTAAATTTTAAGTGTTTTGTTTTAGAAGTTAAGATGAAAAATTTGGAAGTATAGTCTACAGTAATTAAGGAAATTTAGTAAAGGTTTCCTGAGTAATCAAGAAATATTGAGGAGTGTTTTGAAGTTTAAAGACCAAATATTATGGGATAAGATTTTTAGGGGTTTATACATCATCATACAAATAAATAAAGAAACCTATAGTAAATTACCAAAGGTAGATAAGAGAATTTTACAAAGATAAATCAAGAAAAACAAGTTATAAAATGAACAAAGTGTTTAAATAAAACAAGTGGATTAAAATTAGTATGAAATCAGTTATTTTAGTGTGAGATACCCAACCATATAATCAATTTTTGTTAGGACACTATTAGGTTAATTTCATATTGTGAAAGTAAAGGAATATGAAATTAGCTGATACCATAAGAGAAAAGGTAAAACTCTTATATTTTTTATTATCATTATTCTAGTTATGGTGTTTTTTTAATAGATAAAAATATATATGAAATGTTATTCCTAGAAAAAAATATTCGGACTAAAAATTTTGTGGTATTTTTTTGTTGTGTATATAATGTTCAAGTGATGAATAAGTGAAGAACGAGATTTTTGGGTTAGAACTCATGTATGAAATAAAGAAAAAATAATCATTATTATTGAATATGTTAAGAATAAGGTTATAATAGACATATTTAAAGGAATTGTAGTATGATATGGAGAGAAGGAATGGTGGGTAGGATCATTGATCCTATGACCAAAAGAAATCAAGCTGCTATAGAAAAAAAGATGCTACATTGAAGAATAAATTCATGTTCTAGAGAAAATATGAGACAAACTATTAATGATATGTATATTATATAGTGAAATATATTATGGTAAAAAAACCTTTATGAAAGTAAATTATAAATTCCAGAAAACTAAGAATAAAGAGTGTTGGAATCCCATAAGGGACTTATAGTGAGATTACCTTGAGGTGGAGGGGGGGGGGGGTGAATCAGGGTATGAAAATATGAAAATTGATTGATAAATTAAAGCTCTTTATACTTTTATGTTTCACTTTCCCAAAAGGATATTGAACTCTCAACCTCAAGGGTCACTTATTATGCACTTTTACTAGATATGATTTTGATTTCATGATATCTTTTGGTGTGCATGCATAAAGTAAATAGGGATATGATAATTTACTTGGTTCAGAATTATTAGGATACATCCAAGGAGCATGAATCAATAATTTTTCATACACCAAAATACAATATGAAATCAATGATTATTATAGGGGTCGCTCCCTTTAACATGGTTCGGGATAGTTCACTCCTTTCTAAGGCTCATTACCTTAAAATGTTTAGGGTTGAATCACTATCACCCAAGGATTATTACCACTTCCTCATCATCCTTTAATCACTTCTTTAGTATATATATACATAGAAAATTTATATTAATATACATCTCTTCAAATTATAAAAGAATGCATATTCAAATGAGTACAGGTGCTTTCATGCAGTTACATTTGTTTCTCCCTAACAATCTATGAAAACACTTTTGATGAAACCCCTCTTCTTTCCAGATCAAGTATAAAACAATTTTAAATTTACTTTAGAAACAAAAAAAAATCCTATAGGAAATGTACTAAATGTTTGAAAATTATTCACTATTCAAACCCCTCACCTAGAACAAATCCTCCTTTGAAATTAAGATATTAAATTCTTGAAATGTTCAGTTACTTTTTTGGGGGTCAGTATTCCCTTCTTTAAATAGGAAGGGAGTTCACACAATCAATTAGACAACTAGTAGGATCATTATGGTATTATAAAATACACATTAATCCTCCAAAAATACTCTATGATATCTTTATAACTGTAGTCAATGTAATTGCTTCATGGGATTTTTTCTCCCCTTTAATCATGAATTAATTATCCAATTAATAAACTATCATAAATACTACAAATCAACTTGGTTATTTGTGATGATCGTGGTATAAAATCTAGGAACATGATGTATGAAACATTAAACATACAAATCATGCATCTCCTGATGTTTTTCTCCTTATTTTACAGACCTAATCCTGAAACAACTTACACCGTGTCCTTGTAAAATATCCTTGGATGTTTTTCCTTAAAACATCTTTCCACCATGGACATGGTCTCTTGGACCTGGCCATTTTGTCCTACAACTCCACCCATCCAACACATATTCTTCCACAATGGTAGATGTCCTTACCATGTAATATTTCATATACCGTAGATCAGCACCATGATTTCTATAACACGGCTTGGTGCAAAAACATTGTCCATTTTTCACATGACACATTGAAAACCATGGTCATAGTCTTATGGATCAGGCCATTTTTCTACCTACTGACCAAGAACACCTTCATTATGGGCATGATTTTTTGGATTTTCTCTTTTTGTATGAGTGAACTAAAATGACACTATAAGGAACACCATGAGAATGGTCCCTTTTTATTTTCCTATGTTAGGCATTCCTTCAAAACATGACCATCACCATGAGAGTGGATATAGCTGGCCATTTCTGTACATTCACCACGCCTTCCACCATGGATGTGGTCTTTCCCATGTTTTCCATCTTCACATCATTACAACCTTCACCATGGGCATGGTATTCTCAGATTGTTTGTTTTACACTCTTGTGAAAAACACTCCATGAGCTTCAATTCAAGTATGAATATAGACTTCAATCTCTTGTCCAAACATACTTTTACAAAAAATATTACATGAATATAGATTAAGATATATGTAAACCATTTACCTCAGATAAACAATATTTTATCAACAAACCACATCTCAACAAATATAACACTTCTGGTCAACAAAATACAACTCAATCATTCATGATTGAAAACATTCCCTAAATTTGGATTTTTTTTAACAAGATTCCATTTCTGATCTACTCCCCCTTCTTGGAAATAAAATTCAAAGGGATCATATTCTTCCTTCAAATGTGTGGATTTTCCATTGAATCTGAAAACTTCCCCTTTTTTAATGAGGTCATATTTTTCAAACTTTTATACCCTTTGATGCATGGGAATAAATTACAAGAAATATCAGTACCCACATAGTTTTCATTTTCTAAGAGCTATTCCCAATGGGATTTAACTCCCCCTATGAGGATAGGGAGGACTTACTTAAATTTTTTATTCTACCATAATCCAAACTTTATTCCTACTAAATTCTCTCTAGATATTCACAGAGTGAATTTACCACTTGGAACTTGAGATTTCAAAAAATACTCTATTCCTACTATGCCAGAGCTCAGTGTAAGACATGAAAGTCTATGAAAAAAACCTTAAGTTTTTCCACATAATTCACAAATAGAAACAAAAAACATAACTTCTTCAACTTTTAAATATCTCAAAATGACCTGTGATATTTAACACACATCATACCAGACCATTAGTAGATAACATTAAAGTAATTTTTGTGAGGATTATACCACTTGATGAAGTAATTGATACCACTTGTTAAAAAATTGATACCACTTATTGAAAGAGAAGTTTAATTTGAACAAATGATACCACTTGAACAACATGACTTTTAGTTCTTGATAGGATTAATTTTTTTTGATAATTTTTAATAGCCTTTAATGTTCATCACAACTCCCCTGGTGTCTTTGGATATTGAAAACCAACATTTTAGATCATTTTTTGGTCACAAATTGTAGAAAAAACTATAAATTTACTATATTTTTGATATATTTATATTCTTATTTCTCCCTAAAACCACTTGGTTTGTGACTACATCAGATATTCATTTTAGATCACATCACATGTGATTTTCTATAATTATCACCCTTGGATCATATCTCCCCATCAATTCTAGAACTCTTTAGAAATAGTTAGAAATAATAAATCATATGGGGATAAGGGTACCTCAAGGTTCCTTAATTAGAGGAATAGTCTGGTTAAGATAAACCTACCCATAACCTTCAATATTTCCTTTTTTATATTTTGGTAAATGAATTCAATAATCACATAAAATTATTCAGCACCACTAATAGCTAGATAAATTTTCCTCTTTCCAAATGATATCCCTTGTGTGATACCTCTTACACACTTATTTTCATGGATGTGAGAATTTTCATCCTTCCTTGGATTGGGTATTTCCATAATTATAGAATCAATCACACCCGAATAAGTATCTTCTTGAGTTTCATAAGTAATAGATCTCACTTTCAAATTTATTATCCATTTCATCTTAATATTATTCCTTTTAATGGTTTTTGGGGAACCAATTTGGAAACAAGTATCCTTGATGTAAAATAGATCTATCTTGGTATACTTATTTTTTGGTGGATTCAACATAGTGTTATATTCTACCTTCTTCACAGCTGAAAAGAATCTTTCTTTTAATTCCACATATATCTTTGTTCCTTCAAAGAGATTTGTTGTTATAATACATATTTTGGTGATTTTTACATCTAACATTGATGTTATTTCTCATCCTCGAAAGCATTGAACCTATAATCCAGGTTAATATGATTTCTTCTAGGATAAACATTATCCTTATAAGTCATAAGAGTGGAGTGTATGTGTGTCAATTATTTACCCTTCCATGCATTCCTCCAATTGCAATACCTTTACATGTAATTTAGGTTAGAACACATTAAACATCTACCATAAAAATCATACCTCATTTGGCATATCCTTAATTGAAATATTGAAACTTATGGAGTTATTATCATATCCTTGATCATGTTGGCTTAAAAACACTTACTCATGATTCTCCTAAATCTTCCATAATAAAATTACTTTAGTGATTTCTTCTTTTGTGGAATAAAACTTATATATTTTTCATAGAAAAAACATTTTATTCTAGAATTTAGATATGAATTTCTCTTTTTTGTTGTACAATTTGACGTAGATTTCAGAGGGATATTCATATTCTCTTTTGAGTTGTTTTTACTCTACTCAAGGTATCTTATCTTCTCATATTTTTATTCTAGTTTTTCAGAAAAATTATTTAAATTTTAAGAAACATCTCTCAAAGCCCATATTCTTTCTTTGTATTTTCATCTTAAAGAAATATCACTTACCTTATATTATATTTATGTAGCCATTTGTTTTCTAACCTCTTGGTAAATCCCTTTAAGCATATCACTTTTCTCTTTCATCTTCACTCCCATTATTTTAATGTTGAAATTTAGAGCCACTCTATTTTTCTTCAACTTCTTATTTTCCAAGGACAGATATTCAATCATTGAATAATAAAATCCATGCATAATATCCATTAATCCTCATTGTTATTTATTGATTATTCCTTGTAATATAAACTCAATGTTGTTTCCTCTTCACCACCATAACCACATAACTTTTTAATATCCAAGAGAGATTCATAAATTTCACTTCCTTTCTCTACATAAGGGTTAGAATCATAAATATCAGTTAGTTCATATTTTACCTTAGCAGGTGAATAGAACTTATGTGGAGACTTTTTATTTTTATTCTTATTTTTTTCTTTTTATATTAAGAAATTATCACTTAGCCTTTATTATTTTCCAAACCAATATTCTAATTAAATACACATGTTTTATAGAACTTTAATTGAGTCTCCTTTTTGTACAAGTATTTATTAAGTGACACCATTAATTATTCTATAACTAAAGTATCAATCACAATTTTTCTTTTATTTGTTTCAATGATAACTCAGTATTGGCTCAATAAATCAATTCCATATTCAAAAACTTCTTGAGTAACTATAAGAAAATATTCCATGATGCTAATGAAATCATTTTTCCATGTTTTTAAATTCATTCTATCAAAGATAAGAGCCTTAATAATGGATTCCATTTTTCTTAAAAAACTTCATTTCAAGTTATATCTATAAAAAATCTAATAAAAATGTACCCATCCCTTTGATACCACTTTGTGGAATCCCAAAATAGGCATAGAGTGAGATTACCATGGGTGGGAGGGGGTGAATCCTGGTATGAAAATACCTTGAGAAATTAAAACTATTTATCCTTTAATGTTTCAATTTACCTAAAGGACATTGAGCTATAAACCTTGAGGGTAACTTGTTATGCTCTTTTTCTAGATATGATTTAGGTTTATTGACCTGTTTTGGTGTGAATACATAAAGTAAATAGGTACATTCAAATTTACTTGGTTTACTCTCACTGGTCTACATCCAAGGATTATGAATCATCAAATTTTCATACAAAAAAAATACCCTTTGATCTCAATACACTTCATGGGTGTCACTCCCCTTAAAAGGGTTTTGGATTGGATACTCCTTTCCTATGTTTATTTCCTTATAAAGTTTATAGACAACTCACTATCGCCCAAGGCTCACTGTCATCTCACTAAAACTTCCTCCTCTTTCTTTTCTCACTCCTCTAGGAATGATCCACATACAATTTATAGAATTGTAGATCCCTTAAAATCATAAAAAAATGTATCTTTAAATGGGGATATATGATTTGATGTAGTAAATTTTTTTACACCTTCACAATCTATGAAAATACCCTTGATGAAACACTTCTTCTTTACAGATCAAGTATAGAATAATTTACACTTTACTATAGGTACAAAAAAAAATATATTATTGGAAATTCCATCAACAGTTTCTACTTATTCAAGATTCCTTACCCTAACCTTGAAAAAACCCTCCTCTAAAATTTTGACATGTCATGCGTAAAATATTTAGATACTTATTCCAATTCATCTCCCCTTGTTCAAATATGAATTCCATGCGCCTAATTAATAGGAAAACTAGAAATATTATTATGGTCCTTGAAAACCACCCTTAACTCCACAGAAAACCCTCTATGATTTCCTCATAACTTCATTAAATAAAATTTATTTATAAAATTATCTCTCCTCCAGTAGCATGAATTAATTCTACAATTAATACACTATTATAAATGATATAAATTGTAATGTCCCGTGTTTTTGAGCCAAGGTAAAATTCCAAGGGAATTCGAATTTTGGCATTTAGTGGGAGGACCATTCTTTGAACCGGGATTCAGAATGTAATTCCAACATTTGGAACACTTAAATGTATTGTTTTTAGACATAGTTAAAGGTCTTAGGAGTCCCTTGGGTGTCATGTTTAGTTTTAGGAGCATTGAAACCCAAAAAATCTAACCATATAAGACTGATAGGGGCGCACGATTTGTCTAAAATTGTGTGACCCTCTATAAGTAATCGTGCACTTGATATAGGCGAGTAGAAGTGAAGCACATGAACTGTGCACAATTTTCCAAATCATGCACCCAACCCACATTCTTAGCACCATATAAGAAGTGTTTGTTCACTGTCAATCCCTATATATTCGTCTTGATAATATCTACATTCTTATTAAATATTTATTTATTTAGTTTCATCTTGACTAAGTTACCATGGTGTGAGATAATTCACCCTATTTTCATGTCAGATGTCTGTTTATTCATTTTCTTCCAAACAGGACCGAATGAGACCTTTTTATTTGATGAGTAGAGAATCTTAAGAATAATGTAGGTGGTTTATGTATTTTCCCCCAAATTTTCTTTTAGTTGTAAATATAGTCATTATGCTACCTACTAGTCTTTTCCATGCATCTCTTTAAAATTTATTTCTTTTTCTTAAATTTTTATACGCACCATGTATTACCTATATTGGTCATTTTTTCTTAATTTGATGATGTCAACCTCGATCACGAACACCCCTTGGGTGTACCAGCTTATATTTCCCTAAAGAATTAAACTATTGAAAGTCTAGAACCCCCTATAAATGTTTGAATTGGTTTATAAATGATTTTGTCCCTTGTATGTAATTTCCCAATTAGTTATAGAACCTCTTAAGTTCCATGTTGAACCATGAAATTGAATTTTCATATATAATAGATTTTTAAAATGATTCTTTTTTATTAATTAAGTTATTAATTTTTAATTGATGTTTAATTATGCTAAATGAGTTGTTTGATAACCAATGAAATATTTTTTTTCAATAAAACTCCTCAAATGAGGCATGCTGTCTTCTAAATTATAAGGTGGTGATTTTTTTTAAATTAGGTTTGGCCATCTGGATTTGGTGTCTTCCCATGCATTTTTTTGTTAGGTATATGGCATGTTTAGGACATGTAATTTTATGATATTATGAAATGGAGTTTCTCCCTTTATTTATAAATGTTCAATTAATAATTGAACACCCTAAATGCATGGATTGGACCACAACTATTTAAATTACTATTTAATCAAGCACCTTATAAGTTTTGTTTGATTTACCAATGGGAATACTCATGTAAGAAACCACCCCATGGACTTTGGAAACATCTAAGTGCCTCTTTGATCCTTATCATTTATTTCCCACGTTTTTATATATTAAATGATATGTACTAAATTAAATGGAATTTTCATGATGGTTTTCCTTCCTTAGATGAATTAATTGTCTTAAATGCAATAAATAGTAAAGGATGGAAAGGCCACACCAATCATTTCATGCTTAGTACCTACTATAATTAAAATATGATTCCCTTAGTGATAATTGGTATTAATAAATGTAAATAATGAGAGGTAATGCCTCATGGATTCTATTATTATTATCATTTGATTATGCCTTATATATAGGATGTGGAATAATGTTAAGAGTTATGTTGATCTTTACGGTATCACACTCCCTTAAATTGGGTTATGAGCATGACGTCTCACACCATTAACACTATTCGTACAGTGGACAAGATGCACCACATCCTATGCATTGTGTGTTGACATGATAACTCAATAACTGTTTCAAGTGTTGACATAATGACACACTCACCATTTCAAATGATGAGCATGATGTATCCCACCCATTATGATTTTAGGGAATGTAACCTATTACTTGAGCTTATAGACTTGTTTAGATAGGTTATGGATGATTGAGTTACACCTCGGCACAACCAACACCTAGTATTCCAAGTATATGGATACTCACATCTACATGTACTTAGTCCATATAGGTGGATGAAATATAAAACTATACTATATATATAGTGACTAATTATACATTTCATTTTGTCCATTGTTTGAATCAGGTTGATTCCGTCAAGCGTCCTATTGGAACATGAGACAAATGATATTTATTTATTTATCCATCACTTCTTATTATTATATTTACCTACAAACTACTTTACCAAATATTAATTTACTGAATTTAGCTATAGACAACACTGGTAGCGGCCTAATGAGATTTTATCTCACAACCTTCTAGGGCCACCATTGAACTGGGGTACCCGAGAAGATATCATGTTTGTAGGACCATGGATCATCAGTTGTGTTGTTATTCTTACACCTGGGAGGTATAAACAAAGGACTTGGATGGATCTTAGGATGCTCGTGGATATCTCCCTTGAGGATTTTATTTATTTTCTTTATTTGTGTAATGTACTATATCATGTTTCCTACTATATGTATACTATTTAGTTAAAGTCTAAGAAATGTTCAAATCCCTAAATATATATTAAATTACTATGAAAAGACAATATGAGAAAGAGTACAATGAAGCCAAATATGTGAAGAAAACAATTAAATTCAAATCTACCAACAATGATTCATTCGTAGGTGAATTTCATGATTTTTCATAACTCCCTAAGAAAATGAATAATTTTTTAAAGAAAAAGAAATATTTAAACTAATAGAAGAAAATGAATCAAATAGTGGGACCATAAGTGATATGATAAGAATGTAAGAAAAAGGGTCACGTCAATCCAAAATATCCTATCTATAAAAAGAATGTAAAATAAAGGAAAAAATATAAGATGGATCTCAATGTTACAACATGGAGTGTTAGCGATGACTCCATAGACTAAACCTCCTCAATATATTCAAGTGAACTAAGCCAAAAATGAAAACATGACACATATTGAGGAATACATATAGGTTAATACCCTTCTTCCCATTTCCTCATCCTATTATTCTCATACTTCTTACCCTTCTTCTTATTCTTCATAATCATAAATTAATCTTAATCATTAAGACCAAAAATAAACCAATGATCAAAAAAAAAATAGTTTTCATAAAATTTATTCATTATATAAGGAACATAATAATAAATACAAGAAAATACTTAATGAAAAATAATAACTTAAAAAATAGAAGGAATAAATCTTCAATGAAAAGAGAGAATTATCAATGAAAATAAAGATAAATTAGATGTTTATAAACTTGATTCTATGATCAAATACCTTAAAAATCATCCTTCCAAATCTAGTAAATGTGTAAATAATCTAAATTAAACTTTAGGATTTAAATGACATTAAATATAATGGTTCGTTCTTGGTTTCTAAAATCATTATAGTGACTTTAAAAATATATTGAAAACCACTTTTATCAAAGGTTTCTTACAAGATAAATTTTATAATTATTGTAAAAGAATTGGTCATTTAATTTATGAATGTGATTCCAAGAATGCATGATATGGGACACCAAAACCAATTCATATTTCATAAAATATTTACAAAATAAAATCTCATACAAAAAAAATTTGATACCTAAATATTTATTGGATAAAATTAGTGGACCCAAGATTGTTTGGGTACCCAAACCTTTAGTCATATAATTTTATAGGAAAAGTATATTCTACAAAAATCTCAAGAAGAACTATGGTACCAAGATAGTGGTTTCTCAAGACATGTGTGTTGAAAACTCTCTAAATTCAATCTAATCACTAAATTAGATAGTGGTCACATCATCTTCTATGATAAATCTAAGTGTAAGATAATCAGTGAAAGTACCATAATTTTTTTTATAATTATACTCTTGAAGCTAGTTTTATTTTTAAAAATATTAAAACACTATTTACCATGAATTAGTTAATTTCATGGTAGTGGTTTTAAAATATATTTTAAAAATAATCTTTTAATTCTTTTAACTCTAAAGGAAATAGTTTATTTACCACCTCTCATTTAAAAATGTTTATAAAATCAATTTAAAACACCTCTCTGTCCAAAATGTTAAATACTTGAGTGAAAAAGTTAGCGAGTCATGGATTTTGAATAGAAAACTTGGTCATTATAGTACATACTCAATTATAAAACTCCACCATTATAAAATAGTACTAGAGTTACCCAAACTACATTTCAAAGATGACATGGTTTGTGAAGCCTGAAAATATAGTAAGAAACATAATTATTATTTTAAATAAAAAAGGAACCCTTTATAATAAATATCCCTAATTAATTTATCTAGATTTATTTGAACCTTATCTAATTGAAACTCTAGGGGTTAAATACTATTCATTCATTATCAGTAACAACTTTACAAGATTCACTTGGAATCACTTATTATCTCATAAAATTGAAGCCTTAAAATCCTTCATAAAGTTTTCTAAAAGATTTTAAAGTGAAAATGTTTTTAAAATTATATATATTCAATGTGATCATGGATATAAATAAACAATACATAATTTTATGATTTATTCTCTTCTCAAGGCTATAAAAATTATTTTTTTTTCCTCAAAAACCCTAAAAAAATTGTGCAGTAGAGAGGGAAAATAGAACTATCTAATAAATCACTTAAAATATTTTAAATTATTTTAATTTACCACAATACTTTTGGTTTGAGGCCATAAATACTTCTTTCTTTATCATTAATCATATTATCATAAGACCTTTTCTCAAAAATACCACTTGGGAACTTTATAAAAATAAAAAACCAAAAGTTATCCTTTTCAATGTTTTTTGTTGTAAATGTTTTATTATAAAAACCAAATAAAATCATGGAAAATTTGATTCCAAATTCAATGAACTTATATTTTTTGGGCACTACAACTTAATCAATGCATATCTAGTCATTAACAAAAGGAATAAAATGTTGGAAGAATCAATTCTAGTTTTTTTATGAATGTTTTTGAAAATTTATTTCTCATTTTGTTTTGAAAATGATGTTTTAAATCAATCTAATCAAATTGAAGTTGAAAAGGAATTACCTTCATTTTTTTTCCAAAATATTTTAAACAATCTAAATACAATACCCTAGAAAATATAATTTGATATTTGAAAGTGGGAGCTCATGCTAGAATATTGATTCTAAATAAGGTTAAAGACCTTGATTTTATCTCTCAATTAGAACCCCAAAATATTAATGATTCCCTTAAGGATGAAAATTGGGTACTTTACATGAAATATAAACTAAATAAATTCACATAAATGATTAGTGGATCTCATTAAAATATTTAATGATCAAATAGTCATAGTCTCTAAATGGTTTTTTTGGAACAAGTTTAATGAGATTTGTAATATAAATATAAATAAATCCCATCTAGTAGATAAAGTATATAAAAAACAAGAAGGAACTGATTACGGTGAAACATTTTCACCCATTTCTGAGTTATAATACATAATAATATTTTTGTAATTAACCTCTAACCTCAATTTCAAACACATTAAAATGGTTTTCAAAAATTGATTTTTAAATTGTTTTATTAATGAAAATGTTTTTATGGAACAACCACATGCTTTTGAAGAATTTTTTTTAAAAATCATTTTTTCAAATTAACTAAATATCTTTATGGTTTAAAAGAATCCCCTCATGCTTGGTATGAAAATTTATCAACTTTTACTTTATCAATATATTTTAAAATAAGAAATTCTAGTTCAAATATTTTCCTAAAACACATCTAAAATGATTTTTTACTTGTTCAAATTCATTTTAATGATGTGATTTTTAGATCAACCAATGAATCAATTTTTTTTGAATTTTTTGATTTAATGAAAAATTAATTTAAATTTATATTTATGGGTGAACACAAATTCTTTCTCAGTTTTCAAAATTTTCAATGAAATGATGGTATTTTTCTAAAATAAGGAAAATCATCTAATGAAAATTTAAACCATTTTTTCATAGATCATGAAAAGGAAAATATTATTCCAATGAGTATAACTTATAATATAACATTGGAATAAAATATTGAGCTTATCAATTATAATCTTTATTAAAAAATGATTGGTAATCTAATTTATAATAGCGTGACATGGCTCAATAAAAGGTTCAATTTTTTATCTTTTCACTCATTTTATGTCAAATCTAAAATAATCTCATCTTAAATATGTTAAAATTATTTTCTTATTTAAAAAAAATGGTTTGTTTTATCCCAAAGGATCTTATTATGAATTAAATAGTTTTTATGATTCTTAATTTAGAGGATTCCAACTAGATATAAAAAGTACATGTGGTACTTAATAACTTATTATAAAATCCCTCATCTCATGGATTAATAAGAATCAACACTCTATTTCTTTTTCTATAAACAAAGCGGAACCACTAGGAGTTATTACACCCAAATAATATAGATGGAAAACTCTCTCTTATACTTTGAGATTATATATGATTATATCCCTATTAAATGTGATAATATTAGTGTTATTAATATTTCTAAAAACCCTATCTAGTAATCTCGTAGCAAATACATTAACCTTAGGCATCATTTCTCAAGATATCACTTCTAAAAGGGTGATATCTTTTTAGAATTTATTAGTATTTGATATCAACTTGATGATATTTTTACTAAACCCCTTGTTTTTTGAAAGTTTTTATTTTATTAAAAGAGAATTATGAATGTTATAATTGTAACACCTTACATTTGTCCTTGAATAACTTGAGAAATATTTTCAAAATATATTTTAAAATATTAATTATTTTTTAGTATTTATTTTCCCACTTGTCCATGATACCTATATCTAACTTTTTATTGCATTTGATGGGGATCCCAAAATTTCAATTATAAAATTTTCTTTATGAGATACGTTTTTTAAAATGATTTTTTTTAATAAAAATTGTTTTTAATTTATTTTAAAATTCGAAGTAATATTTTCTAAAATAAGTACTTTTCAGTATAAATTCAATATTTTTAAATTGATTTTTTAAATATTTTTTTTCAAAACTTATAGGAGAAATATGTATATGATCTTTATTTATGAATACATTACTTCATCTCTCTTAAGGTATGATTAATTGTGAGTAAAAATTATTTGAATATTTGTATCTCTAATAGTTTTTTTTATTTTTCTTTGAAAAAATGTAATGGAAGGAAAAATTTGAGGTATGTTTTCACATTCAAAGGGACTCTATCAAGATTCTTTTCAATGAAATAATCATTAAATGGTGAAAAAACTACTTATTTGGTAAATGGGGGTTTTGCAAAATGTATGTACCAATTTTATCTTTTCTTTCCTATTTTCTATATCTTTTCTTTCTTCTTTTTCTCTATCAATTTCTATTTTATTTTTCTATTTACTTTTTATATTTTATAAATATATTTTTGTTTCTATCTAAAAATTATCTTTTAACCTTACCTCTATATATCTTTTACTTTTACCTATTAATGGGGGGTTTGAAATTTAAGATATGTTTGCAAATTTTTTTTTTGTTTTTTTACTTATCTTTTTAGAAAATATTTCTCGCTTGAACTCTATTTCTAATATCTATTTTGAGTTTTGATAAATAGATTTTAAAATTTATCTTAATATTTTTTTCTCCAAATCATTAATTTTATGTCTTTATTCTTTCTAATCATTTTATTTTTGTTAGTCAAGAATGGGGATTGTTTTTTGATCTTATTAGAAATCAGAGGGAGATACTTTTATTTTTTAATTTCATAAAGAGGGAGTTATTTAAATTTGTAAATTTGTGATTATGTATTATCTCTTTTGATATATGTCATGTTAGTTTTATTTATATCTTAATCATATTGAATATCTTTATATCTTAAATATATTTCTATATCTTTCACTCTTTATTTAAAATAAATATATCTTTTATGTTAAGTGTTTGTGATCATCAAAAAAGAAGACATTTTTTACCACTCTCTCTCAAGGTCTTTTCATGATCAAAAACACTCTTTTGTATTTATAAAATTTTAATTTGAGAGATTTTTAGTCAATTTGATTTGAATTTTAGTCATTTCATTAATAGTTCTAATGGATATATTAAATATTATACAAAGTCTTCTTGATGATTTTTTTAAAGTCCTAGACTGGTCTTAATTCATAATTTGAGATATTAGAATAAAGAGAGAAGATATTTAGAATGTACTAGAAGGAATACGAGGAGTCCATTCATGAAAATGATGAAATGAAGGAATAATTGGCTAATCTATCTAGGGAATTAGCCTACTAGTGTAAGTGGTCAATGTATTATCATGAAGTAGAAGACCACTAACTAGACGATGAATGAGCGTTGACTAGTTGGTGATAGTACAAGACTAGAAACTTTATGATAAAAGACCACTTTTGAGAAAATGCTATCCTGTGGGGGATTTCTAGTCCTAGTGAGCTCTAGGTGGCCCATCAGATAACTGGTGAGGAGAATTGGGAAGCTAGTGGCATCGAGATAGTAGGCTCGAGGGAGCATTTGATGTTGGTTAAAATGTCATTAATTTTTCCTTTTTTTTTTGATTTAATGACCCTAATTAATTCCAAAATCTTCTCAACACTTTTGGAGGATATAAAAAGTGGTACTTGGTGGCTTGTAAGATCTCATAGTTTCCAAAAGATCCTCTCCATTCCTTGATTCAAGTTTGGATATCTAAAATCTAATCTCTAGAGGACCATCTCAAAGTTCCAAATCTAACTCCAATTCTCCTTCAATATCAAATGTTGTCCTTCCCTATTTTTTCACTCAATATCTCATATAAAATTGTAAATATACTTTTGTGAGATTACAGAGAGGAATTTTAATGAGTTTTCACTAAGAAAATCTTCTATTTCTCATATCCTTCTACAATGAGTTCTCACTACTAAAAAAATTGAGCGATGGGTTCCTTGGATACCAAAAAAGCTAAATCGAGTGACCAAAACCATAATTTTTAGGGATGAGTTCTTGATCACTAAAAAATCAAGGGAGTAATAACATAAACCTCTCAACCTAAGTAGAGGAAATATATGGGCTCACACCAAGCTATTTTCAAACTTCTTTACCAAACCATGTTGTCTATCTCTTTATCTTACACACTGCATCACTCAATATCAATTCAAATCATTACACAAATTCCATATAACTTTTTATGGACCAACCTAATGGGGCACGCTTAACCAGATATCAGCCGAGTGTGACTAGACCAAGACTGCCTCTAATAGGCTAGGGGATGGTGACCAGTGCCAGTAGGAATATTACACATGTGGGAGGCCTTATCCTATAGTACCTGTATGCATGCACACACATCCATCTTCATGAAACAATGCAGAGATAATAACAATTAAAATAAAAAAGGATTCATAAATATATCCCACAATCATATTATGAAAAAACTACTGAAATCATGAATAGGGAAAACTAAAATCCCACTAAAAACTAAACAATTGTCCAAATTTATCAGAAGGAGGAGACTGCTATCAAATGAAACCATTGGTATAGATCTCAGTCTACCAAGATCACTATGATCCACCTACTCCAAGTCCTCATAGGACTCTGTTAAAAGTCCTATTTTCTATATAAGAAACAAAATGTGTAGGAAGATCCTATAAAGGGGTGAGTATAACAATACCTTGTAGGTTAAAAAAACCAAAATAAAAGGTATAAACTAAAAGGAAATAGTATGCTTGACCCAAAGCCAAAGGATAAAACCCCAAGAAAGGGAGAATAAGAAACTCCAACTCAACGAATCATCAACCATACATGACTAGTCAACTCAATCCACATTGAATGTCAAGAAAAATATGTGATATCGCTGAAAATACTCCCAGAATAACCTAGATATACTTATCTTAGACTCTAAGTCTCACAAGTTCCCAACCTCATAGCCAAATGAAGGATCCTACTCTAGGATCAAGGTATCACTCATCAAGGATAATTAACTCCATGATCCCTACCATCATAGATAGAAAACATATGAGAGATCTCACTCATCCGGAAAAAATCTATCATCCTTCATGGCACTCATCCAAGAGATCACACTCCATCAAGAATAGATCTTCCATTCCTGATGGTAATTATACAAGATATCACACTCCATTGAGTATCGCTAAGCTGATGGCACACCCCCTCCATCCCTGATGGAATACACCTGAGAGAACATGCTCTTTGGGTATCACTATGAAGAAATTTACACTATAAACTAGTGAATATTGATACTTAGAAAATGCATATCACCCATCCTTGATGGTGGACTCCAATAAACATACTAGAAACACATAATATCTCATTAATCAGATGGGGGATCTCACCCAGGACCACTGGGAGACACCATGAACCCAATTTGGTACCCCAAAATCATATCACTCTAATAGGGGACTGCTGCCCATGCAAATCTTTTCATGACAATTCCAAAAACCCCATTTGGAACAACTCGATAAGTAGGGTATCATATAGATAATGATACCACAAAACCTACCAAAACCTTATACCAATAGGGGATTATATATCCAATTATTTCACAAAACCTACTAAATATTTCCCACTAAGTAGGGGATCATATATCTGTTGGTTCCAAAAATCCTACTTGGATAACCTTATAGATAAGGGATCACTACACATGTACTTTAAGTTGTGAAAATACAATGAAATCCACCTAGGGAAGTTGATATGATATAGGATCCTTCACTAGTTTCCCAAATGGATACACCAACTCTATTCATGATCATATGTCGAGGGGATCAAAATACTACGATGAGGATGTAATTACACACTCTACCCTCACATGGATAGACCAAGGGAACCACTCAACCTATATTTCTATTTTAATTTCTAAAAAGTTACCTTCTATACTCACCTCATGTTGCATCTCACACACCAAAACCATGGCCACCATCACACCCCATGTGGAAAACTACTTAGGATAGTAAACTCACGAGCCTTTATTTGAGTCTTGAAGATGGAGATGCACAAGGGTGAAGTATCTAAGGGGATAAAATGACTTTTACCCATAATACACAACATTTATATTGAAACTGGACCCTATTTGTGTCCCATTTCAGCACTTGACATGTATTTTTGAATATAAACAACATAAAACTCATGTCACATGGTGTGTGAATTTGTCCAACCCCTTGGGCTTTTCCTCACCCATTCACGGTAAATTGGATATGTCTCCACACATGGAATGTACCCACAATACACAAGGTGTTCCTATTAGCCTGATCAAATACTATGTGTTTTCCCATGCTCATGTAACTCAACCTGTTCCCATATCATCTGGATGTGTACTGCCACATGACCATGTCCCTTGACACAAAATGACTAGCCATGTCCTTGACCACATGGTATGGGATCACTACATGGTGTGTACCCATAGTATATGACATGTAGCCCCAATGTTCATATTACTAAAATATTAAGAACAATAAATGGGTTCCCCTAAAGTACATGTCATGTGATCAAGAATTTAGAATATGAATCCCCTATGAGTCACCCAAAACTCCCTAAGGTAGGTGGATTTATGAGAGGTGGGAAACACCAAGCACCCGGTTGGAACACACTGAGTGTTCTTACCAAGGAGGGTCTAGTGGTACACCACCTCACTAACCAAAATATAGATAAAAACATAACCTAGAATTCCTCACACACCATTGGATAAACTACACCCTTAACACCCATATCTATAACCCACTCCTATGTAACAAATGATTTCTCCCACTAGCTTCGACCAGTACAACGGTGACCTATAGGGCCTCCTGAATGTGGCCTCAATAGTGCTACGCTAATGGTGGAGTGAAACTTTCACCACACCACCATCATGTGTCTCAAATTCATACTTGAAACCGAGCACATGATGGTATCAATAAAAAATATAGGGCTTCCCAAGTGTACACACTAGGTCTTACCCTGACCTCCATTCAAAAACCCCAAACTACACTATAGCTCACAAAGATCCAAAAGAGTTAACCAATATGATGATGAAAATATTAGGGAATCCTCTAGGTTTAAATATATGTATAGGATAACTCTCAATTGGGAGGTAAACTCAAATTTCCTCAGAAGGACTTCCTCAACTACAAAACTACAAAAAGGAATTGAAATCTCATCAAACTAATACACCAAGGGTCATACTATCTATCCAACAAAGTTTGTATGTATCCACCTACACATGAAATCATATTTATTGTCTTAGGATAACTTCTCTACAAAGGAGGGAAACTTTGTCCCACAAGCTGGTAACACCAACACACCCTCTAGCGAAAACCATGTGATCATGGATAGAAAGATATAAATCTACACTAAGGAAACATCATAGGGCCTCTATCTTACACTATGTAAAGGTTCTATGTGAGGATCTCTCCTCCATATTTGGGTCACTAGTGATATAAATACATGAACTATTATCATATCTACTGGTTTTTTCAGGAATATAGTTAAATAAAAGGCTCCAATGGAAATTCTAGGCCTTGAATAGGGGCTATACTCAGGGAAAGGTGTCTCATGATTATACCAACTATAGCTGGGTAGCACAACCACATGTCATACCTCGAACAACACTTGAGCCTCCAAGCTATAATCCCCTTGTACTTGAAGCACATTATTTCCATTGCCTTCTTGTCTACCATATCTAGGGTCTGCTATGACACCTACACATCAATTTGCCTCGAACACACAAGTTAAAGGAAATCATATGACACACCTCATAACTATCTAATTTTAGTGTAACTGAATCACTTTTATAGTTTTGTATCATTTAATAAGAATGCATCTCAATGGGGGAAGTTGACCTCTTCCTCATGATCCTAAATCTATGTAAAACATC
This sequence comes from Viscum album, assembly GCA_963277665.1. NCBI lineage: Eukaryota > Viridiplantae > Streptophyta > Magnoliopsida > Santalales > Viscaceae > Viscum > Viscum album. The sequence continues at coordinate 114,738,917 of OY728139.1, read as the reverse complement.
ACCATCACATAGCTCTATAGATTCTCTATATAACCCTAGATTACCCTCAAGAAAGAAGTGGTAAGAATAGAGTACCTCATAACATTGTCTAACAATAGTAAATAAAAATTAAAAAGGACACATATCATACTTATAGGTGGAATGAATATACCCTCTCCCCTATCCTCTAGCTTCTTGAGCCAGTGTGGATCACCTAAGGGTGGTGATATCAACTGATCAAACCATCTACCACCTACTGATACTCTCCCCACTCCCACAATATGTATTCCATATTGAAGAACTCTATTATCCTATCACTGCCTCCGCCAAGGGGTCCATAAACCGCCTACCTATGAGAATCATGGTGGGTTGGTCAATATTGCATGAGATGTCCCTATCCATTATAATAAAAACATCGCCTATCCTATAGATGACTAGATATAGCATGATTTTAGAGACCCCAAACTTGACATACATGGACATTACATTAATTTTGTGGAAAACATAATACATAACAAAATCCATCACTCAGGGACCGTAATAGTTTAGTGTCTTTGGAAACTCGGAACATAATCTTCTAATCATGGTGAAAGATCTTCAACATCTCCCATAAAGATCTTACCCTTTTTGATTTCTTAACTAAAACCTTTCTTTATATCATGGGGAAAATAAAACATATAAAGGGTGAGCTCAAATGCTGAGTAAGGGTAAGCATGGAGAAAATAAAACAAACCATATACATTTGAACTTAAAAACATGAACATAATGTTTAAACATAAAAATCTTGATAAATGACATAAAACATGGTGGTACGTAAGGAATAGATCATAATGGAACATAAATCATGATAAAATATCATGGGAATAAAACATGTAATTGTGGAAAACCATTAATCACTTGATATTATTTCCATAGTATCCAAGGCATTGCAGCCAAGACCATCCTAGTGGACAAAGTCCATTACTGAATCGGTTTTACCTGCCTTTCCAACCCTATATTACTGTACAAGATTTACTTTCCGTTACAGCCATGTCTATCTCATAAGATATAAATCTTTACCCAATGCGTTGGAGGGAGATATAGGTCCCACCCATCTCATAATGAAATCATTCTTACTTGTTCCACAAAATAAACATAAATCATTCATCATAACCCAAAGAATAAAATGGGATTCATAAACATCATCTCATCATAACATAATCCATATAAAAAATAGATGTCATTTCTTCATAATAAGAATCAAACCTTGTAAATAATTGAGACATTATATTTGAAATAAATTCTCGAGGAAAATATCCTTTCTTATTAAAAATCATTTTCTTTTCACAAAATGCCTCACAATTTTAAAATGGAAAGGATTTTATTGAAAATCACCATGAAATATTGTAGAGTAAACTTCATGAAAATAAGGTGTTATGAAACTGTAAAAATCCGTTCATGCCGTATAAGTTAAAAAACATTCTCCTCGTACTTTTAACGGAAAAGTCAAAAAGTACCACGTATGGTAAGAAAAGAAAGATTCATTCCATAACACAATGTAAAAGTCAAATAGGGATAAAAATGACTTTAAAAATACATGAAAAAACATTTTTATGGACATGGATGAAAAATATAACCCCAGCAAATACTTATATATAAGAAATCTTGGAAAAAATGAGATTGAAAAATTATCCCTTACCTTAAGTCTAATTTCATCTGTACGTGTCCGAAAATCCTGTATAGTGGGTTTAAAATATATTTTTAACTTGTAAAAGAACCATAATAATATTTATGATATCATATATGATTAAAATATGACTTTATATTACCCGTTCTTTTGTCAATTCCATGTTAAAGCAGCGTTTTGGGTAAAATCGTATCATTTATCGTACGTGTTTGGACTTGTTGTTCTTGATATTATTACTTATATCCTGATTTAATTAATTCCAGAATGTAAAAAATGATTTATATATAATATATATTCATCATATAAATATATATATGATAGATCGATAAATGGAATGAAATACACCGTTTATGGAGACGATAGGTTGTACGTACACATGAACATTGTTTTCGTTTATTTATTGACTTGAATGGAAGTAAGTAGATGACATATATATATATACATAAATAAAGTTTCTTTATTATGTCATATATTTCATTATTATTCATTATATATTCATTATAATCATTCTTGAATGGTTATCATGGAGAATGAATCTCATCGCGTCATGGAGACGGTAATCCGTACGTACGCACGAGCGATGATATCATTCCCATAATTATTGAATGGAATTGGAGTGAATGATATAATATCTCAAAATCAGTATGATGTTATAATAACCATATATATTTATTCTCTACACCATTATATCCATCCAAGTAAGGTGGTGGTGGAAAAACTAATTACACCACGGCGTGGAGACGGTATTCCGTACGTACGCACGCGCGGTGATTTCGTTTTCTATAGGATGGATAGAAGGTGAAATTAGGTTGTTTAATATTTATAATATCATATCAGTATATTATTGATACTTATTGTATTAATTTACAATGAAACAACTAAAGAAGAGGAAGTTGAAGAAGAAATAAACTTGAAAGAATCGGTAGAGGAGATTACCTCTTCTTCGATGCGCCTCTTCTTAACCTTCTCTTAGGGCACTAAAGTTGGTCTTTGAAGAATACCAGGACCTATAGTATGTTTCTAGGTAATTGGATAAGAGAAATTAATAGGGTTTTACTGATCTTGAAGGTTCAAAATTGAGTGAATAGGAGTGGGAAGGAGGTGCCCTTATATAGGAGAGGAGAGGGGCACTTTTGGAAACCTAAAAAAGATTAATTAATAATAAAATAAAACACCACTTAAAAACATCCAAAAATGACTCAATTCGAAGATGAGATGAGATAGGGCTGTAATATCATCAATCAATAAAATTTAGACATGTTTTAAGTTTATTTTAAACCTTATAAACTTGATTAATCATTATTTAATCTATTTAATTTTATTTGTGGTAATAAACTTCTAAATTTTAAATTGTTATAAATACATACTTAAATGTTGTAAATTTACCATAATTTAATAATTTATAACATTTTATACCATATAATATTCAATGTGTAGTTTTTAAATATTTTTTTGATTTTTAAATAATTTAATAATATGTTATTTTTATAAAGTATCAATAGTGTCAATTTTGACACTATTCATTTTTTGAATTTAAATAAAAACCACACAGAAGATATGTTCAAAACAAAATATATAATAGATTCATACCATGTCATATACATCAAAAAAATTCATGGGGAACATTAATTTGTTCATATATTATTTATTTTAATATTTTTAAAACCATTTATTTAGTATGTCTCTTAATAAAATAATTACTTCAACATTTTTGTATAATTATTTAATATACATATTTGTTGTATAAAAATTAAAAATAAAACACTATGATGAAGATAAATATAATAACTTTCATAATAATATTTGTACTCTAATTTATCATCTTAAAATCACAACATTTAAATTAGTATATTTATTAAATTATGAAGGTGACATCTTTGACATAAAATAATATAAATGTATTAATCGGTTTTATAAGGCTCACAATTGTCCAAAAATTGACCCTTGGATGATTAGGGTATATATACACTATAAAAATAATATTTGGTCAAGTTTATATTCTTTTTTATAGGTATTTTTATTTTAATAAAAAATATATTATTGATTTTTCACTAAATAAATAATTTCTACATCTTTAATGTATATGCTATTAAGGTAATTAAATATTTCTTAAAAATTAAAAATAAATTACCATGATATAGAAAAAAAATTTATCTTTAAAATTTGTATTTATAATCGAATTTATATTCTGTATAACCTTTTATTAAAAAATACTTTAATTATTAAAGTTTGAGTGAGACATATTTCACTTTCCTTTAAATAAAATAAATTAAAGGTCTTAATCACATCCAAGTGGGTTAAAATAGATTCAATTTTGACCCAAGTATGTTTTAGGGTAAAATATAATCACCCAACTATATTAATACAAGTGTTAGGGTAATTTTATAATATTATATTTACCCTTAATTACCCGATTTACCTTTAACTATGGTGAATAAAATTTACCATAGTTACTATTCATAGTGCCCAAAAATAAAAAAGTAGCCTATTAAAATAATTTGGACATACTTATTCCAAATATGGAATCCATTTTTTCCAAATTAAAATCATAGAAGTTGCATAAATTAATTTAAAATTAATCTCATTATTAAGAAAACGGGTTTTAAAAGTTAAAACGCTGCAAAAGATTGAAATGTTTTTACTTATGAATTCAGTGTAAAATTAATGATAATGACTTAAAGTATATTAAATGGTAAAAATATATTCTATTTATACTTTAAAACCATTCCATATTATAATTTCACCATATAAATTATCTCGATGAAATTTTTTTTTAATTAAAATTTAGCGTATTTTTAATATTCATCAAAATAAGAAACTTATCAGAAAAATATCAAAAATTTATCCAAAGTAAATTTTTATATCTTGATTCAAAAAAAGAATTTTATTTTTTCAAATTGAACTTATAAACATGTCAAAAACTAAATTTAATGTGGGTGCTCCATCAAAAGGCGGCAAAACTGCATTTTTTGAAAAATACTTATTTTACCCGAAAAAATTATTTTGTTCTCATACCATGTTCTATAAAATCTGTAAGATAATGTCATAAAATTAAAAATTTAGTTACTACTATTCATAAAGTTTAGTTCATAATAATATTATAACAATATATCGTTGTTTAGTGAAACTCAGTATTGCGTACAACACACGCTATTGAGGAAGGTTGCTCTTGCATGCAACACAAGCCAAGAATAGTGTTTGCATATAATATAAGATAGTATAGTGTTGCGTATATCACAAGATAATTTTGTTGTAGCGTACTACACAAGACAACAATGATATTAAAAGAATCTTTTCATAAAATCTCAGGGTGTTACAATGGGATCCCTGATCCATAGAACCTCCATCCTGGGACCATCTCCTGAAGTATCTCACATGCCTAGATCCCTGATCCTGCTATCAGCATCCAGCAACTGAGGTCTCAAATCCTATGTTCCCAACACTAATAGTCAGAGTTTTCTTAGCCAAAAATCTCTCCACCACCAAGGCCCACCCAAGCTCTCCATCATTGGTGGGACTGCACAGTGATATCATAAAATCCATGATCTTCATGTGTAATCCATGATCGAAGTTCCATTCTAAAAAATGGATCTTGAACCACATAAAGAGTGTATTGATAAAGTTATGTGAACTTTTTTTAATACTCCTCCATAGTCATTTTTATCCTTCCAAAGCTATAGAAGCTCCCGAATATGCACTTCTCTCAGCATGGATGGATAAATCTCTTTCTTGAAGAGATTCTCAAACTCTATCCAAGTGATCATCATATCATTATAGGACTACATCACCAGACCCCACCATCACTCAACTGAGACCTACAAAAGACTCATCGCTAGGGCCACCATATAATAAAGAGGTGTCCTTACAAGGTGTAAAACAGACATAACTACCTCAATCCAGTCATCAACAACCTAGGGGTCTAGCTTAACCTAATACACATGAGGTCTCTACCCATAATAATCATTCAATTCACTTACCTACCTGCATACTTGGCCTGAACTGGTGGAACAACCCGCTGCTCAATAGATGGTGGCACAACAGGAAAACCACATGGAGGCACCACCTCAAGACAAAATCCCTACACTGAATCCTCATAACTAGGTGGATCATCATAAAAATCCAACATTGGAACCATGTATGGGTTTTTTTCATGGTGGAATCCTAAAATAGAATCAAGACATGACACATCCAATGAGTATATCTTGGGAGTTTACTCAAAGAGGGCATGAAACCCACAAATCATTCCTATATGATGCATCTAACAAATTTTCCCCTATGACTAGTAACTAAATAATCTATGTTAAAAGAAGGTTATCAGAGCACTAGTGAATAAATACATTGGACTCTGAACCAAAACTAGAGTCCCTATATTGAAATCCAAACTCAAAATTCTACAACACTATGGTTATAAATCCCAAACCAAGATAACAACTAGACAACTCATAACTCCGGTCCTAAGGAATAAAGTTTTATGATACCAACCTATCACAACCAAACCAAACAAGGTCCTCCAATCCAGCGATGAGTTAAGTGTGACTACCCCAAGCCTATCTAAAATAGACTAGGGGTCGGCGACCAACACCGAGTCGGGATATCACACATATGGGGGGCCTTATCGTATGGTACTAGTATGCACACACACACACATCCATCTCCAAGAAATAGTGTAGAGATAATAATAACCAAAAAAATGAAAGCATAAACCTATCCCACAAGCATGAAAATGAAAAAATAAAATACCACTAGAAAATAAAAAATTTCCAACCTTCTTAGAAGGATGGGACCGTTGTCAAATGAAACCACTAACCCACACCTGAATCTGTCTATATCACTAACATCTACCTATTTTGGTTCATCCTAAGACTCTACTGAAAGTCCTTTTGTCTGCATAAGACCCAACATGTATAGGAATATCCCATTAAGGAGTCATTATAACTATACTTAGTAGGTTCTGCAAAAACTCAAAAAATGTGAGAAATTGAAAGGAAATAGTCAGATCAAACAAAACCCAAAGGAGGAAACCGAAGAAAGAGAGAAAAATAAAATCCATATCGACCAATCCTTGACTATACATGAATAGTTAGTTTAATCCAAATGGTATGTTAAGAAATATATGTGAAATAAATACAAGGACACCTATAATAACACAAATATACTCATCTCAGAATCCAAGTATCATGTTGTACCAACCTCATATCCATACAAATGATCCTACTCAGGGATCAAGGTATCACTCTTCTAGGAGAAATCACTCCGCAAGAACTGTCATCCTAGATGAAACTCATCCAAGAGATACCACTCATTGTTAATAGCTCTTCCATCCCTGATGGAACTTATCTAATAGATCAAAATCTATTGGAAAAAACTCTTACATCCCTTATAGAACTCATTTGAGAGGTCACACTCTATTGGGTATCTTAAATCTGATGGAAAATCCCCTCTATACTTAATTGAATACACCCATCAAATCATTATCATCAAGTCTCCCACTGAAAAAATTCACAATAAAACCCAATGAATCTTAAGACATAGATAGGGGATCTCATCCATCCTTGATGGGGGAATACACTATCCCTACTATAAACTCAGAATACCTCACCACTCAGATAGGGGATCACACCGAGGATACTGGGGGACACCACCATCGCAATATGGATCCCCAAAGATCATATCACTTGGATAGAGGATTAATTCCCATGTAGTGTTGGTCAAGATGATTCTTCAAAACCCATCTAGAATAACTCTCTATATATGGGATCATATAGACGATGATACCAAAAACCCTACTGAAACTACCTTCCGTGTTGGGGATCATATATCCAATAATGCCACAAACCCTACAAAAAACTGCCCGCTAAGTAGGGGATCTTATATCTGATTATTCCAATAACTCTAATAGGCTAACCTACTAGATAGGTTATCAATACCTGTGTAGTGTTGGTCATTATGATTCAATGAACCACACCTAGGAAAGTTAATAAGATAAAGGATCCTACCCTAGGCTCCCATAGGTGTATAACAACTCTATCTAAGCTTATTCTATCAAGGGGATAACAATCCTATGATGAGGATGTAATTACACATTGTTCCCTCACTGGGATATACTATGTGAAACCACTAAACTGATACTGGTCTATACATCATTAATAAGTGACTCACTAACCTCACCTTGTGTCATATATCACATTCCAAAACCATGGAAACCATCGTGTACCATATGGAAAAATACTCAGGATTTTCTACTAATGGGCCTCTATCTGAGTCCTAACGATGAAGATGCCTGAGGGAGAAGTCTCCAAGTAGAGAACACAACTTGTACCCATAGTTCATGACATGTCTCTAGAAACCATCCCTTGGATATGCTCCCTCTTGGTACTTGGTGTGTATTTGGGAATATACAAAATGTGTACCTCATGTCACACAATGTGTGACTTCATCTAACCACTTGGGAATGTCCTCTCTTTTACATGGATGACTATCCATGTCTCCACACAAAAAATGTACACATAATACATGGACTGTTCCCCTTGGTATGGACCAATCCCATTTCCTTTTCCATGATTATGTAACTCAACCCGTACCCTTTTCATTTGGCCATGTACTACCACACAACCATGTCCCTTGACAAGGCATGCCTGACCATATCCTCAGCCACACGTTGTAGGATCACTACACGACATGTAACCCTAGTATGTGACATGTAGTTTCCAAAGTTCATCTTCCCTAAATGGGAATAACACATGATTTGTTCCCCTACACTACATGCCATTTTATCAGGAATTAGGAATAATAATCCCCAATGAACCACAAAAAACTCCCACTTTCCACCCAAAACCACATATCTACCCCCATGGGATTTTCAATAGTCATAATAGTGCTATAAAACCTAAAAAATAATCAAAGGGGATTAGGATGTAAATATCATAAATCCTCATACGTGATGGAAAAACATCAAATATTTGAGTCTAAAACGATGATCAGAACCTATTTGATCCTGATCCAATGATGATTGACATAAAAAACAAGGCTCAACAGTGCCTCCTCTCCTCATTTTAGCCTCGGGTCATCCATCACATAGGGGGGGGGGATCCTCCTCTTCTGTTCATGGGAACCCAAGGGGGTGGGGAGGGTGTATTCATTTATTTATTTTTAAATAAACTAATATATCCTTAACATGCCTGTAAACATGGCCTCAACCGATTAACCTACACCAACAAACTTTATGTCATGTATAGGGTAAAAACCACATTCTAAACACAACAAAAAATTTAGATTTCCAATACAAGACTCAAATAGATATTTATTACACTTTTACAATAAAATTTGTGTGCATTATAAAATATATTTGATATTTTTAATATCACCACATCGAGGCTTTCTAGGCCCTAGAATCCCATGACGACATAGCACATGACATCAGAAATATTTCTATAAATATTCCAAAGTCTTAAATGGAAAAAACTAGAGTCACTACATGATTTTTTTTTGTTCTTAATCACTTAATATAAATTTAAACTAAATTTCTAATATATATCAAATCAGTATTGTGTAAAAAATGATGCACCCGTAAGGGGCTCTGATTTAGGGTTTCCTCCACCCGCTGCCACCTTCCACCCTTGTTGCAGATAAAATTCTTTTCGAAGCTTCATCCTAGAGATCTTGGGGGCGTGCGACGTATCTTCCATGGAAGCATCGACTCCATGGGATCGATTTCTTGGTGAAGTTTCTGTATGTTGGCCTTTTCCATGCCCTCGATGGACATGGATTTTCATGGTGGTGCAGTGAGGGTCCGGTGAGGGTCTATTGTTCGAGTTTTTAGCTACTGCGATAAAGGTTTTCGTCATGTTTCTACATTGGTTGTGGCTGAATTAGGGAGATATGGTCTTCATATACACTTAAAGGTGGCGAAGGGCATTGCATTCTTCTTTTGGTTCGGTCTGGCGTTAGGGTGATGATTTTAGGTGATTTGTTTGATGTTTGCTGTATTTTTTGAGCACGGTTTTTTATGTTGTGGTTCGTGTTTTGGATTTGGTTTTCTGGTTTTCGGTTGATCATTCTAGGTTTGCGATGATGAATTGTTCCAGCGGAGGAGGTGTTTTCAGACTCGGGAGGTCCACATTTCGGTGTTGGGTCATTTTTCTTATTCTTCATATATGTTTGTTGTTGGTTTGGGTCGTGCGATGGGTCATTGTCAATGGTGATTTGCGTCGGTTCTGGTTGTTGTGGTCGGGGGTGATGGTTGCGCTATTGCTGAAGGAGCAGAAGAATAACATAATGGTTTGGGTGTTGGCCGCTTTGTTGCTATTTTTTTATGTTGAGTTTGATTTGATGAAGGCAGTGGAGTTGAATGAATGGTTCTATGAAGGATCTAATGGAGGTGCTGTGAATGGTCCTTATGGATATGAAAATTTATTTATCATAGGTCTAAAAAAATACATATCAAATCTATCAATTTATTAATTCATGAAATTTATTTTTATATATATTTATAATTTAAAAATAATTTATTTTTTAATTTATCATTTCCTTTTACTTTAAATTTTAAAAGGGAAATTTATCCCTCTATTTACATTCTACATTGACCAAAAAATATACCCCAAAAAGTTTTATTTATAAAATAACAAAGAAGTAATGAATTATCCAAAAAAGTTAAACACTTATCATTTTATTGTGAAAGGAAGAGGAAATAAGTCAATAAAATATATATGTTTAGAGGATATTGGGGGAGATATTATCTCAATATATTGATGGTTCATGTATTTTTATAGAATTATTGTTAATAAAAATACAAGGGGTAGATTGTTACAACTAGAAGTCTGTATGTTGGATATTTTGAAAATCATTGAAAGTTGTGAAAGATGTATGTTTTAAATGAAAAGAACCAAAAAGCTATGAAGGTTGTATATTACATAAGTTTTTTAGAGGAGAAATTAAAGATTTTATATAATTATATTTGGAAATAGATATCAAAAAGTTATTCTAAAAATGGTGTTCTTATGGAATATGAATAATTATAGGTCTGTAAGATGATTAGAATTGGAAGGTCCAAAAGATTTTTAGGAGGTTGTTGAAAGATTGGATGTTTGGATATTGTTTTGGAAAATAAACAAAAGATATTTTTAAATGGATGGAGGTAAGTTATGATGGGTTTTAATTATAGGGATAAACCATGACATGAATATTAGGATCACACCATGAGTGGAGTTCAAAAAAATTAATAATGTACTAGAGGTCTCTATATATTCATAAGATATTTAGAGCTACATATATAAGAGTAATTTTTGAGTACATAGGTTTAAAAATGGAAAAGTCCTAATTTAGCTTTCCTAAGATATTATAGTGTACTAGAGAAAAAGAAATCATATATTACAATATACACTATAAATTGTTGAATATGATTGATAATTCTCATTTCATGGGAAGTATGTTCATGCCAAGATGTGCATACAATATTGAAATGTGGAAAAGTGTTCAACTAGACTATGATACATAAGGGTATAAAAGATCATACATAGGGTGTACTCTAAAGAGATAAACCAAACATAAGGATTGTTATTTTACTAATTTTAAGCACTATTTTCATTTCATTACATTTTTTCCCATTTTAAAGAGATATAGATAGGTTTCAAGGGTTTTGGTTATTTGGTTACACCCATTCCATGGAAGAGGATCATGCTAAAATAGGTTTGGTGATCGAGAATACTTGGAAATGGATTATGATATGATATAAAGGTCACATTGTGATTAAGTTATCCATGCTATAATGGATAAACTTTTAAGATGGAATAAAGATCATGATATTGAAGCTTCAGGATATTCTACAATATAATTAAAATTTTCACTATGATTCTTTGTATCACACCACAATGCTTTTGGCAGTTTAAGGAAGCAACATGTCACACCATGATATAAAATGTCACACTGTGACTATGATATACATTATAAATCATAAAATATGATTGATATTATATAATTCATTATATTTTTAATTATTATTTTTTTGTTGTAATTTTGAATCCATTTTTCAGTTATGGAGAAAACATCAACAATATTTATGAATTACAATGGTTTTTATTTTCATGAAGATGATCAGAAAGAAGAGTTTGAAGGAGAGTAATTTCAATGTAGTTAAATTATTATATTTTAATTCAAAATTAAAATATAATAACTGGAAATAGAGTGAGATTTCTATAATAAAAAGTATGATAATAATTCATCAAAGGAGGGAATATAGAAATATAAAGAATATAGATGAAATGAAATGAGTGTTTTAATAAGGTTTAAGTAAGAAGAATAAAGTCAACAACATGGGTTTCATTGAATATCTAAATTAAAAAGGATTTATTTATTACTGGATTGTATTACATTAGAGATAAAATTTGTAACTATAACATTTGTTTTGAATGTCTATAAAGATCAGTAAGTGAAAAATTTCTACCCTAGAATTATTATATATTTAGTTATACTATTGTGTGCTGTTTGTTGAAAGACATTGCTTCAAATGTTCCAGGAAGGAGTTGATTATATATTCCCATGTAATTTTAAGTAACACATTTTTTACATTTAAGCATCATATTTTTATGTATGATGTAGATTATAATTTTTAACACCACTATGTCACTATTGCATTATTTATTAATTTATTTCATGTTATTTTAAATTTTATCAAGTTTTCCCAAAATTTCTTCAGTATTCAGGGGATCACGCCACAATAGGGGGTACTACGATGTAGTATTGGGGTGTGGTTGGATTACATAGTACAGTGGAGAGTATTGTGACATGGTGGTCATAGTATGATGAAGTTCCATGATGCAACATTAAATATCAACATAATGGAGGGGTTTTTGGAAAGGGGTAGAACCCCTGACAATATTGGAACGACTGCACTATGTCTTAGAGGCCACACCAAAGAGGCCTATGAGGTTAGTGATTAGGACCCTATACTATTTCAATGGGCCCTATACCATGGACATATAATCATTATCCAAGGTATGCATCCCTAGGATATTCCATAGAGGGCACTTGGAAAGATGCACTGCATCGTGGCGGTCAGGGTCACACTGTATCCCAATAAACCGGGATTAAAAAAATGAATTTATACATTTTCCCTCCTTGATTTTAAGGGTTTAAACAACCTTTGTCCTCTCTCCCCCATTCAACTGAGTAGGGTATGAAACCTAGGGAGATCTCCCTCCCTTCTCCTTTGATTCCAAACCATCTCGATTCTATTTCAAGTGACCTTACAAGGTTAACCCAATATTTTCCCCTTAATCCTCCTTTCTTATTCTCCCTTACACTATCTCCCCTATATTTTATTTCTCTTGGGAAACCTAATCGCTAAATTGGTTTGAATTAGGGTTTAATATGAATCTAATCGTGGGTAACTCATAGTTTTGGTTTTGCTGAGTTCTTCTTCTTAACTGGTTTGACATTATCCATTGAAGGTGATGTGTTTCCGCTCATTGAGAGGGGTTTTTTCTAAAATAATGGTAGGTGATTTTGTGATATTACTTTATTTGGAATTTCATTTGATGGTTGATGTTTTAAATACTTTTTTGTGAAATTATATCAACATGTGTAACTATATTGTATTTTCTCAATGTTTTCAAGTTATTTTTCACTTGGAATAAAGGGAATTTTAATGGATTTCTTAGTTTTCAAAGTGGCGTTAAGTGATAAGTTCTTGAGAAAATGAATAAAGGTTTTATTTTAAATGAAATGTGATGTTAAAGGTATATAACCCCTTTTGGGTCATGAAATGGTTGAAAATGTATATTTTCATGAAATTTTTTAAAAGGAAGGAAACATATTGTTTCTCAAATGGTTTGAAATGAAGAAGGGTTTATGCTATATTAATTTTTAAATGTGGATTAAAATATTTAATTTCAATTAAGGATTTAATGTGGGATTTGAAGTGGTGGAAATGACTTTCCATTTTGATTCCATTTTATTAAAGGCCCATTTGGAACCTTGTAAATGAGATTACTATGGTTTTTGTATGGACCTCAATTACGAACCTTGATAATCATTATTTCTTTGTATTTTGTCCCTAGAGAGGTATGTGTTATTATAATTTTGAATGATGTAAAGGTGAAATTTATTACAAGGATATTTGAGGTGATGTGAGATTTATATTTATTATTCATTGAATGACTGAAAATGGGTTTCAATTATTTATTAACCTCCTTTTTTATTTTAATTATTACCATAGTCTATGATATAGGTATATATTTATGCTAAACTAGTTCTTATATGAATTTCTAGTGTCCACCTAGTTGTGTGATATGTTAGGGCGAGTGGGGAGGTTCCATTTTGATGCTGCTAGTGTGGGCTAGTTAGATGACTTGTGCTTTTTTAGACACAAAATATGCCGAAAATTGCTCCCTTATTATAGTTTATCTAGGAATATCTCACTTTAATACCTATTATTTTTTCCATGATACCTAGAGTTATCGATGATATCATCCATAGGATGTCTTATTTGTCTTATTTTCATTCCCTAGTTTAGTTTTTCCATGTTGTACCACTATGCGTGATGTTTATTTTGATTTATTTTTGATACAATTCCATATTGAGTGTGTTTTTATTTCTTATATTATGTGTTTCTTTATTTAATAAGAGAAAATTTCATAAATTTATTTCAAGAAATTGTTTTAAAATAAAGAAATAGATTCTAATTGATGTGTGGCATTTCAAATAAAGGTTTAAAATAACTATTTTTATGAGGTTTGATTCATTTAAATTTTTACAAAAGAAAAGGTAATGTTTTATGGAAAGAGTGAAATGAAATTTTATTTGTTTTATTAGGATTACTCATGAAATACTATTTTTTAAATATAATTAAAACTTGCATTAATTGAATTTATTTTGAAAGGAATTGAAAAAACTCCTTGGTGGGATCCTACTGGGATTAGTTTCTATCACACCCTACATATACCCATCGACATATATAGTTATCATGTTTATATTTTAGGTTCCTAGGTTAATATATTAATTTTAATTTTAGGTTATTTTAGTGGTATTTTATTCATTAAGTGGTGCGGGACCATGTGTTACATGTTGGTGATCGATAGTTGTTGAGATATTATTTATTTTATCCTTGGGATATTTGTGCATAGAACTTATCCACCCAGCTTTCTATTTTGATTCATTTATATATGATAAATTATTTAGTTACTTATGTTCAGTTTGTGTGATGTTTTATTTCTTGAGTTTCTTCTATTATTCATGTTGCATCAACTTTGATTAGTTGATTCTGTTTATTTTTTTCATGGGAGTACAACATATGAATGAATAATGATAGATTTTTTAGGTGGAAATTCAGATGTGAGGATTTAGATTCAAAGAATAAAATAATTCCCATTGGTAATATTTTTATACCATGTAAATTCTATCAAATTCATGGTGACTGTAGACATACTTTGGGCCTTTCTGCGTTCTTTTTCGGGTCCCTGGTTTAGGGGTGACCCAGATTGGTTTGTGACACATCTTCTAAAATTAGAGTTACCTTTATTTTTGATAAACTGGGAAGAGACCAACAAGTTTATAAATTGATATTTTTTGAGGAATTTTGTATAGGAGGATAGGTAGTGACCCTTACATGGCAGTGAGATAATCATTAAATAATTATATAGGTAGTGAGCCTTATTGAGGAGTGGATTTACGTAAAATTATATAGGAGGTGAAACTTGGTGAGGAGTGACTTTATTTAATCTTTTTATCCACCAATGTAATGAGTTATAGTGTATTTTTGGTATACTAGAATAATTATATGTGTATTCTCCTTGGATTTAGCCCAGTGTGGGTGAAATAACTATAATCCATTTGTCCATACATATTTTACATTTTTCAAGTGGGCATGACATTTGATGAGGGTTAATTTAGTAAATAGATAGGTTGAATAGTTTTTATTCTAATAAGGTAACAAAATTAAAAGGTATTTGTAATAAAGAAGAATTTGAACTGGGAAACACCCTAATTCACCCTTCCCTCTCTCTGGGCATCTAAGTTTACCAAAAAAAGTTATAGCAGATCCCTACTCTAATGAGAAACTATAAATGATTTGTAAATATTCTTAAAAATATATCCCACTTTATAGATAATATATGTCTAATGGGATATAGATGATGTTTTAATATCAGGCATTGGAGGCTCATAAGACATTAATACTCGTTCTCTAGAAATTTCACTTATAAATCTACAAGAAGGTACCCTATACGGAAATACCTACAAAATGAAAATATTCATGTTTTATGTATCACTGAATATTTTTATATGTGAATGTATGTATTGGTTATTATAATTAAGAATATTATTAATTTATTTCATGAATCATGTACTTTGATGTATGTACAAAAACCATGAAAACATATTCTTGTGGAGAGGTATCATACATTAGGAATATAACAAGTGATATAACATTAATTTATAATGTAATGAAAATATTTTTCTATTTTTAGTTAATGTAAGAAGATATATATGGAACTTTTATTGAGATATAACTATCTAATTAAATCTATATCCACAGTAGTTCATCGAAAAGTTGATTTGAAAAATTTTAATAATGATAAATCAAATATATAAGGTGATGACACAATTATGTGACCTCCTTGATGATATATCGATACAAAGAGATTATATTACACAGTTTCATTCATAGGAAGGTTTTTGTCATTGAAATATCAAATTATTTATCTATGGGTGCATTGATATGTTTCTAGATATTAATCTTACAATTTAGGTAAGTTCACCAAAATACCATTTAGAAAGAGGGACAGAGGTTTACACATAGAGTGTATAATAAATCTCATTAAATTTTATTGAATTTAATATTAAGAAAAAAACTTTATTATTGACTTATAGAATAATAATTATTCAAGTTAAGTTGATTGTATAAATGTAATTATCAGATATTTTAGTTTAGAATATGTTAATTGAATTTTATGTTTCATTTATTATTCACAAGGTAACAAATAAATAAATATTTATTCACTATTTTAGTGAATAGATTAACATAAATATTTATTTTTATGTAAATATTAAAATAAATATTTTTTTGTGAGTTTAGTGGATATAATATTTATTCATTGATGGAAAGAATAATATTTATTTGATTAAATATTTTATTATTAATGGTTTGATAAACTCCATAGAGGATTGATGGGTTCAGTTAAAGGTCCAAAAAATGATATATATTATTTAATATCATTTAAACAAATACTTATACACTTATTTGAAAAATGATATTTAAATATATGCATGTCATGTGATATAATAATATTTTTATTTTTGTTATTAGACATGGGGAATTATCTATAATAAATAATTGATAAATGTGCATTGGGAAATTATCAAAATATTTACTATAATTATATTATACAACTTATATCATTTTATATATTAATGCTTCTTTGAATAATATAAAAAACTCTTGATAATTCTCTTAATCCTTAGAGATAAAATCCTCCCACCTCTTACTCAAGAATAAATAGAGAAAAAAATAATCCCTTATGGTGATCAATAATGAATTATGTAAAGATCTAGGTTCTTCGATGGAAGAAATAAAAATACTAAGAATGTTGGTTAAATATTCATGGAGCATGTGTGGATATAACTCGGGATATCTTTCCTGGAATTCTCCACTGCAATGATGACGTGATAAGAGCAGCATAAAAATTGATCAAGAGGAATACCTTAGTTTAGGTAATTCCTATTTTATATTAATTATAAATAAATGTGAAAGTTCTTCTTTTAGATATTATAGATTATAATTTATCAATTCCCTTATGTTTATATATTAAATTTTAATAAAAACCAAAATTAGGAATCAAAACAATATTTTCGTTGTAACCTTAAACCTTTAAGTTTTATTAGAGTGGTCACATCATAATTTATATTTATTTAAAATTTATTTTATCATTTGTTTTATTTTTTTAATGTTTTTCATTTCTATAATTTATTTCTTAATCTAGAAATAGGGATAACATGTTCCTTTAGGTTTGTGTGGCCTCGAATATGTCAAGAACACATGAAGAACACTCAAAGAACCCATTAAGAAGTTCCATGGTTGCTTGTTGTATGACACAGATGCAAGATGTGTAATATTAAATTACATTCCATATACCCATAGTCAACCACAAATGGTGCACGCCATGAAAATCATGAATTTTTTTTGGATCAGTATACAATGTCATTACAAACCATATATTGATTGGCAATATGACATAAAATTTGATAGGGATTACATGAAATATATATGGTGTACATATTGTGTAACCTGATATGGTTTATACCCTATATAAATCAAAAAAATACTTTATGGTCAACTACATGACATCATTACACACCATGTATTGACTGCCAGCCAAGAAATGCCACTAAACGCGAATTTCATTTTGTATTGATGACTAAAAAAATTGTGTAACATGTGGAAACTCATTAAAGGTACCCACTAAGAATAGTGTGTTATATGAATCAACATGCTGATAATTAAAGTGAGACACAAAATACATAACCTATAGATATTTTTAAACACTGTGTGATAGGTTTCATTCCACACCAGGTACACATCAAGTGATTTTCGACATTTCATGTGGATATAAATTCATATTAATTATTATTTATGTAAATTGTCGAACTAAAAAACATGTATAGGTTTTCAAACATGTTGTATAATTCACACACATTTCCCATGGTACGCATCACATATTTTTAGTGTTTTGTGTGGTCATACATGCCATGATGAATATGTATCTTTACCCACAGAAATACATTCCATGTATATTTTGACACACTATGTTGACCTACATATCATGTAAGTGCAAAATACATGAAAAAAAACCATACACAATATAAGTCACATGTCGTGTCTAGTGACAGTACATGATAGGTAAGAATAAAATAATATAAATGGATTTAATCAAATTTAGAATAAAAACATTATTCCACCTCTAACGCACACACTATGTATATATTAAATTCCAATAATGAATTTAATATGACAATAAAAATTATACACAGTGTGGTCTTGTCACTACATGTCATGTACTCAATTATTTTAATTTAAAATTAATTATATTTAATTTATTTAAAATAATATTGGATGAGAGTCTTTTCATATCTTAAAGTGTTTTTGGAGTTTTTTATGATAAATAAATAAATAAATAGTAGATTAATTCATTAATTAAAATAAATTTATCTAAATTATAATAAATTTAAATGAATAATAAAAAGTCTAAATGTGTATTCATTTAACATTGTTATTGATCATGATCTTGACATACTTGAGTATGTGTTGGGTTTATCCAATTTAATTATTTTATTACATGTTTTTTAGTGATTATTTGTTATTAAATTAAATATAATGATTTTTTATCATCCTCCATACTTTTTTATATGTGGTACTATATGTAAAAATTTTATTTTATGAAACCCTAAACACTTGGTACCATTCACCTATGAGTGAGTAAGCATTTGTAAAGGAAAAAGCTCCTAGTGAGAGGAGATTATTCATAACCCGAGCTAAGGTGAAACCAACCAAGGTGATGCATAAGTTAACGCTGGAATACTATAAATCGAGCTAGGAATTAGATAATGGAGTTATTTTCCTTAGGGTAAAGTTTATATTAGTTTCACTCGATAAAAAAATCGGTAGTCAAAATCTCATGATCATATCATATTTTTTTCAGTGGAAGTTTATTGAAGAAACCATGGAATTATGGTGATGGAAGTGTTTTGATTTTTGTTACTAAATAAATAAAATTCAATGAATATGTAAAAGAAGACAAATATAGTTGATTTTTTTGAGTGTTTCAAAAGTATAATCTCTGAAAATACAATATATGGAATATGAATACTTCGGAAGAAGGAACTCCATAAATTCATGAAATTAGAGTGAAAGATGCTGATGGATGAAGGATAAATTATAAAAAATATTTCTATGTAAAAGTACCCACTAAAGTTATAAGATTCTTTTCTGATCTTGAAACTTATAACATCATAAATAATCAAATTATTCATGGTTATAGCTGAGTTTATCTAAAAAAATTTGAGATAGAGAAACTTGAAATTTCTGAATAGAGAAAACTTGAGATTCTTGGATTGAAGATGCAGGTAATAGTTTTTCTAAATGTGTTAATAATCATATTAGAAAAAGAAGTTCCAGATGAAAGAAACATTGGACCAAGTTTTACTAGAAAGAGAGAAAAATTGTGATATTATCTAATTGACAAATGTAAGCATTCTTAATGATGAAATATCAGTGAAATAAATGTTAAATATTTGGAAGTCATAGAGTTTCAACCATATGGAGCTTGATCCCTGATGATATAAAGTATTTATTAGATGTAGACTGATTAGACGAAGGATTGGTAATTATAGCTGAAAAAGATTTATGAAGTCATTTGGAATATATAATGGACATATTTCATCAAAATTCAATGGAGGTACTTTATCAGATGAATATATGTGAGGTTACAGGAACAATATCATTAGATAAATTATATACTTACTACAACGACTATATGGAGATAATTGTGTGTCTGATGAAATTTTCATGATCACCGAACTAAGATAACCGGACACAGTAAGTTTTTATTTAGATTATTGGATATAGATGATGTAGAAAAATACAAATGTATGGATCATTGAAGAATTCCAAAATGACATGTGATACACTACATGATAAATAGTGTATCAGACTATATGAGAAAAAGGGAATGCACAATGAAATAATTAGATGAATTATAATTGAATGAGAAGTCCATATTGAAAAATGTGTTATGAAGATACTAATATTAGAAGGATAATATTGTGTGTAGTGAAGCACTCATGATCAAAAGAACATTGATATTCATATTTTCAAATATGTGTGAAATTGTGAATTATTAGATGATTTATAATTAAATTGAGAATTCCAGATGATGTGTTCATGTGAGTAAATTCATTAGAAGATATTGAATGAGATATTAATCCACCTAACATAGAAAGATGAAGACAGATTGTTTCTGGAAGGAGGAGATCAAGCCTGCCACACCAATGAGAATAATATCACATTATGTGATGATCAAAAGAAGAAAAAAAATATTAATTCTATTCATGTTGATTTTTTCTTCTCAAATTATAAAAAACATTGATCATATATATGGAGAAATATTTTAGTATCATAGATTTTAGTGAATAAAAGCTAGAAGAAATATTTGGAAGAATCTTATTCATATAATAAATCATTATGTTTGTGTGGAAAATATATCAGATGAATAAAATAATTATTTTAATATATTCAATAAAAAACTGGTCACCCATTATTTACCCCACTCTTTGTGTTACCACACGATCCACTATTCACTATAACTATTTATTTATTTATTTGATGCATAATTTAGTTTTTTGATTAAACATGACCACATAAATCACATAAATTAACAAGCATGATAATATTAAATAAATTAAAATTATTTTGTATAAATTATTTTATCTGTCATAGTTAATAAATATGTAAATTCTATATAATATTAAAAATTATGTAAAAGATAAAATAACAATGTTTTTTCATAATTTAAAACAAAATCCCTCAAAGGGAATATCAATTAATAAAATTCAATCCATCTTATGAGTTAAGATACAATCATAGTTAAAGTGTCAGTCAGGCCTTATCTTGGGACAATTTTCAATTTTAAAGAATTATTATGGATATAATGGGTTTACATAACCAAATTATTATGGTAACATCTATAGTCTACTAAATACAATTTAAATTCCATAATTAAGAAAATTAGAGAATAGGATTTCAATATTGGGGATTCCACTAAAAAAAATCAAGAAACTATGAGTTAATGTAGTTGGAAAGTAAAGATTACCTAAATAACTTTAAGTATTTTTCATGATAATAGTTTGAGTTATGATAAATAGAATATATATATTCTCCACTAGAATATTTTAGTGATGGGATATTATGAATCTAAGGGTGAGGGATGTTGGGATTTAATAAAATGATGGGAAACTAATAAAATTCATCTATTATTTCACAACCAATAGGAAATATAAATTTCTAAATATGTTATTTTTTTTAAAATGGAAATACATTAGACTACATCACCATATCTACTATACATATGGGATAAATATAATCTCTTAATCAGTTAAAACTTATATGAATTTTAAGAGAACCTACATATTGTACTACACCAAGAGTGAGAATTTTATATTCCAGAGTCCCAAGTTCCTATTGAGATCTCTATGGAGAAAAATGGGAAGGTAAAAAATTTCATTTTAAAACAATTAGATAGTGAATTATATGTTCTATAACTCATGTTATCATTCATGACTTGTGGGCTGAAAAAGATATGTGAAGGCATGGATGCATACACAATGTTGTCTCATATCCGATATATCTATAAGAAGAAAGAAAGATAAGGGTGATATGAAATATCCACGTCACTATTTACATGAAATCTAGGATAAGGAGTTACAATTGGACTTCATGTAGTTAATATTATTGGATACAATGAGTGTTTAAAAATTATGGGATTCAATCCTCCTAAGGAATTGTGCATAAAAATCATTCTCACCTCACTTACTATGATATTATCATGTTTTATTATGAATTTCTACATGAAAAATATATATTAGAAACTTTTGGATATTTTTAATTTCATTCTAGAAGTCGATAAAAAATAAATAATGAAAAATATTCCATCCTTATGGTGAAAAGGTGAAAATGAAATTCAAAAAGGTCTTTGACAAACTCTAAGTTTAAGGAACCTTCTCACCACCCTTCCAAAATGAGAAAGATCCAGAGAGATGCTAAAGAGTATGATAAAATATATTATTCTTGTGGCCATAAATTACAATATAGGAAGAACCATGTCTCGATAAATAATCTAGAGGAATATTTAGGTACATTCATTATAAAGTATAATATTTTCATTTTTGTAAATTTTATATTAGATATAGCTTGTAGTTTTAATATTTTTTCATATAAATATAACAATTATGTAAGTTATAATAGATAACTAGTGATAAGATGAATCTTTGAGCTGCCAATATTGAGAGACTAACCACAATATCTATTAGAGACTGCCATATCACATTTCTAACAGAATTGGATATAATTTGAAAGAATTTTTATTATCTGACTAGTGTAACCAAGAAATTTATTTTTGTGTTTTTTTAGATATGGATGGTTTTATTTTCAAGTCAAAAATAAAGAATGATACTTTTATAAATATATAATATTTTATCATATGTAAAATTTTAGTAAATAATTTTATATACTATAATATAGAATTCAAGTCTTATTAATTGATAATAAATATAGTTCACATTAATGATATCATACCTAATTATGGAATCAATGGTTGAGTTATGTAAATGAGAATGGTTTGAAAAAATTATATCGAGAAAGATATTTTGATTCTTTTGAACTAAAATACTTGGATATATAATGATTGTTTATAAGTAAAACTAACCAAATCTCTATTTTGGGGAAATTGTGAAATAGATACAAGGATTATAGAATTAGCGTATACAGATGTACACATACCTTTTCAACTAGACGGTAGGGGTGGATATAATGACAAGCCAGGTATTTTTAAGAATACATCTCTTCTATGGTTTAATAATATTCATGATTATGAATTTATATACATGCCTTAAAAACATATATATTTTTATATCATGTCTCAAAAATATGTTATATAATCAATTGGATACTCATAATACATTTATTATTATTATGTTTACTTCATCTCATAAGGGATGTTTTATTTAAAGGTTAAGTAAATTTCCTTTATATAATTTATTATTTTGAACTATTAAAAGAATTATTTAATTATTAAATATGTTACAAATGGATATTAATGTTAATTATATAAATTTATATTATTATTATGATAAATAATTTTATCAAGGTATGAAATAATGATATGGGTTTTCATTTGCAAACTAATAGGTTTTATTTTAAATAAACTATTTTCTAAGTATTATATGGTTTTATTTACAAGTAAAATTTATATTTTATTGAATTTTAATTTTATAAAATAAAACCAATTTTTGTATTCATCATTAAAAAATTATCTTAGAGTAATTTTTTTGGCAATTTTCTCAAATGGTTGATTTTTAGGTGAATAGTGAAAATACCATTTTTTAAATACTGTGCCTTTTACGACTTTACTATGATATAATGAAAAATTAAAAATATATGAAACCATTTTATAATCAATAAATGTATTTATAAAAGTTAAATATATCATTTAATGTATTAATTTTAATTTATATTCCTATTATTGGCTTTTTGAAACTTAAGTTATATTTTTTAATAAAAACTATTTTTCATCCTTTTACTTTTATTAAGTATCCACAAGGTACCATTTGGTTTTGGATTAGTTTTAAATTCACATAAAACTCCATTTTTCAACCATAATCTAATAAATATCATGATAATTAATACTATATGGTAGTTTTTTGGTAAATTTATTTTTATTCTTTAAAAGACACTTTTCTAAAAATTGTTTTTGTTTTGTTATTCATACAAATGTTAAAATTAATTTTTGAAGTCTCTAGAAATTGAATCATATAAAATTGTTTTTAAATTTTAAATTATAATTTTAAAATTATAAAATATGTTTCATTTTTTTATTCATAAAATATGTTACCATATTAAATTTTTTTCCCTATAGTAAAACATAAAATGGTAAAAAGGGGGTTAAATTAAGAGATAAGGCCACAAATATCACAAAAGGATTTCTATAATTGATTGGTTAAGTGTATTATTGACCCAATTACCTTATATCATAATGTTTTTTATATTATTTCTATTTTACTTGATTATGAGATTTATTATATATTAAGAAAACATGTATTTACAAGAGTGTTACTCCTCTCACTTATAAAAGAATCCCTCCACCACCTCACTGAAACAAAACATTTCATCACCTTATCTTCACAAATACCTAGAAAAATCATTCCCAAAATATATTTACCACATACTATTTGTTTTTGTGTCACAAAATTACCAATATAATAAGTATTAAGACTGGTTTAAAGAAAGATATCAAAGGAAGAGGTAATTGTCTTGACCAAGTTCTTCAAGCTTCTTTCATATTGAACCCCCTAAAATTATATTATAACCATACTAATATAATGAAATCAGTATAATTATTATACTTAAATGTTATTATGTTTATGTAATAACTAATACCTCCCTCCCTCCAATCCATTGTAAAATTAAAACATCACTAGTGTTACGTGCATGCTACCACCCCCATGAACCCTATATTTCATTTTTCATCACCACCTTACGTGGATGGTTATAAAAAAGATTTAATAAATAAAAATAAAATTTACAAAATTATTAAGGGTTTTTAAATATAATGCTTCCATTATATTAATAATATTAATAATAAATGTTTATAATAAAATTTAATTGACTAAAATGAGCTTACCAAGATACTCCATAAGTAATAACTTCTTAACATTATCTTTCATTTTTATTATTAAAATATCTATTCTTAAATTTGATTGATAACTTCAATAAAATGTTTTAAAGAATTAATCTTCTATAAAAGTTATATTCTTACTATAAAATAATATATTTTTACTCATTCTGTCGTTATAACATGTTCTTGTTTGAGTCGGGTGTACCACCTACATAATGATGTTATATTATTTATGTCACAAATGATTAATAATAACTAAATAATGATAATATTATCTAATAATAATAAATTTAAGTATTTTTTTGATTAAATAATTTAAATACACATATGTATATTTTTTAATAAAATCATTATTTTTACGAAATAAAAATTTATAAAAATAGAGATTCTTAAGTGTTCCGCACAAACAATTTCTATAAGTTCCATAAAATGGAAAAGGTAATCCATGAATATATAATTTTTTTTATTAAATCCTCATAAAAAATTGGAAATAAACAAATATTCATCATAATAATGGAATTAAAGGTGAAAAATCATGGTTTCTTTACACTGAAAAAAATAAATATTATCAAGGAAGATTTGTGGAAAAGTAACTATTTCATAACCTATTGAACAACTTTGTTTCTATAAGTATATAAAGAATATAATTTGAAACATATAAAACTTATTGAACCATTATAAAAATATTTTTTTACCATTACTAAGATACAAAAGTTATTTTTTGTGATTATGAAACAAATAATCCTAAAATGACCAATGTGGACTATAATGATTTAATAAATAAATGAAACATGATAATAAATAAAATAAAAGGAATAATAAATAGGTAATTAAAATTAAAAAGTTTTTTCATTTATTAATTAATTAATTAATATAATTTTAATAATTTTGTGGTTAGAGGATGTGTAAATCATAGCGAGACTTGGGGTAAGGGAATTTTTCTTTTAAACCTTATTTTAGAAGTTTAAAAGTTCTCATGTAAAATCTATCTTATCCATTCATATATTCTTTAAATAATGTTATTCTATACAATTAAATGTTTTTATAAATTAATTGTATATTATCTTTTACATTTTTATAAATGTTTAAAAATGAATCTTTTTAACATTTTCTCTATGGTTCATTTTTTTAATTTCTTTATAAAGGTGGAAAAGAATGTTTTTATAAAATTTACTACTTGAACACATTTTCCCATTATCAAGTTCATTATTAATTATGAATATTAATTTTCAAGTTTTTATAGTTTTAAAATGTAAATTTAATTCCCATTGTTTAATGAATTTTTCATTTTAAATAATTATCAAAGAAATATATATTTCCTCATATTTTAACATAATAGATATAAGTACTTATTTTTATGGGTTCAGATGAATGTTTTTATGAGTTTTATGATTAAAGTACATGCCCCTATGTTTTTTTATTCATGTTATGGTTCTTTTATATTATATATGATAATGGGATGGTCTCATATAACCATCCAATGCATTAGGTAATGATGAAAAAGGTAACTAGATATATGTTACTTTTACGAAGAAGTTAGAATTATCTAATTAGGTGATTGCATTAACATATAATGTTGGAATTAACTAGTTGAGTTATCCCATTATGGGTTTATTATTTTGGAATTAACTAGTTAATATATTCCATTATGAATGATTTTGGAATTAATTAGGTATGTAATTAAATTGAAATTATTATATGAATATAATTTCTTAAGATTTGTACATGAGTTTTATATGTTTTATATGATATTTAATGGAAATATTTTGATTTAAAGTGGTAATAAAAGTTTATGATCTTTTAAAATGGGAATTTTTTTTTCTAGGAAATTTTTTTTCTTAGGTTATCATTTTTTTTACAATTTACAATCATGATTAGTCTATTTGATTTATTCTTTATTATGATATAATTTCAAGAAACTTTTTATAAAAGGAAGTTGATTTTAATTTTTAAATTATTTTTATGTTCATTTAATATAATCAATATCTTTGATCAATGAAAGTATTTTTTCAAGGGTTTTAAAGTATTTCGAGGGCTTAATGATAAGTTGGAATTATTATTAGGACTAGATATATATATATATATATAATATTTTGGTCTTGAATAAATGAATTATATTATTTAAATATTTTGGTTTAGTGTAAAAAGTGTCAATATATAGAAAAAGTATGGATCTTTTTGTTTGCAAGGATTTGCTAATCCTAAAAAAATCTAAATCTAAAATTTTATAGGAAGTAATGAAATATTTTCTATAAATCATGTAATTATATAATAGTTAAGTACATATTATCATATTTGGTATCAAATATAGTATTTAAATAATATGTTTTTATAAGTGGATCTGGGAATTTGGGTATGGGGCGTTATAGATCCTCTTAATTCACAACTTTTACAGATGAATTTAGTAAATATGGATATATATATTCTTAATAAGGAATAATTATGATTAATTTAAGAAATTTAAGAAATATAAGAGTGTAGTAGAGAATGGAATTGATAGAAAAATAAATGAACTTCGATCAGACTAAGGTAGGGAGTATCTTAAACATGAATTCATTGATTATATAAAAGAGTTTGGGACACTATCCCAACACACACCTCCTTATACACTACAGTGGAATAGTGTCAGTGTAAGGAGGAACCACACCTTGTTGGACATGGTGATATTTATAATGAGTCACACATACTTTCCATTATCCTTTTGAGGGTTTTTATTAAATACTTTAGTACACATACTAAATCAAGTTCCAAAAAGTGGAAAGAGGAACTCCTTAAAAGTAATTCTATGGGAAGAAATTCATTTTATCACATATTCATGTATGAGTATGTGATATATTTCTTGAGTTCATTCCTAAAAAAAATTGAATCATGAGGTATGAATTGAATATTTATAGGATATTTTAAATAAACTAAAGGTTATTATTTATGAAATACTTTAGATAAAAGAGATATAATTGACAAAAATGCCTACCTTATTAAAAGGGAACAAACCTTTAAAAGAGATTGTTGGATCAAGGTATAATTTGATGAAGTTTATGATTAAGATGCATAAGAGTTGGAATAAGATTAGATTCCATAATGTCCAATATAAGAATTTATTCCAAAGAAACAAGTATCATGTAGAAACACTAGAAAGGATAGAGAGACAGATTGATATGGTTTTCTAATCAGTAATGGAAGTGACACATTATTCTTTGAAAATAATGATCCAATTTTATATAAGGAAGTATTAAATATCTCAAATTTTAAAAGTGGAAAGAATCCATGGATTCTAAAATGTATCCTATATACCAAAACCAAGTTTCATTTTTAGTAGATACTATAATTTATATAAATAATTTTGGGTAAAAATTAGTATTCGATAAGAAACTAGAAATGAATGGAAATGTTAGTATCTATAAGGAATGAATAGTTTCTAAAGATTTTAGGAAACATCATGGAAAAGAAAATGATGAATCCTTTTCACCGGTTTTTATGATAAAATTCATTATAATTATACTTTCCATAGTATCTTAACATGATTAATAGATTTGTAAAATGTATTTCAAGACCACATTAATTAATGGAAACCTTGTTGAAGATATATATATGACTTAAAAATAATGGTTTATATCACCAAAGTTTTTAAATAAAGTGTAAATGCAACAAAGGCCAATTTATGGGTTGAAGCAAGAATCAATATCATAAAACATTAATTTTGATGAATCTATAAGTTAATTTACTTTTAGAAAGAATCAATGCAATCTTTATATATATAAGAGGATTAATGGGAATGCAATAGTTTTACTAATAGTATATGTTGATGATATATTACTGATGGTAAATGAGATATTGGTATTATAATAATTTGTGGGAAGATTAAACAAATTCTTATCTATGAAATCCTTAGATAAAGTGGACTACATTCTCAGGATCACAATCCATCGAGATAGATCTAAGAGATTCGTTGACTAAATCAAGTTATGTAAAGTGACAAAGTATAAAAGTGATTCGACACTGAGTAATCTAAGAGAAAATTGTTTCTAATTTCACGTGGTATAATTCTCTCCAATAATATAAATCCTTAGACATAAGAGGAGATAGAAGGAATGAGTATAAGATTTTATGATTCTATGATTAGATCTTCCATGAAAGTTATGTTATATACCGGGTTTGATGTTTCCTACACCATAAGCATGGAAGGAATTTATCAATAAGATACATAAGAGAAACATTGGACAACTTTAATGATTGTATTGAAGTAAATAAGTCATATAAAGGATATATTATTTGTTTATGGATGAGATAAGGACATATTTGTGAAGAGATATGAAAATACTAGTTTCTAAAATAGATCAGAATGATTTAAAAACATTGTATATATATGTTATTTACCTTAGTAAAGGATCTGTGATATGAAATAGTTATAAGAAACTAGTGTTAACAAGTTATATATAATAGTTCAAGTACATTTCATCTTTTTATGCAACTAAACAAGTAGTGTGGATAGAAAACAACATTCATAAGTTTTGTGTTATACCTAGTAGTATAGATGTTAACACTCTGTATTGTAATAATACTACAATAGTGGTTTTTTATAAGGATTATTTTTCACATAAATGGATAAAGTATATACTTTGAAGGTATAACTTATTACGGGATTTTTATCAAAGTTTTTAAGTTATAGTAAGAAGTGCAGCCATGTAGGAGAATAGAGTCAACCTGTTGACTGAATAATTATCTTAGTAAGAGTATGAATATCATGTGAGATAAAGTGGTCTAAAAGTTATCGATATTTGGATCTAGTGTATTTGGAAGTTTTTTGGAGTTTTATTCCTACGAAAAACTAAATTTATACTTTTTATTACCAAAATATTAATATATTATTAGATAATTATTATTATTCTTCATAAAATTTATGTGATAATATCCTTAGAGTATCCTTCACATCGAAAGGTTATAGAATTTCTCCTATATAATGATAACCTTGAAATTATATGAAAATATTCTTAAGAATGTGTTCTATAGTCTAGGTAACATCTATCTAATGGGAAAAAACGTTGTTATACTATCAGGTGTTTAGAAAAAGACATTAAGATTTCTTCTCATGAATTTAACACTTTGTAATATCCATGAAGGGAGGTTATGAGAAAAAACCCACCAATAAAATTTACACATGTTTTATGTGTAATGGGATATTACTAATTGACATGTGTATTATAACTTATAATTGAGATATTATTAATTTATTTCATGAATCATGTACTTTCATGTCTGGATGAAAACCATGATAACATATGCTTGCGACTGTGTAGCATACGTTGGAGGCATCATAAGTTATGTGTTATTAATTAAATAATTTAAGAAAATATTTTTTTCATTTGAAGTTAATATAAAAAGATATATATATCCAATTTATTGAAATTAAACTATTTTAATAAATCCATGGACATGGTAGTTCATAAACAATTTCATTTCAGAATGTTAGAGAATGATAAATCAAGCATATTGGGTGATGAAACAGGTATTCATCCCGATAGATGAGATATCAAGACAAAGGGATTATAATACATTGAAGTGTTTTTAGTAATGTTTTTTATATTGGAGTATAAAATTATTTCTCTATGGGTTCCTTGATGTGTTTCTAGAAACTGATCTTGGACTTTCAGAAAATTCAACTAATACCACTGAGAAAGTGTCCTAGAGGGTCACACTCTAAGTGTATCTAGAATCTAATTCAATTATATTGAATTTAATATTAATAATAAATATTATTTATGTATCATTTAATAATAATTATTCAAGTTATGTTCATCACCTAAATTAAATCACTACACATATAGGACAAAAAGACACACACACACACCATACACACAGGCTGAAAAGACATGTCATAGCCCCCCCAACGGGATAACCCACCATAAATACTTATTTATTTATTAAATGGATCGTAGTACAAGTGTGTATTAAGCCCATTAGATGGACCATAGGTCTATTTGGCATGAAATACCATTACATGGCCCTGAAGGCTCTAATTTTTAACCCGAAATCTCTCTAGTGAATAGTTATTCTACAGTACCTGTGATGCTACATTAATTGATACAGTGATTCTGCCACTATAGTTCCGGCTACAGTTCCCACCACCACTATAATGCCGCTGGTTCTACAGTCCCACTAACACTATAGTCCTACTACAGTACTACTACAATGTTGCTACAGTAACCTGCGCCCCATGTGTTTTGAACCCCAAACCTCGATTTAGTATTCCAGGGTGCTTTACCACTAAGACAAACCATAACTATGAATCACCACATATTTGAGTTTGGAATATGTGAGTTAGATTTCATCTCCAGCTTATTATTCACAAGGTAATAAAATAATTAAATATTTATTAACCAGTTTAGTGAATAAATTAATATAAATATTTATTTAGTTATGTGAATATTAAAATAAGTATTTATTCATTATTTTAGTAAATATAATATCTAATTATTTATAAAATGAATAAAATTTATTTGATTAAATATTTTATTATTCAAGGATTGATAAATTCCACAGACGATTGAAGGGTGGATTTAAAGGATCAAAGAAAATGATATATTTTATTTAATATCAGTTAAATAAATATTGATGTGTTTATTTAACAAATTATATTTTTTATATGTGTATGTCTTGATAAATAATAATAATAATAATAGACAAGGGGATTTACATAGAATATATATTTGATGAAGGTTTATTTTGAAATTATAAAAATATTTACCTTAAGTATATATTCCAACATATATCATTATAGATAATAGATTTGTTGTGAACAATTTAAAAATAAATAGAATTATCTTGATCCCTAATGATAAAATCCCACTCCCAACCTCTTAAAAATAAATATAGAACATGATAATCGCAGTAGATCCTCCGAACCCATGCTTCCAAATCCAGTGCTAAAAACACATAACCTACAAGAATGGATTTGATACCCATTTATGCTTACAATATCTTTGACACGTTTACAATACAAGGACCTTTTATTTTATAGTTTTAGAGAATTTAAAAAAATTACTAACAAATAAATGTTAAGTATTCTCATCAAATGGAGGCTTTTTCCCACTGTATAAGAAGATAATACATCCATAATAGATCTTTAATAAGTTCCATAAAGTCTCCACATAATCTAATTATCTAGAAATACCATACATATTACTATAATTTATAACATATGTAAAGGAAAAAATAAGAAGGGGTGAGCTCAAGAACCCATTAAGGTTAAACATAGCAATAAATTATAACATGAGAAACATGAGGCATAACATGACATCATACTGAGGTTGATCATAATCTTGGAAACATGGAATAAGGATATGATATCATATAAACATTTATTAAATAATTATAATAACATAAGATCATTAAATCATAATAAATATGGAAACTTGATAAATATTTCATCACAAGTGAAGGCTCCCTACTTTGTTATAATAACATAGATGGATAGGATAAATTCCCATGCACCATAGTTGGATATGATCACTATCCACACACCATAATATCTCATAAGATGAAATCATTAAACAATTAATTGTAGGGATATATAATTCTGAGTCCACTCATAATATAATTAAAACCATACATATGTCTATATCAGGGTTTCAATCAACATATCATAAAACCCAAAGAAATAAAATTGGTTTTATATTCTCATTAAAATGTTTCTTAATGGATGCATTAATTATTTCACCAATAAAAATAACATCATAAACCCATGTAAAATAAATTGGTATCCAATGTATTTATGCATAATTATAGGTAAATACCACTCAATATGGTAGATATGGTATTTACACCATATAGAAAAGGATATATGGTTTAGACAACCTTTTACCCAATTAATAGATGTATTCTTAATCTAGGTGAACACCCTTAAACCAAGTAATAAAATATAGGGAATTCATAGAGGAAGGTAAATCAAATAAAATAATTTCTATACAAGTGGTTTATTAGGAAAGAAAATAACAGAAATGGATAATCCCATATATGTAAAAGGAAATTTCATAATGTATCCAAATAAAGAAGCTTGATGGTAACATTTAAATAATACCCTTGATCCAGAATATGATATAGATGAAGAAAAATATTAGAATAATTAGGAAAATTTATTTGAAAATAATAATGTACCTTTTCATTTAAAAAAAATTAAAAAAGAAAATTTTATTAAACCATCATAATAATAATTTCCTTGTTTGGAAAACTTGAAAGTATAGAGATAAATTCTATTTGAAAATTACAAAGGTGGAATAAATATATGTTCACATGGAAACATGGAAAATAGATTCCTTTTGGTCAAAATTACACATATAGAAAAATTTAGGATACTTTAATTTAATTATTTTTAATAAATTAAATTTAATTTAAAATCCATTTTTAAAAACATTTTGTAAAAAATGAATTATAAAAAATATGAAAACATTAATTTATATGATTTTTTTGAAAACTAATTATTAAAAAAACATATGAATTATATTAAAAATATTTAGTAAAAACACATCATAAATAAGATTTTAAAATCCTTCATTGATAACGGGAAAAAAATGTGTGAAGGTATAGCAACCCACACATTCCATAAATTACTATTACATCATTTTATAGATAAAAAACATAATATTATTACACATATAGGATCCAATGGTTTAGTGTCTTGGGAAAACTAGGACCATACATAACAATTACAACATTCAACATAAACTTTTTTTATTTCTTCTTCTCCAGCTTCTTATTGGAACTTGACCTCTCCTTAGTACATGTATCCCCCTGAGGATATACACCAAAAGGGGTGAGATAAAATCCCAGTAATAGGATATATAATAACAATATATCATGGGTGAGCATATTCATAACATAGGGAAAGAATCATGAACATGAGAGGAAGCATTAATAAGAGACTTGAAATGTGGAAATGCATAAAAATGAAACATCATGTCTTAGTGATTAGCTACCACAGATACTTGTGAACAAATCTATAATCTTTTTCACAAATCATTTCACATTTACTAATGTGATTAATCACTTTAACCAATTAATTGGAGGACTATATAATTCTTGGTTCACCCGTCACATTGAAATGTTCATATTGCGCTATATAATTCTGAGTGCACCCGTCACATGATAACATTATCATTTATCATGAATGACACAATTAACATATAAAAAATGAAAAAAAACTAACCCATGAAAAGGAATGGGTTTAATCTCATAATAACACATTCATAAACATTGGGTTCCCAAAAGAAAGAGGGAATAACATACATGTTACAAGAACCGTCAATCTCGAATGAGAAGTAAAAGCCATGTTCTTGAAAGAAGAGTTCTTTTGGAAAACATTTGGTTTTGTCATAAATACCAGTGAAAAACATGTATATCCCAGAAAATGAAAGAAAATGATGAACAAAACAATTTTAAGGAGTAACCATATCAAAAAGGAGTGAAAGAGGGAGAACTCGAAGGATGAAAGTTTGGTTTGAGAATTTCCCCTCACCTTGTATCCGAACACTCCATTCTCTTTAATTTCTTATATAATGACATTATATTCATTAATTAGAAATCAAAGAACCTTTTATAAATTAAAAAGTTTCATTTTGGTTTCATTATGTTATTTAATGGTCCTTTTGTGAGTTATAGGTTTTAAAAACATTGTTTGGAAATGTACGTTTTTATGGTTTTCTTGAGCGGTTCACTTGTATTCATAAATTGAAGTTAGGGTAGATTATGGGTAAAAGTAAAGAAATGATATTACATGGTATTAAGGATATTATAGGATTTTAAATTATCTTATAATGAATTATGTTATATACCATGTGGATGAATCATTAGATAGGAATTTAATGATGATCGTTTGGGTTAATTTGGGCGGTTTTTCGACCACAACAAACTTGTTTTGATTAATCATTTAGTAATATGAACATAAGTTAGTTCCAGAACATTAAATAGGACATAATACATCTAACATATTCTGGTTCAACCATAAAAATGGGTTCAAGACCAGATCTGAAAGTAGAAATTGAAAAAAAAATGTCGTTCTTGAAGGTGATAGATTAACACCTCACGAACTACATTTTCTTTTTAAAATAAAAAGAAGAGGGGAAAGGAGGTTAGATGATATAATATCCCATTACTATAATAAAATTCCAATATATGTGTAATAATGGAGTTAACAAACCATTTTTACAAATATAGGTTGGGAGAGAATAAGAAAAGAACTTGGAATTGAAAGGAATTTAAAGGAAAAGAAGGAGAGAAATAACCTCTTGAATCCTCCTCTTGAGATCCTCTTTAAGGAGACTATGCATGGTAATTGGATGATACAAGAAGATTTTTGACGTGGGGGAGGGGCTAGGGAAGATTCTTAGGAAGAGTTTAGGCAAGGATGGAAGCTTGAGAGGTGTGAGGAAATTAGGGTGTGAAGGGTGGTTTTTATAGTGGAGGGGAGAGGGGTTTTCTCAATATAAAATTCATTAATTTATTATTTCCCCTAAATACATAGAATAGTGAGTCTTACATGACCAAGAATAGTAATTTTATCATGTGATCCCGAAACAAGTGATTTTACATCAGTGAAGTGCCCAGATCAGTGTGAATCACTGAGAGGGGGAGGGGGTGAATCAGTGATCCTTTAAAACTTTTTACTAATTGATTCTTAATCAATTAAACCTCTATGGCTGGTTAAAGCCTCGATCCACTCTTCTTGTATCTCTCAGCCTTTCCTTGAGTAATGCAGTAAATGTAAAGGAACAGGACACAAGGATTTACAAGGTTCGGCACCAAAGGCCTACGTCCTTGCCATGTTGGTTATACGCCCCAACATGGTTTCTCCCATTATAATCTGTTAGTATTACAATGGTCGATACAGAGTCCCACTGTATCTCTCCTGAGTCCCACAGGAGGGTCTTTATACTGCGTCCCACAGTGTTACCAGAGTCCCACTGGCCTGCTCCAGAATCCCACTGAAGACTTCTTCCACCCTGAGTCTCACAGGGGGCTTCTCCTGGCTCCTCGAGTCACACGAGTAGCTCTTCTTCTGTTCAGCTCTTCAAGTATCTTCATCATCCTGGGATAAAGACTGCTGGCCTTTCTCTGTACCTCTGATCACTTGAGTTGATCAGGTCTTCTCGTCTTGCTCAGGCTTTATCTCCTTCTTCTCAGGATAACCTGGCTTCTCTCTTCAAGAATCTTCAACAGCCTCTGATAAGGTCTGTTGGTCTTGCTCAGCAACTTCTGATCACTTCTGTTGATCAAGGTCTTCTCAATCTACTGAAAACTCAGACAACCAATCTCTTTAACTTCAGTCTGGCTCAGTCTCACTTCAGAACAACTTCATGCACTGAGAGCATGGCATCTCTGCATCCTCATGCACTGATTTCATGGTCTCTCAAATTCTTCAAGATCCTCTAGTCTTGGTCAACTCAAATTCACACAAGCAGATTTGGCTTTGTTCACGTGTGCACGTGCATGCATGTAAGCATGCACTCCCCTTCTTCTTCTCTTGGTGCAATAAACCCACAAAGTGTGTAGTATCTTTAAGTACACACCAGATTCTCACTTCTTCACACACTTTATTCAATTTGCTTACACACTTGAATGTGTGATATACTTTAGTGTGGATGTCCTCCCTTTTCTTCTTCTAAGTGCACACACACTTCTTAGTGCACACACCTAGGTTCGGCCAACTTGTCTTGCAAGCACTTAACCCGTAGGGTATAGTGGCCTTCCTCCTCTCCTTGCACACACATGACCAAGTGTGCTCTTCCTCTTCACTTAGCACACACAAATGCCCACGGCCTTTTCCTCCTTTTGGCACACACACACAAATGAGGTGTGGTATTCACATGGTGCATGCACAAGGCATTAAGCCTCAGCCTTCCTCCTTGCCAAGCACCCACAACCCGTAGGGTGTGGTCTTCTCAACACGAGCCCCTGCCTTAGTGAAGGCGCGCA
Organism: Viscum album; assembly: GCA_963277665.1. NCBI lineage: Eukaryota > Viridiplantae > Streptophyta > Magnoliopsida > Santalales > Viscaceae > Viscum > Viscum album. Next base: position 114,701,873 of record OY728139.1, on the reverse strand, counting down.
AGGGGTGCAACCACTCTTGTCTTCAAATGCCGCGCAAGGTATACTTGGGTGCACAGGGCAGCGCGCAAGGTCCTCGGGTGTGCAAGGTGCAAGACCTCGGGCGCTCAGGGTGTCAAGCACCTCAGCCACGCAAGCTCCTCCTGCCGCGCAAGTTTGCGGGCAGTGAGGGCTCCTTCTGCCACGCGAGTACGCGGGCAGGGATCTCCTTCAGAGACTCGGATGGTTCTGGAACTTCAACCGCGCAAGTGTGCGCGCATGGATTCTTTCTTCGCGAGGCAGAGAGCACTCACGAGACTTCTGATTTTCAACAAAGGATCAGCAAGCAACACCGAGAGCATGTGCTCTCCTTTTATAGGCAGAGAATCGTCAAAACATCCGCGTGGGATAAATCTCAAATCCCCGAAAGTTTCCAAATATTGAATTTACTCTCTGTTTCACGCGGGTTCATTTATTTTTCATTCCTCTACGTGCATGCGCATGCAAATTCATGCATAACTTCGTTTAAAAACAATCCATGCAAAGCACGAATACACCGAGGCCTCGGCACTTCGTTTTCCTTTGGCCTTCATCGAATTTTCTCATTTGTTTCCTGCATGTCTCTTTTTGTGCATGGTACTGTTCGTTATGGCCAGACGAGCACGAGGGTGCCTTCGGCTTCGAGAGAGACAGCCGAGAACTCAAAATCCGTCGTCGGGATGCCTCTGGTTCAGCGGCGGCTTCGCGGGGTGGTCTTCGGCTGAGCTCGAGGAAGACGATGTGGCAGCCGTCGGATCAGATCTTCGGACGGCCGCGATCAGATCATCGCGTGCGGGATGCGATGAGCGGTGGAGATCTGGCGCGCGATCAATCGAGCGGCTCAGATTCGCTCCTGGAAATTTTTCCGCGTCCCACATCGAAGCGGCCTCCTGTTTTCACGCGGCTTATTACCCAAGCGATCCCATCCTCACCTCAGTTGCATCCTCTCCCACCACGGTGCCGCCCCGCACCGTGTTCTCCCTGCGGGCACGCTCTGCGCCCACTCTGCTCCCTGCGGGCGCGCCACTGGCGCCCACTATGCGTGCCCTCGGGCGCGCGCGCTGCGCGGGCTTCACCACCGCGTAGCCTCGGGGCTTATACACAGCCCGGACCTTCCTGCCTCAGGGATATGCTGCCTTGGCCTGAGGGTTCCCCATGGGCGTGGTGACCTCGAGTCCCACATGAGCCTTGGGTGATGACCCTCGGCTGGCCTTCCTTGGTGGCTATTTTTTGCTAAGTAAAACACTTAGGACTTTGTATAAAAACAAAGTAACCAAGTGAAAATGCCAAATGCCACTCAAGCCATCTTCCTCTTCATTTACTCTTCTTTATTTCTTCTTCTTCATTAGAATTCCTCCAATTCTCTTCAACATTTATTCATCACTTAGGAATGGAATTCCAGAAGGTTCTTCATCAACCGAGCTCCTGAATCACATAGATCTTCAATGTTCTTCATTGATCCAATCAGAGATCAATTGGATCTTCTTCTAATTCTCATGCACTAAGTGTCAGTGCATGGAATTCATTAATCCACTTCATCCACTTAGAAGTTGTGGATGGATCCCATTCAACTCCCCATGCATTGTCAATACAATGCATTGTCTTCAAACATTGGTGTGACATTGTATCCAGTTGATACAAGTTCTTTGAACTTAAAGATCAGCTCATCAATCGTCTGATTTGACTAGAGAATGTTTCAACCATCATCTCCTATGTTACTTATTGAATCTCCTAAGTGACATGCATCTTAGTACCATGGCCATTCTCCATTCATCACCATCACCATCACAACCTTTGTCATTCACATCTTGACATTCCTTGACATCCATTCATTCCATGACAACTTCATGCCTCATTGACAACAAATGCAACACAATGCACTTCAATCTCCCCCTTTGTATTTGTTGTCAATACACTCCTTCATCACATATGAATGGGTCAATATGTGTGCCAATATTTTCTCCCCCTTATTGGCAATCAAATGCAAAGGTGTGGTGTGGTTCTCTTTCAAAAAAAAATCTCTTCCTCCCTTCGAATAGCATCTTCTTTAAAAATCACTAAGAGAGGGATGATGCCACATGTTCTCTTTAGAAAAGAACCTTTAGTAAATCAACTCTAAGTCTACTTGGGCTAACCCGGTGCAGAAAACAAGAGTGATGTAACCAAGGAACTCAATGCTGTCCACATTCACTGTAAACATGTGAGATCATGCTAAGGGGTTCAGATATTCAATGAATTGCTAAATCCTGCACATACTCCACAAAACTCATTAGAAAGTTCAGTGCAAAGATAAAGCTCCCCCATTCATCCATTTTCTTAAGATGATATTAATCTCAGAACATCATCTTCTTCAGATTTTCTCCCCCTCAAGGGGTGCACTCCGTTCTGTCCAAACCATCCTCCAGATGAGAATGATCATCATCTTCAATTCCCTGCAATGTTAGCACATGTATATACCAAGAGTATAAGGGAATAAGATGGAACCTCCTTGGTTCATCAATGTGAACAACAAGGTTGAGAAGATTCTCTCAACCGAGATGTCCCATTTTCACCAGTACTCACACTTGCACATTTGATCTTCATTGATGATTGTGCTGGTGTGGTTCTCCAAACATCTTCATGTGAAACCTTCTTCTTCCCTTTTGCTTTAGCAATTGCCAGAGCTTCATCTTCAACTCTTTGTAGTTCTCTGGCAAGTTGCAACTGATGTGGCCATATGACAAGTAAATCATTTGGAAGAGTGGCCCCAGTTCTGGAAGTTCCACATGGTTCCTTAGATGCTGTCAAGCTACCTTTCTTAGGCAACTTTTTTTTCAATCAATCCCTTCTTCTTCTTCTGGATTGATTGTCTTTTTGAGTCTAGTATGCTTCTATTTAATTTCATGGCTTCTTTACAAAGATCCATGATATGTCCTTTATTCCCACAATAGAAGCATTTCTTGGTGGTCCTTCTGGATGCATCACCCTTCTTGGATTTGAATTCCAAGGACTTCTCTTCATTCTTCAAACTCTTCTTGGGAGCATCTTCCACTTTCTTCTGCTTGCTTCCCAAGGAATCTCTTTTAGCCAGGTTCAGTGATCTTCTCTTCATTCCAGCTTTGGATACAGTTGGAGATTGACATGTATCATTCTTTTGACCACTTTTGCAGCCATCCCAGATGTTGTCAAGCAATCCAAATCTGTTAGTAGTAAACAGATGTCTTTGGACCTGTGGATGTTGCTTATTGCCTTCTGGCTTTCTCCCCCTTGGCATGGGCTTCCTTTGTGCTTTGACATTTAGTGGATTGTACCAACAATCCTTTGCACAATTCCCATACTTATTACAACACCAACACTGACCCACAAATCTTGACCTCTTCAGTCCTTCTGATTGTTGGGTACTTTTCTTGACTTGCTGTGTTGTTTCAGGAGAGCTCTGCTTCTTCATTTTCTTCATCCATACTTGTTTGGAATTATTTTTCTATCCTGCACTTTTTGTGGAAACACAATTAGAAGCATCAGTACAAGATGGGATGGATGGTACCTTCTTTTTAGAAGTTGTTGCCCTTTTATTAGAGGATGTCTTTCTTTTAGAATCATCCTTCTCAAAGCTCACTTGAGTAGCAAAATTTCTTCTTTCAGCTGACTGGGAGGCTTTGGCTTTGGGTGATTGCTGATTTTTCAATATCACCTCCAGTTCTATGCATTTCATATTGAGGGAGTTCTTCTCATCCTCAATAGTTCTTAGCCTTCCTTCCCATTTCTCTTCCAGCTGCTTTATCTGGTCTTCATGCACCCTTTTTATTTCAAGCAATGAATTGTCCAGCTCCTTCACGATTTTGACTTTGTCTTTGAGTTGAGCATCTCTGACATTCATTGAAACTTTGTGCCTCTTTTCCAGTGCATGTAAAACTTCTTTGACCACAGTCTTAAAGAATTATTTCTCAGAAAGGCTTCTTTGCAATTCTTCAATAGTTTCTTCATATCTTTCATTGCAAAGCGATACTGTTTCATCTTTAGCCTTCACCAGCTTTCTGAGAGTGTTGGTTATGCCAACCCTTTTAGCCAATTGATCTTCCATTGCATTGGCTTCTTCTTCTAGCTGTGATTTTTCTTCTTGAAGATCAAGGATGCCTGTAGCTATACACATTGCCACTTCCTTGGGGACTGTCTTCTGAAGATATTCGATTGCACTTTGAAGATCTTTCATTGTTCCAACTTCATCACAGCTAGGACATGCTTTCTTCATTTTCTTGGCCTGTTTCTTCTTTCTATTTTTCTGAGTCTTGGCAGATATCTCCATTTGAGGCTGTTATTTCATTTCCTTAAATCTGCACTTCATAAAGTCTCCCTTGGATCTTTTAGAGGTAACCTTCGCTCTGATACCAATTGTAGTGCCCAGATCAGTGTGAATCACTGAGAGGGGGAGGGGGTGAATCAGTGATCCTTTAAAACTTTTTACTAATTGATTCTTAATCAATTAAACCTCTATGGCTGGTTAAAGCCTCGATCCACTCTTCTTGTATCTCTCAGCCTTTCCTTGAGTAATGCAGTAAATGTAAAGGCACAGGACACAAGGATTTACAAGGTTCAGCACCAAAGGCCTACGTCCTTGCCATGTTGGTTATACGCCCCAACATGGTTTCTCCCATTATAATCTGTTAGTATTACAATGGTCGATACAGAGTCCCACTGTATCTCTCCTGAGTCCCACAGGAGGGTCTTTATACTGCGTCCCACAGTGTTACCAGAGTCCCACTGGCCTGCTCCAGAATCCCACTGAAGACTTCTTCCACCCTGAGTCTCACAGGGGGCTTCTCCTGGCTCCTCGAGTCACACGAGTAGCTCTTCTTCTGTTCAGCTCTTCAAGTATCTTCAGCAGCCTGGGATAAAGACTGCTGGACTTGCTCTGTACCTCTAATCACTTGAGTTGATCAGGTCTTCTCGTCTTGCTCAGGCTTTATCTCCTTCTTCTCAGGATAACCTAGCTTCTCTCTTCAAGAATCTTCAACAGCCTCTGATAAGGTCTGTTGGTCTTGCTCAGCAACTTCTGATCACTTCTGTTGATCAGGGTCTTCTCAATCTACTGAAATCTCAGACAACCAATCTCTTTAACTTCAGTCTGGCTCAGTCTCACTTCAGAACAACTTCATTCACTGAGTGCATGGAATCTCTGCATCCTCATGCACTGATTGCATGGTCTCTCAAATTCTTCAAGATCCTCTGGTCTTGGTCAACTCAAATGCACACAAGCAGATTTGGCTTTGTTCACGTGTGCACGTGCATGCATGTAAGCATGCACTCCCCTTCTTCTTCTCTTGGTGCAATAAACCCACAAAGTGTGTAGTATCTTTAAGTACACACCAGCTTCTCACTTCTTCACACACTTTATTCAATTTGCTTACACACTTGAATGTGTGTTATACTTTAGTGTGGATGTCCTCCCTTTTCTTCTTCTAAGTGCACACACACTTCTTAGTGCACACACCTAGGTTCGGACAACTTGTCTTGCAAGCACTTAACCCGTAGGGTATAGTGGCCTTCCTCCTCTCCTTGCACACACACGGCCAAGTGTGCTCTTCCTCTTCACTTAGCACACACAAATGCCCACGGCATTTTCCTCCTTTTGGCACACACACACAAATGAGGTGTGGTATTCACATGGTGCATGCACAAGGCATTAAGCCTCAGCCTTCCTCCTTGCCAAGCACCCACAACCCGTAGGGTGTGGTCTTCTCAACACGAGCCCCTTCCTTAGTGAAGGCGCGCAAGGGGTGCAGCCACTCTTGTCTTCAAATGCCGCGCAAGGTATACTTGGGTGCACAAGGCAGCGCGCAAGGTCCTCGGGTGTGCAATGTGCAACACCTCAGGTGCGCAGGGTGTCAAGCACCTCAGCCACGCAAGATCCTCCTGCCGCGCAAGTTTGCAGGCAGTGAGGGCTCCTTCTGCCGCGTGAGTACGCGGGCAGGGACCTCCTTCAGAGCCTCGGATGGTTCTGGAACATCAGCCGCGCAAGTGTTCGCACAGGGCTTCTTTCTTCGCGAGGCAGAGAGCACTCACGGGACTTCTGATTTTCAACAAAGGATCAGCAAGCAACACCGAGAGCATGGGCTCTCCTTTTATAGGCATAGAATCCTCAAAACATCCGCGTGGGATAAATCTCAAATCCCCGAAAGTTTCGGTTCTTTAAAAACTTTCCAAATCTTGAATTTACTCTCTGTTTCACGCGGGTTCATTTATTTTTCATTCCTCTATGTGAATGCGCATGCAAATGCATGCATACCTTCATTTAAAAACAATCCACGCAAAGCACGAATACACCGAGGCCTCGGCACTTCGTTTGCCTTCGGCCTTCATCGAATTTTCTCATTTGTTGCATGCAGGTCTCTTTTTGTGCATGGTACTGTTCGTTATGGCCAGACGAGCACGAGGGTGCCTTCGGCTTCGAGAGAGACAGCCGAGAACTCAAAATCCGTCGTCGGGATGCCTCTTGTTCAGCGGCGGCTTCGCGGGGTGGTCTTCGGCTGAGCTCAAGGAAGACGATGTGGCAGCCGTCAGATCAGATCTTCGGACGGCCGCGATCAGATCATCGCGTGCGGGATGCGATGAGCGGTGGAGATCTGGCGCGCGATCAATCGAGCGGCTCAGATTCGCTCCTGGAAATTTTTCCGCGTCCCACATCGAAGCGGCCTCCTGTTTTCACGCGGCTTATTACCCAAGCGCTCCCATCCTCACCTCAGTTGCATCTTCTCCCTCCACGGTGCCGCCCCGCACCGTGTTCTCCCTGCGGGCGCGCTCTGCGCCCACTCTGCTCCCTGCGGGCGCGCCACTGGCGCCCACTATGCGTGCCCTCGGGCGCGCGCGCTGCGCGGGCTTCACCACTGCGTAGCCTAGGGGCTTATACACGGCCCCGACCTTCCTGCCTCAGGGATATGCTGCCTTGGCCTGAGGGTTCCCCATGGGCGTGGTGACCTCGAGTCCCACATGAGCCTTGGGTGATGACCCTCGGCTGGCCTTCCTTGGTGGCTATTTTTTGCTAAGTAAAACACTTAGGACTTTGTATAAAAACAAAGTAACCAAGTGAAAATGCCAAATTCCACTCAAGCCATCTTCCTCTTCATTTACTCTTCTTTATTTCTTCTTCTTCATTATAATTCCTCCAATTCTCTTCAACATTTATTCATCACTTAGGAATGGAATTCCCGAAGGTTCTTCATCAACCGAGCTCCTGAATCACATAGATCTTCAATGTTCTTCATTGATCCAATCAGAGATCAATTGGATGTTCTTCTAATTCTCATGCACTAAGTGTTAGTGCATGGACTTCATTAATCCACTTCATCCACTTAGAAGTTGTGGATGGATCCCATTCAACTCCTCATGCATTGTCAATACAATGCATGGTCTTCAAACATTGGTGTGACATTGTATCCAGTTGATACAAGTTCTTTGAACTTAAAGATCAGCTCATCAATCGTCTGATTTGACTAGAGAATGTTTCAACCATCATCTCCTATGTTACTTAGTGAATCTCCTAAGTGACATGCATCTTAGTACCATGGCCATTCTCCATTCATCACCATCACCATCACAACCTTTGTCATTCACATCTTGACATTCCTTGACATCCATTCATTCCATGACAACTTCATGCCTCATTGACAACAAATGCAACACAATGCACTTCAATCGGTATAACATCATACATGACTCTATAATTAGCTTATTTAGCTTATTTTTCTTGTAAATTATGGAATTTCACTATTCATCAAAAATTCAAGTATTTCAGAAAAATCCCAAAATTTTACCCCAACCATTTTCCAATGTGTAGAACCCAAAAATGAAGTCTATTTTCCAAAAATAATTTTCTAAATATGATTAATTTAATATTTAATTAAAATAATAGTTTATTATTAAAAAACCAATTTTAAAACATTCGTTTACTTATTTTAAAATATAGGTATATCATACTTTCTCTTGAATATTATTTTTATACTATCATAGGTAAGGTTACTATTCATTAGGGTATATCACTATTCATAAGGGTATGTTACTATTCATAAGTGTAGGTTACTATTCACCCAAAATTATGATTGTTCTATTAGACTCAAAAAATGATCTTGAACACTACCATGTATGTCAGAGTTTCGAAATTCCAAACATAGAAGTGAAAAAATTATTTTTAAAGGTCACTCAGCACTTATTATTTCATTATGTTGTGTTTTCATGCGATATTATGACATATTTTTAAGAAAGGAATTTACATTGAAAAGCTTTGGGTCATTACATACTTCCCCCCTTTTGAAATTTCGCCCTTGAAATTTCACATTACACAAACAGTTGTGGGTACTTCTTTTTCATTGCCTCCTCTGGTTCCCAAGTAGCTTCTCCAAAATTATGGTTCCTCCACAACACTTTGACAAGGTGGGTTTTCTTGTTGCATAGAACCTTATGTCTCTGGTCTAGAATCTTTACAAGCTGCTCCTCCTAATAGAGATCGTCTTCTAGCTGTACCAACTCTGAGTTTAGTACACGTGAGGGATCAGGTTTGTACTTCCTCAAGAGTGATACATGAAAAAAGTCATGAACTTGAGCCATATTTGGTGGAAGTGAAAGCTGATAGGCCACAACTCGTATACGATCAAGGATTTCAATGGGGACAATGCACCTTGGGCTTATCTTCCCTTTCTTCCCAAATTGTATGACTCTCTTCCATGGTGATATTCGAATGAAGACTTTATCTCCAACGTTTAACTCCAAGTCCCTTCAAAGATTGTCAGTATAGCTCATTTTCCGAATCTGAGCATCTTTTATGTGTTTCTGGATGACTTGAACCTTCTCTATCATCTCTTTCACAAGATTGGGTCCAAGTATCTTTCTTTCTCCAACTTCACCCCAACAGGTTGGAGTTCTAGATCGCTTTCCATACAGATCTTTATATAGAGCCATCTGAATACTCGAGTGGAAGCTATTGTTTTTTGAGAACTAAACCAATGGAAGATGCTGATCCCATCCACCTTTGAATTCTAGAGAGCAGGCTCTTAGCATATCTTCAAGTGTCTGAATAGTCCTTTCAGATTGGCCATCGTTTTAGGGGTGATAGGTCATGCTGAAATTTAATTTAGTACTCAAAGCATGTTGAAGGATCCTACAAAATTTATATGTGAACCTTGGATCACAGTCAGAGACAATTGAGAGTGGAACACCATGAAGTCTCACCACTTCCTTCACATATATCATTGCAAGTTTTTCAAGTGAGAGATCTTCTCAAATAGCGATAAAATGGGCAGTCTTGGTGAGTCGATCTACCACAACCCATATCACATTATTTCTATTTGACGTCTTCAGGAGACCCATGACAAAGTCCATAGTAACATTTTACCATTTCCACATGGTTATAGGCAATGGATACATTATACCTTTGGACTTTTTTCACTATTATTTAACTTACTAACATACCAAGAACCTTGATATATATTCTACAATATTCTTCTCCATGTTATCCCACTAGAAGTTTTCTCAGAGGTCACGATACATCTTGGTGCTACCAAGATGGATAGAGAATGTTGAGCTATGTGCATTGTACAATATCTCTTCCTTTATCCCAGGTGATGAAGGAACATGAATTCGCATTCCAAACCAAATTACACCATCATCGTCGATATGGAACTCGTGCATCTTCCCTTTACTTCATTCACCCTCTTTTGTATCTACACATCATCCCTTTGTGCTTCCTTAATCTTCTCTTGGATGGATGGTTGCACAATAATTTGGGCAAGGTAGGATGTATCCCCTACCCTTATGATTTCTAAATCCATGATTTACATATCCATGAAGATAATGTCTTTCTCAATCTGTAACGTGGATTGTGTAGCAGGTTCTTTTCTGCTTAGAGCATCAGCTACCTTATTCGCCTTTCCAGGATGGTAGTGAAAAGAGAAATTTTAATCCTTGATTATCTCTAACCATCTCCTTTGATGCATGTTGAGATCCTTTTGTGTGAATATATACTTTAGGCTCTTGTGGTCAGTGTATATGTCACACTTCTCACCATAAAGGTAGTGCCGCTAGATTTTCATGGAAAAAATCACAGCTGCTAGCTCTAGATCATGCATCGGGTAGTTCTTCTCATAGATCTTCAACTTCCGTGAGGCGTAGGCTATCACATTATCATTTTTCATGAGTACACAACCCAATCCTTTCTTTGAAGCATCACTTTATATCACAAAACTTTCTCCACTTTTTGGTAGTGTGAGTACAGGTGTAGTGATCAGCCTTATCTTTAGCACCTTGAAGCTTCCCTCACATTCTTCCATCCATACATACTTTACCTGTTTCCTTGTTAACTTAGTTAGAGGTATTGATAATTTTGAGAAGTTTCTCACAAAACATTTGTAGTACCCATCTAATCTAAGAAAACTACGGATTTTGATGACACTAGAGGGTCTGGGCCATTTCTCATTCGCCTTTATTTTTGAAAGATCCACAGAAATTCCTTCACTTGTGATCACATGTCCCAAAAATGTGACTTTCTTCATCCAAAATTCACACTTTCTGAACATGGCGTACAAATTCTCCTTTCTCAATGTCACCAACACAAGTCTTATATGTTCTTAATGTTCTTACTTGCTCTTGGAGTAGATGATAATATCATCAATAAAAAATACCACAAATTTGTCGAGGTAATTTCTAAAGACTCTATTCATCAAATCCATAAATATTGAAGGGGAATTAGTAAGTCCGAATGGCATCAACAGAAACTCATAGTTCCCATACCTTGTACGGAAGGTAGTATTTTGAATATATTCCTTCTTCACCTTTAGTTGAAGATATCCAGAATGAAGATCCACCTTTGAGATGTATTGATCTCCTCTTAACTGGTCAAACAAGTCATCAATCCTTGGAAGAGGATACTTGGTCTTTATGGTGATCTTGTTGAGTTCCCGATAATCGATACACAACCACATTGTTCTATCCTTATTCTTTACAAAGAGAACTGGCGCACCCCAAGGTGATCCACTAGGGTGTATTAAACCTTTGTCCAAATGATTTTACAACTACTTATTTAACTCTTCCAGTTCGAAAGGAGCCATCCTATAGGGACACTTTGAGATAGGAGTAGCTCCTAGTATGAGTTATATTGAGAACTCTACCTCACGATCTAGGGGAATTCTGGGTAAATATTCAGGAAATACATCACTGTATTCCATCACAATGTGAATTTCCGCAAGGTTGGAACATTCCTTTGACTCAACCATTTGGGAGAGGTATGATTCTTCATAGGGAATAAACACCTACACAGATGAAGGATTTTTCAAAGGATATTCATAATCTTCCTTGCATTTTTAGAGAATCATAGGATGGTTCAGAATTTGAGAAGCTATTTTCTTTTCCCAATAGTTGATATGTGCTCTATATAATGAGAGCCAATACATTCCCATTATAGCATCAAATTACACCAAGGGAAGTTTTACGATATTCTCAGGAAGAATCTTCCCACATACGCCAACAGGAGAAGAGTCAAACACTTGGGTTGCAATGATTTCACCACTTGGTGTTTTTACAAAAATCTCTACTTCAAGTTCTCGGGCCTTTGATTCTATAGTTATAGAAAAATTGCAAGATATAAAGGAATGTGTAGAACCAGAATCAAATAATACTTTTTCCATTCTTGAGTTAATATGAAGTAAAACTTGTACAACTTCAATATATTGCTCCACTTTTTCTGTAGTGTTGGCATAATCCTTCCCTTGTTCCTTTGGCTTTGGTGGCTGCTGATGTTGATTACCCTTGAGAACTCGATGTTTAGTGCATTGTCTTACATAGTGCCCTAGCTCCCTATAGTAATAGCATTGAACCACGAGTGTTTATCTCCTTTCTTCCACTACATTCTCCTTCCTTTATAAGTCTTTAGGATGCTCTTAATCATGGTTTCCTTCTTTCCCACACTTGAATAATTTCCTCTTCACTTTGAGGCAGTTCCCATGGTGCAACTTCCCACATTTGTGGCATGTGGGTTGTTGATTTTTCATCCAACCTTTTTCATTAGATCCGAAGGCTTGAAACTCCATCTTTCGTTTCTTATCACCAAAGCCGTGGGAACATTCTCCAAACTCCATCTCCACTTTGAGAGCACACCGAACAACTTCTTCATAACTCTCAAAGTCTCAAATTCCAAGAGCCTTTCGAAGGTGTGGTTTTAATCCACTAAATAATCTATCAATTTTTCTATAATTGTTGATAAAAAAACCCAAAGCGTACTTTGAAAGCCTTTTTAAATTTCTTCATAGGTTGTGAAAAATTCTCATTCCTTTTTCTTGAGCTCTATGAATTATCTCTCCATCTTTGTGCGAAGAGTTCATGGGAAATACTTATTTAGAAACATGATCTTAAAGTCTTCCCATTCTATTTCTTCAAATTTCTCCCTTGGATTGGTGTTCTTAATCAAATCCCAACATTGATAAGCCTATCCATCTAGATGATAAATGTCTAGATTCACCTTATCTATCTCAGAATAGTGAATCATAGAAAATATCTTCTCCATGGAGTGACCCACTGTTTCGCAACTAGAGGATCGGAAGATCCACTAAACGTCAGTGGTTGTTGTTGCATAAAACATTCGATAGCCAATTTCAATCTCTTTGGTGAAGGTGGATGTTCCCCATTATTATTTTTATTGTTCATAACCTAAGATAATTAGGTAAGAATCGCCATGAAGTTTTGAACTCCACCTCCAAAATCATTGGGGATGTTGTTCGGGGAATCGTTGCATTGGCCCTCGCATGAGTTGTCGGCCTGGTTTCTCCGGGTTCCACAATTTTCCAAAATAAAAAAGCATAGAACAAAAAAAAGTAAAAAATTTGTGAATAAATTATTCATTTAAACAATTTATACTAAAATAATAACATATGGGATCCCTATGTAAAGATTCTTGTGTGCATATTTGTACTTAGTTTCATACTAGAGGTTTTCTCTAGGGCTTACTAATCCTAATTCCCAAATTAACTAAACCTTTACACTGATACCAACTATAGAGACCCAACCATTCCATAGATTACTATTAAATCATTTTAAATATAAACAAAGTAATAGTATTACACATAGAGGGTCTAATGGTTTAGTGTCTTGGGAAAACTCAGACCATACATAATAATAACAACATCGAGCATAAACTTTTTTTTATTTCTTCCTCTCTAGCTTATAATTGGCACTCGAACTCTCCTTAGTACATTTAACAACTTGAGGATATACATAAAAAGGGGTGAGGTAAAATCCTAGTAAGAGTATAGATAAGAACAATATAACATGGGGTGAGCATATTCATAACATAGGCAAAGAATCATGAACATGAGATAAAGATAAGAGACTTGAAATGTGGCAATGCATAAAAATGAAACATCATGTATTAGCGGTTAACTTCCACACATACTTGTGAACAAAGATAGAATATTGTTCACACATAATTTCACATTTAATCATGAGATTAATCACTTTACCCAATGCATTGGAGTGCTGTATAATTCCAGACGCACCTGTCACATTGAAACATTCATATTGCGCTCTATAATTCTGGGCCCACCCCTCACATCGTAACATTATCATTTATCATGCATGAAACAATGAACATATAAAAAATGAACATAAAAAAACCATGAAAAGGAATGGGTTTCATCGTATAAGAAACCATTCATAAACATTGGGTTCCCAAAAGAAAAAGGAAATAACATACATGTTACAAGAACTGTCAATCTCGAATGATAAGTAAAAGGTGTGTTCTTGAAAGAAGAGTACTTTTGTAAAACATTTGGTTTGTCATAAATACCAGTGAAAAAAATGTATATCACAGAAAATTAATGACAATGATGAACAAAATATTTTTAAGGAGTAACCATATCAAAAAGGAGTGAAAGAGGGAGGACCCGAAGGATGAAAGTTGGGTTCAAGAATTTCCCCTTACCTTGTATCTGAATGCTCCCGTCTCTTTAATGTTTTGTATAATGACATTATATTAATTAATTAGAAATTAAAGAACATTTTATAAATGAAAATGGTTCATTTTGGTTTCATTATGATATTTTATGGGCCTTTGATGAGTTATAGGGTTTAAAAACATTGTTCGGAAATGTTCACTTTTATGGTTTTCTTGAGCGGTTCACTTGTATTCAGAAATTGAAGTTTGGGTAGAACATGAGTAAAAATACATAAATTATATTAAATTTTATTAATGATATTACAGGATTTTAAATTATTTTATAATGAATTATGTTATATACCATGTTTATTAATCATTAGATAGGAATTTAATGATGATCGTTTGGGTTAATTTGAGCAGTTTTTCGACCACAAGGAACTTGTTTTGATTAGTCATTTAGTAATATAAACATAAGTTAGTTACAGAACATTAAATAGGACATAATAAATATAAAATATTCTCGTTCAACCATAAAAATATTTTCATGAACATATCTGAAAGTAGAAACGGAAAAAGAAAACATGTTGTTCTTGAAGGTGATAGATTAACACCTCACAAACTACGTTTTCTTGGTAAAATAAAAAGAATAGGAGAAAGGGGGTCAGATGATATAATATCCCATTAGTGTCATAAAATTACAGTATATGTATAATAATGGAGTTAATAAACCATTTTTACAAAGATAATTTGGGAGATAATAAGAAAAGAACTTGGAATTTAAAGGAATTTAAAAGAAAAGAAGGAGAGAAATTACCTCTTGAATCATCCTCTTGAGATCCTCCTTAAGGGGCCTAAGAATGGTATTTTGACAAGACCATAAGCTTTTTGACGTGGGGGAGGGGCTTTGGAAGATTCTTGAGTAGAGTTTAGGTAAGGCTTGAAGCTTAATAGGTGTGAGGAAATGAGGGTGTGAAGGGTGGTTTTTATAGTGGAGGGGAGAGGGGTTTTCTCAATATAAAATTCATTAATTTATTATTTCCCCTCAAGACAAATATTTATGAGTCTTCCATGACCAAGAATAGTAATTTTATCATGTAATACCAAACTGAGTGGAATTACATTAGCAGAACATCATACATGACTCTATAATTAGCTTATTTAGCTTATTTTTTTTTGTAAATTATGGTCTTTCACTATTCATAAAAAATTCAAATATTTGAGAAAAATCCCAAAATTTCACCCCAAACATTTTTTTAAGTGTAGAATCCAAAAATGAAGTCTATTTTTCAAAAATATTTTCCTAAATATGATTAATTTAATATTTAATTAAAATCATAGTTTATTATTAAAAACCAGTTTTAAAACATTCATTTACTTATTCTAAAATATAGGTACATCATACTTTCACTTGAATATTATTTTTATACTATCATAGGTGAGGTAACTATTCATTAGGTTATATCACTATTCATAAGGGTATGTTACTATTCATAAGGGTAGGTTACTATTCACCAAACATTATGTTTTTTTTGTTAGATTCCAAAAATCATCTTGAACACAACCGTGTATGTAAGATTTTCAAAATTCCAAACACAGAAGTGAAAAACTTATGTATAAAGGTCACTCGACACTTATTAATTCATTATGTTGTGTTTTAAGTTGATTTTATGACATATTTTTAAGAAGGGAACTTCCAATGAAAAACTTGGGTCATTACAGATGGTCACTTGAAATACTATAGAAAATACCTTCAATTTGTAAAACATGGATATGTAAGAAAAAGAGTCGTGTGCTTATGTTGGGAATCATTCCATTCAGTGATTCATTTTAAAGGAGAGTATTATACAACAAAGAGAATAATTTTATTGAAAGGTATTACTTTTCTAAAATTTAAATAAAATTAAACATATTTAAAATGAAATGGTAAGATAAAGGATACTTTTAAGATCCATGTCAAGAAGAAAATTTAAGAATTATGGAAAACGAGTTTGAGTCAAGACTTGAGTAACTTTTTAAATAAAAACCCTGAAGGATAAAGATATTTAAAATAACCCTAAAATAACATGAATAAAATATGTTACATTAAAACATATCAATTAGTTATCATATACACAATATAAAAGTAAATTGTTTCAAAAAGTAGAATGTGTCTCAACGAAGGGAGTTTGAGACAAAAATCATTTATGGATTAAGAAAAATTATAATAAAAACCCATTGGAAGAAATAGAGATTTATATTTAAGTTAAAATACCATTAATAATGATAATAAATAATATTAAATATTAAATTGGAATAATATACACCTTTTAAAAGAAATTAGGTTCATAAAAGGACATTTGTCTCAAAGATGGAAGTTTTGAGATGAAACTATTACTTATGTTTGAAAGAATTATACACTTGCACTTAAATTATAGAATAATAAAATTAAGTTTATTTAAAACATTAATAATAACATTTTTAATCTTCCATTAATTCCACAATTTCTATGTTTCATTATAAGTTTCTCATTTATTGAATCATTTCCAGTCATGTTAGTTACTCGAGGTGGTTTTGGATGTTTTTACCTGAATATATTAACATGTTGACCATGGTTATGTTTATTTTAGAAATATATTTAAAACCAACATAATATAAATAGTGTTATAAATATAATTTTTTTACATTAAAATAATTTTTAAATTCATCCATTATTGGTGGTAATGTAAAAAAATACATCACTATGTGGAGGTGGTAATTAGCAAGTAGACACAACCGATAATTTTATTTTCTATAAAATAGAAGGTAGGTAGAAATTAATATAATTTATTATTTAATAATAATAGTAATGTTATAAAAATTATTCTATTTTATTAATTACACTTTTATGTCCATTCATGATAGGTGTTTAAGGGAAATATGATGTGTTGTTCATATAGGCAGTAGTTCGCACATACACATGATTAACGATATCATTCATTAATGAATGGAAGAAATTATGGTAAGTGGAAAAGGTGATAATTTCATATTTTTATAATATATATTAAAAACTTAAGTATTCATAAAATAAATCCTTGATACCATCCATAAGATTCATTTATGAAAAATGAACTGCATTGTGCCATGTAGGTGGTATCCCTTACAACACACGATTGATGCTTATATTTTTCTCAATGGATGGATGGGGATCGATAATTTTTGTTAAAATAATATAATGAAACTTATTTATATAAATTATACTGAATCCATTATATTAATGTATTTATGGAAGATAAGGTTGATAATTGTTTTTTAAATAAGACTAAGAAGAACAGAGTCTCACATCAGAGACTTAGATTTTCCTTAAAACTCTCCTTGGAAATGAATGGATTAGGCTAATTGAGGGAGGCCAAAGAATATTGTTATTGGGATATAGTGATAGGATAAAATATGATTAAATTTTAACTAATTAATTATAATGTGAGTTTAGGTATGGAATTGGTTTAATTGGTCCCCTTTTCTAAGTGAAGAAAATGGGAGTTCCATGGAAAAGAATGGTATGTAAGAGGTAAGAATAGAAAGGCATGAAATTTAGGTGATTTAAGTGATTTAAGGTTTTTAATACATGTGGTTATGAATTTAAAACCATAAAAAAGTTTTTCTATAAGGTTTAAAGGTCATATAAACTTAAGAAAATTTGATTCACTTTAGATTAGTCCTTTAAATACTTATTACACACAATTAAATACCAATCAAGCCAATTATTTTACTACTAAAAATATAAGAAGATAATTATTTTTTTTGAAATTATGATTATGAATTTGGACTCCATTTAACCTATTTAATTAAATAAATATTTGAAAATTTTATTTTAAACTAAACACATAAAACACGTAAAAATTATTTTATAAATAAAAGAGTGTTTTTAAACTTTAAACATATGTATAAGATAAATTTTTGATGATTACCAATTTTAATCATAGTAATTGATTTAATATAAAACTGAAGGTTACATGACAATAAAATCAATCCATAACCTAATTTTAAAAAAATATTATTTAATTAAAAAAATATAAAAAACAATTTTCTCTATTTAAAGAAACCTTTCACTTTTGTTTTACAAATATCGGTCATGGATTTTTTAAGTTGAAATAATATTTTAAAATTAATAATATTATTACTTAGTTTCATATTTTATAAATTAAATGGTTTTATAACATTATTGGTCTTTATTATATATTTATAATGTCACGAAAATTATAATTTTCATAAAAAACTCATTTTTGACAAAAAAATTGACATTTTCATAAAATACTCAAAAATTAATTATAATTTTTTTGATATTATAAATTAAAAAATAATGTTAATTTTATCTAATTATATTTCTAAAAAATATTTATTTACCTTTTAATAGATACAAAATATAAAGATAAACACTTTTATTTAAAAAGGGCTTCTTAAATATTAAGTGTTTCTAATATTATTTCATACAAATTTTTTAATTTAAATAATTTTAATATTAAATATAAAATATATAAATTATATTATATCATAACAATATCTTAAATATGATCATTTTAATTTAATAAAGTATAATGAAATTTGTTTTTGTTTACGTGAAGATTGTTATCAAGCTCGGTATCATTTAAAAGGGAATATATATATATATATTGAAATTTCGAATGTTACAATGCATTATTATGATCAACTATGAAAAATATAAACATATAGGTTCCTATACTATATTACTTGGAATACCAATAACATTTAATAGAGATTTTTGGAGTATGTTTGGATATATCTATTGTAATCCTCATTTGGATTCTCCATTGCAATGATGATATAGTAAGATTGACATTAAAATTGGTTAAGAGGGATACCCATTTGGGGGTAATTATTATTTTAAAATAAATAAAAAATAAATTTAAAATATCATTTATAGGAAAGTCTAGGGTCTTTTCAGTAGGTCACTCATGATTTATCAATTGAATTTAATAAGAAACCAAAATTTTTCAACAGCCCACCGCTTCTGATGCACCCCATAACCATCAAGATGTTCATCCTATATGACTGAGAACATGAATGTTTTTAATAATTAAAAGGATGTATAAATACCTTGATCCCAACCTCCTAAAGATGGTGGTTAATTCATTAAATCATCCCTAGATACAAAGAATCACATCTAAAAGGACTATATATTTTAGTAGTAATGGTAAACCAGATACAAATTTTAATTTCACATTACAATTGAAAACATAAATAAAAATAGTATTAACTTTTATTAAACCATTATTCCCTTTAGAATATCCATGTATATCAAACTTAGTGAACTTCTGGGAATCTTGGGTAATGTAATCATAATAAAGGTGTGGGATATAATTCTCCGTAAGGCAATGTATACAACTAAAGATATTATGAATAAATATGGCATAATAAAAATGAAAAAGCAAATAAATGAAAAAAATCCAATTTAATAAATAACATGATCATTAATAATAATATGGAAGGAATAAATAATGATAAAATAATTCTATATAAATAATCACATGAGCTTAAAACGTTTCCATGGATATTCTAACAATTTGAATAATCATATAGACATCAATAACTATTTTCATAATGTGGAAAATACATAACTAAAAACATCAAAAACATACCTTTGAGGCCTCGTTACAAGACATATTATATAAATTGATAAGGCCTCATCCAATACCCAAGCTAGTTTATCTCATGAGACTTATTGATGCATCGAGGGGCTATAGCGGGCCCCATCCGTCACTTACAAAGTCCAATTTATTATTCATATTAAATGGGTGAAACATAATCAATAAAAACATTCATATTGAAAATAACATATAAAATATTAATAATTACCCCAATCAATAAACAATATCATAACCCAACCAAAGTAATGTGGATAATGGTATTAAAATAGAACATCTTCAATAAAAATTATCATAAACAATCCAATAAAATATGATAGAAGATACCATAATATAAGAAACTCATTAAATAATAAAATTTAACAAATTATGTTTACATAAAATAAAATACTTTAAAAATTTCATTGTAAAACCTTTAATGAAAATACTATTTTCACTTTGAAATCACTTATTTTTAGAAAACAATGCACATATAAAAGAAAAAAAATTCTATTTGAATAGAAACTTGTAATATTTTTAAGTAACATTTAAATAATTTATCCATCATGACATTGGGAAAATACACTCATTTTGTAGAAGTGAAACAAACTATTCTATACTTTTATTGGAAAAGTCTCATTCGAAAAAAGGAAAAAAATTATTATCAAACCATTTTGTAAAAAAACTTTTGGTAAAAATGAATTTAAATAATTTTAGTATAATAATAAAAATATTTTTTAATTTTTATTATAAAATATGGATATTTAATAGAAATATTCCCAAGTGGATTCTTAAACATATAAAATTCTGAATAATGATGAGATTGTGAAATAAATCCTAATAATTTGGGTAAATTTTGACTCATAATTTCTATGAAGGAAATAACTTCAAATGAAAAATTAATTACCATGAATAAAAATATATTCATGATATAATATATCAAAGGGTAATTATATAAACTACATAAAATAAATAAGTAGTGAATATTACATATGTTTCACAAAAGTAAAAGTGAGACGATAAACCCTTAACTCATGTACGACTCCCTTTTTATGTGATAAAACCTCCTCTATAATAAATATATATTTATTATACATTTATTATCGAACTATTATCATATATATCATAACTTATATGATTTACTTATAATATTTTATAACTAGTTTATTAATAATTCTTTGTTAAATCAATGTTTTGGGTAATAACTTCTTCATTTTTCATGTATGTTTTGGGTTGGTGGTCTCAGTATTTATGCTTTGATCAAGGTTACATAATCCATATAATGTTATTAATGATATAAATATCATATATATTCATTATATATATATTTAATGTAATCTATTAAAGTTATAGAATGAAAAATGAATTGCACCGTTTGTGGAGATGGAAGGTCGTACGTACACATGAATAGTCTTTTAATTTTTTAGTGTATGGAACAAAATAAATATAAAGAAAAATTAAAAATTAAAGAATAATTATTATGTAATATATATATATATATAATATATTCATTATTCCAACTTTTTAACCATCCATGTAATGTATGATGGAAAACAAATTAAAACTCTTTGTTGATATGGTAAGTTGTAGGTATGCACGAGTGATGATTTTTGCTTCTCGAAGGATAGAAAAGAGATAAAATATGATTTTTAGATAATAATTGTTGGTCAGAGTGGATACTCAAGAGGGGGGTGAATTGAGTTCCAATTAAAATTTCTATTAAAAACTGTTAGTATTAAAATCCCCCAAATTAGAACAGCCCAGTCAATTAAGGAAGTAGAGATATAAGTGAGTTATTGTTCAACAGGTTTCTCAAAGGTTGATTACTCCTCAGTTTAATCAGTATGAGAACTAATTCGACTTTTGAAACAAGTTTACTAAACAAATAAGATATACACACTAACCAGAACTAAATATCAGAGTGAATGTAAAAACAGATTTATGTTTTTTCTAATATAAGCACGACAGATAGATGTTAAACAGAGTAAATCAAAGATGAATAGAACAAATTTAAACAAGAGGTTCAGTCTTAAGACAAGACCTTTTCCTCTCTACTTGGTGATCACCTGCCACTAAGCAATTATATTAAAAGTGATACACAGCCTGTATCAGTCTTTATAATAGCTTTCACAAACTGTCCAGGTTTTGCAACCTCTACCACAGTTCTACATGGGAAAATAAACTTCAAGGCACACCAGGCTTCTTACACAGTTATACGTGGGAAACAAAAATAAAGAGAGTTTAGAATTGGGATTTTCAGTATCCCTCAGTTCAAGTACAAGAGTCAGTGTGTGTAACAGACACACTGCTCACACATGTAAAGTAATTAAACACAGTAGAGCTAAAGATAGTAGGGATGAGTTTAGAATGCTCTGTTGTATTGGCAGATCAACTCTGGACTCGTTGGAATGAATGAGATGAAGTTTTGGTCCTTTTCTGCAACTTAACTCCAAAACAGAGTGTTGCAACTTTCAGGTTATGACTTCCAGATGTAGAGATGATCAGGTTCTTGGATGTTACGCTCTTTGCAGCACACCACGATAGCTTGAAAAAGAATCTTTAAATTGATCCTCTTAAAGCTCAATGTTATTCTGAATGAGAGCTTGAGGATTCTTCTTCAGATTGTGTATGATTCTATCTTATGAGTGTTCTCTGTATATTTAATATCTCCACGCCACTTCTCTTGTTATTTTAATCATATGTTGGTTACTTAGCTCTAAATGTATTTATCATATATATATATATATATATATACTCTCTTTCAGTTCAGCCTTTTTGACTTGGTTCAGAAGGGTCCGACAGGAAAGATACTTTACCCACGTGTGGTCTTCCTCGTACATCGTACTGTTTCCTGATATCCCTGAAAATATCATTAAATAATGTCAGGTGCATTAATTTTTCCATACATGACCATTATAATAGTATTAATAAAATTGGTAAAGGAAAGAATAGAATATCATTTGACTGGTAGCAGATTCATGTCACACGGTAAACTTCAACTGTGGACTTCATCGGTAGGCTCTTTGACTATAGACTTATAACGGTAGTTATTTACTCTGTAACAGTGGATCCTCATCAGTGAACTCCATCGGTAGGCTCAACAGTAGACCTTTAACACTAAGCTTCTAATTAATAGTTCTGTAACATTTGACTACTTAAACTGTAACCTTTCCAACTGCAGACTTGAACAGTGAAGTTCTCAACCGAAGATTTCAGAAAGAGTCTTACAGTGGACTTCTAATAGAAACCTTGTTACAGTAGTGACCTTATGACAATAACTCTTTGTCTGTGAGCTTTGATAAGAAGATCATCGGTAGACTTGTGACAGTAACCTTGTACCAGTAGCTTCCAAAAGTGACTGTAAATATTCAACAGTGATCTTCTAGCATCAGCGACTTAGAGTGATAGTAATCTATAATAGTGACTTTGAGCAGAAGGCTCTTACTAGTAGCCTTTAACAGTGAACTTAAATTTTGTTAAATATGGACTGTAAGTTGATGCATCAAAGTCATGAGTCTTATGAATATACAATGTTGAGAATAAGATAATTGTATATGTAGATTAAAAAAATTAATGACTGACTTAATATATTATGATCAGTATTTAAACATGATTTGGGATTATCAAAACAGGTGAGTCCAACAATCTCCCCCTTTTTTATAATCAAAAATTATGTCAGTACGAATTAAATATAAGTATCGGAGATTAATAAGAGTGTAAAACCCAAAAAATATTAGTACATGGTATTAGAGAGAAATACAGATAAGATTCAACATAGTATCATAGTAGCATAGTAGCATAGGTCTCCCCAATCATATGATTAGTCTAGAATTAGCACATTATTTCTCAAATTATAACAATATTTCTCCCCATTTGTGATTAGAAAGAAAATACAGATGAGAGAAAAACTGAGAAGGATTATATTAATAACATAGTACATTACATGAACAAAAAGAATACAAAGTCCCTATAAAAAGACATAAACAGACTCAATCCACAACATCTATAGGTAAGGGTTCTTTCCCTTTGGAAGAAGAAGATGGAGAAGAAGCTGGTGGATCAGCAGGTTTTTGAATGGCTGTAGGAATGACTGGAGGGGCAGCAACAGAAACACCTGTGGGTCTGTAGTGGGTAGCTCATTGAGATATCAGTGGAGTAAGACTTCTGATAGCTTCAGCAGGAGACATTATAGAAGAAGAACCACTGGCTTGAGATTAAGGTAAGGCAAGAGGAATAATGACAGGGGTGCAGTCCACATGGAGAAAGGGTAGAAGAAGGTTTCTGAAATCTATAATAATGCTTCCTCCTCTTTACATAGCAGATAAAAAATCATCTTTATTCTCCAAATAATTATCCAAAGCTAGGGTCAAATCTCTCAGCTTACTGAACTGCTCCCTGAATTCCTGAGTCACTGGAGGAAACATCATATTCTCTATCAAGATATTTAAATGGTTGGTCATTTGATTCTTGGTATAGACCTTCTCAAAGTAGGCATCCACCATATTATTAATGGCCTCTTGAGAAGCAGTAGCTGCCCGCAGGTGGTCACGAACAAAACTGCTGACTTCCCTAGTGGTGGAAAGTATCTTAGTATCAGAGGTGCCACTGATACTAGCCTTAGACAACTCTTCCTAGATCACAGCTCTGATCTTGTCAATGTTCACAGTGGAGCTGGATGAGGGAAGGGGTTTTACTGAGAAAGCTACCGTCTCTTTGAAAGACTGTGTCAAATTACTAACCACCTTCTGAACAAGTGCATCTTGACTATTCAAATGTTCTTTGAAAGATGTCTTAAAAGCCTAAAATACTTCTACAAACTTCTTGACTACTTCTTTGATATATCTAATATCAGCATTCACATGGGTTTGAGAACTGTTCATGGCAGTCAATGAAGCAATCAATTATCTTAGAGCAACCACATATCCTATCCAACTCTCAATTTAAGTATGGAATATTCTAAATTCATCCATCATTTCCTTCACTAGACTAGACACAATAGATCCCAGAGATAGCTCTAGGGATTTCTCCACACTCCTCATCTCTTCAACCAAACTTTTCTTCAAATCTGCCTCTGATTCTCTCAGTGCTTTCATTTCATCCTTTAAGGGATCAAAGTCCTCCTTGTTTGCTAAATTTTCAGCCACAACAGGAAGGATAACTGAATCCCTTTGGGGATGGTCTTCCTCATCAGAATATCCATAATTGAGTCCAAGAACCATATATCCTGGATCTGATGACCAAACTTCGATGTCATACAGCACAGAAACTGAACCAAGATGCTCCCCCTCACTTAGAGCATTCTCCTGAAGAATCTCCTCTAACTATTCTTCTCGAGGTAACTCCACAACCTCCTCTGCAACTTCAGAAGATGCAACAACCATTTTCTCTGATAGTTCAGTAGTAGGGTTAGTCCTATCCTTTTCTGAGTCATCAATGACTCTCTCATCAATGGTAGTAGATGCCATCCTGCTTCCTGATCAGGCACTATCTTGACTGTACTATCTATCAGAGCGCTCAAACTGAGCTCTTCTTCTTCATTGTCCTCATCATCAGCTTCAGCATCAGCCTCCTTTTCTTCATGAGTAAAATGATCTGACTTGGTTGCCTCATCCTCTTCAGAGATGTCCTTGACAATATTATGATATGCCTCTTCTTCTTTTTCAGTGGTCTCAGTATCACTGTCCTTCAGGACAGTCTCTCTCCTTGGTAGTTCTTTTGGAGGGATAACTTCTCCAAAAGCTACAGTCCTTACAGGACTAGGAGGTAAATCAGGATCACTCCCATCATCCATGGGGGTGTTCTCTCTTTGAGTGTCCACAACTCCTTCAACCTCCTCCTCATCAGAATAAACCGGTTCTGGCTCATCAGGCCTCAGGCCTGGATCTCTTTTGTCTTTTGGCCTAGTTGGATGAGTTCTAGGGTCAAACTTTTCGTACAGCTTTCCTTCATCATTCACCCAGACCTTATTCCAGGTATTCCAGCTAATTTTCATTAACTTTCAAATTACCTTGGAGATATAGAAACTTTTCTTGGATACTATCATTTCTTCTTGATTTCTAGCCACACCCTTTACCTTTAGAATAATTGAAATAATCTTGGAATGGAATAAGGCATTGGACTTCCAGCTTGCCTTGGTCGTATCTTCCAATTGTACCATCAGTAACCTACATAGGTTAATCTTCTTCCCATGCTTCAGTAAGTACATCAGGAATATGTCCTGGTACTTCAGTACAACAAAGTCCCCTCTCCTCGGACTAAGTACATTCTGAATGAATTTGAATAAAATCCTGTCTTCTCCATTCATCTCTATAATGACACATACTTTACATACATTTTTATTACTTCAGAATTGAAGCACACTTATTACAACATATAACAAAACCAAGAAAGGACTGCATAGGTATAGTGTCTTTAGAAACTGGGAAACATAAACAACTGGTTCATAAAGCATCTACTTTGCCTCCTATTTATTTCATTATATCTATAGTCCCTTTTTGGCATATTCTACTTAATAAACTTCTTCCAGACCTGGGGAAATAAAACATACAAAAGGGTGATCTCAAATGCTCAGTAAGGGTAAACAAAAGAAATATCAATCACATCATATACATAAGCACATAACTTTTGGAAATCTTAACCTGCAAAAGAGATCATAATTTCATAACATGGGATAAGTCTTAGTAGTGAAATGTAATCCCAATAATCATAACTTAAAAGATGAAACTTTGTGGCATACACACATAATCATAGAGAATCATTTCTTATTAGTCAAGACTCACTTCCAAGACTATCTTAGTGGACAAAGTCCATTTCTGAACCGAGTCACCCTCGTTTCAGTCCTGTTTCACTGAACCGGTATAACCTACCGTTCCAGCCATGTCTATCTCATGAGATATAAAATCTTTACCCAATGCATTGTAGGGAGATATAGGTCCCACCCATCTCATAATGATACCATTATTATGTGTGCCACAAAATCATAAACCATACATCATTGCATAACCCATGTAATAAAAATGGGAATCTTTAAACATCGTGACATCATAAAACAATTCATATAAGATAAAAGAATTCATAAAAAAATATTGCCATCATAACATAATCAAATCAATAGGGATCAAAACAGAACCCTTTATTATCTTAGATGGAAAATAATTTTGATAAAACACTTGAACTCCATTCTTGAGGAAAATATCCTTTCTTCTTCAAAAACAATTTTCCTTTCTTTACATGACATACAATTATAAAATAAAACAAGTTGATTAAAAATAAACTTGAAAACTTGTAAAGGAAGATTCTTGGAAATAATGTTTTAAAAATCCATTCATGCCGCATAAGTTAAAAAAACATTCTTCTCGTACTTTTGTCGGAAAAGTCAAAAAAGTACCTCGTACGAAAAACGACAAAAGATTCCTTTCATATCTTTTACTAAAAACTCACCGAAGGGTAAAATTGGATTTAAACAATTGTAGATGGATTGAAATAATATTACATATTGAGGAAACATGGATTTGGATGATAAAATACACCCCATTAAATACTAAAGTATAAACAATCTCAGATAAAAATGAGATTGTGATATTTCCATTACCTTAGGTATGATATGCTTGTACGTGTCCGAACCTTCTGTATAATGATTTAAATAATGTTATTGACTTATTACAGAATCATAATTATTGTTATGATATCATATATGGTCATATTCTTAGCTCTTAGTAGTAATATTTCATTGCTACTTGTTATTCGGGTGTTTATAACTTTTTGTTCTTATGCGTGTTTTGTCGAATAAATTCTTATTCTTCTCTTTAGGTTATAGATACCTAATTTCCAGAATGGTATTAGTGTAATATATATCATATTCATTCATTAAATTTATTTATATAATCATTATGAAATGAAGATCATGTAGAACGAGTCGCATCACATCGTGGAGACGGTATTCCGTACGTACGCACGAGTGATGATATCGTTCCTATGATCATGGAATTGTATTGGAGTGTATGTATACTATTTCAGAATTAGTATCACTTTATAATAGTAATATATAGTCATTATTTACACCATTATACCCATCCAAGTAAGGTGGTGGTGGAAAATAGATTACACCACAGCGTGGAGACGGTATTCCATACGTACACACGCGCGGTGATTTCTTTTTCCATAGGATGGATAGATGGTGATATAGGGTTGTTTCATACTTATAATAACATATCAGTATATGAGTGATACTGATGTTATTACTTCATAATGAAACAACTAAATAAGAAAAATTGGAAGAAGAAATAAAGATGAAAGAATCGGTAACAGACATTACCTCTTCTTTGAAGTTCTTCTTTGAGACCTCCTTTTAGGGCACTAAAATAGGTCTTTGAAGAAGACCAGAACCTCTAGGATCTCTCTAGGGAAGTGGATAGGAGAAAGTGGTAGGGGTTGGCCGAGCTTGAAGGCTCAAAGTGGTGTGAGGAAGAGAGGGAGGAGGTGCCCTTTTATAAGGGAGGAGAGGGGAACCTTTGGAATAACTAAAAATATTATTTTATTATAAAGTCAAGTTCGGTTTTTAATAGCTCCAAATTAATTTTTTTAGAATATAAGGTGGGGATGGGTCAAAATACTCTCATCCAATAGAATTTAGACAAGTTTAGGTTCCTATTTTAACCTTATCATTTAGATTTAACATTAAGTTAAATAATTTTACTTTTACCGTGTCTTCTTGTGTTCTTATACTATAAGATTAATAAACTTACTATAAGAAGACAAACGAACCCAAAGTTGTTTATTATTAATATATATAACCTTATCTAAGTCATTTTCCCGAACCTTAGATTTTTAGGAATAAAATAACAATTACTAATATAATATTTGTTTTAAAAACTATTTTATGTCAATTTTGACACTATTTAGTAATTAATTTTTTTGAAAATCATAACAGAATGATTAGTTCAAAAAAAGTTAATTAAATCAATAATAACATGTCATATTAATCTATAAAATTATTTGAATTCATAAAAGTCTAAAATTATATTTATTTGGGTATTTATAACATCAATTATGTCAATATTTCATTAATAAGATAATTACTCCATCATCATTGTGTCATAAATAAATTAAATTATTTAATGTCTAAAAATTACAAATAAAATACCATTATGTTGGAAATCTTTTTATATTTCTAATTAATATTTATAGTCTAATTTATTTTATGTATAACCCCATATTAAAAATTATTTACTTATTAAACTTTGATTTTAAATATTTTAACCCTTCTTTAAATAAATTAATAATAAATGTCCTAATCTAATCCAAGTGGGCCTAAATGGTCATATTTTATTCCTAAGGTTGTTTTTGGTCGAATTACACTTGTCCAATAGAATTAGGACATGAATTAGGGTAATAATAATATCATTTTTACCCTTAACTACCCTATTCACTTTTAACCGTGGTAAAAAAAAGTAAAAAGTTTCTATTCACCAAAAAATTATTTTCATCTCATTGAACCACATTTTACTTACTGACATCAACTGTGTCTCTTGGATTTTTGAAATTCCACTCACATAAGCGGTAAAATTAAGTTTTATGAAAAATTCAGTTTTTTAACTACCACTTAGTGGTTTCACTATTCATCAAAAATTGAAAGTTTTCAGAAAAATACAAAAATTTCACCCTAGGCTAATTTCGATATTCCAAATTCAAAAATGAAGTCCATTTTGAAAAATAAAATTTATAAAATTTCAAAAAGTGGTTATTACTATTCATAACGGCTAGTTTTAATAATATTTTAATAGCATATCATTGTTTTGTGAAACTCGGTATTGCGTACGACGCAAGATATCGAGGAAGGTCGCAATTTCGTGTAAAGAAAGCCAAGCAAGTGTTGTGTGTAGAAAATGATTCCTTTGATGATTTATATATAATAAAAGTCTCGGGTGTTACATTATACCCCCCTTAAAATGAATTTCTCCCTCGAAATTCGTCACTTTGTAACAAGCAGATGAGGATACCTCTCCCTCATCATATCCTTAAGCTCCCATGTAGCTTCTTCTAATTGGTGGTTCCTCCATAAAACTTTCACCAATCGAGTGGTCTTGTTTCGTAGGACTTTTTCACTACGATCGAGAATCTCTATCGGTTGTTCTTCATAAGAAAGATCTTGCTCCATCGGTACAACTTCTGAGCTGAGTACATGTGAAGGATCAGGTATGTACTTTATCAGGAGAGATACATGGAACACATCGTGAACTTGAGAGAGATTCGGTGGAAGCGCCAATCGGTAAACTACCTTCCCAACACGATCCAATATTTCGAAAGGACCGATATATCTAGGGCTCAACTTCCCCTTCTTTCCAAATCTCATAACCCTCTTCCAGGGAGATATTCGTAAGAAAACTTTATCACCCACTTCAAACTATAGGTCTTTTCTTCGGTTGTCGGCATAACTTTTCTGTCGACTCTGAGCTGCTCTTATGTGTTGTTGAATAGATCTGACCTTTTCTGCCATTTCATCAATGAGATCAGGTCCTAATAGCTTTCTTTCCCCAACTTCATCCCAGCAAGTTGGAGTCCTGCATTTCTTTCCATAGAGAGCTTCATAAGGAGCCATCTGAATACTGGAGTGAAAGCTATTATTATAAGAACATTCCACCAAAGGTAGGTGTTGATCCCAACCACCTTTGAAATCCATAGAGCAAGCTCTCAACATATCTTCTAGGGTTTGAATTGTTCTCTCAGACTGACCGTCTGTCTGAGGATGATAAGCAGTTCTGAAACTCAACTCTGTATCTAGAGTATGCTGAAGACTTCACCAGAACATAGAGGTAAACCTCGGATCCCGATCAGATATAATAGAAAGTGGTACTCCATGCAATCTTACCACTTCCTTTACATATATCATGGCAAGCTGATCCAGAGAGAAATCCTCTCTAATAGCAATGAAGTGTGCATACTTTGTAAGACGATCAACTATGACCCAGATAGCATTATTTCCTTTGGATGATTTAGGAAGTCCTGTGACAAAGTCCATAGTGATGTTTTCCCATTTCCATTCGGGTATGGGTAATGGTTGTAACACCCCCTTAGACTTCTGTCTCTCAGCTTTAACTTGTTGACCAACCAAGCATCGAGAGACATATTCAGCAACATCTCTTTTCATGCCATCCCACCAGAAGTACTCTTTCAGGTCCCTATACATCTTCGTGCTTCCAGGATGAATAGAGAATGAAGAACTGTGAGCCTCATCCAATAGCTCCTTCTTTAATTCGGGGATGGGAGGAACACAAACCTGATTCCTGAACTTTATTATCCCATCACAATCAAGGTTGAATTCAGGAACATTTCTCACCTTCTTTTGTAACTCGACATCTTCTTTCTGTGCCTCTTTAATCATCACATGTATAGATGGTTGAACATTCAATTGAGAAAGATAAAATTTTTCCCCTTTCATTGTAATTCCAAGATCCATCCTTTGTAAATCCATAAATATTGGATCTTTTGTGATCCTCATCATGGATAAACTAGCATGGTCTTGTTGACTTAATGCATCTTCCACCTTGTTTGATTTCCCAGGGTGGTAATGGATTGAGCAGTCGTAATCCTTAATCAGCTCCAACCATCTTCTCTAGAACATATTCAGCTCCTTTTGTTTGAAAATATACTTTAAACTTTTATGATCAGTATAAATGTCACACCTTTCTCCATAAAGATAATGCCTCCAAATCTTTAATGCAAAGATTACCGCATCTAACTCCAAATCATGAGTTGGGTAATTTTTCTCATGTATTTTCAACTGTCGTGAGGCATAAGCTATCATCATATCATTTTGAATAAGAAAACACCCCAATCCCTTCTTGGATGCATCACTGTAGATCACATACCTTTCCCCACTACAAGGAAGTGTGAGCACAGGTGCACTGGATAACCTTCTTTTCAACTCCTTGAAATTCTCTTCACATCCCTCCATCCAAACAAACTTAAATAGTTTACGAGTCAACTTGGTGAGTGGATTAGATAATCATGAAAAATCTTTCACAAAACGTCGATAATATCCAGCCAAACCAAGAAAACATCAGATATCAGTTACTGTTGTTGGTCTCGACCATCTTTCGATAACCTCTGTTTTTGCTGGATCCACAGATATCCCCTCTTTTGAGATTATGTGACCCAAAAATGAAACTTTTTGATTCCAAAATTCACACTTGGTAAATTTGGCATAAAGCTTCTCCTTTCTCAGGGTCTTCAATATAATTCTCATGTGATCTTCATGTTCTTCCTTGCTCTTTGAATAGACAAGAATATCATCTATAAAGACTACCACAAACTGATCAAGATAGTCTCTAAAGACTCTATTCATTAGATCCATGAAGATAACCGGGGCATTAGTAAGACCAAATGGCATCACTATAAATTCATAGTGTCCATACCTTGTACGGAAAGCCGTCTTTGGTATATCCTCCCTTTTGACCCTTAATTGATGATACCCTGAACGAAGATCAACATTGGAGAAGTATTGAGCTCCATGTAGTTGGTCAAATAGGTCATCAATGCGCGGGAGATGATATTTTTTCTTGATAGTGATCTTGTTAAGTTCTCGATAATCAATGCAGAGTCTCATTGATCCATCTTTCTTCTTAACAAATAGAACAGGTGCTCCCCAAGGTGACACACTAGGGCGTATGAATCCCTTATCAAGATTCTCTTGGAGTTGCTTCTTCAATTCCTGCAACTCAATTGGGGCCATTCTATAAGGTGTCTTTGAAATAGGCAAAGCACCAGGTAAGAGTTCTATTGAAAACTCAACTTCACGATTCAGTGGAAGACCCAGTAATTCCTCCGGAAAGACATCATCAAACTCCCATACAATGGGAATATTCTTAATTGTGAGTTTCTCACCAACCATTTGAGAAAAATAACCTTCATTTAGTGGAATCAAGACCCATAAGATGGAAGGAATTTCCACTGGAAGGTTATGTTCATCCTTGCATTGATAGACGATCATAGATTGACCTGGAATATGAAATGTGACTTCCCTTCTTTGGAAATTGATATGAGCTCCATATAAAGAAATCCAATCCATGCCAAGAATCACATCAAATTCCACTATAGGAAGGATCACAAGATTTGCAGTAAGCACTTTCCCACAAACTTCGATCAGAGAAGAATTATAAACTTTTGATGTGACTGTTGTGCCATTAGGTGTTGTCACAGCTAACTCAACATCTAATTGTTGAGGTAATACGGTGATACCCTTAGAAAATTCTTCAGAAATAAAGGAGTGGGTGGATCCAGAATCAAATAAAACATTTGCTACTTTAGAGTGGATGGTAAGTGTACCTTTCACCACATCGTTATCGTACTCCACATCACTAATAGAAATTGCATGCGACTTTCCTTTGTCTTTAGCCTTAAGAATTTGTTGACATCGACCATCATCATTAACCCTTGGATTAGGGAATTTATTGGCATAATGTCCCATCTCCTTGCACTTGAAACATTGAAGTGTATTAGGTTAATTCTGTGTATCCCTTCCTTTGTTTGCATCATTAGACATCTTCTTCCCATCATCGCGACATTCAAATGCCCGATGACCTTCCTTTCCACATTTGAAACATTTACTTGTCCCATTAAGACAACTCCCTCCATGTTTATTTCCACACTTTGAGCATAAGGGAAAGATCATCTTCTTTTCAGTGTGCTCTTTAGATTTTCCTTTGAATTCCTTTTTCCTCTTCTTATCAAACCCATATGACTGATGGGTTACTCCAATCTCCATCTCAACTTTGAGAGCACATCGAACGATTTCCTCTTAGCTATTGAAGTCCCTTATGGCTAAGGCCCTTCGAAGACTTGGTTTTAAGCCACTAAAGAATCGATCGATCTTACTCTCAGGTTGGATAATAATACCAAAAGCGTACCTTGCAAGTCTTGTAAAATTTGCTTCATAGGTACCAACAGATTCATCATCCTTTTGCTTAAGTTCAAGAAACTCTTTCTCCATCTTTGTTCAGAGAATATGAGGGAAGTACCTATTGAAAGATAAGTTCTTGAACTCATCCCATTCCATGGACTCAATTTCATCCCTTTTCCTCGTATTCTTAAAATGATTCCACCATTGATCAGCATCTCCTTCCAAACGATACACTGCTAGGACAAATTTATCATGTTCAGAACATTGAAGAATTGAAAAAATATTTTCAGTAGTACTAATCCATTGTTTAGAAACTAATGGATCAGTAGACCCGGTGAATGAAGGTGGACACTGTCTCATGAAGGATTCAACAGAATGTTGCTCCTTCCTTTGCTCGTTTGGAGGTCCAGCATGATTCATAGCTTGAGAAAGTTGTGTGAGCATGGATACAAGATTTTTCATTCCATCTCCCATAACGTTTGGTTTCTCAGGGGGACAATCATTGCATTGCCCGTCGCATTCCGCATTAACACAATTCCTTCGGGTTCCAGCCATTGACTAAAACCAAGAAGAATAGTGTGAGCAACACTAATTATAATTGGAAAACCACATAATGAAGAATAAAATTTCACACTTAAGGTCTTATCCTAGGTTATTCATGGCCTTTTCTAAAACACTAATATTGTGTTCTATGCTTAGACTTATCCTTAGGGTTCTTACTAAGGCTTTCACATCCTAGTTTCCAAAGGTTGACTATACCTTTCCTCTGATACCAACTATAATGACCCATAATTTACATAAATTGTTATTACTTCAGAATTGATGCACACTTATTAAAACATATAACAAAACCAATAAAGGACCGTATAGTTATAGTTTCTTTAGAAACTGGGAAACATAAAAAACTGGTTCATAAAGAATCTACTTTGCCTCCCATTTATTTCAACATATCTAGAGTCCCTTTTTAGCATATTCTACTTAATAACCTTATTCCTGACCTGGGGAAATAAAACATACAAAAGGGTGAGCTCAAATGCTTAGTAAGGGTAAACAAAAGAAATATCAATCACATCATATACATAAGCACATAACTTTTGGAAATCTTAACCTGCAAAAGAGATCATAATTTCATAACATGGGATAAGTCTTAGTAGTGAAATGTAATCCCAATAATCATAAATTAAAGCATGAAACTTTGTGGCATACACACATAATCATAGAGAATCATTTCATATTAGTCAAGACTCATTTCCAAGACTATGTTAGTGGACAAAGTCCATTTCTGAACCGAGTCACCCTCGTTTCAGTCCTGTTTCACTGAATCGGTATAACCTACCGTTCCAGCCATGAATATCTCATGAGATATAAAATATTTACCCAATGCATTGGAGGGAGATATAGGTCCCACCCATCTCATAATTATACCATTCTTATGTGTGCCACAAAATCATAAACCATACATCATTGCATAACCCATGTAATAAAAATGGGAATCTTTAAACATCGTGACATCATAAAAAAATTCATATAAGATAAAAGAATTCATAAAAAAATATTTCCATCACAACATAATCAAATCAATATGGATAAAAACAGAACCCTTTATTATCTTAGATGGAAAATAATTTTGATAAAACACTTGAACTCCATTCTTGAGGAAAATATCCTTTCTGCTTCAAAAACACTTTTCCTTTATTAACATGTCGTACAATTATAAACTAAAAGAAGTTGACTAAAAATAAACTTGAAAACTTTTAAAGTAAGCTTCTTGGAAATAATGTTTTAAAAATCCATTCATGCCGTATAAGTTAAAAAAACATTCTTCTCGTACTTTTGTCGGAAAAGTCAAAAAAGTACCTCGTATGAAAAACGACAAAAGATTCCTTTCATATATTTTACTAAAAACTCAAAAAAGGGTAAAATTGGATTTAAAAAATTTTATGTGGATGGAAATAATATTACATATTGAGGAAACATGGATTTGGATGATAAAATACACCCCAGTAAATACTAAAGTATAAACAATCTCGGATAAAAATGAGATTGTGATATTTCCCTTACCTTAGGTTCGATATGCTTGTACGTGTCCGAACCTCTTGTATAATGATTTAAATAATGTTATTGACTTATTAGAGAATCATAATTATTGTTATGATATCATATATGGTCATATTCTTAGCTTCTTAGTAGTAATATTTCATTGCTACTTGTTATTCAGGTTTTTATAACTTTTTGTTCTTATGCGTGTTTTGTCGAATAAATTCTTATTCTTCTCTTTAGGTTATAGATACCTCATTTCCAGAGTGGTATTAGTGTAATATATATCATATTCATTCATTCAATCCATTTATATAATCATTATGAAATGAAGATCATGTAGAACGAGTCGCATCACATCGTGGAGACGATATTCCGTACGTACGCACGAGTGATGATATCATTCCTATGATCATGAAATTGTATTGGAGTGTATGTATAATATTTTAGAATTATTATCACTTTATAATAGTCATATATATTCATTATTTACACCATTATACTCATCCAAGTAATGTGGTGGTGGAAAATAGATTACACCACGGCGTGGAGACGGTATTCCGTACGTACGCACGCACAATGATTTCTTTTTCCGTAGGATGGATAGATGGTGAAATAGGGTTTTTTCATACTTATAATAAAATATCAGTATATGAGTGATAATGATGTTATTACTTCATAATGAAACAACTATATAAGAAGAAGTGGAAGAAGAAATAAAGATGAAAGAATCGGTAACGGACATTACCTCTTCTTTGAAGTGCTTCTTTGAGACCTCCTTTTATGGCACTAAAATAGGTCTTTGAAGAAGACCAGAACCTCTAGGATGTCTATAGGGAAGTGGAGAGGAGAAAGTGTCCGGGGTTGGCCGAGATTGAAGGCTCAAAGTGGTGTGAGGAAGAGAGGGAGGAGGTTCCCTTTTATAAGGGACGAGAGGGGCACCTTTGGAATAACTAAAAATATTATTTTATTATAAAGTCAAGTTTGGTTTCAAATAGCTCCAAATTGATTTATTTCGAAGCTAAGGTGGGGATGGGTCGAAATCCTCTCATCCAATAGAATTTAGACAAGTTTAGGTTCCTATTTTAACCTTATCATTTAGATTTAACATTAAGTTAAATAATTTTACTTTTATCGTGTCTTCTTGTGTTCTTATACTATATGGTTAATAAACTTACTATAAGTAGACAAACGAATCCCAAGTTGTTTATTATTAATATATATAACCTTATCCAAGTCATTTGGCCGAACCTTAGATTTTTAGGAATAAAATAACAATTACTAATATAATATTTGTTTTAAAAACTATTTTATGTCAATTTTGACACTATTTAGTAATTAATTTTTGTGAAAATCATAACAGAATGATTAGTTCGAAAAAAGTTAATTAACTCAATAATAACATGTCATATTAATCTAAAAAATTAGTGGAATTCATAAAAAGTCTCAAATTATATTTATTTGGGTATTTATAACATCAATTATGTCAATTTTTGATTAATAAGATAATTACTGCATCATCATTGTGTCATAAATAAATTAAATTATTTAATGTCTAAAAATTACAAATAAAATACCATTATTTAGGAAATCTTTTTATATTTCTAATGAACATTTATAGTCGAATTTATATTATGTATAACCCCATATTAAAAATTATTTACTTATTAAACTTTGATTTTAACTATTTTAACCCTTCTTTAAATAAATTAATAATAAATGTCCTAATCTAATCCAAGTGGACCTAAATGGTCATATTTTATTCCTAAGGTTGTTTTTGGTCGAATTACACTTGTCCAATAGAATTAGGACATGTGTTAGGGTAATAATAATATCCTTTTTACCCTTAACTACCCTATTCACTTTTAACCGTGGTAAAAAAAAGTAAAAAGTTACTATTCACCAAAAAATTATTTTCATCTCATTGAACCAAATTTTAATTACTGACATCAACTGTGTCTCTCAGATTTTCGAAATTCCACTCAAAAAAGCGGTAAAATTAAGTTTTATGAAAAATTCAGTTTTTTAACTACCACTTAGTGGTTTCACTATTCATCAAAAATTGAAAGTTTTCAGAAAAATACCAAAATTTCACCCTAGGATAATTTCGATATTCCAAATTCAAAAATGAAGTCCATTTTGAAAAATAAAATTTATAAAATTTCAAAAAGTGGTTATTACTATTCATAATGGCTAGTTTTAATAATATTTTAATAGCATATCATTGTTTAGTGAAACTCGGTATTGCGTACGACGCAAGCTATCGAGGAAGGTCGCGATTTTGTGTAAAGAAATCCAAGCAAGTGTTGTGTGTAGAAAAAGATTCCTTTGATGATTTATATAACATAAAAGTATCAGGTGTTACAATCTCAGCTGCAATGATCCTTCTTGATTTTCCATCTCTTGTCAGTTCTTCCAGAGCTTTTTCATACTCAAAAACAGCACTGTCTGGAGGAACCACTCCAGTGTAGTAATCAAATATACCTTCATGAGGAACTCTCAAACAGGCAGCCCACTCAGGAGACGAGAAACTAACTTCATTTCCATTGACTCTGTACATTAGCTTATTCACATTTTCTTCCTCTTCGAATGTCAGATACTCATATAATTCTTTCACGAGCTTCGGGTAGTAAGTTCCATTGTTGTTGGCAAAGCATTCGGTCCATCCTTATGCATATAGTACTCTCAGTACTAATGAATTGCTCGACAGGATCCATTCTTCACTTGACTCCTTCTCAGCAAAGATTTGTCTCTTGGTCAGATGCAGGTTTATCGGTCCCGACAGAGTGTTACTGGTGCCACTGGATTCGGCTCAAGTTCTCTTAGACCTTAGCGCATCCTCATTAATAGTCGGAGGTCTCTTGGTTCTGGCTATAGAGATTGAGAGAGGTTCGAGGGCCCAGGTGAAGGGTCAGGGTTTAAGAATTTTGAGATCAAGGTTTAATATTGGGAGAGTAATGTGGATTGAAATGTGTTCATTGCCTTTGATTTTATCATTTAGGGATTAAAACAAAATAAAATAGAAATATTAAAAAGAAACAAAACGGTTTGAATTCCCGCAAATAAAATCAACCAGTAAGGTATTCAATAGTGATATATACCAGTGAGGTATAACTGTAAGGTCCAACTGTGAGGGTCAACTGTGAGGTCTAACAGTGAAGTTCGATTGTGAGGTCTAACAGTGAGGTTCGACTGTGAGGTCTAACAGTGAGGTTCGACTGTGAGGTCTAACTGTGAGGTTCGATTGTGAGGTCTAACTGTGAGGTTCGACTGTGAGGTCTAACTGTGAGGTTCGACTGTGCTGAAATTAATCATACCTAATTCATGTTTGATGTAATTTAACCTCTCATAATTCAAAGGCTTTGTAAATATATCAGCCAATTGTCATTCAGTGCCAATGAATTCAAGAGTGATATCACCCTTTTGACAATGATCCCTCAAAAAGTTATTTCGCACATCAATATGCTTTGTCCTAGCATGAGATACTAGATTTTTGGAAATGTTAATAGCACCTGTATTGTCACACTTTATAGAGACATGTTTGAATTGAAATCCATAGTCCAATAAAGTATGTTTCATCCACAGAATTTGAGCACAACAACTACCAGCAGCTATATACTCAGCTTCGGCAGTAGATAATGCAACATAATTCTGCTTCTTGCTACACCAAGATACTAGTGACTTGCCTAAAATGTGACATGTCCCAGAGGTGGTTTTTCTATCTAACTTGCAAATGGAAAAATCAGCATCAGAATAACTCAACAAATAAAATGATTTTCCTTTTGGATAAAATAATCCTAAGTTGGGAGTATGTTTGAGATATTTAAAAA
This sequence comes from Viscum album, assembly GCA_963277665.1. Taxonomy (NCBI): domain Eukaryota; kingdom Viridiplantae; phylum Streptophyta; class Magnoliopsida; order Santalales; family Viscaceae; genus Viscum; species Viscum album. The sequence continues at coordinate 114,662,606 of OY728139.1, read as the reverse complement.
TTCTTTTCACAGCAGTTAAATGAGACTCTTTTGGATTGGCTTGAAAGCAAGCACACATACATACACTAAACATGATGGCAGGTCTACTAGCTATAAGATAGAGTAGACTCCCTATCATACCTCTGTAGTTGGTTTGATCCACTGGTTCTCCAGCTTCATCTGTATCCAACTTACATGTGGTACTCATAGGTGTGTCACTACCTTTACTTCCATCCAAATAAAAACGTTTTAAAAGATCCTTAATATATTTTCATTGATTAAAAAAATGCCATTTTTATTTTGAAAGATCTGAAATTCAAGGATAAATTTGAGTTCTCCCATAATATCATTTCAAACTCATTTTGCATCATTTTTGAAAAATCAACACATAATGAACTTTTAGAAGATCCAAAAATAATATCATCCACATAAATTTGTACTATCAAAACATATTTAGAAATCTATTTAATGAAAAGAGTAGGATCAGCTATCCCTTTAGTAAAACCTTTTGAAATAATAAAAGAGCTGAGCCTATCATACCATGCTCTTGGATCTTGTTTTAAGCCATACAAAGCTTTTGATAGTTTGAAAACATGATTGGAAAAATGGGTATTTGTAAAACCAGGGGGTTATTCAACAAACACATCCTCAACTATACATCCATTTATAAAAGAAATTTTAACATCCATTTGATAAAGTTTGAAATTCAGATGAGCTGCATAGGCAAGTAGTATCCTAATAGCTTCTAGTCTAGCTACAGGTGCAAAGGTCTCCTCATAGTCTATTCCTTCTTCTTGGCTATATCCTTGTGAAACTATCCTAGATTTATTTCTAACTATATTCCCAGACACATATACTTTGTTTCTAAACACCCATTTAGTGCCTATGGTTAGAGTGTCCTTGGGTATTTCCAATAACTCCCAAAATTTATGTCTTTCGAACTGATTTAGTTTTTCTTGAATAGCCATTGCCCAAAATTCATCATTGATAGAATCATTAATATTTTTGGGTTCAAGAGGTGAAAGAAAAGCTTGATGTTCAACCTGGTTTCTTAGAGAAGCTCTAGTTTGTGTTCCTCTATTTAAATCGCCTACAACAACATCTAGAGGATGATTTTTAAGAGTCCTAGTACCTCTAGGAAGGGTTGAACTAGATTCTTCATAGTTGTCTGTTGGTTCAAAATCGGCAGGAGAAGATTCTGGAAAATTTCTAGAACTGGATACTTTTAGTGGGGATTCACTATCCTTATCATTAAGGTTTAGATTTGATAAATATTCCTCAAGATTTTCAAAAGAAGCTTTAGGATCATGCGGATCAGTCTCATCGAATTTTATATGAACTGATTCTTCCACACATTTGGTTTTCTTATTAAACACTCTATAGGCTTTACTTGAAATAGAATAACCCATAAAAATGCCTTCATCACTTTTGGGAGAAATTTTTTCAAGATTATCTTTAATATTAAGAATAAAGACTTTACAACCAAAAAATCTAAAGTAATTAACCTTAGGCTTCCTATTATTCCAATGTTCATAAGGGGTCCTTTTTAGAATAGGTCTAATTAAGACTCTATTAATAATGTAACAAGCTGTATTTACAGCTTCTGGCCAAAAATAATCAGGTAAGTCATACTCATTAATCATAGTTGTTGCAATTTCTTGAAGGGTCCTATTTCTTCTTTCTACAACTCCATTTTTTTGGGGTGTCATAGGGGCAGAAAATTTGTGACTATAGCCATTGTGTGAGCAGTAAGATTCAAACTCATGATTCTCAAACTCACAGCCATGATCACTTCTTAGAGTTTTAATCTTAAGTCCACTATGGATTTCTACAGACATAAGATATTTGACAAAGTAGGAACATGCTTCACTTTTGTGAGCTAGAATGTATACCCAAGTATACCTAGAAAATTCATCTACAAGAACATAAACATAGTGCTTCCCATTTAAACTTTAAAATCTTGATGGTCCAAAAAATCCATTTGAACCAACTCAAGTGGTTGAGAAGTCGAAACTTCTTTCTTTGGTTTGAAAGAAACTTTGTGTTGTTTTCCCTTTTGACAGGGATTACACACTTTATCATTTGGGAATTCCAATTTAGGTAAGTCTCTAACTAAAAATTTATTAGATAGCTTCCTAAGTGAGTGCACATTACAGTGTCCTAATCTTCTATGCCACAACCAAGATTCTTTATGAAAAGCTTTTAAACAAGAAACATTTTGTTTAGCTAAGGAGTTTAAATCAACAAGATATACAATCTCATTTCTACATGCAGTGAAAACTAAGTCATTATTTGAATTAAAAACATTGTATGAATAATTTTCAAATTTAACATTAAGGCCATCATCACATAACTGAGATATGCTAAGTAAATTATACTTTAATCCATCAACAAATAGTACTTAAGAAATTAATATTATATCAGGGTTACCAATCTGGACTAAGCTGATGATTTTTTCTTTTGCATTGTCACCAAAGGTGACATGCCCACCATCAAATTTAATTAGACTCTTAAAGAATGAATAGTCTCCTGTCATATGTCTTGAACATCCACTGTCCAAGTACCATAGGGTCTTACAGGAACTCTTTAAGTAACTTCCCTACAAAACAGATTAAACATAGGATAATTTTGGTACCCAGATCTTCTTGGGTCCAGAAAGGTTATCCAATAAAACTTTGGGAACCCATATTTACTTTATAGGTTTTCTAAAATCAAAAAACATATTTTGAGACATAAATACTTTGTTTGGTACTTTAGAATGTTGTTTCTCAAAAGATTGTCCAGAATTAACAATGAACTGTCCAGATTTTGGAACAAATTTGGTTTTTCTAACGTGTCTCTGTCCAGGCTGATATCCTAGTCCAGTTGTATATTTTGGAGCAATATGTTTTCCTAGGAATTGTGTCAAGGTATCCTGATTAGCAGTGAACTTTTCAATATAATTTTTCAATTGTTCATTAGATAATTTGAGTTGAGTATTCTCTTTCAACAATTGATCATTTTTTTCTTTTTCTATACTTAGATCTATTTTGATATTACTAGTCAAGGAATGATGTTTCTTCAAAGATTTGTATTTATATTATAGTTTATTACAGGTATCTTCCAGTACGTTTCAATATTCAAACAGTTCATACTTAGACATATTTTCATCATTATCTGAGTCACTGTTATTTTTAGAATAATAATCATTTAGAATAGGGGAAACAAGCACCTCAGATGTGTTAGTCATGAAGCACATGTTGGCATGATTATTTTCAGAATCAGTGGATTATGATTCACTTGTACTGTCTTCCAAAGCACTCCAGGTTGCTTTCATGGCTTTCTTGTACTTTTTTTCCTTATAGTAATATTTCTTTTTGAAGTTTAACTTCAGACAATCAGCCTTGATGTGTCCTTTCCTCTTGCATTCATAGCAGACTATATCATTTTCCTTGTCAGATTTCTTCCAATACTTCTTCCACTTACCTTGATGATCATACTTACCCTTGTAGTTTGGTTTTCTAGAAAAATTTTTCTTCCTATAAAACTTCTTAAATCTCCTAGATATTTGATCCATTTCTTCATCACTGTCTGAGTCTGAATTTTCACTAGCTGAACTTTCAGTGGGTATATGTATTTTCTCCTTGTCTTTTCTCTTTAAAGCAGTAGACTTGAATGATACAGATTTTCTTTTGGGTTCATCATCTTCTTCTTTGTTCAACTTCAATTCCTCTTCATACATCATTAGTTTACCAATCAATTCCTTAACCGGTAGCTTGCTGATATCACATGACTCACGGATAGATACAAAAGTGCCTCTCCATCTGTCAGGCAAACATCTCAATATTCTCATGATATTATCCTTTTCTGGAACAACTTTTGCTAGTGAACTCATGGTGTTGACAATCTCATTAAACCTAAGATACATATCAGAAATGGGTTCATCAGGTATCATCTTAAAATTATCATATTTAATAGTATAAGTATTTAATCTCATTTCCTTCACATTGGTTGTTCCTTATTGAGAAATAGCCAAGGTGTCCCATATTTCATGAGCTGTTTTACATGCAGAAATTCAGTTAAATTCCTCATCTCCTAAAGAGCAATAAAGGGAATTCATAGCTATACAGTTATTGTTGTAATCATACTTTGTAGAATCATCCCAGGTAGATCTAGCAGTTTTGGTAATTTCATATTCTGATTCTATAGTAGACCAAATATCAAAACTAATACTTTCCAAATGAATTTTCATTTTGATTTTCCATTGGGCATAATTCACACCATTAAAAAAGGTGTCCTGTTAGTAGAAGAACCTTCTAGTCTATTGTCCATAACTAGATTTTAGAAAATATATTAAAGAGAGAATATTTAGAACTAATAGAAATTTAATATCATTAAGTAAAACTAAAATCACAGTTTGAAAATAGAGGGTTTGAAAACCTTTTATTTATAAATAAGAATGAAACATATGATACCAAATGTTGGTTGGAGTGTATACTCAAGAGGGGGGTGAATTGAGTTCCCATTAAAATTTCTGTTAAAAACTGTTAGTATTAAAATCCCCCAAATTAGAACAGCCCAGTCAATTAAGGCAGTAGAGATATAAGTGAGTTATTGTTCAACAGGTTTCTCAAAGGTTGATTACTCCTCAGTTGAATCAGTATGAGAACTAATTCGACTTTTGAAACAAGTTTACTAAACAAATAAGATATACACACTAACTAGAACTAACTATCAGAGTGAATGTAAAAATAGATTTATGTTTTTCCTAATATAAGCACAGTGGATAGATGTTAAACAGAGTAAAGAAAAGATGAACACAAAAAATTTAAACAAGAGGTTCAATCTTAAGACAAGACCTAGTCCTCTCCACATGGTGATCACCTGCCACCAAGAAATTATATTAAAAGTGATACACAGCCTGTATCGGGATTTACAACAGATTTCACAAACTTTCCAGGTTTTCAACCTCTACCACAGTTCTACATGGGAAAATAAACTTCCAAGCCACACCAGGATTCTTCTACAGTTATACGTGGGAAACAAAAATAAAGAGAGTTTATAATGAGAATTTTCAATATCCCTCAGTTCAAGTACAAGAGTTAGTGTGTGTAACATACACACTGCTCACAAATGTAAAGTAATTAAACTCACTAGAGCTAAAGATAGTAAGGATGAGTTTAGAATGTTCTGTTGTATTGGAAGATCATCTCTGGACTCGTTGGAATGAATGATATGAAGTTTTGGTCCTTTTCTGCAACTTGACTCCAAAACAGAGTGTCGCAACTTTCAGGTTATGACTTACAGATGTAGAGATGATCAGATTATTGGATGTTACGCTCTTTGAAGCACACCATGATAGCTTGAAAAATATTCTTTCAATTGATCCTCTTGAAGCTCGATATTATTCTGAATGAGAGATTGAGGATTCTTCTTCATATTGTGTATGATTCTATCCTATGAGTGTTCTCTGTATATTCAATATCTCCACGCCACTTCTCTTGTTTTTGTAAGAATATGTTGGTCACTTAGATCTGAATGTATTTCTCATATATATATATATATGCTCTATTCCAGTTCAACTTTTTTGACTTGGTTCAGTAGGGGCCGATAGGAAAGATGCTTTACCCACGTGTGGTCTTCCTCGTACATCGTACTATTTCCTAATATCCCTCCAAATATCCTCAAATAATGTCAGGTGCATTAATTTGTCTAGACATGACCGTTATAATATTATTAATAAAATTGGTAAAGGAAAGAATAGAATATCATTTGACTGGTAGCAGATGCATTTCACACGGTAGACTTCAACTATGGTATTTTCAACTGTGGACTTAATCGGTAGGCTCAACAGTAGACCTTTAATAGTAAGCTTCTAATTGATTGTTCTGTAACATTTGACTACTTCAACTGTAAGCTTTCCAACTGCAGACTTGACCAGTGAAGTTCTCAATAGAAGACTTGAGAAAGAGTTTGATAGTGGAATTCTAACAGAAACCTTGTTACAGCAGTGACCTTATGATAATAACTCTTTATCTGTGATCTTTGATAAGAAGATCATCGGTAGACTTGTGATCGTAACTTTATACCGGTATCTTCCAACAGTGACTGTAAATCTTCAACAATGATCTTCTAGCATTAGTGACTTAGAGTGATAGTAATCTATAACAGTGACTTTGAGCAGAAGGCTCTTACCAGTAGGCTTTAACAATGAACTTATATTTAGATAAATATGGACTGTAAGTTGATGCATAAAATTCATGAGTCTTAAGAATATACATTGTTGAGAATAAGATAATTGTATATGTAGATTAAAAAAATTAATGACTGACTTAATATATTATGATCAGTATTTAAAAATGATTTGGGATTATCAAAACAGGTGAGTCCAACAACAGCAACAACAACACCACCACCAACAACAACAACAAAAACAACAACAACAACAACAATAATAATAATAAATTATCAGTATATTTATGATATTGTATTTATTATTTTAATATTATTAGAACATATGAAGAAGAATTAAAATAATAAATAAAATTGAAAGGTTTGGTAAAGAATATTACCTCTTCTTCTATGAACTCCCTTTAGACCTCTTCTTATGGGACTTAAGATTTGTATATTAGGGATAAAATAACTTATATAAATTTAATAATGATGTTTAAAAGATAAATTTTCTAGGATTTATTGAGCACTATGGATTAATGTTGTATAAAGAAGTGATAAAGGTGGTTCCCTTTTATAATTGAGGTCAGGGGAACTTTTGGAATTTCTCAAAAGACTAAAATATAATACGACTATTCTAGAGCCAAATTTTTCCAAATAGAAAGGGTTCAGAAGGAAACATGGTATAGGGTTGTAATACTATAACCAATAAAATTTAGATAAATTTTTGTATTATTTTAAAAATTATCATTTTTTAACCATTATCTAGCCTATTTTAATTTTATCTATGGTAATAATTTTTTTAATATTAAAGGGTTTTAATTATTACATATAAGGTGAAAATTGGACTATAAATGGTACATTTATGATATTTTAAACGATATATTATCAAATTCTTCTTTATTTAATAATTTTATGATTCTTATGTAATTTAATAAAATATTATTCTCATAAAATATCTTTATTTTCAACTTGGACCCTATTCATTACTTTGAGTTTAATAACATCAAGATAAAAAATTAAATTAAAAATAAATATTTTATTACATCCATAACATGTTATTATAATCTATAAATTTTTTTAATCACATTATTTATCTCAAATTATATTACTTATAATATTTATAATAACATTTATTTTGTTTTTCTATTAACTAAATTAATACTATATTAGCATTGCACAAGCATATATGGTAATTATGTAATTTATAAAAATTATAAATAAATTTATATCATGAAAATAAGTTTATTATGATCAAAATATACATTTATATTTTTTTCAAAATTTATTTTATATCACATATATATATAATGAAAACATATTTAATGTGTTATTTTGACTTGTTCTAGTCGTACACAAGCATTACACAAGCATTACACAAGCATTACACAAGCATTACACAAGCATTTGGATAAGACATTTTTTTATAACACAAAAATATTTTTAACCATAAAATAAATAAATAATAAATAATATTTAATAACCAAGTCAATCAATAACTTATAATATCAGAAATATTTTTTTGGTTATAAAAATTGACTGATCCTGTGTCGTGTAGGCTCCGTGTTGGAATTAAAAATGATTTTCAAAGTTATTATGGAATAAATTATAATCTAATGTTTCTAATTTTTTATGTATGATTTTTTAGTATTTTATCAATTTTTTTAATTCAATAGGTTTCATAAATTTTTATATTATGTTTATCACTTGGTGATATTATAAAAGATACCGTAATTCATTAAAAATTGGATTTTTTTACTATTCACTAAAACTTTTACTTCTTTAGAAAAATTTCAAAAAAATCACTCTATGATAAGTTTGGATTTATGTATCGAAAAATAAATTTCATTTCATGAAATTAAATTCCTATAACTGGTAGAAATTAATTTTAAAATATGTTTGAAAAATGAGTTGAAAATCACTTTTTAGAAAAAAATAGTTTTTCTTAAAAATTCCTATTTATGTATATAAATAATTTCATACCAAATTAAATTATAAAACTTATTACAATGAAACAAATTGAATTATTAATAATATTTTATAAATAATTTCACTTTTATATCATTTTAAAATAAAATGGAACTTTTCAAATATTTGACACAAAAATACAGTTTTTAATAAAATCAGCATTTTCCACTATTCAATAGAAAATCCACCTTATTAGAAATATCCCAAAACTTATCCCTAATATTATTTTGAAATGATTATTTAAAAATGATATTATTTTTATAAAATAAAATTTATATATGTTCAAAAAATTAATTATAATATTTTTCGCACAAAAATAAATATAAATCATTTTTTAAGAAAACATATTTTGTAATAATAAAATAGTTTTACTGAAAATTGAGTACTTATTTATTAATAATTACCATTGATTTTTCATTTTTTAGGTTCATAGTATATATATATGTTTCATAATTTTTTTAATTCTATTCATACCATCCAATTCAATGGCTTAGTTATATTGGCCGCATAATAATATATTTGGGGGTTTATTTAACCTTGGTGTTGTGTGTCGTATACACTATCAAACATGATGTGCTTTTAAAAATATTTGGGTGTTAAATTATCCCCCTTAAATAAAATTTCTCCTCTAAATTTGAAAATTTTATCGATAATCATGGGTTTTAAATTTTAAAATACCTTTATTGAGAACCTACCTCATAAAAAAGGATAATTAAACTTTCTCTTAAATGGGGGAAATGGAAGTATGAAGGTCACCAAAAAACTAGGTTTCAAAATAGGTGAACATTAGTGGGAAGTAAAAATATGTACATGGAATGAAAAACTAACACCCAAGGATTAATAATGAGTGATAGAGATCATGGTTATCACAAAACCATAAATATGTGTTGGGTTTAAAGGCCATTGATTTCTCGGTAAGAAAATTAAATTGATAACAATTTTATTTCAAGATCATTTCTGAAAGTTGAGGGATTTATTTACCATTTAGACTAATAAAATAAGTAAATATATAGACTTGTTATCTTTCTATTTCATAGGCACAATTTCATCCTTTGGATGTACTTTGATCAATTTCTACAATATCTCTTACTCTAAGAAATGAATATCCAATATGAAATTTTACACCTAAAGCACTAAAATTAACATTTAGAAGATCATTATCTCAATAAAATAATAAAAAGTAATTATTATTGTCACTAGATATTTTACAAGACCAAAATGGTTAATAAAAGTTATCTAATAACACCCAAAGTTTAATTTAATACATTCCATAAATATTTAACCCTAAGACTCATAAAAAATATGTCTGTCCAAATTCAATGTCCAAAAATATAGAAGGAATGTTAATAAATTTTCAAAGTATAATTAACATTATATTCACTAAAAAATATAACGTAGCTCTTAATGTTACATACCAAATATATCAACACCTTTATCACTATAAAAACATAAATAAAACATGTATTCTTACAAAAATAAAATCTCATGTTGTCGAATATATTACTTTAATCCAAACATGTATTAAACTCAATAAAAGATAACATAAACCACAAAATCACTAACCAATTTCATGGTCAAAATTACTATCCCATAAACATATATTTATCATTATTATCTCAACATAGAGCACATGTTAAGGGTTATATTCCATCAATCATGTGTTTACCAAATAAATCAACTTTCCACTAAATCACTTTTCATTGTTATCAAAACCATTTAACATATACTATCAAATACTTAAATAAATAGTACTATAGTACAATACAAATATATTTCAAAATTATTATAACTATAAATTAATTTAAAAATAATCCTATAACATAATTCCTAAATCAAAATAATTTAATTATTCCAATTCGATTATAGTAATAGCATAAGACTGACCTTGATCCCTTTTCTTTTTTGAGCTATATTGTCACGACCCGACCTCCGGGCCCGTGCCGTGACTACCCCAAGCCCGCCTTCCATAGGCCAGGGGCTGGCGACTAGCACCAAGGCGTAAAATCCCGGTAAACAGGGAAGGCATTGCCTTTATAAGTAACAACCACCACAGAGTCCGCAAGCGGAAAGTAACTACAAAGTGCAGAAAAGTAAAGGGGGCCAGAATACAAGCCCAACTGAAAGTAAAACTGAAAAGAAAAAGAACAGCAACTGAAGAAAAGACGGCGGCCTCATGTCGTCCACTGGAAATCCCACCTGAAGGGTGGGTACAGATAGCCTCCAGGCTCCTCGGGTCCCACGTCCGCTCCGAGCACGTCCCGCCCAGTGGTCCGCCTCCAGGTACCGTCCTGCTCCACGCCCCAACCGAGATCAGCGCTGTCCGTCGTCTGCATCCAACACAACAAGGTGCGGGCATAGCCCGTGCAGGGGTGAGTATAAACTACTCAGTAAGGACCCCGAGACCCCCGAAGGTCTCCCGAAATCCACAAAGGATATAGCACAAAAGAAAGGGGAAACCACGAAGAAACAACTGACTCGACTTAGGTATATGACCATACATATACCTAAGTCCCCATTTCTAGCTCTGCTCTCGAGCTCAAGGTCAACTCGATCCACACAGGAAAGCAAGACTCAAATCCACCAGGGAGAGTAAATAGTAAATAGTAAATCCACATAGGATAGTTCAACACAATCCACAAAGGAGAGTAACATAAGATTAAGCTCAACCAGGTATACTTTTTCAGATGACACCAAAGATGATCACTGATCCATCTAAGTCGTCGGACCCACGAAGGATCGATAGGTACTAACCCTCGCAAAAGACCCACACAGGATCGGGCTCACACAGAACCTGTAGGCAGTGGCTCACACAGAACCGTAAGAGATGACCCACACAGGATCGGGCCCACACAGGACCTGTAGAACTGATCCACGTAGGATCCCTGAGTGCAGTAGTCGACGCAGTCCACTGAGGATCTCTGCATAGTCGTCGCCGCAGTCCACGAAGGATCTCTGCTCTGTCGTCGTCGCAGTCCACGGAGGATCTCTGCTCTGTCGTCGAAGTCACAGCCAGCGCTAGGGTTCCCGCACACAGCGAGCTCGTTTAGGAGGGTCCGCTCCACGAGCCGAGAGGCTGATACATCAACTGACACGTAGTCCGAAGTTGATGTATCCAAAAGTTCCGTATCGACAACAGGATCTCAACGCAACAGATGGCGCGTCAATCGGACCCCCGGTCTGAGAGTTATTGGCATTTTCGTCCCAGGGGCCCGGTTGGTTTTTAGGGCAAAACCAACCCGAACGTACTCCGCCTGTGTCCGATCCTCGGGCGGAGTATGCCAAACGTTCGGTCTCACTTAGAGGAAACTACCACAGCTGACGGTACGTCGATCGGACGTCCGTAGCTCAAGTTATGAGTGTTTCCGCTCCGAGGGCCCGGTTGGTTTCGTGTACGAACCAACCCGGCTGAACCCAAAGTCTTCCGAAACCTTGAGTGTAATATACCGAAACGACCGTATCGATCCAAGGATCGCATATCCGCTGACGGTTCGTCAATCGGAGGTCCTAGGCCCAAGATATGGGCAAAAGACCGAAGAGGGCCCGAAAACGGGGGTTCTGGGCCCGGGGCGACCCTGCCCGAACCACCCCTGGGTCGGCCGAACTGGGTCGACCCGAACCGGGTCGACCCGACCCGGCCTGGGCACGGCCCGGCCGACCGGACCGGCCGGCTCAGCTTCGGCCGAGCGGCCGAAGAAAACCGCCGCGGGTTTGACCCGCGGCTTGGAGGAACGCGGCCCGCGCGGGCCGCGTGCTGGGTGGCCGGACCGCGGACGCGGTCCGGCGGTTCGCCGCCGCCGCGGCCGAGCCGCGGCGGATCCTCCTGCGGCGCGCCGGGCGCCGCCTCCTCCGGTCGCCGGCGCCGCCGCGCCGGCGACCCGCGCCGCCGCCGCCTTCCGCGGGCCGCCGGAGTTGCTTTGGTGGCCCGATTCCTCTCCCGTCTGCGCCGTTGCTCCTCCCGGGGGCCGATCTTCACTGCGGGATCAACGGATCGCCCTTGCCGCATGGTTCGTCGTCGCTTGCCAAAACCGCACACGAAAAGGATCGGCGGAGGGTTGTCGGGTCTTGTTCGTTAGACCCGCACCCTCCGCGTTAGTCATAAACAACGGGAGAAAGGGGCTACAACAATTTTTAATCAAGATAAAAAAAAATTGTTCACTTCTTTTTCTTTTAAACGGCAATTCAATTTTAATTAATTGAAAATATTCATTCCGGTTCTTTATTCAAAAAGAAGTAAAAACACGGGAATGAATCATCAAGAATTAAATCCCTACCTTGTCGTCGTCGTCGGACGAGAGGTCGTCGCAGATTTGGTGATCGTCGCGGAAGAGACGCTCGTCGCACCGCGGGAAGGAGTCGCGCCGACGATCATCGGATCAAGATCAAACGGATTTAATTAATTTAAATCCGTTGATATCGAATTATAAAAAGGGAGAATTTAGAAGATTCGATTCTCACCTTTAACCGCCGATCGTAGGTTCGCCGCGGAAGAAGAAGCGCTGAAGAAGAAGAAGAAGGTCGCGGAAAAAGTTTGTCGACGTCGCGGATCACGGTGTGCGTCATCGAATTTTGGTTCCGGCGTTCTTCGCGTTCTTCGCGTTCTTCGCGTTCTTCGCGGGGAGAGTGGAGGCTCAGAGAATTCGCACAACGATAGCAATCCTCCAAAATAGACAAGTTTGTCTATTTTATTAATTTGCCAACGAACGCAAACGCGTAAGTAACGACCCATTAAATTCGTTGAATTAATTCAACGAATGAAACAGCCCATTTAATTCACGAAATAAACCGCCCAATTAAATGGTCTGTTAAGAATTAAGGAAAACGCGTCGGTTGACTTTTCAGTTACTTTGACGGGTTTTCGCGGGTGCGTTACTTAGCGAAAGAAACGGCGGGGCTCGTGCGGGCCCCACATCACAAATATCCTACCAAGGGGTAGGGTATTTCCGGATAGCACCCTATCCGCTTTAACTCAGTTCAAGTGGCTTCCAAGCGGCTTAAGCGAAATAAAATAAAGTTGTCGCACAACCTTTATTTTATTTCCGACTTAAAGCCCAAAATTTTTAAAACCACGGTTGAGCAAACGCAACTCCGGAAGAGGCGTTTCTAAGCAAATACCGGCGCTGCGATTTCATCGGTGCCCTCAGAATTCGATTCCGGGCACCGGTTCAAAAGATAGAAAATCCCGCTCGTCCATTCACTGAACGTACCCAAGACAAACTTCGGAAATTGATTCCGGGCACACCGGGCCTCGGAATCAGGTGCCGTCTGAAGCTGCGCTCTTGTAAAATTCCAAAGAAAATAAAGAAAAAAATTTCCTTGAAATTTGCGGGTCTTTACATTACTCCCACCTCAGGGCTTTACGTCCCCGTAAAGATACATCAAAAACTAGGGGAACAAATGGGGATACTGAGCACGCATCTGAGCCTCCCACTCCCAAGTGCTCTCCTGGAGGTTCCCGTGCGGCCATCTGACGCGCACAAGAGGAATCGACCGCCCACGTAGGACCCGCTCCTGTCAATCCTCGATCTCCACTGGGACCTCCGCAAAAGTCGCCACATCGTCCACGTCCAGCTCCCCAAAGTCGATGATGTGCGTCGGGTCGTGCACGTATCTCCTCAGCTGAGACACGTGGAAGACGTCGTGCACCCGGTGCAACTGAGGTGGTAGAGCCAGGCGATAAGCCACCTCTCCTATCCTGCTGAGGACCTGGAAAGGCCCGATGAAGCGTGGAGACAACTTGCCGCCTCGGCCAAATCTCCGTAAACCACGTCGAGGTGAGACACGCAAAAAGACGTGGTCGCCATCCTCGAACTCTAGTGGCCTCCGCCTCCTGTCAGCATATGACTTCTGCCGGCTCTGAGCTGTCCTCATCCTCTCCTGGATGATCTGGACCTTCTCTGTCGTGGCTCGGACCATCTCTGGTCCCACGAGTGCTGACTCCCCAGGGTCTGTCCAGCACAACGGTGATCTGCAGGGTCTGCCGTACAACGCAGCGTATGGTGCCATCCCGATGGTGGAGTGGTAGCTGTTGTTGTACGCGAACTCCACCAAGGGTAGGTGGTCCTCCCAGCTGCGACCAAAGTCGATAACACATGCACGGAGCATGTCCTCGAGTGTCTGTATGGTCCTCTCAGTCTGACCATCCGTCTGAGGGTGGAAGGCTGCGCTCAGATGGAGCCGCGTCCCAAACGCCTCCTGTAACCCCTTCCAAAGCCGGGAAGTGAAACGAGCATCTCGATCGGAGACGATAGACGATGGCACACCGTGAAGCCGTACGATCTCCTGGACATAAAGACGTTCCAAGCTCTCCACTGAGCCCTGCTCTCTGATGGGTAAGAAGTGTGCCGACTTGGTGAGTCGGTCGACAATCACCCAAATGGAGTCGTGACCTCTGGAAGTGCGTGGAAGTCCAGTCACGAAGTCCATAGATATGCCGTCCCACTTCCGCTCCGGGACCTCCAAGGGCCGTACCAAGCCTGCTAGTACCTGATGCTCTGCCTTCACCTGCTGGCAGGTGAGGCATCGTGAAACGAACTCTGCCACAACTTTCTTCATGCCCGGCCACCAGTGCTGTCGTCTGAGATCCTGGTACATCTTCGCCGCTCCGGGATGTACCGCCAAGGGAGAAGTGTGAAACTCTCTCAGCACCTCCTCTCGTAAAGAGACTGGTACGAAGGTACGTCCTCTGAAAAGGACGTCGTGCTCTGCTCCAAGGGAGAAACCATCAGGCGCCTGACCTGAGGATATCAGTGCACGCCGGGTCTCACAGTCAGCGTCCCCACGCTGAGCCTCTCTGACCCGCTGTAGAAGTGGAGGAGAGACTGTGAGAGACTGAAGAAAGGTTGTTCCGTCTCTATCCACGAAGGATATCTGTAAGGAGGCTAGCTGCTCCGTCGCCTCCTCAAGTAGCTGAATGCCCGTCCTCCTGCTGAGGGCATCGGCTACCACGTTCCCCTTCCCAGGAGTATAGACTATCTCAAAGTCATAGTCCTGGAGGAACTCAAGCCATCTCCGCTGTCTCAGGTTCAGGTCCTTCTGAGAGAAGATATACCTGAGACTCTGGTGGTCAGAAAAGACTGTGAAGCGCTCGCCCATCAGATAGTGCCGCCAAGTCTTCAGAGCGAAGACCACTGCTGCTAACTCCAGGTCATGAGTGGCGTAGTTCTGCTCATGCGGCCTCAACTGACGTGATCCGTAGGCGATCACGGCCCGATCCTGCATCAGGACGCACCTGAGTCCAGTCCCTGATGCGTCGCAGTAAACTACGTATCCAACTCCCTCCTCAGGCAACCTCAAGATAGGTGCGCTGGTCAATCTCTGTCTCAGCTCCTAGAAGCTCTGCTGACATCTGTCTGACCACACAAAGGGTTTCCCCTTCTTTGTCAAGGCTGAGAGTGGTTCCGCAACTCTGGAGAAGTCTGGCACAAATCTCCGATAGTATCCGGCTAGGCCCAAGAAGCTCCGCACCTCCGTCACGCTCCTGGGTGGCTCCCAAGCTAGCACTGCCTCGATCTTCGCGGGATCCACTGCAACTCCCACCTCAGAGATGACGTGCCCCAAGAAGTGGACCTCACGTAACCAGAACTGGCACTTTGAGAGCTTTCCATAAAGCTGGTGCTCTCAGAGTGTGTCTAGCACAACTCGCAGGTGGTAGGCATGCTCCTCCTCAGTCGTCGAGTATACCAAAATGTCGTCAATGAAGACCACGACAAATCGGTCAAGGTATGGCTGGAAGATCCTGTTCATGAGGCTCATGAACACTGCTGGAGCATTGGTTACGCCGAACGGCATAACCAAGAACTCATAATGGCCATACCGACACCTGAAGGCCGTCTTCTGCACGTCCTCGTCTCGAACTCTGAGCTGATGATAGCCTGACCGGAGGTCTATCTTCGAGAACCACCGCGCTCCCTTGAGCTGATCGAAGAGGTCATCAATCCGTGGCAGCGGATACTTGTTCCTCACTGTCACCTGGTTCAGGCGACGATAGTTGACACACAGTCGCAAGCTCCCGTCCGCCTTCTTGGCGAACAATATCAGGGAAGCCCAGGGTGAAACACTGGGTCGGATAAACCCCTTGCTCTGCAAGTCCTCCAACTGTACCCGCAGCTCTCGAAGCTCGGCGGGGGCCATCCGGTATGCTGGAGTAGATATCGGGGCTGTCCCGGGGTACAAGTCGATGTAAAAGTCTACCTCTCTACGAGGAGGTAGCCCTAGAACATCGTCGGGAAAGACGTCCACGTACTGGTCCACCACTGCAGGAAAAACTGGACTCTGCACGTCCACTACTCCTAGGATGAGGTTAGCCAACTGATGAGAGATGGGCTGCACTCTCCTCCGCGGAAGTCCATCCTGTGCTGCAAAGGTTTCCTTCTCGCCGGTGAAGGTAAACCTGCTCCCGTCGGTGCGAACACACCGCACCTTGCGCCTAAAACAGTCGATCTGGGCATGAACCGTAGATAGCAAATCCATTCCCAAGATGACGTCGTAAGGCCTCGACGCCGCTACAAGGAGATCCCAGCCGAAGCTCTCGCCTCCTAGAGTAAGCTCACTCTGCCGGTACCAGTGCGTAATCGTCGAGTCTCCTCCCGTAGGAGTCTCTAGCCGTAAGGATCGAGCCAACGGCTCAGTCGGAATCTCCGAGCTCCGAACAAGGGCAGAGGCTATGAAAGAGTGACTCGCTCCTGTGTCTATAAGTACTGCAGCAAGGGTGGAATAGACACAGATCGTACCTCGAATCATCTCTGGCATGTCGGGGTCGTAGGCCTCCACTGCCTGGAGCTGGGCCTGTCCCTGCCCACCAGCTCCCTGTGGTCGAGGTGGCCCTCCTGGTGGTGGTGGGGGTAGAGCCTGGAAGCGTCGCCCACCACCCGCTGCTCGGCCAGCTCCTCTGCCTCGTCCGCCTCCTCCCTGCGGACCGCCACGGTCGACCCTCTACCTCTGCCTGGGTGGCCCCTCCACCGTCTGCTGCTCCTCTGATCGGCGAGTCGGGCAGTCACGAGCCATGTGACCCTGCCCGCCGCAGGAGTAGCACTGCCTGCCTCTCGGAAGGCTGGCACTCCGCTGTGTGCCCCGCACTGCTGAGCCGGTGTCCTGTGGCCGTCTGCGTGGGGGTCTGGTCTATCTGGACCCGAGAGTCATCCGTCGGCTACCTGCTGCCGAAGACTCAGCTACCTGCCACCCTGCGCTAGGTCTCGCCGCTGAAGAAGGCTCTGCCAGGAAGCTCTCGATCAGGAGGGCTCGCTCCAGCACTCCCGCCTGGGTCAGAATGCTGAGGGAGATCAGCGACGCCCGAATCTCCTACCGCAAGCCCTGCTCGAAGGTCCGGGCCCGGAAGAAGGGGTCCCGTACCATGTCGGTCGAGTAGCGAGATAGGTCAGTGAACCTCGCCGCGTACTGAGCGACCGTCATGCTGCCCTGGCGCAGCTGGAGAAGCTCCTGGATGCGCACCGCTCGGAGGGTGGCCGGGACGAACTCAGAGCGGAAGAGGCTCTCGAAGTCCGTCCAGAGCAAGGATGCCTCATCGTGAACCTGGAGCATCAAGCTCCACCATCGTCCTGCCGCCGCCTGCAGGAGGCTTGCCACGAGAATCACCATGAGATCCGCTGGTGTCCTCACTAGCCTAAAGATTCGTACCACCGCCTCTAGCCAGTCCTCGGCGGCCTGGGGGTCCGCCTCACCGCGAAACCTGGGCGGTCGCTGGCTCTGAAACTCATGAAGTGCCCTGAGGCGACGTGCATCGTCAGCGTCTGGTACTGGTAGCATCGGTGGCTCGGCGGGTAAAGCTACCGCCGGTGCCATTGCTGGCAAAGGGCCCTGCACCGTGGCCTCGTCGCTTGGTGGGCTGCCGTTGTGCCCTACACTCAGAACCCTAACTGGCTGTCGTCGCGGGGCCATCCTGAAAAGGAGAACAAGAGAACCACAGTCAGAACAGTATACCTGGTGAGCTGGCACAAGTAATCACAAGGAAAACTTGAGACTTTCATGAAGCAGATCAGTATACCCGGTGAGCTGACACAAGTAATCACAAAGAAAACTTGAAACACACACGCAATCAATGTTTTCATGCATTAAGTCGGAAATCAGGAGTCAGGGTCCTGGTGTACGGATACGTCGGCCGCCGCACCAACACTGGGATCCCTGAACTGATAACCACACTCAATACACTAAACACTATTGCTTCATATAGGAAGTAAAGACGATCAGAGTCTGCGGTAGAACCGACCGCTCTGATACCAATTTGTCACGACCCGACCTCGGGGCCCGTGCCGTGACTACCCCAAGCCCGCCTTCCATAGGCCAGGGGCTGGCGACTAGCACCAAGGCGTAAAATCCCGGTAAACAGGGAAGGCATTGCGTTTATAAGTAACAACCACCACAGAGTCAGCAAGCGGAAAGTAACTACAAAGTGCAGAAAAGTAAAGGGGGCCGGAATACAAGCCCAACTGAAAGTACAACTGAAAAGAAAAAGAACAGCAACTGAAGAAAAGACAGCGGCCTCGTGTCGTCCACTGGCAATCCCACCTGAAGGGTGGGTACAGATAGCCTCCAGGCTCCTCGGGTCCCACGTCCGCTCCGAGCACATCCCGCCCAGTGGTCCGCCTCCAGGTACCGTCCTGCTCCACGCCCCAACCGAGATCAGCGCTGTCCGTCGTCTGCATCCAACACAACAAGGTGCGGGCATAGCCCGTGCAGGGGTGAGTATAAACTACTCAGTAAGGACCCCGAGACCCCCGAAGGTCTCCCGAAATCCACAAAGGATATAGCACAAAAGAAAGGGGCAACCACGAAGAAACAACTGACTCGACTTAGGTATATGCCCATACATATACCTAAGTCCCCATTTCTAGCTCTTCTCTCGAGCTCAAGGTCAACTCGATCCACACAGGAAAGCAAGACTCAAATCCACCAGGGAGAGTAAATAGTAAATAGTAAATCCACATAGGATAGTTCAACACAATCCACAAAGGAGAGTAACATAAGATTCAGCTCAACCAGGTATACTTTTTCAGATGACGCCAAAGATGATCACTGATCCATCTAAGTCGTCGGACCCACGAAGGATCGATAGGTACTAACCCCCGCAAAAGACCCACACAGGATCGGGCTCACACAGAACCTGTAGGCAGTGGCTCACACAGAACCGTAAGAGATGACCCACACAGGATCGGGCCCACACAGGACCTGTAGCACTGATCCACGTAGGATCGCTGAGTGCAGTAGTCGATGCAGTCCACTGAGGATCTCTGCACAGTCGTCGCCGCAGTCCACGAAGGATCTCTGCTCTGTCGTCGTCGCAGTCCACGGAGGATCTCTGCTCTGTCGTCGAAGTCACAGCCAGCGCTAGGGTTCCCGCACACAGCGAGCTCGTTTAGGAGGGTCCGCTCCACGAGCCGAGAGGCTGATACATCAACTGACACGTAGTCCGAAGTTGATGTATCCAAAAGTTCCGTATCG
Source organism: Viscum album (assembly GCA_963277665.1). Taxonomy (NCBI): domain Eukaryota; kingdom Viridiplantae; phylum Streptophyta; class Magnoliopsida; order Santalales; family Viscaceae; genus Viscum; species Viscum album. The sequence continues at coordinate 114,643,055 of OY728139.1, read as the reverse complement.
ACAACAGGATCTCAACGCAACAGACGGCGCGTCAATCGGACGCCCGGTCTGAGAGTTATTGACATTTTCGCCCCAGGGGCCCGGTTGGTTTTTAGGGCAAAACCAACCCGACCGTACTCCGCCTTTGTCCGATCCTCGGGCGGAGTATGCCAAAAGTTTCGTCTCACTTAGAGGAAACTACCACAGCTGACGGTACGTCGATCGGACGTCCGTAGCTCAAGTTATGAGCGTTTCCGCTCCGAGGGCCCGGTTGGTTTCGTGTACGAACCAACCCGGCCGAACCCAAAGTCTTCCGAAACCTTGAGTGTAATATACCTAAACGACCGTATCGATCCAAGGATCGCGTAGCCGCTGACGGTTCGTCAATCGGAGGTCCTAGGCCCAAGATATGGGCAAAAGACCGAAGAGGGCCCGAAAACGGGGGTTCTGGGCCCGGGGCGACCCTGCCCGAACCACCCCTGGGTCGGCCGAACCGGGCCGACCCGAACCGGGTCGAACCGACCCGGCTAGGCCAGGTCCGGTCCGGCCTGGGCGCGGCCCGGTCGACTGGACCGGCCTGCTCGGCTTCGGCCGAGCGGCCGAAGAAAACCGCCGCGGGTTTGACCCGCGGCTTGGAGGAACGCGGCCCGCGCGGGCCGCGTGCTGGGTGGCCGGACCGCGGACGCGGTCCGGCGGTTCGCCGCCGCCGCGGCCGAGCCGCGGCGGATCCTCCGGCGGCGCGCCGGGCGCCGCCGCCGCCTTCCGCGGGCCGCCGGAGTTGCTCCGGTGGCCCGATTCCTCTCCCGTCTGTGCCGTTGCTCCTCCCGGGGGCCGATCTTCACTGCGGGATCAACGGATCGCCCTTGCCGCACAGTTCGTCGTCGCTTGCCAAAACCGCACACGAAAAGGATCGGCGGAGGGTTGTCGGGTCTTGTTCGTTAGACCCGCACCCTCCGCGTTAGTCATAAACAACGGGAGAAAGGGGCTACAACAATTTTTAATCAAGATAAAAAACAAATTGTTCACTTCTTTTTCTTTTAAACGGCAATTCAATTTTAATTAATTGAAAATATTCATGCCGGTTCTTTATTCAAAAAGAAGTAAAAACACGGGAATGAATCATCAAGAATTAAATCCCTACCTTGTCGTCGTCGTCGGACGAGAGGTCGTCGCGGATTTGGTGATCGTCGCGGAAGAGACGCTCGTCGCACCGCGGGAAGGAGTCGCGCCGACGATCTCCGGATCAAGATCAAACGGATTTAATTAATTTAAATCCATTGATATCGAATTATAAAAAGGGAGAATTTAGAAGATTCGATTCTCACCTTTAACCGCCGATCGTAGGTTCGCCACTGAAGAAGAAGCGCCGAAGAAGAAGAAGAAGGTCGCGGAAAAAGTTTGTCGACGTCGCGGATCACGGTGTGCATCGTCGAATTTTGGTTCCGGCGTTCTTCGCGTTCTTCGCGTTCTTTGCGTTCTTCGCGTTCTTCACGGGGAGAGTGGAGGCTCAGAGAATTCGCACAACGATAGCAATCCTCTAAAATAGACAAGTTTGTCTATTTTATTAATTTGCCAACGAACGCAAATGCGTAAGTAACGACCCATTAAATTCGTTGAATTAATTCAACGAATGAAACAACCCATTTAATTCACGAAATAAACCGCCCAATTAAATGGTCTGTTAAGAATTAAGGAAAACGCGTCGGTTGACTTTTCAGTTACTTTGACGGGTTTTCGCGGGTGCGTTACTTAGCGAAAGAAACGGCGGGGCTCGTGCGGGCCCCACCTCACAAATATCCTACCAAGGGGTAGGGTTTTTACGGATAGCACCCTATCCGCTTTAACTCAGTTCAAGTGGCTTCCAAGCGGCTTAAGCGAAATAAAATAAAGTTGTCGCACAACCTTTATTTTATTTCCGACTTAAAGCCCAAAATTTTTAAAACCACGGTTGAGCAAACGCAACTCTGGAAGAGGCGTTTCTAAGCAAATACCGGCGCTGCGATTTCATCGGTGCCCTCAGAATTCGATTCCGGGCACCGGTTCAAAAGATAGAAAATCCCGCTCGTCCGTTCACTGAACGTACCCGAGCCAAACTTCGGAAATTGATTCCGGGCACACCGGGCCTCGGAATCAGGTGCCGTCTGAAGCTGCGCTCTTGTAAAATTCCAAAGAAAATTAAGAAAAAAATTTCCTTGAAATTTGCGGGTCTTTACATATATTCCCTTTATTCTTGGGAAAATAATTTTTATAGTTCCCCATCTCCTTTTAGTTGAATAATATATCATTATAAGATTCTTTATTTCCCTTTAAATCATGATTTTTTTGTCCTTTCTCTCCACACTTGCAGAAAAATACCATTCTCTTCAAGAAAATACCAAGGTTTTTCTTTCCACAATTATCACATGTGAAAAAATCATTATTTATTTTATTAAACTTATATATTCTTTATCTTATATCTTTTTATTATTTTTTTCTTCAGAACCATATGAATTTGAGAATTATTTCTCTATCTTGGTAATAGAAGATATTATATCCTCATATTATTATAATGTTTAGGAGACGAGTTCCCTTCAAAGTATTGGTTTAATCCTATCAAATAAACAATCCATATAACTCTTTGGATTAGTTATATAGTTTATACCATGCCTGTATATCCTTGTAAAGTTAGTTTCATACTTAGAAACATTTTACTATTCCATTTTTCTTATACTAAAGAATTATCTCTCCATATCTTCTCATTATTCATGAGGAAAGTATTTTTCCAAGAATAGTTTCTTAAATTCCTTCCATTAATGTTCGATATTTCCTCCTCATCTTTAGTGTTTTGAATCAGTAAACACCATTGATCCACCTCTTCTGATAGATGATAAACTACTATAACATCCTTATCCCTTTTATTACTTCCCAAAGAAAGAAATAACTTGTCTAAGGAACTTTTCCATAGTTATAATTGGTTTTTTAGTTCTATTTAATGATAAAAGTTGTTGACACATAAATCATTCTAAAATTGTTACACCGCATTTCGGATCAGAAGACCAGTCCATAAGGGAAGGGTTATTAATCATAACCAAAGCCAACTATCCTAATATAGTTATATTTTTTTCATATCTAGTCATAGGTTAAACTACTTAATCATTATATTTATTAATAGGGAAATCTCTACATGGATTACATGCATTGATACAAATTTAATTCTTCTACTAGGATTAATTCAAAAAAAAATGGAATTGTAAGAACCCAATTCTTTTTTAAGGTATGGATCCTTTTTTCCAATCAATTGTAAGTTTAAATGTTTATATATTTCCTAATTTGAATGACCTTTGAGGTTATGGAGGTATTGAGGGTGTCTGTGGTTGGTTTAGACCGCAGAATCCAAGTCCTGGTTTTAAATAAGCTTACAACACGGTTAGTTCAAACTACGTGGGGGCATGCCGCACAATCTGATAAACCATGCGAGGCTTGGGAATAGATTAGGGTAAGGCCACATGGTTAATATGAACCATGCGATTTAGGCTACATGTCCATACAAAAAACCTCTTCAAATTTGGCAGTGGGATTTGGAACATTTTTTCCATGGTTAGTCCAACCATGCAGGTAAGCTGTGTGGGTGGCCTTTTCCTATAGATTATTGTGCATAGTTGGTGCATAATTTGTCAAATTGTGTGCCTAAACCATGAAAACCATATATTTTGGATAAAATGGACATTTTACCTTAAAATTATTTTAAACCAATGTTCAATTTCTTTCTTCATTCACACAACAAGACCTACCCATTTTTGATCTCCCTTGGTGACTAATATAAGATTTGATCCTTCTACTCCATCCGATGTATGATTCAAGAGATATATATCTCATTAGATCCCCACTTATAAGATATATTTTTTCACTTTTCTCTGTTCCTCTTTTTGTTTGGTATCAACGATGCTATTTAGATTTTATATAATTTACCCAAATAATAGGTTCTTTGTTTGTTCTTCAATTTTCTGCCAATATGACCTAAATAAAGTGCTGATACTGGATTATCTATCCACTAAGGAAATAAGGTATGTGGTATCGTGCCTTTGATAAAAATTTGAGGTATTTATATATGTAATTGTTCCACATGACTAATTAAAAGGAATAACCTTAAATGTTTTTATACCTTAAATGGAATCTTTAAGCACGACCAATTAAATTTAATAGACCTAAAATGAATGTTATAGGTTGTGTAAATTTATTTATAAACACCCCATGGGTGTGTTGGTTATATAGATGGACCACCATGGGTGGATTATTCTTGGACACCCTTAGGTGTGACACTTTTCCCTTGTCATAGGATGTTTAAATTAAATTAATAATTGCCAATTGACTGGTGTTATCAATTGTAATTGAAATGGATTAAAGGCAAGGGATGGGGTGACCTTGAACCTTGTCCCTTATTATAAAATTGTTAGTTTAATATTGAATTTATATTTATATTGAAATTCCCACATGATTTAATTTAAAGTAAATCCTTATGAGTTTGGCGGATGCCTTGGGTCACCTTATGAGGTGAATTATAAATGAGATGTTCTTAGTTTTGAACTTGAAATGTTTAAATGAAATTGATTAAATGAAATTGATTTAATGATATTAAATTGGTTGAATGTTGATATGCCTTATGTGACACATGTATTGAAATGATGAATACCTTGGATGGACTCAATTGGATTGTACCTTTCTTATGCCCGAGTGATACATGGACTCCCTAGTAGGCTACCAAGGATGGACTCTAAGGATTGAATTATATGTCGAGTGATACATGGATTTATATGATAATGTCATGGATATACTCAAATGGAATTTGATCATGTCTCCATGGGTGATACTTGAGCTCCCTTAGTTGACCGCCAAGGATAGACTCGATTGGCTGGGACTTTATACCAACCCTAGAGAAATACTTGGGTTCTTTAGAGGTTCTCTAGGGATATGCTTGTAGAGTGTCAGTTTTTATTACACCTAGAGTGATACACGGATTCCAAATTAGGAATTAAATGGATGGTATCAAGATCTAAATTTATTATTGAATGAAATGATTTACATGACACATCTTCAAATATAAATAAAAAGCTTGGATTTAGCCTTTGTATTTCACGTTATGGATGTCCTTTTTAGGAATCCTCGATCAAGTTATCATGGAGGATTCCAAGATATAAATAAGGTCTTAATAATTAATGTTTAAATTATAATTAATGGTTAATTGAACATGGTTATAAATTATACATGACTGAACATTAAATCAAAGACCTAAATTTTAAATGAAATTGTTATAAATGAGAACTTAAACTTATAGGATGTTTACTTTTGAGTACTTAATTTACTTTTCATATTATTTTTTAACACTATTGTTATATATATATATATATATATATATTCACTGACTAGATTGAAGAGACCTTGGGTGGTTTCCTATAGTGATTATATCTCACACCCTATTTAGGCCACCTTGGGGTACCCAAAAAGACTATATGATTGCAGGTATTGATAAGGGAAAGAGCCCTTCAATAGGTTCTTGATTTCTATTTAGGAGTAGGGGATCATGGGACCGATTTGAGGATTGTGATGCTAGATGGATGATATTTGGTCTTTTTTTTACCCTTTTGAGTGATGTATTTTACTGTATTGTTGTAAACATATTTTGGATGTTTTATTAGAAATGTGAAATGTATAATCCTTATCATTTTATATGAGATTATATCTATATTTTTATCTATTCCTTATTTTTATCTTTTTTCTATATGATATACTACTTCCAATTCATTATTTTTGATATATTTACACTTTGATACACTATGATGATGAGGTAATAGTCTCCCTATAGAAACACCTAGGCCCTCACAGCTAGTCGGTAGCCTCTGGAGTTTCTAGAGATACGCATGAGGCCTTTTAACCCACTGGGCATGGGGCATTGTTGAGTGGAATTCAGGTCCGAGATTTTATAGGAATAAGCTTGATTAGATTATGAATCATAATATATAATTTCAAAACTAGTGAAACACTTACATAAATTGAAAATTTATGTATAAATAATATCAAAATCATAAGCTTAGTTTCTATATGAATATTCGAAAATTGCGTTATACGATTTTGTTTCCCTAATCTATATTTTCCTAAATCTAGTAACCAAGGTTTCTACTAAAATTCTGCTAATACCAAATTTAATAACCCCGAACCTAGTAGCCCAGAGTCAGTGGTTACTTTATTAAATTGGCACTAGATACAAGGAATCGCATCCTAAAGGACTGAATAGTTTGGTAGTCATTGTAAACTAGTTACATAGTTGAATTTCACATTACAATTTGAAACATAAATAAAACATTGTATTCTATATGAGTACACTATTATTCACTTTAGTATATCCCTATATATAAAACTTAATACACTTCTTAGCATCCTGGGGAATGAAATCATAAGAAATGGGTGATCTCTAATACTCAGTTAGGGTATGTGTACAATGAAAGCTATTATGAATAAATAAGGAACACTCAATATGGAAAGGAAATAACTGAAAAAAATTCAAATTCATCAATAACTTGAACATGAAGAATAATATTATAGGAATAAAAAATGATCAAATAATTCCATATAAATATTCATATGATCTTAAATATTTTACATGGATATTATAAATAATAGAATAATTAAATGGACATCAATAACTATTTTCATAATAAGGGAAATTTATAATGATTAAGGTCATAAAAATGCCGTCAAGGCCCCATTCCAAGATATTATACATAAATGGATAAGGCCTCAATCAATAACCAAGTTAGTCTGTCTCGTGAGACCTACCGATGAATTGAGGGGATATAGTGGGTCCCACCTATCACTTACTATGTAAAATACATTTTTCATATGAAAGGGTTGAAACATAATCAACAAAAACATTAATATTGGATCTAACATATAAAATTGTAATAATTACCCTAATCAATAAACAATATTATAACAAATCCAAAGTAATACGAATAATGGTTTTAAAACAACATATATCCAACCAAACTAACCATAAACCATCCAATAAAATATGGTAGATGGTACCATAATATAATAACCTCAATAATGAATAAAATGTAACAAAGTTTGTTTATATAGATAAAAATAATTTGAAAATATAATTGTAAAATTCCTAATGAAAATAAACTTTTCACTTTGAAATAACTTATTTTTAGAAAACAATGCACATATAATAAAAACAATTTCTTTGAAAAACTCCATCTAAAATTTTAAAGGAATATTTAAATCATTGAGGCATCATGATGGTAGGAAAATATTCTAATGTTGTATAAGTTTAAAAGACATTTCTCTTGTACATTGTTTTGGATAAGTCATAAAGTACCTCATTATGGAAAATTACAAAAAATTCCTTCTAAACCATTTAAAAAAATGGGTAAAAATGAATATCATTTTTTTTAGGGAATGATAAAAATATTTTTGATTTTTTTTAGAAAACATGGACATGGAAGAGAAATATTCCTCAGTGGAGGCTTAAATATAAACAATCCCAGATAATGATGGGATTATAAAATAAACACTCACCACTTGGGTAACTTTTGAATAATAAGTCCCATGAAAGAAATAAATTTTAATGAAACATTAAATTTAATTAGGATAAATAAATTTATGATATAATATATAGAATGGGAATCATATACACCTCATAAAATAAATAAGTGGTGAATATGGCATATGACTTACAAAAGTAAAAGTGAGATAAGAAATGCTTACCTCAGGTCTGAATTTCTTTGTATGTGTTTGAACCTCTTATAAAATAATTATATATTTATTATAAATATATTAATGAGATATTATAATATATATAATACCTTAAATAATTTAATTATAATATTTTATCACCTTTTTATTAGCAATTCTTTATTAAAATCTCTATTTCAGGTAATAACTACTTCATTTTTCATGAATGTTTTGGTTTGATAGTTTTGGTATTTATACTTTGATCAAGGTAACATAATATATATAATTTTATTAATGATATAAATATCATATATATTCATTATATATTAATTTAACATAATCCATTAAAGTTATAGATATAAAATTAACTATACCGTTCATAGAGATGGTAGGCCGTACATACGCATGAACACTGTTTTCATTTTACGATTGATGGAGTGAAATAAAGATAAATAATAACTAAAATTTAAATAATCATTATTATATAATATATATCATATATTTTTATTATTTTTATCTTTATAACCATCCATGTAATGTGGTAATGAAAAACCAATCACACTACTATTTGGAGGAGGTAAGTCGTACATACATACGAGCAATATTTTCATTTTCATAAGATGAAAAAGAGATGGAATATGACTATAAAATAATAATAATAATAACATAATTAGTATATTTGTGATAATATATTTATTATTTTACAATTATTACAACACATGAAGAGGATGTAGAGGAATAAATAATATTTAAAGATTCGGTAAAGACGATTACATCTTCCTTAGTGGAATTCATTTAGATATCTTATTAAGAGACTTAAGATTATTATTTTATGGAGACAAAGACCTATATAAATTTTATAAAAAATTTTATAAAAGAAATTATTGTTTATTAGTTGATCTAGTTAGCTTAATATGGTGTGAAGAAGTGTAGAATGAGGCGCCCTTTTATAATTGAGGTGAGGGGCACTTTTGGAATTTTTCAAAAGATTTAAATAAAATAAGTCTATTCAAGAGAAAAATGATTTAAAATGGAAAGGGATTTAAATTAAAGATGGTATAGGGATTTAATTCCATTATCTAATATAATTTATACAAATTTTGGTATAATTTTAAATCTTATAATTTTGATTAACCCTTAGTTAACCTATTTTAATTTTAACTATGGTAATAATTGTTTTAATATTAAAGGGTTACTATTCTTTCATATAAGGTAAAAAATTGGACCATAAATGGTTAATTTATTAAATTTTTTACCATATATTATACAATTTTTCGTAATTTAATATTTTTATGTTTTTTATATAATTTAATAAAATAATATTCGCATAAAATATCATTATTGTTAATGTTGACACTATTCATTTCTTTGACTTTAATAACATCAAGAAAAAAAATTAAATCAAAAAAATATTTTAATAAATGCATAAAATGTTATTATAAACTATAAAGTTCATGTATCACATTATTTATCTCAAATTATATTACTTATAATATCTTTAATACCATTTACTTTATTTTCCTCTTAATTAAATTAATACTATACTAGTATTTCACAAGTATATAAGGTAATTATATAAATTTTAAAAACTATAAATAAATTTATAAAATAAAAATAAGTTTATTATGATCAAATTACACATTAATATTCATTAAATAATTATTTTATCTCACATATATATCACGAAAATACATTTAATGGGTTATTTTGATTTTTCTAACCTTATGTAAGCATTGCACAAGAATTTGGATAAGCGAATTGTTATATAAAAAAATTAATTTATAACTATAAAAATATTAAATAATAATTAATATTTAATAAAAATTTAATAAATGAATTACCCCATCACATATAATATTTTTAGGTTAAAAAAATTGACATTTCCTGTGTTGCGTAGGCTCCGTATCAACAATGAAAATGATTTTCATATTTATTATGCAATAGATTATAATCTAAATGTTCTGAATTATTTGGGTGTTAAATTTGAATTAATTTATCACAATTTATTAATTCCTTATTTTTCATAAATTTCCATACTATGTTTATATCTTGGTGATATAATAAAAGTTACCATATTTCGTTAAAAATTGTATTTTTTACTATACACTAAAAAATTTACTTCTTTAAGAAATATAAAAAATAATCCTATTTTATTAGTAAAAAAATAATTTCAATTTCATGAAATTAAATTCATATAATTTTTATAAATTAATTTTAAAATAAGTGCGAAAAACTCAGCGAAATCCATTTTTTAGAAAAATTATAGTTTTTCTTAAAAATGCCTATTTATGTATATAAATGGTTTTATACCAAATTAAATTATAAAAAGTTATTAAAAATAACCTAATTAAATTATTAATAATATAATATATATGATTTTATTTTAATTTTTTTTAAAAATAAAATATAATTTACAAATAGTTGACACAAAAATACAGTTTCTAATAAAATCAGTATTTTAACTATTCACTAAAAATCAATCTTCTCAGAGAAATAAAAAAAATTCACCGTAATATAATTTTTATATCATGATTTGAATAATAATATTATTTTTATAAAATATTATTTATATAATTTCTATAAATTAATTAAAATATTTTCTTGCCAAAAGTAAAAAAAATCATTTTTCAAGAATACGTATTTTTGAAGCACAAAATTACTTTTCTAAAAATTGGGTAATTATTTTCTAAGAATTAATCAGTTAATTTTTAATGTGTAATTAATTCATAAAAAATTCATAATTATTTTAGTACTTTTCATATAATCTAATTCAATGACTTTGTTATAATGGTTATATTTTAATATTTTAGGGTTCGTTTAAGCTCGGTGTTGCATGTTGTATATGTTATCAAACATAGACTTATTTTAAAAATATCTATGTTTTATAAAAAATGTAGATGGTATTATTACAATTTACAGTTATGGAGCTTTAAATATAAAATTATTTGTAAATACAGGGTTTGTTGGAGATGAATTGAAAAATATGGAGGTATTATGTATTGAATAATTTTGACATTATTTTTTGAGTGTAAGTCAACTTTGAAACTTGAAACTCAAAGTTATATTCAATAGAAAGGGTCTATTAATCAAAAGAAAATCTATAAAATCATTAATTAATTTAACATATGATTATTTTAGGGCCTAACCATAAATACTTTTATAACTCCCTTGATATAGCAAAGTGGCTACCCTCAAAGTCGTCTGGAGTAGGTAGTGTGTTAATCATAATAATTTCTTGAAAATATTTTTGTATTTTTGTATGTTTTGAAATAATTAAAAATTAAATTATGATATAATAATTTAAAATAAATTAAAAAAAATAAAAAAAATAAAAAGATTTTTAGAAGAGAAATAAGTTTAGTGATAAACCAAACTAGCCCCAAAGATGATCAATTTTATGCTTCCTATCATAGGCCTATTAAAGTATTTTACCATCAAAACTCAACCTCACTCAATTAATGATCAATGAATTAATTTAATTCACATATCAAACAAAAAATAGTGAACTCTAATTCATGGTATATCTCCCACTACATGAAATATTCTCCTAGTTTGAAAAAACAATCACTCAAAAGAGTCATCCTAGTAAAGATGTATCACAAGATATAATGATCCTAATAAGATCATAAAGTTACAAAACATCACTCATCATTAATTATATTTTAAATTAATGAGTAAGATAAAAAATTAGAGAATTTTAGATAATAACAAATATATCTAAAGATTGAAAATTCCATTGTATCACTCCACTTACCCATCACTTTCAACTAAGTTCTTAGAAAAAGGAAATGAAATTATTGAAATTCAGGTCTCTAGATATATTTAGGATTAAACTCATAGAGTATATTGTGAAATTATCTCTTTGCTTCTAGATGTATAAGAACCATATAATTTAAGAAGATAGAGAAAGGCTATTTACAAACAAAAACTCAGTCTTACAGAATGATATTTCTTGAAGGTAATGGATGTTAATGGTGGAATTATCATCTCCTATTTGAAAACATAAACACGATAACATTCAAAAACTAGTCTATTAGAAAGAAACAACCATGTGTAATGATTTCAATATAATATTCAACATCATTCAGTCCAACTCTTGTGATCCTATACAATCTCATCTAACTGAATGCGCTCCCACACATGCATGAGATTTGGATCCAATAAATCAAAACATGGATGAAAATATTACTTGATTCAACCCCCTTGGATTACTTTGAAATATTTTTATTCTTTATTAGATTATTTAGGCTTAAAATAATATTTTTTATTTCATTTTACCTTTGATAATTTAGGTCACCTCATAGAAATTTTAATTATTTCCACCCCTTTACACAAGTATGATGAATTTATTATGAACCTTAACTAAAACCTAGAATAGTGAAATTAACCTAATGTGAGTTCATGTGACAATTCTAATTGATCTTTGTTTTCTTAATGTATCCATTTGTGCTTCAGAGGTACCCATAAAGAAGTGGTTTATGACATTTATGTAGTTACCTTTCACACAAAATTTACCTCTACATAACCTTTTAAAAACATGATGTACATTGATATAGCTAATTGAAACATGAAAATACATTAAAATGATCGTATTTCACCTTTAAAAAACTTCAGAAATATGATATTGACCATTAAAAATATTACCTGTTACCATTCCACAGATATTCGCTACTGTTACCCGGCTCTGTGAAGCAGATTCTAACCTTACACAGATGTCCATATACCTTGAATCGGCCCTCATTATATACAAGGGTACCCTTATGCAGGTTCACTTTCATCTTTATGTGATATTATCAAAATATAAACATATTTTATAGTTTTTGAAAATAATTAGTTCAAAATGTAAAATGAAATTTAAAAATATAAATAAACCACAAAATTAAAAAATTAAAAAATAATTAAAATAGATTCTAATAAATGATATTTAATATAAAAGAACATGTTTTTTAGAAATAATTAATTTTTGAGATAAAAACCATTCAAACTACTTCAAAATATAAATTCATTAAAAGTACCACTAAAATCATTCAAATTACATTCTCTTAAAGTAAATTTAAATTAAAACTTGGAATAATTAATCAATTAAGAATCAAAATTTCTCCTTTTAATGAAAATATTCAATGAGTAAAATTTTTATTATGAAACAACTAATAATTAATAATTATATAATTAAAAATCAATTCATTATTAAAAACTCTATTATTTCTCAAATGGATGTGAAAAAATGTATCAAAATCAGGCCACATAAAATTCCCCCACGCTTAATATAGTGTTTTCCCTTAGTAATCAATTTAATAATTTTAATATAAATCAATTAATATCATAAGGAAAAGCTTAAAATACCAAATAAGATTTATTTTTGAAAAACATTTCCTCCTTGATTCCTCTAAATAAAGTATGTACAATTCATCTTATAAAAAAAGAAAGCGTTTGGATAAAATTTGTTTTTAGTTATAAAAAAGTGATTGATTTTGATAATTTTGAAAATAAATAAATAAATTTTACTTTTTTTATTAATATTTCTTTTTTTATCCAAGTGAATAGACTCACATAATTAGTACATAATAATTTAACACAACTAATTAATGATTAAGTTAAATAATTAAAAGGGATAAAAAATAATTCATTCATCAGTTTTATCTTAAATAATACAAATTTCAAATGGATTAGAAGTTAATTTCATAGCCTATTTTAAATAAAATTCTTATGTGTTTAAAATATAATAAAAAAGTTCAAAAATAATTAAAATTTTAAATCTAACTCCCAAATTTTTAACAAAATAAATTTTATTAGAGAGAAATTAAAATGAAATTACAAGATTGACCCCATAGCAGAATAAAAATTATTAATAACTCAAAGTTGAAAAAAAAATAATAAAATCCAAGAAAAATTTATTATCACTAAAAATTATAATTTCATTTTAAAAAAATAGTTAATTATGAATAATTTCAGAGAATTTTGATGTTGCCTTATGCAATAAAAATTATCTTTGTGATAAGCCCCTCCCCACTCATAAAACTAAATATTTTCCCTAATTTTTAATCCTTTAAGGTGGGATAACATTTAAAATAGTTTGGTTAAAAAATATTTTTTAATTGAGGAGTGAAGAAGGATTTTTAAAAGGGGTTAAATTCAAGCTCAAAAATCACTTTCTCCACTCAACACAAACAATCATAAAATAATAGATCGGGAAAAATGTTTCCACTTTTTACTATATAAAAATTTCAAGGAAGATTTATGATTTTACAAAGAGAAAACAATAAAACATTAATATTAAAAAATATTTATGGAAAAAAAGAATGTAAAACCAGGATTTAATCAATGGAGAAATTATAATAATAGCAGAAATAAAAAATATATTCTTAATATTTAATCATAGAAAAAACACTTATAGACACATTTTTTTAAACTTTTTCATGAAGAAAAAGATAATTAGTCCACCAACCAAAATAAATGAGAATAAAATGTAAATAATTATTACAATTAACCCTTGAAAATAAAATATTTATCAATATATATTTATTCTAAGATACTTACCTTCTAGGATTTGATTAAGATCTACTAGTTGTTTTATTTTAGGCTATAAAAATAAAAATAAATAAATTTTAGATTATAAAAATTGAATTTGAAAATAAAATTAAATCATATGTTATGTTTAAGGAAGGTTAAATCAATTCTATCCAAGTTGTAAATTCTCATGGACTTTGAAATTTTTATGAGTTATGATCCAATATTTTTTTCTGATCTACTGTCAATAAGAATTCCATCATTGAAATTAGAATCTACATGCATTTTTCTCTTTTTAGAAATAATAAAATAATTTCAATATAGATTAGTTATGGTGCATGTTAGTCATGTTTACAACAATAAACTTATATTTTCAAAATACCAAATTTTTAAACATTATAAAAAAAATTTATATAGAAATTTTTCAATTTTATTTCAAAATGGATTTCAATAACATTGATTTAATCAAGAATAACAACCATAAACTTTAAGCTTAGATTTAATATAAAATAATTCAAATTATAGATATTAGAGTAGAAAAAATTATCTCAATTGAAAATATGAATGATATTTAATTAAAAAAATAAAATAGTTTGTATGTTGGAGAATATAATATAATAACAGTTCCATTTAAGAATTAAAAATAGGATAAGAAGGCCAAAATTATATGTACACTTCCCATACACTTTTTTCTTTCATCATGTAATTATAATTAAAAAACTTCAAAGTGATAGGGTGGAAGGTTACATCCTAGGCAATTATGGAATCCACCGTCACTTTAATTTATTTTTATAAATTATGGAAAACAAATCATTTATTAAATTAAGACCAATCAAATGAAAAAATAAAATCAAACAAATAATAATAATCTTGGGATAACCCCTTAAGGAGTGATATTATTATATTATCCACAATTGGGAAACCCTTGGTTCACCTACAATTAGATGAGTGATGTAACTTCTTTCTTAAAAACTACCAAGTAGTCTTTATTCTAGTCTGCTTACTTACACATTGGATTCTAGGATCATAATCAAAATATCATTCTTCAAGGTCATCTTTATCAGTAAAGGAGAATGTCTTAATCCCCTATTCTCATTTTATTCTTTATTTACGATTAAAGGTAGTTAATTATAATGTTTAAAGAACCTTATCCTCATGAAAAATGTCAAATACAACCTTAATAAAAAAAATTATTCAACATTTTCCAAATAAAATTCATTGTCATTAATTAAATTAAATGTAAAGGGATAATATAAACCAATAAAGTTTTCTTCTTCCCATTCTAAAATTTTCACTATACTTTTGGATTCTAAATCATTATCTTACATACCCCCTTTCTTAGATTTTAAATAAAATTAGGTGGATCTAGTATTTACTTAGTAGGTTTATATTTAAAATCATCTCGATTCTTTAGGATTTAATAATGATCACCAAAATCCTTAATACATACATATGGAAAAGAAACATCAAGAGCATAATCAATATAATAATAACAAAATTATAAAAAATATCCTCTTGTGTAAAATAGTAAACTCCCTGAATGTTCTCTTCAAGTTCTTATTCCTGAAAAAATAATGATCTTAAGAGTGTTTCTAGGGATGTAGTAATATAGTCAACCTCATATAGAATCTCCTTAAATTACACAACCTCATTGGTTGTATCTTCTAATAAAAAATATCGAGTCTCATTAACTGGTACAACTTATTTAACCAAATATTAGTACATTAAATAGTTTAATACAATTTAAACAATCCAATTGAGTATTAGAAAATAATTTATCTTCCAAGAATATCTAATATTCTTCTAATTCAGCTTGATCTATATCTTAACAGCCTTTAAAACACTCTCAATATGTGTATTTTTCAATTCCATCATATAATTAGAGGGAAATTCTTTTTGAAAAGTGGGAAACTTTATATCTTCATCAAGTCCTTCTTATGCGTCTTATCACTGAAGTGCTTCCTTCCCCTCTTGATCATATTTTATTTTTTGATGGATTATACAAAAATTTGCATCGTTCAATGAGAAAAATATATTTCATCATCGATGTTATCTTAGACTTATCATTCTCACAAAAAATATTAAAATTCTATCATAATATCATTAATTTATTTCACACGAGAGTCCTCTAAAACAAAATTTATATCAAAATAATTAGTTTAAATCACTATTTATATTAATAATTAAATTAAAAAGTGGAATAAATAATAAAAAATTACCTACCTAGAAAAGGTGCTTATTTTTATGTTTTAAAATCATATTTCCTAGTCAAAAATACATTTATAACTCCTTAGATATTAGATAATGGTTAACCTTGAGGACATCTTAAGAAGGCAATGTGTTTTTCATATAAATTCCTCAATTGTTTTGTATTTTTTTTCTATTTTGAAATAAGTAATGATAACATAAAAATAAAACAATGGAAAAGACATGAAATGTAAAAAATAAAATAGTAAATAATACAAGGAAAATACAAATATGGTCATTGAGAAACTAAACATACCCCTAATATTATCCACTTTTTTCTGCATACAAAAGACCTTTTTTATGAGATGAAATGACATGATCATCCCAATATCTATTTGTTATACTATTAACTTAATTATTTTTCCCTTATTATCTTAGTTTACACAACATAAAATACTAAAAGAGTTGGAGATAATTATCACTATTTTCCATGAGCGAAGAAGAGAATGACGATCATATTGAAATTCAGGTCTCCCAACAGCTTCGATATTTTCCTCATGGAGCTGATTGGGAAGTCAGACCTCCATTTATGTAAGTAGAAAACACTGAGTAAGAAGAAAATGATCAATTTTAATTTATAAACATCATTTATAGTTACAAAATTATATAAATATAATCCTTCAAATGAGGAATATATTGAAAAAATTCATGAGATTTTATTTAAATATGAAATAGAAATAGATGAATGAAACTAGGTAAAAAGACCAAAAATTAATATTGAATGAGTCCCAAATATTTTTCATCAACCATGAGTAAAATTCATAGTGACTAAATATTCATCCTATAAAAAAAATATTTCCATATGATTCTATCATGAACATCAACTCGAAGCTTCACATTAAAGGCCTCCACATGGTCAAATTCACTATTTATCATCATTATTACAGTAACTCAAAAAAAAACTCCCACAATATAATATGTTCCTCCCATGGGATCTTGGATTTGGATTCAAGAATTAAGTATGTGGAAGCATTTCCTATCTCAATTCATCATTATCAGCTTCACATTGAAGTAAATTCCTAACCACTCTTTCTTGAACTCAGATCAAGATGCAGTCATGATTTTAAAAAGATTTTATAATTTATGTCATAAATTATTTTAATAACCTTTGAATAACCTTTATAATCTTTAAAATTAGTTAAAGTACCTTCCATAAGCATTAAATCCTTAGTTATATCACTACATGAGAGACCATCCATGGAGGTAACTTCACACAACTATTTGTGCTTCATGATTATGCTTACACAAGTGGCTAGTGTCATGGATAACCTAATGAGATATCAAATTACCTTTAATAGAGTACTCCATGATATATTACCCTTACACAGTGCTTAATATATTGATGCAAGTGTTTTTAACTACCTTTACACAACCTCAGGAGCATGGGACTTCCCTTATACCGCTTCAAGGTTGGGAGGCTATACTTACATAACCTTCAATAATCTTAAAATAT
Source organism: Viscum album (assembly GCA_963277665.1). NCBI lineage: Eukaryota > Viridiplantae > Streptophyta > Magnoliopsida > Santalales > Viscaceae > Viscum > Viscum album. The sequence continues at coordinate 114,625,156 of OY728139.1, read as the reverse complement.
GTTTATTTAGCCTTAAAAAATGTTTTATCCTTTCATGGACTCAATCAAAACCTTTAAGTAGTGCCTTCCCAACTAATATACCTATACAAAATTTCAAAAACAAAAAATAAAAATAAAAAATGTTGTAAAAAATATCAATTAAAAATATTAATTAATCATTAAAAACAAAATTAAACATCAAAATTCTATAATTGAAAATGAAATAAAAGAGATTAAAAAAATATTTTTAATATAAAATAAAATTTAATCTTAAAATAATTAAATTTAAACACAAAAATAGGTAAAAACACTTCAAAATATTAATTCATTAAAAGTAACACTAAAATCATTCAAAGTATTTTCTCCTAAAATAAATATAATTTATTGCTAGAAAAAACTAATAAATTAAGAATAAAAAACACATTTAAATCATGATATTAAAAGAAATAAATTTTATTAAAAACAAGTAATAATAAATAATTCTCCAATTAAAGATCATTTCATAAATAAATAATCAGTTATTTCTCAAATGGATATGAAAAAATGTATAAAAATCAGGGTACATTAGAAGTGATGGAAAAAAATGGATACTTGTATCAAGTAAATATTAAATAGAATATTTATCTAAATAAAGTGGAAGAGGAGAATATGATATGGAAGAAAATTATTAGGCATGATCATCAATAAATCATGTATAATTTATCAATTATAAAGGCTAAAATCAATATTCTTATTCTAAAGTATTCATGGGAGATGAATTTTGATGAATTTATAAGAGGGGAAATGCTAATAAATCCATATAGAGTAAAGAAAATCTGGGAATCAAACATTTTTTTCTTGTATTACCCTAGTATATATTGTCTAATGAAACATTCTTGGATATGCGGTGAGAGATATTTCATAATATTTACAGATTATTATATAAATATGGGTGGCATATTGTTTTTACAAACTAAGAGGGAATTCATGGATTACATAAAATGATTCTATAGGAGAGATAAAAAATAAAACTAAAATAACGATTAAAATAATTTGATTAGTTAAAGTTAGTGAGTACACTTCTATTGAGGTGGAAAATTACTTATACAATCATAACATAAAAAATTAAGTTTCATCTATGAGAACATGGTAGAAAAATGGTGACGATGAAAGATAAATCTAGATTGTGAATAACATGGGAAATACACTACTTATCAAGACTGGTATCTTAAGAAAATGTTAGAAGGTAGTGGTGTATATATATATTTATACTCAGAACTAATTATTGATAATTTCAAGAGAAAAAAAACCATATGTGATATTTCATGGAATGAAGCCCACGATTAAACATTCTAGGGTGTTTGAAAGTAAATTTTACATCATGAACTAAGAAGTAAATAGAGGAAAATATAGATATGCTATTGGTGAATGAGTTTTCATAGGATACAGAATAATAATTAAATCATACACTTTGTTTAACAATATATTGAACAAAATTTTTGAGATAAATGATGATAAAGTGATTAAATAAAAATTTGACAATAAATCTAGAAACATCGACTTGGAATATATTTTTGAGGAAAATGAGGATGTTAATGAAAATTTTAGTGGGTGAAATAATCCATAAAATGAAAAATATTATAAAATTTATTCTAAAAGAGAATAAACTATATAATATAGATAATCATTAGAACAAATGAGAAATAGAAGTGTCGGGGTTGATGAAATAAAAATTATTGGAAATAAATCTATCCCAAAATAAAGTCAAAAGATATGAATTATAGAGCCACTAATTTATTATCACAAGTGTCTCCATAATCATTTTAAGAAACAATGAATAATGAATCATGGTCCAAGGTTATAAAAAATAATTTGGGGTAAATTTAAATAAATTAGAAACAAGTTCTTATAAAAAGGCTAAATGATCAAAATATCATTTTAAAAAGTGGGTATGAAAGAAAAAATAGGATGAACATGATAAAGTTAATAGTAATAAAGAAATATTGGTGTATAAGGGATATTCTCAAATTAAGGGAATAAATGTGTAAGGGAATTTTGTATCAATGGAAAAATTTCATTTACTAAGAATTTTCTTAACAATATCTATTCAAAGATGATTTAGAATGTATTAAATGGATGTGAAGATCATATTATTGAATTATTGGATTAAAGAAGAATTATACATTTAATAACCAATGGGTTTCAAAATTAATGATTATGAATAAAAGTTTTTACAATTATATAGGGATTTATATAGCTTTAAAACTGATCGTTAGGCTTGGTATTTTTGATTGGATCCATATTTGAAACATTTTGAATATAGAAGTTGTAGTTTTGAACATAACCTCTCTATGAAATAATCCAAATAAAGAGAAGTTTATGGTACTCATCTATGTATATGAAATCATTTTTGATATATGTAATCATAAATTAGTGGAATAATTTACTAAATTGATGATATTATAAATTTATATGTCCATGATCAATGGGATTACATATTTTATAGGGCAATAATTGATTCAAAAAGAGGGATACATACATATATATATATATATATTTCAAGTATAAACAGAAATTTAGTTTCTAAATAAGATTAATATATATTATTTCAAACTTGATTCAACTCTAATCATGGTTGGAAAAAACTTGGAAATCATGAGGTTAGAAGATCTACAGATCCTAAAATTTTAAAATTCTAATTGCATTCTTGTTATACTTGATAGTGCCAAGATCAAAAATTGTCTATTATACTAGTTTGGTGGCTTGATTTCAAAGTAATTTGAAGTAAGATCATATCACTATTGTGAAAGTAATTACAAGGAACACTTAAGGTAATCTCAATTATGTATTGGTTTTTAATATAATAAAATACCATGATTTGATGTTTTATTCTAATGTGTATGCTAATGAAGATATTATGCATTGAAATTCAACCAATAGATGATAGTTTATTATTTGGAGTATGTATAATTACTGTATGAGAAAAAAATAAAGAGAGCATATCATTTGGTATAGATGAATTAGAATATATTCCCAGTAAGAATTCATGTGTTTAGTTGTTATGGATGAAGAAAATATTGTATAATATTGGAGAAGACATGAAGGTTTCTATAGTGATCCATTTTAGTAATAATATTTCTATATAATTAACAAGGAATATAGTAAAATATTATCATCCAAAGAACATTGAAATATATTTCTATTTTATCATGGATAAGATGAATCAAGGAGGGATAAATATGAATTATGTTGGTATAAATCAACAAGTAGAATATATTATTATAATATCATTATCCAAAATGGGTTTTGAGAAGAATTGGTTTAAATTGGTTATTAAACCAAATCTATTAATATTATGGGGTTTATAGAGTCTCCTATTCATATATTAATTTAATTCATAACATTAGTCTTCATTCATGATAAAATTTTACCATTGGGTTTATTTTCAAAATAATAGAAATTTAGATTCTATAGAAACATTTAGTGATATCTGGAGAAATAGAGGGGTATAAATTATTAAATGGGGATACAAATTGATTAAATATTAATAAGTACCATAAGTGGAGTTTTAATTATTATATCAAGAGTGTGGAATTTATACTTGAGGTTCGGTTTGTGCTATAAGATAAAGGGGGAGATAGAATTCATGGGGATGAGATAAAAAAATTAATATAAATGAAGTTAGGGGGAGTTACATGGATTCTTAGAGTTTAATGTCAAGTTGTTTCTTAGAGTATAATTTGAGATCCAAATTTGAATTTCACTACAGATACTTTGGATATCCTAAAAACCCAAAGGGGTAGAATTTTGGAACCATTGTAATTAAAATAGGAAAGTATTAGAATTGGTTTTAAAAAAGGATGAGAATTATGGAACTCAAGTTTTCATGTTGGGAGAAGTATTATGTTTTTTTTCAATCACATTTAATTTTTTGGGAAGATTCAATGTTGTTTGTAAGAGATTTTAGAAATTTTATAGTTTATTTTATTAATGAAGGAAAACCATATTGAAACAGACATGATCATGTCAGGAATAATGATTTGTATTAATAAAATGAAGGGATGATAAAGATAAGGCTATTGAAGTTTTTTCATCTACACAAAAAGTATTTGAGTTATGTATTAGAGTTAACATTCACACCAAAATGACTAACCCATGAGAAATTTTGTTCATTATATTTTATAGGTATTGACTATCATATCACAATGCATGATATCACATTGTATTGTAGTTTCATATTAAAAATAAGGGATGCTTGATCATACCACAATACTACACCTTATATTATAATGTATAGTACTACATCATAATGGATTGACCACATGAATAATTGATGTTTCTCTGTCTACCTCTAGTATAAATGATCAGACCACAATCTATTAATTTATCTCATAACATATTTAGTGATTGATCTATAAAAAGAGATTGAACCCATGATTCTAGGGGGTTGAAAATGAACTATCTGTCTTATTTTTAACAGATATGGCATTTGATATGTGTCATGCCATAATCATGACCATCACACAGTTATTTGTTAAATTATATATCATTTTAATAATATGAATGTTTTTCAAAATGATAGAGATTATATTTTATCTTATAGGTTTTAAATCAACTCCCATGGATGGTTTCGAGTACCCATAAATAGGTAACATGTTGTATCTATTGAAGGAAACATTTGTAATGTGTGTTCATTAATATTATAGAAAATTAAAATAATATAATATATTATCTTGGATAGTAAAAATAAATATTTCATCTAGAATTATTAGAGAGTCGTTGATGTGTGGAAAATTATTAAACATCTATATTTTCTATAGGAGATTGAATCATAATGAAAACAGACTCACTGATTTTGTTTTTTTTCCTTTGGATATTATTGTGTGTGACCATTGTGTTAAAATTTTTATATAACTTTTCATTAATTAGTGTGTGGAGAGATTAGTTGATGGAGTAACCCACATATCAATAGGGATTCCTTCTAGAATTTTTTTAAATATAATAGTGAGTAGTGATTTTTTGGTTATATCTATACATTATCGATGTATGCTCCTTAGAGTAGCCTTTAGTGGAAAACAAAGTAAAAGTTGTATACTTATACATTATAATGTTAATAAATAAATACTTGGGATATATGGTTGATTGAGATATGTTCATTTAGTTCTTATATCCATGAGAACAAGATCCATTTAAAGATGAGAAGAAAAATTCCACACCCCAGATTACACCCTTAAGGTGTTTTTGAGAACATTGGTTGCAAAATAAAAAAATGTAATCATCCATAAATCAATAATTCATTAAGAAATTACTAAAACATCCATAATTTATCTCTATAAAATCACAAAAATTTAGATTAATGGATTGGGTATAAATACAACTATAGAAGTATCATATGAAAACCACATGAGAATAATAAAATTGGATAATGTATAATGATAATTGTGGAAAATAATAAGAGAACCCATCATGGAAAAAAATAATATTAACTCTAATTGATAGAAGAAGAGTCCACAATCCTCTACCTCAATTCATCTTTAGAATCTATAGTCAATGAATCTAATATAATAAAAAAATATTCCATATCAATTTACACATGATTCTCTCTAAAATTAATGCTTTTATTTTATCTACAAGGGGCATGGACACAATATCTCATTTTTTAAGATCACCCAAAAAACCATATGGATTTCAATGAAAATCTTTGATTCATTAATGGTCTCCAAAGGTAAGAAAGAGATTAAATAATAAAAAATAAAATGAAAAATTCAAAACTTGGAAAACCCACTTTGACCACCATATTATTTAAATAAACAATGATGTTATTTCTATGAATAAAAAAATAATCTGATAAAAATGATAAAAAATCAAGGCCTCCTAAAAATATCACTCGATATTTTGTCCTTTTAAAATTAAATGTTTATTAAAACTATAAATTACCAAAAAATATAACTTCTCAGCTTCACTAGTACTCCACCTGATAGGACCAGTGTCACATAAAATAAAAATACTAATCCCACCTATATAGGATAATGGATAAAAAAAGTGTTGAGATATTTATAAACTGAAATAATACTCATTAACATTATATAAAACATGTCACACAGCAAAATTAATCTCTATCCATGATTTAATCCATAACATCGATAAATAAGGAAATATATAACATGAATGTATATAATAAAACTATATAATACAATGTACAAATTATAAAATACCACAAATCAATATAAATTATTATAGAAAACATATGAGGTGAAATGAAAACTATAATACAGGTAAATAAAATGAGATATACTCTAAAAATTCTATATGAAACCTAAATTTTTTATGGGGAGTCACAACCTAATTAAAACCATGACTTTATATATCATGATTCACAACCGAAACTATAATAAATATATAATTTTTGGTTAACAACCTAAAGATAAAAAATGATTTTGTATGTAAATGTACAAGGAGAAAGTGAAAGAATGTGAGAGATTATAAGAACTGTTACTAACTCAAGAAACCAGAACAAAATAGATAGAATAAGAATAAAACATAGGTATTGGTTATTGAGTTCTCTATCATCTTGATTTTCTCTTAAAGGTAGTTAAAGAAGTTGTAGATGTTTTTGTTCATCCCTTGATAGATCATCTGATTGTATGAGAAATGTTCAACACAGATAGAATGTAAAATGCTTCACAGTATCAACACCACCACTCTCTTCACATTATATCACTTAAAGACTATGAAATATCTCATTTAATTTTTATCATATAAAAATTCTTTCACTTGTTCAACTTGTAAAACTATAAGGTTTAAATTCCTTTATAGAAAAAATAAACTCAACACAACAAAGTAGTCATTAGATATTTTGAAATTCAAATATAATACTAATGGATTATCATATAGAGAGTGGGAAATATAACATAACATAATCATTTCATAAAAATATATTGAGACACAAGATTTTCATACATATATATAACATCATTTTTTATGAATATTCATTACATTAGAATTTTTTTTTGAGGATTTGAATAATTTAGTATCTTTGGAAACTTGGAAACATAAAAACTAGTTCATAGGTAAACTAAATCATCTTCATTATATTATTTATAAATAGAACCCTTATTAACATATGATAAAAAATACATTTCTTCATAACTCAAGTAAGGGAAACATAAGAAAGGGTGAGCTTAGATTCTATAGTAAGGTTAAAAAAGGGAGATATGTAAGAATGACATGAGCATAAGGGTATGAAAACATGATAATAACATTTGAAAATTAAAAAAAATATCAAATATCATAATATTGAATCATTGCACAAATATTAACAATTCATATGATATGAATCATAAAGAAATCAAATAACATGATCCATAAGAGCATAACATTTTCATAAGATATAAAATTTGTATCATACACCTATTTATAGAATATAATTTCCATATTGTACAAGGATCAATACCAATTCTTTCATAGTGGAATATATTCACTCCCCAAACCATCATAATAGTCAAGTTTCACTCCCCAGACCATCATTACAGACAAATTCCCTTACTAAATTGGGTTCACTCCCCATTCTAGTCCTTTATATATCATGATATTTACATCTTTACCTAATTAATTGTAGTAATATATGGGTACCACCCATCTCATAATTAAAACCATATGTATATATGTAATAAGATTATAAAGCATTAATCACATCATATCCCATGAAATGAAATGGGTTTTATAAAAATTTCATCATATCATAACCCATGGAAAATATAAAGATTTCGTAATCATTTTAACATTTCATAACCCATGGAAAAAATAAGTGGGTTCCATAAGAATTTTATCTTGGTATAACCTATGAAAGAGAAATGGGTTTCATAAACATATTTTCATAATAAACCATTATGATAAAGAATAAAAATGGTATCTTTAGTTCATATCTCTATTAAAGCATTTGTAACATCAACATATGCCATATTATATAGAAAATAATTTTGAAAGATCATTTAAAACATTTCTTAAAGAATATATCCTCCCTAATTTGAAAAAAAAACTTTTTTAAAACATAAAAAATTTTGTATTTATTTTTATTTGAATATAAACATGAAAACATATAAATGAATCTTAATAGAAAATAATAGTCATTATTTTGAGAAGTTTTGTTTATGAAATACACATTAAAACAATGATTCCTTTCACATTTTCGATAAAATCCAACCGATAATTGTTTGGAAAATAATATTAAGACTCCTTTATTTTTTTGTATAAAAGAAAACATGGGAAAAAATTATTTTCAAAATATTAGGATAATAAAAAATTGATTTTTTTAGAAAACATGGGTTTGGAAGAAAAAGTATTTACGAATGAAGATAAATAAAGTAAAATTTTATTAAAAACATTTTCTCAACTATTTTAATGATCAAATAGTGTAAAAATGGTAATATCACATGAAAATAAAATGAATATCCATATGATAGGAAAATTATTGAGTTTAATGAGATATTGATCATAATATTTTATAATTAGAAACATAATCATAAAAAATAATGATAAATTATGATATTTTGACATAAAATATTTTCCACTATGGTAACATTGAATCGTAATCAACATGATGAAATAAGATAAAATTAAACTCAAAAAATCATTATGATAAATGAATTCATGAAATTACATATCAAATGGGATTTATGTACTCTTTATAAAGGAATATAGGTTCATGACATTATATATTTCTCCAATAAAAAAATTGAGACAAAAATCCCTTACCTTAAGAGTTGACTTCTATCGTATATGTTCATAACTTCTATATAATAAATATAAAATTATTATAACTCTATTGTAGAACAATATTCATATATATAATACCATATATTATTTTCTTGTGACCTTTTATTACGTGTTTATTTACAATTCCATATTAAAGTTACCTTTTGGGTAATAACTGCTTTGTTTTTTGTATATGTTTTGATTTTTTATTTTTGTTCATCTTATATTGATCATGATGTAATTAACACTAGAATTTTAAATATGATATAAATGACATATATATTCATTATATATATATATATTTATAGTAATCCATAAAATTTAGTGATAGAAAATGAAATACATTGTTCAAGGAGAGAGTAGGTCGTATACACGCATGAAAACTGTTTCCATTTTCATTTTGAATTGATATACAAAAAGTAAAATGATATATTGAAATTATAGAATCTTTTGTTTTCATATATATAACATATGTTCATTAAACAAATACTTATTAACTTTTATGTAAACCATGAAGGAATCACATCACTTTGGGAGGTGGTAGTCCGCTATACACATGAGTGACATTATCATATTCCTACAAAATGGAGAGTATAAAGGTATGTGAGATATAATAATTAAAAAATTATTATAATATCATAAATATAATATATAAATAATAAATATATAATTATGTACAGACTTCAGTTGTGGAAATGAAAAAATTAATGACATCAATTCTTGAGGTGGTAGTCCACCATACGCCCGAATGATGATTTTGTAACCAATTTGATGGAAGTGGAGATGGATTTAGGTCATTAACTTAACATAAAAAAATATAATTATATGGTTTATACAATTTTTATTATATCATAATTTTATAATAATAATTTATGGAAGTGGAAGAATAAATAAAACAAATACTGTCGTTGATGAACGCTACCTCTTCTTCAGGTACCCCCTTAGGTTTGCACCAAATTCCTCCCTAGGTTCAATTTATGTCCAAAATAAATATTATAAAATAATATTAGGTAAGTTTAGAAGTTATTTGGTTAGTTATTGGCCGAACCGAAATGGTTTGAAGGTGCGGATAAGATAAGAGAGTGGGTGACCTTTTATAAGGGAGGTGAATGGCTCAATTGTAATATTTTGAAATTAAAAGGTGTACCCAGGTTCTTATCATGACACAAGGTTCCAAAATGAACTATTATAGAGAATATAATATTTAATGTCAAAGTATGGCCATAAAATGGTGGTTTCACAAGGTTTTAGTTATTTTTAATGATTATATTTCTAGTTTAACACCCCCGGTATATCAATTTTTACTAAAACTAAAGTCAATAATTTTTGCTATTTTACTATTTATTTTGGTCAAATATTAATTTGAAATTATTATTTTATATAAATTATTATTATTATAAATTTGAAATCCATTTTTCTAAATTTCATTAACATAATTGGAAAATTTTATTTTAAAATTAATCCTGTAGACAAGACGAGAAAGTGAGTTTTTAAAGAGAAAATGTTCAAATGTTTACAAAGTTATCATTTAAAAATTTATTGTAAAATTGATTAAAATGAAATTAACTTGATTAATGGATTTATAATTTAAATAATTTTAATTTAAAACAAATTTAAAATATAATTTAACTTCATAAATAAATTAAATGAAAAGACAACTTTCAATTAAAAATCACCATTTTTTTGTATTCATAAAAAAATAAAACTTTTCAGAAAAATCACAAAAATCACCATAAGATAATTTTTATATGATTATTTGAAAAATAAATTATTTATTAGATTAATTTTCTAAAATATTGAAAAATTAATTTTATTAATATTCAAAAAAATAAATAAAAATTATTTTTTGAGGAAATAGTATTTTCAAAACATATAAAGATTTTTAAAAGAAATTAAGTAGTATTTTTATCAATACATTTCCATTATATAAAAAATTACAACTAATATTTTAAAAGTAACTATTATTATTAATATCGCTAAGTTTAATTTCTAGGTTATAACAACCATGTTTAAATAAATATATTAATAATATACTTTGGTTTTGTTAAAACTAAGTGTCATATATAACGCAGGCTAACCTAGTGTTGTGTTTAGTGAAAAATTAACTTTGTGTTACATGTAACACAAGATATAAAATGAATTTAATTTATTTGAAAAAAATTATTAAAAACGAATGGTGTCACATTCTACCCCCTTAAAATGAATCTCACCCTCTAAATTTTTCATTTTGATACAAAAAATGAGGATAATTTTGCCTCATCAATTAATAAAGATACCATATAGATTCCCCAAACTAGTGGTTTCACCATAAAAAATTGACTATGTCAAGGGTCTTGTTTCGTATAAATTTCTTTATAGGATCTAGAATCATCACCATTTGTTCCTCATATGAAATATCTTTCTCTAGTGGTATGACCTCTGTATTCAGCACATTTGAAGGGTCTGGTATATAGTTCTTCAGGAGAGATACATGTAACACATTGTGGACTTGAGAGAGGTTTAGTTTAAGAACCAAGAGATAAGTGATGATCTTGATATGATGAATAATTTCAAAGGGACCAATATGCCTAGGTCTCCATTTCCCTTTCTTCCCTAATTTCATAACCTTATTTTATGGTGAAATTATTAGAAACACCTTATCACCAACTTCAAATTGTAGATCTCATCGATGATTGTCAGCATAACTTTTTAAAAACAATTGAGCTGCCTTGATGTGTTGATGAATGGATTTAACCTTCTCTTAAATATCTTCAGCTATCTCAGGTTCCAATATATTTCTTTTTCCAAATTCATTAGATCACATTGGATCTCTACATTAATTTCCATAGAAGTATTCATAAGGATCCATCTGAATTCTTGAATGAAATTTATTGTTGTAAGAAAACTCAAATAGAGGAATGTGTTGATCCCAACCAGCTTTAAAATCTAAAGAACAAGATCTTAATATATACTTTAGGGTTTGAATTTTTCTTTCAGACTGGACATCTATTTGTGGATGATAAATAGTACTAAAATTTAGATTTGTATCAAGATCTTGCTGAAAATTTCACTAGAACATTCAGGTAAACCTCAAATCCTAATCAGACACAATGGAATATAGTACTCCAAGAAACTATACCACTTACTTAAAGTTTATCCAGGAAATATGATCTAGAGCGAATTATTATCTTACAGTGATTAAGTGTTGCAATTTAGTAGGATGATCGACTACAACCAATATAACATTATGCACTTTAAATGTTTTGGGGAGTCCAATAACAAAATACATGGTGATGTTTTCCTATTTTCATTATGGTATGGATAATGGATGTGACATCCCCCTAGATTATTTTTCTTTAATACTTAAATTATTGATATACCATGCATCGAGATAGAATTTCTATGATATCTCTCTTCATGTCATCCCACCAAAAATACTATTTAAATTTTTTATACATCTTTATACTTCCCAGATGAATAGATAATGAAGAACTACGAGATTCATTTAATAACTCCTTTATCAAATAAGTTATGGACATAATGCATACACAATTCCTAAAACATATCATTCCATCATGTCAAGGGTAAACTCAAGATCATTTATAATATTATTTTATAACTCTATTTCTTACTTATTTACCTATTTAATCTACAATTAGATATATTTTTGAACATTCATCTTATTAAGATAATAATTTCCCCTTCATTTAGTCTTTCCATATCCTTCCTTTGAAAATATATAAATATTTCATCTTTTATAATCCTCTTCATAGATAAGATTACATTATCCTTTCAACTCAAAGAATTATGCACCTTGTTTTCTTTCCTAGGGTGTATTAAGTAGTCATAATATTTAATTAGCTCCAACCATATTCATTGGTGAATATTCAACTCCATCTACGTGAATATATACTTTTAACCTTTAATTTTAGTATATATATCAAACATTTCTCTATAAATAAAATTCCTCCATATCTTTAATGTGAAAATTACCATAGATAACTCCAAATAAGGAGTTGGGTAATCTTTCTCAGGGATATTCATTTTTCATAAGGAATAATATATAACCATGTATTTATTCATAAGAACACATTATAATACATTTTTATACATCACTATAGATTAAAAACCATTCTACACTATAGGGTAATGTAGCACATGTGTGCTAAATAATCTTCTCTATAGTTCCTTGAAATTTTCCCCAAATTCATCTATCTTGAGTAACTTGGATCCCTTCAAAGTTAACATGGTCATAGGATTATATAGTCATGGAAAATTATCTAAAAAAGTCAATAATATCCATCTAAACCAAGAAAAATAAGGATCTTAGTCATTGTGGTTGGTCTAGGCCAATATTAAATTGCCCCCTTCTTTGATGGATCTCCTGAATATACCCTCCCTTGAGATTATATGACCAAAAAATGAAGCTTTTTTCTACCAAAATGCAAATTTTAAAATTTTCATATAGTTTATACTTCAACAGGGCCTTTATTAAAATTATCAAGTGGTCTTGATTCTCTTACTTACTCTTTCAATAGATAATAATTTCATATATAAATACTACCACAAAATGATCTAGGTAATATCTAAAGACTTTATTAATTAAATCCATAAAGATAGCAGTGGAATTAGTAATTCTGAATGGAATCAATATATATTCATAGTTTCCATAACTTTTACGTAATGCTATTTTGGGTATATAATCCATCTCGATACTCAGTTGAAGATATATATAATGAAGGTCAATCTTGGAAAATTATTTAACTCAACCTAGTTGATAAAACATGACACCAATATGGGGAGGATTTTACTTTTTATTAATTATGATCTTGTTCAACTCTAGATAATTAATAAAGAGTTTCATTGATCCATATTTATTTTTTAAAAATAATAGGTGCACCCCAAGGCGAGACACATGGATGAATGATTCCCTTTTCAAGGTTTTCATGGAGTTTATTCTTAAATTCCTATAACTCAATCAGAGATATTCTATAGGGAGTCTTTGAAGTTGGTATGGAACTAGATATGAGTTCTATTGAGAACTCAACTTCATGTTTAGGTGTAAGGTTATGAAACTATTCTATAAATACATCAAGAAGTTCTTGAAAAATAGGCATATCATTGATTTCAAGTTTCTCCCCAACTATTTGAGATAAACAACAAGTTTTAATCAGAATTAATACCCATAACATGGATTCAATCTCCATCAGAAGTTTTTACTTATTTTCACATTGATGTAAGATCATATTTTGTTTTGGAATATCAAATATATCTCCCCTTACTCATCAATTGATGTGGTGTTTATATAGAGAGATATAATACATGCCTAATATGACATCAAATTCCTCTATAGTAAGAACAAAATTATTTATAGGAAGCACATTCGCACATATTTCAAGTGAAGAAGAATCACATACTTGAGATGAGATCATCATACCATTAGGGGTTTTCAATGTTAATTATACATCTAATCATTTGGGTAGAATCTTGAAACAAGTATAAAATTCTTAAGATATAAAAAAATGGGTAGATATAGATTCAAATAATACATTAGCAGTTCTATATGGGATGGTAAGTGTACCATTCACCATGTCATAATCATAAACCTCATTAGAAACAATGATCTAATGAGATTTCCCTTTTCCTCATTGCTTAATTGGTTGTTGATGTTAATCATCTTAATTAACCTTTCTATTTGGTCATTGGTAAGTATAATTATTATACACCTTTAATTTGAAACACTTGAGTGTGGGTGGTACATTCTATGTAGCTTTCTCTTTATTCTCATAGATAACTTACTTCTTCCCATCACTTCAGAAATAAGTTTCCCAATGACATTCTCTTACACACTTAGAACATTTAGTAGTCCACTTAATACAATTTTATCCATTCTACTTCCCACATGTTGATCATAAAGTAATGCTCATCTTCTTCTCTCCTTGATTTTTATATTTTTCATTGAGTTCCATTTTCTCTTTTTATCAAAACCTTGGGATTGATACATAACTACAACCTCCATTTCCACCATTATATCACATAAAAACAATCTATTCATAGATACTAAATTATCATATATATAATGCTCTTCGGAGACTTGTATTTAAGCCACTGAATAATTGATCAACCTTAATTTTAGGTTGGATGATAATAATATAATCGTACCTCACATGTCTTTTAAAATTTTCCTCATAGGTACCAATAGATTCATTAACGTTTTGATTTAGCTCAAGTATCTCCTTATCCATATTTGTTCAAAGAATATAAGAAATGTACTTATTGAAAAATATGTTCTTGATCTCATACCAATCTCTGGAGTCAATTTAATCATGTTTCCTTGTATTCTTGATTAGAGTTCACCATTTATCCTCTTTACCTTCCAAAATATAGACAACCAAAATAAAAATTTCATGTTAAAAACTATATATAATAGAAAATATATTTTCAATAGTGCTGATCTATTGTTTAGAAACTAGTGGATCACAATAACCACTAAAAGAAGTTGGATGTTTTCTTATGAAGGACTCAACAAAATGTTTTTCCCTCCTTTGATCTTTTAAAGTAAAACATCATTAATATCTTGAGAAATTTTCATGGGAATATCAATAAATTTTTTTATTCCTACACCTATAATGATTGGATTCTTAGGAGGGAAATAATTTCATTTTCTATTGCAATCAATAATAACACAGTCCCTTCTAGTTCTATCCATGACTAAAACCAAAAATCATAGAGTAAAAAACAATAATCATAGCAGGGAACCAAATAATCAAGAAAATCACTTATAGGATGTCTAAATCATGAAACCATATTTAATATATGACACATTAGGTTTATACTATTTCATTCATAGTAATCATCTATTTAAATTCTTCATTATGATCTTTATAGAGTTTTTGAATTTCCAAAGCTTATACCCTAGGAGTTTGAAACTTTGTGTGAAGCAAGGCCCTTTTTCATACACCAGGTAATGATCGAGTCTAGATCAATGTGCCATTTTCTGAGTTATTTCCCCTAGGTAACTCTATGATAGAGCCACATCCACTAATAATATAAAAAATGGATGTAATTTCATAGAAACCACTTGATTTATTCTGTACCAAAATTCTAGGACATTTTCTTATACTTTTACCCATCCTTAGACTCATAGTTATACATGTCCTTATGGATATCATTATGGTATTCTCATTATAATTTCTAACTGTTAAATAAACCTATCCACTAATACCGAAAATAGAAACCTAGGATTTTCATACATAGATATTAAATTATTTGTTTATGAATATTCATTAAATTACATTAAAAATGTATGAGGACTATAATAGTTTTGTGTCTTTGGAAACTTAGAATCACAAAAAATGATCCATAGGTAAAATAAAAAATATACACTATGTTCTTCTTAACTAAAACCTTTCCTAGAAATATCATACATAATACATTTATTCATAACCCTAGAAAAGGAAACATTATAAAGGGTGATGCTTAGTAAGGGTAAACAAGGGAGATACGTAATCATAACATGATCATAAGGGTATGATAACATGAGAATAAAATTCTAAAAGAATAACCAACATATCAAAGATCCTAATATTTAATCATTGAATAAATATTGGAAGTTCATAAGACATTAATCATAAGAAAATCAAATAACTTGATCCATGAGAGCATAACATTGGTATAAGAAATAGAATTTGTAGCATACACATAAGCAGAGAAAATAATTTCGATATTATCCTAGGATCACTTCCAAGGATATTATAGAGGAACGGGTTCACTCCCCAAACCATCATAGTATTCATGTTTCACTCATAAGACCATCATTGTGGAAAAATTCCCTTACTACACATGGTTCACTCCTCATTCCATTCTTTCCTATCTCATGTGATATAAATCATTACCTAATGCATTGGGGGGAGATATATGTCCCACCCATATCATAATGAAAATCATATTTATGTGTAAAAAACATAATAAATAATTAATGATATCATAAACCATGAAATTAAATTGGTTTCACAAAAATTTAATCATATCATAACCTGTGTAATAGTGATAGGTTTTATAACCATTTCATCATTTCATCATAGTATAACCCTGGAAAAAATAAGCGATTTTCATAAGAATTTTATCATTGTATAACCTATGGAAGAGAAAATGGTTTCATAAACATATTTTCATAATAAATCATTCAAATAAATAATAATAATAGTATACTTAGTCCATATCCCCAATAAAGAATATGTAACAACAACAAATGTCATCCTATATGGAAATTGATTTTGAAAGATATTTTAAAACATTTATTTAGGAAAATATCCTTTTCCTATTTGAATAAAACTTTTTAAAAAAACAATGCATTTTGAAAATATTTTTATTTTAAAATAACCTAAAAAAATTATAATGTAAGCTTTAGATAAAATACTGGTCAAGAAGGTGAGATGTTTCTTTCATATTTTACATGTTTAAAAAAATCCTTTCACATTTTTGGTAAAAGGAAAATGAGAATTATTTGGAAAATGACATGAAATTATTTTAATTTAATTAAAAAAATTAAATCATGGGAAAAATGTATTTTAAAAATCCTAGTATAATAATAAAAAAAATTTAAAAAAAATTTTAAATTCATTTTTAAAAACATTTTTAGAACACATTGTTTTGGAAGAAAATGTATTTCTGACCAAATAAAGAAATAAAGTCAGATTTTCTTAAAAATATTTATCAACTATTTTAAGTCCCAAAGAGTGAAAAAATGGCACTATTACTTGAAAATATCATTAATAAATATAGGAAAATAAAATTAATGTGTTTTTTAGAGTTTTAGATATTTTGTTTTCATCAGAAACATAATCATAAATAATCTTGATAAATGATGGGATTGTAACACAAAGTATTTACCACTTAGGTAACTTTGAATCATAATACACATGAAGGAATAACATAAAATAAAACATAAAATATCATGAGGATAAATAAATTCATGATATTATATGTCAAATGGGAAGTATATATGCCTCTTAATATACTATAGGTGTATAATATAACATATGTCTCAAAGAAATAAAATTGAGACAAAAATCCCTTACCTTAAATCTTGACTTCTGTAGTAAACATTAAAAAATCATGCATAATAAATATAAGTAAATTATAAATCTATAAAATAATATATATATATATATATACACGTCATACCATATATTATTTTCTTGTTATGTTTTGTTACCCATTAATTAAAATTGCATGATAAAGTTATGTTTCAGGTAAGAACAACTTTGTTTTTTAGAGAAGTTTTGAATTTTTATTTTTGATAATATTAAATTGATCCTGATTTAATAATAATAATTTTTTTAACCATGATATATATATAATTTATATTATATATATATTTATTTATATTAATACACAAAATTTAGTGACAGAAAAAGAAATACACTACTCATGGAGACGGTAAGTCATACATATTCCAAAACACTATTTCCATTTTTTTTCAAATAAAATGAAATAAAGTTAAATGATATAATATCATTAAATAATAATTTTCATGTCATATATATCAAATATTTTTATTAAACCCATCCTTATTACCTTCCATGTAATGTATGACCAAATTACATCGCTTCGTAAGGCAGTAGTCCGCCGTACACTTGAGCGACATTATCATTTAAATAAAATGAATATTATAATGGTATATATGATATAATAATTAAAAAAGTATAATAATATCATAAATAACATATATAAATAATAAATTCTTTGTTATTTCCATACATGGGAGGTTCTAATGGAAAAATGAATGACATTGGTTCATGTGGCAGTAGTCCTCCGTACACAGGAATGATTATTTTGTTACCCATTTGATGGAAGTGGAGATGGTTGTAGGTTATTCCCTTAATATAAAAAATATAAGAATATTTCATATAATAAATTTTTTATATATTCATGGTATACTAATAATTGAATAAGGTGGTGGAAGAAATAAAACAAAGATGCTTGTTGATGAACATTACATCTTCTTTGGGTATCGTCCTTATGTTTGCCTTAAAATCCTTCCTAGGTATGATTTATATCCAAAATAAGGATTATAGGATAATATTAAAGAAGTTGGGAAGTTATTTGGGAATTTATTGGTGAACGAAAAGGGTTTTAAGGTGTGAATAATATATGAGATGTGGTGGAAGTTTATAAGTGAGGTGAGTGGCGCAATTGTAATGTTTTGAAAAAAATGTGTACCTGTGTTTTTATCATAAAAAAGGTTCCAAAATGGAACAATATATATTATAGAATATTTAAGGTCAAAATATTGCCATAAAATTAGTTTTCGAAAAAATTTGGGTTATTTTTAACCATTACCGTTTAGTTTAACCCCAAATAAACCTATTTTACCTTAACTATGTTAAATAATTTTTACTATTTTTACTATTAATTTTGGTTAAAATTTAATTTGAACTTATCAAATTATATATATTATGATGATTCAAAATATTTAACCTATTTTTCCAAATTCCATTCACATAATTGGAAACATTTAATTTAAAATGAATTCCACAGACGTGATGAGAAAACATGTTTTTAAAGAGAAAATGTTCAAAACTTTACAGAGTTTTTTTATTAGAATTCAAAATGAAATTGATTAAATAACACTAAATTAGATTAATGGATGTATAATTTAACTAATTTCACATTAAAAAAAAATTAAAATATAATTTAACTCTATAAATAAATTAAATTAAAAGACAATTTTCAATTAGAATTCAGTATTTTTCATTATTCATCAAAAAAGGAAAATTTTCAGAAAAATCAAAAAAAATTATTATAAGATAATTTTTAAACGATGATATAAAAAATTAAGTTTATTTAACACAATTAATTTTTTAATATTTTTAAAAAATAATTTTTACTAATTTTCACATTAATAAATAAAAATCTTCTTTTGAAAAAATAGTAATTTTGAAACATATAAAGACATTACCAAAAACTAAGAATTTTTTTATTATTATGTTTACTTTATATAAAACAATTTTAATTAATATTTAAAAACTAGTTATGACTATTCATATAACTAAGTTTAATGTATAGGTTATACGGGTCACATTTAAATAAATATATTAATAAGATTTCATGGTTTTGTTAAAACTGAGTTTCATATATAATGAATGATAATCCAATGTTGAGTTTAGTTAATTATTAACTTGGTGTTGCATATAATAAAATATATCAAATAAATTTAATTAATTTGAAAGAAGTATTTCATAAAAACTTATTTTGTTACATAATCGCTCAACTCATGACTAAAATTTAAAATAATAAAGACTAATTCAAAGCAATTTGAAATCATACATTAAAAACATTAAATGGTCTCTAGAATAATAGGTTAATAAAAGGTACCATGAAAACATGAAGTTTGAATTGAAAAAAGTTTCAGAACGTTCTATTTAAAATAAGTAGTAATACTATACGAAATTTAAAAATTAATAAAAGCATATTAAAAACATTAAAACAAGTTTGAATGAGTTTAATATCAACTAATATTAATTAAGAAATAATAAAATAGAGGAAAACATCATAAAATAATAAAAATAATTTCTTGAGTTTTAAGTTGTAAGTTTCATGCATGAAAATTGAATTACCTCTTATATTTATTAAAACAAGTTTAAAATGGTTCACACAGGTTTTAAAAAATTAATATGAATTCATAAATTCATTTTAAAAATTTAAATATATTAAATAAACATGAAATAAATTTATATACGAAACATAATGAAAAAATATAGTATAATTTAATATAGGATTTCTACGTAGCCAAATTCCTAGAGGAGAATTTATGTAAGCATTTTTCTCTACATAAAAAAATATAACACATTGGTCAATCAATATAAGGGATTCATATAGTTGAATCCATCACCTAGGCAATTTTCTCACGTACCCAAATGTTTCACGTTGGTGATTCATGTATGTTAATTCCTAAAAAAATGAAAACATAATGAACTTTCAATTTTATGATTTAAAAATTACCTTGTAAAATTGAGAATAAACATTTGGTCCATTTGAATTACATTTATGAAATTTAATTATATTTCCAAATAATCAAGAATCACCTAAATAGAAATTATATAACTTAGGTTATCATAAAAAAATAATTTCAAAATAGCCAAAATTGAAATAAAAATTTGTAGTGAATTAAATAAGAATTTGAGACTTGTTAAATATTGATTCAAAATTTACATATTTTAATTAAATGTATATAATAATATAATATTTAAAATACACGATCACTAAATTTGGATTTTAATAGATCAATATATGGTTGAATAAATAGGGAAACCAATTCTAGAAAATAATCTTTGTGGTTCATAAATTGGCTACGTGAATTTCAAATTGGAAACATGGTTTATGATTTGAATACATGGTGTATAGTTTATTTTCTATATTTAAATAGAAAAAAAACATTTATGATTTATATTTAAATGTCTCAAATGACTTATTTACCTTAGAATGTAAAAAATAGAACTATAAGAACTTGTTATAAAAAAACATGAAATATAAAAACAAATTAACCAATGAATAAAATGATATGATCAAGATTAAGAATACTTTAATTAATGAAAAATTTAATGTATTAATACTTTAAAATGAAATCTAACACACAAGAATTTGTAATTTAAAAAAAATAAAGTGGTTCAAGGAGACTCAATAGAGTTAACTAAACTTCATCGATGAGATATAAATCAGCTGGGGGGTACTAAACCCATAAAAGGAGGACCAATACCTTATCTCTTGGAGGAGTACCTTAATCCATTAATCAAATGGGATACCTTCACCTTATCAGTTGTGTAATAAAAAATAGAGCAAAAAATGTCATATTTGAGATGGATAACCCACACCCTAACCATTGGGAGAGTACATAACTATATAAATGGCTGAGAAATATAGTCTTAATTGAATGCCACAGTTCACCTCCAACCCTAGTTATTGGAAGAGGATAATAAAATATAAACTATATCATTATAACCATTGACGAACCCTATCTATAGAGCTTTATCACACATATCATCAGAGATGTTCCATATATCCGAAGAGATGTATCCAAAATAAAAGTGGGGAGCTCATATTCAAGCAATAATTGGAAGTCTATGTAAAGATTCATGTAGGACCACATCCTCATAATGATCAACTCACATCCATACTCCTTGGAAGATAACATCTACCATACATCATCACGCAGAACATTCTTATCATCTTTGCAATCCTCTAATAGATAACTAAATAATTTGTACTCAAGTACACATTATCCCTAAGCCACATTTATATCCCTTATAATATACTTGAACCTTTATCACATCATAAAATAGTCATAACATCATCTTGGACACATGTGACGCCCCTAAAAGTATTATGTCTATTCCTGTTTGATATGTATCATAATTTACCTTATGTAATTATTAGTGATTTATAGAATTAATATCACTATATTAAAAAATTTATTCTTATTACCATAGAATGAATTTTATCACTTCAATGAATTACTTTTACATTTCATTTTACTGTTAATTTTAAAAAATTAACATCATTCATCATTTTAACATGATAATTCTAAGAAAATATTATGCTATTAATCTTTTCCTTTTGTCCATTCTTTTTCCTCTATATTAATTCAATCATATCTTCATCATAAATTCTTATCATATAAGAATTTTTTTCTCTTAATTAATTATCACTTTTAACAAGAGATATTAATATATTATATATATATATATATATTTATATTTAAAACAACTCATCTTAAGTGACCTAATGTATTGTCACCATATTTATCAATGTTCACATAGTTTATTTTAATTTTGATGCAAATAAATTCACCTCTTTAATTTAAAATATTAATACCATTATTCAACACACTCATTTAATAATATCAATTAAATAACTAAAAACACACAAACTCATCAAGTAAATTAATCCACCATGACTAGAGTACTTCTTATTAATATTAAGACCACTATCCATTTCCTACATGTTTTATATCACAAGTAGTTAACTCTCATTTTTCATAATTCACATTACTAGTTATAATAAATAATATATATATAGTTTTATATGTTAACAAGATAAATCAATGGGTTTTTAACTTAGTGAGACCATTTAAATTATAAGAGTCCTAGAATCATTAATTTTACTTCAATATGTAATTATTTCCCTATACATAATTTAACATTTTTTATATATCTCATTTTGATTTCCTTTTAAAGATATTAAATAAAAAATATATTTTTTCTAAAAATAAACCCTTTTTGGAATCACTTCCATGTTTAAAATTTCACCACATAATAAACTTTTATTATGTTTTTTTTGAATCTCCCATAAAAAGTATTTTACCTATAATTTATAGCCAATTACATTTATTCCTTTCATTATTGTAATAAAACCTCGTTACATATCTAATTAATTATCATAAATATTATGATAATTTATATTTTATTTCTTATAAATATATCAACTAAAAATTATTTAATGAAAAAAATAATTTCAATTATTTCTTCCACTTATTAAATGACACCACATTAAATTAAATAATTTTTTTTCCATTTTTTGTTCCCAATTAATTTATTTTCTTTACATTTATAAGTATCTTCAAAATTAATTTTTAACCTTATTGATTTTATCCAAATAATTACAATAGCATGTTTTATTTATAAATTAATCTTATGGTATTAATATAACATGTTTATCTAAAATGTTTAAACATCTTAATATTTGATAAATTAAAAAATTATTGAAATTTAAGTATATATTTAGTTTGATTAGATTTATAACATTCTATTATTTGATGAATTTAAAATCATAATGGGTTTAAAATAATCTAAGCCTAAAATAATTTTCTCATAATCTTGAGATAAAAATACACAATGGGTTGTCTATTTAATCAATGTATACAATACGTTATAGGATTCATATCATTGATATAAAAATTTGAAGATAAAAATATCAAAGTTAAATCTTATAAAAACTCGGAATGAATTTTTATTGGAATAAAATAATGATAAACAAATTTCTATAAATCTGAAATAAGGATTTCAGGGTCTAAAAACCAATTTCTACATGTTAAATTTTTTCATGAACAACATATGTCAAAAATTATATTTTATCCCCGTGAATCTATATATGAAAATTTTATCAAGTGAATTTTTATTTAATTCATTTTTATTTCACATAGAATATTGATTAGTTTAAGATTCTCTTTCTGATAATTTCAACCCATGTGGAAAATTACATATTTCTTCTTATCATTACGTTCATCTTATTGAAACGATAATTTTGATATACATATCATTGTGTGACAAAATACAAAAATAAGTGGATCAAATCAATAACATATATAATAAATATTAAATTTTAAACAAGAGGAATATAGTTAGTTCCAAGAGTCATAATCAATTGATGAATTATAAATTCATGGTGAATCTCGATTGATCATCTCCAAAAATATCATGTTTCTCCTCTAGTGATGATTCCTTTAATAATTCATGGAAGAAAATATAAGGTATTATGATTATATGGTTATAAATTTTTTCGATAGTGTATTTTTCAAAGCAATTTATGATAACATGGTTTATTGAATAAAATGTTAATATTTTTTAAAATATTTCACAACATCTAATAAATCAATGGGGTTAAATTATCTTCAAAATCACAGCCAAAAGGAAACACATAATTCTTGATGCAAATAAGAACAATTTTTTATTACAATACTCTATTTAAGAGTGAATTGAAATTTTATCCTCATTTTTTATAAAAACCTAATTAACTAAATTTATATTCACGACTTCTCCTTATAAAAAATAAATCCATTGATATTTTCCATTTAATATTTAATAATAAAAATAAATCTAATAAAAGGAAAACTGAATCCAAATTATGAATTCTATATATGTATTTATATGTAAGAAAAAATGGGATTTTACAACCTCCCTAATTTTAGGGATTTCCACCCTTGAAAAGAAAACAAGCCTAATTGAGGACAGAATGAATTCTAGAAGGTACCAAAGTTGAGCACAAACATTAATAAATAAATTATAGAGCCTAATAAGATACAATTTACAAACTGATTCATTTTAATAATACCACACCCTTATCTATGATTTAATAAACAATCATCAAATGTTATATATGATCTCAATAATTAATAAGTTACAGTGGAGGAACTTCACCTCGCCAAGAGGATATGTACGAGTTGAGAGAGTACCCAAACCCAATGGTAGATGACTCACACCTTGGTTATTGGATGAGTACCTAAATTTAATCATAGTGAACTCACACGCTAGTCATAGAAAAAGTAATAAATCCAATATAACACCCAGGGGGCCTTCACTTTTTTGATGATAAATTGTCCAAGGGAGTACCTAACCTTGGAAATTATATGGGGGACATTCACATCATCGATTAAAAATAAAAAGGTAGTACCCAAACAAGCGTATATACTGAGTACTCAAGTCCCGTAGAATACTTACCTTGGTTTTCAAGATATTCTATGTAAATTTTCTAGGATAACATATACTAGAATATAAAGAGAACAACAATCGATAAAAACACCCACACCGTCATGAGTAGTTTGAAAGATTTTTTTATTTTCAAGAGATATTCAACACACATCTAATGAATAAATTTTAATGATAAAGACTATATACTCATTTTAAATTGACATTAATACTAGTAGGATTCCATGTTATCAATGAAACCATTTAATTTATGATTTATGATACTTTAAACAACTTAAATATATCCTAAAAACAATGCTCTAGGTATTCAATTCTATCAGTAGAAAGTCAGAGTCCATATATAGGAATGTGTTAGTTGTTACAATATATTATTGTAATCCCAAAACTAAAAGTTATTCCTTAATACACTTAACCTTATGAGAATTGGTTCATAAAAAAACACTACTAAAGTCTAACTCTAACCACTCTACCACTTCCTAGTTCTATTGGGGTCCCACTGAGCATAACAATGTCATCTACAAGTGAACTCTCTAAGTCAACCTCTTATATGTCAGGATCTAGTGATCAATACTATGGTATTTTCCCAAAGAAATAAAAAACTACCTTTATAAGAAAAATGTAACGTACAAACATGTATATTTATCCAAAATGTAATGGGTTATATCTATAAATAATTACAAATAAAAAATTCATTTATATCACAACTTCACAAAATGCATTATAAAGGATATAAAATATCATACATCAATATAACTTGTCATGGTGAAAACACGAGGTAAAATAAGAACAAAAAATAATAAAATATAATGTAATCATATCTATAAGGACTCAAAGCTATCCACCGTCAGGTCCCCAACCATATATAGCATCCGATAACATCTCTAGCTATACATTATTATCTACATGCGCACAAGAGTGAAATCATGATAATATGAACATAGAGGTGAGTAATGAATATTAGTATGATTATCCTAGTCATTGAGCTAACACCAAAATAAAAATAAAATAAATTTAATGATAAATATAGTAATTGTGTATGTCATAAGGTCTATTTATTAGCTAACCATGTTAACTACATCATTTTTTATCCCTAGGTAATGTTAAATAGGGATTATTGTATTCAAGATCACAGAAATATCAATGAGAAAGAATTCATATTTTCATTATCTCAAAATACTAGAAATAATATTCAAAATATAGTAGGGGAACCATGAAAAAAATGGAAATATACACCTATATAGGGACAAC
This sequence comes from Viscum album, assembly GCA_963277665.1. NCBI lineage: Eukaryota > Viridiplantae > Streptophyta > Magnoliopsida > Santalales > Viscaceae > Viscum > Viscum album. Next base: position 114,598,733 of record OY728139.1, on the reverse strand, counting down.
CACTAGTTCAAAAATATGATTCAATGTCAAAATTTTAACATTGTTGTTTACTAAACTGTCATCATAATGGAATAATAGATTCTTTTATCGAAAATTTATTTAAAATTGATGTTAAACCACTTCAATATTTACATTTTGTTTCATTTTTTTTATTAAAAACTAACACCAAAGCGTTTTTTGATTAATAGTTTTTTTCTATTTTACACAAAAATCAATGTAAAATGATTTTTTAACTTTCATAGTTAGGTTTTATGGAAACGGATCTTGAAATTTTTAATTTTTTATTTTTAATGACTATTTTAATAAAAATTGACATCAAAATCCTTAAAATAATATATGGATGTGTTTACCCTCATCCATTCAGTATTTATTTAAAAAAAATATATTACATATGGAATACAACTCTCAACCCCACCTCCTCTAACTCAATATTTCTTATTTAATATATTTTTACTTCATTTTCATCATTTTTCTTCTCTATTTCATCCTCTCAGCTTTTCAATTATTTCAGTTGGCCCACCAATATATTTTCTATTTATCTTGTTCATGTTTTACCATTATTAGACAAGATTTATTCGTTTTTTGAAATCTGATGTTCATTAATCACCACTTTGGATCTCTCTATCACAAATGTTTAGCCCAAATATCAAATATTATATAAGTGTAATATCTTTTTAGAGTGCTTATTTATTATTTTTTAGTGGTAAATTATATTAATTTATTTTTATATATATAGATATATTTAAATTATAAATTATTATGGTTATAATTAGTTTTAGAGTAAAGATACCTTTATGATAGATTCTTTGTCATTGTGGTATAATTTATTTATAATTGGAATTGTTTGTATTTATATATACATATTTTTCAGTCATAAATTACTATGATTAAAATTTATTTCTATTATATCTATAATTATAGCATTTAGATCAAGTTCTTACTCAATTATCATATCATGAATGATTATGCATGTAATCATTATATAATGTAATAAATATTTCTTACAAAAAATGTGTTGTTCCTATAATGATTAAAAATAAATATTATAAAACTTCAAATACACATCCCACATATTTTATATACTCCACTTTATTTATTGAAAAATACATATTATTTGAATATGTGCCTCATGAATAATCTACTCAATAGTAGAAAACTTTGTATATAAATTATCAGTTAAATAATATTCCATGTAAAATTCATTTCCTTGTATGATATAATGATAATGAGGAGTGGCAATTTGAATGAGATTAGAAAAAGAATAGATGAATCTAACACATCAATTTAATTATTGGTAAAGATAAAAGGAAGTTAATTAACGGTAAAACAAAGTTAAATAAGTGTAAAAAAAGTTAATTAAGGGTAAAACAAAGTTGAATAAGTGTACAATAAAGTTATGTATGGGTAAAAATAAGTTAAGTAAGGGAAAAAAAGTTATATAAGGGTAAACATAAACTTTTACAGGTTAAGTAATGGAAAAATAATGTTAAGTAATGTTAAAACAAAGTTAAATAAGGGTAAAATAAAGTTAAGTACAGGTAAATTAAAGTTAAGTATGGGTAAGATAAGTATGGGTAAACTAAAGTTATATAAGTATAAACAAAAGTTAAGTAAGGGTAAAAAAAAGTTATGTAAGGATAACTTAAGGTTATATAAGTGTAAATTAAAACTTCTATAGGTAAATTAAGGGTAAACTAAAGTTATGAAAGGGTAAAAAAATGTTAAGTAAGGGTAAACTAAAGTTATGTAAGGGTAAAAAGAAGTTATTTAAGGTTAAAATAAATTTATATAAGGGTAAAATAATGTTACATAAGGGTAAATATAAGTTAAGTAAGGGTAAAAAAAGTGATTTAAGGGTAAATAGAAACTTATATAGGTTAAGGGTAAAAAAATTACGTAAGGATAATTTGTTTTGTATAGGTTAAGCAAGGTAAAACTAATGTTAAGTATAGAATTACAACAAATTAAGGGTATACTAAATTCATGAAAGGGTCAACAAAGGTTAAGTAGGTGTAAAACAAGGTTATTTAAGGGTAAATAGAAGTTATATAAGAGGAAAAAAAAGTTATGTAAGGGTAAATAGAAACTTGTACATGTTATGTAAGGGTAAAAAAAGGTTATGTAAGGGTAAAAAAGTTATATAATGGAAAATTAAATTTATACAGGTTAAGTAAGGGTAAACTAATGCTACGTAAGGGTAAAAAAATTTAAGTAAAGGTATACTAAAGTTATGTATGGGTAAACATAAGTTATGTAAGGATACAAAAAGTTAAATAAGGTTAAAATAAAGTTATTTAAGGGTGAAAAGAAGTTATGTAAGGGTAAACAAGTTTAGTTAAGGGTAGAAAGAAACTTATGATGGGTAAGGGTAAAATACAGTTATGTAATGGTAAAAAAGTAAATTAAGTGTAAAATAAAGTTATTTAAGGGAAAACAAATTTTTAGTAATGATAAAAAAGTTATGTAAGGGTAAATAGAAGTTATGTATGGGTAAAGAAAAGTTATGTTAGGGTAAATAGAAAATTATAAGGGTAAACTAAAGATAAATAAGGGTAAAAAAATTTAATTAAAGATAAATTAAATTTATGCAAGGGTAAAAGAAACTTTTATAGATTAAGTAAGGGTAACTTAAAGCTAAGTAAGGGTAAACATAATTTATATAAGGGTATAAAAAAGTTAGGGGTAAAAAAAAGTTAACTAAGGGTAAAGTAATGTTATGTAAGGTTAAATAAAAGTTAACTAATTGTAAAAAAAAAGTTAACTAAGGGTAAAATAATGTTATGTAAGGTTAAATAAAAGTTAACTAATTGTAAAAAAAAGTTATGTAAGGGTAAACATAAACTTATAATTGTTATGTAAGGGTAATTTAATGTTACGTAAAGATAAAAAAGTTAATTAATGGTAAAATAAAGTTATTTAAGGGTAAAACAAAGTTAAAAAGGGTAAAAAAAGTTATCAAAAGGTATACTAATGTTATACAAGGGCTAATAGAAGTCAATTAAGGGTCAAAAAAGTTAGGCCAGGGTAATATAAATTTATGTATGGGTAAAATAAAATAGTTTAAAATAATAATAACATATAATAAATTATAAATAAAAACTATATTAACATAAAAAATATAAAATTTAGTAACGTGAATATAGTTTTAAATAATATTAGCATATAAACATGGAAATTGATTCTTTAATATAAAAATAAATAGTTTTCAACTATACACTATGAATATAGTGGTGATAATATAATGAAACTAAATATAATTATACTTTACTATCCACATGTTCCAAATCCAAATAAAACATTTAGAAGCAAATTGAACCAAAAGGGAATAATATTTCCCTAACAAAAATGAAAAAATTGAATATAAATAACATTAAATAAAATGAAATTAATTATAATTAATCCTTAAACGAAATAAATTTTAAAAATATGTATGAATTAAATCTAAATCATTTTTAGTATTAAAAAGAACTACATCTGAATTTAATGAAACCAAAATAGATTTTTCACTCTATTGTAGTATGGGTTAGGGATGGTCTTTGGGATTGGTAAATGTAACACCCTGAGATTTTATGAAAAATATTTTGTTTTTATCTATTATTTTATACACAACACAAAAGTATTCTTTCACTACACACAACACTATCTTGGTTTGCGTTACACACAAGAGAAACCTTCCTCGATAGTTTGCGTTGTACGCAATACCAAGATTCACTAAACAATGATATGTTATTAATATATTATATAAACTGGCCATTATGAATAGTAATACTCACTTTTTAAAATTTTATAAATTCCATCTTTAAAAATGGACTTCATTTTAGGATTAGTCATATCGAAATTAGCTTAGGGTGAATTTTTGGTATTTTTTTTGAAAACATTCAATTTTTGTTGAATAGTGAAAAGCACTGAGTTATAGTTTAAAAATAAATTTTTATTTAAATGATTAGTTATTTTATTTTAATTTATTTTAGGTCAAAATAGATATATAATACCTATATATGTTCAATTTAATTCATTAGAGTCATTTTATAATAATTTTAGATATATAAAAATTTTATTAAACTTTTTACCTTCTTTTACCCACCTCCTAGGAGAATTTGCAAATTTACATAAAACATAATTTTACCACTTCTGTGAGTTGAATTTAAAAAATACTTGAGACATGGTTAATATCAAGGAGTAAAATGTGATTCAATAAGATAAAGATAATTTTTTGTGAATAGTAACTTTTTTACTTTTATTTACCACGGTTAAAAGTAAATAGGATAATTACGGGTAAAAATTATATTATTATTACCCTAAAACATGTCCTAATTCTATTTTATAAGTTTAATTAGACCAGAAACAATATTAGGAATAAAATATGACCATTTATATCCACATGGATTAGATTAGCACATTTATTATTATTTAATTCAAAGAATAGTTAAAAGAGTTAAAATCAAAGATTAATAAGTGATTTTTTTTAATATAGTGTTATACATAAGATACATTCAACTAGAAATATTCATTCGAAAGATAAAAATATTTCCTACATAATGGTATTTTATTTATAATATTTAGACATTAAATATTTTAATTTATTTATGACACAATGATGATGTAGTAATTACTTTATTAATGAAATATTAACATAATTGATATTATATCTACCAAAATAAATGTAATTTGAGACTTTTTATGAATTAAACTAACTTTATAGGTTAATATAACATATTAGGGTTGTTTAGATTAATTGTTTCAAAGTAATAATACTGTTATGAATTTAGAAAAAACAAAATACCAAATTGTGTCAAAATTGACATAAAAGAGTTTAAAAAAAATTAAAATATTAATTGATATTATATTCCTAAAAATATATGGTTCGGTGTAACAATATATATGACATTAATGAACTAATTGGGGTTTAAGTGGCTATTTATAGTAAGTTTATTAACCATATAATGTAATAATACAAGAAGACACAGTAAAAGTTAAATTATTTAACTTAGAGTTAAATCCAAATGATAAGGTTAAAATGGTAACCTAAACTTGTCTAAATCCTATTGGTTGAGATTATTTATACCCATACACACCATAGACTCTAAATAAGTCACTTTGGAGCCATTATAAACTGAATATTAATTTATTATAAAATAATTTGTTAAGTTTTTCCTAAGGTTCCCCTCACCCCTCTTATAAAAGGGCACTCCCCCTTCACTCTAATTCACACCTCCAAAGCCATTTGGTTCGACCAAAACCTTCCCAAATACCATCTCAACTGTCATAAATTCATCCTAGAGGCCTACCTTTAGTCATAAATCCAAACTAAGGAGCCCTTTTGATCAAATCAAAAGGAAGAACCCGAGGAAGAGGTAAATATCTCACCACCTATTTCAAGATCCTTTCTTCTTCCACTTCCTACTTCTTTGTTGTTTCCATTAAAAAATAATAAATCCAGTATCTTCTATATAATGTGATTTTATTATAAATAGTACAACCATATTAGTTATTTTATCCATCATAGGAATGAAAATGTCACCACATGTGTGTACGTACGACTTACCGTCTCCACGTCGTGGTGTAGTTTGTTATTAAAACATTTCATCATTTGGATGGGTATGATAATGAGTATAAATTATATAAATAATAAATATAAAATTATTATTATTTTGTATATATGATATACCATCCAATTATATTCGATTTTAATATCAAAAGAATGATATCATTGCTCGTGTGTACGTACGACCTACCGTCTCCATAATGTGATGCGACTCGTTCTACATGATCTTCATTGAATAATGATTATATAAATAAATTGAATTAATAAATATTATATATATTACACTAATAAATTTTTTTAAATGAGTTACTTATAACCTAAAAATAGTAATAAGAATTTATTTGACAAAACATGCATAAGAACATAAAGCAATAAACACCCGAATAACAAGTAGCAATGAAATATTACTAATAAGAAGATAATAATATGACCATATATGATATAATAACAAAGAATATTATTTTTTAATAAGTCAATGACATTATTTAAATCATTATACAGGAGGTTCGGATACATATGAAGCATATTGAACCTAAGGTAAGGGAAAATATCGCAATCTTAATTTTTATCTGAGATTGTTTATACTTCGGTATTTACTAGGGCATATTTGTCATCCACATCCATGTTTCCTTAATATGTAATATTATTTATATCTTCCTACAATTTTTTAAATCCAATTTTACCTATTGGTTAATTTTTAGTACAAGATATGAAAGGAATCTTTTTTTGTTTTCAGTATGAGTTACTTTTTGACTTTTCTGGCCAAAGTATGAGAAGAATGTTTTTTTAACTTATACGGCATGAATGGATTTTTATGATTTCATAGAACATTATTTATATGAAGATTACTTTACAAGTTTTCATGTTTATTTTTAATTAAATTCATTTAGTTTAAAATTGTATGACATGTTAATAAAGGAAAAATGTTTTTGAAGTAGAAAGGATATTTTCCTCATGAATGGAGTTCACGTGTTTTATCAAAATTATTTTCCATCTAAGATAATATAGGGTTCTCTTCCTATCCCTATTTTTTAAATATATTTGATTATGTTATGATGGAATTATTTTTATGAAGTCCTTCTATCTTATATAGATTATGTTATGATGGAATGATGTTTAAGAATCCCATTTTTATTACATGGGTTATGCTATGATATATGAATTATGGTTTTGTGGAACACATAAGAATGGTTTCATTAAGAGATGGGTTGGACCTATATCTCCCTCCAATGCATTGGGTAAAGATTAATATCTCATGAGATAGACATGGCTGGAATGGCATGTTAATCTGGTTCAGTGATACAGGACTATAACAAGGAGTGAACTCGGTTCAGAAATGGACTTTGTCCACTATGATAGTCTTGTAAATGAGTCTTGACTAATTAGAAATGATTTTCTATGATTATGTGTTTATTCAACAAAGTTTCATGTTTTATGTTATGATTATTGGGATTACATTTCACTACTATGATTTATCTCATGTTATGATTTTATGATCTCTTTTGTAGGTTAATATTTTCAAAATGTTATGTTCTTATGAATTTGATATGATTAATATTTCCTTTGTTTACCCTTACTGAGCATTTGAGCTCACCCTTTTGTATGTTTTCTTTTCCCCAGGTCAAGAATAAGGGTATTATGTAGGATATACCAAAATGGACTCTAGATATGATGAAATAAACAGGATACAATGTAGATGCTTTATGAACCAGTAGTTTATGTTTCCCAGTTTTTAAAGACACTATACCTATACGGTCCTATAATGGTTTTGTTTTATGCTATAATAATTAGGCTCTAATTCTGAAGTAATAAAAATTTATGTAAAGTATGGGTCGTTATAGTTTGTATCAGAGGAAAGTTATAGTCAACCTTTGGAAACTAGGATGTGAAAGCCTTAGTAAGAACCATAAGGATATTTCTAAGCATAGAACACAATATTAGTGTTTTAGAAATGTCCATGAATAACCTATGATAAGATCTTAATTATGAAATTTTATTCTTGAGTATGTGGTTTTCCTATTATGATTAGTGTTTCTCACACTATTCTTATTGGTTTTAGTCTATGGATGGAACCCGATGGAACCGTGTTAATGCTGAATGCGATGGGAAATGCAATGATTGTCCCCCTGAGAAACCAAACGTTATGGGAGCTGTAATGAAAAATCTTGTAGCCATGCTCACACAACTTTGTCAGGCTATTAATCATGCGGGACTTCCAAATTATCAAAGGAAGGAGAAAAATTCTATTGAATCCTTTATGAGGCAGCTTCCACCCTCATTCAGTGGGTCTACTGATCCATTAGTGGATGAACAATGGATCAGTACAACTGAAAAGATATTTTCAGTTCTTCAATGTTCTGAACATGATAAATTCATCTTAGCAGTATATCGTTTGGAAGGTGAAGCTGATAAATGGTAGAATCTTATCAAAAATACGAGGTAAAGATATGAAATTGAGTCCATGGAATGGGATGAGTTCAAGAACATATATTTCAATATGTACTTCCCTCGTATTATTTGAACAAAGATGGAGAAGGAGTTTCTTGAACTAAATCAACAGGATGATGAATCTGTTGGTACCTACGAAGAAAATTTTACAAGACTTGCAAGGTATGATTCCAGAATTATTATCCAACCTGAGAGTAAGATAGATCAATTATTTAGTGGATTAAAATCAAGTCATCGAAGGGTGTTAGACATAAGGGACTTCAATAGCTACAAGGAAATTGATCAATGTTCTCTCAAGGTTGAGATGGATATCGGAGTAACCCATCAGTCATATGGGTATGATAAGAAGAGGAAAATGGAATTCTAAGGGAAATCTAAAGACCACACTAAAAATAAGATGAGTTTTCTCTTATGCTCAAAGTGTGGAAAGAAAAATGGAGGGAATTGTATTAAAGGGACAAGTAAATGTTTTAAATGTGTAAAATAAAGTCATCGGGCATTTGAATGCTGCAATGATGGGAAAACGATTTATAGTGATGGGAACAAAGAAAATGCTACACAGAATGCACCTCCTACACTTCAATGTTACAAGTGAAAGGAAATGGGGAATCATGCTAATAAATTCCATAATCCAAGGATTGTTGATGATGATCGACGTCAACAATCTCTTAAGGATAAAGAAAAAAGAAAGTTACATGAAATTTCTATCGGAGAAGTGGAGTACGATAATGATGTGGTGAAAGGTACACTTACTATCCACTCTAAAGTACCAAATATTTTATTTGATTCTGGATCCACGCACTCTTTTATTTCTGAAGAATTTTCTAAGGGTATTGTCGTACTACCTCAACCATTAGGTGCTGAGTCAGTTGTGACAACTCCTAAAGACACAATAGTTGCATCAAAAGTTTATAATTCTTCTCCAATTGACATTTGTGGGAAAGTGCTTCCTGTAAATCTTGTGATCCTTCCTATAGTGGAATTTTATGTGATTCTTGGCATGGATTGATTTTCCTTATATGGAGCTCATATCTATTTCCAAATAAGGGAAGTCCCATTTCATATTCATGATCAATATATGATCATATATCGATGGAAGGATGAATATAACCTTCCAGTGGAATTTTCTTCCATTTTATGGGTCTTTATTCCAATAAATGAATGTTATTTATCTCAAATTTTTCCAGAGAAACTCATGATTAAGAATATTCCCATTGTACGAGAGTTTGATGATGTCTTTCCAGAGGAATTGCTAGGTCTTCCACAAAATCATGAAGTTGAGTTTTCAATAGAACTCATACCAGGTGCTATGCCCATTTCAAAGACACCTTATAGAATGGCCCCAATTGAGTTGCAAGAATTGAAGAAGCAACTCTAATAGAATCTTGATAAGGTATTCATACGCCCTAGTGCATCACCCTTGGGGAGAACATGTTCAGTTTTTTAAGAAGAAAGATGGATCTATGAGACTATGCATTGATTATAAAGAACATAACAAGATCACTATCAAGAACAAATATCCTCTCCCACACATTGATGACTTATTTTACCAACTACACGGAGCTCAATAATTTTCCAAGATTGATCTTCATTCAAGGTATCATCAATTAAGGGTCAAAAGGGAGGATATACCAAATACGACTTTCCTTATAAGTTATAGACACTATGAATTTATAGTGATTCCATTTGTTCTTATTAATTCCCCTACTATCTTCATGGATCTAATGAATAGAGTCTTTAGGGACTATCTTGATCAGTTTGTAGTAGTCTTTATAGACGATATTCTTGTCTATTCAATGAGAAAGGAAGAACATGAAGATCACTTAAGAATTGTATTAAAGACCCTAAGAAAGGTGAATCGTTTTTCCAAATTTACCAAGTGTGAATTTTGGCTTCAAAATTTGTCATTTTTGGGTCACATAATCTCAAAAGAGGGGATATATGTTGATCCAGCAAAAATAGAGGTTATCGAAAGATGGTCGAGACCAACAACAATAACTGCGATCCGAAGTTTTCTTGGTTTGGATGGATATTATCGATGTTTTGTGAATTATTTTTCTCGATTATCTAATCCACTCACTAGGTTGACTCGAAAAGGAGTTAAGTTCGTTTGGATGGAGTTGTGTGAAGAGAATTTCAAAGAGTTAAAAAGAAGGTTATCCAGTGCACCTATGCTCACAATGCCTTGTAGTGGAGAAAGGTTTGTAATCTACAATGACGCATCCATGAAGGGATTAGTGTTTTTTCTCATGAAAAACGATATGGTGATAGCATATGCCTCACGGTAGTTGAAAATCCATGAGAAAAATTACCCAATCATGATTTGGAAATAGCTGCAGTAATATTTGCAGGCATTATCTTTATAGTGAAAGGTGTGATATTTATACTGATCATAAAAGTTTAAAGTATTTTATTCACACAAAAGTAGCTGAATATGCGCCAAAGAAGTTGGATGGAGCTAATTAAGGATTATGACTGCTCAATTCATTACCACCCTGAGAAATCAAACAAGGTGGTAGACACATTAAGTCGACAAGACCAAGCTAGATTATCCATGATGAGGATCACAAAAGATCCAATATTTATGGATTTACAAAGGATAGATCTTGGAATTATAATGGACGGGGAAAAATATTATCTTTATCAAATAAATGTTCAACCATATATACATGTGAAGATTAAAGAGGCACATAAAGAAAATGTAGAGTTACAAAAGAAGGTGAGAAATGTTCCTGAATTCCACATTGATTGTGATGAAATAATAAGGATCAATAATCGGGTATGTGATCCTCCCATCCTAGAATTAAAGAAGGAAATATTGGATGAAGCTCATAGTTCTTCATTCTCTATTCACCTTGGAAGCACGAAGATGTATAGGGACCTGAAGGAGTGATTCTAGTTGGATGACATGAAAGGAGATGTTGCTAAATATATATCTCAATGCTTGGTTTTTCAGTAAGTTAAGGCTGAGAGGCAGAAGTCTAAGGGGATGTTACAACCATTACCCATACCAAAATGGAAATGGGAAAACATCACTATGTACTTTGTCACTGGACTTCCTAAAACATTCGAAGGCAATATTTCTATCTGGGTTATAGTTGATCGTCTTATGAAGTCCGCACACTTCATTGTTATTAGAGAAGATTATTCTCTTGATCATCTTTCCAGGACATATGTGAAGGAAGTGGTAAGATTGAATGGAGTACCAATTTCTATTATATCTGATCGGGATCCGAGTTTTACCTAAAATTTTTGGAAAAGTCTTCAGTATACTCTAGATACAGAGTTGAGTTTTAGCACTTCTTATCGTCCTCAGACAGACGGTCTGTCTGAGCGGACAATTCAAAATCTAGAAGACATGTTGAGATCCTGCTCTATGTATTTCAAATGTGGTTGGTATCAAAACCTACCTTTGGTGGAATTTTATTATAATAATATCTTTCACTCAAGTATTCAGATGGCTCCTTATGAAGCTCTCTATGGAAATAAATGCAGAACTTTGACTTACTGGGATGAAGTTGGGGAAATAATGATATTAGGACCTGATCTTGTTGATGAGATGAAAGAAATGGTAAGACTTATACAACAAAACATAAGAGCATATCAGAGTCAAAAAAAAGTTATACCTACAACTGAAGAAAATACCTAGAGTTTGAAGTGGGTGATAAAGTGTTCTTACAAATATATCCTTGGAAGAGAGTAATGAGATTTGGAAATAAGGGAAAGTTGAGCCCTAGGTATATTGGTCCTTTTGAAATAATTGATCGTCTTGGGAAGGTAGCTTACCGATTGGAGCTTCCACCGAATCTCTCTCAAGGTCATGATGTGTTCCATGTATCTCTCCTGAGAAAGTACATACCTGATCCTTCACATGTACTAAGCTCAGAAGTTGTACTGCTGGAGAAAGATCTTTCTTATGAAGAACAACCAGTAGAGATTCTGGATCATAGTGAAAAAGTTCTACGAAACAAGACCAGACACTTGGTTAAAGATTAATGGAGGAACCACCAATTAGAAGAAGCTACATAGGAACTTGCGGATATGATTAGGGAGAGTTATCCTCATTTATTTTTTACGAAGCAATGAATTTCGAGGTCAAAATTCTTTTTAAGGGGGGTATAATGTAGCACCCTGAGATTTTACGAGAAAATATTTTGTTTTTATGTATTATGTTATACGCAACACCAAAGGAACCTTTCACTACACACAACACTATCTTGGCTTGCGTTACACCCAAGATAAACCTTCCTTGATATCTTGCGTTGTACGGAATACCGAGTTTCACTAAACAATGATATGTTATTAAAATATTATATAAACTAGCCATTATGAATATTAATACCCAATTTTTTAAATTTTATAAATTTTATCTTTTGAAATGGAATTAATTTTTAGGTTTGGAATATCGAAATCAGATTAGGGTGACTTTTCAGTATTTTTCTGAGAACTTTCAATTTTTGATGAATAGTGAAAAACATTGAGTTATAGTTTAAAACCAAATTTTTATTTAAATAACTATTTATTTTATTGAAATTTATTTTAGGTCAAAATAGATACATAATACATATATAAGTTCAATTTAATTCATTGGAGTCATTTTATAATAATGTTAGATATATAAAAATTTTATTGAACTTTTTATCGTCTTTTACCCACCTCCTAGGAGAATTTGAAAAGTTACATAAAACATAATTTTACCGCTTCTGTGAGTTTAATTTTAAAAATCCAAGATACATGATTAATATCAAGGAGTAAAATTTGGTTCAATAAGATAAAAATAATTTTTTGTGAATAATAACTTTTTACTTTTATTTACCACGGTTAAAAGTAAATTGGGTAATTAAGGGTAAAAATGATATTATTATTACCCTAACACATGTCCTAATTCTATTGGATAAGTGTAATTTGAATAAAAAACCTTAGGAAAGAAAATATGACCATTTAGGTCCACTTGGATTTGATTAGGACATTTATTATTATTTAATTAAAATAAGAGTTAAAAGAGTTAAAATCAAAGTTTAATAAGTAAAACATTTTTAATATAGGGTTATACATAAGATAAATTCAACTATAAATATTCATTATAAACATAAAAATATTTACTACATAATGGTATTTTATTTATAATTTTTAGACATTAAATAATTTAATTTATTTATGAAACAATGATGATGCAGTAATTAACTTATTAATGAAATATTAACAAAATTGATATTATAAATACCGAAATAAATTTAATTTGATACTTTTTATGAATTACACTAAATAAATGTAATTTGAGACTTTTTATGAAATACACTAATTTTCTAGGTTAATATAACATATTAGGGTTGGTTAGATGAATTTTTTCAAAGTAATAATGCTGTTATGAATTTAGCAAAAACAAAATACCAAATAGTGCCAAAATTGACATAAAAGAGCTTTTAAAACAAATATCAAATTATTAATTGATATTATATTTTTAAAAATCTGAGGTTCGACCAAAATACTTATATAATAATATATATGAAATTAAAGAACCAATTGGGGTTCGAGTGGCATTTTATAGTAAGTTTATTAACCATATAGTGTAAGAATACAAGAAGACACGGTAAAAGTTTAATTATTTAACTTAGAGTTAAATCTAAATGATAAAGTTAAAATGGTAACCTAAACATGTCTAAAACCTATTGGTTGAGATTATTTTGACCCATACCCACCCTATCCTCGAAATAAGTTACTTTGGAGCCATTATAAACCGAATATGAATTTATTATAAAATAATATTTTATGTTTTTCCTAAGGTGCCCCTCACCCCTCTTATAAAAGGGAACTCCCCATTCTCTTTAATTAACACCTACAAAGCCATTTGGATCATCCAATCCCTGCCCAAATACCCTCTCAACTATCCTCCCTTCATCTTAGAGGCCTTTCTTTAGTCAGAAAGCCAACCTAAGGAGCCCTTTTGATCAAATAAAAAGGATGAACCTGAGGAAGAGGTAAATATCTCGCCACCTATATCAAGATCCTTTATTCTTCCACTTACTCCTTATTTGTTGTATTAATTATAAAATAATAACACCAATATATTCTATATACTGTGATGTTATTATAAACTGTACAACCATATTATTTATTTTATCCATCCTATGAATGAAAAAGTCCCCACACATGCGTACGTACGACTTACCGTCTCCACGTCGTGGTGTAGTTTGTTATTCAAACATTTCATCATTTGGATGGGTATGATAATGAGTATAAATTATATAAATAATAAATATAACATTATTATGATTCGTTATATATGATATACCATCCAATTATATATGATTTTAATATGAAAAGAATGATATCATCGCTCGTGCGTACGTACGGCCTACCGTCTCCACAATGTGATGCGACTCGTTCTACATGATCTTCATTGAATAATGATTATATAAATGACATTAATGAATACATATGATATATATTACACTAATACCATTATGTAAATGGGGTATCTATAACCTAAAAATAGGAATAAGAATTTATTTGAAAAAAAATGCACAAGAACATAAAGCAATAAACACCCGAATAACAAGTGGAAATGAAATATTACTAATAAGAAGATAAGAATATGAAAATATATGATATCATAACAATGAATATTATTATGTAATAATTCAATGTAATTATTTAAATCATTATATAGGAGGTTCGGATACATATGAATCATATCATACCTAAGGTAAGGGAAAATCTCACAATCTTAATTTTTATCCGAGATTGTTTATACTTCGGTATTTACTGGGGAATATTTATCATCCACATCCATGTTTACTTAATATTTAATATTATTTCTATCCTTATACAATTTTTTAAATCCAATTTTACTTATTTCTGAATTTTTAGTAAAAGATATGAAAGGAATCTTTTTTCGTTTTCAGTACGAGTGACTTTTTGACTTTTCCGGCCAAAGTACGAGAAGAATGTTTTTTTAAATTATATAGAATGAATGGATTTTTATGATTTCATAGAACATTATTTCCATGAATCTTAATTTACAGGTTTTAAAGTTTATTTTTAATTAACTTCTTTTAATTTTATATATTTTGACATGTTAAGAAAGGGAAAAAAATTGAAGTAGAAAGGATATTTTCCTCAAGAATGGAGTTCAAGTGTTTTATCAAAATTATTTTAATATAGGGTTCTGTTCCTATACCTATTTTTTACATTGATTTGATTATGTTATGATGGAATTACTTTTATGAAGTCCTTTTATCTTATATGGATTATATTGTGATGGCATGATGTTTAAGAATCCTATTTTTATTACATGGGTTATGATATGATATATTATTTATGATTTTGTGGAACACATAATAATGGTTTCATTATTATATTGGTGGGACCTATATCTCCCTCCAATGAATTGTGTAAAAATTTATATCTCATGAGATAGACATGGCTGGAATGGCAAGTTAATCCAGTTCAGTGATACAGGACTGGAACGAGGAGTGAACTCGGTTCAGAAATTTACTTTGCCCACTATGATAGTCTGGACAATGAGTCTTAACTAATTAGAAATGATTTTCTATGATTATGTGTGTATGCCACAAATTTTCATTTTTTATGTTATGATTATTGGGATTACATTTCACTACTATGATTTATCCCATGTTATGATATTATGAACTCTTTTGCAGGTTAAGATTTTCAAAATGTTTTGTTATTATGAATATGATATGATTAATATTTCCTTTGTTTACCCTTACTGAGCATTTGAGCTCACCCTTTGTTATGTTTTCTTTTCCCCAGGTCAGGAAGAAGGGTATTAAGTAGGATATTCCAAAGGGGACTCTAGATATGATAAAATAAACGGGAGACAATGTAGATGCTTTATAAACCAGTTGTTTATGTTTCCCAATTTCTAAAGACACTATACCTATACGGTCCTATCATGGTTTTGTTATATGTTTTAATTAGTATGATTCAATTCTGAAGTAATAACAATGTATGTAAACTAAGGGTCATTATAGTAAATCATCTTGATAGTAGATATTTAAATAATGATAAATAGATATTTTATGATTTTTTTGGATGTTCTGATATTAAATATTGGTAAATCATATTTATTATGAATATACCTCATTAATTTTAATTTCAAAAACTTCTATAGGTTAGGTGAATCTAAACACTTTTTATTATTTTGTATAATTATTTTTCTTGATCATATAGTCATAAATAAATGGTCAATTGATTGTCTTGATTATATTCTTTCATGTTCTAATTTTTTCTATTTATATATATTTTAAAATGATTTTTTGTTTTAATATATTAACCTTTTATATTGAGATATTACGTAATTAATGAATCATAATTGGATAAATTTATGAATAAACATTAATGATTATGAAAAATGAGTTGATTATTTCTTGGAATTTTTAAAATGGAATATTTAGAACAAAAATTTGATTTTATTTCTATTCGTGAAGTGTTTGAATAAGATATTTAATTATATAGAAATCAAACATCATCTTATTTTATATGGTTTTAATAATAATTATTCATGTTTTATCTTGTATGCAAAATCGTAGAAAATTCAACATCTAATGTTGATGAAAATATTCAGCGTTAGACTAAGGAACTTATTGAATAATTAATTCTTGTTATATGAATTAAACCCATTAAAAAGACAAAAACCATTGAATGGTTATATTTTAAATATTTAGAAAACACTATTATCAGGTTGCACTAAATTATTACTGTTATCAGTAGTTATGTGATTAGTAAACATGAATGAATGAAGTGGTTGGAGTGATAAAAGTTTCTTTAAATTTCTTGAACATTTGAAAAATCTACTTCCAAAATGAAAAAAACTCCCATATTATAATTATGATGAAAATAAAATCTTTTTCCTAATGGGAATGGAGTATGAAAAGATAGATGATTTCAAAAATGATTGTATGTTTTATAGGAATGAATATGAAATTTTATCAAAATATCATAAATATGGGACATCATGATATAAGATGAAAGGAAAATTCAACTCTGATTCATTATCAAGTATCGACACTAAACATCCCACTAAATAAATTGGATATCTTCCAATAATTTATCATTTGAATAATATTTTTCAAATTAAAATGATGTAAAAATTTTAAGATGGAATGAAGATGATATCATCTCTGATTGAGACTTATATCACCTTTCTAATTCATCGTAATGGTAGAGGTTTGATAAAAAAAAATTGATTTTGGAAGTGAGGCTAGAGATATTAGAATGAGATAGTGCATAGATGGAATGAATCCATATTAGAGACTCAATAGACAAAATAGTTCATGGTCTATTTGTTTTTTTTAATTTACAATTTTTCCCCATAGATACGTGTGAGGAAAAAAATATGTTATGGTGATCTTGATTATTTTTCTACCAAAATTTCTAGAAAATGATATTCTTACATATCTTGTAGCATTTATGGATGATTTTAAATTTCTATGGGTGATTGGTTTTGTAATTTTTTATGTATAAAAAAATAATGTATCCTATTGCATGATATGCTAATTTTCACTATAAATTACTTTCCCATATATGGAAACTTATCTGGATACAATGTTCAGGGACATAAATCATGAATAATTTGGGAAAATAGATTTTATATTATCAATTAAAGAATATAATAAAGACATTTTACACGAGACATTGATGATTTTATGAATGGAGCATCCTTATTATAGATTAAAAATAAATTTATTAATTTACATGAGTATAATATCTTTCCAAATCCATTATCAACTAAACAGTATTACAAAAAGATGAAAAATATCAATTTAAAAATGGAAAATAAAAGAAGTTATAGTAATAAAAAAAATATATGGAATAAATAATATATCTTATTTGAGATACCTTATTGGATTTTTTTAAAGATAAAACATAACATTGATATTATATATGTTCAGAAAAAAACATGTGATAGTTTTACAAAAAAATTGCTAGACAAAAAAAGAATGAAAAAATATATATTTCATGCTAGATGGAATTAATATCTATATAAATATGTCTAGATCTAGAACCCAATATGAAATAAAATAGAAAATGTTTACCTTTGACTTTTCATACATTAATAAAGTGTGATAAGATTAATTTTTGTTAATGTTTGTATGTTATTAAAGTACCTTGTAAATATTCTTCAGATGTAAAGAATTTGGTGTCATTGAAAGATTTTAAATTAATAGGATTGAAATCACATAAAAGTAATGTATTGATGCAGAAACTACTACCAATTTCATTGCATGGTATAGTGTCGATACCTATTAGACTGACTAGAATTAGGATATGTTATTTTTTAAAATCCATTTGCAGTATATTAATTGAACCAATTTTGTTATATGTATTGGATAATGAAGCTTACCCCAAACTTTTTTTAACTAGATATATATTTCCTACCAACATATTTTGATATAATGGTTCATCTGGTGATGTATTTTTTGTAGGAAATAAGAATATATGGGCATATTTATTTACATTAGATGCTTCCATTTGAAATAAATATGAAAATTTTGAAGGGATAAGTTAAAAATACTCATCCAAAAGGGGCCTATATTATTCAAAAATATATATCAAAAGAGGTAATTTGGTGTAATACTAATTATATGTATGAAGTGGAGCACATTGGTATCCCTGTATCTCAACATTTGACTATTGATAATAAAGGTACATGGATTCATGATTTAATGGTACATTTAATTCAATGTGATGAAGTGATACACAAACATTTATATGTTTTAAACAACATAAATGAGTTCAAACCATATATATCATCATATATCACTATATTGAAGGTATTATATCTGAAAATAATTGAAAAGTGGATGATGATTGAGCACAAAATATAATTTTTTCCATGGTTTAAAGATAAATTCAATATAGATTTATCTATATCAAAAACATTTAAATGGTTGGTAGGGGGTCCATTTCTTAATGTTGTAAAATCATCTGGTTTTGATATTAATAGTTACATATTTTTCAAAAGAAACCAGGATAATAGGAGTACCATTAAAAATTGTGGGGTAATGGGTGTTACTAAAGCATTATATTCTTTTGAGTGAAAATGATAAAAACCCAATCTCTATATCAATGAAATATTTTGGAGTTGTTGAGGATATATAGGAAATTGATTATACTAAATTTTGAGTAAAAATGTTTAAGTGTAACTAGGATTATGGTAACAATGGTGTGAAATAGTATTATGGATTTACACTTATTGATTTTGAAAAAAAATTAGTTACAAAGAGGAACTATTTATCCTAGATAAACATGAAAAGTAAATATTTTATGTTATAGAACCATTGGATGATCTAAGGTCCATCATTTTGAAATGGAAAATAATTTATTTGGGTGATGTGGATGAATATGATTTTATTGATTTATGTGAGGTTTCTTCATCTATTAAATTATTTCCAAATGATAATAATGACTATAATGTATACATTGTCCATGCTATATGAAATGATCATGTTGAAGAAATATTTAAAAACACTAAGTTACACTCCTAATTATTTTGGTAAATTTTTATATTTTATTTCAATTTTAAAATGTACACATATAGAAAATATAGTTTTTTTAATTTAGATATTTAGATATTTATATAAATATATAATTATTATTTCATTTTTTTGTGCTACATTTTATACTCAATTTTTCAGGTTAAAGGTTTTTTGATCGAAAATATCAACATAATAAATTATTTTATGGTTAAATTTATGCATATAAAAACACTTTTATGTACCTTTAAAATTTATAATTAAAAATATTGATAATTTTTATAATTTTTGAATTAATGTTTTATATTTATTTTTTTATGTTAAATATTCTTTGGTGACTATTCATGAAATCATTTTTTTAAACTTAAATATGTCTGGAACTATTTTTTTTACTTAGATATTTTTTAATTCCTGGTTTTTATATATTCACTAATATAATAATATGTAAGTTCATGGAATATCATTGAAGTTGTCTATTTAAATGACATACATAGAGGAAGATAAACATTTACCGATGTATATGCATGTTTTTTATATTATAAAATATTCAATAATGGAATTATTTAATGAAAGAAATATTTTAATTTGTTAAAAAGTAGTTTCAAGACTATTAGTGATCCTCCTACGGTAGAGTCTTATTCTTCTCTAGAGAACATGATTCCTAGAGTTAGTAGATGTGGGATTATATGTTTGACGAAACATTCTCTTTATAAGGAAGAGATTATGATACATATTAAATTTTATGATAATAATAACACAAATAGACTAAATGTAACATAGTTTAGGAGTTATATCACCATGAAGAGTGATTTTAGGATTAAAATTTAATAGCTTGATTGGGATTATTCTGAAAATGTGATGAAATAACACCTCCAGGAGTCCTTAATGGAAAAATACCTCAATTGATTTATTATAATCTCATTCCAAAAATATTATATATTTTACATGACTGATATATAAGGTATTAAATTAGATATGACATTAAAATTTAATGAAATGAAATAAATTAAGAAAAGGTGTATATTTTTAATGAAGATTTAATGGATATATTTTAAAACAAAATTGAAACAATATGCTTCTCGGAGTTACAAAATGTAAACCCATGCCCCAATTATGGGTTATTAGATTTAGTTACATGGGAAAATTGTTTACAAAATGAAATGATGAAGCATTTACAGTATGATAATTATTTGGGCGGTTCATAATAATGTCAGATTTAATGATCCACAATAAATGTTTCTTAGTTTTAAGATGAATGTTTGGTCACTTATTTCGAAGCTTCGTGATCTTATCAAGTGGATTCGGTCTCTCACAAAGTAGTCAAAGTATCATAGGATTTCTCTATTGGAAAAGGTCATTGGGTATGATGGATCAGGATATTTTGTTTTAATAATATTAATATAGATAGTACTTGTGATATGGGTGTTATGAGAGGTGGTGGGATACTTCTAGACATATGGGGTTCTATGATTATTTCTTTTAGTGCTTTTTTATGGCTCTAGTTCCATTCTTATTTTCGAGGAAAAATCCCTCTTTAATGGCATTCTCATATAAATTCTTTATAACATCAATATTTATGAGATTGGTTTGGAATTCTCTTTGGTTCATAGATCCCTTATAAGCCATAGTGATACTCATTGGTCCATTATCTATTAATTCTATTCTTCAAAAAATCTTTTGAATGTTCGTGTGGAAATTAAGAATACATGACATGAATAAAACATATCTATGGTCTTTCGGATCCTCCAGAAACTTAGGAGGATAATATTATTATCTAATTTAGTACTAGGTCATTAACCGATGGTTTGTCAATATTATTAAATAATATTCTTTGGGTATTCATCAATTTAGACTGCCTTTATTACCAAGGTGTTTCCTATTTTAATAAAATTAATATATTTTGTGTAATAGGCCTCTTTGATATCTCACCAAGAGATCCAGTTGTAGAATGTTTACCCTCATACTTTTTCATGTGGAGGGTATTATTTAATGGAGGATAAAATGATTGTATAAAACTTTGATTCATTGATATCTAAATCTAGTAGTGGCTCAGAAGATGTCTAGTTCGGTCGTCCATCTCACCCCACTCACCATGAAAATGGAAAAAAGTGATACTAAAAAAACAAAAATTTTCATACATATCAATCTAAATAAGTAGTTGATATAATTACTGGAAATTAATTTTTTATTGAATTTTTGTATTTATTAAATTGATAAAACTAATGTTCCATTTTAATATATCATTTTAGGCTGAAATTCATTAGTAAGATATTTGGGGGGGTTTTATACTTGGGGGTAGGATAATACTTAAATCTACTACTTTAGTAAATCCAAAACACCCTAATATAGTATAAGGATATTTGGTGAGTGTTAATATTCAGAACATTTTTGGTCATACAAGCAATAAATTGAGGGACATAGAAATAGATTCCCTAAAAGCAGATGTGTAAAAATTAAAATAGTTTGTGGGTGATCAAATTAAATCAGTTGGGAAGACTATGATTGAACAAATGACGATACAATCATAACCTTCCTACTCAGGTACTCCCCCTCATCATTTAGAACTGAACTTATATTGTGAGTTATATACGGATATTCCCATGTACATATTATTGTATATAGAGTCATACATAATTTGGGGGATTCTATACATCACCAGCCAATGCAATTGGGTTAGTTAAGAGTAAATGCACTTGATATTATTGATCCAAATTCTCTAGTCCCATTTCCTACAGAGGAGGCTACCAGAGTTGGAGATTGTGTGGGTTATTTTTTTACATTGTCTAACTATCCTTCCTTATAACCTAACAAACAAGGTATGCATTGTTTTTTAAATATTATTAAAATTTTACGGATAATTACATGTTTTATTCTTATATTTAATTTATATAATCATATCTAAAATAAATAAAATTATTACAAAAGATTTTTTTAAAGAAACAAGTACTTTAAATAATTCTATGATATATGAATGGTTAATAATATTATGCTAGATTTCTTCTTTACTAGATCCTTTTTATGAGTTTTTAATGATTTTTGATATCTATGGAAGATATTATGCATTGATAATATTCAAAAAATATATTATTGATCTTATTATTTTTTATGAGATCACCATACCTATGTTGTAGTTATTATCTATTTATGAAAATTTATATTTTTGTTTATATTTATTTAAATAAATATGACTTGAAATGAAATAATTTACTACATATTTGATTAGTTATCTCAACATGTTGTGTATTCAAAATGAGAGAACTTATGTTTGCAATTTTATAGATCTATAATACATTTCAATGGTTATGAAACATCTGAATGATGGTGCTAGAGTTACATATATATGTAAAAGATTAGTAAATATAGATATTGGGTATTGATTTTTACATTATTTTATGGGTAATAAGACTAAGATAAATATGAACTAATATTCATTATAATGTCATTAATTTTTAATTTGTCATATTTTTTTAAAAAATTGTTAAAAAAGTATGTTTTATTCTTTTTTTAAGTTATTTACTCTTCATTGTTCTTTTTATACATGTTTAGTTGATATATGAGCATATAGTTAATGATTTTTTTTAACAGTGATCACTTATTGATAAAAAATCCAAATAAAATTAAATACATGAATGTATTGCTAAATAAATCTTATATTAGATAATATTTGTTTTTTTCTTATATATATACAAATATGTTATTTTTTATTTTCAAGCTAATATTTTATAACTGCAGTTAAAAAATCAAAAATAAAATATAGAATGTGGTTATTATGTTTTAGGATTCATGGTTTAGATAATTTCAATTGGGATGAAAAATAAAATTTATAAGGCTATTAATATTAATTATTTTAGGTTTTATATCAAAATATTCAATTTTTTAATCTTATAGCATTCATTTTTATTGTATATTTTCAATGATGTTGCATCGTATACGTATGAAGACCTTACCCACAATAAAAATTTGTTTGAAAAATATTTTATAATTATGAATATTTTTTTAATTGTGACTAATTTTTTTTAACTAATTTTTAAAAATTGAGTATTTAAAATATCGTTTTCTAGTTTATGTTGTTTTTTTTATTTTTTTGTACTTGATTTTTTATGAATTTTTGTTAGTTAATGTATTTATTTATATATATTTTTTTAAAATTTTGAACATTAAACTTTAGTTTTATTATAAACTGATTAATAATCTGAAAAAGAACCTTTTGATGCCAGTTTTTACCCAAAAACAATATCAAAATACTCTTTATATTCCTGTTATTTTAAAAAACAGACATGGAAAGATGACATTATTTTCTTCATATCTTTACTAAATAGCCTAAATTCATTATTTTTATTCATTTTATTTAGATATTTACATGTCAATTTTACCATGAAACTTATGTGTAATGATTGAAAATTATTCTTAAATATATTTTCTTTGTCGGTTACATGATAAAACTAACATGGAGATCCTCTTTCAAGGTAAATTTTTTTTAAAACAAAACATTAAATCTTTTATTTTTATAACACCTTGATTTTTTGTGAATTTTTTTTTGAATAAATTAATTTTAATTGATTTATTTCAATTCATTCTATACTAATTCAATTTTTTTTATATGCTACCAGAAGATTACCTTGAGTTAAATTCAACATCGACTTGGCCTGCATAACACACAACACTAAGTTCCTACGGAACAAAATTTTATTATTATAATTATTTAAACAAGATGGTTATTACATAACCATTAAAATTAGTAATATGAATATTAATGAATAATTTTTACATATTATTTATAATGTTTTTATATAAATAAAAAATATTTGTAATAATACATACATTTTTAGTAAAGTATTTATATGTTTGAAAATTCAATTTTCTTAAAAGAACTACTTTTTATGTCTTTCTGTGAACAATAATAATTCTAAATTTAGAAAATGTAAGAAATATAATTTTATAAAATAAATATTATTTTTTAATTCATAAAGAAAAAATTTATATTAGGATTAATTTTTCACATTTTTCTGAAAAACATCATTTTCAGATTAATATTGAAAAATAATGAATTTTAATTCAAAACTACTTTTTCATCTAATTTATTTATATAGTTAATTATATTTTAATTTGGTTTAAATATTAATTAGATTAATTTTATATTAATTAATCCAATTTATTTCATTATAACCAATTTAACATTGAAATTGGATATCAAAACTTACCAAATTTTTATTTTTTTGCTTAAAAACCCGCTATTACGACACTTCTGTGGGATTAGTTTCAAATTAATTTCTGTTACTTATGTGGTTATAATTTTAAAAAATGGATTAAATATTTGTCATAATCATAATATATAATTTCTAATAAGTTAAAATTAGTTTTTTTTAAAAAATAATTAGTGAAAGTGACTAAAAGTAATTATAACGATTAAGAGAAAAATTAGCATAATAAAGGACTAGACCCAACAAAATATAGGGAAAAAACCTAGGAAGTTGTCAGAAATATATTTCTTGGAAGTATTTTGACTCTATCCTTCATTTTATAAAATTTTATACATTATTGTATCCACTTTTCATAGAAACAATGGGTAAAATTCCCTTTTTAAAAATTTTCAAGAATGCAACTCCTCCACTATAAAAAGGCACACACCCCTCCAACTTATTCACACCTCACAAAAAAAATTTCCACCTAAAATATGCTCAAATAAGATCCCAAAATCCCTATATTACTTCAAGAATCCGCATCTTGGGCCAAAATCCATCCCAGGAAGCCCTTTGGTGAAACCAAAAGGAGTTACCTGAATAAGAGGTAACATCCTCTCTCAAGCTCCATTATTTTATTTTCATTATATAACACCTAAAATCTTTCTATTACATGATTATATAATAAAACACTTATACTAAATATATTGAGATATTTTTATTCTAAGGGTTTGACATGAAATTTCACACAATTCCATCTAATGGGTAGAGAACTTATCATTCTTATGTACCAAGAACTACTGCCTCACAAAATCATATTGTTCATTTTTTATTTAACACCTCTCATGATTGAAAATTATGATAGAAAATCTTTTTTATATGATATATAAGATGTATTTATGCTTCTGTAATTATTATATTATACATAACTTCATTCTTTCCATTTTGTGTAAGTATGATACATTTTTTTGGGTAAGGGTGGACTACAGCATACACAAAGTGATGTGATTCATTCATAACTTACGTGGAATGTATTAAGGAGTAATTTAGTGAAATTATATGATATATATTAAATAATAATTCTACTTTAATTAGTATATATATATATATATTTCATTTTCTCTCTTTCTTTCAATATGATAATTAAACTGAAACAACATCCATGTGTACGTACGGTCAACAGTCTACATAAATGGTGTATTCCATTTCATATTTATATATTTAATAAAATACTATAAATAAATATATACTGAATAGAAATTATATTTATATCATGGTTTACATTATGTAAATCCTGATATAAGTATGATGAAAAAAATATAACAAATTGAGACACATGAAAAAAGTGGATATTACCCAAAATGTAACCTTAACATGGAAGTACTAATAAATGGGTAATATAAATCTATATATGGTATTAGATATAATAATATGGTTTTGTGTTATATTTACAGCAAACTTATATATAAAGGAGGTTTGGACATCTATGAAGAGATTCAAGATATAAGGTAAGGGGATTTTTAGTCTCACTTTTATTTCTGTGAGATTTATATATTATTCACCAATAATTTATTTTGTGTGGTTTATATACTCACTAAAAATATATTATATGATTATTATTCTTAAATATATGTGTATTTACATATCCATTTTATGATATATCTTTTAAGGGATTTATGTTTCCAAATTTACCAAATCAGTAAAGTTTTTTTCCCTCAATATGCTGTGAATTTCAAAAACCATGTTTTGAAAAAAAAATTCAATTTTTTTAAAGACAATATTTTAATCTAATTTTCAATGAAAAAGGATTTAAAAATTCTTTATTGTTTCAAATAATATTTTATAAGTTTTCAAAGCATTTTCAATGAAATGAATTTTAAAATATTTTCATGACTTCTTTATATGTTTTCAAACTACTTTCAATGAAATTGTTTTCAAAACATTTTCAAGATTTATTTATATGTTTTCAAGGTTCTTTTCAAATAAAAGGGTTTTCAAAATGTTTTATTTTTTAAAAATAAAATTTTAAATAATATAGGATTATCCCCAATAAATGTTTTTAAAATATATTTGAAAATTATTTTTCATCTAATATGACATCCATTGGTGTTACTCATGGATTTATTTGGAAATACTCAAAAGGTTACATTCATATTATTTCTTGGTTACATTCATATTATTTCTTTTGAATGGTTTATGTTTTGATGGAATGGTTTTTATGAAATATATTTCTCTTTCACGGGTTACATGTTCATGAAACCTGTTTCTTCTTCATGGGTTATATGTCTATGAAAGCTAATTATTATCATGTGTTATGATTTTGATTAAATGATTATTAAATATGTCTTTTTTCTCTAGGTTATGATATTCTTACATTTTTATGATACCCATTTAATTTCATGGGTTATGATATGATATTTTATGAATTTGGGGTACATGTATGTATGATTTCATTATGTTATGGGTGTGACCAATATCTCCCTCGAATGAATTTGGTAAAGATTTATATCTCATGAGATAATGACAAGATTCAAGTTGATGGGATTGATCCACTATAGAATATGGGGAAACCTGATCCACTATAGGAATATGGGGAAACCAGATCACTTAAAAGAAAAGGACTGCAACTGGGGATGGTGGTGTGTCCCACCTAGTAGGTGTAGTCACCATGAAGATGGAATATGGGGAAACCCAATCTACTGTGGGAAGATAGAGAACCCAATCCACTATGGGAAGATAGGGAAACCCAATCCCTCACATGGAAATAACTATATCTGGGGATGTTGGTGTGTCCCACCCAGTAGGTGTAATACCTATAAAGTTCCCTAATAAGTTCTTGCAGTTCATATTGACTTATTGGGAATAATATTACATGTTTATGTTTATGTCCAAATTCCATGTCTTATTCCTATATTATGGTTTCAAGGGTTATTCTATTGATTACATTATGATTCATGTCTTATGAAATGAAAATATTTAGGCCATGAGTCATGATTATGATCTTTGGTATGCATGATATGATCTTTTAATGTCATGATCATGTTCGTATACCCTTATGATCATGTTTATGCTTATATATATCCCATATTTACCCTTTTTGTGCATATGATATCACACCTTTTTATGTTTCCATTCCCTAGGTTATGAAGATATGTATTATGTAAGATGTGTCAAAGAAGGTTGATAGTCATGAAGAACATATTGGGTGATAATGTAGCCCACTTATGTACCAGTGTTTATGTTTCCATGTTTTTAAAGGAACTAGACTAATACTATATTTGAGTGTATATTTGTGTAATGTATTATGTATTCCAAAAAATTGATATAATGTTAATGTATCAAAATCTAGGGTCACTATAGTTGGTATAAGATAAATTTTTTAGTTAATATTTTGAAATTTGGATGAGAAAACTTTAGGGATAAATCTATAGAGATGTCTAAAGATATGTATAAGGATAAGAAACAATTATAGGAAAATGTCCCAGAATTTTGTTAAAGGGTAGAGTGAGTGGTTTCCTAGAAATACAACCCCATATGGATACTACAAGTGGATGTGGTTCTGGTAAAGATGTACATAGGAGTAACAAGTCTGACAAGGTGCATCAAGCCTGACTCAGGCGTAACCCAGTATACGAAAAGAGGCCTTACTGCACACCTGGTTTGAAAATCTTAGGGGATATTCTTTGGGAATTCACAAACCTTTCATGAAACATCATGAATGATTTAAAAAAATGAGTTGGATATGGATCACCTAGGATAAACCTAGGCTGTCATAGATTAACGAAGGTGTTATAAATTAGACATCTTGTATGTGGTACTCAAGATTATGTGGTTCCTCACTATGAAAAATGTTTCTTTTCAAATGATTTTTGGTTTTACTGAATGGATGGAACCTAAAAGAACTATGTGAATGGTGACTACGATAGAAAATGAAATGATTATCCTCCTAAGAATCTGAATTCGATGGGATCTAGAATGAAAAACCTTATTGTTGTGCTCACACGTCATTCTCAAGATATCAATCATGATGAGCTTTCAAATGAGAAATGGATAGATCAATGTTCTGTTGAGTCCTTTGTGAGGAAAATTCCACCTTCATTCAGTAGTCCTTATGATACACTTTTTTCTGAACATTGGATCAAAACCACTGAAAAGATATTCTCAGTTTTCTAGTGTTTATATCATGATAAAATAATTATGGATATTTATCATTTAGAAGGTGAGCTAGACCATTGGTGGACTCTAATCAAGAATATGAGGAATCAAGATGAAATTGAATCCATGTATTGGGATAAGTTGAAGAACATATTATTCAATAAGTACTTCCCTCATTCTATTCATATGAAGATATAGAAGGAATTACTTGAGTTTAAGCAAAAGGATGATGAATCTATCAATACCTATGAGGATAATTTCACAAAACATGTGAGGTATTCTTATGAAATTATCATCAAAACCAAAAATAAATTTGATAAGTTATTTAGTGGATTAAATACAAGTCTCATTAGGGCATTGTACATAAGATACTTTTGTAACTATGAAGATATTGTGTGTTATTCAATCAAATTTGAAATGGAGGTTGGAGTTACATATCAATCTCATGATTTTATCAATAAAAGGAAAATAGATTTCAAAGGAAAATATAAAAACCATGAATAGAAGAAGATGAGCCTCCCTTTATGATCCAAGTGCGTAAATTTGCATAAAGTAAATTGTATTATGTTTTATAACAAGTGTTTTAAGTGCGGAAGGGAAGGCCACCGAGAAATTGATTTCTATAGTGATGGGATGAAGTTGGAAAATAATGAAAATATAGGGAAATATATACAGAATGCAACTCCCAAACTTCATTTCTTAAAGTGTAAGGACAATGGTCATTATGCTAACCAGTTTCCAAACCCAAGGGTTAGTGATGATTATTGACTTCATCAACCTCTTCTACTGAGGGACAAGGGGAAATATCATGCAATCATTGTTTCTGACGAAGGGTGCGATAACAGTATGGTGAAAGGTACAATTACCATCCACTGCAGAACTACTAATGTCTTATTTGATTATATATATAACTAATTTTTCATCTCTAAAAACTTTTCTAAGGTTATTAAGATTTCACTAAAACTATTTGATGTTAAATTAGCAATGTAAACCCATAATGGTATGATTATTGCATCTAAAGTCTATGATTCCTCTCTAATTGATGTTTGTGAGAATTTACTTAAAATATTTTCATTCATCCCCTAGTTGAATTTTATGTCATTTTAGGCATGTATTGACTTTATCTGCATAAAACCCACATCAATTGCTAGTAAAGGAAGATATGTTTGATATTTCAAACCAACCCATGATTTTCTATCAATATTATGATAAGTATAAACTTCATATGTATATTACATACAATTTATGTGTATTAATTCCCTTTCAAAAGGGAAATTTATCTCAAATGGTTGGGTAAATAATCAACATTGATGATATGAGTATTGTTCAAGAGTTTTTGGATGTATTTTCTAGAAGAGATACATTTCCTTCCACCAAAACGTGAAGTTGAGTTCTTGATAGAGATCATACTTGGATCCAAAACAATTTCAAATACTCTCTATATAATAGACCCCATTGAGTTATAGTAATTAGAGAAGAAAATCCAAGAAAAACATGATAAGGGATTCATCTAGCTAAGTGTGTCACTTGGGGCTCACCTATTCTTTTTGTAAAAAAGAAATATGGATCAATGTGACTCTGTATTTATTATCAAGAGTTGAAAAAGATCATTATCAATAACAATTATCCTCTTCTATGTATTTATGAATTTTTTAATCATCTACACAAAGCTCTATACCTTTCCAAGATTGACCTTCATTCTGGATATCATCAATTGAGTGTCAATAAAAAGGATATACCCAATATGGTATTCAGTACAAGGTATAGAAATTTTGAATATATAGGGATTACTTTCAGTCTTACTAATTACCCTTCTATCTTTGTGGATTTGATGAATAAAGTCTTTATAGATTACCTCGATCAGTTTTTGGTAGTCTTTATAGATGATATTATTATCTATTCAAAGAGAGAGTAATACCATGAATAACACATGATAATTTTACTAAATACCCAAAGGAAGGATAAACTTTATGAAAAATTTAAAAAGTGTGAATTTGAATACAAAATGTTTCATTTTTAGGTCACATAGTTTCAAGAGATAGTATAACAATAGATCCATCAAAGACAGAGGCTACTGACTATTGGCCTTGACCAACCATGGTGATTGATATCCATTGTATTCATGGATTGTCTAGATATTATCAATGGTATATGGAGAATTTATCATGACTATCGAATCCTTTGAAAAAGTTAACTTGGAAGGGTGACACATTCCTCTATATAGATGAATGTGAGGAAAATTTCAAGGAACTAAAGAGAAGGTTGGTTAGAACACCTGTTCTTACATTACCTTATAGTTGATAATGGTTTGAAATCTATTTGTATGTATACAATAAGTGATTGAGATCTGTTCTTAGGCATAATAACATGGTTATCAATTAGTCCACGTGAAAGTTTAAGATCCATTAGAAAAATTACCTAACTCATGATTTGGATTTAGCATTGGTAATTTTCGCATTAATGATATGGAGGAATTATATTTATGAATAAAAGTGGGATATATATACCGATCATAAAATTCTAAAATATATACTCAAACAAAAGGAGTTGAACATGAACCAACAAATATGATTATAGATGATAAATTATTATGACTGCTCAATACATTTCCACCCTTGGAAATAAAACAAGGTGGCTGATGATTTGAGTTGAAAAGATCATTATAACTTATCCATGATGAGAATAAAAAATATCCCATATTTATGGATTTGAAAAGGATGAATCTAGAAATCCTGAAGGAAGGGGATAAATATTATCTTGCTTAATTAAATGTTCAACCCCATATCCAAGTGAAGATTAAAGAGGTTCATAAATAAGACGTCAAGCTACAAAATAAGGTTAGAAATGTTCCTGATTTTAACCTTGATTAGGATGAAATGATAAGGTTTAGGAACAATGTATGTGTTACTTCCATACTAGATTTGAGGGAGGATCTATGTAACACCCCGAGCTTCTATGATACGCTTCCCATTCAATAATGCAATAGCTTCCATTGTACGCAACTTCGAGTTCTAACACACACCACAACCAATCAAAGTAGCCGTTATGAATAGTAATGCCTAATTTTTAAAATTATAGAAATTTTATATTTCAAAGTGGACTTCATTTTTGTATTCAAAATATCGAAATTATCCTAAGTTGAATTTTTTGTAATTTTCTGAGAACTTCCAATTTTCTATGAATAATGAAAAATACTTAAAAACAACTTTTTAATCAAAATAATTTATAGTGATAAATTATACTATTCAGTGGTTTTAAACTATAATTAGAATATATTTTTACCATTTTATCCAATGGTGTTCATTAGAATTAATTTCACTTTGAATTTGGACATAGACAATTGTCAATCTTTTGATATATATTGTTTCTTAAAAACATGCTATTTGTTATGACAGTGGGAATTAATTATAAAACTAATTAGTTAAACTTATATGTTTGGAATTTTGTAAAATAGACATCATTTTTGGATTTGGAATATCAATTATAGCTTACTGTGAAATTTTGGCATTGTTCTGAAAAACTTCAATTTTTTATGAATAGTGACCACTAAGTGGTAGTTAAAAAACTGATTTTTCGTTTAAATGAAACATTACCACTTCTGTGATTTGATTTTCAAAAATTCGACATACATGGTTGTCATTAGGATGTAAAATGTGGTTCAATGGGATTGAAATAATTTTTAGTGAATAGTAACTTTTAAGTTTAATTAATCACGATTAAAGGTAATTAGTGAAATTTAAGGTACAAATAGTATTATAAAAATATGGAATGACCTTTACACTTGTCCAACCACTATTGGATGTGTCATGGCCGACCAATAAAATCCATGGGTCATCTTGGGGACCCCATCGAGCCACTTTGGTAGGAAAAGGACATAAATAACATTTTATTTAATGTTAAAATAAAAAGGTCACAAACAATAGTTGTTTTACTAAAACAATTTTTAAATGGGGTTATAAAAGTCATATTTTTGACTATAAATATTCATTAGAAAGATAAAACTATTTCCTACAATATTATAGTTTTTTTATAATTTTTAGACATTAAATATATTAAATTATTTATGACACCATGATGATGCAGCGATTACCTCATTCATTAACGATTTAAATAAAATGAAAGGATAATGTAAAATATAAGGCTTACATTTTCCAAAAACCTATTGGGTGAGCAGAGTTAGAACCCTTATCACCTTACCCTCGAATTATATAAATTTGGGACCTTTAGAATCCGAAAAGCATTGTATAATAAAGTAACATTTCATTACATTCTAAAAGTGCCCCTCCTCTCCACTTATAAAAGGCCCCCACCACTACCACCTTACTCACACCTTCAAAGCCTTTGGGCTCGGCCAACCTCTGTCCAAATACTCTCCAAACTTCCCTCCCTTACTCCTAGAAGCCTCACTTTGGGCATAATTCTTCCCAAGGAATCCTTTGGCTCAAATCAAAAGAGTTACCCGATTTTAAGGTAATGTCTTCTCTTATGTTTTTTTGTTTTATTTTTCTTATCCAACCCCGAAAACTCTTTTTATTAATTTCTTTTGTAACAAAAAAAGTATCCTCAATATACTAGGATGTTTTTATGAGAATTATTCGAGCTACACTTACACACACCTACATCTAATGGTTAAAGAACATACTGTTTCTATGGATGGCGAATTTCTGCCTCACGAAATGATGATTGTTCAACACTCATATAAAACCTTCAAAGGTGGCCATTAAGATGTAACTCTATTTATATATGATATATAATATGTTTATGTTTTACTTAAGGTTCTTTATTTTTCATTTATGGCATACCTTTATTGTTTCCATTATGGGTAAACACGATATTTTCATTTTAGGAAGTGCGGACTACCGCCCCTCAAAGTGATTTGAATCGTTAATACCATATGTGGGATGTATAAAGGATGGAGTAAATGGTATTATACACTATATTATACTGGAATTATATTATACCTTTATATCATTATGATTTCATTCCATGAAATATGAAATAGAAATGAAAGTAGCGTTCATGCGTACGTATGGCTTACCGTCTCCGTGAACGGTGCATTTCATTTCTTACATCTAAATGTTATGTAATATTATGAATTAATGTATATACTTGATATATATGACATAGATGATATCTATATCATGAATATAATTCTGGATATAATGGATATTTCACCACATGAACAACTTTTAATTATAAGAAGTATATTTTTGACTCAAGTACCAAAGATCGACAAAACGACCGTTATTAACTTAAATAATTACATAATGTTCATGACATGGTAATAAGTGACATAAAAGTAATAAAAAACTTGAAAAAGGTTCTTAAGAAATTATAAATTAACACTAGTTTATTATTCAAGAGGTTAAAGAACGGTCGAGTCAAGACAGGACGCAAGGTAAGGGAACTTCTTAACCCAATTTATATTCTTTGGGTTAATCTCCTACTTTCAAATTACGTCATGATATTATTATGTCCTATCTTGTATTTTTACTTTCTTTATGTGTAATTATAGTTAATACACATAATAGATCTCTTTTATTTAAAAAAAATGATCTTTTTAAGGACTTCGTCTCAATCTTCTTTCATTGAGGCATATTTGGTTTTATACACATCTTTCATTTATACGGTGTATAAACCCCTTTGAATTTTACGTTTATTCAAAAGGAATCTTTTTATACGAAGTGTTTTACTAAATGAAAAAAAGGAATGTTTTTATTGTTGTACGTATGCAGTGACAATGACTTCTCCACCACCGTTACCATTATTTGAGTTTCGGTTTCCTCTACAAGCCTTAACATTTTTTAAAAATGAAAAATAAATATCAAGTTGTAATTTTCTTTTATTTTGGTATTGAAAATGGTTTTGAAAGTGTTTTTATTATATCAATGTGTTGTATTGATATCTTGTGATTGAAATTTGGAAATGTTATGTTTCCTTTATGCATATTTTATATGATATGATTATGTTATGGTTTATGATATGTTTCAACCTGTTCATATGAGGAATGCATTGGACTTAATAAGTGACGGGTGGAGCCCGCTATAGCTCCTCGATGCATCAGTAGGTCTCATGAGACAAACTAGTGTCTTGGCATGAAGCCTTGACAAAATCTTATTTGTGGTCTTGGCATGAGGCCTTGACTACGTGGTTATGATAGTCTGACATTATGCATTCCATCATTATGAAAGTGGTTATTGATATTGCATGTGATTATTCGACCAATAGAATATCCATGTGAATAAGTAAATGGCATTATCTCATTTTAGTTTTTCCATATTATGTTTAAGTTCAAGTTTAAAAGGCTTTTCTTTTAGTTATACATTGCCTTAAATGTTTATGTTTATTAATGAAAGCTTCCGCAATATTGTTATCCTTACTGAGCATCTGAGCTCACCCCTTTCAATGTTTTAATATTTTATAGGATGTGAAGAAGTATTTTATGAATAACCTGCATGGATAGTCAAAAGAGGATATGAGTGTGGACAATGGAGACTTTGTATTTGTTTATTTTCACTTTATGATGTAATGTAACATTTATGAATGTATCTAGTGTTTCCAAGGCTACTAAACTAATCGGTCTTTCGAGACTTGATCTTTTGTGATAATTCCAATGTTACGAAGTAATGCACCAACTCTGGGTAGCTGGGGTCGGGGCGTTACAGTTGGTATTAGAGGCAGTTTAGTACTAACCTTGGAAGCTAGATTTAGATAAACTCTGATTAGAGCACATAACCCAAAGATAGACTTTAAGGATTAGTATATAAGAACTTCCTAGAATTTTGGTATTATAGAGATTTTGTGAGTTTTCCAAGAAATACATCCCTTTCTGGATACGAGCAGGTAGAGGCGGCTCTGGCACAAATGTACCTAGGGGTAAAACCCGAAAACACTGCTTTGAGCTAGACTCGAATGGGAACTGGTGCACGACAACAGGCCTTGCTGCACTCTTGGTTACGACACTCCTGGGGGATATGCTTGGGATAATTCTCATTTTCTTTACAAACCACTATGAAGGTTTATGAGTATATACTTCCTCAAAGAAAACTTTTTTTATGATTATGGATTATATCCATAAATAGTTCAATTTATGTTAAGTATTTTACAAGTATGGAATTATGTATTTTGATTCGTAAACTAATCTATTTTATGCCATTACCTAGAAATGGCGCCTAGTGGAAGGAATGTAAACAGTATCAATGCACGCACTCCATGTAGGGATTGTCCTCCTACTCAAGATAATTATTGTGGAGCTGGAGATACAACTGGTGCTGAACAACTTATTACCATACTGGGAAAACTCACTCAGGTTATGAATAATAACCTTACTCGTATGGAGCACCCTGATCCGCAACGTGGAGGATCAATGTTAGACCGCTTCATGATCCAACAACCACCAACATTTAATGGGGGTACAAATCCATTAGTAGCTGAGCAATGGATAAATTCCTTAGAAAAAATTATTCCACACCTTGGGGAGTAGTGAAAGGGAAAAGGTTATCATGGCAGTCTACCGCCTAACTGGAGATGCCGATCAATGGTGTTCATTGATTCAAAACAAAAAGGAAGATGATGAAGTATCAAATATGGAATGGAGGGAGTTCAAATATCTTTTCTTAGAAAAATACTTTCCACATGACCATCGAGCAGATATGGAAAGGCAATTTCTGAGTCTGAGACAAAAGGAGGATGAGAATGTCGCAAAGTATGAGGCTAACTTTACAAGGTTAGAAAGGCATGATGCAGATTATATACGTAACCCAAGAAGTAAGATTGATCGTTTCTTTGATGGGTTGAAACCATTTCTCTGTCGAGCATTAGTCTCACAAACCTTCTCGTCATATGAAGACATTGTCTCATGTGCTATCAAGACAGAAAAGGAATTCTCTAAATCTTATGACAATAAAGTAAAGAAAGAGAAGAAGAGAACTATGGAACAAGAGACAGATAAAGGGAAAAAGGTAAAGAAGGATTTTCCATTATGTGATAATTGTGGGAAGAATCACCCTGGTACTTGCCTAAAAGGAATGGGAGTTTGTTATAAATGTGGAGAAAAAGGTCACCAGGCGCGTGATTGCAAGGGAAAGAAAGAGGCTATCAATGTTGAATTCTACAATTGTAGATAAATGGGTCATTATGCAAATGAATGTCCTAAGCATCAGGGAAACTTACCTCAGAAAAGGCCAAGGGATCAAGGCCAATCTTATGTTGTGACTACATTTGAAGCAAAATAATTAATGTATTGGTGCTTTTGGACTCATGAATTATATTCTGGTTATTAGAATAATGTGATATATATATATAAGGATTGTACTGCAATACTTGTTGATTTTATTAAGGTTTTAATATGATGAAGGTAATAATATTTTTAGTATGTGAAAATAAGAGAAAATTTACTTTGTTTGGGGAATCTGATAAATTGATGTTGGAATTAAGAGTCCGTTTAGAGAAAGTTTGGACAGAGGTATTTTGGATAACTATTAAGGTTGGAATGAATGAATTTGAACCTTGGATAGTATTGTTTAAGGTTAAAACATTTATGAAGATTATTTTTGGAATATTATAATACTATAGTTTTAGGAAAAGGACAACCTGTAGGGTGGGGCATAACCCGTCGCGTCGGACAAAGCTGCAGGAATCAGACCCACAACCATAGTGTGACAGGCCTTTATTACCTACCACTAGCCTACATGAAGTCCCTAGTTATTACAAAATAGTTTTACTAATATAAATGGTATGTGTTAATATTTGGAACCTTATACAATTAGGATAAATAGAACATTTTTGAGTTCTATTACCTTTTAGAGTGAAAGATGGGTTTGTGGTAAAAAAAATTAAAGAATGAAATTCTACATGACAAGTATGTATATTCCCTTACATTCTTAGTAAATCTCCTAAATAAATTCCTCAACTTTATAAAAGGTAACTTAAAACAAAAACGTTGCTGGTTAACATTTCCAACTGGGGATTCAATGACCGTTTAACCAATCACAAGTTTGTGATTTTCTTATTGTTAACTTTCTCCTAATCCAGTTTTCTACAACTATCCATCAGACCTTGATGGTTTTTTTTCTTCCATATCCATATTTTCAAATAATCTTAGTATGGGCTATCTTGGGTGACCTTTGTACTTATCTTTCTTTCTTTTAAAGTTATATTTTTATTAACCTTATTTCCGATGTGGGTTTTCTACAAAGGTATTTTATATTTTCAACCTTTTATTTTCAATGAAAAATTTCAAATTGCGAGGATGCAATTTATTGAAGGAGGGGAGAATGTAACACCCCGAGATTCTATGATACACTTCTCATTCAATAATGAAAATAGCTTGCATTGTACGCAACTTCGAGTTCTAACACACACCACAACCAATCAAAGTAGCCATTATGAATAGTAATACCCACTTTTTAAAATTATAGAAATTTTATATTTCAAAATGGAATTAATTTTTGTATTAGGAATATCGAAATTATCCTAAGTTGAATTTTTTGTAATTTTCTGAGAACTTCCAATTATCTATGAACAGTGAAAAATACTTAAAAACAACTTTTTTAATAAAAATAATTTATAGTGATAAATTATACTATTGAGTGGTTTTAAACTATAATTAGAATATATTTTTACCATTTTATCCAATGGTGTTCATAATAATTAATTTCACTTTGAAATTGGACATAAGCAATTTTCAATCTTTTGATATATATTGTTTCTTAAAAACACGCTATTTGTTGTGACAACGGGAATTAATTATAAAATTAATTAATGCAACTTATATGTTTTGAATTTTTTAAAATAGACATCATTTTTGGATTTGGAATATTAATTATAGCTTACGGTGAAATTTTGGTATTGTTCTGAAAAACTTCAATTTTTGATGAATAGTGAAAGCACTAAGTGGTAGTTAAAAAACTATTTTTTCGTTTAAATGAAACATTACCACTTCTGTGATTTGATTTTCAAAAATCCGACATACATGGTTGTCATTGGGAAGTAAAATGTGGTTCAATGCGATTAAAATAATTTTTGGTGAATAGTAACTTTTAAGTTTAAGTAATCGCGATTAAAGGTAATTAGTGAAATTTAAGGTAAAAATAGTATTATAAAAATATGGAATGACCTTTACACTTGTCCAACCACTATTGGATGTGTCAGGGCCGACCGAGAAAATCCATGGGTCAACTTGGGGACCCCATGGAGCCACTTTGGTAGGAAAAGGACATAAATATGTTTTTATTTAATGTTAAAATAAAAAGGTCACAAACAAGAGTTGTTTTACTAAAACAATTTTTAAATGGGGTTATACCAGTCATATTTTTTACTATAAACATTCATTAGAAAGATAAAAATATTTCCTACAATATGATAATTTTTGTTTATAATTCTTAGACATTAAATATATTAAATTATTTATGACACCATGAGGATGCAGCGATTACCTCATTAATTAACGATTTAAAAAAAATGAAAGGATAATGTAAAATATAAGGCATACACTTGTCAAAAACCAATTGGGTGAAGATATTTCGAACCCTTATCACATTATCCTAGAATTATATAAATGTTGGACCTTTATAATCCTAAAAGCATTGTATAATAAAGTAAAATTTCATTACTTTCCAAAAGTGCCCCTCCTCTCCACTTATAAAAGGCCCCCACCACTACCACCTTACTCACACCTTAAAAGATTTTTGGCTCAGCCAAAATCTGCCCAAATACTCTCCCAACTTCCCTCCCTTACTCCTTGAAGCCTCACTTTGGGCAGAATTCTTCCCAAGGAAGCCTTTGGCTCAAATCAAAAGAGTTACCCGATTTTAAGGTAATGTCTTCTCTTATGTTATTTTGTTTTATTTTGATTATCCAACCCCCTAAACATTTTTTATTCATTTCTTTTGTAACAACACTTGTATCCTAAATATACTAGGATGTTTTTATGAGAATTATTCTAGCTAAACTTACACACACCTACATCTAATGTTTATAGAACATACTGTTTCTGTGGATTGCAAATTTCTGCCTCACGAAACGATGATTGTTCAACACTCATATAACACCTTAAAAGGTGGACATTAAGATGTCACTATATCTATATATGATATATAATATGTTTATGTTTTACTTAAGGTTATTTATTTTTCATTTATGTCATACCTTTATTGTTTCCATTATGGGTAAACGCGATATTTTCATTTTAGGAAGTGCGGACTACCGCCCACTCAAATTGATTTGAATCGTTAATACCATATGTGGGATGTATAAAGGATGTAGTAAATGGTATTATACACTATATTATACTAGAATTATATTATACCATTATATCATTATGATTTCATTCCATTAAATATGAAATAGAAATGAAAGTAGCGTTCATGCATACGTACGGCTTACAGTCTCCATGAACGGTGCATTTCATTTCTTACCTCTAAATGTTATGTAATATTATGAATGAATGTATATACTGGATATATATGAGATATATGATATCTATATCATGAATATAATTCTGTATATAATGGATATTTCACCACATGAACAACTTTTAATTATAAGAAGTCTATTTTTGACTCAAGTACCAAAGATCGACAAAACGACTGCTATTAACTTAAATAAGTACATAATGTTCATGACATGGTAATAAGTGATATAAAAGGAATAAAAAACATAAAAAAGGTTCTTAAGAAATTATAAATTAACTCTAGTTTATTATTCATGAGGTTAAAGAACGGTCGAGTCAAGACAGGACGCAAGGTAAGGGAACTTCTTAACCCAATTTCCATTCTTTGGGTTAATCTCCTACTTTCAAATTACGTCATGATATTATTATGTCCTATCCTGTATTTGTACTTTATTTATGTGTAATTAAAATTAATACACATAATAGATCTATTTTATTTAAAAAAATGATCTTTGTAAGGACTTCGTCTCAATCTCCTTTCATTGAGGCATATTTGGTTTTATACACATCTTTCATTTATACGGTGTATAAACCCCTTTGACTTTTACTTTTATTCAAAAGGAATATTTTTATACGAATTGTTTTCCTAAAAGACAAAAAGGAATGTTTTTCTTGTTGTATGTATGCAGAAACAATGAATTCTATGCCGCCGTGACCATTATTTGAGTTTCAACTTCCTCTACAAGCCTTAACATTTTTTAAAAATGAAAAATAAATATCAAGTTTTAATTTTCTTTTATTTTGGTATTGAAAATGGTTTTGAAAGTTTTTTTATTATATCAATGTGTTGTATTGATATCTTGTGATTGAAATGTGGAAATGTTAAGTTTCCTTTATGCATATTTTATGTGATATGATTATGTTATGGTTTATGATATGTTTAAACCTGTTCATATGAGGAATGAATTGGACTTAATAAGTTACTGGTGGAGCCCGCTATAGCTCCTCGATACATCAGTAGGTCTAATGAGACAAACTAGTGTCTTGGCACGAGGCCTTGACTATGTGGTTATGATAGTCTGGCATTATGCATTCCATCATTATGAAAGTGGTTATTGATATTGCATGTGATTATTCGACCAGTAGAATATCCATGTGAATAAGTAAATGGAATTATCTCATTTTAGTTTTTCCATATTATGTTTAAGTTCAAGTTCAAAAGGATTTTGTTTTAGTTATACATTGCCTTAAATGTTTATGTTTATTTATGAAAACTTCCGCAATATTGTTATCCTTACTGAGCATCTGAGCTCACCCCTTTCAATGTTTTAATATTTTCCAGGATGTGAAGAAGTATTTTATGAATGACCTGCAGGGATAGTCAAAATAGGATATGAGTGTGGACTATGGAGACTTTGTATTTGTTGATTTTCACTTTATTATGTAATGTAACATTTATGAATGTATCTAGTGTTTCCAAGGCTACTAAACTAATCGGTCTTTTGAGACTTGATCTTTTGTGGTCATGCCAATGTTACGAAGTAATGCACCAACTCTGGGTAGCTGGGGTCGGGGCGTTACAATCTATTAGAGTAAGCTCATAGATCATTATTATCTATTTATACTGGATGTACGAAGATGTATAGAGATTTCAAGGAATAATTCTGGTGGGATGGCATGAAGAGGGATATCATAAAGCTTGTATCTTGGTGCTTACTATGAAAGAATGTTAAGGTATAAAGAAAAAAGTCTAAAAATATTTTTCATCCATTACCCAAACCAGAATGGAAATGGGAGAACATAAATATGGATTTTGTTATTGGGCTCCCTAAAACCTCTAAAGGGTTTAATGCTATATTGGTGGTAGTTGATCACCTTACTAAGTCAACACACTTCATTGCTACCAGAGAAGACATATATTTGGATCATCTTGCTAGGAAATACATTAAAGAAGTGGTAAGGTTGCATGTAGTACCACATTCCATTGCATCTAATCATGATCCAATGTTTACCTCAAAATGTTTCTGAAGTATTCAATAAGAACTTGATACAAAATTCAGTTTCAGCACTACTTATCACCCTCATATGGATGGTCAAGGTAAAAGAACAATTCAAACCCTAGAGGATATGTTGAGATCTTATTCATTGTATTTTAAATGTTGTTAAAATCAACACCTTAATATATTTGAGTTTTCTTATAATAATTTATTTTACTAAACCATTTATATGGATCCTTACGAATCCCTATACGGGAAGAAATGTAGATCTCCAATGTGTTGGGATGAAGTTGGAGAAGGAAAGCTATTGGGATATGAGATAACTGAAAAAATACCCAAGAAGGTTAGAACCATTCAGAAGCATATCAGGACATCTCAAAGTCGATGTAAAAGTTATGATAATAAATTTTAACATGGTCTATAATTTGAAGTTGGCAAGAAGGTGTTTCTATGAATCTCGCCCTTGAAGAAGGTTATGAGGTTTAGGAATAAAGTAAAAATAAGACCTAGAAATATTGTTACATTTGATATTATTGATAGTATCAGAATGATATCCTATATTTTAGAACTTACTACAAATATTTCTCAAGTACATGATTTATTCCATGTATCTCTCCTAAGGAAGTATATACCTGACCCTTCACAAGCAATGAACTCAGAGGTTATACCATAGAGCGTGATCTTTCTTATGAGGAACAACAAGTTGTGATTATGGATCATACTGAGAAAGTTATAACAAACAAGACCACTCACCTTGTCAATGTTTTGTAGAGAAATAACCAGTTTTAGAAATATAATTGGGAACTTTAGGATATGATGTGGTTGAAATATCGTCATTTTTTGTATCAAAATGACAAATTTTGACGGAGAAATTCATTTTAAACGGGGTAGAATATAACACCCCATGTTTTGTGAACATTATTTAGAAATAAATTAATTTTCTTTGATGTATTTAAATAAATTATACAGTAATTAAAACATTCTTTATATGCTACACCAAGATAACCTTGTGTTATACGCAACATCGACTTGGCTTATGTTAGATGAAAAACTGAGTTTCTACAAAATAACATTTTATTGTTATAATTTTTTATTTGAGATGGTTATAAAATAACCGTTAAAAATAGAAATATGAATAGTAATAATTATTTTTTAAATATTATTTATAATGGATTTATATAAATAAAACATATTGATAATAATACATACATTTTTAGTAAAGTATTTACATGTTTGAAAATGAAATTCTATTAAAAGAATCATTTTTATGTCCTATGAAAAATAATAAATTTAATTTTAAAAACATTTAGAAAATGAAATTTATCAAATAAAAATAATTTTTTAATTAAGAATTTCAAAATTATCATAGGATTAATTTTAGGGATTTTTTGGAAAACATCATTTTTGGATGAATAGTTAAAAAAATACTGAATTTTAATTCAAAACTGTTTTTTCATATAATATATTTACATAGTTAAATTATATTTTAATTTGGTTTTATATTTTAATGAGTTTAATTGTACATAAATTAATCCAATTTAGGT
Organism: Viscum album; assembly: GCA_963277665.1. Lineage (NCBI taxonomy): Eukaryota > Viridiplantae > Streptophyta > Magnoliopsida > Santalales > Viscaceae > Viscum > Viscum album. The sequence continues at coordinate 114,554,971 of OY728139.1, read as the reverse complement.
AATTTTTACTACATTCAAATTTAAATTGAATATAAAAATATTCCAAACTTTTAAACTTTTTTTGCTAAACAACACGCTATCGCGACATATCTTTGAGATTAATTTTAAATTAATTTCTAGTAATTGTGTGGTTATAATTTGGAAAAATTAATTACATATTTATAATAATAATAATTTATAATAATAATAATTTATTATTTATAAGAAGTTAAATATAGTTTTCACCAAAAATATTATTGAAAATGATTAAAATTAATTATAGTGATTAAGAGACAAATTCACTTACCAAAGGATAAACCCTAAACGCAAGGGCCAAAATGACCTGGAAACTTGTTCAAAATCCTTTTTATAGAAATATTTAGACACTATAATCCTTTTTATTTAATTTTATCCTTCAATATGTCCACTTTTCATTGGAAAAACATTGGTGGAATTCCCTTTTAAAAAATTTACAAGAATGCCACTCCTCATCCACTATAAAAAGGCACTCACCCATCCCATATATTCACACATAAAAATACCTTTTTATTGAAAAAAATATAATAAAATAATCTCCCCAAATCCCTAAATTCCTCTTTTAAACCTCAACTTCGGAACAAATCCATCCAAGGAATCCCTTTGGAGCAAACCAAAAGGAGTTACCTGAATAAGAGGTAACATCCTCCCTCAAGATCCTTTGTTTTATTTTCACTATAAACCACCTAAATTTTATTATTTCAGGATTATATAATAATTAATAATAATATATATTTTAATATATTTTTATTCTAAGGTTTTGACCTTCACCTACACATACTTCCATCTAATGGGTAACGAACTTACCGTTCTTGTTTACGGTGAACTACTGCCTCACGAAATGATGTTTTCCATTTTTTTTATTTACCACATCTCATGGTTGAGAATTATCATGGAAAATATATTTATATATGATATATATGATTTATTTATTCTTCTATAATTTTTATATAAAACATACCTTAAAGCTTTCCATTTTGTGTAAGTATGATAATTTCATTTGGGGAAGTGTGTGGACTACAACTTCCTCAAAGTGATGTGATTCATTCTCACCTTACATGGAATGTATTAAGGATGATTTTAGTGAATGAATATGATAAATATAAAATAATGATTTTATTTTAATAAGTATATATAAATGTATACATATATACATATATTTTATTTACTTTCTTTCATTCAATATGATAATTAAACGGAAACAATGTTCATGCATACGTATGACCTACCATCTCCATGAACGATGTATTCCATTTCATATTACTATATTTCCTAGATTATTATAAATTAAAATATACTGAATAAAAATTATATTTATATCATGTTTTACAATCGGGAAATCATTATTTAAGTATGAGGGCAAAAAATATAACAAATTAAGACAAATGCGAAAAGAAAGAAGATATTACCCAAAACATAACCTTGAAATGGAAGTGTTAATAAAAGGAAATATAAAGTCATATATGGAATTAGATATAATAATGTTGTTATGTGATATATTTACAATAAACTTATATTTATAGGAGGTTTGAACGAGTATGACGAGAGTCAATACATAAGGTAAGATGATTTCTAGTCTCACTTTTATTTTTGTGAGATTTATGCCTTATTGACCACAAGTTTATTTTATATGGTGTATATAATGACCATGAAATTATTCTATGATTATTATCCTTAAATATATTGCTATTTTCATATCTATTTTCTGATCTCTCTTTCATGGGGGTTATGTTTCAAAATTTACCAAATTAGTAAAGTCGGTTTGTCTCAATTTTCCTTTGGTGACACATGACATGTATTTCGAAAACCATGTTTTAAAAAATATTTTCAAAAATGTTTTTAAAGATGATATTTTATGCTCATTTTCAAGGAAAATTTATTTTTCAAATGTTTTATGGTTTTCAAAGAATATATTATATGTTTTCAATGTGTTTTCAAAAAAACAAGTTTCAATATTTCTTTATATGATTTTGAAGCGTTTTAAAAGAAATGGATTTCCAAACATTTTCAAGCATTATTTATAGGTTTTAATGTTTATTTTCAAAGAAAAGGGTTTTCAAAAGGGATTATTCTTTAAAAATTATTTTCTAAATAATACAGGAAATTTTCCTAAAGAAATTTTTTAAAAAGATATTTAAAAAAAATTCTCCATCTAAGATGTCATCTGTTTGTGTTAATCATGCCTTTATGGGAAAATAATCCAATGGTTCTATTCATATTAATTCTATGAATGGTTTATATTTTGATGGAATGGTGTTTATGAATCCTATTTTTCTTTCATGTGTTGCATGTTTATGAAACCCATTTCTCTTTCACAGGTTATATGTTTATGAAACTCGTTTCTTCTTCATGGGTTATATATAAATAAAACACACTTCTTTTCATGAGTTATGATTTAGATGAAATGATTATGAATCCTATATATTTTTCCATAGTTTATGATATGATTAGATTTTTATGATACACATTTCATTTCATGGGTTATGATATGACTTTTTATGAAATTTTGGCACATGTATATATGATTTCATTATGATAAAGGTGGGACCTATATCTTATTCCAATTATTTGGATAAAGATTTGTATCTAATGAGATAATGATGGCATTAAATTCGGCGAGATCGATCCACTATGGAATATGGGAAAACCCAATCCACTACGGGAAGATGGGGAAACCCAATACCTTACAAGGAAAGGACTACAACATGGGATGGTGGAGTTTCTTGCCCAGTAAGTGTAGTCACTATGAAGATAGAAGATAGGGAATCATGGCCAACCATGGGAAGATGGGGAAACCCAATACCTTACAAGGAAAGGACTACAACTTGGGATGGTGGCGTGTCATTCCCAGTAAGTGTAGTCACTATGAATATAGAAGATAGAGAATCATGGCCCACTATGGTAAGATGGGGAAACCTTGATACATTATATGTAAATGGTAAAAAATGATCCCTTATATTGAAAGGACTACGACTGGGATTAGTGGTGTGTCCCACCCAGTAGGTGTAGTCCCCATTAAGTGCCCTGATACTTTTTAGTGACATGTCTTGACTTATAGGTAATTATATTACATATTTATATGTACGCCACAATTTGAGGTATTACTCCTTCGTAATTATTTCATGGATTATTCTCTATATTCCCTTATGATTCATATCTTATGAAATTTCAATATTAATTCCATAATTCATTTTTATAATCATTTATAGGAATGGTATGATCTTCTAATGTCATGATCACATTCTCATACCCTTATTAACATGTTTATTCTTACATATCTCCCATATTTACCCTTATTGAGAATCTAAGTTCACCCTTTTTTGATTCCCATTCCCCAGGTTATGAAGATATGTATTGTGTATGATGTTTCTAAGAAGGGTGATATTTATGAAGAACCCAATAAGAGATAATATAGCTCACTTATATACCAGTGTTTATGTTTCCATGTTTCCAAAGGCACTATACTAATATGGTATTTGGGTGTTTAATTGTGTAATGTATTAATTATTCTGAAAAATTGATTTAATGTTAATCTTTGAAAAGTTAGGGTCCTTATAATTTTTAACATCTCCAATACCAAAATCAGTTAAAAAATATGTTAAAAATAAAAAAACTGACATTAAAATATTATTTTCCCATAGTTTACCAACTACATAGAGAGAGGATTTACACCTCAATAAGGGGATATACATACATCAAGAGAGTACCAACCCCTTATATAGAGAACCTGAATGATGTATCTTAGGGGAGTATATTATTCAATAAATCTAATGGTCAACCCACACCTTATTGTTAGTGTAATTATCTAGGGAGTACCCATGTAAAGACCTAGAATTTATATGTAATTTTTTTTAATTATATGGGAATTTTAAAAGTCCATGAAAATAGACGAAATGTGATTATAAGGCCCGGTGTTACCAGAATGAATTTCTGAACTTTTTTAGGGTACGTTCAGTAAACGTGCGAGTGGGTTTTTTGTATCTTTTGAACCTGTGCTCAGAATTGAAATCTAAGGACACCATTGAACTCACAACGCCGATATTTTCTTAATGATACCTTCACCTCTTCTGTAGTGGGTCGAGGGTGAAAGTTAGTTTTTGTGTTTTTTGTGAAACAATAAAATGAAATAAAAATGTTTAACATTTTTATTTTTGAAACCCATCAACATGGGTTATGGTGTTGGGGACCACCTGATCCTAAACCCCCAAATTTGAATTCATAAAGGTGGGTACCACCTGAACCCTCATAATGGGAGAAACCCTTAAACTCCCTCTTTAATGTGAAGAAGTCTCTTGAACTTCATCCACATTAATTATGCCACACCCTTTAATTAATTATGCCAATTAAATGTGCCAACAAATTAAATTAGTAAATTTAATTTAATTGGTGTTGGTTCCTCACTTGTTTTTGGTTGGGATAAATCATTGGCGAAAGGGAAGACTTATTAGGAACTCATCTCCAACTAAGAACGCACCATCTCCAACGAAGAACGAGGACGACGCTTGAGCCCGGATCGGATGCATCTTGCCAATGCGATGAACGCTGATGCCACCATCCCCAAAAACTTCATCTCCTTCCTCATGAACTCCTCCAACGACATTGAGTTAGGGATTGTTGTTTTGATTTTCCTCTTTCCTGTTCTTGATGAAACTTCGTAATTCAAGAAGGAATCATAGCTTCTTGCTACCACTCTAACATGGAGAGTGCAGGCCAAAAGAACATGGACCGACCTCTCTGCAATTCTTGAGAATATTTATTGTGTTCTTCGCGATGAAGATAATGGCGCGACCACGCCGCCCGACGAAAGAGAACTACGGCTTGTGTCGCAGTGTTGAAGGAAGGGTGGCCGACCGAGCCGGTTGCTGGCGAAGGCACGGTGCGCAACTGCACCGCGCAGATTAAGATGATTCGGTAGTTAAATCTAATCATCTCTACTACTATATCTATGATATACTTGGTGTGCGTTGAGTTCGTACCTATGTGGTACTTACTTCATGGTAATACCTTGGTGGTATTCTTCTGTGCGGCATACCTATGTGGTACTTACCTTTGTGGTATTCCTTCTTTTATAGAACAATTAATATTTGGGCTTTTGCGTGGGACCCTATGTTTCCTCATGATTGAGTTGGGTATACATGATAACTTAGGTATATGTATGGGAATATACCTAAGTAAGGTTGTTAGTTTATTTCATTCTTGTGGTTTATCCTTTGTGGATTTTGTAAGACCTTGAGGGTCTGGGGTCGCTACTGAGTATTGCTATACTCACCCCTACATGGGATATGCCCGCACCTTATTGTGTTTGATGTAGAAGACAAATAGCAATGATTGGGGCTGAGGGTACCAGGACTAGATGGTTCTAGAGGTGGACCATACGTCGTGTTGGTTCATAGAGGAGACGGGCAGACGTGGAGTGCTGAGGAGGGGATTTGTCCCTACCCTTTAGGTAGGAACCTCAAAGGACGGTCCACTAATTGTATTACTCTTTCTCTAGTTGTATTGTATTTCAGTTTTACTTGTACCTTTATTGTTGGGATTATATTCCTGCCCCTCTTACTTTCAGTACTCTTTTTTTTTATACAATTTACTTGTGTTCGTATCTTGTTGGGTGCTTGGTTGCATGTGTTTACGGGTTATAAAGGAAATGCCTTCCCGGATTTAGGGAGTACTCCTTTCAGTGCAAGTTGCTAGCTCCTATACTATAGAAGGCGGGCTTGGGGTTGTCATGACACAGGCCTCGGGGGACGGGTCATGACAAATTAGTATCGGAGGAGTCACTTGTACTGTAGAACATTAAACTTTGATCTTATTTTTAATGATAATAATGTTAGGTGTAGTGAGTGTGGTTATTAGTTTAGGGAATCCATTGTTGGTGTGGCGACTAACGTATCCATACACCAGGACCCTGACTTCTGATTTCCGACTCAGTGCACGAAAACACTGATTGCATGTGTGTGTGTGTTTTCAAGAGTTTTCTTTGTGATCTCTTTGAGTCGGCTCACCAGGTATAACTTATTGACCGTGGTGCACTTGTTTCTCTTCAGGACGCCTCTACACAGACAACCAGCAAGGGTTCCAGATATAGTACGCACTGAAAACCCACCGAGGGACGGGGCCTCGGTACAGGGCCCTCTTCCAGTAGAGGCACCAGTTGAGGCACCAGCAGTACCATTACCTGTTGGGTAACTGATGCCACCAGCCTCATAAATATAGGTTGCATGCTGCTTGAGCGCATTGCATGAGTTCAAGTGCCAGAGTCCACCTAGTTTCATGGGAGATATAGACCCACAGGCGACTGAGGATTGGTTGGAGGCCATATTTAGAGTCTTCCGACTGGTAGGGACACCAACTGATCTCATGGTGATCCTTGCTGCCGTTATTCTATAGGAAGCAGCATGCAGATGGTGAAGCTTGATGCTTTAGGTTCGTGACGAGGTGACGCTTCTCTGGGCAGACTTTGAGAGCCTGTTTTGGGCAGAGTTTGTTCCAGCGACTCTTCGCAAAATGAACATATAGAAGTTACTTCATCGGTAGTAGGGTAGAATGACTGTGGCTCAGTACTCATCGAGGTTCACCGACCTCTGACGCTACTCCACTGATATAGTTTGAGACCCGTTATTCAAGGCCCAGACCTTCGAGCAGGGACTCAGGTGGGAGATCATGGTTTTAATGATTTCTCTTAGAATCCTGATGTAGGCAGTGGTGTTAGAGTGAGCCCTCTTAGTGGAGAGTTTTCTTGTTGAGAAGTCATCAGCAATGAGACCCATCACCGGGTGCCATGTAGTAGAGTCTTCTATAGCTAGCAAAATACAGATGTCGCAGAGGTAAAAGAGGACTAGACCTACAGATGGATGACCACATGACTCAGGATCGATTGTGCGGGGTATTGGAGACAGATCTAGTCATGCGAGGGGAATATAGTGTTTCACATACGGAGGGTAGTGTCACATGGCTTATGATTGTGTGACCCTCCATATAGATGATCAGTAGATGGTCGAGGGACCACCTAGGCAGAGGTGGAGGTTCGACCGAGGAGGTACACAGGGAGCAGGCAGATATGGAAGAGGATCTATACATGCAGTTGGCGGTGGGAAACGATTTGAGATATTACCGCCACCACCACCAGGTGGTCCACCCTGACTACAGGGAGCAGGTGGACATGGGTGAGCTCATCTCCAGGAAGTTGAGGCCTACAAACATGGTGCTCCAGAGATGATATGAGGTACAATCTATGTCTACTCCACCTTAGATGCAGTACTTATAGACACAGGTTCCAGTCATTCTTTTATTGTCACTACCCTCGTTCAGAGCTCGAAGATTTTGGGGGAGCCATTGGCTCGATCCTTACATCTAGATACTTCTACGGGAGTGGATTCGACAATTACGCACTAGTTTCGGTAGTGTGAGCTTACTCTAGGAGGAAAGATCTTTGGCTGGGATCTCCTAGTAGCGGCGTCGAGGCCTTACGATGTCATCTTGGGTATGGATTGGTTATCTATAGTCCATGCTCAGATTGACTGTATTAGGCACACATTGTGGTGTATCTTCATGTATGGGACCAATTTTACCTTAACTAGTGAGAAGGGATCATTTTAGCACAGGATGGACTTACTCAGAGGAGAGTGCAGTCGATCACTCATCAGTTGGAAAGCCTTACCCTCGGGGTGGTTGATGTGGAGAGTCCGAGCTATCCTGTAGTGGTGGACTAGTACACGGATGTCTTCCCTGATGATGTTTCAGGTCTACCTCCTCGTAGAGAGGTGGACTTTTACATGGACTTGTACCTTGTGACGACACCGATATCTACACCAGCATATCGGATTGCTCTTGTGAAGCTTCATGAACTGCGGGTAAAACTAGAGGACTTATAGAGAAAGTGGTCCATCCGACCCAGTGCTTCTCCTTGGGTAGCCCCGATTTTGTTTTCCAAGAAGGCAGATGGAAGCTTGAGAATTTGTGTTGACTATCGGCGCCTGAACTAGGTGAATATGAAGAACAAGTACCCAATCATGAGGATTGATGACCTCTTTGATCAGCTAAAGGGTGCAAGTTGGTTCTCGAAGATAGACCTCAGATCGGGTTATCACCATCTCAGAGTGCGAGACAAGGATGCGTAGAATATGGATTTTAGATTTCGGTATGACCATTATGAGTTTTTGGTCATTCCATTCAGCATGACTAACACTCCAGCAGTGTTAATAGGACTCATGAACAAGATCTTTTAGCCATATGTTGATCGCTTTGTAGTAGTCTACATTAATGACATTCTGATCTACTCGACTACTAAGGAGGAGAATTCCTATCATTTTCAGGTAGTACATGATACACTCCGAGAGCACCAGCTTTATGGTAAGCTCTAGAAGTTCCAGTTCTGGATCCAAGAGGTTCACTTTCTGGTACATGTCATATTAGAGGTTGGATTTGTAGTCGATCCAGCAAATATTGAGGCGGTACTTGCTTGGGAACCACCCAGGAGTGTGATGGAGGTACAGAGTTTCCTGGGTTTGGCTGCATACTACTAGAGGTTTGTGCCAGATTTATCTAGAGTTGAAACACCTTTATCAGCATTGATGGAAAAGGGGAAACCCTTCGTGTGATCGGAGATATGCCAGCAGAGTTTTCCAGAGGTCAGTAAGAGGATGACTAGTGATCCTATATTGAGGCTTTTAGAGTAGGGCGTAGGTTATGTAGTCTACTACGATGCATCAGGGACCGGGGTCAGATGTGTCCATATGTAGGAGTGAGTAGTGATCCCATATGGTTCTTTTTAGCTGAGGAAACATGAATAGAACTATGCTACCCATGACCTTGAGTTAGCAGCAGTGGTCTTCACCTTGAAAATGTGGCGACATTACTTGATGGGAGAACATTTTATAGTCTACTCTGATCACAAGAGTCTCAGGTATATATTCTTACAGAAGTAACTGAACCTGAGATAGTGGTGTTGGATTGATTTTCTATAGGACTATGACTTTGAGATAGTCTATACTATTGGGGAGGGGACGTTTTAGCAGATGCACTCAGCTAGAGATCTGGTATACAGCTACTAGGTGAGGCGATGGAGCAGCTGGCCACTTTGAAGATATCCTTTGTAGATCAGGATGGACCATCCTTTCTTCATCCTCTTACAGTCACTCCCCCACGTCTTCAGCAAGTCAGGTAGGTGTAACATGGGGACACTGACGTGCTCAAGTATCCACAGGAAAAACACTTGATGGATTTTCTGAAGGTGGGGAGCATGTAATTCTTTTCAGAGGAAGTACCATGGTACCGGTGTCGCTTCAAGAGAAAGTGATGAGGGAGTTCCACACATCCCCTCTAGTGGTACATCTAGGAATAGAAAAGATGTTCCAGTATCTCTGATGACAACACTGGTGGCCGGGAATGAAGAAAGAAGTAGCAGAGTTTGTCTCTCGGTGACTCACTTGTCAGCAAGTGAAGGAAGATCATCAGGTATTGGCAGGCTTAGTTGAGCCTTTAGAGTTCCTAGAGTGGAAGTGGGATGAGATATCCATGGACTTTGTGAAAAGACTTCCATGTACATCCAGGGGTCATGATTATATCTGGGTGATCGTTGACCGACTCACGAAGTCGGCCCACTTCTTACCGATCAGAGAGTAGGGTTCATTTGAGATCTTGAGATGCCTTTATGTGTAGGATATTGTGCATCTACATGGAGTAACCATGACTATTGTCTCTGATCGTGATGCACGTTTTACTTCCCGGTTATGGAAGGGGTTGCAAGAGGCTTTCTGGATGCTTCTTCATTTGAGCATCGCCTTCCATCCTCAGAAGGATGGCCAGACTAAGAAAACCATTCAGACCCTTGAGGACATGCTACGAGCTTGTGTCCTCGACTTTGGTCACAGCTGGGAGGATCACTTTACTTTGGTGGGGTTTTCATACAACAACAATTATCACTCCACCATTGGGATGGAACATTTTGAGGCATTGTACGGGCGACCTTGAAGATCACCTCTGTGCTGGACTGACCTAGGGGAGTCAGAACTCATGGGACCAGATATGGTAAGGGCTACCACGGAGAAGGTGTAGGTCATCCAGAAGTGGATAAAGACTACACGGAGTAGGCAAAAGTCTTATGTCGATACAAGATGGAGACCTTTGGAGTTCGAGGATAGTGACCATGTCTTTCTGTGGTTCTCACCATGATGAGGTTTGCAGATATTTGGCTTGGGTGGAAAGTTATCTGTGAGGTTTATCGGACCCTTCCGGGTCCTCAGCAGAGTTAGTGAGGTTGCTTACCGCCAAGCACTTCTACCTCCGTTGAACCGGGTGCACGATTTCTTCCACATATCCTAGCTGAGGAGATATATGCACGACCCTTCTCACATCATCGACCACGGCGAGCTGGACATCAATAATAGAGAAACATTTACGAAGCTTCTAGTAGAGATTGTGGATCGATGAGAGACGGTCCTTTAATGGTGGTCGATACCAATGATGCACGTTCACTGGAAGCATAGGAACCTCCAGGAGAGCACATGGGAGTGGGAGGCTTAGATTCGTGCGCAGTACCCCCATTTATTTCCTTATTTTGAGTTGTGGCTTATGGGGACTTAAAGCCCTGAGGTGGGGAGAATGTGAAGACCTGGAATTTCCAGGATTTTTTTAATTATATGGGAATTTTATGAGTTCGTGAAAATTGACGGCGCGTGATTCTGAGTCCCAGTGTGCCGGGAATGTATTTCTGAACTTTTTTTCGGGTACGTTCAATAAACGTGTGTGTGGTTTTTTTGTAACTTTTGAACCGGTGATCGGAATTGAAATCCAAGGATACCGTTGAACTTGCAGTGTTGGTATTCCCTTAAGTAGACCTTCACCTCATCCGCAGTGGGTCAAGGGTGAAAGTTAGTTTTTGTGTTTTTCGTGAAAGAATAAAATAAAATAAAAATGTTTAACATTTTTATTTTTGAAACCCTTCAACATGGGTTATGATGGTGGGGACTACTCGAGCCAAAACCCCCCAATTTGAATTCCTAAAGTTGGGGACCACCCGAACCCTCATAATGGGAGAAACCCTTAAACTCCCTCTTTAATGTGGAGAAGTCCCTTGAACTTCCTCCACATTAATTGTGCCACACCCGTTAATTAATGATTCTAATTAAATGTGCCAACAAATTAAATTGGTAAACTTAATTTAATTTGTGTTGGATCCTCACTTGTTTTTTGTTGGGAGAAATCATTGGTGAAAGGGAATACATTGGAGGAACTCATATCCAACAAAAAATTCACCATCTCCAACAAAGAATGAGGACGACGGTTCAGCCCGGATCAGAGGCATCTTGCAGAAGCGACGAACGCCAACGCCACCATCCACAATGACTTCATCTCCTTCCTCGTGACCTCCTCAAACAAACTTGAGGTAGGGATTGTTGCTTTGATTTTCCCCAGTCCTGTTCTTAACAACTTCTCATAATTAAAGAAGTAATCATATCTACTTTCTTTCGCTCTAACATGGAGAGTGCGGGACAAATGAACATGGCCCGACCTCTCCGCATTTTTTGTGATTATTTTTTGTGTTCTTCGCGATGAAGACGACAGCATGACCGCGCCACCCGATAGAAGAGAACAATGTCCCCCATGCTGCACCATGACCTCATTCTATACCATGTCCCCCGCTCCGCACCATGGCCCCTGCGCCGCACCATCGCCCCTGCACTGCACCATGGCCCCTGCACTGCACTGCAGCCTTCATGTTGTCCCATGGCCCACGGGCCGCCGCGCGGCCCGCGCACTACACCGTGGCCTGCGCGCTGCCTCGTGGCCCTCGCGCCGCCCCGCCGCCCCGTGGGCCGTCGACCTGGCTGGGCCACGCAGTGTGGGTCGGACTGAACCCAGTGGGCCCTGACGAACTCAAAAGGTCGGGTCGACCTGAACCTGGTTGGGTCGGCCCAGGCCGAGTCGGACAGGGTCAGACCTGACCCAAGCCAGTTTCAACCCATTTTCACTATATTGGCAATAATTTTGGCACCAGGAATCCGTTTGACAAACCATATATGGCACCAAAAACCTTGGAGTGAGACGGTCCTTCTGGTATAACCCACTAGAGACTTGGATAAAGTAGGGGTATGTTCAGGTTGGATCGAGCACGAATCCAACCAGGCCCTTGGGACTAAAGGGATAATAACTTACAGACTGGGCATCTGATTGACTCACCGTCTATTGCATTGAGACCCCTTTTACATGGAGGTTCTTTAGGATACTTCTCTGTGGGACTGCGTGGCAGTTGGAGTATCAACTAGTGGCTTGAGGAGCGGACCCTCATAGAGACAAGCGATCTTAGTGCGAGAACCCTGTAGCGGGATGTGACGATGTACTAGGATCTTGTGTGGGTCTGATGACATACAGACGATGTACTGATGATGTACTAGGATACTGGGTGGGTCTGACGACGTACTAACGATGTACTAGGATCCTATGTGGGTCTGACAACGTACTGAAGATGTACTAGGATCCTGTGTGGGTTTGACGACGTACTGACGATGTACTAAGATCCTGTATGGGTCTGATGACGTTCTGATGATGCACTAGGATCTTGGGTAGGTCTGATAACGTATTGATGATGTACTAGGATCCTGTGTGGGTCTGACAATGTACTAATGATGTCCTAGGATCCTGTGTGGGTCTGACGACATACTGACGATGTACTAGGATCCTTTGTGGGTCTAACGACGTACTAGGATTATGTGTGGGTCTGACGACGTTCTGATGATATACTAGGATCATTTGTGGGTCTGAAGACATACTGATGAGGTACTAGGATCTTGTGTGGGTCTGGCGATGTACTACGATCCTCTATGTGTCAGATGATAATTTTGGATCTTTCATGGGTCTGCCTCTTAACAGATTAAGATGATTCAATAGTTACATCTAATCATCTCTACTACTTTATCTAATATATACCTTTTGTGATATGAGTTTGTACCTACGTGGTACTTTCTTTCATGGTAAAAACATGGTGGTATTCTTCTGTGCGGCGTACCTGTGTGGTACTTACCTTTGTGTTATTCCTTATTTTGTGGAATAGTTGATCTTTGGGATTTTGGGTTGGACCTTGTGTTTCCTCATGGTTTAGATGGGTATACTTGATAACTTAGGTATATGTATGGGAATATACCTATGTAAGGTTTTCAGTTGATTTCATGCTTGTGGTTTATCCTTTGGGGATTTTGTGAGACCTTGAGGGTCTTGGGGTCCCTACCGAGTATTGTTATACTCACCCCTGCATGGGCTATGCCCGCACCTTGTTATGTTTGATATAGAAAACAGACAACACTGATCGAGGTTGAGGGTACCAGGGCTAGATGGTGCTAGAGGTGGACCACACAACGTGTTGGTGCACAGAGGAGATGGGCATACGTGGAGTGCTGAGGAGGTGATCTGTACCTAACCTTCAGGTAGGAACCTCATAGGATGACTTAATAGTTTTCTTACTCTTTCGTCAGTTGTATTGTATTTCAGTTGTACTTGTACCTTTACTATTGGTCTTGTATTTTGGCCCCTCTTACTTTGAGTACTCTTTTTGTTATATAGTTTACTTGTATTCATATCTTTCTGGGTGCTTGGTTGTGTGTATTTACAAGTTACAAAGGCAATGCCTTCCCGGATTTAGGGAATAGGGCTTTCGGTGCTAGTCACCAGCCCTGGGCCTATGGAAGGCGAGCTTCGGGTATTCACGACATGGGCCCCGGGGGACGGGTCGTGACACTCATTGAGTGAATAACTCCTTTTAATTTATATGGGACCTTAAATTTATCAATGATAAACGCAAACCCATGTCTTCTCTAAATAATTCACCCAGTCATGTTTAAAAAAATGGGTGGAGTGAGAGAGGGTGAGATTAATTTCTTAAATGTCATTGGCATCCTCAACCATTGTCAATGGGTTAGGAATGAAAAATTACTCAGATGTAATTTTTATCCTCCAACTTAGTTCGGTGGTTGAGGATAATCTTAAATCCATTTCTATATTATCAGAATCGACATCCATGATCCATAGATCTCTATCACACATATCTTTATAGTTACGTCACAAATCCTTAGGTTTCTATCACACATAAAAAGTTAGAAGCACACACACAATCATTCAAGAGGAATCCTAGTCAATCTTCAGGGATTACCTCATCCTCAAAATGAGATTCTCATATCAAGAATTAATGGATCCATGTTTTTTTAGTTCTCCCTGAGGTCCATGAAAAGAGACTAACCACCCTACTATTTAGTTATGAGGCATAATGACTCGACCAGTGAGATTTCACCATAATGTTAACACCTTGAGTCCTATATGGGTTTTGGTAGAGTTTCATGTGAATAATATAAATTATAAGGTAACTTTACCCAAATAAAAGGCCTTTTAAATCCATGATATAGAATACCAAAGTGGAAGATTCTTGTTGTGAGGGGTGTGTGTGACCTATAGTTGGTATTAAAGTGTTGGGGGAATCCTTGAACCACTTGGATAATACCAAGTAGATATTATTATATACAATGTTTTCTAGTACTCACTAATTTTCATGAAAAATTACTTACCACCCTACTATCTAGTTGGCAGGTATTGTGGAGTGAGAAATGAGGCTACACCATGATGCTAACACCTTGAGTCCCATATAGGGATAGGGGGAGTTTCATGTGTAGAATATAAATTATAAGGTAACCCTATACCATCATGAGTCCTTTTAAATCCATTATATGGGATTAAAAAGTGGATAATATCATTCTGTGAGTTATTGGAAAGAACTATAATATAAAAAAACTAGAGTAGAGATATAATGTACATTTTTATGTGGAATTTAAATTGATATTTCCACTTATAGAAAATGTTAATTATCATACATTCCAGGTCCGTATTTATAGTGGATGCGATTAAATAAGTTCTTAGTAACCAATTCTCAAAAATAGAGATAAGTTTAATTCCATTCCATGGTACTCAAGGTTTTGTGATTAAAAAATCCTTATACATCATGAGAAGTCCCACTATGGTCATTGTGTAAGACATGGTGGATCTTGTATCAAATTAATTGGTCTATTAAAAGGTTTATTGAAATAAGAAACATAAATTCACCCCTCTATGGATATATTTGTTTCACATTAATTAGTATTACTATGTAAAAGTATGATACCCAATATGTGTGTTTTAAGGCCATTATAAAATATTCATAAGAGTTGTCAAAATGGGAACTTAAATAGGACCACACTATAGAGAAGAACATTTTTTTCATTATAATTTATGAAGCTAAATAAAAATAGGAAACTCAGAATATTTTCATTCATGTAGAAGGGTTTTTTATCTGGAAACAACTTTAATCCAGGGAATTCAGTGAAACATGCCATGGATAGTCCGTTGTAGAGATCAACATGGGGTTATGAATCTAGAAAAATCCATGGTGTTTCTAAAACATGAGGTTACACTCAGTTTTTTATTCTAATTTTTAACTTCTATAAATACTTATAAATTATAGTTTAAACTTCTGTTGACTTTATGGAGTTCTATAGTGGTGATTTGATTTAAGGAAATCCATTGGTTAGATTTGGTGAAGTCAAAGTTGGAAGTTGATTTATGTTTTTTATTTTGAATTTGAAATTCAAATATTTATCTCGATATAGAATATGTTGTTGTGTAGATTAAAAGACATCACACATATACAAATAAAGTAATATATATTAGAGATCTAAAATATAGTGTTTCAATAAAAGAGAATTATTGAATATCTAGAATTTTTAAGTGAAGTGTATGTGAGGATGAACTACATTAAATAATTGGGTTGGAAGATATAACACCTATGAATTTCATCAAAGATATGAGGTTGAATAATAGGCAATCATGGATAACACCATATACTATTTTGGTTTTTATTTTTGATTGATATTTTTTTTGATTTCAAACTATACACCAATTACAATATTTACCACTCTTGAAAGTAGTGTGTGGAATTGTGGAAGTGGTCATGGACCTTGTATGAGTAGGGATATCTTCCTAAAGTTTCAATCATATACCAGGGAATTAGTGGTTAATTGGAAGATTGACACACTATTGATATGTTCTCCTTGGATGTATCCCATTACAGGTGAACCAAGTAAAAATCACCATGTTCACACCTGTTTAAATTTTTTCATTTAGTTTTGGTTTGTGTAGATAACATTATTTCACATTCAAGGATTATTTTCCAATTCAATGATAATATATGGTTAATCTAAAGTGAAAAAAGAAATTGAAAGACACCCTAATTCACCGCCTCTTAAGGTGAAGTGGGATTTCAGATTAAAACACGTGGTGTCATATCCACTGGTTATTTATTAAATCTATTGAGAGAAACTTTTTGGTCATGGTAAAAATTATATATGTAAAGGTAGTACCTTTATTTGGGTATAAATAATTCTATTTTAAGAAGATAAGGGGGAGATCTTATTATGGAATTAAAAGGAAAGTATATGCAATACAATAAATCTCAATTCCATTAAAAATAGGTTTTAACATATTAAAGAATTATAATTTGATTTTATGGATTATAATGAAGAAAATTAGAAGGGATCATCATTTTTAGCAACTAATTTTCTAATTTTTTCAAGGGAATAAAGAGGATTGATAAGGAAAATCTGGTTGAAATTTCCTTGAAAGAATTAGAGAATATCAACACTAATATTTTGGATAGTGGGTGTTTATATGATATGATAGGTAATATAAATCTATTGAAGAATATTAAGAGAAGAGTTGAAGAAATATTTTGTTTCATAAATTATGGAGCAGTAAAGATTAAATTATGTGGAAAGACCTGGTTGTATGGTGATAAATTAAAGAATACCGATCTACATTATCTTAATGGTGTTCTTCATAATTTTTTGAGTATGACTCAAAATTTTGACTTGGTTTTATAATTCACATTAAATAAAAAAAGGATCATGTATTAAAGGAAAGGATGTGAATTCTTTTATGAAAGGCCAGAGGATAAATCAAGATTTATATTAAGTAGATAGAAGATAAAATACATGTCTTTTAAAAGTGGTAGAAAAAAATAGTATATGGAATAAAAAAATATCCATATTGATTAGTAGAGCATGGAGAATTTATAAAGGTTGAAGGATTTTGTTGATAATTATTCTTTGAATAGTAATAGAGATAATTTATACAATTCCTACTTGGGAGGAAATATGTTAAGAAATTTTTATCATCCTAAGAGGAAGAGAGTATTTGATTTTCCAATTTCAATCCACACAGATGTATGTGGTCCAATCGGTCAATATGGAACATATAGTTAGAGGTAATTCAAATTTTTTGTGGATTATTATAGTAGGATGGTATGTACCATTTTATGGAATAAAAAATATATGTTCTAAACATCATAAAAAGGTAATAAGGAAGTGTATAAAATGAAACCAAAATAACTATGGTTTTTTTAGATTAGAAAATAGAACTGAGTACAAATATTATGAGGTTGAAAATTAAATTAAAATGCATGGTATTAAACATATTTTTTAATAAATCCTTAAAATAATGGGGTTGTAGAAAGAAGAAACCTTATAGTAAACAATATGGAAAGAATAATACTGATAAAATATAGAATCTCATGTCACTACTAGAAAGAAGTGGTTCAAGTGACTAGGTATACTCATAATACAAAAATACTTGGTCCATAAGTATAAAATATTCCATATAAAATATGGAATATAAGTAATCCCTCACTGAATTATCTTAGAGTTTTTTTGAATGAAATGATTTATCTGAAATA
Organism: Viscum album; assembly: GCA_963277665.1. Taxonomy (NCBI): domain Eukaryota; kingdom Viridiplantae; phylum Streptophyta; class Magnoliopsida; order Santalales; family Viscaceae; genus Viscum; species Viscum album. The sequence goes on along the minus strand of OY728139.1, from coordinate 114,537,213 downwards.
AATAAGGTAATTAGGGAAAATATGGTGATCTAGTCGATGTAGGAATATTTTTGGGTTACCCATAAATGAGTTAGTCTTATAAATGTTTTAATAAATGGATCAGCAATATTATAGAGATTAGTGACATGACTTTTGTTAAAATTGAATCCAACATAAATTTTATAATTTTTATACATAAATAAATGTGTGAATAGGAAGAGGAGTTTTTTTTAGATTTAGGAGAATATCAGAATCCCTAATATTATGATTATTCTGAAACTGAATTAGTAGATGAAAAAATAAAAAATTAAGCCAACCAATTACCCAGTCGAGAAGGAAAATATTTCATTTTATTCAAAGAAATATTATTTTAGATAAATCTACATCAATAATTACTTAGACAACAAGTATAATGGATCATGTTACTCTATTTTCTGAGTTTGAAACAACTTATTTTGAAGAAGTGACAAAGAATAAATTATGGAAAATATCCAAAAATGAAGAATTAGAATATATTGGAAAAATATAGACTTGGGAACTTGAAGAAAGTCTAAAACATCAAATATAATTAGCACAATGTGGGTATTCAAGAATAATCTTGATGAAAATAGAAAGAGTGGTTTATAGTAAATAAAGGTTGGTTTTTAAATGTTATGAATAGGTTACAGGAATTGTAATTTAAGATAAATTTATACCAATTATAAAAATGGAGCCTATTAGACTCTTCTTATAAATTGATATTAACAAAAATTTCATAGCGTTCTAGATGGATGTGAGGATGGAATTTATAAATAGACTCTTTAATGAAGAAGTTTACATAGAACAAAGAGTTGGATTTATCATTGGAGATGATGATTATAAAGTTTGAAAATTGAAAAAGGATTTGTATGGATTAAAGAACGAATCTCATTCTTGGTATAACTGGTTGCATTAATTTCTAAGAAAACTAGATTTCAAGATATAATGGGTTAATCAATACCTTTATGTAAAATTTTGAGAAGAAAGTTATTCATGATCATGGTGTATATAGATCACATAATATTTTGAGGAAACAAACATAATTCATTTTATATGTTTTCTCAATTTATGAGTTTAGAATATAAGATGTCATTGTGTAGAGATATAAAATATTTTTTTGGGGATGAATATACATAAAAAATAAAGTTGTATGTTCATCTCATAGAAAAAACATGCAATATAAGTGATTAAGAAATGTACAATGGAAGAGATTTGATAGAAGTTGGAACAAAACTAGGAATTCATGAGGATATTTAAGGTGTAGACTCAAAAAAAATCATAGGTTGTTCACTTTATCTTACTATAACAGTGCCTAATATATTCCACAAATCCTTCTTAGTATAACATATTCAGAGTTTTCCAAAGATAAAAACATATTGTGGAAGTTAAAATAATATTAAGGTATGTGCAAAGAATAGTGAATTATGGATTGATGTTAAAATATATAGAAAACTTTTATTTTTTTTCTTATTAAAATTCTAATTTGGATGGTGACATTGTGGATCAAAAATCCAAAAGTAGTGGATCATTTTATATTATAGAAAACTGTGTTGGATAGCTTAGTAAGAAATATTATTATGTTTGTTTGAGTATTATATAAGTAGAATAAATTTGTACTAACAAGGCTTATACACAACTTATATGGATGAAATGAAAATTTGAATATGTTAGTGAAGTTTTAAAAAAACTAATTTTGATGCAGTTAAATAACACAATTTCCATTGAACTAATGAAGAATCTAGTAAAACACTCTTAGATAAGGTGCATTGATATTTAATATCACATTATAAAATAAAAGGTAGAGTGAAATATTGTTAAACTAGAATTTTTGGTAATAAAAAATAAGGTGGAATATATCTTCACCAAAACATTGGCTACATATATTTTTGAGAATCATCAGTTTTACCTCAGAGTTTAACCAATTCCTTCAAGCTAAAGAGGTTCAGTTTCCCCTATCCTTCTTGTTTTTAACGTTTAATTTGGTTACTATTTATGCATTCAAGGATTGAACTATTACTATGTGTAATAACATAAGGTAGATACTATCCATTTGGATTTTTAAGTAGTTGAAAAGTTTGATTAGTTTATTGGAAAACATTACAACACTTAATTAATTATCTTATTTCCTACACCAAGTTGTAGCTGAGATGGGATTATAAATTACTTAAATGCTGTTTTTTATGATTTTAGAAAAGTTTCAGATTTTTAATGATTAGAAACATTACAATTTAGACAAATACCCATTTAATTTTATTATAATAGGGGGAGAATGTGCTTAATGGGAGAATGAATATTGAAGTGGTGGATTGAATACAATATCTAAAGGTGGATATTATTGAAACCACTTATTTTAATATGTTATATTTATTATCAATTTTAAGTTCATTGGTTATCATGAAAATAAGTTTAAAACCTATTTAAAACAATCCATATTGGTGTTAAAAACTATCACTATTCCATTTAACATTCCACGGTGGTCACCAGGGTTAGTTTGAATATATTAGGGTGAATAAAAATGGCTATAGTGGAGATATAGTGGCTATTTTTAAGTGGAGTCTCAATTCATATTTCCACCTATAGTAAATATTTAGGCTCATACCCACTATGGTCTAGGCCATGGTGGTAATGGTTGAAGATGGTTTCAGTAGTTGATTCTAAAAAAGTATAAGTTTTATAGAATCTCATGGAACTTGGAATTTTGGGATTATAAAATCCATGTGCAGTATGAGGAGTCCCACTATGGTCACTATGAAAGATGTGGTGAATCTCATGTACACGTAACTAATATCTTATAAGGGTTATCAAAATGGAAAACTTAAATTCACTAAAAAAAATAGGTAGGCATGTTGTGTTAATATAAATCCAATATAAAATAGGGAAACCCACCATAGGAATTTTTAAGGCCATTATGAACGTTTAGTAAGAGTTGAAGAAATAGTCACTTAAAGAAGACCATGCCTTGGAGAAGAATGTTTTTTTCATCGGGATTTATGAAGATAAATAAACAAAGAATAATGATCATGTTTGAAGGCTTTTAAAAGGGTGTGTTTTATGGAAATAAAATTATCACAGGGTTATTAGTTTAATATGATATAGAAAACTGGTTATAGATATCAACACTCACATTTTGTTTAGAGGCCATTGTGTGGAGTTTCAAAAACTAGTGGTTACACCCAATTTTTTTTTGATTTTGAACTTCTATAACTACTCAGTAGTTATTTTTTTAACTTCAACATAATTTATGAATTTTCATAGTTGTGTTTTGATTGAATAAATTATTGTATTTAGTTTTCATGAAGCATAAGTTGGATGATTATTTGAAATTTTAATTTAGAATTTATAATTCAAAATTTTATTAAGATATAGAAGATGCTATTGTGTATTGTAAGATATATCATACAAATAAAAATAAAATGAGATACATTTTATTTTTGAAAAATACACTATCAATAGAAGAATATTATTGACTATATGGAATTTTGAAGTAAAGAGTGTGTTGGAATTAACTATGTTGATGACCAATGTAATGCCCCAACCACAGAAGCCTGGAGCCGATGCATTATTTTAATACATTAGACTAATTATAAGGAATAATTTCTAAACGGACTGATTTGCTTATCAATCTTTGAAAATAAATTACAATCATGAACCATTCATTACAATTTAAAACAAAATATGCAACATAGTCTATCGTTTGAGAACGCCGTTATTCTCCTAGATTAAACATGCACATCAATCATAAAGCACTTCTTGGAATCCTGGGAAAATAAACCATACGAAATGTGTGAGTTCAGATGCTTAGTAAGGTTAAACAAATATAGCATAAGCATTTATAAATAAGAACAAACTTTTAACTAAAGGTATAAAACTAAAACACAATCCATTTACACATAATCTTCATCATAATATAGAAAGAATAAATCAATCTTAATTAAGCATAAAATCCAACAAAGTATGTTGACATAGTTTAAAATAATCTAATAAAATCATTAAAACTCTTTGAGAGAAATATGCCTTTTTTACTTTGAAAACATTTAAAGTCAGACAATTTATAAGAGAATGTATTTAAAAAATAATTTTGAAGAAAAGTTTCTCATATAACATTGAAACTTTTTTAATCAATTACCATTTTAAAACATTCATGTTCATATAAATAAATCCTTAAAACTCATTTTGAAAGCATGGACATGAAAGAGAAAAATTCAGAAGAATAAATATTTGAAACATTTAAAAAATGATTTTTTATTAAAAAGTTCTTAGATAAAACCTTAAAAATATTCCTTTTGAAAATACATATAAGAGAAATGGAAAAACATGATAAATATATCCTAGTAAACACTTACGCATAAATAATCTTGGATAATAATGAGATTGAAAAATTAACCCTTACCTTGTATTTTCCTTTAGTAGAGGGTTTGTTAACCTTCTATATAATGGTTAAATCATGTTATTAAATTATAAAAGAACCATATCCATATTTATGATATCATATATGACCCCATTAAAATATATTATTACTTGTTTGTTAGTAATATTTCATTATTTTCACTATTTTGGGTGTTAATCGCTTAGTTTCTCGAGTAAGTTTTGACTTATTATTTGTTGTTCCCGTTAATTATATCATGGTTTCAACATATCTAGAATGGAAAAATGATGTAAATATTATATATATATATATATATCCAATATATTGGAGATAAGAAATGGAATGCACCGTTCAGGGAGATGGTATGTCGTACGTACGCATGAACTCTACTTTCATTTAATTTTCATATAAGACTTAAATGATATAAATATATATTATAATTATATTATTATATTAATTTTATATATGCCTCATAGGTTTAATGAAAATATCCTTTATATTTTTCATGTATAGAGTGAAAGAGTCAAATCTCTTTGAGGGGGCGGTAGTCCACACTTCCTCAAATGAAATTATCATATTTACACAACTTGGAAAGCATAAAGGTATGATTTAAATAAAAACAAAATAAGAATAAAGAAATTATATAAAACATATATATCATATATAAATAGAGTTTCTATCATAATGACCGCCATGAGAGGTGGTAGGGGAAAATTGAACAATCATCATTTCGTGAGGTAGTAGTTCGCCGTATATAGAAACAATATGTTCATTACCCATTAAACGGAGGTGTGTGTAAGTGTGGGTAAAAACCATAGAATAGAAATATCATAGGATATTTATTATACCGGTGTTGTTATATAATCATAGAATAATAATATTATAGGGAGTGGAGAATGGAAATGAAACTAAAAAGCATGAGAGAAGGGTTTACCTCTTAATAGGGTAACTTATTCTAGTTTATACCAAAAGGATTCATTGGGAGGTTTTCTGCCCTAAGATAGGATTATATGATGAGATGAGGGAAGTTGGCAGATTATTTGGGTATGTTTTGGTCGATCTAGAAGGCTCATTGTGTTGTGAGGAAATGAGGGAGGGGGTGTCCTTTTATAATAAAGGCCAGGTGCACTTTTGGGATTTCTAAAAAGATTAATTTATATTAGATTAAATATATATTAAAATACATCCAAAAGATCATGTATTTGAATATAAGATGATATAAGGTTGTAATATCACCATCCAATATATTTTAGACAAGTTTATTTGTTATTTAAATCTTTATCATTTTGATTAACCCTTAATTAACCCATTTTAATTTTAATATGGTAAGCAATTTTTCTATACCAAGAGGACGTATTTTTTTACTTATTAAGTGTCAATTGGACCATAAATGGAAAATTTATGATATTTTAGACCACATATCTTCCAATTTTTTGTATTTAATATTTTTATTATTTTTAAATAATTTAATGAAATACTATTTTCATAAAATATCATAAGTGTAAATTTTGACACTATTGATAACTTTAACATTAATAAAATACATAGAAAAAGATAACTTCCAACCAATTAATTTAACATAACTCTAACATGTCCCATTCACCCACAAAATTTTTTCATATCCTTAGTTATGTAAAATTAAATTTATTTTTGTATTTATAATTTTATTTAAATGATTCTTTCATTAATAAGGCAATTAATAAATCATCATTGTGTGATAAATAAATGTCATGAACCATCCCGGGACAAACCTGAAACGGTAACTAAAACCGGTACACGGCAAGGTACGAAGGGGGTTCCTGATCCCCATAAGATAGAAACTTCTGTCAGGCATCAAAACAAGTATTTGGGATGGACTTAGCCTAGAAAAGACAGAGGAATAAATAAAAGAAAACTGTACAAGCTCGTAGTAAAAAAAAAAGCAGCGGTACATACCTTAATTGACCCCATGGGTCACTACCAAACATAAACCTCGCTTTCTCCAAGAGAGATCCAAAACTAAAGGAACCTAAAAATGAAAATATACCAGGCGTGAGCACCGATATACTCAGTAGAAATTCCAAGAATAAACAATGCCCTTGTCTTTAAAAAGAAACCCAATCATGCTAGTTTGAAAATAAGACCTATTAAAATAATGATTTCCATTCTATTAAAATTGAAGTAACAAGTTTCACTTTTAAGGAAAACATTTTACTTCCAATATTTTCAACGTAGAATCCAAGCTTGCATTAATGTTTCAAAATGAAGGAATACAATTTAAATTAAAGTATAGTTTTCATAAAATAGGGAACATACTTGAAACAACTATAACAAAAATCACTCCACAAACACCAAGTCATAAGTGAGAACCATGGTCAAATCCCCTAAGGTTCATCTAACTCTTGTGGTTCCTTATAACCTCACGTCTTAGTGTAAGATTGACCATAAAAAATATATGTTCTCCTACATGAACCACTTGTAGGGAAACCCATCCATAACAAAGTGGTCTCCAACAACATCATAAATGTTTAGTTAGTGTTGTAAGCATCAGACTTTCTATGTAAAGTAGGGACAAACAACTCAGAATCACTAGAATACTAGAACTAATCTGCCCACCTAGATACCCTGGGTTTCCCATGTGCTCTATTTACACTTATACCATCACATATGTATCTTCACTTTCACTTGAACACACTAGAAATGTGAATAAACAATTAAAAACCACCATTTCTCTCAAGAAAAACATTTTCCATATTTACATGCACACAAAATCCACGTTCTAACCATATGCATCTGAAAAGCTTTCAAAAAAACCTTTTTCACTGTACACATAAGTCCTGATCCATTCGGAGTCCAAAATAAGTATTTTCAAAATCATTTTAAAGGTCTATATAAAAAACCCTAGTATCAAACATTTAAAAGAAATATTTATACCATGCATAATTCAAACTATTCACTTTTAAAGGTATAAAATAAATTCTAATAACTCAGTGAGAATACATTTTGTTAAAGACCATGACTGATTATATATATTTATATAACGTATGTATTTCATATAAAAATAGAAACAAATAATCATTTTAAAAACAATAAAGCAATCATGGAATTCAAGTTAAAGACTTGGTCATAGGGAACCTACCTCAAACATGTCTCTATTTTTCAAAGACCACTAGAACCAACCCTTAGCATATACATGAACATGCATTTATAAAAATATATATATACACCCCTAGCTGCATTGCGCATATTCACTCTGACATGAGGGAATATTCACAATGAGAGCATATATATATATATACATTACCTTATGGATGTACATGTAGGAATCCTCCATATTCGCAGCCCAAAACCATCACAACGAGGTCCAACGCACTACACATATAATTTAATAAAACAAATAAAAAATTAAACAATCTATAAAAAGTTTCAAAACAACACATCTAGGGTTTCCACCAATAACACAGTCAACTTCAGGTAGGTAAAGTCACTTCAAAACAAACTTAAAACAAAGAGAAATTAAAACATACTTTCCATCTTTTAAAAGAATTTACAATACATATTGGGAAATGACCAACCAGGAACACACACACATAAACTCCATTTTGAAAAAATGGCGCACACTAAAAAACCATTGAAAACCCCATATACATTAATCACACTATTAAATAAACCAATTACACACCAAACCATTTGCAAATACATTTCACAAAACTTACGTAGCTCATAAAACCAATTTGGAAAAATTAATGTAAAAGCACATAATCAGTTCCATCATTTTCATTGGCCAATCCCACATAATCCAATTTCAATTTAAATAACGCATCTAAAAATTTACACAATCCAAAAACTGCACTAAAAGTGGACAATAAAATCCAATTTGACAAAGTAATCAATTTTTCTTTAAAAAAATAACTTCAAACTCATTCAGACCACCATATAAACACATTAAAAAAGTATTTCCACAAAGAACCTACAAAACTTCACCATTTTCATTTGAAAATACAATTTCATCATAAACACATGTCAAAAAACATCCAAAAATATGTTTCGCACAACACAATTAAAAAAATAGAACAGATATAAACACTCCAGCTAGAAAAAAATAATTATCAAAATAAAGGTTATGCATAGAATCACCAACCATTGATGCCGAATTCCCAAAAAATTGTAGAGAAACTCCTATCGCATGACCAAATCACCACAAAAAGATCAAATTTAACCTTAAATCAAACAACCAAACCAACGTTATCAAAAATTAACCTAAATCTAACATTCTACCCTCTCAAACCCTAAAACCCAAAATATAAAAATGTGACAAAACCCTAGGGAAGGAGAAAGAGGTGTCTACCGGTGGTGGTCATACTGACAAGGAGACTTGCTGGAAAGAGGGTCACGCTGCCAGTAAGGGGGTCACTTCAGAAGGGCGCTTGGCCAGGGGTCCATCACACTATAGGGTTGGGCACTGTATATGGGGGTCGTGACCAGGATGGAACTAGGAGAAGGCTCGAGCAGGCTGGGATGTCATGCCAGAGGACTGTCAGGAGGGTTCTTGGATGGGTGAGCTGCGTGAGTAGGAGATGGGAGGAAGAGGGTAGGGGCGACGAGTTGGAGAGAAGGAAGAGGAGGTGACGTGCGATTGTGGGGGTGACCGAACCCTAACAAACAAAGGGAAAAAAATTACTAAGTAAAACTTAATTAATGTAAATAATATTAATAATAATATTAATAAAAAGATAATAATAACAATATTAAATGATAATAATTTCAATGAAATTAAAAATTTAATAATAATAATAATAATAATAATAATAAATTTCTATTATAATTATTATTAAAATTCATTTTATCTTTATATATTTTCACTTTATCCTCATTTTACTATTCATTTCATTTTATTCTATTTATTTATCATGAACATTGGGCAGGTCGGACGAAGACCTGGGTGAATTCGTGTGGCTTTGACCGCACCCTGCCTGTGTGTTGGATGATGCCAAGAAAAAAATATTCCTTTACAAGTAAGAAAACAAAATTTTCAATCGGGATCAGCCCGCACCTCAATAGAAAATTTTAAATCTAGATAAAATAAAAAAATAAAGTTATTTCAAAGGTCCAGGTGTGAAAAATCTCTCTACCATAAATCTTTCCATCCTCAGAAAGCCACAACCAAGGCTAAATTCTAAATCAGAAACTGATACCCCCTTAAAGTTCAAAGAGGTTCCTTATGAAAAATGAGGGAAAAGGGGAAACCCACTATTCTCAGAGAAAGTGAATTAAATGAAAACCTCAAGAAACTCATAAAAAGACTAACCACTATGTGTCAACCACCCCAAAAGATTTAGAATGCCTCCAGTTGGTTTATCAAGGAAAGGAACTATCTCACCCATGTCAACCAACTTCACAAGATGAAACATCTCAATCACCATTGAAAGAAAACCATGCCATTTGACTGGAACGAAAAAACAAGACCAACCACGTCCAAGGAACACTCTTATCACCTACCACCTATTCATCTATAAGAAATAAACTAAAAATAAAACATGGGAAAGCCCAAAGGGGATCCCCACCATTTGAAACATACCGACGCCCGTGATGAGATTTGAAAACCAACACATGGAGGCCTAGGAGGACTACCTACTATTATTAAAAAGGCCAACACTGATTCATTCCAGTGCCATTTGATCAAGACCCACCATGGGTCTCCCCCATCATTAGAATAGATGAAAGATACAAAAACTTAGAAAATTTCTTGACAGTTACCAAACACCCCACAAAAAGGGGAGGGGAGGTTAGGGACCAACTACGAGGGTGTGAGAACCATAACCCTAGACAAACAAACATCTATACATCCCTAGATGAGCACTGTTCAAATTTGAGACTGATTTACCCTACAGACCCCATAAGGACCACTAAAAGTGATTACATTTAGTGGGATGCAACCCACATGACTTTAAGGTAACAAGATGAAAATGTCTCCTCATAGCCACATAAAACCTCACACAACCAAATGGGATGTTTGGAATGGAACAAACATAGAAAACAATTTAAAACGCATTCAACTTCAATATCAATGATATAAAAAAAATTTGGGGCCCCATACACTCTCGGGGTTTCTGACCATGCGCTCGCTTCACTCTGAGGCCTATGGTTGGAGCCTTGATTTTTGAAGAATCTCTTTCCTCATAGTCTGGAAGTAAAGACTCTCAAACAGAGCTTGTCCTTTTGGTGCCATATGTGACCACACCGCAACCGAGACAACACCAAAAATCCCCACACACCCCGACATCCAACTACTCCTTGGTGGTACATTCACTAGAAAATGGGTTCAGATGATGCACAGTCATCACCTCTTCAACTTCACCAAGAAAATTCATAAGGAAAGATGAATGACAAACACTTCCCTTTGAATAGAAAAATTAGAACTACCCAAGAGGAGGGAATACTCCAGTGAAAACAGGGATTCCCGGAGGATTCTACGAAATCCACCTTAGACTATCAAATGACCCAAGGAAAATAATTTTCATTCAACCCCTCTCATATCCACCCTCCCGACATGAGATGATCTGCTTGTTTGGAAAAAAGGAGAGGTGGATTCAATTCTCGTATTCATGAAGGGTCCTTACTTCGATAAACTGGAGAGATGACCAATGGTGAACTGTCTATGGCTGCACTTCAATCAGGTGATAATTCTTTATGGGGGTGTACTCAAGCTAAGAAAGAGAACTACATACCCAATCAATCTGATTCATAGGCCAAACATACCATTAGAAAACATTGAATGTGTGGGGAACCCACTAAAGAGGCCTCACGAAACACTCCTCAATGAATACCACTAACTAAAAACTCAAATAAAATTACCAAAAAACAAAAATATAAAACATCAATCAAACATGAATGGTTTTAAAAACTCAAAAAACCCCACTGCAATATTCCAAAAACACAAAAAGACACACCACCCAGACATGGAACATCTATTACTCCATCCATTCCTTTAAAAAAACACTTATGAAACTAAAACCGGGAGGGTGGGATGCACATTCACCAATGGTACCTCATGGGTCGTACACATGCATGCTCTCGTGCCAACTGATCACCAAATCACCATCCACATATACCCCATATATATGGTCATCCATGAACGTACCCAAGGCGAGAACCCAATTTTTTCCATTTTTCAAAACAACAATTGACTCACACCTCTTCTTTTAAAAAACACTAGTCACAAAATTGAACCCATTTTGATTCTCACAAACATTTTAGAGAAACAATAATCATCCATGTTTTCTAAACCATCAAGTTTGTAAATCCATAAATCTCGATTATAAAAATTCAATCTCATTCTATAGGAAGACCATTTTATGAAAATATCTCCTTATAAAACCACATTAAAAATAGTTTTGAAAACCCATGTTCCATATCCTTGAAAACCAAACCATCTCTATTATAAAATATATATTCTTAAATATTCAAGCCAAGTATTACAAATTATTATTTTTTAAAAAACAAGGAGAGATAAGTCCATGCAAGTGGAAACTAATGTTAGCAGGTGACTCGAACATATGGTTGGCGGCCATATGTCCATCACTCCACCATCACGGAGAGCGTACTAGGGTAATGTCCCTAGATCCACATGGCTTTACAGACCTTGCGAGCTCACTGAGACCATTAAACCAACTCTCTTTTCATTTACCCCAAACAATAAATAATTACAAGGACCAAAGGACTCAGATAAAACCCGATATCCCCCTGGTAACTCGAGTCCCTCCATGAGGTGTACTGGCCAAGAACCTTACTCATAGATAAAACATAGAGTTCTGACCTCCTTAATTACGGTCTACCCTGAATCTTCATCGAGGAACATGACCCAAAAGAGCTAACCTACCTTTGATACCATTTTTTCATGAAACATCCTGGACTGACCCTAAACCAGTCACCCGAGCTGGTCCGCAGCAAGGCCCGAAGGGCATTCCTAATACCAACGGGCTAGAAACTAGTGTCAGGAATCAAAAAAGAACTTATGAATTATTTATCCAATAAAATATAGATAAATAAATAAATTAAAACTAGAAAATCAGGCAGAGAAATAATAAAACTAAACAACGGGATATACCACAAGTGACCCTGTGGGTCAACACGGAACATAAACCCCACTTGCTCTAAGAGTGATCCAAAAATAAATGAACCCGAAACAGAAAATATAGCAGGTGGGAGAACCTAGATGCTCTATAGAAATTCCAAGAATAAACAACGCCCTATGCCCTTGTCTTTAAAAAGAAACCCAATCATGCTAGTTTCAAAATAAGGCCTATTAAAATAATGCTTTCCATTATATTAAAATTCAAGTAACAAGTTTCACTTTTAAGGAAAACATTTCACTTCCAATATTTTCAAAGTAGTATCCAAGATTGCATTAATGTTTCAAAATGAAGGAAGATAATTTAAATTCAAGTATAGTTTTTACAAAAAAGAGGCAACATGCATGAAACAACTTTAACAAAAATCACTTCACAAACACCAAGTCATTAGTCAGCACCATGGTCAAATCCCCTAAGGTTCATCTAGCTCGTGTGGGTCCCTAGAACCTCATGTCATGGTGTAAGAGTATCCATAAAAAATATATGTTCTCATGCATAAGAAACTAGTAGAAAAACACCTCCATAACCTAGTTGTCTCCAACATCATCATAAATGCTTAGTTATTTTTGTAAGAATCAAACTTTTTAAGTGAAGTAGTGATAAACCACTCAGAATCACTATCATGATAGAACTAGTCCAACCACCTAGACACCCTGAGTTTTCCATGTGCTCTATTTCAACTTTTCCTTTCACATATGTATCACTAATTTCACTTTCACACACCTGTAATGTAAAAAAACAATTAAAAACAACCATTTCTTATAAGAAAAACCTTTTACATATTTATAAACACACTAAATCCACTTTCAAACCATACACATCTTAGAAAATCTCAAAAACACCCTTTTCGCCATACAAATAAGTCATGATACCTTCAGAATCCAAAAGAGTATTTTCAAAAACATTTTAATGGTCTAAATGTACAACCGTAGAATCACACGTTTAAAAGAATGATTTATACCATGCATAATTAAAACTATTCACTTTTAAAGGTTTATAAGAAAATATAACAACCGAGTGTGAATCCATTTTTTTAATGACAATGACCAATTATATATATGTATATAACGTATGCACTTCATATAAAAATGGAAACAAAAAAACATTATAAAAAAATAAAGCAATCATGGAATTCATGTTTAAGACTTAGGCATAGGGAACCTACCTCAAACATGTCACCATTTTCCGATGACCACTCAAACCAACCCTTAGCGTATACACGCACATGCATTTATACATATATATACACCCCTAGATGCATTGCATATACTTCCTAATCCATGAGGTAATATGCACAAACATGGCATATATATATATACACACCTTACCCTATGAATGTACTTGTAGGAATCCTCCAATCCTGCATCCCAAAACCATCACATCAAGGTCCAACACACTACACATATAATTTAATAAAACAATTAAAAACATAAACAATCTATAAAACATTTCAAAATAGCACATCAAGGTCTTCCACCAATAACACACTCAAATTCAGGTAGGAAAATAAAATTTAAAGAAAACTTAAAACAAAAAGGCAATAAAATGTACTTTACATATTTTAAAAGAATTTACAATACATATTTGGAAATGAAAAACTAGGCACACACACACACACAATCTCTATTTTAAAAATATGACACACACTAAAAAACCTTTGAAAACTCCATCTACATCAATCACACAATTAAATAAACCAATGACACCCCAAACCATTTGCAAATACATTTCACACAACTTACATAACTCATAAAACTCATTTGGAAAAATTAAAGGAAAGTAACATAATCAATTCCATTGTTTCTAATGGACAAGCCCACAAAATCCAATTTCACTTTAAATAACACATCTTAAGATTTACACAATCCAAAAACATCACTAAAAGTGGAAAATAAAATCTAATTTGACAAAGTAATCCATTTTCATTTAAAAAAACACCTTCAACCTCATTCACACAACCATAAAAATACATTCAAATAGTACCGCCACAAAGAACCCACAATCATTCACCATTTTCCTTTGAAAATCCAATTTCATCATAAAATCATGCCAAAACACTTAGAACAATACGCTTCACACAACAAAATTAAAAAAATAGAACACATATAAACAATCATGCAAGAAAAAATAATTATCCAAATAAAGGTTATGAACAGAATCACAAACCATTGATGCTGAATTCCCCACAAATTGGAGTGAAACTTCAATATCACCACCAACGCACCACACAAAGATCAAATTGAACCCTAAATCATAAAAATAAACCAATGTTATCAAAAATTAATCCTAAATATAACATCCTACCCACTCGAAACCTAAAACCCCAAATATAAAAATGAGACAAAACCATAGGGAAGGAGAAAGAGGTGTCTACTGGTGGTGGTCGTGCCAACAAGAAGCCTTGCTGACAGGGGTGACCCTATCGGTAAGGGGGGTCGCTTCAGAAGGGCGCTCAATTAGGGGTTCATCACGCTATAGGGTTGCACACTGTAGGTGGGGGTCGCGACCAGGATGGAACCAGGAGAAGGCTCAATCAGGCTGGGGTGTCGCACCAGAGGACCGTCGGGAGGGCTCTCGGTCGGGTGAGTTGTGCGCTCAGGAACTTGGAGGAAGAGGTGAGGGGCGATTAGTTGGAGAGGAGGAAGGGGGTGAGGCACGATGGTGGGGCTGAACGAACCCTAACAAACAAAGGGAAAAAAATGACCAAGTAAAACTTAATTAAAATCAATAATAATAATAATAATAATAATAATAATAATAATCTTAATGAAAATCTAATAATAATAATATTAAATGATAATAATTTCAATGACATTAAAAATTTAATAATAATAGTAATAATAATAATAATAATAGATTACCATTATAATTATTATTAAAATAATTTATTAAACTTCATTTTATTTTTTTCTCATTTCACTTTATCCACATTTTATTATTCATTTCATTTTATTCTATTTATTTATTTTTAACATCAAGCAGGCCACATAGAGAACTGGGCGAAGCCGCGTGGCTTCGATCGTGCCCTACCCGTGTGCTGGATGATGCCAAGGCCAATATACTCCTTTACCAGTAAGAAAAAAATTCAATCGTGCTCAGCCCTCACCTCGACTGAAAATTTTAAATATAGATAAAATAACAAAATAAAGTTATTTCAATGCTCTCGGTGTGACAATACATTTATATATTTAATGTCTAAAAATTATAAATAAAATAACATGGTGTATGTAATATTTTTATATTTCTAATTAATATTTATAGTTAAAGTGATCCCTTATAAAATCCCATATTAAAATTATTTTACTAATTAGAGACATATTTTTGATATTTTTCCTTTACATTAAATTAAATTTTATAAATGTATTAATCACAAACAAGTGGCATCCAATGAAAAACTGTTCGGCCTAAGGATTTTCTTAGTTAGAAATAACTCATAAAATAATACTAGGACAAGTGTTAGGGTAATTTCATATTATTTTAATATTATTTTTACCTTTAATTAGCTAATTTACATTCAACCCTGGTAATAAAAATAATTACCAAAGTTACTATTCATAATATCAAAAAATAAAAGGGGACTATTTACAGAATTTGGACCTTCTGATTCCAAATATGGTATCCATTTTTCTATATTAAAAATAAATAATTTAAATAAATTAATTAATAAATAATCTTGTTGATAGAATAATAAAATGTATTTTTAAGTAAAATCTTCAGAAGTTCACATAGTTTTTATATCCAATTTCAATGTGAAATTGATTACAATGACCGAAATTTATTAATTGATAAAAAAATTATCTATTTACACATTAAAACAAATTAAAAGGATAATCTAACAATATAAATAAATTAGTTGAAATTTTTTTTTTCAGTTAAAATGCAGTATATTACTCATAAAAATATGAAACTTATCAAAAAACACAAAACATTTATCCAAACTAAAATTTGATATCCGGTTTCTAAATAAGAAGTTTATTTTGTCAAAATGAATATATAAAATTGTCAAATATTGAATTTAAAATGGGTTCTCCATTAAAAGGTGGCAAAAATGCATTTTTTTTAAATACTACTTTTATTCGAAAAAATCGAATCTATTATTATATCATGTAATATAAAATTAATCTTAAAATTATATATATAATTCAAAATGTGGTTAAAAATATTCACAAACACTAATTTATTGACTATATTATATTAAATAATAATATTTTATTAATATATTATTGTTTGGTAAAATTGGGCTTTACGTGTAACACAAGTCAACTCATTATTGTGTGTAGCGTAAGCTTAACATGGTGTTTCATAAAAAGGAAGAATGTAGTAAAATTAAATTTATTTATAAATGATAATATCAAAAATACTTGAGGTGTTACATTCTCCCCTCCTTCAATAAATTACATCCTCGCAATTTAAACTAGGGATTGAAAACTAGGGGTTTGTCATTTAAAAATATCATTGTAGAAATCCCACATCGGAAAATGGATTAATGAGACCACCATTTTAAAATTATAAAAGGGAAGTACGAAGGACACTAGATATATCGCATACTAGGCTTCCATGTATGAAAATATGGACATGAAAGAAAATGTATCCATCAAGTTCTGTTGGAGAGTGATAGAGAACATGATTAGGAAAAAAGTTTACAACCAAAAAGTTGTAAATCTACTATGATCCTAGGGGCCATTTGATTCATTACAAAATAATGTACTAGGAACCCAGTTTTGGTTTCATGATCCTTTAACTGGAGTTGAAGAATTAATTTACTTCATAGTCTAAGAATATAAGGAAACATACTTAATTTACAAGTAGAGTTCCATACTTTAACTAATCTCGACCACAAACTCATCTTTATCTTTAAAAGATGATAAAATTTCAAAATATTCTATTTATCATAATCATATAAGTTTCCAAAAACAAACTTATACAATTTAAATAAAGGAAAATATGTTGTACTAACTAGGGACTTCCCATTGGGCGATGGTAGGCAGTAAAGCCTTACTTTACTTTAGTTGTGGGTTTGATTCTCGTATCCTTGTCTGACGTGACAAGTTATCTCCCAAACTATAGGTTTTCCTTTTTCTAAAATTATATTATTATAACATTCCAAAAATTTCCTTAAGAAATGTTTTAACCTTAAACAATTCTATCAAATGTATAACTTAATACATTCCAAACTAAAGTCTTTTCCAAAATACTTCTATCCAAATTAATACATTAAAAAGGTATCTAAATTTCCAAAATCAATTGTAACATAAAATTAACAAAACAATGTAATGTATCTCTTATTAAAAAAATTCCATTATAACCTCAAAATATTTAATGAAATAATTCATGCTTCCAAATCCTTAAAGAATAATTACTGTAGTACAATCCTTATATATCACGTTATTTTTATATCCAAAATATAATAACATAATTCTTGAATCCAAAAAAATAAATATATTAATTATTCCACTTTGGTTGTATTAATAGCATAAGCTTGACCTTGATCTGTTTTTTTTTTCTTTTGAGATATTTTCCTTGATTCTTTGGACAATAATTTATATAATATCCCATCACTTTACAATTATAACATTTCATATTTGTATCTTCTTTCATCCCCTTACAATCCTGATCATAGTGGCCTTTCTCACTACACTTGAAGAAAACTCATTTTACTTTTAAGTAGGTACCAGGGAGTTTTCTTCTATAATTGTCACATGTGGGAAAATCCTTCTTTCCCTTAGTCCAATTATCTCTCTATTACTCCACTGTTCTCTCCTTGTCTTGCTTTACCTTAAAATGATAAGACTTAGTGAATTATATTTCCATCTTGATTGCACATGAGACAATATCTTCACATGATGATAAAGTTTTTGAGATTAGTTCCCATCATAGGAATGGTTTTAACCCATCAAAGAATCGATCAATCTTACTTCTTGGGTTAGGTATGTCATCTGCAACATGCCTTTATAACATTTTGAAGTTAGCCTCATAATTTGCAACATTCTCATCTTCCTTCTACCTTAGACTTAGAAATTATCTCTCTATATCAACTAGTTGTTCATAAGGAAAGTATTTTTATTAAAAAAAATTATTTAAACTCCGTCCATTCCATATTTTCAAATTCTTCATCTTCTTTCATATTTTGAATTAATGACCACCATTGATCCACATCTCCCGAGGGACGGTAAACTGCCATGAATTTTTTTTCCATTCATTACTTCCCAATGCAAGAGATATTTTCTCTAAGGAACTTATCCATTGCTTAGTTAAAAATGGATTTGTAGTCCCATTTAATATTGGAGGTTGTTGTCTCATGAAGTGGTCTAACATTTATCCTCCTCATTGTGGATTAGGGTTCCCCATACGAGTAAGGTTATTATTCATAACCTGAGTCAGCTGCCCCAGTATTGTTATAAACCATTCAACATTAGTTGTATCTCAATCTCCACTATAATTATCTTTCATAGGAGGTAAATACATAAATGGATTTTGTGCATTGATACAGTTTCCATTCATTTTACTAGGCTCTATTTCTAAACAGTGGAATACCCAAGATTAGGTTATAAATCATAATGGATTCTTCAAAACTAGTAAAATAATTAACATAAAATGTTAAATTTATTCATATAAAATCCATAATAAGAAGTTGGTTTCTTTGGGGAAATATTTACTCATAAATCCTTTGTAATGGTTTTCAAAAAAATGTGAATTATCCTAAGCATATCCCCCAGGAGTGTCAAACAAGGTAAATAGTAAGGCCCATTGTCTTGTACCAAGTTACCCTAAATCAGGATTGAAAAAACTTGTCGGAGTTTTTACTCCTAGGTACATCTGTGATAGAATAACAACCTCTTTTAGTGTCTAGAAATGGATGCATTTCATAGAAAAGCCACATAATTTCTATTTTACCAAAATTTTAGGATATTCTTATATACTTATTCTGAAAGTCTATCGTAGGATTACGATTCCTTATCTAAGATTTCTAAATCTAATTTACAAGGTTGTTTCTAAACCTTATATGATACTAACTTTAACGTACTGACCCCAGATGCTCAGATATAGTGCATTATTTTAATACATTGGCATGAATACAAGTAATCATGTCCCAAAGGACTGATCAGTTTAGCAGTCTTGGAAAATAGATTACATACATGAATCCTTCATTATAATTCAAAACATAATATGAAACATAGTCCATTATTGGATAATGATGTTATTCTTCTAGATTAACCCTACATATCTATCATAAAACACTTTCTAGCATCCTAAGAAAATAAAACATACAGAAGGGATGAGATCAGATGCTCAGTAGGGTTAAACAATATAGAATAATATTTCATAAATAAGAATAATCGTTTAAGAAAATGTATAAAACTAAATCACAGGCATATTACACATAATCTTCACCATAATATTGAAATAATAAATAAAATAATTCTATTTAAACATTAAAATGAATATTCTACTAGTCTAATAATTTAATGTAATATAAATAACTAATATCATAATAAAATAATGAATAATTATAGAAATTTGAAATATATTATTGAGACCTCATCCAAGAGATCTTAAAATAAATTGTTAAGGCCTCATCCAAATCCATATCTACAAATAAATGGGAAATGCCTTAAGAAATTACATATCTAGTTTGTCTCATGAGACCTACCGATGCATCGAGGGGCTATACCAGGCCCCAAACGTCGCTTACTAAGTCCAATACATTTCTAATATGAAAAGGGTGAAACATAACATAAACATTCATATTAAAACTAGCATATAAAATATTAATACTTTAACCATAAACCATAAATGGTATTAAAATATCACATCCATAGTCAAACATATCATAAATCATTCAATACAATAGGATATATTATAGTATAATAAATCAATCTCAATTAATCATAAAATCCAATAAAGTATATTGAAATAGATGAAAATAATCTAATAAAATCATTCAAAATCATTGAGAGAAATATCACTTTTTTAATTTGAAAACATTAAAAGTCAACAAATTTATAAAAGAAGACATTTAAAATAGATTTTTAAATCAAAGTGTCCAATACCAGTTTGAAACTTTTTAAAGGAATTAAAATTTTAAAACATTAATTTTCATATAAATAAATCCTTTAAACCAATTTTGAAAACATGGACATGAATGAGAAAGATTTAGAAGAATAAATATTCGAAAACATTAAACTGATGTTTTAGTTAAAAAATTATTACATAAAACATTAAAAATATTATTTTCAACAAAATATATAAAAACCATGGAAAATGATGATAAATATGTCATAGTAAATACTTATCCATAAACAATATCCGATAATAATGAGATTGCAAAATTAACCCTTACCTTGTATTTTACTTTAGTCAAGGGTGAGTTAACCTCTTATATAATGGTTAAATCATGTTATTAAATTATATCAGAACCATATCCATATTTATGGTATCATATATTATTCTCTTACAATATCTTATTACTCTTCTTTTAGTAATCATTCATTATTTTTACTATTTCATGTGTTAATCGCTTAGTTTCTCACGTAAGTTTTGACTTATTATTTATTGTTCCTATTAATTAGAACATGGTTTCATAAATTAAAGAATTTAAAACATGATATAAAAAATATATATATATTTATCTAGTATATATGTATTTAGAATAATACACAATACTTGGAGGTAAGCAATTAAATGCACCGTTCATGGAGACGGTAGGCCATACATACACACGAACGCTAATTGCATTTATTTTTTGTATATGAATTAAATGATATAAATGTATATTATAATTATATTATTATATTAATTATAAATATGTCTCATATTTTTAATAAAACCATCCTTTATACATTCCATGTATAGCGTGAACGAGTCATATCGCTTTGATGGGGCGATAGTCCACACTTCCTCAAACGAAATTATCATAACTACACAAATCGGAAAGCATTAAAATATGTTTTAAATAAAACATATAGAAGAATAAAGACATTATATATAAAATATATATCATATATAAACATAGTTTCCATCATAATGTCCACCGTGAGATATGGTAAGAGAAAATTGAACAATCATCATTTCGTGAGGTAGTAGTTCTCCATACATAGAAACAATATGTCTGTTACCCATTAAATGGAGGTGTGTGTATGTGTAAGTAGAAAAAATTGCATAAAAACATCCTAGTATATTTTGGATACTGTTTTTGTTAGGTAATAATAGAATAATAATATTATAGGGAGTGGATAATGGAAATGAAACTAAAAAACATGAGAGAAGGTGTTACCTCTTAATCGGGTAACTTATTTTTGTTTATACCAAAAGGATTCTTTGAGAGGCTTTATGCCTTAAGATAGAATTTTAGGATAAGTTCATGGTAGTTTTTATATTATTTTTGTAGCTTTTAGTTGATATAGAAGGCTCAATGTGGTGTGAGTAAATGAGAGGGGAGGTGTCCTTTTATAATGAAGGCAAGGGGCACTTTCCGGATTTCTCAAAATATTAATTTATAATAAATTAAATATATATTAAAATACATTAAAAATATCATATATTATAAGATAAGATGAGATAATGTTTTAATATCACCAACCAATAGATTGTAGACAAGTTTTTGTGTTATTTTAATCCTTATCATTTTGATTAACCCTTAATTAACCAATTTTAATTTTAACCACGGTAAGCAATTTTTCTATACTAAGAGAATCCAATTTTTTGAATATCAAGTCTAAATTGTACCATAAATGGCCAATTTATAATATTTTAGACCATATCACTTCCCCTTGTCCTTATTTCATATTTTTATTATTTTTAAATAATTTATTGAAATATTATTTTCATAAAATATAATAAGTATCAATTTTGACACTATTAATAACTTTGACTTTAATAAAATACATAAAATAAGCTAACTTCTAACCAATTCACTTAACATACCCCTAACATGTCATATTAATCCATAAAATTATTTTATATCCTTAATTAATTAATATTACATTTCTTTTAATATTTATAATTTCATTTAATTTATTCTTTCATTAATAAGGAAATTAATACATCATCATTGTGTTATAAATAAATTTATTTATTTAATGTATAAAAATTATAAATAAAATACCATGATGTATTTAATCTTTTTATATTTTTATGACTATTTATAGTCAAATAGAACACTTATATAAACCCATATTAATTTTTTTTGCAACTAGAGACGTATTTATGATATTTTGGCCTTTACTTTAAATTTAATGTTATAAATGTATTAATCACACCCAAGTGGTTTTAAAACGACAAAAGTTTGGCCCTGGGATTTTATTGTTTGTCCATAACTCATGAAATATTATTAGTACATGTTTCAGTGTAGTTTTAAATTATTATAATATTATTTTGACCTTTAATTACCCTATTTACCTTCAACTGTGGTAATAAAAATAATTACCAAAGTTACTATTTATAATGTCCAAAAATAAAAGGGACCTATTTAAATAAATTAGACCCTATGATTCCAATTATGGAATCCATTTTTACTAATTCAAAATACATAATTTTCTGAAATTAATTAAAATTTAATCCCACTGACGAAATAATAAAACAAGTATTTTAGTGAAACGTTCAGAAGTTCACATAGTTTTTATATCAAATTTCAATGTAAAATTGATTCCAATGACCTAAATTGGTCTAAATAATAATTTTTTTTATCTATTTACACTTTAAAACCAATTAAAAGGATAATCTAACTAAATAAATAAATTAGATGAAAAAACAGTTTTGCATTAAAGAAAAATAACATGTATTCATAGAGATTACCCTATAGTATATTGATAATCATTTTTAATTTTTATCTTCATAAGTTTAACCTACACATATATTACATCTTGTATCCCTATTGAAAGTAGCGCGTAGAAGAGAGAAAGTGGTCATGTATCTTGAATTAGTATTGATCTCTTCTTAATGTTTTAATCATATACTAATGAGGTAGTGGTTAGTTTGAATATAAACATTGTGTTGATACGTGATCCTTGAATGTATCCCATTATGTGTGAAATAAGTAAAAATAAAAATGTAAATGAATCTTTATATTTATTCATTTGACTATATTCTATTTCAATATATCATTTTAGATTCAAGGTATCTTTTCCAACATGAAGAAAATATTTGGTTAATACAAAGAGATAAAATATGAATATATCATAATTTTACCCCCTCTTAGGGTGTAGTGAGACCATATATTACAATAATTATCATTTTAGTAAGACATAATCCGTATTTCATCACTGTTGGGATCAAAACTACTTTATGATAAACCCACATAAAAATATCTACAAGAACTTACAAGGTAAGAAATATTTTTAGAAGTAATCCCATGCTATGGAGTTAATAACCTGGAAGAAACAATAGTTAAACCACTACACCACAATTCAAAAACTTTGGAAAAAAATCATATAAGGATTTCAGAATACAATTAAAGAAAGAAAACTAATCAAGGAATTAGAATAATAAGTTTTACATGGTTTAGAATATCACCCTAATCAATGGGGTAACACTATAACTCCTTATTCAAGTAAACTCAAATGGAATATAATTTTTTTTAGAGTTCAATGATCTTAAGTGATACATACTATAATTTATAGTAGGATCCAGAGGGTTAGACCAGTAATCCCCACTTCCCTATTTGGTGGTATAATGTCCAAATTGTTTGATCTATATGGAATATCCCTTTGTTATATCCAATAATTACAATGCCTCAACTCCTCCACTAGATTAAAAGTTTACTAATGTTTTAACAAGATGAATCTTAAACTATTGTTACTTACAAATAAAATACACTGCATCTATGAGAAGTGATCAAGGGATAAGTTCCAAGTACCTCTTACAATGGTGTCATCTAGTTACACTATCTAACTGTACCTCCTGATGAAATTGTTTAGATATAACATCCTATTAGTATAATCCTATATTCACTATCTGAATGTCTATTTTCTAAAAATAATGGACCTTGGTCTCTAAAACTCCACCATCACCATCAAACCATCAAATATTGGCTGTCCATATTTTCTCCATCTGGAAGAATAATTCCTATGGTAATTTTTTTTTCACATTTGAGCCTAATAATATATTACTTAAGAATTATTTTCAATGATTCCCAAAAAATTCCTCCATTTTCTTCAAAAAAACCCATTCCTTTCTTAATCCTTCTGATATAGTTAACCTTATTCCTTCCCCATGCCTTCCATTTATCCCATCCCAATTGAGGCACAATGCTACCTCAACACATCCTAGGCTAAGACCTTTATTAGTTTGTCTTAGGTATTTTTAGTCCCTCCTATCTTATATAGATCTAATAACCCATAATATAAAAACTTTAGGATAGAGTGATAATTTGGATGAATGTGAATTGTTTGGGAATCAAACATTAGATTTTTGGCTAAGTGTATAACACTTAATAAAACCCAAAAAAGAATCCCATCATCCTACCCCTATCTTATATTTTCTATTAAATTATTTATCCAAATAAACTTCTTCCTTTCTTCCATCAACGTGATGTACTATGCTTCCATTTTCATGAGTGAAAAATACTAAATGAAGATTTAGTAACTAGAAAATTTCCATTCTCTATAAGTGAACACTTATCTGGTCATGATTTTATAAGTATATCTAAATCAAAAAAAATTCAAATTTAGTAATATATTTCAATGAATATTTTCATCAAAAAAAGTTTCATGAATGAAGAACCCTTTAACTACAAAATTACCCACTTTAAAACATCGTAATTTTTTATTCCATTGTTTGACGTATATATCATGATAACTCCCACTGCTTGTGTAGTGTTTAGATGAGCACAAACCATAGTGTACATTAATCTTTACACAACAAATGAAAATGATGTCTTTACCATTTAATCAAAATCAACTTCTATTTCTAGATAATTTTTCTTATATAGCTTGAAATTTCTAACCAAGGGTGTGGTCATAGGTTTCATCACTCCCATGTCAAAGCACTTCACCACCTTCTAGATATACTCTGATTAGCTCTGGTATAGAGTACCATAACATAAGTCACTCACTATTCGTATCCCAAAAATCCTTTTATTTTCAGAACATTATAATTTATTTCAAACTTCCTAGATAATTTAGCCTTAGATTCATTGATTTTTTCCATCAACAGACCTATAATTAGAATATCATCAACATAGAGAAGTAAGATGATGAAACACCCATCATCAAACACCTTCTAAGAGAAACAATGGTTGACTTTTCTCTATATAAATTATCACTCCTTAATGTAATACTTTAACTTAAAATACCATATTCATTGTGATTTATTCAAATTTTAATGTTTCTAGTTAAGGTTTCACACAATATCCTAGTTCTTATTCTCCTTGAAAATAACTCATAACTTCATATAGATTTTTATTATAAGTCCCTATAAAGGAATGTTATCTTCACATCCAATTTATCCAGATTAAGTTCATGCATTGAATTTTTTTAAACCATACAAATATTAGTATGTTTAACTACCGATGTAAATATCTCAAATAAATACACACATTCCATTTTTTAAAACCCCTTTATGACTAGTCTAACCCTATACCAACACTAATGTTTTTCTTCTTCCTTTATCTAATAAACCCATTTATTTTTAAGGGATTTATTTCTATATGGTCTCTCTTCATGGTACCTTGTTCAAAACACATGGAAGGAATAAATTTTATCCCTCAAGGATAACTCCAATTTATTTGATTATTTCAAACTTCTAGCCTCTCTAGGGATCTTTAGATCTCAACAATTCATTAGAATCAAGTAGTGTAGATCTCATTCATACCTATGAACATAGTTCCTAACTATAGTTGATATACATGACCCCCTATATACTTAAAATCATATTGGTACTTAAAATTATAGATATTTATCCTATGGATATTTTACTCAAGAATCAATATTTTTTGTTCTCTTTGGTGTTTTAACTGCTGACATGATTCTTGAATTCATTAAACTATATGTATTGTTTGGACACCCATTCAAAGGAACTTCATATTTTTATGATACTTTGATCTCATTATAATTCTATATTAAATTATGATCATTAAATAGGATCTATTAATTAAATTCCACACATTTACTTCTTCCCATTTTCCAAATGTTTTTTCCAGAGCCAAAATCCATACTCTTAATCTCTATATCCCAAAAAGTAACATATCGGGTACGTAGATTTGATTTTTACCTTTTATTGTAATTAATATTGATATAGTATAGAACAATGGAGACATTTACATGGGTGAAGTTTATCTTACTTCTAGATTTATAGGATTCTAGTATATTCTTCCTCAATATAGAAGAAGGACTTTAGTTTTCAATGTATACCACACAATAAATATCTGCATCTCAAAACACATTAGGGAAATTATGCATCAAGTTTCATACTCCATTACCTTTATAGAAGTGTCTAATCCATCCTATATATGACTCTATTAGGTTTTGAAGTTATTAGTATGGTCTTTTTAAAACATATACCTTTTAACTAGGAAAACTTTATAAACTCACTACTTTTGAACTCCTTAGTACTGTCTGGAGATAAGAACTTTAACTTGTATCCAATATCATTTTCCACCATATATCTCCAATATATGATGATTATGGGGACCTCAATTTTTTTTGATAATGAAAACCCAAAATTTGAGTGTTTCATTGTCACTAAAATTCAATTTTTATTATTCTTTTGTTTGTTTCAAATAGTAAATGTCAATAGGTATGTGGTCAATGTGTATGGTGAACTTGGGTAATAGATTGACTATCCACCCAATACATGGATATTGAAAGTGATTCATATATGTTTAAGGTAAGGATAAAATTTAAATGCTTCCATATAAATATAAAATAAATTTATATGTTGGAGAGGAAAGTGTAAAGGGAAGGATTCTTAGTGAAAAACTCATTAAATCATATGATTGTATGTCTAATATTCATGGATGAACATGAAAAGTTCCAATATAGGAGTTAAAATATTGTCTATAAAAGTCCCAAAATAAGTGAAGTGCAGGATGGGAGAACAAATAGAATTATCTGTTATAAAATGAGTTTAAATGGCTAGTTTATTGCATAGTTTGAAGACCCAATGTGTTAGAGAGTCCATACATATGTTCTTCTATGATTTTATAATGAAATATATGTTTAAAAAATTTAGTTGAAGGTTTCATAATGCTTGGAGTTAGTCAAAAAAAGTCTTGGTGTCAATTGAAAAAGGCTTGAGATTTTAAGTTTTGAAGTAAAATGTTTGGTTAAGTCTACCCAACATATGTGTGAAATAAGACTTATATATATGTTAATCAGGGCCTGTATATATCTACCAAGAGTAGTATATGCATCCTTACAAAAACTATATAAGTGTCATCTGACCCACATATGTTTTAATGGAAGCTATTTTTGTGTCATTGTTCACTATATATATATATATATATTAACTATCCTCTTTTTATGTGTAAAAAATACACTACATATGTGTCATGTAACATTTAGTGAAATTCAAGGTTTCGATATATTAAAAAATGTTAAGTTTTCAGGTTTAATAATCAAAAGGATAAATATTTTTAGGGTGATTATAAGGCTACACCTCAATGATTAAAACATCATGAACACCTAAAAGGGTTTATTATTAAAGTATAAAATTAAATAATGATGATATTCAATGCAGTGTTAAGTAAGATTAATGTGAATGATATTTTAAAAGTTTTAAATGAACATTAAATGGATAAATTCTATAATTAATAGAGAATCAATTTAGTAGATGCTTTTGTTTTTCTCCAATGAAATAAAAACCACGATGCTATGAATTCATGATACATGATTTCATTGAGTTTTAATATTAAGAAGGATGAGGAGATAAATATTTTAATGGTTTGAGGATTTTCAAAAGATAGGATTTTAAAATCCATTTTATTGATCAAATATAAAGAAGAATTTTATGATTTATGACCTAAGATTCAGTGTTATAAATATCATAAATAATGTTATGATTTATGCTTGAGATAAAGAAGAGGTGTCAATAAGAGATACTATTATAGATTTACAGACTCAAGAGATAATTATATACTAATTATTCCTAAGTGCTAAAGTTATAAGAGTTTGTTATTTAAATGTTATGGTGAAAATATGTTCCTCATGTTCCTAGAAGGTTAATCAGGATATATATGTGTGTTTTGTATATTATTGTGTTATCTTGAGAATAAGATGAGAATAATATGAATAATTCAAGGATTTATAGAAGATTATAGAATATCTGTGGCCAGGAAAAATGATATAAATCAAAGGAAATCCAAGAATTTAAAAGGAAATAGCCACTAATAGGCAATGAGAATATTGAGATCATGGAAACAACCATATATAGATAGAGTGAAAAAAGTGAGATGGATTGCATGGATTGAATCAAATAGAGATATTATATATTTCATATATTGAAAAACGATTTCTTGGTGACCTAAATATAAAAGGAAAATGAAGGAGAGAGTATTTAAATTTATGACTAGAGAAGACAATAATTATAGTGAAATATAAGTATATTTAGATAAAAAATTTAAGGAAAATAACTAGGAGGATTTAATACAAATGTACTGATGAAGATCACTGGGTATCAAACATAAAGGAAGAAGAAGAATCCATCCATAATTACATGTTCTGTTCAGGTGAGCCAAAGTAGATAGAGGAAGAGGAAGTTGAGGAGAGACTGACATGCTATAAATATATGACCATTTGGATCAATCCTTACATAAATTTAGTGAGAAAACCTGATGATCAGGTTCATTATAAGCCTATGAATATGATATATGAGTAAAAAATGAGTTTGATTTCCTATATTAAGTAACTAAAGGAATTTGATGATCCTGTTATGAGGTTGAAGTAGATATATCTTATTGATATAGTTGTATCCTATATAAATATAGTGATAAGATTATGTTGACTCCAAAACTTGGAGAAGGGCCACACCAGGTGGATAAAAGAGAAATGAATGAATCTGGGATGGAAAGAGAAGTGTCTGATTCCTGGGAGGTGGCCGCGTGCAAGATTCTGGGGGTGTGCGCAAGCGGCCTTCCTGTGCGAAAAAATCTTACCCGTTCGACCCCCTTTGCATGCCCAAAGCGATGTCAAATGGGAGTTTCCATGCCTGAACCCCTTTGCGCACCACATGCATCGTCAAATGGGAGTTTACTCAACTAACCCCCTTTTTTCACCAAAGGCTACGTCAAACGGGCATTTTCATGCCCGACCCCCTTTGTGCACCCAAGGCGACGTCAAACGGGTGTTTGGGCACCCGACCCCCTTTGCGCGCCACCCTGAGGACTCTCACTATAAAATGAAATGTATCCCCACCCTTCAGGGATGGTAATAAAAGATGAAGTGACACTGTACTACACAAAAGACACATCTTTTTCAACCACAATAAACACCCCATGGCCTTCAGGTACTGGATTTTGCAAGACAGGTCCCCCGAGGGGGCTCTTTCGGGTGGGCCCTCTTGGGCCTGATCCTCGGGGATTCCTTTTCTCCCCAAGTTGTTTGCATGCAAGGGATCCCTTTTTGCGCACAATCTCCCTATGCTTCATGCCTCTCTTACGCTCTACCCATCCATCTTGCACGCAACCTTTCCCTATTGTGTGCAACCTTTCCCTTTTGCGTGCAACCCCTTCATCTCGCGCGCGACCGTTCCCTCTTGCACGCAACCCCTTCATCTTGTGCACAACCCCTTAATCTTGCGTGAAACCCTTGAATCTTGTGATCATACCCTCTCTCTTTCACCCAACCCATTCTCTTATGCATGATCCATGTGTTTCCCTCACCTTGAGGCACCTTTTACAAGCCCCTCTTGTGCACAACACACCTACGTCATGCACTCTCTTCCCGTGCGGCCCTTCAAGTTTTCATGAAGAAATTTCAATGTCCCTTGGGCAGTACTTCACATTGCATTACCTCGCCTCATGATTCTTCACATATGCATGCTAATAGATATGTCTTCTTCACATAACCACACTAACATGGACCCCTCAATGGATCGCTCCATAACACCCCCACACTACGGATTTGTCATTGCCTTCCTTCCCTCAAGGGAGGGTAGGTATCAGTTATGTAAGTTCTTGGGGTGCAGAGCAAACCCACCTCATCCAAGCTGCAGGACATTAAAATGCCAAGCACCATCATCCCCAACACATGATGTTAAACTATGGCCTCGCCCCGTGCATCATACGCGGGGTGCCCCATCTCGGACATTCTCTACGCCCACTAGTCTCTACGGGAGTGAAATCATTCCTCACATGGAATGAGATCCTATTTATGGGAGCAACATTTTTCTGTGGGGATAGAGAAACCACCTTGGTGTAATCCCCTAGTGTTTCTTTCAGGAGGAAGAACCTTTGCTCCTACTATCTTCTTCATTGCCAAAGACCATAGGAGAGATGGGCATCAAGACCTCTGTTATCCCATCCCTCTATCGTTGGGCTTTGTTGCCACCCAGGCCTCCATCCTGGAGTAAGTCCAATCTCCATCACCCTGGGCTGCTAACCTTGCATAAACTCTTGTTTCTTCTCTGGAATAATAACAACGCATAATCCTTATTTCCTCTTTAGGCTGCTAACCACATGTAAGCCCCCATTCCACTTCCCACATATGCACCTTCTGCGACATGATCATCAGGTTTTTGCTGCCTCTTGTTTCTCACACCGATCATTACTCACGTGGGCTTAGAGTAAGCACCGACCATGACATCCTCTATGAGAATCCTAGAGTGTAATCCCAAAATCTTCCAAAACTACGCGGACTTTGATCTTTGCCAAGGTAAGGTACGTAGGAAGCCTCCCTGAGGTTCAAGACCACCAACCATTGGTTCTGACCCCACTTCACATCAGTTCCAACCATTATGAACTACATGGTCTTTGATCATTTCCATGTTAAGGTACGTAGGAAGCCTCCCCGAGGTTCAACCCCAACACCCATTGGTCTCGACCACCCTCACATCCTTTCACCAACTCCCATTCAAGATTACGTGGACTTTGATCCTTTCCAAGGCAAGGTACGTAGGAGGCCTCCCTAAGGTTCAATACCACCATCCATTGGTCCCAGCCATCTTCACGTTAGTTCCCACTCCTCCCGAACTACGTGGACATTGATCCTTGCCAAGGCATAGTACGTAGGAATCCTCCCTGAGGTTCAAGCCAAACAACCACCGGTTTTGACCCCCCTTCACATTGGAGCACCTTTGTCCCGCATTACGTTAAACTGCATGCCATGTTTTCATCTTGAATGATGTTAAACTGCATCCCCCATCCAACAGTAAGCCGTTGTGACCCCATCCAGCGGTAAGCCATTGTGACTCCATCCAGCGGTAAGCATTTCTGAACCCATCCAGTGGTATGCTGTTGTGACCACATTCAGCGGTAATCCGTTGTGACCTCATCCAAAGGTAAGCCGTTGTGACCCCATTCAATGGTAATCAATTTTCAATCTGAGTCTAGAAGTAAGTCGTTGTTCCCCCTTATGTTGGGACCAATATCACTGGTCCATACCATTGGCGTCATACCAACTCTTTGGATGTTAATCATGTGTAAGTCCCAACATATCATCATATTGTTTTCCTTTGCACGCAACACAATTTCATGGCCCAACCTAGAGGTTTCACTTCCTCCGGGCCCCCTTCATACGGGTCACTTCCTTAGGTGTCCCATAGCTTCATGAACTATGCATACATTGATTCCCTACCATGGGGATTCGTAGGAGGTCTCTTCGAGGCTCAAGCCCAACATCTTCGTCGTCCTCAAGTCGAATCCATACATTTCTCCATCCACATCATTTAACCATCAATCATCAATACTGATTTTTATCCGGGCCACCACATCTTGGTGAGATCATGGAAATTCACCTCGAAGCATCAGTGTTTCCCCTAGGTGTCACATCCACCGGATCCACTTTAGTCAGTGTTCCAATTAGTCTGATCCATCTCCTCTAGATGTTAAACCTATGGCATACCCGATGTTAAATAGGGGAAGATGAGGAAACCCTCAGATACATACCTATGGCATATAATTCCCAGAATTCGATGTGGGATGCCTCAGGATTCCATGCCCTCGAGAAGCCCTATAATAAGGGGGAGAAAACCTAACACGCTAGTATTCCAGAATCCAAACATGCCATTGATTTCCAACGTGACAACTCCCCTGAACGAAGGTTGCTTCCCTGGCCAGACCCCTTGGAATGTCCCGACAGAAGCAGTGTAATTAACTGGTGTCCATGAAGATATGACACTGGGAATAGTTTCATGAACAAAATCTTAAGTCTATAAGGGAGACCCAGAAAAGTTGACGAGCTCTGAGGAGGAATCCACGGAAGTAAGAACCAAAATCCCATCATTCCATTTCGATCAAGGAAAAAAATTCCCTAAAAAAGGAACGGGTGCCGCCTACCTTTGGAAAGAAGGAATACGGGGAAACAGTCAGCGTGTCTTCGTCTTCCACCAATAGAGAGATGTGTTCTCCCCAGTGAAAGTGTCAGAAAAAGTAATGGTGAACTCGACATGAATCTTCTTTTCAATATGGATATTAGTAGCATTCGAGACATCAGCGGATTAGCATGTCATCGAATCAAGCTATCCAGTGTCGGGTCCCGCCAAGCAAATAGTGAGCCTGGCATGAAACTCGCCGGAAGTTGGGGCAGTCAAAACATTGGACATCCTGGTCTGCGACATTTTCAGCATTGATAAATCTTACTATCCATGGAATATAGAATGTAATTGGGCCACAAGTCGTCGATTCCTTTCCTTTCAGCACTAATGGGTTAATTTCTCTA
The DNA here is from genome assembly GCA_963277665.1 of Viscum album. Classification (NCBI taxonomy): domain Eukaryota; kingdom Viridiplantae; phylum Streptophyta; class Magnoliopsida; order Santalales; family Viscaceae; genus Viscum; species Viscum album. Next base: position 114,503,929 of record OY728139.1, on the reverse strand, counting down.
ATTTTCAGGAACCAAGATGATGCAAGAATTTGATCACCACCCATCCGCCGATGTAGGGGTAGGGTTAATGCCAACACGGTAGTCCCACATGGATCCGCTGCTTTTGCGACAATCTTCACATCTACAAACGCTTGGCACCCACACCCCGTCTCCCCATCTGAATTCATTCAGCGTAGGGTGATCAAAGACCTCGTACTCTGGTACGAGTAGGAGGGGATTATACCGACATGGGATATGACCTTCTAGGATCTAGAGTCATCTATGCCTCATCACCACCACCACCCTCAAGGGCCGCGCAGGGATCCACTACTCCCCACTCCAATGTACAATCGTTTTGGGAGCCTCTCCCTAGAACGCCTCGACACCTCTCTCCCTTACACAAACAAGGTAGTGGATGTCTGGGGTAGCCCGGTCGGGATCCTATTTCAGGGCCCCCAAGGATGGATCCCACTAGAACACATGAGAACTTCCATCCAGTCCCACGAGTCTAGGAGAAGGTAAGCCATGCACCTGCACCGTTGGACCTAGTCCGGTTGACCTAACGCTAGCGTCAGGCATAGGCGAGGAGGATGCCCGCCAAGGGGCGTAAAGGTCAGAAGCTACTATTAATCAGGCCACTGCTGATGTGTATCATCAACCCCTTGTGTATGCTGAGAAATGGTACTTGTATACCCAGCCTTGATCAAGGCCCCAACTGCCACATGGGTAGGCTGGGTCGACTCTCACAACCGCCGGTGTAGGTACTGGTTTCCGCCAGTACGAAGGCCCTCCACGTACAATCACCATAGAGAATGCGGATCCTCCCTACTTCCATGATCGGCATGGAGTTCTGCCTCATGATACCCTCAATCCTAATGAGGGACCTCCCCATGATGGCGACACCCAGCACAAAGGTATCTCCCGTGTTCATTACATCAGGTATGGAGTCATTCCTCCTATCACATACTGCCAAGCTGGGGACGCCTCACACTCAATCAATATCTATCATGGGGGGCCTCCCTATGTCCTCACAACAGCTAGAAAAGGTCCTCCTCACCTCAAAAATTAGAGGGGTGAAGGCCAGCTTTGCTTCACCATCACCCATCACGGAGGTCCTACCCAGGTTCGGCTTGACCTGTACAAGGACCTTCCTCGTACTAATGACGCCAGGGTAAACAAGCATGGAGGTCCTACCCATGCTCCTATTCACTCATGCTGAGGTCCTACCTACTCTAGAACTTCCCACAGAGTTCATCCCTCTGTTTCCTTTGATATCTATCTCGATGCTCCTCACATGTCGGCTTAATCGGGCGGGAATCCTCTCTGCCCCAACACTAGTATGGTCGAAGGACCTCCTCGTGCCAAAAATAAAACATTTCCTAAAGAACCATCCTAAGGTAGGAGGGAGGGTCTCCACCACCATAAAAAGAACATTGAGAAGATTCAGACTGAGATCAAACCAGTTTTCTTCTCAGACTCTGAGGCGGAATACGACTCCGTGATAGAGCCCTCTCCAAGATCCTCTATGTCGAGGGTCGAGGTAGGTACAAGGTAAATTAGACTCATACTTCCAAAATGCGACATCTATCAGATTCCCACCTTCCTCTATAGGTATATCCAGGAATACGAAAACTTGGCAGCTCTACATGTTACATTCGTGCAATCGTCGCCATCATCACCAAAAGCACTCTCTACCTTTACTAGAGATCACAGAGAGCTATTCTAGGGACCAATGGTGGACAAACAATAGTGTGGTCCATCACCAGCAACTGTAGTCCCTATGCCGGAAACTATGGTAGTCAGCCCGTCTTACCGTGATTTCATGGAAAAGACACTTCAATTTTCAAAGGATAGCCTGAGATACGGTGCTTTGTTAGCTCGCTCGCTGTATTCTTCAATGGTCGGCCTTCCATCCCAGCGTTTTTCATCAGTACCACTACCGGTTACCTTGGCACCTCCAGTATATGAGTGGTGAAATGAAGGGATAAACCCTAAATCTAATCTCAGGAGCTTATGGGATATCCTCGCAGCAGACCACTTCCCTGAGATGTTTTGGCCAATTGTAGCGCTAAATTTCTATGTACCTGAATCCCTCACCCAAGAGGAAGTTGAGTGTTTCCTCCAGACCCTATGGGTGACTCATTTCAAATCTTCATCATTAGAAAGTGTCTTACCCTAAGATCCAAGCGCAATTTGTGGAAATTGGAAAACAATACCTTCTGGTTTATTTGGCCGCACTCCCGGTGGCCCAATGCCCTGAGTCACTAGGTCACTGTAGGGCCCTCTAGCAACGGTGCGTTTAGAGTTTCAGGGGACTCTACAGGATTATAAAATAGGCTTATCCCCACATACAGATCTGTGGTTGGGGGTAGTATGATTCCATCCTCTTCAGTCCTATCCAGCAACCACATGATTTTCTTGGTGAAATATAGGATATGCCTCCAAAAAGAGTTGCAGTTAACATGACCGATCTGAAAGAGGTTGAGAACGAGCTAGAGATTCTTGGTGAGGAACCACCCCCAAGGGAGTTTCAAGCTTTTTGGACTCATCAAGAAGGATTACTCATCAACATAAGAATCTTCCGGGTCTTCCTGTGCCCACCGAGGCACTAGTCTTTTGCCGGAATTCTAACAATGGAAGGGAACCCCTCAGAGCTGCCAAGCCCTCCGAACCATCTGGATCAGTGCCGAAGGTGGAAGAAGACCATGAAAAGGCTTCTTTGCATCATCAACTCGCCAAACAGAAGAAGGTGGTTGATGACCTCCTTGTTGAACGTGCTGTGGAGTGACAACCGGACTATAGCGATCCTAGGCCAGGGCAGTAGGGGTATGCACAACTTCCCCACAACGAATTTCCTCAAGTTGACCCTGACCATCCTTACCATGAAGATAGGGTTGAGGCTGGAACTTAGGACAAAAGGGCATAGTATGTCTCGCCCAATCCTCCTGAACGGAATGACAATCCTCGGGACCTAGTTCAGATTCCCCCAGCTGCCCCACAGGTCATTCCACCAGCTGATCCACGAGCTACTGGGCTTTCTTATTAGGTTGAAAAACCCGCAAACGCATTGGTAATCAGGGATCCCTATTAAGACAGGAACCGCCACCCTAGATGATCTGATGGAAGCACTCATTTCCCACCTCGAGGCATTAGAGAGTTGACATGTGGCAATCCTGCCTGATGGAAAACCATATTCGGCATGGGTGAATGATATGCTATCACCCCCGGGTTTCAAGAATCCCACATTTTTCCCTTCAATGGGACAAGGTACCCACCACAACACCTGACCCACTTTATCTCTAGGTGTGGCCTCATGTTGGGAACCCTAGTGAAGTGGAGGCTACCAAACTCTGATGTTTTGTGTAGACATTAGAAGGGCCAACATTTTTTTGGAACATGATTCTCCCCATATAATCAGTAACCAGCTCTTAAGACCCTCGGAGGCAATTTCTATACCAGTTCAGTTCCACCACTCGGAAGAAATTATTGTGGACCTCTTCAATTGCAAGAAAAGGCCTGAGGAATGCATTGCCGACTTTGTCGCCCGGTGGAAAGGTCACACATACTCTCTTGACATGCCAATGACTCAGGAGAAACTATTGAAAATGTCCGTAGGGAATGTCAAGATGGTACTGGCCCCCTCTCTGATCACCCAGAACTATCCTAGGGGATTTCTAGACTTCTCTTTTAAGGCCCTTCGCCTAGAGGAAGCCTTGCGACAAGCTAAGAGGGAACATCTGTTTGCTCCTACAATACCTGTGAGAAGGGTCACCAGGGCCGAGCCCACCGTAGTGGCCCAAATAGCGGCCCCCAAGTGACTAATGTTTTTCCAGTGGAGCCACCTCTATAACGTCACAGAGGCCCTCCACCTCAGGCACAGCCACCGGCCCCACATCGCCCACCTCAGAATCGGTAGGTGCCCTCACGCAATGCACCTCCCCACCCAGGTGAGATAACCAAGCTCCACCTTCTCAGAAGGCTCTTCCAGCCCCTCACCAAGGTCAAGCTCCAAGGGGTACCTTTATAGGTAGAAGAAACCAGACATTATCATTCATTAAGGAACAAGTCCCTAGTTACTTTTGCAGTGCCTTGGGGCAGGGGATTCTACGGTTTCTTGAGTGTAGAAGCCCAGAAGAGGAAAACCCCACTGATCGCCCTAATTACTGCCCCTATCACCAGATCCTGGAGCACACTCTCAAGCACTTCTATGTGTTCAAATATTAGCTTTAAGACCATGTAGATAACAACATTGTCCGGTTTGGCCTAGCTCTGGCACATGTGGCATGCGTTTTCGTGAGGCCAGATAGAAGCAGTGACAGTGAGAGCGAGTGGCATCAAGTTTCCAGTCGGGGGTCCCTAAAGAATGATGAATAGATGGATCATAAAATAGTCACCCATTCCCATTGTTTTATATGTGCATTCATGAATCGGCTAGAGCCTTCAGAAGCTATAGCCACCACTTCTGCATCATCATCTCAGCCAACCTCATCTCATAAGAGAAAACACCAGTGATGTCAGGGAAAGAAAAGACCCCACCAATGCCATCTTCAACTCGTACTCTCAGGGACTTCATGTCCCCGGAGATGGAGGTTCCTCCAATAATTCATCCAGTAGTGGAGGAATCTTTGAGTGATGGTCAATGGTATGCCTTGGCTAATAAAATAAAGCTGGTAAACCCCTACATGATTCCTGACGATGACGAGCGCCAGAAGGATCCTCCCAATGTCCCTAGCTGTTGTCAGCGTTGACGGATCCATGGCTATATGGGCCATCGGAGTGCCTCGGTCAGCATTTCCAGCAAGGCTATGCATGCTACCATAACCAAGAAATAGGCTCAGTGTAGAGCTCATCATGCACATCCTTCTCATCAGGTGACATCAGGCCTGCCTTCGCCATCGTTCATGTTGCTGGATCAGGAAGAGCCACCCCAACCGCATCGTTACCAGCCACACCCTACTATAGGCTGATCTCATCTGGTGGTAACTCCTCAGGCTTCATCTAGTGAGCAGAGGGATATTCCTAGTACCAGTCAGTCATCGGCCCAGTCGGTAGGGACCACCATACCTCCTGTCATAGAGTGACCTCTTGTAAGAAGAAGTTCACACCTCACAAGGAATTATGATGTTCTCAATACTCTTTCCAACATTCCAGCAAGGCTCTCCATCCTTGAGGCCCTTTTCTTGTCGTCAGATACGCGTGAGGCCCTCACTGAGGCTTTAAGAAGCCCCCTCCAATTTGAGACGGAGGTAGTAGCCGCAGAATCCTTTCATGCAGAGGAGGTCAAGAATGCTAATTTTCAAACCATTATCTCATTATCCGGATAAGATAAAGTCTCTCGAATACAATGTCACATTCTCCCACTGTACATCATCATCTAGTTCAATGGCATGGGGGTTCACTCATGTCTTTTCAACATAGGATCTGGGATAGACCTAATCCCAACTAGGAAAATGTGAAAACTGGGATTGTCTGAATATGATCTGAGTCCCTCTGACCTATGAATCCAAGTTTATGATAGGATAGAACAGACAATGGTTGGAAATATCCGCTTGAAGACCCAGTTTGGTGGCCTACATTCCAGCACTGAATTAATGGTTGTCTCCCAAGAAACTGCCTACAATGCAATGATGGGAAGGCCATGGCTCCACCAACATGTGGTGGTTCCCTCATCATACCACCAGTTCCTCAAGTACTACCTTAATGGTTGAGTGGGTGTGCTTCAAGGTGATGTGTCTCCCTTTTCCTATTGTGAATCCCACTACCTGGATGCCAACTACTATAAGATAAAAGAGAAGAAGATTTAGACTAATGAGGTTGATCATTCCCTGAATGTGACTGACTCATGGACAGATCTAGATGATGCCAGCGTCTTTCCAATCCACAGATTGGAGGTTACTACCCTGGACATGGGACAATGCTTCGTTGTTTCTAAGACAAGGGGGGAACACATCCCTGGAGCTAAGTGATGCCGAAAGATCACCTCATACTCCTATAAAAATCCGTCTTAGGTGATCCCAGATCCTCCTAATCCCATAAGGTATCGAGATGTGATCACATTTTCGAGCGCGTCAAATTAGTTGTTTAATTTTGACTAGAATTTCTGCAGTACAACAACAACCTCATCTCTCGACGGAGCCTTAGATCATTAATTTGAAAAAAGTGGGGTTTGATTATGAAATTAGAAAGTTAAATGGGGTTTTATAGTACATGGGTTTGATGATAAAAGTTGAAAATATAAAATTAAAGCGATAAAACAAAGTAGAAGTAAACAAGATTGATTAAACGTGATAAACTTGGGGAAGTCTTGTGATGCTCATCCTTCATCGCTTCAAGGGATGGGGTTATGATATTTGAATACCTGGTTTGTAACACATATTACCATATTGTTACTGAGTTTATTCTAGGATACCTCATAGGGTTCAGTCGAAAACACACAATGATTCATCGGACACCGCTGAAGATTGGGTGACTTGTGTTCGACATCATAATTGAAACTGACCAAGGCAACACATGAAGAACTCGATGTGCTGTCTAGGATTGTATGTTACTTCTTTGTGATACCATGACATAAATTTTCATGATCTTGAATGTGCTTATGTGAGTACAATTGACTAATATGAACCACACAAACACCGCAATTGAATGAGGGAAGAAAAGGGATGAATGATGTGTGAAATGTCACATGAAAGGGTACCCCCCAAACATAATTATTTGAGTTGAGTATAACATACCAGTATATAACTCAATTAAATAAAAATAGAGGATGAGGAAAAACAACATACAACCTGGAATTAAAAAGATCATTCAAAATAATACAAGTTTGAAGCTCGGGATTACATCACATTCTTCCCCGGGTGATCACAAGGGGTTTAGAAAACCATGGGAGGGGAAGAAGAAGAATATGTTGAAGTAGAACTTCTCATAGCCTCCAGAACTACTAGGGATGTTGAGAAGACTCCTTGGGGACTCCAAAATGGCAGAACCTTGCCTCCTGGCCAAACTTTCAAATGGGGTGCCCAATGTGTCTTTTTATAGCCAAAATGAGAAGTGTTTTTGGGCACCCATATTTTGATAAACCACTCGGAGAAAGGTTTTATGCTCTTAGATAGTCGAATGTCCCTTTTAAAAAAACTGGAAAGTTGTATCCCCACGTCTTAGCTATCACCACTAAAAGTTCAGAACCATTTGGACAAATAAAGCTCGAGAAATTGATAAAATACAGAACGCCACTTTTGACTCTGTGCATATTCGGTGGCTTGGACAGATCAGTTCCGATGGGCCCCTTAGAAGCCGAATCAGGATTGGGTTCCTTGATATGAAACGTATAATATAAAATTCTGGATCATCCCACAAAATATCAGTCCATTTATATTCACGTAGTTCATGTACTATTCAAAACAGTGGATAGATGTCCATGGATCCATGCAATTTTGGCCCATTTTTCTTCTACTTCATCAAGGGCCCTCCAAATCATTTCCACCTACATTGAAATAATAAAAACAATTAACATTTCCCATTCTAATATTTATTAAAATTAATTAATTTATTCAAACATAAAGTGAAATTTATTATTATATTTGGAATCTTCATTACAAAACTAGTTTAAAACAGCAGTGTAAGGGTGGAATAAAACAGTAAATCGTTGTACGATCACACCCCCACAGCTAAACATTTGCACTCCTGGTAAAAGTAACATATACAAATAAAATGATTCATATATATAATTCCAACATCATGAAGATTTAACATTTGAGTAAATTTTAATTCACCAAAGTAATGTGATCAATGCACAAACCGCACCAAGGAGTTATTCCTATAGAAAATGGAAAAAAGATGTCTCATAAATCATATCACAATAAAATTCAATGAGATTCAAGATACCAACATGAGAAAGGAATTCAAAATTCCACCATTCCACTAACTCTTCTTGTGTGTGTGAAAACCATTCCATGCTATTCTTTCCTCTTTCTATCAAATAAATATAGGATATTTTAACATTATTCAGCTTTAAATGATTTTTCACCGAACCTGTCCTACATCTTTTGCAATCATATTTCAAGACCCACTCACTTAAGCATTCCCAAAAGTCCAACCATAAGCTCCCGACCTAGATATCCCCATATTTTACACATTTCATCACTCCCCTCATTTATTATATTTTTTTGATGTTTCATTCGGAACAAATATCACACTCATCTCTCAACCCTTGTTTGATCTCCTCATGACAATAATTGAAATAGTTATAAACAGATAAAAGGTTGAAGAGGGGTGGTTTTGACCTTCCCAAGACACAATTTTTTTTGAGGGTGTACAACAGTCGGACATTAGGTACACACACATAGGTCAATCTGGTATAGTAATGAAACAGATCAGATAAGAAACAAATGTATAGAAATATCATTTAAAGATGAAAAATATTAACCTAACATATACTTACCTTATATTAAGTAAGAAATATTCACACTTTGTGGTTTGGTGCACAAATTTGTGGAGATATTAGTGACATAGTTTTCCCAAAAAATACTCACACAAGGGGCATCAATCATCTCAATGGTTTCACATAGATATGACCATTTATATCATTGACAGAAAACCAATTCACTAAAAAGAAAAGAAAATCACTCCCTGATGTTAAATTCAAACAAATATTCTTTTTAGCCTTCGTTGTGGTATTTTTACTTTACCCCCTTTATGGTCACCAAATCATCAAACTTTGAAATTATTGATGGGGAAAAATGAAAATACCATAAAAAAGGATAAAAAGAGAAGAAAAGAGAAAACGATGAAAATTACTAACTAACCCAGGAATGTATCCACCCCCCACACCTATAATGTATAGTTTCCTCACTGAAATAATTGAGAATTTGATAAGGAAGGATAAAACCTGGTGTGTTTTATTAGTATGATGCGTCGAGAAGGTGGATTTCCTCCACCAAATTCTTCGTAAAATCTTCATAGAAGTGTTTAAGTCTCTACCCATTGAAAGTAATACTTCTTCCACTCTGCTCATGCAAAACCTATATTGCACAAAATGATAAACATTAGTAACAGTATAAGGACCGAGACATCGGGAACGAAGCTTACCTGGATAGAGATTAAGCCTGGAATTGTACATGAGGACCTCCTCACCAATATGGAACTTTTGCAGGTGAATCATGCTATCATGAATAGCCTTTTTACTCTCTTTATAGATCTGGGAGTTTTCATATGCATCACATTGAAATTTCTTCCAAATCTTGAATTTGCAACATTCTTTGCTCACCTGCATCTGAAAGGTTCATATTACATTGTTTAACAGCCCAATATGCACGGTGTTCTACCTCCACCAGGAGGTGAAAAGACTTTCCAAAGACAATCCTATATGGTGACATTCCGATCAGGGTTTTAAAAGCAGTACGGTATGTCCAAAGTGCATCATCCAAGTGCAAACTCCAATCTTTCCTATTGGGTTGTATCGTTTTCTCCAAGATTATCATAACTTACCTATTTGAAATTTCCGCTTGTCCGTTATTTTGGGGATGATATGAAGTGGTGACTTTATGAACAACCCCATACTTAGGAAGCAAGTTTTTCATGTTACGATTTCAATAATGTGAACCCTGATCACTAATGATGAATCTAGGTAAACCAAACCTACTGAAAATTTGGGACCTCACAATATCAAAAACCACTCGAGAGTCATCGGTCCTAGTAGCCTTTGCTTCCACCCATTTAGAAACATATTCAACAGCTAGTAAGATGTACACAAAGCCAAATGAATTTGGAAAAGTCCCCATGAAGTCAATGCCCCATGCATTGAAGACTTCATAGAGTAACATGGGTTTTTGGGGCATTTCATTCCTCTTGATGATATTCCCTGTGAATTGACATTGATTATATGATTTACAAAACCTATGGGAATCTATATACAATGTTGGCCAATATAATCCTGATTTAAGGACCTTTCGAGTAGTACGTTGGGAGCCAAAGTGTCCCCCACATGCCAAGGTGTGGTAGAAGGTCAAAACAGAGGTGAACTCATGGTCAGGGACACACCACCAAACTACTTGGTCACTACAAATTCTACACAATTATGGGTCATCCCAAATATACCATCAAGAATCATGTTTAAGTCTCTTGGATTGTGAAATGCTAAAATCAGTGGGGACACTAGATGTTGCTAGAAAATTCACAATGTCTGCATACCAAGGGGTGAGGTCCACAACATCACAAAGGTTCTCATGAGGGAAGAATTATTCAATGGGGAGAGCTGAGTCAACATGATGGTCCATTGGTGGGGAAATCCTACTAATGTGGTTAGATACCACATTTTCCACCACCCTCTTATCTCTAATCTCAAGGTAAAACTCTTGGAGGAGGAGCATCCACCGAATGAGGTGGGGTTTGGATTCAGGTTTCTTTAAGGGGAAACAAAGGGCATCATGATCAGAGAAGATGATGATTTTTGACCCGAGAAGATATGACTGGAATTTTTCCAAGGAAAACACAATATAAAGGAGTTATTTTTCAGTGGTTTTGTAGTTTACCTGGGTAGGTTCAAGGGTATGTGAGGCATACGCAATGACATGAGGAGCCTTCTTAACCCTTTGTGATAAAACTGCCCCAACTGCAAAGTTAGAGGCATCACACATAAGTTCGAAGGGAAGATCCCACCTTGGTGGTTGGATGATGGAAGGTGATGTGAGACTCATTTTTAGTTAATTTAATGCATCCTCACAATTTTTATCAAACACAAACTCAGAATCTTTTTCCAATAACCAGAATAGTGGAAGTGCAATTTTACTAAAGTCTTTAATGAATCAGTGGTAAAAACCAGCATGACCCAAGAATGATCTCACCTCACGAACACATTTTGGATATGTAATGGTTAAAATTAATTCAATTTTAGATTTATCAACTTGAATTCCATTATTTGAAATAACATTCCCAAGAACTATCCCCTACTCAACCATAAAATGACATTTCTCATAATTTAAAACAAGATCTTTTTCAATGCAGCGGCGGAGGAAATAACCTAGGTTTTCCAAAACAATTATCAAAAAAAGATCCATATACCATGAAATCATCCATAAATACTTCCATAAAACTCTAAAGGAACTCAGAAAAAATACTCAACATACATCGCTGAAAATTACCAGGAGCATTACATAGACCGAATGGCATCCTTCTATATGAAAATGTGCCAAATGGATAGGTAAATTTTGTCTTTTATTGATCCTTAGGGGCTATATGGATTTGGAAATAACCCGAATAACCATCAATAAAACAATAATGGGACTTACCAGCCAATCGTTCTATCATTTGGTCAATGAAAGGTAATGGAAGGTGGTCCTTCCACATGGCTTGATTCAGTTGATGGTAGTCAATACAGACTCTCCAACTATTTTTCACACGTGTTAGAACCAATTCATTCCTTTCATTTGACACAACTTTTATTCAAGTTTTTTTAGGCACAATTTTCAATGGGCTAACCCATTTACTATCAGATATAGGATAAATGATCCCCACAACAAGTAATTTACTGACTTCCAATTTTAGCACTTCAAGGAGAGTGGGATTCAACTGGCGTTGAGATTGTATTACGGGTTTAGCCTCATCATCCAAAAGTATATGGTGAATACAAATAGATGGGATAATCCAGAGAATATCAGCCAATTCCCATCCTATTGCCTTTTTACATTCTCTCAAAAGTTTGAGCAGTTTCGATTCCTATTGTAGAGAGAGGTTATTGGCAATAATGATGGGCAATTGTTCAATACCCTCAAGATAAGAATATTTTTAATTAGAAGGAAGTTGTTTTAATTCCAACACCAGGGGGTTTTGGATTGAGGGAGGGGATTTAGGGGGAGTGAGGTCCATTAAACTGTCTATCTGCTCATGTTTATTCTCTAAAGATAGATAATCTATAGAAATGAGATTTGCAGAATTATCGATGGTCATGGGTTCCTCAGAATGGACACACTCATCAATTAAAGCACAAAATTTACACTTTTCAGAACCCACAAAACACTGAAAACATGAATCAAAACTCAAATCATACAAGGGTGAAGAAAACAAAAATGAATCAGAGTTTTGGATGAGGAAATAATTGTGTGTGTGTGCATTGTTTGAGCACACTTCCATCGAATAGACAAGAAGAGTGGAGTTCTCTTCAACTGGGTGTTTCATAGCCTCAAGGATGTTAAAAATTACCTTTTCTCCTCCAAATTCCATGGACAGTGTACCATTGTGAACGTTGATGATCGTCTTTGCTATTTTTAGGAATGGCCTCCCAATTATGAGAGGATCATGTCCTTGGGTTCAGGTATCTTCCATCTCAAGAATGTAGAAATCAGAAGGGATGATGATATTCTTCACTCGTACAAGGACATCCTCAATCACTCATGTTGGATGCGTTGTACTCTGGTTGGAAAGTTACATGACAATTCTGGTTGGTTGAATCTCTACAGCCTGCAGAGAAGTATACAGAGAGTGAGTCATTACATTAATGGAATAACCTAAATCTAGCATAGCATCAGAAAAGAAAGCCTCCCCTATGGTACATGGTATCGTTAATGTTCCCAGGTCCTTGAATTTGGTTGGCATTGATTGTTGAATCAAGGCCGAGACATTCCTACCCAAGTTGACTCTCTCATTCCCCTTCAGCCTTCGTCTATGGGTGCAAAGTTCTTTAAGAAATTTGGCATAATGGGGAATTTTCTTGACTGCATCCAATAAAGAAATATTAACTTTAAAATTTTTAAATGTATCCATTATCTCATTATCAATATCATTATCAAAATTTTTCTTATATTTAGAGAGTCTTTGTTGGAAAGGAAGAGGAATGGATTGTTCATGGGAATATTTAATGATAATTTTATTTTCATTTTTATTTTTTTTCTTCATTGGAATATTTTATAGGTGGAGAAAGTGTGTTTTCAAGAGGGGGACATACCTATTGAGTAGAATCAGTAGAAGGAGAAGCTTATTTACCACTACAAAGTTTAATTTCACATACATTACCTTTGTCATTTGGATTGGAAATGGGTTGAGATGGTAGTTGTCCAGACCCTTGCATCTTAAGCTCACCGATGGTGTTTTCCAATTTTCCAACTTGAGTTCGCAAATCTTGAATTGCTGATTGTGTGGTCTGTTGGAAATAGAGGTTTTGGGTTTCCATTTTCTTCACCATATCCTCGAATCTTAGTTCATATTTGAGAGGAGGAGGATTTTTTTTGAGATGATGATGGATAAGAAGGTTTCATACCTTGTCCTTGTTGATACCAATTCTTCTTGGGGTAGCTTGAGTTTCATCCTTGTCGGTATTGGGGTTGGGATTTCCACCCTCAATTTGGATTTGGCCTAAATTGTTCTTGCTTGAAGGGAGGTGCTTATTGGAATGGATTCCCTGGGAACACCGCTGCACAAGACTTAGATGAATCTTGAAGTTGTGGGCACTGGTCATAAAAATTAGTGTTATTAGAACAAATACCACAATGTAATGGAATAGAAGTAGAGTGTGAGTTACCTTGTTCTTGATCTAATTTCCTTAGAAGGGTATGCATCTCATTAATTTTAGTATCTACCTTTTGTTCTAGGGCTGAATGACTTACCTCATGAACTCCTCAAGTTGGTTCAATTGCTCGTATACCAAATTGTTGTCCATTTTGAGCCATGTTGGCTATTAAGTCACGAGTGGCGGAAGGAGTTTTATAAACTAGAGAACCACCTGCCACAACATCAATCACTACACGATCCATGGGAATGAGTCCCTCATAGAATTATTGGATTAATAGTTGGTCACTAATCTAGTGGTGGGGTAGCTTGAGAAAAGTCTCTTGAATCTCTCCCAGTATTTATGAAGGGTCTCTCCTTGTGATTGCCTAATTCCACAGATTTATTTCCTAATTGATGCAGCTCGGGAGGCAGAGAAGAAATTATCTAAAAAGAGTCTTTTAAGGTCATTCCAGCCCCCAATCGTGGTAGGAAAATAGTATATCCAATCTTTGGCTAAACCATCAAGGGAGAAAGGGAAGGACCTAAACTTGATTAAGTCCTCAGACACATTTTGGGGTTTTATGGTGGAGCACACTATGTGAAACTATTTAAGGTGTATATGAGGGTCCTCACAAGGAAGACCATGGAATTTAGGAAGAAGGTGGATGAGTCCTGATCTCATCTCAAATTTGGATGCTTTCTTGGGATATTGGATGTATTCAGGTTGGTACTCCACATCAGGGGTGGTCAGTTCTTTTAAAGTTCGATTATTTTCAGCCATGTTACTGGGTTCAATTTTGGATTGGTTTAGGAACACTTGAGGTTACACAATGGGTTCCTCAATGTTACTTTATTGACATTCTCTAAATGACTTGATTTGTGTGTGAAGTGACTTTTCAGTTTCATGATCAAATTCAATAGTGTTTCTTTACCAGATCTTGTCATGCAACAATGATGTCCAGTTTGATTGATTGATTTTTTGTTGTGTTTTTTTATTTGAGATGGATAAAAAAACTTAATAAGGGTGAATTAAGAATATAATTTTATACTATAGAATTAGATAGGTATATAGATAAAATAAGAGAGAGAGAGAGAGAGAGAGAGATAGAACACCCCAAAAATAACAAAAAATAAAGGCAAAACCCAAAACAAAAACAATAAAATGAGGGTGGGGTATTTAAAGGAGTACTAATTATAAAGTAAAATAAATAAATAAAAGGAAATAATGAAAAAAAATTATCTTGGCTCCCTGGAAATGGTGCCAAAATTTGACCGCGTTGTTGAGCGCGTCAAATTAGTTGTTTAATTTTGACTAGAATTTCTGTTGTATAGCAGCAACCCTAGGTCGTCTCTCGACAGAGCCTTAGATCATTAATTTGAAAATAGAGGGTTTTGATTATGAAAGTAGAAAGTTAAATGGGGTTTTATTGAACTTGGGTTTGATGATAAAAGTTGACAATAGAAAATGAAAGCGATAAAACAAAGTAGAAGTAATCAAGATTGATTAAACGTGATCAACCCGGGGAAGTCACGTGATGCTCATCCTTCCTCGCTGCAAGGGATGGGGTTATGATCTTTTAATACCAGGTTTTTAACACATATTAACATATTGTTTCTGAGTTTATTCTAGGATACCTCATATGGTTCAGTCGAAAACACACAATGATTCACCGGACACCGCCGATGATTGAGTGATTTTTGTTCGACATCATAACCGAAACTCACCAAGGAAACACACAAAGAACTTGATGTGTTGTCTAGGTTTGTATATTACTTCTTTTTGAAACCATGAAATAAATTTACATGATATTGACAGTGCTTATGTGAGTTCAATTTACCAATATGAACCACACAAACACCGCAACTGAATGAGGGAAGAAAAAGGGATGAACGGCGTGTGAAACATCACATAAAAGGGTACCCCCAAACATGATCATTTGAGTTGAGTATAACATACTAGTATATAACTCGATTAAATAAAAATAGAGGATGAGGAAAAACAACATACAAACTGGAATTAAAAAGATCATTCAAAATAATACAAGTTTGAAGCTCGGGATTACATCACATTCCTCCCCGGGTGATCACACGGGGTTTAGATACCCATGGGAGAGGAAGAATAAGAATATGTTGAAGTAGAACTTACCATAGCCTCATGAACTGATACGTATGTTTAGAAGACTCCTTGGAGACTCCAAAATGGCCGCACCTTGCCACATGGCCAAACTTTCAAATGGGGTGCCCAAGGAGTCTTTTTATAGCCAAAATGAGAAGTGGTTTTGGGCACCCAGATTTTGATAAACCAGTTGGAAAAAGGTTTCGTCTCTTAGACAGTCTAATATCCCTTTTGAGAAACTATAAATTTGTATCCCCATGTCGTAGCTATCACCATCTTAAGTTTGGCACCATTTTGACAAAATAAATCTTGATAAATTGATAAAATACAGAACCCCACTTTTGACTTTGTGCATATTCGGTGTCTTGGACGTATCAGTTCGGATGGGCCCCATAGAATCTGAATCAGGATTGGTTTTCTTGATATGAAATGTATAAAATTAAATTTTGGATTGTTCCACAAAATATCAGACCATTTGGATGCAAATATTTCTCGTACTATTCAAAAACGTGGATAGATGTCCATGGATCCATGCAATTTTGGCCCATTTTTCTTCCACTTCATCAAGGGCCCTCCAAATCATCTCCACCTACATTGAAATAATTAAAAAAGTAACATTGCCCATTATAATATTTATTAACATTAATTAATTTATTCCAACATAAAGTGAAATTTATTATTATATTTGGAATATTTAATACAAAACTAGTTTAAAACATCGGTGTAAGGGTGGAATAAAACATTGAATCATGGTACGATCAGGATGTCCGCCCCATAGCGACGACAATACGTCATACTTGCTTGTTCCGTCATGCCGGAATTATCCATCTCAAGATGACACGCCACTATTTCTTCAATATCATCAAGAGTGGCCCCTTGGGCCAAAGGTTAGATGGGATCGTATTGACAGCCTTCGTGGCTATGGTTGCGGTAGCACAAGAGTCCTCCAATGTAGTGTCCACTACCGCTAAGGCGGTTACCAGCCTCCCGTCAGGATCTGTTGACTCAGAAGCGACTCCTCCCACTGAGTATTCCCCTACATAGGTGAAGAAGATCATTTAGAAGATACCCCTACCTTTGAGTAGGGAATTTATGCCCGAGTTGGTACAGGTGAACCTCGGTAGCGAGGCAGACCCGAGACCCACAATGATTAGTGCCGACATGCCCCTTGTGGAGATACAACAGTACGCAGACTTCATGAAACAACACCATGATGTGTTCTCATGGAGTTATGATGAGATGCCGAGTGTAACGCCCCAAGATTTTATGAAAAATATTCTTTTTAATTTCATTAATGTCTTGTGTTGTACGCTACAACAAAAGAAGCTTTCACAATACGCATCCTTGACTTTCCTTCCGTTACACGCAATCGCGACCTTCCTCGATAGCGTGTATAGTACGCAATACTGAGTTTCACGAAACAACGATATGCTATTAAAATATTATTAAAACTAGCCGTTATGAATAGTAATAACCACTTTTTGGAAATTTTGTAAATTTTATTTTTCAAAATGGAATTCATTTTTGGATTCGGAGTATCGAATTTAGCCTAAGGTGAAATTTTGGTACTTTTCGGATAACTTTCATATTCTGATGAATAGTGAAAATTACTAAATTATAATTAAAAACAACTTTTTTAATCGAAATAATTAATAGTGATAAATCATTAATTTGAGTGGTTTTAAAGTATATTTAGAATATATTTTTACAATTTAATACAATGTTGGTCATTGGATGTAGTTTCACATTTAAACTAGACATAAACAAGTGTCAATCTTTTGATAGATATTGTTTCTTAAAAACACGCTATTTGTTTTAACAGCGGGATTTAATTATAAAATTAATTAATGCAACTTTTATGTTATGAATTTGGTAAAATAGACTTCATTTTTGAATTCGGAATATGAAATATAGCTTGGGATGAAATTTTGGCATTGTTCTGAAAAACATCAATTTTTGATGAATAGTGAAACTACTAAGTGGTAGGTTAAAAACTGAATTTTGCATAAAACTTAATTTTACCGCTTCTGTGAATGGAATTTCGAAAATCCGAGAGACACGGTTAATATCAAGGACTAAAATGTGGTTCAATGAGATGAAAATAATTTTTTGGTGAATAGTAACTTTTTACCTTTTTTTACCACGGTTAATAGTAAATAGGGTAACTAAGGGTAAATATGATATTAATATTACCCTAACAAATGTCCTAATTCTATTGGACAAGTGTAATTCGACCAAAAACAAACTTAGGAATAAAATATGACCATTTAGGCCCACTTGGATTAGATTAGGACATTTATTATTAATTTATTTAAAGAAGGGTTAAAATAGTTAAAATCGAAGTTTAATAAGTAAATCATTTTTAATATGGGGTTATACATGAGATAAATTAGATTGTAAATATTCATTAGAAAGCTAAAAAGATTTCCTACATGATGGTATTTTATTTGTAATTTTTAGACATCAAATAATTTAATTTATTTATGACACAACGATGATGCAGTAATTATCTTTTTAATGAAATATTGACATAATTGATGTTATAAGCACCAAAATAAATGTAATTTGAGATTTTTTATGAATTCCACTAATTTTCTAGGTTACTATGATATATTAATGTTGATTTAATCAACTTGGTTCGAACATTTAATTCTGTTATGACTTTCACAAAAATCATATATCAAATAGTGTCAAAATTGACACAAAAAAGTTTTTAAATCAAATATTATATTACTAATTGTTATTTTATTCCTAAAAATCTAAGTTTCGGCCAAATGACTTAGATAAGGATATATATATTAATAATAAACAATTTGGGGTTCGTTTGGCATGTTATAGTAAGTGTATTAACCATATAGTGAAAGAAAACAAAAAGACACGGTAAAAGTTAAATTATTTAACTTAGAGTTAAATCTAATTGATAAGGTTTAAAATAATATCCAAACATGTCTAAATTTGATTGGTTGATGAGATTACAACCCTATCTCATCTAATCTTCGAATATGAGTCATTTTTGGAGGTTTTTAAGTGGGGTTAGATTTATTATAAATTAATATTTTTAAGAATTCCTAAGGTGCCCCTCTCCTCCCCTATAAAAGGACACCTCCTCCCCCTCCTCCTCACACCAATTTGAGCACTCAATCTCGGCCAACCCCTGCCAAAATCTCTTCTCCACTTCCCTAGCAACATCCTAGAGGTTCTGGTCTTCCTCAAAGACCAATTCTAGTGCCCTAAGAGGAGGTCTCAAAGAGGCACTTCAAAGAAGAGGTAATTACCGTTACCAATTCTTTCATCTTTATTTCTTCTTCCACTTCTTCTTCTTAGGTTGTTTCATTATGAAGTAATAACATCAGTATCACTCATATACTGATATGTTATTATAAGTATGAAACAACCCTATTTCACCATCTATCCATCCTACGGAAAAAGAAATCACCGCGCGTGCGTACGTACGGAATACCGTCTCCACGCCGTGGTGTAATCTATTTTCCACCACCACCTTACATGGATGGGTATAATGGTGTAAAGAATAACTATACATAGTTATTACAACATCATATTGATTCTGATATATTGTATAATCCACTCCAATTCAATTCAATATTTATAGAAATAATATCATCGCTCGTGCGTACGTACGGACTACCGTCTCCACGACGCGATGAGATTCATTCTCCATGATTAACCATTTAAGAATGATTATAAAGTATATATAAGAAATAATAATGAAATATATGACATTATAAAGCTACTGGATTTATGTATATATATATACATATGTATTTCATCTACTTACTTCCATTTCAAGACAATAAGGAAAGAAAAACAGCGTTCATGCGTACGTACGGACTACCGTCTCCATGAACGGTGTTTTTCATTTTATCTATCTATTATATATATATATATACTGAATATATATGATATATAAATCATATTTTATATTCTGGAAGTAAGTAAATCATGATATAAGTAATAATGATGTCAAGAACAACAAGTCAAAACCCCTACGATAAATGAAACGATTTTACCCAAAACGCTTCTTTAACATGGAATTTACAAAAGAACGGGTAATATAATGTCATAAGTGAACCATATATGATATCATAACAATGAATATGATTCTGTAATAAGTCAATGACATTATTTAAATCATTATACAGGAGGTTCGGACACATACGAAGCAAATTGGACCTAAGGTAAGGGAAATATCACAATCTCATTTTTATCCGAGATTGTTTATTCGTAAGTATTTACTGGGGTGTATTTTATCATCCACATCCATGTTTCATCAAAATGTAATATTATTTCCATCCATCTACAATTGTTTAAATCCATTTTTAACCTTCGGTGAGTTTTTAGTAATATGTATGAAAGGAATCTTTTGTCGTACGAGGTACTTTTTGACTTTTCCGACAAAAGTACGAAGAATGTTTTTTTTAACTTATACGGCACGAACGGATTTATACTGTTTTATAAAGCCTTATTTTCATGAAGCTTCCTCTATAAGATTTCATGACTATTTTCAATAAAATCTCTTTCTTTTAAAATTGCATGATGTTTTGTGAAAAGAAATTGATTTTGAAGAAGAAAGGATATTTTCCTCAAGAATTCAATTCAAGTGATTTATCAAAATTATTTTCCATATAAGATAATAAAGGGTTCTGTTTCTATCCATATTTTTACATTGATTTGACTATGTTGTGATGGAATTATGTTTATGAATTCCTTTATCTTATATGAATGGTTTTATGATGTCATGTTGTTTAAGAATCCCATTTTTATTACATGGGTTATGCAATGATGTATGATTTATGATTTTGTGGCACACATAAGAAAGGATTCATTATGAGATGGGTGGGACCTATATCTCCCTCCAATGCATTGGGTAAAGATTTTATATCTCATGAGATAGACATGGCTGGAATGGTAGGTTATACCGGTTCAGTGAAACAGGACTGAAACGAGGATTACTCGATTCAGAAAGGGACTTTGTCCACTAAGATAGTCTTGGCAATGAGTCTTGACTAACAAGAAATGATTCTCTATGATTATGTGTGTATGCCACAATGAGTAATGTTTTAAGTTATGATTTCATTTCACTACTATGATTTATCCCATGTTATGAAATTATGCTCTCTTTTGCAGGTTAAGATTTCCAAAAATGTTATGTTCTTATGAAAATTATGTGATTGATATTTCCTTTGTTTACCCTTACTGAGCATTTGAGCTCACCCTTTTATGTTTTCTTTTCCCCATGATATAAAGAAAGGTTTTAGGTAGAAAAAAGGGATGACCTTTATGGGAGATATTGAAGAACTTTCACCACGATTAGAAGATTACGTTCCGAGTTTCCAAAGACACTAAACTATTACGATCCTTTAGTGTGTGTTTTTGTTATGTACTAAGTATTCCGCAAATGTAATGTAATGTCCATGTACGTCAAGATACGGGTCTCTACAGTTGGTATCAGAGGAAAGGTTTAGTCAACCTTTGGAAACTAGGATGCGAAAACGTTAGTGAGATCCCTAGAGATATTTCTAAGGTATGTCTAGGGATGTCTCTAAGGTTAAGTATACGTATAGGTTATAGTCCTAGAATTACGCTAACGATCTTCGAATTTAACCTAAGATGTTAGATATTGAGGGTACTAACCCTTTATTATGTTGTTTTCCCTAGCATGATTTTTGCCTCTCACACAATTCTTTTGGGGTTTTAGACGATGGCTGGAACCCGAAGGAACCGTGTTAATGCGGAATGTGATGGGCAATGCAATGATTGTACCCCTGAGCAACCAAACGATATAGGAGCTGGAATGCAAAATCTTGTAGCCATGCTCACACAACTTTCTCAAGCTATGAATCATGCAGGACTTCCAAACGAGCAAAGGAAGGAGCAACATTCTGTTGAATCCTTCATGAGGCAGCGTCCGCCTTCTTTCAATGGGTCTACCGATCCATTAGTTGCTGAACAATGGATTAGTACTACTGAAAAGATATTTTCAGTTCTTCAATGTTCTGAACATGATAAAGTCATCTTAGCAGTATATCGTTTGGAAGGTGAAGCTGATCAATGGTGGAATCTTATCAAGAATACGAGGCCAAGAGATGAAATTGAGTCCATGGAATGGGACGAGTTCAAGAACTTGTTTTTCAGTAAGTACTTCCCTCGTATTCTTCGAACGAAGATGGAAAAGGAGTTTCTTGAGCTGAAACAGAAGGATGATGAATCTGTTGGTATATACGAAGTGAATTTTACAAGACTTGCAAGGTATGCATCTGGCATTATCATCCAACCTGAAAGTAAAGTTGATCGATTTTTCAGTGGCTTAAAACCAAGTCTTCGAAGGGCATTAGCTATAAGAGACTTCAGTAGCTATGAAGAAATTGTGCGTTGTGCTATCAAGGTAGAAATGGAAGTTGGTGTTACATATCCATCTCATGGTTTTGACAAGAAACGAAAGATGGAGTTCAAGGAGAAATCTCAGAATAATGGTGAAAAGAAGATGAATGTTTCCTTATGCACAAAGTGTGGAAAGAAGCATGGTGGAGATTGTCTTAAAGGGACTAGAAAATGTTTTAATTGTGGAAAAGAAGGTCATCGAGCAGCTGAGTGTCGAAGTAATAGAAAAAGGGTTTCTAATGATGTGAATAAAGCAAACACTGCAGAGAACGCACCACCAACACTTCAATGCTTCAAGTGCAAGGAAATGGGGCATTATGCTAATAATTTCCCTAATCCAAGGGTTAGTGATGATCAACATGAGCAACCACTGAAGGCAAAGGACAAAGGGAAATCACATGCGATCACTATTGGCAATGTTGAATATGATAACGATGTGGTGGAATGATTAAGTGTTTATGTAATGGGATTCCAAAATAATGTTGTATCATGGAGTATTGGAATATTTATGTATTGGTTTAATGTGGTATTCAAAGTGATTGAGATATTTTTGGAAATAAGATGATATGCGCATAATGAAGGGAAAATAAGAAAATGAAATGTTTAACAGTATTCATGAGCTCATGATTGATATAAGGACTAAGTGATATCATGGTTTGAGTATATAGAATTTTGAGGATTTTGGTATGTGGAAAGTGTTAACTTTAAACTGCATTCATGTTTTCACTAAGGTATTCAAGAGAATATATGATTAAGGACTTTGAATGTTTAGAATGTGACCAACAAGACATATCTTATGATATGTGGGGATCAACGACAGTATTAAATCTCTGGTAATCGATATCACTATATTATGAGAGTGGACTGCAGTATTATGTATAAGCCTAAAGATTAGACTGGATTATGTTGGACATAAGTTAGTATTGTTTAAGGATAGAAGATTTTCGATATTATTGATGAGATGTTATAGTAACGTAGTTTTAGAAAAAGGACAACCTGCAGGACGGGCGACAGCCCATCGCTTCGGACAAGGCTGTAGGAATCGAACCCACAACCGAAGTGCGACTGGCCTTTATCGCCTACCACTGACCTACAGGAAGTCCCTGTTTAGTAGAAACTAGTTTTATTATATTAAGCAGTATGATATATGAAGTATAAGTCCATTTTAGGAACTATATATGATTAATCTCACTATAGAATGACTTATGCTTACCTTTTGTTTGAGACAAATGGAATGACCCGTCATTCTATCACATGATCTGCTAACACTTCATGAATAACAAATTCAACTTCATTTATTTAAGAGATGAAGTGGAAATTGTTCAAGGCACGAACAACAGTGAGATTGTACCAAAATAAAGTAAGTATTTATTCTAATTCAAATTTTCAACTTTAGGGAAATGATCTTGAAAACCAAAAATGTTGTCCTAGTGATCTTATACCTGATGAATCAGATGGTACCTTATATCATCACAAATCTATGGATTTGTGATTACTGGCTTTTCCATAGCCATGTTCTCTACCACTCTCCATCAGAACATGATGGTTAGATTTTTCTTCCATATCCATATTTTCACCTATGTGGAAACCCAGTGATTAGTATATTTGGGTAATCGTTACATTTCATACTTTAGTTTTTAAAGCCATGTTTTGGTGTTCCTTTTTACGATGTGGGTTTCTATCAAAGAAAATTTTGAATAGTAAACCATTTATAACCCCGACGAATTTCGAGGGCGAAATTCATTTTAAGGGGGGTAGAATGTAACGCCCCAAGATTTTATGAAAAATATTCTTTTTAATTTCATTAATGTCTTGTGTTGTACGCTACAACAAAAGAAGCTTTCACAATACGCATCCTTGACTTTCCTTCCGTTACACGCAATCGCGACCTTCCTCGATAGCGTGTATAGTACGCAATACTGAGTTTCACGAAACAACGATATGCTATTAAAATATTATTAAAACTAGCCGTTATGAATAGTAATAACCACTTTTTGGAAATTTTGTAAATTTTATTTTTCAAAATGGAATTCATTTTTGGATTCGGAGTATCGAATTTAGCCTAAGGTGAAATTTTGGTACTTTTCGGATAACTTTCATATTCTGATGAATAGTGAAAATTACTAAATTATAATTAAAAACAACTTTTTTAATCGAAATAATTAATAGTGATAAATCATTAATTTGAGTGGTTTTAAAGTATATTTAGAATATATTTTTACAATTTAATACAATGTTGGTCATTGGATGTAGTTTCACATTTAAACTAGACATAAACAAGTGTCAATCTTTTGATAGATATTGTTTCTTAAAAACACGCTATTTGTTTTAACAGCGGGATTTAATTATAAAATTAATTAATGCAACTTTTATGTTATGAATTTGGTAAAATAGACTTCATTTTTGAATTCGGAATATGAAATATAGCCTGGGATGAAATTTTGGCATTGTTCTGAAAAACATCAATTTTTGATGAATAGTGAAACTACTAAGTGGTAGGTTAAAAACTGAATTTTGCATAAAACTTAATTTTACCGCTTCTGTGAATGGAATTTCGAAAATCCGAGAGACACGGTTAATATCAAGGACTAAAATGTGGTTCAATGAGATGAAAATAATTTTTTGGTGAATAGTAACTTTTTACCTTTTTTTACCACGGTTAATAGTAAATAGGGTAACTAAGGGTAAATATGATATTAATATTACCCTAACAAATGTCCTAATTCTATTGGACAAGTGTAATTCGACCAAAAACAAACTTAGGAATAAAATATGACCATTTAGGCCCACTTGGATTAGATTAGGACATTTATTATTAATTTATTTAAAGAAGGGTTAAAATAGTTAAAATCGAAGTTTAATAAGTAAATAATTTTTAATATGGGGTTATACATGAGATAAATTAGATTGTAAATATTCATTAGAAAGCTAAAAAGATTTCCTACATGATGGTATTTTATTTGTAATTTTTAGACATCAAATAATTTAATTTATTTATGACACAACGATGATGCAGTAATTATCTTTTTAATGAAATATTGACATAATTGATGTTATAAGCACCAAAATAAATGTAATTTGAGATTTTTTATGAATTCCACTAATTTTCTAGGTTACTATGATATATTAATGTTGATTTAATCAACTTGGTTCGAACATTTAATTCTGTTATGACTTTCACAAAAATCATATATCAAATAGTGTCAAAATTGACACAAAAAAGTTTTTAAATCAAATATTATATTACTAATTGTTATTTTATTCCTAAAAATCTAAGGTTCGGCCAAAGGACTTAGATAAGGATATATATATTAATAATAAACAATTTGGGGTTCGTTTGGCATGTTATAGTAAGTGTATTAACCATATAGTGAAAGAAAACAAAAAGACACGGTAAAAGTTAAATTATTTAACTTAGAGTTAAATCTAATTGATAAGGTTTAAAATAATATCCAAACATGTCTAAATTTGATTGGTTGATGAGATTACAACCCTATCTCATCTAATCTTCGAATATGAGTCATTTTTGGAGGTTTTTAAGTGGGTTTAGATTTATTATAAATTAATATTTTTAAGAATTCCTAAGGTGCCCCTCTCCTCCCCTATAAAAGGACACCTCCTCCCCCTCCTCCTCACACCAATTTGAGCACTCAATCTCGGCCAACCCCTGCCAAAATCTCTTCTCCACTTCCCTAGCAACATCCTAGAGGTTCTGGTCTTCCTCAAAGACCAATTCTAGTGCCCTAAGAGGAGGTCTCAAAGAGGCACTTCAAAGAAGAGGTAATTACCGTTACCAATTCTTTC
This sequence comes from Viscum album, assembly GCA_963277665.1. Taxonomy (NCBI): domain Eukaryota; kingdom Viridiplantae; phylum Streptophyta; class Magnoliopsida; order Santalales; family Viscaceae; genus Viscum; species Viscum album. The sequence goes on along the minus strand of OY728139.1, from coordinate 114,478,155 downwards.
ATCTTTATTTCTTCTTCCACTTCTTCTTCTTAGGTTGTTTCATTATGAAGTAATAACATCAGTATCACTCATATACTGATATGTTATTATAAGTATGAAACAACCCTATTTCACCATCTATCCATCCTACGGAAAAAGAAATCACCGCGCGTGCGTACGTACGGAATACCGTCTCCACGCCGTGGTGTAATCTATTTTCCACCACCACCTTACATGGATGGGTATAATGGTGTAAAGAATAACTATACATAGTTATTACAACATCATATTGATTCTGATATATTGTATAATCCACTCCAATTCAATTCAATATTTATAGAAATAATATCATCGCTCGTGCGTACGTACGGACTACCGTCTCCACGACGCGATGAGATTCATTCTCCATGATTAACCATTTAAGAATGATTATAAAGTATATATAAGAAATAATAATGAAATATATGACATTATAAAGCTACTGGATTTATGTATATATATATACATATGTATTTCATCTACTTACTTCCATTTCAAGACAATAAGGAAAGAAAAACAGCGTTCATGCGTACGTACGGACTACCGTCTCCATGAACGGTGTTTTTCATTTTATCTATCTATTATATATATATATATACTGAATATATATGATATATAAATCATATTTTATATTCTGGAAGTAAGTAAATCATGATATAAGTAATAATGATGTCAAGAACAACAAGTCAAAACCCCTACGATAAATGAAACGGTTTTACCCAAAACGCTTCTTTAACATGGAATTTACAAAAGAACGGGTAATATAATGTCATAAGTGAACCATATATGATATCATAACAATGAATATGATTCTGTAATAAGTCAATGACATTATTTAAATCATTATACAGGAGGTTCGGACACATACGAAGCAAATTGGACCTAAGGTAAGGGAAATATCACAATCTCATTTTTATCCGAGATTGTTTATTCGTAAGTATTTACTGGGGTGTATTTTATCATCCACATCCATGTTTCATCAAAATGTAATATTATTTCCATCCATCTACAATTGTTTAAATCCATTTTTACCCTTCGGTGAGTTTTTAGTAATATGTATGAAAGGAATCTTTTGTCGTACGAGGTACTTTTTGACTTTTCCGACAAAAGTACGAAGAATGTTTTTTTTAACTTATACGGCACGAACGGATTTATACTGTTTTATAAAGCCTTATTTTCATGAAGCTTCCTCTATAAGATTTCATGACTATTTTCAATAAAATCTCTTTCTTTTAAAATTGCATGATGTTTTGTGAAAAGAAATTGATTTTGAAGAAGAAAGGATATTTTCCTCAAGAATTCAATTCAAGTGATTTATCAAAATTATTTTCCATATAAGATAATAAAGGGTTCTGTTTCTATCCATATTTTTACATTGATTTGACTATGTTGTGATGGAATTATGTTTATGAATTCCTTTATCTTATATGAATGGTTTTATGATGTCATGTTGTTTAAGAATCCCATTTTTATTACATGGGTTATGCAATGATGTATGATTTATGATTTTGTGGCACACATAAGAAAGGATTCATTATGAGATGGGTGGGACCTATATCTCCCTCCAATGCATTGGGTAAAGATTTTATATCTCATGAGATAGACATGGCTGGAATGGTAGGTTATACCGGTTCAGTGAAACAGGACTGAAACGAGGATTACTCGATTCAGAAAGGGACTTTGTCCACTAAGATAGTCTTGGAAATGAGTCTTGACTAACAAGAAATGATTCTCTATGATTATGTGTGTATGCCACAATGAGTAATGTTTTAAGTTATGATTTCATTTCACTACTATGATTTATCCCATGTTATGAAATTATGCTCTCTTTTGCAGGTTAAGATTTCCAAAAATGTTATGTTCTTATGAAAATTATGTGATTGATATTTCATTTGTTTACCCTTACTGAGCATTTGAGCTCACCCTTTTATGTTTTCTTTTCCCCAGGATATAAAGAAAGGTTTTAGGTAGAAAAAAGGGATGACCTTTATGGGAGATATTGAAGAACTTTCACCACGATTAGAAGATTACGTTCCGAGTTTCCAAAGACACTAAACTATTACGATCCTTTAGTGTGTGTTTTTGTTATGTACTAAGTATTCCGCAAATGTAATGTAATGTCCATGTACGTCAAGATACGGGTCTCTACACCGAGACTAGATCCTCAGGTAGTCATCCACCACCTTGGTCTCCCAGAAAATCATCGCTGGTTCAATCAGCCTCCTAGAAAGATGCACCCTTCTCATGGTGCCCTGGTTGAGGAAGAAGTTGATAACATCATCAGAGCCAATTTCATTAATGAGGTCTAGTACCCCAAATTTCTATCCAACATTGTTCCAAAAAAGAAGAATAACAGACAGATTAGAGCCTGCATCGACTTCCAAGATCTCAACTGTCACTGTACGAAGGATGATTTTCCCCTTCCTGTGATAGAATTGTTGATCGATGCTACATCTGGATTCCAAGCCCTCTCCTTCATGGATGGGTACTCCAGGTATGACTAGATCCGAATGGCCCTCGAGGATGAGGATTATACAGCCTTCAGGGCTCCACAAAGTACTTTTTGTTTCCGAGTCATGCAATTCAGTTTAAAGAATACAGGTGACACCTATCAGCGGGCTATCTATCGCATATTTCAGCTGATCCTCATAACATTGGTGTAATGTTACATGGATGACCTGGTTGTCAAATATCCCTAGCATCAGGATTATCTCAAATACCTTTAGAAAGTGTTTGGCTTCCTCCGTTCTCATCCCCCGAAGACTAACTTTTTGAAGTGTGTCTTCGGGGTCACCTCTGGAAGGTTTCTCATCTTCCTTTTCAGATACAGAGGCATTGAGATCGACCCAGAAAATATTAGGGCCATCATCCAGATGTCTCATCTGAGCAACATTTGGGAACTTTGAGGCTTCCAAGGCCACTTAGCCTACATACTCCGATTCATCGTGAATTTGGCCGACATGTGTAATCCCTTTTCTCGGCTCATGAAGAAAGGAACACTCTATGAGTGGGATGAATAATGTCAGACTCCGTTCGAGGAAATCAAGCAGTATCTACTCCAGCCTCTGGTTTTAATGACACCTATCACCAGAAAGCCGATGGTCCTTTATGTGACCACCCTGGAATTATCTCTCATTTCCCTTCACGCACAGAAAAACAATGAGGGGATGGAGAACAACCTATACTATCTCAGACACATGCTCTTTGATACGGAGACCATATACTCCCCTATCAAAATGAGTTTCCTTGTGCTGGTATTCGCAGTACAGAAGTTGCAAAATTACTTGCAGCATCATGAGGTATGGCAGGTGTCCCAAGTAGATCCCCAGAAGTATATCCTGAATTTATCCATGTTGATAGACCGTCTAGCTCGGTGGACAGTGATTCTTCAGTAGTTTGAAATTAGGTTTGTCCCTCAGAAGGATATTAAGGGGAAAGCACTGGAAGAATTCCTTGATGCCCACCCTGCTCTTACTGACCAGTCCTTAGATCTCGATTTCCCTGATGAGGAAATCCTCTCGGTAGACCAAGCCATGTCATGCTGGCTAATGAACCCAATTTGTGTATACATTTTCATATATATTATTGAAAATAAAAACATGTTTTCAGCATAAATCTGTTTTTTCATGAACATATTCTTTGATTTTGGTGATTCTGTTTACTTTCCAGAGCTTTCTGGATAAAATACACAAATCAAGGGAAGTCTGCGGAAATTTTAAAACTACACGACGTGTACTTTTTATACACGCCGTGTACATCCAGACAGGGACACAAACTGAAGGAGGGAGTACATGCCCATGTCACCAGGCAGAAGCTACATGCCGTGTGAGGCGGCGCTACACACCGTGTACTACATTCTAGAAGCAGTTGTTGCCGAGAAGAGTCTACACGCCCATGTGGCCGTTGAAGGAGACATGGCATGTTTCATTTCAACACGCCGTGTCTGCTATTCTAGAATTGGTTGGTGGCCATATTTTTATACTACACACCATGTAAGGTGGTGCTACACACTGTGTACACTCAACTACCAGGTGGCGCCATGTTCAGAAGTCAAAGACGGCATGTTAGGCCGCCTACCAGTGGAGAAAATGGCGCCAAAGCGCATTGACAGAAGTACACGGCGTGTACTTTCTATACACGTCATGTACTTTATTTTTCTATAAAAAGAGGCCTTGGCCTTCGGATTTTGGAGTTCAAAATCATTTTTAGGAGGGAGAAGTTCTGCTGCTACCATTCCAAAGCCATCATAGTGCCATAGTTCCACCGTTCCACCTACCAACACTGCTCCTCGAAACTTACATGATGAATTCATCAAGTATCAAGTGTGTTGTTCCTATTATGCTATCCATGTGTAACTAAACCCCTTGTGTTGGGGATGTGGGTGATAAAGGATTTTATTACGCTGTATTGATTTAGATTGTTGTGTTTGTTCTTCTTAATTCTTCTTAATTCTTCTTACTCCTCTTAAATCGTTGTTAAATATTACTGAGAATTCTAAGCTGGACCAAGGGAAGAATTCTCAGTGATATAAAAGAAGAGTAACAGTGAAAGCTTTCATTACAATTGAAAAGGTTTCACCGATTCATAAATTGATTGAACCAAATAAATAATTGAGAAACACTGACTACAGGACCAAGGAGTCAATTTCTTCAATTCCAAACAAGATGAATCGGGCCAAGGAAATCTTATGATAAAAGGAAATCCAGAATGTTGAATTATCATGAACAACAAAACCATATAAGCAATCCGTATAATAACTCCTTAATCACCACATCCCCAATACACTTTCCTTTCTGTTAAAACACCTTTAAATCACTTGTTTTTTTCTTTGAATTGTTAATCATTTTCTTAAAGCAAACAAAACAGTTTCACTCTATCCAAACAAAAAATCCACTCTAAAATCTACATGTTTCACTAAATTAATTATAAACTCACCTGAACCAACACATTGCCAAAGTTCCCTTTGGATTGACCCCGCACATCAACTATACTAAAGTTTTAAGAGTTGGTAAATAATTAATTTGGGACGCTGATAAAATATTCCTTTGGCCACAATGACAGTCACAAAATTTTGGCGTTGTTGCTGGGGACTCTTTTTTGTTTCAATGCTACAATTTGGTTGTGTTAATAATTGATTAAGTGAAAATAAAAATAAAAAATTATCAAAAAATTCTGTTCTAATCCCATTTCAATTTTCTCTTTTATTTTCCCTTTTACACTTGTAATTTTTGTTGTGGATGTGCAGGACCATAGGTGCATGAATAGACGCCCCACTCGGTCTAGAAGCGTCGAGTCATCGGAACTTGATCCTCTTGATCCAGAAATCGAAAGGACCCTACTTCGTCATCAACGTGCACTGAAAGAAACACACCAACATAAACCCTCTACCATGGGGAACACAGAAGAGGGAGCACCAGCCGTGGATGTTATGACTGAGCATCAGTACGAGGATCAGAAGCCTCTCGTTGCCGGTCTACCGGAGAAGGCTCCTCGAGGCTTCATGGAATTCCTCTCGAGGTATTACCAATGGCCACCATAGAAACCTCCTCTGGCGTACAACCAATTGTAACAACTGCAAAAACTCTTACAACGACCCTATTTTGCCCCTCAGGAGCAGCAGTATATGCAACCTCCACCCCCCAGCAGCCACCTCCACGCCGTACTCTTATAGAGTACGGACTTACTTCAATCCAGAGAGCTGATACGAGCATCATCCATCCTCCGGTCCATGCCCAACACTTCGAAATCAAGCCCGCAATCATGCAGCTGATCCAGAACATTGTCCAATTCAGAGGCCTGCATAGTGAAGACCCAAACTCCCATCTCTCCAACTTGCTGGAGATCTGCAACACATTTTATTACCATGGAGTGTCTGAGGACGACATCTGTCTTCTCCTATTTCCCTTTTCTTTATAGGACAAGGCAAAAGACTAGATCAAGGGGCTGCCACAAAGATCTATCCTCACCTGGGAGGAGATAGCCCAGGCGTTCCTGTCCAAATACTTCCCACCATCTAAGACGGTGACTCTACGGAATGAGATCCACAAATTCCAGCAGCATGACTCCGAGTCATTATATGAGTCCTGGGAACGTTTCAAAGAGATTCTACGAAAATTCTCACACCACGAACTCCCACTCTGGATGCAAGTCCAGACCATCGACAGAGGACTCCCAACAAATACCAAGTCTGTGGTGGATGCTGCTGCTGGAGGTACGATGATGAGAAAGTCTCTCGAAGAACTTTTTGAACTACTGGAAGATATGTCAACCAACAGCTTCTGGTGACACTCCGAGCGGGGAACTCAAAAGCGAGGTATGCACAGTATTGATGCTACCACTATGTTAGCTGCTTAGTTGGACGCTGTGTCCAAGAAAATTGACGCATTGAATCTCAAAGGAGCATCTCAAGTCCATGCGGCGAACCATCCAACATGCAGTGACTGTGGTGATAACCACATCATGGGAGAATGCTCGGGTTTGACTGGAGGCCCTTCGATGAGATAGGTGAGTTATGTTGCCCAAAATCGAGGGCCTAACCAGTACCAGTTGTACCAGAACCCAGCATGGTAAGATCAACAGAACACAGGCTGGGGTCAACAGCAGAATCCTCCGCCCCAGCGACCGCCTAGCTACAACCAACCTTCATACCAAAACCAATATCAAAGGTCGTAACATCCCAAGTAGGGTCCTTATCAGTAATAAGGGTATCAGAACCCTCGCCCACAGAAGCCACGACAACCACCTCTTCCACTGGCTCAACAACCACCTCAGCAGGAGAACACCTCAAGGGTAGAGTATCTGATGACTAAATTCATATCTACTGCTGAGACTCAGTTCCAAAATCAGGAAGCTTTGATTCGATGCCTGGAGAATCAGATTGGCCAGCTGGCAGACCAACTCTCAGGAAGGCAACCCGATACACTACCGAGAAACACAGAGAAGAACCCGAGAGAGGCGGCTCACTCCATCATGCTCCGGATTGGAAAAGAGATCCAATATAACCAATCAGCACAGCCAGGTGCATCCACACCCACTATTGATGAAAAGGATACCAATACTGACCCCTCCTCATCCAAAATCCCACAAAATGAGGTTTTGCAGAATAAAGGGAAGGAGTTTGTCAAACCTTTTGAACCTGCCTTACCCTTTCTAGAGAGATTAAAGCAGAGGAAGCTGGACCACCAGTTCAACATATTTATGGACGTATTAAAAAGGATGCATATAAATATTCCATTTGTAGAGGTACTGACACAGATTCCCACCTATGCCAAATTTATGAAGGAAATACTCTCCAATATAAGAAAAATGGAAGATCTGGGCACCATTGGCCTCAGCAAGGAGTGTTCTGTAGTCATCCAGCATTCAATTCCTCCCAAATTCCAGGATCCAGGAGGTTTTACCATTCCTTGTACTATTGGATCTTGTGAGTTTGGGAAGGCCCATTGTGACTTTGGGGCCAGCGTGAACCTCATGCCCCTGAGAGTTTTCAAGAAGCTGGGACTTAACGAGCTCAATCCTACCCGTGTATCCCTTAAACTTGCTGATCGATCCATCAAACATCCGAAGGGACTACTGGAGGACGTACTGGTCAAGGTGGGTAGGTTGATCCTCCCTACTGATTTCACCATCCTCGAAATGGTGGATGACCAGGAAGCACCTCTTATACTTGTAAGACCTTTCCTGGAAACTGGGAAGGTACTGATCGATGTGCACCAAGGAGAGCTTATTTTCCGGGTAGGGGATGAAAGAGTTTCCTAAAATGTCATCAATGCTGTAAAACATGATTCCTTGTCAGAGCATGAGGACTGTTATGCAGTGTCCACCATGGTTAACCATTTTAGCGAAAAAGGGGATGATCTGGTATGTTCTTTTACTTCAAATAATTTAACGATTACAAATATTCTATTATAAGAAGCGCCAGAAGACTTGCAATTCTTAAAAGTCCAGGAAAACCACTATTGGCAGCGTGCAGTTGTTCCTGATAGTTTGGAACGGGACAAGGTGAAACCACTTGTGCCTTCGATTTTAAAGGCGCCTGAACTCAAAATGAAGCCTCTTCCATCTTCTCTCAAGTATGGGTATTTAGGACCCAATCAAACTTTTCATGTTATACTTAATGCAGAACTGTCACAGGAGTAGGAATATGCACTTATGCAGGTTCTCAAATAGCGGAAGCATGCTATTGGGTGGATAGTTGCTAATCTGAAGGGAATCATCCCTACCATTTTCACTCACATGGTGCTACTTGAAGAAGATGCCAAGAAATCTCGGCAACCACAATGGCGCTTTAATCCTCACATGAATGAAGTTATAAAAAAAGAGGTGATAAAATTATTAGATGTAGGCATCATCTATCCCATCTCAGATAGTCCTTGGGTGAGTCCCCTCCAAGTGGTACCCAAAAAGGGGGGTATCACTGTGATTTCAAATGAAAAGAACGATCTCATACCTATATGCACTATCACAAGATGGTGAGTCTGTGTGGATTACCGGAAGCTAAACTATGCCATAAGAAAGGATCATTTCCCCTTTTCATTCATGGATAAAATGCTAGAGAGACTAGCAGGGCGCAACTTCTATTGCTTCCTCAACGGTTTTTTTCAGCTACAACCAAATCTCCATTGATCCAGAGGATCAGGAAAAGAGCACATTAACTTTCCCCTACATAACATTTTCTTATCAAAGGATGTCTTTTGGCATGTGAAATACCCCCGCCACCTTCCAGTGCAGTATTCCGGCCATCTTCCACAACATGGCGGAACGAATCTTGGAGGTATTCATGGATGATTTTTTTGTTTACGGAAAATCATTCACCATTTGTTTACGGAACCTGGAGCTAGTTTTGGAACAATATGTGCACACCAACCTAGTCATGAACTGGGAAAAGTGTCATTTCATGGTGCAAAGTGGCATAGTCCTTGGCCACATAATTTCAGAAAAGGGGATAGAGGTGGACCCGGTGAAGATCGAAGTCATTTCACGACTACCTATACTGACTTCCGTCCGAGCCATCCGCAGCTTCTTGGGGCATGCAGGTTTTTACAGGCGGTTTGTCCACGACTTCTCCAAAATAGCCCAGACCCTCACTAATATTATAACCAAGGATGCCATATTTCAGTTCGATGAGACATGTGTTAGAGCTTTTTCGCATCTAAAGCAGCACCTGGTAGAAGCACCTGTTATGATTTCTCCAAACTGGGAGGAACAATTTGAGGTGATGTGCGATGTGAGTGACTACGCAGTGGGAGTAGTCTTGGGCCAGTGACTTGACCGAATTTTCTGACCTATCTATTATGCCAGAAGGACACTCAATGAGGCACATATCAACTACACCACCACAAAAAAGGAGATACTTGCAGTGGTTTTTACATTTGACAGGTTTCGTTCTTACTTAGTGTTGTCTAAAGTTATTTTTTATACTGACCATGCAGCACTAAAGTACCTACTAAACAAGAAATATGTGAAGCCCTGATTGATCCGCTGGGTACCCCTCTTACAAGAATTTGATCTTGAGATCCGAGATAAGAAAGGGAGTGAGAACTTCATTGATGACCATCTCTCCCGCCTCGAGATGCCTCATTTGGAGAAGGAAAAAGATCGAGAGATCAGGGAGGATTTTTCTGATGAGCACCTCTTTTAGATAAATGAAACACCTAGACCATGGTATGCTGATATCTCTAATTTTTTGGTCACAGGTGTCGTTCTCCCCGACCTCTCCTTCCAGCAAAGGAAAATATTTTTCTCTGATGTGAAAAGGTACTTCTGGAAGGATCCTCTACTATTGTGATCCTGTGCAAATGGAGTTATCCGCCGTTGCATCCCAGAGAATGAAGTTCACAGTGTCCTGGAGTTCTATCATGCCTCACTAGTAAGAGGACATCATGGATCGGACCGTACCATAGCTAAGATCATGCAGTCTGGATTTTTCTAGCCCACCATGCATAGAGATGCCCGGGCCTTTGTTTCCTATTGTGATCAGTGCCAGAGGACCAGTAATGTGGGATGTAGAGCCGAGATGCCCCAGCACCCCATCCTGGAAGTCATGATTTTCGACGTCTGGGGCATAGATTTCCTGGGTACCTTTCCCCTATCTTTTGGGAACACTTACATCTTGGTCTGCATCGACTACGTCTCCATGTTGGTGGAAGCCACTACTACAGAAAACGACACAACCAAGCTATTCATAAATTTTTTAAAGAAAAATATTTTTAGCAGGTTTGGGGTTCCATGAGTACTGATCATCGATAGAGGGACCCAATTAGACAACACATTGATGAGAGTAATACTATTGAAGTATAGAGTAAAGCATTAGATGGGGACACCATATCATCCCCAGTCCAGTGGACAGGTAGAGCTCTCCAACCATAAGATCAATCAGATCCTGGAGAAAACATAGTGAACACTTCGCGGAAGGACTTTTCCAAGAAGTTAGATGATGCCTTGTGGGCATATCGGACTCCTTTAAAAACACCACTGGGAATTTCCTCTTTCTTCCTCGTCTATGGAAATCCCTTCTATCTACCAGTGGAATTGGAACACAAAGCCTACTGGGCCGTCAAAGCCCTAAATTTTGATCTGAAGGAAGCTGAAGAGAAACAAAAGTCCCAACTGTTGGAACTAGATGAAATCATATTAGAGGCGTACGAGAACGCCAAGCTGTATAATAAGAAGACAAGAGCCATTCACAACTAGATTATTTCACGAAAATCTTTCCAACCCAGTGATTAGGTACTTCTCTTTAATTATTTTCTTCGCTTATTCCCAGGGAAGTTAAAGTCATGGTGGTCGGGACCATTCCACATTGTATGCGTATTCCATCATGGATTGGTAGAAATATATGGAGAAGATGGTCAACCATTCAAGGTAAACGGGCAGTGGTTGAAAGCTTACCATCCTACAGACAACACGGTAGGAACATTTTCCACCATACAACTTAGGTAATCCAAGGTAAGTAGGTCAAGCCAACGACCTAAAACAAAGGTGCTTCCTGGGAGGAAACCTAGAGTTCACACGTTGTGTCCCACTTATATACACGGCCTATACTTATCTTTTTAATTTATAATCTTAATAGTATAAATCTATATAATAACAAATAAATAAATATGGATGATACCGGTGCCGATGGCAAAGTCACTGGAGTTTATTCGAGCCGTCCCCGGTTTGAATCTTCCTGACCTACTTTCAGCATGGGGTTCCTCCTTTTATTTACACAGCATGTGTGTTTTTTTATTATATATATATATATGTGTGTTTAAATATAATAAAACCCTTGATGGGGAAGGACCGTTTGGCTAGAATCGTAATTCGGTTCCAAAAGACCCGGGTTCGAATCCAAAAAACCATCCCATTTCCATCATTTGTTATTTTAATAAAACCACATGACGTGCATTTCAATATATGCCGTGTGCACCATAATTTTTCAATATATATTAAAAACTTTTTTAAAATAAGAAATTACATGTGGGTGAAGTTGGATGATTGGAAAAGTCTCAGCACCATGTTCAAAAGACCTGGGTTTGAATCACGCTAATCTTCCCACTTCATCCCCATCCTTTCCACAATAAAAACCACACACCATGATTTTCTTTATTCTCATGTGTATAGGCCGTATAGAATAAATATACATAAATGATAAATATGGGCAGCAGTACGACCTTCTCTCTAGTGGTTGAGAGCTTCCATTCGGAACGGCTGATCGCCGGTTCGAACCACGCCCCAACCACCGGACCAAAGGTTGTACTTCTCTTTTTCTGATTTTATGTTACATGACATGTATATCCTGATATATGCCGTGTATAGGTTTATTTGCAATATAATTTGTAGATAAATCTATTTTTTTAATTATTATATAGTTTACTATAATAATTATATATTATTTGAGTTTAAAAAAATTTAAGACTACACGGCGTGTAGTCCAAATGTACATGCCGTGTACCACGGCTATATAAGCCGCGGGACACCCAGCTTGAGCCCGTATTGCGAGGCTCCCCATTTCTCCCTATTCTTCCTGTTCCTTCTCCCGAACGACACCCGCACCCCCATTTATCAAATCTGTCGATTTGCTATGTTTCAAGCTCTGATTTCTCTTACATAGTGATCCTCGATCAAGGTATGCCGTTCTACACCTCTATTTTAAATTTTTAGACTCGTTTAGGGTGCTTTCTAGATCGGCCGACCGTTCGGCTTCCGCCAGTGCACAACCACGAAATAAAGAACACATGCCGTGTACTTCTGTATATGGCCACACACAAAATAATTTGAATTTGAATATACACAGTGTGTATGTTTGGTACACACCATGTCCTTTTCATCGTGCCCGAGTACCCCTTGCACACGACCTGAAACACCATTTTCATGTACACGACATGTGTGTTCGGTACACGCCGTGTATGTCATTTCTTTTGGCACTCTGTGTGTATCAATTGGCATGACCTCTCACCCCATGTTCCTCTACATGGTGTGTGTGTTCGGTACACACTGTGTATACCATTCCCTTTGGTCGGCCCATGTTTCACCCTCCATAGGACCATGTTCTTCTGGTCAATAACACGTCATGTCCTACCTATACATGGTGTGTCCTTTATGTTTTATCCTTTTCACACACATGGTCGTGTCCTTTATGAATACACGACCACCTACAAATTGAGTGAACACGACGTGTATGTTCGGTACACGCCGTGTACTTTACATGGTCTATTTTTCACCCTCGACGTGTCTATCCAGAGAACACGAGCTACTCACCATTTTCAACTACACGCCATGTACACTGGATATACAAACCGTGTACTTTTATTTTCTTGTTTTTTCACATTTTCTTAATTTTATTTTCTTTTCTTTTTCTTTTGTTTGGTTTCTTTCTTTTTTCCAGATTATGGTAGATCAAGACCCTTCCCGAGGGAAGCAGACAACCTCCGTCTGTGAGGGTGAGGGATCCATTTTTTGGTGGATTCGACTCCACCCACCGACACAGCCAGACCTAGATTCTCTAGTCTTTGAGATCCCTCCATTGGCCATTCTGACGCCACTCACTCCCTCAGCGGAGGTCGGGCCTACTTCTGATGCACCTCCACCTTCCGGCACCGAGCTTCCGAGCACCACCATTTCTGCTCCACCAGCTACCGCTCTACCTATTCCATTTTCATCAGCAGCTGGTCCCTCCTTGAGAACCCCATCCACTGAGTCACCCTCTACTTCAGCAGATCCACCCACAGAGCCAGCCACTACTACTGCACCCACTCCTATGCTGGGAACTGTAGGTGCTCCTTATCCTTGCACGGTATTCCCGGTCACCGATCTCGCATTTGATAGGGTCCGACACTTCTCTTGTCGGTCGATACCGTTGAGTGGTCAATACCTCGACAGCAGCATTCCGCAGTAGCTAGGTATTTGGGAGGACTTGGAGGAGCTTCTCGAGCACACCCACTCCTAGCTATTTTCCAAGTCATCACTCCTATTTTTCGCGATTTATTTTTGGAGTTCGCGGCCTCGTTTGAGTTTGATGGAGCGGAGTACTAAGAGACACCTGGTGATGCGGTGCCCGTAGTATAGTTCCGGCTAGGCAGACGACATTTCTCCCTCACCATGACCGATTTTGGCCAAGGGTGTGGCTTCTACCCACATCCCATCACCCCACCTCCTGTTTCTACCCTCTCCATGCCCGAGCGCTATGAGCTTATCGCTATGTGGCGGGAGATCGTTGGGCCGGACCATCGGTACTCCCCCACTTCCCAGAAGAGCACACTTATCGCTAACCTCGTCATCTGCTTCGCCCACCGGTGCTTCAACACCATCCTTTTCCCCCGCCATGAGGATATGGGGGTCATTACCGACCGTTACATGGAGCTCCTTACCTGTGTCATCCGGCACAACTACCCAGACCTCTCTTATCTAGCCACCTCCTATTTCCACTCCATGTTTACCAGACATTAGGGAAACCTGAACGGTGGGTTTTACACTACCCGTCTTACCCACCACCTTGGGGTATTCAAGCCCTCTTTTCCTCATGACCTCTTAGGTTCACCCTAGTGGATGGACTTTCTCATGCTCATTCGCATGGGGATGGTCCGGATGTAGGGGGGTACCTAAATCCTTGCCCAGGCTCGCCCCCAGCCACCCACTGACCCTCCTGCCCTAGCTGATGACCCTACCCCTCCTTCCCCACCTCCTCCAGCTTCTCCACCTCACCTACCTCCTACTGACCCAACTTCTTCTGGTCTTCCTTCTTCTGTTCCATCACCCATCCCACCTACACCCGCACCCTCAGTTGATCTTTCCCTTTCCCACTGCCTAGCCACAATGGAGCGAGTCTTGGGTAGCTTGGACAGCCAAAAAGATCAAATGGAGAAACAATTGGTTCATATCATCGGCCTCCAGGACACCATTGCACGACATTTGATTCATATCGACAGCCGCCAGGACCGCATGGAGCAGCTATTGGCGCATATTGCTCAGCATCTTGGTCTTCTGTTGCCTCTATCACCTGCCTCTATCACCTGCCACTATCACCTGCCTCTGCCTCAGCTCCTGGCACTTTTTCTGCTACTCCTCCTGCCACAAACACTGCTGCTAGTCCAGGGCCTACTGCTGAGCTTCCTTTTCTGGATCCCATGCATGCGGCTCCTACTTCTCCAGCTACCCTTCCCGGTGCAGCATCTGAGACTCCAACTTCCACAACTCCTGAGCCGTCTCTACTGGACAGTTCTGTAATGGATGTGCCATCCCCTGAGGCGACCCCATGATAGTGACATATTTATTTATCTTATATATCTCTTTTTTCATTTTATTTTTTGTGATGTTATGCATGTTTGCGGTTTTCTTTTTCCTCGACAATCATTGGTATCATGGAGCACCTTGGGTGTCACTTTTCATGAGGGTAGAATTTTTCCATTTCTATTGTCTTTCTTTTTGGATTTACTTCTTCCGTTGCTTTCCCTCATTTTTCCCCCATATCTCACCCTTGCCCACACTTTACCTTATTATTGCACTTGGTGGACACTGTGTGGTATTAAGTGTTGGGGAGCATTTATCTCTTTCACCTTAGTCTTGGACCTTAACCTAATCTAGGAGACATCATTATTCGATTATATATTTGAAAATGTAAAGAAATTTTGGTTAATAATTATTATAAATGCTTATGTTATCAGTAGGAAATTTTTGAGGGTGGCATGCTTATTCTGATTCTTAAGTGTTTTAAAATGATTGCTGATATAGTTTCAAATTGCAACTTTTAATCCTTGATTAAACTAGATTGATTAGGCTGATCATTTATATGCATGTCAGGACCTGATTGTCCCTTTATTATTTTTCCCCTCCTGAGAGGTATTCTAATCCCTTTTTGGTAATTATTTTCTAATACCATCTTTCTTGAGAGATTCTTAGGATATGAATCAATACCAGAATTTTCAAGTTTTCTTTTCAAAATATGAAGAATGTTTTGATTTACATTAAAATGATTGAGGCATTAGATTGTTTTCACCCCCTTTATCTTGAGTCCTACCCTACATTTAATCTTTGTTAAGCCCATAGAAGCCATGAAGAGCCTTTATAGGAAGCCACTTTACAAGCCTATTTCCCTTCCTATCCTATTTCTTTTTGAACTTTGCATGATTATTCATTTTGGATATTTAAAGAGGGAGTTGGAAATACATGGAATATTTTTGTGCACAACCATGAAATAAAGTGTGGGGGAGTGCCTCTTGACTATTTGGGGCCGAAAGGGTTCCAAACAATTATTCATTGTATTTATTAGTGTTTCCTTGTTTCCCTTGAGTTCTTCTTAAAAAAAGAAAATAAAAGAAGGGAACCTTGTGCTCAATTGATTTAGGAACCCTACTTGACTAAGGGAAAAGGTGGTGATTACAACAGTATTTGACTGAGTTTGTGAAGGATACATTTTCACTGAACTTTACTTTGAATATCATTCAATGTTGTTTAAAGGAATTATCCTTTCTTCTTCAAGCCTCAAAATTTATTTTTCACATCTGAACCTACCAACTCTCATCCATAGAGATATTTGAACCTTATTGATAAAGCCCTCATGATTTTTGTAATTCAATTTTTTCTGAAGTAGAGAACAAGATATCCTGCAAACCAATGGATAGAGTGTAGATACCTTTGATTGAGCATAACTCTGAATAAAAACATCTTGAGTGTGGAGTGTGATTTTAACTACTAAGGTAAATCATCAAGTGGCATGCTTATTTTTGAAAGGTTGAAAAATGTGTTGAGAGAGGATGAGAGTAGATAATTGAATTATATATGAGGCATGATTTTAATATCTTAATAATTGAATTTGTTTGTGCCTTTTAGAATTTTCCTCATTAACTTTATCATTTGTACTTTTGATTAACTGAATACTTTCCTTTGAAGTATGAACAGTTTTAATTTGATGTTGAGATTTTTCATGAGGGCAAGAAAACGACTAAGTGTGGGGGAATTTGATGCACCAGATTTGTGTATACATTTTCATAGATATTATTGAAAATAAAAACATGTTTTCAGCGAATATCTATTGTTTCATGAACATATTATTTGATTTTGGTGATTCTGTTTACTTTCAAGAGATTTCTGGCTAAAATACAAAAATCAAGGGAAGTCCGTGGAAATTTTAAAACTACATGGCGTGTACTTTTTATACACACCGTGTACATCCAGATAGGGACACAGACCGAAGGAGGGAGTACACACCCATGTCACCAGGAAGAAGCTACACGCTGTGTGAGGCGACCCTACACGTCATGTACTACATTCTAGAAGCGGTTGTTGCTGAGAAGAGTCTACACGCCCATGTGGCCGTTGAAGTAGACACACAGTGTTTCATTTATACACATCGTGTCTGCTATTCTAGAAGGGGTTGGTGGCCAAATTTTTACAATCCATGCTGGGTATGGTGGCTCTACACGCTGTGTACACTCAACTACCAGGAAACACTGTGTTCAAAAGTCAAAGACGGCGTGTTAGGCCGCCTACCAGCGGAGAAAATGTTTCCAAAGCGCATTGACAGAAGTACACGGTGTGTACTTTCTATACACGTCATGTACTTTATTTTTCTATAAAAAGAGGCCTTGGCCTTCGGATTTTGTAGTTCAAAACTATTTTGAGGAGGGAGAAGTTCAGCTGTTACCATTCCCAAGCCACGTTAGTGCCATAGTTCCACTGTTCCACCTACCAACACCGTTCCTCGAGGCTTACATGATGTATTCATCAGGTATCGAGTGTGTTGTTCCTATTATGCTTTCCATGTGTAACTAAACCCCCATGTGTTGGGACTGTGGGCGATAAAGGATTGTATTATGCTGTATTGATTTAGATAGTTGTGTTCGTTCTTCTTAATTCTCCTTACTCCTCTTAAATAATTGTTAAATATTACTGAGAATTCTATGCTGGGCCAAGGGAAGAATTATCAGCGATATAAAAGAAGAGTAACAGTGAAAGCTTTCATGACCATTGAAAAGGTTCCACTGATTCATAAATGGACTGAATCAAATTAAGAATTGAGAAACACTGACTACCAGACCAAGGAGTCAATTTCTCAATTCCAAACATGAGGAACTGGACCAAGGAAATCTTGTGATAAAAGGAAATCCAGAATGTCGAATTATCATGAACAATACAACCATATAAGCATTCCGCATAAGAACTCCTTAATCACCACAGCCACAATACACTTTCCTTTCTATTAAAACACCTTTAAATCAATTTTTGTTTCACTTGAATTGTTAATCATTTTCTTAAAGCAAACAAAACGGTTTCACTCAATCCAAACCAAGAAATCCACTCTAAATTCTGCATGTTTCACTAAATTAATTATAAACTCAACTGAACCAACGCACTGCCAAAGTTCCCTGTGGAACGACCCCGCACTTCAACTATACTAAAGTTTTAATAGTGGGTAAATAATTAATTTGGGATGCTGATAAAATATTCCATCAGCCACAATGACAGTCACCACTGGCAGATGCACTTCGATGGTTATTCTTAGAGCCCCACTGATAGGAGGATCAATGAACCTAAGCT
Organism: Viscum album; assembly: GCA_963277665.1. Classification (NCBI taxonomy): domain Eukaryota; kingdom Viridiplantae; phylum Streptophyta; class Magnoliopsida; order Santalales; family Viscaceae; genus Viscum; species Viscum album. The sequence continues at coordinate 114,460,122 of OY728139.1, read as the reverse complement.
CAATAGAGTAGGCATGGGTATCATATTTATTACCCTGACACAAGCCATTCAGCCATACTTATTCCTGTTGTCAAAAGGCTGCACCAACAATGAGGAAGAGTATCAGGCACTCATCACCGGCCTCGAGTCGGCCCTCTAGATTGATGTACCCCATTTGAATGTGAAAGGGGACTCCGAACTAGTCATCAAGAAGATCAATGGTGACCATGTCGTTAGAAATCCATATCTCGTACCATTGTTGGAATGCACTCTCCAGCTAATAGCCTAGTTCCCATCTCGGACAGAAGTTACTCATGTCCCCCGATATAGAAATGGTCGACCTAACGCCCTGGCCAGCCTAGCTGAATCACTAGAGGAGCCCAAACAGGATGATCTGATTATCCACATGGAACACCGGAGAGTCATTGCTCATGTCACCCTAAATGATGATGACAGCCTGTAGGTGAGTCAACTTACTGCCAAAGACTCCACGTCAGGACCCCCATGTCCCCTGGATGTAGTGATTGAAGCGACTCCTAACTGGAAATACCCCTTTGTCGAGTATCTCCTAAACGGTTACCTCACGGCTGATCGGGCCGAGAGTGATCAAATCTGACACCGCCCATTGCAGTTCACCCTCCAGGATGGCCCTGGCCATGAGCAAATCCTCTACAAGTGTGGGTTTGATGGGGTTCTCCTCTGTTGCATTCAAGGAGTCGATATTTCTCAGGTCATGAAAGAGTTTCACGCTGGTTCCTACGGGGATCATCAGACCGGGCCAAAACTATCCCACCAGATCTAGAGACTGGGTTACTTTTGACCCTCTATGATCCATGACTGCATCGAGTTCTCCAAGAGATTCCATGCATTCCAAATCCATGCTAGCTTTATGCATCTGCCACCTGAGCCTCTCCACTCCACCAAGTACTCTTGTCCATTTGCGACATGGGGACTCGATGTTGTTGGACCATATCCACTGGCGACAGCTCACCAGTATAGGTTCATCTTGAATGCTATAGATTTCTTCTCCAAGTGGGCAGAGGAAGTTCTACTCAAGGAGGTCAAGGCCCATTCCATAGTTGACTTTGTGATATCCAACATTATTTACCGATTCAGAGTCCCTCACACCGTCCTCACCGATAATGGTAAAAACTTCCAAGCAGATGAGCTAAAGAAATTGTACACTGAGTACAACATCCATTCTAACCATACCTCCCCCTATCATGCACATTCAAATGGACAGATCGAGGCGTTCAAAAAAACCCTCTCTAACATTCTATAAAAAATGGTTGGTCATAATAAGAAGAGTTGGCCAGACATGCTCCCAAAGACCTATAGGCATACCGAACAATGACTCATTATTCCACCCAGGTGACCCAATATTCTTTGGTGTATGTGAAGGAGGTCATCCTGCCCATAAAGATTCAATTTCCCTCATTGCACACGACTGTCTATGATCCGAAATCACCAGATAAAGTAGCTGAAATCCGTCTGGCTGAGTTGGAAGTGCTTGAAGAGAATAGTCTTCATGCCCTTCATAATCTAAAAAGGCATAAGAACAAGATAGTGAGAGCTTTCAATAAGAAAGTTCTCCTTCAACCCTTTCAAGGCGACATGGTATTGGCCCTGAGGGTACTAATGATACTTGGTAGGAAACCACCTAATATGGAACCCAAATGGGAAGGAACTTATATCATTCAAATGGTTTACTCCAATGAAGCATACTCGCTGGTTACAATTGAGGGTGAGTGTATAACTCCTCCCACCAATGCCAAGTTCCTCATGACATACTTTTCCTAAGTCCCTACGGTCCAGCACGACCTTTAACTGTTCGGTCCTGCATAACCCCAAACTGTGTAATAGTCCTGAATGACCCTAAACTGCATTACGGTCCTACATGACCTTAAACTATCCAGTCCTACGTGACATTAAACTATATGGTCCTACATGACCTTAAACTGTGTTTCGTCCTGCATGATGTTAAACTGAATCTCAAGAACTACGTATGGCTTGATTCCCATCCTCGTGGGATATGTAGGATTGCTTTGACGCCTCATCTTGAGTCCAGCCCCAGTTTCCTCTTTGACTATCCCATCCTGGGTATAGTTCCTTTGGAGGATCCCACTTGGTGTCATATAGGATTATTTGGCCCCACCCGTGTTAGGGTTACGATTATTGCACCATGTTCCCTCCTTCATTATTCTAATCATCCCACATCGTTACCACATGATGTTAAACCATGTGGCCCTTAAATAACTACATGTGACTTGATTCCCATCCTTATGGGATATGTAGGACCACCCGAAAATTTCATCCATAGGCCCAGCCACAAACTTCAGGACCTCCCATTGGCCTGAAACACATGGTTTGATGCGGGCTTTTTCCCTCATTCATGTCAAGTTCAACATGTCCATACCATGTATCCCTCTCCTCTAAAGATCTCTATTTATTATGCTATCAAACTTTATTTGAAATTTCATGAGAACATTTATGTTTCGCACACCCCATCATTTGGGTTCCCATTATATTTCACATCCGAAGGGGCCCCCAAAAGATAAGGATACATAGCCTAAGGGATATCCTATCGTTTCAGTCCAACGTCCTTAAGGGTTTCAGACAACAAATAGATACAAGTCTCACATTACGAATATGGTCAGCGGTCTACACTCATTTGTTGTTCCTATTTCAGGTCACGTGATATAGAAGTTTTGTTTCTAATCTGGTCAACATCTATCCTTTGTTGTTGTCACCACCCCCATATGTCCCAAATGTGGAGTGTAGTGGTTCATTCTACCCCACAGTCTCTCCAAATCTCGGTCTGCCTCGAGTAGGAGTGTAATTCTAGCTGGCAGACCTTCATGTGATAGGGAGAGCCTAGTCCTACTCCTTGTTTCCCACACAGAGAATTTCTCACATGGGATTAGGAGTTATGAAGGCAATTACCACATGAGAGATCATATGGCTACAATTGGCCGGGAGGCCTAGCCTCAGGTCCTTTGACCCCTTCGGCCACCTGGTCTAAGTTCTCATTTAGGATTGTGTTGTCCGGTATAGACTCACGTCCCCATTCATGTCGAGCTATTTCTCCATGACACACATATCCCCTTGAGAAATACCTCCCTTCATTTATCATCTATCCCGTGAGAACATGCCCCATCATGCTTCACAAGCCCCATCATTTGGGTTTCCATCACCATCTATATTCAAAAGGGCCCCCGAATGGTATAGATGCTCGACCCAGTGGTCCTCCAACCATTAAGGGCTAACATACTCGATGATTGAAGGAAAAAAATTGATACATGTCCCATGTTGTGAGTATGGTCAATGGTCGACATTCAATAGTTTGTCCTGAATTCTGGTCAAACAAGGGTGGATACTGTGTTGCGAATCTAGTCAATAGTGGTCCTATATCATCGTTTTTTTTTGTGGTCTTCCATAGGCACAATGACTCACCCTCTCTGTCCCATGCATATGAAATTAAACTAGGCATACACATTCTGAGCTCTATGACACTAAAATAAGATCGCCTTCGTCCTCACTGCAAGTCGTTAAACTGCAAGATGGCCATGACCTTCCGTTCGAGGCCCATCCTTAGGTCCCTTGACCTTTCAATCCCTGGCCCAGGTTATCAATTAGGATTGTATGGTGTGGTTTTGGATTATGTCATCATTCATGTTAGGTTACTCTCCATGCCATACACATCCTTGGATGAGATACCTTGCCCCTATCTTCTTCCTTACCGTCATGATGTTAAACTACACCCCCCCAGAACTATGTATGACTTGATTATCATCCTTACGGGATATATAGGAACACCTGGACATTTCATCTTTGGGTCCATCCCCATCTCTTAGAAACTTCCCTATCATTTTGTCCCCTTGGCCCGCATTCTTCCAGAAGAGGGGTATACGGTGTGGTATGGGATTATGTCCTCATTCACGTCTGGTTTATAACAACCACGCTGCATACCTCTCTCTCCTGAGTGGCCTTTGCTCTTTTTCCTTTCTCTCATATCTCTGAGTCGGATACCCTTAAGTCGGATCCCTTGGCCCTCTTTGGTGATTCACCAATTGGCCCATGAGTACTTTGGTCTAGAACCTAGAGTGTCAGATTCTACCTGGACATGCTTTCACCCATTTTTCAGGATTTGTGTTCCCCTTCATTTGGTATTCCATTATCTTTCACATCTGAAGGGACCCCCAAATGGAACGGATGCTAGGCCTAAGGGATCTCCTACCATTACGGGCCAACGTCCTCGAGGGTTTCAAAACAAAAATCGATACAAGTCCCATGGTGCGAATATGGTTAGCAGTCGATGCTCATTTTTTGTTCCCATATCGGGCCACACGATATTGATGATGTGTTTTGAACACAGTAAAATGTTATCCTCCATCTCTATGGAAACCCCTTCAAGCGTTGAATTTTGGTTACAAGATTCACATTACTTTCCACCCTATCATATCCAAATGGAATTTCGACGCTCCTGGCACTATCCCTCAGTTCTCATTTGCGCGTTAGGAGGACACAACTGTGTTAAGGGATCATTCGGGGCTCCGCACCGACTTCCCTTTGGTGTGTGTTCCAGGTATTGAAAAAACCACTTCCTCCCTTGTTTCCCGCACTGAGTTTGACTCATGAAGGCTTAGATATTGGATTGAGCTCTCTGCGTACTTGGAAGGATTCATCCTCTCCAAGTTCCGATATCTAATACCTTAAACTATTATCTCTTTTAGAATTATGTACGACTTTATTCCCATTCCCATGGGATACGTAAGAACTCCTAGACATCTTATATTTGGGTCCATCTTGGGTTCCACTAATTTATCTCTTCTATTCTTCCTTCTGGGATCTGGCACTTATAGGACCACGTGGTGTGGAGTATGTGGTATCATGCCCCCATTCACATTGGGTTTTCAATAGACGCACCACAAACACCACTTTTTAAGAGTTATTCCCACTACTTCCTGTCCCACATGACATTATACAGTATGTTGTCATGCACGACGTTAAAAGGCACCTTCAAAAACTATGTGTGGCTTAATTCACATCCTCATGGGATATGTAGGAACACCCGGACATCTCGTCTTCAGGTCCATCTCAACAAAGAGCTAGCCTCTCCTTCCCAATATCCTCTAACCTTTTCTAGCCCCTCGGACCATGGTTTCCTCCTCGGAATCATGCACGGTATGATGTGGACCTCATCCTCATTTACGTCGGGTATGATTTATCACGTCGTGAGCATTCCCATTGGAACCTCATATCTCATGTATATGTCTGAGCCACATGACTTTAAACTATGATGCTTGGTCCCACATGAATTTAAACTGTTACGTCTATACTGCATGATGTTAAATTGCATGGTTGGTCCTATCACACGACCTTAAAACTATGACATTATCATCCTGGCCGCATGACGAAAAACAGAATTGCACTATGATATCCTCACTCGAGGGGGCATCATGTTTAGTATTAGTTACACACCATACCATTTGTCAATGCCTACATACAGCTTGATTCTTATGGCGATCCCAGATCCATCGCTTCCCAAAAAACACTCATTCATCCTAAAGGACAAACAAGATCTAACAAATACCACTTCTTTCGGTGAAAGGGCTTGACCCACACAACCTTATTATATATGGCACTGGTATCCTACCATGCCATCCCTAGAACTACTTATGTCTTGATTCTCATCCTCATTGGATACGTAGGAACACCCAGACACATTTTCTCTGGGTCCATCCCCAAGAATCTAAAACCACGTCCTCTCTTTAGGCCCCTCGACCCAAACTCTCTTGGGAACATGTGGTGTAGCAAGTACCTCATGGGCCCTCATTCATGTTGGGTTTTTACAATATCCATACCATGTGCCCCCAAGTCTTTTTCCAACCTGGTCTGAGTACTATGACCCTAAACTAAGATCTCTCTATGGGAACTACACATTGGGTTCGGCTACTTCGCCGCTCTGTGCCCAGTTCATTAAATCAAGCCTCCTTAATGGATCATCCTACAACCATTAAGTTGGAAGCATGAAATATCAGGAACCTTGTCCTTGGAGGTGGACTCGACTCCCTCTATATGATACATCTTATTATCACACTCTAATGCATTATGGCAGTGCCCGAAGTGTGTAATTTTTATAGGGACATTCCATCATTCAGTGTTCAAGCTTCTTGAGCCCGTTATTTGGATCCTCATCTTCTTACACATATGAAAGGACCCCCTTTTCGGCCTGGTCTCATGACACATTGTCTTACCTACCATCTTGGGCCAACATCCATGAGGACCTTAGATGACATTTGTGACAGGTCCCATGTTTTGAACATGGTTAGTGGTTGACCGTCATTTGTCTGTCCCCATTCATGGATAACACGATATGGATGTTGTGTTTCAACATAGTCAAAATTTATCCCCTATCGTCATGCCACCATCATTGTGGTCCAGATCTTAAGCATCATGATTCACATATTTCCACTTTTTTATGTTCAAGTGGAATTCCAACATACTCAGCTTTAATCCTCCATGAATCTAGGTGCGTTATATAGACGAGTCAACATCATTGGGACATCATCCACCTAGTGTCCCATCGCGTCGAACATGTTCCTTACTATGCCAATAAAGTCCCATCACTACTTCTTGTTTCCCACACCAAGCACGACTCACGTGGGCTTAGTAGTTCAGGTAGGATGTGTACTAGTGCGACCATGTCGTGCATGCCTTCCTTCATCCTGCATGACGTTAAACTACAACAAGAAAACTACATGAAACTTGATTCCTATCCTAATGGGGTACGTAGGAACACCCGACTACTTTTCTTCGGGCCCAGACTAATTTTTAATTCTGGTCCCTTGACCTAAATAACTTCCTCCAGGGATATGTGGTGTGGTGAAGACTTCTTATGTCCTCACTCATGTTGGGTTTATAGATACTGCACTGCATACTCCAATCCTAGTATATTCTCTTTCTTCCGTCGTCTTTACCATACGACGTTAAATTACATGTCTGTCACCTTCAGAAGTTTGTCTGACCACTGATCGAACAGATACACCCACCAAATATTTTTCCACCACAGTGTCGTGATTTCAAGAGTGTTGGACTCTATTTAATCAAATCACCACTCCATGCACCATGCATTATGTGTCCTTTATTCAGACCTTCCTCCTCTTTCAAGTCTAAATGAAATTTCTAACAGTATGGCCGCTCAGCCTATGGCTCACCTGCTTTCCTCACATGCTGTCCTAGGCCAAAGTTCTGGAAGACTAATGGGTAACATCTTGAGTCAGGACCCGTGTTTCGAACATGGTCAGCAGTCAGCCCTCATTTTTTATCCCCATTTCAGGATAAAACAATAGGGATGTTGTGTTTTGAACATGGTCAATCGTCATCCTCCATTTTTACGCCATCCCTATAGTGTTCCAAATTTTGGGTGTTGTGATTCACAATTTCCACTCCCCTATGTTTGAATTGATTCTAACTCCCCGGATTTACCCCACTCGTGCACTAGAGCGCATTGAGGAAGTAATATTTTGACTATCTTGAGGAATTCATTCTCTAGTCAGGTATTCCCTTCTCTTTTCAGAAGCCTGGACATGTCATTTCTACCCTGGATGTCTGAAGTATGGTTGACACTCCCACATTCAAACGAGGTAATAGTGTGAGTATCCCTTGTTTCTCACGTCAGGTGTGACCCACTTGAGCTTAATAATGGGTTGTTATTAATTTTAGGACTGTGGTCGGAGTACCTTAAAATAAATAAGAAAATAGTCCGAAGGTTCATGTAATTCCGAATTTGAAATAATAAAGAAGGATAAGATTTAGGGGTTGGCCAAAACAAGGCCCTTAAGGATCAAAATTTTGGAGAGATTTTTCCAATACTGCCACCTTTCGACTAGTGGCCTCTATCATCGCTTCCCGTTCCCTGAGATCCTTATCTTCAACAGCAGTGGTGGGGTGTAACTCATTAGCCCTGACTTGTGCCCATGATTGTTTAGTCTGGGGCTCAATAATCTGGCGATTCGCCTGCGCTATCTGATCATGAGCATCCGCGAGATGGGCCTTCAATCGCTTAATGAGCTCAGATTGGTTTACAATGAATGCCTCCCTTTCCTTCGCTTGCTTCTCAAGGTGTTGGACCTCCTTCTCCACCACCATGAAGGCCTGAGTGTTCTATGAAGCCTCCTGACACCGGACAACGTCTGAATGTCACCTATCCTCTCGTATCTTCCCCACCATGTAATCACAGATCATTACATGAGAATAGAGAGCATCTAATCCTCTAGCACATAGGAAATGTAACCAGGTGTTGAGTGACCCCATACAGCCTAGCCATTCTGCCTGTGGTTGGCTGAGAAAGCACCCGATTCACTTCCACACCTTACGCCGTGTTATATATATCTCCTCCACAACATCTAATTCTGAATTGTCAATTTATTTAGGGTGTGTGGGCCTGTATTCAGGGAAAGTGGCGAGGAGTTCAGTGATAGGGTCTTCTTCGGAAACCTCCTCCTCATTAGAAACTTCGCTCTCGTCGGTCTGGAGCTCCACCCCAGTAGCATTACCATCCATAATTACAATATCCAGCTTGTTGAGTACCAGGGTAGAGCCACCTAGAATGGTTTCTTCTGTAAAGGCCGACACAGCCATTGCCCATATAGCTTATGTAGATGTCCCGAACTCGATGGTTTGTCGTGCCTCCAACCTTGTGATCTCTGCATCAGGAATCAGTATCTTGATTAGCTAAATTCTCTAGAAAAGAGGAGAACCAATGATAAAGGACTTAGGGGAGTCGAGTGTGGCAGTGTCCAATGCCTGTGTCAGGGTGGGAGCCGCCGCCATAGGGGATCCTTCAACTCTTGTCAACTCAATCACTGACGCCAGCTCCTCTTGAACAATGGGGATGGCAGGGGACTCTCCTCCTGGATCATTTTCTCTTACTCCAGCTGAAATCGTCTCCCCACTATTCTTGGTCATGAGGATAGGCTCTCAAGGTTGCTCCCTCCTCTCATTAGGCATACCTTCGCCCCCTGTGGGGAAGGCTTCCTGGGGACCCTTCCCCATGTGTTCCGAAATAGGACAAGGTTTGGTTGATGGATTGAGATTATGAAAAGATAAAGGACAATGGAGATAAGGTTTAAACCATACCTCAGGCTGCTCGTCTAGTTATGCATTGGATCCAATGATTTCACCACTCTCCTGGGAGCTCCGCTGGTGAGCAAGAGCATTAGAAGGCCCCTCGCCACCAATACATTCAACTTGGTCCTCCTCCTATTCATAATTTCCATCTTATTCACCTCCTTATTCTTCCTCATACTCTTCTTCTTCTTATTCTCCTTCCTCTAGACTTTCATAATCGGATGGAAGTTTTTCTGGGTAATGCTCCAGGACAAGCATCACTATCTCCATGAGATGCAATTCTTCATACCGCCCCCACTGGCATGCATACATATCCATGGTTGTCGAGTATGAATAATTATGATGAAAGTTTATACTATCCATCATCTGCATGCTCCCAATATCTGGAAGATCGAGCTGTGTGCATACAAACCTCCGCCACAACTCTTCGGCAGACATGGACTGTCACAACGTTCTCTAAGAAAACCACAGAGAAGGAAAGATAGCATCGGTAGACAGTGTCAGGAGGTACCAGAGTTTCTTTCTTAGGATCTCCTTAGCTATACCAAGAGGCCGTACACGAGACCACCCACCCCCTGAGGGTGGAGGCATGTTCTCAGCCTATGCTGCCCCTACGGATGAAGAACCTACCTGCGCCATGCTAGCTGCCCAACCCATTCTTTTCCCCACTTCCACGCGGCACCTCACCTACCTCTCTACTCTTCTGGCTCTACACTAGCGGACTTGATCTTCCAGATGCATTTCCAAATAATCACCTCGGGATACATTCTCATCCAATGTTCTACATACTCTATTGACAGTCCTTCACTGACATCGGTGGGGGGGAGTGATGATTTCGCCCAGGCCTTCCATCATGAACAAAATCCATAGATGGTGTAGAATTTAGGGATTCTTATCTTCCAAAACCTTTGTGTATACTTTCTTGGGCATCCACTGCATGCACCCGAATTGTATGGCGAACCTGGTCGGCACATATAGCACGAAGAATATTTTTCCATCAATTCAGGCCACCAGAACACCGCCCTAGATGCTTTGCAGGTACTCCCTCTACTCCAGTGGACCCTACCCATCATCTACCATTTGGACAACCGGGGTTTGAAATGGGTGGAAGTCAAAGTGGGTGTGGAAGCCGATCTTGAGCTTGATTCCCTCACCCTTGAGTGTTAATGGGTGGATTTTAGCGATGTTCAATAGGGATGGTTGCATACTGTTACCAGGGGAGAATGGTGTTTGAGAATTCATAACCACCACAGTTGGCTATGACCTAGCCATGGAGGATCTGTAATGGCCTGCATATCCTCCTGGGAGTACTTCCCCTCGAGATGGCCCTAGAATACTATATAGCCTAGCCAACACTAGCACCCCTAGGTTAACCATGTTATTTTTTTCCATAATCCCAGCCATCACTAGAATCCCTGGGCAGACTCCCATCCTCATGTCCCCCACATAAAACAACCATCTTCTCAAGAATGTGGCATGAAACCTGACGTATCACACATTCAGGTCTCGACCTTCATTAACGCCAAAGCCCCATGATCATTACTCTCTTGTCTCCAAAACCTTTTAGTATGATCCCGATTTTCCCCTCTAAGATGTGTTCGGGCATTGCTTGCCTCGGCCTAGAATATTCACAACCGTGTCCTGGGTTAGGAAAAGACTAAGCCACCCTGAATAGGATATGTCCATCAGGATATATTTTATTTTTAGCTCCTATTTGGCTAGCTCCTGCGGGATCCATGATAGGATTGGGGTGCATGTATTATCCCCCCAGACATTCTCTGTTAGGAGGAACTTGTCGTATTGATACCCCTATAAGGGGATCCCCCTAATATAGTAGAAATCCTCTAGGTTGATTTCCACCTCCCTATGGTGGAGGTGAAAAGTGTTGGTATCAGGCGACTAGTGATTGAACAACTCTACTACCAAGTCCTGCTATCGGTAGAAGTGGAATTGGGATGTCCAAACAGCCTCAAAAAGCCCAATGGACCACAGTTTTTAACCAAATTCATCGCATGTATGACATACATAGTATACCAATGCCCATTCATTGGCAAAGTTTCCCATAAATCTAAAATCCCATTCCCTTCAGCACATCATCTCATCAGTAATGCTGCTTCTGAAAGTACTTGCATAAATAGCGGGAAATTCCTTGGGGACTAGATCTCTTCCTTCAACCGTCCTGGTCTTTGGACTATGTTCTGCATTACCCTACTAGGATAGTCATTTTTTATAATATGGAATTGTGGAAGACTACCCCTGTGTTTCACCCACGACTGCAGTGTGTCTGTCTCAATACCGTGCATCAGAACCTCTTCTAAAAGACCGAAGTTCCATCCCAGCATGTTACCGCTTATGACATAATACTTTTGAGCCCGTGTAATCATGACAAAAATAATTTGGTTATCAAACTCAACCCTCCTCGCAAGAAGAATCTGAGGGTTCGTGATCATTTGGGTTCTTCTTGCAGTAGTGAAAGCCTCCCTCTCGGCATCGGTCTGTTAAGCAGCTATTTTAGAAATCCAAAGGAATTGGAAATAAAGAATGAATTTCAGTGTGCAAAATCGGCGACGTCACGAAAGAAGGTCGATGTGCGCAGAAAAAATTTGGATGGCACACAAAACCTAAAGTCGGTCGCAGAATATTACTCACGGGTCATGACCATTTTTTGTGCATGAGAGAAAAATTCATGTCGCACGGGAAAAGTAAAAGTAGGGCCTGGAGGGGGTGGACTTGGCCTATTTATAAATCATTGATACACCTTCCATGCACGTGAAACCAGTTTGCACGTGCAAAATGCATTTTTGAGCACCCCCGACGAGGTTTCCATTTTTTTCAGCGGAACCTCAGAATCCGACCTCCGGGTTCTTTTTTAGCTCTGATTCAGAGGGGGGGATTTTTTGACACCAGAATATAGATAATGGTTTCATAGGGTGGATAAAATATAAACGAATGAATTCGGGATGGCAAGAGAGGTGTCCAGGGCCCGGGAGGTGGGAGCGCGCAAGATTTTGGGGACACGTGCAAGTGGCCTTCCGTCCAAAATATTACCTGCCCGACCCACTTTGCGCGCCCAAAGCGACATCAAATGGGAGTTTCCATGCCTGTCTCCCTTTGCGCGCCAAAGGCGACGTCAAATGGGAGTTTGCGCACCCATCCCCCTTTGCGCGCCAAAGGCGACGTTAAATGGTTGATTGCGCACTCGACCCCCTTTGTGCACCCAAGGAGACATAAAACGGGTGTTTGCATGCCTGACCCCCTTTGCATGCCAGCACAAGGACTCTAGATATAAAATGTAACATATCCCCACCCTTCAGGGATGGTAACCGAAGACGAAGCGATGCTCTGCTATGCAAAAGCCACGTCTTCCGCGACTGCACGAAACACCCCATGGCCTTCATGTACTGTATTTTGTGCGAAAGGTCCCCTGAGGGGGATCTTTCAGGTGGGCCCTCTTGGGCCTGATCCTCAGAGATTCCTTTTCTCCCCAAGTCATTTGCACACAAGGGATCCCTTTTTGTGCGGAAGCTCCCTCTGTGTCGGGCCGCTCTTACACACAACCCATCCATCTTGCGCGCAACCTTTCCCTATTGCGTGTAAAACCTAGAATTGTGTATGCAAGATTTCCCTCTGGTGCACAAACCCTTCATCTAACGTGCTACCATTCCCTCTTGCGCGCAACCCTTTAAACTTTTGCGCAACCCCTTCATCTTGTGCGCAACCCATGCATCTTATGCGCATACCTTCTCTCTTTCACCCAACCCATTGTCTTACGTGTGATCCATGTGTTTATCTCGCCTTAAGGAACCCTGTCCAAGCCCCTTATGTGTACAACACACATACGTCACACGCTCTCTTCCTGTGTGGAACTTCAGGTTTTCACGGAGCAATTTCAAAATCCCTTGGGTGGTACTTCACATTACATTGCCCTGCCTCATGCTTCTTCACATAGGTACGCTAATGACTATTTCTTCTTCACATATCCATTCTATCATGTACCCCTCAATGGATCACTCCATAAAACCCCCTCGCTACAGAATTGTCAATGCCTTCCTTCCCTCAATGGCGGGAGGGTATCAGTTATGTAAGTCCTAGGGGTGCAGAGAAAACCCACCTCGTCCAAGATAAAAGATGTTAAACATCCAAGCACCATCGTCCCCAGCACAAGATGTTAAACTATGGCCTTGCCCCGTGCATCATACATGGGGTTCCCCATCTCGGACATTCTCTATGACCTATGGTCTCTACGGGAGTGAAAGCATTCCTCACATGGAATGAGATCCTCTTTATGGGAGCGACATTTGTCCATGGGGATAGGGAAACCACCTTGCTGTAAGCCCCTAGCTTTTCATATAGGAGGCAGCACCCCTACTCTTCCTATCTTATTCATTACCAAAGACCAGAGGAGAGATGGGTATAGAGACCTCTGTTGTACCATCCATCTCCCATTGGACTTTGTCACCACCCGGGCCTCCATCCAAGAGTAAGTCCCAATATCCATCACCCTAGGCTGCTAACCACGCGTAAGCCCCTATTTCCTCTCTGGGATGCTAACAACCCGTAAGCCCCTATTTCTTCTTTGGGCCAATAACCATGTGTAAGCCCCCATTCCACTTCCCAGAGACACACCTTCCGTGAAGTGATCATCATGTCTTTGCTGCCTCTTATTTCTCACACCAAGCATGACTCACGTGGGCCTAGAGAAAGCACCGACCATGACATCCTCTCTAGGAAACCTAGAGTGTAAGCCCCACACTCTTCCCGAACTACACAGACTTTGATCTTTGCCAAGGCAAGGTACGTAGGAATCCTTCTTGAGGTTAAAGCTCACCAAACATTGGTTCCAACCCCCCTTCATGTCAGTTCCCATCATTCTGAACTACGTGTTCTTTGATCCTTGCGAAGGTAAGGTAAGTAGGAAGGCTCCCTGAGGTTCAATCCCCACACCCATTTCTATCGACCACCCTCATGTTAGTTCACCAACTCCCATTCTGAAATACGTGGACTTTGATCCTTACCAAGGTAAGGTACATAGGAAGCCTCCCTAAAGTGCAAGCCCACTATCCATTGATCCCTACTATCTTCACATTGGTTCCAACTCCTCCCTAACTATGTGGTTATTGATCCCTTCCAAGGCAAGGTAAGTAGCAAGCCTCTCGAAGGTTCAAGCCCAACAACCACTGGTTATGACCCCCCTGCACGTCGGACCACCTTCGTCCCACATGACGTTAAACTGCATGCCCCCTTTTCATCCTGCACAACATTAAACTACATCCCCCATCCAGTGGTAAGCCATTGTGACCCCATCCAGTGGTAAGCCGTTGTGACCCCATCCAACGGTAACCCCTTATGACCCCATCTAGTGGTAATCCATTGTGAACCCATCTAGTGGTAAGCCATTCTGACCCCATCTAATGGTATTCCATTATAACCCCATCTAGTGTTAAGCCATTGTGATTCCATTTCAACGGTAAGACGTTGTCAATACAAGCCTGGAGATAAACCAATTTTCTCCATTCTGTTGGGACCCATATCATTGGTTCATCCCAGTGGCGTCAGACCAACTCTCAGGCCGCTAATCACACATAAGTCCTAGCATGTCATTGGATCGTTGTCCTTCACATGCACCCCAATTTAATGCCCCTACCTGGAGGTTCCACTTCCTCTGGGTCCCCTTCATATGGGTCACCTCCTTAGGGGTCCCATCGCTTCATGAACTATGCGGACTTTTATTCCCTACCATGGGGATACGTAGGAGGTCTCTTTGAGGCTCAAGCCCAACATCACCGTCGTCCTCAAGTTGACTCCATCTCATTCTCCATCCACTTCATTTAACCATCCATCATCCATCCTGATTTTTATCCAAGCCGCCACATCCCTATGAGATCATGCCAATTGACTACCTAGCATCAGTGTTTCCCCCAGGGGTCACATCCATCTGATCCACTTTAGTCAGTGTTCCGATTAGTCTGATAAGTCTCCATTAGATGGTAAACCTGCGGCACACCCTGTGTTAAACATGGGAAGCTGAGGAAAACCTTAGATACATGCCTATGGAATATAATTCCATGCATTCGACATGGGATGACTCAGGATTTTGTTCCCTTGAGAAGCCCTATAATATGGGGAAGAAACCCAGAGGCGCTAGTGTTCCATCGTCCAGAAACGCTAGTGATGTCCAACGTGACTACACCCCTGACCGAAGGTTGCTGCCCTGGCCGGACCCCTTGGAATGTACTGACAAAATCAGTGTAATTAACTTGTGTCCATGAAGATATGGCACTGGGAAGAGTTCATGAACAATGTCTTAAGTCTATAAGGGAGACCCATACTAGGGGACGAGCTCCGAGGAGTAATCCATATAAGGAAGAACCAAAATCCAATCATCCCATTTCAATAAATGAAAAAAAATCCCTGAACAAGGTATAGATGCCGCCCGCCATTGGAAAGAAGGAATGCGGGGCAATAGTCAGCGCGTCTTCGTCGTCCTCCAATAGACAGATGCGCGCTCCCCAGCAAAAGTGTCGGAAATAGAAATGGTGAACCTGACATGAATATTCTCCTCAATATGAAGATTAGCAGCGTTTGATACATCAATGGATTAGTGTGTCACCAGATCTAGCTATCCAGCGCCGGGTCCCACCAAGCAAATAACACGTCTGGCATGAAACTCACTAGATGTTGGGGCAGTCAAAATGATGGACATCCCAGTCTGCGACGTTGTCTGCATGGATCCATCTTACCAGCCATGGAAAACAGAATGGAATTGTGGAATTGGTCATCGATTCCTTTCATTTCAGCACTAATGGGTTAATCTCTCTGATTTTCAGGAACGAAGCTGCTGTAGGAATTCGATCACCACTCGTCCACCGACGCAGGGGCATGGGAAATTATAATGCAATAGTCCCACATGGATCTTCTACTTTTGTGATAATATCTACATCTACAAACATTGGGAACCCACACCCTGTCTCCCCATATAAATTCATTTAGCGTAGGGTGATCAAAAACCTCGTACACCGGTACAAGGAGGAGGTGATTATCCAGACATGAGATATGGACTACCAGGATCTAGAGGTGTCTGTGCCTCATCACCACTGCTGCCCCCCAAGGGCCGTGCATGGAGCCACTGCTCCCCACTCCAACGTAAAATCGTTTTGGGAGCCTCTCCACATAACGACTTGACAACTCTCTCCCATACGTCGATGTGGTAGGGGATGTTTGGGCCAACCCGGTCAGAATCTCATTTCAGGGGCCCCCAATGATGGCCCCCACTAGGCCAGCTAGTGCTTCCATCCGGTCCCATGAGTCGAGGAGCAGCTAAGCCTTGAACCTGCACCATTGGCCCCAGTCCGGTTGACCCGATGCCAGCGTCAGGCATAGGCGAAGGAGGATGCCGCCAAGGGACGTCAACATCAGCAACTACTAAGGTTCAGGCCACCATCGACATATACCATCAACCCCTTGTGTATGCTGGGTAGGGGGACTTGTATAACCGGACCGAATCGAGGCCCCAACCACCCCACGTGAAGGCTGGGTCAAATCTCTCAGCCGCCGGTGCAGGTAGTGGCCACCTCCAGTATGAAGGCCCTCCCCGTACCACCAACATTAAGAACGTGGGTCCTCCCCTCTTCCAACATCGGCATGGAGGTCCACCTCATGATACCATAGGTCTGAATGAGGGAACTCCCTACGATGTTGACACCCGGCACAAAAGCCTCTCTAGTGCTCATTACATCATGTATGGAGTCATTCCTCCTGGAACAGACAGCCGGGGTGGGGACATCTCACACCTGGTCAATCTCCAGCATGGGGTGCCTCCCTATGTCCTCAAAATAGCCGGAGAAGATCCTCTTCACCTCATAAATCAGAGGGGTGAAGGCCAGCTTCACTTCACCAGCACCCAACACGGTGGTCCTACCCCTATTTAGCTTGACCAGTAGGATAACCTTCCTTGCACTAATGAAGCCAGGGGAAACAAGCATGGAGGTCCTATCCATGATCCTGCCGGCTCTAACAGAGGTCCTACCCACTCTAGAACTTCCCACATAGGTCCTCCCCATGTCACCTTTGATATCTGTCCCGGTGCGCCTCTCACCCCGGCTTACTCAGACGAGAATCCTCTCCTCCCCAGGACCAGTACGGCCGAAGGACTTCTTTGTGTTGGAAATCTACCATTTCCTAAAGAACCATCTCGGGGAATGAGGGTGGGTCATCACCACCATAAAAATAATGGTGAGAATATTCATACTGAGATCAAAATGGTTTTCTTCTCAGACTCCGAGGTGGAATACGACTCAGTGACGGAACCCTCGCTGAGATCCTCCTTGTCGAGGGCTAGGGTATGTACAAGGCGTAATAGCCTCATACATCCAGAATGAGAGGTCAATCAGATTCCCTCCTTCCTCCGTAGGTATATCTAGGAATACAAAAAATTGGTAGCTCTACAGGTTACAGTCATGCAATCACCTCCATCATCACCAGAAGAACACTCTACCTCAACTAGAGATCACAAAGAGCTATTCTGTGGACCAATGGTGGACGAACAATGGTGTGGTCCATCACCAACAGTCGTAGTCCCTACGCCAAAAATTGTGGTAGTCATCCCATCTTACTGTGATGTTGTGGATAAGTCATTTCACTCTTTGGAGGATAGCCCGAGATGTAACGGTTTGTCAGCTCGCTCACCATATTTTCCACTGGCTGGCCTGCCGTCCCAGCAGTCTGCATCGGTACCACTACCGGTTCCCCGACCACCTCTAGTAGATGAGTGGGGAAATGAAGGGCCAAACCCTAAATCTGATCCTAGGAGCTTATGGGATATCCTTACAGCATACCACTTCCCGGATATTTTTTGGCCAGCTACAACGCCGAATTTCTATGCATTGGAATCCCTCACCTAAGAGGAATTCTAGTGTTTCTGCTAGATCCTCTAGGTGACTCATTTTCATCTTCATCATCAGCAAGTGGCTTACCCTAAGATCCAAGCACATTTTGAGGACATTGGTGAACAATTCGGTCTGGTTGATTTGGCCGCACTCCCTGTGGCCCAGCACCATGAGTCACCAGGTCACTGTAGGGCCCTCCAACAATGGTGCGTTCAGAGTTTTAGGTTACTCCATAGGATTATCAAAGATGCTACTCCCTATGTACAGATCTGTGGTTTGGGGTAATATGTTGCCCTCCTCTTCAGTCCTATCCGGCAACAACCAGATTTGCCAGGCGACATAGAGGATGTGACTCTATGAAGAGTTGCATTTAACATGGATGATCTTCCAAAGGGAGAGAACGAGCTAGATATTCTTGGAGAGGACCCACCCCCCAAGGGAGTTTCACAGTTTTTGGACCCATCAGGAAGGATTACTCATCAACAGAGGAATCTACTGGGTTTTCTCATGCCCATCAGGAAACTAGTCTTCAGTCGGAATTCCATCAAGGGAAAAGAACCCCTTAGAGCCGCCAAGCCCTCCGACCCATCTGGATCTGTGCATATGGTGGAAGAAGACCCCAAAAAGCCAAATTGCGTCAGAAACTCACTGAACAGAAAAATTTGGTCAACAGCCTCCTTACTGAACGTGATGTACAACGATGGACAGACTACAGTGATCCTAGGCTGGGGCAGCGGGGACAGGTATAGCTTCCCCTTATAAAATTTCCTCCAGTTGACCCTAACCATCATGTCAACAAAGACAGGGTTGAGGTTGGAACTTATAGCAAGAGGGCACATTATGTCTCTCCCAATCCTCATGAATAGTGAGAAAATCCTCGGGACCCATCTTGGATTCCCCCAACTGCTCTGTAGGTCGTTCCACCAGTCGCTCCACGAGCCGCTGGGCTACCATATCATGTTGAAGAACCCGCCAATTCAATGGTATTTAGGGATCCCTGTCAAGATAGGAACCCCTTCCCAGTTGATCTGATAGTGGCACCCATTGCCCGCCTCGAGGCATTAGAGACTCAACAGGTGGAAATATCGCCTGATGGCAAGCCATATCCGGTGTGGGTGGAGGAAATTCCAGAAACCTAGGTTTCAAGAATCCCACATTTTCCCCTTCAACAGGATAGGGTACCCGCCACAAAACCTAGCCCACTTTATTTCTATGTATGGCCCCATGTTGGGAACTCCAATGTTTTGTGCAGACATTGGAAGAGACTATGTTTGTCTAGTACAACCAGCTCCCTATCAGATCAGTAGCTGGCTGGGAAGATCTCCATAGAAAATTTCCCTACGAGTTCAGTTCCACCACTCAAAAGCCAAGTATCGCAGACCTCTTCAAGTGCAAGTAGAGGCCTGATGAGCGCGTTTTCAACTTTTTCGTCCGGTGGAAAGGGCTCACATAATCACTTGACATGCCACTGAATCAGGAGTAACTACTAAAAATTTGGATAGGGAATGTCAAGATGGAACTGGTACCCTCTTTGTTCACCCAAAACTATACCGGGGGATTTTGAGACTTCTCTGATAAGGCCCAATGCCTAGAGCGATCCTTACATCAAGCTAAGCAGGCACGTCCGTTGCCTCCTGCAATCCCCGCGAGAAGGGCCTCTTGGGCCGAACCTGCCACAATGGCCCAAATAGAGGCCCCCAGGTGACTATATTTGTTTCTAGTAGAGTCTCCTCTACATCCTCGCAGAGGCCCTCCACCTCAGGCGCAACCACCGACCCCACAATGCCCACCTCAGAATTGACAGGTGCCCCAGCACAATGCACCGCCACCGACCATGCAAGATAACCAAGATCCACCTCCTCAATAGGCTCTTCCAGACCCTCATCAGGGTGAATCTCCAAGGGCCCCCTTTTCGGACAGGAGAAACTAGACCAACTCGTTCAACCAAGCACAGGTCCCTGGTTACTTATGCAGTGCCTTGAAGTAGGGGATTCTACATTTTCCTAAGTACAGAAGGCCAGAAGAGGCAAACCTCACTGATCGCCCTAATTATTTCCCCCGTCACTGGATCCTGGGGAACACTCTCAAGAATTTCTATGTGTTCAAAGACAGACTTCAAGACCAAGTAGATAACAATATAGTACGGTTAGGCCCAACTTTGGCATAGGTGGCATGCGTATTCATGAGAACAGACAACAATAGTGACAGTGAGGGTGAGTGGCATCAGGTTTCCAGTCAGGGGTCCTAGAATTATGACGACTAGATGGCTCATAAAAAAGTATCTCATGCCCATGGTGATATATGTGCTCGCCTGAATCGGACATAGCCTTCAGAAGCTACAGCCACCACTTCTGTATCGTCGTCTCAGCCGACCTCTTCCCAGAAGAGCCAACACCGGCAATGCAAGGGAAAGAAAATCCCCCTGCAAATGCCATTGTCATCTGGAACTCTTGGTGACTTCAATCCCCCTAAGATGGTGGTTCCTCCTAGAATCCATCCATTAGTGTAGGACTCTTCAAGTTATGGTAAAGGGTATGCCTTGTTTAATACCATATAGATGGAAAACCCCTATATAATTCCTGAAGATGAGGAGCATCAGGAGGATCCTCCCAACATCCCCAACTGTCGTCAACATCGATAGAGCTGTGACTATATGGGATATCGGAGTGCCTTAGTCAGTACTTCCAACCAGGTTGTGCATGCTACTGAAACTAGGAAACAGGCTCAGCGTAGAGCTCAGTATGCACAAACTTTTTATCTAGTGGCATCAGGCCCGCCTTCACCACTGTTTGTGTTACTGGATCAGGTAGAGCCACCCTAACTGCGTCGTGACCATCCGCATCCTGATATAGGCTGATCTCAGCCAGTGGTCACTCCGTAGGATTCGAATAGTGAGCATAGGGATATTCCTAGTACCAATCAGCCATTGTCATAGTCGGTAAGGCCCACCATACCTCCTGTCATAGAGATAACTCTTGTAAGCAGAAGTTCACGCCTCGCACAGAAGTACGATGTTCTCATGCATCTTGCCAACATTCCCACATGGCTATCCATCATTGATCCCATTCACCTATCTTCATATATGTGTGAGGCCCTCGCCGAGGCTTCAAGAATCCCCCTCTAGTTTGAGACAGAGGTAGCATCCGCAGAAGCCTTTCATGCCGAGGTGGTCGAGAATGATGACTTCTAGGAAATTGTCTCATTCTCTAGAGAAGATGAAGTCTCTCCCATATAGGGGAACATTCACCCACTGTACATCACCAGCCAGTTCAATGGTGTAATGCTTCTCCACTATCTTGTCGACATGAGCTCTGGGATTAACCTAATCCTGAATCAGAAATTGAGAAAACTTAGATTGTTTAAATATGATCTGAGTCCCAATGACATAAGAATCCAATGTTATGACCGGACAGAAAAGACACTGATCAGAAAGATCCTTTTGAAGACCCAGTTCAGTGGCCTACTTGCCAGCACTGAATTTATGGTTGTCTCCCAGGACACGGCCTAAAATGTGTTAATGGGAAGGCCATGGCTCCACCTGAATGCAGTGGTTCCCTCATCACTCCATCGGTGCCTCAAGTACTTCCTTAATGGTTGATTGGGCATGCTTCAAGGTGATACATCTTCCTTTGACTCTTGTAAAGCCCGATACCTGGATGCTGACTACTACAAGATAAAAGGCAAGCAAATTCAGACTAATGAGGTCGAGCATGTCATGACTGTGATCGACCTGTGGACAGATCAAGATGATGCCTACGTCTTTCCAATCCATCGATGGGAGGCTACAACCCCGAACATGGGAAAATGATTTGTTATTTCTAGGATGATGGGGGAACACATTCCTAGGCTTAAGTGATGCTGGAAGATCACCTCTTAATCCTATAAAAATCAGTCTCAGGTGATCCCAGAGCCTCTTACTCCCATAAGGTATCGGGATGTCCACCCCATGGAGACGACAATACGTCCTAATTGCTAGTTCCTCTGGGCTGATATTAACTGGATTAAGATGACGTGCCACTATTACTTCGATATCATCAAGTGTGGACCCTTGGGCTGAAGGCCAGATGGGATCAGATTGACAACCTTCATCTCTATGGTTGCGAAAACACAGAAGTCCTCCGTTGTAGTTTCCACTATCGCTCAGGTGGGTTCCAGCCTCCCATCGGGATCTGCTGACTTAGAAGAGACTCCTCCTGCCAAGGATTCCCCCTCTATAGGTGAAGAAGAGGATTTAGAGGATGATCCCCCTGCCTTTGAGGGGGTGTATCTGCCACAGTAGACGAGTTGGTACATGTGAACCTCAGTAGCGAGGTAGACCTGATACCCACATTGATCAGTGCATCTATGCCCCTCGAGGAGCAACAACAGTACGTAGATTTCCTAAAACAACACCGTGATGTGTTCTCATAAAGATATGATGAGATTCCAGGACTAGATCCTCAGGTATCCATCCACCGCCTCAGTCTCCCAGAAAATCATTATGGGTTCAAGGAGCCTCCCAAAAAGATGCACCCTTCTCACGGTGCCCTAGTTGAGGCAAAAGTTGATAAACTCATCAGATCAAATTTCATTAAAGAGTTCTAGTACCTCAAACGGATATCCAATATTATTCTAGAAAATAAGAATAACGTATATATAAAAGTCGGCATCGACTTCCAGGATCTCAACTGTCACTATCTGAAGGATGATTTTCCCCTTCCTGTGACAGAATTATTGATTGACGCTTCAATTGGATTCCAAGCCCTCTTCTTCATGTATGGGTACTCTGGGTATAACCAGATATGAATGGCCCCTAAGTATGAGGATTCTATAACCTTAATGGTTCCACAAGGTACTTTTTTTTTTCTGAGTCATGCCATTTGGTTTAAAGAATGCAGGTGCCACCTATCAGCAGGCTATGCATCACATATTTAAGATGATCCTCGGAACATTGGTGGAATGTTACGTGGATGACCTGGTGGTAAAATATCTCCAGAATTAGGACCATCTCAAAGACCTTGAAAATGTGTTTGGATTCCTCCGTTCTCTCCACATGAAGATGAACTCATTAAAGTGCGCCTTCGGGGTCACCTCTAGAATGTTTTTCGGCTTTGTTGTCAGATATAGAGGCATTGGGATCGACCTAGAAAAGATTAAGGCCATTAGCTAGATGTCTCATCTGAGCAACATTCAGGAACTTCGAGGATTCCAAGTCCACTTATCCTACATACTCCGATTCATCATGAATTTGGCCAGAAAGTGTAAACCCTTTTCTCAACTCATGAGGAAAGGTACACTCTATGAGTGGGATGAAGAATGTTAGAATGCGTTCGAGGAAATCAAGCATTTTTTTATCCAGCCTCTGGTTTTAATGCCACCTGTCTATGAAAATCCATTTTTCCTTTATGTGAACAACCTTGAACTATCTATCAACGCCCTTCTCACCTATAAGAACAATGAGGGGATGATGAACGACCTCTACCACCTCAGCCGCATGCTCCTCGATACGGAGAATAGATACTCCCCTATCGAAAAGAGCGGACTTGTGCTTGTATTCATAGTACAGAAGTTGCGAAATTACTTGTAGCATCATGAGGTACAACTGGTGTCCCATGTAGATCCCCTAAAGTACATCCTGAACCACCCCATGTTGACAGGCCATTTAGCTCGGTGGGTAATGATTCTCCAACAGTTAGACATCAGGTTTGTCCCTCATAATTCTATTATGGGGTAAGCACTGGAAAACTCCCTTGATGCCCACCCAACTCCTGTTGGACAGTCCTTGGATCTTGATTTTCTCGATGACGGAATCCTCTTGGTAGACCAAGCCACCTCGTGATGAAAGATGCACTTCTATGGTGCTTCCTGGAGGCCCACCAGTAGGAGGCTCAATGACCCCAGGCTCAACAAAGTGGGCCTGGGTATCGTCTTCATTACCCCGGCACAATCCATTCTGCCATATGAATTCCTATTGTCAGAAGCTTGCACCAATAGTGAGGCAGAGTATCAGGCTCTCATCACCATCCTTGAGTTGGCCCTCGAGATTGATGTGACCCATTTTCATGTGAATGGGGAATCTGAAATAGTCATCAAGTAGATCAACTATGACTATGTCTTTAGAAATCCATAGCTCATACCATTGTTGGAATGCACTCTCCAAATAATGGATCATTTCCTATTTCAGCCATAAGTTACTCATGTCCCTCGATCTCAGAATGGTGGAGCTAACACCCGGGTCGGCCTAGCTACATCACTTGTAGAGCACGAGCAGGATGATCTGATTATCCATGTGGCACATCGGAGTCATTGCTCCTGTCACCCCAAATGATGACGACGGCCAACAAGTGAGTCACCTTACTGCTGGAGCCTCCACGTTAGGATCCCCAGGTCCCCTGGATGGAGTGATTAAAGTGACTCCAGACTAAAGATCCCCTTTGTCGAGTATCTTGAAAATGGTTACCTCCCAGTTGATCGGGCCGAGCACGAGCGAATATGATGATGTGCATTTCAGTTCACCCTCCAGAACATCCCTGGCCATGATCAGATCCTCTACAAGCATGGGATTGATGGGGTTATCCTCCTTTACATTCAAGGAGTCCAGATTTCTCAGGTCATGCAAGAGGTTCATACCAGTTTCTATGGGACTCATCAGACTGGGCTGAAACTATCCCACCAGATCCATAGACTGGGGTACTTTTGGCCCTCCATGATCCATGACTGCATCGAGTTCTCCAAGAGATTTCATGCGTGAAAAATCCATGATTTCTTTATGCATCGGCCTCCAGAGCCTCTCTACTCCACCAAGTACTCTAGGATATTTGAGGTATGGGTACTCGATGTCGTGGGACCATATTCACCGATGACAGCTCGTCAATACAGGTTCATCATAACTACTATGGATTTATTCTCCAAGTGGGAAGAGGTAGTTTCTCTAAAGGATGTCAAGGCCCATTCCATAATTGACTTTGTGAGCTCCAACATCATTTACCAATTTGGATTACCTCACGCCATCCTCACCGATAAGGATACAATATTCCAAGTAGATGAGTTGAAGAAATTGTATGCTAAGTACAACATCCATTCTACCCATACCTCCCGCTATCATGTGCAAACAAATGGACAGATTGATGCATTCAACAAAACCCTCTCTAACATTCTATAGAAAATGGTTGGTCAAAATAAGAAGAGTTGTTCGGACAAGCTCCCCAATGCCCTCTGGGCATATCGGACAATGACTTGTAATTCCACCAAGGTGACGCCATATTCCTTGGTTTATGGACAGAGGTCGTCCTGCACATCGAGTTTCAATTTCCCTCATTGAACACAGTTATATATGATCAGAAAGTGCTAGATAAAGTAGCCAAAATTTATTTGGATGAGTTTTAAGTGCTCGAAGAGAATAGGATTCGTGCCCTGCACAGTCTAGAAAGGCATCAGAACAAGATAGCTAGAGCTTTCAACAAAAAAGTTCACCTCTGATCCTTGCAAGGCAACTTGGTATTAGCCCTGAGGGCACCAATGATACCTGGAAGGAAACCACCCAAGTAAGAATCCAAATGGGAAGGACCTTAAATCATTCACAAGGTTTACTCCAATGCAGCAAACTCGATGGTTACAATGGATGGTGAGAAAATAACTCCTCTCACCAATGCCAAGTTCTTCATGTAATACATTTCCTGAGCCCTACGGTCTTGCATGACCTTAAACTGTACGGTCCTGAATGACCCTAAACTGTGTGATGGTCCCGCACGACCCTAAATTGCATTACAGTCCTGCATGACCTTAAACTGTCTGATCCTACATGACCTTAAACTGTACTGTCCTACATGACATTAAACTGTGTTTCATCCAACAAGACATTAAACTGCATCTCAGAAACTACGTATGGATTGATTCCCATACCCATGAGATACGTCGGAATTCTCAGATGCCTCGTCTTGATTATAGCCCCTGTTTCCTCTTTCACTATCCCCTCCTTGATATAGTTCTTTTGGAGGATCCCACATGGTGTCATATAGGGTTCTTTGGCCCCACCTGTGTCAGGGATATGATGATTGCACCATGTGCCATACTTCATTCTTCTAATCCTCCCACGTCCTTACCACATGACGTTAAACTGCATGGACCTTCTAGAACTATGTGTGGCTTGATTCCCATCTTCAAGGGATACGTAGGACTGCCCGGACAATTCATCTGTAGGCCCAGCCCCAAACATCAGGACCTCCCATTGGGGCGAAACACATGGTGTGGTGCAGGCTTTTTCCCTCATTCACGTCAATTTCATCATGACCATACCATGTATCCCTCTACTATGAATATATCTAACTCTTATGCTATCTAACAATATTTGAAATTGCATGATTGAATTTATGATCCGCACACCCCATCATTTGGGTTCACATTATCTTTCACATCTGAAGGCCCCCCTGAACGATAAGGATACTCAGCCTAAGAGATCTCCTATCGTTTCGGGCCAACATCCTCGAGGGTTTCAGACAAAAAATTGATAAAAGTCCCACATTGCAAATATAGTTAGTGGTCAACACTCATTTTTTGTTCCCATTTCAGGTCACATAATATAGCTGTTGTGTTTCGAATCTGGTTAAAAGCTATCCTTTGTCATTTTCACCACCCTCATATGTCACAAACATAGAGTGTAGTGGTTCATTCTGCCCCACCATCTCTCCAAATCTCGATATTCCGTAAGTAGGAGTGTAATTACATCTAGAGGACCCTCATGTGATGGGGACAGCCTAGTCCTACTCCTTGTTTCCCACACTGAGTATTGCTCACCTGGGCTTAGGAGTTATGAAGGCAATGCCTACATGAGAGATCATATGGATACAATTGGTCGGGACGCCCAACCTCAGGTCCTTTGACCCCTTTGGATCCCCGGTCTAAGTTCTCATTTAGGATTGTGTGGTGTGGTGTGGACTCACATCCTCATTTACATTGGGATATTTTTCCACGCCCCACATATCTCTTTGAGACATCACTTAATTTATCATCAGTCCCGTGAGAACAGGACACGTCATGCTTCATGATCCCCATCATTTGGGTTTCCATCACCTCCTATATCTAAAAGGTCCCATAAATAGTATGGATTCTCAAACCAAGGGCCCTCCAACCATTAAGGACTAACGTCTTCGAGGATTGCGGGAAAAAAATTGATATAAGTCCTGTGTTGCGAGTATGGTCAACAGTCGATGCTCAATTGTTTTCCATGAGTTCTGGTCACACAAGGGTGAATACTGTGTTATGAATTTGGTCAACATTGGTCCTCTATCATCATTTCCATTTAGTAGTCTTCCATAGGCACAATGATTCTCCATCTCCATGCCACACATATGAAATTAAACATGGAATACATGGGCTGATCTCCATGACCCTAAACTAAGATCACCTTCATCCTCACTGCAAGACATTAAACTGAAAGCTATCCATGACTTTCCATTCAAGGCCCACCCTCTGGTCCCTTGACCTTTCCATCCCTGGCCCAAGTTCTCACTTAGGATTGTATGGTGTGGTATGGGATTATGTCCTCATTCGCGTCAGGTTACTTGTTGTGCCATACACATCCTTGGATGAGATACCTTTCCCCTATCTTTATCCTTACCATCATGACATTAAACTGTATAACACCCCCATAACTACGTATGGATTGATTCTCGTCCTCATGTGATATGTAGGAATGCCCGAACATTTCGTCTTCATGTCCAACCCCATCTCTTAGAAACCTCCCTATCATTTTACCCCCCTGGCCCACGTTCTTCTAAAAGGGGGGTATACAGTGTGGTATGAGATTATGTCCTCATTCACATCAGGTTTATAACAACCATTACGCATACCTCTCTCTCCTAAGTGGAATTTTATCCCTTTTCATGAACTCATATCTTTGAGTCATCTTCCGTTAATTTGCGTCCCTCAACCGTCTTCAGTGATTCACCAATTGGCCCTTGAGTACTATGGTCTAGAACCTAGAGTGTCAGATTCTACCTAGACATGATTTCACCAACGTTTCAGGCTTCTTGTTCCCCTTCATTTGGTCTTCCATTATCATTCACATCTGAAGGGATCCCCAAATGGCATGGATTCTAGGCCTAAGGGATCTCCTACCATTACGGGCCAATGTCATTGAGGGTTTCAGACAAAAAATCAATACAAGTCCCGCGGTGCAAATATGGTTAGCAGTCAACACTCATTTGTTGTTCCCATATTAGGCCACATGATATGGATGCTGTGTTTTGAAATTGGTCAATAGTTATCCTCCATCGTCACACCAACCCATTAAAGCATTGAATGTTGGTTACATGATTCACATTATTTTCCACCCTATCATGTCCAAATGGAATTTTGATGCTCCTAGAACTATCCCTCAGTGCGCATTTGCATGTTAGGAAGACAAAGTTGTGGTAATGAATCATTCGGGTCTTCGAACCGACTTCCCTTTGGAATGCGTTCCAGGTATTGAGAAAACCTCTTCCGCCCATATTTCCCACACTGAGTTTGACTCACGTGGGATTAAGAATTGGATTGAGGTTTGTGCCTACTTCAAAGGATTTCACCTCTCCAAGGTCCAAGCACTAAGTCCTTAAACTAAGATCTCTTTTAGAACTACGTACGGCTTGATTTCCAATCCCATGGGATACATAGGAATTCCTAGACATATCATCATTGGGTCTAGCTCAGGCTCCACTAATTTATCTCTTCTGTTCATCCTTCTGGGCTCTGACTCTTATTGGACCGCATGGCATGGTGCATGTGGGCTCAGGCCCCCATTCACGTTGGGTTTTCAATATCCACACCAAAAACACCCCTTTCTAGGAGTTATTCCCACTACTAATTTCCCCACATGACATTGAACTTTATGTTGTCTCACACGACATTAAAAGTCACCTTCAAGAACTATGTATGGCTTGATTCCCATCCTCATGGGATACATAAGAACACTCGGACATCTCATCTTCGGGTCCAGATCAACTGAGAGCTAGCCTCTCATGTCCTATATCCTCAAACCTTTTTTTCCCCTCAGACCGATATTTCCTCATCAAAATCATGCATGGTATGATGTGGTCCTCATCCTCATTCACGTCGGGTATGATTTATCACGCCGTTCACATTCCCCCTGGAACCTCGTATCTCCTATATATTTCGGAGCCATATGAATTTAAACTATGATGCCTGGTCCCACATGACTTTAAACTATTATGTCTATACTTAATGACATTAAAGTGCATGGTTGTTCCTATCACATGACCCTAAAACTGTGACATTATCGTCCTAGCCGCATGATGAAAAACAGAACTGCACCGTGATATCCTCACTCGAAGGGGCATCATGTTTGGTATTGGTTACACTCCATACCATTTTTAAATGCCTACATACTTCTTGATTCTTGTGGCGATGCCTGTACATTCTATCCCAGATCCATCACTTCATAAATAAACACTCATTAATCCTAAAGGACAAACAAGATCTATCAAATACCGCTTCTTTTGGTGAAAGGGGTAGACCCGCACAACCTTATTATCTCTGGCACTGGTATCCTACCGTGACATCCCTAGAACTATGTATGGATTGTTTCTCATCCTCATAGGATATGTAGGAATTCCCAGACACATTGTCTCTGGGTCTAGCCCCAAGAATCTAAAATCTTGTCCTCTTATTCAGCCCCATTTCCCGAACTCTCTTGGGAACATGTGGTGTAGCGAGTACCTCATGGGTTCTCATTGACGTCAGGTTTTTGAAATAGTCATACCATGTGCCCCCCATGTCTTTCACCAACCTGTTCCGAGTTCTATGACCCTAAACTAAGATCTCTATATGGGAACTATGCATTGGGTTTGGCTAATTCACTGCCTTGCACCCAGTTCATTAAATCAACCCCCCTTAATGGCTCATCCTATGACCATTAAGCTGGTAGTTTGCAATCTCATGACCCTTTTCCATGGAGAGGGACTCGACTCCCTCTATATGATACGTCTTATTTTCGTACTCAAATATGTTGTGGTAGTGCCTGAAGTGTGGAATTTTTATAGGGACATTCCCTCATTCCATGTTCAAGATTTGTGAGCCCGTTATTTGGATCCTCATCTTCTTCCACGTCCGAAAGGACCCCCTATGTGGCCTGGTCTCATGCCACATCGGTTTACCTATAATCTTGGTCCAATGTCCCGGAGGACCTCAGATGACATTTTCAATAGGTCCCATGTTTCAAACATAGTCAGTGGTCGACCCTCATTTCTCTGTCCCCATTCAAGGCTAATAGAATATGGATGCTGTGTTTCGAACACGATCAACATTTATCCCCTATCGTCACTCCACCATCATTGTGGTCCATATATCAAGCATCTTGATTCACATATTTCCACTTTCTTATGTTCATGTAGAATTTCAATATACTCCGATTTACTCCCCCGTGTATCTAGGTGCGTTATATAGGTGGGTCATCATCATTGGGATGTTGTCCACCTAGTGTCCCATTGCCCCTAACATGTTCCTTCCTATGTCAGAAAGTCCCATCACTACATATTATTTCCCACACTAAGCATGGATAATGTGGGATTTTTATTTCTAGAAGGACGTGTACTGGCACGACCATGTCGCACATGCCTTCCTTTATCACACATGACATTAAACTGCGCCCACTAAACTATGTGCAGCTTGATTCCCATCCTAATGGGTTACGTAGGAATGCCTGACCGCTTTGCTTCGTCCCCATCCTAATTTTCAATTTTGTTCCCTTGACCTAAAGAACTTCTTTTTGGGATATGCAGTGTGGTGTGGAATCCTTATATAATCATTCATGTCAGGTTTATAATTACTGTACTGCATACTCCCTTCCTGGGATCTTCCCTTTCTTCTGCTGCCTTTACTGTACGATGTTAAACTACGTTTCTATCAACTTTAGAAGTATATATGACCCCTGATCGAACATATACGCCCAAATAATGTGTTTCCACCATGGTGGAATGATTTCAAGAGTGTTGGACTCTATTTGAAGAACTCATCACTTCATTTGCCACACTTTACATGTCATTTTTTCGGACATTTGTCCTCTTTCATGTCTAAAAGAACTTCCTAACAGTATGGCCGCTCGACCTATGGCTCACCTGCTGTCCTAGGAAAATGGTCTGGAAGACAAATGGGTAGCATCCTGAGTCAGGCCCTGTGTTTTTAAAATGGTCAGTAGTCGGCCCTCATTTGTAATCCCCATTTCAGGCTAACTCAATAGGGATGTTGTGTTTCGAACACGGTCAACAGTCATCTTCCATTTTCATGACATCCCTACAGTGTTCCGAATTTTGGGTGTCATGATTCGCACTTTACACTCCCCTATGCTTGAATTAATTCTAAGGCCCCCGGCATTACCCCGCTCGTGCACTAGTTCCCATTGAGAAAGTAATAGTTCGACTATCCCGAGTAATTCATTCTCCAGTCAAGTCTTCCCTTATATTTTCAGAATCCCAGACATGTCATTTCTACCCTGAATGTCCAAAGTATGGTTGGTACTCCCACATTAAAATGATCTAATAGTGCGAGTATCCCTTGTTTCTCACATCAGGCGTGACCCATGTGAGTTTAGGAATTGGTTGATATTTATTTCGGGGTTGTGGTCAGAGTACCATAAAATAAACAAGAAAATTGTCCTATGGTGCATGTAATTAAGAATTGGAAATAATAAAGAAGGATAAGTTTAGGGGGTTGGCCAAAATAGGTCCCTTAAGGATTGACATTTTGGATGGATTGTTCTAATATTTACACCTTTTGAAAAGTGGCCTCCAACATCGCTTCTCGTTCTCTGAGATCCTTCTCTTCAACAACAGCGGCGGGGAATAACTCATTAGCCTTGATTTGTGAGCATGATTGTTCAGTCTGGAGCTCAATCATCTGGTGATTCGCCTGTGATATCTGCTCCTAAGAATCTTGGAGCTAGGCCTTAAATCGCTCAATGAGCTCAGATTGGTTTACAATGAACTCCTCACTTTCTTTCTCTTGTTCCTCAAGGTGTTGGACATCCTGATCTGCCTCCAAGAAGGCCTAAGAGTTCTCTAAAACCTCTTTGAACTAGAAAATGTCTAAATGTCGGTTTTCCTCACTTATCTTCTCCTCTATGTAATCACAGATCATTACATGAGAATGGTGAGTGTCTACCCCTCCATCATAGAGGAAGCGTAGCCATGTGCAGAGTGACCCCATCTGGCCTAGCCATTCATTTTGTGGTTGTCTAAGAAAGTACCTGATGCACTTCCATGCCTTACGTAGTGTCATATTTCTCTCCTCCACAACATCCGAGTTAGAATCGTCAATTTCTATAGGGTCCACAAGTCTATATTCGGGGAAATCAGTGAGGAGTCCAGTGGCAGGGTCTTCTTCAAGAACCTCCTCCCAGTCAGTGACTTCACTCTCGTCAGGCTGGAGCTCCACCCCGGTAGCATTACCTTCCATCATATAAATATCTGGCTTGTCAAGTACTGGGGTAGGGCCACATAGAATTGTTGTTTCTATAAATTCTGATGTAGCCACTACCCATACATCTCATGTATATGTCCTGGACTCGATGGTTTGTCGTGCCTCCAACCTTGTGATCACTGCATCCAGAATAAATAACATGATTAGATGAATTCTCTAGAAAAGAGGAGAACCAATGAGAAAGGACTTACTGGATTCGAGTGTGGTAGTGTCCAATTCTTGTGTCATGGAGGGAGCCTCTACCACAGGGTAACCTTTGGCGCTTATCAACTTAATCACCGACTTAGGATCATCTTGAAAAATGAGGATGGTGGGGGACTCCCCTTCTGGCTCATTTTTTCCTACTCCAGCTGAAATAAGCACCCCACTATGCTCGGTCCCAAGGACAGGCACTTGAGGTTACTCCCTGGTCTCCATCGGTATACCTTCGCCCCCTATGGGGAAGGATTCCTAGGGACCCTCTCCCATGTGTTCCTAAATAGGACATGGTTTGGTTGATGGATTGATATTATGAAAAGATAATGGCAGGTGGAGAGAAGGTTTAAACCATACCTCAGGCTACTCTACCACTTCTGCATCAGAGCCAATGATTTCACCACTCTCTCGGGAGCTCCATTGGTGATATGGAGCTTCTGAAGGCCCCTCGCTACCAAGACCTTCAACTTAGTCCTCCGCATCTTCTTCATGTCCATATTCTTCACCTCCTTCTTCTTCCTATTCTTTTTATTCTTCTTCTTCTCCTCCTTCCTCTAGACTTTCATCCTTAGATGGCAGTTTTTCTGGGTCATGATCCTGGCCAAGCATCACTTCCACTAGGAGATGCAGTTCTTCATACCACCCCCGCTGGCATACATACATATCCATGGATATTGGGTATGCATGCCGATGATGAATGTTTACCCTATCCATCATCTGGATTCACCCTATGTTTGGAAAATTGAGCCCGGTGAGTACCAACATCCGCCATAACTCTTCATTGGACATGGACTATCACAGCGTTATCCAAGCAGATCATAGAAAAGGGAAGATAGTGTTGGCAGACGATGTTAGGAGGTACCTGAGTTGCTTTCCTGGGAGATCTCTAGCTGGACCATGAGGCCGTATATGAGACCACCCTCCCCTGGAGGGTGGAGGCACATTCTCGACCTGTGCTTACCCTATGGATGAAGTACCAGCCTACACCATGCTAGCTTCCTGGCCTGTTCTTTGCCTCACTTCCCCACAGAACCTCGTCTACCTCCCTGCTCTTCGGGCTATGCACTAGCCACCTTGATCTGCTAGATGCATTTCCAAAGAATCACCTCGAGATACATTCTCGTCCAGTGTTTGGCATACTCTGTTGATAGTCCCGCACTAACATCGGTGGGGGGGGGGAGAGTGTTGATTTCTCCCAAGCCTTCCATTGTGAACATAATCCACAGTTAGTAGAGAATTTAGGGACTCCACTCTTCCCAAACCTTTGTGTATACTTTATTGGGTATCCACTGCGTGCACCCGAACTGCCTGGTGAACCTAGTCAGCACATATGGATCGTAGAAAATTATTCCATCAATCTGGGCCACCATCACACCACCCCGGATGCTCTATAGGTACTCCCTGTAATCTAGTGGACCCCGACCATCATCTACCATTTGGCCAACCAGGGTTTGGAACTGGTGGAAGTCGAAGTGGGTGTGGCTTCCGATCTTGATCTTGATTCCCTCATCCTTGAGCATTATTGGGAAGATTCCAACGATGTTCAACAAGGATGGTCTCATACCATTACTAGGGGAAAATGGCGTTCGAGAAGTCAAACCCACCATAGTGGGCTACGACCCAGACGTGGAGGATCTAGAATGGCCCACATATCCTCCTGGGCGTACTTCCCCCTGAGATGCCCCCTAGAATACTGTATAGCCTAGAAAACAATGGCATCCCTAGGTTAACCTTGTTCTTTGCCGCCATAATCCTAGCCATCAATAGCATCCCTGGGCGGACTCCCATCCTCATGTCCCTCACTGGAAACAACCATCCTCTCAAGAATGTAGCAAGAAACCCAGCATATTGCACATTCAGATCTCGACCTTCATTAACGCCAAATCCCCGTGATCGGTACACTCCTATCCTCAAAACCATCTAGTATGATCATGCTTTACCCCTTTGAGATGTGTTCGGGCATTTCTTCCCTCCTCTTGGCATCTTCAAAACCGTGTTCTTGGGAAAGAAAAGACTAAACCACCCAGAATAGAATATTTCCTTCAGGATATATTTTATTTTGATCTCCTCTTTGGCCAGCTCCAATAGGTGCGATGACATGATTGGGGTGCGTGTCCTATCCCCCAGACTTTCTTCGTTGGGAGGAACTCATAGTAATGATACCCCTCTAAGGGGATCCCCCCGATACAGTGGACATCCCACAAGCTGAAGCCCACATTCCCATGTTGGAGGTGAAAATTATTGGTATCAGGTGACCAGTGACTGAACAACTCTGCTACCAAGTCCTGCTGTCAGTAGAAGTGGAATTGGGATGTCAAAATGTCCTAAAAAATCCTAATGGACCACATCTCTAGTCCGAATTCCACACATGTCTGATGTACCCAGTACAACCATGCCCATTAATTGGTAAAGATGTACCCAAATCTAAAATCCCATTCCTGTCAGCCCTTTGTCTCATTGGTAATGCTGCTTCTGAATGTACTTGCATAAATAGCGTGACATTAATTGGGGACTGGATCACTTCCTAAAACCATTTTGATCTTCAGATTTAGGACATAGATGGCTGTGTTCTACGTTTCCCTAGTAGGATGGAAATTGTTTGTAATATGGAATTGTGGAAGACTATCCTTGCATGTCACCCATGACCGTGGTGTGTCCATCTCGAAATCAGGCATCAACACCTCTTCCAGAAAACCAAAGTTCTATTGCGGTAGGCTACCGCTCAGGACATAATCATTTTGATCATTTGTAGGAAGGACAAAAAGCATATGGTTATCAAACAGAACCCTCCTCACACGAAGAATATGAGGGTTCGTGATCATTTGGTTTCTTCATATAGCAGCGGCAGACTCCCTCTCGACAACTGTCTGTTGAGTGACCATTCTAGAAATACAAAGGAATTGGTGTGAAATAATGAAGTTCGGTAGGCAAAAGTGGTGGGGGTGTGAAAGAAGGTTGACGTACGCGGAAAAACTTTGGATGGAGTGAAAAACCTGGAGTCAGTCGTGGAATCTTACGCATGGGTTGGTACTATTTTTGCGCACGAGAGAAAAATTCTTGTCACGCAGAAAAAGACAAAGTAGAGCCTAGGGGGCCCTCAGCCTATTTATAAAGCGTTGATGTTCCTTACATGCATGCACAACAAGTTTGCATGTGCAAAATGTGTTTTTATGCACCCCCGACGAGGTTTCCCTTTTTTTCGGCAGACCCTCAGAATCCGATCATTAGGTTCTCTTTCAGCTATGATTCTGAGGGGGGGGGGGGATTCTTTGACCCCCAAATTCAAACAAGGTCTGAATCGGGTGGATTAAATAGAAATTAATGAATCTGAATGGAAAGAGAAGTGTCCGGGGCCTGGGAGGTAGGCGCGCGCAAGATTCCAGGGACGTGCACAAGTGGCCTTCCAGAGCACAAAATGTTACGTGCCCTACCCCCTTTGTGCACCCAAAGTGACGTGAAATGATATTTTACATGCCCAAACCACTTTGCGTGCCCAAGGAAACGTCAAAAAGTAGTTTGCATGCCTGAACCCCTTTGTGCGCCAAAGGCAACGTCAAACGGGCGTTTGCGCGACTGACCCCCTTTGCGTGCCCAGGTGATGTCAAACTGGTGTTTGTGCCCCCGACCCCATTTGCACGCTTCCTTGAGGACTTCTGCTATAAAACAAAACTTATCCTCACCCTTGAGGGATAGTAATAGAAGATAAGGCAATGATCTACTGCGGGAAAGCCACGTCTTTTGCGACTGTGCGAAACACCCCATGGCCTTTAAGAACTAGATTTTGCGCGATAGGTCCCCCGAGGGGGCTCTTTTGGGTGGGCCCTCTTGGGATTGATCCCCAGGGATTCAAGTCATTTGTACTCAAGGGATCCCTTTTTGCATGCAAGATCTGTCTAGGTCGGTCCTCTCTTACATGCAACCCATCTATCTTGGAGACAACCTTTCCCTATTGCGTGCAACCCCTTTATCTTGCGTGGAACCCCTTTATCTTGCACGCAACCTTTCCCTATTTCACGCATCCCATTCATCTCGTACGAAACCATTCCCTCTTGCACGCAACTCCTTCATCTTGTGTGCAACCCCTTCATCTTTCATGTAACCCTCGTATATTGTGCACATACCTTCTCTCTTGTTCCCAACACATTCTCTTACATGCACTCCATGTGTTGCCCTCACCTAAAGTCGCCCTGTCTGAGCCCCTATTGTGTGAAACACACCTACGTCATGTGCTCTCTTCTAGTGCGGCCCTTCAGGTTTGAACGGATCAATTTCAAACTCCCTTGGGTGGTACTTCACATTGTGTTTCCTTGCCTCATGCTTCTTTGCATAGGAACGCCAACGACTATTGTTTCTTTGCATATCCATGAAAACGTGGACCCCTCAATGGATAGCTCCATAAAACCCCCTCACTACGGCATTGTCGATGCCTTATTTCCCTCAAGGGTGGGTGAGTATCAGTTATGTAAGTCCTAGGAGTGCAAGGAAAACCCAACTCGTCCGAGCTGCAGGACATTAAACTGCTAAGTAACATCATCCCCAACACATGACATTAAACTGTGGCCTCACCCCGTGCACCATACGTGGGGTTCCCCATCTTAGACATTATCTATGCCCACTAGTATCTACGGGAGTGAAATCAATCCGCATATAGAATGAGATCCTCTTTATGGGATCATCGTTTGTCCACAGGGATAGGGAAACCACCGTGGTGTAAGCCCCTAGATTTTCTTGCAGGAGGTAGCACCTCCACTCCTCCTATCTTCATCCTTGCAAAAGACCAGAGGAGAGATGGGAAACATGACCTCTATTATCCCATCCCTCTCCCGTAGGGATTTGTTGCCTCCCAGGCCTCCATCCTGGAGTAAGTCCCAATCTCCATCACCCTAGGATGCTAACCACGCGTAAGCCCCTGTTTCCTCTCTGGGCTGCTAACCACACGTAAGCCCCTGTTTCCTCTTTAGGACACTAACCACATGTAATCCCCCATTCCACTTCCCACGGACGCACCTTCTGTGACGTGATTGTCGGGTATTTGCTGCCTCTTGTTTTTCACACCAAGCATGACTCACGTGTGCTTAGAGAAAGCACCAACCATGAAATCCTCTCTAGGAATCCTAGAGTGTAAGCCCCACACTCCTCCCGAACTATGAGGACTTTGATCTTTTCCAAGACATGGTTTGTAGGAAGCCTCTCTAAGGTTCAAGCTCACCAACCATTGGTTTTGACACCCCTTCATGTCGGTTCCCACCATTATTAACTACGTGGTTTTTGATACTTACCAAGGTAAGGTACGTAGGAAGCCTCATTGAGGTTTAAACCCAACACCAATTAGTCCCAACCACCCTCACATCGGTTCACCAACTCTCATTCTGAACTACGTGGACTTTGTTCGTTGCCAAGGTAAGGTATGTAGGAAGCCTCTCTAAGGTTTAAGCCCACCATCCATTGGTGCTGACCATCTTCACATCAATTCCCACTTCTCCAGAAATACATATACTTTGATTCGTGACAAGGCAAGGTACGTAGGAAGCCTCCCTGAGGTTCAAGCCCAACAACCACTGGTTCCGACCCCCTTCCCGTCGGACCACCTTCGCCCAACATGACGTTAAAATGCATGCCCACTTTTTGTCCTACTAGACATTAAATTGCATCCCTAATCTAGTGGTAATCTATTGTGACCCCATCCAGTAGTAATCTATTGTGACCTCATCCAGTGGTAAGCCGTTATAATCCCTTCCAGTGGTTAGCTATTATGACCCCATCCTACAGTAAGCCGTTGTGACCCCATCCAACGGTAAGCCGTTGTGACCTCATCCAACGGTAATCCATTGTGACCCCATCTAGTGGTAAGTTGTTGTCACCCCATCCAGCAGTAATCCGTTCTGACCCCATCTAGCGGTAAGCCTTTGTAACCCCATCCAACGGTAAGCCGTTGTGAGTCCATGTCAATGGTAAGCTGTTGTCAATACAATCCCGGTGGTAAGCCGCTATTCTCCCTTCTGTTGGGACCCCTATCACTAGTCTATCCTAGTGGAGTTAGACCAAATCTCAGGATGATAATCATGCATAAGTCCCATCATGTCATCAGATCACTATCCTTCGCACGCACCCCAATTTCAGGCCCCAACCTGGAGGTTTCACTTCTTCTGGGCACCCTTCATACGAGTCACCTCCTTAGGTGTCCCATCACTCATAAACTATGCAGAATTTGATTCCCTTCCACGTGGATACATAGGAGGTCTCTTTGAGGCTCAATC
This sequence comes from Viscum album, assembly GCA_963277665.1. NCBI lineage: Eukaryota > Viridiplantae > Streptophyta > Magnoliopsida > Santalales > Viscaceae > Viscum > Viscum album. Next base: position 114,421,223 of record OY728139.1, on the reverse strand, counting down.
CCAACATCACTGTCATCCTCAAGTCGACTCTATCTCATTCTCTATCCACTTTATTTAACCATCGATCATTCATCTATATTTTTATCCGGGCCACCACATCCCAGTTGAATCATGAAAATTCACTTCCAAGCACAAGTGTTTTCTCCAGGGGTCACATCCATCTCATCCACTTTATTCAGTGTTCTGATCATTCAGATCTGTCTCTGTTAGGAATTAAACCTACGGCATACCCTGTGTTAAACATTGGAATTTGAGGAAATCCTCAGATACATTCCTATGTCATATAATTCCTTGCATTCAACGTGGGATTCCTAGGGCTTCCTCACCCTCGAGAAGACCTATAATAATGGGAAGAACCCTAGACGTGCTTGTGTTCCAGCATCCAGACACGCTAGTGATGTCCAACATGAATACTCCCCTGAAAGAAGGTTGCTGCGCTGGCCGAACCCCTTAGAATGTCCAGGAAGAAGTAATGTAATCAACCGGTATCCATTTCACGAACAATATATTAAGTCTATAAGGGAGGCCCGGACTAGGTGAAGATATTCGGGAAGGAATCCAAGGAAGGAAGAACCGAAATCCCATCATCTCGTTTTGATCAATGAGAAAACACCCCTGATCAAGGAATGGATGCCACCTGCCTTTGGAAAGAGAGAATACGAGGTAAAAGTCGGTGAATATTCATCGTCCTCCAACAGACAAGTGTTCACACCCCAGTGAAAGCATCAGAAATAGATTATGAGAGGAGTTGTAAAGATAATACTTGTGTATACATGGTGAGAATCTATGGAACTTGTTTCATTCATGGTATACAAGTGAAACATGGTATGAAGCTTTGAATACCATGAGAAGCTGGTGAAGAAGTTCTGTGTGATTCTAGTAAGATAAGTTTTCTAGGAAGTGAAAAATTGTATACTTAATGGGACTTTTTGTATGTGTGGTAAACACTATACATTGTAGTAAACCTTTGATTATAGTGGATAAATATTTTCTGGGGACACAAACCAATCATGGTAAAGAGTATGCCTTTAATCCGAATCTTTTAACAATAATTCATGCCTATAATTTTATTTTACTATCATTGAATGAAGTTGATGATTTTATAGTCAAACATAAAATATATCCATATAAACTGACCATAAATAATGGTTTAATTCTAAAGGGGTTTAAATTTTCTATGGACATTTTGAATTTGGTAGAAAATAGAAAACACTTGATTACCCCCCTTTACAGTGTTTGCATCGATCTTATTTATTATTTTAACTCATATAAAATGAAAGGTTAACCTTAAATTGGATATATATTTAAATAACCATTGAATTTAATTTTTTTGAATTTCATATTTGATATGTTTGAGGAAGAAGTTAAAATGAAGAAACCTATCTCTTTTCTTGTTAGTGTAGAATCAGAAGACTATTCTAAGACCCTAAAAAATAGAATAATGAAAGAAGAAATAAAGTCAAAAAATGGTGTAAATAAGGAAAGGGATAAACCACAACTTTAATATACTCAATGTGGTCATTTCATATAAGTTGAATTTTATTTTAGAGATTCTTTTGATTATATAAAGGAATGATGTGTAAAATTTGAGGAGTATAAAGAGATTAGAACTATTGATGGATTTTACTCTCATATTGAAGGGTATTTGAAGGAAATTCCTTCTGTTGTTCTTGCATATATAATAATTTTTTTCAAGAAATATTTGATAAAATATCAATACTAGGAAAAGGATCTGATCCCATGGAAGATAAATTAGCATATTAAGAAGAAAGATACCACACCCTCTCAAAACCAGTGAATGTTAATAGAAAAACAACCTCAATTTTAAATGGATATGTCTATTTAATTTCTAAAAAATTGAAAAGAACAATTATTGAGAAGGAATTATTTATAGTTACTATTAGTAAGATATTATATTCATGAGATAATCTTCATAAAGTTATAGTGGATGTTAATGATTCCTAGGTGGATGTGAAAGCTGAAAGTGTAAAATACCTTAATAGTTACATCCGATAGGTAATAAAGATACACAAAGAACAAGTATAGAAGATAAATATGAAAAAGATAAAAGGATAAAGTTATTTTAGGTATATAAATACAGTCTTAACATTAAGTTTTTATATTTAGATATGTAATTGAGAAATCTAGAAAATGATCCACCTCAATCCTCCCAATATTATTAAAGACGAAGAGTTACCAAAAATATTTTATGGAAGATTATTGGTTTTAATAAGGATAAAATCATTGGAAAATAGTTATTAAAATATTTTTTAGAATCATATACTACAATAACATGGATGAAATCACCCATAATCCAAATAAGGCTTCATGAATTGAATCTTCTTTGATAAAAAAATGTTGGATAAAATATAAAATATATAAAAATATGGGTTATTAAAAATGTTTATAATCCCCTCATATCATGAATGGTGGATGTAATAATCCCTAGGAATATTATCTCCCAAAATGGATTATAAGAGATTAGTGAAACTATCCAAAATAGAATGCATAAAAATCCAGAAAAATTGAGATAATAAGAAAAAGAAAGAGATTTGTGGGGAACTATTATTTTAACTAGAGGTTATGGTGCATGTTCATAGATTTTTGGAATAACATGTAAACATATTTTAATTATATAAGGAAACAATATAGGGATATATGACCAAAATTAATAGAAAAACATGATGGCCAGAGGCATGATGTGCAGAAAATAAAGAATATGTATTCTATAAAAAAATATGAGTATATTAGAAATTTCTATGAACATTGAAATATTTTTTTCACACATATAATGAATGATGTTATATTCCAAATAGTCATAATTATTATTCATATGAAATAAGTAGGCCACAATTGTAGATAAAAATCAAAATTAGAAATGTAAAAAGTACACCACGAAGAGTAATCAAGTATAGAAATTCATTAAGAGTGATTATCCCAATAAGTAAGAAGAGAATAATAAGAAATATATTACAAAATATTGAAAAATATACTTCTACTATGGTAATAGGGGACACACTATGAAATTTATTATGTAATCCGTGAAAATTAAAGTCATAAAAATCTATTTAGAAATAAAAAAGATGTTAATCAAGGAGATTACCAAGAAGATTGAAATGGTGGAAGACATCAATGATGATGATTCGGAGAAGTTTCCTATGAAATTAATCTCAATGGATAAGTTAGTGATGTATGGAAGGATCAAACATTTTGTTTATAGATCTTCCAAATATAAGGCATAAATACCTAGTAAAAACAACTAACAAATGAAAAATGTAAAACATCATTGATATTAAGTGACAAATATGAAAATATAAATAATATATCCACAAAAATAAGAAGGATAAAAATATTTTTTCTACTGATATATTGATCATATGTCCAGATAAACTGGAAGATTCTAGGATATTAGAGTAAATACTAAAACTAAATCTATTATTCTAGCTTAAGAAAAGAAAGTAATTCCAGAAAAGATACAAATTGATAATGTAAAGAAGTCCTTGCTTCCCAATTAAGTAAACATCTAGAAATTTAAGACGTGATAATTCCTAAATAAGAGTATAAACATCATATAAATAAAGTTAAGTGATACCAAATTGAGGATTAATTATCACCCTAGAGTTACAACTGAAAATTAGTAGAATACAAACCTTATTTATACACCTTTGTGATTGTACTTTAAAGAGGTAATTGAAGGAGAAGTTGTAGGAATTCATCCATCATGGTGAACTGAAATTTCAAATTTTATTATAATAGATTGGAGTTTATCTCTATATATAATTAATCATGGTGATGGTTTGTGAATAACATACCTTTAATGGGAAAACAAGAAGTTAAGGCAACTAGAAAATTATTATTTCCACATAAATATATATTTTTAATAGACCCATAATATTATTAATGTTGAGGTATGATAATCACTCTCCTAACTCAACTATTCTTTATGCATTTTTTAATCATAATGGGGCATTGAATATAAAAAAAAGAAATAGTTATATTTATTACACGTGATCTATTATAATGCATTTTCTAAGAAATGTATATGATCATTCTTATCTCAAAAATATGATCGTTTAACCCTAAAATATATAATTTTTATGTTGGTATCACATTAGGAAATGTATATGGACAAATATTTTTACTTAGTAATTTCACTATTCTTTTTTTACACTGGTTTAACCTAAGAAAACATTAAGATTACATAAATAAGGATCATTTCTAAGAAATATTTGATTCCTTCATTCTCTAAAGTAAATAAAAGATCAATATAGAGAAGGAGGTTCCTGAAATAAAATGAGTAATGAGGAAAAAAAATTTCCCTTAGAATGCATCCCCTTTCATAGGTTTTCTAAAATAAGAGATAAAAAACAATTTCCTGTATTTTATTTATTATCATTAATGCGGAGAGGAAAATTTAATTTTTGGTGATAAACTTTTACATGAATCTCTAGTGTTTTGAAGTTTAAAATATCAACAAATAATACAAAAGGGTAGATTGAATTTCCATTTTGATTATTATTGTATTTATTATCAATATTTCAAGTTAATATGAATGTGGTCACTATGCCTGGTGAAATTGGGTGATGGATAGAGTATCTAACCATTACATAGTGATTGAAGGTACTACCCATATGGTTTGGGTAAGGAAAAATATATAAGGTTTCCATGAAAATACAAATTAAATTTATATATTGTAAAGGAAAGTGTAAAGGGAAGGATTCTTTGTGAGAAACCCATTTAATAAAATAAAGTGCTGATTTTCATGGATGAACAAGAAAGGTGATGAATGAGGAGTTAAAAAATAATATTTATAATCTTCCCACAATAATTTTATTACAATTTGGGTGAATATATTGAAGGTTCTGTTATAAAATGAGTTTATATGGCTTGTCGATTGGGTAGCTTGAAGATCTAATGTTTTGGAGAGTCCATCCATGTGTGAAACTATGATTTTCTGCTGAAATCGGTGCTTAAAATACATGGTTGAAGGTTTTATAAGGGATGGAGTTGTTCTAAAATAGTATTAGAGTCATCTGAAAAAGGATGAAGATTTGGAGTTTTGAAGTGAAATATTTGGCTAAGTCTTCCCAGGATATCTTTCAAACAAGAACAATATGGGTATCAATTATTTCGTGTGTATGTTTCAACCAAGAATAGAAAATGTGTCATTCTAAAACCTCTGTAAGTGTCATTTGACCCGCATATGTGTCAATTTAAGCTGCATATGTATCATTGTACACTACTTATCTATCAGCAAGCCTTTGAGGATGCATCAATAGGCCACTATGTATGTGTCATGAAACACTAAGTGAAATTTGATGTTGTTGTAGATTGAAAAGTGGGAAGTTACCATATTTTAGAATCTAAAGGAGAACATTAATTAGGATTATTCTAAATATATAAATCATTGATTCAAACATTATAAAAACATAAATGGGTTTATGTTTGAATATTAAAATTTGAGAGATATTATCTTCAATGTTATGGGAAGGAAGGTCTATATGAAGTTAATTCTGGACGTTTTAAATTATCATTAAATAGATAAATTATATAATTAATTAACAATAAATTAAGTAGATAATTTTTTATTATCTAAAGATCCAAAGTTCATGATTCTATGAATCTATGATCCAATATTGGTTTGAGTTTGAACATTGAGAAGAGGGAGCATATCACTATACATTTTTTTGATCAAAAGTGATGATGAATCTGCTAATGATTTAGTGTTATAAATTTCAAAAATAATGTTATGATTAATTTTTGAGATTAATATTAAGAGTCATGTTGATATTCTATTTGATATTTATATATTCAAGAGTGAAGATTATTCTAATTATACTAAATCTCTCAAGTTTTAAGAGTTTAGTATTTGAGTACTATTCCATAAATAAGTTTCTCATTCCACAAGAAGGTTGATCATGATATATATTAGTGGTGTGAATTTTAGTGAGTTATCTTGAGAGGAAGACGAGTTGTAGAAAAAGGAGTAATGGTATGATGGAAGTGTCTATAATATGTCTATCTAAGATAAATCAGATAGATAAAGGGAACTCTTGGAATTTCCCAAGAGAAAGTTGTAAAAAGGAAATGATAATATTGTGATCGTGGGAGCACCCATGTATAGATCAAGCGAATCAAAAGTGAGAAGGAGAATGGGAATTGAATAAAATAGAGATATTATTTATTATATATATAGAAAATATGTTTTCATAGTGAATTAAATATAAAAGGAAAATAAAGGAGAGAGAAGTACTATTTGAGACTAGAGAAACTAAGAGTTGTAGTATTATGTAAGTACATTCAAAATAAATATCAAAGGGAAAGAATAAGGATGATATGATTTTGAGATAAATCTAAATATCACTGGGTATATAATATTAAGGAATAAGATAAATCCATCCATCATTCTGAGTTTAGTTCAGGTGATCCAAAGCCGTGAGAAGAAGAACAAGTTGAGGAGAGACCAATATGATATGCAATTTATGATCATTTGGGTTGATACTTTTGGAAATTGATTAGAACATATAAATGATCCATTTTAGTTGAAACCTATAAAATTGGGTTATGGCCAGGAACCGAGATTCATTTTTTGACTTTAATAATTTAAGTCATTTGAATATCCTATATTGAGGTTGAAGGAGATATATCTTATTGATGACGAAGCATCCTATGAAAATATGGTTATTGACTTCAAAGAAGATATGAAAAGAAAGAACTTGTGTATACATGGTGGGAAGATATTTAACTCTTCTGACTCATGGTGTAAAAGGATAGCATGATGTAGAGACTTGAATACATTGTGAGATAGTAAATAATTCTTGTTCAATTTTTGAAATAGAAGTTATCTGGGAAGTAGTAAATTGTATACATAGTGAGACTCTATGAAGATGTGGAAAAACACTCATTATAGTCAACATTTTATTATAGTGAAGAAACCATGATTGAGGATAACTACCAAACATGGAAAAGAGTAGGACTTTGAGTTGGAAATTTTAAAAATAATGAGATCCTTTCAATTTTCTTCACCTGTATTATATGCGGTTGAGGATTTCTTAGTCACACATAATATAGATCTATATACAATAAATGACACCATAGGTTAAATTATAAATGGGGTTAAAGTTTCCCATATCTTTTATAATTTGGTAAACAAAATTGGAAACACTTGATTCCACACTCTTAGCTATATATATAGATCCTATTTTGCATCACAGTCATGACCCCCCTCCACTGGTACCCCTACTGGGCTGGTAGTAAAGTCCGGGGTGAACCCTAAAACCTAACTCCAATAGTCTACATGGTGGATACTATCAAAGATGGAATTTACACAAATTTGGGAAAAATTAATCTATTTATAAAATCTAATAAGATATATATAAGATCCACTAATCATCTCTATTTTTACATAAATGCAAAAGTTATCATTTCCCAATCCTAAATAAAACTACATGAGACAAAATCATATGCCATAACATAATGCAAGACTCAGCTCTTAGACCCCCTCTAAATACCAAAACAACAACATAACAATACTCTCATGGATTATCCTATAAAAACTCATGAAACACTGTAGAGGGGTGAGAACATAGGAGTACTTAGTAAAATCATATTTAATAAAAAGAACAAAAAACATGTGAAATCAAGATTTTAGTAAAAATATGTGTAATAACAACTATGTAAGAGATGTTGGAAATAATAATATGTTTATGCCACCAATATTAATTATCTGATATGTATCATATCTCAATATCAAACATAATAAAGGTAGAAATTTCACACATATTAAGTTACCATAATATTCACTATCACATCCAACATATGATGTTTCTCATCATAACGTTATCACATCCTGTAACACATTGATATCATCACAAAATATCAAATCATTCAACCAAAACCATTGCTAATCATATTTATAAACATCAATCATCAAGGGAATATAATAATAATACATATTAAGAATGAAAAAGGGAGTCTCAAAATATTTTTACTAGCTATACATATCATCTTCTTCGTCTTTCCATCTCAAACTGGGAGAATGCCGATAGGAGAACCTCTTACTCAATTATTAGAAAGTCAGAAATGAAATAAAAAAATAATCACGTCATCACACTTTTACATAAAACCGCTATATCATAAAGACCAAAACAAATCACCATATCCATAACTATATCACTATATTAACCTCATTCATCCATATAAAACATTTACTTGATCCCATCACAACCCAATTCCAAACAACATCAAATTATATGATCCAAATATGACATTATATAAAATATAAAACCACACAAATCATAAATATCTTATCCATGAGAAAAAATATTATTTTATTATGACAATATATTTGGTTAAGCAAAAAATAGTCACTTTTATATCAATATATTCCACCAACAAGACAATACTGTCATCAATAATGGATTTATCTTATTTCCCCTTTTTTCATGTGCTATAATTTATTCTGCTTCCATTGAACCACCAAAAGGTATCCATTAAAAATTAATAAAAACAACCCAATCCATTAACATAATCATTTATTATCTCTATTTACCAATATTATACCATTATTCTAGTCAATTTGTCTATATCATTCCATTCATCTTTAACATATTAGTACATTCCATAATCTAAGTTCAAACTACCTCTTCATAAACTAATTTAGACTTATCAATCCATTAATCACTAAAATCATTTAATTATTTTATTTTATGTTCATTTAGTTAATTAAAGAATATATCATATCTTCAGATGACTATGAATTACTCTGAAACCCAACCATATTATCCCAAGGAAAACCAAAATCGAAAGAGAAGAAAAACCACTCACTGATTCCACATGACCCATTAAGTACTAAGAAACTTCTCCCAATCAAGCTGAACCTCCAACCCAACGAATCTCCCAACACTCAACCTCACATAACAACACATGTACATATCCCTTTTTAATAGAATCTCACATAACCCAACCACATCACCCTTGGAAAGGGAACTAGAACTATTTTACCATGGGATCTCTATAATCTCACTATATAACCAAAGTTTCAAGGGATCACTCTAAGGTATGGTAAAACATTTAATGTAGTAAACTACCTGATATATAATAAAAAAATTTCCATTAAATACCCATAAACTATAATATATCCAATAATATCCCACCAAACTAGAATGGAATTAACTATAATTTGTTCATAAACCATCTTCAAATTAAACAATAAGAAAAATTATTATGAAGAGGAAAGAACCAAATCAACTCTAGAGAAAAAACAACACTATAAGAACCCCAAAAAATTATATTGAACATTACATCAAATTGAATCTTGGATTCCTATTTTCTCTAAATTCAATTCATAGGGTTCTATTTATTCATAATTTTATTTACAATTTCTTTATATTATATGAAATTTAATTCCATATTATCATTCTAACCACATCCTGTACCCATAGAACTTTATATCCCCTTAATTCAATTCTAGATCAACATGCTCTTCCAAAATTAATTTCCCATCCACATTCCAGCACATATAATTCTAAAAAATATTTAATATCATGAAAATAACATTTAAATAAAATCCAGCAATCATAACTTTTAGGGGACAAAGCGGCGATTTATGACCTTATCACTTTAAATGTTTTGTTCATAAACCAACCAATGCCTCATATCAATAATCTTTTATAGTAGTAGCATATATAACATCATCACAAGGAAAAAATATTGCAGAGATTTAAGAAAACATGGAATGAATCATGACATATATAACATAGTTAATTTTAAGAAAGAAAAATGAGGAAGTATAAAACATCATATTCCACTGGAATAAAACAAAAAAAACCTTCCCAAGAGAGGTTATTATATATTGGAATAAAGGGAAGAAAAAATGGAACCATTCCCCAAAGAAAAAACAATTTTTTGAGAGAAGAGTATAATAGTCATGCATAAATAAATTATCATCCCTATCCCCAAAACAAAACATATCCATCGATCCCAAGGGGAGATTAATCACTTACCCCATATAGAGTAAATATTAGGGATGGATCATTAATGGTTGAAGTATTAAAAATTATAATGGATTACAAGATTCAACAGGTGGGTTCAATAAAATATAACGATGTAATATCCAAAAATTCATATGATGGGGAGAACAAGAAATAAGGAATGATGATAAATCCATTAATTCAACACTAGGGGGAAAATCCAAGGTTTACATGTAAAATAGTGTAAATTATATTATTCTATAATATATCAAGAAATTAATAATTTTAGAAGATATAAGTAAGTAAAAAAATCCCATACCTCAAGGAAGATAAATAATTCCATGTCATGAGAACTAAATTCGACACGAAAAAATCCATGAGGAGATTCTAAGAATCTGTAACATCACATTCCACATGAAAATGTAAATTTTAGACCTCCAAATTCAAATTTTCTAATTCCTTCCATTATTCCTCGAATAATGATTAAGAAGAAGGAAGGGTAGAAAATAAAGAAATCAACTTAGATCAAAGAAGAAGACACATAACAAATAATAGAATTAAGATCGTAAAGGGACAAAAAAACTAAAGGAGAGGCCCCACAAGTGGCCAATTATTAAGAGGGAGATACAAAGTCTATCTAAGTTAATTATTCAACTCCTATTTTTTGAGGGACACGATAGAACCCACTAGGGTGTGGAGATACTCCAAAAGAATGTAGTGGAATTAGTGAAAGAGATATATGAAAAACACATATAATAAAAACAATTGACTTCTCATTCCCCAATGTTCATTTTGGATACTTAAAATCAGGATGATTTCAAATAAAATTAATGTGATGTCCTGACCTGGATGAATCTATAAACATTAATTTGATTGATGGGACACATGGCCTTAAGCATGCTTCCTCATATGACAGAGGCTTAAAACAAATAAAAGGGTCTAAAGTTGTTAAATTGGGGATATTATACCATATGGATCAGTACTAAACATAGTTGAATCATAAATAAATAAATTTTTTAAGGTTATAATAAAAACTAACAAGTATTAATAAACAAATAACCAGAATAGTGCAAAATATTGCAACCATGTATGAACATGATATGCCGTAAATATAAGATAACGAAATATACAACATATGATCCATACAATAGGTCTATATAGATGAAAGAAAAAATAAATAAAAAACTCCAACACCATAAGACATCCTAAGTACATGCTTAGCCACCACTCCCATGATAAATATGATCCCATATTAAGGAAACAAGAAAAAGGAACAATAGAAGTACTAACCTACAGTTAGGAGATCTATTTGGGTATCAAATGGTAACTCGAACAAGGTGTGAGTGAGTCTCAGTAGGCCACTACCAATGGTTTCTAGTGAAAATTCAGTATGTGAATATAAAATTTTATAATTTCTAGGTAGAATAAATTTAAGTCAACAATAAATCAATTATGTAAAACTAAACCATATCAGGATAAATTTTTTCAGGGGACACATGGATTAATATACATGCTTTTACCCAATATCGAATGTATTTAAGAATTTAACTTTTTTATTTAAATAGTATCAAGACCTGTGGTATGTATCCAAGTCATACAAGTACAGTGAAAATCACATAAGGGATTCATATTTAAATTAAGAGCATCAATCCAAGAATTAAATCCCATTGGGATGTAGATTTTCGTGTCTAAAAATTACCTTCAACTAATAAGAAGAACCATTACAAATAACTTTCATAAAATAATGACGAGAACCATATATAACTATTTAAAAAAAATATGAGTAGTTCTATGTCCATAATTTTAAAATAAATAAAAATGGGAACCATGTCCAACAATTTGCAATAAATATTGAGGTTATCCAAGTAAAAATTTCTCAAATAAAATATTAGGGTTCCATGTACATCCTCTTGAACCAGGGTAATGTGAAGCTTCATGACCGAGAATTACTAAGAAATGATGTGGAGGATCATATCCAACATCCTAATAAATAATGAGGAGTATCATGCACATCATCTTAAACCAAGTGGTTGTGAAGCATCATGCCCAAAAATTCCCAAGAAATGATATGGAGTGTCATGTCTATCATCCTGAACTAAAGGGGTGTGATGTTTCATTTCTAAAAGTCCTAATCAATACTGAATAGTACTAACCAAATATTGTATTTAATACTTAAACATAAGAAAAGAAATATATCTATATCTCTTTATGACTAATAATTAATTTAATCACTTCATTAAAAAAATCACATAAATGTGACAAAAATGGGACATATGAGTATAAATTATATAATACAATTCAATTGATCCACTTAGGTCGATCCATCATAATAGTCAAATTTAAATAAATGATCAAGAACCAAGGGGGTTTATCCAAATCATCTAAAATTCATTTCACTCCATTAATCATATCACTTGTGAGTAAAAATTATTCAAGTATTAAGTTTAATAATTTTTTATATTGGTAAAGTTTAATTCCTTAAAATTTAATAATTCAATTAGTCAAAATTAATAACTTTCCTTTTTAAGAGTCAGTAAAAACACACAAAGTGGTGTTTTGGCTAATTATATGCGTTTTTCATAAAGGAAAAAACATGACACACCCAAGGGGTGGTTTATGTTGAGGTATCAACCTTATAAAATTTCAAAAGGTCCCATAAATGGTCTAAGTCATGGTGTAGATGATTAAATTAAAGTGTTAAAAATTTTAGTAGAGAGGCCTAGAAAATATGGCTTGTGGTAAAATGGTGTATTTTATAAATGATAAGTATTTAAGGAAAAAACATAAAAACCGTCTATCTCATGCTTAGGAAGATAAAATCATCAAATATTGGCCTTTGGTTAGAGAAAAAATGAGGGGAAACAACAAACGTGAAAAATTCCTTAAAAATAATGCATATATGATCACATTGAAATAACATACAAGATGAGAATATAAACTGAGAAAAGAATAAATAGGACTAAGAGACATACCAAGGGCGATCTAATGCGATGAACAATGGTTTAATTGGAGCTTAGACAATAGTGATCTATAAAATCCTAATGGAGGAGGAGAGGGAGAGCTTCCTAGAGTAGGGGATACTAAGAAAATGATGTGGAGGAGAAGGAAAATTGGTTTTAGGGGTGAAAAGTGAAAAAGGTAAACTTTCAGGATCTTTAATGAGACACATAGTTTGGTTGAATGGTTAGTAAAACCATGCACCAACCCCATAAATCTCACTATCCACACACCCCTTACCTCACATGGTTCTATTGCACAAAATGTGTGATTATAAAATTCCATACCACTTCACATGGTTAGATGGATACCCTTTCATAGTTTAAAAAACCATTTTCTTATGCAATTCTGTTTCATGGTTTGGGTTTCACAGTTAGTACTAACCGTGTGCCAAATGTGATACCTTAGCCACCTCTCTCGAAACTGAGTTTCAAAAACCCTATTCTTTTGAAACTCATATGAAATTTTGAGGCACATATTGTCCCTTATACCCCATTAAAAGAAACCTTTTATAGTGTTACAACTCTCACAATTGCATTATAAATCTCTTTTTAAATTTTTTTATTTTCTATAAAATGAAAAAATAAAATTCCTTTGAACATTTGAACCCATCCAAAAAACAGGATCTTACAACCTCCTTATCTTTAAACATCTCATACCAAAAATCTTTGGTGGAAATTAACATAAAAAACCTATCCTACCTGGGTTAAAAATTCATGATAAAATGGTGATGTTGTGTATCAAAATGTCCAACAGGGCTCCAAGTTCCATTTTAAATAAATGGTTCTTAAGCCGGTAAAACCCAATCCAGCACCCGTTACCAAAGCTGAACCTCCAGATGAAAATTTCTAGATCCTTTATAAACTAAACAAAGATCATTTTATCATTTGATTATGCAACGATCCTATAGTGACTCCCAATATAGGTTCTTTCCTTTAATAGATAATCCTGAACCATGGTACTTCCACTGTCAAAATTTCCTAAAAAAGAACACCCTTGGAATCCTAATGATTCTCCTATAATGGTTTCCAACCAATTAAGCCCAATCTTACATGAGTACACTATCTTCAATACTCAACTTGATATATATGGTGAAATTCCAATTGACCTAGTCTAGCCTGGTCACACAACATTTCCTCACAAATCCATGGATAACCCTTACATTGAATTTGTTTTAACCCAATGATGTGCCAGATGTGGTTCCTCACTTACTAAAAACTACTACTAAAGACAACTCCAGTTAAAATGCCTTCATACAAATATTTTTGAAAATACTCTTCTTTGATAGACAATAGATCACCAAAACCTAATTCTAACACATTAAGTTCAAGGAATACTAATATCATTCAATTATAATTACTAAAAATTAAACTTGAATTCCATCTATGTATCCTATATGAAACATACCATGTCTATATCTATAGATATTCCACAACATGATCACTAACACACACCTAAACCAAAACCTTTGGATCTTCACAAGACATCCTCACCCTGACTCCCACACTTAGACTCCATCCAAGTCTATATTCAAACATGTAACTGGGATTTACTAAGGAATCCATCCATAAATTTTTCCATTAATCCAGTGAAATTTTAGTATCAATATGACCATCACTCAACCAATTTCTAGGTCCCACAACCCCTCTCACGTTAGGGTATCTCACCAGAAAACGACTTCGTAATACCCACCTTAGGATCATCCTTGTCATTACACCACCAAATATTTTTCTGGTTTACCATATACCTAACTACATCAATTCTTAAACATAACATATATTAAGGATAAGAACTTTCCCATTTATGAGTGTTAAAGAAATGTCACCCATCACCTGTTTCTTCTTTCTGAGAATGGTTCTCATGATGATCATCATGGTTCATCTCACAATGTGGGTCACCACTCTCAAATAACCTATGATTCCCCCCCACTCTATGGTTTATCTTATACCACTCATTAAGTGAAACTCCCATGGGTCCTTTCATAACACCATAAAATATGTTTAGATAGCTCAGTGTATAGATGGAGCTCTCTCAACGTACTCAAGATGACATCAAGATATTGGAAATGATCAACTATAAACTAGGAGTACACTAAGAATCCATCAATATTAATTTATATCCATCTTCATCTACAATAAAATAAATAAGTTGTTACTTTCCTTAACCAAATCTTGATACCACATCCCCTGAAAATGTGTGTTCAAGTCCAACCATGGGTCATCTAACTCACGTTACCCAGTTTAATCCTGATGACTCATCTACCATGGATAGAAATTTATCATTTTAACACCACTACCATGAATCCATTCCCATAACATAACTTATTGAAACCATCGATCCTAAAATCACACACAATCATTCATAAATTTATAGTTTAAATGGTACTATATGAAACTGACACATACCATTCCTATCTCACCCAACATAGTGGTTGTACAATCCCGCACTACCTGGTTCAATACACCCCTCATGCTCCCATGACTCATCCATAAAAAGGATAAGATGATTATTCTATAGGTAATTCCATTATTAATATACCATGATCTCCCTTGTAAGTCCTCTTCAAAATTTGGCACCCACCTGTGCCATGATTCATTAAGTACTACCCATCTCATGGTGTCATTTCAAAAATTAAAATTTTAACCAAAAAACCAATGGTCTATAGGGTTAGGAACCAAAAAATTCATTCACTTTTAAGAAAGTATTTATACCGAATCATAATAGGTTCTTTCTAAAAAATCCCCAGCATCACCATGCTTATATCACAAAACCTAAAAACATTTTGTACATTAGTCTCTAAATGACCGTACAACCAAGGTCACCAATAATAAAGGAATATGTTTACCTGGGAAAAAACCCTCTCATATGTTTCCCTAAATAAAATAAAACACCATCTCACTAAGGTTTGATTTAAAATAATGGGCCTCTAGGTCTATCGCCTTGCCTTACTGATTATGTCTCAAAACAGGGAAACTAGGTTTGTCCACCTAGAAAAAAAGGACTCCCACACAAGAACCATATCCCACTTAAGGAAAACTATTTCACAATACCTAATGTGTCTATAAAATATATCTAAAGAGGTAAAAATTAGATTAGTTATGGATATCATTGACCTACTTGGGTCAAAATCAATCAACATGGGTTTAACAACATCACATACCAAGCATAAGCCTACTAGGCCTTGATCCTCTTCAAGAATCCTTGTATGGGGAGTTCTCCCTAGAGGGTCATAATTTCAACATAAAAGGATAAAGAACTAACCCTCACCAGGTATCCATATATGATAATACCCCATTTATGATTAACTTCCCAACAACCACCCACCTACCTAGGGGTGTCATCTCATCAACTAAGAGTCCTATCTGACTTAAATGGTTATGTAAAAAAACCTACCATTTCTAGGATATCATCTTAAAATTATACCAGATTCCTATCTCCATGGGTGGCACCACAATGGGATAACCTTCCACTTATATAAGGAGTAAACTCTAAAATGAGGGTCATTACGTAAATATCACTAGGATCCACACCCTAACCTCTAGGTCCAATAAAAAAGAAGTCATCAGGGACCCACCAAAATTTCCACATTCCCATACAAGGTAAGTTTCATGGAAAAATTAAAATTAACCCCTTTACTGGGGTCCATTTTAAGAAAACCACTAAAAGTTTTTCATCAAGTCATTACGTTGATTCACATTTATTATAACCATTAAATAGTCTTAGATTAATTAAATGTAAAGTACTAGTTACCAATAGACTGTACTTGACTCCTTATTTAGCTAACACCTTAAAGCATTCTTGGAAAATTATCACATAATTTCCTTTTAAAACATTTATTTAGCCATAAATTATTACAATAGGGATCAGTTAAAGAAAGTTTCAATCAAAATATATATATGAAAAAACTTTTTAGGTTGTAATTAAAATTTTAATCAACTAATTACACATAAAAATAAAAAATTAAAGTAAAAAACTCTCTTATCATACCATAGAGACATTTTAAGTAATATATGGCCATATATTTATGTGAAACATCATATGGGTGGTTGCTGAAACATTAATTAACCATCCTAGTTAACATGAATATACTCCCATGGGATCAATTACTAAGGCATAAAATATATAGTCGACCTAAAAGGGTCATGTAATTCCGACATGGGTTTAGTTATACAGGAAAATATTCCCAATTTATGGAGTCAACACTCTATAAATTACAATTGGAATCCCATTTAAGTGAAACATAATAATAGTTGTTTTCTTAATGATTAGTCACACTATGAATGGATTTATCTCAGAAGCATAACATGATAAAACCAAAATACTTTGGAGGAATCGAGCATAATGGAATTCAGTTACATGGGTTTTTATTCCCATGTTCTAGAGTTACATGCCTTTAAAGTTGAAATTGGCACACTATTTAAAAGACATCTATCACTAATAATTTGATTTTAATAATAAAACTCCCATTTACCTTATCCTTTTAAGAGTTTATTAAAAAATCAAAAAATTTCTAATATTTAACAGATTGGATCGGTTCTATCATGTATGGATTTAGTTATGCGGGAATCTATTCCCAAGGTATAGATGAAACCACTCTATAAGTAATAATTAGTATTCCATTTAACTAACATACCTAATCCACCACTTGAATTGATTGAAAAAAATCCATGTTTATTTACATTTTAAAACCCAATTGAGGTTAATTCATTAACAATTTTAAAACCATTTCAATTGTTTAATTTAATTTATGAGTGGGTAAATAGAGTTCCATTGTAAATTTATTTGGGAAAAAAAATTTTGTTGATGCATGCACTTTATTTCACTCTCCCAAGACCATATATATAACAAGAGAAATCATATTATAAGAAATTAATATATGCATAAATGGAAATAATTATAGAATCATGGTATAGATATAATTATACTAATTAATCACACAAGCATAGTGCATAGATTAACATGGTCCATAATCACCCAAGAATGGTATACAGATAAGCATACTAATAACATGTGTATCCTATGTGCTTGGAATAATGCATGAATTAACCTATTATAATTAAATTACAAGCAGAGATATAAATCCCCTAAATTAATAACCAATGAAAATTCAAAAAAAATAACTCAAGGTGAAATGATAATCAAATGTAATAAAAAAACATGTACTTTAGTCTAATCCTTGTAAAATTGATCATTTCTCTATCCATGGTTTGAACATTCATAGAAAAAAGTTATTTACCAAGTTCTAAAACATTCTTAGTATTATGCATACCCTCCCAAAATAGTAAGACAAGGAAAAGAAAAATCTCCGATCCCACTTTATGACATCCTAACCTGGATCACTCTATAAACATTAATTGGATAGGTGGGCCGAATGGCCTCAAGAACAACTCTTTCGTATGCTAGAGGAAACTTACTAGTAGTTAAGGTCTAAAGGTGTTATATTGTAGAGAATATATCCTCTATATTAGTAATAAAAATAATTAAATAATAAGGAAATTAAATTAAGGGGGAGATAATAATGCAAAAAAGTAATGATAAACATATAACCAGACCAGTGATAAATATTCCAACCATGCATGAACATGATATTCCATAAATAAAATATATCCAAGAAAACAATAATTGATCTATATAATAGGGATAGATATATGAAAGAAAAAATAAATAAAATACTCGAAATATATATGGTATCATAGTACATGATAAACCACTACTACCATGCTATATCCTACCCCATAATAATGTAACAAAAAAGAGGCACTAGCCAAGTCCTAACCTATATTTAGGATATTTGTCCAGGTACCAAATGACTGTTTGAACAAAGTGTAAGAGAATCTCAGTAGGCCACCCCAAATGATGACTAATGAAAATCTAGTCTATGAATATAAAATAGAACAATGTGTATATATAAAAAATTTAATGTTTTAATAATGAAATTATGTAAAAATAAACCATGTCAAGATTAGGTTCCTCATGGGACACCTAACCAACTATAAATTCTTTAACCTGATCTAGAATGTATCACATTATTAAAAAGTTTATATTAATAGAACTGAGTCCCATGGTATATGATGAAGGAACCCATGTAAAATTAGAATCATATGGGGGTTTCATATTTAAATGATAAGAACCAATCCAAGTATCAAAAGCTAAGGGAACTGGGAGTATCATGTCTGAAAATTCCATATAACTGATTAGGATCACCATTACCAACAACTTTCATTAAATAATGAGGAGTGATATGTACAACTATCTCATATAAAATACAATGAGTTCCATGTCCAACATTTTTAAATAAATAAATAGGATCACTATTTCCAATAACTTCTGATATATAATAAAGAGATCCATGTATAATTATCTCAAATAAAAGATGAGGAGTGCCATTTCCATCATCCGAAACCAAGGGGGTGTGAAGATCCATGCCTAGAAATTCCAAATAAATGATGAGGAGTATCATGCCCAACATCATAAAAAATGACAAGGGTCATCTTTTCCATCATCCAGAACCAAGTTGGTGTGAATATTCATGACCAAAAATTCCCAAAAAATGATGAGGTTCATCAGGTCCAACATCCAAATAAATGATGAGGAGCATTATGTCCATCATCATGAACCAAGGTGGTGTGAAGCGTTATGTACAACGTCTCAAATCAAGGCCCAGTAGTTCTAACCACATTTTTCATTTAATACTTAAATAGAATCCAAGATAGAGATCTTTATTTCTTTATCATCAACCATTACTCTAATAATTTTACTAAAAAAATCACATAAATGTGATAAAAAAAGGGATATGTGAGTATACATACCATAATACAATTAAATTGATCCACTTAGGTCTTTCCATCATAATAGTCAGACAAAATTAAATGATAAAGGACCAAAGGGGTTTATCCAACCCACCTAAAAATTAAATTCATTCTATTTATCATTTACATTATGAGTGAAAAGGACTAAAGAATTTAATTTAATTATTTGGATACAAGCCAAGTGTCATTCCTTTTAATTTCACAATTAATGTAATACATATTAATTTCGTCCCTTTTTAAGAGTCTTTCCAAAAACACCAAGCAGTGTTTTGGTTAATTATGTTCATTTCTCATCAGGGAAAAAAACATGACACACCCATTGGGTATTTTATGTTAAGGTATAAACCTTAAACAATGTAAATGGGTCCCATAAAGGGTCTAATTCATGGGATATATGATTAAATTATAGAGTTACACATTTTAGGAGTGACACATATACAATCTCGTGTGAAAAACAATGAAAGATTTTATAAAATAAAATGATTTAAGTAAAAAACATATAGAGAACATAACTCATGCTTAGGATGCTTTACTCATTATATATTGGCCTTTGGCTCAAGATTAAATGAGATTAAATGAGAAACAAGAAAAATTCCTCAAAAATAGGGCATATGATCTAGTATTAAAATAACATCCAAGATGATAAGAGAAACATAGAAATAAAGAAATAGGACTAGGAGTCCATCCAAAGGTGATCCCACATAATGAATGATGGTTTAATCAGATATCATAAGAGGGAGATCCATCAAATCATAATGGAGGAGGAGAGGGAGACCTTCCATTGGATGGGGACACTATACAAATAAAGATCGGAGAAGGGAAATTGGTTTTAGGGGTGAAAAGGTAAAATGATAAATCTATAGGATCTTTAATGAGACACATGGGTTGGAAAAATGGTAATACAAATTGTGAACTAACCATGTAGGACTCACTGTCCACACACTTCACACCACATACAGTTATAATTCATTGTTAGTCAAGCCATTAACCAACCATGTGACCCCTTCTATAGTTAAGCACCAATTCAAATAGTTATCGATATCCCCTCACATGGTTTGAACAAAATGTAGGCCTATATAATTTTACCTCAAGGTTTGGGCCACATGATTAGCTCTAACTATGTGGTAACAGTGCACCCTTAGCTTCCTCTCTTGAAACTGAGTTCCCGAATCCCAACACTTATGCAACTATTATGAAATCCTAAGACAACTCACAATAATTTAAAACTATACAAAAATAAAAAACCAATGTTTTAAAACTCTGATAATTAAATTCAGAAGACCATTTTTTAAGTTTTCATGTCCACCAAATGAAAAACTAAAATTCATTTAAAATTTTCAGCACATACAAAAAACAGAATCTTATAGGTAACATAATTAAGTAAAGAAGTTTATGTTAATATTTTTAACAACCATTCCTAAGTATATGGTGTAGTGAATCCTAATTTATTATTTTTAGTGCCTCTCATACTGCTAAAATCCCTTATAGAACAACAACAACATGCCTCAATCCTCACCATTTTGGCCTACCTACTTCCCATATGGAGACTCTATAAACATGACCATCCACTACACCCAATTAAAAAACTTCTCTATCACATGGCGTTCTTCACTCATATCAATAGAAGAACTATAGAAGCCACTGCCAACACAACCCCACAAGCACTGCCCCCATTTTACATAGGGATTAATTTTGATGCACCAAACACTCTAAAAAATTGACCATTATGGAATGGTGTCCTGTTACAGACTCTCATACATTCTAGTCTCTACCACCTAGAAATAATGCACTTCCCTATTCCTTATAAGAAATTCCTCCCATGAAAAACACCTTAAAAGCTAGTCATTTTAAGTCCCTATTTTACATAGGGATAAATATCAAGAACCCCATCTACCATGGAAATTTCATAGCCTAAGGTATACCATCCTCTAAAGAAAATGACCAACCTCTATGGACATCTATAAAATTACCAACTTGAAATGGATTTTTCACACGAACAGTCTCAAAAATGATTTCCACCGCATCCACCACCACAACAAGGTAAACCTATAGAAAGAAAAAAAATGCAACACCCACATCAAAAACTCCTCAAATATATCTCTAGATTCATCCAATAACCAAAAAATACAAGGGGAGGGATTATAAAAAACTAGGTCATTACATTAGATATCTCTCAAATATTTCTCATCATTGAGAATTAAAAAAAACCCATAGAAAATAAAATCATTCCCAAAGAATGAAATTGAGGAAATAATTCCTTCATATTCAAATCAAATTATTCACAACTAGTGAATCCAAAGAAATACTAGGTTGAAAAATCCATAAACATAATGTCAATGGGGAGATACCTCTCAAATTGGATTGATGCACTACCAAAAAAACCACATAAAACATTTCAGCACCTAAACCATAACTCTATACCCACTGAATATTGTGACACACATTGTCCCTTGAAACAACCATATTGGAAATTCCCATTAACATAACAATGAAAATTGATCAAATCGCCTGATATAGGGAACCTTAAGCTGCTCAACCCCCAGACTCAAAGCCTAGCCCAAAACATAGAAGATAACTTCACATTATTCAGGTATAGATTTTGAGACCTAAAAATCATAGCATTAATATCAAATTCACCAAAAACCTAAGATGGATCCTTACTGAATCCTTATCTTATAGAAAAGTCTCAATCCATGATCTCATTATGATCCATCACTTCTTCCCATGACTTCATCCAAAAGGATAAAATAGATCGTTGATTCTATAACCTTAAAGAGGACTCAAAATGATATGCTTGATCTAATAAAATTTCTAAGAAATATGAAACTGTATAACTAGGGTCAAAGAATTATTTTTGAATTCTTAGAAACTATCTCCCCTTACAGAATATTTTTAATCTCTTTCATTAAAAGATCCATCCACTTACAAGAGAAAAATTCCTTCTTGAATCTTTTAATAAACTCTTCCCAATTCATCCCATTTGGCTTTCCCCACTTATTAATCTATTATAATAAATCCACCATATGAAATGATTCAAATTATATATAGAATTATAACCAATACATATTCTTTACAATCTCAAAGGAAACATCAATCTATTCTAACCATTCCTCAACCTTCTATCTATATTCTCTAATGATGATCTTTGGTACTTCCTTCCACTGAAAATTAACCAAATATTCTTTTCAAAATTACTATTATTTCACCCACACAACATTTCAAGGATATTTCAAGGGAATATATTTGATTCAATATCAAAAAACCAAGTCATCATTTCACGAACCATCCTAGAGGGGCTCGTGCCATGACTCCCCAAGCCTGCCTCCAATAGGCCAACGGTTGGAGACTTGCACTGAGAAGGAATATCACTAACATGGGAGACCTTAGCCTAAGTATCTACACACACACACATATCCATGCATACACAATGATTAAATGTAGAAAACAACTGAAAAACCATGCATTCATACATGTTAATCCCACAAACCGAGTATGAGAGGAATAAAATCAAAGTAAATAGGTCCAAATAAAATCCCACCATAAAGAGACTAAAAAACAAGTCCAACCTAAAATTAAAACTGGGACTATTGTTAGAAATCCATAGGAACACATCTCAATCTATCCAGCCTCACTAAGAACCATCTGGTCCGGACCTATATAGGATACTTCCAAAAGGTCAATCGTCTTCACAAGACATGAAACATGCAAGAAAATCCTATGCATGGGTGAGTATAAAAATACTTAGTAGGAAAACCGTAAAACCACAAATCATAAAAAAGGAAATACAGTTAGCACCACCCAATTATATGTCTACAAGACATATAAAAAGAGTATCCATATATACTCAATAAATACAAGAAGTCTAAATATAAGTCACCACCATGGTATACCAGCCTAGGATTATATGTTGATGATTCCAAAAGGCACTCACCTGGGAGAACACACAACTGATTATGAAAGAACTACTGATATTTATCCAGGAGGTATTTCTCATCAGGTCTCACCAATAGAAATTACACACCGAAGGTCTGAAGAGATACAATACATAGATAAGGATCACTTCTAAGTCCATTAGGTGATATCGACAACTCAATCAAGATTAACCTATAAAATAGAGTATTGAAGGATGCATATTTTTGGTCATGATGATAACAATAACTCTACCTAAGGCATGAAGATGAATAGAGGATCTCACTTTAGGCCTCTTAGAGGGATTCCAATGACTCTAACCATGAAGTCATACTTAAGGGATTTTTGTCCTAGGAGTAGGATACAATTTCATACTATACATCAGGGAAAAAGATATGGGAAAAAACTAAAAATAATTTTCTATGATACATAGGAAAAAGGATCAAATCTATGTAAAATAAAGTACACAACCTAATGTGGGGGTCACACGTTGTGTCCCTTGACCCCAAATCCTACCCATATAAACAACCCATATATATTTTCCATGTTAGTGTAGAAGTACACAACATGTAGACTTCCTTTTTAGTCTACCCATGTGTCACCAAATGGCTTTATCTCATGTACATGTGCCTGTGTACCAGTACACGACTTAACCCATGTACTCGGTCCATGCTGCGTCTGTGTGGTTGGTACACGATGTGCTTCAACCTGTGTACTCCAACCCATGTTCATGTACCATATGAGGTACAAACCGAGTCACTGGGTAGTGTTCACATGCTTTTTGATCCTTAATTCCAACCCAAAATCCTAGATACCAATAAGGGGTCCCACATGGTTTCTAGATCAAGATTACATTCCTTGTTGCATTAAAAATTCAAGAAACTCAAATCTACTTCATTTTCATTCAGCTAATCCTTCAACCACCGATCTGGGGATTGTTTATCTAGGACAATCTATACCATATCTCATCCAATCCCTTATATCATTGAACAATGTGTTCCATAATCAAATCTATTCAAAAAATGGATATGCCCACTGTTATTCATTGCATGCTGAATAACACGAAAGAATGAAAAATTGGTTATCCAAAACCATCAACTTCACCCCCACTTCCATTATCTCACCACCGTCGTGTCATTCCAATCTCATATCTATGATTTTGGGTCATTATGACAATATATATGTTCGAAAAAATCAATTTATGGGGATATATTGAACCCTGGTCCAAACAAAGAATGAACATGGTGAACGATGAACTATGGGAGAAAAGCACAAGAAAAATAAGAGTAAATGTACTAGATTGATGTTCATGTAGAACTCAATTAATTTTTTAAGAAAAAAATGAATTGATAAACAATTAAAAATTAATTCTCCCAAAACCCTACTAATATAACCAATCCCACAAGATGACCGAACCACAGATCAATCTGTTCATTTATTGATTCATGTTCATCATAGAAATCAAGAACGAGTAACAAATCCAATCAGAAAAAACATACTACCTCAATTTGGACCCATTTATTATATATAGTGATGTGGTTTCATAGTCGTTTGCGAGATCCTTCAATTCCATCCTATTCCGGTCACCGATCCTCAATTTGATCACCATCCACCAACATAATCTCATCCCATGCTATCCAATTATTTGTAGGGTTATGCAGCTAACCCTGAAATTTTTCCACAAGTGTTTATTTAAATAAAGTTAATTATGTTGCTACATGAACAATAAAATAAAATAATTTATTTAATTATTTGGTTCATTTTATTCCAACAATGAATTTTTAACAAACAACCCATGATGACCAAGGTTAATTTTCTTCTAGTATAAAACATTAATTATGACCTCAATGGTGCCCTCATATTTCTGATCTCATCCCCCATTTATAATATATTCTACATTAATTAGAAAACTATTCACACATGATATTTAATATATATAATATTTCTTAAACATTTTTTAAGGAACACTAGGCCTTAGAATCACACTCTATATTAGTTCATGGGCTCAACAATAATCCTTACAAAATCCAAAAATAATACATAGAAAATAAAAATCATTACATTCTCCACCTTGGGGCTTTACATCTCAAAAAATCAAAACAAGGGTTAGACAATGATATGTCGATACCGAGCATGAATATAAGACTACCTCTCCCATGTTCTCTCCAAAAGACTTATGTACGACCCCCAGACACACACTAAAATAATTGATCACCCATAAAGGATCCTCTCCTTGCGATTTGTGATCTATACTGGGTACTCTAAAAAGGTAGCTCTATCATCAATATACATCTCTCTCTAATCGATAACATTCATGGGTTCATACACATACCTTATCAGCTACAACATGTGGAAGATGTCATGCACCCAGTCTAACTATGGTAGTAGATCTCATAAGTATTCCACCTCCCTAAATCTACAGAGTATCTAGAAAGATCCAGTGAATATCATAGATAGCTTACGGCCCCAATTAAATCACTATAATCGACATTGAGGTGAAACTCGTAGGAACATAAGATCTCCTTCCCTGAAACTCTGCATGGATCCTTTGTATACCCGCACAAGACATGAAATGGATTTGTGTAGTTCTCATCTACCCCTAGATGATCTTCACCTTCTTGGTATTTTCTCTCACTAAATTTGGGACCATTATTGAAAAATCTATTTGCTCATTAAAAAAAAGTGTCGACCTATAGAGGCACTCATACAAAGGCTCAAATGGTTCCATACCGATGGTGTAATTATAAATATAATTTATGAAAAGTTCACTAGTGGTAGGTGATCCTCAAAACTATGTACAATTTCCAAAATGAAATCTCGTAGCATGTCCTCATGATAATTAATGGTCCGCTCAGTCTGCCTGTCAGTTTGGGGGTGTAATGTTTTGATCAAGTGTAACTGAGTCCCAAATTACTTCAAAACTCCCTTTTGACAACCTGTATTTGAAATGAGTATCACGGTCATAAATCATTGTCTATCTAACTCCATGAAGTTAGACTAACTCTTGCATGTATAGGCATCCCATGTTCTCTACTAAACTCTTCTTTTGAATATCTGAGATGTGGGATAACTTGGTGAGTCAGTCTACGATCATCTAAATGACATTGTGTCCCTAGATGTACATATTAATCATGTCTTGATGTCCATGGATATCCCATCCAACCTTTTCTCTGACACCTCAAGGGGTTGAGTAAATCCCATTGGAACTTTGTGCTCATCCTTCACTTGCTGAAAATTATGGCATCGAGAGACAATCTATGAAACTACCTTCTTTATCCCTGGCCACCAAAACTAACATCAGAGTTCCTGGTATATCTTTTCCACACTTAGATATACCTATGAATGAGATTTATAAAACTTTCTTCGAACCTCCTCGCATAATGTCACTGGTAAAATCATGAGTCCTCTAAAAAGAAGGAA
Source organism: Viscum album (assembly GCA_963277665.1). Taxonomy (NCBI): domain Eukaryota; kingdom Viridiplantae; phylum Streptophyta; class Magnoliopsida; order Santalales; family Viscaceae; genus Viscum; species Viscum album. The sequence goes on along the minus strand of OY728139.1, from coordinate 114,394,117 downwards.
ATTCTCCCCACCTTTAGAAAATACATCAGAATCATGTCTAGTAGATATATGTGTACGTAGGCTCTCATAGTAGGTATCACCTAGGTATGCCTCCCTAAATTTCTGCAATAGAAGAGGGGTAACAACCTTTTTCTGGAGGTAAACTGTGCCATCTCCATACGTAAAGGATAATTGAAACGAGGCTAACTACTCTAATTCCTTGTTCAACAACTACAAACATGATCTCTAGCTAAGAGAATATGGTACCATGTTCACCTTCATAAGAGTATAGAAAATTTCTAAGTCATAATCTCATAGGAACTCTAGCCATCATCTCTATCTCAAGATAAGATCCTTATAAGAGAAGATATACTTGAGAATCTCATGGTTGAAGTAGATGATAAACCACTATCCCATCAGGTAGTGTCACCACATCTTTATTGTGAATACCACCACTGCTAACTCAAGATCGAAAGTAGTGTAGTTATTCTCATGTGGTCTCAACTAACATGAGCCATAGGAAATCACCGCACACTTATGCATCAAAACACAACCAAGCCCAGTCCTCGATTCATCACAAAAAACTACTTACTTGACACCCACCTTTGGAAATATAAATATGGAATCACTCATCAAACTATACCTCAACTGTTGAAAAGCCTATTTTAACCTTTCTATCCACATGAAAGGATGCACCTTTCAGGTTAAAGATGCCATGGGTGCTGATATCCTGGAGAAATATGGTATGAATATCTGGTAATAGACTTCCAAAACATAGAATCTCCACACCTACATTATGCTTTTGGGTGGCTCCCAAGATATCAATACCTCGACCTTGGATAAGTATATTTACACTCATTATGCTATGATAACATTTCCCAGAATATGGACCACCTGAATCCAGAACCGGCACATCGCGAGCTTTTAATAAATCTGATTCTCTTGGTGTACATCTAGAACTATCCTCTGGTGTCTCGCATGATCCTCCTCACACGTTGAGTACATAGGGTTATCATCAATAAATACTACCATGAAATGGTTTAAGAAAGTTTGAATGATTCAGTTCATGAGTCTCATGAACACTGTTGGGGCATTCGTCATGCCAAAAGGAATAACCATGTACTCATAATGATCATAGAATCATTGAAATTTTGTCTTCAATATATCTTCATCCCATACCCACAACTAGTAATATCCTAACCTAATTTCAACAATCAAGAATCATTTGTTACCCTATCAACTGATCAAAGAGGTCATCAATTCTTGGTAGTGGATACTATTTCTTCCCAATCACCTGGTTCGAGCACCCGTAATCCACATATAACCTCAAGCTTCCATCGACCTTCTTGAAATAAAACAATGGGGATACCCATGGTGAAACACTGGGTCTAACAAATCCCTACCTATGAGATTTCTCCAAATTCACCCTTAGTTTGTGAATCTCTATAGGATACATCTGATATGCGGGAATAGATATCAGTTCCTTCTTAGAGTGTAGATCAGTGCAGAAGTCTTTATCTCAGTGAGGAGGTAAACATGTAGCATCCTTAGGGACTAATTCCTTATACTCTACCACCATTATAGGAAACTGAGAAATAATAACATCAACTACTGTAACACCCCAAGATTCCATGGTATGCTTCCCTTTGAATAATTCAATAGCTTGCATTGTATGCAACTTCGAGTTCTAACACACACCCCAACCAATCAAACTAGCCGTTATGAATTGTATTACCCACTTTTTGAAATTTTATCAATTTTTTCTTTCAAAATGGACTTCATTTTTAGATTTATAATATCTAAATTAGCCTAGGGTAAATATTTGGTAATTTTCCGAAAACGTTCAATTTTTGATGAATAGTGAAAAAAACACTGAGTTATAGTTTAAAACCAAATTTTTATTTAAATAATTATTTATTTTATTTAAATTTATTTTAGGTCAAAATAGATACATAATACCTATATATGTTCAATGTAATTCATTGGAGTCAGTTTATAATAATTTTAGATATATAAAAATTTTATTGAACTTTTCACCGTCTTTTACCCATTTCCAAGGAGAATTTACAAATTCACATATAAGTTAATTTTACTGCTTCTGTGAGTGGAATTTTAAAAATCCGAGAGACACAGTTATTATCAAAGAGTAAAATGTGGTTCAATAAGATAAAAATAATTTTTGTTGAATAGTAACTTTTTACTTTTATTTACCATGATTAAAAGTAAATAGGGTAATTAAGGGTAAAAATGATATTATTATTACATTAACACATGTCATAATTCTATTGGATAAGTATAATTCGACCAAAAACAACCTTAGGAATAAAATATGAACCTATTTGGTCCACTTGGATTAGATTAGGACATTTATTATTATTTAATTCAAAGAAGAGTTAAAAGAGATAAAATCAAAGTTAAATAACTAAAATATTTTTAATATAGGGTAATAAATAAGATAAATTATATTATAAATATTAATTATAAATATAAAAATACTTCCTACATAATTATATTTTAGTTATAATTTTTATACATTAAATAAATTAATTTATTCATGACACAATGGTGATGCAGTAATTACCTAATTTATGAAATATTAAAATAATTGATATTATAAATATCAAAATAAATGTAATTTTTGACTTTTTATGAATTAAAATAATTTTATAGATTAATATAACATATTAGGGTTGGTTAGATTAATTGTTTTCGAAGTAATAATGCTATTATGAATTTAGAAAAAACAAAATACCAAATAGTGTCAAAATTGACATAAAAGAGTTTTTAAAACAAATATTATATTAATAATTCATATTCTATTCCTAAAAATCTATGGCTCGGCCAAAAAACTTATATAATGATAGGTATATCAATAATAAACCACTTGGGGTTATCTTGAAAGCATATAGAATGTTTATTAACCATATAATATAAAAATACAAAGAGACATGGTAAATGTCAAACTATTTAACTAAGAGTTAAATATAAATGATAAGGTTAATATAGTGACCCAGACCTATCTAAAAACTATTTTTTGAAAGGATTTCGACCCATCCCAACCTTATCTTATAAATAAGTCACTTTGGAGCCATTATAAACCTAATATGAAATTATTATAAAATAATAGTTTATGTTTTTTCAAAGGTTCCCCTCACCCCTCTTATAAAAGGGAACTTCCACTTCTCTCAAATTCAGAACTTCAAAGTCTTTTGGATCAGACAACTCCTGCCCAAATATTCTTTCAACTTCACTAACTTCAACCTAGATCCCTTAGTTTGATCATAAATCCAACCTATGGAGACCTTTTGATCAAATCAAAAGGAAGATTCTGAAGAAGAGGTAATGTTTTCACCACCCTCTTTCAAGTTCCTTTCTTCTTCAACTTCTTCGTTATTTGTTATTTCCATTATAAAACAATAACTCCGGTATATTCTATATAAAATTATGTTATTTAAAATATGTTACAACCATATTTAGTATTCTATCCGTCCCTTGAATGACATGTCACCATACGTGCGTACGTACGACTTACCGTCTCCACGTCGTGGTGTAATTGTTATTCAAAACATTATTTTTTTGATGGGTATGATAATGATGTGTAATTGAAGTAAATAATAAATATAAAATTATAATTATTACTTATATATGATATACCATCTAATTATATATTATTTTAATATCAAAATAAGGATATTATCGCTCGTGTGTACGTACAGACTACTGTCTCTGCGAACACGGTGAGATTCATTCCCCATCATATACATTCAAGAATAATTATCATTTGATGATTAAAAATAAAGTTTAAGTACATGATATCATTATGGATATTAATAATACACAACATATCCATAACAAACAAGGCTTATTTAACAAAACATATAAAAGAAAACGAGTAAGTTAACACCTAAAATGACGATAATACTAAGATATTATGAACAAAGAAATGTTAAAAGATCATATATGATATAATATTAATGTATATTATTCTTATATAATTTAATAAAAAATATTTAACCATTATAGAGGAGGTTAAACTACCCTCAACCAAGGAAAATTACAAGGTAAGGGTTTATTTCACAATCTCTTCATTATCCGAGGTTGTTTATACGTAATTATCTACTGGGACCTCTTTATCATCCACATCCATGTTTCTTAAAAATGTATTTCAAATAATTCTTAATATTTTATAGACTATGGTTTAAATTCATTTATACCCTTGTTTAATTTTTATAAGATTTTTATAAATGAATCTTTCCGTCATTTTTCAAACAAGGTCCTTTTTAACCTTTTCGACAGAATTAATGTAAGAATGTTTTTTTAACTTATACGGCGGGTGCGGCTATTGTCCCCCATTATAAAATCGTCGAAGCTTCCCTTACAATATGATAAAATATTTTCAAATTAAATGTTTTATTTTATAATTATGTGACTTTTAAATGATTTCAAAAAGAGATATTTCTATCAAATAGTTTTGATTTCATTTATGTCAACATCTTTTGATGGATTTTAAGCTTATTTGAAGTTGATTTATTATGATAAAAAAACTTCCATATAGTTTTTAAGGTTTTGTGATATGTTTGAATGTGGATGTTTTATTTTTATACCATTAATGGTTTATGGATAAACTATCGACATTTCGTATGCTAGTTTTAATAAGAATGTTTATGTTATGTTTAAACCTGTTCATCTGAGGAATGCATTGGACTTAATAAGTTACGGGTGGAGACCGCTATAGCTCCTCAATGCATCGATAGGTCTCATGAGACAAACTAGTGTCTTGGCACAAGGCCTTGACAAAATCTTATTTGTAGTCTTGGCACAAGGCCTTTACTATGTGGTTATGATAGTCTGGCATTATGCATTCCATCATTATGAAAGTGGTTATTGATATTGCATGTGATTATTCGACTAGTAGAATACCCATGTGAATAAGTAAATGACGTTATTTAATTTTATTTCTGCTATATTAGTCTGAATTTCAAGTTTAAAAGGATTTTGTTTTAGTTATACATTGCCTTAAATATTTATGCTTATTTATAAAAGTTTTTGCTATATTATTATCCTTACTGGGTATCTGAGATCACCCCTTTCTATGTTTTATTTTTTCCCAGGATGTAAAGAAGTATATTATGACTAACCTGGAGGGATATTCTAAGGGATAAGTGTATTAAAATGGGACAAGATGTTGTTGTTGTTTTGATTTCATGATGTAATGTAAGACTTATGAATATATCTAGTTTTTCCAAGGATACTAAACTAATTGGTATTTCAAGATTTGATCTTTCTTGTGATCATGAAAATGTTATGTAATAATGCACGGACTCTAGGTAACTGGGGTAGGGGAGTTACAATTGGTATCATAGGATGTTTGGTACAAACCATGGAAGCTAGATTTAGATAAACTCTGATTAGAGAACATAGACCTAAGATGGACTTTGAGGATTAGTATAGAAGAACTTCCTAGAATTTTGGTATTGTATAGATTTTGTAAGTTTTCTGAGAAATTCATCCATGTATGGATACGATCAAGTAGAGGCGGATTTGGAATAGATGTACCTAAGGGTAAAACCCAAAAACACTGCATTGATCTAGACTCTAACGGGAACTGGTGCATGACAACAGGCCTTGCTGCACTCTTGGTTACGACACTCCCAGGGGATATGCTTAGGATAATTCTCATTTTCTTTACAAACCATTATTAAGGGTTTATGAGTATATACTTCCTCAAATAAAACATTTTTATGATTATGAATTATATCCATAAACTATTCAATTCATGTTAATTGTTTTACAAGTTTCGATTTATGTATTGTGATTCATAAAATAATCTAGTGTATGCCATTGTTTAGAAATGGTACATAGTGGAAGAAATAGAAATCGTATCAATGCACAAACTCCATGTAGATATTTCCCTCTTGATCAAGATAATTATAGTGGAGCTAGTGATGCAACTGGTGCTGATCAGATAATCACCAAACTGGGAAAACTCACTTAGGTTATGAATAATAACCTTACCTGTATGGAGCACCTAGATCCACAGCGTGGAGGATAAATTTTAGATCGCTTCATGAGGAAACAACCACCAAAATTCAATGGGAATAAAAATCCATTAGTACCTGAGCAATGGATAAATTCCTTTGAGAAAATATTCCATGCCTCGGGGAGTAGTGAAAGGGAAAAAGTTATCATGACAGTTTACCGCCTTACTGGAGATGCTGACCAATGGTGGCCATTGATTCAAAACACAAAGGAGGATGATGAAGTATCAAATATGGGATGGAGGGAGTTTAGTGATATTTTCTTAGAAAAATACTTTCCTCGTGACCATCGAGCAGATATGGAAAGGCAATTTCTGAGTCTGATACAAAAGGAGGATGAGAATGTCACAAAGTATGAGGCTAACTTTACAAGGTTAGAGAGGCATGCAACAGATTATATAAGTAACCCAAGGAGTAAGATTGATCATTTATTTTATGGGTTAAAACCATTTCTCCGTCGAGCTTTACTCTCACAATCCTTCTCATCATACGAAGATATTGTCTCATGTGCTATCAAGATGGAAAAGGAATTCTCTAGGTATTACGACTTTAAAGAAAAGAAATAGAAGAAGAGATCTGCTGATCACTCTAAAAATGGAAATAAGTGGAATAAGGGAAAAGTTGAATATCCATTCTTTGGTAAATGTAGGAAGAAACAACCTGGTACTTTCTTGAGGGGAATGAGAGTATGTTACAATTGTAGGGAAAAAGGTCACCAAGATCGTGATTGCAAGGGGAAGAAATAAGCTACCGATGTTCAATGCTACAACTGCAGGGCGATGGGACTTTATGAAAATGAATGTCCTAAGCGTCAGAGGAACTTACCTCAGAAAAGGTAAAGGGATCAAGACCAAGCTTATGATATCACTACAACTGAGGTAGAAGCTCCGAAAGACGTGGTGGAAGGTAATTTAATGGTTTCTATAAGTTTATCAAATGATTTATTTGATTCTGGATCATCGCTTTGTTTCATATCTTCCCAGTTTGCTAAGAAAATTAGATATTTATAATTTTATTTAAAAAGGGAGTTTTTAGTCAAAACTTCTAAGGAGAGTATCATTGCAAAAAAGTTTTGTGAATCAGTCACCATTAGAACACATAAATGTTCTTTATATATAGATCTCGTAGTCATACCCATGATTGAATTTGATATAATCCTCGGTATGGATTGGATTTTAGACCATGATGTGAAGATATATTATAAGAAGAAAGAGGGTACAATTCCTGATGATGATGATAAAGAACACCTTATCTTTAGAGTAGAATCATCACCACCTGATTCTTATCTAGATCCACCCCTAGTAGCTTAACTAAATTCAATTATCGGGGAGGAAGAGAATAATATAACTCTGGGCGAGGAAAGGAAGTTCAAATAGAGGACATACCTATTGTGAAAGAATATGTAGATGTGTTTTCGGATGATTTACCTAGACATCCTCTAGAACGAGAAATGGAGTTTACATTGATTTAATTCATGTTTCAAGGCCTATATCGAAGAACCCTTATAGAATAGCCACTGTGGAATTAGTCAAACGAAAGAAAAAACTAGAGGAATTGAGTAATAAGGGATTTATTCACCCTAGTGTTTCTCGATGGGGTGCCCCTGTCCTTTTTATTAAGAAGAAAGATGGATCTATGAGGTTATATATCGACTATAAGGAAATCAATGCTATAAAAATAAAGAACAAGTATCCCCTACCTCACATTGATGATTAATTTTACCAACTACAAGGAGCTAAATAATTTTCAAATATTGACATTTGATCTGGATACCATCAATTGTGTGTGAAGAAGGAAGACATTCCAAAGACAGCATTTCGAACTAGGTACGGGCAAAACTAGTTTACATTAATGCCTTTTGGGCTGACTAATGAACCCTCTGTTTTCATGGATCTAATTAACCAAGTTTTCAAGGAATGTCTTGATGAATTTGTAGTGGTATTTATTGATGATATCTTGGTATATTAAAAAACCTACGAATATCTTGAAACTCACTTGCGTATTATTCTAAATACTCTTATAAGACATGAATTATATGAGAAGTTTAGAAAGTGTAAATTTTGGATTCAGGAGATTTCTTTTCTTGGCCATATTGTCTCTAAGGATGGAATATCTATTGATCCTTCTAAGACAAGAGCAATCCAAGAATGGCCAGCTCCGACGAGTATAACTGAGGTACACCATTTTATTGGTTTAGCATGTTATTATCAGCATTTCATCCATAACTTTTCCCTATTGGCGAACCCATTAACGAAGCTCACACATAAAGGGGTTACATTTGTTTGGAAAAAAGAGTGTGAATAATTTTTTGAAGATATGAAGAGAATATTAGTAAATGATTTTATATTGACTCTACCATTGGGGAATGATGGGTTTGTAATTTATAGTGATGCTTAAAAGAAAGGACTTGGTTGTGTCCTTATGCAGAATGATAGGGTTATTGCCTATGCATCACGACAACTAAAAATTCATGAGCAAAACTATCCTACTCATGATATTGAGTTAACAACTGTTATCTTTGCTTTGAAGATTTAGAGACACTATATCAATGGTGAAAAATGTTTGATTTATACTGATCACAAGAGTTTGAAGTATATTTTCTCACAGAAATAACTCAACATGAGGAAAAGTTGATGGCTTGAATTACTCAAGGATTATGATTGCACGATACACTACCACCCAGGTAAGGCAAATAAGGTGTAAGATTTTTTGAGAAGAAAGGATCATAGAGTTTTGAACAAGATGAGAATTGAAAGGGATCCTATTTTCATGGATCTAGTGAAGATGGACATGGGAATAACCATGCAAGGTGAAACATCAATTATTTTTAAAATGGTTTCCAAACCATATTTACTAGAAAGGATTAAGATTTCACAGACCGATGATGAAAAGTTTCAAAAGAATATTAAAGCTGTGAATGATGGGAGATTGAGTGACTTTGTGTATGAATATGGAATTTTGAAATTTGGGAAGAGACTTTGTGTTCCCAATATACCTGAACTAAAAAGACAATTGTTGGATGATGCTCATAGTTCCAATTTCTCTATACACCCTGGGAGCACCAAAATGTATAGAGATTTGAAGGAACATTTTTTGTGGGACAACAGGAAGAGGGAGATTGCTGATTTTTTGTCAAGATGTATGGTTTTTCAACAAGAGAAAGCTGGAAGGAAACAGCCTGGAGGAGTCATGAAACCTCTTCCCATACCTGAGTGGAAATGAGATAATATTATGATGGACTTTGTCGCGGGACTTCCAAATACTCATAGATGGAATGATGCAATATGGGTCATTGTTGATCATCTTACCAATTCAGCACATTTTATTGCTATAAGAGAAGATTTACCACTTGCACGCCTAGAAAGACTGTATATTAATGAAGTTGAAAGACTTCATGGAGTACCCCTATCTATTTTTTCTGATTGTGATCCCCATTTTACTTCAAGATTATGGAAAAGTCTTCAGAAATCCCTGGATATTGAACTTTGTTTGAGCACTTATTACCACCCCCAAACTGATGGACAATCAGAACAGACTATTCAAACCTTAGAAGACATGTTGAGATAATGCTCACTTGACTTTCAGGGTATGTGGGATCAATATTTACCTTTGGTATAATTTTCCTATAACAATATCTTCCATTCAAGTATTCAGATGGAACCATATGAAGTGTTATATGAAAAGATATGTCGCACACCAACCTGTTGGGATGACGTTGGTGAAAGAAAAATCGTTGGCCCATAATTGGTGGAAGAAACTATGGAAAAGGTGAAGGTAATCCAAAACCACATCAAAGAAGCTCAAAGTAGGAAGAAGATCTATGCTAATAACCGAAGGAAGGATTTTGAATTTCAGGTAGGAGATCTTGTTTTCTTGTAGGTATCTCCATAGAAGGGTGTTATACATTTCGGTAAGAAAGGTAAATTGAGTCCCAGGAACATCAGACCTTTCGAAATTCTAGAATGAATTGGGGTTGTAGCTTACTGTTTGGAAATGCCACAAAGTCTCTCCAAAGTTCACGATGTGTTCCACGTATAACTGTTGAGAAAATACATGCCTGAACCAATGAATGTACTCACCTATGAAGAATTAGAACTGGAACCCGATCTGTCTTATTGCGAAGAGCCCGTCAGGATTCTTGATACCATAGAACAAGTGCTAAGAAACCGGATGACTCATTTGGTAAAAGTTCTATGGAGAAACCATAAGATGGAAGAGGCAACGTGGAAACCTGAGGAACTTATGATGAAGAACTACCCAAGTCTTTTCATGCAGTAGTATTCTAGAAATTTTGAGGATGAAATTATTTGAAGGAGGGGATAATGTAACACCCCATGCTTCCATGGTACACTTCCCTTTGTATAATGAAATAAATTTCATTGTACGCAACTTTGAGTTTTAACACACACCACAACCAATCAAACTAGCCATTATGAATAGTAATACCCAATTTTTGAGATTTTATAAATTTTATCCTTCAAAATGGACTTCATTTTTAGATTCGGAATATCAAAATTAGCCTAGGGTGAATTTTTGGTAATTTTCTGAAAACGTTCAATTTTTGATGAATAGTGAAAAATAACACTGAGTTATAGTTTAAAATAGAATTTTTACTTAAATAATTATTTATTTTATTTAAATTTATTTTAGGTTAAAATAGATACATAATACCTATATAAGTTCAATGTAATTCATTGGAGTCAGTTTATAATAATTTTAGATATATAAAAATTTTGTTGAACTTTTCACCGTCTTTTACCCATGTCCTAGGTGAATTTGCAAATTCATATAAAACTTAATTTTACCACTTATATGAGTGGAATTTAGAAAATCAGAGAGACACTGTTAATATTAAGGGTTAAAATGTGGTTGAATAAGATAAAAATAATTTTTGGTGAATAGTAATTTTTTACTTTTATTTATCACGGTTAAAAGTAAATAGGGTAATTAAGGGTAAAAATGATATTATTATTACCCTAACACATGTCCTAATTCTATTGGATAAGTATAATTCAACCAAAAAAACTTTATTAATAAAATATGAACCTCTTTGGTCCACTTGGATTAGATTGGGACATTTATTATTAGTTAATTCATAGAAGAGTTAAAAGAGATAAAATCAAAGTTAAATAACTAAAACATTATTAATATAGGGTTATACATAATATAAATTATATTATAGATATTCATTTGAAATCTAAAATGATTTCATACATAATGATATTTTATTTATAATTTTTAGACATTATATAAATTAATTTATTTATGACACAATGGTGATGTAGTAATTACCTAGTTAATGAAATATTAAAATAATTGATATTATAAATATCAAAATAACTATAATTTAGACTTTTTATAAATTCTACTACTTTTCTAGGTTAATATAACATATTATGGTTGGTTAGATGAATATTTTTCGAAGTAATAATGCTGTTATAAATTTAGAAAAATCAAAATACCAAATAGTGTCAAAATTGACATAAAAGAGTATTTAAAACAAATATTATATTATTAATTCATATTCTATTTCTAAAAATATAAGGTTCAGACAAAGGACTTATATAATGATAGGTATATCATTAATTAACCACTTGGGGTTTGCTTGGAATTATATAGTAAGTTTATTAACCATATAATGTAAAAATACAAAGAGACATGGTAAATGTCAAACTATTTAACTAAGAGTTAAATATAAATGATAAGGTTAATATAGTGACCCAAACCTATCTAAAATATATTGGTAGAAAGGATTTAGACCCATCCCCACCTTATCCTCTAAATAAGTCACTTTGGTGCCATTATAAACCGAATATGAATTTATTATAAAATAATATTTTATGTTTTTCCTAAGGTGCCCCTCACCCCTCTTATAAAAGGGCACTCCCCCTTCTCTCAAATTCATACCTTCAAAGCCTTTTGGCTCGGCCAAAACCTACCCAAATATTCTCACAACATCCCTCGGTTAAACCTAGAGGCCTTAGTTTGATCATAAAGCCAACCTAAGGATCCCTTTTGATCAAATCAAAAGGAAGAACCCGAAGAAGAGGTAAGGTTTTCACCACCCTCTTTCAAGTTCCTTTCTTATTCAACTTCTTCTTTCTTTGTTATATACATTCTAAAATAATAAATCGAGTATATTATATATATTGTGATGTTATTATAAATATGGTACAACCATATTCATTATTATATCCATCTTTTGAATGACATGTCATTATACGTGCGTACGTATGACTTACCGTCTCCACGTCGTGGTGTAATTGTTATTCAAAACATTATTTTTTGGATGGGTATTATAATGATATGTAATTTAAGTAATAATAAATATAACATTATGATTATTCTTTATATATGATATACCATCCAATTATATATTATTTTAATATCAGAAGAATGATATTGTCGCTCGTGCGTACGTACGGACTACCGTCTCCATGAACGCGATGAGATTCATTCCCCATCGTATCCATTCAAGACTAATTTAAAATTTATGATTAAAAATAATGTTTAAGGACTTGATATAATTATGGATATGAATAAGATACAACCTATCCATAACAAACATGACTTATGTAACAAAACATATAAAAGAAAACGAGTAAGTTAACACCCGAAACGACAATAATACTAAGATATTATTAACAAAGCAATGTTAAAAGATCATATATGATATCATATTAATGTATATGATTTTTGAATAATTTAATAAAAAATATTTCACCATTATATAGGAGGTTAAACTACCCTCAACCAAGTAAAAGTACAAGTTAAGGGTTTATTTCACAATCTCTTCATTATATGAGGTTGTTTATACGTAATTATCTAGTGGGACCTCTTTATCATCCACATACATGTTTCTTCAAAATATATTTCAAATAATTCTCAATATTTTATAGACTATGGTTTAAAGTCATTTATACCCTTGTTTACATTTTATAATATGTTTATAAAGGAATCTTTCCGTCATTTTCCAAACAAGGTCCTTTTTAACCTTTTCGACAGAATTAAGGTAAGAATTTTTTTAACTTATACGGTGGGTGCAACTATTTTCCACCATTATAAAATCGTTTAAGCTTACCTTACAATCTTATAAGAATATATTCAAAGTAAATGTTTTATTTTATAATTATGTGACTTTAAAATTATTTCAAAAAAAGAGATATTTCTCTCAAATATTTTTGATTTCATTTATGTCAACATCCTTTGATGGATTTTAAGCTTATTTGAAGTTGATTTATTATGATACAAAACTTCCATATTGTAACACCCCAAGCTTCTATGGTACGCTTCTCTTTGAATAATGTGATAGCGTGTGTTGTACGCAACACCGAGTTCTAACACACCATAACCAATCAAACTAGCCGTTATGACTAGTAATAACTACCTTTTGAAATTATATATATTTTATATATCAAAATGGACTTCATTTTAGGATTCGGAATATCGAATTTAGCCTAAGGTGAAATTTTGGTACTTTTCGGATAACTTTAATATTTTGATGAATAGTGAAAATTACTAAATTTTAATTAAAAACAACTTTTTTAATCAAAATAATTAATAGTGGTAAATTATGAATTTGAGTGGTTTTAAATTATATTTAGAATATATTTTTATCATTTAATATAATTTTGGTCATTTGACATAATTTTACAATTAAACCGAACATAAACAAGTGTCAATCTTTTGATAGTTATTATCTCTTAAAAACACGTTTTTGTTTTGACAGCGGGAATTAATTTTAAATTAATTTCTGCCACTTCTGTGTTTTGAATTTAGAAAAATGGATTCCATATTTGGAATCAGGATGTTCAAATTGTGTATATAGGTAACTTTTATTTTTAGACATTTTGAATAATTACTGCGGTAAATATTTTATTTACCATGGTTAAGGGTAAATCCGGTAAATAAGGGTTAAACAATAATATTATAATAATACTAAATTACCCTAAAACGTGTCCTAGATTTATTTGTTGATACATGTTCGACCCTAGGAATATATGGGTCGATTTTGGGACCCCATGGGGCCACTTGTAGGTGATAGGGACACTTTATTTTAATTAAGTTAAAATGAATACAAAAAATGACACAAGCATATATCTTTTAGAAAAACAATTTTTACATAGGGTTATATATGTTGGATTTTAGATTATAAATATTTATTAGAAATATAAAAAGCTTTCCTACATAATTATATTTTATTTATAATTTTTAGACCTTAAATAATTTAATTTATTTATGACAGAATGATGATGAAGTAATTACTATAATAGTGAAAAATTAAAATAATTGATATTATAAATACCCAAATAAATATAATATGAAACTTTTAATGAATTAAACTAATTTTATAAGATAATATGATATATTAGTATTTATTTCATTGACTTTTTTAGATGTAATAAATCTGTTATGAGTTTCAAAAAAATCAACTATTTAATAGTGTCAAAATTGACATAAAAGAGTTCTTAAAACAAATATTATATTATTAATTGATATTAAATTCCTAAAAATCTATGTTTCGGACAAAAGACTTATATAATGATAGGTTAATCATTAATTGACCACTTGGGGGTCGCTTGGATGTATATAGTAAGTGTATTAACCATATTATATAAAAATACAAAGAGACATTGTAAAAGTGAAACTAATTAACTTAGAGTTAATACTTAAAGATAAGGTTAATATAAGTACCCAAACCTGTCTAAATTATATTGGTTGAGTTTTTTTAGACCTATACCCACCATAAAATTTAAATAATCAACTTTGGAGCCATTAGAAACCGAATATGAATTTATTATAAACTAATATTTCTAGTTTTTCCAAAGGTGCCCCTCACCCCTCTTATAAAAGGAAACTCCTCCTTCTCATTTCTTCACACCTTCGAAGCCTTTTGTTTCGGCCAAAATCTGCCCAAATACTCTCCCAACTTCACTCACGACAACCTAGAGGCCTTATTTTGATCCTAAAGCCAACCTAAGGATCCCTTTTGATCAAATCAAAAGGAAGAAACCGAAGAAGAGGTAATGATTTCACCACCCTTTTCCATGTTCCTTTCTTCTTCCACTTCTTCTTCCTTTGTTGTTACAATTCTAAAATAATAAATCCAGTATCATATATATACTGTGATGTTATTATAAATATGGTACAACCATATTCAGTATTCTATCCACCCTTTGAATAACATGTCACCATACATGCGTACGTACGGCTTACCGTCTCCACGTCGTGGTGTAATTGTTATTCAATATATTATTATTTGGATGGGTATAATAATGATGTGTAACTCATGTAAATAATAAATATAACATGTTAATGATTCTGTATATATGATATACCATCCATTTATATATTATTTTAATATCAAAAGAATGATATTGTCGCTCGTGCGTACGTACGGACAACCGTCTCCACGAATGCGATGAGATTCATTCTCCATCGTATCCATTCAAGTATAATTATCATTTGATGAATTAAAAATGATGTTTAAGGACTTGATATTATTCTGGATATTAATAATATACAAAATATACATTACAAACATGGCTTACGTAACAAAACATATAAAAGAAAACGAGTAAGTTAACACCCGAAACAACGATAATACTAAGATATTATTAACAAAGAGAAGTTAAAAGATCATATATGATATCATATTAATATATTTTATTCTTTTATAATTTAATAACAATTATTTCACTATTATACAGGAGGTTAACCTACCCAAACTAAGAAAAAGTACAAGGTAAAGGTAATTTCACAATCTCTTCATTATCCGAGGTTGTTTATACGTAATAATCTACTGGGATCTCTTAATCATCCAAATCCATGTTTCTTAAAAATGTATTTCAAAACATTTCTACTATTTAAAAGAATATGGGGTAAAGTCATTTATACCTTTGTTTTAATTTTTATAAGAGTTTTATAAAGGAATCTTTCCGTCATTTTCCAAACAAGGTGCTTTTTAACCTTTTCGACAGAATTAAGGTAAGAATGTTTTTTTATACGACGGGTGCGGTTATTTTCCGCCGTTATAAAATTGTCGAAGCTTCCCTTACAAGATTATAAGAATTTTTTCAAAGAATTTTTTTTATTTTTTATAAATATATGACTCTTAAATTATTTCAAAATAGAAAGAGATATTTTTCTAAAAAGAGTTTTGATTTCATCTATGTCAACATCCTTTGATGGATTTTATGCTTATTTGAAGTTGATTTATTATGATACAAAACTTCTATATTGTATTGAAGGTTTTGTGATATGTTTGATTGTGGATGTGCTATTTTTATACCATTAATGGTTTATGAAGAAAGTATTGACATTTCGTATGCTAGTTTTAATATGAAGGTTTATGTTATGTTTAAACCTTTTCATATGGGAATGCATTGGACTTAGTAAGTGACAGGTGGAAACCGCTATAGCTCCTCGATGCATCGGTAGGTCTCATGAGACAAACTAGTGTCTTGGCACAAGGCCTTGGCAAAATCTTATTTGTGGTCTTGGCACGAGGCCTTGGCTATGTGGTTATGATTGTCTGGCATTATTCATTCTATCATTATGAAAGTGGTTATTGATATTGCATGTGATTATTCGATTAATAGAATATCCATGTGAATAAGTAAATGGAATTATTTCATTCTAATTTTTCCATACTATGTTGAAGTTCAAGTTTAACAGGCTTTTGTTTTAGTTATACATTGCCTTAAATGTTTCTGCTTATTTTTGAAAGTTTCTGTTATATTGTTATCCTTACTGGGCATTTGAGCTCACCCCTTTTCTATGTTTTATTTTTCCCAGGAAGTGAACAAGTAAATTATGAATGACCTGTAGAGATATTATGTGGGGATATGAGTGTGGAATATGGAGAAAATATGTTGTTGTAGTAATTTTCCACTTGATGATGTAATGTAAAACTTTATGAATATATCTAGTGTTTCCAAGGATACTAAACCAATCAGTCTTTAGAGATTTGATATTTCTTGTGATCATGAAAATGTTATGTAATAATGCACCGACTCTAGGTAACTAGGGTCAGGGCGTTACACATATAGTATTGAAGGTTTTGGGATATGTTTGACTGTGGATGTGTTATTTTTATACCATTCATGGTTTATGGATAAAGTATCGACATTTCGTATGCTAGTTTTAATACGAATTTTTATGTTATGTTTAAACCTGTTCATATAAGGAATGTGTTGAACTTAATAAGTGACAGGTGGAGCCCACTATAGCTCCTCGGTGGATCGGTAGGTCTCATGAGACAAACTAGTTTCCTGGCACAAGGCCTTGACAAAATCTTATTTGTAGTCTTGGCACAAGGCCTTGACTATGTGGTTGTGATAGTCTGGCATTATGAATTCCATCATTATGAAAGTGGTTATTGATATTGCATATGATTATTCAAATACTAGGATATCCATGTTAATAAGTAAATGGAATTATTTCATTTTATTTCTTCCATATTATGCTGATGTTCAAGTTTAAAAGGCTTTTGTTTTAGTTATAAATTTCTTTAAATGTTTATTCTTATTTATGAAAGTTTCCGATATATTGTTATCCTTACTGGGAATCTGATCTCTCCCTTTTCTATGTGTTATTTTTTCCCAGGATGTGAAGAAGTATATTATGACTGACTTGGAGTGATAGTCTAAGGTATAAGTGTATTAAAAGGGGACAAGATGTTGTTTTTGTATTGATTTCATGACGTAATGTAAGACTTATGAATATATCTAGTGTTTCCAAGGCTACTAAACTAATCGTTCTTTTGAGATATGATATTTCTTATGATCATGCCAATGTTATGTAATAATGCACCAACTCTGGGTAACTGGGGTCGGGGCGTTACAACTACCCCAAGGTTTAGGCTAGGTAACTGATGAGAAATCAACTTCACCCTCTTATGCATGATCCCATCCTACACCACTCGGGTTTCATTTTCACCTAAAAAGGAAAACCTAGTTCCATCACTTTGAACACACTGCATCCTTCTCCTGAATCAGTCAATATGGTCATGAAATGTGGATAATTATCCTATACCAATGATGACGTTTTAAGGAATCATCAATGCTACTAAGATATTCCAGCATAAACTCTCACCTCCAAGAGTTTCCTCACACTATCGGCACACATATGTGACTATTGATTCTTCTCCAATAGGAGTATTCAAGTGGAAGGGTTGAGTGAAGGGCTCAAAAAAAATCTCTAAGTATTGAAAAATATTTTTGGAAAGAAAATAATGAATAGAAATTTTGTCTACAAGTACTACTAATATGGTATAAGAGACACAGATTGTACCTCAAATCATTACTAGACTCTCTAGGTCATAAGATTTGGCCACCTACAGCTGTACCCACCCCTATCCTCCAACTCTTTGATCTTAGTGTGGACTACTTGGGGGTGGTGTTGGTAATAATCTCAAGTTTCTACCACCTCATACATCTCTCCTAGCTTCTCTTCCTCTCCCATTCTCGGTGAACCTGCCTTCTCTTGTCGTTGCCTCTTCCTCGGTACCCTATCCTTGTTCTCTCTATCAGTTGTATTATGAGTCATAAAATCTTATGAAATATGATCCCTACCATCACATGAGTAACACTACCTCTCTATGGGAAGACTGTACCCACCTTGTAATCCCTTAACCACATGAACTCTATCCTAGTACCTACTCCGGAAACATATCAGACATCCAAGTCCCTATGATTGACATTAGATCCCTTCTTCTAACATCTCTTCTCCTATTTTCCCACTACTAGAAACCACTGACTATATCTTCTTATCCAAGAAACTCTCAACCACCAAGACTCCCTCTAGCACCACAACATAGTTAAGAATTAATATAGGGATGAAAATGGCTCAGATATCTCTATTAAGACAACATTATAATGACTGATCCTTGAAGAATTAATCCCAAACCATATCCATCAAGAACCTAGAGTGGTTGGTAAACCTCAATGAATAATCATCTAATATCATGCTTCCATATTGGAGATACAAAAACTCCATGATATATACAAACCTCAACGTAGTTGGAGAGAACTTCTCCTTTAAGAGACTCTCAAACTCCGTACACAAAAGAGTTGGCTCATCACAAGATGGGGTCACTAAATCCCACAATCTCACTATTGATCCATGAAGAAGGATCACCAACAAGAACACTATATTATTTTTTTTATATCCTGAACAGACAAAAAACTACGGTCACCGACTCTGGCTAGTTCTTATCTACTCAGGGGTTAATCTCACCTCGAAACCTAAGGGGTTCTATCACTGAAACTCGTGATGTTCTCTCAGCCTATGCACCTCATACACTTTTACTAAAAGTACTATGTGATGATCTATAGGTGGTGGGATAGCTGGTGAACCAACTAGAGGTAACATCTTGTGAACTGGTCCCTGAATCGACACCTCATCCTTGAGGGTATTATCCTCATGATCATGATGTCAAATCCGAGAATGTATATGTCATAGAGGAATCATGAAATTAAATCATATATACCAAATTCAATAAGTATATATAGACATATGACTCAAGAAGTACATGGAAACCAAAACCCATTCCTATATTATGCATGTGCCATTTTTTGTTCTACTACAGGTGCTCTCATGTATCGATTCAAAATGCAGGTGATCAGAGTCTAGGTGTATGGATACATTGTCAGATGAACCAACACTAGTGTCCCTAGTCTGAATGCCAAACTAGAAACACATAACACTATTGGCCAAAATCAAACTCATAGACTCTCAGTCCTAATGTTAAACTGACAACTCTGATACCCCTATGTCATGACCCATCCTAGAGTGGCTCGTTCCTTGACTCCCCAAGCCCGCCTCCAATAGGACAGGGGATGGATACTAGCATTGAGAAGGAATATCACTAACATGGGTGGGATTAACCTATGTTCTTGTACACACACACATCTCCAATCATACAAAATGAAGAAATATAAAAAAAACTAAACAACCATGCATGTATACATCTAAATACCACAAAAACATTATGGAAGAAAGTTAAGTAAAGTAAATAAGAAAAAATAAAATCCCACCATAACAATTTTAAAACACAAGTCCAACCTGAATGTAATACCAGTACTGCTGTCAGAAAGCCATAGGAACAAACCTCGATTTATCTGGTTTCACTAAGCACCATTTGGTCCAAGTATGTCTAGAAATATACCAAAAGTATGATCATCCACACAAGGCACAACACATGTGGGAAAATCTTGTGTAGGGGTGAATATAACAATACATAGTAGGACACCCTAAAACCAAAAATCATATAACTAAGTAAGTATATTTATCTCTACACTATTATATGTCTATATTACATAAAACAATAATATCTAGATATACTCAACAAAGATAAAACCTTTAAAGGTAAGTCACACCTGTAGTATATTAGTCTTTGTTTCTAGATCAATGATTCCACAAAGAACTCGTTCGAGAAGAAACACTCTTGTGTATGAAAGAACTAACGACGTCTGTCTAAGAGGTAGTTCTCATTAGGTCTCATCATTAGAAAATAAATTCTGAAGGTATGAATAGATATGATACACAAATGAAGATCACTTCCAAGTCCATGGGGTGATAACAAAAAATCAATCAGGAATAATATTCTATGTAGAGGATTGAAATCCAAGTAGTGTTGTTCATGATGTTACTAAGAACTCCAAATATGAAATGAAGATGAATATAGTATCTCATTCTTGGCCTCTCAGAGGGATTCAAGCAACTGTATCCAAGAATTCCCACTGAATGGATTATTGACCATGGATTAGGAGACAATTCCACACTAACCCTCCAGAAAAGAGATATGGGGAGTTAAACCTAACAAAACATGTCCAAGATATAGAGGAAAAGTGCTCCAACCATATATAATAAATTACATGGTGTGTATTGGGGGTCGCACATCATTTCCCTAGACCCTGGGTCCTATTAGTTTAAATGGACCATGTCTCTTGACCGTGTCCATGTAGAAGCACAAAGATTGTAGAATGCCGATGTTTTCTACCCATGTGTCAGAAAAGATTTATTGAGTGTAAATGTGCCTGGGTACTAGTACACAACTTATCCCATGTACTTGGTCTAGGTCAAGTCGGTGTGGGAGAGTATACGGCAAGATCCAACCCATGTACTCCAACCCATGTCTTTGTACACTCAGAGGTACACACTGAGTCACCAGGGAGGGGTCACATTCCATGTGATAGGGTCATGTGCAATGTGGTCCTTAACTCATACCTAATACACTATCTATTACAAAGGGGGACCCACACAGTGTATAGATCTGAATTAAACATTATTTCCCATAGAATATTCTTCAAAATCAGATCTTCTAAACAAACATTTTGACGCTCCCTCAACCACCGCTCTAACAAATATTTTATAGAGGAAAGGAAGATCATAAATCATCTGAGCCTCACCATATTCGAACAATTTTTTATCCCATTAAATCTATTCATAAAATGGATCTACACATTGTTCCTCATTGCACGTCAAAGAATGCCAATGAATGAAAAACTCAGTATCCAAAAAAAATTGATTCACTGCCGCTCCCATCATCCCACCAACATCATCTTATGCTGATATCATATCTAAAATTTTGGATAGTTAAACCAAGAAAAAGTTGTGAATGATTGATTGATCAGGATATGTCAAACCCCAAGCTAAATAAAGAACACTGGTGGTGAATGAAGAACAGGGAGAGAAAATCACAAGAAAAAATAAGAGGAAAAGACCTTAATCGATGTTTATGTTGACCCAGATTCATTTTTTTGAGGATAAAATGACGAAATAAACAATTAAAAAGTAATTCTCCAAAAACCCAATTAATCTAACACATCCTGCAAGATGATCGAACAACATATCAATCTGTTTGTTTATTGATTCACATTCATCCTAGAAATCAATAATGGTGAATGAATCTAATAAAAAATGTCCTAATATAATTTTGATATATCACTAATGAATAATTATTTGTTGTCATAGTCGTTGGAGAGATTTTTTGATTCCGTCCTATTCTAGTCATCGATCCTTGATTCGGTCGCCCTCCACCAACAGAATGTCATCCCATGCTCTCCAAAGGCTCTCCAACACTTTTTAGGTTTATGCGGATAACCCAAAATATTTTTCATAAACGTGGATTTTAAAAAATAGAATTAGGTCACTATGTCATCAAATAAATAAAATAATTTATTTATTTATTTTTGTTCATTTTATGTCCTCAATTAATTTTCCACAAACAACCCAAACTGACCAAGGTTATGTTTCACCTCAGGTAAACCTCACATTTTGAGCACAATGATTCCCTCTAATTGTTAATAGGGGCCCACATTTAGAATTTATTAATCTTTTTCAGGAAAACTATGTGCATATGCTATTTAATATATTTCAAACATTTAATCTATGCACACTGCGCCTCATAATTGTACACCATCACAGTGACTGTTCTTGAAGATAATACATAAAATATCTATAAATAATACATATAAAATACGAGTCATTACATATCATGAATCAAATGAATCACAACAACACTAAATATAACACCTCATCAAGTAGAAAAACATAACCATTGGCCCTAAATCCACTGAAAAAATATTTATGTCATCTCAATAAATTCTTTCTATGAATTAAATCTTGTCATTGGTTGGACGTCATCCCTACCTTCCTCAATCCCACACATTCCCCAAAATCTTCTGTTGGCATTAGTTAATAATGGTTTCATTATCATACTGACTACTACACATTGTTAGACTAAATCATTATAGGGATATCATTAACAACTTACAATACTTCATTTTGAGTAACTTTACTAACCCCAATTAAATATGATATAAGGTTATCCATACATGAAAGATTATGCAATGACATCATCAACACATAACCAATCAAGAAAATAATTTCCAATCAAAAAATGAAATATTTAACCAATAGAGAATCCAAATTTTATTGGGGATCCCATGATAGATTCACATTCATATTCTATTATAATGAGAGAGATTAAATACATGTATCATATTATTTTTTCATTAACATATTAAAAAACAACATTAAACAAATATAGGATTATACATTAGTTTCTGTCTTATTTATTCTTCCCTTAGTGGGAGTGTGCCACTAGTGAAGGAGCCTCTGAGCGGCGAGATTCTCCCAATCCGCGGCGGCTTGGGTTTCTTCTTGTTTCAGTCTCCCTTCCCCCCTCCGACCTGGTTCTGCTTGTGGATGGTGCACCTAGTTCTAGGTGGCATTGTTGAGTCTCTGTGAGCTAACTCAGCATGGTTCGCATCCTCTCGTCATCAACGACTCTCGATGTGGATCTGTTTTTGACTTCGGCGGAGCGTCTAGGGTCAGCGCAACCTTCTCGGCGAAACGTCAATGCTCAGTACGGTGCGTCCATGGTTTCTCGGCTCATCCGGCTCGACCAGGTGCCGTTTTCCGGTCAGATCTGCAGCTTTTGGAGGGGGGAGGTCTGGGTTGCAGATTCTGTGGGTTTTATGGTTTTTTCTGATTTTTTTGTGATTTCTTTCTTATGGTTGGATTCAGTTTTGGTGTTTTGGTTCAATGTGGTTGGTTCCTCTCTGGCCTTTCCTACTCATTTCTATGAGGTTTCGGAACCTGATGATGGGGCATCCATGGTTTTAATCGTAGCAGACTCATGCCCAGAGCGATGCCTCTGTTTCAGGATGACCCGTATCCCCTTATTGGTGGAGCTCCCTTAGCGTGGGGTTGGGACACCCAGTCCTAGGTGACGATGGCCTGATCTCTCACCCTTCGGTTTGTCTTCCGGACTTATGTAACTGCAGTGATATGGGTGTTTGAGAAGGAAGACGAAGTCGGTCCAAAATAACCGTGGATGGAGGTGGTTATATTGGTGATTTCGAAAGGGTGAATGGTTTCTTTTTTGTTGGATTCTATTGGATTGGTGATTTTGAAAGGGTGAGTTGTTTATTTTATGATTTATGTTGGTATGGTGATGCACTCAGACTCAAATCGTGGATCAGGCCCCAAATGAGGTTCCAGAGCTTCCCTTCATTGTTGCAGTGTTTTTCAGATTCAGATGTTTGAGAGGGTATGACATTATCCCTCAGATCGGGCATGTTCTTTGACACAGGACAATTGCTTGCTATTCCGCTTTGCAATGATAGAGTGCTTTTTCATGTTGATATGATGGGGAGGGGTATCTCCATGTATCATTTTGGTTTATCTCGCTTGACCTTCATGTCATGTTTTTGTCTTAAGTCGATGATGTCTGTAGGGTTTCCCCCTTATTCCCTCAAAAGGAGGTTTCTATTTTAAATAAAAAAATTGAAGGCTTCTGGGCCATTGGATGGATGATTCTTCCCTTATTGGACTCTGGCTTTTTTTAGGGTTGAAATGTGGTTTTTAACCGATCAATTTTTTCTTTGATCCTATCTAATTTTTATTTTATAAATATTGGATTTATCCAAAACCTATTCATACTACAATATTACCTATTAGGTTTCTTTTATGTTTTATACTTAAATCAAATAACAACATTATTACTAAAGAATAGTTTGAGGATATCATTATTAACATGTAATAGACAATAATAAAAATTTCATATTTCATTACATTCTCGCATAAGAAATTAATTATATAAATTTTCACTCTTAGACATGATGGTTATAAAAACCACTTATATTTCTTATTTTAGAGTTGTAACATTAATTACTTCTAGGAAAATTATGTAATGGGAACATGTTATAATGTTTCATCAAATCATTCATGATATTTAGTAGGGTTAAAAAATATAGCTTTATTTTTAATTAAATATACTCATGTATATAGTTGGTATTTTATTATAATATACTTTATGATTCCTAGGATAAACTTAACACATAAAATAACATTTATTGTTAAACATGTCAAAACTTAAAACATCATGTCAAAACATTTCTTTCAAAACTTTTAACTTAATAATCCATTAAAGAAATTATTAATGAGAAATTTATAGAAAAGAATAATCATTGAAAATAAATCTCATAATTATGGTTCATCATTATTGAAAAAATAATATTAATTCTTTACATGCTTCTATGAATTCATTATTTAACATGCACCAAACCTTTAGTCATGACTAAAAATGGTATATTAGGGTAAGTTCTGATCAACTAATGTCATCAAATTAAAAGAAATCATGTTTAAAAATAGTAAAAACCAACTAATAAAAGTGAATATAAAATAATTATAAAGAATATATCATAACAACACAAATAAACACACTAAGAAGTATCATGAATTAAAATTATACATTGGTATGATAAACATGAGAATAATTCATGAAACCTTTCCAAAATTTCTACCATATAATCACTGTATTTATATATAACAATTTTAATAAGATAAAAATATTCTTGCAGTAAAATACATGAGGTTCTAAATACCCATTTCAAAGATGGTATCCTATTCCCATATCATATGTTAGTTTTTTATGAATTGTTTCCATATCATACCAATGAAATATTTCTAGTAACCAACTCTAAACTCTATCCTATATCTCAAACATTTTCTATGATACCATTCTATTATGAAACCCCCTCCATTGGTACCCATCCAAAGCCAGCAATGAAGATGAGGATGACCCTCAAAGCCCACCTCAAATAGGGAATTGGGTGGAGAATAACACCAAGGTTATTTCAAAAAAATTGGGTTGAATTAAAATATTTATATAATCTAATAAGAGAGAGATAATATAAAAAATAATATCCATTTTTGTGTAAATAAAAAAGTTATCATTTCCTAATCACAACTGAAACTACATGACAAAACACTATATGACCATGGATAAGGAATAACTGAGCTCCTAGATCCACTCCCACTACAAAAACAATACCTTCCCCATTATACCATCGGCTATCTTGTAAAACAACTTAAGTGAAACTATATATGGGGGAGAACATAGGAGTACTTATTAGGATCATATTTCAAAACCAAAAAAACATCCTTGTGAAATAAAAGTATGGGGAATGATATGTGTGAGAATAAATGAGAAGGCAAGATAGAAATAAGAATAATTTTAGACTAATAATCTCAATTATGACAGAAATATCATATCTAGATAATAACCACAATCAAGGGAGAGATATCCTACATCTCAAGTTACCATTATCTTTATCATCACATCATGTATCCAACACAACTCATCACAACATAATTTCACAACATATCACATCTAATAACCAATTACATTACCAAAAATATTCATAATTGAAAATTATTGAGGGAATATATCAGTATTATATAATAGAAAATAAAAAGGGTCCCCTAAAATATTTTCACCAACCATACCTATCAACCTTGAGGTCCTACCATCTTAATCTGGGAGAAATTTGGTAGGAGAAACCCTTGCTCAATTATCTGGAATCGAGAAATGAAATAACAACATAAACATATCATCCCAACTTTATATCAAACAACCATATCATCAGTACTAGAAGACATCACCACAACCACAATTATATCATTATATCAACATCATTCAACCACATAAAACATTTCCTTGAACCCATAAAAGTTTTATTTTGAATAAAACCAAATAATAGAATCTAAAAAACACATTATTTTAAATATGAAACCACACACATCATGAATATCATATTCATGAGTAAAAATTATTTTATAATCCTAAAATATAGATAGTTAAGTAAAAAAAGAACTTTTATATCAATAGATGCCACATATAAGAAAATACCATCATCAATAGGGGATCTGTATTCCTACCCATTTGTTAATGTACTATAATTAATTTTTCTAACTTTAAAGTATCTCAATGTGTCCTTCATTAATTCATAATAGAAAATAAATCCATTAACATAATAATTTTTCATCTCTATTACTCAACCTTATATAATTATTTTGGATAATTTATCCAAAACATTCCATTAATTATTTAACATACTAGTATATTCACTAATCCGAGTTTAGATAAAATTTCCTTCAATTAATTTATAAAAGTAAAATCATTAAGAAATGGAATAATTTAATACATTGATTTTAATTTCACTTATTTAATTAAAAAATAATCTCAAAAATCTAGATGACTATAAATTACTTCAAAACCAAACCTCACATGCCCATAGACAACCCCAATACAATAATAATCTAATAAACTCATCAGCTCCACATAACCCATCATGTACTAAGAAACCCCCCCCCCCACTCAAGGAATACCTTTGATCCAACCAAACTCCCAACACTCAATCTCACATAAAATACCGACCCATACCTCTTTACTAGAAACTCAATTATCCCACTTACAACACACTTTTAAAGGTAACTAGACCTAATCCAATAATGAATATCTATAATCTCACTATACAACCAATGTTTAAGGAATCACTATAAAGATGGGAAAGACATTCAGGGTAGGAACCTACTTAAGAGATAAACAATAAATTTCCCTCACTAACCCATGAACTATAATCCAGTCGACACTATCCTAGAAAACTAATATAGAAATGACAAAAATATATTCATAAAATAACCCTAAACTCCACCATAAGACCAAAGTTTACAAAAGGACAAGTACCTCATCAACTCTAGTGAAATTATAGCACCATAATCACCCCGTAACATTACATTTAACATTAAATCACATATACTATATGTTTACCCTTGGTCATTAATTTTATCCGTAGGATTCTACCCTATAATAATTCAATTTTTATGTTTCTTTATATCATATGAAATTAAATAAAATATTAATATTCTTATCACTTCCCATACTAATAGTAATTTTCATCTCATTAATTTAATTCCAAATCAACAAGATCTTCCTACATTAATTTACCTTCTATATTATAACAAATATATTTTTTTCAAAATCTTTAATATCTTAACCAAAACATTTATATAAAATCTATAAATCATAAATATCTTATAAAAAAGAGGGGATAACCAATCTTATCACTTTCCACTTTTGATTTATAAAACATCCAATGAATGGTGTCAATTAACATTCATATAAGAAGCATATATAATATCACAGAAAGGTAAAATAAGTTTTGAGATTTATGAAAACAAAAAGGAATCAAAATAAGGATGGATTAATTAATCTTATGCAATAAAAGTGAATAAATATACAATATCCCATTATCCCATACTGAAACCCTTAACCCTAAAACTGAACAAATGGATTATATTATGGAATGGAAGCATCATGGACTCCATATCATAGACCAAATGATGACTTAAGAGAAGATTATAATAGTTATGATTAAATAAATCACCAACCCTCCCATAGACTAAAATAAATACACTATAACTAAGGGGAGAATAATAAATTACCACATATGAAGGAAATATTTTTTGTAGGTGGATTTAAAATAGTTTAAGTAGTAAAAAAATCATGTCCTAGATGATTCAATTAGTGGGATAAATCAAATATAATTATGGAATCTCCAGACGTTCATGTGAAGGGGTCAAAAATCCAAAGGAATGATGATAAATCCAGTCAGTCAATTCAAGGGGAAACAAATGAAGGGCTACAGGTTCAACATGGTAAATTAGGTTATTCCAAATCACATCAATAAATAAATAATTTCAAAAGATTAAAGTAAGATACAAAATCATCCACCTCAAGTAATCTAAGAAATTCCACCATAAGAGAATTGAATTTCAGCACCAAAGAATCCACAAGGAGATTCCTTGAATATATAATATCACATTCATCATAAAAATATAAACATTATACAACCATATTGAAGAATTAACATTGATTTCATCATTACTAGAAGAATTATTAAGAATAATGAAGGGGAGACAATAAATAAAAAACATCAGAATGAAGAAAAATACACACCATGAATATGAGGATTAATATCTTCAATGGATGAAAAAATGATCAAGGATATTCCTATGAATCATCCAAGACTCAATATTAAGATATAAAGTTAAACTCGAGATATAGATTTACTTCTATTTATAAAGGAAATCGACTAAACCCCACTATAATATGGAGATAATAAAAATGAAGATAGTGGACTCGGTTAAAGAGAGATAGAAGAACATATAATTTTAAAAATGGTTGACCTAACTTTTCTTGGAAATCATTTTGGTTACTAAAAAGTTTTTTGACCACAACCACAGGTAGCACCACATCATTAAGAGGTTTAACCCACTATTTTGACCCACTACACCTAGGACTATGGTGTTGTGACTCCTGAATCTCCATTTTTAATACCTCTCACACTAATAGAATCCCTCTCCATATAGCATCATCATGACCAAATCCTCACTATTTTAGGCTTCCAACTTTCAATAGGGAGACTCACCAAACATATCTATCCAGCACAACTTCAGAAATTGACACCCCTATGACATGATGGTCTTACCTAGACGTCACTAAAGCCCAAAAAATTCCACAACAAATATTACACTAGAGGAACTCCCCCCATTTTATATAGGGATACACCTCGAAGCATGAAACCATCTAAAATTCCAACCATTATGGTGTGGTGGCATAACAATGATGCTAAAAAATACTATGATATCCCACCCTAGACAAATTAACTTCCCCATTTCTTAATGGGAGGGCCTCTCATGCAGAACACCCTACACTATGGGTAGTTTTCTATCACTATTTTTTTAATAGGGTGACTCATCATAAAAACATCATCCACCATGGGTGTTTCAGACCTCATGGTGTACTATCCTTAAAATTAAATTTTTAAATATTTAGAAAATCAAAAATTTCTATCCCAAAATAGCTGATCCACATGAGAAACCTCCAAAATGACCTCTACCATTCCCAACACCATGTCGTGGTGAACCTATAGAAATCCAAAAACCTAAATCCTGCCTAAAAACCATCACAGTGCTCCCTATTGAAATATTTAATCCTAACAAATTGAAAAGGATACATTATGAAAAAGTGGAGTCTTATTTGAATTTTCAATAAAGGATACTTGTTAAAGGGATCATCCATGATAAAGAATTGGTTCTGGTCCCTATATGACTATATGAACCAACACTAACATCAAAATCTTGTCATATTTCCTTCAATTTTGAAGGTTACCTTTCATTGATTCCATATAATGGATTCCTTATATATTCCAAACTCTATGTTTCCTACCTTCAATAAACCTTTAATAACTAGTACTTTCATCCTATTCTCACTAAGGTGACCTATATGGTCATTCCATAAATTTATGAATGTTACTTGTCTATCAAGCATTATACATTCTGACCGTCATATTAGGTAAAGAACCCCACGATTCACTCATTTTATTACAACCATGGTGTTGGATTTGGTTCCCTAGAACAAGATTTTATATTCATTATTAATACATATATTAAGGTTTTTTCAATATGAATGAAGTTATTATTACACCTTGGTTGTTATTCTGTGTGAAATTTTATGTGATAATTTACTAAGGGAACTTATCACACTAAAATAACGTGGAAGTTCCTATATATGATGATGAAAATAATTGAAATGATGGTATTCATAAATATATATTATATATATGGATTATATCATTTGATGACATATAAATGATATTAGATATCAAGGTTTAGAGGCTCATAATACATTGGGACTTCTTCTCATGAAGTTCATCATTTGTAATCTCAAGAAAGAATGTTATGAGAACTTGATACTCTAGTAAGAAATCTACATTTATATGTGTCATTAGATGTTTATATTTTATAACATGCATAATGAAATATATAATTTAAAATAATTATTAAATTCTATCACGAGTCATGTACTTTTATGGATTCTATAAAAAGGTGATGATATATTCCCATGAAGAGATAATATGTGTTGGGTACATCATGATTGATATTGCATTAATGAAAAATGCATGAAAATATTTTTACCCTTCTTGTTTAGTGAAATTTGATATATCGAGATCTTTTATGTGAATTTAACTACTTTATTAGGTACATGGTCACAATGTTCTATAATAAGTTCATTTCTTGAAAGTCAAAGAAAGTGACATCCAACATATAGGTTGATAACATCATTATACAAACTTTATAATTTGAGATACTATGATAAAAGGGAAATATTAAATAGTGTTTGTTCGTATTAGGGGGGTTCCACGCAAAACTTTGTGAGGAGTATGGGGGACCCACACCCTTATATGATAGGGGGTTTTCAAACCCAAACAACCTCTAATGATCCTACCCAATCACTATTGTTCTCAATCATCGCCTAAAGATGTATCAGACATGGAAAATCTTGAATCATGTCTAAAAATCCCCTATGAAGGCTATTATCTCATTCTAAATGAAGAAAACACCTAGGATAGGCTACTCACATGACAAAATATGTGTCAAAATGATGGATATATGAGAGAAATAAGTTTCAGAGGGATGTACACGATGTGTTTGGGGATCCACATGGTCTATGACCATGCATTGTCATCTGGACGCATCTCACATGGACCATAATATTTGGAGATTTCACCATACATGACATGCGCAGATACCACACCTCATTTCTCGACCACCTAGGGCTTTCCTGTGTGCATCTGGTCATGTCTGTGTCATTCAAGCTATGCCCATGTACCTAGCCATGTCCCAGCCCAGGTACCTAGCCTTGTCCGAGCACATGTATTCAGTCTATTCTCATGTGTCTGGCCGTGTCTATGCCCATGTACTCCCAAAGTACATTCTAAGCAGTAATAACTAGGTCACATTGTGTGTGGGTTGTCCCAAATGGCATGTGATACTTGTCTCCGCCTAGAGACCCTAGCCACCACAACCAGGTGACTACACAATATGTGTTTATACCATTAAACCCATTGTAGTTAGGATTTACATAGAAAGATAACTTCATCACCTGGATTCTAGATATGAATCTACTACCACCAAAATTTTCTAATTCTACATTAATCTATCTGGGGGGTGTGGATATATGGTCGTTCATTCCCAATCAATCATTGGTGGAATGATTCTGTCCATCCAAAGCATCACTAAACTCCACTAATCACCCACATGCACCACTGGTGGAAGAGGAACCTCAAACTGGTTTCCAATTCATGTTTACAACACCCATAATATCAAATACTGTCATAATACATAAAAAAATCACTGATATGTGAATTTTGTACACATCCACCATGAATCTTGGGTTCGGATCACACTCGGTCCTACCCAGAAATGTTGAACCATGGACCCCTAGCCCAATGATGAATAACATTAATAACAGTTGGGGAAATGTATAATAAAAAAGTTCATCACTTTTTGGAAATCATTCTTGGATAATGATCATTAATCTAGGATATTCATGGTGAGAAACATGGAATAATAATGAATAAAATTGTACAAAAAATATAATTGGTTAAATGGACTCATACAAAGGATCAAATTAATGATAGATAAATGAATAACAGATAAGAACATGCTTAATCTTTAAATCATGGGAAAGAAACAAATAAAAAATACTTACCACAATAATGGATTTATTATTGGTAAAGAATACATATTCTAGCGATGATAATGATCTGTTGTTCCTACTATCTGTCAATCCACATCGATCCGATCGCGGGCCACTGCCCAATATCGATCTACCAATTATTATTGAAAAAACACCCTCAAAAAAATCCTAGGGTTATGTGGCCAACCATGTTGATTTTACATAATAGGATATTTATAAAGGTAAATTTATTTTGGGAATTAAATGAATTAACTAAATTAAATAATTTATTTATCCACTCAACGTACCCTCTAATGACTTCCTCATTTGAACATCCCACACTGACCAAATTTATGTTATACCTAGGGTATAAACTAGGTTCCAGATTCAAATGTGGTCACATCATTTTTTTTATTAAATACCCCATTTAGGAGATATTCTATTATTTATGAAATATTTCATGCGTGTGATATAAAATATATTTAATTTTTTTAATTTTTTTTGGGATCACCCGGACATGGAATCATGTGCCATCTCAGCACCAGGCTCTGAAAATATTTCTTTATATAGTTCAAAGTCTGGTAATAAAAAGAAGAGTCTATACATTATTCCATACTCAAAATATTATCATCCTTAAAAAGTACAACTAAACAAAATGGAAGGAATAATGAGCCCACATATGCCTCTCCCAATCCCAAGAGATCTCTTGTATGCTCCCATGTTTCCACAAAAACATATAAAAAGGGAATGATCTATCTACATGGGATCCCTACCTACTAATCCTCAATATTCACAAGGTAATCCATGAAGGTGG
Source organism: Viscum album (assembly GCA_963277665.1). Taxonomy (NCBI): domain Eukaryota; kingdom Viridiplantae; phylum Streptophyta; class Magnoliopsida; order Santalales; family Viscaceae; genus Viscum; species Viscum album. The sequence continues at coordinate 114,360,909 of OY728139.1, read as the reverse complement.
ATATATCCTCTATGTATAAATCCACCCAGTCGATAATGTGCATAGGATTATACACATATCTCCTTAGCTATGAAACATGGCATATGTCATTCACCCACTCCAACTGTTGGGGAATGGTTAGGTGGTAAGAAACCTATAAAACCCTCTGTTGGATCTCAAACATCCCATTAACCTCAGGGTTAACTTTTTTATTATGGCCAAATCTTTACAATCCTCATCTTGACGAGACTCTTTGAATAATGTGGTCTCCCTTCATGAACATGAAGGTCATACAATGTCGATCTACATAATAAATCGTCCTGCTCCAAGATCTCATCATCTACTCATGGATCACCTATAATTTCTCCATCGTCTCCTACACCATCTATGGACAAATGTGAGATGCCTCACTAATCTCAATCTAGAAAAAGGGTGACCATAAATGTCTCCAATATAGAACCTTGAAAGGTTCCATGCCTATAGTAGCGTGATAACTATTATAACAATCCAACTCAACCAAAGGCAAGTGATCCTACCAGGTTTTGACAAAATCTAACAGGAAATTACTCAACATATGCTTCAGTAACTGGAGAGTGCAGTTGTTCTACCCATCCATATAGGGGTGAAAATTTATACTCATCCCCAACTTGTTCCAAAATACTCATGAAGGATTATCCAAAACCTTGAAGTGAAATGAAAATCATAGTCCAAGACAATCGTCTAGGGAACCATATGAAGGTGGATTATCTACCACATAATCAACTACCCCAATCTCTCTACTGAACACTACTCTAGGATATAAAGGAAGTGTGTCGACTTGGAAAGTCGATCAACTACCACCCAAAATAGTGTCGTGGATTCTCACTATCTACAAAATCCCCATCATAAAGTCTATAAATAAATAATCCCATTTCTACTCTTGAATTTCAAGAGGCTACGACAAACCTTTCAGAACATGGTGCTTATCCTTCACCTACTGACATGTGAGACATCGAGATATTAACCCAACAACAATCTACCTCATGCCATCCCAAAAAAATTGTAGTTTAAGGTCTCCATACATATTCCCCACACCAGGATGTACAACCAAAGGAGAAGTTTGAAACTACCTCATAGCCTACTATCATTGTGTAACCATAACAACCATCAATCCTTGGAAAAATATGATGTGATTACATACTCTAGAGAATACATTTGGTGAATCTCTTTGGGATACCTAGTCATATAGGACCTCAATATTGATATCTATGAACTAAGCCTACCATAAACCCTACAGAAACAAAATTTTCAATACAATTGATTGAAGATAAGCTTCACCCCTCTTCGCTACTAGGGTAAGCTATAAAAAAGACAACTTCTTAGACACACCCTCCACCTGGTGAGAAAATGACTTCCATTTAAGGGCATATGCCACCATGTTTTTCTTCCCAAGATTATATATTATCTCAAATTCATAGTCCTGTAAGTAATCCAACCAACACTTATGTATTATGTTTATATTTCTCTATGTAAAGAAATACCCAATACTCTAATGGTCTGAGTAAATAGAAAATCACTATCTCATAAGATAGATCCTAAACATCCTTAGAACAAAGACCACTATTTCTAAATCTAGGTTGAGAGTCACATAGTTCTTATTTTGGGTTATAAACATCCTCAACCTATATATGATGACTTCCTACTTATTCATTAAAATTTAGGTGATCCTAGCTCCATAGGTATCACAATACACTATTCACTCCCATCCCCCATCCATTAGTTTGAAAATAGGATCACTCTTCATCCTCAACCTCAATCCTAAAAAGCTCTATGACACTACTTGGTTTAGGTAAAATTTTCCCCTTTATAAATTAGGGAATTTAATGGGGATAAAATCATTGAAAAGTCTTCCAAGAACATATTTAATACATAACTGACTCTACAAGAGTTCCCCATGACACCAGTACTCTTAAATCATGTCTAGAATCCATCCTTAAGTGTCTCATGTGATCATACTCATATGCGAAGGACATGAGGTTTTCAATAAATAATACTTCCATGAACCATTCCATGAAGGGGTGAAGGAACAGATTCCTAGGTCTCTCATCACTTTTGGGGTTTTTGACATGTCTAAGGGTATCACCATCAACTAAATGTGACCATTTCCCCTTTAGAAAGACACTTTTGGTATAGTCTCCTCTCAAACCAAGAGTTGCTGATATCACATATTGAGTTAAAAATCTAAGAAACACTTTTCCCCAATCCATTGGTTGAAGAAGTCATCTATTCTCAGGGGTGGATACTCTTATCTGATAGTCACATGGTTTATGCGATGTCAATCAACACCTCACCTAAAGGTCTCATCCACCTCCCAAGTGAACAACATAGGGCGACCGAGGTGAGCACCCTAAGCCTTACTAAGTCAAACATCTATAGAACCTCCAAGTAAAAAACTATCTCTCACATCACTATTGTGTTATCTTATGTTCTAGTATAAACATTGGGCTATCCTTGGTGGGAGTATATGCAAAGTACAATATCATAGTGGGGAGGTAAACTTAACATGTACTCATAAAATACATCATGATACCCTATAAATACTGTAGGGAGATAAGAGCTCATAACATCCATTACTCAAAATAAAACACCATCTAATTGATAAATGGTACGTAGACTCATGTTAATGAGTTCATCATACTCTTCTCGGAGATCACTCTTTATCAAAGGAGAAAAACATCATCCTAAAAACCTAAATCCCTACCATAATCATGGGTAGAAATAATCTGAACATGGTAAGTAGAGTAACATTCTATATAGTGGAACACATTATAGAGTACCACTACCACTACAGAATTTTTTTTTGAGGATCTCTCTACTCATAGAGTAAGGTCACCCCATCGTCTAAAACGTGTGATCACTGATACTGTATGTAGGTTCCTCCAACACGAGGGCTAATAAAAAATGACTACACTAGTATCTCTTGGTCTTTAATAAGGGATATGTATTGTGAAATGTGGCTTACAAATCTATTCTAAAAATGGAAAATGAAAAGGTGGATATATAGGTCGTACCTGAAACCAAACTTCAGTCTCCAAGATAGAAATACCTCATGATGGAAGCTCATCATTTCCCTCACCTACATGTTATCCTTAACTAGGGATTTCTATGACACATAAACACAAAAAACTACCTTGAAAACACAAGTCAAAGTAACTCATCCACCACACATTGACACTATATTCTTTGGGTGGCACTGAATCACCCTCATAGCTTCTAAATCGTGTTACAAGAATGCATCTTGGTAGGTTAACTATTCTTCCATGCATGTATGAAGACATGAAAAACATCTATATCACAAGATTTACCGATGCCCAAAATTATCCTAGGGAGGTATCACCACGAGTACCACCATCAAAAGGGGTCTTATCCGAGTACTATATCTAAACCAAATAATGAGACCGAACCTAAACCACCTAATAAGGTAGTTTGTATGAACATGAAACCTAGAAAATATCTATTTCTAGAACCACCAATTCATAAGAAAAAGAGAATCGTCATAAGCTAGTACCACGAAAAACAATGGTTTCTCTACAAAGAGAACTAGTTGTGAGTTAAAAAAAATACAGTTGGTCGAGATCTGTATAATTATGAAAACATAAATCATCGACTCAAGACAATCCACCATTTCTTGGGGACCTGGATTTCCATGGAACCTGAATGGACTCTGATGATGGGTATAATAAAGTTTGATAATACTTTGCTCATCCTACACCTTCTCTTTAGGTAAAAATTTATTCTCAACAGGTGGGGATGATGCTACTAGCCTTCCTTGAGGAAAGATCTCACAAGATGGCCCCTGAATTGAGGTCTCATCACTTATTGTATCATATTCATGATCTTGAATTGGTAACCTAGATGGATTTCTTAAAGAAATAATTTCAAAAGTGATAAATATGTACCATGATCAAATAATAATATATATATAACAAGATCACTGAAGAAGGATATTAAAAGGACTCAATACTATATGATGAATTTACTAATTTTTCCTAGAACCAATGTCTCAGAATGTTGACTCAAAAAGTTTCTAGTCAGATTCATAGTGAATGAATATGTTGGCCTCCACACTAAAATTTACATTGGACTAAAATACACACTTGTGAAACACTAAATCCATTTCCCTAGACTGAAATCTGATCCTCATAATGGGAAAACACAAAACACCAGAATTATTTCAAACAACCTATGATAGAAATCTAAAATGAATCCACCCACTGAGGCCTGCATGTCTGGAAGAATACTGGTAGATCATAAACCCAAAACCACCTCTATAGGCTAGGGGCTGACCACATGTGCAAAGAAGGAATGACTAGAATGTGAGGCCTTTTCCTAATTTACTAGTATACACACACCCAGCCATATCCATGAATAAGTGTAGAGTAATAACAATAAATTACAGTACCATTTAAAGTAAAAAAATGAATTCAATAACATCTAGTGAATAAAAAAGGGAAAGAAAATGAAATCTTAAATTTAATGGAATAAATAATCAACAAACTATAAAATATATCCCAACCTTAAAACAACTAGAATAAATTAAAGCTAAGAGAGCCTTATTCCCAATATCCAAGCTTGTCCACCGTACATGTTCTATCAACCTGATTATACCAATGATACTTTGAAATCACCACTGATCTATCCGTAAATTTCATAACAAATGACATGTGTGGGAAAATACCATGTCGGGGTGAATATACATTCCCATTCGGATACCTTGAAAGTTGAAAATGGATCCATAATAGACATGGTAGAAGTAGTTAGCTCCACCCAACGAAAGAGGGAAACAAAACACCAATATATATATATATATATGCTCATATAAGAATCCTAGATGAGGGAGAAAGGGGATATGTATCTTAGAGACCATCCCAAGAAAATGAGTCTTCCTACAGCTCCAAAGGTACATCATCTATTTACAACATCTCACATGTCTATCTTATGAAGTAATCATGTGAAGGACCGTCACCTTTCCATTATTCACATAGTTTATGGGAAAAAATATCCAAAGGTCCCACACATCTATATGATAAAGGGTTTCACTAAATATATACATAGAGAACCGACACCCAAGTACATCGGGGGGGGGGGGGGGGTGAAACTTAATATAAAGAGGACCCACACCCCAGTCCAACAAGGGTTTCCACTCAGTAGGTAGAGGACCCATGCAATAGTCAATTAGGGTGTTCCACTTAGTAGGTAGTAAAACCACACCCAAGTCCATTAGTTGGGTTCCACTTAGTAGGTATAGGTCCCATTACCTAGTCATTCAGAGGGTTCCACTCAGTTGGTAGGGGACCCACACTGTCGCCTATCAGGCGTTGCTACTCGGTAGGTAGAGGACCCACACCCTACATAGTTAGGGGGTTCCACTCAGTAGGTAGATAGATGACCTACCTCATAGTAATTTAGGGGGGTCCCAATCAAACCATTTTGATGAGTATGGGGAACCAAAAACCTAGTCCGACATGGGGTTTTACAACCCTGAACTCTATCTGATGATCTATCCTAATCACATACACAATTGAGCCTCACCTAAAGAAACATTAGGATTAGAACATCTCGCTTAATATCTAAAAATCAAATATAAAGTCTATCATAATGTTATATATGAAAAAAACTAAATATAGGCTACTCGTGGCCCAAAATATAACTCTAAAGGAAATATATTTGAGAGAAGAATATTATATATGTAAATACACATTGTGTATAGGGGTATACAAGACTTGTTACCCCACCTCGTCACCTGTTTGTTTCTCCGATGAACATGGATCGGTGGCCATGTCACCATACATGGTGTGTATGAGGCCCACATAATATGCTTGATCTACTTGAGGTCTAATCATATGTTCTTAGCCATGTCCATGTCCTTGAGGCCATGCCAGTGTACTTGGATGTGTCCCGTCCCAATAACATTTCCATGTCTAAGCTAATATAGTCAGGTATTGTCCGTGTGTCTAGCTATGTCAATGCCCGTGTACTCTCATAGTACACACCCAACCTCCAGTATTGATTCCTATGGTGTGTGGTGGTCCCACATGGCATGTGATACATAACTCCATCGAAAAATCCTATCCTCCATAGCTAGGGTACTACATGGAATTTGTTTCACCCCAGTACAAACTCTGTAGTTAATATTTTCATAGAAAGATAAGTTCTACACACAGATTCCAGACCTGACTCTCCAAATCCTGAATCTTTATGATTCCTCCTTATATATCACCAGAGAGTGTGGATCTAGGGCTTTTCATGCCTAATCCATCACTGGTGGATGGATTCTGACAACCCTAAGCCTCACTCGACTCTACCCATCTCCCCCACAATCCTCCTATGGAGGAGGATCCTCAACATGGTGTTCGATAAATGTATCTATAAATAGAAATACCATAAATCATAATAATACATCCTAAAATAACTAATATTTTCATTCTCACACATACATCATTAATATGGGTGTTCGATCATACTCGGCCCTGCCTGAAAATGTTGAACTATGGACCCTTAGCCCAACAATGAATATCACAAAGAACATGTGGGGGAAAGACACAAAAAATGGTGCATCAATTTTTGGACATGATTTCCTAGACAATGATCTAAGAATAGGTATATTTTGGGTGATAAACATGTAATAATAAAGAATAAATCAAATAAAAAATTTAATTCGATAAATAGGTTCATACGAACGATCAAATTAATCACTAATCAAGAATAGCTGATTATAACAGTATAAATATTTTAATCAAGGTAGGAAACCAAAATTGACAAGACCTACCTACATTATAGATTGATCATTACTGAATTATTTTTTTACTAGTGATGAGGATGATCTATTACACCTGATTTCTATCAATCCACCATGATCCAATCATTGGTCATCATTAAATCTTGATCTGCTAATGAAGAATGGTGAAACCTCCTCCCAAAATCAATTTATCCCTATAAAAATCCTTTAATCTAAAATTTCTATGGTTGGATGATTTCTATCAATCCACCTTGATCCAATCATTGGTCATCATCAAATCTTGATCTGCCAATGATGAATGGTGAAACCTCCTCAAAAAATATCAGGATTATATGACCAATCATAGAAATTTTCCATAACAGGATATTTATAGGGAGAAATCGATTTTGGGCATTAAATGATTGAATTAAATTATTTAATTAATTAATCCACTTAACGTACTCTCCAACAGCTGCGTCATCTGAATGTCTAGCACCAACTTACTTTATGTTGCACCTAGGGTAAACCCAACATTCAAGATTCAACCATGGTCTCAGATTATTGATTAAAATCTCAATTTAGAATATATTCCATTATTTCAAAAATAATACACATTTTGGAATAAATTATATTTTATATTTTTATATAATTAATTATGGGCTCACTAGGCCTTAGAATCACGGGTCTTCTCAGTTCCCGACTTCAAAAATATTTCATAATAGATTTCATAGTAATGCAATGAAAAAATAGAGTCTCTAAAATGATTAAAACCTAAATTAACTATTTTAATAAATTTAATTTGATGAAATTAATTTCATTTTTGAATTCAAAATGTCAAAATTATCTTAAGGTGAATTTTTGATATTTTTCAGAAATAATTGATTTTTGGGAAAATAGTGAAACAAACTGATTTTAATAAAACAATCAATTTTATAAAATTATAATTATATAAGAATGACTTAGAGGTTTGTGATTTTATATAAACCATGTATATATATTTAATAATCGATTTAATTTATATAAAAATATTTTTTTAGTTTATAAATACATGATTAACCTTTTGGAAAACTATCTTATATTTTCTTAAATTGTATTTAGTTCTTATATTTAAATTAAGTATTTTCAAAGTTCATTTATATTTTGGTTTGGTTTTATAGAAAAATAAGTCTAATTTAATTTAATATAATCTATATAATTCCATTAGAATCAATATTCTACTTTTGTTTACTATAAAATAATTTTTATACTAAAAAACATTTTTTCTAAAAACAGATTTCAGTTTTATTTTTCACACTTATATTAAAATTAATTTATAAAACTTATTAAAATTGATTCTTATAAAATATATTTGATATTTTGAATCGGTAAAATTAATATTATTTAATATTATCAACTTACGTTTTGGTAATAATTAATCATAAATATAGAAACAAGTTATTACCAATGTTAGGGTTAAAACAAGTTTACCGGGGGGTATACTAAGGTATATTGGTAAATATTAATATTAAAATTATCAAAATTATATTCGTTGAAGATATTTATACCGTATATTATTCAAATTCCTGTTTATTTTATTCCACTTGAAAAAGAAAATGACTTTATTTGATTAAAATCATTTAGGTAATTCCTTGGTGTCCCACCCCTCACTTGTACAGGGCACCTCTTATCCTCCCTTATTCACAAACATTTAACACTCTATCATGAAAAATTCCTTACCGTAAACATTCTATAATTCCTTCCATTAATTTATAATCTAAAGGTATTTTACTAACTCATTACTGAGATGGATTAATATGTAATTCAAAGATTTTATCTCAAATAATATGTAATTGTCTTTACTAATTATTTCAATCTTTATTTATTCTTATAATATTTTTAAATATGATGTATCAATCCAAAAATAATAAATCTAGTATAATCAATATACGAATATGTTATTATGATTATGAAAATAAAATTTATTTAACATGATGGATTTAATGTTTAATTTTTATATTTGTGACATAATTATTAATATTCAATTATAATATATTATCTACCTTCTTACATTTCCATCTATTGGGGAACAATAATGCCGCTCTTGAATAGGTATGGACTACCACCTCCACAAAGTGATGTGATTTTTTTTAATTTAAAAATTACATGGATTATAATAAGGATAGATTTAATTAATATATATGATATTTATTATAAATAATTATTCTCTAAAAATTAATTATTATGTATATTTATTTCATTCCTTTTATTGAAAAGTGTAAAACATAACTCGTGTGTACGTATGAACTACAACCTCCATGAAGTGATGTAATTAATTTTTCATCACCTAATTATATGAATGGTTATAAAAATGAAAATAATGAATAAATATGATAATTTTCATATAATTCATTTTCTAGATATGATGGAAGAATGATAAATAAATAAGTACAAAAACTACTGAATTGAAACTTACATTAAAAATGAAATAGTTAACACTATAAAATAAAGATTTTAATAAATATTTATCAATAAGAAGGTGTTGATATATTATAACTATATAATATATGATATTATAAGTATTTATTTTATTCTTTTATAGAATTATATTAAATTTAAATTTATTATACATAAGGTTAAAAGCAGTTACGTGGTAGGTCGAACTTGTGGTAAGGGTTTATTTCACAGTCACATCCTTATTTAGTGTTGTTTATGTTTAAGTTTACATTGGAGGAATTATATGATATTTTTATCTTATATCCAATATACTTTCTTTTAATATAGTTTTTTTTGGAATTTACAATTGTTCCATTCATTTTTAGTTCTCTAATAGATCAAATGTTTGAATGAATATTTTTAAGGAAAAATTGACTATCTTTTTATATTTTGTTGGGAATATTTTTTATTAAATGTATATATTTTAGTCAAAATGTTTTCAAATAATGTTTTTAATATTCATAAATGATTTATTAATTTCATTTTTCAAAACATTTGAATTTTTATTACAAGGTTTAATTGAAATCTATTATCATTTTCCGAACACGTTACTTTTTACCAAATGTGTGAATATAATATTTTTTTAACATTTAACACATGAAATAATTTTCATACCATCATGAAAATTATTTTCCTTGAATATTAATTCACAAATTTCCATTTTTCTTTTAAAATAAAATACTTTTATTAATATTATGGAAAATTTTATATTTTAAATAATTTTTTTTCAAAATGAAAATGGTATCTTCCTCAAGAAATGTTACTATGATATTTTAAAATTATTTTCATCTATGTCAACATATTTTGATGAATATTATAGTTTACTAGGGATATACTCTAATTATACCATCAACATTATTTCTTTGTACTACATATGATCATGTTGTTATTTTTATTGAATGGTGAAAATAATAACATTCAGTATGCTAGTTTTTCAAAATGAATGTTTATGTTGATTATGTATTGAATTGATATTTATATATTTCATATGTTGAATTAAATGGACTTATTTAGAGATGTAAAAGTCATGTTATATCCCAAAAATGCATCAGTATGTATCATGAGACAAATTAGTTTTGGTATTTGGCATCCTCCTAACCTATTTGTGTGTGATGTCTTGGCCTATGGCCTTGATGATAATATAATGATGTTAAACATTATGTGTTCACCAGTTATGAAACTATTTTTTGTTATCCATGTTATTATTATTTTTATATAATCCATGGATTTAGTAACCTTTTTACGATTTTAGTTATATGTAATATTTGATTATAGTTTATCTATTATATATTATTCATGATATATTTATCCTTTGACAGCTTTAGAGAACCAATTATTTCTATGTTTTGGAATTTGATTAGAAATTTGTATTTTTTATTTTGGGTTATCATAAGGGGTAAAGTATTAATTTCCCTTGTATAAGATCTTGAATAATATTTCTGACCACTCCATTAGTCCTCAAGAAGTGAGTTTACCATAGGTTTGGTAGTTTGGTGGAATTCCGTGCCTTTCGAGTTTTGGAGGAATAATTAATATTTAATTAATAAAATACCAAATTAATCACATGAGTTCTGGTGGTGATATATTTTGAATGGAGCATTTAATTATGATTCTTACTTTAAAATTGATTCTAAAATTGGGGTTTTTCTTAGGTGAGGTGTAATCCTACCTTGGGTTCTAGGTCTCAAGATGAGTATTAAAATGGGAAATTAATTAATTAATTAATTAAATTAATTAAAAAGGAACCCCCATTTCCAATTATATTCACCAATGGAGGGGGGAGTGTGGATCCCTTTCATGTGATAACTGGGCCTATAGAGGGGGGGAGGAGAGATGGCCCCGAACATCATACATGGCATAGATTAGGACCATACTGAGGTGGAACACTTCCAATAGTAGATATCAACTCAAATATTTGACATTTAGGCGACAAGGTAGGTTTATTTTTTAGTTTTATGCCCTGATGTACATAGATTAACTTTTATTAAGTTCGATATCCTTATTATGATTGTTAATGACCCTATGGAGGTTGATATGTACCTAATTGGGAAAATCATGGGTTTCAAGGGGTTCATAGGAGTTTCTATTTTAAGAAAACTAACTATATACCATGTGGTTTTAAGAACACACACTATGTGTCCTTCATGTTTTGGTAATAATAGAATAATATGACAACATAGCGTGATGTCCGGAGGACACACTGTAGAGTGTCACTCAAAGTGTGGCTAGATACATGCATATATGACCCGTGTAGGGGGGAAACGCTTTGTAGAGTACACAGATAGACCCCATTTGGATAAATTAAATGTAATAAGACACAAATAGATATAGACACATGACCAGACCATGGATGAAACATGGGTAAGGACCCCATGTATAGTATACACCATGTACATGACTTTCACACTGTGTACCTAGGTTCTACACACCATGTTTGGCTGGAGTACACACCCATGTGGGGAAATGCGAGAACACTTCATGTAATCAGGAATACATTTCTTTGAGGTTTTTATTTAGAATATTCAAGTGGGTTGGGTTGTGAGCTATGAGACTTAGGTAAGGATTGTGAACTCAGCGATCAACCTTACCAGAGAATTCCATGGCGATCTATTTGAGGTTAATTGGATGTATCCCAAAAGGTGGGATCGAGTAGTACATTTAGGTAGATCTTGGTTCATACATGTGCATCATGAAAATTTTCTCAAGGATGGGGCAGTTGAGGTTTTAACCCTATTTTTGTGGATCAGAGTGGTTAGAGATTTTGAACTTGGATGACATCGTAGGAAGGTGTCTATGGCTTGATGCCATTTGTGGTCTTGATTTGAGTCTAAGGGACTCTTTAGGATTCCCCAGTGGGATGGTTTCTAGTTAAGTGATCATGGGATTCCACAGTTGGTTGTTTAAAATGATCGCATGAAATGGTAATGTTTTTGGAAGCCTTTTTTGGCATGTTGTTGATCAAGGATCTATTGGAGGGAACTAAGGTCCGCTTGAGGGTGTTTCTTATGTTGGGATTAGACCATGTCTTTTTATGAGATAGAGTAACCCATAATAGGGTGTATTACACTTACTGTGGAATTTGGGATGTTTGAGGGTCTTTTTATGGGCATGGATGTTTGACTAGACCTTGTTATGTTTTCAATGGGTTATGGATGTTGACACTTTGTTTATTACTATGAAAATATTGTGATATATTTGGGTTTCTACATTTTTGAGCCTCTATTAAAAGTAAGGGTTAAGATGGATTACATAAATGGATATACAATACACATATATGGTTTCATATATCTATAATTGAGAATGTTAGATAAGACACTTCGTATTGGTATCAATGGTTGTTTTATGGTTTGAGTGATGGACCGATGTTCAAAGAATGTTGTTAATATTGTTGAATATAGTGGATGTAATTTCACGTTTATATGGATATATTATGGACTAGGATTCAAGTATGGATAGAATAATAAATGGATTAGGTGTTAGACTGAGGCTCAAGATATAAATAGTATACTTTGTTGATTATGTTCCAGACTAATTATCTCAGCAATTATGGTATACCAGCAGGGATGAATGGCAGAATGATGCTTCATATACATGTTTTAGATATAAGACTAATGTTGTGGGTATGATTTTCTTTAAATATGGTTTATATACTGGACTGATTCTACAGTAATTATTTTCTTGATATATGGTTTAGATTCTGGACTGATGCTCTAGGCATGATTATTTTGATATTTATTTGGTTTAGGTTTTGTATGGATGCTCTAGGAACCATTATTATGATACATGATATAGAAGTAAGAATAATGGTTTTCATTTGGTAGTAAGGATTACTCCAACCTCCCTAGCCCTCCTATTACTAGATCTACTGGTAAGGGCATGTTGTCTCTGGAGGCATCTATAAAGGTTGGAAGCTCAACCCTAAACAAGTCCAAAGACCTTGTCCAACAGGAGGTGGCCACCATCTCCAAGGACTTGGTTCTGGCAAGATGTGAGTCTGCTTCTCCAGATTCTTCTTCAGGTGGTGTAGAGCTAAGGGATCGGTGGAAGTAGTGTGAAGTAGGTTCTAAAGTTGACTCACAATACCAAATGGTATATGTTATGGAACATAGGGATCTACTCATGCATTAGAATGAGAAAATGTTTGAGAAAAATTTGGATATCAAAGATTTGAAGAAGAGTAGACCGATCCAGGTGGCCACTACAAAGGAGAAAGGTGAGTGGGATAATAAGCAGGTGCACATTCTGTTTAAAGGCATCAACATGGGGAATATTAGCAAAGAGGAGTACAAGAAATATTGGGAAAACATGGATCTTATTATAGAGGGCTCCTTGAAGGGTTTCCCTGGCATGAAGGTAAATGATACTCCCTGGGTTTTGTTCTGGGAAAACAATTCCAAACAACTCACTCTTTTCATTAGTAGATCTGTCATATCCTTTGGTACTAAAACTCATTATTTGTGAGGGTTCCCACTTTCCTCTTAAAAGTGATTTATCTTTAATATAAATTAACATTTGATTTTTGTGGTCATGAGGAAATAGTATGGGATGACAAATATTAGTCTCCCAAATGACAGGAATATCATATAATGTGTCCCCTGTATTATTAGGTTTGCTTGAAGATGACATGGATATAGATATCGCTGGTTATTTGGGATGAACACATGAAGATGTGCTCAGAGGCACCCAAAAATTGGAAAATGTAGGTATGTTCAGTCGAGGCCTTTGACCTAAGTATCAATGTTGGTTTTATTTTATTTATTTGTAATTATGTTTCGGATAGGCTGAGCATACTGCATGATATTTCCCTAATGGTAGTAATTTATAGGTTCACCGTTGGGCGTATCCTACTAATATTTATTCATCAAACCCTATAGGTGAACCTCATTATGTGTGAATACCTTAGTTTTGCTTTCATATTGATCATGGATGCATGATGGATAGGGACGTGGCCCATGATTTTAGGGTTGTGCATGATTCTCGTGCCGAGTCAAATGATCAGGATTGAGAATCTTGGATGGGTAATGGAGATTGGGTATGTGATATGACTCAGAGTTGGAAGTAGTGCCTAATGTATTTATTTTTTATTTGTTTATTTTATATTTTTTTATCATCCCATTGGGTGATAGATGTTGTATTTATGAAATGGATTTTTGGTCCTTTACTCTATTTCATTTTATTACAACATTTTTTTCTTTCAATGTATTTATTCTTCTCAATGGGTGGTTTTTTTAGGTTGGTTGTGTAGCATTGTCCTCTAGGGATCATTTTGATATAAAAATGATCAGAGAGATAGGTTCCCTGGTTGTGGATGGTTGGTTTATCAAAAAAATTTCTTCAGATGTGAGAACCTTGAGATTGGTGTTTTGACTTGTTGAAATTGTGCGATGTGTGACATGAGAATGTTTTATGTCCCAGGAGTTATTTACTTCTTTTAGTTGGCATGGGCCTAGATGGTTGGACTAAGTGACTAGATATGAGACTTGATCTGTAGGGATAGGTGGGTGATCCTAGTGTATTTTTTTACATGACTCATGTTTGTAGAGTTTGTGATATTTTAATTCCAAGGGATACATGTGTGAGGGGATGGATGAGTTATGAGTTCTTTTTGTTGTGCAAGGAACATGTGAAAGTTTGGGAATTTTAATAATGGTTCACAAAGGGTGTAGATGGGTTTGAGGTTTAGGGTTGTTGTATGAATTATGTTTTTTAGAAGGTACAATTGGGTGACACTATTTTAGCCTTTTAGTTGTTTTCAAGAAAGGAGGTCTCATTCAGGTTCCTAGATTGGGAAATAGATATGAAGGTGAGTTGATTTTGTTGTCTTTGAGTTGGATCGGGATAACATGAAGGGATTGAGATTCCATGGTTATAGATTGTGATATGAGTTTTGTGAGAGGTGACTCACTAAAGTTAGAGTAGGTTGTATGGTTTGGTTACACATGGTAATGTAACAATTTTGTGATGGAGAAATCTTAGAGACACGAGTACTGGGATTCATTGTATCATTACCTTGTTGATAAGACATCACAAGGGTGTATGTTTGAGGTGGTTGAGTTGGTAAGGCTTCCGTGAGTGGGATGAGAATCATTTTGGGTTTTATTAGAGTCTTGTGGGCATGGTTACCAGAGGCCCTTATGATAGAACTGTGATTATCTAAAATGGATGAGGTTGTGATGGTTTCCATTGATGAAAAATTAGTATACAAAAAGTTTTTATATGATCATTCCCAATATCTTTACATCATCCTGAGTATTCTAAGTGATAACCAAATTTATGTGATTCTATAGAGATGATTCTTTATATTGATAAGGGGTCTCCTGATGTGAGTGAGGTCCCATTGATAGATTAAATATCGACAAATACAATGGGTTTCATTCTTAGATATAGAGAACATATGATAGTATATGTTTCATTTGACACTATATTGGGAGTGATATGGCCATGTAATATTTTAAGGATTAGCTATGATTTGTGAATGGGACATGGAAAACATGTTCATTTGTGAGGTGATAGTGAGGAGTCTACTATGGTGGGGAGTATCAGATCGGATGTGGTGAAGTGACCCTTGTGATGGTAGGGTCAAGGATTTAGTGAGGACCATATCAATCAGGTTGGAAGACCACTGAGGGTTCTCAAGGATGAGAAGGTGTACGGTGGGGATATTATATAGACATGAGTTTTTATGGGTTTTGAAATTTGAGTAGAAAAAATTAATTTTAACTTTCGGGTGCTCGTGAGGGGTAACATTTTAATTTCCCATAGCAGAATATCTTAGATAATTGTTTTGGACACTCAATATTTATTAGAATAGGATGTTTACACTAATATCGGTGTTTGGTGGAATTTCAATCCATTCAATTTTTTTACATAATACTCAATATTTAATTAATTAAATATTTAATTATTCACACCTTTTCAGGTGGTTTATTCTTTTAAAGAAATCATTAGATTAATATTATAACTCTACGATTAAGTCTAAAAAGGGAGGGTTTTCTTAGTCAATGTATAATCCCACTTCAAGTTCCAGGACTCCTGACAAGTATTAATATTGTAAATTAATTAAATAATTAAATTAATTAAAAGAGTCCCCCCATTTGGATTTCTATGCATTGAAAGAGGGGGATAGGGTGAATCCCTTTCTTGTGAAGACTAGAATAGGTGGGGAAGGGGATATAGATTCCATTAGATGTCATTCATGGTGTAGATCTGGACTAGATCAAGGTAGAACAACTTCTGAGAGTGGATTTGGACCATAAGCTTTGGCATTTACACAATGAGGTAGGCCGATTTTGGCGTTTTATGCCCCAATCCCCATATTTTAAGATATTTCAAGTTTTATAGCCTTATTATGATTGTTGAATACCCCATGGGTGTCGATCTATACCTAATAAAGAATAAAAAAGGGTTTTAGGAGGTTCACTGATGTTTCTAATTTAGAAAACCCGACCTCACGACATGTGGTTTTAAGAACACATGTCAAGTGTTCTTAATATTTAGGGAAGAAGTGAAGACGATGACTACAGAATTTGTAGTCCAAAGGAAATTCCATGTAGTTTCACTCAACATGTGGCTGAGTAATTGGACAGATTCCCCATGTAGGGGGGGATATGTCCATGTAGAATACACTAGTAGACCCCATATGGGTTACACACTTTGTAGGAATACATGACTAGATAGAGACACATGGTTAGGCCATGGGGGGAACAAAGGTAGGGACCCTGTGTAGAGTAAATGTCATGTACCTGACTTTCACACCATGTACTTGGATTCTACACACCATGTTTGGCTGGAGTACACACCCATGTTGGGTAATGTGATCACACATCATGTACTTAGGCATACATTCCATGTGCTGAACTTTTGTTACCCTTTTTGGTGGTTTTTGGGGCCCTAATTCAGAATTGTACTAGTGAGTAGTCTATCAGGAGTATTTTCCCTCTTAGATCATGATGGTGGAATCCCTTCAACATATATAGGTTTTCAAGATGGTGTTTTGGACCATGATAGTTCAGTAGTAGGATTTTATCAATGTTTGGATTCAGAATCCTCCAGTGGGTTGGGTTGTGAGCCATGAGGACCAAATAAGGGTTGTGAACTTTATGATTGTCCTGGACTAAGCACTCCATAATTATATATTTGATGATCCTTGTATGGATCCCAAAATTTGGGATTGAATAGAATCTATGAGAATATATTGGTTTGTCCCTGTGATTGGGGCCAGTTGCTCGAGGTTGGTGTAGTTGAGTTTTAGATCCTATGTTTGAGGATCATAGTGGTTAGAGTTTTCAAGCTTGGTTGGTATTATTGGATAATAATTATGGAGGGGTTACTATATGGAATTGAGTTGGGTCTAACGGAATCTTGATGATTCCCTAGTGGGTTGGTTTCTGGTTAAGTGATCATGGGATACCGCTGTTGGACATTGAAAATGTATATGTAGCAAGATATTATTTTTGGATGACTTTCTGTGTATTATTGAAAAAGGATTAGTTGGAGGAAAAAATGGTATGATTGAGGATGTTTTTTGTTTTGGGATTGGTCTAAGTCCTTGTATGAGATAGAGGAACCCCTTTTTTGGTGTCTTCTGCATGATTTGGAAATTGAGACGTTTAAGGATATTTTGATGGGAATGGATGTTTGCCAATCCTTTGTTATGTTTTCTCTAGGTTTTTCATGTTGAGACTTTGTTTATGCCTATGAGTCTATTGTGATATGGTTGGGTTTCTACGTTTTGGAGCCATGTTTACAAATAAAAGTTATAATGTATGATAGAGATGAATAGACGATACAAAATAATGGTTCTGGATATATGTAATTGAGAATGTTGGATAGAACACTTCGTATTGGTATTAATGGTGGGTTTATTTTTTAAGTTCTAAACTAGGGCATGGACATGTTATTAATATTGGTGAGTATAGTGGGTGAGATGTCACATGTATGTGGTTAGATGCTGGACTAAGGCTCAGGTTATGGATAATATACTATATGTATTAGGTGGAAGACTAAGGATCTAGACACAAATAGTATACTTTTTTGATTATGTGATAGACTGATGATCTATGAAGTGATGGTATAACTTCTAGTATGGATGGCGGAATGATTCTCTGCATCCATCTTTTAGAGGTTATAATGATTTTCTAGGCACTCTTATCTTGATATATGGTTTAGATGCCAGTCTAAGGCCCTAGACATGATTGTGTTGACATATAGTTTGGATTATAGTCTAATGATATAGGCATGATTGTTTTGATATTTAGATTGTTTAGGTGTTGGGATGATTCTCTAGAAACTATTATTATGATACATGAGATAGATTCCAGACTCATGGTATAAGTCCTCACCCTTTACTTAATATTGAATTAAATGAATAATTCACAATGAGTATCTTTTCAGGTTTAGAGTTTTAGAGAATTAGATCATAAAACTTGCATTACATTCCACATTTAAAAAAAGTGGTTACATAAAACATAGTATTCATTTTTCCCATCAATGGAACCATATTTAAAATAAAAAATGGATTCTTTCTTGACACTTCCTTGACACTATCATCACATCATGTACCTTTCCCTTGACCTGTGAAAAACATTTCAAAAACTTGGGATGAGCATAAAAATCTCAGTAAGGGATATAAAAATATGGAAAGGAAACATGAGTACATATATACATAAGAATGATGTCATACTTTACCCATAAAACATAAGCACTTTAACATACCTCATAAAATCATGAATAAATCATAGAAATACTAAGACATAAAGGTAACTTGAGGCATTCATAACATTCTTACGTAGGGTGTAACCCTCTTGGTTACGTTTGGAATACCCATCACGGTATATTCCTTAAATCTCTTCGTAGAAACCTCAATGTTTAATCCCTTCACGTTACCCAATGCATTGGAGAGCTATATCGGGCTCACCCACCCTTATTTTATCACGGAACCAACCGTATTCATAATAATGCCCAAGGACCATAACATAATCGTATTACATAAAACATGCATAAAGGAAACATAACACTTCCACTTTTCAATCACAAGATATCAATGCAACACATTGATATAAAAACATTATGAAAACCATTTTCAATACCAAAATAAAAGAAAATTAAAACATGGTACTTATTTTTCTTTAAAAAAATGTATGGCTTGTAGAGGAAGCCGAAACTCAAATAATGGTCACGGCGGCAGATAAGTCATTGTCGCCACATACGTATGACAAAAACATTCCCTTTTTTCATTTAGTAAAACGCTTCGTATAAAAAAGATTCCTTTTGGATAAATGTAAAAGTAAAAGGGGTTTATACACCGTATAAAATAAGGTTGTGTGTAAAACAAAATATGTCTCAAGGAAACGAGATTGAGACGAAGTCCCATAAAAAGACTGTATCCTTGGATTATGGATAAATCAATTACATAATTATGTGTGACAAATGAATACACCAAATATAAGTGGATATTAAGTCTAAAACAATCAGAGGTTATTCACAGATATTCATATAAATACATATTCAAGGAGCACAAGTTTATCCCAAATAATCAAAATTGGGTTAAGAAGTTCCCTTGCAAAAATTCGACAGCCTAACGACATCACTTCAAAATTCAGAAAATGAGTTGATGAGAGATGAAAAGGGTAACTCATCACTTGGACATAAAATTTACATCAATAAGGATATAGAATAACATATCCCAACATTACAATATGTAAATTAAAATACCCAACAAAAGAAGTCTTTTAAAAAGAGGAGGGTGAATGGTTCCCTTACCGACTTGGGTATCTTTCAAAACATACACCCCATGAAATAAGGACAATAAAACATTGGTGTAAATACTCATAAATGAAATTATATTACACAAAGAGTAGAATAATAGGCAGTACATGTACCACTCAAAGGAAATGGTGGAAAATGTAGCATAAATCTCTTGGGAATAAAAGTGAGATGAAAAATCCCTTACGAAAACTCGGCAGCCTAACGGCGCCAATTAAAACTTCAAAAAATGGATTGATGAGATCAAATAGGGTCTCTCATAATATTAACATAAAATGTAAAGAAAGAGAAATATGAAATAACATCCCCAAACATAACAAATAGGAGCTTAAAATAAGTGACATAAAGGAGTGTTCTTAAAAATAAAGAGAGAGGTTGGATCTCTTACAAAAATTCGGCAGCCTAACGACGCCACTTAAAAATTCTAAAAAAAGAATTGATGATAGTAATAGGGGTTATATCATCATATAAAAATAAAAATTACAGTATGGTTAATATAAAAAAACATCCTCCAACATAAGAAAATGGAGCATAAATGAAATGACATAAAAGAGCGTACTTGAAAAGAAAGCAAGAGGTTGGATCCCTCACCACAAGTCCAACTTGTCTTGTTCGTTTCTTTATATTCCTGAATAATAAACTTTGGTCAATTTATAATTCCTTAAGGCCCTCCTTTAAAGAATATTATTCAGTTAATATCACATATTATAATGTTATAATAATTGGTTAATAATGTGAGTTCATATCAGACGTTTTTGTCGATGTGTGGTACATGAGTCAAAAATGAACTTGTTTGAAAATGATTGTCCATGTAGTTATAAGTAAATCATCTCCAGAACAGTATTAATGATTTAAATATCTTATATATCCAGTAGATATTCATTTTATACTATTCAATAACATTTGGAGATAAAAATAAATGAAATTCACCGTTCAGGGAGACAGTAGGTCGTACGTACGCATGAACGCTACTTTCATTTCTTTGACATATTAATGAAATTAAAAACAATTGAGATATATATATATATATATATTATAATTATAGTATAATATATATGTTATATAGGTCACATAATTTCATTAATTTCATTCTTTATACATTCCATGTATTTCATGAACGAGTCACATTACTTGAGGGGGCGGTAGTCCACACTTCCTCGTATGAAATTATCGCATTTTCAAAACATGAAAATCATAAAGGTATGTTTTAAATATAAAATATAGAAGCATATGGAAAACATAAATACCATATATATCATATATAAAATACAGTGACATCATAATTTCTACCTTTAAAGGTGTTAAAAGAATATTGAATAATCATCATTTCGTGAGGCAGTAATTCGCCATCCACAGAAATAGTATGTTATTTAACCATTAGACGGATGTGTGTGTAAGTATAGCTCGAATAATTCTTATAAAAACATACCAGTATATTTAAGATACTGGTGTTTTTACAAAAGAAAGGAATAAAAAGAGTTTATGGTGTTGGAGAAGCAAAATAAAACATAAGAACACAAGAGAAGACACTACCTTTAAATCGGGTAACTCTTTTTGATTTGAGCTCAAAGGCTTCCTTGGAAAGACTTCTGCCCAAAGTGAGGCTTATAGAAGTAATAGAGGGATGAGGAGAGAAAAAATGGGCAGGGTTTTTCAGATCCAAAGGCTTGATAGGTGTGGGTAAGGTGGTAGAGGTTGGGGCCTTTTATAAGAGGAGAGGAGGGGCACTCTTGGAAAGTCTTGAAAAGTAACATTATTATAAAATTCATTTCGGATTTTAAAGGTTCCAAAATTATATATTTCGAGGATAAGGTGACAATAGTTATAAATAAATACATCCAATGGGTTTTTGACAATTTTAGGTCTTAGATTTTACATTATATTTTTATTTTATTTAAATCGTTAAATAATGAGGTAATCGCTGCATCATCATGGTGTCATAAATAATTTAATTTCATTAATGTCTAAAAATTATAAAACAAATATCATGATGTAGGAAATATTTTTATATTTCTAATGAATATTTATAGTCAAAAATATGACTTGTATAACCCCATGTAAAAATAGTTTTAGTAAAACAACACATGTTTGTGACATTTTAATTTTAACTTTAAATAAAAAGGTTTTAATGTCATTTTCCTACCAAAATGGCTCCATGGGGACCCCAAGTTGACCCATGTATTTTCGTGGTCGACCATGACTTAACCAATAAGGGTAGGACATGTGTCTAGGTCATTTCATATTATTAAAACATTATTTTTACCTTAAACTACACTAATTACCTCTAATCGCGATTAAAAACTTATAAGTTACTATTCACCAAAAAAAATTATTTTAATTCCATTGAACCACATTTTACTTCTTAATGAAAACCATGTATGTCGGATTTTTGAAATTAAAAACACAAAGGTGGTAAAATTTCATTTAAATGGAAAATCGGTTTTTATAAGTACCACTTAGTGGTTTTACTATTCATCAAAAATTGATGTTTTTCAGAATAATACCAAAACTTCACCCTAAGATATATTTGATATTCCGAATTCAAAAATGAAATATATTTTAAAAAATTCAAAACATATAAGTTGAATTAATTAATTTAATAATTAATTCCCACTGACATAGCAAATAGCGTGTTTTTATGAAACAATAAGTATCAAAAGATTGACACTAGTTTAAGTCCGATTTCAAAGTGAAATTAAGTCCAATGACCACAATTGGATTAAATGGTAAAAATATTTTCTAATTGGACTTTAAAACCAATTAAAAATATAATCTAATCATATAAATAAATTAGATTAAAAAGAGGTTTTGAATTAAAATACAACATTTTTCACTGTTCATTAAAAATGAACTTTATCGGAAAAATACCAAAAATTTACACAAAGTAAATTTTGATGTCCCGATTCTAAAGAATAATTTTATTTTGTCAAATATAACACATAAAATTTTCAAAAAGTGGATTTAAAATAGGTTCTCCCTCAAAAGGTGGTTAATCGACCTTTTAAAGAATATTAGAATGTTTATGCTTAAAATTGGATTCATTCGCATTTTTAATCCTACAACATTTATTGTAAAAAGTAAAAATATTTGAAAAACATAAATAATTATTTTTTAGTTAGTTATTTTCTTACCCTCCATTATAATGGCTAGGCGTTAACTACCATTTAAAATAATATTATTTTATTGTTAGAGTGCAACGTAAGATTTCAAAGGAACTCGTTGTCGCGTATTGGGTACGCCATCGAGCATAGAGATCCCTTTAAAGTAATATTAATATTTTTTCAGAAATAGGGATAAATATAAAAATTTCATATTCTTTATTTACCTGGGGTGTTACACATGGTTTGGGTTTGGTAGTACTTTTTTGATGTATGTAGGACAGATGTGTCAAGGTAATAATTATGAGATCATGTTTGGGGTTATGAGGAAATAATAGTGGAAGACTTAGATTAGTGTCCTAGATGATGGTAATATCATATGATGGCTCCCTATAATTATCAGGTTTGGTTGCGACTGCCGTTGATATTGAGCCCACATGTTATTTAGAATGCATGTTCTTGGAGACATTCTCAGAGACAACTCAACATTGGTCAAATTAAGTATGGTTGATTGAGGTCTTGAACCTTAGAATTGATTTTGGGTTTATTTTTATTTATTTCACTTATGTTTCGTATTGTCTAAGAATATTGCATGAGAATTCCCTTATAGTAGTAGTTTATTAGTTCACCATTGGGGGCGGCCTACTAAGATTTATTTCTCACCCTCATAAATGCACCTAGGTTTACATTTAGACCATATGTACACATTCAGGTTGAGAACAGATGCACTATGGATAGGGTCAAGGCACATGATTTTAGGGTTGAGTGGTATACTCATGTGGAGTCGACTGGTCAGGCTTGAGAATTTTGGTACGGTACTAGAGACTGGGTATGTTATATGGCCCAAAGTTGGTAGTAGGTCCTGATGTATTAATTTTTTAGATGTTTATTTTGTATATTTGATCACCCCATTGGTTGATCAATGTTTTATGTATGGTATGGATGTTCAGGATTTTACTATATTTCATTTTATTATAGTATGTTTCAGTTTAATTTTTTTTATTCTTCCATTTATATGATTCATATAATTATTATTTATTTACTTCTAGTTGTGAAATCAAATATGGGGCAATATCTCCTCACAGTTCCACCTTAGACCCCTGCTTTGTAACAGCCCGAGATTTTATGAAAAATATTCTTTTTTATTTCACTAATGTCTTGTGTTGTACGCTACACCAAAAGGAGCTTGCACAACACTCATCCTTGACTTGCCTTGCATTACACGCAATCACGACCTTCCTCGATAGCATGTGTAGTACACAATACCGAGTTTCACTAAACAACGACATGCTATTAAAATGTTATTAAAACTAGCCGTTATGAATAGTAATAACCACTTTTTGAAATTTTGTAAATTTTATTTTTCAAAATGGATTTCATTTTTGGACTCGTAGTATCGAATTTAGCCTAAGGTGAAATTTTGGTACATTTCGGATAACTTTCATATTCTGATGAATAGTGAAAATTACTAAATTTTAATTAAAAACAACTTTTTTAATCGAAACAATTAATAGTGATAAATTCTTAATTTTAGTGGTTTTAAAGTATATTTAGAATATATTTTTACAATTTAATACAATTTTGGTCATTGGTTGTAATTTCACATTTAAACCAGACATAATCAAGTGTCAATCTTTTGATAGATATTCTTTCTTAAAAACACGCTATTTGTTTTAACAGTGGGATTTAATTATAAAAATAATTAATGAAACTTCTATGTTATGAATTTGGTAAAATAGACTTTATTTTTGAATTCGGAATATAAAATATAGCTTAGGATGAAATTTTGGCATTGTTCTGAAAAACATCAATTTTTGATGAATAGTGAAACTACTAAGTGGTAGTTAAAAAACTGAATTTTTCATAAAACTTAATTTTACCACTTCTATGAATGGAATTTCAAAAATCCGAGAGACACGGTTGATGTCAGTAAGTAAAATGTGGTTCAATGAGATGAAAATAATTTTTTGAATAGTAACTTTTTACTTTTTTTACCGCGGTTAATAGTTAATAGGGTAACTAAGGGTAAATATGATATTACTATTACCCTAACACATGTCCTAATTCTATTGGATAAGTGTAATTCGACCAAAAACAACCTTATGAATATAATATGACCATTTAGGCCCACTTGGATTAGATTAGGACATTTATTATTAATTTATTTAAAGAAGGGTTAAAATAGTTAAAATCAAAGTTTAATAAGTAAATCATTTTTAATATGGGGTTATACATAAGATAAATTAGACTATAAATATTCATTAGAAATCAAAAAAGATTTCCTACATAATGGTATTTTATTTGTAATTTTTAGACATTAAATAATTTAATTTATTTATGACACAGTGATGATGCAGTAATTATCTTATTTATGAAATATTGACATAATTGATGTTATAAACACCAAAATAAATGTAATTTGAGACTTTTTATGAATTCCACTAATTTTATAGGTTACTATGATATATTAGTGTTTATTTAATCAACTTTTTTCGAACATATAATTCTGTTATGACTTTCACAAAAATCATATATCAAATAGTGTCAAAATTGACACAAAATAGTTTTTAAATCAAATATTATATTATTAATTGTTATTTTATTCATAAAAATCTAAGGTTAGGCACAATGACTTAGATAAGGATATATGTATTAGTAATAAACAATTTGGGGTTCGTTTGGCATGTTATAGTAAGTGTATTAACCATATAGTGAAAGAAAACAAAAAGACACGGTAAAAGTTAAATTATTTAACTTAGAGTTAAATCTATTTGATAAGGTTAAAATAATATCATAAACTTGTCTAAATCCTATTGGTAGATAGGATTTCGACCCATCCCCACTTTAGCTTCGAAATAAGACCCTTTGGAACCATTATAAACCGATTTTGACTTTAATATAAAATAATATTTTGAGATATTCCTAAGGTGCCCCTCTCCTCCCTTATAAAAGGACACCTCTTCCCCCTTCCTCCTCACACCAATTTGAGCACTCATGCTCGGCCAACCTCTGCCAAAATCCCTTCTCCACTTCCCTAGAATAATCCTAGAGGTCCTGGTCTTCTTCAAAGACCAATCTTAGTTCCCTAAGTGGAGGATTCAAAGAGGCGTTTCAAAGAAGAGGTGATAACCATTACCAATCTTTTCAATTTTTTTTCTTCAACTTCTTCTTCTTTAGTTGTTTCATAACAAAGTAATAACATCAGTATTACTTACATACTGATATGTTATTATATATATGAAACAACCCTAATTCACCTTCTATCCATCCTACGGAAAAAATGAAATCACCGCGCGTGCGTACATACAGAATACCGTCTCCACGCCGTGGTGTAATCTATTTTCCACCACCACCTTACAAGGATGGTTATAATGGTTTAATGAGTAAATATATATGATTATTATAAAGTAATATTGATACTGAAATAGTATAAATACACTTCAACGCAATTCCACGACCATGGGAACGATATCATCGCTCGTGCGTACGTACGGACTACCGTCTCCACGACGCGATGAGATTCATTCTCAATGATTAACCATTAATGAATGATTATAAAGTATATATAATAAGTACTAATGAAATATATTACCTAATAATGATACTGTAATTATTTATATTTATATGTATCTCATCTACTTAATTCCATTCAATTCAATAAGGAAACGAAAACAGCGTTCATGCGTACGTACGGACTACCGTCTCCATGAACGGTGTATTTCTTTCCATTTACTGATTTATTATATATGTATATTCTGAATATATATATAAATCATGTTTTATACTCTGGAATTAAGTAATCATGATCTAAGTAATCATATGAATAATTACAAGTTAAAAACACAAACGACAAATGAGACGATTTTACCCAAAACGCTACTTTAACATGAATTTACAAAAGAACGGGTAATATAAAGTCATAAGTGGACCATATATGATATAATAACAATGAATATGATTCTGTAATAAGTCAATAACATGATTTAAATCATTATACAGTAGGTTCGGACACTTACGAAGCAAATCGGACCTAAGGTAAGGGAAATATCACAATCTCATTTTTATCCGAGATTGTTTATTCGTAAGTATTTACTGGGGTGTATTTTATCATCCACATCCATGTTCCCTCAATATGTAATATTGTTTCCATCCACTTACAATAGTTTAAATCCAATTTTACCCTTCGGTGAGTTTTTAGTAAAGAATATGAAAGGAATCTTTTGTCGTTTTTTTCATACGAAGTACTTTTTGAACTTTCCGACAAAAGTACGAAGAATGTTTTTTTTAACTTATACGGCATGAATGGATTTTTAAAACATTATTTCCAAGAAGATTACTTTACAAGTTTTCAAGTTTATTTTTAATCAAATTCTTTTAGTTCAGAATTGTATGACATGTTAAGAAAGGAAAAGTGTTTTTGAAGTAGAAAGGATATTTTCCTCAAGAATGAAGTTCAAGTGTTTTATCAAAATTATTTTCCATCTAAGATAATAAAGGGTTCTGTTTTTATCCCTATTATTACATTGATTTGATCATGTTGTGATTGAATTATTTTTATGAATTCCTTTATCTTGTATGAATTGTTTTATGATGTCATGTTGTTTAAGAATTCCATTTTTATTACATGGGTTACGCTATGATGTATGGTTTATGATTATGTGGCACACATAAAAAAGGATTCATTATAAGATTGGTGGGACCTATATCTCCATCCAATGCATTGGGTAAAGATTTTATATCTCATGAGATAGACATGGCTGAAATGGTAGGTTATACCGGTTCAGTGAAACAGGACTGAAACGAGGGTTACTCGATTCAGAAAGGGACTTTGTCCACTAAGATAGTCTTGGAAATGAGTCTTGACTAACAAGAAATGATTCTCTATGATTATGTGTGTATGCCACAAAGTTTCATGTTTTATGTTATGATTATTTGGATTTCATTTCACTACTATGATTTATCCCATGTTATGAAATTATGCTCTCTTTTGCAGGTTAAGATTTCCAAAAGTTATGTTCTTATGAATATGATGTGATTGATTTTTCTTTTGTTTACCCTTACTGAGCATTCGAGCTCACCCTTTTATGTTTTCCTTTTCCCCAGGATATAAAGAAAGGTTTTAGGTAAAAAAGAGGAAAATCTTTATGGGAGATATTGAAGATCTTTCACCACGATTAGAAGATTACGTTCCGAGTTTCCAAAGACACTAAACTATTACGATCCTTGTGTGTGTGTGTTTTTTTTATGTACTAAGTATTCCTGAAAAGTAATGTAATGTTCATGTATGTTATGCTTCGGGTCTCTATAGTTGGTATCAAAGGAAAGGTTTAGTCAACCTTTGGAAACTAGGATGCGAGAACTTTAGTGAGATCCCTAGAGATATTTCTAAGGTATGTCTAGGGATGTCCCTAAGGTTAAGTATACGTATAGGTTATAGTACTAGGATTACTCTAACGATCATAGAATTAAACCTAAGATGTTAGATATTTAAGGTACTCCCCCTTTATTATGTTGTTTTCCCTAGCTTGATTTTTGCCTCTCACACTATTCTTTTTGGGTTTTAGAAAATGGCTGGAAAAAAGATGATTCACAATAATGGAGGATATGATGGACAATGGAATGATATTATTCATAATGAAATGGGATTTGGAAGTCCAAACATAATTATTATGCCGAATCAGAAATCTCATAATATGATCAATAAAGTAAAATTTGGTAAGTTTCCTGACTCGGCTAATAAGAGAAAGATGGAGTTTCATGATGATCATAGAGAAAAGAATGTTCAATTTCCGCTATGTAAATCATGTGGGAAGAGGCATCAAGGAGAATGTTTCAAAGGAACTGGAAGATGATTTGGGTGTGGAAAAGAAGGACACAAATCAAGTAAGTGCAAAGGAAAAGGTTCAGTTAACACCATGGATGAGGATAATGGTATTGCTACGACATCAACAATGGTTAAATGATTTAAATGTGGAATGTACGGGCATTATGAAAACCAATTCCCTAAGGGAAAGTCTCATGAAGAGAATCAGTATGGTCGTATGGGAAGTATTTATGTTGATGATGATGAAGAAACTACAAATGATATGTGAGATGAAAGAAATGTTGAAGCTCGGTCAATGGTCTAAGAATGTGGTGGAATGATTACATGTTTATCATGTGTAATGTTGTATAAGTAATCTCATGGAATAAGGAGACATCTAAGGATTGTTACACTGTTGTCTTTCCTTAAGTTTTGAAAGTGTATGATGAATGGTACCAGTAACCATGAAAGGTTATTCAGATACTTTTGGAAAGTAGATGATAAGTGCATAATGAAAGGATAAGAAGATAATGAGATGTTTGATTGTATTCATGAGCTCATGATTGATATAAGGACTAAGTGATATCATGGTTTGAGTATATAAAATTTTGAGGATTTTGGTATGTGTAATGTGTTAACTTTTAACTGCATTCATGTTTTCACTAAGGTATCCAAGAGAATACATGATTAAGGACTTTGAATGTTTGGAATGTGACCAACAAAACATATCTTATGATATATGGGGATTAACGATAGTATTAAATCTCTGGTAATTGTTTTCACTATATTATGAGAGTGGACTGCAGTATTATGGATAAGCCTAAAGATTAGAATGGATTATGTTGGACATAAGTTAGTATTGTTTAAGGATAGAAGTTTTTTCGATATTATTGATGGGATGTTATAGTAATATAGTTTTAGAAAAAGGACAACCTGCAGGACGGGCGACAGCCCATCGCGTCGGACAAGGCTGTGGGAATCGAACCCACAACCGAAGTGCGACTGGCCTTTATCGCCTACCACTGGCCTACAGGAAGTCCCTGTTTAGTAGAAACTAGTTTTATTATATTAAGCAGTATGATATATGAAGTATAAGTCCATTTTAGGAACCATATATGATTAATCTCACTATAGACCGACTTATGTATATAATTTTTGCTAACCTTTTGTTTGAGATAGATGGAATGACCCGTCATTCTATCACATAATCTGCTAACACTTCACGAATAACAAATTCAACTTCATTTATTTAAGAGATGAAGTGGAAATTGTTCAAGGCACGAACAACAGTGAGATTGTACCAAAATAAAGTAAGTATTTATTCTAATTCAAATTTTCAACTTTGGGGAAATGATCTTGAAAACCAAAAATGTTGTCCTAGTGATCTTATACCTGATGAATCAGATGGTACCTTATATCATCACAAATCTATGGATTTGTGATTACTGGCTTTTCCATAGCCATGTTCTCTACCACTCTCCATCAGAACATGATGGTTAGATTTCTCTTCCATATCCATATTTTCACCTATGTGGAAACCCAGTGATTAGTTTATTTGGGTAATCGTTACATTTCATACTTTAGTTTTTAAATCTAAGTTTTGGTATTCCTTTTTACGATGTGGGTTTCTATTAAAGAAACTTTCGAATAGTAAACCATTTATAACCCCGAAGAATTTCGAGGGAGAAATTCATTTTAAGGGGGGTAGAATGTAACAGCCCGAGATTTTATGAAAAATATTCTTTTTTATTTCACTAATGTCTTGTGTTGTACGCTACACCAAAAGGAGCTTGCACAACACGCATCCTTGACTTGCCTTGAATTACACGCAATCACGACCTTCCTCGATAGCATGTGTAGTACGCAATACCGAGTTTCACTAAACAACGATATGCTATTAAAATGTTATTAAAACTAGCCGTTATGAATAGTAATAACCGCTTTTTGAAATTTTGTAAATTTTATTTTTCAAAATGGATTTCATTTTTGGATTCGGAGTATCGAATTTAGCCTAAGGTGAAATTTTGGTACATTGCGGATAACTTTCAAATTCTGATGAATAGTGAAAATTACTAAATTTTAATTAAAAACAACTTTTTTAATCGAAATAATTAATAGTGATAAATTATTAATTTGAGTGGTTTTAAAGTATATTTAGAATATATTTTTACAATTTAATATAATGTTGGTCATTGGTTGTAATTTCACATTTAAACCAGACACAATCAAGTGTCAATCTTTTGATAGATATTGTTTCTTAAAAACACGCTATTTGTTTTACCATCGGGATTTAATTATAAAAATAATTAATGAAACTTCTATGTTATGAATTTGGTAAAATAGACTTTATTTTTGAATTCGGAATATAAAATATAGCTTAGGATGAAATTTTGGAATTGTTCTAAAAAACATCAATATTTGATGAATAGTGAAACTACTAAGTGGTAGTTAAAAAACTGAATTTTTCATAAAACTTAATTTTACCGCTTCTGTGAATGGAATTTCAAAAATCCGAGAGACACGGTTGATGTCAGTAAGTAAAATGTGGTTCAATGAGATGAAAATAATTTTTTGAATAGTAACTTTTTACTTTTTTTACCGCGGTTAATAGTAAATAGGGTAACTAATGGTAAATATGATATTACTATTACCCTAAAACATGTCCTAATTCTATTGGATAAGTGTAATTCGACCAAAAACAACCTTATGAATAAAATATGACCATTTAGGCCCACTTGGATTAGATTAGGACATTTATTATTAATTTATTTAAAGAAGGGTTAAAATAGTTAAAATCAAAGTTTAATAAGTAAATCATTTTTAATATGGGGTTATACATAAGATAAATTCGACTATAAATATTCATTAGAAATATAAAACGATTTCATACATAATGGTAATTTATTTGTAATTTTTAGACATTAAATAATTTAATTTATTTATGACACAATGATGATGCATTAATTATCTTATTTATGAAATATTGACATAATTGATGTTATAAACACCAAAATAAATGTAATTTGAGACTTTTTATGAATTCCACTAATTTTCTAGGTTACTATGATATATTAGTGTTTATTTAATCAACTTGGTTCGAACATATAATTCTGTTATGACTTTCACAAAAATCATATATCAAATAGTGTCAAAATTGACACAAAATAGTTTTTAAATAAAATATTATATTATTAATTGTTATTTTATTCCTAAAAATCTAAGGTTCGGCCAAATGACTTAGATAAGGATATATGTATTAGTAATAAACAATTTGGGGTTCTTTTGGCATGTTATAGTAAGTGTATTAACCATATAGTGAAAGAAAACAAAAAGACACGGTAAAAGTTAAATTATTTAACTTAGAGTTAAATCTAATTGATAAGGTTAAAATAATATCATAAACTTTTATAAATCCTATTGGTTGATAGTATTTCGACCCATCCCCACTTTAGCTTCGAAATAAGACCCTTTGGAACCATTATAAACCGATTTTGACTTTAATATAAAATAATATTTTGAGATATTCCTAAGGTGCCCCTCTCCTCCCTTATAAAAGGACACCTCCTCCCCCTTCCTCCTCACACCAATTTGAGCACTCAAGATCGGCCAACCTCTCCCAAAATCCCTTCTCCACTTCCCTAGAATAATCCTAGAGGTCCTGGTCTTCTTCAAAGACCAATCTTAGCTCCCTAAGTGGAGGATTCAAAGAGGCGTTTCAAAGAAGAGGTAATAACCATTACCGATCTTTTCAATTTATTTCTTCTTCAACTTCTTCTTCTTTAGTTGTTTCATAACAAAGTAATAACATAAGTATTACTTACATACTGATATGTTATTATAAATATGAAACAACCCTAATTCACCTTCTATCCATCCTACGGAAAAAATGAAATCACCGCGCGTGCGTACGTACGGAATACCGTCTCCACGCCGTGGTGTAATCTATTTTCCACCACCACATTACAAGGATGGTTATAATGGTTTAATGAGTAACTATATATGATTATTATAAATTAATATTGATACTGAAATAGTGTAAATACACTTCAACGCAATTCCACGACCATGGGAACGATATCATCGCTCGTGCGTACGTACGGACTACCGTCTCCACGACGCGATGAGATTCATTCTCAATGATTAACCATTAATGAATGATTATAAAGTATATATAATAAGTACTAATGAAATATATTACCTAATAATGATACTGTAATTATTTATATTTATATGTATGTCATCTACTTAATTTCATTCAATTCAATAAGGAAACGAAAACAGCGTTCATGCGTACGTACGGACTACCGTCTCCATGAACGGTGTATTTCTTTCCATTTACTGATTTATTATATATGTATATTCTGAATATATATATATGAATCAGGTTTTATACTCTGGAATTAAGTAATCGTGATCTAAGTAATCATATGAATAATTACAAGTTAAAAACACAAACGACAAATGAGACGATTTTACCCAAAACGCTACTTTAACATGAATTTACAAAAGAACGGGTAATATAAAGTCATAAGTGGACCATATATGATATAATAACAATGAATATGATTCTGGAATAAGTCAATAACATGATTTAAATCATTATACAGGAGGTACGGACACTTATGAAGCAAATCGGACCTAAGGTAAGGGAAATATCACAATCTCATTTTTATCCGAGATTGTTTATTCGTAAGTATTTACTGGGGTGTATTTTATCATCCACATCCATGTTCCCTCAATATGTAATATTGTTTCCATCCACTTACAATAGTTTAAATCCAATTTTACCCTTCGGTGAGTTTTTAGTAAAGAATATGAAAGGAATCTTTTGTCGTTTTTTTCATACGAAGTACTTTTTGAACTTTCCGACAAAAGTACGAAGAATGTTTTTTTTAACTTATACGGCATGAATGGATTTTTAAAACATTATTTCCAAGAAGATTCCTTTACAAGTTTTCAAGTTTATTTTTAATCAAATTCTTTTAGTTCAGAATTGTATGACATGTTAAGAAAGGAAAAGTGTTTTTGAAGTAGAAAGGATATTTTCCTCAAGAATGAAGTTCAAGTGTTTTATCAAAATTATTTTCCATATAAGATAATAAAGGGTTCTGTTTTTATCCCTATTATTACATTTATTTGATCATGTTGTGATTGAATTATTTTTATGAATTCCTTTATCTTGTATGAATTGTTTTATGATGTCATGTTGTTTAAGAATTCCATTTTTATTACATGGGTTACGCTATGATGTATGGTTTATGATTATGTGGCACACATAAAAAAGGATTCATTATAAGATGTGTGGGACCTATATCTCCCTCCAATGCATTGGGTAAAGATTTTATATCTCATGAGATATACATGGCTGAAATGGTAGGTTATACCGGTTCAGTGAAACAGGACTGAAACGAGGGTTACTCGATTCAGAAAGGGACTTTGTCCACTAAGATAGTCTTGGCAATGAGTCTTGACTAACAAGAAATGATTCTCTATGATTATGTGTGTATGCCACAAAGTTTCATGTTTTAAGTTATGATTATTTGGATTTCATTTCACTACTATGATTTATCCCATGTTATGAAATTATGCTCTCTTTTGCAGGATAAGATTTCCAAAAGTTATGTTCTTATGAATATGATGTGATTGATTTTTCTTTTGTTTACCCTTACTGAGCATTCGAGCTCACCCTTTTATATTTTCCTTTTCCCCAGGATATAAAGAAAGGGTTTAGGTAAAAAAAAGGAAGATCTTTATGGGAGATATTAAAGATCTTTCACCACGATTAGAAGATTACGTTCCGAGTTTCCAAAGACACTAAACTATTACGATCCTTGTGTGTGTGTGTTTTTTTATGTACTAAGTATTCCGCAAAATTAATGTAATGTTCATGTACATTAAGCTTCGGGTCTCTACATTCTTCTAGTTAGTATCCTCGATCGTATGAGGATGTGCGCTCGAGTTCTTATGGAAAATCGAATCAAGGCACCCATTTAGTTGCATTCGGGCTGGAATGTTACAATAGCTTTAGTTTTACACTTTCCCTTAGTGAGTATCTAATCTCAACATTTATTATGTTTTACTTTCCACAAGTTATGATGATGGAATTTTTGAATGATTTAAGGGATATACTAGAAGAAAGGATAAGGTTATTACTAGAATATTATGTTTAATTTCATGTTTTCTAATGTAATGTAATAATCATGTATGTATATAGCTTCCCAAGACTACGAAACTATTATAATATTTGGGATGTGTTCCCCTGTATATTTTAAAAATATAGTAAAATAACTACCAGATCTAGGTTATAGGATTCATGGTGTTAATTATCTCAAAACAAAAAATCCTTTACCACTCAACCAATAAACCATAGAACCATAATCAAAATATAGAAAAATGATCCATTCAAACTAATTCCAGTACTGAAACTACAAGTGGAATGATAATAGGGACCCATGGGTAGAGAATACTACCCCATTTGTGGCTCATAGAACACCACTAGTTGCTTGAAAAACACCTCCTAAAACCTTCTTGAAGACCATCACACTAGACCAACTAAGAATGGAGGGTTGGACCTAGATGCTAAAGTAGAGTTGAGTAGATGAAGGTATCTAAAATAGGAAATATAATTTAAAAGAAATGAATCCATTCATTCAAGACCAACCCCAATAAAATTGAGACTACCATAACTAAAATAAATTTGACCATATCCCATAGCCATATAGATATGCCACTAACACACCAAGGGAAGACACGATGACAACACCAATTGAACATCCTTAGTGATCGATGGAGGATCATCCAAAACTACACAAACAATACCATATGAACTTAAAAATAGACCAATATGTGTTTATTTATATGAAAATAGATAGTAATAAAAGAATAAAAATTGAAAAATGTATTTACTGGAAAACCACAACTGGAGAAAACAAAACCCCAGGACAAGACACCACCAAAAGAAAAAGAGACAACCAAACACCACCCTTGAACCTCCCAATTCATTTTTAAACCTCATAAAGAAGAAAAAAATGGGGTTAAATAAAATGGATTAGATAATATAGGTATCATGGGGTAAAAGATGGTGTCCTAGAATGGGAGGGGATACCATGAAGTAGAGTAAAGTCACCACAATCAGAGTACACACTAGAAACCAAGGGGGAAAAAGATGATGAATAAAAAGAGAGGACCAGAGAGAAGAGAGGCCATGTAAGGGAAATACAAAATATGGATGGTAATCTAATTCAAAACAAAGTCTACTAAATAGTAATTGAGAGGAAACCCTGTAAAGTAAGTCATCGAGAGAGAGAGAGAGAGACTCTGGGAGAGTGTGATGCAGTTCTCATGTCTCTTTTTTGATAATCTATACACTATAAAAATGGACTGAAAGAACTCAATTATTAAGGGTAGTCACACCTATTCTCTTAAACTATGCACACTAACCATGTAACAGAGAGAAAAATCTAGATTTAAAAATATTAAAATGAACACTCAATGTTTATAATAACCTAAAATAATATAAAAATAAATACAGAAATAGTGAAATGTTGGTGTTATAGTTCTACTTATTTCAACTGAGAAAATGGGATTAGAGGGTTACACAAAAGGTGTATATATATCCTTAGTTAAATTCTATATAAATTTAAGGTGTTGAATTAATATTATTCCCATTAACGGTTTAATAATTGATCATATTTGGTTTATTGGAAATATTTAGTCACTGGTTATTTGGGAGAATATATGCGACTTAAATATTTAATAAATAGGTAATTTCTATTTTAGTGAATATAATATATTTTTAGGTTAATAATTCAATAATATTAATTTTTCTAATAAGTAGTTAATATTCAAGGTCTGATAAATATTGAGGAAGAATAGAAAATAGAGATTAATGGTTTCATGATAAATTAAATATTAAATATTATTTAAATAAATATTCATTTATTTATTCATGATAATAATATTTATTTATTCTTGAGTTTAGAACATATCAAGTAATTAATAATATTATTATAATTATTATTTAAAAGTGGGGTTCACTATGTATTAAAAGAATAATAATGGATCTTGTGTAAATATTTATTCTATAATAAAAGGTCAATAAATACCCATTCACCTCATTATCCAAACCTAACCTAGAAATTCTAATCATTTTTCAAAAAATGATTCTATGAAGAATTCTTTTAAATAACTAGAGATATATTCCTATAGAATTATATCAAGAATAGGGTGTAGTTATCTTCTTCTTCTCTCTCATAGAATCCTTCAATCTTAGATCTATTCTTGTGGAGATTGATGATGGATAATTAAAGCAATAGAACCTTCCATGTAAACACCAATATCTTTCTATAATGATATTCAGAGGTTCATGGTGCATGTGTGGATCAATTCTAGATGGATTTTAACCTTTAATCTTATGATGTAATTATGGTAAAACCTTAAGATATTATCCAATTCTTTAACGAAGAAAACATATAAGTTTAAACTAATTATTTATTTTTATAAATTAATTAGAAAACTATTTCTGATGATCATTCCTTGTTGATTATGGGGTTTCAATTCATTTAGTTTTTAGGAGAAATCTAATGAATTTGATGAATTTACATTATCAAGAACATTCTCAACCACTTATGCTATTCATTATAACCATCAAGTGGTATTAGAGTGGTCATATAATAATTTATAATTATTTACTAATCATTGATCATTATATGAATTTGATGTTAGTTTTCATGTCTTATTTAATTTTTATTTGAATATAAACATATAAATATATTCTTCTTCATCTTCATTATCGCTCATATAACCAAGAACATGTTAAAAAATATGAATAAATCCAAGAAATCCATTCATAGGTGCCTAGAATTTGATTGGGATAATATAGGACTACACTATGTTTCTCTAGAAGGTACACATTATGTACCCTTATTTAATGAACTGGGTTAAAACTCATGTCTAATTCAATGTTCCATGCATTAAATAATACATAACATCATTAAGACACATCTTATTGACTCTTGAAAGGTGGAACAAGATTCATTGGATTACGCACCATGTAACTTTATTACTTCATATAGTCTACAAATTTTCCCACCTAAAAACACATGGCCAAATACATGTTTTGTATTAATTAATAATTGTTTTGGTTGGAAAAGGTGAAACATAGAGTATACATAACCTGTAACTGGTCCATATATGTTTTGTAGCTCATAGATATTCATGATCATCTTACACACCTAATCCATAACATTAATTCTAGTTGTTCTTAATTATGATTAAAACACACTAAAATTAATTATTATATTTTTTAATTAATCAATTTATATATCATAAATTTCTATCCATACTATATGTGAGATTCCCATACTCCTTAATTTTGAAGAAATTTTTAAAAAATAATTTTATTTAAAATTAATTATATGCATGATGTTTAAATGGAGAAAATGGTGTGTACCTATATGAACTACCTGACATGATCATTTTCATGTACTATTCACCTACATGAAAAAAAAGAATACATGATCTGTCATGTATGTACATGGTGTGTACTATCAATATATAACACATGGACATGTGTTGTAGTACATCGTAAGCATGATTTCATTGAATTTAGAGTACAGGGTATATAAGGAACCTATATGATGTGTAGTACGAAAAATTATAGAGAAATTAATTAAGAATATAATATATAGAAAACCTATTATATAGTCTATAAAAACAGTAAATGACACAAAGAAATGTGTTGATAAAGTGAAATGGTTTAATGAATTAATTATACTTTTCCACATAAATAGATAGTATACATGGTGTTTATACTGTCTCTACATGTTTTGTATGTCACTTTATCATCTATTCATGACACAAATACACATTTTTTGAATTTGTGGATGATCGTGATTTTAGACTGAACTTTTTATGTGATTGGTTTATTTTAATTTGTTTTTATTATTTAAAAATAAATACATTCATTTCATCCCTTAATCTATGCTATATAGAACCTATGTGTGCATGGTTTCATTTATATAAATCCCTATACCTTTCTATTAGTACCCCTCACCTACATGAGAGTAAGAGGATATTTAAAATATGGAGTTCCCATGTGAGATGAGGTGGTATAATTATTTATATAAAGTGAAAGCAACCAAGGAGATATATAGATTCATAGGTGGAATGAAACTACTCAAACCAGGCATGGTTCCTAGAGTTACTTCCAAAGGGTCAAGGGTTGGTTTATCATCCGCTAGATAAACCAACCATAAAAAAGATAATGATCATGAAATTTTATTATTTTATTTATTCTAGTTTCATGGTTAATTACTTATGTAGGATTTATTATTAAATAAATTAAATAATAAGAACACATGATAGAATTAAAATAAATTTTATTATGTGTGAATGTTATATTGACATCGTTAATCACTCTAGTAAAATCCACTTAAAATTATCAATAACGTAATAATATAAAATATGCCATTTATGAATAATGATAATGTCCCTCAAACTAAATATTAATTCTAAAAATAATTTTAATTACTTTTTTTCAAATCTAACCAGAGTTCAAATTTCTTGACCGTCCTTCATTGGGGTGCTTTCTATTTTTTGGAAATTTCTAACATAGGGTTTGGGTTTACTTAATGTATTTATAATTAGGGGTTGATCACCTTTATGAGACATAGTGAAACTGGTGGTCAAGTGTTAAAGAAATCCATGTCTAAGATTTTAGGATCGGGGAGTCCACTCAATGATTCAAGGAGATATGAGTGAGTGAAATTGGAAAGTTATGCGTACCAAAACACTTTCAAATAGAATTTCAGACCTAATTCTGTGTTATGAAAAAGGACATATGGATCCAAACAAATAGAATATCCATTAAAAAATATATTATGAAACCAATGGTTAGGGATATTGGGTTTAGATAAAATATTGGGATTTTAATGAATTAAAATAAATTATTAATTATTTTATAACCCAAATAAAGTACTAATTTTTTTAATTGTTTTAGATATGCCATATGACATCAAATTTATCTTTGTGATCTATATTAGTGAAGGATATTCATCTCAGCAACTTGAATATCAAATAATGGTATAGGTGTTTCAACATATAATACACCATGAGAATTAATTTTATGTATTGGAAACTCATGTTCCTAAATCTCTTCGTAAAGAGGCTAGTGAGGAGGAACTCTCTCTCTATGAAACACATGTATTTTATATTAAATGTATGATGTTTCATGCTATCATCGATGTCGAGTGAGATCTTAAATCCACATAAATAAATAAATACATATATCATGTTTCCTCATCACCATGATCTTTATCAAGAGAAGGTGATTCAATAAAAATATGATATCTCAATGGCATTATTCACATAAGAGCTTAGAGAGATCACAACAACTACAGAACTTATAGTCAAGATGATTGAGTTCATGGAGTTCTTGGATATCTTTTTGTTTATTCATCTAGATGAGTTTCACATTGATCCCATTATATATAAAAAACCAACTCAGGTAGAATATACACATCAACATAGATGGATCTCTAGAAGAACCAAAGAACATTAATGATCACTATGGGATGACGAAAAGATACAACATATAAACATACATAACCATGGGAATTATTTTACCCTAAAATCACAATAAAAACATCCAATGTATAAAAATAAAATGATAATAAATCAGAGTACTTCATAGAAGAAGTGGTACATAGCCATGAGACATAACAAAACCAAGAAAGAAGGTTAAATTCGGAAACAAAACAAAAATAATCCATAATGTAACTATCATCACCACCATCCCTAACCATCAATATAGTGACATAAACCAAGATACATCATAAACTTACATGGAACCCTTCATTAAACTTATATCATACAAAACATAGTCTATATAGGCCCAAAGGTATATGAAAGTTGTGTGGTAAACTTACAGTATGATTCAACCATGAATCCAAACAATGTTTATCACCATAAAAAAAATTGTTCTATCATTAAAACGAATCAATTTTCAGAAATAAATTTCCTTTGATTTTTTTTTCATAAAAATATATATTTTTATTTAAAATGTGTCGTATTAAAATAAAACATGAATATGAATAATGTGCATGAAAGATGAACATATAATTTTTTTCAAAACCTTCAATTGAAAATCATAAGATAAAAATGTGAGAATCAAACATGAACATTACCAACATTAATAAAACCAAGAATAAATGGGATCTTTCATATGGGAATACATAAGTAAGACATGAAAGGAACTCTATATGGTGAAGAAAATTAATCCAAATGAAATCGAATCCTACTATAATATATCGATATCAAGCATAAGCCTTAGTGGTTCCAAACTCGCTAAGTATTTCATATATATATATATATATAATATTATTCAAACAATGTTCCCATGGGATATATTTTCTCAAAATGTTCATGTAAACTATTCCCAAAATTTAATAATGCATTTTCTACAAGTAAATAATTACTGCTCTATTATTGAAAACAATTTTAGAGTCAAAACAATCTTATAGGAATTTAATAAAATATATGAAGTGATTAAAAAAATTAAATAAAAACCCAATTTAAATACTATTTTACATGAATAGAAAGATATAGTTGTAAAAAATTTTCCTCAAAGATTTAAAATAATCCATTTTGAAAATCCAATCCAACAGGAAAACTAAGAATAAAAAGGTGTACAATATAAATTAAACAATATATAGAGACACCTACCTTAGATATAAAATAAACTTAGTATAAATAAAAAATAGTGACTAGATATGAAGAGGATGAGATCCCCATAAACATAGATAAACAATAAAAATCTTAAGAAGGAAGGGATCACCCAAGATGCTTCTTGATGAAGGATGAATAAGAATATCTAGAAACCTTCCCAGGATCATCTGGATCAGAAAATTTAGTAAGAGGATGGGGGAAAGATTTAATAGAGGGGAAATCAAGTTAAATTCATAGTTAACATCCCCTATTAATGATCGAACACATATTGATTAAGCGGTGAAACTTAACCCAAGTGATCTATGGCAGAAAAATCTATTTTATATTTTGAAACAAACATCATCATAGAGTGGTGATTACAACCACGACTATGACGACCTTGACCATACCCACCCTATAAATCCTGACATGGTGACCCTCAACAACAAGGTGTAAAAATCAAGTCCATTTTGGACCCATAATTTCTTACACCCTAGCATGGTGGTGG
Source organism: Viscum album (assembly GCA_963277665.1). NCBI lineage: Eukaryota > Viridiplantae > Streptophyta > Magnoliopsida > Santalales > Viscaceae > Viscum > Viscum album. The sequence goes on along the minus strand of OY728139.1, from coordinate 114,318,823 downwards.
CCATTCCATTCATGGTCTAAAGAAAGACCCCCATTATTCCATGCCCAAGACCATGCCACACTATAGGTGTGCTGGTCGGGCCCGTGGAACATAGGTGATTTCTAGGTATAATACAAACTACACCATGGCATGGTCTATACCATGGTGAAAATAAAAATTCCAAAAACCTAATTTACACCACCATGAAACCAAAAAAAGTTCATGAACTTAAATTTCACCATCAAATGGATCAAAATAAAACGTAACTATGATCTATATGGTGTAAAAATTATCCCAACTATGATATTTTCTGGCCAATTAAAGCAATATTGATTCTATACTCATAATGAGATAAGGCCACTGCCGTATCATCAGGGATTCCCACTCTATCATCTCATAGTTATCCCATCCGAACTTCCAAAATACACAGAATAAGTGAATTATTTTACATTATAATACTTTTTTCCGAAAATCCATAATCTAAAATCATTTCTCATCCACTAATTTATTAGTATCAATATGAATATCTTTCCATTATATCACATGGTAGGGGTCTGGTTGACACCTCCTTCATTAAGAAACATGAAAAAGCTGTGAATTGATGTCAATCAAAATGGTAAGTCTAACAGGTATTCCACCTTTCTATGATGTTGAATAATATAGAAAGGGATAATAAAATAGTGCCATATTAGCATTTCATCACAAATATCGATGTACCTAATGATATGAAACTCTATGAAAAACCTGATCACCTATCAAAAAATCTAATGGTCGATGGTGATGCTCCAAATAATATTTTTTGCAACTCGGAGTTATTACAAAATTCTTTTTGATCAACTGAACCTTCTCAATCATCTCTTGAACAAGTATCATTCAAACCAAATACCATTCTCCAAACTCAACCACCATTAAGGAGAATCTACACATATTCCCATACAATTATTTAAAAGGAACCATTTTAATTTCTATTGTATAACTGTTATTATAGGAAAACTCAATTAAGGAAAAATTATTTTTCATAAACCATAAAAATAAATCATGAATTCTTGAATCATTTGCTTAAGAATTTGAATGTATTATTCATTTTTCCTATCCATATAAGGTTGATACATCATGTCTAACTTCAATTGAGTACTCATTTCCTCTTGTATTCCTTTCCAAAACAAAGATTTAAATTTAGGATATCTATTTGAAATGAAAACAAAAAGAAATCCACAACGCTTCATGATTTATTAGACATACAGGTGCTTGAGCTCTTCCAAATTTATATTATCTTTAAAGTAAGTAAATGAAATGATTTAATGAGTTGATATATAATCACTGAAATCATATCTTTCCTAGTATGAGTCTATGGTAAATTGATAGAAAAGTCCATGGATATCTCATCCAACATCCACACTAGAATAGGTAAAGGTTGAGACATAATGATAGACCTATTGTGCTCCACCTTAATCTTATTGTATGTAAGGAAAAATGAAATAAAGTCCACAATCAACCACCTCATCCCTGAACACTATTACTGATGTCTCAAATCATGATAAATCTAGGTAGTCTAAAGGTTTATAGACCGACTAGATTGATGTCCATTATTTATCAACTCATACTTTAGAGTTTTCAGAATGGCCAATCTACCCCCAAAAACATAAGAATACCTCAGAAGGATAAGACTATTCACCTGATATCTACCCACCATAATGGATTTCACAAAAAGACAGACAATCCATGTTTATTAGCTATACATGTTGAATCTCATAATAAAAATGAAGAATCATCTTTCAAAAAATTTAAGTAATACAACCATAAAATTCTTTATTATCCAAGCATATATTAGTGAAGAACCTCATCAAATACCATTCCTCTATTAATTAATTTAAGTCTCGATTCAACATGTTCCTACTCAATTCATTACCAATCAGATTCCCTTTTCCAGGTATGTAATAAATATCAAAATAAAAATTTTGAACACAATCAACCCAAAATCTATATTGTAGGTTCAAATCCATCAATGTAAAAATATAATTTAGGTTCATATGATACTAATACATAGTAAACATCTTGTTGAAGATATAGAAGTTCCATGTCTTTGGAGAATATATAACCACAACCAACTTCACATCACAGGAAGGATAGTTATTCTTATGAGAGTGTAGTTGGTGAGAGACATATCCAACCACCTGATTTCATTTCATCACAACATATACTAATCTCACACTTGTTGCATTAAAAAAAAATTCATAACCCAAACCTATCTTAAGGATGATTTGAATAGGAGCTTAAGCTAACCTCACCTTCAGTTCCTGAAATGAACTTTATCACTTATCACTCCACTCAAACATAATGCCCATATAGGGTAACTCTATCATAGGACATAGAATCATGGAAAAATCATGAAAAAACACCAGTAATAACTATCCAAACCAAATAATCTTCTAATATGAAAGACATTACTAAGTTACTCACAAGACATCACCATATTAATATTTTTAAGATCCATTAAGATGCATCTTTCTTGTATAACATGGCACAAAAACCTCATTTCATAGATCAAAAACTAAAAATTATAGATATTTCTATATATATTATGTTATTTTAGATTTTTTGAAATAATACCTAGATGATCCATATGTTATTCCTTCTATATAGAATACACCAAAATATCATCTGTAAAAAGAATCATGAAAGAGTTCAAGAATCTATGAAGGATTATTTTAATCAGATCCATAAAAACTATTGGAGATTTAGTAAGAACAAATGGAATAACCAAATGCACATAATTTCAATACCTACTCCTGAATTTTGTATTATGAACGTCCTCTTCTCATAAACATAACTGATGGTACCCTAATCAAAAATCAACCTTAGAAAACCATCATAAACCCCTAAGTTGATAAAAATGAACATCAATCCTAGTTAAATGGTACCTGATCTTAATAGTCCCCAGATTAATCTTTCAGTAATTAACATAATAAAAAATTATTCTATATTAATTATTTTAATAGAACTAGTGAACCCCAAGGTGATAAAATGCCTCATGTTCCTCAAGCTAATGTTTAGACTCCATCGACTTAGTGTGTTATCTTTGATTAGATATAAATGATGCATGTCTCATCATTAGATGTTGGTTAATAGTGAACTAAACCTATCTATGGGGTGGTAACCTAAAAAAATCATCAAAAAAACCTTAACATACACATCAAATATGCTAGGAACCACACCACCTAAATTCTGGTTGAAAATGTTAAGAAACATGTCTGAAAATAAACACGAGATAATTCTATTCTAAAGAAAAATAGGCCCAAATCTTATAGATCTAAGATACCTATAACCTTGAAATACATGATAAATACCACCTAGAGATATAAACCAAACTCTAAGATGAAAAAAATTGATCAGAATCTTAAAAATGACCACCTAATCCATTTGAATGAAGAGATCAAAGATATCATGATAAAAAAATATTAAATCCCATATAACCTTGTAGTTAATGACCATAACCTAGCACTCATATAATTTGAAATCTGATTCCTTCCACCTTTACAAGAGAGTGGAAATATTCATCATAAATTAAATAATTTCTGAGAGTAATACCAAAATGTCAATCAACTTAGATGATATAAAATAACGAGATGAACCAATATCAAATCAATATAGGGCCATAGAGGATAAAATGAACACCCTACTTCTAATATTAGATAGATTCACTTTAGATTACTTTTATGTATACTCTAAATTAGAGTATAAAATTTTAGAATCCATATTAAATTCATTAAGAAAATCAAAAAAAATTATTGAAATAAACCCAAAAAATCAAACTCAAAGGCTTGATTAAAAAAATCCCAGACCACCCATGGTAACTTGAGGTCAGACATTGAAGTGAGCCAGCCATGAACAATTCCACACATACCACCTGAGTTTGGATGGGCCGAAATCAATAATAACAACAACCCTTGTAAGTGAAAAATAATACGATACAATTATTTAATGAACCAACTAGGGTTGACCTAACACATCAACCAAGATAGCTAGCCACAAGGCCCTAAGTGCTTTCCCAATTACCACAGGATGGGGAAAAGAATATGCGTTGAAACAAACATAAAAATGTGAATGATTTCACTATAGAATCATAACATAATTCTCTTCATTTATAATATTATAAAGATAAAAATTAATAGTAAACCATATAAGAAGAGGTATATATCCATGATACAGAACAAAATCAAGTCAGAAGGACTAATCTATAAAAAAACTAAAACAAGTATCAATGTGACTATACGTCACCCCCGTACCAAACACCATGAGAGAAAAATCAACTATGATAAGTCATAAATATTAATAAAACCCTTCAATTTACCTATATTCTATGAATCCAAGTCTGTATATGCCTAAAATAGAATGAAAGGTCTGAGGAACATTCTCTGTAGTATACCACAATGAATCAATAAAATGTATCACACCATGCATCGATTAGTTCTATATCTAAAATGAAATTTTTTCATAAGGATATTTTATTTTATTTTTTTAATAAAACATCCTTTGGATTCCATAAAAACATTTCATATTCAAAAAAACAAGAATATATAAATTTTTTATGAAATTGAAATACAGGATAATGATCAAAACCATCCATGGGAAATTATAAGATACATATATGAGTATCAAAGCACGAAAAATACCATTATGAATAAAACAAAGTAAAAATTGGTGCTAGCCTATCAGAATGCATATCTAGGATATTAAAGGAACTCCTGATGGAAAAAATGTTGATCCTAATGATACTTGGTCCTTCCACAGTCTATCAGTATCAACCATAACCCCTTCTGGTTCCACTCTCAAAAAGGATTCTATATATCCATTACTAGACAAACGCAAGACTCTAATGTAATATGTTTTCTCAAAATTTTCAAGTAAACCATAGTCCTAATTTAATAAAACATTTTATATAATCAAATCATTAGTGTTACCATACTTCAAAAATGAATTTAGAGTCAAAATCATCACAGAGTAATTTCATCAAACACATGAAGTGTGTAAAACTATATTGAATGAAAAGTATATTTAAAAAAAAATCTATGAGACCAGAGATATGGTTACAAAAATAATTCCTCATATATACCAAATCAACTATTTTAATAAATAAAACCAAAAGAAATCTTAATAACAACAAGTTGTACCTTGATGAAGAACCATTGTATATAGACACTCTCCTCACTAATGGAGGAAATATTGTCACCTTTTAAAATGGATATTAGAGATAAAAAGGATTAGATCCCCAAGGGACGAGATCAATAAGAAAAATCTTGATATGTAATGGATATCCCTATAATAATACTCAATAAAAAATGAAAAAGAACATATAAAACACTTCCTAAAATAATATATATAGGGAACCATACAAAGAGTAGGCTCTCTAAAAACAAATTACATTGATTTTCCATTTTAATAATGAAATTGGGTGTGAAGAGCCTATGGTTTTTATGGTGAATAAAAGGAAGAACAAGGAAAAGGACCCAAAGAATCACTCTATGTTTAAGGATACATAACACCATCCTTCCGATAATATGAATATACAAAGTCATGAAAAGGAATAATATGTAGTATGATTTTCATGTGGTAAGATGATACACTAGAAAAATAATATTATCTAGTTTAATAAGTACACTGAATCTTCAGGTGTGTTTCTTATCAAGTGTAATATATCTATATATACTAATTACTCATTAAATACAGCTTATAGAGCACAAAACTATATTCAAATGTAGAAACCATTTAATTTTTGACATATTTTTAATGGATAGGGGGATCTATGAGTATCCAAAGATGAATGAATTACTTACTTGGATATATGGGACTACCACCTTCTGTTTCAAACATAGATGATCTTGTCTTTGAAAAACTATTATTATGTACCAATTTTACTAGAAACCAAGTTTCTTATCACTCATATATACATATTGTTTTTTTATATTTGAAAATAAAAGTTTTTTATTTTATTATGATTATAAATGTTATGATTTGAAACATTTAAATAATAGGATTTATATAATACAATAGTAAAATGGATTACTAGAAATTGATAATGAATCTTGTTCACATGAATCACATCAAACCCATCTTGGTAGCACCAACTAGTTCACATAAATTAAAAGAAGATGAAAAATATCCATCAAGATGACTATTTATATTATTTTGAACTAAAACCACCTGTTAGAGGTTTCTCTTTTTTATAAGGATAGATCACCATCCCATTGTTGTTGGTAAGGGTGAAAGAGACACAAAGATTATAGAATTGGAATATACTGATGTGTTTAGACCATTTATAGTATAATTTAGTGTCTTTTATTTTTATTTCATTACATTTATTGATGACTAAAATAGACATGAGAGTGTTTACTTAATTAGTTTTAAGTCTGAATCATTTGAGAAATTTTAAGTGTTCATTAATGAAGTAGAAAATCAACTTAGTAATAATATTAAGAATCTTTAATCTGATTGAGTTTGTGATTTCTTAACCAAGGTTTATTAATTTTTTTTGGGATTTTAGAATTCTATCTCAAATCACTTATCCTTATACACCAAATTAGAATGATGTTATAGAAATGAGTAACTATACCTTACTTGATATAGTATGGTTGATGATGATCCTTAAAAATATTCTATTATTCTTTATGGGAAATAAATTATAAAATATAACACACATACTAAAATAAGTTCTAACTATTGAGACAAACATAATACTTTATGAATTAATATATGGAATTAAATATATGTAGTTTCATATTAATGTGTAGAGTTTCAAGGTTTATGTTAAGGAAATACGGCATCAAACTATCACCCTAAGACACAAATTTTATCTTTATTGGATATATTAGGGAATAAAGTTGATATTTGTTAGACTCATCATGTGTTAATCATGTTTTATTGATCACAAATCCTATAAATTATATAAATCTTATTAATACTATTTAATTTGTCTCAAATCATGTGTACAGATGGTTGGTTTCATTATGCTTTAAATAAACCTATCCAAGATCATAATTTCTATAAATTACGTTTGATTATTGTAAACTATGTTTAACTTTGATATATAAATATTTCGTTGATGAATGATTAAGTATAATTAATTTGGTGAATATCACTTATCAAGTCTATATATAGATATTTGGCTAAGTCTAAGAAGTCATGAGTTTGCCACCACTTTTTTTCTGGAAAAGGACCCAAACACTGTGACCAAACAATGTGACCCAGACACAGTGAACCAGACACCGTGACCCAAATACCGTGATGAGACACCATGACCCAGACATTGTGAACAAGACACCGCAAACCAGACACCATGATCCTAACACTACATCTAGGCTACAGGTTCCTGATCTCTATACAACCATGCCAGCATAACCGTCTCACCGTTCAAAGGAAAAGAAGGAGAAATTTTTTCCAACTGACACCGCTTCCAAATAGACTGGGATACTGTTCTTTAATCTGTTTTCTCATTTTCAAATTAATTTCTAATGGTTATATTTGATTCTTTTAAATGCAATGACATAATTAATATTTTTTTATACACATGTCACCTGATAGTACGAGTTACGAGGTGTAGAATACATGCATCCTGTTGGATTCAACACATGCAATCCAATAATAAAAAGAAAAGTGTGGCCAAGAAACAAATGGGGGTTAGAGCAGAAGATGAACAAGAATTCATGAGAAAATAACTGACACATGCAACAAGTTACATCTAAAGAAACCAAAGAGCATTCATGAATCCAAAAGCTAAGAGGCCATAGATTAGAGTCAAGAACATCTTTGCAATTACAACTCCACAAATAACATTATCCAGATCGAACTAGAAACTAGAGTATCAGACTTGCGATAATCTATTTTTTGCAAGAGGATTCGATTCTTTCATTTTCTTCATCCAAGAAGTCCAGAGCTTCATAGAACCACATTTAGAACACTTCTAACCTCATCTCATCATATTTTCCCTATTGTGTATTGTTTTTAGATTTCAAGTAGTGTGTGTGTGTCTGTATATAAACACACTCTGTCTCCTACACTAAACTAAAGGATAATAGATATCCTTCCTCTCATATCTTTTTACACTTGTTTACTACCACAGATAAGTGTGGAAGAGGTCCCTGTGTGACTTGTTAGCTTATACCCATGAAGAACTGTGGAATGGGTCATGTAACCTGGACAATCTTGTGCATTGTTGTTTACCCCGATTCAGGGTGTGGATCAAGTTTATTAATATAAACTACTTGGTGGGAGGTGATCACCATGTGGAGTGGATTAGGTCTCGTCTTGAGACTGAACCACTCGTTTTTTATCCGATGTGTTGTTTAATTTATTTCTCTCTGTTTTAATTTATAATTCAGAAATCACTAGATTTACTTTGATAATTAATCCTAGAGAGAAGTTTTAATTTTTTTTCCTTATTATAGTATCTTCAAAAGTAATATTTATAATGGATATTAAGATTTCTAATAATTAATCTATCTTCTAAGAAGTTATTCAAATAGTCAAACTTGTATAACTGTATTACTTTGATTAACTGGGATATATTTATTTTTATTGGGGAACCTTTTAAGAAAAATTTTCAAACATATTTTTTTATAGATACTCAATTCACCCCCTCTTGAGTACTCTACTTAGACCAAAATTTGGTATCAGAGGTGTTTGTTATTCTTATAAAGCCTCTATTTTTGAAACAATTCCACTATGATCTTAGTTATACTTTAATGATCTGTAAATTTCAATTGTGTCTAAATTTATAGCTCTTTAAAATTATTTTCTTGTTATGGATAATAGACTGGAAGGTTTTTCTACAAACAGACCACCATTCTTTAGTGGATCTTATTACACCCAATGCAAAATCAAAATGAAAATGCATTTAGAAAGTATGGGTTTTGAAATTTGGTCTTTAATTATAGATGAGTATAATATTACTGCTACTGATATAATCAATTAGGATGACCCAACCAAGACTTCCAATAATAAAAATTTCAAAGCCATGAATTCATTGTATTCCTATTTAGGAGATGAGGAATTAATAGAATTTATGCATGTAAAACTTCCCATGAAATTTTTAATACTTTTTATGTTTCACATGAAGGAACTTCTAGTGTAAAATAAATAAGACTTAATACTTATACTATTAAATTTGATAAATTTAGAATTAAACTTGATGAGACTATTTCTGACATTTATCTTAGGTTCAACAAAATTGTGAACATAATGATTTCTATTGGAAGAGAAGTCACTGCCAACAAACATATCATGAGGATTATTAGATGCCTACCTAATGGATGGAGAGGAACCTATGTCTCTATTAGAGAATCATGTGACATCAAAAATTTACCTATAAAATAAATCATTTGGAAACTAATGATGTATGAAGAAGAATTGAAAGTCATAAAGGAAGAGGAGGATGGACCCAGAAGAAAATCTATTGCATTTAAGACCACCACCTCAAAAAAAAGAAAAAGGGAAATTGGAAGCCTATGTAGAAATTTCCAGTAGTGAACAATCATCACCTGATAGTGATGAAGAGATGGATAAATTAGACATAAGGTTTAAAAAAATTTACATGAAGAAATTTTTCAGAAATCCGAACTTCAAATGAAGATATGATCAAAAAGGAATGTGGAAGAAATATTGGAAAATAAGTTACAAGTATGATGAGATAGTATTCTATGAATGTAAGTGAAAGATTCATGTAATGACTAACTATCCCAACCTCAAGTACAAAAAGAAATATGAGTAAAAGGATAGAAAGTATAAAAAGGCCATGAAATAAACCTAGAGTGCTTATGAGGATAGTTCAAGTGACTCAAAATCTTCACATGATGAACATAACAACAAAGCCAATATGTGTTTTATGAAAAACACATCTGAGGTAACAATGGAATATCCTGTACACAATTCATATTATTATGGAGATGAAAAGGATTATGAGAATATGTCTAATGAATAAATGTTTGAGTATTGTAATATGCTTGAAGAAACATGTAATGAACTAAAAGGTAAATACAATTATTTAATGAAAAAACATGCTCTTATCTCAATTATCAAATATGAAATTTCTGTAGAAAGGGAGAAAAATGTTCAGTTAATCAACGAAAACAATGAACAAAATCTATCTAATGAGAAATTGAAAAAATACCTTGAAAGGTTTAATAATGGTAAAGATACATTGGTACAAATTCTAGGTAAATGGATTGCTCCTAAATATACTACTGTAATTGGATATCAACCTGATAAAAGAAATTTTAGAAGAACTAATTTTGTTTCTAAGTCTAGAACATACAACTTTACTCCTAATTCTGGTAAACATTCAGCTAGTTCATGTTATGATACACTCTTTATTGTTTCAAGCTTTTTTGGACCAAATAGAGTTTATTTTTCATGCACATTACATGATGCTTATAGGAAAACAATGATGTAGATATGGTTTCCTAAAGAAATAGTCACTAATATTACTGGACCCAAAAAAATATGGGTACCAAAGTCTGTTTTTATTTGACTAATTTGAAGGAAAGTTTGTTAAAGAGATCTTGTAAAAGCTTATGGTACATGGATAGTGGGTCATCAAGACTCATGACAAGGGACTATTCAGGGTTCAATAAATTATTAAAAATTGACAGTGTACATGTCACCATTGGTGAAAATTCCAAAGGAAAAATCATTGGCCTTGGCCAAATCAGTAACTCTAACTCAGTTTTAATTTCCATAGTACATTTTGTTGATGGATTGAAATATAATTTGATCAGTATTTTACAACTATGTGATGGAGAATTTCATGTTAAATTTGAAAATGATTCTTGTAATGTTTTTAATTCGAAAAATGAAATAGTGTTTTCTGCATTGAGAAATGAAAATTTGTACTCTGTTCACTTTTAGTCTCTAGTTTCTCAAAATTCTTCATTTTTAAGTGTATTTCCAAAATATTTTTAGATTTGGAATAGGATACTAAGACACTGTAATATTCACTCTCTTAGAAAACTGACTAGAAAGAGTTTATTCAAAGACCTACCCAAACTTTAGTTTCCAAATGATAAAGTGTATAATCCTTTTCAAAAGAGAAATCAACAAAAAATTTCCTTCAAACCAAAGAAATAAGTGTCAACTTCTCAACCTCTCAAACTGGTTCACATAGATTTTTTTGGACCATCAAGAGTTTCTCGTTTAAATGGGAATTATTATGTTTATGTTCTTGTAGATGACTTTTATTGATATACTTGGACTTTATTTTTGGCTCACAAAAGTGAAGCCTACTATTATTTCATCAAATATTCTAAAACTGTAGAAAATCTTAGTGGACTTAGAATTAAATCCTTAAGAATTGATCATTCCCATGAGTTTGAAAATTAATATTTTGAGTCATTTTGTTCAAAAAATGTCTATATTCATAATTTCTCATCCCCTAGAACACCTCAATAGAATGGAGTTGTATAAAGAAGAAATAGAACCTTGCAATATATTTCTAGAACCATACTTAGTGAATATGACTTACATGTTTATTTTTGGGATGAAGCTGTAAATAAAACATGCTATATTATTAATAGAGTGTTGATTGGAAACATTCTTAAAATAACTCCATATGAGTTATGGAACAATAGAAAACCCAACGCAAGTTAATTCAATGTTTTTGGTTGCAAAGTATTTATCCTTAATAATAAGGACAATCTTGATAAATTTTCATCTAAGAGTGATGAAGGAATACTTCTAGGATATTAAATCTCTAGTAATTCCTAAAGATTGTTTAAGAAAGATATAAATGCGTGGAAGAATCTTTCCATGTCAAATTTGATGAAACAGATCCACATGAGCCTAAGACCACTCTAGAGAACGTGGAAAATGATGTGTCAAATCTGAACGTCAATTCAAAATCCTCTAACCATCCTGTAGAAAAATCTATTAAAACTTCCAATTCTATAAATTCTTTATATTTAAGTCATAATGAACCCGAACCTGTTGATGAACCTGAAATCACTAGTACTTTTTTTCTAGAGTTGTTACAACTAATAAGAACCATCCTTTATATGATGTTGTAAAAGATTTAGATAAAGGAACTCAAACTAGAGATTCTCTTAGAAATCATGTTACACATCAAGTCTTCTTGTCACAAATTAAACCTAAAAACATTAATAATGCAATCAATGATGAATTTTTTGTGATGGCTATGCAAGAAGAAATTAATTAGTTTGCAAGGAATATTGTTTGGAAACTTGTTAACAAACCAAAATACACATTTACCATAGGCACTAAGTGGGTGTTTAGAAATAAAGTTGATGAAGCTAGTAACATAGTTAGAAACAAGGATAGATTGGTTACACAATTATATAGTTAAGAAGAAGGAATTGACTATGAGGAAACCTCTACACCAGTATCTAGACTTGAAGCCATCATAATTCTACTTTCTTATGCTACACATCTGAATTTCAAACTATATCAAATGGATGTTAAAAGTGAATTCATAAATGGGTATATAACTGAGGATGTCTTTGTTGAGAAACCCCCTAGTTTTACAAATCCTCAATTTCCAAATCATGTTTTTAAATTATCAAAATCTTTATATGGTTTAAAACAAGGTCAAAGAGCCTGTTACGATAGATTTAGTAATTTTCTTATTTCCAAAGGTTTTACAAAATGAATAGTTGATCCTACCCTTTTTATGAAACGAATTTCCAATGATGTTTTAGTAGTTCAAATTTATGTAGATGATATTATCTTTGGATCTTCAAAAAATTCTTTATATATTGAATATTAAAAAATGATGAAAAACGAATTTGAAATGGGTTTAATCGGTGAAATAAAATTATTTCTTGGATTTCAAATATTTAAAAATAATGATAGTATTATCTTAAATCAAAGAAAATATAGTAGATATCTACTATTTTTTTCCTTGGATAGCACTAAAAGTAGTGACAGTCCAATGAGTACTACTTGTAAGTTGGATCTTGATGAAGATGGAAAATATGTTGATCAAACCAGTTACATATGAATTATTGGAAGCTTACTCTACATAACTGATAGCTGACCTAACATAATGTTTAGTGTATGTATGTGTGACCATTTTTAGGAAAAACCTAAGGAATATAATTTAATTGTTGTTAAGAGAATTTTCTAATACCTCAAGCATACACCCAATCTAGGACTGTTCTATCCCAGAGGAGAATCATTTGAGTTAGTTAGATATTATGGTGTTTAATTCAGTGGTTATAAGTTAGATAGAAAAAGCACATCTGGAACCTGTCACTTTTTAGGCAAGTCACTAGTATCATGGGGTAGTAAGAAAAAAAACTCTATTGCATTATCTACTGTCGAAACTGAGCACATAGCTACTGGTAGTTTTTGTGCACAAATTTTGTCGATTAGACACACATTACTAGATTATGGATAACAATTCAGGCATGTACCTATAAATTTTGATAATACAAGTTCTATTAACATCTCAAATATATTGATGTAAGACATCACTTTTTCAGAGACCATTATCAAAAAGGTGATATCACTTTGGAATTAATTGGAACTGAATGTCATCTTGTTGATATATTCACCAAACCATTAAATTATGAAAGAATATATTACATCATACATGAATTGGGAATGTTAAATCTTAAGTAGTAAGTGTACTATTTCACAACTAACTGTTTCACAGTTTAAGTTTTCACAAGTCACTCTCTTAAGATGACTGTCTAACTCTAAAAGTTCTATAATATTACTGTCTTAAAGGTTGTTGTTTCATGTTTAAGGTCTCAAAGTTACTATTTATTAGTTACTTTTAGGAACAATACTATTTCAAATAATAAGTTTTCACCATTTAGAAGTCACATAGTAAATATGACACTGTGAAAAACCTGTTATAGTCTCGCCGTGAAAACCTGTTACGGTCTCACTATGAAAATCTGTTTCAGTCTCATCGCAAAGACACTTTATCATTTTATTTACATATTATAACCCATTTCATGAAAATTAATTATTTTATTCTTATACTTTCCCACAATTTTTATTTTTCAACGTTTGATATCTCTAAATGATAAAAACAAAAGAATTTTCACTCCTTTCTTCACCCAAGATCTCTTCTCTCAAACTATAACCCCTCCATCAACCTTTCTCTCTCTCTTGAGCCTTAGTTGAATTCCCAGAATGAAACTTCTATCCTCATCAACTCCTGAGAATCGTAGATCAAAGAAGAAGATGAAAATAGCACTGAAGAAAGCACCTGAAGGTCCTTTGAATACAATCCTGGTGAACAGAATAGTGGTACCTGAAAAGGAAATCTACACTAAGTTGATTCTTTCAAGTATGTATTTATTATTAAAAGTTCTAAAAGGGCACGAATGGATTTATTAGTTCACAGAAGATGAAATAATTATTTACCCAAAGCTATTCGCTCAGTTTTATCAGTTCGTTCAATTATATTTTGATACAGAAGATGGTTTTGTTGTGAGAAGCTAGATCAATGGCCAAAGATGTACTTTTTCTTTGTGGTTATGGGTTTCATGCCTAAGGATACCTCATGAGGGTATTTTTTAGGACTTCCATAGAGACTATCCTCATCCATGTGAGATATATTTTTAGAAGAATCCTTGAGAACCTTGACTAGAAATGAAACTAAGAGAAGAGCTATTGTTGCTGAGTTAGATGGTGAAACCAAACTTTTGTTTAAGTTTGTTCAGAATTTGATCAGCTCAAGAAAAAGATAATTTTCTACACTTAATTATCAGGATTTATTCTTGATACATATTATGAATAATGGACACAGGATTAACCTATGAAAGTATTTTATACTTCATATTTGTGATTTGATTAAGACAACCTCTAAGTCAACCTCCTTGTTCTACTCGAGGTTAAACTCTACTATGCTTCATTATAAAGGGTTGGTTGATCCAGATAAAGAATTAATTAAGGACTATGATTTTTGTATCTCAAAATTTACTGTCAAATGAATCAAAATTAGTTGGAATCCGTGGAGAAACAAGCATGGTATAGGATAATGATAGGGCCTATAAAAAGATCAAACCGGTTGAGAACTCTTTAAGAACTAAAGACATTTCTGATCCTAGTTTGGAGCTAGATGAAATCATTGACTATCCTATCGAGTAAGAAAAAGAAGAGACTATTTCATGTACAGGGACAACTACCCTGGATAAGGAAGGAAATGAACATGTTCCTCAAGTATTAATTGAGAAGGAAGTACCTATTCTTGAAGAATTTGTTGATCTAGAATAATAACCTGCTTATAAGGAAGAATTTTTTGTTATTAAAAGGGAAAAGGATGTTTTGGAAGAACATTTAGAATAAGATATTTCTCTTGAGAAAGAATCTTCTCTTGAGGAACACCTAGAGGAAGAAGCTTTTCCTGAGATTATCCCATCTGCTAAAGAAAGAATGGAGCAAGCCTTCCAATTGGCTAGAAAATAAATGAGTGAACCTATTGGGGATGAAATTTTGGAAATAGATCAAGGATATAAATCTCTTATTCCTATAAGAGATTCAAATGTTGAGGGGGACAAGCACCCAAATATAAAAAGTGTTGAAGTGCCAAATCCAGTTGATCCAGGAACTATGGATACATGGTATAAATTCTCTAGATATTTTGATGTGAATGATTCCCAAATATTCTAAATTAAAGGTATAGACCTCTCTCCTATATTTCAATTGAAATTAGCCTCTAATCTTGTCTTTGCAATGGAACATGATCCTGTCTCGGCTCCTATCCTTGAACATTCACAAGAACATTTTACCTTAGTAAGTAAAGATGATTTGAAATCCCTTGAAGCTAATTTGTTGGGTGAAGTTGAAAAGCTCATGAAAACTCAACCTAATCCTATGAAAAACTTGAGTGAAGGAGATTCTTCCTTGTTGTTAGAGAATATCATTTGGCAGATTCAGCCAAAAAATTCTTCATGAAATTCAAGAAGTCATAGTTGAGAACAAACAGTTAGGTGATGATGTGATGTCACTCACAGGTATGGTTGAAGATATGCACATAGTGCTAAAATAAAGACCAAAACCTGTTGCTCATCCTATTGAGGATGTTGGTAGTTAGATTCCATAGGATTTTTCCACCATAATTCAATATAACATATCTTCCTTATCTAACAAGGTAGATGAAAGAAACAAGAAAACAGTTCAAGAAAAGTGTAAGCTGGTTATTGGTCTTATCAAGTTAACTGATGAGTATAAGGGTTGTATCTTGAATGTTTTGAATCAACTAAAGTATCTTACTTCAGCTGTTACAGATTCTAGTGCCTCTGGATAGTCATCTCATCCCTCATTTGATAGTGATATACTCAGAACAGTTTTTAAATAAGAACTTCAATCTATGATCAGTTGTTTTGACAAAGCGTCTCTATCTGTGGATTTCAAGAATAGTGACAGAGTTCTTGATCTGGTAAGATTTCATTCTAATATTGCTAATGATGCTCAAGGAGAAATTACTAGAATTTGAATTTATACTTCAATAAGATTTTCTCTAAGACTAATATGAAAAACCATTTCAAATACCTTATAGAGAATCTGAAAATCCCTCATGTCACTCAAGCTTTCAAAACTCAAGTTAAAAATATGAAGGATTTCACTCGTTTATTGGAAAAGTTCATGGAGAACTAGGATGAATTTGAGAAAGAGATGAAGTATGGTTTTGATATTATTGATGACTTCTTCAAGCTTTTGAGGCCTTATCTTCATGAGAAGAGCACTGTATTGTGGCTTCTGCCACTGCACCATTGCGACTTGGTTTTCCTACCTTCTCATCCACTTCCCTTCCCTATACCTCTATGTCTATATCTTAGGCTCTGAGTTAGATCAGACCTATTATCATTGACCAAAAATTTCCTCAGTATTACACTACACCTACCTTGTACCCTTCTATTTTTGAAGGTCTCCCTCTACCTTCTTTGTCAGTTTGTTTACATCCCTCATCAACTTCTACCTCTGCTACTATGGCTTCTAGTGATGCTACTTCCAAGGGAAAAGAGTAGATAGCTGGTGCTGCAGAAAAGCGAACACTATCTTTTGATAGGGATATTTCTATATTTTTGTTGTTTACTTATTGTAATGAAACCTTTTTCTAAATCTAGTTCACTGTGAACTTTTATTTCCTCCTCTCTTATTTAATTTTTTTACTCTTTTTGATAATCCCAAAAGGGGGAGAGAAATGCACTCAAAATGAACACTAAGGGACAGACACATCCACTAAGAATAGGTATCTCATTCATATGATTTTTGGTCATCAAAAGGGTGGATATTTGGAATCCTCATGTGTTAATCATATTTTAATGATCACAAATCCTATACATTGTATAAATATTGTTAATCCTATTTTATTTGTCTCAAACCATCTGTACAGGTGGTTGGTTTCTTTATTCTTTAAATAAACATATACAAGATATTAATTGATATAAATTATGTTTTATTATTGTAAACTATATTTACCTTTTCTCTATAATGATTTCTTTGAGGAATGATTATGTATAATTGATTCTGTGAATATCACTTCTCAAATATTTATACATATATTTGGCTAGGTTTGAGAAACTGTGAGTTTTCCATCAGTTCTATTTTTCTGGAAAAGAACCCAGACAATGTGACCAGACACCGATACTCAGACACTATGACTAGACACCATGACCTATACACCGTGAACCAGACATAGTGATCCTAACATCGCATCTGTGCTACTGGTTCCTAATCTCTATACAACCATTCCATCATAACTATCTAACTGTTCAATGGAAAAGAAAGAGACATTGTTTCCACATGACACCATTTCTAGACATATTGTTACACCATTCTTTATTATGTCTTTTTCATTTTTGATTTAATTTCTAACAGTCATATTTGGGTCTTTTAAATGCACTAACATAATTAATATTTCATTGGGGACATATCAACTGAAATTATGTGGTATGTGGTGTAGAATACATGCATTCTATCGGCTTCAAAACATGTGCTACAAGAATAAAAAGAAAAGTGTGGCTGAGAAAAAAATGGGCGTTAGATCAGTAGACACATGAGCATTCTTGAGAAAATAATCGACACTTGCAAAAAGATATATATAAAGAACACAAGAATCATTCATGAATCAAAAATCTAAGAGACAAAATATCAGAGTCAAGAACAACTTCATAATTACAATTCCACTAATAAAACAAGATAGATCTAAATGGAAACTATAACCTCAGACTTGTGATACTCTATTTTTTTGAAAGAGAACTTAATTCTTTCATTTACTTCATTAGAGAAGTACAAGGCTGCATAGAATCACACTCATAGAACTTTTAACATCATATCATCATCATTGATATATTGTTTGTTGTTTTTAGCTTTCAAGTAGTGTGTGTTTATTTATTAAAACACACTTTGTCTCCTACACTAAACTGAAGGATACATGATATCCTTCCTCTCATATCTTTTTAAACTTGTTTACTCCCACAGATAAGTGTGGAGGAGTTCCCTGTGTGACTTGTTAGTTTACACCCATGAAGAACTATGGAAGAGGTTGTGTGACCTAGATAGTCTTGTGCACTACTGTTTACCCCGATCCAGGGTGCAGATCAATTTTATTAATATAAACTTCTTGGTGGCAGGTGATCACCAAGTAGAGTGGATTAGGTCTCAACATGAGACTGAACCACTCCTTTTATATCCACTATGTTGTTTAATTTAGTTTTCTTTGTTTTACTCTATAATTCATAAATCACTAGATTTACATTGATAGTTAATCTTGGAAAGATGTTATAATTGTTTTGACTTATTATAATAGCTTGAAAAGTAATATTAATAACTGAAATTAAGATTTTTGAGAATTAATCAATCTTAGAAGAAATTGTTTAAATTTTCAAACTTTCATAACCGTATTACTTTGATTAGATGGGCTGTATTTATTTTTGTTGGGGAACATTTTAAGAAAACTTTTCAAACAGAATTTTTTTATGGATTCTCAATTCACCCCCCCCTATTGAGTACTCTACTCCAACCAGAAATATTATCTATTAGATATTTCTTATAAGAAACTCATTATCGATGTACAAACCATATTTTTCTATTTGGAGAATATCTATAAAATAGATAGTGGAAGAAATAATTAATTTGATGAAGTTTGTGCTCCAGATAAAAAATATATTATTAAAGAATAGATTCCATAGATCCTCATGGAAGAGGTTGTTGATAAGATATAAGTATTGTAATGGATCAATTTATTCAATATGGAAGAAAAAATATATGGTTTTTTAGTCCGTAAATATGGTGACTCATTATTAGTTGAAAATAATGGTCCAATTTCTTATAATGAGTTATTAGAGAGATAAAGAGTTACAAGATAAAAATAATCCATGAGTTATGAGATAGATTCCATGTATCAAAACCAGGTATGGGTTCTGGTCAGTCCACCAGTTATTATAAAACCTGTTCAGTGAAAATGAGTATTAAAAAGAAAACTAGACATGGAAGGTACAATGAGTACCTATCTATAAGATAAAGGGTTTAAAAAAATCAGTGCATATAATATAATGAACAATTTTTTCTATTTTATATTCTTAAATACATAAGATTCATACATTATAATACAATTTTCCATGGATATATGATTTATTAGTTGGATGTCAAAAAAACATTTCATGATGGGAACCTTTAAGAAGATATCTACATGCCACAACCAAGAGAGTTTGTGACTCCAGGTAATCCCAATAAGGTTTATAAGTTACAAAGATCCTTTTTTAGATAGAAGCAAGAATCTGAGCATGGGAAGAGTCACTTTGATGAACCCATAAGATAATTTTGTTACATAAAGAATGAATGTTTTCCATGTATTTAAAAGGGGTCTATTTGGAGTGTAGTCGGTAATCTAGTTGTATATGACGATAGAATATTAATTATTGGGAGTGAAAAAATTGTCTTACATTCGGTCAAGGATTGGTTAAACAAGTTCTTATACATGAAGGACATAGGTGAATCATCCCATATTATTGTAATCAAGATCATTTGTGATAGATCTAAGAGGATCCTTGGGCTATGTTAGGGTACACATATTTACCATTTATTGAGGAGATTTAGTATAGAAAAATCCAAGAGAGGATTATTTATTCTATCAAATAGTTTACATATTTCAAGGAAAATGGGTCCCTAGAAACAATTGTAAAGAGATAGGATGAGTAAGATCCATAATGTATTCTATGTTATGTATCAAGATTGATGTTTCTTATAAATTAAGTATTGAATACAAGTATCAATACAATCTTGGTGAACAACATTGGATTTATATTTAGGATATCTTTAAGTATCAGAGGTATAATAAGGATATGTTCCTAGTATTCAGAGGCTTTGAGGATCATTTCAACTGGGGATATACATTTTCTAGTTTAAAAACTGATTGGAATGATCTGAAATACCAATTAGGATATACATTTAGTATAAATTGAGGAGTTGTGTGTAGAAAGAGCTCAAACCATCTAGTTGTTGTTGATTATATAGTGGAATGTGAGTATATTATAGATTCTTATGTAGCTAAGTATGCAACGTGGATAAAAAAATTCATCCATGATATTGACATGGTTCCTAAAAATAAATAACCTGTCATATTATATTGTGATAACACTACAATGGTGGATCTTACAAAATATTCTAGGCCACATCAATAGATGAAGCCCCTACATCGAAAGTATCAACTCTTGAGAGATTTTTTTCAAAGGGGTGATGTTATGATTATTAGATATTATATGATGATGAAAATGGAAGACCCCTTGACAAAATACTTCTCTCATTAGAAGTATGAACATTATGTGAGAGCTAGTGGACTGAAAGTTGTTAGCAGTTGGATCTAGTGAATGTGGGGGTTTTTTAAGTTGGTTCCCAGTAAATAATCTCTATTAACTTTTTGATTACCTATATTTATTTTTTAAATATTAATAAATTTATTATCACATCTCTATTGTTATTCTATAATATATTTTATGTGATAATGTTTTAAGGGTACTTGTTATAATGAAAGGTCATAGTAGTTTACAACATTGATGAGAACCTAGAAGTGAAATTAAAATATTATTAAATTAATATTATATGGATGAATGATATAATTTTATGGGACACAAATGATATAGGCTATCAGGTGTAGGGGGATCATAATACATTGATACTTTTTCTCAGGAATTATATTCCTAGTTGTCTCAAGGAAGGTGGCTGTGAGAAAAATACATTCTAGTAGTAAATCAAAATTATAATGTTTCATTTGATATTATTATCTATAGATATGTGTAATTACACTTAAACATTATTATTATTATTATTATTAATTTATATCACGATCCATGTACTATTATGTATTGATGAAAGCCATGTTGACATTTTCTTATAGATATGTAGGATACATTAGGTGAGTAATGAGTGATATTTAGTTAATTAATAAAACAATAAAATAATTTTCATTTCCTAGTTTAGTGAGAGTTGATATATTAAGCCATTTAATTAGAATTTATCTTCTTTATTAAGTCCTTATCCATGCCAATCGTTCGGCAACTTCATTTCCAAAAAGTCAAATAATGAGACATCAAACACATAGGTTGACAACATGAGTATGAAACCTACATGATTATAGATATCATGATAAAGGGATCATATTACAACATTCATATTTGAATGGGGTAGTATTTCATTAAAAAATAAACTAATTTCCTTATTGGTTCCTTAGAAAATTTCTAGAAACTAACCTTAGAATTTAAGAGGTTCTACCTAATGCTATTGAGAAAGGATCATATAATTCCACACAGTAATTGTATCAAGAATCTTAGAAAAATTCCATAATAATTTACCACTTTTAATAAAAATTATTTTTATATATAGTTTAATAAATATCCATGTTTGGTTTATCGAAAATACTCATTCTCCAGTTATTTGAGAGAATATATGTGATTTGAACAATTAATAAATAATTATTTTCTATTTTTGTGAATATAATATTTATTTATTTTTTGGTGAATAATGTAGTGATATTTATTTATTTTAAATAAATAGTCAATATTAAAGGTTCAAAAAATCTTATGTTGGATTAGAAGAACAAGTTCAATGGTCCGGTGGGAGATGATATATCAAATATTATTTGAGTAAGTATTTATTTATTTATTGAAGATAATAATATTTATTTATCTTTAAGTATAGTTAATATAAAGTTAATATTAATATTATTATTATTATTTTGGCATCAGGTTTTCTATGGATTAAAAGAACAATGCAGGCTCATGTGAAATCATTTATTATTCAACCTTAGGTCTATAAATACCTTGTTATGTAATAACCTAACCACAACCTATCAATTTTAATTATTTCACCCAATGAATTATATAAAGAATACTATCAATACCTATAATTAACATCCTCTATAATTCTCTCAAGAACATAAATACATTCTCCTCTACCTCCCTCTTAATGAATCCTCCCTCCTCAATGTTATTCTTATGGAGATCGAACAAAATGAAACATGCACTATAATATTTTTTTCTATCACCAAAATATTTCTAAGACATCATTCATTGGATTATGTTTCACATGTGTTCACCCCTAGATGGATTCTAATATTGAATCCTCTAACACAACGATGGTAAAACCAAAATCTGTTATCTTATTTTTTAATAAATAATTAATTTTAACATGAGGAAACTATTTATTTATATAAATTAAATATAAAATTATAAGTGATTACCACACCTTGTTGATTTTGTGGATTTTATTCATTTAGTTATGAAGAGAAATCTTAAAAATATGATGAATATTAATTATTTTTCATTTTATTTGAATACCTTTTCAATGACGTAGAGCCTTCACATGGAACCAGATTAAATTTTATATTCTCAATATTAATTTTTTATAGAAACCGACATCATCAAGTTGTCCAATGTAAATTATGTTCTTACATACCGGATTGATTTGTTTTACTCCATACTAATTCATAAATATTTTACTCATTATATAGATGAAAATATCTCCCATACTAGCTATCATGAGATCCTTTTTATCCCCTATATGTGTCCAGTTGAACATTCTGGAAATATAATTCTTCATATTTCCTCTGTTGGATCTTGAGTGAAATGGATCTCTAGATTCTATTACCCACGAGTCAAGTAACATTGTGACAATTAAGACTAATACAATCATATAATCTAACATAGGATTCCTACATTCAATTCTTGAATCATATCTTCTATGTTTTAAATTGGCCTTTCTTCCCGTAATGCTTGAACATGGGACCACATTACATCGAGCTACTCCTACTTCACCTTCTATTTCCTTTATTTTTATTATGAACCTTTAATTATGTGGGACATACCCTTATATCCATTCTATAGTCATTATTTAAATATTATTGGATATTATTCAAATGAATATTATCATTTAGGATTAGTTTTAGTATTTCCAAAAATGGAAACACATTTTTCTTGATCGAGTTACCCACAACAGTGATCATCACACCCTATGATTTAGGGAACAATGAGAGTAATAATAGTTCTTATTAAAGGTGTTTAAATCTAACCTTCACTAAATCTAAAAAAAATTATTATCATATTGAATTCATTAATATGATATGCATCAGACGTAACTTCCAACATAGTCATCCCAAATAGTCTCTTTATAGAGAACACTTTTTTCATCAGCCTAGGATTATCATAAATTTTAGTGAGGATATTAATAAGTGAAAATGAAGTATTCATATATTGGATATTAAAAATCCACAATATATTCTAATGAAATCCTTATCAACCCTATTTCATTCTTTTTTACCCTATCTAATGCTTACTATTTCATTTATTATTTATTGGTGATTGTTATATAAAGATCAAAGTCCTTCTATAGTAGAAAATACTCCATATACTTCTTCATGAACCCAAAATCTATGCCACAAAACTTATCCACCTAGAACTTATCATCTTAAAATACTATTAATATAATAAATGTGGACTCTAAATATCATATAGTCATTGTAAAAGATATTTTAGGGATTTTTTATCAATATTATCTTATAAAGAAAATAGTAGAAGGATGTTACAGAACTAATATATGAAAGGACTTCAACACGGTCTGATTATCCTAAACAATCCAACCAAGATTTGATACCACTTTTTGGAATCATGAAAATAATATGATAAAACCACTAGATAGTATCCCCCTATGAGGAAGAAATAAAGTGTTGTCAGTAATACAATGCTATAAATGCCATAACTTTGAAGATAAAGCATCCAAATCACCACATTATAACTCAAAACCTTCAAACAGTGGACATACATGTCTATCAGAAGATAATGAAAGATATAAAACACATTAATTGAAATAAAACCATGTTTTTCATGGATCATAATTATATATTAATCCAAAATTGTAAATATTACTAATTTTTATTTAAATGAATATAAGTGGAATAAAAATTTTCACAAAAAGTGACCCATCTTACTATCTATAGTAGGATCTGACTGGGGTGTCCAATATTAGCCACATTATTATATTTATAGGATAAAGTTATCTTTTCTTGATCTCCATAAATGATCCCTCCATTTTTTCAAAAACTTCCACTACCTCAATTGTACTACCTTGTCAATAGTTCAATATACTGGTATTTTTTTCAAGATGACTCATGTGATTTTTTTCTTTTCTTCAAAACCAAACTAACTCTATGAGAACTGATCAATGGATAAATTAAAACTACCACTTATATATAGGTATTTTTATTACACCTATTGAATATACTAAATAAATAAATCATTAAACTATAACCTTTGAGTATCTTCATCCAGTCTGCATCATTCGACTTCATATTATCCACACATCTTAGACCCTGGATGCTACATATCGACCATCATTTTCCAACCATTGGAAAATATACACCTATAATTTTTCTATATGGTATAATAATTCATTTATTCCCAAAATTATTTTCATAGGCGATCCTAAAAATCTCTAATAACATTCTAAACATTTTCATAAACCACAGGTAGATACCTGCATCATTTATACTCAAGTCCACACCATTTATATGGAATCTTTATATCTTTTATAGGATAACCACACCACTCTCACATTTATAATACTCATCAAATCCACTTGGTTGTATCTATCTCTACTAGAAGACTAATTTACATAGATTCCATACATATATTAATATCCACCTTATATCATCAAGAGCGTTTTTGAGTACTATTTCAACCCTATTTATATATTTATTTATATTAACATGATATTAATTTAATAATTTAAATAAATAATCTTCACATTTCCCTTCCTAATTACTTATAAAAAGTAACATATTCCATCATTTAAGTATTATTATATTGATGTAACATTAGCACATTTATGTTTTTCCATTTATCCATGTTTTATATTTGAATTAGTTTAATTAAATCCTATTCATAAAATACTTATCATATTAGGATTTATTTCCTTTAATTATTTTCAACTTTTAACAATATATATATATATAAAACATCTCATCATAAGTGACATGAAGTATTGTCATCATATTTTCCATTGTTCTCATAGTTTATCTAAATTTTCATCCAATGAAATTCACTGCTTAATTTAAAAATATTCATATCATCCTTCCACATACTCTTTTAAGAATCCTTATTTAACTAGTAAAACACACAACATTGTCATGAAAATCAAGACACAATGATTGGATTATTTTCTATCACTATTAAGATCAATATACTTTTCTTATAAAATTTATATAACTAGAATTCAACCCTATTATGTCATAATTAACAATAATAGGTTTAATAAATGTCATATATAATTATATATTTTAACAAGCCAATTATAGGTATTTACATACTAGTAACATCATTAAAATATCTATGATTTCAAGAATCATTAATTTTACTAAAGTAAGTAATCTATTTACTTTATATAATAAATGATTTAATTAATTTTCATGGTGAATCCCTTTTAAAGCTGTTAAATATTAAATTTATTTGTCTCAGTGGAAACCCATTTTGACATCACATCGATGCATTAGATTTCAACACACACATATTTTTTATGTTTTTTAAATGTCATGTCAAAAGTATTTTATCTTGAATTTAGAGACAATACAATTTATTTCATTAATTTTTTTAATATAATTTTCTTTTTTGTATAATTTATCATCATAAATTTTATGGTAATTTCTATTATATTTCCCATTAAAAAATTAAATGAAAATAGTTGGTGTTAAAAATCATTGCACATATACTTTAGACGTACAAAATGACACCAAATTAAATTCCTTAAACCTTGATGGATATGTTGATTTACCATTTTGTCACAATTTAATTATTTTCTAGACATTTATAAGTGTACTCATAATTAATTTACCCAAAAAAATTATTTAATATTTGAAATTACAAAAGATCATGTACATTCATAATAAAACTTAAAGTCAAAGGGAAATTTGTTCATCTGAATTATTTAAAAAATTTAAATAGAAATTATTATTAATTTAATAATAATAATTTACATATTTATGATCATTAATTTATTAATTAATATATTTATTTATATAAAAAATTATAATATTTCCAGCAAAAACATCCATTAAATTAATTCAAAATATGAATTAACATTCTCATATATAAAATTGCACACTAATTTATAATCAACGTTTATTATACACTCCTAAAAAATAAATATTTTAACGCAATATAAAATTAATATTATAATTAAATGAATATTTAACATTCTAATAATAAATTATCAATAAAAATTAATAAACCTTTTATATAGTGATAAAATTTATAACTGTTATCATCATTTTTTTGACATGATGTTTTTCCATTCTTACAGCTAAAGTCACACCAAGCATTTCCCCCAAATTAAATATCCACATAGTATGTTTTCATTTATCTTATATATATATACTCAAAAAATTTACAAAACCTAAAAATTATTATATACAGGTTTAGATCCAATTTGATTGAATCTATAAAATTTTATTCTATGATGAATTTAAAATATTAACGAGTTAAAAAATAATTTAACCATAATTTAATTATTTCATAATCCAAAACCAAAAATATACTATAGATCACCGATCTAATCTATGAAAACAATATATCATAAGATTAATCTTTTCAAGATGATAATTTCAATATATATATGTAAAGAATAAATGTTATCCAAACTAAGAATAATTTTTTTAACAATATCAAATAAAAACACACAAATGTATAAATATGAAATAAGTGTTTCTCGGTCTAAGAATCAGTTAGCATGTTCTAATTTTTTAATGAATAATATATGTCAAAAAAAATGTTATCATAAGAAATAAATATATATATATCTTATAATGTAAATTTTGATATAATTCATTCAAATTTTAGAGACAAGTTTGATTTTATCAAACTAATTTCTAATGATAATTTGAACCCGTTTGATGGATAATGTATTTCTTATTATTATTATTATGTTCACCCATTTGAGATGACCATTTTGAAAAAAATATTATATTATGAATAAATCTATGAATATTTGGAATGAATCAAAAATATATATAACAAATATATCCCAATAAATACGGGAATAAATATAATTCAAAGCACCATAGTTAGTTAATAAATTCTAAATTATAGATGAATCTAGATCGATCATATCTAGTGATATCATGTTTTTCCTATAGTGATGGTCACATTGGTAAGAAATCTAAGAAAGGTAAAGGGAGTGAGAGTACAGGGTTTTCAAATAATTTATATGATTTTATATTTATAGAGAAAATTTAGGTTCACGTGGTTTATTTTATAAAGTATTAACTGTTTTTTAAAATATATCATGGGACATAAAATACCAATGGTTCCAGATTATCTCTAAAATTCTAGAAAAAATAAAAAACCGTTTTCAAACCTAGTAATAGTCTTTTTTTTCAAAATACAATGCTTTGTTTAATAGGAAATTATAATTTTACCATTATTTTTCCCTAGAGGACAATTACCTGAATTTATCTGCAAAACAGATCCTTATGAAAAAAGCCATACATGATCTCTATTAAATAATTAATAGTTCCAATTACTATAAGATAATTGAAACTGGATAAAAATGATTAATTCTAGCTACGTCATTATTGGTATAGAAACCCATGATGTTATATCCTCCTCACTGTTGAAGGTTTTCATCAATAAAAATAAAACAAGTAGAGATTATTTTTAAATAATTTGTTGAAGGAAACATACCATACCATAGTGATTAGTCCAAAAATTTTAGATCTTGATAAATTATACAATCCCAATTAATTGATTTTCCTAGGAAAAAACTATTACCTATGATATAATAAACATTTATCATGTGTTGGATTAATTCTCACTAAAAATAGTGTTTTGGTGGAGGAACCAAAAATCATCAAGGAAATATGTATCAATTCAGGGATTACTCAACCTCACTAGGGGATGTGCCACTCTCATAACATCCTAACCTTAGATCCCTATAATTGATTCCCTAAGACAATAGGTCACATGGACTCAAGCATGCCTTCCCATATGCTAGAGGCTACCAACTACAATTGAGGTTATAAGGTAGCACAATGGTGCGACTGTACCCTCATATCAAAGTGGCAGAACAGATATGAAAAATAAACAAACAGTATCAGAAGCATAATATGACATATAGAACAATAGAAACAAATAAAATAATAAACCGCAGAAGTATAAACAATAATAAACATTAATAGTAATCAAAATCCCATAGGCTAATTCTTATACATGATGATGTCATGTAATGCTGATATACAAAAAGGGAAATAAGGAATAAATGGGGTAAGCATATAAATTATACTATAAAAAAAAGGAAAAGTCTTCTCCACTATCATCACAAGAATACACTCAGTCCTATACTCCTATTCTACATGTTATAAGTGAAAGAGATCTATTTTATATAGTATGGTGCCCTGCCTTATCTATATGTATAGTCATAATGTCTACTTGGGTACTAAAGGCATCCTGGGTAGGGTGTGAGATAAAATCAGTATCCCACCACCATCAATGTCTATAATAACCTATCCAGTGTACATAACATTGTAGTGTGCTGGTAAAATGAATAATACACATTGACGAATAATAAATAATAGTTGGTTCAGGTTTCTATAAGACACCTGGAAGGATCTACCAACTTCAGCATCATCTAGTGTATGTCTGATTAGTAACCATATATATATATTAAGCACACAAACACACACACATATAATATGTATACATGTATATTAACACTATATGTGAGTATTTTTAGATCCATACACATGGATACTAGGTACTAGTTGGAATAGGGAATAACTCAGGAGTCCTTAACTAATCTAATTAGCCAATGACTCCAGCAAGGGTATAAGCCCATAATATCCTATGAATTCAAGACATCAATCCCATCATTCAAGATGGTGGGGTGAGTCATACTTCCCAAAACATAATTTAGAAGAATGTTTAACAACATTCACATCACCCAAATTAAATTATAATAGTGTGATACTTAATGCTGAACAACCAATGTAATGGATCATGAAATTCCATGTTCAATAGAACCCTTAACCATTTTTCACTAGACAATAGTAATGGAATACTCAAAATAATAATAATAACATGAGGTATTACCTATAATGTATCTATAGAAAATTAATATAGATATCCAAGGGTGAAAAATCCATATAACTGATGTTCATAATTATAAAACATGTGGTGTATACTTTACACCAATTTCAATTCATATAATTCATTTAACCAATTTAATTACAAGGCAATGAAATTCATTTGGCACATCTAAAAGGGTAGGAATCATTGAGTTAGACATCTTATAGTATTACAATGAGGTATAAAAGAGTAATTAATCATGATAAATTTAACTAAATAAGAAATAACACATTTAAAGGAAAGAACAAAAAATATATGTTATGTGGAACATCAACAGAGTTGTGATGAAACACCTAAAAATTGAGGTTATATTTCTTGAACACCTACCTTAAGACTACAAATGACCACTCATCCATCATCAACCTTTTATTTTAAGAATAATAAGAGAAAATACCAAAAATAAAGAAATTCCATGTGAATAGGAAAAATGAGATCGCACCAAAATAGTGAAAGAAATTAGATAATAAACTATTAAATGAAGTAAGTGGATTAAGGATCTTACCATTATATATATATGATTAAATAAAAGGTTATATCTTAGAGTTATCAAGAAACCGAACAAGAGGTGAGGGATATCTTTAAGGGAGATTAGTTAGATGATTTCCACTAGAAATGGAAAAAATAATAGGTGGGGTGAAGATTTAATGAATTAAAGAAAAAATGGTAGAATAACACCTTAAAATTGGGTAACATGGGTTGGACTCACTGATGGAAAAACTGTATACCAATCATGATCAACCCACTTCTCTTGAACCCCAGTCAAATAGGAAAGGCACACTGTTTTCCTAACTAGGCACAAGCCATGAGAAATGACTATATTAAAAAAATTTATAATTCCTCATGAGAATTTATCCTTGATTATATGGTTGTAGAAAAATATTGTGGCCTCCCTTGTGCACTGGGTACCTTTCATGGCTGAGTCGCACGGTTACCACTAGCCATGCACTAACAGTGCATCCCATTCTAGTTCTCCATTTTTCAAAACTCTAGTTTTGAGAAATCCCTGTAATCCTTCCTTTGGCTATAGGGAACACTTTAGAAGATTAAAAATAGAATTCAAACTAAAAAAATAAAATGAGTCGTACCTTCAAGAAAATAAAGGTTGTTACATCCTCTCTTCCTTAAATAAACTCTTCCATGAGTTGGACTTCGGAGGGTAAAGAGGGATCGTTTGAGAAAGGATTTTGCCAATAGGCTTGTATATCAGCTTCTAACTCCCATGTCTCATCTTATACTCATCCATGCTGCCAAATAACCTATTATAAAGGAACTAAACTCCCTTGAAAAACCCTCATGCTCTGATCTATGATTCACAGTAGATACTTCTCAAAGAAAGAACAGATATAAGTAAACCTCATCAGGATATACAATATGTGATAGGTCTGGATAATACCAATGATGCTGAGATACATGTAATACATCATAAATAGATCGGTATCTCTGAGGAAGTGCTATCTGGTATGCTACTAGTCCAATTTTCTTCAAAACCTCAAAGGTTCCAATGAACCAAGGTGAAAGTTTTACCTACCACCAAATTCACCAATGGCCCTACCTGGGATAAGCTGACATGAAAACCAAGTCCCCAAACTCAAACTCAAGAGGTCTTCATAGAAATTGGGAATATGAATGTTGTCTAGACTGAGCTATTAACATGAAATTTCTGATCAATTGGATATAATATGAAGTTTCCTAGATGAGATGCAGTCTAAGTAATTATACCTCCCCTACCTCTAACTAGAAAATAGGGGATTAGAAAGGCTTACCATATAAGGCTTCATAAGGGGCCATCTAATTGTTATCCTAAACTAAATTATTATAATAAAAATTAACTGGGGTTATATATTTCTCCCAAGAACCCCCAAAATCCAGGACACATTCATAAAGAATGTCCTGTAACACATTTATCATACACTTTGTATGTCCATCGGTCTATGGGTGATAAGATGTGCTATGATGTACCTATGTACCCAAGGCCTTTTTAAATGCCTTCCAAAACTGAGATGTGGGGTGAGTGTCCCACTTATATATGATAGGTCATGGAGCTAAATTAAAATTTATGACCACCATGATGCATATACTCCCTAGTTCATATAAACAAATCTCTCTTGAATATGTAATAAGTGTAAAACATTCATAAAATTATCAATGACAAACCAAACTGAATCATTCCCATGAGGTGATTTAGGAATAACAGTCACATAGTAAATTAATACATCATCCCATTTACACTCAAGAATGGACAAACATCTATTAAAGTCCTAGTAACTAATGTACCACCCTCACCAGATTACTAGTGAAACACAAATTAGTAAAGCTACCTATCTCCCATTTCATACTAGGACACTAATAATGGTAATGTAAGTCTCAATAAATAATGGTGACACTAGGATGTACCACCTAGACTGAGGAATGAAATTCCCACATCAGCTCCTCTCTAATGTCTCATGGGACCCAAAAATTTCCATGAAAGAGTAAAGTCACAGCCTCATCCATGGTCCAACCAGAATATGAACCACCATCTAAGAGACTTTACCTGAGGAATAGGACCTCAGAATTAGATATTTTCCTCATTCTCACCCCTTCCAGAAGATTATAGGTCATTGATAAATCCATAAGGATAGTATTACCATGATTCCCCCAAACCACAACACAAATTTCTAAAAATAAGTCAATGAG
The DNA here is from genome assembly GCA_963277665.1 of Viscum album. Lineage (NCBI taxonomy): Eukaryota > Viridiplantae > Streptophyta > Magnoliopsida > Santalales > Viscaceae > Viscum > Viscum album. Next base: position 114,286,541 of record OY728139.1, on the reverse strand, counting down.
ATGCCACTCACCACTGGCCTTCTGAACCTCCTCTGTCTGAGTCTTCTGGCTTAGAGAATCGACTAATGAATTTTCTTTTCTATGTGTATATGAATTATTGAAATTTAATGATTATAGGTAATCAAACCATATTCACCACCTAAGATTGAGATAACTATGTGTTAATATTTACTCAAGGCTTTAGTGATTTGTGTATACCACAGAACACTCCCCAAGAAAATATTGTCTCCAATAGCACAAATTATGAACTACAATAACTATCTCAACCTCATGAATTAAGTAATTATACTTGTTAGGCCTCAAATAACAAGACCCATATGCTGAGAAGCACTTGTATTGTGTCAAAATTTCTCCAATTCTGATCTTTGATGCATCCCAAATATTATTATAGATCTTGTATGGATTCGTTAGGACCAAGATCAGTGTTGAAGTCAAACATCCTTTCAACTCCTAGAAGACTGCATCACATGATTCTGACCATAAAAATTTCACACCCTTCTTAATCAATCTAGAATGAGGCACCAACAGGATTTATAAATCTGATATGAAGCATCTGTAATCCCATATATACACAATAAACTCTGTATATCAACATAATTCTTAGGATACACCTAGGAAACTACAACTCTCACCTAATCTGGGTTTACTGGTACTCCTAACTCCATGATGATATGACCTAGGAGGTGAACCTTGTTGATATAAAAGTGTAATTTGATTATATTAGAAAATTTATGATACCCTCTCAGTGTATTTAAGATGATCTTAAGATATTGGGAAAGGTCACATTAAGAGCATGAATACACCAAGATGTCATCCACAAAGACTACCAAACATGTATCTAGATTTTGGTGGAAAACCCAATTCATCAGATCCATGAAAATATCAAGTGTGTTCATGAGACTTAATGACATAACTAGATACTCATAAAGACCATATATACTATAGAAATAAGTATTAGGAATGTATAAAGATCAGTCACAAACCGGATGAAAGCCTGACCTCAAATCAATCTTTGATAACACCCTCTCTCATAAGATCCAATCAAATATTTCATCTATTTGAGGTAGTGGATACCAGTTATTTACTGTAAGTTAGTTCATACCCTTATAATCCATGAAAATACTATGTGTACCATCCACCATTTTGAAAAAAAAAGGATGGGTGAACCCCATTGAGATTTTCTTGGTCAAATAAATCTTTAAGCGTCCAAGTCTTCCAACTATTTCATGAACTCCAGAAGCCCTATATGTGACATCTTGTATGGAGGAATAGACATTGGTGTAGCTCCTAATAGTTTCTTAATTTCAAATTCTATCACATTTTCTAGAGTAATTGTAGAATTGTTTTGGGGAATACAACCCTAAAATGATCCACTAAAAAAGAGAAAATTGAAGGTTGTTTTCCCTGATCATCCAAGAAAACTCTAACAATCACTTATGTCACCATTTCTAGTCCTTGATGCTCAGGCCTAGCTCAAGATTAATAGAAATATCATTTTTCTTGTGGATATGTCTACAACCCTCTAGTGATGTAAATTTCACCCTCCAGTGATAGAAATCAACAAGGTATCAATAGAGGACTAACAAGTCCATCATGATAATTACATAAAACCCATTTATGTCGATGATAAAAAGATTCCATATGAATAGATACTCACTTATATAATAGGAATAATACTTAAAATGGTGAACACTCTCTGTTTGGATACCCAAAATGGGTGTTGAGTTTTATGACACACCAAGAAAACTCAATCTAAAGGATTGGACTCTCCAGAATTTCCTTAGATATAATAGAGTGAGATGTACCTTTGTAAAATAAAGAAAACACTAACATAGAGGATCCTAGAATAATACCTCAAATAGTAGAAGTTCGGACACTCTTCTCTTGCAGGATATGATTCAATATAGGAAAATAGCATGTACCATAGTCCTAAGTCACAAACTATATACCCTGAGTAGGCCCACTCTTCCAGAGTTACAAATCACGAGTCTGAATACCTATTTCTAAACCACCACCCTGTCTTGAGTGGAAAGTGGTTTTCTAGCCGCCTTCTTGGAGAGATTCTACTGGCCCCTCACTGAAATGCGGGGTAGGTTTAGATCCTTTCTCACTAGGCAGTGATAAAAACGTCTTGTAGAAAAGATGGATATTCCCCATCATTCTATAGCCTATTCATTCCACTGGATCTCACATACACTTAGGTTTTCTGTGTCTTAGTTTCCCAAACAAGTGAAAATTATGAAGATATTAGTATGAGACATCTAACAACTATTACCCCCATGATAACCCTCAAAAAATACTTCCAACTTTTAGAATAACCACTAGTAGGTCTAGTGATGAACCACCCTACTTCCCACCTTTGTATTCCCTCAAATTACACTCATTTATGAGGTCCTAGTTGACTATCTCATAAATTTTCATCATCCTATAGAAATTTAACTATGATCAGATGGTGTATACCATACCATCATCAAATCACCTGATAGTCATAATATCATCACTGGATAAGGTTGGTGTAAAATGCTATGGCTTAGTAAAATAAGAAGAATACACCTTGATAAACATGGATTCCTGCTATAGGTTCATAAATTCTATACCCCAGTCACCAATCAATGTTTTTGGAAATAAGTAATTGTAAAATAACATCTATAAGTCCATTGATATCATATCACGATGTCAGTATTCCTGGATCATGACATCCCACCATCATTTGGTAGAACCACATAGAATATAGGCAGTGATCTTGAACCCCTGCTCTAGAGGAATCTTGGGATTCTTGAATGTTGAAATCATTTCCTCTAGCGATGAATCAACATCATGGGATCATCCATCCCTCAAAAAGGTGGGAGGATACTACTGTTGAAACTCCCAATTCAACTCTTCCATAGTTGGGGAAGGCCAAGAAACACCTTTCATAAATTTCATCATATAGAAAAATTCCTCTTAAAACTAGGTTTTGGTTCCCATATTATAAATAGAAAGTGGTTCTATTGGTGGAAATATTATAGGTATCACTGGTGGATTATGGGCCACAACCTCCAGAGAATGGTTGTCACAAAATTTGTAGCGTACGACTGAAGGCTATCATGCTCACCTGATTATGAAATTCTAAATTCTTGCCATAGAAGGTAATTTTAATAGTTGAAATAATTATAGATATATTACAATATTGGAACAAAATATTTCTATATAAAAACTTTTCACCTCTCTACTTGATCCAAAATCCATGTCTAGGTGGTAAGGAAAAAACATAACAGGCCATAAGAACAAAAGAGACACTCTGAAACTACCCAATCCTAAGACCACATTTGGGTCTAGGTCTCATATCAAATGATAGTGGTTTTGGTACACAGACTGTCAATTATAAGTTATAGAGGGAAACACTATTTACTTTTCAATTAACATCCCATTTAGTGGTAACCATTTCATTTAATGATTTAATTTCCTTTAAGTTAGTAGTATTTTATATAAATATAAACACATATATGGTCTAGTTAAATGTATCTTCATTTAAAATATATAAAATTATTAAACCTTATAAATTGGATTTGGAACATCCTTTAATGATAACCTGACCTTTACACCCAAAATCAGAATGTAACTAGTCATAAGAAAGTATTTTATTACATTAATCGCCAATTAGGATTTATAGAAATAATTTCTTTTTAAGTATTATTTGCAATTCATGTAACCCAATAAACTGATGTTGTATTGTTCTATGAAACTAGAAGGTCCAGAACCCAAAACATGGTATAGTAGTCCAATTAAGGCTTCATCACCAATGTATGTGGGAAAACACTTTTTCTATTAAGGTATTCCACTTAATTAATCCAATTATATTATCCTTGAAATAAATGTTAGAAAATTTCAATATATATATATATTTAAATATAGTAAATCACAATATGTATCAAGAAAATGGTTGTAGAAGTAGACATGGCATGTAAAAATTCATGGAATATTAATCCTAATGTGCTTATAATGATGCATGGGATGATAAATTTTTTCCATACCAGGCCAATAAACGATGTCCATTTCAATAACATCAACAATAATTATATAAAAATTCATGTGCATCACCCAATGGTGGATTCATATCAACTATAATTGGTATAATCTAATAAAAAATTTAACCCATACTAGGTAACTTGGGTTTCCCTATATGAGATTTAGCTACTCCAAGTAACATACTCATTACTAAATTCCCTTACATCATTGTATATTGACTAATTCTTAATCAATAATAAAAAAAGAAAATTACTTATGATACAACTTTGAGATGTAATGGACCTGGATCCCCTGTAATCGGTGCCCTAAGATGGTAGGTAACATGGCTTAAAGAATGCCTCCTCGTACGCCAGAGGTTTTCAAATAGTAGTGAAGGTCTATGGTGGTGTAGTGGGGATACTATACCCTTATATAAGAGTGGAAGAATATATATTATAAATAAATAGATAATAGAGGAATCATTATATGACATATGGAACAAAATATACAAAAAATAATAATCAATAATGGAGGTCTAAAAAGGAAAAAAATAATATAAATCAAAATTCCATATGCTGATTCATATACATGATGATTTCATGGAATATTGATATATAAAAAGAAAAATAAAGAATATAGGGAATAGTCATAAAAAATTATATAGAAAAATAAATAAAAAAATATTGATCTACTTGCATCATGTTTATATGTGCAGCCCTCTACTCTAATGATCCATGCTATAAGTAAAACTGATCAAGAATCTATAGCAATGAGAGTTCTTTTATCCATACCTACAATCATGAATTCTACTCGGGTACCAATGGTGGACCGAGTAGGATGTGAGATAAAATCAGTAGGCCACCACCAATAGTGTCTAGAATAACCCAATCATTGTACATAGCATAATATTATGTAGGTAAAATGAATAATAAAAAGTACTAAATAATAAATAATAGCTAGCTCAGCTTCCTATAGGACACCTGGTTGTCTTTACCTACTTTGATGTAGGCCTATATATTTTTAATCAATAACAACATATATATTATGTAAACTCATATATGGGGATTATATGCAAGGACGTTTAGAGCCATATACATGGATACTAGGTTCTATCTTGAATATGGGTGTATCTCAGGAATCCAGAACTTGTCTAACGAGCCAATGACTCAAGCAAAGGAACAAGACCATAATATCATATGAATTTGAGACATCATGACTATCACTCGAGATGGTGGGGTGAGTTTTCATGCCGAACACCTGATAAAGAGGAACATAACATCATTCTCATTTCCCAAATAAAATTATAACAGTGTGATACTTTATGCTCAACACCCAACATAAGGGATCATGAAACCCCATTCTAAACAGAACCCTTATATGTTTTCTCCATCCAATAGTAATTAAATACTCATAATAATATCAATTACATGAGGGATCAACTCTAATTCATATATAACTATTTAACATAGATGTCCAGGGGTGAAGAATCCATATAACTCATGTTCATAATTATAAAACATGTGGCATGGCCTTGCTGCGCATTTATATTCAATTAATTCATTTAATTAATTTGATTATAAGGTAAAGAAATTCATTTGGAACACCCAAAGGGGTGGAAATAATCGATGTTGACATCCTCTTCAATTATAATGCGGTCCAAAGGAGTAATTAAACATGAAACAATTAATTAAAGAAGAAATAACCCATTTAAAGTCAAGAAATGACAATTTCCATTATGTATCACATCAAAAGAGATTTTAAAAACACCTAAAACTTGAGATTAATTACTATAATACCTACCTTATGTTTGTTGATGACCACTCATCTAACGTCCAACATTGATTCAAAAAATAACGAGAGAAAATTACAAAATAGAGAGATTCCCTGTGAATATGGTAAATGAAATTACAGTAAAATATAATTAGAGATAGGAATATAAACTATAATATGAAGAAATAAGAATATGGATCTTAACATTTTAGATCCAATGCTTATGATGGTGATGAAGGTCAAATTGAGGAGTTATCAAGAAACCTATAAAGGTGGAGGGAGAGATTCATGGGAGGATAAGTGATGGGTTCTCCACTGAAAATGGTAAAAATAAGAGGTGGGGTTGTGATTTAATGAATTAAAGGGAAAATGGTAAAATCATCCCTAAAAATTAGGTCTCATATCTTGGCTGTAGGTTTTAGAAAACAATTAACCAATCCAGCACAAGCCACCATCATTGAACCCCATTCCTACATGCTAGGTGAACTATTTTCCTAACTGTGTGTATGGTATGAAAAATGCGTATGTCACAAAACTCTAAAATTCTTCACGGGTGTGTATCCACGATTAGAAAATTTTAGAAAAACCATGTGGCCTCCCCTATGCATTGGGTACCTCACAAGTTTGAGTTGCACAGTTAGCACTAACCGTGCACTAACAATGTGACCCATTAATTTTCTACATTTTATAGAACTCTGATCTCCAAAAAATATAAAAAAACTCCAAAAACATTCCTTAGACCACATTAAATGTTTAACAAGATTAAATAAAGTATTCAAACCCAAAAAACAATAGAGCTATAACTTCTTTAAATTATGGATTGTTACAACACCCTAATCATCGAGGGAGTGCTATACTCCATTAATGGTGGACCTACACCCCATTCATCAAGGGAGTACATAATTTTGCTAATGGATGAACCACATACTATAAATCAAGGGAGTATGAAACACTATAAAACACACAAGATAATTTCACATTTTTAGTGATACAAATAAGAGTTTTCATGACACTATAAATTATATGGTGACCCACACCACATGGATGAAAAATTTACAATAGAGTACCTAATCCAATGCCTACACTAAGAAATCTTGGAAACTAAAATCCATGTCCCAATATTATGATTATTTAGAGAAAGTTATCAAGGTTAAAATATACTGAAATCTTTTTTACCTATAGGATATCCATACCACAACTCTAATGAATACATTGTTATGAGAAAGACTATATCCTCATAGTAGGGTGACATATCTGTTATTTGGATACCATGTAATCTAAATGAAAATTACTCAACCACTATAATATACATAAATAGACATAACTATACCCTAATAATAAATTTAAATGTCTTTTATTACGTAAATAGGGATTTAAATTCCATTTTCAGAATGTTTCATCCACCATAACATATTTGTAGGATACCTAGCATGACAATATATACCCCAATATTCTTAAAATTATGTTTGCTCATTCACAAAACAAAACATCACATTTACATATCTATAAAATATATACCCATCCAATTATTTGATACCAATATATCATGTATTTTATGTTTTGGGGATATACTTGAGTGAACCAACATGCCTATAAAGTGAACTCCCCAAGACTACCTATAATAGGCTATGGGCTAGTGACTAGTGTTAAGGTATCTATATAATAAACTTAGAGGCCTTATTTCTATATAAAAAATATCACATGATAAAATTCATCTCCATATATATTTTAATACATGAAATCTACAATAAATTCCAAATATAACATACATTTATATCATAAACCCAGAAAAAAACTCACATGTTATCAAATACCATACATGAACATAACTAAACATTATAAATACATGGGGTAAAATGAAAATGAAAAATGAAAAAAATAAATTATGATATTCTCTATAAATAATCCATGTTGTCTACCACATATTCTTCATTCTATCTTTATGATCCATTGATATCGCTATCCACACATGATCTACATGAATACATGAGTGGAAACATGGAAGTTCATTTATAGGGTCGTGTAATGAATGTATGGTCATACCAAGTTGTGAGTCAACCCCCATGTAAAATTAGATATAATAGAATGCACAATATATTAAATCTAAATGTGATAGGGAATGTGTACAAATAAAACATGTTAAATAAATCAATGTTCATCCATTATTAAATCCATTTATGGTTTACTAAATTCATTCTTGTTGAAAAATCCATGATGATTAGTAAAATTTTCCTCATCATAGAATACTAACATCAATATTTTAACAGTACTGGGAGACCTATAACTCACTATGTAAATGTGAACTAGTATATGGAGTACCAACCCCACAGATTATGATTGATTATTCACCAAATAACATTGAAATATGGGGTAAATCCACATTGTGGGTTGTTGTGGAATCAACTACGGCCTAATGTATGACATTATATAATTATATTTTATGCATTTCTATATATGTTATATGATAACATGTAATATTCATTCCAATTCATATCTAACATCTATCATAATCCATTTTTCGTTATATGATGTTGATTTTTATGGTTATAGACATTTTGCATGAATTGTTTAAAAGTCTAAATAAATCATTATAAGGATTGGGAAAGTGTTACAATAGTTATAATTTTTCAAGATGTTTATGAAATATCTGATGAATTCCGGGAAAACCAATTTATTTATTGAGTCCTATATAAAGTTGGTTTAATTCTTATATGTTTTTTTCATTCCATTATATTAATACTCCATGATAAATTTCTAAAATTAAATTTCTCTCTAGATCTTTTGTTTTTTTATAATTAAATATAAAGGTTCTTGTATCGCGTGGATAAGAGTGGGTCCTTGTGAACATCAGGATATTCATATAGCTTGTGGTTACCCTAGTAAGAATGAGAATTGACGATTCATGTCTATAGACATTATCAAATTAATATGGATATACCAGATGAATATAAAAAAATCCATCCCTTTGTTTTATTTATTTTATTTAGTCCAATTTGTGTAAAATATCCTATGGTATCTAGGTTTTGGTTACTTTTTTTATATTATTTTCAATAAGTACAATCCCGTCTAAAAAACATCTGTGGTATCAGATCCACCTTTATTACAATTAGATTGAATTTTCATATTATTGAAGAATATGGAAAATTATTTTCTACGAACCGCGATATAGCCTAGTGAAAACACTCATTTTGGATCATCAAAATAAAGGATCAAAATATACTAGCAATGAAAAAAAATATACGTCATTATAAAAGTTATAAGTTAATTCCATAAAAATATTTGAAATATCCATAATATTTCTATGGAAAACCTGAGGACATAATAAAATTCACCATGGTGTGGTCAATCAGTTGTTGTGTTATGGTTGTGGGAACCATGATAAAATACCATTACATAGTGAATATTAGTTATCCATTTTATAATTTCATAAGTCTTTTACAAATAATATTTGATAATAAAAATTACATAGCCTAAATACCCAAACCAAAAGGGGTTATGTTCCTATGAAATCTTTAAAAATGGTTGTAGTCAATGGTAGGGCCATAGGGAATTTTGTTTTTGGAATTATATTTAAAAGGAATGGAACTTAGCTTTACATGATTTATACCCCTGGAGCACCAAACCATGGTACAAACCATTTTGAGCATAATTTTAATGATTTTTTTTTCAAAATATCTAAATAGGTTTACTAATGAAATGATTTAAAATAAAATATATTTTTTAATATATTTAATATAGGATTAAAGTGTATTAAACCTTGGGAATTCCTCAAAAAGGGGAATTTAATTTTAGGTAGAATTTTAATGAAAATTATTTTTATGAAAATACTAAAATATCTTCACTAAAGTAGGGATTTATACTAGGACAAAAATGTTTAGGTAGATTTGATATAGTTTTAACGTGAATTAATAATAGTATTATTGTCTCTCTTGAGTAAATAACTGTGGGAAGAGGGGATTTGGGCTGGACTGCTTTCTAGAATGAGGGATTATGTCTTCTTTATATAAGTATGGATTGTCTACCTATAGCTCCATACATACACATGTGGGGATTATTGTTTTATTATGATTATAAAACTTTACATGAATGGTATTCATATAAATTATGCATGAAATTCATTTAGATATGTGTAGATATAGTTAGATATTAATTATTTTATGTAATTTAATCTATGAGCTGTGTAAAGAGTTACCTATTAATATATTTTTTTACCTATTGATTTGGTAGAGGGAATAAAAATTCAGAATAGAATCCTTAGAAACATTCATACATAAATGGAATAAAATAATATAATATTGTGAGATTAAATATTTTTTAAAATTACTAAGTGTTAGATTCCTTCTAATGAAAATAATTTTAGGGAACTTAATCCATCAACCAGATAATTTCTATAAAAATATGGTGCTCATAGATTATTTTGTGTTAAGAATGAAAATAACAAGGAAACCCTAAAAGTTAATTACTTCATTTTTGTCTTTTAATTTGGTTACACTTATATATAAAACCAATAGGAAGGATACAAGAGAATTTTTTTGAGTATTTCTATATAATGAATTTAGAAAATATTTTCTTCTCAACCATTCAAGGTTTAATAAAGTAGTGAGATAAATTCCCATGAAGACTCATTGCATAGTGAAATACATATCTTATAACAAAATTGGATATGATTGGATGAAAATGGGTCATAATTTTACTAGGATCGCATATAATAAAATTTATTGTTAAAATAATGTAATATATAATACTCATAAGATAACCTTTTTTATTATAGATAAGTGGAATCATCACCATCTAACTTTATATTGAGATCAATATTAGAAAAGGTGAAATTTAAGGGATGAAAATTCTTAGAATTGTATATAAGCTTGAGAATCATTCTCAAGAAAGTGGGAACCATTATTGTTCTAGAGAAACCCCTTCCTGAGTAACCATTTGGTGAATCCTTTAAACAAAAGGGTATTGATTATAAATATAGTTATTTAAATAATTCAATATAATTATATAATATCATTCTTGAATTTGTAAATACCATGTTTAAAAATAAAAAAAATATGGGCTCATTTAAGATTATAGAAATCCTGAAAAAGCTTTATCAGGAATAAGAAAGGCATGAGAGGTATGTGGGGTGGAAGCAACTCTTTCAATATAGGTTGGAATAAAGTAATTTATTATCCAACCACGTAATAAATTTTATTGGGTTTGTTAAAAACATGAAGATATGGAAGGTTAACTTAAATTATGAGTTGGGGTATTGAATATATTCTATAATAATTTTTTAAAATGTTTTAATAGTGTGAATGAGTTGATTAAAATTGTTCCATATATTCTCAATTTTGTGTGTGCGTTAGATTTAGGGGTTTCCAACGTTCCACAAGGTTTATGAAATGGGACTGGCCAACATCTTTTGAAGCTGCCACACATCACATTTTCACCCTAATAGTTCATTTAATTGGGCTTAGTACGAAGTCCCACATGGGTTTATATGGAGTTTTATGTGTTGAATAAATATGACATAGAAATTTCCACTCCACATGAGGCATTTTAAATCCATGAGGTAATGAGCCAATGTTGAAAGTAATAAATATAAATGGATGATATGACATAAATCTAGTATCAGAGTGCAAGGAACAAGTCCAACCCACTAGGGTAATGATGAGGGGGAGATTATTAGATTCATATTTTTCATATACTCATGGAGGTTTGTGATATAAGACTAATCACCCTTTTATGAAGATATCAAGCATCGTATCATGACCCTAATGCATCTCACCATGAGTATAAATATAGAATATCATATTGGGTTATGGGTTATAATAAATATCACATATGAATTCTCACCATATATGAGTCCTTTTAAATCCATTAGTTAGTGAGCTACAATAGAAACTATCATATATAAGGGTATGACCATAACGGTAGTAATTGAGAACTCCTCAATGTTTTTAGGATGTGTGTGATTTTTTCTCATCCATTTGTGAGAAATATTTGAATTTGGTAAGGAACTAAGTGATATTTTGAGAATGTTTTTGAGTTTATTTGAGATAGACAAATGGGGTTGATGTTGAGTTGATAACCTTGGAGATAAGTTCTAAAAGTTACATTTTTTTGGTGAAATTGGAAATTCCCAATACCTTTATGTGATATTTAAAGTAGTTTCAAGATTATTCTTCATATATAAAAGTAATTTTTAAACATTTATGAATATGATAATGTAGTTCAAATCATGAATGTTGTAAATTCAGTAAATTCAAAAACCATATTGGGAAATGTAAGAGTAGGTTTAGAAATATAAAAGGTTTTATGACTAGTAATTTGATAATGGAACATATATCCTCATTGGGATACATAAGATTCAAAATGAGAATACTTAATATTACATTTGGGATTAAGTAGAAGAATTTAGAAAAGTTACAAGTAACACTATGGTATTTCAAATTCAGTTTCTCAGTATATAAGGCCCATCACAGTGGATACATAAAGGTACATAGAGAGAAAAACTAAAAAATTAGAAAATTAATTTTTCACTCTATAATAATTAAGAAAAAATCCATATTTCTAGTGAAATTTAAAGGTTAGTTTTTTTATATAAATATTCCTTCAATAAAATATAAAAAGGGTTACTTATTGATAAATAAGAAAATTCCTAGGTCATCATTGTGATACATAAGGGAAATAATTTGTTACGTAAGGGTTAATAAAAGGCTATGAGAGCATTTACCCATCATAAAAATTAAGATGTTGAAGATATTATGGAAGAAATATTTTAAAGTTAAGAAAATTTATAGTGAAGATATTATTTAATGAATTAAATATTAAATTTATTCAAAGGGATATTATGACTAATGTTTAATGTTTAGAAGAGTATATTTGCATCCAAAAGTAAAATATCACACCATGATGTATTATAAGAATTAAATTCAATGAAAAGATGGTTTTTTAAATTGAAAAATAGATTATTAATGTGAAAAAGGTCACATCACAATGGGAAATGAATAGAGAATCACATGAGAGTCTTACTGCCTTAAAAAACCATTTCATGTTCTCATGTAGACATGGAAATCAAGTTATCCTAGATTTTGAGTAATGTGAATGTTTGGATAATCCTCAATATAAAATATATTTTAAATAATGAGTTGTATGGATTTATTTAAACTAGTTTTTATGAATGAATATTGTAGATATTTCATGTGAAAAGGTTAATAGGTTTTCATATTGAATTTATGAAAACAACATCATTATGAGATACTAAATAAATAAGAACCATATAAGCATAATGAGATTGTATGAAAAAAAGATAGATACTTGTTATTGTGATAATTATGAATTTTATATCTATTGAAGGTGATAAATATTGAAAATTTTAGGAAATTGATATTATATTTGAGATATATAATCTACTATATCCTACTAGATATTCACGACATCAAGATCTTGTTGAAGAGAAATATCATATAATATGATTTTTTTTAAAGTCTTGGATGAGATCTTATATTGATTTTGGATAATCATAGAGTTTATTGGTGATCATGTTGATTTAGTTTGGTTTTGTGTTGTGAATTATTGGGATATAATATAAATAAAAAATCAATATATTTCCAAATAACCTGGTGACTATGCTTTGGGGAGATATAATTTATCACCCCCTCAATTTTAGGTACATGAAGCTTTGTTCCTTTATTTTGAGTCTATATAATTCTTAGGTTATGTTTTGGAAGGTTACAAGGTATTTTTATATGTTTTAGAGTATTTTTGGGATGTGATTAGGTTTTTCACTATTAGTATAAATCGTGAACCACATCTATGAAACTGTTAAAAGGAAAATAATAGATGCTAGGTAGGTGAATGATTCTCTCACGGCTTTTCCAAACTGTGTGAGTTCCTAAGGGAACTGTGTATCTTGAGATAGTGGGTAAAACATGTCTATAACATGGTTTTTCTAAATGTAAAATCCAATAATGTGAGGGTTTTTATGGAGATAGTAGCACTGCACGGTTAGCACATAGTTTTCAAAACCATGAATAATAATCAAGTGGTGTATAGGTGACCCCCCTAAAACTATGGATCAAATTAGAATTAATCATTGGGATTCCCTTTAATCACAAAATACCTCAATAAACTGATTATTGTTTCTCCCTAGGCTTGATAGATGTTTCACTTCAATTCATAAGAAATTATTTGGTGAATCAAAGTGTTTTGGAGGTCTAGATTCATCATATATTACTTATTCTTCCTTGTTTTCCTTAGATACATTCTTCTTATCCATATTATAACCATATATATATTACATTGTGGATATATCTATATATTGTTATATTAATATTAATGACATTTTATTGGATATAGTGAAAGTAACTTGGTTTGTGAATAGATCTAGAGTTTTATAACACCATTATTCATTTTTGCTAACTATTGAGGGGTGGGAGGATTCTCTCTTCTCTCAACATGAATTAAAACTTGAAGTCTTAGATTTTATCATATTATTTTATTGATATGGTTGTAAAATATTTTTTTATTTCTTTATGGAAACACATTTTTGGTTATGGATTTAGAATTTGGGGAAAATGGATAGTTTTTTAGATAAAATATTTGGTTAAAACTTTGAAATGTATGTTTTAAATTTATGGATTTTATTTGATGATCACAAGTTGTTAGTGATTGGTTTTAAAGGTAAATTTTATTTTATTTTAAATGGTTTTGGTATGGGTTTTATCATACACAGTTAGTGCGAGTGAATTTATTTGCATGACTCGATGAAAGGGCCATCTTCCATTGGGGAACCTAGTGTTGTTCACATTGAGATTACTTGGTGGATCTATAAGAGAATGATAATGAGTATGGAATAATCACTTAGGTGTTCATGTTGTGTGTGTGTGGAACCATGGTTATGGGTATTCCAAATAACATTAAATGGTTTTATAAATTAATAATTTTTTTCCATTTGAAATTGATGTCATTTTTGATATAAATTGGTTAAAGTGATTTTAAACTATTTTATATAAATTGTTTTAGCACATTTTTTCCTAATATTGTGATTTGGATAGTCATTGGGGAAACCATACTAAGTTTATACTCACCCCCATATTGTGTAATTCAGTGAAATTGAAGATTTTATCTACCTAGATATAGGGAAAGCAAGGTATCATATTTTTCCAGTGATACATCTTGATTTTTTGGGCATAAAAGTTGGATTTGGAGGTTGGATCTTGGTCGTGTGTTTCTTGGTAATATATTTTTTGGTTGTCTTCAAGTTTTGTAGTATCATAGTTCTACTTGATATTTTCATTTTTATTTCCATTTTATATATAATACAATTCTCTGATATGTTTTACTATTTTAGTTATGTTTGAGTTTTACTTTGTTTTTCATGAATCATATAGATGATTGGGTGATTATTATTATATTATCTTGGTTGTTTTATATATAAAGGGAAAAGCATACCCTAAATTTTATTAAGGCCCTTGGAATTTATTTCCATCCTTTGGTGTATTAGGGATGTCACTTAAGGCCTAGTATAACCACCACCTCATCTCAATATAATGAGGTGGGGTGAGATGTTACAAATGGTATCAGATTGTTTGGTCCTAGAGTTGGAAATGGTTTCAGTTTGTTTGGTATGGGTGTTGGAAATGATATCAAACTTGTCTGGGCCATCTTTTATTTGTAAAAAATGTTATCTTTCTTATTAAGTCCTTGATTTTGGTTGGTATCAAGGAAATAATATTTTTAGAAATTATAATATAGAGCATAAAAATACATATATATCCTTTTTATAATTATCTTAATGTTATCAAGGTAGTCGGATACAAATGTTTTTGAAAAAAATTCTAGGTGAGTTGTCACCTCATCATCAAGGGTTTATCCTATAAGATCTTCACTCAATGCAATTAAATCACAATTTACCACTAGTATTTTATTTTTCATCATGATTTTAATGGATTATTAAATATAAAAAAATGTTGATTTTTGAAAATAGTTAAACTAATTGTTTTGAAAAGTATAGTTGTAGTATTTAAAAAAATATTAATATGATGAAAATGGTTTAATTGTAGAAAGATATGTTATAAAATGCCTTCATGTTGTGCATTTTAATTACTGATCCTCCAGTTACTGATGAGTGAGACTAAATGGATTTTTTTCTAGTTATAGAGAATGGCATTGGGTAGGCTTTGTATGAACCAAATAAATGATGTTGTTGAGAATGTGGTTTCTCCTAATGCATTAGTGATACAAGAAATGGTTCAAGTTATTTTCAATAATTTTAAATCCATAAATAGGTGTAATAATAATCATTAACCATGAAAATTATACCATTCTATTCAATTCTAAAATTAGAATCCACCCACTATTTAGGGAGATTCTAAGCTAGAAATAGAAAAATTATGGTTGAATAGGATTAATAAATTTTTTATTTCCTTGGGGAATCAGTAGAACTAAAAGTAATATTAGAGGAATATATACTGGAGGATTTTCCATGAAAATTATAGGAATTTTTAGTTCAGGATAAATTAGACCAAGTAATTTATGGGGGGATTTGAAGTAATTTTTTAACAGGTAGTTATATCCTCACAACATTCAAATTTATAGAATAATTGAATTTTTTAGATTGATGCAAGATAACCTCTCAGTGAAAGAGAAAACAGATAAATTTATGAATCTAGTCTAGTTTTCATGAAAATTACTACAATTTTATCATTCAAGGCACACATTTTTGAGTTTGGGTAACAATAGGATATTTTCTAAAATATTTTCGTTCAATGTCTAACAGACTATACAAAATTATTCAAAAAAGAAATGATGGTAAGGAGGGATATCTTAGAAAATACCATTGGGGGAGGTATGTTTATTCTTATGGAAATAATTTTAAATTCTAATGATGGTAATAATAGGAATAGGGACACCTACTTATAAAGTAGATGGACACCTCAGAATTAGACTATGGGATGAAAAAAATTCCTCCTCAAGTGAAAATTAATCCAGATGTTTTCAATTCCTTTAAATCATATAAAGTGATATTGAATTAAACCACCTAGATCTTATCACAATTACAATCATATAATACATCTTCAACACTATTGTCATAGCACTCTATTTTTGGGTCCTAGAGACACATCTATTTTCTCTCAAACATCATATTCTTCAATAGGACATGGGAATAATAATAATTATCATCATCAGAACTGAGTTAGATAAAGTGATTCTTAGAATACCATGACTCCTCAACTTATGGAATTTCAATAGTGGAATATATAACATATCATAGAAAGTAATAAATTGTATAGATGTAACCATATGATCATGGGTGATCAATCAGGTCTATGGATGATGAGAGGTGTGATTATTTTTAATTATACCATTATGAAAGATTATTTTAATATAGAATAATCCCACTCATTTCTTACATCTTGTGTTTTTAATTATATGGGTTTTCATGTTGATATGATGCCTTCTATGTTGAAACATCAAGATCCTCTTGTAAAAAGAGAGTGTTGAGACTTTGTGTTTAAAAATTATTCTATAGTTTTGGAGGAAGATGATTTTCATTATGATTTCTCTATTCTTGATATAGATGTTTATGAATTGATTTTTGGTATGGATGGGTTGACATCATTCAAGGCCTACATCGATTAATATGAAGAGAAATTTATTTTCACATATCTTGATGGAATCAAGCATATATTTAACATAGATTTGGTTTTAAAGTCTATTAGGGTACGAATTTTGGCACCGGTAGTTGGAACCATCTCTTATCACTTGGAGGTAGTCACTTTAGCATATGTGGATGATATTGGGTATAAATATTTTCCAAATATCATTGATCAATTTCCTGATGTTTTTCTACATAATTTACTGGGGGTTCTACCCAAGAAAAGAGTGAAGTTAATTATTGATCTCCTATTGGGGACCAATAAAATTTACCTTTTACCATATCAGATTGAATCAAATATAATTGGGGGAGTTGAATGTTCAGTTGGAAGAGTTAGAAAGTAATGTTTTCATTCAACCAGAAAAATCTCTATGGACAAAACATGTTCTTTTTTTGAATAAGGTTGATGAAATTCTTAAAAATTGTTTTTATTATCATAATCTTAACCAAGTTATGTTATAGTATCAGAATCTTATTCTATGATTTGATGATATATTTGATCGATTGAAGGGATTTTAGTGGATCTCTATGACGAGATTATGTTTGAGTTATCACTAACTTCATGTTCGAAAGGAGGATATTATGATGAAATATTTCATAAACTGATATGGGTGTTACGAATTTTTCATTATGACTTTTGGTCTTAATAATTCACTAGCTATCATTATATAATTGAGGAATCATATATTTCAGAGGTATCTAGATTCTTTTATGGTTGTGTTTTTTGATGATATACTAGTGTGCTGTAGGGAAAATGATCATCATGAGAAACACTTGACTATAATTTTGGGTATCTTTTGGGAGAATTGTTTGTATTATATGTTATCAATGTTTTACTTTTAGATACAAGAGGTATGTTTCCATTTCCATGTCATTTCAAAAAACAAATTTCTATAGATCCTGAAAATATAGAAGCTGTTGACTCTTGGAAACCACTAAAGAATATATTTGAGGTTTATAGTTTCCTTATATTAGAATGTTACTATTGATGTTTTGTACATCATTTTCATAGTTGGCCTCACTAATGAGAGTTTTGATGAGAGAATGTATTACATTCTAATGGAATGAGGAATACTAGAAATCCTTTCAAGAACATATGGTTGGACTTACCTTAGAACAAATCCTCTCAATTTTTTGTGTCTAGAGAGTGATATGTAGTCTATTTTTTTGAATCATAATTTGTGTTGAGATTTTTTCTCATCCAGAGAGATCATGTTGTTTTTTATGGATCACGACAATTACAGTTGCATGAGAAGAACTACCCAACACATGAGTTGGGGTTGGATACTATATTGTATGATTTGAATACATGGTTTAATCATCTTTTTGGTGAGAAATTAATCATGGTTACATATTACAAGATTTTTAAACACATTTTCTCACATAGATATTTAAATTTAAGGCAACACAGATGGATGGAGTATCTATAGATGTTTGACATCAACATGATGTATACACAGTGTAAAGAGAACTCTTTAGTGGATTCAATGAACAGGAATTCATATGATCAGTTGTCTAAAGAGGATCTTGACTAATGGAAACTAATTTTATTCATAACTTATATGAATTTGGATTTTCCTATACAAGGTTATGTTGTAGTTCCCTTTCCAGTTTCATTTTTCTTAATTTTCTAGAGAAGGTTAGATTTTCTTAGAAATCAATACTAATGGTGTCAGTATGGGGTTAAAACTCAATGGTTGCGAGACCATTTTGGGATGGAATTTGGATGAGAGTTTAGTTTAGTATTTTATATATTATATGGACACACCATTGGATTTCCTAGAAAAAATTATTTCTGTTAACCACCATTCAAGATGAGAACGTCATCTAGGAATAAATAAAATTATTAAAAAATTGAAAACATAGTGGTAGTGGGTTGTCCTGAAAGGAGTTGTAAATGATTATGTCTTGAGATGCCTCACCTTTAGTAGTTTAACGACGAGATTCAATGGACCATTTCTATGTTGTATATTTATTAATTCTCATGTTTAAAAGTGAGAAGATGACCATGGAATTTGTAATAGTTCTACCAAGGATGGTTTGGAAACATGATTCCATATGGGTGATAGTGGATCATCTCAAAAATTTGGCTCAATTTACCTCTATTAATTAAACTAATATTGTGGAAAACTTATCCAAAAAAATTTTTGGGAAATTTTAAATATTCAAAAATTCTTGTCTCGATTATATCTAATCGAGACCCCTCCTTTACATTTCATTTTTCTGTAAATCATTACATCGTTTCCAAGGAACCCAGTTGAAAATAAGCATGGATTATCATCCTAAAATGGATGGTAAATATGAATAGAAAATAAAAACATTGGGGGACATGATAAGGTGTTATGAAATGTATTTTTTCTAACTCATGGGAGGATAATTTATCTTTAGTAGATTTCATATACAATAATAGTTATAAGACCTTGATACATATGGATCCTTTTGAAGCATTGTACAAGAATCATTTTCATTCTCCATTTGTTTGGGTGAAAATAGGTGAGACTTCAATAAATGGGACAAGCCTTGAGTAATAAGCAATATAATAAATTCATTTGATCAGAAATAGGATAAAGATGAATCAAATTTTATAGAATTCATATGAGGATCAATGTCAGTGACCATTTTTATTTGAGGTGAGTGATCATGCATTCTTGATAATATCTCCAAGACTTGGAAATCATCATTTTAGGAATCATGTAAAGTTTTATCCTAGTAAATATGACTATTTGGGATAATTTAACGAGTTAGTGAGGTCAAATATCATTTTTTTGTCTTAAAAGATTCAATTTAGTGTATAAGATGTTTCATGTGTCATAATTGAAGAAATACCTACCTGATCTTAACCATGTGATTTGATGGGATCACATTAACCTAAATGTAGAATCTATGTTGATTACTGTGCTGGTATAGATTGTGGATTTTTAAGATAAAAATATGTTATGGGAAAATAATCATTCTAGTGTAGTTTTTTTTGGAAATATGGTTAGATTTGGGGAGAAACATGGGAATTAGAAAATAAAATTCTAGAATAGTAGCCAAAACTTTTTACTATCATTCTTGGGTTTATAATTTTTAATGATATAAAAACTAATGATGGGGATAATTTAGCACCACCGGTTTCAGGTAAATGAAACATTATTCACGTATGTTGAGTCTATATAATTCTCATTTTATATTTTAGGAGGTTATGAGGGTTTTTATATGTTTTGGATGATTTTTTGGTGGTTAAAAATTTGTGCACGGTTAGTAGAAACCATAAATCACCACTGGGAAAACGTGCGAGGGAAAATAGTCATCATTGGTTATGTTCACATTTAGTGCATGGTTTTTCCAAACCATGTGAGTGCCTTAGGGAAACACTGTATCTTACAATAGTTGAAAAAACATAGTTGGTGCATGGTTTGTTTAACTACGCAATTTAACTATGTGAAAGTATTTATTATGACAGTATAACCACATAGTTTCACATGATTTTCCATACCATGACCCTAACCTTATGACATATAGTTTTAACCCCTAAAATTATGGATCCAATCTGAATTTATCCCCAAGTCCCCCTCTAATCATCTAATCCCTCAATAAACCAAATTTATCTTTCCCTTTAGGCTTTAGAGAAGATCCTATTTGATCCAAAAGTTATTATTTTGAAAATAAAAATACATTAGAGGTTCCAATTCATTAGTAATTACTCATTCTTTTTTTTCATAGACTCATTCTTATTCCCCCTCTTAGAACCATATATTTTTTCCATTAGTGATATATCTATGACGTGTGATGTTAGTATTGATGATATATTGTTGGATCTATTTAATAGAACATGGTTTGAGATCAGAAATAGATTTCTATAGTAGTGTTCTTTGTTTTTATGAACTATTGAGAGGTATGTGGATTATTTCTTTTCGCAATATGACATAGAGTGTAATGGATTCAATTTTAATAAAATTATTTTCTTAATATGGTTGTGAAATTCCTGTTTTATTTTTGATGGATACCCTATTTTTGTTATGGATTTGGAAATTGAAAAATAACGGATGGGTTTTTGAGAAAACTCTCTTTAGTTAAATTATAAAATTGATATTTTTAATATTATGGATTTTCTTTGATGATTAAAAGTTTTTTGTGATTAATTTTAAAGAGAAAGTTGGTTTTATATGAGATTATTTCGGAATAAGTTTTTTATACATAGTTTGTGTGAGTGCATTCATTAATGTTACAATGTGGAAGGGGGTGTTCCATTGAGTAACCTGGTATTGGTCAACTTGATATGACTTGGTGGATCAATGAGAGACTTCTCATGAGTACATAACTATAACTTGGATATGCATGGTGTCTATATAAAAACATGGTTATGAGTATTCTAAATAACATGATATGGATTTATACCATAATAATTTTTTTCTTTATAAATTCTGATGGTTTTGATATAAAGTGGATAAAATACTTTTAACCTGTTTTATATAAATTATGCTACAATGTTTTTTCCAAGTGGAGTGATTTTAGATGCCATTGGTTAAATTCTTCTATGTTTATACTCAGCTCCTACTTGGGAACCTCAATGCATTTTCATATTTATTCAACCAATATATAGGGAAGTAAATCATATCATATTTCTCTAGTGATTAATCTTGATTTTATGTGAATAAAATGCGGTTTTTAATCTTTTATATATGTCATGTGTTCCTTGGGATAATACATTTTGGTTGTCTTTGAGTCTTATAGAATCTTTTTTTTGGATATTTTATTTTTTCTTTTGTAAATATTATATTTTTCTATGACATGGTTTACTATTTTGGTTATGTTTTTGTTTTAATTTTTTTTCATGTATCATATATGGGATTGGTGGTTCATTGTTATGTTGGTTTGGTTGTTTTATCTTTAAAGGTGAAATCATCCACTAAATGTTATTGAGGCCAATGAAAATTATTTACAACCTTTGGTGTGTTGGGAATATCACATAAAACCTAATAACACTATCTAATCTTCACAAACCAATGAAGAGGGACGAGATGTTACATAGACCTTATAATAAATCATGATATTAGTGATTAAATCTAGGTATTATAACTTGAAATGAAGTAAATAAGGATATATCACCCACATTTTTTGATAACATTGTAAACATATATCATTCCTTATATTATTTAATTAAATTTCATATAGGTAAGAGTGAGAGTTTAAAGAAATAGTGGATCAATACATTAACCGGTTATATAAGTTAATTTTATTTAAGAAACTACAAAAGGAATATCACTTATTCATACCAACTTCTCCATGATTCATTATCACATACCTAATCATTTCAGTTGGCATCAAAGAAAACCGAGTTCTATATGAGAGATTCAATCTTGAATAAACAATATATGGAGAATCTAAATTCATTCAAAATTAGTGGTTATCCAATATTTAATGGAAAGAACTACCATGTTTGTAATAATGTTATAAATTATTATCTTATTTATGATGTCATAGAAGTCAATAATGCTTATATAGTTGGATTTATACTAGTTGAGAAATAATCCACTTTTAAATTTTCAAAAAAATTTAATTTGGTGGTTTCTAGAAATGAAATGAGTGATATTAATATGTCATTATCTGAAAGAGTTTATACTAAAGTAATGAGACTAAAAATTTAAAAATAATTGTTATATAATTTTATGTGATTTTTTTGAAGGGAATTTCACTGTGAAAGAAGACAAACATCATATTTTCAGGGAAAAATATTGATGATATTAGCATACATGATTATGAGAGCATTAATGATTATATTACATAGTGAAATGGAATAGTAAAAAATATTTGATTATTTTTATAAATTTTGGAAGACTCAACCATTTTCAATAATTTAATGAGAACTTCCTTGATAGATGAAAAGGTATCTGACCTTGGGGAGGGGGATGATTTTTCTCAATATAAATAAAATAATTTTAGTATTTTTCTGAATTGATAGACTCTACTAAATTCAAGAATAAGATTAAATAGTGGTAGTAAATTTCATTTAAATACATAAAATTACTCAATCTCAAGGGAAATATGGATGAATGATTCCATGAATATGATAAATATAGATAAATAAATTAAGATAATTATATAATCATGTCTTGTATTTAAAAAAATATAATAATTGGAAGCAGTAAAAACAAAGTTATGCTTCCACTAAAGTGATTTAGTTCTATTATAATTTGAAATTGTATAGTTTATTATCCAAAGAAGAAAAATGTAGAAACTGAGAAGATGATAAATTAGAATACTTTTCTTAAAAGAAATATAGAGAAACCAAAAAATATGATAATGGAAAGAATAGCTTATTAAGATAGCTAAGTAGGGATCTAATGAGAAAAGAACAAGAGGGTGGATATTAAACCAAAAATAATTGATCGAAAATATATATGTACCATTGAAAAAAAAATAATTAGGAAATATTATAAAGAACATTAATTCACTTTAAGAAGTGATATGGAAGATGATGAAATTTAGGCTAAACAAACACAATATTTTTATAAACCTATCCCAATGAATAAGGTGATAGTCATTTATGCTTATTTCAAAGTTACCAAATTCGTTTCACATAACAATACAAGTATTAATTATAATTTATTATATTTATAGGATGATAAAATCATGAGAACATAACTCATCTATCATCGGAAGTTGGGGTGATCTTAGAATAAAGTGATCCCTATGAAAAAGTAAAAATAAAGGCTAGAATGTTTCTAGAAAAATATTTTGACAAATATACCTATCAATATTAAGTGAAATAACTATTTAAAGGAAATTATTAATGACTTTTAGTATTTAGGAATAAATATTAATTTTTATAACATTAAATTTCGATGGATTCAAGGATATAAATTAATAAAGTGGATTTCTCAAATGAAAACCACGAATAATTTCAGAAGAAGAAATATGTTAATAGTAATCTGACAGGATTAGATAATCAGAATATATATAATTTCATTGGTGAAATATATAGAAGGTATGACCAACAAGGTAACTATATTAAATAAAAAATTATAATTATTCTAGGATAAACTCACCTGGTTTATAAACACATGATGGTTTAGAGAAGAGATAAATAAGAGAAATCAATTTTTTGAGGTGGATCTTAAATAAAGAAATACCTGAAAACCACAGATTATTTATAGTGGATGTTAATATCAGATGACATGACAAACAAATATCTTAAATAACATCGAAAAAATGATATAGGTTTAGTAACTTTTGGGAATTACTATTGTTTAACAATCAGAGGTATATGGACAGTTGAGATTGAGTCTCAGAAATAGGATTCCAAAGATGTTTTTTTAGAATATGAACCCATAAATAATATGTTGAGTGTAATTAAAATTTTTCATGATGGTAATAAAATAATTTTTATGATTAAACAATTCATCATTAAGATCATACATGATGGAATATTCATCAGAGAGTTAGATAAAACCAGTTGAAATTTATTTCAATTTGTGAATTTAGATTACACTTGTTATTTGAGATCAAAAGATGAGAACAAGATATTAAATAGAATAATTACTCATATTGTTCAAATAAGTTTAATAAATATCATAATAATATATGAGGTAATATACCTACATCAATTGAAAATAAATTGTGAATCTTTTTGTGAAATATTTTGAAAAGGAAGAATGACAAAAGGAAGTCCTAAGAATGTGAAAATTTAGTTCACTAGGAAACTTTTATTGATTCAATCATATTTATATAGAACAATTAGAAATAATTAATTAAGAATTAATTAATATTTCATCACATTCATTTATTATTTTATAATAATGAATAATGTAATTTTTATAACTTGAAATCATAAGCTATGAAAATGTTAGATATTTTTAGAAGAGATAAAAAGAAGGAAGTGGGAGTCCATATCAAGAGGTTAAGAATTGATAATTTAAATGAGTTAACTAGAAATAAATATTAATCCTATATTGTAAATAATTAGACTAAAAATAATAATTATGATACATTTGTATTCTTATAAAATGGAGTTATATAGAGGAAAAATAGATCATTATTGAGATAAGAAGAAACATTATTACAGAATCTAAGGTCTCAATGTTCTTCTATAGAGAATATCTGGGTACAATAATAAAAATTCTACATATATTATTATTTATGACTTAATCCATAATGATTATATGTTAAATTTGGTATAATAAGAACCATAATTTAAATCAATTTAATTTTTTTGGAAACCCATAATTTATAATAAAAAATGTTATATGTTAGGAATTTTTTTTTGAAAATTACGGAAAGAATTTTTATGGGATATTTATCTCGTAAAAGAGGCTATAAATTCTATAAAAATAATATACATAAGTAATTAGGCTATTATGATATGAAAATTATTGAAGAAAAACCCAATTATAGTGTATAAAATAAACTATATTCGATAATATGGATATGAAAAACTTGTATATTATTGGAAAATTGAGTGATTAAGAGACAATAAATGAGCCGAATCAAGATTATTTTCTTTCAGCTAGATTAGTGTTGATGATGGTACTGATAGGTATGTGTAATTAATGAATTAGAGGCTGAAAAATATTATAAAAACAATATAAGAATTGGAAATCAGAATGAATCTTTTCAGACTAGATGAATATTGAATTTTGACAACAAAAAATGCACGAGTTGAGACTAGAATAAAATAATTATTTAATTAAAAAAATATCACTTTTATCACAAATTTAGAACAATTAGTCTCTAAATATGTTTAAAAAAATAATAAAGAAATAAAATAAATTAAGAGTTCTATTAGATTGAAAACAATTCATCTTTAGATAATTATCATAGTCCAAAAAAGATAATATTCTTTGAAACTAAGTTGGTATTTAGAAAATAAACATAATTAAAAAAGTGATGTTTAAATAAATAATCCTATACTAGTGTGAAAAATTAACTATCATGTTGAAAATTTAACTTTTAATATTTTTTTCATTATGTTATTTGACTTTAATCCATAAGTATTATCGCGGATATTATAACTCATAAACTTTATAAAATATTTCAAATATATGTGAAGTATGGTTTCTGTGATAGATGAATTTAAAAAGAAGTATATATTGAAAACATTAATGCTTTTATTTAATTTTATGGAATGATAATGTGTAGGATGATAAAATATTTTTATGGGTTGTAATAGGACCCTATAGCCAGGTATAAAAATTCATATAGTTATTTGAGGGACATAAAATTCCCCAGAGGGAATGTTTATAACAAACCTTTTGTAAATGATATGAGAACATGTAATGTTATTTTTATTTATTATATTTATTAAATCATTATTGTGGTATATAAGGAGTATAAATTTTAATATCATTAATGAAAAATGAAAAAACAATTTTAAATTTCAATTATTAGGGAGATGATTTTCTTTATAGGATTATAGGTTTTGTAAAAAGATGATTTAATTTTTTATATCCCATGAAAATTATTCCAAGGATATATTTATTTTATTTTTAAAATAATATTCCAATGTGGTATCCACACCCATACATGTTTGGGTTAATCATAGAAAGGATATTGACGTACAAAAACTAAATATGAAAGAATTTAGAGGGCTGATTTTTAGTTTTATGTATCTCACTGTATCAATACCTAACATATTTTTTGCATTACAATTATGTTTATGGTATAAAATTGATCCAAAATAATAACATTTTATTGAGTAAAATAATGTTACCAAATATATCAAAGGGACTCAAAATTTTGGGTTGATGTACAAAAGAGGCAAGAACATTAATTGTTTTGGATACTTTGATACTGATTGGATTTAATAATTTGATTAAATAAAATATGAATCAGGTGGAGTAATATTTATAAGAGAATTTTTGTAGTGATGGAATTAAAATAAGAAAAATCAATGAAATTAATAACTATATAGGTAGAGTATGTGGATGTTACACATTCTTGTACATTAATGATTCAGTTGAAAGAGTAGTTGAAAGATATTAAGGTGAATATTGAGAAGACATTTATAATTTCATGTCATAATAAAAGTTTAATTGATCATTACAAGAATCCTTCACAACAATATATATCTAAACACATTGACATAAGATATCTCTTTATCAAATAGATTATGAAAATTATAGAATATAGACTAGAATTCATTCCTATAAAGGATAAAATTGATGATATTTTCACAATGTCCACACCAAAGGTAGAATTTTAATTATTAAGGCTGAATATTAATGTTCAACATATCCTTCTCACTTAAGGTATTTAATTATAAATATTCCTTTGTATTATGTTTAAAAATGGGTAGAAAGGGTTAAGAATTTCTATTTTGAATATAATGTTTTTTTCATATAAAAGGTGGTTAATTGATTATATGGATTGATGAGGAGAGATTGAAAATCCCTTAGCCACAATTTTTTTCTCATTAATTAATTGTAATCTCTAAAAAACATTTCCTTATACAAAAATGAGTTGTTATGAGATTTCTATTTGAGAAATGATTTGTATTCTGTTTTTTAGTGAGATTTGTTAGTCCTGATAACAATTCAAAAAGATGATATTGAATAACACATAGAAATGGTTTGGATGTTTTATATTTTTTTCAACCATATGGGAGAAAATTTGAGGTTTTTAAGGATGTTTTTGAGGATTTAAAAATGTTGTTGATTTAATTTAATAAATATATTGGTGGTTAAGGTGGCTTTTAGTGTCTTAATGGAATGTTCAAAAAAATTAGGTTTGTATATAAATTATTAAAGTTCAAAATCGTATTGTGATACACAAATGTAACATGAAGAGTTTAATCGAAGGGTAAAAGAAACTCTTGAACTGTAATGAATATGTAATGTTAGTCAAAAAATAAAGACTCAAAATATAGTAATGTAATGTAAATATTTACCTTGGAAATTTTATTTGTGTTTTATAGGGGTAGGGGTATGGAGAGGGAGTTTGAAGTTGGTATATAAGACAATGGAGATGTTTTGTATCTCTAGGTTTTAAAATCACAATAGTGGCTGTCCGGGTAGATGTCACGGTCTGGGAAGTTTTTAAAATTGTGGATTTAGAAGCTAGTTATTGTGATTCATAGTAGATTATAGGGTGTGAAACACATATTTTTGTGGTCTTAGTGTTTAGGGGGAGTTTTATATGATCCTTGTGAAGCATTGGGTGGGCGAGAAACACCTATTGAGTGAACATGTGGTTTAGTTTCCTATGTGAATTAAAAATGGGAAGGAATTACCCTATATTATATGGTATTAACCATAGTGTTGTCAAAATGGAGATGTAAATCACTTCATTTTGTGGTGGTTCACTATTGGTATCCATGGTTGGGGATTCCATGACAATTTTGAGTTCCATCATTTTTTGGTTTTAGTCAGGCTCATTTTTAAAACGTCTGAAATAGACACTAGGACTGAGGGGAGAGATCCACGACTTATTTTTGAGAACTAAAAAATTTAAATAGATATTAAATGTTCTATAACCTACATTAAACATATCACCATGAATTCCTTAGTTATATCAAATTTTAGATAGGGTAGTGGAATGAGATTTAAATGGGGGAAATGATAGACATGTGATTCTGAATATTTTACATTCTTGGTTTCTTTCTAACCTTTCCATCATTCCTTTTAATTTTATTTAAGTAAGGATGTATAAATAACATCGCACTTAACAAATTCAAGGTATTTCTTTAAAGATTCAATAAATCGCTGCTACAACTTCCATGATGCAAAGGTTCGTCAACTACAATGATGTTAGAGAATTACAATATATCTTATATATTATAAAATTTCATGTTTCTTGATATGAAATAGAACCTTTTAATTACCCTTGTTAAACCTAGAACCCTTTTATTGATATACCACTTAATTGAATTACCCAAATAATTTCTATTCCCCCCTCAATTGTTATCCCTCACATAAAATATTAGTGCTTATATATTTTTATTTTATTAAAACCCACCAGTATAATCCCATGATATTTGACTATATGTACCACTTCTATATCAACTCGAGTCACTTATACATTTTATTTCATTATTTTTAACAAAAAACCTCATAAAATTCACCCATGAAATCTAAAGGTCATGTGTATTTGGGTGATTATATAAACAAAATCCAAACATCAAAAAACAGATCACATTTATTTAAATATTCCTAACATTCTCTTTATATCCCATTTGACTACATTTTTTTGTATAGGCTAATCCATTGAAATACATAATGGAAAATAGTGAGTTATAAATCCCAGTAAGTGAACAACTACAATAAATCATGATAGTGAAATATTACATACTATAAAAGAGATGTATCATGATATCACAAAGAAAAAAATAATATGCATGGGATCATGGAATAACTGAAATAACATCATTATATCATGGAATCATAAATATTTGGAAATAATAAAAAACATGATTTCAAAAGTATTATTCATGTCTTAATGCCAGGAAATCACAAAATAGTGTGCTAGGATAACTGCATGTGCACCACACTTGATATCTCATGATATGAAATAATTACCCAAATATTATGGGGATATATAATTCTAGGTCCACCCATAACATTCATTACATGTAAATGAACATGTGTTCCACATAAGGAAATAAAACATAAGGCCTAAGAATATGGATAACCTATGAAAATAAAATGAGTTACACAATCTTATCTTAGAGAATAACCAAATGGTATATCATACATTTTACCATGAAAGAAGGTATTATATAATTATTATACATTAATAATTGTAAGAGTATTCATATATCATGAAAAGAAAGTTCAAGTTGTTGGGACCAAGTTGAATGGAGAGGGAAGTTTGAAGAGTTAGCCTTTGCAGAGTGTTGTATTTTGTTGTAAATGAAGATAAATAAATTCACTTTGTAGAAGGATCACAAACTAGATGATGCTTTTATGATATGTATTTCTCAAATATCATAAGTCAGGAGAACTTGTGATGCAAGCCTTGTAAAAAAAAGGTGAGAAATGATGATGCCAATCATATAAAGTTTTGATTGGAATGAATGATTCTGCTGGAAGATATGGAAGGTTTAGTACTTTTCATTGTAACTCTGACGATGCTAAAGATGATCTATCAAAAGATATATATCATGATATTGGAGTTCATGATGAATGCTGAAGAATGGTTATGGGAATCAGTGAAGAGTGAAATGACAAAGCAATGGACAATCTGTGGGTGGCACAAAAGCACAGTTTAAGGTGGCACCATTTCCCAGTGTTTGCAAAATTGTAGGGCCTGAAAATCGGGAGATGAAGATGTGTTTTTGGAAATGTATGTTGCATGAAAGATTGAATATGGTTTAGAATTTGGCGTGCAAGGCATTATTTAAGGTCATATCATCGAATAATGGCAAAGGCATGGAGTACGCGGAAATTTAGGCAGGTTGCGTGAAAAAATAAAGTGGTGCGCGAAATAGTAGCGGGTTGTGCGAAATATCTGCAGGATGCACGAAATAGAGGAATGATGTTTTTCACACAAAAGGTGTTTCGAGATCAGAAGCTCAAAAACTTTCAAAGGCATGAGCTACGTGAAAAATTGGATCATTTCGCAATATACAATGTCGCGTGAAAGGATGGGTTTGCGCGCAATATGGAAGGTGGTGTGGAATTTTGCGCGCAATTGGTGCTTCATGCTTAAAAGGATGAAAAATGGAAAAGGAATGAGGTGCATGAAATATTGAAGTATGGCGTGAAAATATGAAGATGCATAAAAGAGTTTTTATGCCCATGATGGAGGTTTTACGCGCGGATTAGTGTTTTTCATGTGGGGTCAAAAATGACTATAAATATGAGGCTAATCCTTCTCATTTGTTGATGCTTGACACATAGAAGAAATCTCGAGCTCTGGTGCGCGTAAATTATATGCTAAGTGAGTTGCTTGGAAAGAAAGAAGATTACGCGAAAAGAGGATAACTGCGCGAAAAATTTAGAAGTTGCGCGAAAAGAGAAAAATTTGCGCGCAAAAGGAAAGTTGCATGAAAACGTTTTTCACGCCAAAAGGGATTTTTACGTGCAAGACACTTGAATTGCACGCAAGATATCCTAAGGGCTGTGTGGAAAATTTGGGTTATTCGCACATTTTCAGTTGTGTGTACGGAAGTTCTTACCAGCTTCTGGGTAGGAAAGTGAAGATCTGAACTTTATAGAATACATTTGCTCAATTGTAAAGAAGCACTGAAATACTGTAATTCCCTATTTGTGTTAAAAGGGTGCACATGCACTTGCGGATTATTTTCCAAGTGTTACACAAGTGTAAGGGTATATCCGACTCTTTGTATTCCACATCAAAGGACTGTTCTCTAGTGGATTGTGTGGTACTGGATTATTTTTGTACCATACCAATGACGTAGCTACTCTTGTTGAGTAGTTAACCTTTTAAATCTTGTGTTCATGTGGTTGTGTGTGTTCAGCAGAGAAGAAAATATTTAATAGGAGGTGAAGGTTGTTTGAATTCGAAGGAAACATAAAAAGAAAAATATATCACTGATTCACCCCTCCCCCTCTCAGTGATACTTGGATCCTGACTAGGAACTTCACAAGTGATGTGAAAAACATAAAAGGAGTGGATTAGTATGTTTGGAATTGATCCTCTTAAGTAGGGTTTTATGAAAAAGTGTACAACGTATTTAAAGAGGTTAAGAGAATAATAATCTCCTTAAAAAATATAAATAAAGAAATTTTGTTTTACATAAAAAATAATTTTTTTTTAAAAAACATAAAAGGTTAAATGAATAATATGAAGTGGTATATGAAAATAAATAAGAAATTAACAAGTTACGTATAAATTTGTTTGCTTAAAAAAATGAATTGAGAAGGGAACATGAAGAATAACTATTATCTCTAACAATGAAATTTAATTTAAAATAGTTATATATGTAAGATATATATATATATATATAATATCAAATAAGTATATCATAATAAGATAGAGGGAAATTGTGAAAAAATAAATAGAATGCTAACCCAAAATTAATGCGGGTGGTTCAGAAGATCCCTTACCTTGAGTCCTTAACTCCTTTGGTATGTTTGTATAAACTCTCAAATAATAAAATTAAACTCAGAAAATAAATTCATAACAACCATATTTATGTATATATATAATATTATTTTATTTGTTTAGAATAAATTTATTATGATATTACGATTATGTTCACTGTCCCATGGATGTTTGTTATATGGTTCTAAAATCACATTGTTTTGTTGGAAATTATATAATTTATTGAATAATGAGTCCACAACACAATAATAGAAAATAAATTATTTTCATTTCATTATAGAGGTTTATATGATTCCAAATATCAATATTTTTTTATATATGTATAGTTAATTTGGAATAAATTAAATCATTATAACGTTAGTTCATTTAGGCAATTTATTAGACCCTGTTTTAGTTATTTGGTTTTATTTAACATTATGATTATTTATCAATTAAAAAATAAGAAAATAATATATAAAAAACCTATTTAGATAATTTTTAACCCTTATATGTGTATTACAATCATTTATGAAGGCATTGATGAAAAATGAAATATGTTATTCTTGGATGTGGTGAATCACCCCTAATATATAAAGAATTTTCAATTTAGTATTGAATAAAAAGATGTTAGATAAAAGATATTCCATTAATATTTCAACATTTTATTATATTAATAATATTCATGTTATTATAATATATTGCATCAAATATATTTGATGATTTATAATAAGAAGATAATTTTATATAATTTGATTGAGAATATTACCTCTTCCTTTGAATGTTCACTCTTAGGTTACAACTTAAGGATCCTTAGTTTTGTATTGTGCTAAAGAAAATGATTCTTAGACATGTGAATAGGGTTGGGGAGATATTTGGGTAGATTTTGTTCAATATTTGGAGTGGATAAATTGATAGTATTTATAAGGGGAGGAGAGGGGTGTTTTAGATTAAAATACTTGACTAAAATTTTATATCTTAAAATAGTGAATCAACATGTGGTTAAATAGTATCTTATGAATACATAGTAATGGGTCTAATAAAATATTAATATAACTTCTATAAACCTAAAAATTTTATTCAAACACACCATTAGAGAATACGGTACATATACATTATTTCACTATTCACCACATATTCAAATTTTCTAAAATATTAAAAAAATCATCCTAAGATAATTTTAGTGTATTGATTCAAAAAATGAAATAATTTTTTTTAAATAATTTTCTAAATATGAGAAAATTAATTTTTAAATAACACTTTTATTTATTAAAGAAATTCATATCTTTTATGAAATGATCAGTTTTCTAACCCTTTGAAAAATTACCTATGGTTTCACATAACTATATTATTATTTTTATAAAAATATACATTTTTTTATGAAAATGTATTATCAAAATAAAATATTATTTACATTCCTAAATTTATCATAACATTTTAAGGAAAATAATATAAATAAATTTTACCAAAAATATAATTATGCATTGGTTATTTTAATCATTTATTATTTTTATATTTAAAACATTAATTTAATATAAGTTTATTTATTTTATTTATTAATATTGATTAATATTATTTTATTTCATCAATCCAAGTACAATTTTAATCATCAAGTTACTATTCCTTATTGGCCAAGTTACTATTTCAACCATCATTTTATGGAATATTTAATTTATAATGTTCCAAGTCAATAATAATGTTATGTTAATCTTCATTGCATGGTAAATGTGTCTTATATTATACTAAATTTCTAGATACAACACGCACACAAATTTATTCGTATGGAAATTTCAATACACAAAAATATGGGTCCTCACATTCCTCCCCCTTATGAAATTTCACACCTCAAATTCAATTTTGTACACTAATATGAAAATAGATGAGGTTAATTTTATTACATTGTTTATTTATGTTCCCATGTTTCCTATTTATACGTATGTATTCACCAATAAATTTTTTCCATCTAAGTAATCTTATTTTGTAGAAATTTGTCAATATAGTCCAAGATATTCACTCACTGCTCTTAATAAGAGATAGAATTCATCATATGTACCACCAATTAATTTAATACAAGTGAGGGGTCTGATATGTAATTTATTAATATGGATAAATAGATCACATCATGCACTTATTTCATGTTTTGTGGGAGTGTGAGTGATAGGCCACAACTTTGATGCAATCAAGAATCACAAAGGGGAAAATGTATCTAGGACATAGATTTACCTTCAACACAAGTTTCTTGACTCTCTTCCATCATGATATAAGAAGAAAACATTATCTCTAAATAAAAAATATATTTCTAAATTTTTTTATTATTATCATAAATCTTCTAACAAATCTATGATGCTTTGATGTGTGGTTGAATGTATTTGACCTTATATTCCATTTCTTCTACCAGTTTGGGTCCAAATAGATTACGTTCCCTAAATTTGTCCCAACATATTTACGTTCTACATTTATTTCCATAGAGGGATTCACAATGATCCATTTTAATTCTTGATTGGAATCCTTTTTGTATAAAAACTTGACCAAATAATAATGTCAATCCTGGCATCCTTTAAATTCTATAGATAATTCTCTTAATGTATCTTAATGTGTCCAAATATTTAATTTATATTTTCTATCTATATATTGCTGATAGTTTTTACTTAAGATGAACTTTGAGTTCAAGGAATGTTGATGATTTTTCTAGAACATTTAGGTGAACTTCAGATTTTGATTGGACACAATTGATTGTACTGTTCTATGTAGCCTAACTACTTATCTAAAGTTTATCTCTATAATAAGATCTAGTGAAATTCCTCTCAAATAGGGATATAGTGACTAGTCTCTATAAGATGGTCCAATACAACACATATGGATCTATTTCCATTTTATATCTTCAAAATTCCCATAAAAAAATACATAGTGATGTTCTCCCATTTCCATGATGATTTGACAAATTCTTCGAACATCCGTTTAAATTTTTTCATTTTTTCTTGAAATTTCTAAAATACCAATCACTTTGAGGTATATTCAACAATAACCGTCTTAATATATTATCACTAGAAGATGACTCAAATATATCTATAAATCATTATGATTCATGGGTGGATAGATATTTTTGAGCTATGAACATCATTCCTTCTTTATCTCAGGATCTAATGGTACTCATAGTCATTTCCAAAATATCCCAATTCCATCTATATCCATGTTGAACTCTTCAGTTTCCACTTTATTATAGAAACCACCTTTTTTCCTCAAAATAAACCATTTGAGATTCTGTAATCATATTTAGAATGTATAGATGATAAATCATTTGAGTTAGATAGTATTTTGTTTCTTCTATGATGATTCCCAAGTATATTCTTCACAATGCAAAAATATTTGATCCTTATCAATTCTCAACATGGATAAGGTTGTGGGATCCTTTATACTTAATGAACTAGCACATTATTCACTTCCAAGAATGGTAATGGATTTAGAAGTCATAGTTCTTGATCATTAATAACCTTATTAGTTGGAGAATATTTTTATCCATCTATGTTATTATATAATTGACTCTAAATATTTATATATATACCAATCATATCTTAATATAGAAAATTATAACAAATATTCAATTTGAATATTATCTTATCCAAATACAGATCAAGTGAAGGATAATTTTTCACATGAATATTTAAATTTCATAAGGAACAAGTAATCAAATTATTATTTTTCATAAGTATACGACCCAATAAATTATTAGATGAATCACTGTAGATCAAAATTCCTTCCCCACTTTTGGGTAGTAGGGGGACATGTGTAGTGATTTTCCTTTTATTTAACTCTTTTAATAACTCTTTAAATTCACGACTCAAAAAAATATGCTTCCCTTATGACTTATATTGGTTAGAGGTTTTTGAACTCTTGATAAGATTCTAATAAATCGTCTATAGTACCCAGATAATTAAATAAGACTATGGATATTCATTATAGATATTGGTTAGAGACATTTTCAATCACCTTTTTCTTCAAAGGATCAAAACGTATCCAATTACTTGTGATGATATTCCCATATAATGTTAATTTCTCAATATAAAACTCACATTTATAGTACATTTCATGTAACTTATCCTTTCTCAATGTATTCAACATAATACCCAAATTATCATCATGCTACTATATTATTTTATAGTATATGATAATTTCATCTATAAAGACTACTATAAAATTTTCAAGCTAATATCAAAAGACTATATTCATGAAGTCTATGAATATATTTGGGGAATTGATGAGTCTGAAGTGAATTACTATGAATTCATAGTTTTCATACATTGTTATAAAGGCATCCTTGAGAATATCCTCCTTATTCTCCTTCAATTATTGATATTGACCGATGATCCACATTAGGTAAGTACTAGGCCCCCTACATTTGACCAAAAAGTTTATTAATATATAGAACTGGATAATTTCTCTATATCATTATCTTATTGAGTTCATGATAATGAATGCATAGACACAATGAACCATCCTTATTTATATCAAATAGAACTAGTGAACCCCATGGTAAAGAACTTGGGTGTATAAAGACAGTGTCTATATTATCTTGTAGTTATTTATTAAAATCCTCCAATTAACTGTAGGCCATTTTTTAGGGAATCTTGGATATATAAATACCTCCAGGTATATATTTAATTGAGAACTCAACCTTTGACTTAGGTTAAAGAGAAAAAATGTTTTTTAGGAATACATTAATATATTCCCTCATAATGGGCATGTCATCAAGGTTGATCCTCTCATTTAACTCAATAATTTGAGTTAGAAACTCTTATTTATAAGGAAACAATATCCATTATTAAGAAGATGTTTACAATGTAGATTTATCCACTTACTCACACTTTGTTAGAATCATAGGATGATTTGGGATATATAAAATGATTTCCATATCCCAAAACTTAATATTAGATCTATATAAATAAAACCAATTTGTGTCCTCAATAACATAAAATTGTAATATTGGAAGTATGAAAGTATCTTCTTGGACATTTATTCCAAAAATATTGACCATAGAGGAGTCAGATACAATATATGTAATGATTTCACCACAAGGTGTTTTCACTAATAACTGAACCTCCATGCCTTGAGGTGGTGTTTGAATATTTTTAATAAAATTGAAAGATATATAAGAATGTATATAACTAGAATAAAATGATACTTTCACTATTCTTGAATGAATAAAAAGTGAACCAATCACCACTACATTTTTATGATCCATCACTATAGTAGTGATAACATAAGCTCATCCATTCTCTCTTATCCTTGGAGGTTGTTATCATCTTTTATCCTCGATGACCCTCATATAAGATTATTGACCTATATAGTTTTCATATTACTTATTGTTTACACATTTTACCATATATTGAGGACTGAATAAGAAATTATTTTTTTAAATTATATTAGTTATATTATTTATAATCCTTCATAATTAATTTTATTTATTCCCCTTATTTTCATACTTGAAATATATCTTAGTTACCTTGAAGAATATTCCAAGATGATTCTTCCCACACTTATGAAATGTGGGTAGTTTTATCTTCCTCCCACCATTATATTTATCCACTCATCTTAAAAAATTAAAATTTATTCTCTGCTTTTTATCTCCATTCCTAAAAGAATATTGAGAATCACTAATATTTATTTCAAAATTATAGTAACATCAAAAAATTTACTCATAGCTGTCAAGATATTAAATCACCAAATATTTTCAAAGACTCAGTTTTATTTTACTAATGAAGTTTTGAGTGTTAATTTATTTTGATGACAAATTTAGAGGTTTACTATATAATCCTTGTAAAGTTTTCCTCATATAACCTGATTGATTCATCCTAATTTTTTTGTGAGTATAAGAAATTAACTCTCTATTTTTATATAGGATGTGATTATAAAATATTTTTTGAAAAATATTTTCATGATTCCAACACACTCCATTAATTAAATTTCATCGTTGGTCTTTATTCTTGATTAGTGTGCACCACTGACCGCCTTCTCCCTCTAGGTGATAAATGAAAAATGTGACTTTGTATTTCTCATGGAACAAGGGGGAAAATAATTTCTTCTAAATGGAATTAATAAATTTCTTCATGATTATGGGATAAAAATATCCACTAAAAGTAATATTTTTATATCATATAAAGTAATCAAATACAAATATTTCCTTTTTAGGAGAAGGATGGTGTGCCACTGGATTCAATTTATTGTTAATAACTTGAGTTCGTTATGCCAGTACATCGATAAATTTATTGAATACCATTAAAATATATTTTTAATTTCATTAGGTAAATCCTAAAATTTACCTTTTCATATGTTTCTTTCAGGATTACTCCTATTTTGACTATTTTATTAAAATTATAGAATGTTTAAGATGAGATGTAATGACTCGAACTATTATAAATAAAATCCCCTTTGTGGTTGAATTTAATTTCTTATCTTTTGTTATGGTTATAGAAAACACATTCACTTTTATAGTATTATTATATATTTTCATATTTAAAATAACATTGAAAATCGTAACCATTGATAATAAATCTATTGAATAATGATAATATGATTAGTATAAATATAGGGTTTTAACAAATCCAATTGACACTGAAAAAGGAAGTTATGGAATATTCCAGTAGTATTGTACCCTATAAATCCAATTTATATGAAATTTAAAGGGAGATAAATCACTGGTATTTTACCTTAACCAATCCTAAGATGATATTCATAAACTTAAGTATGAGAAAAACTGATTACAGGAGAATTTCAAGCTCATGGGAATGATAACCCAAATTATGTACATTATGCCACCCATGAAAGTCTCTCCGTCATGCACCATACTCTTAAGGAATTTTCTTATTTATTAATGTGATATTTATCAAGACCCTAATAATATGAATAATTATATTTTATATAATAATTAATATATTTTCATTTTATTATTATTACTTAATAAATGATTTTTTATTTTGATATAATAAAACAGAAATTATATTTTTTGGGTATCATTAAAATTGAACTGAAGAATTTATTAATTAATGGATTTTTGAAATAGATAATATTTTTCTAAAATATTATTATTATATATTTTTTATTAAATATAAATTTTCATATAATTTTTATGAAGTCAAGTGTAATTTTTATAATGGTTTGAAAACTCTTATCATCAAAAACAAAAACTTTCTTAATAAATATCGAATATTATTTTAAAAGTGAAAATTAATATATTTAAAAACATTTTAGGATAAAATAAATATTATTTTTGGAATCATAATGTTTAAATTATCCAATGGTGATTTTTTCATAATTTTTTGAGACAATCAATTTTTTGGGTAAAAATTAAATTCGGTATACATATACAGCGTGTATTATAATATCATGATGACCAAAAAATAGTGTAATAAATTCTATAAATTTCATAGAAGACCAAATATATTATTAAAATTTAAAATAATGTGATTTTATGTTTATTAATGTAATTTTATAAATCCATTTTGAATCCTCCAAAACCTATAATATATTTTTAGGTTTTAAAATCATTTATTTATAAAAATTAATAACTTCCACATCAGAAAGGATATTATTTTAATAATTTCAACCCTTGTAAATATTCAATAATTAAAAAAACCCTCTTTTTAAGAAACCATTTGAAAAAACAATGGGATGGTTTGATTTTTTATTAATTTATTATATTGATTCCAAAACCTGTGTTTGAGAAATGAAAAAGAATTCCCCACTCATTACATATATAAAACCACCAAAGATCCAATTTATCTTCACTAAAAAACCATAGATCACATAATTAATCCATAATATCCTCTATAGAGTCCTCATAATGTTCCCTTAAGATCTTAATATTCTCCTCCAAATCTTTGGGGAATCACTCTCTCAAGTTAAGGAATTTCTCTCTTCCTTCTTTATCCATGAACATCTTTAATGTTATGCCTCTTGTTTCCATTTTGTGGTTATTTGGGTATGTTTTCCTACAAACTTGTTAATTTAATTTTTATTACCATGTTATTATATACCCTTTTCACTCTAATTATTCCCTCCAATTAACCTTTCTATACACTCATTACCATACCGAAATTTAGTAATGGATTGTCCTTCCCTTTTTTATTTAAGCACCTATTTTTTGTTATGCATCTTTATTTCAATTTTATCTTGTTGGGGTAAATTATGACATATACCTTTACATTACATTTTATTTCTAAATAATTAAAGGCCTATTTCACTCTCTTTAATCCCTCCCATTAAAATTTATGTACACCTGTTACCAAGACGAAATTTAGTAAGGGGTCCTATAATTCTCCCCCTTATTCATGTTTCTTCATTATCTTATATCTTCTACCTCGAATTCATAATTATTTTATATATTATTACATATCCCACTTATTTTCCATATTTTCTCTAAATTCTGGGATACCCCTTTCACACACATTAATCCCTTTCGTGAACATCTATACGCATCATTTATGATGCCAAAATTTCACTATGATTTTCCATGATAAAAAATTATATAGTGAATACATATACCCATTTACAATCAAGGGTGTTAACCTTAATTGACTTATAATTATTTTATTGGGGAATTAAATATATTTCTTCCACACTCCTTGATCTTGGAATAAAATTTAATGATAAATGATTCCATGTTTTATTATACGTGTGGAACACTTGATCATGAGAATGAAATGAAAGTGATGGGTATACCCCAAATTATATTCTACTCAAATGCATGGAGTTACATTTTAGCTTCATGAGATGTTGTGAAAGGGATTAGGGAGTGAACCCAATCCAGCATGGGACTTTTTTCATCATGATATATTGGAAGTTAGACTTGACCTATGTTTATGATGTAGTGTTTTAAGTTGTTTCCACACTTCCCATATTTCTTTTATATTATCACACTATATCACGCCTTATAATTCATTTTTATGATTCTCAATACTTTTATTACCCATTTATATTACTATTGTATAACATGTATTAATTTATTAATTATATTCAATCTTTATTCATTTAACATGATTAATATCTCACCACTTTCTTATATATGTCCCCAGGTTATCCCATACTATTTTAAGTTTGATGTAATAATATGAGGATGTTAAAGAAGTTTTAAATTATTTTTTCATATAATAAGTTTTATGTTATTATTTAATGAAACTAATTCCAAAATACACTATACTACTCAATATTCTGAGTTTTATTATGAGTAATCTTATATAATAAATAATGTATTTATTTATAATAAAGAGTAGGGTGTATATAGTTGGTATCAAAGGAAAATCTTATTTATTTTTGGGATTATGATTAGTAAATTGTAGAGAAAGAATTAAGGATAAAACTAAGTATAATAAAACATCACAATATTTCGTTAAAATGTAGATTAAGTGGTTTATAAATAAAACACATCCTTATATTGATAATACATGTTTATGCGGATCTAAGACATATGTATATAGGGGTAAAACCCAAAAACACTACATTGAGCTAGACTCAACCGAGAACTGGTGCATGACAATGTGCCCTACTGCACACCTAGTTTGACACTCCTAGTGGATATTCTATGGTAAATTTACAATCTAATTAGGAACCACTATTAAGGGAATAAATTTCAATAAGATTATATGTTTTGAAATAGATCATGGATAAAATATATTGATGCTTATAAAATCTTAAGTTAAGAAATAAATGTCATTTATAATTTATCCCCACAATGTCATCTGATTTCCATTTATGTGTTTCATAGTTAAAAATTACCCAACCCTAATTTTCTCTCTATTATAGTCAATGGAAATAAATAGGAGGAACTATGTAAACAATCATTGTGAAGGGTAATGTGATGGATTCTAAAACAAGATGTCAAACATGTGATATCAAGTAGGACATATTGTGATTATGATAAACCAACTATCAAAAAATAAAAAATAAAAATTGGAACTTTGTTGAATTTTTAATGAAGTAAAGTAAGAGGAAGATGAAATATCAAGGAAGCTCATATAATAATGGTGATAAGTGAAGGAATCCCCAATTTCATTTCATAAAGAAGTGTGAAAACTAGAACTAAGGGAAATGTCACAAAGGAACTGGGAGATGTTTCAAGTGTGGAAATATTGGGCATAGATTATCCAATTACCACAAAAAATGGATAATATAATTTATGGAAATAATAGTCAATCCAAGGTACCATATACAGTTTTATATTGTCTATTTGGAGAATTTAGGAATTTTCCAAGACAATTCTCTATGCCAAAGGCTGACAGGCATGATGAGCATCAACAATCTCCAAGATTGAGTGAAAAAGGAAAGTCAAATAATGAGATAGATCATGATGATTGAAGGTTATATAACCTATACACCATAGTAGTTCATGAAATTTTTTATTTAATATAATTCTCTATTATCATGTCTTTTAATGCTTTTAAGAACATCTTGTCACAACTTGAAATATTTTTATATCATGAAGGAGAACTTCTCTGATTAATCTTTCCCATTTTGGAGTTTGTAAGAATTTTCTTCTTGAAAATAATATAAGTATACCTTTATCAAAATTTTATGTTATCCTAGTCATGGAATTGTTTACCTTTTATAAATAAATTATAAGTTACTAGCATAAGGACTCCACTCTTCATACCATGAATCACCCCTGATTCTATAGAAGTGAAAGGAGGAGAATGGATATTATTTAGTACCATCATCTGAAACATGGATACTATTTACCTATGTGAAAGAATTTCTAACTAAAATTATTGGGTCTAAGGAAAATATCATCATTTAATACATTCCAACTATGAGTGAATACATTAATGTGTTTCCCATAAGAATGTCATGATATCCCTCCTAAATGATTCATTGAGTTCATAATCAAAATTTTACTGGACCACGTAACATCACTAGCGAATGTTATCATAAGAAATGAAATATATGTAGACCCTTCAAATATAAAAGAAATTTAAGGATGGTCAAGGCAAGTATATGTGATATAAATCCTCAGCTTACATTGATTTGTTGTTTACTATTATCGATTTTCAAGAAATTTATCATTACTATAGAACCCTCTAACTAAGATAAATCATAAGGGATTCAAGTTTTTTTTTGGAATGATGAATGTGAATATATCTTCAAGGAGTTGAGAAATTCATATCACTACATACGTAATCATACTACCTACAATCGAATAGCTTTCATG
The DNA here is from genome assembly GCA_963277665.1 of Viscum album. NCBI lineage: Eukaryota > Viridiplantae > Streptophyta > Magnoliopsida > Santalales > Viscaceae > Viscum > Viscum album. The sequence goes on along the minus strand of OY728139.1, from coordinate 114,242,982 downwards.
GTATTTAGAGATGATTCAAAGAAGGTATTGTGCCATGTGTCAATGCATAATGACAAAGTGATATCCTATGCTTCAAGGAAATTGAAATTTCATAGAGAGAAATACCCAATACCTAATCTGGAGTCATATAAGGTGATATTTGTTTTTAAAATCTGGTGGAATTATCTCTTTGTGAATAATTATGAAATATACATGGATCACAAAATCCTTAAGTATATATTTACATAGAAATAGATAAATATGCTCTAATGAAGGTGGATAGAGTGGATCATGGACTATGAATTATCAATCCACTACCATGCTGGGAAAAAATAATGTGGAAGATTGTCTAATTAGAATATATCCAAAACACTTATCATTTGTGGGAATTGATATGGATTTGATCTTATTATATTTAAAAAGGATGGACATGGGAATCATTGAATGACCCTGTAACACCCTGAGAGGGGAGGGGTGAATCATGGTGTCAACCTTTTCTTTTAAAAAAACGTATCTTGTCCTCACATTGGTAGAATCTAGTTAAACCTATCTGATGGAAATGTTTCGCATTAAATACCATCATGTGGAATAAGAAAACACATAAATTTTACATTGTTCAATACTAAGGGCCAGTCCAATTAGAATACATCAACAGTGTGTCAGTCATACCTAAATCAACAAATATTCACTAGATGTGGAATAACGAAGTTTGGAAATAGTCATTATGTTCTTGGAACACTGTATTTACAAGGTTTTAGGTATAGCACACTATGTCCTTTATAATAATTTTGTCAACTCCCCTAGATCGCTGCTTTGTGAGAATTCAAACATAGTTTATTGACATTATGATCGCTTTAATAGATTTGAATTAATGTCTTTTTTTCTAAAAAACATGAGACTCTTCTTGCACCATAGACCTGAGTTGCTGCAAAATTAAAGCATTGTTCACTAAAAACCATTTGATCAAAACTACCTTTCACAAATTTACTTCACGAATCTCAACCCTTCTTGAATCAACCCAACCTTGATGGAAGAAACTCCTTCATGAAACACACTCTTCCTTAAAAGAGAAAAATAAGTCATGAAGCGCATTGAGCCAATGCAGAATACCCCATCCTCACAAAGTTACCTTAAACCAAAATAATTGGCATAAATCAAGAATTATATTATTTTTTTAATTCTCAAGCTCTCATATAAAGTAGATTCATGATGCTCCTGTAGCTTCATGAAATCAGAAAGTTTTTGGATTATCCTTCGAAGAAGAAACTCATTTAAAAGAAGTGGGGGTAGACTCATATTTTTAAGGTTATCCCTTCACAATTCTCTACCACATCGAATGTGTTTTCCATATTATTCAAAAACATCTTCATGACTCTCCTACCTTGGACATTCTCTAGTGAAATTTGATGTAGTCGCAAAGATTTCCGTCAAACCATCACGCACCATGATGCTCAAATTATTCATAATTTTAGATTCTTGTCACTATCGCATAGATCTCCATAATTTTTATTTTATCCTTTGTAAAGAACAATTCATGATCCCCATATTTGTGAAACTCATGAATTTTCAATATTTTTATAAGTCCTTCAAGGAAGTCCAATTTTCATGGGGAAATCCATCCTTCAAATTTTGGACCCCAAAAATTTGGAAAGCATAGGGAAACGATGCCACCTTGAATACTATTGTCAGATTGAACTGTAGGATCCCTTTCATTGAAAACTCCCAGATATTCCATATGAGGACTAACAAAAAACACAAACCATAATATATTTGTAGTAAAGAATAGTCATGGTTCTAACTATCATAAATTAAGGAACATCATAAATTTTTTTAGAAATAATTTATACAACATCCCTTTTAGAGAAGATAAAGGATGATCAAAGAGATGTTATGCGAATTCAGAAAAAATAAAATCTAAAAGAAAATGAAAATCATCGGAGTTCAATGTTAATGAAGAAGGAGATGTGATATTTGGGTCATGACTATGTGTATGATCAAATCCTGAGTTAAAGAAGGAGATCATAGATGATGCACATAGATCAAACTTCTCCATCCATCCAGAAATTATAATGATGTATTAGGATCTCTAAGATAACTATTGGTGGGTCAATATTAAGAATGAGATCACAAAATATACATCAACATGTATTTCATTTTAGCAAGTGACAATAAAAAGGAAAAAATCCAAGGGGATAATGAAACCATTACCCATAACTACATGTAAATGAGAAAACATCAACATGGACTTTTTCACTGGTCTCCTAATGAAATCAAGAGGAAATAATTCCATATGGGTTGTGGTGGATTTTTTAAAAAATACTACTCAATTCATTGCAATTTTAGAGAAAATACCACTTGATCAAATTACATGGATATACATTGGAGAAGCATTGACTCTTCATTCAATAAAAATATTGATTATATCTGATCGAGACCCAAGATTTACCTCCATGTTTTGTAAGATTCTCCAACATGCTCTAAATACTAATTTGAATTGAAACATGGATTATTACCCTCAAATGTATGTCCAATATTATAAGACAATCCAGACAAAAGATAACATCTTGATAGCATGCTCAATTGACTTTAATGAAGGATGAGATCAGCATCTTCCTATGGATGAGTTATCAAAAAATAATGGATTCCACTCAATCATCCAAATAGATCCCTCTGAATCCATTTATTAGAGGTAGTGTAGAACACCTGTGCGCTGAGATGAAGTTGTGGAATGCAATCTTCTAGGTCTTAAAATGGTATAGGAATTGTTTTAAAAGGTCAAGACCATTCAGAAATAGATAAAGGATACTCAGAGTATAAAAAAGATCTATGATAACAATCATCTATGAGACCTAGAGTTTTAGGTTGGATATAAGGAGTTCATATGTATATCTACAGGGATGAAAGTCCTAAGATTTAAGAAGAAGGGATAGCTTAGTACAAAAAACATAATTCTCTTTGAGATACATGATCGTATTGGAGAAGTTCCCTATCAAATAGAACTCCCAAATAACTTTTCTCATGTACTTGATGTATTCCTTGTTTTAATAATGATTAATTATATACCAGAACCCTCAGATGTAATCAATCTGTAGGTATTACCATTTGAGAATGATCTCTCATATAAGGAGCATCCAATGGAGATATTAGATTATAGAGACAATGTTATAAGGAATAAGACACTAGTCAACATGCCGTGAAGAAACCAAGAGTTTGAAGAAGTGATTTGGGAACTAGAGGAAGCGATAAAACACAATTACAATCATCTATTTTAATGTGTGAAATGAAAATTTCTAGGGTGAAACTTATAATGGGGGAAGATTCTAACAACCCAAACTGTTACAAATAAAATTTCATTTGTGGTTGAATTAAAAGTTTTACTATTTTTTATGGTTATAGAATACACATGAAATTATTTTTTTTATTATATACTATTAGATTTAAAAGACCATTAACCATTATATCCATTAATAATATAACCATTGAATAGTAATCATATGATTAGTATAAATATAGGGTTTTGACAGATCCAATTTACAAAGACAAAGTAAGTGATAGTCTCGACCAGTAGGATCAAACCCTATGAATCCCATTTATTATAGATTCTAACAGAGATAACATCACTAGGAATTTATCTTGTCCAGACCCATGCTGAGATCCACCAACTTAATCATGAGTGAAACCATTTATAAGAGTAATTCAAGATCATCGCGATCACGACCCCAAACATGTATGCCAAACCACCTCATAAAAGTGTCACCATACACCTTACTCTTAAAAAATATTCTAGTGTATTAAATGGATATGTATAGAGACCCTAATAATACGAATATTCATATTTTATATAATAATGAATATATTTTCATTTTATTTTTGTTACTTAATAAATGATTTTTGATTTTGATACAGTAGAATAAAAATGATATTTTTGGGTAATATTAGAATTTAATTAAGGAATTTAAGAATTAATGGATGTTTGAAATATATAATATTTAATTAATATTTGATTATGAAATATTTTTTATTAAATATAAGTTATCATATAATTTTTATAAAGTAAAATTTAATTTTTATAAGGGTTCGAAAACTTTTATTATGAAACAAAACTAGCATTTTTCAATAAATTTCATTTATTATATTGAAATTGAAAATTAAAATATATATAAAATTATATGGATATAATATTTTTTTGAATCATATTGTCAAAATTATCCAAAGTTCAATTTTGTATAATTTTACGTGACAATTAAATTTTTTGGTAAAAATTAAATACGGTATAAATATAAAGTGTGTATTATGACATTGTAATTATCCAAAAATGGTGTAATAAATAATATAAATGGTATCCATGCCCAAATGTATTTATTAACTTTAATATAATGTTAATTTGAGTTAATTTGATTAATTTTATAATGCCTTTATGAATCCTCCAAAACCTAATCTATATTTTTTGGGTTTGAAATCATTTCATTGTAAACATGAATCACTTAGAAGACATCAAGTGTATTATTTTAATAAGTTCATACATTTTAATAATAAAATAATTAAAAACAACCTTATTTTTATGAAACCATGGGAAAACCCCATTAAAAGGTTTGTTGTTTTTATTACTTTATATATAGAGTCCAAAACCTAAGTTTGAGAAATGATAAAGAATACACAACTCTTTTCCTATATAAACCCATACATGCTATAATTTATCTTTAATAAAAAACCATAGAACACATCCTTACTCTTCCCTATTATATATTGAGTACAACCAAGGTTCCTCTAATCTTTTAAGAAGCTCCTCTAAAGTTGTTGGAAATAACCATCTTAAGGTAAAATATTTTTCTCTTCTTTTTTTATCCAAGCACGTATTTTATGTTATGCCTCTTAGTTTAAATTTTTGGTTGTTTGGGTATGATTTAATATAACCTTATTACATAAATTATTATTACCATGTGATGAGATACCCATTTCAATCTCATTAATCCCTCCTATGAACCTTTATATACACATGTAACCATGTCTAAATTTAATAATGTATTCTCCCTCTATTTTTTAACCAAGCACCTATTTTATGTTATTCCTCTTAATTTCAATTTCATCATGTTGGTATATTGTTGACGCTCCTTTCGTCACGGAATCTAAAGTTCGGAAAAGGGAATATCTGAGCTAAAAGTGATTAATCCTTTGAAGAAACATCAAAAATCGACAAAGGGATGGAAAAGGAGAACATTGCCCATGTATCGCGCAAGTTCCATCTTGGTCGCGCAAGTACACTTGCGCGCCGCCTCAATACTTGCGCGACCCATCATGGTCGTGCAAGGGACTTGCGCGACAGATCTGATAACCGCCCAATAACCGCCCGGGGTCTTCTTTTGCCTATAAATAGACCCTGTGGGCCCCCCATTCAAGAGGATCGGTTCCCAGAAACTCGGATCAAAGCTCCCGACGCCCAAGTCTCTTCTCAAAGCTTCCAGAACACTTCTAAGGTAATTTCTTACCTAGAATGGAAGATCTAAAGGGAAGAAGGAAGGCCTAAGTGTTGAAACTTATCAAACACTTGCGCGCCGACTTAATTCCTTCAATATAACTTGCGCGTCCCTCTTCTGGAAGAACCTCAAGAGGATGGGAAAGGGTTTAATAAAGAGTCGCTCAAGTAATTCAACTCTGGTTGAAAATCGCGCAAGTATCCCTTATGTCGCGCAAGTATACTTGCGCGACCAATACTTGCGCGCCGCCGCAGGACTTGCACGACCTTCAATACTTGCGCGCCCCTATCTTTTTGGGTGCCCATCTTACCCTTTTTCACCCCTCTTAAGCCATTTCACCCTTCCTATTCAAGATTCAGTCTTCAAGATACTCTTCAAAGCCATTTATGGCATGATTTCTTGATTTGACATCCTTATCTGAAAGGAATTATGTGAAATATCTCTCAAAACCTAATGATTTAAACATCTTTATGTCACCAAAGATTGAGAGTTCATTCATTCAACCTCATCCTTTAAGATGAGAGAATCCTAACCTGGGTTTCCTTTTCAGGAATAATCCCCAGTTATAAAACCTTTAAACTTGGGCATCTTCCTTAAGAATAAGCCCCAATCAAAGTCCTTTAAACTTGGGCATCCTCCTCAGGAGTAAGCCCCAAACCTTAATCCCTAACCTGGGTCTCCTTTTCAGGAATAAAGACTCAGTCATAACCTTGGGCTTCCTTTTCAGGAGTAAGCCCCAAGTCCCCTAACCTAGGCTTCCTTCTCAGGAATAAGTCCTAGTCATAAATCTTGGGCATCTTTTCTTAAGAGTAAGCCCCAAGTCTCTTAAAATTTCTCTTAACCAGTCATAAATTTCCTTTGATTTGGGTTTCCTTTTCAGGAATAAAACCCAATCATAAGTCCCCTCCTAATTTGGGCATCCTCATTAGGAGTAAGCCCCAAGATTAGAGTATTCAAATCTCCATGAAGCACATATAACTTTGTGGACCCTGTTCATGGATTTTCTTCCTAAAAGTAAATCCTAAACCTTCGCCTATCTGGGCAGTCATCTATACATAAGCCCCAAAACAAATTCTTATGATTGCATCTTTTATGGCACAATTGTCTAAATTTTACCAATACCTCTTGTTTCTCACACCGAGCATGACTCACGTGAGCTTAGAGTGTAAAAGTAATTATGACATTCATCTTTGAGCCATCAATCATAAAACATCATATCCCATTCCTCGAACTACGTGGGTTCTGATTCCTTTTTCAAAACAAAGGATACGTAGGTAGCCCATTCATGGGTTCGATCCCAACATTGAAATAATCTCTGTCCTTCTGAATGACGATAAACTTCAAGTGCCCCACTGAGTGGCTTTAAAACCAGCCTGGTCATCAAAATGACCAAGAGACTTTTATATAAATGTTTTGAAGGATACCATTGACCAAGAATCTCTAAACAAATATAGATGATTCTATATTGATGAAGAACCTCGAATACATATAAAAGATTCTCTAAATTTCTTGCATATTTAATCATTGATTGTTAAAACTAAAGGAAAGCTCATTTTATACTTGGTAATGTAATAAGGATTCACGAACTTAACTTAAATCTATAAAGAGAGTCCCGGAGTAGACAATAATTCCCCTCAAAAAGGTGTGATGAGTCCGACCTCCCATCCTCTCGACCAATGCAAATTCCCAAGCCTCATTAGCCCACAAGCTAATGAGCGCCTGCCTTTGGAAAGTAGGTCCCAATGGATGTGGAATCATTGGATGTTTCCGGTTCTATGAACAAACCCGTTAGAAACCGATCGGAACGTTTGAATCTCCCGTCCAGGAGGTCATCCCTGGATTCCGCGCGAAACAAAAAATGGTGAACCCGACGTGAATCCTTAACCAAGTTAAAGTGATGTTCTTCTTAGATGTTAGGCCCCTTGGGCCAACAAGGCAATCATTGACATATGATCATCCAAAAGATGCAGTAGCCGGATTCATCTTGATTATGTCTGTTATATGGAACAGGCACTCTTTTTTCAAGATCTCCTACAAAAAATGGCTTTCCTTAAATTCACCCCTGTGAATACTGCTGCTGAGAACACCTCTACTGTGAGGTCTGCTGCCATGAAAACCAATGCTGCTACTCCTGCTGGAACGTCATCCGCTCTGAGGATGACATCACCAACTCAGCGTCTTCAACGCTGTGTTTCAAATGCACTGGTTAAGGAGTACCGTCGTAACGGTACTATCCCAACTCTGGAGGCCGCTCGCCAAGCCCTCCAAGTTAACAATTCTACCTGGTCGTCCGGACAACGGCGACCAGCAATCAAGAAGCAGGCGGTGCTGACTACCGTCTCCAACCGTTTCGGGTCGTTATCCCCGGAACGCAATTTCCATTCACTCCCTTATTCTGAGGAAGTGAATGAGCAGGTCCCGCAGGACCTTAATTCAAAGAGACGGGAGTCCTTCTCAAGGGCTCCCATCAACAATCGCCGCCAGACTCGTGCGGTAGTGCACCCTCAACATGATGAGGGTACCGGCTCCAGGCATTCAGCTCAGGTTCCTCGAACCCGAGCAGGCAAGATGAATCACCAGAGACGGAATCCGGTTAATAATAGGCAGGTTGTCATCCCTGCCATCTCCGGAGAAGTCCACCAACCTAACTTGGTGGCAAATAACGAGAAGGCATACACACCTGTTCGTTTTAATCCTGCTGTCCAGCAGACTCGTCTGGCAGCATCAAGCCGATCCCGCCAGGCAATTCCGGCGGAGTACCATAGGCAGGAACATACACCTGCTTATACATCAGCAGTTAGTCAGCAGGCTCGTCTGACTACATATGATGGATCTCGTCAACAGCGTTTGGCGAAGTGTAATCAGCAGGCACATACACCTGCTAATACTAATCAAGCCTACCAACAGTCTCGTTTGGTAGCGCACGGAGAAGTCAGTCGGAAAGCCCCGACGACAAACAGGAGGCAGACTAAACTCTCTGCCTCCACACTTGAGTACTGTCAGGATTCACTGACAGGAAAAGGAGGACAGGAGCAGGCACATACACCTACTCCAAGCCCGGAATGGACGTATATCCCTGTTCCGGCGGCTGAAGTCACCAAACATATTTTGTCAATGGTGAAAGAGCAGAAGCAAATTCCTGCTCATATTCTGGATGCTTGCCAGGATATCATAACAGCTTCAGCATCATCTCAGGGACAGACACATAAATCTATCCCTAGCAGTGGAGTGACACATCAACAATTCACTCCAGAAAAGACACACACATCTGTTCCAGTCCAAGAGGGTTGTGGGGCCTACTCCCCCATATCATATGGACAACCAAGTCAGGCACATACATCTGATTTGAGCGATGATCGTCAGCCTAACCTGACCATCTTTCCTGATCAGGCACATACACCTGCTCAGAGCAATCACTTTCGTCATCAAGTGATTTCTAAAGCGAGTAAGAAGGCTTCTAAGAAAAAGATCCGCCCAGCACAGTCAGGAGATCAAAGGCCAATCTGCAACAAGGCCTTGCTCAATGCTGGAGTTCTTGAAGCCCTCAGACATTTATCTGTCGGAATTCAAGATTCTACTCCCTCAGTTCCCAATAACAGGAACATTAATCCCGAAGGTCTTCAACAGACACTTCCTCATGAAGACTTGCTTCATGAAAATTCGGTCAATCTTGAAGTTTCTTCTTCAGATGAGAACCACATGAACCCTCTGTGTGGTCAGAAGACCAAGGAGCAAGAGATATCATCTTTTGCTGTAACCCATCATGAAGGTCCTCCTCATGGTGATGAATTTCGCTGCGAAAGTCCTCTCCGCAGTAGTGATTCACATTGTCTCGAAAATTCTTCAGAAGGCAATGTAGTGACGAGAAAGCCCTCCTATCTCGAGGCACTTGCAAACGTAAAACCAGTCATGTCTGAAGTTTTACTATCGGCAGGTGAAACTCTTTCTCCATCAGAAGATAGCTTGGGGTTCAGGTTATTCTCCGAACCTTCCCTAGGTCATTCATCTTCCAGCATGAATAGTGATTCCTCTACCAATCTTGTTGAATCCGATGAAGCAACAAGGAAACACCAACTCTGGTCCAAACAGGTAGAAGAATCTTCATTTAATGATAATGAGGAAATGCTGAACATGAGGAAAAAACTGGCAAAAGGTGAAGTACCAGTCATGTTTTGTCCTTTGGCTGATTCACAGTATGACATTCCAAAGATGTTGACGGATGATGGAATCCATGATATTCGTCTTAACATATGGAAAACTCTTTGTCAATTAAAGAAGAAGGTATTATCTTACGATGAATATGAAAATCATCTTAAGATAATAGAAGGGTTACAACGCCAGATTGATTTGGCATCTCTATCAGTCTCTCGGTATCCGAAGGCTGAAAAGCAACAGAGAACCCTTCAACGTTCATGCCTTGGCGCGCTGAGAAAATTGCGTCAGTTAATTTCCAATGCTCCATCTAATGTTCATATCAGAGGATGGGGTATTCACGGAGCACTACATTTCACAGTGCTTTCCGGTCAGTAAAGCCCGCCGAAAATGGTCTCATGCAATGTTATTGCCCATGGCCGGCCACAGTCAATGGGCTTTGTTCATAATCAAAATCTTGCTCGAGATCAAGCTTCAACTAGTTCCTCTCAAAATCAAGTATATAGAGAACAGGTTGTTGAATTGCTCCTACATCAAGCAGGCGAGAATATTGCGCAAGCCTCTCGTCTGGAGCAAACACGTCATCAAATGACAGAAGTTTCGGAAATCATCCAACGGTCTGTTGAACCAGGTGATAAAAGTGGATACAGGTTAATGCATCCAGCTAATTTCCGAACTAAGATCCGCAAGATCAAGAGAGATTTCAAGAAGATCTCAGACATAACATGTCAAGAGACACCCCAGCTTGCCAGACTGGGGACTTCTCTAACCCAACCCTCAGAATCAACGAATGGAATTCGAGGAGTTGAGCAGAAGCAACAGGAACACCCCCAGTCCACCGGACTGGGGACTTTTTCAAATCTTCAATCCCTCCCTCAGAGAAAGTCAGTATTCTCTCGATTAGGGAATAAGCCTCAAGAGGAACGAAGAGCCAAGATGTCAGGAGATTCTCTCCAAGTGACGGTTCACAAAGAAATTCCTGAGGGGTCAAGTCAACGGAATGCCATGTCTTATCATGGACATAAAAGGAGACAATATCATAGAAATGCTGATAGAAAGGATTTCATGAAATATGCATCCATTAATGTCATCACTGCCGTTGCTGCTGATTCACCAGATGAGGCTCAATCAGAGGGATCAGATGAAGAGGTTCCTGCTCAAGAAGTTGCGCACACAGACCTAAATGAAGAAGGTGTGCGCACACGTAATCAAAGGCTTACCCAAAATTTGGGTATTCCTTCAAGTAACCCACTTCCCCCTCTCCGAAAAGGATCCAATAAGGGGAAAGGAAAGAATCAGGTTACTTCTCACCCTTCCTCTGAAGGAGTTCAATCGCTCTCATTAGAGCAAAGGCTTGCACAACAGGAGGAAGAAATGAAAGAATTAAGAAGGTTGAATGCAGAACTACTTCAGAGTAGTCTTCTTCTTAAGAATGCTGAAGTCCGACAGCCGAAGGAATTTGTTGTAACTACTGAGATGGATCAGGAATATCCTCCTTTATCAGTACACCCACAGAGGTCTAATCCTACGGGTCAAACGCAACAACGGTTGGCAGCACTACCATTAGTTGCAGCACCAACCTCCACGGCTGTCCAAGCTCCATTCATTGCACCTACCCAAAACCAAGTTCAACCTGACGTTTCTCAAAAGTTAATAACTACTATTGAGTCATTAACAGCTCGGTTAGAAACTATGGAAGGGAAACGGGCGCAAGTTCAACCTGAAAAGAAAGTTTACCCTGAATGGGTAGATTCAATTTCTCCTCCATCCAGTTTTGGAAACCCTATTTTCCCTACTTTCAATGGATCAGGCGACCCTGAACAACATTTGACGCATTACGTGTCTTGTTGTGATCCTATGATGGGAACTCCAGAACAACAAGAAGCAGTGAAACTCAGATGCTTCGTGCGAACCTTGCAAGGACCAGCTTTTGTCTGGTATACAAGCTTGAAATCCCGGTCAGTCATCGGATGGGAGGATCTTCGTCAAAAATTCCTTCTTCAGTTCAGCTCAACTTTGCCAAAAACGACAGTTTTCGATCTTACAAACTGCAAGCAAAGGGAGAATGAAAGAGTCTCTGATTTCATTGCTCGTTGGAAGGGATTAACGTATTCCTTGAGTTTATCACTCCCTCAGGAGGAATTATTGCCAATCTGTGTGGCAAATTTGCGTGACGAATTACGCACGCCATTGATCCCTGTGAAATACACAGGAGGGTTTCGAGACCTTACTTCAATCGCTCAACAGATTGAAGATTCCCTTATGCAGGCTAAGGTTAAATCTCGTGTAATTCCATCAGCTCCAGGAAGAAGAATGGGTAAAGCAGAAACTGCTACAGTTATGCTTAAACAGGCACCTGTACCTATTTCTACTTCAAAACCTTCATCTTCTCGAAGGGCTCCACCTCCTGAACGCCAACAACAAAGGTTGTTTCGTCCAAATGATCAAAAAGATCAACGACGAAAACAATTTGAGGATATGAAGAGTAAAACATACTCTTTCCGAAGTGAGAAAGTTCCTGGTTACTTCATTTCAGCTCTGGAAAATAATTTGGTTCAATTACCAGTGCCGAAGAGACCAAACAAGAAAGGAGATGAAGACCGTCCCAATTATTGTCCCTTTCATCAAATGTTGGGACATCCCATCCAGGAGTTTTTTGTCTTTAAAGACCTCCTACAAAAGATGGTTGACTTGGGACAAGTCAAATTGAAGGGTTCTTCAGCTCATGTAGCGTGTATTACCGCTACAGATCCAGAGGAAGGAGGCGAGTGGCAGGAAGTCAAAAGCAAAACTGCAAAAAAATATGATGATTGGATGGTCAGAAAGACAATCAATCGGACCCATTCCATTTTGCGAACACAATTGAAGAAGCCAATTGTGTCTCCTACAAAAGCTGCAGTAAAGCCTCCATCAAAGGACAAATCCTCAAAAGGGCAGCGTAATTCAAAGAAGAAAGAGGAATCAGAAGAAGATGAGTATGCATCAAAGCCTAAATTGTCTTTGACTCTGGCAGATTTCATGCCATCTACTTCAAAGTCACGGGCACCGTCCCACCAAACGGCACAGCCTAAACAGGCCAACCAGGCAGAGTCTTTATCAGACGAAGAATTGATCTTTGGTTCTGTTAATATGATTCAATTAACAGATTCATATTCCAGTCTTGATAAGCCTGAATTCCCTGTATCAAATAAAGGAACCCGAGGAAGTTCTAGAGGTTCAGGATATAGGGGAAGACGTGGATCTTTCCGAAGCCACTACTCTAATTCTACCCCTGCTAGCACTGTATATGCAGCAGAAACTCGTGGTAGAGCCCTTCAGCGAGCTCAAAATGAACAAGCAAGTTCTTCTGCTAATGGCCAACTCAGCTTCGGCACAATTATTTTGGAAGACCGATTAAAGGTTCCATCTTCTTTATCTCAGCAAGCAAATGGATCTAATCAGTCTAATTTTCCAAAACCAAAGATGTTGCCAACTTCAATACAAGATGCATCAGCTTCCAAAGCATCTGCTTCCAAGATACCTGCTAAACCACATATTCCTATTGGGAAACACAGGCCTCTAGATCAAAAGTATGATATATTGAAACACTTGGCCCAAGTACCAGCCAAATTATCAATTTTGGATGCTTTGAATCTATCAAGAGATCTTCGGGAAGCACTCATCGAAGCTTTGTCAAGTCCTCAAGAGTTTGAAGCTGAGATTGCTGCAGCTGAAATTTATCACATAGAGAATAATCCTGCAGAATGTCATGCAGTGATATCTTTTACTGATAAAGATGAGGATGATGTTGTGCATGGGCACATAAAACCTTTGTACTTATCTGGAAAAGTCAATGGTATAGATGTTCGAAGAGCTTTCATTGACAATGGTTCAGGAGTCAACCTCATGCCCATTCGCACACTTCGTCGATTGGGCCTCACAGAATCTGATTTATCTCCTTCTACCATGATGTTGCAAGGATATGATAAAAATGAACAAGAACCACTGGGAGAAGTTACGCTCAGAACTCAGTTTGGAGATCTTGTTTCCAATTCAGATTTCATGATTGTTGATCAAGACTCAGCTTTCAATATCTTACTTGGAAGACCCTGGTTACATCAGCATGTAGCTATTCCGTCATCATACCATCAATGTCTCAAATACTGCTTCGATGGTCAAGTTGGAACATTATATGGTGATAAGGCCCCGTTCAAAACATGTGAGTCTCAATACATTGAGGCGGAATTTTATCACATGAAGGGAAGAGAAAAATCTACAATGAAGGAAATTACCAAAGTTAATGCTCCATATGGTTTGGAAAAAATTCCAATAAATCCATTTTCACATGTGAGTACAGATTATGTGTTACCTATCAGTCAAATTGACAAAATAGGCCCAAATCAAAATACTCTTATGGAAAGATCCATAATGTCAATTACGGCAATCGAGCCAGACAACATGGGAGAAATTGGTAACTTACCAAGCAATGATGAAAGCATAAGTGGTGACGTTTTCATTTCGTCTGCTGAAATCCAACAAGTCTATACTTCGCTAATCAGGCCAGAAGAAGTTATAGCAACACCAGAGGTGAATGTTGATGTCGATTCTCAATCCATCATCTCCTCTTTATTTCCCAAAGAAGACCCTTGTTCATCAATAGGGACGGAAATGGAAGCTTCTTCTTCAAAATGTGAAAATTTTGACATCTCTTATGATCATGAGAATTTCGTTTTTTCATCTACTTTGCAAGTAGAAACGGAAGATATAACACATGATGAAGAGGAAGAGGAAGATCTTAGAGATGCTCCTCCAGCATTTGAAGAGGGTATCTCTACCACTGTGGATGAACTCAGAGAAGTAAATCTGGGTACAGAGAAAGATCCACGCCCCACTTTAATTAGTGCGGCCATGACCCTTGAAGAACAAGAGATGTATATTTCTTTTCTAAAGCAAAATAAATATATCTTTGCTTGGAATTATACAGAGATGCCTGGCCTTGATCCTGATGTTGCCACCCATCATTTGGGTTTTCCAAAAGAACATCGAGGATTCAAGCAAGCCGCGAGAAGAACACACCCAACCTATGCTTCCAAAATCGAGGCTGAAGTGGATAAGCTTATCAAAGCTAACTTCGTCAGAGAAGTTCAATATCCCAAGTGGTTGGCTAATATTGTCCCAGTAAAGAAAAAGAACGGACAAATTAGGGTTTGCATCGATTTCAGAGATCTTAATCGGTATTGTCCCAAAGATGATTTTCCAGTTCCGATTACAGAACTCTTAATTGATGCGACGGCTGGATATGAAGTACTTTCTTTCATGGATGGATATTCTGGATATAATTAGATCCGAATGGCCCCAGAAGATGAGGAATATACAGCCTTCAGAGCTCCTCAAGGTGTGTTTTGTTACCGGGTGATGCCCTTTGGTTTAAAGAATGCAGGTGCAACATATCAACGCGCCATGCATCGTATCTTCAAACCTTTTCTAGGGAAATTTGTTGAATGCTATGTAGATGATTTGGTGGTTAAATCCAAACAACGTTTTGATCACTTGGCTGATTTGGAAATCATATTCCACAAGCTTCGACAACATAATTTGAAGATGAACCCCTTAAAATGTGCTTTTGGGGTAACCTCAGGAAAATTCCTCGGCTTTGTTGTACGCCATCGTGGTATTGAAGTCGATCCTGAGAAGACCAAATCAATCCTTGGTATGTCACCTCCTCAGAATTTGAAAGAATTAAGAGGACTTCAAGGACACTTAGCCTATATTCGGCGTTTCATCGCCAATTTGGCAGGCAAAAGTTTACCTTTTACCAAATTATTGAAGAAAGGAGTCACTTACCAGTGGACTAAAGAATGTCAAGAAGCATTTGATGTTCTCAAGAAATACCTCTTAAGTCCACCAGTACTCATGCCACCTGTTGAGGGTAGACCTCTTATCCTCTATGTGACAGCTTTAGAGCGATCATTGGGTGCCTTTCTCGCTCAAAAGAATGATGCTGGGAATGAAAATAGTCTCTACTATCTCAGTAAAACTATGCTTGAAGCAGAAACCCGGTATTCGAGTATTGAAAAATGCTGCCTAGCATTAATCTTTGCAGTTCAGAAACTGAGACACTACCTGCAACATCACGAGGTCCAATTGGTATCTCGTAATAATCCACTCAAATTCATCCTTAGTCGTCCAATGCTTACAGGACGTCTGGCAAGGTGGGCGGTTATTCTACAGCAGTTCGACATTCAATATGTGTCTCAAAAGGCAATTAAGGGCCAAGCTCTGGCTGATTTCCTGGCTGAACACCCTTCAGTGGAAGACACATATTCAGATATCGAACTCCCTGATGAGGAAGTTTTTTCTATTCAAGAGAATCCTCAAACATGGGAAATGTATTTTGATGGTGCTTCTAGAAGTCCAACAGGGAAGAAAATGGAAAATCCTAAATTCAACAAAGTTGGTTTAGGAATTGTGCTCATTTCTCCAGATAAGGCAGTGTTACCTTATTCCTTTTTGTTGTGGGAAGGTGGTACCAATAATGAAGCTGAATACCAAGCTCTCATTGCAGGCTTGGAGTTAGCGCTTCAAGCACAAGTGAATCACTTAAAGGTAAAAGGTGATTCAGACCTGGTAATCAAACAAGTCAATGGGGATTATGCCATCAGAAAAGAAGAATTAATCCCTTTGTATGATTACGTCAGAGAGTTAATGTCGGAATTCCCTTCAGAACCGACATTTTCTTATGTCCCAAGATCACAAAATGCTCAAGCTGATGCACTGGCTAATATAGCCACAGCTTTAGCAGATCCAAATCGGGACGAGACAACAATCGGTATTGCCCACCGTCGTGCAATTTCACCTTATGTTCAAGTCAGAACAGAGGAAATTAATGAAATTAGTCCCATTCCTGAACCATATGGTCATACTACAGGATGGATGTCACCTATCAGGGAATACCTTCAAAATGGAACACTTCCACCTGATAGAGCCAAGAGAGAACAAATTCGGCGACGTGTGGTCAATTTTACTCTTTATGATGGTCCAAACCACCTCGAGAAAATTCTCTACAAACGTGGTTTTGATGGAGTTCTCTTCAGATGTATTGATGGTGAAGAGACAATGGCTGTCATAAAAGAAGTGCATGCGGGAGTCTGTGGTGCCCACCAGTCTGGACATAGATTGTCTGATCAAATTCGAAGACTTGGATACTTCTGGCCTTCAATGATACAAGATTGTGTTAATTTCATAAAGAAGTGTCATTCATGCCAAGTATATGCCAATTTCATTCATCAACCTCCAGAGTTGCTTCATACAGCTAAATACTCATGGCCATTTTCCACATGGGGAATGGATGTGGTGGGACCTTACCCTTCAGCTACGACCAAGCAGTTTAAGTACATTCTTACTGCTACTGATTTCTTTTCCAAATGGGCAGAGGCAGTACCTCTCAAAGAAGTCAGTTCTAAATGCATTGTTAGCTTCATCAAGTCTAACATCATTACTAGATTTGGTGTCCCTCATACCATATTGACAGACAACGGCACCAACTTCTGCTCTTCTGAGGTAAAGAGATTGTATCAAGAATACAACATTAAGTCCAACCATTCATCTCGATATCATGCAGCGGCTAATGGCCAGATAGAGGCCTTCAACAAGACTCTTTCAAATATACTGCAAAAGATGGTGGATAAAGATAAGAGGTCATGGCCTGATAAACTCTATCATGCTTTATGGGCTTATCGGACTACCACTCGCAATGCAACGCGGTCTACTCCATATTCATTGGTATATGGAACAGAAGCAGTCTTGCCAATTGAAGTCCAATTGCCCTCACTCAGAATAGCCATTTTTGATCAGTTATCAACAGATGAGCAATCCCAAAAGCGATTGAATGAATTGGAACAGTTAGATGAGAAAAGATTGTGCACTTTGCACCACTTGGAAATCTATCAGAATCGAATAGCACGAGCTTTTAACAAAAAAGTTTGTCTTCGTTCATTCATTCAGGGAGAATTGGTATTGGTTCTCAGAACACCAATGATACCAGGAAAGAAGCCTCCCAAGCTTGAACCAAAATGGGAAGGACCTTATTCAGTACATAAGGTCTACTCCAATGGAGCGTATTCTCTGATTTCAATGGATGGAGAACACATCACGACTCCAACTAATGCCAGATTTCTGAAGAAGTATTTTGTATAAACACAAAATATGGTCCCCAGAACCAAGACTTACAATTGGTTCATACAGCATGACCTTAAACTGCATCAACAACTAGGTCCGGTATGACCTTAAACTACGCAATGGTCCAGTATGACCTTAAACTACAACTACGTCCAGCATGACGATAAACTGTATGGTCCGTGCATATGACCTTAAACTATTCGCACTTATGTCCCTGCAACATGACACTAAACTGTGCAGCACCAATAGTCCTAACTGCAAGACTTTAAACTGCATAGTCCCTGATTTTGTCCTACATGACAATAAACCGTATAAAAGTTCTTATATTTTGTCCGAGATGACATTAAACTATATTTTGTCCTAGCGACATGACATTAAACTGTGTGGCACTTTCATCGTCCAGCATGACGTTAAACTGTGTTAAGTCCCTTATTGTCCTACATGACACTAAACTGTATTCTGTCCGAGATGACATTAAACTATATTGTGTCCTAGCAACATGACATTAAACTGTGTGGCACTTCCAATGTCCAGCATGACGATAAACTGTAAAAAGATCAGAACTGATATCCTCATATTGATTCACCTTAGTCTTAGCTACATGACTTTAAACTGTACAGCATCAGTTCGTCCTTGCTATATGACGCTAAAACTATACAGCAATGGTCCAGTATGACTTTAAACTGCAAATTCGTCCCACACGACATTAAACTGTGAAAAAGTTCCATAAACAGTCCAGCATGACCTTAAAACTGCATCATTCCTGGTCCATGTATACGACCATAAACTATTTGCAAATATGTCCAGCAAGACGTTAAACTGTGACGTCCTAACTACATGACGCTAAACTGTATAAAAGTCCCTCACGTCCGGAAAGACGTTAAACTATATAATCATCAAAAGTCCAGCATGACATTAAAACTGCACAATCCCCCTTTCGTCCAATATGACGTTAAACTATATTGTCCCCTTCGTCTTAACTACATGACGCTAAACTGTACAGAAAATCCCTTTTTTATGTCCTACATGACATTAAACTGTACATCGTTAAGGTTGTTATTACCTCTTGTTTCTCACACCGAGTATGACTCACGTGAGCTTAGAGCGAACATCAACCATAACACTCCCTTTGGGCCACTAACCATGTGTAAGTCCCAACAACATTTTTTTTAGATCATTGTCCACAAGAACAACTTGATCATTAATTCATTCTTTAATTGAACTACACAGACTTTGATCCTTGCCCTCCAGGCTGGGTATGTAGGCAACCTCCCAAAGGTTCAAGCCCAAAAACAATCTCTTCACATTGGTTCACCACAATCTCATATGATGATGATTTGTGAAACCACCCTTGGAATCAATATCTTTACATTGATTCACTTTCGTCCTTGTTATATGACGTTAAACTATACAACACTTTTGTCCAGTACGACAATAAACTACAATATTCTTTGATTTCCTCATTTGAGAAGGAACCATTATTAAACATTGATTCTTTTTCAATCATGGTTTTCATTTTCAAAAAGACTACGTACATACATGGTAATGCCTAAACTTTTTATCTTAGGTTAAAACCATCATTGCACTAAAGTCCCTTTTCACCCTTCACATGTACGAACCAAATTTGTACAAAGGGTATTTCTAGAACTACGTGGACTTGATTCCCATCTTTATGGGATACGTAGGAACATTCGAGTGTCCCTCGAATCCAGTCCCAAGTCTTTTGGGCCTAACCCCAAATTTCACTTTCAGTCCCTTGACTGAAAAGTCCTCATGAAAACACACACTGTGTATTCATTATTATGGTCCGAATTCTATGACCCCAAAAACTAAGATCACTCATCCTTTCGTCCTGCACGACGTTAAACTGTATTTCAAGAACTACGTATGGCTTGATTCTCATTCTTATGAGATACGTAGTGAAGTCCAAGTTTCAATTCAGGACCCAGCCACAACATGATTATGGTTTTCATTGACCTATGTATCTCTATATACATTGGAAAATACCCATCTTTATGTATTATAATCCTAACCTTAAATATTTTCAGATCTTCATAACCCTTTTTCATGACTTATGGTCACAAAAATGTCAAACTTCTGAGAATTCTTTTGCCTGACTATGCAGCACGTGCCCATAGGTGGCCTTGCATAAACAGTCCACATAACAGACTTGTCAGCCAAGAGATGCTATTTATTTGACCATGCAGCCAATGCCCATAGGTGGCCCTGCATGTTTTCAACCCCCTAACGGGTTTGTTAAATAATAGTAACTTCATTCTTGGGAAGAATGCCTCTTTTGTCCTTATTTGTCTTAAACGACAGTATGTAGGGATCCGCAAAAATAGCCATCCTTAACGTATTTGTCCCATATCCTTTTTCATGATCTGAAAGTATTCAAGTCTATGGTTTATTCTTCTTCCCTACGTTTGGGTCAGACCTTCGTAGGAGTGATGTTCATCCAGTTCTTCGATATTCTTGTTTGAAAATATCTTCTCCATATTCAAGTACCTCTTTCCATACAACAAACTCTATGCTTTAGAAAATTTGAATCTCCATAAACTTTCACTGGCTTTTAGCACTAGGAAAGTAAATTTCTGAGAGTTCTTTTGCCTAACTATGCAGCACGTGCCCATAGGTGGCCTTGCATAAACAGTCCACATAACAGACTTGTCAGCCAAAAGATGCTATTTTATTTGACTATGCAGCCAATGCCCATAGGTGGCCCTGCATATTTCAACCCCCTAACGGGTTTTGTTAAATAATAGTAACTTAATTCTTGGAAACTACTTCTTCTAATGTTATTTAGCTCTTTTTCATATCATTCCTCAGATTCAAATATTCTTAAGTCATAGTTTACATATTTTCTCTCATACTTGAGTATGGTAATTTGTTTTCAGATAAATTATCAAGGAATTGAATCCATTTTAATCCATTTTTTCGGTCAAAGCTATTTCGACCTTAAACATTAGCCCCTTTATGTCCGGCTTGCATGACTTTAAACTGCCCGCACAAAAGACAGAGGAACTCTGAATAAAAGTCAAGTTCTAGCTCACTAAATATACATTTTTTTTGTATGATTTAGGTAATATTGAGCAATTAAAAGATTCAAAGTTTGTAGGGTTATTTGTAATAATCCTAGTAAAAATCAAACTATGCTTACTAAGCCCATTAGCTTAAGTAAATTTGAAGCAGGTAATGAAAGAATGCAGGTACAAATGATTGGAGACGAAAGTGTTTTTCATTGATACACAAGAGTTAGAAGGACATCCACAGATTGGAGTCTCTTCTCTTTTTCAAGAATTACAAGAGGCTTTCAACATAACACTTCATTTGATTTACGGCATCCCAAGCTTCATCAGCAACCACCTGGAATTAATTCATTCAACTGGAAACAAAAAGGAGATGCAGTGATACCAGCTCTTCTTGGAACAATTGTAAAAGGATGTTCTTGAGTGCGGTTTGAGAAAATTTTCTGCTGATCAAACAGTGACTCTGTTTCTGTCCAAGAGACTTGAAAGATGGATACATGGATTTGAGAATGGAGCATTGGAAGTAAAGAGCCATTTGAAGAGAGTACTCTTTTCAGATATTGCTCTAATACCATGTTTTTCTTCTCTCCACCAACCGGTAGTGGAAAACATTTCAGCCCATGGGTTTGCCATTTTTATATCTGCAAGGAAATGGCATGCAAGGAGAATTTGAAAGTTCACACCATTGTTGTTGCTCTTAATGCACAGCATAACCGAAATGAAGAAGTAGCAGCGCAGCTGCATTTCAGGTGTATAGTTGTTTGCATTTGGAACATTGACTCCTTGCAAGTGACCATGACCACATAGAGACAGGTAGATGCTCTGTGGGAAATTAAGATGATATTTCTTCAAGTACTTAGCCAAATCTGGAAGAGTGCTGTCGCAGATATCATAGTAATCATGGCCAATGATGTTCATCATGTCATCAATCCGCTTGCTAGCCAGTTCATAAGTCGTTCCAATTCCCTTGGGAACCACTGAATCTGCACAAAAGATGAATAAACTAACTCTTAAATGGGTTTATTTTTCATAAATTTTGTGAAAGAAATTTGAAAAAATGGCTAAGGCATTAAGGCGCGCAAGTCTAAAAATGGCGCGCAAGTATTCACGTGCCGCGCTAGTTTTCGCCGCGCAAGTATAAACCGCGCAAGTACGAATACCTTTACAGGAGCGCGACATCAAGGAAAAACAGAGCAGACTTGCGCGGCTTAGGTGACCTGCGCGGCGAGAGCTCGAGAAGGTATGAGGTCCGGAAATCCGGATACTTGTACGGAGGTGAGGCCGTATATTTATAGGCCAGGAGGCCTACCTGCGCGCCATACCAGAGGGTTTAAGGCCTGCGCGACGCAGACTTGCGCGCCTCCCTCTGCGCACTGAAGACTTGCGCGCCGCCCTTTTCCTTTAGAGGGATTCGATTTCCTCAGAGTCAAATCCTCATTTTCTCTCCGGATCCAACTCTGAGGGGGGACTTTTGTTGACGCTCCTTTCGTCACGGAATCTAAAGTTCGGAAAAGGGAATATCTGAGCTAAAAGTGATTAATCCTTTGAAGAAACATCAAAAATCGACAAAGGGATGGAAAAGGAGAACATTGCCCATGTATCGCGCAAGTTCCATCTTGGTCGCGCAAGTACACTTGCGCGCCGCCTCAATACTTGCGCGACCCATCATGGTCGTGCAAGGGACTTGCGCGACAGATCTGATAACCGCCCAATAACCGCCCGGGGTCTTCTTTTGCCTATAAATAGACCCTGTGGGCCCCCCATTCAAGAGGATCGGTTCCCAGAAACTCGGATCAAAGCTCCCGACACCCAAGTCTCTTCTCAAAGCTTCCAGAACACTTCTAAGGTAATTTCTTACCTAGAATGGAAGATCTAAAGGGAAGAAGGAAGGCCTAAGTGTTGAAACTTATCAAACACTTGCGCGCCGACTTAATTCCTTCAATATAACTTGCGCGTCCCTCTTCTGGAAGAACCTCAAGAGGATGGGAAAGGGTTTAATAAAGAGTCGCTCAAGTAATTCAACTCTGGTTGAAAATCGCGCAAGTATCCCTTATGTCGCGCAAGTATACTTGCGCGACCAATACTTGCGCGCCGCCGCAGGACTTGCACGACCTTCAATACTTGCGCGCCCCTATCTTTTTGGGTGCCCATCTTACCCTTTTTCACCCCTCTTAAGCCATTTCACCCTTCCTATTCAAGATTCAGTCTTCAAGATACTCTTCAAAGCCATTTATGGCATGATTTCTTGATTTGACATCCTTATCTGAAAGGAATTATGTGAAATATCTCTCAAAACCTAATGATTTAAACATCTTTATGTCACCAAAGATTGAGAGGTCATTCATTCAACCTCATCCTTTAAGATGAGAGAATCCTAACCTGGGTTTCCTTTTCAGGAATAATCCCCAGTTATAAAACCTTTAAACTTGGGCATCTTCCTTAAGAATAAGCCCCAATCAAAGTCCTTTAAACTTGGGCATCCTCCTCAGGAGTAAGCCCCAAACCTTAATCCCTAACCTGGGTCTCCTTTTCAGGAATAAAGACTCAGTCATAACCTTGGGATTCCTTTTCAGGAGTAAGCCCCAAGTCCCCTAACCTAGGCTTCCTTCTCAGGAATAAGTCCTAGTCATAAATCTTGGGCATCTTTTCTTAAGAGTAAGCCCCAAGTCTCTTAAAATTTCTCTTAACCAGTCATAAATTTCCTTTGATTTGGGTTTCCTTTTCAGGAATAAAACCCAATCATAAGTCCCCTCCTAATTTGGGCATCCTCCTTAGGAGTAAGCCCCAAGATTAGAGTATTCAAATCTCCATGAAGCACATATAACTTTGTGGACCCTGTTCATGGATTTTCTTCCTAAAAGTAAATCCTAAACCTTCGCCTATCTGGGCAGTCATCTATACATAAGCCCCAAAACAAATTCTTATGATTGCATCTTTTATGGCACAATTGTCTAAATTTTACCAATACCTCTTGTTTCTCACACCGAGCATGACTCACGTGAGCTTAGAGTGTAAAAGTAATTATGACATTCATCTTTGAGCCATCAATCATAAAACATCATATCCCATTCCTCGAACTACGTGGGTTCTGATTCCTTTTTCAAAACAAAGGATACGTAGGTAGCCCATTCATGGGTTCGATCCCAACATTGAAATAATCTATGTCCTTCTGAATGACGATAAACTTCAAGTGCCCCACTGAGTGGCTTTAAAACCAGCCTGGTCATCAAAATGACCAAGAGACTTTTATATAAATGTTTTGAAGGATACCATTGACCAAGAATCTCTAAACAAATATAGATGATTCTATATTGATGAAGAACCTCGAATACATATAAAAGATTCTCTAAATTTCTTGCATATTTAATCATTGATTGTTAAAACTAAAGGAAAGCTCATTTTATACTTGGTAATGTAATAAGGATTCACGAACTTAACTTAAATCTATAAAGAGAGTCCCGGAGTAGACAATAATTCCCCTCAAAAAGGTGTGATGAGTCCGACCTCCCATCCTCTCGACCAATGCAAATTCCCAAGCCTCATTAGCCCACAAGCTAATGAGCGCCTGCCTTTGGAAAGTAGGTCCCAACGGATGTGGAATCATTGGATGTTTCCGGTTCTACGAACAAACCCGTTAGAAACCGATCGGAACGTTTGAATCTCCCGTCCAGGAGGTCATCCCTGGATTCCGCGCGAAACATATATGTTCTACCATATCACCCATAAATTACGATTTTATTTATAAATTATTAGAAACCAATTTTATTCTCACTAATCTCTCCGACAGACCTTTATT
The DNA here is from genome assembly GCA_963277665.1 of Viscum album. Classification (NCBI taxonomy): domain Eukaryota; kingdom Viridiplantae; phylum Streptophyta; class Magnoliopsida; order Santalales; family Viscaceae; genus Viscum; species Viscum album. The sequence goes on along the minus strand of OY728139.1, from coordinate 114,218,395 downwards.
TATTCGCGTTACCATAATAAAATATAGTAAGATATCCCCTCATTATCCTCTTTATTAAAGTTTCTTCATTCTATTATATAATCTATCCCAATTTAAAATTATGGTATATGTTCCTACATATCCCCCTTAATATCCATATTATGTATAAATTATCAGATAACCCTTTCACTCTTATTAATACCTTCGATGAACATTTATACACCACAATTATGCTGCCGAAATTTCACTGCAAATTTTCCATGCCAAAAATTGTATAGTGAATACCCATACACATTTACTATCAAGGGTTTTAACCATCATAGACATAACATTCATTAATTTTGGTCTTAGATTTATTTATTATATACTCTTTTAACTTTTAATAATATGTGATGATTAATGATTCCACGTTTTATGATCTATGTGGAAAACTTAATCATGACAATGAAATGAAATGAAAGTGATAGTGCACCCAAAATTATATAGAGATCCAATGCATTGTGAAATGTTTTAATATCATGAGCCTTCATGAAATGTATTATGGAGTGAACCTAATCCACCAATATAATTATTACATTGTGATGTATTGGCCTGTATCCTTGACCTATATTTATGATATAATGTTTTAAGTTGTTGCATCATTTCCCATATTTCCATTGTGTTATCATGCTATATCATGTATTATTATTAATGATTTTGATTATCACTCCTTTTATTCCCCATTTATATTCCTAATGTATAAAATGTATTAATTTATTCATGTTATTCTATGTTTATTTATTTATTGGGTTTTATCGATCACCCCTTTCTTATATATGTCCCCAGGTTATCCCAAGAAAATTTATGTATGACAGAATGATATGACCAAGTCAAGAATGTTTTCAATAATTTTATAATATCTCATGTTTTAAGTTATTCTATAATGTACCTAATACCCAAATACACTATACGTATTGATGTTCCATTTTTTATAAGGTGTAATATTATGTAATCAATCATGAATTAAAGTTTAATAAAGAGTAGGGTTTAAATATAAAAATACTTTTCTTTTGTTCATAGTATCTGGGGTCATCATATATTTTATAACATAATAATCCAAAATAATTAACCATGATTCATTATAATACATTTGGTATTACCCACACTTTTGTTTAATTTCTATTGTCCAGGTTGTCTGATGGTGTATACTCAACCATGAGTTCACCTCTATTTTGTGATTTTGCATCACATTAGACCATGGGGGCCAATTTAGATCTCAACATCCAACTCTAAATATATTTGACTCTTATAATATATTTTAAAACATTATATAGTAATATCTATCATTTTTCTAAGTTATGCACATGATTTCAATTCATTTGGAATATATCCAAGAGGAATGGAATTCCGTAACAACCCATGTTATTTTTCTGAGATCATTGATGCATGGGGAATTTGATTCATGGGGAATTTTTAAAATTCATATGGATTTGTTTAAATATTATTGTTTATTGAATATTTTCCTTAATTATTGGAAGTAAGGGCTATATGTAATTATGAATATCATGTGGATGATAATTTTCTAAGATCTCAAATCCTAAGTAGGTTGTGATTTCCAAGATTCGTCATTAGTGATCAAGGTTTACAATATTTTAATGAAAGCATGAAACATTTCCCTATAATAATGTGTTTATATATAATTTATCTACGTCTTATCACCCCAAACTAACATTCAATAATAAATTTAATATTGTAAATGTAAGAAAATTAGGAAAATAGTAAAACCTAATAGGAAGTATTGGATTTTATGAGTTGATGATGCACTTTGAGCCTACTCTAAAACTTTTAAAATCCCAATAAGATTGTTACCATATTTGATTGTGTTTGTAAATTATCATAACATACCTATTGAGGAAGAACACCGTTAATATTGGGTTGTTAAAAAATGTAATATGACCCACATTGGTGTAGGTTTTTGTAGTAAGTTACAGATTAACGAGTTCGAGGAAATTCAAAGAGACTCATATGAGAACTCTCAAATTAATAAAGAGAGACCCAAGACTATCCCTGACAACCTCATCTATCATTATAAATTCAAAATTGGGAATAAGGTTCTCATTGGAAATTCAAGGATGAAGTTGCACCCAATTAATCTTAATTCCTAGTAGTTTGTACCATAATTTTTTTCCAATGTCTATACATTTGGTGTTATACAGGGTCAAAATTAAAAAAATAAAGCAATCACTAACTGTTAATTGGAAGTGGTTGAGTCACTTTCCTGAGACCATTCTGAAATTCCAAGTGGATGAACTCCATGTTCAAGAAGAAATGCAATAGTGAAACTCACCATGATTTATTCTTACTTCCAAAATTCTATTTTATTATTGTGAAAACACAGCACACTTTAGGTGTGTGTGGGGGGGGGGGTGATACATTCCTGAGTTATTTCATATTTGTTATCATCTTTATTATCTATCATAAGTTTTTCTTTCTGTGGTATTTTTACTAATCCCCACCATTCTTATTTACTTAGGATTTCCACCATCTTTATTATTTTTATCTTTTCTCTTACTTCATAGTATTTTTACCCCCATTTATATATACTACAATTATCATTTTTTATTACCACATAATCAGGAAATAATTAAAAATTAATGATATATTTCCCTATTTCATGTTGTTTAAAATTTAGAGAAAAATTATTTCACCGATGGTATGTAGATTTTAGAATTAGTTAATCAATGATGTGTGATATTTTTTAGTAAATTGGTTTTTTTCCATTATATAAATAGTTGTATATCTATGAAACCTTTCAAAATATTGTTACATTATGTTTTAGTTTTTCATTGATAAATTATTACTTTTAAATATCAAAAAATAATTCAAACAAACAATGACGTTTGAACATTTTTTACCAAATTTAAGTTATATATAAATTAGTTTACTATTTTTCATCTTTATAAAATGATTCTTTCATAGGTTCATTCATTATTTTATATATTTCATTAATATACCATATTGACCTATGCACGTGTAATTGTTATATGATATTTTATGCACTAAAAAAATAAAAAAATATGGGTTGTGTATTGGGAAAATCAAAAACCACTCTTCATTGACCTTTTATCTAGTTATAATTTTACAATGAATGTGGCGAGGAGATAAAAAAAGTGTTGGGAGATGAGTGTAAGATTTTATCCAAGTGAAACTTTTGAAAAAAATAAATAAATAGGGGATTAAAAAAATGGGTATATATAGGTCAAAATATTATAGTTTTTCTTCTAGGAATTTTTATTTGAGTGGTTCGTTAAATTTGATTACAAAGGTTATAAAGAAGGTAGGTGGTAAGAATCAGGTAAGAGGTATTTTTTAAAATAACATATATTTACTATATATAATGGTGGAAGAATAACCTAGAATGGTTTTCCAATACACACACATGGGGATTTATGGGAATATTTTACTCATGGATTTTATTTCCTGAAAAAATACCATACATCTCCATGAATTTCATTCTGATACAATTTATGAGAAATATTTTCCATGATCACTAAGAATAACACCTTGGTGTGATTGTTTACTTGATCACATATAAATCATGTATCCAATTTTATCTTAATGTTAAATATTCTTGAGTATTGTAATATATCCATGAATAATTATTGGAAAAGTGACTTTTCCCGTGAGTCAAAATTCTTAAGTATGGGGGTGTGATCTCATCACGATTCAATGTTTGATTTTACCCTTACACCATATTGTTAAACAATTTTATGATAAAAATTTAAAATATAATAAAATGTTTCACATAAAAATTTATTAAATTATTTAATTTTTATCACTTTTAAAATAGATAATTATTCTTATTTTATGATTACATTATAGGAGAAGGTGATTTGATGGACCAGAGATGATATTGAAGGAAAATCGACCAAACTATAATGATGCACAAAGAAATATTGTACTATTTTAGATATTATGAGAAATTTGGGTATCCAATTTTCCTAAAACTTGGAAATATAATCCATAAATCAGTGGGATACAACTAATCTCAAGTCATTGAATCCTAATTCATCTATATGATGGCCTAATTGAAATGCTCTTTCCAGAGAACTTAATCGGATCAAAGTCAAAATTTTGGTTAGTTAATTTGAAAATATATCCTATTATTTATTTCCAATGGATGTAATATATTACAAGGTTAACATAAAGAGTCTTGTAAATAATTACTCTATTTATTATAAGTCATAATAAGGCAGTTTACTTGTCCAAAACCGAGATACAATTGGTACCTCCAAATCTAGGTTCCCAAAACCACATCTCATTTTGGCTATAAAAGGGTACCTTGAGCACATAATTTCCATGCTCAACCAAGGGTAACATATATATCATTTTGAAGAAACAAAGGTTCCTCTAATCATCCAATAAGTTATGGAGTCCCATATCCTTATATGAGGATCAAGGATGAAGGTGAGGTTCCACCCGATCCTCCTCTTCTCAATAGTGAGGTAAATGGTGGAAGATCATTTTGAGGGAGCTACAAACACTTGGAGAAGGAGGTCCCACAATTTTTACTGTAATGGTTTGGTTTAATTTGTGTGAGTAATATTAAATTTATGTTTTATGATAACAATAATTTCCTTTGAATGCATTGTTTTGGTTTAATTAAGTGAATGAACTTTCATTTCAACACTGATTGGGTTGAGATTTAAAGTTGGAATATTATGTTGTTTAGATTGGAAATCATAAGAATATTTTTCTCTCACACATAAAAGTGATTGATCTATACTTTGGAATCCTTAATGACATGGTTGAGTTACAAATATTGACAACACAATTTATGTTACATGGATTTGTTCTTTGTGAAACATTTTAAAAGGCATGAGGTGAATTTAGATCTTGATTACCCAAGCCCAAAGGATTCTATTAAAATATGTGTAATGTTCACAATAATAAACTAACTCAGATTTTTAGTGAATTTTAAATGTCCTCCTATTATAATTCAAAAATCATAAAATTTCTTTGTCAACCATTTTTATATTTAATAAAGTAATTATATTTTTAAAACATATTTCAAACCACCCCTTATTTTATAAAATTTTATTAAAAATAAACACCTTAAAACTGAAATTATAATTGAGAGACAACCTAGGGTATAACCTATACTAAAAATAAAATTTAAAAACTCAATAAATTTTACATGTAATGACAACATGATCACCTGTTGTTAAGTCAAAATTATCATGGTAAAGTCACCAATATCTCTTTTCATTCCATAAAACCATTAATACTCTCGAATGTCCTTATACATATTAGTGTTTTAAGGATGAATATAAAACAAGTAAGTATGAGTTTCACTCAAAAAATATCTCTTAAATTGAGAACCATAATGCACATATAATATTTTTCAAATTACGATAACACCTTCCTCATTAACATTAAACTCTCGAAACATTCCCATCTTAATATATTGTACCATTTCCTATAAACATTATCCTTCTTCGAAGGTTTACTAATTTATTATGAAAGAGGTAATTATACTAAAACCTAAAACAAAACAGTGTAAGTTCCTGCATGAACACTTGTTTGGAACAAACTCATCAAATAATTAAGAAAATGGAAATGTTTCAAAATGTAACATGGTTAATGAAGAATTATTTTTATAACATAATCCATTAACTATTTTTTTATTTTCTATGATGTTAATTAATTATGTAGTAATAATCATAATCAGTTATAGCCATATCATCTATCTTATGTTCAACTCTTTTTGAGTGAATATATACGTCAAAAATTTATGATCAGTATATATTTATATCATTACTTCGTATGATTGACGCCTCTAAATTTGTAAATAGAAAACTACCTCATATACTTCCAGATGATGCATAGGATAATTCAACTCATCGGGTTTCAATTGATGTGAAGTATAAGCAATTAATTTATCATTTTTCATGATAATACAACCGAGTACTTTCAATTAAGTATCAATGTAGATGGAAAATATACAATTTCTAAAGTTAAGGCCCAAAACTAAATCATTTACCTAAATTATTTTTTAATTCATATAAATAATAATAAATTTTTAATTTGGATGAATTTATCTCCTTTTTAAGTTAACTTAGTCATTGGGCTTGATTACTGAGAAACAATTACAATAAATTACTTTTAGTAATTTACTAATCCAAGAAAAATATGAATATCTATGTCATTTTTAGGTCTTGGTCATTATTCAACCACATTATTTTTTGTAGGGTCAATTGATATGACTTATTTATAAATAATATCTAAAAAAAGAAATATATTTCAACAAAAATTCCTACATAATAAAATTTTATCATAGAATTTTATTATTTTATAGTTTCTAAAAGAAACCTTAGGTGTCTTTCATGATCCTCATGAATTTTATAATATATCAATATATCATTAATAAATAAAACCAAAAACCTATGGAGCTATTTTCTATCAGTTATGGAACTTTTAATTTGAGTCTAATTAATTATTTTGGATCTAATGTAGATTTATAATGATTTTCAAGAGGTTATAGGGGTGTCCAAGTCATGTTGGGAGAATGGAACCCTAGAAGGTGGAGAAAAGAACTTGTATTTATGGTTAGAAGAAATCATATTGCCCGACCTTCACGGTTTACCCAAACCGTGTAGGGATGAATATAGGGTTATTTAGGGCACATGACTATCCCAAACTGCTTGACCCAGGATGAACACCCATACAAGAATCTTATAAAAATCTAGTATAGGGTGCAACATGTTTTGTACCTGGTTAGTCAAACCGTGTAGATGAGACCATGCATGGTCCCCATTGAGATAGTGTGCCTTACATAGTTGGCACATAGTTTGGCTAATCATGAAACCAAACTATGCACCCCTTTTTTCTTTGGTAAAATTACAAAAATAAACTTAATGAATTAATATCTTACCCCTATTCCCCCTTTATCATTATAGCGACTAAATCTCACTTTTTTCATCCCATGAGAATCTCTCAAGCCCCCTTCCATAGTTTATGATCCTATTTATATATCCAGTGTTTGATATAAGCTCTATTGGACATATTGGATTCCTATGGGTAAATTCTTAAATAATCTAGCTCAGTTATTTCATTTTTCTTCTCCTTGATGATGGTATTTTGATATAGGATCATATTCCCTATTTTTGTGGTGTTGATCGGTTCTTCAGTTTTCATCCGGTCCAGGACAAAATAAATCATGATATTGGATGAGGAGAGTTATATAGCGTTGAATTAGGTTTTCCATGACTCATCCAAAAAGTCACACTATTTTATAAAAAACCATGATTGTGTGCATGCCAATGTATTCAGGCATTTCTTATTAAATTCATACTCCTTACTTATAATCATCATGCTCATATTCTAAGGCCCATTATATCTATGTCCTTCATATATAGAGGTTATATACTCAATGTCGACCACCCCAAGTAGGGTGTTTCATATTATATTCCTTTAGTGAAATTGTTATGACAATCTACACCAACATTCGAGTGTGATTGACTTGACCTTCATAAAGGTAATTATTATAATTGAAGGAATGGATTGTTATTGGCTATTACATGATAAAATCGCTTGACCCTTATAAGTTAATTGTTTAATTATAATAAGTGAATATCAATTTTAATGGAATGTATAATATATATACCACTTTTCCTAACTGAATATTTTTTAATTCTTTGGTTTAATATTCATATAAAACCTTTCCATGCATAATATAAGTTAGTGGGGTGAACATAATTAATGGCCAAGTAAACAAAGTACTAAATGGATTCATGTCCTTCTAGAATTTTCACTTAGTATGGATGGAAATGGAATAAATTTCCTAAATTATTAAAAGGCATGAGTTTTGAATGGATTAAACTCAATAATGAATTACATATAAGGTGTCTATTAAATTTGGATCTATTCATATTAATAACAATGGTCATATTGATAAACCCTTGGATTCTTGATGGAATTCCTTGACCACTCATAGGAAACCATTTTGATTCAAGGATTCTGGTTTTCAATGAGGATACACATCTTGGAACATAGTCCTTGTCTTCTTGTGGATGCCAAGAATGGGGACATTGGATCCTTCAATTATCATCCAAATATTAGGATTCCATGGATTCACTCCTTTGATAAGACCTGACGTCTATAGACATGTGAAGTAATGGATACAACCATTGGGGCCCATCGTTGCTAATCCTATTATAACTGGGGTGAGATACTTGGAATCAGTTAGAATCACATATTAATAGAATTAATTAGGATATTTCCCTTGTATTAAACTCAGTCCACTTATCCCTAGGCTATAGGTTATCAATGAGTTGGATCGACCCCTGAGGTCAAAGATTACATTGTTACTACATTCAATCATCTTCATTATTACTATCATAAAGGAATCATTGGATATTCGATTAGATCCTCTATTATTATTATTATTATTATTATTATTATGGGATTATTTGTTCATACTTTAGATCCTATTAATTCACTTAGTAATAATGGTAACATAACTAATTAAATGATTACATGTTCATACACTAGTTCAGGATGATGTAGGTACCAGGGTATTTACATTACAATACTACTTTAAATTTATATACCTCCACACTATATTATTTTGTATTCACAGACTAGATGGTGTAGATTCCATTGGTGGTGTCCTACATAGATTTATCTCACACCCTATCCAGGATATCGATCTTACCCAATAAAATTATATATATACAAGGGTAAATAAGGGGAAACATCCTTCAATGGAAACCTAACATTGATTTCTTGAATTAGTATGGATCTTCGTAGATGATTAATAGTCTAGTGTTAATGATGATGGATAATTTTTTCCTTTTATTGTATGTTTTTGTATACCATGTATAGTACTGCTGCCTTCTCCCATGCATACCTATTTTTCCACTTTTATGGATACATGACATACAATATCATCATTTTTATATGAGTTAATTTTATCTTTGAGTATTGTTATTAGTTTATCAGTTTTTTATATCACACCTTCTCTAAGGAAAGTTAATAGTAATGTTTTTATAGTGTATATTTCTATTATTCCATATGTTTAAATTTGATTCAACTACATACCTATTATTATATATCTATTGTTATACACTATGGTAATGAGGGAATAATATCCCCACATACACTCCCTAGGCCTTCACTACAAGCCAACAATCTCTGACATACCGGGGGTGGGGGTGGGGGTGGGGGATTGGGATCATGTGGCCAATTGGATTTGGGGAACCTTTGAGTTGCACCAAAGATGAGATGTCACAAAGTGGTATCAAAGTAGTTCCACTATTCCATTACTATTTTGATATAATAAATAAGATATTTGGAATTTTTAGGATCTAGATTGAAAGTTGTTCCGAGGAGTAGCAAAACCAAATTTAGGGTAAATAAAGAGCTACTTAAAATAATTAAATGTTTGTTTATATTCATATTATTACATTCGATATCCTTTAATTATTTTTTCATGAACAAGTATTTTGATTTTATTATTATTTTGATTGATAATTTAATTTTCACCTTGATCTAATGAGTTGAGGCTAAGGATAATTGTTACATAATTCATTATAGGGACCTAGAATTCACATTCCATTTATATGACATTCCATATAGATGAATTTAACTAATTCCATTTCTTATGTTTTTTATGATTGTTGAGTGATCTAGGTTTGTTATATTTTTCTATTCTAACAATATATTACCTCTACTTATATTAATTTCTCTTTAGATGTTATTGAGTGATTTCTAGTTTTCATTCATGAGGTGTGTGGGCCCTTGTGGTTTGTAATGGGTCATTTATCGAGTCAATCCATTGAATATTACTGGTTATATTCTATGACTAAATTTAGACATGATTAAATAGGAATTAAATGGGTTTTTTATTTTAGTGATAAAGTGTATGTTCCCATATTCACTAGGAATGATGGTCAATTTTAATCAAACTTTGAGATATGTATACAAAAATGAAAACATAAATGAAAATCTTTACTTATGATATGAAATGGTTACCGCTAAATGAAGATGAAAAATTTGGTTGACCCTTCACCTACTATAATCCTTGTAAATTACACTAAACACTTACCAATACCATTGACTTATAAACGGGTAGTTTGGGTAGTACATTAGGTAGTGAGCCCTTATAATTGTTATTTTCATCCACTAGTGGTTCTATCATCTCTAAAATCACGTTGTGAGGCATGTACATGAAATTTTTACACCTATACCACCACGACAACCTCATTTAATGTGTTTGGAGGGTGTCTATGACCATGCTCTAGAGAGGGTGGGACCTATGTTTCTTGTCATACCACCAAGTGTTCCACTTGAGCCACTCCCTAGTATACATGATTCGAGCATTGAAACTTAGATTCATATGTTTTTCCTACATCTAATGAAATACTTTCATTTTGTACCATGACCTTCACCTATATTGGAGTATCTAACCAATGAGTTCTAGAAGCTTCATCCTAGAATATTTTTGGGGGATGAAGATCCACATATTATGAGTCTTGGATGGAAGCCACCCTATATTTATTTTATCATCTGGATATGACTATAGAGAGGAGGGACAATATTTCCACCTATAAACTCCATGATTTGACCAAGAACTAATGGGATGTGATTACCCAGGCTGGTTGTCATCAGGGTATGGTCTACATAGATTATCATAATGTCTTCTATGATCACTTTATTCCTCAAATGATGAAATCTGACCGAGCTAGAGAGAACATGAATCTTGAGTAGGGTTATATTTTATTCATGGATTATTCAGAAAGATTTATTGAGTTGTAGTAATTTTCACCACTTATTTCTAGTGATGACCTATCATGAGAACAATGTTTCAAATATGGGATCTAGTATTCCATCCGTACCTAGGTGAATGTGTTTTTCATACCTACTTTTTTTATATTTCCAATCAGTCTCTTATCACTAAGAAAAAACTTTGTGAAGTATATAATTATGGGAACATAGGATTAATGACAAGGGAGACCAATAGATCTTCTGATAGTCGTAAGTGTTCCCATTATGTTTCTAGTAAGATAATTAGTAGACATGGTATCTAAACCAGTAACTCTGTTAGTTGAAACCAATGTGAAAAACAAAAAAAATATGAAGCCTATATGTGATAGAGGCCCTCTGGAGTAACAAGCTTGCATCCATATGGGGAATATTTATAGATTTGATGGGACCATTCAATGTTCTTGATTTGGAAGAGGATCCACATGAGCTCCACCATTAGAGGTAGGATCTTTTACATAATGTAAGGTTTGAAGATGGACTAGAACCAATAAGACTAGCCATAGAGGACTCCATGGTTGGTGTATCCATACTTCTGATTATCAATGCTAGTAGAGAAGACCTTCTCACAATATTCTAGTTATAGCACATGGATGTGGATCAAGTTAGTTTCATGCATTACAACTGATACCTAAGGTTCAGAGATTATGAACATCTATAGTAAGTGGTACAATTATATTAGCCCCCACTACTGTATCTAATTTACTTGATAAAGGTTATTCACACTCCTTTATCTCTTTATTGATCATGAAATGTCTTAGACTATAAATTTAGTATTACTATGGTGTGATGACCCTGGACACACCCCTAGGAGTGTGATCAGAGGGAATCCACCAATGTAGGGAATTTCCTGTGAGGTATGTAGTTATCCCTTCTTATGGGGCCTCTTTGTACTCAAGATGATGAAATTATATGTCATCCTAGAGATGGATTATTAGGTTTCATATTAAGCCTTTATAGACTACTATCGTCATACGATATTTTTTACACCACCATAGGGAAGAAGTTATCTCTACAAGGCTAAGTGGAATGTCCAAGACAATAGATTTGGACTAGAGAATCATGGTCAAGGTGGAGTGACTAACCTAATTTATAGTCTCTTGAAGAAGGATTAGGGTTTACATCAGGCTATGTTCTTTATGGTTGTAGATATTTTCAAGGACATATTTACCAATGATTTTTCTAGCTTACCTCCAAAGAGTGAGGTTCAATTTTCAATCATACTTCTTCCTATAGAATTTCTAGTGTTTATTCCTCCCTACAGGATAAAGCCAACTAAGATCCATGATCTCAAGATATAGTTAGAGGAACTAGTGTTTAAAGGATTTATCATACCTAGTAATTCTTCTTGGGGTTCACACATATGTTTTTCCATGGAGGATGAGACCCTTAGTTTATGCTTGGATTACCAATCGTAGAAACAACTTATTATTAATAACCAGTATCTAATTCCTTGGATAAATGATATATTTGACCATCTATGAGGATATAGGGTACTCTAAAATATTGAACTAAGATCGGGCTATCATCAGGTGCAAGTCATACCTTCATATATACCCCATAATTGTTTTTTGGAAGTTATGGTCTGTATGAGTATCCTATTATTCCATTTGGTCTTATGAATTTTATCACCATTTTCATGGAATTTATGAATAGTATGTTCCACCACTATTTAGATTCCCTTTTCATGGTCATTTTGGATGACATCATGGAGTATTATCATTCTCGTAGCAACCATGCTAGACATCTTCAGATCATTTTGAATACACTGAGAGAGCACTATATTTATTCCAATATTTTTCCATGAAACTTTTGGTTTTTTAAATTTCACTTATTGAGTTATATAATCTTAGAAAAAATAGTGTTCGTTGACCCATAAAAGGTGGTTTATGTGGTTAAATGGGAGTATCCGAAGAAATTTTTTCATATATAGAGTTTCTTAGGGAAAGATGGAAAATAAATATGTTTCTTACCAGACTTATCACAAATTTATTAACATATTACTAGTATTATAAATAAGGGAGTTGAGTTATTGTGGTTGGAAGAGTGGGAGAAATCCATTTATGATCTGAAAGGAATGCTTATCTTATCACATATTCTGACTCTTCCTGATCTTGGAAGAGGTTATATAGTGTTCTATGATGCATTAGGCATTAACATAAGGGTAGTACATATATAGCAGGATAGAGTTGTTTTGTAGAGATCATGGTTGTTTAGGCCTCATCAGAGACACTTTCCAACACACAAACTTGACTTTACAACAATTTTCTATGTGATATGTTTTCGAGGACACTATCTGTTGGGTGAGCGCTTTGTGATGTATAAAAATTAGAAGACCCTAAAATATATATTCACTCAGTATAAAATGTAACTAAGACAATGAATATGGTTCAAATATATTCATTACATTTTTTTATCTAGACTATATGCCTTCATTATGAAATGTGGTATTGGATGTACTATGTCTGAAAACTCATAATCATGCCATATTGGAAGCTAGAGATGAAAAAAAATTATGGTCATATTTTTTAAGTTGTATCGAGATTTTCACGAGATTAATGATTAGTAATATCATTAGACATGGTAGTTACCTATACACTCTATAATATGATGAAGAGTATACAGTTTTGAGATATTTAAGGTGTGGTTTTGGGGAGAGTATTTCTAGAGAGGACACGCCTCAAGATTTTTCTAAGGATGGAGATGAAATAGTCTGTAAGAAAAAATGTAAATGGGTTACTATAAATACAAGAGAAAAACTTATGTAAGAGTTCCATTATTCATAGTGGGTATTTCTTCCAGGCATCTCCATGATGTATCAAGATATGGGATGCTAGTATTGGTGGACTGGGATGAAATTTTAGATAATTGGTTTCATCACTCGGTGTCTACAAGCTTTCATATGAAGGTGGAGCACCCTCGAACTTTTGTCTTGTTACAGCTGCTTCCAGTCTCAGAATGGAAATAGAAAGATGTTGAAAAAGACATTGTAGTCATCTTACCGAGGTCACCTTGAGGTAGCGATGCAATTTGGGCAGTCATTGGATGAATCACAAAATTAGGACCCTTCTTATATGGGATACCTTCTCAGATTATGTGTTGGGAAGATTATATATCTTTGAGATCATAAAGCAACATGGGGACCCTATTACAATCATTTTAGATAATGACTCTCATTTCACAGTGATGCTCTAAAATGGGTTCCATAGAGATATGGGTACATAGGTGCGCTGGATCACAACCTTCAACCCTTAGATTGACGGCCAATCAGAACAGATTATAGAGGTGTCAAAGTACATAATCGGAGAATTAATACTTGATTTCAATGGGTTTTGGGGGAGTAATACCCCTCTCATGAAATTTTATATTAATATTAGCTTTTAGGAAATTATTTTGATGGTTCATTTTGAGGCCTTTTATAGTAGGTCATGTTGTTGAACCTTGTGTTGGTTAAAGGTAAGAGAGGTATTAATAATAGAAAATAATTCCATTTAGGATACTTTGAAGAAGGTTTAGATGACCAGGAAGCGTATATATACCACTCAATCAAGAAATAAATATTATGTTGATCACTATTAACAAACTCTAGCTTTTGAGGTTGGGGATATTGCTTTCCTATGAGTATTATAAATACAAGGTTATAGATGGATTCAATGTGAAGGGAAGATGGCACCACAATATTTCAGTCCATTTGAGATTTTGTACATAGTTCGGCTGGTATCATATTAGTTGTTAATACCTCAAAGGTAGTATTCCATGAACGATGTATTAAATATTTCATATCTTCATTAGTATCATGAAAACCCATTTCATACTTTTGATACATAATAGGTTGAGTTAGATGTTGATGATTCTTTGCGGATTATCCTATACACATCATTGAATGAAGCATGAAGGCTCTTTATGGTCCGTATATCCCTATAGTATGGGTGATATAGTTGAAAATCCATGTACTAGACAAGACCTGGGATCAGGAGGCCAAATAATGTGCCTAGTGGATAGATTTATTTTATGACAGAGTTTTTCCACCCTTGGAAGGTTGACTTGGGGATGAGTTCCTTTAACTGGGGATGACTGTATGAACCCAGTTTTTATCTCATGTATGGATCCTTTTAATTTTGGAATAATTATTTATTTTGGTCCTAATATGAATGGCTAATTAGTTCATGGAGGTTATGAGAGCATCTAGGGATTTTTCCGAGCTCGTAATCTCAACCAGTGGAGAATATCACTAGTTCCCATGGTTAGTAGAAACCATGCAACCCAACCAACATGTTCTCTCATAATCATCAAGGGTTGGACAGAGGGACAAGAAGGGCACAAAGATTACCCAAACCATGCGTCTTGTTTCATATTACTATGTGGGAATATTAAAAAGATGAATAATAGGGAGAAAAAAAATTCACATGGTTATTCAAATCATGTTCATGAAACAATGTGTGGTCCCCCTTGAGACAGTGTTCCTTGCACGGTTGGTACACAGTCTAGACAACTGTTTGGAAAAACCATGAACCCCTATATTTCCTGGGTAAAACTACTAAAATAACCTCAATGACTTAATATCTATTCTATCTTCCTCCCTTACACATTCTAGGGGATGAAGCTCTCTTTTTCCTCCCATAATAATCTCTCAACCACTCATCCGTATTTTTATATCGCAGTTATACATCAGATGTCGGATCACTATTCTATTGATATCATTAGACTCATCTTGGTAATATATTTGATCCTATATCTTGGTTCATAATTGCCACCCCCTAAATTACATTATTTTTATGTAGGATCACATTCCATATTTTCAGGTAATTGACACATTCTTTTGTGTTTCTCCAACCAGGGACAAACTATAGGCTGATACTAGATAAGGAGAGTGATATATCCCTTGAAGTAGGTGGTCCAATCATCCCTCATGTATCACCATTTTATAAACAACCTCTATTATTCTCATGCCAATTTCTTCTGGTATTTCTTATTTAATTCATATTCCTATCTTATAATCAACATGATCAACTCTAGAACCCATTATATATTCCTAGGTTCTGACCTCAACTCTGACCACCCCATGTTGGGTGTTTCCTCTTACATTCCATTAGTGGATTTTTATGGGTATCTATGCCACGGTTAAGGGGTGATTGAAATATCATTCATAAAGTTATGTGTTATAATTAAATGAATGAATTGTTATTGGCTATTAAATTAGAGTATCACTTGAACCTTCTTAGTTAAGAGTTTTAATAAAAAAAATGAATCTAAATTATAAATGTAAAGTATAATATATGTATCACTTGGACTAATTGGATTTAATTAAAATACGGGGTTGTATTTCCATATCACACATTTCCATGCTTAATATAAGGAATTGGAGTGAACCTAATTAATGATCAAGTAATCAAATAACTAAATGGTTTAATTTCCTTAAAGAATTGTCACTTAGTATGAAATAAGATGTAATAAACCTCCTTAATTTTTAAAATTCATGAGTATTACATGACCTTAATTAAATAATGAATTACTTATAAGGTGTTGATTTCATAGGGACCTATTATTCTTTATTAGAATGGTTTTACTTTATCTATACTAGGATTCCTATGGGAATGATAAGAGAACTTAAAGACCCCATTTCTATTCAAGGATGTAGGTTTCCAAGGAAGATACCCACTTTGCAACATGTTCCTTCTCTATATATGGATTCCAAGCATGGATCTATAGGACCCATCCAATTTTATTCAGATATTAGGATGCCATGGATAGAATCATTGGATACAGATTGATGTCTATGAAAACGTGGCACCATGGATACACCTATTTCTCCAAGTAATTTGTTAACCTGTTTTACCTTAGATGAGATCCTCTATCTTAGTGATAATCATACTTCGGTGGAATACTTTTGGTGATACCCCTTGGATTACACTCAGACACCTTATATCCATGCTACAGGTTATCATTGAGTTGGATTAACCCTTGAGGTAAAGGATTCCTTGGTTACTACATTAGATCATTATCATTATAATTATCATAAAGGATTCTTTGGTTATTACCTTGGATCCTTTTTCATTATTATTATTATTATAGGATTTATTTGTCTAACCTTATATTTTATTACTTCACTTAGTATAAATTGGAATATAATTTATTAAATGATTACTTGTTCAGTAACTAGCTGAGGATGAAGTAGGTATCATGGTATTTAAATTACTAATGTGCTTTAAATTTATATACCTACACACAGTATTAGTTTATATTCATAGACTACATTTCAGCCACCATTGGTGGTAGACTACTAAGATTTATCTCATACCCTATCAGGCCTGCCAATGGTACTCTATAATATTATATGTTTGCATGTGTTCATAAGGGGAAGTGTCCCACTTTGGACACCTGATCATGATTCTCTTGAATTAGGATGGAGCTTGGTAGTAGATGACTGGGCCAGTGCTTGGGATGCAGGATATGTTTTTGGATTCTTTGATTTATTTTTGTAAAAAATGTATAATACTACATAATTATTTGATGTATACATATTTTCTAGTTTTATAGGGACAAAACATATATTATCATTATTTTTTATATAATTCGGTTTTAAATTTTAGTATTTTTATCAGTTTCATGGTTGTCTATATCATGCTTACACTAAGGTGGGTTACTGGACCAGTTGTTACAGTGTCTGTTTCTTTTGTTCCATCAATTTACATATTCTTATACTACTTACTTATTTTAACATATATATATATATATGGTTTTCTACACTCTATTAATTATTTCATACTCTCCATACATACACACTCTAGGACTTCACTGATAGTTGGAAACTTATTGCATATGAGGGGAATTCTTAAGGCCTTGTGGCCGAACGAGTTCGGTGAACCCATGTTTGGGCGTCAGAATAATAGTCATATATAACTCTATTAATAAGATCCTTGAATACAAATTGTGTATTATAAAACCCAAATAGAACAACTACAAACTCATATGCCCATATGTTGTTTAAAACACCCTATTTAGAAGATCTTCCTCTTTCACCTTCAACTAATGGTGCCCTGACCTAAGGTCAATATTCAAAAAATATTATTCTCTATGGATCATATCAAGAAATCATTAATATGAATAGAGGATAATCATTATTACCTGTGATGTTAATCTTTAATATATAATCAATGAAAATTATAATCGAACCATCATTATTTTAAACAAATAAAACTGGATCACACCATGGTGAAGTTCTAGGATGAATGAAACCTTTATCTAGTAATCCTTTCAACTTATTTTCCAATTCCAAAAGATCTAGTTGATCCATTCAAAAAAGAGTTTGGAAGTTGGTTTAGCATTATAAAAAAAGTTAACAATAAACTCAACCTCCCAATCATGAATAACACTAGGAAAATCATTAGGAACTACATCTATATATTAATTTACCAAAAAACATAACTAATTTGAACAGTTTCTTTCTTTTGAACAACCCGAGAAAGGTAACTTTCACTCCTGTATTTAGTCAATTTCTCAACTTCATGGTAGGTTATAAAAGACATGAAATCATTGAATAAAGATTTATTGGATATTCAACATATCTTATCATGATAAAATGAAATCAATTCCATAAATAAAATAATATCAAACTCTAATATCTCTAGTTCAATATGATTTTCAAGAAACACCATCCCACTAATAATAATAGACAGATTCCAATAAATCATGGTTTATTTTATATTTACACCCAGAGTATTCAACAAAAGTTACATATTATTTTCATGAGGTGATATTATTATTTTCATGTAAATTTCATAAAAATTACATAATGTGATGATTATAAGTCAAATAGGGCATTTTCATTATTCAAATATGTAGGATCCCATGTTTTCATATGATATATAGATATTGTTTCGGTTTAAATTGTTACTTATGACCTAATGTGAGTACCCAATGTGATAATGGGTTATTGAGGGGTGTCAATGGGATATTCAAATCCCTTATTTTTTGAAAAAAATATAATTTTCATAATTAGTAGAAACCATGTGGGGTAGGACACACAATGTTTCTAACCATACAAGGCCTAGAGAGAGGGATGAAGGATCCCACATGGTTTGAGGAAACCATTAACATGGGGGTAAACTCCCTTGTGAGGGCCTATGTAGTTTTTTATAGAACATGGGACATACTTATCACATAGGTTTTGAAAACTGTGTGCACTAATAGTGCAAGGTTCCATATTCACATGGTGAAGTGTGTATGATTGGTGAAAGGTTTGGCCAAAAAATTTTTCCATATAGTACGGCCCATTATTTTTTGGGGGAAACAATTTTTTCTCCATTAAAATTGTTTACAACTTAAACCAATTCATATTTTATCTTCCCTTGGACAGTAGTGAGAACTTAGGAGCTCATTCGAAATAAAAAAAATAGGATTGGTTGAAGATTATATATTTAATATTGGAAGAAGTTTTGTGATGTGATCATCAAGCGATTCTTGGTTCAAGGCGGCTCGTACTACGAGGCTATGTACCATCGAGATTTCTCTC
This sequence comes from Viscum album, assembly GCA_963277665.1. NCBI lineage: Eukaryota > Viridiplantae > Streptophyta > Magnoliopsida > Santalales > Viscaceae > Viscum > Viscum album. The sequence continues at coordinate 114,199,101 of OY728139.1, read as the reverse complement.
ATATGGTTCTATGGTTCTGGTTTACTGGGGTGGACTTATATATCCCTCATTTTTCTAGATCCAATGTCTTATCTCAATTCAGATTACTCCACTTAGGTCAACACATTGATGATATAGAAAGACATGGGTCTAAGTGTGTTTGTTTTAGAAGTGTCGGGGTTGCTTCAGTTTCGGTGGACTGGTGGTGTTGAGATTTTATGGTGGTTTTTTACTAGTCTAGGAGTGGTTCTAATATGTTTTTAGATGGGTAAATTCCTTATATTTATGAAGGTAATCAGTTGTTCTACGATGATCCTGTGTATTTTGGTGGTGTAAATTATTTTTGATGGGTGGTTCTCACTATTGAGGGAGAGGCCATCATGTATAGTTTGGGTCATGGTGTGTAGTTCAAGGTGGATATTTGAATGAGGCAATATAAAGTCGTTTGTTTGAAATTAGAATTCAGAAACTTATATTTCAATTTTGTTCTCAAGAAGGTAATTTTGTATGTGTATGGTGATGATATAATGACAGTGATGGGTTAATGGCGTCGAAGATGGGATAACTGTGTTCTTGGGTTGTTTTCAATTTTTTAGGTATGGTATTCGTATTTGTGTTTTATGTCTTGTGAAGTATTTTTTATTTCATGTTTTTAATTTCGATGTATCCGAATTATGATGTTTACAGTTAGCATTAAACCATAAAGGGTCTTTTTGAAAATTAAAAAATAGATTTGGACTATATGAGATTACTTTTGGCATAGTTTATTATTTATGTCTTGGATGTTTATCTTTTATGGTTATTAATATTCTTCCATTATTGATCAGTATGATTTCAACCACTATGTTACAATCTAACATTAGGTAATAGTATCCCCATAGTCACACCTTAGTCCCTCAATTCTAGTCGGCATCCTCCGACCTTATGGGAGATGTGCTTGTGGAAATGTCACCCACTAGCTTGTGGAACCATTTAGTGGCATCTTGGTCAAGACATTACAAAGTGGTATCATAGAGGTTTTCATTTCTAGGTTTCTTAATATTTTTAGATAATAGGAATGGATTAGAAAAGTATTCAAATTTTCCATTTAGATATTTCTAGGAGTAGTTAACCCATGTATTTGAAAAAAATCCAAATTTCCAAAAATAGAAATTTTTGATTTCTAGTTTTTCCAATTATAGTTGATTTAATTCAACTGTTGGGTGGAAGACTTATGGTTCAATGTTTATTCTAATTCTGGATTTTGATTTTTTCCAATGAGATTAGGGTATTCATACTAGGCATCATTTTTAGGTAATTTTATTGGATTCACTTTCATGTATTATGTCATTCCATATAGGATGCATTTCTTGATTGAATGACATTGTGATATGTTGTTCATGTGATATACCTGCTATTGTGATTGGAGATTAGTGTATGGAATTAGGTAAAATGTTTAGTATATAGAATACCTTCAATAACCTTTATATTTATTTCCTCATTAATCTACAAAAGACACCATATACAACCAATTTTTTCATGTTGAGTCATAAATCATTGGTCCTATGGACTAGAACGTGTAATGGTGTAAATTAAGTGGATTATATATTTCGGTTCATGAGGTGTATGAGTCCTTATGTATATGAAGTTACACAACATTTATTTCATCCATTTAAATAAAATTGTGAAATGACTATGAATTAAAATTGAAATTAAAATTAAAATTAAAATTTTTAAATAGAAAACATAACCTTGACTAGTATTTTGGGTTGGAATTGGGCAGTGTCTCTAGTAATGTTACCATAGTTTCTTTTTACATAAACTTTTCTTTAGGAGTTAGTAGAGGGGTTTGACCTGTTTATATGAAGGTTTTGACCTATCCTACACTTTTAGTTGTGAAATTTTTGTTATCAATATTTTATGATGGGGTTTTTTAGAATTATAGAGACATTCCACGATGAATTTCTGTCATTTATTCCATAAGGGTGGGAAAAACCATGCTTCGAAGGTTTTCGGCCGTGGGATACCTGTGGATCCTCCTACAGTTCCATCCAAGATAGTAGATTTTTCACCATACCGAAGTATTGATTAATTGTTCCTTGAGGGGTTTAATTCCATATGCATACTTTTTATGGACAACTAAAACTTACCCCATCTATGATAGAGATGATGCATGTCTTCTAGAAGCACCATCCTCCAAAATATTTAGGGGTTGAAGGTCCACATGATATTTATTTATGGATTGAGACTACATTTTACATTTTCTAGAATCTTGAGACACCTCATGATAAGAGAGTGAATCTTATAACTTATATTCTTTGAGGAGTAGTAAAGTGATGCTCAGATATTTCAAACTAGGTTGATAGGATATAATATATGGTTAGGGGTGAATTATAAAAAAGGTTATATAACTAATTGTTCCATAATACAATGAGATCAAAGTGGGCTAGTGAGTTTATGCATCTGGAGCAGGTCATGATGACTTATATGGAATATTTGTAATTCTTTATAGAGTTGAATAGTTTTTCACCAATACACAATGCTATGGAGCTATCGAGGGAAAGTTATTTTGAGGATGGTGTTAAAAATTAAATTAGGTATTTGGAAAATATGGTCAAGTTAATGAATATTATAGAAATAGTTAATCAGGAACTATTTACATACCAAAACATGAGGGAAGATGGGGGAATAGTGTAGGGAAATATAGTCTCGCATCCTAGTGGTTAGGCTTCCAGTTGTAGGAAGAGACATTTTGAGGAATCCTATTAGGTGAGTACCGACTAGGATATGAGTAATGGTAGTGAATTTTTCTATCATCACTATATATGAAATTGATATGTGAGCAATTAGTGTGATTGAGACCTAGTTGAGTGCTGAGCTTATTGCAGGATGGGTCACATACATTTTTTTTACAGGACCTTCCCTCTAGTAGTTAGTGGAAGGGGTCAACTCCTACTTCTAGTTTAGGAGTGATTCTTAAATATCTATGTCAAGTTTGGATTTAAAGTAATACCAGACATTTAGGTTGAGATGTTGGTCATTACTAGGGTATCTAGGCACCGGTTTTACGTAGATAATAAGGTGGGATTTCTTGAGGTTTGGATATTGTGTCACAGATCCATAGTTCATGCCATATATATTTATTACAACCTATCCACAAGGAGAAAAGTATCAAACTGCCTATTATGAGAGGTAAAATTTTATTATACTATATGTTATCATATATGTTTTTCAATATAGGTGCATCTCACAGTTTCATATCTATTCCTATTATAGAGATCATTGGGGTTGTGATTCAGTTTTCTGATGGTGTGATGACACTTAACACTCCATTTGTGATTAAATTGGAGGGTGTATTCTAGTGTAGTGAGTTCCCCCTAGAGACTAGTAGGTTTCAATTTATTTGGGATCATTTTATCATAATGATTACTGGGTTTTATGTTATAATTGGGATGGACTGGCTTGTTTTTTATCAAGAAAAAATTTATTTATATCAATATAGGGTGATGTTCACATCACCAGAGGGTAGTGTATTTGTTCACAGAGTTGAGTGGGATGTCCAAGAGAGCTGAGCTAGACCAGAGAATCATGGGTTGGGAAAGAAGAATGTCTAGATTACTATTTTATATCTAGATGATCAGTGGTCATGCCAGAAAGATATAAATCTAGTGGAAGATCATTTCATCAATGTTTTCCTAGAATAATTCTCTAATTTACCACCTGAGAGAGGTGTTGTTATCTATAAATATTGTTCTAAGAGTTGTACTGGTATCCATTTCTCCTTAAAAGGATAAATTATATGAAGTTGTAGGATCTCAGGAGGCAGCTTGCAAACATGAAGGTAAAGGGTTTTCTACGACCCAATACTTCTCCATGGGGTTCTTCGGTCCTTTTTGAAACAAATGAGGATGTTACCCTTAGGTTATGTGTAGGTTATCGAAAATTGAACAAGTTTATTATTATGAAATGATATCCCTTTACATGGATAAATTAACCTTTTGATCATATCAAAGGATATCAGGTGTTTTTGAAAATAGAATTGATATCTTGGTACGATGAGGTGCATGATCAACCTATAGAAATATCTCATACAAATTTCTGAAAATGGAATGGTCTATACGAGTATCTGGTTATATCGCACAGTCTTACAAAAGTACTAGAAGTTTTCATTGCATTGTTGGACTAAGTTTTCTTACATTATCTACATTCATTTTTCATGGTTTTTGTGGATAATATCTTTGTGCATTATCACAACAGGCAAGACCATTCCAAACATCTTGATTTCATTTTGGATACAATTTGATAACATCAATTATACGATAAGATCACAAAGTGACACTTCTAGATGGATAAGATTCACTTCCTAGGTCATATTATCTCAAATACAGTAGTATCAGTTGACCTATATATGTTGAGATATGTAGTTTTCTAGGATCATCAAAAGAACGTCTTTGATATAGAAAGTTTTTTTCGGCTATCTAGGTATTAAAATAATTCCATAAAAGTGTTCTCCCTCTTAGAGGAATTGTTTATGGGATTTAATAAAATGGTTATAAAGTTTTTATGGATTGACAACTTTAGGAAAAAATTTCTGGATTAGAATGAGATATTAACTTCAGTGATGGACTTTATTCTACCAGAGTTTGGTTGGAGCTACACTGTGTATTGTGACACATCATGTATTGGTATAGGAGCTGTTCAGATGTAGGATGATAGAGTCATGATGTACATGTATCTTCAGTTGAGGCCACATTAAGAGAATTACCCAAAACATGAACTTAAGTATGTTTTAGTTGTTCATACTTTGCGATGTTGGAGACATTACTTACTGGGAGAGAATTTATTTTTTTTACACATACCATAAGAGCCTCAAGTATATATTTCCATATTGTGATCTAAATATGAGGTAGCAAAGGTGGGTTGAGTACCTACAATCATTTGATAATGATCTTGCTAATATGTCTAGGAATGGAAATGTAATGGATGATGCACTGAGTAAGAGTACTCAAATACAGGTAGTTAAGGAGGCCAATAGTGAGTGGAAGATTATGAATTTTTTTTATCAGAGATTCACTTGGTGGTTGAGGGTAGCCACATAAATTTTTTTATTTCATCTTTAGTTGTTCCCTGTACCTTTATGGATAGAGTAAGGATGATAAAACTATTGGATTCTAAGGTCCTAGTCCTATGGGAGAGTAGGGTAGGTGAGGAACCACCTCTTGGTTTCACAATTGGTGAGGATGAGATCCTACGTAATCATGGTCACATATGGGTTCCACTAGACATTCTTAAGGAACTAATGTGGGATTTTACCACCATAGTTTGGTAAGTTCAAACCAACTTCACCAAGATGTGTCATGACTTAAACCATCAGTAATAGTGTTCAGGTATGAAATTTGTGATTACAAGTTTTTTCTAGAGGTGTTCCACACTTTGAAGGAGGAAAATCAGCAGCTATCTAGGTATTTAATGTAGTTACTCATTCTTGAGTGGAAGTGGGAAGATGTCATGATAGATTTCATGATAGTTTTAAAAAACTCTCCTCCAGGTAGTGATGTTATATGTGTTGTTTTTAATAGGATCATGTAGGTTTATCATTTCTTTTTGACTAGGGAGACATTATCTATGGAAGATCTTGGAAGGAAGTATATCCTTGATATAAGAGGCTTCACAGGGCCCCTCATACTATTTCTTCCTATTGGGATTCTTTGATTATATCTCATTTCTAGGAGATTTGGTAGAGTTCATTGGGAAAAATGGTGATTTTCAAAACAAAAAACTACCCTAAGTCCTATGTCCAGTTAGATTTCATGATTTAAGTTCTTGTGGAAATGTTGTGAGAACGCATCTGGGATTTTGGGGGATCTTGGGATAGGCATATTCCCCTCATTGAGTTAACCTACAAAAATAGTTATCAATGAACTATACATATGTAACCTTATGATTATTTATATGGTATTTCATTTCAATTAACCCTTTTCTTGTGAGAATTAAGAAGAATCATCATTTTTTATACCTCAACTTATTTAGGAGACTTCAGAGAAGGTCTAGTTGATTTAAAAATGGATGGATACCACACAATCAATGTTGAAATATTACACCAATATCCATCGATTGCATCTGAAGTTCAAGGTCATGGATGGATTTTTTTTCATCTCATAGAGGATGGTACATAGATGGATTATAAGATTGGGTAATATTTTACAATGATATATCAGGAAATTCAAAATTTGGGAGAGAGTCTTTCCATTAGAATATCGGTTTTAGATACCTCATAGGTACCAATAGATGCATGAAATCTTCTATATATCTCAGCTATACTGATATCAATCATACATATATCTTATTTTCAGCTTGAGGATGCTGATTTAATGGTATATATTTCATTGGAGAAGAATCCTATATCTGTTGTTGACATGAGAACAAAGGATCTCTGAGGTCAGTCAGTTTCTATTATAGGGGTGCTATGGTAGAACATCCATTTATAGGATGAGACTTGGGTGTGGGATCAAGATGCACATGCTCAATATCCATATTTTTTGTCAGGAAAATCTTGACCACCCTTCATTGGGAATTTTGGGGACTAATTGTTATAAAAGGAGAATATTGTCAGATCCCAAGTTTTCATATGAGGTACAAATATTGTTTTTAGTTTAATATACTTTTTTATTGCCTTATATGAGTACTCAATGTGATTATAGGTGATTCAAGGATATTTGGGGTTTGTTCAGAGCCCAGATCCAAGACTTTTGAAAAAACAACACCGGATACATCTTTAGAAGAAACCGTGCTGGGAAGGCTGAATAGTTTGTCTAACCATGTGAGGGATGGACATAGGGCTGAAGAAGTATGTGTAGTTTGAGAAAATTGTATAGAATGGTGTGCACACCCATTAAAGGGTCTCAACATTTCTCTGATAGATCTTGAGACACAGTTTGTGAATCGTTTAGAAAATTGTGCGCACTAACCGTGGGAGGTTACCTCTTCACATAGTGAAGGGAACAAAGTTTTAATATAGTTAGACCAAATCTGAAACTTAATATTTTTTTGGGTAAATTACCAATTAACCCTTAGTTTTTTTAATAACTTTAACCTATTATTATTCTCTATTCCATTGGAAAATAGTGACAAATTGGTAGAACCTATGAAAGGTAAATGGTAGGCTTCAATGTTGGTTCTTCATATGAACATTGAATTGAATACCATTAGTCTTGATGGATTCACAACAGAAATTTATTTTAACATCTTATACCATTCTTAATTTGATTCTATATAGAAACATTAATTTAGGTGCAAGATAATATTCTATATTTCTAGGTTCTTTGTCTATTCAATGTTTTTATTTTGATCTAGATTGAACTAAAAGCTGATTCTAGATGAGTTATCTACCACAAGCTTATAATGGGTGGTATATAACTTTCTATTGGGGTTGGTGTTTTACATGACTAGTTTCAATTTTTCCATGCATCAGACAATTCATTGGAATCCCATTAATTAATTGAACAACTCAATTCAGTGAATTGGAACTTTTTAGAGATGTCCACTAGTCTGATTGAGTTTTTAGAGGTTATTTCCCCAACCGAGGCCACCCATGGGTGTGCATTTATCTTTTCATATTGACAAACCTCCATTGGGGTGTGTGTGTTCATACCTACTTAGAGGATTCCCATTAGAAATTGAATTAAATAAAAATAAGATATTAGTAGAAGAATTTCCTCCATTTCAAGGTGATAACATGATGTTGTTTGTTTTAATTACTTGAATAAATTTTATATCAATTTTGGAAATGAGTGGGTAAACTCATGAAATTTATTTTATTCTGAATAAATAATTTAAATGAGATGATGATAAGAAATGTTACAGGATTCATTGGTTGGTATTGCTTGGATCCTAATTCCATTAAATTCTGTAGATTTTTCTACCATGGATCTTGATTGTGGTAGTAGACTCATTGGTTGATATTTCTCCATGGGTACTAATACCATATGATGAATTGTGATTTGATATCGCTTGGATCCATTTTTCTTAGTATCATAGTGGAAATGCTATTTGGACCCCGCCAAAGTCTTTATCGATTTTTCACTGAGATTATCATGGAACTCGATGAGGATGCCTTGGTCTTATATAACTTGGATCCAGAACTTCGTGACCTGACAATTTTTATTACGTGGTTCAACCATTTTGGATTAATTTATTATATGGAGTGGTTTTGGTGAATGTTTTACTAGTTATACGGTGTGGCCATGATGGATATTTTAGACTTGGTTGTGTGGAGTGGTTTGGGTGGGTATTTTTACTCCTGTGGTTAGACTAGACTATAGTAGTTACTTATTTCTATCTTACCACAACCCTTATTATGGAAACATGAATATCTTTTATAGGGAGACTTATTTGGATAAGGAAATTTCACTTTAATTATATCACACATTCCTTGGGGTACTTTTATTTAATTTCTATTATACCTATGATATACATAGCAAAGTATTTAGCTTGTATTTCATTGCTTCGATTTCTTATAGACACTTTTGGTTATTGATGAATGAGTTTTATCTCACACTCTATCTGGGAAATCATTGGGTAACCAAATAAACTACATGGATTCAGGTAAGGATTAGAGAAAGTTCCTAAATACGATACATTATTTGTGGTATGATTAGGAGAATGGGAACACCAAACCGAGATGAGACTTGTGATGCTAGATGGGAATGTTATTTTAATATTTTTGTTATTATGTTACATGTATTGTATTGAATGTTTGTATACCTATTTTTATACTTTGTGGAAACATATCCAGATCTTAATTTATATATGAGATTACTTTTCACATTTTTATGTTTTTCCTATATTGTATTTTTATCCACTTTATAGCTTTTATCTACTTCTGCTATTGATATGTATGATATCTACGAATGTTTTAAACACTCACATGAGGGAATAGTCTCCCCAAATACACTCCCTAGGACCTTGCTGGTAGTCTAAAACCTTTAGTGTTGGGGGAGATACACTAGAATCCATGTGCCCCAACAGTTCAGGGAACCATTTAGTGGCATACAAGATGGTAATTTTCAAAATGAATAAGTATCATTCCTACTATAACTTCATTAGATGTCCCAACATCAACTGTTTTAGTAGAAAATGATTTTTCTACAACTGTTTTTTTGTGATTATTTATACCCTAAAAACTAACGTTTGATACAAATTATCATAATGCCATAAGTCATTGCAATTAAAACATATGTCTCTAGATTGGATATCAGTTACCCATTATGAGATTGTCCAAGAATATTTTACTCATAGTTAAGAGACACATGATAAAACTACCACACATAACAAACCTTTCAAATCCTATTAAACATTCCATGAAATTTCTTTTACCTCACGAGTAACATGTTGGGGCTTACCTATATATTTATTAATTAACTACTTCCCCCTTACGTTCCACCATGACCACTTCATACTCTTATTATCATGAGGTATATACGTGTGGAAAAATTCCATCTCAACTTTCATAGAAAAATGAAGAACATTCTCATAAATTATAATTTCTTTTGAGGCAAAAGTTCATAGTCAACTTGGTTTTGATAGCGAGTAAAATTTATTAATTTTAACTTCAAGATTATAAATAAAACATGTCATTTACCTAGATAATATTATAAAATTTTATTCATATGAAGCTAAACAATATTCATCTTTTTTTACTAAATTCATTAATTCTTTTTTAATTCAGTCTTAAAAATACTTATGGAAGTATTTATCAGGGAAAATATTCTAAAATTTGTCTTATCCCCTAGAATAAATATCATCTTTCCCTCTGTTATTCCTAACCAAATACCAACATTGATCAACATGAACTTCAAAATAATAAATTAAAAGAGTTTATTTTTTATAATCTGAACATCACATGACTTCAAATATATTTTCTATATCATTAATCCATCCTTTGGTTACCATTGGATTTGAAGTTTCATTAAAATATAGAGGGATTTATTTCATGAAATGATCAATTAATGACATGTTCCTGTATGATAAATTGGGATTCTCTATAACATTTATTCAAACACCATTAATATCATGTTCAAATAATTAATCACTATAAAAAATTACTATGTTCTTATTCTATCCTTTTAAAGATGCTGATTTGGAAGTATATTTTCCTCTTGATACCTTTCTACTTCAACTTCCATTTTCCCTCAATGGAAAAAAATTTCAATAGCCATTTATTAAAATAATAAACATAGTAATCATTAAATTCTAGTTAATTTTGAAATAACCATAATGAAGGATCATTCAACGGTGTTCAATTAATATTATCATAATCTCTATATTTTTATTAACCTTTCATATAAAACCAATTATAAGGACCCAACATTAAAACATTACAGAATATTGAGTGTTTATTCAATAAATCACTTTATCATATTTTGATTATCTTTATATTTTATAATATTACATAATTTGGATATAACTCTAACCTAAGAGACCCATATATTAAAAATAAAACACTTTTACTCAGTATCCATTTTCCCCACATTTATTATTTTCATGAAAAATCATTATGAAGTTCAAAAAGACTTATTAGTTTTTCATAACCGTCCTTAAACCCTGTGGGGAAGTTTTGAAAATCTGGTATGAGCAAAAAATATTAATAATGTATATAAAAGGAAGAAAAATTCTTTTATCTAGTAAGAAGTATAAAAATCCGTAAAATGATTACCTTTTTCAAAAATATTATTTGATGGTATGATAAAATATAAATCTTCTGAAAAATAAAACCCTTTCTACTAATAAACATTTAAAACTCATAGAATGAAAAAAAGAAACTTTTTAGGTGACATAGAGAATTATAGTCATAACCTATGCCTAAAATAAGGTGATATCAGTTAAATACATAGGTGAAAACTCTTCAATAAACAACATATTTACTTTACTTTAAATACAAGTAACATAACCAAATGAATTAGAGAACTATAATGGGGCTCCCCAATCATATAAGATGTACTGGGAACACCCATTCATATAACCTATATTGGGCTTACCTTTTCCTATAAACGGTATGCCTCAACCACCCATATAAGCTATACTAGGCTCACCCAATACTCATATATAATGATAATTCACCATATCAAGAATAATTTTTTTATTATTGAACCTTTTCATCATTAAACCCTTGAAAATATAATTTGAATCGTTATCTAAAACACTTCCAGATATCAAAATACACTTTCATTAAAAAATCCATATTCAAAATTAAAATTCCATAAAAAAGAGAAAGTGTTTTTTTATTTGAATAAAACATAAATTATGGCCAAGTAAAACTAATATAAAATTACAATTATGGTAAAAAGAAATTTTTTTAATTCTATAATAAAACATTACTTTTTTCCTTTTGTGAATAAAGTCAAAAAGTTTCATATAAAATATACAAAAATATATCTTTTTAAATCCATTGAAATAATGTAAAAAATAAAAATAAAAATCTTTTATAATCCATTTATATTCATATAAATACATATAAAAATAATTTTTAATAATATAAACATGGATGGAAAATATTTAGAGAATTAATATTTAAAACATTTTGAAACAATGTTTTAATATAAAGTGTTCTAACATTGAGTCTGACTTGTAAAACATTATTTATCTTCTTGAATAATAAAATTATGGTTTTTATTTACATAATTTAAAACCGTTTTCAACTTCATTATTTATTTTATTTTATTTATTACAGTGTTATATTGAATTTATTAAGAAATTATGTTCAAAACAGACGTTTTGACTCTAGTGATGGTGGTTACCGACAAGGCTCTGATGTTGGTGTCACGAACACTGCAGGTCCTTAACCTAGTTTTGAGTAGTGAATTGTGGGTGAGGTCTTTAAATGATTTTCTCATCGTTACGACTTCTTCGGATCCACCATCTTACATGCCCAGTATCCCAGTCATTACTCTCACTCATTGGTTCTTATCTCCGGTAAATGGTTACCCTATGGTGGATATTTCTCTAGATGATCTTGGTGTGGACTCGGGTTACCACTTACGATCCTTTGGGTTTAATTTCATCCATGTGAGACCATCTATATCTTACCTTATATCCTTTTTGGATATTTTTCTCTCGGCCATTCTATGGTGGCGTCAGTGATATTGAGGAGCTCTATTTTTCATCGGTCTTTTATCCATAGAGGATTTTGTGAAGGCTTAGCCTCTGTATTTTAATTTTTTTAATCTAAAAGGATCTTACTTTCTAGGTAGCCTCATTACACTCACTACATGATGGAATAAATCTCATATGTGTTTTGGGTGTGGTTTCTAGGTCTTTCGTTTCTATTTCAGAACCCATTTTTCTTGCAAAGAATGGGGGATGTGCTGTGTTTCTTATTATAAATGGATGGGTACAATCATATTTTCTAGAAATCATCTTCAGTTAAAATTTTTATAGAATTGCATCTATATGTGTCTTTAACCTAAAAATTTATTCTTTGAGATAGTGAATGTTTCTCCAAGTGGTAGAAGGTTTTCTACCAATTTCCTTCTATGTTCTGTGTCGAATGCCATCAACAAGGTTACTTTGTGGAGATATGACATTATATATTATTTGGCATCAAGGTTTCAAGGATGTTGGATGGAATTTCCCTAATTTATTCCCCTAAAACTTATATTCTTCTTATTATTTATAATTTGGATCTTTCTCCTTTGGTTCTTGAGGAACAACTAGCATCAGTTGCCTTTCTAGAACCTGAGTATTCAAATTATTTCCTAGTTGAGACTCCCCCTTCTTATGGGGTCATGCCTAAACCTCCCATGGAACATCCTCCTTAAATGGAAATATATGATCCAATGGATTAGTTTTGGTTATTGATTAATCACAATAAAGAATCAGAGGTAATTAATTTGGTCTTGTGTGTTAGGGATTAGATGGTTGTGGTTAAAGTTCTTCCACTATCTTCCATGGATGTTTAGGATAGTTTGTATGTTCAAATGGAGATAGTCACTAATAAGACTCCCTCATACTTTACTCTCTTAGATAGGGATTCCCAACCATAATTCTAGCTATAGGTGGTATACTGGTAGAGGATGAACTAGATTCCCCTCACTAGTCATGGTCCAAGCCATCTCGATTTACTATATTAGGATTTATATATATCAAAGTGGATTACTTTTACACTTAAAAATTTAATAAGGGAGGGTGTATTCTACCTTCATTGTCTATGGAAAGTGTCTTGATCACTAATTCAAAATATAAAAAGGTTTCATGCATGTAATGATTTTCCACTAAAAATGGGATCCTAGGCTACAGGGCCATCATCCTCACCTCCCAATAACCTCCATTCACATTTGGAATTATAGGGAAAATATGTGTGGATACCCTAGCTTGAAATACATGGATATTACATTTATTTTGATAAATACTTACTACATGACACAAATGGATTTCCAATGACTATATTAGTTTAGTGCCTTTGGAAACTCGAAAAAAAATCCTCTAATCATATTGAAAGATCTTCAATATCTCCCATAAAGATCATCCCTTTTTTCCTATCTAAAAAATTTCTTTATATCTTGTGAAAAATAAAACATAAAAAGGGTGAACTCAAAATCTTAGTAAGGTTAAGCATGGAGAACGTAAAACAAACCATAAACATTTGAACGTAAAAACATGAACATAATTTTTAATCATCAAAATCTTGAGTCATGAAATAAATCATGGTAGTATGTAAGTCATAGATCATAAAGTAACATTAACCATTATATAATATCATTAGAATAAAACATGTAATTGTGGAAAACTAATAAGCACATAACATGATTTTCATATTATCCAAGGTATTGTTGCCAAGACCATCATAGTGAACAAAGTCCATTACTGAACCAGGTTTAATTGTCGTTCCAGCCATGTATTAATGAACTGGATTTAACTTCCATTTCAGTCATGTCTATATCATGAGATATAAATATTTACCCAATTAATTAGGTGGAGATATAGGTCCCACCCATCTCATAATGAAATCATTCTTACATGTGCCACAAAACATAAATCATTCATCATAACATAACCCAAGAAATAAAATAGGTATCTTACATATCATTTGATCATAACATAATCCATAAAAATATCATTATATCATTAACAATATAAAATAATAGTAATAATAGGTATTAAAAAATAACCCTATTTAGGAGTTTCATCCTAGATGGAAAATAATTTTGGTAAAATACTTGAACTTAGTTCTTGAGGAAAATATCCTTTCTTCTTCAAAAATGTTTTCTTTTATCAAAATGCCACGAAATTTTAAAAGAAAAGAATATATTTGAAAATAAACTTGAAATATTGTAGAGGAATATTCATGTAAATAAGGCGTTTGGAAACTGTAAAAATTCATTCATGCCATATACGTTAAACAAAAAAACATTCTCCTCATACTTTTGCTGGAAAAGTCAAAAAAGTACCTCGTATGGTAAACAAAAGAAATATTTCTTCCATACCATGTAGTAAATGTCATAAAGGGGTAAAAATGAACCGAAAAATACCTGTAATAATAGTAAACATTTAATGTAAAGATTTTTAGGAAACATGGACATGGATAATAAATATAAGCCCAGTAAATACTTATGTATAAGCAATCTCGGATAAAAATGAGATTGAAAAATTATCCCTTACCTTAAGTCCAATTTCGTCCATATGTGTCAAAAACTCATGTATTGTGGGTTTAAAAATATTCTTAAATTGTAAAAAACCCATAATAATATTTATGATATAATATATGATTCACTTATGACTTTATATTACCCGTTCATTTGTAAATTCCATGTTTGAAGGAGCGTGTTGGGTAATAATTGTCTTATTTATCGTACATGATTGGACTTTTTATTATTGATATTATTACCTAGATCATGATTTTCATACTTATAAAATTAAAAACATGATTTATATATCACATATATTCAGTATATATATATAATATAGATAAATTAAATGGAATACACAGTTCATAGAGACGGTAGTCCGTACGTACGCATAAAAGTTGTTTTCATTTCCTTATTGAATTGAATAGAAGTAAATGACATATATATATACATATAAATAAAGTAGAATTACTAGGTCACATTTTTTATTATTATTTATTTTGTATAATTTTTAATCTTTCTTTAATGGTTAACATGAAGAATGAATCTCATCGCGTCGCGGAGACAGTAAGCCGTACGTACGCACGAACAGTGATATCGTTCCCATAATTGTTGAATGGTATTTAAGTGGATGGTGTATAATACCTCATAATTAGTATCATTCTATAATAATAAAATATAGTTATTATTTCCAACATTATATCTATCCATGTAAGGTGGTGGTGAAAAACATATTACACCACAGTGTGGAGACGATAAGCCGTACGTACACACGCGTATTGATTTTGTTTTTCATAGGATGTATAGAAGGTGAAATAGGGTTGTTTCATATTTATAATATCATATCCGTATATGAGTGATAATAATGTTATTACTTTATAATTAAACAAATAAATAATAGGACGTATAAGAAGAAACAAATTTGAAAGAATATGTATAAGATATTACCTCTTCCTTGGCGTGCCTCCTTTAAAGTTTCTCTTAAGGCACTATATTTGCTCTATTGAGAATCCAAGAACCTATATAATGTAACTAAGGAAGTTTAGAATAGACATGTCAAGGTTTTGGCCAATCTTGGTGGATCAAAATTGAGTTAAGATGAGAGGGAGGTGGTGCCCTTTTATAAGAGAAGAGAGGGGCACTTTAGAAAACTTCCAAAATATTAATTTATTATAAATTAAATTTTAATTTAAAATGGTCAAAAACATATTTAATTCTTTTATAATATGATTTTGGTTTGAATACCCATCATCCAATAATTTTTAAAAAGTTTTTAATATTTTTTTATCCTTATCTTTTTGGTTTTAACATTATTTTACCCTTTTTAATCTTACCGTGATATCTTCTTATTTACACATTGTGGGTTAATGTAATTACCATATCATGTAAAAACCCAAAAAATATTTTTTATGATATATTTGGACTTCTATTAACCATTTTTACAAATCTTATATTTTTAGTAATTTAATATCATTTAATATACAATTTTATGTTTAAATTTATGAATTGTGTCAATTTTGGACACTATTTATACATGACTTTTTAAAAAATTCATAAAAACATTATTAATTCGAACCAAAGTAATTATATAATATATAATATTTCAATTCCATCCATAAAATTGGTGTATAACATCAAAATATTCTAATTAAATTCATTTTAATATTTATAAATTCATTTATTTGAATCTTTAATTAATGATGTAATCACTACATGATAATTATGGAAAAATTAAATATATTTATCTAATGTATAAACATTATAAATAAAATACCATAATGTGAGAAATCATTTTAGCTTTCTAATTACTATTTATAGACATAGCGATCTGTTATATAACCCCATATTAAAATCAAGTTAGAAAAAGATATATGTTTAGGTTATAATTATATTAACTTTAAATTAATTCTTATAAAGTGTCCTTTTCACATCCAAGTGAATCCATGAGGTCAAAAATAGACCCAAGGATTTACATGGTGAGAAATATCTCTTAAAATAGGATTATGGAATGTGTTAGGGTAGATTAATACTATAAAAATATTATTTTTTACCCTTATTTACTAGATTTACCCTTTAACCATGGTAAATAAAATAATTACTGAACTTACTATTAATAATTTACAAAAATAAAAAGTAACTATTTACAAAATTTGAACCTTCCTATTTCAAATATGGAATCCATTTTTCCTAATTCAAAACAGAGAATTTGCAGTAATTAATTAAAAATTAATCCCGTTGATAAAAAAGGGTTTCTGTTTAAAACATTGCAAAAGATTCAAATGTTTCTACATATGAATTCAATGGAAATTAATGAAAATGACTAAAATTGAATTAAAATTTAAAAATATATTCTATTTATAATTTAAAACTATTCAATAATATATTTTAACCTTAAAAATTATTCAAATGAAAAAAGAAGTTTTCAATTAAAATTTAGCGTATTTTCACTTTTCAAAAAAATATAAATATTATTAGAAAAAAATAAAAAATTAATCAAATTTAAAATTTTATATCCCCCTTAAAAATAAGAAGTTTATTTTGTCAAATTTAACTTATAAACATGTAAAAAACGAGATTTAAAATAGGTGTTCCATCAAAATGCGGTAAAACTGCATTTTTTTAAAAAATTACTTCTTTTAACTGAAAAATTGATTTTGTTCTCATATCATGTGTTAGATGAATGATAAAGTTGTATAAAATTCGAAATGTTGTTAATAATATTCATTACTGCTAGTTTATATCCCATTAAATAATAATATTTTAATTATATATTGTTGATTAGTGAAACTCGGTATTGCGTACACTGCAAGCTATCGAGGAGGGTCCCTCTTGCGTGTAACACAAACCAAGTCAGCGTTGTATATAGTGCAAACATGATTTGGTGTTGTGTATAACATAATCCAAACATAGTTCATTTATTCATTGAACCAAATCTATACTCAGTGTTGTGTGAAATGAATTCTATCAAAGTAACTTGAAATTGTGTGCAACACAAACCAAGAATAGTGTTGCATATAAAGAAAGTTAATATTGTGTTTCATATAACGCAATCAAATATTGTAGTAGCGTACAGCACAAAACTTCAGTTAAATTAAATAGAATCTATCTCATAAAATATAGGTGTGTTACATTCTACCCCCCCCCCCCCTAAAATGAATTTATCCCTCAAAATTCTTCGGGGTGATAAATGGTTTACTAGTTGAAAGTTTCATTCATGGAAACCCACATCGTACAAAGTAATACTAAAACATCATTTTAAAAAGGAAAGTTAGAAACATAATGGTTACAAAAATTAACTTATAGCTAGGTTTCTATATAGGAGAACATAAATGTGAAGTGAAAACATGGATATGGAAGAGAAATATAACCATCATGTTCAGATGGATAGTGATAGAGAATAATGTTTTGAGAAAGTTAACTACCAGGAAGCCATAAATCTGTGGTGATTTAAGGGACCATCTGATTCATCAGATAATAAGGTACTAAGATAACATTTTCAATTTCAATATCATTTCCCTAATGTTGAATAATTTTGCATGTGAATAAATACTTACATGATTTTGGTACAATCTCGGCATTGTTCGTGCCTTGAACAATTTCCACTTCATCTCTTTTTTTATGAAATGAAACTGAATATGTCATTCTTGAAGTGTTAGAAGATCATGTGATAGAAGGATAGGTCATTCCATAAGCCTTTATCACAAAATTGATAGCACAAGTTATTAACTATACATAAGTTCATATATGGTGAGATTAATCATATATGGTTCCAAAAATTAACTTATACTTCATTTATCATTCCACTTAATAAAATTAAACTTATTTATACTAACCAGGGACTTCCTGTAGGCCAGGGGTAGGTGATAAAGGCCTTTCACACTTCAGTTGTGGGTTCTATTCCCACCGCCTTGTTCGATGCGACAGGTTGTTTCCCAACCTGCGAGTTGTCCTTTTTATAAAAATACACTATTATAATATTCCATAAATAGTATAATAATAAGTTAAATCTTTAAACAATACTATGTGATGTCCAACTTAATCCATTCTAAACTTTAGGATTATCTAAAATACTTCTGTCCAATGTCATGGTACAAATAAAAAAATTACCTGAAAGGTCATATAACAAGCATGTGAATACCATCAATTATCCCCCATATATCATAATATATATCTTTTTGGTTACATTCCAAACATGTGAATACCTTAATCATGTATTCTCTTGAAACATGAAGAAACATAGTGAAAACATGAATGCTGTCAAAAGTTAATTCATTCTACATACCAAAATCCCAAAAATTCTATATACTCAAACAATGAATCACATTGTCCTTATATCTGTCATGAGCTCATTAATACTATCAAATAACTCATTATCTCTTTATCCCTTCATTATGAACATATCACGTGCCTTCCAAAAATATCTGAATAACCTTTCATTGTTACCGGTACCATTCGACATATACTTTCAAATACTTTAGGAAATAAAATAGTGTAACATTCCTTAGATGTTTCTTTATTCCATAGTACCATTAAATTAAATATACAACATTACTCTTGATAAACATGAAATCATTCTAACACCTTCTTAAAACATTGATCGAGATTTATCAATTTATTTCTCAAAACTTCTTTCATCTCATATATCATTTTTAGTCTCTTCATCACAAACAAAATAAATACTACCTGTACGAAAATGCTGATTATCTTTATAAGATTTTTCCTTAGGGAGTTAATTTAAATAATTCTCTTTAATTCCACATATATAACATTTAACTGTTGTTGATGTCTTAGTAATACTGTTATACTTGTTCGTTGTGTTAATAGAACCTTTTCCATTGTAATTACTGGATTTATGTCCTTCTTTTCCACACCCAAAATATCTTGCAATTCCTTTGAAACATTCTCTTTGATGTCACTTCCCACATTATTTACGTGATGAAAATTGAACTTTTTTTCCTCTATGATCATCATGAAACTCCATATTTCTCTTATTAGCTGCTTCAAAACATTCACCAAAGTTGAAATTATTGATCATAATATGAGATTTATGATTAGTCATAATAATGATTTTTCTCCTTCCAACTCCTATTTCATTTCGTTTCTCATGAATAATTTCATTCCATTGTCTATCAAATTCTCCATTAATATGAATCCTCTTATTTCTGACCATTTTTCTAAAATCCCAAAAGAATAGTGTGAGAGGAAAAAATCATACTAGGAAAACAACATAATAAATGCAAAGTACCTTAAATATCTAACATATTAGGTTTAATCCTAGGTTATTCTTTATAGTTATCATAATTCTCGGACTTTAACCTGTAGTTAGACTTACCCAGATGGAAATTAGTAGACATACCTTAGAAATATCTCTAGGGATCTCACTAAAGTTTTCGCATCCTAGTTTCAAAAGGTTAACTAAACCTATGATCTGATACCAACTGTAGAGACCCTAGCTTGACGTACATGGTTATTACATTTTTTTTGCAAAATACTTAATACATGACACAAATAGATGCCCAATGACTGTATTAGTTTAGTGCCTTTGGAAACATGGAACAAAATCCTGTAATCATGGAGAAAGATCATCAACAACTCCCATAAAGATATTCCCCTTTTGTTTTCTTACCTAAAAAGTTTATTTATATCCTGGGGAAAATAAAACATAGAAACAGTGAGTTAAAATGCTCTGTAAGGGTAAATATGTATAACATAAAGCAAACCAAAAACATTTGAACGTAAAAACATGAACATAATGTTTAAACATCAAAATCTTGAGTCATGAAATAAATCTTGGCAGTATGTAAGACATTGATTATAAAGGACATTAACCATGATAGAATAGAATTGGAATAAAACATGTAATTGTGGAAAACTAATAATCACATAACATGATTTCCATATTAGCCAAGACATTGTTTCCCAGACCATCATAGTGGATAAAGTCCATTACTGAACTATGTTTACTTGTCGTTCTAGTGATGTATTACTAAACTGGATTTATCTGCCATTCGATTCATGTCTATCTCATGAGATATAAAACTTTACCCAATGCATTGGAGGGAGATATAGGTCTCACCCATCTCATTATGAAATCATTCTTACCCGTGCCACAAAACATAAATCATTCAACATAGCATAACCCAAGAAATAAAATGGGTTTATTACGTATCATTCCATCATAACATAATCCATAAAAAGATCATTCCATAATTAAAGAAATAAAATCATAGTAATAATAGGTATAAAAACATAACCCTATTTTAGAGTTTTATATTAGATGGAAAATATGTTTTGTAAAACACTTGAATTTAGTTCTTGAGTAAAATATCATTTCTTCTTCAAAATGTTTTCTTTTCCAAAAATGTCATGCAATTTTAAAAGAAAAGATTTTATTTGAAAACACACATAAAATAACGTAGAGGAAGCTTCATGGAAATAAGGAATTGTGAAACCATACGAATTCATTCATACCATATAAGTTAAATAAAAAACATTCTCCTCATACTTTTTTATGGAAAAGTCAAAAAAGTACCTCGTATGGTAAACAAAAGAAAGATTCTTTCCATACCATGTAGTAAAAGTAAAAAAGGGGTAATTAATGACATTAAAAATACATGAAATAATAATAAACTTTTTATGTAAACTTTTTTAGGAGACATAGACATGGATGATAAATATAACCCCAGTAAATACTTATGTATAATCAATCTCGGATAAAAACGAGACTGTAAAATTATCCCTTACCATAGGTCCAATTTCTTCTGTATGAGTCTAAAACTTCTATATAGTGGGTTTAAACATATTATTAACTTGTAACACAACCATAATAATATTTTTGATATCATATATGATTCATTTGTGATATTATATTACCCATTCGTTTGTCAGTTACTTGTTAAAGCAGCGTTTTTGGGTAATAATCGTTTTATTTATCATATATGTTCGAACTTTTTATTCTTTATATTATTACATAGATAATAATTTACTTACTTATATAATTTAAAACATTATTTATATGTCACAAATATTCATTATATAAATATATATATAATATATATATAAATGAAAAAGAATACACCATTCATGGAGACGGTAGTCTGTACGTACGCGTGAACGCTGTTTTCATTTCTTTACGGAATTAAATGGAAGTAAGTAAATGAAATATATATATATATATATATAAATACATTATAATTAGTAGGTCATATATTTCATTATTATTTATTATATATACTTTATAATCATTCTTGATTGGTTAACATTGATAATAAATCTCATTGCGTCGTGGAGACAGTAAGTCGTACGTAGACACGAGTGATGATATCATTCCCATAATTGTTGAATTTTATTGAATTGGCTAGAGTATAATATATCAGAATTAGTATCACATAATAATAATAATATATAGTTATTATTTCTATCATTATACCCATCCAAGTAAGGTGGTGGTGAAAAATAGATTACACCAAGGCATGGTGATGGCAAGTCGTACGTACGTACGTGCAATGATTTTTTTTGTAGGATGAATATAAGGTGAAATATGGTTGTTTAATATTTATAATAACACATCAGTATATGAGTGATACTTATGATATTAATTTATAATGAAACAACTAAAGAAGATGAAGTCTAAGAAAAAATAATTTTGAATGAATTGGTAGAAGAGATTAACTCTTCCTTGACGTGCCTCATTTAAATTTCCTTCATGGGCACTAGAGTTGGTCTTTTGAGAAGAAAAAAACCTATAGAATGTATCTAGGGAAGTTGAGAAGAGAAATTTTCAGGGTTTGGTTGAGATTGAGGGCTCAAAATTGAGTGAAGAGGAGATGGAAGAGGTTCCCTTTTATGAGAGAGGAGAGGGTCACTTTAGAAAAGTTTCAAAATATTAATTTATTATAAATTCAATTTCAAATTAAAATGGTCCAAAACTTATTTAATTCTATGTTATTATTATTTTTGTTCTAATACTCATCATAAAATAATTTTTTAACATGTTTCAAATATTTTTCTATCCTTATCTTTTTAGTTTTACCCTTATTTTATCCTTTTTAATCTTACCGTGATATCATGTTATTTACACATTGTGGGTTAATGTAATTACCATATCATGTAAAAAGGCGAAATAAAAGTTATTTATGATATATTTAGACTTATATTAACCATTTGGACAAATATTATAGTTTTAGGAATTTAATACCATTTAATAAACTATTTTATATTTTAATTATGGATTGTGTCAATTTTGGACACTATTCATACTTGAATTTTTAAAAAAATCATAAAAAACCTAATTACTTCGAAATAGGGGAATTAAATCATATCTAATATGTAACTTTAATCCAAAAAATTCATGTATGATATCAAAATATTCAAATAACATTTATTTTAATATTTATAAATTCATTTATTTTACTCGTCAATTAATGAGCTAAACACTACATCATAATTGTGTCATAAATAAATATATTTATCTAATGTATAAAAATTATAAATAAAATACCATTATATAGGAAATAGTTTTATATTTATAATGAATATTTATATACATAGTGATCTGTTATATAACCCCATATTAAAATCGAATTAGTAAAAGATATATGTGTTGGTTATAATTATCTTTACTTAAAATTAACTCTTATGAAGTGTCATTTTCACATCCATGTGAATCCATGGTGTCCCAAAATCGAACCAAGGATGCCCATGCTTGTAAATATATCATCAAATAGGATTAAGGAATGTGTTAGGATAGTTTAATATTATTATAATATTTTTTTACCCTTATTTACTATATTTACCCTTTAACCATAATAAATAAAATAATTACTGAATATACAATTCATAATATCCAAAAATAAAATGTAACTATTTACACAATTTGAACCTTATGATTCCAAATTTGGATCCCATTTTACAAATTTAAAAGACATAATTTTAATTAACTAATTTAAAATAAATGCCTTTGAAAAAAATGGGTTTTTGTTTAAAAAATTGAAAATGATTGAAATGTTTCTACATATGACTGACTGAATGTTACCTTTTTATTAGAAAAGAAAAAATATACAAGTGACCAAAGACGGTGGGTGTCTGAAATGGTTTACGAAGGTCTAAAGTGATGCAAGCAAAGCGCGTCACCCAGAATAATCTAGTTGCAGCTCTTCGGTAAGGAACCGATGTAACTATAAAAAATATGCTCATTCTCTGGTCTTCCCTCTCATGCTAAGAGATCCAATGCATGGTTCCCTTAGCACCATGTATTCATGATAGACATACCTTGCTTGATTTTTCTTCTTCAATGAAGAACTAGATAGCAAAGATCCAAGGGGGATCATCCTTTCCATGAACTGGCTGGACAGAAACGCTACATCCGACCCAATCTCCTCCACCTTGGGATTGAAGTAATCGAACAAAGCGAGTCCGATTGCATGGCATGAATCTCAACACCCAACGAAGTGCCCCTACCAAAGAAAGAACTAAATCTGAGAATAACATGTTGGTGGGAAATGGATTTACAAAGCCAAAATATTTTTCATGGAAAAACGAATAGAGAACCGGAGGAGGAAAACTTCACACAAAATAGAAACCTTTTTGTATTGCACACAACTCTTGTTTTTTACGGATTACAAATGAGCCATATTTATAGGCTATTCCAAAAATGAAAAGACACCAAATCATTAAAGGAGGAACAAAAAATAAGTCAATAAATGATATACTTGTAAATAGAGATACCCATGGGAAGAGGGAGAGCCGCTCCTGCATGGGAAAGTGATAAGTCACATGGGAAATGGTATGCATTGGGAATACACTTCCGCATGGGGAAAAAACAACGGGATTGGTTTGTGATTTCCAACACTCCCCTTTAAACCAAAACTATCTTTATCCCGAGCATCATTCTTATCCTTTTGAATGAATCTATCGGTAGTGCATTTTTGAAAATCTCTACCACCTATTCGGTGGTGTGATAATATTCCAATTTCCTCATTTTTTGTTTCACATGATCCCTGAGAAAATGAAAACAAGTATCAATGTGTTTGCTTCTCCCATGCTGCACTGTATTTTTGGCTAGTTCAATAGCCGACTTATTATTCACATATATCACAGTGGATCCGTCCTTTGGATGCTTCATCTCCTTCAACAAATTTCTCAACCATATTCTCTCACAAACAGTAGATGATGCTTCCACGTACTCTGCTTCACATGTGGATAAAGCAACCACACTTTGCTTCCTTGAATTCCATGTAAAAGTAGTTGATCCAAGAAAAAATACGTACACAATAGTACTCTTCCTTTCATCTTGGTCACCTCCCCAATCACTGTCTGAGTATCCATACAGATCTACTTCTTCGTTGTATGGATAAAAGAGATCAAAATCTATTGTTCCTTTAACATACCTGAAGATACATTTTGCAGCTAGCCAGTGTGATTCTTTCGGTGTCTCCATATACCTGCTTAGAAGTCCAACACTATAGACAATATCTGGCCTTGTGATTGTGAGATACCTCAGGCTTCCAAACATACTCTTGAACAGAGTCGAGTCAACGCTTCTTCCTTCTCCATCTTTTTTTAGTTTCAAGCTCGTTGCAACCGGTGTGTTTACAGCATTACAATCAGATATCTTAAATTTTTCAAGAAACTCCTTGGCATACCTCTTCTGAGATATAAAGATGCCTCCATGTTGTTGTTTCACTTCAATGACCACAAAGAAGGACATGAGACCCCCATCGGTAATCTCAAACTCCTTGAACATGGCCTCCTTGAAATCATCGAACATAGGTCGACAATTCCCTGTAAAAAAAAATCATCAACATACAAGCATGCAATAAGTATATCCCCTCGATCATTCTTCTTGATGTAAACAACATGCTCATAAGGACATTGGGAAAAGTCGTTGTCTCAAAGATAGCTATCGATGCGTGCTTTCCAAGCACGAGGAGCCTGCTTCAAAACATAAATAGCTCTCTTCAGTCGATACACTTTTTATTTCTCTCATTGCAGAATAAAGCCTTCAGGCTGGTCAACATAGACCTCTTCCTCTAGAATTCCATTCAGAAACACAGACTTCACATCCAGTTGGTAGATCATCCAACTGTGATGGACAAAAAGTGAGATAATCATCCTCATAGTATCAAGGCGAGCAACTGGAGCGAAGACTTCATCATAGTCCACCCCATACTTCTGCTTATACCCCTTTGCTACGAGCCTTGCCTTGTAGCGGTCGATCTCGCCCTCAGCATTTTGCTTGATCTTGTACACACATTTCACACCAATGGTTTTCTGGATTTTTGGTAGTTTTGTCAACTCCCATGTTCCATTTCTCTCTATGGAATGAATTTCTTCTTCCATAGCCACTCTCCAGCATTCTTCCCTCATGGATTCCTGAAACGTCAGAGGCTCACGGTCCACATACAAGAAAAAAAGATTTACCTCTTCGGTCTGCTCATAAATATCACTCAGAATTTTCATCTTCCTAGGAGCCATAGGCGAGGATGAGCTGGCCAAATTTTGATTTTCTGGAGAGCTTTCAGGAGTGAGGAAATGTACTCCTGGACTTCTAACTGATGATGCGCCCGAAGAAGGGGTTGTGGGTGTCTACTCCTGATGATCATGTCTTTCTTCAGAATCTTCAGTTTCGACTGCAACATCCTTGTTTGGTTCTTCATCATCCCATTTCCACGCTTCTTCCCCACTAAAGAACACATCTCTACTAACCACTAATTTATTGGTTAGTGGATTGTAAATCTTGTAGGCTTTAGAGGCTTCACAATAGCCGATGAAAATGAATTTCTCGCCACGATCATCCAGCTTCCTTCTTCTCGCTACTGGAACTTGAGTGTAGGAGACACACTCGAAGATTCTTAGGTGCGCCACGCTCGGTTTGTAGCCGCTCCACGCCTCTTGTGGTGTAAAGTTCCTGACGCTCTTGGTTGGACAGCGATTGAGCAAGTAGGAAGTACATGCGACTGCCTCTGCCCAAAAACTCTTTGGCATCCCTTTCTCCTTCAGCATGGTCCTCTTCATGTCAAGGATAGTACGGTTCTTCCTTTCTGCAATTCCATTATGTTGTGGTGTATAGGCTGCAGTGTATTGTTGTTTTATTCCATATTCCCTGCAGAAGTCTTGGAATGCATTTGAGGTGTATTCTCCACCTCTATCAGATCTGAGTACTTTGATTTTGTGGCCACTTTTAGTTTCAACATGATCTTTGAAAGTTTTAATGAAAATGAATGCAGCTGATTTTTCTTTGATGAAATATACCCACAATTTTCTGATGAAATCATCAATAAAGGTAATTAAATACCTATTACCTCCAAGTGATGGTGTCTCCAGTGGTCCGCAGATATCAGTGTGAACCAACTGAAGTGGTTCTGTTGCTCTTCTAGACACTCCACTTGGGAAGGAGTTCCTTTGTTGCTTGCCGAGTGTACACACCTCACACATGTGATTTGGAGATGCAATCGTCGGCAAGTCACGCACCATTATTGATGAGGATAGAAGTTTAAGGCCACTGAAATGGAGATTCCCAAAGCGCAGATGCCATCTCTATGAGTCGTTCATCATGATCCCAAACAAACATTGCTCGGCCTTCGTGTTGATATGTAGCGGAAACATGCGATTCTTCGCCATTTGAACTTGAGCAATCTTTCTCCTGTGAGCATCTCTTATTGACAATGAAGAATTCTCCATGTGTATAACATACCCCTTCTCAAGGATTTGGCCGAGACTGATGATATTATTTTTCATACTTGGTACGTAATATACATTGGAAATATAATTCGACTCACCATTCTTCAGATATATTTTGATTTTATCTTTTCCAAGAATGGGCACCTTCGATGAGTCGTCGAAGGTCACGTCGCCACAAACTTCTTCAGTGAGTTCTTCAAAATGTTTTTTGTTACCACTCATGTGGTTTCTCGCACCCGTGTCAAGATACCATACATCGGGGCGTTCATATGCCTTTTCATGTGCGGGGAGGAGTGTCGTACCTTCTTCTTCATGGCGTGATGATTCAGCATAGTTGGATCGTTCATCATGATCCACCTTGCTCCAGAAATCAGAGGCGTAATGGACAGATTTCTTACAGTTGTGGCATTGAACATTCCATGCGTTTCCACAACCACGTGTGAATCGGCCTCCACCATTTCCTCTTCCATGAAAATTGGTAAAGTTTTGTTGCTTTTGTTGATGGATTGGATGGTATCCACGCCCTATGACTCTTGCACGATAACCACCTCGTTGTGTTTGACCATTATTTGGTTCTTGCATAGTCAACTTGGACTCTGGGGCATGCTCTATTGTTGAACCCTCATTTTTCTGCATTCGCTGCTCGTGTACTTGCAACGACCCCATCAACTCTTCAATAGATAATTTTTTCAAATCTTTCGATTCTTAGATTTCCACAACCACAATCTCAAACTTTGTCATGAGCGATCGAATTGGTTTTTTAATAACTCGAATATCCTCCATTTTTTCACCATTTCTTTTCAAATTATTAATAATGATAATTAGGTGTGAGAAGTAATCCGAGATACTCTCACCTTCCTTTATTCACTCCGCTTCGAACTCCGCTCCTAATGTTTGAAGACAGACCTGCTTGACTCGATCAACGCTTTTGATGATGGTTGCAAGGGTGTCCCACGCTTGCTTACTTGATGTTGCTTCGGCAATCTTTTCGAAGCTCGATTCATCCAACCCTTGATAGAGGAGAAACAACGCCTTGTTGTCTTTCTTCCTTTGATTTTTAACGGTCATCTTTTCTTCATTCGTGAAGGTGGATTCTTCCTCTGTAGTGGGTACTACATACTCATCGTTGACGATCTCCCATAATTCTTGTGACCCGAACAATGTCTTCATTTGAATGCACCACCTCTCATAGTTGTCCTTAGACAAGGTCAGAACTTGCGGCTGGATCGCGGTGGCCATCTTTGGAATTTGGAGGATGCCTTCGAACCGGCCTTTGATACCAGTTTGTTGGTGGGAAATGGATTTACAAATCCAAAAGATTATTCATGGAAGAAAGAATAGAGAAGAGGAGGAGGAAAACATCACACAAAGGAGCAACCTCTTTGTATTGCACACAACTCTTATTTTTTACGGATTACATATGAGCCATATTTATAGTCTATTAAAAAAATGAAAAGACACCAAAGCATTAAAGGAGGAACAAAAAATAAGGTAATAAATGATATGCTTGGAAATAGAGATACCCATGGGAAGAGGGAGAGCCGCCCCTGCATGGGAAAGTGAGAAGTCACATGGGAAATGGTATGCATTGGGAATACACTGCCGCATGGGGAAAAACAACGGGATTGGTTTGTGATTTCCAACATAACAGACCTGTAGGAGTTGCGAACTAAACCACCACCTCTCATCTGCTCATCAATAATAGATCCTTCAACATTAAGCTTCATCCCCCTTTGAGGTGGAGACCACCTCACCCACATGCCCTAGCTTCTGGGATGCAGACTAGGCGTAGGGTAATCTCTAGGAACAAGCGAGAAAAATGTAGATGAACTGGAACTTCCGCAATTGAGAGGGATGAGCTCTTCCACCAATGCTCATGTGCGAGAATGAAGGAGGATGGAAGTGGTCACCAAAACTTCTCTTTCTTTGTTTCAGGCCTCCCAGAGAATCCTGAAAATAGTCACTGCTGTGACAGCACGTCCATAGATTTCCAAATTTGCAGACCCATAGTTGCGAAACCATCTCTCGAGAACCTCCTGGATGAGTCCCATCTATAGTCGATGTTCAAGAACACCCCATTGTCCCCCAAAAGTTTGTTTTACAATCTCCCTGAACAAAGACATGCTCTGTTGTCTCTACCTGAGGGAAAGTACAGTAATGGCAGCGGGACACTGTACTCACCCCTCTTCTCTGTATATTTTCATTCGTCAGGAGATCATGATGTCGGATACGCCAAATGAGGAAGAAGAGTTTCATCGGGATCTTCTTGAACCAAAGTGTAGTAGCCACCCCATCCATCACACCATGACCACCGAAGATATCTCTATAGTTGTTGTAGGATAACCATCTGGAGGGCGCGCTAGTGAAGCAGCAATGGTCTGACTCATCGTTGAGAGTGACGCTGGAGAAGATATTCATATGTTCATCATTAAGACTAGTTTCAATCATATCTGGATGGCTACTGGCCCCTTCAAAATAAATATATGGCGCTTGGAACCACAGGAAGGAAAGTTTTACACCTGACCAATCCTCCTACCAAAAGTTAATATCACCTCTCCCGGACAGCTATGCCCTTGAAGAATGCTCAAATGAGAAAGCATGCATCTGGAATGGTTCGAAAGGATCCTCCTGCTTCCAATCCAGCCTTCCCATCTCTCCCCGTACCTGTCTATGATAAACATCGCCCAAAGGGATGACCCTTCGATAATCTCCCAAGCAAGCCGAATTTTCATGGCATGCATGGTCACCATGATATTTCTGATGCCCACTTTATGCTCCTCCATAGGTTTGGCCATGAGCTTCCAAGAGGCCCAGTGGAACCACCCCACTTGGATGACATCCCACAAGAAGGCCGATATCATATTCTCAATTCTTGAAATGGTTCCCTTTGGCGGGTTAATGATTGAGGGCACATGCATAGGAATTGAAGTAAGTACACTATTGATGAGAGTGACCCTTCCCCCAAAAGAAAGGAATTGGATCTTCTAATTACAGATTTTACCTATGATGTGGTTGATAATATATTCAAAGAGACATTTCTTGATTCTTCCATTCGAAATGGGGGATCCCAGTTAAGACATCAGAAGATAGATACTGTGCATACCTAAAATCTCTTGTATGGTATGACTTTTCCTCTTAGGACACTTATTTGAGATGAAAACCTTGATCTTCCTAGCATTGATAAGTTTCCTACTTTCATCCCCATAGGCAATCAAGGTCTTCATGAGGGACTCGATAGATCTACGTCTTACATTAGTGAAGATTAACACATCATCCGCAAACATGATGTGGGAAATAGGTAGTCTCTCGTACATTGTGGTATATGGATTAACCTTCCTCTCCTCCAAACTGTGGTGGAGACTCTTTGAGAGGGAATCTTGTACTAAAAGGAAAAGATAAGGGGAGATAGGATCACCTAGGAACACACATATAGTACTTTAAAATAACATGAAAGCCTTAATAATGAAAGAGATAGAAAGACAAGGCAAAGAGAAGCATCTGAAGCACAAGTCGCAGACCCATTCACTGAAGCCCAGTTTCCTCATCACCCGGATGATGAATCCCCACTTAATCCTATCATATGATTTATCCATATCCACCTGAAAACCACATTGGAACCCATCATCCTCTATTTAATATCACCCACCTTATCCTTAATAATGCCAATTACCCCTTGAATGCTCCACCCTTTCACAAATCAACGTTGTTCGGCCGACACCACCCTTGGAATCATGTCACTCGACCTTTTGGATATTGGACTAGAGACGATTTTGTAAGAAAAGTTACAAATAGAAATCAGACGGTAATGGCAGAAAGTTGTTGGGTCCTTACATTTGAGGATGAGAATAATACTGGAAGTGAACACCCCTCATGGAAGAGAACCCCCTTAAAAAAATCCTAAACAACATGGATGTCCTGAGGCTTGACAAAGTCCCAGGTAGCAACATAGAATGCCTCGTGAAGTTGTCGTGCCCTAGTGCACTATCCTACCTTAAGTATAATGTATACTCCTTGATCTCCTACTCCTTAGGTAGCTCAACAAGGACGTCATTATCTGCATTACCAATCTGCTCCTGCATGGCACTCGGGATCACCTCTTCCCTACTTCCTGAAGGCACGCCACCGTCACTAGTGTTATTTAGGTCAGCCAATAGGGATTTAAAGTGGTTCAAAGCCAGGTTGACAGCCACATCAATATCGGAAGTGAAGGAAATGTTCTCCATATTAATTTTGATGTTCTTGTTGGTGGGAAATGGCTTTACAAAGCCTAAATATTTATCACGGGAGAATAAAAAGGAGAAGCAGAGGAGGAAAACTTCACACACAAAGGAGCAACCTTTTTGTATTGCACACAACTCTTATTTTTTACGGATTACATATGAGACATATTTATAGGCTATTCCAAAAATAAAAAGACACCAAAGCATTAAAGGAGGAACAAAAAATAAGGCAATAAATGATATTCTTGGAAATAGAGATGCGCGTGGGAAGAGGGAGAGCCGCCCCTGCATGGAAAAGTGAGAAGTCACATGGGAAATAGTATGCATTGGGAAAACACTGTTGCATGGGGAAAAAACCAACGAGATTGGTTTGTGATTTCCAACACTCCCCTTCAAACCAAAACTGGATTCATCCCGAGCATCGTTCATAGCCTTTTGAATGCATCTATTGGTAGTGCCTTTGCGAAAATATCTGCCACCTGTTCGGTAGTGTGACAATATTTTAATTTCATCGTTTTCTGTTTCACATTATCCTTGAGAAAATGAAAATGAGTATCAATGTGTTTTCTTCTCCCATGTTGCACCGGATGTTTGGCTAGTTCAATAGCCGACTTTTTGTCCACATATATCACCGTGGATCTATCTTGTGGATGCTTCATCTCCTTCAACAAATTTCTCAACCATATTCCCTCAAACAGTAGAGGATGCTGCCACATACTCTACTTCACATGTGGATAAATCAACCATACTTTGCTTCCTTGAATTCCATGTAAAAGCAGTTGATCCAAGAAAAAATACTTACCCAGTAGTGCTCTTCCTTTTATCTTGGTCACCTCCCCAATCACTGTCTGAGTATCCATACAGCTCTTCTTCTTCGTTGTATGGATAAAAGAGACCAAAATCTACCATTCCTTTAATGTACCTGAGGATACGTTTTGCAGCTAGCCAGAGTGACTCTTTCGTTGTCTCCATATACCTTCTTAGAAGCCCAACACTATAGACAATATCAGGCCTTGTGATTTTGAGATACCTCAGGATTCCAATCAGACTCTGGAACAAAGTCGAATCAACGATTCTTCCTTCTCCATATTTTTTCAGTTTCAAGCTCGTTGCAACCAGTGTATTTACAGCATTACAATCAGTCATCTTGAATTTTTCAATCAACTCCTTAGCATACCTCTTATGAGATATATAAATGTCGCCATGTTGTTGCTTCACTTCAATGCCCAGAAAGAAGGACATGATACCCCCATCGGTCATCTCGAACTCCTTGAACATGGCCTCCTTGAAATCATCGAACATCGGTCGACAATTCCCTGTAAACAACAAATCATCATCATACAAGCATGCAATAAGTATATCCTCTCGATCATTCTTCCTGATGTAAACTAAATGCTCATATGGACATTGGTTGAAGCCGTTGTCTCGAAGATAAATGTTGATGCGTGCATTCCAAGCATGAGGAGCCTGCTTCAACCCGTAAAGATATTTCTTCATACGATACACTTTATCTTCATCCCCTTGCATAACAAAGCCTTGAGGCTGGTCAACATATACCTCTTCTTCTAAGATTCTATTCAGGAATGCAGACTTCACATCCAGTTGGTAGATCATCCAACTGTGATGGACAGAAAGTGAGATAATCATCCTCACAGTATCAAGGCGAGCAAGTAAAGCGAAGACTTCATCATAGTCCACCCCATACTTCTGCTTATACCCCTTTGCTACGAGCCTTGACTTGTAGCGGTCAATCTCACTCTCAGCATTTCACTTGATCTTGTACACCCATTTCACGCCAATGGTTTTCTGGCTTTTTTGGAGTGTTGTCAACTCCCATGTTCCATTTCTCTCTATGGCATGAATTTCTTCTTCCATATCCACTCTCCAGTATTCTTCCCTCATGAATTCTTGAAACGTCAGAGGCTCATGATATGCATACAAGCAAAAAAGATTTACCCCTTCGGTCTGCTCATAAATATCACTCAGATTTTTCATCTTCATAGGATCCATAGGCGAGGATGAGCTGGCCAAATTTTGATTTGCTGGAGTGCTTTGAAGAGTGAGGAAATGTACTCATGGACTTCTAACTGATGATGCACCTGAGGAAGGTGTTGTGGGCGTCTTCTCCTGATGATCATGTCTTTCTTCATAATCTTCAGTTTCGACTGCAACATCCTTGTTTGGTTCTTCATCATCCCATTTCCACACTTCTTCCTCACTAAAGACCACATCTCTACTAACCACTAATTTATTGGTTAGCGGATTGTAAAGCCTGTAGGCTTTAGAGGCTTCACAATAGCCAATGAAAATGCATTTCTCGCCACGATCATCCAGCTTCTTTCTTCTTGCTTCTGGAACTTGAGCATATGCGACACACTCGAAGATTCTTAGGTGCGTCACACTTGGTTTGTAGCCGCTCCATGCCTCTTGTGGTGTAAAGTTCCTGACGCTCTTCGTTGGACACCGATTGAGCAAGTAGGCAATACATGACACTACCTCTACCCAAAAACTCTTTGGCAGCCCTTTCTCCTTCAGCATGGTCCTCGTCATGTCAAGGGTAGTGTGGTTCTTCCTTTCAGCGATGCCATTCTGTTGTGGCGTATAGGCTGCAGTGTATTGTTGTTTGATGTCATGTTCCCTACAGAAACCATGAAATGCATTTGAGGTGTATTCTTCACCTCTATCAGATCTGAGTTCTTTGATTTTGTGGCCACTTTCAGTTTCAACACGAGCTTTGAATGTTTTAAAGACAATGAATGCAGCTGATTTTTCTTTGATGCAATATACCCACAATTTTCTACTGAAATCATCAATAAAGGTAATTAAATACCTATTACCTCCAAGTGATGGTGTCTACAGTGGTCCGCAGATATCAGTGTGAACCAATTGAAGTGGTTCTGTTTCTCTTCTGGACACTCCACTTGGGAAGGAGTTCCTTTGTTGCTTGCCGAGTGTACACGCCTCACACATGTGATTTGGAGATTTAATCGTCGGCAAGACACGCACCATTCTTGATGAGGATAGAAGTTTAAGGCCTTTGAAATGGAGATTCCCAAAGTGCAGATTCCATCTCCATGAGTCGTTCTTCATGAGCCCAAACAAACATTGCTCGTCCTTCGTGTTGATATGTAGCGGAAACATGTGATTCTTCGCCATTTGAACTTGAGAAATCAGTCTCCTATGAGCATCTTTTATTGACAATGAATAATTCTCCAAGTGTATAACATATCCCTTCTCAAGGAGTTGGCCGAGACTAATGATATTATTTTTCATACTTGGTATGTAATACACATTGGAAATATAATTCGACTCACCATTCTTCATAGATATTTTGATTTTACCTTTTCTACGAACAGACACCTTCGATGAGTCGCCGAAGGTCACGTCGCCACGAACTTCTTCAGCGAGTTCTTCAAAAAGTTCTTTGTTACCACTCATGTGGTTGCTCGCACCCATGTCAAGATACCATACATCGGGGCGTTCAGATGCCTTTTCTTGTGCGAGGAGTGTCGTACCTTCTTCTTCATGGTGTGACGCTTCAACATAGTTGGATCGTTCATCATGATCCACCTTGCTCCAGTAATCAGAGGCGTAATGGATGAATTTCTTACAGTTGTGGCATTGAACATTCCATGCATTTCCACAACCACATGTGAATTGGCCTCCACCATTTCCTCTTCCACGAAAATTGGTAAAGTTCTGTTGCTTTTGTTGATGGCTTGGATGGTATCCACGCCCTCTGCCTCTTGCACGATAACCACCTCGTTGTGCTTGACCATTCTTTGGTTCTTGCAGAGTCAACTTGGACTCTAGGGCATGCTCTATTGTTGAACCCGCATTTTTCTTCATTCGCTGCTCATGTACTTGCAACGACCCCATCAACTCTTCAATAGATAATTTTTCCAAATCTTTTGATTCTTCGATTGCCACAACCACATGCTCGAACTTGGTTGTGAGCGATCGAAGTGTTTTCTCAACAACTCGAATATCCTCCACTTTTTCACCATTTCTTTTCAAATTGTTAACAATGAGAATTAAACGTGAAAAGTAATCAGAGATACTTTCACCACCTTTCATGTTCGCCGCTTCAAACTCTACTCTTAGTGTTTGAAGACGAACCTGCATCACTCGATCAACACCTTTGAAGATAGTGGCAAGTGTATCCTAAACTTGCTTGCTCGATATTGCTTCGGCAATCTTTTCGAACGTCGATTCATCCAACCCTTGATAGAGGAGGAACAACGCCTTGTTGTCTTTCTTCCTTTGATTTTTGACGGCCGTCTTTTCTTCATTCATGAAGGCGGCTTCTTCCTCCGTAGTGGGTATGATATACCTGTCGGTGACGATCTCCCATAATTCTTGCGACTCGAACAACGCCTTCATTTGAATGCACCACCTTTCGTAGTTTTCCTTAGACAGCTTCGGAACTTGCGGTTGGATTGCGGTCGCCATCTTCAAAAATTGGATGATGCTTTGGTACTACCCTTTGATACCAGTTTGTTGGTGGGAAATGGATTTACAAAGCCAAAAGATTTATCACGGGAGAAAGAAAAGGAGAAGCGAAGGAGGAAAACTTCACACACAAAGGAGCAACCTTTTTGTATTGCACACAACTCTTATTTTTTACGGATTACATATGAGCCATATTTATAGGCTATTCCAAAAATGAAAAGACACCAAAGCATTAAAGGAAGAACAAAAAATAAGGCAATAAATGATATGCTTGGAAATAGAGATACGCATGGGAAGAGGGAGAGCCGCCCCTGCATGGGAAAGTGAGAAGTCACATGGGAAATAGTATGCATTGGGAAAACACTGCTGCATGGGGAAAAAACCAACGGGATTGGTTTGTGATTTCCAACAGTTCCCACTCTTCTTTTTCTCTTTCAGAGAGGCATAGAAAAAGGATGTGTTTTTATCCCCCTCCCTAAGCTGCAAAGCTTCTAACCTCGCTCGATAGATCCTATTAACGTACAACAACTTCTCATCCAACAAGGAATGAGTGGAGTTAAGAAGAGAAAAAATATCATCATCCCAACCATCTTGGAGGGCCTCCTCTAGCTTCTAAACTTCCTTCTTAAGGTTCTCAAAGTTGACGTCTTCCCTAGGGTTACATTCAATCCATTCATGGATACAGATCTTAAGTCACCTCAAGCGGTAGAAGAGGTTTGACCAAGAGTCCCCACGAGTCTCTGCTTCCCATGAATTCTTCAGCATGGGAAGGAACCCCTCCCTTCTATGCCATTCAGTTGTGTAAAAGAACTGCTTCGATGCTGCCATGCTCCTCTTCAAAGCAAATAAATGTGGGGCATGGTTGGAGAGTATCCTAGGAAGATGCAGGGCCGAAGCTTTCCCGAAAGAGTCAACACCTTGTAAATTGGCAAAACACCTGTCCAGATGTCTCCACATTCTTTGAATACCACTCTGATTATTAAACCAAGTGAATTTGTTACCACGGAACCCCATGTCCATGAGACCTTTAGTTTCCATACAGAGCTAGAAATCTCACATCACGTTAGCAAACCCTTCCAACCCTCCATTGTTTTCAGCAACCTCTACCACTGTGTTGAATTCTCCCCTAATGAACCAAGGTTTATTGGCATGATGGACATCAATGAGGTGCTGCAAAGAAGGAGCCAATCTCCCGCGTCACAGCTTGTATACACGAAGGTGAAAAAAATCCATACTATCTGAAGCTCCCGAGAACTCCTCCACAACTAGGACCTTGTTGGAAGCTCCACAGGGAGGAAATTGAGTCGGGTCTTGAAGCATGGAGAGCTAGAACTCTCTAGAAGGGGATCTTGAGGCCCCCACAAAGGCCTTTTTAACTCCCTCTAGCATTGCTTTGGGGGAATTTCCCAAAGCATCCTGTAACTGAGGACTAGGCGGCGGTTTCATGGGCCCTTAGAAGATCCAGACCAGACGCGAGGAAGAAGACCCAGGTAAGGAGTTCGTCAAGGCGTGGCACGAGGCCAAAACAGAGAACCTCGGGGACTCCAAACCAGGGAGACTAGCCGACAGGATCAGCAGCGGGATATGCATGCATAGGTTGGGGGACAGGTGGGGAAAAAAGGCGACCGTTGGGGGCAAGTCAGTGCAAGACAGCAGCGTGGAGCAGGTGACTGTTGTGCGGGGGGGGGGGGGGGGGGACTGTCAGGCTAAAGTGGGCTCCACCAGGAACCACCACCGAATTCAAATTTTAACTTGGAAAGGCCGATGAGCTTCTGCCAATGCGATCGCCTCCCGTCGGCAAACTCAACAGAATCAGTGAAGACGAAGCCCCATCAAGGCATTATGCCCCGGGAGACCACAAGGCACCATATGACATGCCAAAAGCCTTCCGACTTTCGGAACCGCAGGCCTGGTGAGGAAAATTTTCCTTTCTCCTACGATAAAAAATCCATGGAGTGACCCTGGAGTCCGCATACCTCATAGAAGCGGGGAGGCGCCTGGTATATAAGCTTTTGCGACCAATTGATATCACTAGCTCTGATCAGGAACTGTGGAGGAAACCTCACTACCTAATTCATTTCCACACAAATCCGAGGGCAACCAGCCGCCAAGAGACAAGGGGTTGAGGCATCCATGCAGAGGAAGGACCCCACCCCATCACCTATGAACTGAAGGATGGTCAGATTGTTGAACAGAAAGGGAATCCCAGACAGATTGACCCAAACCGCTGCCATACACGAGTCTTTGCGGAAGTGAGCTTCCCACAACCATCCCATTAGCAATAAGGTGGGATCTGTTGAGATTTCTGATTTAAAATTTAAATAATGAAGAGATAAAATTATTAATGGTGGGATTTTATCAACAGATTTTCTCCCAGAGTTATTTTCAATATTAATTGATGGAATAATGATGAAATTATGAATGTTGACCGCATCAAATAGAGATATGGATATGATGTCTATATAAGAGGATGCGGTAGCATGTTTTGGAATGTGGAATGACAAATATGTAGCTGCCAAGAGAGAAATGAGGAAGGTGTTTTCGCATTTGCGGTAACCGGTGCGAAGCGAAGATGATGAAGAAGAATGAAGCATAGGCAATGACGACGGTGATGATGGCATGTAAACGATGGCGAATGAAAGTGTGCGTGCGAAAATGATGACATGTGATGATGAAGAGAGAATTGTCGACGATGGCGTACAAAATGATTCATGAAAATTCCATGTATCGAAAGTCCTCTTGGTTGTGGAGATCAAGCGGCATGTCCCGGTTGCAATGATCGGCGGTACAACAAAAATGGTACGTTCATGGGTGTCGTGTGTTGAGAGAGAAATCCTTTAGGTGCATTGTAAAAAGCCTTCAGGTGTGTTGTTAAAAATCATTCAGGTGATGTGTAAAATTCCTTCGGGTGATAAAATGCCTTCGGGTGATAAAAGTGCTTTGGGTGAAATCTTCTCCTCTTGTGTGTTTTCAACAACGACGACTTCTGCTACGACGCCGAGCTATGACACCAACAATGGTATCAGAGGGATTGGTTGATGTGCTTAGTTGTAGAACACGGTGGAAAGCATTTGGTGGAGCAGCTTATCAAGAACTCAGGACTCAGATGTCATCAGAAATGGTGACGGTATCAATGGTGTTGCTGGAATATCGAAAGTCTTCTTGGCCACAGGTGTCATGTGGCATGTTCGATTCATTGGTTTACATTCAAAGCTTGGTGGAGTCGGCGATCAAATTGTCCCAGATGGTGGAGATGAATGTAGAGAATTTGAATTTTAAATCAAGGTGGAGATTGTTGGGATTTTCGAATGAAAATTTAAATAATGAAGAGAGAGAAAATTATTAATGGAGGTATTTTCTCAACATTAATGGAGGATTTTCTCTCAAAATTAATGAAGAGTTATTCCCAATATTAATTGATGGAATAATGATGAAAATATGAATGTTTACCGCATTAAATGGAGATATGGACATGATATCTATATAAGAGGATGTAGTGGCATGTTTTGGAATGTTGGCTGGCAAAGATGCAGCTGCCAAAAGAGAAACAAGGAAGGGGTTTTCGCGTTTGCAGTAACCGTTGCGAAGCGAAGATGATGCAGAAAAATGAAGCAGAGGCGATGACAACGACGATGATGGCGTGTCAACGATGATGGATGAAAGTGTGCGCGTAAAGATGATGACGTGTGATGATGGAGAGAGAATTTTCAATGACGGCATGAAAATAAATTCATGAAGATGCCATGTATTGAAAGCCCCTTTGGTTGTGGAGATCAAATGGTGTGTCCCAGTTGCGATGATCGGTGGTACAACAAAAATGGTACGTTCATGGGTGTCGTGTGTTGAGAGAGAAATCTTTCAGGTGAATTGTAAAAAGCCTTTGGGTTTGTTGTTAAAAAACCTTCGGGTGATGTGTAAAATTCCTTTGGGTGATAAAATGCCTTCTGGTGATAAAAGGAATTCTGGTGAAATCTTCTCCTCTTGTGTGTTTTCTGCAACGACTACTTCCACTACGACGCCGGGCTCTGAGCCCCAACACGATTTACACTACGCCGATCCTCCCGAGACCAGATGCTGACAAAGTCTTCCCTGTTGAAAAGGGGGATGCAAAAAAGAAAACCTGGAAATAGAAGACACTGCTGTTGGTTGAAGAAGATCCCATGTAGAAACAAGAGCTCTAAATTCTTCTAGGGATGGTTAGTCGCGACTAAACCGGGCCACTAAGGACAAATAGTCTAAGGAAGCAGCATCAGCCAGCTCCCCCTTAGAGATCTCGATCACCAGAAAACTATTCATCAGAGAAGGGGGTCTATGCAAAACCAAAATGGCAGGGATGGATGGAAGCCTGGGTGCGGAGGCAGTAGAAGCAGACCCAGAGAGCAACACATCCTAGAACGAGGCCATCTGTTCCACACTCTACATATGTATTCAATGTAAAATTAAAGAAAATTTCTTAAATTGTCTTAAAATATAAAAATATATTTTATTTATATTATAAAACCATTCAATAATATATTTTAACCATATAAATTATTTCTATGAAAAAGTTGTTTTCAATTAAAATTTAGCATATTTTCACTATTCGTCTTAATATGAAAGTTATCAAAAAAATATCAAAAATTCATCCAAGGTAAAATTTTATATCCCACTTCTAAAGAAGAATTTTATTTTTCCAAATTGAACTTATAAATGGGTTAAAAACTAGATTTAAAATGGGTGCGTCATCAAAGGGCGACAAAAATGCATTTTTTGAAAAATACTTCTTTTATCTAAAAAATTGATTTTGTTCTCATATCATGTGTAAGATGAATTCTAATGTAATATAAAATTCAAAATGTGGTTAATAATATTCATAACGACTAGTTTGTATCCCATTAAATAATAATATTTTAATAATATATCATTGTTTAGTGAAACTCGGTATTGCGTACAATGCAGGCTATCGAGGAAGGACGCTCTTTCATTTAACACAAGCCAAGTTAGTGTTTCGTGTAGTGAAATATTTATTTGGTGTTGTGTATAACATAATCCAAACTTAATTCATTTAATAATTGAATAAAATATATACTCAGTGTTGCATGAAATGAATTCTATCAAAGGAACTTGAAATTGTGTGCAACACATGCCAAGAATAGTGTTGCATATACTGCAAGTTAATACGATGTTGCATATAGCATGAGTTAATCTTGGTGTAGAGTAAAATACATCACATCAAAGAAATTAAAAAGAATCTATATCATAAAATCTGGGTTGTTACAATATGTCTCATGAAAAGAATATTTTTATTACAAAGAAATATTTATGGAACCATAACTCTTTATTGGAAGTACCTTAATTAAATCTTTCTGGAAAACACATATAACATTCAAAAATATATTGGAATTATCAAATTTCATGTTTCGAAGACCATGCAAAAACAATATTTGTTTCTTTGTAAAAAACTATTTACATGGAGTTCAATGAAATATCTCCACAAAATATATCCACTAATATATCTACTATGGGAACAAGCTTCTTCATTTAATTCTTGTATGAAAAATGTGAGGCATTAGAAATGGTGGTGCTTTGGTACCATCTCTCTACCTTATTATTGAGTAATTCAACTATCTTTTTCATAGTGCAATTCATTACTATAGAAAACACATCAAAGATGAATGGATTTATAGTTTATTTGAACCATATGATGAAATGTTTTAGGTAATTCAGGATACAAAATGTGTTAAGGGACATGAGAGTTTTCCGGGGTCTGTTTGGCTTTTAAAAGAATAAAAAAGGAAGTGAACTAATATGTTGTAGGTTGGAATAATTCCAATCCAACATACAAGGAATCAAATAATTCCTTCAATCCATGGAAACACACCTTACTCTCTTAATATCATACCACTCTCCACTCTTGGTACAATTAAATAATGAGGACATGATAAGTGGACATTGACTACTATACTCTTTAATATAGGTATTAGATGAATAGTTCTTCAAGATAGTGAGTATCTTCTATGAGAAAATACTATAGAGATCATAATGGGTGGGATTATGAAACAACATGAAATGACTTAATAGGGATCTATAGGAATGGGTCTTGAATAGAAAAGATAATGAATCCAGTCTGGAAGAGATAAAAAAATTCATTTAGAAATGGATATGAGTCTTAAAGTGAGTTTGAATGATTATTTCTTAATTATTATGGTACTTCAAAAAAATACTATATTATAGGATTATGGAAGTCAAGATAATTATTATGGAAAGAGAAAGGGATCTCTAGATTTGAGTGGGGATATAAATAATATGCAATTCAAGGATTTTCTGAAGGAAAATAAGGAACCAAGAATAATTAAAATACTTCTCCAAGATGACTCATTTATGGGGGTTGTGGATGTGGAAGGGAAGCTCACTACATATCACATCAAAGGCCTACTATTAGAAACTTATAATTGAGTGAGGCACACACGGGAAAGTAGAGAGAAATTCTCCTTGAATAATATTCATTGATTATTATAGGATAAGAAAAATGATGAAATAGTGTACATCTAGGGGAAGAAAAAGATAAAAAAATAATTATCCATCATGAACACAGAAATTGCTCCTGGTCTTGACAACATTCCTAGTTTATTTTACATGTTTATATGGGTCATCAATAAGGGGAAGGTGATTGAGGTAGTTACAGATTCTAAAAAGGGGAAGCACTCACAAGGGTGATTTTTGAATCCATAGTGGTGTTGATTCTAATTTTCAATTGACCCATTACACTAAATCAGTATAGAATATTCTCCTTTCCAAATTTTCATATAAGATCCACACATTCTCCATGAATAAGAGAATTGTATAGTTATTTCCAAGAATCATTTAAGTGGAAAAAAAGTTTCATAAAAGGTTGAAGAAAACAGGGATCAATCAAGATTACTAAGGATATGGTGGGTGAAATTAACAAGAAAAAAAATTTACCTAACAACACGATTAAGGTAGATTTGGATATATTATATGCCGAGGTTGATTTGGGCTTCATTATATGGTTATTGTGATAGTTTTTTTTTCTTTTAGTGGATTTATGACTTATTCTTTAGATGATATGGATCACCATGGCTCTCCATTTCAATCATGAGAAGGAAATTTTAATTTTTTAATACTTTTCACTGGTTATGAAAGGGATAACTTTCTCCACCTAGTCTCTTTATTCTCACAAAGGAGGTCCTTACTAAGAATGTCAAGTGTGATAGGTTTAGTATAAGATCTCTAAATATAGAAATAGATTCGAGTCTACAATATTTCCTTATATCAAAATTGCTAATAAAATAATATATTTAATTAATGGTAAGAAAATATATTTTAATTTATTAAATAGTTTAATGGAAATAAATGATAAATGAAGTAGAGAATAGGTTAACTGGGGAAAAGGCAGGGTTTATATTTAAAAAAACTTTTCACACAAGGGAGGTAATTAAAATAAAAAAAGCAAGGTATTCGAAGGTGGAAGCTCCCAATAGAGTACCTTGTATTTCCCATATCAGATGAAATAATATGGAAGGTATTCTATGAAGGAAT
The DNA here is from genome assembly GCA_963277665.1 of Viscum album. NCBI lineage: Eukaryota > Viridiplantae > Streptophyta > Magnoliopsida > Santalales > Viscaceae > Viscum > Viscum album. The sequence goes on along the minus strand of OY728139.1, from coordinate 114,155,630 downwards.
CAGTAATCATATCAAAGCTTATCTTTGTAATTGAAAGAACTGATTCCTCTCATTTGGAAGGAGAATAACACTAAAAAATAAGGTTCTTACTTCTATACCAATGTATATCCTATCTGTTATTGGGGAACCTAAAGGAACCATTAATTGTATTGAAAAAATCATTAATGCATTTATCTATTATAAATAAAAAGAAGGAAAATATCAACAGGACTATCGGAAAAGGATGGACAAGCTAGTCATTGAAGAAGAATTAACATAAATAGTGTGTATGATTCCATTCAGGGATTATAGGCGAGGATTTAATGGAAAATAATTGAAGTCAAATCCGTATGGATACGGTATATAGAGGATAGGTATGGGGTGATTGGGGAAGATAGTCTAATTAAAAATGGATAACTTGAAGACTCACTTGTTTCATGATCATGTAGTGGAAAATTCTGAATAAACAGACATGATGGGTAGTTGGATGTGGTGATATCAACTACTAGAATGAGAATTGGGTAGGATATATCTTCTTCTTCCAAGGGTTACTAGACCTAAAAATATCCATCTGAGAGGAGATAATGCATCACATATTTATCATCATTACCCTCACGGAAGAGTAAAAGATCATGCATGATAACATTAGATTATTGTATAAAACTAACTGTTGTTTTCTCTCAAAGTTGGCATCCATATCATTATTGATAGGGAGTATGACTCATTGATTCAGGAATATCATGAGATCTAAGAGTGGAGGAGAAATATATTTTTTTATAGAGATATAGAATAAAAAAAATTAGTTTATAATGTTAAGAAAAAATATATTACTATGGACAATAATGTGTAGAAGAAATGTATTACCATGTCTTTGAGGTACTGGTGCTGTGAGACCCCAAGCTCGGAATTGTTCGGATAAGAATTCATTAAAATTGATTGGGTTAGTTTCATATTGGATAATTTCAACTAGTGGATGAGGATTTAAGTGAAACGGGGGTTAATTCAGGATATTCTTAGTGTAAGGTTTTAGGGGGTTGATCGACATAGATAAAAAAACAAATCACCTTGAATGATGTTTTTAGTGGTGTGCTGAGTTCTATGGGAGGAAAGTAATAAAGTGAGAGAAGAAATACAATATTTTCATATCAATATCCATGTTCAGTAGAAAGAACTGGTGAAGGAACTTATCTCTATTATCCTAGGTGGGGCCCCCAGATTTTATCAGGGGATACTCTTATGGAATTCCGTTTATATAGAGGGACGAACCAGATCCATTCTAGAGAGATGCGTTAAGTTGAATCCTCCCAACTCTAGGCTAAAAATGAATGTTGATGGTTCTTGTGTTCCTGAAGAGATGAGATGGGGTTGCTTGGTGTGATATCTTATGGGTTTAATAATTATTAGTTTTAGTGCCTTCTATAGACCGAGAAACTCCATTGGGGTAAAGATAAGGGAAATGTACTACGATATTTTTCTTTGCAAGATTTATAACAAAAGGCACACTATGGTGGTTTCTAACTCCAAAATATTGGTGGATTATCTCAGAAACAATTTGAGAATACCATGGTATATGGACTACTACAACATGGATTGTAGTAGGATCATTGGAAAAGGCATGTAGGTTAGTCACACATGGAGGGAAGTAAATATTGCATCTAATATTTCAGGTATTAAAGGGATCCCAAGTGAAATTCTTATTCTTTATCATTATACTAGATCATTTCCACATGAATATAATCATTTGTTAAGTGGTTATTCCCTTGGGCTCCAAAAGTATCTCCCCTTGAGTTATAAGGAATTTAAATTAAAAATCTCATTTTCAGTGAATTATTATTTTAAAACTAACCATGAATGAAGGTTATGAAAAATGAATTAAGTTACAATCATGGGAACAATACCCTATATATACATATGAGTGAAATTTATATTTTTCAATTATCATGATGGGAAGAATGGTTGTATTATTTTATATTTACATCATGATTATTATATATCAAATATCCTATTTTTTTATTAAAATATCCTTATATATATAATCTATCTGATGTGGTTATCAAAATAATTCACTTGTCTTCATGGAGGTGGTAATACACAAGTAAGAATGAGTGGCGTTATCATTTTTCATGGATGGGGAGGTAAGAAATTATTTGATATATTATATTTAAAAAATGATAAATATGTCATGAAAATTATATATATACTTTAAATAAATAATTATAACCAACTGTAATAGGTAGTGATGGGGAAAAATTACATCAGTTCGTCAGACATTGGTCTATCATACCCAGGAACAACTGTTTTGTTTCTCATTTGTTTGTAGATGAGATAGATATAGTGTTGAACTCTTTGTGAAATGGTTATTTTAATAATCATAAATCTTGGTTTTATTTATTTCAATTTAGTCTTTTGATCAAATTGTTCTAAATATGTGTAAATCATGTCTACATGTGTTTATCTATGTTAATTTGTGTTTTACGGTTGACATAGAAGTATTCTAGATTGAACAGACAGTTTGTGAAAACTCCATATCTTGACTCAGCGTTGGTTATTTTCCAAGTCACAGATGATGAAAGGTCGCACCAATGATGAATGGTTGCACTGATGATGAATAGTCACACTGATGATGAATGGTTGCACCGATGATGAATGGTCGCACCGATGATGAACGGTCCCACTGATGATGAACGGTCGCACCGATGATGAACGGTCGCACCGATGATGAATGGTAACATCGATGAAGAACGATCACACCAATGATGACCGATCGCACCAATGACAACGGTCGCACCAATGGCTACCGATGATCATGAGCCACCGATACCGATGATTAATGAGCCACCGATACTGATGATTAATGATCCACTGATGCTGATGCTACCGAAACTGATGCAGATTCAAAATGACTCACCGATCTCATGACTCACCGATAGTCATGAAAACTATTTGAATTTCTATAAACTCTTATTTAATTCCAACGGTCATATTTTATTTTTTAATGCAATTAATGATATTTAATTTTAGTTGTTGGTATCTCAGGAGACCGTACCTTGTACCTATGAAAAAGGTAATCATTCCCATTGCCAAAGCCTGTGGAATAAAAGGAAGATCAAGTGGCAGTAAAAGGGTGTGCGTAAAATGGCATAGAGAGAGAATTCTTCCATGAATATACATACAAAAAGGGAGAACACATGAGGAAATCTAAGCAGACATTGCAAGATCTTCAAAGAACTCTCATATATGCAACCCAGCACTCCTGAAGAACACACAAAGAACACTGGAAATCAAAAAACACACTCACTTGTGAAGGACATCAAGCTGAACCACGACACTTTGTTTTTCAACAGAAAAACCACATAAGGACTCAGAAGCTTCTCTTCTAAATCCAACGAGTCCAGAGCTGCACAACCAATCACTATAGCTTTCTAAACTTTCATATACTCTCTCTAAGTGAATTGTTATTTACTATTGAGAAGTGTGTGCACTCTGTATATCTTTTACACACACACTATCTCCTGTGCTGAACTAGAAGATACTAAATCCTAATTCCAAACTCCATACATAATTCTTTGTCCCACTGAGGATAGTGTAGGGGTCAAGTGTGACTTGGACAGTCTATGTGCTGTTGTCTTTGTTTTCCCATGAAGAAATGTGGTAGATGTCTTAGGACCTGGATAGTATTGAACTGTTGTTAACCCCAATATAGGGTGTGGATCAAATTTATATATAAATTTGAGAGGACTAAGTCTCTGCTTGAGACTGAACCTCTTGGTTATATCTACTGTGTCTTTTCAGTATAAGTTAAAGTATACTACATGTATCTTTTATTATACTGCTATTACTTTGAAATACAAAACTATTTTAAAGTTACTTTGATAGTTAAATTAGAAAGTGTTTATTCTTTTTGTTAACAAGTATGTTAGCTTCAAAAGACAATTTAATCTTGTGATTAAATTGAATGAGATCTAATCAATCTTTATGAATCCAATTGAACATTTTCAATCTGTATAAATTCACTACAGTTTAACTTTCGTTTTAAATTGGGGGACTTTAAGATAAATATTTTTAATAGAAAATTTTAATTAGAACTCAATTCACCCCCCTCCTGAGTGTCCACTCCGACCATCATTTTGTATCAGAGGGTTTTTATTAATATGAGTTTTCAAACCATTCTGTTTTTCAACTGTGATTTTAGTTTCATCTTTAAAGATCCTAAATTTTTGTTAGTTCTAAATTTTATCTCTTTAAAGTTATTTGCTAAACTCTAGTACTCTAGTTATGGACAATAGACTAGAAGGTTCTGCTACCAACATGCCATCTTTCTTTAATGGTACAAATTATGCCCAATGGAAAATGAAAATGAAAATTTATTTAGAAAGTATGTGATTTGATATCTGGACTGCTATAGAAACTGAATATAAGATTCTAGAAACTGTTAGAACTACTTGGGATGAAGCTAATAAGTCAGATTACAATAATAATTGTAAATCTATGAATGCCCTGTATTGTGCTTTGGGAGATGAAGAGTTCAATAGAATATCTGCTTGTAAAACTGCCTATGAAATATGGGATACTTTGAGTGTTTCTCATTAAATAACAACTAATGTTAAAGAAATGATATTGAATACATATATGATTAAATATGATAATTTCAAAATAAAGACTGATGAACCTATCTCTGACATATATCTCAGGTTCAATGAGATTGTCAATACAATGATCTCTCTTGGAAGAGATGTCACTGCTAAAGAACAAATCATGAGGATATTAATATGTCTACTAGATCTATGGAGAGGCACTTCTGTCTCAATTAGAGAATTATGTGACATAATAAAAATACCAGTCAAAGAACTTATTGGTAAGAATATGATGTATGAAGAAGAACTTAAAGTAAATAAAAAAGAAGATGATGAACCCAAGAGAAAATCCGTGGCATTCAAGTCTATTGCTTCAAAGGGCAAAGACAAGGATAAAATACATGTACCTACTGAAAGTTCAATGAGTGAATATTCAGACTCTGACAGTGATGCGGAGATGGCTCAAATATCCAGGTGATTAAATAAGTTCTATAGGAAGAATAGATTCTTTAGAAAATAAAACTACAAAGTAAAGTATGACAACAAGGGACATTAGAAAAAGGATTGGAAAAATCCTGACAAGATTGATGAAGTTGTCTACTATGAATGCAAAAGAAAAGGTCACATTATAGAAGACTGTCCAAAATTCAAGTTCAAAAAGAAATATGACTACAAATACAATAAGTAAAAGAAAGCCATGAAAGCTACTTGGAGTCCTTCAGAAGACAGCACAAGTGAATCTGAAATTTCTGATTCGGAAAAGAATTGTGCCAACATGTGCTTCATGACCAATAACTTTGAGGTACTTGTTTCTCCTATGCAGAATGATTATTATTCTGGAACTGATTTTGAATCTGAAAACATGTCTAGTGAGGAACTATTTGAATATTGTAACATGCTAGAATAAACCTGTAATGAACTTAAGGAGAAGTACAAATCCTCAAAGAAATAGTATGCTCTCACTACCAATGTTAAATCTGCCCATGATGTAGAAATGGAAAAAAATGCTCAACTGATAAAGGAAAATACTGAACTGAAATTGTCTAATGAAAAACTTATAAAAGACTTCAAAAATTTCAAAAATTGAAAGGACGCTATAACTCAAATGCTAGGAAATCAAGTGGCACCAAAGTATGCTACTAGAATAGGTAATCAACCTATAAAAAGACAGCTTACTAAAACTAAATGTATTCCTAAGTCTGGACAAAATTATGTTTGTTTTAGTTCTGGAAATTCATATGCTTCAAATAGTTATCCATATGGTTATAGATCAAATAAAGTTTATCTTTCAAAATCTATTGGTTATGTAAATTATATGAGACCCATAAGACAAATCTGGGTACCTAAAGCATTGATTGCTAACCTATCTGGACCCAAGAAGATCTTGGTACCAAAATCATTTCCCATATAAATCTGTTTTGTAGGAAACATGTTTGAAGAGTTCTCACAAGAAGGTATAGTTGGACAATGGATGTTTGAGACACATGTATGGAGATTATTTATGCTCTAAAAGCTTAATAAAGGTTGATGGAGGCCATGTCACCTTTGGTGATAATTCTAAAGGAAAAATCATCGTCCTAGGCCAGATTGGTAACACTGATTCAGTTTTGATTTATAATGTTTTATTTGTTGATGGACTTAAGTATAACCTATTAAGTATTTCTCAATTATGTGATGATGGCTTTAATGTTAAGTTTGAAAATGATTCCTGTGATGTTTTTAACTCTAAAAATGTTTTAGTGTTCTCTGCCTTGAGAAATGAAAATGTTTATGCTGTTGATCTTAATTCTTTAGCTAAGTAAAATGTTACTTGTTTAAATGCATTTCATAAAGAGTCTTGGCTTTGGAACATAATATTAGGACACTGCAATATACATTCACTCATAAATCTGACTAGGAAGAACTTGGTTAGAGACCTACCTAAACTTGAATTCCCAAATTACAAAGTTTGTAATCCCTGTCAAAAGGTAAAGCAACATAAAGTTTCTTTTAAATCAAAGAAAGAAGTCTCAAATTATCAACCTCTTGAGTTTGTTCACATGGAATTGTTTGGACCTTATAGAGTTTCTGGTTTAAATGGGAAGCACTTTGTCTATGTCCTAGTAGATGATTTTTCTAGATATACTTGGGTATACTTCTTGGCTCACAAAAGTGAAGATTTTTCTTACTTTATTAAATACTCCAAGTTTATGGAAAACATTAGTGGACTTATGATTAAAACCTTGAGAAGTGACCATGGACGTGAGTTTGAAAATCATGAGTTTGAATCTTATTGCTCACACAATGGCTATAGTCACAACTTTTCTGATCCTAGGACACCTCAGCAGAATGGTGTAGTTGAAAGAAGGAATAGAACCCTTCAAGAAATTGGAAGAACCATGCTTGATGAGTATGACCTACCTGTTTACTTTTGGGGTGAAGCTGTGAATACAGCTTGTTATATTATTAATAGAGTCTTAATTAGACCTATTATAAAAAATACCCCTTATGAATTATGGAATAATAGAAAACCTAAAGTTAGTTACTTCAGAGTCCTTGGCTGCAAAGTTTTTATTCTTAATACAAAGGATAATATTGGCAAGTTTTCTTCTAAGATTTATGAAAGAATTTTTATTGGTTATTATTTAACAAGAAAAGCCTATAGAGTCTTTAAAAAAGGAGCCAAATGTGTGGAAGAATGTGTTCACATCAAGTTTGACGAAACTGATCCACATGAGCCTAAAGCCTCTCTTGAAAATCTTGAAATTTTTTTTACTATTCTGGACCTTAGTGATAAATCTAAAGAACCTTCTGTAAAAACATCCAGTTCTGGACATATTCCAGAATCTGCTTCTGTTGAACCCAAACTTAGAGATGAACCTGAAATTTCTATCCCTGTATTTACTAGATCAGCTAGGATTCTAAAGAATCATCCCTTAGATGATGTTGTTGGTAATCTTGATAGAGGGACACAGACTAGAGATTCTCTAAGAAACCAGGTTGAACATCAAGCTTTTATTTCATAGCTAGAACCTAAAAATGTTAATGATGCTATCAATGATGAATTTTGGGTAATGGCTATGCAAGAAGAGTTAAATCAATTTGAAAGAAACAAAGTCTGGGAATTAGTTGACAGACCTAAGGACACATTAACAATAGGCACTAAATGGGGTTTTAGAATCAAAGTTGATGAATCAGGGAATATAGTTAGAAAAAAACCTAGGCTAGTTGCACAAAGATATAGTCAAGAGGAAGGTATAGACTATGAGGAAACCTTTTCACCTGTAGCTAGACTAGAAGTTGTTAGAATTCTACTTTCCTATACTGATCATCTGAATTTCAAGTTATATCAAATTGATGTCAAAAGTGCTTTTCTAAATGATTTTATAATTGAAGATATATTTGTTGAACAACCTCCTGGATTTACTAATCCTCTTTTTCCAAATCGAGTTTTTAAACTTTCAAAAGCTTTATATGGTTTAAAACAAGCTCCAAGAGCTTGGTATGATAGACTTAGTAATTTTCTTATTTCAAAAAGTTTTACAAAAGGGATTTCTGATCCAACTAGTTTTATTAAAAGAATTTCTAAACATGTTTTAATAGTTCAAATCTCTGTTGATGATATTATTTTTGGATCTTCTAAAAATTCTTTATGTATTGATTTTTCAAAGAGTATGCAAAATGAATTTGAAATGAGTTTAATGGGAGAACTCAAATATTTTCTTGGATTCCAAGATTTCCAAAATGAAAATGGTATTATTTTGAATCAAAGTAAATATACAAAGGATATTTTAAAACATTTTTGTTTGGATATTATTAAGGAAAGTGATACTCCAATGAGTACAGTCTGTAAATTGGATGCAGATGAAACTGGGAAACCAGTGGATCAAACAAATTACAAAGGTATGATTGGATTCTTAGTTTACCTTACTTCTAGTCGACCAGATATTATGGTTAGTGTGTGTATGTGTGCAAGATTTCAATCTAATCCAAAAGAATATCATTTACTTGCTGTTAAATGAATTTTTAAGTATCTTAAGCACACTGTAAACTTAGGTTTGTTTTACCCAAAAGGAAAATCCTCTGAGTTAATGAGTTATTCAGATGCTGACTATGCTGGTTTCAAGTTGGATAGAAAAAGAACATCTGGAACATGTCATTTATTGGGGAATTCCTTAGTATCATGGTGTAGTAAAAAGCATAATTCTATAGCCTTGTCCACTTCCGAAGCATAGTATATAGCTGCTGGTAGTTTCTGTGCACTAATTCTATGGATGAAACACACTCTCTTGGACTATGGATATGATTTTAAGAATGTTTCAATCAACTATGATAACACTAGTGAAATTAACATTTCAAGGAACCCTGTGTCTCACTCTAGAACCAAACACATTGATGTCACACATCACTTTTTGAGAAATCACTACCAAAAAGGTGATATTACTCTTGAGCTTATAGGTACTGAACATCAATTAGATGTCATTTTCACAAATCCCTTAAATTCTGAAAGGATATACTCGATTAAACAAGAGTTGGGTATGAGAGAACTGTGAAACCGATCTGTCAAACCAATCTGTGAAACCAATCTGTGAAACCGATCTGTGAAACCGATCTGTCAAACCAATCTGTCAAACTGATCTGTCAAACCGATCTGTCAAACTGATCTGTCAAGTGGATTAGTGCTACCGATTGGGTTGTACTATTTTTAAAATCATTATTTCCTATTTAAAATGATGTTGTTTTACTTAATCGATATTTTATTATTTGTAATCCTAAATTATACAAATAATGACACACGTCTATTTCATTCTCTAAAGGCTGCTGACCTTCCATTTCCTACCGAACTCTCTCTTCTCTTTTTTTAGATCGATCCTTTTGAATCTTTCCAAGCCTCTCAATTGTCTCAAACCTCAAAATGGCCAAGCAAAAGAGTAAGGGAAAGGAATATGAAGGAACTTTACCTGTCAAACGTGCTCAATGTGAGTCGAGCAGTACGACGCAGAGGTCTGTGAACCTGGAGCTAGAAGAACGTGAAGTTATAGCTAAAAAAGAAATATGTTCATAATGGGTTTTATCTAGCAAGTCTGTTCACTTGAAAGTGATGGAAATGCAAGGTTGGAAGAATTGGTTCTGTGATTACGATAAGGTCTTTTACCCGAAGCTGGTGCATGATTTCTATTTGAACCTGGATATAGTTTTGGACGGAGTAGAGGCTGTGATATTTTCTTCTATAGTAAACAGGGAAAAGATTACTTTTTCCTCAAAGCAGTGGGCTGAATGTATAGGAGTACCTCACAATGGATGATATAAGGACTATTCTAGTAATATTCCTCCCACAACTGATTACTTTTCTTATGAGCTAGCCCTGGAGTTATTAACTGGGAAGTCTGAATTGCGAATGATAACTACTGCTGAGTTGGATGGTGAGAATAGAATCTTGTTTAAATTTATTCAACATCAAATACATCCTAGAAAAGGTGACTTTGCTTCAGTAATGTATCAGGATGTGTTTCTTTTAGTCCTCTTGTTGAATAGTGAAAAGATCAATCTGTGTAGATATTTTGTTGAGCATATTTTTGAGATGATAAAAACTTCAATAAAAGCTACTAATCTATTTTATTCTAAGCAGATTTCTTCCATGCTGAAATTTTTAGGCTGTGTGGATAATGGAGATGAGTGTATCTCATCAATTAGCTTATGTTTCAACAAAGTTATTTGTAAGATGATTAAAATCAATTGGAACCCATGGAAGAAAGCTTGTGTTGCTCATGAAGAAAAGTTATAAGAGTCCTTCAATACTACTGAGCATCCAAGGAGACCAAAGGGGATAAGAGATCCTAGTTTAAAACCTGGTGAGGAAGTGGTTTATTCAGATGAAGAAGAGGAAGCAGTATTTCCTAAGGAAACTAGAGAATCTAGTAAGAAGGGAATATAAGAAGAATAATATGGTGATAATATTAATGCTGAAGAGGAGGTTGAATCATCTCCTGATGAGAGGAGTGATCCTGATATTGTCATCCCAAAGAAAAGAAGGATGGAATTTGGTTCGGCAAGCCCTCCTTTCAAATTAACATAGATTGAACCAATTTTAGATGATGAAGAAGAAGTTGAGACTGATGAATCAACCACTGAGGAGTATGAATCCAGAAGTAGAGACAGTTCAAGTGAGAAATCAGTTAATGATGATAATGATGATGATAATGAAGGAAATGATGGTGATGAGGGTGATACTGATGGTGATGGTGGTAGTGGTGGCAGTGATAGTGATGGTGGTGATGTTGATGATGCTGATGGTCGACCTATAGAAGGTCAGAATGTGATCCAAGATGATCCTCAACCCCAACCATTTGATCAAGAAAATGTCCCTGAGGCTGAGAGGTCAGATTTGTTGGAGAGTGATGAGGATGAGGAAGTCCTTACTTAAAATTCTAGACGAGCTCAGTTTGTGAAACCTATGTATCCTTCACGCAAAGTCGCATGGGAAGAACATCCAGGTATTTGTGTTCTGGGATTATATTACCCAGAGGAAGAGGAAAGTGTATAAGTGGATCTTACAGGCGTAGATGTTTCAGTAAAGGCTCAATTAGTTGCAGAGTTTTTGCAAAGAGAAGATGTCTGACCTGATCCTTCAGTGTTTCAAGCTAGACCTAATCCTATAGTTGATAAATATGAATTTGACAGATTTAAGGTTGAATTGATTCAAGTTGTTAGGGAGACTGTGAAAGATGAGTTATCTCATATTCCTGTTCCTACTCCTATGACTTTATCTGAAGCTACTATGGATGATTTAACTCAAAGAGTGGTAAGCCTTATCAAACTAGACCTGCGCAATTATAGTGAGTCGACTGGCAGGCACATTACCTCTCTGAATCAAACACTCACATATTTAGGCAGCAATCTAGTTTCTCTGTCTGGAGAGTTTATAACAACCATCTCTGGTATGATGGAAGTTTTAAGAAATCTGATAGAGCATTTGAAGAATGCAGATTTGAGGAAGTTGAAAGTTGAGATCACACAAGTTGGTTCTCAGGCTAGTTCTTCAAAAGTAACCAATATTACTGGTTATGAGCTTAATACTTTAAAGGATGTTGTTAGGGAAGAGCTGGAAACTCTTGGGAAGATTTTGGATTTAGATTATTTTAAAAATATGATAGAGCATGGTGATCATATTCATAAGATGGTGCAGTTTTATTCAACTGATGCTACCAAGGCTCAAAAAGAGATTAAGGATAAAGTGGATCCTTATTTATCTAATATTTACACCAAGCATGAGTTGAATCATCATTTTAAAGTGTTGGCTGACAATTTGAGACTCCCTCCAGTTACTCAAGTTTTTAAGGATCGAGTTTATTAGTTGAAGGATTTTACTCCAACTTTAGAAAATTTCATGCAAAATAAAGATGATTTTGAAAAGGCTTTGAATTACGGTGGAGAAGTAATTCAGGACTTCATAAATTTTCTCAAACCCTACCTTCAGGTGAAAACTAAGGTCGTTGTTTTTCCTACTGCTGATTCTATTCAATCATCAGATGTTGCTCGCAGTCAGCTGTCTGTTTCTCAAGATCTCTCTAGTATTCGGCCAGTCTTTCAACAGCCTCCTTCAGAGAGATCTTCTCCGCAACAGGTGACCTTGGAACCCACAATTCGTCCATCTCGGGTTGTCTTGCCTCCTTTCTCCATCCGGCCAGTTCAACCTTCCACCCAACCACCTTCTGGACCATCCACTCCTCCCACAGCTAAAGGAAAAGCTCCCTTGCACCCGTAGAAATAGTTGTATCTTTCAATTTTTTATAGGGTGTCTATTTCATGTACTTTTCACTTATGTTTGTGATTTTTGTAATCATTGTTGATATGGAATCTTGTTGCTTATCTTCCTTCTCTATTCTTTTTGATAATCCCAAAGGGGGAGAAAAATCAGGGAGATCATGCATATGAAAAATCAGGGAGATCATGCATATGAATGGGTGAACTGAATGTGCATATGAGCCCATGCTGGCTATTTACCACAGTCATGAATACACAGGGGGAGAAATGATGACTCTGTATCTCCATGGGAGTAATAATGAGAATGAATTGTATTATATGACTTGTGTTATATGGGGTGAATGACTCAGTTATATAAGTTCTATTTTCTATTCTAACCCTATTTTATCTTTTGGCATATATTATTTTTTATAGGGGGAGAATCCTGAATGACATACTTTATTCTCTCTTCCTTTATTACATTGATTTGTGATTATCAAAAAGGGGTAGATTGTTGAACTCTCCGTGAAATGGTTATTTTAATAATCACAAATCTTGGTTTTATTTATTTTAATTTAGACTTTTGTTCAAATTGTTCTAAATATGTGTAAATCATGTCTACAAGTGTTTATATATGTTAATTAGTGTTTTACGGTTGACTTGGAAGTATTTTGGATTGAACAAACACTTTGTGAAAACTCTATGTCTTAACTCACCGTTAGTTATTTTCCAAGTCATCGATGATGAACGGTCACACCGATGATGAACGGTTGCACCGGTGATGAAAGGTCACACCGATGATGAATGGTCGTACCGATGATGAACGGTCGCACCAATGATGAACGGTCACACTGATGATGAACGGTCACACCGATAACGAATGGTCGCACCGATGATGACCGATCGCACCAATGACAATGGTCGTACCGATGGATACCGATGATCACAAGCCACCGATTCCAATGATTAATGAGCCACTGATACCAATGATTAATGAGCCACCGATGCTGATGCTACCGAAACCGATGCAGATTCAAAATGACTCACCGGTCTCATGACTCACCGATAGTCATGAAAACTATTTGAATTTCTATAAACATTTATTTAATTCCAACGATCATATTTGATGTTTTTAATGCCATTAATGATATTTAATTTTAGTTGTTTGCATGTCAGGAGACCGTACCTCGTACCTATGAAAAAGGTAATCATTCCCATTACCGAAGCATGTGGAATAAAAGGAAGATCGAGCGGCAGTAAAAGGGTGTGTGTAAAAAGGCATAGAGAGAGAATTCTTATATGAATATACATACAAAAAGGGAGAACACACAAGGAACTCTAAGCAGACATTGCAAGATCTTCAAAGAAATCTCATATCTACAATCAAGCACTCCTAAAGAACACACGAAGAACATTGGAAATCAGAAAACACACTCACTTGTGAAGGACATCAAGTTGAACCACGATACTTTGTTTTTCAATAGAAAAACCACAGAAGGACTCAAAAGCTTCTCTGCTAAATCCAATGAGTCCAGAGCTGCACATCTAATCACTAGAGCTTTCTAAACTTTCATATACTCTCTCTAAGTGAATTTTTATTTACTGTTGAGCAGTGTGTGCACTCTGTATATCTTTTACACACACACACACACTGTCTCTTGTGCTGAACTAGAGGATACTAAATCCTCATTCCAAACTCCATACATCATTCTGTATCCCACTGAGGATAGTGGTATAGGTCAAGTGTGACTTGGACAGTCTGTGCGTTGTTGTCTTTGTTTTCCCACGAAGAACTGTGGTAGAGGTCTTAGGACCTAGACAGTTTAAACTGTTGTTAACCCCGATCCAGGGTGTGGATAAAATTTATATATAAATTTCATAGGACTAAGTCTTTTCTTGAGACTGAAACTCTTGGTTATATCTACTGTGTTTTTTCAGTATAAGTTAAAGTATACTACAGGTATCTTTTCTTCCGCTGCTATTTCTTTGAAATAAAAAACTATTTTAAAGTTACTTTGATAGTTAAATTAGCAAGTGTTTATTCTTGTTGTGAACCATTAGGTTAGCTTCAAAAGACAATTTAATCCTGTGATTAAATTGACTGAGATCTAATAAATCTTTAAGAATCCAATTGAACATTTGTAATCTGTATAAATTCACTACAGTTTAACTTTGGTTTTAAATTGGGAGACTCTAAGAGAAATATTTTTAACAGAAAGTCTTAATTGAAAGTCAATTCACCCCCCTCTTGAGTGTCCACTCCGACCAAAATATAGGTTATACGATAAAATAATTACATATTAGTATATGGATTATATGAATTTTATTATTTCATCATGTTTGAAGAATATTTGAAAGAGGTATAAGAATAAATAAAAATGAATCTTGGTTAATAACTATACCTATTTATTGAACAAACTCTTTTGGTTTACAGAAATAAACTTCCTATGTTAATTTTTTGATGACAAAATTAAATTATAATACATTATGAGGGATGTAAGGAAGGTATTTAGTAAATTATTGGATGATATAGGGTTCTCAAAAGTTTGGAGAATAGGGGAGATGAAGTATCATTTTATAAGTGAGGGGAGGGACACTCTTTGAATTTCATAAAATATTAAATTAATGTATATTAATTTTCATGAAAAAAGTATCCAAACTTATATAATTTAAATATATGAGTGAATGGGTATAAATAATCTCATCCAATAAAATTTGGACAATTTTAGATTTTTTTTCACCCTTATCTGTTTGTGTTAACCCCACATTAACCCTTTTGATACTTACCATGATATAATGGTGTTCAACACTAAATGAGTCCCAAAAGTTAAAATAAAAGAGGGTGACCAAGAAATATACCATGGATGAAATTATAAAACATACAAAATTCACATGGATAAAGATAATATCTTTATGAATTTTAATTTATTTAATAAAACATTATTTATTATAAATATCTTCAATGTCATTTTTGGAACTATTCATTTAATTTCACTTCGAAAATTACAAGAAAGAAAATTAATTTTAATATAATACTATTAAAAATATGTAATATGAATAATTTATAAAAAAATCATGTATCATAATAATTCATCCATATTATATTAATTTTAATATTTTTAAAACCATTTTTAATTATTCTCTTAATTTAATAAATACTGTAGGATCGAAATAGTAATGTAGATGCTCAATATACAAGAGGGGGGGGGGTGAATTGTATACTTTAAAAATTCATTTGGAACCTTTAAGTTAGTTACGAATAACTATTTTTTCCTTAAGCAAAGGAAAAAGACTAAGTTTAATAAAGTTAAACTAAGCAAATTCACAACACCTCTAACACCGAATACAAACTTGGAAAGAGATTCTGAAAGTAGGTTCCGAAAATATGATTCCGGAAATTGAAACTTAACAAAAGGTTACAATATGAGATTCTACCTTAAAGCGTATAGAATCTAAATTAATCAGAGTACAAGTAAGGAAGTATAAGAAAGTTATACTTTCCTTATATTACAAAATGCCGCGGAATAGAAACAAGTAGTAGAACTACTAGTAACAAAATATAAGTCTTTTAACCCAAAGAGAAGGGTATCCAACAACCTTGGATAAAGGTCCCTTGATTTATACGTTCAAGAAAGTCTGTTTTACCCACACCAGGGTAAGCCCTCGATACGAAGATCAGAGTCTCTGTCTTGCTATCCCCGCAAGCCCTCAACTTCAAGGTAGTTGGCAACCTCTGTCTTCCTCAGCAAGAAATCCATCGAACATTAAGGTAGTCGTCACCTCTGTCTTCCTATCCCCGGAAGCCCTCGAATGTAATCACCAACATTCGGAGTCGCATGAAGCTTTGAGAGTTAATAAGAGCCTCTCTCTCTAGAAATCACTTCAAGCAAATTTTTCAGATATGTTTTTTATCCCCATAAAAAAATATTAATAAAAGTTATTAAATGATAATTTATCATTAAAGTAACCATTTAAATATTTAGATATGTTTTTTATCCCCATAAACAAATATTATATACATTTAATTAAATAGAGTGACATTTTTTATTTTATCATTTACTTAAATATTATAAATGTAAAAATATAAGATAAATTAAAAAGAAAGAAATATTTTTTATGTTTATGGTTGAAATAGGATTTTCCAAAAAAATAAATTCAAGAGTTACTATCATCTTTCTGGCCTTAAAAATTATTTTTAATATTAATTACCTGATTTACCCTTATCGAGATTACGAAATTTTACTAAGGTTATTGTTTATGATGACCAATAATAATGTAGAAATATTTAATATATTTGGAAATTTTGATTCAAAATATAAAATCCAATCCTCATAATTCAATTAATAGTATTAATAGAATTTAATTTTAAATTGGGCCAACAATTTGCGATGAAAACTGATATTTTAGTAAATACCTTTTTATGTCTAAAAATATTTTTATTCCAAATTAAAGTATAAAATTAATTAAAAAGATCATGATTGAATTATTTTTAATCAAAATGAACTAATTAATTTTTAAAACTAACCTAAAAATTTAATTTTACTTTTTAAATACTTGAAAATAATTTATAGTTTTAAATAAAATATCTATTCTTCACTAATCACAGAAAAATAAATCTTTTCAAAAGAATACCATAATTTCACCCAATGATAATTTTTATATTATAATTTAAATAAATGTGGTTATTATATCAAATTAAAATTATATAATTTTGAAAAAATTATTTTAAATAAAACCATATATTTCCTCAAATCCCAATTTTGTTAGAAATAATATTTTTTCCTATTGAATAAAAAATTACCAAATATTTTATAATGAATATACATACATATAATATATTTAATAAATATATGAAAAGAATTTATAAAAATATTAAACAGGTTGTTTCTTAAATATATTTAGAGGAGTTAGAAGAATTGAGAATCTTGATAGATTTCGATTAAAACAATTGCCTCTTCTATGGATATCCTCCTTTGGGAAACTCCTTAAACCTTATAAAAATTGTATATCGGAAAGACTAAAACAACTAGGAATTTTCTAGGAGTGATATGAATTTATTTAGATAAATATTGATTAATATAAGAGGCTGAATTTTTGATAAAAATCATGGAGATGAAGGGATCCATTTATAAGGGACAGAGGTAGCATTTTTGTAAATATTAATTAGTTGTTATAAAAATCATGCCACATTAAATGGAAAGTGGCTCCAAGGGTGGAAAATAATAGGGAGTAGAAGATTCTGGGTCAATCAACCATTAATCCTCATAAGTGAAAGACAAGGTTTCAGATAATTTTTTCCCCATAATTTAACTTTTTACTAAAATTTACTTTTATGGTGGTAACTCATTTTTTACCCCAAGAAAATAATTTCACGCCTAAAAAATTTACCTTATAATATAATTTTAAAATTATGATTTAAATTATGAAAATAAATTTTCAATATTCAACTGTTATAGGTGGTAAAAATTAATTTTAATAAAAATATACTTAATATACTAAAACAGTTTTTTGAAAAATGGCCATTTTAAGAATAAAAATAAATGTACATAAAAATCATGTATAACATTGATTCCCAAAAAATTTATTAATTTATTATTAAATAAATATTTGTTTACATTAAAATAAATACAAAACAGAATGGATCATTGTTAATATTTGATTAAAAAAAATAAAAAAATGTTTTCATTAAAATAAAATATTACTTACATTTCAAAAATAAAACCATAAATTTATAAATTAGTTATTTATTTTTAAATATATAATATTACAACTTAAATTATAATTTTATTTATAAAAAGGTTGTATATATTTTTTTCATGTTTATCAAATAATGATGTTATAAAAGTTACAATATTTGTAAAAACTCTATTTTTTTTATAATTCACATAAAAATATAATTTTTTAGAAAAATAAGAAAACATAATGATAAGATATTTTTTACATGGATAATTATATAATGAATTTAATTTCATACGATTAAAAATATAAAATATATATACTCCTATTTCAAATAAAAATAAAAAATATAATGAAACGATGATTTTATATAAAAATGACTTTTTTAACATTAGAATTTCTTAATATTATTTCATATAAATTTCTTATTAAATGAGTGTTAATATATTACTCAATAAATTGAAATATTAAATATTACCAATATAATATTTTAAAATCGATCAATTTAATTTATTGTTATAAATTAAAATACACATTAACAAAATAATTCTTTGAAAAATATCTCCTTTTAGCATTGAATGATTTTAATAACACCACATTAATTATTTATGTTATAATAATTTAATTTAATCAATCCATTGGTATTATAAAATATCGAATCATTCTTTAAAAATATTAATAATAGAATGTGATTAATGATAATACATATTTTTAAAATAAAGAATTTGAATATTATTTATCACAGTTCATTTTATTTTGTTTTTTTGTGTGATACATGGACCTCAACAAAGTATTTTTTAATGGAAAAACATACTAAAAAATTAGGGTGTTACACTCAACCCCCATTAAATAAATTATTATATGTCAATTTTAATTATCAATAACTAATGAAAATAACTAAGGGTATCTATAAGATAATAAAGTCTCATTATATAATTTTTAATATTACATAAACCTTATTATCATAGGTGGTACTAGGAAACTCATCTTTTCCCAAAACAATTAAGAAAAATACTCATATAGAGTGAGCTGAAAGAGATTCAAACATGACATCATTAGTTCATATGTGGATAATGAATGTACCTTTTACTTTTTTTTCTTGACCCAATTCAACATTCATGATTTCATAGGATTTCCTCTAGAACCAAGGATTAATAGGTTTCTGATATTTATTGTCATAATTATCCCTTGGTTTGGTACACTAGTTTTTATAGTTCCCACCTTCATCTTTAATACAGTGAGCTGTTACTGATACATTACGAAGAATGTTATTTTCATCCAATATATTAAATAAAAATGTAATTTTTCGATGAAGGTTCAATACTATATTATATCCTTTAAAACACATAAAATATATTTCAGTTCCTTTAAGACATATCCCTATGTGATTATTCCCACATTTTTACAAGAAGGATATAGAATATTATTTCCTCTATTCCCCTTCTCACCTAAAACTCTATGAAAAACTATTATTCTTATATTTGGTGTGGTTGGGAGTTAGAAGAATTTTAGGTTTTCAACATGATTTTCCGAAATTCCATAAGCATACTAAAACAAAAAAGTTTTAGTTTGGTTATTAATAAACAATAATAAAAGTAAGAGATTATATTATAAGTAAAATAAATCCTAATATTTCTTTACTTATGTCACATTTATTTTAAACTATGATAATTTTGGTTCATCCTATATCAATTTTAGGTATACATTGGGTTTTTAGGTTCTATCCTTTTACTATTAATATTCTAATCACCAAAAAAACAAAACCCTACAATAATACCAATTGAGATTCCCTAAACCAATACTCATAGATATGGTTATGGTAATAAAAACATTATACATATAGTTAGATACAATGTGCGACAACTCGATCATTAAATAAATATATTTGGGGTCATTAAAAACTTATTATAACAGTAAATCACCCCCAAAAAACAAGGATATGAATCTTAATTTTGAAAAATCGGTATAAAAGTGGTCAATGGTATCTATACAGAAAGAATTTAAACAAATGTTGTTTCCTATTTTTATAAGGATTCAATGTTGGAAAAAATATCTATAATGAAAATTTTTTTAGAAGATAACATTTTATAAGGAAAATAATTCCCATTAAAAAAATCCATAATTAATCATTTATGTATATATAAGGAAATTGATAAAAAAATATGGACATGGAGGAGAAATATTGCAGATCGAAAATAAGTGGTACATTAGGTTTCTCTCATTGTTAAAATTATATAACAAATGAGATGTGGAATTGTAGTAGGACATGTAGAACTTATGAAAAAATAGATAGAATTTTTTTTGGTTTTTTAAGAGAGATGGTCATTCAATTTATATATTTGGAAACCTATTCATAAAAATCTAAAATTCAAAATGAGATTATGAAGAAAACCCTTACAAATTTGGTAACATCTAAATCTATATCCACTGAAAGAATTACATGATATGGATGTGTAAATATCGTAAATCACATAAAAACTATTCACTTATATGGTATTATACATACGACATAAATAAATAAGATGTTTAATATAAAACATATCTCAATGAGGGAAAAACAAGATGATAAAACTATTACCTTTACTACCAACTTCCATAGAAGCTCTTTTACTTCTTGTATAATGAAAATTACCTTATTAATGAAATATTTAGAAATATTATTTTTATCTATTTTATTTTATACTCTTATTTTATATTCATTCATTACACATTTATTGTTTGGTTTTAATTTATATTAATCATTAGATGTTAGTAATTCTGAACATTTCATACATGTTGTGTAATACCAATGTCCATTCTCAACATTTGATAGAGAATTAATCATTAAAATATTACTCAAGGTAATGGAATTATTTTTTTAAATTATTTATGAATCCCCTCTATCATTTTATTAAAGATATCAGTATTTTTCATGTAAATGAAATCCACAACGATCTTGTTTTAGGTAATTTACCGATAAAAATAGATCACTTTATAATGATCAATATTTTTTATGAAATACATAAAAAACATATTAATAAAACAATTTAATAATTAATATCATAAATATATATATTCAAATAAATTATAAAGAAAATAAATGTATGTTAGTGATAGAAAATATATATGATCTCCATATTAGCGGTAGTGCACACTTAACTTGAGAACCACTTTCATTTTATAATAAATGGGAAGAAAGTAGATAATATATTTTCCATAAAAATATTTTAATTTAAGTATAACTGTGAAAATTATTTAATTATGTTTGTATCGATAGACTATATTTAAAAGAGGTGGAAGAAGAAGAAACTTGAAAGAACTCGATTAAAACACTTACCTCTTCCATGGTTATCCTCTTTTATAAAAATATTTAAGCCTTCATTGAATATTAATTTAGTGAGACCATAAAATATATGATTTAGATAAGAGTGTTTTGGAAATATTTGAGTATATCTTATTCAAATTAATAGTTTAATTTTTTGAGGAGAATTTAGGTGGGGAGTGGATACTTTTAATGGTGAGAGGGGTGGAATTTTTGAAATTATTAATTACATTATATTAAAGAAATATCACTTTGAATGGAAAATAGATCCAAAAGTATAAAATAATAGATAGGTAATGAGTCTTAGTTATCCAAATTTCATCCACACATATAATGGACAAATTATGACATATTTTAGGCCTTTATCCCCTAAATTTCACATTTCACCACAATTTACATTTACTACGGTAACTCATTTATTACCTTTGTAACTTTTTATGCCTAAAAGTAAAACTAACCTTCAAAAATAATTTTTACATGTTTATTTCAAATATTAAAATAATTTTTTTATATTAAATTACAAAATATGGTAAAAATTTATTTTAATAAAAATATTCTTAACTCAATAAAAATAGTTTTTGAAAAAATGATCATTTTAAGCCTAAAAATGGAAGTAAAAAATTTCATGATTAATATTGATACCCAAGGAATTTTTTGTTTCATGTTTACAATATAATAGTTTTTTGACTCTAAAATCAGAGAAAAATACAATGGATCATTTTTAATACATAATTTTAAAAAAGGATCAGATTAGTTTTTCATTAAAATAAAACATAACTTAGGGTCCAAAGGTAATTAATATATTTCTAAATTCAAAATATTATTTTAAATTTTTTAATTTTAATCCTAAAATAAATTATTTTTCTTAAATAATATTTAATATATATTTATTTCATGCTTATAATATAATGATGACATAAAATTTATTGAAATTGTAATAAGTTCATTTGCACTATTCTTTTATAAATAAACCCATTTATAATTATCCCAAAAATCAATCCCAAGATGATAATTATAGGATGAATTAGAAAATTATGTTAGTTTTATAATATTAAAATTTTAAATTTATTAATTTATCTTTTAAATTAAAACATAAAATCTAAATAATAACAACTTATATAGAAAAATTAACTTTAAACATTATGTATTATTAATATTATTTAATATAAATTTCTTATTAAATCATTCTGATTATATTTTTTTCAATTTATATATTAAATATTATTAGAATCATAATTTAAATGTGATTAACTTAACTTATTTTGATAAAGTACAAAACACATAAAAAAATTCCTTAAAAATATCACATTTTAATATTTAATTATTATAATCATATCACATAAAATATTTTACCTCCAATAATTAAATTTCGTCATTTGATTGCCATTAAAAAATATATAATAATTATTGAAAAAATTTAAAACAATAATATGTATGGAATTAAAATAATTGGTTTTATAGTAAACCATTTTGATATCTATTTATTTACTATAGGTTTTAATCAAATTAAATGTTTTCTTATCAATCTTTCATATTTTATACTCATAATAATTGTTAACATCAATTTTAATAAGGTATTTCATTTTTTAGTATAATGTTTTTTGTGATAAAAACAACATAATAAAATATTTATTTAGATGAAATCACATTTTAAAATAATGGGATGTTACATATGTTACATATGGGAATCACTATTGATAATAGGTTCTAGGGGTGAGGTATCTACCTTATTCATATTTCTTATTCGTAGGATGATTTATTAAATCATGGGGAGGTTAGTGATAATCTAGATGTAATTTATAGAAGTCGGTCTAGTGTTTGTTTCTTGGTGGTGCTGTTAGTTATGATTGGAGGGTGGGTTTTGTGGGAGGCTGGTATATAAAAGAGATGTGGACATGTGTTGTTGTGTTTGATTCTGTGATGGGTGTTATATAATTTTATAATTAATTATTGTTATGTTTTATTGTCGGTTTTTAATAGGTTAGGTTTGCATGGTGAGTTGAAAACTACAAGTTTAGACTAGGGTTATCTTTGGGCTAGTATAGTAGGAAAAATTTGTAATTCATATATTTACATATATATGAAGATACAGGTTTATGTTGGAAATAATTTAATGAATATAAAATAGGACATTAAATATATTATCTTTGTAATATTATTTAAATTCTAAATGAATGAGTGAAGAGGTATTCAAAACATGGGTTGGTAAATTTGTAGTGTGTTTAATAATAAATGGTTTAAGGTGCTCGATTAATTAACTACAATGGTAATATGAGGATCATGTTTAGATATAGAGATAATGAGTGATAATATTATTATGGATTAGGATGTTTTTATGAATTATTAAGTGGTTTTTTTGAGACACATTAAAGGATTTGGGATAAATTACTATATATGATTATATTATGTAACAAGGGAATGAATTATGAAAAGTGATGAATGAATAATCTAAATGATAAGATGAAAATATTCATGGTGGAATACATATTTATTTGATATATCAATGGTGATTTTTTATTTTTTAACAATACTAACAGGTTATTAAATGTTATTAATCTATGTTTGTGATGTTTAAAATATGTGTGGATTTATATTTCACATTATTCACTACATATATCATATATCTTGATGCTATTTGAATATGAGATAAAATGGGCCAAATGTATGTTTGGTGTGGGTGGATAATGCCGTAATGATGGCATATATATGGATTTGGTGATGAGGTTTTGTTATGTTTACATGATGGTTGGGTATAAATGAAAGGAAAAATATATATAATTTTTATTTATTTATGGTATTTGTAATCTGTTAGTGATGGATTATGTAATGTCTCAGATTTTCCATTTATTATTTTTAAATATTATATGGAATTATTTCGAGACCAGGCACAAAGACGACACCTCATTCCGAGGTCCAGTGAGCCCGGAATGGTGGTTTGAAGTTTTTTTTAGTTAAGTAAGTCGGCACTTGTGCGCGGTGGTGGCAGTTTCCAAACGAATGCCCGGATTATAAATCTGAGAACACCATTGCGTCCGGGACAACGACTTTACCTAATAATGAGGCTAACCTCAACCAGTGCGGGTCGAGGGAAAAAAGTTAATTTTAGGACGTTTTAAGTAAAATAAAATAAAATAAACTAACAAGTTTATTTTATTTCATTTAAAGAAACATCCGCTGCAGCGCGGCAACGGTGAAGCTGTTTCCTAAATTAATGGCGCATCATAATAACATCGAAATGGCAAGTCGATGTCATTAATGCTGCCGCGTAATTAAATTACAACATGTTTCCCTTTTTAATGGGTTAAGCAATTGTTGATCGTTGGCGATGTTTGAGAGGAACCTCTTTCGAATCCACGATGCGTTGGAGCAAACTCTCGGTGATAAACGACGACAGATCGAGATCGAGGATCGCTGCACCGAGGTTGAAGGATCTCGACGACAACGGCAGCACGAAACCTTCATGAACGATTGATCCATTCGAAAGGTAGGGGCTTGTTATTTCAATTTCTTTCCCCCGTTTTTGAGTTTAAATAAAGAACGCGGATCAACCACGAACAAGTTGATCTGCGGATTCGTATGTTTTTGTGGGAGGGTTTTCTTTGGGATGATTTTGTGGAATTAATCCATGATATTTATTCATGTTGATCTCTGCTCCGTTTAAACCTATTAACGGGAGCGGATCAATGCCGTGACAAATGACGACGGAGGTTTGTTCCTCAATTTTTTTTATTCATTGGATTTCCTCCCCCATTCTTCCTTGCGCATTCTTCGCGTCCTTTTTGGGGCGACAAACAACGGATCATTACACATCCGTGCCCCGACGTAATGATCCCAAATTGAAGGTTTGACACCGCAACGGCCTTGTGGAGGTGCAACGACGATGGAAGATGACGAAGTGGACCGGATCATGAAATGGCGTTCTTCAAGTATTCTTCACGCGGGAAGATAAAATCATGTTTTCAGGGCCGATCGGAGGCCCGAAAACAATGGAAGTGTATTCGTGGTGTTGGGGCGACCAAAACCTGGAAGTTTTGCGGCGATCGGATGGCCGGATCGATGATCGGGGCACCACGGGAGGCGCGCCGGCAAAGGGCGTCGTTTCTGGAAATTTCCAGAACACACAGCGTGTACTTCCGAAGAACATGCCGTGTATTACTGGCAGTGACGGCTAGGGTTTCGGAATCAGAGAGTAATTATATAGTGTGTGACCCTGGTCACACGGCGTGTTGGACTTCCCTCGAAACTCGGCGTGTACTTTGGGTAGTACATGGACACGGGATGAGCTACACGGCTTCAGGCGGCACAGCATGTACAGCGCGGCAGAACCAGCTACGCGGAGCTTGGTGTGTATCTTGCGGATATGCGGACACGAGATGGAGTACACAACCATGTACTCCATCACACGGCCAGGCGTGGCGAGCAGCGCGGGTCACCCCGTGTGCGCGTTACACGGGTTGGAGTACACGGGTTGATGACCGTGTACGGGCACATGGCCAGAGCGCACGAAGCCAACCCCAGTTACTCGGAAACGGCGTGTACATATTACTACACGCCTTGTACTATGTTTTCCTACATTACCAGCCTATGACACAGGTCATTGTACAGGGGTAGTACCCTGGGTCAGACAACACAACCTGTATATTTTCTACACGCCATGTACTTTTTGGGAAACAAAATGGTCCTTTTGTTCACCGTACCTTGGAGATCTTTCATTTTTGTTAGTGCCCTTTCTTTTTTTTACCCTGAAGGCCAAGCATCATTTCCCACTCAGAATTATGATCGCTTTAGTAGGACTTTCTGTGATAGAGTCAGGCATCCATCCGAGAGGCCTGGATCGAGATCCTCTATCCATTCTTGACCCTAGGTAGAGTCAGGCATCGATGTGACCAGCCTTACCAAGCATTGATCCTTTACCTAGCTGGTGTATCACCTAACTGGTGAATTCGGATGAGTCGCGGTATCCTCCATGGCCCTGGCAGTGATCCTCATCTGTGTATCGTGATCTTTCCCACTCAGGAGTGTGTCTCTCATAATGAGTGCTTCTATCTATTGTAACCTTTCCACTCAAGAGTGTGTCTCCCGTAATGAGTGTGGCTATCTCTCGTGATGGTTCACGAAAAACATCACTTCTCGGACAGACTTCATCAGATCTATAATACTCGTGGAGTGTGTTCTCCCGGAATGAGTGTATCATGGAATCTTCGAACAGAATCCCCAATGGGGGTATGAGTTTGTGGGACTTTTCCCTTGACTACGGGGATGGGTTTGAGTATATATGGTTTTTTCTATATGTTCTGTAGACATATATTGTGCATAGATGACTGTACCTTTACTTTGTCTACTGCTTTGTGGTTTTCGGGGTCCTCTTCTGAGTATTGTTATACTCACCCCTGCACGGGGTTTGCCTGCACATCTGGTGTCTTTTGCAGACGAGCAGCCTTTTGATAGAGTCCAGGGCGGACAAGGACATGACCGAGATTTCTGAGTTCTCTACAGGCCGAGGTGTTCCTACAGCTATGAGTAGCAGTCCCGGTTCCTTTTGTGCTTACAGGTTGGACTTTGCAGTTTTCAGACTCTTGTTTGTTTTGCTTTTTGGTGTGTTTGTATTTTTGGCCCAATTTACTTTTGCAGTACTCTACCTTTCGTCGTACTCTGTTGGTTGGGTTTAGCTATATTCATGCATTCATTTTCCTTAGAGTTTTTTTACATTTAAGCATTTGTGGGATTAGAGATGTATGTGTGTGTACAGGTACATATGAAATGCCTCCCATATTAGTAATATGCCTACTCGGTGCTAGTCACCAGCCACTGGCCTATTGGAGGTTGGTTTGGGGAGTCACGGTGTGGGTCCCACTGGGACGTGTCATGACAGAGTGGTATCAGAGGTGGTCGGTTCTACCTTAGGACCAAGAGTTTGTGAGTTTGGTATGGGGAAACAATGTTAGGTGTTTCGGGTTCGGCTTTCAGGCTAGAGACCCCAGTGTTGGTGCGGCGGCTGACGTATCCATACACAAGGACTCTGATAACCTGCTTTTTGACTTGGTACACGAAAACACTAGTTGCGGGGAAATAAAAGGTACATGCATCATATAAGAATGGGTTGTGTTTTCCATGTCCTTTGTGTCAGCTATCCAGATATACTCATTGACCATAGTACATCTTGTTTGTTTACAGGATGTCGCCGCAACGCATACCCGCTAGGGTTCAGCAGCAGGATCGCGAGGATGATCCCCTCAGTGATGAAACTTCGATACATGGACCAATTCCCCAGGAGTTGCCACCAGATGGTGCACCTGCTGTGCCACCACTAGTGGAACAACCAGTGGTTCCTGTAGTACCGACCGACGAGGAGCGCAGGCTCAGTGCGCTCCATGAGTTCCAGAGACAGAGACCACTCAGGTTTCGAGGAGAACCCGACCCTCAGGCTGCTGAGGACAGGATTGAGGCGGTGACTAGAGTTTCTGTCTAGTGAGGACACCCGCATACCAAATGGTGATCCTCGGAGCGATCCTTCTTCAGGGTTCGGCCGAACGATGGTGGAGTCTAACCACACAGACTCACGACGAGGAGACCCTTTCATGGACGGAGTCTGAGAGACTCTTCAGGGAGGAGTTCTCTCCGATTACGCTGAGAGTTGTACGCATCCAGGAGCTTCTTTAGCTCCAGCAGGGCAGTATGACTGTGGCTGACTATTCATCGAGGTTTACCAACCTCGCCAGGTACTCGATGGATATGGCCAGGGATCATTACTTCAGAGCTCGAACCTTCAAGCGGGGTTTACAAAAAGACATCTAAGTTAGTGTCATGCCTCTATGCATATCGACTTATGATGGAGTGCTCGAGAGATCTTTGGTGGTTGAGATCTTCTTGGTGGAGTAGAGACAACCGCCGACAGTCAGCAGCAGGCAGATAGGTGCAGAGGCCTTGAGGGCAAGGAGTCGGCATCAGACGCAGGGATTAGGACATGAGAGATGTCGGAGGAGGACCCAGTATAGGGGATCGACAATCCAGGTCTCTCAGGATAGATCCAATCAGCTTAAGGAGAATCGATGCTATGCAGGTGACAGTAGGGGACATCTCGTTAGGGATTTCCCCACCCGTCAAGCTGCTGACAGGGAAACGGTTGATGAACCACCGAGGGAGAGGAAGAGAACAGAGCAGGAAGACTCACCAGGTGGAGGATGTGGCAGAGGAGCAGGGAGAGCTGCAGGTGGTGGAAGATGCTTCGACTTACTTCCACCACCACCCTATGGAGGTCTGCACTAGGATCAAAGAGCTAGGGGACATGGGTGAGGACAACTGCATGCGGTCGAGGCATACGACCCAGGGGATCCAAGGATGATTCGAGGTATGATCTGTGTCTTTTCTACCTTAGCTGCCGTACTCATAGACATAGGTTCCAGTCATTCCCTTATAGCCACATGTCTTCTACAAAGCCTCGAGATTCCGGTAGAACCGTTTACTCGATCCTTACACTTGGAGACACCTACGGGAGGAGACTCGATGATCACACACCTTTTTAGACAGTGTGATCTTACCCTTAGAGGTGAGAGTTTTGGTTGGAACCTCTTGGTGGTAGAGTCTAGGCCTTATGACATCATTCTTGGTATGGATTGGTTATCTTCATCCCATGCCCAGATTGACTGTTTTAGGAGAAGAGTGTGGTGTGTCCGCCGTGATGGAATGAGGTTTTCCTTTTTCGGAGAAAAGGAGACCCAGGCATCACAAAATTTTCTCATGCATAGGAGGGTGCAGCCGATCACTCATGAGTTGTCTAGCCTTACCCTCAGAGCAGTAGATGTTGTGAGCTCTCAGTTCCCAATAGTGGTGGCGGAGTATGAGTATTTACTTCCTAAGATCATACAGGATTACCTCCCCACTGGGAAATTGACTTATGCATTGACTTACACCCCGGGATGACACCGATTTCTTCATAGGTATATTGGATGGCTCCCACAGAGCTTTGCGAGCTGAGGGTGCAGTTGGAGGATTTTCAGAGCAAGGGTTCTGTGAGACCCATCATTTCACCCTGGGCGGCCCCAGTCTTGTTTTCCAAGATGGCAGACGGAAGTTTGAGGTTGTTCGTGGATTACTGGCGCCTGAACCAGGTGACGGTGAAGAACAATTATCCACTACCGAGAATCGATGACCTCTTCGATCAGCTAAGATGGGCATGGTGGTTCTCGAAGGGTTACCTTTGATCAGGATATCACCATATATGAGTGCAGGACGAGGATATACCGAATATGGCTTTCAGATGCCGCTACGGTCACTATGAGTACTTGGTGATGCCTTTTGGCATGACGAATGCCCCCGCAGTGTTCATAGGGCTGATGAACCGGATCTTCTAGATTTACTTGGACCGGTTCGTAGTGGTCTTCATCGATGACATCCTTGTGTACTCAACGTCACAGGAGGAGCATGCGAGATACCTACAGATCGTTCTGGATGTACTCCGGGAGCACCAGCTTTATGGGAATCTCTTGAAGTGTCAGTTCTGGATTCTTGAGGTTAACTTTCTGGGACATGTCATCTCAGCAGATGGAGTGGCTGTGGACCCAGCCAAGATGAAGGCTGTGTTACCATGAGAGCCACCTCGGAGTGTAACGAAGGTGCGAAGCTTCCTTGGATTAGCAGGATATTACCAGATATTCATTCCTGATTTCTCCCGGATATCATCCCCGATGACGGCCTTGACTAGGAAGGGGCAACCATTCGTGTGGACAGAGAAGTGCCGGTAGAATTTTGAGCAGTTGAGGACGAGTTTGGCGAGAACCCCGGTTTTGAGATTGCCGGAGGAGGGTGTCGAGTACGTAGTTTTCTGTGACATATCATGGACCAGGCTCGGCTGTGTCCTGATGCAGCGGCATGTAGTAATTTCTTATGGTTCGCACCAACTTAGCCCACATGAGAAGAACTATGCGACCCATGATCTCTAGTTGGTAGTGGTAGTCTTCTCATTGAAGATGTGGTGACACTACCTCATGGGCGAGAGGTTTATTGTCTACTTTGACCATAAGAGCCACAAGTACATCTTCTCACAGAAGGATCTAAATCTGATGTAGAGGCATTGGATAGAGTTCCTCCAGGACAATGATTTTGAGATCATCTATACTCCTGGAAAGGGGAACAAGGTGGAATATGCCCTTATCAGGAAGTCGAGCTCACAACTATTGAGTGAGGCGACACAGCAGTTAGTCGCATTACAGTTATCCTTCGTAGATAGAGAGGATACAACTTTCCTACAGTCGATGGTTGTCACCCCTCCACTCTTACACCGAGTTAGGGAAGCACATCTTGGGGATGTCGACTGTGTGTCTTTACGTGCTCAGTTATCCACAAGACATGCTTCTGATGGATATTCACAAGGTGGGGAGAATGTAATTATTTTTAGATGATGCATTTTTGTACCAGTGGCATTCCAGGAGGAGGTCCTGAGGGAGTTTCACACGTCCCCTTTGGCGGTACATCCTGGAGTGGAAAAGATATACCAGGATCTCCGACGACAGTTCTGGTGGTAAGACATGAAAAAGTCAGTAGTGGATTTTGTTTCTCGATATGTCACATTCCAGTAGGTGAAGGCTGATCACCAGGTTCTAGCGGGATTAGCTCATCCCCTGGAAGTTCCAGAGTGGAAGTGGGATGGAATATCGATGGACTTCTTGACGGGCTTACCACAGACGTCCAAGGGGCATGATTCCATCTGGGTGATCGTTGAACGACTCACTAAGTCATCCCACTTCCTAGCTATCAGGGAGAAGAGTTCCATAGAGAGCTTGGGATGCCTCTACGTGTAAGAGGTAGTTCGGCTTCATGGCGTCCCCTTGACTATAGTCTCAGACTGAGATTCCTGCTTCACATTATGGTTGTGGAAGGGATTACAGGAGGATTTTGGGACTCCTCTATGCTTGAGTACAGCGTTTCATCCCCAGATGGATGGTCAGATGGAGAGGACCATTCAGGTTTTAGAGGATATGTTGTGAGCTTGTATCTTGAAATTTGGTCTTAGCTGGGAGGACCACCTACCACTGGTGGAGTTTTCGTACAACAACATCTACCACTCCACCATTGGTATGGCACCGTTCAAGGCTTTGTACGAGAGACGCTATCGATCACTTCTTTGTTGGACCGACCTCGGAGAGTCAACACTCATGGGTCTATAGTTAGTGAGAGCTACCACAGAGAAGGTGAAGATCATCCGGGAGTGGATGAAGACTGCCCAGAGCCGACAGAAGTATTATGCTGACAGACGTCGAAGACCTCTGGAGTTCGAATAGGGAGACCACGTCTTTCTTTGGGTCTCACCTCGATGAGGGTTGCAGAGATTTGGCCGAGGTGGCAAGCTATCTTTGAGGTTCATCAGACCTTTCCAGATTCTTTGCAGAGTTGGAAAGGTGGCGTACTGCCTAGCTCAACCTCCACAATTTCATCAGGTACATGATTTCTTCCTCGTGTCACAGCTGAGGAGGTACGTGCATGACCCATCGCACATCATCGACTGGGGAGAGCTGGACATCGAGGATGGAGGGACCTTTCCTGAGTACCCAATGGAGATCAAGGATTGGCAGGAGAGGATCCTTCATGGGCGATCGATTCCCTTGGTGCGTGTCCAGTGGCAACACGAGATTCTTCAGGAGAGCACGAGGGAGCGGGAGGGCCAGATCTGTGCCCAATACCCTCATCTTTTTTAGTATCCCTTGTTTTTGGATTTTCGGGGACGTAAAGCCCCAAGGTGGAGAGAATGTAATGTCTCTGATTTTTATTTTATTATTTTTAAATATTATATGGAATTATTTCGAGAACAAGCATGAAGATGGAACCTCATTCTGAGGTCTAGTGAGCCTAGAATGGTGGTTTGAACTTTTTTTTAGTTAAGTAAGTTGGCACTTGTGCGCGGTGGTGGCAGTTTCCAAACAGATGCCCGAATTATAAATCTGAGAACACCGTTGTGTTCGGGACAATGACTTTACCTAAGAATGAGGCTAACCTCAACTGGAATGGTTTGAGGGAAAAAAGTTAATTTTTGGACGTTTTAAGTAAAATAAAATAAAATAAATTTACAATTTTATTATATTTCATTTATGGAAACATCCGCTGTAGTGCCGCAACGGCGCAACTATTTCCTAAATTAATGGTGCATCATAATAACTTTGAAATGGCGAGTCGACATCATTAATTATTCCATGTAATTAAATGACAACATGTCTCCCTTTTTAATGGGTTAAGCAATTGTAGATCGTTGGTGACATTTGAGAGGAACCTCTGCCGAATCCGCAGCGCGTTGGAGAAAACTCTCGGCAACGAACGACGACTGTTCAAGATTGAGGATCACTGCGCCGACATTGAAGGATCTCAACAACAACGGTAGTGTGACACCTTCATCAACGATCTATCCTTTTGAAAGGTATGGGTCTGTTATTTCAATTTATTTTCCCCGTTTTTGAGTTTAAATGATGAACGCGGAAAAACCATGAAAAAGTTGATCCGTGGATTCGTACGTTCTTGCAGGAGGGTTTTCTTTGGGTTGATTTTGGGGAATTAATCCATGTTTTTTATTCATGTTGATCTCTGCCCCATTTAAACCTATTAACGGGAGTAAATCAACGCTGTGATGAATGACGGTGGAGGTTCGTTCCTCAATTTTTTTGTTCATTGGATTTCCTCCCCCATTCTTCCTCACGTGTTCCTCGCATCCTTCACGGGGCGACGAACAATAGATCATTGCACATCTGTTCTGCGACGCAATGATCCCAAATTGAAGGTTTGACACCGTAACGACCTTGTGGAGGTGCGGTGACGATGGTGGATGACGAAGCGGACCAGATCGGGAAAGGGCGTTCTTCGAGCGTTCTTCATGCAGGAAGATCAAATCATGTTTTCAGGGCCGATCGGAGGACCAAAAACAACGGGAGTGGCTTCGTGGTGTCGAGGTGACCAAAACCTAGTTGTTTTGCAGTGATCGAATCGCCGGATCGTTGATCGGGGCAGCACAGGAGGTGCACCGATGAAGGGCGTCGATTCTTGAAATTTCCAGAACACACGGCGTGTACTTCTGAAGAACACGCCGTGTAGTACTAGAGGTGGAAGCTAGGGTTTTGGGGTCAGAGAGGAATCACACAGTGTGTGACCCTGGTCACACGGCGTGTTGGACTTCCCTCGAAACTAGGTGTGTACTTTGGGTAGTACACAGACACGGGATGAGCTACACGGCTTCAGGCAGCATGGCGTGTACAGCGTGGCAGAAGCAGCTACGCGGAGCTCGGCGTGTATCTTGCGGATACGCGGACATGGGACATAGTATATGACCGTGTACTCCATCAAATGGCCAGGTGTGGCATGTAGTATAGGTCACCCCATGTGTGGCTTACATAGGTTGGAGTACATGGGTTGATGACCGTGTACGGGCATATGGCCAGAGCGCACGGAGCCAACCTCAGTTACTCGGACACGACATGTACTACTTACGACACACCATGTATTTTTGAGAAACAACATGGTCCTTTCATTCACCGTACCTTGGAAATCTTTCGTTTGGGTTAGTGCCACTTCTTCTTGTTCCCCTGAAGGTCAGGCATCATTTCCCACTCTGGAGTATGATCCCTTCAGCAGGACTTTCTGTGATAGAGTCCGGAATCCATCCGAGAGGCCCAGATCGAGATCCTCAATCCACTCTTGACCCTAGGTAGAGCTAGGCATCGACATGACCAACCTTACCGGGCGTTGATCCTCTACCTATATGGTGTATCACCTAACTGTTGAATCTGGATGAGTCGCGGTATCCGCCATGGCCCTGGAAGTGATCCTCATCTGTGTATCGTGATCTTTCGCACTCAGGATTATGCCTCCCATAATAAGTGATTCTATCTATCGTAACCTTTCCACTCAAGAGTGTGTCTCCCATAATGAGTGTGTCTATTTCTCATGACAGTTCCCAACGAACAACACTTCTCGGACGGACATCATCAGATCTATACGACTCGTGGAGTATGTTCTCCCAGAATGAGTGCATCACGGAATCTTCGAACAGAATCCCCAATAGGGGTATCCGGTTGTGTGACTTGTCCCTTGACTACAGGTCCTATTTTTAGTATATCTGGTTTGTTCTATATGTTCTATAGACATATAATGTGCATAGCTGACTGTACCTTTACTTTTTTTACTGCTTTGTGGTTTTCAGGGTCCTCTACTGAGTATTGTTATACTCACCCCTCCACGGGCTTTCCCCGCACGTCTAGTATCTTGTGTAGACAAGCAACCTTTTGATAGAGTCCAGGGAGGACCAGGACAGGACCGAGATTTCTGAGTTCCCTACAGGTCGATGTGTTCTTACGGCTACGAGAAGCAGTCCCAGTACCTTTTGTGCTTACAGGTTGGACTTTGCAGTTTTCAGACTCTTGTTTGTTTTTCTTTTTGGTGGGCTTGTATTTTTGGCCCAGTTTACTTTTACAGTACTCTAAATTTCGTCGTACTCTGTTGGTTGGGTTTAGTTGTATGCATGCATTCTTTTTCCTTATAAGTTTTTACATTTCAGCATTTGTGGGCTTAGAGATGTGTGCGTGTGTAAAGGTATATATGCAATGCCTCCCATGTTAGTAATATGTCTACTCGGTGCTAGTCACCATCCCCTGTCCTATTGGAGGCAGGATTGGGAAGTCACGGAACGGGGCCCACTAGGACGGTTTGTGACAGATTACTCTACCTTCACACTATCAATTTGAGTTGGTAGGGCATCTGAATTGATTGGCATGTGTGGTTAAATTTTTTTGTACCCTTGTCTCTTATCATATTATCAGCGATGTTTACCATGATTATTGATAGTAATGATTTTTTGATATAGGGAGAAGGATAAAAGGTATATATATGATGTCTTGGTGGTTATTTATTTTTGACAATGGAATATCCATATAATATGGTGGTTTCCTGTGAAACAGTTTAAATTTATATTTGTGTTTACCTTTTAAGTTTCTTTAAATGAATTATTATGATATTTTTATTGATATCCCTTATATGGATTGATATAATGATATGTGGTAATTGTGAATGATTTTGGGATTATTGGAACCAATTGAGAGATGATCTTTCCTATTTTCCTGATAGTTTTAATAATGGGGTTATGGTATAGAAAATATGTATTGAAATAATGGTTATTCATGGAATGTAAATGTGTTTTCTTACATGATATACTATTAACTATGGTGTTTTTTGTGATTCATGTGATATGTGCTGACCTAGTTTTTTATCTTGAAATGATGTAATTCCATTTAAACTTTATCAAGGCATCGATAGAGGGAATGATGAAAAGGAATAATTAGATAATTATTTGATGAATTTTATGTGGTAGTAATTATCAATGTTCCTTTGTGGATCATATATCTAGTTTAAGGGAATGGTTAAAAGTAATTGAAGTTTAAATTATGATAGAGATCAATCCAAATCAATTCAGAGTCACTTTTTAAGTTGGCTTGTTTTAGAAGGTCGATCAAAGATGGTATAAGATGAATTCTGTAGATGATGATGAGATTCCCTGGTTTTAATTTTTTAAATATTAAAGAAGGATTTTACTTTCTATAAATAGATGGATATACTTTTGAAAGAGATTCAATATATATAATAGGTTTACTGTAGTGTGAATAGATTTGGGAATCATTTTATAGACTCTATTTCATAGTTTTGGTCCTTCCTATCTATTATATAAATTCAAGTGTAGCATTTCATGTCTACTTTAAATTATAATATTCAAACATCAATTATATATATTCATATAATATTTTAGGATGATTTGATGTAGTGTGTTGATATTAGGGGTGGGGGGGATTTTTGGAAAATATGGTCTTGTAAAATTCCTTGTTGGGTTTATATAGGTGTTGTGATGAACTATCTCACTAATGGGCCTAAAGATTCGTAGAAGAGGAGAGTGATTCAATCTTCCAGAGATAGAGTGTGGCTCTAAGTTTTGGGTTTGGGTAGCTCATGGTGTCCTTTGTTTTTGGAATTGAACTATTTCTCTTGTAATATTATAGGTAATTTTAAATAATACTTCTCTGATGGTCAGAATTCCTCTCTATATTTGGTGTATTTTTAGTTATGGATAGTGAGATGAAGCATGCTATATGAAAGTGTTGGTAGTGCATCCATTTTATTTTATGGTTATCTCCAAAAAAATGATGGGTTTGTATTTTTTCTATTTCAATTATTATTTGGTTTATCTATCCATGAATCATTTGGGTTGAGTTTAATGTGAATAAAGGGTCTTTATTCTTCTTTAAGGATTGATTTCTCTTGGGATTTGGTTTTTATTCTTGTGGGTGAGAATCATTTGAGAGGTATATGATAGAAAGGCATAAATTTACTATGTATATTTATTTTCAGATTTTTGGGTTTCAAGGTATTTAGAGGGATTTTGATTATTCTATAGAGGTTAAGGGATATGTTTTGGTTCTTAGTGGATTATAACACCCATGATGGTATCAATGGTGAATGTTGTGTTTTGGGTTGTTTTGAAGCTCTACCGTGGGAGCTGTAAATTATGATTCATGGTAAACTATAGAGTAATAAATTACTATTGTGGAGGGTGGGGTGTCTTGGGAGAATTGAGTGAGATCCTTGAGAACCACATGGAGGGGTGAAATGGCCATTCTTTGGTCATGGAACATAGAGATATTACTTATGGAAAATAGGTAGAGAAAAAGAACTATGTTAGTATCCATGGTGGTACCGTGTCATGGTGTGGTCATTTTTTATGGGTGATTTGTAAATAGAGAGGCTGAATAATCCAAATCATGGTCTCATCCATGGTGTGTTAAAAATAGAGATGTAAATAGCTCCATGTTGAGGTGCGTTTCCAAGGAGAGGTGTGGTCAAGGGTACTGTTACAATGTTGAGAACCAATAGACCATGGTGTTAGTCAGTCTCATTTTTAAAATGACTAAAATATAAACTGAGATCACGGGGATATATCTATATGTTATCATTTTTTATTTAAATATTGAACATGGATATTTAATTCACTAAAAACATCTTCAAATATATCCATGGGACATCCTCCCTTGTAATGTTGAACTTTAAAGTGGGTTTTGGATTGAGATTTAAAAGGGAGAATCATGGGAATAATGATTCTGAATATTTTATATTATAGGTGACCATATCAGCTTCCCCTTTTTTCATTTTTTTTCTTATAGGAATAGTGGAAGTAATAATAGATGTATTAAAAAATTTTATGGAGTTTGTCACAACTTCACTACTACCCAACTATATTTTACATGATGTAGAGTTTCATCAAATTCATCGAGGTTGGGGATTTGTGATATTTCTTATATCCTATAAAATTACATTTTTCTTGAAATTATGTGGAACTTTTGATTAATTTTTAACTTATAACCCTATTAATTTCCCCCCCTTTGAATTTAATGGCTGTAATTAATATAATTCCACTTTAATTAGTTTTCATTCAAAAAAAATACTAGAGATTCCATCATTCTATTTTACTAAAACCCACATATCAAATTCCTTGATCTGTGACTTATTATACCACTTCAACCTTTGATAACGAACTTGTACCTTAAATTCCCTCAGACATGGTAGGTTATTACTCTCCAATTAGAATTTATTTAGATTGTATGGTCCATGGAGAGGGATTACTATTTACTATATTCTTTTCATTATCTAACTCCTCCCATAAAATTAGTATTTTTTTATTGTTTTGGGGGATGGATTCATTTCATGAGATTTATTCTTACACTAATCTCATATCATTGGTCAAGTGTTGTGGTATTTAGCACTGAGGGCTATGATATTGTATGACAAATGTTTTTTATTTTTTGAGATTAATTGAACCTTTATTGTTATAATAAATATATTTCTTAGATTAATTTGTACCCTAGTATTATATTTTTATGTTATTACATATAAATTATCTAAAATATATTTTATAGGTGACGTTAACTAGTTAAGGAATATGAAATGGTAATGTAATCATGTTTATAAAATTTATCTTACTCCCATGTCGATATGCTATTTTTGAAACTCATATTAATATATGATGCTAGATAAATATAGATAACATTTTATTGTTATGAAATAGAGTTATATATAATGATAAAAAATAATATGGGTGGATGAACATGTTTAGTGAACTTTTTCTCTCTTCTTCCATTTATTAAATATATACTTCCACATTTTATTGAACATTTTATTATGAAAAAATTTTTAAAGGGGAAGTTTGATAAAGAAATTATTGAAATTTAAATATGAAATTAATGTTCAAATGAAAGAAAGAGCCTTGGAAATTGAATTCTAAAATGGGAGGCAACTTGTAATTAATATCAAACAATGTTTAATGTAATGTTTTTCAATGCAATGGTTGCTCACTTTAAGCCGATGATACCTTCAGTTGACGCATTTTATAGGTTTATCTTCGGCACTTGGGATCTCCGTGAAAGGGAGATAGTTGTCTTGCTCGATAGTCGCCACATCAGGATTTGATTTGAATTGGAAGCAGACCTCATTAGGGCCAGGTCGAGTGCTCTATGTAACTTTAACAGGTTCTAATTTTTCCTCTTCCTCTAGTCCTTTTAATTTCATATTAATTGTGATTCATTGTATACTGCAGTTTGGGTATGTTTCCCTAACCTTCCTTTTCCGTTCTAGAATCCCTCTATTATTAGATTTCTAAGTAATCTTGTCAGTAGGTTCTTGTGCTCGGATAGTGGCACTGAAGAAATTTTTCACCCATTTAATCTATGTTTTTGTGTGTAATTGTATGCATCTCGACTGCCTTTTGATTATGTATGAATTAAGAGATGAAAGGAATACAGGTGCAGGCAATAGGCCATCTACGAGAATTGGATAGACTTCTTTTCTTCATTCAGTCATTTGGGCCATGATTTAGAGGTTTACTGTAAGGGTCTCCCACCGCATTTGAAGGATGTTCGTCATCGAGGAA
Source organism: Viscum album (assembly GCA_963277665.1). Lineage (NCBI taxonomy): Eukaryota > Viridiplantae > Streptophyta > Magnoliopsida > Santalales > Viscaceae > Viscum > Viscum album. Next base: position 114,116,437 of record OY728139.1, on the reverse strand, counting down.
CCTAGATTGCCACATGGAAGGAGGATATATAGAAGGTTAAAGATCTAGAGGTTCGTGTGGAAGAAGGTCAGAAACAGATGGAAACCGGTGAAGGTTGAGTTAGGGAATATCAGTCGTTGCAGCCTATGGAGGAGGAACATCTTGAAGGTGTTCATAATATGTTGGTTGAGGTTATTTATGGGTATGAATTGGGGCATAAGGCTACAGTGCCCCAAGATAATGTATTTATCAGGTTGAGGAAGGTTTTTGAGGATTAAAACATTTTTACTGTGCGGGAGGATTCTGATTTGGTCCTGCAGAAGGATGGCCGGTTGGAATCTAATACGAATGGGGGTAAAGTGGTTTGGGATCAGATGGTGGGGGATAGGGATTTTCCAATGAAATGGATGTGTCCGAATCATCCAAATCTATAGAAGGTTCAGTCCAATAGGTTTCAGTTCAATTAGGAAACTAGGTGATGGGGAGTAAAGATATTGTGGAGCATAAGGCAAACATTGACGATGATATATCTACCGTGTTATTTGGACTGGGTTGTGTTAGTTTGAGGAAGGGAATGAGGCCTTCAATGGAGGATACCCATCCATGTAATGGGAAACTTGTATAGGTTGTGGCTGCTCAGAGTTATGGTAGAGAAGAAGTGGGTATTGTCACCATGACCCAAGTGGCAGGTTTTGACAAGGATTTTGGTGGTGCTTCTTATGTGGAGGTGGTTGGGGGAAGTGGGCCTATGCACAATGGAAATCAAGGGTCTTCACTAGATTTTGATGAAAATAATTCAATTGGAAACATAGGGAATTTTTCTTTAGGGAACTATTACTCCATTCAGTTGAGAAAAATCTTTGATATCCTTACTATGAAAGGTATGAAATCTGGCCATGAAAACCTAGAATGTACAAATAGGGATCGTGTAGAGGATTCCATTGAATCAAGTACGAAAATTTCTGCAGGGGATACCAGTTCGAGGAGTAACAAGAGTAAAAGCAGGAGGAAGGGTAGGAAGGACTCCTCATCCTTGCCACCTCTTTTGAAGACTCGATCAGCAAAAAAAATGGATGATAAAATGGATAGTGAGGAAATATGTCAACTGAAATCACTTGTCCAACCTGAACTATCAGTGGATTTGATTATTAGTTCAGAGGATGAGGTGATAAAGAAGTTGCTGTTTTTCAATGCCTCTAAAGAGGAAGCAACCACGATGATGGGCCGTGCTATGGATGTAAACCTAAATGAGGAGAAAGATTCTTGGGTTGACAAACAAGACAAGATTCTAGTTGGCAGTTTCAATAAGGGGTTGATTAGTCTTTATGAGTATTTAAATGTCTAGGATAGACTGACTTATACATTTGAAGACCTGATAAGTGGATATCTTCACATTTAGGTAACCACTATATCTTGGAAGTTTTTAAGGGATATGGATTCTGGAGGAGTTAAATTTTCCTTCAAGAATTCTGCTTTATTTTTTTTCTAGCTAATGCTTGGTTTCTAACTTTTCATTAAAGTGTTTTAAAATTAGTATTTAACTATCATTAAGTGTGACTTGAGGTGATTTTGGGTGTTCTGATTCTTGCATTTTACTTAGTTCTACTTCAGATGGGGTTTATAGAATGAGGCCATCACTTCTGCATGGCACATGGAGTGGAATACTGAGTGGTTATGGGTTGGACATCATTTCTGTGCCCATAAATCTTTGCACAGTACTGTTTGCTAAGTGATAATACTTTAGTGGAGGGACTTAACATTATTTAGTTATTAGGGAGAGGCAGAACCTATATTTTTCATGGGGTTCCCCATATTGTTGTATTTGGTTGTTTTTATGGATTTGGTGGTTTCTCAATTTTCCTTTAAAAGTGATTTGATAATAAAATAAAAATAATAATTTTCAGTTAGAAATTTTTTTCAATGATTATAGAATTATTTTATCCCAAAATATGATCTGATTTGTATCCTTATAAAGTATTTTATTGTGGTAGATTTTGGGTAATGTTTAGGATATGATTATAGTTCTTCTCCATTCAGTCTTATTAGGCTTTCTAGGACTTATTATAATCTTAAATGATACGGGGATTACTATTTATAATCACTTATGGGGGAGGTTAGGGATTTTTTCCTATATGTCATACCTTTCCTTAGGATGATGCCTTAAACTGTGGATAGTTTATTGAGAATCCAAAGGTCCTATAGATAAGGAGGTTTACTAATCTTTTCTAGGTGGTGCATATAGTTATGGTTGGAAGGTGAGTTATATGAGATACTAACATAAAAGAGGGATGTGTAACTGGGGTGTGTAAGATTAGGTATTGGGAGTTTAAAGGCCATAGATTTAAGGTTTTGTGATGTTTATCCTTGGTATTATTAGGTTATGTGGGATTGGTCTGTTTCATAGCAATACGTTTGGAATGTGGTTATCTTTTGTAACATATGATAGGTTTGTGGGGAAATTTATTACCATCCAAATATGTGGGTTGATTTTTGAATTAATTTAATGAATATAATAGTGGGTATTTAATGTTTTAGAAACATAATTTTATATAATGATAAAATAAATGGCTCTAGAGGTAATTTGAACATTGGTTGGTAATGTAGAAATGTGGTTAATAATTAATGATAGCAGTTCCAAGATTAATTAACTAAAATGTTAATATATGGATGAGGTTAACTTATGGAAATGATAAATTATCATGTTATCAAATGGATTGAGTTAATGTTATGAATTATCAAGATGTGTTTTCGAGAAAAATCAATGGATACAGAATAAATTATGATATGTAAATAGATTATTTAATGAGAAAATAAAGTGAAGTGATGACTAAATGAAGGAAATAGTAAGACGAGAATATTCATGTTAGTAAGAATATTTTCTTTATTTAATATCTTTTTTTAGCAATGGGGATTTATATTTTGGTTTTCATACCATGACACTATTATTTAAGGTTATTATCCATGGTTTTGATGTTTTCAACATGTGTGGATTTATGTTAGATATTATGAATATCTCATATCATATAACATGATATGAGATGTAATGGGTCCAAGGTATGTTTCATGTAGGAAGATGATGTAGTGATAATGTCATAACTATGGATATAGTGATGTTTTTGGGTTATGTTAACATAATGGTACAACGAAATAGTGGGAATATTTGTATATAATTGTAATTTTTATCTTGTCTTATTGATCTGTTAGTGATTTATTCTCCTCTTAACTCATGGACAGTATAAGAAGGTCCTATTAATTTATTAATGAGAGAAGTGTAAATTTTTCATTTCCCCTTCAGCTTATAATATTAAATGATATATTTTCAATGATAATTTATGATTATAATAATTTAACATGAGGAAATGGATTTAAGGGATTTGTATTTGATATCTATGTGGGTTCTTATATATTATAATGGAATTTATAGGTAATATGGTGTTTATTGGTGGAGTAGTTGGAAGTGGAAATGGTGTTTAAATTTGGGCATAAATGATTGCTTTATCTTATTATTATTTCTATTTTTCCTTACATAGTTATTTCCACAAATTTCTATTTGGAATCATTATTTCACATGGTTTTTTATTTTTTATAAAATATGGACCTACATAGTAATCTTATTTTCTCATCCCACTATATTTTATCATGATTTTTTTGTCTAGGTAGTTGGAGTTTAGAATTAGATTATTTTTATTAAATTCTCCAGAGTTTTATTTGATATATTTCTAATATTTACAGTTGGGATTTGGTAATGTGAATTATTCCATTTATATACTTCAATTTTATTTATTGATTGGTTAAATTTTCTATTCATTTAAGAGGTTAATACCTTTCATACTTGTGATATACACCCTCAGTTCCAGTCATTAACTCATAGATTTTTGGAGGATGTATTTAAGGGTCACCCTTATCTATACGATCAGTCGTGGAGGGTTTCTAGAGAAGTCATTTCATGAAAATTAATGTTCAAAACCATAATGGGATACATATGAGTATGTTTCTCAACACTTAAGGACTTATCATATATAATTCTTAAAATGATAAAAATCCTCAATGTGATATGTAAGAGTCAAAAGAGAATTGGTAAGAGTATGCCAAAGTTAAAGAAGAAGAATTTGGAAAATCCATGAGTCACAATATGATATGTAAAGGATCGTTTTTCAATATAAACTAATCATTAAATTAGATATGTAAATGTACTTAGTTAGAAGAACTCAAAAAAAAAGTACCGAGTAACACTATAATATTTAAGAGTAAATGATCATTTATAGAGAATATGTAGATGTTAGTTTCCTGACATGTAAATGTCTTCAACATAATGTATAGTAATAATAATTTTTTTAAAAAGAGTTTCTGAAAATAAAATTAGAAAAGTACCTAGTCCTCAATGATTTAAATAAGAGTAATAATTTTGTATGAAAAAGTAAAAAAGGATACATTAGGGTGTACTATTTAGAAAAAATGATAATTTATAGATACTATTGAAAATGAATTTATATATTAATTCTATTTATGTTGGAGAAATTTCTCAATGAGTTAAAAACCACAATTATTCAAATTTAAATTTTGATTCAAGATATGTGTTGAGAAGATGATCATTGAATATTGAATAATAAGATCACACCATTAAGTAGTCTATTAATAAAATGAAATCCTAAATAGGTTTTTTGAATTGAGATATATTCACACTATGAGAAGAAGTCCACACCATAGTGGGTGATGAATTTATAATAATAGCAGAAGTTCACAACATTAAAAAATTTCTACATGTTGTTATACATATGTTTAAATCAAGTTATCATATATTTTTTTTGGAAAGATATCATTGTGATAATATTGGATATAACATGGATTTTACAGACTTAGTATTATGGATCAATTTTAAAAAATTTAATAATTTTTTATATAATTGTAGGAATAATTATGGTGATTTCATATTCAATATATAAAAATAATATTCCGGTGAGATAATTGACATATAATAATAGAAAAATGAGAAGAATATTATTAGAAATAGAGATAGAGAGACTCAATGATATGATAATCCGGACATTTCAATCTATCAAAGATTATAAATATGAGAATTTATATGGATTTTGTTTGACATAGGTGATCTGTAATATCTTTATGAATATTTTATCCATCAATATCATGAATTAGTTGATATTTTTATGCAATTTATTATTCTAGAGTCTTTTGGATGATCCTCTATTGATGCTAGAGTACTCTGGATCTTGTTGGTGATCTTTATGATTCTATTTGGTTTCATTTTATAAACTACTAGGAGAGAGTATAAGTAAAAATAAAAATATTATTAAATATTTTGGAGACTATGATGTCTGGAGATAACCATTTTAATCACTCTTGATATTAGTAGTTAAATATGGGACTCAAAACATAACTCAATCCTAGGATGGAGTAGTCACTCTTATTGGGGGAGAACATTTTAAAATCCTTTTATTAATTTTTTTATTTAATTTAGTGTCATATGGGTATGATAGAGACTTTAAAAAAAGAGTGGATCAAGGATTTATCTATCAATAGAGGTAATCATAATATATGGAATTGAAAAAAATATAATTACTAATTACTACCCACCTTCTCTATGATACATCTTCATATACCTCAACACATCTTGATGATATATTAACTGGGAATCATACATTAAACTTTTGATGTTGTATTAACCATGTTAAATTTGTAAAATTTAAAATAAAAATAATAAATGTATATTTTAATGTAAAACACTTTTTCTTTGATAATTTAGTTATAGTTATTTAAGCATGAAGTATGTTTCTATATGGATGGGAAATTCTTCCACAAGATGTAATTTCATATAATTCCAAAAGGGGTTTGAAAAACTCCTAGGAGAGTCCACATCACATGGTAGTGTTATTGAACCAATTATTTGATTTTATTATGTATATTATGAAAAATGTATACATTATAGATGTTTTAAGTATAAATAAGATCGAAATAAAGGTATAAATTGATGGATCTTGTGGGTTTCACTAAAATTTAGTCACAAAGGGTTCTATTATGCAAATTTAGAGTACAATATAAAATTTTAATATTAAATGGATATAAATAAAAGAATTTCATAGTTATCTCATTTCTATTTTATGAGTAGAGATATATTTTTGTGAATAAATAATTATTATGAATAAAAAAATACGTTCCACATGGATTATGATTCATAAAACTCTATATCCTACTTTAAAACAACATAAGGATAAAAAGATATTTATCTTTGAGAAAATATTTTTTTGAGATATTTGTTAAAGTACAAGGAAAAGAGTTTACACCACCTTAAATGTTATATTTAACGCTACTTTTCAAAAGAATGTAAAATATACATAGTCTATACATATGTGTGACAATAACTTATATGTTAAATTTTATTTATAATAGAAAATAAGTGTCATTTACAAAACACAAATGATTAATTTATCACATCAAGATATTATAAAGAAAGTATTCTTACCATGTGGCTAAAGAGTATTTTTGAACATATAATAGTTTAGGAATAGAAAATAAAATATTATTATATTGAAAACAAAAAATTAAAATAAAGCAATAACCTAAAATATTTTGTGGTAGTCTGGTAAAATAAGTTTAAAGAGTTATATTTAGTAAGTGTAATTATATGAATGTCATTTTATAACATGAAATAACTTAGGATGTGTTTTTAATGGTAAAATATAGTAAAAATTTAATTTAATTTTCTAAAACTAATCTAAAATAATATTTTCAAGGAAAGGTTATAAAAATGATGATGATAGTGATATTATAAAAAGTTTTAAGTATACATCCAATATTATTAACATCATAACATATGGTGTTATAGAGTAATGGAGTTTGAATGCTATGTTCAAAAAGGATAAAATTAGAAACATTATTCCTAAGTGTGCCCGTTATTCAAACAACCATTCATTATTGATGTTACTCACAAAACATTTTTAGTGAGAAGGTTTTATGATATGGTCACATAGTTATGTGAAAAATATTACATAGAAATGTAATGAGTTTAACAAAATACTAAAAGTGTCTCAAAAAAGGAATATCTAGTAGTTTATCATGTTAGACATGATGGTAGAGTATCTTATGTATTGTTTTGGTAGAATTCTTAAATGCGTTTTAAGAATATAAAATATATCATGTTATTTAAAAAGGAACTATCAACTATAATTATTTCACATTTTCAACATATAGTATGTGAAGTGAAATGATAATTTTCCTCTAAAAGTATGAATTTTAATATATGTTGGTGAACCTGAGTAGTAAAATACACCCCACATAAAATATAGGCAGTTGGGTTTGATTCGTTTCCACATTACTTCCCGGAACCCACTTAAATTGGGGTGGGGGGTACTATTGTGGGATAGCGTCAAATGATTCCAATAGTGATAGAAGACCTACATTATGTGTGAATGGACCCTCTCCCGATGATGGATGTTGATGTAGTTTGGGCTGCGACTGAAGATGATGTGAAGATGGAGCTCTTGAAATAGAGATGTGATAGTTAGTCGATGTCAATAGAAAATGGCGAGTGAACGAGGCCTACTCGACTGTTATTGAAGGACTTCACTGGGTTGTGTTTTTGTGTGGGTGTTGGAGGGCTAACCTGCACAAGCTGGAAGAAGATGGCCCCCACCAATTGTAAGGGGAAACATGTACATGAGGGTTGAGACCACCACCAGGGTTCTTCGTGATTGGACTTCATGCTGTAAATGGATAGAGTCAGGTAATGACTTCCCTGTATAAATAATTACAATATAATAAAAAAAACCGGTGGTTTAATATTATTTATCCAATCTTGGGGGGGGGGGGTATTTACTGGGTCATACCCTTGGGGCATGTGTGTGTTTCACTGTAATTTTACACCAAGCAACTAATATATATATATATATATATAGATAAATTTCAATTATCCATAACTTCTATTTATCATGGATTATTAGAACTTATAATGAAATTTCATGTATAATAATTGGAGGATTTTGTATAGAGATATTGAATATAATCAAGACACATAATATGAGTTTGTCCACTAGATGATAGACCAAGTATACCACATGGAGTGCCATTCACGATATACTTGGAATACTAATGGAACATGTTTCTTATTGAATCCTCAAACCCAATGATTGAATTACACATATCATGATAACCATAATTCTTTAATAATTTTATTATATAATCCTTTAATCTTATTTTATTATGGGTGGTTGGGTATATTGATGATTATATTATCAGTTGAGGCATAAAAAATGGTATTTTCAATATAAAATGATTGGTATGACATCTGTGACTTCGATTGAGATAGACTAAAGAAGTGTCTGGACAGACTTCGATAATGTGCACATGATGTGTTTATCTTTTTGTATAAGGGGCTTGTGATTCTCTTATTCGACTGGCTGACTAACTTGTGGTGTTTTTATTTATCTAAGCAACCTATACTTTGAGATTCAAGAATGCATGGGTAGGATATATGGTGTTTACATACATTGTTTCCCATGTTCACATGATTTCTTTGACAAAGGGATCATAATATTTTTCATAATTTCATATGGAATAAATGGTGGACACATTTATGTAGAAACATGTAGTTCCCCCTGAGAACTATTCTCCTAGATCCAATTATAAAACACATAACTTTCATCAAAATATATGGTATATATCTATGATTAAAAACACTTTCACATATTTTCTATCCAAAGACCTTTTAATTTTGAGTTTTATATAACTATGAAAAAATTAACTATAAAATATATAGTAATAACCTAAAATGGATTTTTTTTTACTATTTGGGAAGATAATAAAGACATAATGATTATTTAACATAGCCCATAAATTCTCCAATAATACACTATTATAGGATTAACATACATAATAGTTTAATTCATAACATAGGAAAATGGGATCATAAGAAATTGGTGATCTCAAAAGCTCAGTATGGTTAAACATAATAATAAATAATAACATGAGAGGTGTGATACATAACATGATATCACAATGAGGTTGGTAATAAACCTAGATGCATGGAATTAAGAGACGGTATGATATGTATATGTTATAAATAATGATCATCACATGATAATATTTCATCATAGGAATGTGAAAACAACCTAAACATGATATAATAAGAATAAGTCAAGTCTCACCACCTTGTTAACATAATATAATTTTCAATGAAAACATACCACGTTCCATAGTTATCTAGGATCACTACCCATGAACCATGATTATTTAGGGGCTCTCTAAACAACTTAATGTTTTGATATTTACAAAAGTTTACTTGTTTTAATCCCTCTAACATTGTATTAATATTTTTAATTGTGTAGTAATATTTTCTCATGGTTTTATTAATATGAATATTTAGTATTTTATCCTTCATTATGATTATGGTAAAAGTTAATTCTAATTTTATATTTATTTTATAAAATTATCTTGATATTTAATGTTTTTATTGTTCATAACATATTCTATAAGTTTCATGAAGAGTCATTAGGATAAAAATTTCTCTTGGGACCTTGATATTTAATTTATAAATTATTTTAACTATTATGGCATATTCAAATTACATTTACGGTGTATAAAAATTTAAAATACTTGTAGATAAATTAAAATCAGTTTTACCAAATTGTAAACCACTTATCAAAATTTCTAGATTCAGTTACCTTGTGCACTTCAACCAAAACATTAGATAAAGAACACAAAATTGAGTGAATCTTGTTTTGTTGTAAATATAAGAAAATTATATACATTTAATTATAATAAATAAAATATTTCATCAATATCTATGTTATCCTTAATTAGGTTATTATATAAATTATTTTTTAAGCATTAATTCTATAATTTTTTCTAAAATATTTTTCTTCTGTATTTTAATGACAACTTGAACTATAAAGGTCTGTTTAAGGTGATAATTGATTTAGATAATGAAATCTAATATATATAATTCATCTAGATATAAGTAGATTATATAATTTTAATGATTTTATTCAAGTAAAAAATTGGATAAGTCATGTTGTTTACATATTTTAGAATTTTTGTTTTGTGAATTCAGATATGTGAATTCATTTATATGAATTCAACTATGGGAATTCATTTATATGAATTCAACTATAGGAATTCATTTATATGAATTCAGCTATGTGAATTAAAAAAAATGAATTTCGATATCTGGATTATCTTATGCGAGTTTTGATATATGAATTAACTTATATGAATTCAACTTCACGAATTCACTTATGAGAATTCAACTTCATGAATTCAGTTACGCGAATTCAACTTCATGAATTCACTTATATAGGACTCAACTATGTAGCTTCTCCTACATGAACTAATTTTTATGTGTACCGAAATCTCATACATAAATTTTACTACATGATATTTTCATATATATGATATATATTATTACATGAAGATTGAAAATTTGATTATATATTTATCTCTTATGCGGTTCTTTTTGTTTCTGTAGGTTTTCATTAAACATGAAATTATGATACGTTTTTCCCATTATCTCATATTTCTATTTAGTTAATTTTAAATTTGAAACTTCTTAATGTATTACTTGTTTTAAAATTATGCATTAATCATTTAAATCCATGTGAAATTTTTATAGATTAATTTATGAATAATTAAATGTGATTCATATGGGATTAAGTATGTATTGATATTCATGATGATATTTTGGAAAATGAGATTTTAAAAATTAAACTTATTGGAATATAAAGATTTTTTATCGAATATTGTCAAGGATTTTTTTAAAGAATATAAATATGGATAAATAATTACTATATTAATTATTATAACCTTGATTATTTATATAACATGTGTTTTGTTTTAGATAATATTGATATTAAACTGACATGGATATTTATTATCACTCTTTTGTGAAAAATAAAAGCTACTTTTTTTTACTAGGAAATAATAATGGATAATATTAGATATGTAAAACACAAATTTCAAGTTATATTTTTTTGGAATATGAACGGTTAGTCTCACATGAATTATGTAGGTATAACAAGTAATTTATTACGAACTTTTATTAATGTATTTACTACAAGATTAATTTTTTTATTTATTCTTCTAATGATTTTTTGTACACATCATGTTTTTCATGTTATAGAAAATCAATTATAATTAAGAGATCCTTTATAATGAATATTTTATTATTGGAATTTATGAAGGAGAATCATGGATTTTAATGTGAATAAAATATTTATTTTTATTTTAGTTTATAAAAAGTTCAAATATTGTTGTGAAGGTAGATAAATACGTGACCCTACTTTAATCTTAAATGTTGCAAAGTTCGCAACTCAGTCCTGAATCTTCATCATCCAGCTTCTTACTGAAATAAATTGTTGGTTTCCTAAAATTTATTGTTTAAACATCCTAAATGTTCCAAGCACTACCTAACTGAAATGAAAATATCAATATCAATAATCACTCATTGGGATACACTATTTTATTCATTCTTTGTACTATAATTGTTTGTTTTGTGTCATCTCATGTTGTGTGTCACTGATTTGGTTATACTACCCTTAATAAAGTTATGTATGATTTTCATAATTCTATAAAGAAGTCTGGGTTTAGCCTATCTCCATAGAATTTTGGGTTCTGATTAGTCCACAACATTATAATAGTGGACTAATCCTATATGGTTTCAGGTTTAATCTGTCCACCTAGAATACTAGGTTTCTCTGGATACATAATACTGAAGAGGTTAGGACTTAGCATGTGAAATTATAGGTTTGGTATCAAACGTTAAAATACTAGGTTATTTTTCAACCCTAAAAGACTAGGTACTATCTAAACTAGAAAAAGTAAAGAGGGTACAATTGATCTTGTAAAAGTCTAGGTTGGGCCATCTCCTATAAAAGGATGGTGTTTGGAATTAACCCATAAACTAAAAATAAAATTTGGTTAAACCTATAGGTGTGAAAATATGGATTTAAAGAGTACTCACCATTAATTAAAAGTGATATAACATAGTGGAAACCATCTATCTATATTTTTGAGTGGGATAAAGAGTGGAGTATGATTATTTAGATCCAAACCGCTATAAAATTCTATAAGTTCATCTATAACTTTTGTGAATTTTCTTTTATCTCTATTTTTTTATAAATATTATTGTTGAATTGTTTAAAATTTATCCAATAACTTTATTCCCTGAAAGTATAAACTGTTAATAATTTTTAAATAAAGGAAATTCACCCCCTCTTATCCATTTCTATAACCTCTCTAGGACCAAATAATTGGTATCAAAGAATAATCCTTTGAGGATAAGTTTGTTACTTTTTTGATACTACACAATCAATATCATGGTTTAGATCTCCTAAGGATATATTATGCTTCATTTTATTATTTATATTACATTTTATAACTTTTTATATTAGTTCTTAACTAGAAAAAGGGGGAAATAATTTTCAGTTATGGATGATATAAGGAATAAAAATAGTTTGAATCTTCCATTACCACACCATTTCAATGGTTATTAGTACACCCAGTGAATGATTCAGATAAAATACTATCAAAAGAGTATTGATACTTTATTTTGGGATATCTTGATTAAATATTATGTTTTTCCTAAATATGATTTTGTTTCTTAAAGGAGAAGATACTATAAAATATAATCATAATTATAAGGTCATGAATATTCATTATTGTTATTTTTGTACAAATATTTTGACAAAATGTATAGTTGTAGCAATTATATTGAAATTTCAAACAACTTGAAACAACTACCTTTCAAGAAAGGGATTATAGGAAATCTATTTCCATTACTTTATAGAAATTATGAATACATGAAAATAGATTTTACCACCAAAAAAATAAAAAATCAATTTTTCATAAAGGCTATATTACAGAATTTAATTCACATTTGAATTTATATTTTTCAAATATTAATTTTATGGTTATTGGAAGAAAAAAAATACTAAACCTAATTATCAGAAGCTCAAAAAATATGAAGAATTTTAAAAATAAAGAAATGAAAAATGTGATTATTTAGTGTGATTAAAAAATATCATGAAAAATTTATAGAAGCCCAAAACAATATCAATGTTGTTTTATTTGAAAAATATTATAAGAAAAAAAATTCACCTCTTTATTATTTTTCATTTAATCTTGGTTCTTAGACTATAAATTCGTGAAATATACGTGAGAAATTATAACTAAGGGTAGTGATTTCATTTCTAATTTTCATTATTCTATAAATTATTGACATTTTGGGCCAATTATTCAAGATCTAAAGGAAATGTGTGACTTATATGAACATAAATTAAAATAAATTACTTCAATACAAGTTTCACTAAAATAAAAATACAAAAGTGTTAATCAAAAGAATAAAATTTATATGTTATTAAACATGAGTAAAAGTTTGTTTATATGTCCTAACATTGAATTCTAATTCATGTGAAATTAAACTTTCCATTAATCAAAAGAATAAAATTTAACTTTTTTTGTTATTAAACATGAGTAAAAGTTTGTTTATATGTCCTAACATTGAATTCTAATTTTCATCTGGCTAGTGAATATCTTATTTTAGATGTAAATTATAGTTTACTTGTATTATATTATCATTTGGTTACTCTCAATTTATTTTGAATATCTTATTACATGATTCATGGAACCTTGTGATATTTATATTTGTGTTTGGAGGGGTGTTCACTGATGTAATTGAAATTATAGTTACACTATTTTAATATTATTATTTTTAAATGAAATAATATATTGAGTGGGATTTACTCAGACTCTTAATTCAAAATCCATCATGTATGTTTGAATTATTGAAACATATTATAAATAGTTTTATTAGTGTAGTCATTAAAAAATTAAATATAATTTTAATACCAAATATCTTAATATTTCATTTTTGAAATTTTAGAATATGCTTGAAGAGATTTTTTATACTGGATAGAAGTAAGATGATTTTAAAGGGGGTATAAATACTTATTTCATATATTTAAATTTATTCTCTAATTCTGAAATATTTGAACATAATATTGATATATTTGGGATTCACTTTTTAAAATATATTTACTTAAATTGTGAATTATTTTACATGGTAGAATTTGTTTTCAAGATTAAAATATGAGATGTTTTAAATTTTTTAATATAATTCATCAAGTTAAATATGTGTTATTAAAAGTTTTTTCACTATTTTTTCAAATATTGTGTTCACTTAATGTATAATATAGTATCTTTATTTACGATAAGGTAGCTAGAATCGAGGAGTATTGTTTTCCATCTGAAAAGTCATAAAATTTTAATTGATATATTTAATTAATCAAATATGGGGATTAAAACCTTATTTTAATTCTGAAATGTTTCATGGAAAATTATTTTTGTATTAATTATATTTCGAGCATGTTGGAATATGAATTTTTTGGGCATTATAAAATTTTAAATATACCCATTAGTTAATAACATGATAAATCAAAGGGATGTTTAAGTGTTTTATTTTTAAATATAATCAATTTCGGGTAATTATAATGCGTAGTTTATAATTTAAAAAATATATTTAGAATAGTTTAGAAATGAATAATTACTTTTATTATTTAATTATCAAATTTTCAGGGAGTTTGAGTGTATTTATATGTAAAAAATTTAGATATACATAAAATCTATTGTAATATGGAATATTTTTTAATCTACTATTTTGTATGAATTTTCTTATTATTTTATTATTTTAAGACTTCCTATTGTTATTAGTTGATGTCTACTTATTAAAAAACATTCACTTTTCATAAATGGTTTTTATGAAGGGTTTGTCATTAATTTTCATAAGCATCTTCTAAAAGATACTCATAGTATATAACTTAATGTTCTAATAATATAAAGCTGTATAGAAACAACTTGACATATGTTTTAAAATTATTTTGGTATAAAAAGATTTATATATTTATTATATTAAATTTAATAAAGTTTTAATTATATTTATTTTAGTTTAATTATATAAAATCATATTGAATGTGAAGTTTGTTAGATCTGATTTCAAGAATGATTAAATTTTAGCTAAATTTTTTTGAATTATTTGTTCTATACTGAATATAGAATAGTTGGTTTCTTTAAAATTAATATCAAAGAATGAATTTTATAAAACATTATATTTTGGATAATTTAAAAAACGAGGAGATGTTTTTAAACTATACATGATTTTTTAATTATCATAAAAGTTTAGAATATTGAGTGGATCCTTGAACCACATCATGTTTGGATAAGTAAAAAAATTTATTCCCCATAACACAAGTCATTATATTTTAAATTGTGTAATTTTAATTTCTCATAAATTTATTAAGTGTTATATTTAGTTTTTATCTTGTATATATATTATGTTAGGTTTTAGATTGATTCTTATATTTTTCATTATAAATTATCTTATGATTTTGTGCTTTGATTGTTTATAACTTGTTAAAATTTATTCCTGAATAGTACCAAGGATTAAAATGAAAGTTAGACCATGAAATATCATTTTAAATTATTTTTACTATTACCACATAGAAAAAGTAATGTCACCACATATAAAAATTAGAAATCCATTTTTCTAAATGAAAATTGTAGATTCAGTTACCTTTTGTATATAGACATTAACTTGGGATAAATAACATGAAATTTAGTGATTCTAATTGAATTTAAAATCAACGGAAATTATCGACATTTAATAACCAGACATAAAAATCTTAATCTATTTCAATGATATACAATTTTTTTTTATAATATATTGTTTGTTTTCAGTTTGAATTCTTTACTTTTTAGAATTTTTTTTCTACTATATTTCATTGATAACTTGAGATATAAAAGTTTGATAAAGGTACTTATTGATTAACACGAAAGATGATAAAATTTTAGAAACATAATCAAACTAAAAGAATGTGTATTATAAAATTTAAAAGGTATTATTTAGGCCTGAAATTTCATAAGTCAATCTATTTATATATTTCATAATTTTAGCTATATGAATTTGGCTATATGAATTATCCTATGAGAATTCAATTTCATGAACTTGATCACATGATTTTAGTTATGTGATTTATATTATGGAAATTTAGATCTGTAAAACATATTATAAGAGTTTGGATACAGGAATTTGTTTTTTGTGAATTAGTCTATGTAAATTTACTTATATAGAACTTATCTATATATATATCCAACTAAATGAAATAATTCAGATACGTAAAAAAATATCATATATAAAGTTTACTAAATGATACTTTTGTATATGTGATATGGATACTTATGTTAATATTGATAAATTACTTATATAGATAAAATTTATGTGGTTTTTTGAGTTTCAGTAAGTTAATATTAAACCTTTAATTATACTATACTTTTTTTTCATATTTCTATTTTTTAAAAGTTTATTTTTAATGATATTAATGTTTTATTTGTTCTAAAATTAGTCATTAATTATTATAAATATATGGAAACTAGTGATATATTGTTTTATGAGGAATTAAATAATATTAAAAATGTATTATATCGCGACTCACACTTTTGAAACATAGTTAGTATATATTTTTTGATAAATTTTCCATACATAACATAGTGATCCATGATAGAATTATATATACCTAGTATATTGGGAGAATTAAATATAGAAAAAATTGGTTCATTATTGTACTACATTATCTCACGATTAAATATTCATAACTAGAACATTTATTAGAAAAATCAAATGTAGTATCCTTATTTATCATCTTAGGTAATAAAAAAAATAAAATGGTGAGCTTAGATGCTCAGTAAAGGAAAATAAGGGAGATATCAATTATTTCATGAGAATAAAATATGAATAAAGGCATAAGAACATTAGATTGACAATTTAAAACCATTCCATATATATAAAAGACCATAATAATTATTTTGGGCTTAAAACATGGAAGTTATAAGACATTAATCTTAAATGAATCAAGTAACATGACCCATAAGAGCATAGAATTATAATAAGACATAAGTTTGTGGCATGCACATAAGTATAAGAAATCATGACCTTATTAATAAAGTATATCTTACAGGATATCAAAGTGGATTTCAATCACCCCCAAAACCATCTTAGAAGTCATGGTTCACTCAAAAAACTATTATAGCGGACATTTTCCCATATTGAACTAGGTTTAACCCCCATTCTAGTAATTTTTATCTTATGAGATATCTATCTTTACCCAATGCATTGGTGGTCTATTTAATTTAGATCCTATAAATTATATTATTTAAATAACACATATATGGTCCAAAATATCATTAATAATTCATCATACTATAACCCATGAAAGGTAATCAGTTTCATAAACATTTCATCACTGCATAACCCAAGGAAAAGAGATGGGTTTCATAAACATTTAATCATTTCATCATAGTACAACCCATGGAAAAAGGTATGGGTTTCATAAAATCATTTTAATTATAAAAAAATTATATAGTGAATGAATAGGGATGGTAACCTTTGACCATTTACCTAGTAAATAATATGTGTAATCAATGGTTGATATCTTTTATGAATTGAAATACCATTACAAGATCATTAATATTTTATTTATAGAAAATACGATTTCCATTTTAAAAATTAATTTCCAAAAACTATAAAATAAAAAAAAATATTGTAAAAACTAATTTATATGAAAATATCCTTGGAGAAATATAATAGAATATATAGAGTATTGAAAAGTCACAATGGGAATAAATAATATTTATTTTGTATAAGTTAAAACAAAACATTCCTCTCAATTGTTTGGGTGAAAAGTTAAAAAGTACAACATTTGAAAAAAACATGAAGATTCCTTTAATTTTTTTAAAAAATAAATCATTTGGAAAAATATTTTAAAAAAGAAATTTACAATATTAAAAACCTACTAGATTTTTTTTAAACATAGATATGAAATAACTTTTTTGGAACAAATAGAGAAATAAAGTCAGTTTTCTTGAAAAATGATCCTATTATCTCTTGAGTACATAATATAACACCATGAGTTTTAATGAAATATAATAATTTCAAATAAATTAGTTTTTTATTTATTTCATTATACATAACACCATTTCAGTCTTGCTCTACATGTAACACCGGGTTAACATGTGTTATACAAGGTAATTAGTTTTTACAAAAGCATGATATAGTATTATTATTATTATTTAAATGTAATAATTATAACCTAGTTGTTAAACATTGAAATATTAATGAAAATAAATGTTATTTAAATATTAATTATAATGTTTTTATATAAAGGAAACATATCTATAAAATAAACTTAATTTTTGGTAGTCTTTATAAGTTTAAAAAAATTCCCTTTTGCCAAAACAAATTCTTTTAATTTCATTTTTTGAACATTAATATAATTAAATATTCACACTTTTAAAAAATAAATATTATTAAATATATTTAATTTTAGAAATCAAAATATCAAAATTATCTTAGGGTTAATTTTTTGTATTTTTATGAAATGTCTCATTTTATGATGAATAATCAAATATAAGTAAACTTAATTGAAAACTAACTTATCGTTTATATTATTTATAAAGATAAATTATATTTAAAATTAGTATTAAAATAAAATTAGTTCAAAAATACATCCATTAATATAATTAATTTCATTAGAATCAATTTCATATTTAATTTTAATATAAAATTGGTAATCATTTGTATAGTTTCTCTTTAAAAATCCAATTCCTCATCATGTCTACTAGATTAATTTTAAATTATAATTTTCCAGTTATAATAATTTATTTTTGATAAATGGATTAAAAATTTTGAATTAAAATTAATTATATTATATTTTTCACTTCAACATAATTTTTTATAAAAATAAATACTGAAAAAAATAAAAATTATTTACCATAGTTAAGGTAAAATTTTATTTATCGGGAGAATAAAATAAAAGGTAAATTTCTAAATGACCCAAAACCTATTTGAAAAATATTTTACGACCATATATAGTCATTATCCCTCCTGGGGTCATCAATAATCCATTTTTTCCTTTTCTCATGACACAAATTTGGGCAAAACGTTTTTTTTCAGATAATTATAATTGTGTAACTCACCTCACTTATAAAAGGGATCCCCTATCATATTTTATTCACAACATAAAACCCCATTGGTTCTTCCAATACCTTCCCAAATAACTTCCCAATATCCATACTATCTTTAAAAAAGCCTTATTTTGTATATAAAGTTAACTTAGGATAGAGTTTTTCGAATACTATAGACGATACCCAAAGAAATAGTAATATTCATCAACAAGCATTTTTTTTATTTTTGGATCCACCTCCATAAATTATTATTATTACATTATGATATAGTAAAAATATATATTTAATATAATGAGATGTTTTTATATAAAGTCAATGAACTAAAACCATCTCCACTTCCATCAAAGGGCTTATGAATTCATTATTTATGTGTTTGGCAGACTACCTGCTTACAAAATGATGCCTTTAATTTTAAATTACAACCAATAATGGATGGAAACAATGATTTATTTTTTAATTATATATATTATTTATGATATTACTATACTCCTTGAATATTTATATCAAAAATAATTTCATACTCTCCATTTTTTGGGAATACGATAACGTTGATCATGTGTATGGTGGGCTACCATCGCATGAAGTGATGTGATTCATTCATGCTTTTCATGTAATATAATAAGGATTTGTTTAATTAAAATATGAGACATTTATATATATGGAATAAAAATTATTCTTTATTGATAATATATAATTTAAAGTTCTTTCTTTCAATCTAACATGAAAATGGAAACAACATTCATGCGTATGTATGGCCTACCATCTCCATAAAAGGTGTTTTTATGTTTCTATAACTATTTTTTGAAAACTAATATATATATTTATATAATGAATTTATATTAAATTTATAAAACATTTTAAATTTTTGATATTATGGAACCATGATTTAAGTAATTATACTAAGAAAAAGTCTAAACATAAATACAAGGCAATTATTACCTGAAAAGTAACTTTAACATATAATTGCCAATAAATAGTTAATAAAAGGTCATAAAAATGATATATTGTATAATATATATAATTATTTTTATTTTTTAGATGTATAATGAAATTCTATTTATTAAATTGATGTTTTGAATGTGTACGGTGGACATCAGGACTTAAGGTTATGGATTTTAATCTCAATTTGTCTTCTTCAAGACATACGTTATGTTATGCACCTAAATGTATTCAGGAGGTGTATATATACAGCATTTGAAATGAAATATCATGAATTTATTTATACTAATGATATTTTTGGTTCTATTATTTGTTATTACTTTATGGTTCTTATGATTCAAGTTTACCAAAGTGGTAATGATTTTATGTTACAATCTCATTGTTTATCAGGATTATTTATGAATAAGTTTCTCAATATAAAATATTATGATCCATATCTCAATAAACTTATTAATTTTATACTCATATGTTTAATCATGATATTTTAATTTAATAGTTCTATTTATCTACTCTTTAGTACATTAAATATAGATAAAATGTTTTTAAGAAAATTTGATATTATTTATCTCTTCAGTCAGAAATCTATATTTTTCCCAACCATGTTTTATAATTTTTTAAAATAGGTTTTATTATTATAAAATGATTTATAAAATATAATTTTAACCATGTTTTCCTTTTTGTAAAAATAGTTTGGAAGGAATCTCTATGTCCTTTTACAAAGAATTCCCATTTTTATTTTACAAAAATTATGAAAGGAATATTTATTTTAACATGTATGACATAAACCAAATATGCTATCATTATGCCCATTATTTTACATGATGTATCCTTTATAAGTTTCTAGATTATTTTTAAATAAAAATATTTTAAATATTTTCTATTTTTAAAACATTTCTTTTCAAAATGTAGAGGACATTTTCCACAATAAATTTTTTATAATGATAATTCAAAATTATTTTCCATCTAAGATGACATTCATTGATGATACCTATGATTTACTAGGGATATGATCATAGGATACAATTCATATTATTTCTTTGAATGGTTTATATTAATGATGTAATGATGCTTATGATACTTGTTTCTCATCCACAGTTTATACCACAAGGAAATTATTATGAAACTATCTTATATTCAAAAGTTAAGATATGATGAAATTATGAAATGAATATAAAACGTATCACTTTTCCATAAAAATGATATGATGAAATTTTTATGAAAACCATTTCATTTCATGGGTTAAGATATGATGAATATTTTGTGATATTGTTGCACACATATTTATTATGTTCATTATGTTAATGGTGGGATCTATATCTACATTTAAAAAATTATATAAGGATTTATATCTCATGAGATAAATAGGAATGGAATGAGGAGTGAACTGAGTTCAGTATGGAACATGTTATGTTATGATGGTCTTGGGAGTAAACCATAACTAATATGATTTTTTGAGGAGTGAACCCATTCCACTGTGATATCATTTGATTTGAGCCTCCACTACTATAGACATGATTTTATATGATTATGTGTATGAAAAAATCTATTTCTTCTGCCAAAATTATCATTTCATTTCTCATTTTCTCTGATTCAAATATGATTCATGTCTTATGAACATCCAATAATTTTTACATGACTCTATATTATGATATTTAATATGAAGGGTATGAATTTCAAATTTTATACACATGTTCTCTTACACTTACATTCATGTTATGCTCATGTATCTCCCCTGTGTTACTTTTCTGAACATCTGAGATCAACCTTTCTTATGTTTCATTTCCCCAAGTTATGAACTAAACTATTATGTATGATAAGTCTATGAAGAGATATATTTATGAGGAACATATCCAGATATGATATAGTGTACAAATATACAATCTGTTTTTCATTTCCAAATTCTAAATATAATAAAATATTATGGTCCCCATACATGTGTTTGTATAAAATAATGAATATTCATAAAAAATGATGTAATATCTATGTATGAAAATACTATAAAAAAATAGTTGATATTAGAGGATAATTTTAGTTAACCTTTGGAAACTAGGATGATAAAACCTTAGTCAAGTTCTTGAGTACTTGTCAAAGGATAAGTTTAAGGATGAGTCAAAATATAAGAAAATGTCCTGGAATTTTATTTAAGGATAGAGTGAGTGGTTTCAAATAAATTACATCCCTATCTGGATACTATAAGTGGATGTGGCTATATCTCTAAGGTACCTTGGGATAATAACTATGAAAAGGAAAAATCAATACATACTCATTCATCACATGGTTCATGACTATAGCCCTTGATTCACACATAGTTTTACACTCACAAGGTATATGATTTGGAAATTCACAAACTCTTTACGAACCATTATGAAGGATTTAAATTTAATATGACTATGAGTAACCAAGGATAAACCAAAGGATTCATATATTAAATAATAATGTGCCATGATTCAGAAATAATATATGTGATTTTCATTATTTTGTGGTTCCCCACTATGTTTATTGTTTCTTATACTATTATTTTTGGTTTAAGTCAATGGTTGGAACCCAAATGAACCATTTTAACGACGACTACAATGAATAATGACATAATTTTAATCAGGTATCCAAATTTTGTGGGATATGGAATAAAAAATATCATCTCCATGCTAACATAACATTCAAAATCTATGAATAATTATGGGCTTCCATATGAATAATGTAGGGAATTTTTTTGTAGAGTCTTCAATGAGTAAACATCCACCTTATTTTAGTGGTTGTTTTGATCTAATAGTTTCTTAACAATTTATCATCACCAATAAAAATATATTTTTCATTCTCTAGTGTCCAGAATATCGAAATGTCATTTTTTATGTCTACCATTTAGAAGTTGAAGTAGACCAATGGTGGAATATAATCAATAATAAGAGGAAATTGTATCAAATTGACTTCATTGATTATTATGAGTTCAAGAACATATTTTTCAAAAATTAAATCCCTCATATTCTTCATATGATAATTGGGAAGGGGTCCCTTGATATATAAAAAAAGGATGATAAATTTTTTGGTACCAATGAAATTTTTTTTACAATACTTGTGAGGTACGCTTCTGGTATTATCATCCAACATGAAGGTAATGTTTATAAATTATTTTGAGGATTGAAACCATTTATCTTAAGGTATTTATCTATAAGGTAATTTAGTAGCTATGAAGAGATTGTTCGATGTGATATCAAGGTTTAAATGAAGGTTATATTTCTATATCAATCCCATGGTTTTGATAAAAAGAGAAAAATTGAATCCAACAAAATATATAAGAACCATAGAGAGAATAAGATAATAATTCCTTTATTCTAAAAATGAGTAAAGAAACATGGATGGAATTATATAAAGGCATATGTAAAATTCTTTAAGTGTGGGAAAAAAGGTCATCAGGTAGTCATTTTTTAATGCGATGGGAAAAGTTTTTTCAAATATGTGAATAGAGAAAGATATCCAAAAAATAAAGCCCTCACAAAATAGTTCTTCAAGAGTAATGGGAATTGGTACTATTATAACAAGTTACCATATCTAATAGTAAATGAAAATTACTGAATCCAGAAACCAATTAAGCCAAGATAAAAATATAAATCTCATGTGATACCTATTTCTAACGAGAGGTTAGATAACTACATCGGAAAAGGTACACTTACCATCTAATATATAACTACTAATGTATTATTTTACTATGGATCTACCCATTATTTAATATCTAAATAATTTTTTAAGGGTATCAATATTCCACTAAAATTTTTAGTTGTTGAATTATTACTGAAAGCACTAAATGGTATGAAGACGGAATGTTAAGTATATGATTCTTCTCCAATTGAAGTTTGTGAGGATATGATTATTTCAAATATATTTATTCTTTGTCTTATTGAATTTGATGTTAGCCTAGGAATGGATTTACATTCTATACATAAAAGCCACATAAAATTTAATTAGAAGTTGATTTTGATATTCCAATCCAACATATTATAATCTATGAATGTGGTGAAAAGTATGAACTTGTGATGGAGATAATATCCATTGTATGGGTCTTCATTCCCATTTATAATGGGTTTTTATATCAAATGGTTAGAGAGAAACCTAACATAAATGATATTTATATTGTGAGGAAATGTTTTGATGTATTTATGGAAGAGTTTTCTTGCCATACATCAAATTATGAAGTTGATTTATCAATATAACTCATAACTAGTGTGACACTAATTTCAAAGACTCTATATTGAATTATACCAATTGATTTGGGGGAATTAAAGAAAAAACTCTAGAAAGAACATGAAAATGTATTTATTCAGAAATTTGTGTCACGTTGTGCTTCAAAAGTTCTTTTTGTTAAAATGTTATACAGATCAACACGAATCTCAATTGATAATATAGATCTAAAAAAGATCACAATTAATAAAAAGTATCATCTTCCCCATAATGATTTCTTGTTTGATAAACTATATACAGCTCAATACATTTCCAATGTTGTCCTTTATTCAAGATGTCATCAATTGAGGGTCATGAAGGAGGATATACCCGTGAAATCATTATGTACAAATTATGGACAATATGAATATTCTATGATTCCATTCAGTTATACAAATGTGCATAATATCTTTATTGATTTAGGGAATGGAGTCTATATAGGCTTCAATGATAGGGTTGTGTTTGTATTTATAGGTAATATACTTATATATTTAAAGACAAAGGAAGATCATGAAGACTACTTGATAATTAAACTAAAGGACCTAAAGAAGGAGAAAACATATGAAAAGATTAATACTTTTTAATTTTGGTTGCAAAAGGTTTAAGTTTTTGGTCATATAATCTAAAGAGACGGTGTATAGGTAAATCCATCAAAGAAGGATGCTTTTGAATCTTGAAATAGATCAATCAGACAGACATATATTCGTAGTTTTCATGGCTAAGCTGGATATTACCAATGCTTTTTGGAGAATTTCTCGCAACTATATAATCCTATGATGAAGTTAACCTAGAAGGGATCTAAGTTCCTTTGGAAAGATGATTATGAGGAAAATTTCACGGAACTAAAGAGAAATTTATTCATAAAACCAATTATTACATTACCCTATAGTGGATCTGGGTTTTTAATCTATAGTGATGAAACCAAGAAGGGATTGGGATGTGTTTTTATTTGTAATGAAATGGTTATAACATATTCAACACAATAATTTGTGATTCATGAGTAGAATTACCAAAATCATAATATAGATTTATCTTTGGTAATTATTTTATTAAATATATGGATGAATTATATTTATGTAGAATCTATGATATATATACTGATCATAAGAGTTTAAAGTATATATTCACATAGAAGGGGTTGAATATGAACCAAATAATATGGTTAGAGATTATTAACGATTATGAAAACTCAATACATCACCACCCTGGGAAATTGAATACGGTGGTTGATTTTTTGATTCAAAAGGGTCATTCTAGCTTATCGATGATGATGATCACAAAAGAACCAAAATTTATAGATTCAAGAATGATGGATCTGGAAATATTGAAGGAAGGAAAAATATTATGTTTATCAATTAAATGCTTGACAATATATCCAACTAAATATTAAAGAGGAAAAAAATAAATATATAGAGATAAAAAAGAAGGATAGAAATGAACCTGAACACAATATTGATCATTATATAATGATATGGTTTAGGAACCATCTATGTGTTTTGTTGATACCATATATTAAGTATGTGATTCTAGAGTATGCTCATAGTTCTTCATTCTCTATTCATACTAGAATTATGTTTATTTTTAATAATTTAAAGGACGATTTCTAATGGGATTGAATAAAGATAGATATCGCGTGATTGTATCTTAGTTCTTGGTATATTAGCATGTTAATGGTGAAAGGAAAAAAATATAAGGATATATTACATCCATTACCCAGAGCAGAATTTAAATAAGAAAACATAACCATTGGAATCACCAAAACATATAAAGAGAAAAATTCTATATGGTTTGTAGTTTATATCCTCACTAAGTTAGCACTCTTCATCACTATGAAAGAAGAATTCTCTCGGGACCTATTTTCTATAATATACATTAAGGAATTGGTAAGGTTGCATAGATTACCACATTAAATTATTTATGATTAGGATCTTTGGTTTACCTAAATGTTCTAGATAATTCTTCATCAATCTCTTAACATGAATATGTGTTTCAATATTATGTATCATCCCAAAATAGATTTTCCGTCCGATAGAACAATTCAAACCATAATGGATATGTTGATATCTTGTTCTTTGTATTTAAATGGTGATTGGGATCAACACCTTCCCACAATTTAGTTTTATTATAGTGATATATTTTAATCAAGCATTCATACAGATCTTTATGATTCCATCTAATGAAATAATTATAGATCTCCAATGTTCTTTAATGAAGTATGACAAAGAAAGTGATTATGACATGATATAGCCGAAGAAATGAAAGATAAGGTTAAAGACATTATATAAAAAATCCAGGAAGAGAAAAGTTATAAAAAAAATTTATATTAACAATCACCGACAAGATCTAGAATTTAATGTTAGTGATAATTTGTTTTTTAGAATATCTCCAGAGAATAAGGTTATGAGATTCATGAAGAAAGCGAAAATGAGCACTATGTATATCAGTCCCTTTAAAATTCTTAATTTTATAGGTATTGTAGCTTATATATTAGAAATTCCACCAGTCCTATCTCAATTACACAATTTTTTAAATATATCTTTCTCAGGGAAGTATATATTTGACCCTTTACCTGAACTAGACTCAGATGTCCCACCACTAGAGATAGATTTTATTACGAGGAACAACTGGTGTGGGTTATGGATCATACAAAGAATGTTATATTAAATAATAGTACCCACCTGATAATTGTTTTGGTGAAACCACCAATTATAGGAAGCTACATGGGAACTTGAGGATATGATGAGACAAAATTATCCTTAATTTTTTGTATTGGAGTGATGAATTTTTAGAGTGAAATTCATTTTATGGTGGGTAGAATATAAAAACCAATGTTTTTATGTGTTATTATTTTTTGGAATAAAGTAAATTAATTTGATATATTTTCTCACATGAAATACCTAGTTAATCTTTTACTATATCCAACTCTAGGTTAGCTTGTGCTCCACGTAATATTGAGTTTTAACAAAACCGTGATATATTATTAATATAGTTATTTAATGTGTCTGTTAGAAACAGTCCATTAAACATAGTGATATTAATGTTAATACAAAATTTTCCAATATTAATTATATTTTTTTATATAATAGAATAATATTGAAAAAATTACATAATTTTTTGTAAAGTATTTATATATTTTTTAAAATAATATTTTCTAAAAAAATGAATTTTATTTCTTTTTTTGAACATTAATAAAATTTATTTTTCAAAATTATTGAATTTTAATTTTATTAAATGATACAAATTGTTTAAAACATAATATCAAAATTATATTAAGGTGAATTGTTTTTTTATTTTTCAGAAAAGTTTCATTTTACGATGAATAGTGAAAAATACTAAATTTTAATTAAATAATTCATTTTCATTTAATTTATTAATAATATTAAATTATATTTTTAATTGGGTTTAATGTAAAATAATTTAATTCATAAATTCATTTATCCAATTTATTCTATTGTAATAAATTTAATAATGACTTTTGATATAAAAACATGGTAAACATTTGAACATTTCCTCTTTAAAACCCTACTTTCTCGTCGCACTGGTGGGATTAATTTAAATTAAAGTTTAATAATCAGGTTAATTGAAATTTTAAAAATGGATTCCATATTTGTCATAATAATAATTTATATTATCTAATATTTTCAACTTAATTTTGGGTTAAAATGAATAGTGAAAGGAATAAAAATTATTTTTCATGGTTAAGGAAAAAATGGACTGACCGGGGGTTATACTAAAGAGAAAAGTGTAAAATAGGACCCAAAAAATTCCCAAAAACAATTGGATATCCATATTTTGATTTTATGCATTATATTATATAGAATAATACACTTTTGAGCATTTTGGTATGATAAAACATGGGTATACCTTTTTCAATTAATGAATCACAAATATACGACTCACCTCACTTATAAAAGGCCACTCCTCCTCTCTTATCAACACCACCAAACCCATTGGTTTCAAAAATACCTACCCAAATAACATCCAAATATCATTATTATCATCCTATAAGCCTTATTTTTTATAAAAAAGGCAACCTAGGAAGGCTTTCGGTGAAAAACTATGGAGGATACTCGAAGAAGTGGTAACATTCATCAACAAGCATTTTTGTTTTATTTCTTCCTCAATCACATTACATTATTTTTATAACATTATTATATAGTAAAAATAGTATTTTAAATATAATAATTTGTTTTTATGTTAATATCATGACCTAGGACTATATCCACCTCTATCAAACGAGTTACGAAATCATAGTTTGTGTGTACGGAGGGCTAACGCCACGTAAATTGATGTCATTTATTTTTACATTACCACATATAAAAGATTATAATAATTATGAATTTATTATATATATATATATATGATTAAAATGATAATATTAAACTTATAGACTCATTATATCTTACATATATTCATACACTCTATTTTTTTGGAATATGATAACATCACCCGTGTGTACGACGAACTACTACCTCATAAAGAGTTTTGATTCGTTCATGATTTACATGGAAGGTAATAAGGGTCAGTTTAATGAAAATATGAGCTATATATATATATTACAAAAAATTATTCATTAATTATAATTTTTTATTCTGGAAATGGGGATGACCTTGTTTGTTTAAGGTTTAAACATTATAATCGGTTTCTAACGGGTTTATTCATAGAACCAGAAACATCCAATGATTATATATCCATTTGGACCTACTTTACAAAGGTAAGATATCATTAGTTGTGGAACTATGAGGATTAAGAATTTTCATTGGTTTAGAGGATGGGAGGTCGGAATCATCACACCTTTTGGGGGGAATTATTGTCTACTCCAGGACTCTCTTATAGATTTGAGTTATGTTCATAAATCCTTATTAATTTAATGAGTATGAAAATGAGTTTTCCTTTAAATTTGACAATCAATGATTGATATGTATGATATTTAGAGAATACTTAATATGTATTTGAGGTTCTTCATTGATAGTGAATCAGCCGGATTTATTGGAGATCCTTAGTCAATGGTATCATTCAATACATTATATAGAAATCTCTTAGTCATTATAATGACCATACTAGTTTTAAAGCCACTCAGTGGGGAACATGAAGTTTATTGTCATTCAAAAGGACATGGATTATTTTAGAGTTGGGATCGTACCCACATATGGGATACCTACGTATCCTTATTAGAAAAGGAATCGGAATCCATGTAGTTCGAGTGAAGAAGTATGAGGTTTATGCATGATTTATGGCCCAAAAGAAAGATGTCAAATTTTTTTTTTGCTCTAAGCTCACGTGAGTCATGCTCAGTGTGAGAAACAAGAGGTATCAGTAAAACCTGACGATTGTGCCATGAAAGATGAAATCATGAGAAATGATGTGGGACATATGTATGTACGACTGCCCAGATAGATGAGGATTGGGATTTACTTCAGGGAAAAAACCTGGGAACAAGGTCTATAAAGGTATGTGTGCTTTTTGGAGATTTGCATACTTAACTTAGCAATTACTCTTGAGAAGGATGTCCAAATTAGAGGGGACTTATGATTGGGTTTTATTTCTTATAAGGAAGTCCATATCAAAAGAAATTAAGACTGGGGCTTATTCCTGAAAATGAGGCCAAGGTTAATAGAAAATAAGACTGGGGATTACTCCGGAAAAATAGGCCCAGGTTAGGGAAATTGTGACTGGGGCTTGCTCCTGAAAAGGAGGCCCAGGTTAGAGAACTTGTTCCTGGGGCTTACTCTTGAAAAGGAGGCCCAGGTTAATGGACTTGGGGCTTACTCCTAAGGAGGATGCCCATATTTAAAGATCTTCTCATCATAAAGGATGAGGTTGAGTGAATGAAATCTCTAACCTTAGTGACATAAAGATATGTAAATCACTAGGTTTTTAGAGATGTTTCGAATAATTCCTTTTAGATAAGGAAGCCAAAAAATGAACCATTCTAAAAAATGGCTTTGAAGAGGGTTTTGAAAGATAAAACATAAAGAGGAGAGGTGGATTTGAATAAAAGAGTTGAATATGGAGAAGGGACACCCAAAAAGAGGCAGGCGCGCAAGTCCTGGTCACCCAAGTATACTTGCATGACACATGTGTACTTAGGAGACGGTTAACCCATAAGGTAATACTTGGGAGAGGCTTGGCTCAAACCCTTTCTATTATCCCCAGAGGCTTCTAAAAGGGTGGCGCGCAAGTACTGTGGAAGGGATAAGGTGGCGCGTAAGTGTCTTCATTTCCCTTAAGGGTTAAACACTTTGGTGCACAAGTGTTGAGGAATTTCAACACTTAGGCCTTGTTCTCCCTCTTTAGATCTTCCATTCCAGGTAAGAAATTACATTAGAAGTGTTCAGAAGACTTCAAGTAAAGACTAAGGCACCGAGAGCTTAAATATGACTTTTGGATTTTTTGTCCTTGAAATGGTGGGCCCACAGGGGGTATTTATAGGCCATTGAGGACCTTGGGAGAAAACATATAGGGCACACAAGTCACTTGCATGACCCATATGTGGCGCGTAAGTAGACTTGCATGACCATGAAGAAACTTGCGTGACCCATTCTTAAATAATTCCTTGTTCATGTCTTTGTCAATTTTTGATGTTTCTTCAAAGGATGAATCTCTTTGTGCTTAAGGAATTCCCTTTTTTATTTTTTAGAATCTATGATGGAAAGGGGCATCAATAAAAGTCCCCCCTCAGAGTTGGATCCAAAAAAGGAAGGAGGATTTTACTCTGAGGTAAAGGAGAAAACCAAGGAATTTTGGCACGCAGGTGTGGAGCGTGCAAGTAGCGACACAGAGGTGTGAGCTGTGCAGAGCATGGCGTGTAGGGTTATGGCCTTGTCTATAAATATGAGGCGCCACTTCACGCAAAGAATTTGGATTTGAATGCTTCTCGG
The DNA here is from genome assembly GCA_963277665.1 of Viscum album. Lineage (NCBI taxonomy): Eukaryota > Viridiplantae > Streptophyta > Magnoliopsida > Santalales > Viscaceae > Viscum > Viscum album. Next base: position 114,085,406 of record OY728139.1, on the reverse strand, counting down.
CTCTTGGCGCGCAAGTAGCTCTCGTTCGGGCAAGTGACTTTTTTTCTGCTAGTTCGCGTTTCTATTCGTGTCGTGCTTCTGCATAGTTATTTGGACCTGCGCGATGATACCTGCGTGCCCAAACTTGCGCGACCAACTTTGACTTGCGTGCCAACATGGGACTTGCGTGCCTTAATGCCTTTACCATTTTTTCGAATTTATTCACAAATTTTATGAAAAATCAACTTACTTAAGAGTTAATTATTTGACCTTTTTGTTGATTCAATAACTCCCAGATGAATTGGAACGACTAATGAGCTGACAAGAAAGTGGATTGATGACATGATGAGCATCATTGTCCATGATTATTATAATATCTGTGACAACACTCTCCCAGATTTGGCCAAGTATTTGAAGAAGTATCATCTTAATTTCCCACAGAGTATCTACCTACCTCTGTATGGCCATGGTCATCTGCAAGGATTCAAAATTACAGAGCCAAATAATTATATTCCCAAGATGCAATCACATTGCTACCTCTCTATTTTGGTTATTCTATGCATTAAGAGAAGCAACAATGGTGTGAACTTTCAATTTTTTCCATCATGCCATTTCTTTGCAGATATGAAAATGGCGAACCCATGGGCTGATATGCTTTTCACTACCGATTGGTGGAGAGAAGATGACATTAGAACTATATCTGGAAAGAGTAATCTATCCAAATGGATCTTTACTTCCAATGCTCTATTCTTAAATCCATGTATCCATCTTTCAAGCCTCTTGGATAGAAAAAAAGTCACTGTTTGATCAGCATAAAAGTTTCTCAAACCACACTCAAGAACATTCTTTTATAGTTGTTCTATGAAGAGCTGGTATCACTACATATCTTATTGTATCCAGTTGAATGAATGAATTGCAGGTGGTTGCTGATGAAGCTTGGGATGACGTAAATCAAAGTAAGAGTTATGTTGAAAGTTTCTTGTAATTTCTTGAAAAATAGAAGAAGATCTAGTCTATGGATGTCCTTATAACTCTTGTACATCAATGAAAAACACTTTCATCTTCAATCATTTGTTCCTTCATTTTCCTTATACCTGCTTTAAATAATTACCTAATCCAATGGGCCTAGTAAGCGTAGTCTGATTTTTTTCTAGGATTATAAAAATAACCCTACAAACTTTGAATCTTTTTTATTTCTCAATATTACCTAAATCATACAAAATGTACATTCAGTGAGCTGGGACTTGATTTTTTTCAGAGTTCCCTTGTCTTTTGTGGGAAGTTTAAAGTCATACACGTCATACATAAAAAGGATAATGTTTAAGGTCGAATAACTTTGACCGAATGGATTACAATTGACATAATTCATTGATAATTTATCTGAAAACATATTACCACATTCAAGTATGGGGGGAAACATTTAAAATATGACTTAAGAAATTTTGAATATGAGGAATGTTATGAAAAAAGGGCTAAAAGTCATTATAAGAAGTACTTACTAAGAATGAAGTTACCATTATTTAAAAAACCCGTTAGGGGGTTTAATTATATAGGGCCACTTAAGGGCGTTGGATGCATAGTCAAATAATAGAATCTTTTGGCTGATAGGTCTGTTATGTAGACTACTTATGCAATTCCACCTAAGGGTATGTGCAACATAGTCAGGAAAAAGAACTCAATTTTTTTTACTTTTCTATTGATAAAAAGACAGTGAAAGTTTATGGAGATTCAAATTTTCCAAAGCATAGAGTCTGATGTATGGAGAAAGGTACTTGAATATGGAGAGGATATTTCTAATTAAGATTGTTAAAGAATTGGATGAATGTCACTCCTATGAAGGTCTGACCCAAACGTAAGGAATGAAAATATAAACCATAGACTTGAATACTTTCAGATCATGAAAAAGAGTATGGGACAAATATGTTAAGGATGGCTATTTTTGTGGATCCCTACATATTTTCATTAAGACAAATAAGGACAAAAGAGGTTTTTTTCCCAAGAATGAAGTTACCAAAATTAAACAAACCCATTAGGGGGTTAAATTATACAAGTCCACCTAAGGGAATTGGATGAATATTCAAATAATAGTATCTTTTGACTGACAGGTCCATTATGTAGACTATTTATCCAAGGCTGCCTAAGGGCACATGCTGTATGGTCAGGAAAAAGAACTCTCAGGTATCAGACATTTTGTGGCTAGAAGTCAAGAAAAGGGTTATGGAGATCTGAAAGTATTTAAGGTTAGGAGTATGACACATCAAAATGGTCATTGTCCAATGCATGTAGAGATACACAGACCAATGCTAACCAAAATCATGTTGTAGATGGGTCCTGAATTGAGGGGCTGGACTTCACTATGTATCCCATTAAGATGGGAATCAAGCCATACATAGTTCTTGAAATATAGTTTAACGTCATGTGGGACGAAAATATAGGAGATATTAGTTTAGGGTCATAGAGCTCGGACCATAATGAGGAATACACATTGTGTGTTTGTTAAACCTGATGTGAATGAAGACCAGGTTTTTCATACCACATTCATGTTTTTAGAGGGGGAATTTTCAGCTAAGGGACTGAAAGTGGAATTTGGGGTTAGGCCCAAAGACTTGGGGCTGGATTTGAGGGACGCTCTAACTTTCCTACATATCCCATAAGGATGGTAATAAAGCCGCACGTAGTTCTTGAAATACCCTCTGTACAGATTTGGTTTGTACAACTGAAGGGTGAAAAGGGTACTTTAGTTCAATGATGGTTTGAACCAAGATTAAGGTATGGGAATTTCCATGTATACACGCAGTCTTTGGAAAATAACATGATTGGAGATCAATGTAAATAATGATTCCCTCTTAGGTGAGGGTGTCAAAGAATATTGTAGTTTATGGTCGTACAAGACAAAAGTGCGAATAGTTTAAGGTCATATGCATGGACGATGGTGAACCAATGTAAACAATATTGGTTCTGGGGGCTGCTTCATAGATCAAAATTATATCAGATAGAGGTGAACTGACGTGAAGAGATTGATTTTGGTCTTGAACCTCGGGTGGTTACCTACGTACCCAGCCTAGAAGGAGAGGATTAAAGTCCACGTAGTTCGATTAAAGAATGAATTGGTGATCAAGTGGTACTTGAGGACAACTTGGAGACGGTGTTGGGACTTATGCATGGTTAGCGTCCCAGAGAGGGTGTTATGGTTGAAGTTTACTCTAAGCTCACGCGAGTTATACTCATTGTGAGAAACAAGAGGTAACAACAAACTTAATGATGCACAGTTTAATGTTATGTAGGATATAAGGGACATGACACAGTTTAACATCATTTTAACATCTTTCTAAATTTATTATGGACTTTTTCATAGTTTAACGTCATGTGGGACGAAAAGGTGCACATTTTAACATCGTATATCTAGGATGATGGTTATGCAGTTTAACATCATGCTGGACTTATTATGGACTTTTTCACAGTTTAATGTCATGTGGGATGAAAAAGGTACTGCGCAGTTTAAAGTACTGCAGTAAGGACTTAGGGGGGACTATGCAGTTTAATGTTATGTAGTAAGGACAAAAGAGGGGATTTATAATTTAACATCATATAGTAAGGATGATTGCTACACAGTTTAGCATCATGTAGCTAGGACAACACAGTTTAACGTCATGTTGGACGAAAGGGTGCTGTACAGTTTAGCGTCATGTAGCTAGGACGTATTAGGGACCATTTCACAGCTTAACGTCATGTGGGATGAAGACATGCACAGTTTAACGTCGTATAGCTAGGATGATGGTTATGTAGTTTAACGTTGTAACACCCCGAGATTTTGTGAAAAATATTCTTTTAATTTCATTAATGTCTTGTGTTGTATGCTACAACAAGATTACCTTGCGCTATACGCAACACCGTATTAGCTTACAGTATACGCAACACTATTCTTGGATCGTGTTACACACAATTTTGATAATAGTTATTATATGAAACATTGAGTATATATATATATACATATATATTCAATGTATAAATGAAATATGGTTGGATTCTGTTATACGAAACAACGAAGGATTCTTTCACAACACGCAACCCTGACTTGGCTTGCATTACACGCAATCACGACCTTCCTCGATAGCGTGTGTTGTACGCAATACTGGGTTTTACTAAACAATGATATATTATTATAATATTATTATGAACTAGCCTTTATGAATAGTATTTAATAAATTTTGAATTTTATAACATTTTTATTCATCTTACATATTTTCTAGAACATGGTATAAGAACAAAATAAATTTTTCGGGTAAAATAAGTATTTTTCAAAAAATGCAGTTTTGTCGCCTTTTGATGGAGCACCCACTTTAAATCTAGTTTTTGACATGTTTATAAGTTCAATTTGACAAAATAAAATTCTTATTTGGAATCAAGAAATAAAAATTTACTTTGGATAAATTTTTCGTATTATTCTGGTAACTTTCATATTCTGATAAATAGTAAAAACACGCTATATTTTAATGAAAAACAACTTTTTTCATCATAATAATTTATACGGTTAAATTATAATATTGAATGGTTTTAAAGTATAAATATAATATATTTTTACCATTTAATATAATTTATGTCATTAACATTGATTTTACATTGAATTCGTAGGTTAAATCAATTCAATCTTTTGTAATGTTTTAAACAAAAACCCATTTTCATTCGACAACGGGATTAATTTTAATTTAATTTCTGCAACTTCTGTGTATTGAATATGAAAAAATGGATTCCATATTTGGAATCAGTGGGTCCAAATTATGTTAATAGGCTACTTTTTATTATGAATAGTAACTACGGTAAATTTTATTTACCATAGTTAAAGATAAATCGGGTAATTAAGGGTAAATATAATATTATAAAATTACCCTAACACATGCCAAAATTCTATTGGATGGATAAAAGTAGACCCATATAACCTAAGGGTCGGATTAGATTCATTTTATGGGCTTTTGACCATGAAAATAATTTAATTCTTATTAAAACCAAAGAAAGTGACAACATGTCACTCTCTTAAATCTTATAAGTATAATAAGTTTAATTTAGTGATAAACATCATAAAACTTCGAACATAAATAGTATCCAGAAATCTAATAAAATTATCTACATCATGATAATTTATTTATAATTTTTAGGGTTTAAATAATTGTCATTAATGGTTATACATTAATGATATAGAAATTATTTATTAAGTGGAAAATAAGTAATATAGGTTTTATTGAAATAATAATACCCATTAAAAGGACCAAAAACCTGACCAAAACTTATTGGTAGTGTATATATACACCTTAATAATCCAATGACCTAATAAATAACTGTTTGTATCCTTATAAAAGTGATTATTACAGTTATATTATTTTATTTTAAATGATGCCAAAGTTGTCACCTTCATAATTTAATAAATATAAAAATTTAAATATTGTGATTTTAATATGATAAATTCGAGTAAAAGTATTATTATGAAAGTTAATAGATTTATCTTCATCATAGGATTTTATTTATAATTTTTATGCGACAAATCAGTATATTAAAAAATTATACAAAAATGTTTTAGTAATTATTTTATTAAGAGATAAACCAAATAAATGGTTTTAAAAATAATAAACTAAATATTATATGAACTATTTAATGTTATAAACTAATTTTATAGATACATATGACCTTTCATGAATATATTAAAGCTTTTAGTTCGAAAATATCTTCTGTATATATTTTATTTAAATTCAAATAAATGAATAGTGTCAAAATTGAAACTATTGTTATTTTATAAAAATAACATATTATAAAATTGTTTAAAAATCACAAAAATATTTAAAAAGTATAAATTTAAATTTATATGGTCTATAATGTTATAAAGTAAACAATTATGGAAATTCACAACAAATAAGTAATTATTTGTTATAATTTAAAATTTATAATTTTATTACCACAAATAAACTTAAATAGATTTAAATAAGGATAAATCAAAATGATAAGGTTTAAAATAATATCCAAACATGTCTAAATTTGATTGTTTGATGAGATTAAAACCATATCTCATCTAAATTTCTAATATGATTCATTTTTGGAGGTTTTTAAGTGGGGTGAGATTTATTATAAATCAATATTTTTGAGAATTCCAAAGGTGCCCCTCTCCTCCATTATAAAAGGGAACCTCCTCCCTCTCCTCCTCACACCAATTTGAGCCTTCAAGCTCGGACACACCCTGCCAAATTATCTTCTACACTTACCTAGAAACATCTTAGAGGTTCTGTTCTACTTTAAAGACCAATCTTAGTGCCCTAAGAGGAGGTTTCAAAGAGGCGTATCGAAGAAGAGGTAATTTCTTCTCCCAATTATTTCAAGCTTCTTTCTTCTTCAACTTCTTCTTCTTTAGTTGTTTCATTATAAAGTAATAAAATCAGTATCACTAATATACTTATTTGTTATTATAAATATGAAACAACCCCATTTCACATTCTATCCATCCTACGGAAAACAAAATCACCGTGCGTGCGTACGTACGGAATACCGTCTCTACACCGTGGTGTAATCTGTTTTTCCACCAACACCTTACATGGATGGGTATAATGGTGTAAAGAATAACTATACATAGTTATTATAACATCATACTTATTCTGATATATTGTATCATCCACTACAATTCAATTCAATAATTATGGAAACGATATCATCGCTCGTGCGTACGTATGGACTACCGTCTCCACGACGCGATGAGATTCATTCTCCATGTTAACCATTTAAGAATGATTATAAAGTATATACAAGCAATAATAATGAAATATATGACATTATAAAGCTAATGGATTTATGTATATATGTATTTCATCTACTTAATTCCATTCAACTCAATAAGGAAATGAAAACAGCGTTCATGCGTACGTACGGCCTACCGTCTCCATGAACGGTGTATTAATTTCCATTTAACGATCTATTATATATATGTATATTCTAAATATATATTATATATAAATAATGTTTTATATTCTGGAATTATGTAATCGTGATCTAAGTAATCATATGAATAATTACAAGTCAAAACACGGACGACAAATGAAACGATTTTACCCAAAACACTCTTTAACTTGGAATTTACAAAAGAACAGGTATTGTAAAGTCATAAGTGAACCATATATGATATCATAACAATGAATATGATTATTTAATAAGTCAATGACATTATTTAAATCATTATACAGTAGGTTCGGATACATACGAAGCATATCGGACATATGGTAAGGGATAATTTTGCAAATCTCATTTTTATCCGAGATTGCATATTCGTAAGTATTTACTAGGGTTATTTCTATTATCCATGTCAATGTTTTATAAAAGTGTTTTCATGTATGTTTAAGGTCCTTTTTACCCATTTTTTACTTTTACTACATGGTATGTAAGGAATCTTTCTTTTGTTTACGTTATGAGGTACTTTTTGACTTTTCTGGAAAAAGTATGAAAAGAATTTTTTTTAACTTATACAGCACAATCATATTTTTACGGTTTGATAAAGCCTTATTTTCATGAATCTTCCTCCAAAAGATTTCATGACTATTTTCAACAAAATCTATTTCTTTTAAAATTGCATGACGTTTTGTGAAAAGAAATTGATTTTTAAGAAGAAAGGATATTTTCCTCAAGAATTCATTTCAAGTGTTTTATCAAAACCATTTTCCATATAAGATGAAATTATTTCATATGTGTATGTTTCAAGTGTAATGTCTCTATGATTTACATGGTTTCAATTTTCTTATTATGAAGTGATATACATTTCTTTTATATGGATTATGTGATGATGGGATGATGTTTATGAAACCCATTTTATTCATTGGGTTATTATGAATGTTGTATGTTTATTTTGTGGCACAAGTAAGAATGATTTTATTATGAGATGGGAGGGACCTATATCTCCCTCCAATGAATTGGGAAAATATTTTATATCTCATGAGATAGACATGGCTGGAATGGTAAGTTAATCTGGTTCAGTGTTACAGGACTGAAATGAGGAGTGAACTCTATTCAGAATGGTACTTTGTCCACTAAGATGGTCTTGGCAGCAATGCCTTGGCTAATATGGAAATCATTACATGTTCTTAATGTATGCCACAATTAAATGTTTTATTCTCATGCTATTTTATCATGATTTATGTTCCATTATGATCTATTCCTTATGTACTTCCATGTTTTATTCCGTTGCTCAAAATTTTAATGTTTAAACATTGTGTTCATATTTTTTTGTTCCAATGTATATGGAATGTTTTATTTTATCCATGCTTACCCATACTGATCATTTGAGCTCACCCTTTTTATGTTTTATTTTCCCCCAGGATCAAAAGAAAGGATTTAGGTCAGGAAACAAAAAGTTGAAGATCTTTATGGGAGATGTTGAAGATCTTTCACCACGATTAGAAGATTACGTTCCAAGTTTCCAAAGACACTAAACTATTACGGTCCTTGTGTGTCTGTTTTTGTTATGTATTAAGTATTCCGCAAAAGTAATGTAATGTCCATGTACGTCAAGCTATGGGTCATTATAGATGGTATCAGAGGAAAGGTTTAGTCAACCTTTGGAAACTAGGATGCGAAAACGTTAGTGAGATCCCTAGAGATATTTCTAAGGTATGTCTAGGGATGTCCCTAAGGATAAGTATACGTATAGGATATAGTCCTAGATCTAAGATAACGATCTTAGAATTTAACCTAAGATGTTAGATATTGAGGGTGCTCCCCCTTTACTATGTTGTTTTCCCTAGCATGATTTTTGCCTCTCACACTATTCTTTTTGGGTTTTAGAAAATGGCTAGAAATAAGAAGATTCATGATAATAGAGGATATGATTGACAATGGAATGATTTTCTTCATGAGAAACCAAATGAAACGGGATATAGAAGTCCAAATATCGTTATTATGCCTAATCAGAAATCTCATAATATGATCAATAATATCAACTTTGATAAGTTTCCCAACTCAGATAATAAGAGAAAGATGAAGTTTGATGATGATCATAGAGGAAAGAAAGTTCAATTTCCCTCATGTAAATCATGTGGGAAGAGGCATCAGGGAGATTATTTCAAAGGAACTGGAAGATGATTTGGGTGGGGAAAAGAAGGACACAAAGCCAGTAAGTACAACGGAAAAGGTTCAGTTAACACCATGTACAAGGATAATGGTATTGCTATGACATCAACAATGATTAGATGTTTTAAATGTGGAATGTATGGGCATTATGCAAACCAATGCCATAATGGAAAATCTCATGAAGAGAATCAGCATGGTCATATGCGTAGTATTTATGTGGATGATGATGAGGAGACTACAAATGATATATGATCTGAAAGAAGTGTTGAAGCTCAGTCGGTTGTTTTAGAAGGTAGTGGAATGATTGTATGTTTATCGAGAGTTATGTTGTATAGTTAATGGTACTATGGAATAAAGAATCATCTAAGGATTGTTACACTATTATTTTTCCTAAAATTATTTGAAAGTATATGTTGAATGGTACCAGTAACCATGGAAGGTTATTCAGATATTTTTGTAAAGTAGATGATATTCGCATAATGAAGGAATAAAAAGATAATGAGATGTTTGATTGTATTCATGAGCTCATGATTGATATAAGGAATAAGTGATATCATGGTTTGAGTATATAGAATTTTGAGGATTTTGGTATGTGGAAAGTGTTAACTTTTAACTGCATTCATGTTTTCACTAAGGTTCAATGGGTATTCATTTTTCAAGAGAATACATGATTAAGGCCTTCGAATGTTTGGAATGTGACCAACAAGACATATCTTATGATATATGGGGATCAACGATGGTATTAAATCTCTGGTAATCATTTTCACTATATTATGAGAGTGGACTGAAGTATTATGGATAAGCCTAAAGATTGGAATGGATTATGTTGGACATAAGTTAGTATTGTTTAAGGATAGAAGTTTTTTCGATATTATTGATGGGATGTTATGGTAATATAGTTTTAGAAAAAGAACAACATGAAGGATGAGAGACAGCCCATCGCGTCGGACAAGGCTGTGGGAATCGAACCCACAACCGAAGTGCGACTGGCCTTTATCGCCTACCACTGGCCTATAGGAAGTCCCTGGTTAGTAGAAACTAGTTTTATTTTATTAAGCGGTATGATATATGAAGTATAAGTTCATTTTTGGAACCATATACGATTAATCTTACCATAATATGGACTTATAACTTTTGATAACCTTTTGTTTGAAAGGGATGGAATGAACCATCATTCTATCACACGATCTGCTAACACATCACAAATAACAAATTCAACTTCATTTCTTTAAGGGATGAAGTGGAAATTGTTCAATTCACGAACAACAGTGAGATTATACCAAAATCATGAAAGTATCACTACTGGAAATCAGATCTTTCCCAACACTTATATACACCCTTTCCCAACGGTTCTCCCAAACCGTTGGGAAAGGGGGGTCTTTCCCAACGGTTTGGGAGAACCGTTGGGAAAGGGGCCTCAAAACACCCCTTTCCCAACGGTTTGGGAGAACCGTTGGGAAAGGGGGGGGGGGGGGTCTTTCCCAACGGTTTGGGAGAACCGTTGGGAAAGACCCCCTTTCCCACCCCTTTCCCAACGGTTCTCCCAAACCGTTGGGAAAGACCCCCCCTTTCCCAACGGTTTGGGAGAACCGTTGGGAAAGACCCCCCTTTCCCACCCCTTTCCCAACGGTTTGGGAGAACCGTTGGGAAAGGTCACTCTTTCCCAACGGTTCTCAAGAACCGTTGGGAAAAAGCATCAAAAAAATTCAACATTCGGTCAACAACATTACACCCAACCAGAACCTATCCCAACGGTTTTGAAAACCGTTGGGATAGGTTCTTTACTTTTTCCAGATCCACTAACCGAGAACATTATATAAATCAAAATTTAATATAATTATGATAATACATATATATATTTATGAAATTATGTTTACAAAAGTGATGTTAGCTTAGTGGTTAAGTCGTTCGATTATAAATGAGGGGTCCTGTGATCAAATCCCAGCGGATGTTTTATTTTTGGAATTTATATACCAACGGTTCCATTACCGTTGGTATAGATTTCATATTACCTATACCAACGGTTCCCAAAACCGTTGGTATAGGTCTATACCAACGGTTTTTGGAAAACCGTTGGTATAGACCTATCCCAACGGCTTACTTGGCTACGGTTCTCCAAACCGTTGGTATAGGCTATACCAACGGTTTGGAGGCCTATACCAACGGTTCCAAACCGTTGGTAAAGGTTAGTTTTCCAGTAGTGTATTTCTTTTAATTCATCAACTTTAGGGAAATAATCTTAAAAACCAAAATTGTTGTCCTAGTTCCCTTATATCCGATGAATCAGATGGTACCTTAGATCATCACAAATCAGTAGCTTTGTGATTGTTGGCTTTTTCATAGCCATGTTCTCTACCAATCTCCACCAGAACATGATGGTTAGATTTTTCTTCAATATCCATATTTTCACCTATGTTCTCCTACATGGAAACCCAGTGATGAGTTAATTCGGGTAACCATTACATTTCATACTTTAGTTTTTAAATCCATGTTTTGGTATTCCTTTTTACGATGTGGGTTTCTATTAAACAAACTTTCGAGTAGTAAACCATTTATAACCCCGACGAATTTCGAGGGAGAAATTCATTTTAAGGGGGGTAGAATGTAACACCCAGAGATATTATGAAAAATATTCTTTTAATTTCATTAATGTCTTGTGTTTTATGCTACACCAAGATTACCTTGCGCTATACGCAACACCGTATTAGCTTGCAGTATACGCAACACTATTCTTTGATCGTGTTACACATAATTTTGATAATAGTTATTCTATGCAACATTGAGTATATATATATACATATATATATTCAATGTATAAATGAAATATGGTTGGATTCTGTTATACGAAACAACAGAGGATTCTTTCACAACACGCAACCCTGACTTGGCTTGCATTACACGCAATCGCGACCTTCCTCGATAGCGTGTGTTGTACGCAATACCGGGTTTTACTAAACAACGATATATTATTATAATATTATTATGAAATTGCTGTTATGAATAGTATTTACTAAATTTTGAATTTTATAACATTATTATTCATCTTACATATTTTCTAGAACATGGTATGAGAACAAAATAAATTTTTTGGGTAAAATAAGTATTTTTCAAAAAATGCAGTTTTGCCGCCTTTTGATGGCGCACCCACTTTAAATCAAGTTTTGACATTTTTATAAGTTCAATTTGACAAAATAAAATTTTCTTTGGAATCAAGAAATAAAAATTTACTTGGGATAAATTTTTCGTATTATTCTGGTAACTTTAATATTTTGATGAATAGTAAAAACACGCTATATTTTAATGAAAAACAATTTTTTCATCGTAATAATTTATATGGTTAAGTTATAATATTTAATGGTTTCAAAGTATAAATAGAATATATTTTTACTATTTAAGATAATTTACGTCATTAGTATTGATTTTAAATTGAATTCGTAGGTTAAATCAATTCAATCTTTTGCAATGTTTTAAACAAAAACCCATTTTCATTCGACAACGGGATTAATTTTAATTTAATTTCTACAACTTTTGTGTATTGAATTTGAAAAAATGGATTCCATATTTGGAATCAGTGGGTCCAAATTATGTTAATAGGCTACTTTTTATTATGAATAGTAACTACGGTAAATTTTATTTACCATAGTTAAAGGTAAATCGGGTAATTAAGGGTAAATGTTATATTATAAAATTACCCTAACACATGCAAAAATTCTATTGTATGGCTAAAAGTAGACCCATATAAAATAAGGGTCGGATTAGATTAATTTTATGGGCTTTTGACCATGAAAATAATTTAATTATTATTAAAACCAAAGAAAGTGACAACATGTCACTCTCTTAAATCTTATAAGTATAATAAGTTTAATTTAGTTATAAAAATCATAAAACTTAGAACATGAATAGTCTCCAGAAATATAATAAAATTATCTACATCATGATAATTTATTTAGAATTTTTAGGGATTATATAATTGTCATTAATGGTGATACATTAATGATAGAGAAATTATTTATTAAGTGGAAAATAAGTAATATAGTTTTTATTGAAATACAAATACCCATTAAAAGGACCAGAAACCTGACCAAAACTTATTGGTAGTGTATATATGCACCTTAATAATCTAATGACCTAATATATAACCGTTTGGAGCCTTATAAAAGTGATTATGACACTTATATTATTTTATTTTAAATGATGCCAAAGTTGTGACCTTCATAATTTAATAAATATAACAATTTACATATTGTGATTTTAAGATTATAAATTAGAGTAAAAGTATTATTGTCAAAGGTAATAGATTTATATTCATCATAGGATTTTATTTTTAATTTTTATGCAACAAATAAGTATATTAAATAATTATACAAAAATGTTGTATTAATTATTTTATTAAGAGATAAACCAAATAAATGGTTTTAAAAATAATAAAATAAATATTATATGAACTATTTAATGTGATAAACTAATTTTATAGATACATATGACCTTTCATGAATCTATTAAAGCTTTTAGTTTGAACATATCTTCTGTATATATTTTATTTAAATTAAAATAAATGAATAGTGTCAAAATTGACACTATTGTTATTTTCTAAAAATAACATATTATAAAATTGTTTAAAAATCACAAAAATATTTAAAAATTATAAATTTAACTTTATATGGTCTATAATGTTATAAAGTAAACAATTATGGAAAATTCACAACAAATAAGTAATTATTTGTTATAATTTAAAATTTAGAATTTTATTACCACAAATAAACTTAAATAGATTAAATAAGGATAAATCAAAATGATAAGGTTTAAAATAAGATCCAAACATGTCTAAATTTGATTGGTTGATAATATTACAACCCTATATCATCTAATATTATAATATGAGTCATTTTTGGAGGTTTTTAAGTGGGGTTAGATTTATTATAAATTATTATTTTTAAAAATTCCAAAGGTGCCCATCTCCTCCCTTATAAAAGGGAACCTCCTCCATCTCCTCCTCACACCAATTTGAGCCTTAAAGCTCGGGAAAACCCTGACAAATTATCTTTTCCACTTCCCTAGAAACATCCTAGAGGTTTTGGTCTACTTTAAAGACCAATCTTAGTGCCCTAAGAGGAGGTTTCAAAGAGGCGTATCGAAGAAGAGGTAATTTCTTCTCCCGATTCTTTCAAGCTTATTTCTTCTTCAACTTTTTCTTCTTTAGTTGTTTCATTATAAAGTAATAACATCAGTATCACTAATATACTGATTTGTTATTATAAATATGAAACAACCCCATTTCACCTTTTATCCATCCTACGGAAAACAAAATCACCGCGCGTGCGTACGTACGGAATACCGTCTCCACGCCGTGGTGTAATCTGTTTTTCCACCAACACCTTACATGGATGGGTATAATGGTGTAAAGAATAACTATACATAGTTATAATAACATCATACTGATTCTGATATATTGTATCATCCACTCCAATTTAATTCAATAATTATGGAAACGATATCATCGCTCGTGCGTACGTACGGACTACCGTCTCCACGACGCGATGAGATTCATTCTCCATGTTAACCATTTAAGAATGATTATAAAGTATATATAGAAAATAATAATGAAATATATGACATTATAAAGCTACTGTATTTATGTATATATGTATGTCATCTACTTAATTCCATTCAACTCAATAAGGAAATGAAAACAGCGTTCATGCGTACATACGGCCTACCATCTCCATGAACGGTGTATTTCTTTCCATTTATCGATCTATTATATATATGTATATTATGAATATATATTATATATAAATCATTTTTTATATTCTGGAATTATGTAATCGTGATCTAAGTAATCATATGAATAATTACAAGTCAAAACACGGACGACAAATGAAACGATTTTACCCAAAACACTCTTTAACATGGAATTTACAAAAGAACAGGTATTGTAAAGTCATAAGTGAACCATATATGATATCATAACAATGAATATGATTCTGTAATAATTCAATGACATTATTTAAATCATTATACAGGAGGTTAGGATACATACGAAGCATATCGGACATAAGGTAAGGGATAATTTTGCAAATCTCATTTTTATCCGAGATTGCATATTCGTAGTTATTTACTAGGGTTATTTCTATCATCCATGTTCATGTTTTATAAAAGTGTTTTCATGTATGTTTAAAGTCCTTTTTACCCATTTTTCACTTTTACTACATGGTATATAAGGAATATTTGTTTTTTTTACGTTACGAGGTACTTTTTGACTTTTCCGGCAAAAGTACGAAAATAATGTTTTTTAACTTATACGACACGATCAGATTTTTACAGTTTTATAAAGCCTCATTTTCATGAATCTTCCTCCAAAATATTTCATGACTATTTTCAACAAAATCTCTTTTTTTAAAATTGCATGACATTTTGTGAAAAGAAATTGATTTTGAAGAAGAAAGGTTATTTTCCTCAAGAATTCATTTCAAGTGTTTTATCAAAACCATTTTCCATATAAGATGAAATTATTTCATATGTGTACGTTTCCAGTGTAATGTATCTATGATTTACATGGTTTCACTTTTCTTATTATTAAGTGATATCCATTTCTTTTATATGGATTATGTGATGATGTGATGATGTTTATGAAACCCATTTTATTCGTTGGGTTATAATAAATGTTGTATGTTTATTTTGTGGCACAAGTAAGAATGATTTCATTATGAGATGGGTGGGACCTATATCTCCCTCCAATTCATTGGGTAAAGATTTTATATCTCATGAGATAGACATGTATGGAACTGTAAGTTAATCCAGTTCAGTGTTACAGGACTGAAACGAGGAGTGTACTCAATTCAGAATGAGACTTTGTCCACTAAGATGGTCTTGGCAGCAATGCCTTGGCTACTATGGAAATCATTACATGTGCTTAATGGATGCCACAATTACATGTTTTGTTCCCATGCTATTTTATCATGATTTATGTTCCATTATGATCTATGCCTTATGTACATCCATGTTTTATGTCGTTTCTCAAGATTTTAATGTTTAAACCTTATGTTCATGTTTTTATTTGTTCCAATGTATATGGTATGTTTTATTTTATCCATGCTTACCCTTACTGAGCATTTGAGCTCACCCTTTTTATGTTTTATTTCCCCCCAGGATAAAAAGAAAGGTTTTAGGTCAGGAAACAAAAAGTGGAAGATCTTTATAGGAGATGTTGAAGATCTTTCACCACGATTAGAAGATTACGTTCCAAGTTTCCAAAGACACTAAACTATTACGGTTCTTGTGTGTCTGTTTTTGTTATGTATTAAGTATTCAGCAAAAGTAATGTAATGTACATGTACGTCAAGCTATGGTTCATTATAAACTTATTTCTGGATGTATTATATTTGTGTTACACTAAATACTTCTTCAAGAATATTACATTGGTTGGAGTCGTGATGAGTTCTCCATCCATTGAGATTAAAGAATAAGCTCCATTGGAGTAGACCTTATGTATTGAGTAAGGTCCTTCCAACTTTTTCTAAAGCTTGGGAGGTTTCTTTCCGGGTATCATTAGAGTTCTAAGAACCAATACCAATTCTCTTTGAATGAATGAATGAAGATGAACTTTCTAGTTGAAATCATGTGCTATTCGATTCTGATAGGCTTCCAAGTGGTGCAAGGTGCACAATCTTATTTAATCTAATCATTACAATTCATCCAATCTATTTCGATATTCTTCATATGCAGATGACTGATCACAAATGGCTACTCTGTGCGAGGGTAATTTTACATCAATGGGAAAGACTGCTTCTGTTCTATATACAAATGAATATGGACTTGACCACGTAGCAGTGCATGTGGTGGTCCGATAAGCCCATAAAGCATAAAATATTTTATCAAGAAATTGATTCTTATCTTTATCCACCATCTTTTGTAGTATGTTTGAAAGAGTCTTGTTGAAAGAGTCTTGTTGAAAGACTCTATTTGGCCATTGGCCACTGCATGATACCGAGATGAATGGTTGGATTTGATGTTGTATTCTTGATACAACTTCCTTACCTCGGATGAAAAGAAGTCGGTGCCATTGTCCATCAATATGGTATGAGGGACACCCAATTTGGTAATGATTTTAGACTTGATGAAGCTAAAAATTCTTTTAGAACTAACTTCTTTGAGAGGTATTTCGTTATCCCATTTGGAAAAGAAATCAGTAGCAGTAAGAATATACTTAAACTGCTTGGATGTAGCTAAAGGGTAAAGTCCTACTACATCCATTCCCCATGTGGAAAATGGACATGAGTATTTAGTTCTATGAAGCTACAATGGTGGTTGATGAATGAAGTTGGCACATACATGGCAAGAATAACACTTCTTATTGAAATCAAGACAATCTTGTATCTTAGATGTTAAAAAGTATCCAAGCCTTCGAATTTGATCAAACAGTCTCTGTCCAGACTAGTGGGCACCACAGACTTCTGCATGTACTTCTTTCATGGAAACCATTATCACTTTACCATCAATACATCTAAAGATAATTCCATCAAAACTTCTTTTGTAGAGAATTTTCTCTAGGTGATCTGGGCTATCATAAAGAGTAAAGTTGACCACACATCATCAGACTTGTTCTTTCCCGGCTCTATCCGGTGGGAGTGTTCCATTTTGAAGGTATTCCCTGATAGGTGTCATCCATCCGATAGTATGACCATATGGTTCAGAAATGGGACTAATTTCATTGATTTCCTTTGTTCGGATTTGAACATAAGGTGAAATTGTATGACGGTGGGAAATACTGATGATTGTCTCGTCCCGATTTGGATCTACCAAAGCTGTGGCTATATTATCCAGTGCATCAACTTAGGCATTTTTTGATCTCAAGACATAAGAAAATATCGGTTCTGAAGGAAATTTTGCCATTAACTCTTTGATGTAATCATACAAAGGGATTAACTCTTCTTTTCTGATGGAATTATCCCCATTGACTTGTTTGATTACCAGGTATAAATCACCTTTCACCTTTAAGTGATTCACTTTTGGCTGAAGCGCCAACTCCAATCCTGTGATGAGAGCTTGACATTCTGATTCATTGCTTGTACCACCTTCCCAAAATAAGAAGGAATATGGTAGAGTTTCCTTTTCTAGATAAATGAGCATAATTCTTAACCCAACTTTGTTGAATTTAGGATATTCTATTTTCTTCCCTGCTGGACTTCTGGAAGCACCTTCAAAGTACATTTCTTAAGTTTGAAGACTATCTTGACTTGAGAAGAATTCCTCATTAAGGAGTTCAATATGTAAAGATGTATCTTCTACTGAAGGGTGTTCAACAAGTAAATCAGCCAGATCTTGGCCCTTTATATCCTTTTGAGACACATACTAGATATCAAATTGCTGCAAAATAACTACCCACCTTGCCAGACGTCCTGTAAGCATTGGATGACGAATGATGAATTTGAGTGGGCTATTGAGAGATTCCTATTGGACTTCATGATGTTATAGGTAGTGTCTCAATTTCAGAAATGAAAAGATTAATTCTAAGCAGCACTTTTCAATACTTGAATATCGGGTTTCTGCTTCAAGCATAGTCTGACTGAGATAGTAAAGGTTGTTTTCATTCCCAGCATCAATCTTTTGGAAAAGGAAGGCACCCAATGCTCACTCTAAAGCTATCACATAAAGAATAAGTGGTCTTCCTTCAACAGGTGTCATTATTACCAGTGGACTCAAGAGATATTTCTTGAGAATTTGAATTCTTCTTGGCATTCTTCAGTCCATTGGTAAGTGACTCTCTTTTTCATCAATTTGGTGAAGGGTAAACTTTTTCCTACCAAATTGGCAATGAAATTCCAAATATAGGCCAAGTGTCTTTGAAGTCTTCTCAATTATTTCAAATTACGAGGAGGTGACATACCAAGGATTGATTTTGTCTTCTCAGGATCGACTTTGATTCCACGATGGCATACAACAAAGCCTAGAAATTTTTTTAAGGTTACCCCAAAAGCACATTTTAGTGGGTTTATCTTAAAATTGTGTTGTCGTAGTTTTTGGAATATGATTTCCAAATCAGCCAAGTGATTAGAACGTAGTCTGGAATTAAACACTGCATCTTCCACATAACATTCAAAAAAATTTACTAAAAAGGGTTTGAAGAAACGATGCATGGCCTGTTGATATGTTGCGCCTATATTTTTCAGGCCAAAGAGAATTACCCGATCACAAAGCAAACCCTGAGGAGATCTGAAGGCTGTAGATTCTTCATCTTCTAAATCCATTTATATTTTATTATACCAAAAATATCCATCCACGAAGGAAAGTGCTTCATAGCCAGCTATTGCATCAATTAAGAGTTCTGTGATCAGAACTGGAAAACCATCCTTGGGAAAATGCTGATTAAGATCTCTGAAATCAATGAAACCATTAATTTTTCCATTCTTACTTTTCACAGGGACAATATTAGCCAACCAGTTGGGATATTGAACTTCTCTGACGAAATTATCTTTTCTAAGCTTATCCACTTCAGCTTCAATTTTGTAACCATTAGTTGGGTGTGTTCTTCTTGCGGCTGGCTTAAATCCTTGATGTTATTATAGAAAACCCAAATGATGAGTAGCAACATCAGGATCAAGCCCTATAATTTCTGTATAGTTCTAAGAAAATATATCTCGATTTTTCTTTAAAAATGAATTATACATTTCCGACTCTTCAAGATTCATGGACATAATAATTAAAGTGGGGCGTGGATCTTCTTTTGTACCCAGATTTATTTCTCCGAGTTCATCCACAGTGGTATAGATACCATCTTAAAATGATGGCGGAACATGCCTTAGGTCTTTCTCTTCATCTTCAGCACACATTATTTATTATGTTTCTACTTGCATAGTAGATGATGAAGCAGAATTTCCACGATCAAGAGAGATGTTAAAATTTGAACATCTTGAAGAAGAGGCTACCATTTCTAACCCGATTGATGATGAAGGGTCTTCCTTTGGTAATAAATAGGAGATTATGGATTGATAATCAATATCATCGTTCATCTCTGACATTGCTATATCTTATTTTGGCCTGGTTGATAAAAAATAGAATTTCTGGATTTCAGCGGATGAAATGAAGACATCTCCATTTGAGCTTTCATCATTGCTTGGTGAATCACCAATTTCTCCCATGCTATCTAGCTTGATTGTCATAATTGACATTATGGAATTTTCCATAAGGTTATTTGGATTTGGGTCTATGGGGTCAATTTTACTGATAGAAAACACATAATCTGTACTCACATGTATGAATGAGTTTACTAGAATCTTTTCCAAACCATATGGAGCATTAATTTTTGTAACCTCATTTGTCATAGATACCTCTTTTCCCTCCATTTGATAGAATTATGCCTCAATGTATTGAGATTCACATGTTTTTAATGTGGCTTTATCACCATAAAATGTCCCAATTTGACCATTGAAACAATATTTGAGACATTGATGGTATGATGAAGGTATAGCCGTATGTTGATGTAGCCAAGGTCTTCCAAGAAAAATGTTGAAGGATGTGTCATGACAAAAAAACATGAAATCTGAATTGGATACAAGATCCCCAAACCGAGTTCTGAGTGTAATCTCCCCCAGAGGCTCTTGTTCATTTTTATGATATCCTTACAACATCAAAGTAGATGGGGATAAATCAGATTCAGTGAGGCCCAATTGACGAAGTGTATGAATAGGTATGAGGTTGACTCCTGAACCATTATCAATGAAATCTCGTCGAATATCTACATCATTGACCTTTCCAGATAAATACAAAGGTCTAATATGCCCATGCACAACATCATCTTTATCTTCATCTGTAAAAGATATCACTGCATGACATTCTACAGGATTATTCTCTACATCGTAGACTTCAGCCGTAAAAATTTCAGTTTGGAATTCCTAAGTACTTGACAAGGCCTTAATAAGTGCCTCCCGAAGATCCTTTGATAGACTCAAGGCATCCAAAGTTGTTAACATGGCTGGTACTTGGGCCAAATGTTTTAGGACTTCATACTTATGGTCCAAAGGTCTGCATTTCCCAGCAGTAATAAGTGGTTTCGCAGGTGCCTTAGAAGTTGATGCTTTGTATGTAGATGCATCTTGTATCGGGGTAGGAGTTGGAAATACTATTGGATTTGGAATATTAGAATGAATAGGTCTATTTATTTTCTGAGAGGAAGAATGTGTAACCTTCA
This sequence comes from Viscum album, assembly GCA_963277665.1. Lineage (NCBI taxonomy): Eukaryota > Viridiplantae > Streptophyta > Magnoliopsida > Santalales > Viscaceae > Viscum > Viscum album. The sequence continues at coordinate 114,064,147 of OY728139.1, read as the reverse complement.
ACCGATCTTCCAAAATAATTGTTCCATGATTGAATCTTCCATCTGTGGAAGAACGTGCTTGTTCTTGTTGTGCCTGCTGAAGAGCTTTGCCACGCGTTTCTGCTGCATATAAAGTCCTAGCAGGGGTAGGATTAGAATAGTGGCATCTGGAATATCCACGCCTTTCTTTGTATCCTATACCTCTGGAACTCTTTCTAATTCCTCTACTTGATACAGGGAATTCATTCTCATCAAGATCGAAACTGTGACTGGCATAAGGACCTGTTAAGTGAATCATGTTAACAGAACCAAAGATAAACTCTTCATATAATAAAGACTCTGCCTGATTAGCCTATTTAGGCTATGCCGTTTGGTGGGGCGGTGCCCATGCTTTTGAAGTAGATGGCATAAAATCTACTAGAGTCAAAGACAACCTGGGCTTTGACATGATCTCATCTTCTTCTGACTGCTCTTTTTTCTTTGAATTATGACACTTCTTTGAGGATTTTCCTTCTGATGAATGGGGGTTTTGTTGTGGCATTCATAGCATAAGACACAATTGGTTTCTCCAATTTCGTTTTTAAAATGGCGTGAGATCGGTTGATCGTTTTCCTGACCATCCAGTCATCATATTTCTGCACATTTTTGCTTTTGACTTCTTGCCACTGACCTTATTTCTCTATATCTGTAGTAGTAACACATGCTACCTCAGCTGAAGAACCTTTCATTTTGACTTGTACCGAGTCCACCATTTTTTTCAAGAGGTATTTGAAGACAAAACACTCATGAATAGGATGCCCCAACATATGATGAAATGGGAAATATTTTGGGTGATCTTTATCTCCTTCCTTATTCGGCCTTTTAGGCCTTGGCAATTGAACCGAATTATTTTCTAGAGCTGAAATGAAGTAACCAGGAACTTGTTCATTTTAGAAAGAATAAGGTTTTCTCTCTATAACTCCTCAAATTGTTTCCATCTTTGATATCTTTGATCATCTTGAAGAAACAACCTTAGTTGTTGACGCTCAGGAGGTGGAGCCCTTCGATAAGATGATGGTTTTGAAGTAGAAGCAGGTACAAGTGCTTGTTTAAGCGTAACTATAGTAGTCTCTGCTCTACCCATTCTCCTTCCTGGAACTGATGGAATTACATGAGTTTTATCCTTAGTCTTTATAAGAGAATCCTAGATCTGTTGAATGATCAAAGTAAGGTCTCGAAACCCTCTTGTTTATTTCACAGGGATCAACGGTGTGCGTAATTTATCACACAAATTTTCCACACAGATTGGAAACAATTTTTCTTGAGGGAGTGCTAAGCTTAAAGAATATGTAAATCCCTTCTAATGAGAAATTAAATCCAAAACACTATCATTCTCCTTGCGCTTACAATTTGTAAGATAAAAAACTGTTGTCTTTGGCAATGTTGAGCTGAATTGAAGAAGGAATCGTTGACAGAGATCTTCCCACCTGATAATTGACCAGGATGGAAAGATTGTATATGAGACAAAGGTAGGCCCTTGTAATGACTGTACAAAACACCTGATCTTAACAACCTTTTTTTGTTGAGGAGTTCCCATCATAGGATCACAACGAGAAACAAAATGTGTTAAGTGTTTCTCTGAGTCTCCTGAAACATTAAAAATCAGGAATGTGGTACTTGAAAAATTTGATGGGGGGGGGGATTGTGTAGAGACCCGAAGCTTAACGTACATGGACTTTACATTACTTTTGCGGAATACTTAGTACATAACAAAAACACACACACACAAGGATCATAATAGTATAGTGTCTTTGGAAACTCGGAATGTAATCTTCTAATCGTGGTGAAAGATCTTCAAAATCTCCCATAAAGATCTTCCTTTTTTTACCTAAAACCTTTCTTTATATCCTGGGAAAAAGAAAACATAAAAGGGTGAGCTCAAATGCTCCGTAAGGGTAAACAAAAGAAATATCAATCACATCATATACATAAGCACTTAACTTTTGGAAATCTTAACCTGCAAAAGAGATCATAATTTCATAACATGGGGTAAATCATGGTAGTGAAATGTAATCACAATAATCATAACGTAAAACATGAAACTTTGTGGAATTCACACATAATCTTATAGAATCATTTCTTGTTAGTCAAGACTCATTGCCAAGACTATCTTAGTGGACAAAGTCCCTTTCTGAATCGAGTTACCCTCGTTTCAGTCCTGTTTCACTGAACCGGTATAACCTACCGTTCCAGCCCTGTCTATCTCATGAGATATGAAATCTGTACCCAATGCATTGGAGGGAGATATAGGTCCCACCCATCTCATAATGAAACCATTCTTATGTGTGCCACAAAATCATAAATCATACATCATTGCATAACCCATGTAATACAAATGGGAATCTTAAACATCATGACATCATAAATCAATTCATATAAGATAAAGGAATTCATAAAAATAATTCCATCACAACATGATCAAATCAATGTAATAATAGGGATAAAAACAGAACCCTTTATTATCTTATATGTAAAATAATTTTGATAAAACACTTGAACTCTATTCTTGAGGAAAATATCCTTTCTTCTTCAAAAACATTTTTCCTTTCATAACATGTCATACGACTTTAAAATAAAAGAAGTTGATTAAAAATAAACTTGAAAACTTGTAAAGGAAGCTTCTTGGAAATAATGTTTTAAAAATCCATTCATGCTGTATAAGCTAAAAAAAACATTCTTCGTACTTTTGTCGGAAAAGTCAAAAAGTACCTCGTACGAAAAAACGACAAAAGATTCCTTTAATATTCTTTACTAAAAACTCACCGAAGGGTAAAATTGGATTTAAACTATTGTAAGTGGATGAAAACAATATTAAATATTGAGGGAACATGGATGTGGATGATAAAATACACCCCAATAAATACTTACGAATAAACAATCTCGGATAAAAATGAGATTGTGATATTTCCCTTAACTTAGGTCTGGTTTTCTTCGTAAGTGTCCGAACCTCCTGTATAATGATTTAAATAATGTCATTTACTTATTACAGAATCATATTCATTGTTATGATATCATATATGGTTCTCTTATGACTTTATATTACCCGTTCTTTTGTAAATTCCATGTTAACGAGCGTTTTGGGTAAAATTGTTTCATTTGTCGTCCGTGTTTTGACTTGTAATTATTCATATGATTACTTAGATCATGATTAATTAATTCCAGAACATAAAACATGATTTATATATATATATATATATATTCAGGATATACATATATATAATAAATCATTAAATGGAATGAAATACACCGTTCATGGAGACGGTAGTCCGTACGTACGCATGAACGCTGTTTTCGTTTCCTTATTGAATTTAATGGAATTAAGTACATGACATACATATAAATATATAAATAAATCCAGTATCATTATTATGTCATATATTTCATTAGTACATATTATATATACTTTATAATCATTCTTAAATGGTTAACATGGAGAATGAATCTCATCGCGTCGTGGAGACGGTAGTCCGTACGTACGCACGAGCGATGATATCATTTCCATAAATATTGAATTGAATTGGAGTGGATTATAAAATATATCAGAATCAATATTATGTTGTAATAACTATGTATAGTTATTATTTACACCATTATACCCATCCATGTAAGGTGGTGGTGGAAAATAGATTACACCACGGCGTGGAGACGGTATTCCGTACGTACGCACGCGCGGTGATTTCTTTTTCCGTAGGATGGATAGATGGTGAAATAGGTTTGTTTCATACTTATAATAACATATCAGTATATGAGTGATACTGATGTTATTACTTCATAATGAAACAACCTAAGAAGAAGAAGTGGAAGAAGAAATAAAGAAGAAAGAATTGGTAACGGTAATTACCTCTTCTTTGAAGCGCCTCTTTGAGACCTTCTCTTAGGGCACTAAAAGTGGTCTTTGAGGAAGACAAGAACATCTAGGATGTTTTTAGGGGAGTGGAGAAGAGATTTTGGCAGGGGTTGGCCGAGCTTGAGTGCTCAAATTGGTGTGAGGAGGAGGGGGAGGAGGTGTCCTTTTATAAGGGAGGAGAGGGGCACTTTAGGAATATCTCAAAATATTATTTTATATTAAAGTCAAAATCAGTTTATAATGGTTACAAAGGGTCTTATTTCGAAGATAAAGTGGGGATGGGTCGCAATCCTATCAACCAATAGGATTTAGACAAGTTTAGGGTATTATTTTAACCTTATCAATTAGATTTAACTCTAAGTTAAATAATTTAACTTTTACCGTGTCTTTTTGTTTTCTTACACAATATGGTTAATATACTTACTATAACATGCCAAACTAACCCCAAATTGTTTATTATTAGTATATATATCCTTATCTAAGTCATTTTGCCGAACCTTAGATTTTTTGGAATAAAATAACAATTAATAATATAATATTTGATTTAAAAACTATTTTGTGTCAATTTTGACACTATTTGCTATATGATTTTTGTGAAAGTCATAAAAGAATTATATGTTCGAACAAAGTTGATTAAATCAACACTAATATATCATAGTAACCTAGAAAAGTAGTGGAATTCATAAAAAGTCTCAAATTACATTTATTTTGGTGTTTATAACATCAATTATGTCAATATTTCATTAATAAGATAATTAATGCATCATCATTGTGTCATAAATAAATTAAATTATTTAATGTCTAAAAATTACAAATAAAATATCATTATGTAGGAAATCTTTTTATCTTTCTAATTAATATTTATAGTCTAATTTATATTATGTATAACCCCATATTAAAAATGATTTACTTATTAAACTTTGATTTTAACTATTTTAACCCTTCTTTAAATAAATTAATAATAAATGTCCTAATCTAATCCAAGTGGGCCTAAATGGTCATATTTTATTCCTAAGTTGGTTTTTTTTCGAATTAAACCTGTATAATAGAATTAGTACATGTGTTAGGGTAATATTAATATCATTTTTACCCTTAATTACCCTATTTACTTTTAACCGTGGTAAAAAAAGTAAAAAGTTACTATTCACCAAAAAAAATATTTTCATCTCATTGAACCACATTTTAGTCCTTGATATTAACCGTGTCCTTCGGATTTTCGAAATTCCACTCACAGAAGCGGTAAAATTAAGTTTTATGCAAAATTCAGTTTTTAACCTACCACTTAGTGGTTTCACTATTCATCAAAAATTGAAAGTTTTCAGAAAAATACCAAAATTTCACCCTAGGCTAATTTCGGTATTCCGAATCCAAAAATGAAGTCCATTTTGAAAGATAAAATTTATAAAATTTCAAAAAGTGGTTATTACTATTCATAACGGCTAGTTTTAATAATATTTTAATAGCATATCGTTGTTTAGTGAAACTCAGTATTGCGTACGACACAAGCTATCGAGGAAGGTCGCGATTGCGTGTAAAGTAAGCCAAGCAAGTGTGTAGTGAAAGATTCCTTTGATGATATAAAAACAAAATATTACTCATAAAAATCTCGGGTGTTACATTCTACCCCCCTTAAAAAGAATTTCACCCTCGAAATTCGTCGGGGTTATAAATGGTTTACTATTAGAAAGTTTCTTTAATAGAAACCCACATCGTAAAAAGGAATACCAAAACCAATATTTTAAAACAAAAGTATGAAACTTAACGGTTACCCAAATAAACTAATCAATGGGTTTCCACATAGGTGAAAATATAGATATGGAAGAAAAATCAAACCATCATGTTCTGATGGAGAGTGGTAGAGAACATGGCTATGGAAAAGCCAACAATCACAAATCCATAAATTTGTGACGATCTAAGGTACCATCCGATTCATCAGGTATAAGATCACTAGGACAACATTTTTGGTTTTTAAGATCATTTCCCTAAAGTTGAAAATTTGAATTAGAATAAATACTTTCTTTATTTTGGTACAATCTCACTGTTGTTCGTGCCTTTAACAATTTCCACTTCATCTCTTAAATAAATGAAGTTGAATTTGTTATTCGTGAAGTGTTAGCAGATCATGTGATAGAATGACGGGTCATTCCATCTGTCTCAAACCAAAGGTTAGCAATAAAATTATATACATAAGTCGATCTATAGTGAGATTAATCATATATGGTTCCTAAAATGAACTTATACTTCATATATCATATTTCTTAATATAATAAAACTAGTTTCTAATAAACAGGGACTTCCTGTAGGCCAGTGGTAGGCGATAAAGGCCAGTCGCACTTCGGTTGTGGGTTCGATTCCCACATCCTTGTCCGAAGCGATGGGCTGTCGCCCGTCCTGCAGATTGTCCTTTTTCTACTATAACATCCCATCAATAATATCGAAATAAACTTCTATCCTTAAACAATACTCACTTATATCCAACATAATCCATTTCAATCTTTAGGCTTATCCATAATACTGCAGTCCACTCTCATAACATAGTGAAAACGATTAACAGAGATTTAATACCATCGTTGATCCCCATATGTCATAAGATATGTTTTTTTTGTCACATTCCAAACATTCAAAGTCCTTAATCATGTATTCTCTTGAATACCTTAGTGAAAACATGAATGCAGTTTAAAGTTAACACTTTCCACATACCAAAATCCTCAAAATTATATATACTCAAACCATGATATCACTTAGTCCTTATATCAATCATGATCTCATGAATACTATTAAACATTTCATTTTCTCATTTTCCCTTCATTATGCGCATATCATCTTATTTCCAAAAAATATCTCAATCACTTTGTATACCACATCAATAAATATTGCAATACTCAATGATACAACATTATTTTGGAATCCCATTACATAAACACTTAATCATTCCACCACATCATTGTAATATTCAACATTGCCAATAGTGATAGCATGTGACTTCCCTTTGTCCTTTTCCTTTAGTGGTTGCTCATGTTGATCATCACTAACCCTTGGATTAGGGCATTTATTAGCATAATGCCCCATTTCCTTGCACTTGAAGCATTGAAGTGTTGGTGGTGCGTTCTCTGCAGTGTTTGCTTTATTCACATCGTCAGAAACCATTTTTCCATTACTTCGACACTCAGCTGCTCGATAACCTTCTTTTCCACACTTAAAACATTTTCTAGTCCCTTTAAGACAATATCCACCATGCTTCTTTCCACACTTTGCGTATAAGGAAACATTCATCTTCTTTTCACCATTATTCTGAGATTTCTCCTTGAACTCCATCTTTCGTTTCTTGTCAAAACCATGAGATGGATATGTAACACCAACTTCCATTTCTACCTTGATAGCACAATGCACAATTTCTTCATAGCTACTAAAGTATCTTATAGCTAATGCCCTTCGAAGACTTGGTTTTAAGCCACTGAAAAATCGATCAACTTTACTTTCAGGTTGGATGATAATGCCAGATGCATACCTTGAAAGTCTTGTAAAATTTGCTTCGTATATACCAATAGATTCATCATCCTTCTGCTTTAGTTCAAGAAACTCCTTTTCCATCTTTGTTCGAATAATACGAGGGAAGTACTTACTGAAAAACAAGTTCTTGAACTCGTCCCATTCCATGGACTCAATTTCATCTCTTTGCCTCGTATTCTTGATAAGATTCCACCATTGATCAGCTTCACCTTCCAAACGATATACTGCTAAGATGACTTTATCATGCTCAGAACATTGAAGAACTGAAAATATCTTTTCAGTGGTACTGATCCATTGTTCAGCAACAAGTGGATCAGAAGACCCACTGAAAGAAGGTGTACGTTGCCTCATGAAGGACTCAATAGAATATTGTTCCCTTCTCTGCTCATTTGGAAGTCCAGAATGATTCATAGCTTGTGTAAGTATAGCAATAAGATTTTGCACTCCATCTCCCATAACATTTGTTTATTCAGGAGGACAATCATTGCATTGTCCATTGCATTGATCAACACGGTTCCTTCGGGTTCCAGCCATCGTCTAAAACCCAAAAAGAATAGTGTGAGAGGCAAAAATCATGCTAGGGAAAACAACATAATAAAGGGGGAGTACCTTCAATATCTAACATCTTAGGTTTAATTCTATGATCGTTAGCGTAGTTCTAGTACTATAACCTATACGTATACTTAACCTTAGGGACATCCCTAGAAATACCGTAGAAATATCTCTAGGGATCTCACTAACGTTTTCGCATCCTAGTTTCCAATGGTTGACTAAACCTTTCCTCTGATACCAACTGTAGAGACCCGAAGCTTAATTTACATGGACTTTACATTACTTTTGCGGAATACTTAGTACATAACAAAAACACACACACACAAGGATCGTAATAGTTTAGTGTCTTTGGAAACTCGGAATGTAATCTTCTAATCGTGGTGAAAGATCTTCAAAATCACCCATAAAGATCTTCCTTTTTTTTACCTAAAACCTTTATTTATATCCTAGGGAAAAGAAAACATAAAAGGGTGAGCTCAAATGCTCAGTAATGGTAAACAAAAGAAATATCAATCACATCATATACATAAGCACTTAACTTTTGGAAATCTTAACCTGCAAAAGAGATCATAATTTCATAACATGGGGTAAATCATGGTAGTGAAATGTAATCACAATAATCATAACGTAAAACATGAAACTTTGTGGCATTCACACATAATCTTAGAGAATCATTTCTTGTTAGTCAAGACTCATTGCCAAGACTATCTTAGTGGACAAAGTCCCTTTCTGAATCGAGTAACCCTCATTTCAGTCCTGTTTCACTGAACCGGTATAACCTACCGTTCCAGCCCTGTCTATCTCATGAGATATGAAATCTTTACCCAATGCATTGGAGGGAGATATAGGTCCCAACCATCTCATAATGAAACCATTCTAATGTGTGCCACAAAATCATAAATCATACATCATTGCATAACCCATGTAATACAAATGGGAATCTTAAACATCATGACATCATAAATCAATTCATATAAGATAAAGGAATTCATAAAAATAATTCCATCACAAGATGATCAAATCAATGTAATAATTGGGATAAAAACAGAACCCTTTATTATCTTAGATGGAAAATAATTTTGATAAAACACTTGAACTCTATTCTTTAGGAAAATATCCTTTCTTCTTCAAAAACATTTTTCCTTTCATAACATGTCATACGACTTTAAAATAAAAGAATTTGATTAAAAATAAACTGGAAAACTTGTAAAGGAAGCTTCTTGGAAATAATGTTTTAAAAATCCATTCATGCTGTATAATCTAAAAAAAACATTCTTCGTACTTTTGTCGGAAAAGTCAAAAAGTACCTCGTACGAAAAAACGACAAAAGATTCCTTTAATATTATTTACTAAAAACTCACCGAAGGGTAAAATTGGATTTAAACTATTGTAATTGGATGGAAACAATATTAAATATTGAGGGAACATGGATGTGGATGATAAAATACACCCCAATAAATACTTACGAATAAACAATCTCGGATAAAAATGAGATTGTGATATTTCCCTTACCTTAGGTCCGATTTGCTTCGTAAGTGTCCGAACCTCCTGTATAATGATCTAAATAATGTCATTTACTTATTACAGAATCATATTCATTGTTATGATATCATATATGGTTCACTTATGACTTTATATTACCCGTTCTTTTGTAAATTTCATGTTAACGAGCGTTTTGGGTAAAATTGTTTCATTTGTCGTCCGTGTTTTGACTTGTAATTATTCATATGATTACGTAGATCATGATTACTTAATTCCAGAACATAAAACATGATTTATATATATATATATTCAGGATATACATATATATAATAAATCATTAAATGGAATGAAATACACCGTTCATGAAGACGGTAGTCCGTACGTACGCATGAACACTGTTTTTGTTTCCTTATTGAATTTAATGGAATTAAGTACATGACATACATATAAATATATAAATAAATCCAGTATCATTATTATGTCATATATTTCATTAGTACATATTATATATACTTTATAATCATTCTTAAATGGTTAACATGGAGAATGAATCTCATCGCGTCGTGGAGACGGTAGTCCGTACGTACGCACGAGCGATGATATCATTTCCATAAATATTGAATTGAATTGGATTGGATTATAAAATATATCAGAATCAATATGATGTTGTAATAACTATTTATAGTTATTCTTTACACCATTATACCCATCCATGTAAGGTGGTGGTGGAAAATAGATTACACCACGGCGTGGAGACGGTATTCCGTACGTACGCACGCGCGGTGATTTCTTTTTCCGTAGGATGGATAGATGGTGAAATAGGGTTGTTTCATACTTATAATAACATATCAGTATATTAGTGATACTGATGTTATTACTTAATAATGAAACAACCTAAGAAGAAGAAGTGGAAGAAGAAATAAAGATGAAAGAATTGGTAACGGTAATTACCTCTTCTTTGAAGCGCCTCTTTGAGACCTTCTCTTAGGGCACTAAAATTGGTCTTTGAGGAAGACCAGAACCTCTAGGATGTTTCTAGGGAAGTGGAGAAGAGATTTGGGCAGGGTTTGGCCGAGCTTGAGTTCTCAAATTGGTGTGAGGAGGAGGGGGAGGAGGTGTCCTTTTATAAGGGAGGAGAGGGGCACTTTAGGAATATCTCGAAATATTATTTTATATTAAAGTAAAAATCGGTTTATAATGGTTCCAAAGGGTCTTATTTCGAAGATAAAGTGGGGATGGGTCGAAATCCTATCAACCAATAGGATTTAGACAAGTTTAGGGTATTATTTTAACCTTATCAATTAGATTTAACTCTAAGTTAAACAATTTAACTTTTACCGTGTCTTATTGTTTTCTTACACAATATGGTTAATACACATACTATAACATGCCAAACTAACCCCAAATTGTTTATTATTAGTATATATATCTTTATCTAAGTCATTTGGCCGAACCTTAGATTTTTAGGAATAAAATAACAATTAATAATATAATATTTTATTTAAAAACTATTTTGTGTCAATTTTGACAGTATTTGATATATGATTTTTGTGAAAGTCATAACAGAATTATATGTTCGAACCAAGTAGATTAAATCAACACTAATATATCATAGTAACCTAGAAAATTAGTGTAATTCATAAAAAGTCTCAAATTACATTTATTTTGGTGTTTATAACATCAATTATGTCAATATTTCAATAATAAGATAATTACTGCATCATCATTGTGTCATAAATAAATTAAATTATTTAATGTCTAAAAATTACAAATAAAATATCATTATGTAGGAAATATTTTTAGCTTTATAATGAATATTTATAGTCGAATTTATCTTATGTATAACCCCATATTAAAAATGATTTACTTATTAAACTTTGATTTTAACTATTTTAACCCTTCTTTAAATAAATTAATAATAAATGTCCTAATCTAATCCAAGTGGTCCTAAATGGTCATATTTTATTCCTAGGTTGGTTTTTTGGTCGAATTACACTTGTCCAATAGAATTAGGACATGTTTTAGGGTAATAATAATATCATTTTTACCCTTAATTACCCTATTTACTTTTAACCGTGGTAAAAAAAGTAAAAAGTTACTATTCACCAAAAAATTATTTTCATCTCATTGAACCACATTTTAGTCCTTGATATTAACCGTGTCTCTCGGATTTTCGAAATTCCACTCACAGAAGCGGTAAAATTAAGTTTTATGCAAAATTCAGTTTTTAACCTACCACTTAGTGGTTTCACTATTCATCAAAAATTGAAAGTTTTCAGAAAAATACCAAAATTTCACCCTAGGCTAATTTCGGTATTCCGAATCCAAAAATGAAGTCCATTTTGAAAGATAAAATTTATAAAATTTCAAAAAGTGGTTATTACTATTCATAACGGCTAGTTTTAATAATATTTTAGTAGCATATCGTTGTTTAGTGAAACTCAGTATTGCGTACGACACAAGCTATCGAGGAAGGTCGCGATTGCGTGTAAAGTAAGCCAAGCAAGTGTGTAGTGAAAGATTCCTTTGATGATATAAAAACAAAATATTACTCATAAAAATCTCGGGTGTTACAGATTGCATCAACCTATTCAGGATAAGATCTCTTTTCTGGTTGAATTTGTGAACGCTTTCCATCCATAGCTTCCAACCAAGAAGTTAATGACTAAATGGTAGTAATTAACTTTTGAGAAACATCTGTTTGAGCTTGGGCCTGAGCAGATGCATTAACTGGTGCTTTGATAGGTATGGTGGCTGGTACTGCAACTGATGGTAGCACCACTGATTGTTGTTACACATGAATCATAGGATTAGACCAGTGAGGGTGTACTTATAAAGGAGGATATTCTTGATCCATCTCAATATCTACAACAAATTCCCTTAACTGACTGACTCTAGCACTATTAGAAGGAAGACTACCTTGAAGTAGTTCTGTATTCAACCTCCTTAATTCCTTCATTTCTTCATATTGTTTCGCCAACCTTTGCCTTAGTGAGAGTTATTGGAATTCTCTATAGGAAGGGTGGAATGTAACTTGATTCTTTCATTTCCCCTTGTTAGATGCCTTTCAGAGAGGGGGGAGTTGGTTATTTGATGGAATACCTAGATTCTGGATAAGCCTTTGATTTCGTGTACGCACACCTTCTTCAATTGATTCAATGCGTACAATCTCTTGAGTAGGAACTTATTTATCTAATCCCTCTGAGTGAGCCTCACATTCTGCAGGATCAGTGAAAATGACATTGATGACATTTATTGATGCATAACGTATTTCATCCTTTATATTGGAATTTATGCAATATTTTTTTCTTCCATTTCTTCGATGAGAAATTGCCTTTTGTTGAGTTGACCCCTCAGGAAATTCTGGATGAACCGTAATTTGGAGGGAATATCCTGATAATTCGGCTCTTCGTTCCACTTTTGGCTTCTTCCCTAATCGAGATAAGACTGAATTTCAATGAGGAAGAGATTGAGGATTTGAAAAAGTCCCTAGTATTGTGGATTGGGGTTGTTCCTACGGTTCCTGCTCAACTCATCGAATCCTATTTGTTGATTCTGAGGGTTGGGTTAAAAGAGTCCCATTTTTGGAAAGCTGGGGTGGTTCTTGAGCTTATACATCTGAGACTTTCTTAAAATCTCTCCTGATTTTGTGGATTTTAGTCCGGAAATTGGATGGATGCATTAACCTACATCCACTCAAATCACCTGGCTCAAATGACCGCTGGATGATTTCTGACACTTCTGTTACCTGATGATGCGCTCGTTATAAATGATAAGCCTGTTCTATATTCTCATTTTCCTGATGCAAGAGTAATTCGACAACTTTTTCTTTGTATTCCTGACTTTTGGAAGAACTAGTTGAGGTCAGTTCCTGAGCAAGACTTTGATTACAAAAAAAACAATTGGTTGTGCCTGTCCATGGGAAATAACATTGCATGAGACCATTTTTGGTGGGATTTGTTGACTGGAGAGTACAGTGAAATGCAGTGCTCCATGAACACCCCATACCCTGATATGAATATAATATGGGTCATTGAAAATTAACTGGAGCAATCTTTTTATTGCGCCAAGGCATGAACTCTGAAGGGCTCTCTACTTCTTTTCAGACTTAGTATATCGGGAAACCGAGAGAGAGGACAAATAAATTTGGCATTGTAACCCTTCTATTATCTTGAAATGATTTTCATATTCCTCATAAGATAATATTTTCTTTTTCAATTGACAAATAGTTTTCACCATGTTGAGACAAATATCGTGAATACAATCTTCCATCAAAATTTCTGTAATATCATACTGAGAGTTAGCCAAAGGCCAAAACATGATTGTTACTTCACCTTTCACTAGTTGTTTTCTCATATTCATCATTTCCTCTTTATCATTCTATGAAGATTCATCTACCTGATTAGACCAAAGCTGGTGATTCTTTGTTGCTTCATCATATTCAACAAGATTGGTAGAGAATTCATTTATCAAACTAGAAGATGAATGACCCATGGGTGGATCAAAGAATGACCTACATGCCGAGCTATCTTCTAATTGAGAAAGTATTTCACCTACTAGTAAAAAAGCATTAGACATGAATGATTTCACATTTGAAAGTGCCTCAAGATAAGAGGGCCTTCTCATTACTGCATTGTCCTTTAAAGATTTTTCCAGGAAATGCGAATTACTACTACAGAGAGGAATTTTGCAGCTAAATTCACCATCATGGGGAGGACCTCCATGGTGGGTTACAGCAAAAGATGAAACCTTTTACTCTTTGATCTTCTGGAGAAGTAGAGGGTTCTCGTGGATCTCATCTAAAGATGATACTTCGAGATCGACCGAACTGTCACGAAGCAAGCCTTCATGAGGAAGTGTCTAATGGAGACCTTTAGAATTAATGTTCCCACTATTGGGAAATGAGAGATTATAATCTTGAGTTGCAACAGAAAATTGTCTGAGGGCTTCAATAACTCCAGCATCGATCAAGGCCTTATTACAGATCGGCTCTTGATTTCTTGGCTGTGTTGAACGGGTCTTCTTCTTAGACACATTCTTACTCATTTTAGGAACTACTTGTTGAAAAAAGTTGTTATTATGGGTAGGTGTATGTGCCTGATTAGGAGAAATGGTCAGGTTAGGCTGATTATCTCCATTCAAATCAGGTGTATGTGTCTGACTTTATTGTCCTTATGACATGGGGGAGTATGCCCCACAACCCTCCTAGACTGGAACAGAGGCGTGTATCTATTCCGGAGTGATTTGTTGATGTGTCACTCCAATTATAGGGACATATTTGTATTTATTTCCCTATGATGTTGTTGAAGTTGTTATAATATTCTGACAGGCATCCCGAATATTAGTATGGATTTTCTCTTGCTCTTTCAGCGTGGTCAGAATGTGCTTGGTAACTTCAGCTACCAGAACAGGAATATACGTCTATTCCGTGCTTGGAGTAGGTGTGTATTCCTACTCATGTCCTCCTTTTCCTGTCATTGAATTCTGACAGTACTCATGTGTGGGGGCATAGGGTTGATTCTGCTCCAAATTTATCGTTGGGGCTTTCCGACTGACTTCTCCAGGTCCTACCAAATGAGATTGTTGGCAGGCTTGATGAACATTGATAGGTGTATGTGCCTACTGTGTATTCTTCAACAAGTATGGTTGATGAATTTCCTTCAATACTGGCAGATGAGACTGCTGACAAAATTGTTGATTGTAAACAAGTGTATGTCCCTTCTTATCAGTTGCCACCATATTAGATTGGTGAGCTTCTTTGCGTGTAGTTAGAAGAGCTTGATGATTAGCTGATGAGTTATAAATAGGTGTATATTCTTTCCTATAATACTCTATCGGAATTGGCTGGTGGGATTGGCGTGTTACAGCCAGACGAGTCTGCTGGGCAGTAACATAAGGATGGATGGGTGTATATGCCCGCTCATTATTTTCCATCAAGTTGTCTTGATGGAATTCTCCGGATGGGGAAGAAATAAGAACCTTATCCCTATTGACCATATTTCGCCTCTGGCGGTTCATCTTGCGTGCTCGAGTCTGAGGAACCTGAGCCGAACCCCTAAAGGCGATACCCTCATCATGTTGAGGGTGCACTGCCGCATGAGTCTGGAAGCAATTATTGATGGGATCCCTTAGGAAGGACTTGTGTTTCCTTGAATTAAGGCTTTGAGTGACCTTCTCATTCACATCCCCATAACATGGGAGGGACTGGTGATTGTGTTCCGGGGATAACAACCCAAAACAGTTGGATACGGTGGTTGGAACCACCTGTTTCTTGATCACTGGTCATCGTTGTCTAGAAAACCAGATTGAATTATTGAGTTGGAGGGCTTGTCGAGAAGCCTCCAGATTCGGAATGGTACAATGATGATGGTATTCCTTAACTAGTGAGTTTGAGACCCAACATTGAAGACGCTGAGTAGGTGCTGTTATCCTCAGAGCAGACGAGGATCCAGCAAGAGTAGCGGCAGAGGCATTCACAGGTGTGAACTTTAGAGAAGCCATTTCTGTAACGCAGAGAGATCCTGGAAAGGAGTGCATGATTGATATAACAAACATAATCAAGATAAGTTAGGCCACTATATCATTTGGATGAGCACATATGTTATTGATTTCTTTTTCTTCCCTCACATTGAGTTAAATAGGGACCTTAACAAATAAGTAAAACATCATTTTACTTCTTTAAGGATTCACATCGGGTTCACCATTTTTGTTTCTTCTGGAAATGGGGATTACCTTGTTTGTTTAAGGTTTAAACATTCCAATCGGTTTCTAATGGGTTTATTTGTAGAACCGGGAACATCCAATGATTCTATATCCATTTGGACCTACTTTCCAAAGGCAGGTGCTCATTAGTTGTGGACCGATGAGGCTTAAGAATTTTCATTGGTCGAGAGGATGGGAGGTCGGACTCATCACACCTTTTTTGGGGGAATTATTGTCTACTCTGTGACTCTCTTATAGATTTGAGTTATGTTCGTGAATCCTTATTAATTTACCAAGTATGAAAATGAGTTTTCCTTTAAATATGACAATCAATTATTGATATGTTTGATATTTAAAGAATCTTTTATTTGTATTTTAGGTTCTTCATCGATAGAGAATCATCCTTATTTATTAGAGGTCCTTAGTCAATGGTATCCTTAAATACATTATATAGAAATATCTTGGTCATTTTAATGACCATACTGGTTTTAAATCCACTCAGTGGGGCACTTGATGTTTATTGTCATTCAGAAGGACATGTATTATTTTAGAGTTTGGATCGTACCCACAGATGGTCTACCTACGTATCCTTGTTAGAAAAGGAATCAGAACCCATGTAGTTCGAGTGAAGAAGTATGAGGTTTATGCATGATTGATGGCCCAAAAGAAAGATGTCATAATTACTTTTACGCTCTAAGATCAAGTGAGTCATGCTCGGTGTGGGAAATAAGAGGTATCAGTAAAACCTAATGACCATGCCACAAAAGATGCAATCATGAGAAATGATGTGGGACTTATGTATGTATGACTGCACAGATAGATGAGGATTGGGATTTACTTCAGGGAAGAAACCCGGTAACAAGGTCCATAAAGGTATATGTGCTTTAAGGAGATTTTGATACTTAAATTAGGGCTTACTCTTGAGAAGGATTCCCAAATTAGAGGGGACTTATTATTGGGTTTTATTCTTGAGAAGGAAGCCTAGATCAAAAGAAATTAAGACTGGGGATTATTCCTGAAAAGGAGGCACAGGTTAAGAGAAATTAAGACTGGGGATTACTCCTGAAAAGGAGGACCATGTTAGGGAACTTGTGGCTAGGGATTACTCCTGAAAAGGAGGCCCAGGTTAGGGAACTTGTGACTGGGGCTTACTCCAGAAAAGGAGTCCCAGGTTAAGGGACTTGGGGATTACTCCTAAGGAGGATGTCGATATTAAAAGTTCTTCTCATCTTAAATGATGAGGTTTAATGAATGAAATCTCTAACCTTAGTGACATAAAGATATGTAAATCACAATGTTTTGAGAGATTTTCTACATAATTCCTTTTAGATAATGAATCCAACAAAGAAACCATGCCAAAAAACGACTTTGAAGAGGATTTGAAGGCTAAACCTTGAAGAGGAGAGTTGGATTTGAAGAAAAAAGTTGAATAGGCAGAAGGGACACCCAAAAATAGGCAGGCGCACAAGTCTTGTTTGGGTGCACAAGTCCTGGCCGCGCAAGTATACTTGCACGACACATGTGTACTTGGGAGACGGTTAACCCATAAGGTAATACTTGGGCGAGGCTTGGCTCAAGCCCTCAGTATTATCCCCATATTCTTCCAAAAGGGTGGCGCGCAAGTTATGTGGAAGGGATATGGTGGCGTGCATGTGTCTTCATTTCCCTTAAGGGTTAAACACTTAGGCACAAAAGTGTTAATGAATTTCAACACTTAGGCCTTGTTCCCCCTCTTTAGATATTCCATTCTGGATAACAAACTACCTTAGAAGTGTTCAGAACACTTCAAGTAGAGACTAGGGCGCTGAGAGCTTAAATCTAACTTTTGGATTTTTTATCCTTGAAATGGGGGGCCCACAGGGGGTATTTATAGGCCATTGAGGACATTGGGTGAAAAAATACAGGGCGCACAAGTCACTTGTGCGACCCATATGTGGTGCACAAGTAGACTTGTGCGACCATGATGAAACTTGCGCGACAACAATAATAATATATCATTAGACTCTAGGACAGAAAGGATCGTCAACAATAATATATCATTTACCTTCATTTATTTCAATCTGATATGAAAATGGTAAAAATGTTCATGTGTTTGTATGCCCAACCTTGTCCATAAATGGTGTACATAATTTTATATCACTAAATTTTATGAATTACTATAAATATATATATAATGAATATGTATGATATTTATATAATGGGGAAAATTGTTTAGATTATAAGACCATTATTTAATTATTTGGACTAAAAATAAGTAAAAACTTATAGGAAAAAGAAAGAAGTTATTACATGAAACACAACTTTAACATAGAATTGTTAATATAACAGTAATAAAAAGTCCATAGAAAATAATATATGGTATGATATATATAAAATTGTTTATTTATTAGATTTATAATAAACTTTTATTTATTATACAGGATTTTGGAACATGTATGATGGAAGTCAATAATAATGGTAAAAGGTTTTTTTCTTAATTTTCTATCTTTGAGATGTACGTTATGTTATTCACTCATATTATTTAAGGATGTGTATATAAAGACCCATTGATATGTAATATCATGAATTTATTCATCCTAATGACATTTTAAGTTAAATATAATGTTATTCCTTCATGGATATTATTATTCCAAGTTATTAAAGTGGTAATGGTTTTGTGTTACAATCTCAACATTTATCAAGATTATTTATGATTATGTTTCCTATAATAAAATCAAATGATTCATGTCTCAAGAAACTCATGATTTTCTTCTCATAGTTTTATTCAAGATATTTTTACATAATAGTACCATTATCCCACTATTTAGTACTTAAAGTAACATAGAAAATATTTTTATAAAAATCCAACATTATTTATCTCTTTGGTCAGAAATACGTTTTCTGCCAAATTTTTTTTAAAAAAGTTTTAACAAATTTTTTATTATTCTCAAATTATTTACTAAGCACATTTATTCCATTTTTAAAATTTTTTAAATCTTTTTTGGAATGGTATATTCAGGACATTTTCCAAACAATGCTCATTTGAACTTTGGTAAATATCTAATTTTTTTTAATGTGTATGACATGAAAAAAACATCCTATCACAAATAAAATTATTTTATTTTATGATTAATTTATCAGTTTTAAAAGTTATTTAAAGAGAAAAATATTTTCAAAATGATTTATGTTTTAATTTATTTTTCTAAATTGAAAATTATATTTTCCTCGAGAAATGTATTAAAATATCTTTCAAAATTATTTCCTATTTAAGATGAAATATGGGGATGTTACCCATGGTGTAAATGGGATATGATCCAGGGATACCATTCATATTATTTATCTTAATAGTTTGTGTTTATGATGTAATTAGGTTTATGAAATATTTGTCACATCCATTGGTTATAACATGAGGAAATGCTTATGAAGCCATCTTATTTTCACAAGTAATGCTACGGTGAAATGATTTTGAATCATATCCCTTTTCAAAAGGGTTTGATATAATGAAATTATAATAAAACCAATTATATTTAATTGTTTAAGATTTCAGTAATATTTTATGATATTTTGGAAAAAATATATATTATTTTCATTATGTGACTGGTGGGATTCATATCTCCCTTTAATGCATTGGGTAAAGATTTATATCTCATGAGACAGAAATAAATGGAAATGGGAGTGAACTCGGTTTAGTATGAGAATTTTTCCACTATGATGGAATTGGGTGTGAACCATTAAAGATATGATGAATTAAGGAGATATCCCATTCCACTATGAAATCCTTGGAAGTAATCGTTTACTACTATGAAAATGTTTTTCTATGATTATGTGTATTCCACAAATATTTTTCTTATGCCAATGTTATTATCTCATGGCTCCAGTTCCTTTATTATTATATGATTTATGTTTTATAAAAATAAAATATTTATTCCATGACTGAATATTTTGATCCTTGATAAGTAGGGTATTGTTTTCTAATGATTTCATCATGTTCTCATACCCTTATGTTCATATTGTTCTTATGTGTATCCATTGTTTAGCCTTAATGAGCATCTGAGCTCACCATTTCTTATGTTAATTTTATTTGGGTTATGAAAAAGTGTACTACATGTGATATGTCTAATAAAGGTTTTAGTTAGGAAGAACAATGTGGGATATGATTTATTCTACATATGTATTTGATATTTTAATTTCCATGTTTTCAAAGAGACTAAAATATTATGATCCTCAATCATGTGTTTATGTAATAAAATGAATTTTCACAATACATGATGTACTATCTATCTATGAAATGGTTGTGTAGCAATACATAAAGTGATTATAATTATGGTAAAACATATATTATCAATAAATACATATATTATAATAATAACCATTTTTTGAGAGGTGTTTTATAATATTTCATCATTGGAAACTTAATCATACACAACCCTGATAAATAATTATATTGTAACATAAAACCCTTACCAATTGGGTAAAATTTGAGTCGTCAGGCCCACAAAAGAATAAATTCAAAATAAAATTTATATATAATTAAAATAATGATAATCATGATGCAACATGTCAATGAAAAGTATATAAACCTCATAAAAGAAGATATGTACATCACATAATATAAGTCCCAAAGAAGTTAAATTGAGATGATAAACCCTTACCTCAAGACCAAAATAATTTAAAATCACTATAACATCATGCATAATAAATTTAAATCAACATTAATTCTATATCATAATAATTTAAATACTAATAATATTATATATGATCGATTTATATCATTTAAACAACCATTTATCAATAATTTATATGAAATTTTCTTCCCATGTGTCAACTGTTTCATTTATTATGAGTATTTAAGTTTAGTAGTTCTGGTCTTTGTAAATTGATCATGGATCCATCATCTAAAAAATTTATATAATGATATAAATATCATATATACTCATTATATGTTTATATATTCATCTATAAAATTTCTTGATGGGAAAATGAATTACATTGTTTATGGAGATAATACGATGTACGTACACAAGAACACTATTTTCACTTTTTGACAGATGGGAAAAACTAAAGGTAAATAAAAATTCATCATTAAAGAATCATTTTTATATCACATAAATCATTTATATTTGTAAAATATATCATTTTTACCATCAATTTAAAATGAAAATGAAAAACAAATCACATCACTTCATGGATATAATAGTGAACAAGTATGCATGAGAGACAATATTGTTTTAAATTGGATTGGAATGTAAAAACGTATATGTGATAGTATATTTTATAAATAATAATAATATAATAATTATCATATACAAACACTAAAACCAATATAATAAGCATCAATGAAATATGTTGGTGGAAAATGAATTTTATCGTACGTCGAGATGGTAAGCCGTATATATGCATAAGTGATACCTTCTCTTCACATTTTATGTTAAAGAAGGAAGATAATGAACATTTCATAAAAATAATAAAATAATAAAATATTTAGGATAATAAATTTATTATTTTATTATAAATTCCTTAATTTTATTGGAGGTAAAATGTATGTAAAAATAAAGTGACAGGTTAATGCGATTAGATCTTAATTGAAACAAATCCTTTAGATCTCATTTTAGGTATCGTAGTGTTAGTATTTTTTGGAATAAAAAGACTCTATAATTTGGTGAATGTAGTATAAAATGGATTTTGGAAGGGTATGTATGAGATAAATTGATCAAAGTTTTGTAAGTAAGATGAAGGAAGATATTCCTTTTATAAGAGAGGGCGATGATACGTTTGGAGATTCTTGTAAGATTAAAATATAATAAAATAATTATCAAGATTAATTATTCCAAGTAGAGATGAATATCAATAAAAAATTTATATACTTTAAATAAAATCATAAAATGAAATTTATAATGTTTTTGGTGTCATTTTAAACCTTATGTTTTTTATTAACCACTTTGTTAATTATTTTTGACCTCAAACATAGTAAAAACTATTTTAACCGTAAAGGGTTAAGAATGTAATAATAAATGAAAAAGTGACTCATAAATTGACTATATATGATATGCTTAACTGTATTCCACTCACATGTTAGAAGATAACTTTTTAATAAAATATAGTTCATTTAATAAATAAATTTATTTATTATAATATTTCATTAATGTCGATTTTGTAACTGTTCATTTATTTTTGATTTAATGTCGCTAATAAAAAGAAAAAAAATTTAATATAATATTTGTAAACGTAAATAATATGGTATATTTATCTAAAACATTTGTGGAACAATATAAGTCACTAAATTTTATTACTTTTTTATTTTTGAAAACAATTTTTTTATTTTTCTAATAATTGAAGAAACACTTTATTAGCGTTGGGAAAGAATATAAGGTAATTATATAATCACTAAAAATTATAAATAAATTAACATTATGGTTGTAGTTTCACTATGAGTAGAATTAAAAATAATATTTATTCACAACTATATTTTTTCCCATATGAACACATTAGATAGATTTAAAATTAAGGGAGTGACATTTCATAACCTACATTTCTTTTAATATTATATAGGTCATTTCCATGAAAATGTGTTTATCATAAAATTAACATTGGATCCTAAAGGTATAAGTGTATAATTAAATTCTCCAAATATAAATTCAGATGAAAAATAATTTATTATACACTTAGTTTTATACTAGAATAATCTTATTTTCCTCCAACCCAGGTGATAAATTTCATCATAGGTATTATTCAGAATGCCTTAAAAAATGGGTCATATTTAAAAAATTTGATTTTAATTATCTCAAATATGGAATATATTATATCTACTTGAATACGTATATGTTGAAGAAATTAACTTTAAAATATGTGTGAAAAAACTGATGAAAAATGCTTTTAGAATAATATAGTTTTTACATATATGACTGGATCTATTCTCATCCCATGAATAGTTAAAATATTAGATGAACGTCAAAAAATTTGATTGAATAAATAATATATTAATTTAATTAAAATCATTAACCAATGATGATTAATATAAATTATAAAAGTATGTTGTTTTCATAAAGTATTTTATGTATAAAAATAATTTACTTTAAAATGATTTTTGTTTTTAATTCCTAATCTATTGATAATAAAAATATATTTTACACATGTGTAAAAAATAAATTTTTCATAAAGTAGTTAATATTATTTACACTTTCAATGTTAATGGCTAGGTTTTAATGATACGATCTATTATATTTCACTTAGACTTTAGGATTCATGCATCAAAAGTGATCAAAAAAATATTTGAAGAGAAATATTTCATAAAATATAGGGGTGTAACATTCTACCCACATTAAAATTAATTTTTACCATAAAAGTATATCAATATTTTATAAAAATATGATAATATCTATATTTTATCACATCCTCAGGTTCTCATGTATCTTCTTCAAAATTTATATTTCTTATGAACTTTAACCATATTAATAGTCTTGTTCCGTAGAACTTTATCCCTACAATCCAAGATTTATACCGGCAGTTACTTATATGAATGATCATTCTCTAATGGTTAAAACTGTAATTTTATTAAATTTGGAGGATTATATATATACTTCCTTCGGATAGATACATGGATAAATTTATTATCATGAGAAAGTTTTAGTGGATGTTCCATGTGGTAAGTTACCTTCTGTAATCGATCAATAATATTGAAAGGGATAATATACCCAAGGCCCAGATTTTCCATCACTATGAATCTCATAACATTATTATATGATTAAATTTACATAAAACCATCTCAATAACAACAAATTTTAGATCACACGAATTGTTTTTAGTATAAATTTTTTATCTACACTGAGATACTGTGATATAATGTTGAATAGATCTAACATTATATTACATTTCCTTATGATGTTTTGTTACCAATAGCTTTCTTTCTATTAATTCATCCCAACACATTGTATTTATACAGTTATTTCCACATATTTTATTATAAAGACCCATCTGGTTTCTTAAGTGAATGTTATTATTGTAACAAAAATCAACTAGTGGAAGCTATTGATCCCAACTTCTTTTTAAATCCATAGATGTTGATCTCAACATATCCTATAGGGTTTTAATGGTTCTCTAAGAATTAAAATATTTATAAGTATGCTACCTCATACTAAAACCCAAAAAAAAAATTTAGAGCCTGCTAAATACTTCTCTATAACTTCATTATAAAACTTAAATCCTGATCATATATAATAAAATTTAGTCCTCCATAAAATATTAATACTTCTTTAATGTATATTCTAGAAAGATGATCAAGATAGAATCATATATGAAAGAAATTAGGTGTTCTGAATTAATAAGGTGATCAAATAAAACACAAATTTTATTATATCATTTTGATGTTTTTGAGTGTTTGATGAAAAAACACATGTTGATGTTTTCCCATTTTCATTATGGTATGGGTAATGGTTGTAATACCCCCTTTGACTTATATCTCCTAGAAATAACATTCTTACATAATAAGAAATGAGATACATACTCAGGAATATATCTCTTAATAATATCCAACTATAAATATTACTTAGGATCTCTATACACCTTCATACTTCCAGGATGAATAGATAACAAGGAACTACGAGAATTATCCAATAGATCAATCTTAAAATCAAGAACAGTACTCACCATCTTTTATATCTCCAAATCTTCCTTTTATGCCTCTTTAATATTCATTTGGATGGATAATTGAACTCCAATTTGGGAAAGTTAATATTTTATCACTTCCATTAAGATTTCAATATCCATCATTTGAAACTTAAGAAATATTAAATATTTTTTGATCCTCATCTTAAATAAGCTAGTATGATCCTTTCATTTAAGAGCATTCGGAACTATGTTCTCTTTCCCATGGTTCTAATGTATTGAGTTTTCACAATCTTTAATCTTCTCTAGGCATCATCCCTATTTAATATTTAACTCTTTTAGTGTAAAAATATACTTTTAACATATTTTGATCAGTATATATTTAAAACCATTCTCCATAAAGATAATTCCTATATATCATTATTTATCAAATTACCACACCTAACTCCAAATCATGTTTTTTAATTGTTCTCCTAAAACTTCAATTGGCACGAGGCATAAGGTATCACTCTATCATTTTGCATGATAACACATCCCAACAATATATTTTATGAATCACCATAGATTAAAAAACCTTCTCCACTACATGGTAAAGTAAGCAAATTTTCCGTTAATAACCTTCTCTTCTATTCCTTGAAATTTTTGTCACATTCATTTTTTGAGAATATATTATCTCCCTTAAAAGTTTAACTTATGAATATATTGGTCATTCATGTGAAATTCAAAAAAAATGCATCGATAATATCCATCCAAAATAAGAAATCCATAGATCAGAATCACAGTGGTTGGTCTGATCCAATGTTCAATAACATTTCTCTTTAAAGAATATACTAATATATCATCATCTGTGTTTATATGACACAAGAATGAATCTTTTTTATGATATAATTCAAAATTGGTAAATTTTTCATAAATAATCTCCTCCCTCAACGGAATTAAACACAATTGTAAAATGAAATTCATTTTCTTACATTCTCTAATAATATACATGAAATCAACTATAAATACTATGAATAACAAATCAATTTAATATCTAAATAATCTATTAATTAAATAAATGAATATATAAATGACTTTAGAATGAAAAAATGGAATTACTGTAAATTCATAGTGTTTATAACTTTCATGGAATGATGTAATTTGTATATCTGCCTTATTAACCCTAAATTTATGATATCTAGAATAAACACTAGTTTTAGAATAGTATTCAGCTCCCCATAATTGATCAAACAAGTCATTAATATGGTTTAGATGAAATTATTTCATGATTGTGACCTTGTCATGTTCTCGATAATCAATATAGAGTCCCATTTATCCATATGTATTTTTAAAAAGTATAATCGGTTAACCCCAAGGTGATACACTTCTCCAAATAAATCCCATGCTAAGATTCTCCAGAAGTTTCTTTTTAAATTCTTATAACTCATTCAGGCCCATTCTATATAAGGCATTTGAAATAGATTTAGAACAAGATATGAATTCTATTGAGAAATCAACTTTATCTTTTGGTGGAATACTAGAAAAGTATTCCAAAAATACATCAATAGACTCCCATAGAATAGACATATCCATTTTTTTAGTTTCTACCCAAACATATGAGATAAGAAACCCTTTTGAATTGTAATAAAGACCCATATAATGGATGTGATTTACATGAGAAGTTTATATTATTCATCATACTAATATATAGTCATGGGTTTTCTTGGAATGTCAAATGTGACTTCCCTTACTAGAAAATTGTTTTGGTATTTATGTAATGAATTCAAATCAATGAAAAAATAACATCAAATTCAACCAAGGTTATAAAATATTATTTATAGGAAACAAATTCACAGAAACATCAACCAGGTATGAATGATATACTTATGATTAAATAATCATATAATTAAAGTGTTTCACTACTAAACAAACATCTAATATTTGGGGTGTAATTTTAATATATTATAAAATTATTTAGATATAAAATAGTGTTTAGAACCAAAAAAATATATTAATAGTTTTTAAGAGGTTTATGAAAAAGATCATCATTATTAACCATCATATTTGACTTCAATATATAATAATTCCCCTGGTACTTACATTTTAATCATTAGATTCTAAATTATGAAATCTATACAAATTTCTATATATTGGAATTATCAATTAACTTCTCTCTATCAATTTAGAATTAGATTTATTTATAGACATCCATTCCAAAAATAAAATTTTTATGATCCATATTCAGATAATTTCCACCATGATTCCTTCCACACTTGATGCATAAAGTAAATTTCATATTCTTATCTACACGGTTTTTAGAATTTATTTTAAATTCCATCTTTATTTTATTATCTAAATTATGAGATAGATAAGAGAATCTAATCAATATTTCCATATTGATAACACATAGAATTATTTCTTCATAGATAATGAA
The DNA here is from genome assembly GCA_963277665.1 of Viscum album. Taxonomy (NCBI): domain Eukaryota; kingdom Viridiplantae; phylum Streptophyta; class Magnoliopsida; order Santalales; family Viscaceae; genus Viscum; species Viscum album. Next base: position 114,037,043 of record OY728139.1, on the reverse strand, counting down.
GTCTCATATGGATAACACCCTTCAAATACATAGTTTTATGCTACTAAAGAAATGATCAACCTTAATTTTAGGTAGGATGATAATTCCAAAATCATACCTTGAAAGTCTCGTAAATTTTTCATCATTGGCACCATCATATTCGCTATCCTTCTATATTATCTAAAGAAATTTTTTATACCTTTCCATCAAAAGATTACTAGGAAAGTAATTATTTAAAAATAATATCTTAAACTCCTAACACTCCATGGAATAATTTAATTCATTTTTCCTCATATTCATGATAAGAGACTACCAAATATCTGCTTCACCTTTCAGAAGACAGATAACCAAAATAAATTTTTCATTTAGTGAAAAAAATAAAATAAAAATATATTTTAAATTGGTTCTAATCCATTTCTTAGTAACTAGTTAATTAATTGGCCCCTAAAAGAAGGTGGATGTTTCCTTATAATGGACTCAAAAAAACATTTCCCCCACTATTCTCAGCTGGAAGGTTTGCATGATTCACAGCATTATAAACTTATGTGAGCATAAAAATTATATTTTTCATTATAACTCCCATAAAATTTGTTTTCTAATGAATAAATATAATACATTTTCCATAAAATTAAACATTGAAATGAATCCTTCATGTTACATCTATTTAGGAAAACCAAAAAACATAGTGTTAGAAACAAAAATCATATTGTAAAACCCCATAATCATGAAAAATTATTTATTGGATGTCTAAATGATTAAAACATCATTTAAATATGGTACCCCTTAGGTTTAAGCATGGTCATGTATGATCATTACAAAAAGTTACGGATGCTATTCTACTCCTATACATACCCAAGGGTTCTCACCAATGTTTTCTCAAAATAGTATCCAATGGTTAACTAAAAAATTATATGATATCAACTATAGAAACCCATAATTTACCCACATAGTCATTATATATTTTATGATTATTATTCAATACATAACACAATAACCCATGCTTGAATTGTATATTTATAGTATCTTTGGAAAATTAGATACATAAATTATTAGTTCATAAGTGTACTACATCATATTCGACTAAATTATACAAAATAGAACCCTTATTAGACATGTAATACTTTGTTTCCATGATCATAGCCTCGAGAAAGAAACATAAGAAAATGGAGATCTTAGATACTTATGAGGGTATAAAAGAGAGATATAAATGAAAAAATGAGAATAAAATGATAATGAGTGTTTAAGAACATGACATCGATATTTGAAAACCCATCCCAATATATAAAATATCATAATCATGAGTTATTGAACAAATATTTTTAGTTTATAAGACATATATCATAAAGGAATAAAAGAACATGATCCATCAAAGATTACAAATTTCATAATATATATATGGTTATGGAATAAAAATAAGCAGAAAGCATTTTTTTAATAATATTACAATATTACTTTTAAGCCTATCATAGTGGATTGGATTGTCTCCCTAAACCATCGTAGAAGTCAAGGTAAACTCTCAAGACTATCATAGTGGATAGAGTATATTAATTAACTAGGTTCACTCGCTATTCCATTACTATTTATCTTATGAGATATCTATCCTTACCCAATGCATTGGAGGGCTATACAATTCAATTCCCTCCAATAAAATAATTAAGATAATGCATATTCATTACAAAATATTATAAAACATTCATAATATAATACCCTATTAAATAATTTTTTTTCATTAACCTTTCAACATTACATGATACCTGTAAAAGAAGTAGGTTTCATAAAGATTTAATCATTTCATCATTGCATATCCCATGGTAAAGAACATGTTTCATAAAAAAATTATCACACTAAAAATAAACCATCTAGATAATGAATAAATATGGTACCCTTGTATCATGTTCCCAGTAAATTATATGTGAAATTAAGGGTTGTTGTTTTTAATGAATAAAAATACCATTACAATTATATTAAAAAATTCTAGAGGAAAATATCCTTTCTACTTTGAAAGTCACTATTCTAAAATACAAAACTCACAAAATATTTTGGAATCCTTTTCTTTAAAAATTTACATGGATAGTTTTAAAGGAATATTTACACTATTGAGTGATCAGGATGGTGGAAAATTCAATTCCTATCATATAATATAAAATAAAACATTTCATTCATTTTTTTTTATAAAAAGTCAAAAAAAATCCGTGTGAAAAGGAAAAGAATATTCCTTTTAAACCATTTTGTAAAAAAAAGTAAATAGTGGGTAAAATTTACTTTAAAAATCATATTATAATTGTAAAACCATTTTTGAAACCATTTTCAAGAACATTGGTATACAAAAAAAAGGTTATTTTGACAAAAGAGAGAAATAAAGTCATTTTAATTTAAAAATTATCATTTGGTATGTTGAGTACATAAAGTGAGGTTAATAAAAAGAAAAACATTATTTTTAAGAACTAAAATCAAGAAGAAAATCCATTAGTTTATTTAGATTTGGATCATAAGATTTCATCATCTGATACATAATCATAAACAATCAAGATAATAAGTATTCAACCTTAAACATTTTATATTCTAATGAATTTAAACTAGAATTCACATTATTATACTACTAAAGGTTATTTAGGGTTAGAGATTTTTAGAATTAGGTCATAACATTAAAATAAAAAACAATAACTTAAAAATTAGAAACTTTTGACTATCCATTTACTTAAAATATAAAAGAATTGAAATAAAGCATGATTTATTTTTTTGAAAAATCATCAAGACTTTAACTTTACTTATTACTTTTAATTACCCATAAATAAAAATATGTGATTTAAAAAAAATGGGATGAGAAAAAAAAATCTCAGAAAGGGATATAAATAAATAAAATATATTAGTCTAGTGAAAACATGAAAACTGATAAAACAAATTTCATACAAAACTAATTTATCCAAAATGAGAATAAGTTTTCCTTTAAAAATATCATTATCTTACCATTTTAAATCAAATGATTTGTAGAAAAACTCATTAGTATAGATATATAATTCATGTAGGTTCGTTGGTAAGTCATCATCTTAAAATCCTTAAAACCCCTCAAAAAGGGAATAACCATATGTCCGACTTACAATAAAATTTTAAATAGAAAATAATCATTACCAATTTCATTGGAGTTCTATCTGGATGCACACAATATATAATCTATAATGAGATCACACAATGCTATTTGGGCTCCTACATAGTATAAGATATATGGGGCTCACTCATGAGATATAATGGGGTTAAATACTACATAAATAATGTCATAGGACCATATCATGACAAAAACTCTTCAAAAAAGTATCTTAAACGCATGTAAAAAACATTCATGAAAAAAACAATTCTTAGAAAAATATATTTAATAGAAAAATACCAAGAAAAGGGGAAATATGATTTTTTAAGAAAACATGGAAGATTATAAAAAAAGATAATTTTTTTAAAATAATGGAAACACAATTATTCTTAAAACAAAAGAAAAGAAAATGATATGATGGTTGGGGTTATACATGTAGTTATTCACTCATGCCAGGAATGAAAAATAGAAAAAAAAATTAAATATCACAATAAAATTTATAGGAATAATCATAGTAATAATACAAATTTGATTCTGAATCTAAGGTTCCATGAGACCTAATAACAATGGATGGAATTATATACGATTAATCTTTCGTACATCTTGATTTTTATGGAAGGATTGGTTGGAATTCATCATCACCTATAAGAACCTTTTTACTTTAGACAAAGTATCAATAAAGGAATACTTTTTTGGGGACTCATCCTCTATATCATACCATTCTCTATAGATTCATTTGTTCTTATTAGTTTATTGATTAAATCTTGGGTCATTTAAAGGTTATCATTATTAATTTTGTTATGGTTCTCCTTGGTTGAAAGATAGATTTTCTACGAATAATGACCCATTTCTATGATATCATTAGGTTTAAAGTTTCCCACCTCATCTCTAACATGCTCTCCTAGATTTGGTGATAAAGTTAGAGATAAGATCAACCCTGATCAAATCATATCAAACTTTACTTCCTTAGTTATATGGTTCAATAACCATTGTTCATTAGTTTGAGCCTCCTAAGTCACTTGTTCCACCTTTTGAGAAGAATCCTTAGCCATTCATAAGGAACCGACAGTGACATGCTCCTTGAACCTGTTAATATGGGATTGATTTAAACCAAAAGAAACAATATTATTTTTAATTTTATATCTCCTTAATTTATTATTATAGAAAGCCTTATTATTTCCTTTAAATTAAAAAAAGAACAAACACCATTCTCAAGGAATATATACATTCCATGAGAAATAACATGAAAATCCAAAAAAAGATCAGGAAATATTTCATATTCCACTTTAAAATAGATTTCATATTCCACATTCAAAAATTTAGTAAAAATGTTACTTTTTAATACCTTTGAATGAATGTTAACGAAACCCATTTATTGAAATTGAAAAAATGAACACATAATAAGGAAACAATTTATGTGAAAAAAGAGGTATAGAGACATATAAAGGAAACATGAAATTAATGAGTTTCCATAATGGTTTGAAGTTCCATTCATTATATATATATAAAAATATACATTCCATTTGACCATTTTAAAAATATTTGAAAGGGAATCATTAAAAGTGGATTTTTAAAACAATGCCCCTTACATTGAGTCGAACTCATCATTTATTTTCTTTAACTTACTGAATAACAATTTTTTTAATTTTCTTCTTTCATATTAATATTATTAGTTTTCATTATTCCTTTATTTCATTTAATAACATTTTAATGAAAATTACTTAATCAATAGAAATTAAAATAGGAAATTTTGATGATATTCAACTCATATGTCAGAAATGACATTGCTAGGTTGACTATGGTAAAATATGTTATTATTTTATCATAAATATAATAATAATGATATAATTATATTTTTAATTATTCAATTTTACTTTTAAAACCATCAATTAAATATGGTTTTGAAAAATGAACTATGCTATAATTATGCAGACGGTAGTCCATATGTACACATGAGTAACATTTACATTTTTCAATGATCATTATAGAAAGAGGGTAAGTATTAATTTATCTGTAAAAATATAATAATATCCTAAATATAATATTAAACTATTAAATATACTTATATATATCATGAATGTGATGGGGTGATGGAAAAACAAATCACATAGTTTAGTGAAGGTGATTGTCCACACATACGCACGAATGATGTTGTTATTTTTTAGTGAATGGAAATTGAAAAAAGTAAATGATATATTATTTTTAATCATTATAAATATTTCATTATTATAATATATAATCATTAATATAATCATTATAATCCATACACGAGTGATTTTGATGGAAAACCAATTGTATTTGTTTGTGAGGCTGTAGTCCGCCATGCACACAAATGATGCCTTCGTTTCCCATTTGACATAAGAGAGCAAGGATATAGATTAATATATTAGAATAATAAAATATAAGTATACGGAGGATACTTATGTAATTTTTTTTCATGTTTTATATAAATTTGAATTATGTGTAAGAAGAAATCAAATAGATTCTCATAGTTAAAAATGACACCTCTTCCTTGGAAAACCTTTTTTTCTTAATAGATTAATACCACTATGTATGGTGTAATAAAAAAATTAAATACCTCAATAATTATTAGGGGTATTATATTATCGGAATGGGTAATGAATTATACCATCCTAATGGGTTTTTAATAGTTAATAAATGAAGAAAATCAGTTACATTGTTTTAAGAGAGGGTAGGGGTACTCAAGGAAATCTTAAAAATATTTAATTAATATAAATTAATATTCAATTAAAAATGGATTATAACATTTATATTAGTTTTAATAGTTTTAATATTTTTAATATCATTTATCAGATTTATCTATTAATTGAATAATTACTACATGAGTGTTGTATAAATATTGTAGGTAATAATTTATTCAAAAAGGGATAAAAATAAATTAAAAATATGAAAATAAATATTTTATAATTCAATTTAATATTTATTACCAAACATATCATATGTTTAATTTCAAATTATTATTTTTTATTAAAAACAAGATTGTGAAATTTTTTAATTTTCATTAAATAAAATAGTATAAAAATCATATTCTCAACCAAATGGACAAAAAATTCCATATAACTGAATTTTGGATTAGTATAGAAACACTTTAATCATCCAATAAAATTATATAAAGTGTTAAGGACATTTTATAATCCTTAAAATTTTCTTTTTAACATTAAATACTCGATTTACCCTTTACCATGGTAACAAAAATTACTAAGGTCACTATTCATATTCACCAAAAATATAAGTTCCCTAATTAAAAAGTTAGTACCCAATAATTTCAAATATTTAATATATTTTTACAAATAAAAATCAGATAAATTTTTAATTTACTTTAAAATAAAACCTGAAAAATGTGACAAAAACTACTTTTTAGAAAGATGGCCTCCTAAAAAAAATTATAAAAAATTCAACTATAAAATACATTTTCAAAGAAATATTTTGATTATGAAAAGGAACTAATAAAATTTTCATACTTGTAACACCCCGACCCTAGTTACCCAGAGTCGGTGCATTATGACATAACATTGGAATGATCACAAGAAAGATCAAATCTCGACAGACCGATTGGTTTAGTAGCCTTGGAAACACTAGATATATTCAGAAGTTTTACATTACATAATAAAATGAAAAACTACTACAACAACATAATGTCTCCATAATCCACACTCATATCCCCACATAATATCCCTGCAGGTCATTCATAATTTACTTCTTCACTTCCTGGTAAAAATAAAACATAGAAAAGGGGTGAGCTCAAATGCCCAGTAAGGATAATAATATAGCGGAAACTTTCATAAATAAGAATAAACATTTAAGGCAATGTACAACTAAAACAAAAGCCTTTCAAACTTGAACTTTCAACATTGTATGGAATAAATAAAATGAAATAATGCCATTTACTCATTCACATGGATATTCTACTAATTGAATAATCACATTCAAAATCACTAACCACTTTCATAATGTTGGAATGCATAATGCCAGACTATCATAACCACATAGCCAAGGCCTCGTGCCAAGACTACAAATAAGATTTTGTCAAGGTCTTGTGCCAAGACACTAGTTTGTCTCATAAGACCTACCGATGCATCGAGGAGCTATAGCGGGCTCCACCCATCACATATTAAGTCCAATGCATTCCCATATGAAAAGGTTTAAACATAACATAAACATTCGTATTAAAACTAGCATACGAAATGTTATAAACTATGAATGGTATAAAAATAGCACATCCCCATTCAAACATATCACAAAACCTTCAATACAATATAGATGTTTTGTATCATAATAAATAAACTTCAAATAAGCGTAAAATCCATCAAAGGATGTTGACATAGATGAAATCAAAACACTTTTTAGAGAAATATCACTTTCTATTTTCGAAATCATTTAAGAGCCATATAAAATAAAACATTTTCTTGTAAATATTCTTATAATCTTTTAAGGAAAGCATTGAATATTTTATAACGGCGGAAAATAACCGCACACGCCGTATAAGTTAAAAAAAACATTCTTACCTTAATTCTGTCGAAAAGGTTAAAAAGGACCTTGTTTTGAAAACGACAGAAAGATTCCTCTTATAAAAAGTAAAACAAGGGTATAAATGAATTTAACCCATATTCTTGTAAAAATGTTTTGAAATACATTTTGAAGAAACATGGATGTGGATGATAACGAGATCCCAGTAGATTATTACGTATAAACAACCTCGGATAATGAAGAGATTGTAAAATAACCCTTACCTTGTACTTTTCCTTGGTTGGGGTAGGTTAACCTCCTGTATAATGGTGAAATAATTGTTATTAAATTATACAGGAATAATATACATTAATATGATATCATATATGATCTTTTAATATTGATTTTTATAATAATATCTTAGTATTATCGTTGTTTCGGGTGTTAACTTACTTGTTTTCTTTTATATGTTTTGTTACGTAAGACATGTTTATAAAGGATAGGTTTTATATTATTCATATCCAGAATTATATCAAGTCCATAAACATTATTTTTTTAAATCATCAAATGATAATTATACTTGAATGGATATGATGGAGAATGAATCTCATCGCGTTCGTGGAGACGGTAGTCCGTACGTACGCACGAGCGAAAATATCATTCTTTTGATATTAAAATAATATATAAATGGATGGTATATCATATATAAAGAATAATTAACATGTTATATTTATTATTTACATGAGTTACATATCATTATTATACCCATCCAAATAATAATATATTGAATAACAATTACACCACGACGTGGAGACGGTAAGCCGTACGTACGCACGTATGGTGACTTGTTATTCAAAGGGTGGATAGAATACTGAATATGGTTGTACCATATTTATAATAACATCACAGTATATATATGATACTGGAGTTATTATTTTAGAATGGTAACAATAAATAAAGAAGAAGTGGAAGAAGAAATGAACTTGGAAAAGGTTGGTGAAATCATTACCTCTTCTTCGGGTTATTCCTTTTGATTTGATCAAAAGGGCTCCTTAGGTTGGCTTTCTGATCAAACTAAGGCCTCTAGGTTGTAGTGAGGGAAGTTGGGAGAGTATTTGGGCAGATTTTGCCCGAACCAAAAGGCTTTGAAGGTGTGAAGAAATGAGAAGGAGGGGTGCCCTTTTATAAGAAGGGTGAGGGGAACCTTTGGAAAAGCTAGAAATATTAATTTATAATAAATTCATATTCGGTTTCTAATGGCTCCAAAGTTGATTATTCAAATTCTAAGGTGGGTATGGGTCGAAAACAACTCAACCAATAGAATTTAGACAGGTTTGGGTACTTATATTAACCTTATCTTTAAGTATCAACTCTAAGTTAATTAGTTTCACTTTTACAATGTCTCTTTGTATTTTTTTATAATATGGTTAATAAACTTACTATATACATCCAAGAGACCCCCAAGCGGTCCATTAATGATGAAATTATCAGGATATAAGTCTCTTGTCCGAGCCTTAGATTTTTAGGAATTTAATATCAATTAATAATATAATATTTGTTTTAAGAACTCTTTTATGTCAATTTTGACACTATTCAATAGTTGATTTTTGTGAAACTCATAACAGATTGATTACTTCGAAAAAAGACAATTAAATCAATCCTAATATATAATATTATCCTATAAAATTAGTTTAATTCATTAAAAGTTTCATATTATATTTATTTGGGTATTTATAATATCAATTATTTTAATTTTTCACTATTATAGTAATTAATTCATCATCATTCTCTCATAAATAAATTAAATTATTTAATGTCTAAAAATTATAAATAAAATATCATTATGTAGGAAATATTTTTATATTTCTAATGAATATTTATAATCTAAAATCCAACATATATAACCCTATGTAAAATTTTTTTTCTAAAAGATATATGCTTGTGTCATTTTTGTATTAATTTTAACTTAATTAAAAAACATGTCCCTATCACCTAAAAGTGGCACCATGGGGTCCCAAAATCGACCCAAAGATGCCTATGGTCGAACATGTATCTACCAATAAGTCTAGGACACGTTTTAGGGTAATTTAGAATTATTATAATATTATTTTTTAACCCTTATTTACCGGATTTACCCTTAACCATGGTAAATAAAATATTTACCGCAGTAATTATTCAAAATGTCTAAAAATAAAAGTTACCTATTTACACAATTTGAACATCCTGATTCGAAATATGGAATCCATTTTTCTTAATTCAAAACACAGAAGTGGAAGAAATTAATTTAAAATTAATTCCCGTTGTCAAAACAAAAAGCGTGTTTTTAAGAGATAATAACTATCAAAAGATTGACACTTGTTTATGTTTGGTTTAATTGTAAAATTATGTCCAATGACCAAAATTATATTAAATGGTAAAAATATATTCTAAATATACTTTAAAACCACTCAAATTCATAATTTATCACTATTAATTGTTTTGATTAAAAAAGTTGTTTTTAATTAAAATTTAGTAATTTTCACTATTCATCAAAATATGAAAGTTATCCGAAAAGTACCAAAATTTCACCTTAGGATAAATTCGATATTCCAAATCCAAAAATTAAGTCCATTTTGAATTATAAAATATATATAATTTCAAAATTTAGGTATTACTATTTATAACGGCTAGTTTGATTGGTTATGGTGTGTTAGAACTCGGTGTTGCGTACAACACACGCTATCACATTATTCAAAGAGAAGCGTACCGTAGAAGCTTGGGGTGTTACATTCTCCTCTCCTTCAAATAATTTCGTCCTCAAAATTTATAGAATACTACCGCATGAAAAGACTCGGGTGGTTCTTCATCATAAGTTCCTCGGGTTCCCACGTTGCCCCTTTCATCTTATGGTTTCTCCACAAAACTTTTACCAGACACGTCGTCCGGTTTCTCAGCACTTGTTCTCTCGTATCAAGAATCTTGACGGGCTCTTCACAATAAGACAGATCGGGTTCCAGTTCTAATTCTTCATAGGTGAGTACATGCGTTGGGTCAGGCATGTATTTCCTCAACAGAGATACGTGGAACACATCGTGAACTTTGGAGAGACTTGGCGGCATTGCCAATCGGTAAGCTACAACCCCAATTCGTTCTAGAATTTCGAAAGGTACGATGTACCTGGGAGTCAATTTACCTTTCTTACCAAAACGTATTACTCCCTTCCATGGAGATACCTTCAGGAAAACATGATCACTGACTTGAAATTCCATATCCTTCCTTCGATTATCAGCATAGCTCTTCTGCCAACTTTGAGCTGCTTTGATGTGATTTTGGATTACCTTCACCTTTTCCACCGTTTCCTCCACCAGTTTTGGGCCTACAAGTTTTCTTTCACCAACGTCATCCCAACAGGTTGGTGTACGACATCTCTTTCCATATAATGCTTCATATGGTGCCATCTGAATATTCGAATGGAAGCTATTGTTATAGGAAAAATTCTACCAGTGGTAAATATTGATCCCACATACCCTGAAAGTCAAGTGAGCAAGATCTCAACATGTCTTCTAAGGTCTGAATGGTCCGTTCTGATTGTCCGTCTGTCTGAGGGTGGTAAGCAGTGCTCAAATGAAGTTCAGTATCCAGGGATTTCTAAAGACTTTTCCAAAATCTTGAAGTAAAACGGGGATCACGATCAGAAACAATCGATAGGGGTACTCCATGAAGTCTCACAACTTCATTAATATATAGTCTTGCTAGACGTTCCAGGGGTAGATCTTCTCTTATAGTAATAAAATGTGCTGACATGGAAAGACGATCAACAATAACCCATATTGCATCGTTCCTTCTAGGATTCTTTGGTAGCCCCATGACAAAGTCCATCGTAATATTGTCCCACTTACACTCCGGTATGGGAAGAGGTTGCATGACTCCTCCAGGCTGTTGCCTTCCAGCATTCACTTGTTGACAAACCATACATCTTGACACAAAATCAGCAATCTCCCTCTTCATGTTGTCCCACCAAAAATGTTCCTTCAAATCTCTATACATTTTGGTGCTCCCAGGGTGTATAGAGAAATTGGAACTATGAGCATCATCCAACAATTCCCTTTTTAGATCAGGTATTTTGGGAACACAAAGTCTCTTCCCGAATTTTAAAATTCCATCTTCATACACAAAGTCTCTCAATCTCCCATCATTCACAGCATTAATCTTCTTTTGAAATTCTTCATCACCAATCTGAGAACTCTTAATCCTTTCTAGTAAAGATGGATTGGCAACCATTTGAAAAAGCATTGATGTTTCACCTTCCCTGGTTATTCCCATGTCCATCTTCACTAGATCCATGAAAATTGGATCCCTTTCAATTTTCATATTGTTCAAAACTCCATGGTCTTTTCTACTCAAAGCATCTTCCACCTTGTTTTCTTTCCCCGGGTGGTAGTGTATCGTGCAATCATAATCCTTGAGTAATTCAAGTCATCTCCTTTGCCTCATGTTGAGTTCTTTTTGTGAGAAAATATACTTCAAACTCTTGTGATCAGTATAAATCTCACATTTTTCACCATAGAGGTAGTGCCTCCATATCTTCAAAGCAAAGATCACAGCTGCTAACTCGAGATCATGAGTAGGATAGTTTTGTTCATGAATTTTCAACTGTCGTGATGCATAAAAAATAACTCTATCATTCTGCATAAGGACACAACCAAGTCCTTTATTTGATGCATCACTATAAATAACAAACGCATCATTCCCCGATGGTAGAGTCAATATAGGAGCATTGACTAATCTTCTCTTCAGTTCTTCAAAACATTATTCACACTCTTTTGTCAAAACAAATTTAACCCCTTTACGTGTGAGCTTCGTTAATGGGTTAGCCAATCGGGCAAAATTCTGGACGAAACATCGATAATAACCTGCCAAACCAATAAAACTGCGTACCTCAGTTATACTCATAGGTGCTGGCCATTTATGGATTGCCTTGGTCTTAGAAGGATCAACAGAGATTCCATATTTAGAGAAAATATGGCCAAGAAAAGAAATCTCATGAAGCCAGAATTCACACTTGCTAAACTTCCCATATAATTCATGCCTCCTCAGACTCTTCAAGATAATGCGCAAGTGATTTTCATGATCTTCGTAGGTATTGGAGTATACTAAGATATAATCAATAAATACCACCACAAATTCATCGAGATACTCCTTGAAAACTCTATTCATCAGATCCATGAATACAGAGGGTGCATTAGTCAATCCAAACGGCATTACAGTAAACTCGTAATGCCCGTACCTGGTTTGAAATGATGTCTTCGGAATGTCTTCCTTCTTCACACACAACTGATGGTATCCAGATCGAAGGTCAATCTTTGAAAAGTATTGAGCTCCATGTAGTTGGTCAAATAAATCATCAATGCGTGGTAGGGGATACTTGTTCTTTATTGTTATTGCATTGATCTCCCTGTAGTCGATACATAACCTCATAGATCCATCTTTCTTTTTAACAAAACGAACAGGGGCTCCCCATGGAGAAACACTATGGCGAATAAATCCCTTATTACTCAATTCCTCTAGTTGTTTCTTTAGTTCAACTAATTATACAGTGGCCATTCTATAAGGGGTCTTCGATATAGGCCTTGATCCAAGAATCAAATCAATGGAAAACTCAACTTCTCGTTCTGGAGGATGTCCAAGTAAATCTTCCGGAAATACATCTACAAATTCTTTCACAATGGGTACATCCTCTATTTCAACATTCCTTTCCTCACCGACAGTTATTTCATTCTATTCCTCCCCAATAATTGAATTAAGTTGAGCTACTGGGGGTGGATCTAAATAAGAATTAGGTGGTGATGATTCTGCTCTAAAAATAAGGTGTTCGTTATCATTATCATCAAGAATCGTAACCTCTTTCTTCTTACAACAAATCTTTGCATCATAGTCTGAAAGCCAGTCCATACCGAGGATTATGTCAAACTCAATCATAGGTATGACGATGAGATCAGCAGATAATGAACATTTATGTGCTCTAATGGGGACTGATTCACAAAACATTGTTGCAATGATACTTCCCTTAGGAGTTTTAACTGACAACTCCCTTGTTAAATCAAATTGGAAATATCTAATTTTCTTAGAAAACTGGGAAGATATGAAACAATGCGATGATCCAGAATCAAATAATGCATTTGCTAAACTTGAGGAAACCATTAAATTACCTGCCACTACGTCTTTCGGAGCTTCTACCTCAGCAGTAGTGATAGCATAAGCCTGGCCTTGATCCCTTGGCCTTTTCTGAGGTAAGTTCTCCTGACGCTTAGGACATGAATTTGCATAATGCCCCATCTCCCTGCAATTATAGCACTGAACATTGGTAGCTTCCTTCTTCCCTTTGCAATCATGAGCTTGGTGGCCTTTTTCACCACATTTGTAACAGACACCCATTCCCTTCAAGCAAGTACCGGGCTGTTTCTTCCCGCATTTACCACAAGATAGATATTCAACCTTTCCCTTCTTCCCCTTATTCCCATTCCCAGATTGATCATAAGGTCTCTTCTTCTCTTGCTTTTCTTTAAAGTCATAAGACTTAGAGAATTGCTTTTCGGTCTTGATAGCACATGAGACAATGTCTTCGTACGACGAAAATGATTGTGAGACTAATGCTCGACGAAGAAATGGTTTTAACCCATCAAAGAAACGATCAATCTTACTTCTTGGGTTACGTATGTAATCTCCAGTATACCTTGCTAACCTTGTAAAGTTAGCCTCATACTTTGTGACATTCTCATCATCCTTTTGTCTCAGACTTAGAAATTGCCTTTCCATATCTGCTCGATGGTCGCGAGGAAAGTATTTTTCTAAAAACAGATCTTTGAACTCCCTCCATTCCATATTTGATACTTCATCATCTTCCTTCATGTTTTGAATCAATGACCACCATTGATCAGCATCTCCAGTGAGGCGGTAAACTGCCATGATAACTTTTTCCCTTTCACTGCTCCCCAAAGCCTGAAATATTTTCTCTAGGGAATTTATCCATTGCTCAGCTACTAAGGGATTTGTACTCCCATTGAACGTTGGTGGTTGTTGCCTCATGAATCGATCTAAAATTGATCCTCCACGCTGTGGATCAGGGTGATCCATACGGGTAAGGTTATTATTCATAACCTGAGTAAGTTGTCCCAGTATGGTGATTAGCTGATCGGCACCAGTTGCATCACCAGCCCCACTATAATTATCTTGAGAAGTAGGGAAATCCCTACATGGAGTGCGTGCATTGATACGGTTTCCATTTCTTCCACTAGGCGCCATTTCTAAACAATGGCATAAACTAGATCAGTTTATGAATCAATATACATAATCCCATACTTATAAAACACTTAACATAAATTGAACTATTTATGGATATAATCCATAATAATAAGAATGTTTTCTTTGAGGAAGTATATACTCATAATCCCTTCAAAATGATTTGTAAAGAAAATGAGAGTTATCCTAAGCATATCCCTCGGGAGTGTCGTAACCAAGAGTGCAACAAGGCCCGTTGTCGTGCACCAGTTCCCGTTCGAGTCTAGTTCAAAGCGGTGTTTTCGGGTTTTACCCCTAGGTACATATGTGCCAGAGCTGCCTCTACCTGCTCGTATCTAGACAGGGATGTATTGCTCGGAAAACTCACAAAATCTCTACAATACCAAAATTCTAGGAAGTTCTTCTATACTAATCCTCAAAGTTCATCTTAGGTCTACGTGCTCTAATCAGAGTTTATCTAAATCTAGTTTCCAAGGTTTGTAATAAACTTCCTCTGATACCAACTGTAATGCCCCGACCCTAGTTACCCAGGGTCAGTGCATTATTACATAACATTGTCATGATCACAAGAAAGATCAAATCTCGAAAGACCGATTGGTTTAGTAGCCTTGGAAACACTAGATATATTCAGAAGTTTTACATTACATCATAAAATGAAAAACTACTACAACAACATAATTTCTCCATAATCCACACTCATATCCCCACATAATATCCCGGCAGGTCATTCATAATTTACTTCTTCACTTCCTGGGAAAAATAAAACATAGAAAAGGGGTGAACTCAAATGCCCAGTAAGGATAACAATATAGCGGAAACTTTCATAAATAAGAATAAACATTTAAGGCAATGTATAACTAAAACAAAAGCCTTTAAAACTTGAACTTTCAACATTGTATGGAATAAATAAAATGAAATAATGCCATTTACTCATTCACATGGATATTCTACTAATCGAATAATCACATGAAAAATCACTAACCACTTTCATAATGTTGGAATGCATAATGCCAGACTATCATAACCACATAGCCAAGGCCTTGTGCCAAGACTACAAATAAGATTTTGTAAAGGCCTTGTGCCAAGACACTAGTTTTTCTCATGAGACCTACCGATGCATCGAGGAGCTATAGCGGGCTCCACCCGTCACATATTAAGTCCAATGCATTCCCATATGAAAAGGTTTAAACATAACATAAACATTCGTATTAAAACTAGCATACGAAATGTTATAAACTATGAATGGTATAAAAATAGAACATCCACAGTCAAACATATCACAAAACCTTCAATACAATATAGAATTTTTGTATCATAATAAATAAACTTCAAATAAGCGTAAAATCCATCAAAGGATGTTGGCATAGATGAAATCAAAACACTTTTTAGAGAAATATCTCTTTCTATTTTTGAAATCATTTAAGAGCCATATAAAATAAAACATTTTCTTGAAAATATTCTTATAAGCTTGTAAGGAAATCTTTGAATATTTTATAACGGCGGAAAATAACCGCACCCGCCGTATAAGTTAAAAAAACATTCTTACCTTAATTCTGTCGAAAAGGTTAAAAGGGACCTTGTTTTGAAAAAGACAGAAAGATTCCTCTTATAAAAAGTAAAACAAGGGTATAAATGACTTTAACCCATATTCTTGTAAAAATGTTTTGAAATACATTTTGAAGAAACATGGATGTGGATGATAACGAGATCCCAGTAGATTATTACGTATAAACAACCTCAGATAATGAAGAGATTGTGAAATAACCCATACCTTGTACTTTTTCTTAGTTGGGGTAGGTTAACCTCCTGTATAATGGTGAAATAATTGTTATAAAATTATATAGGAATCATATACATTAATATGATATCATATATGATCTTTTAATATTGATTTGATAATAATATCTTAGTATTATCGTTGTTTCGGGTGTTAACTTACTTGTTTTCTTTTATATGTTTTGTTACGTAAGACATGTTTATAAAGGATAGGTTTTATATTATTCATATCCAGAATTATATCAAGTCCATAAACATTATTTTTTTAAATCATCAAATTATAATTATACTTGAATGGATACGATGGAGAATGAATCTCATCGCGTTCGTGGAGACGGTAGTCCGTACGTACGCACGAGCGAAAATATCATTCTTTTGATATTAAAATAATATATAAATGGATGGTATATCATATATACAGAATAATTAACATGTTATATTTATTATTTACATGAGTTAAATATCATTATTATACCCATCCAAATAATAATATATTGAATAACAATTACACCACGACGTGGAGACGGTAAGCCGTACATATGCACGTATGGTGACATGTTATTCAAAGGGTGAATAGAATACTGAATATGGTTGTACCATATTTATAATAACATCACAGTATATATATGATACTGGAGTTATTATTTTAGAATGGTAACAATAAATAAAGAAGAAGTGGAAGAAGAAATGAACTTTGAAAAGGGTGGTGAAATCATTACCTCTTCTTCGGGTTCTTCCTTTTGATTTGATCAAAAGGGATCATTAGGTTGGCTTTCTGATCAAACTAAGGCCTCTAGGTTGTAGTGAGGGAAGTTGGAAGAGTATTTGGGCAGATTTTGGCCGAACCAAAAGGCTTTGAAGGTGTGAAGAAATGAGGAGGGGTGCCCTTTTATGAGAAGGGTGAGGGGCACCTTTGGAAAAGCTAGAAATATTAATTTATAATAAATTAATATTCTGTTTCTAATGGCTCCAAAGTTGATTATTCAAATTTTAAGGTGGGTATGGGTCGAAAAAAACTCAACCAATATAATTTAGACAGGTTTGGGTACTTATATTAACCTTATCTTTAAGTATTAACTCTAAGTTAATTAGTTTCACTTTTACAATGTCTCTTTGTATTTTTTTATAATATGGTTAATAAACTTACTATATATATCCAAGAGACCCCCAAGTGGTACATTAATGATGAAATTATCAGGATATAAGTCTCTTGTATGAGCCTTAGATTTTTAGGAATTTAATATCAATTAATAATATAATATTATTTTTAAGAACTCTTTTATGTTAATTTTGACACTATTCAATAGTGGATTTTTTTGAAACTCATAACAACTTTATTACTTCAAAAAAGTCTATTAAATCAATAATAATATATAATATTATCCTATAAAATTATTTTAATTAATTAAAAGTTTCATATTATATTTATTTGGGTATTTATAATATCAATTATTTTAATTTTTCACTATTATAGTAATTAATTCATCATCATTCTGTCATAAATAAATTAAATTATTTAATGTCTAAAAATTATAAATAAAATATCATTATGTAGGAAATCTTTTTATCTTTCTAATTAATATTTATAATCTAAAATCCAAAATATATAACCCTATGTAAAAATTGTTTTTCTAAAAGATATATGCTTGTGTCATTTTTGTATTCATTTTAACTTAATTAAAAAACATTTCCCTATCACCTACAAGTGGCACCATGGGGTCCCAAAATCGGCCCAAATATGCCTATGGTTGAACATGTATCAACCAATAAGGCTAGGACACGTTTTAGGGTAATTTAGAATTATTATAATATTATTTTTTAACCCTTATTTACCGGATTTACCCTTAACCATGGTAAATAAAATATTTACCGCAGTAATTATTCAAAATGTCTAAAAATAAAAGTTACCTATTTACACAATTTGAACATCCTGATTCCAAATATGGAATCCATTTTTCTAAATTCAAAACATAGAAGTGGAAGAAATTAATTTAAAATTAATTCCCGTTGTCAAAACAAAAAGCGTGTTTTTAAGAGATAATAACTATCAAAAGATTGACACTTGTTTATGTTCGGTTTAATTGTAAAATTATGTCCAATGACCAAAATTATATTAAATGGTAAAAATATATTCTAAATATACTTTAAAACCACTAAAATTCGTAATTTATCACTATTAATTATTTTGATCAACAAAGTTGTTTTTAATTAAAATTTAGTAATTTTCACTATTCATCAAAATATGAAAGTTATCCGAAAAGTACCAAAATTTCACCTTAGGATAAATTCGATATTCCGAATCCAAAAATGAAGTCCATTTTGAAATATAAAATATATATAATTTCAAAAATTAGGTATTACTATTTATAATGGCTAGTTTGATTGGTTATGGTGTGTCAGAACTCGGTGTTGCGTACAACACACGCTATCACATTATTCAAAGAGAAGCGTACCGTAGAAGCTTGGTTTGTTACAATACTAATCATAATTATAATTTAAATTTTTAAAAACATTGAAAGAAAATGGGATTTTTAATAAAAGTCGATGTTTTTCCCTATTCATTGAAAAATCAATATTTTTAGAAAAATATAAATAATTCATCATAAGAGAATTTTAAGAATATGAATTCAAAAATGAAATTCATTTTTGAAAATAAATTTCATAAAAATTAAAAATTATAATTATAATATTCTCTTATAAAAATAAACATAACACATATTTGAAGAAAATGTTTTTTTGAAGAAAAAAATGATGTTACTAAAAATTGGGAGATTATTTACAAAGCATTAATTACTAAATTATAAATTAGTGGGACCAATATATATATATGTTTCTTAAAATAGTTACTACAACAGATTCCCACTGTCACTACCTGTCCTCGGGGCCCGTGCTGTGACTACCCCAAGCCCGCCTTCCAAAGGCCAGGGGCTGGTGACTAGCACCAAAGGAAAATCCCAGATAAAAAGGGAAGGCCTTGCCTTTAAACCTGTAACACACACAGTCTGAACACAAGTAGTAGATGCAAAAAGTACTAAAATAGAATAGAAAGGAATGACGAATGTAAGTGGGACAGTATACAAATCCAACTGAACAACAAGTACAAGTACAGGTAAAAAGGGGAAAACAGCTCTTGGATCATCCACTGGGGAATCCTACCTGAAGGGTAGGTACAGATCTCGAACAACCCATCCCTAAGGTACGTCTTGTCTAGTACAGCTCCGAGAAGCCTCCCGTCTGTCACCTTCAGCCTCGAACACTACTGACTGTCGTCTCCACATAACACAACAAGATGTGAGCGAAGCCCGTTCAGGGGTGAGTATAACAATACTCATTAGGGGACCCGAGACCCCTGAAGGTCTCCCAGAACCCACCAAGGATAAACCAAAGAAGAAAGATACAATCATGAAGTATTAACCAACCATACATAGGTATATGCCCATACATATACCTAAGTTACCAATCACAGTCCGACTATAACTCTCGAGCCCAAGCACAACCCATTCCACAAAGAAAGGAAATTCAATCACCTCGATGATAATGATTGAAAGACAAGACTCAGCTAACATAGGTATACAACTCATGAAGAGGGGGTAGAGAGGATTAGATGTAGCCTCTGAATAATCTCCTCTGTTGAACCCACATAGGATCCTGGAACAGTATCAGCGCAGTCGAACCCACGGAGGATCCCAGTATAGAAGTCATCGTTGTCAAACCCATGGAGGATCCCGGAAAAGAATTTATTGCTGTCGAACCCACATAGGATCTCAGTACATAAATCATTACTGTCGAACCCATGGAGGATCGTGGTACTGTATCGTCACTGTTGAACCCACGGAGGATCCCATCATCTCAGTCACAGCCAGCCATAGGGTCCCCGCACACAGCACGCTTGATTCTGAGAGGGTCCGCTCCTTGAGTCAAGTGTTGATACCTCAACTACCACAAATTCTCAAGTTGATATATCCCAAAGTTCCATCTCATCCTAAGGAACCCACGCGACAGACGGGCGTGCCAATTGGACGCCCGGTCTGTGAGTTATTGGCATTTCTGTTCCAGGGGCCCGGTTGGTTTTTAAGTTCAAACCAACTCAAGCGTACGCCAACTGTGTCCAAACCTCAATTTGGGATATTCCAAAAGAACATTCTCTCTCTAAGAATTTCCTCACCGCTGGTGGTTAGTCAATCGGATACCCATAGTCCAAGATAGGGACGAAAAGGTGTAAACTGGCCAAATGGGCTCGGGTGTGGTCTGACCCAGTCGGACAGACACCGCCCGACCCGGTCTATACCGAAGTCTTACCTAATATGTGGATCTGAGATAGTTTGAGGAAGCAGCCTGAGCTGAGGACACGGTCCGGCCCGAAGAGATGGCCTGACCCGACAGGCGGCCCCAACCGAGGGCGGCCTGGCCTGAGGTGGCCCTGCCTAAGGCGGCCCGGTCGAAGGTAGTCCGGCTAAAGACGGACCACCCTAGGGGTGGCCCGGTCGAGGGCGGCCTGGACGATGGTGGCCCGGCCGAGGGCGGCCCGACCGTGAGCAGCCCCGCCGAGGGCGCCCAGGCTAATGGAAACTCGACCGAGGGCACCCCGGCCCAGGGTGGCCCGACCGTGGGTGGCCCGGTCGAGGGCGGCCTGGCCGAGGGCGGCCCGGCAGATGGCTGGCCGGCCGAGGGCGGCCCGCCCTGGCCACACCTAGGGGGTGGCATACGCCCCCTGGCACCCAAACGGTATAACCGTTCTGGTGGACCAAACCGGTGCCAGGTGGCGCTGGTCCAACTCACGCTGGACCTGACGCTCCTCCCAGCTAGCCGAGTGGCCAGTCACTCCGGCTCCATGGCGACCGTCCCGACTGGCTGACCCAGCACCTCCACCACGGTGCTATTGCGCCGCGGTCATGCTTCCCACCGCACGGCGCGACAGTGCCACGCCTCTTCCGCCGTTCCATGGTTTTGTCGTGGCCCTCGGCTCCGCTGCATGGCGAGACGGCCCCACACACCCCTATCGTGGCCCATCGTGGCCGCATCTCTCCTCTCACGTGGCATGATGCTACCACTCCCTCTTTGCAACTCGGTGGCCTTACGCCACCGGTTTTCTTTGCGGTCCGCCTCCATCATCAATAAACAAAGACAACCCAAGTGGGAGGGTCGACCCATGTTCGTGAGGTCTGAACCATCCATGTCATGGCAATAACATTTGTCATACCAATCCAAAAAATTTAACAATGAAGAACGGAGTTTTAATCTCATATTTAAAATAACTCAAATCCCCCTACCTTGATTCGATGAACATTAACGATGTCACGAAAAAATGGCAGATGCCGATTCATTGACGTCAGGAAGCATCTTAGGAAGAAGCGGCGCAGGTGTTCTTCGCGGGCGGATCCTTCTATTTTGGCTTGGTGAAAGATCGAAGATGGTGTTCGTCGTTCTTCAGAGATGAGGAGCGTTCTTCGTGTTCTTCGTCGAGAGGATGAAGCTCTCCAAAATATCCCAATTCCTCTCTCAAAGTCCCACCCAAATTAATGTTTCCAACCAACCAAAAAAATAATCGTTTTGTCTATTATTTTATTGTTGGCAATTATTTAAAAATATCTAAAAAAATTAATTAATTGTGGTCATTAATTAATTTTTTAAGTGTGTTGGCACCATTATGGGGAATTTCAAGAGTTTCCCCCATTTATGGGGATCTCAAGGGGTTTAAAGGGGGGTTAGAGGAGTTAAAGGGTTCGGGTGGGCCCAACCTAATAATATTCCTCCCAAGGGTGGTTATGTGAGGGTGGGCCCAACCTCCAACCTCCACTTGGAGGATTTAACCACAAACAAAATAAAAATGAGTTACACACATTTTTGTTTTAATTTATTTAGAAACCCAAAAAATTAACTTCTATTCTCATTAAAATGCAACAACTGTGAAGATCTTAATAAGAAATCACCAGCATTTTGAGTTCAATGGTGCCCTTATATTTCAATTCTGAGCACTGGTTCATAGGATATAAAATCCCGCTCGTACGATTATTGAACGTACCCAAACAAAACTTCAGAACTTGATTCTGAGCACAGCGGGCCTCAGAATCAAGCACCGTCAGAAACTACAGACTCCTAAAATTCCCATGTATTTTAAAAAAACTTTCTGCAGAATTTCGGGGTCTTTAAATTCTCCCCACCTCAGGGATTTACGTCCCTGTTAGATATAACTCACACTAAGGAAACAAATGAGGGCACTGAGCACGTATCTGAGCCTCCCGCTCCCATATGCTCTCCTGGAGGTTCATGTGCTTCCAGCGAACACGCACCAGATGTATCGAACATCCACATAGGACTCGCTCTTTTCGATCCTCAATCTCCACTAGATCCTCTGTGAAAGTCACCATGTCATCGATATCCAGCTCCCCATGGTCGATGATGTGGGATGGGTCGTGCACGTATCTCGTCAGCTAAGATAAATGGAAGACGTCATGCACCCTGTGCAACTTAGGTGGAAGAGCCAAGCGGTAAGATACCTCGCCTACTCTTCTAAGGACCTGGAAAGGTCCGATGAATCACAGAGATAACTTTCTGCCTCGTCCAAATCTTCGTAGACCTCATCGAGGTGAGACCCGTAGAAAGACGTGGTAACCATCCTTGAACTACAGTGGTCTCCATATCCTATAAGCAGTGGAATTATACCTTCTCTGTGCAGTCTTCATTCGCTCCTAGATGATCTGTACTGTCTCTGTCATAGCCTACACCATCTATGGTCCCACAAGTGCTGACTCCCTGGGGTCAATCCAGCACAGTAGTGATCAGCAAGGTCGGTCATACAGTTCCTCGAAAGGTGCCATCCCGATGGTGGAGTGGTAGCTGTTGTTATAGGTAAACTCTTCCAAGGGTAAATGATCCTCCCAGCTATGACCGAAGCCAAGAATGCATGCACATAGCATGTCTTTGAGAGTTTGTATGGTTCTCTCAGTATGACCATCCGTTTGAGGATGGAAGGTGGTGATCAAGCGAAGCTGCGTTCCGAAATCCTCCTGCAACCCCTTCCATACCCAGGAAGTGAAATGAGCATCTCGATCAGAGATGATAATTGATGGCACACCCTGAAGTCGTATGATCTCCCACACATAGAGGTGTCCCAGGCTCTCAACTAAACCCTACTCTCTGATTGGTAGGAAGTGGGTCGACTTGGTGATTCGGTTAACGATCACCCATATCGAGTCATGACTCCTGGATGTACGTGGAAGACCCATCACGAAGTCCATGGATATCCAATCCCACTTCCACTCTGGGACCTCTAAGTGTTGAACTAATCATGCTGGATCCTGGGGCTCTACCTTGACTTGCTGACAAGTTAGGCATTGTGAGACAAACTCAGCAACTGCCTTCTTTATACCTGGCCACCAGTGCTGTTGTCGGAGGTCCTGATACATCTTCGTCACCCCTAGATGTACCTCTAATGGATATGTGTGGAAATATCTCAACACTTCCTCATGAAGTGAAATTGGTACCACAGTACGTCCTCTAAATAGAATGACGTGCTCCCCACCTTTAGAAAATCCATCAGGTGTCTACCCTATGAATATCTGAGCATGTCGCATCTCACAGTCAACGTCCCCATGTTGTGCCTCCCTGACTCATTGAAGAAGTGGAGGAGTGACTGTGAGGGACTGTAGAAACACTGCTCTATCTTGATCCACAAAGGATATCTATAACACGGACAACTACTTCGTCGCCTCTCCTAGCAGCTGAATGCCTGATCTCCTGCTGAGAGTATCTGCTAAAACAATCCCCTTCCCATGAGTATAGACTATCTCGAAGTCATAGTCCTCTAGGAACTCAAGCCAACACCATTGTCTCAGGTTTAGGTACTTCTGGGAGAAGATATACCCGAGACTCTGGTAGTCAGAGTAGACTGTAAAACATTCTCCCATAAGATAGTGCCACCACATCCTCAAGGCGAACACCAATGCTGCTAAATCCAATTCATGGGTAATGTAGTTTTTCTCATGCTGTCTCAAATTACATGAACCATACGCGATCAATGTTTGCTACTGCATAAGGACACACTCGAGTCTAGTCCCTGATGCGTCACAGTAAACTATGTATCCAACGCCCTCCTCTGATAGGCTCAATATGGGAGCTCTAGTCAACAACTGCATCATCTCCTAAAACCTCTGCTGGAATCTCTCTGACCATAAGAAGGGTTTCCCCTTCTTCTTAAATGCTAAAAGCGGTGCTGCAACTCTGGAGAATCTTGGCACAAATCACTGATAGTTCACAGCCAGTCCCAGAAAACTTCGCACCTCCATCACACTCCTGGGCGGCTCCCAAGCAATTACTTCCTCGATCATCAATGGATCCACTGAAACTAAAGCCTATGAGATGGAATGTATCAGAAAGTGTACTTCTCGGATCTAGAACTGGCACTTCAAGAGCTTACCATAAAGATGGTTCTCTCGGAGTGTGTCTAGTACTACCCACAAATGGTAGGCGTGATCCTCCTCGGCAGATGAGTAGATCAGAATGTCATCGATGAAGACTACTAAAATGTGATCAAGGTATTGCTGAAATATCCTGCTCATGTGTCCCATGAACAATTTTGGTGCATTGGTTATGCCGAATGGAATAACTAAGAACTCGTAGTGGCCATACCAGTATCTAAAGGTTGTCTTCTGCACATCCTCATCCCGTACTCTAAGCTGGTGATACGTCGACTGAAGATCTATCTTCGAGAACCAATGTGCTTTTTTCATCTGATCAAAGTGGTCATCAATCCTCGAGAGTGGGTACTTGTTCTTCACGGTCACCTGGTTCAGGCGATGGTAGTTGACGTAGAGCCTTAATCTCCCATCCACCTTCTTGGTGAATAGAATCGGGGATACCAGGGTAAAACACTAGGTCAGATGAACCCCTTCCCCTGAAAGTCCTCTAGCTGTACCCTCAGCTCTCAAAGATCTGCAAGAGCCATCCGATATGCTGGTGTAGATATCGGTGTCGTCCTGGGGTACAGGTCAATGCAGAAGTCCACCTATCTGTGAGGAGGTAGTCCTGGAACATCATCAGGAAAAACATCAGCATACTGATCCACCACAATAGGAAAACTCGGACTCTGCACATCAACCACTCTAGGGATGAGACTAGCCAATTGATGTGTGATCGGCTGCCCCTCCTTTGAATGAGTCCATCCTACACTGAAAAGGATCCCTTCTTTCCAGTGAAGGTAAACCTCATCCCATCCCCATGCACACACCACACTTTCCACCTAATAAAGTCAATCTGAGCAAGAACTGTGGATAACCAATCCATACCCAAGATGATGTCGTAAATCCTTGACGTCGCTACAAGGAGATCCCAGCTGAAGCTCTCACCTCATAGAGTAAGCTCACACTACCGGCACCATTCCGTAATCATTGAATCTTCTCCCGTAGAAGTATTTAGTCCTAAGGATCGAGCCAACGGCTCCATCGGAATCTCAGAGCTCCGAACGAGGGCAGCGAAAATAAAAGAATCACTCGCACCTATGTCTATAAGTACTACAACAAAGGTGGAGTAGACATAGACAGTAACTCGAATCATCTCAAGTGCACCATGGTCGTAGGACTTGACTACCTAGAGATGAGCCCGCCCCTATCTGTCAGATCCCTGTGGTCAGGGTGGACCTCCTGGTGGTGGTGGTTGTAGGACCACAAAACGTCGTCCACCACTTGCTGCTCGGCCAGCTCCTCTGCCACTTACGGCTGCTCCCAGCAGACCACCACGGTCGAACATCTGACTCTGCCTGGGAGGTCCCTCTACTATCTACTACTCATCTGCATGGCGGGTCGAGCAGTCTCAATCCATGTGACCATGCCCGCTGCATGCATATCATTGCCTACTCCTCGTATGACTGGATCTGTCTTTTGTTCCCCACACAACCAAACCTATATCCTGGGGTCTCCCACCTGATGCCCTGGTCCGATTGGACCTATGATAAATCTGTCTATTTCCAGCTGTAAAAGACTCCGCTACATGTCGCCCTATGGTAGGTCTCGCTGCTAGTGACTGCTCAGCAAGAAAACTCTCCACAAGAAGGGCTCGCTCCAGCACCCCCGCCTGCGTCGGAATGCTGAGGGCGCCAGTCCCTGATGAATGGGTCCCATACTATATCCATGGAGTAGCGCGAGAGGTCGGTTAACCTCGCTTAGTACTGATCTACCGTCATGCTACCCTACTTTAGATGTAGTAACTCCTATATTCACACCACACGAAGGGTGGCTGGACAAACTCTGACCGGAAGAGACTCTCAAAGTATACCCAGAGTAATGATGCCTCGTCATGCACCTAGAGCATCAGGATCCACCATCTGCCTGCTTCTTCATGCAGAAGACTTGCGGAAAGGATCACCATGAGGTCGGGTGGTGTCCTTACCAATATGAAAACTCTCACAACAGCCTCTACCCAATCCTCAACTGCCTATGGGTCCATCTATCCCCAGAACCTGAGCGGCCTCTGGCGATGGAGCTCTTGCAATTCACTCAGACGGCATGCACTATCTTCTGCTCGAGCTGGTGGTATCAGTGGCCCAACGGGTAGTGGTACTGCTGGTACCTCCACTGTGATGGGGCCCTGCATCGAGGCCTCGTCACTCTGTGGGATACCATCTCATACGAAACTCACAACACTAGCTGGCTGCCTATGTGGGGCCATCATGAAATGAAACAAGCGTGCCATGGTCAAAACAATATACCTAGTGAGCTGACATAAAGTAATCATGAAGAAAACTTCTCAAAGGAAACACACATGCAATCTGTGTTTTCGTGCACTGATTCAGAAATTAGAAGTCAGAGTCCTAGTGTATGGATACGTCAGCCACCGCACCAACACCGGTTTCCCTAAACTGATAACCACACCCAAAACACTTAACAATATTGCTGTTAAAAGAATCAGATTCCATGTTCTGTGGTAGAACCGACTCATCTGATACCAATTTTTCCCAACCCATCCTCGGGGCCTGTGCTGTGACTACCCCACGCCCGCCTTCCATAGGCCAGGGGCTGGAGACTAGCACAAAAGGCGAATACCTGATAAAAAGGGAAGGCATTTCATTTAAACCTGTAACAAACAGAGTCTGAACACAAACAGTAGAAGCAAAAAAGTTCTAAAATAGAAAAGAAAGGTGTGCTGAAAGTAAGTGGGCTAGTATAAAAACCCAACTGAACAACAAGTACAAGTACAAGTAAAAATGGAAAAACATCTTCTGGATTTTCTACCAGGGAATCCTACCTGAATGGTAGGTACAGATCTCAAACAACCCATCCCTGAGGTATGTCCCTTCTATTCCCGCTCCGAGCAGTCTCTCTTCTGTCACCCTCAGCCTCGATCACTATTGACCGTCATTTGCACAGAACACAACAAGGTGCGGGCGATGCCCGTGAAGGGGTGAGTATAACAACACTCAGTAGGGGACCCAGAGACCCCCGAAGGTCTCCCAGAGTCCACCAAGGATAAAACATAGAATAATGATACAATCACGAAGTATCAACCAACCATACATAGGAATATACCCATACATATACCTAAGTTACCAATCAGGGTCCGACTCCAACTCTCGAGCCCAAGCACAACCCTTTCCACAAAGGAAGTAAAGTCAATCACCTCGATGATAATGATTGAAAGACAAGACTTATCTCACACAGGTATACAACTCGTGAAGAGGGGTAGATATGATTAGATGTAGCCTCTGAATCATATCCTCTATCGAACCCACGTAGGATCATGGAACAGTATCAGCGTTGTCGAACCCACGGAGGATCCCTGTATAGAAGTCATCGCTGTTGAACCCACAGAGGATCCTGGTAAAAAATTCATCGCTATTGAACCCACAGAGGATACTGGTACAGAAAGTATCATTTTTGAACCCACAAAGGATCCTGGTAAAGTATCTTCTCTTTCGAACCCACAGAGGATCCCATCATCTCAGTCGCAGCAAGTCATAGTGTCCCCGCACACAACACACTCGATTCCGAGAGGGTCCCCTCTTCGATTCAAGTGTCTATTCATCAAATACAAAAAATTCTCAAGTTTATGTATCCTGAAGTTCCGTATCATCATAAGGAACCCAATGTGATAGATGGAACGCCAATCAGACGCCCAGTCTGTGAGTTTTGGCATTTCGGTTCCAGGGGCTCAGTTGGTTTTTAAGTTCAAACCAACCCGACAGTACCCCAACTGTGTCCAAACTTCATGTGGGATATTTCAAAAGAATCGTCTCTCTCCAAGAATTCCATCACCGTAGGCGGTTTTTCAATCAGACAACCGTAGCCCAAGATAGGGGGTGAAAAGGTGTCAACTGGCCAAACAGGTCTGGGTGCCGTCCGACCCAGTCGGACCGACCCGATCCACGAATCCGACCCAGTTCGAGGAAGATACTTGATCTAAGGGGACGGACCGACCAAAATATACGGCCCGACCCCACTGGCGGCCCGGCCCATGGCGGGCTGGCTGAATGCGGCCCGACCTAATGTGGCCCAGCCAAAGGCGGCCTGCCCTAGCCATATCCAGGGGTGGCATGCCCCCTCGAACCCGAACGGTATAACCGTTAGGGTAAACCAAAAATGGCACAGGTGGCGAAGGTCCAACTCACGCGGGACCCGATGAGGTCTCGCTCCTCCCGGCTGGCTGAGTGCCAGCCGCTCCGGCTCCATGGTGGTCGGGCCGGCTGGACGCCATCACCCCTCCACCGCGGCGAGACAACACCGCAGTTCTACTTCCCTCCGCGCGGCGCGACGACACCGCACCTCCAACGCCACGACCCAGTTTGGCCGCGGCCCTCGGCTCTTCCGCGAGGCGCGACGACGCCGCCCACCTCTACCGCGGCCCGTCGTGGCCGAGGCTCTCCTCCCGCGTGGTAGGACAGTGGAGCACCCTCTTTGCGACCTGGCGGCCTTGCGCCGCCAGTTTTCTTCATGGCCCGCCTCCATCGTCAACAAACAAGAACAACCCAAGGAGGAGGGTTGGGCTGTGTTTGTGCGGTCCGAACCCTCCTCATCATGGCGATAACATTTGGCACACCAATCCAAAAATTTGAAATATTAAGAATGGAGGATTAATCTCATATTTAAAATAACTCAAATACCCCAACCTCGATTCGATGAACGTTGATGAAGTCACGGAAAAAGGGCGGACGTTGATTTGTTGATGTCGGGAAGCGTCTGAGGAAGAAGCGTCATCGATGTTCTTCGTGGGCGGCTCCTTCTCTTTTGGCTTGGTCAAAGATCGAAGACTATGTTCCTCATTCTTCGAAGGTGAGGATAGTTCTTCGTGTTCTTCTTCGAGAGGATGAAGCTCTTCAAAATCTCCCAAATCCTCTCTCAATGTCCGACCCAAATAAAAGTTTCCAACCAGCCAAAAAATAATAATTTGTTTGTCTATTATTTTATTGTTGGAAAAAATTTCAAAAGTTAAGAAATTAATTAATTGTGGTCATTAATTATTTTTTAGGTGTGTTGGCACCATTATGGGGAAATTCAAGAGTTGCCCCATTTATGGGGAGCTCAAGGGGTTCAAAGTGGGGTTGGAGGAGTTAAAGGGTTCGGGTGGGCCCCACCTAATAACATCCTTCCAAGGGAGGTTATGTGAGGGATTGCCCCACCTCCAACCTCCACTTTTAGGTTTTAACAACCAACAAAATAAAAATGAGTTACACAAATTTTTATTTAAATTTATTTAGAAACCCAAAAAATTTACTTCCATTCTCGTTAGAATGCAACTGCGGTGAAGGTCTTACTAAGAAATCATCGACACTTCGAGTTCAACGGTTCCCTCATATTTTAATTCCGAGCACCGGTTCAAAAGATATAAAATCCTACGCGTACGTTTACTGAACGTACCTAAACAAAACTTCATAACCTCATTCCGGGCACACCGGGCCTCGGAATCAAGCGTTGTAACAAACTGGAGTCTCAAAAAATTCTTTTGTATTTAAAAAAAATTCCACTAAATTTATGAGTCTTTACACATGATAATTTAATGGGAATTTTATAATGGTCACATTTTAATAATAATAATAATAAATAGTTCACTTATGTTTGGTGTTTTGTATCTTATACGCTATCAAATATAATATTTATTTTTTATAAAATTATCACATTTAACTGATAAACAATAATATTTTAACATAAAACTCATTTTTTCATTGGTAACATTTGAACCGTAATCCCCATGAATGAATAAAATAAAATGAAACTTTAAAAATCCTGATCATAATGATAATCATTATATAATTTTCCATAGGTAAATATGTGATCCCCCTGTAATAATATAGGTTAATGGAATAACATATTTCCCAAAGAAGATAAATTGAGATGAGAAACCCTTACCTCGAGTTCCAATTTATTTGAAAACATTGTAACATCATTTTTAATAAATTTATATTTATTATTATTATATATAATAATCATTTATATACTTTTAATATCATATATGATCCATTTATATCATTTTAATACCCTTTATCAATAATTTATTTAAATGGCTGTTTTTGGGTGTTAACTTTTTCATTTTTCATGAGTATTTCAATTTATTAGTTCCAATACTTATACTTTTATTTTTTCATCATATATGGAATTTAATATTGATAAAAATATCATATTTATTCAATTTAAAAATATTTTTATTCATCGATAATGTTAAATATAGGAAAATGAATTACACCATTCATGGTGATGGTAGATCGTTTGTATGCATGAACGATGATTTCACTTTTGGATAGATTGATCGATTGAAAGGTAAATAAAAATTAATATTTAAAAAATAATTCAAATATCATATATATCATTTAAATTCATTAAATATATCTCTATTACCATCTAGGTAAAACGTAAATGAAAAAAATCACATTTCTTCATGGATGTGGTAGTCCAAACGCAAGCACGAGCGATGTTTTTGTTTTCCAAAAGATTGGAATGTAATAAGATAGATGTGATATTATAATTTAAAATTTTAATTATCTCATAATTATAATATATAAACATTAAACCCATAATAATAACCATTAGTGAAATGTGGTGGGTTAATGTGAATGGTATCTTTATATGGAGATGGTAAGCTGTACAAACCGACATCAAATACATTTACTTCAAATTTTATGGAAAATAGGGAGTATAATTTTGATTTAATAATAATAGTAATAAAATTTTACCATATTTAGTATACATAATAAATTATTTCTATTATAAAAACCATATATTTAGAGGAGGTAACAAATATGTAAAAATAAAGTTATCAGTTGAGGCAATTACCTCTTCATTGAAAGATAACCTTTATATGTCCTCTTAAGGATCCTAGGGATAGTCTTTTTGGATTAAAATAATTTATATAATGTGTTTGTAGAAGTTTCGAAGGGATTTATTTAGGGTATGGTCAAGATAGATTCCTCAAACTGTTGTAAGGAATATGAAGGAGGGGTGTAAATTATTAGACAGGGAGAAGACATAGTTGAAATTTCTTAAAAGATTAAAATATAATAAATTAATTCTCAAAGTTAAATTATTCCAAATGGGAATGAATTCAATTAAAAAGTGTATATAGTGGAAATAACATCATACAATGAAATCTATACCTACTTTTGTGTCATTTAAAACTATATCTTTTTTATTAACCCCTTGGTTAGTTATTTTTGAACTTAATCTCTATAATAACTATTTTAACCATAAAGGATTAAGAATGTTATAATAAATGAATCATTGACCCATAAATGGACCATAATTGGTTTCTTAAACATATTATATTCACATGGATGATGATAATATTTCTATTAATTTTAAATCATTTAAAAAAATATTATCTATTATAAAATATCACGAATGTAAATTTTGGAACCCTTCAATTAATTGGAGATTAAAAACACCATGATAAAGATTAAATTCTAAAAAATTATTTTAAAATATAAATAATATGTTATAATTGCCTAAAAAATTCCAGTAACCCAAAAAATATGTAAAATTATATTACATTTAATGTTTTTAAAATCATGTATTTTATCTTTATACTAATTTAATATATAATTTATTGACATTGCAGAAATATTTAATATAATTATTTAATAACTAAAAATTATAAAAAAGTATCATTACTATTTATTTCAGTATTCTAAAGATAACCATTAATATTAACCCATATCCTAATTTTTTACCTATGTGAACAAATAAGAGATATTTATAACTAAGAGAGTGACATATTGTAACTTTCATTGCTTTAATATAACATACATAATTTTCATGGACAATTTTTTCTTAAAAAATTATTATTTTACCCTAAATTAATATGAATCTAATTAAATTAATCCATTAGTAATTTATATAAAAAATGGTGACATTAACACTTAGCTATGACCAATATTAACACATTTTACCATTTTCTAATGTGATAATTTTCACCATGGTTACTATTCATAATGCCTAAAAAACAAGACATATTTTCAAAATTTAAACCTAATAATTTAAAATATTGAATATATATTATCAAATTCAATACATTTAAGTGTTTTGAGTTAATTTTTAAATAAATTCACAAAACATGATGAATGCTTCTTAATGAAAATTATAATTTTTAAACATAAAGATGAATTTATTTTTAACCCATTGAAAATAAAAATATTAGATTAATTTTAAAATTTTTATTGAATATATAATATATAAATTTCATCCAAATCATTCCCAAATAGTGATTAATTTAAATTATAAAAATACATTGCAGGCATAGAAACCTTTTTTAGAAAACTTATCTTTTAATTTCAAATGATTTGTTTTATTTATAATCAATTTATATTCAGTGAATTTATTTTATATGTGTGTGTACTATAATTTTTTAATAAAATTTTTAAATCATATTCATCCATTCTATTTAATTTTGAGGATATAATGGTAAATGATATTATGATTCATTTAGACTAGGGGTTTCATGCATCAAACGATATCGAAACAAATTTTTATTTTAATAGAAATATTTCAAAAAATATGAGGGTTTTACAAATTAAGTATGTATTGATATTTATGAAAATTTTATAGAAAATTTTATATTCAAAATTAAAGTAGTTTTAATAGGAATAGTGTGTCTAATATATATTCAAGTAGTTTTTTAGTAATAATAATATGGAAAATTAACTAATGTATTAATTGTTCAAAACTTGATTCCTTATACATGATTTGTTTTGTTTTATATAATATCAAGAGTAAAATCACATGAACATCATTATCTCAATTTTATGAAAAATATTCGTGAATTATTTTTCTAGGAAATAATCATGAACAATATGAATATATGGAAAATAAAAATCTCAAATTAGATTTTTTCTGGATTATGAAGAGTTATTCTCAGATGAATAATGGGAGTACTCTAAGGAATTTATTACCAAATTTTATAGATTTATTTGATGTTGTATTATTATTTTATTTATTTTTCCAATGAATTTTTTGTGAACAACATGTTTTTATTATTAGATTATATAAAATCTAATTAAAATATCCTTCTCATAAAATTTTTACTGTTGGTATTTATGAAGGATAATTGAATATTTTAATGTGAGGAAAATATATATTCATATTTTTGTGTGTAAAAAGATCGAATCATTTAGTGAAAGTAGATGCAGACATGGATCTGCTTTAGACTTACACGATTAATAGTTCAGAATTCATTCGTAGAGCATAATCATTTTGTCGACTGCTTATATAAACTATTAATTTCTGGATATTTTTTATTTGGAAATCTCAAAGGTCCCAAGAACTACCTAATAAAAACTGTAATATCATCATCAAAAATCATTCACTTGGTTAAATTGCTTTTTTTGTCTTTTGTGTGTTGTAACTGTTTGTGTTGTATAGTCAAACATAGTGTGTCTTGAAAAAGGTTAAAATACCCTTCAAAAAGGTACATATATGTTT
Source organism: Viscum album (assembly GCA_963277665.1). Classification (NCBI taxonomy): domain Eukaryota; kingdom Viridiplantae; phylum Streptophyta; class Magnoliopsida; order Santalales; family Viscaceae; genus Viscum; species Viscum album. Next base: position 114,002,567 of record OY728139.1, on the reverse strand, counting down.
AGTTTGTTCCCATAGATGAATGGGTTTAGTCTATCCTCTTATAATAATAGGTTCTGCATAACCCATAAAAAATTGGAATGGAGAACTCCTATAGGAATCCTAGTTTAGTATATCCCTTTAGAATTTTTGGTCATTCCTTATCCTTAACATAGAATCAGTTAGGACATATCTAGTGAAATTATATGATTTTTTTCACTTTTAAAATAATGTTTTAGTTTTTCACTTGCAAAATATAAGGTTATTTCAATACCAAAAAGTATAAGCTGTTAGGATCGAGTCCGTAAAACTCTAAGTTGGGTTTTCCAAGTAAAAGGCTAGGTTTTTTATAACATGTAAAAGGTAAGATAATTAGGTTAATCCACCAGGTGAGAATAAAAGGGATTTAAAGAAATTTCAATCATCTTGATAAGTGACATGTCATTGCGGTTCTTTTCTCTTGATTCATTAGAGGGGTTAGGGGCGTAAGATCATTTAGATCCTAACCACTATAGAGTTTATGTATTAATAATTTAATTTATATACTTTTAATTTATATTTATTTTCTTATAATTCGTTTGGTTTGATTGTTTAATGTTTGATCTAATATCATTCCGTGATTGATGATTAAAATTCAATTAATTTTTCCTGAAATAAATTTCAACCCCTCAAGTCCATTTCCATCATTTATATGGGGCCTCACAATGATGTTTAATGATATGAAAACATATAAAATTGCATTGGAGGGATATATAATTCTGTTCATACCCATCACAGTATGAAAACTATACATATTTGTGATACACGATTTCAACCAAAATATCATAAATACCTAATCAAATAAAATTCTTTTATAAATTTTTCAAGTGGTTCCCAAAGGAAGTATTCATGATTTCATCAATAAACATGACTTGATAAAACCATGGAAAATAAATGTGTATCTAAGGACATTAATAATAATTATAGTTAAATACTACTATAAAAATTACTATGTATATAATATTTAAACCATATAGTAAATGGATATATGGTTTAGAAAATAATTTTCACAATCAATCAATTTTTCAGAATCTATGTGAACACATCAATCACATAATGCAACATAGCCTATTCATATAGAAAAGGTAATTAGAAATAAATCATGACTTTAAATTTGGATGATTATAAAATAAAAAATTAGTAATGGATCATACCATAGATGTAAAAGATAATTTTACAGGCCATCAATATAAATAAATTTTATGTTATCATTAAACGAATACAGTCGATGAATCATACAACATAGGTGATGAAAACTCATAGAAACATTAGGTAACTTATTTTTAAAATAAAAATTTCAATAATTTTTTTTAAATATTTTAAAAGGAATATTTTTTTAATACATGAGTGTGGTAACATTAATTTTTAGTATATGACATAGTATAGAGGATGTCTCTTAAAGAATAAAAAAGGAATAAAAAATATACTCACCCAGAGAAATGTGTAATATAGAATCCTTATCTAAAAAATAACCTATGTTGAAAATTTTAAATGGATTATATTGAAAATTATTTTTAAAATAAGGTAAAATTTGTTTAATATAACCTTAAAACAATTTATAGTGAATGAATTTTGGAAACTTTTAAGACATTACATTAGAAGTAAACATTTTTTGAAAACCAATCATGTGGCTATTTGTTTATGTTTATTAAAACCCTTTAGTGAAACCCACATTATAAAAAGCATCATAAATCAATTTATTTATAATAGTTGAAGAGAAATAATAATTTAACATTTTACATTATATAAAATATTTGAGTTAGTTAAAACATTGATATGGGATAAATAGATTCATGGGCTTACGTTGGAGACCATTCCATTCAATGAATTTTTTTAAATTATAATGTTATCCCCCCAAGAGAAACATTTTAATAAAAGGGATTAATATCTTCAAAGTGAAAGGAAATCAAAATTACTCAAGAGGAAATGTATAATGACATAGTCTTAACATATATAGACATTATTTCATTTTTACAGAATAATTAAAACATTACACAAAGGTAGTCTAAATAACATATTAGTTTAGTTCCTTTGGAAACATGTAAATGTAAACACTAGTACTTGAGTGAGAAAAATTATCTCCCACTAGCTAATAGAAGACTAACACCTCTCTTAAACATATAACACATGAAATATATCATCAAAACCTAGGGAAGGAAACATAAAAAGGGGAGAGATAAAATGCATATTACGGGTAAACAAGGGAGACATGTAAGCCTAAAAATGGACATAAGGGTATGAGAACATGATCATAAATTTAGAAGATCATAAAATACATATCAAATATCATTGAAATGAATCATGGAATAAATATTGGAAGTTCATAAGACATGAATAATATGGGAAACAAGATCATAATCCATAAAAGAACAACATATGAATAAGACATGGAATTGTGGAATACACATAAACATAAAATTCAAGATGCATTGCTCAAACTTATCCTGGAACTTCATCAAGACTAAACCTACTAGATGGGACACACCACTATCCCCAGTCACAGTCCTATCCTTTTATGTTATCAGGTTTCCCCATATTCCTATAGTGGATTTGGTTTCCCTATCGTCCAAATGTGGATCAGGTTTCCCCATCATCCCACAGTGGATTGGATTTCCCACTCATCCAACTTTAAGGTGACTACACCTACTTAGAGGGACACACCACCATCCATAGTGGGAGTCCTATTATTGTAAGGTATATGGTTTACCCATATTCCCATAGTGATTTAGGATTCACTATTTTCCACATTTGATCAATCCCATCTACTTGAATCACATAATTACATAATGAGATAAAAATATTTACCTAATGCATTAGAATGAGATATATGTCCAACAAATCTCAAAATTAAATCATATAATCATGCACCATAAGATTATAAAAATTCAAAATCATGAAACATGACATGAAATTTCTTTCATTAAAATGTAATCATATTTTAACCTATTGAAAAAGAGACTGGTTTCATATTCATTTCATCAAAATAATAACCCATGAAATAAAATGGATTATATAAACATATAACCTGTGAATAAGAAATATTCTCCATAAAAATGTAATTGGTTAAATAGAAATGGGTTTTATAAACATAATTCCATAAAGAAACCATTCAGGCAATGAATATGAATGGAACTATAGAATCAATTACCCAGAAATGATTGACTAACACAAAAGATTTCATAATAGATGGAAAATAATTTTGAAATATCATTTCAAAACATTTCATGGGGATAATATTCTTTCTTCTTTGAAATATTATTTTTAAAACATAACACCTTATGAATATCTTTTTTTATGCAAAATAAACATGATAAATTATAAGGAAATCTTAGAAACGTTATGAAAACCATTTCTATGAAAACTCCTTGAAACCTGATAATGGATTATTTAAAAACCATAAAAATTTAAAATCATTTTTACTTGAAAATAATATTAAAATATAGTTTTAAAACATTTTTTAAAACATTTTTGAAAAAATGTTTTTTGAAATTCAGGGCATGTGTCTCAATGAAGGGAAATTGAGATGAAATTACTTTACCTAATTAGTAAATTTTTACACATAACCATATGAAATAATGATCATAAAATGGATATGTAAAGAAACATAAATTTAAGTATATTAATTATATAATACATCCACGTATAGTTTAAAAACCACATATAAGAAATAAGAGGTGAACATGGCTTATGCCTCACAAAAATTAAACGTGAGATGAAAAATACATTACTACTTAAATAACATTATAATCATGATCCCAATTAGATAATAACATAATTTAAATCTTTTAATATAATTAATTAAATTAAATTAATGATATAAAATTTCATAGGGAAGTATATACACTATATAAAATATGGAAGTGGTGAATATGACATTGTCTCACAAAAATAAAAAGTGATATGAAATTACCTTACCTTATGTCTTGACTCTATTCATACTCATAAAAACCTCCTGTATAAAATATATAAGTTTGTTACACATCTTTTAAATAGACAAATTATTTTTTATAATACCATATATGGGTTGATTGTGAATTTATATTACCCTCTTGTTAATAATTCCATTTTATGATTACGCTTTGGGTAATATCCACTTTGCTTTTCTTACATGTTTCTTAATTTTTTTTATTTTCATTCTTATATCATGATTTCCAGAATTTAAAAAATGATATAAAAATGATATATATTTAGAATATACATATTGATAATAATATATTATATATAGAAATATGAAATGAAATACACGTTTCTTGGAGACGCTACGCCATACGTACAGATGAACGCTATTTTTATTTTATTTCCATATTGAAAAAAAGAATATAAAGAATATATATATATATATATAATAATAATAGTAGCATTATTATAAAATATATATCATATAATATCACTAATCTAATCCTTAATTCATTCTATGTAGAGTGTGACCGAATCACATCTCTTTGAGGACGTGGGAGTCCACATTTCACCGAACAAAATTATTGTATTTGAATAAATGGAAATCATGAAGGTATGTTCTATATAATAATTATAAAATAATAAATATATCATAAATAATATGTAAAAATAAACATTCCATCATAATTCCCAACCATGAGAAAAGGTAAAGGAAAAAAAGTGAACAATATCATTTCGTAAAGAGGTAGTTCACCGTACCAAAGAATTGTACATTTGGTACCCATTAGATGGAAGTGTGTGTAAGTAAATGTAAAAACATTATAATAATAATATATAAGAATATTTAGGATATTTTTGTTATTATATGTTCATGGAATAAGAATAATTGATGTGGTGGAGAAAGGAAATAAAGGAATGGAGCTTAAGGAAGGATGTTACCTCTTATTTGGATAACTCGTTTTCATTTTAACCAAAGGGTTATTTGGTAGGATTTCAATAAAAAGGTAGGATTAATGCGGGAAATAATGGATCTTGGTAAGTTAATTGAGTAAATATTGGCCAAATATTAGTGGTTTTATAGGTGTAAAGATTAGGAATAGTGAATTCCTGTTGACGGTGGAGGAGGAGAGGAATTCTTGTAAATACTGAAAGGTAAGAACTAATGGGTGGTCTACCTTACATCATGTGATTAAAAAATGAAAAAATAATTGATTAAATATAAATTATGGTCTAACTAAATCTCCACCTCACAAAATGAAGTGAAATTTTATATTGTTGTTCCCTAGCCTTTAAAGTTCCTTATATATATCATTTTGGTAACTAGTTTTCTAACCTAGGTAATTTAACCGTTAGTAATAAATTAATGTGTGATTCATTATAAAATATAGTCCCAATTAATTATAAATATGATATGTAATTTAAAAAAAATATATATATCATGTGTGAAGGAAATTAATTTTAAAAAAAGTTTATGTAACGCGTCAAAACACTAATTTAACCCGAACTATGTTAACGATGTTTTTACTATTTAGGGGTCTATTGGTTCATTATAAAATATTATTTGGTCCCTTAATAGACCATATTTAATATTTATTATCACATAGAAATTACTTGTAATATGTTAGGGTTTTTATTAATTTTAAATACTTTAACAATATATAATTTATTGTGAAATAACATTAATTTCAATAATGAGATTATTTAATTAATTTTTTTAAAAAAATATAAAATAATTATGGGAATTTAAAAATACAATGTTCTAATATTTTTAAAATGAAATATTAATATAAATAATTTATCATAATAATTCATAAAATTTACTTTACTTTTAATGTTTTTAGAATTTTTTATTTTATATGATGATTAACCAAATAATCTACGCATCAGTGTTTGTTAAGCATTAAGGAATATAATTTTAATATAAAAAATTATGATAAAAATATGATTTTAATTATTCATTGATATTCAAAAATATAATGTATAATTGAAAATATGTTTTTTTTCATATCTCAATGTTTTATAAATGTTAAAGGTAAGGAAAGTTCTTTGTTTGTTTCCTTTCATAACATATTAAATAAGGAAATTTTATTGAATAGTATCCCAATAACACATAAAACTAGAAAATTAAATGGATATAGTCGAAATATGGGAAACTAATGGAATCTGGAGAAGCCTCTAGGTCATTTTGGTTGTTATGTTTAAAGAGTAGTCCATTATTAAGCTTAATTTTACCTAAATTTCTATAATTAATTTAATATCTTTTAATAATCCTTTTCGAAAAAAATTAAGTTGATATTATTATAATATAAATATTATATTACTTATAACTGTGTATTTCCATTTTTTTAACTTTAGTCCATAGAATTAGAAAAATTTAGTATTATGTTAATCCCACGGATATGGCGTGAAAGAAGGGTTTTAAAGTGAGAATATTCAAAAGATTATTATGATTTCATATCTAAATTAAATATAAAAATGATTAAAATGGACTATATTAGATTAATATATGTATAATTTATTTATTGTGACATTAAAACAAAAAATATATAATTTTACAATATTAATAAATTATACAAAAATGTCGTTTTGAAATAAAATGCAGTATGTTTTATTATTCATCCAAAAATAAATTTTCTCAGAAAATAGAAAGAGCTAACTCTAAAATAGTAATGACTTTAAGAATTAAAAAAATATTTTTATTTTATAAAATTTAATTTCTAATATTGTCTAAAATGAATTTTATTATTTTTCAATGGAAGACATATAAGTCAGTTCTAATTGGAAAATAATATTTTTAAACATATAATGACTTTTAAAAAATTTATGTACAATTACCAAAATGCTTTATAAAATTTAAAATATAGTTATTACTATTCATATCACTGTTTTTAATGGCTATGTTATAAATATCCCATCTAAATAATTATAATAATAAATTGTTGTTCTGTGAAAAATGAGGGTTACGTGTAACGCAAGCCAAGTCTGTGTTCCGTGTAGTGCAAAATAAACATTCTGTTTCATGTAGCGTATGATTAAATAAGTTTTTCTTATAATTCAAGATAAAAATATATCTATTATATAAAAAAAAATATTCAGTTTCATGTGACATGAAATATATCAAAAATATTAAATTAATTTGAAAAAATATTTCCCAAAATTTCGAGGAGTTAAATTCTTCCCCCTTAATTTTGGAATGAAATTACTTTGGGTTATTAAAGGTTTAAAAATTGAATATTAATTTTAATGAAACCTAAATAGTAAAAATAAATACTGAAACTTCCTTTAAAAAAGAATTTTTGAAACATAATGGTTACCCAAAGTAACACATAACTAGATTTTTATATAAGAAAACATAGTTAGAAAGTGAAAACATGGACTTAGAGGAAAACTTTAAATATTAATAGGGATTGATTGAGGTCATAAATATAATATAAGGAAATGATAATTGGAAAGTGGAGCACCTCAAATTCATAAATCTATGATGATTTAAAAGGCCATCAATTTAGTAAACATTAGTGTGTTAGGAAAAATATTTATTTCAATACCATTTTTCTAAATTTGAAGAATTTTCATGAAAATATATACTTATATGAATTCATCAAAATTATAAAATTCTATATTCTTTGATCAAGTTACACATCATCCCTCATTCAATGAAATGAAGGTGAATTTTCCTTTCCTAAAACACTAACAGATCATGAGATCCATGAATAAAATGATATACCATTCCATCTGTTTTTATCCTAACAAAATGTTACCACAAGTTATCTAATATGTATAAATCATAATATTGTGAGAAAATACTTTAACCGATAAATGATTATCCACATTTTATCATAAACCACTCAATAAATTCTTAACCTTATAACCCTCCTAGAAAATGAAAATAAAAAAAGTATAAAGAAGGCCATGAAATCAGTGTAACATTGATCCCCCATATATTCCAAGGTAGATCATGGTTTCCTCATTCCAAACATGTGAATACCCACATATAATATTATCTGGAATCAGGGTAATAACCTAAATCCTTTTGGAAAACATGCATTCTTACTTAATTTGATGATTAATTAATATATTTTATAAATCCAAGAAGTTTTAAACTTCATCCATTATATAATATAATGCTTTATCAACCAATCCTTTACCATTATTGAGGTTATAAATACTATCCAATTTACTTTATCCAAATCAATCATCACTTTATCAAATATAACCATAATTTTCTCAACCACTTGAACAAATCAATGGTTACCTTCACTTATTTTGAAATATTACATTTCCATTAAATAAATATTCTATGATTTCATCACTATTAAACATATTATTTTTAACGATTAATGATATAATTATACTAAAAATACATCTATATTTCATGATTCATTTAACATAATCTTTGAATTCCAAAACGTATACACTTTCATCATCAAACATAATGCTTAAATTATTTATTAGGCTTCATCATGTTACCTCTAAACACCCATTTCCTATAATATGAAATATGAATCATATCTTAATGTTCTTAAACTTCAAACCAATTAGGATTCTTATGTTTAATGTAAATAATTCAATAATAACATCTCATATCTTTAACATGTTAATTTTGATCTCTTTATCATCATCAATATAACAAAAACTTGTGGACCTTCCTGATTTTATTCTTGAGATTTCCACATAGCAAAGTGATTTTCATCATGCCCATACTTTAAAAATCTAAAACATTATTTTTAGCTTTGTTCCATCTAGTTCCTGCTATTGAATAAAACCAGAAAGAATAGGGTGAGAAACACTTGTTATATTAAAAAACCATACAATCATAAAAAATTACTTATCATATTTTTAAATAATGACACACACTTATTTAATTAATAAAACCATTATTTTATCCTACTATATTCATATTTATCTTAAAATTAAATCCATAATGATGGTTCATATGGTTTTGGTGAATTTCTAAAGAATATACCCCAGAAGTGTCAAAACAAGTGTGCAACAAGACCTGTTTTCATGTACTAGGTTACACTCAAGTCAGGCCTGACAGACCGTGTAAGATTTTTTGCCCCTAGGTACATATGTGCAAGATACACATCCACTTATAGTATCTAGACAAGGATAGAATTCTATGAAATCACTGAATGTATCCTTCAAATAAATTACATGAAATTTTCTTAAACATTAATTCATCCTTAGACATATCTATAGTGACACCTCTAGACATATCCTAAGAAATATCCCTAGGGATTTCACTAATGATTTATCATCATAGTTTCAAAAGGTTGGATAAAAATTTTCTTTGATACCAAATATAAAAACCCAAACAAAATATAAATATTCATTACATAATTTTTCAGAATACTTAAAATAATACACAAACATATGCCCAAATACCATATGTTTTTAGGTCCTTTGAAACAATGAAAAAATAAAAACTGGTACACAAGTGAGTTAATTATCTCCCACTAGGTAATAAAAGACTATAGTCTATCTTAGAAATATCATACACGAAATATATATTCACAACATTGAGAGAGAAATATAAAAAGGGGTGAGCTCAAATACTCCGTAAGGTCGAAAAGGGAGACATATGAGCATAAACATTATCGTAGGGGTATAAGAATGTTATCATAACATTATAATATCATGCCCTATATATCCAAGATCATAAATAATAATCTAGTAAAAAATCAATGTATTTTATAAGACATGAATATAGAGGAAACAAGATAGTATCCCATAAAATTATAACATAGGAATAAGACATGGAATTGTGGAATACACAAAAAAAATAAAAGTCAAGACAAATTTTTAGAACTTATCAATGATGTTCATGTGAAATAAACCAACTAGAAAAGAAAAACCACCATCCCCAGTCATAGTCCATTATTTATAAGGAATCATTTTCCCCATATTCCCATAGTGGATATGGTTTACCCATCATATAATAGGGGATCGGGTTTCCCCATCTAACCATAGTAGATTAGTTTATAAATCATCCAATATCATGGTGACTACACATACTAGGCAGGACAAACCGCCATCCCCAGCTGTAGTCCTTTCCTAGTAAGGGATCTTGTTTCCCCATCTACCCATAGTGGACCAAGTTTCCTCATACTCAAATGTGGATGAATCCCACCAAATTGAATCCCATCATTATCCTATAAGATATTAATCTTAAACCAATTTATAACAGGTAGATCTAGGTCCCACTGATCTCACAATGTAATAATACATACATGTTTGACAGGATCATAAACAATCATATCATAACCCATGAAATTAAATGGGTGTCATAAACATGTAATAATATCATAAACTTTGAGAAAAGAATCATGGTTCACAATCATTTAATCAAAATATTAACCTTTCAAAAGAAGAAATTTTCATAAATATATAACCCATGAATAAGAAAAATGTTTCATAAAAATGTAACCCATGACAGTTAAAAATGTTAGTAAACATCATACCATCATAACATAAACTATTAATATAATAAAAATGAATTAAAACATTGGATAATTTCCCCATAAATACATGAGTAACACCAAATTACTCTATCTTATATGGAAAATAATTTCAAAATATTTTTAAAAAACATTTCATGAGGAAACTAACCTTTATTTAAAAATATTTTTCAAACATAAAACCTTAAGAATATAAATTTCTTCAAAAATAATCTTGAAAACATATAAATAATTCTTGAAAACTTTTTGAAAAATATTTCTTTAAAAACAAATTAAAAAATTATAAAGGATTATTTTCAAACTAAAATATATTTTTAAAATCCTTTTCCCTTCAAAATGAGATTAAAAGACCATGTTTAAAAACATTTTTGACTTTTTTTGAATTTGTTTTGAAATTCAAGGAATGTGTCTCAATGAAAGAAAATTGAGACAAAATTATTTTACCAATTTGGTATCCTTTTTAAAATAACTATATGAAATAAAGATAATAAAATGGATATGTAAATACCCATACATTTAAGTATATGAATCATAAAATACATCCATGGGTAGTGTACACACCACTTATATATGTGAATATGGCTAGTGCATCACAGAAATTAATATTGAGATGAGAAAACCCTTATTACTTTAATAACATTAGAATAGTGATCCCCATTATAGAATAACATCATTTAAGATTTTAGTATAATTAAATATGTGAAATTAATTATTTAAAATTTCGTTGGGTAGTATATACACCCCACAAAATAATAGAGTGGTAAATATGGAATGTATCTCAATGAAATAAAAATGAGATGAAATTCCCTTACCTTATATATTCACTCTGTTCATACTCATATAAACTTCTTATATAATAAATATAGGTTTATTATAAATCCTATATGTTTCCATATTCATAAATATTATAACTTATATGTTCTTGTTATGACTTTATACCAGAAAGTTTAGTCAGAGGAAAACCTCCGACCATTTATTTAAAATAAAAGAAAATGAAAAGTACATCAGACAGGAACAACAAGGTGAGAACAACAATTATATATCATAAAAGTCAGACCCATCACCACATCCCTGATACACCATTTCCTCTACAGTAGCCGATTCCCACTCTGAACTTTCATAATGTTCAGAATCTTTGCATACTTCCTTCTATGATTGAGCTTCTCCAAAGAAAGGAGCTCCTTACAAGAAATCCTTCCAACCTTCCCACTAAAAGCTATCATAGTCATAGGCATTGGAAAGTGAGAATAGTCTTTCCGCAGCCTTCTTCATGGTGGGTCAGTCTTCACTTCCTCCTCCACAGACACTCTATTTTTGCAACCCTGAACCATATCACTATAGGAGGGCTGAACCATACCACCATCATTTTCTTTCTCACTCTCAGAGCAGTCCCCTTATTTACCAGAAATGTGCACCACCCTATACCCATACCTCACACCTTGATTCTGTTGAGATTGACTGTTGACATCCATCAAATTAAGGCAGGGGGGTTGTCGACAGAATCACAACCACCATGCATGCCTTTTTTCACATTGCAATCTCCAACTAAGCTGTCCAGCATTGAACCATTGTCCATATTTGCTTCAGAGCCCTTATCAGCAATATATGTCCTCACAGCCCCCAAATCTTGATCACAAGTTCCAACACTATCTACCCTTGACTCAACACCAACACCTAAAGAAATAGAATTTTGATCCTCATGAGTTCTTTCAGCATCCTTCTCATGATCCAGGACCAAATCAGCAGCCCCCCAAATCTTGATCACAAGTGCAAACACTAGCTACCCTTGTCTTAAAATGTTGTATTTTTTGTCCTAATAATAATATAATTATTTAATGAATTTAAAAAATATATAAAAATGATATATATTCATTATATATTTATTTATAAAAATCAATTATACATACAAATATGAAATGAAATACACCTTTTATTGAGATGTTATTGCGTACGTATGCATGAATGGTGTTTTTGTTTTTGTTTCCATATTGAAATAAATAAATTAATATATATATATATATAATTATTCCATCATAATTATTATATCATATATATCATATAATATCACTAAATTCATCCATATTAAATTCCATGTAGAGTATGAACAAATCACATCACTTTGAAATGATAGTATTCCACAATTCTCCATAAAAAATTATCATCTTTATAAAAATAAAATGAATGAATTTATGTGTTATATAAAAATTAAATAACAATTAATACATAATAATAATACTATATATCAAATAAAAATACAGTTTCCATCATAATTCCAAACCATTATAGGTGGTAATGGAAAAATGAACAACATCGTTTCGTGATTTGGTAAATCACCGTAAAAAAGAATTGTAAGTTCATTACCAATTAGATGGAAGTTTGTAAATGTGTGGGTAAAAACCATAAAATATAAAAATTTAATATTTTTAGGATAATTATTTTATATTATAATCATTCCACACAAATAACTAATTTGGTTGAGAAAGGAAATAAAGAAAATGAGATTGAGGATGGGTGCTAGCTCTTATTTGGGTAACTCCTTTTGGTTCACACCAATGGTATTACTAGGTTGTATTTGTTCCCAAGGAGAAAATTAAAGAATGAAAGGATAGATTTTGGAATGTTTATTGTGAAGATATTGTTCGAACCTAAGTGGTTTGATATGTGTGAATAATTTGAAGAGTGAATTCCTTTTTATAGTGGAGGAGTGGAATTCTTGTAAATACAAATAGATAATAACTAATGGGAGGTATCTCTTAAATAATGTGAATAAAAAATTAAATTTTTTTTAATAAATTGAAATTATGGTCTAAATATTTCTATAATAAAAAATATTAAGGTCATTTTTATAATATTTTTCATTAGTCCTTAAGTTTCCTTATATTTTTCACTTTGGTAACTAATTTTCCAAGCTACGTAATATTTCCATTATAACTAAATTAAGGGGTGATTTATTAGAAAATATAGTACAAAATTGTTATAAATTTTATCAAATTTATAAAATAAATATCTCTTTTTTTTGGAAATTAAATTTAAACCAAGTCCATATAACACGCAAAAACCCCGCTTTAACCAGACCATGATAACAATGTTTTACTATTTTGGGGTCTACATGTTCATTATAAAAGATTATTTATATCATTAGTTGAACATATTTTATATTTATTATCAATTATTAATCAAAAGGAAGAATTTTTTATTTCAATTAATTTTAAATATTTTAATAAAATATAATTTACTGTAAAATATCATTACTATAAATTTTGATATTATTTATTTATTTTTTATTTAAAAAATTTAAAAACAATATTTGAATTAAAATATATTAATTTAAAATATTATTAAAATCATATATTATTCTAAAAAATAATGTAATAAAATAATTCATTAAATTTTCTTTACTTTTAATGTTTTAGCCTATTTTATTTTATTTTATTATTAACTAAATAATCCATGCATAAGAGTTTGTTAAGATTTTAATATAAAAAAAGTCATTTCTAAAATTTAATTATGAATAATAATGTTATAAATAAATAATTTATCTTTCAAAATAACATGTTTGATAAGAAATATGTTTTTTCCATATCTCAAAATTATAAAATGCTAAAGGTATGGAAAGTTCATTTTTTTCCCTTTTTCTTTACTTAACATATGAAATTGGAAAATTTAAATGAATAGTATTATAATAACTCATATAAATAAAAACAGGAATGGATATAGTCTAAATATGAGAGGACAATGGATTCTGGAAAATTTCTAGGTCATTTTGGCCATTAAGTTTAAGGATTAGTTCCTTGTTAAGATTAATTTTACCTTAATCACAGTAATTAATTTTAATCACTTTTACTAATCATTTTGGTCATATTTAAGTTGATATTATTACATAATAAATAATATAAATTTTACAGTAGTTCATGTATTTTTTTCCTGAATTCAATTAAAAGAAGTATAAAAATTAATTTTAATGTTAATCCAACAAAGGTGGTGAGAAAGCAGGGTTTTTAAGTGAGAATGTTCATATGTTTTTTATGATTTTATATCTAAATTTAATGAAAATATGAATATAAACTCTTAAGTTTTATTAATAAATGTGTTATTGACCTATTGTGACTTTAAAACCAACTAAAAATATATTTTAATTTTAAAAATAAATTGGATGAAAAATGTTTTGAAATAAAATTCATTATTTTTTACTATTCATCAAGAAATGATGTTTCTCTATAAAAATACCAAAAATTATCTATAAGATAGTTTTGAAAATATGAATTAAAAAATTAATTTTATTTTATCAAATTAAACATATGAAATTTCCTAAAGTTAATTTTATTATTATTCATAAAAGGAAATTAAAATAAGTTTTTGTGTGAAAATAGTATTGTCAAACATATAAAGACTTTTAAAAACATTGTATTTCTTACTATCATAATGTTTTATAATATTTTACATTTAGTAATTATTGATCATATTTCTATGTTTAGTGAGTTTGTTATAACTATTCTGTTTAAATAATTATACCAATAAAATGTTGTTTCATTGAATCTCAGTGTTTCATGTAACGCAAGACACATCAGTGTTTCATGTAAAACAAGCTAAACATTAGGTTGCATGTAGTGTACGATCAACTAGGTATTGTGTATATTTCATTCTATCCATATTTTTTATACATATATAAATATATATTTAGAGTTCCTTTAAATGAATAATATCAAAAAGATTAAATTAATTTAAAAATATTAATTCACAAAATATTAGTATGTAACAAAATGGTATGAGAAAGGATACTTGTAAGATCGATATCAAGAATAGAATTCATAACTCATAGAAAAAAAACATGGGTAGAGAAAACAATTTCGATGAGAGTAACATCTTAATCAAAATAATTGGTAGATAAAGAGAATTAAAAAGAACTTAAAATACCATGAATATAAAATATATCATTATAACATAATAATTGGGCATCATATACTCTATATAATAGTAAATTGGTAGATAAAGTGAAACATGTCTCAATAAAGGGAGTTTGATAAAAAAAGACCTTATCATTTTTCCCCACTTAGTTGGTCACACTATAACCATATGAAGAAACTATAAATATCTTAATAATATATATAATTACCTTATTCATCTCTATAAACTTTTTTAAACTTTATTTTAATTATTTATTGTAAATATACTGGTTTATTATAGTTTATTTTTAAAATTAGTCGTTAACACTTTTAATTTACTTACATCTGCTTCATAATGTAAATTTTGATCCTTAATATTTGATTGTATTTTCATCATTAAAATATTTCCTATGTTTCTATTATATGTATTCAATAACAATTTATAATGTTCCACTTTCATCCCATGAGTGTTTTAATTATGATTCATGAAGATAAGGCCAGCGAAAAAATTCTTTATTGAGTTTTTAGTGAATAGTGATGAAATATTTGTAACATGATTAGATATAAATATTATAAATCCAACTGAATTAAAAAATTCAAAACCTTACTATTACATTCTGTTAATATTATATAATAGTACTTAATTATTTAGTATACAAACATTACAATATCACTCAATTCGGTGGTAAACTGAACAAAGATAAAGCGTGTTGTGATGACTGTAAGAGTAAGAAAGTGATATTTCATTGTGTTGATAAAATATTTATAGAGAACTATATAGGAAATATATATTATACATCTCCATAAAATCCATAGTTAGAACCATTAATGATTGTTTTTTTTAGAAATGAAATTCATCATTTGTGGAGGTGGTAGTCTGTACATAGTCAATATTAACAGACCCATTTCTTATAGAATGAAAGATGTGAAATTAAATAAAGATTTATCATTTATTAATTTTAATAATGTTATAAATAGAATATTATTTCATGAATTAAACTTTTTGGACCATCTACTATATGTTAGTATGAGAGATAACATAGGTCATTCATGGAGGCGGCAGTCCACACATTTGCGATATTAATGATCTCATTCATCATCGAATAGAAAAAATGAAGGTAATTGAAAAAGGTGATCATATAAAAAAATATAAGTGAAATGAAAACATAAATTTTCATCAAATAAAATGATTATTACTATCATAAAAAGTGGACATGAAAAACGAACTACATCATATCATGAAGGCGGTAGTTCGCACATACACACGATTGATGCGTTTGTTCTCCCTAGAAGATGTTTTGAAATGAATGATTAATTGATGTTAAATTAATATAAATAAATTTATGTATAAATATTATACTTCATTAATTATATTAAAAATTTTAGGGAATATTTTGAAAAGGAAAAATAAAAAGAAAGACAAAGAGGAGAGTAATACTCACGTCGGGAACATTGATATTCCATGGAATTATCCTTATAAATGAAAGAATTAAGATAAATAAAATGTGGAAATTTTTTTAGTGGTTGGGGGTTCTAGGTTGATAAAATGGTAAGTTTATCCCAAATTAATTAAAAGTAATGGGTGTGTAAATAAAGAGTGTAACTAGTCCATATTATAAATGAAGAGAAGTGTACGTTTTGAATTATCATAACTTAATGAAATTATTTCCATAAAATATTTCAAGGTCAAGGACTCCCATATTTCAGAAATATTTTATTTTTAAAATTTTAAGGTATGAAATACTTCCATACAATATATTCAAGGATATGAATCCAATATTTAGGGTATTTTAATATAAATATTCACTTTACTTAAGTGTAATCTTATGTAATAAAAGTTTCATTTCACCTTTGTAAATTAATTAAAATGTTCTCAATTAATATTACTATTAAAACAAAAATTTAGTATTATAATCCTAGATTATATATTAATTTTATAAAATAAAATTACCATAATTAATAAATTTAAATTTTATAAGTGACACTCTTAACACTTTAAATCCATTTCTGAGATAAATATTTTTTTAAGATTAAAATTTATATATCAGCTAAAATTCTCAATTTATGTAATTTTTAAGTCAAAAATTTACGTTTTATAAATAAGTATAAGTTCATATAAGACGAAATTAAATCCATAATATTATTTTTGAAAGAAAAATTATTTAATTAAAATAAAAGACATAAAGTATTTTTCATTATTAAAGTAACATTTTACTTTATTTCATAAAATGTAGTCCATGGATTTTTTGAGTTCAAATAGAATTTTAAGAATAAAAAATATATTCCTTAATTTTATATTTGACCACTTAAATGTTTTTTTGATCTTCTTGTTCATTTTAATATATCTATAATGTCATAAAAATTCTTTTTTTGTAAAAACCACATTTTAGAGTAAAAATTGATATTTTTACAAAATGATAAAAAAATAGAACTAAGTAAAATTTGATATTATAAATTCAAATTTAATTATTTTTTTAATTATATTCTAAAATAATTATATATTTGAATTTTAATATAAAATAAAAAATATAATGGTAAACTGTTTTTATTTAAAAAAGACCTGGTCAAACATTATGTGTTTCTAAATTTTTTTCATAAAAATGTTATAATTTAAATAAATTTACCATTTTATTTAATATATAGACATGTTATATGTTATCATAATGATATTTTAAACATAATTTTTTAAATCTACTAATGTATCTAGATATTTTTTTAGTAAATGAGATGAATGATATCGAAATTAGTATTATTTAATGGAATATATATTCCAAATTATTATGATGTTACATTATCTCCTCCTTAAAAAAATTGTTTCCTGCATTTTTTTTATAGATGCATTAATTAAGTAAGAAATTTTCTAATATGACTTAAGATAAAATTTCTAATGAAATGTATTCTTTGATATCTTGTGTAAAACTGGAAGAAATTTTTTTTTCCTCTAATGAGTTAACTAAAAACATCATTTTCCCTTCAAAGCTAGATGCTTCAAGTCCTATTTTTCAATAAATAAAAATATTTCTAGTAAATTTGAGACATTTTGAAGTGTGTTTATTCCAAAATTTTTGACATGATGGAAGTTGAACAATTTTCCCATCCCCATCTTCATAAATTATTATTTTATGAGGCCCAATCATTATTTTATTTTGTGTTTTTTAGACTTATAATTTGTTTAAATTCTTAATAATATTTTATAATATTTGATTTAAGAGAATAAAAAGTATATTAACCACATTTATTCTCCAAAATGATTTCTGGTTAGGAATATCAATGCAATTTCCATTTCATCCATTATTATCTTGCCTCCTTCTTACTCCACCTATTACTTTAGAATAATGTTTAAGAATGATAATATTATGATTATTAAATTTACAAAGGCTAAACTATAAAATTAGATGAAATAGTTCATAAATGATATGAATGATATATCTTAAGAGTCTTTAGCTTAAATCTAGGTTATCCCTTGTAATTTCAATAGGTTCTATAATTTATTTAACTTTCCTAAAATCATGTGTTTAAATCATCTATAATTGTTTATAATTATAATGTGAATTAACCCAACATATCCTTTAGGACTGTCTAGCCATGTTTCTAGTAAAATATCATTCACAATTCACCAGAATGAGGACTGAGATATACCTGACTGATTGTTTTTAGGGTTATTACCCCAAGATACATCTATTCCAAAAATAACATCCAATTTTCAGTAGCAAGTTAGGGATTTAATTTCTAGTAAAACTGTAAAATATCTACATTACCAAAAATTCAGGTGGTTCTACTATAATACATATATATTGGGTTTCCACTAAAGATCTCTTATCCATATCCCAAAAAAACAAACACATTACACACTTATAACCGAAAGTTTTATCTATACCATTGAGACAAATATTATCATTAACCAATTAACCTCTAATTTCAATCCAAAATATTGATTCATACTCAAAAAAAAATTTTAGTAACCACTAAAGTCACCTTAACATTACTGTGGTATAAATTGTTTTTTCCTAGTCCCACACTACAATATCTGATGCTGAAACACATTTCTTATCACACTAGGTTTGGTACTCATATATTATTATAATATCTTTAACACATATATAATCCAATGAACTTTTAGTTTAGTGTTTAATATAATTAGTTAAAATCACTAGCTAATAAAACATACTTCAAATATTTATATGGACATTTTTTCAATATATAAGAACTTAATAAAACCATAAAGAGTCTAAATCTTCATCCATAAATTCTCTATACAAGATAATTTTCTATATTAGAATACATGATAAATTCTTTCATAACGTATGGAAATGGAAACCTAATAAAGGGGTGAGAGGAAGCTCTTAGTAAGGGTAAACATAATAATAAAGCTTAACATGAGAGTCATGGGGTATCAAAAGACATCATGATAAGCATATAAGAATATAATAAAGATATGATATCAAATGTATAAGGATTAAACAATGATAATAACTTAAGATAATGAAATCATAATAATCTGGTGAGAACACAAACATGACATCATAATAATAATTCAAGTCATCCTGTATCTTCAAAATAATATAGTTGGTAAGGAAAATATCTCACAAACTATAGTTAGCTGGGATCACTGTCCACCCACCATGATATCATATGAGATTAAAAAATTTCCTGATTCATTGGCGGGATATATAATTATAGGCCCACCAATCACACAATGAAAATACTCTATATTTGTGTCACATAGTTTCAATCAATAAATAATAAATTCAAAAATAAATAAAATGGATTTTATATCATTTCATGTTGTTCCATAGGGAAGAATTCATGATTTAGTTAATAAACATGATATGATAAACCCATCGAAAATACATTGATATAAAATTTATTTAAGCATCATTCTTGGTAAATACCAATCAAGATAGATGGTTATTCATATGATATTAACACCAAATAGGAAATAAATTTATGGTTTTAGAAAGCAATTTCCAAAATAAATCGATGTATTCATAATATAGGTGAACATCATTTAATTATATAATGATTATAGAAGAAAAAATTAGTGACGGATTAGACGAGTGATTTAAAAAAATTCACAAGACCACTAGATAATAAAGGTGAATGGTATCATGTGAATAATAAACATGATCAAGAATATGATATAGGTAAAGAACACTCTTATAAAAATTAAGTAATTTAATTAGAAAATAATAATTTCCCTTGTGATTTGAATTTTGAAAGGGATATTTTCATAAAACATGATAATAAGAATTTCCTTTTTTAAAACATTAAAGCATAGAGAGGAAGTATTTTAGAAAACAAAAAATCTAGTAGAAAGATTAATTCAGATAGAAATTTTGGAATCATATTCATTATATAGAAAAAGCCCTTATGAAAATAGTAAAATAAATTAATTATAAATTTTTTAAGGAATGTAAAATTATTTTCAAATTATTTTAATTTTTTTAAATAAGGCATTTTGGAACATTGTATTAATTTACATTAAAAGAATTTTTTTTTGAAAACTAATCATGAGGAAAATGTTTAAAGTACCATAAGACATTTTTATGAAACAAAAATTATTGAAATGATGATAAAACCATTCATTGAAAAGAGGTGAAGAGAAGTATAAAGGTCACTTGTCAAATTATATAAAAAATAACTTTAGGTAAAACATGGATATGAAAGGAAATGAGTTTTGTCCTAAGGTAGGGAATCATTACATAAAGTGACCCATTTTAAAATAGAACATGATCCCCCAATGAGAAACATTTAAAAAAAGGATTAATTTTCTAAAATACGAAATAAATAAATAATATTAAAAAGTTTATGGTTGGAGAAAGAAAACTTGTAAGATAAAATTTAAGAGGAGAATTCACAACTCTTGAAAATAGAACACAAGTATAGAAACAATTGGTGAATTGGTTAAGAAATTAGTCAAAATAATTAAAGGAGAAAAATATTTAAAATTGAACAAAAATACCATTAACAGAATATATTTTATTATATCTTAAAAATTCAGTAGTATTGTAACACCTCGAGATTTTGGGAAATTTTTTCAAATAAATTGAATCTTTTTGAAATTTTTCATTTAGAAAAACCTAGAAAATAGTTTATTTTATAAAATAACTATTTTCGGATTGAGTTATATGAAATACCAAGTTAATAGTGAACTACATAAAACATAAATTTTAGATTGTTTTACCCAAAACATTGAGTTTTTATACATTACATGCAACACCGACTTGGCGTACATTACACACACCACTGAGCATCTATAAAACATCATTTTATTGTTACAATTATAACCTATCCATTAAAAATATTAATATTAATAGTGATAAAAATTTTAATAATATTTTATATAATTTTTATACATAAATAAAACATATTTATATTGAAATATATAATATTTGGTAAAGTCCTTATATGTTTAAAAATAATATTTTCTCAAATGAACTGGTTTAAAGAATATTCTATGAAAAATAATAAAATTAATTTTATAAAAATTTATAAATTGTTCTTGAGAAAATAAAATCAATTTTTCAATTTATAATGATGAAATTATCTTTGTGGTAATATATGGGATTTTTTTGAGAAACCTAATATTTGGATGAATTTTGAAAAATACTAAATTTTAATTCAAAAATTATTTTTCATATAATTTATTTATAAGATAAAATTATATTTTAAATTGGTTAAAAAGTTTAATTAGATCATATTATTATCAATAATTCCAATTTTTATCATTAGAATCAATTTTACTTATAGAATATAGCAATATTCTGAATGTATTGACTATGAAAACCCATATTATCGACCCGACTGTAGGATTAAATTTAAATTATTTTATACCAGTTTTGAGATTATAATTTTAAAAAATGGATTCCATATTTGGAATGACCATAATTTTTAATTTCTAATAAGTTAAAATTAATCTTTGACAAAAAATATTAGAGAAATTAATTAAAATTAATTACCTCAATTAAGTTAAAATTATGATTAACTACGAAAAAACCTCAAACTTAAGAGCCTAAACGACCGAAAAAAATATCGTAGAGACATTTTATGGACACATTTAGACGTGATATTCCATTTTATATAATATTTTATTTTATTGGATCCTCATAACATGTAAAAACGTTAGTGGAATTCCTTCTCCCAAAATTTACAATAGTGCCACTACTCCTCCACTATAAAAAGGCCTCCTCTCCTCCCACTTACTAACACCTCTCATGCCAGTTTGGATAGAAATTTATCTACCAAAATAGCTCCATAAAATAAATCCCCTCATTCTATAATCATTACCATTTGAATAAGAAAATACATGCAATCCCTTTTTGGAAAACCAAAAGGAGTTACCGAAATAAGAGGTCACATTCTTTCTCATGTTCTTTTATTTTGTTTTAGTTCTCAACCCATAAAGACATATTATTGAATTATTGTATAAAAAAATTATCCTCAATTTAATAGGATGTTTTTATTCTAAGGGTACTTTCCAAACTTACCCACACTTCTATCTAATGGGTAACTAATATACTTTTTACGTGTACAATGAACTACCACCTCGCGAAATCATGATTGTTCATTTTTACTTTACCACCTCTCATGGTTTAAATTATGATGGAAAATATATTTATATATTTTATATTTTATATCTATTATGTCTTTAGTCTTATATAATACTTTTAAACAACATATCTTTATTGTTTCCATTTTTTTCGAAATAAGATAAGTTTTTTTTTCGAATTTGTGAACTACCGCCCCCTCAAAGCGATACGATTCGCTCAAACACTGCATGGAATGTATTATGGATGATTTTAGTGGAATTATAGGATATATATGATATAATAATTCTATTTAAATAATTATATATATATATATACATACATATTTGTTATTTAAATACGTTATTCCAATACTTCTATTAAACAAAAACATCGTTCATGAGTACGTACAACATACTATTTCCATGAAGGGTGTATTCCATTTCATACTTCAATATTATATAGATTATTATAATAAAAATTTACTGAATATAAATGAAATTTATATCATTTTTTACATTCTTAAAATCACTATATATGTATAATTTCCAATGATATAATAAATTAAGACACATGCATAGAAAAAAGAGGATGTTACCCGAAATGAAACTTTAACAAAGAATTGTTAACAAGCAGGGAATATAAAATCATTATTAAACCACATAATGTATTAGATATAATAATTTGGATTATTTATAAATGTATTATTAAATTATATTTATTATATATGATGTTTTTATGAGTACGGTGAGAGTTTAGACATAAGGTAAGGGAATATCATCTCATTTTTTTATTTCTAAGACATACATTCTTTATTGACCCCCCATTCATTTTTTCTGATGTGTATACTACCCATCGATGTATTATATGATTATTAAAATAACATTTATCTGTATTTACATATCTATTATATGATATTTAGTTAATGAGGTTTATGTTTTAAAATTTTTGAAATCGGTAAAGTAATTTGGCATCAATTCTTCTTCTTTTAGACACATGCCATGTTATGCACATATATTTTACTATGAGGTGTACATACTTAAATTGACATGATATATCACGAATTTACTTACTTTCATAATATGTTAAGCGTTATTTGATATAACATTATCACATCGGGATTATGGTTCAATGTTACTAAGTGATAAGAGTTTATTAAAATAATCTCATCGCTTTTCAATATTGTTTATGATTATGCTACCATTATTAAAATATTATAATACATATCTCAACAAAATGAATTTATTTTATTATCCTATAGTTATGAATGATATATTCATGTATTGTTACAATTTTTATACTCTTGTGTACATAATATATTTAAGATAATGTGTTTAAGAATTCCTGACATTACCCTCTCTTCGGTTGAAAATATTTCTTCCATCAAAACCATATTTTATAAAAATGGTTTCCATGAATATTGTAATATTATCTTATATTATTTTTCATAAATATTTTTCCTTTTTTCTATTTCTAATGTTTCCAAATGAATCTTCTTTTCACTTTTCGAATAAGTTGTTTATAACCATTTAGTAAGAAAAATGAATGTTTTTTTTACTTCGTACAATGTATAAAGATTTACATACTATCATTTATATGAATCTTACTAGGTTATTTAAAATCATAATTTTTAAAAATGTTATTTTGAAAATAATTTTCCAAAAAATGGTTTTAAAAAAGTTACCTTGATTTATTTATAAGTTTTCAAATTATTTATCAAGTAATGTGTTTTTCATTAGGTTTTTGTGATTCTTTTATACATTTTCAAGGAAAATAATTTTCAAAATGTTTTTAGGGATTCCTTTATTAGTCATAATGTAAAATTGTTTTACATTTTTTTTAAATTATTTTATTGGTTTTTAAGGAAAACTATTTACTAAATGTTTTCAAGATTCTTTTATATGTTTTCAAGGAAATGTGTTTTCAAAATGATTTCAAGATTTTTTATAAGTTGTCAAGGAAAATGATTTAAAAATTATTTCAAGTCATTTTTATATGTTTTAAATGTATTTTCAAAAAAAATTAAAATCTTTTTCAAGATAATTTTATATTTTTTCAAGGAAAATGGGTTTCAAAACATTTTCATTCTCTCTATATATGTTTTTAAAGATTTTTTTTAAAACTTTATTTATAATAATTAATGTTTATTTTCATGAAAATGGTTTTTAAAATGATTTTATCTTTTAAAGATCATTTTTTCAAATAATAAAGGATTTTTTCATGAAATTTTTTCAAAAATATATTTCCAAGTTATTTTACATCTAAGAATAAATATATTGATTTAACTTAGGCCCTTATAAGAAATGATCCAAAGGTTCCATTAATATTATTTCTTGAATGATTTATGGTTTTAATGGAATGATGATTATGACACCCATTTCTCTTCCATGAGTTATATGATTTTGAAACCTAAATTTTTTTATTGGTTAGGATTTGATGAAATGAGTATTAAAGTTTTCTTTTTTTTATATAGGTTATGATATAATTACATTTTTATGAAACACGTCTAATTTCATGGGTTATGATATGATTTTTTATGAATTTTTGGCACATGTATGTTTGATTTCCTTATGAAATGGGTGAGACCTATATCTCTATCTAATGAATGGTAAAGATTTATATCTCATGAGATAGACATGGATAAAATGATAAATCAAATCAAATCATTATTCTTGGGATATTATGAGAAATGAACTTGGTTCATTATTATAAGTTTGGAATAAGGAGTGAACTCGGTTCAGTAATACAGGGCTAGAATGAGGTGTGAACCTGGTTTAGTTTTGTTATTTTTCCACTAATATGGTCTTGGAAGTGATGACTTGGATAGTATGGAAATAATTATATATGATTATGTGTTTAACATAATTCCATTTTTATTCCTATGTTATAATTTTATGGCTTATGTTTTTTATTTCTTTATGATTCATGTCTTATGAAAAGAAAATATTTATCACATGATTCATGTTTATGTTCTTATGATAAGTAGGGTATGATCTTTAAATGTTATGATCACATTATTCTACCATTATTTTCATGATTATGATTATATATATCACTTGTTTACCCTCAATGAGAATATTATCTCATCCCATTTTAAGTGTATTTCCCTAAGTTATGAAGATATGTTTACATATGATGTGTCTAAGAAGGGTTCTAGTAATGAATAACATGGTGGGAGATAATATAGTTCAATTACATAATAATTTTTATGTTTCCTTGTTTCCAAAGTAACAAGTCTAATATGATCTTTGGGTGCTTATTTGTATAATGTTTTAAGTATTCCCCAAAAGATATATAATGTTATTATATGAAATGTGAGGGTCACTATAGTTGGTATCATATAAAACGTTTAGCTAAACATTGGAGGATAGGTTGAGAAAACCAAAGTGAGAACCCTAAAAACATGTCTAAGAATAATTATAAGGATAAGAAAAGTATAGTAAAATGTCTTGGAATTTTATAAAAGGGTAGAGTGAGTGGATTTTTGGAAATAAATCGCGTTCTAGATACTATAACTGGATGTGAGTTTATAACAGATGTACCTAGAAGAAACAACTACAAAAAATGTTCTGATCCTGACTCAAAGTAATCTGGTATATGACAACTGGCCTTGCATCACAACTGGTTTGACATTCCTGGGGGATTTGATTTGGGAATTTACAAATTCTTCATAAACAATCATGAAGGATTTCAATATAATTTGGCTATGACTCACCTAGTATGAACATATGGTTTCATAGATTAAGGAAGGGGTCATTATTTAGACATCCTATAAGTAATTTTTTCATGACTATGTTTTCTTATGATATGATAAGTAATGATCACACTATGATTCTGGTTTTAATAAATGGAAGGGAACTAGAAGGAATTAGATTAACATTGAATGTGATGGATTACTTGCTAATGATAATTCAAGTGGGATGATCACTGGAGTGAAAGATGTTGTGATCATTACTAATTAGTTATCATGAAACATGACTAACATTGTGCACCTTCACCAAATCTCGAGCTAAATACGAAAAATAATAATGGATTTTGCTCAGATTTTGGGTTATGGAGATCATGTAGGAAAGAAAATTATGTTTATGTTGTGTCAATATTGTAGAAATAATCACCTAATTGGATATATTAAAGGAACAAGACGATTTTTTTACTAAGGAAATGAAGGACCAAAGAATGTGAATGCAAGGTAAAATGAAGTGTATAGTTTACAAAATGGATGATAATATTGGCCTCCCTAAGGAATCATCGAAGGTTAACTATTTTAGGTGTGGAATAAATGGTTATTATAAAACTAAATATCCCTAGATTAGATATCCTAAAGATAATCAACAAGGTGGTGTGAGTAATAGATTTAGTGCTGATGATGATGAGACTATTTATTAATTTTGAATATAAAGAGGTATTATGTATTAATATGATGTATTATTCTAATGGATTATGGATAATGTGTAATAGTCAAAGTTTCTATATATTTCAGATTTAGGAGTTATGTTATATGAATGGTTAAATAAATAATTATTGTCCAATTTATATTTTTGTCTCGAGATTTAAAAGATTATGTTGAATGTTTTCGATGGACTGGAAATGTAATTTAATGAAAATGTGATATTTTTACTAAGTAAATATTACCCCAAATATGTTACTTATAATAATATATTGGATTTTGTATAAAGGTACGTGGAATATAGATAAGTAAATTTAATGGTATTGATTACCTTGTGACTAATTAATAACTTGTTAAAAATTAGGTCATACTGTCATAGATGCAGTGTATAACTTTATTGATTTATGGAATATATCCAGTAATCTATAGAGTAAAGAAGTAGGCATGTTTTTCAAAATTATCTATGGTAGTTCAGGTTGTTACCATGTTTAAAGAGAATTTACCCTAAGGGTATTCACATGTTTGGAATGTGACAACCAAGAGATAAATTTTGATATATGGGGGATCATTATTAAGTGGATTATGTGAATTTTTAATTTTTTGGATTCAAACCAATTATATGGGTTATATGGTTAAACATTCATGAAAATTTTACATTATACTTTGAAGGAATTATTTTTGTATTGAGATTGTATTGAAACCCGTGGTTAAAAAAGTTATGTAGTGATTAACTTATATCGAGGATGCCCATCATCTTTATTTTGAAAATTATTTTAGCATGGTTGTTGAACAAAATCATGTATGTTGGGTGATAACCAGTAATGTACAAAAAGGCCATGGGTCTTCAACCCATAACCAAAGGACGATAAGGTTTTCACGCCTACCACGGGCCTATATGATGTTCTGGTTAGTGTAAAATTATTTTTTATAATTAAATATTTATGATTAAATATTAGTGTTACATTTTATGATTATAGATTAATGTATTGACCATATTTATTTTGATGAATAGTTATAGAAAAATAGTTATCTTTTTAATTATTTTATGGGCCTTAAGATCTACTAAAAGTTCATTTTAGTGCATCAAGCATCAAACCTAATTTATCGTCTTCCATTTCATAATGTAATTGATGAATTAGAAATAAATAAGAGTACAACCAAAGAATGAAATTTTATTTACTGAAATATATCAAGTATATTTCCTAATAATCTTGGTCAATAAAATAATTATTCTAAGATAATATAATGATCAAAAAATAAAATGTATTGTCCTAATACCTTATTCTTTTTGAACCGATGTCCTTTTGAAATCCTCAGAGATTTATGAATTTGAGTCCCTTAACTTTTCAATAATCATTAACTTGTTTATTTATTCCATGTCCATTATTTACTGCAAACCTATGTTACCATATGTGGAAATGTAGTCATATGTTACTTTGTGTAACTATTATGGTTCCAACTTTCCCTTTTTAAAGAATGTTTTGGTATTCACCATTACGATGTGGGTTTCTATGATTGAAACATTCAAACATTAAAGATTTTTTAATATAGATTAATTTCAATGTAAAAATTCATTTGAAGGGGATAGAATGTAACACCCAAGATTTTGTGAATTGTTTTTCAAATTAATTTAATCTTTTTGATATTTTTCATTTCACCCAACACTGAAAATGATTTCTTTTATAAAATAACTATGTTTGTCTTTAATTATACGCATCACCAATTTTATCACAAAATAAAATCAACCTAAATTATTAATTTTTTTAAATAGAATATTAAATTGATATAAGTTACACAACAATGACTTAGCATTTGCTACACAAAACACTGAGTTTCTGCAAAACATCATTTTGTTGTTATAATTATTTAACTCAGATAAGTATATCCTAGATGTAAAACTTATTAATATGAAGAGTAATAAAAAAATTAATTTTTTTTTTAAAATGGGTTTATATAAATAAAACATATTGACAATGAATGATATATTTTTTTGGTAAAGTCCTTACATGTTTAAAAATACTATTTTCTTAAATGAACCATTTTTAATGTCCTTTTGTGAAAAATAATAAAACTAATTTTATACAAATTTAGAAATTGAATTTGAAAAAATAATATTAATTTGATAATTTATAATTTATAAATTAGGTAAGGTTTAATTTATGGGATTTTTCTAAGAAATATCATTTTTGGATGAATAGTTAAAAATACAGAATTTCAGTTCAAAACATAATTTTTATCTAATTAATTCATAAATTTAAATTAAATTTTAAATTGGTTTAAAAGTTTAATTATATCATATTTTTATTAGTAAGATAAATTAATTCAATTTTAATGAATTTTACTTTGAAATTGAAGAGAAAAACATACCAAACCATTGAACTTTTTTTACATTAAAAACTTGCATTATCAATCCGACTACGGGATTAAATTTAAATTAATTTCATTCAATTATGTGATTGAAAATTTTTAAAAGAATTAAATATTTCGAATCATAATAATTTATAATTTATAATATTTTCAAGTATGTTTTTACTAAAAATATTAGTGAATGTATTTAAAAATAATTTCTCGATTAAGGTAAAATTATGTAAAACTAAGTAGAAAACCCTAAACTTCAGAGACTAAACGACCTAAATTTTTTTTTAATAGCCATTTTATGACCACAGTTATAACCAATTCTTAATTTTGTAGATTTTTTCCCACTATAGGAAATATGACATGGGAAAAACATGGGTGTAATTCTTTTTCCCAAAATTTACAAGAGTTACACTTCTCTTCAACTATAGATGGCCTTCTCTCCTCCCACTTCCTCACACATATTAAGCCAAATTGGATCAAAAAAACATCTAAAACAATAGTTGATTAATATATCTCCACTCATTATATAATACTACCCTTGGAATAATGTAATCTAATGTATCCCTTATGCGAAAACCAAGTGGAGTTACCCAAATAAGTGGAAACATCCTTCCTCAAGTGGTTTTATTTTATTTCAATTATGTACACCATAGATACATATTATTACATGATTGTGACAACCGGGTCCCGATGACAGCACAACCACCCCGCCTTAACATGGCCGTCGGGTCCATGCCCACCAGGTACCACCAATTGCCCCGCAGACACATGGGGCCCACCCTATGGTCCACCCACGTGCCCGAACAGGTCATCTGACTAATGATAGTCCCCATAGGCCAACACATGTCCTTTCTAGTGTGTTTTTTCCTCACTCACACACACCCTGAGAAACTTCCCAGGAGGTCACCCATCCTGATCACTACTCCAGGCCAAGCACACTTAACTATGGAGTTCTAATCAGGTAGGCTCCCGAAAAGGAAGGTGCACCTTGTTGACATGAGTCATATCATTTAGTCATTTAACCCTTTATCATTTGGGGATGTTACAATCACCCCCCTTTAGAGCACAACGCCCTCGTTGTGGGCCCTACATCTCAACCCAGGCAGTGCACCACACTTAAGGCTGGGTTCCTGCTCTAATACCATATGTGACAACCGGGTCCCGGTGACAGCACAGTCACCCCGCCTTAACATGGTCGTCGGGTCCTGGCCCACCTGGTACCACCAGTTGCCCTGCAGACACGTGGGGCCCACCCTATGGTCCACCCACGTACCCGAACGGGTCATCTGACTAATGATAGTCCCCACAGGCCAACACATGTCCTTTCTAGTGTGTTTTGTCCTCACTCACACACACCCTGAGAAACTTCCCAGGAGGTCACCCATCCTGATCACTACTCCAGGCCAAGCACGCTTAACTATGGAGTTCTAATCAGGTAGGCTCCTGAAAAGGAAGGTGCACCTTGTTGACATGAGTCATATCATTTAGTCATTTAACCCTTTATCATTTGGGGATGTTACAATGATTCTATAAAAAAATTATCCTAAATATAATATGATATTTTTATGCTAAGTGTTATACTGATACTTACATACACTTTCATCCAATGGGTAACAAACATACTGTTTACATTTACGACAAACTACCGCCTAACGAAATGATGAATATTCATTTTTCCTTTACCACCACTATTGATGAAAATTATGATAGAAAATATATTTATATGTGTTATATATTATATATAATATTAATTTATTCTTATATAATCATTTTGAAAAACATATCTTTATACTTTTTATTTTGTTTAAATATGATAATTTTTTTTGAGGATGTGTGGACTACTGCCTCCTTAAAGTGATGTGATTCATTCACACACTACATGAAATGTATTAAAGATGTGTTTAGTGAAAATATATAATATATATGGTACATTTATTCTAATGGAATAATGATATATATATATATATATATTATTTACTTACTTTTTTTTCTATACAACTATTAAACGAAAACAACATTCATTCGTACCTATGACTTACCATCACCATGAATGATGTTTTCCATTTCATACTTCTATATTTTATAGATTATTAAAATATATATATATATTTAATAAAATTTATATTTTTATAATTTTTTACACTCTGGATATCATTATATAATTATAATTACCAATGATATAATAAATTAAGATACATAAAAAGAACAGATAAGATATTATCTGAAGTGAAAACATAACATAGAATTGATAAAAATAAGGTAATATAAAGTAATAATAATACTATATAAGTTATTATATATATGAATATGGTTCTATTATAGATTTATAATAAACTTATATTTATTATATAGGATATTTTTACAACTATGACAACAGTCAAGACAAAATGTAAGGGAATTTAATCTCACTTTTTATTTCTATGAGATATATTCTTTATTCAGCACCCATTCCTTTTGTGTAGTGTCTATAAATATCATGGACGTAACATATTATTTTTATACATAAAATTATGGTTATTTACATATCCTTTATATTATATTTATTTCATGGGGTTTATTTTTCAAAGGTTATAAAATCGGTAAAGTAATTTTGTCTTATTTTTTATTCTTTGAGACACATGACATGTTATAAACCAATATTTTTATATGAGGTTTACATACTACCATTGAAATATTATAATATTAATATAATTCATTTCATGATATTTTAATATTCGTGTTTTTTTTATTTCATACATGGGAATTATGTTAAATGTTACTAAGTGAGAAAAGTTTATTGAAACCATCTCATCGTTTTTCGATATTGTTTATGATTATGATTCCTTTATTGAAATATTATAATACATATCTTAAGAAAATTAATGTATTTTATTTTCCTATATCTATTCATTATATATTAATATATTTTACCATTTTTATAATATTTGGCACATAAGATAGTTGAGAAAGTGTTTTCTTAAATCCTGACTTTACCATCTCTTATTTCTGAAATATGTGTTCATTAATAACAATGTTTTCTAAAAATAGTTTTAACGAAAATTTTATGATTATCCCATAATAATTAAAATATGTTTTACCCATTTTGTATTTTACTATTTTTTAAGGAATCTTCTTGTCACTTCTTAAACAAGGCATTTATCTAACCTTATACCGTGCAAAAGGAATCATTTTCTTGCCTCATATGACATATATGGATTTACCCATTGTAATTTACATGATTCTTCCTTTTAATGTTTAAAATTATTATTATTAGGATTTTTTTTAAAAAAATATTGTTCAATGAAATCGTTTTCAAAACCTTTTCATGATCTGTTTATATGTTTTGAATGTATTTTTTAAGGAAAGTGCTTTTTAAAAGATTTTTAAGATTCCTTTATAGGATTATAGGAAAATTTATTTTTTTTTTTTTTCAAATATTTCTTTATAAGCGTTCAAGGAAAAAAATTTCAAAATTTTTTCTTGTTTTTTATACATTTTTATGTAAATTTTTTTACATAAAATTTTCAAGCATCATTTATAAGTTTCATAGGAAAATTATTTTCACAATGTATTCAATCTTATTTTATAATTTTTCAATGAAATGTTTTTTAAAAATGATTTCAATCCTAATTTATATGATTGAAAATTATTTTCAATGAAATTTTTTTGAAAACACTTTTGCCCTCCTTTTAAAAAATTTCAAGGAAAATGGATTTTAAAATCTTTTCAGGATCTCTTTATATGTTTTCAAATAAAATAGTTTCTAAATGTTTTGATAGATTTCATTTGGATATTTCAAGTTTATTTTTATGAAAATGGTTTTTAAAAGTTTTTTATGTTTTAATGAGACCTTTTTCAAAGAATAAAAGATATTTTCCTCAATAAATATTTTCTAAATATCCTTTTAATTTATTTTCCATATAAGATGAAATCTATTGATGTTACTCAAACCATTTTTAGAAATAATCCAAATGATCTATTCATGTTCTTTCTTTAATGGTTTATTTTACAATGTAATGATATATATGAAAACCATTTCTCATCAATAGGTTATATTATTTAGAAACCCTCTTCCTTTCACAGGTTATGATTTGATGAAATGAGTATGAAACCTGTCTTTTTTGATATGTTAAGATATGATTACTTATTTATGAAACCCATTTCATTTCATATGTTATGATATTATTTTTTATTAACTTGTGTCAAATATTTGATGATTTCATTATGTAATGGGTGGGACCTATATCTCTCTCAAATCAATTTGTTAAAGTTTTATATATCAACACATTAACATAGATAGAATGATAAATGAACTCAGTTTAGTATTATAGGGTAGGAATTGAAATCAACTCGGTTCAATATTATAGGGTTGGAATGAGGAATGTACTTGGTTCAATAATATTGGGCAGGAATAGGGTGTAAACCCAGTTCAATGATGGACTTTGTCCACTAAGATGGACAAGGTAGTGATACCTTGACTATTATTGAGGTTATTTTATATGCTTACGTGTCATCCAAAATTCCATGTTTTATTTATATATTATGATTTCATGGATTATATTCTTTATTAAGTTATTATTAATGTCTTATGAACTTCCATGATTTATTACATAATTTATGTTTATGATCTTATGATATGTTGTGTATGATCTCCCAATTCTATTATCACATTCTCTTACCCTTATGCTCATTATTATAATTACATGTATCCCTTTTTTACCCTTACTGAGAATATGAGATCAACTATTTCTATGTTTATTTCCCCATGTTATGAAGATATTATTTTGTATTTTGTGTTTAAGATGGTTGGTAGTTGTGAAAAACATAGTGGGAGGAAATGTAGTTCACGTACGTACAAGTGTTTATGTTTTTAAGTTTCCAAAGGAACTAGAATAATATATTCTTTATGTATCCACTTATATGATGTTTTAAATATTCTAGAAAATTTATGTTATGTTAATGTATGAAACTTTTAGGTTATTATAAGTGTATACACCATGTAAATGTAAATTGGTTCATAATGTAAAATTTGTCTCAATGGAGGGATTTTTAAACAAAACTACCATAACTTATTTCCCCACTTAGTTGAACACACCCTAAATTACTAGAAAAAAAGATAACTCTATTTATAATATTTTTAAGTATATTATTCATCTATATAACAATTTTATTTACTCCATTTTATTTATTTACTCTGAATATATTGGTTCATTATAGTTGATTTTTATCATTGGGTGTTAACAGTTTTAATTGCCTTACATTTGTCTTTTAATGTTAATTTTTACCACTAATCATTGATACCATGTTTTTTATGCTAAGATTAACTATTTCTCTATGATATAGAGAGATTAATTATTTATAATGTTCTACTTTCATCCCAAGAGAGTTTTAATCATGACTTGGGATGCTGAGGCCAGAGACAATCTTATTTCGATAGTTTTTAATGAACATTGATGATATATTATTAACATGTTTAGATGTTAATATTATTACTGAATAATCTTTTAAAATAATATAATTACATACTGGTATATTTCCATAACATTATATAACATTCATTAATCATAGACTATATAAACATTACAACATCGCCCAAGTTGGCAGTAAATAGACCCAAGAAATCTCGTCATGATGATAAAATGAGTAATAAAGTGATATTAAATAGTTTTAATATAATATTTAAAGAATATTATGCATAACTATATTTTTTATATCTCCATTATAAAAGTTATTAGAATCATTATTTATGGATGGTGTCGAAAATTGGAATTCACTGTTTGTGGATGCAGTAGCCCACATGTACACATGATTAAAGAAACCATTTCCAAATGAATGGAAGGAGTGATTTTATATGAAAGTTTATCATTTAATAATATTAATAATATTAAAAAAATACATATTAGTTCATTAATTATACTTTTAGGTCCATCCTTGTTTGGTGGTTAAGTGAAATGAGACATGTCATTCATGGTGGTGGTAGTCTGTACAAACACATAATTAAAATTCTCATTCCATAATGAATGGGTGGAATTATGGTAAATAAAAATTTTGATCATATAATAATTGAATATTTTAACTGAAAAACAGATTTATTCATAAAAACCATCTTTCATGCTAGTAAATAATATTAGGTGATGAATAAAACACATCAAGTTGTCAATACAGTAGTTTTCATTATTGATTTGTTTTTTTCTTAGTAGAAGACAAAAAATGTATAAATAATTAATGATAAAATATTATGATAAAACTTAGGTATATATGTGACATGAAATTCCTTATATAAATAATTATATTGATTAAAATAAGAGTAAAACTAAATATAAAGACAAATATTTAAGTAATACTCACATTAGTAACATTGATTTTATTTTCAATTATCTTTAGAAATGAAGGAAATAAGACAACTAAAGTCATAAAATTATTTAGTTATTTTGATATAGTTATATTATGAAAAAAAGGGCAATGTTTCACCAACTATTTATGTGGAATTATTGTTTGAAGGAGTGTAAGTGGTCACTTTTATAAGTATATGGAAGGGAAATTTTGGAATTACCTAAAGATATTACGTTATTTATTTACACTAATTCAACATCAAAGGCTAATATATTTTTTAAAATACATATTTTGGTACAATATAATGTCTAAAAATTCACATAAACTCATTTTTTGGGAAATAAATGAGCTATTTAGGGGCTTTTCCTTTTAATTTTCTCTTTACCCAAGTATACTTTTATAGAGATAACTTTTCTTTTTAATAATGATAATTATTTAAATATTTACCAATTAGTATTTATGTTACCACATCATGCGGGTTGTATAATCACATATATGATATTAAATTTTTGAAATAAAATTATTATATTTATAAAATCCTAATTTTAATATAAGTGATCCAAATGATTAATAATAGGTTTTGAGATTATTTTGTTTTTAAGATTTATGTTTTAGTAGAAGTTAAAATTATTAATGTAAATAATTTTTATGACATAAATTGATTTATTATAAATGCAAATATTTTATGTGACATTAAAATAAATCACTAACTAAATTTTACATAAATATTAATGAATTAAAATTAATATAATAAAAAATATTTTTTTATTAAACTGACATTTTACTTTAGCTCCAAAATTGATATCCCTAGATTTTCATTGTTAAATTAATATTTGGAAATGAGAAATTTTATTCCTTAAGATATTATTTGATATATTAAATTGTATTTTTACCTTATATGTCATTATTATATATTTTAAAAGTTGTGGAATATAAATGTTTGTGTAAAAACAACACATTTGACTAAACATCCTTAATTTCAAAAAAATTAAAAAAAATCATTTTAATTAAATTATGATATTATAAACTAAAAAAAATTAATTTTTTCTACTTATATTACTAAACAATTATATATTTTTAATTTCATAGATAGTAAAAAAAATTTAAAGATAAACTTCTTTTATTTAAAAATGACCTTCATAAACATTAAGTGATAATAATATCATTTCATTCAAATTTTCTTTTTTAAATAATATGAATTTTTTATTTCATATATTGATTTCATATATGTTATCATAATGATATTATCAATATGATTATTTTAATTTAATATTGTATGACGTCCTTTATTTTATTGTGTGTGAATAAGGATATCAAACATTGTATTTTTTTAAAAGAGAATATATATACTGAAATCTCATGATATTACAATACATATGCCTGATATGGATCATTATAGATCACTTTATAGCATTAATATCATTTTTAGTTTAATAAATTTTTAGTTTTTGTTATATTCATTTATCAAGATTACATAATTATTTTCTACACAAGAAAATACCATTGGGGAACACATTACTGTAATATGTAGGAAGATCAAATTTATCCAACATTGGGAGCTATTCCAAATGTTTTTAAAGGATATGTAGAATAACTTCATGATATATTTTTAAAAATCATTTTATATGATGTTACATGTGGATGAAATTAATGATATATTTTCAAAAATGATTTTTAGAATATATCAAAAGGTGTTTTGGATATGTTTTTACATATTGTTACGTGTGATGTTATATAAGGTGAAAGACAACTTTGTGTATAAGGTGTTACTGAATGTGATTTATTGTTGGTGTTTTCAACAAATCTCCATTACATAGTGGGTAAAACCACATTGTTGTTAGATGTGGAATAAACAATTGAGTAGTGTTTGACATTACACAATAGTGTATCATGAATGTCCATACCCATTATGTGATAACATATAATACCCATTCTAATTCATTTCCAAAAATTATCATAAATGGGTATTCAACATATGATGATAATTTTAAGGAAGATAAAATTAAACTTGATCTATTAAAAATTTTAAACACTTTATAATGATCATTGAGTAAGATTTACAATAGTTGTAACATTGGGAGAATTTAATTAAATGTCCAATGAATACACATATAAATGTTTGAGTTCTTATGGCTAATATAATGTTTATTTTTTCCTTATATGAAGTTTTATTTCTATTTTGTTAAGACGGTATGGTAAATTACTGAAGTCAATTATCTATCTATCTCTTTCTCTATTTTGTACTTTAATTTCAGGGTTCAATAAGACAATGTATATGAGCAGGTCATTCCTGATTACCCATAGATTTATCCTACTCATGGACACCATATGTGGAAAGGGCCCTTCGACTAATTCTCAGTGATCATCTTCAAACCCATATAGATGATATGGATTAACAATGAATAAGGAATGTTTTTTATTTATTCATTTTATTTAATCTAATTCCTATATAAGATCTGATGGTTTTAGTTTTTGGTTATCTTATTATAAGTTTTATCCCCGCAAAAAATCCTTCATATAAAGAACCCATACCTAGATAAGGTAATATGCATTAGTTGTGAGATTTCTAAAAATAATATGGGGGGTCACACAACCCATATTTAGGGAGAGTAACTTATGATATTAATCTAATAGTGGATCCACACAATTTAATTAGTGTAATAATTAAGTGAGTACTCAAACCCCATGCCTATGATATATGACCTACATCCTAACAATTGGAGAAGTACATAACAGTATTAAGTATATAGGGGATCCATACATTTTTTATTGGTGGAACCACTTGGATTTTTGGTATTTTTAGTACATGTTAATGAGTTACTAATTTGATTGTGGTGGTCAATAAGTATATAATTTTGTTTTATATGTGTCCTGAAATATATCAAAAATTTTAGAATTGATTAGAGATTTTTTTAAAATAACAATCCAACATTTTAATATATATATCTTTTTAATTAAATACTTTTTGAAATAGCATAATTCATGCATAACACCAAACCAAAAAGAATAATTGATCTTTCTTAAAGATAAATATTACCGTTGTATAATATCTTCTGAATTAGAGGGTCTAAATAGTGTAAACCGCATTAAGAAATATATGAAGGTCAGTCTTAATGCTAATTCAATTATTATAGCTAAATGACTAATATGATCATTTTATGATTTAAAATTTAATTTCGTAAACATTTCCCTTTTAAGATCTAGGTATTTTATTTTAGGAAAACAATATATTATTAATTAAACATGATAAAATATACTATTGACATGAATAATATATCAACACAATTTTTTTCAGTAATTGATAAGAAATAAGATTAAAAATTGTTAATATTTTAAAAATAATCTTTCATTTGAAAATAGTTTTAATTATATTTTAGAAAATAAATTTTATGAAATTAACATAATTTAATTCTTTATAATAAAAATATAATATAAGGATGATTTTTTTTGATTTTTCTAAAATAGTTTTTCTATGTGAATAATGAGAATAAGGTTTTTAAAAAATCTATAACTTTATAGTTATATAATAATGGGGGATAATTTTATCAAACCTTTAATTGAACAAAACATTGAAAAAAATACATATTTAAATTATATTTTTAATTTAAAATACATATTTTTAACATTTTATGAACTTAATAAATATATCCCCATAAAAAATAATTTTCACCTATTATTTCAATTAAATATTATTTTAATAAAATTCAGATTTTGATTTATTTTAAATAATTTTAATTTATTTATAATGAAAACATTTATATACATAAAATAAAAGACATTTGTAATTTTATACATCACAAAAGTTTTAACATTAAAAATAAACAAAAAAACATGTTATTTAAGAGTTACATGTACTAATGTTAAAATTAATTTTTCTTAAACATATAAATGTTATCTGATAAAGTGGATATAGTACATGGAATTATAATTTCAAATCAGTTAATAAGTACCATTTTATTTTTTTTATAAAGTATATTTTTTCTTGGAAAAATAAATCACCATAGAGAAAAACAAAAAATGTAAAAAGGTTAACCTAGAGAGTAATGGGAATAACATATTAAAAAAATATTTTTAATTTATTATTTTAGTTGTGGTTAAACAAAAAATTATCTCTATTAAATTATTTTTGTTTTTTGAGCCAGGTGAGGTGTTCAACATTTGATACCATTATATGAAGTGGTTATAATTACAAAAATGTCACTCTCACCACTTATTAAAGGGTCTTTCTCCACCTGTTCAAGAACACTAAATGAATTAGGGTTATACATATATTTTAACATTTCTATCCGTAACTAATAATAATATTACTCTATTTTAAGAATATTTTAAATAAATATTGGATTAATATCACCATTTATAAGGAATCCTCTAAAGAAAAAAATCAAATATTAATACGAGGGTACTCGTGTTTCAGAACCTGTTTTTTTTAATAATAAATTTCCCCTATAATTTTCACATTAATATATAAGGAGATAATTATTTTAGGTATAATAAATTTTATCATTCTATGATAATGTTCATTAACCACATTTTACCTTCTCTATTGAGAAAATCTAAATCCTCAATCTTGCGTTATGTGGATTGCTGCCTACACAAGGTGATGGCTTCAATATTTTCACCCCTAAATATTTTTATGATTATAAGGGTGAATTTGAAGATAAAATGTTACATATATAATAAAATTATTTTTAAGAGAAAAATTATAATCCACCTTTTTTCCTTCTCTCTATTCTAGAAATGAAAACATTAGTCGTGCATTGTGGGGACTACTGGCTCCATGAAGTAATGTATCTTTTTTTGTTATAGTTCATTAATATTTATTAAAGAAACATAAAATATGACTAAAAACCATAAATGTATCTAAATAATATCATTATTATTCTATAATAATTATATTATTCCAAAATAAATCACATTCAAAATCATAATCATCCATTAATTAAGTTATGTTAATGTTTGGGTCAATCTAACCACCTACACGAAAAATGATATAAAATAATATCATAGATCAATAGGTGAAATTAGTTAATAATACTATATGGTATAAATAAATAAATAATTTTTATGATTTCTTTTTTCTATAATGGTAATAATGAAATTAAACTCATTCACTAAGATACCACCACTCGTTTGTTAAAAACCATCAAAATATGCTCGTCATTGAGTTTATATCTTGGTATCATAACCTAAAATACCATAGAAAAAAATTATATCATTTAATAATATTATAAATAATAAATTATAGTATATTTAAGGATATTATAATGATTATAATTAGGAAAATACCAAATACAAAAAATTCTATTCTGAAACCAATTCAAAACGATCAAGATTACTCACACTTGATACTGAAAATAGATAATAAAAAAGTTATAAACACATAATAAATAGTTATAAATTAAGAGTATAAATGTTAATAGTCCTGAAAATAGTTTAAAATAAATAATTAATATATTTATGTTTTTTATACAGGAGGATGGAGCTTGTTTGAGGAAATGACATTAAATGTTAATGATGTTTGAATAAGAATTTTATTTTATTGAGATATGATTTTTATTAAAAACTTCTTTATTTTTATTTTTTATAAATTATAAATGGGTTTATTTTTTCAGGATTTGTGTGAAAACCAATTTAATTTAAAAAAATCAGGTTCTAACTTCAATTGATTTTCAATTTGAAAAAAATGACATTGTAAGGGTTTTGTTAACAAAAACACCCTTTCTTTGAGTTATAATGTTTCATGTTTAGATTCATGCTTATATTAGTTTCATCCTAAACCATAAGATTTTATATTTAACTACATATTCTGATCTAGGTAAACTATATCCTTTAATTCAAAGGCCTTTATTGATGAATTTTTACCTGAGAAAGTATATCATTTTTGGGAATATTCCCCATCCTCTTTAGCAATTTTTCCTCTCTTTGTCCATAATTTCCTTTCTATCCAATTTTATTATTTATAATTGGAAACTAATTATGTGTTATCTCATTTGACCATCATATTCCACTTATAATATTTTCATAATACTTTTTAATATCATTTTTATTATGTGGGATTTAACCAAAGGTTTATTAAAATAAAAAATGGATCTTCAAAAACATTCTTTATTATATTTGGGTGATGAATATTATTTCTATTTCCCATTTTCACTATATTATTTTCATGTATTTATTCAAATTTTTTAGTATAAATTATTTACATATATACCTAGTTTGCATCGCCTATATATATTTGGGATGATACATATTTATATCTCCTCTATGGTTTTCTCTTTTATGAAAAAACCAACATGATAGAACTCTCTGATTTCATATATCATGAAATGTGTCACTTTTATAAGTGTTTTTAACCATTAATAAATTTAGTAAACCATTAAAAAATTATAAGAAACTCTATTAGTTCAATTATTATTCATTGGAAAATTATAATTTCTTTTCTTCTATAAAAGATAAATTTCTCATTTTGAAAAGCATCACTCATACAGTTCATTATTATTTGTACATATCCTTCATCCTTTAATAATGTTTCATATATTTGATTTTTTCGATAAATACATTTATTTATTAAAATATGAACATGAAAAATTATTTAATTCCTTCTTTTAATTGGAAATATTTTGAAATTGAATCCAGATATTCTTCAAGAAAAGACTATAAAACCCAATTATTTCTCATCAATTTTATCATGCATAAATTTTTTTAATTGTTTATATTACACGTGTGAAACATGTAATCATATTTATATTATTATTTTAATAATTTTAATGCTGTATTGGGAATTATATATCAATATGATTCATTGGGTAATTCTATTATCTCATGAGATACCATGCATAGTGTAGACCAGTTAGCCTTTGCACACTATGTCATGAGAAAGGTGAGACCAAAATTATATTTCTATCCAATGCATTGGGAAATTATTTAAATATCCTGACATAACTTGAATGGGAATGGGGATTAATTCCAATACACTATTAGAATCTATTTATTATTTTTATGGGAATAGAGAGTGAACCATATCCACTATGGGAATTTTTCCACTATGATCCTCTTCCCAGTGATCCTGGACTTATTCTTACTATGCCATTTTTTCTATAGTTTTTCCATATTTATGATTCTATGATATAATGATATAATTTTATTGTGACCTATTTCCATTTTTATATCACACTATTATTTCATGGAATAATTTTTTTCTTCTGAGATTTCATGCACTTCCTTAATGATTCACGGACAACACTTACTTTTTCATGTTCATTTTAATAATAAATTTCTACATGCTCATGTTTTCTCATATACTTATTTTGTAACACATGATGACATGTTGGTAATTTCTCAATTATATATAATTTTATCACACACATTTCTTATGTTTCCCTTCCCTAAGTAATGATGATAATTATAAGATTTAAGATGTATAGAAGGGAGGTCTAGACGATTTTGATTACTATGAAGTTCTTAAAAGTTTTAGAAAATAAGTTTCCTATGTAATTTTTCTTCAAAGTCACTAAGAAAAATTGCTTACCAATATATGTGATTTTTTTGTGAGGAATATTTTTTAACTTATGCTGATGATTTAAAATAATGATATGTTTAGGTGGGGGTAATTATAGTTGGTATAAAAGGTGTGTTTTGTTATATTTTAAAATTATGGCAATAATATTGTCGATTAGGATTAGGTAAATTTATTTAAAAACTTAGAGAAAAGTCTTAGGGATAATTATAATTGTAAGATAATATATATAAATTTTAGTAAAGATTAGATTGTTTGATTTTCTTGAAACAATATACAACACAGTGACCCGAATCACTAAATCTATACTAGAGTGATACGTGAACTCTTGTGTACATTACTATACCCAAGAGGCTTCCATATATCATTGAGGTTTAAAATGGTGATGTGTGATAACTATAAATTCAATAAATAAGCATACATCACAATAAAAACATGTTTAAATAAATATTCCAAAATAACACTATAAAAAAACAAAATCATCATACTGTAGAAAATATCATCGAAGTCATAAAATATAAACTAAAAAATATATAAAGGGGTTGGTCAGACAATGTATGAGAACCAAATAAAATAAATGAAAAAACTATAAAAAAAACTCTATATTTTATCCCAATACATCTTTTTTCCTTAAAGCGCCACATGCTCAGCTCCTTGATACAATCCCTTTTCACTTAACCAGATCCTATACCATGAAATCTACATGCACCTCAAGATTCCCATAGAGGGTTTGTGTATAAACCCATTACGACACAATAAATTCATCATTAACATAATGTTAACTTATATTTAATATCGTAGGTCATGATAGAAATTAAATTCTCAAAAAAGAAAATAATTATAAGTTAAGTGATCTTGTTCCAACTAGTGTATGAAAAGATTCAGTTGTACTTAATTCAGATCCTTAATAGAAGATATTAAATATACATAATATCCTATTAGATTAGGATTAAAGGAAAACAATGTATCATATTATGAACTATATCCAATTAATCATCAGGTTATTCTACCTGGATGGCGCACCCCTAATTCATCCTCGGGTCAATCTGAAAGCCCATAATTCCCCTTCTTGTATAGGGTTGGGAGACATGGTCATTCTACCCCATGATTATCCTCTGTTCAAGACATGGTTTCATCATTACCCTGAATAAATTTGGGTTGAACACATTTCCTTCATTTTCCATCCTCCATCTCATGTCAGACTATAAGGCCATCATAACCAATCATGTTTCTAATTTTAGGACATAAG
This sequence comes from Viscum album, assembly GCA_963277665.1. Lineage (NCBI taxonomy): Eukaryota > Viridiplantae > Streptophyta > Magnoliopsida > Santalales > Viscaceae > Viscum > Viscum album. The sequence continues at coordinate 113,957,969 of OY728139.1, read as the reverse complement.
TCCATCATATCCATGCCCTATCTTTAGGAGAAATTTTCATCACCATTGAACATCACAATGGAATATGAAACCCCTATAGGGGTTAAATAAGTCATTATTATCTCACCTGTCACTTTAAAAAAATACAAAAGTTACACAAGATATGAATTCACACACAATTAGGAATAACATATAATATTAAAAAAAACATAATGAAAAGGTATCAGGAGCCATGGACAAACACTATATAAAAAAAATCATATAATATCACACAATGGTTTTCATGGTTACAAAAACACATCATAATTATTCCAATAAAATTTATACAATGTCCCTCTATGGTAAAGACTTACTACATTAGGTACATTGAGGTTTATTTCCATGATCCGACACTGAATAATACCTACACACCAACAATCCGAAATGAGATCTTTACCTAAAGGTAATTCTTGATTTTTTCATGGGAGTGTTAAAACTTCTATAGAGATTATATCTATTTATCATTAAAATAAAAAATATCCATTATACCATGATGGTATTAGTAGATCTAGAACAAATTACATAGATTTTTTGTTTATCTCAAGAGCTGTAGAGGATTTACGATAAAACAAATGAAACTTATTATTTTGGGTCAAATGATTCGATTCAAGATTGAAACACCAAAGAGATGATAATGAGAGACACAAACCTATCAAAATATATATTCTAGGTACATTACATAAGAATGAGGTTCAAACATATATAGTGGTATATCAGATAATAATGTTAGGGAAATATTATGAAAGTTCTCGTATTGATCGAGCCACTTGGGAACTGTTGGGGAGTCAGTGGGATTATAGAGAGGGATAATGGTTTCCAGTCGGCTAGTTAGTAGATCTAAGAATAATCATAGGTTATTTTGTTAACCATCAGGTGGATGGTTTCATTATACTAGCAGGCCAATGGAACTCATGTTCTTCCTAGGATAATACCACCAGAACTTGATAGCCATTAGAAATCAGAAGCTCCATGATTCAGGTTGGTCCCCAACTCTATAAAAAATGATTAAAAGATTATAAGATCCTTATAAATGCATCAAAAAATAAAAAAAACATCCAATAAAATCCAATAAAATAAAGTTAATATAGCTTGAAATTTTTAGGATGCCATAAAGCTTCCTATATGATGACTACTCATCCTCAAGAAGTGTTTATAGCTATCTAGATAAAAACCGATGGGCCAGTATACTCATACATATGACTCACACTCTTAATTATTTGTTTGGAATAATATATAGTACTCAAAAAAGAAAATAAGTTATATCATCTTCCAACTAAACACCTTCTCACTCTGGGCCATAATCTATACTAGTTAATCCACAGAATATGCATCTAGTTCTGAAACAAATTCATCAATTTTGATCACATGCATTGGATCATTATCATTCCTATAAATATGTGGCACATAGAATATGTTATTAATACATTGATACCATGTAGGAATATCTTATCAATAGAAAAAAAATTCTATTATTTTCAATCATTTTAAAAATTCCCAAAAATTGTGACAGTGACTTCTCTATATTTCGCAATATTCAGTGCCCCATCATAGGATACAACCTTAACAAAACATGTTCTCCTATATACAACTATAATGGTTATCCCTTTAGGATAGTATACAATAATTTTCTACTTTTAGTGGTCACCAATCACATTTATAACTACTTGAAATAATCATATATATCTTTCACCATACTTAAACAAACTATAGTTTCCTCATTTATCTCATCCTTACACAACGTTTAATGATGGGACATAAAATAAGGATCCCAAAAATAGTTCCCACAGTATCGAACAATGATAATAATGATTGTATAAAAACTCTGATCAGTATATATGATCATCCCATTCCCTAAAAAATATTGGACACATTCCCAAAGCATATCCTATATAGTATGGACCATCCTCTCTAACCTCCGATTAGTCTAAAAATGATATTCCATATATATATTCAACCAAGTCCCCATATAATTTTATAGGCCTTTTTAAATCGTTGACATGAAATTAAATCTTGGTAGGATATAATTATCATAGTCCCCATATGCAGTCATACTATCTCTCAGACATATAGTTTTTCTAACTCATTTATGTAATGAGTTTCTTAGATAATCAAGAAATGTTCCAAAATCATCAATAGATCAACCAAAACTGATACCACATATTGACCTCTCAGGGTTCTTGGTAACTCGATAAAAAAATCCATCATCACTTCATCCCACTTTGACACTATCATTGGATGAGGATAAAGAAATCAACTTGGTCACTAATGCCTTAACATAATTCTATGACAGGTAAGATATTTTGAGACAAAAATATTTGTATCCCTCTTCATTCCTAGCCATTGGAACCAAGATTTGATATCATTATATATATTCATCAATCATATATTCTCAATTAATTATTAAACATGAGAGTCCATTATTAGCTATCCCCTAAAATAAAATGAAATCGCAACTATCCCATGAATATATATCACATTATCTCCACTTAAAGACAATCTTTGAATTGGGTTTATCCTCACCATCCATTCCCATTCTACTAAGCACTCAGAATAGTATTCACCGGGTCAACCATAGCAGACAAGGTAACTAATTCAGTACATTTAATGACCCATTGATCTACATATTCACCAATAAAAAATTCATCAATCAAGCAAATAAATCACTATTCCACCTATAGAGGTTTCTATCCAAGATCCAGTATATTCATAATAAGAGAAACTAAAACAAAAGTACACTTTATAGGAATATATACTATCTCAATATAAATGTTATGAACATATTAAAACCAAAACCTCTTTCAGATATTCTTTTTATGCTAAGAGAATATATAATTTTTTTTATTGTGGTTATAGTAGATTTAAAACATATCACTTAAGAGATAATTGTGACAAAACATTAATCCATGAACCAAAACTACCCACTCTAGGTCATGAATAAGGTAGTTAAATTTCTGAGGACATAGTTGATGAGACCCATAAATAAATACCTAATATCTATACATCAAAAAAAGATCGCAACCGAACACATAATGAATCATAGTAAAACATATATCCAATCCATAGATAAATTTATATAAAAATTAGATTTGAAGTTAATCTATTCTTTAGATCTAGTAAGGCATATTAAAACCAATATATACATTCAAGAATCACCATATTATTGGAAATAAAATTTATAGTAACTTCCAACTGATATAAACTGTGAATTAACTATTTAGATTTCTCGAACAAACCTAGGAAACTTCAAATACCGAATAGGTTCCAAGGTAATGACTGATACACCACCTCTTCTACATTCTCCACATAAAATAAGAATCCATCCATATAAATCGATTCCCAAGTAAGTGAACCTCTATGATCCAAACCTGAAAATTGAAAAATATTTCCATAAATATAATCCACTTGAAGTGTACTCAACACAATCTCAAGGTTCCTAACATGCATCTCTAGTGTTTGTGAGTGTATTAGGATATCGTCAACCATCACAATGGTGATGGAGTCTAGGTATTGGTATAAGATTATTTTAATGAGAACCATAAATACTGATAAATAATTGTTAACATAAAAGGGATATATTTTTTTATAATTTTCATATCTCGTTAATCTTGTTGTCTAAGTTATATCCTCTTCTCGGACCCAATGTTAGTGGTAATGTGATCATAAGATAATTATAGAGTACCACCAAGAACCCATCAACTGCCCAAAAAAATTCTTAGTCATCAATAATGAGTTCTTATTCTTAAATATGATCTAATTCATCTACCTATAGTCTATGAATAGTGGATGGATTGATTCTGCCTTTTATGTGAAAAAAATGAAGCACCCTAATGAGAAGTGTTGGGTCTGATAAATCCCTTCATCTCTAAATACTCAAGATAAAACTTGAGTTCCTTTAACTCAAATAGTTATATATGATAATATATAATAGATAAATGCTACATTAATAAAATTATTTCAATCCTTACTTTAATTCTTATAGTAGGATTAATTCTTGAGAAATTATATGGAATGAAATCCCAGTATTTGTCCACCAATGAAGGGAAGTAGGGGGGAGATACTTTCACTCTACCACAAGAACCATGCCTACTACTTATACTGTAATTACTCTAATATAATTTAGGAATTGTTTTATTATTACTCTTTAACATCCCATTCTCTTGTTAGAATAAAATTCCACCTTAATATTATTAAAGGATACTTGTCTCCTTTAGTAGTCGATGTGCACTCGACAACTAGTTGACTGATCCATGCTGAAAATCACTGTGAATATAGTGATCTCTATGATCAAAAAATTATATAAATTTTCATAACTAGAAACTAATATTGGATGAACTGCATATCTGTAATGATATTTTAAAATATTACATAAGGGTATATGAATTGAATGGAATTATAATGATAAAATAATTAGTATTTCTAACCAAGTGATGGTCCATTCTAGTTTAAATGAATGTGAACCTTATAAATTATAGTAAACATTTTAAGGATTAGAAGAAATTATAACCATACATTTATCTTTTGAGGCTACCTCTACACTATTTTCAATAACCTGGTCAAAGAAATATACTTTCCCTACATTTGTCCCGTGAATCATTCGCAAATAAAATTGGTTCAGTTGATATAACAAACATTTAAGAATCTATTCATACTAATAAGATCCCCTACAAGTCCTATGAATAAATTCCTCTATATACTTGAAACCTCTATAGAAAACTATCCACATATCCCTTGAAAAAATTCTTGAGGTTCCCGATATGTCCATATCTATGAATCATATTTTTGGATTCATTGTAAAAACTATGATAATTTTCTATTTTTCCATAATTCTATTAGATGGTGACACCAACTTCCCCATAGGTGGTGGAGAAAAAAACATAGCTCTGAATTTTTAATTCACAAAACCACCACTCCAGAACCATCCTCTTCCTAATAACCAAAAAGGAACCCACAATTTTCTTATCTGTTCCACTCATCTATGCACTAAGGGATGAATGAAGTTATGCTTCCTTGTCCCCCTTTAGATCATTCTTGATTATTAGTTCTATACATAGAAACATATGATACATAATATTTATGAATATTATAACATGGAACCTCATATTTGGTTTAAGCCCTATCTTGATATTTCTTCCCTTCTATGACTCATTACCTAACAAAAGTGAAGTGAAGTAAAAAAAATATGTGAAATGAGAAAAATTGGAGGATACATTCATCACCCCTTACTAAAATTCAATAATCTCTGAATATTAATCAATATTTGATGAATCATAAAAATAACTCTAATGAATATATCCTTGATGGAGTCCCAATTTAGACCCTCACTTATCCACACCTACTTTTTGATTCCCCACTATCTCCTCACAGACCCCTAAAAAAAGGGAATGCATAACCCATTGATCCTATGGAGTTTACACTAAACCAATGATTTTAATCTAATCCTCTAGATAATGGGTTTGTCTAGTACCATGGAAGCTTGGGGGATGCTAAGGATGGAAATCCTTAGTATTATCAACCTCCATCATATAATCCCCTACATAATGAACATGAACTACAAGAAATAATCCAGGATAAATCATTTCAACTGCTTGACCAAAAAGATTCGGTGTGGGAGAATAATATGATGTTTCCTTTTGCAAGCCCAGTGGTAGGACAAGAATGGTATCCATTACAAGGGTGTTATTACATGATTTTCTAGTCAGTACTATGAGGTTTCTCCTATTAAAAATTATATGAAATTCCAAATGAAAAAATAGAATTACCTATAACATATCGCTTAAGGAAAAGTACCACCAAATACATATAGAATCTATAATTCTAACTCTATATTGAAAAAATGAAAATGTATAGAGGAGACGGGCGTGGTAAAACAAAGGGACTTGAACTTCTCCATCAAACACAAACATACAGATCATAGTAATACATATCATTCCCACAATTAGATTCATCAATAGTTTCCCATTAATATTGGGACTTACCCTGATTGAGGATATGATGAATATCAGAATGGAACATGCCCGATGGATTAGAAGATCAGGTGAACAAGGTTCGTGGTGTGCTTGAATAGTCCTTCATTGGCCTTCATTTCAAGGGAACTGGAGTGAATTATAAACAATCAACAACCTTCCCTTTTCCAGAAATGAGTCCATCTTTGAAAAAGGTAGGACCACCAATACCTGTTGCAGTCCCATCCACCTTTGCAATGTCAGGCCACTTCCCAGATATCCTAGAGGATTTGAAAAGATTATGGATTTCATGATGAAAATAAACATGTTGAGAATCCCAAGTGTTAAGACTAAACTCAAAAGTCTCACCACCTATCAAACCTACATATGAAATATCATTCATGCATATATTTGAGGGATCAGTACAAGAAAGAAACATAGCAACCAAGATGTTAGCATTGTTTCAGCCCCAACTAATCCAGTGTGTACAACAATATAGCAATCATTAGATGTAATCTCCTTAGAAAAATTAACCTCAATAGTAGAGGGGAGACTCATTGGGAATGCAGAGTTTACCCAAGTATTAGAGGAACCACTGTTAGCTTTCAACGGTGATATATCCACCATCAATCCCTTCCATTCAAAGGTAGCCGGTGGTCTTCCTCAGAATCCAACACAACATACTTCTTGGAATATGACTTGGTGAGAACATATCTATTATGATGAATGTGTTTCAAAAAATCCACATCATTCTTCTATGACTTCCTTATATATCGATTGGATGGATGACCCCTCATCCCACATTTCTCGCAGGAGATCCTCCTCCAAAATAGATGCAAAGAATGACAAATATCCATATATTATTTATAAAAAAGTGGATTTATTTCATACTAAACATCAATTTGGATGTCATCTCTCAGAGTGGAAAGAGTTACCTTGTCAATTAGGGTGGATCTAAGATCAATCTGCACTAACATACTAGCAAAGTGTCCAAACTAAACAATATCGGTCTCCTTGTCAAGTCATATAGGAGTCCAAATTTCCATACCAATATCATGCAGAATATTTGGATGCCCACGGACCTAATTAAGGCCATGAAAAAGAACCCAAACTTGAGATAAATCATTCATTTCATTAGAATCATTAAGTAGAGGGACCTTTCATGAAGGTGAATCCACCCAAGCCTCATAGAAAGAGATCCAATTATACACCCTTGAATTTTAGAGGTCTCTAAAGAAGAAATGAAATGAATGAAACCACTTCCAAGAGATATACACCTCCAAAAAGTGAATCCCCACAAAAATGAGATCCTATGGACCAAATAATTGAACTTCTAGGATTTATGACCCTTGGGTAATATAAGATGCACAATCAAAGAATTTTTACAAATTGCAATTCTTTCATCAAACACATCGAGATTAGAATCAACATGGGATGATGAACCCTTTCTATGAATTCTTCCAAAACGAGAATCAATGTAAGTAGAAAATACAGAGCTCATCACACCATTTGGGTTTATCCTCCACGAATCAGAAACATCAGGGGAAGAAGGTACGTTTGACACTACAACGGTTGATTTTTTGGACTCGTTGGAAAAATCATAAAATAGTGATTTCTTCAATAGTAGTAGTGGATTGGACTTCCCATCACGACCTCATGCACCTATATCACCTAAAACCTCACAAAAAACAACTGAGTTCCTTGATATAGGGTCAACACAGGCCTCTTCCACATAATCCCATAAATCTCCTTTAGTCAGACGACTGCGGGCAACACAGTCCCGCAAAGCTCCATCCACCAGGAGTGTGCTATCTCCAGGACCTAGCACATTGGCATTAGACCTGACAACAACACCCCAAATAGTATCAAACCGAGGCAATGGAAAACCTACAGTAGCTGAAAATCCACTAATTCGTTGGGGGATTTTATTCCTGGTGGATCCTATTTCTCAAGTCGTAAGCATTGTGCTTATAAAATGGGTAACTAGCATTGAAACCCCTAGAATAGCTGAATTCTATGGTCGCAGAACTCCCACACCCCCTAATTCTCTATCAGAATGGCCCTCACTTAAGGTCAAATAGTTTATTAGTGCACAAAAGGTATTTCTTATGAATACCTCCACTATTAGGCTACCAGCTTCCACAGGGTATTACCCAATTAGAACATACTAGGTTTTAACTCGACTATTATATTTCTACACATTAGTCCCAAAAATAAACTTGTAACAAACTAGCCTTCCAAGATAGATTAATTAAAATGTCTGTAAAATATATCACTGAATCCTAAAACATATTTTACAAATGAGTTTTTTTAATTAAATTAAGATATATGAAAATAAATCATATTCATGACATTTATCCTATATTTTACTCATGATTCATGAATGAAGAAAAATCCCATAATCTATAATAGATCAGTAGTTCTTAGGATAAACAACATACTGTAATAGCTAAACTGGTAAAAGTAGTCCCATAACCGTAAAATTGAAGATCAATTATATAAGATATGCGTAAGCATTTACATTGATCCCCTACTCAAGTTATATATGACCTATATCATACCCACCATTACCAAAACATATTCAATACAAAATAATAGGAAATACCACCTTTGATAGAACTTTGTAATGCATCAACCTATAAGGACCTGAGCCCAGTTTCCTGGAGCCAATGCCTTATTTAATTAAATTGGTACATAATCAAGGAATATTCATCCCAATGGACCAAGTATTTTAGTATAATTGGAAACAAGAAACATACATAAGATCAACATTACAACTTGAAATGAAAAACTACATAGAAATTCCTTTGACAACATCCATAAATCCTAGGTTATTTCTATATTTCATTCATAATAAAAATATTCATGTCCTAAGAAAATGAAACATAAGAAAGGGGTGAGCTCAAATGATCTGTAAGGGTATGAAATACAGCATAAGATATCATAAACATAAACATTAGGCATGTTTAATAACATAAAACACATGTCTTCAACAATAAACATGAACACATTATGGGAAGAATAAGAGCATAATAAATAATACCATAGTAAAAAAAATAATTGGTATTCTAATAGTCGAATAACCACATGAACCATCAATAATATTTTTATAATGAGGTAATTCATAATGCGGTACATCTAACAATACTTTCAAGTCATCGTGCCAAGACTATGAATAATAATTTTTGTCAAAGCCTTATTCTAATATTGTAGTTTGTCTTATGAGACCTACCGATGCACTGAGGGGATGTAGTGGGCCCCACCTGGCACTTACTAAGTCCAATTAATTACTAGTATTTATGGGGATAAACATAAAAAACATAGGAATTCATAATGATGTTTATATATGAAATGTATGAATCATTCCCCAAACATTAAACATAAACACCAACCATTCAGAGTAAATTGGTGAATGGTTTTAAGATAGCACATCTACAATAAAATTAATAATAAAACATTCAATTAACTATAGTATATGATATAATAAATTATTAATCCCAATAATACATAACAATCAATATGATTGTTGAAATAGATAAAGATACTTTTATAAAATCATCAAGTAATTCTTGCGATAAATACACTTTTACTTTTAAATGAAGAGTTACTTTGAAAAAATATTAGTATAAACTAGAAGAGAAGTAATATAGTATATTCATAATAAAATGATTAAATTTATAAAAAAAATTGTTTCTAAAAACATATTATAGAGTGTCTTTAATAATAGGTAAGAATTTGAGAAATTCCTCTGAATTGGGATTGTATTTCGGAAAGAATTTTGAATGTTCATTTTAAAATGTGTAACTACCCAAAAAATAAAGAAGGATTATGATTGGTAAACATATAGAGTACACTCACACATAATTTATTAGGAGTAAATAATAATACATAGTAATTTCAATGAGGTAAGTAGACAATAAAAGTAACATGAATAAAAATGGAGGCTCGGGTTGAAAACCCTTACCATAAGTAATAATGAATTCCACTCTTGAACTTATGGTCCTAGCATATGAAATTAGATATATTAATAACATAATTAATAACATATTATAATTTTTTTAATTAATAATAATTTTATTATGTTACATTATTATCTTATTTAAAAGTTATAAGATTGAATTTTGTTGTTTCAGAGTGTTCGTTTCCTTGGTTTTTTGGATCGTTGTATCTTTATATGAGTATAGATGTTCATGTAGAATAGATAAAATTATCCAAAATTAATATTATAAATTATTTATGAACACCCATAGTTTATAATGGTAATTTATATCATTTGGATACATGGGATTAGGATTAATCATTATATTAAATATTAATGACAATCACTTAGATTCTTTTAGTGGTATTTTGATTATTAGGAAGTAGTTTGGTAATATGATTTAATGTTATGTACATTTAATGTTTTTGGAATATTAAAAAGGTTATAATACATATATTATATCTAGTTTCAACAATAAAAATGGTTTCATGACTAGTATTTAATGGAAAATTGAACAACAAAACTTCATCGTCCACGAATGTTATAAATTGGCACCTCACAGATGATGATTTCGATTATAAAATAAAAGAGAGAGAGAGAGAGTAATGATATTGATGAAATTTATTCCATTAACATGATATAATTCTAGTATATATATATATATGACAATATAGTATTTAAGGTCCTTTGGATAGAGGATGTGAATAAAGAATTACAATAGATGGGAACTTGAAATAAAATTGAAAGAAATAGAATGTGAAGTTACCTCTTGAATCCACCTATATGAGAATCTCATTAAGGTATGGGATTTTGGTCTTTTTACAAGACCAAGATCTCCGGGACATGGGTAGTGACTAAGGAAGTTATTTTTGAAGAACAGTGAGGAGATTAAAGACTAAGAGGAGTGAAGAGAAGAGGGGAAATGAGAGTGGTATTTATAGCAGATGATAGGGAGGGTTTTACATTATTTTAGTCATTATTTAAATATTTTTTCTCATGTGTATGAATTTTATTATTTTTTTGTTAAAAATATTAAATAGAGAATTTGAGTTCAAACCAAGTGTTCTTACATTATCAATGATGTCATAAATACTGTATTTAACTGATAATTTGTATATACGGTATTTTACCATATTTCACTATTCATAAAAAATTAATGAATTTCAGAAAAATTCAAAAAAATCACCCTAACCATTTCTCAATTTGTAAAATTAAAAAATGAACTCCATTTTTTGAAAAAACAAATTCTAAATTTTATTAATTTAATATTTAGTAAAATCTTACTCTATTAAAAAATTAACAATTTTAAAACTTTAATTCATTTTATATCACAATGAAAAATTAATCAATATTTTATGATATTATAGCCATAAGAAAATAAAATAATGATATGATTTACTATTAATAAGGGTCATATTACTATTCATAAGGGTATTTACTGTTCACCAAGAAATCATGTTGGTTATATCAGACTCCAAATAACTTACTGATCGCAACTCTAGAAGACTGTTTTATTAAATTCAAAACTTAGAAGAGGAAAATTTATGTTTAACTACTAGTTTATAACAAAGTGTTGTTTTCTAGGGACTCAGTGTTTCATTCAATAAATATTTATTTTCAAAACCATTGTGTGTTATATTCTCCCCACCTAACATAAATATCATTCTTGAAACTCACAGAATGTTTCCTCATAAAATGATTTCGGTATCTCTTCATCAAAAGATCCTCAGGATCCCATGTTGCCTCTTCGATTTTATGATTTCTCCAAAGTATATTTACCAGTTGAGTCATAAAATTCCTTAAAACTTGATCTTTTCTGTCCAGAATCTGGATAGGATCTTCACAGTAAGATAATTCAGGTTCTAATTCTATACCTTCAGATGTGAGGACAAGCATTGGTTCTGGAATGTACTTTCTCAATAGTGAGACATGGAACACATTGTGTACTTTAGACAAGCTAGGTGGCATTTCCAAACTATACTAAACAACTAAAATTCTCCCCATAATTTCAAATGGGATTATGTACCTAGGGATCAGTTTCCCTTTCTTCCCAAATCTTATAACGCCCTTCCAAGGAGATACTTTTAAGAAAACATTATCTCCCACTTGAAATTCCCAATCCTTCCTTCGATTATCAGTATAACTTTTTTTAATTTCTTTGAGATGAATTGATATTTCCTTGAATTTTCTTTACCTTCACTATTGTTTCCTCTAAAATCACTGGACCCACTAGCTTTATTTCCCTATCTTCATCCCAACATGGGGGTGTACGAAATCTATTTCCATAAAATTCTTCATATGGTGCCATTTGAATAGAATAATTTAAAATATTGTTTTAGGAAAACTCCAAAAAGGGTAAATACTGATCAAACATACCTTTCATGTCTATTTATCATGATCTCAACATGTCTTATAAAGTTTGAATTGTCCCTTCTGATTTCCCATTTGTTTTTGGATGATAAGAGGTACTCAAATAAAGCTCAATAACCAAATATTTATGAATACTTTTCCAGAATTTCAATTCAAATAGAGGATCATAATTAGACACTATGTAAATATTTTCTCCATGAATTGTTGAAAATACTTTTATATAGAGTCGTGCAATCTTCTCTAGTGTAAAACCCTCCCTTATATTGAGGAAATGTTCAGATTTCATAAGTTGGTCAACAATTACCCATATCGCATCATTATCCCTTGATGTTTTGGTGAATCTATTGAAAAAATCCATGTTTATGTCCTCCAATTTCTATGTAGGAATAGGTAGAGGTTGCATGGATCCTCTTGGATGTTGTCTTTCGGCCTTTACTTGCTGACATACTAAACATCTTGATACATAATCAATAATTTCTCACTTTATGTTGTCCCACTATAAATGTTCATTAAAATATCTATACATTTTAATTCTAAGAGGGTGTATAGAAATATTTCAAGCTATGTGAATCATCCAATAAATCCCTTTTTAGCTCAGGTATAGCTGGAACACAAAGCCTCTTCCAAAATTTCAGAATTCCATCTTCACACATGAAGTCATCCAACTTCCCATATTTCACAGAAATAAATTTTTTAAAGGTTCTCATCATCTAATTAAGAGATTTTTACCTTTATAATAAATATGGTTGGGAAACCAATTGAAAAAAGTATTGATGTTTCACCTTTTTGATAATTCCCATGTCTATCCTTATTAACTCCATGAATAAAGGATCCCTTTCAATCCTCATTTGGTTTAATAATAAATGATTGCTTTTTCTCAATGATTCATCTACCTTATTCTTCTTTCTTGAGTTCTAGTGTGTGGAATAATCATAATCCTTGAGTAGATAGAGGAATCTCCTTTTCCTCATATTTAGTTCTTTCTACAAGAATATAAATTCTAAACTCTTTTGATCCGTATATATCCAACATTTTTTCCATAGAGATAATGTCTCCATATCTTCAGAGAAAATATTATAGCTGCTAACTCAAGATCATGAGTATGATAGTTTTTTTCCTGAATATTTAGATGCCTTGATGCATAGAAAATAACTCGATCATTCTGCATAAGGAAACAACCAAACCCTTTATTTGATGTATCAATACTGATTAGAAACCCATCATTCCCTGATGTTAGAATTAGGATTGAAGCATTCACTAATATCTTCTCAAATTCCTAAATACATTCCTCACATTATTTTTTTATAAGAACATATCCCCTTTACGTGTTAGCTTGGTCATTGGGTTGGCTAAACAGGTAGGGCCTTGAACGAAACACCGACAAGAACATGCTAAACTAATAAAACTACATACCTCAGTTATATTCATTAGAGTTGTCCATTCTTGAAAAGTTGTTATTCATTATCGGATCAATAGATATTCCATCCATAGCGACAATGTGGATGAGAAAAGAAACTGATTGAATCCAAAATTCACACTTGCTAAAATTCCCATATAATTCATTTCTTCTAAGAGTCTTCAGAATAGTGCGCACATGATTTTTATGATCTGCATAGATTTTGGAGTATACCAAGGTATCATAAATGTCACGACCCTTCCTCGGGGCCCGTGCCGTGACTACCCCATGCCCGCCTTCCATAGGCCAGGGGCTGGCGACTAGCACCAAAGGCCTAAATCCCGAAAACTGGGAAGGCATTGCCTTTATAAAAGTAAACAATGTGACAATCGGGACCCAGTGAGAGCACAGGCACCCCGCCTTAACATGGCCGTCGGGTCCTGACCCACGAGGTACCACACCAAAGGCGTAAATCCCGGCAACTGGGAAGGCATTGCCTTTATAAAAGTAAACAATGTGACAACCGGGTCCTAGTGAGAGCACAGGCACCCCGCCTTAACATGGTTGTCGGGTCCTGACCCACCAGGTACCACCAGTTGCCCCGTAGACACGTGGGGCTCACCCTAGGGTCCACCCACATGCCTGAACGGGTCATATGACTAATGATAGTCCCCACAGGCCAACACTTGTCCTTTCCAGTGTGCTTTGTCCTCACTCACACACATCCTGGGAAACGTCCCAGAAGGTCACCCATCTTGATCACTACTCCAGGCCAAACACGCTTAACTGTGGAGTTCTAACCAGGTAGGCTCTCGAAAAGGAAGGTGAACCTTGTTGACATGAGTCATATCAATTAGTCATTTTACCCTATATCATTTGGGGATGTTACAATCACCCCCCCCCCCTTTAGAGAACAACGCCCTCATTGTGGGCCCTACATCTCAACTCAGGCTGTGCACCTCACTTAAGGTTGGGTTCCTCTTCTGATACCAAATGTGACAACCGAGTCCCAGTGAGAGCACAGGCACCCCGCCTTAACATGGTCGTCGGGTCCTGACCCACTAGGTACCACCAGTTGCCCCGCAGACACGTGGGGCCCACCCTAGGGTCCACCCACATGCCTGAACAGGTCATCTGACTAATGATAGTCCCCACAGGCCAACACTTTTCCTTTCCAGTGTGCTTTGTCCTCACTCACACACATCCTGGGAAACTTCCCAGAAGGTCACCCATCCTGATCACTACTCCAGGCGAAGCACACTTAACTGTGGAGTTCTAACCAGGTAGGCTCCCGAAAAGGAAGGTGCACCTTGTTGACATGAGTCACAGGATTCAGCTCACACAGGTATACTTCTTCGAAAGATGATAGAGATGATCACTGATCCATCTAAGTTGTCGGAGCCACAAAGGATCGATAGGTACTAACCCCCACAATGAACCACACAGGATCGGACCCACACAGGATCTGTAGGCGCTGGCTCACACAGAACTGCTAAGCGCTGACCCGCACAGGATCGGACCCACATAGGATCGGTAGCACTGATCCACACAGGATCCCTGAGTGATGTGGTCTTCGTCGTCGAATCCACTGAGGATCTCTGCACAGTCGTCATCGCAGTCACAGTAGCAGTCGCAGCCAGCTCTAGGGTTCCCGCACACAGCAAGCTCGTTCGGGAGGGTCCACTCCACGAGCCGAGAGGCTGATACATCAACTGACACATATTCCAGAGTTAATGTATCCAAAAGTTCCATATCGTCAATAGGAACTCAACGTCGCAGATGGCGCGTCAATCAGACGCTCGGTCTAAGAGTTATTGGCTTTTTGTCCTAGGGGCCCGGTTGGTTTTTAAGGCAAAACCAACCCGACCGTACTCCACTTACATCCAAATCTCGGGTGGAGTAAGCCAAAAGATCCATCTCACTAAGAGGAATCCAACAAAGTCGACGGCGCGTCATTAGGACGTCCGGAGTTTAAGATATGAGCATTTCCTCTCCGAGGGCTCGGTTGGTTTCGTGCACGAACCAACACGGCTGAACTCAAAGTATTCTGAAACCTTGAGTGGGATATACCGAAACGACCGTCTCCATCCAAGGATCACATCGCCGCTGACGGCGCATCGTTTGGAGGCCCGTAGCTCAAGTTATGAGGAAAAGACCGAAAAGGTCCTGAAACTGGGGTTTCTGGCCCGGACCGACCTGGCCCGACACCCCTCGTTCAGGACAAAGCACACTGGAAAAGACAAGTGTTGGCCTTTGGGGACTATGATTAGTCATATGACCCATTCAGGCCTGTGGGTGGACCCTAGGGTGGGCCCCATGTGTCTGCGGGGCAACTGGTGGTACCTGGTGGGTCAGGACCCGACGACCATGTTAAGGCGGGGTGCCTATGCTCTCACTGGCACCCGATTGTCACATTTGGTATCAGAGGAGGAACCCAGCCTTAAGTGCGGTGCACAGCCTGGGTTGAGATGTTGGGCCCACAACGAGGGCTTTGTTCTCTAAAGGGGGGGTGATTGTAACATCCCCGAATGATAGAGTGTAAAATGACTAATTGACATGACTCATGTCAACAAGGTGCACCTTCCTTTTCCGGAGCCTACCTGGTTAGAACTCCACGGTTAAGTGTGGTTGGCCTGGAGTAGTGATTAGGATGGGTGACCTTCTGGGAAGTTTCCCAGGATGTGTGTGAGTGAGGACAAAGCACACTGGAAAGGACAAGTGTTGGCCTGTGGGGACTATCATTAGTCAGATGACCCGTTCAGGCATGTGGGTGGACCCTAAGGTGGGCCCCACGGGTCTGCGGGGAAACTGGTGGTACCAGGTGGGTCAAGACCTGACGGCCATGTTAAGACGGGGTGCATGTGCTCTCATTGGGACCCGGTTGTCACATTGGCACCCCGCCTTAACATGGTCGTCGGGTCCTGACCCACCAGGTACCACCAGTTGCCCCACAGACACGTGGGGCCCACCCTTTGGTCCACCCACATGCCTGAACGGGTCATCTGACTAATGATAGTCCCCACAGGCCAACACTTGTCCTTTCCACTGTGCTTTGTCCTCACTCACACACATCTTAGGAAACTTCCCAGAAGGTCACCATCCTGATCACTACTCCAGGCCAAGCACGCTTAACTGTGGAGTTCTAACCAGGTAGGCTCTCGAAAAGGAAGGTGCACCTTGTTGACATGAGTCATATCAATTAGTCATTTTACCCTCTATCATTCGGGGATGTTACAATAAATAAATACCACCACAAAGCCATTAAGAGGTTCCTTCAAAACTCTATTAATTAGATCCATGAAAATATAGGGTTAATTATTCAGTCCAAAAGAATTATTGTCAACTCAAAATTCCCATTCATAGTTTGAAATGATATTTCTGGAATGTATTATTTCTTCAAAGAAACTGATGATATCCAGATCAAAGGTAAATCTATGAAAAATATCTATCTCCATTAATTGGATCGAATAAATAATCAATGTGATGTAGGGGAAACTTTTTCTTTATTTTTATAACATTGATCTCCTTGAAGTCAATGAAAATCCTCATAGATCCTTTATTCTTCTTAATGAAAATAATAGGATACCCTCATGGAGAAACACTAGGTAGAATAAATCATTTATAAATAAGTTTCTCTAGTTTTTTTTCATTTTTACTAATTCTACAATGGCCATTATATAAGGTGTCTTCGATATGGGCCTTAAATCAAGAATTAAGTCAACGGAAAACTCAATTTCCCACTTTGGAGGATGTTCAGGTAAATAATATGGAATGACATCAACATATTCTTAAACAAAAGGTATGTACTCTATTTGAACATTATTTTCCTCACCCATAGTTATTACATTCCCTTCCTCATCCATAATTGAATTCAGTAGAGCTACTAGTGGTGGATCTGGATAAAAAACAGAAGGTGATGTTTCTTCCCTAAATATAAGAGATTTCACATCATCCTCAAAAATTGTAACCACCTTCTTATTGGAATAAATTTTTATATCATGGTTATAAATATAAAGATATAGAAGATTATATCAAATTAAATCTTGGTTATGATAATAAAATTAGTAGATAAATCACATTTATATGTCATAATGGGGACTGTCTAACACAAATTTGTTCCAATGATATTTCCCTTTAGAGTTTTTACTGAAAATTCCCTTATTAAATCAAATTGGAAATATCTCATTTTCTTTAAAAACATGGATGATATAAAAGAATGTGATGATCCAGAATAAAATAAAGCATTGGCTAAGTTTGAGGAAATTAATAAAGTGTCTTCCACCACATCATTATGAAATTCAACCTCTGTAGTTGTGACCACAAAATCTTGAACTTTCTTCCTTGGCCTTATTTAGGTAATTTTTACCTGACACATAAAAAATTCATGTGTATAATTTACCATCTCCCTACAATTGTAGCATTAAAAATTGGTAGATTATTTATCCCCCTTATAATCTTGATATAGTTGGCCATTTTCTCAGCACTTGTAACAGACTCTCATTCCCTTTAGTAAAGTCCTAGGGTGTTTCTTACCTCATTTACTACAGGATGGAAGGTCAACTCTTCCATTCTTCCCCATTTCTTTATTTACTATTTCACAGTTTTTTGCAGCCCTCTTATTTTCATGTTTTACTTTAAAGTCATAAGATTTTGGAAATTCCTTTTCTCTCTTGATATAAATTGAGACTATATCTTCACATGATGAGGAACATTAGGAGACTAGTGCCCTTCAAAGGAATGGATTTAAACCATAAAAGAATAAATCAATCTTACTCCTTGGATTACATATGTATTCTACAGCATGTCTTTCTACCCTTGTAATATTGGACTCATACTTGGAAACATTTTCATCCACCTTATGCCTCATATTTAAGAATTTCATTTCCATACACGTTCATTGTTTTCAAGGGAAATACTTTTCTATGAATATTTTCTTAAAATACCTCCATTATATCTCTTTTATTTCTTCCTCCTCCATTCTATTTTGGATTAACGACCACCACTTATTCTCCTCTCTTGGTAGATGATAAATATCCATGAAACCCTTCTCTCTTTCATTACATCCCAAAGAGAGAAATATCTTCTCTAGGGAACAAGTCCACTGCTCAACTACAAATTGGATTGTGGTCCCATGGAATGATGGAGGATATTATCGCATAAGGAGATCTAACATAGCTTCTCTACAGTGTGGATCTAGATGATCTATACGTGTAAGGTTGTTGTTCATAACCTGAGTATATTTTCCCAGTATAGTTATAATTTTTTTAGCAGCAGTCATTGCTCCAGATCCAACTTCATTATCTTGTATCGGAGAGAAATCCCTACATGAGACACACCTGTTCATGCGGTTTCCATTTCTTCCACTAGGTTCAATTTATAGATAATGGTATACAATATATTAGGTTATAGATCATAATTTATAATCTCAACATATAAAAATACTTAGCATAAATTGAAATCATATTCATGGCTAATCCCATAATCACAAACATGGTTTCCTTGAAGGAAAATTTACATTTAAATATTTTATAATGGCTTCTAAAGAAAATGTGAATTATCCTAAGCATATACCCTAGGAGTGTCAAACCAGGAGCGCAATAAGGCTCATTGTTTTGTATTAGGATACCCCAGGTCATGTATGAAACTCCTTGTCAAAGTTTTCACTCCTAGGTACATCTATGCCAGGACTACGACCACTTGTAGTATCTAGACAGTGATGTATTTACTGGAATAATAAAAATAATTTATTACATACCAAAACTTCCAATATGTTCTTTTATCATTATCCTCAAATACTACATTAGGATTTTGTTCCTTAATCTATTTTTTCTGAATCTATTTTCCATGTTTTCTACTAAACTTTCTTTGATACCAACTGTAAGGACCCAACCCTAGTTTCGTAGATCCGGTGCCTTATTTAATTAAATTATAATATAAAAAAGGAATATGAATCTTGTAGGAAAAAGTATTTTAGTATAATTGGAAAAAAGATACATACATAAGTTCATTATTACAACTTGAAACAAAAAACAACATAGAAATTCCATTGATAACATTCATAAATCCTAGGTTATTTCTGCATATCATTCATAATAAAATTATTCATGTCTTGAGAAAATGAAACATAAAAGTGGGGTAAGATTAAATTCGCATTAATGGTAGGAAATACAACAAAAGATATCATAAACATAAAAATTATGCATGTTGAATAACTAAAAACACTTTCCTTTAACAATAAACTTGAACACATTATGGTAGGAATAAGAGATGAATAAATAATGTCATAGTAAAACATAATAAAGGGTGTTATACTAGTCGAATAACCACATGAAATTTCAATAATATTTTCATAATTAGGGAGTTCATAATGTCGTACATCATAACCATACTGTAAAGGCCTCGTGCCAAGACCATAAATAATCATTTTGTCAAGGTCGTGTTCCAAGACCATGGTTTTTCCCGTGAGACATACTGATGCACCGAGGGGATATTGCGAGCCCCAAAATACACTTAATAAGTTTAATTAATTCCTAATATGAATGGGGATAAACATAAATAACATATACATTCATATTTAAACTAATATATGAAATGTAAATAACTTTCCCTAAACATTAATCATAAACACTAACCATTCAGAGTAAATTAGTTATTGGTTTTTAGGGAGAACATCCATAATAAAAATAATCCTAAAACAATTAATAACTATGGTATATGATATCATAAAATATTAATCCCAATAATAAATAATAATCAACCTGATTGCTGAAATATAGGAAGAAAATCTTATAAAACCATTGGATAATTCTTGAGATAAATACTCTTTTACTTTGAAAAGAAGAATTATTTTGAAATAATCTTAGTATAAAACCCGAAGTTAAGTAATATAGTATTTTCATAACAAAATTATTTATTTTATAAAAATAATGGTTTATAAAAACATATTATATAGTTCTCTTGATAATAGGTAAGAATTTGGGAAATTCTCTTTAATCAGGCTTGTATTTTGGAAAGTATTTTGAAAGTTAATTGTAAAATAGATAACAACCCATAAAATAAAGAAGGATTATGGTTGGTAAACATATATAGTGCACTAAAAAGAATTTATGAGGAGTAAATAATAATATATAACAATTTCAATGAGGTAAGTAGACAATAAAAGTAACCCAAATGAAAATGGAGGTTCAGGTGGAAAACCCTTACCTTATGTCTGAATGTCTTCCTCTATTGAACTTAAGGTCAAGGAATATGAAATTAGAATTATTAATAACTTAATTAAGAACACATAATACATGTATTTATTTCATCATAATTTTATTTTGATCATTTATATCGTTATTGATATGTTATAAGATTGAATTGGGTCGTCCCAGAGTGTTCATTTTCTTGGTTTTCATGATCGATATATTCATATATGAGTATGGTTGTTCATGGGGAATGGATGTAATTATAAAGAATTAAAATTATATATTTTTTATGAACACTAATAGGTTTTAATGTTCATTTATATCATTTGGTTAAATGAAATGAGGATGAATCATTAGATGAAATATTAATGACAATCACTTAGATTATTTTAGCGGTATTTTGATTATTAGGAACTAGTTTGGTCATATGATTTAATATTATGTACATATACTAGTTCCTGAATATTAAATAGGTTATAATACATTTATTAGAGACTTTTTAAACCATAAAAATGGTTTCATGATAATTATTTAAAAGGAAATTGAAGAACAAGACTTCTTCGTCCATGAAGGTTCTAAATTGGCACCTCATAGACGATGATTTCATTTATAAAATAAAAGAGGGAGTGTAAGGATATTGATGATAGGCCTTCCATTAACATGATATAATTCCAGTATATAGATGATAATATAGTTATGACAGTCATTTAAATAGAGGAGGTGAGAATAGGATAACATTATATGGGAACATGAAATGAAATTCAATGAAATAGAATGTGAACTTACCTCTTGAATCCACCTCCATGAGAATCTCTTTAAGGGAATGGGTTTTAGTTTTTTGGAATGACCAATAGATCCGAGATGTGAGGAGTAACTAGGGAATGGTATTTGGGAAGAATGTTTAGAAGCATCATGTCTTATAGAAGTGAAGATAATAGTGTAAATGAGGGTGGCATTTATAGTGGATGAGGGGAGGGGGTTTACATTATTTTAATATTTTTGCTCAAGATTATAAATAGTCTTGGTTATTGTGATGAAAATAGTAATGATAGAATTTTATTTCTAACCATGTGTTCTTACATTAGTCATGATGTAATAAATAGTGTATTTAATTGATAATTTGTATATACAATATTTTACCGTATTTCACTATTCATAAAAAATTCAGGAATTTCAAAAAAATCCCAAAAATTTACCCTAACCATTTCTCGACGTGATGAATTCAAAAATAAACTCTATTTTTTGAAGATAATTTTCTAAATATTATTAATTTAATTTTTTTAAAATAATACATTATTAAAAAATTATCAGTTTTAAAACTATAACTCATTTTATGTCACTATGAAAAATTGATGAAGTTTTCATTATCTTATAGCCATAAGAAAATAAAATAAAAAAATTATTTAATATTCATAAGGGTCATATTAATATTAATATTATTATTAAAAAGGGTATGTCACTTTTCACCAAAAAATATTTTTGGTTCTATCTGAGTCCAAATAACTTACTTATCGAAACTCTAGATGACCATTTTTCAAAATTCAAAACATATAAGAGGCCTAAATTATATTTAATTTCTATTTTATAACAAAGTGTTTCTTTTCAGGGACTGAGTGTTTCATGAACTCAATATTTATTTTCAAAACCTTTGCATGTTACACAACCTGAATCACCCTATTCGAAAAAGAGAACTACATGAACTCATGTGCACCTCCCCATATACAATATTTTGTTAACTATTAATTAGAATCTGAATAGTGCTATGGGGATAACATTTTCTCAATAAAAATAGCTATATAACATAATCCTGAAATTTTAAAAAAAAAATATTTCAGAAGTTCATTAGAAACTAAAATACATCCTAATGTTGTAATAACTCAAATCCAAGTCATATATTATAAACCAATATACCCCCAATTTGAAAGAAAAAATATATAATAGTTGATGAAAAATAATAATACACTGCAGTTTAAATCTAGATTTCATCCTGACATCACCTCCATCTTATAAGAGGAGCCTTCTTATCTCCTAATGCGTGGCCCATACCCTTAACTTGATCTCTAACCATGAAATTTTTATGCACATCAAAATTCCCATGAAATATGTGAGTATAAAACAAATAGAACACCACAAATGTATTATTAACAAAAATTACACGATATATAAAGGATTATGTTGTGATGGAATGTGAATTTAAAAAACATAAACCAATCATAAATTCAGCAATCATGCAATAACCAAGATCCCACAATCTATAGCTATACCTGGTTTGGTTCAATACAGGAATGTATTTCCTATAAAATATCACCAATTAGTTCAATAAATAAGAAAAAATGTATGAGATCAAGTCTCATATCAAACTATTCCCCAGTTCATGGCATAAGGTTGTCACACCCCTAGTTCAGCCATGGGTTAGGCCATAAGATCATCATACCCCTACCTCTATTGGGTGAGGCCACAAGTCCATCGTACCTCAAGCTTATCCTTAGGTTAGTCTACAAGACTATTGTTCCCCTACATATATTGGATTTTTCCACAAGTCCATCATAACCCATCCAACCCATTTGGTTAAACCATAAGGTCATAATACCATATCCTCTATCTTAGGCTGGATGAAAATTCAATCATATCCCTACATAGTCTCTTGGTCCAATAATTTTACAATTTCACATTAAACTAGCATATATTCTCCCTATAGGGGAGAACCATGCCCTGGAAATCCCACCTGTCAGTTTGATACCAAATTTAATCAATCAAAGATTGAGAATACATAAACCAAAGTTCATATAATTTAAGATAAAAAACATAAAATATAATTAATATGTCTCATGGGATACACACATAAACCATATATAAATACAAATACCACCATCATAAAAAATGGTTCTCATGGCTATGCACTTGCACACATAAACACCCCAATCATGAAAATCAAATTTATAAAAAGGCACTATGTAGTAAGTAATTCCTAAACCAATCGTGTCGATGTATATTTGCAAGATTGTTTACTAAATTAGGACTTCTCACCATTTATCCCCTATGAGATCCACCATTAATGGTAGATCTAGATCAATTAGATAGAGGGTTTAAAATTCCCTAGATTTGACATCTATTCATCAAACAACTAAGAATTATTCATTATATTATGATGAGATCGACAAATCAAGCCAACATAACTTAGATCTAGGATTCACCTCAATAGTAGGGGAGGATTTAGTCTTGAACAAATCAAACATACTATTTCATATCCAACATATTTTTCCATTCTTTAAATATAATTGTGAGGGGATGGATATATAGAATTCAAACAAAAGAGATATCTTATGTATACTTTGTATTAATATAGGATAAACCTAGAAATAGGGATTTCAAATAGAAATTTTAGATAAATATTTTGATAGAATCATTAATGACCAGTTCATGTAGGATCCAATTAAAATCTTTTAGGCCTTATTGGTTGAATAATAGTTCCCAAAAAGCTCAATAGTAAATCCATGTAGAATCCTAGCTTACTACATTAGTCATTGGATATCAAGTTGAACCTACTTTATTCATGGGATACTTCCACCTCCATCAGCTACCAGATGAAACTATTCTTATTATCTGGTGGCACAACAGTAGCTCCAAGTTATTGGGTGGTTCCCCCAAATGATTTGATTTTTCTTTTTGGATTCAAAAAACCTCCAACAATCCTCAATAAGATGAAAAACACGACCAAGATACACCTAAACACAGAAATAACATACCTTTAAGTTTCAAATATGTCACATAAAATACCTCTTTAGTTACTACATGTATACATAGGTTTTTTAATAGATGTACGTAGGGGAAGTAACATTGAATGGTCCATATTGGCTATTCACTCAATAGTCACCTGGTGTATGAAAAATAAGAATAACATCAGAACTATTTTGAAAATCCCAGGGTATATTCTGAGATCAATCACAATCTACTTATGATTCATTTTAATGGTTTTATTATCCTACATAATTAAATTAATAAATACAATATATTCAAACATATATAAACCTAGATTTAACAATGAGTGGTTTAGGTTGAACTAAATGATATTGTGATGGTTTTATAGAATAATACATTTAAGGGTTTAGTTATTCATAGGATCGTTTATTAAAATTATATTATGTTTCTAATTTTACATCACTAATGTCAACCCATTTTATTTTTAGTAATGGATGAATCCTAGAGGGACCATATTTATAATTTCTTTCAAAAACAATGCAATGAATTTCCCAATAAGAAACCTAATGAGATAAGACTTGGAGTGAAATTTTTTCGATCATTCCAAAACAACTATAATGAATTATGATTAAAAATGTGGACTTTTTTGAGTTACCAAACACTATAAAAATAAGTGGATGAAGACAGTTAGAATTTCAACAGATTATGATATCAAAGGTAAGCGGAGTAAAGTTTCTTTTCCTAAAAAATGCGGGAAGTGGCACCCATTAGAATAGGTCAGTAGAACTAGAATTTGTTTTATTTGTAGTAACGGAGGGAATCAAGACACAAGATATCAAGGGTAAATAAAGTGTTTAGTTATTATGATGTAGAAAATAATGTTTTTCCTGACGATCCACTATCAATTCAATTTTTTAGATGTGAGGAATTTGGGAACTATGAAAACCATTCCACAATTACAAGGGATTAAGATGAAGATTGACATCAACAACCTCATAGACCATGGGAATAAGGAAATGTATATGAATTGACTACTAATAAAGTGGATAGTAATAAATCGGTGATGTAAGATACACATATTCAATAATTTTGATTTTTTGATGTATTATATCACATATGTTTTCACCAACTATTACCTATTGAGTTATAAATTAAAAGTCACAGTTGTATCATTATTTTATCAATGCTATATGAATACATTTTATGTTTGGTTGAATTATGATTCATGGAAGACAAATATTATCACTGAATTAGTTTAATTTTATGGGATTCTAGAAATGGATTGGCTATCTTCACATAGAATTCATGGAAATGAAATTGATAGTCATATTTTATACTTCAAATCAAATCCAGATCACTTACCACTTTAATGATGATGATTAACACCATATGTAAATTGATTCCAATATATTTTCCTTTACCCAGATCATGAGGAGTATTTAACTTAAATGACCAAGAAGAAATACCATATTGTGATATGTCTATTATGAAGTAATGAATGATTTTTCTATACTTAACCAAGTTACTAATGTTGATAATTAATTATAAAAAAATCATAATTTATGTTTATATTAATGAATTCCTAAACTATTTCATTAGGGATTAGTAATTATAATTATAATGACATAATTTATTTAAGGTAGGATAATGTAACACCATAATATTTTGGTATATATTTTCCTTTATTTAAATGTTATGTTGAATAGATTTCTTTACAAGAAACAATAAACCAAAATGAACCATGAATGCTTTCTTAAGGTAAATATAACCATGGTAAATTATCCAATTAATTTGGGGGGCTATAAATACGGGTAACCACATTACGAAACACAAAAACCAAAATACAGTTCACTTTTAAAGATAATTATATTAGAGTTGCTAAATAACTAATAAAATCATTTAATGATTATTTTTTAAAAAATCAATTTTTAAACACTATGTATTTACATTTCAATAAATTAAATATATTTTGGTTTAATGGTGAAAAAATATATTATTTATATAAATAATATATTAAAACAAATTTTATTATTAATTGATAGAATAAAGAATAATATAGTTATTATTTAAGAAAATCCATTTAAAATAGTTTTCATTATATTTAATAATTTTAAATATATTAAATTAACATTAATATTAGATTTATAATAATATTATTATATAAGGATGATTTTTGTTTATATTTTTCTAAAATAGTGTATTTTTAGGTGAATAATAAAAATATCATTTTTACCAAAACATAAACATTATAATTATACATGAAAGACATAGATGCTTATAAAACTTTTAATTTATAAAGTACATATAAAAATATATTCTTCAAAATATAATTTTTAATTTAGAAAACCTATGTTTAGTGTTTTAAGAGCTTATGCAATATTTTTGAATAAAAACAGTTTTTCTATTAATTAAATATTTATTTGGTTAAAATTTTATTTGGATTTCATTGAATGACATATATATTTTATTTAATTTATAAAAAAAATATATAATAAAAATAAAATAAATTTATAAATTAAGCCCATATGTTATTTTTATGCTTAAATGTTCACTTTTTCTAAACATAATTTTTTATGTGTTTCAGGTGCTATTGTTAAAATAGATATCTAAGTTATATAAAGATTTTATTTGATAAAATGGATTTCATATATATAATTATACGTTATATGTTATATAATAAAGAATATTTTATTTTATGGTATAAATAATATATTACCTTGGTGATAAACTAGATATGATAATAGAAATCTGAAATGGTATAAAAAAGGTTAACCTAAAGAGTAAATGGAATAAAATGTTAAAAAAATGTTTATGATTTTCTTATTTAAGGGGTTACTAGACCGAAAAACGTACACACTAAATTATTTCTCAATTTTGTGTCCTCTTTATTTGTTCAACACACTATCCCATTATATTAAGTGGTTATAATTACAGAAATTATAATCTCACCACCTATATAAGGGGCCTATCACCACCCCTTCAAGACCACAAAATTGGAATTATATATAAAATATACCATTTTACTTCCCAAATATTCTTTTTCATTTTAGTTGAGTTTATATTTACAGGATATATTTTAGACCTCCATTTCTATGGAATCCTCAAAAGAAAATGTAAAGATTTCAAAATGAGTACTCATTTTTCCTAAAATGTTTTTATTTCAATATTACATTTTCCAATTCCTATTTTCACATTAATATATAGTGAAATTATTAGTTTCAACATACTAAATTTTATTATACTATGATAATTATATTTAACCACATTTCCTCTTTTCTATTAAGAAAAATGAAATCACTAGTTGTGTGTTGTGGGAATTATCACCAACAAGAATTAATGAATTCCATTTTTTTCACCACCACCTATTTTTGTAGATTATTATGATTATATTCAAAAAAATGGGAAATATCAAATATAATTAATATTTTTAAGAAAAATATTATAATTCACCTTATTTTGCTCTCATTGTTTGAGAAATGTAAACATCAACCATTTGCTGTGTGAATTACCACCTCCATGAAGTAAGCCATATCTTTTTTATTCTAGTTTCATTCATAGTACAAAAATCTATTAAAATATGATTCAATACCATAAAAATATCTACATAATAATATTATATTTAATTAAAAAATATATTATACAAAAACAAACCATCTTCATAATCATAATCATTCATTAATTATAGTATATTCATGTTTGGATAAGTCAAACCACCTAGTAGAAAAATGTTATACTATAATATAGTGGATTTATATGAGAAATTAATTATAATAAAAATGTGATATAAATAAGAAAAAAATGTTTTCATTTTTATTCTATAGTTTTAATATTTAAATTGAAATAATTTACTTACATACCACTGTTCATTTGAAAAAAATGATAGAAACATGATCGTCACTGAGTTCATATTAAATTATTATAACAAACAAATCCCATAAAATAAAGTTATATATTTTTAAATAATTTTAAAGAATCAATTTCATTAGTATTAATGTTCCCATAATGACGAACCTTATGTAAAGAATATAAACAAACAATTCTATCACGAAAATAGTTCAATACAATTAAGGTTACTCACACTCGATATGGAAATAATATACAAACTAATTGATAGAAACATAATGAATGATAATAAATGAGAGTATAGATAGTAAATGTTATTAATAATGTTATTAAATAATTTATTAGGATTTTTATATTTTTTATATTAGTGATGATATTATGTTTGAGGAAATTGATATAAAAGGTTAGGGTTTTTGTATCTCAATTTTATTTCATTGGGATAACTATTTTATTTACCAAATGTTTCTTTCTATAATTTATGTATTGGAAATAGAATTATTTTATTAATAAATTTCATGAAGATAATGGTATTTAAAAATCCATCTCATGTTCTACCTTTGAATTATTTTGAATTCTAAAAAATATGATGTTGTTAGGGTTTGGTAAGCATGGACTCATTTTTTGAGTGATACTATTTCTTGTTAAACTTATTATATATTTTATTGCTTTCTTCCACTACATGATTTAATATTTAATTTTCAATTTTTATCTATAAAAACTGAGTTTTCAGCTTCAAATAAATTACCTTCATTTATTTTTTCCTCAAAAAGTATATCATTTATGATAATATTTATTGTCCTCTAACAATAGTATCCTCTAATTCATAATTTATATTCCTAAAAATGATCTAATTTTAAAATGAAAAAAATTATTATTGAAATAATGAAACCTTAATTTTCCCATAGAATATTTTCAATTTTTTTATTATCCCATTTATGATTTTTTGTTTCATCAAAGTCATTTTAAAGGAAAAAAGTGATCTTACTAAACCATCCTTGTTAAGTCTGGGTTACAAATTCTTCCCCACCCTTTTTCTCTATATTATTCCCATTTATTTATTACAAATTATATATATATGTATATATTAATAACATATATATAGTTTACCTTACGTTTCTTTGTTTGGGATAATACATGTTTATGACTCCACCATGATTTTATATTTTATGTAAAACCCAAATTAAGAGAATTTTTTAAATTATTATCTCATGAAAAATTTCACATCCATAAAATGTTTTTAAACATTAATAAAAATAAAAACAATTATTATTTTACATAGACCTTTTTTGGTACATTCTTCTGTTAAAGGATAATAATACCCCATTTCCTTTCTTAAAATACCCTTTTCTCATTTCAAAAATCATCACCTTTGTTGTTCATTTTTATTCACACTTATCCTTGATATATCACAATAATTTTCCTACATTTGAAATTAATGTTTATAAAACATGTTTCTTTGTTACAATATTAAAATCCAAAATGATTATATACCTTGTTCTATTGGGAGTCCTTATGATATAGAATTCATTTATTCCTTGAGGAAAGACTATGAAATAGAAGTCTTTTAAATGGGTTTTATCATTGTTATTGTTTATGTATTTTTTCTTTTCCCCTCACAAAACATACACGTATGAAAACATTAATATTTTCATTATAATATAGGTGGTCCCAAAAAAATACCCCTCTAAAACATTTGGTAATTTTTTATCTCATGAGAGATCATGTATGGGGTAAGTGAAATTATGCTAAGAACATTGTATCCTATGATATGTGGGACCAAAATTATATAGACCTACAAAGAATTGTGTGAAGATTTATATATCAGAAGATAATATGTAAGGAAATGTGGAGTAAACCAAATATAGCACGAGACTATGTCCACTATATTTATGGGAATGAGGAGTTAACATAATCCACTACGGGACTCCATACACTATCCTAGTCTTGGTAGTGATCCTTAACGTATACTTATTATTTCATGTTTTATGTTATTGAAACAAATATTTGATTCCATGAAAATATGATATCATTTCTAAATTCTATTATTTCTTTATTATCTCATAATCTTATTACATGGTACATGTTTTCTATTTTTAGATTACTCATCCTCCATTTATGTTTTTTTAATTTTTTTTACCCTTATATGTTCTTTTTAATAATCAATTTCACATCAATCGCGTTTTTTCATCTTATGATGATATAAAAGCTTATTACATGTTGATATGTTTTCCCTTACCAAAAATTTTATCTCACCCCTTTATTTTGATTCCCTTTCCTATATTATGAATTAATTTTTAACCTAAAAAAATTATAAAGGGGGATTATAAGTTTTCAATTATGGAGAAATGTTTAAATGTTTTGTAAAATAATTTTCCAATTTAACTAGTCCTTAAAGACACTAAACCAATAGATTCTCAAAAATATTTTATATTTTTTTGTGATGTAATGTTCATATTATGATAATAATGTAAAATGATGATCTTTTTAACTCGGAACATTATATAGAATAAGTTTTAATTTTATGTTTTGATCAAATAAAAAAACATATAAATGTAAAAGAAAAATTGTTTTCAAGGGATACATATGAATAAATCCATTGACCTATGTATGAATTATTATTTTTATAGATGAGTTACATGATATTAACTAATGTGAATTAATAGAAACATAGGAATCAAGAGGAACTAGAAATTATAAAATCTTAAATATATATAGTTTTTTAGGAATTATCCTGATGCTACGTTAGATAAACTTAATTGTTTTCAAACACTACATGTGATTAAATACATTTTATGTAAGAATTACTACACGATATACCATGTTATAATAGATTAAAATAGTGTTCATGAAAGTATAATTATCCATATATAAGACTATGTTGAAATAACCAGCACTCACATATGAATATTTTCAATCCTACATGAGGTACACTAGAGAAACATATATTGTTAATGTGATCATCCAGTAGAATCTGTAGACAAAACATTCCAAGATGATACACCATTATCAATGGATTAAACATCAATAATTGAATAAGGGTAAAGTAAATTTTTAATACATTAGCTATTCACTATGTAGAATAACATTACATTAAAAATAAATATATTTTTGAAAAATATAGAAGTCATAGATTTTTAAATTAAGTTACATTAACACATCAAAGAGAAAACCACACCATAGTTAATGTTGAAGTGATTATTATGAGATTAATTTACCCAAATTTGATATGTCATTAATGATATGTATATATATATATAATAAGATGAAATATTGATCCACACCACAAGAGAAGGTTCCATGATACAACAATAAAAGGATCAAAGAAATGATTCACTATGAGAAGATCTTTTACACTGAAACCATGTTGCATCATGTTATCATGCATATGTAGAATCAAAATTTAAATTTTGAAGACATTTATTGGAAATACAAGATGAGACTTATAATGGTTTTTCATAAAACCATGTTTATTTTACTAGATTAAATGTTTATGAATAACCAGTGATCGTAGAGAAGATTCATGATTGATTTTATAGAGGATAATCAAACCATAGGTAAAAAATAGATTTTGGGATGAGACTTTTTATATTTTAGAGAATACTATGGTTATAAGATGGAGATTTTTTATAGAGACCATACCTTTCCTTACATTACTATTATACCATATTAAATATTAACTTCATAAAACCATTAAAAACCTAGATCCAAAGGTTTAGTTTTTTTGGAAGATTAGGACAAAACATAAAATTTACACAACTAATAATAAATATTATTTAATCCTTTATTCTCTAGATTCATATTGGTCTTTAAATTTATTTTGTATAAGTAGTAACCTGAGGATATACATCAAATAGAGGGATGAAATAAAAGCCTGGTAAAAGGATAGATAAGAACATTATTCAATATAACATGGGGAGAGAAAACTAATCATCGTCATAATAAAATAATAGGATCATAATCATAATCATGAGAGCAATAATTGTATAATGGAATAGAATGTTCCTATACAAAAAAATAAAACATCAAGTTTTACTGGTCAAATACCACACATTATTGTGAACAAATATAGCATCATGTTCACACATAACATTTATGCATAACCATAAAATCGTCATTGTGAACAAATATAGCATCATGTTCACAAAAATTGCACATTATTTCATGAGATACATAAATTTACCCAATGAATTTTAGCGCTATATAATTCTGGGTGAACCTGTCACATCATAACATTTACAGAATCAGGTTTTCCACGTAGAATTAATTTCAATAATACATATAAAATAACCCATAGAAAGGAATGGGTTTCATTTAATAAATAATACATTCGTGAACAATATTTGGGATTCCAAAAAGGTAATATCATATGGGTATATGAATCATTAATCTTAAGTCAAGAAGAAATAGTCTCAAGAGAAGTAAAAGATAACATTTTACAAAGAAGAGTTATTTTGAAAAATGTGTTCATTTTTCATAAAATCTTATTAGAAGAATGTATATCCTAGCAATGAGAAGGGAAGTATAATGAAATTAAATTCTAGGAATATTAAATGAAAATCCAAAATAAAATTTTTCAAGAAAGTGGAATAAACCAAAGAAAGTAAATTAGGTTGAAGAATCCCCTTACCTTATGTCTGAATACTTTCTTTATGTTAATACCCTACATAATCAAATTAGATTCATTAATTACAAAATAAATAACCTCTTTTAGATGTATTTTTTTGATCGAAATGTATATCCAAATGGAAAATTATAAGTTTTTGATGGGTTTGAATTGTATGTTTAATTTTTTTTTTGTTTTTAACCTTAAAAAATGTTGTTTAAAAAAATTTAATAAATTATATTTACAACACCTCTGAAATATGAAAACAGTAATTAGAAATAGCAATTGGGTCCGATGTTAAAATATACAATAATAATGTAGATCCCAATATGTATTCCAATGATAAAAAATTATTCTATATTTATAGCATATATAATTTAATCTAATATGTGGTGATAATTTAAAATTTGTTTAATCATATTCATGGTAGAAAAGGATTTATAAAATTATTCCAAAAAGTATCATAATCATAATGGTTATGATAAATCGTATTAGTAAAAAAAATTCATGATTCTATCTTAGATCCAATAGAGTTTTATTCAGAGTAAATCATATTCCCAACGTAATAGAGATTAAAATAATTATATTTTAATTAAACTTATTATGATAAACAAGATACAAATAGAAAGATGAGTACAAAAGAAATCACCTTATATTACAATTATAGTGGAATTAAAAACTTGTAATTAAATAAGTTATACACATGAATGGAATTATTTTAACCCAAAGAGAATGATATTTAGTAAATTTGGATAAAGGTCCATTGTTTTAAACATAAAAGAAAGTATGTCTTTCACTTACTAGAGAAATACTTTTATACAATGATTAGATTTTCTCTACCTTCATATACACAACATCCCTCGATATAATGATCAGATATATATTTCTATCACCCAAGACCTCGATAATATGGTGATTAGATCCTATCTATTCTTATCCTTGGGATCCCACGATCATATTGACAACAATAAGATTAACACAAATCAAAACAAACTCTATGGTTACAAGTACAATGAACAAGATATTCACTCTTGTAAACTTCAAAGATCTCGAATAGTAGAAAAATCATTAGAGATCTCACGCAATGTATCTACATGTGTCAATCACTAATTTTTATTGAGAAATAATTAAATGTCATGGTATTTATAGGCAATCCTTTCAAGAAGTCCTATTTTATCTAATATTTTTGGGAGGAACTAGAGACTAGGCACCTTAACGGTCATATTATCATTAAAAGAAAGACATCATTCTGTTTTTTTACACATATTTTAAAAGAATTGTAGGATTTCATTTTATAACAATCAGTGTAAAATTTATTCTATTAAAATAGGAAAATTATTTTTGTATTCATAATTTACCCTGTAGTCAATCCAATTGATTTCCTTACATGGATTCATTATGTTTTTCTCAATGAGTATGAATCTGATGCTATCAGTTCTAATGTCAAATATTACTAGAAATTTTTTCGGTATGAATATAAAATAGATAGTATTTAGAGTGACTTGATATGATTAATCTGATATTAATTAGATCAATTATCAGTATGATAATTGTAGTATAAATTCAGGAATAATTTGAAACAAATTCTTTGTAAGGTAGAATAGTAAGTTTACTTCAAAAATAATTAAAACACATTGGACATAAAAGAGTTATTTTAATAATTATTTAATAAATAGTTTGTCATTTCCCAAAAAAAGGAGTAATAAAATCCAAAATATCTTTTTACTCAATAGGGTCCCCTTTTTTAGATATCACAAACCATAAGACTTAAATAGAAAATAAATTTGAAAATACATAAGTCCATTATTCATTTTAATAACTTTCTTATTTGGAAATAAAATTATTACTTATCTCCCCCAAAATTTATAACTCATAAGAATACAATAGTAAATATGGTTAAATCCCCCTTCGGATCATATTCTCTTCTTTTTTTAAGTCCCCTCTTTATTAAATAACATCCCCTAACTATAACATTATACCCATTTGTATATAATTCTCTTACTTTTTTATTTTAAAGAATGAATGGGAATATACTTTGAGGTACATGAAATGGTTAGAGAAACAACTTTTAAAAAAAATAGTAGAGTACATAATCATTTAGAATGATTGAAAGAACATTAAACAAACTAATAATTAGAAGATATTCAGACAAACAATATGTGTATTTTTTTTTCATTGAATTTCAAAACCAAAAAATTGAAAAAATAATTTTAATAAATTAATCTTTATTCGGTGGAATCGGTGATTTGAAAATTAGATTTATCTTCTTAAACTCTTTCCTATATTCTTGTACATTTAAGAACAATTCCTCATAACACTTTTTTTATTTCTTATCTTTATAATTATTTCTTCTTGAATCCAAATTCTTCCATCCTGTTCCCTTACCATTATTCTTGGGATTGAAATGTTTCTTTAAAAATAATATTTTAATCTTCCATGGATTAGATTATTTCTGATAAAACATCATGATGATTTTTTAGTGTTATAATTTCATCTATGTAGACTTTGAATCTACATATTTTTTAGTTTAAATTTCATGATTTCTTGTAAATCTAGTATATTTTTAATTTTTTTCATATAATCACTCCTGAATGATTCAGAAAACATATGCTTAGTGACCATATAAATTGTTATAGTAATGAAAGTAATATTAGTTTCATCCATGGAATTATTGAATTTGCAAAGATTTTCATCATGAATATTTATGTCTTAATAAATTCTATAAGACCATTTTATAACCGTATTAAAACTCTTTCTGTGAGATTCATAATTTTCATTAAACACTTCAAAATCATCCTCGATATGTGTCAACACTCTTTTAAATGAATTCATAGAATACGATCATTTTTATTGGTTCTCAACAACCAGATAAACATTTCATTTAAAACTTATTAAAATAAGGAATAGTTTTCTCCAATCTCGTTAATGTATTATTGATGAAATTAATACATTTCATAGTGATGGTATTTAGAGATTATGATTATGATAGAATATTTCTTTTACTGTTTTCAATATCTTCTTGTGTTGCTTTATTTTTTTACTTTATATGAATCTGACTTCTATTTCCCATCAAAAATTTCAATTTCTTCCCCAATAACCTTTTTTACTTTCCTCTTCCTTTTTGTTTTGATTAAATTAAATATCTTTAAAATATGATTGATCTTCTTGAAAAGATAGGATCTTTTATTATATTTTATTGATAGAATTATCTTTTTGAATTCACAAATAAGATAACTATTTTGATGAGGTTTGAGAATTCCTCATGGAAATATTATCCAAATTATTTTCACCTTATTTTTATTCTTGACCAACTTTCTCTTGATATTGTTTATCTTCTTCTTCTTCTTCCTATTCATCATCATCATCATCATCTACTTCTTCTCCTTATTATCTTTCCTTATATTTACCTTCTTCTCATTCATATTCATTACCTTATTCTCCTTTTGACCTTGTTATTTTCATACTCTTAAATTTCTTTAAATATATATTCTTCTTCACCACTTCAACACATTTCTCAATATCATTAATAATATATTTATGCATTTGAGACTACGTTCTCAAATAATATATTTTAATAGGAATTGATTCTTTGTCAACAACCAGTTCTTTTACTTTTTAATTAATAGAGGGGCATCATAAAGAAATAAAACTATTTCTTATTTATCTAAAAAAGGATCCAGAATTGGTAAGACAATATTTGCAGAAGAATCCTCAACTCCTTTTATCAATTTTCAACCAGCTAATATTTTGATATCTTTTTGTTTTTTTTTCTTTTGTCTTTTTAAGAAATTCCACACCATGAAGTGTTAATGAAAATTATTCTACTAGGTGAAGTTTTAATTGTGGTTATCCTTATTTTCATTCAGTATTTCTATTAATATATCTGTCAACAACTTACTTTGAGTATTTATTACTTTTCATTTCATTCCTTGAAGGAAGAGAATAATCTTTTCTCTTTTTCTCATCTTTCTTATCTTTCTTTGTCTAAGAATGTTCTCCATTCAATGCAGACATGTGATTATTCTTCCCAAAAAACATTTGTTCTAGATTAAAAACAAACTTCATTCTCCTAATTGTATCATCATTTATCAATTCAACTTTTTATTTCACAGGTTCATACTTGTTCACAATATTGAAATAATTTATACTTGATAAAATAAAGTTATTAATCATGACTAGAAGAATAATAATATGAGAATTTATTTCTCTATATTTGATATTTTTGATTTTCAAAAGAATAAATCATTCTAGATTGATTTTCCACATGTTTACCAGATAATCCAAAACAAAGATGTCATATAATTTTAAAGTATCTCCATCTCCTCTTCTCAGAATAAAAAAAATCAATCATTAAATGGTTAAACACTCTATAATCTAGAATGATAAGTTTTACATTCCTTGGATAATCGTATCTTTTGAATAAATATTTTTCATCTCTATCTTTATTAAACAGACCCTTGTTTTTAGGTAGTTTTTGAGATTGAATGAAAGATTACCCTTCATATGGTATCTTTAAGAAACTAACAGTGGCCTTTTCTGTCATCTTATAATACTTCCCATATATTTGGAAAGAAAACACTTCTTTTCTTCCCTCTATAAATACATTATAGAATCATAAAAATATCTAAATATACCTATAAAAAACACATCATAATTAGGATCATATTTTTCCACACATAATGATTCACAACCTTGAAACTCAATTATCCTTCTAGAATATGAATCTTAATTATCATAAAATGATATTGAAACAAAAAGTTCATGGAATATAAATCAGTTGTTGTAATCCTTTACTAGAGCCATAGTATTTTGGATTGAGATTGATTTTTTAGACATGAAGTGAAAATTGGAATGAGTGTCTTAAATGAGGAAGTGCTTCGAGGTAGAAAAAAAATACACGACTTATGGGACGCGAGGGGGGTCCCCTTTTTATATGAAATATTAAGAGATGTTTCATCTTTAAAATTGATTTTACATATGATATTTAATCTCCTTGTTATTATAGTTAAGATAATATCCAAAGAAAGAGTTTTTAAATAAAAATAAACACTTGAGGTTTTTTAAAACTTTTATCATATTGAGGGAATGTGATTGAATTTGAAAAAACAATTTTCTTATTGGGTGAATATGATTTGGAAAAAAATTATAAATTAAATTTATAAATCTATTAATAAGAAATAAATGAAACTAATTAAAATTAAATAGTGTTAAAGTATAAAATAATTAAGAAAACATTTCCAAGTGGAGACATTGATATGAAGGTTTTTCTTATTTTTTTTATAATAGATTATGATTATTGGAAATTAATCTAAAATTGTTGAATATGATAATTTTAGATACAAATAATTGATTTCTAAAAGAATGGAAATTAAAAATAAAATACGATTGAATTTAGTATATAGTTATTGAATCTCAAATACTATAAAATTCGTTTTTAAATTTAAATTCTAAAAAAATTCAAATTAGAAAAAGTTTTCAAATCCAATGTTTAAACAATATGAAGTCTGGAAGAATAATTATGCTTTTTTTGGGAAATTTTTTTGAAAGACCAAATGTTTTGTAAAGAAAAGATCATATGTACTTCCACTATAAATAATGATTTACTTAATGTAAGGTGATGGTTCAAACAATAAGTATATTTGAATGATTAATTTATGGAGATTAACCAGAGATTTTTTAATTTCTTCCAATCTATCAAAATGTAATAGTTTTGTAAAAATATTAGTAATTTTTTTTTTCTTTCCAATGAATTGTAAAATGATCCCCCTTTTTTGTGTGATCCCTAAGAAAGTGATGCCTAATATCTCTGTGTTTTTTGTGATAGGTATGTGAAATTTTTTTACTTAAGGAAATGAAAATAGTTTTATCACATAGTATTTATGTTTTTAAAAAACATAGGCCATTGTCTGTGGGTGTGTGTTGCATCGACAACACTTGACCAGAAAAACTTCCAACTGCAACATATTCAGCTTTAGTAGTGGAAATTGATCCTAAGTGGTTTTTCTTAAATGAAAAATAAAATAATTAATCCCCTAAGAAATGATGCTTTATAAATGTTGTTTTTCTATCCATTATACAACCACCAATGTCATCATTCCAAAAACTTTTAAATTCGAAACAATTTTAAAAAAATATAAATGTCTAAAATCCATAGTTCCTTTAATATAATGAAAAATTATTTTCACAACTTTTAGATTTTATTACATTGAATTAACTAATTAAATTTCATATAAGAACACATAAAACACTATCTTTATAAGACTAGATGTTACGTATAGTAAGATTCCTATCATATGTATAAATGTTTTTTGATCAACTGGTTACCCAAATTCATCAATATCAAGAGTATATGAGCTAAATATTTCAGTAATAATACTTTTAGTATTAATATATCCATACATTTTAATAATATATTTCATATACTTATGTTAGGATTTATAATTACTTTCTAGTTTTTGAGAAATTTGAAAACTAAGAACAAATGTTAACTAATCCATCATACTCCTTTAAAACTCAGATTTCATAAGATCCAAAAAAGAATCAATTAAATATATTTGAGAGTATAAAAATATAATGTCATCAAAATATATTTAAAT
Organism: Viscum album; assembly: GCA_963277665.1. NCBI lineage: Eukaryota > Viridiplantae > Streptophyta > Magnoliopsida > Santalales > Viscaceae > Viscum > Viscum album. The sequence goes on along the minus strand of OY728139.1, from coordinate 113,918,336 downwards.
AATCAAGACATTTTTTAAATATTTCTTTATAAAGATATTTTGATCAATACTTTCCATAACATATTATGTTTTAACAAAAATCTTGTGAATCTATTATACAAATATCTAGGGCTTGTCTAAGGTAATATAATTCTTTGGTAAGATTATAAACTTCTTCATGATGATTTATATATTCAAAACCAAAAGGTTTTTCAAAAAATACATCCAATTGTACATAACCATTAAGTAAAGGCACTTTACATCCATTTGAAAATGTTTGAAATTAATGAATGTTATAAAGACTAATCAAATTTGAATAGATTCGTGTCTAGAAACCAGAGAATATGTTTATTCGTAATATATTACCTCTTGTTGATTATATCATTCAACGAAAATTATTTCTTTTTTTATAATTATTACTATATTTTCATGAAATTTGTATCTGAATACCTATTTTTCTCCAATTACTGAAGTTTCTTTAGGCCTTTCAACAAAATTCTATAATTTGTTCCTTTCAAGATCATTTAGATCATCTTGAATATATTGAATCCACTCCTCATCACATAAAGCCTAATTAATATTTTTAGGTTCAAATTGAAGAAGAAACGCTAGATGTTCAACATCATTTCATAAATAAATTATAGTCTGATTCATGTCAGCAATGATACTATCACGAGGATGAATCCAAAGAACAAACAGACTTCAGTTTTATAAAACCATTTCATCTACATAAGGTAGAAAATATTCTTGAGTAAATACATTAGAAACTATTTCTTGTTTATTTTCTTTATTAGATTAATCTTATATTAATGGTTGAAGATATGTTCTTGAAAACACAATGAAGATATTGGTTGGGTTACATGTAAAAAAAGGATCAGTTTGATCAAATTTAAGATATAATGCTCCCTCACCAGTACAAGAAGTTTTATTAAAAATTCTATATGTCTAAAAAGTAGTGTAATAACCTATGAATAGAACTTCATCATATTTGGGTGAATATTAATGTAAGTTATATTTTTTATTCAATATGAATACTTTTCATCCAAATACTCTGAAATATGAAACATTTGTTTTTCATCCTGTCCACATTTCATATAGAGTATTTGTAACATCCCAGGTAAATAATGAATAATAAATTTTCATATTTATTAATATTTGCGAATTAAATATTAATTTTACTTTAAATGGGTTGCTATGTTCGATAGCGTACTCGATACGCAACGATGAGTTTCTTTGAAAACTTACGTTGCACACTAGTAATATAATAATATTATTTTAAATGGTAGTTAACACGTAGCCTTTGTATTAGAGGGAATAGATATAAATAACTAAAATATGATTATATATGTTTTTTAAATGTTTTTAAATTTATCCAATAAAAGATAAAGGCTTAAAATACGGAAAAAATTCAATTTTAGGCATTTATACCCTAATTTTCACTAAAGGTTCACTTATCGCCTTTTGAGGGAGAATCGTCATTAAATATAGTTTTGATCACTCTTATATATTCTATTGGACCAAATATAACTCTCTTTTAGAATCGGGACATCAAAATTTACTTTGTGTAAATTTTTGGTATTTTTCCGATAAAGTTCATTTTTAATGAATAGTGAAAAATGTTGTATTTTAATTTATAACCTCTTTGTAATATAATTTATTTATATGATTATATTATTGTTTTAATTGGTTTTAAAGTGAAATTAGAATATATTTTTACCATTTAATCCAATAGTGTTCATTGGAATTAATTTCACTTTGAAATCGGACTTAAACTAGTGTCAATCTTTTGATACTTATTGTTTCAAAAAAACACGCTATTTGCTATGACAGTGGGAATTAATTATTAAATTAATTAATGTAACTTATATGTTTTGAATTTTGTAAAATATAAATCATTTTTGAATTCGGAATATCAAATATAGCTTAGGGTGAATTTTTGGTATTTTTCTGAAAAACATCAATTTTTTATGAATAGTGAAACCACTATGTGGTACTTAAAAAACTGATTTTTCGTTTAAATGAAATTTTACCACCTTTGTGTTTTTAATTTCAAAAATCTGACATACATGGTTTTCATTAGGAAGTAAAATGTGGTTCAATTGGATTAAAGTAATTTTTTGGTGAATAGTAACTTTTATGTTTATTAATCACGATTAGAGGTAATTAGTGTAGTTTAAGGTAAAAATAATGTTTTAATAATATGAAATGACCTAGACACATATCCTACCCTTATTGGATGTGTCATTTCCGACCAAGACAACCCATGGGTCTATTTTGAGGAACCTATGGAGCCACTTGGGTAAGATAATGACATTAATGACTTTTATTTAATGTTAAAATTAAAATGTCACAAACATGAAATGTTTTACTAAACAAATTATTAAATGGGGTTATACAAGTAATATTTTTGACTATAAATATTCATTAGAAAGATAAAAATATTTCCTACATCATGATATTTTTTTATAATTTTTATACATTAAATAAATTAAATTATTTATGACACCATGATGATGCAGCGATTACCTCATTATTTAACGATTTAAATAAAATGAAAAGATAATGTAAACTCTAAGACCTACACTTGTAAAAAACATATTGGATGGGTATATTTCAATCCCTTATCACCTTATCCTCGATGTAGTTCAATGTGGGACCTCTTAAATCCGAAACGCATTTTAAAATAAAGTAACATTTCTTTACTATCCAAGAGTGCCCCTCCTCTCCTCTTATAAAAGGCCCCCACCTCTACCACCTTACCCACACTTCCAAAGCCTTTGGCTCAGCCAAACCCTACCCATTTTTTATCTCCACATCCCTCTACTACTTCTTGAAGACTCAAATTGGGCATAAGTCTTCCCAAGGAAGACTTTGAGATCAAATCAAAAAGAGTTACCCGATTTAAAGGTAGTGTTTTCTCCTGTGTTCTTTTGTTTTATTTTGCTTCTCCAACCCCCTAAACTCTTTTTATTCATTCATTTTGTAACAACTCTAGTATATTAAATATAATAGGATGTTTTTATAAGAATAATTATAGCTACACTTACTCACACCTACATCTAATGGTTAAAGAACATACTGTTTCTGTGGATGGAGAATTTCTGCCTCCCGAAACGATGATTGTTCAATATTCTTCAAACACCTTCAAAGGTGGCCATTAAGATGTCAATATATTTTTATATGATATATAATATGTTTATGTATTCCTTAATATTTTGTATTTTTCATTTATGGCACAAATTTATGTCTTCCATTATGGGTATACGCGATATCTTCATTTTAGGAAGTGTGGACTACCGCCCCCTCAAAGTGATTTGATTCGTTAATGCCATATGTGGGACGTATAAAGTATGGATTTAAAGTTATTATATATGATTTATTTTACATCTAAATAATGAATATAATTCTGGAAATAAAATATACATACCTCTCATTTAGTTTTTATTCCATTAATATGACATAGAAATGAAAGTAGCGTTCATGCGTACGTACGGCTTACCGTCTCCATGAACGGTGCATTTCATTTCTTACCTCTAAATGATTATGTAATATTATAAATACATGTATATTCTGGATATATATGATATATATGATATCCAAATAATGAATATCATTCTGGATATAATGAACCTTTGACCACACGAACAACATGTAATTGTAAGAAGTCCACTTTCGACTTAAGAACTAAATATTGACAAAACAAACATTATTAACTTAAATGATTACATAATGTTTAGAACATGGTAATAACTGATATAAATGTAATAATGAACTTGAAAAAGGACTTTAAGAAAGTTGAAATTAACTCAAGTTTATTATTCAGGACGTTAAAGAACGATCGAGTCAAGTCGGACCTGAGGTAAGGGACTTCGTCTCAATCTCCTTTCACTGAGGCATATTTCGTTTTATACACAACATTCATTTATATGGTGTATAAACCCCTCTTAATTTTACTTTTATACAAAAGTAATCTTTTTTTACGAAGCGTTTTACTAAATGAAAAAAAGGAATGTTTCTTTTAACGTACGCGGTGACAATGACCTTTTTTGCCACCGCGAGTATTATTTGGTCTTTGGCTTCCTCAACAAGCCGTAATGTTTTTAAAATGAAATAAATACCATATACTCTTTTATGTATTTTGGTATTGAAGATGGTTTTTATAATGTATTTGTTATTTCAATATATTTTTGTGATATATTGTGATCAAAGTGTGGAAATGTTTTCCTTCCATTATATTTGTTTTATGTCTTATGATTTTATAATGGTACTTGGACATTTGACGGGTGGTTACGTGATGAACCATATGATAGGTGGTACCGTGAATACCAGGATGGGTGGTTATGTTATAAACTCCACTGCATTGGGTATGGAAGTCGGTCGTATGGATATTCCATTAAGTGATATGTGTGGAAGTCGACCGTATGGTTATTCTATTTAAGTATGTTTATGTCCCAAGTTACCTTTATATGTTATATGATCTTTATATGGGTTTTATGGTAATATTTTGGTTACAAAAGGGTAAGTAATGATCTTTTATTCAGTAAAGAGTTTTTACTACTTCATAAAGGTGAAAAGTATTACTTTGATAAAGTATACATGGTTTACTTGTTGTTTTGATAAACTAACAGTTTTCATTCTTTGTGTTTCCCTTAATGATATTTTTATGTTCACCCCAAGTTTTTTTGAAATGTTTTTCACAGGACTTAATGTGGAATAGGGTCAAGGATTGGATCAAAGGAAAGTCATGCTATATAAAACATGGAACTAGACATGTTTCTTTTTAAGAGTTTTTTTTAATTTATGGAAACTTAGTCGAAGTGTCTACTTTGTAATCTTTTGAGATGTAATAGTTATGTTATAATTCTCTAAAACTCTAAACCTAAAAAGATCCTCAATGTGAATTATTCATTTAATTCAATATTAAGTAAGGTTTAAGGTCGGGGCCTTATAGTTGGTATCAGAGGTCGGTTTAGACAACTTTAGGAGTTAGAAAATTGTTAAATTATAAGTTAATTTATCGTATGAATGAAATGAAATAGCATTAAAAGATTACCATGTTGCTTTGCCTAAGATGTTTCTGTGTTCAGAATGGTTTTCCGCAGAGGAAACAAAGCAGCTATGTTGGGGAGACATCAGGTGGAATACAACCTTCCAAATCAGCAACCTGAGATGGTCAGGATCAGAACTGAATAGTTTGTTAAAGTGATGGAACAATTGACTCAGGCTATAAATGGTGGTGGTATCCATGCACGAGATCAGCCAGATCAACCGCAGAGGAACATGTCAGTGGTGGAACATTTCATGAGGCAACATACCCCATCATTCATAGGATCATCTGACCCCATGCAAGCTGAAGGGTGGATTAAAGCACTGGAGTAGATATTTGATGTCATGGGGTGTTCAGAACATCAAAAGGTTAGTCTTGATGTTTACCGTTTTGAAGGTGAAGCTGATTAGTGGTGGTCGATGGTAAAAAATATCAGGGATAGTTATGATATTTATGATCTTCACTGGGATTAATTCAAAGGTATGTTTCTTGAGAAAAAAAATTCCTCAGGTGGTTCGTCTTAGGATGGAAAAACAATTCCTAGAATTGAGGCAGGAGGATGACTCAGTGGCTGCTTATGAAACAGAGTTCACTAGATTGGCAAGGTATGCTCCAAACTTCATACGAGATCTTGATAGTAAAATAAACTGTTCTTACTCAGGGTTAAATCCAAAGTATCGAAGGGCTTTAGATTCTCGTGAGTTCAAAATTTATGAAAAACTTGTTCGATGTGCGGGGACGGTGGAAATGGAATTTGCCGACGATCAGGTGTTCTTTGACAAACGACAGAATAAGAGGTCCAGTTGGCAGGAAAAGGGGAAGAATTCATCAAAGAAGCAAGGAGGTAAGAAAACAAAATATCCATCATGTGAGAAGTGTGGTAAAATGCATCTTGGAGAATGTTTATCCAAGTCTGGAAAGTGCTTTCAGTGTGGTAATTTAGGCCATATTGCTCGTAACTATAAGAAATATGATCAAGAAGGCAATGAAAAGTCAGCGGTAAGATGTTTTAAGTGTAATGAAATGGGTCATTATGCAAATGAGTGTCTAATGAAGAACTCAACTGAGAGAAAGCATCCAGTCTACAAGCAAAAAGGGGTGGTGAAATCCTTTGCAACTACATCAGTAAATGTTGGGCCATCAAATGATGTAGTATCAGGTACACTGTTTGTTTGTTCAGATTATGCCAATGTGTTGTTTGATTCATGGTCTACACATTCTTTCATTTTTGAGAAGTTTTCTAGTAAATTGAAAATTCCATCTCAATATATGAATCCGGAACTTATGGTAAAAACACCCGGAGGGAACACTGATACAAAAAAGGAATTATTAGAACCTTCCTATCATTTTGTGCGGAAAGAATCTACCAGCAAACCTTATTGTTTTTTCCTATAGTAGAGTTTGATGTTATTTTGGGCATAGATTGGCTTTCTGTTTATCATGATAAGATTGACTGAAGAGATAAAATGGTTTCTTTTAAGAAAGATTTTTAGTTTGTGTACAAGAATGAACCCTTCATTTTGATAACATATCAGGAAGTTGAGAAACAAGTAAAATATGGAAATGATTGTTACCTTGCACATATTTTTGAAAATAAAGGAATTGTTCAGATTAATGATGTGCCTATGGTAATTGAGTATCTTGATTTTTTTCCTGATGAGTTTCCTAGTATTATTCATGATCGGGAAGTTGAATTTAATGTTGACTTAGTTCCTGATTCTAAGCCAATTTCAAAACCCCTTTATCGAATGGCTCAAGTTGAAATTTTAGAGTTAAAGAAGTAATTGCATGAGTTATTAGATAAAGGTTTCATTTGACCTAGAAAATCACCATGGGGTTCTCCTATCTTTTTTGTTAAAAATAAATATGGCTCAATGAGACTTTGCATTAATTATAGAGCCTTGAATAATATCACTGTTAAGAACAAGTATCCTTTGACTCATATCGATGATTTGTTTGATCAGCTCCAGGGAGCTCAGTATTTTTCGGAGATTGCCTTGAGGTCGGGGTACCATCAGTTGAAAGAAAAAGAAGCAGACATTCTGAAGACTGTGTTTCGTACAAGATATGGCCATTATGAATTTGTAGTTATGCCTTTTGGGTTAACCAATGCACATGTTGTATTCATGGACATTATGAATAGAATTTTCCATGAGTTTTTGGATAAGTTTGTGGTTATTTTCATTGATGATATTTTGGTGTTTTCTAAAAGTAAAGAGGAGCATGAAAGTCATTTAACGGTTATCTTTCAAACCTTAAAAGAAAAGAAACTATATGGAAAATTCAGCATGTGTGAGTTTTGGTTACAAAAAATTTCTTTCCTTGGTCACATTATTTCAAAAGATGGCATAACTATTGATCCTGCTAAAACAAAAGTTGTTGAAGAATGGCCAAGACCCAAAAATGTAATCGAGATCCATAGATTTCATGGTTTGGCAGGTTACTACCAAAGTTTTGTTGAATATTTTTCATGATTATCTAGTCCAATGACTAAGCTAACTTGGAATAGTGTTAAGTTTATCTGGACAAAAGAATGTGATGATTGTTTTCAGGAGTTGAAAAGAAGATTGGTGAATGCTCCAGTTTTGGCACTTCCTTCCCGGAATGGTGAGTTTGTTATCTACAGTGATGCTTCGTTGAAGGGACTTGGTTGTGTCCTTATGCAGAATGATCAGGTAATTTCATATGCTTCACATCAGTTGAAAACTCATGAGGTAAATTACCCTACACATGAATTAGAATTAGTTGTTGTTGTCTTTGCTCTAAAAATTTGGAGGCATCATTTGTATGGAGTAAAGTGTAAAATATATACTGATCAAAAAAGATGAAAGTATATATTCACTCAAAAATAATTGAACATGAGACAGAGGAGATTGCTGGAATTAATCATGGATTATGATTGTACAATTCATTACCATCCAGGAAAAGCAAATAAAGTGGCCAATGCTTAGAGTCGAACAAGTAATGCTTCATTAACCATGCTACGTTTGGAATGAGATCCTTTGGTTTTTGATTTGATGAACTTTGGAATAGAAGTTGTTGGTGCAGGAAGTTCTTCTGTTTTGTTTCAGGTATCAGTGAGATCATCCCTATTAGACAGAATTAAGTAAGCACAGAGGGAAGACAGTGAGTTACAGAAAAAGTTAGAGCTGGTTCAGAAGGGTAAGTTTCCGGAATTCAACATTGATAATGATTGTGTTTTGAGGATTGGGAAGATATTATGTGTCCCTGGTAATTCAAAGTTGAAGAATTATTTGTTATGTGAGGCTCATAGTTCCCCGTTTTCAGTTCACCCTGGAAGTACTAAGATGTATAGAGATCTGCGGGAGTATTACTGGTGGGATGGAATGAAAAGAGATATTGCTGATTTTATTGTGAAGTGTTTGACTTGTCAGCAGGTTAAAGCAGAGCGGCAGTTACCGAAAGGGATGCTTCAGCCTTTACCAGTACCAGAGTGGAAATGGGAAAATATAACCATGGACTTTTTTGTGGGATTACCGAAGACATCTCGAGGTAATAATGCAATCTGGGTTATTGTTTATCGCTTGACTAAATCTACTCATTTCCTTCCTATTCGAGATACTTTATCTCTAGATCAAATTTCTCGATTGTATCTTAAAGATATAGTCAGGTTGCATGGAGTTTCCCTCACCATTGTATCTGATCGTGATCCCAGGTTTACTTCTAACTTTTGGAAAGGCCTTCAGAAGTCGTTGGGTAGTGAATTAAATTTTAGTACAACTTTTCATCCGCAATCAGATGGGTAGTTAGAACGAACAATACAGACTTTGTAGGATATGCTACGAGCTTGTTCGATGGATTATCAGGGAATTTGGGACCAACATATTTCTTTGGTTGAGTTTTCTTATAATAACAGTTTTCATTCCAGTATACAGATGGAACCATTTGAAACATTATATGGGAAGCAGTGTCGAACTCCAGCTTTTTGGGATGAAGTGGGTGAAAGGAAGCTGATGGGACCAAAATTGGTATAAGAGATGGCAGAAAAAGTTTAGTTGATTCAAAAACACATGAGAATCGCTCAGAGCAGACAGAAGAGTTATGCGGACAACAGGATGAAGGATATCTCTTTTGAGGTAGGTGATCATGTTTTTCTCAAAGCCTCACCATGGAAAAGTGTGATGCGATTTGGTAAGAAAGGAAAGCTGGGTCCAAGGTTCATTGGAGCATATAAAATTCTGGAGAGGGTTGGATCAGTTGATTACCGAGTGGCATTACCTCCGAGATTATCTCAGGTACACAATATTTTTCATGTTTCGATGTTGAGAAAGTATATGCTAGATCAATCTCATGTTTTGAGCCCAGAGGTAGTTCAGTTGGAAGAGAATCTCTCTTATGAAGAAAAACCAGTCTAGATTCTTGACCGAAGAGAGAAAGTGTTGCGAAATAAGGTAATTCACCAGGTAAAGGTTTTGTGAAAAACCCATATGGTTGAAGAGGCAACGTGGGATTCTGAAAATGCTATGAGCGATAAATACCCCCACTTATTTTGATAAGTGAATAAAATTGCGAGGACGCAATTCCCAAAAGTGGGGAAGGATGTAACTTCCCAAGTAAATAAAGAATAATAAATTTTCATATTTATTAGTATTTTTGAATTAAATTTTAATTTTACTTTAAAGGGGTTTCTATGTTCGATAGCGTACTCGATACGCAGCAATGAGTTTCTTTGAAAACTTATGTTGCACACTAGTAATATAATAATATTATTTTAAATGGTAGTTAACACGTAGTCGTTGTATTGGAGGGAATGGATAGAAATAACTAAAATATGATTATATATGTTTTTAAATGTTTTCACATTTATCCAGTAAAAGATAAAGGCTAAAAATAAGGAAAGAATTCAATTTTAGGCATTTATACCCTAAATTTCTCTAAAGGTTCACTTATCGCCTTTTGATGGAAAACCGTCATTAAATATAGTTTTGATCACTCTTATACATTCTATTGGAACAAATATAACTCTTTTTTAGAATCGGGACATCAAAATTTACTTTGTGTAAATTTTTGGTATTTTTCCGATAAAGTTCATTTTTTAATTAATAGTGAAAAATGTTGTATTTTAATTCAAAACCTCTTTTTAATATAATTTATTTATATGATTATATTATCATTTGAATTGGTTTTAAAGTGAAATTAGAATATATTTTTACCATTTAATCCAATAGTGGTCGTCGGAATTAATTTCACTTTGAAATCAGACTTAAACTAGTGTTAATCTTTGGATACTTATTGTTTCATAAAAACATGCTATTTGCTCTGACAGCGGGAATTAATTATTAAATTAATTAATGTAACTTATATGTTTTGAATTTTGTAAAACAGACATCATTTTTTAATTCATAATATCAAATATAGCTTAGGGTGAATTTTTGGTATTTTTCTGAAAAACTTCAATTTTTGGATGAATAGTGAAACCACTAAGTGGTACTTAAAAAACTGATTTTTCGTTTAAATGAAATTTTACCACATTTTTGTTTTGAATTTAAAAAATCCAACATACATGGTTTTCATTAGGAAGTAAAATGTGTTTCAATGGGATTAAAATAATTGTTTGGTGAATAGTAACTTTTATGTTTATTAATTGCGATTAGAGGTAATTAGTGTAGTTTGAGGTAAAAATAAAGTTTTAATAATATGAAGTGACCTAGACACATGTCCTAACCTTATTGGATGTGTCATTTATGACCAAGACAACCAATGGGTCGATTTTGGGGACCCCATGGAGCCACTTGGGTAAGATAATGACATTAATGACTTTTATTTAAAGTTAAAATTAAAATGTCACAAACATGAGATGTTTTACAAAAACAATTATTAAATGGGGTTATAAAAGTCATATTTTTGACTATAAATATTAATTATAAATCTAAAGATATTTACTACATCGTGATATTTCTTTTATAATTTTTAGACATTAAATAAATTAAATTATTTCTGACACCATGATGATGCAACGATTACCTCATTATTTAACGATTTAAATAAAATGAAAAGATAATGTAAAATCTAAGACCTAAACTTGTAAAAAACCTATTAGATGGGTATATTTCGTACCCTTATAACCTTACACTCTAATTATATTAATTTGGGACCTTTTAAATCCGAAACGCATTTTAAAATAAAGTAACATTTCTTTACATTCCAAGACTGCCCCTCCTCTCCTCTTATAAAAGGCCCCCACCTCTAGCACCTTACTCACACTTCCAAAGCCTTTGGCTCAGCCAAACCCTGGAAATTTTGTCTCTAAACATCCCTCTACTACTCCTTGAAGCCTCACATTGTGAAGAAGTCATCCCAATGAAGCCTTTGAGCTCAAATCAAAAAGAGTTACCCGATTTAAAGGTAGTGTTTTCTCTTGTGTTCTTTTGTTTTATTTTTCTTCTCCAACCCATAACTCTTTTTATTAATTTATTTTGTAACAACTATAGTATCTTCAATATACTATGATTTTTTTATAAGAATAATTAGAGCTAAACTTACACACACCAACATCTAATGGTAAAAGAACATATTGTTTTTGTGGATGGAAAATTTCTGCCTCACGAAACGATGATTGTTCAATATTCTTCCAACACCTTAAAAGGTGGCCATTAAGATGTCACTATATTTATATATGATATATAATATGTTTATGTATTCCTTCATATTCTGTATATTTCATTTATGGCACTCCTTTATGGCTTTCATTATGGGTATACGCGATATCTTCATTTTAGGAAGTGCGGACTACCGCCCCCTCAAAGTGATTTGATTCGTTAATGCCATATGTGGGACGTATAAAGGATGGATTTAAAGTTATTATATATGATGTATGTTACATCTAAATGATAAATATAATTCTGTAATTAAAATATTCATACCTCTCATTAAGTTTTAATTCCATTAATATGACATAGAAATGAAAGTAGCGTTCATGCGTACGTACGGCTTACCGTCTCCATGAACGGTGCATTTCATTTCTTACCTCTAAATGATTATGTAATATTATAAATACATGTATATGCTAGATATATATGATATATATGATATCAAAATCATGAATATCATTCTGGATATAATAAACCTTTGACCACACGAACAACATGTAACTGTAAGAAGTCCACTTTCAACTTAAGAACCAAATATCGACAAAACAAACATTATTAACTTAAATGATTACATAATGTTTATAACATGGTAATAAGTGATATAAAATTAATAATAAACTTTGAAGAAGGTTCTTAAGAAAGTTCAAATTAACTCAAGTTTATTATTAAGGACGTTAGAGAACGATCGAGTCAAGTCGGACCCGAGGTAAGGGACTTCATCTCAATCTCCTTTCATTGAGGCATATTTCGTTTTATACACAACATTCATTTATATGGTGTATAAACCCCTCTGACTTTTACTTTTATACAAAATGAATCTTTTTCTATGAAGCGTTTTACTAAACGACAAAAAGGAATGTTTCTTTTAACGTATGCGGTGATAATGACTTTTTCCGCCGCCGCGAGTATTATTTGGTCTTTGGCTTCCTCAAAAAGCCATAATGTTTTTAAAATGAAATAAATACCATATACTCTTTTATGTATTTTGTTATTGAAAATTGTTTTTATAATGGATTTGTTATGTCAATAAATTTATGTGATATATTGTGATCAAAGTTTGGAAATGTTTTCTTTCCATTATATTTGTTTTATGTCTTATGATTTTATAATGGTTCTTGGACTTTTGACAGGTGGTTATGTGATGAACCATATGACAGGTGGTGACGTGAATACTAGGACGGGTGGTTACGTTATAACCTCCAATGCATTGGGTATGGAAGTAGTCCATATGTCTATTCCATTAAGTGATATGTGTGGAAGTCGACCGTATGGTTATTCCATTTAAGTATGTTTATGTCCCAAGTTACCTTTATATGTTATGTGATCTTTATATGGGTTTTATGGTAATATTTTGGTTACAAAAGGGTAAGTAATGATCTTTTATTCAGTGAAGAATTTTTACTACTTCATAAAGGTGAAAAGTATTACTTTGATAAAGTATACATGGTTTACTTGTTGTTTTGATAAACTAACAGTTTTCATTCTTTGTGTATCCCTTACTGAGCTTTTTATGCTCACCCCAAGTTTTTTTGAAATGTTTTTCACAGGAAAAAATGTGGAATAGGGTCAAGGATGGGATCGAGGGAAAGTCATGCTATATAAAACATGGAACTAGACATGTTTCTTTTTAAGACTTTTTTTATTCTATGGAAACATAGTAGAAGTGTTTACTTTGTAATCTTTTGAGATGTAATAGTTATGTTCTAATTCTATAAAACTCTAAACCTGAAAAGATCCTCAATGTGAATTATTCATTTTATTCAATATTAAGTAAGGTTTAAGGCCGGGGCCTTATAGTTTTATTAATAAAATGTCAAATTAAAACAAAATTTATAGAATAAAAATCAGTAATAAATTCTTTAACACAAAAATGTTTAGCAATTGATTATTCACTCAATGTGTTTCCTGTTATTTTTGGAAGAATATAATGAATTATTTCAAAAACACCATTTGATGAAGAGTTTTAAGAGCTGAGAAGTTATGTGTAATTCCTTTCTTACAACAAAAATTTTCAAAATCAGAATTTAAAATTCTCCACCATGATCACAAGAAATTCTTATCAAGGGATATTTTTTCTAATTTTTAAATTTTTCTTCCAATGTTATGTAATAGTAAAAATATTCATATTTTTTTAGAAAATAGGCCCATGTGTAAATTGCAGAGTCATCAACTAAAAAAATACATAGAACTTTTCTCCAACCCTTCATGTTTTTATAAGACCAGATAAATCTATGTGAACTAACTATAAAGCATGAAAATTTAAGAATTCACAAATAGATTTAAAACATGACTTACGCTGCTTACAGTATTGATATTGGTCACCATCTTTTTTAGAATAAAATCTATGATTTAGTAGATCCTTATCAAGTCGTTTATTAGTTAATTTACATATGTTTTTAAGGTTATAGTGTCCTAAACTTCTTTATATAACCAAGATTGATCTTATATTTCACTTTGACAAGGTAATTCTTAGCTCCTATATTTTTCTATGTTATGTGTGTAAACATTCTCATTCTAATAGGTAGAAATAATTAATTATTTCTCATAATTGTGTGCTACACATTTATCATTCCAAAACTTTTGAAGGTAACCTTTATCACCTAACTGAATTATTATTATTATAAGGTTGTACTTAAGACCATTACAAAATAAAATAATTAAATTTTAGTCTTTTCTAAGAAGAAAAATATTACCTATACCAATAATATATCTTTAATTATTCTCTTTGAAATTAAATTTTCCAGACAGTACCTTGATAATCTTTTCAAAGAAATATTTTTTACCATTCATATTCTGGGAACAACCACTATCCATGTACCAATTATTCATTATGTTGGTACTATTGGTTTTATAAAAACAAAAAAGGGCTTTCATAACCAAAAATTTCTTACATCCGAAAACACTAGAAAAAATATTTATGAATCCAAATTATTTTTATAAAAATGTGCTTTATTAGATCCTAAGAATTTTATTTTTTTAGAGAATGTTTTTTATTCTAGTGACCACCTCATTGAAATTTAGTAAAAAAAATGTATTTTTTGGAATAGAATAATTATTATTAGAAATAGTTTGTTGATAGCCATAACTCTTTCTAGAACTAATAACAAGAGGAATAATTTGCCTATACATCTTATCAAAGGTTTATTTCCAAATAGTCAAATTTTATAAGAGTTTCTTTAAATAAGAAATTTTAAATTTTATATTCGTAACTAAATCCTTATCCATACATGTATTTGTTTCATAATTGAGATTTATTTATAAAACATTTCTATAAAGAATAACATTCTCAAAATCCTTAATAAATTCTCCTTTTCAAAATTAACTTTTCCTATATTTTTAATTGTATACATTTTAGATGATTTCTTATCAATATTTTTTGAAAGATCTGATAATTATTTTGTTAAAATATTTATGATAGTTTTTCCTTTTCAAATATCTTACTAAATTTATTATTTTCATTTTCAACAAATGTAGAAAATATAGTTATTTCCTCATAATAAGGTAAATTATTTTCCTCTACTGAGGAAGAATATTCATATAAGGATTTATAGTTTTTATCATCAGGTTAATTTCCACTTAAATATATTGTGGTTATGGATTGAATAGTGCATACCTTCCCCATAAAAATTTATTTTCAGAAGATATTCTGGCATAGAAAACAATATTATTTTGTCCAGAAATTTTATTATTAGATGAATCATCTGAAGAGTCTCCTCTACTAGAACTTCTTAAGTTTATATCTTTCAAAAAATTACTTCCTTTAGACTTATAATACAATTTCTTATTTCTATCAGAATGTTTTTCCTTTATTTCTTTCATTTTGAGATTTGTAATTTCAGGTCTCATATTTCCATCATTCTTTCATTCATAACAAGTGACTTTTGAATATTTATTTTAATTATTTTCCTTATTAATATTATTTTAGTGATATTGAAACTATTTCATTCCTATAATATTATTCAGACATATAGAAAGATTATCCAATTCATTCTCATAATGTTTTTATTCACTTGAATTAAATTGAACAACAAATTTCTTTTTATTTTTCTAATTGTTTTTTTTTTCAGGATTCTGATATTTTATTAGATTTCAAGTAGTAAAAGTAACCCCATAATTTTTCGTTTTTCTTTTCTAAACATCTATTTCAAATATATTATCATACTATAAAAGATTTCCCAATAAATTATTAAGAGTATCATTAGTAATCTTCCTTGATTCCTTAAAAAAACTATTATATTAGATTCCCACTCATTGGGCATGATGTAAATAATATTTTCATCAAATATTTCATCTTATAATAATTTTCTACCATATATGAAAAAATATTGAATATTTTCATAAATCGTTTTTGTAATTTGTAACATTTTCACCATAAATAAATTAAAAGTATTTATTATTATCTCTGAGAATGTCTCTTCTGGTTTTAAAAACTTTTGAAGTACCAAAATGAGTTATCTATAACTTCTTAAAGTATTATTAGTAGATTCAAAAGAATAAATAAGAAGGTAAATTATTCTTTTAATATAACACAATAGTGTATTTCTAACTATTTAATTCAACTGATACTATTTTTTTCTTCATTTGTAAAAGCAGTCACTTCTTTTTTAGGAATCTTGTATCCTCCAGTTATGATGAAAAAATTGTCAACTATAGTTTTATAAAAAATTTCTTTATTCTACCTCTCCAATAATAATAATTAGACCCATCAAAAATAGTTCATCTAATTGTATTGAAATTATCTATTAAACCGACCTTGAGTCCTTATATATTTTAGAGAAATTCAAAAATTAGTTTTCCACAATAAATGTTAGTGTGGTGTGTATTTATAAAAAAATGTTTTTAAATTTTTATAACTATCACAAAATAGAAAATAGAAGATAATATTTTAGAAATTATAAGAAGTTTAATCCTCCTTTTATACCAAATGTTGATATCAGTATTACAAAGGCTTATCTTTGATTCCAATTGTATGTATCAGTAATATAGAGTCCAGGATCTAATACCAATTATTGGAACAAGAATTAAATGATAATTGAAAACTATTAGAGTAAGGATGAATTGTATGTTTAAGAATTATTATTTTAAACCTTAAAATAAACATTGTTTCATAAGATTAAACAAATCATATTTACAAAACCACTTAAATATTCAAATAGTAATCGGACTTTCCCATTGGGTCCGATGATAAATGATATTTTAATCATGTAGATTATTATATGTGTTCAACATGCCTGAAAATGAAACTATATTTACATCCTATATAATTTTATTCAATATATTGGGATAACATAAACAATGTTTAATAATATTTATAGTAGAAAAAAATTATTAGTGTATTCACAAAAAGTATCATAATCAAAACGGTTACGATAAATCAGAGTAGTATAGAAAGTAATGATTCTATCACAACGAAAATAAAATCAAATTTAGAGTAAAAATTTATTCACAACATAATAAAAATTAAAAAAATTATATTGTAATGAAATTTATTATGATAAAAAGATACAAATATAAATATTGATATAAAATAATTTAACTTTTATTGCAATTGTAAAAACCTAACAGAATTGTAATTAAACAACGAATATATATGAATAGAATTATTTTAACCCAAAGATAAGGGTATAAAATAAACATAGACAATGGTCACTTATTCTATACTTACAAGGAACTATGTTATTCTATTACTAAATAAATCCCTCAATATGATGATCATATTATCTATATCTACCTCTCCCTAACTACCCTTGTTAAGATGATAAAATCTATCTTGTTATCCCCACAAACCCTCAATCAATTTGGTGATCGACTGCTCTGTCTTCCTATCCCTATAAGTGAAAAATAAAAATAAAAACATTAGGAATCAAAAAAATAAAATGAACTCTCTGATTACAAGTAAAAGGAACAAGTTATTCACTATTGTAAAATTGATATCTCTCAAACAAAAAAATATCAACATAGGCCTCACATAGTGTTTCTACGTCTGTCTATCAATAATTGATGTTGAGAAATCAGCATATGACCTAGAATTTATTGGAAAACTTTCCAAAAATCATCATTATTTCTAATAGTAATATTTTCTCTACGACTTTTAGGAGGACCATGACATCGGACACTTCAACGGTCATATTATAAATAAAATCATGAAATCATGTTTTTTACACATATTATAATTGAACGAAATATATTTTAATGAATTTGTAGTGTAAAATATATTCCAGTACAATGGAATAATTTTTTCCATATTCAAAATTTATCCATTAGTTAATCCAATGAATTTACAAACATATTTTCTTTACGATTTTCTCAAAAAGTGTGAATCTGATACTATCTATTCAGATGTCAAATCTGAATAATTCTTTTGTGAGTATTAATTAAAAACCAAAAGACTCCAGAGTGATTTTGTATTATGAATCCAATTGTAATATATTATATTATCATTAAGTTAATTTTAATGTAAATTTATGATTACTTTAAAACGAATTCTAAGTATTGTAGAAAAGTATATTTCATTTGAAAACAATTAGAACACTTTGTACATGAATGAATTAGTTAATCAATCATTTTCCAGAGAGTTTATGATTTCCAAAAAAAATTAATGGAAAATTAAAAAATAAATTTTGGATCAATATTTTTTTAATTATTATAAATTTTTGAGTTCATTTAAGGCCATTATGATGTGTTATAATGTTCAATTCCATTGTTCCGAGTGTTCATTTTTGGGTTTTCATGATTAGTTCCCTTATATATATATATATAAGTTCATCTAAAATAAAAATTAGTACCCATAATTGAGATTATAAGTTATTAAATAAAATTAAAAATATTAAATTATATTATATATCATTTGGTTTTATGGTATGTGGATAAATCATTAGATAAAAATTTAATGACAATAGTTTAGATTAATTTATATGGCTATCTATCACAATGAACACATTTTGTTTTATTATATAATACTATGTATATATGTTAGTTCTATAACATATAAAAGGATATAACATACATTTCAAAAAAAATAAAAAATTATAATGGTTTTGGGCTATCCATGAAGGTAGTAAAGTAAAATGAAAATTCATCCTCTACAACAGTGGAAGGCAAGGGTGTTACCTCGTTGGTCATTGTAAGAGAGGAGGTGGTAGGCAGGTTGGGTAGGATGTGTACTCGCTCTATCAGCTGTAAATCTGGTGTCGTATCCAAGGATTATGTTCTTAATTCTGAGAGAGAACATGATGATTCTGAAGGTATGTATGATGATGATTTTTTGGTTTAACTTTTATCTCATTTCTTGTCATCACCATGTGTGTGACCTTTGGTTTATCAAATTTTCCTTAAAAGTGTTCGTATAATAGAAAAAGTTAATTTTTAGTCAGAAAATGGTGGAAAATCGACACATCACTAACAATGTTCTCATTTTTAGAACAAACAGAAGTGGAGAAGATGTTTGATGATGAATTATTCCATTGAAATAGTGATATTACATTATAAATAAGATATTGTTTTTATCATGTCACTTTGATAAGGGGAGGTGAGGATAGAATATTAAATGAAAGTAAATTGAAAATAAATTTAATAAAAAGAAATATGATTTTACCTATTGACTCCTTATCATGGAGAACCTACTTAGAAGGATTAGTATTGATCTTTTGTTGAGAAAAAAAGTCTTTATAATGTGGGGAAGATATTGTAAAGATTATTGGGTAGATATTGAACAAAATTCAAGGCTTGTAATGTGTTAGGAGTAGACGTGGTGAGGGTAGGTATTTATAGTTGAGGAGAGATGTGTTGTTGATTCTTTTATTAATTAGTTTATTCTTTTGGCTCAAGATTATATATAGTTTTAACTTTAATAGTAAATATATTAAAATAATGATGGATGGTTTGATATTTTTGGATTAAATAATCCATCCATCATCTATGACTCAATTATTAATGTATTTATTAAGTACAATAAACTACCATATTACAATATTCACTGAACATTCAACTATTTCAGAAAATTCCCAAATATATACCCTAACCATGTATTGAAGTTTAAAATTGAAAAATGAACTCATTTTTTTTAAATTAATTTTCTAAATTTGATAATCGTATTTTTTATTTAAAATTTTTAATTATTCAAAAAAAACAAATTTATAATTTATAATTAACTTTATGACACTTTGAAAAATTACATAAGGTATCTTAACATTAACTTATAAAATAAAACATTTTCTTTGAAAATATTCTTATAATATTCTAAGGGAAGATTCGATGATTTTATAATGGTGGAAAATAACTGCATCCTCCGTATAAGTTAAAAAAACATTCTTACCTAAATTCTGTCGAAAAGGTTAAAAAACACCTTGTTTGGAAAACTACAGAAAGATTACTTTATAAAACTCTTATAAAAATTCAAACAAGGGTATAAATGACTTTAACCCACATTCTTTTAAATATTATAAATGTTTTGAAATACATTTTTTTAAAAACATGGATGTGGATGATAAAGATATCCCAATAGATTATTTCGTATAAACAACCTCGGATAATGAAGAGATTGTGAAATAAACCTTACCTTGTACTTTTCCTTGGTTTGGGTAGGTTAAACTCCTATATAATGGTAAAATAATTGTTATTAAATTATAAAAGAATCATATACATTAATATGATATCATATATGGTCTTTTAACATTGCTTTGTTAATAATATCTTAAAATTATCGTTGTTTCGGGTGTTAACTTACTTGTTTTATTTTATATATTTTGTTACGTATGCCATGTTTGTAATGGATAGTTTTTATCTTAATCATATCCAGAATTATATCAAGTCCTTAGATACTATTATTAATCATCAAATGAGAATTATACTTGAATGGATATTATGGAGAATGAATCTCATCGTGTTCGTGGAGACGGTAGTCCGTACGTATGCACGAGCAACAATATCATTCTTTTGATATTAAAATAATATATAAATGGATGGTATAACATATATACAGAATCATTATCATGTTATATTTATTATTTACATGAGTTACACATCATTATTATACCCATCCAAATAATAATTTATTTAATAACAATTACACCACGACGTGGAGACGGTAAGCCGTACGTACGTACGTATGGTGACATGTTATTCAAAGGATGGATAGAATACTGAATATGGTTGTACCATATTTATAATAAAATTAAAGTATATATAAGATACTAAAGTTATTATTTTATAATGGTAATAACAAAGACGGAAGAAGTGGAAGAAGAAAGAAACTTGGAAAAGGGTGGTGAAATCATTACCTCTTCTTCGGGTTCTTCCTTTTGATTTGATCAAAAGGGCTCTTAGGATGGCATTCTGACTAAAGGAAGGAATCTAGGATGAAGTGAGGGAAGTTTAGAGAGTATTTTTGCAGAGTTTGGCCGAACCAAAAGGCTTTGAAGGTGTGAAGTAATGAGAAGGGGTAGTGCCTTTTTATAAGAGGGGTGAGGGGCACCTTTGGAAAAGTTAGAAATATTAATTTATAATAAATTCATATTCAGTTTCTAATGGCTCCAAAGTGGATTATTTAAAGTTTAAGGTGGGGATAGGTCTAAAACCACTCAACCAATATAATTTATATAGTTTTGGGTTACTATATTAACCTTATCATTAAGTATTAACTCTTAGTTAATTAGTTTCACTTTTACAATGTCTCTTTGTATTTTTATATTATATGGTTAATAAACATACTATATACATCTAATCGACCCCCAAGTGGTCCATTAATGATAATACAATCATTATATAAGTCTCTTGGCCGAACCTTATATTTTTAAGAATTTAATATCAATTAATAATACAATATTTGTTTAAAAACACTTTTATGTCAATTTTGAGACTATTCAATAGTTGATTTTTGTAAAACAGATAACAGAATGATTGCTTCAAAAAAGTCTATTAAATAAATCATAATAGGTCATAGTATTCTATAAAATTAGTTTAATTCATTAAAAGTCTCAAATTGTATTTATTTTGGTATTTATAATATCAATTATTTTAATTTTTCACTATTATGGTAATTATTGTATCATCATTGTGTCATAAATAAATTAACTTATTTAATGTCTAAAAATTATAAATAAATTATCATTATGTAGGAAAGATTTTTATCTTTCTAATTAATATTTATATTCGAAAATCCAACATATATAACCCTATGTAAAAATTGTTTTTCTAAAAGATATATGCTTGTGTCATTTTTGTATTCATTTTAACTTAATTAAAATAAAGTGTCCCTATCACTTACAAGTGGAACCATGGGGTCCCAAAATCGACCCAAAGATGTCTATGGTCAAACATGTATCAACCAATAAGGTTAGGACACGTTTTAGGGTAATTGTTTATTATTATAATATTATTTTTTAACCCTTATTTACCGGATTTACACTTTAACCATGGTAAGTAAAATATTTATCGAAGTAATTATTCAAAATGTCTAAAAATAAAATTTACCTATTTACACAATTTAAACATACTGATTCCATATATAGAATCCATTTTTACAAATTCAAAACACAAAAGTGGCAGAAATTAATTTAAAAGTAATTCCTGCTGTCAAAACAAAAAAGCATGTTTTTAAGATATAATAACTATCAAAAGATTGATACTTGTTTATGTTCGGTTTAATTGTGAAATTATGTCCAATGAACAACATTGTATTAAATGGTAAAAATATATTCTAAATATACTTGAAAACCACTCAAATTCATAATTTATCACTATTAATTATTTTGATTAAAAAAAGTTGTTTTTAATTAAAATTTAGTAATTTTCACTATTCATCAAAATATTAAAGTTATCCGAAAAGTACCAAAATTTCACCTTAGGCTAAATTTGATATTCTGAATCCAAAAATGAAGTCCATTTTGAAATATAAAATATATATAATTTCAAAAATTAGGTATTACTATTCATAACTGCTAGTTTGATTAGTTATGGTGTGTTAGAACTCGGTGTTGCGTACAACACACGCTATCACATTATTCAAAGAGAAGCGTACCGTAGAAGCTTGGGGTGTTACATTATCCCCACCTTCAAATAATGTCATCCTTGAAATTTCTAGAGTACTATGGTATGAAAAGACTCGGGTGGTTCTTTATCATAAGTTCCTCAGGTTCCCACGTTGCCTCTTCCATCTTATGGTTTCTCCACAAAACTTTTACCAGACGCGTCGTCCGGTTTCTCAGTACTTGTTCTCGCGTATCAAGAATCTGGACGAGCTCTTCATAATAAGAAATATTGGGTTCTAGTTCTAATTCCTCATAGTTGAGTACATGCGTTGGGTCAGGCATGTATTTCCTCAGTAGAGATACGTGGAACACATCGTGAACTTTGGAGAGACTTGGTGGCATTGCCAATCGGTAAGCTACAACCCCAATTCGTTCTAGAATTTCGAAAGGTCCGATGTACCTGGGACTCAATTTACCTTTCTTACCAAAACGTATGACTCCCTTCGATGGAGATACCTTCAGGAAAACATGATCACCGAATTGAAATTCCAAATCCTTCCTTCAATTATCGGCATATCTCTTCTACCTACTTTGAGCTGCTTTGATGTGATTTTGGATTACCTTCACCTTTTCCATCGTTTCCTCCACCAGTTCTGGACCTACAAGTTTTATTTCACCCACGTCATCCCAACAGGTTGGTGTGCGACATCTCTTTCCATATAACGCTTCATATGGTGCCATCTGAATACTCGAATGGAAGGTATTGTTATAGGAAAATTCTACCAAAGGTAAATATTGATCCCACATACCCTGAAAGTCAAGTGAGAAAGATCTAAACATGTCTTCTAAGGTTTGAATAGTCCGTTCGGATTGTCCGTCTGTCTGAGGGTGGTAGGCAGTGCTCATATGAAGTTCAGTATCCAGGGATTTCTGAAGACTTTTCCAGAATCTTGAAGTAAAATGGGGATCACGATCAGAAACAATCGATAGGGGTACTCCATGAAGTCTCACAACTTCATTAATATATATTCTTGCTAAACGTTCTAGTGGTAGATCTTCTCATATGGCAAGAAAATGTGTTGACTTGGTAAGACGATCAACAATAACCCATATTGCATCGTTCCTTCTAGGAGTCTTTAATAGCCCCATGACAAAGTCCATCGTAATATTGTCCCATTTCCACTCAATTATGGGAAGAGGTTGCATGACTCCTCCATGCTGTTGTCTTACAGCTTTCACTTGTTGATAAACCATACATCTTGACACAAAATCAGCAATTTCCCTCTTCATATTGTCCCACTAAAAATGTTCCTTCAAATCTGTATACATTTTGGTGCCTCCAGGGTGTATAGAGAAATTGGAACTATGAGCATCATCCAACAATTCCCTTTTTAGATCAGGTATATCGGGAACACAAAGCCTCTTTCCGAATTTCAAAATTCCTTCTTCATACACAAAGTCTCTCAATCTCCCATCATTCACAGCTTTAATCTTCTTTTGAAATTCTTCATCATCGGTCTGAGAACTCTTAATCCTTTCTAGTAAAGATGGTTTGGAAACCATTTGAAAAAACATTGATGTTTCACCTTCCCTGGTTATTCCCATGTCCATATTCACTAGATCCATGAAAATTGGATCCCTTTTAATTCTCATATTGTTCAAAATTCCATGATCTTTTCTGCTCAAAGCATATGCCACCTTGTTTGCCTTCCCCGGGTGGTAGTGTATCAAACAATCATAATCCTTGAGTAATTCCAGCCATCTCCTTTGCCTCATGTTGAGTTCTTTTTTTGAGAAAATATACTTCAAACTCTTGTGATCAGTATAAATCTCACATTTTTCACCATAGAGGTAGTGCCTCCATATTTTCAAAGCAAAGATCACAGCTGCTAACTCGAGATCATGAGTAGGGTAGTATTGTTCATGAATTTTCAACTGTCATGATGCATAGGCAATAACCCTATCATTCTGCATAAGGACACAACCAAGTCCTTTCTTCGATGCATCACTATAAATAACGAACCCATCATTCCCAGATGGTAGAGTCAATATAGGAGCATTGACTAATCTTCTCTTCAGTTATTCAAAACATTCTTACACTCTTTTGTCCAAACAAATTTAACCCCTTTACGTGTGATCTTCATTAATGGGTTAGCCAATCGGGCAAAATTCTGGACGAAACGTCGATAATAACCTGCTAAACCAATAAAACTATATACCTCAGTTATATTCATAGGTGTTTTCCATTATTATATTGCCTTGGTCTTAGAAGGATTAACATAGATTCCATATTTAGAGACAATATGGCCAAGAAAAGAAATCTCCTAAAGCCAGAATTCACACTTGCTAAACTTCCCATATAATTCATGTCTTCTCAGAGTCTTCAAGATAATGCGCTAGTGATTTTCATGATCTTCGTAGCTTTTTGAGTATACCAAGATATCATCAATAAATACCACCACAAATTCATCGAGATATTCCTTGAAAACTCTATTCATCAGATCCATGAATACAGAGGGTGCATTAGTCAATCCAAAAGGCATTACTGTAAACTCATAATGCCCGTACCTGGTTCGAAATGCTATCTTCGGAATGTCTTCCTTCTTTACACACAACTAATGGTATCCAGATCGAAGGTTAATCTTTGAAAAGTATTGATCTCCATGCAGTTGGTCAAATAAATCATCAATGAGAGGTAGGGGATACTTGTTCTTTATTGTTATAGCATTGATCTCCCTGTAGTTGATACATAACCTCATGGATCCATCTTTATTTTTAACAAAAAGAATAGGGGCTCTCCATGGAGAAACACTAGGGTGAATAAATCATTTATTACTCAATTCCTCTAGTTGTTTCTTTAGTTCGACTAATTCTACAGTGGCCATTCTATAAGGGGTCTTCGATATAGGCCTTGATCCAAGAATTAAATCAATGGAAAACTCAACTTCTCGTTATGGATGATGTCCAGGTAAATCATCCAGAAACACATATATATATTCTTTCAGAACAGGTACATACTCTATTTGAACGTTCCTTTCCTCACCCAAAGTAATTTCATTCTCTTCCTCCCCAATAACTGAATTTAGTTGAGCTACTGGGGGTGTATCTAGATAGGAATTAGGTGGTGATGATTCTGCTCTAAAGATAAGGTGTTCCTTATCATCATCATCAAGAATCGTAACCTATTTCTTCTTACAATAAATCTTCGCATCATAGTCTGAAATCCATTCCATACCAAGGATTATATCAAACTCAATCATAGGTATGACGATGAGATCAGAAGATAAAGAACATTTATGTGCTCTAATGGGGACTGATTCACAAAACTTTGTTGCAATAATACTTCCCTTATGAGTTTTAACTGACAACTCCCTTGTTAAATAAAATTGGAAATATCTAATTTTCTTAGCAAACTTGGATGATATGAAACAATCCGATGATCCAGAATCAAAAAATGCATTTTCTAAACTTGATAAACCATTAAATTACATGCCACCACGTCTTTCGGAGCTTCTACCTCAGCAGTAGTGATAGCATAAGCTTGGACTTGATCCCTTGGCCTTTTCTGAGGTAAGTTCTCCTGACACTTAGGACATTCATTTGCATAATGCCCTATCTCCCTGCAATTGTAGCACTGAACAACGGTAGCTTCCTTCTTCCCCTTGCAATCACGAGCTTGGGGGCCTTTTTCACCACACTTGTAACAGACTCTCGTTCCCTTCAAGCAAGTACCGGGGTGTTTCTTACCACATTTACCACAGGATGGATATTCACCCTTTCCCTTCTTCCACTTATTTCCATTCCCAAATTGATCAGAAGGTCTCTTCTTCTCTTCCTTTTCTTTAAAGTCATAAGACTTAGAGAATTCCTTTTTGTCTTGATAGCACATGATACAATGTCTTCATACGATGAGAAGGATTGTGATACTAATGCTCGACAGAGAAATGGTTTTAACCCATCAAAGAAATGATCAATCTTAATTATTGGGTTACGTATATAATCTCTATCATACCTTGCTAACCTTGTAAATTTAGCCTCATACTTTGCGACATTCTCATCCTCCTTTTGTCTCAGACTCAGAAATTGCCTTTCCATATCTGTTCGATGGTCACGAGGAAAGTATTTTTCTAAAAACATATCTTTGAACTCCCTCCATTCAATATTTGATACTTCATCATCTTCCTTCGTGTTTTGAATCAATGACCACCATTGATCAGCATCTCCAGTGAGGCGGTAAACTGCCATGATAACTTTTTGTCTTTCACTACTCCCCAAAGCCTGAAATATTTTCTCTAGGGAATTTATCCATTGCTCAGCTACTAAGGGATTTGTACTCCCATTGAACGTTGGTGGTTGTTGCCTCATGAAGCGATCTAACATTGATCCTCCACACTGTGGATCAGGGTGCTCCATACGGGTAAGGTTATTATTCATAACCTGAGTAAGTTGTCCTAGTATGGTGATTAGCTGATCGGCACTAGTTGCATCACCAGCTCCACTATAATTATCTTGGTAGGATGGAAATCCCTACATGGAGTGTGTGCATTGATACGGTTTCCATTTATTCCACTAGGCGCTACTTCTAAACAATGGCATAAACTAGATCAATTTATGAATCAAAATACATAATCCCATACTTATAAAACACTTAACATAAATTGAACTATTTATGGATATAATCCATAATCGTAAAAAAAATTCTTTGAGGAAGTATATACTCATAAACCCTTCATAATTATTTGTAAAGAAAATTAGAGTTATCCTAAGCATATCCCCCGGGAGTGTTGTAACCAAGAGTGCAGCAAGGCCCGTTGTCGTGCACCAGTTCCCGTTCGAGTCTAGCTCAAAGTAGTTTTTTTGGGTTTTACCCCTAGGTACATCTGTGCCAGAGCCGCCTCTACCTGCTCATATCCAGACAGGGATGTATTGCTCAGAAAACTCACAAAATCTCTACAATACCAAAATTCTAGGAATTTCTTCTATACTAATCCTCAAAGTTCATATTAGGTCTACGTGCTCAAATCAGAGTTTATCTAAATCTAGCTTCCAAGGTTTGTACTAAACTTTCTCTGATACCAACTGTAACGCCCAGACCCCAGTTACCCCGAGTTGGTGCATTATTACATAACATTGGCATGATCACAAGAAAGATCAAATCTCGAAAGACGGATTGGTTTAGTAGCCTTGGAAACACTAGATATATTCATAAAGTTTTACATTACATCATAAAGTGAAAAACTACTACAACAACATATTGTCTCCATAGTCCACACTATTATCCCCTCATAATATCCCTGCAGGTCATTCATAATTTACTTCTTCACATCCTAGGAAAAATAAAACATAGAAATGGGGTGAGATCAAATTCACAGTAAGGAAAACAATATAGCGGAAACTTTCATAAATAAGAATAAATATTTAAGGCAATATATTACTAAAATAAAAGTCTTTTAAACTTGAACTTAAAAATAGTATGGAAAAAATAAAATGAAATAATTCCATTTACTTATTCACATTGATATTCTAATAATCAAATAATCACATGTAATATCAATAACCACTTTCATAATGATGGAATGCATAATTCCAGACTATCATAACCACGTAGCCAAGGCCTCGTGCCAAGACTACAAATAAGATTTTGTCAAGGCCTTGTGCAAAGACACTAGTTTGTCTCATGAGACCTACCGATGCATCGAGGAGCTATAGCGGGCTCCACCCATCACATATTAAGTCCAATGCATTCCCATATGAAAAGGTTTAAACATAACATAAACATCCGTATTAAAACTAGCATACGAAATATAAATACTTTCACCATAAACTATGAATGGTATAAAAATAGATCATCCACAGTGAAACATATCACAAAACCTTCAATACAATATAGAAGTTTTTTATCATAATAAATCAACTTCAAATAAGCATAAAATCCATCAAAGGATGTTGACATAGATGAAATCAAATCTCTTTTTAGATAAATGTCTCTTTCTATTTTGAAATCATTTAAGAGTCATATATTTATAAAATAAAACATTTTCTTTTAAAATATTCTTATAATATTGTAAGGGAAGCTTCGACGATTTTATAACGGTGGAAAATAACCGCACCCGCCGTATAAGTTAAAAAAACATTCTTACCTTAAATCTGTCAAAAAGGTTAAAAATCACCTTGTTTGGAAAACGATGGAAAGATTCCTTTATCAAACTCTTATAAAAAGTCAAAAAAGGGTATAAATGACTTTAACCCATATTATTTTAAATATTAGAAATGTTTTGAAATACATTTTTTTTAAAACATGGATGTGGATGATAAATAGATCCCAGTAGATTATTACGTATAAACAACCTCGGATAATGAAGAGATTGTGAAATAACCCTTACCTTGTACTTTTCATTGGTTGGGGTAGGATAACTTCCTGTATAATGGTTAAATAATTGTTATTAAATTATAAAGGAATCATATACATTAATATGATATCATATATGATCTTTTAACATTGCTTTGTTAATAATATCTTAGTATTATCGTTGTTTCGGGTGTTAACTTACTTGTTTTCTTTTATATGTTTTGTTACGTAAGACATGTTTGTAATGGATAGGTTTTATATTAATAATATCCAGAATGATATCAAGTCCATAGATACTATTATTAATTATCAAATGAGAATTATACTTGAATGGATACGATGGATAATGAATCTCATCGCGTTCGTGGAGACGGTAGTCCGTACGTACGCACGAGCGACAATATCATTCTTTTGATATTAAAATAATATATAAATGGATGGTATAACATATATACAGAATCATTATCATGTTATATTTATTATTTACATGAGTTACACATCATTATTATACCCATACAAATAATAATTTATTGAATAACAATTACACCACGATGTGGAGACAGTAAGCCGCACGTACGAACGTATGGTGACATGTTATTAAAAGGATGGATAGAATACTGAATATGGTTGTAGCATATTTATAATAAAATCATAGTATATATAAGATAATGGAATTATTATTTTATAATGGTAATAACAAAGATAGAAGAAGTGGAAGAAGAAAGGAACTTGGAAAAGGGTGGTGAAATCATTACCTCTTTTTCGGGTTCTTCCTTTGGATTTGATCAAAAGGGATCTTAGGTTGGATTTATGACTAAAGTAAGGCCTCTAGGATGAAGTTAGGGAAGTTGAGAGAGTATTTGGGCAGAGTTTTGCCGAACAAAAAGCCTTTTAAGGTGTGAACTAATGAGAAGGGGGAGTGCCTTTTTATAAGAGGGGTGAGGGGTACCTTTGGAAAAGCTAGAAATATTAATTTATAATAAATTCATGTTCGGTTTCTAATGGCTAAAAAGTGGATTATTTAAAGTTTAAGGTGATGATAGGTTGAAAACCACTCAACCAATATAATTTAGATAGGTTTGGGTTACTATATTAACCTTATAATTAATTATTAACTCTTAGTTAATTAGTTTCACTTTTACAATGTCTCTTTGTATTTTTATCTTATATGGTTAATAAACTTAATATATACATCCAAGAGACCCCCAAGTGGTACATTAAGTATACACCTATCATGTTATAAGTCTCTTGGCCGAACCTTAGATTTTTAGGAATTTAATATCAATTAATAATATAATATTTCTTTTAAAAACTCTTTTATGTCAATTTCGAGACTATTCAATAGATGATTTTTGTAAAACTCATAAAAGAATTATTGCTTCAAAAAAAGTCAATTAAATAAATCTTAATATGTAATATTATCCTATAAAATTAGTTTAATTCATTAAAAGTCTCAAATTATATTTATTTTGGTATTTATAATATCAATTATTTTAATTGTTCACTATTATGGTAATTACTACATCACCATTGTGTAATATATAAATTAACTTATTTAATGTCTAAAAATTATAAATAAATTATCATTATTTAGGAAATCTTTTTAGATTTCTAATTAATGTTTATAGTCGAAAATCCAACATATATAACCCTATGTAAATTTTTTTTTTTCTAAAACATATATGCTTGTGTCATATTTGTATTCATTTTAACTTAATTAAAATAATGTGTCCCTATCACTTACAAGTGGAAACATGGGGTCAAAATGTCGACCCAAAGATGCCTATGGTTGAAACTGTATCAAAAAATAATTTTAAGATATGTTTTAGGGTAATTTGTTATTATTATAATATTATTTTTTAACCCTTATTTACCAGATTTACCCTTTAACCATGGTAAATAAAATATTTACCGAAGTAATTATTCAAAATGTCTAAAAAAAGTAACCTATTTACACAATTTGAACATCCTGATTCCAAATATGGAATCCATTTTACCAAATTCAAAACACAAAAGTGGCAGAAATTAAGTTAAAATTCATTCCCGCTGTCAAAACAAAAAGCGTGTTTTTAAGATATAATAACTATCAAAAGATTGATACTTGTTTATGTTTGGTTTAATTACGAAATTATGTCCAATGACCAATATTGTATTAAATGGTAAAACTATATTCTAAATATACTTTAAAACCACTCAAATTCATAATTAATCACTATTAATTATTTTTATTAAAAAAAGTTGTTTTTAATTAAAATTTAGTAATTATCACTATTCTTAAAAATATTAAAGTTGTCCGAAAAGTACCAAAATTTCACCTTAGGATAAATTCGATATTCAGAATCCAAAAATGAAGTACATTTTAAAATATAAAATATATATAATTTCAAAAAGTAGGTATTACTATTCATAACTGCTAGTTTGATTAGTTATGGTGTGTTAGAACTCGGTGTTGTGTACAACACACGCTATCACATTATTCAAAGAGAAGCGTACCGTAGAATCTTGTGGTGTTACACACTCCTAGATGGAAATATATCAACCAAAATATGGATTGTTTAAATACCCTTTTCATAATCATGTTTTTTAAAATTCAGGATTTATTAACATTATAAATAATGTTTTTTGTAAAATATATTATATTTGAAATTACCAAGTATAAATTGATATATTTTAAATATTTCACATAATGATAGTTCGAAAATATTTACTTAAATTCCCAGGAAGCATATTGTACTCCAAAGAATAATAAAACATTGGAACCAGATATTTTAGTTTATAATTCATTAGAAATGAATTTTTAGAATATATTACAAATAAAGGATCACTTCATAGAGTTTACCATGTAGTATTTTATTAACTCAATGTAATAGTTTCTAAAAAAATAGTTTTTAAACATGTAAATGGTTGTAAAGGTTCAATTAAACATGAAAAAGTAAGTAATTTTTTTTAATAATTAATAAAATATATAAAATATAAACCAAAAAACATACTAGATCAATTTAAATAGTTTCAGGTGAATGGATATTGATGTTTTATTTTTATAAATTATATAATAAGGGACTTTATTTAGAAAAACTAATCAATGAATATGAAAAAATAGATTCTGAAAATATTATATCTACCATGAATAGAGATATGGAATATTTTATGTTATTTAAACTAAAAATAACATTATTTTTTATAAATTAATTTAGTTGAAAAGGCATGAAATTCTCATATACATGTGAGATTCAACTGTAAATATCCATTCAAAACTATTTCATGACCTTGATCGCATATAATCTAAAATATGTATTTGTTCAAGTGAATGTATTACTAGATCAGTGGTGGAAATAATGACTAGAGGGGAGGGGTAAAAATTCATTTTAAAATTTAAATAAAAAACATTCATAGTTTATAAAATAGAAATATATTGAGTTTAGTGTTCTTGAAATGATGTGAAACATATATAAATAGAATAAAATATATTTATAGTGTTTCACATCACTAAGACCATATTCAACTCCTAAACATTATCTGATTCATGAGAAGACTAATACATACTAACAAACTCACTTTTATAGGTGTGAAAACCATGTTATAGACATTTATTTTTCAATAACCCAGATGTACAACACAATATTTTACAGGAGACTCAACGTAGTCTAATTACCTAATTTTTTATCAAGAGTCATAAAAAATTCTTTTTTAGTGATGTAATAACCATAAAATAAAAGACTTTCTTTGATAGAGAAATTCATAAACAAGACTCTAAGAAATTAAAATATAAGAATAAATATTACACGAAGAAAAACAGTCAAAGAAGTTTGAAGATAATAAAATATGTTAGAGATGATAAACATTGATGATCGTTGATCACTTGAATGGACCAATGTCGAATGTTGGATTTATTTTTTGATAAAAGTGAGGAATACAAGTCATAAAAGTCTCATTAATAGAATCAGAGAAGTAATATTTTCTTATCAATGTTTTTTCACAAAGCATCTGTCAAATGATTTACACTGGAATTTGTTTTATTCCTTAAAGAAACCTATCTGTCCATTAAGACAAAGATATTCTGGGAGCATGTCCATGTTAATTGAATAAATGAAACTTGTTATACTATAATAATAAACTAATGATATCATTAACTTTTTTAAAAAAACCTACAATGAATAAATTATAATTTTAATATGTTTTTATTCCATCATGAATAGTATAAATAATAAGTGTAACGAATAATTTATAATTATAAAATAGTTAAAATTAAATTGGGAAAATTATATTTTATTAAGATAGTAAAAACTATTTCACACAGTGCTTGATAATATATATATAGTTCTTGTATACATGTAAATAAAAAAATCTTAAAATAATTTTTTACACAACAAAAAATTATATTTCAACAAAACCTAAAAAAATATTTATCATAATATTTTTTTATTACATCAATTAAAAATAATGAATAAAAATTTAAGAAATAATTTTTGATCTAATGGTGGATTAAGAAACTTGGCGGTAGATTAATCAACTGTTGGTACAAATCCACCTTTTAAAGTGAGAGAGGTATATTAATTCTTTTAATGGGGGATAAATGATCTATTGTTGCTAAAAAATATGTACCATTAGGAAACAAGGAGTAGTATATATATTATACTACCGGTGAACAAAATGAGATCTACCATTTAACTAAGAAGCATTAAATAGTAATATCCAGTGAATAAAATATTACTGCAAACCCAATGTGAAACCAAAATGTTATTGAGAAGCAAGAAGAACATGGTACCATTGGTGAAATTATGTAAGATGATGTTGATCTACTAGTGGATGTCCAATAGTTGATTGATCGACCATTGGAAAGTATACCAATGAAATACACATACATTATTGGCATTCAATATGAAAAAATTGAAGAAGGAATGAACTATTGGTGGAAAATGGTATACCAATTTGGTTCAATCTACTAGTGGATGTTGAATCTATCGGTGGATGTGTTCTATTAGTCAAGAATAATGGTTGTACATTGTAAATATCTACAGGTGTAAGATATATCAGTGTACCATGATCTAATAATAAGGATATTTTCTTTTAACATGTGGTAATAATATCAACCAGTGTTCCCTAGAGATGGAACAATGATAAATATAATTATTAATTAATATCTTATAATTCTTTTGAAGAATATGAGAAGTGACTATTTCAATGATATATTGGTAGAATAGAACCTACCATTGGGGGTATCTCCACTTTTAATTGTGTTTAAGGATCAGTGAATGAACTTTCAAATACCTGTGATGTCGAGCTACTTATAGTGTCAAACCTCGAAGAATGTACTGCGGGAGTTGGATAATGCTTGATTTTTTTCTGAATGTTCGGACAAGATAAAAGATGAACTAATGAAAACTAGAAAAAAAAATATGATATAATTACTATAGGATATGTGAGATATTATATGTAAAATGGGGGAGTTTGAAATGATGACTAGATGTTTCGATTTGATCTTACTGGATAACCAATGATCAGTTTATATTTTTATAAATTGAATGAATAGTAAAACCCTTAAACATCCCAAATTGATTCTATGAAGTGGTGAATGAGATGTATAATAATCAAGACATGAAAATCCAACCACAAGCTGTCAGCAGTGTTCATTATGAGCAACCCTTCACCCACAGACATGGTTCATGACCCAACAGGTGTAAGTGTCCCAAACCATGCATCAACCGATGAGCCTTATACACAATCCTAGTCTCTCATAAGGCCTATACACATCATACTTCTCTATGTGGGATACGTATTGAAGTCCCTCCCATAGGGTTGACCGATTGGGTTCCCTATGGTAGGTTGAGGTCTTTCCTTGTTTAGTGATAATGGATGGACTATTTTCTTAGATATGGAAAAAAATATTAACAAATGTTAAGAAAATATAAAAATCAATGATCCATTAAACATAATTAAAACATTTTCATAAGAACTTGACCATTCAATTTTTAAATAATATATACGTAAAAATATAATCATTAACTTTAAAAACTATTTTTAATATTAACTAAATGAAATAAAACAATAATTTACTAAAAAAATAACTCTATTAATTTACTAAAACTAATTTCAAATACTGATAAACTGCACCATTTTTGTAAATTACAGAACATAACATTTAATAAAATTTCCTAAAAAATATCCCCCTTTTTGAAATTTATCAAAAAGTATAAAATAATGGATTCTAAAGTATAGAATAAATTTTAATGAAAATAAAATACTTTAAAAGTGACAGAGTAGTATATTTTCATAAAAATAGTCATATAGTTACAATATTAAAATAAAAAATGAATTTAGATTTTGTAAAATTTTAACAATGAATTTTTAATAGTAATATCTAATTAATATTTAATTCGAGTAGATAAGTAATTACAATTACATAGAACATGTAAAAAGATATTTAAGATAAGCGATAATAGAAAAAAATTATTTTAAAATTATATCATTCCCAATTCAAACTCCATTTTCTCAAATTTAATAGAAGACAAGGTTTTAGTGAAAATGTTTGGTGACCATTTCTCAGTAAAAAAATGTTTTAAACATATATCACTATTATTTACATGATCCCTGAGAAAATAAATCTATCATTTATGTACTTAGTAATAAATTGTTGATGTTGGTTTTTGGAAATTCAAATAAACTTTAATTATCACAGTAAATAATAATATTATCAAAACTTATATTAAAATCATAAAAAAATTTATTTTCCAAATAATCTATAAATAAAAACTCGATTAAGAAATATATTCATCCTTAATTGTTGATAGTTCAATTTAATGTTGCTTGTTATAACTCCATAAAATTATTCTTTTTCCTAAAAAGTGGCACAAACATGTAGTTTGATTCTAGTGATGTAGGCAACATCCAAAGTCAGAATCAGAGTAAGATAGTAAATCAAAACAATTCTCATTATAATTTAAAAATCTAGTATAAAAAGTGCCCTTTATATAGATAATTAATCTTTTAATATCTTTAATATGGATTTCATTAAGATTGGAATTAAAACTATATAACAAGAAAAATGAGAACATGATATATGATATAGAATCTGTGAGATAAAATAGACAACCTATCATACCCCTATAAAATAAAATATCAACTGAATTTACAGAATCATCTAATCCCATTTTGGAATTTATAAATATTATAGTTTTCATAGAAGAAATTAAATCACATCCTAATATTTTTAAATGTTCTTTGGAATACATTTTTCGATTGAGGAAAATACAATCATAACATTGATTAGTTTTTAAACAAAGGACAAATATTAGTTCACTCATTAAGGTCATTTAAAACATACATTTCATTAATTTAAAAAAATAATTACACAAATAATCATATGTTGAACCAAATATTATATCACCAACATATATTTTTATAATTAGTATATCATTTAAAACACTTTCTTAAATAGGTTGGATCAACCATACCTCTAAAGTTTTTTTCTAATAAAAACAATGTTATCCTTTAAAACCAAGCTCTTAGATATTACTTTAGATCATATATGGATTTATTATGTTAAAAAACATTATTTCGAAATTTATTATTTTCAAATCCAGGGGATATTTGACATAGTGCTCTTCGAAAATAATTTCATTTAAAAATTAAATGTTTACATCAATTTGAAATAATTTTTTGTTTTGAAAACTATACAATCTTAATAGAATTTTAATTACTCCGATACTAGAAGTAGGGGAAAATGAATCTTGAAATTCAATTCACCATTCCTAATAATAACATTGAGCTACTATTATAGATTTATTTTTAACTATGTTTCTAGACTCATCAAGTTTGTTACCAAAAATCCATTTAGTTTCTAAACCATGTTTATCTTTTGGAAGATCCACTAAATCCCATAATTTATTCCTTCCCAATTTATTTAATTCATCATTCTTTGAATTTAACGAATTTGAATCAATTAAATCATTTTCAACATTGGTAGGAACAAAATATGTTACAAATGCAGTGTTTTCATATTAAAGTAAAATAGATTTCATAGTTTTAATTATAAATTATAAATTACTAATTAATTTTTTAAAATTATTATCATTAAGTGTTTTCCATTTCTTTGATCAATTTGAGAAGAGATATGATCCCCCCAACTAATGATTTAAATTTTTAAATATCACCTTTCATGTTCTTGGGAAATCCATTATCTAAATAAAATGATTTAATGATACTTCTATGTTATATTTCCTAAACATAAACAATCAAACAGACTCTTTTGTTACCCATACTAACTTAGGTCCAACTCAATTAGTTGAAGAAACTTTTGGAACCCAAATTTATATAATGAAATTATTAGTTGGATGATTAAAATACAAATATAATGTAATTAATATTATAATGTTTAAAAATTATTTTTTAAATCTTAGAGGACACTGAATAGAATAATTTCCATTCATTTGACAATTAAAATGGGTTACACTATAAATAATTCCTTTTAGGATCTTAAGAAATTTATTCATATGAAAACTTGTTGTTAAATGGATGTATCCAAAATAGTTGTTAATGTTTTTTAGTTTCACTAAATACATTATCTTATCAAATTGTTCTTATCTACTAACAAATGTAGATAAATTCTCTTCAAGGTTAATGAAATTATTTTTAGATCCATATTTTATTTTTGAAAAGTTTGTTAATCTATACAACCTTTTCATTGGATCCAAAATATGTGTTTCTTAATATTCTATTTCTTTTATTTAATTTATTGAAATAAACTTTCAACTTTAGATGAATCATCCAAAACATTATTGAATATAAATTCTTGTTCACTATCAATTAATTCAATAATGTTTTTTATCATTATATTTTCCTCTTATAGTTTTAGTAACTGATAATCATAATTCTCTTTAGACCTATCATTATAGAAAATAACTATTTTTAGATTACTAAATTCCTTTTTAATTTTCTCATCTACTATAATAAAATACTAATTTTTTAATTTTTCTCTTGGTATATTTATAAATTATCCTAACTCCACCAATAATATATTCTTCAATTTCTTTAATCATTTGTTTAAAATTGGAATTGAATGAATCATAAATTGAATAAGAATCAGAAAAATTATCCTTTTCAATTTCAGATAAAGCATTATGATCAACATTTCCATGAGTTATTAACTGATTAAAGATTGAATCATTTACCTCAACTGTATACTTACTAGTGTAATATTATATTCCTAATATTCACTTACATTATAACTAATTGTTTCAGAAATGTTTGAGTAGTTGCAACCTCCAGGAAAACTTTGATTTTCTTTTCTTATTTTCTCTTTATCTTTTATTGGATATTAGAGTTAAAGGCAGTTAGTTCTTATGTTCCCTTTATTCCAGAAATTATAATATGTTAATTATTAAATAATATTATTTTTACTGGTATTACCATTCTTATAGTATTTTTTTGTTCCTCTTAAAAAATATCTTTACACCTTAATTTTTAATGAACATGAAAAACATATTACTATAGTGATCCATATTCCTGACACTTTTCTAGAACTCAGATTCGGAGACATTATAGGTTCCAATAATAATATAATTAAATACAATACCTTTTCCCTTTGTATACTCCTTAGTAAAAATATTTTTAATCTCTAACTCATACTGAAGTCGAAATTCTATTAATCCATATAAAGAATATTCCTTAAAATTATTACTCTCATCTATGGACACCTTCTTTGACTGTCTTATTTTTTGAATAGCTGCTAGAACACTTTCCACATGAGCTATGTTGTCAAAAACTACTCCAAGAGAACTCATACCATGAGTAATAGATGTAAACCAATGGAAAATCTGGTTTCTAGATTCTCCAACTCCCATCATGAAGTCCTGGTATTCTTCTCAGAGCATTCTTATCATAGATATCTTGAGAATTTATGTCCCACAATGTGTAATTTGAATTATCCTCTATATAGCATGGGATTTCATAAAATTTGAAACATAGATATAAACACATCAATATATATCATATTAATAATATGTTTTATCATTAATTTTCAAAAAAAACATTTCCATGTAATTACTTATAGGTGTCTCCAGATCTACTTTTGGTCGCTAATATGTCTTATACTATATTTTCCGGTGATTGAATCATAACTACTTCAATTGAGATTCTATAATTCCTTGATGGTTCCCATAGTCTCTTCAATATAAGAAATATTCTTTTTTAGGATCCATCCATCATTAAAATTTACACATTATATCTTAAAATAAACCATTTTATTTTATTTCTTACACTTATAAGTATAGAATATTAGTTCAAGACATAGTGAAAAAAATAATCAAAAATAATAATAATCATAGAAGCTAAATATCATTTAAGGAAGGTACTACATTATGATACCGATTTTTGGATTGATAGTGGTGAAAATAATTAATAGAGTGGGGATAATTGTCTAAAAAAAATTAAATCCAAAATAATCTGTGTTTAAAAAAAGTGATCTAATGAGTGAAGTATTTAATAAATGATATATAGGGGAATTAATGAAATTTAACCAAATATTAACAGTGGTTCAGATCAATAATATCCTAGTAAACTCCTAAACCTTATCTAATACATGTGATATAAGGCTCCAAACTTAGAACATTACTTAACCTTGAGTTAAATCAAGAATTAAAATTGAGGATCTTCTCAGGTTTAGAGTTGTAGAGAATTAGACAATAGATATTACATTACATCTCAAATATTAAAAAGTAGACACTTCTACTTATTATCTATTTTATCATAAAATAAAAACAATTAAAAGAAAAAAATAATTCTTTTCTTGATATAAATATTTTCGAATTCATCATTTCTATTACCCTTCCTTATACCCTGTGAAAAACATTTCAAAAAATTATGATGATCATAAAAACTATTACTAAGGGTTATAAAATAAAGAATGAAAACATTAATTCAAAATACATACAAAACATAAGCTCTTTAACATACCTCATGAAATCATAATATGTATGAAAAACACATAGAAATCATAAATCATAAAGGTAACTTGTGTCATCCATATCATACTTACATTGTAGCATTCAGAGTTACATTAGGAGTTACATTTGGAATACCCATCACAGTATATTCCCAAAATCTCTTCGGAGAAACATCAAAATTTACCTTTGTCATGTTACCCAATGCATTGGAGAGCTATCTTGGGCACACCCACACTAGGTTTATCACGGAGCCACCCGTATAAGTAAAAAACTCCCATAAAACATAACAGAATCATAACACATAATACAACTATAAAGGAAACATAAAATATCCACATTGTAATCACAATACATCATTTCAAGATATTTTGATAACCAATTCATACAAAAAATTAAAAAAGAAGAGTTTTGAATTAAACTGTTCCATACCAATTTGAAAAATTTGAAAGGAATTTACACTTTAATACACTCATTTAAAAATAATTATTTCCTTAAAATAATTTATAAAACACTTACATTAAAGGTAAGTATTTATAATATTAATTCTTTAAAACATTTAAAATGATGTTTTAGTTAAAGAATCTATTACAACTTAGGAAACACCTGAACAAAATCCTTAAAAAATAACGTTAATGAAAACTATAAATATCATGAGAATATTGAAATTTATGATATAAAATGTAATAAGGGTTGTATATACACCTTATAGGATAAAAAACGTGCACAATATCAAGATTTACCTCAATGAAAGAAGATTGATATGTAGTCCCTTATAAAGATCATATCCTTAGATTAAGGATAAATCAATGACATAATTATGTGTTACAAATATAAATACACCCAATATAAATGGATATTATATGCAAAAAAATAGTAGAGTTAGTTCACACAAATTCTTGTAATAAAAAAACTAATGCCATGGATATTTGACTCAATGAAATGAGATTGAGTTAAGATTTCCCTTACGAAAGTCTGGTAGCCTAACGACGTCACTTAAAAATTCTGAAAATGAGTTGATGAGAGAGAAAAGGTTATATATTTACATGGAACTGAAATGTACTGAAATAATGATATAGAAGAAAATATCTCTAAATAATAAAATGGAAATTAAAAATACATAACAATAAAGAAGTCTTTGACTAAAATAGAAGGGTGAAAGGTTCCATTACCTTGAGTCCAACTTGTCTCGTTTGTTCCTTGTTCTTCATGAATAATAAACTTAAGTTTATTTATACATGATTAAAAACCTTTTTAAGAATATTATTCCTTTTATATCACTTATTATCATGTTATAAACATTACATAGTTATTTTAGTTAATATCGGTTGTTTTTCTGATATTTGGTACTTGAGTCAAAAATGAACTTATTATAATTACAAATTGTCCATATAATAAAAATTCCATTATATCCATAATTATATTCATGATTTATATATCATATATATCCATTATATTTGTAGTTATAATAGTTTATATCATTTGTATATATGAAAAATAAATGCACCGTTCCTGGAGACGGTAATCCATACATTTACATGAACACCACTTTCATTTCTTTTTTTTTCATTTATTTAATTGAATGAAAAAAAATAAGTATATTATAATTCCAGTATAAAATTATATTTTATATATGTTACATAATCTCATTAACACCATCCTTTATACATTCCATGTATGGAATGAACGAGTCATATCACTTTGAGGTGGTGGTAGTCTGCACTTCCTCAAATAAAATTATCATATTTACCCATTATGGGAACCATAAATGTATGATATAAATGAAAAATATAGAAAAATATATAAAATTTAAATATAATATATATCAAATATAAATATAGCTTCATCATAATATCCACCTTGATATGTGGTGCAGAAAAATCAAACAATCATTGTTTCGTGAGGCAGTAGTTCACCGTCTAGAGAAACAGTATGTTCTAAATACATTATATGGAGGTGTGTATATATTTAGCTTTAATAATTCTCATAACAACATCCTAGTATATTGGGGATAATGTTTTTTTATTTAATAAATGAAAAATAATAGAATAGGGAGTGAATAAGTAGAATAATTGAAAGGAAGTTTAGAGAAGATGTGGCCTCTTAAAACGTGTAACTCTTTATTATTTGAGCCAAAAGGCTTTCTTGAATTTCCTTTTTCCTAGTTGAAATATTATACAAGGAATATGGGGATTTGGGGTGATTCTATGAGAAGATTTTTAATGATCCAATGGGATTTATAGTGTGTGTAATGGGTTATAGGTGGTGGCCTTTTATAAGAGGGGGAGGGTCTCTTTAGGAGAGTTTGAATGTATTATTTTATTATAAACTGATTTTTGGTTTTAAAAGGTACACAACTCATTATATTAGAATCTAAAATGAATATAAGTTTAAATAAAATCTTCCAATAAGAATTTGACAGGTTTAGGATATTTTTTAATCGTTATCTTTTTTATTTAACCCTTTTTTACTCTTATCATTTTTTTAGGCATTTAACACTTTGAGAATCAAAATAGTTTCCAAAACATTACAAATATCCAATTAAAGAGTCAATAATAAACCTTTAGACTTTTATTTAAAAAAATTCCGAATTTTAGAGTTTTTTTTGGAATTTTATAATATTTAATAAAATATTTTAATTTTTAAAATGTGAATTATGTCAATTCTGACACTATTCATATCAGGACTATTTAAAATTTCATAACCACTTTATTGATTCCAAAAAACTTTATTAATACAAATATAAAATATAACTATAATCCATAAAATTCGTGGATTACATAAAAATAACAAAATTACATTTATTTTTACATTATTAATATCATTTATTTGAATCCATTATTAATGAATTAATCACTGCATCCCTATTGTGTCATAATTAAATTTATTTATTTAATATCTAAAAATTATAAATAAAATACCATGATTTGGTAAACCTTTCTGGAATTAAAAGGACTATTTATAGTATAAAATATCATTAATATAACCCTATATAAAAATTGATTTACTAAAAGATATATGTTTATGTTATATTTTCCTTAACTTTAAATTAAAAGCAATGAAATGTCATTTTCAAAAACTAGTGGCTCCATGGGGTCCTAAAATCGATCCAATAATGCCCATGGTCGGACATACTTCATCCAATAGGGTTAGGGCATGTGTTAAGGTAATTTAAAATTATTATAATATTATTTTTTTACCATTATTTACCAGATTTACCCTCTAACCATGGTAAATAAAATATTTACTAAAGTTACTATTCATAATGTGTAAAAATAAAAGTTACATGTTTACATAATTTTGACCTCAAGATTCTAAATATGGATCCTATTTTTTCCAAATTCAAAACATGTAATTTGATAAGTAAATTTAAAATTAATTCTCTTTGTCAAAACCAAAAAGCGTGTTTTTAAGAAGTCAAGACT
Organism: Viscum album; assembly: GCA_963277665.1. Classification (NCBI taxonomy): domain Eukaryota; kingdom Viridiplantae; phylum Streptophyta; class Magnoliopsida; order Santalales; family Viscaceae; genus Viscum; species Viscum album. The sequence continues at coordinate 113,875,021 of OY728139.1, read as the reverse complement.
ACAAAAAGATTGACATGTGTTTATGTCCAATTTAAAAATGAAATCACTTAAAATGAATAAAATTGGATTAAATGGTAAAAATATAATCCAATGACACATTAAATCCACTTAAAATTACAATCTAACTAAGTTAATAAATTAGATTAAAAGGCATCTTTGAATTAAAATGCAATATTCTTCATTATTCATTAAAAATGAACATTATTAGAAAAATACCAAAATTCCATCCAAATTAAATTTTTCTATTCGACATCTAGAGAATAATTTTATTTTTTTCAAATGGAAGATATAAAAGTGACAAAAACTATATTTAAAAGGGTTTCTCCATCAAAAGGTGATAAAACTACCTTTTGAAAGTATTAGAGTATTTATGCTTAAAATTGGGTTCATTCTCATTTTAAGCCTCTAAATTTTATTTTATAAATATAGAAAAATTTAACAAACATGTTTAATAATAATATTGTTAGTTCTGTTAATTCCCTATAATAAAATAGCTAAGAGTTAACTACTATATAAAATAAAAATATTATTTTATTATTTTATCATTGCAACTCAGTATTGTGTGCAACATAAGACTTCAGAGAAACCCATTTTTGTGTGTCAAGTACTCCATCGAACATTAAATCCCCTTTAAAGAAAAATTAATATTTAATTCACAAATATTACTAAATATAAAAATGTCATATTCTTTATTTACCTGCGATGTAACATCCTTCCACCCTTTTGGAAATTTAGTACTCACAATTTTATTCACTTATCATATATATGGGGGTATTTATCACTCATAGAATTTCGAGATTCCCACATTGCCTCTTAAACAATATGGATTTCTGTAAAACATTTACCTGATTAATTACCTAATTCTGCAACACTTTATCTCTTCGGTCAATAATCTGGACTGGTTGTTCCTCATAAGAAAGATTCTCTTCCAACTGAATTACCGTTGGACTCAAAACATGTGATAGATCTATTATATATTTCCATAAAATTGAATCATTAAAAACATTGTGTACCTGGGATAAACTTGGAGGTATATCCACTCTGTAGGTAGCTAATCCAAATTTCTCTAGGATTTCATAGGGTCCAATGAACCTCAGACGCACCTTTTTCTTCTTACCAAAACACATCACAATTTTCCATGGAGAAACTTTGAGAAATACATGATCACCTTCCTAAAAAGAAACATACTTCCACCGGTTAGCCGCATAAATTTTCTACCATCTCTGAGCTGTTCTCATGTGCTTCTAAATCACCTGATCTTTTTCTACCATATCTTCTACCAATTTCTATCCAATTAATTTTCATTCACCTAATTTATCCCAAGAAGCTAGGGTTCGACTCCGCTTTCCATATAATGCCTCAAACGGTGCCATCTATATACTGGAATGGAAACTATTATTATAAGAAATCTCAACCAAGGAAATAGTTTGGTACCAACTTCTCTGTTAATCCATTGAAGAAGCATGTAGCATATCTTTCAAAGTCTGAATTGTTCATTCTGACTGCCCATCTGATTGAGGATGAAAAGTTGTATTGATATTTAATTCAGAACCCAATGACTTCTGAAGGCCCTTTCAAAAGATATAATTAACATTGTTTCAAGATTAGATACAATGGATATTGGAACTCTGTGTAGCCTCATTATCACACTAATATATAATCGAGAAAGTTTATTTAGTGACAGAGTATCTCTAATAGGAAGGAAATGAGCAGATTTAGTCAATCGATCAACAATAACCCAGATTGTATTATTACCTCGATATGCCTTCGGTAATCCCACAATGAAGTCCACAGATAAATTTTCTCATTTACACTCTGACACCAGTAAAGGCTGAAGCATCCCTTTTGGTAACTGCCACTCTACTTTAACATATTGACAAGTCAAACACTTTACAGTAAAGTCAGCAATATCTCTTTTCATTCCACCCCATTGGTAATACTCCTGAAGATCTATGTACATATTAATACTACAAGGATGAACTGAAAAAGGAGAGAAATGAGCTTCACATAACAAATCTTTCTTCAATTGTGAATCACAAGGCACACATAATCACTTCCTGAACCTCAAAACTCAATATTTTTCAATGCTAAATTCAGGTAACACACCCTTCTGAACCAACTCTACCTTTTTCTACAGCTCATAGTCCTTTTTATGAACTGGATTATTTTATCTGCTAGAGATGATTTCACTGCCACCTAAAACAAAATAGAGTGATTTCCTATACCAACAAATTCTATTCCAAAGTTCATCAAATCATTAATCAAAGGATCTTCTTCAAAATGTAACATTGTTAATGTAGCATTAATCTTTCGTCTCAAAGCATCAAACACTTTATTTTCCTTTCTTGGATGGTAATGGATCGTGAAATAATAATCCTTGATTAATTTAACCATCTCCTCTATCTCATGTTTAGTTCCTTTTTAGTGAATATATACTTCAAAATTTTTTATTAGTATATATTTCACACTTTATTCCATACAAATGATGCCTCCAAATTTTTTATTCAAAAACAACAACAGCTAATTCCAAAATATGTGTAGGGTAATTTAACTAGTGAGGTTTCAACTGACGTAAAGAATAATCACTTACTCAATCATTCTACATTAGTACATAACCAAGTCCTTTCAAAGAAGTATCATAGTAGATAACAAACTCACCATTTCGGGAAGGTAATGCTAATACTGGAACATTCACCAGCCTTATTTTTAATTTCGGAAAACAATCATCACATTCTTTTTTCTTGGTAAACTTAACACCTTTTTGAGTTAACTTAGTTAGTGGTTTAGACAACCATGAAAAGTTTTCAATAAATCTTCTGTAATAGCCTGCCAAACCAAGAAAACTACGAATCTCAGTTTTATTTGAAGATCTTGGCAATTCTTCATCAACATTTGTTTTAGAAGGATCAATAGTTATGCCATTTTTTGAAACAGTGTGACAAAGGAATGAAATTTTTTGTAACCAAAACTCACACATTCTTAATTTATCATACATTTTATTTTGTTTTATGGTTTGAAAGAAAACTATTAAATGACTTTTCATTCTCATATTTACTTTTTTAATACACCAAAATATCATCTATAAACACAACCACCATTTATCACCTAAGTCATTCGATCTATCACTACAACAAACTGTTCAATTTTGATTCCGACCATCTCAGGATGCTGATTTGGGAGGTCATTTCCCTCTATATGACTTCCCCAAATATCTTCCCTATTTCCTTTATGAAAAACCATTCTGAACATAGAAATATATTATACGAACAAACATGGTAATCTTTAAATATTACAAAGTAGACAGTTCTACATACTATCGATTTTTTCCATAAAATAAAAACTATTTAAAGAAAACAAGAATTATTTTTTTGATATAAATATTCTTCAATTATTCCTTTCTCTTTCCTTTCCATATAACCTGTAAAAAAATTCAAAAACTTCAGATGAACATAAAAATCTTAGTAAGGGTTATAAAATAAATAAAGAGTACATTAGTCCATAAATACATACAAAACGTAATCTGTTTAATATACCTTATGAAATCATAAGATTTATGAATAACACATAGAAATCATAAATATTTAAGGTAACTTGTGGAATACATATCATACTTACATTGTAGATTTCAATGCTACATAAGGAGATAAATTTGGAATACCCATCACAGTATAGTCCCTAAATGACATACAAGAAACATTAATGCTTACCTTGGTCACATTATCCAATGCATTGAAGATCTATCTCGGGCTCCCCCACCCGTGGTTTATCACGGAACCACCCATATACGTAAAAAATTCCCAAGAACCATAACATAATCATAACACATTAAAAAATAATAAAGGAAAGATAACATTTCCACATTGAAATCACAAGATATCATTTCAAGATATTTATATAATAAATTCATACAAAACATTCAAAAATAAGAGTTTTGAATTAAAGTGTCCCATACCACTTTGTAACTTTTGAAAGGAATATACACTTTAAGACAATCATGTTCATATTAATAAATACTTAAAATAATTTCTAAAACATGGACATGAAATAGAATGATTTATAAGATTAAATCTTAAAACATTTAAAATGATGTTTTAGTTAAAGAATCTCGTACCACTTGAGAAACACATAATCAAAAATCCTTAAACTATAACATAAGAAACTATAAATATCACGAGAATATAGATATTCCGGATATAAAATGTCAAAATGAATGTATATACACCTTATAGGATAAAAAAGGTGCACAATTTCAAGATATGCCTCAATGAGAGGATATTGAGAGGTAGTCCCTTACAAAGATCATATCCTAAGATTAAGGATAAATCAATGGCGTAATTATGTATGAAAAATATAAACAAACCCAATATAAATGGATATTAAGTTTGAAACAATCATAGTTCATTCACATATATTGTTGTAATAACAAAACCAATGACATGTATATTTAACATAATGAAATTAGATTGAGTAAAGATTTCCTTTACGAAAGTCCAGCAGCCTAACAACATCACTTAGAAATTAAGAAAATGGGTTGATGAGAGAGAAAAGGGTCCATCATCAATTTGACATAAAATTTAAAGAAATAAGGATATATAATAGAATATCCCAAAAAAATAAAATTGAAATTAAAATACGTTACATTAAATAATTCTTTGACTAAAGAGAAGGGTGAAACGTTCCTTTAACTCGAGTTTGACGTGTTTCTTATGTTCCTTGTTCTTCCAGAATAATAAAATTAAGTTAATTTATACTTAATTAAGATAATTTTTTATGTTTTTTATTTTTTATATATCACTTATTACAATTTTATAAACATTAAATAATTATTTAAGTTAATATTGGTCGTTTTTTCAATATTTGGTACTTGAGTCAAAAATGAACATGTTATAATTACAATTTGTCCATGTGGTCAAAATTCCATTCTCTCCAAAATGATATTCATGATTTAGATATCATATATATCATATATATCTAGTAATATGTATTTATAATAATCCATATAATTTGGATATATGAAAATTAAATGCGCCGTTCATTGACACGGTAAGCTGTATGTACGCATGAACGCTACATTCATTTATTTTTTAATTTTTTTAATGGAATGAAAACCAAATGATACATTGGTATATTATAATTCCGGTATAATATAATATTTTATATATGTTACATAAGTTTATTAAAACCATATTTTATGTGTTCCATGTATGGTATGAACGAGTCATATCATTTGGAGGGAGCAGTAGTATGCACTTCCACAGATGAAATTATCGTATTTAACAATTATGGGAACCATAAAGGTATGATATAAATGAAAAATAAAGAAAAATAGAGACAATATAAATATAATATATATCACATTAAAATATAGTTCCATCATAATAGCCACCATGAGAGGTGGTAGGGAGAAATCGAACAATCACTATTTCGTGAGCCAATAGTTCGCCATCCACTTGAACAGTATGTTCTAAATCCATTAAATGTAGGTGTGTGTAAGTGTAGTTTAAATAATTCTCATAAAAAATCCTAGTATATTTATTATAATTGTGTTTTTATGTAATCAAATAAAAATAATAGATTATGGAGTGAAGAAGTAGAATAATGGAAAGAAATTTTAGAGAAGATGCTACCTCTTAAAACGTGTAACTCTCTTTGATTTGAGCCAAAATGATTTATTGAATTGACTTTTTACTAGGTTAAATCTTCTAGGAGGAATAGGGGATGTTGGGATCTTCTTGGAGCATACTTTGGACGAGACAAGGTGCTTGAGAGGTGTGCATAATGGGTTAGAGGTGGTGGTCATTTATAAGAGGGAGGAGGGGCTCTTTAAGAAACATTGAAAGTATTATATTATTATAATTTTTTTGTTTTTAAAAGGTCCAAAACTTATTAAATTTTACTATAAGATGAATTTAAGTCGAAATAAAAAATCCAATAATAATTGTATATGTTTTGGATATTTTTTAATCCTTTTCTTTTTTATTTAACCCTTTCTTACTCATACCATTTTATCAAGAATTTAACACTTTGAGAATCAAAATACTTTCCATGAAATGAAAAATATCCAATTAAAGAGTCAATATTAAAGTTTTTAGACATATGATAACTATTTTGATGAATCATAGTTTTTTTGGAATTTTATAATATTTAATAAAATAGGTTATATTTTAAAATATGAATTATGTTAATTTTGACACTATTCATATCATGATTTTTTTAAAAAATTCATAACAACTTGAATGATTCAAAAAAACCTCATTAATACAAATATAAAATGTATCTATTATCCATAAAATTAGTTTATGACATCAAAATAACCCAGTATCAATTATTCTAACATTTTTAATATCATTTATTTGAATCCTTTATTAATGAAGCAATCACGTCATCACCATTATTTCAGGATTAAATCTATTTATTTAATTTCTAAAATTTATATATAAAATACCCTGATATAAGATATATTTTTATCTTTATAATGAATATTTATAGACTAAAATATCACTAATATCACCCCATATAGAATTTTGTTTACTAAAAGGTATATGTTTATGTTATATTTTCCAAAACTTTAAATTAAAAGTTATTAAATGTCCTTTTCCAACACAAGTGGCTCCATGGGGTCCTAAAATGGACCCAAGGATTACCATGGTCGGAAATATTTCATCCAATAGGGTTACAACACGTTTTAGTGTAATTTAATATTATTATAATATTATTTTTTACCCTTATTTACCAGACTTACCCTTTAACCATGGTAAATACAACATTTACTGAAGTTACTATTCATAATGTTTAAAAATAAAAGTTACTATTTCAACAATTTGGACCCCCTGATTCAAAATATGCAATCCATTTTTCCAAATTCAAAAGACATAATTGGTTGAAATTAATTTAAAATTAATTCACATTGTTAAAACCAAAATATGTGTTTTTAAGAAGTAAAAACTACCAAAAGATTGACATGCGTTTATGAGAAATTTAAGAGTGAAATTACTTCCAATAAACAAAATTGCATTAGATAGTAAAACTATAATACTATTACACTTTAAAACCAAATAAAACTAAAATCTATTTATATAAATAAATTAGATTAAGAGGCAATTTTGAATTAAAATTTAGTATTTTCATTATTCAATAAAAAATGAACTTTATCAGAAAATACCAAAATATCATCCAAAGTAAATTTTGATGTTCTTAATATAGATAAGAATTTAATTTTTTTTAAATTTAACATAAAAAATTGAAAAAAATAGATTTAAGAGGGGTTCTCCATCAAAAGGCGGTAAAACTACCTTTTAAAAATAATAGATTATTTATGCTTAAAATTGGATTTATTCTCATGCTAAGCCTATAATTTTTTTGGATAAATGTTAAAACAATTAGAAATCATGTTTAATCATAACACTGTTTGTTCTATTCATTACCACTATTAAAAATGCTTGGTGTTAACTACCATTTAAAATAATAATAATATATTATTATTATTTTTCGTATGACTCGGCATTGTGTGCAACGTAAGACTTAGGAGAAACCCATTGTTGCATGTCAGGTACGCCATCAAACACAGAATCCCCTTTAGAGTAAAATTAATATTTAATTAAAAAATATTACTAAATATGAAAATGTCAAATTCATTATCTATCTGGGAAGTTACAAGAGAATATTGGTAGCCACTATGAAAATCACTTTTAAGGGTGTGAGAGACTTATTACAAACACAAACTTTTATATGAGTAGAGAGACACAAACAAATATTTTATAAGAGACTCAACCAAGATATGTTTACCTAAATTTTGATCAGGAGTCAGAACCCAAACATCTTATTTGGTGGTGGAATAACCAGGCAGTTCAATACATGTTTTTTATTGGGAAAAGGATTAACCATAATCAATGAAATAAAAATAGAAGAATATATATTTTAGGAAGATAAACTAGTAGAGATAAATGGTAAGATGATAAAAAGTATCAAATAAAATGAATATTAATGATAGTTGATCAGTTCAATACAAAAATATTGAATATTTATGTTCTTCGGTGATCATAGTGAAGAAAACAATTCATATAAATTTCATGAAAATAGTGAGAACAATAATTTTTTTTAAAGTTGTATCCAAAAACATCTGCTTAATGATATGCACTTGAATTTTTTATATTCAATGAAGATTTCTGCCATATTAGGAAGACAATTATCTTCTAGGTTGATGTCTATTTCCAATAACTACATGACACTTTTTAGTGTATAAAATTAAAATTATGTTACCATTAGCTTCATTTTTAAAATCCATGCTGAATAATAGATAATAATCACACTTTTTATTTCTTCAATAATATTAAAAAAAGTGAAATAAATAATTCATAATTATAAAGCACCTAAAATTAAAATATATAAAATTATATTTTATTGAGATACTAAAAACTATAGTAAAATAAAGCATTGTAATAGATATGTGGTAATTGTATATATGTACATGAAATAATGTTTACAAATTTTTTACACAACAAACAGTTATATTTAAAAAAATATAATATAAAATTTAGAAAACAATTTATTTTAAAAATATAAATTAAAAATAATGAATAAAAATTTTAGAAATAATTTTTGAACTAGTGGTGAATTAAAAAATTTGGTAGTAGATTGATTTACTATTGGAATAGAACCACCTTTGAAATAGAGAGTAGTAGATTTATTATGCTACTAGTGGATAATTGATCAACCGTTACTAAAAAATATATACCATTGGGTCATATAGATTATAATACTGATTCTACTACCAATGAAATAGAAGTGTTATACCATACTATGGATAATCATGAAATAATGTGATCTAATAATAAATATAATATTACTTGACATCCACTATGAATGTAAAAATCTTCTAGAGAAGCACAAATAACATTCTACCATCAATGAAATGATATCTGGGTGATGATGATAAACAATATTGATGGTGATCTACCAGTGGATGTCTATGGTATATTTATCTTATGTTGTAAAATCTACCAGTGAAATAAAATAGAACCACATGCATTGAGGATGAAAAAATAGTGATGAAGGAATGAACTACGAGTGGAAAAAAATGATACTTCTTTTGAGTTCAATCTAGTAGTGGATGTTGAATCTATCGATTGATGGGATCAATCAGTCATGGCCAATGGTGGACTATTGTAAATATCTATTACTGAAAGGTAAATTTGTGTACCGTGATTCACCATTGATAAATGGTACTTCTATCACATAGTAAAAAGAGAAACCATTGATTCATTATGATTACACGATGATCAAGAAAAATATTAAATTAAATCTTATAAATCAATTGAAGAAGTTGAGAAGAGAACATTTAAATGATCTACTGGTAGAAGGTATTATAACTATGGGGTTCAATCCACTATTATTTGTGTACAATGATCAGTGAAAACCCTTTAAAAACTAGAGAGTTTGAGCCTATGCTAGAGTTGAATGTAGAAGTATTCAGTGTGAGAGTTTGGTGTAGTTTGATAGTTTCAAGCCTGTTGGGCCAAGAGCATCAGTGAATTTTAGAACATAGACAAGGAAAAAAGATTATATAATAGGAACATGATAATATAGTGGTTACAAGAAAAACATGTGGTCTCAAAAAGTTAATTAGACAATTCAATTTGATCTTATTTAATGGTTGAAGATATATCATTGTTTTTTAAAATTAGATGAATAGTGAAACCAAAATGCATCCCACATTGATTTTGTGAGGATGTGAATGAACGATATAAAAATCAAGATGTGTTGATGCCACCACGATCTGTCATCAAGGCTTAACACCCACACCCCATCACTCACACATATGGGCCACGTCCCAGCAGGCTTATAAGAAACAAACTATATCAAAACTAGAAGAACATATACATGGGACTGATCCTTCTTAAGGCCTATACATTACCTATAAATTTATTCAGGCTACCTATGGAAGGATCTACCATAGATTTGACCCATTTGGTCCTCTAAGGGTTTTTTATGGATAGGCCTAGTTACTACAAATGGATGCCCCATTTTTTCTATATATAAGAAAAAATATTATGAAAAATTATGTAAATTTAAAAGTATAAAAACCAATAAACACAATAAAAACGTTTTGATAAGAACTCAAGATTTCAAATTTTAAAATAAACTTATATAAATACAATGATTATTTTTTAATTAAAAAAATTATTTTTAACTAAATTTAATGATATTTTAATTTATCGAAATAAAAAATTCTATTAAAAGTTTAAAACAATGTTCAAATACTAACATGTATTTTTATGGAGTTATATTAATTCATAAAAATTAATATACACCATAGGCTTATGAAAATTATCATCACTCTATATTGTGATAAATAAAATCAAGATCAATAATGGGGGATTGAAATCGATTTTTGGTTTCATGAAGATGACGGGTATGTGTTTTAAATTTTTTTCCCATAAATGAAAATGCATTGATCTTAAAACAATGCATGTTTTATCAACATAAGCAATGAATGTACCTTTCTCTTAATCCCCTATAAGATGATGTGGCCCAAATTATCCATTTTTTTAGGTTATGAGTTATGAAAACATATCTGATGAATGATCTTGTCCTTATTCCCCATTTTTTAATTTTTATGTTTCTTCCAATGTAATTTTTTTAATGAGAATGAGTTTTCAATTGATTAAAATGTATGATGTTTCAAGCATCTATCTTGATTGGGATATAGAATCAAACAAAATATAATAATTAATGTTTCAATCTCATATCCCATTTTCTCATTTTTATATACACTTTTTAAGTAGAATATGTTGATAAAAATGGAATAAAATAGATGATAACAACTCATTAAAATTTACCTCTTTGAATTTCACCATAATAAGGACACCAATTATCTTCCCCTAAACATGAAGTGATTCCAATATAAAAAAATTAAATACCCTTTCCCCTACACATATAAGTAAATTAATCGTACAAATGTATTTTAATGTGAGGGTATGTAATGAATAAATAGGATTGTAATTTGATTTAAACATATCAGTCCATTTATAATTATCTATAGTCTTAACAAGGTTCTATTTTTAATATATGTCTCAATGATAAATGAAATAACTAGAAATTAATTTATTCATACATATTTCAAATTATATCTTGAATTCTAATGATTTGAACAAAATTAAAAACAAGTTATTTTTATAAAAAAGTATCCATCTATTCATAATAAGTAAGGGAAACAGATATAATATTTTAAATTATTTCAAAATACCTCTTAGGATGTGTACCTAAATATTAGTTTTTCACTAATGGATTTGAATTTAAAGTTAAATTTAAATATAATAAAAATTCATGAAAATAAATTTCTTTGAAAAAAATAAAAAATAGAAATCAATTTATCTCTTATGATTCAATAATAAGATCATGTACTAAAAAAACTTGTATTTCTAAAAATGTTAATATTTTTAAGATTATCACCATGAATTTTTTAAAAACACACACTAAAACACTAATTTTTTTTCTAAAAAAGTTCAATATAATTTTTTTTTCAATTCAAACTAAATCACAAAAAATTTCACCAAAACGAAAAGAAAAGAAATAAAACAAGGAAGTTAATTGTTACCCATTCTACAAAATTTTGAATATGTTGAATCAAAAAAATTAAATTCAATAGTTAAAAAAATATTTCATGTAATATTTTAATTGGAAAACAAATACTAAATTAAAATATATGGGTTTCACCAAGATTTAGTTACTCGATGGGTTTGGATTCCTTTGTAAAAGAGTGATTCCCACTTTATTATCTACAAATGATCTTCAAGAATGTCCAATAGATACTGCATAGTTTTTTCCTAGAAGAAAAATAGGGAAAATATATATATATATTCAAAATTAATACACAAAACTAAATATAATGGGATTGAGATGAGAACAAAAATAAGATCAAGGGTAAAACCCCCATGATGTTATGAACTTTAAATTATATTCATCATAACAAATATTAGATTATACCCAATATAATTGTGGGTTGGTATTTTATGGTAAGAATTAATAGATGTAATTTCTCCCACATACATTCATGAACTTTCTTTTTTCTTTATATAGTGGTATAATTATATCCAAATCTATAACATCTTGTGATTTTTGAAACTTTTTCTCTTTAAAAAATTTAGTTTGTTTAATAGCTTGTGATACACACAACAGAGAACATAAGTGAATAATGAATTACTAGATATATAAATTAAAATAATTTGACTGATAATTATATAAAACATATAATATTAAAGTAATAAATTAATTTAATAACATTCATGAAATTTTAGAGAAATGATAAGCAATATTATTCAAGTAATCCATAGAAAAACAAAAAATGTTTTTTACATACATTATTTTTATTATCTATATTATTTAAATGTTAATTTATATTTCTAGTATTAAAAAATTGAAAAAATATTATTTACACATATATAAACCATAGTGATCATTCATATATTAATTATAATATAGTAATATTGGATTATAAAATCATTTGAATATATTTTTTAGAAACATTATTTTATAAAAGAAATGTTTTTTAAAATTAACAAATTAAAATTATAACTATTAATAAATGATTTTAATTAAATTTTTAGACAACATATCCAATTAAATAAATCACCATCTATATAATGGTTGTTCCTAGGAAAGGAATGAGAATAAAGTATTTTTATTCTTACAAAAACATTTATCTCTAAAAATTTATTTTACATACTATAAGAAAATATTTTAATATTAATTTCTTCCACATTTAGAAATTGCATCTTATAAAATGGAAAAAATATTTTTAATTAGGATAAATAAATTTTTTTATATGCTTACTTTCATATTGGGTCCGAAAAGTAAGATACCATGGTATAAATGTTGTCATCAAAAAAAGAGTCAAAACAATTATTGAATGGGTTAAAATGATAGATAAATGTTCAATTATCATTAAAACTTAATTAAGTATATTTTGTGTGTGTATTTATCCCTTAACATACCATTTCATAGAATCCAATTAAATTTGTTCAACTTTACCATTTAATTGACTATAATATTTTAAATAATTGGATATATACAAGGATGTCGCCCCACTCAATTATAAAATGGAAGCTAATCTTTTAAGTTATTCACACATGTGTGGAAGTCAGTATTATCAAATACACACAAATTTATTTATGAAAATTCAATCATATCATCTTATAGGTCCTCATCTTAGCAAAAGACCATCCTAAGAATGCCTATTTTATAATCAAAATAAAGATACTCAAAGATGAAGAAATTTTCATTATTGATCAATTTGTAGACTCTTTATATTAAAACCTATAATAAAATTTCTATTACCATAGTAATATAATATAATAATTATATTTTATATATTAAACTTTTTTATGTCATGGGTAAAACTATTTTCTATGACATTTATATCTGATGGAAAATGAAAACACTACTCATGCGTACGTATAAACAATCACCAGTATTAATAAACATATTCCATTTATTATAAACACCTCTAATTAAAGGTCATGTATTGTTATTTAAAGATAATATATGATATTTATGATATAATTATGATTCTTTTAGGATATATTATTATCTACCAAACTTTATGTCCATTCCCAAAAAAATCAAGGCATCATCTATGTGTACCGGTGAACATCTATAACCACAATGTAATGTAATTCACTTTTAATCATAACCTTACATAGATGGTTATAAGAAATTAAATTATTATTAAATAATAAATTTATGTAATTATTAATATTTTTGAGATAAAAAAACCATGAATAAAGTGAAATGATTTTAAATCACTGAATATAGATGTGTGAGGAAAATATAACCATTAACACCTAAATATTGATTTTAGTAAAGAATTATAAATAAATTGATGATTGGAAATTATAAAGTAATGATATAATTCTATAATTAAAAATATGGTTCTATTATAGATTTATAATATGTCTAAATTTATTATTCAAGAGGTATTTGTGTGTATGAAGCATGTTGGGACTTGAGGTAAGGGTTTATATAGAAATCTCATTTTTAATTAGGATTGTTCTTGTTTAATACTACATTGGTAATATTTTATTTTATGTATATCTCTCATAAACATAGTATATTATCTTATCCTCTAGTAAGTTCTAGGTTTTTCCTATTTTAATTCCATTTAACCCTCCTGGGTCTTAAAATTATCTGATTTTTTTTATACCGACTTGATTTATCTTTTTAATGAAGAATCATTTAAGTCCATGTCTATGTTATTAAAATTGTGTGTGGATGTTTTTTTCTATATAAAAATTCTTGAGAAATTTATTTTCGACTACAGTTTACATTATTTACTAATGAATAAGATGATACTTTTCAACTACTTTCTATATGAATCACTTTTGAATTTATTTACAAAAGTGTGAAAATAATATTTTATTTTAATGTAAACTAAATGAACCGGTTTTCCCACCATGATTTCTTTTTATTCATATCTAAAATTACTTTAGAAGTTTCCATGGTTTTATAATGAAATTCCAATTATCATTTTTTGGTTAATATTTAAAATTTAAAGTTAAAATAAATTGATGTTTTTTTCAAAGAATATTTATGATGATTTTAAAATTATTTTTCAAAAATTTATACATTTTTTGAAAATAGTATTTTTCACTGAGGATTTTTTCTAATGATACTGTCCACCTTTTTCCTTTGTATGTCTTATGATGATGATTTTCTATGGATGTTTTTATAGATCTCATTTATTTACCACTAGTTAATTATGCTATGATAAAATGATGAATTATATGATGATATTTTGGAACACACACATATATATTTTCATAATATGATAGGTTCGAACATAGTTATATGTCCCTTTAATGAATTGGGTAAACATTTATATCTCATGTGTAAAAGTGAATACAAATTGAACCCAATCAAATATGGGACACTATCATCCATGACTGAAAAATACGTGGGGAGTGAAATTAATCCTTTATAATAATATGTCAACAATGTTATGATAGTCTTGATTGTTATCCTTGACTAATTAAATGATTTTATATGTTTATTATTATTAAAAATTATTAGGAACTATTCTTATGGTTATAATATAATCTCATGGATCATGATTGAATATTGATGATTCCACACTCTTATATTTTATGTATTTTTTGTAATAAGGTATTATTAAATGAATAATGATTTATAATCTAGGAGTTATTAGTTTTGAATTTCATAATTTATGATGAAACTCTCATACCATAAGACTTACCATATGCTCACTTATGATATTTGATTGGTGTAACCCATGCTTAACCTTACTGAGTATTTATGCTCACAACTTCTTATAATTCCATTTACCTAGATTATGAATGAAGGTATTAAGTAGGATATGTATAAGAAGTGTACTATGGGAGAAACCGTTTGAGGATATGTGGAAGATATTTCATGCAATAAGTTGATAATGTATTTAGTTTCAAAATACACTAAGTCTTTATAATTCTCGAGCATATATTATTTATGAGATGTATTTAATATTCTTAAAAAAAGATTTTTAGTTTTTATAAAGAATTATTAGGTCACTTTTGTTTCTATTAGAACATGGTTTAGTTATTTTTGGATAACATGTCATCAATAATATTTGGAATTAAATTAAGAAAACCTATGATGAACTAAAATTAATATAGTATGAACCATTGGTTTCATTGGCGTAATTCCCAAACCCTAGTTGCCCAGAGTCGGTGCATTATTACATAACATTTCTATGATCACAAGGGGTTAAATCCCGAAAGACCGATCAGTTTAGTATCCTTATAAGTAGTAGATACATTCATAGGTTTTACATTGCATCATGAAATAAAAACATCAACAACATTTTTTCCCCATTGACCACACTTATATCCTTATCCTATCCATACATGTCAACAATAAAATATTTATTCACATCCTGGGAAAAATAAAACATAGAAAGGGGTGAGATCATATGCTTAGTAAGGATAGAAATATAGCAGAAACTTTCATAAATAAGCATAAGAAATTAAGGCAATGTATAAGACAAAAACAAAATCCTTTTAAAGATAAAATTATGCATAATATGTCCAATATAAATCAAATAATTCCATTTACTTATTCACATAGATATTCTACTAGTTGAATAATCACATGCAATATCAATAGTCAATTTCATAATGATGGAATGCATAATTCTAGACTTCATAACCAAATTTTCAAGACCTTGTGCCAAGACTACAAATATGATTTTTTCAAGGCAATGTGCAAAGACACTAGTTTGTATCATGAGACCTACCGATGCATCGAGGAGCTATAGCGAGCTCCACCAATCACTTACTAAGTCCAATGCATTCCACATAAGAAAAGGTTTTAACATAACATAAACATTCGTATTAAAATTAGCATACTAAATGTTAATACTTTATCCATAAACCCTGAATGGTGTAAAAATAACACATCCATATTCAAACCTATCACAAAACCTTCAATACAATATACATGTTTTTTATCATAACAAATCAACTTCAAACAAGCTTAAAATCCATCAAAGGATGTTGACATAGATGAAATCAAAAAAAATAGAGAAATATCTATTTCTATTTTGAAATAATTGAAATTTTATATAATTATAAAAGAAAACATTTATTTTGAAAATATCTTTATAAGCTTGTATGGGAAGTTTTGATGATGTTATAATGGCATAAAATATCCACACCCGCCATATAAGTTAAAAGAATACATTCTTACCATAATTTTGTCGAAAAGGTCATAAAGTACCTTGTTTGGAAAATGGCAGAAAGATTCCTTTCAAAACATATATGGTCAAATAAAGGTATAAATGACTTTATCCCATTGTCTAGTAAATATTAAGAATTTTTTGAATTAAATTTTTAAGAAAACACGGATGTGGATAATAAAGAGGTCCCAACTAGATACATACGTTTTAATATCCTCGGGTAAGTAAAGAGATTGTTCAATTAACCCATACCTTGTAATTTTCTGTAACGCCCTGACCTCAGTTACCCAGAGTTGGTGCATTATTACGTAACATTG
The DNA here is from genome assembly GCA_963277665.1 of Viscum album. Lineage (NCBI taxonomy): Eukaryota > Viridiplantae > Streptophyta > Magnoliopsida > Santalales > Viscaceae > Viscum > Viscum album. Next base: position 113,857,978 of record OY728139.1, on the reverse strand, counting down.
GCATGATCACAAAAGATCAAGTCTCCAAAGACCGGTTAGTTTAGTAGCCTTCGAAACACTAGGTACATTCATAAATGTTATATTACATCTTAAAGTGAAAAACTACAACAACATCTTGTCTTCATATCCCCTCATACTATCCCTGCAGGTCATTCATAAAATACTTCTTCACATCCTGGAAAAATTAAAACATTGATAGGGGTGAGCTCAGATGCTTAGTAAGGATAACAATATAGCGGAATCTTTTATAAATAAACATAAACATTTAAGGAAATGTATAACTAAAAAAACCCATTAAACGTGAACTTAAGCATAATATGGAAATAATAAAATAAAACAATTCCATTTACTTATTTACATGAATATTCTACTAGTCGAATAATCACATGCAATATCAATAACCACCTTCATAATGATGGAATGCATAATTCCAGACTATAATAACCATGTAGCCAAGGCCTCGTGCTAAGACTACAAATAAGATTTTGTCAAGGCCTTGTCCCAAGACACTAGTTTGTCTCATGAGACCTACCGATGCATCAAGGAGATATATCGGGCTCCACCTGTCACTTATTAAGTTCAATGCATTCCTTATATGAAAAGGTTTAAACATATCATTAACCATAACATAATCGTATCACATAAAACATGCATAAAGGAAACATAACATTTACACATTTCAATCACAAGATATCAATACAACACGTTAATATAATAAAAACATTATCAAACCCATTTTCAATACCAAAATAAAAGAAAAGTAAAATATGGTATTTATTTTTCATTTAAAAAAAATTATGGCTTGTAGAGGAAGCTGAAACTCAAATAATGGTCACGTCGAAGGAGAAGTCATTTTCACCGCATACATAAGACAAAACATTACTTTTGTCATTTAGTAAAAACGATTCATATAAAAATATTCTTTCTGAATAAACCTAAAAGTCAAAGGGGTTTATACATTTTATAAAAGAAATTTTTGTATAAAACAAAATATGCCTCAATGAAAAGAGATTGAGACGAAGTCCCTTACCTCGTGTCCGACGTGACTCGATCGTTATTTAACCTCCTTAATAATAAACTAGAGTTAATTTTTACTTGCTTAAGAACCTTTTACAAGTTCATTATTCCTTTTATATCACTTATTACCATGTTATGAACATTATGTAATTATTTAAGTTACTAACGGTCATTTTGTCGATCTTTTGTACTTGAGTAAAAAATAAACTTCTTATAATTACAAGTTGTTCATGTGGTAAAATATCCATTATATCCAGAATTATATTCATGATTTAGATATCATATATATCATATATATCCAGTATATACATTCATTTATAATATTACATAATATTTAGAGGTAAGAAATGAAATGCACCGTTCATGGAGATTGTAAACCGTACGTACGCATGAACGCTACTTTCATTTCAATTTCATATTTAATGGAATGAAATAATAATGATATAAAGGTATATTATAATTCCAGTATAATATCATATATAATATCATTTACTCCATCCTTTATACATCCCACATATGGTATTAACGATTCAAATCACTTTGGGGGCGGTAGTCTGCACTTCCTAAAATGAAGATATCGCATTTACCCATAATGGAAATCATAAAAGTATGCCATATGTGAAAAAGTACAGAAGCATAAATAAAACATAAACCTAATATATATCATATATAGAAATAGTGTCATCATAATGGCCCCCATGAGAGGTGTTAAAAGAAGATTGAACAATCATCGTTTCGTGAGGCAGTAATTTGCCAACCACAGAAACAGTATGTTTTTTAACCATTAGACGAAGGTATGTGTAAGTGTAAATAAAATATGTCTCATAAAAACATACTAGTATATTTAAGATACTTTTGTTGTTACAAAATAAAGGAATAAAAGAGTTTAAGGGTTTGGAGAATCAAAATAAAACAAAAGAACACAAGTGAAGACATTACCTTTAAATCGGTTAACGCTTTTTGATTTGAGCTAAATCCTTCCTTGGGAAGACTTATTTCCAATGTTATGATTATATGAGTAATATAGGAAAGTTTAGAGAGTATTTGGGTAGAGTTTGGCCGAGAAAAATGGATTTTAAGGTGTGAATAATGTGGTAGAGGTGGGGGCCTTTTATAAGAGGACAGGAGGGGCACTCTTGGAAAGTCATGAAATGTTACTTTATTATATATTGAGTTTCGGATTTTAAATGTCCCATAATTATATATTTAGAGTATAAGGTGATAAGGGTTCTAAATATACTCATACGATAGGTATTTTACAAGTGTAAGTCTTATGTTTTATATTATCTTTTCATTTTGTTTAAATCGTTGATTAATGAGGTAATCGCTGCATCATCATGGTGTGATAAATTAATTTATTTATTTAATGCCTAAAAATTATAAAAAAACTACCATGATGTAGGAAATATTTTTAGCTTTCAAATGGATATTTATATTCTAAAATATAACTTGTATAATCCCTTGTAAGAATTGTTTTAGTAAAATAATACATGTTTGTGACATTTTGATTTTTACTTTAAATAAAAAGTTATTAATGTCATTTTCTTACCCAAGTGGCTCAATGGGGCCCCCAAGTTGACTCATGGACTATCTCGGTCGTCCATGACTCATAAAATAAGTGTATGACAAGTGTAAAGGTAATTACATATTATTATATCATTATTTTTAACTTAAATTACACTAATTAACTTTAATCACGATTAATAAAACGTAAAAGTTACTATTCACAAAAAATTATTTTAATCCCATTGAACTAAATTTCACTTCCTAATGACAATGATGTATGTCAGATTTTTTAAATTTAAATCACATAGGTGGTAAATTTTCATTTAAATGAAAAATCAGTTTTTTAACTACCACTTAGCGGTTACACTATTCATCAAAAATCTATGTTTTTTAGAAAAAACCAAAATTTAACACTAAGAAATATTTTATATAACAAATTAAAAAATGATTTCTATTTTACCAAATTTAAAACATAAAATTTTCATTAATTATTTTTATATTTAATTCCCGCTGTCAAAACAAATAACGTGTTTTTAAGAAACAATATCTATCAAAAGATTGACACTCGTTTATGTCCAATTTCAAAGTGAAATTAATTCTAATGACAACCATTGGATAAAATGATAAAAGTATATTCCAATTATACTTTAAAACCACTCAATAGTATAATTTATCACTATAAATTATTTTTATTAAAATATTTGTTTTTAAGTATTTTTCACTATTCATCGAAAATTGGATGTTCTCGGAAAAATGCCAAAAATTCAACATAGGCTAATTTCGATATTCCAAATCCAAAAATTAAGTCCATTTTGAAATATAAAATTTATATAATTTCAAAAAGTTGGTATTACTATTCATAATGGCTACTTGATTGGTCACGGTGTGTTAGAACTCGAGGTTGCGTACAACACACGATGCTCTATTATTCAAAGAGAAGCGTACCATAGAAGCTTTAGGTGTTACATTCTACCCTCCTTAAATAAATTGAGTCCTTGAAATTTGAAAATGTTCTTTGAAATTAAAAGGTTGAAAATAGAAAATACCTTTGTGGAAAACCCACATTGGAAATAAGGTTAACAAAATTGAGCCTTAATAAGTGGGAAAGGGAAATAAAAAAGTTACCACCAAATTATGATCTCGATTAGGAGAACATTAGTAGAAATTAGAGACATATATTTGAAGTAAAAAATGTAAATATTTTTAGGGAGTGATTGAGGTCATCAATCACAAACAAGTGTAAAATTGAGGGCCTCAAAGCCACCAATATATGTTGATTTAAAATATCATCAGTTTAACAAAACATAAGGTATTAGGATAAAAAAAAATTGTTTTTATATCCCTTTAATAAAGTTTAAGAATTAATTTATTCATAGAATAAGAGATAGGTATATATATGCTTGACAAGTAGAGTCTCAACCTTCAACTAATTTCTACCACAAACTCATCTTTCACTCAATAAGATAATAGAACTCAAAAATATTATATTTATCCTAATCGTACAAGGTTCAAAATATTAACACATACCATTAAGATTAGGAAAACCATTTTGTAATAACAAGGGACTTCATGTTGTCTAGTGGTAGGTAATAAAGTCATGTCACACTATGGTTGTGGGTTCGATTCCTACAGCTTTGTCTGACGCGACGGGTTATCCCCCAACATGAAGGTTGTCCTTTTCCTAAAACAATAGTGTTATAATATCACAAAAATAATCTTCAGAAATGTTTTAAACTTAAACAATAAAATCCAAAGTTAAACTCAATCCATTCCAACCTTTATAGTTATCCAAAATACCTCTGCCCAGACTTTCTCTAAAAGGTCTCTAAATTGAAAAATCAATTCATCAGATTCCCTAAACAAAGTAAAGTTTCTCTTATTGTCACATACTAAAAATATGATTACCTTCATCATATTAAAACCTTAATGAAAACAACAAGTACTACAGTACAATCCTTATATATATCACATTATTCTTATAACCAATATATAATCCTTGAGTCCAAAAGCACCAATACATTAATTATTCCACTTCAACTGTAGTAACAGCATAATATTGGCCTTGATCCCCTGGCCTTTACTGAGGAAAGTTTCCTTGATGCTTAGGACATTCATTTGCATGATGCCCCATTTCCTTACAATTTTAGCATTCAACATTGATAGCCTCTTTCTTTCCCTTGAAATCACAAGCCTTGTGACCTTTTTCTCCACATTTATAAGAAACTCCCATTACTTTTAGGCAAGCACCGGGGTGATTCTTCCCATAATTATCGCATAATTGAAAATCCTTCTTTCCCTTTTTCCCTTTATCTGTCTCTTGTTCCACCATTCTCTTCTTCTCTTACTTTACTTTATTGTCATAAGATTTAGAGAATTCATTTTCTATCTTGATAGCACACGAGACTATATCATCATACGATGATAAAGATTGTGAGACTAAGCCTCGAAGGAGAAACGATTTTAACCCATCAAAGAAACGATCAATATTACTTCTTAGGTTACGTATATAATCTGTAGCATACCTCACTAACCATGTAATGTTAGACTCATACTTTATGACATTTTCATCCTTTTTTGACTCAGACTCAGAAATTGCCTTTTCATATATGCTCGATGATCATGAGGAAAGTATTTTTCTATGAAAATCTCTTTGAACTCTCTACATTCCATCCTTGATACTTCTTCATCTTCTTTTATATTTTTAATCAATGACCACCATTGATCAGCATCTCCAGTGAGGCGGTAAACTGCCATGATAACCTTTTCCCTTTCACTACTCCCCAAGGCATTGAATATTTTCTCTAAGGAATTTATCCATTGCTCAACTACTAAAGGGATTTGCACTCCCATTGAATGTTGGTGGTTGTTGCCTCATGAAGCGGTCTGACATTGATCCTCCACGTAACGGATCAAGGTGCTCCATACGAGAAAGGTTATTATTCATAACCTGAGTGAGTTGTCCCAGTATGGTGATAAGTTGATCAGCACCAGTTGTATCACCATATCCACTATTATTATCTTGAGCTAGAGGGAAATTCGTACATGGAGTGCGTGCATTGATATGGTTTCCATTCCTTCCACTAGGCGCCATTTCTAAATAATGGCATAAATTAGATTAGTTTATGAATCATAATACAAAATAAAAAACTTGCAAAACACCTTACATAAATTGAACAGTTTATGGATATAATTCATAATCATAAAAATGTTTTCTTTGAGGAAGTATATACTCATAAACCCTTCATAATGGTTTCTACGGAAAATGAGAATTATCCCAAGTATATCCCCAAGGAGTGCCGTAACCAAGAGTGTAGCAAGGCTCGTTGTCGTGCACCAGTTCCCGTTTGAGTCTAGCTCAAAGCGGTGTTTTCGAGTTTTACCCCTAGGTATATCTATGCCAGAGCCGCCTCTACCTGCTCATATCTAGACAGGGATGTATTGCTTGTAAAACTCACAAAATCTCTATAATACCAAAATTCTAGGAAGTTCTTCTATACTAATCATCAAAGTCTATCTTAGATTTATGTTTACTAATAAGAGTTTATATAAATATAACTTCCAAGGTTAGTACTAAACTGCCTGTGATACCAACCGTAATGCCGCGACCCTAGTTACCCAGAGTCGGTGCATTATTATGTAACATTGGAATGATCACAAAAGATCAATTCTCGAATGAAAAATTAGTTTAGTAGACTTGTAAACACTAGATACATTCATAAATGTTACATTAAATCATAATATGAAAAACTACAATAAAATCTTGTCTTCATATCCCCTCATACTATCCTTGCAGGTCATTCATAAAATACTTCTTCACATCCTGGAAAAATTAAAACATTGAAAGGGGTGAGCTCAGATGCTCAGTAAAGATAACAATATAGCAGAAACTTTCATAAATAAACATAAACATTTAAGGCAATGTATAACTACAACAAAAACCCTTTAAACTTGAACTTCAGCATAATATGGAAATAATAAAATGAAATAATGACATTTACTTATTCACATGGATATTATAATAGTCTAATAATCACTTGCAATATCAATAACCACTTTCATAATGATGGAATGCATAATGCCAAACTATCATAACCACGTAGCCAGGGCCTCGTTCCAATACTACAAATAAGATTTTGTCAGGGCCTCGTGCCAAGACACTAGTTTGTCTCATGAGACCTACTGATGCATCGAGGAGTTATAGCAGGCTCCACCCGTCACTTATTAAGTCCAATTAATTCCTTATATGAAAAGGTTTAAACATATCATAAACCATAACATAATCGTATCACATAAAACATGCATAAATGAAACAAAACATTTCCACATTTCAATCACAAGATATAAATACAACACATTAATATAATAAAAACACTATCAAACCCATTTTAAATACCAAAATAAAAGAAAAGTAAAACATGGTATTTATTTTTCATTTAAAACAAAGTTATGGCTTGTAGAGGAAGCCGAAACTCAAATAATGGTCATGGTGACGGAGAAGTCGTTGTCGCCGCATAGGTAAGAAAAAACATTCCTTTTTTCATTTAGTAAAAACGCTTCTTATAAAAATATTCCTTTTGAATAAACTTAAATTTCAAAGGAATTTATACACCATATAAAAGAAAGTTTTGTATAAAACAAAATATGCCTCACTGAATGGAGATTGAGACAAAGTCCCTTACCTCATGTCCGACTTGACTCGATCATTCTTTAACCTCCTGAATAATAAACTAGAGTTAATTTCAACTTGCTTAAGAACCTTTTTCAAGTTCATTATTCCTTTTATATAACTTATTACCATGTTATTAACATTATTTAATTATTAAATTTAATAACGGTCGTTTTGTCGATCTTTGGTACTTGAGTCAAAAATAAACTTCTTATTATTACAAGTTGTTCATGTGGTAAAATATCCATTATATCCATAATTATATTCATGATGTAGATATCATATATATTATATATATCCAGTATATACATTCATTTATTATATTACATAACATTTAGAGGTAAGAAATGAAATGCACCGTTCATGGAGACGGTAAGTCGTACGTACACATGAACGCTACTTTCATTTCTATTTTGTATTTATTGGAATGAAATCATAGTGATATAAAATTATATTATAATTCCAGTATAATATCATATATAAAATCATTTACTCCATCCTTTATACATCCCACATATGATATTAACGATTCAAATCACTTTGGGTGTGGTAGTCTGCACTTTCGTAAAATGAAGATATCGCGTTTACCCATAATGGAAACCATAAAGGTATGCCATAAATGAAAAAATACAGAAGAATAAAGAAAAAATAAACATATTATATATCATATATAGAAATAGTATCATCATAATGGCCACCATTAGAGGTCTTAAAAGAATATTGAATAATCATTGTTTCGTGAGGCAGTAATTCGCCAACTACAGAAACAGCATGTTCTTTAACCATTATACTAAGGTGTGTAGATTTTTAAATAAAATACTTCTAATAAAAAAATCCTAGTATATTGAAGATACTGGTGTTGTTACAAAAGAAATAAATTAAAAAAGTTTAAGGGGTTGGAGAAGCAAAATAAAACAAAATAAAACAAGTGAAGACATTACCTTTAAATCGGGTAACTCTTTTTGATTTGAGCCAAAGGCTTCCTTGGGAAGACTTCTTCCCAAAGTTATGATTCTAGGAGTAATAGAGGAAAGTTTAGAGAGTATTTGGGTAGAGTTAGGCCAAGACAAATGACTTTTAAGGTGTGAATAAGGTGGTAGAGGTGGGGGCCTTTTATCAGAGGAGAGGAGGGGAACTCTTGGAAAGTCATGAAATGTTACTTTATTATATAATGAGTTTCAGATTTTAAAGGTCCCACAATTATATATTTCGAGTATAAGGTGATAAGGGTTCGAAATATACTCATCTAATAGGTATTTGACAAGTGTAAGTATTAGATTTTACATTATCTTTTCATTTTATTTAAATCGTTAATTAATGAGGTAATCACTGCATCATCATGGAGTGATAAATAAATTTATTTATTTAATGCCTAAAAATTACAAAACAAATTACCATGATGTAGTAAATATTTTTATATTTACAATGGATATTTATAGTCTAAAATATAACTTGTATAACCCCTTTTAAAATTGTTTTTGTAAAACAATACATGTTTGTGACATTTTTATTTTTGATTTAAATAAAAAGTTATTAATGTCATTTTCTTACCCAAGTGGCTCCATGGGGCCTCCAAGTTGACCCATGGATTTTCATGGTCGGGCATGACTCATCCAATAAGTTTAGGACAAGTGTAAAGGTAATTACATACTATTATATCATTATTTTTACCTTAAATTACACTAATTACTTTTAATCGCGATTAATAAAACATAAAAGTTACTATTCACCAAAAATTATTTTAATCCCATTGAACCACATTTTACTTCCTAATGACAATTATGTATGTCAGATTTTTGAAATTCAAATCATAAAGGTGGTAAAATTTCATTTAAACGAAATATCAGTTTTTTAACTACCACTTAGCGGTTTCACTATTCATCCAAAATAAATGTTTTTCAGATAAATACCAAAATTTAACTCTAAGCTATCTTTGATATTCCAAATTCAAAAATGATTTCCATTTTACCAAATTAAAATCATAAAAGCTTCATTAATTATTTTTATATTTAATTCCCACTGTCAAAACAAATAACGTGTTTCTAAGAAACAATATCTATCAAAAGATTGACACTCGTTTATTTCCAATTTCAAAGTGAAATTAATTCTAATGAACAACATTGGATAAAATGGTAAAATTATATTCCAATTATATTTTAAAACCACTTAATATTATAATTTATAACTATAAATTATTTTTATTAAAAAAGTTGTTTTTAATTATTTGTTACTATTCATCGAAAATTAGATGTTCTTGGAAAAATACCAAAAATTAAACATAGGATAATTTCGATATTCTGAATCCAAAAATGAAGACCATTTTGAAATATAAAATTTATATAATTTCAAAAGGACAGTATTACTATTCATAATGGCTACTTGGTTGGTCGCGGTGTGTTAGAACTCGAGTTTGCGTACAACACACGCTGTGCTGTTATTCAAAGAGAAGCGTACCATGGAAGCTTGGGGTGTTACATTTTCCATAGTATATGGTATGTTAACCTCATGTATAATAGTTAAAAAAATTTATATTAGACATGAATCATATACATAAATATGATATCATATATGATCATATATTATTGCTTGGTTAATAATATTTTAGTAGTATCATTGTTTCTGGTGTTAACTGATTTGTTTTCCCTTATATTCTTGGGTACATAAGCCATTTTTATTATGGATAGGATGTGTCTGACTCATATAAAGAATTATATTATGTACATAAACATTAATTTTAATCATAAAATGAAAATTCTTCTTGAATGATTATGATGGGGAATAAATCTCATCGCGTTCATGGTGACGGTAATCTGTACATACGCACGAGCGAAAATATCATTATATTGATGGTGAAATCATATGTAATTGGATGGTATATCATATATAAAAAATAATTAACTTGTTATATTGATTATTTACCTCAGTTATACTCATTATTATACCCATCCAAATAATAAAGTGTTTGAATAACAAACTACACCACGACGTGGAGAAGGTAAGTTGTACGAACGCACGTATGGTGACTTTGTCATTTATAGGATGGTTAGAATAAAGAATGTGGTTGTACCATATTTATAATAACATTACAGTATGTAGAAGGTTCTGGATTTGTTATTTTTTTATGGAAACAACAAATAAGGAGTAAGTAGAAGAAGAAAAGAACGTGAAAGAGGGTGGTGAAATTATTACCTCTTCTTCAGGTGTTTCCTTTTGAGTTGTCCAAAAGGGCTCTTTAGGTTGAATTTATGATCAAATTAAGGCCTCTAGGTTGAAGGTAGTATTTTTTAGAGGATATTTGGGTAGGGGTTGGCCGATTAAAATGGCTTTGGAGATGTGAAGTTAAGAGAAGGGGAAGTATCCTTTTATAAGAGAGGTGAGGGTCACTTTTGGAAAAGCTTGAAATATTATTTAATAATATAATTATTTTCTATTTCTAATGGCTCAAAAATAATTTATTTAGATTATAAGGTAGTTATTGGTCAAAAAACTCTCAACCAATAAGTTTTAGACAGGTTTGGGTCACCATATTAACCTTATATTTTATATTTAACTCTTAATTAAATAGTTTGACAATTACCATGTCTAATTGTATTTTTATATTATATGGTTAATAAACATACTATAACAAGCTAGGTGAATCCCAAGTGGTTAATTATTAATATATATAACCTTATCTAAGTTCTTTGGAAGAACCTTATATTTTTATGAATATTATATCAATTAATAATATACTATTTGTTTTAAAACCCCAATTATGCCTATTTTGACACTATTTAGTATTTGGTTTTTTTTAAATCATAACAGCATGATTACTTCGAAAACAAATTATTTAATCAAATTTAACATCTCATATTAACCTAAAAAATTATTTTAATTTATCATAAGTCTCAATTTACATTTATTTGGTTATTTATAATATCAATTACTTTAATATTTCAGTAATAAGGTAATTATGGCATCATCATTGTGTCATATATAAATTAAATTATTTAATGTCTAAAAATTATAAATAAAATACAATTATGTAGGAAATAATTTTATATTTCTAATGAAAATTAATATTTGAATTTATATTGTGTGTAACCCTATAGTAAAAATGGTTTAGTTATCAACCATTGAATTTAACACTTTTAACTCTTGTTTAAATAAAATAATAATAAATGTCCTAATCTAATCCAAGTGAACCAAAAGGATCATATTTTATTCTTATGTCTGTTTTTGGTCTAATTACACTTATCCAATAGAAATAGGACATTTTTTAGGGTAATTATAATATCATTTTTACCCTTAGTTTCCCTATTTACTTTTAACTGTGGTAAATAAAAGTCAACCGTTACAATTCACCAAAAACATATTTTCATCTTATTGAACTACATTTTACTTAATAATGTCAACTGTGTCTCTAAAATTTTTGAAATTAAACTCACAGAACTGGTAAATTTATGTTTTATGCAAATTTGTAAATGCTCCTAGAAGGTGGGTAAAAGACAGTAAAAAGTTCAATAGAATTTTATATATCTAAACATATTATAAAATGACTCAAATGAATTACATTGAATATATATAGGTATTAAGTATCTATTTTTACATAAAATAAATTAAAATCAAATAACTAATTATTTAAATAAAAAGTCGGTTTTAAATAATAACGCATTGTTTTTCACTATTCATCAAAAATTGAAAGTTCTTAGAAAAATACCAAAAATATACCCGAAGCTAATTTTGATATTATGAATGAAAAAATTAATTCCATTTTGAAAATTAAAATTTATGAAATTTAAAAAATTGGGTATTACTATTCATAACTGTAACACCCCAAGCTTCCACGGTACGCTTCTCTTTCAATAATGCAATAGCTTGCATTGTACGCAAGTTTGAGATTCTAACAAACCGTGACCAATCAAAGTAGCCGTTATGAATAGTAATAACCACTCTTTGAAAATTATATAAATTTTATATTTCAGAATGGACTTCATTTTTGGATTCGGAATATCGAAATAAGCCTATGTTGAATTTTTGGTATTTTTCTGAAAACTTCCAATTTTCGATAAATAGTGAAAAATACTTAAAAACAACATTTTTAATTGAAATAATTTATAGTGATAAATTATACTATTGAGTGGTTTAAAAGTATAATTAGAATATAATTTTACCATTTTATCCAATGGTGGTCATTAGAATTAATTTCACTTTGAAATTGGACATAAACAATGGTCAATCTTTTGATTGATATTGTTTCTTAAAAACACGATATTTGTTTTGACAATGGGAATTAATTATAAAATTAATTAATGAAACTTATATGTTTGGAATTTTGTAAAATAAAAATCATTTTTGAATTCAGAATATCAATTATATCTTAGAGTGAATTTTTGGTATTGTTCTGAGAAACTTCAATTTTTGATGAATAATGAAACAACTAAGTGGTAGTTAAAGAACTAATTTTTTGTTTAAATGAAACTTTACCACTTATATGAATTTAATTTCAAAAATACGACATACATGTCTATCATTAGTAATTAAAATGTGGTTCAATGAGATGAAAATAATTTTTGGTGAATAGTAACTTTTAAGTTTTATTAATCGTGATTAAAGGTAATTAGTGTAATTTAAGGTAAATATAATGTTATAATGATATGAAATTACCTTTACATTTGTCCTAAACTTATTTGATGAGTCATGGAAGACCCAGAAAATCCATGGGTCAACTTGGGGACCCCATGGAACCACTTTGATAAGAAAATGACATTAATAACTTTTTATTTAAACTAAAAAATAAAAGTGTCACAAACATGTATTGTTTTACTAAAACAGTTTTCACATGGGGTTATACAAGTCATATTTTTGACTATAAATAGTTATTGGAAAGATAAAACGATTTCCTACATCATGGTATTTTTTTTATAAATTTTAGGCATTAAATAAATTTATTTATTTATGACACCATGATGATGCAGCGATTACCTCATTAATGAACGATTAAAATAAAATGAAAAGATAATGTAAAATATAAGACTTACACTTGTCAAAAACCTATTGGATGAGTATATTTCGAACCCTTACCACCTTATCCTAGAAATATATAATTTTGGGACCTTTATAATCTGAAACGCATTATATAATAAAGTAACATTTCATGACTTTCCAATAGTACGCTTCCTCTCCTCTTATAAAAGGCCCCCATCTCTACCACCTTATTAACACCTTCAAAGACATTTGGATTGGCCAAACTCTACCCAAATACTCTCTAAAATTTTCTATATTACTTCTATAAGCCTCACATTGGGCAGAAGTTTTCCCAAGGAAGCCTTTGGCTCAAATCAAAAAGAGTTACCCGATTTTAAGGTAATGTCTTCTCTTATGTTCTTTTGTTTTATTTTGATTCTCCAACCCCCTAAACTCATTTTATTCCTATATTTTGTAACAAAAACAGAATAGTAAATATAATATGATGTTTTTATGAGAATTATTTGATTTACAATTACACACCTCTTCGTCTAATATTTAAAGAACATATTGTTTCTGTAGGTGGCGAATTACTGCCTCACGAAATGATGATTGTTCAATCTTCATTTAACACCTTTCATGGTGGCCATTATGATGACACTATTTATATATATGATATATATTATTTTTATGTTTTCTTTATTCTTCTGTATTTTTCATTTATGGCATACCTTTATGATTTCCATTATGGGTAAACGCGATAATTACATTTTAGGAAGTGCGGACTACCGCCCCCTCAAAGTGATTTGAATCGTTAATGCCATATGTGGGATGTATAAAGGATAGAGTAAAGGATATTATAAATTATATTATACAGTAATTATAATATACCTTTATATCATTATGATTTCATTCCATTAAATATGAAATAGAAATGAAAGTAGCATTCATACGTACGTACGGCTTACCGTCTCCATGAACGGTGCATTTCATTTCTTACCTCTAAATGTTATGTAATATTATAAATGAATTTATATACTGGATATATATGATATATATTATATCTATATCATGAATATAATTCTGGACATAATGGATATTTTACCACATAAACAACTTGTAATTATTAGAACTTTATTTTGGACTCAAGTACCAAAGATCGACAAAATGACCGTTATTAACTTAAATAATTACATAATGTTCATAAAATGGTAATAAGTGATATAAAAGGAATAATAAACTTGAAAAAGGTTCTTACACAAGTATAAATTAACTCTAGTTTGTTATTCAGGAGATTAAAGATCGATCAAGTCAAGTCGGACACGATGTAAGGGACTTCGTCTCAATCTCCTTTCATTGAGGAATATTTTGTTTTATACACAAATTTATTTTATATGGTGTGTAAACCTTGTTGACTTTTATGTTTATTCAAAAGTAATCTTTTTATACGAATATTTTTACTAAATGACAAAAAGGAATGTTTTTTTGGTCGTATTCATGAGGCGACAACGACTTCTCCGCCGCTGGGACCATTATTTGAGTTTCGGCTTCCTCTACAAGCCATAACTTTTTTTAAATGAAAAATAAATACCAAGTTTTAATTTAATTTTATTTTGGTATTGAAAATGTTTTTGATAGTATTTTTATTATATGAATGTGTTATATTGATATCTTGTGATTGAAATGTGGAAATGTTAGGTTTCATTTATGCGTGTTTTATGTGATACGATTATGTTATGGTTTATGATATGTTTAAACATATTCATATGAGGAATGCATTGGACTTAATAAGTGATGGTTGGAGCCCGCTATAGCTCCTCGATGCATCGGTAGGTCTCATGAGACAAACTAGTGTCTTGGCACAAGGCCTTGACAAAATCTTATTTGTAGTCTTGACACAAGGCCTTGACTATGTGGTTATGATAGTCTGAAATTATTCATTCCATCATTATAAAAGTGGTTATTGATATTGCATGTGATTATTTGACTAGTAGAATATCCATGTGAATAAGTAAATGGAATTACTTAATTTTATTTTTTCCATATTATTCTGAAGTTCAATTTTAGAAGGCTTTTGTTTTAGTTAAACATTGCCTTAAATGTTTGTGTTTATTTATGAAAGTTTCCACTATATTGTTATCCTTACTGAGCATATGAGCCCACCCCTTTCTATGTTTTATTTTCCCAAGATGCAAAGAAATATATTATGACTGACCTATAGGGATAGTCTGAAGGGGATATGAGTGTGGACTATGGAGACTATGTTATTGTAGTTTTTCACTTTATGATGTAATGTAAAATTTATGAATGTATCTAGTGTTTCCAAGGATACTAAACTAATCGGTCTTTCGAGACTTTATATTTTGTAATCATGAAAATTTTAATTAATAATGCACATACTCTGGGTAACTGGGGTTGGGCCATTACAATTGGTATCAGAGGCAGTTTAGTACTAACCGTGGAAGCTATATTTAGAAAAACTCTGAGTAGAGCACATATCCCAAAGATAGACATTGAGAATTAGTAAAGAAGAACTTCCTAGAATTTTGGTATTATTGAGATTTTTTTATTTTTCCAAGTAATACATCCCTGTCTAGATATGAGCATGTAGAGGTGGCTCTGGCACAGATGTACCTAGGGGTAAAACCCGAAAACATTGCTTTGAGCTAGACTCGAATGGGAACTGGTGCATGACAACGGGCCTTGCTGCACTCTTGGTTACAACACTCCTAGGGGATAAGATTAGGATAATTCATGACTTCTTTACAAACCATTATGAAGGGTTTATGAGTATATATCTCCTGAAAGAAAACATTTTTATGATTATGGATTATATCCATAAATAGTTCAGTTTATGTTAAGTTTTTTTCAAGTTTGTTATTATGTATTTTGATTCATAAACTAATCTAGTTTATGACATTGTTTAAAATGGCGTCTAGTGGAAGGAATGGAAACTGTATCAATGCACGCACTCCATGTAGGGATTTCATTCCTGCTCAAGATAATTATAGTGGAGCCGGTGATACAACTAGTGCGGATCAGCTTATCACCATACTGGGAAAACTCACTTTGTTTATGAATAATATCCTTACTCGTATGTAGCACTATGATCTGAAACGTGGAGGATCAATGTTAGACCTCTTCATGAGGAAATAACCACCAACATTCAATGGGTTAAAATAATTTCTCTATCAAGCTTTAGTATCACAATCTTTCTCAACGTATGAAGATATAGTCTCATGTGCTATCAATATAAAAAAGTAATTCTCTAAATCATATGATAATAAGGTAAAGAAATAGAAGAAGATAATGGTGGAACAAGAGACTGATAAAGGCAAAAAGGGAAAGAAGGATTTTCCATTATGCGATAATTGTTGGAAGAATCACCCTGGTACTTTCCTAAAAGGAATGGGAATTTGTTATAAATGTGGAGAAAAAGGTCACCAGGCTCTTGATTGCAAGGTAAAGAAAGAGGCTATCAATGTTTAATGCTACAATTGTAGGGAAATGGGGAATTATGCAAATGAATGTCCTAAGAGTCTGGGAAACTTACATCAGAAAAGGCCAAGGGATCAAGGCCAATCTTATGTTGTTACTACAGTTGAAGTGGAATAATTATTGTATTTGTGTTTTTGGACTCAAGAACTATATTATGGTTATAATAATAGTGTGATATATATAAGGATTGTATTGTAGTACTTGTTGTTTTCAATAAGGTTTTAATATGATGAAGGTAATCATATTTTTAGTATGTGACAATAAGAGAAACTTTACTTTTATTAGGGAATCTGATGAATTGATTTTGGAATTTAGAGACCTTTTAGAGAAAGTCTGGACATAGGTATTTTGGATAACTATAAAGGTTGGAATGGATTAAGTTTAACTTTGGATAGTATTGTTTAAGGTTAAATCATTTTTGAAGATTATTTTTGGAATATTATAATACTATAGTTTTAGGAAAAGGAAAACCAGTAGGTTGGGGGATAACCCGTCATTTTGGACAAAGCTGTAGGAATTGAACCCACAACCATAGTGCGAAAGGCCTTTATTACCTACCACTAGCCTATAGGAATTACCTGGTTATTACAAAATAGTTTTCCTGATCTAAATGGTATGTGTTAATATATTGAACCTTGTACTATTATGATAAATATAATATTTTTGATTTCTATTATCTTTTGAGTGAAAGATGAGTTTGTGGTAGAAATTAGTTGAAGGTTGAAACTCTACTTGTCAAGCATATATATTCCTGTCTATTATTCTATGAATAAATTAATTCATAAACTTTAAGAAAGGGATATTAAAACAAAAAATGTGTTATCCTAATACCTTATGTTTTATTGAACTAATGATATTTTTAATCAACATAGATTGAAGGATTTGAGGCCATAAATTTTACACTTGTTTGTGATTGATGACCTCAATCACTCCCTAAAAATATTTACGTTTTTCCTCCAATTATTTGTCTCTAATTTCAACTGATGTCCTCCTAATCTAGATCATAATTTTGTGGTGACTTTTTCATTTCCCTTTCCCTCTTATTAATGCTAAATTTTATTAACCTTATTTCCGATGTGGGTTTTCCAAAAAGGTATTTTCTATATTCAACCTTTTATTTTTTAATAACATTTTTAAATTGTGAAGATGCAATTTATTTAAGGAGTGGGGATAATGTAACACCCCAAGCTTCCACGGTACATTTGTCTTTCACTAATGCAATAGCTTGCATTGTACGCTAGTTTGAGATTCTAACACACCACGACCAATCAAAGTAGCCATTATGAATAGTAATACACACTTTTTAAAATTATATAAATTTTATAATTCATAATGGACTTCATTTTTGGATTTGTAATATCGAAATTATCCTATGTTTAATTTTTGGTATTTTTCTGAGAACTTCCAATTTTCGATGAATATTGAAAAATACTTAAAAACAACATTTTTAATCAAAATAATTTATAGTGATAAATTATACTATTGAGTTGTTTAAAAGTATAATTAGAATATATTTTTACCATTTTATCCAATTGTGGTCATTAGAATTAATTTCACTTTGAAATTGGACATAAACAATTGTCAATCTTTTGATTGATATTGTTTCTTAAAAACACGCTATTTGTTTTGACAGTGGGAATTAATTATAAAATTAATTAATTCAACTTATATGTTTGTAATTTTGTAAAATAGACATCATTTTTGAATTCAGAATATCAATTATAGCTTAGGGTTAATTTTTTGTATTGTTCTGAGAAACTTCATTTTTTGATGAATAGTGAAACCACTAAGTGGTAGTTAAAAAACTAAGTTTTCATTTAAATGAAACTTTACCACTTCTGTGAATTTAATTTCAAAAATCTGACATACATGGTTGTCATTAGTAATTAAAATTTGGTTCAATGAGATGAAAATAGTTTTTGGTGAATAGTAACTTTTAAGTTTTATTAATCGCGATTAAAGGTAATTAGTGTAATTTAAGGTAAATATAATTTTATAATAATATGAAATTACCTTTACACTTGTCCTACCCTTATTGGATGAGTCATGGACAACCAAAACAATCCATGGGTCAACTTGGGGATCCCATGGAGCCACTTGGGTAAGAAAATGACATTAATAACTTTTTATTTAAAGTAAAAATAAAAGTGTCACAAACATGTATTGTTTTACTAAAAAAAAATTCACATGTTATTATACAAGTCATATTTTGGACTATAAATAGTAATCGGAAAGATAAAAATATTTCCTACATCATGGTATTTTTTATATAATTTTTAGGAATTAAATAAATAAATATATTTATGACACCATGATGATGCAGTGATTACCTCATTAATGAATGATTTAAATAAAATGAAAATATAATGTAAAATCTAAGACTTACACTTGTAAAAAACCTATTGGATGAGTCTATTTCGAACCCTTATCACCTTATCCTAGAAATATATAATTTTGGGACCTTTAAAATCCGAAACTCGATATATAATAAAGTAACAATTCATGACTTTCCAAGAGTTCCCCTCCTTTCCTCTTATAAAAGGCCCCCACCTCTACCACCTTATATAGTCTGGAATTATGAATTCCATAATTATGAAAGTGGTTATTGATATTTCATGTGATTATCCAACTAGTTTAATATCCATTGAATAAGTAAATGGAATTACTTCATTTTATTTTATCTATATTATGCTGAATTTCACATTTAAATGGCTTTTGTTTTAGTTATACATTGCCTTTAAATTTTATGTTTATTTATGAAAGTTTCCTCTATATTGTTATCCTTACTGAGAATCCGATCTTACCACTTTCTATGTTTTATTTTCCTAGGATGCGAAGAAATATTTTATGACTGACCTTCAGGGATAGTCTGAAAGGTATATGAGTGTGTACTATGGAGACTATGTTATTGTAGTTTTTCACTTTATGATGTAATGTAACATTTATGAATGTATCTTGTGTTTCCAAGGCTACTAAACTAATCGGTCTTTCGAGAATTGATCATTTGTGATCATGCCAATGTTACATAATAATGTACCAACTCTGGGTAACTGTGGTCGGGGCGTTACAATAACGGCTAGTTTCATTAGTCGTGGTGCGTTAAAACTCCATGCTGTGTACAATGAAAACTACTACATTATTCAAAGGTAAACCAATTGTGGAAGCTTGGGGTGTTATATTCTCCCCTCCTTAAAATAATGTCTTCATAGAAATTTCTAGAATATTACCCTATAAAAATATTCGAGTGGTTCTTCATCATAAGTTCCTTAAGTTCCCACATTTCCTCATCCATATTATGGTTTCTCCATAGAAATTTTACCAGATGAGTCATCTGGTTTCTCAGCACTTGTTCTCTTGTCTCAAGAATTTTGACAGCCTCTTCATAATAAGACAGATCATGTTCCAGTTTAATTTCCTCATAGGTGTGTACATGCATTGGGTCAGACATGTATTTTCTCAACAGTGATAAGTGGAACACATCATTAACTTTAGAGAGACTAGGAGGCATTGCCAAATGATAAGCTACAACTCCAATTAATTCTAGAATTTCAAAATGTCTGATGTACATGGGACTCAATTTACCCTTATTATTGAAATGTATAACACCCTTCCATGGAGATACCTTCAAGAAAATATGATCTCCAAATTGAAATTCCAAATCCTTCCTTCGGTTATCAGCATATCTCTTTTTCCCACTTTGGGTTCTTTGATGTGGGTTTGGATAACATTCGCTTTTTCCATTATTTCCTCAACAAGTTTTGGGACTATGAGTTTTCTTCACCAACATCATCCCAATAAGTTTGTGTGTGACATCTCTTTCCGTATAATGCTTCATAGGGTGCCATTTGAATACTTGAATAGAATCTATTGTTAAAGGAAAATTATACTAGAGGTAAATATTGATCCCACATACCTTGAATGTCATGTGAGAAAGATATCATCATTTCTTATAATGTTTTAATAGTCCGTTCTGATTGGGCATCAGTTTGAGGGTGGTAGGAAGTGCTCAAATGAAGTTCAGTATCCAGGTCCTTCTGAAGACTTTTCCAGAATCTTGATGTAAAATAGGGATCATAATCACAAACAATCGATATGGGTACTCCATGAAGTCTTACTACTTCATTAATATATAGTCTTTCCATACGTTCAAGTGGTAAATCTTCTCTTATAGAAAGAAAATGTGGTGACTAGGTAAGACGATCAACATTGACCTAAATTGAATCATTCCTTCTATGAGTCTTTGGTTGGACGATGACAAATTCCATCCTAATATTATCCCATTTCCACTCAGGTATGGGAAGAGGTTGCATGAATTTTCAAGGTTGTTTCCTCCAAGATATCACTTGTTGAAAAACCATACATCTTGAACAAAATCAAAAATTAACCTCTTCATGTTGTCCCACCAAAAATGTTCCCTTAAATCTCTATACATCTTGGTGCTCCCAGGGTGTATAGAGAAATTGGAGCTATAAGCATAATCCAAAAATCCCATTTTTAGATCATGTATGTAAGTAACACAAAGTATTTTCCCAAATTTCAAAATTCCATCTTAATATATGATGTCACTCAATATTCCATCATTCATAGCTTTAACCCTCTTTTGAAGATCCTCATCATCAGTCTGAGAACTCTTTATCCTTTATAGTAAAGATGGTTTGGCAACCATTTGAAAAAGTATTGATGTTTAACCTTCCATGGTTACTCCCATATTCATATATACTAGATCCATGAATATAGGATACCTTTCAACTCACATCATGTTCAAAACTCCATGATCCTTTCTACTCAAAGCATCTTCCACCTTATTATCCTTCCCTGAGTGGTAGTGTATAGTGAAATCATAATCCTTGAGTAGTTCAAGCCATTGTGTTTGCCTCATGTTGAGTTATTTTTGTGAGAAAATATAATTTAAACTCTTATGATCGGTATAAATATCACATTTTTTCACCATAGAGTTAGTGTCTCCATATTTTCAGAGCAAAGATTACAGCTTCTAACTCTAGATAATGAGTAGGATAGTTTTTCTCATTAATTTTTCATTTCCGTAATGAATATGAAATAACTCTATCATTCTTCATTAGGATACAACAAAGTCCTTTCATTGAAGAATCACTATAAATAACAAACCCATTGTTCCCTGATGGTAGTGTTAAGATAGAATCATTGAATAATCTTCTATTCAGTTCTTCAAAACATTATTCACACTCTTTTCCAAAAAAAATTAACCCCTTTATGTGTGAGCTTGGTTAATGGATTAGTCAACCAGAAAAAATTATGGATGAAACATCGATAATAACCTTCTAAACCAATAAAACTGCATACCTAAGTTATACTTGTCGGTGCTGGTCGTTCATAGATTTCCTTGGTCTTTGAAGGATCAATAGAGATTTCATTCATAGAGACAATATGGCCAAGAAAAGAAGTATCTGGAAACCAGAATTCACACTTTCTTAACTTCCAATATAATTCATTTTATCTAAGAGTCTTTAGAATAATGCGCAAGTGATTTGCATGATCTTCATAGCTTTTGGAGTATACCAAGATATCATCAATAAATACCACTAAAAATTCATCAAGATATTCCTTGAAAACTCTAATAATTAGATCCATGAATATAGAGGGTTCATTAGTCAATCCAAAAGGAATTACTGTAAACTCGTAATGCCCGTACCTTGTTCAAAATGTTTTCTTTAGAATGTCTTACGTCTTCACGCACAACCAACGGTATCCAGGTCAAAGTTCAATCTTTGAAAATTATTGAGCACCATGAATTTGATCAAATAAATCATCAATTTGAGGTAGGGGATACTTGTTCTTTATTGTTATAGAATTAATCTCCCTATATTCAATGCACAACCACATAGATCCAACTTACTTCATATAAAAAAGGACAGGGGCTCCCCAGGGAGAAACACATGGGTGAATCAATCCCTTATTACTCAATTAATCTAGTTGTTTCTTTAGTTACACTAATTCCACAGTGGCCATTCTAAAAGGGGTCTTCGATATGGCCCCTGAACTAGAAATTAAATCAATGGAAAAATCAATTTCTCATTCGGGAGGATGTCCAGGTAAATACTCTGGAAACACATTAACATATTCTTACACAATAGGTACATCACCTATTCAAAAATTATTTTCCTCACCCATATTTATTTCATTATCGTCTTCCCCAATAATTGAATTCTGTAGAGCTACTGGGGCTAGATCTAGATAAGAATCAGGTGGTGATGTTTCTTCTCAAATGATAAGGTACTCCTTATCATCATCCAAAATTGTAACCTTCTTCTTCTTATAATAAATTTTCGCATCATGGTCTAAAAGACAATCCATTTTGAGGATTATATAAAATTAAATCATGGGTATGATGATTAGATCAGAAGATAAAGAACATTTATATGCCTTAATGGGAACTGATTCACAAAACTTTGTTGTGATGATACTTCCCTTAGGTGTTTTGACTGAAAACTCCCTTATTAAGTCAAATAGAAAATATCTAATTTTCTTAAAAAACTGGGTAGATATGAAACAATGTGATTATCCATAATCAAATAAAGCATTGACTAAACTTGAGGAAACCATTAAATTATCTACCACCACATCTTTCGGAGCTTCAACCTCAGCAGTAGTGATCGCACAAGCTTGGCCTTCCTCCATTGGCCTTTTCTGAGGTAAGTTCCCTTGTCTCTTAGGACATTCATTTGCATAATGACACTTTTCTCTATAATTGTACCAGTCAACATTAAAATCCTATTTCTTCCCCTTGCAATCACAATCATGGTGGCCTTTTTTACCACACTTGTAACTGAATCTCATTCCCTTTAGGAAATTACCAGGGTGTTTCTTCCCACATTTACCGCAGGACGGATATTCAAATTTTCCCTTCTTCCCATTATTTTCATTTCCAGAGTGTTCAGTGGGTCTATTTTTCTCTTTCTTTTCTTTAAAGTCGTAAGACATAGAGAATTCCTTTTCTTCCCTTACAGTGCATTAGACTATATCTTTATACAATGAGGAGGATTGTGAGACTAATGCTAGATGGAGAAATGGTATTAACCCATCAAATAATTTATCAATATTACTCCTTGGGTTACATATATAATCTTTTTCATGCCTTGATAACCTTGTAAAGTTAGCATCATAATTGTCAACATTCCCATCCTCCTTTTTCCTCAGACTCGGAAATTGTCTTTCCATATCCGCTCGATGGTCATGAGGAAATTATTTTTCTAATAAAATATCATTTAAATACCTCTATTCCATGTTCGATAATTCTTCATATTCCTTTGTGTTTTGGATTAATGACCACCATTGATCTTCATCTCTCGTGAGGTGATAAACATCCATGAAAACGTTTTCTCTTTCGCTACTCCCCAAAGCATGAAATATTTTCTTTAAGGAATTTATCCATTTCTCAGCTACTAATGGATTTGTTCTCCCATTGAATGTTGGTGGTTTTTTACTTATGAATTGGTCTATCATTGATCATATTCATTGTGGATCAGTGTTCTCTATACAAGTAAGGTTATTATTCATATCCTGAGTAAGTTGTCCCAGTATGGTGATAAGCTGATCAGCACGAGTTGCATCATCAGCTCTATTATAATTATCTTGAGTATGAGGGAAATACCTACATGGATTATGTGCGTTGATACTGTTTTCATTCCTTCCACTAGGTTCCATTTCAAAACAATGTCATATATTATATTAGTTTATGAATCGCAATACATAATTCCAAACTTGTAAAACAATTCACAAAAATGGAACAGTTTATGGATATAATCCAAAATCATAAACATGTTTTCTTTGAGGATGTATTGTGATATCCCAGTTAAATAAAGAATATAAATTTTTCATATTTTGTATTATTTTTTAAATACTACTTTTACTTGAAAGGGGATGCTATGTTCGATGGCGTACCCGATATGCAACAACGGGTTTCTTGGAAATCCAACGATGCGCACAACACTGAGTTATACTGAAAAGTAATATAATAATATTATTATTTTAAATGGTCGTTAACGCCTAGACATTGTATTGGAGAGAAAGAATAGAACTAATAACAATATTATTATACATGTTTATTAGATGTTTTTACATTTATCTAATAAAACATTGAGGCTTCAAATGTGAATAAATCTAATTTTAAACATAATTTACTTTAAAAGGTTGATTTTCCACCTTTTGATGGCGAACCCTCATTAAATATAGTTTTGGTTACTTTTATATTTTCAATTTGACCAAATAAAATTATTCTTTAGAATTAGGATATCAAAATTCACTTTGGGTAAAAAATTTCTATTTTTCTAATAAAATTCAATTTTTGATGAATAGTGGAAAATATTGTATTTTAATTCAAAACTGCCTTTTAATCTAATTTATTTATATATTTATATTATATTTTTAATTTGTTTTAAAGTTTAATTAGATTTTATTTTCATCATTTAATCTAATTTTGGTCATTGGAATTAATTTCACTTCGAGATTGGACATAAACAAGTGTCAATCCTTTGATAGTTAATATTTCTTAAAAACACGTTTTTTGTTTTGACAATAGGAATTAATTTTGATTTAATTAATCAAACTTCTATGTTTTTAGTTTGGTAAAATAGACATTCTTTTTGAATTCGGAATATCAAATATTTCTTAGGATGAATTTTTTGTATTTTTCTGAAAAACTTCAATTTTTGTTGAATAATGAAACCACTAAGTAGTAGTTAAAACTGACATTTCCATTTAAATAAAATTTTATATCTTCTGTGAATTGAATTTCAAAAATCTGACATACATGGTTTTTATCAGTAAGTAAAATTTGGTTCAATAAGATGAAAATAGTTTTTGGTGAATAGTAATAATTGACTTTTATTTACCGCAGTTAAAGGTAAATAGGGTATTTCAAGGTAAAAAGAATATCATAATATTAAAAAATTACCTTAAAACCCGTCCTAACCTTATTGGATGATTCATGGCCGAACATGGTCATCTTTAGGTCTATTTTGGGACCCCAGGGTGCCACTTAAGAGTGATAATGACACTTTGTTTTAATTAATTTAAAGTATAGAAAAAATGACATAAACAAATAACTTTTAGTAAATTAATTTTTATATAAGGTTATATAAGTTATCTCTTAGACTATAAATATTCATTGTAAATCTAAAAAATTATTTTTTATAATTTTTAGACATTAAATAAATAGAATTATTTATGAAACAATAGTGATGCAGTGTTTACCTCATTAATAAATAATTTAAATAAATAATATTATAAAGATTAAAAAAATATCCAAAACTTGTCCAATTCTTATTATATGATTTTATTTTGACTTTGAGTCATCATATCTTCGAGTTTAATAAGTTTTAGACTTTTAGAAACCAAAAATCATTATATAATAAAATAATATTTTCACACTTTCCTAAAGACCCCCTCCTCCCCTTATAAAAACCCTCACTTATAACTCATTCCTCACACCTCTCAAGCCCCTTGTCTCGTCCAAAACCTACCAAAATAAGCTATAAATATCTATGTCTTCCTCATAGAATACTTACCTTAGGCAAAAGGATCTTCAAGTAAACTTTTTGGTTCAAAAAAAAGGGAGATACCCAATTTAAAGGTAACGTCTTCTCTTAAGTCCTTTTGTTTTATTTTACATCTCCAACCCCCTAAAATCTCATTATTCCTTTATTTTATAAAAAAACCAGTATCATAAATATACTAGGTTGGTTTTATGAGAAGTATTTTAACTACACTTACAAACACCTCCATCTAATGTGTAATGAACATACTGTTTCTGTGGATGGAAAACTAACACCTCACAAAATGACGATTGTTCAATTATCTCCTACCACCTCTTATGTCGGACATTACTATAGAACTATATTTATATATGATATATATTATGTTTATTATTTATTTATTCTCTTGTATTTATAATTTATTTCATACCATTATGGTTTCCATTATGATTAAACGCGATTATTTCATTTGAGGAAGTTGGGACTACTGCCCCCTTAAAGTGATATGACTCGTTCATACCATACATAGGATGTATAAAGGATGGAGTTATTGAAATTATATATGATATTATATTGGAATTATAATATAACTACGTATCATTAGGTTTTAATTCAATTAAAATATGAAATATAAATGAAAGTACGTTCATGCGTACGTACGGCTTACCATCTCCATGAACGGTGCATTTCATTTCTTATCTCCAAATGTTATGTACTATTATAAATACTTATATATACTATATATATATTATATATGTGATATATAAATCATTAATATCATTCTGGATATAATAGACTGTTGAAAACATGGACAACTTGTAATTATAAGGTGTTCATTTTTTACTCAAGTACCAAATATTGACAAAACGACCATTATTAACATAAATGATTACATAATTTTTATATCATGGTAATAAGTGATATAAAATGAATAATAAACATGAAAAAGGGTTCTTAATCAATTATAAATTAACTTAAATTTATTATTCAGGATGAACAAGGAACAAACAAGTCAAGTCAGACGCGAGGTAAGGGGTTTCTTATCTCACTTTAAATTCTGTGAGATTTCTATTTTGCCACTTATTTCTTTCATTTGGTGTATTTTTTACTGAAATTTTAAATATATTATCAATATTAACTTTATATTAATGGTATTATGTGATTATTTTGGTGGTTATTAACTTTTTTTCATATGAATCGATTGACTACAAGGAGGTAAGTGGTTTTCATCTCACTTTGTATTCTCGTGAGATTCATGCTATATTTGCCCCTATGTTATTTTGTGTGGTGTATGTACTTCCCATGATTGTATTCATTGTGTAATATAATTTAATTTATTGGTATTTACCTATTCAATGTATGATCCCTCTTTCATGTGGTGTATGTTTCATAAGTTACCAAATCGGTAAGGTAACTTTTTAACCCAATTTTCATTCCTAGGGTTAATCTTCTAGTTCTTAATTATGTCATTATATGATTATTTGTGGAATCACTAATTATATATTTATATTTTAATTTACACTCCTCCTTGTGTAGATATTATTTTTATACACATAATCACTCCATTGATAAATTCTCAAGTCATCGATATGAACTTGATAAAAGTGATTTTAACTCAATTTCCATTCATTGAGTTAAACATCCAAGTAATTGATGCTGTTTTCATAGAAATATGTGTGAATATTCTATGATTTATTTACACTAAATATCAAATCATATTTAGTATATTTATATTTTTCACACATTATTATGTCATTGATTGATCCTTATTCTAAAGATATGATCTTTGCAAGGGACTTTGTCTCAATTTACATTCCATTGAGACTTATTTGTTGTTAGACACTAATTCACTTTTATATAGGGTATATACTTCCCTTTAACATGTTATATAATGGATATATTTATTATCATGATATTATAAGCTTTGATTAATTTTATTCCTCAATTATTTGTATTCAAGCATCTCTCATTTGGTTAGGAATTCTTTAACTAAAATATCATTTTGAATGTTTTAAAGATTAATTCTTCTAAATATTTCTCACTAATTTCCATGTTTTAAAAATGATTTTAAGGATTTATTTATATAGACATTAATGTTTTAAAATTTTAATTCCTTTAAAATCTTCAAAGTGGTATGGGACACTTTGATTCAAAAATATATTTATTAATGGTTTTAAATGGTTTTAAAAATGGTTTGATAAAGAATTGATTTTTTCAATATCTTGAAATGATATATTGTAATTACAATGTGGAAATGTTATCTTTTATTTATGCTTGTGTTCTGTGTTATGATTATGGTTATTTGGAATTTTTTACATATACCAGTAGTTTCATGATAAACTTAGGGTGGGTGAGTCCGAGGTAGCTCTCTAATGCATTGGGTAATGTGATAGAGGTAAATGTTAATGTTTATCATAATAGATGTAGGGAATATACTGTAATGGGTATTCCAAATTTGACTCTCTATGTAGCTGTGATAGATACAATTTATGTATGTTATGAATTCCATAAGCTACATTTATGATGTATAATTTTTTTGTGTTATTCATAAATCTTATGATTTCCCAAGGTATGTTGTGATTGAAAAGTATGGTTTCATTGATTAGTATTTATTTATGGGTAATGTTTTCCTTCTTTATTTTATAACCCTTACTAAGATTTTTATGCTCACCCCATGTTTTGAAATGTGTTTCATAGGTCTTAAATATGAATAGTGTCAAGGATGGGATCAAGGAAAAGTCATGCTGTCTAAAACATAGAACTAGAAATGACTCTTTATTTCAAGAGTTTTTATTTTATGAAAAAATGGAAATTGAGTAGAAGTGTCTACCTTGTAATATTTGAGATGTAATGTAATAGTTATTTCATAATTCTCTAAAACTCTAAACCTGAAAAGATCCTCAGTGTGGATTATTTATTTAATACAAGATTATGTAATTTTTATGGTAGGTTCCTTATAGGTATATACTCATAAATCCTTCATAATGGTTTGTAAACCAAATGTGAATTATCATAAGCATATCCACCTGGAGTGTCATAACCAAGAGTGCAGCAAGGCCCGTTGTCATGCACTAGTTCCCATTTGAGTCTTGCTCAAAGTGGTGTTTTTAGGTTTTACCCCTAGCTACATCTGTTCCAGAGCCACCTCTACTTACTCATATCCATACAGGGATATATTTCTTAGAAAACTCACAAAATTTCTACATTACCAAAATTCTAGGATGTTCTTCTATATTAATCCTCATAGTCTGTCTTAGGGTAATGTTCTCTAATCAGAGTTTTTCTAAATATAGCTTTCATGATTTGTACTAAAATTCATCTAATACCAACTGTAATTCCCTGACCCCAATTACTCAGAGTCGGTACATTATTACATAGCATTGGAATGATCACAAGGGATCAAATCCCGAAAGACCGATCAGTTTAGTAGCCTTGGAAGTTATAGATACATTCATAAGTTTAACATTACATCATAAAATAAAAACTTAAAAAACATTTTCTCTCCATTTACCACACTTATATCTTTATCTTATCCCTAAAAGACATCCATAAAATATTTCTTCACATCCTGGGAAAAATAAAACATAGAAAGGGGTGATCTCAGATGCTCAGTAAGGATAAAAATATTGTGAAATCTTTCATAAATAAGCATAATCAATTAAGGTATTGTACAAGACTAAAACATAAGACTCTGAAACATAAAAGTTTTCATAATATGGCCAATATAAATCAAATAATTCCATTTACTTATTAAAATGGATATTCTACTAGTCAAAGAATCACATGCAATATCAATAGCCAATTTCATAATGACGGAATGCATAATGCCAGACTTCATAACCACATAGTCAAAGCCTTGTCCCAAGACTACAAATAATATTCTATCAAGGCCTTGTTCCAAGAAACTAGTTTGTCTCATGATACCTGTCAATGATTCGAGGAGATATAGCGGGCTCCACCCGTCACTTACTAAGTCTAATGCATTCCTCATATGAAAAGGTTTAAACATAACATAAACATTCATATTAAAACTTGCATACGAAATGTCAATACTTTATCCATAAACCATTAATGGTGTAAAAATTACACATCCATATTCAAACATATCACAAAACCTTAAATTAAATATTGAAGTTTTTTCTCATAATAAATCAACTTCAAACAAGCTTAAAATCCATCAAAGGATGTTGACATAGATGAAATCAAAACTTTTTTTAGAGAAATATCTATTTCCATTTTGAAATAATTTAAAAGGTATATAATTATAAAAGAAAACATTTATTATGAAAATATTCTTATAAGCTTGTATGGGAAGCTTAAACGATGTTATAACGGCAAAAAATAGATTCACCCACCGTATAAGTTAAAAAAAGACATTCTTACATTAATTTTGTCAAAAATGTCATAAAGTACCTTGTTTGGAAAACGATAGAAAGATTCCTTAAAAAACCTATATGGTAAAATAAGGGTATAAATGAATTTACCACATAGTATAGTAAATAGAAATAATTTTTTTAATTACATTTTTAAGAAAACACGGATGTGGATGATAAATAGGTCCCCTTAGATACTTACATATTAACAACCTCAGATAAGTAAAGAGATTGTAGAATTAACCCTTACCTTGTTATTTTTGTAAGTTGATGGTATATTAACCACTTGTATAATATTTAAAACATTGTTATTAAATTATACAAGAATCATATACATAAATATGATATCATATATGATCTTATAATATTGCTTTGTTAATAATATTTTTGTTGTATCATCATTTCAGGAGTTAACTGATTCATTTTCCTTTATATGATTGGTTACGTAATCCATGTTTGTTATGGATAAGATGTATTTGATTAATATACAGAATTATATTCTGTTCATAAATTTTTTTTTTAATCATAAAATGAAAATTATTCTTGAATGATTATGATGGGGAATGAATCTCATCGTGTTCGTGGAGACGGTAATCCGTACGTACGCATGAGAAAAAATATCATTATATTGATGGTGAAATTGTATGTAATTGGATGGTATATCATATATACAGAATCATTAACATGTTATATTTATTATTTACATTAGTTATACTCATTATTTTATCCTAATAATGAAGTTTTTGAATAACATACTACACCACGACGTGGAGACGGTAAGTCGTACGTACGCACATATGGTGACTTTATCATTTATAGGATGGATAGAATAACGAATATGGTAGTACCATATTTATAATAGAATCATAGTATGTATAAGGTATTGGATTTTTTATTTTGGTGTGGAAACAAAAAAGAAATGGTAAGTGGAAGAAGAAAAGAACTTGAAAGAGGGTAGTGAGATGTTTACCTCTTCTTCGGGTGTTTCCTTTTGAGTTGATCAAAAGGGATCCTTAGGTTGGCTTTATAATAAAAAAATGCCTCTAGGTCGAAGGTAGGATAGTTGAGAGGATATTTGGGCAGGTTTTAGCTGATCCAAATGGATTTGGAGGTGTGAATTTAAGAGAAGGGGAAGTACCCTTTTATAACAGAGGTGAGGGTCACTTTATGAAAATCTTGAAATATTATTTTATAATAAAATCATTTTCAGTTTATAATGGATCCAAAATTATTAATTTAGCAGATAAGGTAGGTCTGGGTCAAAAACCTCTCAACCAATAGGGTTTAGACAGGTTTAGGTCACCATATTAACATTATCTTCTAGATTTAACTCTTAGTTAAATAGTTTGACATTTACAATGTCTTTTTGAATTTTTATATTATATGGTTAATAAACTTACTATAACAAGCCAAGATAACCCAAAGTGGTTCATTATTAATATATATAACCTTATATAAGTCTTTTTTCTGAACTGTATATTTTTAGGAATATTATATCAATTAATAATATAGTATTTTTCTTTAAAACTCAATTATTCC
Source organism: Viscum album (assembly GCA_963277665.1). Lineage (NCBI taxonomy): Eukaryota > Viridiplantae > Streptophyta > Magnoliopsida > Santalales > Viscaceae > Viscum > Viscum album. Next base: position 113,825,921 of record OY728139.1, on the reverse strand, counting down.
AATTTTAACAATATTTAGTATTTAGTTTTTGTAAAAATCATAACAGTATGATTACTTTAAAAAAAAATTATTCAATCAACCCTAAAATGTCATATTAACCTATAAAATTATTTGACTTCATCATAAGTCTCAATTTACATTTATTTGGATATTAATAATATCAATTATTTTAATATTTCATTAATAAGGTAATTACTACATCATCATTGTGTCATAAATAAATTAAATTATTTAATGTATAAAAATTATAAATAAAAACCCATTAGGTAGGAAATATTTTTACATTTCTAATACATTTTTGTAGTTAAATTTATATTGTGTGTAAACCTATATTGAAAATGGTATAGTTATTAAACTTTGAATTTAACACTTTTAACTCTTCTTTAAATAAAATAATAATAAATGTCCTAATCTAATCCAAGTGAACCAAAAGGATAATATTTTATTCCTAAGGTTGTTTTTGGTCTAATTAAACTTATCCAATAGAATTAGGACATGTGTTAGGGTAATTATAATATCATTTTTACCCTTAATTACACTATTTACTTTTGACAAAGGTAAATAAAAGTCAAAGTTACTATTCATAAAAAATTATTTTCATCTTATTGAACCAAATTTTACTTACTTATGTGAATCGTGTCTCTCAGACTTTTGAAATTCAACTCACAGAAGCGGTAAAATTTTGTTTTATGGAAATTTGTAAATTCTGCTAGAAGGTGGGTAAAAGACAGTAAAAAGTTCAATAAAATTTTATTTATCTAATATTTTGAGAAATGACTCCAATGAATTCCATTGAACATATATAGATATTATGTATCTATTTTTACCTAAAATAAATTAAAATAAAATAACTAAATTTTTAAATAAATAGTCAGTTTTAAACAATAATGTAGTGTTTTCACTATTTATCAAAAATTAAAAGTTCTCAGAAAAATACCAAAAATTTACCCTAAGATAATTTTGATATTATAAATCCAAAAATGAAGTCCATTTTGAAAATTAATATTTTTTAATTTTCAAAAAGTGGGTATTACTATTCATAACGGTTAGTTTCATTGGTCATGATGTGTTAAAACTCCATGTTGCGTACAACGCAAGATACTGCATTATTCAAATGGAAACATAGAATGGAAGCTTGGGGTGTTACAATAGGTTAATGAATGTATCATAATTAAAGAGATATTAGGAATGATTTTATTAATTATATTATTTCCCTCTCTAGTTGTTGATACTTTATGCATATAATATTCATTTTGGTTTTAGTTAATGCCTTTAATAAGGAAGAATTGTGTTAAAAATTATTCTTGTGGGAAATGTAAGGATTTTCACCATGAGAAACTAAGCGATAAGCTAGATGGAAAGAGATTATTTCCTTGTGAAAGTCTCTCAAGATATGTGTTATAATGAGCTTCCAAATGACCAAAATAAAGAGAAATATACAATTGATTCATTCATTATGCAACTTCAACATTCCCTCAGCAGGGCCTCTAATCCTCTAGTTTCTAAGAAATTTGTTAGTGACACTAAAAAGATATTGTATATTATATAATTATGTGGGAATGAAAGTTTTTTCCTAACCATTTATCATTTAAAATGTGGTGTATATCAATAGAGGACTCTTATTATCAATATGTTAAGTGATGAAGAAATTTAATCCATGAAATGGGAATATTTTTTGAATTTAATTTTCATTAAGTAATTTCCTCAGAATTTTTGAATGAAAATAAAAATTTAATTATTTAAGTTAATGAATAATTATGATGAATCGATTAGAACATAAGGGAAAAATATTACTATATTTGCAAGTAAAAATTCTATTTTTATCATTGAAACTGGAAGAACATTTTTCTTATTCTTTTCTGTCTTAAGACAAAGTCTATGAATAGAGTTAGCCAAAAGGAAATTTAGTATCTATAAAGAAATAATTTCGAGTGATATCAATGTAGAAATAGAGACTGGAGACTCCATGTATTCACATTTTTTTGCGGATAAGATGAGAAAGATGTAATTTGGAGGAAATTCTAATAATATAGACCTTAGAGGAATGAAAATTTATCTAGCTTCATCTGAATAGTGTGGAAGGAAGCATGGGAAAATTTATTTTATGGGATAGGTGCATGTTCAATGTGTAGAAATTATAGACATTGATAAAATGAATGTAGAAGGGATATGAAAATAATTATCATTAAATGAAAAAAGAAAATATAAATCAAAAGCAGCAATCACAGTCCAATGCATTAATTGAAAAGATTATGGAAAATTATACCAACGTGTGGATGAATGTGAGAGTTAATAATGAAAATTGAATTCAGCAAGGTTTTAAGATATAAGGTAAAATGAATGCTCCTTCAAACATAACTAATAATGTATGGTATGATAAAAAAGGGATTAAAGGTACCTTATCATCCACTTTATAACTGAAAATTTATTATTTAATTAAGTCTCTACCCAATTTTGTATATCATAAGAATTTTGAAAGTGTATCACATAACCACATCAATGATTAAATGATAATAATCATTAAAAAAATCCAAATGGTGTGATGATCACTTATGAAGTCTATTTTACATATTAGATAGAATTTTGTTGGAGTAGGATTTTTGATAATATTGTTATTATCCATCTAGTTTAATTTTATGTGATTTTGATCAAATATTAGATCTCTATATATAGATACCATATGAAATTCTGAGGAAGTGATTATACATTTAATATTCTGAATCACCCAATGAGAGTTTGTTGATTTTATGGTGAATATAAACTTATAATGGAATGAAATTAAATTATGTGGGTCTTACAACATATTCATGAGTGTTATTTATCTCAAATGGTTGTGGATAAAATCCAGATGTTATATATTATTATTCAGAAATATTTTGATATACTTCTAGAAGAGTGTTCTAGTATTCCCAAGATCTATGAAGTTGAATTTTCTATATAAATCATACCTATTGTAACACCTATTTCAATGGATACTTATAAAATTGACCCAATTTAGTTATAAGAATAAAATAATAAAATATAGGATAATATAGATAAGGTATTCATTTATTAAATTATTTCCCCATGTGAAGCACCTACTGTTCTTGTTAAAAAGAAATTTGGATCAATATGTCTCTATGTTGATTATAATTATTTTAATAATATCAAAATGAAAAATAACTATTATTTAACTTTTATTGATGTTTTTATTGATCAATTTCAAGGATCTAAATTATTTTAAATTATTTATCTTTGATTGTGATACTATTGGTTATAGTTGAAAAGAGAGGGAATACACATGATATCCTTCCATACCAGTATGGGAATTATAAATATATAGTGATTCCATTTGGAAGTACCAATTTCCCTGATATCTTTATGGATCTAATTAATTTAGTCTCTGTAAATTACATTTATCAATTTGTGTTCAAATTTATAGATGATATTCTCATATATTCCAATAGTAAGGAGGGGATGAAGATTATTTTAGGATTGAATTGAAGAACAAAAAAAAAATAATTACTTCTTTTATAAATTTATAAAATGTGAATTTTATAATTATAAACTACCATTCTTAATCAATTTACTTAAATGAAATAGAATATAAATTGATCCATTAAAGATTTAAGTTATTTATAATTTAATCCAAATAACCATAGTCAGTAAAACAAATAGAAATCATGGATTTAATGGTTTTTATGAAAATATTTTGAAAAATATATCATGGTTATAAAATACACTAACAAATTATACATAGAAGGCATTTATGTTCATATAGATCGATAAATGTGACTAGAATTTCAAGGAACTGAAGAGAAGGGTAGTGGGAGAATGTTTCCTCACACTACCCTTTAGTGGAAAAGGGTTAATAATCTAGAATGGTCCATAAATAGGTTATGGATTGTTTTCTCATATGGAATTAAATGGGTGTAACATATGCCACATTCTAATTGATGATTTAAGAATAAAATTACCCACCTCATGATTTGGAGCTGGTTGTTGTGGATTTTTCTTTGAAGATATGGAGGTATTATATTAATGATTAAATATGTGATACCTATATACAGTAATTATAAAATACTATTGTATATATTTACATAGAAAGAGTTAAATAGTTTTCCAGTTTGAGTTTATTAAATATTATGACTAACTAATATATAACTTCCTTAAGAAGGTGAATAAGGTGGATGATGCTTTAAGTTAAAATGAATATGCCAGCTTGTCCTTGATGATCATTGAAGGATATATAATATTTATAGCTTTAAAGATTACAAATATTTAAATCATGGTGGAGGGGGGTAAATCCAGTCTTTATTAGATGAATATTCTATTGTTTGTTTATATAAAGATTAAATAGGATCAAAAGGAGGATGTAGTTCTGCATAAGAAGTTAAGGAATGTTCTTAAATTCAATGTATACTATGATAGAATGAAAAAGTACAAGATAAATGCATGTTTTTCATCAATACATGAATTGAAGTAAAAACTTTAGGATAAAACATATATCTCATAATTCTCTATCCATCATGGGAGTAAATATATATATATATATATTGGAGTAAATTTCTAGAGGGGAAAGATAATGAGAGATATTGCAGAGTATGTTTATCAATGCTTGTTATATCAATAAGTTAATTCTTAATGTTAGATGTCAAATGGGATGATGAATCTGTTTCCCATACCTATATAAAATTGGGAAAATATCACTATGTATTTCATCACAGGACTCCCCAAGAAATATAAGGAACATAAAACCATTTTTTAGTCAATATCCTAATGAAGTCAACAAATTTTATAGCTATCAAAGAAAATTTCTATCTTGGAAAACATTCTATTATATAAAATAAGGAAGTGGTAAGGTTTGATGGAGTACCACTTTCAGTTGTATCTAATTGAGTCCCATGTTTTACCTCAATGTTTTAGATATTTCCTTCTAAAACATTGAATAATGAGTTAATCAATGGTACTATGTATCATTCTTAGAAATAAAGTTCATTTTAGTAAAACCATAGAGGATATGATGGAAAATTTATATATTTATTTCAGTGGAAGTTTGTATCAAGTACTTAATCTAGTATAAATTTCATACAACAATAGATTTCACTCAAGGATTAAGATGGATCCATATAGATACCTCTATTGAAATAATTGGAGATCTGTTATCCGCCAATATAAAATTAGATAATGAAATATATTTGTACTTAAACTTTGTGAGGAAATTATTTAGAAATTTATATCCTTTCAATGAAATATTAGGGAATCTTAGAGTCGACAGAATAGTTATTCCAATAACCATTGATGAGATCTGGATTTTGACATTAGATAAATTTTATTCATACAAATATCTCTATAGAATAATCTTATGATATATGGAAGGAAGTGGAAACTGAAAAATAGATACATTGGTCCTAATTATATTATTTATTGAGTGGGGATGTTATCTTATCAATTAGTGCTTCCATTGATCCACTCCCAAGTTCATAATATGTTAAATTAGCTATTTTGTTGAAGTACATATTGTTTATTAACATGTAAATATCTTATAGGTCATACCATACGATCATGATCATTCTTATGATCAAAATTAGTAAAAATGAAGGAATATAATGATAATGCCCTATGCAATATGATCACTCACCTAGAAAATGTTTTTTAGAGAAACTATAAATTTAAGGAAGATATATGGGAACATGAGGATGTAATGTAGAATTAGTATACCCTTATATTTCAATTATAATTAAAATATTTTATGGATAATTATTATAAGTTGGTATAATTTATCTCCCTAATATTTAAGAATATTATTCTCTTAATTGAATTTGATATGTTTGATATCTTCTAATATAAACAATACATAACTTATGTAAATAATGTCTTATAAAAAATATAAAATTTAAGGAATTAATAGATATTTATATAAAATTGATAAAATTTACATAATAAAACTAAGTAATAACATGAAAGAAATATTTTAGAAATGAAAATCATTTTTATTCTAATAATTCATGGCTAAGAGGATTTTTTTTACATCCATTATTATTATGAATATTTTTATTCAGATTTTAATTTTCATTATTTCAAGAAAAAAATTATTTAAAAGTATTATTTTCACATATATAAAATTACTTGATCATTCATAAATTTATTATTAAATGATTAAAAATAAAGATAAAATGATTTTAATGTCAAACATGTATTTTTCAGAAAATTAGTTTTATACATATAAGGAGATTTTACATGGTTAGCATAAATTGATACATATTAATGAATTATTTAAAATAAATATGTTTATATTATATTAAATAAAATTGTTTATCTTTATTTTAATGGTTTATATTTTTAATTTAATGAAAATAAAATCTTTTAATTCTTAGAAATACATTTTTTTTATAAAGTTGTTTTATTTCATTTTATGAATAGATATTAGAATTAATTTCTACCATGTTTAAAAATTTAATCATAAAAATAGATTCTAAGTTTAGAATCATTCTGTATATTTTTTTATAAGGTTAATATACTTTTTTTTCATAAAAATAAGATTCCATGGTAAAAATTATATCATAATGGTAAGTGTAAGAAGGGTTAATAAAGGAGATAAATTAAGAGATAAGACATCAATTATCATTGAAATGTAGTATTTTGTATTTTGAGTGTAATTAAACCCTAAAATACCCCATATTCAAAAAAAACCATTTTTTCAGTTTTATATGAAAATAAATTAATATTGTTTCAAATTATTGAGTATTTTCATGGTGCATCTCCCCTCACTTATGAAAGGGAACCTCCTCTTTTCACATACTCACGTAGTTTGAGAACCTCAGTTTAGAAAATCCAACCCAAAAAATCATTCAAAATTTCCCAACACATCATATAGTCCCTATTCTATCCATATTACTATATGAAGATGGATTAAAGTGTAAGCCAAAGGAGGATACTCAGAAAATATGTAATTATATTCACTGATTTATTTCAAGTTTCGTTCTTATTATGCCATAAAAAAATATTCCATAACAATCATAATATAATTAAATGAGTATATTTACTATATGTAACTTTTTTAAAATTAATGTTACATCCGTTTTCTTTTTTCTTCTCATCTAATGGAAAATTAAATCATTTATCATGAATACATACAGACTACCTTCTCTATAGAATAATGTGTTTCATTTTTCATCACCAACCTTTAAGGATGGTTATGTTTGTGGATTTATGTAATATATATCATATATATGATATAATTATGACCCTAAAAAATTATTTATTACCTCCCATTATTACCATTAATTTAAAATGATATCCTCACTCATTCGTACATACGGGATACTACCTCCATGAAGTAATTTAATTCATTTTTATTCAATGAATTAAATTTATGGTAATATAAATTTGTAAAATCAATAAATAAATATTTTAATGAAATTTATATTTTTTGGAGATAATAAAACCATGACCAATATGCAAGGATCAAAATCTCTGAACTGAAACATATATGAAAAAAACCTGTAGAAACCCCGATATTGATTTTAATGAAGAATTGATAATAAATAGATGATTTTACTTGTAAGGTAATTATATACACTAAGATAAATATTAATATTATTTTACTACAGATTTAAAAAAAGTATAAATTTATTATATAAGAGGATAAATATTTCATGAGGAATCTTCTGACTTGTGGTAATGTTTTATGATAAAATGTCATTTTTATTTGGGGTTTTAATTTTTAAACATCCATTGGGAATATTTTATACTCTATATCTCACAGAATACAATATTTTTTCTTATAATGTAGTTATTTATGGGGATTTCATGTATTCTTTCAATTTCCCCCCTTTTTTATTCAAACATACATAAAATATTTTTTAATGAAATCCAACTTCATTTCTCTTTTTGGACAAGAATTTTATTCCTCCATGACCATGTTATTAAAATTATTTTAGTGAAATTTTTATTTAATGGATGATATATTTATTTTTTACAACTTCTTAAATCATTTATAAATTAATCAATGTAATCTTTTAAAATATTTTTTATCCCACCCACTTTTGAATTTTGTTAAAAATTGTGAAAAGAATTTTTATTTTAATGAATAAACAATGAACTGATTTTTCCATCATCATGTCCTTTTTTATGATTTTAAATACTTTGTAAGTTTCCATTTATTTACAAGGAAAATTATATTCCCATTTTATAATAATTTTTAGATTTAAAAGGTTACAAAAAGGATGTTTTCTATTATTTTTAGAAGAATTCTTCTAATATTTTTATAAAATTATTTTTCATCTATATCAAAAACCATTATGGAATATTATTTTTCACTAAGGATATTCTATGATGATTCAATCTAATTTCTTTATATGGATGGTTCATGATGATGATTCTATAAATAAGTTCTTATGAATCCCATTTCATTCCCGTGGGTTAATTATGCTATGATGTAATGATGATTATTTTTATGATATTGTGGATAATATATATATATGGTTCTTATTATGTAAATGGTGGGAACATAATTATATAGCCCAAAAATGAATTTATTAAAAATTTATCTCATGAGAAAATATAAAAGGGAAATTGGACTCAACCTAATCTAATATGGGTCTCTTTCCACCATGAATGAAAATGTAATTGTGAGTGAACCCAATCCACAATGAGTCTTTATCTACTATGTTACATTGATAATCATATTAATCCTTGAAAAATAAAAATGTTTTATATTCTTATGATTATTCCACATTCCTATAACATGTTCATATGATTGTGTTATGCTCTTATGGATCATGATTTATTATGGATGATTTCACACTCTTATGACTTATGTTAATTATTATGAAAATGTTTTATGTCATGACTCATGATATATGATCTATTACTAGTTATGTGTGAATATTATATGTTATTTTCATGATCTCATACACTTATTCTAATCTTATTATCACTTATGATACTCGATTAATGTCTCCCATGTTTACCTTTTCTAATTATATACAGTCACCCTTTCTTATGTTTCCATTTCCCCAGGTTATGAAAGAATGTTTTATGTAGTAAATGTTAAAAATTGTACTATTTTTTAAAACAATTGTTTAATAAGTTTAAGATATTTTGTGAAATAATTTTATTATGTATCTTGCTAATAAAGTACTAAAAAATTATGATTTAGTGGTGTGTATTATTTTTGAGAGGTATTGATAATTTATATAAAATTATATAATATTTATGCATGGTATTCTTAAGTAACCTAAACTTCCACCATTTCATGGGTACCTATCACCAATGTTGAACCATTATTTATTAAATGAATATAAATTAGTTTTCTAATCAATATTAATTACGCAACATGAAGTAGGTTCTAATTAGAAGTATATCTCCCAAAAGTATAATCTAATAGTTACTTTTCCTCTTATATGACCATTGTGGAGTCACTTTTTTGGTGTGTGGGTAGTGAGTCTTATAATATTTCTTGAAAATGTGAAATTTATCCCATGGATACTTAATCTTCATTATCTTGGGTCTATAATAACATGAATGAATCTAATGAAATAGTTCATGGAAAATAATTTTTCATTTTAGCTTCAGTAAAATATGAATCAAATATTGGAAGAGAAGAATAATATCCCTCATATGTTTCATATTGTTATTTTTATTTGAATATAAGTCCACTTTTAATCCATTCATAGTTACATGAAATATAAATTATTCATGTTCTCCTCAACCACATGTATATGTGTATAAATTTTCATGATGGTTGGTTTATCTCATTGAAGATCACACCACTCCTCAATACCTTCCACATAGAACTAAGAGTAAATAATGAAAAATCTACAAACAATTTTAATATGTATTGAGAAACATATTGTTTCATATTTCCTTTTTGTTATTTATCAATCTCCATGAAACCTTCCACTATAATAATCATAACAACCCCTATGTTTATTAGTAAAAAATTAAATGTTGTCTTCTAAGGAGGGTGAGCTAGTATCAAAGTTTTTAAATATCAAACATTAATTTGGAAAATGTAATATATTTACAATGTGACTATGGAATGTGAATTAAAAAACTTAATCCCTAATAAAAATAAAATTCTAATCACAAAATATCGTGATTCAGGATAAAAAAAGGATTTAAATACTTGTGAATAGAAAACATTGATTTAATAGTAATAATTCCATTGAAATGTATAGTGGTTTTTCATGATGATAAGTCACTTATTAATATTTTTTAATGATTATTTTTTAATAATGTAAAAAACTAATAAGATTTATAATGTTTTTTTGTTCCTGACAATATATTAAAGAGATAAAAATCCAAAACAACTGTTAATATGGAAGTTTCCCAGTCATACCTTCATTATACATATGTGTTTAAATAATTCAATTGATAATGAAATTGATTAAATTATTTCATCACCATCCCCTAATAAGAATTTGGGATCCCATACTCTTCTAAATCTCATCAGTAAACATAATATCATATATATATGGTTATTATGAACATTCCATCACAATATACATGTCACCAAACTCCACCTGACTTCATCATTTTTTTCATAACTTGAGCCCCTATATTCTATAATATATAGATATAATTTGAAAAATAGTGGGATATTGAATTACTAGATATTGGAACAATATAAGGAGAATACTAGGGATGATGGATGATTTCCACAATATTCAAAAAACAATCATACTTCCCCATAATTTCTAGGTAAAACCATTATAAATATAAATTGGGATTCAATTAATTATTATACTCCAATTGGTATTTATAACCATTTTTTAGTAATAAATATTCATGGAGTTGAGATATCAAGTATATAGAATAAATAAATAATTTAAAATATAAAAAAAATATAATTTCATTTCATTCCATATAATATAAACCAAACACTAATTAGAATAAGAAAAAATGTTTCAAGAACAACATTGTAAGGTGTAATTGAGAGTACCCTATACCACCGTCATATCTATTTACATCCATAAAAAACCTATTCTAAAAATAATTGAAAAAATGAAATCTCTTTGAGAAAATAATCTCCTGATCAAGTTATAATTGCATTCAAAAATAATTAGAGGATGAAATTATTTATTATAATGCAGATGTAGTATAATACAAGTGTGGTATGACATGATTACACAATTTTTATGTTAAAAATATTGGGTGTATGTACTAATGTTTTTGGTTAATATAATAATGATATTTAACATTGGGATTCAATGAATAATTATTTTCTTGTGGAATTTAGTGGACCCATATAGTGTGTTTTCCATCTTGGTCACATCAACATGGATTCAAAAGATGAAAGAATTGATTTGTGATGATTCAGAAACTAATCTTATAGGCATGGGACTTCTCAAATCATGATTCAAGATCTAGTATGTGGGTAGAGCCTAATGAAGATGTGTTTTTTAGTATGAGATCATAATCATGGCGATGATCCTGAATGTTTGTAAATAAACTTAGGAATGTTCCATTCTATGAACTGAAAAATTAAAGGGAACAATATTTTTTACTATGGGAGGATAGATTTAGTATTTAGATTTAGATCTTGAGTAGGACAATGTATTTTTCACCTTCTATGTTTCGACCTTCAAATTTACATAAATAACACTAGAAGACAAATATACCCTATAAAATTAGATTATACATATGTAAAAAGTTATCAGACAAATTTTTTCTCTAATTTGGATTTCATAATCTTCAATGAGGAATCATTGATCAATATTGTAAAAATATATGTTTTATTTATAATTTAAAACCCATCCCTTGATTTATCTTGGAGGGTTAGGTATTTAATGATGTCAGGTACTCAAAATCGACTTTGAGGAGCTTCTACTTTGTAGTGGTTGTTTCTTGGGATGTATTGTACACTTTTGGTATGGTGATTCACCATTGGAGGGGATATAGATAATTAGTCGAGGATTTGGTGAATGATTCACATGAAGAGAGTTGGTAGAATTCAAGATATAGTTATGAGAAAGATAAGGAATATGAAGGTGGAATGAATTCGTTCATTTTAACTCATACACATATATACTAAGGACTCATATATTAGATTCATTTCAGTCATACATAGATGTAAGACCTCATATGTGAAGTTGGCGTGGATTGCCTCTCATTATTTTAAAGTCCATCAAAACTAACTTATATTGGTTATTAAAAACACACATTGTAGTTATCTTGGTAATTTAAACATGAATTAAATTCACATAGATCTTATTATCATAAAACACATGACATTCAAGGTTTAATTCTGAAGAAAATTTATCAGAAAATTATAAAACAAATCTAGATTTATTTTATTCCCTTGAAGTAAATCATTATAAATTTTTTTTATTAATACCCATTTATAAACAAGAGATGAGTGAGTATAAATAGTTAATTATAGATACCATTCTTAATATAATATCATTTTATCACCCAGTTTAGAAGAATAGATCAATATCTAATCTCCCAAACCTCTCCATAAAAATAAATCTATAAATATAACATGAAAAAAATTACATAATATTTATAATTTTCATCATTGATATAAGATTATACTCTTTTTTTTTACTTTTATCAAGTACATTTATTTTAATAGCACTATATAATTATACTACATACATGTGACGTTAATGTTGTACACACTAATTGGGATGTCATTATCCCAATATTGAATTCAATAAATAATAGACTTCCTAAATATAGTATATTTTTTATATAGGATCCACTAGTCTCTAAGGGAAATATTTATTCTATCATCTCTTATTCTTTAAAAATCCTCCACCATCTCTTAAAGGAGATCTATAATATTCCTCTGGATGGCACTACATCAACTAAAATATTATATTATCACTCAAGAAAGAATTGTTAAAATTTCTAGATTATGTAGACAAGTGTTAATGGTAGGTAGTTCTATTATATCTCCTCAAACAAACATGTGTGTTGATCACAACTATTTTCTTCTCTAAAATGGTCTCAACACTTGAATAATCTATAAAATTTTATAAGAAAATCCATCCTCAAATTAATCTTTTTCTTGCTTCCTTCAGTGATGTTTATTTATTTATTTATGGATGAACACGTTTTCAAATGACCTATAAACTTTTAATCAACTCCCAAAATATGTAGTAAGAATGTTAGAGTTAGTTATCTGTCTATTTTTTTATATCTCACAAAAGGATCAGTTGTGGTAATAGACTCAAATACAACAACAATTTTTCTTCAATATTATTAATATATTAAATAACCACTACACATGTGAGTATTTTATCATTATTCAAATAAGGAAACTCTAAGATTATTTTAAATAGAAAAAATTAATTAAAAATTAGTCTCCGAATTCTGTTATGTATTCCAAAAATACTTGTGGTTTTCAAATTATTTTGATATAAAATATCACAACTTTATCTTACGTACTCTCTATTTCTTTAAATTGGTCTATGATGGTGTGAAAAAGATACATATTGTTCAATATTTTCTTATTCTGATATTGATAAAATCTTTTTATATTAACATCAAAAATAAAAAAATTCTATAATTATAATTTCATGAATCCAAACTCATATGAATCGTTTAATATTATTCACTCATTAGAATAAATATTATTTTAGATACTCAACATTACATTAACATATACTATGACTACATTTTTGAAATCCAGTGGGATCCTTGGATCACCCTTATATAAAGTTTAGATAACCATCACATAGGTCTATTTCCCCTCAAATTACTTTTAATGAACTTCTTATTATCTATATGCATCTCCTAGTTTATCATAGATACCTTCACCCAATATCTAGATTACCTTTAAATTATCCTTTCATAATGACCTTTATGCATCTAGGTTTTACCATTATATTATATTATTGGTTTACATTGACACAAAATATTTTTACCATTATGAATGTTTTTCATAAGTGTGGCCTATATTTTGGTCTACTGAACCATGGTACGACCCTAGTATTGCTCTCATAGACTCCCACATTTCCCTTATGTTAAGTGAAATAAAAAAATATTAACTTTTCATATTCATTATATTACCTTTAAAAAAATTCCATAAATTTTGTATTTCCATTATAAAATATATATCATGTTACCTCTATATATAATACATTACTACCTTATGTAGGCAGTGCACGTTTCATGCATTCATAACCATTATTCATGAAATATTTTTTTTAACATACTAGTATATTTGTATCATCTTTAATAATTGGATCACTACTCAATTACCATTGAAATGTTTCATAGATATATATGATGGCACCTAGAATCACTACATGAACAATAGTGACATGAATCATATTTGGATGTCAAGTTCTTTAGGAAACATAATATAGTCTCATTGTGTGTGGTAGTATTTTTAGATGGATGAATGGTTCGTACTTCACTGAGTATCACATATAATATTCCATTAGTATACATCTTCTTTGTTTCAATGTTCACTTCATCCATTTCCCATTTAATTCCATTGTTTTCATTCACCTCTAGTGGCACATCATTCCACACACATGGTATAAGAAAACCCCCTTCACCCTTTTACTTTGACTCTAACCCATGTAGGTTTCTACACACATATTATGATTTTCTCGACAAGCTCCTGACATTATTCTTGGATGAATCCCATTGATAGCTATAGTGTTTTTTTGGTTGAGTTGGAAAAATAGATGGATTTGTTTTATTTTCATCCTAATTTGTTTTCACACATAATAGTTACAAAAATCTATTATTTGTATGCTTAAAACTCAACACTAATTCTATTATTTTAATATCTTATTTCATATTTACATCCACACATCAAATTTTCCATTATTGAAATAATATGGAATAAAATACTATTCTAATATTCTCTTTTAAATATTATTTGTTTTGGTTTCAAATAACCTATAATAGCATTATGTAAATATGTGTGTCTAAAAAAATTCATCTACCACATATTGATAATAAATATAATAGTGTTTTTAGGGTTAATAAATAATTTGTCACAAAAAAAACATTATCCTTCCACTTCTGAATTTCCATTCATTGTGAATTAATTAAAATAAGGATTGGCATTCCCAGTTTTCTATGTGATGAACCCCTAGTTAGAAAATTTTATTTCTACATGGGAAAACCCAATGTAGAAAATAATAATAACTAAACAAGGTTCTCAACATTTTCTATTAATCAACATACATGAGATACCATAATCAATTCATTATTTTTTGGGTTTCCACTCATGTTTAAAACCCTTGAAAACAGTTCATGTGAATAAAGGTTTACACCCATTTCACTCTTCTTTCAAATCAAATAACACTACCCCATTAGAGAATATTTAACATAAATAAAGAATGGATATAAAATAATATTATAATACTTCATCTTTCAATTTTATGAGTGTTATCAAGAAATTATATATTATTGAAATTAATATACATGACAATTTACTTTATAGAATCCCTTTATAGCTATACAACTTAATACACATCAAATATTGTTCACACATTTTTAGGTTGGAACAAGTCATTGACAATAATTTTTATATGAATTATATTACACGATTTCCTATAAATTACTCATAAAATTGTTTTTAAATATAAGTACACATGGCATGATTTTATTTTTTGGATAAAAATTTAATTATTTCATAAATTTTCACATTTAAATCCTTAATTAAAAATGAATTTCACCTCCTTAAATTTAATATTGTATTCTTTCACCCAAGGATAAGAGAATAAAGCCACATAAATTTTTATAGAAATTAACATAATAAATTTTTGAAAATCATGAATGTATTTCAGTGAAGAACAATGAAATCATATCAAAATCTTCCCCATTTTTCTCTACCTTATAGAGACACAACACAATAAACATAATCATGGTGTTTCTATTTTATATATGAGTTTTTTAATTTCCATGTAGAGTATTCACTAACATAGTTACTACAACCTATGTGTTTTCTGGTTTTAATATCTTAAAAATGTAATCTAATTCTCCCCTAGAGAACCATATTCACATTAAATTCTCTAGATTACAAAAACATAAATATAACATTAAATTTATATAATAAGTTGGATCTCACAGATCAATGATGTGATAATCTAGGTTTAAAATTTATTCTCCACTACCATATATTATCCTTCTTTCTTAATTTTTGGATGGACCCTTTAAAATGAAGTTCATATATCTCAAGATTTTATTCTTTGGAACTATAAAACCCCAATATTAACATACATAAACAATACAAAAAAAATTGGAATACTTAAAACATTTCACAAAAAATACCCAAAAACCATATAGTTTAGTACCTTTGGAAACATGGAAATAAAAACAATGATACATGTATGAGCAAAATTATCTCCCACTAGGTTATTCATGACTATAAAACTTTTTATACACACCGTACATAATAAATTTCTTCATACCCTAGGGAAGGAAATATAAAATCAAAGATCTCAGATGTTCTATAAGGGAAACAATGGAGACATGCAAGAATAAACATGAGCATAAGGGCATGAGAATGTGATCATGACATTATAAGATCATACCCTATATATCAAAAATCGTAAAAAGGAATCGAGAAATAATTTTTTAAGTTAATTAGTAATGAATCATAAAGAAAACAAAATCATAAAAATATAATATGATTAATACATGATATTTTTTCATACACATAAACATAGAAAATCACATTTTAATGATACTTACCAAGACATTCACAACATTTTACGCTTGAAAAAAAACTTTTGTACCATATTCATGCTTAGGATAACCTCACATGTACCCTCTTGTTTTGAGATTAGGATATCAACCCATGTACCCTATTTTTTGGGATTAAGATGCCCTCTTGTTTCAGGCTTGGGATTCCCTCTCATGTACCCTCTTATTTATGGCATGGGATTCCCTATCGTGTACCCAATTTATCTCAAAAACCCTTTATCATTACCTAATGAAATGGAGCGAGATATATGTCACACCCATCCCATAATAGAATCATACATATCATGCCAGAAATAAGAGTATTTTATAAATCATGAACCATATAAATCATGTATCATACCATGACCCATAAAATGAAATGGGTTTTAAAAAACATCATATCATAACCCATTAAATGAAATGGGTATCATAAAAATTTAATAATATCATAACCTATGGAAAATATATTGGTTTCATAATAATTTGATCCTATAATAACCTGCAAAAGGATGTGTGTTTCATAATAATTCATCATTATATATCTCATTGAAGACAAACAGGATTAATAATAATATAATTCTTAGAAGGGGAATGGATTTAAAAATCATATATCCCATTAAATAGAAATGGGATTTTATAAACAAAATTTTATCAAAACATAAAACATTCAGAAAATGAGTTTATATGGTACCTTTAGATCATTTTACAAAAATTCATGAGTAACAACAATGTATATCATCTTATATGGAAAATGTTTTTGAAATATATTGTCAAAACATTTCTTGTGGAAAATATATTTTGTTTTTTGGAAAAATCTTTTCAAAATATAAAACCATTTGGAATCCATTTTCCTGAACAAAGTTGAAAAATTATAATGGATGATTTGAAAACATTTTTAAAACCTCCTCATTTCAAAAAAACTTGAAAACACATAATAAAATCCTCAAAATTTATTCGAACAAATTTCTGTAAAAATACTTTGAAAACAAATAAAATAATATTTGAAAATAATTTAAACAATAAATACTTTTTGAAAACCCTTTTCATCGAAATCACATATAAATAATGGATTTACAAAATATGAGGAAAAAAATCTTTTTAAAAAATAACTTTTTAACATTATAAAATAATATTTAAGGGAATGAAATTCATGATATTGGTTAAATCCATACATGAAAAACATTCCTTTTGCACTATAAAAAGTTTAGAAAAATGGCTCGACCAGAAAATGGCAATAAGATTCTGTTCTAAGAAATCTATAGTTTAAAAAGTTGAAAAATGGATTAAAATGTATTTTAAATATCATAAGATAATATTATAATATTTTTGGGAACTTTTATTTTTGGAAAACATGGTATGAATGAATATATATTTTTTCAATCGAAGAGAGGGTAAGTTCGGGCTTCCTTAAAAACACATTACTAACTATATTAGGTACAAAGGAGTGGAAAAAATTATACCAATATATGAATATATCATGAATAAATATTGTAGAATAAAATTAAAGAGTTTTCTTGAGTGGTGTATAACAATATTTCCTCAAATGATGCATAAATAGAAACAATCTCGAAAAGTGATGAGATTGTTTCAATAAACACTTACCACTTTATAACATTGAACCATACTCCCCAATTGAAAAAATTAAATTAAATTGAGGTTAAAAATTAATTAAAATAATTTTATTAATTATATAATATTTTAAAGGAATTATATAAACCTTGTGGAAAAATATGAGTGTATAACATGGCATGTGTCATAATGATGGAAAATTGACACAAAATTATTGTACCGATTTGGTAACTTCTGAAACATAAAACACATGAAATAAATATAACAAAATGTGAATGTAAGTACCAAAGAATTTTAATTAGAATAATAATTTAATATATCCATGGGAATTATGAACACCAAAAAAGGAATGAGTGGTGAATCAATCATGTTTCTTATGGAAACAAAAAGTGAGATGAAATTCCCTTACCATGTGACTTGACACTCATAACACTAATACGAACATCTTGTATAATAAATATTAGTTAATAATAAATTGATAACATAAAAATATTATTATATCTAATACCATATATAGTTTTATTATGAATTTATATTACCCACTTGTTAATAATTCTATGTTAACATTTCACTTCAGCTAAAATTGACTTTGTTCTTTCATATGTCTTAATTTGTTATGTTTTGCTCATTATACATATTTCATGATTTAAAAAATGTAAAAAATTATTTAAATCTACTTTATATTCAGTATATGTTTTCTATAATATTCTATAGAATTTAGAAGTATGAGATGTGATACACCTTTTATGGAGATGGTAGGTCGTACGTATGCATAAACGCTTATTCATTTTTTTTTAAATATTGAATCTAAAGAAAGTAAATTATGTATATTAAAATATAATATCATTAATGTACCATTATTATTCAATATATACCATATAATTTCACTAAAACCATCCTTAATACATTTCATGTAATGTGTGAACGAATTGCATCACTTTGATGGGGTGGTAGTCCACACATCCTCAAACGAAATTATCGTATTTACAAAAAATGTATAGTATAATTATATGTGTTGTAAAATAATTAAAGAAGATTAATGAAATAATAAGTATAATATATATAATATATAAATTTTGTATCTATCATAATACTCACCATGGGAGGTGGTAAAGAAAGAACTAACAATCATGGTATCTTGTGGTGATAGTTTTCCATACACATAAACATTTTGTTTATTGTCCATTAGATGGAAGTGTGTGTAAGTGCAGGTTAAAACCATAGCATGAAAACATATCAGTATATTTAGGATACTTTAGTTGTTTTTTATTCATGTAATATAGAGAATTTATGGGGGTGGATTATGAAAATAAGATAAAGGAGATCGAGGGAGGATGTTACCTATTCTTTGGGAAACTCTTTTTGGTTTTAACCAAAGGGATTACTTTGTTTTAGTTCTATCAAAAGAGAGGATTCAAGTAGGAAGGGAGATATTTTGGGAAGTATATTTGGTATATATTTTTAAAACCTACGTATTTTGATATATGTGATGAAGGGGGAGATGTGGTGTCCTTTTATAGGGGAGTTAAAATACTCACTTGGTCTTTTTGAAAACAAGTTAGGTATACCCACGTTTTTACCAAAATAAGTCATTAATAACCAAAAGAAATAAAACATAGAAGGTTAATGGCCAATTAAGATTCATAAAATAGGTGTTGGAAAAGTTTCTATGCCATTTTGTTTGTTAAGTTTAGGGTTTAGTCTTTTGTTAAGCTTAATTTTTCCTTAATCATTGTAATTAATTTTATTTCTTTTCACTAATTTGTTTAGTCAAAAAATAAGTTAAAATTATTCTAAATTATAATGTATGTTTATTAAAAATAGGGAACACAATTTTTAAAATTCCAAACATATAATTGGAAGAAATTAATTTAAATTTAATCACACAAATGGGATGGAAATGCATGTTTTTAAAATAAAAACATTCAAAAGGTTTCAATGTTTTTATATCCAATTTATATGTAAAATTTGATAAAATGATCTAAATTGGATTAATTTTGGTATATTTGATATAATTATACTTAAAAACAAAATTAATATATAATTTAACTATATAAATAAATTAGTTGAAAACCGGTTTTGAATTAAAATTATGCCTTTCTCAGTATTCATCGAAAAATGATGTTCCTCAGACAAATCCCAAATATTCACCCATTACTAATTTAAAAATTATATATTAAATATTAAGTTTATTGTATAAAATTAAATTAAAAAAAATCTTTAAAATAATTTTTTTTTTATTTCTCATAAGGATATGAAAACAATGCATTTGAGACAATTTGATTTTTAAACCTACAAAGAATTTACCAAAAATTATATATTTCATTATAATTAATTTTTAATTATATAAAAACATGATAAAAAATATTAAAAAATTATTTATTACTATTTCTAATACTATTTTTAATGACTAATTTATGATTATTTAATTTAATTAATTATATAATTAAAGTGATTTTTTATAGAAACTTATTGTTGTGTTTAATGCACGCCAAGTCAGTGTTGTGTGTAGAAAAAACCATATTAGTGCCTTGTGAATGGAATGTTTACATAGTTAATTTACATAATATATTTTATATCCAGTGTTTCTTGAAATAAATAATTTAAAAATGATTAAATTAATTCAAAAAAAATTCACAAAAAATCGAGGTGATACATTCTACCACCCATAAAATGAATTTCACCCTAAACATTTATCTAGGTTATCGAATGATTAATACCATAATTTTCCTTTAATAGAAACCCACAACATACAATTAAACACTAAGACTACCTTTATGAAATCTAGTTGGAAATATAAGGGTTACTCAATGTAACATATAACTAGGTTTCCACATAGGTGAACATAGGTGAGAAGTGATAACATGGACATGGAGAAGAAATATAACCATAAAGTTCTAATGGATTGTGATAGAGAACATGGTTAAGAGAAAATCAACAAATAATTCATAACCTATAGTGGATTGAAACGCTTCATTGATATCATCACATATGAGGATCATAAGAAAACATTTCATTTCATAATCCTTTTTGAATGTTGAATAATTTTCACAACGAGATAGATTTACTTGATTTCAGAATAATTTCATCATTTTTTATGCCCTGATAAACTACCAATAAAAATTTTATTTCGTGGAATGAATGTTAATTTTTCATTCTTGAAGCATTAATAGATCCAGAGATCTATAAATAGATTTATAGGTCATTCCATTTATCTTTATCATAATAGATGGTTTGGAAAAGACATCAAAAATGAATAAATCTACATATGAGGAGATAATGATTTAATTATTAAAACATTATTTGATGATTAATCTAATCTTTAAATAAATTTTTATCCTTATAGCCCTTCCAAAATATAATTCACCCTTTATTCCTTAAATAAGATCTTATCTTTTACCAAAAAAAATTATTACAAACATAGTCCATACTTGTACTGATAAAATATAAAATGTGATTGTATTAATTTATAATCCATTTCATAAAAGATAATCACATGAATTACCATTAAGTATAGATAATAATATTTTGAAATGCCTTATTCATACAAAGTTAAAAATATAAAAAATTCCCAACTAAGGTGGGGGGACAAATATTTCTTAATTATCTTGGTTCACTTAATAAATTATTATAGAATAAGATTTCCCTTTTTCCTTTTCCTTCATAATTTTTTGTGGATTATCATTCACATTAGTCCTTGGATTGGTCCACTTTTTAGCATAATTTCAAAACTTCATGAAATTGAAACACTGAAGTGTTAGAGGTGTATTATTTGGGTATTTCTCATTATTTTTACAATTATCTATCTTCCTCCAATCAAGATAACATTAAAAATTATCAATGAACTTCCATTAAACAATTGAAATATTTAGTTGTCCCCTCAAAACAATTTCCTCTATATTCTTCTAATAATTGTTTCATAAAAAAGGATCATTTTCTTTCCATTATTATTATTATATTTTTCTTTGAACTTCATCATCCTATTCATGTAAAAAATATGATGTTGATACATAAATACAATACATTTTTACAACATAATAGAATATATAACTACTTCTTTATAGCTTCTAAAGTCGCTTATAGACATATCCTTCTGAAAATTAGGTTTCGGACCAAAAAATAATCGACCAATTTTTCTTTCAGGTTGAAAGGTATACCCTAATAGTACCTCTCAAGCCTTGTAAAATTTTCTTCATAGGCATAAATAGATTTTATCCTTTATCTTAATATATGATAATTCCTTTTCAATCTTTGTATGAGGAATATGAGCCATATACCTATTTGAAAAAAAGTTCTTGATATCATCTCTATCCATGGAGTAAATTTCATCTTGTTTCCTCATATTCTTGATTAGATCCCATGAATAACCCACTCAACCTTATAACTTATAAGTATCTAGAATGAATTTCTCATGTTCTAAACATTAGAGATTTGAAAGTATCTTTTCAATGGTACTGATCCATTTTTTTTAAAAGGTTGGTGCTGAAACCTTATTTTATTATTAAATCAAATCAAATACCTCTTTTAACTGGGTAGAGGGAAACCCATAAAATAACCTTAAGGGCCAGTGAAAGTCTAAATAATCTATAGATTGAGATATTTTTGTTAGTACATAAAATAAGATTTTTCATTCCAACCCCCATAGAATTCAGTTTCTCAGGAAGAAAATTACTTCATTGCCTATTTCAATCACCATTATCATGGTTCCTTCGGTTTCTACAAATTTACTAAAACCAAAAACATAGAGTGAGAATCAATTATCATAGTGGAACACCACATAATCAGGAAAAAAAATATGGATGGGATGTATAAATCATGAAACCTTCTATAATCAATGAGAACCTAGGATTATCCTAGGATATTCATAGGCAATGTATATTTAAATCCTTCCTGATGGTTCTTGAAGAGTTTGTGAATTACCAAATAATGTCCCCTAAAAATTTCAAATCAGGTGTGTAGTTAGGCCCGTTATCATGTACAAGGTTACATCATGTAAGGGTCGACATACCTTTTTAGAGTTGTTACTCATAGGTATATCTGTCCTAGAATCACTTACACTTACAGTATCAATACAAGGATTTATTTATAAGAAACCAATCACTTTATCCTTTAAAAATCTAGGAAATTTTTCTAAACTTTAACACATCATTATACTAATCTTTAGAGACATCTCTAGAAATTTTCATAGAAATATACCCAAGAATGCCACTAAAGTTTTATCATCATTATTTAAAAAGTTTGGCTAAAAATTCACTCATTGACAACTATAAATAAAATTCATAACATCCATAAATATTACATCATTTTTATGGAATTTTTAAAACACTATAGAAACAGACGACCAAAGATCGTATTAGTTTAGTTCCATTAGAAAAATTGAAAAAAATGATGGTACATGAGTGAGTTGTATTATCTCCCACTAGGTTATTCATGACTAAAACCCTTATTAGACTCATGATACCTAATATATATCTTTATATCATGTGGAAGGAAACATGAAAAAGGGTGAGCTGAGATGATCAGTAAGGGTAAACAAATGGGATATCTAAGCATAAACGTGAGAATAAGGTCATGAGAATGTGATAATGACCTTAGAAGATCTTACCTTGCATATCAAAGATCATAAACACAAATCATGGCATAATGGTCATCATTTCATAAGATATGAATCATAAGTGAAACAATAAAAAGAGAATATCATAGTAACAAGACATGAAATTTTTTTCACACACATTATCATAGAAATAATATGTCAAGGATACCTACCAAGACCATCAAAACATTCTAATCTTGGGATAATAACATGTGTACCAACTTAGGGTTAGGATTCCCTACAATGTACCCACTTATTTTAGGTTTAGAATTTCTACCTGTGTACCCTCTTATTTCGAGCTTAATATGACCTCTTGTTTCACGCTTGGTATGCCCTCCCATGTACCCACTAGTTTCATGCTTGTCATTCCCTCCTATTTACCCTCTTGAGAACATAAAACATTTATCAATACTCAATTAATTTGAGGGAGATATTGGCCCCACCATTCACATGATAAAATCATGTATACATATGCCACAACATCATGAAACGTGCGTAATACCTAGACCTATAAAAAGATATGGTCTTTATAAACATCATATCATAACCCATGAAATGAAATCGGCATCATTAATCATCTCATAACATATAGAAAATATATAGGTTTTATAATCATTTCAGCATATAATAACCCATAAAAGGAATAATTTTCAATAAGAATTATTCATTCTGTAACACATTTTAAGATAATCAGTTTTCCTAAGCATAAAACCCATGAAATGGAAACAAATTTCAAAAAAAAATAACCCATAAAAGTGAAATAGGTTTTCATAAACATTATTCAATGAAAAATTACTCCCTTTTGAGAATGTATATTAATGGGAAATTTGGATAATTTTCTAGAAAGTCATGAGTAACACCAAAATATGTCATTTTTGATGGAAATCAATTGTAATGTATCTTTTAAAACACATGCCTGAGGAAAATATCTTTTCTTATTTGGAAAATTATTTGTAAGACATAAAACCTTTTGAAAACCATTTTCTTGAAAAAAAAATGAATTTATATAGAAGAATATTTGAAGAAATTTGAAAACCCAATTCCTTTAAAAAAATCTTGAGAACTTATAAATAAATATTGGAAACAATTTGAAAACAATTTCCTTGAAAATTCATTGAAAACATATAAAATAATGTATGAAAATCATTTAAAACAATAAAAAAATTTGAAAACCAATTTCATTGAAAATAACATTAAAATAATGAATTTCTCTAATATTAGGGTGAAATTTTATTTTTTACAATTTTATTTAATCTTATAAAGGATTCATCAATAGAATGATGTTCATGATGGTGGATAAATCTGTGTATGTTGAACAATCCTTTTACACTATAAACATTATAGAAATGTTCCTCAACCAAAAAATGAAAGAAGAATCCTTTTTAAGAGCCCTTTTGTTTTAAAAGGAAAAAATGGGTAAAATTTCCTCTTAAATATAATAGGATAATAGTCTAATTTCATTTTGAAAAACATGGTTTAAAGGAGCACAAATTTCCGACTGTAGATAATGTAAATTCGGGCGTTCTTAAAAATGCTTTCTTAACTATCTTTTGTACCAAAGAGTGGGAAAATGGTACCAATACATTAATATATCAAGAATAAGTGAGGGAGGATAAATATTATGTATTTTATTGAGATATTTATCATAATATTTCATAAAATCACGCATAAATAGAGACAATCTCGAAAAGCAATGGCTTTGTTTCAATAAAACCTTACCAATTGGTAACTTTGAACCATACACCCCATATAAGAAAATGAAATTACATGAATATTTAAATATAATGAAAATATTTATATTTATGATATATCATTTCAAATTAGTTATATATACATCTTGGAAATATATTTGTGCATAACATGGCATGTGTCACAAAGAAGTAAAATTGAGACAAAATTACTTAACTGATTTGGTTATTTTGGAATCATAAACTACATGAAATAAATATAAACAAATGGGTATTTAAATTCCCATTAATGTAAGTATAATAACAATATAATATAATATAGGTATGTATACATACAACACAAAAGGAATGGGTGGTGAAGAAAGTATGTTTCTGACATAAATAAAAAGTGAGATGAAATTACGTTTACCTTGCGTCTTGAATCTCATCGTACTCATAGAAAATTAATATATAATAAATATATGTTTATTATAAGTATTTCACCAAACCATATTATTATATCTAATACCATATATGGTTTGGTTATTAATTTAAATTTCCTTCTTGTTAACAATTCTATGTCAGTGTTTCATTTCGGGTAATATTCACTTTTTTCACGTGTATCTTAATTTGTTATCTATTTGGTACTTATAAATATATAATTATTTAAAGAATTTATACCATGATATAAATATAATTTATATTCATTATATGTGTATTATAATAATATATATATTATATAAGTAAGAAATGTAATACAACATCTATGAAAAAAATTGTTCGTACGTATGCATGAATGATGTTGCCATTTTTGACGGGGAAGTGGGATGAGAGAGGAGAGACTCTCTATCTCTCTACAAACTGCGGCGACTAGGTTTTTGGAGATCGTGATGATGTTTCCTGCTACGGATCTGTTTCCTCTTGGGAGGTTTGACTCCCATCGATCTTCTATTGTGAGTGGAGTTCGAGGTTCTGCTTCGGTGGCGATGCCCGGAGCTGTCGGCGATGTCCCAGTGGATGCTGATGGTTCGAATGATGTGATAGCAGTGACATCTGGTGCTGTGACGAAGTCTCGGTTTGTGGAGGAGGGATGCGGGATCTTGATTAAGAAGGAAGGGGATGCGGGTTTGGGCTCTGGCGGTACGAGCTCATCGCTGGAAGGGGTGAACACTGCTTTGGTGCCTGCCATGGGAGGTATTGAGGGAGGTTGCAGGTCAAAGGATAGTGTGGCTGTTGGAAAGAAGACCCCATTAGGCATTTCCATCCTAGTTCCGGCGGGATCTGTTGTTGGAGCAGGTACAATTGAACCTGCTTTGGAGATCTCTGAGGCTGTTAGATAGGATGGCAGTGCTCACTTTTTTGTTCATCTTAAAGGTGGGATTGAATCTTCCATTAGAAGAAAGGCTAATATTACGCACATAAAAGCGGATCCTATTACGGTCTCCAAAAGGCTCAAAATGGGTGAGTTCTCAATCATTTCTCGCCTTTTCCATCCTAAGGGTACACAACCTATAAAAATTGATGATCTCAAGGAATGTATTTCTTTAATTTGGGGCTTCTCAACATGGAAGTGTGTCTCTCTGGGTTGGGGATATTTCCATATGATTTTCCCCATAGATGAATTAAAAGTTCGATCATGGGGCTTTGGTTCCATTTCCCTCAAACCTGGAATTATTCATTTATGGGAATGGGATAAAAATTTCAACCCTTTGGAAGTTGATAGCACTACGACTCAAGTTTGGGTTAGAGTTTATGTATTAAAATGTATACTTTGGTATCCTAAAATATTATATGATATTGCATTATCCATTGGTATACCAATCAAAATTGATAAGGAAATGGAAGTTTCCCGTTTTGGACACTTATCTAGGTTTATGGTTGAGATTGAACTGGGATCGACTCTTGTTGATAAAGTGATGCTTGCTACTGATGAAGATATTATTGATCTGAATATTGTTTATGAAAAAATGCCTAAGTTATGCAAAGACTGTCATGTTATTGGTCATGATTTATCTTCTTCTCGGTGTTCTTTAGTGTACAGTTTTTGTGCATTGTGTGGCCATAATGTCAATAACTATCTGAAGAAGGGAAAATATGCCTCTGTTGGGAAATATGAATCACAGTTGTTACCAGAGGATGGAAAATTTTTTGGTAAGCCCGACCTGAGCACTATTGCTAATCAGTTTGAGAAAGCGGTGTGGGGTGACGCTCAAGAAGAGGCATATAAATTTGATGTTTTGGGAGACCGGCCAGATTCTCCCAATGTATGTACTTTACCTGAAAATAAAAAGAAGACTTGGGCTGAGATTTCTACGAATGCGGATAATGTCCAACATGTTGATTCTACAAGCAAAGGAAATGAGTAGGCAAGAGAAGTAGAAGCACAGCTTGAGGTTGATCAGCAACTCTCTCAAAGGAAATTGATGCCCTTTGGGAATCTAAAAGGTAAAAAAACATTAGATTATGACTCCCGAGTCATCTCTAAAGATTTTCACTCTTCTACAAAACCCTTTGTGGATAATAAGGATTTCAGATTGTTTCTTACAAGAAGACACTGTCCCTGGTTGCTTCTACTATGGCGGTTGAGAAGCCTACTGCAGAAGAAATGATGACGCCAGTTAAAACAAATGCTTCTTCTGTCAATGAAAAGGAAGATATAGAGGATAGCTCGGGTTCTGATAGGACTGATGCTGACACACTTCAGGGAAGGCTTCACGATCTTGCGAACAGGGCAAGTGCTAGTAGAGGGTGATCTAGAGGTCATGGAAGAGGACGTGAAAGAGCGGAGCTGATTTCTTTTAAAGAAGAAGATCAAAGGCTAACCGAGCGTCTGCTGAAAAAATTTAGGAAATAGTCATTGTTATGGGGTTTCCATATTTTTTCTTGTACTCTTTTCTTTGCTTTCTTCTTTCTCTTGCTTTTAATAAAGGAGGCTTTTCCTTTTAAAAAAATGTTTCCATTTTTATTTATAACATTGAATGAAAATAAAGTAAATAAAATGTATTTATATATTATATAATTATAGAAAAATTATTATGTCATATATACATATAGGTTCACTATAATCATCCTTAATACCTTCCATTTAGTTTTAATAAATCACATCTCTCTGAGGGGGTGGTAGTCCACACTTCATCAAACAAAATTATCGTATTTACACAAAATGGAAAGTATAAAGATATGTGTTTTAAAATAATTAACGAGACATAAAGACATAATAATTATCATATATATCATATATAAACACCATTTCCATCGTAATTTCTACCATGTCAATTGATAAAGAGAGGAATAACAATTGGCATTTAATGATGCGGTAGTTCGTTATACCCATATACAGAATCTTCATTACCATTAGATTGAATTTTATGTAATAATAGGTATAAGATGTATCAAAAAAATCTCAGAATATTTTTTATACTTATTTTTTTAAAATAATTTAATAAGGGTAATCGAGGGAGTGGAGGATGGAAATATGATAAAAAAAGATTCATGGAGGATGTTACCTCTTCTTTGGGTAACTCCATTTAGTTTTCACAAAGGTGATTACTTGGATTGGTTTATGCCCAAATGGATGATTAATGTTGAAAGGGACAAATTTTGGAAAGTTAATTGGGAATATATTGGAATATCCTATGTTTTTTTAGTTGTGTGAGGAAGGGGGAGGTGTTGTTTCCTTTTATATGGTATGGAAACGACTCACTCAGTATTTTTGAAAACAAGTTATGTGTACCCATGTATTTACCAAAAATTGTTATAAAAAACCAAAAAAATGTATTTATGGATGGTTTATGTCTGAATAATAGACATAAAATGGGTTTTGGATAAGTGGATATGTCATTTGAGACCTTATGTTTAAGGTTTATTCCTTTGTAAAGATAAATTTTTTCATTAATAGTTGAAATTAATTTTTATTACTTCCACTAATATTTTTAAAAAAAACTCATTTGAACTTAATAGATATTATAAATATTGAATATTGAAAATATTTTATCCATTTTTATATACTAAAAACACATAAGGGGCCTAATTTAATTCCAATTTAATCCCACAGACGAATTGATAACGCAGGTTTTTAATGTTAAAACATTAAAAGGTTTGCTCTATTTTTATATCCAATTTATATATAAAATTGGTAAAAATGACCTAAGTTTGATTAATTTATTTATATTTTATCTAAATATCCTGAAAAAAATATAATTTAACTATATGAATAAATTATATGAAAAAAAATTGACTTAAAATTTAGTATTTATCACTATTCATTTAAAAATGAAGTTTCTAAGAAAAATACAAATAATTCAACCTATATTATTAGACATTATAAATTCAAAAATTAATTTTAAGTTATCAAATTCAATCTCAAAATTGGTATAAATTTAATTTTTTTATATAATGACATGAAAATCAGTTCATTTGAGAAAATATTATGTTTAAACCTATAAATACTTTACCAAAAGTATATTTTTTATTATAATTATGTTATATATATATATTATAAATAATATTTTAAAATTATTTATTATTATTTATATAACAGTGTTTAAAATGTAGATTATAATTATCTCATTAAAATAAGTGTAACAATAAAATGATGTTTTGTAGAAACTCGATGTTGCGTGTAACACACACCAAGTTGGTGTTTCATGTAGTTCTAATAAATTCAATTTCATACTAATGTAATGTTATACATAGTTAATCAACATAACTTAAGGTATATCTGGTGTTTCTTGAAATGAAAAATATCAAAAATATTAAATTAAATAATTTTTTTTACAAAATCTCAGGGTGTCATATTCTAATCCCCATAAAATGAGTTTCACCCTCCAAATTCTTTTGGGTTTTCAAAGGATTAATACTTTAATGTTCATTTCATATAACCATACATCATAAAAATTAACACTAAAACTTCCTTTAAAAAATAATTTTTGAAATATAATAGTTTCTGAAAGTAACGAATAATTAGACTTCCATATAAGAGAATATAGGTGGGAAGTGAAACCAATATACATGGAAAAGAAATCTGATCATCATGTTATGATGGAGAGTGAAAGATAAAATGGGTTGGATAATGATAAAAATACAATTAATAACCCCAAGGGGCTTGAAAATGGTTATTCATATCATAAAAATTGATCATGATTGGACAAACTTTTTTTAAGATCCTTTCTTAATGTTTAATAATTTTCACAATGAAAAATACTAACTTGATTTTAACATAATATCATCCTTTGTTATAACATTATAAACATAAAATTCATCTCTTCTTCCAGGAAAAGAAGGTGAATTTTTCATTCCTGAAGTATTAACATATCATGAGATCCATAAATATAATGATAGGTCATTCCACATGGCTTAAATATAACAAAAGATTCGGAGAAGTTACCCATTATGCATAAATCCACATATGGAGAGATACTAATTTAATCTCACAAACTTCATCTAAATTTTAATTTAAACATTTCATAAATAGTTTACATTGTAACCCTCCCATATATAATTCACCCTTTATTCTTCAAATAATATCTTTTCTTATAAAAATATTTTCATTAGAAACATGGGTCCATGTTTATTCTAATAAAATTTAAAATGTTATTTTATTATTCCATAATCCATTTAGGGGAAGATAAACACATGAAATCCTACCAAATAATGAACAATAACATTTTCATAGGGATTATTCTTATAAACTAAAACATTTAAAAAATTCTCAACTAATGAGAAGAGTTTAAGTATTTCTTAATTATCATGGTTCACTTTATCAATTATGATAGCATAGGATTTCCCTTTGTCCTTTTTCTACAGATGTTTTTTTTCATATCATTCACATTTTTCCTTGTATTGAGGAACTTGTTATCCTAATGGACAATCTCCATGGAATTGAGACAATTATGTGGGAGATGTGTATTCTATGGGGATTTCTCCTTATTCACATCATTAGATAACTTCCTACCATAACATAGGCATTCATCCTTTCAATGACCTTGCCATAAAAATTTAAAACACTAAGTATCCCCTTAATATAATTCTATCAGTGTTTCTTCCCACAATTTTTGCATAAAGTATGGCTAATTTATTTTATCCATTGTTTTAATACTTTTTTTTTACTCCATCTAAATTTTCTTGTCAAAACTACATTATTTATACATATTTCAAACCCCCATTTCCATCTTTATAGATCATATAACAACTTCTTCATAGCTTCTAAAGTATCTTATAGCCAAGGAATTTTCTAAGATTTGGTTTTAGATCACCAAATAAACAATTAATTTTTCTTTCAGGTTGAATTATAATTTCCAAAGAGTACCTCTCAAGCATTGTAAAATTTGTTTCATAGGCATGGGAAGATAAATCATCCTTCTTTTTAAACTCTAAAAATTCCTTTTCCATATTTTTATGAAGAATATGAGGAATTTAATTATTGATAAATCAATTATTGATCTCATCCCAATATATAGAGTCAATTTTGTCTTGATGCCTTGTATTATTGACTAGATTCCACCACTAATTCCCTTCACCATCTAAGATATAAAAATACATAATGAATTTTCTGGTTCCAAACATTAGAGAATGAAAAGTAACGTTTCAGTGGTACTGATCCATTGTTCAGTAATAGTTTGATCAGTATACCCATTGAAAGAAGTCATATGTTGCATCATGGAGGACACAACAGAATGGTGTTCCCTCCATTGATCATTTTGGAGTCCATAATGAGTTATATTATGAGAAATTTGGGTGAGTATAGAAATGATATTTGCATTTATATGCCCATAGAATTCGGTTTATCAGGAGGAAAATCATTTCATTTTCCATTAAAGTCACAATTAATGTAGGTCCTTTGGGTTCCATCCATTGACTAAAAAATGATAGAATTAGAAATAGTTATTATATTGGAAAATAATATAATCATGAAAAATAAATACTTATATAATGTCTAAATCATGAAACCTTAATTAATCTATGACACCCTAGGATTATCTTAGGTTATTCATAGGAAACTTATTTTTAAATTTTTCATCATGGGTTGTGATGATTTTTTGATTTCCCAAATCATATCCCCTAGGAGTGTCAAACAAGGTGCACAAAAAGGATCGTTATCATATGTTGAGTTACAATGAGTTTGTACCAACATACCTTGTTAGATTTTTTACTCCTTGGTACATATTTTCAAGAACCACGTCCACTTTAAATATCCATACAAGGATGTATTTCAAGAAAACCACTCACTTAATCCATTACCAAATTTATAGGACGTTTTCATAAATGATAACTCATCCTTATAATAGTTCTTATAGACATCACTATAAATATACTTATAAATATACTTAGGGATGTCACTACTGATTTTTCATCATTAATTCCAATGGTTAAAAAAACATTCACTCTAATACCAACTATAAAAATGATGTCTTAACATACATATACATTATATCATTTTTTTCATAATACTTAGAAAATTTCAATAATATATATCCAAAGACCATATTATTTTAGTTTATTTAGAAACATAGAAATGTAAACAATGAGGCATGAGTAAACTATATTATCCCACACTTGGTTCTTCATGAATATCATCTTTATTAAACACACAATCCATAAAACATATTTTCACAACCTATGTAAGGAAACATAAAAAGGGGTGAGCTCATATTTTTAGTAAGGGTAAAAAAAGGATATATATAATAATAAACATGAGCACAAAGGTATGAGAATGTGATCATGAAAATAGAATATCATAAACTTCATGTAAAAGATAATAAATATAAATCATAGAAAAAAGGATGGATGTTTATAAGACATGAATAATAAGAGAAACAAGATTATAATCATATAATAAGAATAAAAAATAAAATTTCTGTAATAAAAGGAAACGTATAAAATAATATAGAAAGGCTACATATCAAGGCCTTAACAACATGTTAGGATTGGGATAATAATATTTGTAATTGTTTTGGAATTGTGATTCCCTCTATTCTACCCTCTTATTTCAGGCTTGGGATGTCCACTCATGTACCCTCTTGTTTCGATCTTATGGTTCTCTATTATTTTGGGCTTGGGATTCACTCCTTTGTACCCTATTCTTTTAGGCATGGTATTCCCTCACATATACCATCTTGATCTCATAAACCAATAATCATTACCCAATGGGTTGGAGGTAGATCTATGTCCCAATCGGTACATGATAGCATCATACATGTATGTTCCTCAACATAATAATACTTGCATCATTCCATGACCCATAAAAATATATCGATTTCATAAATATCATATCATAACACAAAAAATGAAATTGTTATTATAAAAGTTTAATCATATAATAACGTGTGGAAATTATATAGGTTTCATAATTATTTAATCCTAGAATAAACTATAGGAGGATGAAAATTTCATAAGAATTAATCATTTTATAATCCATTTAATATAAATAGGTTTCATAAGAATATAACATATGGAAGTCGAATGCGTTTCATAAAAATATAACCCTTGAAAGAGATATAGGATTTCAAAAAAAATTCCCTCAAATCATAAACCATTGGGAGAAATAATAACAATGAGTCCTTTGGATAATTTTTTAGAAATTCATGTGTAACACCAATATATGTCATCTAATATATAAAATAATATTTTAGTATCTTTTAAAAACATTATTAAGTAAAATATCCTTTCTTCTTTGGAAAATGTATATAAAAAATAAAATCTTTTGAAAACTGTTTTTATGAAGAAAAAAAATGAAAACTTGTAAATGGATATTTGAAAACATTTTCAAAACATAATCTTTTTAATTATTCTTGAAAAAATATAAATAATTAATTAATACTTTTTTATAATCATTGCATTGTAAATAATGTGAAAACTTATAAAAGAATATTTGAAAATAATTTAAGAGAATAAAAAAATTAAAAGATTTTTCAATGAAAATAATATTAAAATAAATAATTTACAAAATATTAGGAAGATATATTATTTAAACAAAATAAATATTTAATATTATAAAGGAAGCTTCAAGGGAATGATGGCCATGATGGCGGGTAAATCTGTACAAGCCAAATATTTCTTTTTCTCTATAAAAAGTTTAGAAATGTTCCTCGATCGGAAAATGAAAAGATGATTAATTTTTATTAAACCTTTTGTTTAAAATTTAAACACAGTTAAAAAGTAATTTTAACGATCATAGGAGAGTAGTAAAAAATATCTGAAATTTTTTTTGGAAAACATGTTATGAAAGAACATTTATTTTCAATCGAAGGGAGGGTAAAGTGGGTCTTTCTTAAAAAAACTAAAATATATTGTGTTCCAAAGAGTATAAAATGTTATACGTATATGAATATATCATGAATAACTATAGTAGTACAAAATTCATGATTTCTATTAAGGTATTGATAATAATATGTCATCAAAGTAATCATAAATAGAAATAATATATAAAAGTGATGAGATTGTTTCAATAGACTCTTACCATATGGTAACTTTGAACTATAGTCCCTATTTAAAAAAACAAAATTAAAATTTTATTAAAATATCATGAAAATAAATATATTCATGATATAAAATTTTTATGGTGTTATATACACCTCATGGAAAAATATGGGTGTATAACATGTCATGTGTCTCAAAGAAAGAAAATTGAGACAAAATTACTTTACCAATTTGGTAAATTTTGGAACATAAACCCCATGTAATATATATCACCAAATGGAAATGTATATACCCATAACGTTACATATAATAATCATCTAATACATATGTGTGAAGTATACAAACCACACCAAAGGAATGGGTTGTGAATAAATCAGGTTTCCCATGGAAATAAAAAGTGAGATAAAATTCCCTTACCATGTGTCTTGAATCTCATCATACACATAAAAAATTTAGGCATAATAAATATAAGTTTATTTTAAATATATAAAATAATTTTATTCTTATATATAATAAAATATATGGTTTCATTATGAATTTATATTACTCGCTTGTTAACAATTATATGTTAATGTTTCACTTCGGTTCATATTCTCTTAGTTTTTCTCATGTGTCTTAATTTGTTATATCTTTGGTCCTTATACATATACAATGATTTAAATAATTTAAAACATTATATAAATATCATTTATATTAAGTATATTTGTATTTTAATAACCTATAAAATATTGAATTCTGAAATGGAATACAATGTTCATGGTGACGGTAGGTCGTACGTATATATGAACGTTGGTCGCTTTATAATTTATAATATTGAAATTCAAAAACATAAATGGAATATATATATATATATATAGTACCATTAAAATATAATTATTATGTCATATTTACCATATAAGTTCACTAAACCCATCCTAAATACATTCCATGTAGTGTGTGAACGAATCACATTGCTTTGAGGGGAAGTAGTCCACACTTCCTTAAACAAAATTATCATTTATACACAAAATGAAAAGTATACATATATGTGTTTTAAAAAAATAAAGAATATTAAATAAATAATATTTATCATATATATCATATATAAACTATTTTTTCATGATAATTCCAATCATGGGAGGGGATAAAAGACGGAATAACAGTAATTATTTCGTGACGCGGTAGTTCAGTGTATACATAAATAAAATATACGTTACACATTAGATGAAAGTGTGTGTAATTATAGGTATAAAACATAGAATAAAAAGATATCAGTATATTAAGGATACATATTTTTTTTGAATAATCAGGGAATAAGGAGAGTGGAGGGGTGGATGATGAAAAAAAGTTAAATGATCTTGAGGGAGGAGGTTACCTCTTCTTTGGGTAACTCCTTTTGGTTTTCACTAAAGGGATTCCATGGATTTATTTATTCCAACATGGAGGATTAAAGTTGTAATTTATGGATTTTGGGAAGTTTATTGGGAAGATAGTTACCTAATATAAGTGTTTTGAGAGGTGTGCGGAAGGTTGAGAGGTGGTGACGTTTTATAGGGAGAGAAATGACTCACATTGTAATTTTAAAAACAATTTAGGTGTACCCATGTTTTACCTAAAAAATTTATATAAAACCAAAATAAATAATTATTATAAGTTTTATGGACTTATAATTTACATTAAATGGGTTTTTTACAAGTTTTTAGGTTATTTATGCCCCTGTATTTTCGGTTTATTCCTTTGTTAAGCTTAATTTTTCATTATTTGTTATAATTAATTATAATTACATTCACAAAATGTTTTTTACAACACTCTTTTTAAATTATTATAAACTTGAAATTATTCTCATTAAAAATATTCAATAAATTTTAAAAATTAAAAACATAGAAGTAGAAGAAATTAATTTAAATTTAATCCCATAAATGGGACAACAATGGGGGTTTTTAAAGTAAAAATGTTCAAAAGTTTCATGTGTTTTTGTATCAAATTTAAAATTGATATTACTTATAATGATCTAAATTGGAATAAATAATGTATATTTTATGTAATTATTATTTAAAACAATGTTTAAATACAATTTAATTGTATAAATAAATTATAAAAAAATCATATTTCAATTAAAATTCCGTATTTTTCACTATTCATCCAAAAATTATGTTTCACATAAAACTCCCAAAAAATCATCATATGATAATTTCAACGTTCAAAATTTAAAAATTAAGTTTATTTTATCAAAATATACATAAAAATGTGTCTAAAATTGATCTTATTAGGTTTTTCATAGATGAAATGAATAGTAGTTCATTTGAGAAAATAGTATTTTTAATCCAATAAAGACTTTACCATATATAATATTTTCTATTATTCATATTTTTAATTTATATCAAAAAATTATAATTAATATTCCAAAATTATTTATTAAATTATATATTATGATTTTTAATGTATACTTTATAATTATCTCATTAAAATAATTATAGTTATAAAATTATGTTTCGTAGGAACTCAATGTGGTGTGTAACCTGTGCCAAGTCAGTGTTGCGTGAAGTGAAAACCATGTTAGTTCCATGTGAAAGGATTATTTTACTTATTTTATTCACATAATATAATATATATTCAGTGTTTCTTGAAATGAAAAATATTAAGAAATTTAAACTAATTCAAAACAAACTCACAAAATTCTGAGGTGTTAGAGGCACCGTTTAATTATTCAAAAAATAAACTTATTTACATTAGATTCCCATAATTTCATAAGAAATTAATGAACATTTATATCCTTGTTCCATATTTATATTCTTTAACATTTATGGTTGGATTATAATTCTGGTTGAATATTTGTTTGGAAATATTTATATCCTTATTACCAAACCCTCACAACTATTATGAAACTTTTAGGTTATAATTTTATGAAAAACTATTTAAATTTTTGATATTCATGTAAAGTATTATATTTTCCATTACCAATTAATTATTCATATACTTCCTCTATGGGTTTTCATACTCAAAATATGCTGAACGGATTATTAATAATTTTTTAGTTATTTGGAAAACATTCTTGGAGTACCCATATGACTTATTATTTTGAGTACTTTTTATTTAATAATTCTCTTCATGATTATCTTAGACTGAGTACTATTTGTTATTTTGGTTCTTTCCAAGACATACATCCATAAATTTCTTGTATGTATCTATGGTGTGTCAATTATTTCTATAATTTAAATATCTCTTTACCTTTGATGTAACACTTATTTTAGATGTTTGGAATCTCTTTGAATAATATATTACTTCTTATCATTATCCATGGATGACCCATTTTTGTTGAAGTTTCTTGGGATTATTATAGTAATAAAATTTGTTTTTATTCTTCCCTATTGTTGTCTCTTCTTCATGCACTAATTTTTATGGCTTCATTTTTCTATTTTCCCTTGATAAATACTCATATGGGAATGCATTATCCCTATTGCAAGGACTATTTCTACCATTATATAAATAATCATGTTTTCTAAATCTATATGAGTTTGATAGATTTTTTCATTAAATAAGGATGTTATATCTTTTAAATATTTATCCCCATAAATTAAGATTCTTTTTAACTTATAAATTTGAGATATTTATTAAAAAATCAAACACTATATACCCAAACCAATAACAGTAAAAACAATGAACAATAAACATCATTTTTATTATTTGGTGAACACATTGTAACCTTTTTTCAGATATATAAGTTTATTATTTTGGATGTTTTTCTTAGGTTTTTGGAATAATTTTAAGGAACTAGTATTTTTATATATATATTTTTCTACTATAGATATGGTTCTAGGACACTCATCATTTTCATAAACCATTATTTTTTATATATAATTCATTGAAAATTTCCCAATTTGAAGAAATGTATTTACTTTAATTATTATATTTAAATATGGATGGTAACTTCCTCTGATAGCATAAATACAGTTGATTAGAAGTTATATTATTGAACTTTTTCCATATAAAATATGAATTTTATAATCATAAAAAACAATAAAAACATAAGTAGAAGAATTCCACTTCCCAAAAGTTTGGGATGTTCTGGTATTTTTATCTTATAGACCTCTCATATTTACCATAAAATCAAGAAACAACTTACATAAGGAATTTTTTTAATCCAAAACTAATCTAAACTTTTCTACCAAATAATTCCTTTGATATATAATGAACTCTTCTCTCAGATTTATTGATTATTTTATTTAATTTTCATTCACTTTTATTTCTTTCTTTAACCTTAAATTTAGTATCTTTGATATTAATATAGATTTTGTTAAATTTTTTAAATGCATGAGTCCCTTATTTAGGAATGATTTTTTTATTATCCTCTCACCATAATATTTTTATCAATTCCTCCTCAATTAATATAAAAATTTCAATGAAAGGTGACTTAGATTCTTCCTTGGCTTCCACATACCATGTGAGGACTTTGATTGTATAATTTCATAGCCAAAATATTTTCCATTTCATTATCCACTTCATCATGTAATGTTTTTTATTCAAGTTCTTTCTTTATGATGAAAATTATATAAATGATTCCCTAAAGTAGAACATTCATTATATACTATAACATTTGGGAGTAGAATTTATCAATAGTTTTTTTAGAATCACCATCTCTATATTCTTCAAAGCCTGATCTTCCTTATTTCA
The DNA here is from genome assembly GCA_963277665.1 of Viscum album. Classification (NCBI taxonomy): domain Eukaryota; kingdom Viridiplantae; phylum Streptophyta; class Magnoliopsida; order Santalales; family Viscaceae; genus Viscum; species Viscum album. The sequence continues at coordinate 113,786,384 of OY728139.1, read as the reverse complement.
AAGGAATAATTTTGGAAAATTTATTGATGAGAATATTCCACTTTGAGTAGCTTTATGTAGTGATAGATATTTATTATCTCTTGATATATTTTTCAACCCCCCACCCCCACTCATATATATTTTTTAATGTTTTTCTATATAACTTAAAGTCTAAATCAATAAGTTTTTAGTTAAAGTCTTTCACTTGAGTAACTTATAGATCAACTTCCAATCAACATATTATATAGATTAGGTTAAAAAGTGGGGAAATTATTTTTGAATCAAGATATTATTTCATTTAATTAAACTCTTTGAGCCTCAAAACTATTCCCCTATTAAATAGATAAATATGTGTTCTCTCCAACTTCATTTTACAGGTAATGTAGAAATTTTATAATAAATAAATAATAATATTTACAAGTTTTGGCCAAAATGTGAGAGAATTCACCATATGTGTTTGATTTTTTTGAGTACGCATATTTTATTATTAATATATAATTATATAGACTTCATGTGTATTTCAATTCATACACTATTATTAGGTTAGAATTAGGAAAATATAGAAACACATAAACAATCAACATTATTAATATATAGAATTTTTTATACTGTAACTACTAGTCTACAAGGGTGTTTAAAAAAATTCAACCACCGGTTATTCAAAGATCCCCCACAAAATCCTAAAATATATCTCCCATTTTCTCTAGATATATCTTAATAAAAATTAATATAATATCCTACCTAATGAAGTAGATATTCAACATTCTAGATGGTGTAGAATAGATTTCATGTAAGATGGTTCTTTTATATCTCCTCAAAATGACTATGCATATTTATCATAGTGGTTTTCTTTTCTGTAATATTATTACTATGTAACACATCAACCCTAATTATCTCTTCATTTTATTTATGAGTATTTATTATTTCTATCTCCATATAGGTTGAAAATCATTGAAATTTAAGGTTCAGGGGAATGAAATGTATGTTGTGTGGTTAGTGTAGGGTTAGTACTAACCATGCTACAAAACATACGAAAAGCCTAAAGTTTTGAAAATATAAAAATTCATGGTTGGTGTACAATTGGTCTAAAAATGTGTCCAACCCATAAATATTTTTGGAGATACCCAACAGAAGAGTCATGACTAGCCCACGGTCTGCCCAAACATGTGTCCAAACTATGCGCTTTTCATATTTTCATTTAATATATGAAATTTCAATTATACGATTTATAAATTAAATAATATTGCACTTCTATTATCCCCCATTAAAATATATATATATATATATATATATATATATGTAAACCTCCCTCCATGGCTCCTCCTCCTCCTCCACTGATGATTCCTTATGTTTTATTCAATATTTAGAGCTGATTCATTAGTGTAATATTTCTATACCTCCATTCTTATTCCTTTATTTCTCCCTTTTTCATATCCGGAAATCATCTTAGAGACTTAGGGTTCATGTCCATTTTATTTTGATATGGATTCATTGAGGTTTTAGTTAATGTTATGGGTTTCATTTGTCCTCTAGATCCATTTTAGTCTAGTTGAGTTGAGTGGTCACCTCTGGCTATAACAGTAGTATGATTGAAGGTAGGTGGTCCCTTTCATATCTCATTGAAAATAGAAATATGATTTCTTATAGTTTTAAATAGATTTTTTTTGTGTTTTTAATTTTTTATCAAGTGTAACAAATTGGATTTGATAGAATAATCATGTTCTTTTTTAGTATTATCAAATATATAGGTGGTTTCCCTTTATTTTTAATGTATAAAGTCTATTTTTGAAATCTACTCTTATCAAGTGTTTTAAAAAATTCCTTGTTATCCCTTTGAAGTTTAAATCTGAACATAAAATCGTTTTTTATTTTAGAAATTATTATACATATATTATTTTTCAGAAAGAATCATGGGTTACAAATTGATCATTCTAAATGTTTTATGAGAAAATTAAACCCATTGATAAATACCCCACATATTTTAGAGATGAATGTCTATTGATTCCATGTATCAGATAGAGCCCAGTGAAGGGGATTATGTACTTTTTTATGTTCTTGATGGAATTGGGATTGTTTCTCATGAGGTTGATTTATGTGAGAATGTAACTTGTTTTTGATTTACAAAAAAATTTATTTGTAATTACATCATGAAATGACCTCAGTTTTTACATTATGTGAATACATGAGTAATTAGGTGGGAATTATAGAGACACATCTTTCAGAACATTATGATCATTCTTATTCTAGTGGCCCTGATATAGGATTTGAAATATTTATAGGATTTTTCCCCTTGCATAGGACAATGAAGGTATTATAGGGTGTTATGGAAGTGTGTTATGTTTCTTGAAAATTTTATTCATTATATTATAAATTCTATCAATGTCCCAGATATTCCATATGGATTCTAGGTTCCCATGATTATAGGTGTGGGTGGGTGGGTGTTATATTTTTTATTACCCTAAAGCTTAATTTTAAAATTTTCCCTTAGTACTATGGTTCTATTTTCATTATAATGGTTTTTAAATTTACCACTTACAACATTTATTTAAAAATATTTAATAATGGTATTTATTTAAAAATGTTTCGATTCATGCTAGACAAAAAAATGGTTTTATAGAACATTAAAATGATAAATGTTTTTTAAATGAGTGGAAAACCTACTTTTATATCTATTTTCAAACTAGAATGAAATATTTTTTCTTTTAATTCTTATTCATGGAAAGATAGGTGGTTTTCAATTATTTTTTATGCCCAAAATATACCATCAATTATTTTTATTAGGTTACCCTGAGTTGCAGTAGATGGCATTTGGATTTTAGTTCGGGTATGGGTTAGCGGGTAGTGAATTTTTTTCACTTGACCCATTGAGATGGTGGTTGAGTGTTTAGTTATTTTTCATTATTTCTTTATTTTTGATGTATCATAATTTCTAAAATTCCCCAATCAATATATTTCTTATTCTATTTCGATGATTCTATTTTTTCTATTCTAGGTATATATTTTTTTTTTTTATTATCATCTTTCATTGACTTTTCTTTTTTATACTAGAATGGGTTTTCTGTTTTTTTGAAAACTTTTGTTTCATGATGTTTCCATCCAACATATATAATGATCATGATTCATTTTTGGGTGGTAATATATTTTTTTATGTTTATTATTTTTGAAAACTCATCCCAAATGAGATATATTATATACCCAAGGCATTGGATTCCAGCGTAAGGTGATAGAAAATGGGCCTATGGTAAGTCATGGGCCTACTCTGGTGCTACGATCATGGGTTTCATAGGTTGGATCATGAAAACCATTATGAGATCCAATTTTCTCAATATTAAATAAGTTTTAGAGTATCTATTATTATTTTGGATTTCTGGTATTCAGAAGATATGATCATCAAAATACAAGTGGTTTGTTATGAGTAAGGTGCATGATCACCACATCATTGGAAAAAATTCTATTAACAAATCAATTGATGGTGGGAATGTATCAAATATTAAAAGAATTTTAGATAATTCAGATATTTTTTGTAATTATTTGAGTGCTTATAAAATATTTTTATAATTAACAAAATAATTTGTGAATCTATAAATGTTGGAGTTAAATTTTGTATAAATTCGTGTGGTCTATAGTTACTGATAATGGTTCGGAAATCCATGTAATGACTATTTAATATAGGACTAGATGATGTATAGTGAAATTTTCATGGTTTTAGAATAGTTATCTGACCATACAAACCAAAAATTTACATTTTTTACTTCATTTATGTTTTTTAATTCATTATGGTTTGATGTACTTTTTCTATTTCATTCAATATACTTGTAATGATTTTATGCCATTATTATGTATTTTTAGCCGTGTTTTGATTTATTTAACATTCGTATGTAAAACTAAAAAATTTGTTATATATTAACAATGATTTAGTATTTATGAATGATAAATTGATTTTTTTATGTCTTTTAAAAATAAATTTTAACATGTCTTAAGAATGTTTTTTTGCATGATAAAAGGGGGATTATTCAAGTTCTTTATAAATAATTTTTATGAGGATTATTAGATATTTTCCATGATAAATTTTGAAAAGTGGATATATTTTAAAATATATAAATGAGATGTTAGATAGTTTTTCAAATGGGATATAAAATGCTTCCATGATTGTTGTATATAATGATGATAATTAATTTAAAAGGGAGTTTTTATAAAATCTATTAGATTAGTGTTGAATGGTTAAGTATTTTGGGATGCACTTATTAATACTTGTGTGAATTTATATGTTTTTGAATTGAGGTTTTTTTCATATTTCTTAAAAAAAAAATTTGTACTCCCCATCTTTCTCAATGGATCCTTTTGAGGGACTTATTGTTTGTTTTCCACTAGAATGAAAATTGTTTGACCAATACCCATCAGAGTCAAATTTATTACCTGATCTATGTTTTCATACACTTCTAACTCAACCTTGATATTTCATTTAAGATTTTTGATATTAAAATCCCTCTCAATTTCATATAAAACAAGATTATATGATATTATAGGATTGGTTGGGGGATATTGAGGTGTCTCTTATTCGATATTAGAGTTCTGAGTCTCATTATGTAAATTCTGAAAGTTTTATTTCTTATTTGAAAGTGTTTTAATTCCATCTGTCAGTCTATTTTATTTAAATACCTTTGTGGGGAATGATTCTATAGCCTATTTTTTCATAAATAATTCCATGAGGCTATAAAAGTAATAATGATTATGAAATTTTATTTCCTTTAGTAGGTAATCTTATCATTGTTGGTGTATGCCTATTATTTTTCTGGACTCATGAAATTTATTTTATAGATATACATGGATAAATCCTATAAATATTGGTATATTTATATTGGTATTCAAATAGGCCATTGATTGATATTTTCTTTTATGATCGTTAGCACCTATAAAGATATGGTGAAGAATGATATGAGGATTGAGGTTGGAATTGTTGTGTTTCCAAAATGAATTGATGTTTTACCTAAGCTTAATAGTAATTGAATAAGATCTAGTAATGGAATATTAATAAATCTATTTCCTTGTAACATGAGAGTGTCATCATGTCTCTGTATGGTTTATTACCTCTATATTATTTTCAAATAAAATATTGTGTGTTCCATTATTATGGAATGGTTAGGCATAATAAGAAATCATGTTTAGAGATTCCAAAGACTACCTATAGTTGTTTCTAGCCTGAGACACATGTAGAGGTATAATATATGAGTTTCTTATATTAGAGCTGGCGCTAGATCTATCCCTTTAGATAATCTCCATGTCCATCCAACTGAACCCAGTGTTGATGTGATTCCATTTTGAGGTACTCCTTATTGTATTCTTCTTCCTTGGATGTATTGCTTTTTCATTCAATTACCCATAGTGTTTTTTGTATTCATAGATGATGGTATTTATAGTGTATAGGATTCTATATGATATTTAATTATATTGTGGTGAAATATAAATTTTTATTTGGATTTTATACTATATTTTATACCACCAATTTTATTTTAATCCTTGGGATTCATTAAGACTCCTGAATCATTAATATTTGGAAATTTAGGGTAAAAAAAGTTCTAAATATGGATGATATAACACCATATAAGAATATATTATTGATCCCAATATGAATTTATCCATCCCTTTCATTTTCTCATTTGTGGTTTCTATTTTTTGGGTTAGACTTTAGGATCCACCTCACATGAACTCGCATTTTTCATTAGAATTTATCTTGATCATTGACTCTGTTATGGATTATTGTAGAGATTTGTGCACATCATAACATGTTTTTTATAAATTTATGTTTATAGTTTAGGGTTCCTTAAGTTTTTTAAATCAACTATGAAGAAGTTATCCCTTTCATTTCATGATCTAATTATTTTCTATTCATGAAACATAAAATTTATTGGTCTTCAGTGTTCTGAGGTGACTTCTATATCAATAATTGGGTTAAGATGATATGATAAAGTTTCACATATTAATTAATATATTTATTAAAGGATGATCTATTTGATTTTATAGTACTTTATCTTGTAGGTAAATTTATTATAATAATTCTAAAACACTTCCCTTTTCATAATAAAATAATTCCTCAGAATCATTATAGTGTAATCAAGTCTTAATATGGGGATAATTATCAAACAATGTCTTTAATTATCAGTTTAATTTCATTTATTTTTTAGTATTTATTATTTTTCTATCTTGGTTGGTTTAAATTTGTTAAAATTTAATTTTTTTTGTAATAGAGTGCATGTTATATGGTTATAGAATGGTTATTACTAAGCATGAAGCCAATTTTGTCACATGATTATAATTATGATAGTTAAAAATTTCATAGTCAGGACACTATTAATTAGACTAGGTTCCTTGTCCATGCATAGTGCTCTAGGGACCTAGTATAAGCACACCATTTAGACAATAATAAACTATTCCATGTTTCATTAAAAATGAAATTTATAATTAGTCCTTCTTGAATTAAATACCATAGTGGATTATTTTCTCACCCATTCAATAGCATATAGTTTTACACACCTCCCCCTATAGATCCTCCTCCTCCATTCATCATTCCTTCGTTATTATTCATGATTTGAAGTCGATTATTTTGGGTAATGTCTATAGGGCTTATTTCTTTTTCCCTTTCTCACTTTTTCTATATTTTACATTCCCTAAATTGTTTTGGTAACCTAGGGTTCATGAACTCTAATGTTTGACTTTGGGTTTTTTTATTATAGGGTTTTTCTAGGATCTTCAAGTTCCTCTATAAACTTTTGGTCCCTTTATAGGTTTTTCATCACCACCAGTGGTAAACCCATTATGATGGTCCATTTTATAGTTATTTGAACAGATAACTATAGTTATTTTATTTTTTATATCATTTTTTAAAATTAAATCTATTATTAGTATTTGAATTTTAAAAAACTTTTATGGTTCCTTTTGAGATCCAAAAAATACAAATGGGGTTTTCCATTATTTTGAAAATAGTGTGTTTGTTTTTAAGATCTTTTATTAACAATGGTCTATAAAAATCACCATTTGCATTTGAAATTGATAATTATATTTAGAAATGTGTTTTAGTTATTGAATCATGTTTTGTGGATTATATTTGTAAAAGAAACGCATGTCTCGTGAATGGATCTTTTCAAATGGATTCATGGAAAATGAAAACCCATTGAAATATGCCCCATGTATTTTATATATGATTTTTTTATTCCATGTATTGGACGGTTGCAAGTAAAAGGGATCATGTATTCTTATCTATAATATTTATGGAATTGGGGATATTCCATGTGAGGGATTCATAGGTTATGGTACTGATTTTTTTTATTTAAATTATAAATTTTTATTTAATTGTTACTTGGGATAACCTTAAATTTAGTATAAGGGAATCCACATTTAGTAAGGATTGAATTCTAGATGTAAATCCTACACTAGTTTATTTATACACTATGTTTAGTGTCCAAAAAATATGATTTTTACTACATAATATATTTTACCATTTAGTTAGGCTAGTGAGGATAATATAGTGTGTTAGGAAGTATTATTTGGATTAATCTAGTGATATTTTCTTATATTACATATTTTATCTATTTCAGTGATTGTTCATTGAACTCCTAGTTCCCACGATGACTGAATTTTTTTGTATGATGTATTATTAGTTTCCTCATAGATATATTTTTAAAATGATCAATAATAGTATTTGTATAATTTATTTAAAAAAAATTCCATTATATCTATCAGAAATTTCATTTAAAATGGTTTTGTGATGATATTTCCTAAAAATGGTGTTGCATAAAGTTAGAAAATTAAATAGTTATAAAATATATTATAATGGGAATTGTTTTACGAATAAGTAGAAAACCTAATTTAAATATATTTTAAAAAAATTAAATTTATTTACTTTAAATGGTTATGTAGAGATCGGATGGTCATTTCCTGCTAGGCTATATACCTGCCACATATCATCATTTTATATTTATTAAGATATTTTGAGGTGTAGTGGATGATTTTTGGATCCTAGTTTGGGTATTAGGTGGTGGATAGTGAATTAATTTAACTCAATTCATGGAGATTGTTGTTGAGTGCTTAGTTCTTTGGTTTTATTTTCTATTTTTCATGGCTCACAAATTCCATAATTCTTATAAACTCAATATCATGAATTAATTAAGTGAATCTATTTTGGCTATTGTAGTTCTATTTTTTTGGTTTCATTATTATTATGGGTTAACTTTACCACATTATGTTTATTTTTTATTTTGGGAATTTATTATTGTGTGATTTGGCCATATAACCTATGTAATGGTGAAACTAGTTTTTTATAAGAGAATATGTTGTTTTATTTTAATTTATTTATAATAAAATTTCGCAAAAACATCAAATTGATTCCTTGTAACTACTTTCTTGTATATTGTGATTAGGATTATACCTCATTTATTAAATGGGTTGGCTTAGGTTTAAATATTAGGAATGGTATAGGTTGGTTTAGTACATGAGACTTGAATCATAAACTATAGTGTAATGGTTGTTCTCTCCTCAACTTCATTTCCTCTTTGCAACTATCATATTTTTTATTTAATCAATGATGCACACAATTTCAATGACCCTATTTTCATTTCTTTTAACATCATAATATATAAGATGAATGTTAGATTTTGATATCTCTATAAAAAAAATTATTTTTTTAAAATCATTAAGGGTGTAGCATGGGTAACAATGTTTTACAAAACCAATTTTTTAAGAAATTAGAGTCACATAAATATGCACTAAACAAGTAAATATTGTTTCCTTCTTTGAAAAATGAAAATGAAAGATTTTTTCATTTGTAAATATCATTTAAAATTGTGTATCAAAATATATCATTTTATTCCTAAAGCCATGTGGTTTCTTGATTCATGTGATACAAAATATCATAACCATACTATTCTTATACTCCCCTACTTTAAAACTGATCAATTTTGGTGTTTAATCTATTTGTATTTTTTAAAATTTAGTTTTTGTAACCTGTATCATGGACTTAATGCACACATTATGTTATTTTTATAACTTGAAGTCCATCTTGTGTGCGCCATGTGATATTATTATTTTCTTATAATATATAGTATTCTAGAAACACAACAATAACATTACATATATCCTTAAAAAAATATAAAATCTACTAAGACAAATGTATTAACCTTACATAGAGTCCATGTGACCCTCACGTAGGTCTATTTCCAATGGAAAAACCTTTATAGAATGTTTTTCTACCCATTCACATATCACAATTTATCAATGTTTACTTTATACAGTATCAGGATTATATTTTCGTATCCTATTACTTAAGGTACTTTACATAGAATTGGATTAAATTCACTCCATGTTACATTTAAAAAAATTATTGATGTTTAGAGTTAAATTTTTACAACATATATTTATTTACATTAAAATATCATAGATTACTACATTTATGTAGGTATTAAAAATAGAATTTATTAATAAATTCTGTTCATTGAATCCCATTTTCTTTTCTCACACTAATATTTTATGATCTTCTTTATGGATTGGAACACTTCTCAATCACTGTTACAAATGTCACATGAACTTTTATGATCACTCGTTGAAATAAATCACAAATAATCGTGATCTGAAATATCATTGGTTAGTACAAGATTGAAAACAAATAACATAGTTACTGTTATTCATGTATATGTTATTAAATGTGTGAATAGTTTTCTCTTCACTGAGTCTCACATAAAATATTCATGTGGTATGCTACTTAATTATTACCATGTTTTCACCGTCCACCTCCCATTGAATTCTATTGGATATAGTTCCCTTGAATGGATCATTTTGTTTCCCAACACATTGTATGCAAAGCACCTATCACCCCATCATACATGCGATGACCCGTGAATATACTATATACATCCCATGCCACTATTGGAATATTTTTGGATTTATTCCAGGATGGATAACACTAGTGGCCAAGCTGTATGAATGGTTCATATAGAAATATAAATGGCCAATTTTTTTGGCTTTCCTTCAAATTAATTTTTCAATACATAACATTGGATAAATATAATTTTGAAATACACATTATACTCAATATAAAACCTTTTATTTTAATCTCTCACTTCATCAATACATTTACACACAAAATACTCAATTCTTAAAAACATATGAATGAATATCCTATTTTATAATTATCTTGTAAATGTCCTTTTCTATAAAGACTTATACATTTCAACCTTAGCAGTACTCATCCAATTTTATCCCAAACTTACACACTTAAAATTTAAAAACATATTAAAAAATCATTTTCATGAGGACCCATATCCATATAGATAAAACAATAAAACCATCAATCATGGGTTCATTAAGAAGAATGAAAATCTTGAGTTAGTTTAATGAAAAGGTAAATATGTAATATTATTTAGTTATAAAAAAATTGACGCTATTATAGTTTTTACTATAAGAAATATAATTATTTAGTACACTATGGTGATGTGATAGTAATTTATATTGAAGAGGATATCAAAACTTTTGTCTTAGTTGATAGTGAATATGCTGATTAAAATTCAAAACGTGCTGAAGAGAGTAGAGGAAATAACCAAATAAAAGATGGATATATTGAATCTACTTACTCTAGTTATGACACAAAACTTTTGAATCCCATGAGAACAAAAAATTAATAAAGAAACATGTTGATGAATATAATATCATTGGGGATTAGAGCCGAAGTTTTCAAACTAGGAGAAAACCTAGAATACATTGTCACATAAGCTTGATGTTTAAAAATGAAACCCTATAGTGTTAAATTATATTTTGATCCCAAATAATGGGTTGGAATAATAAATGAATAGTTTAATCATATAGAAGAGAACGAAACATGGGATCTTGTGTCCTAGCCTAAGGAAATGAAAATTACAAGAAAAATAAAAAAAATTTAAAATAATCTTTGTGAAAAAGATTAAAATGGAAGAAAAAAATAGACTTTTATGCAAAAGAAACCCAAATATTGAGGGAGTTTATTTTTATGAAATATTTTCCCAAATACCTAGGTATGAAACTATAAGAATTGTTCATACTATTACCAATAAATGAAAATTTTTTGTCATTCAAGTGGATATAAATTCTTAATTTATGAATTTTTTATTGAATGAATAAGTATATATATATTAAAACCTAAGGGTTTTATGCTTATTTAAGATAGCAAAAAAGTATAATTATTGATGTAACCTATTTATGGGTTAATAAAATTCATATGAGATTGGTCTTTAAAGATGGATGATTACATGAGAAGTAGGCAATTCAGAAAATGAAAATTAGATAGAAACCTATATATAAATAATAATAACACCACATTACTCATTATATTTGTGTTTTTTTATGATATTAAATTTTTAAGTAGTGAGAATAAGTTATTTGATGAATTTTCAATAAAAATTAAGAATAAATTTAAGATATCCTTAGTGAGATGAAAATATTTTTGGGATTGAATTTAACCCAAGAAACGGGGTGCATTTTCATCTCTAAAAATATATATTCTTAAGAGTTACTAAAAATGATTATAATGTAATAATCTTATGGTTTTTATACACCAATTCATAATGGAACAATAAAGATAAATGATGATAAAGGTAAGCATGTTAATGATAATTAATTTATAAATATGGTTGGTAGTCTTTAATACTTAACTACCTCATGAACGTATAGTTTTTTATTATGAAACTATGTGATAAAGATGAATCTAATCCAAAGGAATCACATAAATTTGTATATTTTTTAATTTCTAGTTATATGTAGAAACAAGATCTTATGTTCCATCTAATAAGATGAAAGGCGAGCTTGATTTAAAAAATCTTATAGATACTGATTGGTTCAAACATTTATAAGATCGAAAATCCACATTAAATAGAGTATTATCTATTTGTAGAAGATGTGTACCACAGAATTTAAAGTATAAATACTTAAGAAATTATAATTTCATAGAATAAAAACATGTTTGTGAGTCACCAGTAGATACAAAAATTATATGTATGAAAAATCAACTTGAGAATATACATGTTGTTATTAGATCTACTCTCACCATTTTCCATATCAAATAAAAAAATATTAAATAACATTTCTTGAAGGATATAGTGGTTAAATGAATATTGAGATTTAGATTTATTCAATCCATGTTCCATAGTATTGATATTTTTATAAAAACCCTTGGAAATGTGTCTTCTGAGATATTGAGTCTTATAATAAGAGTCCACCCATTATCCAGTAACACTATGATTTTTTTGAGTTTAATACCCTATTTTAATTATTTTTTTATTTTATAAAAAGTATATATTTCACCTTCCAAGGGATAAAACTATTGGGATGTAATTTTTTATGTTTATTTTTAATATCATCTCAAAAATATTCTTAAAGATATTTCATGAATAAATACTATGAATTATTCTACGAGAACAATAAGATAGCTCCCATAGAATTAAAGTTTATTGATTCATAGATCATTTGTTTGGAAATTTTGATTTTAATACCCCAAATCTAGTTTCCTAGAGCCAGTTCATTATTTCATTACATTTTCAAGATTATAAGAAAGTCATATCCCGAAGGACTGAGTAGTTTAATAGTTTTGTAAAACCAAATACATACATATGTTCAAAATTACAACTTCAAATCAAATGAAACATATATGTTTTATTGTGATCATCCACAACAGTATTGTTATTACAAAATTTCATTTATAATAGACATCTTCATGTCCTGAGAAAATTAAACATAAGAAAGGGGTGAGATTAAATGAACAGTAGGGGTAAGAAATATATCCAATGATATTATAAACATAAACATTACGCATAGTAAATAACTAAAACACATACCTTTAAAAATATACTTGAACACATTATAGTAGGAATAAGTGCTAAATAAATAATTATATATTAAATAATAATCATGGGTATTCCAGTAGTCTTATAACCACATGAAATTTCAATTACTAGTTTCATAGTGAGAGAAATAAATATGCCCGACATTTGGAAACATATCGTCAAGGCCCTTTGCAAGACATCTAAAAATGAATAAGGTCTCAGCCAAAACCATATCTAAAAATGGGATTGGCCTCAACCAAGTTCATATCAATTTGTCTCATTTAAATGACCCAAGCTTGATGTACATGGACATTATATTAAACTTACAAAATACTTAATAAATGACACAAACAGATTCCCAAAAACTGTATTATTTTAGTGTCTTTGGAAACTCAGAACATAATCTTCTAACATGGTGAATGATATTCAATTTCCCCAATAAAGATCTTCACCTATTGTTTTCCTTCCTTAACACTTCTTTATATCCTTGGGAAAAAACAGAAAAATGGTGAGCTCAAATTATTAGTAAGTGTAAAAATTGAAAACATAAAACAAACCAAAAACATAAGAATGTAAAAACATGAACATAGTGTTTAAATATAAAAATCAAGAGTCAAGAAATAAATCTTGGCAGTTTTTAAAACATAGATCACAAAGGAATATTAACGATAAAATAGAATTGGGATAAAATATGGGATTAAGGAAAATAAATAATAACCTAATATGATTTCCATAGTATCAAAGTAATTTCTTTCAAGACCATGATAGTGGAAAATGTCCATTACTAAACCGGGATTACTTTTCGTTCTAACCATATATTACTGAACCGAATTTACCTGTCGTTCTAGCCCTATATTACTGAACCAGATTTACTAGTCATTCTAGTCATGTATATATCATGAGATATAAATTTATACCCAATGAGTTTGAGGGAGATATAGGTCCCACCCATCTCATAATTAAATCATTCTTATATGTGCCACAAAAACATAAATCATTCATCACAGCATAACCCATGGAATAAAATGGGTTTCTTAAACATCATTCCATCATAATCCCTATAAAATAAATGGATTTCTTAAAAATAGTTCCATAATAAACACAATAAAATAAATATAATTATAGGGATAAATACATAACCATATTTCATCTTAGATGAAAAATAATTTTGATAAAATGCTTGAACTAAATTCTTGAGTAAAATATCCTTTCATCTTCAAAAATGTTTTCTTTTATCAAAATTCCATGAAAGTTTCATAGAGAATAATTTAGTTGAAAATAAAATTCAAATATTTTAGAATAATTTTCATAGAAATAAGGAATTATGAAACCATAAAAAATCCATTCATGCGGTATAAGTTAAAAAAACATTCTCCTCGCACTTTTGCTGGAAAAGTCAAAAAGTCCCTCGTATGGTAAAGAAAATAATGATTACTTCTAAACCATGTAGTAATTGTCACAATGTGTAAAAATGTATTTAAACATACATAGAAGAATAGTAAAAATTTTAGGAGAATATTTTTAGAAAACCTGGACAAGGATGATAATAATTGCATATAAACAATCTCGGATAAAAATGAGATTGGAAAATTATTCCTTACCATTGGTCAGATTTCTTCCATTTGTGTCCAAAACTACTGTGTAATGGGTTAAAAGATATTATTAACTTATAATAAAACAATAATAATATTTATGATATCAAATATGATTCACTTATTATTTTATATTACTCGTTCATCTGTCAATTCTATGTTAAAGCAACATTTTGGGTAATAACCGTTTTATTTATCATACATGTTTTGATTTGTAATTTTTTATTTTATTACATAGATCATGATTTAATTACTTCTATAATGTAAAACATGATATATATATATATATATCATATATATATATATATATTCAGTTTATAAATATATATAGATTAATGAAATGGGATAGACCATTCATGGGGATAGAAGGTCGTACGTATGCATAAACGTTGTTTCCGTTTCTTTATTGAATTGAATGGAAGGAAGTAAATGACATATATATATATATAAATTATAATATAATTATTAGGTCATATATTTAATTATTATTTATTATATATATACATTATAATCATTCTTTAATAATTAACGTGGAGAATGAATTTCATTGCATCATGGAGACGGTAAGTCGCACATACACACGGCCAATGATATCATTCACTTAATGGTTAAATGGTATGAAATTGGATGGTATATTAAATATAAATAATAATAATAATTTTATATTCATTATTTATATCCATTATAATCATCATTATACAAATACAGATTAATTATTGTAGAATAAAAATTACACCATGGCGTGGAGACAATAAGTCGTATGTTCGCACACATGGTGATATTGTTATTCATAGGATCGATAAAAGGTGGTATAAGGTTGTACCATAATTATAATAACATCTCAAAATGTATAAGATACTTTATTTATTACTTTAGTATGGTAACAACATAATAATAGGATGTATAAGAAGAAAAGAATTTTGAAAGAGATGATAAAACAATAACCTCTTTTTTGAGTGTCTTCTTTTGATTTTCACAATTGGTTTCCCTAGGATGGAATTATACCCAAAGAGATACCTATAAGATGAATTGAGTTAAGTTGTTATGATATTTGTTCAAGGGTTGATGGAGCCAAAGAGTTTAGGAAGTGTGATTAAAAGGGGAGGATATGTGCCCTTTCATAAGAGAGGGGAGGGGTACCTTGGGAAATTCTTGAAATATTAATTTTTTGTAAATTGATTTTTTGTTTATAATGATCCAAAACAAATTTATAAATAATTTAAGAGGATTAGGGTTATAAATCATATCAACCAATAAAATGTATATATGTTTTCATTTAATTTTAAACCTTATCATTTTGATTTATCCTTATTTAATTAATTTAATTTTATTTGTAGTAATAAACATTAAAATAATAAATCATTATAAATATTTACTTATGTGTTGTCGATTGTCCATTATTGTATAATTTATTAAATTTTAGACCATATAATTTTCACTATATAATTTTTAAATATTTTTGTGATTTTTAAATAACATTATAATATGTTATTTTTATAAAATATCAATTGTTTTAATTTTGAAACTATTTATTTATTTGACTTTAAATAAAATAAAAAGAGAAGGTAAATTAGAAAAAAAATATTCAATACACTTATAACATTTCATTTTCACCTATAAAATTCGTGTATCACATTAATAATATCATATTGTACTTATTTTAATATTTTTAAAACCATTTATTTGATATTTCTATTACAACAATAATTTCTAAATCATTATTATGTCAACATTAATGGTAATTATTTAATCTCTAAAAATTCTAAATAAATTCACATGATGTATAAAATTTAATTATATTTTTGGAGACAATTTATTTATTAATTTTTATAATTTTTATAATTATATTAAAATTATTATGCATATATGATATATTAGAGTGACATGTTGTCACCTTCTTTTGTTTTAATTATAATTACTTCAATTTCAACGAAAAAATTTCATTCAATTAATCAATTCTAACCCTTAGTTGATATTGGTAGAATTTAATTCTCCAATAGTATTTTGGAAGGTGTTAGTGTAATTTTATTATCTTTATAATATTGTTTGTTACCCAAATTTACCAAATATATCTTTAACCATGGTAAATAAAAATTACCGTAGTTTTTATTCATAATATACAGAAAATAAAAGTAACATATTAACATAATTTTTACCCACTAATTCTAAATATGGAATCCATTTTTCAAAATTCAAAACCCAAAATTTGTAGTAATTAATTTAAAATTAATTCCAGTTGTCAAAACAAAAAATGGGGTTTTTAAGAAGTAAAAACTATCAAAATATTGACATGTTTTTATGTCCAATTTAAATATGAAATTACTTGAAATAGACAAAATTGGATTAAATGATAAAAAAAATAATCCAATTACACTTTAAAGCTAATTAAAAAGACAATATAACTATATAAATAAATTATATGAAAAGCCAATTTTGAATTAAAATGTAGTATTTTTTCACTATTCATAAACATATGAATTTTTTTCATAAAATAATTCAACCAAAGTAAACTATGATTCCCCTCATCCAAATAAGAAGTTTATTTTTTCAATTATAATATATAAATGTGTCAAAAACTAGATTTAAAATGGGTGTTCTGTCTAACGGCGATGAAACTGTATTTTTTTGAAAAATACTTATTTTATCCGAAAAAATTGAATTTGTTCTCATCTCATGTCTTGAAAATAAATAAGATTAATTTTAATGTTATATAAAATTCAAAATGTGGTTAATAATATTCATAAAAACTGGTTTATATCCCATTAAATAATAATATTTTAATAATATATCGTTGTTTAGTGAAACTCATTATTTCATTCAACACAAGTTGTCCAGGAATTTTTCTATTGCATGTAATGAAAGTCACGTTAGTGTTGCGTGTAGTGAAATCTTCCTTTTGTGCTATGTATGATATAATCCAAACATAGTTATCTTATAAATTGAAAAAAATCAAAAATCTATGTTTCATGTATCACACACCAACTTGATGAAGGTGAAATGAATTCTATCAAAAGAAAAATTGTGTATATCGCAATCCATGAATAGTGTTGCATATAGTTCAATCTAATAATATATTGTGTATAGGAAAAGTTAATCATGGTGTAACATACAACACAAGACATCAAATAAGATGAAAATAATCTATCTCATAAAATATCGGGGTGTTACATTCCACCCCCTTAAAATGAATTTATCCCACGAAATTCATTTGGGTTATAAAAGAACTACTAGAAATTTAGCCTATAGACATGGTTTGGAACCATGGATATAATTCCAAAAACCGTGGCTATAGTTTATAGCCATGGTGTCATGGACCCTAGTTGGTATTGGTATGGATATAGGGAAAGACCTATATCCAGAGTTCAAATCGTGGCTATAGGGCTATAGCCATGGTTTGAACCATGGATAAACACCTAAAGCCAAGGTTTGAAATCATGGAAGTAGCTTAAAGAACACGGGGATATAGACACAATTTAAAACAGTGGCTATATGGTATTCCATTTCATAAAAAAACACCCGACCCACCCCCTGAAAAGCCCCCCCCCCCTACAGCACCCCTTCCCCGATGCAAATCCCCCCCCCCCTCATCCCCCCTAGACAGCCCCCCCCCCCCCCCTCCTCTATACAGACCCCAGGAAGACCCCCCCCCCCCCCAAGACCCTGGACACCACACAGACAGACCATGGATAGACCCCCCCCCCTAGGACAGACCCTGGAAACACCCTCCCAAGACCCTGGACAACCCCCAGACGCTGGACACCCCACACCCTTGATAGACCCCCCCCCCCCCCCCACATAACCTCTTCCCTCATGCAATGCCACCCCCCTAGACACCCCCTAGACCCGGGACACCCCCCAGACCCTGGACACAACCCAGACAGACCCAGGACACCCCCCCCCCCCAAGGACAGACCCTAGACACCCCCAGACCCAAGACACCCCCACCTTGGACAGGCCCCCTGGACATACCCCCACCCCACCCCATACAGCACCTTGTCCCCCATGAAACCCCCCCCCCCCCCCCACTCCCCCTGGACAACCCCCCCCCCCCCCGTACAGACCCTAGATAGACCCCCACCACCCCAAGACAGACCCCCCGCCACCCACCAAGAAAGACCCTAGACACCCCCCCCCCCCCACCCCTCCCAGGATAGCCACCCCCACCACTCTTCCCTGCCCCCTTCCCTTCCCTATGCCTCATTCCATTCCCCCCAGGACAAAATCTGGACACCCCCCCCCCACCTTGGAAAGCCCCCCTCCCTTCCTCATGCCCCCTACCACCCCCCACCCCCCCACCCCCCAAGGACACACCTTGGACACCCCCCCCAAAACCTAGACACCCCCCACTCATCCCTTACCCATGCCCCTACCAGTCTCCCCCCCCCCCAGGACAGACCCTGGACACCCCCCCCCCCCCACCCTGGACACCCCCCTCCCACCCTGGACAGCCCCCCCCCACCCACTCCTCCCTACCCCCTCCCTTCCTCATGCCCCTGCCAACCCCCCCCCCTGTGATAAACCCTGGATACCCCCCCCCCCCCACCACCACCACCACCAGGACAGACCCTAGATAGAGCCCCCCCCCCCCTACCGCACCCATTTCCCTGTGAAACCCCCCCCCCCCCCCACTCTACACGGACAACCCCCCACCCCCCTATAGCACCACTTCCCTGTGAAAATCCCCCCCCGGACAGACCCCCATCCCCAGGATAGACCTTGGACACCCCCACCCCCAGGACAGACCTTGGAATCCCCCCCCCACCCGTGATAGCCCCCCCCCCCCTCCCTTCCTCATGTGCCCTGCTAGTCTCCCCTCCCAGGACAGACCCAGGACCCCCCCCCCCCCACCCACCCAGGACAACCCCCACCCCCCACACACACACACTCCTCCCTGCCCGCCTCCCTTACCCAAGTACCCCTACCAGTCCCCCCCCCCCCCCCCCGACCCTAGACAGACTTCCCTCCCCCCTAGACACTGGACAACCCACCCCCTATAGCACCCCTTCTCCCTTGAAAAGCCCCCCCCCCCCACACTCCTGTTGAAATTATAGGATTAATCCATGATCTTAACAATGGTAATTTTTAACTACACACATTGTTAAACCATGGGTCTGGGTCCCTAATAACACATTAAAACACATTTGATAAAAATGTAAATTGATTCTTACCCAGTTATACATAATCACCAAATGCTTCCATAATAGTTGTACCTTATAGCAGTTACTCACAACCTCTAGCTACGAGAAAAAAATGCCAGCTTCCAAATAAAATTGAACTCAAACATAATACAACATATATCATAAGAATTCAAACTATCTCTAATATAAACAATATAAAATTTCAATATCAATATCATCATAATAAAAAGAACTATTTGGTAAAATTAAATGTATAAACCAAGAAAAAAATTTAAATCTAAAATTTACCTCAATATCAGCATCACTAGAACCATCATGACCCTCATAATCACCTATAGAAACACCAACATCATTATCACCTCACCTCAGACCACCGCCACCACCACTACCATCATGACCATTGAAATATTCATTAGTTTATGCACCCAAATCAGTGGAAGGAGCAAAGAATCCTGATAAACATAATGCATACAAATTAGAACACATTTAATTATTGAAATCATTAAATTTTTTTATTTTTTTAAGGTAATTAATTGGTCAAAGACCAAAGAAAAATTTATTAATAAGCAAAAACATTACAAGAGTCGGAAGGATGGGATTTTTTTACAATCTCTGTCAAACAGATATAATAAGTCAGCTGGCAGAGTGTCCAGCCAAGCCATGCTCTGATGTACTCCATTGTTAGCAAGAGAATCTGCAACAGCATTTGCTTCAAAGTAGGCATGAGTAGCTATGTAATCAATCCCATGGAGCGAGTTCAGACAATTCATCCAAAGTGTGGTAAGCGGTCAGGAAAGATGAATGTTTCCATTCTAGATGGCATGAACGATAGTGGTAGAATAACTTTCAATCCAAAGCTTTCTCCAACCTCTTTGAAGCACAAAATCAACAGCATGGATGACCCCCATCATTTCAGCCTCTAGAGATGAAGAATGTCCACATTCAACATAGAAGCAAACCTGACACTGGCCAGCTGAGTCACTGAAGATAGAACCACAACTGGCAGGGCCTGGATTGCCTTTAGAAGCACCATCAACGTTCACTTTGATCCATCCTGGCATCGGTGATTTCCATAATACTTCAAAGGAACGTTTGGGATTTGGGTAAATGCCAGGCACATGGAGATGACGAAGGATCTCAAAGTCACCAACCGAGTTGTTGCAATACTCTTTTTGAATTGAAGCAGCTTCATGAATCGCAATAAGAATCCGAGATTTTATTTCATTGAGACTAAATGAGTGATTATTATGAATAAGATCATTTCTAATGTACCAGAACTCATGCAGGAGTTCCACCACCGCCGCAAGAAAAATATTTTTAACCTATAGAGAGGCTTCATATCTAATGCATTTTTTTAAAAACAAACAAATAGAGTCAGATAAGGGCCATCTGCAATTAAATAATTCAAGAACATAATTCCATAAAGTAGAGGCCATCGCACAAGACAAAAAAAGATGATCAGCATCCTCCCTATGCTGATTACACAAGTGACATTTAGAGCAGAGGTGTATGCTAAAAGTTTGTATACCAACTTTAGTAGGAAATCTATTATGAGCAATGCGCCAAATATGGGTGAGCCTAGAAGGCTTGATCTAAGGCTTACTGACTCACCCATTGATAATTAGATTAATTTATAGAAACGTTATGATTATATTAGTTTTTAGAGTCTAGGATGCCATTTACTGCAGACCTATCCCCTTCCCCATGCCCCCTCCACCCACCCCCATCCCCCTCCCCCCCTGCCCTCTAGACCTCCCCCTGCCCCCTACCCCCTTCCCCTATAATTGGTTCCAAAAACTGGCCCCTAATATGGAGGACACCCATTTTTTGTATGTGGGGTAGTTTTAAACTCCTGGAAAGAATATAGAGGAAGTAAATCATGTAATAAATATGTTGATAAGTTAGTATATAACTCTGCATAGAATTATGAGGAACTGTTTCATGTCACTAGCATATCTCTTATGAATTAATTAACCATGTGCCAGCTCTGATTAAGTTTTCCAAACCTAGTAGTCTCCTTTGTATGGAAAATAATATCAAACACTTTAAGATTCATCATAATATTTATCTTATGTATAACCTATCATAAATTTCATGTTTCTCCTTTACCCACAATGTGTGAATCATTATGGTTAATAGGTGTGTCATCTTATGATACCTATGTCAGTTTATCGATATCATACATGGAATATACCCTAAAAAACAAAACATGTGTGTTCGGGTGTGGAATCAGGGTTTCTGTACCTATACGTGCTAAGTTATGTGGTTCGAAAAACACAGTATGTGTTCCCTAGGTACACACCATTTAATATACCAAAGAAATTCCTTCAATAATGATTAGTATACATTGATTCAAAATAAATAAACAATACGATAAATAATAACAAAATACTTAGTTTTATTTCATCCCTTTAGGGACTATGTGCATTGAAACAGTAAAGATACATGTGGGGAATGTAAGTTGATTTGTCTTTCCCTTATTTAATACAAAGGAATAAATTTTGGGATACAATAATTCAGTTCAAGTGTATAGAGTTTTCATGAGTAGTCTAAAATTAGGTTGATATGGGTCCCCTGGTCTATAAAACCTCATGAAAATTGCTCTCGTAGAGGATGAAATCCCTTAAATCTATAATATATAAAATAACCTTCTAATATATGGAGTAGTCGTCAATATTCATTCTGTTTAGGAAATCTTCGTATGAGAATAAATTAAAATATGAATATATCCTTATAGCCTTGATCATTTTTACTTATTTATTTGGAAGATGTTAGATCCCAAAAAAACAAATTAAATATAAAATATAAGCCTATATGGGGGAATTATGATAGGATTTTTATAATTTTTATGTAATAAAATTCATGGATACCCATCCCTATAACACCTAGAATAGATAGAAAATATGGAAGTGGAATTTTTCTTGAATATGTGCTTTAGACACCAATATATTTTGGGATGTATTAACACCATTATATAGATTGTTTTTAACACCTCCAGGAATGTCACCATCACAAATGTTATTGACCTTACATCAATATATGATTCATGAATGGGTATTATATATATTCTTTCCAATAAGAAAAATAATATATCATAGTGGAATTGAGGATCTATATCATGAACTCACTGTCTTCGATGGTGGTGGATAGACAAGCAGATTTAAGAAGGCCCCTAAATGATATTTAAAACATTCTTGAATTAAAAACGCTACGAGAGGGACCCTACCTCAAAGGATCCAATCCACACTCGGTGCATGGCACTTTTATCAGTGACAACTCTAAGTTTCTCCATCCATCCTCCAGCCATATGCACCTTTTCATATACATAAGGACTCTCTATCCCCTATGTACTTGTCTTCATGTCCTTGAACACGCACAAGAGGATCCTTATATATCTACTCACATGCATAAGCCCATTATCATCAACACACATATGCATTTTCTATATATATAAATAATCACACGTATCCCCTTATATGTAATTGTGCTTCCATGGGTGGATATACATATAACATGAGAACTTATTATGTATATTCTTACCTATGTATATGCAGTGAGTCGCCTTTGACTCTAGTTTTCGCAACACACACGAAAGGGTACTAGGAGACATCAACAAAATATCGGTGATCTGATTAATCATCACTAATAAAACCAAAAAATAAAATTGGGAGAAACATGATTAGTGAGAAATGAAATAATAGGATAGGTGATGAGGATAACAGCATCAACAAGATGCATCATTAGAAAATGGAAGAAACCTTACCAGAATCTGATGTCGAACTCACTGCCTTCGATGGTAGTGGATAGAACCAACCTCATCATAAGGAACCACATGTACATAAATAATGGGAAAAGAAGTGAGATATAATGACTTGTTATATATTTGTAATCAGTGTGTCAATTTTACATGATAACTGATACATGACTTCATAACCAACAGTGAAGAAATAATAATCAGATTGATATGTAACTGTAATAGAAGATTTTTAACCAACTGTCAATTCTTTATTTTCACCTTTAGTGGTTCCTGATTTTCAGAATGGGGTTGATTAGATTCTTTATAATTTGAATTCTTAGTCTTATAAAATTAAATCTATTTATTATGATATATTCAAACCTGTGATTCTGAAATATTTCATGAATGATCATTTGGATGAGTTAAAAGACACCTTTGAAACTATTATAATGCTTGAAGTTGGCACATACATATCCTTGAATGTCACTATGGGTTATCTTGAATAATATATTGGTGAAAAGTTGAAAGATATCTTGGAAGTGTCTCAAAATATTTATGGAATGGTATCTTGGCCTATTGGTCCCTTCTATAAAACCAATTACTATATTTTCTACAATTACATCCAAGTCTTTTATTGCCACTGATAGTCTTATAGTGTCTCAAGCCTCTTCCAATGCACTTCAAGAGGTATCTAAATTGCTGAAAGAGTGGATTACAAAAATGGAAAGTAAATTAAAATTAATTAATTGTAGATTGGTCAGCATCCAAGGATCAGTTTATAAGATTCTAATGAAGTCATATCTAGACCTTTCAGCTACTTCATGTAGTACTCAGCCTATACTCTTATTTAGTGATCCTCAAAGTTTCACTTCTGGTTTGATTGAATCTTTTAAAGGAATCCTGAACAATGGTCTCCCATAAATTTCTCAAATGTATAGACATGAATAGTATTACATTCTAGAGTTCTGCAAGTTAGATATTATCAAGAAAATTTACATGTGTGTAGATTCTCTGTTATATTTTATAGGGAAGAGGACTCTCTGACCAACCCCTTCGGATACTATTTGAGGTACCATGTAGAGGTTTGATATGGTTTAAGATCCAGAAAACTTATATAAAATTATAAAATTCAAGGTATACCCACATATAATATACATAGAAAAACTAAATATATACATATTCAATACTATAGAGGTAAACATTCAAGCATGGTTTTTATATCAATATCCAATAATAATAACACAACATATGGTTTTGATATCATAAATATAAACACACTCTACATCATAGTAATAAACATGCTATATATAAAACAATAAAAATGATTCACATTGTAGAAATAGACTTGTTCTATGTCAAAGTTATAAACGTACCCTGTGGTAAAAGAGTAGATTAGGTCTATGATAAAGTAAATAAACATGCACTAAAATTAAAGAATATTGCACATTCTCACTATGCACTATTATAACACCGTGCTAGTATGATAATAATAACCATGATGTTTAAACATGAAAAATCTTTCAAACTATCCATAAATAAAATATAACAATACTACAATCAAGCATGATAATCTCAATCCAAATGAAGAACAGGTATTCCATTTTAAATCTTGAAGACATACTAGGGATATGTTAAATGAAGTTATAATCATGTCATGCACAACAATATCACACATGGTATAGAAAACACAAATGATGCATAACCTGGAGACCAACTTTGGTGTTTGGAATAAAGTATCAAAAAAATTTGAATAATCAGACATAAAAGGTTTTACGATATTATTTATCAGAAATGGGTTCGTCAATGGTCCTTCATAAATGTTAATATAGACTAATATTGTTTAAATCTCCACTTGATTAATTTAAAACATCATCTTTTAAGGAAAAATGTATCTTCTATAGAACAAATAAGTAAATTAGTTTTTAAGTTATAAGTGTTTAGGACCTAAAAGAATGTTTGGAAACCAACCTCCTCAATCACTATTTTAATAGTAATAAAAGTCATATTTTAGAAAACATTGGTTTAGAAGATAAAAAATAAAAGATAAAAAGGGGAAAGGGGTGAGTTCATTGACAAACACGTCTTGATAAAACATCTAAATAAAGAAATGAGTTTAACTAGGAAAATATTTTCAAAATTATTCAATAACAAAATGTGGTTTTTAATGAAAACATTTCTCACTTTAGACATTATAAAAACTATTTTAATTATCTCAAACGAATACATAAGGTTAAAACCAAAACCACTAGGGTTTTTAAGTTAATTAAAATCCTCACTTAATCGATACAACCACTATAATTCCACTAAATCACTCAACTCTCACTACGACACCTAGGTTCTCGTGACTGTATGAAATGTTGGAGGGGAGTAAAAAATGTATATATTACATCTAAATCATAATATCCATCATCTATACTAAGCCCACCTCCTGACATCATCTATGGGAATTCTCCCTAAATGTAAAATACTTATATAGGTGCTTACTTTTTCAAAAAAAAACCCTAAGGAAATAACTAGGAGTCCTTATTTGAAAATAAACAATTGAAATTTGGAAAACTAATAAAATATCTTTAGAAAATCGACCAAGACATTAAACCATTTTTGAAAATACCGACCAGAAGGACAAACATTATTAAAATTTATAATTTGTTTAAATAAAACCATTTGGAATATATCCCAATAATTTAGTGTATTTAACTTTTCAAAACACACATAAAATACATTTCACCTGGTAAAATCCATATCCAAATCTTAATAAACATGAAAAACATATAGGGGATAATTTCATGCATCAGAATCATTCTTCTTGATTTATTTACCATGAAACATCCTGAAGAACACTCAATAAAGAACCCAAGTAAACCGTGAATATAAAATCATATACCAAATAATTAACCCAAGTAAAATATGGATATTAATAGTTTTTCTAGTAGTGGAATATAGAAAAAAGAGTTTATATGAAATCTAAGAGATAATAATAATCAATTCCCAAAAGTTTTTGGATATATTCACAACCAGTTGTGATGTTTTATATAAATTCTACAAAGATTTATCAAAATTTAGATACATTTTGAAAATATAAACTGTATCATATACCATAGTGTAAGGATGAGACTTCATTCCATTGTTGATTTTTAATCATAGAGTATAACACTGCATCATGGTGAAGTAGATTGAAAACTCTTTACAATATTCTTTTATCATACCTAATAACCAAAACAAACCAACCTACCTTTTTCACACTTGAAGGCACAACCCAAACACCTATAATTTTTTAGGGATAATGTAGAACCTATTAACTAATATTTTCATTGGTTAGCATAACCAATACAATACCTTTTAATGGAGTCACAACCATACATGAGTTGAGTCATTAAAACTTGATAATACTTTACACCACAAAATAATTTCATAATAATGAATATAGAATAATTAAACCAATAAAATTTGTTGAGAATTATTACTAGTGTAGAATAACTAGATTTGGACCTTCGCATAGTTGATATATAACAATTCATCTTGGGAAATCCTATAAGAGTATTGAGTATATAAGAAGGATAAAAACACATTGGTAAAATACATTTAACATTGGTTATCTAAATAATGTCAATAAATTTTTATGTCGATTATAAAATAACTAATATCTAAATACTGATGTGAAATCCTATTTTTGTATTTGTGTTGGTACTTACAAAGAATGCCCCTCCAAATATCCAATCTCTAAGAGGGTATATCCTTAAATCTACCCAAGACTAGTCAATTCCCAAAACATCCATTGTTAAAAAGGAACTTTAAGTATAAGGTATAAAGTTTCATGCCTAGTATGGTGTTATTTTAGGGTATAAGAATTTATATACTCAATAGGGAACCAATGACATGCCTCAAATAACAAGTTAACAAATAAGAGTATGTGTGAACATGAATACTAATTAGCATGTTTAAATAAAAAACATTTTTAGAAAAATAACAAAAATAATATTAAAATAATTATAAATAGGAAGTTAAAAGACAAATACAAGTTATATCAAGTAACTTCCTATACTACAAAAATGCATATTGGAACTTACCTAAGTTCGTCTTCTTCAATGGGGATCGTTATTGATGACAATCTAGAGATATATAAATATTATAAGGCATCCTTTCTAGGATAGGGGTAGAGAAATATTATAGACCATCCCACCCAGGTGCACTTCTGGAGTCAAGTCCTAAGCCCATACCATAGAATGGTGAAGGATTATACAAAGTGGAGGCCTCATCCCATCCCATAGAATAATTAAAGGAGTATACTCATTTATAACTCAAATACATATCCTATGTAATTTACATGTACATAAATGGACAGAAAACATCCTTAACAATATATAATAAAAAGGAAAAATATTAACATACCCTTTATAGCATGATCATAATCATATACAAGGGCCTTCTATGAATATGGTTGATATAAAAAGGTAACAATTGGATAAGTAAGGTTATTTACATAGTGAAATCCTAACTTTTCAAAAATTTTATTAAAATATCTAATTTTTGAATTCTGTAAATTTCATAAATACAAAGTCTATTCCCCAAAAAAACATAGAAATAGATTAGTAATTTTTAGAATATTGAATAGAAACATAATAATTCCAGAATAGTAAATAGATTAAAGAATATTAAATATATTAAACAATGAATACCAGAATACCAAATTAATTATGAGAATTAGAATAAAATATAAACCCTAAAATTCTAGGGAATAACAGTTGAAAGAATACCATTCAACACATAGGAGCCACAAAACAGTTCACAATAAACACAAACCCCTCCTTGAACTCCTCCTGCAAACTGCTAACTCCCTAAACAGAATAAATACTACAAAAAATTTTCAAAGAAGCAACAAAACTGGAGCCACAAAATATAAAACACGCTGAAACACAAACTGAATTAATACTACAAACAAGGAGCCACAAAGCATAGACTCCTCCAACAAATGAAAATGGTATTCATCATTCTGGGAGCCACAAAACAGGTTAAAAAAACTACAAACAGCATCCAAATAACTGAATTAAGTAAATTAGTAGGGCCAACGCATCGTAGGGAGGAGGTAGGCCCGAATAAGGGTATGGAGGAGGGGAGGAACCCTTTGGTGGATGCACAAAATAGATTAGGAATTACCAAATAAGGGTATGGAGGAGGGGAGTACTGTGTGAGGGATGGAGCAACCCCAAATGGATAAGTCGAGCTACGATTGTAGAATCCATGCAGTGAATGAAGGAAACAAGATGAGGGATGGAGGAACCAAAGCTGGAGAGGATGAACGAGAGAGGAAATCATCGAGAGTGAGAGAGGATAGCTATGAGGGAAGAGAGTATGGCAGTGTTAGAGTGGTCTTAGGGAGGATGAAAGTTCGTCAGGGGAGGAGGGCACCGCGATGAGGGTCGTGTATCGGGGAAGGAGGAGCCTGAAGGGAATTGGAAAAAAAACGAAATGAAAATATGTATCCATGGATGAAAATTGAACCATGGGTATAACCAAGCTATAGACATAGACTTATTAAACCATGGCTATAGGTCTGTGGCAATAGATTAAATTTCTAGTAGTGAAGGTTTACTACTTGAAAGTTTTGTTCATATAATCCTACATCATAAAAAGGAATACTAAAACTTCATTTTAAAAAAGGAAACCTAGAAACATAATGGTTACCCAAAGTAATTGATCATTAGTTTTACACATAGGAGAACATAGGTGGGAAGTGAAAAAATCAATTTGGAAGAAAAATATAACCATCATGTTCTGATGGATAGTGATAGAGAACATGGTTAGGAGAAAGATAACAAATATAAAGCCATAAATCTATGATGATTTAAGGGACCATCTGATTCATTGGATAATAAGGTATTATGATAACATTTTTGGTTTTCAATATCCTTTTCAAAAAGTTAAATAAAATGAGAATAAATACATACTTTATTTCAGTACAATCTCATCATTGGTCATGCCTTTAAAATTTTCCACTTCATCTCTTATTTAAAGAAATGAAGTGGAATTTTTCATTCTTGAGTTGTTAACAGATCATGTGACGGAATGATAGGTCATTCCATTTGTCTCAACAAAAAAAATAGCACATGTAATCAAGTATGAATAAGTCCACCTATAATGATATAATACATTAATATAACAAACCTTAATCATAGAATAACTTATATTATCTATAAATGGATAACCTTACAATCCTTCCAAAAAATAAAAAACAAGTTTTTTTTAAAGAGTTAAACTAAATCATATTAAAATTTATCTCACATATCTTATAAGGTAGTTCTTAGTTATCACATTCCAAACATGTGAGTAACTTAATCATGTATTCTCTTTACCATACATCCTTGTTGAAAAAATGAATGTTTCCTTATTCAAAAACATAGTAGATTATTCCTTAAGTTACAAGAAGTTGTATACTACATCAATGATAGATTAACTCTCTTGTCAAAAAAATCTATAATTAGTTCCCAAGAAACTATAATCTTCTAATTTACTTATTAAAATCCAAAATATCATTATCTTACCTTAAGGGACATGTTAAGTTTTATCTTTCCCTTAATCACAGGTTATCCAATTATATCACCATACCCTTAAATCACTTTTTGGATCTATAGAACTATCCATCACATCCATTCCAATCCCTAATGAAAAACTTATACTGAAAACACATATATATTTAATGATTCATATAAAATACTCTTTTAATTCCAAAACATATAGACCTCAATCATCCAACTATATTCTTAAACCACTACTTAGGATCCATTATCATTGCCTTTCATAAAATATTAATCATGAATTAAGGTTTCTCAACCTTAATCTTATTGGGTTTAATTTAATCAGTACTAGAAGAACATCACGTACCTTTCACATGTCATTTATAATCACTTTATCCTCAAAAGTATGAAAAATACGTGTACCATCGTTATGATTTTATTCATGAATTTTCCATATATGATATTGATCTTAATAATTCCCATACTTTTCACATATAAAAGCTTAAATGGTAAATTATGTTCTCTGTAGTTTTGGAAATTGACTATGATTTGAAATAAAAGTGTGAGAAATAGATATCAAATTTTTGAAATACATAAGTAAGGTAAATTACATATAATATTTAAAAATATGATATATTCGATTTAAGACTAGGTTGGTCATGATTATCACAAATACCCTAGGATTATAACCTATATATTGAATTATCCTTAGGAAAACTCTACACATCTCCTTATAAATATCTCTAGGGATATCACTAATTTTTTCACATCCTAGTTTCCAAAGTTTGACTAAACCTTCACTCTGATACCAAATAAAATGACCCAAGCTTGACGTACTTGTACATTAAATTACTTTTTCCCTAATATTTAATACATGAAACAAACAGATTCCCAAAGACCGTATTAGTTTAGTTTCATCAAAATCTTATAACATAATCTTCTAACTTGGAGAATGATCTTCAATATATCCCATAAAGATATTCCGCCCTTTTTCCATACAAAACCCATTATTTATATGTCAGGGAAAAGAAAACATAAAAAGGGTGAGCTCAAATTCTCTGTAAGGGTAAACATTGAGAACATAAAACAAAACATAAATATAAGAATGTAAAAACATGAACATGATGCTTAAATATCAAAATCATCATTCATGAAATAAATCATGGCAGTTCGTAAAGAATAGATCATAAAGAAAAATTAACTATAAAATAACATTGGCATAAAACATGGGATTTTGGAAAATAAAGAAGCACATAATATTATTTCCATAGTAGCTCAGGAATTTATTCCAAGATCATCATAGTGGAAAAAATCCATTGTTGAAATGGGTTTACATGTCGTTCCATCCATGTATTACTGAATTGGATTTACTTGTAGTTCTAGCCTTGTATTACTGAACCGAATTTCTTTGTAGTTCTAGTCATGGCTATCTCATGGGATATAAATTTTTACCTAATAAATTAGAGGGAGATATAGGTCCCACTCATCTCATTATAAAATCCTTCTTATATGCACCACAAAAACACAAATCATTCATCATAGCATAACCCATGAAATTAAATGGGTTTCCTAAACATCATTCCATCATAATCCCTATAAAATAAATGGATTTCATAAAAATAGTTACATTATAAAAACAATAATATCAATTTAATAATAAGGATAGAAACATAACCTTATTTCATCTTATATGGAAAATAATTTTAATAAAACAATTGAACTTAATTCTTGAGGAAAATATTCTTTCTTCTTCAAAAACATTTTTTTTCTCAAAATGCCACAAAAGTTTAAAAGAAAATAATGTAGTTGAAAATACATGAGAAATTTTTTAGAGGAATATTCATTGAAATAAGGCTTCATGAAACCGTGAAAAAATCCATTCATGCCATATAAGTTAAAAAAAATTCTCCTCATCCTTTTGCTGTAAAAGTCAAAAAGTCCCTCATATGGTAAATCAAAGAATGATTCCTTCCAAACGTTGTAGTTAAATTAATAATAGGTAAAAATAACTTTAATCATACATAGAGTAATAGTAAATATTTTATAAGAATATTTTTATAAAACATGGATATAGATGATAAATATACTCCCAATAAATTCTTACATATAAACAAACTCGAATTAAACTGAGATCGGAAAATTATCTCTTACCTTATGTCCAATTTCTCCCATTTGTGTCCAAAACTCATGTATAGTGGTTTTAAACAAATTATTAACTTGTAACAGAACCATAATAATATTTATGATATCATATATGATTCACTTATGACTTTATATTACCCGTTCATTTGTCAATTCCATGTTAAAGCAACGTTTTGGGTAATAATCGTTTTATTTATCGTAAATATTTTGAATTGTTATTATTTATATTATTACTTAGATCATGATTTACATACTTCCATAATGTAAAACATGATATATATATATATATATCATATATATTCATCATATAAATATCGATATATAAATGAAATGGGATACAGGATTCATAAAGATGGTAGGTCGTACGTACGCATGAACATTGTTTCTGTTTCCTTATTGAATTGAATGGAAGAATGTAAAGGAAACATATATATAAATAAATAAATCATAGTATAATTATTAGGTCATATATTCCATGATTATTTATTATAAATACCTTATAATCATTCTTTAATGGTTAATGTGGAGAATGAATCTCATCGCGTCATGGAGACGGTAAGCCGTACGTACGCACGAGCGATGATATCATTCACTTAATGGTTAAATGGTATGAAATCGGTGTTGAGTCAATAAGGTTTTCCTTATGACTTTTCCATTCCTTCTTGTTTTGAAAATCACAAACACCTTATCATTTAAGAAAATTGCTTTTATAAGGAAAAATGCTTTCTTAAGGAAAATTGCTTTTATAAGGAAAAATGCTTTCTTAAGGAAAATCGCTTTTATAAGAAAAAATTATCCTTATCATATTTTCATTAATATTTTTCTTAAGTGTGAGATTCGGATTCACTTTCTCGGAGTCATAAAAACTTTGATATAAAAGCATTCTGTTTTTAGGATTCGGTTCTGGACAAGAACTATAAGGAAGTTTCATTCCGAATTCCGGATATGAATTCTGACTTAGTTCTATTCCAGATTCAGGATACGAATTCTGAAGAAGAATTCTCATTACGAATTCTAATGAAGAAATCCCATTCCGAATTCTCATCACGAATTCTGAAGAAGAATTCTCATTATGAATTCTAATGAAGAAATCCCATTCCGAATTCTCATTACGAATTCTGAAGAAGAATTCTCATTACGAATTCCAATGAAGAATTCTCATGACGAATTCTCATTACGAATTCTGATGACGAATTCTCATTACGAATTCTAATGATGAATTCTCATTACGATTTCTGATAACGAATTCCTATTCCGAATTCCTACTCCGAATTCTCATTCCGAATTCTCCTATTAAACAGAATCTGATTATCATTGTTTTATACACTCTGAATTTATTCACTCCGAACCTTCACTCCGAAATTTCTATTCCGAACTTTTATGTTAGAATTTAAAACGATGTCGTACTTTCTATTACACTTGTTTTGTTATAAAACGATGTCGTCCATTTTGTTATAAACTAACCGTTGTCTAAGTGACACGTGTACAGGTCCCTCCGAACTTTAAGGAAAATATGACCGTTGGAGAGGAGCCGACCTTACCTATAAATAGGAGCTCATTTGAAAGAGCTCGCTGCTGATGAATAGCTGATGGTTGATGCATATGCTGATTTCTGAATAAGTGCTTAAATGCTGTTGAAGTGATTTCTAGAGAGAGAGTCTCTTATTAACTCTCAAAGCTTCGTGCGACTCCGAATGTTGGTGATTACATTCGAGGGCTTCCGGGGATAGGAAGACAGAGGTGCCGACTACCTTAAAGATCGAGGGCTTTCTTGCTGAGAAAGACAGAGGTGCCGACTACCTTAAAGATCGAGGGCTTTCTTGCTGAGAAAGACAGAGGTGTCGACTACCTTAAAGATCGAGGGCTTTCTTGCTGAGAAAGACAGAGGTGCCGACTACCTTAAAGATCGAGGGCTTTCTTGCTGAGAAAGACAGAGGTTGCCAACTACCTTGAAGTTGAGGGCTTGCGGGGATAGCAAGACAGAGACTCCGATCTTCGTATCGAGGGCTTACCCTGGTGTGGGTAAGACAGACTTGCTTGAAAGTATAAATCAAGGGACCTTTATCCAAGGTTGTTGGATACCCTTCTCTTTGGGTTATAAGACTATTATCTTGTTACTAGTAGTTTTACTACTTGTCTTTATTCCGCTGCAATTTGTATCTTAAGGAAAGTATAACTTTCTTATACTTCCTTACTTACTCTGATTAGTTTAGATTCTATACGCTTTAAGGTAGAATCTTATATTGTAACTTTTGTTAAGTTTCAATTTCCGGAACCATATTTCCGGAATCTTCTTTTGGAATCTCTTTCCAAGTTTAGTTCGGTGTTAGAGGTGTTGTGAATCTACTTAGTTTAACTTTGTTAAACTTAGTCCTTTCCTTTTCTTAAGGAAACTTTAGTTATTCATAACTAACTTTAAAGATTCCAAAGGAATTTTTAAAGTATACAATTCACCCCCCCTCTTGTATATTGAGCATCTCATTTTATATTTCGATCCTACAATTGGTATCAGAGGTTGGAAACCTCTTACTCTATACCATTCTTATATTTGGTATCAGAGCCAAGGTTACTGAAATACTTGTACTCACATACAAGTTTTTCTTGCTCAACTTTTTCATTCCGAACTTTGTCATTCCGATTTTTCCATTCCGAACTTTTTCTCATTCCGAACTTTTTGATTACGAATCTTTTGCTATTAACAAGTTTGTTTCCAAGTTATTTTCAAGTGTGGCAGGAATGAATGTTGGTTCGATTGACAATCTGAATCCTACAAGGCCACCAATATTCGATGGTAATGACTATGAATACTGGAGAGATCGTATGAAGACTTTTGTTATCAATACTGGAGTAGATAACTTTGTGATGCTTACTGGTGATTATAAAATTCCTGACAAGGAAGTCAGAACCTTTACTAACCAGGAAAAGCAAGAATATCAACTCAATTATAAGGTACGCAATACTTTATTATGTTTAATGACTAGAAATATATATAGCCAAATTTCTTCTTGTGAAGCAGCTAACTGTATATGGAAGAAGTTAGAGGTTACACACTTTGGGACTTCTAAGGTGATTGAGACTAGGAGAGCTATGCTTAGAGCTGAATATCATGGCTTCAATTTTCCTTATGGAGAACCTATCTGTAAAGTTCAACAAAGATTTATGACAATCGTCAACAGTCTACAATCTATGGGAGAAAAAGGTTTAAATGATGAAGCTCTTGTGGACAAGATAATTGATATTATGCCCAATGAGTGGGAATCCAAGAGAACAGCTATAGATGAGAACAGGAAGGTCACTCAAATTACTCTTGATGAATTATTTGGAACTCTTCTACAACATGAGACTAGAATGAAGAGAGATGCTGACAACATCAAGAAGAAGAATGGAAATGGTACTGTTGCTTTTACTACAACTTCGAATCAGATGAAAGCTAAGACTCCTGAGAGAGTTACCAGATCCAAATCGAAGAAAGTCATTTTCCAATCCGAATCTAGTGAAAGTGAAGTTTCAGAAAATGAATTAGCCAATCTTGCTCGAAGGATGAACAAGATAGCTGGACAGAGAAACTTTCAATCCAAGTATAAGAAGAAGGACAGGAAAGATAAGAAAGATGGAGAAGTAACTTGTTATGAATGTAAAAGAGCTGGACATATTAGACCTGATTTCCCTATGCTCAGAAAGAAAGAAAGGAAGGAAAGACATTCAGAAAAGAACAGGAAGAAGTATTACAAAGCCAAAGCTAAGAAAGTTCTGAAAGCTAATGACACCTGGAGTGCCAGTGGTGGTGACTCTTCAGATGAATCTTCTGAATATGAATCTTCAGGACAGAAGAATCATGGTCTTATAGCCAGATTACCTATTGATAATCATTGTCTTATGGCTAAGGTACGAAATGCTGAATCTTTGACCAATGTTTCTCTAAATTCTAATGATAGTAAGTATTATAACTCTTCTGATGAAGAATCATCTTCTGATGAGGAAAATACTTTACCTACTTATGAAGAAGTCTCTAGATTTGCTGAACTTCTTGAGATTGAGAACTCCAAACTCAACAAGAAACTTGATAAGGAAAATTCTAGGAATTCTATTCTTACTAAAGAGATATCATATCTTTCTAAAGATCTTGATAAGAAAAATGCTGATTTTGAAAGTATTTCAAAAAATCTTGAGGAAGTAAGTTCTGAGAAGAATAAACTTTCTAAAGAATTAGAAAAAGTAATTTCTAATAAAAATGTTTTCGAGCCTAACTCTAGTTCAAAAACTAATGATTTTGAGGATAAAAACTTGGTTGTAAAACTCAAGTCCGAAATTTTTTCCTTAAAGAAGTGTTTATCAAACTTTACCCATGGTAAAGAAAATTTTGATAAGATGTATTCTCAAATACGACCTTTAAGAAATAAATCCGGATTTGGTTATACCCATGCAAAACCAGTTTTCAGTAACAATTATTTTGTTCCTCAAAGTGCCCCATTTTGCACTAAATGTCAATGTGGTGGTCACTGGGCAAGAAGTTGTTCCTTAAACAAAACCCAATCCTTAGGTTTTCATAAAGCTTATTTTTCTAAGAAAATGTGGGTACCAAAAATTTTATTGTCTGGAAATCTCGGATCCAAACAAGTTTGGATTCCGAAAGTCTAAACTTTGTTCTTAATTTCAGGAAAATAAAGAAAGTCCCAGCAACAATATTTGGTACATGGATAGTGGATGTTCCCGGCATATGACTGGTAACAAAAGCTTTTTTGAAAAGATTATCAAAACGAAAGGAGGAAAGGTAACTTTCGGAGACAATGCTAAGGGAGAGATTGTTGGTATTGGTAATATTGTTCTTTTAGGTAAAAGTTTGATTTCAAATGTTCTTTTTGTTAAAGGTCTTAAGCACAACCTCATTAGCATAAGTCAGTTATGTGATGAAGGTTACCTTGTGAATTTTAGGAATGATAAATGCTTAGTTCACAATTCCAAGGAAGAATTTATTCTCTCAGCCAATAGGCAAGAGAATGTTTACACCTTAAACTTAGAAGACCTAAGAAGCCAAGATTTACCTTGCCTAAGTGCAATGGAAGATCACTCTTGGTTATGGCATAGAAGATTAGGACACTGTAATCTTAGAAACCTATGTAAACTCTCTAGGAAGAAACTTGTTAAGGATCTACCGGAGCTTAGATTTGATACTTCTAAAGTTTGTGATCCTTGTCA
Source organism: Viscum album (assembly GCA_963277665.1). Taxonomy (NCBI): domain Eukaryota; kingdom Viridiplantae; phylum Streptophyta; class Magnoliopsida; order Santalales; family Viscaceae; genus Viscum; species Viscum album. The sequence continues at coordinate 113,749,250 of OY728139.1, read as the reverse complement.
ATATGGCAAGCAACATAAATCTAGTTTTAAGTCGATAGGTGAAGTCTCAACAACCGATGCATTACAGTTGGTGCATATGGATCTTTTTGGTCCAACACAAACTGGAAGCATTGGAGGCAAATACTATGTGTTTGTTCTTGTTGATGATTACACTAGATTTACATGGGTCTATTTTCTAGCAAGGAAATCTGAAGCTTTTTCTTATTTCAAAAGTTTTAGAGCCCAAGTTAAAAATGAGAAAAATCTTCCATTGAAAACTATTCATAGTGATCATGGAGGAGAATTTCAAAATTCAGATTTTGAAACTTTTTGTAGTAAGAAAGGTATTACTCACAACTTTTCAGCACCTAGAACTCCTCAACAGAATGGTGTAGTTGAAAGAAGAAATAGAATTCTTCAAGAGATAACTAGAACCATGTTGAGTGAATATTCTATCGCTAGACATTTCTGGGCTGAAGCTGTAAGTACTGCTTGTTATACTATAAATCGAGTTTTGATTAGACCTTTTCTTAATAAAACTCCTTATGAGTTATGGAATGGTAGAAAACCAAGACTTTCCTACTTCAAGGTTTTTGGTTGCAAAGTATTCATTTTGAATACTAAAGATAACTTACAGAAATTCGCACCAAAGTCTGATGAAGGAATTTTCTTAGGTTATTCCACAACCTCTAAGGCTTATAGAGTTTTTAATAAAAATACTTGTACTGTTGAGGAAACAGTACATGTAAAATTTGATGAATCAGATCCTTTTGTTTTTAAAACCTCCCAACCTACATCCTCGGATGTGTTTTCAAAAACTGATTATCAACCGTTGATAGAAGAACCTTCTGATAAGGAAATTGTTCTAGAAGATACTTCTGAAACATTTACCCCAGAAGACTTTCTACCCTATGTTGATGAACAGGTTTTACAAAACCCAAATCAGGTGTTTCTTAAGAATCATCCCAGTGATAGTATCATTGGTGATGTAAATCAACCTGTAAGGACTAGAAGTTCCTTAAGAAATGAAGTAGAACGTCTAGCATTTCTTTCCCAATTAGAGACTAAAAGCACTGATGAAGCTTTAGGTGATGATGATTGGATCAAAGCAATACAAGATGAACTAAATGAATTCGAAAGGAATAAAGTCTGGACCTTGGTTGAAAGACCTAAGGAAACTTCTGTTATTGGAGTAAAATGGGTTTTCAGAAATAAATGTGATGAAAATGGAGTCATTATTAGAAATAAAGCTAGACTTGTTGCTAAAGGCTATAATCAACAAGAAGGAATAGACTATGAAGAAACCTATGCTCCAGTAGCTAGACTTGAATCTATCCGTATTCTACTTGCCTTTGCAGCATTCTTTAATTTCAAACTATTTCAAATGGATGTGAAATGTGCTTTTCTCAACGGTTATGTTCAAGAGGAAGTTTTTGTTGAACAACCTCCTGGCTTTGAAGATACAAAATATCCAGATCATGTTTTTAGACTTACCAAAGCTTTGTATGGCCTTAAACAAGCCCCACGAGCATGGTATGATAGACTTACTGGATTTTTGCTTCAAAATAACTATGTTAAGGGAAATGCAGATCCAACCCTTTTTATAAAGAAAGATAAGAAAAATGTTTTGATTGTTCAAATTTATGTTGATGACATTATATTTGGTTCAACTCAGCAATCTTTGACTGACTCTTTTGCTAGTCTAATGAAATCTGAGTTTGAAATGAGTATGATGGGTGAGTTAACATTTTTTCTTGGTTTTCAAATTTCTCAAAAACCAGAAGGAACCTACATATCCCAACATAAGTATATTAAAGATCTTCTTAAAAAGTATGGTTATGACAACACTAAGAGTATAAGTACTCCCATTGGTACCTCAAACTCTTTAGATCTTGATGAAGCTGGGAAACCAGTAGATCAAACATCTTTTAGAGGTATGATTGGAAGTTTACTTTACTTAACAGCTAGTCGACCAGACTTAATGTTTTCTGTATGCTTATGTGCAAGATATCAATCCAATCCTAAGGAATCTCACTTAAAGGCAGTAAAAAGAATTTTTCGCTACCTTAAGGGAACCACGGATCTAGGATTATTTTATACTTCTGGAAATGATTTTGTTCTAAAAAGATTTTCTGATGCTGACTTTGGTGGATGTAGAATGGATAGGAAAAGTACATCCGGAACTTGTCATTTCTTAGGAGATTCATTAGTTTCTTGGTCATGCAAGAAGCAACACTCTGTTGCACTCTCCACTGCTGAAGCTGAATATGTAGCAGCTGGAAGTTGTTGTGCACAAGTGTTGTGGATGCAACACACACTCACAGACTATGGCTTGAGTTTTACTAAAACTCAAATTTTGTGTGATAACACAAGTGCCATTGCCCTAAGTAAAAACCTTGCACATCACTCTCGTGCAAAACACATAGATATTAGGCATCACTTTCTTAGGGATCACACACTCAAAGGAGACATTATTCTTCAGTTTATCGGAACGCAAGATCAACTTGCTGATATTTTCACAAAATCTTTACCTTATGATAGATTTGAATATATTAAACAGAAGTTAGGAATGATAACCGTAAGGTAATCTTCCTTAATTAACTTTCTGTTGAAAAATCTCCTTACAGTAATAAATTCCTTTTCATAGGGGGAGTACATTTGTTTGTTTATTTAACAAAGTTTTTCAAAATTTGTTTTCAAATTTTTCGGAACGAAAATTTCCGGAATGGAACTTCCGGAACTATCATTTTCCAGAATGGATATTTTCGTACAGAATACTTCTCGAATGAAAGTATTCGTATTGAAAATTTCCGGAATGGAAAACTTTCGTACTGGGACTTTCATAACCAGATTTTCGTACCAAGTTTTGTTTTTCGTATTTACCTTTTCGTATTTACTTTTTCGTATTGAGTTTTTCGTATTGAGTTTTTCGTATTTACTTTTCGTATTTACTTTTTCGTATTGAATTTTTCGTAGTCGTCTTTATATTACCCATTACGAATAACTTTCCTAAGCTAATCCGAAAGGTATGATTTCCTTACCGAAGTTTTCGTAATCATATTTTTCTTGCTGGCAGTTTCTTATATTATGTTTTCGGATTATAGTTTTCTTAAATCTTTGTTTTAATAAAACCTCAAAAAGATCGGATTCAAGCTTTCAACCGTTAGATCAGATCTCAGATCTTTCTAAACCGTTAGATCAACCGAGGAAGTTGAACCGTCATTCCATTGCCTATATAAAGGGGACCCTATTTTCTCGTCCCACATCGATTTCAAGCTTTTGCGTGCTGAAGCTCTGACTCTCTGATTTAAGGCCATTCCGAACTTCAGTCTTCTCTGTTCCGAATATCTCAGAGGACTTCTAATCCGAATGTCTGCAGAGTTAGCTTCTCAAGAAATGTCTTCAACCAAGCCCATTTCTCAGTGGTTAGTCTATAGAGAACAGTTAGTTCATCCAAATTTCTTCAGCAACTATGATTCTATTATATCAAAAAATATCAAGCTGAATGGCTGGGAAGATGTTGCGGTATCAAAAACCGGCAACCAAGATGAAGTCTACTCTGACTTGCTTGTCGAGTTTTATGAGTCAGTTGCTTTCTTCATGGAAGATAATAGAGAGAAGTTTTCCTTTAAATCGTATGGCAAGACATATAAGCTATCTTACACCAAGGCTGCAAGCTTGGTAGGGTTGAATTATGAAGGTGAAGCTGAGTTTATCTCGCACGTTCTGCCAGACTCCTTGGGTAGTTTCAACAAGGAGAAAACCTTAGAAATTCTCGGATTGGATGATGACAAGGCTCCGAAAATTGCAAGTCTTTCTACAAACTTCCGGATTCTGGAGTTATGGGTGCAAGGGCTTATTGTACCGAGAAAAGGAGATAAGGATAGCTTGAAGAAGAGTGAGATATACATCTTGGATTTCTTGATAAATCTAAGAAAGTTCAACTTGATGAAGCATATTCTTCTCAACATTGATAATTTGAAGAAGGGGAATCTGAGAGCTCAGATAGTGATGTACCCGGCAATATTGTCAAAGCTGATAGTTCGGTGCCTATAATCCTTCAAGGTGGCTTGCAGTTCTAAGCCGAAAGTTTGTAAGATCATGTTGCTCAGTGATGCCACTCTTAAGAGAATGAATATAGCTTTTAATAAGAAGTCAGGGAAGTTTATTGATCTACCTCCTCAAGTAGAAGTGACTCCGAAAGTGGCTGATCCGGAATCATCCAAGCCGGTAAGGAAAAGGAAGCAGAAAGAAGTGGTAGTCGATGCTGAGGAACCTAAGTCTAAGGAAGTCCATTCCGCACCTCCTAAGCCTAAGAAGAAGAAAACCTATACTGATGAGGTTGCAGCGAAGTGGAGAGCTGACAAGGAGAAGAGGAAGGAAGGAGATCCACAGTTCGGATTGGATCCTGCAGAGGCTAAGGCTCTGAAAGAAAAGGCTGCTGATGAGCTTGAGAAGCAAGCTAAGGAAAACAAGCTGAAGAAGAAGTTGTCAGAAGCTGAGGCTGTGCAAGCGTTGTTAAGGTTTAATGAAATGGTTTCAGCAACCATTCCCGTTCCGAGATCTTTTTCTCTGGAATCTCTACCTGAGACTCTAGGAAGAAATCTTGTAACTCCGGAAGAGGCTGTTGCTACTGAGGAAGTAGAGCAAGTGGAAGAGGTTGAAGAAGTGGCTGAAGGAAGTGGTGAGACAGGAGATGTGCTCAAACAAGTAGATGAATATAAGGGAACTCCTTCGGAACACCTCTCGCTCCGAACATCTGAAGCTCAATCTTCAAAGCTTGCTACTCCTGCAATGGAAGAAGAAAAGGGAGAAGAAGAAGAAGTTACTTGTCAAGAACATATTTTACTTGATGCTGCTCAGATGGGAAACGTAGAATCCAATGTTCAAGAAGTTGCTGATGAGGAAGATAAAATTGTTCAAGTCTCTGATAGTGAGAACAGATCTCCGGAACAGGTTTCAATTCCGGAAAAAGATAAGGGAAAGAAAATTTTTGCTGATACCCCGAGTTCAGAAAAGCAGATGAGGAAGGAAGCTGGTAGTTCTTCTAAGAGGAAGTTGAAGCTTATTGAGGAAGAAAATTCTCCTAGCAAGATTTCTGATTCGGAGTCATCATCGTTGGGGCACGATTTTTTTGTTCAGTCCTTGAAGAAGTTGGTGGGAACCATTTCGACCTTCTCCAGTATAGACTCTAGATGCCAGATGCTTCAACATACGATGAATCAGAAAACCGACTCTGTATCCATGGTTATGGATAAATGTGTTGAGATAGAAGCCCAGTTCAAAAATTTCTTTATTGGTTACGAAGCCCATAAAAGATCTTGCAAAAGGATGACAAGCTGGTCGAAGAAGAATGTGGAAGAGATGAGGTTGCTGGATGAGTTTCAAGAAAATGTTAAGGATGCATTTCAAACCGAGGACAAGAAGTTTCATGAGATGACTGCATCATTCGATGAGAAATTGACAGAGGAAAAGAACATTCGGAGTCAGGAAGTAAGAGATCTAAATGGAAAGCTCAATTCTGTTTCTCAGAATTGGAAATCTGAAAGAGATCATCAGATCAATTTTCTAGAAAGGATAAAGTCTCAGGAAGAGAAAATGGAAGCTCAGGAAGAAAAGTTGAAGGCTCAGGAAGAAATCATTGAAGCTCAGTCAGCAAGAATAGTTGCCTTAGAAAAGCAAGCAGAGGAAGATCATAAGGACCTCAAGAAGATCAAGACAATTCTCAAGGGGCTCATGTCGAAGGAGAAAGATTCGAAATGACCAATCCGATCTTTTTGTTGTAATCTGTTTTTGTTGCTGACATTTCAAATATAATGAAAATTGTGCTTGTTGTTTCTATTGCTGTCGTTACTAATCTTTTCAGGTACTTTGTTTTTTTTTCATTCCCTCCAATTCTTTTTGAAAATCACAAAGGGGGAGAAGGAAAAGATCCTTAAGAAAAAGAGGAAATCTAATAAGGGTTTTTTCAAAGGGGGAGAAAGGAAAATACCCAAGGAAAAAGAACTCTAATAAGAGTTTGTTTAAGGGGGAGTTTTTCTTAAAGAAACATCACTCCGGAAATATGAATACGATCCTTAGAGTTTCAAAGCCTAAGGGGGAGTTAGTCGTATTCATCTATATTCTTAAACCAAGGGAGATAAGCTTTAATATGTTTCTTTCTTCTTAGAATTGCTTTTTCGTAAGGATGTTTGTGCTTTCCAAAAAGGGGGAGATTGTTGAGTCAATAAGGTTTTCCTTATGACTTTTCCATTCCTTCTTGTTTTGAAAATCACAAACACATTATCATTTAGGAAAATCGCTTTTATAAGGAAAAATGCTTTCTTAAGGAAAATTGCTTTTATAAGGAAAAATGCTTTCTTAAGGAAAATCGCTTTTATAAGAAAAATTTATCCTTATCATATTTTCATTAATATTTTTCTTAAGTGTGAGATTCGGATTCACTTTCTCGGAGTCATAAAAACTTTGATATAAAAGCATTCTGTTTTTAGGATTCAGTTCTGGACAAGAACTATAAGGAAGTTTCATTCCGAATTCCGGATATGAATTCTGACTTAGTTCTATTCCAGATTCAGGATACGAATTCTGAAGAAGAATTCTCATTACGAATTCTAATGAAGAAATCCCATTCCGAATTCTCATCACGAATTCTGAAGAAGAATTCTCATTATGAATTCTAATGAAGAAATCCCATTCCGAATTCTCATTACGAATTCTGAAGAAGAATTCTCATTACGAATTCCAATGAAGAATTCTCATGACGAATTCTCATTACGAATTCTGATGACGAATTCTCATTACGAATTCTGATGACGAATTCTCATTACGAATTCTAATGATGAATTCTCATTACGATTTCTGATAACGAATTCCTATTCCGAATTCCTACTCCGAATTCTCATTCCGAATTCTCCTATTAAACAGAATCTGATTATCATTGTTTTATACACTCTGAATTTATTCACTCCGAACCTTCACTCCGAAATTTCTATTCCGAACTTTTATGTTAGAATTTAAAACGATGTCGTACTTTCTGTTACACTTGTTTTGTTATAAAACGATGTCGTCCATTTTGTTATAAACTAACCGTTGTCTAAGTGACACGTGTACAGGTCCCTCCGAACTTTATGGAAAATATGACCGTTGGAGAGGAGCCGACCTTACCTATAAATAGGAGCTCATTTGAAAGAGCTCGCTGCTGATGAATAGCTGATGGTTGATGCATATGCTGATTGCTGAATAAGTGCTTACATGCTGTTGAAGTGATTTCTAGAGAGAGAGTCTCTTATTAACTCTCAAAGCTTCGTGCGACTCCGAATGTTGGTGATTACATTCGAGGGCTTCCGGGGATAGGAAGACAGAGGTGCCGACTACCTTAAAGATCGAGGGCTTTCTTGCTGAGAAAGACAGAGGTGCCGACTACCTTAAAGATCGAGGGCTTTCTTGCTGAGAAAGACAGAGGTGTCGACTACCTTAAAGATCGAGGGCTTTCTTGCTGAGAAAGACAGAGGTGCCGACTACCTTAAAGATCGAGGGCTTTCTTGCTGAGAAAGACAGAGGTTGACAACTACCTTGAAGTTGAGGGCTTGCGGGGATAGCAAGACAGAGACTCCGATCTTCGTATCGAGGGCTTACCCTGGTGTGGGTAAGACAGACTTGCTTGAAAGTATAAATCAAGGGACCTTTATCCAAGGTTGTTGGATACCCTTCTCTTTGGGTTATAAGACTATTATCTTGTTACTAGTAGTTTTACTACTTGTCTTTATTCCGCTGCAATTTGTATCTTAAGGAAATTATAACTTTCTTATACTTCCTTACTTACTCTGATTAGTTTAGATTCTATACGCTTTAAGGTAGAATCTTATATTGTAACTTTTGTTAAGTTTCAATTTCCGGAACCATATTTCCGGAATCTGCTTTTGGAATCTCTTTCCAAGTTTAGTTCGGTGTTAGAGGTGTTGTGAATCTACTTAGTTTAACTTTGTTACACTTAGTCCTTTCCTTTTCTTAAGGAAACTTTAGTTATTCATAACTAACTTTAAAGATTCCAAAGGAATTTTTAAAGTATACAATTCACCCCCCTCTTGTATATTGAGCATCTCATTTTATATTTCGATCCTACAATCGGACGGTATATTAATTATAAAGTATAATTATCATCTTATATTCATTATTTACATCCATTATACTCTTCATTATACCCATCCAAATTGAGTATTGTAGAATAACAAATTACACCCCGGCATGGAGACGGTAAGTCGTACGTACGCACGCATGGTGATATTGTTATTCCTATGATGAATAAAAGCAGCTATAAGGTTTTCCCGTAATTATAATAACATCTAATCGTATACAAGATACTGAATTTATTACATTATTATGGGAACAATGTAATAAGAGGAATTATAAGAAGAAAATAATTTTGAAAGAGGTGATAAAACAATTACCTCTTTTTTGGGTGTATCCATTTTATTTTCACAAAAGGTAACCCTAGGATGGATTTATTCCCTAAGGGTTGCCTCAAAGATGAAGTTAGGGAAGTTTTTCTGAGAGTTCGGTAGGGTTTGGATTATCCAACGGTCTTTGGAGATGTGATTAAAAGAGAAGGACAGGTTCCCTTTTATAAGAGAGGGGAAGGGAACCTTTGGAAAGTCTTGAAATATTAATTTATTATAAATTTATTTTCAGTTTTTAATGATACCAAAATAATTTATTTATAAGATAAGAGGGGTATGGATCGAAATAATCTCAACCAATAAAAATTATACATGTTTTTATTTTATTTTTAACCTTATAATTTTGATTTATCCTTATTTAATATATTTAAATTTTTTTATGGTAATAAAATTATAAATATTAAATGGTTATAATTATTTACTTATGTGTTTTCAATTGTCTGTAATTGGATACTTTATGAAATTTTAGTCTAATTTATTTTAACTTTGTAATTTTTAAATATATTTGTGATTTTAAAATAATTTAATTATATGTTATTTTTATAAAATATCAATAGTGTCAATTTTGACACTATTCATTTATTTTATATTAAATAAAATGAAAAAAAAAGATAAATTTGAACCAAAATATTTAATACACTCATAACATGTCATCATCACATATAAAATTTGTGGAGCACATTAATTAGTTTATATTTTATTTGTTTTAATATTTTTAAAACCACTTATTGGATATTTATATTAAAATAATAATTTCTACATCACTGTTGTCTCATTATTAATGATATTTATTTAATCTCTAAAAATTAAAAATAAATTCACATGATGTATATAATTTCATAAAATTTATAGAGACTATTTACTTTGGATGTTTTGTCGTGTTTTATTACTATATAAAAATAATTATACTTATAAGATGTATGAGAGTGACATGTTGTCACCTTCTTTTGTTTTAATTATAATTACATCACTTTCATTGAAAAAAGTACTTTAAATGAATCAATTCCAACACTTAGGTGATATTAGTCGAATTTGATTCATATAATTGGATTTTTTAAGGTTTCAGGGTAATTTTATTATCTTCATAATATTGTTTATTACCATAATTTACTCGATTTACCTTTAACCATGGTAAAGAAAAATTACCGTAGTTACTATTCAAAATATCCAAAATATAAAAGTAACCTATTAACATAATTTCGACCCACTGATTCTAAATATGGAATCCATTTTTCAAAATTAAAAACAAAAAACTTGCAGTAATTAATTTAAAATTATTTCCCATTGTCAAAACAAGTAGGTTTTAAAGAATTAAAAACCATCAAAAGATTCGAATGTGTTTATATCCAATTTAAATATGAAATCACTTAAAATGAACAAAATTGCATTACATGATAAAAAATAATCATATTACACTTTAAAACCAATTAAAAAGTCAATATAATTGTATAAATAAATAAGATGAAAAGCCAGTTTTGAATTAAAATGCAATATTTTTCGCTATTCATTAAAATATGAATGTTTTTAGAAAAAAAATCAACCAAAGTAAATTTTTATATCCCAATTACAAATAAGAAGTTTATTTTATCAAAGATAATATATAAATGTGTTAATACCTAGATTTAAAATGGGTGGGCCCTCAAAACGTGACAAAACTGTATTTTTCTGAAAAAATACTTCTTTTAACTAAAAAAACAAATTTGATCTTATATTATACCTAGAAAATAAATAAGATGAATGTTAATGATAGAAAAATTCAAAATTTAGTTAATTATATTCATAACAGGGAGTTTATATCCCTTTAAATAATAATTTTGTAATAATATATCATTGTTTAGTGAAACTCGGTATTGCATTCAATACAAGCTATCGAGGAAAGTTGATTTTGCATGTAATGCAAGCCATGACAGTGTTGTGTGTAGTGAAATATTCCTTTGGTGTTACGTATAATGTAATACAAATGTGGTTCTTTTATACATTGTTCAAAATCTATATCAGTGTTTCATGTATCGTACGCCAACTCGGTGTTGTGTGAAATGAATTCTATCAAAAGAATTTGAAATTGTGTATATAACAAGAAAAGAGTAGTCTTACGTATATTGGATGATAATACGGTGTTGTGTGTAGAACACACTATTCTTGGTGTAAATTACTACACAAGACATCAGATAAGTTATAAATAATATATCTCATAAAATCTCAGGGTGTTACACTCATGAGACCTTCTGATGCATCAAGAAGCTATAGTGGGCCCCACCCATCACTCACTATGTCCAATATATTCCTCATATGAAAGGGGAGAACATAATAAACATATATATTCATATTTAAAGTAACTATTTAAATGTAAATAACTTCCCACAATTATTTAAATTAAAAACTAACCATTCTGAGTAAAATAGTGAATGGTTTCAAGACAGCACATCCATAGTCAAACTAATCAGAAACCCTTCAACAACATATTGTAGATGATATCATAAGATATATACCGAAATGAATTTCAATATTCAGAAAGGGATTTTTACATATATGAAGATAGTTTTGAATGAGACAATTGAAAAATTATTGAGAAAATAATCTTTAAACATTTCAAAGTGTCCCATTCCACCCTAAAACATTCAAATAATAATACCTTGGAATATCATGATAATAAATATTCTTCTGATAAGATATACCAAATGTTAATACATGCACCACATGAATGGAATGAGTGGTGAACAAGGCATATATTTCATTAATATTAATGTGAGATGAGAAAAATTCTTTTTACTTTTGAAAGAAGAGTTCTTTTGGAAAATCATTTTTATTTTCCATGAAATCAGATTATAAACATGTATATCCAAAAAAAGAAAATTCCAGGACATTGAAATTATATTTGAGGCATAAATTATTTCCTAGTAAAGTGAAAACATGTAAATAGAGTTCTTAAGAAACTTTAGAAATAAAACATTATAGAGTATTTTAAGGAAATTATTAAAGAGAATTTTAAAGTGAAAAGGAATGCTTCTTCTCTTAAATCCAGAAATGATACCAGGTCATTTTTCATGATAAAATGATTGTTTTTATAAAAATAAATTTGTATTATAATATATTTCGGTGTGCACTTAAAAACAGGTAAGAATTTGAGAAGTTCCCTTGAATCAGATTTTTTTATCATGATAAAATTTTGAATGATCCTCTTGAAACATGTAAATTCACATAAAATAAATACGGATTATGGTTGGTAAACTTATCTATAACATTAAAATATAATTTATGTGTAGTACATAAGAATAAACAAGGATTTCATTGAGGTAAGTAGAGAATAAGAGTAACCTGAATGAAAATGGATGTTCAGGTAGAAATCCCTTACCACTTTGTAATCAATCAGTTCGTATACCCAAAAATTTATAATCACCAAATGATAAATTTACTACCATTAAAATAAATGTATTAATGATGTGATACATAAATGGGAAGTATACATACACCATACACATGTAAAAGTTTTGAATAAGGAATATCTCACAAAAATGGAAGTGACACGAGGAAACACCTTATCATAAGTCTGATGGTGTTCATTACATGATCTTAATGATCTGAATGATAAAATTTAGGTTAATTAATTAATATTTACATAAGATATTATAAATTTAATTGATTTATTGTAACCTTATTAAGTTTATTCATGGCCTTTTTTATGATTTAAGAGGTTTAATTACATTCTTCTGGTTCGTTTGTTTCATGATCAGTATTCTTATATACATGAATGGAGAATCATTTAAAATATACATGGTTGTCAAGAATTTAATTTATATTATATTATTGAACATTATTATTTTTACATGGTTTTAAATTTCATTCAGTTACTTAGAGTGAAGATGGATCATTATATAAATTATTTAATGATAACTGTTTGGGTTAATTGGCGGTTTTTGAACACAACGAACTCATTTTTCTTCATAAATCAAAACCATGTGTAAAAAATATTTCAGAACCATAGATGAGAAATAAAAAATATATTATAGTCTATTTAAACCATAATAATGGTTTCATTACCATAATTAGATACAATAATATAAATTTAAAACCCTTCTTCCTTCAATGTAGTTAATTATCATATCTCATATAGTGTTTTTTACAACTAGGATAAAAGAAGGGTAAAGGAGAGATGATAATAAATTATTCCATAATCATAAAAAACTACTGTTTATTTAAGGAAATTTAGTTTTTATAAAATTTTGATGAGGAGATGTGATGATAGAAAGGAAAACAAAGGAACTTGAAAAGAAAGTAAAATAATTGTAATGAAAATTTTACCTCTTGAATTAATCTTCCTTGAGAGCCTCTTTAGGAGAGAAGATTTGATAGTTTATGATACCAAGGGATTTCGGACATGGTGGAGGATCTTGAAAGGATATTTGAGTATAATTTAGACAACGTACAAGGCTTGAGAGGATTAAAGAGAAGAGGTGAGTGTGGGTGGTTTTTATAGTGGAGGAGAGGAGGGTTTTCTTAATATTTTAGTCATTAGTTTATTATTTTTTTCATAAGACAATAAATAATGATGATTCCATGACCAAAAATAGAAATAAGTGCATGTGAGTTTGATCCAAGGGTTATTACATCAGATAAAATGCTAGGAATAGTGTATTTAACTCATAATGTATATATATACGGTAAATTACCATATTTAACTTTTAATAAAAAATTCAACTATTTTAGAAAAATCACTAAATTTCACCCCAATAATTTTTCGATTTGTATAAATCAAAAATGAAATCCATTTTTTGAAAATGAGTTTCTCAATATTTTTAACTTATTTTTTAAATAAAATCATAATTTATTCAAAAACAACTTTAAAACTATAAGTCAGTTTATTACACTTTGAAATGTTAATCAATGTCTCATAAAATTATGTTATACCATAAGAGAATAAAATAAAAAATTATAATTACATTTTATAAAAATGAATTTCCATTATAACTTATTAAATTAATTATAAAATTTTAATTAAAATATTTATGACTTACAAAAATACCAATTCATATGCTATGATCATTTTTTCACTTATAAGATGTCTAAATTTTATTTATACATTCAAGGGTGATGTTTCTATTTTTTGGTTGATTTACTATTAATTACTATTCATAAGTGTATGTTACTATTCATAATGGTCAAGTTACTATTCACCCAAAATGAATGTTGATCCTATAATATTATAAATATTCTAATGAATGAAACTGTTTCTATTAGTTTTTCAAAAATCAAATCATAGAAGTAAAAAAAAATTGTTTATTGGATAGGTTATAACAAAAAAAAATTATAAAAACTCTTTGTTTCATGCATTAAATATTTATTTTCAAAATCATGGGGTGTTACATTCTCCCCTCCTTGTAAAAATTTCTCCCTAGAAATTTGAAATTGAACTTTTAAAGATAATGGTTGATACTTGAAAATTCATTTGTGGTAATCTCATATCAGGAATACAGTTACAATATCCTCTTAATAAGAGAGAAATGAAAATGTATCGGTTACTAAAAAACTATGCATTCGAATTGGACAACACAGTCATGGAAGAATAATCAAACAATTATGTTCTGATGGAAACTGATAAAAAAACATGCTTAGATGAAAGATCATTACCAAAAAACTACGAACTACAGTTATGAAATATTTCATTGGTATCATGAAAAAATATATGATAAATGGATAACATTTTTTAAGATGCTTTTCTGATATTTGATGAATTATTACACTCTATAAGATTATAAATATATGTTTATATTTGATAAACAAAATCTTATCCTGGGTTTGTTCCTTCAAATATCTATACTTCATCTCTTATCACAGGTTTCATATTTAGTGACATTAAGATCTAAAACTATATTCAATGATCAAATTAAACCATTTATTAAATAGTTAAACTTTACAAAAGATCATGACCCAATACTTTAGAATAATTACCATAACCATCCTTGTTAGATTCATATACATAAGGTCCTTAGAAATCCTCATTTAGTTTATATATCCATGATATATCATACTCAATGCATCTACTACCTTATTTACCATTAATAAACATGAAGAACCCCTAAATTTTCACATTCCAATCATGGGAATATCTTCATCATGTGTCCTCTTGAAATATGGTAAGAGATCAAAATTATATAAAAATGTATTGAAAACATGAATTCATCTTTAAAAATTTTATTGGTTATATTCTTTATATCCAAAAATGTTTTAAACTCCATCAATGATAGCATAGACCACTTATTGACAAGTTAATAATAATTTTTGATGTAGTCAGTACTTATCAAAATCAAGCATTTCTTCATCATTGTCTTAATCATCAAGAATATATTTAGGTTGTGTTTCCCTCAACCATATTCTTTCCCAATATATTAACTTTCTACTGAGTCACTTAGCCTTGGTATAAATCATCATACAACCTCAAACACATAATTAAATAGTACCATAGTACAATCTTCATATATTATATAATTCTTATAACTTGTACATTGAGGTTAAAATATTTAAATGACATGATTCTTGATGAGTAATATTAATCATTCCACTTCATCTGCATTAGTATCAGGATTTTCTCATTATCCAGTAACATCATCTGGGGAGTATTATTTTGACGTTTGGTACATTAATTTACATAGTTCCCCATCTCCTTGTAGTTGAATCATTATACATTGGGAATCTTTTTCCTTCCCTTGTAATCATGAAATAGGTCTCATTATTATATACACTAATAGAAAACATCCATTCCTTTCAAGCATTTACTTAGTTGATTCTTTCCACAGTTATCACATGTGGGAAAACCATTCTTTCCCTTCTTTCCATTTTCCATATTTTTATCATCCATCCATTTCTTTCCTTGATTCCCTTCAAATCCATAGGAATCATATAATTCATTTCATATCTTTTTAACACATGATACTATTTCTTCATATGATGAGGATTCTTGGGAGACTATACTCCTTTGAAATGATGGATTAAGACTATAAAATATATGATCCTTCTTACCCATTGCATCACGTTTATTGTTGAAGTTCCCATTCATTATTCTAGGATCCATTTCTAAACAATTCCATATAATATATTAGCTCATAATATAATGAACTCGCTATAACTCTAAACATATCATAAATTAATGCATCGTAAATCCTAAAACCAAATACTTTGATTATTTTAGGGGAATAAATTCTTCATAATGGTGGGTGAAGATAATATGAATTATCCTAATCATATCCCATAGGAGTGTCAAACTAGGTTCGTAGTAAGTCTCGTTGTTGTGTACCAAGATACCCTGGGTTAAGCCTGAAACTCCTTGTCAGAGTTGTTACACTACATTTGTTCCAGAACCACGTCCACAAGTAGTGTTCATATAGGGATGTATTTTCATGAAGGAACCATATAATCTATTCATTACTAAATTTCTAGGATGATCATTTATACTTATCCTCAAATACTATCATAGGATTTTGTTCTCTAATCTATGTTTTCAAAATCTAGTTTCCATGTTTCCTATTAAAAATCTTCTGATACCAACTGTAACACCTCGACCCGAGTTTCCAAGAGCCTGTACATTATTTCATTACATTATAATTCTTACATGAAATTCATATCCCGAAGGACCAAGTAGATTAGTATTTTGGGAAAACCAGATACATACATAGGTTCAACATTACAACTTGAATTGAAATATAACATATTTGTTTTATTGGGAACATCCAAAACTCTATTTTTATCCCTATAGGTCATTCATAATAAACATCTTCATGTCCTAAGAAAATGAAACATCTGAAAGAGTGAGCTCAAATGCTCAGTAGAGGTAAGAAATACAATATAAGACATCACAAACATAAACATTAGGCATGGTGAATAACTAAAACACATACCTTTAAAAATAAACATGAACAAATTATGGTAGGAATAAGAGCTAAAAAAATAATTCCATATACAGCATAATCATGGGTATTCTACTAGTTGAATAACCACATGATCTTTTAATTACAGGTTTCATAATTAAGAAAAAGCATATGTTGAAAATTTGGAAACATATCATCAAGGCCTCGAACAAGACATCTAAAAATAATTAAGGCCTCGGCCTAAACCATTTCTAAAAATGTGAAAGGCCTCATCCAAGTCTATATCTATTTATCTCATGAGACCTAACGATGCATCAAGAGGCTATAGCAGGCCCCACCCATCACATAATAAGTTTAATGCATTCATCATATGAAAGCAGTGAACATAATCAACATTTAAATTCATATTGAAACTAACAATTGAAATGTAAATAAATGTTCCCAATCATTTAACATAATACCATCCATTCAGTGTATAATGGTGAATGGTATTAAGATATCCCATCCAAAGTCAAACTAATAAAAAACCCTTCAAAAAAATATTTTAGATGATATCATAAGAGATAGACCTCAATGAATTACGATATTCATCAAGGGATGTTTACATATATGAAGATACTTTTAAATTATTCCATTTAAATATTATTGAATAAATAATCATTAAACATTACAAAGTGTCCCATTCCATCTTGAAACATTCAAATCATAATACCTTAGAATATCATGAGAATAATAAGACTTTTGATATGACATACCAAAGGTTAGTACATACACCACATTCATGGAATGAGTTCTGAACAAGGCATATATTTCATAAAATTCAACGTGAGAAGAGAAAAATCCTTTTTACCTTTTAATTTAGAGTTTTTTTGGAAAATAATTTTTATTTTCCATTAAATTATTTTGTAGACATGTAAATAATAGAAAGTGAAATTAAATGACATGGAAATTATATTTTAGGCATAAATGAACTCCTGCTGAATTGAAATCATGTAAAAATATTTCTTAAGAATTATTAGAAATAAAACATTTAAGAGAATTTTAAGAAAGGCATTAAAGAGAATTTTAATGTGGAAAGGAATTTTTGTTCTGTTATATCCAGAAATGGTACAAGATCATTTTTCATGATAAAATTAGTGGTTTTATAAAAATAATTGTGGATTAAAATATATTTTGGTGTGCACTTGAAAATGGGTAAGAATTTGAGAAGTTCCATTGAATCAGGTTTGTTTATGGGGATAAAATTTTGAATGATGCTTTTAAAACATGTAAATTCCCATAAACAAAAGAATTATTCTGGTTGGTAAACTTATATAGAACATTTACATAGATTTTATGTGGATTACATAAGATTATATAAGAATTTCATGGATGTATGTAGAGAATAAGAGTAACCCGAATGAAAATGGAGGTTCGGGTAGAAATCCCTTACCAATTTGTAATCAATCTGTTCGTATTCCCGAAAATTAATAAACATAAAATGACAAATAGAATACCATGAAAATAAATAGATTCACGATATGATAGATCAATGGGAATTATACATGCACCATACCCAAGTAATAGTTTTAAATAAGGAATATCTCACAAAAATGGAAGTGAGATGAGGAAACCCCTTACCTTAAGTCTGATGGTATTCTTCACATGATCTTAATGACATGAATAATAAAATTTAGGTTCATTAATTAATAATTCAAAAACATACTCTACATTTAATTGATTAATTATAACCTTATTAAGTTCATTCATGTCCTTTTTTATGGGTTAAGAGGTTCAATTTCATTGTCTGAGTCTGTTTGTTTCATGATCAGTATAATTATATACATGAATGGAGAATCATGTAAAATGATGATGGTTGTTCAGAATTGAAGTTATATGGTATTAATAACCATTAAAAATGTTACATGGTTGAAAATTTCATATGGTTTCTTAGAGTAAAGATGAATCACTATATAAATTATCTAATGATAACTGTTTGGGTTAATTGGTAGTTTTTGAACACAACGAACTCATTTTTCTTATTAAATCAAAACCAGGGGTACAAAAAGATTCCAAAACCATAGATAAGACATAATACATATATTATAGTCTTTTTGAATCATCATAATGGTTTCATGACCATAATTTAATATGGTAATAGAAATTAAAAACCCATCGTCCTTGAATTTGGTAAATTATTAGAATAAAAGAAGGGTAAAGGAGAGATGATAATAAATTCTTCCATAATAATTACAAAGATAAAGTGAATTTATGGTAATAGATTTTTCATAACATTTTTATAAATAGAGATGAGGATATAAAATAAAACAAAGGAACTCAAAAAGAAAGTAAAAGAATTGAAAAGAGGAATTTACCTCTTGAATTAATCTTTCTAGAGAGCCTATTTATGGGAGAAAAGTTGGTCTTTTTATGATACAAATGGCTTATAGAAGTGGGGGGGATCTTGGGAGGATATTTGATCATAATTTAGGTAGGGAAAAAGTCTTGAGAGGAGTGAAGAAAAGAGGGGAGTGTGGATGGTTTTTATAGTGGAGGAGAGGAGGGTTTTCGTAACATTTTAATCATTAGTTTTTTTTCCATAACACAAGAAATTTTTATAATTCCATGACCAAAAATAGTAATATGTTCATGTGAGTTCTAACCAAGGGTTCTTGCATCAATGATGATGCTAGGAATAGTGTATTCAACTCATAATGTATATATATACAGTAAATTACTGTATTTCACTATTCATAAAAAATTCAAGTATTTTAGAAAATTACCAAAATTCACCCCAACCATTTTTCAAAGTGTAGAATTCAAAAACTAAATCCATTTTTTGAAAATATTTTTCTAAATATTTTTAATTCAATTTTTAAATAAAATCATACTTTATTAAAAAAACAACTTTAAAACTATATCTCGTTTTATAACAATTTGAAAAGTTAATCAATGACTCATGAATTTATTTTATAACCATAAGAAAATAAAATTACAATTCATGATTACATTTTATGAAAACACATTTCCATTTTAAATTATTCAATCAATCATAATTTGATTAATTAAAATATATTTGACTTACAAAAATACCTATTCTTATGTTATGATCATTTTTCACTTATAAGATGTCTTAATTTTATTTATACAATCATGTGAGAAGTTTTTTTTGGCTGATTTACTATTCATTACTATTTATAAGGGCATGTTACTATTCATAAGTGTCAAGTTACTATTCACTGAAAATGTAATTTGATCCTATCAGGCTCTGAATATTTTACTGAATGCAACCCTGTATGTCAGTTCTTTGAAATTCAAATCACAAAAGTGAAAATATTATGTTCATTGTCTAAGTTATAATAAAAAATTTTTAGAGACTCATTATTTTATGCATTCGATATTAAATTTCAAAATATTGGGGTGTTATATTGAGTCATATATTTTGAATAAAATATTGGTTTTATTTTGAACAATGGGTATTAAAGTGGCCTTTTCATTTAAGATTGATTGATTTTGGGAGGGTAAGTTTTTTATGAAGTTTGGAGATGAATAGTTGAACTATAAGGAGATATTGATAACAAATCCAAAGGGGTGATTGTTTATACAACTTGGATGATGTTTTTTTAATACATATGAATGATTTAGTGATTTGATGAATGTGGTGAAAATATTGACAATTTTTTTTTTACGTTCTCAAACTGTTTGATACAGTTTCGAGTTGATTGGAGTTGGTTAGAAGTAAATATGATTCGTAGATTTTTAATAAATACACAAATTAATTTCTACATAAAAGTGGAAAAATTATGTGATACATTTGAATAAATATTTGGAGATATATAAGAACAAATTCCATGGTAGATAAGTTGTATAGGATAAATTCATCCACATAACTGAAAACATAAGAATCAAAAAGAAATATATATTATAAATTCCAGAAGATACAGATATGTATGTTAATCATCTTGATGCAATGCCGTACTAACATGAATGTTTTTAACTACTATGTGTGATTAAACCCATTATTCATAAGAATGATTTCATGGAATACTATACATTATCATAGTATGATGAAGGTGAACTCATGCCAGTCCAATGCTATGTCAAAATAACATCCACCCATATATGAATAATTAATATGAAACATCAGATTCACCACAGCACCATATATAATTAATGTGAGACTTGAGGTGAATTTTAAGACCAAAAATCAAAAGTTCGCACACAATTATCAAAATATTAAAAATCATTGAGTGAATCATAAAACAAGTTGATTTTATGAATAAGTGTTTGGTGCCATAGAGAAGAATATCACACCATAAAGAAACCTATGTTTGAAAAATAAATATTATATGGATCAATTAATTAATATTTTGTTACATTATTTAAGGAAATATATGTCATAGCGTGTGATAAACGGGGTGTTGTAGGATTTCTTCACATCATAGTTGTATTTCAAGAAAGGTAGTCACAAATTTAAAATAATATGTAAGAGTGATTCATGTCATAATATGTGGTTCAACTACATATCCATATAAAAATAAAATTAATCCTCTACCGTGAGAATAAAAATCATTCCACAATGGAGTTTCTTTATGTTTTCTTGCTGATATAGAATAAAATTCATATTTTTATAGTTATTTAAAGGTAATTATTAGTCTAGTTTTTTTGTAATCTTTAATAAAAAACAAATTTATTTTTTCAGGTTAAATGAGTTTGAATGACCAAAGATCATGTAAAATATTTATAAATGGTTTTATATGTGAAAAATTATATGTCTGTTAATAAAATGGATAGTGGGAAGTAATCATTTATAGAGAGGGGAATGTTGGGATACGAAGAAGTATTTTTTTAAAATATACAACCAAATATTAATGTAAAATTGGAAAATAATGCAGTCGTATTTTTTTAATCCATATATATATACACTTACAATAATTTTTATTATTTAATTAAATGTTCTTGTTTTCTATATATAAAAAAAAATTTCTTGTTCAATTCTGGTTGGTTCTAATTATCATAATAGGTTCAAGATTATTCCCTTTCCTACATCACCTTGATTATAAAAAAATGATCTCTATGTTTGTGGGATATAAATCAACACACACCAAGGATATAATCATCCATATTAGTGGTGAAATTCATTAAAAATGTAGTATTGATTGTCTTATTTATAAACCATTGTGAGTTAGAGATATTAGTTCTGAAAATGTGGCAGGGTAGTTGTAGTATAGTGAGGAAATGTATAAGCACCGATTCACCCCTTATCATTGGTGATCACATCCTAAGTGATACTAACAATAATTAGTCAACTGAGAGAGTCTCTTACCACATTAGTTATTTGAATACCTACCCCACTCATGTTTAAGATGATTATTTATTAGATTGAGTGTGTGTGTGTGTGTGTAATTACTAAAATTTCATTTCCATCTTCAACCATTTCCGATGAGTGAGGAATGAATGGTTACTCTAGTTTCATAATCCACCTCTATCCCTGGTTAGTGGGTGAGGGAAATCTAAACATTCTATTGTATTTTTTTCACAAACATACCCCATATATATATCTACATCAAACATATCCTTATTGTGTAATCATATATCTCCAGATCCACATCATGTATAATAAGATAGGATCTAACCCAGACACAATAAAAAATGTCCACTAAAATCATTAGGGATGATTGTAGCCTCACAATGAGAATTTAATATCCATACTCATAACAAGAGAACATCGTTTATACATCATGACCAAGAACATTCTCAACATCATCATAATCCAATGATCGATACCCTAATCCTTAGTACTCCATCCACACCATTACGAAAAAATGACTGCATCCTTTATAATCTATCCATATCTTTCTCACAATATATAATAATCATAATATTCTCCCATTTATATATGAAACATTATATTGAATATGTCTTCTCCTATTTAATACATATCATCATACACATCCTATTTTCATGAGTGATTTAGTATTTTATTTACTCCCCTCACCACATTATTTCATATTACTATGGAATGAATTTCATCAATTGGATATAGTATTTTCACATTTTCCATCCTCATAACTTTTCAAAAGTAATGTCATTAATAATTTAAATATGACAATAGCTAGTGAATGTTATCTTATTTTTTCTATTTTATTTATCTATAATTTTATCTAAAAATTAATTTTATAACAACTTCACCATATATCCTTATCATATGAGGATTTTTTTCATTTACATAATTATATGTTTTAACAAAATATAGAAATTTTTATTTTCATAAGTATTTAAACTTAAATAAAATTGTATTATGTTACTTAATTTATTTAAAACAAATTCTTTTCAGGTTCCCAAATATTATTTGAATTTATATACAAATAAATTATCCTCTGAGATTAAAAAAATTCATGTCATCACCCTACACACTCTTTCAAGAATCATAAGTCAACTACTAAAATAAAACATCAAGTTAATTAATACATTATGACTCTATTATTTCTTATAACTATCATGATAGTTATCATTTTTATGTGATTTACATGATTAGCATTAAACACTAAAATTTCATAAATGAAATTACTATTTTAATAAAAAACATATAAAATTATTAATGTAAATAACACAACTATAAGGATTTCAATATTATTAACACCATTTAAATTAATTAAACTTATTCAAACATTATTTTTTTACTTTATTATATAATTCATGTTTTTCATATAAATTAACATTTTTCCTGATTCTTAGGGAGAATCCCTTTTAATTACATTAAATATTAAATATTTTTTTTCCAAAATTCAACCAAATTGTTACATGACTTTAAATAATTGATTCCTGTAACATTTTTTTATAATTTTTTAATCTCAATTCAAAAGGATTATATCCATGATTTATATATAATTCAATTTACTCCATAAATTTTTTAACTGAGCATTGCTACTTTTCTAATTCATTTGTATAAATATAATGATAATTAATTTCCACTTATCTTTAATAATTATGATAAAAAGTTATTTAATTTCAATAATCAGTACACATATTCCTTTTCTATATTAACTAGTACTATATTATAATTAATTAAATAAAAACAAATTTAATAATTTATATAAATCCAAAATATATTTTTCTATAGACATATTAAATTACCATCATAATTATTTGACATAACTATCAATTTAATATATATATATATATATATAATTACCAAAGTTTGTGTCCGTTACAAATAATTATTAAAGTCTTAGTACAATTTGAATGGGAAACCCTGGACCTATGATCCCTAGATTTGTGTTAAAAAAACATCACATATTGTCTTTGATACTAGCTATAGATTACCCGAAATTACTATCCAATAATTTCATGACATTAATCAAATACTTCATTACATACCTTCCAATGAAATTTTATGTTTATAGCTTTATAAAATTCGGAAAAATCATAAAATAATGAAACCCATGACTTTCTCAACCAATAAAAATTGTTTGATCTATATAAGAAACTACTTAATCACTAATATGTCTTAAAAATCCTCAAATAAGTCTTCCAAAGATGATATCATCTTGATCATATCATTTTTATTAATTTTATTCATAGAATAGGGAATATAAACATACAAAAGGGATGATATCATATACTCAGTAATAGAAACAAATAGCTAAATCTATCAATAGTATTTTCATGACATACATAATATGACATGAATAAATAATATGAATAATTACATATTCAACAAAAAATGAGAGCATTCTATATCTATTATAATAAATAAAAACATGTACATCAATTATAATAATCTCATAATGTTGGAATACATAATTATGGACATCAAAAACATGATGCCAATGAGTTTTTCAAGACATTATATGGATATAGGGATATGTATACACCAAAAAACTTACTATTTTTTACCATGAGACCAGTTAACGCATTGAGGGGCTATGTAATGTTGGGCCCCACCAGTCTCTTTATTAAGTAAAATACATTCATCTATGACAAAATGAATAAATAATGTTTTCCAATACCAATCCATATTGTCGTAAAAAGATTATAGGATTTCAATACATCATAAATCATGTAAATAGAATTTTAATACATAATAAAACTACCATAGTAGTTAATAACCAGCATGTGTTTCCATACACAGTGACCCAATAAATAAACTTTATTTCTAGGTTAACATTCAAAAATATGAAATATATTAACTGTGATGTTCACACCGTATAGGGTAGTGAATATAGAACTAAATCATTAATTGAATAAAATGATCATAATCCATCTTGTAAAATAAGTTTCTTGGTTGAAAAACGCCATAATCCAAATGTATTAAAGGAAACATAGATATATTTTGATATAGTTGAAAGTTATCCTTGAAAAAATATTTAAATAAAAAACCCAATAAGGGATCGTGAATAAGCTTTTTTATATAATGATTTTAACAACCCAAGATATAAATATAAAATAGACTATTGATCATCCAACATAAATCCCATGAAGTAAAATCCTTTTTAATATGTAATGTAAAATAGTAATGGAAACAAAAAAGAGTGTTTAGAAAAACATTTAATTGTGTAGTAAAAGAAAAGCATACATGTCACCTTCAAATAAATATTATCAAAAGGGTGATGTATAATATTTTCAAAACATTAACTTTTATAAATAATATCCAATAATACATCTATTAAATTACATAATATTTATCTTGAGAGTAAGGCATTGAATATGAAGGTAAATGACAGAAAAGAAGTATATTATTTCAAAAAGACCATTGATCAAAAATCACAACGTAAAATGAGTAAGAAAAAATTTACTTGTAACGAAACCGGTGGGCCTAAAGCCCAACAAAACTCGGCCACGCCCGAGCCCAGCCCTCTGGCAGATAGCAGACCCCTACCCCACGGGCAGATAACAGGCCCCCACCTCAGACCGGCCCAGATAACACGTGGCAGGAACTGTCCCCTGCCTGGCAAGGATTTAATACGCCTCCCCCGCAACTCGAACCCATGACCACAGGCTTAAAGGCCAACCGGGAAGTGTTATGAGTACCACTGGGCCTTTTTATGTAATGAACCCGGCGGGCCTGAAGCCCAACCAAACTCGGCCACACCCGAGCCCAGCCCTCTGGCAGATAGCAGACCCCTACCCCACGGGCAGATAATAGGCCCCCACCTCAGAACGGCCCAGATAACACGTGGCAGGAACTGTCCCCTGCCTGGCGAGGATTTAATACGCCTCCCCCGCAACTCGAACCCGTGACCACAGGCTTAAAGGCCAACCGGGAAGCGTTACGAGTACCATTGAGCCATTGGACCAATGGTACTCGAAATGCTTCTCGGTTGGCCTTTAAGCCTGTGGTCACCGGTTCAAGTTGCGTGGGAGGTGTATTAAATCCTCGCCAGGCAGGGGACAGTTCCTGCCATGTGTTATCTGGGCCGGTCTGAGGTGGGGGCCTGTTATCTACCCGTGGGGTAGGGGTCTACTATCTGCCAGAGGGCTGGGCTCGGGCGTGGCCGAGTTTGGTTGGGCTTCAGGCCCGCCGGGTTCGTTACATTATTTATATAAAAATATATTTTTCCCATTAAAGGTAGATAAATTAAAATATAATAAATTATTTGGTAGAACAAACCCATGTAGTGTAGGAATAATTTCAGGAGAAAACAATATATGTCAAGGAAATGGGAATCGAATTCTGAACAACACTTATAGGGAAACATAACCCCTAAAGTAAAAAATATTTTAAAAGGTATTTTTATTTACTAGAAACATAAATAATGAAAATAACACATAATTAAATAAAGTTTTTTAATTTATCTCATTTATATTAAATAATTTAATAATAAATTATCATTACTTAATAAATGTAAATTAAGTTACTGAAAATTATTACAACTAGCGTAAGAACTAATTCAAAATCCACTTACTAAAAAGAAACTAATTTAGATTAGTATTTCTATTGACTAAAAAAATATGTGATAAAATTGCATAAATTGGTTGTGAATACGCAATTTAATTAAAAATAGGGTGTATAACATAAACATGTCTTATGGAATTAAAGTTTCAGACCATGAACCTTTTTGATATGGTTATCATTTTAAAAGAAACAACTTGAAGAGAGGGGTATTAATTGAAATTAAAATATTATGACTAAAATATAATTCATTATATGATTTTTAAAATTAGTAGAATATTCACCACAAAAATGATATTAGGATCACAATACCAAACATGTATCAAAGTGAGGAATTTAAGTAGAAAACCCTTACTTAAGTCCTTATTCAGTCCACAATTTCCCAAAATATACAAAATAATTAAATTTAGTACATTAAATTCATTACTAAGAACCTAATTAATTACCATAACCATTTATAATCCTCGTTTATAATCATTATATATATATATAGTTTTTTACTTAATTTTAACATAGAGTGTAAGAGATCATTATTATTTTGAACTAGTTACATAAAAGTGGGGTTGGTATCAATTATTTTTACAAATTATATAGTTAATTTATAATATAATGTAGTATAATAGATTTTTCAGGCTATTTTACAATGATATTATTTACTTTCAATTATTTTTTTGTTAATATCTAGGATGATGGAATCAATAATGGGAATGTTTGGGTGATACTTAAGGAATGAAATGTGTTTTCTAGAAAAATGAATTGTATAATAATGTATCTATTATTAAGAAAAAAAGTAATCATTTAAATATTCATATCATATTATACCAGTAATTAATCTCCCATGTTCATCCATGATATAAATTCATTTTATATTTCAAGTAGGTTATTAAACCAACCCAAATAAGAACATACCATAAGAAATAGATAATTATGAAGCCACTAAGATGTAATATCACTACTAAATTAGAATAATTATATTATTAAATATTTATTGGTGTTTTACCATAATTATAAATAATAATAAGAATAATATAACCTATTTAATAGTATTTCAGAGTATGAATAACTCATTTTTTTACTCAGAACACACTTTTACATGGTTGGATTTACCCTAATTTCTAATTGATAAAATTGTTAACAGGTTGTACAAATTTCCATAATAAAATCATAAAATATTATTAAAAATAATATCTATCAATTAAAAAATATTAATAAACTTCCATTTATGGTGGTTATGATAAGAAAAATGGAAATCAATTATTTTATGGAGGTAGTAGTCCCCACATACACACAAATGATGATTTTATTTTCCATAGGGTGGATAAAATGAGTAATATGTTTATTAATTTAAGATTATGAGAAATTTCATAAATATCATACCTATATATTAAATTCCCTATTTATAAAATCCTTTTATGTTAATGAATGAAAATTAATAGGTTGCATCATGAAGGTGATAGTCCGCACAACGAATGAATAAATGTTTAGTTTTTCATAATAGAAATGGGAAAGGGGGTTAGTGCTTGTAACATCATTATAATGACATAATTGTATACTAATTATATTGATGATTACATTTTATTATAGTATAATAGAATATTAGTATGAGTAATATTACATAAATAATATAAAATGGGAAAGAAGAGATTAGAAATTTATTCCTCAATTCATGGATTACCACCATCACAATTGGGGTTTAACCATTGAGGTATAGTCTTTTAAGAATACTAAAATATCATAAAATTATATAGTAATATCTAGAATGGTTTTGGTATATTTTGGTTTGAAATATAGTTTTTGTTCTTTGAGGATAAGTAAGGAAATGAAATCCCCTTTTATAAGTGAAAAGAGATGACCTTTTGGTAAAGACACAAAACTATTAAATAATGCGAAGAAAATATCAAGGAAAGTGCATATAAAACTAATAAATAATGGATAGTGGATTATATAAGCCTATATAGGACTCAAACATCCATTAGCCCTAATGTTTTAAACATTTTTTTGTTCCCCCTTGGCTAAACCCTTCTTACCCTTTTCTCCCAATGTAACTAGTTTCCACCAACATAATTTGTTCTTTATGAATAAAAATAAAAGGATCACCTTTCCAAAGTATGGAAATATTGATTCATAATTAGAAATAAATTTAATAATATAAAATTTATAAAATTGATAAAAATCAATTTTTTTAAAATCAATATTTAATGTAATTCATTTTTTTCAATATAACATAAATTCCAAAATGTAAAATATTTTTTTTGTAAATTTAATTAGAAAATTTTCAAATTATAATTTCTCTTATAAAGTTAATATATGTTTTATAAAATGGTTTCATGAATTTACAATTCATAATTCTAAACTAATAATGTCATAAAAGTCACGTTATTTGTAAGAAACTATATTTTAAAAGATTCACCAAAAAATTACTATTTTTTGAAAAATACAAAAAAATTAATTAATCAAAATTAATATAATTAATCAAAAAATAATTTTCATTTAAGAAAATTAAAATTCTATGATTTATTCATTTAACTCTAAAAAATGTTAGATATAATGAAAAATAGTTCTTATTGGAAGATAATTGTTTTTTGTAAATTTACCCTTCTCATTCACATTTAATAATATTTAATAATTAAATTAACAGTAACTAATTATTCATTTTGAATATATTTTATTATCATTCATCAAATGTTAATAGAAATATAATTTCATATCACATAAAATGGAAATATTTAGAAAAATACATTTGTATCTATAAAATGATTGTATTAGTTATTTTTTCTATACCAATTGTTTTTTATTCATATTAAAAGTTGAATTTATTTTCATTATTTAAATAATTCATAAATTAGTTACTCTAATTAATTCCAGTTAATTCAATGACTAGGTTTTAATTATCTAATCATATTACAAGTACATTTTAATTAGGTGTTCCATAAAGAGAAAACTATCAAACCAATTGAATTATTTAATTATAATCATATACTAAAAAATTTATGTGTTTTATCCTCCCATAAATAAATTCCATCCTCATAATTTTTTAGAATAGCAGAATAATTTGTATAAGGAAATCATAATTAACAACACACCCCTCGATGATCAAGGGTGTATTTAGGATTCCAAAATGGATTTATATTGATAAAAGTTTATTATATGGTATTTATAAAGATAGATACCACATTTATAATATCACATAGAATTTTAATAGTGTAAGAATATATTGATCCATAAGTAATGACCTCACAAAAAACAATGAAAATGATTTATATGAGAATCATATTGCTAGTGGTTTTATTTAAAACTCAAAATCTATTAGTTAGTGAAACATTACATGACAAAGGACATTGGAAAATCAAGAGTGAAAAATACCTATTAGATATATTATTAGTAGTTTCAATGTATTTTCCTTGTTCCTAGATTTTTTAGGACTATTTTCCTCCTTGGCCCTTATATTGAGACATTGAGTATCATAATGTCTAATTCTATTGCAGTTGAAGAAAAATATTTTTTTGGATTCTCTCTTTCCCTTACACTAGTGTGTCTGATGGCCTTCATCTCAATAATTATATAATTTACCTGTCCCATTAAGGTTATTTTAAACATGATTCTTCCCAAATTTTCGACATATATAAAAATAAATATTCTTCCATATATCATCTTTTCACCAAAATTTCTATGATATCCCATAATTCTCTTCTTTACCTTGTTTGGTATTTCAATAATACTGACATTCTTAATCAAAAAAATTGATAGTTTGTTTTGAATAATAAAAATATTTTCCACCCCTACTCTTATCATGACATGTTTTTCATTTCCCTCATTACCACATTGCTTATAGAATATATTATTATCTTATTACCTTCATTATTCTACCATTACTAAATAAAAAGAGTTAACAAGAGTTAAAATAATTATAATATAATTATTAAAAAAAATATAAGAAAATTTAACCTCAAGATGTATCACTCTATAACATCATCATGATAGCCTATCATTTATAGAACTCAATATTTAACAGAATTGGTTCAACCTATATCACTCCTATTTTAAACTATACAATTCATTTTTCAACCTAGGCTTCATTAAATTTGTTTGTATCAAACTTTTTATAGTAATATATAAAATTAATATACCAAATTAGAAAGAATGTTCTTAAAATATTAGATAAGTAAAATTTATTAAAATCAATTCTATGAAAATAAATTTTTTCCTTCATCTAGAAAAGAATATATCCATTAGTATGTACCTAAACTTTTCAAACTCTATATTTGAATCTATTTTATCCATTTTCATATTCTTATTAGGTTATCTAAACCAAAAAAATTCAACTCCTTCATAATAGTTCACAAAGAGAATATTAATTAACAAAATCATATCTCATGGCAGTGTTAGAACATGTCTGTAGTTAGGACTCTTCCTCATATACCATGTGATGATTGATTCAATATCCAATCCATCCTTTTAGTAGTTATTATCCCTAAATAAAACTGTATGAATTCCTACATGAACTTGTTCAATATTGAAAGGGTTGGAATTTTTAGGATAAAAAATAATCTCTTATTTAGAAAATCATTAGGATGATATCCTATATGTATAATTCACTCTTAGAATTATACCTAGGGGTTTCGAAAAAATATTCTTGTCCTGATACCCATATAAAATTTGGTTTATTACCTTAACATTAATACTCATACTATCATATAGGGGTATCTATTCCATTTAAATTATGTCCAACCTTGACTTATCTTTCCATAAATTATCCTAAAAAATCCTAATCTCTGAAGTAAACTATGCCCTAATTTGATACCAACTGACATGGTTTGGAACCATGCTCTTAAATACACTTCTATAAACAAAAACTTTACACATTATCTTCAATCCCAATGATATATTCCAAAACATAACCACGCAATAATTACATTATAGAAATAAAATATTGAATTATATACATTACCAATAACCTTTATGTTTAG
Source organism: Viscum album (assembly GCA_963277665.1). Taxonomy (NCBI): domain Eukaryota; kingdom Viridiplantae; phylum Streptophyta; class Magnoliopsida; order Santalales; family Viscaceae; genus Viscum; species Viscum album. The sequence goes on along the minus strand of OY728139.1, from coordinate 113,718,115 downwards.
CTAAATAAAAATTAAGGAAAACCATAAAACAATAAATCTCACTCCTTTATTAACTAATGTAATTTTTTTAGATATATTAAAAATTGATTAATCCATAATATTTTTGAAAATATTCCAAACATTTTTCTACACATGATATCTCTCTAGAAATATCATTTATACTACTTTTATTTTTATCTTATGGGCTGAAAACATAATAAAGGGATGAACTCAAACATTAATCAAGGGAATCGTGTAACTAAAGTTGTCAAAAACATAATCATAGAGTACCTAATATGATGTGAAAAAATAATTATAATTTGTATATATTTAAATAGTACTATGATCTTTCAATATCTATGATAATTATTTAAAACTTCAGTATTAATAATATTATTCTCATACTGATGGAGTGCATAATGTCAGATATCAAAAACATGCTTCAGAGGCCTTGATCCATGGAATCATATATATATGGGGAGAGGTGAAAGTGAAAAACTAAGATGTTTTTTCTCATGTGACCTATTAATGCATTGAGGGACTACATAATTCTAGTCCCCACCCATTACTTGATTAAATATAAAGCATTTATCATATGATAAAATAAATAAATCAATATTTATAATAATCATTTGTATATAGATGATAGGTATATATATTTGCAATAGAACACCAATAATATATATATATATAACATAAATACTCAACAACCTACCTCAGTAGAAAATAATAATCAATAATATCAATACATCCCCAATTAATAAAAAAATTATCATTCTAGGAGAACATTATTCAATATAAATTTTATAAATTGTGATGTTCTATCTTTATAGTGTTATAATTATACAGTTATTTAAATTCTATAATAACATGATAATAATATATCCATAGAGAGAATTTGGAACATTTAAAAATATTATATACTTAGTGTAATAATGGTAAGATATAAATAGGTTATCATATATGAAAAAAATCCTTGAAAAATAGTTTTTGAATGATACCACCCATAAGTGGTCACGCATTGGATTGTTAACAACTCTAAGTTAAATCCTTCAAATTAAAAATATAAATAAAAGGATAGATCATGAAACCTAAATCCAAAGAAGGTATATCCTTTTGAATATATTAATTAAAATATAAATGGTAAAAAAATGAGTTTTTTTTGAATTTTTTTAATATTGTGGTAAAATTTTAAAATTATGTGTCACTTCCAAATGAAACTTCAAAAAATGGTGATGCGAAATATTTTGAAAAATATTAATTTTAAAAATAGTCTATAATAATTTATTATTTAAAATAAATAATAACAATATTGAGAGGATGTTATAGAAAATGAAATTTAATGGTAAAAAACATTTCATTATTTTGAAAACAGAATTGTTCAAAACTCACATGGTAAAAAGACTAACTAAACATTCATTTATATAAAAATATATATTTTATCTATATTGGTAGAGAAATTTAAATTTAATAAAATTAAAATTTGTAATAAAAAATAATATAATAAATAATTTCATGATGAAGTAATACAACTCGAGGACAAAAAACTTGAGTTATCAAGATCCCTTATGAGAAACATACTCTTGGAATTATAAAATATTTCAAAAGGAAGTTTTATGCTGTAGAAATTTATGTAATGAAAATAAAACATAATAAAATTAAATTTTAGTATTTACGAAACGTATTTGAAAATATTATAATAGAAATGTTCATAACATACAGAATTAAAATTAAGTAACCAAAAATCCATACAACTAGTGTAACAACTAAGTCAAAATACACTTTATGTAAAGGAACTGATTTAGCCAAGTATTTACCATGAATAAAAAAAGTGATAAGGAAAAATAAAATGGTCGTTGATGAACCATTCAATGGGAAATATGATTCATAATTTAATAATGTCTAATGGAATTGAATTTTGAGAAAAAGAACCATTGCTGCATGAGTAACATTTTAATCAAAAACTCATGAATGGTATGGATTTCAATTGAGGATGAAATTATATCACAATAATAAAATTCATGATATGATATTTAAAATAGAATTTATAGAAAACAAACAAATTAAATTACTTTAATAATAATAAAAATTTATCAAAGAGTGTAATTTGAGACAAAAACCCAATCCTCAGCCTTATTTAATCTATCAGTTTGAACAACCATGTTGAATAATTAAATTTATTTCAATAAATACATACTCAATAAAAATATTGATAACTAAAAAAAATAATCCTAACTTATAATCATTATATACAAACACAATAACATATATATGTATATATATATATTAGTTAGTTTTTACATCTTTTCAATATTGAGTGTAAGTATTCATTATCTATTTGAACTTGTTTAATAAAATAAATGTTTTTTATAAAGTATTTTTCCAAATTAGATTATTCTTATATAATATATCTTAATTTAATATATGTTTTAAAATATTTTATAAATATATAATTTCATTTCATGGTATATTTTGGTTATGGTCATTGATGAGGAAATCAGGGATAAGCATGTTTGGATGATTAATAATGATCAAAAGGTGTTTTATTAACTAATGAGATTGATAAAAATTTTACCATTAAATATAAAAAATAAAATTAATATCTACATGTTTATGTTATATTGTACCATTCGTTAGTTTTACACAGTCATCCATGATGCAAATTATAACGTCCCTGACCCAGTGCCCACTATCTAGTGCCCCGAGTTGGGTCGTTTAATGACCTTAGTTGCACCTTCTTTTATTCCAGAGGCTACCAAATAATAACACAGGTTGATGGAGAAACATTGGGGAGACTATACCCACTTATTAGAGTAATTCCACTATCAAAATGATATCAAAAAAATATAGAACCATCAGAAAAAAATAAAATGAAAACATGCGATAATTCCATCATGTTACAAAATATCACATTATATAACAACATGATCAATAAACTAAATATCAGAAAGTCATACAATCGTAAACCAAATACAAAAAAAAACTAAAACACCCACGAACATGCACATGAGTCCCAACAGGGTCTTGATATCCCATGCTCCAACCTATCATCCCATGCACACTCAAACACTAGGTCCTTGTACTAAACCTATATTATAAAAAACTAACAAATTCTTGGGAAACCAAGTGCTATGGAGACCCAAGAATGGTGTGAGTGCAACTAAGTAGGACACCAGTAATGGTGTCTAAAGAAATAACCAATCTGTATATTATTTTATTGATGGAATGAAATGAAAAAAACAAACATGACATGAAGGTATATGTTTCACCTTTAATTGTTACCCATATATCCAGCTAATATCAAGGAACATGGTTCTCTTTTAAAAATTACTAATTAAAAATTTTATCATATGTCTAATTTTTTAGGCCTTTATACCATATACGAAATGACATATATAAGTCAATTACTATGAATAAAATAATAATTCATGTTCCCTGTCTTACTAGGGATAAACATTTCATAAAAACATTCATCACACTTACCTTGGAACCTCTATCTTGGAAGTCTCAAAAAATTACACTTTTAGGGGTATAGATACTCATCACCTTCCTTAACCCAAAAATTATAGGGGAGGGGATTAGAGCCTCAGTTTAACCTAACCCATGGGCATGGATCCTCATGTCCAATGCCCCAGAACTACCAAGCCTTATGAATTTTCTTCTTTGAACAATTTACCACATTTAACATTTGATATAAAAATCACAAAAAATACACATAAATTTCACATTTAAAATTTAATTCAACACAAAATTAATATTTATGCCTTAACCCATTAACATATTTACCACTTACATTTCATAACCCATTAACCCAATTTCATTATTCCAAACACTCCCTTAGGCCATGTTTTCAATTATACACAATTAACATTAATCAAATTTAAAAAACCATTTCACATTTACCAACAAAACCCATAACTATTAAACACATATATTATTATTCCAAACACTCCCTTATTCTATGTCATCAACTATGCACATTCATTATTTAGTTTAGTTCATAAAAATTTTAACATGCCAACATAATCTTCTTGGGTCCTATCTGAGTATCCCATAGATCAATTTATTGGCTATGGTTCCTAAATACCTTTAAATCCACATTGTGGTATAAATAAATAATTCAAAATAATTTTTATAAATCATATTTAGTACACCCTATTAAACACATGTCTTCTTCTTTGAAAACTAAAACATTCCCTTAAAGAATTTGTTTCCATTTCAACAATCCAAAAAACACATTTCCACAAAAATTGAACCCTTCCATTATTTAAAAAATAATTTTAAATATTTTAATAAAAAATATTTTTGAATCACTTTGTGTTCAACACCTACTATGAAAACATAACCCACTTTAAAATATCATTTTCATTAAATAAATATATATTCATTTCAAAGACACAAAACACACCATTAAAACCATCTCAGACCCACCCACCCATTTAAAAAATCCCATATATAATGAATTAAATCATCCCATTAACCATACCCACATGACTAATTACACTCTTACTACCCATTACCTATCATAATGCTATAAAAATGTTTACTAATTTTATTCACCATTTATAAGGGTCTATATTACCCCATGGCTAGCCTTAGGTTTAGTATCACTCACCAACAAACACAACAGGGTCTGTGCAGGGTTTCATACCTTATTCTAAGGCCCAAATAAAATTCCTTAATAAAAACATAAAAAATCATAAACTATATATTTTTGAAAAACTACGTAAAAATATATATAACAACATGACTATTGGAATAATATTTAAGACTACCCACCTCATGTTCGTTGATGAACGCTTGGTTAACCTCCACCCTTGATTGGAAATCAAAAACCCATTAAAGACCCAACATATAATCTAATATGAAAGTGAGGGTTTTAGTGATTTCAAAGAAGAGGATATATTATACAATACCTAATCTAGAAATAGAAAAAAGAAGAGTGTTAGAATCACCTGGATCATCAATTCAAATCCAAAAACACTCCAAATGCCTATGAATCTATAGAGAATCATCTCTTAGAAGTCTTATAAGGTCTGGTTTGTCACCCAAGTTATTTGAGGAAGAATAGGGAAGAAAATATTGTTAGAAAACTTAAATCCTGAGAGGAAAAAACTGGAACTTCCCACTTTTTCGAGGTTGTGTAGTTTGGACACACTGTTTCATGGACATACCGACACAGTTTGGAAAACTATGTCATAACCATACACCAACTTCTATCTAAAAGGGTCCCCAAGCTATAGGATTTCCTAGGACAGGAAAATGATTTTTAATAACCATGCTCCAAACATGTTCTTCACACTGTTTGGCCTATTTCCCCCTCCTTTCGTTCCGTGAATGACTCAAGACACCACCAAAACACCCCCAACACCCAACAACAACCTCATTTTACAAAATACTAGAATCTAACATAAATTTAAATAATGATGTGCATTTATGAATGGTCAGGATATTAGAACCTCCCTACCTTATAACGGATCATCCTCGAGTCGTACATCCAAACCATACTAAACCCACAAGACCAAGGGCTGGACCCAAGGTCCCACCTGTCAAGTTTCATTTCCAAAGATTTCTCCCAGACATTGACACACCATCACCAAACTCATACCAAGAAAAAATTCCTACCTCAAAGAAAATTCACATGTTGTACTCCACCACTATGAGATAATGATCATCAAGGATGCAACCACCTCAAACTCATAATTTTTACCATCAAACAAAAGATAAAGGTCTAGGTAACACAATAGAAACATCAAAAAATGACACCAATAATGCACTGCACTACCCTGGGAGAGACAACCAAAATTCCCTCGGTCCGATAATCTTCATATTTCATGGCCCAAATCTATCGGCTCTATCCCATATAGTTATTTAAATATCTAATGGTTACTCAATCCCTTAATCATTAGAGAGAACATCTAAATTCCAACCACATCCCACATCTAACTCCAGTCAACAACTCAATCCCCAATAGCTTCATTTGATTTTGAAAAATTGGAATCTCCCAACTCAAGCATAACCTTCATCCTAAAGAACTCAACAGGCTAAAACCCAAGTCAATGATTATTACCAAAACCAAAACACCAACTCAACACCCAACTGTTCACATCCATCCTATACTACCACTCACATTATAATCCAATGACTTTCCCACCATGGTGATCCCCACCATAAACTTCTAATATTCACCCCCATTTTTTAAATGTTGAGTACTTCCCCCCATAAAAATAAACCAACATGACCTCATCTCATGTTTTACAACTTACCCGATGTAATTCCCATATCAACAGGCCCAAACATCAATGATAACTCCACCCAACTCTAGAATTTAACCTTTCCATTGAAACTACCCGGATGAGTCACACTCATGTCATTAATATCTCATCAAAATAAAACATGGTTCTTCTTCAAAACCCATTCCTATTATTAAAGTGCGGTTATCAACCATACATTAACCAAAGGAAAATTACAACCCATGAGATCTGTTCCCTTTTACCCAACTGATTCGGTCCATCTTGGATAACTAACTCCATTGACACACAAATTACAATGTTGGAATGTCACCCCTATACATGTAGATGGTGCCTAATCAATTAAGGCACACCTCCCTCATCTATACACACCTACCAGAGTCCACCCCTGACCTCCAGTGAAACTTTATAACCATAGAACATATTTCCTTGAAACCCATTATTTGGATATATAGAACTCACCAATGCATCTTTGTTGGAAACTCACTGATCACCTCTAAAACCAGACTGAGTATGAGGCTATCTCCCATCTCAATATACCCATACAACCAAGGCCCACCTGGCCTTCCCTAAGGAATTCAAACATTATCTTATAGACTTCTCATTAGCATCCATATTCCACCACATCCACTCCAAGATTTTTTCTATTCATACATGACAAACATACCACTCCCTGCCTTGGGATTATTGTTCTCACTAAATTATTCGTGTAATTTTAACCACTTCTGAAAAAAAATGGTCACAAGTGGAACCTCAAACATAGAAATGGATTTCCATCTTTTCACAGAACAACTAAAATAAATTCATAAGATACCCATTATCATCTTCCAAGAATGACACAGATGGTATTCATTAACATCTATCTCATATTGAGGACCTTTTTCATAACAATTATATGGTGTTCTACCCACCACAAAACTCCACATGTGCCTCTCCAAGAGTGTAACCTATAATTTGTCCCATATCCAACCAAAACACATTCATGTCACTAGGTGTAAAGCTAGATCCTTATCAGCGTACCTGATATGATGTTAAGATACTATACACGAGCTTCACTATAGAAGAGTACATTAATAATTCATTAGATAACACCACCTCAAACTATCCATCACTAATTTCACCCTCCACTATGGGGGAACCATAACATAGCACAAGTTTTTGGATTCCCTTCCAACCATCATTTCATACACACTCAAACATCACAACTAAAATGGGATGTCCAACCAAAACTCACTACCACTTCATGACCTACATTCAAGTGGTTTTGAACCAAAATTCTCATTTCCATCAATGCCATTACCCCACTCGAGTCATTCTAGAATGACCTCAGTGATCTACAAGGAAATGCATTGACCACCACATTGATCCATAACCCAACTTTCTCATGCATTACTCATACTTCATGTGGTTACCATAAATAAATACATCATGTGTTTATCCATAGCCACATGTTCATCCATCCTTACCACATAGTGTATTTACAGAAACGGGCCCGCATCTGGGCCTCCTCATAGACCTAAAGGTCTCTCATAGTTCTCTAATCAAACATTGATCCCATATTTAGATCACACAAGTCATGCATCACCATAGGTAGGCCCAACACCCGCTCACTCATCTAACCATACCTCTTGTACCATCAACCTCATTGGACTAAAGTCATTGTCAAAATTCTCATCCATCAAACCAACTACTCATACAAGTAAGCCCAACTGTGTGACCACGACCATTCCCAGGTGTCACCTCCAGACCAGATGTTTTTATTCATGATTTCGTCACTCTTGTCTTGTTCACCCAAAATCAACATTAGTTCCCACATAAACCGTTGTCATGTCTACATGGAAAGGCTCCTAACAACCTTACCTCTTCCCAAAACCGACCTTACATCTGAACAAAAGCACACAGATACTTTATAAGAATGAAACGAAGGCAAAACCATACACTTTTACTACACTATTCGACACTAATTATTTGTTGATTCCACCACTAAAGAAACTAATCCTACTTCACAACATAAGGAACCTTTGACATTGGGCCAACTGTACTTATGGATACTCTAAATTTCCAAAAAATATCAAATCATAACCACCACTAAAGCTTCATTTAAAAATCCATTATATTTCTTACTTATCCCACTATACTAAACTCTCTGTAAGAAACAATCTCTACATGCCATTACCAAAGTCCAAAATGTCAGCCAGTGTCATTTTCACTCAAAAGCAATAACAACCATGCTGAAATCCCACATATGTTATCATTGAAGATTAAATGGAACCAAATACCTAAATAGTATTCACATTAAGAAAATTCATTAGATCTCTCTATAATCCATAAACATAAAACCTCAACTAACTCACTTATTACTATAGAAGTCCTTCCCCAACCCCAAAACATACTGTATATAATGCACCCTAGTAAACATTTACTATAGTCCTCAAACCAAGAATACACACACACATACATCGGCACCATGAGAAAAAAACCCACCCTAGGGTCCAAAACACACATTAAATGATAACAATACAAAGATTTAACACATCCATATTACCGTACAACTACTCATAACCCATAGTCACAACATTATCGAGGGAGCCATAAGAACATCTATTTTACCATATAATGAAACCCAAAAAAGAATTATAAAAAAAACTAAGGTATCAATATAGGGAAATTTTTCTACCCAAACCACTGATACATAAGGTCCAATAAAAACACATGGGATACCCATTTCCAAGATCCCTACCAATTCCATCATGTTTCATCTCCCTTCCTAATTAAAATTTACCAAATAAAACCAAAGGTTTCATATTTCAAAACATTATATTTTCAAAACCCCAAGGATTTACACTTTATGAAACCTTTTTTTACCCAAAAGTTCAAAAATAAAACAATTATTCAATTTAACATTTAAAAAATCATTTCACAAAAATTTCAAGGGAAAACCCAATAGAGAAAATTTACCTGGAGAAAATTACACTACTAGAAACTGAATCACAACGTACTATCAATCACAAGAAACATATGGATGGCCTACGAATACCATGTACCTAGCATGATGATCGACCTCATACAAACTCTCATTACATAACAGGATAAGGGATAATCCTAATAAATTAATAACATCACATCCAAGTGTTCTGCTCAAGGTGGAAATAAAAATAAACCATAAAAGCAAAAAAAAACATAAATTACCACCTATAGGGACTTGGGTTTTCCCTCATACATGGGGATACATGCACCTAGACATGACCTCATTACCAGGCTGTGACAAGATCCTAGTCTCTTATATACCATACCCCAAATATTAAGAAAAAAGTCACAGCTCTGATACCACTTTTTAACATTCTAGACCTAGTGGCCACTATCTGGTGCCACGGGCCCTGTTGTTACATGACCTTAGATAAAGCCTTCTTGTATACCAGAGTCCATCGACTAGTAGAATGGGTTTATAGAGAAGCATTGGAGAGACTATACCCTTGAATCTGAGTAATACCACTACAAAAATGATATCAACATATATAGAACCAAAAGAACCAAATAAAATGATAGCATGTGACAATTCCAACAAGTAACCAAGCTTTACATTCTATAACAAAATGATGAATACACTACATGTTAGGAATTCATACAACCATAAACCAAAAAACCCACTAAATGGAACTAAACACAGACCTGAGTCCCAAATTAGTCTAAATATATCTTTATCTAACCAATCATACCATGCACACCCAAAAACCAGGTACATGTCCAAACTTGTTTAAAAAAGTTGACTAATGCTCGAGTACCTGTGTACCATGGAGGACTGATCAGGGTGTGAGTACATCTCAGTATGCCACCACCAATTATGTATAAATAAATAACATGTATTTACAATAGTGTATTCAAGGAAACATAATAAATAAATAAATGGGGAAAGAAGGAACATGTTTTACCTTTAAAAATTAACCATTTAACCAACTATTATAAAGGAACATTATTCATTTTAATAATTACTAATAAACCATTTTAATATATTTCATAGTTTAGGTATTTACATCAAGTACACAACACCCTATGTTGTTCAATTACTATGCATTGGTGAATAATCCATGTTCTCTATCTCACTTGGGATAAACGTCGCATAAAAAATTTAAACACAGCTACCTTGGAGCCAAAATCTAGTTTGTCTCATAAAATTCGACTATTAGGGGAATAGATACTTAGTACCATTGAATAACCCATTAATTATAGAGTTTGTGTTTAGAGACTCAGTATAACCTGACCCATGGGCATTGATCCTCAAGTCCAATATCCCACAAATTCCAAGCCATGTGTACATGCTTCTTTGAACCATTTACCATATATACCATTTCAAAACCATTCTCAAAGAATAAAAATACTGTTGAAATTACATATTTCATTCAACACATAAATCATCTTCATACCAAACCCTTTAACACATTTACCATTTACATTTAATAACCCATTAAACCATCGGCCTTGTACTAAACAATACCTTATGCCATGTTCTCAAGTGTACAAAGTTAATATCAATCACTTTTTCCTAAAATTTCTGATTTACCAACACAACCCTTAAAAATTAAACACATATATCATTATTTCCAACACCCCCATATGATATGTCGTCAACTATTCACATTCATCAAATAGTTTGTTTAATAACCATGTTAACATGCCAACATTATCGTTATGGGTTCTATCTTACTATCCCTTAGATCAATTTAATGATTATGGTCCCAAGGTACCTTTAAAACTAAATCATGGAACAAATAAACAATTCAAAATAATTATTTGAAATCATTTTGAAACCACCCATTAAAAAATGGGTCTTCCTATTTGAAAAATAAAACATGCCCCAAGGATTTCATTTCCATATCAACCATCCAAAACAACAATTCTCACAAAATTTGAACCCTAAAATCTTTTAAAACAACATTTAAAATCTCTTATAAAACCCACTTTTTTAATAACTCTGAGTTCAACACCTCCTTTTAAAATAGTACTCACTTTGAAACATCATTTTTTTAATAAATCGGTAATCAGGTTAGATCCCCAAAACACACCATTAAAACCATGTAAAAATAATATGGATTTACAAATTCCATCAAATAATCTTTTATAGTAAAACAATAACCCTAACCACATGTCCAATTACACTTTTACTACCCATCACTCTCATAATTCCCCTATATCAATGTTTTCTAATTTTGTTTACTATTTTCAAGGTTCTCGCTTACCCCATGGGTAGCCCTATGTTCTGTCTCACTCACCAATGGACCCAATAGGGTCCTTGAAAGGTTTTTCACCATAATATAAGGCCCAAATCACATTCCATAATCAAAAACAAAAAAAGGAAGGTAATTTATTGGGACAACTACACACTCATATATATAAAAACTTGACTATGGGGAAAGGATTGAAGACCACCAAACTCACGTTCGTTGATGAACACTTTCTTAACCTTGAAACTTGATTCAAACTCAATCACTCATCATGTCCCCAATATATAATATTCTCTAAAATTCAGGGTTTTAGGTCTTTGTAAGAATAGTATAGATTCTACAAGCCCTAATACATAAAAAGAGAAAAGAGGAGTGTTTGACTCACCTAGAACTTTGATTTGCATCCAAATACCTAATAATATAAGGAGACTAATATCATGGAAGTATTGGATGATTCGGTCCATCACTCAAGATATTAGGGGAGGAATAGGGATTAAAATCATGTTAGAACCCTTAAAGACTGGGAGGGACAAACTGAAATTTCCTAATTTTTAAGGGTGGCATGGTTTGGCTGCATGATTAGCCATATCGTTTTCCAACTCTGTGGATTTTCCATTCCAAGATGGGTCAAGTCAAATGGTATCTTAGAAGAACCAATATATTTTGGAAAACTATGCAGTAACCGTGTTACAGCTTCTATCTGAAAGGGTCCCCATGATGAATGGTTTCCTCGGCTAGGTGTACAGTTTATACTAACTATGCACTAACTGTGCACTTCAAAAAAATTTGCCTTTTTCCTCTCCATTTATTTACTGAACCCCTTGTACTCTCCTAAAACTCCACAAACACCTGATAAAGACCTCATTATCCAAGTCAAAGTAAGATTACTAAAATTTTAATAATTATGTACATTTACAAAAGGTTCGAATATAACAAAAAATCCATAGCATTTTTCAAGAATCGTGTTAAACCATTATAAAGTAGAAAAAACATAATAAATGGATGGTTATGAAGTTATTTAATATTAATGACCATATAGAATAATAATAATAATAATATTTTGTGTTTATTATCGTGATATATTATAAATTAAATTAATTATATGAAGAATTTAACCTATATTTAGATATGAAATAGTATAGAGAAACCATTTTTTCTCTTAGAACACTTGTTTAGGATTTGAATTCACCAATATTGTTAGTTTTTCTCCAATTATTTATTTTTTGTCCAGTTATAATTTCTATAACATTAAAAATTTCATGAAAATAATATATATACATTAAAAACATTCTCATAACCATCTATATATGGTGATGATGAAAATAAAAATAGAAATAAATCATTTCGTGGAGGTGGTTGTCGACACGTGCACATGGATGATGATTTAATTTTTTCTAGAATGAGAAAAATGAGTAATATAGTTTAGAATTTTAGAATATAATTTTTTTATTAGATATAAAAAATATAAATATATGTGTGCTATATTCTTTACTCGAACAATCCCTGTATTGAAGTTAAAGAAAATGACACACATTGCATCACGGAGTATGAAGTCTTAACAATAAATGAATGAGGATTTTATTTATCTTAATAGAAAAGGGAATGAAGTCAATTCATGCACCATAATTATAATAAGATAGTATTACACTAGTGATAATTATGTTAGAATTTCACTATTGGTTAATATAATTTTAAGAAGAACTGCATAAAAATAAATTTAAATGAGAATGGACCAATTATAAATTTATATTTCATTTGACAGACTATCTTCATTATAATGGCGTTGAGACTTTAATAGATGTTATTTTTAGATGACCAAATCCTATTAAAGGTGTCTCCAAATGTTTAGGAGAGGGTTGGAAAGAGTTTGGGAAAAAATAAATGGGTTGTCTTGTGAGGGGAATATATGAGATGATACCCCCTTTTATATGTGAAAAGTGATTACATTTTTGTAAATACCCAAATAAATTCAATAATTTTAAGTAAATATAATTTTTGGTGGCTCAAAAATTGATAAAAAAAATAGAGATATGAAAATATAAGATTTTGAATGACCTCAATAACCAATTCACACAAATATTTTAAACATGGTTTAGTCTTTCCCCATTTTATACATTTCTCCCCATTTTAATTTTACCAATGTTACTAGTTTTCACCAAATGAATTTATCATTTATGATTAAAAATAAAATCAATATTTTTTTAAAATAGTTTGGAACTTCTATTTAAAATTTTTAATCCATTTAATAATATTAATGTTTTAAAAGTGATAGAAATATTTTTTTAATATAATATATGTACAATTTATTAACAATTTTTTTTAAATTATAAATGAATTTATAAAATGTCTAATATGAGTTATAAAATTAAAAATCATTTTTTTAAATTGATAAATTCACTTATAAAATACTATATTGTCTATTAAAAATGTTTCATGAATTTCTAACTCATAATTATATACTATTTATGTCATAAAAGGTAGGTTATTTATAAAAGCAATATGTTGTACTATTTGACTAAAAATCAGTCTTCATGGAAAAATCATAAAAATAATCATAGTGAAATAATAATTTTATGAATAAAAAATAAATTTTATTTCTTTTCAAATTAAAATTCTAAATTTTTGATATTTAGCTTTTAAATAAAAATGTGAGATACAATGAAAATCCATTTTTATAGGAAAATAGTGTTTTTAGAATGTTGAAAATTCTCATTCATATTTCATGTTATTTACTAATAAAATTAGTGTTGAAAAACTATTCATATATTATATATATTATCATGATTAATCATTTATTTTTTAAAATAGAATTTAACATATCATATAAAATAAGAATGTAGAAAAATATATTTTAATCATAAAATGAGTGTATTAGTTAGTATTCCTATAAAAATTGTATTTTATTCGTATAAAAAATGTAATTTATTTTATTTCAATAAATATTACATGATACATATATTACAATTGATTACCACTAATTCAATTACAATGTTTTAAAGGTATAAACATATCATCATTTTTTTAATTAAGTTTCTTTCATGGTGAAATATATTCAACACATTGAATTATTGAATGGTAATCAAATATCAAAATTTTAGGTAATTACTTATTTCATTTTAAATATATAACTACAAAAAATAAAAAATATTATTAACTTAATAATAATAACTTACATATTTATAATCATTTATTTATTAATTAAGATTTTTTTGTGTCATCCTTGCATAACTTTCATGGTAATATTCTTTGTATCATTCTAATTATATCATATTACTCTAAATATACAATAACAAAACTATTTATTTCCTTTCCAAAATAATCCAATCATCATAATGATCCATTTAAGGGACATAAAAATTTTAATAATATTCCTCTATACAAAATTTTATACTTGTTTAAAGAAATTTCTTATTACATTCTCTTATATAATATAACCTTTAATAATGTGGAAATTTAAAAAAATAATTAGATATTTAATTAAAATTATTTCAATAAATTAATAATAAATATTTATTAATCTATTTAAAAAATGAGATGACATATAATTTTTATTATCATTTATTAAAATGATGATTTTTTTGTATCTTGATGTTGAATCCATACCTTATTTTACATGTTTCTATAAATGTGTGTATGGGTGTGTTACAAAATTTGGAAAACCCACAAATTTATGAATTTTGAGGATTAGATTTAGTTTGATTGGATCTAAAAAATTATGTTATATGATGATTTCAAAATACTAATTGGATAAAAAATAATTTATCTTCAAATTAATTTAATGGTAATATTGAACTAAAAATATTTGATAGATCATCAGTATGGTAAATAGAAAACAATAACATGATTTGGATATCTGAGAAGATTATTTCAAGAATTATATTTCATATATAAAGTCTATCCAAACTAAGAATTAATTTTTAGCTGTAATCAACTAATAAAAACATGTAATAATAAATATGAAATAATGGCTTCAAGGTCTAAAAAAATTAAATAAATTACAAATATTTAATAAAAAAATTTAAAAACAATTTTCTATCAGAAGTAATACTTATATGTAAATCATATCAAGTGAATTTTTATTCAATTAATTTGAATTTTTTATCGAATTTTGAGTCCTTCAAACTTCACTCTATGATAAGATCAACTCCCAAGAAATGTTGTGTATTTTTTTTATTATTATTATATCTATGTCATTGAGAATATTATTTTGATAAAAATATCATCATGTGATTCAATCCATGAAGAAATATATCAAATCAAAAACATATATAATAAATATTTTATGAGAATCAAGTAGAATAAAGTTAATTCAATGGAACATACTATATTGAATAATTGTAAATCCTTAGTGAATATTGATTGATCATCACCAATAATATTATATTTCTCATCTAATGTTGATCCATGAGTATAAAATTGATGAAACTATAAGGTTTGAGAGGATAGGATCATCACAAAATCTATATGATGGTTTTTATAAAGAGATAATTTAATTCTTAATCATCAATTCAAGGATATATTGATACTATTAAAATCTATCTTGACATCTAAAATATACATGGTGTTGTATTATCAATAAATTTCCACCAAAAACAAAAACAAATTTTTTATTCGAATGTGAACTTTGTTTCTCAATTAAATTCTCTGTTTAAGAAGATGTTACAATTTTACCCTCCTTTTTCCAAGGATAAATATTTACTAAACTTCATTTTATAGCTTCTCCTCAAAAAAGTAATGAAATCTTGATGAATTATTTTTTTATTTAAGAATACTAATAATTCAAATCAAATAATAGTTGGAACCAAATTATTAATTATGAATATATAATTCTTGGTAGGTAAACCTAGTTTGTTATAAAAATAGTCATGTTATGTTTTATTAGTCCCTTTATAAATTAGGAGATAAAACAAATATTACTCCACAAAAATATGGTTATGTTTTATCATGACACCAACCACAATAAGGTTACTTTACCATTTCTTATAGTTACTCCAAAAAATTTATTTCCTTATAAATTACATGAAATTAATACTATTGTTATATAATTAACGTATTATAGTATGAAAACAATGACCTAATTACAAATTATTTCCTAAAACATACCCATAAAATATTTATTCAAACAACCATTTTCATTATTTCCAATTCTAAAAAACACTTCACCATATACAAAACTATGATCTAGTATAATTAATCATATTAACCAACTTAAAATAAAATCCCCCCCAAAACCACGACATTCACTATGTTGATATTTCTAAAAATAAATTAATTGAGAAGAAACGACTTAATTAGACCACCACCATATAATGTTATTATCAAAAAAAATTCTCATATTCTCTTACAAAAAACCCATTACCAAAATCACCACATCATCATTTACTATCACTCCTTAATCATTTAATATTATATAATTCATAATGCATGGTGTGATAAAAACCAAGAAAATTAATTTTTTACCTCTTAAATGATTATCACAAAAAAACCGTCAAAGGAAATTAAAAAAACATAAACTCTATAGATTCACCTCTAAAATAGTACCCTAAAAATAAACAAGTTGAAGAATAATAGCTCAAATTAATTCTAAATATTTAATGTTTAACTTTTTAGATAGGATTCAACATAAAATTGGTCTGTTTTTCGAAAGGATAAACTCTAGCCGAAATTAAACCTCACGACCCCAGATGATCAATAAACATACTAAAAACATCTCCCCCCATATACATTACACTTCTCCCAAGAACTCATATTATATCTTATATATATCTTCACAAATCAAATGAAAAATTCTTCTTAAGAAGAACCATGTGACTTCACCAATGTACCCTCACATCTAGGAACAAATCACACTTAAATAATCACCATATAGATAGACACAAAAATATTATACCCAAAAACCACATTAATTATTAACCCATATTTAGGATGACACAAACATTATAAATAAATTATTTTATATCTACCAATATCTAAAATATTTTACTAATAATACATTCCTTCATTTTAGAATTTCATGTGTAAACCACATGAAAACATTTTAAACATTTAATGTTAGCTCACTTATTCACCAAAATTATAAAAAAATGTTGATTTTCAAAAAAATATTTCTATAATCATTTAGTAACATTTATGGTAAATCATTTATATGATTTAGAAAAAATGAAAATTCTTTTTACTTATTTTAAAATAAAATTGGAAACATGTAAAAATTCGACATTAAATTCAAAATTAAATAAATAGAAGTCAACATAAACATTCGAAAATGAAAATGAATTTTAATTTTAATTTTCAAAAACACTTTAATATTCTTTGAAAAATTCAAGTACACTAACCAATGATGTAATTTAATCCTCAATATTGTATCATTCCATGCATCAAGTTCCCATTATAAAGAAAAAACCTGTGTATGAATAAGAAGCAGTATTAATAATGAGATGTTTTTACTCCTAATTTCCTTTGACATTACAAAGTAATAATATCTACTCACCCATTTTAGAAAATATTGAAATAGATAAACCCAACGTTTGTAGGCACACTCAATCTCTATAATTTTTCCTTACTCTCCACCTACTCATACAATAAATCCGACAACTCATTATAGTTTTTTCATCTCTATTAACTTATGTAGATTTAATTTTACTACAATATTAAACATTAGAAAAAATAATATCCAAACCACATGACAATATTGCATATTAGCCAAAGACATCAATTTTAGAGTTGCTTCTAGTAGTTGAATTTTTACCCACTAAGACAACTCAAAATTTTGAAACCATCCTTCTTTACTACCTACTTGACTACTAAATATCATGAAACAAATATCATGACCACACAGAATATATATTCTTTACCAAATACCATTTATATATACAATAAATTTATCAAATTTTAAATATTTAATAAATTATTTCTTTAATAATTCATTAAATTCCTCTTAAATAATCTCATTGGGATTCCCATGATTCATCCTCCATGAAATCTGAGCCACATATAGAAACAATCCCACTATCAGGGTAACATGAAAATTATTTATGGTATTTACTAATTAAAAGTAATTTTTTATTTTCATTATATGTTTCTCTGCCTCATGAGTCAATTCATTTCTAAGAAACCTCAATACTCTGTGTGGATGGAGACGAAATATAACATTATTATATGGTTCCTCTTTCCATATGTCATTTTTAATGTTCCAATAATACTCCAATGAAATATATTTAACTCAAACATAAAATAAAATAAATTTATATTAAAAAATAAGTTCATATAAACAATTTGTAAATAATTGTTTCCTATAGATAAATATTCATAACCTTCAATACACCATATCTTCTTTCTAGTTATCTAAATCCTATCAATACAGATAACATTATATATTCTTACTACCTCAAAATAGAACCATGATATAAATAAAAAATAACATCAAAAAAATAATTACCATAAGAAAAAAATAATGGAAAATACCATTCTTATAATTTGATACATCATCCCCCACTATAAATACATCATTATCGACACCAATAAACTTATTTCATGCACTTTATTGTGGATTGAAACTTGTGAAAAGTGTTTTACTGATGTAAATGCATAATTAAATAGAAAAAATATATTTCCTGGCCAGTTATTCTCAATCCCACAAAGCCTCTATTATGGTTGTTTTCGAACCCAAGTAGTCATCCTCCAAAATTAGGGTGTTTGCGAGGAGGATTAAACTTAGGTCCTGCATTCATGATGCCCCTACCAACCAACATATTTGGATATTATGGAGATCATATACCTTTTTTAACTTAATTCAAGCCTCAAATCATATTATATCCACTGAAATCACTATTGGGATATCTCATTTCTTTGTCACCTTTGGGAATGGAAACTATGATTCTAAGAAAAGGTCATTATTATGGAAGGATATCTAAGATTTTGACTTGAGGGACTCTCCATGGCTAGTTGGAAGTTATTTTAATATCATTACTAATCCTGATGAAAATAAATGACTCAATGTCTTTCTCCACAAATCCAGTGAGGTCTTTGTTTAGCAGATGTCCTGTAAGGGTCCCATGGACACGAGATTCACTAGTGATCAGTAAACATGGTGCAATAATCAAAGAGGAGGTCGGCCCGGCTGGTGCCACCTCAACCATTGTCTTTGTAATGGTTAGGTGTTTTTAGCGTTCCCCAATTACAAAGTATCCCATCTTGATCACGAGATATCTGATCACTCCCCCATTATGGTCTCCCTCTCCATGTGACAGGACTAAACCCAACGCTGTGTTTTTTCTCACACTTGGACTAGCCTTCCGGGTTTCCACCAGGCTGTTAGGGACTCATGTTTTATAGTCTATACCAAGATTTGGTTGGCTTGCCTTACATAAAAAAACTAAGAATACTGAATGGTGATCTTCAGGCCTGGCTAAGTAGACCCCACCATTTCCACAATGATCTGAATGCTCTTTCAAAGGAGAATGAATCCATGGAAATCCACTTGGAATCTAATTGGTGTGATTACGTTTTTGAGGAAATCTCTTGAAAGAAGGAAAGTTTGTTGGAAGTGGTTTTAATGGAGGAACAAGTGGCTTGCAAACAAGCATGGATAAATTATCTTTGTGAGGGAGACTACGACTCTTCTTATTTCCATGCATGCATCAAGGAAAAACACAGGTTTATCAGGCTAAATATATGTCTCAAATATGGAATCTTCACTGATGGTTGGGAAATTGTTGGGATCATGTAAGAGTCACACATCAAAGACATGCTGGTAGGCCCTAATCCTCACACAATGGAGTGTTATCCAAGAAATAATGATGAGTTTTTAAAGGTGATCCCTATCACATTATCCAGTTAGGATAATGAACTTATGGAAACTATTCCGACATAGACGTAAATTCATGTGGAGATGTTGCTCATTAATTCGGAGAGTTCCCTAAGCCATGATGGTTTCTCAGAGGCTTTCTATATGGTGTCTTGGGACTCTGTGAAGGGATAATTGATTACGAAAATCCAGGACTTATCCAATGGAGGGATCCTGCCTCACGTTTCTTGAACTTCCACTCTAGTATTGATTCCTAAGATCTCTGATCCTTCATCCATCCACCACTACAGTCCTGTGAGTATGTGTAATTTTCCTTACATAATTATGTCACAATATTCAACAGGAGACTTTTAGTCCACCTTCCCAACTTGATCTTGGATGAGAAGCATGGATTCGTTGTGGGAAGATCCATACAAGGTGTGACCGCTCTAGCCTAGGAAGTTATTTTCGATCTTAACTTGAAGGATCATGGTTCAAATTTGGATGTTAAGCTAGATATAGACATGTACTAAGACCACATGGAGTGTAGTTTTATCATCAATGTTATTTCTATATTGGGGTTCTCTTCTTGGTCTATAGACTCAATTTTTAGGGGCATCAGCTCCGCAAGGCTTGTTGTCTGATTCATGGTAAAATACCTTGACTTCATTAAGTTGTTTTTTGGCTTGAGATAGGGGTAACCACTATCACTAAGAATCTTCATCATGTCCCAATATTTCCTCAGTCGGCATATCAATAAGAGCATCGAAAATGGTTCCATTTATCTTTACCTGTGTTGGAAGAGGCAAATAAAATTTATCACATTATATTTTCTGATGATACGCTCATCTTTATCAATTCAAAAAAGGTATTCTATATGGGGCTTAAATAGGATCATGTAGGACCATAGTCATTGGAGTGGCCAGTTCATTAACCATAACAAGATAAACTTCTACATCACAAACTGATGCTCAGACTCCTAAATTGCCTCCCTTAGTAACCGTCTGAACATGAAACACAAATATTTCCCAATGATCTACCTAGGTGCTCATGTTTCCCATGTATGGCCTTGAGTCCTATTTTTTATTATATTTTATCTCTCATTACTGGTCATGTCACAAACTATAAGAGAAACTTCTTATCATTCAAAGGTAGGACCACACTGGTAAATAACATCCTCACCTCAATCCTAGTCCATGAACTTTCTACCACTAATGTCCTAAAGGGTGTGCTTTCTTGTATCAATAGGATCCTGGTATCCTTTATCTGGGATGTACATTAAGATGGGAAGTGTCATTGGGAATCTTTTCAGAGACTCTTCAATCCACTGGAGGAGGGAGGTATCAATGTAAGGAGTATCTCGGGTACACTTCATGACGTGAATGTTAAACTTTCCTGGGATATTATTGAGGTGAATTCTCGATGGGGTAGGTTTATGGAATCAATATATAAGAAGAGTGAGGAGAATTTGTCTAGTCATGCCTCATCTATTTGGCCCATGGTTTCCCCTATTATCATGTCCCTGAAACTGCACTCCAAATGGATCGTCGGTATAGGGTAGATTTTGTTTTGGAACCACAACTGGTTCGGCTCGTATCTTGGGTTCCCATGCTGTCCAGTTACCAAAACATCCTTTCATTGCGCTGGTTTGTATCCCACCTTCATTTCAGATGTTTTGAACTTCATCCAGTGTGAATTTTTTGACCTTATCGATATGAATGATGATCAAGATAAATGTTTTTTTACTTCTTCGAGTTCTGGTGTTTTTTCATTGAAGGAATTCCATAGGTCCTTTAAAGCTTCAGAACAAACCAATGAATAAGGGGAACACTTTGGCATAAATAAATCATGAGAAAAAATTATTTCCTTGTTTGGATGATCAGGAATCATGCAATATCAAATGATAACAATGTCAAATTGATGGGAATTCAGATGGTTTAATATCTCTCCTATTACAGGGTGAATAGGGAGGAAAACGTGGATCGACTATCTTTATAGGAGATTGGGCCAATGTAGTATGGTCGGTTTTCAGAATATTTTATAGGATAGGCGTCTAGGGACCAGATAGAGTTTCCTTCCTCTGGGAGATGGTTTCACGGTGAATGTTTCCAAGGTCCAGAGTTGAAGGCTCTTTCCTTGGTCCTTGTGGCAGGCTGCTGGTGCATATGGAATGCTTAAAATAAATGAATCTTTGAGGGGTACCTATTCCCAGTAGTTGGTGGTATCAAGGGTTAAATGTTTGTTTTTGGATCTAGTTCATCTAGGAAAAGGTTTTCAGGATGCCCCCAAAATGAGGCTAATATAAATCCATAATCATTCATTGACCCCTATCGGCAAGGGAAAGCGTGGGCAGTGGGTTCGATGGAACCTGCATCCCTTAGGACACAAATTGAACACTGAAAGTTCATGCACTATGGGAATCATGAGGGGGTGGTATGATTTGTGAAAAGAAGGGTGTGGTTATGGATTCTTTTTCTGCCAATTATGGCATGGGACACTCTTTATAGGAAAATCCATGGTGATTCTCTCCGGCCTTCAATAGTTCAAGTAGAGAAACATTACCTTTAGTGCAGGGAAGCTGACTCCATCGTTATCTACAACTCCCTATCAGGTGAGTGCCCCGGCCCATGGTCCATATCCTACAACATAATGAAATGAATCAATCTCATGGATACCAATATTTACATACTTCATACGTTGTGTGAGGGGAACAAGCTCGCTGACTATCTTACCTTTTTGTCAACCCATGGTAAGAACATCATTTTTTCTTCTGATATTGTTTTCATGTTTTCATAGGGGAACACCTGGTGAGAGGGGATGCTCTAAGGATCCCCCATTTTAGACAACTATAGTTCATGTATTGCTTGTGACATGGAAGATACTATAGGAGGTTGTGTGGGGATATTTTCATGTAAAAAAGAGTGAGTGTAATACATAGACACCATGTAACTGAGAACTAATTTTAATCATTTTTCTACTCTATTTTAGGTTATTTTTATTATATTATTATGTATTTAAAAATACTAATAATGATTATAAATAAAATAAAATAAAAAATAAAATTTTAGGATATGGATAAAATGAAATTTCTCGTGTCTTCTTAAACCTCATGGTACAAGGGTTTTAGTTTTCCTATCACACCTGTAACTGATATCATGCACCAGGAGAACCTCAAGTGCACGAGATTTCTAACAATGAAAATACCCAAACATAGACTACCATATGAAATACCATTATAAGAAGACCCCACACCTGAATATTCTATCATTTTTAGGTAATAATAAACTACAAAAAATCTATTGTGAGGAATATTATAACTATGCTCTCGGATCATCATATGAGACGTCCTGTATAACAGATTTTAGGTTCCTGTGGAGAACTTCCATTATCGTATGACATATCAAAGGGCACACTGGAATCCTATAATAAAGATCAATATAATTTAAGGATACACATATTTTAGTATAATTTGATGTATCTGGGTAGAAGTATGATGTCATAATGATTGCACATGTATATGATTAGAGTTACACACACATAGTCCTTAGAGAACAACTTGGAAGTCCAACTCATGTTTGACCCCACAACATGTGAAATAGAGGAGTGCCGCCCCTATGTGGTCAAGTACTTAGATATAAATCAATGCTAATATCCTTATGCAAAAGATCCCATGATCAAAGTAGTGAAGAAGATATGTATTGATCCCCAAACAACCCAGGAATGGGGTGAATTTGTTTTGAGAGTATATCACCACACACGTATACAATGCAGTATCTAAAGACACATTACAATAAAGTGAGTTTCTAAAATATCCTTTCTATGATAAAGATTTATATTCCATGAATGTAACTTGTAATGTGAATTGTGTGATGATGTGAAGAATCCATGTGAGATCATGAAAATCATTGTGTGTGGAGAAGGGATGCCATGTATTTTTGTATCACAAGAAGAGCATCAGATTATTCTTTGCCTTGACGGTATCTCATAATAAGAAATTATTTTATGATACAAGGGTTAGTATGTTATTGTGATGAATGGTGGAACATACTTATTGGACATGCAATATTTCTTATATTTGAACACGTTGTGTGATAATTCATCTATAAATACTAAAGGGAGATAGAGATTACAAAGTGACTCCAATTTTGGGGAAGAGAGATCTTATTTTCTGTGAAAGAGAGATTATTATAGACCTACATAAGGGATACATGAATATTCATATAATGAAAGATGAGACATCATGTAATCATTCACGTGAAGAGCTAATTCCCTATGTAATATATCATGGGAATAGTTAAGGCACCATGTAAACTGTCTTTCATAACTATGACACTGTGACGGATTCATTCTATCGTAAAAGTAACACTATAATCTCACATGTATATATATATATATATACTATCATGAGAATATTAAATTAAGAACATACCAAATTCCATAATTTAACAAGAAGGAGATTGAATTACTAGATACCCTATTATCCAAGGGACTATAGATAGAAACATAGAATTCAATTATGATTAATCTTTGATGATTTATTTAATGAACCACGAAATCTGATCTTGAATAACTCTCAAGAAAAATGAAACATGTCAATCCTTTTGAATACCATGCTTCACACATGAAATATACATGTCTTCATGAGAATCTTCATCCCACACTTGATACTATCATGTGAAGAGAATATATATTCCACACCTAGGTTTCATGAGAATGATAAGTGAATTCCATATGAGACTCAATTGCGTGACCCTATTACGTGATCACATGATTATTTGAATTTAATGAAAATTTCTCATGAGAAACCTTGGATTCCCAATAATATCAATCATCTCGGGTTATGTGACAGGTTCACACAGTGACATGTAACACTTGGAATTCAACATTGGAAATGTGACCTCTACATGAGAACACTCGCATCCAGGATAGGCATCATGAAACCAAATTCACATGATGCTCCGAGGACAACCAAATTGGTCATTCCATGAATAAAGTTTCACATCGATGCATGAACCATCAAATTGCACATGATCCCCTCTTTTTAAATAATTTAATCAGTTCCAAGAAAACATGGTATTGAGAAGGACTTATTCAATTATCTTGGTCATCCTCATTTGATCACATGATGCTTTGGTGGAAAAACTCTTGAAAAACACTAAATAGAGTCATACAATATTTTTTCTTAATGTGGTTCCCTCTTACACAATGATATTTTTCACCATGAAAACTAAGAAACATGACATGTAAAATAGGATTTTTTATCCCATATAATTATATAATTCCATCTTGAGATCCAACATTGATCAAGAGATGCACTAAAGACATGTAGAGTAACTATTTATGTCAATGCTCGCATTTCGTCACTAGAGATGGCTTTAATCATGGGAATACCTAATTGAAAATTGATTGTTCAATTACATAGGATTATTAAAATAAAATATAAATAATATGATACTTATTTTAAAAGATTATTTTAAATTATTTTAAATCCAAGGGATGATACATTATGCATGATCAATCCCTTCATCACAAAAAAAACATGGCGTCCTGTCAGATTCATCATGTGAAGGCTACTAAACATGTCACCTTCAACATGTATATGAATTTAGTCTTGAATATTTTATCATAGAATTTATTTATGAAACATTTATGGGATAAAACCTTATCCTTTATAAATAAATTCATGAAGAAGAGGAATCTTCACATCAATGGAGTTATTCCATTATTCATGTGAAGGGATCGAGACAAGCTATCTTGATCATAAGAAGACTCCATGAAATTCCATCCTAATCTTAAGAAGTCCCATGAAAATGTCAATTTGAATATATAAAATCCATTTTAAAATACATGGTTTCTCTAAATATTGAATTTAATGATTTATCTTATAGTCAATGTCTATCACATGACATGAAGGTGGAATTATGGAAGACCTGTAACTGCTTCATTTGAAATGTGTGATGCAATCCTCTCTCCACCAAATCAAGACTATATATTATATTTAATTACCATGTGAAGAGGTTTAGATCTTGGGTGTAAAGGCATATACCCCCTTTTCATAAAAACATACATAAGATCACAGAGGTGAGAGTGGACTTCTCAGAGAAGAAATCCACAAGGTAAACTCATGGAATAACATAATGGATTAAACAGAATATATATATTCTTCACATGATAAAATTAATGATCATGTGAAGGACTATTATTACATAACCCAGATTAAAATAATGTATTTATGAATGTCTACATGATCAAAATAGGTCTCAATTAGAAAAATAAAGATTAAAATTGAGGAATTTATTTGATAGAGGATGAAAAGAAGTAACCCTTACATGGGGATGGATATGTAGGTTCTCTTGTGATGGAGTCATGTGATTTTTGTGACCAATTAGTTATTCATTTGATAGAACCTGGATATGTTATCCAAATCATGGGATAAATACTAGACATATCATCCAAGCTACAAAAAAATCATCTAGAAATATCATCCAAGATACGCTATGTCCTCTAAAAAAGTAAATTGAATCTTACGGTAACCCTCTGACATGTTTTTTTAGATCATGGTAGCACCTTGGACATGTCATCCTATATATACAGTTTCCCCTAGACTAGTTAGATTGATCACATGATATTCCTTAGATATATCAAGAAGATGACCAGGACAAGTCTATATATCCACAGGCATGTCCAGAAGATGACCAGGACATGTCCCAACATCATTAGACATGTCTGGAAGAATACAAGGACATTTCTAGATAGCCCCATTAATTTTTATTAGACAACTATGACATGTTTAACTAGAATCCTCTAACATTTCAACAATGTTAAGTGGAAACACTCTGACATTTAAAACCTCTTCCATGAACCATGGAAATATTAACTATTTACGATAGACAAACTTATACGTACACCATGTAAAACCTCTTCCATGAAATTTTTGATAAGGACCCCCTATATAATATGAGTTACTATAATGGGATAGGGTTGCAGACTTAAGTGATGTTATTAATGTCATCATCCTGGATGGGCTACTTTTCATACCAAAGATAGTTGATATACCTTTCATATTCATCATCTATACTTATCTGTTAGAGGATAGAGGAAAAATATATATCATAGTATTATATCCTTGTGTAAGTCCATATATTTCCCAAACCATGGATGAAATAATAATACTTTCTAGTTTTAGTACCTATTCCAATCCATCAGTGGGTTAGGGACTAATTGAACTAATAGAAATATGATTATTGTTATAAGAAATATATGTATAATACCTTCCTATGTCCTGATATCGATATCAAAAACTCTATCAGGAAGAAATCATTTCATATGTCATATATCCATGTATAGTGAGTCTTATTTCTTGATATCTATTATTTATAATAACAATCCCAATAATGTTGGTTTAGGGATTTTCAATGATTATATTGTAAGAATCATTGATGATCCAGAATTAGGGAAACAGTGGTGTATAAGACCTATTAATTATTGTTATATGAAAACCTCCATATAAAATAATATATCCTGATATATGTCCCTAATTAACTCCCATATGCATAAAATCTATGTAAATAACCTTTATGATTTCTAATAATCAGACCCTTCTCATTAACAGGTTGACGGTAGAGAAAACTATGAAGACATTGATTATAATTATAATCTAGTTATATAAGACGCCTACCTAAGGATTCATATCCATAAAAAATGCCAATGTTTACCCATATATTTATTTTTCTCATGACTTTATAATGTATGTCATGGAATTAAATGAAATTTGAGGGATTTTATTCCTGTTATAAATTGGATACTCTATGTAATGACCCAACTTTTGACCGAGGTACAAATCATTCATTTTTCATTTTGAATATTTCCTTTAATATTGTTAAAGGTTTAATATACCCTAGGTAATCCCTAAGGAGTTTAAAGGGATGGGTTAGTGTTTAGAGGTTCGGAAAAGTGGGATAAACGTTGGGCCTCATGGTTAGTGGGAATTGTGCGACCTAAGCTACATGGTTTGTGTAGACCGTGTGACTGTAGACAGGGGAACCTGTATGTCCGCATGGTTTGTCCACAACTATGCAGACCTAGGCACATGACCATGTTGTCTACTACTATTTTCTAACTATGCGGATCTATATGGTTTGTGCATGGTTAGTAAATGGTATGCATAAACCGTGTGAGCCCCATTTTGTGGAAAAATTACCATTCCTCCTCTCTTCCAATTTAAAACATAATTTCTATTCTCCCATGCCTCGAGTTGATTGAACCAGGGGATTTCCTCTTTATTTGACCTCAACCCCTTTTGATTCCTTGATTCTTGATAAATCCTTCATCTTGTGATGGATCGTCGATCTGAAGTAAGCATCAGATAGCCCATGTTAAGGCTAACATCTTGCACTATTCATATATCAGTTAATTTGTTCATCGGTTATGATATTTAGATTTAAGTAGATTCCCCTTTTTTTAGGGTGTTGGACTAAAACTCAGATCTCCTCCAAAATTCTTTCAACTTGAGGTTCAAATCAATAGAGGCATCATTTATGGCCCTAAGTTATGTGGTAACATAGTTTTCTATTTTGGTTTTGGCCATTTCATATTTATTCTATTGTACCATATGCCAACCTTTGTTGAGCATCTTCAACGTGTTGGTTACTTCATGTCTAACCGACCCTAGATCCTAGATAATTGTTAATTGGGTATTCTTTAGGGTATTAGAAATCACCCAAGGATTTTATGTACACCCATAGGTGTTCCACCTTATAAATTGTAATTTGAGCTAAAGGGCCCAAAATACATGGAACCCAATTGAGCTTACGGATTTATTTTTAATTGAAATAGATTTTTTAAAATGTGTAATTGATGTATACCAATGTTCCTTAATGGTACTTATTCCCTTCTTAATTTTAAGTTTCCTTATGGGTGTATGATTATTTTACTTTTTAGACTTTTCCCTTCACACCTTTTCATTGAATTGAATTTCCCATGTTAGAAAATTTTTATAGTTTGGCTTGTATAGGGTGGCTAGGATGATATGGATATGAACATTAAAATGAATTTTTTTTAATAGAATACTTTAAATGGATGGAATGTTCAATCCCATTTTCATGTTTTATTTTAAAAGACTTCATACAAAATGTTTTGTTTTGTTAAATGACCATGTTATATGGATGGTGAACCCTAGCCTTTGTATATTCATTGTGCAACTAGTTAAATGCTAAATGATATTCCTTGAATGAATTGATCTTTATGATATCATGTGTCTTGATATATATATTGGTTGGAATAATTATTACCCCATTCCAGTTATGATCTATATATATATGAATGGGCGGGAGGCATTCTTACCCCATGCGAGTTATGATCTATATATACATATATGGGTGGGATGAATTTTTACCCCATGCCAGTTATCTATTATGGAATGATGGTAATGTAATCATTAGGTCATGGAGACCCAAGATCCTCTTACACCAGTATCACGATTACTACCCCATGAATAAATCATAGTAACTTATAGTCTGGTGTTGGACACTTGTGCATTTAGTCCCGGTCCATCCAAAAAATTTATAAATAATATACATATGGATACTTTATCAGATATAACTTCCTTGGGATAAAGTAGGTATACCCTCCAAGATTCCATTAGGATATTGAGAGGGAGGTTGTTTATTTATTTATTCTAAACTTCTTTACATACCTTCTAATTGCTTCATACTATTTACTTTCGAGAACCTACTCAAATTACACATAGAAACTGTTGGTGGTGTCCTACTGAGAGTTTTATCACACACCCTACTCAAGCCTTCCTTAGAACACAAGAATATTATGTTACTTATAGAACTTGAAAGGGTATTGTTCCTTCTACAAGGAGTTTATTTGTACTTCATAGCTGGTTCTTAAGAGAACAAGATTGGACTTAGGCTCGTGATGCTTGTGGAGTTATTTTTGTCATTTTGTTTCCTTTTTGACTATTATATATCATGTGTGTATCTTTTGGTTATTTTATATTTTATTATATTTACGTACATCCATATATGTATCAAACAATATACTTTGAGGATTTTAGTTATCTTATTTAGTTATCTGTTACTTCTATTTTATGGTTATTTTTTTCATGTTTCCTCTATTTATTGTATTTGTCTTTTGTATGTGCATCCACTAATTTTTAATATTTTTTGTATATGTTTTGTCTCCATGACATGGTGGTATAGTCTCCAAATTGTACTACCAATACGCCTTCGCTGCTAGTTTGCAGCCCCTGGCTTATGTGGAGATATGCCATGGTTCTTATGGCTCACTGGGATTGGGGCATGGGTTAAGTGGAATTCGGGTTTGGGATGTCACAACGTGGTATCATATTGGTTCATTTCTTGATTTACTTTATTGATACACTATATTTTAGATGGTTATTTCTTAGTGACTTAGTCATAATCCATTCTCGGGCATCGCGATCCCATGTACAAGGTAAAAACAATGTTTCCTTACTTATGATTGTTATTGATTCTTTAATTTAATGTTGATATGATTTCATCATTGAATGATACACATGACCCGTGGTTTTATCGATACTAATGTTACTGGAAATATAATTGCTTTACTATTTCCTGATGAGATGAGGGCTCTTCATTGGATCATTTCTCATGAAAGGAACAGTATGAATAGTCCATGCATTTTTTCTATGTCATGTTGAAATTTTAGTGAGAATTTACTATTTTATATACATTTTATATTTATATATATATATAAAATTGTGATTCCATTTATTGTAGGATTTAGATCGTAGTGTGTTGTGTTTTTAGTGGATGCTTCTATTTGATTCATAATGAGTATGGGCCCATATAAATCAGAAAATGGAATTCCAGCTAACTCAATAATTTAAAAATGTTATAAAAACAAATATTTGAATAGTTTAAATGGATATTACATACAAGTGAATACATTATTTGTATTCATAGGCTGTACTGGAACTTTTGGCTTAGAAAATGATATCATTGGACTCATCTTTTAGAAATTATTTAAGTTTTTAAAGTGAAAATTTTGATTTTTAAAAATACTTATAACATGAGAACATACACATTTCTCATGCTTAACCAAGAAACTTGACCTAGACCCAGCCTTAGTAGTGAGTAGTGGGTGTTTCATAATTCATATGTCCTGTTAGGGTATTTTCTTATGTCTAGCCAAATATTTTGATGTAGGTAGAGAGGTGTTTCTATTCTTATAGGAAATATTTTCTACCCTTCCAGGATTCATGAATGCAATCCTATAAATTACTAGAATCTATTTTGAGATGTTTGTTTGGAATTGGAGCATTATGCCTCCGCAATTTCCTGAAGTCCTACAACCTAAAAGAGGTGATGATAATGTTGCTAAGGTGGCGGGCCTTCAGCCTCCAATTGTTCCTCCATTCGGGAAACTCGTGGCTCCTCTTCATGTACCTAATAACAGCACTAAAACCCAGTTTTGAGAGGGTTTTATTCATATGTTTCAGAAAATTGATGGTGTAGAGTGACCTGCCCCAAGTACGGTAGTGTTGTCTCATGAGTTTCAGTAGTATAATCCTCTTACCTTCTCAGAATATGGAGGAACAATTGCTATAGAGTCTTGACTCAAAGCGATCCTTTCTATATTTGAACAGATAGAGATGCCTCCTGAGTGGAGGGTTTTCCTAGCTACTTACATGGTTCAGGATTCAAACAAGAGGTGGTGTTATGTCATCACCAAAGTAGGACAGCATAGGTATATGATCTGGGATAACATTCAGACTATTTTATTTGACTACTTTTTTTCCAAGACTCTGAGGGATGACATAGCTTGAGAGTTTATGAATCTAAAGCAAGGTAATATGTTAGTTATGGAATAATTTGTCCATTTAATTGAATTGCATCATTTCTCTCCATCTCTAGCCAATGATTATATGATTATTGTTAGTCTATTCAAAGATGGTATGTGTTACACCATTTAATCACAATTCTACATCTTTAAGTTAACAAAAATTATTGAAATTGTCAACCATGCCCTAATTTGAGAGAGAAATATGATAGATGTGTACGGTGAAAGGAAGGGTGGTTCAGCACCTAAGACTTCTAGTAGATCATCATCTTGGGGAAAGATAAGCTTCAAAGAATCTCAAGGTGGTAGTAGTGGTCGAGATCTTTTCTCATGTAGTTCTCCTATCTATCACTAGTTTAGAGTCCCAAGGAACTTGAAGAGGTAGTGTCCACAGAATCTGGTTTAGTGTAGAGGTTGTGGGAAGATTCTACGTCTCCACTATTTTTTGTACAAATTTTCATCTAGTTCCTAGCGAGTAGGGATCTTCACCTACTCCTCAGGAAGGAGTGGGATCTATAAGATCAAAAAATTAAAGTATTTAGAATACCATGGGTCATTTAGGCCAAGGTTTTGGTTGAGGTATAAGCAACCAAACATATGATTCTCAGTGCCAATAGAGCAGGCGTACTTAGGGTAGTTAGTTCGTGACTCAGGGTTGTGGTATAAGCCAATAACAAGCAATTCAGGCTATCCCATTGGAGAAGAGCACCATGCCATCTACTATATGATGTACTATTCTTGTATAAACCATATTAATCTCTTTTTTTATATAGTTCATTCTCACTCATTTATATATTAGGAAATCATTATGTTTTTGGGCATCAAAATCAAATATTATCAGGGATTTATGACACAAGTTACATGATTAAGTATCAGTTCATAGGGCATTCACCATTGTAAGCATTCTCCCCTTGAGGTGAGCAGTTACTTATTCATATGAAACCTATATGTTCTCAATATAATAGGTTTTAGTGTGATCAATGGGATGGATTTTTTAGTTCCTTATAGAGCCCATGTTGACTGCTATTGTCAAAGGGAGATGTTTGCATCACCAGTGGCATTGAGTTTGAGAATAAGAGATAATTGTGTGTCAGTGAGACGCGAGTTGGACTCGAGTAACAAAGGATTGGTAGTGTTACTACATAGGTCTAGCGTCTATATTCTGATGACTATGGGTTACAACCCGCTATCCTTCCTCCTGTAGTGTATCATTTCATAGATGTTTTTTCTAATGACTTCTCTGGTCAACCTCCAGTGTGAGAGGTGGATTTTACCATTTACTATGTTCCATGAGATTAACCTATGACATTTCCTCCTTATAGTATATAACTAATGATATTCTGGAGCTCAAGAACCAGTTGTAGGATCTAGATGTGAAAGGGTTTATATGCCCCAGTAGTTCTCCTTGGGGTTTGCCATCCCTGTTTGACATGATGGTAAAAGGTATGTTTTGGATTTGTGTGGATTATATTCAGTTGAACCAGCTTGATATCAAGAACCAGTATACATTTCCTAGAATAGATGATCTCTTTGATCAGCTCCAATGAGTGAAGGGGATTTCAAACATATATTTTGGTTTAGGCTATCATTGTGTGAGTGTCGTGATTTCAAACATACCCCCACAAACCTTTTAGGAGATTATATGGTCTCTATGTGTACCTGGTTGTTCTTTTAAGACTTAATAATATACATACTATCTTAATGGATCTTATGAATTGGGTCATCCAACCATATGTGGATTATTATTATTTTCTTTTTTCATGATATCTTAGTGTATTCGTGCTCTAGACACAATAATGAAACCAATATTTAGATCATATTGAATATACTGAGAGAAAATAATCTCTTTTCTAAGATATGTAAATTCCACTTTTGGATTGATATATTCAACTTACTGGGTCATATCATCTCTATGTTTGGATTTTCATTTGACCCATAGAAAGTTAGAGTAATGGTTTCGTGAGAGTATCCCAAGAATGTCTTTGATATTCAATGTTTCTTGGGGGTTCTAGATACTACATGTTCTTAATTTGGGATTTATCACTCATTTCACTACCACTTACAAGCTTGAAAAGGAAGGGTGTAAAATTTCAATGTTCTGAATCTTATGAAATATCCTTTTAGGAGTCGAAGGGAATACTTACTTCAGTGCTGATACTGATTCTACCAGTGCAAGGCAGGGCTTGTACAGTCTATAATAATGCATTGGGTATCAGGCTTGGATCTATTATAAGTAATAATATCTATTCGTTGCATATAGTTATCATCAGTTGATGCCTCATGATTTTAACTACATGACACAAGACATGGAGCTCACTTCATTTGTTCGTGCCTTAAAATTTTAAAGATAATACCTTTATGAGATCATTTTTTGGTGCATACAGACCACAAAAGCCTCAATCATATCTTCACTCAGTGGGGTCTGAATCTCAAGTAGCATAGGTGGGTTGAGTACCTGCAATCATTTTATTTCAAACTTTTCTATACTCTAGGGAAAAGAAATTTTGTAGCTGATAGTCTAAGTTGAAAGACTCAGACACAAGTAGTTTATGAATCTAGTGATGAATAGAATATTATGGAGTTATTATTTGAGATACATGTTGATGTTCATGAGAACCATGATCAGACTATCCTCTCATTATTATTAGTGAATTCTACTCTTATATAGTGAGTAATACTGAGACATATATATGATCCTCAAGGATATGTCCTATAGGAAAGTGTATCCAATGACGATACATTTTCTGGTTGGATAATTGATGGGGATGATACTCTATTATTCTGTGGGTGTGTATGGGTCCCAGAAAATATCAGAGAGGAGCTGATAAGGTATTTCCATGCCTTATCATGGACAGTTCACCCTAATATCACCAAAATATATCGATATCTATGACACCAATATTGGTGG
This sequence comes from Viscum album, assembly GCA_963277665.1. Lineage (NCBI taxonomy): Eukaryota > Viridiplantae > Streptophyta > Magnoliopsida > Santalales > Viscaceae > Viscum > Viscum album. The sequence goes on along the minus strand of OY728139.1, from coordinate 113,683,147 downwards.
CCTAGAATGAAATGTGAGATAGCCAATTGCATCACCCAATGTTCCACCTATCATTTGGTGATGGCATAATATCAGCATCTAGTAAGGATTCTTCAGTTATCTTCCATTCTTGATTGGAAATGAGATAATGTTTCGATAGACTTTGTGACTATTCTACCCAGATCATATCATGGAAGTGATGCAGTGTGGGTGGTTGTTGATCATTTGAATAAGGTTTCACACTTCTTAAAAATGTGAGAGACCATGATGGTAGATGAGAGAATAACATTTTATGTCAGAGAAGTAGTATATCTTAATGGAACTCATAATTATATAATTTAAGGAAGATACTCTCTTTTCACATAACAGATCTGGAAGGTGTTACAGAAGGCCTTGGGTACATAGGTAATTTTGGGCATGGACTATCACACACAAACCAATGGACAAAAAAAGAAAATGATTTCCATCATGGGGTAAATAATTTGAGTGTGTGTCCTAGAATTTATAGGTTCATTAGAGAAAGAAATTACCCTCATTGATTTTTCTTATAAAAATATATTTTATCTTACCATTGATATTGATCCCTATGAGACATTTTATGGTGTACCTTTTCTCTCACCTCTATGCTAACTAGAGGTAGGTGAGGTATCTATTCTTGGAAAAAATCTTGGGTAGGAGACTATAGATCACGTCCAGCTAATCAGAAATAAAATGTTGACTACTCAGTCTAGATAGCAGTCTTATGCCAATACACATAGGATACCTCTCGAGTTCGAGGTTGGATACTGGGTTTTATTCAATTTCTCACCCAGGTTAGAGTATAGATGTATTTATAAATACTATAATCTATTACTGAGGTTTGTTGGACCCTTTGAGGTTTTTAAGGGGATTTGAAGATTGTATTACCAATTTTTACTTCGTTATAGATACTAGTCTAAGCATGATGTCTTTCATGTATCTCAACCTTGAAAATACTATCCAGACCTGTCATGCATATTTCAGCCTGATGAGGTTGAACTAGAAATGGATGCTTCCTTTACAGAGTAATTGGTGCGTATTGTTGATCGAAGCATGAAGACAATCCTAGGAATGTATGTTCCTCTTGTACAGGTGCTATGCTATCATGGATGAGTACATAATGAGACCTAGGAATGGGAATCTAATATACATTCTCAATAGCCAAAACTCTTTACTGACGGTACCTTTTTACCCTATGAAGGTCAACATGGGGACAAGTTACTATAAATAGGGGAGGTTATAATGACCCGACTTATGACCACTATAAGAATAATTGGTTTTTCATTTTGAATCATTAATTTAATCTTGGTAAAGGTATATTATGGACTAGGGAAGACCCGAGGAGCATACGGGGTTGGATCAGAGCCTAAAGGTCTAAAAACGTGGGCTACATGATAATCCATATGATTAGTGGTAATCATGCGACCTAGGCCACATGGTTTGTGTAGACAGTGTGACTGTAAACATGGAAACTTGAAAGTCCACACAGCTTGTCTGAAATCATGTGGACCTAGGTGCCTGACCGTTCGACCTACTTCTATTATCTAATAGAGAGCATTCACATGATTTTTTCATGGTTTCTAAACTGTGTGAGCCTAGTTTTGGGCCAAAATTACCATTTTTTCCTCTTATAATTCAAAATCTAATTTCTCTATTCCCCTACCTCTAGTGGAAAAAACTAGGGTATTTCCTCCTTCTTTGAGCTTAGACCCTTCAAAATCTAGGATCCTTGATAACTCCTCCATTTAATGACTGATATTTGATCCCAAGGAAGCATTAGATATCCCACCAAAAGGCAAACCTCTTTCACCCTTCCAATCTTGATAAATCTCGCAATCTGTGGTGCTGTATAGATATAGGCTTATTATCCCAATTTTTAGGACATTGGAATGAAACTCAAATCTCATCCAAACTACTTTTAATTTAAGGTCGATATCAAGTGAAGATTCATCTAAATACCCAAGGTAGGTGTTCATGTAGTTTTCCATTTGAGTTTTTTCTGTTTCATATTTACTCTATTGTTCAATATGCCATCTTTTCCGAGAATCTTCAATGTGTTGGTTTCTTCATGTCAAACCAACCCTAGTTCCTAAATACAAATTAATTGGGTCTTTTTGGGGGAATTAAAAATCACTCATGCTTTTTATGGACACCCATAGTTACACCATCTTGAAAAATAGTCATTTTGCACAAAGGGCCTGAAATACAAGGAAGCCAATTTAGATTATAATGTTATTATTATTGTACTAGCCTTTTTACCTTGTGTAATGTATGTATACTAATGTGCGTCAATGTGGATTCGTACATTTTCAATCAGAATTGTCCAAATGGTCATATAATTATTTGAATTTGATACTTTGTCCTTGAAAACTTTAACTTGAAATGAATTTTACATGTCAGAAAAAATGGACAGTTTATCATTTATTGGGTGTATAGGATAAGATGGATATTACCCTTAATATTAAATGGTTTAAATGGAATCGTTTCGAGGGATGGAATGGTCATACTCTTGTTCGAGTTTTATTTAAAAAGGATTTATATGAAATTAGTTGTTTTTTTAAATATACTTGATATATGGATGGTGAACCCAAGACTTTGTCTTTTCCCTATGTACATTATTAAATGATAAATTAAATTCCTTGAATATATTGAGCTTGATGATATCAAGTTTTATGATCTATATATATGTGTGTGTGAATGGGTGGTAGGAATGCATACCCCATAATTGTTATGATATATATATACATATTTATATATGAATGGGTGGGAGGAATTCTTACCCCATGACTATTATAATATATATATATATATACATGTATGGGTGGGATAAATTCTAGACCCATGCTATTTAATTATTATAGAATAATGGTAAGGGCCACAATAGGGCATGGTGATTAATTATCCCCTTACATCAGCATCAGGCTTAATACCCCATGAGTATAGCATATTATTTCATAGTTTGGTGTTGGATGCTGGTGTGTTCCTTCCCGGTCCAACCCAAAAATATGTACATAGTATATATATGGTGGATTGATCAGATATACCAGCCTGAGGCTGAAGTAGGTAGACACTCTAGGTGTCATTTCAGAGTCTGACTGGGGAGTTTTTTTATATTTATGTTCTACTTCTTTACTTACTTTATTATTATTTCAAACACTTTACTTATGATAACCTACTCGGATTACACGTAGACACCATAGGTGGTAGCCTATAGATATTTTTATCTCACATCCTAATCATGTTTCCCTTGTAACCCAAGAATATTATGTTTCTATAGATATTGGATTGGTTAAAGGCCCTTCTATAGGTTGTTGAATTGTACTTCAAAGCTATAGATTAGGATAATAGGGTTAGGATTAGGATCAAGATTCCTATAGAGATTTTTTTGTCATTTTTTTCCTTTTTAACTATTTTATAACATGAAAGTATCATATGGTTATTTTATATATTATTATTATTCAATGAATCCATATATGTTTCATTCACTATCCTCTGAGGCTTTTTGGTTATTACATTCAGTTATCTCTTACATTTGCTGCATTTTTATTTAGTTGTTTGGTATGGTTCCACTGTTTAATTCATCTGTGTATTATATATGCATCTACTAATTTCTACTATTTTTTGTATATGATGTGTCAATCTGAGATGGGGGTATATCCTCTCCACTTTACTACCTATACACCCCACTACTAGTCGGTATCCCCTATATTGTGAGGAGATGATCCAGGTGCTATGTGGCCAACCGAGCTTGGGGCATGGGTTACGTGGCATTCAGGACCAAGGCTTCATGTTAAATATGCATCATGGAGGTTCGATCTCATCATCAAAACACTAACTATCTGCCTAAATAGTATTAAACTTGAGATATTTTTGTTATATGTCTTCAAAATTCAAGAAGCTACCCATTTCTATAAAATTATGGGAAATCAAATGAGGACCTCACATACCAAAATATATTCCAAATAATATGACCCCTGTATATATATAATGATTCAATACATGGCCATTTTATTAGGGTACCTATTCTTATATATTTATTTAGAAGAGATTCATGAGAATATAGTAAATCTATAATATAGTCTTGGATTAATTCTCTCCCAAAGGGTGTGATAATCCCGACCTCCCATACTCTCGACCAGTGTGAGTTCCTTAGTGTAGTTGGGTCTAAGTCAACAAATAAATTTCATCCTTATTTCCATGAAAGATGAAAATAGTAAACCTAATTTTAATGTTTTTTTAACCATAGTTGAACCCCCACCCCCACCCCCCCATAATCAATCGTAGGTCCCCAATATTCATATTGGAAATAATGATGGTGAACCTAATGTGAAATCATATAATGAAATAACAATTTAATCATCATAGGCATTGGGAATATTATTTCATAAAACTGGGGAACCATACCATTCCAAAAAAATGTTGAACTCTACACAAATCTCCTAAATAATAACAAATAGCAATTTACCACAAGTTAGTATTTTTTCACCTCCCATGCAAAAAATAAATGTGCCTAATGAGTGATACTTCAATAATATTTTACGGTTCCCAAGAAATACACCATTCACACCAAGAAAAATTTTACATGAACTAAATGGATGAACACATAAAAATAATGAACAATTATGTTACCTCTTCATAGATAATTATTCATAATTTATAATTACAATGATACACTAATCAATGACCTTGTTCCCTACTATCATTGTGACTATAAAAACTACTCACATAAAAAACTTGTCTAAATATAAGGTATTAATAAAGATAATGTTCTGGAACCATGATTATGGTTATAATCTCTAAAGGTTTCAAGAAAACCTCACCAACCTCACACCTTCATCTTTGGGTAGAAAACAGGATGTTTTGGGAATACCACTGACATGGTATGATCATAACCCTCAAGGATACTTGTAGAGATCATTGGATGCTAAAGATAACTTGTTTTAGTCATTCATGGAAATCTTGAATGAAACCATTGGCACCTATCATGACAACTAATTGATTTTGAAATATTTTAACCCAAAGGGAAGGGTATCCAAAAACCTCATATAAAGGAACCTTTATTTATACTTTCAAGAAATGTTTCCTTACCCACACCAGGGTAAGCCCTCGATATGAAGATCAGTATTTGTCTTGTTATCCCCACACACCCTCGATCTCTAAGGTGATCAATACATCTATATTTAAATCCCTAGAATCTATTGATTTATAACAGAAACAATCGGATCCGCACTAAGCCGGTTGAACAAGTTGTTCGCATATTGAACAAGTAGTTCACAGCATTCGTGCACTGCTGATCGACCATATCTCTCATAGAGTATCACTCCATTCCAGAGTTAAATAGCTACCAGCCCATTCAAATGGCTAGGTATTTATAGGCAAACTTTCCAACTGTCAAATTCTCCTCCAATGATCAAATTTTTCCTTAAATTTTGGAGGGACCTATAAACAAGTTACTCAGGTAATGGTTAAGTTAAAATAGATTGGATGGAATTGTTTTATATAACTAACTATGAGAAACATTACCACACTTAAGAAATATTATGTTATTTAGGATCCAATAAAATGAAATTCTACATTAAGTAAATTTTTTACCTATAAGAAAATAATTTAATCATATTAATAAGATAGTGAAAATGGAGTCCAAAAAAATTGACAATCAGATTATGAAATAATAGGGAATTGGATTAGGATTTCTAAGGAAATCAGTGTCTGAATTATGATGAATTATGAGTTTGAATTCTAATTAATATAGAGTGTGATTTCAGGAGAAATTGGAGTGTGATTTCAGGAAAAATAGGAGTTTTATTTTAGGAAAAATTAGTGTTTGATTTTAGGAGAAATCAGAGTTTGATTTCAAGAGAAATCAGAGTATGGTATTAGGAGAATTTAGAGTCTGGTTTCAGGTGAAATTAAATTAGAAATTCCAGAGAAATTGGATTCTCAAGAATTGTAAGGTTATGAGTTATAGATAAGGATCCAATTTTTTAACATGAGGAAAATATAGTTAAGTATAGTTAGAAAAAAACATTAGGTAAGGTGTTGGAAACCATAGGTAAATCCAAAATCATTCTTAGATAAATAAAATATTCTTTAAGAAAATTTTTATTAGGGAAATAGGATTTTCCTTAAGAAAATGTGTTTGTGATTTCCAAAATAGAAAGGAATAAAAAATTCATTTTAAAAATTATTGAATTAAAATTTTGGCTACAAAATTTAACTAATACTTCCATAAGAATATCACCTAGTTTCTCCACTGAGGAGATGTAAAAATTTCAAAATTTATTCACCAAGGTATCGTAAAACATGTCTTATTTAGTGATTAAACTCTTTACACAGCGTATCAGAGAAATATCAAGGAGGACGATTAATATGTATTAATTAATGTTATAATCATATATAATAATAATAAAATCATAAATAAACCATTTCGAATAAAAGAAATAGGTTTTGTATCAAAATCATGGAATTTTTGAAAAGTGTATAACGACAAATTAATTATTCCATTTTTAGCTCGTGGAAAGGGAATGAAGGTTTAATGTATATTAAATGCCTAGATAAATATTTTTTACATCATTTTGAATACACCTATAAAAGAAATAAGTTTTGGAATTTAGAAAAAAAATATAAAAACAAATTTTTAGAAGAGAAGTAAAAAAACTTTTAGATATAAATTTGATAGTATAATGGTAATAAAACATGGTTTAAAAAAATGGTAAAAATAAAAGGTGGGGAATGGGTCTCCCATTGATGAAAAATAATTTGGATTTATGTTAATGAATAAAACTCAAATAATAGAGAGTTACCATAACATTCATAAGACATATACAAAAATAAGTTCTTGAAACTTATAGAAAAGAAGGATATTTTCCATACCTTGAAGAGTTGTTAATAAAAAATGTGTATTGGGACCTTGGAGTATTAAGGACACCTTGGGAGGGATCCTTGGGAGGTAACACAATAAAATTGTTATGTAGGATAGATTTTTAGTGAAATTAAATGGATAATTTGGTGGGTGTTTATAGAAAAATATAGTATTTGTTTATTACTTTTCAAACATAGGATGTGGAAACCTAGGTTATGGAAAATGAAAAAATATAGTGTTTCCCATGTTATTTGTTCATTTTTTCGTACAATTGGGTCATATATAATTTTAATTTAATCGAAAATAGTTCACCATCATTTTATATTACTTATTTTGGAATGGAAAAGTAATTTTTCCACAAAAATAAATTTTTTAATACTAAAATTTTTATTGTTGAGTTTGGAAAGTAAATTATACATTTATAAATTAATTAAAATATATTAATGGGTTTTATATTAATATAAAAACATATTTTAGGTTGATAAATATGGTTAATTATTAATTACATTATTATGAGGTTATTAAACATACCAAAAAACATAAACTATATTGTTACTAATCATGAAAAAGTTATGTATTTTAAAAAATTATCATTAAATCACCTTAACCTAATTCTCACATAACAATTTAAAAAATTATATTTATTTTATAATAATAAATCTATAAATGTGATAATTATAACATTTAAATATAAAAATCATTATTTACTAAAAGTAATGTTAGATTGAAAATGCATAATAAAACTTATGACACTTGGAAAAAAATATCTTATCATTAATGTTTAAATAAGTGTGTCTTTATCATACTATTTAATTAAAATATGTATTATTCACAATATAGTTTTTTATATAAATAATTTTATTTTTTTGGAATGTATATTTTTTTGAAAAATTAATTTATCAAATTCCATATCAATTTTACTAAGAAAAACTATTCTTAAAAGAGTATAGATAGAATAAAAATTTTATTTATATAAAGGAATTAAAATTTATGTAACTAGGGCCTCAAAACATATCCCCTTATGACACTTACATATAAACTAAGGGTAAGGTGTATGATGATGATAGATTCATGGGGTGTCTCATCTAACATTTCCTGAGTAGTAATTTCCACTAACTTGAACTTCTCTGGTAAGTAATTTCATTCAAGCTTCACTTCTTGAAGCTTGGATTGGAATTGTTCCAGAGAAAACCCCAACTATGATTTCTTACTCCCAAGATCTAACAAATAGTATTAATACGTCAAAAATTTACTGGTTGAGGCCATTGTTTTTCTATTATAGATTAATTATCCATTGTCAATTCTACTTATAAACACTTACTATAATGTTAAAATTATTACAAAGAGTATAGTTTTCAACTTCCATATTACCCAACAATCATAATTGACCAATGTTCATATAATGTTTGAAACCATATGGTCACATTTCAAATTATACTCACTTCATTAATTGATTGATATATTATATTTACTAAAAAATAAATAAACATGCATTTTATTAGGAAAAAAATATCATTCAAAATGTATGTCTCATTACATTATTCCCACATTAAGAAATTATTTCCTTGAAATTTCAATATGTTCACTAGATTAAAAAAATATGTGGTTACTTATGTCTCATTGTTTCCTCTTGTTCTCACATTGTTTCTTAATATTTATGGTTTTTCCACAACATGTTAATGAGGTGGGTAGTCTTGTTTCATAGAACATTGTATCTACATTCCAAGATCTCGACTAACTAATCCTCAAAATAGGGGTCATGTTCCTATTGTACCACCTCTGAATTCAGTTCATGTGAATGTTCAGGTATGAAAATTCTCAAGATTAATACGTGGAATACATCATGAACTTAAATAATATTTGGTGGAAGTGATAGCTGATAGGCTGCTCCTCCTATATGATTAAGGATTCTGTAGGAGCCAATATACATGGGGAAAATCCTCCCTTTCTTCCCAAACCACATGTCATTATTCTATGGTGAAATTCAAAGAAATAATTTTTTTCCCATCATCAAACATTAAGTCCCTTCGATAGTTTTCAGCATAGTTATTCTTCCAAATATTATCATCATTTATTTATTATTGGATAAAATGATCCTTTTCCATCATATCTTACACAAGATGAGGATAAAGAGGATTTCCCTCACCTACTTCATTCCAACAAGTCGGAGTTCTCCATCGCTTCCCATATAAAGATTTATAGGGTTCCATTTGTATAAATGAATGGAAGTTGTTTTTGTTTGAGAACTAAACTAATGGTATATGTTGATCTCATTCACAATTAAATTCCCTTTAGAATGTTCTCATCATGTCCTCATGTCTCCGAATAGTCCTTTTAGATTTTCCATCAGTTTGGGGGTGATATGACGTACTGAAATTTAATTTAATATTCCGAGTATGCTGAAGACTTCTCATGGATTTTTATGTGAACCTTGGATAATTATCAGAAATGATATAAATTGTAACCCCTTTCAATTTCACAAATCGCTTCGTGTAAATATTGGCATGTTTTTCAAGATAGAAATATTAATGAATAGTGATAAAATGGGCATTATTGGTGAGACAATCCACTATAAACCATATCGCATTGTTTCCTTTGGATATTATTAGGATAACTGTTATTATGTTCATAATGTTATTGTCCCACTTCCATGTTGGTATGGGTAGTTTTTGTAACACCCCTTTAAGAATTTACCTATTTGCCTTCGGTTGTTGACACATGAAGCACATTGTAGTGTAGTAGGAAGTCTTCGTTTTCATGTAATAACATTAATAATGATCATGAAGGTCCTTATACATTTTAGTTCTTCCAGGATGTATAGAGAATATAGATTTATAAGCTTCATCCATATTTTCTTTTTTTTATCTCTAGAATAAATGGAATACATTGTCTTCTATGAAGTTTCAATACAACTTTTTGAACTATGTTGAATATAAGAAACTTACCATTCTTCTCAGCCTCTATCTTGTTCTATAATAATGGATATTATCTTTAAGATTTCTTGATCTTCTCTAGTAATTATGGTTGAATAAAAATTTGTGATAGGGTTTATGATTTCCATTACCTTAAAATTCCCATGTCTATTTTTACTTGGTGTTTAATAAAAGTATCTCCCTGAATCCACACCATTTCAAGGAAAACATGTTCTTTCCCACTTAATCTCTTAATAATTTTTTTTCTATTCTAGGGTGATAATGAATTGAACAATAAATATCTTTTAGAAGTTCCAATAATATCATATGTCTCATCTTCAATTCCTTTTTTAGGAAAATATACTTCAAACATTGGTGGTCTAGGTATATATCACATTTCTCCCCATAAAGATAGGGACTCAATATTTTTAGAGAAAAAATAGTTGTAACTAGCTTCTGGACATGTGTAGGATAATATCGCTCATGATGATTCAATTTTTGATATTCATAAGTAATGACATTTCCATTTTTCATGATTATTCACCCAATCACTTTCAAAGATAGATAACTAAAAATAAATAATCCTTCTCTGATAGAGGGTAGAGTTAATATAGTTACATTAACTAATCTCTTATTTATCTCTTGTAAACTATCTTCACACTCCTTTATTGATATGAACTTAGCCCCTTTTCGAGTTAACTTAGTTAGTGGAATAGAATATAGTGGAAAGTTTTTCAAAAACCTCCAACAATATTCTAATAAACCAAGAAAACTACATATACTAGTTACTATTATAGGATGTCACCACTCCTTCACAACCTTTTTCATCATAGGGTAAAGTGATATTCCACCACTGGTTACATTTTTCCCCAAGAAAGAAACTTGCGGTATCCATAATTAATATTTTATGAACATTTAATATAGCCTCTCCTTCTTCATAGTTTGAAATATAACCATTAGATGATCCTAATATTCATTGGTACTTTTTGAATATGTTATAATATAATCAATAAAAACTACCAAGATTTTCCTTAATGTATCTATTCATAAAATCCATAAATATAAAAGTAGCATTAGTCAAGCCGAAGGGAATAAACACAAACTCATAATACCCAGATCTTGATGGAATGGTAGTCTTTAGATTATCTTCTTAATTAACCCTTGATTGATGACAAGCATAACGAAATCAATCTTTGAGAAGAATTGATCCTCGTGAAGCTAGTCAAATAAATCATCAATCTTGGAATAGGGTACTTGTTATTAACTTAAATCCTATTAAGTTTACTAAAATCAATTCATAACCACATTGATCAATCTTTCTTCTTCACAAAGACAATAGGTGTTCCTAAAGAGATAGACATGGTTGGAATAACCCCTTCCCAAAAATATATTGAAGCTATTTGTTTAAATCCTATAACTCCACACTTTCTATAATACATGGGTTCATTGATATCGTCTTGGACACATGCATGAGATCAATGAAAATCTCTACCTATCTTCCTAGGGGAGTTTTAGGTAACTCCTTGGGAAATAAGTCAATTTTTTCCTAAATAATGGGGTCATTTTATATTCATATAAATTAATTTACTTATCCATACTCAATAATCATCTCCATAAAGAAGGATTTTGGTGATGATTATAGACAAAAATCTTGGTAGAATATCAATCCTTTGAAGATAACATTTGGTCTTCCACATAAGACTTCTAATATTTCCCCACTTCTACAATTTAACATAAAATTATAAATTGAGAGCAGGTCTATCCCTAGTATAATATCAAAATATACCATGTGAATGAAAAATTTATTTGAGATGAAATTATGCTTGAAAATGTTAATACAAGGGTTTTGAAACATTGTAGATGCTTGGATATTCCTGACAAGATTATTGATTAATAACCCTACTTTTAGCAGTATAAGGATTGATTCTATATTCATTAAAAATCTGGTGGAAATAATGGAATGCATGGAACCAAAATCAAAAAAAAATGTATTTGAAATATTTGAGATAACAATGGTAGAACAAAACACCATATAATTTGGAGCATCTACCTCAGCCTTCATGATATAAAATTCCATACCTTTGTATTTGAACCTCTGCTGAGGTTGATGGAAATTCAAATGGTTCAAAATGATTCAATAATGTAAAAAACTTATATCATTGGAATTTATATTGGGCATACAGCATCATTACTTTGTCGTTAATGTTGAAAAATTAAAGCTTCACCTTAGTACAATAATTCCTAGAAATAAGGAATTTATTCCACACATGTAACTTTTCCCACTCCTAAGTATGTAGTTTCTTGAATGATTCATTCCATATTTTTTCCATGTGGGAAGTTTCACTTTATTCCCACCTCTTTCATGATCAATCTTCTTCTCTAAGATTAGATCTATTGATCTCTTCATTTCATTAGATCTATGGGAACACTATATCTCTCAAAACTCCATTTTATCCTTGATATCACTTCACACTATCTTATCATAGATTTAATAGTATTGATTGGATAGATTCTTCCATAGACGGGGTCTTCATACACCTAAGAATATACCATTATTTTCCATTAGTATCCATGAAAAATCCATAGGTTTAATGATAAATTCTTGTATAGATAATCTCATATATTCCCACAAATTTAGTATCCTTTTTATTTAGTTCATGGAATTCCTTCTCTATTTTAGTTCACATAAAATGAGGAAACTATTTTTTTGAAAAAGGTTTCCTTTAACTATACACACTCAATAAAATAAATCTCCTTTATTGGATTAATTTTTTACATTAGTTTCCGCCACTGATCAACTATCCCTCTAAGTGGTATACAACCAGGGTGACTTTCACTTATTCAAAATAGATATGTATAGAGAAGATATTTTCTATTGAGTTTATCCATTGTTCAGAAATCAATGGGTCATTAGATGCACTAAAAGACAGTGGTCGTGGATGCATAAAGGACTCAATGAAAATTTGTTCCCTTCTAGGTTAATCTAGTCTCTCATATTGATTAATGTTTTTTTATTATAACTCAAATATGTTCATTTTTCATTCTCATGAACTTTTCTATTCATGATTTCCTCATAGGGTTGTCAGTGCATGGTATATTGTGCTTACCATTTATAAATTTCCTCCTATTTACTATCATTTTATAAATGAATAAATCCTTAGTATGGAAAATGATTATTTTAAGAACCTTTTAATTATAAATTAATTTAATGTCTTAAAACATCATTATTAAATGTGTCTTTCTTTATCAAAAAAATACATTTTCTATAAATCCTTCAAAAATGTTAATAAAAATGTTTGGTTAACCAAAAACCCAACTTGGAGTTCTAAACTAAGAGTGCATAAAGGCCCATTTTTGTTAAATAGTTCTCTTTGGAGTCAAACTTAAAGTAATGTTTTTGGGTTTTTTCCCTAGATACATCTATGGAAGATCCACATCCACTTGTTCATATCCATACATAGATATTGTTGCTCAAAAACCACTTACTTAATACATCACCAAAATACCAGGATGTTTTCCTATATTTTATCTTTCCCCAATGGTTATTCCTAAGGTTTTATATTCCTAATTTAGACAAATAACCAAACCATCCTTTGATACCAACTATGTCATCCTTCCTTTTTATTACACAAATTTTTATTTACAAGGTACAATCATATAATCTTTTAAAGTTTAGTTTCATTGGAAATAAGGTATATAATGAAGGAAAATATAAACATTTCTTATACTCCACATTAAATTATTCATAATAGGTTCATTATACATACATTTAATTCATATCATAACATGGGGACATAAATCAAATGAAAGTGTGAGCATTATTTCACATGTGGGAAATCAAGGTAAAAAATTTACAAGTGACTATGATAAATATCAATAAGAAGTTGAAAAATATCATTTTGGAATGAGAGAAGGATGGGAATATAATAATAAAAATAAAAATAATTAGAAAATGTAAATGTAGATACAACATTCACATTCTACATTCATAAACACGTCACTAAGGTTTTTTATAGAGGTGTCATAGAAATTACCTAGGATTTTCACCATGGTATTATAAAACATTTTATCTATAAAGATTAAATTCATTACCCAATGAATTGGAGTGATACAATAGTGTACCCTTAATATTTATTAATTAATTTTATATACATATATCATAATGAAAATTTTCATAAATAATGGGCGAAGAATAAAAGAAACATGTTTTGTATCGAAATAACTGCGTTTTGAAAAAGTTTCTAAACACTAGTTTATTATGTCATTTTTAGCCCAAAAAAATGGAATATTGGTTTATGTAATGTTAAATCCCAAAATAAATAGTTTTTACATATATTGTAATACACATATAAAATAATGAGGTTTTGGTATTCAAAAAATAATGAAAGATAATTTCTTGAATATAAGAGATAAATTTTGAGAAGTAAATTTGACAGCATAACGGTTATAAAATGTGGTACTATAAAATTTTAAAAAAAGTAGGGTAATGTGTCTAAAATTGGTAAAAAATAATTTTTAAGTATGTTAATGAATAAAAAATAAATAATATAGGGTTAAAATATCATCTATAAGACCAATACAAAAAGTAGTTCTTAAAACATAGAGAAAAGAAGGATATTTCCCTTACCTAGAAGTGTTGTTCCTAAAACATGATCATTGGGAACTTTGGTGATTTAGTAAACCTTTGTAGGTATCCATATAAGGTAAACATACCATGTATTCATGTATTACAGATTTTTAGTGAATATAAATTGATAATTAGGTTGGTATTTATAGAAAAAGTAGAGTATTTGAATATTACTTTTTAAATATAGGCCTTGGAAACCTAGGTTGTCAAAAAATAAAAAAACATGGGATTTAACATGGTATTTCCCACATGTTTAGACCATTGGGTAATATTAAATTTTATTTTAAACTAAAATAGTTGAATATAATTTTATATTCATCTTTTTTCATTGAAAATTAATTTTTTCAGAAAAAATAATAGTTTTAATGATAAAAGTTCCATTTTAGACTTTCAAAAGTAAATTATTGGTTTGGAAATTAATTAAAATATATTAAAATAAATGATATTAATAAAATAAAAAAAAATTAGGCCTATTAAAGTGGTAAATTATTTTTTAGATAATTATTATATAGTTATAAATTCAAGCAACATACAACAAAACACAAACTGTAGTTTTACTACTCACGAAAAAATAATCCATTTTAGAAAATTATTATAAATTCACCCTAACCATATTTTTATGGATATATTTAAATAATTTTTTTTATTTTATCATAATTATTCACCAAATATTAAATTTATAAATTTTATATATAAAAGTCTTTATTCATTAAAAATAACAATAGATTGAAAATGTATAGTAAAATTTATAACACTTGAATAAAAAATAGTTTTATCATTTATATTAAAATAATATTTACATTATCTTACTATTTCATTAAAATAACTACTATTCATAATATCATTATTTTTTATAAATATTTATATCTTTTCTCGAATGTATAATTTCTTTCTGAAAAATCAATTTATCAAATTCTATCTCAATTTTATGAAGCCAAACTATTGTTAAAATGGAATTTATGGAATAAATTTTTTTTATTCAATGGAATTAAAATTTAAGTAACTACAAACATGAAATATAACCCAATATAACAACCAATTATAGACTAAGGGTAAGGTGTGTGATAATGATATATTCATGTGGGCCTCATCTAACATCAGCTGAGTGGTAATTTCCAAAAACATGAACTAATCCCATAAGAGATTTCAATCAAACCTAAATTTTTCGAGATTATCTTGGGCTTGGTCAAGAGTAAACATAAAATATGCTTCCTCCCTCTAAAGCATCAATAAATGGGCTTCATACACCAAAACTCTACTTGTTGATATCATTATTCATTCTTTCTTAAATAATTATTCTTTTCATTTCTACTTATAAACATGAATTATAACATTAAAATTATTATTAATAGCATAATTTTCAACAATCATATTGAACAATAGTCATAATTCACCAATGGTCCTATAATAGATAAAACCTGATAGTCACATTTCAAATTATACTCAGATTAATAATAATGAGATATAGTTTTGTTAAGTACAAAATAAAATAACAAATGTTTTCTTAGGAAACAAATATAATTCAAAAAGTCTCATTATTTTAAATAATTTAAGTAGGGTAAATTCTATGAAGCACATAGTCTCAACTATGGTTATTCTTATCACTATAATAACTATATTAACCCAAGTTGTAACAAGATATTTTACATAGTAAATGAAGTCTTCATTTCAAAATAATGTCCAAAGGACAATCCATTTAATCTATTAACCATCATTCATTAATAAATAAATTTTATATTAGTATATATCATAATAAAAAATATAGACACTATCATAATTTTGAAAAAAATAATAAATGTATTAAAAAATATATAAACCATTTTAGTTATTGGAATCCATTATAAAATCACTTTAATAATTATTTATAATCTAGAATTAAATTTTTCCTGAAAAAAAATTCATTTATTTCCATGAAAACATAATTAGAATTTTTAAAAACATATAGCATGACACTTTCTCAAAAGTGTAGAATTTATAACATTTATTAATGTTTGGATCACGATAAGTGTTATAAATGAGATTAAGATATCATAGAATTTTCAAAAAATGGATATTGATATTATATATGTCATTTATATTATTTAATACTTGAATTTATATAAGAAATCATTTCTAGTTTTATAACTAAAGGGAATTACAAAGATCCACCAACCTCTATGGACTACTCTAAAAAAATCATTCAATTAAATTATCATAATACTGTCTAAAAAGTACTAAAGAGTCATTAAGAAAACATTTAACAATTAAAACACCCATTAAATTTAATCATGAAAGTTTTAAAATAGGAAATCATATATTGATGATGGGAATGATAATGATACCACTCTAAATGTATTATGATTAAACCATAAAATATATATCTAATGAAATATAGAAAAACACCATAGATTTTGGAAATTTATCTTTAGCATAGAGAAACACAAAAAATACAAGAACCCTAGATTCTAAGGGGAACATAGGAGAAAGTATATAAGGGGAATAGAATGACAAAAGATTAAATAGATTAGGGATATGATCATACCATATCAAATTAATAGAGATCTATTTATTGTCTTAGATAATTGGAAGAGGTGATCTCCCAAGACCACACTGATTATGACAAAAGGAGATATAGGATGGGAATATTTAATTTTTTAATAAAGATTATAATTAAGAGTAATAGAATTATTACTATAATAAAAATATATTTCTATAATTTTTAAAAAAATATCTAATAAAAAACCATATTCATATAATGAACACCAAACTGATAACAAGAAAATCATATTCAATGTTAATGAAAATTTGATATATATATATATATATTGAATAATTAAAATATATATGGAACGTAATAGAATATATATTTTAAAATAAAATGAAATAATCACTTAAAAAAATTTTAATATTTATATAACCATATTATACGCCCATAATACAAATTATAAAAATCCATAATTCAATCAGAAAAGGTATTGATAATTCTAGACATGAAATTGGATGTTCCAAGTTAACTCTTAAGGATAAATGTTTATTAGCACAGTTTCCAAAATAATTCTATAATTATTCTTCACTAATTGTCTCAAATATACTATAAAATATGGATACTATTCACAATTTTTTTTAAACTCACAGAACATGCATCCCTTAAAATTTTCAATATTTTAAAAAGTCCCACAAATTTATCTCTAAAGTAATATTATAATATTTATTTTTTAAAAAATTAATATTTTTCATCATGGATCATAGTCTAAAGAATAAATAAAAATAGATTAAATTCAAATTATAAAGGAATATAATCATTAATAAAATAAAATAATAAGTTCTCAAAATCAATAGCTCCTTAACCTAGCAGTTAGAAAATAACCCATCACCATCAGTAAACATTTCATGATGGGAGAACCCCTTACTAACTGAATAAATAATTATATAACAATAACATATAACACTGACACCTCAATCACCTCCTCACCTTTACATAGTTCTATAACACATCACATGTTCTTCACTTTATTTATGTACTACATTTCCACTTTTAAAACTCTCAAACATACAACATACAAAATTCCACTATTACTCTTTTCACATGACTATGTAATTCCTATTACACATTACTAAAATATTATCATATGCATTATTGTGCCTCACTAATACAATAATATAATCATAAATTATAAATTAACATAATAAAATAACAATAATCCAATAAATGATCAATTTCCAAATCAAAAATCCATCTTTGGGAGAATAATTAGGAATAATAACCTCACAACCTCATTAATTCATCATAATCAAACATTCATATTAAACTTACAAAATTTAATGATTGAAATTTAATTTAAAATCACACACACACTCACTCAATTACATCATTGAACTCATTTTATTTTTATAATTATTATCAACTCTTTAAAAGAACAAGATCCACCTTGAATCCTATTTCATTATCCAATCTAATAATGGAACCTAAATATCTACCCTTTATAATATAATTTAAATAAATTCAAGAAATATAAAAAATATTTAAAAGATCATTCCAAATGAAAAGAACTACTCCATTACTCAATTACCCCGTTATAATTTTCTAAAAAATTACCAAAGATGCATCAATTAAATGAAAAAATTTCAAATTAATATATAGATTAATAAGTAAAAAAAATAAAAATAATATAAAATAAACACATGTAAATCATAATAATGGCTACAATATAATAAGAAGCATAGAAACATAGAAAAAAAAGAAAATCATGGAAATAGAAAATATTATTTCCATATGACAGATAATTAATTCATAATATCCTACCTTTATCTATTATATGGGTCTATATTAAATGCTTATAATCTACTACTTGATGATTCTAAATCAATTATTACATGATTATCACTCAATGAACCACTTTGATATGATCTTACAGAGGTGAAAAATAAATATTTTATCAAGGGATATGACCCATGATTCCTTAATATTATTAAAGAGTCCTAGGGTTTCCTAGGTCACCTATGGTCAAAAGGAGGTCTACAAATAAAAAAGTTATAAGTAAATTAACAACATAAAAAACCAACATTTTTATAACATGGTTTAAAAAAAATTAAGATGTTGTTTTTTTAGTTAAACATAACCTAGAAAACATGTTACTATATCACTAAACCCAAAAGATATAATAAAACTATTTTTAATTTAAGTAATTTTTTACCCACTTTGTCAAATAAAACCACAATGAATTATCAACCCCTCTTCAAACCATAATATAAATACATTATTACTTTACTCAAAACATCTCCTTATAAAACCTTGTTAAAAAAATTGATATGGTTAATTACCTATTTCTATTAATAACTCTAATAAATATACTTCTAGAAAAATGATATTAGAATAATCATAATAAATTGAACATGTAATTGTATAAAAATCCTGATATAATTACTCTTAATTTTCCATTGATACCCACATAAAATTGTATCTCCAAATAGAAATTTGGAATGATCCCATTCGTAATAACCAATGTAATGTTTTTTAAAACAATGAAATTTTCCCACTCCTCATTTTACTAATGAAAACTCAAACACTCCCCCACAACCATGTCTCACACCATGATGATATTCAGAAACCATGAAGGATTTAATTAAACCATGGAATAATCAAACCACTATCATAGTGTGGTTTATCCAAAAATATATTATTAGTTTCTCTCCCAAATGTTCAGTAATAAAACTCATCCATTTCCCTAAAATATTGAAAAATAAAATATATAAATCTAAGGAAATATTATCCATATAATGAAAGATTGTGGTTATATAGAGATTATAAATTCCCCAGTCATGTCACTAGAATAGATTATTTTCAATATAACTTTCTTAAGAAAAGGCTTCAGGGTATAAAAGGATAGTAATATTATTATTTCATTTCTATGTACTCTAGAACATCTTGATTAACATAGCCTATAAGGATTAGTAGAATACATCATTTAATTTCCCCTTTGGTAAATTAATATATATGAGAATACATTTCAGGTTTTTAATACCCATTAAACATTTCATTGTTTTATGATGAATATCTGTAATGATCCCTTGAAATAGTAGATTGAATTATTTATAGAATACATCACTATTTATGGGTATTATATTTATTCTTCTCCCTATAACATAAGAACTATCCACCAAATATTCATAGTATAGGAACTTTTTTCTACACTATTAAAAGATTCATTTCATGTTTAAGAGAGAGATATATTTTTGACATATGATTTCTAGGGTGGGTAAACCAGAAAACAAAATCAATATTAACATAAATTCATCCCTATTCTACACTATTTATATGATATAAGTTAGATAATTTTTAGGTTATGTTTGTATTTATAGAAGATTAATTAATGAATTCAATAAATTTTAACTTCTATAGTAAACATTATTATTCAAATGAAAATGGTTCATTTTTCTTAAAAATAATTTGGAGTTATTAAATACATTAGATGAGTAAATCATATCTCAACCTAAATTTCCATCCCTTGAGTGGGATATTAAATTTTTAAATCCAATGTGATGAATTTGATTATTCATTGATACAATGTCAATATGAAAGCATAAATAGAATATCCAATATAAATATTTATTATTTCATTACCATATATCATACTCAATCTAATTACATTATAATTGAGAAGTATTTTTTACCATATAAATTTCTCTAGAAATATTCAAATCATAGAAATTATATAAAGTACTGATAGTCATTAATGATTATGTTTAAATTATATTACTTCTGAAAAATAATGAGGTTTAACTGGGAATAATTTGATAGAAGTTGTTTCTCTTGGATGTTGACACTGAAATTAAAGATAGAATGTGATTAAAATATTTTTGTAGATTATAATGTTAGTATAATTCCTTTGGAAACTGTCAAAATCCCCTTAGATCATATTTTTTATAAAGAAAATATTGTAGATTATCCCTTGTATTAGTCCATAGGTGTAATTATAGGGTATGTTGACATTTTTAAATAATTTTATATATTTTAAATTTTAAATATGTTTGAGGGAATTTCAGTTGTTTGACTCCATTCGCCGCTCTGTTGTACTTTTTCTTTCTTTTAATAAATGGTCAGAATCTTTGCTTCTTGTTAGACTTGCCTGGTATATGGGATAATAAATATCATTGGAATGTGTGAAGTGAATAGGAAATTAAGATATGTTTACAAGATTATCAAATCTATTCGACCTAAAAATTATTGTATACTCTTTCTTTTGTGAGCTATTTTCATCAACAAAGATTAACTGTGAATTTTTACTGATATTTATGTTGACATTCAATATTTATATATTTATATAAATTATATTGTTTCAAATTCACTGGGAATATTTATAAGAGGAACTAAATGATGTAATAGCATATTCTATGTCATAATTACTGCCAGAGTTTTGTACTTTATAAGACTTATCCATAAATACTTTATCATTATTTACATTTTTTCTAATGGATAATATTCCCAAGTGTTAAAAATCTATTCCTATTATACAAATAGTGTATTTTTTGAGGTATTTTTTCTATAGAAAAATATATTTCATAGGTTTAGTCTACCCAAAACTATCATAATTGACAACAAATATCACTTTTCCAACAAATCAATGGAATTATTTTTTTTGAAAAATATATTTAGAACTAATTATTTTACTCCATTATACTCTAAAAACTATATTCATGATGGGGTTTCCAATAGAGATATTAAACAGATCCTAGAATAAATTATTTTGGACATTGAAAGGACCGAAGATATAAATTATATTTATATCTATAGAATTTTCATATTTATATTAAATATCCTCTTATATTACATTCATGTTGTCTTATAGTTGGGGATGTGGGTAATAATAAAAATGAGTTAGAAAATAATGATTTTTGGAATATAAATCAATTTATGATTAGTTTTATAGATGAAAGTATTAAAAGGAAGTTATAGATCCTAGAGTACATTGATATTAGTAATAATTATTATGAAAATTCACAACATTATAATAAAAATTCCTAGGAAAAACACGATCTGTTGATTATGTAAAGGGGTTTCAATAATAAATAAAATTACCTCTCAGTCAAATAAAAACTCATTTTTCCCATGGAAATCTTTTTTCCCATTCAAAGTGGTACCTATATTGTAACATTTTTTAAGAAAATCGTTTACAAGTTAAATATGTGGTTACCCAACATCAATTAAATATAAATTAAAAATAAATAAAACATTTTATAGATACCTCTAGATAGACCATAGTAGAGGATCTATACATAAAATTTATTCCATTCAATGGTTATATAAGCTATTTATATTCCCTCACATTTATTTTCCCTAATCGTATTATGTTATTGTTCTATATTGTGAACAATCTAAAATATGATTTTAAGGGATGAAGATGTTCATAGTTTTAGTTGTACATAAAATTTCATCATTAAATATTATTTCCAATGATTTTATATGGGTTTAAAAAATTAATAATAAATTTAAAAATTAATCCATAATTGATTATTTAAAAATAATTTTAAACAAAAATTAAATAGATATAAGGTTTTTGATTTAAAACACAATGTTCAATTGATTTATGAAATATTTTCTATTTAAAATATTATAATTTTAAAACATATACATTAATTTTGACCATTAGTTGATATAAATATATGTATGTGACTTTATAATTCTTATTATTTAGCCCTATTATTTGTATTGTAGACATATTTGGATTATTCTTCGAAACACCCTTCTTTTTTAAGAGAGTAATGGAATTTATAATATCTTCTAGAAGAAGTCATAATTATTTTTCAAGGATTTATGAGTTTAATGGTTGAGTAAAATTTATTGATTCACTTCATTTAATCCCCTATAACAATTTATTTCCCCATAAAATTTATTCCTCTTTGAAATCCCTTAAAAGTTATGGGTAACTTATTAGGTTACTCTACTAAACCATTTTTTAGGTAATTGTAAATGAATATATTACATGTTAAGTATTGGGTGAAGGGTTATTTCATGGTGTTATTTCGGAGTTAATAAAGATATAATTGGGAGAGTTTCTAGTATGTTATCCTTATTTATAATTGAATGTTCACAAGTAAATTTCAATTAAAATTTGTTCATTTCCATTATTTGTTATAAAAATTAAGAACCAAGGAATAATATTTTATAGTTTTACATGATTTCTCAGATAAAATATCTATAATATAGGTAATGGTATTGTTATGGGTGGACAATTTTGTATAGAAATGTATGTGGAATATTTCCTTGAACATTGAATTAATAATAATTTATTCTACTATAAGATTTATCATCCTCATTGTGGCTATAACCCCTTCATATTTTGGAATATATTTCTCTATAAAGTAACACCTTATTCCATAACTTGTTTTATAAACATCACTAAACTAAAATGATCCATGAAATATTAGATAAATATTACTAAGATAACTTAAGAATTAAAAACTTGAAGTGAATAAAAATATATTAATAAATTGAAAATTCCTATAAGATATTATTAAGAACACATAGTGCCTTAAATGAAATTCTTTTAATATAAATTGCTTTTTTTGTACAATAATTTTATTTAAAATAATAGTAGATAAATTTTATAATTTAAATTTTTTTAAATGAAAATATTATTTTGATTAATAAATTCAATATTATATTAGGAATAATTTATTTATTTTTTATAAATTTATAATTTCTAAGTTAATAGTGAAAATATAATTTATAACAAATTAATTTTTTTATAAATGTATCATTATATAAGAAAGATATAGAAATTTATTAATAATTTTAATTAATAAATATGTATTTAATGGGTAAAATTATTTATTTAAAATATTATTTTGAACTCACAAAACCTTTTTTTAATTTTTATAAAATAGGTTCCATTTATTCCAATTAAAAAAACTATGAAGGATATTTTTAATTAATAAACTTTAAAGTAAAATTATATATTTGATTGATTTGAAAGAATGTTTTTTAATTTGTTTTATAATAAATTAATTTTTATCATGGAAATTTATAACATTGGTAAGTCTTATGAACAACATAAATTTTATTCTTACAAATCATTTTTTTAACAATATTTTTATGTTTAATATATATTAGTTATGAAATAAACATTTCTAAAACTTAGATATTTTATTTGATAAAATTATTTTAATATTTTAAATAATCATTTTAAAATTATTAAAAAAGGATAAATTTAATTTTGGTCATTAAAATTAATTACCACGGTGAAAAAAATTAGTTACCATGGTAAAAGAACAAAAGGTAAAAGGAGTATTAGTGTTTTTTTAAATTCTTAAAACACTTATAAAAAATCCCACAAGGATGTTTATGCGGGTTGGATCAAAAAAATCTTCCCCTTAATTATTTTAAATTTTTTGATCCTTTTTGTTTTTAATAGTGACATACCATTTTTGAATGATAATGTGTAATTTAAAAATTACTCACCTTGTCACTTAAAAAAGGGGATATATTCCACCAGTTCATGATACAAATATCCTTATCATATAATCCTAAACACATCCAATATTTTTCCTCCTAGAATCCTCTCTCATGTTCATGAGCCTCTAGTATCAATTACTTATCTTAATGACTCTATTTTCAATGGGATTTTTTATGAAAAATATCAAGTTCTCAATGTGGTTATTTTTTACTCTATAGTTTTTTTAATATACATATTTAAAAACAATTCTAGATACTTTAACCTAATTAAATGGGTATTATTTTTATTCATTAATGTTATTATATTAATGGGAAAGACATTATAAAAAAATTTCCATCAACTATGAAGAAATTTATTTCAATCATGTGTACGTGAAGACTAGCACCACCATGAAGTGATTCTTTTTTCATCAATGCTTTTCTTGGTTGTTAAAAGGTTAAATTTGATGAATTAATATGTTGAAAATTTTATAATTAAAATTCATAAATTTTTATTTCTCATATACTTTCATTCAATCCCTTTCATTGATAAAAAGAATCGTTAATTATTGGTATGTTTGGACTACAACCTCCATAAAAGATATATTTTTTCACTCTATTATTTTTTTATGAAACAAAAAATATATTAACATCTAGTTAACCATATTAATAAAACCTAAATAATATCAATATTCTTATTTAATAATGATATTATGCCAAAATAATCAATTTAAAAACTATACTCACCCACCAATGTGTCCTGTTTCTTTTTGGATCAGTTTAACCATCCACACAAACATTGAAATAAAGATATGTCACATATAATAATGAACAAATAAATACTATTACTATTAAAATTTAATTAAAATTTAACAATTTATTTATGGTTCTGGAATACTTATATTAATATTTTACTTCTTATTAATAAACAAAAAAAATTCATCTGAATTTTCCAATATAAGATCACCACCAACATTATCATCAAGAATTATAATTAAAATACTTATGGAATGAATATATAAAATTATTAATCTATATAATATTTCTATTTTTATTCTTATAATGATATTAGTGGGTTAAATTTGAATCTATAAACAATAATCAATATCATCACTCTGTAATTAGTATTAAACCAACAATTGAAGCTAATAGCATGAAATGATGAAGATAAAATTTAACTAAATAATACATTTATAATAAATTACTGTAAGTGAAGCTTTAATATATTTATAACTATTTAAAAAAGGTTATTAAGATATTATATTTTTTATACAAGTTTTTAGATATCATTAGGTGAAGAAGGATCTATTGTATGTGGCTCTTCCTGACCCAACTTATTCTCTTATATCAAAATGAGTCAATTTTTTCTATAGTTTAACAAGATATTTTTCTTGTACTATATGATGAAACTATAATTCATTATCTCTATAGTGATAGTGGAATTGTAATTTATATATTTTCCTTGATGAATTTATTTATCAAATTTTTATCATTATTGAGAATAATTTACATCCTCTTTAAGGATATTTTCTCATCCTTATCTATATTACCCATTTCCAACAATATTAACCATTATACATGGAATCATTTTATGTGTTTCCTCAAGTTACCTTAATATAACTTGTTATATTTAAAATTTATATTTTTTTAATCATTTTATTATATCAGTTTTTAATAAAGGTGTTTCATAATATTGAAATGGTTTTCCGTACTTTTATTAACAAATTATTTTTCCTATAAACCACATTTTCTATTGTTAATATTTATATATTTTTATTGATATATTTTTTGATGTTTTTTTAAATAAGGTTTTTTCAATTTTTTAACTTCACCTTTCAAAAATTACTTACGAATGTTCTCTAGAACTTATTCTCTTACAATAATGTTAAAATAATTCTTTAAAACACTTTGATGGTTTCACTACCATTTAATTTTTATCTCTAAATAATTTATTTTCATGAGAATTATTTTTCTTTAATGAACTTTTAAATAATCATAAAAAATAAGATTTTGGATTGAGTGTTTTTTTTCTATCAACGAGTTATATTAATGATATCAATTTGATGATACCATCATGAAATATTATGAAACCCATTTTCATTTCCTTGAGTTCATTATGATTTGATTAATGAAACTCATTTTCTTACAATGGGATTTCATGATATGTTGAAGGGTTGAACTATTTTTGCAAACAAATGTGTGATTAATGAAGGGTGGGGTCCTATATCACCATCTGTTTAATTAGTTATGATGTTAAATCTCCTGAGATAATAAAGGGTGGATATTATGGTATTTATTTACAACACAATTTGTAGATATTCTTGTATTTTTTTAGAAAATAAAGGTTGGACAAACATGTATTTTTTCAAAACATAATGGGGGGAATGATTGGATTTTTCAAAATATTATGTTTTTCAATTCTTATCATTATCCCTTGATTCCTTTATATTGTATGTTTCAATGAAATGTTATATTATTATGTAATATGCATATGATTAATCTCTATTAATCATTTTAATTATCTTACAATCTCATGTTTTGGTATATGTTTTTACATTTCATAATACAGTCCATTTTATCATTACTTATAGATATCTATTATTGCTCGATATTCTTTTTAATAAGATATTTATCGCTTGTCCATGTTTTTCAATAAGCTTATGATGCAACCCTTTATGGAAAATCCATATTCATTTCCCCATACTAAACATTTAACCTTGCCCCATTCTTTTGTTTCCATTCGCAAGACTATGGAGATGAGTATATCATGTGATAATTCTATAAGAGTCTAGTGTGGATCAATAATAGGTAAATGTCCAAAAGTATCATAAAATAAGTTTTTTTATGTCAATGATCCTTAAATACACCAAACCTAATATTTATGGGAGTATGACTAACTTTGAGATGTATTTTCTAACATATATAAACTATATAAGATAAATATATGTATATCTTGGGTTTTCTCACTTGGTATAAATCCTTTGTGTAAAGTATGTATTCTATTAATTGGATCTATGAATGTTGGTATGGCATGCCTCAGACACATTTTTTTATAATTACCCTCAAAAAATTAAACATTTAGATATAATTTTCAATGACCTAATGATTAATTAATTTTATTATATCGTTATGTGGAGACATAAGATTCATAAGAAACATATATAAATCATGAATAATCTTGATATTGAGGTAATATTTTCATATTATTTAATCTTGAGTACACAGACTAATTATCTATGAATATATGTCATAAGTAGTTCAGGGATTTATATTAATGGTTAAAATGATTAGAAATGGAAATAATATGAATTAGATAGTTGAATTAATATAGGATCCATTAAAAACTATATATATGTAGATTTAATATTTTTAAAAAAATATAAATTGGAAGTTTGAATGTTATTGTGATACAAACATTTCAGGAATTCATAGATGATATTTTCTATAAATTAAAAATATAAATTTTCTGAGAATTGGTAAAGATAAAATATTTATTAATATTTTTTCATTTAATTAAATCTCTCAAAACTACGAAAAAGTGGGTTTTTATCAAATTTTTGTATAATTTTGGATTATTTAAGAGATTATTATTACTTCATCATATTTTAGTAATTTTATGGTCCAAATTGTTTTTTATAATATTTATTTAATATAAAACCCATTTCCCTTAATTTTAAGAATAAAGGTGGAAGTAAGTGTTACATTAATGTTGAGTAAAAATTACCAGCATTTTCAATGACATATTTTATTCAATGGTTACCATGAATGATAAAAATTTCAACATCATGTTTTTCTATGTAGAATAGTTTAGTAGACTACAAAAGTATAATTGAGTTAAAAAATAATTATATGATTCAACCATGATTCATCAATAGAAAAATGTGGGTAATAAAATAAATTTTTTATACAATAACCTAGAACAAAAATGAACTAAAAGTGACACAAGAAAATCATGATATTATAGAAGGTTTTTCTATAAGTTGAATAACATGAAAAAATAAAAATTATGAAATAACTAATACTAAAACTATTATTTTTTAACAAAAATAGGAAAATATAGATAAATATAAATACATTAGTTAATTCAGAGTAAGTAAATGAGTTTAAATTAAAGGAAGAATTATATGGTAATTGAAGAAAATTATTTATTTTTAATTTTATATATGCATATATAATTTAGGAAATAGTTGGAGTGATGGGAGACAGTAACAATTTTTTTATAATATTAACATGACGTGAAAATTTATGAGAGGAATAATAATGTATATAAAAAAATATAAAGGATAATTGATTAAATTGAAATTGTATTTTAGATGTTATAATATATTTTTTTTGATTTTATAATTTTTGGAATGACTCCTTGTATAGAAAACATTGATCAATTAATTAGATTTATAGGTTGCATGGGTGATATGTAACAAGAAAAATATTTTTCATGACATTATTTACCTAAATTGGGCACCCTGATAGAAATATAGATAGATTTACTTCATAAATAGAAATTTTTACACCCAAATATTGTATTCTACCAAGAGAGTGGGGGAGAATTATGATATTGAGGATTTAATGTTTATCCTTAATCATGATATTTTTTACCCTTTTGATGAACAGTCTTATATCCCAAACTATCAATTTTAAGATAATGAATTATTTTAAAAACTATCGATGATTCTTCTTGCATAACTTGAATGAACTTATCAATGTATCATACATGAAAGTGTACTTTTTCACCTGAGACACTAAGTGCACTTCATTATATATGATTAAAAATAGAGTAGCTTAACTGACACTCTAAATTCACTTTCAACAAAAAACACTAAAAACCATAATAATCTTCACATAAATAAGTGATCATTGATTTCTCTAAGATGTTATTATTCTCCAAAAATTTATTATATGAAATAATACTAAATTTATTGTTTTACTTTGGCACTAAAAGTCAAACTTCAAGTAAGCATTTTCTCTTGAATACCCTACATTGTTTTATTCAACGTTCATAGGTATGATATTGGATATCCCTTATTTTAGTTCTAAGATAAATTAAATCTCTAAAAAATTACTCTTATACATCATTATACTTATTTATTCAAACTCTATAGGATCTCTAATACTCACTTGAACTGTTTTGTGATGTTTTATGGGATTTCATCTGACTTCTTTGATTTAAAGGTTGAGATGAAATCATCATCATATATCATTATAATATCATTCCTATTGTTATCCATAACATAATTTTGTTATTAAAATCCACAAAAATATGAAAAACACTTTTAAATTCCTTTACAAAACTCTACTTTCATTTTTCTATAGAATGTACAGGCTGTCTAGAAAAAGATTGCCCAGGGTGTGGTATCTTCTTCGGTAACATGGTAAAATTACTCTGTGAATTCTAAATGAAATGGATAATTTTCTTATGGTGTATTCATTTTAATAGTTTTTATAAAATATAGTTTCATTTTTTATTTTACTATAACCCTAAAATCTTTATCTATCTTAATGCACCCACAATCTCAGTAGGATCTCTTGAAACATGATTTTTTTATAGAACTGGTTGTGGTATGGTCCATAAATCTATGATATGGTACCACATTGACTCTATTTTACACCATACATTCACTATTACAAAAATATAACCACTATAGTGAAATAAATTTCTGGAGTGTGGATATATCTAGCTATAATCTAATTGTGGTGAAACCTTCTCTCCATGGTGAAAAACCCCATAAAACTCCATATAAACCAAAAAAATGATTTTCCACCCATATAGAATGTATTATCATATTAAAAAATTAGATATGAAAAATATTAATGAATTATATATTCTATGTTCTGTGATGTAGTCGTCAGATTTATGGAGATCCATTCCATTGAGACATATTGTTTCATAATACTTAAAAATAAATATTCAATAATTAAAACACGAGTATCATAATGGACTACTAACATTGGAATACTAGGTTCTTAATATATAAATCAAGGAATAATTATTTTAATTTCCATAGTGAGATCCTAAAATCACTTAATTCTCTTAAATATAAATGGGATACATAAATAAAGGGGATTAAAAATCCCAGTAAGGGAATTAACATGATAAGGAATCATGACATGTGAGTCAAATATATAACATGATATTTTAAAATATAAGGCACATGATTAATGATAAGGAATAATAACATCAGGAAAAGTTATCATAAGATCAAGGTTTCATATCAAATTCGGAAGATTCATAAATAATTATATTATTATAAGTCATGGTTAACTGAAAATACAACATCACAGGGTGGATAGAGTCCAATATTGTATTAAATTCACTCCCTAATCCCACACATAATACTTCATGAAAATAAAACATTACCCAATGCATTAGAGCTATATCTAGGAACATACATCATTACATTTTCATGATCTATGTATAAATGGAATAGTAAAGTTATATCATGTAATTGGTAAGTATTTATGACCTTCAATAGAAATTAGGTGCATTATAGAACATGTATATCAAAGAATAAAGTGTGAGACGAAACTCGTAAAATGTTTTTATCATTGTGGTGAGAGTAAATATATTGGATGATTGTGTGTAAAAAATTTATATCCTAAAAAATAAAATTTTAGGTACAATTAAAATATGTAAAATTTAAATTCACATGATATATTTTTGTAATATAATCATTAAATTAGGCATTTAACCCAATGGATGAGAATTTAGTTACGAAACCCATTACCTAACACTTCCATTTTGATGATAATTATTTAAACACATGTATGGTGGTTAAAAAATGTTATTAACTTACAATATAATAATATTATTATTTATAATATCATATACGATCCCATTTATGACATGTTACTATGAATTTGTTATTAATCAATCGTTATCACTATTAATTCGGGTGTTAATTACCATGTTTTACTAGGCATGTTTTTTCATGAATGTTCTAGATTAGGAAAATATGATATAGCTAAATAATATAAATAATAAGATTAATTATATAAATATTTTTTTTATTAGTTACATATTTAGAATCACTATTTTCTTTTGAACATGGGGAATGAATCACATCGCTTCTTTGAAATGGTTTAATGTACATATGTATGAGTGATGCTATCATTTCACTTATAGGTGAAAGGGTAGGGATGTGGAATGAATATTAATTTTAAATAATCAACATAATGTTATATATATCACATTTATTCATTAATTTTTTCTATTTTTACATTCCTTGTAATGCGTAATTTGAAAATGAATCACATTGCTTTGTGATGTGGTAGTCCATTATACACACGAGTGATACTATCGTATTCACCACAGAATGGAAAGAAAGAATTTGTTTGTGATATTTTTATTAAAAGAGTATAATTTTATCATAAATATCATATATAATAATTATATAAATAATTATACCTTATCCTGATAAGTGTTTATAGAAAATGAATTACGACGGTTCGCAAGGTGGTGGCATGTTGTACACCTGATCCACAGTTTTGGTTCCCATTTCAGGGATGAGGATACGGATATAAGTCATGAACGTAACATAAAAAACTTATATGTATATATATAATTCTTATTTTATTATATCATCATTATTTAATAAAATTTGGATTTTTTGGAGTAAGAAATAAAATAAAATGATCAGTTAAGGATGTTACCTCTTCTTTAGAAAACTTCTTTTAGTTTAAACCAAAAGCCTTCATAGGTATGATTAATGAAAAAATATGTCTTATAGGATGATATAAGGGAATTAGAAAATTTATTTGGGAATTTAATATCTCAAGCAATTGGTTTTGAAAGTGTGGAAGGGAGAGGATAGGGGTTGGCATTTACAGGTTGGGGACGAGACACACCTGATATTTTTGAAACGAATGAATTTCACCCAAATTTTTCTCCAAAACAAATTTTCTAAAATGTTCAATTTTCAAATACAATAATAAATATGGTCTATATATAACCATAAAAATATTAATATTTATGTTTTGTGTCCAATTTAACCTTTATCTTTAATGTTTAATCACTAAAAAAATGGTTTCTACCTCAACCAATGTAATTTTTTTACAATTTCCAATATTAATTATTGTAAAACCATATAATGGAATTATAATATAGTATTAATTATTCTAATAAAATACATGGAATCCATTTTTTCAAATTCATATCACACCAGTAGAAGAATTTAATTTAAAATTAAAACTTCAGTTGTGTTGAAAGTTTTGTTTTCCAAAAGAAAAACTTTATAAATCATTCAACAGTTATTATATAAAAATTCTATATAAAATTTATTAAATTGACTAAAGTTTAATTAATAAATATATAACTAAACTAATTTTACATTCAAAATAGAATTAAAATAAAATGGGTCTTGTAAATTATTTAAATAAAAATGTTGTTGATAATAAAAAATATATTTTTCACTATTTATTGTATATTGTAACTTTCCATAAAAATAAAAAAAATCACTAAAATATTTTTTTTATGATGATTTCAAAAAAGATGCTAAATCTTTAAAATAAATTTTCTAAAAGTGGTAACATTTAATTTTAATGTTTGTGGTAAAATCACACATAATCCTCCTTTTAGAAAAATACATTTTATCAGAAAAAAATTTCTTTTTTAAATGATTCTTATTTTATATACCATTAATATATATTAATTTGTTTTATTTTATAAATGTTTAATATATATTTTTTTCATAATTTTTTAATTACTATTCATAATAAAAAATAAAATATCTAGGTTATCATTACTATGTTTAAATAATAATATTTTAATAATGTATCATGGTTCATTTAAACATTGTGTTGCATGCATCACAAGTTATTCATGATATTGAATTTAATAAAAAAATAAATATATCATAATGTCTTGTGGTATTACTGATGTACACTAGGCATGTGGTGTTGGTAAAATTAATTAATTTTTCCCAGAGGGTGTTGTAGTATTGGTGACCAAAGTTTCCTCTAAAGAGTAGTTTTTTAATCAAGTTTTAAAGAGTGAATACTAAAATAAATGAAACATAATTAAGTAACTAAGAAGAAAAGAAATTTTTTTATGAAGATCATATTAGAGAAAAGTGATTTTATTTATGCTTGGGTTCTCTTTTTTTAATGCTATCATAGTCCTGTAAAAACGAATTTTTTGTATTTATTTATTTTTTAATGAATTGATTAATAATAATTTCTCATTTTTTATCCTTGATTAAGATTGATATAAATTGAAAATAATCCACAAAATATCCATGCTTGGACTATTATCCTTCCAATGTGGTAAATTCACATAGTATCACCTCAGGATCACCTATGAAATACCAAATTAGGTATTTAGTATTGAAATTGTCCAAATTAGTCTACTATTTCTACCGAATGTGTTTAGTAATCACTAAAACCTTTTCCAATTGACCCTAGATCACCCAATCATTTTGATCCAAAACCAAGAATACGGAGAAAAAATTTATCAATCATAAAAATTTAAAATATTCAAATTTGAAATAAAAAATCAATCATATCCCATTCTGATTAAGAATACTTGAATCGAAAACCATTTGAAAAATAAAAATATATAAGAGAATTTGGTAAAAACTAAGTCTCAATCATCACATTTGGTCACCTCCCCTTCACCCATACACAAAATCTTATACCCCACCATTAAAATATAAATAATGGGGGTTGAAAAGACCAAAGGCATAATAGAATTATAGAAAAATAAAATCTATAAAAACTTAGTATCCAACAGTAGCAGCGGGTTTTCCCTCATAATCCCATTGATCCATCGATCCTCATCTGGTGGTACAAAATACTTGTATTAAAACAAGTATGTAACCTCATTATTTTAATAATTTGTATCTTTTTAAATATTCTCAAATTAAAAATATACATTTTTAAAGATATTCATCATTGATTCTACTAAATTCCTGGGTGTTTCCAAATTCAAGTTCTTTTGTGAAATTACACAGTGATGGTAGAACCATAAACCATTACTATTCAAAATTATAGCACAAATCTACCATTGGTGGAGCTTACATAAAAATTTCTATGAGTTCTCTTCCTTTATCAGACCAAATAGTGGCAGTATACATGACCTCGTCATGATTTGGTGTTTTATAAAAATTAGATGGTTACTCAATGGTAGATTATATCTACCATTTAATAAATGATATATTACATCTAACAGTGTCACAAACTTATGGTTCTTCAATAAACTATTTCATGGTTCATGTCCATGATGCAATGTTGCGTCTTGGTGGTGCTTTTCAGGATAGGATTTGGTGGTGTTGGTGACAAGAAACATCAACTGATGGAGTACAGTGATATTGTTGATGATATTTTACCATATCTACCATCTCAACTATGGTAGATTGCATATACTATTACACCAACGGAAGATTACATATATCTTTGTACCAATAGTATATCACATATAACATTGCATGGTGCACAAGGTAGTGGGAGTGTGGCTTCTCAGTGGTTTTCATTCATATTTGATATGGGAATCATTGAGATATTATGGAGTACCATTGATGATTAGATATTCTACAAAGATTTTCTATGAATAGATAAAATGAGGTTGAGGATTCCAGATCTCTACCATGGTGGTTCTCCAGTAAGTTGTGTGATGGTCTAAAAAATAACCTTGTTCGGGTCATTAATTTGAAATTGGCTTCAAACTTCTTCAAGAAGGACATATATGAGTTCTTCTAAGTCCTCAAATAGGATCCATGTTAGAATAGGGCATCAGTGGTCAAAGTAAATCACATGTTAGAGCTCCCATGTAAAATAGAATCTCCTCCTAATGCAACCTTCATAGTGACATGATGAAGCATTTTGATGGTCTTCATGGATGTTAGAACAATATCATGAGATGATCCATCAAATTGGTAGGCCTCAACAGTGGTAAAAAGATCATGTTCACGTTTCTAAGAGGTTGACCATAGTGGTTCCAATGAATACCAGTTTGGGAAGTTGGGGATGATGGCAGTGAGTGTGGCGGAGTATGGTTGGGTCATGGGTCAGGAAATGTCCAAGCGTGAGGTGAGATCATGGGTACAGGGTATGGAACTGTTTGATTAAATAATAAATAGTACCAAGTTGATTTCGATTCGACATTATAATTTCAAATAGGAGGTGTGATTGTTCATTATAAAATTTACCACATTCCCTGTTAAAATTATTCTCTAGATATTGGATCATGATAAACAAATACACACATGGTCCACTCCCCACCTGTGTGGCCAGACCGGGCTTTGGCTCAAATGTGCACCTCCATCATCATTGGATCTCCCTACAGGGTAATTGTACATAGTTATGATACACCCATGTGCATTGTTTCTTATCCTACTAGTTGGAAGGGCTTCCCATGGGGCCTCCTTGTCTGATCGGCCCTCTTAAGGGCTGGCTAAGTGGCTTAGTGTTCCTTTTTCTTGAGTTATAGCCATATTTTTTCCAGTTTTTGACAGCATAAAAAAAATAAAAAACATAATATACATTGTATTAAATATTAAAATAAATACGTATATTGAAAATTTATAAAAAAATTAGACCTTTTAAATAATTTATTTCCACGTTTATAATTTCCCACATATTAATTAAAATTTTAAATTTAAGGGAATTATTCATAAAAAACATTCAAAAAACTTAAATTATGTGTAACAATATGCATGAAAAATGAGTGTGTCAAATACAACCACACATTTAACATGATTTTCTATAATCATAAATATCAACATTAAAAATAAGACGTCATAATTATTATAATTTTTTAAATTTCAACAAAATAAAATAAATTTATTATAAATGTAAAATAAAATTTTAAAAATCTATATAAAATATCAATTTAACTTCTCATTAATCAGTTAAATAATAAATTCTAGTATTTTAATTATTTTCATATAAAAATTATGGAAGTTATTCTTCCATTCATTAAATATTTTAAATTTATTATTATTAAACATTCCAAATCATGATTTCTCCCACCTTTGAATATTTTCTATCATCACTCGTGATACGATTTAGGTGGAGTTATGTGCATATCCTGAAAATATTTTCCTAATCTATATGCTTGTATAGGAACTACATTCTATAATTTTTAAACAAGAAACAGAGATGAAATCACAAGGGATTTACAATAAAGGTTTATTTACTCCAATGCTTAAGATTAGTAGGAATTGATGTCTAAAATATGAGGCTCAAGGATGATGTTAATATCTAAATTATAGTGCATGATATCAATAGTTAAGGATAAATTAAATTAGACACTTCAATGTAGAAAATCCACTTTCCCCAAACTAAGGGTAATGGCTATGAAATATGAAAGTATAATGAATGATTTTTTCCTTCTTAAATTTTCTCAATTTTTTCATTAATTTTTTATTTATTTTTTTCTTAATTTTATTCTAAGAATTATTCTCATACCCAACAAATTACTACCTGTGGTAAATATCATTTTTATGGTGATGATAATTTTTTATACTCACAAGTCACAACACACATTCTTATACTCTTTTTTTTCATTTTTTTCATTTTTCTCAAGAAGGTAAAACTATAAAGCATAATGAATGAATACAAAAACTTATTAATACCCACAAATAACACCCTCATTTATTCACTTAAAATTTAAATCATCCATTACACCAAGACTTCCTCCACCCCCACACTTCATTTTTGAAATATCATGAAAAATAATAAGAGTGTAGTAGGAATGGATTAAATTGTCTTGAAATGTGGATCATCCCAAAAAAGTTCATTCATGGTCTCTATGGGATAATCAAAGTTTTATTAAAAGGTCTCCTCAAGAATAATATCCTATCAAATGATGCCTAAATAATTTTAAATATGTTTTTCATAGTCATTAGCTTTGACAATATTCAATGCAAGTTCTGGTAGGTGGTATGTCCCAAGATCACCCAAGAAATATTCTCAAGATAAAATAGAAATTAACCATTCTATAAATCCTCTTTATAATGGGAAAATGATATTATAAATTCAATCATGGGATATAAAATAATAATAATCAATTCACAAAAAAGTTACAAATTCTATGTGAAAAATGGTATCTAAATATCACTTTCTAGAATCAATAAATTCTTTCAAATAATGAGTCATCATTTTAATATCAATGATTAAAATTAATTAATCACTTATTCATTTAAATCGTTAAATATTATTATTATTTATTTATAAAACATATAATCACAAGATTTCACTGAATTTAATGACTCTTATATAATTCACTTGAAAATAAATTCAAGCATTGGACTGTAATTTTTAGTTCAACATAGTTGTCAAAATCCCCATTTAAAATAGAATTTCATAAAATTAGATGAATTTGTAAACATAATCAATGACATAATGATGTCCCTATTCCCATGTAGATTTTTTTTCTACTTTTTTATTATTATTTTGGTCTTCTTATTGACTTCTTTCATGGATGTACTATATAAAAACTTATAATAGTGTCAAAACCATTCTGAAAAAGATCACAGGGTTATGGGGAGAGGAAAATAAATACTAAACTTCCTAAATGGTAAGAAAATAGTAAAAATAATCTCACCTATTAGAATTTTCTATGGTTACTTTCATTATCTTGACCAAATATAATGAGGGGAAATAATTTGATGGGTTGGATAATTCTAAGCTTTGACACCGGTTCTTGTGGTATATCCCTATGGAAAATATTTAGCCACTTCCCATCAATAGTGAATAGTTTTACTTATTCTTTTATATTAATAACAATGGAACAAATGGGATAGAAATTAGTAACTAAAAATTTTCTTCATACCTAGAATATTCTATAAATGGATTTTACATTAATATAGAATTTTATAATAGTACATGGTCTCCATGTTGAATAGTATTTTTTAGACTAGCTTATCATGTTCCACTATAGTCCTATCTATGTAAATTTTTTAGTTTTTTAAGTCATCTAATTTGATTTCCTCCAGTTCATGAAACTATAGTATTTTATCTTTCCAATCACTCATCAATTCTAAATTCATCTATTTTACAGTCCAACAGGCTTGGTACTCCAACTCCACTAGAATATGGACACATTATCTATAAACAACCTATAATGGATCATACCTATAGGTGTTTTGTGCTATCTTCTATGAGAAAAAGGTTTCTGTAAGCCTTTATCTCTAATCCTTATTTTTTGGTTTAACTATTATCTCTACGATACCAGTAATATCCTAGTTGGATACATAAGATTGGTTATTTCTCTATGTCTGGTAGTGTATAGATGTTTCTTATATACCACAAACTTTCTAAAAATATCCACTATCATTTTCTTACAAAAATGAGTCCCTTGGAAACTGATAATGGCCTATTTCACTCCAAACCTACAAAAGATGTTATACTATAAAAAATCACATAAAAATTTTGAATAATAAGTATTGGGGTCATTAGATTCCACCCATTTAGATACATAATCAATAGTAAGTAAAATATAATAATTCCAGAAGACATAGGAAATGTTTTTATGAAATTAATTCCCCATAATTCAAAGATTTCACAAACAAAATTATGGGTTTTTGAGGAGTCTCTTGTCTTTTTGAAATATTTTTAGAATAATTAAACTTCTCATGTTTTATACAATATTCATGAAAATATTAAAATATTTTTTTTCAATAAATCCCATTTTACAATACTTTTATATTAGATATTTGATTTCATAATATGAATCCATAAGCAAGTGTATGAAAAAATTCAAATAAAGATTTTATTTCACTTTACGGTAAGAACCTCATTATGACTTGATTATAATATATTTTCACCTAAAAGTTTCTTCTTAAATATATAATCTAGATATATACATATATTTTTTCATTTCATGATTGTAAAGGTGTTAAGGTACCTGATATTTGGCCAAATAATTCATAATATCAACCTACCATGGCACTTCACCTTCCACTATGTAGAGTCACTCTACAGGTATGTGAATAATGAGTTGGATCAGTTATATAAATTTTTTTAATAGTGTTTGTAATTCCATTGAGATGATCAATAACATGATTTTTAGATCCCTTCTTATTCTTGATCTCCATGTTCAATTCCTACAATAGTAGTATCCATCATACCTTCTTTGATATGGCATCATCCTTCTTCATCATGTACCTAAGCTTTGTATGATTATAAAATAAATACACTTTAGATATGAAAAACTATGATCTAAATTTATCCCATGAAAATACAATTGAAAATAATTTTTTTAGTAGTTGTATAATTGATATGAGTTTTATACATGGTTCTTGAGAAATATGTTATGAAGTGTGGTCTTGTTTCATTTATATGGGATAATACTACTCCTATAACTTGGTTTGATGCATCACAAAGCAACTAAAATGGGTGGTCCCAATCTAAGGGTCTCATAGTTATTGGGTTCATCAAGTTTTCCTTTATCTCATCAAATTCCTCCCTAAAATTATCAATAAAAAACGTTATATTTTTTTAAAAGTAATCTCAAAATATGACATATGATCTTAATAGTGTCCTTGATGAATATTCTATAAAATCCAAAATAGAAAAAAAATATAATATGTATCATATTTATGGGATATGGTAAATAATTGATTACATCAACTGTAGAATTATTCACCTCAATGCCTTTTTTTAAATGATATGACTAAACAGTATCCATTTTTCAACCATAAAGGGACACTTATCAAATCTGAAAATATGATTTTTTTTCCTATGAAGTTATTGAAAAAAAAAATTCATATTCTCTATGGAATGATCAAATGAGATACCAAAAATAGTAGTGTAATCTAGAAATAAATTTAGGTTTTCTTCAATGTTAATTGAGAAACTTTTGACCATACACTACTGAAATGTACATGAGGTAATTGACTACCCAAAATGAATCCTCTTGTAAGAAAAATTTCCAAATGGCAATGTGAATTTTCTCTTTTAAGGGTCTTATAGGTAAATTGGTATTTAAAATTAACTAAAAAACATCCAAGAAATAATAATATATCCTTCCAACCAACCTATCAAGCATTTGTTATACTAACGAGGTAGGGAAGTGGCCTTTTTGGGTGTGTTGGTTGATATTAATATAGTAAATAAACACTCTAAAAATGCTATAAAATCCCATGGAGAATAATTAATTATTCTCATATTTTACTATTATAAAACCAGTTTTCTTTTGAATCACAAGGATGTGGATAAACCATTGTGAGTTAGAAATTGGGTATATTGTGTCTACTTACAATAGTTCTTTAATCACTAATGGTGGGTTTAATCCTTCTCTATGGTTTCCTAACATTTATATATTCCCCCTCTAAATAGATTCTATGGTAACATACCATTGGTTTAATTAAAAGGATTCCTCTAAGGATCCACTATATGTAAGGGGTATTTCTTTTCAAACAGTCAATTAAATTTTTTTCGTGGACTTAGGATAGATGGTTAGCTATGATTACTATAAATTTTTCTCCTTACATATGATATACTTATTTTAAGACACATGTGAGATGTTTTAATTCTATATTTGCGTGTTTCATTAGATATGATATTCAATTATAATTCTATAGTAAAAAATATATGATATCCTTACTAAAGCGTATTATATCAGTTTCTTAAAGAAAATTATCAAATAATTCATATGTTACTTCTTCTGGAGAATAATTTATAGATTTTTGACTAATCAATTATTCCTTATTATTTTAAAAAAACGGTGGTCTCTTGAGGATAAAAATCTTATAATCATTCCTAATTCATCAATATAATCAATACATTCTTCATGGAAATCACAAAGGATGAATGATCATTTGAAGGGTTCTTCTTGGAGTACTGAACATTTAAGTACACCTTACTATATCCCAGCTCCATGTTGAGGGTTCCTTCATGTACATTAATGATATTTTTAGTTTCCTGTAGTAATTTTCTTCCAAAACTATTTTTTTGAATTCCATTATTATTTACCTTCCTCTATTGAGAGAACATAAAAGTCTATTGCGAAAACTAGTCCTTCAACTCCCACTATAACAACCTCTAAAACATCAATATGAAAAAGTGTGGATCGATTTTCTAGTTGGAAGCCCACTCATTTTAGATTTATTTAATCTATTTTCCAAGATGAAAAAAAGAATTTAGACATGAAAATAATGTAATAAAAAAGATCCCATAGGGCATAAAAAATTTTATAGTACCAATGGTGTGAGGTATAGAAATTGTCCCCAGATCATGATATTTTTTGGTAATAATAGGTAGATAATGGGAAAGACACTTCTCCCAAAGTTGATCATATTGCTCCCATAATGTCTCTTTTTTTGGAAAAATTTTAATTTAGGAATTTATTGTATTATATAATCTTTTGGATGTCTTCCAAGATAGATGCCTAAATATTAACATTTTGTCATGTATCTTGGATAAATCTTCGATGTTATTCATTGTCAAACATATTATATTTTGTAAATATATATGGAAATGGATAGGGTATTCCATTATTATCCATTTTTTAACTTTTTAATGGAGTTTTAGATCATTCCTTCATAAATATTATCATAGTTACTTCCTCAATCTTCTTGTATTCTTGTCTAGTAGAGTTGTTTACTCTTTTAAAATATGTCCAGAATTTGGGGAATTCCCAGTATCCCATTATTTTTGATCAACTTGACTTTCCTTGGGTTCTGGTGGTTGAATGACCATACCACCCCTTATGATGATCATTCATACACTATCTTTAGTGTTTTTATCGTATGATTTGGATGTTTACCTAGTTTATTATGAAATATTCCCACGAGATTCTCAAATTAATTTGTTAAATCCTTTAATATATATTATCAACTCCTAAATATATTTTCCTTTCAATCGTTTGATTAGTGGTTCTCTAGATGAGGGATGTCGGTAGTGTTTTTGTTCAAAATAAGTAGGTTTATAAGATTATTGTTGGTATTGTTACACGTACAGTATCTAGAAAGGGGTTGAGTTATGGGGTTCTTGGTAGATAGTGGGTCTATCTTGACATTGTTTTCTTGAAAATACTTGTGATTTTACTTATTTCCATGGTTAGTTTTGTTTATACTATTTGGGATTTGATGTGTCTACAAATCTCAAAATAATATGTACCTCAATATATTGATGTTTGATTTTATGGATTAATGAAAACAAACCACAAACCTGAGATGGGGAAAGTTGTTTATTCACTTGATTCATGTCAACCTATATTACTGGACTTTTTTATTTTTCATCTTCAGTTTAAATTAATGATGGTGAGTCATAAGTTTTTATCTTATAGATACCACTTGTGATTGGACCACATATTCAAAACTATTTTGGAATTCTTTGTAATCTCATCTATTATACTTCTAGATTCCATGGGTAATATATCAACCAAATCTCCTCCTAATGATGAATCTATGGGGTTCCTTTTATTGTCCCATATACTTTGGTATAATAATACTAGTAAGTGATGATCTCCCATCGCTTCATGAAAGAAAATATCAAATATACTTTTGAATCCTTCCAAATATTCAAAAAGGGTTTTCTTAATTTATTTTCTAATGGCATAAACCTCCTTCCTTTTTTAGTGATATGAGAGGATTGGAATATAATTTACATGAATCTTCTATTGAGATCATCCCAAACATGTATCTATCTAGGTTAAAAGTTATATAACCACTCCTTGGAATATCCCTCATATGAATAGGCGAATTACCTCCACTTGAATTTCTCCACAGCTACTCCTCATGGTTTGAAACTTTAACAAACATAGTTGAACTTCTAAATGTGTTAGTTTGGGTCTTTTCCTAAAAGGTCATGAAATTTGAAAAATACGTGAATCATTCTGACATGAAATTTAAAATCATTTTTTTGTAAAGGTAGAGTCAATTGATTACTCTGGTTAGAAAATTGGGGGGGCATAAAGCTCCCCTAGGGTTTATTATGGGTTAATTTCAATTTTTTCTCTCAAAGTGAACACTTGATGTTTCAATTGAGTAATATAATTTCATTTTATAAAAGAGGTTTTCATGATTAAGATTCATAATACTAGTTTTCAATGTCATTTAAATGTCATGGTAAAGATCGAGTAGTTCCTCATTAGAGGTACTAGTCATTCAAGTTAAGGTTCGGATTAACTCCTACTCCATAACAATGGGGCCATGTTTTTATACACACTAGTCATTCATTGTGAACAAATATATTTTTGAATTTTACCATAAGGGTTTAGTAGTAGTAGTACTGACCAATGTCATTTATAGATGGTAGTTTTAAAATCAAGTTTTCATGGGTAAAATGTAAATCAAACAACTTGAATTAAATGACTAGGAAGTGAAGATACATGGTTTTTGAAGGTCATATTACTAAAAAGTTTTTGGGTTCAAGACTGGATTTCCTTTTGTAATTCTTTAATTGTCTTATAAAAAATAATATTTTTTCCTTTTTTAATTGTTTTAATTAATGGATTAACAATCATTTCTCCATTTTCACCCCTGATTATGATTGATATAAAATGATAATAATCTACATAATTTCCATTGATGGACTATTATCCTTGCAATGTGTGAAATTCAAAAAATTTAACCTTAGGATCACTTGGGAAATACCAAACCTAGTATTAATTATCCCAATTTTCCAAAGTTGTCCAATGTTTCTTCCAAACATGTTTAATAGTCACCAATCACTTCTCTACTTGACCATGAACCACCAAATCATTGAGATTCAAAACCAATTAGAGGGAGAAAAGAATTCATAATCATGGTAGATTCAAATATTCATATTTGAAATAAATATATAGTCTTATGCACAGTCTCAGGACCCGGGGCACTCTAGAGCTGCTGGTCTAATTTCTAAAGGTGCGGAGAGTCTTAATCCTTGTACCTATGTGGAGGTAGTTACTCTGGGTGATTGCAACAACTGTGACAGAGTGGTGCTTTCTACTGTCAACGGTAATCTCAAGTACGGACAAGAGTGGGAGAAGCCTGCACATGTTGTAGGCAAGAAGTTGATTTCCGGACAGAGAATCAACCCAGAGAGAACGTTTTCCTGCCTCAACATAAACAACCAATTTGACAGTTTATGTTGTCAGGGAGAGCTTAAAGAAAACTACAACTATCCCTATGAGTTCGAGTCTGATGGAGATAGAAAGCCTGCAGATGACACTGATTTGGAAGAATTTAGTAAAGGTCTTCACAACCAAAGGAGAAAGAAGGGAAATAAGGAAAATAGGGACCCGGGGAGCTATATAGTTTCCATGAAGCCAAAACCTAAGGGTCATAAGGATTACTCATATCTTCCTAAACCGATGGAGACACAGTCGACCAAAAAAGAGGGTAAACTCATAGGGCATGA
This sequence comes from Viscum album, assembly GCA_963277665.1. Lineage (NCBI taxonomy): Eukaryota > Viridiplantae > Streptophyta > Magnoliopsida > Santalales > Viscaceae > Viscum > Viscum album. The sequence continues at coordinate 113,638,562 of OY728139.1, read as the reverse complement.
GATCCAGTTAGAGGCTGGAGAGGAGGCTCAATAGTTTGACGTCGCAGAGCCTCAATTACAGGTGAAAGGAGCCTCAAAGGCAGATGACCAGCAAGTGGAGGCTCATATGCATTTTGAGGATACGAGGCTGGTAAAGAGGGATTCTATTTCCCGTGGACAACAATATAAGGTAGGTTCTATAGACGTCTTTCAGTTCCTGAAGGATGAGGATACGAAAACTCAGATGATACTACTCATCCATTATAGAGAAGAAATGAAGGAGGATGTCCTGGTGATCAACATGGAGAGGGAAGACATCGACCAAATGATGGAAAGATTGATTCAAGTGTAAGTTTACAGGGAGCAAGCGGAATGGATTGACAAGCAAGATCGTATATTGATTAGAGGCTTCAATATGGAGAAGATCACTAAAGCAGAATATATAAAAGATTAGGAATACCTTGTAAGGCACTATGAAGACAACATAGAGAAAGATTTGGATTGTCAGGTAAGTTCCCTCCCTTAGAAACTGTTGAGGGAAGGAGATTTTAATCGTCTTAATCTTTAGTTTAATAAGTTAGTAGTTTCCTTTGTTGTTTGAACTTTTTGAGAGGGTTCTCACTATCCCCTTAAAAGTGTTTGAAAATAAAAAAATAAACATGGATAGTCTTATCCAAACATAATTATGAAAGTATGCATTGAATACCCTTTAATAAATAAATTGAGATAATCCAATTGGGTAAACACTAGTACTCAAGCATCACATGTGGTCACATCCTCTTCAAGAACACACAAATGGTTCTTCCCATCAATTAAAAGTAAAAAATAGAGGTATAAGTGAATAAATACATAGTGAAACATAAAAAATAAATTAAAATAGAGTATCCACCCGCATAATCGGTTCTTCTATCACGATCCCCCCCAATTCATCAATCCACCTTGAATAGTAAATCATCATTTATTTATAGAGGAAGATATCCTCTTTATTTCACACATTTTTATCTTTCTAAATATTCACCAACATTAAATATATATTTTTAAATATATTATTCATTGAATATTCTAAATTCTTAGGTGTTTCTAAATTAAATCACATTCATGCAATTCAGAAGTGGAAATATCACCATCAACCAATATTATTCACAATGTTATCACACATATACCATTGGTTAGGCTTCCTCATAAACATCAAAGGGTTCTATTCCTTCATCCATATTAATTGTTGCAGTATCCATGGCCTTGGCCTCCTCCTTGGACAAATGTGATGGTGGTTCTTTATCAAAATATATGGTTTCATTAGAATTAGATCATACTTAATATTTCACAAATGGTAGATTACATTTAACAGTACTACAATCTATCAGTACCTTAATAAATAAGATTATGGTTCTTGGGTTTGGTGATATGTGTCGTATTAGTGGTTCTTGGATAAATTGGATATTGTCATGGGGATGATGAGTGACAATAGCCAGTGGAGAGTAGAGAAAGAGGTTATTATCTCTTCCTAATCTACTATTACAATGATGGTATATCACATCTATCGTTTCACTAATTCTAGATCAAAAATACCATTAAAACAATGGTGTAACGCATACACCATTACACCATTCATAATTCAGTGACAGTGTGGCTCCTAAATAGTTATCATTTATCTTCTAAAGGGTATTCATGGTGATTGTATGGTGTCCTGGAGAAAATCTATGGTACTCTTGGGATTCAGTATGATGAGGAAACTTGAGCTCAAGGTTTATAGATGGATTCCATGGTGGTTCTCTTGTGAATGGGGTTATTTTCTGGTGAAACTAATATTTTCCTTGTCATCCATGTGACAATAGATTTGGTCTTCTTTATAAAGGATGTATCAAAGGTTATTTGAGGCCCTAGATGGGATCTATGTTGGAACAAGGATTTGGGGTTTGATTTACAAATCATGTTCTATTTCCCAAGTAAATTGCAAGATCCTACTTCATACAACCTTAATTGTGGTCAGATGAAATCATTGATGTAAAAATAATATCCTGAGATGATCCATGGAATTGACAAGCCTTAGTAGTGGGAAAGATCATTTGTTTTAGTTTCTAGGATGTCGCCCATGGTGGTTCTGGTGATAATAGGCAACATCAGTAAAAGAAGAAGGTGGAGAGAATGGCAGAGTATGAAAATATAGTGTCCTGGTAAATTTCCATGTGATACATTCTCTCTTGGGTTAGTGGTACATCACCATTTGATTAAAAAATAAATAGTACCTGGTTGATTTTTGTCCCACATCTGAACTTTGAAGAGAATGTGGGATTGTTTTTAATGAAACTTCCCACATCCCAAGCTCATATGGGTCCTCTATGGATGGAATCCCATGAAACACTAACAGACTCAGGGTTGACATTATACTCCCATAGACTGAGAAATCTTTTTCCCACTAACGCACCTCTATATCCACAGGTTATCCCAGCGGGGTAACTTTGAATGGGCTTAATGCCCCTATGCATCTCAATCCTCATCTTTCTACAATTATGTCCTTTCAATGGGTCATATGGCTGGCTATCTCTCTTGAGGGATGGATATTGTCTTGATGTGCCTTGGGGTTTAGGGATATCCATACTGGCCATAATTATTTACACTTGAAAAATATATCACTCTTAATATAATTTCGAAATAATATTAACAAGAATTCCTAAATTCAAAAATCATAAAAAAAAATTATTTCTTTCAAATGTTTTAAATTTCGAATTAACAATTTCCAAAAAAAATTATAAATCATTGAAACTCATGGGAATTATTTGTTAAAATAATTAAAATTTATTTAAATTTTATTAAAAATAAGAATGAAATAGGAGTGTTTAAGTTTCCTTATCTTATATTTTTAGTGTTGTGTCCCATATAAAATATTGAACAAAAAGTTACTCTTTCAAAATATCAGGTTTTTACAGTCACCTCCTTTTTCAAAAGGCAAAAACATAATTTTTTAAAATTACTATGAAATGTAAGACGTACCCCTATCTTATATATATTCTCATTAAATTATTTTTCAAGAGTTTATTTCTTTCTCTTTGTATTATATTTATGAAACTTCTGCCCTTTCATAGAAAATTTGTAGAATTTTATATTTAAAATTTTTATACATTTCACCTATATTCTGATTTTATAAAATAAGGTTTAAGATAAATTTTACCCAAAATATTAGGGAATGAAATTATATATGAAAAAAAAAATTCTATAAAAACTTTATAAATACATTCATCCAAAATAGTATAAATACATAATCAATTAAATTTGAAACATCCATAAAAATATATGACGAATAACGTCCAATAAAAAATATACATGAATTTAAAAATATTGTTGACTTTTAAAAAAAATCAATGTTTTTAAAGAAAAACTATCATTAATACCTCAAAATATCTTTTATTATCATCTTTATCTCTTTCAAAAATTTATGGTAATTCTCTGACATTTCCATGACTAACATCAGCATTTTATGCTCTCCATCAAGAACAAGAACCTTTTTATTCTATTCCTTTATAACTAAGATATATTATTATAATTATTTAACTTCATAATTTTTAAAATGAGTCTATTAAAGAACAATTATAGTCTTTTTCAAAATTTGAAAATCATCTTCCATTGTCCAAACATTACTCCACTCTCCCTCATCAGCTTATTTACCTACACATTCTTTCTGAAAACTATAAATATTGTTACACAATATTCCAAAATTCATTTATATTTTATAAAACCCATCATCATTATTCATTTCTTGTAATATTAGGTTATAATTCTCCATGATATTTCAACAACTTCACAATTCAAATATGTTGATCACATTTAATATATTTTAGGAGTAGTTTGTGATCCATTTATTAATTGATCATAATATTTCTAATCATTTTCAGTCCCTCTCACCTAATGAATAAGTTATTCTTGAATTATTTTATCTATATTTCAATTTAATTTTATTTCTTTAAATTAAGAATAATTTTTATATAAATATCTGTCAAATGTTTCACGGAATTCATATTTTCCAATAACTAAAATTTCTCTTGAATGAACATAAAACTAGACTGAATATTTTGGAAATTTTCCATAACAAAATCCTGCATATGAACTACCTCAATTATGTAATTAATTTTCTTTTATAATCATTGAATATAATTACTCAAAGAATAATTCATTGAATTAGATAAACCATTAGGTAGAGAAGAACCTATTGGCATTGAATATCCTGATTTTTTAGAAACATAAAGACCATATAAAACTTATACTACTTGAATTCATTAATCCCCATAATCAACAACATCATCCTCATCAACATTATCAACATCATTATCATCAACACCATCATGAGAATCAAGAGAAAATTTTTATTTTCCATCATTAATCATGATAATATTCTAGAAAAAATGTTTTCTTTAAACCAAGTTATTGGAGAGGCAACTATCCATGTACCAAGTATTGTTTTTATTGGTTATCATAGAATTTTTATGATATTAAGAAAATTTGGATTTTGGTATTCAAACTTTCTAAGGTTCAGCATTTTAAACACAATAATTTTTAGAATCTGTGTATGACCATACATTTTATATTATAGAATTTACAGTTACATAGAAAATTAGGATTTATAAAAACCATATTATTACACTCTATATAAATAGAACTTATTTTATAAAGTCCACCACTTTGACGCATTGTAAAAAATGGAGTTATTTTTGGTAAAATGTTATTTTATTTAATGTGTGGTTTTTGAGTTGAAAAACCAATCCTTGAAATAATTCTTTGAGGTCTGATTTTTCTATACTTGTTATCAAACTTTTCTTTATTAAAGGAAAATTTTGAAAAGTAATTTATTCATATTTAAAATTTTAGAATATCTTTTAAGATCTTAATTCAAATTGACATAACTAGAAGTATAACTAGATTAACTTTATAATACTTCAGTAATATTAGTATCTTATAGGTATTGTTTTGAATTTTGTTAATTATTATTTACAATATAAACCTTGTAATCTTCATATTATTTAGAAACAAATCTATTTTTTTACCTAATAATTTAGTAAACCTTTAATATTATGTATAAATTGGTAAAATATAATAATTTTTAGAAGAAAAATATTCCACATCTAAGGATGTATAATTATTTCATTATAGTAGTAAGGATGATTTTCATTTAATTTAATATTAGTAATAGCTTTAGAAGTTACCTTATATATGAAATTTTTGTTATTCTTTATAATATCAACCAAGAAACCAATATTATTTTTACCGTTAATAAAAAATTAATAATAATTCATAGAATAACCATATCCTCGACATTAACTCCATGTGTCATAGGCTTTTTTATTTTCATTCATTTTAATTTGTGGAACATATTTGAATTTATGTCTTTCTTATATTTCCAATTTTATTTAAGATAATCTGGTATGATATGAATAAGATTATTTTATTCTTATAATATCATCCATGAAGAGTATTTCATATCATTTATATCATTATATGTTTTCTTGTAATTTTATCAAAAGTATTTATTTTTAACTGTCTTATTATTTCACTAAGAAAGATGTGTTATTTTATATTTACATTCATCAAAATAAATGATTTATATCTTAACTTTTTCTTTCTTATTTTTGGAATAGTTATTAACTTTTTCAATTGATTTTACTTTCCCAGAAACATATGAAGTTTAAGTAAAATCTATATCTTAATTTTTATTTTTCATCTTTTTATCATTTCTCTTCATTCTACTGTAACATAGCATATGAGTTCCAATTATATCATCTAAGATAAAAATATAATTTTATTAGAATAATGAGGTTATATCCATTTAGATCCCCATTATTTTGGTATGATCTCAAAGATTATTTCAACCACAATTTCTTCTGTTATATATTTATCACCAAAATATTGTAAGAGGTTAAAAAATTTCATAAATTTATGATGTATCTTTGCAACAGATTATCTAGGTAAAAAAATAAAATTCTTGATAATCATCTCTAAGCATAGATCTTATAGTTTCAAAAACATTGTCTATCGCAAAGTGAGTAACAAAATTCATTTTTTTAAATATAGTTTACATATTTACAAGAGGAAATATGAAAATATATATTTTTGGTAATTGAATGTAATAAATTATTTTTAACTCTATAATTGAAATGATATTCTAAAATTTCATGATTGGTAATGGTATAAACTTATTTTTCAATAATTACAAATTTACTATAAAGTATAAAAAATTATCAACTGCTATATTAATAATGAAATTAATTATTTTATCTCTAAAATATTAATAGTGAGTACCATAAAAAAACTTCAGTCTTTAAGGATTGTTATTTTCTAGAGTTAAAACGTTTAAACATACTATCATTATAAAAATATTGAATACTGTTTATATACAAAAATGATAGTTTAAATTGTATAAAAATTTACAAAATTGACAATTATTTATAACCTCCTCTAATACCAAATGTAGGATAATAAGAACTCAAATTAACATAAGGGGTGTGGGTGAATTTAAGTTTATAAAATTTAAATTTAAATTTACTAAAATTTAAAAAATATGTTATTGGGTGAAAACTATGTCTAATTTATAGTTAAATAATCAGTTATTCGGATACATCATAATTCTCAAAGTCTAAGAAAAGTTTATAATAAATGTTAACTTTATATACAAATAGAAAAACATAATAATAAACTTATAAAAACATGAAAACTAATATTTTATAAAATAGATAAGAAAAACATACATATGTTTTTAAAAGAGTCTAAATATTAACCTTATGTATTAAGGTATTAAAAATATATAAATTTTTTATCCACTATTTCTCTACACAATAATGTATGTTTTTATAAAGAAAAGAAACCCTTGATCAAGAAGGATGGAACAACTCTATCATCCTATCCCTTGAAACCCACAATCATTAAGATTAAACACATATATATCTTCCTACCCCAAAATCCATTGATAACTCATATAAACAAACAATTAAATTTTTTTATGGAAATAATAAATAATATATATATACATTAATAAAAGTTTCCAAAATTATTAAAGTAAAGAAATTTCAAATTAGCAATATTATAAAATGTTTATAAAGTATCTCTTGATAGTCTTTTATGAAAAATATACCTCATCCTTGAGTGTAGATACTATTTATAGGCAATTTTCCAATGGTCATATTATATGAATATATTATGTGGTTGAAACCAAATTAGAAAAAAAACTCCTTTAAATATCAGCATGTTTTTCTAATTCTCATTTGTTTATACACCATCAATGTTTAATAGAAATCCATACTGTGGAAAAACAATCGTTCAAAAAAACAATATATCATTTTCTGACAGTTTTAATAAATTTTTAATCGGAAAATAAGTCTCCTTATTTCGAAAATATTTCTTTGATAGTCTCAATATAAATTTATCATTCTTGAATTAGTTATATTTTTCCTTTTGTTATTTTGTAAATCATTATTTGAAAATTTATGATCATCCATCCAACTCACAATAAATATACATCTGATTGTGATTAATTATTCTTTCCAATAAATTATTATATCCTCATTCTGGAAAAATAGATTTTTTATAAAATCATTCATATAATTAGAGAAGTATAACAGTTAAAAATATATATATATTAAGGTAAATTTATTATGGTTTTCAAAATTAGGATATGGTCTATTGGAAGACATTCAATCGACTAAAAAAGAAAAATAGGGATTCAAGAAATCATGGGAACAAAAAATGTATCTATATCTATAACTTCCCAAAGGACACCTGAGTCCCTAGGGATTGGGAAATTTTTACCCTCATGGCCGTCTATAGTATCAACCATCGATAATAAATATAATTGTATCATGTAAATAAATACAATAGGGAAATTTTTGTTTTATACTATAGATAAATAATCAATAAATATCACCAATATTGGATCAATTGATGCTATGTATCATGATACTATTATAGAACATGATAAAGTAGTGGAACATGAAGGAAGATTGGTGGATGCATCAATATCCCACCCAAAACTAAATAATGGTGAAATCCTCCTTGTAGAAGATCATATTTAATATATGATGTCCACATCAGAGAATATTGAGTGGATTAATACCAAATTTCTCATGTAAAGAATACCCAATGGGTATACTTTTCATGGAAACTCCACATCCAGTCTGAATATTACACTTATATTTTGGTTTGTTTCTTGATACATAAAGAGATAATAAAGAAACCCTGTAAATTTGATATCATATCAGCTGACTCATTTGACTAAGAACCTAATTGGTTAATATGATATTATAATACATGGTAAACATTGACCACTATATATAAAAATACACTTATGGATATCTCAACTAGTTTTGTCATGTTAATTTCAGTATTCCCTTTCCAATCATATGTATTCTATTGAATTTTAATGTGAACTAGTAAAATGAGATAGGATAACATATCCTCAGTGGGTGGATTTGACTCATATTCCATCAATGTTTTGGAATCCTAACTTCTCAAAATTCGAGGGAATGAGAGAACCAGAGTAGCATCTAACCCATTTTTCACTCATCTCAAACACAATTTTTGAAACCCCAAATGAATAGGAGTTATCAAAAATCAAATAATTTGTTTATACCTTATAAATTTCATCATTTTCTTAATATACCATCGTGATAATTCCTCAACCAATTCAAATATATACTATGAAAAATGAATATCATTGAACTATTTAACTATAAGAATAAAAAGTGTGAGAGTTTCAAATATTTCATTTCAATATGGAAGGTTTTAACATATTCTATAGAAACATTGCTTCCCCAAGAACTATTGTTGGAGAGCTGTGTGGAGAACATACAGGATGAGTTATCAATGACCCTCATTCACCTAATGTATCATGGTGGTTTCTATGAGTTCATTAATATAATACAATTTCTAAAGGGTGATATTCTATATATAAAATAAATATATGATCAAAAATCACTATTACAAAAGAGGAACCTTTTGAAATAAGAATTTTCTACATTTACTCTTCATAAAAAATGATTGAGGTGAAATTACCTTGAATATATAAAGAATAAAATTTATTCATTTCATAATGATCATGTTCCTAGGTACTTCATCTCTACCTTATAGAACCACCTAATATTGTTTCTAGGGATCCCATAGGTAGATGAAGTAGGGAATAGGGATCACCCATGTTACTATCCTTACCATCTTATTATCAGTTACATGATTTTAGAATTCTTCATCTAGTAGGATCTACAATAAGAGACGATCGAAGAAGGGAAAATAACATGGAACATTCCCAAGGAACATTTATCATATGTCTCATATATTCTCCCAGAAGAAGAAGAACATTTTAAAGGTTTACATTATATGAATTTTAAATAGTTTGTTGTTTGGATGATCTAGAAATCAAGGGAATATGAATATTCCATCAGAATGGACTGATTGTACAAACTAGTTTAGACCCTAATTCCATTTTAATATCTAGCAATAATATTCCCTTATTCATAACCTATATAGAAAAAAATCATAATTATTGAGACATGGAGAAATAGGGATCTCCAAAAACTCAAAATATATTTTAAAACAATGTATATTTAATTTCCTTAATATTAGGATAATAGACATCATCCCATCAAAAGATTCAACTAGAATCGTCCCACTAAATGAGTCAATTGGAACCATCCCATCGAATTGGTTAAGAAGTATAATCCAATAAGATGATTCAATATGTAAAATCCTACTAAAATGGTCAAAATAAATCATAACATAGTCAAGTAAATTGAAAGAGGACCATATGTTCCTATTAACATAGTATTAGCTGGGTCCAAAAAACTTCACCTGGTCTTTATGGGTGAACTTATTATTGACATGATCACACACTTATAAAATTATATAAGGGTAAACAGTTTTTCCCATTCTCTACATCTATAATTGGTGTTTAATATCTTGGTTATTCCTTAAATAAGTATCCATAAATATTATTGATTCTTTATAACACGACGTTGATAGTGCATATACCTGATTCTAGCAGACTATTCAGTTACGAGGGTCCAAACTTGGACTCCTATCATCAGTTACCCATCTTTCCATTAGGAATAGAAAGTGTTTCATTATATATAGTTCATATTGGTCTCATAAATTAAATATGAAATCATCTTTTTAGGAACAAACTACTTAGTTATTGTGAGAAATTAAAAATAACAAGGAGATTATTACATTTTTACCTCAGGTATGTTTTCCCCATGGTGAAATTCTAAACTTCTACTGTAGAGGTCCTCTGTGTAGTGAAGTACCTTGTCCCATAGTTCCAATTTGATTTTCAAAATTTCCACCCCATTATCATGTGTAATTATTATTTCATTCAACATCAGTGCTAACTTTTTAGTCCCTAATACCATGGATATTATATCTTTTAGGGGTGGAACCCTTGATGTCACTATAATCAATATCTTTGTATTCTACTCCGGAGTTGATTGAGAGACATGAAGATCCCAAATTTAACCATGTTCCTATGATGATAATGGAATATATTGATATATGGGCAGTAATTGTGTTGTTTATCTCTTAATAATTGATAAAGCTTGGTATATTCTTTCTAATTGGAGAATATGTCTCGGAATTTTCCTTTTCCAAGAAAATTAACTTAGTAGAGCTCCTAAGGATCATGAGAAAAAAACATAATGATGATAAGTTTGTAGAGAATAAAACTTACCCACTATACCACTAATTTTTATGGAGCACAATCAAAATATTGTTTTTATTTTAAATTTTTTCTTTAAAATAATATGTCTGAGGGGATAATGGAGTGATTAACACCAAAATATCAACTTCATCTATATGAACACCATGATAAAAACACAACAAGAATATGAAAAAACAGGGTCACCCTTCTATTGGTGATATATGTAACATGGTTAATTCCACTATGATTGGGAATGTGAAGACATATATCAAATAATCATTGGAGAATATGCTACTTCTTATTTAAAAGATCATGATATATGAGGAGAATATAATGCAATATCATCCCAATACACTTTTAGATGATTATGTTTTATAATGATTTTTTCTAGGAGTAGATAGAAAAAATCATAATTGATTTATAGAATATGAAGACATGTCAAGTGTAAACATAAGTAATTCTTACTCAAACTAATGATAATCATGCATGATGTACCACTTTAGATGAATGAAGTCCCTATATCATGATTATAAATTAAAGATCATTTTCCCTTAATAAAACTTATTTAGATATATAAGAAATTTCAATTTATTATGACCATAAACTACTTCGAATGATTCCTCATCATTTGAAAACAATCTATAAAATATTAGATTGATTGTCAAATTATGTTAAACTGCATGAATTGAGGCCCACCATATATGATATATTATTTTTTGGGGGAAGGTTAATTTTTTAGACCAATTCTCTTTATCAATGATTCATATCTATATAATGGTTCTTAGGGCATGTTCCTTTTCATAATATACCACATTATAAAATTAAGTCATAATTTCAGAATTACTTATGTCTTGAATCATTCAATCTTTGGATATGTAGGGATGTTGATAATATATATGTGTGGATGAGCCATGGATCCCAGTTAGCTTCACTTATAAGGATCATGATCTTTATCATTCATGGAAGAAGACTTATAAACATATTATAACCTAAAACAATCCATCCATCTTTCCTCTCATGGGAGCTAGATCCATATAGAGGTAATATAAGATCATTTTATGGCTTAATTCCTATTATTTTAGGATACATATAAAATTATAGAGTGTTGTAAGAATCCCTACATTATATAATACACTATATTGTCTTAGTTTCTAAGCCCTGATTCATTAACATTGTGTTTCCCCTCTTTACTAAAACTAATAAAAGGTTATAATATTTTTCCCATGATCTAAATTGTTGAAAATAATATATTTAAAGGAAATCATAATATGAACCTAAACTCCATGACCCCCACATCCTTTTCACTTAACATTAAACTGTATGACATATGGTCCACCTTGTATGACCCTAAACATCATAGAGTGGTATATACCCATGATACTATGATTTAATACATTTAATCCCAGTTTATATGAGAAACCTCCCAACACATGGTTCCTTTTTTTCATGAACCTATGCTAAGTAAAAAATATCCCCCATTATAATATCTTCATTATAATACATTAAAATACATTACATACATATCTTAGCAATATGACTATGAACTTCACATCACATAATACTTGTGTGTGATGTTAAAATACACGTTATATATATTATCCCACATTATGTTAAACTATTTATATTTTTAAATCCCATATTTCCCTAAACTAACTAGAAGGGTATGGTCTATATGATTCAGATAAAAAACTCCCCTCCCCTATATAAGAACTATGTTTTTCTTGATTCTTTATATATCAAGATATGCAGAGAAAATTAGCATTCCTATACCACGACCAACTATAACATCCATTTACATACTCATTTATTATTTTGTGATAAGGTAATATTTTATTTATATTAGGTTTACATACCTCTATCCCTCAACATCATCAATGCACTTATACATTCAATTAATGTTTATAAGAAATATCTATATATAGGGATTATTTATTTATAAACTATGTTTGGAATGATTCCTACTATTTGAAAATATACAGTGATTTCCAAATAACTTATCTTAGTTCCATCCATGAATCCCAATAAACCCCCAAAACTTCTTGATGCATTATACTTCATTCATTAATGTCTTGTTTTATCTATAACTCCATGGCTAGGATATGTAATTTTTCTCATGACCTAGATTTGTAAAATGATCCTCATATAGAGGTCCTTATTATAAGACCATTAACCAAATGAAAATGGTCATCTTCATGAGATCCTAAACTATATGACATGTGGCATTTTTCATATTTCTTGAAAAATATCATATATGTTCTATCCCATGTGACTATAAACGTGTAGGATTTTTCGTTCATATATGACCTTAAACAATGTCACCTTAATCTCCATTACCTATATTTCTAGTATTTAGACACTTGATTCTATGTTTCTATCATCCATAATACAACCACTACTCATCATTGAATCATCTATTACTAATTAAATTTAAGAAATGTTTTTCATCATCAATATTCCCCATGAAAAAATGTATTACATATAACTCTATACTTTTTCTCATAGGAATTAGATACAATGTTGAAGAGGATCCAAGTTGCATGAGTATAAATTTAATGAAAATATGATTGAAACATAAACTTCATAACATTCAAAATTCCTATAATCTTCTAACAATGGTCTATTACATGAGACTCAACTTCATTAAATATGAGATAGATCCATGTTAGAACCCCTATCATAATTTTATTTATGAATAGGACTAAAATAAGATGAAATTTACCCTACATTAAAGAGTTTCTTCATATTATCTAGGATATATCATTCACAATGGTTCACTAATAACCCTAAAATAATATGTAGCCACCATACCTAATATAGGTGATAAAACCATATCCATATCAAGTTTTTCTATTTTTAGTGCTAGGTTACTTATCTACTTCATCACCATATCCTATGTACATGTGCTTCATATGTATAGAAGTGACTTATCAGAATTATGTGTGGCTTGATTAGATTTACTACATGATATGTAGTGATTCCCAGATCATTTAACAAGGCACATACACAATTTCCAATCAAATCAATGGCTATTTGTGATGTTTGGGGCCTCTAATTCACATATGTTTTCACTCAAAAATTCCATCATTGATATGAAACCATTTAATTTTATAATGAAAATCTACTATATATTGGTCCTAACCATACATCATTAAATTTCATGAAACCTATGTCCACTTATCATGACTTTAAACTACATATAAGTGGTCCTCATAAAATGAGCCAAAACAACATGAAATCTAATTCCTTATCTGATGAAATCATTTTTAAATTTTTTTATGCACCAGGATACATCAGTTTTGTTGATTATTTAGAGTTTTTAATGTGAAAATAATCATTAAATTGAGAGATACTAATTTATTTCTAATTTATTGTTGAATTATTTAGTTTGTTCAATATTTTAATAAATATGTGTGTTTAATGTGATTAAATAATCTAATATTTGTCACTCCAATTTCCAAAATATTTTAAAAACATTAAAAACTATAATTTTATATTGAATCATTATTTCTATGTTGTTTTTATTATTTTTTAAATTTTTTATTAATTATTTTGTAATTAATTTTCAATTTTTTTAACATTTTTTTCAATAATTTATTTCTATTCTCATTAAAAAATTACTTCAGAAATTATTTGATTGATTTTTGATTTTATAAAATCAATTACTTAATATTATATATTTTAAATTAACTATATTTTGTTAAAAACATTATTTTATAAAATTAAATGATTTTTTTTTTTGAAGAATTTTAATTTTGATAGATTTTTGTCATTAAATATTGAAATATGTCTATTTTGGGATGTTTTTGAAAAGGATACATGATAAAATTTGGTAGACGGGCTGCCTTCTATAAGAAAACTACAATGTAACTATTCTTTATTCAATTTAATATTCTATCTTCCATGTAGACCCAATATTTCATTCCTTAAAGATTACATAACAAGACATTTGGTTCCATGATAATGAAATACCAGTTATTCATTACACTTCTTCCATGACCATACATCCCTTCCATCCTTATATGTAATGCCTTCAATGGTATTTCTTCTGTAAATAATCTATACCCATTCATCTATTATAATACTTCTTATCTGATAAGCTAATTTTAATCCCCTTGATTCCCATCTAATACAATGTGGAATTCATCCATTCCTACCTGACGTGTCGTTGAATGTGGATGAAGGGTTGTCATTGATACTCAAGGAGAAGTATTGAAGTTGAGGTGGATGAAAAAAAAGGCTCATTCCCGACTAAGCCCAATTCTCGAGTAGTATTAGAAATTTGGATACTTATCTCAACTGAAATTAAAATATAATGATTTATGATGAATAAATATGGATTAAAGTAATTTAGAATAGCTGAATAAATCAGCACAAGTCATTGAATGTTGAAAAGGGGAGACTCAGCTCTGTTGATTATGAAAACTAGTTAAACACAACTTCCCATAAATATTATAAATTTAATCAATAAATATACATTGAGATTTATATGTTCAAACAATGATTGAAGATATAGTATGAACTGGTATCAAATTTACTAAATGAGAATGAAACACACTTCCAAAGTAATTTAAACTACTTCATTTGATGAAAACAATCTCAATGCTTTAAATAAATATGAATATTTTAAATCACTTTGATAAATTGAAGTCAATGATGAATGAACCCAATCAAATAAAAGACTATAAATATAAATGGATGATGATGAAGAAAAGTAAAAGGATGATTCTAAGTATGAGCATCACTAGAGAGGATTCTAATCTGAGTTGAAGTTGATTTTGTTGTTCGTTGGTGTTAATTTCTATTTTAGGCTAAGAATTTATAAATATGGGGCTTGTATAGACCCCACTATTGTGGAAAAAATAATGAAAATACATTCATGAGAGGTTTATTAATCAAGGACCAATTGAAGTTCCAATCTATTAGTTCCTTGACATAATATGTTAAAGAAGAAATACTGATCGACCACAAGTTGAGGAAGAAATTTTTTTTCCAAAAAACCCTCTAGATGTTAATAGTGTCTCTATTTATTAAAAAGTTTAAGAATGATTCAGAAGATACTATTTAGATTTTTATAGATTCATTTAAATATATTAGAGCTATAGTATGATTAGATGTTTTTGTATAATAAACTTTTTTCAAATCTAGACCCCACACCATAGATCTTACATTACACCATTAGATATGATCTCTTTGGGAATTCTACATAATAGTGTAGGAAGGTACATAGTAGAAGAGATACTAGAATACTATAAAGATAAATAGAATTTTCTTCCATGAAATAAGATCAATTTTTATGGCACAATAATGGTTTGAGGGATCTAATAACATGGTTATTAACACTTAAGATCAGCACCCATGCAGCCTCCAAACATGTTGGTGATCGAGGTCAAACACCCCATAGTTGAGTGGTCCGTTAAAAATAATGTGCATGTGAGCACCCCTAAATTCTAGTATAATATCATGTGATGGTTTTCCAACATATATGGAGGAACCATGGTCTAGTTTACATGGAATAGGTTGGTAACTCATGATAATTACGAAATAATGATAGAGTCAATTTTTTGAATGAGATCCTGACATAGGATTTAGAGTTGTTTGTCTACATAGTAGTTAAATGAACCATAATGTAAGGTCCATTTTGAGTATGTCCTGATGAGTATCGGTTCCTAAAAAAATTCAAGGTTTCCATTTCATGAATATGTGGCTATGTTGTTGTCTTATTGGATGAAAGACAACCACGATACGGCAATGATTTGCATCATAAAGGATCATAGGATGACACATCAGAGTGTTAGTAGCTACACTAGAATGTGTTTAGTGAGTTAAGGTGAGTTAAGGAGGTCATGTATATTTTTGGTTGAAATAAAGGTAAATAGTTTTTGATAATCTGGTCATCTACAGGTTCTCATTCCAAATTATTTCTAAACATACTATAGTAAAAGATGAGGAAATATATGATACACAATAATTGAAGTCATGCCACTATAATTTGTGTTAAAAGGGATAATTTTATTTTTGTTATTACTAGAAAACACCATAGATAGGTAGTTTTAGTCTTCTAGTAGTTCTGGTCAGAAACATTTAGAGGGGCTTGTCGCTCAAATTCGTATTTAATGGAACTTTATGGTCCCATTATTTTAAATGGAAACGTGGTAAAATATAAGAAAATGGGATTCAATTATAACAATTTTATTGAAAATAAAATTGAGGATATGATATAAAGGGAATAATGAGATAAAAGGAGAAAATTCCAAGAAAATTGTTTTATTGTAACATCATCATAGGGTTTATAAGTTATAAATTGTGTCAGATTTGTTGTTTATATATATATATATATATATATTCAAGAAGGTCAAGGATTCCATAATATGGAAAAAATAATCTCTTTTTCTATAGGTAATGATCCTTTTCATCTAGTTTGAATAGTGAGTTTAAAGGGTTAGTGAGACCGCTCTATTGAATAAACCAATTGAAGTATTTCACTTAAATTATTTTGATTTATTGATTCATCATCAACATCTATATCCTAGGACCATCCCAGTTTTGGTTAACCAAGTAAAATTCATTATGTTTTATTTTTTAACTTAATCTCCCATCAATAGAAATTATGGGAGAGAAAAAGAGTGTGCCTCACATTGAGAGATAAATATTATGATCAATGGGTTCAAGGGTTAAAATATATGCTACCCCAATTCAACCACCACCCTATGAGTGTAATTACCCTTATAGGAGACCAATAAGTGGTATAAAATGGTAGGTTTTTGGGAAATTTTATCTCTCTAAATATCATGGATGTAGTAAGGATGGTGAGTGAAAAAGGAATACCAATTTTGAGAGGTAAAAATTTAATTTTATAGAAGAACAGGATGAATAACTACTTTAGGTCATTGTGAATGGAACTGTACAAAATACCAATTTAAGAAATTATAATAAACATGGAAATTGTATACATATTATAAAGTTACCACAAGGAACTATATGTGGATGAAAATTTGATTAATTCTATATGGGGGGCTTGTCTAATCCTATCTACACCAATGTAAGGTCCACAAAATAATATCATTATATATGGTAAAATATCTTGATTGTGTATGAGGTAATTCCAAAGTTCAAGATGAAAAATATCAAGTGTTATATAATGAATTTTAAGACCTAATGATGAGTCATAATGAAAACATTGATGAATTTTTTTTATTTTCTAAATTCTATTGTTGAATACATGTAAGGTCTTAGAGAACATACTGCTGACACTTAGATCATGAAAAAAATATTGAGGAGACATTCCCCACTATTTAATTCCATGGTTTCAATAATTTTTGACAATGATGTAAATAAAATTTAATTTAAAATCCTACATATCACACTTATCGGATATGAAATAAGATATGGAGATAATGAGTCTATAGTAAAGGAAAACTGATTAGAATATTCAAATAAAGTGATGAGGACTCTATTATTTAAATTAGATACAAGTGAATATGAGTTTGAAGGTGTGATGTTGTGATGGAATTTTTTTCCTCTAACCATAATAGTTGAAAAATAAAATTTAGAGGCATGATTCCACTTTCTTATTTCTAATGTGGCATGTTAGGTCATATCACTAGTAAGTGTTTTAAAAATAATCAAGATGATGATGATGAGGGTTCTAAGAATAATTCATGTAAAATTGATAATAAAAAATTAGATATCCATTAAAACATTCATCATGGGGAAAATTTGATAAATCATTAATATATAAGTTTGAATGAGTCCAAAGTGAAAACTTTTTGGTATTGTAGGGACAACAGTGGAGAGGTTTTAGTCACTATTATTGAAAAATGAGAAACTTATGATAGTGATAATGAATTTTATGGTTTTGTGAGGGGAATTTATATATCAGAAAATATTAAGGAATCCCTCAAATAACTTGAAAAATAGAGGGATAAACACAAGAAGAAGAATTTAGTTGCTCTTCATATTGAAAGAGGTATATGAAACAATAAAAGGAACATTAGTAAAAATATAATTATACGATTGAAAATGAAATAATTAATTTTCAGAAACTTAGGAAAATATATGGATCGTAAAATAAAAGTGGAATAACATGAATGAATCATTGATGGATTTACTAATTAAATGATATAAAAATTCAATAAGTCTGAATAACTTGAAGAATATGTCATTTACTTGCTATAGAAGTGTGAGGAAAAAATGATTCCTTAAACAATACATGGAATTAGGTTACTCAAAGGTACCAGTCCTAGTTGAGGCTAATGAAGCCTCTAGAGTAAACATCAGAGAGTGTATTTCCACTCTAAAGGTGTAGTGCATTAAAAAAGGAAGGATATTGTGGAATATGATCAAACATATGAGACAATCAGACATTGTTCTAGGAAAAATGGTTTCACTCTTTGGAGAAAAGTTCCTTTTGGAGAAGCTCAAATAACAAATTTTCTAGTAGTATGAAATGATATAATGACATAAAAAATTATAGTTTATTTTAGTGTAAAATTGGGACACATATAATATGTATAATCCGTTAAATTAGAATTTTTTAGAATAATACTAAACCCAAAAAGGTAAGAAGATTTCCATCATATTCATATGATTTTAATGGTTATTTGTTTTGGTTTAAATTATACGGATACAATGAGGCATATTTTTTCATTAAGGGTATAATGAGTGGTGAATCTTGAGACATGTAATGGAGGAAATTAAAAGTTTAGATCATCATACAACATATCAAAAACTAATCAAAAGTATTTAGTTTAACAATATGGAAGAGAAACACACAATACAATGAGTTAAAGGAGTATCAATATTTAGGATAAGTTACTCCATGATGATGGAAGAATATTAAATTCAATGAGAAGGAAAATGGGGAATAGGATAATATGATAGAAACAAACATGTAAAATTTATTGATTATGATCAATGGATGTACTACAAATATGACTGGAAATAAAATATTATTACTTGGATCAAATATAAAAAAGGTGGAGTGTTTTAATTTAGAAATGATGAATATATCAAAACTAGTGTCTCTAGAAAGGAATGTTTTGGGGGGAAAGTTCTCTAAAATCATAATTCACTACTAGAAAAAAGGAATCAACCATATTTTATTATGTGTGAGATAGTTTTATGAGTTAGGAAATGTTTTTTAATTAAGAAATAAGGGGTTCACTATTAATAAAAGGATGGATCATTTGGTTTATAAGGATGATGAAACAAATAGTATCTATATTTGATCTGTGAAGAAAAGTGGTGTGTGTTATCCAAGGAAGATGAAAAGAGGTTATGGAATAAGTGATTTGGGCACTTAAGAAAATGATATATAGATAATCTAGTGAAGAATGAGGGAGTATGATACTTTCCCAGGATCACAAGTAACAATACAAATATATGTTAATCTTTTCAATAGGGTAAATTATTCTATAAGACATAAAAGAGAAATAATGGATATTATTAAAGATTATTAGTTCTTATTCATGTGGATAGTTTCATTACATGTACACTAAAATCATCATATGGAAAAATGTATTATGTTTTTTTGGATTATTTCAATAGGATGGTTTTTTATAGAGATTACACATAAGACCGATGTATACAAGTGCATCACTAAATACTGAAGAAAACTTTAAAGAATTAATAGGGTGTAAATTCAAATGTTTCACACCAAAAGTGGTAGATAATTCAAAACAATACCAATATAGGGAATTATGTGGTGAATCATGGGATTCCAAATCACATTTAAGTGGTGAGAACACTTAAAAAGGGATTTGTTGAAAGAATAAACCATATCATTCACATCATGGTTCAAACTATGCTAATTGAAAATCCCTTTGAAATAAGTGTTAAAAGGAAGTGGTATTAACAACTATGTACATATAAAATTATGAATTTATATATCCATACTAAGATAATACTTCATAATTAATGTGTTATGTAAATATTACCATTTTTAAATACAAAATATTAATTATAAGTAGGTGATTTATTTTTGAATAAGGATAATAATAAAATTATATATGTGTGTATAAACTAAGATATCATGATTGGATATTCTTACAAGACAAGTACATGTCAATTATATAATAAATGGATTTAAAAAATATTTTAAATATAATATGTGGCCAAAAAGTTAAGTGAGAATATTTCAGATTCTGGTGACCAGATTTTAGTTTAAAATGAGAAGAATATTAACAATGTTGTTCCAGAATGCGATGCGTACAATGACGTCGATGTGTCTAGATCTGGAAATGTTAAATAAGCTGAAAAAAAATCTGGAGACAAATGTAATGATAAGGTAAATGATGTTGTAATTTAAATTACAAGTAAACATTTTAATAGAGATGAAATCACCGATTACAACATAGTGGGTAACCAGAAATCCCTAGTTGAAACAAAATTGATGAAGGGGAAAAATTATTTGTTATATCAGTTGGATCAAAAAAAATTGATGATGCTGCTCAATATGCATATTAGGTCAAAACATGAATAATAAACATTATAAAAATGTGAAAATTTTGAATTGAGAAGTTTTTTCACGGCCAAAAAATAGAAATATGATGGGAACAAAACTAGTTTTCCAAAAAAAATTGAATAAACATGGAACTATGTAAAGAAATGAAGAACATTTAATTTGTAAAGGCTATTCCCAAAACATTATAATAGAAATTTATGCAACATTTTAACTAGTGGGTATTCATGGAACCATTATATTATTCCTATAAATGACCCTGTAAATGTGTTTTAAATTATATAAAATGGGAATAAAATTAGTATTATTGAATAGAGTCCTCTAAGATGATGAAACAGGAAACCAAATTTGGTTCTCATTGATGAGGATTAGAATAAGGTGTTCTAATTGTGGAATGATTAATATGGTAAGAAACAAGAACCACATGCTTGGTAATCACGAAAGTATTAGTGACAATGGAGGATTTTTTATCATAGAAGATGGGTTTATCACATTTTATAATTGAAAAATGAGTAAGGGAATAATATGGTGATACTTATATATATTGAATACATCATTTTTTTAGACTTAAATTATCCAATGAATTTTTTTTTATTTAATTAATTATGTATTTGAATTTACTTTATTAATTAATTTTCACTCTTCTTTTAGTTCAAGGTGAGTCAAAATAATTAAGAAGAATTTATCATCCAAATACCATAGGATAAAGAGTTGTTAAACTAATTTTAAATGGATAATTAAAAATTAATGGACACTCAATAAGAGAATCAGATAATGTCTTCAAGAGATTGTAATGTTTATAAAGTCGATGTGACATTCAATAAGATATTATCGATAGCCTATATTACATGAAAAGCACTCATCCAAAAAAATTATATTAAAAATTTCAAGCTACATGATATTAGATATTTCATAAGAAAGTCACATGAAATCTATGAGATTGATACTTCGATATATACATGATTCACTGGACTATGGGTTGTATTGTTATAGTAAATCATAACATAAATTGGTAGGATACATAGATGTTTATAGGGATGGTTTTATGGAAGAATGAAATTATATATTAGGAGGAATTTTCTATAGTATAATTTCATCTATTTACTGGAAAAGTGTGAAGAATGAATTCATATCCTTAATCATTATATATGAAGAACATGTGGTGGAAACTTGAGTATATACTCAATTGATATGGATGAAATAGAAAGATGATGATATTGTAATTGATGTGGTATCCAAAATTCTGATTATGAGTGAAAAATATAGTTCTATAAAAATTATAAAAAATTATATTCTACACTTGGAGATGTAGAACATCATAATAAAGTACAATTTATTGAAGGAGAAGGTTGAACAATAAGTTTTAAAAATGGAGTATAACTCGATATGATATCAAGTTGTGGATATCATGAACATATTTTTACCCAAAATAGGTTTTGTAATAAATTTATTGGAACTCAATTTTTAATCAATTATATCTCTTTAGATGGACCTAGAAATGGCACCCTAGTCCCCCCCCCCAAAATCTTCTTTAATTGAAATGTATACATTCTTTACTCCACTCATGTCAAGTGTTTCAATCTATCTCTTATTCACATATAATGAATTTATCTTTTGTTCGTTAAAAAATGGGAGGAAGATATATTTGACAATGGGGAGAATAACCATTCAAGAGGAGAGTTAATTTTTTGAAAAGTGGGGGCATATGAATGTGATAGAGGATTGAAACATGAAATTCTATAATGTGTTTTCATATGAGAATTGTTTCATCTAACTCTTGTTTCTCACAAAAATTGTTGTCGTATATGATATTAGAGTTTATGATTGATAAATCATTCATGTAATATTTAATGTAAATGGATCATCATGTTTCTCTCAAGGGATTTTTTCAATGTAAAATGTGAAGTGTAGGATTGTGTTGAATTGTTCAAAATTTTCAACCAACCCAATGGGAGGAGATTGTGATATAAAACCCATCTAGTTGTTTCTGTAGTTTTTATTTTTTGAAAATTTTAAGAAGGTATCATGTGATGCATGAAGGATTTTTATGGATTAAAATTAATCCATCTTAACTATACAGTACTTGGAATATATTGTAGAAGAAATATTTCTTGAAGAATGGGCCCACATCATAGACCCCTCTTGACACCAAATAATGTGTTGTATTTGGGAAGTATTCTAGGTATTGTAGTCATTTATTCTATAGATGAGATCACAATAGACTATAAAGGGGACCTAAAATGTTTTAAACACCATAAAATTAATGAATATATATATCTATTATGGTTTAAATGATCCAGAAACAAGGCTAATACCACTCAAGGAAAGCACTCGAGAAGCCTCCATAAAATATGGTGACCGGGATCAAGCACAAAATAGACTAGATGTTTTATATAGAGAATTTTCTTGTGATGACCCATATGTGCAAGAACATGAGTGTGTGAAGGTAGGGCATGATGTAGGGGGACATTGTGGTAATGTGGTCATATAATAATTAATTACCATGAGATAATTTTGGAATGATGATGGTGAAACTTATTGGATATAACTATGGTTTTCTTTATGATAGTTATATGTTGGATTCAAAGTTATTTGGACACACCAAAATCAATTAAACCATGGTATATGAGAACTTAAATGGATTAATTGATGAATTTTTGTTCAACTGTAATGTTCAAGTTCTCTATGTCAATGAATGATGACTGCATTTTACTTCTTTTGGATGAAAGATAAATATTCCATAGATAAAAATTAAATCATAAAGAGTCACAAGAATCCATTATATAGTCGATATGGCTACTCCATTAATATTTTTGTGATTCAAGTGGTTTTAAGAATTTCATGTGGAGATCATGTAATAAATCACAAGAAGGTGGTTTTTATGTATTTATTCAACTACATGTTCTTATGATGTTGTTTTTAGAACAAACCATAGTAAATGAAGAGGAAATAAATATTACACCATTTTATAAATAACCAAACTATAGTTTTTGAAAAAATGATAATTATATACTATTGTATTCTAGACCACACCTTATCCAAGCTGTTTTAATCAGCAAATAGTTCCAGTCAAAAAAATTATGAGAGAGTAATTTATTGAAATTAAAGGTATATGATTTGGATTTAATGGAATGGTATGGTCTCATTAACTATAGGGGCACTCAAAACACTCCAATAACAAGGATATTCAATTCTAACCATTGTATTGAAAGGAAAAGGAGGAGAGGCTAAAAATAGCCATACAGCTCCAGAGAATATTCTCAAAGAGCTTGATGAAATATAGAGAACAAGAAATAAGGCTTAAATTATAAGATAACTATACTACTAGAACATCATCAAAGGGTGTATAAGAGACACACTGTGAAAACTATATTATCCAAATATTAAACTTGTATAGAAGATAATTTTTTAACAATGGGAATAATGAGTTCACCTCTTTTTTGAGAGATAATAGTGATTCTCATTTTGTTTGAATGGTGAGTTTGGTGGGTTATTGAGACTCTACATATATGTAAACTAAAAAAATCATTTAATTAAATTGTTTCGATACATTGACACATCATCGATTTCATGCTTCTTAGACTAGTCCTATTAGGTTAGACCATGTGATATTCTTTATATTCCATTCCTTACTTCCATCACTCATTGAGATAATGTAAGGAGGAGAAATGAAGTGTTTCTTGCATCAATACAACAAATTTTTGATCAAGGGATTCAATGTGTAAGATCCTGGATCTTCATATTAGGTATGGATCTTTATTTTGGGTTTTTTTAGGAAAAAGGAAGAATTGGGAATTTTCTAAGTACACATCGTGTACATAGAAGTACACACAGTGTGCTGGTTGTCGCGTACAGCCATGTACTGCCATGTAACTGCCAAGTACATGGCAGTGTAGGTGACTTGGCAGACCGCCTAAAGTGGGGGCCGGTTGAGGCTAGTACACGACGTGTACATTAAATGAACATATCGTGTAATTTTATTTTTATTTGATAAATCGGTGTGGGGTCATGTCTCATCTTTGTAAACACCTTCTTCTCCCCTAATTTCATACAAGAGAGCAAAGAAACACTAAATAACTTCAAGATCCTCCTGGTACTATATCTGAGCTCTGATCAAGACATCGTCAAGTGCGTTAGATTCTCACCAATGAGTTCTCTCTTTCCCTAGAGGATTTTCTCCTGATTCCTCCTCTCTAATGAGTATTTTAAGGTTGATTTTTTTAAAATTTTGTAGATCAACATCATTCTAGGAATATTCAAGGTCCAACATTCAAGAGTTTTGATCGTAAAACATCATGGTATGTGGTTTTTTCCTTTCTTTGATTGTATTTGGATTATATATTCTTAAAGATCTGAATACCCATGTTTGGGGTATTGTGTTTTTTTTAAGTTAACCTAGATTAATACCTGTTATGGCTTGTTTTATGAGAAAGTTTTATTGCTTATGCATATGTTTTTATACCTTGATTATGGGCGTGTTTCCCTTGTTTTATTTGATTATGGCCATTTGGTCTAGAATGTCTATTAGGCTTTATTTTTTTTCCTTGCATTTTGTTTTACATGCATCGTGTTATTAATATGGAGTTAATTATAAAATGAGATGTATGTGATTCGCATTTCAAAAGTATGACCAAGTGGATTTTACAATGAGAGATTCCCCAGGTAGGGTCATTTATGTATAATTTTTTATTATGTTGACCTAGAGGTATTGACTATGAGAGTTGCAAGGTGGTCATAGACTAGACAAGTTATACTGTGGGAGCTATCCATAGGGTCGTTATTAAATGAGTGTTGGACCCAAGGTCATTGACTATGAGATATGCCATGTAGTCATTATATTTTATTGTTTCTATGTTGACCAAGGAGGTATTGACTGTGAGAGTTTCCCTGGTGGTCGTTTGTAAATGTTTAGTGTTACATGGGACTGAATGGGTTAGACTATGAGATCTTTCCCAGACGGTCATTACTTATTTAATTTATTATATGTAAAACAAGAGGGGTTAGATTGTGAGAACTTTCCCAGAGAAATGGTTTTTAATAATTTAGTGATTGGGATGAGTCTGCCAAGCCAAAGCACAAGATTGTACTCATCCTTACTTGTTTATTAGATGGTCTTATAAGAAATCTATTTTTCTATTACACATGGGGTACAAAGATTAGGATAGATCCTGATATTTCATTATTCAATGGTTTGAATAATTAATAAATGTAAATGAATGTAATTGAAAAATGTAGGATTGTTTACTTTTGAGTACTTCCTAGTTTATTACTTCATTTTTGCATATTTTCTGCTATATATATTCATTGATAGTTAGGCATAGATAATTTGGTGGTTCCCACTAGGATTCTACCCACACCCTTTTTGGGTCATGCTTTTGGGACCAAACAGATTATATGGTTGCAGGTATAGATAAGGAAAGGCACCCTTCTTCATCAGGTACTTGATTGTTGTTGGAGTTGGAGAGTATGGGACCAAGATGAGGCTTTCAATGTTGTTGGAGTTTACTATTTTTCTGTACTTTGGTTTCATTATTTTATTTCCATCATTGCGAATAGTTTGGATACTTTCCTAGACACATGTGACATGCATCATTTATATATATTCTTCAGTTGTTACATTACTATCAGTCTTCCATTGTTTACTTTTTTTGCATGGTATAACTACTTCCACTATTGTTTACTATTTGTTATTATGCTATGTATACTCTGCCAATGAGGTAATAGTGTCCCCATTATTAGAACTTGGCCCTCTCTTCTAGTTTTCAGCCTCTGGGGTTTGGCGAAATGCACTTAACGTCATGTGACCAACCGGGTACGGGGAACCTTTGGGTAGAACCTAGAACCAGGATGTTACAAAGTGGTATCAGAGAAGTTATTTTCTGATTTTCCTTACTATTTTTAGCCTATAGATTGAGATAGTAAGGAATGGGTAGTTGGTAATAATATGTTCCTAGGAGTAGCTAACCCGTGTACAGGTAAAAGCCATGTTACCTCGAATATTGCAATTTTTTCTGATTTTTCAATTGTTACATTTGATTTGATTTCACCGTTGGGTGATACACATGTATTTTTCTATTATCATTGATATTATTGAGGTTCTATTTCTCTTGAAACCTGATGAGATGAGGTTATTCCATCTCATCCACGATGTAGTCACCTACTAGTGATCACATGTCATGCATTCTTGTCATGCCATTTAGGATGAATTACTGATTGCATGCTATTGTGAGAGGTTTCGTGCTAGATATGCATGTTTTTGTGATATATTTTGTGATATAATACCTTCTATTTTTATAGGTTATTGGTAATTTTAAATTTCCATTCGTATGGACACCAAAAATTGGTCCTTGAGGTGTTATGGGCCCTCTTGGGTCGGAATTTGGTGGATCAAGTTTGAACTTTAATTGAATTTTGTCAAGTTATGGTGTGAAAAATGATGACAAACTTTGATTATTGGGGATTATGAGCTCCCAAGGGTCAAAATATCTCATGACTTGGATAAAATTGTATTTTTTTAATCATTTTGAAGGAGTTTCAGTGGCCTTCCATCTGAAAACCTAGACAACATGGTGTGTCTTGTTATAAACACACACCATGTGTTCTTCTATTCTAGAGGAAATAACTTTTCTTAAGTATACAGTGTATACTTCATGTAAACGTCATGTAGTCTTTGACTGTGTGACTGACATTATGATTAGATACATGGGGTTGATAAGTGTTTTGTAGAATACGCAATGTACTGTAAGTACACACCATTTTGCAAGAGACCATGTATGAGGCCATGTGACTAACAACACGGGTGGGTGAAATTTAGATGGTACATGCCATTACTAGATTTTAAATGTTGTATGGTAAATGACCGTGTATCCGGCCATGTGACTAATGACACAAGTTGATGGAACTTAAGTATCACATTTTGTGTTTAGGGTGAACACCCATTTTAGTGTTACCCATAGAGAACCATGTAGTTCTAGTCGTGTATAAGGACCTAGGCAGGATGGAAAATTCAAGTACACACCGTGTATCAAGAGGAACATGTCATGTGTAGGGGTGTTCTATGACCAAGTTTGGAAGAGGTACACGCCCATGTTAAGGCTTAAAGTGACTATGTCGTGTGGTAGTTAAACATGCCGTGTAACCTTGTTTTTTAAAACTTGAATGTTTTCCTTCTCATGTTCTGTCCTTTCACTTTTAAGTTTCTATACTCGATAATATTGTACTAAGGTGTTTTATTGACCTTGTAGAGTCATGCCACCAATACATCAACCATTTTTATTCCAGATACAGGGAAATGATCAGAAACATTAATTGGTAGGTCAGAGACTACCAACAGATCCTACAGTTGTGCCCGTCTTGGAACCAGCTGTTATACTAGATGAGAGTGCTAATGCAAAGTTCCGTGATGGATTTTTGAGGATGATGTAGACATTTTAGGGAGCACCACATCCTGTCCCAACTATTGAAGAGTTTATGAGGGTGATTCAGCAGTAGCATCCTCCCACTTTTTTGGAGGATGGAGGACCATAGGCTGTAGAGTAATGGTTTGTGGCCTTTCTTGTTATCTTTGAAAATATAGAGATGCCTCCGGAGATGATGGTGAAGCTCAAAACTTACATGCTATGTGATTCCTCCAAGAGATGGTGAGATTCTATATCACATGAAGGATGTCATCAGTATATGTCTTGGGAAGAGTTTCAGAGGACCTTCTATGACTACTTCTACCCCTAGATGTTGAGTGCTGGTTGAGCTCGAGAGTTCATGCATTTGGAGTAGGGCACTCTTTTGGTGATGGATTATTATTCATGCTTTACAGAGCTTTAGTTATTCACACCTGTTCTGGGAGGTAATGAGTTATCTTTGTCTAAGTGATTTTAGGATGGTCTCAAGTATGACATCTGATTGCAGGTGAATGTTTTCAGGCTGATGTAGGTGACGGATATAGTGAACCAGTAACTGATTACTGAGCACAATCGAAGGGAGTTGGGAGCTGTGAGCCAGGGAGGTTTATCATCTAGGGATGATACTCCTTCTACAGATATATGGAATCACCATAGGGATCTTTCATGCAATGTTTGTTCGCTTAGTCAGGTGGTGTGATACCAGTGCGAGAAGAGTGGGCATACGAGACCACATTTCCCGAATGACCCAGCTGAGTGCCAATCTTACGGCATGATGATCCATCTTCAGTGTTTTTTCTAGATGTTCTCACCATAAGAGAGTGAGATGGGATCTTTTATGACTCCATATTCAGGAGAAGGACCCCCAGTTTCTCATCAATCAGGGAACTGGAGTTTGTTAGGGTGTTCAAGCCGAGGAGGAGGTCATGGTTGTGGTAGCCCGATGACAGGTTTTTAGAGACAGTATGGTTTATTAGATCAGGTTAGTCAGGTAGGGCCGCATGGCTATAGTATAGGTCAGACTTTTGTAGTGGAGTAGACCTAGCATGATCAGGACCTCATACCCGCTATAGTTAGAGGTACGATTCTAGTTGCCTCAAATTTATCTTCTTCTCTTTTTGATATAGGGGCTTCATATAGTTTTATATATGTTCCCATTATGGTGAGCCTTGGGCATCGCATCCTTAATTCTGAGGATTTTATGTCACTAGACACTGCGTTTTGGATTAGGATGGCTAGTGTATGTCAATGCATGGATTTCCCTATTAAGGTTAGTGGGTGTCACTTCTCATGGGACCTCTATGTCTTAGAGATGATAGGATTCAATTTCATTATCTGAATGGACTGGTTGGTCTCTTTCTAAGACTTTTCTGACTGATATAATCATATGGTGAGTTTCACTTTACTAGAGGGTGGGTATTTTCTACAAAAGGACTAATGGGATGTCCAGGTGAGCAGATCTGGACACGAGCATCATGGGTTGGGAGGCATTATGTCCCAAATTGCTATTTTATATCATGATGACTAGGGGAATTCAAATATATAATTTTCTCCTGTGGTGTATTGTTTCATGGATGTCTTTCCAGATAACTTTTCAGGTTTACCTCAAGAGTGAGAGGTAGATTTATCTATTGAGATTATTCCAAGGGCGTCACTAATGTCCATTCCTCCTTATAGGATGGCTGCACCAGAGTTACATGAGCTCAAGAAGAATTTAGAGTATTTTCAGATGAAGAGTTTCATCTGACTTAGTACGTCCCCTTGGGGTTTGTTTGTCCCTTTTATGAAGAAGGTGGATGATACCCTCGGACTTTGTGTGGATTATCGGAATCTGAACAAGTTGATGACTAAGAACTGATATCCCTTGCTGAGTATTGACGATCTCTTTTACCAGCTTCGAGGATCTCTGGTGTTCTCAAAGATTGACTTGAGATATGGTAATCATCATTTTTGTGTTAGAGCATCAGATATTCCTCTTACAAACTTTTGGAGTTGTTATGGTCTATACAACTATTTGGTTATGTCATTCAACCTCACAAACGTGCTGGCAATTTTCATAGCACTGATGAACCGAGTGTTCCATCCTTACTTGGATTCTTTTGTGGTAGTCTTTGTGGAAAATATCATGGTGTACTCTCACACTCGACATGACCATGACACCAATTTTGAGATCATTTGGAGTACACTGAGATAGCATGAATTATATGATAAGATCTCAAAATGACACTTTTGGATGGATTAGATTCACTTCTTGGGTCATTTTATCTCAGAGATAGGAGTATCAGTAGACCCAGGGAAAGTGAGAGTGGTAGTTTCTTGGGAGCATCTAGAGAATTTATTTGAGATATGGATTCTTCTAGGTCTGCTTGGTTACTACATGCACTTTATAAATGACTTTTAATGCTTAGCAGTGCCACTGATGGTCCTGAATAAGAAGGGTTTGAAGTACATGTGCATACATTCCTGAGATTTAGCATTTTAGGAGCTGAAAAGAAGATTGACTTCAGTACCGATACTGATTTTTCTGGATTCAGGAAAGAGTTACATAATTTACTATGATTCATCAGGTATCAGGCTGAGAGAAGTGCTTATGCAAGTGGAAGGAGTCATTACGTACAGGTCTCGGCAGTTGAGGCCACATGAGAGGAACTACGCAATGCACGAACTCGAGTTGGCTGTAGTTGTACATGCTTTATGCTATTGGATGCATTATCTTTTGGGAGAGAATTTTTCGGTGTAAACTGACCAAAAAATCCTCAATTATATCTTTACTCAGCATGATCTAAATTTGAGATAGCAAAGGTGGGTTGAGTACCATAATTCTTTTTCCATTGAGCTTGCCAATCATCCTAGAAAAGGAAATGCAGTGGCTGATGTGTTGAGCAGGAGGACTCAGATACAGGCAGTTCAGGAGTCCAGAAGTGAGTGGAAGCTTATGGATTTGTTCTTTGAGTTGCATTTGGAGGTTCATGATAGACAAGGGCAGAAATTTCTCTCTTTTATACCTATTACCTCTACTCTACATGACCTAGTGAAAATAAGGAAACTATCAGATTCCCAAGGCCTAGTTTTATGGGAGAGTTTGTCAGGTGAGGACCCTACTCTTGGGTGGACCGTAGGTGACGATGAGGTATTTCATTTTCATGGGTGCATATAGGTGTCCATAGACATTTGTGAGGAGTTAATGTGATATTTTCATTACTCAGTTTGTGTAGTTCATCATGGTGTCACCAACATGTATCGATATCTACATTGTTAGTATTGGTGTCCAGATATAAAGAGGTATGTTTCTGCTTTTGTTACGATATTTCCACCTGTCATTAGGTGAAGAAGAAACATTAGTAATCGATGGGGATTTTACAATAGTTACCCATTCTCTAGTGGAAATGGAATGATGTCATGATGGATTTTGTGATGGGTTTACCAAGGTCACCTCAAGGGAATGATGTGGTTTGGGTTGTTGTTGAAATACTCACAAAGGTTTCACACTTCTTACTAATTAAGGAAACCTTAATTTTTTATGAGCTTTGAAGGTTGTGAATCCAAGAGATTGTATATTTCCATGGTGTTATGCACTCTATTGTTTTAGAAAAGGACACCCGGTTTACTTCTCATGTCTGGTAGGGACTATAGAGGGATTTGGGTACACATGTACTTCTGAGTAAAACTTACCTTCCCCAGATAGATGGCTAGTTTGATCACACAATTCAGGTTTTGAAGGACATGCTTCGAGCATGTGTCATAGATTTCGGGGTTTCTTACCAGAGACACATACCCCTAGTGGAGTTTTCCTACAATAATGGTTTTTAGGAAATGATTCAGATGGAACCTTATGAGGCTCAATACAGTAGTCTGTGTTGATCACCCCTATGTTGGTTGGAGGAATTAGAGGTAGATATGATGGGACATTGTCTTGTCCAAGAGACCATTGAGAAAGTGGTGTTTATTCGGAAGAGGATGGCTAGTACACAATCTCACTAGAAATATTATGTTGTTCGACGGAGATGAACACTGGAGTTCAAGGTTAGAGATCAGTTTTTCTTATGTGTCACACTGATGTTGGGACACAGGGGGATTAGGAGACAGGGTAATCTTTCACCAAGATACATTGGTCTGTTTTAGGATTTAGAGAGAGTCGGGCCGATTTCCTATCAGTTGCAGCTACCTCAGAGGTACTGGGCTATGCATGATGTATTTCACATTTCTCAACTACAGCATTACTTTTTTGAATCATCTAACATTTTTCAACTTTAGGAAGTTGAGTTGGAGGTGGATACATCCTTTGAGAAGCACCCTATTTAGATTGTTGATCGAAGCATGAAGGATCTTCGTTGTTGGTATGTTCCTTTGGTACGGGTTCAATGGTAGCACAGGTGAGTATAAGATGATAAATGGGAGAGGGAGTTCTATGTACAATCTCTGTGTCCAAAGTTGTTTGAATTTTCTTCTTCACCACCCTTAGAAGGAAAATTCAGTGATGAATTTATTTAAGGGGATAGTTTATAAGAACCTAGATCTTAATCTCAGGTATGGATCTTTATTTCGGGTTATTATTGAGGAAAAAGAAAGAATTTGGAATTTTCTAAGTACATGTCGTGTACTTAAGAGTACACACTGTGTACATGGTTTCCCTGTACAGTCATGTACTAGCCATGTAATGGCTGAGTACATGGTTGTGTAGGTGACTTGGAGGACCACCTAAAGTGGGGACCGGTTTAGGCAAGTACACAACATGTACATTAAATGAAAATTCTTGTGTACTTTTATTTTTATTTTATAAATAGTTGTGGGTCGTGTCTCGTCTTCAAAAATACCTTCTTCTCCCCTCATTTCATACAGGAGATCGACGGAATGTCGAAAAACTTAGAGCTCCTCCCGGTTCTCCATTTGATCTCCAATTGAGATGTTGTCAGGTGTGTTGGATTCCCACCAATGAGTTATCTCTTTACATAGATCCTTTCTTACAGGTTCCTCCTCTCTCTTGAGTATTTCAAGGTTGATCTTTTTTAGCCTTTTTGTAGATATACATCATTATAGTCCAATTCATAGGCCAACATTAAAGAGTGTTGATCGTACAACATCAAGGTAGGTGTTTTTTGTCTTTTTTTATTGTCTTTGGATTATATATTCTTAAAGTGTCCAATACCCATGTTTGGGGTATTGCGTGTTTTGGAATTTAACCCTGATTAATACCTTATATGGTTTGTTTGATTGAGAAATGGTTATTTCTTACACATATGGTTTTATACCTTTATTATGGGTGTGTTTCCCTTGGTTGATTTGATTATGGAACTTTGTTCTAGAATTCCTATTATGCTTGCTTTGTTTTCCATGCCTTGAATTGTTAGGATAGAATTACTGATTAAATGAGATGCATGTGATTTGAAATGTGAATGTATGACCAAGGGGAATTTGGCTATGAGATCTTTGTAAGGTAGGGTCCTTTATATATAATTTTTTTTATGTTTACCCGTAGGTATTTACTCTAAGAGACTCCTGGTGGTCATAGACCAGAGGGGTTAGATTGTGAGAGCTACCTAGAGGGGTTAGATCGTGAGAGATACCCAGAGGGTCATTATTAAATGAATATTGAACCCTAGGGCATTGACTGTGAGATCTTCCAGGTGGTCATTATATTTTATTTTTGCTATGCAGACCAAGGGGGAAATGGCTGTGAGAGATTCTCAGGTGGTCTTCTGTAAATGATTAGTGTAACGTGGGACCAAAGGAGTTAGACTGTGAGAGATTTCCCAGAGGGTCATTATTTATTGAATTGATGATATGGTAAACCATGGGGGTTAGACTATGAGAACTTTCACAGAGGATTTATTTTGAATAATTGAATGATTGTGAAGAGTCTGTAAATCCAATGCACAAGCTTGGACTCGGTCTTACCTGTTTGTTAGATGGTCTTCTGAGACATCAGTTTTTCTATCACACAGGGGGTATAGATCTTAGGCTATATCCTAGGATTTAATTATTCTATGGATTGAATAATTAATAAATTTAAATGTATATAATTGAAAACTATAGTATTGTTTACTTTTGAGTACTTCCAAGTTTATTGCCTCATTTATGCATATTACACCTATATATATTCAATGATAGTTAGGCATAGATAATTTGTTGGTTGCCTACTCGGATTCATCTCACACCCTATTTGGGTCATTCTTTTGGGAAGAAATAGATTATATGTTTGCAGGTATAGATAAGGTCAATCTCCCTTCATCATCAGGTACCTAATTGTTATTGGAGCTTGAGAGCATGGGACCAAGCTGAGGCTTGCGATGCTGTTGGAGTTTACTGTTTTTCTATACTTTGGTTTCAATATTGTATTTCCAGAATTAGGATATGTTTGGATGCTTTCCTAGCCACATGTGACATGCATCATTTATATATATTCTTAATTTTTTAGATTATTATCAATCTTTTGATGTTTACTTTTGTTGTATGATATTACTGCTTCTGCTATTGTTTACTATTTTTTATTTCGTTGAGTATACTCTTCCAATTAGGTCATAGTTTCCCCATTATCATACCTTAGCCCTTGCTACTAGTCAGCAGCCTCTAGAATTTGGGGAAATGCACTTGAGGTCATGGGACCAACCAAGTATGGGGCACCTTTGGATGGCACCCAGAACTAAGACGCTACACAATGGATAAAATAAGTTCTACCTTTATTCAACCCCCTTTTAGTGAAATTCCCTTGATTAGGGGAAAACCAATTTTCAAACTAGGTCTATTACCTATCGAGTTTTGAACTATTCCAAGGAGACTGAACCGATTTTAACTAAAAAGGATGACTAATGATCTTATCCATGATTAACTAAGACATTAATAGGGGACAAAACATAGCATAGAGGATGAGTTTTCGCAACCGAAAAGAAACATTTTACTAAAATAAAGTTGTGAAAATTTATAGAAAAAATCTATACTTAATAGATTTTGATTTTCCAATACATTGGAGATAGAACATAAATTATATAAAACGAATTTTCAATATGATATATGCTAGATTTAGGAAGAAATGAATCAGATGGAGAAATTATAATTAGTATGAACTTAATCAATCGATACCAAAAGAATAACCTATTTTTGATATTATAAGCTTGAAACCATTGAAGATGAATCAATGAGGAAATGCTACTTGATTATTATGATTTAATGTATGTATAATCAATGATGATAAATCAATTTTATGAAGAATTATATCATTATTATTGATATGTTATAGGACATCTGTCCCCCAATCAAACCCATCTAATTGGATGCGAGTATGAAGATGATGGAACACCAAATGCTTGATGAAATAAAATTTAATAACAAGGATGATCCCAATCTGATATACATCTACCATTGATTAATCTTGGATATACTAATTTTCAATAGCCAAAATTTGATCTTATTTCCAAAGAAATGAATGTTTTTCAAGAATATGGGATCAAAATATATGTTGGTGGCATTCAAGATTGACTGAGGACTTAACTCAGTGAAAAATAATATGATTTGAAGAAGACCAACTCAAGTATGTGGGAACCTCATATGTTTGGTTGATAAATAATCCTCATATGTTGATAAATAACCTAATTAGTCAAGAAATATTCAAGTATTGTATTTTTTTGGGATATAATAATGATAAAAATTTATTGAATGTCCATAAAATATATTGTTGAATGGTACACCCATCATTTCAGATCTCATGTGAGGGTAATGTGGTCAATTCCATTTCTACATGTCTTGATTTTGAATTACATATCAGTTGAATAAAATTTAGCTTTCATAAAAATTATTTGTTCATGCCCAAATATAAGGCAAGGTTCAAAAAGTTTTCAATTTTAATACACATGTGTCCTAAAAATTTAAATTTCATGAAATAAATGTTGGGAGATGCATGGGGACCTTTTTCCTTTTTATTTGAAAAGAATAATATATTTTTCCTAATGATGGCCATGTGTTTTTTTACATTTTTTATGATTTAAATATTTCATTTATTAGGGATTCATCAAAAGATGAAGATAAGATCTTGAGATTAAGCCACATGGATTTTATTACATATTATATTATCATGTGATAATATTCTATTTTATTTTAGAATATGTTAAGGGACTAAGCTATTAAATTACCCATTCATAAACATAATAATATATTCATGATTCATGAATACATGAGACAACTCCATTTCATTTCTTCCCTTTTATAACACTTTATAAATCTATCTCCCATTTTTAAATACAATGTTTTCATCCTTTTTCCCAGGTGTTTTGATCTCCAAAATCTAGTGATGGGATTTACTTCAGGATTTTAGACATAATAAGTGAATCTTGATTCATCATCATGATCATTATCATGTGATCATCACATTCTTCATAAATCTTGCAATATATTGATCATGGAATGGATATGTGACATAAGATATATAAATAAGAAGTGTTTTTTACTCTCCCTCCCTTAATTTCCCCTTATGATCATTTAATAATATCATCCATGCATGTGGAGGTTATGTGATTGATGATAACATGAATATCACATCATTTTTGGAAGATTCTCTTGGATGAGGTAGTTATATTGATATATTTATTTAATTTTAAAATAGATTCCATGTGCTTAATTTTAATCTATACATGAGAGATTAATGTTTTAGGTGAGAGAGGTGTGTGATTTAGGCATCGAACATGAACTTAGTGAGGTTTAGGGTTTATAAAAAGATCATTTAGAATATATATGATAGGAATTTGAGAGTAGACCAACCTAGTTTTGGGAAATTTTTCTATTATCTTTCTCTGTGTGTGTCATGTATTTTATTCATTTTTTTAATATATGAAAAAGAAATCATCAATCCCATTCCATATTTTTCCACCATAATAATGAAAATGGAAAAAATGTAATATTTAAATGTGGTTTATGAAGAAGAAACAATAGAATCCTAGGGAAATGGCCATTTTTAGTCCTGTAATATATTCAAGGTTAAAATAAATTTTGATTTCCAATGTATTACAATGACTAAATGATCCACATGGAATAATTTCCATGGAGTTTGATTGTAAATTAAATTTTTAATTTAACTTGTAAATAATTTCCCCATTAAATTAAAATGAAGAAAAACTAAAAATAATAAAAAAATAAAAAATATGAAAAAACGGATACTATCATAACCTCAGGAGACATTGCTAGATATTTTTCTGATAAAATTAGTGAGTTTCATAGGACATTAAGTGATTAATATTTTAATGTAATCATTGATTAATTTCTGTATTAAATAAAAAAATATATTTTGGAATATTAAATTAATGAATTTAAGGTGTTTTTACATATTCCCATGGAGTTTTTTGTATGAAAAATTGAATAATGATGTGATATTCAAATAGAAAAACCAAACCTTATGATCTTTCCTGAATATGTCCATCATATTGAGGTTATATTTTAACACCAACCATTTTCTATAATGTTTAATCATTTACTTAACGACCAACATACTAATAATTATTTTATGAGCTATAATGACATATGATTTGGAGGAATTTAAGGAGTTGGAAAACCTAGGGATGATCAATACCATTCTAATATACATTATAATTATTTTAAATGCAATGATTTTTTAAATGATTTTTCAAATGATTATTCAAATCATGAATAGATTGAACCACCTCTAGACATCATATCCCTTTCCATGGAAAAAATGCATATAAAAAATTCATCTTTTTGGAGAGGTTGAATGAGTACAACTACCTCACTCCTGAATTAGAATTACTTTTAGGAGAACTATCTAACATGGAGGAAGAATGGGATGATGGATCTCATGGAGTTACTCAATTTATTATGAATCATTTGTTTTATTTGTGTTAGTCTATAATAATGATTATTTTAATTTTTTTTATCCCTATCAGGGATTTGAGTAGTCAACTAACCTATGTTATATCATAGATAGTCTTTATTAAAATTATCCTATTGAGAAACATTCTGAATATACAATTATTAATAGAAATTAGAGGTTGAGATATTTTGAAAAAGAGGTGTTATTGTAGCTCTATGATTTTTTAAAATAGGATTTTTATATATATTTTATATTCTAATAGGAAAAACATTTTTGGAATGACCAAGATGATAATGCACATAGTAAAGATCAGTTTTCACACTCTTGGAAGACTATTCCTCATAATGAAGAACAATGGAAGGACCCCTACATTTTGTTCCCCTCCCCATTAATCTAAGATATTGTATTTGTGATGAGTGATTCTGGTTTTATGTTAACCATGAGGTACTATAAAATCTATACAAGTCAAATGATGTTGTAAATAAGAACATGAGATGTTTCTTGAGCAATAATTCACTACCCCCTTCATATTGGGGTTTTCCAAAGTGATTATTGATGTATGAAAAGTCTAAATACAACACCCCTTAGATGGTTATTCCATTTTTATCATATTTTGTTACTATTTAAAATTTATAAGTTTATTAAATGATTCTTCAACTTTTTATAATAAAATATTCAAGAAATGGATTTAATAGGTACCTAGGTGATCAAAATGAAACTGATAAACCTTTATCTATATGAGATTTTGACTAGATTCAAGCTAACTGATCATGGAAGATTCATTTGGAAATTCAAGAACATGAGGCACTACAAGATGGAGATATCTAGATAAAAACCCCCTCTAAATCAAAACTTCGTTACAAAATATCTTTAAAATTCATATAATTAATTCTAATATTTATTTGTGTTAAATTTTTTTGGGACTTTAATAGTATATCAAAGGATATTTTGGAATCAACATAAGGGGAGGATACATGTGGTAAGTATCAAATTCTAAAAGATTCGTGTTCTGGGGTGCATTCATAAAATCCATTCATCATATTCGTTTTACTATATAGTAATCGGTATCACATGTGGGATAATTTCCCTTATTTTGAAATTAATTGAGTGAAACTGTATTTCATTTATTTGGTGTTTGGTATAATGAATTTTTATAATTGAAAATCAAATCGAGCCATTTTTTTTAAAGAAATTGGATTCCCCCCTTTAAAATGTTTTTGGATCCAAATTCTTCTACAATGAAACATTATCATCAGGTTACATTTTGATATTATTTGTAAATTCATGCATATGATCTTAAAATAAAAGGCATTAAATTTTTTAAAATATGTTCTGAAAGTCATATTGATGAGTTAAAGATTCTATGAAATTATTATAATCCTTCAAATATAATTATAAGTGTATAATTTTAAATATTTATGAACATATAAATTTTCAAATGTTACCCCAACATAAGATTAGATATCATGGAAAATATTCAGTTATATGAGTGAGGGTGAGGGGTCTTTCAATGTATTGAAATATTATTCAATGACTTGTATATATAGAAACATGCCTCAAAGTTTTTCAAAATTGTTAAAAATGTTTCAAAAAATGAGGCTATTTGAGATATAAATTTCTTTAGAATCCAACCTTCCCTAGTGAATAATTGTATTCCATATGTTGATGGATTTAACTATGACTTACCATTTTTCGAATTTCAGG
This sequence comes from Viscum album, assembly GCA_963277665.1. Classification (NCBI taxonomy): domain Eukaryota; kingdom Viridiplantae; phylum Streptophyta; class Magnoliopsida; order Santalales; family Viscaceae; genus Viscum; species Viscum album. The sequence continues at coordinate 113,598,546 of OY728139.1, read as the reverse complement.
ATTACTTCATGTTATTACCAACAATTTTTTAAAAAATATAGTTAGGAACTATGTAAGGGAGTATAATATGATATATATATATATATATATATTGAATTGGAATTGGAACATGAGTAAACCAAATCATTAAACATAAAACTAGGTGAACTAGTCCTTTGGAACAAAAACACCTCAAGTATCCTACTAAAACAATAGCTATATATGTTCTTTGAAGATATATTAAAATGGTAAATTGGGATCTCGTGGTGATTATTTGATGCATTAGGCATTAAAAAATAAACTTGTTTATCAAATATGTGATTTTCATATTCATGGACGTAGGAATTTTTTTATATAATGCTTCTAATTGAAAAAACTGATTTCATTAAGGTGTGGTGATTATTGAACCAAAAAGAAGAATTTGGAAATAAACATGTAAAAACTATTTTTAGTTTCATAAATGTAGTGAAAATGGATCATTAATTTTTAAAACATAGGAGAGAGTAAAAATTGATGCTTTATATTTTTAAAAGTATAAATCTACATATATCAAAAAAAAATTGTACTCTATGAACTAAAATTTTCACTTAAAATGAAGTAGTGTAGTGAGTTTATTTTCTTTGGATTCATGAAATTTTTAATGTTGGATGAATCTGTTATTTAATAATCTTTGTCATGTATATAAATATAAGAAATAAAATGTTTTGAGAATTATTTAAAAATTAATTGAGAAGCATATACCATCTCAGAATATCATTCGTTTAAAAATCAATGCTTCACAATGGTAAAATGTGGGAAGACTATGAAACCTTGTTTTCTATCTAAGAAGAGATAAAATAATGGATTTTTTAAGATAAGAGAATTTATTAGTGTGGGAGAATTTATGTGGCCTATTTTTGGTGTATTTGGATTCATATATTTTGAATATTTTTTTGTGTTTTTATTGACAGAATGATATTTAAATAGATATTTACTCATTAAATACAAATTCATTTTTTAAGTATGTAGTTTATTGGATATTTTAATTAAAATGTGAGTTTTTTGTGATTAGTTAATCTAATCTTAGGCATTTATATTTCCAAAATGTTTTACAAACATTAAAAAATATACTGATATATTAAAACAATCATCCAATGGGTATATTTTAATGATTTTTTATTTTTGGATTTAATTATATAATAATTATTTTTAATTCTATTTTAAAATTTTTAGGGAATTTATTTCTACTATCATTGAAAATTTTATTTGAAAATATTTTACTGTTTTTTTATCTCTTGAAATTAATATTATTCAATTTTTTAAATTTAATATATTTTATCGAATTCATTTTTAAAAATAATGTATTGAATTTAAAATATTATTGAATTTTAATACTAATAGATTATTTTTACTAAATATTGAGTTATGTGTGTTTTAGGTTGTTGTGGGAAAAAATTTGTGTTGAAATTTGATAGAGGAACCATTTTCAATGAACAAACCATTGTGTAATACTTACTACTTTTTGTGAAATTTAATAAATTTTTTGCAGACCCAATTATATCTGCCTTGAATATTTAAAGATATTAAATTGTGTTTCTTGAGAATAAAATCCCCATATTTTATGGCCCTACTTTAATGCCACTACATATGTGCAGTGTCACGACACACCTTCTTCAAGATAGGGGAAGGGATAGTAAACTGCCACGCTATTCCTTCTTCAAGATGAAGGAGATATAATGACCCTCAAGTCCTACCTTCAATAGGCCCTAGAGTGGTGTCTAGATCTAAAGGTATATAACCTCAGACAAAATGGAAGGCAGGACCCTTTTTATAGAATAATATTAGTAGATAAGATGTTAAATCCCAATAAGCTCCAAATACTAAAAGTAAAAGTTAATCCAAAATACATTTCCACATGAAAGTTCAAAAGTAAAGATGATACAAAGTAAAAAAAAAATCCAAAGTAAAGTACCAATAGAAAAGATACTAAGTAGCAGCAACAACTAATCCCGAAGCTCGAACTAGTAAAGTCCAGCACGATCTGCAAAGTCCTCTCATAAACTGAAAAATAATTTTATATACGTAGGGTGAGCATAAAAGTATAATTAGTAGGGAAATTAAATCTATCCATGAAAAATTGGGGGAAACATACTAATTTCCCTATAAGAAAATAGTATAACCTCAAAGCACCTACCAAGGAGTACTAACCAGCCCAGCCACACCACGACATACTCACCAAATAACACAAGTCAAGTAAATTAGTAGTATAAACACATACGCATTCCCACTACCATAACCTGCCCAACAAACATGGGCCTCAAACCACACACAATCCCACCTGCAGACACCTAGGCCACACCAACCACACCTCTCACCTGAAGACACATGGGTCGCAACCCAAAGACACGTGGGACAACAATCCTCGCCCGCAGACACCTAGGCCTCTCATCCACAACAAACCTTCCCAAAGGATCTTGGACTATGGTAAGCCTCAAGTCATTACAGCTTGCCCGGATATACATGAGTGGTAAGAACCCAGAAGAGGGTGTGAGGAAGAAAGTCAGAAACCAGCCATCCATCCTCCCACTAGGATGTTAGGAAAGACACCCTCTCCCATGAAATGGGGGTGTTCGGAACTTGCTGCTCAATAAGGGAGGGGTTTGTATAGAAATCACAAGGAACTACAATTTATACATATAGAAAATCAAACAATCATCCCTACCTATGGGTTTCAAACAACAACCAAACAATTAAGCCCACCAGTACCACATTTGATGCTACCCCTATTTGTACAGCCACAAAATAGTTACTTCCAAAGAATAAACCCAACCCATTTTCATTTAACCACTTCCCATTTAGTAATTAATGGATTCACATTAATTTATTCCATCACTACTAGAAAACTACCAATCAAGACCATATCAAAACTACAAACAAAAAAAGATTTCTCAGTCCCATTGACACCCTCGTTCAATTGTTGCCAACTATCATTATTCAAATTTATACTTCCCAATAATTCTCTCACAACCCAGTCCCAAAGCCCCGCTACCCATAAAAATTCATAGATGTAGTCCCACTACATAAAAAGATCATAACCACACCATAATCCCACTTCCTAATGTCACTCCATGACCACAACACAAACAAAGGCAATCCTACTACCGACAAGTCCATCCATTCCACAATCAATCTGTCTCTCAACCTGAGACTCCAACACACCACATGTACTGCCCCACAAACCAAACCCAAGGAAACTACCCCTAACCCATAGACTTTCTACACACACATCCCACACCCTTCTCATATAACCAACTCCTCTGTCCACCCATGTACCCATAACCATGCTCCTAACAGCAGCACCACAAAACTCACATAAGTCACAAGACCAAACAGAAAACAGGACTCAACCAAACCTATGGATCATTACACATTTCGATTTGATAAAAACTATTCTTTAAGTCCACTTGATAAATAGGGGGATAACACAATAGTTTTCATCCTAGGTAATCCATTTCCATTAACCATGTGTACGTGATTAAGTAGATTTCAAGTTACATCCATTTATCAAGCATCTCAACAAAACAAAAAATCACTAATACACAAGAAAATACCACCAATGGACATGATTATCAGAAGGCATAAATCCACAGCAACCATAAAATAATTACTGTTAGAAAAGAAAACTTGTGATCAATGTCAACCCATCTTCAATTCCTATCCCATTATTATAACATGTCTTGTTATCTTTTTATCATCAAATTCTTGTACCTTATTTATTACATGTTAATGAAAAGTATTCAGAATTTATTTAAAAGTAATTATTAATAATCCCACACCACATGATGTAAAATTAAATAGAGATAGATTTAATCCATACTTGGATGAACAGAGGATCAATGTTTCTCCTTGCTCTATGAATAGAGGATCACACGAGTAGCAGGAAACTCCAAGAAAGTTGAGCATGTGGGTATCTAGAATAGGCAGATGACTCATCTAGGGAAGAATGATCTAGACACGCCAAGGTGAATTGGAAAACAAACCGGGAAAATAAGATCTTGGATTTTAAGAGCTAGATCCTATATTAAAGGAAGGACAGGTTCCAAAAGTCACTACTATGTAATCATGGTCTAGATCACACAATTTGAGTATCTCAAATCCCAAATAATGTTAGTATATTAAAGAAATAATTAAAATCCTTTGAAAATATCTTAAAAACACTCATCCAAGTATTTTAACTCATTTTTCATCAAATAATATGTAAGAGGAGAGAAATTAGAAAACTGGGAAAAAAGTAGAAAACTAGAAATGAGTCACTGATGAGTCAGTCACCGACGTGACGCGGCATACCGATGTTGAGCCACCAAAACTGAGCTACTGACGCAATGACCTACTGATGTAATGACCTAAAGATGTCTCAACCTACATAATTCATGACCTAATGATACCTTGATTCATCGACACCTCGACCTACCGATGCCCTGACCTACCGATGCCTCGACTCACCGACTCCTCGACCTACTGATGCCCTAACGTACCGACACCCTAACCTACTAATGCCTCTTCTCACTGATGCCTCGACCTACTGAAACCATGACTCAACAACTCCCTGAGTAATCAATGTTGACACCCTCGAATCACCAATGCACTGACATGCTGATGCACTGGCATGATGACACACTTACATGCCGACAACGATAGTTCAAACTAGATTTTTTTTCTAACTCTCATAATGAGTCACCAATAGTCCCTTGAAAACCCCAAACACTGTATTTTCATAATGTAAAGGCTCAAGGAAATCTAGTTTATTACATCAGATACCTCTCAATCTATTCTTATCCTCGATAATTCAAAACTAAACCAGAAGGAAGAGGGGTTTGAACAACCACCTCATTAGATACCTCTCAAGGAAAAACCACCCTGTGTTTTTCAAAAACTAGAGATAAAACCTTGACATCCAAGAAAAGCTCCTTGACATATATCTGTTGAACAACTATACAAACCCTAAGGCCCCACTTCACCAAAAAACCACACAACCACCAAAAGTCACACTATCCAAACACATGGATTAGGGAGATCCTTCATCTATGTTAAGATACTATCCACATTGGGCAGAACTGAATCACATGCATGGGTTTAATCGCATAAAATTAATTTTTCTTGATTAGGAATTTTCTCCTCCCCTCTCCACATGTTGGTATTTTTCACACACATTTAGAGAACAAGGAAAAAACTCATCTCATATCAAATGAGGTCAATCATTACATCATAAGCAAAGAACAAAGAAAAACACAAGATAAAAACTCAGAAAAAATTTGGGTATTGGGAACACATTTGTGCCTCTCGCTCCCAAGTACTCTCTTCATGGTCACCATGCCTCTATAGCACATAAAACAAGGTAATGGTCCATACCAGAAGCAACTTCTCCTCATGATCCTCGATTCTTATTGGCTTCTCCATGAACGTCACATCGTCCTTGATATCCAACTCTCCTCAGTCTATGACATGGGAGTCATCATGTAGATACCGAAAAAGTTGAGAGACATGGAAAACGTTGTGGATCCTCTCTAACCGTAGTGGAAATTCCAGCTGATATGCCACAATTCCAACTCATCCCAACACCTTGAAATGTATAATGAACCTGGGAGAAATATTTCTCTTTCTACCAAAACTTGGATTCCCACGTCAAGGGGAAACCTTCAAGAAAACATAATCATCAACCTCAAACTCCAAAGTCATCCTCATATGATAGTCATATGACTTCTTCCGATCTCAGGCTGCCTTAATCCTCTCACGCACAATCTAAAACTTCTCTTCCATGCCCTACACCACTATTGGCCCAAGAATTCCTGCCTCCCCAACCTCTGTCAAGCATACGAGAAAATGATACAACCTTCTATACAAGGCTTCAAATGTTTCAATTCCAATGTTAGATTTGTAGCTTTTATTCTTAGAAAATTCTACAAAAGAAAAATTTTGTACCCACAATCCTAAGAAGTCCAAAACACATGGTCGTAACATATCCTCCAATGTTCGTATGGTCCACTCTATCTACCCATCCGTGTGAGGGTGGAAAGAAGTGTTGAGGCATAGTTGGGTGCTAAAATCATGTTGCAATCCCTTCCATACTCACGAGGTAAAACATGTGTCCCGATATAAGATGATGGATATTTGAAATTCAGGCAGCCAGACCACTTCATCTACATACCTCCTTGCTAAGGCTTCCACTGTTCTCAACTCCTTGATTTCCAGGAAGTGAGCTGATTTCATTAATCGATCCACCACAACCAAGATATCTACATAGCCTCCCTAATCCCTGGGTAGTCCTATGAAGCAATCCATTGATATGTCATCCCACTTTTACTCAGGAACATCTAATGGCTATATCAGACTGTTGGGAACATGGTGCTCATCCATCAGCTACTAACACACTAGGCACCATTCAACAAACACAGCCACTACCCTTTTTACTACAGGCAACCAAAATTGTTCCCTCAAGCCTCAGTACATCTTGTAAATTCTAGGATATACCTCCAGGGTGATCTATGGAACTCACAGAGAACTCCCTCATACATTTCCATTGGGACAAACTATGTCCCATGAAACATCATCTGATTCTAATGATCCTTTTACCATCCCTCTGGATCTTCATCCTAGACTGTACAATCACACATCACTTCAGTCTCTGAGTCTCCCCACTGAGACTCATCCACCTACCAGACTAAAGAATATTTCACTATCATCTAATGAAAACATCCTCTCCTTCCATCCACTCTCCCATCCAAATGCAAAGCAGACAACTCCTCTATCGCTTTCCAAGAATCCATGGATTCCCAAACCACTTCCTTATGAAACTTCCTAATTAATAAATTGGACAAAACATTCCCTTTTCCAGTAGTGTATAATATCAAGATTCCATAGTCCTAGATAAAATCCATCCACCTTCACATTGGAAATTTCAGGTATCACTGGGAAAAGATATACATCAAGCTCTTGTGATCTATTAATACCACAAATCACTCCATGATAAGGTAATGCCACTACAACTTTAGTGAAAACATGACTGCTACAAGATCTAGGTCATGGGTTGAATTGTTATGTTCTTGAGGATGTAACTTTCTAGACCCATGACAGATCAACCCTCATTGTTTCATTAGTACACACCCCAATCCAAGATCGGAAGCATCACAAAACACCTTGAACAACACTCTTTCCTCTAGAAACCTGAGCATTGGGGAACTGACTAACTTCCCCTTCAGATAGTTGAAAGCTTCCTAACACTGCTCACTCTACATTAAGGCCATGGAATTTCTGGTCAAAGCTATCAATGGAGTCAAAACTCAAGAGAATTTGTGTACGAACCTCTAGTAATAGCTTTCTAGACCCGGGAAACTGTGAACCTCCACCATTTTCCTGGGAGATTTCTAAGAAACAATCGCCTCGACCTTTGACGGGTCCACTAGTATCCCCTATTGGCATACCACATGTCCAAGGAAGTGAACCTATCAAGTACATAACTTTCACTTGGAAAACCTTCTTGTAGAGCTGGTGGTGATTGAGGACTTCCAAGACAGTCCTCAGATGCTCTGCATGCTCCTCCTCTGAACTTTAGAAAATCGGAATTTCATCAATGAACTCAATGATGAACTACACCAGGAACTCATATAAAATAGAGTTCATGAGCCCCATGAACATAGATGGCATGTTCTTAACGCATAATGGCATGACCACAAACTCAAAGCGCCCATACCTTCACTGGAAGTAGTCTTCAGGATTTCACCCTCCTTCACCTTCAAGTGGTGATATCCAAAAAATAGATCGATCTTAGAGAACCAACATTTTCTGGTTAACTGGTCGAAAATTTCATTAATCCTCGAAAGGGGGTAATGGTTCTTGACCTTCACTTGGTTCAGTCTCTAGTATTCTATGAACATCCTCAGACCACCATCTTCATTCTTTGTGAACAAGACTGTGGCACCCCATGGCGACACACTTGACTAGATAAAACCATTCTTTATTAGGTCTTCAACCTAAACCTACAACTCCTGCAACTCAGAAGTAAACATCCAATAGGGATTGATTGAAATCGGATGAGCACCGGGTTATAAGTCTATCCCGAACTCAACTTCGTTTCGAGGGGGTAGAGTCACAACTTCTTCAGGGAAGACGTCCAAGAATTCCATGACAACCCCAAAAACTTCCACCATCTCTAAGTCTACTAATTCCATGGGCAGCTAGACTAACAAGGAATGAAGAGGCTCCACACATCGGCTGCCCTCCTGACAACTCTTCTTACCAATGAAAGCTACACACTGGCCACCCATATTTGAGAAAATTAATCTTTTTTTGAAGACATTTGCTAATTTTGCGCATAGAGAACAACCATTTGATATCTAGGATGACATTTTATGGCTACATCTATAGCAGAAAAAGATCCCCACCAGATTGATGTGATGCCAATAACAGTCTGCATCCTCGTGAAACATAAAAAAGACTTTTCTATCCTCCAACTGGTGTTCTCAACACCGGGAACATGGAAAGTATCTCCATTTCAAGACCTAGAGTATGGGATAGATTGGGTAGAAAAAGGAGTTCTAATCTCTTGAATCAAACATTGTGTAGGCAAGAGTATTAAACAGATTGATCGCACCTCGAACAAACTCCATCCCTGATGGAACTGCTACCTATGTGGAATGTAACTATCCACTCTTATCTCTACTAGACCATGGATTTCAACTGCCTCCCCGACTATGCCTTGGTCAATTTCCTTGAGGATCACCCTGAGGTCATCCTCCTCTGAAACCATCTACCCTCGGTGGAGAAGAAGCTAACTACCCCTGCTACTGGAAATGCCTCACTAGAAACTATTGCAACTGAGGTGGGTGCTGAACCTACCCACACCCACCATATTGAGTTCAAACTGGGCACTTATTCTGAAGATACCCACTTTTTCCGTAGACAAATCACCTCATTCCTGGGCCCCTGAGGAAAGGGTGAGGACCATGAGATCATAACTTGAATTGTAGAGGCCTACTCCCCACTGGCCAAAACCTAGAAGGCCATAGAGATGGAGACCTGCTACTGACTACCCTCCCCTTCGACAAACTCGACTAAATACCCTTTCATGTTACACCTCTCTGCAAGTTCATCCTATACACTACTTTATCCTTCATTTAAACTTCTATGTTTGTCTGCAGAGTAAAGTGAGTAACGACATACTAAAGAGAAAATCACGGTGACTCCTCCAAGTTTCTCACCCACAACTCCTCATCTGGGAAGAGGTTTAGAAAAAATTGTAGGCGATCCTTGAACTTGATCACCTATTCCCTCACTGACATACTCCCCAACTGGAGGTATATGGTCTCCTACCTCTTCTTAGCCTTTATTTTGGAAAAAGGAACTCCGCCTGGAAGTCCTTCTCAAATTAAGCCCATGAGACATTGGTCTCCTTCCTCTCCTTGAGGTAAGGAATCCACCACTGGAGTTCCTATCCTAGCATCTAGCACACTGTGGGAGGAAACTAGTACTCCAACAGAGCTTGAATCAAGATAAAAGCGATCACCATATCCTTTAGCCAACTCTTTTTCTCCAAGTCTGAAATGCTGCCCTTGTACTTTCTTAGAGTCTGTCAAAGGATGGAATGATTCATTTCTTACCACTGATCATCCTCTTCATGTATATAATTTCACAAAAATATCAAATAAAACAAGAACACAAGTCATTATGATGAATATACCTTTTCTAGGGTCTCTATCCTATAACAGAGTAACCTCAATAGGTTGTTCTATAGGTCCAGATTCGTTGAATCAGATCACGGGGGGGCCCTAAAATCCCATGTCCTAGCCGGTCTTACCTGGCCTATTTCATGCCCCAAGGTCACCTAACATTGTTTCCCTACCATCCCATGCATTTCTCACTATTCTTAACCCCGATCTCCAACCAATCCCTCAACCTTCGCTCTGATACCACATTTTCATGACATGACTTCTTCAAGATGAGGTATGGGACAACAAATTGACACACCCTTCCTTCTTCAAGATGGAGAGATAATGAACCCCCCACCCCAAGTCCCACCTTCAATAGGCCTCAGAGTGTATAATAGAACCAATGGTATAGAATATCACACAAAAGGTAAAAAATAACCATTTTTATAGTACTAGACTATGATATAAGATGGTAAATCCCAAGAAACTCCAAATAGTAAAAGTAAAAGTAAATCCAAAATCCATTCCCACATGCATGTTCAAAAGTAAAGCTGATACAAAGTACAAAAAAATATAAAGTAAAGTACCAACAGAAAATAAAATAAGCATCAACAACGACTAATTCTGACACATAATCTAATAAAGTCCATCGCGGTCCTCAAATTCCTCCTGAAACCCTGAAAACGTTTTATATATATAGGGTGATAATACAAGTATACTCAGTAGGGAAACTAAAGCTACCCATTCACAAGTGGGAGAAACATACTAATGTCCCTATGAGAAAACATTAGAACCTCAAAGCACCTACCAAGGAGTACTAACTAGCCTAGCCTCATCAAGGCACGCTCACCAAATAGTGCAAGTCAAGTAAGGTAGTAGTATAATCACATCTCCTTTTGGGTACCCCACACCACTTTCCCACAGGTAAACTGCTCATTCCTAACGGCTAACATCTTGACCCTACCACTCTCACCCTACGTAGTCACACTACCACAACCTGCTTGCACACACCTGGGCCACAAACCACACACAATCCCAACCACATACACATAGGCCACAACAACCATGCCTCTCGCCTGAAGACACCCGGGCCTCATCCCAAAGACACTTGGGAAAACAATCTTAGCCCATAGAAACCTAGGCCTCTCATCCACAAAAAACCTTCCTGAAATATTTGGGACTATGGTAATCCTCAAGACATTATATAATTCTTGGATATTCTATAGTGGTAATAACGTGGAAGAGGGTGTGAGGAAGTAAGGAAGTAACTAGTCATCCATTATCCCACTGGGGTGTTGGGAAAGACACCCTCCCCCTGAAATGGGGGTGTTCAGCACCTGGTTCTCAATAATGGTGGGGTTAGTATAGAAATCACAAGGAACTACAATTTATACATATAGGTAATCAAACACTAATCCCAACCTATGGTTTTGAAACAACAACCAAACAACCAATCCCATCAGTACCACTTTTCCTGTTACCCCTATATGCACAACCATACAACAGCTACTGCCAAAGAATAAAACCATCCCATTTTAATTTAACTGCTTTCCATTTATTAATTAAAGGATTCAAATTAATTTATTTATTCACTACCAAGCAACTACCAACCACAACCATATCAAAACAACAACAAAAAAATAGATTTTTCATTCCCATTGCACACCCCAGTTCAACCACAGTCAACTATCATTCTTCAAATTTATACCACAAAATCCTTATCTCACAACCTTTTCATGCATCCATACCTCTCAAAAAATTATTAGATGCAGCCCCAAAATATAACAAGTTCTTAACCACACTATAGTTCCACTACCCAACGTCTCTCCATGGCCACAACACAAACAATGGTTGTCCCGCTTCCTACAATTTCATCCATTCCACAATCAATCAGTCTCTCAACCCTAGACTCCAACACAATACACATACCTCCCAACACACCAAACCCATAGAAATAACCATTAACCTATATTCCCACTCCAAACACATCCCACACCCTTCTCACAGAACCAACTCCCCCATCCTCCCATGTACCCATAACTGTGCTTCTAACAGCATCACCACACAACTCACACAAGTCAAAAAACCCAACAGAACACAAAACTCATCCTTACCTATCCAATAGTACATATTTAGATTTGATAAAAAAAATTCATTAAGTCCACATGATAAACAAGGGTGATCACACAAGAGTTTTCATCCTAGGGAATCTGTTTCAATTAACCAAATGTACATGATTAAGAATATTTCATTTTACTTCCATTTATTAAACATATCAAAAAAACAACATCACCAGTTCACAAGAAAAGACCACCAACGACCATGATTCTCAGAAGTCATACATACACAACAACCATAAAATAATAAAATATAACAAATAAAACAATTGATCAACATTAACCCATCTTCAATTCCCTACTCGTTATTATAACATGTCTTTTTATCTTTTTATCATCAAATTTCCATCCCTCGTTTATTACTTGTTAAAGAAAAGGATTTATCAATTCATCAGAAGGAATAATTAGTACACCCACCTCGCATGATGCACAATTAAAGAGAGATATAATAATTCCCTAATTGGATGATCAAGGATCGAAGTTCCACCTTGTGCCAAGAATAGGTGATCGTGTGAGTAGCAAGAAACTAAAAGAAAGTATAGAAGGAGGGGCTCTAGCACAGATGCAAAACTCGTATATGGAAGAAGGCTCTATATGCACCAAGAAGAAATGGAACACACATTGTAAAGAGAAGATACCATCTTTGAAGATCCAAATCCTATATTAAAGGAAGGAAAGTTTCCAAAATTCACTAATGTTGGATCGTGCTCAAGATCACGTGGTTTGAGTATCTCAAATCCCCCAAAATGTTAGGATATTAATAATATACTTAACATCCTTTTAAAAGATCATAGAAATTCCTAACTAAGGATTTAAACTAGGTTTACATAAAATAATAAATAAGAGGGAAGAAACTGGAAAACTGAATAAAAAAACAAGAAAAACTGGAAATGAGTCATTGATGGGTGAGTCACCGATGTTGAGCTACCAACGAGACCGACTGACGCTGATCCACCGATGTTGAGCTACCGACACAATTACCTAGTGAAAAAAATACCTACCAATGCCTCAACCTATATACGCCCTTACCTACCGACTCCTTGACTCACCGATGCCTTGACCTACTGATGCCTCAATTCACCGATGCCTCAACCTACCGATTCCCTAACATACTGACACACTGACCTACCGACACCTTGACTAACCAATGACTCGAGCTACCAATGCCCTAACCTACTAATTCCCTAACCTACCAACACCTCAAATCATCGATGCCTCAACCTACTAATGTTCTAACTCGCTGATGCCCTGACTCACTGATGTCGATTCCCTCGACTCACCAATGCACTGACATACCGATGGACGGATATGTCGACGCACTAACATGCCAATTCACTAAAATGACGATGTTGATAGTTTAAACTAGATTTTTTTTATAACTCTTAGAATTAGTCACTGAGGGTCTCCATAATACCCCAAAAACAATATTTTCACAAAGGAAAGGCTCGGGGAAATCCAGGTTATTACATATAGATACTTTCATTTCATTTATTTTGTCTAACTGCCATACCTCTACTTCCATGAGATGTATACTTCAATGAGAAGCTAATTTTATGACCATGGTTCCCATATTATTTTCAATGGCCTTAATTAATTCCTTCCTGAGATATCACTGATCATTGATAAAGAAAATTCATTGATTCTCAAAGAGAAGTCATAAAGTTGAAATGGATAAGACCAGTATGTTCCCAATTGAACCCAAAGCACTATCACCATTGGAAATTTATAAATCAACTATCAATAAAGATAAAAAATAACGATTTAAGAATAAAAACTTTGTCATAAAGGTATTTAAATTAATTTATGTGATCAAATGAAGTCAAAAAATGTTGAATGTGGGCGATCAAAACCAGTTGAGGGAGCTAGATGGTTGATGATTAATTCCCACATATGTTTGAAAATAAATATATAAGGATATTTTTAGATTGATATGTTCAAACCAAAATTGAGGATATAGGATGAATTTATCTCAACCATCACCAATTTAATGTAAAACACACATCTGAGGTAATTCGAACCGCTTCCTTGGACAAAACCAATCCCGAAGATCGAAGTAAATTCGATGCTATTGAATCCCATTATTAATGTGAAGTTAACAATGGATGAAACAAATTGAAAAATATCTCAAATTTAATAATGGAAGACAAATAAGTCAAATTTACTGAAGTGTATGAGTATGAGGGCCTCCATTGGGAAGGTTGATCTGATTTGATGATTATTTTATTGTTTTCTAGAGTTAATTTTTGTTTTCATGATGTGCATGATGAAGATTGGGGGAACAATTACCCCATTATTATGGTCATAGAAATGAATCTACATAGAATATAAGTGTATCAAGAAATTAATTATTGGACATTCAATCTATTTGAGCCTCTATAGTTCCTATAGAAGAATAAATTCCACAAGAACTTGATTCAAAAAAGATAAATAATTTTTAAACTAGAATATTGTCTTCCCATGTTAAGAACTATTACAAGGAGACCATGTTGAGTTTGATTAAAGGGTAATAATTATGTTATCAATCGAAATTGATAGAAACTTGAATGGAGTACTAGAACTAATAATAGATACTATGAAACAACTAAGATAATAGTAAGATCTGACTGAAATCAATCCATGAAAAATGAAAGACAAAAAATTGTACATGATAAACCATGCTTTAAAATGATTGTACTAATGGATATATGATGATCTATTTCTACTATACAAGATTATATAAGACATATTGAGGAAGATAAGACCATTCTAGAAAAAATATAATTAGGATAAACTTCAACCATATAGTAAATAATCATGATCTTGTTGAAAGAGAACAAACTTGATGCTAGTGAAGATGAATGATTGATGAAATTATACTCAGTGATCAAGATGTTTTCGATGTTGTATTAAAGTTGATGAATCGTTTTTCTTGAATAGTTAATTTTCCTCTATTAATCTGTTATAGGACATAGGGTAATTGATTCACCACAACACATTAGATGTCAATGTGAAGATGAATGCATAACATGTTTTTGATGAAATATGAATTAACAATAAGGTTGATACATGTCCAATTTACTTCTAAAACTTATTCCTCATTCATTTACTAATTTGATGCAGTTCTAATGTGATATAATATACAAAATAAAAATAATTTTTTGATGAAGAAGGGATTGATTGTTGTGATGGTAACATATAAGAATGGCCTAGGACCTGATTAAGCTAAGGGGAATCTAATTTGAAGAAATTTTACTAAAGAAGTAGGATGCATCCTATTTTTTTATTTCGGAACATACTCAAGATGATGAATTATCAATGTAGTAAAGGAGGATTTTGAGCTTGGAACTTTTCTTGGGTTATAATAAATAGAAAAAAATTCTTAGATGATCAGGGAAGATGTTAAATAATGGTACACTCAACATTTCAGTGATCACATGTGGGTAGCTTGATTAGGCCCACTATAATGACATAGGATATGTAAATAAACTTGGTTTGAACAATAATGATATTTTAGAATGGTTATATAAATGGGACCAAATCTATATCCTGATCCAAAAATAATAAATTTAAATAATTGGGTGTCATATAAATTATAACATGATGGAACCAAAGATAGGTGATTCATGAGAACATTATTGATTTTTAATGAAAATAGAGTATATTCAATAATGTTTTGAAAACAAGGGTTTGTCATATTTAATTTCAATATAGTTCCTACATTTACTAGGGGTTCTCTGAAAACTGTTGATGATCACCTAAGAGTATTCCACATGAATTTCAATTCCTATTAGATTACATTTTCACTATTTTAGTTTATTTTTTAAATATGTAATAAGTATTGACCATTTTAATTCTCCATTCATGGAAATTGTAATTTATTATTGATTCCAAGAGAAAATGTCTAATTACATTTCATTTTATACCATTCTTCACTATTTATATTTTTGTCTCCTATTTTTAAATACAATATTGTTCTGTCTTTCTTTTTGTATTGTTTTCTCTAACATCTAGTGATAGAAGGATAATTCATGAAAAAAGAACTATAAAGTGAATATATATCCATCCCAGATATAATAATCATGTGATTGTCTTATTATTCTTCCCTACTATTATATTATATTGGTGAAGTGGAGATACGAAAAAAGATCTACTCATATGATGTGTTTGTTACTCTATCTCTTCCTAGATTCCACATTCATCCATTTGATTTTTACCCTCTTTTTGGGGGTTTTGTGTGATTTTTTATCTCATGAAGAACACTTTGGTATAGAATTTATTTTTTGAATAGGTGGTTATATTGAGAGATTATTATACTATTTAGAGAGTTTTTATGAGCAAGAATATATTTTTTACATGAGAGAACAATTTTCTGGGTGATACAGGTGTGTGATGCGAGCATTGTATATTCACCTAATGTTTTTAGGGTTTGTAATATGATCATTTAAAATACATATGATAGGTTTTTTAGAATCGATCAGCCTTTTCCTATATCAATTTCCTATGAAATTTGTGGGTGTGTGATTCAGGGATTTCTTAATTATTTAAATAAAAAAATAATAATAAATCCCCTTTCTACTTGTTTCCCTAAAATAAAATAACAAAATAAATAAATAATAATTGAATTATTTAAATTAATAATTGACTACACACTTCTTTTGAAATGACCCTGGTTTTCCCTATGATACATTCGATGTTAAAAAATGTTTTTTGAATGTGAAATGTGATAGAAGGGTGATCAACTAAATGACATATGGTATATGCTATAATACTACAATATTCATAGAGTATTCTATTAAATGAGTCCTAGTTTCCATATGTAAAATTTGGATCTTTTTAATAACCCTAAATATATTGTTCTTTATCCCTAATATTTTGATAAGATAAAATTTCCTACCATTCAAGAGTTACATCCAAGTGTTTAGGATATCTCATTCATAGTCAGCCTCCTAATATCCTTGAACAAAGATGATGAAACCATACCCTATCAGAGTGATGAAATCATTTCAATATTGGGTTTCATCCCTTATTAGTTCTTGATAACATATCAATTTCGTCTCCAAATCCCCTATACATGAACTCAATATATCTTAAGGTGACTTATCAAGGAATTTTGTGGACTGATTCCTATTAATATAGGATACATTGTAATTCTTGGATTAGTTATCCTAGAACTAGAGGCAAATCCCAATCAAATTCATGGTTCATCATGATGTTTATTCCCACCAATTCATGTGGGATTTCTCTCAAATAGTTCATGACTGAGATGAATCCAACTCATTTTTCAATTGAAATCCCCTATATATAACACCTCTTCACAAATAATTAAACTACATGACACATAATTACACTCTGAATGTTTAAAACTAATTATAATTATTCCTTTTCATATGAACCCAAAATGAATGAAATATTAAACCATTTTTTATGATGTTAAACTGGATGAAATTTAGTATATCCTTCAAGACATAAAATTGCATAGAGTGGTCCATACTAGATGGTACAACTTCCATATATGATATCCAAACATATGTGAGGATTCCATATATATGTATTCATTCCATTAATATATAATAAAATAAAACCCCTCATTTCAATTGAAACAAAAATATCCTATATTGGGTACAAATCATATAGATTCTTTTGATTTCAATTCCAGAATAGAATAAAAGTTCCCCTAAACTACACTCAAGATTAATCTATGTAGGGGGTATTTATTCCATAACTATGTGTGAATCAATCCTCATTACCATGGGACGTGAAATGATATCTATATTTCTTATAAGAAACCTAACCATGAACATCCATTAAGTTCCATTTTATTTTTTATGATATAGATCTATTTTGAGGTCCTTGAGGTTACCTAACAACCTGATGCATTATTGACATGAGGTTATTTATTAACCATTTTTTGGATAAGAAGTGTTATTTCTTTCTAATATAAATGTCCATAAAATTCATTCATCATTGGTAAAAGTTCTACGGAATTGAACTTCAGTCAAAATTGGCCAGATATGTTGAACATGAAATTTAGCCAAATCTATATTGCATTAACCTTTTGATCTTCATAGTCCAAATTGGCGGAATATAAACAAAAAAACAAAATTTATATAATGTATTGTTAGGTTAAAACCCCTTAATGGGTTTATTGAAAAAAAAATGTCTTTTCTTGATAATCTATTACGATTCATGGATTATTAGGAAATTAGATCATAAAATAAAAAATTCATAATTTTTTTGGGGTCAAATATATGTCCCTAGGAAAAGTCATCATATTATATCTAGAACCACTGGTCTAGGAATGTTTTTTAGAATAAATTTGTTTTCATATGCATGTATTCTTATGCTATTGTATATGAGAAATTTTACTTCTTGAGAAGACCACCATATGATTTTGAGGAGTCCATCCATTTAGGTTATCACTTACTCAAGAAATTTTATTTTTTATACCCTTAACATAAGAATATATTCATCAAGTAGTGTAATAAACATCGGAGTGATAAAACCATTCTAAAATATACTTTTTAAAACTAATTCATTACTTTAATTAGTGGATCATCACTGATCCAATTCATTAAATGGAGACACTCCTCATTGAAACAAATAACCTTGTGTAAATCCTCATGTTTTCCCCTTGGGTAAAAACTTCTAACATAGTGAGTGACTGACCTGAATAGAACCTATATGAATTGATGTTTAATAGAACTATTTATTTTGATTCACTAAGTAACCTCTAGGGGATGTTTTTGTCCCATAGGAAATGTCCTACTTAATATCATTGTGTTATTATCTGATGGTGTGACACTGGATTCTCAATTACTAATGGATGACCAGCTCTCTCCAGTCTCCACTACCCATTGACTCAAGAATTTCAATGTTATGAATTACCCTACTAATAAAATATTTATTCTAGTATATTTAAATACCCTTTATGTTATACAGTATTTTATCATTTTCAAATTCAAAACAATATTATGATATAATTTTCTTATTCCCTCTCTTATATAGGTGCACATCTCCTATAATGACATAAATTTATTGATTCAAGATATAAATCTTGGAAAACCAAAAGTCTTAATATGAGACTCCCCTTATGGAAATTTCCTATTAGGAAAATGGTCCATATATTTTTAACTAAATGTTTATAAAACAATGGATCAATATCCATGACCATAAAATGCATAAACCCATCCATGAGATATTCTATAATAGAATTTAGATCTTAATTCATGTTGGGTTATCTCACCTTTGTTAGATAGATGATCTCACCCTTTATGGTCAAATCTGTGCAAACATAAACAATAAAAATATTTTTTATGTGAACTATGATATTAAACTAAATATAGTATTTCTTGAGGATGTCTACATTAGGAACATTAGGATCTCTATTTTTTCATTCTTTTCATCACTAGTGCTATTATAAAGGATGTATCATTATTTAGTCAAATCTATTTGACCTAAAATTAATTCTACATTGGTCTAATTTTCACAACTATAAATAGAAATAGGAAATAAAAATAACACCCACATTTCAGAAACCCAAATACAACATCCTAGGAAAAAATTGAATCTCCACTCACTAGGACTGCACCATATATCACATAGGTAATATTTTAGTGTTTAAAAAGAAAAGGGTTGAAAACTTTTCAGGTTGGAAACCCATCAAGGGAATTTGGGGAAAAATATAAGTTTAGTTACACTAAGCCTCTTCCCATTCATGAATTAATAAAATATAAGGGTGAATGTTAAATGAGTTACATATCACATGGACCATTAAATGTCCCAAGAAAAAATTGATCAATGATCACTATGTCCACTAGCCTAGAAAAAACTCAGAAGAATGTTATGTTGTACATATACATTAGTTCAACTAAACTATATAAAGAAATATAGTCCAATTGAAGTGGATTTAAACTATTTAGATTGGTTGATTTAATATGATCTGAGTCCCATAAAAATTATTTTGATCAATGAAATATTTCCCTGTGTAAATGTCCCCAAATCAATATTAGGTCTTCTCAAAAAAATCACATTAGAGAGAAACTATAATATTTTCAATTGTGTATTATCTTAATTTGTATTAACACACCTAATATGTGTGGCTCAATTCCTATTATCATATGACACATTTTTAAATTTACATCTCCTATTTTGGATCTAACTACAATTTACAATGAACCGATATTTTGTCGATAGAATTTCACTTCATATATAATTATATCATATTTAGTAATGTAGAATAAATCACATAAACCCAATAATTAAACAAATAATGTTTAATTATAATAATTTCAACATGACATTTAGAGAATAAATATGGCTATAACAATTGAAAAAAATTATAATGTGATAAAAAATAGAAAATAAGATAACTAAAATATGGTAATTTGGATATTCTATTTCCACTAGAATGACCAAACTCATGAACAACATCATATTAATTAAAAAATATTTGTAATAAAATATTCATCATTGAAATGAATATATATATATATATATAAAATTTAGATAAAAAAATTGAATGAAGAATAAATGAAATATGAGGTATTTATAGGAAGTAAGGAACCCATATGAACATCACAAATTTTACCATTGTAATAGTATTACAACAATTATAATATTACTATTATTAATAGTATCTTGACCATTAGAATAGTATCTATAATGTCCCATGTCTGGTTAACTAATATGTAACCAAACCTAAGATATACCTAATCCCAAATGTGTCTACCCATATGCCATAGGCTGATGACTTGCAGGGAAGTTTTATGACGGTACTGAGGGGAGACTACACCATCATGATCATAGTGTAATGGAGGTGTAATAAATAATAGTAAATAGAAATAATATAAGAAATTAAGTATAGAATAATAACATCCATCCAAAATAAATAGGAAAAATAAGAATCAATGTCATATACACAATGATGATCAAGTCATATTATGATAAAAAAAGGGAGGTACATGGGAATATAGACTTACAATATTATAAAATATTTTAAACAAAAAATCATAATGCCAAAAAAAATATCTCCAATGACTTCAAAAGAATAATATTAGTCCTCTACCCAAATACACCATTGAATTATAGTATATCATGAATCTAATGATGGACACTTCCCTTTGTCCCTACCTGTATCCATAAGATCTATTTTGGTACCAAATGGCAGCTTGAACGGTGTGGGAGATATACTCACTAGGACACCACAAATGATGTATAGTAAAAACTAGTTGTTGTATATAAAATTATATGTGTGTATATATAATAATAGAAAAAATTAATCAACAAAATATTATCACCAATCCATTTTTTTAATTTTCTATAAATCCGGTTTAAGGATTACCAGTAACCTTACAAAAAAATACTGAGATTCAAAAGTAGCAGATCCTCAATGGTACTCAAACATTCCAGAAGCCATTTCAAATTTTCAAAATTCAAATTATCGATCGGAATCATTAATGACGCCATGCTTACACTTCCATTCGCACAACCACATTAATCTATACCTGACATCATGTCTCCATCATCCCACTGGCAAGACCATCCACCGGGAATGACTTCGTCATCGGACCAACAACACAGCGACATTCACCTCAGTCATCATCTTCATCGGTTTGAAACACCTCCATAGACATAGAAACCAAAGAACAACATTGTCGCCCAGCTGAAAACTGATGTTTTTCTGAGAAATTCCACTCTGTCACATCTAACTCGCTTGTCATCGTTGTTGTCGAGCCGCCCCACCACCGAGAAAGTCGTCAGAAGAATAAGGTAGGAGAAACCGTGGGAACCCCACCTTGATGCCCCTAACACCACCAGAACCAAGACACAAACCCATGGATAATGACCTCATGAACCCTCCAATATGCATTAAATGACCATCATGTTCACGCAAAAACTGGTGGGCCACCCGATGAACACCATCCACACCATCGACAACCAACAAGCACTGCACCTACCAAAAAAACTCTGGCCAATGATTGAAGCCAAGCCGACATCAACCCGGGGCCAACAAAAAAGAATCCACCACTCTAAACCACAGATCTCACTTCCCATATCCCTAGAAAGACCACCCCTCTAATCCACCTAAGAGATAGAAGTGGAGACCTAGATCCAAAGCAGAGGGATGAACTATTATGGAGATCATCATCGGGGAACCCAGAAGAATAGAGACCAGAAAACCAAAAAATTGTAAATAGAAGACAGGGCTAAAACCCTAGGGAACTCAAAACTAAATGTAACACCAAAAGAATAGCCAAAAGGGAAAATAAACCGAGAAGAAGGAATAATAATACACCGTGCATACCCACAACCAACCAACTGAAAATACCAAAACATCAAGCATGTGACTATATGGGTATATATGTTGATTTGTATATATATATATGGTATATATAAATATTGACACACACATACATATATATATATATATATATATATAATCTAATAATAGAATGGAACTAAGGAATAACTCTTGCATCCAAGGATAGTAGTAAGAGTCTCATAGAGTGATAAGGGATTCCATGAATGGGTACTATGAATCAAATGTGTCACCATCAACATGTATCAAATGTATAGGCGATTCCATTCTTGAGTAGAGTGAATCATATTAGTCACCATTCCCAAGTATCAAAAATATGTTAGACTGCATGCCCAAGTATCACAATTATGTAGGGAACTATTCCCAAATATCAAAAGTAAATGGGAAACCATTCTTGAGCATCACAAGTATATGGGACACCATGAACAAGAATTACAAACATGCGGGTCTCCATGCCCGAATATCATAAGTATATGGGATTCCATTACTAAATAATACAAGTATGTGGGATTCCATGGCCATTTATATCAAGTATGTAGAACCCCATGCCCAATAATCACAATTATATGGGTCACCATTCCCAAATATCAAAAGTATGTGGGATTACATGATTGAATGCCATAGGTATGTGGAGGCCATTCCTGTGAATATCAAATATTTGGGACATCAATATTAGGTATTAAAATCAATATTAAAAGCTAGTTAGGAATTAATATAATCCAACTATTGTTTTAGTAATCATAAGCATTTATTTCAATTAAGGGAATAACTAATGTTCATATAACGGTTAAGTGAAGTGGTCATACCACTAACGTTCTGTTTAATTTCTATAATACATTCAATTGGGTGGAATCCAACACCACATAAAAGGTTTTTTGTTCGTACTAACACTTAATAGGTTATATTTATTTTATTTTCACAGCCAAATGAGGTGGAACTTATCGAGGTGGGTCACCTAGGAGTAAAAAGAAGGGTATATGGTGGAATTCTATCATGAATAACAACATAATTTTATGGGAAATTTATTTTTTAATGAAAAGATATGAGTTTAAGGTGTGAATAATGAGGTTTTTTTAAAAAACCCCAATTTTAGGGAAAATGTACTAGGTTAGCTACATTATCTTAGTAAAGCTCTCTCTGTCCATTTTAATCCTTAAATTTGAAATGACTTGGGAGAAATCAATGAAATATGAAACATCCCTAAAAATTATTCACAGGTATGACACCTAATTAGAGCCTAAAATGGTGGGATAAACAAAGAATTAATATTAATAGATCAAATATCTTACTGGTAGACTTACAACGTGACAGATGATGATGGTGTTGGAGGACTGATTGAGTATTGGAATTAATGCCTATGTAAGTAGAAAAGAGGATATTCTCACTTGGACGAATGGTGGAGAAAAATAATGGGAGAATAGGTATTTTAGGTGTTTATAGATAAAAAATCAAAATAGTCATTTTACAAAAAAATTAATGGGAACATGGTTTGGCCACACCATTTTCTAAACTATTTTCCTAGTTGTGTTCCTATACTAGTTAAGGGATCTAAGGGTGAAACCTTTGGTGTATGGTTTGGGAAGACCTTGTAACCAGAATCATACCACTACAATACCCTTCATGGTCATACAACCTGAGTATCATGGTCTAAAAACCATGAACTCCTCTACAATTCAATGCAGCACCGTGTATGATTGGGTTCCACAGTTACCGCTAATCATTCATGAAATGTGTGACACAATATTCCATCCCAAAATCAAGAGATCTAGGCTCTAAATTATCCCCAAACACTCTTTAATCACTCCATGTACACTTAATAACTACTATTAGAGGTAAAAAATTACTAAAATTTAATTCATATATACATCATTTGAAAATAAAGAATCTTATAATCTCCCCTTCTTAAAAAAATCATCCATGAGTTGTCCTTCTGAGGGTGGTAAAGGATTGTGTGAGAATAAATCCATCCATAAGCATATAAGAATCTCTCTTTGAGGTATCATCCAATACATGAACATGATTCCATAGAACCCATACTAAGAAAATAGACCTTCCTCATAGTGCCTTCATGCTCTAATCAATGATTTTGATAAGATACTCCTCAAATGAAGCACCAACCACTAATTCACTATCCTCTGGATCAAAAGTATAAAACGAGTCCAAAAAGTGACAATGAATATAATATATATATATAGTATATTATTTATAGAATGGAACCTTTGAGTTAAGGCTAACTGATAGGCTATCATACTAACTCTCTCCAAGATCTCAAAAGGCCCAACATAATGAGGTGATAGCCTTCCCTATCTCTAGATCTATATATCACTCAGCCTTGAAAGATATCTTATAATGATCTGATTTCCCACATGAAACTATAATTTTTACTAGTAACCATTGGTATAGGATTTCATCCTAGTCTAAGATATATCCATATGCTTCTGAATAAGCTATATGTGCTCTAATGTCTCCTTGATGAGTCTAGGTCCAAATAGCACTACCTCTCTTTCCTCTAACCATAAAATGGGTGAAAGAAATTTCCTATAATATAAAAAATAATATGGAGACATCTGAATGGTTTCATAAATATTTTATTATAATAAAACATGGAATGTGGTAGTTGTTTCACCCATGAACCACCAAAATTGATGACACATTTCTAGAGTATGTCCAATAACACTTGTATTTTATGATCAGACTGGACATCAGTCTATATGTGAAAGGATGTGCTCAGAATAACCTATGTATGAAGTACCTTTTTATACCACTTCTAGAATCATAATGTATACTTAGAATCCCTGTATGATACTATGGAGTGGGGTACACCATGAAGGTGATTTGTTTCTCAAATTTAAATTGTCCCAATATTTTCCACTAAAAAGGTATTTCTTATAAGTATAAATTGGTAATAATTGGTCAACTAGTCAATGATAACCCAAAAAAAATCACTACCTCAAGGTGACTTAGGTAAAAAAATTATGAACTCTATTTTGGCATCATTACATTTTCACACTACAGTGGTAAATAGCTTCAAAATCCCCACTTGTTACTAGTGTTCCAACTTCCCCTACTGATTAGTTGAAAAATTATAGATAAAACCCACTCTCTACCACTTCATTTCATGACACCTATACTGGTATCATAAGTCATGATACGTTTGGGAAACACTATGATGTATATACCAAACAGAGTTATGAGACTCCTATATCAACTCCACTTGTATTTTTATAGTATCCCAGATGCATCCATGAATTTGGTAGACATCATCCCATCAATGACCCACCTAGGAGGTGGGTCCTCGCATGAAACACTCTTCTATAAGACCAAGCCATCTGTATTATAAACTATATCATATTGAATAATTATAGATCAAAATACATTATAGTAAATTCCATGAAAGTAGGTTTTCTATAATACACATGAAACTCTAGATACATTTCAGAATACTAGGCCATCAACATCCACTCAATGCAAGCCTCGTGAACTACCTTCATTTGAGTCTTCTAGCATAGAAAGTTAGAAATATAATTTCCTTACCAATGTGTTTATAAAATAATGAATTCAAATGAATGGAGGTATTCTACCCACCGATGATGCTTGAAATTCATGTCATGATATGTAGAAATTTATTTGATACTTTTATGTTCCATGTAAATGAAGAATGATCAC
The DNA here is from genome assembly GCA_963277665.1 of Viscum album. Classification (NCBI taxonomy): domain Eukaryota; kingdom Viridiplantae; phylum Streptophyta; class Magnoliopsida; order Santalales; family Viscaceae; genus Viscum; species Viscum album. Next base: position 113,572,807 of record OY728139.1, on the reverse strand, counting down.
ACTAATAAATATTTCCTCCAAAATCATAAAACATGTACCAACACATTTAACTCAAGGGAATGTGTCAGGTAATTATGACCATGAGGCCTCAACCAATAAGACACATATTTCATGACTTGATCTCCCTATATTAGAATATCTCCCATCATAATTCTTGAAGCATCACAATACATTGTATAAATTCTTCGTAGACATAGAAGAATAATTAATGGTTTTGAATTGAATCTTTCCTTTAATTTTTTAAATTCCTTTACATATTATTCATATAAAACAAACTTTACATGACTTTTTTAAATCATAATATAGTCACTTCTATGTTTGAAAAGATGGGAATAATGTGCCTATTTTAGCTAATCAGATAGAAGAAAACCCTTATATAAAGTAATATATTGATATTTTCCATAAAATTATATCTCATTCCATCTCAAGGTAAATAGATACTTCTACCTCTAATATGATGTGACCCATGAACTATAATTTATTGATCTATAAGTTTCATTTTGTGAACATAGAATATAGATGGATCTCTCTTAATGTATTCAGTATGATATCGTGTTTTCTTTCAGATTTGAGTAGAGTATGATAATTCCCTAAGATATCATAAATAAATACTAATAAAAATGAATACAAATATGGGTGAAAAAATGATTCATCATGGACATAAAAATTGTGGGAGCATTTTTTAAACTGAATGGAATAACCAAACACTCATAAACTTTATACATAATATGAAATGTTGTACAATTTTTATATGACAGTTTAACACAAACTTGATAGTATCATGACTTCATATCGATCTTAGATAAAATGACCAGTCCTCGTATATGGTCATAAGGGTTTCCCTTCAGAGTAATTAGAAACAAGTTCTTTACTGTGAGTTGATTCATCCTATGGTAATCCATGACAAATATGAGGGTACCATCTACCTTCTGGAATAAAAAGATAAGAGAACCCCATGGTGAAGTACTAGTTCATAAAAAATAGCATCTAAGTATTAAATCTTCTTCTTGATCTTCTTACGCTCTATATGTTCCATCCTATAATGAGGAATGGATAATTATTCTTCTTTTAGCACTATATCAATAGTGAACTTCACCTCACTTATGGGATGTAATCCTAAAAATTTATCAGGGAATATGACCCTAAAATTATCCACAATAGGATAGACTTCCATGAATCTAATTATCTAATTACTCAAATAGAGACTAGCTATATAGTAAGTCACTCCTCATAGAACATGATGCTTTTGTCATGACCAGTCCTTGGGGCCCGTTCCATGACTACCCCAAGCCCGCCTTCCATAGGCCTAGGGCAGGCGATTAGCACCAAAGGCGTAAATCCTGATAACTGGGAAGACATTGCCTTATAAAAGTAAACAAAACACCACAGAGTACAAGAGGAAGTAATACACAAAGTACAAAAGGAAGTGTTGAAAATTAAATGGGCCAGAATACAAACCCAATCGAAATTACAGCTACAACTGAACGAAAGTACAACAGAAGAGACAAGTAGCTGGAAGAAAATAGAAGCATCTACTGGGTCGTCCTCCTTGGATCCTACCTGAAGGGTAGGTACAGATAGCACAGCTTCTGAATCGTCCACCACGGATTTTACCTGAAGGGTAGATACAAATAGCGCAGCTCCTGGATCGTCCACCATGGATCCTACCTAAAGGGTAGGTACAGATAGCCTCCACAACATTCTCACCCATCAACCTCCTCTGAGTGTCGTCTCATCGCGAAGTCTACCTCCGGATACTGACTCGTCGTGTGGTCCACCTCCGGGTACCGTCCAGTCCTCGAACACTCGGCCTCTATCAGCGTTTCCCGTCGTCTGAAACCAACACAACGAGATGCGGTCATAGCCCATGCAGGGATGAGTATACGATACTCAGTAGGGACCCTGAGACCCTCAAGGTCTCACTAAATCCAACAAAGATAACCACAAAGAAGGATCTCAACAGATAACCCATACTTAGGTATAAGCCCATACTTATACCTATGTTATCAAATAACCCATCTCAATCAAGAAAAAACACAAAGGTTATGAAATCAACGGATAATCACTACCTAGGTATATGCCCATACATACACCTAAGTTGTCAAGTGACCCATCTCAATCATGAGGTAAACACAAAGGTCATAGACTCAGCTCAAACCAGGATTTTTCATTAATGAAACTGTAACTGCTGAAGAGCCCCATCTCTGTCGAGTACAATGATCTTGTCATAACTCCGAGGTACTGCTAACTAACCTAAGACTGCTGAGGTACTCCTCCTGTCGAGTACCGCGATCCAGCCACCCAAACACAGTAGTGCTTCCCACCAGGGTCTTCCACCCAAACACAGTAGTGCATCCCCCCTAATAGCCTGCAGAGGTACTCTACGGACGAGTACCGCGAGTCTGCACCCAAACTCAGTAGTGCTCCGTCCGCCATGGGTTTTCACCCAAACAAAGTATTTCTTCGTCCACTGGGCTAGTCGACTCACTCCAAGTCAAGTCGGTCAAGCATTCGTCAGGTCTCAGCCGGCTACACGGTCTCCGTACTCCGTATGCTCATCTCCGGGAGGGTCCGCTACACGAGCTACTGGTCGATACTCCAAGTATCACAAAGTCCCACGAAGAAGTATCTCAAAGGACCACCTCGTCATAGGGGTCTCAACGCAACAGACGGCATGTCAATCGGACGCCCGGTCTGTGAGTTATTAGTCTTTTCGTCCTAGGGGCCCGGTTGGTTTCGTGTATGAACCAACTCGGCCGTATCTCAACTGTACCCCGAACTCTCATAGGGTATACTAATAGGGACCGTTTCTCAACGAGATCACCAACACCGCAGACGGTTCGTCAAACAGACGTCCGGTTTGAATGTTATCAGCTTTTCCGTTCCAGGGGCCCGGTTGGATTACGGGTTCAATCCAACCCGGCCACTATTAAACTGCCCCCAAAACTCAGGCGAAGTATTCCAAAAGTTCCTTATCATCAAGAGGAATCCAACAGAGTCGGTGGAACATCAATCGGACGTCCGGATCTCAAGTTATAAGCGTTTCCGCTCCGAGGGCCCGGTTGGTTTCGGGTTCGAACCAACCCGGACGTACCCAAACTTATCTGAAACCTTGAGTGTAATATACCGAAACGACCATCTCGATCCAAGGATCGCATCACAGTAGACAGCGCGTCAATCGGAGGTCCGTAGTCCAAGATATGGTCGTTTTAACGAAAACTTCCCGAAAATAGGGGGTTCGGGGCCGGTCCGACCCGGCCCGAGACCCCCTGGGTTGGCCCGAACTGGGTCCGGGTCCGGCCCGTTTGGGCGCGGCGCGGCCCACGAGGCCTGCTCGGCTAGCCGAGCAGAGCGGAACAGGGGGGGAGGCGCGTGCCCCCCTGATTGAACCCCCCCACCCCCCCACGTGGGGGGTCGCTCCCTTGACCGCCGGGGGTTACAACCCCTAGTCTCTCCTCTAGTCCCATACGGTCGCGGGACCACCGTCTGCCGCCGTGGCTTCAGCCGCGGCGGACCCTCCAGGCGGCGCGCCGGGCGCCGTCGCCTCCTGGTGGCCGGCCGGTGTCAGCGTAGCGCACCGGTAGGATTTTCCGCTGACCACTAAACGCGCTCCGGTGGTCCGTTTTGCCTGCGGTCTTTGCCAGCAGTCCTCCTGGGACCGGCACTTCTCTGTGAAGTCTTCAAATTGTGACTGCGGCCCGTTCCATCATCGCCCGACGATCCGCATGACAAATAAACAATATGCGGCCTCTTTGTGGTTTCCCGGCACGGCGCGATGGCGCCGCAGCTTTGTTAAACTTCAACGGCGCGGCGTGACGGCGCCACGCTTCTCCGCCCATCCTTCATTATTTCCGTGCAGTGCAACGGCACCGCGTTGCCTTTCTCGTGCCGCAACAAAATCAATCATCAAGTGGGGTGGAGAGTCGGCCGTGTTCGTGTGGTCTGACCTCCTCCCGTTATTGCGATAACAGGCGGGCAAATTAGAGAACTATAAATGGCAACGAAAATATTCACAAACAAAAACAATTAATACCCTACCTAGAAGAAAAAATTTGAACGAAGGTTCGTCACGGAAGAAGGCGTCGCGGAAGGAGAATCGCTGGCGTCGCGGAGAAAAGGTTCATCGGCGTCACGTCGTCGATCTCCGAGGATGGCGTCTCTCACTGGCTGGGGAGAGGGAAGAAGATGGTACAAAGAACTCCCCTTTGTGGTGACGGATTTCTTCGTCAAAGGCTCAGCGTTCTTCGTGTTCTTCATCGAGGAAGAAGAACTTCAAGACTTAGAGCAAATCCTCTCCAAAATCCTCTCGCACAACCAAGACAACACTAATAAAATAAGCGTTGCCTTATTTTATTACTCACGCCAAACGTTTTGAAATTAAAAATTGAATCATTCAATTAATTGAATTAATTGAGAAGTTTAAACCGCCCAATTAAAGAGGCATTTAATAATTAGTTAAATGCAAGAGTTGACTTCCTTTTAATGGGGGTGCGGGTGCGTTACCTAATTAAAGGAGGGGGGTTTGAAAATTTTGAATAGGTGGGGCTCGTGTGGGCCCCACCCCACAAATATCCTACCTAGTGGAGTAGGATATAGTGGGTCTCACTCCAACCACTTAGCATAGGTTAAACTACTTTAAATAAAATAAAATTGGTTGCACCATTTTATTTTATTCTTTTACTTAACCCAAAAATTTTAATAAGCACACCCGAGCAAACGCAACTCCAGAAAAGGTGTTCCTAAGCAATTACCAACGTTGCGATTTCATCGGTACCCTCGGATTTCAATTCCGAGTACCGGTTCAAAAGTTAGAAAAACCCGCTCGTTCGTTCACTGAACATATCCGAGCCCAACTTCGGAAATTGATTTTAGGCACACCGGGCCTCGGAATCAGGCGTCGTCAGAAACTGCGCTGTTGTAAAATCCCAAAGAAAATTAAGAAAAAAAAAATTCCTTGAATTTTACGGGTCTTTACATTACTCCCACCTCAGGGCTTTACTTCCCCATAAAGCTTCAACACAAACTAGGGATACAAAAGTGGTACTAAGCACGCATCTGAGCCTTCTACTCCCATGTGCTCACCTTGAGGTTCTCATGCTGCCAATGAAAGCGCGCAAGAGGAATCAACCATCCTCATAGGACCACTCCTGTCGATCCTCAACTACTACTGGAACCCCGCAAAAGTCACCCCATCGCCAAATTCCAGCTCCCCTGGTTGATGATATGCGTCGGGTCAAACATGTTTCTCCTCAGCTGAGATACGTGGAAGTCGCCGTGCACCTGGTGAAACTGAGGTGGATGGGTTAAGTGGTAAGCCACCTCGCCTACCCTGCTGAGGACTTGAAAAGGTCCGCTAAACCTCAGAGGCTACTTGCCGGCTCGGCCACAACTCCATAGACCTCGTTGAGGTGAGACCCGTAAGAAAACGCGGTCACCATCCTTGAATTCCAGTGGTCTCCAATTCCTGTTAAGAACTGAAACTCAAAACTCCTGCTGCCACGAGGGTAAGGTTGACCGACTCAAGAGTGATCGGTCGCACCCTCATATGCATGAGTTTATCCAGTGTTTCCTAGGGTTTCTTTTTCACCGACCAAGGAAAACCCATCCTGACGTTGTAGTTAGACCACAACCTTTTTGCCTAATATAGTCAATCTGAGCATGAATTGTGAATCCAATCCATACTGAAACCAACGTCGTAAGGCCTCAATGCTGCCACCAAGATATTCAAACCGAAAATCTTGCCTCGAGGTTCAGACCACACTGTCGGCATAAGTGTGATTATCGAGTCTCCTCCCAAGGTATCTCCAGATGTGAGGGTCAAGTCTACAGCTTACCGGAAACTCTAGGTCTGGAACGAGATTCGTGGAAGGAAGGAATGATTCATATCAACTTCTGTTACTACGGCAGCTAGTAGTGGACATAGACTGTCCCTTGAATCATTTTTAGAGACATTGGGTCACACTCCTTGACTGCATGCAGCCGCACTCCTCCCCCTCCCTCCAGCTTCCTGAGCCTGGTGGGGACAACTAAGGCGGGTGGTTGTAGCATGTTAAAATGTACACCACCTCATGCTTCTCTCCTATCTCTTCCTCCACGTCTGCTGCTTCGCAGACTCTTCTCTCCTTAAATATTCCTCTTCTTAAAACATTTAACATGCCCGAGTCTCTAAGACTGACGCCAGTTTCCTGTTTCTTACTGCACTGTGCAGTCTTCATCCGCTCCTGGATGATCTGTACCTTCTTTTCCTATGATCTGTAAGAGCTGCTAAGATTTCTCCTTTGCCTAAAAGAGAAACTCAGTCTCATCCCATGGATGAACCATTCCCATTGCCTAATACAGTCAATCCTAACAAGAATGATGTATTCATTCCATGGATGACGTTGTAAGGCCTCGGCACTACTACCAAGAGATCCAACCGTCACTCTCGCCTCCAAGGGTCGAGTCACGCTGTCGGAATTAGTGTGGGGTCACTGGATCTCCTCCAGTAGAAATCTAGAAAGTGAGGGTCAAGTCAACAATTTAAACCGGGGCCTCTCAGTATCAACCAAACAAAAGGACAGGAAAGAAAGTGTCACTTGGATAAGTGTCTTTTATTATTGCATCTCATAGTTCAAAGACACAAATACAACAGAAACATGGAACTAGAAGTACCAAGAAAAAAATTAATCTACTAGTTCCGCTCCTGTACACCTGCTCTCAGAGCTCTACTGCCTTGTCCACCGCTCAGCTTTTGCTCAATCACATGCCGCTTCTTCTGCCTCGGTGGCTCCTCCAATGTATGTGGATCAACTGTGTGGGGAGTCGGACAGTCACGTGCCAGGTGACCTTTCCTGCCACATTCATAACACTTCCTGCTCCTCGTACGGCTGGATCTAGTCCTCTTGTATCTCTACATCATCTGTCTACTTCCCACAGATGACTCGGCTACTGATCAAAAATCTTGCGGCAAAGGCAGTAGCTCCTGAACACGCTCGGGGTGTAGAGCCACTGGTATAAACTACACCCTGAATAAGGTCTCGAAGTCTCCCCATGTGAAGGTCATCTTATCGCAAAACTGGAACAAGTGGCTCCACCATCTCTCATCTGCTGCCTGAAGGAGTCTGGCAGCAAAGATCACCCTAAAGTCTGATGGCGTCCCTACTAGCCTGAAGACTCTCACCACAGCCTTCATCCAATCCTCAGCCGCCTGCGGGTCTGTCTCTCCCCTAAACTTGGGTGGCCTCTGGTGCTGGAACTCAAGCAGTGCGCTCAAGCGACGTGCACTCTCTGCTGCTGGTTCTGGTGGCATCGGTGGCCCAACAGGTGGTAGTACCGCTGGTGCCTCAACTGGGATAGGGTCCTATACTGAGGCCTTGTCAGTCGGCGGGCTGTCAGTACGTACAACTCTCGGGGCTCTAGCTGGTCGTCCGCGGGGAGGCATCCTGAAAGAAGCAAACGTGACACAGTCAAATGATTTATACCTGGTGAGATGACCTATTTTGAGCTAACTTTTTAAAACTTTTTCAAACACACACGCAATCAGTGTTTTCATGCACAAAGTCAGAAATCAGTTGTCAGGGTCCTGGTGTATGGATACGTCGGCCGCCCGCACCAACACTGGACTCCCTGAACTGAAAACCACACTCGGTATCCTTAACACTATTGCTTCACAAAAATAAAAAATCATAGTTATAAGTTCTGTGGTAGAACCGACTCCTCTGATACCAATTTGTCACGACCCGTCCTCAGGGCCCGTTCTGTGACTACCAAAAGCCCGCCTCCCATAGGCCAAGGGATGGCGACTAGCACCAAAGGCGTAAATCCCGATAACTGGGAAGGAATTGCCTTATAAAAGTAAATAAAACACCACAGAGTACAAGAGGAAGTAAAAAACCAAGTACAAAAGGAATTGATGAAAACTAAATGGGTCAGAATATAAACCCAATTGAAATTACAGCTACAACTGAACGAAAGTACAATAGAAGAGACAAGTAGCTGGAAGAAAATATAAGCATCTTCTGGGTCTTCCTCCTTGGATCCTACCTGAAGGGTAGTGACAGATAGCGTAGCTCCTGAATCGTCCACCACAGATCCTACCTGAAGGGTAGGTATAGATAGCGCAGCTCCTGGATCATCCACCACAGATCCTACCTGAAGGGTAGGTACAAATAGCCTCCACAACTCTCTCACCCGTCAACCTCCTCCGAGTGTCTTCTCGTCATGAATTCCACCTCCGGATACTGACTCGTCGTGTGGTCCACCTCCGGGTACCATCCAGTCCTCAAACACTCGGCCTCTGTCAGTGTTTCCCATCGTCTGCAACCAACACAACGAGGTACGGGCATAGCTCGTGCAGGGGTGAGTATACGATACTCAGTAGGGACCCCAAGACCCTCAAGGTCTCACTAAATCCAACAAGGATAACCACAAAGTAGGATCTCAACAGATAACCCTTACTTAGGTATAAGCCCATACTTATACCTATGTTATCAAGTAACCCATCTCAATCAAGAGGAAACACAAAGGTTATGAAATCAACGGATAACCACAACCTAGGTATATGCCCATACATATACCTAAGTTTTCAAGTGACCCATCTCAATCATGAGGTAAACACAAAGGTCATAGACTCAGCTCAAACCAGGATTTTTCATTAATGAAACCATAACTGCTGAAGAGACCCATCTCTGTCGAGTACAGTGATCCTGTCACGACTCTGAGATACTTCTCACTAACCTAAGACTGTTGAGGTACTCCTCCTATCGAGTACCGCATGCCATCCACCCAAACACAGTAGTGCTTCCCACCGGGGTCTGCCACCCAAACACAGTAGTGCATCCCCCCTAATAGCCTGAAGAGGTACTCTCCGGATGAGTACCGTGGGTCTACACCTAAACTCAGTAGTGCTCCATCTGCCATGGGTCTGCACCCAAACAAAGTAGTGCTTCGTCCATTGGGCTAGTCGACTCACTCCAAGTCGAGTCGGTCAAGCAGTCGTCAGGTCTCAGCCAGCTACATGGTCTCCGTACTCCGTACGCTCGTCTCCAGAAGGGTCCGCTCCATGAGATACTGGTCGATACTCCAAGTATTAAAAAGTCCCACGAAGAAGTATATCAAAGGACCGCCTCTCCATAGGGGTCTCAACGCAACAGACGGCGTGTCAATCGGACGCCTGGTCTGTGAGTTATTATCTTTTTTCGTCCTAGGGGCCCGGTTGGTTTCGTGTGCGAACCAACCTGGCTGTATCTCAACTGTACCCCAAACTCTCATAAGGTATACTTATAGGGACCATTTCTCAACGAGATCACCAACGCCGCTGACGGTTTGTCAAACGGACGTCCGGTTTGAAAGTTATCAACTTTTTCGTTCCAGGGGCCCGGTTGGATTACGGGTTCAATCCAACCCGGCCACTATCCAACTGCGTCCAAAACTCAGGCGAAGTATGCCAAAATTTCTGTCTCATCAAGAGGAATCCAACATAGTCGGCGGCACGTCAATCAGACGTCCGGAGCTCAAGTTATAAGCATTTCCGCTCCGAGGGCCTGGTTGGTTTCGGGTTCGAACCAACCCGATCGTACCCAAATTTCTCCGAAGCCTTGAGTGTAATATACCAAAACGACCGTCTCGATCCAAGGATCGCATCGCAGCTGATGATGCATCGATCGGAGGTCCTTAGCCCAAGATATGGGCGTTTGAACGAAAACTGCCCGAAAATAGGGGGTTCGGGCCCGGTCCGACCCGGCCCGAACCAGGTCTGGGTCCAACCCGTTTGGGCATGGTCCGGCCCGGATGGCGTGGCCCGCGTGGCCAGCTCGGCTGGCCGAGCTGAGCGGAACAGGGGGCGAGGCACGCGCCCCTCTGATTGAGCCCCCCCCCCCCCCCCACCCCCCCCCCCCCCCCCCCCACGTGGGGGGGCGCTCCCTTGACCGCCAGAGGTTACGACCCCCGGTCTCTCCTCTGGTCCCGCGCGGTCGCGGGACCGCCGTCTGCCGCCGCGGTTTCGGCCGCGGCGGACCCTCCTGGCGGCGCGCCGGGCGCCGCCTCCTCCTGGCGGCCGGCTGGTGCCGGCCGGCAGCGCCGGCGTAGCGCGCCGGCAGGATTTTCCGCGGACCACCAGTCGCGCTCCGGTGGTCCGTTTTGCCTGCGGTCTTCACCGAAGGTCCTCCCGGAACCATCACTTCTCTGTGAAGTCTTCAAATCGTGACTGCGGCCCGTTCCTTCATCGCCCAACGATCTGCACGTCAAATAAACAAACTGCGGCCTCTTCGTGGTTTCCCGGCGCGGTGCGACGGCGCCGCGCTTCTCCTCCCATCCTTCATTATTTCCACGCGGTGCAACGGCACCGCACTACCTTGCTCGTGCCGCAAAAAAATAAAGCATAAAGTGGGGAGGAGAGTCATCTGTGTTCGTGCGGTCTGACCTCCTCCCGTTATTGTGATAACAGGAGTCCAAATTAGAGAACAATGAATGGCGAGAAAAATATTCATGAACAAAAACAATTAATCCCCTACCTCGAAGAAAAAGTTGAACGAAGGTTCGTCGCGGAAGAAGTCGTCGTGGAAGGAGGATCATTGGCGTCGCGGAGAAAAGTTTCATCGGCGTCGCGTCGTCGATCTCCGAGGATGGCGTCTCTCACCGACTACGGAGATGGAAGAAGACGGTATGACGAACTCCCCTTTGCGGTGACGGAGTTCTTCGTTGAAGGCTCGGCATTCTTCGTGTTCTTCGTCGAGGAAGAAGAACTTCAAGACTTAGAGAAAATCCTCTCCAAAATCCTCTCACACAACCAATATAACACTAATAAAATAAGTGTTGCCTTATTTTATTACTCATGCCAAACGTTTTGAAATTCAAAATTGAATCATTCAATTAATTGAATTAATTGAGAAGTTTAAACTGCCCAATTAAAGAGGTGTTTAATAATTAGTTAAACGCAAGAGTTGACTTCCTTTTAATGGGGGGTGCGGGTGCGTTACCTAATTAAAGGAAGGGGGTTTGAGGAAGTTGAATAGGTTGGACTCGTGTGGGCCCCACCCCACAAATATCCTACCTAGTGGAGTAGGATATATTGGGTCCCACTCCAACCACTTAGCTTAGGTTAAACTACTTTAAATAAAATAAAATTGGTTGCACCATTTTATTTTATTCTTTTACTTAACCCAAAAATTTTAATAACCACACCCGAGCAAACGCAACTCCGGAAAAGGTGTTCCTAAGCAATTACTGGTGCTACGATTTCATCGGTGCCCTTAGATTTCAATTCCGAGTACTGGTTCAAAAGTTAGAAAAACCCACTGATTCGTTCACTGAACATACCCGAGCCTAACTTCGGAAATTGATTCTGGGAACACCAGGCCTCGGAATCAGGCGCCGTTAGAAACTGCGTTCTTGTAAAATCCCAAAGAAAATTAAGAAAAAAAAAATTTCCCTTGAATTTTACGATTCTTTACTGATTTTTTCTAGCTCAACTCTTTTATATATCCCATTATCCATTGTGAATATAGGTACTCTCCTTGGGTAATTTGAAGTATTCCATTCAATGATAGACATAAACTTCTATGTGATAGGGTATTAATATTTCCATACAAAGTGTAACATAAAATACCAACATTTCAAGGATAAAGTGGATACATACAAAAATGTAACCACTTATCTTTAGTGGGAATTCCTTACATGTAAATATTATCTCATATTGAATCCCCAATGTTGTTTTGAGAAGTATTCTATTTATAGGTTTATAATTTCTATAATTTCAATATATATAAATGAATGTAAATCACATGTATCAAATATTGTACATATTAATGTAGAGGTAACTAGAATAGTACCTTGAGATGTATATGAAAAATTACCCCTCTTCTATTTTGTAGTTTTTACGGCATAGATATAGAAAAATCCACAAACATGAGATAAAACATTACTACCCTAGACAAGCCCTCTCTATGGGTGATGTACATTTGATGCATGGGTACCTCATCCAAGGACAACTCCTCATCCTGATTAGCTAGAATAATTCTACCTACCTTCATAGAGAGGTGCTACTGATCCTAATTCTGAAAGAAAAACTAATACAGATCATCTTCCAATAGGAATATATAGGAAGGTCTAGTAAAAACATAGAATCTTGCATAATATTCCATAGACTCTACACTCTACACAATCCTTTGGTAACTGGGTCTTGTTATTCCATAGATCCCCCCACTAGTTACATACCATGTAACTGTTAGTAGGCGTTAACTGACTACTAGTATCACTATGTGGAGACTTGTGGTGATGCTTCCTATCGATCAAAAAACCACATCCCTATAATGTAATTGAACTTCCCTAGAAAACATCATCATCCTTCCTTAGGATTCACTCATTCCTGAGGTCCTGATTCTCTACTAAGACAATATTTTCTTCCAAAATAAATTCACTCGTGACTGGATGGTGTACACTATCCCAACTTCAAAAAGTCTCACTTTTGTCAAATCATCACCTATATTTGTCAGGGAAAATAATTGATGCTCAGTGGAATGAGATGAATACTCTATCAGAGTTATATAACCCATATAAATATGTTTAAATTCACTTTTCTCAGTATAATATCAGTGTGTGAGGGTAGAATTATCCATAAAAGGCTATCTGGAAATCCTCCCAAACCATACTCAAATGGTGACTAGCCTGAGTAATCTCATCAAAAAAACACTTTATTGAACCATGAAGCATATATCTTGATATCTTGACCATCCCTTAGAAGGTGTCTCTAAATTATCCAATGATGATAGCATGTCATCTGTCCATGAATTTATAGCCTAGTGGCCACCATCCCCTGATAAAGTGATAGATTTTGTCTACTAAAATTCTCATATCAACTCTTCCAAAGTAGGGGTAGGTCATGGAGCTCCTTGACCGGTCTGTATAAATCATAGAAATCCCTCTCAAAACTAAAAATTGATGACCAGATTAGGAATATTGGGAGGATCCTCATGTTTTACATTAGTAGGTAATACAGGTGGATCAGGTCTTACCACCTCTAGAGCGTGGTTGTCACTATGTTTCTAAAGCATGAATCAAGGAAGTAATGGTGGTATTGATCTAAAATAACGAAATGAATTCCTCAGATAATATTAAACACCTGATACAATCACATAAAAAATAATATGGGAATATTCCATTCTATATAATAATCACACCCCTCTTCCATCTTCTGAAGCTAGCTCTAGGTGAAAAGGAAGATCATAAAATATTAAAAGTGACACTGCCTAATTCCCACAACTATAGTCAATTATGGGTCAAGGTCTCACATCACATAGTAGAGGTCTCAATATATGTAGTTTCAATTACAAGGTATGGAAGAAAAAACTCTTTACCTTGTTATTAGCATCTCTATTTAATGGTAAAAATTTTCTTTGAAAATTTAAAATTCATTTATGTGCATAATAATTTAAAATATACATGTGTCATTATCATGTTAGATGATTCACCTTTCTCAAGATATACATTTGTAATTGGAATGTCATGTAACTTTGATCTAAACCTTACATATGGTATTAGGATGAAAATGGATAAAATAATAATTTGATTAGAAGAATCATCAATCCTAATTTATAGAAGTACATGATTCGTAAATCACAATTGGAATTCTTGTGATCAAATCATTCAACATTTCATCCCATGTAACCAGTGGTCCAAAGATCAAACATTGAATAATTAACAAATTAAGGTTATAGAATCATGTTTTATTAGAAAAACACAATTTATGTTGATTTATAATCTTTAATTAATCCAATTATTCAATCCCTACAAGAATCATTAGCACATTACCAAATATTACTAAAAATGAACTTACAGAAATCAAATGCAATATCAGTAATGAAAGCAATGAGATTCACCAATATTTAATGGTAGAGTGCATGACATGTGAATCCTTCAGTGACTTCTATGATGCATGAAATTATACCATATTAACATACCAGGACAAAGAATTATAAAATTATTATAATAATAATAATTAAAATCTATAAATCATGTTTATAACCCAATAGTAAAAATCATTACAACTATAATAGGGAAACCCCAAATTGAAATATCTTATCCCATGTTATTTTTCTTTTCACTGTATATGAGTTAGTAACTCCAATGTGAAAATTCACAAACAAAAACAAACAAATTCCTATTCTCCTATTTAATACCCCAAACTATAAGACAAAAAGGAAAAATCCTATAATATAGCTTTTTAACATCCTAGGTCTAGTTCACTAATCAGTAAATGAACCTAAGAGATACCTAACCTCAAGTGAACATGACCGTACATAATAGGCTTCTGGATATAAATGAGGGTCTATGGTGGTACGAAGTGTAGACTATACCATCATCATTAGAGTTTAATGAAGTGGTAATATATAATAGTAGAAAATATAAATAATATAACAAATTAACTTCAAAATCCTAACATCATAATATAATACCCTGGTAAATGTAAAATCAATGTCACACACAAAATGATGATAATGTCATGATTATATATAAAAATGTGAGGTACAAGGGAATATAGAGGTACATGAATATACAACATACTATAAAATAGGGAAATTTTAAAAAAACTATCTCCAATAGAATCATGAGAATGATCCCATTCCTATGCTCACATACTCCATCCTTGTATAGTAAATCAAACATCCAATGATGGACACTTCCATATATCCCTAACAACATCCATAAGATTTGTTCGGGTGAAAAATGGTAGCCTGAACATGGTGTGAGAAATACTCAGTAGGACACCTCCAATGGTGTCTAGTATAATGAATCCCATTCAGATTAAATGAACTGTTTGAATCTATAATAACATTATAAAGTAGACATGTTAACTATAACGACTTGAATCTATTTCCTTAAGGAAACTGGGATGACATAACCTGCTTTGGCCTAAGACGAAATATATCTAACCATATGACTATATGTATATATATATGTGTCTGTGTATTCATATATATGGTTTATATATTTAGTGATATATATATATATATATCCTTATATATAGATACTAATACTATGCAAGACTCAAGGTGTAACTATGGCATATATGGATAGTCAGAATAGTCTCATAGATTTACAAGGGATTGCATTCCTAGGTATCATGAATCATATGGGTTTCCATTCCCGAGTCTCACATGTATAGGGGGAACCATTCCAATTTTTTTGTGAATTATATGGTTTTCCATGACCGAGTAAAACAAATACATGGGACACCAAATTATCCCAAGTAAGTGGGTCACCATGCCTAAATATCACATGTACGTGGTATTCCATGTCTGAGAATCACATGTATATGTTAAAACATGCCTGCTCATCTTAATTACATTTCAATCTATGCCCAAATATCGATAATATGTTAGATTCCATGACCAAATAAAAAAATACATGGTATTCTGTAACGCCCTGACCCCAGTTACCCAGAGTCAGTGCATTATTACATAACATTGGCATGATCACAAAATATCAAGTATCGAAAGACTGATTAGTTTAGTAGCCTTTGAATCACTAGATACATTCATAAAGTTTACATTACATCATAAAGTGAAAACTACAACAGAATCTTGTCTCCACACTCATATCCCCTTATACAATCCCTGCAGGTCATTCGTAAAATACTTCTTCACATCTTGGGAAAAATAAAACATAGAAATGGATGAGCTCATATGCCTATTAAGGATAACAATATAGCGGGAACTTTCATAAATAAGAATAAACATTTAAGGCAATGTATAACTAAAACAGAAGTGTTTTAAACTTGAACTTCAGCATAATATGGCAAAAATAAAATGAAATAATGTCATTTACATATTTATATGGATATTATACTAGTCAAATAATCACATTCAATATCAATAACCACTTTCATAATGAAGGAATGCATAATATCATACTATCATAACCACATAGTCAAGGCCTTGTGCCAAGACTACAAATAAGATTTTTTCAAGGCCTTGTTCCAAGACACTAGTTTGTCTCATGAGACCTACCGATGCATTGAGGAGCTATAGCGGGATCCACCCGTCACTTATTAAGTCCAATACATTCCTCATATGAATAGGTTTAAACATAACATAAACATTCGTATTAAAACTAGCATACAAAATGTCAATACATTCTACATAAACCATGAATGTTATAAAAATAACACATCCAGATTCAAACATATCACAAAACCTTCAATACAATATGGAAGTTTTTTATCATAATAAATCAACTTCAAATAATCTTAAAATCCATCAAAGGATGTTGACATAGATGAAATCATAACTATTTGAGATAAATATATCATTTTTTAAAATCATTTAAAAGTAACATAATTATAAAAGAAAACATTTACTTTTAAAATATTCTTATAATCTTTTAAGGGAAGCTTCGACGATTTTATAATGGCGGAAAATATCCACACACGCCATATAAGTTAAAAAACATTCTTACCTTAATTCTGTCGAAAAGGTTAAAAAGGACCTTGTTTGGAAAATAACAGAAAGATTCCTTTATAAACTTCTTATAAAAAGTCAAAAAAGGGTATAAATGACTTTAACCCACAGTCTGTAAAATATTAATAATGATTTGAAATACATTTTTATGAAACATGGATGTGGATGATAAAGAGGTCCCAGTAGATAATTACGTATAAACAACCTCGGATAATGAAGAGATTGTGAAATAAACCATTACCTTGTACTTTTCATTGGTCGAGGGTAGGTTAACCTCCGGTATAATAGTTAAATAATTTTTATTAAATTATACAAGAATCATATACATAAATATGATATCATATATTATCTTTTAATATTTCTTTGTTAGTAATATTTTAGTATTATCGTCGTTTCGGGTGTTCACTTACTCATTTTCTTTTATATGTTTTGTTACATAAGTTGTGTTTTTTATCCATAGGTTGTATCTTATTCATATCCAAAATGATATCAAGTACTTAAACATTATTCTTAATCATCAAATGAAAATTATTCTTGAATAGATACGATGGGGAATGAATCTTATCACATTCATGGAGACGGTAGTCCGTACGTACGCACGAGCGACAATATCATTCTTTTGATATTAAAATAATATATAATTGGATGGTGTATCATATATACAGAATAATTATCATGTTATATTTATTATTTACATGAATTACACATCATTATTATACTCATCCAAATAATAATTTATTGAATAACTATTACACCACAACGTGGAGACGGTAGGCCGTATGTACGCATGTATGGTGACATGACATTCAAGGGATGGATAGAATACTGAATATTGTTGTGCCATATTTATAATAACATAACCGTATATAAAATATACTGGATTAATTATTTTATAATGGAAATAAAAAAGAAAGAAGAAGTTGAATAAGAAAGGAACTTGAAAGAGGGTGGTGAAAACATTACCTCTTCTTCGGGTTCTTCCTTTTGATTTGATCAAAAGGGATCATTAGGTTGGCTTTCTGAATGAAGGAAGGCCTCTAGGATGAAGTTAAGGAAGTTTATAGAATATTTGGGCATGGTTTGTTCGAGCCAAATGGATTTTAATATGTGAATTAGTGACAATGGTGGGTTCCCTTTTATAAGAGGGGTGAGGGGCACCTTAGAAAAAGCTAGAAATATTATTTTATAATAAATTAATTTTTGGTTTCTAATGGCTCAAAAGTAGGTTATTTAAAGGTTAAATTAGTTATAGGTCTAAAACCACTCAACCAATAGGATTTATATATGTTTGGGTCATTATATTAACCTTATCTTTTAGTTTTAACTCTTAGTTAATTAGTTTGACATTTACCATGTCTCTTTGTATTTTAATATTATATAGTTAATAAACATATAATATACTTCCTAGAAACCCCCAAGTGGTCCACTAATGATACACCTATCATTATATAAGTCTCTTGTCAGAACCTTAGATTTTTAGGAATTGAATGTCAATTAATAATATAATATTTGTTTTAAAAACTCTTTTATGTCAATTTTGACATTATTTTGTATTTTGTTTTTTCTAAATTCATAACAGCATTATTACTTCGAAACTAATTCAATTAATCAACCCTAATATGTAAAATTAACCTATAAAATTAGTGGAATTCATAAAAAGTCTCAAATTACATTTATTTGGATATTAATAATACCAATTATTTTAATATTTCATTAATTAGGTAATTAATGCATCAGCATTGTGTCATAAATAAATTAAATTATTTAATGTCTAAAAATTATAAATAAAATATCATTATGTAGGAAATATTTTTATATTTCTAATTAATAATTGTAATCTAATTTATCTTATGTATAACCTTATATTAAAAATGTTTTAGTTATTAAACTTTGATTTTAACTCTTTTAACTCTTCTTTGAATTAAATAATAATTAATGTCCTAATCTAATCCAAGTGGACCAAAGAGGTTCACATTTTATTCATAAGGTTGTTTTTGGTAGAATTATACTTATCCAATGTAATTAGTACTTGTGTTAGGGTAATAATAATATCATTTTTACCCTTAATTACCCTATTTACATTTAACTCTGGTAAATAAAAGTAAAAATTTATTATTCACCAAAAATTATTTTTATCTTATTGAACCATATTGTACTCCTTGATATTAACTGTGTCTATCTGATTTTCCAAATTCCACTCACATAAGTGGTAAAATTATGTTTTATGGGAATTTGCAAATTCTCCTAGGAGATGGGTAAAAGACGGTGAAAAGTTCAATAAAATTTTTATATATCTAAAATTATTATAAATTGACTCCAATGAATTACATTGAACATATATAGGTATTATGTATCTATTTTGACCAAAAATATATTTAAATAAAATAAATAATTATATAAATAAAAATTCGGTTTTAAACTATAACTCTGTGTTTTTCACTATTTATCAAAAATTGAATGTTTTCAGAAAAATACCAAAATTTCACCCTAGGCTAATTTCGGTATTCCGAATCCAAAAATGAAGTCCATTTTGAAAGATAAAATTTATAAAATTTCAAAAAGTGGGTATTACTATTCATAGTGGCTAGTTTGATTGGTTGTGGTGTGTGTTAGAACATGAAGTTGCGTACAACACACACTACTGCATTATTCAAAGGGAAACGTACCGTGGAAGCTTGGGGTGTTACATTCTCCCCTCATTCAAATAATTTCATCCTAAAAATTTCTAGAATATTACTTCATAAAAAGACCCGGGTGGTTCTTCATCATAAGTTCCTCGGGTTCCCACGTTGCCTCTTTCATCTTATGGTTTCTCCATAGAACTTTTACCAGACGAGTCGTCTGGTTTCTCAGCACTTGTTCTCTCATATCAAGGATCTTGACAGGATCTTCGCAATAAGACAGATTGGGTTCTAGTTCTAATTCTTCTCAGGTGAGTACATGTGTTGGGTCAGGCATGTATTTTATCAATAGTGATATGTGGAACACATCGTGAACTTTGGGGAGACTTGGCGGTATTGCCAAACGGTAAGCTACAGCCCCAATTCGTTCTAGAATTTCGAAAGGTCCAATGTACCTAGGACTCAATTTACTTTTCTTACCAAAATGTATAACTCCCTTCCATTACATATTTGATACTTCATCATCTTCCTTCGTGTTTTGAATCAATGACCACCATTGATCAACATCTCCAGTGAGGCGATAAACTACCATGATAACTTTTTTCCTTTCACTACTCTCCAAGGAATGGAATATTTTCTCTATGGAATTTATCTATTGCTAAACTACTAAGGGATTTATACTCCCATTGAATGTTGGTGGTTGTTTTCTCATGAAGTAATCTAACATTTATCCTCCACGTTGCGGACCAGGGTGCTCTATATGGGTAAGGTTATTATTCATAACCTGAGTAAGTTGTCCCAGTATGGTGATTAGCTGATCAGCACCAGTTGCATCACCAGCTCCACTATAATTATCTTGACTAGGAGGGAAATCCCTACATGGAGTGCGCTCATTGATACGGTTTTCATTTCTTCCACTAGGCACCATTTCTAAACAATGGCATACAGTAGATTAGTTTAAGAATAATAATACATAAATCCAAACTTTTAAAGCACTTAACATGAATTCAAAAGTTTATGGATATAATCCATAATCATAAAAAAAATTCTTTGAGGAATTATATACTCATAAACCCTTCATGATGCTTCATAAAGAAAATGAGAATTATCCTAATCATATCCCCCAGGAGTGTCGTAACCAAGAGTGCAGCAAGTCCCGTTGTCGTGCACCAGTTCCCGTTCAATTATAGATCAAAGCGGTGTTTTCAGGTTTTACCCCTAGGTACATCTGTTCCAGAGATTCATCTACCTCCTCGTATCCAAAAAGGGATGTATTTCTCAAAAAACTCACAAAATCTCTACAATACCAAAATTCTAGGATGTTTTTCTACACTAATCCTCAAAGTCCATCTTAGGTCTATGTGCTCTAATTAGAGTTTATATAAATCTAGCTTCCAAGGTTTGTACTAAACTTCCTATGATACCAACTGTAACTCCCCAACCCCAGTTACCCAGAGTCAGTGCATTATTACATAACATTGGCATGATCACAAAAGATCAAGTCTCGAAAGACCGATTAGTTTAGTAGCCTTGGAATCACTTGATACATTCATAAAGTCATTACATCATAAAGTGAAAACTACAAAAACATCTTGTCTCCACACTCATATCCCCTTATACTATCCCTACAGGTCATTCATAAAATACTTCTTCACATCCTGGGAAAAATAAAACATAGAAAGGGGTGAGCTCAGATTCCCAGTAAGGATAACAATATAGAGGAAACTTTCATAAATAAGCATAAACATTTAAGGAAATGTTTAACTAAAACAAAAGCCTTTTAAACTTGAACTTCAGAATAATATGGAATAAATAAAATGAAATAATGCAACTTACTATTCACATGTATATTCTACTAGTCAAATAATCACATGCAATATCAATAACCACTTTCATAATGAAGGAATGCATAATGTCAGACTATCATAACCACATAGTCAAGGACTTGTGCCAAGACTAAAAATAAGATTTTTTCAAGGCCTTGTGCCAAGACACTAGTTTTTCTCATGAGACCTACCGATTAATCAATGAGCTATAGCGGGCTCCACCCATCACTTATTATGTCCAATGCATTCCTCATATGAACAGGTTTAAACATAACATAAACATTCGTATTAAAACTAGCATATTAAATGTCAATACTTTCTCCATAAACCATGAATGGTATAAAAATAACACATCCACAATCAAACATATCACAAAACCTTCAATACAATATGGAAGTTTTGTATCATAATAAATCAACTTCAAATAAGCTTAAAATCCATCAAAGGATGTTGACATAGATGAAATCAGAACTATTTGAGAGAAATATATCTTTTTTTAAATCATTTAAAAGTCACATAATTATAAAAGAAAACATTTAATTAGAAAATATTCTTATAATCTTGTGAGGGAAGCTTCAAAGATTTTATAACGGTGGAAAATATCTGCACACACCGTATAAGTTAAAAAACATTCTTACCTTAATTTTTTCGAAAATGTTAAAAAGGACCTTGTTTGGAAAATGATGGAAAGTTTCCTTTATAAACTTCTTATAAAAAGTCAAAAAAGGGTATAAATGACTTTAACTCATAGTCTCTAAAATATTAATAATGATTTGAAATACATTTTTAAGAAACATGGATGTGGATGATAAAGAGGTCCCAGTAGATAATTACATATAAACAACCTCGGATAATGAAGAGATTGTGAAATAAACCCTTACCTTGTACTTTTCCTTGGTAGAGGGTAGGTTAATCTCCTGTATAATAGTTAAATAATTGTTATTAAATTATACTAGAATCATATGCACAAATATGATATCATATATGATCTTTTAATATTTCTTTGTTACTAATATTTTAATATTATCTTCGTTTCAGGTGTTCACTTACTCATTTTCTTTTATATGTTTTGTTACATAAGCCATGTTTTTTATCCATAGGTTGTATATTATTCATATCCTGAATTATATCAAGTCCTTAAACATTAATTTTAATCATCAAATGAAAATTATTCTTGAATGGATACGATGGAGAATGAATCTTATCGCGTTCGTGGAGACGGTAGTTCGTACGTACGCATGAGCAACAATATCATTATTTTCATATTAAAATAATATATAATTGGATGGTGTATCATATATAAATAATAATTATCATGTTATATTTATTATTTACATGAATTACACATCATTATTATACCCATCCAAATAATAATTTATTGAATAACAATTACACCACGATGTGGAGACGGTAGGTTGTACGTACGCACGTATGGTGACATGTCATTCAAGGGATGGATAGAATACTGAATTTGGTTGTACCATATTTATAATAACATCACAGTATATAGAAGATACTGGATTTATTATTTTATAATGGAAATAACAAATAAAGAAAAAGTTGAAGAAGAAAGGAACTTGGAAGAGGGTGGGAAAACATTACCTCTTCTTCGGGTTCTTCCTTTTTATTTGATCAAAAGGGCTCCATAGGGTGGCTTTATGACTAAATAAATGCCTCTAGGATGAAGTGATAAAAGTTTAGAGAATATTTGGGCAGGGTTTTTCCGAGCCAAAAGGCTTTTAAGGTGTGAATTAATGAGAAGGGGGAGTTTCCTTTTATAAGAGGGGTGAGGGGCACCTTAAGAAAAGCTAGAAATATTATTTTATAATAAATTCATATTCAGTTTATAATGGCTCCAAAGTGGAATATTTAAAGGTTAAGGTGGTTATAGGTCTAAAACCACTCAACAAATATACTTTAGACAGGTTTGGGTCATTATATTAACCTTATCTTTTAGTTTTAACTTTTAGTTAATTAGTTTGATATTTACCATGTCTCTTTGTATTTTTATATTATATAGTTAATAAAATTACTATATACTTCTACGAGACCCTCAGGTGGTCCATAAATGATACACCTATCATTATATAAGTATGTTGGCCGATCCTTGGATTTTTAGGAATTGAATATAAATTAATAATATAATATTTGTTTTAAAAACTCTTTTATGACAATTTTGACACTATTTGGTATTTTGTTTTTGTTAAATTCATAACAGTATTATTAATTAGAACCTAATTCATTTAATCAACCCTAATATGTAATATTAACCTATAAAATTATTTTAATTCATAAAAAGTCTCAAATTACATTAATTTGGATATTTATAATAACAATTATTTTAATATTTTATTAATTAGGTAATTACTGCATCACCATTGTTTCATAAATAAATTAAATTATTTAATGTCTAAAATTTATAAATAAAATATCATTATGTATTAAATCTTTTTATCTTTCTAATTAATATTTATAATCGAATTTATCTTATGTATAACCCTATATTAAAAAAAATAGTTATTAAACATTGATTTTAACTCTTTTAAATCTTCTTTGAATTAAATAATAATAAATGTCCTAATATAATCCAAGTTGACCAAAGAGGTTCATATTTTATTTCTAATGGTTTTTTTGGTCGAATTATACTTATCCAATAGAATTAGGACATGTGTTAGTGTAATAATAATATCATTTTTACCCTTAATTACCCTATTTACATTTAATCGTGGTAAATAAAAGTAAAAAGTTACTATTCACCAAAAATTATTTTTATCTTATTGAACCACATTTTACTCCTTGATATTAACCGTGTCTCTCAAATTTTCAAAATTCCACTCACAGAAGCAGTAAAATTAAGTTTTATGTGAATTTGCAAATTCTCCTAGGAGATGGGTAAAAGATGGTGAAAAGTTCAATAAAATTTTTATATATCTAAAATTATTATAAATTGACTCCAATGAATTAAATTGAACATATATAGGTATTATGTATCTATTTTGTCCTAAAATAAATTTAAATAAAATAAATAATTATTTAAATAAAAATTTGGTTTTAAACTATAACTTAGTGTTTTTCACTATTCATCAAAAATTGAAAGTTTTCAAAAAAATACCAAAATTTTACCCTAGGATAATTTCGGTATTCCGAATCCAAAAATTAATTCCATTTTGAAAGATAAAATTTATAAGATTTCAAAAAGTGGGTATTACTATTCATAACGTGTAGTTTGATTGGTTGTGGTGTGTGTTAGAACTCGAAGTTACGTACAACACATGCTACTTCATTATTCAAAGGGAAACGTATCGTGGATGCTTGAGGTGTTATAGATTACATAACAGAGAATCACATGTATGTGGGACACCATGCTCGAGAATCACAAGTATCTAGGACACCATTCCCAGATATCAAAATTATATGGGACACCATGCCAGAATACCAAAATTTTGTGGGACACCATTCCTAAACATCAAAAATTTATGGGAAGCCATTCTTGTGTATTTCAATAATTATTACAAGTTGGTCATGTCTTAATACAATCCAAAGGATAAATTTCAAATCATTAACATTTTTTTAAATTAAGTGAACAACCAATGTTCATATAATGGTCAAGTGAAGTGATCATGAAACTCAGTTTCCATTTAATATTCATAATCCATTCAATTGGGTTCCAACCAACACAACATTTAAGGTGGTTTATAAATGTAAACACTTCATAGTTCATAGATATTTAATGAGGTCACCCAAAGGGGTGGAATTTCTAAAGGTGTGTGAACTCCAAATATAAATAATGGTATATTGGGAAATTATAACATTAATAACAACTATATTTGATTGAAATTTTATTATTTTAATATAATGTATGGAGAGTTATATGTGAATCATAATGAAACATGTTATGACTCGTCTTTAGGGGAAAATCACTAGACCAAATTCCTTAGTTTGGTGGTGATTTTATTATATATTGTTATATATTAATTTTGGATGAAATGGGATAAATTGATGAAATATAAAAATTCCCAAAAAATAGGCAATATTAACTTATACCAATTAGCACCAAATATGGAGAGATAAACCAAGAAAGGCAGGTAACAAATCTAAGTTCTTAAATTTATTCTTTCAACATGATAGATGGAAATGAAATCAAGGCATGGATGGATGATTGGACTGAAATTCTAAGGAAGTGGGAAGGAGGAACATCTTATGTGGCCAACTACTGGAGTAATATAATGGTAGAATAGGAATTTTACTTATTTTATGGGAAAAGTGGAAAAAGGTCATTTTACCCAACATTTTCAAGGGTTCACGGTTTGACCACCATGTTTTCCCAACCATCCATGTAAAACCATGGGTTTTTATGTATTAATTTTTTTTATTTATTTATATTTATTTGAAATATTTTGTTATATGTAACACCATTTTTTACTTGTGATACATGCAACATTGTGTTATTTTGTGTTACACGGGACATATAGTTTTAACAAAACCACGATATATAATTAATATAATTATTTAAACGTGACCATGATAATATAGACATTAAAAATTGAGATATGAATAGTATTAAATAGTTTTTAATTATTAAATAAAAAAAAATTAATATAAATTATTCATATTTAAAAAGGTTATTACTTTTTAAAAAAACCCTTATGTGTTTAAAAAATAATATTTTCCCAAAAATTAATTCCATTTATTTTATGAGCATTAATAAAATTAAAATTTCACACTTTTAAAAAATTATTTTCATATAATAAAATTAATTTTTCAAATCATAATGTCAAATTTATCTTATGGTGAATTTTGAGGTTTTAAGGAAAAGTTTCACTTTATTGAGGAATATTGAAAAATACTGAATTTTAATAAAAAACTTCCTTTTTAATTAAATTATTTATAATGTTAAATTGTATTTCAATTTTTTTTGAAGATAAATTTGTTCAATTATAAATATATTTATCCAATTTATGTAATTTTAATCAATTTCAAGTTTAATTTCAATATAAATTATTCCTAAAATTTTGAACATTTTCTATTTAAAAATTATTTTGTCGTAGCATGAGTTTGATTTATTTTAAATTAAAATGTTACACTATTGTGAATTGAATTTGGAAAACTTTATTCAATTTTTGTAATATTCATAATTAATATTATCAAATAGGCTGACCATAAATTTTCCCGACAATTAATAGTAATAACATTAAAAAAAATTACTGCGGTTAAGGTAAAAATGGGTTTTTTGGGGGTTAAATTAAACAAATATGAGTTAAAATTATGTATATAACTATATAAAATACTCTGTATGTAATTCCCCAAAACTAGTTACCCAGATTCGATGCATTATTATATAACATTGGCATGATATAATGAATCTTGTCCTGAAAGACCGATCAGTTTAGTAGCCTTGGAAGTACTAGATACATTCATAAGTTTTAAATTACATCATGAAATAAACATCAACAACATTTTTTCCCCTTTTGAACACACTTATATCCTTAGCCTATCAGTGAAATTCAATCATTAAATACTTATTCACACCCTAGGAAAAATAAAACATAGAAAGGGGTGAGCTCAGATGCTTAGTAAGGATAACAATATAGTGGAAATATTCATAAATAAGCATAAACATTTAAGTAAATGTATAAGACTAAAACAAAATCCTTTTAAACTTAAACTTCAGTATAATATGACAAAGATAAAATCAAATAATTCTATTTACTTATTCACATAGATATTCTACTAGTCGAATAATCACATGTAATTTCAATATCCAATTTCATAATGATGGAATGCATAGTGCCAGACTTCATAACCACATAGTCAAGGCCTTGTGCCAAGACTACAAATAATATTTTGTCAAGGACTTATGCCAAGCAACTAGTTTGTCTCATGAGACCTACCGATGCATAGAGGATCTATAGAGGTCTCCACCCGTCACTTACTAAGTCCAATGCATTCCTCATATGAAAAGGTTTAAACATAACATAAACATTTGTATTAAAACTAGGATACGAAATGTCAATACGTTATCTATAAACTATGAATGGTATAAAAATAACACATCCAGAGTCAAACATATCAAAAAACCATCAATAAAATATGGATGATTTTATTATAATAAATCAACCTCGATCAAGAATAATATCCTTTAAAGGATGTTGACATGGTTGAAAATGATCAGTAAAAATCTTTGAGAGAAATATCCCTTTTTCATGAAATAATTTAAAAGTCACACAATTTATAAAGTAATTCATTTAAAAGATAGTTTTGAATCAAAGTGTTCCATTCCACTTTGAAACTTTTTAAAGGAATTAACATTTTAAAACATTCATGTCCATATAAATAAATCATTAAAACCATTTTGAAACCATAGACATTAATGAGAAAGGCTTAGTAGAATAAATCTTTAAAACATTTGAAAATATGTATTAATAAAATAGTCCCTTAAAAATAATCCCTTTGAGAACTCTTTTATGAAACATGGACATGGATAATAAATATGTCCCTCTAAAAACATACCCATAAACAATCTCAAATAATAATGAGATTGAGGAATTAACCCTTACCTTGTACATTTCCTTGGTCGAGGGTACGTTAACCTGATTTATAATAGTCAAATCATTGTTATTAAATTATACAAGAACCATATAAGTAAATATGATATCATATATGATCTTCTAATATTTCTTTGTTAATAATATTTTAGTGGTATCATCATTTTGGGTGTTAACCAATCCATTTTCCTTTATATTCTCGGTTACTTAAGCCATGTTTATTATGGATAGGATGTATTTTATTCATATCCTGAATGATATTAAGTTCTTAAACATTATTTTTAATCATGAAATGAAAATTATTCTGGAATGATTAAAATGGGGAATAAATCTCATCGTGTTCGTGGAGACGGTAATCCGTACGTACGCACGAGTGACAATATCATAATATTGATGATGAAATTGTATATAATTGGATCATATATCATATATAAAGAATCATTAACATGTTATATTTATTATTTATATCAGTTATACTCGTTATTATATCCATCCAAATAATGAAGTGTTTTAATAACAAATGACACCACGATGTGGAGACGGTAAGCCGTACGTACACACGTATGGTGACTTTTTCATTAATATGATTGATAGAATAATGAATATGGTTGTAAAAATTTTATAATAACATCACAGTATATATAGGATACTGGATTTGTTATTTTATAATGGAAAAAAAATAAAGAGGAAGTGTAAAGAGAAAATAACTTGAAAGATGTGATTAAATATTTACCTCTTCTTTGGGTTCTTACTTTTGATTTGATCAAAAAGGGATACTTAGGTTGAATTTATGACCAATGGAAGGCCTCTAGGATGAAGGGAGGAAAGTTGGGAGGATATTTGGGCAGGGTTTAGCTAATCCAAAATGGATTTGGATGTGTGAAATTAATAGAAGGGTAAGTTCCCTTTTATAAGAGAGGTGGGTGTCACTTTAGGAAAAGCTTGTAATATTATTTTATAAAGAAATAATTTTCGGTTTCTAATGGATCCAAAATGAATTATTTTGAGGCTAAAGCGGGTATGGGTTGAAAACCTCTCAACTAATAAGTTTTAGACAAGTTTATGTCATCATATTAACCTTATCTTTTAAATTTAACTCTTAGTTAAATAGTTTGACATTTACCATGTCTCTTTGTATTTTTATATTATATGGTTAATAAACTTACTATAATAATCCAAGAGAACCCCATGTGGTTCATTATTAATATATATAACCTTATCTAAGTCCTTTGGCTGAACCTTAGATTTTTAGGAACATTATATCAATTAATGATATAGTATTTGTTTTAAAAACTCAATTATATCAATTTTGACACTATTTAGTATTTTATTTTTTTGAAAGCTATAAAAAAATTATCACTTCGAATAAAATTTATTTAACCAACCCTAAAATTTCATATTAACCTATAAAATTAGTTTAATTTATCATAAGTCACAATTTACATTTATTTGGATATTTATAATATCAATTATTTTAATATTTCATTAATAATGTAATTATTGCATCATCATTGTGTCATAAATAAATTAAACTATTTAAGGTCTGAAAATTATAAATAAAATACCATTTTGAAAGAAATATTTTTAGATTTCTAATTAATATTTATAGTCAAATTTATATTGTGTGTAAACCTATATTAAAAATGGTCTAGTTATAAAACATTGAATTTAACTCTTTTAACTATTCTTTAAATAAAATAATAATAAATGTCCTAATCTAATCCATGTGGAACAAAGAGGATAATATTTTATTCATAAGGTTTTTTTTGGTCTAATTATACTTATCCAATAGAATTACGACATGTGTTAGGGTAATTTTGATATCATTTTTACCCTTAATTACCCTATTTACTTTTAACCGTGGTAAATAAAAGTCAAAAGTTACTATTCACCAAAAATTATTTCCATCTTATTGAACCAAATTTTACATAATTATATTAATAGTTTCTTTCGAATTTTTTAAATTCAACTCACAGAAGCGGAAAAATTAAGTTTTATGCAAATTTGCAAATACTCCTAGGAGGTGGGTAAAAGGCGGTAAAAAGTTCGACAAAATTTTATATATATAAACTTATTATAAAATGATTCCAATGAATTAAGTTGAAAATATATACGTATTATATATCTATTTTGACCAAAAATAAATTAAAATAAAATAACTAATTATTTAAATAGAAAGTCGGTTTTAACTAATGACGCAGTTTTTTTCACTATTTATCAAAAATTGAAAGTTTTCAGAAAAATACCAAAAATTCACCCTAATCTAATTTTGATATTCAAATTCAAAAATGAAGTCCCTATTGTAAGAAAAAATTTATAAAATTTCAAAAAGTGGGTATTACTATTCATAATGGCTAGTTTGATTGGTCGCGGTGTGTTAGAATCTCGAAGTTGCATACAATGCAAGCTATTTCATTATTCAAGGAAAATGTACCATGGAAGCTTGGGGTGTTACATTATTCCCTCATTCAAATAATTTCATCCTAAAAATTTATATAATACTACCACATAAAAATATTCGGGTGGTTCTTCATCATAAGTTCTTTGGGTTCCCATGTTGCCTCTTCCATCTTATGGTTTCTCTATAGAACTTTTACCAAATGAGTCGTCTGGTTTCTCAGCACTTGTTCTCTTGTATCAAGAATCTTGACATTCTCTTCACAATAAGACAGATCAAGTTCCAGTTCAATTTCCTCATAGGTGAGTACAGCATTGGGTCAGGCATGTATTTTCTCAATAGTGATACATTGAACACATCGTGAACTTTGGAGAGACTTGGTGGCATTTCCAAATGGTAAGCTACAACCCCAATTCGTTCTAGAATTTCAAAAGTTCTGATATACCTGGGACTCAATTTACTCTTCTTACCGAAACATATAACACCCTTCCATTGAGATACCTTCAAGAAAACATGGTCTCCTACTTGAAATTTCAAATCTTTCCTTTGGTTATCGGCATAGATCTTCTACCTACATTGAGATGCTTTGATGTGGGTTTGGACAAACTTCACCTTTTCCATCATTTCATCAACAAGTTCTAGGCCTACGAGTTTTATTTCACCAACATCATCCAAACAAGTTGGTGTGTGACATATCTTTCCATATAAGGCTTCATATGGTGCCATCTAAATACTTGAATGGAAGCTATTGTTATAGGAAAATTATACCAGAGGTAAATATTGATCCCACATTACTTGAAAGTCAAGTGAGAAAGATCTCAACATGTCTTCTAAGGTTTGAATAGTCCATTCTAATTGTCCATCAGTTTGAGGGTGGTAGGCAGTGCTCAAATGAAGTTCAGTATCCAGGGATTTTTGAAGACTTTTCCAGAATCCTAATGTAAAATGGGGATCACGATAAGAAACAATCAATAGGGTTACTCCATAAAGTCTTAAAACTTCATTAATATACAGCCTTACTAAAAGTTCAAGTGGTTAATCTTCTCTTCTAGCAAGAAAATGTGATGACTTGGTAAGATAATCAACGATGAACCATATTGAATCATTCCTTCTAGGAGTCTTTGGTAGTCCCATGACAAAGTCCATTGTAATATCATCCCATTTCCACTCAGGTATGGTAAGAGGTTTCATGACTACTCCAAGATGTTGTCTTCCAGCTTTCACTTATTGACAAACCATACACCTCGACACAAAATCAGAAATCTCTCTCTTCATGTTGTCCCATAAAAAATGTTCTTTCAATTATCTATACATCTTTGTGCTACCAGGATGTATAGAGAAATTGGATCTATGAGAATCATCCAAAAATTCCCTTTTTAGATCAGGTATGTTAGGAACACAAAGTCTCTTCCCAAATTTCAAAATTCCATCTTCATATATGAAGTCACTCAATCTCCTATCATTCACAGCTTTAATCTTCTTTTGAAACTCCTCATCATCAGTCTGAGAACTTTTTATCATGTCTAGTAAATATGGTTTGGCAAACATTTTAAAAAGTATCAATGTTTCTCCTTCCATGATTATTCCCATATCCATCTTTACTAGATACATGAAGATATGATCCCTTTCAACTATCATCTTATTCAAAACTCCATGATCCTTTCTACTCAAAGCATATGCCGCCTTATTTTCCTTCCCTGGGTGGTAGTGCATTGTGCAATCATAATCCTTGAGTAGTTAAATCCATCTCCTTTGCCTCATGTTGAGTTCTTTTTATGGGAAAATATACTTCAAACTCTTGTGATCAGTATAAATCTCACATTTTTCATCATAGAGATAGTGTCTTCATATCTTCATAGAAAAGATTACAGTTTCTAACTCAATATCATGAGTGGGATATTTTTTTCATGAATTTTTAGCTGTCGTGATGCATAGGCAATAACTCTATCATTCTGCATAAGGACTCAACCAAGTCCTTTCTTTGAAGCATCACTATAAATAACAAACCAATCATTCCCCGGTGGTAGAGTCAAGATAGGAACATTGATTAATATTCTCTCCAGTTCTTCAAAACATTCTTCATACTCTTTTTTCCAAACAAATTTAACCCCTTTATGTGTGATCTTGGTTAATGGGTTTTCCAATTGGGTAAAATTCTGGACAAAATATCGATAATAACCTACTAAAACAATAAAATTGCGTACCTTATTTATACTCGTTGGTGTTGGTCATTCTTAGATTGCCTTTTTATTAGAAGGATAAATAGAGATTACATCCTTAGAGACAATATGTCCAAGGAAAGAAAACTCTTGAATCCATAATTCACATTTTCTAAAATTCCCATATAATTCATTTCTTCTAAGAGTCCTTAGGATAATGCTTAATTGATTTTCATAATCTTATTATCTTTTGGAGTATACCAAGATATCATCAATAAATACCACTACAAATTCATAAAGATATTCCTTGAAAAATATGTTTATTAGATCCATGAAAATAGAGGATGCATTAGTCAATCCAAAAGGCATTATAGTAAACACATAATGCCCATACCTAGTTTGAAATGTTGTTTTCAAAATGTCTTCCTTCTTCAAACACAACTGATGATATCTAGATCAAAGATCAATCTTTGGAAAATATTTAGCTTCATGAAGTTGGTCAAATAAATCATCAATGCGAGGTAGGAGATACTTGTTCTTTATTATTACAGCATTGATCTCCCTATATTCAATGCACATCCTCAAAGATCTGTCTTTCTTGTTAACAAAAATGACAGGGGCTCCCCATGGAGACACACTAGGGAGAATAAATCCCTTATTACTCAATTCCTTTAGTTGTTTCTCTAGTCCCACTAATTTAACTATGTCCATTCTATAAGGGGTCTTCGATATGGGCCTTGAACTAGGAATTAAGTCAATGGAAAACTCAATTTCTCATTCTCGAGTATTTCTAGGTAAATCCTCTAGAAACACATCAGCATACTCTTTCACAATAGGTATGTCCTTTATTCAAACATTCTTTTCCTCACCCATAGTTATTTTATTATCTTCTTCCCTAATAATTTAATTTATTAGATCTACTGGGGGAAGATCTAGATAAGAATCAGGTGGTGACATTTCTGCTCTAAAGATAAGGTACTCCTTATCATCATCGAAAATTGTGACCTCCTTCTTCTTATAATAAATTTTCACATCATGGTCCAAAATCCAATCCATTCTGAGGATTATATCTAATTCAATCATGGGTATAATGATGAGATAAGCATATAAAGAACACTTATATGCCCTAATGGGAACTGATTCACAAAACTTTGTTGCGAAGATACTTCCCTTAGGTGTTTTGACTGACAACTCCCTTGTTAAGTCAAATTGAAAATATCTAATTTTATTCGAGAACTGTAAAGACATGAAATAATTCGATGATCTAGAATCAAATAAAGCATTGGATAAACTTGAGGAAACCATTAAATTACCTTCCACCACGTCTTTTAGAGCTTCAACCTCAATAGTAGTGATCGCATAAGATTTTCCTTGCTCCCTTGGCCTTTTCTGGGGTAAGTTTCCTTGGCACTTAAGAAATTTGTTTATATAATTCCCCTTTTCTCCACAATTGTAGCATTCAACATTGACAGCCTCTTTCTTCCCCTTACAATCACGAGATTGATGGCCTTTTTCACCACACTTGTAATAGACTCACATTCCTTTAAGGAATTTACCGGGGTGTTTCTTCCTACATTTACCATAGGATGGATATTCAACTTTTCCCTTCTTCCCCTTATTTCCATTTCCAAAGTGTTCAGCAGATATCTTCTTCTCGTGCTTTTCTTTAAAGTCGTAAGACTTAGAGAATTCTTTTTCTATATTGATAACACATGAGATAATACCTCCATGTGATAAAAAGGATTGTGAGACTAATGATCTCTGGAGAAATGTTTTTAACCCATCAAATAATAGATCAATATTACTCCTTGGGTTACATATATAATATGCAGCATGCATTTCTAACCTTGTAAAGTTAGCCTCATATTTTGCAACATTCTCATTCTCCTTTTGTCTCAGACTCAAAAATTGTCTTTCCATATCCACTCGATGGTCATGAGGAAAGTATTTTTCTAATAAAATATCTTTAAACTCCCTCCATTCCATATTTTATACTTCATCATCTTCCTTTGTGATTTGAATCAATGACCACCATTGATCTGCATCTCCCGTGAGGTGATAAACTGTCAGGACAACTTTTTCCCTTTCGCTACTCCCCAAAGCATGAAATATTTTCTCTAAGGAATTTATCCATTTCTCATCTACTAATGGATTTTTACTCCCATTGAATTTTGGTGGTTGTTTCCTCATGAAGTGGTCTAACATTTATCCTCTACATTTATGATCAGGGTGCTCCATATGGGTGAGGTTATTATTCATAACCTGAGTGAGTTGTCCCAGTATGGTAATAAGTTGATCAGCACCAGTTGCTTCATCATCTCCACTATAACTATCTTGAGTAGGAGGGAAATCCCTAAATGGATTACATGCATTGATACGATTTCCATTCATTCTACTAGGTGCCATTTATAAACAATGGAATACAGTAGATTAGTTTATGAACCACAATACATAATTCTGAACTTGTAAAACACATAACATAAATTGAACAGTTTGTGGATATAATTCATAATCATAAAAATGTTTTCTTTGAGGAATTATATACTCATAAACCCTTCATAATGGTTTGTAAATAAAATGAGAATTATCCTAAGCATATCGCTCGAGAGTGTAGTAACCAAGAGTGCAGCAAGGCCCATTTTCGTGCACCGGTTTTCGTTCGAGTCTAGCTCAAAGAGGTGTTTTCAGGTTTTACCCATAGGTACATCTGTTCCAGAGCTGCCTCTACCTGCTCATATCCAGACAGGGATGTATTGCTTGTAAAACTCACAAAATCTCTATAGTACCAAAATTCTAGGAAGTTATTCTATACTAATCCTCAAAGTCTATCTTATGGTAATGTTCTCTAGTCATAGTTTTTCTAAATCTAGCTTCCATGGTTTGTAATAAACATTCTTTGATACCAACTGTAATGCCCTGACCCCAGTTACCCAGAGTCTTTGCATTATTACATAACATTGGCATGATACAACGAATCGTGTCCCAAAAGACCGATCAGTTTAGTAGCCTTGGAAGTACTAGATACATTCATAAGTTTTACATTACATCATGAAATAAAAAATCAACAAAAAATTTACCCTTTTGAACATGCTTATATCATTATCATATCCCTACAGGTCAACCATTAAATATATCTTCACATCCTGGGAAAAATAAAACATTGAAAGGGGTGAGCTCAGATGCTCAGTAAAGATAACAATATAGTAGAAACTTTCAAAAATAAGCATAGACATTTAAGGAAATGTATAAGACTAAACCAAAAGCCTTTTAAACATAAACTTTATAATAATATAGAAAAGATAAAATCAAATAATTCCATTTACTTATTCACATGGATATTCTAATAGTAAAATAATCACATAAAATTTCAATATCCAATTTCATAATGATGTAATGCATAATGCCAGACCTCATAACCACATAGACAAGGCCTGTGCTTAGACTATAAATAATATTATGTCAAGGACTTGTGCCAAGACACTTGTTTGTCTCATGAGACCAACCGATGCATCAAGAAGCTATAGAGGGATTCACCCGTCACTTACTAATTCCAATACATTCCTCATATAAAAAGGTTTAAACATAACATAAACATTTGTATTAAATCTAGCATATGGAATGTCAATACTTTATCTATAAACTATGAATGGTATAGAAATAACACATCCATATTCAAACATATCACAAAACCTTCAATATAATATGGAAGATTTTATTATAATAAATCAACCTGGATCAAGAATAATATTCCGTAAAGGATTTTGACATAGTTGAAAATGATCAGTAAATATCTTTCAGAGAAATATCCCTTTTTCATGAAATCATTTAAAAGTAACACAATTTATAAAGGAATTCATTTAAAAGATAGATTTGAATCAAATTGTCCCATATCACTTTGAAACTTTTGAAAGGAATTAACATTTTAAAACATTCATGTCCATATAAATAAATCCTTAAAACCATTTTAAAAACATGAACATTAATGAAAAATGTTTAGAAGAATAAATCTTTAAAACATTTAAAATGATGTTTTAATAAAAGAGTCCCTTAAAAATAATCTCTTTGAAAATGCTTTTATGAAACATAGGCATGGATAATAAATATTTCCCAGTAAAAACTTACCCATAAACAATATCGAATAATAATGATATTAAGGAATTAACCCTTACCTTGTACTTTTCCTTGGTCAAGGGTACATTTACCTCCTTTATAATAGTTAAATAATTGTTATTAAATTATACAAGAACCATATAATTAAATATTATATCATATATGATCTTCTAATATTGCTTTGTTAATAATGTTTTGGTAGTATCATCGTTTCGGGTGTTAACTGATCTATTTTCCTTTATATGCTCAGTTACGTAAGCCACGTTTTTTATGTATAAGATGAATTTTATTCATATGTAGAATGATATTAAGTTCTTAAACATTATTTTTTATCATAAAAGTAAAATTATTCTTGAATGATTGTGATGGGGAATAAATCTCATCGCGTTTGTGGAGACGGTAATTCGTAGGTACGCACGAGAGACAATATCATTATATTGATGGTGAAATCGTATGTAATTAGATGGTATATAATATATATAGAATCATTAACATGTTATATTTATTATTTATATCAGTTATAAAAATTATTATACTCATCCAAATAATGAAGTGTTTGAATAACAAACTATACCACGATGTAGAGACGGTAATCCGTATGTACGCATGTATGGTGACTTTGTCATTCATATGATGGATAGAATAATGAATATGGTTATACCATTTTTACAATAAAATCACAGTATATAGAAGATATTGGAGTTATTATTTTAGAATGGAAACAACAAAGAAATAGGAAGTGGAAAGAGAAAACAACTTTAAAGAGGTGATGAAATATTTACCTCTTCTTCGGGTTCTTCCTTTTGATTTGATCAAAAGGGCTCCTTACGTTGGATTTATGACCAAAGGAAGGCCTATAGGGTGAATGGAGTAAATTTGGGAGGATATTTTGGCATGGTTTTGCTAATCCAAAAGGCTTTGGAGTTATGAAATTAAGAGAAGGGGAAGTTTTATTTTATAAGAGAGGTGAGGGTCACTTTAGGAAAAGCTTGTAATATTATTTTATAAATAAATAATTATCGGTTTCTAATGGCTCAAAAATGAATTATTTTAAGGATAAGGTGGGTATGGTTCTAAAACCTCTCAAAAAATAGGTTTTAGATAGGTTTAGGTCATCATATTAACCATATCTTTTAGATTTAAATCTTGGTTAAATAGTTTGACATTTACCATGTCTTTTTGTATTTTTATATTATATGGTAAATAAAATTACTATAACAAGACAAGAGAACCCCATGTGGTTAATTATTAATATATATAACCTTATCTAAATAGTTTTCCCGAACTTTATATTTTTAGGAATATTATATCAATTAATAATATAGTATTTGTTTTAAAAACTCAATTATGTCAATTTTGACACTATTTAGTATTTGATTTTTTTGAATGCCATA
Source organism: Viscum album (assembly GCA_963277665.1). Taxonomy (NCBI): domain Eukaryota; kingdom Viridiplantae; phylum Streptophyta; class Magnoliopsida; order Santalales; family Viscaceae; genus Viscum; species Viscum album. The sequence goes on along the minus strand of OY728139.1, from coordinate 113,535,321 downwards.
AAAATGATATCACTTCGAATAAAATTTATTTAAACAATACTAACATGTCATATGAACCTATTAAATTAGTTTAATTCATTATAAGTCTCAATTTACATTTATTTATATATTTATAATATCAATTATTTTAATATTTTTTTAATAAGGTAATTACTGCATCATCATTGTGTCATAAATAAATTAAATTATTTAGTGTCTAAAAATTATAAATAAAATAATATTATGTGGGAAATATTTTTATATTTCTAATAAATATTTATAGTCGAATTTATATTGTGTTTAAACCTATATTAAAAATGGTTTAGTAATTAAACTTTGAATTTAACTCTTTTAACTCTTCTTTAAATAAAATAATAATAAATGTCCTAATATAATCCAAGTGGACCAAAGAGGATCATATTTTATTCCTAAGGTTGTTCTGGTCGAATTATACTTATCCAATAGAATTACGATATGTGTTAGGGTAATTATGATATCATTTTTACCCTTAATTACCCTATTTACTTTTAATCGTGGTAAATAAAAGTCAAAAGTTATTATTCACCATAAATTATTTTCATCTTATTGAACCACATTTTACTTTCTGATATTAATCATGTCTCTCAGATTTTTAAATTCAGCTCATAGAAGCTATAAAATTAAGTTTTATGCAAATTTGCAAATGCTCCTAAGAGGTGGGTAAAAGGCGGTAAAAAGTTCAATAAAATTTTATATATCTAAACTTATTATAAAATCACTTAAATTAATTACATTGAACATATATATGTATTATGTATCTATTTTTTCCTAAAATAATTTTAATAAAATAACTAATTATTTAAATAAAAAAGTTAGTTTAAACCAATAACGCAGTGTTTTTCATTATTCATAAAAAAATTGAATGTTTTCAGAAAAATACCAAAAAATCACCCTAATCTAATTTTGATATTCTGAATTCAAAAATGTAATCCATTTTGAAAAAAAAAATTATAAAATTTTAAAAAGTGTGTATTACTATTCATAACAGCTAGTATGATTGGTCGCGGTGTGTTAGAATCTCGAAGTTGCGTACAATGCAAGCTATTGCATTATTCAAAGGGAAACGTACCATGAAAGCTGGTGGTGTTACACTGTATTGACATATTTAGAACCTATAATGTATAATTTTTTATAATACTCTTTTTTATAGACTTGTGTCGGGTAAAAAATGTGGGTGCAAACCATTCTTTTCAAAAATCACAAGTGTGCCACTCACCTCACTTTTAAATGGCCACCCCTCTTCTCTCTTCTTCACACCATAAAACCATTTTTTTCTCAGATAATATATATAAAAATCACATCCAAACTTCCATCCAGTAATCCTAAAATCATAATTTATTTATATAAATCCATCCCAGTATGTCTATTGGTGAAACCCAAAAGAGGATACACTGATAAGAGGTAACATTCATCTGTGAGATTTTTTGTTTTCTTTATTCCTCTACCAAATTAAATTAATATTATACAATAATTAAATGATAACCTAATTATATTAAATATAATGTTATGTTTTTATGTTAATTAATTACCTAAAAAAATGTACACTTTCATCAAATGTGTTATGAAGTCGTCATTCATGTGTACAGTAGACTACTACCTAATGGACCGATGTCATTATTTTATCTATTACCACCTATTAAGGTATGACATAATGATAGATTTATTATTTATATCTCAGAAATATGATTTTAATATAATATTAATCAAAAATGCCTTCATACTATCCATTTTTTAGGAATCCAATAACATCACTCGTGTGTACAGCGGACTACCGTCTCACGAAGGGATATGATTCGTTCACGCATTACAATAAAGGTGGTAAGGATGGGTTTAATGTAAATATGTGATATATATGCCATAAAATTATTATTGAATGATAATATATCATTTTAATTTCTTTATTTTTTTCCACAAAGAAAATTTAAATAGCTTTCATGCGTACGAATGACCTACCGTCTCAATGAACAGTGTATTTCATTTTCTATCACTAAATTTTATAGATTACTCTAAATTAATATATAAGTAATATTTATAATATTAATGTAGTGATTAAAATTATAGATATTTTTAAATCATGATCAATGCCTGAGGAATAAAAAATAACCAATCAAACCATATATGAAAAACAATGCATTTTTTAACCAAAACATAACTTTATCATTAAATTGTTTACAAAAGGGAAATAAAATGTCAAAAGAAATAATTTAAGGTATTATATATATATATATATATTGATCTATAAAATATTTATAATAAACGTAAATTTATTATACAAGTGGTTTGAACATGTACGTTAGAACTCAAGACTTATGGTATAGAATTTTTGTCTCAATTTTCCTTAATTGAGAAGTATATTGTGTTATAAACCTCTATTCTTTCATGAGGTGTATATCAAAAACCATTTAAATGTAATATCATTAATTTTTTAAAATAATTATATTTTCTATTCCATTTTTTGTTATTCATTCATGTGTATTATGATTTAAATATTCCAATGTAGAAATGATTTTACAATATAGTCTCATAGCTTATCGATGATTGATTATGATCATGATTATTTTTATGAAATATTATGACATATCTCTTAATAAACTCTTATATTTTCATATCATATAGTTATTCATGATATTTTGATGAGATAATATGATTTTAAACTCTCTATTAATTAAAATAATTGAGATTTTATTTTTAAAATCAAACTTTATTTCTCTCTTCGATCAGAAATACATTTTCTTTTAAAAACATATTTTCTAAAAAAGATTCCAATTTTTTTGTTATCCAATTATTTTAAATAAATTTTAAAGTAGGCATAACTTTTTTTAATTTTTTTTAAAGGTGCCTTCTTTTTATTTTCGAAACTATTTTTATTTGGGCTTTGCTAAAAAATTGAAAGGAATCACTCTTTTAACACGTATGGCATGAATAGAACTTACCATCATCATGAACATTATTTTTTTGTATATTACTTTATATATTTAAAGTTTATTTTAAAATAAAATTATTTTCTAAATGTTTTATTTTTTAAACAAAATTCAAAGAGTAAATTAAAATTTATCTAATAAATGTTTTAAATGATCTTTCAAAATCATTTTCCATCTATGACGACATCCATTGATGTTACCAATTACTTCCTAGGGATATGATCTAAGGATGATATTCATATTATTTATTTTAAAGGTTTATTATTATTATGGAAGGATTTTTAAAAGACCCCTCTCTCTTATATGGGTTATACCATGAAAAAATTCTTATGAAACCCACATCATTTTCCATGGGTTATGCTATATTGAAATAATGACATGATTATGAAACATGTCTCTTTTCCATAGGTTTTGATATTATGAAGTGTTTATGAAACCAATTTAATTTCATGTTTTATGGTATTATTAATATAAAATTTGAAAAATAAATTAGTTTTCATTATATAATGGGTCACACCTATATCTCATTACAAAGCATTGGGTAATGATTTATATTTCATAAGATATACAAGATTAGAATGAGGAGTTAATATGGTTCAGTAAGCGACTTTTTCAACTATTTTGGTCTGGAGAGTGAATATTTAATAATATAATAGTTTATGTAGTAATCACATCCCACTATTATAGTGTTTTAAGTGAGCCTTGAAATATATGGAAATGATTTTCTATGCTTACGTGCATGACAAAAATCCACATCATGCACCATTGTTGTATACTTATAACTTATGTTCCTTGAATCGCTTATGATTCATTGTTTATGAACTATAGATATTTATTACATCAGTAATGATTATGATATTTTATATTCATTGTATGGTTTCAAATGTTATGCTTATGTTCTCATACACATATTCTCATGTTGTTATTATGTATCTCCCTTGTTTACCCTTACTAAGCATCTAAGATCACCCTATCTTATATTCTCTATACATAACCTTTAAAGAAATTTATTACATATGATATGTAAAAGAAGGGTTTTATTTAGGATTATAATAGTGTTATATGATGTAGTTTACCAATGGACCAGTTTTTTGGGTTTCCCAGTTTTCAAAGATGGTAAACAATTACAAGACTGATCCTTCTGTTGGTCTAATGTAATGAATATTTATCCAAAATGATATAATATCTGTGTATGATAATATTGGGTCATTATATTTGATATTATATTATAGGTTTAGTTAAACTTTTTAAAATATTATGATAAAACCTTTGTTATATCCATAAGTAAATGTATGTGGATTAGTCTAAGTATGAGTCAATGTATCGAAAAATGTCCTCCAAATTTCATAATGGATTGAGATAATTGTTACCAAGTGATTACATCCCTATATGAATACTATAAGTGGAAATGGATATATCATATTGGTTCCTAGGGGTAATCACTCTAAAAATGGTTCATTAAAATATGCTTTATCATCACCTAGTGCATGAAAATCGGCCTTGAAAAACACCTGGTTTGACACTCATTGGGGATACCTTTTAGAAAATTAAAAATTCATTATGAAAAATAATGATGGATTTAAATATATGTTGACTATAAATGTACTAGTATAAACTTATGTTTTCATATATTAAAAATAATGTGTCCTAATTTAGACATCCTAAAAGTGAATTTTCATGATTTTCTAATTCCCCGTCATGATTGTTATTTCATACACTACGCTATTTAGTTTTATTCAATGGACAGAACTAAAATTAATCATGTTAATGTTTTTTTAAAGAAAATTAAATGATTATCCTATATAGAATCCAAATTTTAGGGGATATATAATGAAAAATCTCATTTTTATGCTCACACAACATTCAAAAGCTTTGAATTATGCTGGATTTCCAAACAAACAAAGGAGGGAACAACATTTTATTGAGTCAATAATGAGGAAACTTCCACATTATTTTAGTTGGAATTATAAACCATAGTAGATAAAAAATTTATCATCACCAATTAAAAGATATTTTCCATTCACCATTTTTTGGAATATAAAAAATTAATTATTTTTTCTACAATTTTAAAGGTATAGCGGATCAATGGATGAAAATTTTCAAGAATATGATTAAAATAGATGAAATTTAATCCATTGATTGTGATTAATTTATGAACTTATTTTTAAATAAGTAATTTCCTTGAATTATTAATACGAATATAGGTAAGGATTTACTTGAGTAAAATAAAAATTATTATGAATCTATTGGTACCGATAAGGAAAAGTTTACAATACATGTGAGGAACACTAATTTTATTATCATCTAACCTGGAACTATGGTTGTTTAATTTCTCAAGGTCCTAAAAAAGTATTTTAAGGGTGATATAACTAAGATAATTGAATATACATGATTATATTTTTCATTGAGATATCAATATGTAAATTTAGGTATTTGGTATGTATCAATCTCATGGGTTTCATTAGAAAAGGAAGATAGAGTTTAATAGAAAATATAAAATCCATAGAGTGAAGAAGATGATATTTCCATTATTCTCAAGGTGTGTTAAGAAGTATATAGGAACGTTTTTAAGGGTACTAATAAATTTTTTATGTGTATAATGGATTTTTATTAGGAAATTGATTGAATTTTTTTTGAAAAGTAGGTAGCTGATGATGTGAATAAGGAGAAATGTGCAAAGAATTCACCACCCACACTCTAGTGTTTCAAAATCTAGTATTACAAGAATATTTCTATCAAATTAAAAAATTATGCAGTTAAGGATATTTCTCAAAATCATCAATTAATTATGTTCATGTAAAAGGAGAAATCAAATGTGATCATTATTTTTGAAGTGGAGTGAAATAAAAAAAGGGTTAATAGTACACTTAACATCCACTCTAAAACTACTAATGTCTTATTTGACTCTAGATCTACCCATTATTTCATATTTGAATAATTTTAGAAGGGTATAAAGACACCAACCAAATTATTTTATGTTGAATTAACATTGAAAACCCATAATGGAATTATGATTACATCTCAAGTATATTATTCCTCTCCAGTTCATGTTGGAGGGAATTTGATTCCTTCAAATCATGTCATTATTCATCTAGTTGAACTTGATGATATATTGGGAATGAATTGGACTTATCTACATGAATCCCAAATCAATTTTTTAGTAATTGAAGTTAAATTTTATATTCCAAACCATCTTAGGATCATCTATCTATTTGATGATAATTATGAACATATAATGGATATCACTTCCATTCTGTGGGTTTTAATTCCCATTCAAATGGCTTTTTATCTCAAATTGTTGTAGAGAATATTGGTATCGCTGATATTCCTATTTTTTGGAGATTTGTTTTTAATTTTCATAATATTTCCCTTTCCATTTACAAAAAAAATAAATTTGTTTTATGAATAGAATTTATACTTGGTACCATTATAATTTCAATGACTCCCCATACATTTGGACCCATTGAGTGACAGGAATTAAAGAAGCATGTCATGGAAAACCATGAAAAGGGATTTTTTTTCATCCAAGTTTGTTAGCCTGGGGTAAAAATAATATTTTTTTATAATGAAATTTGGATCAAAGAGACTATACATTTATTATCAAGAGTTAAACAAGATCATGATCAAGAACACGTATCATCTACCCCGTATTGATGACTTATTCAATCAACTATGAACAGCTTAATATAACTTGATAATCATAATAAATACCCTATGGAGAGAGAAACTATGTGAAAAAATTACATAGTGTGAATTTTGGATTTAAAAAGATGCATTTTTTTGTGACATAATACTAAGAGAGGATATATCAGTAGATCCATCAAATATGGAGGCTATTTAATGTTGGACCAGATAAACCACTATGATTGAGATCCATAGTTTTCTTTGTCTAGATAGATATTATCAATGATTTATGTAGAATATATCATGAAAATATAACCCACTAAACACATTAAATCAAAAGGGAGTCATTTTCCTCTAGGTAAATGAATGTGGGGTAAATTTCAGAGGACTGAAGAGAAGGTTAGTTAGTGGATATGTCCTTACTTTACCCTATAGTGGTGAAGGGGTTTGAATATAATGTGATGCATAAAATAATGGATTCGGATGTGTTATTTTTCAAAATTAAATGGTTTTATATTTTTACTCTTGACAATTTATGACTCATGAGAAAAATTACCCAACTCATGATTTGGATTTACATATTTTAATTTTTATATTAAAGATATGGATATATTATCTTTATGAAGAAATGTTTGATATATATACTGATCAAAAAATATTATATTATATACTCACAAAGAAGGATTTTAATATGCACCAAAGAATATAGTTAGAGATAATTAGTGATAATGACTGCTCAATACATTTCCCCCTTAGGAAAAATAACAAGGTGGATAATGCATTGAGTTAAAAGGATCATGATAGCTTAGCCATGAAAACTATCCCAAAATATCCAATATTTATGGATTTTTAAATGAAGGATATGGAATTCCTGAAGTAAGGGGAAAATATTATCTTTCTCAATTTAATGTTCAATTATCAATCTATGATAAGATTTTAGAGGTAATGAAGGAATATATAGAGCTAAAAAAGAAGGGTAGAAATTTTACTTTGTTTATCATTGATAATGATGGAATAATATGGTTTAGTAATAGTGTATGTGCATCATACATTCAAAACAAGAATAATGATTTGTTAAAGTAATCACATAGTTCTTTATTATTTATTCTTCCATGAAGTAAAAACGTGTATATAAATTTGAAAGATTATTTCTAGTGGGATGGCATGAATAGAGATATCATAGAGCTTGTGTACCTTGGTTTTGTATAATATAAATTTAAGGCTTAGAGAAAAAATATTAAGGGTATTTTATATCCATTTCCAATACCATAATTAAAATGGAGAAACAATACCATTAATTTATTCATTGGACTCTCCAAAATTTCTAAAGGTCATAATGCTATATGGGTTGTAGTCGATCACCTTGCTAAGTAAGCACACTTCATCTATATCAAAGAATACTTATCTCTATATCATATTTCAAGGATATATATTAACGAAGTTTTAATATTTAATGGGGTAACACATTCTATTATTTATTATCGAGATCCAAGTTCTTCCTAAATGTTTCGGAAAAGTATTTAGCAATCTCGTGCTATATAGTTAAGTTTCAGCAGTGCATATCATCCTCATATAGATGGTTAGTTTGAAAGACTAATTCAAACCCTAGAGGAAATTTAGAGATTATTTTATTTGGATTTAAATGGTGGTAGGTATTAAAACCTTACTATGGTTTAGTTATATTGCGAAAATAGATTTTACTCAATTATTCAGATAGATACTTATAAATCCCTCTATATAAACTAGTATAGAGCTCCAACATGTTGTAGAGAAGTTGGAGAAATAATGATATTGGGAATTTAGATACCTAATTAAATTGATAGTATGGTTAGAGACATCTAGAAACACATCATGGAATCTTATATTCAATTGAAAATTTATGTTGATAATCATTGGAAAAATCTAGAATTTGAAGTTAGTGAAAAAGTGTTCCTAAGAATGTCTATATGGATGAAGTTTATGAGATTTAGGAGGAATGGGAAATTGTAACCTAGGTATATCAATACCATTGAATGTATTTATCATATTGGCATGGTATAATATCACGTGGTGCCTCCACAAAACCTCTCTCAAGTACATAATGTGTTCCATGTATCTTTCTAGAAAAAGTATATACCTAACCCTTCAAATGTACTAAACTCATAGGTTATGTCACTAGATCATGATCATTCTTACAAGAAAAAAATGGTAAATATTATGGATCATAATGTGAATTTTATATGAAATATTACCACTTTCTTTGTAAAATTTGTGTGACTAACCAACTTGTTTGAGGAATCTATGTGGGAACTTGATGATATGTTTTTGTAGAAGTATCTTTATTCCTTTGAATTAGTGTGATGAATTTTTAGGGTGAAATTCCTTTTATGGTGTGTATAATGTAAGACCAATATTTTTTATGTATTATTATTTTTCTAATAAATTAAATATTATTAATAGATTACATTAAATGTAACACTAAGTTTATCTTATGGTACACACAACACTCAGATATCTTGTGTTCGAAGGAATACCGAGTTTTAATAAAACCATGATATATTATTAATATAGTTATTTAAGTTCTACCTTGATAAATTATCCAATAAAAATAAAAATATTAATAGTAATAAATAATTTATAAATATTAATTATATTTTTCTATATAAAATAATAATATTGATAAAAAAGTACTAAATTTTCGGTATCCTTTATATGTTTTGAAAATAATATTTTATCCCAAATGTTTTTTATTTATTTTCTTAAATTATAAAAAAATGAATTTTTAACACTTTTTTAATATTAATTTGATAAACTAAAAATTATTTTTTAAATTAGTATTTCAAAATTAGCTAAGGGTGACTATTTGGGGTTTTATGAAAAGTATAATTTTATTGATGAGTAATGAAAAATACTGAATTTTAGTTGAAAAATTCAATTTTGTTTAAATATGTTGTAAATAAAAATTAGAGTTTTAATTAGTTTTAAAATAAAATTAGTTCAATTATACACATATTAATCCTATTTAGGTCATTTTAATCAATTTTAAATTTAATTCTTATATATCAACTTCATAGACCTTTGAACATTTTCTCTTCATAAACCAACGTTATCTTCGCATTTTTTGGATTAATTTTAAATTAAAATATTAACATTATTTGGATGAAATTTGTACAAATAGATTATATATTTGTAATCATAATAATATAAAATATATTATATGTTCATCTTAATTGTTTAACAAAATTTATATGAAAAAATTAAGAATTATTTACCATGGTTAAGCTAAAAATGGTTTTACCAAGTGTTAACCTAAAAAGTTATGGGTTATAATTACCTTTTAACTTGTATAAAATATATTTTTAGGAAATATTTAGACCTTATAATGTATATGTGTCAATAATAATTCATTTTTATCCTTGTTTCATGAGAAAAAAAGATGGGTGGAATTCCTTCCTTTCAAACAATTACAAGTGTGCCACTCACCTCACTTATAAATGGAGACCCCCTCTCCTATATAATTCACAACATAATACCAATTTGGTTCTTCAAATACCTATCCAATTAACTTCCTAGATTCCATCCACTCATCCTAGATGCATTATTTTGTACATAAAACCATCCTAGTAAATCTTTTGGTGAAAACCCAAGGACGATACCCACAAAATAGGTAACCTTCATCAATGAGCATTTTTTTCTTTCATCCTACACACAATTAAATTATTATTATAAAATTATTATATAATAAAATCATTATATATAATATACATAGATATGTTTAGTTTAATTTTAGGACCTACAACCATCTCCACTTCAATGAAATGGATTACGAAGTCATCATTTTTATGTACGACTGACTATTGCCTCATAAACCGATGTCATTCTTATTTCCATTACCATCACTAAAATATGGAAATAATGATGGATTTATTATTTATATATTATATTTATAATTTTATTATTATTATTTAATTATTATAAATCACATAAATTTTTTCTCTATATTTTTTGGGAATACGATAATGTCGCCTATGTGTACTCCAAACTGCGACCTCATGGAGCGATGTGATTAGTTCATGATTATAATTGAATGTAATAATGGATATTTTAATGAAATAAGTTTTATATATATTAAATAAATATTATTTTTAATTATTTTAAATAAATTTACTTTCATTCTGTTAATCTTACAAAAAAATGGAAACAACATTCACGCGTATGTATAGTCTACTATCTCTATGAACGACGCCTTTCATTTTAAATCCCTAAATATTATGGATTATAATGAATACATATATAATTAATAAATATTTTATTTATATTATGGTAATTATTCTTTATATGATGAAATCACGATCAAAATATGAGGAACAAAAAACAAAAAATCATAACATATACAAAAAACAAATTGTTTATGACCCAAAACACAAATTTATCATGGAATTTTTAATAAATGGGTAAAAATATCATATTAAAATAATATATGGGATTAAATTTAAAGATAAAATTCTTTAATTTATTTATAAGGAACTAATTGTTATTATAAAGTAGGTTTTAACATGTATGACAGATGTTAAGTTGTAAGGTACCTGATTTTTTTCTCAATTTAATTTCTTTGAGACATACATTATATAATGAACCTATATTATTTTATAAGTTATATATATATATATCCCCTTTTAAATTTAATATCATGAATTTTATTATCCTATAGATATTTTAAATTCCATATTATTTTATTCCTTAATTAGGATTACAATTCAAAGATACTAATGTGGTAATGTTTTTAAGTTATAATCTCATAAATTATTGAGATTTTTTATAATTATAATTCCAATGAAGAAATTTTATAATATATATATAAATAATATATATAATTTTATTCTCCTTTGGTTATTCATGATATTTTCAATTAATTATACCATTTTTACACTCATTGGTTCTTAAAATAATTGAGAAACTATTTTTAAGAAAATCGAACATTATTTCTTTCTTTTGTTGGATATCTATTTTATTCCAAAACCATGTTTTCTAAAAATGTTTTACTATCTCCTTTTATTATTAAATAAATTATTACCAATTATTTACTTCTTAAAAAAATTACAAGTATTCTTCAATTCACTTTCTAAACAATGGTCATTTTTCCTTTATATAAAATGTGAATATAATCTTTGATTTAACATATATGGTATGAAAGAAACATCCCATAATCATGACCATTATTTCATTAATGATTGATTTTTATGATTTTATGTTTATTTTAAAATATAAATATCTCTAAAATTTTTTATTTTAAAAAAAATCACAGAGGATTTTATATTTTCCTCAAAAAATGTTTTTAATTATCCTTGAAAATTATATTACATCTAAGATGAAATCAGTTGATGTTACCTATTCATTATTAGGGATATTATCTAAGGGTATCATTCATATTATTTCATTGAATGGTTTAATTTTTTGATTGTATGGTGTTTATAAAACCCATATATCTTCCATCAGTTATACCATGATAATATTCTTCTAAAACATACTTCTTTTTCCATGAAAAAGTCTATGATGAAATGATGAAATGATTATAAAACCTGTAACTTTTCAACAAGTTATGATATGATGAAATGCTTATGAAACAAATTTTATTTCATGGGTTATGAAATTATGAATGGTTTATGTGGAACATATAAATATTGTTTTTATAATGATATAGGTGGGGCCTATATCTCCATCCAATGAATTGGGTAATGATTTATATCTCATGAGATAGATAGGATTGAAATGAGAAGTGAACCCTGTTTAGTAAGTAACATTCTCTTCTATGATTTAACTATTATAGAACCATGTCTAAAATTTCATTTTAGTTATTTAACCCATTCTACTATTATATAATTGTTAGTGATCCTTGACTAATATCAAAATTGTTTTCTTACTAATGTGTATGAAACAAATCCAATTATTATTCCAATGTTAAGATCTCATGGAAAATGTTATTTGATTCCATTATGATTCAAGTCTTATGAACATATAATATTTATTCCATGACTCAATATTATATTATTTTATATACAAGGTATTTTTTCAAATGTCATGATCATGTTTTCATGCTGTTATTCTCATGTTATTATTACGTATATCCCCTATTTACACTTTCTGAGAATCTGAGCTCACCCTTTATTATATTTCCTTTCCCCATATTATTGAAAAATATATTACATATGATATGTCTAATAAGGTTTCAAGTTATGAATATTAGTTTTGGAGATGATTTAGATTACCTAGGGACCATTTTTTTTTGTTTCCATGTTTCCAAAGACACTAAACTATCATGGTCCTCATGCATGTGTTGGTGCAATGAAATGAATATTCATAAAAATTATTTAATATATGTGTATGATAATAGTAGTTCTTCATAGTTCACCTAACTATTTACCTATACTGGTTAATTGGAACTAAGGATGTAGCCCTAGGTGTATAGGTTTGGAAAACCATGTGACCCCTTCAGCGCACAAAATCAGCTCACACGGTCATGAAGTATAAGGCTTATTGTCTAAAAAAATGGTGTTCCCCTCTTCAATTCAATGTAGTAAACCACATTGTTTACCCACACATATAAATTTAACTACGAACTAACTATGTGGATTAGTACACCTTACCAAAATCCAGAGCTTCAAGATCTGAATGATCCATGGATGGTCTTGGAAAACTCTTTGGCCAGTTAAGGACTTCTAATAGAGTGAAAAAAATTGATTTACTAAAATTTAAAGGGTCCATACATTATTTTAGAAGCCTAGGTCTTATAGTATTCTTATTTATATAAGATTAAAATAATATTTATATATCTTATAAAATGAAATATGATACATTTTTATAATGATACTTGTAAATAAATGTTTTAAAATTGATAAAATATGTGATTGTATTTTTGAAAACCATATATGTTTTGTTTTCATTTTTATTAAAAATATACTAACATGGAAGAAATTTTAATTTCAATAAATATTCTATAACTTAATATTAAGAGGTATTATATTTATAATATAATTTTATGGGACCATAAGTAATCTTTTAAAGGGTCTGAAAATTGATCATAATATTAAATTCGGTATTTTAAAAAAAATATTTATTTAGCATAAATATTATATTAAAATATTTTTAAACTTATTTTCATAAAATGGATTTAATTTTTAGAATCAAAATGTTGAAAAAATATAATGGTGAATTTTTTTAAATTTTTCTACAATTCTAGAATTTTTTGTGAATATTTAAATATATAAAATTATGGTATATAATATTAAAAGATAAACACAAGTGTAATTTTATAAGGTATGATGTATAAACCATTATTTTAAACTCACATGAACCATTTTCTATATATATTCACAAAAAATCAACACTATTGGAATTCTTGATATAATATAATAAACTAATGATTATAATATTTAAAACACACACTACTGCCCCTTATAAATATCACCATTCATATCCCCTTATTCTCACATATTATAATCCCAATATATTTTCAAATTTATTCATAACACTATTATTAATTATCATTATAATTTCCTGGTCTCGTGAAAAGTCTAATTCCATGTGCCTTAAGGATTTCTTCACGGATACAACATTCAGGAAGTAATATTCTCAAACAACAAATTTTGAATTATTTTATCCATATACATTATCCCCACATTCCATATACATCATGGAATAATAACTCTATAATCATATATATCTTATAATTTTATTTTAGTAATGGAATATATACCATATTTACTCTTCACATGTCCTCTAGTTATAAAAATGAAACCATTTTTTGTATTATATTAATTTACCACCTATGTGGATGGTGAGTTTTTATTTTTTGTTACTTCATTCATTTAAGGTTTATATTCCATTTTAATGGTTTAAAATGACCTAAATATGAATATTATATATTTTTTACATTATTGAATGACTAAATGTCTATATTATTAAATAAAATTATACTAGTTCATGAATTTTGGTCAAACTACCAAAATAAACTAACCATATAACTTTAACATTTTTAGAAAATTAATCATCCATATGTTAGAAAAAATGGCTTTTTGATACCATTTAAAATTATTTAAGGAAAAGGATTTCATTTCATTTCACTTCTAGAGTTTTAGTCCCAGTTTACAATAATCACTACAATTATCCCCAAGTGATCTGACCCTCAAACCTTGAAACGAATGCCATCAGAACCATTAAATTAAGACTTATATCTCATTAAAATGGTCATAAATGAGAAAAAAATAATTTTTTTAAATAAAATATAAAGTAACATATTATTAACTAATTAATTATTTTATTTTATTTTATTGTTTAGTAAATTATGTGAATGTGATGAATGATTATAGAACATAGGGTAAGGGATCTCTATGAATAACCCTATTTTATTTGGGTTATTATTTCACTCTTTTTATATATCATTGTATCTCTATTTTACATATTTAATTCTTTTATAGTGTATATATATGTCCCAAACATATATATATATATATAGTTTATTTCACCTTAGTGTATTGGTATATACATGTTTTAAGGGTTCCCTTCTCAATTTCGTTCTTTAATAAATCATGATTAAATTTAAATTCTTTATCTCTTACACCATTTGTATTAAAAATACATAATTTTTTAGAAACATCCTTAGAACATAAAATTTACATTTTATTTTAGAGAAATATTTATTGTTAATTTATTATTTTAAAGAAATCATTATTTTATTCTATTTTATAGGCTCCTTAACCATTTTACTAAATCCCATATTAAGAGGTATATTTCCAAAGGTACCAATCCACACTTTTTCACATATTCACTTCACATGAACATTGTTTTTCATGAACTGTGCTTATTTTTCATCTATTAACATGTAATGAATTTTTAATCTGTTATTTTAGGGAAACCGTTATTGAATTACATATGGTTTTGTTATAAGAAATGATTTTTCATCCAATTTCATTTAATGGGAAAACTTTATTTTTATGTCTTATGTTTGATTCCTTATATGGTACAAAAATGATTGTACATTTTATTATGTATTCACCAATATAGCACTCTAATTTGTTGGATAAAGTATCATGATATGACCCATCGGGTCTCGAGCTACAACTCCCCAAGCCCACCTCCATATTCCAGGGTATAGTGACCAGTGATCAGTAGGCTATCACACAAAAGGAGGCCTCAACCAGATGTACATGTACGCACACACCCAAAAACACCTCCTTGCAATATTGCAGAGATATATACAAAAAAACAAAACTAAAATGCATTCATACATCTATCCCAAACCAGAGTGCATCAAAAGTACAGAAAAGGAAAATACAGGGCCCACTAAAGAAAGATGTAGAAGTGTCCAACCTTCTTTGAAGGATGGGATCGTTGTTAACCACCCACCAGAAAGATCCTTATCCAATATCCAGTGAAAACCCTAGTTAGTCCAGCTACTACGCTATGCCTACTCTGAGTCCAACTGGGACTCTGTTGAAGGTTGTTTGGTCTTCACAAGACTCACAACATGTGTGGGCAATTCCCATGTAGGGGTGATTATAAGAATACTCAGTAGGCACCCCAAAAACCAAAAACCAAAAAGGGAGTAACTGATAGGAATCAGTTAACTCGACCTAGCATGAGGGAACCTAAATAAGAGAGAAGCTCAATCTTGAGACCATAATTGGCAATACCCGACTAGTCAGCTCGATGTCCCTGGAATTTCAACAAAATGACACATACCATGGGAATCCAGAA
Source organism: Viscum album (assembly GCA_963277665.1). Taxonomy (NCBI): domain Eukaryota; kingdom Viridiplantae; phylum Streptophyta; class Magnoliopsida; order Santalales; family Viscaceae; genus Viscum; species Viscum album. The sequence goes on along the minus strand of OY728139.1, from coordinate 113,519,026 downwards.
CTCACCCAGATATACTCAGATACATCACCTAGTCTCATAGTCCTGGCCAAAGACTATCCACAGTGAACAACTTAAGGTTCCAACACAACACTCACAAAGGTCTCATGGGGTAACGACCTCATAGACAATATCAAGAGTCAAGACATCCCCAGTATCCCACAAAATGAAAGGGGAAACAATCAAAAGTGTAGAGTCTAAGATCCAACCACACCATCCCATATGGAACTCCACTAAGAGATACCACTCCATCGGTAAAATGAACAAATTAAACACCCATCCAACCCTTATGATACATGTCTTTGAGGGAATTATAGAAGGACAGTGCCACGGAGGAAGTCACTCGGTGACTAAACTATATCCAACTCCTTAGGTAGGGGATCCCACCCAGGGTCCATTGGCAGACACTAAAAACCTCTATCTAGAATACTGAACACAGAAAAAGGTATCACACAACAAACCAAATCTAGAACAACTTCTCTCACAGAGGATAAACACCCAGGCACTATTGGTCACTAAAATAACAAGAACTCCACCATGGAAAATGTCATGATATCAATCTAACACCCTAGAGATCATATCACTCAGATATGGAATCATCATCCATGTACTATCAGTCACGAAGATACCACACACCCCACCTAGTAACTTGTGAAATGAACCAAAAAATACAAAATAAAAATATGGATACATAGCTATAAGATCAACTCTCATGTCTCACTGGGCCTATGTCCCCTTCTAAAACATTCTAGGTTAAGGATCGATGGCCATGTAAATATTGGTCACACCGATTCTATGAACTCCACCAGGGAAACACGAAGGGACATGAGGATCATGCTAGGCCTATATGGGTGATATGTGATCCAGGACTGTTGAATCTGTACTCTAAGAGGACTGAGACAACTCACTTTAGAAAGTGGAAACGTGAGCCTGCTCCCATGAACTGTAGGGGAGCACCACTACACTAAATGTGAACTCTCTCCCTAGCATGATAGGGGAGTACCACTACATTGCACGTACACAAAGCAGTTGAAGAGGGATCATATTTTGGTGAAGGGTACATGATACCAATTACCCTCATAGTAGCCGAAGAGGGGCCATAGTCTGGTGACGAGTACGTGATACCAAAAACCCTTTCAGCTAAAAGACTAGGGGGGCCACTAAACCCAACTAGTTGTAACGCCTCCATCTGAAACTAGGGATAACCACTCAACCTAGCCAATATTAATATCACCAGAAGACCAGGGGGACCCACACAACCTAGCTAGTCAGTGTCACCATCCTAAGTGACCCACGTGATATCTCCTGTACACCGCATCTCTTAGGCCCAAATTGTGGCCACCATAACGTTATATGTGGAAAACACACAGGATAGGCTACTCACTCACGCAAAACAGGCAACCGATAAAATGTACTATTTACTACAAAAACCTCAAACATTTCTTCATGGGTCCCATACCTCGATCCCATAACACAACAAATGGATCACACCATTTCAATCCTCATAGAAAAATAGATGAGATCGACTACCCATTCATCCAAAACAGACACCCGGCGAAAAAGACACATTTCACCACAAATGCCCAAAACAGGAATCATGGGGCCCACACCATAATTTTGGATTAAGATAAAAAAAATCATTCTCGAAATGTTCACCTCAAAGTAATTGTCACAATACTGGTGACAGTGCGTCAATAGGACATCAGACACATAAGATTTGTCTGATTCAAGGAGCACCAAATTATAGTAATTACATTATTATTATTATTATTATTATTAATGGACATTATGTGCCACCAAGCATTGATACAGAATCAAAAAGTCCTCAAAATGACATCTAAATATATTCCTTGAAGATAGGGTCATGTTGCTGCAAACGACATGCAAAACACTCGCATGAATTGAGAGATATGGGTTTTTTACAAAAAAAAAACCATGGCATGAACCGGCCCGGACCGGCTGGTCCGACTCGCTCTATCGGACTGTGGCCTAGCTGCACCGGCCCACCTTAGCATGCATCGTCTTCTGGCCCCCGGCCACACCACCACCATCATTCCATCCTTTGTCACACCACCACTGGTGACTGCCGCGCTACTACGACCTCCACCCTGATCCTCCATAAAATGTTGCTTGCCGTCCTCGGAACCAGTCAGAACTTCCCCCCACCTCCACCACCTTCAAGATACCACTGAGAAAAAAATGTAGTCCAAAAATTAATCTAAGACTAGTTCCATAAACTAAGGAAGATGTTCTACATAGATAGGGCCCTGAAAAAATTATCTGACAATAAAAATGAAGCATAAATAGAGATCAGGCTTAAAACTGAAAATCACATAACTCTGGAAGATAACTGAAGCATCAGGTATAGAACAATGCTGGTGATGCACTGATGCTCTATATTCCGACGATCGGCATTGAAAACAGCTTCTGGCGGCACCACCTAGCCTTAATTATTCCTTCTAAAGGAGGAAGAGGGGTTGCTCCTCTATCATGCGCAGAAAGAGGGATGGGGGACATGAGGATATTTTCTTTTAAAAAATTAAATACCCTATCCTCCGAGTCCTGGATTGTCTCCAACCTGACACCTGATGATGAAAAATTTTATTTCACCCCTAGGGTAAACATAGTGTTCTGGACTCAACCACGATCTATGAAATTTTATCTGAGACTCCGTTCATATGTAATTCAAGATGATATCAAAAATAATTTTATTTATTTTATTTATGGAAACACCCTCGATAACATTTTCTACAGTAGTCCCATGCCGAAAAAACTTTTACCCCTCCTAGTGTAAACAGATTGCTCCAGACTCAACTGTGGCCTCAGATTTCTCATTAGAGCCACCGTTTAAGAGATAACCCATTTCATACATGTACATAGTATAAAAATACTATATATTTTTAGAAATTTAATTTTGGGCACACCAGGCCTTAGAATTGCATGTCGTCTTAGCGCCTAACTCTGGATATATAAGTATAAATATTCCCAAGTATGATAGGGACAAAACTCAAGTCACTAAATCCTCCCAACCTTAAGCCCTTTCATCCCTAAAAAGCAAAGTCCTGTGAACAAGGGAAAGGACCTGAGCTCTCCACTGGGACTCCCACTCCAGTGAGCTCACTAAAGGTTCTTGTGTCATGACAAACACACACCAAGAAGAACAAAAACACCAATAACAGAATAAAGGGTTTAAAAACCTCATAGGTAGCCTGACACCCCCATCTAATACTCTGAACACTCAATGAGATCCAACCAAACACAATACCTCATCATTGAACACCCAGGGCCACCCTCGTCGGTCTACAACCACCCCAAACATGCCCCAACAGACCTCAACCAGCTCTGAATGGTCTTTTTCAACACAAAAACAATGCCAAGGAAGATACCACCTCAGCACCCCATCTCTCCACATGACTTGTGGTAACGCCAAACCTTATATGGTTTACGCACTCCCCACCATAATGAAATTACATGCCCAAATGATATCCTTTCATGAGATACCTCATAAAAAACCCCAAAACCTCATTAGTAATGTCTCTACCACAAGGAGAACAAAAAGAGTCTTCCAAGCTTATGCATTGGGTCTTACAATCCCTTACGAAACTACCACCAACACATGTAACCGACCATGAACTCACTGGTCAAAGGAAATCAACCGCTGCACCCTAACACTATGTGCTTTGGGAAGCACTGACCCACCTTCATGATTTTGGATTTCTCCACAAGGGTGAATCTAAGGGGGGGAAGTGTTCATCCTTCCTACAAATTCAAATCCACAATGAACCAAACCACAACCTCCTTGAGCGTCCCACATACAAGTCAATACCTAGCACGCAAGGGAACTCACGAACAACAAAATCCTTCCCAGATGCTCACACTGGGTCATATCGGGCCCTCGGCTACCAACACACTACTAAGCCTCATGTACAAAAGACAAAGGGACTCAACCACGACAACTCGATATTGTCTTCTTTGGATGACATTGAATCACCTGCATGGTTTTTTATTGCATCAAAAAATGTGTCTTGGTGAGGGAAGGATCCCTCTACCTCTTATAGTCGAATCTACATAAACCCAACACGTCTCTTTTTCTACTAACCAAAACCCTCATGTGGAACCCTAAAAGTTTATCATCATGGAATCATCTTTATCAAATTCAATATGCACCATATTCAAAGAATATCTCTATGGATATGAATCAAGAAGGAAAACAAAAACCCAAAACCCAGTCCTATATGATTGATGTGACATTATTCCCCTAAGACCATTGTTCTAATGTACAAAGTCAAAAGGAAGGTTATTAGAGTCCTGGTGTATAGATACATTGACCGCCTGTACCAAAAATGGAGTCCCTGGCCAGATAGATGAACGCAAAACATCCTAACACTAATGTTATGCAACCCAAAACAATATCACAGCTAGAAAAACTAGTCTTTGAGGTCCAAAAGGTAGAACCTCATCTAATGCCACTCTTTCATGATCTGACCCAATAGGTCTTGAGCCGAGACTCCTAAATCCTGCCTCCATAGGCCAGGGGCAGGTGACCAGTGCTGAGTAGACTATCACACACAATTAGGCCATGTTCTAAAGTACATGTACGCATGCACCAATAAACACCTCAATGAATAAAGTGTAGAGATATAAAAAAACTGAAAACTAAATTGCATGCATACATCTATCCCAAATTATATTACAAGATAAGTACAAAAAGGGAACATCTAGGTCCCACTAAAGAAAGATATAAAACCATCCAACCTGATTTGAAGGAGGGAATCTCTATAAAGCACCCATTGATAAGCTCCTCATCCAAGTACTAGTGAAAACCCTGGTCAGTCTAGCTAATACACTCTTCTGGCTTCGGGTCCAATTGGGACTCTGTTGAAGTACTTATGGTCTACACAATAAAAAAGACATATGTAGGGAAATCCCATGTAGGGGTGAGTATAATAATACTCTGTAGGAACCCCAAAAACCCCAAACTAAAAAGGTATTAACTGATTGTAATCAACTAAATCGCCCCAACCTGATGGAAATCAAATGAGAGAGAAGTTCCATATCGAGACTATCCTCAAAAATACCTGACTAGTAAGCTCTATGTCACTGGAATTTCAACAAAATGACACATACCACAGGACTCCATAACACACCAAAATATACTCAGCACCATCACCAAGTATCATGGTCTCTACTATTGACTATCCAGGGTGAACAACTCGAGGTTCCAATACAACACTCACAAGGGTCTCTTGGGGTACCCACTTTATAGACAACATCAAGAGCCAATCCATCACTAATATCTCACAAAAAAAAGGTTCAAGCATCAATATCTCAGAGTTGACAAGAAAACCACACCATCCCAGATGGAACTCCACCAAGAGATTTCATTCAATCGATAAAATGATCAAATGGCACACCCTACCAAACCTCATGATACATGTTCACAAGGGCATGATCGACGGATAGCACTACGTAAGAATCCACCTAGTGACTAAACTACTTACAACTCCTCGGGTAGGGGATCCCACCCAGGGTCCGTTAGTGGACACTAAAAACCCTAGCTAGAACACCAAACACATAAATGGTTATTGCTCAACAACCCAAATATAGAACAACTCATATCTTAGAGGATCAATTCCCATGTAGTGTTGGTCATGCTGATACTAAGAACTCCTCCATGGAAAATTTCATGATCTCAATATGACACCCTGGAGATCATATCGCTTATATAGGGGATCATTTCCCATGTACTATTAGTCATGACGATGTCACAAACCCCACTTGGTAACTTTCGAAACGTACTACAGAAATCCAAAATAAAAAATATCAATACATAGCTAGATGGTCCACTCCTAGGGCTCACTAGGGCTCCATACTCTACTGGAACATCTTGGGTAGAGGATCAATGCCCGCGTAAATATTGGTCACACCGATTTTGATAACATCGCCAGGGAAACATGAAGGGACGTGAGGAATGTGTCGGGCCTCTCGGGGCGATACATGCTCCTTGTCCACTGAGTATATAGTCAAAGAAGACTGAGGAAACTCACTCTAGAAAGTGGAAACATGAGCCTTCTCTCAAGAATGGTAGGGGACAACCACTCCATGAAATGTGAACTATCTCCCTAACATGGTATGGTTTTACCACTACCATGAACGTATGCAAAGTAGCCGAATAGGGATCACAATTTTGTGAAGGGGGCGTGATACCAATAACCCTCATAGTAGATAAAGAGGGGTCACAGTCTGGTGATGAGGAAATGATACCAAAAACCCTCATATCTAAAGTACCAGGGGGACCAACTCAACCCATCTAGTCATAACACCTCCATCAGAAACTAGGTGGAACCACTCAACCAAACTAAATGTAACATTTCCAAGAGACAAGGGAAACCCACACAACCTAGCTGGTCAACATCTCCAACCCAAGTGCCCACATGAAATTTCCCTCACACCACACCTCATATGCCCAATCCATGGAAACCATCATGTTCTATGGGAAAAAACAAATAGGATAGTCTATCACTCGTCCAAAATGGATAACTGGTGAAAGAGTTACTATTCAACACAATAAACTTGAATGGTTCTTCAGGTGGCCCATGCCTCAATCCTAGAAAACAATAAACAAATCACACCATTTCGATCCTCATGAAAAAACAAATGTGATCGACTACTCATTCATACTAAACGGACACCCAGAGAAAAATTCACATTTCACCACAACGTCCAAAACATGACTCATGGGGCCTACACAATGATTTTGGCTTAAGAACCAGAAATAGTTCTCAAAATGTCCACCACATAGTCACGGTCACAAAACCACTGATGGTGTTTCAATTGAACATCATATGCAGAAGATACATCCGATTCAAGGAGCTCCAAATAATAATAATAATAATAATAATAATTTAATTATTAATGGATGCTCCGTGCCACCAAGCATCGAACCCAAATAAAAAATTCATCAAAGTAGACTCCAAAGATATTACTCAATAGAAGAGTCATATTTCCATAGATGACACACAAAATGGACCCATGAATTGAGAGATATGGGTTTTTTTACAAAAAAAACCCTGGCCTAAACTAGCCTAAACCGACTGGTCTGGCTCGCTCTGCCGAACCGTGACCCAACCACACCGACCCACCACGGCACCCACCAGCCATCATCTACCGGTTGTTCCACTGCCCTAGAGCTCCATACTTCCACTTTCATACTAGCCACCATCAAGCCGGAAATAGCAGTTCCCACACCTCCTTGACCTCTGCCCCATTCTACCAGAAACTGCCACATACCGTCCCTGAAACCTGCCATAACTTCCCCACACCACCACCACCTAAAGAAAACCACCGGGAACTATCTGATAGTCCAAAAATTAATCCTAGAAAACTTACAAAAACCTCAAAACCTGATCTATATAGAAAATTCCTCCAAACAATGATCCAACTTCAAAAATGAATCATAAAGGGGTATCAGGATTAAAACTCAAAATCACCTACCTCTTGGAGGATCATCGAAGCTTTATGTGAAGAAAGATTCTCGTGACACGCTAATTCTCAATCTTCCAATGATTTTAATTGAAAAGGGATAATGTTATCACCTCTTAGCTTTGATTCATCCATCAGAAGGAGGAAGAGGGGATGTTCCCATGTCGTGTGCAGTAAAGGAAATGTAGGAGAGGAGGATATTTTCTTTTTATTAATAAATTAAATCCTCTATCCTACCTGTCCCGGACCGCCTCCAACCTGAAACCTGATGCTGATAAATTTTATATCGCACCTAGGGTAAACTTGGATTTCAAGACTCAATCGCAATCTCAGAAATTCGATCTGAGGCTTCATTCTTAGGTTATTCAAGCTGATGTCCAAAATAAATTGATTTAAATAATTTACAAAAATTCCCCTCAATAACATTTTCTATAGAAAGCTTATGCTAACAAAAATTATACACTTCCTAGGGTAAACAGAATGCTCCAGACACAATTGTGGCCTCAAATTTAAGAATTGTTTCACTATTTAAGAGATAACCCATTTTTTCTATGTGCATAGTATTAAAACAATTAATATTTTTATAAAATTAATTCTGGACACACCAGGATTTGAAATTTCATGTTATCTCTACCCCTAACTCTATAAATATAAGTAGAAATATTCCAATATCTTTCAGGGCCAAACCCTGAGTCTCTACATAAATTATATATATCATGAGATGATATATACGTGATTAGGAAGTAAACCTAATCAATGATGGGACTCTATCCACTGTGTTATGTTGACTTGTTTGTTAGTCTTGATTTATACTTATGTCATGTTTTATTTTTTTTCTACATTATAGTTTTACATGATTATATGATTTCATGATATTTATTTTATTCTCCCATATCATTATACACGTGGACTTTCTTTCATGATATCATGTTATTCCATTTGACTCATATGTTTTTCATCATTATCCTGATTATTCCATTACCAAGATTTGTGGATCACCCCTATTTTTTTTGTATTCCCTCAGATATAATATGATTTTTTTTGTGAAAATGGAATTTATGAGAACATTACGAATATTAAAATAAAGAAATTTTATTTTAGATTCTCATTTATATGTATTTTTTCTTCCGAAGAAATTGTACCTCTCGATCATTTGTATATATTTATTGGATATTTATATTAAAAATCATGAAATATTATGTGTAAAAGGTTTTGGTTTCTATAGTTTTAATCAGAGGAAGTTCTAGTAATATATAGTTATTAGCAATAGATTACTTTAATTACATACCTTGGGATAAGTCAATGTATAGGAGAATATCCTGAAATTTTAGTGTAGTGTAGAGCATGTATTTTCTAAGGAATTATATCCTTCTCAAGATAATAGAAGTGGATGTGGCTCTAGAACAGAAATAACTTGGGGTAATAACCCAAAAAATGTGTATTGATTATTAAATCGATCTTCACTTGGTTCATGATAATGAGTCCTTAATGAACAAATTTTTATAAACTCTTGGGTGATATTATTTGTGAAATTCACAAACTCTTTAGAGACTATTATAAAAGAATTAAATAAATTTTTAGGTTAGAAAACATAATAGGTAAATTACCATGGATGAAATACATTTAATAATAATGACTTATAACATAATATATACTTTTATTTTATATTTTATTCCATCTAATATCATAAGTTACCTTTTATATGATTTTTAGTTTATGTTTTCTCATCCCTCGGTTTATTTCAGATGTATTAAATAATATGGACATAATCAAAAATAAAAAACTAATATATTTATCAATTCATGAACTTATAATATCCTATATGATTATAGTTATACACATCCTTTAATATCTTTATTTTTTTAGAATTATTTACACACCACCTTAAAACATGGGGGTTGAAAACTCTGTGAGAAAAAAAATGAACATTAATTATTTCATCCACAGTATATAAATCTTCCCCAACCAATGTTTTTGGACTAATCCTCCCAGTAAATATTTTCAAACTTATTTAGTGGAATTTGGTTTTGTATTAGGAATAAAATGGATATAATTTTATAAATCCATCACTAAAATTAGGATAGGGAGATCACTCTTAACATCTTAAGTCATCCTCCTATTTATACCAATGAAAGAGGATAACAAATATCCTTTGAAATTTTCATCTCAATTGTTGAAAATATTACCTAATGATAAAACAAATATAGATCAAATTATTGTGACAAAGGAGAGAATCCTTCATTAAAAATTTCTATTGTGAGGTACTACATTGTTGTATTTCTTGAATCATTTCCTAGTACACCTCTAGACCAAGAGGTTAAGTTCTATAAAAAACATATACCTGGATCTATGTCCATTTTCAAGACTCCTTAAAAAATGACAACCATTGAGTTGTAAGACTAAAATAAAAAAGCTGAAATCGAATCTAGAATACGGTTTTATACACCCAAGTGCATCCACATGGAGGAAAATAGTCCTATTCCTCATGAAAATATATGGGTCATTGTTCCACTTCATTGATTATCAAGAACTCAACAAAAGAATTATAATGAAAAGGTATGACCTCACATGGATTGATGACTTGTTCTATCAACTATGTGGGTACCTGTACTTCTCTAAGGTATGAATTTTGTGAAGATATCACTAATTAACGGTGATGAAGGAAGATATTCCCAAGACATCCTTTCAAACGAGATATGGAAAATATGATTTTTTAGTGATTTCTTCTTAACTCATAAATGGTTAAAAAATATTAATGGACTTAATAAATATAGTATTTAGTGATTACCTCCAAAAATATGTGGTAGTATTAGTAGATTTTATTCATGTATAATCCAATAGAAGAGGGAAAATGAAGATAATTTGAACACTGTGATGACAATTTTGAGAAAAGAGATGCTATATGAAAAGTATATTAAATGTGAGTTTTGGATGGGGTGAGTATCAATATTGGGGCATGTTATCTCCATAAAAGTGATGTGTATTTACACATTTATGAGAAATAAAATTGATTAATATCTTATATTAGAATCAGAAATTGAGATCCATAGTTTCCTTTGACTATCTTGATATTACTGATGATTTTTGAGAAACATCTCTTGATTATCAAACCTTATAATTAGGGTCACTCGGAAGGGAGTAAAGTTTGTCTCAGCCAATTAATCTAAATAGATTCTCAAGGAATTGAAATATGATCTTATAAATATAGTAGTAGTTTCATTAACCATATGTGGGTAACCTTTCAGAGTATAAATAAAATCTTCAAAATGAGAGGGGTGTGTATTGATGCATAATGGTATAGTGATATCCTACACCTCAAGGTAGTTGAATTTTTATGAGATGAACTATCCAACACAAGATCTTGACTTGGCTACAATAATCATAAAATTTATGATTTGGTGATAGTATCACTATATGGAGAAGTGTCAAATATATAAAAAAATATTAAGGGACTTAAATATATATATTCACATAGAAGGTCCTTAACATGCCCCAAAAAATATGGTTAGATATGATCTTGGATTATGATTTCTTAATCCACTACCATAATAGGAAAGAAAATAAAGTGTGAGATTCTCAAAGAATAAAGGTTTCATAAACCATATCAATGATTAAAATTGAGAAGGATCCAATCTTTAGAAACATATAATGTATGTACATGGGAATCATAAAAAAATAAAATTAATCTTTCCTTTATTAAATGATATCTCCACCATCTATGAAGGATAATATTAAAGATGATCAAGTGGATAATGTATAAATTCAATAGAATTTTGATTTTACAAGAAAAATAAAATTCCAATAGTCCAAAATTCATGAATAAAGAGTTATAATATTTGGGTCATGATTATGTGTACCAACATATCCCAAGATAAATAAGGAGTGTTTAAATGATTCACAAAGGTCCATATTCTTCATCCACCTAGAGAGAATGAATATGTATTGTGATATCTGAAATAATTATATGTGGTAAAAAATGTGGTTGGGGATCATAAAATATACATCAAACATTTTGGTAAGTCAACAAGTGAAAATTGAAAGGAAAAGAGACAATGGGGATGATGCAATCACTACCCCTACACACATTGAAGTGGGGGAACACATCTATGGATTTTTTTATTGGTAATTAAAATTCATCTAAAGGAACTAATGGTGTATGGTATGTGGTGTATTATTTTATAAATACCACTCACTTCATTATAATTTATAGGACTTCTCACTTGATCAAAATTCAAGGATATACATTATAAAGGATTTGAGGCTTTATGGAACACTACTATAGATCATATCTAAATGAGATCATAAATTTTCCTCCATGTTCAAGAAGAGTCTCAAACATTTTCTAAAAAATGTTAAACTTTAATAAGTATTAACAACCCTAAATAGATGGATAATCTGGGAAGACTATCCAGACACTATAATACATATTAAAATCGTGATCGATACTTGTTAAAGCAAGTTGGGATGAACATTTTCAACAAGTCAAGTCCTCATAAAATAAAACCTTTCTACCAAGAATCCAAATTACTCAATATGAATCCATTTATGGGGAGATATCTATAATTCTTATGTGGTGGGATGAAGTTAGAGAATAGAATTTGTTGAGCCTAAAATGGTCGAGGACGTTTAAAAAAGGTCAAGACCATTCAACAACACATTAGGGTTACTCAATATTTTCATAAGAGTTATGTGGATAATTATTGGTGAGACCCAGAGTTCAAGGTTGGATATAAAATGTTCCTATACATATCCTCAAGGAATAGATTCTTGAGATTTTGGAAGAATGGATGACTAATTCCTAGGTACATTAGACCCTTTGAGATTCTATATGGCATCAGATCCATGGATTATCGACTAGGAATCCCACCAACCCTCTCTTGAGAACATGACATATTCCACATATACTTCATAGGGAAGTGCATTCAATATAACTATCATGTATGTAATTCAAAGGTGTTAGATCTTGAAAATTATCTCTTTTATTAAGGGCATGTTTTGAGGATCTTCAACTATAGAGATAAAGTTTTACACAATAAGACAAATAACCTTGTCAAAGTTCTATAGTGAAAACGTAATTTTGTTGTACAGGCATAGTAACCCAAGGGAAAAATGAAGAAGATTTACCCTAACTAGTTTTCAACTTATTATGTAATGTGAAACTTTGGGTGAAAATTTTCTTAAAGAGGGAAGAATGCTATGAACTAGAATTTTATAAATAGAATTTCCATTTCTATATAATTATGTTATATTTAGTGATGTAGTATATTGAACATTCAAAGAATGATGAAACTAATAATATTTTATTATAATAATTTTTAAATTACATTTGTTGAATAAACACTGGAATATTAATTGAAAATATTATATTGCGATAAAAATAGAAAATATGATAACTAAAATATGAACATTTATATGTACTCGATCCAACTAAATAACAACACTCATGAATAACACAATTCAAATGTAAAAAAATATTAATTATACAATATTCATCTTTGAAATCAATATATATAACCTTTACTAAAAATAAAATTTAATGAATAATAAAATAAATATGAGGTATTTATATGAATTAGGGAACATATATGACTGTTACAAATATGAATGTTGTAATTATAATTTGACGATTAGAAATAGTAAATAGTTCATTAAAATATTATCCCCACTTATAGGGTTGTAAAATAAAATTTATTTATCATATAAAATTTAAAGATATTATTTTGAAATCATGATCATGGAAAATATATTTTTTTCAAAAATTATAAAATAGTATTTGTATTTTTGAAAACCACACACGATTCATTTTCATTTTTATAAGAAATGTAATAGTTTTTTAAAAAAAATTATTTTCAAAAAATGGGTTTATAAGTTCATATTATTGTTTATTATAATTATAATAAATTTCTTGATACCTCAAGTCATTTTTAGAAAGTCCATAAAAGTGATCATAATATTCAAATTTATATTTTTTTAAATAAAAATAATTTTATTGAAAAAATATTTTTCACATATTTAAAAAAATTAAATTCATAAAATGGATTTTATTTTTTGAATCATCATTTTATGAAATGGATTAGGTGAATATTTTTCTGTTTTCAAAAATTGTTGATTTTTTGTTGAATAGTGAAATATGGTAAAATATTGTATTTAACACTGTAATTAAAATACATGATTAATTATATAATATATTATGTTAGAACCCATTATTTAAAACTCCCATTTATATTTTACTATATATAGTTAAAATAATCAACACCATTGGATTTCTAGAAATAAAATAATAAACAAATGAATATAATATTCAAAATACACCCCTATCTTTCCCTTATAAATACCACCCCTCACCTCCCCTTCTCCTAAAATATTATATGCCTTGAATCATTCCAAATAATTTCCCAATTATCTTCCCAATACTCCCCCATGTCTTAGACTTACTAATTTCACCAAAAGACAAATTCTATAGGCCATAAAGAGTTGTTTAAGGATACATCATTTAAGATGTAATATTATTAAACTACCACTTTAAAATTATTATTTTTCTTATACCTTATCATAACCTACCTCATAAAAAAATTCATAACAACTGAAATTTGATATATATACTATTATTTTATAGTTATAATAGACCATATAACATCTATACTCTTCTCTTCTCCTCGTATTCTAAAAATTATACCATTTACATATATTGTTGGTTCCCCACCTCCATGGATTATGAGTTTTCATCATCCATTATTATGTTCATGGTTATTTTAAATTAACATATAAATTTATTAAATGAATAAAATAGGTATATTTCCTTCACATTCTAGAATGATTATATGGCCATAATATTAAATAAAATGAAAAAAATTATAGTGTTTGGTAAAACTGCCAAAATAAACAGTCCATTTAACATCAACATTTTTACAAAATGAATCATCCATATATCTAAAAACAAATGTGTAAACAGGAAAATTTAAATTTCTAGAAATAAATGAATATAATTTCATTTCACTTATGTATTTTTCTTTCAATTTGATAAGAATCTCGATAATTATCTTCAAGTGATTCAACCATATAACTATGAAACAAACACCCTTGGAAATGTGAAATGTAACTTTATATCTCAATAAATTTTTTAAAAAATGAGTAAAAATAATTATATTAATTGAAATATATAAATTATGTAATTAAATAAGTTAATTTTATTATTCAGTACATTAAGTGAAAGCACATAAAGATTTTGGATCATATGGAAAGGGATCTCTCTGAGCCACCCTATTTTTTGGGTTATGCTTTGTCTCTATTTTACACAACTTACATATTTTTACCTTATTTAATAATTATTAATTTTTTATATATTTTCCAAACATATTTACCTTTTTTAATTTACTCTTCATTGATTAATATATTCATGTTTTAAATGCTCCCTTATCAAATTCATTCATTAAGAAAACTCAATTAATGGGAACATCTCTGTATCTTACCACAGTTCCTTTTTTGAAGAAACCTCACACTTTTCTCTATTTCCCCACATAAGAGTTATAGTTCCAATGTGAAATGAACTATATTTTTAACACATTAAATTCACTTGGATATAATTTTTCCAGATATATTCTTATTTTTAATCTATAAATGTACAAAACAAATATAATCCTTTTTTATAGAAACTATTGTGACTATCCATCTACTTATTAAATAATATTTTATTATGGAACCAATTTATTTGAATGGGTAATATTTATGTTTATACATTATGATTTATTTGTTATGTTACGCATATATGCATGTACATGTTAGGTTTAGTCCACCCAAATACTACTATAATTAATTTGTTAATTATTATTTATCATGGGATGATATGTATAGTATTAGGGAGTAAATGTAATCTATGGTGAGACTCTATCTACCATGTAATATTTTCTTGGTATTTAACCTAAATTTATACATATTCATGTTTTATGTTGTTTCTAGGTTACTATGTTTACAAAAACTTATTTTCAAATGTTTTTTATGTTATGATTGCATATGATTAATCCTGAGACTTGTCTATCCTGATATCATGTTATTCCTTTTGACTAATAAGTCATGATTCATTTTGATGTCTATTCCCTTACTAGAATTTTTATCTCACCCCTTTTTTAAAAATTTCATACATCTTTCTATCTAATTTTAGAAGATTTAAGGTATTTTTGAGCTCATTATGGTGGTTAAAATAAATAAGTTTTATCATAGATTCATATTTTTGTTTTTTACACCTAGTATCCCAAAGAAAATATGCCTCATGATAATTTGATGTATTTATTGGATATTAATATTAAAAATCATGTAATAATATGTGTAAAAGACCTAGTTCTCTATAAAATTTCACATTTATTATATACCCCCTAACATTCTACTATTTGGTACTACTAATTCTAATTTTCTCTACCACTATAAAAACATTGATAGGAAATACAATTCCTTCAGTTTATTAATACTATTTTTATAACAATAATCCTTGGGTTGATTTGTTTTCTTGAAAGCCTAATCCTTGAGTAAAGACCCAAATATTAGATAAAAGTCTCTTAGTGGTATTTTTTTATCCAAATTCTTACCGCATGTTCATGAAATATAGAAATGTTCCATAACATACCTTATAATTAGAACATTATCATTATTAAAAAATGTGTCATAGAAATTGGTTCACAACATAGAAGGGGATGAATCAATAGATCTTGATAATTTTTAATTTCATAAAAAATAATTTTCCTTATGTTATTGGTTATGGTATGATCTTATCTGACGTTTATATCATCCTTATTTAACTAATATAAAATTAAAATATGTAAAATTCTAAATAATTATTACAAGGTTCTCCCATAAGGTTGGTGACTATGTTTTTATTATGATCAGAATTATTCAAGTCACATATTTTTCACTATATTATTTTGATCAAAAAATGGAGTAGTCTAGGTACAATCATATAGCCCAGTGCTTCCCATAACATACAAAGTATCATATTGAAAAAACTACCTCATTACAGTAGTAAATAATTCTTAACTGATTTTAGAAATATCAAAATATCGATCTGTGTTTCTTTCAAAAAAAATTAATAATATATCCCTATTCAATCAACCAAGATGATATGATCTTAATATGTTCACTACTTCAATAAAATTGACATTTGATAATACAAATTGATTAATTATAGTTCAATATGTTATTTCTACCTTCCTAAAGAATCAATTAGAATATCATATTATTGATAACTAAATTCATAGGTTGTTCAAATTTGATTATAGTAGATTTATTCATAGACTTTGTTAATATTCCTCTAAATATTTTCAATCTCAATATTATTTAGAATCTCTAAATGTTACACCATGTTATTCCCAAAAGGAATCAAATTTTATCCAGAATCCTCAATAATATAGAATTAATTAATTTCTAGAAATATATTATAGCTCAATTTTAAAATCCCATTACCAAAATTGTATAAGATATTTTTTTGGTGTTTCCTCAATCGACATTTCATCTGAGAATATTCCCTTGATCACCAAATATTACCTTCTATATATAAACATTATATCATTTTCAATTATAGTAATACCATTTTCTAATTTCATCTTTGATCATAATTTAAAAAAAAAAAAATGACTTCATTTTTGAATTCTACAATGTTCATATAGTGGTTTTCTCTTCTTTCCAGAAGATCAACATTAATTCACATCATCTTCAACTAGCTCGTGGATTAAATATGTTTCTCATGACATAATATCTCTTTAATAAAAATTGATATATCAACTTGAATCATGAAATTATTATTTTTAAATTTTATTAAATTATTTAATATTAGTATAACATAATCCAAGTTGCATTCAAAAATTATATTATGGATTTTATCCTTAAATAGTTTCAGATTCAATCACATTTTTTGTTCTTCAAATAAATTTACTTTAAAATGTCATATAATTTTAGAAGATATCGCCCATTTATATTTATCAGATGAATCATCTTGAATCATAGTTCATTTGGGGTTTTTAATTCATTATAGATAATATTCTTCACCCAAGATTTTAATTTATCTTTATTTATTTTGATATAATTTATTAGATTATTATATTTTTAAAATCCTAAAATTTCCTAATGTTTTCAACTTTATGAAGTCCCAATGTTCATCCATAAAATGTTCTAAACCTTTCACTGAAAACTATCTAAAACAATGAATCTTATAAATATTTCTACCTTATGATTTCAAACTATATATAGAGGAACCTTATAACGTTCTAAATTTTAACCTTATAATGCTCCTTAATATTACATTTTCCCATAGATTTACCATATGATCTCTGAATGAAGGGTTCAAAGTTTTTTCAAAATCCCAAAATTTTATTCGTATAAACTTTATGAAGTTACACTATAGATTATGAAGTATAATTATGAATCTTGAAAGAATAACCAACCTCATAAATATCATTGATGAACCTTAAAAAAATTATTTTCAAAAATTATTCAACATTTTGATCTCTATGTACCTTATCAATATAACATCATGAACATTAAATGTTATTAACTTATAAAACCTACAGAAACCTAAAATTTCAGAATGATTTATTTCTTCTAAAATCATCTTGATAGGTCTTTTATTGCATCATTTAAAATAAATTAAATTAAATTATAAATAACACTCTCAAAACTGTCAAATTCTTATTAAAATGTTGAAAAGATTTAAAACCCCCACTAATATTTATTAATAATTACAATGGGTTATTCATTATCCCTATTTGGATTTGATATAAGCTTTATTTTTATTTTTCAGCATCACCCAATAACAACCCTTCTCAAATGAGAAGTTTTTTGAATAAAAAAATTAAATATTATGTAATGTTTTTTAGATTATCCTATTTCTTATTAATATGGCCTTATGTATAATTGATGCATATCATTTTATACTCAATTATCTTCTTAATTTTCACATATATTTCTATGAAACATTATTAAATAACTATAAATTTATATTAAAATAAAAATAAATATATACACCTATCCTCATAGATAATTACTTCCACCCCTTTAAATTACTTTTGAGAAAAGAAATTAATATATATATATATATATATATATCTCCCTTTGACAACATAATATAATGAGAAGAAGTGGTAACTTATAATTTTCTTCAAATGAGGGAGGAATACTAAACATATTGTTTCACCCACAATTCATCATACCCCTCTCTTGGCGTGACCATTGTAAAAATATTTTTTATTTTTTATTCAATTAAATTTTATTCTTTTTTCACATCACCATTAGCCACTAATTATTTTAAAAAAATATACTTGATTTTAGTATGTTGAACTAGATTATTTGAATGATCAATAGAAAATTTATTATCATAATAAAATTTTACTAACATCTTAAAAAAATAATTTAAATGTAAAATTTTTACCACCATCCATAACATCTCTATGAAAGTGTGCACATCTAAAATATACTATTACTCATATATAATGAAGGAAACTAAGTTCTGATTCTTACTGTATAATAACACTGAAATATCATCGATAAATAATGATGCACTTTATGTAGATTTTCTATTCATATAGTATCTATCTTGGAATACATATGTAAACCCCTATAAGTACAATTTGTATCTATTTTTATACTACTGAATAAGTTTGTTCACATTTTTATATTTTATTATTAATTTTTCCCAACATATTCGACTTCGTAAGGTCACTTTTAAATCTTTAACAAAGAGTCACAAAAAAAGTATATATATTTTCTTGATTTCGTGGAGTATTTTAATATCAAAATTATTTTACATGATTCTATTTGACTAATATAATTTACATCTTCATCTCTACAAAATGTCTTTTCAACTTCAATTATAGTAGAGAATTTTTTTGAATCATCTAGGTCAATCATATTCAATAATTTTTTAGCATACATCACATGAAATAGAAATATATAATTATATTATTGAGTAATTTTAAATACCAAAAAACTATACATGAATCACAACATAAAAATCTAAAATTTCATTTTCAACAAGTCAATAAATTATTATTGAGATAGTCATTATCAATAGTAATCTTAATGTAATCAATATTCATAATAAAAATTAAATTCTTTATGGATTGTTCTTCCACATAGAGGTCACTATCTTCCAATGCCTTTTAAAATTTCATCTATATCATGTAGACATCTAAAAAATATTACCATGATCTATGACCCATTTTCAAGTTATAAAAAAAATTTATGTTTTAAAACCATTATATAATCATTATATTTAATAAATCTATACAGATGATAAGTAAAACTTATTCCTCTAGATATCCATTCAGGAATTCTAACATCAGAGTAATTTTAAATACATTGTAACTTATTTGAGATGAAACATCAATAAATATTATGCTGGTTTACATCATTTCTACTGGTGAAAAATTATCTTCAAACTTGATAAATTTTTCCTATGGGTAACCATTTCAAACTATCTTAGACTTATTTATTGTAAACATACCTTTTTCATTCTGTTTGTTTCTAAAAACACATTTGGATCCTTAGAAAACAAATTTCTGGTCTTGGTAAAAGCTTTGACAGCAAGTCCTTATCAATTTAATCATGTTATTATTTCATCACCTTAATTCATTCCTCTTGTACAAAATATTATTTTATTAATAATGGCCCATTATATGGAATGATTTTATTTCAATGCTCAAGTCTCAATATTCTTCTTGTTTGAACAGAAGCCTCTTAATTACCATTAATGTTTTCATAATCAATAAGTTTTTTAGACTTTTATTACTCAATTATTATTACTAATAAATATCATATTAATCACTAAATTTTATTTAAATAACATTTATATAATTAATCTTTTTACATATTTATCCATCATTGACATTTCATAAAATCTACATCCTGTTTGAGTTAGAAATTTGAGAAATAGTATCATCTGACATACATGATCTATCCAAATTTTTAATTAATATAACATAAAATTATTGAAAATGTTTATTCATTCATTAATTCAAAAATTTATAGCTGCTACCATTTAATATGAAACACATGAAAAATTCTTCTTAAATTTTCACATCAATTTTCCATGATTTGTTTTATTTATCATCGTGTTACGAGGAATTCCTAAAACATTGAATGTATCACCCCCCCAGTTTCAAGTAAGGAAAATTTTATTTTTTTTTTCTTTTTTAATTATTTAATGTATATGGGTGTTGTTTTAGAAAGTTTGGGGAAATTTTGGATTATATGTAGTGATTTTGTATAGGTTCATGGTTGGTTCACGGTTTGGGAAAACCGTCCCACACCTATAGGGAACTGTGTACAGTGAGATAGAGGATAAAGGGAAGGTTCACAGGCAGTACATGGTTTGAATAGACTATGCTATGTGGGGAAATATTTAGATATTGAGATTTGTAATGGTTGACACATAGTTTGGGAACTGTGTAAACTAACTATGAGAGAATCATCCTTGAGGTAGTGGATGATGCATGGTAAGCACAGTTTAGCTAGCTGTGCAACTATCCATGCACGGGTAAGAAGTGAGATCATAAAAATTGTGGACCTTACTTTTTTTCCCCTTTAACTCAAATGTGTTTCCTCATATAGGACCCTACCTAGAGATTCTATCCTCCAAAGGTTGATGATGCTTCTCCCATTGATTCAGAGGAAATCTGAATTCAACTCTTGGTTTTCTGAATCCATTTCTCATGGTATGTATTCATTCATGGTAGTTCTTGTTGTGTTTTCCTAGATATTCTTCTCTATATCTCTCAGTTTCTTAGATATACATCCACTAGTTATATCTAAGATATTTGATGATAAATATTATTATATTTGGTTTGGTTTATGATAGGGGAAAATATCTAAGGTGGGTTCATGGACATTCTACCTGGTTTCGTTGGTGTTTGAGTGTTGTTCTTCATTTTCATCATAAAAACCAAGGTAGGTGGCTTCACTCTTGACTCCACTTTCTATAATTAATTTTATATATTTCAAATTGATTTTTTATATTGAAATTGATTGTTCATTAACTGTGAAATTATTGTTCAAAAACCCTCTTGATTGATGGTTTGTGGAATTATGAAAATTGGGCATTTTACTAGAAAGTGATTTTGGTAACCTGATTTTATAATGAATCTTTTAAAATTATGGTTTGGTTTTGACTCATAGAAAAGTGTTTTAAATAAAACATTTATTATTGAAATTTTTGTTTAAAAATGGTTTCATATAAAAAATGGTTTTATTGTAATGGTTTAAATGATAGTTTTGGAATGGTTGGTCACATTTGTTAGTGTGAGTTTATATTTCATTTATGAGTCCCGATTAAAATACGACTTGGTGATCGGTTCCAAATGTGTGTAATGGAACATGGTTATAATTACCTTTTTATAACTTGGTAGATTGATGAAAAATCACTCATGATATAGGAACTATCATAGCAAATCATGTATGGTTTGATGTGTGGACATGTGGAATGGAAATGTTATTCCAAAATGGAATTTATAAAAGGGGTTTAATTTGTTGTGGTTATTTTTTTGGATCAATATGTTTCTTTGAAAAAATGGATTCATTAGAACTTGTTTATATTATGATATAAACTATATTATAAATTGTTTTATATAATTTCTCTTATAATGTGCTACCTTTTCTATCCTAGTGGTGTGAGTTGGGAAGTCATTTGGGGAAATCCTATAGAGTTTTAGTACTCATCCATTCTTTATAACTATGGTTATTTCGTAGATATTGTATATCAGTACATGGGAAAAATTAATGCATCACTCATCTTTAGCAGTACTTCATGATACCTGGATAGTTTTTTTGTATTTGGATCTTAGAGAAAGTGGAGCTTTGGAGTTGTGATCATCTTTGAGTTTTGTTGGTTCTGTAGTCTTCTATTATGTACTTGATTGTTCTGTAGCCTTATTATGTGGTACTGTTGGAGTGGATTTGATAGAAATGAAATGTTTGAGTTGTCTTTCAGTTTTATCATGCATCATGTAGTGTTTTATTTGGTTGTGGTTTTTTTGTTGGTTTTATTATTTTCATAGGGAAAATCAACCCCATTTTATATTTAATCCTTATGGAATTTATTACCATCCTTTGGAATCTTGGGTATGTTTCTTAAGGGAATGTAACATCCCCCCAACTTCTCAAGAGAATGTAGAGGGGTGGGATGTCACAAGTGGTATCAGTTTTTTCGGTCCAAAAATCAGCTCGAGGAAACTGGAATGAGCTTGGTTCTTCCAAATATCTTTCTAGAATAATTAGTCTTTGACTTGGTATTTTTTATTGTTATTGGAGTTGAAATCATTCAGAATTATTCCTTTAGTTGGGATCTTATAAAGTAGTAGGATTTTCGAGTCATGAAATACAGATCATAAAAAGACATAGCTAACCTTTTTATACTGATCTTTATGTTTCTAGAGAGTTTGGTACATAAGTGATTCATCGACACTTATAGGATTTGGTAATCTCATTATCATGGGTTTAGCCAATGACACGAGCATAACATGCATTATATAACTGACTTCCCACTAAGAGTTCATATTTTAGTTTGATTAATGATCTATTATTTTGATTGAAAAGTGTTGATTTTTCAAAATTGATAAAGTTGTTTTCAGATGTGATATTTTGAAAATGGGATCATTATGGCATTTTGAAAATGGTTTGATTTTCAAAAAAGGTGATATTTTTTAGAAATTGTTTAATGTGGAAGAAGATAATTTTTTAAAACACTCTTGTGATAGTAAGATGTGGTAGAATTTAAAATTCTAATCCTTGATTTAATAGAGAGTGAGACATAAGACATTTTTTGTTTTCCTAGAAAATGGAACCTAGTAGGCATCATATAAACCAACTGAAATAAGCTTCTAAGAATATGGTTGTAACTGAGACATAGTTGAACCAACAGTTGGTTCAGAGCATAGTCCTTGATTTTCAGGTTGTGGATAGTGGTAACATGAGGGATGATCCCAGGAAAGTGAATCATTCCATCCATTTATAGAACTATATTCCACCCATCCTTTCGCGTAATTTGGAAATTGAAAAGGAAGAGGTGTTGTTGACTAGGATGAATTGTATACTCAATTTCATCGGCACACCAAAAGAGTTTAAAGTCAAGTTATCAATGCACATTCAGGAAGATTATTCATGGTAGTGGTGGGATTTATTTGTTTGGGATAAATTAGGCCATGAACTTTCATGGGAGGATTTTGAGGAATTGTTTAACAAAAGATTATATCCTCACACATTCGAATTCAAATAATGACATACTTCTTTAGTTGAAAGAAGGAAAATGTTTCTTTTATGGAGTATGTGGCTAAATTCGTGAATTAAGTGTACTTTACACCCGAGTTTACTGCTATTGCATCCTTAAGGGAACACATCTTTGAATCTGGGATGATACAAAATATTCACTTGAAGATTGTTGTGCTCTATAATACAGACTATACAGGGATGGTAAATGGAGAATCATTAGTGTAAATAAAAATATAAAAAGCTATTACAGGAGGAATTATTCTCATACCAATGGGAAATAGTGGGAAATCTAATGTGGGGAGCAAGAGGAATATAGAAACTTATTTCAAAGAAAGGAGAATGAACCAGAATACAACAGATGAGTCAGTACATCTTCTTCCAAGACCAAAGATTCGTGTTGGATATTTCCAAAGTGGTTTGTTCGACCATGTGAAGAGAGAGTCTACAAAACCTCTAAGAGAATTTGATAATTGAAACAATATGGTTCATGTTCAATGATTTTTTCATAGTGCTATGAGGTCCTATGTTCAAGTCACTTCTCAGTTCTCACAGATGTCATATGTGATGATAGGGTAAGGGTAGCAAAATCAATCTTGTCAATAGAACATAGTTGTCCATGGTGATTCCAGGAATACAATTAATCCTCAGGAAATGGAATCTCAATAGGTAAACAATAAGAAAAATGAAAGATAATGATTTTATACAGGGTTGGACAGGTTATCATGGATGATTATTCTGGACCATATATAGTGCGAGGTATGATTATATTAAATTCTACACTTATGCAAGCTTTATTTGATATAGGTTCATCCCATTCCTTTATTTCTTCTCATGCTATTTATTTTATGCATTTAAGAGTCTAGATGATGCCATCTATTATTAAACTTCAAACTCATATTGGTCAAGGTGATTGTTAAGACTTTGTGGGCAGATCAAGTTATATAATAGTTGATGGAGCCCAGATAAAATGGGATTTCTCTATCCTTGATATGGGTGTTTTTGATATAATACTGGGTACAGATTGGTTGACAATGTTCAAGTCTCGCAACAACAATTTTACTAGAAAGGTCAATTTTATAACATAAGATGGAATCGAAAATATCTTAAAAGGGGACTACAATTTAAAGCCTAGTGAAATGGGATTGTTGGATCTAATTATTGGAACTATCTTATATCAGTCAGTGGTGTTTTCTTTGACATCGATGGATGAGATCAAGAAGAACAGTTTTCCAAACGTGGTTTATCAGCTTCAATATTTTTTTCCTGATAATTTCTCAAGGTTTCCACCAATGATGAAAGTTTATTTTATGATTTATATCCTCTTGAGAACCTGTTTTATATCAATTCCATCTTATCGGATGGAAAAAAAATAAATTAACTGATTTGAAAGTGTAGTTGGAAGAGCTGGATGGAAAAGGGTTAATTCTTCCTAGCATATCTCCATGGGAAGCACCAGTCTTGTTTGTAAAAAGGTTGATATATCTATAAGGTTGTGTGTGGATTATAATAATCTTTACCAAGTTATGATAAAGAACATATATCCACTTCCATGAATTTATGATCTTTTCGATCAATTGAGGGGATCCTAGTGGTTCTCCAAAATTGAATTCCGATCAGGATATCACCAATTACGATTTCAAAAGGAGGATATTCTGAAGAAAACTCTTAGAATTAGATATGGCCATTATGAATATGTGGTAATTCCTTTTAGTATTAAAAATTTCTCAGCGGGGTTTATGGTATTGATTAATCATATATTTCCAATATATCAAGATTATTTCATGGTTTTTCTATGGGTGACATATTGGTGTATTCAAGTTCAAGGTATAATCCTGAGCAACACTTAGAGAGAGTGTTGGGATTCTTAAGATACCATCATTTTTATAAAAAATTGTCATGCTCTGATTTTGTATACAATAAGTACAAATTCTTGGCCATGTAATTTCTAAAAGATACATTTCAGTAGATCTGGGGAAGATAGAAGCAATTATATCTTGGAAACTAAAAAATAATGTATTTGAGATATAGAGTTTTCTTGGTCTATATTTGTATTATCAATGATTTTCTCATGACTTATCATGAATAGATTTTCCTATGAAAAAATTTGACAAAGAATAATGTTCCATTCCAATGGGATGAGGAATATAATAAATCTTGTCAAGATATGAAATTTCTCTTTACATCAACACCAATATTGATTTTTTTTAGAATCATGACAAGAGTACGTGGTGTATTGTGATGATTTGGGATTAGGGTTGTGGAGCATTCTCATGGATGGAGATCATGTTGTTGGTTAAGGATTAACTTAGTTATGAGTTCATGAGAAGAACTACCCAAAACATGATATGGAGTTAGTTGTTGTAGTACTTTCTTTAAATACGTGGTGGCATTACTTCTTGAGTAAGAAATTTAGTATGTTTAGGGTTTATTAGATATTGAAAAATATTTTCTCAAAAGTGATTTGAATATAAGACAATGAATATGGATGTAGTATCTCAAAATGTTTGACTTTGAATTGATGTATACACCGGGTAAAAGAAATTTAGTGGGAGATGTATTGAGTAGAAATTATTATGCTCAGTTAGAGAAAGAAGCTTTAGATGAGTGGAAGTTGATATCAGTTTTAGAAGACATGTTTTTGGAATGTGAAGACCGAGGAGATGTTATAGGTTTCTTGATGGTTTTATTTGTTCCTGGTTTGTGGATGATGGTCAAATATACACATACATATGATGAAGAATGTGTGGATGTGAGGTCAAAAATAAATGGTGGGGAGAACATTGAGGACTAGATGCTGGATTATAGTTTAATTTTTTGGTTCAGAAATTAGATGTCCATACATATGGATTGTTAAGAAAAACATCTTTATGCTTACCATAATTCAAGATGGTTTGTTCATCCTAGAATATAGAAGATGTATAAGGAATTTAATGAATATTTTTTATGGGTTGGTAATAAAATTTAAATATGGCTAAGATTGTTTCAAGATGATTAACTTTTCATAATGTTAAGGTAGAGCATAAGAGATCAGCTGGTATTTTACAGTCTTTACCTATTCCAATGTGTAAATTGGTGCAGATAACTATGGATTTTGTAAAAGGTCTCCCAATAATGGTTTGTAAATTTTATTCCATATGGTTGAGAGTGTTTTGGCTCATAGAGTCGGCCCATTCCATTCCTTTTTCTGAAACTCATACGATGGATGATGTTTCAAAAATCTATATCTGGGTATTGTTAAAGAGGCAAGAAAAACATGTTTTTATCATATTAGATAGAGATCTAAGGTTTATATCTTGTTTTAGGGAATCTGTACTAAAATCCTGTGGTAATTAGTTGAATATGAGTATGGCGTATCATCCTCATACAGATGACCAATCGAAATGTGCAATAAAAACATTGGAAGACATGTTGCAGGATTATTTAATGGATTTTGGTGGATCATAGAAATATAGCATACCATTAGTGGAGTTCTCATATAAAAATAGTTATCAGGATTTGATACAAATGGATGAATTTGAATCATTGTATGGGCGTCACTGTCATTCTACAAATTGTCGGGTAGAAACAGGTGATACTTCGCTAGTTGGGACAAGCCTTGTCTGATAAACAAAAAAGAAAATTCATTTGATTAGGAAATAGATAGAGATGGCTCAGAGCCTTCATAATTTGTATATAGATTATCATAAATGGTTGTTTTTGTTCACAGTGAGTGATCACATGTAGCATGTAGACTTATCTCCTCGATACATATACCCTTTTTATATTCTGAAATGGGTTGTTGAGGTGGAATATTAGTCGGTATTTCCACCATGGTTCAATGTGGTGCATAATGTGTTCTATGTATCTCAGTTGAAAAAGTATCACCCTGATCCTAACCATATGATTCAATGGGATCATGTTGAACAAGATCCAAATTATTCATTGGTACATATCCCGGTGCAGATTGTGGATATATAATAGAAAATCTTTCATGGTAAAAGCATCGGTCTAGTGCGGGTTCTATTGAAAACATTGGAATATTTAATAAGATGCATGGGAAAAGGGTAATTAAATAAAAGAGAAATGGAAAGAACTCATTCAAGAAGATGATATTTTTCTAGTTTATGAGGATGGAAAGACCAATGGTGGGGAGAATGTGGCACCTTGAGTTTCATTTATGTTTCCCTTTCACTGTGATTTTTATGTATTTAAAGAATATGGGTGTTGTTTGTGAGATTTTGGATAACTTTTGGAGTGTTTTGGGGGATTTTATATAGGTGAATAGTTTGTTAATAGTTTGGGAAAACCGTGCGACACCTATCAGAAACCATGCACAATGAGATAGAGGCTAAAGGAAATGCATACGAGCAGCACACAGGAGGTGGACGGTTTGAACATACCATGCTAAGTGTGGAAATGTTATCATAGTTAGATTTGTCATAGTTGGAACATGGTTTGGGAATAGTGTGAGATAATAATGTGAGGTTCATCCTTGAGTTAGTGGCTAACATGCGGTTAGCACACAGTTTGACTAACTATGTGACTAACCATGAACAGGTTAAAAGTGAGATCCTAAAATTGGGTATCTCACTCATTTCCCCTCTAACTCACTCAATTTTCCACCTATATAGTCATAACTATAAATTCTATCTTCCCAAAGGCTAAGGAAGCTTCTCCCATTGACCTGACATTGATCTGAAGGATTCTCTCAGTGTTTGGAAGCTGATTTCTCATGGTATGTGTTTGTTCTTGGCAGTACTTATTGATTTTTCTTATCTCTTCTTCCATATATCACTCATTTTATTGTATTTAAATTCACTATGGTTATATATAAGATATTTAATGCCAAATAAGATTATACATGTCTTGGTTTATGATAAGAGAAGATATCTATGGCGGGTTCATGAAGATTCAAGTCGGTTTCATTGGAGTTTGAGTGTCATTATTCGTTTTCTTCATTAAACCAATGGTAGGTGACTGCACTATCGAATCATCTTACTAGAACTGATTATATTATTTTCAAATTTATTTTTTTCATTTAAATTGACTATGTATTCATTGTGAAATGATTATTGGAAAACCCCATTGGGTGACGGTTTGTGGAATTATGGAAATTGGGCATTTTATATGAAGGGGATTTTGGTAACATGATTTTAAAATAATGATTTTAAAATGATGGTTTGGTTTTGATGCATAGAAAAGTGTTTTCAATAAAAGTTTGGTTTGATGAAATGGTTGTTTAAAAATAGTTTCATTAAATAAATTGTTTTATTTAAATGGTTTAAGTGATGGTTTTGTCATGGTTGGGTATAATGGTTGGTGTGAGTTCATATAGATTTTACGAGGCCCGGTTGAAATATGACATGGTGCTCCGTTCCAAAGAAGTAATGGAACATGGGATTTAATTACCCTATAACACCTTTATAGATTGATAGGAAACTTATCATAAGTATGGAACAGTAATAACGAAGCATGTATGGTTGGATTTTTTGATATGTGGAATGGAAAGGTTATTTCAAAATGGAATTGGTAAAAGAGATTTATAAAGTATTGTTGGGTTTTTTCCTTAGAACATGATGTTTCTTTTAGAAATTGGTTTCTTTGGAACTTTTTTATTTTCTAATATAAACTATTTTAGAAATTATTTTATATAAAAGGTTTTATATAATTGCTAAATTTTTTATCATAGTGACATAGGCTGGGAAGTTATAATGGGAAAGCCTATTGAGGTTCAATACTCACCCTTTCTTTTGATATTTGGTGATGTTGTAGATATCATTTACTGGGATAAGGGAAAAGGTAAGGTATCACCCATCATTAGTATTACTTCATGATACTTGGCCTATTTTGGTGGAATTGGAGCTTTGAGAAAGTGGAGTTTTGGAGTTGTGGTCATCTTTGAGTTTTGTTGGTTCTATAGTCTTCCGCTGTGTAAATTGTTATTTTGTAGCCTTCCTCTATGGTTCTCTTGGAGTGTTTTTGATACAAATGAAATTATTGTGTTCTAGTTCATTTTTATCATTCATCGTGTAGTGTTTTTTTTTGTTATTGTTTTTTTTGGTTGGTTGTTTTATTTTCAAATGGGAAATCATTACCCATGTAAATTGAAGCCCTTAATAATTTATTGCCAGCCTTTGACATCTTGGGGATATCTTTTAAGCCAAAGTAACATCCTCCTGCCTTCTTAAGACAATGTGGAGGGGCAAGATGTCACATCAAGGAATTTCAATATTCTATTTTTTTGAAACCAAATCTCATAATATATAAAATATGTATAAGGTATCAATAAAAACCTTTTTTATGTGAGAAATGGGAAAAAAACATATCTCTAAAAGAATTTTTAGAGTTTCTACTTATCCATCATAATTATTCTTACCTGTATATGTATTTTAATTTTCTTCTTAAATATTAATTTTTTTGGAGAGTATAGGGTGGACTATATTGATTTCTGATTCAATTTTTTAATGATAATTTTCAAATTCATTGCATGTATACACTTAACTTTATTTTAACTCGAATTTTAAATTTAAAAACCCATCTCATTTTCATCATGAATTATTTTGATTTTGAACAAATAAATTTCATTCAATTTGTGCTTTATGAATGTTACAATATTCAACCAGTTGAAGCCGTCAGTCAATATAGTGAAATAAAAATCACCAATCATAAATGTTTTTCACAGGTTTATATATGTCATTATGAATTAACTCAAGTGGAATTTTATTCTAAATATCTATAATTCAATTAGAATTTTTGGGCATCATACTGTTTTTACAATTTAGACATACACATTTTCATTATATCTTTAAATAAGGTAATTCTTTTACCAGTTTATGTTTTTATATTTTATATAGTTTTCATTTTTTAATACGACCAAGTCTCATGTGGTAAAAATATTTCTCATCTTTGGTAGTCTTAAAACATGTATTGGTTAGATCACTAATTTCATACTTATTTTCACTATTTCATTCCCCATTAGTGATGACCCTTACATGTCTTAAATTCATGATAATGTATGAATTATTCTTGAACACAACTTCATTCTTATAAACATATAATTTACTTAGACTTAATAGATTTTGTTTTAACCCTTCCAAATAGAGAATATATTTACATATGATATTTTTCCCTCAATTTTAGTAGAAAAAAAAACATTTTACTCTAAATGGACATTAATTTCCAAATCTCACTATCCCTCCATCGCGTTCTTTCACATTATTCAATATTTTTGTATCACGTATCATGTGGGATGAGAAACCACTATCAAGAATCAATGACTTTACATTCCTAAATACCCTTACAGAAATTTACATAGTCAGATATTTTTCATCTCACATATTTGTTTGGTTTCCTTCTCCATTTAATTATAGGAGAGAAATAAGAGAAGACTTTCCAAACACTCCATATCATTGTGACCCTATTGGTCACACCTTCCATGATTTTCTCCAAATCATTGAAAACTACTGTATGTATATATTTTATATATATTTTTTGACATATATTTTTTTTATTTGATATTTAATTATTTCTTTATCAGTGTCTATAACATTGAATTTTTTTCTTTTACATAGTAGGTATATATTATAAAAACATGGATAAGACTAATGGTAGTAAATTACATGGAACCAGCAATACACTTTAAATATATATATTCTATCTTTAGGGATCTTATTATTAATTCCATCGATAATTCTAGCATTTGGATTACTTTATTCTAGAGGGTGATGTTTTATAAAATCGTTTATCTCCCTTTTATATAAACGAGGGATAATCATTTCCTTTATTAGACTAAACAAGAAAAGATTTAGAATTTGAGCTTGTACGGTTAGAAAAAACATACTTATTCTCATATATTGAATGTTTATATTTGACCAACTCTTTTGAGGTCATAGATTTGATAGCCTTTAATTATTAAACATTGATTTTAAAAGAATTTTCAAGAATTATTTTATCTTTTTCAAATCAATTGTTGTTACAATTCATTTTGTTTTTTTTTTGTGTAAATATTTTATTCATTAACTATAAAATTTTCTTTATTATCTTAAATGATTTTATCCTGATCACCCATATTTAATTTTTATTTATTTATTTCATCAAGAAGATTATTTTTAATTTTTAGAAACTATTATTTTCCTTTATTTTTACTTCCATATTTACTCTTTAAAAAGATTATTGTTTTCTTAATCATTATATTATTATAATGACATGATTCTAGTTATCCCCTAATCATTTTCTACATATAAGGTTCTTCACATGCTTGTTCCTCACTATTGAATGATTCTTCATGCTTCTCAATATGATCCCTAAAGTTTTTGAAATTTATAGGTTTTTCATCATATTACTGAATGCATTATAAAGACACTAATTCATATTATTTACTAATCATACATATCCCCTTTATTCATATAAAAATATTTCTTCCTTCATCATATGTTTTTATATTTTTTTTCATAAGACTTATCCTGAGATAAGTCACTTTGTTAATCTTCCTCATTTTTATTACTCTTTCTCCTTGTATAGTTTATTGAAAATAACCAATGATAGTATATTCTATGAATTTGAGTGTAATATTTCCTTTATAGTTTTACCTTATTTATAAAAAATTATTGTATATATGATATGTGATTCTATAATATTCATAATCATATTCTTCTTCTTCATCAGAATCACAAAAATCTTCAAATTCTTCTTCCTTAATTTTCTGCTTCCTCATGGATTTAAAATAGATTTCATTATTATATTTATTATTAAATGATTTAGCCTTAATCATTTCAAATAAAAATGATTATGTTAACAAACATATCAAGTGAAAGATCATATCTTACTTCTAGAGCATACATATTATGAAAATTTTATTAACAAAGTTCCTCATTAACTTTTTCAAAATTATAGAATTTTCCAGCTTCTTAGAAACACCTATGAGAAGTTGAATATCTAATTTTATCTTTGAATATTTTCAATAATTTTTTATTTTAAACCATTTGAATGTATTCGTATCTCCTTATATGGAATTGATTTTTCCTCTTTAACATTGATATTCCCTTCATAGCTTCTTTCTAACTCATCCTAAAATTATTCTTCTGCTTAATGTAATATCACCTTAGTATAAATATTCACTAGTATTGAAATAAGAATTTTATTTCTATATTAACCATCAAATTATAGAATCCTCTTATAACAAAATTACATTTGATGAATTATATAAATCACTAGAAATCCCATATTTATAGCGTCATTAACCCCTAAGGAAAGACATGGAACATAGGGTAAAAACATATTATTCCAGCAATGGTAATTAATTTCATCTAAAGAGGGAGAACCTATACTATAAGAATGTTCTTATTGTTCATCCATACAAGATTTGGATCGATTAGTGGGATCCTAGATGCTCTGATACTAATTTATGTGTCGTAGGAATGTGTTATCCACTGAGAAGGGAGATAGATGAAGTAGTGGTTAAAAATATTTTATAACTTCTTAAAATGAAATTAACCAATGAAATAAGTTATGAAATGATCACTTCAATATTATATATCAGCCCGTCTTGATAAAATTAAATAAATATAAGAAAAAGGTATAATTTTTTACAATATTCATCCCTAGGTTGGTGACTATGACCTTATTGGGATTTATATCATCAATTTATTAGACTTTACATAATAATATCTTCATCAAATAAAGATAAGTATACTAGGTATGATCTTGAAACGATTGATTCCAAACACATACAAAGTATCCCAATGAATTTAATCTCTCTCAAAATTTATAAATAATTCCATATAGATTAAATAAAGACCAATGGAAATATTTTTCAAGCTTCAACAACCATTGATAAATATCTTCTTTGGCAATCCTCCATGATGTTCTAATATGATTATGATCACCTATTAATGAAATTAAAATTTAGATAATACCAGTTGATCAATGATGGTTCGATCAGTTCATACACTTATCAATCTGAATTAGTTAGATGATCTTCATCCTAATCACAGAATACTCAGGTAATTTAAATTTTATCTTTTTAGAATTTTTCTCATCTTCAATATATATTCCACTAAATATTTTTAGACATATTTCTCTACATCAATTCTCATTATCATGAATATTTCTTATACAACAACTTCAATTTTTTATCCTGTATTCTTAACAACATATATTTTTCTAAATTCTAGAGATTTATTTTAAAAACTCATTAAATGAATTATATAAAAAATCATGTATTTTTTCAATCATCATTTTTATTGGGATTAATTACTTAAACCCTAAATAAGTTAAGATCCATTGTTTCTTATAATAGTGAACAAAACAGTATGTTTAATTAATAGATTAGATATTATTGAATTAGATCAGGAATGGTAATCTCAGTCAAGATATTGGAACAAGATAAACAACCAGTGCAGGAATATAAAGAGGACAATATATGTAACGTGTTTCGGTCCCAAGGGGACCTACCTGCATAGAGAGAATACCACCAAGGTAAGACGTTTATTAAGATTCAAGAAAGGAAACCAAGAACATATAAAGACTCAAATGCAGAGATTAAAAGGACCAAAAAACTATCCAAGGAGGTCGAGCTTGCTGAACTAGGTAGCAGTGGTCAACCCTGTCATGTAGAGTCAGCCCCGTCCACTCCTGGACGGACTCATGCACACACACAAGCAAGATACAACAACATACATGATGAAGAAAAGGTAATTTTCTATAGATACAAGAAATACAAACCAGGTCATTGTTAAGATGAAAATAATTATCAAAATTGTTACCACTTGAGGTGTAGTCTCTCAAATACCCAGAACCAAGACGATCTCCATTGAGAATCTGTCGGAGAAGTACTCCAGTTACAGGAGGTGGCACATACAGCGGCAGAAGGGAGTGTGGGTGGCCGGTATCTCCTTGACGGTTGCCTTTCTTCTACACGAAGCCAGAGAAGAACCTCAACCACCGAGTCTCTCCAACGAACCACAGAGAAAACCAAAACTTCACCGAGAAGAACTGAAAGGGAGTAAAATGAATGAGCGCCAGAGGAAGCATCAGGAAAGTCAGGAAGAGGCACGGGATGGCAGCTGCATGGATGGATCAGATCGTCACAATGGTATACATAACCACACCTTGGATAGCGCATAACCCATGTTACACAACAGGATAGGTGGTTGCGCCCAAATTTACCCTACTGGTAAAAGCGGTCGTTGAAGTACAAGTAGGGATCGAATCCACAGGGACCGAAGAAGTAACCTTGAGACGCTATGATTAATTGATGGATTGGCTATGAAGTGGCCAACTTTGAGGTAGATTTTAATTGGAGAACTAAAGATATAATTTAAATAAGATATAATAAAAAAATGATTTGAACTAAACAATCATTGATGGTGGGTTGATCTTAGGGTTTTTCTTGGGGTGGATTGGATGAATTTCTTTTCATAGAAAATTTCATGTCATTAATTCAAGACATATCCAACAATGAGATAATTCTTCCAAATCATTCACCAATTTAATCCCTACACAATTCCAAGGCTAATCACCAATTCACTTTGAGGATCACTTTAATGAGCACTCAAAGGAAATAGATCGTACTAGCACTCAAAATGTGTCATCATTAAAGTTGGCAAAGATAAGAAAGAATGTAACTCATCAAATGGAAATCCTAAAATAACGAATAGATTTAAATATTAAGTACATGAAATAACATTCAATCCCCGACCTTGCTACTCCCTTGGATCAACCCTTAAGAGGTTAGCCCTCCATTGATGCTATTCTACCAATGGAAGCGGGATGTAGACTTATGGGGGCGGAATTGAAGAAGAAGAAAATTATTAAAAGAACGAACACTCCACTGTTGTGTGATTGAAATCACAAGTACTGGTGTGAATAATTTCACACCATGATTCAACAGTATCAACGTGTGAAGAAAAGGAAAATAAAAAGTGAATAAGAAGAAGAAATTTTATTAAAATACTAAATATTAATGAAAAACTTACATTAGAGAAATTGACGATGCCATTACAAAACGAAAGCGAGAAATTACAATTGAAAGAAAAACATGGATTCAAAGGAAAATGTTAGATGATTATTACCTTCACCACCAGATCCTTATATAGTCATATTAGGAGCCTTATGTCCACCCCCAACAATAAATTCACTCCCCAACAATTAAGAGTGTCAAAAGGAGGGTGAAGAATCAAAAGGAAATTGACGTTTCGAAGTTGACCCGGAAAACTGTCCAGATTCGTCCTCCATTTTGACGTGTGCGTTTGACACTTACTATGGCCTAATCCGAAGGTGTCATAAATATAAAATATCTTCGTCCATGTGTCTTCTAGAAGCTCTCAAAATTTCAGGAAATTTTATTTATCCGTTTGGATGTTATGGTCGAAATGGTGGAACGTATTTCTGTGCATTAATGTCGGGTCCACCATTTAAATCTTAACTTCATATCCCTTTATCATCATGAAAACATCAGAATTAGCTCCGGAAACAGTTGAATAAAATGATCCTCACATTTTTATATTTCTACTGTATAAATTTGAGCTTCATTGGGCTTGGTTTCTGGGCCCCACATTGGTTTGATGGGCCTTAGGTCCATTATGCTTTTTCCAGAAAGTTTCTGGCTTCAGGCGCAAAATTCTCCATCTTCCTTTGAGATTCATCCATCGGACCTAAAAGATAAAATGTTCCAAAAAAAGTGATAAATCATATCCCAAAATTTAAAATTAATAAAATGAATATAATATTGTAAACAAACAAATGAATGATTGGGCCCAAATTTTCATTTTAAACATGAATTGCATTTTTAATGAGAAATGAAGTTCTATTTATGTAATGCACTAAAAAAATGTTTATGGACTTTGGAACAATGAATATAAAGATATTAACAATTAATATTAGCTACTTTCAGTGACTAATCAATAAGTAAGATAGCATTGCAAGAGGATCGAAGCCGGTCAAAGAAACACACCGGGAGCCAAGATGGACCGTCAGATCGCGCCCAATCGATGTTCCAGAAACATGATGTGAATCATCATAATGAAAAAAATTAACCGAGTTCCAGAAATAAAAAAAAGAATATATAATAGGATAGAACCGGAAATGGGAAAAGGCGCACGTAAGGTGTCATGAAACCATGAAGGATAATAAAACTAATAAAACAAATTGTGTTCAATAAACCAAACTAAAAAAAGAATTCATTTCATTGCAACCATAATACATGGAAGAGAATATTCAACAAATATCCACCTTGCAATAAAATAAATTAAATGATGGTGTTCTCTAAACCTACATTATAGAATTGTGACTAAATTCATAAGCTTAAGACAATGAAAGAATTTAGATAACAGAACAACCATATTCAAACTATCAGCCAGGTTATCATTACTGGGTATCTTGGTGACACTCACTTTCCCAAATTCTATAATATCACTAATGAAATGTAACATAATATCTATGTGTTTTGATATACCATGGAATACATAATTTTTAGATAGATGCAAGGAAAATTGGCTATCACAATGAACTATTATATTATCAGTAAATAATGACAACTCAAAAAGAAAACCTTTAGGCCAAATGGATTCATTGATAGCTTCTGTCAAGGTAATGTACTCTACCTCGGTAGTGGAAAGTGCAACCACTAATTGCATGATTCATTTCTAGTAGACCGGTCCTCCATATGCAAGAAAAAAAACCAATGATATAATTTTGGGTGTTAATATTTGCAGCATAGTCAGAATCAACAAAACCAAATATATCATCATCAAAATCAATATTCAAACCATATCAAATGCACAATTTAGAAGACATAGAAACATACCTTAATAACCATTTTAAAGCACCCCAATGGGCCTTACTAGGTTTCCCCATAAACCTGCTCAATGTATAAATATAAAAGGTTATATCTGGCCTAGAATAGACCATGGCATACATAAGACTTCCCACAATATTTTCATATGGAATCTTATTCATAAAGGCAGTTTCATCTTCATTCCTAGGGTATTGAGTTAAGAACAATTTAAAATGTTGTCCTAATGGAATATTTACAGGTTTAATGTGCTAAAAAATTTCTCTCTTTAATACCTTCCTAATATAAGAAAATTGGGATAAGTACAGGGTTCTGGCCTTCTTATCCCTAATAATGTCCATACTAAGGATTTTATTTACATGGCTTAAATCTTTCATTTCAAAGGCACAATTTAACAGGTGCTTAACAGAATTTATAGTCCTCATGTTTTTGCAGATTAAAAACATATCATCAACATATAATAAGAGATAAACAGACTCATGTATAGCAGTCTTGAAATACTCACATGCATCAAATCTTCTTCTAGAAAACTGATTCTCAATCATGAAGGAATCAAACCTTTTATACCATTGTCTGGAAGGCTACTTAATACCATACAAGTACTTTTGTAAAAGAGAATCATGATTAGGTTTAAACAGTTTTGGAAGTCTTTAAAGAGGAGACGTATAAATTGTTTCATCAAGGATACCATGTAAAAAAAGTAGTTTTTACATCAATTTTTTCAATATACAGATCAAATTTGGCAGAAAATTCAAGAACTCTAATGGATGAATGATTAAAAATTGGAGAGAATATTTCACTATAATCAATTCCTTCACGTTGAAGGAAGCCTTTGGCTAACATGCAGGCTTTGAATTTGATTTTAGTCTCTCCTACATTGTTTTCTTTCTTCTTATAAATCCATTTAGAACCAATAACATTCTAGTTTTTGGGTCTGGGAACAACAACCCAAATATTGTTCTTAAGAAGAGAATTCATTTCCTATTGTATTTCTCTCTGCCAACTACAGTCTTCTTTGGACTTAACAGCTTTCTTATAAGTTTTGGGATCATCATTAAACAAGTCTTGAGCTACATTGAAAGCATAGGCAGCAATATCTACCTGATTAAATTGGGATGGAGGTCTAATAACTCTCCTCTATCTATATCAAGTAAGCTGATAGTTGCTCATGTCATCAAGTTATTGGATCTCATGTTCTAATTCCGAACTGGAATCTGATTCAAGTTGGTCTTGGGTAACCGAAGGAGCAGGACCAACACTGGAATGGGGTTGTTCACCAGGTCTTAAAGGGACATCAACACCTAAATGTGTTAGGACCCCTATGGATTCTGCATCTTCTTCAGAAGATAAAATGGGTTTAGGTTCTTTGTTTTCTGACATACCAGATTCATGGAAGACAACATCATGGCTAACATTTCATTTTCAGTAACCAAGTTTATCAACCCATAAACGATACCCTTTAAAACCCTCTGGATACCCCACGGATATACACTTCACATCCCTAGGATCTAGCTTATCATTACATGAGTGTGAATAAGCTATGGATCCAAATATCCTATGGTGAGAAAGATTCAGGGGTGTGACCTTCCAAAGTTCTTCAGGTGTCTTAAAGGATTTGGAAAAAGACGGGAAACGATTAATGAGGTACACTGCTGTTGAAGTAGCCTCGGCCCAAAAGGACCTAGGGAGTTTAGATTGGGACAACATACACATCACCCTCTCAAGAACAATCCTATTAATTCATTCTGCTAACCCATTCTGTTGTGGAGTTTCCACAACAGTCCGGTATCATTTAATTCATTCAGATTCACAATATTCAACAAATTCATTGAATAGATATTCTAAACCATTATCAGTCCTTAAGGCCTTAAGTTTCTTATTACTCTCGCTCTCTACAGTATCTTTCTATTTCGTAAAATATTGAAAGTTATCAGAATTATGATTGAGTATATAAATCCATACTCTCCTAGAGAAATCATCAATAAATGTCACAATGTATAAGCCTCCACTATAGGAGGTGACCCTAAAAGGACCCCATAGATCAGAATGTACACATTCAAGAGGTTATATAGCCTTATACAAAGACCAACTGAAACTAAATCTCCTAGACTTCCCATATACAAAGTCCTCACAAAAAGGAAGACTGTTAGGAGTGATGTTACTTAGAAGTCCATGTTTCTTAAGCTCACTAAGACACTTGGCACTAACATTCCCTAGTCTTCTATACCAAAAAGTATTGGAATCAATTTTTGAACTTGTATTCAACTGATTTCTAAACACTTTACCATCTAACACATACAGAACATTGTGAAGGGTTCCTTTCATAACTGTGAGGGATCCTTAGGCTACTTTAAGGATTCCAGATCTAGACTTAAATTTTCACCCTTTCTGGTCAAGGATTCCTGGGGATATTAGGTTACTTTTCAATTCGGGTACCCACCTAACTTTCTCAAGAGAACTGACAGACCCATCATGAAGCTCAAGTAAAATCAAGACTATGACCGTAATGTGGAAGCTCCGGTTATTCCCTAGAAAGACCTCATCAGACCTTACTTCCCTTAACTCAGTAAATAACTCCTTCCTAAGACACATGTGGAATGAGCATCCTGAATATTGGATCCACTCATCTAATATGGCTATGTCAGTGATATTTAACACATCATCAATGTCAAAGTATTGTTCCACTAATACGAAATGGTCATTATTACAATCTTTGTAGTCACCCTTCCTATTAGGGCAGTTCCTCTTGATATGTCCAGGTTTTTTACATTGAAAACATTTGATTACCTTGCATTTATACTTGCTTCTATATTTCTTAGATCGACCACTATATTTTCTTCTACCCCTTGATTCACTTCAGACTCTAGTTTCACCTCTGTCCCTAACATTTAAACCATCAGCCTCATTTTTCTCACTACAATTTATTTGAAGGTCTTTAAAGTGAAAAGTAGATTTTACTTCTTTAAGATTTAATGTGTCTTTTCCATACATCATAGAGTCTTTAACTGAGTTAAATGAATCATCTAATGATGTTAACAATATAATTTCTTGGTCTTCACCATCCAATTTAATGTCAATGTTGGCTAGATCTGACAAGACATTATTAAATACATCAATGTGTATCCTAACTACATTTCCAGGGCGCATTTTGAATGTATATAATCTCATTTTCTTATATAGTATACTAACAAGTGATTTTTTCATATAGAGGGATTCCAATTTAGACCATATACTAGTAGCATAGGACTCATATGAAACTTCTCTTAACATTTTGTCTCCTAAAGAAAAAAATTATTAGATTACGGGCTTTCTTAAGTGTCTCATCGGGGACATCTACATAGGAGACAATAGCCTACCCATCAGGGGCAGTAGTGATGACTTTCTTCTTAGACCCAGCAAGGGCATCAATTAGGTCATTATGATCTAATAAGGTTGTCATCTTAATTATCTAGAGATTAAAATTGTTCTCACCATCAAAATTATCAATATAAAACTTAGTTGAACTCATAGAAACAAAACAGTAGGCTCTGATACCACTTATTGGGATTAATTACATAAACCCTAGATAAGCCAAGATCCATTGTTTTGTATAATAGTGAACAAATTGGTAAGTTTAATTAACATATTAGATATTATCGAATTGGGTTAGGAATGGTAATCTCATTCAAGATATTGGAACAAGATAAGCAGCCAGTGCAAGAATATAAAGAGGAAAACAGATATAATGTGCTTTTTCCCCAAGTGGACCTACGTACATGGCGAGAACACCACAAAGGCAAGACATTTATTAAGATGTAAGAAAGGAAAACAAAAACTGATACAGACTCGAATGCAGAAATTAAAAGGACCACATAAACAATCTGAGGAGGCCGCGCTTGCTGAACTTGGTGGTAGTGGTCAGCCTTGTCACGTAGAGTCAGCCCCGTCCACTCCTGGACGGACTCACGCACACACACAAGTAGGATACAGCAGTATACATGACGAAAAAAGGTAAGTCACTACAGAGCCTGGAACCACAAACCAAATCTCGGTTACGACAAAAAGATTATCAAAACTATTACAACTTGAGGTGTAGTCACCCGAATACCCAGAACCAAGACAATCCCCACTGATTCTCCACCGGAGAAGTGATCCAGTTGCATGAGGTGGCACATACAACAGAAGAGGAGATTGTGGGAGGTCAGTATCTCCTAGATGGTCACCTTTCTTCTACACGGAGCCAGATCAGAACCTCATCCACTGAGTCTCTCCAACGAACCAAAGAGAAAACCAAAACTTCACCGAGA
Organism: Viscum album; assembly: GCA_963277665.1. Classification (NCBI taxonomy): domain Eukaryota; kingdom Viridiplantae; phylum Streptophyta; class Magnoliopsida; order Santalales; family Viscaceae; genus Viscum; species Viscum album. The sequence continues at coordinate 113,477,248 of OY728139.1, read as the reverse complement.
AGAACTCTGGGGAAGCACAATGAATGAGCACTAGAGGAAGCATCAGGCAAGTCAGGCGGAGGCACGGGATGGCAACCGCGTGGACAGATCAGATTGTCATGATGGTTCACATAACCACACCTGAGGCAGCGCATAACCCATGTGGAGCAACAAGATAGGTAGGACGGGAATTGTAAGAGGATCGAAGTTGATCAAAGAAACACACTGAGAACCAAGCTGGACCATCAGATCATGCCCAATCAACGGTCCAGAAACATATCGCGAATCATCATAAGGAAAAAAATGAATCGGGTTCTAGAAATAAAACCAACATATAAAATAGGATAGAACCAGAAATGGGAAAAGGTGCACCTAAGGTGCCATACAACCATGCCGGATAATAAAACCAATAAAATGAATTGTGTTCAATAAACCAAACTAAAAATAATAATTCATTTCCTTGAAACCATAATAAATGCAAGGGCATATTCAAAAAATTTATGTGGGAATGTTCCCAAAAACATATAATATTCTATCCTACATTTGACATATATCATCATTATCATGTACTTATTTATTGAAACTGAAATCTACATGTCCAGGGAAAACAAAAATAAACATGGAGCTAGGGGTCTGAATTAATATAACTCGAGGGAATCCCCTCTAATAAGATTGATCCCTTCGGACTCCAGAAATTTCAAGTTGTAAAAATAGGAGATGTCAGCACCTTAAGTTGCAAGTGGAACAAGGTGGTTCACGACTTTATTTCCCTCATGCCAGGTGTGAATCATTCAGATGTCATTGGAGAGGATACCTCTGTATTTCCTGAAAATGTATGATATCGACCACGGAGGGGGACAGATTCCATGCAAGCAATTGAGCAGACTCATCAAATCAATTTCAACTTTGGAAATGTGGATGTTCCCTTGTTTGCATAAAGAGAGTCCAATGAAGAGAGCATGACCTCTGCCTAAAGAGAGGACCCGACACCAAGATACGATGTGAATTCCAGAATGAGGGATCCCTCAGAATCATAGATAGCCCCTACTCCTTTCATAATACCCGATATACAAGAACCATCAGAGTTGAGTTTCAGGCTCGAGAGGGGTGGGTTTTATCGGACCCAGTGGCCTTGCATAGAATTGCATCTAGAGTGTGGTACAGAGATTGTAGAATGGAGAAGTTGCAGAGATGGAGCCTCCCGCCAGTTTCTGGTGAAGCGAACCAAGTCAAGAAGGAGGTTCTTTATTCGGGAAATGATGGCTCTCTCAGATGAAAAATATACCTCAAACCTCACTTTATTTCTGGCATGGAAAAGGCACCATCACCTGGTGTGAAAGATAGTGGTCTTCACAATATGCTCTAGGTCTTTATCACTGGATCCATGAAACTAGTGGTCGAAGAAAGGTCCATCGCACAGAACATGGGTAGAGAAGGCAGTAAACTCACCAAAGAAGGTCCACATAGCTTGTCCCTAGTCTCCCTCAAAGAAGAGATGAAAAACACTCTTCTCCTTGGGGTTACTGCAATAGGGTAATCAATAGACCATAGAAATACCGCATCATTTGATGTGATCATCCGTGGGGAAAATATTATTCCGGATCTTCCAAGGGTGGAGATTTAACTTTGTTGGAAGTTTTTTTCACCACAGTGTTCTATTCGAGCAACCTGTAGAGACCTATGAGGCAAGGGACCGGTAAAAATCCTCAGTAGAGAAAGCTCCCAAGGAGAAGCGAGTGAACATGCAGTGATCCAGATCTAGGTTGACATCAATAAGGTTGAAGGTTCCCTGCTGATCATTATCCAAAATAGCCTTAATGAAGGTCGAATGGAAGTTGGCTTCCCTGAACGTAATGTTTGTGGCCAGGCATCCCGGGAACCTGAAGACCTTTCCAACCCAGTTCTGATGCCAAAAGGATATAGATCCTTCCCCAATGATCCAGTAGGTGTAGGGAAGCAGGGTTGCAACATGGGGTAAGAGCACTGACAGGCAGGGGGACGCCTTACTTTCCCCAAGATTAGTAATACGTTCGCAGGTGTTGTGTATACTTTTCAACCAAAGGGTTCTGCGTTCATTGATCTCCTAGGACAGCTTTTCATGCATACATTGAAGAGTATCATCAAGGCTATAGACATTAATTCCCCCTTCTTGGACTGGTCGCGCCAACTTTCTCTAGGAAACCCAATGTCGTTTGCCTCCAGCAAGGGCATCCCAGATAAACCGAGTGAGGATCTTGTCAATGCTATTGATGAAACCCTTCGGAATGTTAATGGATGAAAGGGCATGGATAGGGGAGGCCAGGAGAACGTTGTTAACCAAAGAAATTAGATCCCCAGAGGGAAGGAATCTATTTTTCAAGTTGAGGATCCCATCAGTAATTTTGCGGATGATATGTTCAAAGTCACGAATGTGAATTCTACCTACTGACAGAGGAGCGCCCATGTACTCCATAGGAAAACTCCCTCATTGCATATCCCTTAGGTGGAACAAGGTAGAGGACCAACTAGAGGAACATCTACTAGAAATTTAAAGGTTACACTTTGACTTATTGATGGCCTGCCCACTCCAATCGCAGTATTCATCTAAAACCATGATCAGGACACCGACCGATCTCCTGTATCCATTGATGATGATTAATGTTTCATATGCATACATAAAGTGGGAAATTGAGTGGAGGATCATCCTTCTTCTTTACAGTAGGATCACTCCACTATGCATTTTTTTGCCAATGAGGCGACTGAGTATGTCTTGAGTGAGGATGAAGAGACTCGGTGATAAAGGATCACCTTGCCTGAGGCCGCAAATCGCTTTGAAGAAACCATGGGACTTCCCCATGATGTTAATATCCATCCATGAGGAACTAAAACATCAGAAGATAAGATATCAGGACCAGAGAGAGAAGCCTATACCTGAAATAACTTTGTTGATGAAGCTTCATTCAATCATGTCGTAAGCCTTGTTCATATCCAGTTTAATTGTCAGGTTTGAGCCAAAAGATTTTCAGTTGATATCACTTATCATTTCTTAGGCCAGAGCGATGGCACCTTGTTTAGAGAGGCCCTTAATAAAATTGTGCTGCTCAAGTGAGATCCAGTGTGGGAGGTGCACCAAGATCCTTGAATTGATGATGCTCGCTAGGACTTTATAAGGAATGTTGCAAATGCTAACCGGTCTGTAATGAACAATGGAGGATGGGTTCTAGATTTTGGGAAGGAGAACCGGAGTAGTGGAAAATGTAACTCTGGGCAGGTTACCCCCTGAAGAAGTCATTGATGGCCTCAGATAAGTAATCTTTCACAATATCCCAAGAGTCCCTATAGAAATAGTTAGGTAAACCATCAGGGTCTGGCACACTGTTAGCTTTAAGGTTCATAACAGCCTCATAGATTTCTTCCTCCTCCGTAATAGCTCCTAGCTTCTCATTATCATGATGAGAGACTTGGCCTGAGATAATGTCCAGGAATATTGCCTCCTCACCCAAGTAACCATTCGACATGTTTAGGGTTGGGCCTGTAATAAGATCCTGAAAAAAAGAGTGTGCAAGATTCCCCACTACATCCCTTTAATCTGAGTACGAGCCATCGTCCAGCATAATGATTGGTTGGGTTTGCCGCTTCCTATGTTTCATGCATGCATGAAAATAGGTCGTGTTCTTACCAACCTCCGCGAGCCATCTTATCCTCGAATTCTCCCTTTCTAACCATTCCTATTATAGAATAATATCAACAAGGGTGACCTTCTTATTGGCCAGATATTTAAACATGATATCATCCCAGGTCTCCTCCAAGCTGGACTCAAGGCGATAAATATTCTTCATGAGGAATTCCATGTCCCTATAACTATGAGATAAATCTTTCGCCGGATTGAAGTATGTTCTTCAGCCTCCTCATTTTGTTGTGAAATTAATACTAGTGTCTCCCCTAAGACGGTTCATTCCATGAGTCTCTAACCAATTAGAGGTAACCTAGGAGGCCGAATCAGTGATGGAAAAATTTGAAAGCATCAGGAGACTCCTGACTCACATAAAGGGAAACCAGGAACGCGGAGTGATCTGAGGCACCACGCACTAGATGCTTAACATTGATGCCAGAGAATGTGGAGATGTCATGCATGTTCCTAAGGCAGTGATCCATGCGACTCCATGAGCACTGGTCCCCACGCCGGTTATTACACTATGTAAAATAGTTTCCCGAGTACCGAAGGTCGATGAGGCCCTCATCAACCATGAACTGAACAAAGTCCAAGCCTACTTTCCTTGGAAAAGGATCGTACCTTTATTCTCCTCCGGATTTGCAATGATGTTGAAGTCTCCCCCAACCATCTAGGGAGAGTTACCAGTATCGAGGGCACTGAGCTCACTCCATAGCAATTCCCGACATTGGGCATCACAACTCCCATTGATGAAGGAAACAGTGATGGACCCTTTGTCATGAGTAATCTTAGTAGAGATGTTTTGGTCACCTACCTAGATCAACTCCACAGAGAAGCTTCTATGCCATAAGAGTCATCTATGGTGATTAGAGGGATCAGTATGCATGGAACCATGAAGCTTGAGACTGCAGGAAACCTCATGGAGCTTGGAGAGGTTCTGCTTGTGTTCAAAGATAGCAACAAGGTGAATTTTGTGCTTGCAGACAAGGGATGCCAGAAAGTTTGTTTTGACCATGGCTCCAAGGCCACGGGCATTCCAGAAAAGAATGGGAATCATTGACCCTATAACACCCTATCATTTTCTCTAGCATATTTAGCCTTCATGAGGAGGTAAGGTGAGCATTCCCTTAGCTTTTTTGGCTGCGCCCTCGTGAAAATTCCAGGGCTACTGGAATGAGTCGAGGAGGGTGGAGAAGAGGAGACCCGAGGGAAGAGGGGCTTTAAACTTTGAGTGCAGGCAGGAGACTGAGCCTTTGGTCAAGAATCACCTCAAACAGGTGTGAAGGCCTTAGGAAGAGGAGTTCCACACGAAGAGATGGCATTCCTGGGTTCAACAATAGGATCAGGTTGGATGGGAGGGATCTTGGAAGCTGACGAATCTGAAAGGAGGGGTGGGCCGAGCTGAGAAACTAACACTGGCTGAAGTATGAGGGGGGATGGGACGCTGAAGGCCCGACCCCTCAGGTTCATTGAAATCCCAACGTCATACGCCATAAGAAGTTTGAGGATAGAAGGTTCAGCTGCAAGGGAATGCAAAAAACTGTAACAAAGAGGCCACAAGGAAGACCCAGGTCCCTTCTCACCATCTTGAAAAGGGGAAGAGAAAGATGTGGAAACAAGGGCCATGGAGGGGTCCTGATGACCCTCTGAAGACACATCGTTGAAGAGAAAATCTTGTGCGCCATCTAAGGAAGGGGAGTCGGGCTGCTGAAGATCTGGGGGAAACAGAGGAGTGGTCTGACGACGACCGCTTTGATGTCGCTTCTTACAGACCTGCAGAGAATGGCCCTGAAGAAGGCAAGATGAGAAAAATCCCGGGTATACAGGATATGTCACGACCCGTCCTCGGGGCCCGTGTCGTGACTACCTCAAGCCCGCCTTCCATAGGCCAGGGGCTGGCGACTAGCACCAAAGGCGTAAATCCCGATAACTGGGAAGGAATTGCCTTTATAAAAGTAAACAAAACACCACAGAGTACAAGCGGAAGTAATACACTAAGTACAAAAAAAGTGTTGAAAAGTAAATGGGACAGAATACAAACCCAACTGAAAGTAAAGCTACAACTGAACGAAGTACAATAGAAAAGACAAGCAGCTGGAAGAATAGAAGTAGCTCCAAGGTCGTCCACCTCAGATCCTACCTGAAGGGTAGGTACAGATAGCGCAGCTCCTGGATCGTCCACCATGGATCCTACCTGAAGGGTAGGTACAGATAGCGCAGCTCCTGGATCGTCTACCACGGATCCTACCTGAAGGGTAGGTACAGATAGCCTCCACAACGATCTCGCCCGTCAACCTCCTCCGAGTATCGTCTCGTCGTGAAGTCCACCTCCGGATACTGACTCGTCCTGAGGTCCACCTCCGGGTACCGTCCAGCCCTCGAACACTCGGCCTCTGTCAGCGCTGCCTGTCGTCTGCAACCAACACAACGAGGTGCGGGCATAGCCCGTGCAGGGGTGAGTATAACGATACTCAGTAGGAACCCTGAGACCCTCAAGGTCTCACTAAATCCAAAATGGATAACCACAAAGAAAGATCTCAACAGATAACCTCTACTTAGATATATGCCCATACATGTACCTAAGTTATCAAGTAACTCATCTCAATCATGAGGAAAAACAAAGGTTATGAAATCAATGGATAACCACTACCTAGGTATATGCTCATACATATACCTAAGTTATCAAGTGACCCATCTCAATCATGAGGTAAACACAAAGGTCATTGACTCAGCTCAAACCAGGATTTTCATTATCGAAACCGTAACTGCTGAAGAGCTCCGTCTCTGACGAGTACAGTGATCATGTCACGACTCAGAGGTACTGCTTACTAACCCAAGACTGCTGAGATACTCCTCTTATCGAGTATCGTGGGACTGTCACCTCACAAAGTAGGGCTCCTCCGCCATGGGTCTGCCACCTCACACAGTAGTGCTCCCCCTCATAGCCTACAGAGGTACTCCTCCTGTCGAATACCGCAGGTCTGCTGCCTGCTACCAGGTGCTCCGTCCGCCATGGGTCTTCATCCAAACACAGTAGTGCTCCGTCCACTAGGCTAGTCGACTCACTCCAAGTCGAGTCGGTCAAGCAGTTGTCAGGTCTCAGCCGGCTACACGGTCTTCGTACTCCGTACGCTCGTCTCTGGGAGGGTCCGCTCCACGAGCTACAGGTCGATACTCCAAGTATCACAAAGTTCCACGAAGAAGTATCTCAAAGGACCGCTCATCATAGGGGTCTCAACGCAATAGACGGCGCGTCAATCGGGCGCCCGATCTGTGAGTTATTAGCCTTTTCGTCCTAGGGGCCCGGTTGGTTTCGTGTGTGAACCAACCCGACCGTATCTCAATTGTACCCCGAACTCTCATAGGGTATACTCATAGGGAATTTTTCTCAACGTGATCACTAATGCCATTGACGGTTCGTCAAACGGACATCTCGTCTGAAAGTTATCAGTTTTTCCGTTCCAGGGGCCCGGTTGGATTTCAGGTTCAATCCAACCCGGCCACTATCCAACTGCGTCCAAACCTCAGGCAAAGTATGTCAAAATTTCCGTCTCATCAAGAGGAATCCAACAAAGTCGACGGCACGTCAATCGGACGTTCGGAGCTCAAGTTATAAGCGTTTCCGCTCCGAGGGCCCGGTTTGTTTCGGGTTCGAACCAACCCGGTCATACCCCACGTTCTCTTAACCCTTAAGTGTAATATACCTAAACGATCGTCTCGATCCAAGGATCGCATCGAAACTGACGGTGCATCGATCGGAGATCTGTAACCCAAGTTATGGGTGTTTGAACGGATCTGTCCGAAAATAGGGGATTCAGGCCCGGTCCGACCCGGTCCGATACCCCCCCCCCCCCGGGTCGGCCCGAAACCGGGTCTGGGTCCGGCCCATTAGGGCGTGGCCTGGCCCGGTGGGCGCGGGCGGCCCGGGTGGCCTGCTGGCTCGGCCAGCTTGGCCGTAACGCACGGAGCGAAGGGGGCGCTACCCCCCGGTTGACGGTGAACCGGCGCGACATTCAAGTCGCGCGCCCTTATTCCGGAACGGCAAAGCCGTTCCGGTTCAACCCCTGCCGCCGCGGCCTTCTCCAGCGACGCGTCGCCGCCGTTTTCCGCGGACCACCGGTCGCGCACCGGTGGTCCGTTTCTCCTGTCGTCTGCGCCTACGGTCATGGGACCCGAACTTCACTGCGGAGTCTTCAAATCGCATTTGCGGCCTGTTCCGTCATCGCCCGACGTTCCGCACATCAGTAAATAAACTGCGGAGTCTTCGAATCGCCTCTGCAGCCCCAACTCCGACCACGGTTTCGTTCGGCCTCAACGGCGTCGCGCTTCTTCATCGTGTTCCTTCCTGATTCCGCGCGGTGTCGTTGCACCGCGCCGCCTTCGTTCGAACCGCAATCAAAACAGCATCGAAGGGGGAGGAGGGTTGGTCGTGTTCGTGCGGTCCGACCTCCTCCCGTTATTACGATAACAGACGGCCCAAATAGAAGTCGATGAACGACAAAGATTTCACAAACAAATAAATAACCCCTACGGTTTTTCCCGCAATCAAGAATTTTCAACCCGCAAACATATTCTTTCGCAGATCAACTTAATATTTAGTTGATCTGCGTTCTTTGTTTTAGAATGAAATAAACATGGGTTCATTAACATTCACAAATTAATTCTCTACCTTGATAACGAGTTGATGTTCGAAGAGCGTCGCGGAAAGCGGCGTCGCGGGGCGTGGTTCCGTAGACGTCGGCGGCGTTCGCCCTATGAAGGATGCGGCGCGTCGTCGTTCTTCGACGAAGGCGTCTCTCACCGGCTGCGGAGAGGGAAGAACGACACGTCATTCACTCCGTGCGGTGACAGCGTTCTTCGTCGGGTTCTTGACGTTCTTCGCATTCTCCAACGAAGAAGACGAGTTCTATCTCCTCCATTTCCCCACACAACCTATCAACCAAAATAAATTAAGACTTTGTCTTAATTTATTCACACATGCCTACAGTTTTAAAATTCAAAACTAATTCAATTAATTAATGTGTTCAATTAATTGAGTAGAGTGTGTGTTGGCATTCATTAAAAGAGAAGAGGTAAAGTCACAACATTAAGGAGGAGTTTCAAGAGGTTATGGGGAATGTGAAAAGGTGGGGGCTCATGTGGGCCACACCTCTCCTTTATTCTCTCAAGGGAAGTTACCGACCCAACTTCCACACAAAGGATAAATCTACTTAGAATAAAAATAAAATTGGATTACAAATTTTATTTTATTCTTCACTTACACCTCAAATTTTAAACAACTCCTTCCGAGCAAACGCACCTTCGAAAAAGGTCTTCTTAAGCAATTACCGGCGCTGCGGTTCCATCGGTGCCTTCAGATTTTGATTCTGATCACCGGTTCAAAAGTTAGAAAAACTCGTTCGTTCGTTCACTGAACGTACCCGAGCTAAAGTTTGGAACTTGATTCCGGGCACACCGGGCCTCGGAATCAGATGCCGTCAGAAGCCGCAGTCTCGTAAAATTCTAAAGAAATTAATAGAAAAAAAATTTACTTGAAATTTCTCGATCTTTACACGATATATTTGGGAGATCTTATCACGTGGGGCCAGGAAATACCCATTTCAACGCAAATGCGTGCCCCCGACGCATCAGAGCGCACGAGTGCGTTCATCCGAGTAGAGGAAACCGTTCTCCAATTACCTTGAGGAACCCTTCATTCTGAAACGGAAGTGGGATCCCAGGAAGGCAAATCCATACAGCTGGGATTGGATTCTCTATTCCATTGAGAGCTTCCATCGACCATCGGGGCAGGTTGAAATGCCATCTACCCATCACAGGCGGTGCTTTGCACCAAGCCTGGAGAAAACCCGCTTCCGCACTGAAGACCAGACAGAAGGCATTCCTGTGTAGAGCGGAAATCTTCGGTGGGCAGAGCAGGCCCCGAGAGCTGACGAAGCATTGGAAAGGCGCGATCGGGGGTTTCGCCGCACTGAACCTCACAACCAGGGTCCATTTAAGGCAGGCTGCTGCCTCCGCGAAGGCCGAAGAGGGATCTTCCGGAGACAAGCAGGAGCTTTCACGGGAGGACACCGGCGAAGGAATAGGCACTGACGGAAAGCAGGGGCGAGCAACGAGCTGCAAAGGTCATATCCTTGAAGGAGAGACCAGATCCAGGGGCGATCGGGGGCGCCAATGCGACAGGAGCACAAGGGAGGAGCCAGGATCAAAGGTTGTCAGGATCGAAGACGCCGACGCGAGACCTGTTGACGAGGAACCAGGGGCCGGAAAATTTTGAAATTGTGGCGGTGCGTGGAGCACGTGCTCACGATCAGAGGAGAATGAAACCATTTTCACTCATTTTACATTTAACATCCATCACGAGTTAAATTCAAGAAATTCTCTTCTTCTACATTGAACTACAATCACTACTAAAATAATTAAATAATGAATGAATTTTTTAATATAAAAAACATTCCTATAACAATATCCCCGAGTGTCAATTAGAATAAATTTGATTCACATCATCTCAAACCTAATCATTTCATGAATATTTTTTTTCTTAAAATAACAACTTTTTAATAAAACATGATATGGCCTCTTGAATAACGAGTTTATTTTAATGCGATTAACAAATTTTAAATCAGCATCTAATCATCCTAATTTCATTCTAAAATTATCTTTTGGAGATTCTCATTCAACAGGTTCATCATTAATCTCAATTGATGTTTTTAAAATATATTTATTTTAAAAAATCATTTAATTTTAGTAGTTATCACCCATTTTTATTTCTCACATGGATCATCTTGACTGATAGTTCACTTGTGATGTCCACTGAATATCAACTTTACCATCATCATATTTTAATATCTTAGAATATGTTAATAATGAATTTATAATAATTTTAATACCTTTATAATCTCAAAAAATTTCAAATTGTTGAAATGTAATAATTCCTACTGTTTAACCTTATGAAGTCCTCAACACTACGATTCAATATATCTAAGAAAAAGAAAATTATGAATTTTTCAAACATAAAAGGTTACACCTTACAAATATGAATCATAAACTATGATATAGATGAACCTTATGATGTTTCTCAACATTATGATGACCTTTAGATAAAAAATATGAAGATCCAAAGCATGGTTCATGAATTTTTCAAAATCACAAACATTTTTTAGAATATAACATATAATGTTCAGCTAAACCATATGAAGTACTTTTATAAACATTACAATATTTGACATTATGAACTTCAAAAAATGAACTTTATGAAGTTGGTGTTCACATAGTACTGAACCTTATTAACTACATGAACACTAAAATGTCTCCATCAAAACCTTAAAAAGTACATACTTAAGAAAAATAACAATAAAATCAAATTCCAAAATTGATTCCCATATTCACAAAAGCAACTTATAAATTTATCTTTCACTTGAAAAAGAATCAAGAAAATTTACAGCACCGCAAAAAATGGTCTAATTTTATTCTTAAAAAATATGGAAAAAAATACAACCATGTGAAGACATCCTAAAAAATACCAATGGATTCTTCATGAACAAATAGAAATCTAAGGGGTGCATTTTATTTACACACAAAAAAAGCGTTCGACGTAATTTTACATAAAATCGATGATATTGTCCTTCTATAGAAACCACAACTCAAGTGTTGACATAAAACTATTTTTTAACTTGAGGAAGATGTAGATGGGATCTCTATGTGCTGTAGGATTTCTCAGACAATAAAGGATAGATATTCATTAAAAACATTACTCGGTCTAATGGTGTAGTGGTGAGAACATATAACTAGGATTAGGCCATGTGTATCATCTATTGTTGAAAAAAGGTGTTTGGAAACATTAAAAACCATTCTTAAGGGTCTTATGGGTACTTTTTCTCCCCAAAAAACACATTTTTTTCAAGGTACCCTATTGTTAATGGTGTAGATTCTATCATAGTATTTTCTTTAATATATCATGAAACCAAAAAAGACATACACATCAAAATTTGTGTCTATTTTTAGTTGGAAAGTGTTTTTTCAAATTAAAGTATTATATAGTGAGAACATTGTACACATGTCCTAGTTTGCACACCCTACCTCACAAGCTCAAACTCATAAGAAACTCCATCCATGCTTAGATCCTTTTCTTTCATTCCCTCCATGTTCAATACCATTTTCATAAATTTCTTACGTGAGAGGACCCTTGTTCCTCTATTACACACACTAGTGCTTGTGAGAACTACGTTATGTCGTCGATCCTCACAAACACAAGTATAGAACGACCAATATATAGACTCCCTTAGATCCCCATTTGATAGACTCATATAAGTGGAATCAATGAATGAGCTTTGAATTACCAAAAATTCCCACCTACATTCAGGTGACTCCTATGTATAAACCTATTGTAAATAATCCTTAGGTGACCAAAAATTTGGTCACCACATGCTCTAGACTCCCTAGACATACCATACTGAGGATCAAAGCACCATATCCTCTTGAGGTGTTATAATAGAGATCCACACACCCTAGAAGTCATAAGGATAAAACACTACAATTCCATATTCACTCTCCATATCAGAGGTATCCCATAAGGTAGAGCCTTTTCCAAGGACGCTATACTAGGTAAGGAATTTTCCCATACCTCTATAATAGGCCTATCCATTTTTAGGCCCCTATATAAGTAAAAACATTTTCCATAGATCAGAGAATAGGGAATAAATTTTCTCATGCACCAATATTAGGGAGTTTCATCTCCAAGGCCCCTATATTAGGTAGATCATTTAAATGGGTCCATATACTAGGGAAATCATTCACCTAATCCCCAATATCTGGGATTTCCTTCTTAGAAGCCTCAATAATTGGGAGACCCTTTATTGAATCCCCAATAATTGGATGGGACATTTCCTAAGGCCTTTAATGGTAGGTACATCCTTTTCCCAGACTTCTCTACTTGGGAGAACCTTCTCCAAGGTCTTAATACTTGGGATCCACTTTTCTATAGTCTACTAACTAGGGAGCCACTGATACAGACCTCCTTCCCAGGAGACAATTTATCCAGGACCCCTTCCTAGGATTAAATAACTACCATATATTCCTTGAATGAAGATAATTATATTAGTTTCCTCATATGTGTCATGTAAAGATACATCTCTTGGATCCAAAAATGCATTCACAGGGATTCCCAGGCAAAGAGAATCTACTTAGACCTCCAACTACATGTAAATCCCAAAACATACCTTCACCTGATTCATCCATCATGTTTAAACAATATGGGCCTCTTAGGAGGTGTGAGACTCAATCATGTCGTCTCCTTTATAGTAATCAATAGATATGATGAACCCAAAAAGGGGAACCTATTCATATTCCCAATTCAATCTTCTATTACCACCCCTTTTATGGTACACAAGACCTATATGGGCCTCATATATACTGTATGACCCAATCATATCCTTCCCAATGTAGTTAACAATAAGAAGAATGAATGACAAAGGTATTCTCGTGTGTAAGTACCACACCAACCATTTCTCGACACCTTTTTCCTAACAGACCTAGTAGCATGTCTTTTAATGGCATATAATACATTCTCACTTGATGATATTAATCTACATGGTATAGCCCTATCATACGGTCTTAAACATTGTACTAAAACTATGTGTGCTTTGATTCCTATTAACCATGATACAAAGGATACCAATTTAAGGTTTAATTCCAATAATGAATTGTTTTGTGATGGAAAACCATTAATTTAACACCCTAATATTTTTGTATATATTTTTCATTAATTGAACACTATGTTTAATAACTTTCTCTACACACAATACAAAAACAAAAATGAACCACGACACATTTTATTTATATAAATAAAACTTATGTAATGTAGTTATTGAATTGATGGGTATAAGTATAGGAAAATACATAATTAAATACCATTATAAATAAAAATAAAATTCATTTCAAATACAAATTAATTGATAAATTTTAATATGTATATTTAAATAACTAATAAGATCATTTTATGATTAAAGATTTTTTTTCTAAAAATTTAATTTTATGTGCTAGGCATTTTAATTTAAATAAACTATGTATAATTCAGGTTAAGGATGATAATATACATTTTAGACATGAATAATATATTAAAAAACATTTAATTAGTAATTGATAGTAAAAAATAAAATAATAGTTAATATTTATAAAGTCATATTCCCATTAAAAGGTTTTACATTATATTTTATATTTCTATATAAATGGTAAATTGGTATGTTTTTTAATGTTAATTTTAAAAATTAATGTTTATTTTTTGATCAAGAATAACAATAGTAAATTAGAATTATGTTTTTGGGGTTTTTTCTGAAATTATGATTTTTAGTTGAATACTAGAAAATAACATTTTTAAAAATACCATGATATTTATGATATTATTTTTAATAATACAAATATTATTATTTATGAATCACTACTAAAAAAGACTATGTATTTAATATATAATATTATACTTTTAAAATAGTATGTTAAATTTATAAAACTTATATTTAATATTTTGTAACTCACGCAATATTTAATTGAAACAATAAAATTGTTTATGGACGTTTTTTAATTAAAATATCACATGGTGGATTTTTGTTTTGGAGTGATTTTAACACTAGATAAATCTTTTTTGAATAATAATAAACCAATCAGATTCATTTAATTGTAAAATAATTAAAATTTTATTTAAACCTAAATTTTGCGTGTCAATATGCACTTTTTCTAAAGAAATTGGTATATGTTATAGTGTAATAATTTTAAAATTAATATTTACCACCCTTAGAAAGAGTATTTATGAAAATTATAATCAAAATTATTAATCAAATTTATCATATTAGTAAATTATTCGAACATTAATTTTTTACATTAAAACATCTTTGTGATGTTAAAAATGAGTTATCGCGGTAAAAGTAAATTTTGATAAAAGTTAACAGTGATAAGAAAAGTTTAAATCTGTAAAAGGGTGTCCCAAAAATTAATTTTTGATAGTATTATCTATCTTAACATGTACCATAATCCACTATTTCCATTACTAGATCCACGTGACCATTTAACAGTGACATTTCCTTTTATATTATTACAAAAATTCCACTCACCTCATTTATAAAATGAGACTTCCACTACACCTTTACATATTACCTAAAATTCAAATTAATCATGAAAATATACCCTATTTACTTATCTTATAACCCCATTCGATGTTCATAATACTATTTTAACTTTATTTAATACAACGTCATCCATTTCCAAAGGATCTTTAAAGAGGAATCTTAAACTCCCAACATTAGTATTATCCGCTCTATAACATTCTTTTCTATATCTTTTTCATCCACCCTCATCTAAACCTACAATAACCATTACAACATGATGAAATAAGAATTAATTATATTTTTATATTTTTATGCATTTATGTAGAAATCATTATCCACTTTTCACTTTTTTGTATAGAAAAATGAAAACTTTGTTCATGTGTACGTGCAGACTACAACCTCCATAAGCGATGTCATTCATTTTTAATATCCATATTAAATGGATGATTAATTTTTTAAAGAATAAATATTATATTAAAAAATATTCAAAAAATGCACACAACCTCTTACTATATTTCCTTTTTATGGAAAACAAGAATGTCACCTGTGTGTACTTGTAAACTACAACCTCCATAGAGAAATGTATTATGTTTTTCTTTTAGAATTGTAATATATATAAAAATCTATTGAAATAAAATTTTAAAACATAAAAAAAATTATAATATAATATTTATATAATAATTTTATTTTTATAAATGAATCATTTTCCTAACCATAATCACCCATCAATTATGTTTTTGATTGGTTTAGTTTAATAGTAGACATGAACAATGATATAAATTTCATTCAATGATGAATATAAAAGATTAAATACTTGTAATATTAGAAATAAATGATAAAATAATATATTTTTAAGGTTCTTTAAAGGTTATACTAATATTTAAATTACTATTAATATACAACCTATTGTTCATTAAAAATTACCATAAAAACATGCCCCCGATTTAATCACTAAGATTCATAACCAAAAATATCATAGAATGAAATTCAAATTTATAAGTAATTATATAATAACTATTAAAATTAATTTATTAATATAGTAATAATGAACTTGGTATAAAAAACTATTATCATTATAAACTTTACAATGAATTTGAAAAACAATTAAAATTTCAAACCGCTGGTGATGAAAATAAACTATAACAGACATTTAAATGTATAATAAATAATAAAAATTTAATAATATTATGGGTAATAGATATGGATAATGTTATTAAATAACTAACTAATATAGTTACTTGTGTAATACCGTAGGTTAGATCACATAAAACTATATGTGAATTCAAGGTAACAGTTTTATCTCAAATTTACCTTCTTTGAGACACATTTTTTATTATATAGAATTTTTTTTAATATGGTGTACATGATTCCTATTTGAATTATTATATCATCATTATTATTTTTATTAATGGTTTTTAATGTTATAATTAATTTTTTCTCTTTTAATATAGTTTCAATTTAATGTTATATAATTCGTAAGGGGTTCATGTCACAATTTTCATTCATTGAAACATATTTCTTATTCACCACATATTTAATTTTTTATGATATATATACTACCTATGTTTTTATTTTTATCAAATATATAATGAAATTAAAAGGATTTAAAAATATATATTATGTTTTACCATTTATGTGTTTACGATTTGAGATATAAGAAATTTGTATGTGATTTTGTTAACTCAAACCTCCTTTCTATATGTTATAAATCTTCATATTGAAATTATAACTTCTATGCTTGGTTTCTTCAACCATAATATTTAATATTAAAATATATATTTCTATCAGGGAAAAATGAAATTTTTTCTAAACTATTCCTCCTTGTTGAATATTTTCTCCTCAAAATTATGACATTCTTACAAATAATTCTCATTCTCTTAAATAGTTATTTTTCTTTAAAGTTATATTTTCTCTTCCCACTAATGATATCCATATTTGAAAATGTAATTTTTTTATTTCAAAATACCTTCATATTTATATTTATCTCTTTTTAAATGGATGTTTTTAAATCTTTTTAGGATCAGGGTTTTAAACAATGTTATTTAAAAATATTACAATGGGGTTCCTTTCATGTTTCCATGTTTTATACTCCACTACAAATTTCCTCAAGATAAACTTTATACCTTTATTTAAAAACTCTATTATTGAATTTTATTTTAAAAATAAACTTTTTTTTAAAACTTCACATCACCATATCAAAATGTATTTGGAATATTACCCGTAACTTCAAATTTTTTTGGTAATAAAAAAAAAATGTTTTTTGAAATATATTTTTAAGGAATTCACATGTGAGCAGATTCATTCACTATGATGACCATTCCTATAATCAAGATTCCTTTCCATGTTTTAATTTTTTTTACCAAATTTATATAATTTTTAATGATTTTAAAAATAAAAGGTGTATTCCCCCTATCTTTTTTAACTGATTTATCAAATGATCTTAAAAAGGTAGATTTCATCTATGTCAACATTAATACTGTTCTTATGATATATAGGGGATAGTTTTTATTTCACTATGTAACATAATTATATGGATGGATTATGGAATGTTCTAGGAATCTTGTTCATAACGAATTGATATTTTTCAATAGTAAATTATGTATTTTTTAAAGTATGACTGTTTTCATGTTCTAATGGCACATAAATGTATGCAATATTTTTATGTGAAAGGTGTATCCCATGTAACCATATAATGAATTGTGTATAGTTTTATATCTTAGGGGTTAATAATGATAAAGAAGTTTTGATTCTTGATCCACTATTAGAAACATGATGTAATGATCGATTCACCATGGGAAACAAGAATTAATTCAAGATCCACTATAGGAAATAAGAAACAATTCTTGATCTATAAAGGGAAATAGGTTGTGATTCATGATCCCGCTATCATGGATTATGGAGAAATCTTATTTTTCAATTTTATTTTTAGTAAGATATTTCTCCAATTCCCCTATTTTCTCATATTCTTATAATCTAACCCTTGATGAAATATTTATGTGTTTTACCTTACCAATCGTTACATATCACATCACTATTATGTTTCCATTCCCATTGTCCTAATGATGAGCTTAACCTATGAGGTTTCAAGAAGGGTATATATTGTGGTTTGATTATTTAAAAATGTTCCCAAGTATTATAAAATAAGATTCTTATATATATGATGCTGAAAATACTACTACTTATATTCGTTGAATTTCATGATTATTATGAGATATAATGTTTCACATATATAAATAATGTCAAATAAAGATATATTCAGCTTTAATCATACCACTTGGTATCCAAACCTATGTCTAAATTATATTTTTTCAGAACCAGACACATATGTGTGGGTCTGGGGCAACATAGATAGTATCAAAGTAAGGATTTATTAATTTTATGGATTAATTTAGTAATTTTTTAGGATTACATTAGTTAATTGTATGGGATAATCATTAGATAACATTATTAAAATACATATGGATAAGCCTATTTATATGATGACATTATGATTTTTTGGTAAATTAGATATTTTTTGGTTTACTATAATTGGAATCCCTTTCTCAATACAAAAAATTTGATGTCATATTTGGCCCAGAAGCATCTATGGGTAATAACCCCAAAAATACTGGTTGGGTATTAACTTAATATTAAAATGTTGTACAACAGCGAATCCTTAAATAATACTTCATATGGAACTCTTGATGTATTTTCATTAGTTAATTCCCTTTCTATTTATATATTCTTAAATATTTGAAAATATATTGGCTAGAAAAACTAATAGGGAATGAATATGGATAACATTTATTAAGTCATAGAGATTCAATAGTTTAGGTATACATTAATTGATATGTGTTGTAATGGATAAAGGCATTGTTGAATATTTATAAAACACATTTTTTTTGAGATTATAATATTATATGAAAGTTCATGATAATTTCTGGATAATTATTTTTGGGATTAGGCGAAGATGGAAAAGAGAAATTAAATTCAGGAAATTTAGTCTAAACCAAAATTTTCATAGGATAAGAAAATAGTATCATAAGTGAATACATATTTGGATTCATTTTTCATATTAATATGATCATTTACTCTTATTTTATTGAATATTATCACAACCATTTTTGTTACATACAGGGTCATGAAAATGAAGCTATAAAATGTATGGTCCTAGATACTCTTATAACAAACTAAGGATGAATATTTTTCTTAGATAATGGAAAATTTCAATACATTAATATCTTTATAAAAAATATGAGTCTTCTAATATGTGATAATATAAGGTAGGTATCTTAGAAGAAATATATTTTTAGATTCCCATAAATCCTATATAATCTTTTATTAGAGAATGATAATTAAAACTGAAATAGCCTAGTTTGTTTATTTAGGGGGATGTAATTCAATTATATTTTATTATGAATTATCCTTTAATTAAATATGATGTTTAATATCATGATCTACACATAACAACGAACCAAAAAATAATAAAAAAACCTTTTTTATTAATATAAATATAATTTTCACAATGTTTTCATTAAATTAGTGGGTTTTAATATAAGTAAAAAAATTATGGAATATATATAAAAATAAAAATAAAGATAATTTTTAACACCGAATCATCGATAACATTTAGTTAGTATTTTAAAATAACTAATATTATCAATTTAGGATAAAAAATATATTTTCTGAATAAGTTATATCGGTTCTATGTATTTATATTTTTATAAACTAAATAAATTAGGTTATTATGATGAAAAAAAATATTTTTTACATGAATAATATATTTTCCCTAATTTAATTAGTAATTGATAAGAGAAAATAATATAATCTATTTATATTTAAAAAATATTTTTCCAATATTTTTTTTTCAATTACTTTTATATTTCCATTTAAATGTTAAATTACTCAATTTTAGAAATTTATTTTCAAAAAAATAAATTATTTTTTAGATTCAAAAAAAAGTATTTACATAGGATTACATTTTCTTTGGATTTTGGTTAATGGATTGATTTTTAGGTGAGTAGTGAAATATATTTTTTTTACACGTAAATATATTTTGATGATGTCATTTGGATATAATCCCAATATAAAATTTTATAAAGATTTTTTATATATTAAATTTTCATTTATGAAATTTAAATATTAGGTTTTGAATATAAAAAAGATGTTTAACATTTTCTAACTCAAGTGATATTTTAATACAATAAAGCATTATTTTTGCCTCGTCATTTAATTAAATATTTGCATGGCGGATTCTCATTTTCTAATTATTTTAAATATAAATAAATGATAAATAATAAAAAAAATTATGGTCATTAAAATCAAAAACCATTTATAATTGTACCAAAAAAGTGTTTTTTTCATGAAAATTCACTTTTTCTAAAATAATTGTTTTTTACACGTCAAGTGCGATGATTTTAAAATTTACTTTTCTCAACCATAATTATCTATGTTAAAATAATAATAATAATTTTTAAATTAATTAATAATTTAATCCTTAATTTATGTCTTTAAAATTGACTAATGTGGTTACGAATGAGTTACGGTGGAAAAATATCATTTGGGTAAATTTTAAAAGTAAAGTGAAAAGACAAAAAACACATAATGGTTTTTTGAAAAATGAATATTTGAGATTAGTATACCACTAACCATGTTACATGATTCAATATTTTCAATAATTGGATTTAAATGTCCTTTGAATAGTGATTTTAACTATTATATTACTATAATAATATAACTAAACTCATTTATAAAATGGGACTTCCACCAGAAAATTATTTACACACTAAAATTAAAATTACTATTAGACCAATACACATTTTACTCCTCCTAGAATCCAAAATAGTGGAAAAATATATCTCTTTATCGCAATCAATAAACCAGTTTTAGAAAATACTGTGTCATACTGGAAATAGACAAACATTAAAAGTATTTTTAAATAAACAAGTGTTTTATTTTTTAATGTTTTGACATCAGTTTTAATAAAAACAAACATAAGATGCCATTAAATATACATGCAAGTTTTCCACTCATTAATCCATCCCAGTTTTTTCAAAAAAACAAAAACCCACTGTTTGTGACTCTCTACCCCAATTCAATTGGCTCGATCTTCCATCATTGATCTATTCTTGGCATCATTTTTAGGTTTTTATTCTCTGTTACATCATACGGTATCATTATTTGGTTCATTAGGCCCATCAATTTAAAAAATTTAGTCATATATTTTCAACCTTCCATCTTGGAGTTGTATTTTTTCATTTTATATAATCTAAGGTTTATCAGTTCCCATTTTGGATCTCTCTATAGAGGATTTATAAAAATATATATTTTTTATGTGGAATATTAATATTTAATTTTATGAATATTAATTTATAGTTGTTATTTTTAAATTTTAATCATTTAATTGTTTATATATAAATCTTTTATTATTATATTTTTTTTGTGTTACAAATAGTCTCATAGTTTAGATGTCATTTTGATTATTATTCTTATAAATTATTTGCTATAATTGTTTTTTAACCCCACCATTTTGGAGTCAAAATTTTTCATGGTTTACAGTTAAAGGTTAACCAGTCGCCAGATCAGAAATCTTCATCACATATTTGCAACATCTCTATACTTTGCAACTGGGATATTTATTTATTTATATTTATAATATTTATTTTTTAGTGGTTATTTTTTTAATTTATTCATTTATTTTTTTATATTTAAATGTTTTCCAATTATGAATTTTTGTGGAAATATGTATATTCAAATTTTATATGCCATTGTTATTATTGTGGTTATAAATAGTTTATTGGAATCATTTTTTCACCCCACCATTTTGGAGTCATATTTTATTCTAGTTACAATTGACGGTTCATTAATCACAATTTCAGATCTCTCTATCATAGATTTACATCATCTGTATGTTTTTATGTTTAATATTTTTTTTATAATATGATTTATTGGTTGTATGTTTTAAATTTTAAAAATTATCTATTTCTATTTGTATATTTGAAAAATATAAATTATTTTGGTTATAAAATGTTTTATATTATAGAAGTCCTTTTTAATTATAAATTTTTTTTTCATTTTAGATTGATTGTATGTATTTATAAATTTCATAATTCTAATTTTTTAAAGATAACCATATCAATAATTAGATTATAAGTGAGATATATTTTATGATTGAGATTAGTTTTGTGATATTAGAGCATCTACGATGTAATAATCCATTTTAGAGTATGGTCACTCCAAAATTGTGCATTAATAATAAGAAGTCACCAAAGTAATTCCCCATTTTTACACCAAAGATAATATTATTTGAAAATACTCCTTTATAAATTTTTCATTTTATAATTATTATATTAATTTAATAAAATAAATAGTTAAATTAAATACAATTATACACACAAAAAAATGTTCATAATAAATAAATTTAAATAAATATGGTTACATTATTGGTTATTGTATGTCATCATGTTTTGTCATTTAATCTAGTATTTATTCTTTAGTATTTCATCTCCTTTTAATCACCTATATTTAAATTATACAATGTTTTGTTTTGATAATTATATATAATTATTTTTCAGTTATCAAAAAATGGAAAATAGATTGTTTTTATTATATGTTTTATGTGTTAAATTTATCTTTTTATAGATAGTTTCTAATATTTATATATTTTGATTTTTTACCTTTTTATATATAATTAATATATTGTTATTGGATAAATTTATGAAGAACAATTTATGAATATTAAAAGGGAGTTGATGATTTCATGGAATTTACTAAAAAATTCATAAAAATAAAGATTTAATTTTATGTCGCAACATGAAGTGGTTGAATAAGAGAAAAATAAATTTGAAATAAACCAAGGATCATATGATTTACTATGGGTTTTCCATTTTCATAGATGTAAGATCTGGTATAGTGAAACTACATGAAATTAAACATCAAATATTATTGAAAATTTTAAACATGAGAATAAATATCTTATAAAATAATTTATTAAAGATGTAGGCATTGAAACCATCAAAACAACAGTGACTGTTTAATGGTTGTATAGAGATTATGAGATATTGGTATTCTTAGGTCGCACTAAATTTATAGTGTTATCAATAATTATGAGATTAATTAACTTAAAAGTAAAAATTTGGTGGAGTGATAAAATTATATCTAAAGTGCATTATATTTTAAAAGATATACTTTAGAAAGGCAATGAGTTTTCATATTCCAATTATTATACAAGAAAAATATTATTCTAAATGGGATTATGGTATAAAAAGATTCATTCTTTCCCTAATTATTCTCTATTCTATAGGAAATAATATAAATATTTATAAAAAAATCATAAATGTGGGAAATCACAATATAATATTGTTATAAAACTTAACTATAATTCATTATTAGGTACAAACATCAAACCTCATGATAATGATGTTTTTTACCATCCAATAGTTACACATTTAAAGCATCTATTTGAATATTCAAATGTTTAAAAAAGGATAAGCTGTAATATAGATGAGAATATATCTGATGGTAACTTACATCACCCTATTGATACAAAAAAATAGAATATATTTGATAAAATATTTCATGATTTTGGAAGGGAATAAAGTGATATTAGAAAGGGACCATGCTCAAATGGAATAAATCCAAATCAGAGTCTTAGAAATCAACATAGTTCATCGCCTATTTTTTACTAGTTTACACCATCTCACAAAACATATATATGAATAATTAATATGTTATGATGAACCTGATGATTTTAGGACCAAAATATCTAGGAAACGATGTTGATGTATATAATTCAACACTTATTTAGGATTTGAAAATTCTATGGGAGATATGTGTTAAATATTTTGATATGTATAAAAAAGAGTATTTTATTTTACATCCTATGATATTGTACACCATAAATGAATTTCATTCATATGAAAACATGCCTGGATATATTGTTAATTGATATAAATAATTTCCAAATTGTGAAGAAGAGACTTCATATTATCAATTTCAAAATTGAAGATATTTTTTTACATGGGTAATCAATTTTTTCTGTGAATGGATAAAACATATCAAAGATTGAAAAAAATTAATGGTTTACTAGTATATATTATCCCCCATTAACCATTTACAAATGAATAATACTAATAAAAGTTGAAAAATATTTATTTCTTATTTATATAGAAGGGAATTCATAGTAATTAAAAAATATCTTGAAGAAATAATCTATTTTTTTTTCATAATACCTTATTTGATATATTTAGAGATAAAAGATACCATTAAAATTATGCATGTTGACAAAAACATATGTGAAAGTTTGATTGGATCATTTTTAGACATAAATGGAATGGAAAATAATGTATTTCATGATATATTCCACTTTAAATACATGATAATAAGTTTTAAGTAAGCTCTATCTATGAAATGAAACAAAACATATTTAACTATTTATTTTCAATCATTATGTAAGAGTGAGAGGGTAATTCTTCCTCTATTAACACATGGTATTAATGCACCCAATGGATATTCATAAAATGTAAAAAAATTATTTAAGGTTTTTAAATTTATAGGTATGGTGTTTATGACTATAATGTATTGATGAAACAACTACTACCAATCACAAAACATGTTATATTTATGATACCCATCATAAATAAAATCACCCTATTATGTTATTTTTTCAAATCTGGTTATATCAATGTCATTGAAAAAAATTTGTTATATGTTTTGGAGAATTAATATTTTCTCATACTTTTCATGTTATAAATGATTTTCCCATAATTTGTTTTGATATAATGGTTCATATGGGGATTCATTTGGTGCGAGAGATAAGAAAATGTGGGCCAATTTATATATGGGAGATGAATCCATTTGAATGATATATCAAAACAGAGAAGGGATATATTAGAAATACTTATTGATCAGAGTATTATATATTTTAAATAAATAAATAAATATATATATATATAGATGATTATGTTTTTTATTCAGTATTTTTATGATGTGGAGAACATTGGTGTTCTTATATACCGAGATTTGATAGTTTTATATAAAGGTAAAGGGATTTGTGGAATAAATGTAGTGTTTATTCCATGTGTTGAATTGATATATGAATATTTATACATTTTAAACAAATTAGATGAGGTCTAACTATATATATCATAAAATTTTCTTTGTTAAAGGTATGATATCAAAAAAGCAATGAAAAATTGTTTACTATTAATCATAAAAGACATTTTTTCATGGTTTGAAGAGTGATTATTTTTTTTATCTACATCAGAAACCTAGAAATGGGTGGTAGGGGTACCATCTCTAAATATGATCACATGGTATATCTTTGATATTAATAGTTACACATTTTATAAAAAAATATGGATTATTAGTGTCACTAACCAACATGAGTCGACCCCAATCCGGTCACCCAAGCTGATTTATGGTAAGGCCTAAAGGGACTTCCTAGTCCCCACATTTTGGAAACTAGTGTCGGGAATCATCAGAATAACCAAGGGAATGATTTCACCCAATAATAAATAAACCAAAAAATTGAAATATTAATAGAACATACCAATATTAATGAATTAATAATCAATCTAAACATATTTTATACATGAATATTAAAATAAAATATGACGCTCAACAAAACCAATTTAACTTGAAAACTACCGCACCTCCATTTTACCCCAAGGGTCACTCTCTGATACCAAGAATAACCATTTCCTTTGGCGATCGAGACCAAGTTGAACTTACACCCAAAGATATAATAATGAAGAAACTGTAGGCATGAGTATTAAAACTTAGTAGGCATTCCCAAACAAAACGATTCCCAATTCACTTCCTCTAAATAAATGAAACATCAAATTCAAGTTTGGAATTCAACATATAAAAGTGAGTTTTTTCATACATTTTCCACTTCAAATAAAACATGGTCCATTGCCATTTTTTCATTTAAAAACACACAGTTTTTCAAATAGGAACCATATGGTTTTTAAAAGGAAAAGGGAACATTCCATTAATAATAGAGGAGTATAAACATTTACAAAAAACATTTTCGATAAACATTGGATTTTTTTTATCATTCTAATCATAAATCTACACTGCTCAAGAAGTAAGCACACCAATCATAAAATAAGGGAAATGGTAAAATATCACAGAAGATAATCTTACCAATAGTGTGTCACAGTGATTCACTATAGAAAAATATGTTCTGATAGAAATAGGTGAACCTATGAGCTCTTGAATAATCCAGAACATTTTAATACATGCTGACTCAACTGAGAAAGCATTATTTAATCGATGAAATCAATAATACCCTCACATACTTGACCTTCCCCTATATGGTATATAATGAAGGCTACTATCCAATAGTAATAAATATCAATATATCCGCCCTACTATGGGCCACTAGCCAGTGCGTAAGCTATACTAGTGCAACAATTATTCTTATAAACTGTACTCACTATGCCAAGTTCCCATGTCAATATGTAAGGAATGTGGATTTTCCAATCGATTCGAACCATGCATTCAATAACAAGAACATATATCATATATAACATTTCACATAATAGGAACCAACTTGAATAATCATGAAGATCAATCTCTTTCCATGAATAATAAATAAAAAAGGAGTCCACTCATAGGATCTCCCATTCTACTAAAAGTAAATGGGTCACAAGGTGTCGACAACAATTATGTCTCACCCATTAAGTTAAAACATGGAAAGAATATTATCTAAGGATGGTTTTCATGATGAATATTTTCACTATATTTATGAAAGTGCCAAACAGGTCTCTAGAACACTTTACGTAACCATCAATTTTAAATAAAACAAACCCACCTATCAAAAAAGGTTAAAACACACTGCTTTCCATTTAACAATAATTTATAAAAAATTACATTAAAGATCTCATAATACATTTACAAGCCAAAATCGTTTTTGTTGAAATTCTAAATGGGCCACAGTCCACTGTCACATGTCAAACCACTTTAAAAATCCAAATATACACTTATTTTAAACTCCAAACCACCAGGGAAAACAATTCAACAAAACCAAACCATTTTTTAACATTCCAAAAATATATTTACCAAGCCAAACCAAAATTTAGATATTAAAATTTACTCACAAAGTCCAAAAATTAATTTTATCAAACACATTATGTGAATAATATAAAAAACAACTTCATTTATAAAAAAGGTATATGTCACAACTTTTCACACCAAAAAATTATTCCAAACATCATACAACACTATTTAATTCACAATGAAGGTGAGAAGGGAAAGAAAACAATGAATCATAAATTATAAATCCACGTTAAAAAGGAAACCCACATCACTTTCATCGAGCTTCAACAACGCACTCCTGAAAACACACCAAAAAGGTATGAGAGAAAATAACTACCAAGAGGAACCCTAAACACAGAAAACCCCAAAAATAAATAAAGGGAAACAGGAACCCAAGATCCACAAGACTATAGAAGAAAGAGAAACTTATTGTAATGTGGAAGGATAAGGAAGAGGGAGAAGAAGAGAGGAGTTTACCTTGATAAATCACCCTTAAATATTAAATAAATCCATAGATATCCACCAAGGGAGGAAGGAGGAGGCTCAAATAACTAATAGGGCCACCCCTAGGGCCATACAAACTAGGTTGGGTGGGTGGGAATGGGTGGATTTAAGGTTAAAATCCTATAAATGGTAGTTTCTAAATTTTATTATTTTTACTTTCAGGGCATCCCACATGGTTTGGTAAACCATGTTACAACCATGCATAATGGTTCTACCATGAGATAGTGGCTTCCCACACACTATCCCCATAGTATTACTGACCATGTGTGGGTTGTGTGCATTTGACTAGAGGCACTCCAAAGCTGCACGATTACTTGGTATGAGCTGCACTGTTTCCTCTAACTCTGTTCCACTCATGCACCAAGAGAAAAACACCCATGAAACTCAAAATTAAAAAGTGTTACACTAGGGACTTGAGAAAAAAAAATTGATGTTAAAAGATAGATTGGATCAGGGTTCAATGATAATAATAAGAGTTTGAAAATTTTCTGCACCATTAATACTTTCCACCCTCACAAAGTTTCAACGTCTTTTAGTTGATCGATAAAGGACTAAGGATTCCATAACCATGCGATTCAAACTCGTAAACCATGAATATTTCAACCACCATTAATAGAAAATCATTCCACTTTCCTAAAACACCTCAATTAAATCAAACCATTTCCCAAAAAATTATAGGAAAACTCAAGCTACAACCTCCACAAAACTATTGGGCACACTACAAAAGCCCAATGTTTACCCAAACTGAATGGAACATAAAAATTATAGATCTTTAAAAAGAAACCATTTTCTCCTAGTATATATATAAAAACTATACATTCAACATGGGAGGCCAGAATAGACTCCGCATCATTAAAAAAAACTAGAACTGATTTATCATAGGGAAAATCTCAACAAGACCAGTCTAGGGTCTCCCCACTATTAGGAACCAACTAGATAAACACAACATGATAAATTACACACTGATCAACCCACACCACCCACCACACAAGAAAAAAAATTAGGAATAGGTAACCTTATAATGTCTCCATTTAAAAACTTAAGATAAAATCTATAGAAATACACCAGATACCTTAGGGACTTCAGAATACACATGAGCTTCACTCCATGTCCTATGACTGGATCCCTGCTGTTTGAAGCATCTCTTACCTTGTAGTCAGAAGTTTATAATCTACAATCCTAATTAAAAATAAAAAATTTCCAAGCATGCTTCCATTGAAAAAAAATTTCATATGTAAATCAACAACATTGAGTTTTACAATTTAATGAAAAATCAACACCACAAACACCATGGGATACAATCATTACAATAATGAAGCATAAATAGGTAGGGAATTTAAACTGAGTCAATAACAGTTCACTACTTCTGTGAAATGGATCCACATTTCTTCCTGAAAACACCCCTAAAAAACTTTGTAGGTGGACTAGGAATTCACAATCATGATGGGTATTTAGAGAATTCAAAGATGACTACTTTTTATGACCCTAATTGTCCCCCTGATGACATAGTAGGATCCCATTCCTAGAAGTAGTTGACAACATATCAAGAGGAATTTTAATCCTACGACTGACACCAAAAAGCTTCAAGATGCTTACCTACTACCTTAATAGAAATCCCCTCACCACATCTGGGTACTGAAGGATGAAAGACTACCTCAATAAATCCTTTCATGATAGCTTAAACACGAACTTAATTCCTCACCAGGTCTGTAAAATATGTTAGATTTAACTCTAAAACTTTTGACTAAAGATCAAGATAAATCCATATCTCAAAACACCGAGCCTTCATGGAATTACTTTCACTATACTCCAAAAGGTAAGGGAAAATATCCATGAAACGAAGGATGAAATCCTACATTGATCCATTACCTTTCTTTAAATAGCACATATCCATCCCCTTTCTCAACTTCACTATATTATAGAAATACCAATGGATGAATGAAGCCTTAAAGAACTCCCAAGTAAGATCTTCCTGTGGATTGTTTAGAGTGACCGACTTCCACCACTTCCAAGTTGGTCCTCCAAGCATTAAGGTAATAATATTTACATTCAATAACTTAGTAAACTCATGGAAATTTTATTTTCTTTCAATCTTCTTATTACACTCTTCAACCTCGAGAGGATATTCTTGAACATAATATAGATGTGGGCTCCTCTTCGAAAACTCAATATGGAAATCATTAGGATCATCCACTAGAGGGTCTATTAATGGAAAACCACCCATATATGAACCATGATTATCGATCGAATCTTTATGGGGTCAGACACTAGGTTACAAGAAAGTTAATATCTCAATACAAACCATTTGGTGAACAAAAACTCACATTGAGAAAATTCCATTAGCAAGGGAAACCGGCTCAATGATTCCCAATTTTGTAATAAATCACCTCTAAACACTACATGAAATCCAAATCACCAACAAGTTTTTCAAACTCATAACACAACATGAAAAACACTACAAAATCATGAGAGAACACACCACACAATATGTATTTTCAAAACACTACAATTTTTCTTATAAAACATTTTTGAATGAAAACAAACATTGTGGATGTTTATTAATGTATGAAGGTGTGGAAGGAGTTTAAATTGATGGTTTTTTTGTTGGGGGATATGTTGTGCACAATCATGAATGCCAAGATACGATTTTTAATTTCCCAAAAATTCAAAGTGGTTCCCCCTTCTATATCTAGAAAGGCTGACGATCATCTGGGTTTTCCAGACCAAAGACTCTTGGAGACTCACATTTGATGATAGGATATGTATTTAGCCTCATCTCACCCTTTTTATGGGAATTCTTTCCTACTTGGGGACTCTCTTATAGATTTAAGATATGTTTGGTAATCTCTTCCTAATCCCGATACGGGACCAGTTACTGTGAAAAAATGATTATAGGATAAACTAACCTTTTAAACAATGAAATTAAATCACATTGATGAAGGAAGGAATGTGTGGTCTCATTAATAAATCCATCTATATGTTTTTTAGGTTCTCCTTCCATTTCTAGAATGGTGGATAACGTCTTTATTGGATGAAGTCGTATAACCAGATTCTTTGGAATATACTACCACCTAGGGAGGTGATTTATAATCCAAGGAGGGGATTGAGCCATTATGAGGTGCCCTATGTATCTTTATTATTATAGGAATCAATACCCATGTAGTCCATTAAACCTATACAGTTTAATGTCAAGTGGAGAGGACATATGTGTGGTTATTAAGATAATTAATATTTGAGATCGGGTCTCAAGGTGACATCCTACGTATCATAGTTCTATAAGGATTCATAGTTATCTTAGTTCAATCACACCCTTGAGACTGGCATCAAGATAGATTCCTTTTTATGAGGGGTGTTCATATCATGCCACTCATCAGGACTTACATACTGGTTTTTTCCAAGCTAGTGGGGATTCATGATGCCAAGTAGGTGTTTACCGTGAAACGCTAATCCCATGTGTTCTATTCTTGGTTTGATAAACATGGGGGAATAGATGATACAACTTACGCCGTATAGATATGATATATGGGTACTAGGATAGTCCATAGAGAGTTTAATACAGAGCACAGACCTTGAGAAGGCATTCTATGTACCTTGAGTACGACATGAATCACAATCATCTTAGTTCAATTGATTTCCCAATCCACCAAGGGATGAGGTAGAGTGATCATCCCATGAGAATGATTGGGTCATGATGTTTTAAATATAATAGACATGGGGTTTCCATTCATATGGATGTTTACTTGATCTCGGGCCTTTAGATTGTCTTTCTATATAACCTAGTTATAAAAGGAATCATAGTTCTCGTACTTCAGTTCATTGGGGATCAAATACTGATGTTTCTTTTTGGCTAGAGAATATCATATTATTCTAAAGGTTATAACATACACACTGACATTGAATTTTTCTTTTTGGAGGATTATAATGGAAATGATATGATTATTTCAACTCCATAAGACCATGCGAGCTATGCTTGGTGTGAGAAACATGGGATGGAAAATGATCAATCTAATTTCTTTGTGAATACATGAGATACTTATTATAATGGACCTATGAATATATGATATAGATCTTAGGTATATGGGAGGTTTCCTACGTATCCTTATTATTTCAGGAATCAGAGTTTTCGTAGTTCCCTTGATTGGGGATTACACTATGAGGTTTCCCTTTTGTTCGAGGCTTACAAACCAAGGACGAACAATTTTTTTCAATTCAAGGGGGGCTTGTTGACTTGGTCTAATTGTCTAAAGGGTGTCACATGACCAATTTGAACCATCCAGAGGACATTGAATGACCCATATGGTGTGTCCTAGGATCCATCACATGACCTGGTTGGCTTGTATAGTGAGTGTCACATATTTTGGTTGACATCCTAGAAGGGAATTATGATTCCTAGTTAGTATATACAACATGAATAGTTTATATCAGCTAACACGCATAAAGGGTCTTGTGAGAGCTATTTTATCATGCATGGATACATCTGAGTGACATGGATGACATGATTAGGCACTGTTATATGAGTCATGTGGTGAATCTGAAGGTCATCATGAGAGTCAATATGACATGTCTCAGAGGGTGTCAGATGTCTTAGATTAAATCCTTAGAGGGTATCACGAGTATCAACCAACATGAAGGGGGCATCATGAGTCACAGTCGACTCACTCAGAAGACATCGCGATAGATGCCTTGACATGAAGAGGCACAACTCTAAGACTTGGATGAAATGATCGAGTGTCATTATATGAGTCAAGCGATGTTTCTAAAGGATTCCACAAGGCATGGGATATATTTCCATGGGAACATTCATGAGACTAAGGTTTTATGTCTAGGAGGACAGTTGGACACTCTCTCATATGTCTGTAAATATTCTCATACACAAATAACATTATGAAGGTGCATCACCTAATCTTGACAACATATCCTGGTGCTTTCGCATATCATGGACAATTCTAATGAAGTGAATGAGGATTAAAGAATATGTTTTTGGTTCAATTCTTCCACCTTTAATCTTTCTTCTTATATTTTGAATGCCTTAGATTCATTCAGTGTCAGATTATTTTGAGTCTCGAGTGATCTAGTGGCTGTGTAGGTTATTATTCACATATTCTCTCATAGATCCTTCATGTGATCTATGAGTGATCACACAAATCTCATTATTCCAATCACATTATTACTCTCATTTCTCACTTTTATATTACCTGAAGAAGACTTGATAATTGCATGATTGGTTTCACTGAGAAATTCACTCTGTCACTTGGGTGTAAAGAAAACATTTTTTCTCTCAAGAGTTCCATGTTTTTTTGAGGGTGGGGTGTGGAATTTATAGGCCTCACCACACCAATTGTTCATTGATTTGTGTGGTTTATGTGGAAATGATCTATCTATATTCAGTGAAGGTCTATGGCTCCATAAGTCTTTGTCATGGATCATTCCAAAGGCACCGCCTGATTATCATTGACCGTGATTCCCTCCCATAAAAATTTCATTTATTGGATTATATACAATTAATGGGTATATTTTTATTAAAGTGGGCATGCTTAAGGAATTCCATTTTCTATATTGATATTTCCAAAGGCCTTTTGTGAAATCAAGGCACCCATTGAGAGGTGTTCATGAGATTCTCGATGCCTTTCCTGGATTGTCTAAGATTCATGTGAGACTATGTTATAGACATCCTTAGTGTGTTTCAAGCACTTTATAACCACAAGTTCTCTCACATCCTTCCCTTTTATGCCCATTTTTTTATTTTACAAAGTTTAAGGATTATATGAGTTTTCATGAGTGTTTTTAGGACATTTTCTCTAGTTTTTGGTGATGCATCACATGAACAATATGGGTCATATTTATGTTTGTAATAATTTCATGGATAAAATAATTTTTTTATACTTGAAGATCCATAGGGTTTGAATGGGGCTACATGGACACACTAAAGGCCTTCTGTGTAGTTTGGGTGACATGTTTATGGGATTTGATGAGGCGAGGTAGACATATTAGGAGGAACTCACACTGTCTTGCTGACTATTATGGGTGTGTCACTTGTCTTTCAGCAATCGTGAGTAGCTCCCAACTCCTCCACTTTTATTTCCATTGTTTTATTTTACAAAGGATCAGGGTTCTTGTGAGTTGGCCTAGATGTTGTCAAGATTAATTACCATCCCCATCAGTGATGTGTCACTTGACCATTTACAACTGCAAGAGGACTCCACCTTTTGAATATTTTTAACTATTTTAGAATTAATTTTAGATGGTTGGTTAGGAAATTTATAATGACAATCCATGTGACATGGGGGAACTCATTCGGTTGTCACCACGTGGCCATCAATGGTCTGGAGTGCCTTTGTAAGAGTAAGAAGACTCTACGAAGGGGGATCCATGATATTCACTCCAGGTTATGTGCTGTGCGTGGAGTCTTCACCTGAACTTAAAATGGTCACACAGTCACGAGTCCCTTAGAGGATCATGTGATCCGAAGGCCTTTGTTACTTTCTCATACCCTTTTTTAGGGAAAATAATACCAATATTCAGGTATATCTACCTTTTTGATTTTTCCTATACTTATTTAATGGGCTTCAACAAATTCCCCCCCCGCATCAAGAGTGATGTCCATTGGAAATATTGTGCATGCTTGAGACTTTGGTGGTGTCGTGAATAAGGGTCTTCAAAGGAATTTGGTTTACCAAGGGATTTTTAGTATTTAGAAAAATTATCTATATATAGGGTGAGATAAATTTATTACATCAATAAACCCTTCTCTAGGGTGGTCTCTCCTTTGTCTCCATCACATACCTCTATCGTAAGACCATTATGTGAACCCTGATCATGATCCCTGTTCAGGATCTTTTGTTGTGAGTTCATTTCACCAAAGCTCTTCTAAAAGAATCTTTCTTTCTCATGTCCCTATCTGACCCAATAATGAACTTATACTCGGTAATTTCTTGAACATTGGTTGTGATTTTCCTTGGGGGTTCATAGGATCCACTGGATCGATCATATGATCGATGGGATTTTCTTGACCATGTTGAGGTCATGACATCATGAGGATCCCTGGGGGTCAAGTGATTTGTGTGATGCCATACGGGGTTTAGGTGACCTATTCATCCTCTAGAGGTTAGTATATTCATGAGATACTTATGTGGTCTATGCCCCCTAGCTAATTCATGCAATGAGAATGGTGTTGCCGGTTCATTCCATTCCTTTTGACGATATTTTTATTTTATCTATATAATACGTGCCACTAAATTATTTTCCTATGAATTTTGGTTCTCACTGAGGTTCCTTGGTTAAAACCAATCAAAGATCCCTAATCTCTAGAAACCATAATGATGATCCTCACTATAGTGCATATACATATAACAAGAGTCTTAAGAGGTTCCTCTCACATGGGCTTTGGTAATATCCCTTATCTCATTGACAGCCTCTATATTGGTTTGCTTTTCTAGATGATATTGTCATACCTCCCCATTTCTTTAATCTTCAAAATAAATAGACATCTGATTCTATTTACTATATTCAAAAATCATTTTTTTGACGATTTTCAGTTGGTTATAGCTTAATCCCAGGGTTTTTATTATCAGTTGGAAAAATATCCTTTGGGCCTGGATGGTCATGACATCACCCAAAAATCTATTTCTCAAAGTAATTCGAGTATACTCACCTCTTATTGGAACACTTCTGGTAGGGTATGGTAATCCAAATGGGATCTCCATCCCAATGGAAATTTTTTAGATGAATGGTAATGGCCATTTTTTGTTAGGAAAATATGTTTTGAGTTTATTGATGATCTCTATGGGGTTCATCTTTACGAACCCATATGGATATCTCCATTCATTATTTACCTCAACCCCAATATTCTCCAAGAAATGATTAGACATTGGTTTCCTTGGACTAACACATTCCATATACCACATAGAAAGGTATGTATCGGCTTCTGGGATATTCATCAACTGGTTAGTATTCCCCCTCTTTGATAGATGAATGATGAATTCATTCCTACTGTGGATGTATGTGATGATCCCTTACATACCCCATTTTTGTAGAAGAAGATTCTTATTATCATTAAGTATAAATTAAATAAAAATTTGATGGTGCAATCGATTATTTTTTTCATGTACCGGATTATTATTTTTTCTCCATGGCAGTAGAGTTAAACAAACTACTATTCATCCCCATTAGTTCCCTTCCCAATAGTTATGTGATAGTTCTGTTCATATTAAGATGATCTAGAATCTAGATATTATACATCGTGGGGATACTATGTTAACCAAGTTTTCTCTTTGAACCTAAGGTTTGCAGGGATTCTAGCCATGATTATGAAGGGGTCACTTTTCCTGTATGGGGATGCACACTTAGGGATATGAGTTAGCACATTGGTGATGTCATAAAAACTTGTGGAAGGGAAGCACTATAACCTTGTAGTATGAGTCCTTTCATGCCTCTTCTAATTGATGGGATATATTAAACAAGGTAAAACCCCTTCGAGGACCAGTGTTCCCCTCTAGTTCTTGTTTATATGGATAGGGGATCACATCCATTATTATGAATACTATAATGCTTCTAGGATCTTAGACGCCATAGCCTACTATAGATCTTTGAACATATATGGGTTTGGGTATATGTATCTGAGCCCTAATGAGGTTAAATATTAGATTTTTCAACCTGATATATTTGACATCACCAACTTTTGTATTTGGGATGGGCCAATTATCGATGATGGAAACAGTTCCCTTGATGAAAGATTTTATATGATCTCCCTTTGGGTCAGGGTTCTTGAAGCAAGGATGGATGACCTGGTCATCTGTGAGCCATACACACCATAAAAATTTTCTCAATAGTTTTTCTGTATTCAAATAGTCTATCATATTACATTTCTTAGCGTTTTAGGGGGAAAACATCACGAATTCACTCATCAATTTTGGAAGATACTATCACATGATGTTACTGAATCCGATATCATACTTCATCCCAATGATTCTTTCATTTTCCATACCCATTATTATGGCTAGTCTTGGGTAACAGCTTATCCAGATGGTGTGATAGGATAGATGGTCCACCATTAGGACAAGCCTTTTCCGTCACCACCCCCTTTGTCTATGGCATCGATGGAATTGATTGAAGACCCAGGATTGGCATTAAAGAAGATACCTCACACCAATTGTGATTATTATAAAATAAGACATGATTCTATTGAGGTGATCAATCCTCCAGTACAGTTTATAGATTATACTCCTATTAAGATAAGGGATTATGGTGTTTCTTTTTATGCTTTCACATTGGTTTAGCTATTTATTCCTCAATATACCATGCCTACTCCATTAGTTGAAGAGGTTCAATATAAATGTAGGATGATCTAGAAATAGATTCATTCCTTGATCACTAAGACGAATTTGGAAGTATTCAATGACAAAGGGGAATGGATTCACCAATTATTTCATGACATGGGGTAGACAATTTTTACTGATAGTATTTGTATAAAAATATAAAGAAAATTGTTTTGATTTTGTGAGATCTGTCCACAAGTGAACATGATCTGTATGAACAAGTGGATAAGAATCCACTTTCTTGGAAGATAAGGGAGACATTAGAGGTACTAGGGAATGGTATTTAGCTGATATCTAATTTGTAGGATCACATGGATGCATGGACCATACATAAATAGAGATGTGCAGAGATTATTACCCATTTGAAGTTTGATCTTTCAAAATCATCTTCCTCGTTGGATTCTACTCAAAAGGGGTACAAATTGATGACTTCCATGGTGGAGACTCTCTGTCTTAGAGATAAAGTGAAAGAGGTGGGGAGAGTATCACTCCAGTGCTCTATCGATGATTCTTATTAGAGTGTTTACAACCTTTTTGGTGGAGGAGATCGACTTCTATCATTGTTCTACCTTAGTAACTAATCCTTTTTCTATAGAGGTTTAGAAGAGACTACAAAATATAGAGATTCTTCACCCTTTTTATACACTATAAATGAATTTTTAGAACCTTAATTTTTTATGTCCAGTTTCTTTTCATTTATGATATGAACACATCTCATTCCCCTTATATTATGTGAACCACCAATGATCCCCATACATGGAATAAAATCAATAAAACCTAAATTTTTGGATCAATAGATTTGTTTCCAGAAGTTCTCATGAATTCCCACAAAGGTTTCATCCCTTACTGATGAATCTATTCCTGTTATCTTGATAACACCCGATTTTCAGAAGTATAAATGGGTGGAATATATGTATCGGAGGGAGAGTACTTTATTTTTTTCTATAACTAATAAGTTGGGCGAGAATGTCTTGACTTTTTGAATTTTGTATGCTAAGCCTTACATGCTCTTCTAGACTGAATTTCTACCATTATTTAGTTCATGGTCTTTTATATCAAACTTAATTTTGATTTAGTTTAGGGTCTTGCATCCTAGACATAATTTTTATTTATTTTAGCGTCTTTTATCTTGGACCTAATATTACTTTAGTTTAGTGTTTTTTTACCTCAAAGATAATGTTGACTTAGCTAAGTGTCTTTTAGCTAAAACCTATTTTTGCTTTAGTTTAGGGTATTTTAGCTCATAACTAATGGTTCCATAGTTTAAAAGATTTTAGCTCAGACTTGATATTACTTTAGTTTAATGTCTTTTTAGGTTGGACCTACTAATACTTTAGTTTATGATCTTTTTTCACGAATGAAATACTTCCTTAGTTTATTTTCTTTTAGCTCGAACATGATATTTCATTATGTTTTAAGGTCTATGAGCTTGGCCTTGATATTTATTTATTTTAAGGGTCTTTGAGCTCAGACCTTATAGAATATGGGGATGAAAAACTAGGGATGACTCAAAGAACTATACGGTGAAGAGTTCCATTGTGGTGTTACTAGGGTTCATGAGGATTGGGGTTGCTTAATTAAAAGGATGAGACGACTATGGTTGGTAGGTTAAAACCCTTACATGTTAGTAGAATATATAAGAAAAAAATGGTCTCCACTTATTTCCAAGGGATATGAAAGATTTATAGAGGTAACATGGCCAAGGAAAAAATATTAGTGAAGCTAGATCTACCTGGATAGTTTGAGTGTGGGTGGTGTAAGTCATAACACAAAATCTTAATTCTATGAATATGGGGTGGGGAAAAAATTCAAGGTATATACCATAACATTCTGATATGTTTGGTTTTTCAATGGTGTTGATGGGGCGCACAGGGATTATGAAGCCCTTTATACTAGGCTATGATGACTTTGGTCAGTGGGTTTGAGCCACTCTATGCTAGTAGCAAGGCTGAACTAAGAAAAATATTTTTATTTCAACGAGGAATGAAATATTTGAAAAGTACCAGGTTTCTAAGTGATGAAGTTGGTTAGGTAAATATGGATATCCAAGTAGGGTTATGGAACCCTAGGTTAATATAGCTCTAACTGAAAAGCTCAATATCTACGTCTTGTGGTTTCGAATCATAAGTTGAAGGCCATCAAAGCTTGGTGAATGAAGTGTTTCATTCTATATTTGAGAAATTGTAAAAGAAACAATGAAATAATGTTGAGAATGTCGTACCCTCTTGGATATTTTGGTATGTAGACTTGTGAATCATGGTCCAAAGTACTCAGATCGGGAGGATGATATGTGATAATCATACCAGGAGAAGTTCAGACATGGTGAGATGTTGAGTGTTACCCCGATCATATTATGGATCACTGAGATTGGAATTTACTTTCTGTAGAGTGATGTGTTTCGTTGATGACCATAGGAACATAAGTAGGATCCATGGGAATACATGCATTGTAAAGAATAGGGTCCCTTGAAGCTAGATATATTTTCCATGGGCCATGGAAGGTTTATGGTGATATAAGGAACCCTAAATCACTGTGTGTGATTTATAGTATGGGTAATATCCATGAAATATTATAGTAAACTAATTTTTTTTCCATCGCCTAGAAAACATATTCTTGCAGCGAGGAAATGTGACCACTCATTTCTTTAATTTTTTCCCTGGACTTGGGGGCCCAGTGATCATATCTTGGATTTTTCTAGTAATACAAGGTATACCCCTTGAGCTTTATGCCTTCTATTTTCACCATTATTTTTTACTAAACTTTATATATGTAGTGTTTAGAGAGAAAAGACTTTACTATAGATTAGGATACCCTATTTGGGGTTTGAACTGGAAAAGATTTGTGTCTATTTATCTATAATTTTAACATCTTTTGATTTATACACTTACAATATATAGTTCAATGTCATACATTTATGACCAATGTTTGGGTTTTTTATGGTCATGAAACTTATGGACCTATTATGTGAGATGTTAAACAAGAGACTAATTAGGATTATTGGGGTCAAATGTAGTTTAACATCCTTATGAGAGAGAGGTGAAAGTTATATAAATCATGGATCAAAGTTATCAAGTCATTAGTGATGATATGGTACAATCATTCTGGGGATAACCTAAAACCAAATGGGGTGAATGGTTTCTTCATGGTGATGTAAGGCCCATGAGAACTAGGTATCCCTTTTTATTGGGCTAAGATTTCTTTAGTTTGTGCATCTAAACCCTTCTACATTAGTAGAGTGGTCAAACAAAGAGAACACTTATATTTATCAAGAGTAGTGAAAATTATAGGTTGACTTGAGGAACTCGATACATGATGTGTGGTATATGGATTCAGGTGCTTAAAAATATAATGGAATCACCCTTTTCTATGGTTACATGGGGTAAGTCTCTTGTGGACATTTCTTAAGGAATGAATATGGGTGATGGTTTTCCCAGTTTACTTCATTTAGCAGGGACATATATACCTCAATTCAATTAAACATCATGTGGCACAGATGTATTCCTATGTAGTTTATCATCATATGGTAGGGATATACTTACATGAAGATTAACTTCATGTGGTGAGGATGCGTTCTGTATAGTTTATTGTCATGCTTTAAGGAAATTCTTTCATGAAGTTTAATATCATGTGGTAAGGATGCAAGAAATTATTTGAAAATGGGAGTGGTGGTTGGACCCAAGGACAAAAATTCATGCACCACCATGTATCTTGTGTAAATATGAATCAAGACACATGTATTTATTGGTATCCCATGAAGTTTAGAGTCATACGGTAAGGATGTAGATTAATCGACATGAAAGTGAAAAAATGTTGTAGATGGGCCCAATGATGGAGGTATGGACATCACTAAGTATCCCATGAGGATAAGAACCAAGGCACACATAGTTATAAATGAAGTCTCCTACATAGGTCTATCCCATACACAATGAGGGGGAATTTTTTATTTGTGTGTTGTGAATGGGGTCAGGGTGGGAAATTCGGGCATCACTATATATCTTATGAGGTAAGGAATAAAGTCACATGTTGTTATTGAATGGGAAATACTCTATGTTGGTCTAAACCATACATAGAAGGGTGAATTATTTCCTTTCACTGTTGCAGTTGAGACCAGGATTGAAGATCCATGTGTCACTATGTATCCTATGATTAGAGGAATCAAGATACATGTAGATCTTGAAGTTTCATGTAATTTAACATCGTGTGGTGAGGATTGATGTGAATTGATTTGAATAAATGGAAATTTTGTGGTTAGTCCCATGGATGGAAGTATGGGAGTCACTAAAAATATCATTATAATTGGAATCAAACCACAATTAGTTCTTTATGAACTGTGAAGTTTAACACCATGTGGCAATGAAATTGACCGTGCAGTTTAATGTCTTGAGGTGAGAAATCATGGTGTGACTTTTATGGTCTTCCATTCAAGACCATGATGGAACTGTTGTGTACTTTTATGACTTCATCATGAAGAAATTCCATTTCCACAATTCCTAACCTCACTTAAAGCTATGATTGGTGTGGGAAACATGAAATATGAAGGGTTCCTACAATGTAGAGATAATTGAGGGTACAATAAGGGAATTTTATATCATGTAGTGGCATGACCAAGTTATAATATTTAATAATCCCAATGAATCTCATTTTAAATGAGAATCAATCAATATTTAGTTCCATAAGGGTCGTCCAGCTTAAGGTCGTATGGTAAGGACATGGTTGACTCAACATTAATGAAGAGGGATGTTATGGATCCACATAGTTAAGTGTCATGCAGTAAGGAAGGGGGTCAAGTTAGATGAAGGATCATTGTAGATGGGCCCAAAACTAATAGTTCAGGATTCAATACATCTACTATGATGATATAAATAAAAACACACATTGTTCTCAACAAAACATGCAGTTTCGCATCATACAAATATAAAATCTACTGAGCAGTTTTAACGTCAATCAGTAAGGAAACATTTGTACAGTTTAACGTTATGTAACCAGGAAAAAATTGTATAGTATTACACCATGTAACCAGGAATAATGACATGACATACACTTATGTGGAATCCCTTGTGCAAATAGCTGCGCAATGTATTTCTTGAGATGTCTTTCATTGGTGGGTGGTGTGACACGCTCCCCATACACTATGGAAAATGAGTCTGCCCCATTTTGATAGACCTTATGTATGATGTAAGGTAAACCCCACTAGGGTTCTAGATTTGTGGGATTATTTACTAGTATCATTAGGATTCTAAGGACCAAAACCAATTCCCCTTGGTGGAATGAGTGGAGGGGAACCCTTTTATTGAAGTCCCATGCAATCCGATTCTGGTGGACCTCATGGTTTCTGATTGTGCACAACTTGTTCACATGAATTCATTCCAATTCATCAATATTATTTTGGGATTTATCCTCATATAATAATTCCTTGGAGATCGATATTCAGAGTGAGGGAAGATAAAATTATATAGGTAATACTGCCTCGGTCCCAGACACCAGTGATTGTGGTGTCTCATGTGTAGCAGTATGCGTGGTGGTAATGTAGGCCTATAGAGAATAGAGGGGCTTTTCTAGCCTGAATTTATTCTTTTTATTCACCATATTTTGGATTATATATGATAGATTCCTATTAAAGGTCTCTTTAATTCCATTTTCTACTCAATGACAGTGAGATGAATCATTGGAATTGATATTGTACTCCTGGTAGAGTTTCTTCAAATATGTAGAACAAAAGGTGGTGGTGTTTTCCATTAATATTGTGTGAGGGAACCTGAACCTAGTGATGATATGAGGATTTATAAATTTGTTGGTGTTCTTTTCATGAATGATTTGAGGGGTTTTTCCTATCACCATTTGTAAAAGAAGTTGGTATAAGTAAGAATGTAGTTAAACTACATAACAAAGGATCGGGGATTTGACCACGTGATATCCATCCCCCAAACAACAATCATCCAAGAATATTTAGCTGTATATAGAAATTCTAGGGGTTGGTGGATGATTTTGTCATGGATTTGGCATGCATGAAATTTCTTGGTGATTTTCATGCAGTAATGTATCATGGTTGTCCATTAATTTCCTAACCTCTTGATTTGGTTGGAGGGCCTGAACCCATATTGATGGGACCTAAAAGATCCCACATGGACTTATTCCAAGATGGAATAAATCCCTCCATCTACTATGCATATCAATAGGATCTCATCAAATCCACACA
Organism: Viscum album; assembly: GCA_963277665.1. NCBI lineage: Eukaryota > Viridiplantae > Streptophyta > Magnoliopsida > Santalales > Viscaceae > Viscum > Viscum album. Next base: position 113,434,489 of record OY728139.1, on the reverse strand, counting down.
TATAGAGGGATTGTTTTATCATTTGTGATATTCCATAGGTTAAAGTTAACTATATGATTCTGAATCTGTTCCCTTCTAGATCAATCTTTTGGGAGAGTCAAAATTTTCAAATATCAGATTATGGGATTCATACATCTGGGGGTGATCATTGGTGAATCATGATCTGTGGAAATTCTTACCTGATTGATCTCATCCATATCATATACAATGATCATTGAGATGATTCCTCGATGTATGATATGAAATATTTCTTCTCCCTGATCTGGTTCAGCCAGGATAATGGATTAATTTTGAAATTTGTCAGCATGAGCCTTCTATGAGCAGGGAACATTAGGCAATGTAGGGTCAAAAAGTTAACTCTTCCATTAGTCCTCTCACATAGCTAGTGAGAGGGGCTAGTTCATCCTTTTTAATGGAATATTCTCCATTGATCTTCTTTATCACTAACTCTAAATCCCCTTTGATGTTCATGTATGCTATTTATAGTTATAAGGATCATTCCCAGCCAGTAATGAGGGATTTTTATTCTACCTCATTATTTGTGAAACCATAAAATAGTGAGAAATAGTAGGGAAAACCAATTTTTAGGAGAGAAAGATACGACCACTAAGACAACCCAATTGAACCTCATGTGTTAAATCCTTACATCGATAAGAATTATTGAGGTGTAATAAAAATAAATGTCCCATGTCTGGGTAGTGTCATGGGTATACAATAACTCTTTATCTAGAAGCATGGTGTCTTCCAGCGTATTGTTCATGGTAGGATATACTATAAGGAAATCAGCTTGGACTTTCCCTTTCAAAGACCTACATGATTCAAACTGGATGTTGTATTGTGGAAAGATGACCACCCATCGAGATAAATTCCATGTAGTCATTGGATAAAGAAGGATGTACATGATTGGATCGATAAAATAGAACAGTTGGACTTCATGGTGCTCCATGTAATGACTCAGATATTTCATTGGGAAGATGAGTTCAAAAAAGTTCATATCAACAACAGAGTATCAGGTATTGATACCTAGAATAGTCTTTCTGAGGTAATAGAGACTATTATTGCATTCTTTATCATTCTTTTGTGTGAGGAGGGTTCCCAATGAGTGTTCCATGGTAGCCACATATAAGATGATTGGCCTCCCTTCCACCAAAGTAATCATAACTAGTGGGTGCATTAGGTACTTCATGAGACTCTTGAAGGATTCCTGGCAGTCATCATCTAATTGAGTGGAAATTCCCTTATTCATAAGCCTAGTTAAAGGGAGGGTTTTTCCATCTAGGTTTTCAATAAATCAATAATTATTAACAAGGTGCCCTTGGACCCCCTCAATTATTTAATATTTCTCAGGGGTGACATTTTTTTTATAGAAGTAGTATTATCCGGGTCGACCATAATGTCATGATGACATATCACAAAGCCAAGGAACCTCCCCAATATTAACATAAAATTGAATTTTAGTGGATTCATCTTCATACTATGCTATCAGAACATGTCAAAAAAAAATTATAGGTCTGTGAAGTGATGGCATTGATGTCAGGAATTAACCAATAGGTCATCGACATAACATATGGATATCTTACCCAATAATCACTTAAATATATGATGCATAACACATTCATACGTGGCTCTATAATTATTCAAGACAAAGGGAATGACATGATAGAAAAGGACCCCCTATGGTGCTATGAAAGTAGTGGCTTCATCATCCTCAGGGTCCATCTTTATATGATTATACCCTGAGTATCCATCCATAAATGAAATGGATTGTAAGCTCATAGTTTATTTGATCAAGATATATATAATTGAAAATGGGAAATCATCATTTAGGAAACTCCGATTGATGTTTATGAAGTTAATGCCGACCCTAATCTCCCTATTCTTATTCATGAAAGGGATGGTATTAGAAATCCATGTCAGGTATTTCAATTCTCTGACAATTTTGGATTTGATTAACTTGTAGACCTCCACCTTTACATTGGTGTAATGAGTGAGGTTAATCCTCATAGATGTCTTTTGGATGCCCTAATTTTCATCTGGTCGCCTGAGATGGTGCGTAGCCACATTTGGATGCAGTCTGAGTATTTATTTTTTGTTCTAAGAGAACACATATCAGTGCTTCTTTAGAAATGAAATGTACATATCTTTCTCTAAAAGGGGAATGGTGGAACTAATCAGTGTAGGATGCAGGTATTACTCTATTCCTAGTTTTAATTATCTAAGTTCACCAAAGGTGGTGGAGACACCTTCCTTGAATGCTGGAGGGGAATTATTGAGGTCATTATCATCTTCCTCCATATCTATGTCTGTGAAGAAATATTCAAATAGAAATGAAAATTTGGGGTATTCTATATCATTATCAGGTTTAGAGAGGCCATGAAAAGAGACATTATGATCCCCATTTGACTGAGTTGTTGTAGAGATATTCCATAGATGATAGTCCTTTTTTTCTTTCATTGGGGACATGAGGGGTTTGGACCTCTGGGATTATATCTGGGACCTCGACTATGTTTATGGGAAGCACATAGTCACCATAGAGAATAAACCATGGATTCAAAGGGGTTTCCCCCAATCCATTAGAAGCTAAAACCTATATATAATCATCCAACACTAGTTTTTGCCTCCAATTTTATAGAAATATTCTTCAGCATATGTGGCCATTCATGTCTCGTAGGGGGTATTGTCACCATGTAATATTATGACCTTTCCATAATTGGGATACTTCCAATACTAATGGAATATTGATGGTATTTCCAGGTGGCTATGGAGCTAGGGTCTTCTGAGTAGGATGTTGTATGCAGTGTATTAATAGATTACCACTCACACAAAATCTGATTCAAGATCCCCAAACTGGGCTTTGAGATTGATCTTCCCTATTGGTCTTTTCTCATCCTTATCATACCCTCAGATAGTCATCATTGTGGGAGGCAAATCCCCTTCACCATATCCCAAATTTCATAGGGTTAAGACATTGATAAGATTGATCAGATAACCATTATTATTCAGTTCCATTTGGTCATTGAAAATATTGAGTCTTCCTGAGACAAATATGGGTATGATGTTCCCTTTATGAACTACTTCTTGATATTGATTAGCAAATGAGATGGCAACCTGAAATTCATATGACATGGTCTTCAATCGATAGACCTCAACTACATATACTTCTGTATCAAAATCATGTGGGCTCTAGAGGGATTCAATAACAACCTCCATAAGTTATTTTGAATGATGGAGTGCATCAAGGATTGAGATATTGGATGATATTTCCACCATATATTTCAGAACATTTTACTTTTGTGCTTGCGGTAAGCACTTCCCAATACAGGGTTTCTCCTAGAAATGAAGTTGAGGATCTGAGGAATTTGGGGTTGATGAACCTGGTGATTATGTAGGGTTTGTGGGAGTATCTTCTACCAGTGGCATAGTTCATGTTGTCCTTCCCCTTTTTAGGGGATGATCAGATGATTGAAGCTCCACTATATAGTCATGAAAGATAATTGGATTTGAGCAACTACTAGAGGGTTATGTGACACATCCTTGACTCTGTTATACCTACTGGAGTTCATTCACAATAGTCTTATATTTATATATATTCTCCATGAGAATATGATTGGAATATTGGGTCAATCCACATCCATGTTGTCTATGGTATCCTTGGTTCCTGCGCATGCAGTCTCCCGTTCACCGGTTATGTGAGGGAAAATCATCCTCAGGGATAAATTAATCATTAGAGAAGGGATATGACAAGTTTATCATATTTAAATAACTAGATACAATCTCTTTATCCAATGAGTATTCTATTTTCTGGGGGAAGTTCCCATGTTTCATATGCTGCGGGGATGAAATCGGTGAAAGTTAGGGCTCAATTTGGGGTGGAATATGATTCTTCCACTTCTGTTTCTTCCAACTTCCGATGATCATTACCACATTTGGTGGGTATATTTGATGTTCCCTCCTTGGGTAGTGGATCTATTTATGGTTTATAAAACTATGATTTGAGAGTTCAATGGGATCTATCAACGTTCTCTCAAGTCAATCAGTAGTCTAATTTTCACGCATGCTTGGTCAGGACCTTCTACAAATCTCCCTCTTCATCTGGTGGGATCACGGTTACTTAATACACCCACTATGGGGAGTTATCTAATACAACCTATCTGGAACCGATCATTCTTGAAGGATATCAATAAAGATGAACCAGTTCTAGATACTATGACCCTACCTTCTATGGAAAGTGTGGTAATTGGGACAGTCATTGAGGTTGACCTCATTATTCTTCCTAGGATGCTGGATCATGAGTGGGTTATTGTCCATGGGTACTAAGAAATAGTTGGGGACATGTCAATTCTATAAGGATTATGTATTATTCATCCATTATTCAAATCTAGAGAGACACTAATTTCTATGTTCTTCTATCCAAGAGCAATTCTATGGTTTTCAATTCATAAGATGAAGATCTGGGTGGTTTGGTGCCTTCTTAGGTGTTTGAAAATGAACTTCTATTGGATTGAGAGTGAAAACTACAACTTCTTCTTTTCTTTTCCTTTTCCCCTATTTTGTGGTTATGAGTCGAGTTTTGGATTGGGTCTGCTGAATTAATCATTCCGAACATTGGGCCATTTGAGAAAACTCATAGAATCCGCATAGATATTTCATTGGAATCATTGGTGTCTATATATCATCCCTAATATTTTAAGTATAGATTTCCAACAGTTTCTTCTATGATAGAGGATTGCTGAATGAGTAGTTTAAACCTTTCCACCTTGATATGATGTCAGACACCCTCTCATTTTTGTGTTGCATGCAATTTTTTAAGTTGAGAATCATTTTCTTCCTAAGTGTAGAACTTAATTGACAATGGAATTAACAAAAATGGTCTTCCCATTCTGAAGTTCATCCTGGTGGTAGACTACAATACAAAAACAAAGGCTGGGCTTGTTAGAGTTTGTACAAAACACCACATATATTTTTTCTCCTATTGATCTTGATGTCCATTAATCAGCCTACATCAGGATATAAAGTGTGTGGTATATTTTTTGGGGTCATCCACACTATCAATGGTAGAGAAGGTAGGATTTCCCAAATTAAATGGATGAAAAGTGTCATCCACCCAATTGGTACATGGCCTTCTCTTAGGCTGCACAACTGCACATCACCCTTCCATGACTTCCATTCAAGTAGATAGGGAATTTATGATGTAATGGATTTATGGGTGCACCATTTCCTAAACTGTCTCCCATTCATAGGAAGCGGGTGGGGGATGACGAGGTGGCCCCACTTTTATCTCCTATGGATTTTTGATTTTCCCAAGACTGAATTATTATCCCATTGAGGGAGAGGTTGTCGCCGCAACAGAGGGATGTCATAATAATTTTTGAATTCCTAATTTATGTAGGCTGGATGCATGGATTCATATCCATTATTATTCATAAATACCAGTCTTATTTGAAGATTGGTTATGGTAGTAATAATACTCATCTCTACCTAAAGATGATTCCCAATAGGAATACTTCCCCTGAGTAACTCCTCGTTGAGATATCTGAGAGCTTCTATCTCACTCTCATATTGTGATATTTTTTCCTATAAGGAAGTAATCTCAATGTTTTTACATGAAAACTAAGATATAGTCATGTATTTACCTTTCCCTATTCCAGTATTCCTCCTTGTAGGTGGAAACTCAATATTTAAAGGTTCCAGTTTTGGAGTTATCTTGGGTTTTTGGTGTGTGCAGTCTCATTTGGTGCATCCAAATCACCCTCCTCTTGGGGTATGTTTTCTATGTTATGACCCTTTTCATTGGTGCATTGGTCCACATTTTTTGTAATGTTAATAGGGATGATATTTACAAAGGCATATCGAGAAATGGTGTTCCTTCCATTAATTTCAACAAAATAGGCTGATTATGCACTATTTTCTTTAGGGTAATTATTCAAACCCTTGGCCATTGTTGGACATTTTTGGTTTTTGAACCTGATGGGGTATGATTATATTCACTATACATTACTCTCATTTTGGAATATGAACAGTAAATATGAGGGAGTTTTCGGTTGTGGTTGTTGAATGGGCCATGGGTAGTAGGGTTTTTTCTTGCGGTGGGAGGATCTTATGGAAAGTCGACCATTTATTGATTACTCCCAACCTGGAAAATAATGATTCCATATTTTGTGATGATGATGATGAAAATTCCTCTAATCATGTGGGGGTGGGGTCATTTGGGGCTGTAATTGGCATTGATTGGTCTAGTTTTTGAGGATCCAATGGCTCCAATAGGTGATTTGATGACTTTCAGTATGGACATGTAGGTATAAATTCCCCCATCCTAGTGTGGTGGGGTTGATCTAGAATCACTGATGATGTATTGTGGGTCCACTCAGGGATGATAAACCTGGTGATGGGGGTTGAGATATAAATTCCCTCAGCCTAGTGGTCTTGGGTTTGTTTGCATCCACTTCTGATGTGTTCCAAATCCTCTTAGTAATTGAAGATATAAGAGGTATAGGTTGTGATAAATATTCCCTTAGCTGGTCAGGATAGGTCTAATCATAGATGGATGATATGGAAGCTACAATCACCACCAATTTGATGTGGTGCAATTATGATTGTGTAACATCTAGGTGTGATTACATACCATGATTTGTACCATTCCTTATGGGAAGTTGTTTGGGTGATTGCAACTTAGGCCTCCGTGTTCGAAATGGATTCTGATTACTATGTTGGGACCAGTTTGAAATCATATTATCTATCATATCTATCTCCATATATAATATATGGGTATTGTTGGAGTGAAGGAATTTTGTTGTAGGGACCAACTGGCCCGAGCGTTACCTGGTCCCCTGATCTCACCAGAGGCTATAACATTACAAGATGCTGTATCTGAGGGATCTTGCTGTTACAGTGGAGTAAAAAAGTGTGACACTACATAATATTCCCATACTTGATTAATGATGCATGAAGTGGGTTCAGAGATCAGTGTTCGAAGAGTTGTGATGCAATGGCGACAAGCATGTTGCAAATTTGCGGTATTATTTTCTGGTTTTAGATCCCAGTCCTTGGATATAAAAGAAATTTCTAGTTAATAACAGAGTACTGAGATGGTGTGAAGGTGACCCATATACCTAGAAAAGGTAGGTGTATAGCCTTTAGTCAATGATGAGTAGCCCAACTACTTTCTCAAAGATAAAGCATGGAATCCTTTTCTAGCTCGTCTCAGATCTCATAGATCAAATTTGGGAGTGTCCAGAACATGATGGGGATGTTGTTTCTAGATAACTCTCTCCATATGTTAATTTAATCTTCCTCTTCATCAGAATTACTTAACCCCATTTGGATAGACCATATAAGATGATTCTGAAGGTCACATGCTAACGATAGTGGATTGATGTTGGAAGTTGATGAGGAAATGTATATGGTTGACCCTGATGTTTCGAGCACCTATCTATATGATGGTGTTAGTGATTGGGTCACATCTCTATACATAGGTGTTTTGGAAATGGGAGGATTTCCTTTTCCATGGGAGATATTTCCATGGGGAGGTTGACCATAGTGAATGTTAGGAGTAGATTCTAGGAAATCCATCTCCACACTACCATGAGGAAGACTATCGTGGTAGTGAACACCTTTTGTTTCTACTTCGATAGAAGAGTCGAAGGACCCTTGTGGTGATGAGAATGTGTCTCAAATGACCTCAAAGACACTAGAATTGAGAGGATTAGGAACATGGACCATGTTCTACATCATGTTCAGAGTATTTTGACCTGCATTTTGGGATCTCAAAAGGGTATTAACCTATTATACGAGAGTTTTCAGAACTTTTATATAACCATTTAGTGTTTTAGGAGTATGAGATCGCTGTTGAGAAGATACCAAAAAATTTTGATGAGCTATATCATTATTGATAGTAATATGATCCTATCCCAAGGCATGTTCCATTATCACTTGGTGATCCATTGTTATGATGAGAATATGAGCCCAATCCCAGGCCTTTGAAATATACCACTGGTCTTTTATAGTAGGAATATGAGCTTTCCCTCAGGTGTATATTTCTCTCACTTGGTGGGATTGATAGGATCAAGAATACGATCCTGGTCCAAATATGAATTCTCCATCAGAATATGATAATAGACTTCCATAAAGGGAGAAGGAATATGATCCACCTCATGTATTTCCATGGAAGGATGCTAGCTCAGTTCATTTACCGTCAAAATATAGAATATACAACCATCTTCCATACTCTACTAGAATATGCTAGTGAGATTAACTAACAAGAATGTGAGCATATCTCGAGGATTATTCCATTTTCACTTGGTTCACCCTAGATACAATGAGGATATATGCCTAATCCCATGCCTTAAAAGTTTGCCACTGTACTTCTTCGATAGGAATATAAACCAGTTCTAAATCATGTGGCCCTCTCACATATTGAGCGATATCCTGAACAGGGATATGAGACTAATCATGATCCTTTGGAATATATCATCAAACATCTTCAACAAGAATATTCCATTTTCCCAAGGCATGTGCTGCTCTCACATGGTGAGCTCTGATTGGAACATGAATGCGAGTCTGATCCGATGCCTCATCCATTATTGGAATATTCTGATAATCCTCCTGGGCGAGAGGAAGAATGTGTGCTTTATCTGGTACAACCACTTGTTTACAATGATAAAAGTTCTAATCCTTCCTGACTATAGGGATAGAAGTATGAAAATATCCCTTTATCTACAATAGTGATGAAATATGCTGGTAGAGTTCTTCAATAGTTTCTAAAATATATTTTCATTTTTGAAAAGTGTTTACATGAATATACACATGCACATTTTTTGTCCCCATAATATACTATATGATTTCTTCAATTGAAGTGGGAATATGTTCCCACTTATATCCTTGATGTTCCACTAGAATATGTCGATGGTATTCATGCATGGGGTTAGAATATGAGCCTCCCTAATGCCTAGTCTAGTAACATGTTTTCACACTTATTCTGAATAACCAGGGATATAATTCTTCTAGGTGGTTCCTTCCGAAATATAATGTAAGTAATCATTATAAAGAGTGGGTATAAGAACCCTCCCCTAGATATATAGCACCTTCCTCCCCCCGACTTTCCTTACTTGTTTCCCATGCATTGGCATCAGATGTGACACTGTGGCATTTGGTACCTACAACAAGAAACTAATGTGTACCCATAGGGTAGTACTGGTGATGAAGAATACAAAGATCCCTCTCAAACTACTCCTAAACAAGAAGGGATCTGTATTTGGATTCATAGTCCACCATCATTGGATAAGTAATATGGTGGTGGTTTCACTCTGGGGATAAGCTCTGAAAGTTGTTGGTTTTGGAGAAAAGGGCTAATGGTATAAATGTAAATTTCTCAAATTATATAGACTCACCAGTTTCCATGCTTATAGAACTCCATAGGTAGAATCCATGGTCGGGACTGTAATATATTGTTGGTTCTCTCGAACCATCATGTTTTCCACCTTTTATTTGATTTGTTGAGTATGTGATGTCGATTTGTGACCCACAATGGTTGCAGTCATAGATGATTTTCTAGAGAGAATGCTGGATGATGCAGACATTTTCACAAATTGAGATTCTAGGAGAAGTATTTGTAATTACACAAACAACAAGGAATAAGGTTACCAATTAGTGCAACATCATATAAAAAATATGATCAATCAGATATGCGGGTTAACTCAATTTTTATTTTATTCCCAATTAGGTCATTTTTCTCATTCGGACTTGTCAAAATGAGGATGGAATTATTTGAACCCTGGTTATATAGGATCATTTGTATGTCCATTATAGTCTTAATACGTTGTTTGTATTGGGATTTCAAAATAGAGTGGAATGATGCACGATTTACCAATCTTTCATTCATTCAAGAGTTTATATCGAGATCCATTTCTGTTTATGTCTGGGGAAAATAGAATAGCCTGATGGATAATAACCATTTTTTTTGTTATTAGAGAGATTCATGTTGCATTCACCATTTTTGTTTCACTGAGTATTAATGCATAGAATGGATTTCAATTAATGATTTGATTCTGAAAGATATGTTGTGCACAATAATGAATTTCAAGCTACCATTGTAAATTTTCCCAAAAACATGTAATGGTTCCCCCATCCGTAACTAGGAATAGAACCACTTTACAAAGGCTGACGGAAATCTATGTTTTTAGACCTAGAGACTCCTGGGGACTCGCATTGGTTTAGAGGGTGAGAGGTCGGGCTCATCACACTCTTTTGAGGGGAATTATGTCATAATATATGACTCTCTTATTTATTTGATATATGTTCATGAATCAATTCCTAATCCCAATACGGGATCAGTTACCCTGAAAAAATGATTATAGGTTTATTATCATTTTGAAAAAAGAAAGGAAATCCCATTGATGAAAAAGGAATGTGTAGTCTCATTAATGAATCCATATGTATGTATTTGAGGTTCTCCATAAATTTCTCTTATGGTGGATAGCTTCATTATATTATTGCATCTTATAAACAGATGATTCAGATTCAGATTCTATATAGGGAGGTGATTTATATTTTGAGGTGGGTATTCAACCATTATGAGGCATCCTACATATCCTCATTATTGAAGGAATAATAACCCACATATTTCATTAACCCTGTATAGTTTAATGTTATCCAGATAGGATATATGTGCAGGTATTAAGACAAAAAATATTTGAGCTCGAGTCTCAAGGATACATCCTACTTATCCAACTTATGGAAGAAATCATAGTTATCACAGTTCAATTACACCCTTGGGACTAGCCTCATGGTAGATTACCATATATGAGGGGGGTGTTCATATCATTCCACTCATCATGGATTACATAATGGGATTTCTCATGATAGTGGAGATTCATGATGCCCAGGAGGTGTCCACTGTGAAACACTAAGCCCATGTGAGCTATGCTCAGTGTGAAAAACAAAGGGGAACAAATGATCAGGTTTACAATGTATAGATATGGGGATTTTGTAATCGGACAGTCCTTGGGGTGTTTGATAAATATCTAGATCCTTGAGAAGGAATCCTACATAACCTAATTATGGTAGGATTCAAATCCATCATAGTCTAGTTGAATTACAAGTCCACCAATGGATGAGATAGAGTGATTAGGACATGAAAATGGTTGGGTCATGATGTTTGAAATATCGGAGACATGTGGTTTCCATATATATGGATATTTATTTGAGTTCAGGCTTTTAAAAAGTCTTCCAATGTATCCCAGTTATGGTAGGTATCAAAGTTCTCATAGTTTATTTGACTGTGACTTACATACTAATGTTTGCCTTTGCATAGGAAATATCATATTATGCCTCTTTTTGAAACATACACACTGATGTTTCCTTTTTTTGTTGTGGATGCATATAACTCAAATGACATGATTATTTCAACTCCTTAAGACCACATGAGATATTAGTTTTGTGAGAAAAAATGGATGAAAAATTATCAATTTAATTTCTTTATGAATGGGGGACTTAAGTATTAGAACATCACTATGAATATTTGATATGGAGATCATGCCTCAGAGAGGATTCCTAAGTATCCTAGTTATTGCATGAATCAAAGTTGTCGTAGGTTCATTGATTGGGGCTTACACTATGAGGTTTCCCTATTGTTTAGAGATTATACACCAAGTATGTATGTTTTTATTCAAGTCATGGGGGACCCTGTTGACTTGGTCCATTTGTCTAAAGGGTATTACATGAACCCATTTACCCATTTAGAGGACATCAAAAGACTTAGACAGTGTATCATGGAATCCATCACATAACTTGGATGGATTTTCTAGAGAGTGTTTCATGTTTTGGTTTACATCCCTATAGGGAATAATGAGTCCCAATTGATAAGTCTAGGGAACATTATGGGTCCTGGATGACTCACCTGAACGGTCTCACAAGAGCTATTTTATCAAGCCTTAATGCATCCACAAGACTTGTATGATATGATCAGGCACCGTCATGAGAGTCAGGCATTGAATCCAATGGTCATCATGAGATTAATTATGATATGTATCAAAGGGTTTAAAATGTTTTGGATGACATACCTAGAAGGAATCATGAGTTTCAACCAAAAATTATGGAGGGTTTCGTGATTCACAACTTACTTGCTCAAAAGGCCTCATGAAGGATACCTTAAAATGGCCATTAGCACCCAAGAGACTTGGTTAATATGATCAAGCACCATTATATGAGTCAGGCTATGTCTCTGAAGTACTCTAAAAGACTTGGGAGACAATTCCATGGGTAATTTCATGAGACTAAGGTGGTATGTTTGGGAGGACCCTATGACCTGCCCTGATATGTCTGGAAGCTTTTGCATACCCCAAATAACATGGCAAAGGGGATTTGCGATATTTGGTCGACATGTCCTAGTGTTGTTGTGTGTATTGTAAAATTATCATGAAGCACATGGGGGTCAGAAAACATGTTCTTCATTTATGTATTCCTCTATTAGTATTTGTTCTTATATTATGAAATTCATTCAATATCAATTTATTTTTGAGTCTCATGTGATCTAGAGAGTGTGCAGGATTTTCTTCACTCATACTACTAGATATCCTTCTTATGATACTAGAGTGATCATTCAAATTGCTTTATCCATGGAGAATAATTACTCCATATTCTCACTGGTATACTACCCAGAAAAATAATTTAATATCATGTGATCGGTTTCTCTGAGAAATTATCTTCGGTACTTGGTTTTAAATACAAACTTTTCACTCAAGAGTTCTAAATTTTCTTTGATTTCATGGTGTGAAATTTATAGGACCCACCACCTAGAGTGTTCTCTGGTTTTCATAGTGTATCTAACATGGATCTAGGATGCATATAGTGTAGGGATATGGCACCATGTGTCTTTGAGAGTCTTTTTCGTGGATCGTTTCGAGTGTGCCACCAGATTTTTGGTGATCGTGAGTCCCTCCTGTAAAAGTTCCCATTATTATATTATGGAAAATTAATGGGGAATTTGTTGACTCATGCAGACAGCCTGAAGGACTTCCATTTTTTCATATTGAAAAGTCCAAATTCCTTCCACGGATTCAAGGTGTCTGCTAATAGGTGTCTGAGATATGCTCAATGCCTTTCATGTATTTTCTAGAAGTATCACGATACAATTTTGTGGAATTCCTTAGTGCGTAAAAATATATTTACAACTATGAGACCTATCTCCAAATTATTTTATATACTCTTTGTTTTATTTTACAAATTTAATGGAGTATTAGAGTTTTCATGGGTGTTGTTGAAGAAAGTTTCTATATTTTTTTGGTGATGCGTTGCATGAACAAAATGGGTTATATGGTGGTTTTTGTGAAATTCATGGTTAAACACATCCATTTTACCATTGGAGAGACAAAGGGATTGCGTGTGGATTCCTGAACACACCCAAGGCCTTCCTCGTAATACAGGTGACATGTAAATGGGCTTTTGTGAGGCAAGGCGGACATGTCGATAGAAAATCACTGTGTCATACAGACTGCCAAGGGTGTGTCACATTTCTTTCAGTGACCATGAGTAGCTCCCTCCTCCTCCCATTTCATTTTCACTGTTTTATTTTAACAAGTCTAAAGGGTCTTGTAAGAGGTCCTAGATTTTATCAATGATAATTATCCTCCCCATAGGTGATGTATCACTTGATATTTTATGACTGCAAGAGGCCTCCACCTTTTGAATATTTTCCTCACAATTTTGATGGAATTTTGGGTGGCATGTTAGGAACTTTCCAATGGAAAACCATGTGACCTAGGGGAACTCATTCAGTTAGCCCCACACAACCACTAATTGTATAGAGAACCTTTTGAAGATAAGGAAGACTTGTCGAAGGGGAATATGTGAGATTTGATGCACATTATGCACTGCACATGGAGTCTTTATGTGACCTTAAAATTGTTATGGGATCATGAGTCCCATGGAGGCTCATGTGATTCATATGTCATGGTTACATTCTCCATCCTTTTCTTTTGGGGGTAAAATAATACCCATATTCAATTAATTATTCCTTTCTATATAGAATATTCTTATTTGAGGGGTTCCAATAACATATTTTTACACTCAACAACAGTTTTCCATGGAGCCACAAGCATGCACATTCCCATTCCACCTTGGGAACTCATCGACTCATGATGATCTGGAAACTCATCTATCAAAATTATTATCCATACAATTTCCACACAAATCCATTCATTTGAATACCCATGGAATTAAAAATGGTAAAAAAACATTCCCATCTTCCAAAACAGCACTCCACCAATTATTTTCACACTTCCAATCTATTTTACATTCCAAAATTCATAAAAACATTAAAAGATCACCAACCCCTATTCAAAAAACCATTCAAAACATCATGCATTAATCCATTTCACTTCATTTAAAATATCAACTCATACCATTAAAAACATTTTTAGTAACTCATACAACCCAATTCAATAAAAAACCATTTTTTTAAAAACACATTCTTTATCATTCAAAACATGTTTTCAAAACCTCTTTCAAAATAAATTTCTGGTTTTTATGAAAGCAATTTTAATAACCCCAGATTTTTATTATAAAAATCAAATATAATTAAAAAAATTTCATTTTACCCCTAAATAGAATTTTTTTAAAAAATATACTTTCTAAATCCTTCTTTATTGTTTATTTTGAAATATTATTTTTCCACTTCCCAAAAATCCAATAATTTCAACTAAAAACCCTATTTTCATAATTATAAAACAAGAGTTTTCAAAATAATTTTTAGAATCAAGGATGACCTAAAACAGCACAAAAGAGGGAACTAGTGTTGATGGGTTACTTAACCATATGGTTGGAAGCCATTTTCAAAACATGCCACCATCCTAAAGAGTCTTCTAGGACTATATCCCCGGATACACATGGATTCTAAGGATTAGTGAGATTGCTACGACCTTTATCCCAACTCCCATTTTTGATCCCAAGCACAAAACAAACCCCAAGAACCAAAAATATGAATGAAAACCTCACTTCCAATGGAAACTCATGGTTCAATCCATAAAGTGTTGTCCATACACTCCTCCAGACATGCACCCAGAGCTCCAATAGTCCTACTCCATCTACCTTGACACCCAAAATAAAAAAGGGCGCTTTGAAAGCTATGGGAACTATAGAAAAAACCTTCTTTGATACCATTTTGTCATGAACCAATCTGTTTTTACCTTGAATTGGTCACCTGATCCGATCCTTCGAAAGTCCTGAAGGGCATTCCAGATCCACATGGGCTGGAAACTAGTGCTGAGCAACCTCGGAATAACCAACTATATGATTTCACCCACTAATAAACAAATAAACTAAATATAAAAATGATATATAGAAAAACCCAATAATAGTGAATAAATAATCCAAATGAAAATATTTTATACAAGAATATTTAAATACATCAAACTAATCAACAAAACCAACTGAACCTATCAACCATGACACCTCTATGTGACCCTGATGGTCACTCTCTGGTACCAAGAACAACAGTCACCCTCAGTGATCAATGTCAAGATAAACCAACACTAAAATCTAAAAATAAGAGGAAACTATAGGCCTAAGAATTAAAACTCATTTAGTGTACTCGAAAAAAACAATTCTCAATGCACATACTTTAAATAAAGGAAACATAAACTATAATTTTAAAATAAAACATACGAAGGTAATCTTTTTCATACATTTTCCTCTTTAATTCCAACAATGTCAATTTCATTTTTAACCACTTAAAACCAAATTCTTTTCCAAGGATGAACCATATGAATTTTAAAAGGAAAAGGGAACATTCCATTTATAAGAGTTACAAAGTGTAAAACATTTCTAAAACCTTTTTCTATAAACACATGAATTCATTTTATAATTCTTAGCATAAAGGAAAATTGATCAAGAAGTAAGAAAAACAATCGTACAATAACAGAAATGAAAAAATATCACATAATATATTCTAACCAACAATATATCACAATCATTCTCCATACACTACTAAGTGACAATATACAATGGTAGACCTAGGAGCTCGTGAATAATCTAGAACATACTAAAACACGTTGAATCATCCATGAATGTATGACTCACTTGATGAAATCAATAAAACCCTCACATGATCAGTCATCCCCTATATGCTAAAAATATATGGGAACTATCCCATTATAATAAAAACTCAATATATCCCCCTAATATGGGCCACTAGCTAGTGCGTATCCTAAACAAGTCCAGTAATCGTTCTCTAAAAATTCGCTCACTATGTTAGGTTCCCATGTTAAGATGTATGGAAAGTGGGTGTGATAACTAATTCCAAATGAGAATCCAAAAAAAAAACCCATATATCATAAATAATAATTCACACAATAGGAACCAACCCTAATCACCCAAAGATAAATATCATTCAATGAACAATACATCTCGAAGGAGTCCACACCGAGGATATCCCATTCTAGTCAAAGTAAATGGGTCATGCAGATTCCAAAATGAGGTTGTACAACCCATTTTTTACAAATAAAGAAATAATAATATACAATGATGTTTTTTAGGATAATAATTTTCACTATTTTCATAAAAATTTTAAACATGCCTTAAGCACACTTCACGAAACCATCACTTTTAAATGATACAAAACCACCTTCTGAAAATGGTGAAAACACACCATTTTCCATTTCAAAATAATTTATAAAACAATATATTTAAATCACTCACACCACATTTCCATGTCAAAACCCTTTCCCTCAAAATTAAAAATGGGCCACATTCCACTGTCAGATGTCAAATCACTTTCAAAAGACAAATACACACTTATTTTAACCTAAAAATCACTTGGAAACCCGATTAAAGAAACCCAAAATATCCTTTCAAATAGAAAAATATATTTACCAATCCAAACCATGAATTAGATATTAAATATTTATCCCAAAGTACAACTAGAAATTTTATCAAACACTTGGTGTGAACAATATAACAAAACATTCCATTTTCAAAAAACATGGTATAAGTCCCCACTTTGTGCACAAAAAAATTATTCAAAAGATCAAACAATAGTATTTAATTAATAGAAAATGTTTTAAAATAAATAAACCAATTAATCATAAATTAAAAAGGCAATTGAAAATGGAAACCTACCTCAATTTCACGTCGCTTCAACAACGCACACCCGAAAACAAACCATGAAGGTTCCAAGAGCCATTATCTATGAAGACTAACCCTAAACACACAAAAAAACAACATAAATGAAGGTAAATATGAACTCTACATTCACATAGACATGTGGGAAATATAAACTCAAAACAAAGTGGAAGGAGAAGGAATATGATGAATAATAAAAGATATTAGCTTGAGAAATCAACCCTAACACTTGAAAAAATCCATAGATTTACACCAATAGAGGAGGGATGAGGTTTGAATACCCAAGGAGGGGCACCCCTAGGGCCATACAAAGTAGGTGGGGGAGAAATGGGAAAATATGGGTTTGAAATACCATTAGGGTAGTGTAAGAATTTGATAATTTTTATATTTTGGGAACCTCACATGGTTGAGTCACATGATTTGGTAAACCGTGAGCCAACTATGTAGAATGGTTCTATAATGAGACAATGGATTCCTCGACGCTCTTTGCATGGTTTTAATGATAATTTGGGGGCCATGCGACTTCAAATAGAGGCACTAAAACACCACATAGTTACCTGGGATGTGTATCATAGTTTCCTCTAATTGTGCACCAAATATGCGCTAAAGGAAATATACCCCGTAACTCAAAATTCAAAACTGTTACACCTGGTACTTGAACAAAAAACCCAATGCCAAAAGATAAACTATATTAGGGGTTAAAGGTAAAAATCTAGGACGAAAATAGGAGTATTATTCAAAATAGTGGGGTAATGGTAATTACTAAAGCATTTCATTTTTCAAGTGAAATAATAAAAACCCAATTTTAGCATCAATGATATATTTTGGAGTTTTTTGGTATATATGTGAAATTTATTATACTAAAATTTTAGTAATAGTGTTTATGTTTAAATTGGTTTGCAATAGTAGTGGTGTAAAATATGATGATTATATATTTAAAATCATTGATTTTAAATTATTTAGTTTCAATGTGGAATCATATTTCATGGAAACACATGAAAAAAATATTATATGTTAATGAACCATTAAATGATTAGTGGTCCATTTTTTTCAGGGGAAGAGAATTAATTTGGGTGATGAGGGTGATGATGATTTTGTGGAGTTATGGTATGTTTCTTCATCTATTACATGATTTATATATGATAACAATGAATATAATATAGAAAATTTACATATAATACAAAATGATCATTTTGAATGGATATGGGAAAACAACGATTTAATCTTCTTAGAAGTATGCTAAATATTTTTATTATTTTATTTTTTGTAAATTTACCCTTGTAAAAACAATTTTATATATTTATGATGTTTATGTATATATATGTTTATTACTTATATGAACTGGGGGTAAAAGTTTATATTTAAAAGTTACAATTTAATATTTTTTGACTGAGAAAACCGATGTACATCATTATGATTTTGTAAAATTTATGCACATGAAAATACTTTTTGTAATTTTGATATCTAAATGTATAAATGTTAGATCATTTATTTCATATCTGAATTAATGTTTATAATTATTACTATAAGATATATATTTTTTTGGTTAAGAATTATGTCATCAGAAATTATTTTTTTTTTGAAATATACACATATGTTAAACTATTTGTTCACTAACATATTTTTCAATTTATTATTTTTTGATATTTACTATTTTAATAATACATAGGTACACATAATATCAATACATGATTCCATTTAAATGCAAGACACATTAATAGATGAAAATTTATCGAGTTTCATGTATTTTTTTCATATTAAAAAATATTATATAATTAATTTATATAATTAGATAAATAAAATAATTTTTCAAACAATATAACTGATGGTGAGCCTCATAATGTGTATTTTTCTTCTCATTCTATAGAGATCATGATTCCTTCTTCTGGTATACGTGGGATTACAAATTTATCAAAATATTTACTTTCTCATAAATAATAGAGGGAAAAAAATATTTTTGATGATAATAATAATCCAATTTTCAAAAATGAAATGGAGTTTAGAAGTTATATCACCATGTAAACCATTACAAGGTTAACATTTTATATTCTAATAAGAAATACATCGATATAAAATTGAATGATTTGTTCTGGGATTTCAAAATATAAATTATCACAATTGATTAATTTTTATCTCATTAATAAAATATTATATATTTTATATGAATAATATTTAATAATTTCAATTACACGTGACATTTAACATTCATGAATCTTAAGAAATTATAAAAAGTTTTCTATATTTAGAATATGTTTCTAGATATGTTATAAAAAAGGACAGAAAATAATGTTTTTTGGAAGTTAATGAGTGAAAACCCATACCTAAGGTATGGTTATTTAGATGTAGAGGCATGGAATAAATATTTTCCACCTCAAATTATGAATCATTTATTGTATTATAATTATTTCATATACTAATATTTATTATGTGTTATCTGATTACATATTTATTTAAATTTATGTAACATGCATCCATGATATCTCACCAAGAGATCTAGTTGCATAATGTATACCCACATACTTTATCACATGGATGATATAATATACCAGAGGACCAAATTATTGAAGAAAATCGTGATGCATTATGATCTAAATATAGTAGCGGTAATGAAGATATCATGTTAGGTCCTCAATCTCCCCCACTCTCGATGATCAATTTAACAGAGAATTTAAATAAAATAATTTTTTTAGAGATCATTATAATGAAGTAGATGACATATTTATAAGATATTAAATTTATTTCTTAATGATTATTTGTGTTTTTTAAATTAATATGACTAATATACCATTTTAATAAATTTGTTCATGATGATCTATAGGAGAAATAAATTCATGGGAATTTTATCCTAAAGGGTACGATGAATATTCTAATACTTCTTTAGAAAATCCAGAATACCTAATATCTTAAGAGGAATATTAAAGAGTGTTAGTATTAATAATATTTTTTGGTAGAAAAGTATAAATATAGATGCATACATAAAAAAATTACCAAAAAAAATTATAGGGAATACCTAAAAGATTAGATGGGTGATCAAATTAAATAATTGTGTAGACAATGTATGAATAAATAACATGAAAACCATAGCTTGAATAAGCTTTATACTTAGATCATAAACCTCCTTGTCCAAACCTGACCTTATACTATGAGTTTTATACTGGACATTTCCTATGCATATTTTAGTAAAATTAATTCATACATATTTTTTGGGATTCATTAAATCAATAACCTATACATTTGGGTTAGGTAAGAGTATTATTTTATGATATTATTGATTAAAATACTCATGTTCCATTTCCTATTGGGGAAATTAGCATATTTAGGGAGTTTGGGGGTTATATTTTACTCTATATGTATTGAATTTATCATTACAAGATATACAATGTATACATTATTTTTCTAATATAATTTTCATTTAATTGGAAATTACTTATAATTTACTCTTACATTAAGTTTATATCCAATTAACTTATATCAAAAGAACTTTTAAAAAATAAGAAAAAGTTTTAGGAACCAAAAACATTGGATACATCTTAGATTTTTGATGGGATGAAAATATTATCCCAAATATCTTTTTTCATGGATAATATTTATGAGTTTCAAGGGCATCTGATATATTTAGAATATAATATGAATTGAGAATATTCAAAAATGACATCATGGGTCCTGTTGTTTTTTTATGATCTCATCATACCTGTAGTTTATTTGTTTCCCACGTAAGTAAATTTATACATCATTTTTTATTTCTTTTAAAAAAATATGACCTAAAGTGAATTAATATACTTCTTATTTACTTAGGCATCTAAACACTATTTTTATTCAAATTGATAATGCTGTCGTTTATTGTTTTATATATCCAAAACACATTTCAACTACAATGAAATATTGGAATAATGAGGATAGAGTTTTAAATATTTATGATAGATTAGAAAATATAAGGATTGGGTATTTCATTTTCCAATTCCATGATGGGAGACAAGATTAAGATAATTATGAACATAATATTCATTATAAAATTTTTAAATTTGAAGTTTTTATATTTTAGTGGTTATATATTTTTAGGTGTGTTATTACCAAATGAATGCACATTATATTAGTTTATCTCATTATTAGGTGAAGTTTGTAAATTATTTTCAAAATTGTTAAAAATATAAGTTTTATATTTTTTTATATGTTCCATAATATAAATTCTTCTTATTATTGATGTTATATCAGATGATAAATTAAAATACGTGTCACGAAGAATGTTTAACAATGATCATTTATAGATACAAGATAAATATAAAATTAAACATATGAAAGAAAAGGAAAATAAATTTTATATTAGTTAATATTTTATTTATTATATATATTTATATAATTTGTCTTTCAATTCCATGTAAATGTTTCATTACCTCATTGTCATTATCAAAAAAGAAATTTTGATTGTGGTTATTATGATTCACGATACATGTTCGAGATCATCACTACCAGGGTGAAGAGTAAATTTCATAAGGTTATTAATATTAAATATTCATTGTTTTATTTTAAAATATTATATTTATTAATTTATGAAATTCATTACTATTTTATATTTTCAATGATTTCATTTAGTTTACTGATAAATACCTTAACCACATTCTATGTTGGTTCACAATCTATTTTTTAGGTATGGTTAATTCATAAATTAACTATCATGTATCTCTTTTATATTGATCATTTATAAAATTTGTTCTTAGAAAATTGTTTTTTGGATTCTGTTGGTTTTTTCTATTGTACTGAAATGTTTTTTCCTATTTATATTGTAGTTTTTTTTCATATTTTCTTGGAATGTTTATTTTATAATATTTTTAAAAAGTGATTTTTGTTTATATTCTTTTTTTATAATCTATTCGAGAATCTTTACGTAATGACTTAGATGTTAGTTTTTAACCATAAGTGATGTCATTTATACCTTTTAATTTCATACTTATTATAATAACCAATGTTTAAATACCTAAATCATTTTTTAGTATTTGGAGATTTCTTTTAGGTAAAAACCAACTTTGAAATTCAATTATTTTTTTAATATTTTGAAATAGATAAAATTATTAAACTGACAAGGAAACATATATTCAACATCCTATTTTTTGTAAGAAAATACATTGAAATAAAAAAAAAATTGATGTTTGGATGTTGGTTTTTATGAAATCAACATTGAAACAATTATTTTTAACATATATTTCATCAACACTAGTTAAAAGATGAATTAAATTTTTTAATAAAATAAACATTAAAATATACTCTTTGACTACTGCCCATTACATGTTCATAATCCTCTTCTCAAAATAATGTCTCCTACTTTATTCATTTTCATTTCATATTTCTATAGAAAACATAAACTTGAAACATGAGTTTGATCCACTCCCTAAATTAATTTTCCACGTCTTTCTTATCCACTATCCTCCAAAACTATCATACCCATTAAAACATGATGAAATAAATATTATTTTTATAATTATATTTCTTATGTTTATGGATGAAATTTTATCCAGCTTTTCCCATTTCTTCTTATAAAAATGAAAACATTGTTTGAGTGTACGTGTAAACTAACCACTCTATAAGTAGGTTTGTCTATTTATAGTATATTAATTATATGTATTGTTAAAAGGGTGTATTTAACAAAAAATATAATATTTTATACATTATAAAAATTTATAAAATTTAAACCAATTCCTAACATTTTTTTCTATGGAGGATGAGAATGTCGCCTATATGTATGTGTGAATTACCACCTTTAAGGAGAAATATGATTCATTTTTCATCTATATTTTTAGTCTTTATATATATACCATAAATTGTTTTCACCCACCATACAAATAATCTCAAAAATATAATTTTACTTCTCTAATTATTATATTATTAAAAAACTATATCTTTCTTGTCCCTAATCCCCCATCGGTTATAACATGTTCTTCTTTGATTATGTTTAACTACCAACTTTGAAAATGATAAAAATTTAGATAATGGATTACTATGAAAACACAAATAATGGTATTATTTGAAATTAATGAGAAAAAACCATTTTTTATATGGTTATATAATGGATATATTGATGTTTAACTTATCATTCGTATACAATCATTTTTCTGCTAAAAATTACAAAAAATAAGTAGACCATCGATTTCATCTCAAAAAATTGTAACAAAAAGTCATAGAATGAAATTGTGAAATTATAATTCATCATACAGAAAATATTATATTAGATTAAATAATATAGGAATGGTGAACATGTTATAAAAGAGTGGAGATCGATATCGACATTACAAAGCATTTGAAAAACAACAAAAATTAGAAACATTCGATGATGAAAATATACTAATAATAACTGGTAAATTGATAATAAATAGATTTATTTTAAGAATATAAATGGTAATTTACATGAATAAAGCTCTATAATAAGTGATTAATTTTTTTAATATTTTATTTTAAATCTTTTTTAGCTCACCAAGAATATAAGATATGTGTTTCATCACAAATTTCCCTTTATCGAGACATGTTTCATATTAAGCACCATTTTTTGTTTATATGGTGTATATGATACATATTAGAAGTATTATAATCAATTATTTATTTATTAATTTTATTTAAATTCCAATTTAATGATTAATATTTTAATATATTTTCATTCAAATTTTAAACGTTCAATAAGGTATTATTATCTCTATTTTATTTATCGAGACTTATGCCATTTTACCAACTGATTAATATTGTGTGGTCCATATACAGTCCATGTTTATATTTCTTTCATTTTATTCATGATACTAAATGTATTTATAAATTTATCTTATGTTATTACTTTCTTGGATTATGATTAAAAATATAATGAAGTTATAAATGTTATTTTTTGACAAAAAATCCATCCTTTGAGTTATAATTTTCCATCTCAAACATCATAATAAAATATTGGGATTATTAAAACCTATGATTTAATATTGTAAATTATCTTTTGTATATGAAAATTGATATTTTTTACTTAAATATACCTCCTTATTTAATTTCATACCTATAAAATTATTACATTGTTGAGAATAATCACCATTATCTTTAATGAAAATTTCTCTTCAATATCCAATTTTTCTATTCCTAGAAATTTCCTCTATATTTGGAAACCTAATTGAGATTAATTTATTTCGACCTTCATATTTCAAATTATCTATTTTATGAGGTTTATTTCCATTATATTTTCAATATATTTTTTCAATAATTGCATTTTAAAATAGTAAATAGTTTTTCTTTCCATGAGCATCTATTTTATCTTCCACAACATATTTCCACATATACCATTTATGTATTGTTTCCAAGGATTCATTGTTTAAGATTATTTTAAAAAATATAAAATATAAAATTATTTCAATATATATTTTTAGAAATGACATTCAAATGTGTCATATAATATATATTATTACGATAATATTTTTTTTGGAAGTCTATTTTTAATGTTTTCTCATTTGAACACATCCATTCACCATTATGAACATTCTTCTCCAAAATTATTTCATTACATGTTTTAAAATTATTTTCAAAATAAATTTAATTCTTAATTATTTTGAAATGAAAATGTATATTTTCTATTATTTTTCAAGTAATTTATCCAATGATTAAAAAATATTTTTAAAAAAGTATTTTTTAAAAAATATTTCAACATTGATAATACAACTTATTTTACACTAGGGATATTGAATATTCCACCATACAAATTTTTTTCCAAATGTAATATGTATTTTTCTAGGAAATATGATCATAAAAATAATTAGTTTTCTATGGTTTAATTATGTGATGTTATAAGTATGAATTTTTTCATGTTATATTGTCATATATATATATGACTCATTATAATGTGATGGGTGGGTCCTATATAAACACCTAATTAATTGGGAAAAGATTTAAATTCATGAGATGACAATGAGAAAATTATAACGATTCTCGATATAGTATGGGAAACATGAGATAATCCCTGATGCACTATGGGGAACATGATGTAATACATTATCAACAGTGGTAAACAATATTTAGTGCCTTATCCACTAATGGAACGAGATTGTGATCCCTGGTCCTCTTTGAGAAATATTAAGTGATTCTTGATCCATTAAGGGGAACGAGAACTCATTATTGATATATAATAGGAAAAATGAATGGAGGCATGATCCATTATGTTGTAATTTATATGCATATTATTATGCCATATATCTATGTTATATTACAATGATTATTCTCTATGTATTATGTTTATTATCTGACACTCTTATGTCAGGGTTCATGTTTTCTCATTTGAGATTACATGTCTCATATTAATTCCATGTACATGAACTCTAGGTTTGAGATGTATATCCATAAGACATCATGAATGTCTCGCCGTTTGCAAGAGACTACTGAATTGTAGAGAGAGTTAGAAAAAATTTAGTGGGGAGAATTTGCCCTTAGTATCATATACATGAAAAAACAATATAAAAATAAAAAATAATGTAGTGTACTAAAATAGTATTATGATACATAAAAATATAATTTCAAATGTATGAAATCTCATACAAATAGATAAAGATAAATAAATAGGATCCCTATGTGGAATAAAAAATATAAGTAAATAAAAATGAATATAAATAAATAAAACTCTATTGTCCTTCAGAGTACGTGAAGGTACCACTCCTAGATTAACATTAATCATCTCAACCATCCACCATGGGATAATTTCCCATGAATGGATCCCTATATATGAAATATGGAAACTCATCCAGAGTCTCATTCTATGGTTAGGAAATTAAAACCTTTAAGACAACCCTAATAAATCCATAACATGTGTTCAAAATTATAACTAAAGTATTTCATGATTCAAAATAGAGAACATTCAATATTAGTAACATTATACCAAGAAACCATGTTTAACAATTCCACCATGATCCCAAACCTTTCCCACACTAGCTTCACATCGAATAGAAAATATCCATATGTCATAAGTGATCATGAAATAGAAACAAATTTTTTAATAATCTCTCCCAATAGTCTCATAACAATGAGTAAACTCCCAAATCTAGTTCTTCGTATGATATATCCATAATGAGTTAGAACTCTGGTCTATCATAACCCATATCCATCATGGGTAATGCCTCTAGACTATCAAACTTTTTTATTCCTTAGGTCATCCCACTAGGCAATCACAAAATATGTGCACCCCTCTACTAATGTATAACCATATCATGATGGTCCATCTTTTTCAAGTATAAGCATAAAACCTACAATTAATGGAACACATATAATAGTGAATATCACACAAGTAAACACATACCATGTCATCCTAATAATATATATGAAATATAGAATACATGTGATAAACATCAAACTTGGTCAAACAAGAAATAGGAATACTAATATCATCAAGAATAATAAACGGGTCTCATGGGTCACACAAAAAAATTCATATTTGATCTCTATCAAGCACAATCGAATAACTATGAAAACATAAGAATCATACTAAGGTAATAAGTCTATAAAAGAGACCCTAATGGTAAGGAGCATCCTACCTCAAGTGTTTTGATGTATTACTCATGTTATTTCAAAATATTGAAGACTGAATCATGTATCACAGCTATAGAGAACAATATACCACATCGAGGATACCTAAATAGGGTTCTGGTTCATAATGAAAGATGTATTTTATTTATAATCATGAAGGATTCACATAATAAAGGGTTGTTCTATAATTACATAGCATAACAAGTATATCAAATGGAAAATTCTTAGGTATGACAAAAGAGAGGTCTCTAATTCACTAGATCTATTATCGATCCAAGAAAAGATCATGAATTCCATATCAATGTTAGAAGAGAACCTCAAGTCTATCCAATAAACATTATTCAACCATTAATCTATCAATGTATAATAGATTCATTATGAGAATAAATAAAATTATAGTATCCATATGATTGATAATTTATTACATACTCAAAAAATCCATCATCCATAAGGAATCCATATCTAGTCAAAGAGAATTCTCCCGACACATCAAAACCACCACTAATACCACAAAGATATAAGAAATCATCTTCATTCAAAAATTAAATTCAATGATCGGTAATTGAATTTTAGGTTTCATGAAATATATCAATATAAAATATGTATATCATGGAGAATCATGTTGAAGGGATGGAGAAAATCACCTACCTCAATTGTAGATCTTCAATCAACATGAATTCAAAGAATCGTGATTTATAGGAGAGGAAATAATTAAGTAATGATATTAGATAATCAATATTTTGGAAAGAATCATATATAAAGAAGAAGGAACAATAAATGGAAATTAAGGAAGAATTTAGGTGATTAATTTCAGGTTGGAACAATTTGAAAAACCATGCACTAACTATGATCCCTTTTTGGGATTCTAGAAAAGATTCACAGTTTCTCCATAGGGATTGATAAACCATTCAGAAACTGTTTTTTTGGTCCACTAGAGATTAGAACACATTTTATAAGTCCAAGATTCATGGTTTTCCAAACTGTGTGCCTTTACTATGTCCATCTCCTTAAGACACTTCCTCTAGTTGCATGGTTTCATTTAAAATATGCATGGTTTGGGGAAACTATTCTTAGAAGATGCATCCTTTATAATTTGATAATGTTATTTTGAAACCATCTGAAATCCCACTAAACTCATTAGAAATAATTCATTTCTAAAATATTTGTGATTAATGTATGAAATTAACTCATAACACACCTGAAAAATCCAATCCCATTATATTCTCCCCTATAAAGACTTCTCATCCTTAAGAAGCATCTATAGGAATCCTGGTTGAAGAAGGTAGGACATTAATCCCAAACAACTACCTCCCACTCACACTTATCCTCCTATATTCAACAACTCCACCATAGAATTTGGATAATTAGTACCGTATTTCCTCATACACATTATCTCTGTACCCTATAATAATTACATGGAATTTCATATACAATGCAGTAGGCACCATCTCAACATCCCCATATTTTATGAAATCCATGTGATTCGACATGTAAATCCAAATCCGAGATACATGAAACACATCATACACACCTTTATAATTTGAAGGTTGATATAGATGATACACTAATGTCCCAACTTGTTGTATAATCTAAAAGGGTCCAAAAAAACATGGGGAACGTTTCCCGATCCTCCAAAAATATTGCTAACCTAACTAAGATGTCACTCTAAAAAAGACCCAATCACCTATTGAGAACTCCAAAGGGATTGTATAGTAGTTGGTATAGGATGAATGACTAAAATGATATATGATGAACCTATTATAAATCAGTTAAACCATCTCAAGGCTCTCATGTATCATACTTGACCTCACAACAACTTCCTCATAAGCCTTATGACTACACAACAATGAACGACTTGACTTACCATAGATATTCTCATAAGGTGTAATCTGAATCAATGTCTATTAACTATTTTTCCATGATAACTCAACTATTTCTATGTGATAATCCCATTATTGATTTAATATTAGGATGAAAACTCAATAAAATTACTCCAATATTCCAATCATCCACTTTGACTAATGTCTTTCTTAGAATAGTATGTCATTGTCAATCTTTAATGAGTCCCTATGGTCTTCTAGAATCCTTTCCAAAACCGATATGTACAACATGGTTTGTTTAAGATACAATTCACAAGGAAACTCTTTAAAAACGCATAATTTAATGGATTTACATATTTCTCATATTATATACTAAGTGAGTCTCACAAATTAGTAAAAAATTATAAATGTTCATTAGAAGGTCAAAAATAACACAAAAAATATTATGGATTCTTAGTTTCTTAGGAAAACTGATAAAAAATCTACTGGTAATTATTCCCACATCCACATGGTTTCATGATGTTGATGGAGTAGTCCACCAGATGTGGGTGACTAGGCTTTATCATCAAGAATATACGGCAATGAGACATGGGTCAATAAATGACCATATTTATACCAGGTGACCAGAATTATGAAATGATGTCATGCAACATATTTGTCACAAAAGAAGTCACCACCCACTTTTAGGTATGGAATTACCTTGTTGGATACTCACTAATTTAAGTACCTATAATAATTCCCCCATGTACAATGATCACATCCTCAACATTCAATGACCACCCATGCATCGAGTTATGCCCCACTAGATATCTCTGCATCATAAAAAACTCTAATTCATTCTTCCTTCTATACCATACTCCTTATACTAAAGAAAACATGGAAACCAATGGGAAAAAAGTCATTGATCCTCAAACCTCATTATTTTCCATCCTCCAATCATCCAATAATATCATCAAGTTCCACCAATCCTCTAAATCCTAATACTAAATATTTTTAGATACCTATATCTTGTGAAAACGTGACGGTGATTTGGGTAGCTGTGAAGGAAGAGAGGTGCTATATGGACTGCGTAGGGAATAATAGTTCACGGTAGGAGAAGCAGTATATGGTGGATGTGGTACCATATTAAATATTTGGGTAATATAAGATTAGCAGATTTTGTGGGTCTATTTGCATATATAAGGTGCGTTAATCCTAGAATTAATAAGGGAAAATTCCATTAGAGAAAATCATCGGTCTGAGAATTTGTAGAAGTCAGAAGGAAGTTCATGAGGGATAATTATGTGAAGGGTGATGTAGTTTGTGCGGAAGAAATTCAACAGAAGGATTTTTGGGAGTCACTTTAGCTCAGAAAAGAAGAAGGGTACATGAAAAGAAGGAGGTCCATAGAGGAAGAAATATCTTACAGAAGAAATGGTGGTACATAAAGGCGGTACGCGGAGGTGGTACGTGGAGGCAGTATGGGGAGGTGGTACACGAAGGTGGTTCTCAGAGTCAGTACATGAAGGTGGTACATGATAGTGTAAGAAGAGGCAATCCATGAAAGAAGTAGTCCATGAAGAAGAAGTGGTATGTAGAATTAGAGATAGTTTATAGAGGATGTGATCTGCATAGTATACTTGCTACAAAGTATGTGAAGTAGGAAAGGTGGTATGTAGAATAGGAAAGGTGGTTCACGGAGGACTCAAGGAAGCATGCAAAAGCTCTAAAACAGTCTGTGAAAGCAATTTCTGCTAACCTAATAGTACGTGAAAAAGTTCATTTCATCTATGAGTGAAAAATGGACTTCAACAGATCATCTAACAACATTTAGGATGCAAGAATTCATGAAAATTAAGGGACCTATAATTTTATAAACTTTGAGCGGATCCCTTCCAAGAGTAGTGAGCGAAGGAAGAGGAAGACGATGATCCTTCCCATCGGTAGTGCACCAGAGGAAGAGAAATAGGGAGTGACCCTTGGGAATGTAGTGAGAAGACCCTAATCCTTGTAAAGGGAATTGAGCCTAGGCATAGAAAATCTTTCCCAAACATTGTAATTGGCAATGATCTTTAGTGGATTTGGTAAATCGGCACATCACCATTGTTTTCTCCTTGGACATAGCCGAGTGAGGGTGAACCTAGTAAAAATCATTGTGTCTTGTGCATGATTTCATTTTTTTTCATATATTTCTACAGTAGAAAGAGAGATTTGTGTTTTTTAAATGATTAAACAATATCTAAAGGGGTATTAGTTTAAATCTGTCATACCCTGATTAACCCCCACTCATAGGGTATTTGACACAGTGGACCTAACAATTGGTAATAGAGAAAAAGGATAAAAGTGAATGGTTCTCTCTCAGTAAAAGAAATAAAGGTGGTCAATCACAAAATAATTCTAATATTTTATAAAAAAAATTTAAAATATGGAAGAATCAAATGAATCACTACTTATGATCATTAGGAATTGATGTCTTCATAGAAGCTATGCATGGAATATCGGCTGATATAAATAGTGGTGCTTTATCAGAAGCTGAAAGAAGAGAATTGGATGAAGATGCTAAAGGGATAAATGCTTTAGTAGGATCCCTATCAAATGAAATTTTCACGAATATGATGTATTGTAAAACATCACATGATATGTGCATAAAGCTACTTAATATCTATGAAGGAGATTCAAATGTCATAGAGGCAAAGATGAAGGTTATGTTGAACAAGTATAAAGATCCGAAAAATAAACCCAAATTAATCTGTTGATTCATTCTTTGACATGGTAAATTTTATAGTTGAAGAAATTCCTAGTCTTGGAGAAGTCACCGAAGATATTAATATTGTGAATCATATCTTTATAAAACTTCCACCGTGGTTTAATCCAAAAGTTTCAGTATTGGATCATAAAGGTCCAAAGGAGTAGACATTTGATACCTTGCATAGTAACCTTATTTTATACGAAATGAGAAATGATGATAATGATGCTGTGGAAAATGGGAAGTCCAAATAAGCAGCATTCAAGGCCATGAAGAAGATCATTATTGAAGATAGTAGGAAGAAAATGATTTTGATGATGTCATGTAATTTATCTCTTCAAATATACAAAGAGGAAGAAGAATTTTCAAATATAAACTTCCAATTTCAAGATTCCAATGTAGAAAGATTGGAAATTTTGCAGTAAAATGTCCAAATATTTTTGAAGATGATGATGTAGAAAATGATGGATTTCATAAAAATAAGTATTCATCTAATGAGAAAGGCTGGAGAAGTGATAAGAAAAATTACTTCAAAAAATAATCTTCTTTCAAAATAAGATAAAAGTTTAGAAGAATCTAAGGTAGAAGAGTTGGAGGACTACAAGGATCATAAAGTGGATGCTTTGGTGGTAGTTGATGTAAATTATTTAAGAAAATAGAAAAGTGATAATGATATGGAATAAGTAGAAGGAAGAGTTGATCCTTAGGCTGAATTAGAAGATGCTTTTGAAGAGATAGATGTTTGGAGAGACAAAACAAAGAAGGATAACAAAGTGGTTCTTGATACCCAACTATATATGTAGTAGTCGGGAGTAGAGAAGTATGAACTGAATGAAGAAATCAGAAAACTAAAGTCTTCAACACCAAAAATCTCAAAAGTGGTGGTTGAGTAGAAAATC
This sequence comes from Viscum album, assembly GCA_963277665.1. NCBI lineage: Eukaryota > Viridiplantae > Streptophyta > Magnoliopsida > Santalales > Viscaceae > Viscum > Viscum album. Next base: position 113,402,408 of record OY728139.1, on the reverse strand, counting down.
AAAATTGAATAATAAAAAAGAGAGATTCATAGTCTAACAGAAATAGGAAAATAACAAATCAAATGTATCTAATAACTTGAAGGGGAAATCGTCATTTTATGAGGAAGTGTTAAAAAATATAAAAAAATGTTGACTCTAGGAATAACATCAGGAAAGAAGATCATATATGCTGCAAAGATGATAAAATTTGACCATAGTGGTCCAAAATAATAGAAGAAACAATCAAATAAAAATGCTAAGGCTAGGATAGGGCCTGATCAAAAAAATAAAGTAGTAACTATTGATGCCAGTCCACAAGAACCTACTCCAAGATTGAAGATTGATTTGGGTATAAATAAGAATCAGAAGATTTAAATAACCCAATGGATAACCAGTTGTACAATATTTCCACACAGGAATGTACCCCACATAAGATTCTATTGTTGAGGCAAGATGGGGCATGCATAGTATGCTTGTTCTATAACAAAGTGGTACTGAAGGGAACATGACCAATAGAGGCCTTCATACAGAGCTCAATTTTCCAATTCATCATTTGATTTTCACTATTTACATTGTGGAGGATTAAATCACATGGAAATATATTTCTCATCAACAATACATAGGAATGTGCCGAAAAAATATAGGTTGTTCATAAGAAGAAGAAAATTTTATCATCAATTGAACTAAAAATTATAAATCCATTTTCATCTCTACAAGATGAAGCTAGTCTTTCATATTCCGAGCATTTTCAAGAGTATCAATCCATACCGTGCATGATGTCATAAAGATGGATCAAAAATAAATTATCTAAGTAGGAAGTGGTTGCAGAAATTATGTTCCAGGCATCAGATCACACTGGGATATGGATCATTAGTAGAAGATTCACCTCTTATATGACAAGTGGCAAGGATCTAGTGAAGGGAATCAAGTATGATAAATAAGTTATCATAATATTTGGTAATGATGAAGGTTTTAAAAACATTGGCTATAGGAAAGAAATGTTTGGGGGAAAATACATGAGATGTTAAAATGTATTGGATGTTTAAGGTCCTAGTCACAAATTATTATGAATAATTCAATTGTGGGACTCAAGACATGCCATAATATTTTCAAAGAAATTATGTGTCATCAAGATAAAATATGGTATTGTTTCATTGCAAGGAAAGCATACAAAAGGGAATTTTTATCTCATGAGTAGAGAAGAAGATATGTGATTTCTTTCCAAGGAAGAAGAAAATAAGTTGTAGCATAAATGTGTTGGATAGAAGATACAAACATACTTGGATGATTTGGTGAAATATGGTGCTGCTCAAGACCTCCCTAAATTATCACATGATCGTACACATACATTCAATGCCTTCCAACAAGGGAAGATCATTCGAAGGACATATATGGAAAAAGAGAAAATTTCAAAAAAACTGCTTGAGATAGTTTATATTGATGTGTGCAGACCAATTTCATGAAGATAACTTGATTAGAGGAGATATTATTATATATTCATTGATTATTATAGTAGAGTGTCATGGGTTTCAATCATCACCCACAAATATGAGCTATTCAGTTTCTTAGAAACATATCGAAGGGAAGTTGAGAAGATTTTGGGCCAAAAAATTTGAAGGATCCAAATAGATAATGGAAAAAAATTCACAAATTCCCAATAAGAGGATCATCTTGAGAAACATGGTTTAAGGAATCATGTTTCAACGATAATAACACCACAACAGAATGGATTAGTTGAGAGAATAAATTGGATTGTGAAAAACATTCTTAGAACAATGCTCATTGAGAAAGACCTTATAGAGAAATTTTGTAAAGAAGAAGTTTTAATAGTAGTCTACACATAAAATTGAGCATTTCTATTTTTGAAAGAATAGAAGACTTTATATGAGCTATGGTATAGAATGAATCCAGCATTGAAGTACATTCGAACCTTCAGAAGTAAGTGTTTCAGTCTCAAAAAAGAGAAACACAATAAGTTTTAATCATGTGGAGATGAAATTATATTTATTGGATACTCAATGAAAATCAAATTATATACATGTTTCAATAAGATGATTGAAAATATTTTTGAAATAAATGATGTAACCATAGTGGAAAATGAGTATAATCTTCAGCAAATACATGATTAATATCATGAGGGTAGTTATAAAGAAATAAGAATATCAGGGGATGATCTAGTTCAAGATAATGATTCAGAAGAAGACTATGTTAATGTGAAGGATGAGTATAAATCAGTATCTATACAAAGATAGAATAAAATACCCTAAATTGATAGAAAAAACATAATTGGTGATCAGATAGCGCCAGTGCAAACAAGAAGTTTGAATACTTTACAGCAAGAATCATACTTATCATAGGTATAGCCTAAATGTTTTGGTGAAGTAGCTAGTGATGATAATTTGGTTCAACCTATGAATTAAGATATTAACCAAATTGAGAAGAACCAGACATGGGATATTGTTTGGAGTCCACCAGACAAAAATTTCATCTGTAATAAATGACTCTTTTATAACAAAATGAATTAATATGGTGTTATGTTTTGAAATAAAACCCAACTAGAAGGAAAAGGGTAATCCTAGATTAAGGATATCGATTTTGATGAAACATTTACACCTCTTTCAAGGCTAGAGACAATTAGATTGTTCTTGGCCATACCAATACAAATAATGTTCAAGGTTTTCTAGATGGACATAAATTCAACATTTATGAATAGGGATTGGGAATAAGAAGTCTATATTTAACGGCCAGATGGGTTACATATTCATAAATATGAGAATAGAGTTTGTCGACTGAAGAAGGAATTATTTGTCTTGATGCAAGCACCAAGATCATGGTATTTAAGGCTAGACCAGTTTCTAAAAAAGCATGGTTTTCAGTGTGGTGGAGTTTATTAAAATCTATATATCAACCGTGATAGTAATCAAAGGATGATGGTGCTAGTATATGTCGATGAAATAATCATTGGAGGATCAGATGAAGAACAATATAGAAAGTTTTCTAAATTCATGAAACATGAGTTTGAAATATTAATGAATAATGTAATGATGGTTTTCCGTGGTCTACAGGGGACACAAGGAAAGAATGAAACTTTTGTTTCTCAATAAAAATATACCAATGAGGTTTTGAGACGATTTGGAATGAATATTTCCATTGAAATGAAGACTAAATTTTCTATCTGGATGAAACTATCAAAATATGACGATGAAAAAGTAGTTAATGTTACAAAATATAGAAAAATAATTGGTAGTCTACTATACTTGATAGCAACAAGACCTGTCATTGTTTTTTCTACATGCCAAGCTACACAATATCAAAGTAATCCTAATAAAATAAATATAATTTCAGTAAAAATGAATATTGAGGTATATCAAGGGACCTATGAATTTCAATTTGAGGTATTATAACAAATCTTAGCCATAGTTATTGGGATATACATATGAATATTGGTCCAGTTCAGTAGACGACATGAAATCAATGTTAGGAGGTGCTTTCAATCTTGGTAGATTGTGTATATCCTAGCTATACATGAAAAAATACTGCATTTCATTGAGAACTTTATAAACTAAGTATTTAGAGTCCACTCAAGATTGTACACAGTTATTGTGGATGAAATAATACCTTTAGGATATGGGGGTTGAAGTGAAGTCTCTGATCAGAATCCATTTTGATAATTCAAGTGAAATTAATTTGATCAAAAACCTAGTTCACCACTAAAGTACAAAGCAAAATTAAATAAAGTATAATTTTATTATGGATAAGGTGGATACAGGTCTTGTGAGGTTTTAGTATGTGCATATAGAACAAAAGGTTGGGGTCATTCTAACAAAGGCCTTACAAAAGAAGAGTTTGAGAGGCATCGACTGGCTCTGGGAGTCCAGTCAAATCCCTGCACATGAAAAAGCGTGTTTGTGGATTCCCCCCTCTCCTCGTGATATTGTGTTTTCCCCTAATGTGATAATTCCATTCTTTACCCTGTTGCAGATAGAAAAGTAATGGACTTTGGGTTTGTTAATAAAGGGGGAGAAATTGTATCTTTTAAATAGGAGAAAATGTCTTACTAAAGACATGTGGAGAATCTATTATGTGAATTAGCCAGATTGGGGGAGTAGTGAATTAGGGGGAGTATTAAATATGATGATGCTAGATGTGATCAATCAAGGGATATATATCACGACAACTGAGGTTCGTGATAAAATAATTATTTTGGTTTTTAGAATTTGTGTCAAGAATGAAGTGTTCTGTTGATGAAATTTTCATTATATTCTTGTTTCTCATTATGATAATTAATCATGTGGGCATAGAGTATGTGTTGAGTAAATCAATGATCGCTATCCTTATTGTGAGAAGAAAATGCTGGAAGAAGTTGGAAGAAGCATTAATGAGATATCAATTTATGATTTTTTTCAATAAACCCAAAGGGGGATATTGTTGGGTAAAATTCCCTCAAGGTGTCCTCTTGGTATGTTTTGGGTGTGATTGTGTTTTTTTGACAAATCTATATGACCATGATTAATTGTTGTTGATGTTACCAAAGTAGGTGATTAAGGTGGCATAGTTTCCCGGTGTTTGCTAAATTTTTGGGCCTCAAAATCAAGAGTTTGGTTTTTGAAAAAAGATGAATTCCATATAGGGGAACACAATATGAAGACTATGAAGAATGGTTCGTGTAATGAATATATTGTTATGCAGAAAGTTGAAGGGAATTAGTGAAGGAAGTGAACCGCAATGACTGAGACAGAGACCACATACATGAAGGGCTCACAGAGAAAATGAGGTTGATGGTGAAGGAATTTGGTATGAATAAGGGAATTATTTGCAAAAATGTGATCGTGATTTGGGTATATGTGAAGGAAGAGAGGCAGTACATGGAACGCGTATGACAGAACAGTTCCCGGTAAGAGAAGCAGTATGCAGTTGAGGTGGTACTACATTGAATATTTGGGTAATCTCAGATTAGCGGATTTTGTGAGTCTATTTTCCTATATATGGAGTGATAATCCTACAATTATTAATAGATAATTCCATTAGATAAAATCATCACATCGAGAATTTGGTGAATTCCAAATAAAGTTCACAAGGGAGAATAACGTGAAGGGTGAATGAGTTCATGTGGAAGAAATTCTGCCAAAGGATTTTTGGGTGGCACTTTAGTTCAAAAAAAAGAAGGGTCCATGGAAAGAAGGTTGTATACAGAGGAAGAAATATCCTGTTGAAGAAAAGGTAGTACGTGGAGGTGATACAGAGAGGTGGTACGCAGAGTCGGTTCACAGAGGTGGTTTGCGGTGTCGGTACACATAGGTGGTAAATGAAAGTGAAATCTAAGGTAGTCTATGGGAGAATCATTCCGTGAAGAAGTGTTAAATGGAATTGGAGACAGTTCACAGAGGAGACGATCTATATAGCTTACCTGCTAAAAATTATGTGGAGTAGGCAAGGTGGTAAGTAGAATATGCAAGGTGGCTCTTGGAGGACTCAAGGAAGATTTCAAAAGCACTAAAATAGTTTGAAAAATAAATTTCTGCTAAGATAACAGTATGCAGAAAAGTGGATTTCATCTTTGAGTGAAAAATGGACTTCAACAGACAATATACCAAGATTGAGGATGAATGATTTCATGTGAATTAAGGGACCTAAATATCTTGAAACTGTGAGCGGATCCCTTCCAAGAGCAGTGAGCGAAGGAAGGGGATGATGATGATCCTTCCCACTAGTAGTGAGCCAGAGGAAGAGACAAAGGGAGTGACCGTTGGGATGCAATGAGAAGACCCTAAACCTTGTAAGTGTAGTAATCCTAGGCATAAAAAATCTATCCCAAACCTTGTAATTGGTAGTGAGATTCAGTGGATTTGGTACATCAGCACATCACCATTGCATGCTCCTTGGACGTAGCCCAGTGATGGTGAACCAAGTAAAAATTACTATTTCAGGTGAATGATTTCATTTCTATTCATATATTTCTATGGTAGAAATTGAGACATGTGTTTTGTTTAATGATGTAACAATATCTGACGGGGAAACAGTTTTAATCTGTCATACATTGATTCACCCTCCCTCTTAGAGTATTTGACCTAGTGGACCTAACAAAAATCTTAGATGAAAAATAAAAATACATGGAAAAGGGATTTAAATAATCTTTCATGGCCCTATCATCCTGATGTAGATGAAAAAACTTTATAGCCTTAGCTAGAAAAATCAGTTCTAGATAGAACTGATCAGGGAAAAGAAATTTAATATCGGTCCATTCTAAACTGTCATGATTTCTCTTCATCACTATCGAATCTCACTATCTCCTTCAAGGTCCTTCTAACATGAATTTTGAATATTTCACCTTATTAAAATTAGGAATTTCCAGTAACTCAAAAACAACTTCTATCCTTCTATATTAATCTTTAACCTCTTGAGGATAATTAGAGCCTTCAATAATGGTGTATTCTAGAGAAACATCTCCTAGGAATGATTCAATGATCCATCCCTCAAAGGTTCCCTTTCTGCATCTTAAATAGGAATGACTATAGGTTCTTACCTTAGAGAATGGACAATACAAAAAATAATATCAACAAGACTATAGTTCATGGGAGGATCCTCCCACTATGTTTCAAGAGTAACTTCATCCAAATACATTTTAAAATGACTTTTCATAGGAATGATTCAATTCAACACCAGAAAATAAAATTAGTACATTAGAATGTTAGTCATATTATTTAATAAAAAAAGGTAATAGATAAATTAATTATGTATCATAAGATGAAAAGATATGGATTTCATCTTACCTAAATCAGAAGCATGGAAAAGACTATAATTAGATCAAATTATTCCTCAATACACATTCCCAATCCACCCATAGGGACTTAGTAATACTTGAGATAAGAGAGAGTGAGAAAATCACACTTAACTACCTATGAAGTTTGGATAAGATATTCAAAAATGCATACTGACATCAAGGAAATATGAAATATCTATACCATTGATACCAATTTTTCCCAAACCATCTGAAATACCCTGGTACCCAAAAAACTGAGCCAACTCTGATAGGTACAAAAGGAATTCTTGATCACCATTATTTGGTGACTAGAACCTGGAATCATACAAGATAAAATAGGGATTTTTTGTCACAAAACAGTAGGAGATAAACAATTATAAGTAGGTATGATCAATAATTCGAAGGGAGAATCTACCAGAAACAAACATGCATAAGAAAACCCATTGAATTGAATCATCAAGGTACTCATCATATAACATGATAAAACTCAAACATCCCATGTAAAAAGTGGTACCATCTCTAGTGGCTCCCTCTAAAAATCTGAGCCCAAAAGATAAAAAATATCCACCTCCTCTAATAAGTGCTTTCCCTTTTCTCTGACTAGGCATAAAAAAAATACAAAAACTCTCAAAGGAAATATTAGGGTGTGAGATATAAATACTATTAGGATCTCACCAAGTGTTCCATAATAGATTTCATAATAATATACCAACTCATTCTTTCAATTTATATAAAACAGGGCATGTAATACTAAATTATTATAATATTTAAAACAAAACATGATTCATTTCAAAGGATGTAAAACATTTTAATCATAAATTAAAAAAAATTTTATATATAATAAAATATATAATTCATTTATCATGATAAAAATAGTTATCTAATCAGTGGAATATATAATCAATACAATAAAAAAATATCCATAGTTATCTTCCCTAATGTATATTAGTTTTTGGTAATATGATCATCACACTTACCATATTAGTGATCATGACTATGTATGTGTAAACATGTCCGTCAGACTCAGCCTGAATGAGACTCATAAACTTCACATCAGTGATAATCTTACTGATCAAGGTTTTTAGGGTTTTAATTGCCAATATATTGTTAGGGGATCAAGAACCTAGCTTTCTTGTCCCAAAAAACCCACAAACTACCGGGTATTTCATGTTATAATCAATCAATATAAAAGGAAAAAACCATATCATATCAAATAATTACAATTCAATTTCCTAATTTTCAGTTTCAATATTCCAAGTCAATTTCATGAAAAAATATGGTTATTTATTCCTTTATTTCCATTCAAATACAAAAATAATCATAGGTTTTCATCATTTCAATTTAATCTATTTTTCTCAAAAAATTCTCAATTTTTTTAATAAAACCCCATCATTTCCAAATTTCATCCTATAATTCTAATTTCATTAGAGTCGTGTTTTTTCTCAAAATATATTCCATTAATAATTAAAAAATAAAATCACATAAAATCAATGTTTTATAAATAAATTAAATTTCATTTCAAACAAATCAAGAATATCAAAGTTTCAATTACACTAAAAATATCAAAAGGAACCACCTACCCATAAATCAATGATCCAACACCCACAATATGACTTTCAAATAGATAATGAAGGCACAAAAGTTCAAGGTATATAACCTTTAATTGGAATCAAATTAAATAGTTTTTAGATTCATCAAATACATTACGACCCATAAAACTCTCAGGATGAGATGAAGACATAATATAATAAAGACACAAAGGGGGAACCACTTACCTAGAGGATATCAAATGAGGTAAAAACCGCTTCAATCCTTGAAGGAATGGGCTTAGATGAACAAAAATTACCAAGGGAAGGATTTAGGTCATGAGAGGAATGTATACAGTCCATGGTAAATAAAATTAGTTGTAAAAATTTCCTAAAACAATATACCTAAAGAATTACAGGGTATATTACCATGGTTTAGATTTTTTAATTCATAAAGGACACATACACCGAAAAGGGATTTTCCTTTTTATTGAAAATTGATTTCATTCATTACATGATGTGAAATCCTTTCATGACATTTTATCCTTTCACATCTAGAAAAAAACTCATGAAATATGCTTGGTAGATTATACAAGATGTTTAATCCCATTACAGGCTGTATAATTTCCCAACATATAGGCGAAAAATTAGAATCTACTGAAAAACCCAAAACCAAAAGGAAACCAAAAGTCAAAAAGCAAGAAAATACTTATTAAATGTAATAGGATGTTAAATCATGACATTTAGAAGTATATATGAATACATTAATATTAGGACTCCATTCCATCATATCCCTTCTCCATTGTGGTTCAATCACACATGTTATTGTTCTCCATCTCCATCATGGTTTAGGACTCCATACAATTATACATTGTTTATTCCTTTGGTAACGCCTCAAGGATATTAGGACCCTAATTCCTCTACCTAAGATAAAGTCTTCATACCCTCATTATCATACCATTTTCTAATATCCACCATCTCCACCATGGAATCAAAAACTGTAAATGGTTTTAATGGGCCATACATATACCCACTAAAGATCTCTATGTATCATGGTCAAAGTATTATTTCAATGTAACAATAAAAATAAGTAAAAAAATGTATACTAGATCCCAAAATGGTAATGAACTTTATACCTCATGGTTTTTAATGAAGTAAAACAAATTTCATCGAAGGATCAAAGAAATAATCACATAAAATACCCGTAGAGAATGAGTTCACATGTCAAGGATGCCTAACTTAGGTTCTTGTTCATTTGGAAAAAACATTGGGAAAGAGACTCAACAATTTTCCTATTCGTGATGGTTGGTTCTAGAATCCAATACCTTATGTAGTATATAAATTGAACCAATTAAAAGGATTATCAAAGTAGGGGCTTCCTATTCAACTGATTCGTTGTCTATTTGAGAACAAATGATTAATTACTACACAATTATGTAAGAGAAACTCAGGTCTAGAAAATGAGCATTGATCCATCATCAATCCATCAATGTAAATTATATTCAAGATAGGATTCAAGAAGAGGAGAATTTTTATATTATTGATCAGTGATGACATACCCAAAAACATCAAATTTCTATGTGGAATCTAGATCCAATAAAAAGAGATGTAATTGACCTACAAAACACACTACTAATATAGAAATGAATTAATAATCCATCATTATTATTCCTTGAAATTAAATGATAGTGCATCAGAATAATGGATCTATGAATCTTCTCAATAGGAAAGATGAATGTCAATGGGAAACCCATAGAGAGGTGGGTATTACATCACATAATTCAAGTCTAGATCCTCAACCAACATATATTCACAATAAGATACCTCTTAAATATAGGAATTCATTAGGGAAGGCAATAAGGGTCTCATAAATTATGAGAGCTTCCTATATGAAAATTAATTAATAAAAAAGGACTATAAATAGTTGTTAAGGAAGAATTAATTCTATTAATCTCACATGTACATGGTTTAGACACACCATTTTACAAATAATGCAACCCTTATGGGATTCTAGAAGAGCCACATGGTTTGGGGAAATAGTTTGTTAAACGGAGTTTCAATAGTATTATTTCCCACTAGATATTACTACATAATTTTCATGTTTTGGCCATCTGGTTTTTCAATCTGCCCACCTTAATTATGTTCCACCCCATGAGTCTCTACCTATATTTACATAGTTTCCTAGAGAATATCCACGGTTTGAGAAAAATATGTTTAAACCATGCACCACATAAAATACCATGATAATAATTTAAAACCATCAAAATTACATTGAAACTCATTCTTAATAATTCATCAATTCTTAAAATATAATTAAATATTGATATAAAATCATAACACACATGAATAATATGAGGTTGTTACACCACTATCTTAAGATAAGAAGAACAACTATTATTTCATATTCATTTTAATTAGATATTTCTCCCATGTTCATGTCTCCTTGTATTAATATGATATAAAACATGATTAGAAATTTACATTTTACCTTTAATGCTTAGTTGATATCAACCATTTTTAATGTTTCTATTTCTTTGATTATGAAGATTATTATAACCCAATAAGAAATCAAAAAGTGTATATTGGGTAGTTTGATTATGGGTAGATGTTCAAAAATATCGTTAAATAGTTTTTCATATAGATGATCCTCAAAGGAACTAAAACAACCATTCTTATATTTCTTCATTTATTTTGGGATGCAATTCTTAACTAATGTAAATGATGTAAGATAATTTTTTTAAGCCTGGATCATATCACAGTGTATAAAATCCCATGTGAATTGTATGTGTTTTTATAATTGGACCTGGGAGTGTAGGTCTAAGGCATAAAATTATAGGACACTTCACATAGACATGGATACATAAACATAAAATTATCTATAATAATTATCTTAATGTGAATATGAAAGGTACGGTGTGACCTATTTTGTGTAACAAAATTACATTTTTTATGTTTTCCTTTATAGGGATACATAAGAAACCTATATCAAAGGCCCAATCCAAACTCAAAAACACCTAGAAATTATTCGGGTTGGAATCTTTAAAGGGTGTTCTTCTTTATAGATATAATAAATATTTTCATTAATTAATATGAGGGTGATTGAGAACCACTAATACGTATATATGTTCACATTTATATATATGATTTTGATCGATAAATTTCATGATTATAACTAGTACCTAACTTAAATCTCAGAAGGATTCATGAAGATATCATTAAATTATAATAGATTCCAATAGTAGGGTACAATTCCCCCTTAAGGAATTTGAAGAGATTTAACTATAATCCAGTAGATGATAATGCATTCTAAAGTGTCCTTGATAATGTCTATGTGATATCCTTCCCTTGGAGTGGAACTCTATGGCTGAAACAAAACATACTTCTATAGGAAATCCAATGAGAAATGTGACACATAATATTATGATTATGATAATAAAATTTTACATAATGATTTATAGGAATCATATATAAGGGGAAAATGTGACATATATAATTATCATAAAAGGATAATAGTATATGTTCACATAGAAGTAACTGGACATGAACCCAATAGGATAGTTAGAACTGATTTCTGAGTATGTATATAAAATAAAATAACATCATGAAAATTTAAATAAATTTTATGAATCTCTATGTAGAAAAAATATTATCACATTATACTTTTTGATAATTGAAAGGGATCCAATATTAGTTAAGATGAAAACTATGGGCATCGGAAATATAAAGGAAGGTAAGATAAACTAACTTTTTCAAATGATCTTTGTACTATATATCCTTGAGAATATTAAGTATCCTCAAAGGTATAATTTGGAGATAAAAAACTAAATTTTAAATAATATTAAATGGGAACATTTTAGAGTTTAATATTTGTAAATATGGAGTTGTAATACTTCTTATATAATTACTTGTACCATCAAAACATATGTCATAGAAATTTATATTTAATCATTCTCAAATAAAAATATAATTTATCCACAAAAGGTGAGAAAATATGTATATTGATCATTAATATACCTTCCACGGTGGCAATATAAAGAATAAGATTGATGAATATATATCAAGGTGTTTGATTTTATTGAATATTTAGGTGTAAAAGTAAAATTAAAATGGGATGATATAATAATTACCTATACCAAAATTGAAATCAGAGAACAAAACCATGTATTTTTAAATATGGTTATCAGAATAATTCTAAAGGGAATAATACTATATGTTTTATAGTGTACTCTCATACAAATACTCATCACTTCATCATAATTTTAGAAGATGTATCACTTGATTATTTTAAAACCCATATAAATACTTGTACTTATAAGATGAATTTTAATTACCCATATAATGGACCTCTCTTTTCATGTATATATATTAAATAATTTGTATGAATATCCATTATATTAAACAAACAAATAGCAGAGGAATATAATAGTTTTCTTTCATTGGATACATGAAAACAAAATAACTTGTCCTTATGTGTACTATTTCATCTCCTAGAAAATTCTTCTAAACTAGAACCCATAATAGAAATATCAAACATAATACATATCATCATAACATGGGGTTGTAAACATAATAATGGGTGAACATAGATGCTCAATCAAGGTAAACAAGGGTTATAGGTATGCATAACATGAACATAAGGGTATGAGAACATGTGTTTAAAATTTGGAAACCATACCCTACATATCAAAGATCATAATCTAGAGTCATGGAATAAATATTGGTAATTTATAAGACATGAATCTTAAGGGAATCAAGGAACATTATCCATGACATCATAACATCGTCATAAAAAATGGAATTTTTGGTATAGACATAAACATAAAAAATTATTCCCATGTTAGTCAAGGATCACTACCAAGGATATCATATTTGAATGGTTTCCCTCTCCAATAAATCATAGTAGTCAAGGTAAACTCTCAATACCATCATAGAAGAAAAATTCCCTTACTGAACCATTTTCACTCCCCATTCCAACCATGTCTGATTGATCCAGGTTGACTCCCTATTCCAGTCCTGTCTTACTAAATGGGGTTCACACCCCATTCTATTCTTGTCTTAGTAAATTGAGTTCAATCCCTATCCTAGTCCTATCTCACTGAACATGGTTCACTCCCCATTATAGTACTATATATTTTCTAAGATATAAATCATTACCCAATTCATTGGAGGGAGATATAAGACCCACCCATCACATAACATAAATTAGTTTTATGTGTTCTAAAGAACATAAAATTTCATTATATAATAACCCATGAAATGAAATGGGTATCATAAAATTTTATCATTTCATAACTTGTGGCCAAGAGATAGGTATCATACTTATTTAATGATATAATAACATAGAAAAAGAAGTAGAGATCATAATCATTTCCTCATGGTATAACCCATGAAAGGTAAGATAGTTTCTTTAATATAATTCTATTTATTTTATTTATTTATTTATTCATGAGATTATATCTACTCCTTTTACATATTTTTAAGGAAAATTTTATAATGGTTGTGAAAAAAACATGTTTTAATATTGAATATAATTTTTTATTATTATATGAATTATTCTATATTTGGTTCATTTTTCTCTTTTAATAAAAAAATAACCCTCCTTATAAAAATTTCATGATTATTATCTTTTAGGGTTCCTAATTCAATGAATTAAAAATCATTCAACTCGAGTATTGGCTAATTCATACATCTGATGGATCATATGAACTACACAAGAAGGCCTAAATAATCTTTCAAAGAAAATGGACTAGCTGTGATGTTATATCTTATAGGATTAATACAGAGGTACAAATTCATTTACACTACAAAATAATTCTTAGTAAATTATATTAAAATATTTATAATAAATTCAATTAACAACTAAAAAAATATGGGGCCCAATTGATGCATGAAAGTCTATCATATAATTCTATCCAAGATTTTGAAACATCCCACAAATCAATAATTTTATCCCAATAAAATTGTATAATTGAGTTGATATTTTGTGGTGTTATATCTATCATATAGTATAAAAAAATTACAAGATTTTTGGATTTAAGTAATCTTAATAGACATAAATTCATTGACATGTAGAACCTAGGAAAAATCAACTCAAAACTAGATAGCAACACATGTTTAATGAAAAAAACCATAACACTGGATAAAAATGTACAATGGGCACCAAATTTGGAGGATAAACTATTAACATCCATATATAAATATTTTAGGAATAATATTTCTCCATATTCATCTATCTAAGTGGATATATGGTCAATATAACATGGAGGGGTGTTTTGGAATGAAAATAGTCCACCACCTTAGGCTATAAATTTATCCTCCTATTCTTATTGCAAGGGATTGAAAAAGAAGAACATAAGGAGGAGATTTGGATTGAACATATCCTTTCTTAGGTCCTAGGTGGGATTTTCTTAATATTTTTACAAAAAATATTATAAGGCCCCGGCCTTAAACCTTACTTAATATTGAATTAAATGAGTAATTCACATTGAGGATCTTTTCAGGTTTAGAGTTTTAGAGAATTAAGACATAACTATTACATCTCAAAAGATTACAAAGTAGTCGCTTCTACTAAATTCCCATAAAATAAAAACTCTTAAAAAGAAATATGTATAGTTCCATGTTTTAGGTAGCATGACTTTCCCTTGATCCCATCCTTGACCCTATTCCACGCTAAGTCCTGTGAAAAACATTTCAAAAACTTGGGATGAGCATAAAAAGCTCAGTAAGGGATACACAAAGAATGAAAACTGTTAGTTTTTCAAAACAAAAAGTAAACCATGTATACTTTATCAAAGTAATACTTTTCACCTCTTCGAAGTAGTAAAAACTCTTCTCTGAATAAAAGTTCATTACTTACCCTTTTATAACCAAAAGATTATCATAAAACCCATATAAAGAACACATATCATATAAAGGTAACTTGGGACATAAACATACTTAAGTGGAATAACCATACGGTTGACTTCCACACATATCACTTAATGGAATAGCCATTCGGCCAACTTCCATACATACCTAATGGAATAGCCATACGGCCGACTTCCATACCCAATGCATTGGAGGTTATAACGTAACCACCCGTCCTGGTATTCATGACACCACCCGTCATATGGTTTATCACGTAACCACCCGTAAAATGTCCAAGTTCCATCATTACACATAAAATATTGAAAATATAAACACTTCAATAACAACATTTCATTTGCAATCACAATAAGTAATTCCCAGATATTGAATTAATCAATCCATTTTCAAAAACCATTTAAAAGAGATTTTTGAATAAAAGTGTCCCATACCACTTTGAATCTTTTAATGGAATTATAAATTTTAAAACATTAATGTCCATATAAATAAATACTGAAAACCATTTTGAAAACATGGACATTAAAGATAAAGATTTAGAATAATGAATCTTTAAAACATTTAAAACGATATTTTTGTTAAAGAGTTTTTAACAAAATGAGAGACTCTTGAATACAAATAATTGTGGAATAACATGAATCCAAGCTTCATAATATCATGAGAATAAAGGAATTCATGATATAATATGTCAAAGGACAGTATACACACCATATAAGAGTGAATTGGTGCATAACAACAATTATGTCTCAATGGAAATGTAAATTGAGATGAAATCCATTATAAAGATGGTATCCTTAAATTAAGGATAAATCTATCAAGTAATTATGTGTGAGAAATATAAATACACCCAATATAAGTGGATATTAAGTGTGAAACAATCAGAGTTCATTCACACATATTCATAGGATGACATGTTCAAGAAGTACAAGTTGAACCCAAAGAAATCAAAATTGGGTTAAGACGTTCATTTGTAAAAATTCGACAGCCTAACGACGTCACTTCAAAATTCAGAAAATTAGTCGATGAGAGACTGAATGGTATCTCATCACATGGACATAAACTTTACATCAATAAGGATATAGAAGAACATATCCCAACATAATAAGATGTAAATTAAAAGACATAACAAAAGAAGTCTTTTAAAAAGAGGAGGGTGAAAGGTTCCCTTACCGACTTGGGTATCTTTCAAAACATACACCCCATGAAAGAAGGAAAATACATCATTGATGTAAATACTAATAAAAAGAAAGTATATTACAAAAATATTAGAATAATGGGAAGTACGTACACCACTCAAAGGAAATTGTGGCAAATGTAGCATAAATCTCACGGGAATAAAAGTGAGATGAAAAATCCCTTACGAAAACTCAGCAGCCTAACGATGCCACATAAAACTTACAAAAATGGATTCATGAGATCAAATAGGGTATCTCATCATATTAACATAAAGTTTATAGAAAGAGGAATATAAAAGAACATCCTCCCAACATAACAAAGTGGAGTTTAAAAGAAGTGACATAAAGGAGAGTACTTAAAAATAAAGAGAGAGGTTGGATCTCTTACGAAAAATTCGGTAGCCTAACGGCGCCACTCAAAACTTCCAAAACGGATTGATGAGAGAGAATAGGGTATCTCATCATATGAACATAAAAATTACAGTAATATTAATAAAAATAATATCCCAATAACAATAAATATGATCTTTAAAAGGAATGGCATAAAAGAATGTACTTAAAAAGAAAGAGAGGTGTAAGATCCCTTACCTCGGATCCGACTTGACTCGATCGTTCTTTAACGTCCTGAATAATAAACTTGAGTTAATTTATTTTTGCTTAAGAACATTTTTCAAGTTCATTATTCATTTTATATCACTTATTTCCATGTTATAAACATTATGTAATCATTTAAGTTAATAATGTTTGTTTTGTCGATATTTGGTTCTTAAGTCGAAAGTGGACTTCTTACAATTACATGTTGTTCGTGTGGTCAAAGGTTCTTTATATCCAGAATGACATTACTAATTTGGATATCATATATATTATATATATCTATAATATACATGTATTTATAATATCACATAATCATTTAGAGGTAAGAAATGAAATGCACCGTTCATGGAGACGGTAAGCCGTACGTACGCATGAACGCTACTTTCATTTCTTTGTCATATTAATGGAATTAAAACTAAATTATAGGTATGTATATTTTAATTACAGAATTATATTCATCATTTATATGTATAATTCATTATATATATCCATTATATACATGTACTTATAATAGCACATTACATTTGGGGATAAGAAATGAAATGCACCGTTCATGGAGATGGTAAGCCGTACGTACGCATGAACGCTACTTTCATTTCTATCTCATACTTTAATGGAAAGAAATAATAATGATATAGAGGTATATAATAATTTCAGTATAAAATCATATATAATAACATTAAATCCATCCTTTATACATCCCACGTATGGCATTAACGAATCACATCACTTTGAGGGGGCGGTAGTCCGCACTTCCTAAAATGAAGATATCGCGTATACCCATAATGGAAGCCATAAAGGTAATCCGCAAATGAAAAATACAGAAGCTTAAGTAAAACATAAAAATATTATATATCATATATAAATATAGTGACATCTTAATGGCCACCTTTGAAGGTGTTATATGAGTGTTGAACAATCATCGTTTCGTGAGGTAGAAATTCGCTATCCACGGAAACAATATGTTCTTTAACCATTAGATGTAGTTGTGTGTAAGTTTAGCTAGAATCAATCTTATAACAACATCCTTGTATATTTAGTATACTGGATTTGTTACAAAAGAAAATAATAAAAAGAGTTTAGGGGGTTGGAGAAACAAAATAAAACAAAAGGACTCAAAAGAAGACATTACCTTAAAATCGGGTAACTCCCCTTGGTTTGAGCTCAAAGGCTTCCTTGGGAAAACTTCTGACCAAAGTGAGGCTTCAAGGAGTAATAGAGGGATGTGGAGAGACAAAATGGGCAGGGTTTGGCTGAGCCAAAGGCTTTGGGAGTGTGGGTAAGGAGGTATAGGGGGGGCCTTTTATAAGAGGAGAGGAGGGGCACTCTTGGAAAGTGAAGAAAAGTCACTTTATTTCAAAATGGTATTCGGATTTAAGAGGTCCCACATTGATTTATTTCGAGGATAAGGTGATAAGGGTTCGAAATCCACTCATACAATAGGTTTTGGACATGTGTACTTCTTAGATATTACATTATCTTTCCATTTTATTTAAATCGTTAAATAATGAGGTCATCACTGCATCATCATGATGTCATAAATAATTTAATTTATTTAACGTCTAAAAATTATAAAAAAATACTATTATTTAGTAAATATTCTTAGCTTTACAATGAATATTTATAGTAAAAAATATGACTTGTATATCCCCATGTAAAAATTGTTTTAGTAAAACATCTCATGTGTGTGTCATTTTTACTTTAACATTAAATAAAAAGTTATTTATGTCATTTCCCAACCAAAGTGGCTCCATGGGGTCCCCAAGTTGACCCATGGCTTGTATTGGTCGGACATGACACATCCAATGAGGTTAGGACATGTTTCAAGTTCATTTAATATTATTAAAACATTATTTTTACCTTAAACTACACTAATTACCTCTAATTGCGATTAAAAACTTAATAAGTTACTATTCACCAAAAAATTATTTTAATCCCATTGAACCACATTTTACTTCTTAATTACAACCATGTATGTCGGATTTTTGAAATTCAAAACTCAAAGGTGGAAAAATTTCATTTAAACGGAAAATCAGTTTTTATAAGTACCACTTAGTGGTTTCACTATTCATCAAAAATTGAAGTTTTTCAGAAAATTATCAAAAATTCACCCTAAGATATATTTGATATTCAGAATTCAAAAATGAAGTCTATTTTACAAAATTGAAAATATATAAGTCACATTAATTAATTTAATAATTAATTCCCGCTGTCATGACAAATAGCGTGTTTTTATGAAACAATAAGTATCAAAAGATTGACACTAGTTTAAGTCCGATTTCAAAGTGAAATTAATTCCAATGACCACTATTGGATTTAATGGTAAAAATATATTCTAATTTCACTTTAAAACCAATTAAAAAGATAATCTAATCATATAAATAAATTAGATTAAAAAGAGGTTTTGAATTAAAATACAACATTTTACACTATTCATTAAAAAAATGAACTTTATCAGAAAGATACCAAAAATTTACACAAAGTAAATTTTGATTTCCCGATTCTAAAGAAGAGTTTTATTTGGTCCAATAGAATCTATAAGAGTGAAAAAAACTATATTTAATGACGGTACTCCATCAAAAGGCGATAAGTGAACCTTTAGTGAAAACTAGGGCATATACGCCTAAAATTGAATTCTTTCCGTATTTTAAGCCTTTATCTTTTATTGGATAAATGTAAAAACATTTAAAAACATATATAATAATGTTTTAGTTATTTCTATCCATTCCCGCCAATACAACGGCTACATGTTAACTGCCATTTAAAATAATATTATTTTATTATTAGAGTGCACCGTAAGATTCCCAAGAAACTCGTTGTTGCGTGTTGGGTACGCCATCGAGCATAGCGTCCCCTTTAAAGTCATATTAATATTTTATTCAAAAATATGGATAAATATGAAAATGTCATATTCTTTATTTACCTGGGGTGTTACAAATATATAACTCTCGTCCACTTTTATTTTCATGTTTATTTTTCCTTGTTTTCATTAGTAATCATGTAAGTTTATTTTCTTTTCACTTGATTATTAATGAATGTATCTTTGCCATAATATATAATTATTATCTGCCTAATATTTTTCAATATAAATGATATTAAAATAGTTTAATTAATTTTTAAACCCCATTCCTCTTTTTATTTATTACATAATTAAAATCATAATTTTACCCCCTTCATTATTCGTGTGTGTGTTCAACACACAACCCTTTTATTATCCTATTTTTTTCTTATATTTTTAACTCCTAACCATATAAATAATGAACAAAATTATTAACCACAAAAATGGGTGATTAAATGTCTCATGGTAGTGATTCATAATTTGGGGATGTTAAGTTATTGAGAGATTTCACTAATTTAGTATTCATTAAATTAATATTTTATATATCAAAAACATATTATGGATTAATGACATATGTTTTTTTTCATGTGGATTTCTGGGATTATGGGAACCAAAACTAAACTTTGGTTCATTAATATTAACCCTTCTAATCAATGAGACTTGATATGTATGAGAACCCCAGTTAAAGCTTGGATTAATGCCAAACAATTTGGGAGTTTGGATCAAAATCACCTCATTTAATATTTTCCAAAGATCAAGGATTTCACAATATTAACACCACAATGGTGAAATCAGTAAATCATTATTATATCATTAAATCATTCTTCCTCAATAAATCATTTCATCTAAGCTTTATAAACAAACCCCCCATTTAAAAGACAATAAAAAATCAACTCTAAAATTTATAACATTGAACAGGATTCAACCTATGTTCCACTATACATAATATAGTAGAGAACTGATACTTTTAATGGTTTATAGGAGACAATCAACATCACCTCAAATGGATCCTTTTTTGAGGATGGTGTATCTAGTAGTTTGTAGTTTATGATTTTATTAAAAAAAATGAACTAACAAAAATTTGATGATAAAAACACAATGAAAAAAATGTCTTCTCTGATAAATAATTAATGAAAAAACAATAAAGAAAAATCTACCTTCCTTAAAAAAATCATGAATGGAAAAATTACAAAGAAAATCATGCATTCCTTATTGTTTCATAACATATCTTAATGCATTGTATCCTCCCAAACAATGAATCAGATTTGTTGGACCCAAAAAGTGATTAAACCGTTCACCAACATAAGTGGAAAATTATGTATAATCAAGTCACCCAGTACCCATTCATTTACTATCTAATTTAACTAGATATGAGAAATCAAAAGGAGATAACCCTTAAAAAACTAATTGCCTTTAATATGTATTATCAACCACTTGGTATTCAATATCCTAGCCTCAAGGCTTATTTAAAACATACATCAGGTTGGATTCACCTTCTACCTCATTTCCATGGGCTAGATAGTGAGAATCTACATATTCAAATGAACATGTTCCAAGTGGTCTTCTTTACCATGAATCCTCATGGTATTCTAAAGAAAAAATAAAACATTGAGAATTCCCTTTCTCACTATATGACACTAGAAAGTCATGTATCTATCACCGCCCTCCTAGTTCTATAAACACATATAATGACATGAAGGGAATATTCATATAGAAATTATTCCCCCACTTCACAAACTACTTTTATGTGAAAATAAAATAAATGGTATCTGTCAATTCCTCAATGAATAACTCCATGATTACTCTGAGAGATTGAAAAATCTTTTTTCAACCTACCCACACAACCAAATCCCTATAAAAATATTGATCTAATAATTCTTTAAGGGGTTGTTAGCTATGGAGTGAACAGTCATAGACACCACAAGTGTTGGTTCTCTATTTAATGAAAAACATACAAATACACAAGACCTCAAAATAATCATGGATAAAAAAACATAGAAATCACATACTCAATAACATGATAAAGTAAAAAAATTTAAAATAGAATCAATCCATAGATCCCAGTAAGATGAAAGAGTTGATGATTGAATTTAGATGTCTTGTTTTTCAACTTCCTATTGCTACCAAATCCCTAATAATATCCTATTCACAATCTATATTCCCTTGATATATCATGAATTTTAAAATCTATAGCTCACTAGCTTATCCAACTGACACATTTCCAAAGAATCAAGATGATCCATCAGATTCATCTAGACTAATGGAGATCAATGTAGTATATTATCAGTGGAACACCATCCCTCAACTGTATGGTCAATTCAATATAAACTCAAACCGACCCCACTCTGAGCCCTTATCATTTACCTTTAACCTAGTGTTAAGGTATTGTAATCCTGTATCTCATCCCCCTCAATTCCCTCCTTAAAATCTATAGCAATTCAAATATTTTCAAGGTGTTGGTAACATCCAACAACTTTAGACATTTTTTCCTCAATAAAATATGGGAAATACACACATTTCTCCTCCAATCTTCCACTATCCTAGTGATCCTTTTAAATTCTCAACCCAATATAATTGATTTCCCAAGAATCCAAATCAAGGAAATCCTGATACGGGGCATGAAACTTCTTCTAAGTATCCATGAGAAAGTACTATTTATGATCTTTACTACTTCCCATTTTCTATACTCAAAAAAATTAAAAAAATAGTCAACATTCATCACACCTAATCTAGTGGAAACAATGAATGTCTTCCCAACTCCCAACTCAAACATTTCCCAAACCCATGGGTAGTGTCAGTGTGATATCATTTGATTGGGAAAGAAAATTTATATGCCTCATGGTGAATCCTCTAAATCCCCATTAAATGGTGTGTTGAAAAAATAAAATAAAAAGAAATGAAAAATACCTTGAGGACACTCCATCACCTCCTTGTAATCCTATAAATAACCCTAATCATTTTCCTCAAGTTTTATCTAAACCAAAGAATCCATTTGAGCATGATTCTGAAATTTTTGACAAGGTTAGTCATGTTTAATTGAATGTTTCCCTCATAGATGCCATAAAAAATACCTATGTAAAAAATATTCTTATCTAATTTTCACCCATAATATAAAATAGAGTACCATTGAAAATATTTCAACCCAGTAGTCTATACCCATAAAGTGAAAAGGCATAGGGACCATTAAGGTTCCATTCCAAAAAGGGAGTTCCAACATTTACGATGCACTCATAGAGCTAAGATGCTCAATAAATTTAATTACCAAAAAAATCTTCTCCAACATTTGTCTATGAAACCCACACCCAACGAGTGTTTTCATCCATTTATCTAATTTATTAACTACCATTTATAAGGGAATAATAATGGATGTTTTTGATTGGGTCAATGATATTATCTTCTAAGCTCATTTATATGTCCTTTACATTGATGGTAATAATACTTCTTATCGATCTCTACTAATTATAGGAAGAGCATTTCTCATGATATTTAGAACTAATATTGATATCCATGCATACATCTTATACATGAAATTTGGTGTCTGACAAGTCATGTTCAATATTTTTCAATCCATGTGTTACCCATCAGCGCATCACACTCTATTCTCTATCCATTTATATGAGGATACTTCATAGAGTTGATTAAATCCCATTCCATAAAGTTCATCATGTTATAATGATGGATAATTTTGTGAAATTTTCATCATTATTAATCAAGTCATAAATGGGGAAGTCGATGTTGACCTTTAATTCATTGACTATGTTAATATAAAGGGTCTTCTAAACTTTCTTAAATCCTATCTCAATTTTGATCTATACTACTCATACTTGGAAAATATTAAAGATAATGAATCAAGACCAACTAGAATCCCATTATTTGTTCATATGTTGTATGGCCCATAAATAAAGGATGAAATAGATCTTAAACCCATTCCCGCTCACCTGAAATATGAATTCTATTTCCAAGATAACTCTTATCATGTCATTATCCTTTCTATAATTTATAATAACGATGAGTCAAAACATGATTAGGTGTTAGAGGAAAGGAAAAAGGCCTTAGGTTTGATACTAGATGACATACTAGTCATCAACCTACCCATATCATGCATCACATCCTTCTGGAAGAATCATCCAAAACAACTTAACAACCTCAAAGAAGACTCAATCCAATCATATATGAGGTAGTTAGAGAATATATTTACATGATTGTTGAATCATGTATTATCTAATAATTTTATATAGTGAATGGGTTAGTATAATTAAATTTGTTCCTAAGACAGGTAGAATAATTATTTTCATAAATGAACTTGTAGTTGTGGTAAAAAATATGGTGAAAAACAAATGGAATGTGTGAAATGATTATCAAAAATAGAATGTTGAAACATGAATATATCACTATGCTCTTCCATTCATTAATAAAATTCTAGAATTATTAGCCAAAAATTCACATTATTTACTTCATAAAGGATACACCAGATTCTTATATGTACCAATTACAACTTAGTACAAATAAAAGGATTCATTACCTTGATCCTTTAGAAAATATTCATACAGAAGAATGCCTTTTTGTTTTTTTAATGCTCCTGCAACATTCCACAGGTGTTTGATGAGTTTCTTTTCTGAATTCATTGATAATTCCATGGATCTCTTCAACGATAATCTTACCATTCATGGTGATTAGTTATAATACTTATTTAATTAACTCTATCATGTACTACAAAATAATATCATATGTATTATTGTTCTTAATTTTGAAAAATGTCACTTCATGGTTACTAATGGGATTTTTCAAGGGAAGAAAATTTCACAAGAGGGTATTCATGTTGATCCTGCTAAAATTGAGGTTATCCATTCACATCTTTAACCCACATCAGTTCAAGATATATTTTCATTCCTTGTCCATACTAGTTTTATTGATGATTTATCCAGAAATAAAATATTATTTCCCTACCACTCACTCGTATACTACAGAATGATGTTACATTCCATTATTATGAGGCTTTATAGAGAGCTTTGATTGAATCTAAATTTATTCTTATATCTTCCCCAATAATCAAGCCCCTACATTAGTCATTTCCTTTTGAATTTATGTCTGATGCTTTTGATAGGGTCATTGTTATATTATTGTTCAAAGAAGATATAAACTCCCCATTAAATATATAATTCCTAAAAACACTATATGAAACTAATTATCATTACACTGTCAATAAAAAGAATCTTTTATCTATGGTTTCTAACTTGGATAAATTTCATCCCTATCTCTTAGGTTCTAAAATCATTATCTTTATTCAAAATTATACTATAAAGTTATTACTCAAGAAATGTGATACCAAAACGAGGCTAATAATATGGATAATAATTCTCCAAGAGTTTGACATTGGGAAAAAATATAGACCATGAAAAATAAAATCATATAGCAGATCACATATGTTGAATTTATAATTAACCTCATTAAAAATCATCGATTCTAAATTTTACACTAAACAGATATCATCTACCTATCAAAAATTACCATGGTTTGATGCAATTAAAAATAACAAATTTTCTAGTATTTTCCCTAAAAATTGTTCAAAAGGAAAAAGATAAAGTGGAAAAGTGAATCAAAATAGTATTTTTGGGAATAAAATTATCTTTTTAAACCTAGAGATGACATGGTAATTAGGATATATATTTATGAAGATGAAAATTCATCAATATAGGAATTTTTCCACTCAATACCTTGTGTTTATCACTTTATACCACAATTGAACACATGAAAGGTCCTTGACTTGAGATTCTACTAGAATTCACTCATCAAAGACTGACATGATTCCTTTCAATAATTTACCAAATTCTAAAAGAATGGAAAAAATTTATAAAATATATGAAATACCCCAAAATTACTTTATTTTTATAGCGATTCTCACTTTTCACACATCAACACTACATCACTTTTGTAGTATAGTTAATATGTTACACAAATAGAAGCCTAAAGATAATATTTTCCTAGTTACAATAGAAACATGGAAACATAAACACTGGTATATAAGTGAGATACATTATCTCCCCCTAAGTTATTAATTACTAGAACACTTATTAGAAACATCATACATAATACACATCTTCACAATCTGGGGAAGAAAAATTAAAATTGGGGAGATCAGATGCTCATCAAGTGTAAAAAGGGAGATATGCAACAAAAAACATGAGAATCAGTGTAAAATAATGTGATCTTATCATTATAATATCATACCATATATCAAAGATCATAAACATAAATCATGTCAAAAATATTGGAATAACATAAGTTATGAATCATAAGGGAATCAAGAGAAGAATCCACTAAAGAATGAAATAGGAATAAGATATTGAATTATGATGTACTCATAAACATTTTATTTTGTTCTATATAAGTAAAGATTAATTGATATAAATTATTGGGGAAATTCATAGGGACTATACCTATTGGGTGGGACACACCACCATCTACATTCATAGTCTTTTCCTTTTATGGGATCACATTTCCCCATCGCCCCATAATGGATCGGGTTTCCCCATCTTCCCACAATGGATAGGGTGCCCCCATATTCCATCTTCACGGTGACTGCACCTATTGAGTGAGACACACCCCCATATCCAATAACATAACCTTCATTTTATGGGATCATGTTTCCCCATCATCCTATAATGGGCCAGGTTTCCACATATTCTATAGTGGATCAATCCCATTGACATGAATACCATCATTATTTTATTATATATAAATATTTTCCCAATGAATTGGAGGGATATATTAGTCTAACCCATCTCATAATGTAATCATAAATAAATGTTCTGAAAATTCATAAAAAATAATTTAATAACCCATAAAATTAAACAGGTTTCATAATCATGTAATCATATCATAACCTATGAAAAAATATACAGGTTTTATAATCTTTTCATCAAAAGAATAACCCAAGAAAAGAAGTGGGGTTCATAGGAATATAATTCAGAAATAATGAAAATGCTTCCTAAACATGTTACTTTTTAAAGGGAAATGGGTTTCATAAACACCATTCCATAAATACATAAACCATATAGAGAAATAATATAAATGGAACCTTTGGATCATTTCTCTAGAAATAAATGAGTAACACCAATAGATTTCATCTTAGATGGAAAATAATTTTCCAATATATTTTAAAAATTTTTATTGAGGAATATATCCTTTATTCTTTCAAAAATTATTTTTAAACCATAAAACCATTTGAAAACACATTTCACTGAAAATAAAAATGAAAACATATAAATAAATCATAATAACGTTTTGAAAACTGTTTCATTGAAAAAACTTTGAAAACATATAATGGATTATTTGAAAACCTTGAAAAAAATTAAAATTAAAATTTAATTTAAATTGATCTGAAAATATCATCTTTAAAAAAATTGAAAACATTTTTGAAAACATAGTTTTTGAAAATGAAGACATGTGTCTTGAAGAATGGAAATTGAGACAAAACTACATTACCAATTCGGTTACTTTTGAAACATAAACACCATGAAATCGATATCATAAAATAGATTTTTAAATACCCATATATGTATGGATAATAATCATATAATATATTCATGGGCACTGTATAGACCACCAAAAATAAATGATTTGTGAATAAGGGACAAATCTCATAGAGATAAAAGTGAGACTATAAATCCCCTTACATTATGTATTGAATGTCATCATAATCATTAAAACCTCCTATATGATAAATATACATTTATTATACATCTAAAAGATAAAAATATTATTATATATAATTAATTATATTTATTTATGTTACCCTCTTATTGACTCTTCCATGTTAAGGTTACGTTTCGAGTAACATACACTTTCTTTTTAACATGTATATTAATTTGTTATGTTTTTTCCTCATAATTATATAATGATTTCCAGAATTTAAACCATGATAAAAATATCATTTATAATCAGTATATACTAATTTATAATAATCTATTAAATATATAAATATGAAATGGAATTCACATTTCATGGAGATAGTAGGCCGTACGTACGTATGAATGTTTTTTCTATTTAATTATCGTATTGAAATAAAGAATTTAAATGAAATATATGTATATATATAAATATAATAATTAGTTTTTCATTATTATTTTATATTTATAATATATTTTCACTGAATGCATCCTTAACATATTCCATTTAATCTTTTAACGAATCACATTACATTGAGGAGGAAGTAGTCCAAACTTCCCTTAACGAAATTTCCATGTTTACAGAAAATAGAATTCATGTTGATGTGTGTTATATAATATTAAAAAAAGAATAAATACTTCATAAATATCATAAAAAATAGAGTACCCATACTAATTTCCAACCATGGTAGGTGGTAAATGAAAAATGAACTACATCATTTCATGAGGTGATAGTTCGCCATACACAAGAACGGTAAGTTCGTTACCCATTAGTTGGAAGTGTGTGTAAGTGCGGGTAGAACCATTAGAATAAAAAAATATAAGTATATTGAGAATATTTTGGTTATTATATGTAACTATAATTTTAATATTTTTGGTGGTGGAGAATGAAAATAAAATAATGGTTCTTGAGGGAGGATCTTAACTCTTTTCTTGGTAACTACTTTGGGTTTGCACCAAAGGGTTTCATTGGATGGATTTATAAACAAGGTGTGGATTGAAGGAGTAAGGGGTATTTTTAGGTGATATATTATAAAATATTTTTCTAGAAAAAGTGTCTTGAAAGGTGTGGGTAAGTTGGAGGGGTGAGTTCCATTTTATAGTGTAGGAGATATGACATTCATGTAAATTTTTTAAAAGGGAATTCCACCCATGTTTTCCTATGAAAAGAGGCTCCAATAATGGTTAAAATTAGAGATATTGGAGGATAGTGTATAAATATGGCCATAAAATAGAATTTGGAAAATATTTGATGCCGTTTTGTCCCTTAAGTGCATGATTTAGTCCCGTGTACAACTAATTTTCCTCGTAATTATTGTAATTAATTTTAATCACTTTCACTATATTTTTTCAAAAAATAATTTGACCGTATTATAAGTTATAAATTATTTTGATTACAAATATAAAATATTTTTTTTTTCAAATTCTAATTACATAAGCATAAGAAATTAATTTAAAATTAATCTTGCAGATGGGTCGTGACAATGGGTTTTTTTCTACAAAAAATATTTAAATGTTTTGGATGTTTTGATATACAATAGTAACGTGAAATCAGTTCCATTGAACTAAATTGTATTAATTTATTTAAAATTAATTTCATTATACTTTAAAACAAAAGTAAAATATTATTTAAATATGTAAATAAATATGAAGAAAAAATAGTTTTGAAATAAAATTAATTTTTTTTCCATATTCATCCAAAAATAATTTTTTTTCTAAAAAAACCATAAAATTCACCCTAATATAACTTTGAATTATTAAATTAAATAATGTTTCTTATTTTATAAAATTAAATTTCTAAATTTTTATAAGCATAATTTTATTATTGTTCATAGAAGGACCTAAAAATAGGCTCTTTTATGAAAATATTATTTTCTAAAACGCAAAGAATTCACTGAAAATGTATGATATGTTATCAATATGTTATATTTATATAAATTCATTATGAATAATATTTTATAATTAGTTATTATTATTCAAAATACTACATTTAATGTATATGTTATAACTATATGATTTAAATAATTATAATAATAAAATTTTGTTTCATAAAAACTCAGTGTTGCGAGTAATGAAAGCCAAGTCAGTGTTGCATGTAACATAATGATAACATGGTGTAGTATATACAGAATTTTTTAATTAGGGTATCTTTCATTCAAATACATCAAATAAATTTAATATATTCAAAAAATTATTCAAAAAAACCTAGGGTGCAACATTCTACCCCCCTTAAGTTGAATTTCACCCTCGAAATTCATCTTTCTGATATAAAAAAACAAGGAAATTTTTTCCTCATCACATACTCAAGTTTCCACATAGTATATTATAAGTAGACATTTATCTACTAAACATTGATCATCTAATCCATCCTGTTTCATATAACTTCCTCTGTATGATCTAGGATTTCAACCGGTTGTTCCTCATAAGATATATCTTGCTTCAGTGGTATGACCTATGAGTTTAGTACATGTGAAGGGTCAGTTATGTAGTTCCTCAGGATAGATACATGGAATACATCTTGGAATTGAGATATATTTGGAGGAAGTCCCAATCTATAGGCTTCTATTCTGATACAATCAAGAATCTCAAAGGGACCGATATACCTAGGGCTTAGTTCCACATTCTTCCCAACCTTCATAACCTTCTTATAGTTATATATTCATAGAAACACCTTATCACTTTCTTTGAATTTTAGATCACACTGATGGATATGAACACAATGTTTTTATCGACTTTGTGCTGTGTTGATATGATGCTGAATGGTTCAAACCCTCTATCCCTTTCTTCAGCTATCTCAGATCCCATTATATTTCTTTTTCCAACTTCATCCCATCATGTTAGAGCTCTATATTTCTTCCTATAGAGGGCTTTATAAGGATCCATTTTAATTCTTGAGTGGAAGCTATTGCTGTTGGAAAACTAAATTAGAATAATGTATTTATCCAGACTAGATTTAAAATCCAATGAACATGATCTCAAAAAATCCTCTAGTGTTTGTATTTTCCTTTCTAAAATGCCATCTATCTGATGGTGATAAGGAGTGTTGAGACTCACTTCTATTTCCAGTTTTTACTGAATACTTCCCCAAAACATTGAGGTGAACTTTAGAACCCAATCAGATACAACTAAAAGTTGTAGTCTAGTAAACCTTACCAAATCCTTAATGTATATCCCAACATGATTATCCAGATAAAAGTCTTCTATGATAGCAATAAAGTTCACTAACATAGTGAGGTTATCGAATACCACCCATATGGAATTAAAATGTTTTGAGTATTTAGGGAGTCCAATGACAAAATATATAGTGATGTTATCCAATTTACATTATGTTATGAGTTATGTATGCAATATCCTTATAGAAATTTTTCTTTCTACCTTAACATTATAGAATAACAGTTACTGAGATGGAAACTCTGTGATATCCCTCTTCATTACAGCCACCTAGAATTATTCCTTTAAATTTCTATGCAACTTCATAGATCCATGAGGAATAGAAAATGAAACTATGAGCTTCCTCTAATATCTAATTATTTAAATCTGGTATGGAAGTAACACATACAAGGTTCATAAACCTTATCAGTTCGTCCTAAAAACTGTTAAAATATAGAACATTTATAACCTTCTCTTGCATCTCTACGTATTCCTTCTATTCCACATTTACCTTGACTCAGATAGAGGGGTGAATATTAAATTTCAATAGATAATATTTATCCATTTCCATTATAATTTGTAAATCCATCATTCAAAAAAAGAGAAATATTCGATCTTTTTTTATCTGAATCATTGATATGCTAGCATGATCCTTTCGACTCAATGTAACAACCACATTGTTCACATTCCTAGGATGGTAGTGTATTGAGAATTTATAATCCTTTATCAGCCCTAACCATATTCTCTGAAACATTTTTAACTCCTTCTATATGATTATATATTTCATAATTTTATGATCGGTATATATATCACATTTTTTATATAATGAAAATTCCTCTATGTATTTAGAGAAAACATTACAGCAGCTAACTCCAAATCATGAGTTGGGTATTTTTCTCATAAATATTAAACTATCATGAGAGATAGTCTATAACCATGTTATTATTCATAAGAAAACATCCCAATCCTGTAACACCTGAGATTTTTATGAGAAATATTTTGTTTTAATGTTATATAAATAATCAAAGAAATCTTTCACTACATACAATAGTAGCTTGGATTGCTTTACACGCAACTGTGACCTTCCTCGATAGCATGCGTCGTACGCAATACCGAGTTTTAGTAAATAACGATATGCTATTAAAATATTATTAAAACTAGCCGTTATGAATAGTAATACACACTTTTTGAAATTCTGAAAATTTTATTTTTCAAAATGGACTTCATTTTTGGATTCGAAATATCGAAATTAGCCTAGGGTGAAATTTTGGTATTTTTCTGAAAACTTTCAATTTTTGATGAATAGTGAAAACACTGGGTTACTATTTAAAAACCGACTTTTTATTTAAATAATTTTTTATTTTATTTAAATTTATTTTAGGTCAAAATTGATACATAAGACCTATATAAGTTCAAAGTAATTCATTGGAGTCATTTTATAATAATTTTAGATATATAAAAAGTTTATTGAACTTTTCACCGTCTTTTACCCACCTCCTAGAAGAATTTGAAAATTTATATAAAACATAATTTTAATGCTTCTATGAGTGGAATTTTGAAAATCCGAGAGACACGGTTAATATCAAGGACTAAAATGTGGTTCAATGAGATGAAAATAATTTTTGGTGAATAGTAAATTTTTACTTTTTTTTACCACGGTTAAAAGTAAATAGGGTAATTAAGGGTAAAAATGATATTATTATTACCCTAACACATGTCCTAATTCTATTAGATAAGTGTAATTCAACCAAAAACTACCTTAGGAATAAAATATGATCATTTATGCCCGCTTGTATTAGATTTGGACATTTATTATTAATTTATTTAAAGAAGGGTTAAAATAGTTAAAATCAAAGTTTAATAACTAAACAATTTTTAATATAAGGTTATACATAAGATAAATTCTACTATAAATATTAATTAGAAATATAAAATGATTTCCTACATAATGGTATTTTATTTGTAATTTTTAGACGTTAAATAATTTAATTTATTTATGACACAATGATGATGCAGTAATTATATTATTAAGGAAATATTAACATAATTGATGTTATAAATACCCAAATAAATGTAATTTGAGACTTTTTATGAATTAAAAGACTCTTCTATGTTAATATGACATGTTATTATTGATTCAATTAACTATTTTTGAAATAATAATTCTGTTATGGTTTTCAAAAAAATCAATTACCAAATAGTGTCAAAATTGACATAAAATAGTTTTTAAAACAAATATTATATTATTAATTGTTATTTTATTTATAAAAATCTAAGTTTCGGAAAAATGACTTATATAGGGTTATATATATTAATAATAAACAACTTGGGGTTCGTTTGTCTTGTTATAGTAAGTTTATTAACCTTATAGTGTAAGAAAGCAGGAAGACAGGGTAAAAGTAAAATTATTTAACTTAAAGTTAAATCTAAATTATAAGGTTAAAATAGATACCTAAACTTGTATAAATTATATTGGATGAGAGGATTTCGACCCATCCCCACCTTAGCTTTGAAATAAATCAATTTGGAGCTATTAAAAACCGAATATGACTTTATAATAAAATAATATTTTTAGTTTTTTCTAAGGTGCCCCTCACCTCCCTTATAAAAGGGCACCTCCTCCCTCTCTTCCTCACACCACTTTGAGCCTTCAAGCTCGGCCAACCCCTGACAAATTATCTTCTCCACTTCCCTATAAACATCCTAGAGGTTCTGTGATTCTTCAAAGACCAATTTTAGTGCCCTAAGAGGAGGTATCAAAGAGGCGCTTCAAAGAAGAGGTAATGTCCGTTACCGATTCTTTCAACTTTATTTATTCTTATAATTCTTCTTATTTAGTTGTTTCATTATGAAGTAATAACATAATTATCAATCATATACTGATATGTTATTATAAGTATGAAACAAACCTATTTCAAAATCTATCCATCATACGGAAAACGAAATCACCGCGCGTGCGTACGTACAGAATACCGTCTCCACACCGTGGTTTAATCTATTTTCCACCACCACCTTACTTGGATGGGTATAATGGTGTAAATAATAACTATATATGATTATTGTAAAGTTATATTGATTCTAAAATAGTATACATACACTTCAATACAATTCCACAATCATGGGAACGATATCATCGCTGATGCGTACGTACGGAATACCGTCTCCACGATGTGATGCGACTCATTCTACATGATCTTCATTGCATAATGATTATATAATTGAATTGAATGAATTAATATGATATATATTACACTAATACCATTCTGGAAATGAGGTATCTATAACCTAAAAAAAAGAATAAGAATTTATTCGACAAAACACGCATAAGAACAAAAAGTAATAAACACCCGAATAACAAGTAGCAATGAAATATTACTAATAAGAAGATAAGAATATGACCATATATGATATCATAAAAATAAGTATGATTCTTTAATAAGTCAATGACATTATTTAAGTCATTATACAAGAGGTTCGGACACTTACTAAGCAAATCAGACCTAAGGTAAGGGAAAATATCACAATCTCATTTTTTTCCGAGATTGTTTATACTTCAGAATTTACTGGGGAATATTTATCATCCACATCCATGTTTCCTCAATATGTAATTTTATTTCCATCCACCTACATTTTTTTAAATCCAATTTTACCCTTCAGTGAGTTTTTAGTAAAATATATGAAAGGAATCTTTTGTCCTTTTTCGTACGAGGTACTTTTTGACTTTTTCGGCCAAAGTACGAGAAGAATGTTTTTTTGACTTCTACAGCATGAATGGATTTTTAGAAAATTATTTCTGTGAAGCTTCCTTTACAAGTTTTCATGTTTATTTTTAATCAAATTCTTTTAGTTCAAACTTGTATGACATTTAAAGAAAGGAAAAATGTTTTTGAAGTAGAAAGGATATTTTCCTCAAGAATGGAGTTCAAGCGTTTTATCAAAATTATTTCCCATCTAAGATAATACAGGGTTTTGTTTCTATCCCTATTTTACATTGATTTGATTATGTTATGATGGAATTATTTTTATGATGTCTTTTTATCTTATATGGATTATGTTATGATGGCATGATGCATAAGAATCCAATTTTTATTACATGGGTTATGCTATGGTGTATGATTTATGATATTGTGGAACACATAAGAATGGTATCATTATGAGATGGGTGGGACCTATATCTCCCTCCAAT
The DNA here is from genome assembly GCA_963277665.1 of Viscum album. Classification (NCBI taxonomy): domain Eukaryota; kingdom Viridiplantae; phylum Streptophyta; class Magnoliopsida; order Santalales; family Viscaceae; genus Viscum; species Viscum album. The sequence continues at coordinate 113,367,671 of OY728139.1, read as the reverse complement.
GCATTGGGTAAAAATTTATATCTCATGAGATAGACATGGCTGGAACGACAGGTTAAACCAGTTCAGTGAAACAGGACTGAAACAAGGAGTGAACTCGGTTCAGAAATGGACTTTGTCTGCTAAGATAGTCTTGGATATGAGTCTTGAATACTAAGAAATGATTCTCTATGATTATGTGTGTATGGAACAAAGTTTCATGTTTTAAGTTATGATTATTGGGATTACATTTCACTACTATGATTTATCCCATGTTATGAAATTATGATCTCTTTTGCAGGTTAAGATTTCCAAAATGATATGTTCTTATGAATATGATGTGATTGATATTTCTTTTGTTTACCCTTACTGAGAATTTGAGCTCACCCTTTTGTATGTTTTCTTTCCCCCAGGCCAGGAAGAAGGATATTTGGTAAGATATGCCAAAAGGGACTCTAGATATGATAAAATAAAAGGGAGACAGTGTTGATGATTTATGAACCAGTTGTTTATGTCTCCTAATTTCTAAAGACACTATACCTATACGGTCCTTTTATGGTTTTTTTATATGTTGTAATAAGTGTGCTTCAATTCTGAAGTAATAATAATGTATGTAAAGTACGGGTCATTATAGTTGGTATCAGAGGAAGGGTATAATCAACCTTTGGAAACTAGGATGTGAAAGCCTTAGTAAGAACCCTAAGGATATGTCTAAGCATAGAACACAATATTAGTGTTTTAGAAATGGCCATGAACAACCTATGATAAGACATTAAGTGTAAAATTTTATTCTTGATTATGTGGTTTTCATATTATAATTAGTGTTGCTCACACTATTCTTCTTGGTTTTAGTCAATGGCTGGAACCCAAAGGAACCGTGTTAATGTAGAATGCGACGGGCAATGAAATGATTGTCCCCCTCAGCAACCAAACGTTATGGGAGCTGGAATGCAAAATCTTGTAGCCATGCTCACACAACTTTCTCAAGCTATGAATCATGCAGGACTTCCAAACGAGCAAAGGAAGGAGCAAAATTCTGTTGAATCCTTCATGAGGCAGCGTCCACCTTCATTCAGCGGGTCTACTGATCCATTAGTTGCTGAACAATGGATCAGTACTACTGAAAAGATATTTTCAGTTCTTCAATGTTCTGAACATGATAAAGTCATCTTAGTAGTGTATCGTTTTGGAAGAATATGCTGATCAATTGTGTAATCTTATCAAGAATACGAGGCAAAGGGATGAAATTGAGTCCATGGAATGGGATGAGTTCAAGAACTTATTTTTCAATAAGTACTTCCCTCGTATTCTTCGAACAAAGATGGAGAAAGAGTTTCTTGAACTGAAGCAAAAGGATGATGAATCTATTGGTACCTATGAAGCAAATTTTACAAGACTTGAAAGGTACGCTTTTGGTATTATTATCCAACCTGAGATTAAGATCGATCGATTCTTTAGTGGATTAAAACCAAGTCTTCTAAGGGTGTTATCCATAAGGGACTTCAATAGATATGAGGAAATTGTTCGATGTGCTCTCAAGGTTGAGATGGAGATTAGAGTAACCCATCAGTCATATGGGTTTGATAAGAAGAGGAAAATGAAATTCAAAGGAAAATCTAAAGAGCACACTGAAAAGAAGATGAGTTTTCCCTTATGCTCAAAGTGTTGAAAGAAACATGGAGGGAGTTGTCTTAAATGGACAAGTAAATGTTTCAAATGTGTAAAGGAAGGTCATCAGGCATTTGAATGCCGCGATGATAGGAAGAATATATCTAGTGATGCGAACAAAGAAAAGGATACACAGAGTGCACCTCCTACACTTCAATGTTACAAGTGCAAGGAAATGGGGAATTATGCTAATCAATTCCCTAATCCAAGGGTTGTTGATGATTATCGACATCAACAAACTCTTAAGGCTAAAGACAAAGGAAAGTAACATGCAATTTCTATCAGCGATGTGGAGTATGAGAACGAAGTGGTGAAAGGTACACTTACCATCCACTCTAAAGTAGTAAATGTTTTATTTGATTCTAGATCCACCCACTCCTTTATTTCTGAAGAGTTTTCTAAGTGTATCGCCATATTACCTCAACAATTAGATGTTGAGTTAGTTGTGACAACTCCTAATGGCACAACAGTCACATCAAAAGTTTATAATTCTTCTCCGATTGAAGTTTGTGGGAAAGTGCTTCCTGCAAATCTTGTGATCCTTCCTATAGTGGAATTTGATGTGATTCTTAGCATGTACTGGATTTCTTTATATGGAGTTCATATCAATTTCCAAAGAAGGGAAGTCACATTTCATATTCCAGATAAATCTATGATCGTCTATCGATGAAAGGATGAACATAACCTTCCAGTGGAAATTTATTCCATCTTATGGGTCTTGATTCCACTAAATTAAGGTTATTTATCTCAAATGGTTGGTGATAAACTCAAGATTAAGAATATTCCCATTGTACGGGAGTTTGACGATGTATTTCCGGAGGAATTACAGGTCTTCCACTAAATCGTGAAGTTGAGTTTTCAATGGAACTCATACCGGGTTCTCTGCCTATTTCAAAGACACCTTATTGAATGGCCCAAATTGATTTATAGGAATTGAAGAAGCAACTCCAAGATAATCTTGATAAAGGATTTATACGCTCTAGTATGTTACCTTGGGGATCACCTGTTCTGTTTATTAAGAAGAAAGATGGATCAATGAGACTCTGCATTGATTATCGAGAACCTAAGAAGATCACGATCAAGAACAAATATTCTCTTCTACGCATTGATGACTTATTTGACCAACTACGCAGACCTCAATACTTTTCCAAGATTGATCTTCGTTCAGGGTATCATCAATTAAGGGTCAAAAGGAAGGATATACCAAAGACGAATTTCTGTACAAGGTATAGACACTATGAATTTATAGTGATTCCATTTGGTCTTACTAATGCCCCTGCTATCTTCATGGATCTAATGAATAGAGTCTTTAGAGAATATCTTTATTAGTTTGTGGTAGTCTTTATAGATGATATTCTTGTTTATTCAAAGAGAAAGGAAGACCATGAAGATCACTTGAGAATTATATTGAAGACCCTAAGAAAGGAGAAGCTTTATGCCAAATTTACCAAGTGTGAATTTTGGAATCAAAAAGTTGCATTTTTGGGTCACATAATCTCAAAAGAAGGGATTTCTGTGGATCCAACAAAAACAGAGGTTTTTGAAAGATGGTCGAGACCAACAACAATAACCGATATCTGAAGTTTTCTTGGTTTGGCTAGATATTATCGACGTTTTGTGAAAGATTTTTCATGATTATTTAATCCACTCACCAGGTTGACTCGAAAAGGAGTTAAGTTAGTGTGGACAGAGGAATGTGAAGAGAATTTCAAGGAGTTGAAAAGAAGGTTATCCAGTGCACATGTACTCACACTTCCTTGTATTGGAGAAAGGTTTGTGATCTACAGTGATGCATCCAAGAAGGTATTGGGGTGTGTTATCATGCAAAACGATATGGTGATATCTTATGCCTCACGACAGTTAAAAATCCATGAGCAAAATTACCCAACTCATGATTTAGAGTTATCTGCGGTAATCTTTGCATTAAAGATTTGGATGCATTATCTTTATGGTGAAAGGTGTGATATTTATACTGATCATAAAAGTTTAAAGTATATTTTCACACAAAAGGAGATGAATATGCACCAAAAAAATGGTTGGAGCTGATTAAGGATTATGACTACTCAATTCATTACCACCCTGGGAAAGCAAACAAGGTGGCAGATGCATTAAGTCGACAAGACCATGCTAGCTTATCCATGATGAGGATCACAAAAGATCCAATATTTATGGATTTACAAAGGATGGATCTTGGAATTATAATGGAAGGGGAAAAATAGTATCTTTCTCAAATTAATGTTCAACCATCTATACATGTGAAGATTAAAGAGGCACATAAAGAAGATTTAGAGTTAAAAAAGAAGGTGATAAATGTTCCTGAATTCAACCTTGATTGTGATGGGATAATAAAGTCCAGGAATCGGGTTTGTGTTCCTCCCATCCCAGAATTAAAGGAGCTGCTGGATGAGGATCATAGATCTTCATTCTCTATTCATCCTGGAAGCACGAAGATGTATAGGGACCTAAAAGAGTACTTCTGGTGGGATGACATGAAAAGAGATGTTGCTGAATATGTCTCTCGATGCTTGGTTTGTCAGCAAGTTAAAGCTGAGAGACAGAAGTCTAAGGGGACGTTACAACCATTAGCCATACCTGAATAGAAATGGGAAAACATCTCTATGGACTTTGTCACTGGACTTCCTAAAACATCCAAAGGCAATAATGCTATCTGGGTCATAGTTGATTGTATTACAAAGTCTGCACACTTCATTCCTGTCATAGAAGATTTCTCTCTGGATCATCTTTCCAGGATATATGTAAAGGAAGTGGTAAGATTGCATGGAGTACCACTTTACATTATATCGGATCAGGATCCGAGGTTTACCTCAAAGTTCTAGTGAAGTCTTCAGCATACTCTGGATATAGAGTTGAGTTTCAGCACTGCTTATCATCCTCAGATAGACGATCAGTCTGAGAGGACAATTCAAACTCTAGAAGATATGTTGAGAGCTTGCTCTATGGATTTCAAAGGTGGTTGGGATAAACACCCACCTTTGGTGGAATTTTCTTATAATAATATCTTTCACTCCAGTATTCAGATGGATCCTTATGAAGCTCTATATGGAAAGAAATACAAGAATCTAACTTGATGGGATGAAGTTGGGGAAAGAAATCTATTAAGACCTGATCTTGTTGATGAGATGGAATAAAAGGTCCGATATATTCCACAACACATAAGAGCATCTCAGAGTCGAAAAAAAAGTTATGCCGACAAATGAAAAGAAGATCTTGAGTTTGAAGCGGGTGATAAAGTGTTCTTACGAATATCTCATTGGAAGAGAGTAATGAGATTTGGAAAGAAGGGAAAGCTGAGACCTAGGTATATCCGTCCTTTCGAAATACTAGATCATGTTGAGAAGGTAGATTACCGATTGGAACTTACACCAAATCTCTCTCAAGTTCACGATGTGTTCCATGTATCTCTCCTGAGAAAGTACATACCTGATCCTTCACATGTACTCAGCTCAGAAGTTGTACCGCTGGAGCAAGATCTTTCCTATGAAAAATAGCCGATAGAGATTCTGGATCGTAGCGAAAAAGTCCTACGGAACAAGACCACACGCTCAATGAAAGTTTTATGGAGGAACCAACAATTAGAAGAAGCTACATGGGATCTTGAGGATATGATGAGGGAGAAGTATACTCATCTGTTTGTTACAAAGTGACGAATTTTGAGGAAAAAATTCATTTTAAGGGGGGTAGAATGTAACACCCGAGATTTTTATGAGAAATATTTTGTTTTTATGTTATATAAATAATCAAAGGAATAATTCAATACACACAACACTAGCTTGTCTTTCTTTACACGCAATCGTGACCTTCCTCTATAGCTTGCGTCGTACGCAATACCGATTTTCACTAAACAACGATATGCTATTAAAATATTATTAAAACTAGCCGTTATGAATAGTAATACCCACTTTTTGAAATTTTGTAAATTTTATTTTTAAAAATGGACTTCATTTTTGGATTCGGAATATCGAAATTAGCCTAGGGTGAAATGTTTATATTTTTCTGAAAACATTCAATTTTTGATGAATAGTGAAAACACTGGGTTACTATTTAAAAACCAACTTTTTATTTAAATAATTTTTTATTTTATTTAAATTTATTTTAGGTCAAAATTGATACATAATACCTATAAAAGTTCAAAGTAATTAATTGGAGTCATTTTAAATAATTTTAGATATATAAAAACTTTATTGAACTTTTCACCGTCTTTTACCCACCTCCTAGGAGAATTTGGAAATTTATATAAAATTTAATTTTACTGCTTCTGTGAGTGGAATTTTGAAAATACGAGAGACACGGTAAATATCAAGGACTAAAATGTGGTTCAATGAGATGAAAATATTTTTTGGTGAATAATAACTTTTTACTATTTTTTACCAAGGTTAAAAGTAAATAGGGTAATTAAGGGTAAAAATGATATTATTATTACCCTAACACATGTCCTAATTCTATTGGATAAGTTTAATTCAACCAAAAACAACCTTAGGAATAAAATATGGCCATTTAGGCCCACTTGTATTACATTAGGACATTTATTATTAATTTATTAAAAGAAGGGTTAAAATAGTTAAAATCAAAGTTTAATAACTAAATAATTTTTACTATAGGGTTATACATAAGATAAATTTGACTATAAATGTTCATTAGAAATATAAAAATATTTCCTACATAATGGTATTTTATTTTTAATTTTTAGACATTAAATAATTTAATTTATTTATGACACAATGATGATGCAGTAATTATATTATTAATGAAATATTAACATAACTGATGTTATAAATACCCAAATAAATGTAATTTGAGACTTTTTATGAATTAAAATAATTTTATAGGTTACTATGACATGTTAGTATTGATTTAATTAACTTTTTTCGAACTAATCATTCTGTTATAATTTTCACAAAAATCAATTACCAAATAGTGTCAAAATTGACATAAAATAGTTTTTAAAACAAATATTATAGTATTAATTGTCATTTTATTCCTAAAAATATAAGGTTAGACCAAATGACTTATAAAAAGTTATATATATTAATAATAAACAACTTGGGGTTCGTTTGTCTTGTTATAGTAAGTTTATTAACCTTATAGTGTAAGAAAACAAGAAGACACGGTAAAAGTAAAATTATTTAACTTAAAGTAAAATCTAAATGATAAGGTTAAAATAGATACCTAAACTTGTATAAATTCTATTGGATTAGAGTATTTAGACCCATCCCCACCTTAGATTATAAATAAATCAATTTGGAGCTATTGAAAACCGAATATGACTTTATAATAAAATAATATTTTTAGTTTTTCCTAAGGTACCCCTCTCCTCCCTTATAAAAGGGCAGCTCCTCCCTCTCTTCCTCACACCACATTGAGCCTTCAAGCTCGGAAAAACCATACCAAATTCTCTTCTCCACTTACCTAGAATCATCCTAGAGGTCCTGGTATTCTTCAAAGACCAATCTTAGTACCCTAAGAGGAGGTCTCAAAGAGGCGCTTCAAAGAAGAGGTAATGTTCGTTACCGATTCTTTCAACTTTATTTCTTCTTCTAATTCTTCTTCTTTAGTTTTTTAATTATTAAGTAATAACATCAGTATCACTCATATACTGATATGTTATTATAATTATGAAACAACCATATTTTACCATCTAACCATCCTATAGAAAACGAAATCACCGCGCGTGCGTACATACGGAATACCGTCTCCACGCTGTGGTGTAATCTATTTTCCACCACCACCTTACTTGGATAGGTATAATAGTGTAAATAATAACTATATATGACTATTGTAAAGTTATATTGATTCTGAAATAGTATACATACACTCTAATACAATTCCACGATCATGGGAACGATATCATCGCTCGTGCGTACCTACGGAATACCGTCTCCACGATGTGATGTGACTCGGTCTACATGATCTTCATTGCATAATGATTATATAAATGAATTGAATGAATTAATATGACATATATTACAGTAATACCATTCTGTAAATGAGGTATCTATAACCTAAAAAGACAAATAAGAATTTATTCGACAAAACACGCATAAGAACAAAAAGTAATAAACACCCGAATAACAAGTAGCAATGAAATATTACTAATAAGAAGCTAAGAATATGACCATATATGATATCATAAAAATAAGTATGATTCTGGAATAAGTCAATGAAATTATTTAAATCATTATATAGGAGTTTCGGACACTTACAAAGCAAATCGGACCTAAGGTATGGGAAAATATCACAATCTCATTTTTATCCGAGATTGTTTATACTTCAGAATTTACTGGGGAATATTTGTCATCCACATCCATTTTTCCTCAATATGTAATTTTATTTCTATCCACCTACATTTTTTTAAATCCAATTTTATCTTTCAGTGAGTTTTAGTAAAAGATATGAAAGGAATATTTTGTCGTTTTTCGTACGAGGTACTTTTTGACTTTTCCGACCAAAGTACGAGAAGAATGTTTTTTAAACTTATATGACATGAATGGATTTTTAGAACATTATTTCCATGAAGATTACTTTACAAGGTTTCATGTTTATTTTTAATCAACTTCTTTTAGTTCAAAATTGTATGACATTTTAAGAAAGGAAAAATGTTTTTGAAGTAAAAAAGATATTTTCCTCAAGAATGGAGTTCAAGCATTTTATTAAAATTATTTCCCATATAAGATAATATAGGGTTCTGTTTCTATGCCTATTTTACATTGATTTGATTATGTTATGATGGAATTATTTTTATGATGTCTTTTTATCTTATATAGATTATGTCATGACGACATGATGTTTAAGAATCCCATTTTTATTACATGGGTTATGCTATGGTGTATGATTTATGATCTTGTGGCACACATAAGAATGGTATAATTATGAGATGGGTGGGACCTATATATCCCTCTAATGCATTGGGTAAATATTTATATCTCATGAGATAAACATGGCTGGAACGACAGGTTAAACCGGTTCAGTGAAACAGGACTGAAACGAGGAGTGAACTCGGTTCAGAAATGGACTTTGTCCGCTAAGATAATCCTGGCTATGAGTCTTGACTACTAAGAAATAATTCTCTATGATTATGTGTGTATCCCACAAAGTTTCATGTTTTAAGTTATGATTATTGGGATTACATTTCACTACTCTGATTTAACCCATGTTATAAAATTATGATCTCTTTTGCAGGTTAAGATTTCCAAAATGATATGTTCTTATGAATATTATGTGATTGATATTTCTTTTGTTTACCCTTACTGAGCATTTGAGCTCACCCTTTTGTATGTTTTTTCCTCAAGTCAGGACGAAGGATATTAAGTAAGATATGCCAAACGAGACTCTAGATATGATAAAATAAAAGGGAGACAGTGTAAATGATTTATGAACCAGTTGTTTATGTTTCCCAGTTTCTAAACACACTATACCTATATGGTCCTTTCTAGGTTTTGTTATATGTTGTAATAAGTGTGCTTCAATTCTGAAAATATCACAATCTCATTTTTTTCCGAGATTGTTTATACTTCAGAATTTACTGGGGAATATTTATCATCCACATCCATGTTTCCTCAATATGTAATTTTATTTCCATCCACCTAAATTTTTTTAAATCCAATTTTACCCTTCAGTGAGTTTTTAGTAAAAGATATGAAAGGAATCTTTTGTCCTTTTTCGTACGAGGTACTTTTTGACTTTTTCGGCCAAAGTACGAGAAGAATGTTTTTTTGACTTCTACAGCATGAATGGATTTTTAGAAAATTATTTCTGTGAAGCTTCCTTTACAAGTTTTCATGTTTATTTTTAATCAAATTCTTTTAGTTCAAACTTGTATGACATTTAAAGAAAGGAAAAATGTTTTTGAAGTAGAAAGGATATTTTCCTCAAGAATGGAGTTCAAGCGTTTTATCAAAATTATTTCCCATCTAAGATAATACAGGGTTTTTTTTCTATCCCTATTTTACATTGATTTGATTATGTTATGATGGAATTATTTTTATGATGTCTTTTTATCTTATATGGATTATGTTATGATGGCATGATGCATAAGAATCCAATTTTTATTACATGGGTTATGCTATGGTGTATGATTTATGATATTGTGGAACACATAAGAATGGTATCATTATGAGATGGGTGGGACCTATATCTCCCTCCAATGCATTGGGTAAAGATTTATATCTCATGAGATAGACATGGCTGGAACGGCAGGTTAAACCGGTTCAGTGAAACAGGACTGAAACGAGGAGTGAACTCGGTTCAGAAATGGACTTTGTCCGCTAAGATAGTCTTGGATATGAGTCTTGAATACTAAGAAATGATTCTCTATGATTATGTGTGTATGGAACAAAGTTTCATGTTTTAAGTTATGATTATTGGGATTACATTTCACTACTCTGATTTAACCCATGTTATAAAATTATGATCTCTTTTGCAGGTTAAGATTTCCAAAATGATATGTTCTTATGAATATTATGTGATTGATATTTATTTTGTTTACCCTTACTGAGCATTTGAGCTCACCCTTTTGTATGTTTTTTCCTCAAGTCAGGACGAAGGATATTAAGTAATATATGCCAAACGAGACTCTAGATATGATAAAATAAAAGGGAGACAGTGTAAATGATTTATGAACCAGTTGTTTATGTTTCCCAGTTTCTAAACACACTATACCTATATGGTCCTTTCTAGGTTTTGTTATATGTTGTAATAAGTGTGCTTCAATTCTGAAGTAATAACAATTTATATAAAGTATGGGTCGTTATAAATCCCTTCATTGAAGAATCACTAAAGATTACAAACCACTATTAACTATAGGGTAATGTAGTCATTGGTGTGCTAACCAACCTTCTTTTTAGTTCCTTGAAATTTTCTTCACATTTATTTGTCCAGCGAAACATGGAACCTATATGAGTGAAATTGGTTAGAGGATTCAATAGTCATGATAAATTCCCCAAAAACCATTGATAATATCCAGATAATATATGGAAACTACAGATCATAGTCACTGTGATTTGTCTGGCCAACCTTTAATAGCCTCCTTCTTTTTTGGATCTACTACTATACTATCTCTTAAGTTTATGTGATCAAAAAATGATACCTTTTATATCAGAAATTCATACTTTGTGAATTTTTAATACATTTTATCCTTCCTGAGGGTCTTTAGTACAATTCTCAATTTTTCTTCATTCTCTTCATTATACATTTGAATAGATTAGAATATCATCTATAAAGACTACCACAAACTAACTGAAGTAATCTCTAAAGACACTATTCAAAAAATCCATGAATATACATGGGGTATTATTAATATTTAATGTAATCACTATATATTCAGTGTTTCTATAACTTGTGAGGAATTCCATATTGGGTGTATCCTCTTTATTGACCCTCAATTGATGATATCAAGAATAAAGGTCAATCTTGGAAAAGTATTGAGCTCTTCCCAGCTAATCAAACAAGTCATCAATACTGGGAAGATGACAATTGTTCTTGATCATGATATTTTTAAACTCCCTATAATCAAATAAGAGTCACATTGAACCCTCATTATTTTTCAAAAAAAGAGAAGTTACACCCCGAGGTGACACACATGGCCAAATGAATCCATCATCAAGGTTTTCTTGGAGTTTATTCTTCACTTCTTACAAACCAATTGGGGCCATTCTATTGGAATTATTTGAAATTTTTGTGGAATCGGGCATGATATATATCATGAACTTAACATCACATTTTGGTTGAGGGCTTAAAAATTATTTTGAAAAGATGTCCATAAATTCTAGAATAAGAGGCATATCATTGATGTTGATTTTCTTTCCAACCATTTTAGATAAATAACCTTTATGATTTTGGAATTAAAACCCATACACTAGATGTAATATCTATAGAAATTTCTTTTTTATCATCACATTGATAAACAATGTTAGTTTTTTTTGAAATATCAAATTTCACTTCCTTTCCTCAAAAATTGATGTGGGATTTTTGAAGATAATGAAAATCCTTGCATAAGATGACATAAAATTCATGTATTGGAAGAAGGGCATGATTTGCAAGAAGTACATTCACACAAACATCTATCGAATATGAATAATAGACTCGAGATGCAATCATCATATCACTAGGGATTTGAATTGCTAATTCCACATCTAATTTTTTTGGTGGAATCATAATACCCTTAAAAAATGATTTATATATGAATTAGTGGGTATATCTAGAATCAAATAAGACATTAGCGATTCTATAGTGGATGAAATGTGTACTTTCCCCCATGCTGTTATTTCACCCCAAGTCTTAAATAGTGATTTCATGGGATTTCCCCATTTCACTCGGTTTCATATGTTGCTAATGATGATCATTATCACCACCCCTTGGGTTTTATAACTATTTAGCATAATCCAAATCTCTTTACACTTTAATCATGTATGTGTGGGAAGTGTATTCTATGTAGATTTTCCTCTATTTTAATAATTGGCCAACTACTTCTCATTCATATAGTAACCAATTATCAAATTTCCTTCCATTAAGAACATAAAAAAACTTTTTATAACCCATAAGATAATTTCATCAATGATTCTTTCCACATATAGTTGAAAAAGGAAGGCCCATATTCTTATCCTCATGGATTTTATATTTTCCTTTGAACTTCATCTTCCTTTTCTTATTAAAACTAGGAAATTTATATTTAACTCCAACCACCATTTTAAATTTTATTAAAAAACACCAATATATTCATAGCTACTAAAGTATCTTATATCCAATTCCTTAATCGGTCTTGGATTTAAGCCATTGAAGAATTGATAAACATTATATTCTGGTTGGCTGATAATTTCAAAAGTGTACCTTGCATGTATTGTGAAATTATCCTTATAAGTTTTGACAGATTCCTTTTACTTTTTCTTAAAAACATGAAACTTTGTTCCAATATTTGAATAAAGAACCTTAGGAATGTAATTATTAAAGAATAAGTTCTCTAACTCATCCCAATACATGGATTCAATTTCATCATTCTTCCTCGTATTCATGATTAGAGTCCACCACTGGTCTGATTCATTTTCTAAACAATAAATATCAAGAATTACATTCTCTTAATCCAAACAATGGTGAATGGATAATATATTCTCAGTTATAATAATTCATTATTTAGAAACAAGTGGACTAGAAGACCCACTAAAATATGGTGGATATTTTCTCATTAAGGGCTCAATAGAAAATTGTTCCCTCCTTTTATCTTTTTGAAACTTGGTGTGATTAGTATCTTGAGAAAACCGTGTGAGAAATGTAATTATGATTTTCATTAATTATACCAAAAATTCTATTTCTCAAGAGAACAATCATTACACTGTCCATTCTAGACACCATTGACATAGTTCTTTGGGTTACATCCATTAACTAAAACCAAAAATCATAAATTAAGAAACATTTTTCATTGTGAGGAGCCACATAATCAATAAAAACCAATTACTAGAAGCCTAAATTATGACACATTATTTAATTTATGACACCCTAGGTTTATCCTAGGTTATTCATAGACAAATTAGTTTTAAATTATTCATTATGGTTCTTTAAGAGTTTTTGAATTCCCAAAGAATATATCATGGGAGTATCGAACCAGGCACGTAGTAAGGTCCGTTTTCGTGTACCGAGTTATTCTTGATTAATTCCTCACACACCTTCTTATATTTTTTACTCCTAGATACATCTATGAAAGAACCACATAAACTCATAGTATCCAAAAAGGTATGTATTTCAAGTAAACCACTTTCTCTATCCTTCATCAAAATTCCAGTACATTTTCCAATAATTTTCCTTATCCTAATACTTATCCTTAAACATGTACATAGAGTTTTCACTAACTTTTTATCATCCTAGTTTCCAAAGGTTAACGTAAATTTTTATACCAACTATAGAGAACCTCACATTTCATACATTATTATTACATAATTTTTTTGGAATGCTTAATAAACTACACAGAAAGATTCCCAAAGACAATATTAGCATAGTGCCTTTATAAAGGTGGAAACATAAACAGTGGTAGATAAGTGAGATACATTATCTGAATTAGTTTCTTCAAGACTATAACCCTTCTTTGACACATCATAATTAATACATTTCTTCATAACCCGATGAGGGAAATGTAAAAAGGGGTGAGAAAAGATTCCTAGTATGGGTAAATAAGGGAGATATGTATTCATAAAAATGAGAATAAAGGTATAAGAATGTGACCATTACATTATAACACCATACCCTTCATATCAAATATCGTAAACATTACTCATGGAATAAATATTTTCATTTAAAAATTCATGAAACTTAAGGTAATCAAGTGCGTAAGCCATGAAATAACAACATAGGAATAATATATGGAATTGTGACATACAAATAAATAGGTAATATCATTCCCTATAAGTCAAGACACATTTCTAGTAATTATTAGGGAACTTTATGGGTACTGCACCTAATGGGTGGGACGCACCACCATCCCGAGTTACAGTCCTTTTATTGTATGGGATCAAGGTTCCTGATCTTCCCACATTGAATTAGATTTATCCATCTTCCCATATTAGATATTGTTTCCCCATCATCCATATTCATGGTGACTACACCTAACAGGAGTGATAAAAAACCATACCCAATTATATTCCTTTCCTTGTAAGGGATCAAATTTCCCAATTTTCTCATAGTGGATCGAGTTTCCCCATCTTCCACAATGGATCAAGCCCATTGACTTGAATCCCATCATCATCTCATCAGATATAAATCTTTACCCAATTAATTGGAGGGAGATATTGGTATTACCCATCTCATAATAAAATAACACATACATGTTCCACAAAGTCACAAACAATCATATAATATCCCATTAAATGAAATTGGTTTCATACACATGTAATCATATCATAACCTATGAAAAAAGAGACGAGTTTCATAGTCATTTCATCAAAAAAATAACTTGTGAAAAGAATTGGGTTTCATAGATATATAAACCATGAATAATAAATTAGATTCCTAAAAATGTAATATTTTATAGGGAACTAGGTTTCATAAACACCATTCCATCAAAACATAAACAATTTAGTGGAATAATATTAATAGAACATTTGGATCATTTCACTAGAAATGAATGAGTAACAATAATTTATTTCATCACATATGGAAAATAATTTTAAAATATATTTAAAAAATTTCATACGGAAAATATATTTTCTTATTTGAAAAATTATTTCTAAAACATGAATCCTTTTTAAAACCCTTTTCTTTTAAAATAAACTTCAACTGCTATATATAATGATTGAAAACAGTTTGAAAACGATTTCTTTGAAAAAACCTTTAAAACTTATAAAAGAATATTTGGAAACCATAAAACTTTTGGAAAATGATTTTCATTGAATTTTATCTTAAAATATCATCTTTAAAAAAAAATTTATTTTTTTTGAAAACATGGATTTTGAAATTCATGGCATGTGCCTCAAAGAAGGAAAATTGAGACAAAACTACTTTACATATTTGGTAACTTTTAAAACATAAACCTCCTGAAATAGAGATCATAAATGGATATTTAAATACTCACATATTAATGGATAATAATAATAGAATATATTCCTCATATTTATGTAGATCACATAACAGAATTGAGTGGTGAATAAGGAATAAAAAATAATGAAATAAAAGTGAGACTAGAAATCTTTGTATCATATGTGTTCAAACATACTATATAATAAATATAAATTTATTATAAATATAACTCATAACTATATACTTATATCTAATAACATATATGGATTTATATTTCCCACTTATTAATACTTCCATGTTAAGGGTTCATTTTAGGTAATATCTTCTTTATTTTTCATATATGTCTTAATTTGTTATATTTTTGGTCCTCATACTTATATCATAATTTACAGAATGTAAAAAATGATATAAATTTCATTTATATATAGTATATATTAATTTATAAAAATCTATGAAATATATAAATATAAAATAGAATACACCATTCATGGAGACGACAACACGTACGTACAAATGCACATTATTTCTGTTTAATTATTGTATTGACAGAATGAAAGTAAATGACATATATGTATATAAATATATATAATACTTTCAGTATAAATATTATTTAAGATATTAACTATAAATTCACTAAAATTATTATTAATAAATTCCATGTAAGGTTTAAACAAATCACATCGATTTGAGGATGTGATAGTCCACACTTCCCCGAATGAAAATCTCATATTTACAAAAAATGTAAATCATGAAGGTATGTGTTATATAATAATTAAATAAGAGTAAATACATAATATATATCATATAAAATAGTCCTTACATAAAATTTATATCTATGAGAGGTAGTAAATGAAAACCAAACAACATTGTTTCGTGAGGTGGTAGTTCACCATACACATGATCAGTAAGTTTGTTACACATTCGATGGATGTGTGTGTAAGTAAAGGTATAAAACTTAGAATAAAAACATATTAGTATATTGGGGATACTTTTATTATTATATAAACATTTAATGAGAATATTTTCGATAGGATAGATTGAAAATAACATTAAGAAGCTTGAGGGAGGATGTTACATGTTATTCGAGTAACTCATTTTAGTTTGCACCAAAGGGAATACTTGGATGGATTTATGCACAATGTTAGGATTAAAGAAGTAAGGGAAGTATTCTTAGGATATGTTATTGTAGATATTGGTCAAGAAAAACTGGCTTGGGAGCTGTGAAAAAGAGATAGGGGTGCGTTCTTTTTTATTATGGAGGAGTGGAATTCTGGTAAATTTTTTAAAAGGGAATTTCACTAATGTTTTTTGATGAAAAGTTGATCCAATAATAAATAAAATTCTAGAAAATGGTATGTAGGGTCTAAATATTTGAAAATATTTTTTTTGAAAATTTTCTAGGTCATTTTGGCCATTTAGTGTAAGTTTTAGTCCCGTGTTAAGCTAATTTTCCTCTTAATAGAAGTGTTTAATTTTAATCACTTTCACTATTATTTTTGATAAAAATCTAAGTTAAAATTAGTAAAGATTATAAATTATTCTTACTCTAAATATGGAATCCATTTACCCAAATTCTAATCACATAAGTGGGAGAAATTAATTTAAAATTAATCCTGCAGACGGGTGGCGACTGAGAGTCTTTAAAAAAAGAATGTTTAAAACATTGGGATGTTTAGATATAAAATTTCAATGTGAAATTGATTATAATAACATAAATTGGAATAATTTATGTACTAGTAATCTCATTAATCTTTAAAACCAAATTATAATATAATTTAACTATGTAAACAAATTAGATGAAAATGAAATTTAGTATTTTTTCACTATTCATCAAAAAATGGTGTTTTTTAGAAAAAATGATAAAATTCACCATCAGATAATTTTGAAATTATGAATTAAAAAATTATTTTTATTTTATATCCTTAAATTTATAATAATTTATGAAATTAATTTTATTATTATTCATATAAGGATATAAAAATCAATTCCGCTATTAAAATAATTTTTTCAAATATATAAAGACTTTACTAAAAATGTTTGCCTAATTATCAATATGGTATATTTATATAAAACCATTATGAATAATATGTAAAAATTATTTATTACTATTCATATTACTTTCTATGATGACTATGTTATTACTATCTCATTTAATTAATTATAATAACAAAATGTTGTTTCATAAAAACCGAGTGTTGGGTGGAGCACAAGACACGACGTTGGTGCATGTACCACAAGGATAAATTGGTGTAGAATATAAATAATTTTTTTGTTATTTTATCATTAATTTAAAGACATAATATAAAAATAATTCATTCAAAAAAGGTTCACAAAAACTCAGGGTGTTATAATCTTTTTTTAGGCAATTGATGTTTGGGGATTCGATTTCATGGGAATATCCCCCCTTCTAATGGATTATCTTACATTATTATTGTGTTTTAATATGTTTATATGTGGATCGATGCTATACCCACTTAAATTTATGATTCACATATTGTTAGTGAGTTCCTAGAAACCTAAATTTTCCATCAATTTGAAACTCTATTTTCCTTGGTAAGTGACTTACGAACCGATTTATGTAATTCGACCATTGAATATCTTTGGATAAAATGGGGTTATAAAAATATAATCAATTGAATATCACCCCCTATCAAATGGAATGGATGAACATAAAAATAGATAAATAAAAATAGTATTTGAGTGTATTTTTAGTCCCACATGAAAATACTATCCTGAAATACTTGGAGAAACACTTGGGTTTATCAAACTAATTATAAAACACCCATTGGGATGTATCATTTTAGGATAGTTTTTGTTAAGGAATTTCATTTATATGATTAAATCCAATAAAAATCATTTTTGGTTGTCACAACATGTAATCTTTACTATAAAAAATCTGGTGAAAAAAGATTTTTGTCGTTGAATGAACTATAGAAGATTTGACATGATTATTATGAGAATTCAAATCTATAAAATGAAAATGCTAAGGTAATACTTGTAAAACACATCCTTAAAAAGTTATTCCATTAAGTTTAAAAGTTAATGGTATTAAATTATCAATTTTTTTTCACCCATATTTTTTTTTCATTTGGAGGGTCTTTTTATTATTACTAATGTTTACCCATTTTGCGCAATGCTTGTCCAAGATCCTTTTTTTAAAAGGAAATATACAATTAATGGGAATTAGTTGAAGAATCACCATGAGTGTACACACCCCTTGGAAGCACATTGATTACCAAAAACTTCCAAACTACTTCAATAGACCCACCAATGGATTGATAATGTGACCCACCATATTGAGACAAGGGAGATCCTCTTTCCCTTTAACTTCATATCCCTATCTTCTTCCTCTTTCGCTTATTTTAGCTTTCTCTTAATTTATTTATACTCCTTACTATATAATTATCATCATATTTTTACAAATTTATTTAAAAAACCATTTTCCCTCTATCTCCTTTGTGTGGGATCTTATTTTTTGAAAAAAATATATTCACAATTAATTCGCATTAAATTTTGGAAATGTTTTCAACCATTTTGGGTAGTGAAATTTTTTTTTCCTCTCAATAATTTTGTATTTTTATCATCAATTTGGATAATGAATAATTTTTATGAATAATAAATTTTGAGTGATAAATTTTTGGAATGAAAAATTATTATTCCCCAATTTCAAGGAACAATGTTAACATTCATAACAATGTCACCAATGGCCATATTTTTATATTTTGGGTTTTTACCCATTATTGGTAGTATTGAGTTTGGGGACCTTTGGTTGGAATTTACTATTGTATCATTAATTATAATGACAAAGGAATCTTCTAAAGAACATGAGAATAAAATTATCCATGTATCCTCCCATTACCCTTACATTGGTTATCCTTTTGTAATACCCTTCAAGCCTATAAAATCCATTTTCGTGATGGCCACTTTTAAATATCAAAATATTTCTCCACCCAACATATACGTGAATTTAAATTGAAAAATTTATATGAATATAAATATATGGGAATAGATTTCATTTTAGAGACCATTTCCTTGATTGTCAATGTGTTATCATATGCTTGAGGCCAAGCATACATTTAAGTGTGTGGAATATGATATAATTTTGTGAGTTTTGTAAATGTATTAATGCATATTTCATTTTTACAAATTTTATTCTAAATTTATAATAAATTAAACTAAAAAATAAAAATAATGAATAAAATTAATGGGTTGTGTCTTTGTATGGTAAAAAAATCACTCTTCCATATCCTTTTATCTTTCTATAAATATTATAATTAGTGTCATGAGGAGATTAAACATGGGTTGGGAGATGAGTGTGATATTTTTTCAAAGTTCATATTCCAAAAAAGGAAAAAATAATAAAATAACATTAACATCATCTTTTATTATGTTAGTGAGATAAGTTGTGCATTGGTTTTTTCCATGTTGGTGTTTTCACATATTTTCCACTTATTTGGACAATAATATATATCTGATGTTTCATAGACACTAAAAAAACCCTAAAAACCTTTTTATTATTATTAAATTTATTATATTTAATGGAAGCTAATAGATATTTCAAACATTAATACTTTTACTTTTGGTTGGTGAATGAGGGAACCTCGATAAATAATTTTTATCATCTTGAGAGGAGTGAGTTATTAGTTCCCACATTTTTCATTTTTAATTTTTAGAATTATCAATGAATTGTTTTTGGAACATTTTTTATATAATTTTTTTTGAAATTAATTATGGAAGAGTGAACTAGTCATGAGCTCCTAATTGAAAAAATTAATATTTGTTGGATAGTAAAAATGAATTTTTTAAGTTTTTGTATTTGATATACATGAGGAAATGAACAAGACTAATTGTGATGGATTTTATTTTTTTCATTTATGTATAAATTTTCATCTATTAATTTTACTGATCATTAAGGAAAAGTTTTAAATTCAGGTCAAATACCCATGTTTTAATATTAAATATAATTTTTGAATTTTTTTTCAATTAATCCATATTCAAGTTAGTTTACTATTTTAATTCAAACTATCACCCTATTTTTAAACATTGTGTGGTTCATGTTTTTTAGGGTCATAAATTAAATTAATAAAAGACATTCAACTAGGAATTTGGCTAATTCATCTATCTAAAGGGTCATATAAACCACACATAAAGGCCTAAAGAAACAATCGAATAAACTAGACCAGGTATGGTGATATATTTTTTGGTCTCAATCTAGAAGTTCAAATTCATTCATTATACAGAATATTTCTAGGTAAATTAGATTACATCTTGGATTAAAATTTTAAGCCACAACTCAACTAATAAGGGGACTGATTAATGCATAAAAATCCAACACACAATTCTATCTTGGATTTGAAAAAAAAACACACAATTAATGAATTTTATCCCAATAAAATTGTCCAATTAAGATGATATGTTGTGGTTTAAAATCAAATATATAGTATCTGATATCTTTATAATTATTTGTTTGGATTTGAAGTCATATTCATAAACATAAATGCATTCACATTTAGAACATGGAAAAACTCAACTCGAAACTGTATAGGAACACATTTTAATGGAAGAAAGACATAAAATTGGATACAAAAGTCCAATGTAAACAATATTTGGAGGGGAAATTACAAATAATTATCTAAAATATTTAATAATAGATCCCAATAATTATCTACCTTTGAGGTCAAACATCTGAGTGATCTTGGAGGGAAATTTTTGACATCAAATAATCCACAACCTTTGCTGAAATATTCAACCCACTTTCTTCATACAAGGGGGGTAACATTAGAACTTAAGAAAAATATTTGGCATGAAAATATCCTTTTAAAGCTAATTATTGGGATTTAATATAAAAATTTCAACAAGATATACTCTTCTTCACTTTTCATTTTATTTTTTTTCCATTTTCCAATTTTAAATTGGGTATGATTATTTTTTTAAAATTGAATATTGATTCATGTTATATAATATTGATATATAATTATCATCAAAAATTTATTGTTTAAAATTACTTGTATTGAAATTTCATTGATCTATTCCAAATAACTTTCCTGTTTTTCTTTTTTATTCAATCAAATGTCATTATTTACTTCCTTTACCTTTCTTGTATGTGTTTGGTGAACAACTCTTTTCTTATCCCATTATTTTTTTGTTATATTTTTAATAATCACCCTAGAAATCATAATCCATATTATTAGCCACTTAAATATAAATAAATATCGTATTCGGGGGCACTATAATGTTGGTATGTTATGTGATTATGATCTTATTATCATTTAAAATTCTTTGAATTAATATTGTTAATCATAAAAAACTATTTTAGGGATTAATGAATTGTTTTTTTTGACAAGGGGATTCCATAGATTATTGGATACACAAGTAAAAATGTGTCCCTAAAATACTAAACCATTCATTAATGAAATATGAAAACTAATAGAACCCCAGTTAAAGCAAGGATTAAATCCAAAAGAATTGGGAGTTCAGATAGAAATCACATCATGAAGTGGTTGTTAATTTAATGAAAAGTTTTTAAAACATCAAGAATATCACAAGATTAACTCCCTAATGATGAAAATACCCAATAATTATTAAAATTTTAGATAAATATTCATTAATAAGTCCTTCAAACTAATATTAAAAAAAAACCATTAAAAAGACAATAAAAAAACAATTGAATCTAGAATTTGTACCATCATCAAGGTTTCAATCTAAGTTTAACTATACAAATTATAATAGAGAACCATAACTTTTAATTTTCTACTAGAGACAATAATATGTTCTTCCAATGGAATCTTTTCTAGTAATGGTGCAAATAGTACTTGGCAGTTTTGGATATTTTTAAAAACAAAAAAAACTAAAGAAATTATGAGGAAAGAAAATAATGAAAGACCCCCTACCCATAAAAATAAAAAAACAAAAAACCTTTCTTCCCATATATATATATATAAAATTACTGACTTCATCAACGTTTCAAAACTTCTATGAATTCCCCATAGTTTCCAAAAAATCTATCAATTGTTTTAACCAGGAAATCAATCGAACTCTTTGGTGATTTATGTGGAACATTAGGGATAATAAAATCACTCCAGTCCCATTAATTTCCCATCTAACTAGAATAGATATGGAAAATCCTTGTGAACAATCCCTTAATGAACTTTCTTCCCCTACTTTGAATTACTAACTCATTGATATTCAATATTCGAACATTAAGGCTGAATTAAAACTCAAATCAAGTTTGATTCATCTTCTACCTCATTTACACCATCAATCCAGTGAGTATCCACATCTTAACCTCAAAGAGTTCTAAGTGGTGTTCTTTACCATGAAGCCTTAAGGGGGTTTTAATGAACAAATCAAACCTCGCACATTCCCTTTCTCCCTAACCTACACTACCATGTTATGGATGTATTACCTCTATCCTAGTTGCATAACCACAAAAAATGAAATGAAGTGAAACTTCTTAGTGAAATCGTTCCATTCTTCCCAAACTTATTCTATCAAAAAAGAAATATGTTCTATCCCTACATTCCCTAATGAATCACTCATTGATAATTGGTGGGGGTTAAAATATTTGTTGTCAACCAGCCCACACCACGAAATCCCCATACTACTCTTGATACAATAAATATATGAGGAGTTATTAGATATGGATTGAAATTTCTTTAGTGCCATAAGTGGTACTCTTTTTTTTTTGAAAAAACCCATGTAACTATATGAGATCTAATAATAAACATGGATACAAACACACAACAATTCCACACTTTAGAACATTCTTAAGACAAAAAATCCCAAAAAAATCAATCCATAGGGACAAACATGATGACCAAATATATTAGTTAACTTACAGGTCCCGTGTGTCAACTAATTGTGGATTCCAAAGTCCTATCCTCATCTTCTCAACAATTTATATTCCTTAGAAAATTTTTTTTTAGAATCAACAGATCACCAACTCATCCAACTTGAACATTTACACAACCTAAAGATGTTCCATTATATTCATCCGAACCAATAATTCTCAATTTAGAATATTCTTAGTGGAACTAAAACCCTCAACTATCAGTTCTGTTCATCCAAAACTCAATAGAACCACACTCTAAGCCTTTTTCTTCTTTATATAACACTAAATTGAGGTAATTTAATTTTATCTCTCATCCTCCTCAATTCTCTCCTTCAATTCCAAAATAATTCCAACATTCCCAATGGAGTGGTACCTTATAGAATTATTATCCTTTTTTCTAAAATATCCATGTAGAAATCCATAATATAATCCTCTAATAATCCACTATCCTAGTGAGCCTTCCCAATTACCAACCTAATAAAATTGATTTCCCAAGATCCCAAATCAAAGTAATACAAATATGGGAGATGCATCTCCATCTAAGAATCTATATAAGTGTTCTATAGAATATATTTTCACTCTCACCCATTATTTCCTCAAAAATATTTAAAATAAATTTATTCAACTTGCATCAAACCTAAGTGAGTAATGATAATAAAATTCATCCCAAATCCCATCTCAACTATTTCCCAACCCCAAGGTTAATGTAAGTAAAACTGCATGTAGATCTAGAAAGAAAATTGATTTGATTCATGGTGAATCCTCTAAATACCATTTATATATTGATCTTGAAAAAAATAAGAAACCATAAAAATAACATGAAGCCACTACCTATTCTACTTCTATTCTTCTAGGTAACTCAAAATATTTTCTTCAAATTGTCTCTAATCTAAAGAAGCCCCTTGAGCCTGATTCAGAATAAATTGACATGTTCAGATGTGTTTGTGAGAACATTAAAATCTTATATTCTATAAAACAAATCACTGTGTATGATAATATTCTTAATTATTTATGCACCCATAAGGTAAAACATAGGACCATTGAAAAGTTTTCAACCGATTAGTCCATACCCTTGAAGACAAATGATCAAGGGACCATTATGGTATTATTCTAAGTAGAGTGTTCCACCTTTTATAATTGAAACATATACATAAGATCATTGATAAATTTCATTCCCAAATATATCCTCTCCAAACTCTGTCTAGGTAACTTTCACCAAATGTGTTCTATCATAAAGTTATCTAGTTGACGCACTTGCAATCCCAAGGGAATAATCAAGGATTTCATTGTACCAGTCAATGATATTATATTCCCTACTCATTTATATTCCCTTAATGAAGAAGGTGATATGAATTCTTCAAAAAATCCCTTAATTGTATGAATACCATAACTAATGATATCTAGAAATATGATTATGTCCATGCTAGAATCTTATCAATGGAATTTGGTGACTGAATTTTCATGTTAAATATTTGTGAAGCCCTGTTATACTCATCATAAGATCACTCTACATTTCATATCCAAGCATCCAAGGATCCATATAACTGTGGAATCACCCACATTCCATCATGTTAAACATGTTATGATAAGAGTGGAGCTTGTGAAATTTCCACCATGTTTAACCAAGTGCACAATGGGGAACATAATGGTGGATATTCATTCATAGACTCCATCAATTTAAAGGATCTGAAAAAATATCTTGTATCCCATATGAACTATAATCTATACTTCTCCACGATGGATACTATTTGGGAAAATGAATCATAACCAACCAAAAGACCATCCTTTGATTTTAAGTTGGCTGGAAAAAAATAAAAGATGAAAGTAATCTAAAACCCTTACTACAAACCTAAAATATGAATTCCATTTCCCTGAAACCTGTTATCCTTTCATTATCTCATCTACACTTTCTAAAACCAAGGAGTCCAAAAATGGTGTTTGAGGAAACAAATTCCATAGGCTGGACAATAGATGAAAGACTACGAATCGATCCTTTCTTTTTCATGCTTTATATCCATCTAGAATAATCATCCAAACCAATCAAATAACCTCAAATAAGATTAGAACCAATGATACTTGAGGTAGTTAGGGAAGATATTCCAAATATTATTTCAAGCTGGTATTATCTACCAAATTTCATATAGTGAATGGGTTTATCCAATTAAAATGTTATCTAACAAGGTTAGCATAACTGTTGTCAAAATATGAACATAGATTGGTGGTCAAAATTTGAGTGAAAAATAAATGGAAAGTGTTCATCAATTATTAGAAATTAAATTTTGAAACATGAAAATATCACTTCTCTCTTCCCTTCCTAGATCAAATTTAAAAAATATTAGTCAAAATGTCATAGTATTTCTTTCTTGATGGATACACCAGCTACATCCAATTCCCAGTTTCACCTCAAGACCAGGAAAAGACACAATTCACTTACCCCTTTGGAACATGTGCATATAGAATAATTCCTTTTAGAAATTTAAATGTTACTAGAACATTCCAAAGTTGAATGATTAGTATATTCTCTAAATTCATCAATAATTTCATAGAGGTATTCATGGATGAATTTAACATTTTTGGGGATTTATTTAAATCCTTATTGAATTTACTCACTATAGTACTAACAAATTATTTTAAATGAAATATTATATTGAATTTTGAAATATTTCTGTTCCTGGTTACTATTGTTATTGTTCTATGTAACATAATTTCAAATGATGATATTCAAATATATCTTGCTAAAATTTAGGTAATATAGTCACTTTCTAAACCCAGATTAGGTAGAGACATATGTGCATTCTTTGATCTTGTTAGTTTCTATAGGATATTCATCCCGAAAATTACTAGGATACCTGTCCCATTCACTTTTCTACTTCAGAATGATGTAACATTCCATTTCGATGAGTCTTTCAGGATAGACTTTGTTGAGTTAAAAGTTATTCTTACATCAGCCTCGATAATCAATCCCCCATATTTATCCTAACCCTTTAAAGTGTTGTATGATGCTACTAATAGGGCCACTAGGGCCATTCTTGGTCAAATAAGAGAAACATCCCACATCTCATCTATTATGCCTAAAAAAACATGAATGACACTCAATCTCAGCACAAATTTATTAAAACGGATATTTTTTCTGTGATTTTTTCCTCAGATAAATTTCGACCCTATTTCTTAGGATGAAAAATCATCATCCTTATAGACCATTTACATTAAAACTTATTACTAAAGAAAATTAATTCCAAACCATGTATAGTACGAAGGATCCTAATTCTCTAAGTGTCTGACTATGATATCAAAGAGAGATCTTCAAAAAGAAAACCCTGTGGATGATCACCTGAGTATAATTTCTAATTATTCTCATTCATGAACCATTGATCCTAAATTTTTAAATAAAGACCTCTCATCTCTCACTAAAAATTTACAATTGTATTTTTAAATTGTATATTTCTTTTTTGATAGTATTTTTTTGGAAATTTTTTCAAATGAACAAAAAAGAAAGTTGAAAAGTGATTTATAATACTATTTGTGGAAACATAATACATATCAGAAAATTGGTGTTATCATATTAATTAAAAGACGTGTTGATGAAGATGAACATTAATCCATATTATAATTTTACAATCATTTCCTGATAGTGGAAGGTATTGAACACAAAAGACCTTACAAAAGGTCCTTGACTCTGGATTATTCTAGACCTCACAATACATGGACTCACATAAATTCAGTTAATCATGTCCTAATTTCCAAAAAAGTTGTTATGTATTTTAAAATAAGTGAATCCCCCAAAATACCATAATATTGTGTGAGAAATTTTATGTATTGGGAATCGAAATCATGGGACCATTACTCCATCTCCAATGGATTCTCATACAATCTTCTTATAATCAACTATATTTCTTTGTGGGTCGAGGCCAGACACACTAGATATGGTGATTCAAATACTATTACTAAGTTTCGAATAACCAACATCTTCTATCAATTTAAAAAATCCAAATGCAAAGGTATATGATTTAAGAACCGATTTAAGCAATCAGACTCTAGAATCTCCTTTGAAAAATAATGGGGTGTTATATCACCCACAAAGAAATAAAATGGCTGAAATTTTCAATAAATAAAGGAAAAGAGTGATGTAGATAATTGTTAATCCATATTAAAAATATTGTCTTGAAACAACTGGAGGATCACATTGGACTTATTTAACTTCCTATAAAATATCCATTGGGATGTATCCTTTTAGGTTATATTATGTTAAAGAATGACATTTATTAGTTGAAATCCAAGGGAAGTCATTTTGGGTTGTCAAAAAAAGTAATTTTGAATGTGTAAAAAATGGTGAAGAGATATGTTTTCATTTAGAATGATCTATAGAAGCATAAAATAAGATCCTATGAGAATTCTAATCTATATAAAGAAAATTATAAGGTAATCCATGAAAAAAATATTCTATGAAAGGTATTTCATGAAGGCGAAAAATTAATTCTATTCAATTATCAATTTTGGTTTCACCCAAGTAAGTTTAATTCTTGTTGGGAAGGTCCTTTTATTTTTACTAATGATTACCCATTTGGTCCAATGAAATTATATGGCCCTTCTTCTAAAATTATATTCACAGTTAATGGACATTAGCTATTTAATCTCTATGATAGGACGCACACCCATGGAACCACATTAACTTACACTAGGTCTCCAACTTCTATTGTAGACCCACCACTAGATGGAGGCAATAACCCACCAAATCCTAAGTAAGGGGAACCACTTACCCTTTGAATCTCTATCTCTATCTTCTTCCACCTAATTTTATCTCTCTCTATCTTCATATCTTTATTCTTCTTCCACTCTCATTATCAAAATTTTTACCACTTTCTTCATCAAACTCATTCTTAAATATTTCAGTTTTTGTGTGTGTGTATTTTAAATAGCTAAAAAACTAGAAAAGTAAAAAATATAAATAATAGAAAACATTAATCACTATTGAATTCATAAATTTTGTCCAACCATTTTGGGGAGTCAAAAGACTTATTTTAAACTAATTTTTTTATTTTTTTATTATACATTTGGATAAAGATTTTTTTTATGAAAATTAAATTTTGAATGCTCAACTATTAATTTGAAAAATGATTATTCTATTGCCATGATGAAAAATGTCATATTTCATGACTTTTCCCCCTATTTCCATCTTTTCATATTGTGTTTTTATCACCCATAATTTTATTTCTTGATTTTTCGGACCTTTTAGTTGAAATACCAACTATATTGTAAAATAATATGATAGAGGCATTTTCTAAACCACATGAGAATAAAAATATCCAAATAGCCTCCCATTACCCTTATATTATTTATCCTTTTAAAATACCCTTAAGTAAAAATAAAACCTTTTTCTTGATAGATAAATTACAATTCCAATCGCATTCCCAACCCAACACCTACATGGATTTCCATTACAAAATTTATTGAATTTTTAGTGTTGGGGAATGGATTTAATTTTCGGTTCTATTCACTTGATTTTTAGTGTGTTATTAAATTCTTGAGGAAAATAACACAATTAAGTATGTGGTATATGTTATCATTTGGGGAGTTTTTGTAATGGATTAATGTATATGTCATTTTGTGAAATTGTTTTTGAAATGAATTAGAAAAACACGAAAAAGAATAAAAATGAATGGGTTCTGTCTTGGGAAGGTAAAAAATAACTATTTCTCATCCTTTGACATTATTATAACTATCACAATTAGTTTTGGGAGGGGATCAAACATGGGTTTTGTGATGAGTGTGATATTTCTTCCATGTTAAACACTGAAAATAGTAAATGTAAAAATGAAAAAATAGATGAATCATATTTTCTTATGTTATTGGTATAAGTTGCATGTTTTTATATATTTCATCTTTTACTTATCTTAAAATTTTATTTATCTATGTTTTGTATTCCATAACACATTCATGCCCTTTTAATTATGTTTTACCATAACATTCCATGCCTTATTTTAAAAACATGGAATTTTTACTATATTGGTGTTTTAACCAACTATTCCACTCATTTGGACATTATACTTATACCATCACATGGACACATAAAACCCACTAAAACGAAATCTTAATTATTTTTCACTTTATAATATGTAACAGATGTTGAGATATCTTTAAAATTCTATGATTTTTACTTTTGTTTGGTGAATGAGTGAGCCTCGATAAATAAATCTTTGTCATCTTGAGAGGAGTGAGTTCTGAGTTCCCACCATTTCAATTTCTAATTTTGATCTTGAAAAATGAATTGTTTTTTGAACATTTTTTTGTAATAAGTTTTGGGGAAATTCATTATTAAGAAGTGAACTAGTCTAGAGCCTTTGATAAATGAAAATACAATTTTAATATTTTTTGGTTAATAACAATTATTTTGTTATGTTTTTATATTTGATATACATAAGGTAATGAACAATACTAAGTGCATTGGATTTTATTTTTTTCATTTATTCAAATAATTTTTCAAATAATTTTTCTTATTTTCAAGGAAATTATTACAATTGGTGTGAAATATAAATGTTTTAATATTAAATATAATTTTGGAGGTTTTTTAATAATTAATACAGGATTGAGTTAGTTTAATTTTTTAATATGAACTATCACTCTCGTTATCCATATTTCCAGATTCTTATTTTTAGGGTTTCTAATCCAATTAACTACAAATCCTTCATCATGATATTTTGATAATTCATCCATCTAAAGGGTCATACAAACCAAAAGATAAGGAACAATGAATCTGTCAATGAAACAAGACTAGATATGATGATATATTTTATAGCCAAGATCCAAGATTTCAATTTCAGTTATTCTCCATAAGAACTCAACGAAAATTATATTAAATCATGGATAAAAATTTCTTGTTCTAACTGAACCAATAAGGGGACCAATTCATTCATGAAAATGACATCCTATAATTTTTTTATTGGATTTAAAAACAACCCATAATTAATGAATTTTATACTAATCTAATTGTATAATTAAGGATGTATTTTGTGGTTTGAAATAAAATGTGTAGTATCTAAATATTTTAGAAGAAAGTTTTTGTATTTTAAAATTCATAATATGTATTAATTTATTCTTATTTAGACCATGGAAAAACCCAACTCAATACTGGAAAACATGACATGGTTTTTGAAAATATCCATATATTGGATATAAAGGTCCAATGGAATCCATATTTGTAGGGTGAACTTTACACATCAATATCTAGAAATTTTAATATAAATGAGTTTATATATTCTGCTATCTATGTCATCAAATGGTCGATCTAACTTAGAGGGATGTTTTGTAATGAAAACATTCAACCACCTTTGGTTATAAATTCACCCTCTTTTCTCCAAGAAAGGGTTTGAAAATAAGCACATATTTCAGAGATTTGAAATAAACATTGCCCATACAAGGGACTAGGATGAATTTCCTTTATCTTTTTTCAACTATACAGACATATCCTACACATTTCTTTTCATGTTTCTTTTCCCATATTTTCATTCATAATCGTGTATGTTTTTTATTTTCAATGTAATATTAATTCTTATTTCTTAATTATCATCTCTAATTCTCATTTTCCTTATGTTTTAAAATATTAATGGTATTTAAATAGTTTAATTCATGTTAAACCCCATTTACTATTTTTCTTTCTTATTCAATCAAATCTATGCATTTACTCCCTTTACTATTTGTGGGTGTGTTCATCATATAACTATTTTATTATCCCATTATTGTAAATATATTTCTAACTCATCACCCTAAACATCATAAACCATATTATTAACCACCCAAATGGATTACTATATCTCTCATTTTTATGATTCATAATTTGGGGATATAAAGTGACTGAGAACATTCCCTCCTTTAAAAATATTTGAATAGATATTGTGTATGTCAAAAAATATGTTTTGGATTAATGAAATGTTTTGTTTGAAATGTGGTTTCATTGGATTTTTGGAAGAAAAATTATGCATGGGTTTATGAAATATTTATACTTACAAAAATGAGATTTTATAATGATTAGAACCCAAGTTTGGCATTTAATTAAATCCAAAATAATTGGGATTTATGATCGAAATAACCTGGTGATATTATTCTTAATTCAATTAAATGTTTTTACAAGCTCAAGGATATCCCAAGATTAACTCCCTAAAGATGAACTGACCCCAATAATTTTTAAATTGTTAAATAAATATTCATCAATAAATCATTTCATTTAATATTTTCAAACAAACCCCCCAATTAATGTCAATGAAAACAATCATCTTCAAAATGTATACAATCAATGATAAATTGACCTGAGTTCCTATATACACATTACAATAGTGCATTGTACCACTAAACAATCTATTAGGTCCAATAGGACAAGAATAATCCATAAAATTACTAACCATTCAAATAAATAATCTTAATCCTATCCTTGGATCATATCACCTGTAAATCATAGGTAAGTCTAGTGGATTTCTTTTTTACATGGAAATTAATTTTGTAAGCTCCATTAAACAATTTATTCAGGAAAATAAACTTTTCAATTTAAAAATCAATTTTAAATCAAAATAATTTTTGAAAAAACTTTTCTTTTAAATTAACTTTTAAAACATATAAATAAAACTTAAAAACATTTAGTGGTCATGACAACCATTAATTATAAACATGTTGTGTACTATAGAAAAATATATTCCTTTAAAATTTTACATAAAACACAAATGAGCATTGCTTTGAATATGACATGAAGATTCATTTATTTTTTAAAAAAATTCAAAATTGGTAAAAAATTATTTAATAAATCATTTTTAAAATTTTAAAAACATTATTTTAAAAAAAATTTAAAAAATTATTTTTAGAAGAATACATAATTCCAACGAAGGATAAAATATTGGTGGATTCTCAAAACAAATTTAACTAATTTAAGTAAAAAAGTGTAGAATGTTTTTATAATTACTCTAAAATAATAATGCATAACTAGAGGAGAATAAAACTAATGAGTTTTTTTTTCATATTTGGATCATAATATTTATCTTTCGAATCATAACCGTAAACAATCCAGATAAATTATGGGATTGTAAAATAAAATATTTACCACTTTTGGTAGTCTATAATCATAACCCCCTTGATAAAATAACATAAATTTAAACATAAAATATTTATAGGAAAAATTAATTTATTATATTACATTTCATATGGTTTGAATATACTAATCTTAAAGTGGATTGGTGCATAACATAACATATGTCTCAAGTAGCGTAAATTGAGATAAAAATCCCTTACCGCTTTAGTAATATTTTGTATCGAAATACCCAAAAAAATAATAACATAAAATGGAACATTAAAAATTATGAAGATACCTGGATTCTTGATACGTCATTTCAAGGTGGTATTATATACACCAGACAAAATAAATGAGTGATTTATTTGCATAATTTTCTAAAAAATAAAAGAGAGGCTACAAATCCCATAATGTAAGTATTGAATTACTTTATACTCGTTCAAAACACCCGAATAATAAATATAATTTTATTATAAATATATTATATAACCAAAATTATATATATCATACCGTATATTATTTACTTTGTTCCTTTTATTTCCTATTTATTAATAATTCCTTGTTAAAATAAAATTTTGTGTAACTACATTGTTTTTCATATAAGTTTTCATTTATTATTTTTATCCTTCTTAATTTGATCATGGAATTTTCATATCTAGAAAAACTATTAAAGTAAAAATTATCATATTTATACATCAATTATACTCTTAAGACAAATAATTAAGTCTGGTTTTGAGAAATGAAGTACGTTACGATCATGTAGATGGTATGATGTGCTTACACATGAGTAACATTTCCATTTTTCAATGATCTTTATAGAAATTGTTTATGTAATATATTATGTTTAAATAAATTTTATAACCCCAAAAATACCATATTTTTTAATTAATTATACTATTAAATATTATCCATGTGGTGTAGTGATTAAAAGTGAGTCACATCACATCATGAAGGCGATAGTCTGCACTTACACAAACGACGTTATCATCACTATGTGAGTGTAAAAATAAAAAAAAATAAAATGATATACTATATTTTAAGAATTATAAAAATATCATGAATATAATAATCATTTCATGTATATCACATATATTTTTCTTCATTATCTTCCATGTAAAGTTTTAGTCAAAACAAATTATATCACTTTGCAAGATAATGGTCTTCCATACACATGAGTGAGGTAATAGTATTGCCTATGCAATTAAGAGTAATAAGGTATATATTATATAATGACATTAGAGGTATATCTAATTTATAAATATCATACATATAATTTATATCCATAAAAATACTCATCCTTGAGATGTGGTAATGGAAAAAACGAATGACATCAGTTTGCGAGGCGGTAGTATGCTATATGCATGAAACATGATTTCATAACCCATTTGATGAGTGTTGATGTGGTTTTTTTCATAAAAAATAAAAAAATGTTTAAATATATTGGATATTGAATGTTAATTTCATCATAATGGAATAATAATAATTATTGAATGTGGTGGAGGAAGAAATAAAATAAAAATGCTCGTTGATGAACATTTCATCTTCTTTGGGTCTTGCCATTAGATTGCAACAAATATCCTTCCTTGGATGGATTTATGTACCAAATAAGACTTTTAAGATGAGATTTGGGATGTTTAGAATTCATATTTTTACTTACTTTTCATTCCAAAAGTTTCTGAAGTTGTGATGTGGAAAGAAGGATGGGTGTCATTATATAAGTGAGGGGGAGGACACACATGGAATGTTTGAAGATAATTTATTGCTCTAGAGTTTTTTTAATTTTAAAAAGGATCCAAAAATGATTATTATTGAGCCTTTCTGGTTTAATGGTCAACATACGTTTCCGAAATATAGTTTAGATAAGTTTTGAGTCCATTTTATTCCATATATTGGTAGTTTGATGCCTCAGTAAACCCATTTTTACCTTAACCATGTTAATTAATATTTAATGTTTTTACTAGTTATTTTGTATGAAAATTAATATGAACATATTATTTAATTTAAATAATTTATATTCCTAATGTTTAATCCAAATTTCTAAATTCCATTCACATATGTGGAAAATTTAAATTTAAATTTAATCCCGTAGTCATAGTGTGAAAGTAGGGTTTTAATGTAAAAATGTTCAAAAGATTACAATGTTTTAATATCAAATGTTAATATGAAATTGTTTAAAATGAAAAAATATTAATAAATATATAATTAAACTATTTTTACTTTAAAACCAATGAAAAATATAATGTATCATTATATTCAATTAATATTCTTCATTTTAAATATTTATAAAAAAATTACGCTTTTAATAAAATATTATAAACTTCACCAAATATAAATCTTAAATTATTATTTCAAAAATTAATATTTTAAAATAAAGTTCATTTTCTATATAATTAAATAAATAAAATAAAAAAACTATATAAGGGATGAAAAAATTGGTTTTCGAGAAGTGTATTTTCAAGTAAAAGTTGATTTTTTATTAACTATATTTTAATGAAAATAAATTCATGAAAATAAATTTAAATTCATTGATATAAAATCTATAATATTTTATTTTAATATTCACATTAGGAGTTAATTTAATTAATTAAAATGAAGAAACAATACACACATTATAATTTTTTTAGTGAAACCATTTTCTAAACCCAAAAATAAAAGTATACTAAAGTCTAATATAAAGTTGATTCAAAATTAATTATGTGCATCAATAATAACGTAATAATTATTATGTTACTTTAAAAAATATTTTTTCATTTAAATTACTTAATTTATTGAAAATAAGTGATAGTTTCATAAAATTTGTAATTTATTGCTACTCCCCGAAAAATCAATTTTTCAAAAAAATAAAAAATTCATGATAAGTTAAATTTGATATGACGATTTCAAAAAATGAGGTTTATTTTATATGAATTATTTTATAAAAGTTCTTTAAATTAATTATAATAATTCTTTATAAAAAGTAATAAAAAGAATATTTGAATAAAACATAATTTTATGAAAATAATTACATTTCTAAAAATTGATTGATTATTTATTAAGAATTTAAAAATTAATTATATAGTGTCAGAAATTTTTATTTTTATTTAATAAATTAGTTAATGTTATTCATTCCATCCTATTTAATAATAATTTTATAATGGTAATATTTGAATTAATATTTTTTGTCACTTTTGTTGAAGCTTGTTGTCGCGTGTCATTCACATTATCGAAGAAACTTGTTTTTTCATGTTACACAAGCTATCTGAAAATTTAAATTAATTTGAAAAAAATATAATCTCAAGATGTTAGATTTCCCCCTCTATAAAATGAATTCATCACTATAAATTTATCTCATTCATCCAAGGTTTAACATTTGAAAACCATGTCATCAAAATAAACATCATGTAAATGAAGGATAAAATTTCCCTTAAAAAGGTAATCTTTGAAATATAAATGTCACATAATGTAACTTATAATAATGTTCCCACATAGGATAAAATCAATGAAAATATTAAATATTTTTAAAATGTGATAGAGATAATTGATCATAAGAATATGTATGATCTAAATAAGGTTAATGACCACAGAACAAAAAACGTACTTGGTGTGAGAAAGGTTATTGATATCAATATAAATGATGGTGATAAGTTATCATTTTATTTCATGATAAGATATAATTAATTGATTTCATTCCATTTTATAATCACAATATAGCCATTTTGTTGTGACCTGATTAATTTACTCTTCATATCTTACTCTAAAAAATGAAGGTCAATTTTTAATTCTTGAAGAACTAATGGATCATAATATCAATAAAGAATGATAATTAATTCCTTCTATATCTAGTTGTATAAAAACAACTTGGTTATAAAAAGTTATCCAATATGAATGTATCTTCATATAGAGAAACAATTCATTAATCTCTAAGGCATAATCAATGGTTCATCTTAAAACCATATCATAAATGGTTATCTTTAAGACAGACCCCAAAATATTAGAATCCTAAATTAAAGAAATAAGGTCACTAAATTTTTAAAATGAACTTATCATTACTCCCCCAGACAAAATGGAGTATCTCTTAGGAGTCACATACTAAACATGTGAGTACCTTAATATCTTGAA
Organism: Viscum album; assembly: GCA_963277665.1. Taxonomy (NCBI): domain Eukaryota; kingdom Viridiplantae; phylum Streptophyta; class Magnoliopsida; order Santalales; family Viscaceae; genus Viscum; species Viscum album. The sequence goes on along the minus strand of OY728139.1, from coordinate 113,331,534 downwards.
ACCATAATTACTATAAAAAATTATTGAAAACATACATGATTCCTCATTCATTACATAAAACAAATATTATTGGATATAATAATTAAATCCTAAAATGATGTAAAATCAATAAATTATAGAATTAACCACAATGTCCACAAATCATTAATAAATTCTAGGATCATCAATACTGTCCAATTTACACTACTGATCTCAATAATGTATTTTACCAATATCATTATCATAAAAATATTAAATTTTTTTTCTCCCTTATTCATAATACTACCTTTCCATTAAATAACTTTTATTGATCATCAGTATCATTGAAAACATTCTTTTAAATCCTTTAATAAATTTATTTAACAATACATTTATATATCATGATTCATATAACATAATCATTGAATTCCAATACAAAAATATTTCATTATTACCTCATTATTTTAAATCCATTAACTAGGCTTAAACATCTTATTTCATAACACCTTATTCCTTTCATATGTTATCCATAGTCTCCTTATTATCAATAGAAAAACCATTACTCTTACAACCTTGTTGATCCACTCAATGATCATTCCCCCAAGTACATTGATTTTTATAATTCCCATTCATTAAAGATTTGAAACATTCTACAATCGATGATACCTTTAGAATACCATTATTCTTATCCATCTCATTTATGGAACTTTTTATTTTTACATTTTAGTTACATGATTTGTGTCCTTATTTTTAAAACTAAAAATAGATTCTTGTCCCTCTAAAACATTACCTTGTGAGCTTCTTCCCACATTCCTAAAATTTGTGAAACAATGTCCTCTTTGTTTTATGGACTCCATTACCAAAACTCTCAAAAAAACAATCCTTCTTTGATTTTGTGTGTCCAAGAGTTGGTTAAAGATTATATAGTTAATAGTATTTTGTGATAGCAAATTAAAAATAATCACAATATCTTTAACTCCATTCATCATCCCATTTGTTCTCTCATATGAAAAATATACATAAAATTAAATTTCAACCCAACTACTTCTAATTTCTAACATTGACTAAAAGGAAAAACCATAGTGTGAGCAATAATAATCATAGTGGATAACCACATAATCATGAAAAATCGTTTATTGAATGTCTAAATCAAGTCAAATTATTTATAATATATGACCCAACGGGTTTATCCCATGTCATTAATAGTCACCATGTAATTAAATCCTTCATTATGGCTCTCAAAGAGTTTTTGAATTTCCAAAGTATATCCATTGATATTTTCAAACTAGGTGTGTTGAAAGGCCCTTTTTCATGCATTAGGTGACGATCAAATCCATCTCAATACACCACTTTTTAGAGTTATTACCACTATGTACTTCTATACCAAAGCTTCATCCACTTGTAGTATCTAGACATGGATAAAATTTATTAGATACCACTTACTCTATCCTTTACCAAATTTATAGGACAATTTCATATACACTAAATCATCATTATACTTATCCTTAGACACATCACTAGACATGTCCTTATAAATATACCAAGGGATCTCACTAATGTTTTCTCATCCATGCTTCCAAAGTATAACTAAACATTTCCTATGATACCAACTATATTAACCCTTTATTTTCCTACATATATATTATATCATTTTTATGTATATTTATTACATTACATAAACACATTATTTGGGATCGTAATAGTTTATCACCTTTGGAAACTTGGAAACATAAACACTAGAACATAATCTAGAGACCTCATCTACCAATACATTCTTCCTAACTATAACCCTTCTTATACATATCATACATAATCTATATCTTCATAACCTAGGGAAAGGAAACTTAAGAAAGGGTGAGCTCAGATGCTCAGTAAGGGTTAACAAGGGAGATAATTAATAATAAGATAAACATAAGGGTATTTGAACATGAGGATAACATTTTAAACTCATACCTTTAATATCCTAGATAATAATATTAGTCATGTAATATATATTGGTAGTTTATAAGACATGAATCATAAGGTAATAAAATGAAATGATCTCTCAGAGCAAAAAATTAGGATAAGATGTGTAATTTTTAGAATACATGTAAGTATATAAAATAATTTCAATATTAGTCAAGGATCATTTATAAGTCTATCATATTGTAATATTTTTACTCCCCAAATCATCATAGTAGTAATGTTTCAATCCTAAAACCACCATAGAAGAAAAAATCCTTTACAAAATTGGCTTTACTCCCCATTCCATCCATGTTATACAGAACTAGGTTACTATGTATTCATGTCTTATCTTACTAAAAAATATTAAATCATAGTTATAGTCATTTATTACCAAAATAGACTCACTCAAGAGTCTATTATTTTCATATTGAATCATGTTCATTCCACATTCTGATCCAGTCTATTTGATGATATATAAATCATTACCCAATGCATTGGAGGGTAACGCAGGCACACCTGTCACATAATAAAAATAGTATTTATGTGTTACACAGGATCTAAAAATTCATAAAATAATAACCCATGAAATAAAATGGGTATTAGAAACATTTAATTATATCAAGACTTTTAGAAATGAGATGGGCATCATAATCATTTCATTATATTAGAAACCATAAAAAGAAGCGGTTTTCATAATCATTTCTACATCGAATAAACTATTGAAGTGAAATGGGTTTCATAAATATAATTTCCTAAAAACATAAACAATTTATAAAAATACTTGGATCATATACCCAATAAGGAATGGGTATCTTCCATAGATGTCATCTAGGATGGAAAATAATTTTGAAAGAAAATTTTAATAATTTATTGAGGAAAATATAATATTCACTTTGAAAATATATATTTTAAAAATAAAACCACTAGATAAACTTTTATTATAAAATTAACCCTAAAAATTTAAAAAGTAATATTTAAAACATTGATTTTTTATCATAGCATGAAATTTTGTACATGTTGATTATGTTAAAATAGAGATTCCTTTAATATTTCAGTAAAAGAAAAAATGGGCATTGTTTGGAAAATAACATGAATATTATTTTCAAAAAGAAATAAAAACCTTAAAAAGGGTAAAAAAATTATGTAATAACAAATGTTGAAAATTAAAAAAATTGAAAATATTTTTAGAAAACATGGTTTTGGAGGAATTTTTTTTGATTATAGAGAGAAATGAAGTGATTGTTTCTTAATTTTTTATCAATTATTGTTATTACAAAGGAGGTAAAAATTTCACTAATAACTAAAAATATAAGGACTAAATATAATATAATAAAAATCATGAGTGTGTTTAAATATGAATCTTAATATTTTATCATCTGAAAATCAATCATAAACAATCCTGACAGTCGATGGGATTGTAACATTAAATCTTTACCACTTTGGTAGATTTGAATCATAAGGCCTATAAAAAAATAATAGAAATGTACACATAATGTATCCTAAGGATTAATATATTCATAATATTACATGTCAAATGGGAATTATATACACTTCAAAAAAGATGATAGGTGAAAAACATAACATATGTATCAAAGAAGGAAAATTGAGACAATAAAATGTTACCTCATTAGTATTATTTTGAATCATAATCCAAAATAAATAATAACTTAAAATGAGAAATTAAATATCCTAAAAATAATGGAATTATCATGATATAAAATGTAAAAGGTGCAGTATACACACTAATCAAAATAAATTAGTGGTGAATTTTCATAAGTCTCCCAGAAATAAAAGAGATTATAAATCCATTACAATATTTCTAGGCTTTATTTTTACTTATTTGGAACTCCTATAAAATAAATAAATTTTTATCATAAATATATTGTATAAATATACTTATATATATATATCATATCATATATGATTTACATATGTCATTTTATTACTTGTTTAAAAAAATTCCATGTTAAAATCATGTTTTGGGTAATAAATCCTTTGATTTTCATATAAGTTTTGATTTATTATTTTCGAACTTCATAATTTTATCATGGTTTCATCATATATATAATAATAACAATAATTACATTATCATTATATTTACACATCAACTATACTTTTAATACAAATAATTAATTAATGTCTTGAGAAATGATGTAAGTTATGATCATGGAGACATTATGTCATTTTTACATATAAATTACTTTTTCTTTTTTCAAATATTATTACAAAAAGAAGTTAATAGATATATTATATTCACATAATGATAATAATTTAAATAATATTTAAAATACTTATACATATCATCCATGTGGTGTGGTGATGGAAAGTGATTCACATTGCTTCGTGAATATAGTAGTCGACACGTGCATGAACAAAATTATGATATTTAAATAAATAAAAAGGTAAAAAATTATATATTATATTTTCAGAATGAAAATATGTCATAAATTTTATAATTATGTTATTTATATCTCATATTTGTATCATTATTCTCATTCATGTAAAGTTTTTGTGAAAATGAATCGAATCGCTGCACGCATTGTACTCACCAGCGGCATTATTGAATCCCTTATAGAATGGAAAGTAAAAAAGAATTATATTTTATAATTATTATAGAGGAATAATTATTTTATAAATATCATATATATACTTTATATATATAAAAATATAAAACTATAAGATTTTTAATGGAAAAATGAATGACATATGTATGTAGGGTAGTAGTCCATCGTATACATGAGTGATGATTTAATAATACATTTGATGGAAGTGGAGGTGGTTATAAGTCATCCAATTAATAAAAAAACCAGTATATTTAATATAATGTGGTTATTATATCATAATTACATAACAATAATTGAATGGGTGGAAGAAGAAATCAAATAAAAATGTTCGCTGAAGAATATTACCTCTTCTTTGCCTATCCTTTTTAGGTTTCCAGAAAAATAATTCATATGATGGATTTATATAAAAAATAAGAAATATTGGATTATATGAGGGATTTTGGGAGGTTATTTGGGAAGGTATTTGATAAACCAAAAGTGTTTTATGGTGTGGATAAAAAATTATAAGGGATGTACATTTATAAGAGAGGGAGACGACACACTCGGAATTTATAAAAAAAATGAGTGATCTCACATTTATCACATGTAAAATGGGTATAAAATGGACCATTATAGAACCTAAGAATTGTTATGGTTTACATATGGATATAAAATAGTTTTTAGACAAGTGTTTAGATAATTTTAATCTGCTTCTTTTTGTTTTACACCACATAAACTCATTTTTATCTAACCATGTTAATTAACATACACTATTTTCACTATTATATTTGGAAAAAAATTATGTTCCCAATAATAAATAATAAAAGTTATGATGATTTCAAATATAGAGTAATTTTTTTTAATTATATTCACATTTCTAGAAAATATTAATTTCAAATTTCTCCACAAACGCAACGATAGAGCGAGTTCTTAATGAGAAAATATTCTGAATATTATAATGTTTAATATCTAATTTTATGATTAAATTAATTAAAATGTACTAAAATATATCAATATAAATATTACTAATTTAATTATACTTTGAAACTAATTAAAAATATAATCTATATGCATAAAAACTTTAAACAAAAGGTAGTTTTGAATTAAAATTCTGTATTTTTCAGTATTCATAAAAAAATAAAAATTCTATGAAAATTAAAAAAAATACACCCTAATATAATTTTAACATGATTATTTCACAAATTATATTTCTTTTATAAAATTCATTTTCTGAAATTTTCTAAAATTTAATTAAATAAATCTAACAAATGCGATGAAAAATATGTTTTCGAGAATTGAATTTTCCATGTACAAGATGATTTTATATTAACTCTATATATAATGATAATCATTGTTTGAATCCAAACTAAAAATTTTCTATAGAAAATATATATCCATTAAAACATTATTCAATTTATATTATTTTAATTTCATAAAATGATGATACATAATTCAATTTAAAATAGTTTTCAGAGAACCCCATTTTAATCCCAAAAATAAACCTATAATAAAATCCATTATAAAGTTGATTCAAAATAAATAAGTGGATTAATAATAAATAATAAATATTTAAGATAATTTAAAATGTAATGGGGAGTTTAAATTACACAATTTATTGAAAATAAATTATAATTTTACAAAAAATTGGATTTTTTCACTATGTAGTGAAAAATAAATATTTTCTGAAAAATATAACAATTTCAGCAGATGTTAATATTTTTGTGATGAATTTAAAAAATTAGTTCATTTCAAAAAATAAAATTTTGAAAATTACTATAAATTAATTATAATATTTTTTATAATAACGAATAAAAATCATTTTTTAAGTGAACTAAATTTTGATGAATATAATTAATTTACTTAAAAAATGATTGATTATAACTAATAATTTTAAAATAAATTATATTAAGTTGGAAATTTATATTTATATTTTATATTTTATTAAATAACATTTATGCCTAACTTTTTAACAACTATGTTTTGAAGGTCATATTAAATATAATATAGTTTCATGGTTTGTTGATGCTGAGTGTCACGTGTCACACATGTTATCAAAGAAAAACATTTTTTCGTGTAATGCCATATATTAAAAATTTTAAATTAATTTGAACAAAAAATTTAAAAATTTATTGGAAGTTAATAACCCATATCAAAAAGGTTCACCACTCATTTCATGATCCTACATGATTAGGACTCTATAATTAAGAGAGCATGGACTGATGTGGTGTGAAGAAGGGTGTCCACATGATAATTTTCTCATGTAATTTTTGTGTAATGAAAAAGTGAACTAAAAGAACACATATTTCCATATGTGGAAAGTCATTAGTATGGAATGTGTATCTTGTTGGTAGTATCCTATGATATGTTGTGAAGGTAACCAATATATTATAGGATACCTATAAGGTAAGATGACTCAGTTTATCACCTAGGGAGGTCTGGTCATGACAACTTTTATTACTTCCAATACCCAGCAGGAAATGTAGTGGAACATACTAGGTTTGAGGTGTGGAGCTCCCACTATGGATTTTTTTACTTTAAAGGGTTGGTAATTATAATATCCCTATAAAAATAATATCATTAAAGTATAATTGGATCTACCCATGTAAAAAATTTAAAAAATTATTTTCTAGATCTTAACTAATTAGAACTCCATAGTTAAGAGTGATTGGATTGGAGTCATGTAGATATGAGTGACTTCTTGGGAATTTTCCCATGTTGTATGTGAGTGATGAAAAAGAATGTTTAAAGAACATGTGTTCAACCATGGGGATGAAAATTAATATGATATATGACTTATATAGGTAATATCCTATGGTGTTTTGGGAAGGTTACCAAGGTATTACAGGATACTCATGAGGTCATATGAATATGTTCATTTTATAGGGAGGTCCGGTCACGATAATCTTCTTACAAATATATATATATATATATATATTATAATTTTAGAGGTTTTATAAAAAAATATAAATTGAATTTTAATAATAATTGGAGATCATAATATAGTTCTATAATAATTTTTATAAGTCATGGAACATAGAGTTAAACTCAAGTATAACATATCACCCTTAGATATATGATCAAATTTAAAGGAACATTTTAACTATTAATAAAATACCCAAATCATTTTCTTTGTGGTTAATAGGTGGTTGATGTTAATATATTCCTATATTTAAGTTGACACAAAAAAATAAAATCCACTCAAGTGATCAGAAAAAGCGTTATACAGACAACTATGGGAAGAAGTATACAACTCCAAAATTATAGAATGTGGTTAGAGAGTATAAATAATTAAGACTCTAAGTGGTTAATGAAATTATAGGTAAGGTCCAATAATTTTTTCAAAACATCATAGTAGCACATAGAAGACATTATAGCTTTTAAAATAATCATCTATGAGACATCAAGTACAATTTTGGAGATAAAGTATTCCTTTTTGGGTCTCCGAAGAAGATTGTCAACTAGTTTTGTATGAAAGGAATGATAAGGTCTAAATATAGTATCCCTTTTGAGACTCTTGATTGTGTTTGAGATATGAATAATTAATTTTCGTCTCACAAAAACTATCTCAAATACATAATGTTTCCTACATATATATATTATGGAAGAACATAAAGGATCCCTCACATTTAATTAATGTATATGTGATTTAGATGGATGATAGCCTCTCTTATATGGAGAAACTAATGAATACCTTAGACCAATGGGATAAATTTGGATGAAATAGTATGACATATGTGGTGAATGTACTATGGTCAAACCATAAGTATAAAGAGACCACATGAGAATTTTAGGATTCAATGAAACAAATATACCCAAATCTATTTTCTTATTGAGTATCAATTAAAATTATGGGAAACAATTTCTAGTGAGGGAAATAATTTAACGACCCACACATTAACATAATATATATATATATATATATCTCATTGTGTGTATGTGTCATATTTAGATATAATGTATTTTATAAATAAACCATATGCACTATATAACATTAATAAATTCAATTTTCCTACATCAATATAGAACACTGAATATAATGGAAAAATATAATCCATAAAATTAAAAAATAGTATAATTGGATAGTAAAAAACAATTAAAAAGTGATAAGAATATGAAAATCAATAGGTTCGAGCCACCTATAAATATCCCTCATAGAGAAAAAATTATAAAAATGAAGTAAAAAATTATAAATTTGATCATCAATTTAAATATTTAGAGAAAATTTTAGTGATAAACAATAATAAAAGTATAATATATTTATATGATGTGTTAATATTATAGGACTATTTTAAATAGGATCATTAAAATAAAACATGTCCATTAGACTTGTAATATTACTATTTGAATAATGAACGAACCATTAGAATTGTAAAATAACCATTAAGGCAACTAATTATGTAAAATTATATGAAATTTCATCCAAGAATTAATTATACAAAACAGGTAAAATATATCCAACATAATCACTCAACCAAATTAACATAATATTAGTGTAATTAAATATTTAAAAAAAACATGACTTTCATCATAAAAAAAAATATTTATACCTAATGTTTTTATTTAAATTACATAATTTTGATTTTTTTGGTAAATTGAATATATTTTATGGAATCATTACATTAAAATTTGGTAAGACTAATGATTTTTTAATTTCTTTAAGTAGTAAAATATGTATCTGAATAGTGAAATATGGAAATTAAAATATCTTAAATTATAACTTAAATAGACGATTAATTAATTTTATATGATTTATAAACCATTATATTTGAATTATAAGAATAAATTACTATAATTAATGATAATAATAAACACCATTTATAGTATTAAGAAAAAATAATAATCTAATCAATATTTTATTTGAAATAGACCATTAATTCACCTATAAGTAAACCCATCATCCACCAATTACTATATTATTAAAAAAATGTTTCCTGTAATAATTATTTACCAAAAAATCTCCCAAAAAACATCAATATATTTTTTGAAGACCTTTTTAAACCAAAATAACAATCCTTGAATCCTTGGGGTGTACTCCAAAGGAGTTGTGTCAAAGGGGGAAAGTAACCCTTGATATATCATACACCATTCAATTTCCTTTACTTAGATATTATCCTTACTACTGATGTTAATATAATAGTAATTAATAATACAATAAATTATACATTTATACTATAATATGAATTATATCATCAAATAATTCATAAAATCCATTTGATAATTTTTTATAACAAATATCTCATTTTGATGGGTTTTAACCATAATTGTTGATTATTTTTCATATCAAGTATTACCAATTCATAAGTATGGTTTTAAAATTTTATTTCATTAATAAATATAGTATTTAATTATTACTATTATGTAATTATAGAATGGGAATTATATTTTTAATATAATTAATAATAATGATGGTCTTTTTGAGCTCCTAAATTGAGCATAATGAGATGAGTTTCATAATTTGTAACCATTTTGGACCTTATTTTAAACTATGAAACATGTATTCTTCTTGAATGAAAACGATGATATACCTTGAAACATTTAGATGTTATTAAACTATTTGAGAAAACATTCTTCCATTTCAAACAACAAAATTGTATCTGAGAAGTTAAAAAAATATCTATATGAAGGAAATGAGGGAAACATATTTTGTAAATGAATTAAATATGGTAATTAATGGATTATAATATTTGAAATAAAAATAATGTATCTTATGTATTATTTAATTAATACATAAAATACAACTATTCAATAGGTAAAATGACCATCCATGAAAATCATGAGTTAAGGTAAGGGAACTCCCTCACATTCAATTTATTTGATTTCATAATTACTATAACTATATATTTAAATATATATATATATATATATATATATATATTTTCTAATTTATAAATTTCACATATTTTATTTAAATCTCCCTTAAAAATATTTCCTAAATTTATACTATTTCTTTTTCCATTCGTATTTTCTTATCTAATTAAATGCTTCTTTTACCCATTTCATGAATCAGTATTCTAGGGGATAGTTTCCCTAACTTTCTTTATATTATTTTATGATTTTTCTTCACTTTTATCTATATATTCAAGAAAAATTATTTTTTATTCAATTATGAATTTCTATAATTCCATGTCCCTTTAATTTATTTGGAAAATTTATGTTAAAACAATTGATTATTCTTTTATACGTGACTGCATTACTGATTTCCATCTCATGGGGTTTTATCATAATATTATTATTAATATATGATTTATTTTTTATGTGCAAATCATATGTGTAGAATATAATGAATTTATGCGTTTCATCTTAATTATAAATCCCCTTTATCAATTTGGTTGTGTTTATATATCATGGGTTATAATGTTGGTTCATGATAAGTGATCTTAAAAAGCTATGTTATGATGTCTTCATAACGAGCCTCAACTTATGTTTATGTGGTAATTTTTTTAATATTGGTATAAATTCTTATTAATCTTATTATTACAATATTCTTATGATATAATATTATATATTTGACATTACCATATGGTGAAACAGGATCCAAAATTTTTATGAATTCTTGTTCTGACTATTTACTACTGGGTTACCTCACCTACAATATTATCGTTATTATTACCTTTCTAGGATTTTTATCCCATCCCTTCTACTATATTTGAACCTAGGATCTCCCTCGTAGTAAATAAAGTATTATGATATTTAGGAGTGTAAAAATACAATAGAAATAAATGATAATGTTTTTTATTTTGATGATTTTGTATCATATAGGTAATTTCCCAAAGATGATGGAACTCTAAATTTTTGGGTGTGTTTAGAGATATTTGGGATAAAAATGCCTTAATATTATTATTATGTGGTAATAATAATTATATATATATAAATGTTAGGTAGAGATGTATTATAGTAGTTTCATACCATGTATCAATTTATTTATACTTCTTAAATATTGTATCAATTGGAATAATGGGTTCGATAATTTTTATATTTCTAGTTTAATATTTTACTTGTTTTGAGGACAACATTGGAAAATAATTTTTATCTATTTTTGATAAAAATATTTGATATTATTTTACTTCATGGCGTAAAATATGAGATATGTGATTCCATTGTTGGACATAATGTTGGTATAAATAGTATGCTAAATATTTTGGGAAATAATATATACCATTAAAGTTTATTTAATTTTATAATTTTATAGGGATTTAATGTGATTCATGTGTAGTTTATCTTACATGGGGGAGGCAGCATATCTTGAAAATCATTGTTTTGTATGTGTTCACTTATAGATTTGGATATCATCAATATGATTTGATAATTAAATTCCTATTTTTATTTTAATACATAGTTAATTAGTAATAAATAATCATCAATCATTGATCTCCTAGTTATGGTTATGAATGAATTATTTAAGGTTGAAAAATATTTAATAGTGGGGATGAGGTATAGACTCATGTTTTTATTAATTATGTTTACCTTATGTTTTGATTTAGTTATTTCTTTTTATCATTCAATATCTATATTTTCTTTGTTTAATCATTTCATGTATAAAAATTTACAATTGTGAGGTGGATTAAATAACCAATGAAAACAATATATATATATAGTTAAAAATTAAAATAAAAAAAATTATTTATTTTTTTAAATCTGATTTAAATTGATTTTTTTCAAAAAAAATAAACAGATAATTATATAGTTAAATATATATAATTATTAAATTTTTTTTTATTTTTAATTAATATTTAAATTTTTAATGACATTTTAATAATTTTTGTCAAATAATTAGATATGTGTCTTAATTACAAAGTGAGGTGATAAAAAATTTAAGGATAATAATACAAATATTATGATTCTAATATTTTTGAGTTTATCTAATGCTATAAATTTATCTGGATAATTAATTATATGATATTAGGAATGCAAATTTTTTAATATAGTGACTTAGGATTAGAATATATAGATATTACTTCATTTTTATGTATATTCATACATTAGAAAAAAACACACCTAAAGACTATAATAGTTTAGTGTCTTTGGAATCTTGGGACCCCAAAAAACAACTCCATTGATAAATGAAATCATTATCCACTTTGAAATTATTAACTATAACCCTTCCTAGACATATCATATGCAATAAATTTCATCATAACATGTGGAAAGGAAACATAAGAAATTGTGAGCTCAGAAGCTCATTAGGGGAAAAAATGGAGATACAAAAGAAAAACACGATCATAAGTGTGTGAGAACATGTGTATAACATTTGAAAACCATACCCTACATATCAAATATTATAATTTTCAGTCTTGTAATAATTATTGGCAGTTCGTAAGACATTAATAATAAGGGAATCAAAGAACCTGAGACACAAGATCATAACAATGGAATAAGACATAGATTTATGGAATACACATAATAATATAAAATCATTAAAATTATAATAAATTATAATTTCTAAGGCTATCATAATGGAATGAGTTCACTCTCAAACCCATCATAGTTAGCAATTTTCAATCCTAAGAACATCATAATGGAATAATTCCCTTATAGAATCGAGTCACTCACCATTTTAGTCATATCTATCTCATGAGATATAAATATTTACTCAATTAATTAGAGGGAGATTTAGGTCCGACTAATCTAATAATGAAAACCATATTTATTTCTACCATAAGATAATAAAACATTAATCTTATAACTACCCTTAAAATTAAATTTGTTCCACAAATAATTAATTATATCATAACCTATGGAAATATATAGGTTTCATAATCATTTATTTATTTCATCATAGTATAACACATGAAAAATTATAAGGGTTTTATATTAATTTCATCATGGTATAACCTATGAAAGGGAAAATGGGTTTCAAATAAATCATGAAATCATAACCATAAACCATTATGAGAAAGAATAAGAATGATATCCTTGGGTAATATCCAAATTAAGGTATAGGTAACATAAACATAGGTAATATTTCATGGAAAATTATTTTGACTGATAATTAATAAATTTATTGACGTAAATATATTTTTTACTTTGAAAAACAAACATTTAAAATTGAATTTTTTCTAAAAATAATTTATTTTTGAAAAAAACCTTGAAAAACTTCATTGGAACCTTCAATGAATATAATGGTCATGATTATGGGAAGTTTCATTCATGTAGTAAATGTTAAAACAATGTTCCTTCCACATTTTCGGTAAAATAAAAATAGGAATTGTTCATAAAATGAATGAAGATTAATTTTACGATTTCTTATGTAAAAAATAAAACCTAAGTAAATTTTTATTTTAAAATGAAAAAAATAATAATAAAAAAATTAGAAAAAATAATTTAAATATGTTTTTAGAAGAAAAACAGATTTCTAACTGTAAGTAAAAATAAAGTCTAATTATATTAGAAACGTTCTTTAAATTATTTTAAGTACCAAAGATTGGGAAAGTAGTAATATTACATTGAAATATAATGAATAACAATAAGATAAATAAATTAATTATTTTATTGAAAGATTTATCATAATAGTTTACAATCATAATAATAATCATATATAATACCAAAAACTAATGAGATTATAACATAAAATCATTACCACTTTGGTATCTTTTAGTCATAATTCCTATTATTGAATACACTTAAATGGAACATAAAATATACAATGTAAAAATAAATTAATTATATTACATGTCCATGTGGATGTATTTATACCTCATGATATAATATAGGTGAATAACATAACATACATCTCAAAGGAGGTAAATTACGACAGAAAACCATAACCTTAATTATTGACTTCCTTCGTACGTAATCAAACATATAGTTTATTAAATATAATGTTATTATACATCAATTAATAAAAAATAGTTATATATATTACCATATATTACTTTCTTATGAATTTTTTTTACTATTTTATTAACAATACTATGTTTAAAGTTACATTTTAGGTAATAACTTCTTTGTTTTTTCATATATGTTTTGATTTTTTAATTTTTCGGACCATTTACATTAACCAATAATTTATAATGTCAATAATATTAAACATGATAAAATATAATATATTTTCATTATATTTTTATTTAGAGTAATCCATAAAATTTTGTGATAATAAATGAAATACATTGTTCATGGAGAGGGTATGTTGTATGTACGAAAGAATGTTGTTTCCATTTTCTTGACTGAATGAAAGAAATAAAAATAAATGATATATTATAGTTAAATAATAATTCATATTCCACATATATGTTATATTTTAACTAAAATTGTACCTATTACCTTCTATATTAAGCATGAATGAATAACATCATTTCTTGAGGTTGTAGTCTTCCATACACTCGAGTGACATTAATGTATTCCAAAAAATAGAGATTATGATGGAATGTGTGAAATAAAAATTTTATAAGTGTAATAACTTCCAAAATTTCATACATACATATATATATAAATGTTAAATCCTTCATTATAAAAATCCTTGATCAGTGGTAGTGGAAAAAAGAATGACACCATTTCACGAGATGATAGTCCGATGTACACACCAACGATGATTTTGTAACTCATTTGATAGAAGTGGAGATGGTTTTAGTTCATAAAAATTTCATAATAACATCTAATTACACATTATTCATGGAGTTAATTATATAAAAATGATATAATAATAATTGAAGGAGGTGGAATAATAAATAAAAAAATTATTATTGATGAACGTTAGTTCTTTTTTATGCAACATTCTTAAGATTGTAGCAAAATCCATAATATGTTGAATTTTTATAATAAATAAAGAATCTAAGATAAAATGAACGAATTTTTTATGTTATTTGGGTTGGTATTTTTCAAACAAAAATTTTATGATTTTTTTATGAATAGAGGAGAGGGGTGGTGTTTTTTAAGTGTGGTGAGTGACATACTTGTTACTTTTTTGAAAAGACAATAAGTACCCATATTTTTCACCTTCCACAACAGTCAAAAAATGGGTCAAATGGAAAATATCCATGATAAGGTTGAAATATGGATATAAAATATATTTTTGATAAGTTTATAGGTTATTTTTACCCATATCGTTTTAGTTTAACCCCCTCTAAAGCAATGTTCAACTTTACCACTGTAAATATTTTTTACTATTTTTACTTTTATTTTATATAAAAAAATAAATTTTACCTTACTAGAAAATATATATCATTATTATTCCAAATATGGAATCAATGTTTTAAAATTTCATTAATATATGCAGAAAAATTGAATTTAAAATTAATGTCCTAGGTGCAATAAGTAAACATGTTTTTAATGATAAAATGTTCAAAAACATACAATTTTTTTAAATATAATTCAATATATAATTAATTAAAATAACCTAAATTGAATTAGTGGATGTAAAATTGAAAAAAGTTTACTTTAAAATAAATTAAAAATAAAATTATTCCTAATAAATAAATTAAATTATAAGGATGTTTTCATTTAAAATTCAAAAATTTAATTATTCATCAAAAAATGAATCTCATCATATAAATACAAAAAATTCATCCTATGATAATTTGGACAATATGATTTCAAAAATGAAGTTCATTTTATAAAATTAATTTTAAATAGTGTGAAAATTTAATTTTATTATTGTTCATTAGAATAAATGAAAATCATTTTTTGAGAAAATACTATTTTCAAAACATATAAGGAATTCATTAAAAATTAATAACTTTTTAATAAATATGTTTCCGTTATATAAATTCATTATAATTTATATTTAAAAATAAGTTATTAATATTTTTATTCTTTGTTTAATGTTGTGGTTATAATAATCACATTTAAATAACCATTTTAATAATATATTTTGGTTTTTTAAAAACTCAGTGTTGTGTGTAAGAAAATCTTACCCAGTGTTACATGTAGCACATACATAAAATGGTGTTTCATGTAATGAAATAATAAATGGTGTTTTATAAAACAAAATATTTCAATTAAATTTAAATTGTTATAGAAACATCATGAAAACTCATGGCGGTACATTCTATGGCCCTTAAAATTAATTTCACCCTCTAAAATCATCACTCTGACAAAGAACATAATGATACTTCTACCTCATTATATCCTCACCATCCCACAAATCCAACTAAAAATGGTTGTTTCAGCACAAAAGTTTGACCATGTGAGTGGTCTTATTTTTTAGAACAATATTTTTATGATAAAAAATCTCCTCTAGTTGTTCCTCATAATAATGATCATTTTACAGTAGTAATTCCTTTGAGTTGTGTACATATGAATAGTCATATTTTTTACTTCCTTAGGATAGATACATGGAACACACTGTTGACCTAAGAGTGGATGGGTGGAAGTTCTATGTGATAATATATGGTCCCAATATGATCAATAATTTCAAAGGGACCAATATACATAGGGCTTAGTTTCCCTCTCTTCTCAAATATAAATACCTTATTCCATAGAGAAATTCTTAGAGAAACATTTTCACTAAATTCATATTCTATATCATGACAACAATTTTCAATATAACATTTCTTCTATCTATTAGTTTCCTTAACGTATAGTGGAATGGATTTAACATTATATACCTTCTCATAAACTATCATAGGTCATTGTAGTTTTTTTTATCCAAATTAAATCAAGAACGTTGGAGATTTATATTTATTTTCATAATGGGAATCATAAGGATCCATATGAATGCTTGAGTGAAATCCACTAGTTTGTGAAATATCAACGAAAGGAGGCTACTGATCCCAAACACCATTAAAATATAATAAAAAATATCTCAACAATCCCCTATTGTTTGGATTGTTCTTTTAGACTGACCATCTTACAAAGGATGATACATAGTGATCAGACACAACTCTATACCAAGAGCTTGCTGAAGACTTCACCAAAACATTGAGGTAAACTTTATATATGGATCAAACACAATTAAATGTAGTGATACATTAAACCATAACAATTAATTAATGTATATCCTAACTTGTTTATGTAGAGATATGTCTTCTCTGATGGAGATTAGGTATGCTAACTTAGTAAGGTGATCGACTATAACCCATATAAGATTTATTTTTTTAGGAATTTTTGGCAGTCCAATAACAAAATCCTTATTCATGATTAAGAATTTCCATTATTGTATTAGTAATGGGTATAACATACCCTTAGGATTTTGTCATTTATTATCAACTTTCTAATATACTAATAACCAAGATAAATACTATATGTTATCTCTCATCATATCATCCCACAAGAAAAACTTTTTTTCAAATCTCTATTCATATTCATACTTTCAAGATGAAGAGAAAACAAATAACTATGATATTACTCTAAAAATCCTTCTTCAATTATAATATGGATATAACAAAAACATGGCTCCCAAACCTCATCATTTCATTTTGATCAAGGTTAAACTCAATAACATTTATATCCTTCTTTTCTAACCTTAAATATTCCTTCTTATCATATTTATTCTTAACATGGTATGAGGTTGAACATTCAATTGAGATAGAAACGATTATTCCACTTTCTTCAGGATTTATATATACATCCTTTGAAAATAGAAAAATATTGATTCTTTTGTTATCCTCATCATGGATAAGATATCATGATCCATTACACTCAAAGCATCATCCAACTTTTTCACTTTCCCATAGTGGTAATGTATTGAGAAGTTATAATAATTAATGTGATCTAAAAAAATTAATTGCCGAATATTAAAATAATTATGATTAAATATATAATTTAATATTTTATGATCGGTATACATATTAAATTGTTCTCCATAATGATAACTCCACCATATATTTAATGAAAAAATTAATTTAGCTAACTCCAAATCTTGAGTTGGGCATAATTTATCATTAATCTTTAATTGTTGTGATGTATAATCTATAATAGTGTCATTAATTATAAAAACACAACATAATACCTTCATATATGAATCAATATAGATTACAAACCCTTATCCACTATAGGATAATGTAAGCTTCGGTGCACTGACTAATCTTTTTCCCTGTTCGTTGAAAGTTTCCACACATTTATCTTGTCTAGAGAAACATGTATCCCTTCCAAGTTAACCTTACTAGAGGATTAGACAGTCATGTAAAATTATACACAAACCATTTCTAACATCTAGGTAGAAAAAGAAAACTACAGATCTTAGTCACTATGATTAGCCTAGGCTGAAATTCAATATCCTATTTCTTTAATGGATTTACCGATATGCCCTCTCTTTAGAATATAAAACACATAAATGAATAATTTTTTCCAAAATTTAGAATTTTTAATTTTTTTAATATAGTTTCTTCTTCTATTGGTTATTTAGTATAATTCTCAATTATTGTTTATGATCTTCCATTATCATTGAATATATTAGAATATATTAGATTAAGACTTCTACAAACTGATCATGGTAGTGTCTAAAGGGTCTATTCATTAAAAAAATGAAGATAAATGGAGATTTATTTAGAAATTTTGACATCAATATATATTCATAGTGTCCATATCATTTAATGAATATTTTCTTAGAAACATCCTCTTTCTTGACCCTAAATTTATTTTATCCACAATAAGGGTACATCAAGGAAAAGTATTGATCTCCACACAGTTAATCAAAAAAGTTATCAATATTTGGAGGAGGAAGCTTGTTCTTAATTGTGACCTTGTTGAGATATTGATAATCAATACAGAGTCAAATTTGAACATATTTTTTTAACAAATAGAATAGATGAACCCTAAGGTGAAAAACTCGGATAAATGAATCCCTTTTCAAGGTTCACTTGGATTATCTTATTGAATTCTTACAACTCAATGTGATCCATTCCATAGAGAGTCTGAAAACTTGTTATGGAACTAAGTGTTCATTCTATTGAGAACTCAAATTCATCTTTTGGTGGATGATATGATGCTCTTCTGTAAATACAACAACAAATTCCCATGTAGTAGGCATATCATTGATGTCATGTTTCTCCCCAACCATCTGATATAAACACCCCTATGAATGGGAATAAATAAACATTCAAAGGATGAGATCAATATCATATTTTTATTCTTATCATTACATTGATAGATGAAAATAGGATTCTTTGTAAGATCAAATATAACTTCCCTTAAAAAAATTGATGTGGGATTTATGTAGAGAAATCCTATCCATGCCTTACATAACATCAAATTTCTACCATAGGAAGAATGAAAATATTTTCATGAAACACGTTCCCAAAAATATCCACCGAAGATGTATCATATACTTGAGATGAAATGATTACACCATTAGGTAGTTTCACTGCTAATTCTACTTCTAATAGTTTGTGTGGCATCATCAAACACTTATTAAATTTTTCAAATATTATATAATGAATATATATATATTCAAATAAGACATTATTAGAAATATAGTGGATTATAAGTGTACCTTTCACCAAATTGTTATCACACTTCTTTAAAAAATAGTCATATTTTGATATTTACCATTGTTTGATGGCTTAAAAGGTTGTTGATGTCAATCATAATCATTAACCATTGGATTTGGGCACTGTTTAATATAGTTTCTAAATTTCTTTATTTTAAAAACTGGTGAGTGGGTGGTAAAATCAATGAATCTTTCTCTCTATTCACATTATTAGTTAAATTATTCCAATCACATCGATAATTAGTTACCTAATGACCTTCAATTACACACTTAAAATAGTTACTAGTCCCCTTAAGGAAATTTCCTCCATGATTCTTACCACACATTGAGTATAATGGAAACCTCATATTATTCTCACCATTGTTCTTATACTTTAATTTGAATTTAATTTTTCTCCTCTCATAAAAACCATGAGATTGATACATAACTCCAACAATCTATTTACACAGTGATAGAACATCAAAAAATATCATCAAATTAGTGAATTATCTTATGGATAAGACCCTTAGGATACATTAATTCAACCCACTAATTAATTTATCAACCTTAGTTTCAGGTTGGATGTTAATATTAGAAGAATACCTCACATGTCTTATAAAACATTCCATATAGGTACAAATAGATTCATCATCCATTTTTATTATCTCAATTAAGTCCTAATCCATCTTCATATGAATAATATTAGGAATTTACTTACTGAAAAGTAATTTCTTGAACTTAGCCCAATATATTTTAGCAATTTTATCATGTTTCCTTGGATTATTAATAATATTCCACCATTGATTCGCTTAACCATTAAAATGGTAGACATTAAAAATTACATTTTCATGTTAAGAAAAATGGAAAATGGAAAACTTATTCTCAATTGTGTTTGCCCATTTTTCAAAAACTAGTGGATCCGAAGACCCATGGGAAGGTGGTGGGAATTTCCGCATAGAGGAATCAGAAGAATTTTATTCACACATAATTATTTTTGATGTCCAACATAATTCAAATCTTGAATAAATCATGTGATCATAGAAATGATATTTTTTATTCCAACTCCCAAAATTTTTGGATGCCTAAGAGGATAATCATTTCATTTTATAGATTACCCAACATTAACATGGTTCTATCAGGTTATCGTGACAACCAGGTCCTGGTGACAGTACAAACGGGTCATATGACTATGACATTCCCCACAAGCCAACACAAGTCCTTTCTGGTGTGCTTTGTCCTCATTCACACACACCCTGGGAAACTTCCCAGAAGGTCACCCATCCTGATCACTACTCTAGGCCAAGCACGCTTAACTATGGAGTTCTAATCAGGCAGACTCCCGAAAAGGAAGGTTCACCTTGTTGACATGAGTCATATCATTTAGTCATTTAAACCTTTATCATTTGGGGATGTTACAATCACCCCCCCTTTAGAGCACAACGCCCTCATTGTGGGCCCTACATCTCAACCCAGGCAGTGCACCGCACTTAAGGCTGGGTACCACCTCTGATACCAAATGTGATAACTGGGTCCCGGTGACAGTACATCCACCCCGCCTTAACATGGCCGTCGGGTCCTGGCCCACCAGATACCCCCAGTTGCCCCGCAGACACGTGGGGCCCACCCCAGCACATAAAGCATGAGTAAAACCTCATTGCACATGAAGCATGAGTAAACCCTCGTTTCACTTGAATTAGCATGAGTCAACACTCATTGCACATGACGTATCATGATACTAAACTTTACCCAATGCATTGTAGCGCTATAAGGGCTCACCCTTCTTAAACATTTCATTTCATGCATAAGTGTGCCACATGGATCATAAAACATGGATTCATAAAACATAATCATTTATTCTATGATAAAGGAATGTGGAATTCATACATGAAACATTACAATCAATAAGTAAATGTGCATAAAGGTGAATACCCTTGATGGAGAAATGGGCATGGTATTCACTTCACAAATGACATTGTCTTAGAAAATCGGTGCGATTTCGGCAGCATAACGGCGTGACATAAGAATTCATAAAAAAGGTTGATGAGAGAGAAAGGGGTTCCTAATAATATTTACATGTAATGGACAATAAGGAGGTTATATAGATACATGTACCAACAATTGTAATGGAATTTAGTTTCATGATACAAAAGTATTGCTTGAATGTAAATGAGGAGGGAGAAGTTCCTTTCGGAATTTGGGCATAGTAACAGGTGTACATGGGAGACATTAAATGAGAGAGAAAGGGGTCTCCCATCATTCAAACATAAAGAGGGCAGTATGATAGAGGTGCGAAACCATACCCCAAAATTCATAATTGAAATTAAATGGGCAATACAACTTAAAGAAAATTGACAAAAATGAGAAAGGAAGAAAAAACCCTTACTTGGAAGTGTGCTTCCAAAGGCTAGAGAGAGGCTTGTGAGAGGCTTCTTGGGAGATTGGGGCACCTTGGGAGGATTCTAGAGAGATTAGGGTAGAGGTTGGACGAACTCCAAGGGCTTTTAGTGAGGAGGAAGTGGGAGCATGGGTGGGGTTATATAGGAAAGTTGAGTTACCCACATCTATTTTAGTGTGGGAAAAGGAAAAATTTCGAGGGCGAAATTTCTTAAGGGGGGAATATTGTAATGTCCCAAAGTTTCATTAATGGAAATCCATCTTGATCTAATTAAATGTCTATTTATGTTTATATAAGATGTTAACTTCTTTGGTTTTATGTTATGAATTTTGACCATTGCTAATATAACCGTTGAACAGTGATCACATGATTAGTATAAATATAGGACCTTAACAAATCCAATTTACTCAGACAAAAGAAGGGATGAACTCATCCAGTAGAATTGTCCCATACAAAGCCCATTTGTCGGAGCTCAGAAAAGAGGTGGCATCCTTGGGCTTCTCCCTTGACCAAGCCCAAGCTGAGCTTCACCATGTCAAGCTCGAACAGGACCGTCTACAGGAAAAGTGGAAGTTGATAGAGATTACCACTCGAGCGATGTTATCTGAGCCACCCCAAGAGTCTTTCACCATCGCACACCTTACCCCTAGGTCTTATGCGGCTGTTTTAAGGGGTTATGTAACAAATAAGTAGTACTATGTTCGTGTACATTATTTTTGTATATAATAATGAATATAATTTCTAGTCATTTTTGATACATTGTAAATAGTTTTTAAAAGTACAAATGGTGTTTTTAGTTATTATTTAATTAAGAAATCTATTTTATCAAATTAATGGGTTTTTGAATTAAATAATATTTTAATAAAATAATAATATTATTATTAAATTAATTTTTTATTAAATATAAATGATCTTATAATTTTATGAATGCAATTAAATTTTTTTATTAAGGTTTGAAAGCTATTTCAGTCAAAACCCGTGAATTTTCGATAAATGTTGGTTTTTATTTTAAAAGTGAAAATTAACATATATAGAAATTTTTTTAGATAAAAAAATGTCATTTCTGGAATCAGGATGTCTAAATTATCCAATGGTGAATCTTTCATAATTTTCTGAGACAGTCAAAATTTTGGGTAAAAATTAAATACCGTTTAAATATATAATGTGTTTTATGACATCATAATGACCCAATGGCGATGTAAAAAAATACCATAATCCTTATGTTCGGCCAATATATGTTTTATCATTAAAAGAATGTGATTTTGGGTTTGTTTGACTTACTTTTCAAAGCATTAATGGACCCCTCAAGACATATTCAACACTTTTCCTTTTTAAATTAATTTCTATGGGAGTGTGACTCACCTCCACATAAGAAACCTTATTATTTTAAGAATTTAGGACTTTGGCCTTATAAAATATTGTTTTCCTTTTCCCTTTTCCAAAAAACATGGGCAAAAACCATGGGATGGTTTGTGGTTTGGATTATGTTAATGTAAGGGGACCCAAACCTAAATAATAAAGAATTCCCTCACCTTTCCTATATAAACCCACCCAATATCCCACTTCCTCCTCACTAAAATCCCTTGGAGACCGTCAAACCTCTACCCTACTCTCTCTATAATCCTTCCAAGGTGCCCCAATATCCCAATAAGCCTCTCAAAAGCCTCTCTCTAGCCTTTGTAAGCACACTTCCAAGTAAGAGTTTTTTCTTCCTTTCTCATTTTTGTCAATTTTCATTAAGTTGTATTGCCCTTTTAATTTCAATTATGAATGCTGGGGTATGGTTTCGCACCTCCCCCATATCGCCCTCTTATTTTTTGAATGATGGGATACCCCTTTATCTCTCATTACATGTCTCCCATGTACACCCGTTACTATGCCGAAATTCCGAAAGGAACTTCTCTCTCTTATTTTACATTCAAGCAATAATGTTGTATCATGAATCTAAATTCCATTACAATTGTTGGGACATGTATCTATATGGACTCTTTACTGTCCATTACATGTAAATATGATGAGGAACCCATTTCTCTCTCATCAACCATTTTTATGAATTCTTATGTCAAGCTCGAACGGGACCGTCTACGGGAAAAGTGGAAGTTGATAGAGATTACCACTCAAGCGATGTTATCCGAGCCACCCCAAGAGTCTGTCACCATCGCACACCATACCCTTAGGTCTTATGCGGCTGTTTTAAGGGTTTATGTAACAAATAAGTAGTACTATGTTAATGTAAATTATTTTTTTGTATATAATAATGAATATAATTTCTAGTCATTTTTGATACATTGTAAATAGTTTTTAAAAGTACAAATGGTTTTTTTAGTTATTATTTAATTAAGAAATCTATTTTATTAATTTAAGGTATTTTTGAATTAAATAATATTTTAATAATATAATAATATTATTATTAAATTAATTTTTTATTAAATATAAATGATCTTATAATTTTATGAATGCAGTTAAAATATTTTATTAAGGTTTGAAAGCCATTTCTGTCAAAACCCGTGAATTTTCGATAAATGTTGGTTTTTATTTTAAAATTGAAAATTAACATATATAGAAATTTTTTAGATAAA
Source organism: Viscum album (assembly GCA_963277665.1). NCBI lineage: Eukaryota > Viridiplantae > Streptophyta > Magnoliopsida > Santalales > Viscaceae > Viscum > Viscum album. Next base: position 113,306,772 of record OY728139.1, on the reverse strand, counting down.
ATAAATGTAATTTCTGGAATCAGGATGTCAAAATTATCCAACGGTGAATTTTTCATAATTTTTTGAGACAGTCAAATTTTTGGGTAAAAATTAAATACCGTTTAAATATATAATGTGTTTTATGACATCATAATGACCCAATGTTGATGTAATAAAATACCATAATCCTTATTTTCGGAAAATATTTGTTTTATCATTAAAATAATGTGATTTTGGGTTTTTTTGACTTACTTTTCAAATCATTAATGGACCCCTCAAGACATATTCAACACTTTGCCTTTTTAAATTAATTTCCATGGGAGTGTGACTCATCTCCACATAAGCAACCTTATTATTTTAAGAAGTTCGGACTTGGGCCTTATAAAATATTTTTTTCCTCTTCCATTTTCAAAAAACCATGGGCAAAAACCATGTGATGGTTTTTGGTTTGGATTAATTTAATGTAAGGGGACCCAAACCTAAATAATAAAGAATTCCCTCACCTTTCCTATATAAACCCACCCATGATCCCACTTCCTCCTCACTAAAATCCCTTGGAGTTCGTCCAACCTATGACCTACTCTCTCTAGAATCCTCCCAAGGTGCCCCTAGCTCCCAAGAAGCCTCTCACAAGCCTCTCTCTAGCCTTTGGAAGCACACTTCCAAGAAAAGGGTTTTTTCTTCCTTTCTCATTTTTGTCAACTTTCTTTAAGTTGTATTGTCCTTTTAATTTCAATTATGAATGTTGGGGTATGGTTTCGCACCTCCCCCATACTTCCATATTATTTTTTGAATTATGTTGGACCCCTTTCTCTCTCATTAAATGTCTCCCATGTACACCCGTTACTATGCCGAAATTCCAAAAGGAACTTCTCTCTCTTCTTTTACATTCAAGAAATAATGTTGTATCATGAATCTAAATTCCATTACAATTGTTGGGACATGTATCTATATGGCCTCCTTACTGTACATTACATTTAAATATGATGAGGAACCCTTTTATCTCTCATCAACCATTTTTATGAATTCTTATGTCACGCCGTTACGCTGCCGAAATCGCACCAATTTTCTAAGACAATGCCATTGTGTAGTGAATACCATGCCCATTTCTCCATCAAAGGAATTCACATTTATGCACATTTAATTATTGGTTATAAAGTTTCATTTATGTATTCCACATTCCTTTATCGTGGAATAAATGATTATGTTTTATGAATCCATATTTTATGATCCATGTGGCACACTTATGCATGAATTGAAATGTTTAAGAAGGGTGCGCCCTTATAGCACTCCAATGCATTGGGTAAAGTATAGTATCATGATACGTCATGTGCAATGAGTGTTGAATCATGCTAATTCAAGTGCAACGAGGGTTTACTCATGCTTTATGTGCAATGAGGATATACTCATACTCCATGTGCAATGAGCCTTGGCTCATGCTAATTCCATGTTAAGTGTTGTTTCCACATTTCCATGTTTTGATAATCATGCTTTATCATGCCTTTATGTTCATGATTTTCTTATGCTCTATTGATATGCCTATTGTATAACATGTATTGTACTCCTCATGTTATTCCATGTTTACTCCCTTACTGGGCTTTATTGCTCACCCTTTTCTTATGCATGTCCTCAGGTTATCCCATGCAATGCTAAGTACGAAGGAATGTAGTGGTCATGAAAAAGAAGTTTTCAATAAAGATGTTGTATTTCATGTTTGAAGTTTTTATGTAATGATCCTAATCCCCAAAGACACTAAACCTCTAGATATTCTTTTTTGTATCAAGTGAAGTTTTATGAAATAAATCATGTTTAAGTTGTAATAAAAAAGCAGGGTTGTCATAGTTGGTATCATAGGATAGGTTTAGTTATTTTTGGGATTAGGAAACCCTAGTAAAGCCTTAGATACAAGACGAAGTATAATAAAAATATCCCTAAGTTTTGGTAAGTACTGAGTAAGTGGGTTATCAAGTAAATACATCCCTGTCTGGATACGAGCAGGTAGAGGCGGCTCTGGGACAAATGTATCCTAGGGGTAAAACCCGAAAACATAGCTTTGAGCTAGACTCGAACGGGAACTGGTGCACGACAATGGGCCTTGCTGCACTCTTGGATACGACACTCCCGAGGGATATGTTTTGATAAATTCACAAGCTTAGTATGAACCCTTATTAAGGGAATTAAAAAAATTCCCCTACGAATATATGTTAGAAAGTAGATCATGAAAATCCAAGATTGAAGCCTATAGACTCATGAGTTAAAGAATGAAAGTTTATTTATAAGTCATCAACTTTTGTCTTCGGATTACCCTTTATTTGTTACCCCTAACTTTCCTTTTATTCCATCCAATGGCCAGTAATAGGAGGACTCGGGCTAACAACCGTTGTGAAGATCAGTGTGATGACTGTACTAATGAGATGCCAAATCCAATGGGAGTGGGAATCAAGAATTTTTTCATGCTTCTCTCTCAACTAAATCAAGTTTTGAATAGAAACATGGGTCAAGAGGAACGTTCAACCCCCCCTAATAAACAAAAAGTCGCTATCGAGAGATTCATGAGACAAAGGCCTCCTACTTTTAGTGGATCATCCGATCCCACGATCGCTGAACAATGGATCAACTCCATTGAAAAGATATTCTCCATCCTCCAATGTTCTGAACAAGAGAAGGTTCTCCTGGCGGCTTATCATATGGAGGGTGAAGCTGATCAATGGTGGAAGTTGATCAAAAATATGAAGCCTGAGGAGGAGATCGAGGCGTTGGAATGGAAGGATTTCCAGAAGATGTTTTTTGATAAATATTTTCCGCGCACCCACCGGCTTAAGATGGAAAGGGACTTCCTTTCCCTCAAGAAAAAATATGAAGAATCTATTGGAGCGTACAAGGAAAACTTCACAAGGATTGCACGATATGCTTCTGGCTTTGTCATCACCCCAAAATGCAAGGTCGACCGTTTCTTTGGTGGGATGAAGCCTAGCTTGCGGAAAGAATTAGAGATCCGTGACTTCGACAGCTATGAGGAAATTGTCTGATGTGCCCTCATGGTTGAATAGAGATCGGGGAATCACAGAGGTATCATAGGGAAAAGAAGCGTAAGGTGGAATTCAATGATGGTGGTCCGATGGATAAATCCAACGATGCTAAGAAGATGCAGCACCCCACTTTCCAAAAGTGTGGAAAGAAGCACCTTGGAAATTGCCTTAAGAGGATGAGAAAATGCTTCAGGTGTGGAAGAGATGGGCACATAGCTGTTAACTGTCAGCAAGAAGGACTCGCGGCTGCGATAGAGGAGAGTAACTCTTTGTTCGAACCTCAACGCATTGTTCAATGCTACAAATGCAAAGAATCGGGTCATTTTGCAAATCGGTGCCCTAATCCAAGGGTTATCGGAGGCAACCAACAACCTCCAAGATAGCAAGGAAGAGCTTTTTCCATCACTTCTGCCAAAGTGAACCCCGAAAACGAAGTGGTGACAGGCACACTCATTATTCATTCAAGAATAGCGAACATACTTTTTGATTCAGGTTCTACGCATTCTTTTATATCTCGAAAGTTTAGTAGAACAATCCCAGCACCACCACAAATCAAGGAAGTAAAGATGTCGGTGAGTACAGCAAATGGGGAAATCATTGAATCCCATGAATATAAGTCCTCCCATGTTATAATATGTGGATTGAATTTCCCTGTGAACCTCGTCATACTCCCACTGGTGGAATTTGATGCAATTCTTGGCATGGATTGGCTTTCCTTATATAGAGCCAATATAAATTGTCGGGAGAGGGAAATCACACTCCATATGGAGAATCGACCCCCGATTCTTTACAAGTGTCAGGAGGAAGATGAATATCCTTTAGCTCCATCATCTCAAGCATGGATATTACTGCCCTATGATCATGCATATCTGGCTCAGATGATTGAGTCCAATGAAGAAACCATCCTTGAAGAAATGCCTATTGTGAGGGAATTCACTGAAGTGTTTCCCGAGGAACTGCCTGGTCTTCCTCCAAGAAGAGATGTTGAGTTCTCAATTGAACTTATACCAGGGGAGCTACCAATATCCAAGACTCCATATAGAATGGCTGTTGTAGAGCTTGAAGAGCTGAAGAAACAACTACATGAGAATCTGGATAAAGGGTTTATACGCCCAAGTGCTTCACCATGGGGTGCACCAGTCCTCTTCGTCAAGAAGAAGGATGGGTCAATGCGGCTTTGCATCGATTATCGTGAACTAAAAAATCACAATAAAGAACAAGTATCCTCTCCTAAGAATCGATGACTTGTTTGATCAGCTGCGTGGAACACAATACTTCTCCAAGGTGGATTTACGGTCGGGATATTATCAAGTAAGGGTGAAGAAGGAAGATGTCCTCAAGACTGCTTTTCGTACAAGATACGGGCACTATGAATTCATAGTAATGCCTTTAGGACTCACCAATGCTCCAGCAATATTCATGGAACTGATGAATAGAGTCTTTAGAGATTACCTTGACAAATTTGTGGTTGTATTTATAGATGATATTCTAATATACTCCAAAACCAAGGAGGATCATGAGTAGCATTTAAAAACTATACTAGAGACTTTGCGCAAGGATACGCTCTATGAAAAGTACAACAAGTGTGAGTTCTGGTTGAAGGAGGTCTCATTCTTGGGCCATATCATCACAAGAAATGGAATATCTGTGGACCCCTCCAAAATAGATGCAATTGAGGGATGGCCAAGGCCAACATCGGTAATAGATATCCGTAGCTTCTTGGGGTTAGCTGGATATTATCGACGATTTGTGAGAAATTTATCACGATTGTCCAAACCACTTACCAAGATAACTCGAAAGGGAGTAAAGTTTTATTGGAGTGATGATTGCGAAGAAAGCTTAAAGGAGTTGAAAAGAAGGCTTATCACTGCACCCGTGCTCACTTTACCCACAAGTGGGGAGCTTTTTGTAGTATTCAGTGATGCTTTGAAGAAGGGATTAGGATGTGTGCTGATGAAGAATGATAAAGTGATATCCTATGCCTCAAGGCAGTTGAAAATCCATTAGCAAAACTATCCAACACATGATCTGGAGTTAGCGGTGGTGATCTTTGCCTTGAAAATCTAGCGGTATTATCTCTATGGGGATATATGTGAGATATATACTGACCACAAGAGTCTTAAATATATATTTACATAGAAAGAGCTTAATATGCTTCAAAGAAGATGGATAGAGCTCATCAAGGATTATGACTATTCAATACATTACCACCCTGGGAAAGCGAACAAGGTGGTAGATCCCCTAAGTAGAAAGGAACCAGAAATTCTATCAATGATGAGAATTTAGAAGGATCCAATCTTCTTAGACTTGATGAATATGGATGTGGGAATCATAAAGAAGGGAACATCATCAATCCTTTCACAAATGATTGCTCAACCATATCTTTTGGAATGGTTAAAGGATGCTCAAAAGGATGATGTGGGAATTAAAGAAAAAGTGGGAGCTATCAAAAAGGGGAAATCCTCAGAGTTTAATGTTAATGAAGAAGGAATTGTGCGGTTTGGGAAAAGACTATGTGTTCCATCAAGTCCGGATCGGAAGAAGGAACTTTTGGATGATGCATATAGTTAAAATTTCTCTATTCACCCAGGGAGAACAAAGATGTATTGAGATCTCTGAGAAAACTATTGGTGGGATAATATAAAGAAGGATATCGCTGAGTATACATCAAAGTGCCTGGTGTGTCAGCAAGTGAAGGAAGAGAGGCAGAAGTATAAGGGGATGATGCAACCATTGCCCATACCAGAACGGAAATGGGAGAACATCACCATGGACTTTGTCACCGGACTTCCAAGGACATCCAAAGGAAACAATGAAATATGGGTTGTTGTGGATCGTCTAACAAAGACTAAACACTTCATTGCTATTTGGGAGGATTTCTCATTGGACCAGCTGGCACAGATATATATCAGGGAAGTGGTAAGGTTGCATGGAGTACCACTATCTATTGTGTCTGATCGAGATCCAAGATTCACCTCTATGTTTTGGAAGAGTCTTCAACATGCTCGGAATACTTAACTGAACTTTAGTACATCCTATCATCCTCAAACTGATGGCCAATCCGAGAGGACTATCCAAACACTTGAGGATATGTTGAGAGCATGCTCAATAAACTTTAAAGGATGATGGGGTCAACATCTTCCTCTGGTTGAGTTATCTTATAATAACAGTTTCCACTCAAGAATCCAAATGGCACCATATGATGCCTTGTATGGGAAAAGGTGCAGAACACCGGCATGTTGAGATGAGGTCGGTGAACGTAAGCTTCTTGGATCAGAAATGGTTGAAGAAATGGTGGAGAAGGTGAAAACCATTCAAAAGCATATCAAGGCATCCCAGAGTCGACAGAAGAGTTATGCAGATAATCGTCGACGAGACATTGAGTTTAAAGTTGGAGACATGGTTTTTCTACACATATCTCCGTGGAAGAAGGTCATGAGGTTTGGAAAGAAATGGATGTTAAGTCCAAGGTACATCGGCCCCTTGGAGATTCTTGATCGTGTCGGGGCTGTGGCCTATTGACTACCACTTCCACCTATTATGGCCAAAGTACATGATGTCTTTCATGTATCCCTCTTAAGTAAGTACATACCAGACCCTTCACATGTACTCTCTTCTAAGGTGGTACAATTGAAGACGATCTTTCTTATGAGGAGCAACCAGTGAAGATCTTAGATCGTAGAGAAAAAGTTATACGAAATAAGACAATGCCCCTCGTCAAGGTGTTGTGGAGAAACCACAAGTTTGAAGAAGCGACTTGGGAATTGGAGGAAAATATGAATCTAAGTTACCCACATCTGTTTTAGTGTGGGAAAAGGGAAAATTTCGAGGGAGAAATTTCTTAAGGGGGGAATATTGTAACGACCCAAAGTTTCATTAATGGAAATACCTCTTGATCTAATTAAATGTCTATTTATGTTTTTATAAGATGTAAACTTCTTTGGTTTTATGTTAATAATTGTGACCATTGTTAATAGAGCCGTTGAACAGTGATCACATGATTAGTATAAATATAGGACCTTAACAAATCCAATTTACTCAGACAAAAGAAGCGATGACCTCATCCAGTAGAATTTCCCCATACGAAGCCCATTTGTCGGAGCTCGGAAAAGAGGTGACGTCCTTGGGCTTCGCCCTTGACCAAGCCCAAGCTGAGCTTTACCATTTCAAGCTCGAACGGGGCCGTCTATGGGAAAAGTGGATGTTGATAGAGATTACTACTCGAGCGATGTTATCCGAACCACCCCATGAGTCTGTCACCATCGCACACCTTACCCTTAGGTCTTATGCGGCTGTTTTAAGGGGTTATGTAACAAATAAGTAGTACTATTTTCATGTACATTATTTTTTTTATATAATAATGAATATAATTTCAAGTCATTTTTGATACGTTGTAAATAGTTTTTAAAAGTACAAATGGTGTTTTTTGTTATTATTTAATTAAGAAATCTATTTTATTAAATTAAGGGATTTTTGAATTAAATAATATTTTAATAAAATAATAATATTATTATTAAATTAATTTTTTATTAAATATAAATGATCTTATAATTTTATGAATGCAATTAAATTTTTTTATTAAGGTTTGAAAGCCATTTCTGTCAAAACCCGTGAATTTTTTATAAATGTTGGTTTTTATTTTAAAACTGAAAATTAACATATTTAGAAATTTTTTTTAGATAAAATAAATGTCATTTCTGGAATTAGGACGTCGAAATTATCCAACGGTGAATTTTTCATAATTTTCTGAGACAGTCAAATTTTTGGGTAAAAATTAAATACTGTTTAAATATATAATGTGTTTTATGACATCATAATGACCCAATGGTGATGTAATAAAATACCATAATCTTTATGTTCGGACAATATATGTTTTATCATTAAAATAATGTGATTTTGGGTTTGTTTTACTTACTTTTCAAAGCATTAATGGACCCCTCAAGACTTATTCAAAACTTTGCCTTTTTAAATTAATTTCCATGGGAGTGTGACTCACCTCCACATAATCAACCTTATTATTTTAAGAAGTTAGGACTTGGGCCTTATAAAATATTTTTTTCCTCTTCCCTTTTCAAAAAAACATGGGCAAAAACCATGGGATGGTTTGTGGTTTGGAATAATTTAATGTAAGGGGATCCAAACCTAAATAATAAAGAATTCCCTCAACTTTCCTATATAAACCCACCCAAACTCCCACTTCCTCCTCACTATAATCACTTGGAGTTCATCCAACCTCTGACCTACTCTCTCTAGAATCCTCCCAAGGTTCCCCAAGCTCCCAAGAAGCCTCTCACAAGCCTCTCTCTAGCCTCTGGAAGCACACTTCCAAGTAAGGGTTTTTCTTCCTTTCTCATTTTTGTTAATTTTCTTTAAGTTGTATTGCCCTTTTAATTTAAATTATGAATTTTGGGGTATGGTTTAGCACCTCCCCCATACTTTCCTATTATTATTTTAATGATGGAAGACCCCTTTCTCTCTCATTAAATGTCTCCCATGTACACCCGTTACTATGTCGAAATTCCGAAAGGAACTTCTCTCTCTTCTTTTACATTCAAGCAATAATGTTGTATCATGAATCTAAATTCCATTACAATTGTTGGGACATGTATCTATATTTACTAATTACTGTCCATTACATGTAAATATGATGAGGAACCCCTTTCTCTCTCATCAACCATTTTTATGAATTCTTATGTCACGCCGTTACGCTGCCGAAATCGCACCAATTTTCTAAGCCAATGCGATTGTGTAGTGAATACCATGACCATTTCTCCATCAAGGGTATTCAACTTTATGCACATTTAATTATTAATTATAAAGTTTTATTTATTAATTCCACATTCCTTTATCGTGGAATAAATGATTATGTTTTATGAATCCATGTTTTATGATCCATGTGGCACACTTATGCATGAAATGAAATGTTTAAGAAAGGTGCGCCCTTATAGCGCTCCAATGTATTGGGTAAAGTATAGTGTCATGATACGTCATGTGAAATGAGTGTTGAATCATGCTAATTCAAGTGCAACGAGGGTTTACTCGTGCTTTATGTGCAATGAGGATTTACTCATGCTCCATGTGCAACGAGCCTTGGCTCATGCTAATTCCATGTTAAGTGTTGTTGCCACATTTCCATGTTATGATTATCATGCTTTGTCATGCCTTTATGTTCATGCTTTTCTTATGATCTATTGATATGCCTATTGTCTAACATGTATTGTACTTATCTTGATCTAATTAAATGTCTCTTTATGTTTATATAAGATGTCAACTTCTTTGGTTTTATGTTAAGAATTTTGACCGTTGTTAATATAGCCATTGAACAGTGACCACATGATTAGTATAAATATAGGATCTTAACAAATCCAATTTACTCAGACAAAAGAAGCGATGACCTCATCTAGTAGAATTTCTCCATACGAAGCCCATTTTTCGGAGCTTGGAAAAGAGGTGGCATCCTTGGGCTTCGCCCTTGACCAAGCCCAAGCTGAGCTTCACCATGTCAAGCTCGAATGGTACTGTCTACGGGAAAAGTGTAAGTTGATAGAGATTACCACTCGAGCGATGTTATCCGAGCCACCCCAAGAGTCTTTCACCATCGTACACCTTACCCTTAGGTCTTATGCGGCTGTTTTAAGGGGTTATGTAACAAATAAGTAGTACTATGTTCGTGTACATTATTTTTGTATATAACAATGAATATAATTTCTAGTCATTTTTGATACATTGTAAATAGTTTTTAAAAGTACAAATGGTGTTTTTAGTTATTATTTAATTAAGAAATCTATTTTATTAAATTAAGGGATTTTTGAATTAAATAATATTTTAATAAAATAATAATAATATTATTAAATTAATTTTTTATTAAATATAAATGATCTTATAATTTTATGAATGCAATTAAAATTTTTTATTAAGGTTTGAAAGCCATTTCTGTCAAAACCCGTGAATTTTCGATAAATGTTGGTTTTTATTTTAAAAGTGAAAATTAAAATATTTAGAAATTTTTTTAGATAAAATAAATGTCATTTCTGGAATCAGGACGTCGAAATTATCTAACGGTTAATTTTTCATAATTTTCTGAGACAGTCAAATTTTTGGGTAAAAATTAAATACCGTTTAAATATATAATGTGTTTTATGACATCATAATGACCCAATGGTGATGTAATAAAATACCATAATCCTTATTTTCGGACAATATATGTTTTATCATTAAAATAATGTGATTTTGGGTTTGTTTAACTTACTTTTCAAAGCATTAATGGACCCCTCAAGACATATTCAACACTTTGCCTTTTTAAATTAATTTCCATGGGAGTGTGACTCACCTCCACATAATCAACATTATTATTTTAAGAATTTAGGTCTTGGGCCTTATAAAATATTGTTTTCCTATTCCCTTTGAAAAAAAACATGGGCAAAAACCATGGGAAGGTTTGTGGTTTGGATTAATTTAATGTAAGGGGACCCAAACCTAAATAATAAAGAATTCCCTCACCTTTCCTATATAAACCCACCCAAGATCCCACTTCCTCCTCACTAAAATACCTTGGAGTTCGTCCAACCTCTTCCCTAATCTCTCTAAAATCCTCCCAAGGTGCCCTAAGCTCTCAAGAAGACAATTCCCCTCATCAAGGTGTTGTGGAGAAACCACAAGTTTGAAGAAGTGACTTGGGAATCAGAGGAAAAGATGAAGCTAAGTTACCCACATCTGTTTTAGTGTGGGAAAAGGAAAAATTTCGAGGGCAAAATTTCTTAAGGGTGGAATGTTGTAATGACCCAAAGTTTCATTAATAGAAATCCCTCTTGATCTAATTAAATGCCTCTTTATGAAAAATGTTTTTATAAGATTTCAAATTCTTTGGTTTTTTGTTAAGAATTTTGACCGTTGTTAATATAGCCGTTGAACAGTGACCACATGATTAGTATAAATATAGGACCTTAACAAATCCAATTTACTCAGACAAAAGAAGCGATGAACTCATCTAGTAGAATTGATCCATAAAAGCCCATTTTTCAGAGCTCGGAAAAGAGGTGGCATCTCTGGGCTTCACCCTTGACCAAGCCCAAGCTGATCTTCACCAAGTCAAGCTCTAATGGGACCATCTACGGGAAAAGTGGAAGTTGATAGAGATTACCACTCGAGCGATGTTATCCGAGCCACCCCAAGAGTCTGTCACCATCGCACACCTTACCCTTAGGTCTTATGCGGCTGTTTTAAGGGGTTATGTAACAAATAAGTAGTACTATGTCCATGTACATTATTTTTTGTATATAATAATGAATATAATTTCTAGTCATTTTTGATACATTGTAAATAGTTTTTAAAGTAAAAATGGTGTTTTTAGTTATTATTTAATTAATAAATATATTTTATTAAATTAAGTTATTTTTGAATTAAATAATATTTTAATAAAATAATAATATTTTTATTAAATATAAATGATCTTATAATTTTATGAATGTAGTTAAAATTTTATATTAAGGTTTGAAAGCCATTTCTGTCAAAACCCGTGTATTTTCTATAAATGTTGGTTTTTATTTTAAAAGTGAAAATTAACATATTTAGAAATTTTTTTAGATAAAATAAATTTTATTTCTGGAATCAGGACGTCAAAATTATCCAACGGTGAATTTTTCAAAATTTTCTGAGACAGTCAAATTTTTGGGTAAAAATTAAATAACGTTTAAATATATAATGTGTTTTATGACATCATAATGACCCAATAGTGATGTAATAAAATACCATAATCCTTATGTTCGTCTAATATATGTTTTATCATTAAAATATTGTGATTTTGGGTTTGTTTTACTTACTTTTCAAAGCATTAATGGACCCCTCAAGACATATTCAACACTTTGCATTTTTAAATTAATTTCCATGGGAGTGTGACTCACCTCTACATAAGCAACCCTAATATTTTCAGAAGTTAGGACTTTGGACTTATAAAATATTGTTTTCCTCTTCTATTTTCCAAAAACCATGGGCAAAAACCATGGGATGGTTTGTGGTTTGGGTTAATTTAATGTAAGGGGATCCAAACCTAAATAATTAAGAATTCCCTCACCTTTCCTATATAAACCCACCCAAGCCCCCCCTTAATCCTCACTCAAAGACCTTGGATTTAGTTCAACTTCTACTCTACTCTCTCTAGAATCCTCCCAAGGTGCCCAAAGATCCCAAGAAGCCTCTCACAAGCCTCTCTCTAGCCTTTGGAAGCACACTTCCAAGTAAGGGTTTTTTCTTCCTTACTCATTTTTGTCAATTCTCTTTAAGTTGTATTGCCCATTTAATTTCAATTATGAATGTTGGGGTATGGTTTCGCACCTCCCTCATACTTCCCTCTTTATGTTTGAATGATGGGATACCCCTTTCTCTCTCATTTAATGCCTCCCATGTACACCCGTTACTATGCCGAAATTACGAAAGGAACTTCTCCCTCCTCATTTACATTCAAGCAATACTTTTGTATCATGAAACTAAATTCCATTACAATTGTTGGGACATGTATCTATATAACCTCCTTACTGTACATTACATGTAAATATGATGAGTAACCCCTTTCTCTCTCATCAACCTTTTTTATGAATTCTTATGTCACGCCGTTACGCTGGCGAAATCGCACCGATTTTCTATGCCAATGTCATTGTGTAGTGAATACCATTCCCATTTCTCCATAAAGGGTATTAACCTTTATGCACATTTACTTATTGATTGTAAAGTTTCATGTATAAATTCCACATTCCTATATCATGGAATAAATGATTATGTTTTATGAATCCATGTTTTATGATCCATGTGGCACACTTATGCATGAAATGAAATGTTTAAGAAGGGTGCACCCTTATAGCGCTCCAATGCATTGGGTAAAGTATAGTATCATGATACGTCATGTTCAATGAGTGTTTACTCATGCTAATTCAAGTGCAATGAGGGTTTACTCGTGCTTCATGTGCAATGAGTATTTACTCATGCTTTATGTGCAATGAGCCTTGGCTCATGCTAATTCCATGTTAAGTGTTGTTGCCACATTTCTATGTTATGATTATCATGCTTTATCATGTCTTTATGTTCATGTTTCTTTTATGCTCTATTGATATGCTTATTGTCTAACATGTATTGTACTTCTCATGTTATTCCATGTGTACTCCCTTACTGGGCTTTATATATCACCCTTTTCTTATGCATGTCCTCAGGTTATCCCATACAATTCTAAGTACAAAGGAATGTAGTGGTCATGTAAAGGAAGTTTTCAATAAAGATGTTGTATTTCATGTTTCATGTTTTTATGTAATGATCCTAAGCCCCAAAGACACTAAACCTCTCGATCTTATTTGTTTTATCAAGTGAAGTTTTTTGTAATAAATCATGTTTAAGTTGTAATAAAAAAGCAGGGTTTTCATAGTTATAGTCACTAAAAATACCATAAAGTATAGTGTAAGAAGAAATAATCATGATGGGGAATCACATAATCATGAAAAATCACATAATATATGCATAAATAAATATTATTTCGTTAATATATGATTATTTTTTATCATCATTCATTCATAGTATTTATCTATTTAAATCCTTCACAATGTCTCATAAATAGTTTTTGAATTTCCAAGCCATATACCCCATGAGTTTCAAAATAGGTGTGCAGAAAGGCCTTTTTTTTGAAGCACGTGATGATTGAGTATAGTTCAATGTGACCCTTTTAAAGTTATTAACCCTAGGTACCTCTATTCCATAGCCACGTCAACACATAATATCTAGACATGGATTTAATTTTTTCAAAACTACTCTCTCTATCCTTTATAAAAATTCTAGGACATTTTTCTATTCACCGACTCATCCTTAAAAATATTCTTAGAAATTTCCAAATGGATCACACTAATGTTTTCTCAACCTATTTTCAAAATATTATCTAAAACTATCCTCTGATTCCTACTATAGTTTCCCAAGATAACCATACATATATATTACATTATTTTTGTTAATATTTTTTGCATTAATAAAACACATGCCTAAGTACCGTAATAGTTTAGTGTCTTTGGAAACATGGAAACACATAAAAATGTTCCATAGGTAAATTGTATCAACTTCTACTATGATAGTTATAACATGAACCCTTATTATACATATCATAAGTGTTATATTTCTTCATAATCTGGGTAAAGGAGACATAAAAAATTGTGTGATTAGATGAACAGTAAGGTTAAACAAGGGAAATATATAAGCACAACATAAACATAAGGGAATGAGAACACGTGAATTACATTTGAAAAACACAAACTTGATATCAAATATCATAATCTTGAGTCATGGAATGAGTATTGGAAATTCATATGACATTAATCATAAGGTAATGAAACAATACCAAAAATGATAGAATAACATTGTCACGAGATATAAATATATAGAATAAAATAAATCATAGAATATAATTTCCATATTAGTCATGGATCATTGAAAAGCCTATCATAGTGGAAATAGTTCACTCATCAGACCATAATTATATTCAAGGTTTACTCCTAAGACCATCATAGTGGAAAAATTCCCTTGTTAAGTCGAGTTTAGTCGTCGTTCATGTCCTATCAATCACATGAGATATAAATAATTAACTAATTCAATGGAGGGAGATATAAGTCCCACTTATCACTTAATGAAAACTATATTTATATATTCTATAAGATAATAAAACATTATTAATATCATAACCCTTTAAATTAAATGGGTTTCATAACTATTTCATCATATTATAAACTATGGAAAAGAAACAAGTTTTATAATCAATTCATCATTTCATCATAGAATAACTTGTGGAAAAAAATGTTCATTTCATTAGAATTTCATTATGATATAATGCATGGAAGAGAAATGGGTTTCATAAACATCATTCCATCATACACATAAAATATTAAGAGAAAGAATAAGAATGGAATACATGGATCATATCTCTAGAAAGTCATAGGTAACATTAACAGATGTCATCTTAAATGGAAAATTATTTTGAACAATCATTTAAAACATTATGTGAGGAAAATACCCTTTCCTCCTTAATTTTTTTTTTCAAACATAAAAAAATTTAAATTCTATTTCTTTGAAAATAATATTTAATTAAAAAAAAAAGAATGCTTGAAATAAAATAATGTTCATGATGATGGGAATTTTTGTTCTTGTTTTACTTGTTAAAAAAATGATTCATGTCATATTTGTAGTAAAAGACTGATGCCCATTGTTTGGAAAACATCACGAAGATTCATTTATTTATTTTTCAAATTCAAACATGGGAAAATAGTATTTTAAAAATCACCAGAAAATAATAAAATAATTTGATAACATTTATAGGGAAAATGGTTTTGTATGAAAACACATTTCATACCAAAGAGAAAAGTAATGTTGTATTTTAATAAAAACATTTTCAAAATTATTTTCCCTCTAAAAGAGTGTAAAAATGGAACCTATAAATAGAAATATCATGAATAAAAAATGGAGTATAAAATTATTAATTTTCATGAGAGATTTATCATAATATTTTATCATTAGAAAAATAATAATAAACAAACCCAAAAAATGATGAGATTGTAACATAAATTAAATTACACTTTGGTAACATTGAATCATTAGTCCCAGGAAAGAATAAAAAAAAATTTAACATATAATATTCTTAAGACAAATAAATTCATGATATGACATGTATAAGGGGTTATGTATACACCTCATGAAATAATATAGGTGCATAACAAAACATAAATCTCAATGAAAGAAAAAAATGAGAAAACAATCCCCTAAGATAATTATTGACTTCCATAATAGAAATTAAAACCAACTATATGATAAATATAATGATATTATATATCTAATAGAAAAAATAATTATATACATCATACCATATATGATTATCTTATGACCTTTTATTAACAATTCCATGTTAATATCAGTTTAAAGTAATAATTTATTTGTTTTTCATATGTATTATGATTTGTTATTTTTTGGTCCTCATGATTTTAACATGATTTCAAAATCTTCATATTGTTAAAACTAATATATGTACAATATATATTCATTATATATGTATTTATGGTAATCTATAAAACATAGTGAGTGGAAATGAAATAGACAATTCTTGGATAAAGTAGGTCATACGTACACATAAACATTGCTTATTTTCTTGTCAGATTGAATTAAATAAAGTTAAATGATATTATTTAATTTTAAGAATAATGTTTTTGAAAAATATATATCATATGTTCCTTAAAACCTTCCTTATTATCTTCCATGTAAATTATGAATGAATCACATCTCTTCATGAGGCTGTAGTCTGCTATACACATGAGTGACATTATTGTATTCCCACAAAATGGAAAGTTTGAAGCTATGTATGATATAATATTTGTAGAAGTATAAATATATCATAAAAATAATATAGAAATATTAAATTCATCATTATAAAATTCCTGGAGTGGTGGTAACAGAAAAAATTAATGCCATTGGTAAGCAAGTTGGTAGTTTGTTGTACACACAAACAATGATTTTGTAACACTTTTGATAGAAGTGGAGATAGTTGTCGGTAATTTCCATAACATAACAAAATAAAATTATATGTTAGATACTAAGTTTGTTATATAATTATATTTTATTATGAATTCAATTAGTATGGGGATAAAATAAATCAAAATCTATATTTGATGAATATTATTTTTTCTTCAATTGTCTTCCAAGGGTTTTCACAAAAAGCCTTCCTATGATGATTTATGTAAAAAAATATGTATTATATATTGAGATAAGGGAATATAAGATGTTATTTTGGTATGTATCATATGAACAATTAGGTATTTCATGTTTGAATAATAATGGATAGGGGTGACCTTTATAATTGAGGTGTGTGGTACACTTGTAATTATTTTCAAAAGAAAAAGAGTACCCAAGTTTTTCACAAGCCAAAAGGGTCCAATATAGATCTAATTGGAAATATAGATATTATAATTTCAAAATATATACATCTAATTTATTTTAGATAACTTTATAATTCATGTTAACCATCTTTTTGTTAGTATAACCCCCGATAAAGTATTTTTACCTTAACCTAGGAAAATATTTTCTAAATTTTTTACAATTAACTTTTTTAAAAACTCCATAGTATGTATTAGATAATAAAAATTATTTCAATTTCAAATATTTAATCCATTTTTCTAAATTATATTCAAATAAGTGGAAGGAATTTATTTAAAAAAAAACCCTACATGCACGATGAGAAAGTGGGGTTTAAAAGAGAAAATGTTCAAATGTGTAAAATGTTTTTATATCAACATTCAAAATGATTTTTTAGAATGACCTAAATTGGATTAATGGATTAATATTTTATCTAATTTTACTTTAGAAAAAATTTATTACATAATTTAACTTTAAAAATAAATTAATCAAAAATATATTTTTCAATTAAATTTCCATATGGTAAACTATTCATACAAAAATGAAACATTTTAGAAAAATCCCAAAAAATTACCAAAAGATTATTTGGACATGATTATTTTAAAAATCAAGTATATTTTATAAAAAAAAATTTCTAACATGTTGACAAAATAATTTTCTTATTTTTCAAAAAATTGATGAAAATCATTTTTTGAAAAAAAAACATATTTTTGAAACATATAAATCCTTTACCGAAAGTTAAGAACATTTTTTTTGTAAAACCATTATAACTAATATTTAAAATGGATTATTAATATTCATATATTTATGTTTAATAGATTTTTTATAACTGTCACATTTAAATAACTTAACTAATAATATATTTCTGTTTTGTTAAATCATAGTGTCATGTGTAACATAAGTTAACCATGTTTTTCATATATCATGAGATTTTCTTGTTGTTGTGTGTAACACAATAATAAAATTGTGTTCCATGTAATGAAATAATTCAAATAAATTTAATTTATTTGAAAAAATTCAGTAATTCTCGGTGTGTTACATTAAATGATATTTGAGTAATGTAATTCATTTAATATAATGTTTTGAGTGACAATTTAATTATATTATAATTATATTTTAGTTATTATTAATTAATAAATGATATAAATAGTTAATTATTATAAATATTAAATGTGTGTGTTCATGTGTGGGTATTTTTTTAGTTGATATTTTTTTTAAAATATATAATTTTTTATAATATTTACCAAAATTTCATTATATAAATAATTATAAATAATAATATTTATATTAGGAAGTGTACATGAATGGGATGTGGTGGTCAGTTGGTCAAATGAATTAAATTATAATTATTTGAATCTAGTTACATTGTTATTTCCATGTTTTGGAGGAATTATTATTCAATTTTTTTGAATACAACTTGTCTACTTAAGATAATATAAAGTTTAATAACTTATTATAATTTTTTTAATTACCTATTGTATATAAAAAGTTATTTTAATTATTAATTTTTTTATATAAAAAGTGAGTTTGTAATTTCTAAAATGAAAATGTTATTATTATATAATGAATTATAAATTTCATAATTAATTGTTAGGTGTTCCATGATGCAGATCAAATAATTAGTTATGGGTTTTTAGTTATATTAATATACAATATTATTTTATTAATTATTAGTGATGATTTTTATATTATATATTTTGTTAGTTGTGTGGATGATTCTTCCTAATTATTTCATAAACCTTCATTTCCACATATCTAATGCCTTTATGGTTTTATAAATTTTATATATAGTTGGAGAGTCATTCTATGTTTAGTGAACGAAAAAAACATTCATTCTCATTGATAGGGTTAATTTATTTGACAACCAATCTCTATTATTTAATGTTTTTACTGTAATAATATTGTTCAATGAGTGTATCCTTACTCTAAATGTATCTAATCATGCTATATTAAAAATGCATGGATCATTTTTAGTTTTAAATTAGTTATTAATGGATTTTTTTATTAATTATTATCCATATTAATTCCTTAATTATAAAGAGGTTTATCAAGTTTATATTAGATGGTAATTTTATATTACTTAAGATTAATTATTTTTAATATTCTACATAACCTATGAGGATTGGAATGGTATAGTGTTGATAAAAAAATAATTTTAATAATGTTTTTTCTATAATAATGTTTATAAAACATTAGCTAATGAAATCAACATGGGTATTATTAAAACATGTAATGACTATAAAGAAACATTATAGATAAAATATTGCAATATTTTTTTTATAAAAGAATGATTATTATGCCTAATTGACATGGGTATTATTTCACATTTTAAATATTCTCTTAATAATAAAGAATATCTATAGGTCCTTACTCATAATGTATGATAGTCATAAAACCATCAATGTTGAATAAATAAATAATACAAATATATTAATTCTTATATTATAAGAGTTATGGTAAAATTAATTGACTAAGGGACATTCTATGTTAAATATTAGTTAATGATATTGATTTATTTTTCAGAGTAAATGTTTGTAGGACTTTGGTTTTAATTTTGATTCTATAATAATGTGATGAATCTCCTTTGGTATTTCAATTATAGTGGCATATGGTTATATAAATTCAGATAAGGATTCAAGAGTTATCGTAACATCCTTCCCCATCTCATTTGCTTGAGAGGGTGGAGGAATGCTACTTAGACTTAAGCGACATCCCCTGGGTACCAAAGTCTAGAAATAAATTCCGAGGGATCAAGAACAATTGGGGAATGATTTCCCCTTTGAAATAAAATCAACTGACTAAACTATCCACTATCAACATACTAAATAATACATGTCAACCAAACAACGCTACCCATACATTACTAGGAGTCAACAAAATGAACAAACACATCCATACCATTATCAAAGAATAATACAAACAAACCACAATAATAGAACTATCAGATTACAAAGTGGAAGACTAAACAACATGACTCCAAAAGAACTAGGACACCATCCATAGCTCCACACCAAGATCCATGATCCAAGACCCACAACATCAACAAATCATCATGCCAAATCGCTAACAAAGTGAGATGCTTTACACTTATCTGCATCCCCGAATACAAAATCTAAAAAAATCACCCATGTTCCAAATCTATGGGTGAGTGCAAATATTCAATAGTTTTTCCCCGAATTACTTCCCTACACACACCACTAGGATAAAACCATTAGCACATTTATATAAATAAATCATTAAATAGTTCAACAATTACCAATAAGCTAAATACACCCACACCAAGAAACATTTACCCGAACCATAAAACCCATGTAAAAACCAAACAACCATGCCATAAGCCATTTCACCATCACACATTATCCCAAACAGTTCTATCTTGTAAAGAATCACATAACAAGGCAACCAAAATAGTGGAGCTTCCATACAAACTGTTTATTGCATTCTAACTAGTGGTGCTTCCCAACCACTATCCTTTAAGGTTGGTCCTTCCATCCAATATCTATAACCTTTTTATAGTGTTAGTACCCTTCCACTTCGCACACAATAAATACAATCCATAATAATTAATCAACCAATAATCATGAAGCACCAAGACCACATAATAAGCACACCATAATTTCCAACACCTGCCAATTCAATTAAATAAACAAACCATTTATTGAAAACACCCTTTAACAAAATTTCCATGCCCAACCACATTTCATTAAAAAACTCTTAATTGAAAACAATCTTTTATAAAACATTTTCACAATCAACCACGAATGATTTTAAAATCAACGTTTTAAAATCACACAATAAATCCCTTTTTGCAATAATAGCCTATTTTCCCCAAATTGCACCAAATCATCACCAAATGTGTTTCCAACAAGGTTTTCACATCATTATCACAATTAATTTCAAGAAAAACAAATTAATTATATCCAAAACCACTAGTTCTAACCATGTGGATTTGGGAGAGAAGCCACCTACCTTTAGGGTTCTGGAGAATTCGACCCACAAGCAACTGCACCCTAATCTGGACAACCACTCCACCAAAAACACTCTATATGTCCTTCCCTATCACCAAAAAGCCTTAATATAAACATACAAGGAAACAAAAAACCCTATATATACACAAAATGGGTGTAGATATAGAAAACTGAGAGGGCAGAAGAGTAGATCTAGAAAAAACCAAAAAGAACATGGCGATGAGACTTACCAGAGAAGAATCAGCTCAACAACACCAAGAAAACCCATTTATTTGTTTCTAAAATGAGTGGGAGAGCACCAATAACCCCTGAGAAGAATAAAATCCGAGTGAGTATTGAATGGGATAATGTTTGGGAGTCTTTAGGGAAATCCTGACTAATCCTGGATTTTTAAAAACTCATTTTATGGGCTGCACGGTTAACTCACACGATTAAACAAACCGTGTGCTAACTATGCACCTTCTACTTCCTAGAAGGGACACCTCACGTGACCCACCCCATAATGTTAGTTAAATCGTACACAAGCTATGTGTATCCTAGTACCCACACAGTTCATCTCGCATAGTTTCTCCCAACCGTGCTCAAACCGTGCAGCATTAAAAAGGCCTCCAAAGTTTTTTAAAACCTTCCCAAACTCATCCAACACATCCCAAGAACATTAAACACCTAAAAAGTAATAAGAAATGATACACAACACAAACTGGTGGTTCTACATTCTCTAATCTATTGGACTTTCTATCCTCAAAAGTAAAGAACCATCTCTTTACCGAAAGAGCTCGGGCCATTTATCAACCATCTCTTTCTCCTGCTCCCAAGTGTCCTCATGAATCTGACCATGCTACCAAAAAACCCAAAATAAACTGATTCATTTACCATGAAATAATTTCTCTTACCTATCCACAATTTTTACTAGACGTTCACCAAGGAAGCATCCGATTCTAGCTCAACATGATCCCGAAGAATCACATGGTCATGATCTGGATGATACTTTTTAAATTGCAACACATGAAACACATTGTGCACCACACTAAACCATAGTGGAAAATCCAACTGATAAGACACCTCTCCAATCCTATCAAGTATTTCAAAAGGCCCAATATACCTCAGATATAACTTACCATTCTTTCTATACCAATGATGTACCATCCTAGTAAAGATTCTAAAAAACACATGATCACCCACCTCGAATGATAACAGTCGTCGATGATGGTCTGCATATGATTTCGAATTAATTTGAACCGTTTCCATCCTCTTTCTGATCAACTTGATCTTATCCATAGTCTCTTGGACAAGACTCAGTCCAATCATCGAAGTCTCACCCGTTTCCACCCAACATAGTGGAGAATGACACAAATGCCCATACAATGCCTCATACAGATCCATATGTATCGAAGTTTGATAACTATTATTATAGGAGAACTCCACCAATAGAAATTTCTCCTCCCATGAACCACAAAAATCCATTACATAAGCCCTTAACATATCATTTAAGGTTTTTATCAACCTCTCAGATTGGCCATTCGTCAATGGATGATATGCCGGGCTCATCGTCAACTGTTTCCCAAGGGCTTATTACAAGGATTTCCAAAATCGAGATGTGAACCTCAGGTACCTATCTGATAAAATAGAAAATGGAACACCATGTACCATTACCACCTTCCGGATATATTTTTTTGATAGATCCTCTACCGTATTAGATTATAGAATCATAATGTAATGGGTTGGATTTTTGAGCCGATACACAATCACCCATAAGGCATCGTGCTTCCAGACTATTCTTGGGAGACCCATAAAAAATCCATTGTTATTTTCTCCCATTTCCACACTAGGATAGGTAAAGACTGCAACATGCCTTCTGCCTACTGCCTGCTGATGCTCTTCCTTGATCTTCTGACATGTGTTGCATCTCAAAACAAACTCAGCCACCTTTCTTTTCATACCAGCCCACCAAAACTACGCTTTCAATTCCTTATACATTTTATGAATTCTAGGATGAACAACCCACCTAAAATGATTATAATCCCTAAGAAGTTCCTCTGGAAACACCACTGGTACCACCATCTAATTCCCCAAATCACCAGACTAAGTTCTCATTCAGTTCCCATCTCTCAATGGTCTCCCCACTATTGAGTTTTGACCTCATCTCCATACATTTGGAATTAGATGCATGTTCCTATTTAACCAAACTAACCAAGTCATGAACCAAAAAAACTGGAAAGAAGACTACTCTGTCACCCCAATCCTCAAATTCCAACTGCATGTTGGCTATGATGGACATCAACTTCCACTGATCCGATGCATGTTTCATCACTTGAGCATATGATTTACTATATAATTCATCTGCCACCAAATTTCCCTTACCAGCTGTGTACATTAATTCTAAATAAAACATTTGAAGATATTGCATCCATCTCATTTGACTCAAGTTCAAATATGTTTCTGAGAAAATATGCTTTAATATATTGTGATCAGTTAACACTATAAATTTCTCACCGAAGAGATAAAAACGCCACATTTTTACAGGATGAACCACTACCTCCAACTCCAAATCATGTGTTGGGTACTTCATCTTATGCATCCTCAACTTTCATGAGACATATGCAACCACATGATCCCCCTTCATGAGAACACACCCCAACCTTGATCCCGATACGTCACAATACACCACGTACCCTTTCCCTGGTTCAGGTAAAACCAAGATTGGTGCTAATGTAAGGCTACCCTTTAGCTCTTCAAATAATTTCTGACACTGATCATCCCATTGAAATGGGATATTCTTCCTTGTCAAAGCTGTCATCAGTGAGTCCAATCATAAGAAATCATGATCAAAATGTTGATAATAACTAGCTAGAACAACAAAGCTCTATATCTCAAAAATGTTCTTTGGCATTTTCTAGGAGATAACTGCCTCTATCTTTTCCAGATCAACGAAAACACCTATCTCATAAATAACATGGCCAAGGAAAAGAACCTCCTATATCAAAAGTCACACTTGGACAATTTGGCATACAACTGATGATCCCTCAAGATCCCCAACACTATCACCTTGTGCTGTTCATGCTATACCCTTTTCCTTGAATACACCAGTATATCGTTCCCAAATACCACAACAACAAAAATCCAAATATCTCTTAAATATATGATTAATCAATTCCATAAACTTTTCTGGTTCATTCATTAGACCAAAAGGAATAATCACATACTCATAATGGCCATATCTACATTTGAAAGATGTCTTAGGGATATACTCCTTCCTTACCCGCAATTAATGATATCCTGACCTCATTTCAATCTTGGAAACCATAGAGCTCCCCTCAACTGGTCAAAAAAATAATCAATGCGTGGAAGTGAATATCAGTTCTTTATCATAACCTAATTAAGTCTACGATAATCAACACAAAAATGCAAGGTTCCATCTGCCTTTTTAACAAACAAAACCAGTCCTGCCCACAGAGACGTGATAGGCTGGAAGAACCCTTTGGTCTCTAACTCTTCCAACTACACCCTTAATTTGTGCAATTATGATGGTTCCATTAATTAACATGGAAGTGAGATATAATGGGTCACCAGAAAGAGATCAATCGTAAACTCCACTACTCTCATGGGTGGTAACCCTGAGAATTCTTTAGGAAAGACATCCATAAACTGATCCAAAACATCTTGAAGAACACTCTTCTTAATACATTCCACCTATTCCAATGGAAAATCCACAAACTGATATGATATCAAGCCAATGGCTTGTTACAACAAGCCTGTTGCACCCTACTTCTCACTCTTTCCCCCCTAAAGTGATGTTCCATTCCATCCACCTTCATAAAATTAACTGTTTATGAATAGAAATTGATTTGTAAATTAAACATTACTAACCAATACATCACCAGGATTATATCATAAGAATCCATCTCAAGCACTAGGAAATCCAAAATCAATTCAATGTCATCCACAACTAAAAAACACTCTCTATAGAGGAAATCCTACACTCTCTTTGACCCATAGGAGTTTTTAGTTTCAAAATAGAAGGCATCATTTCCACATGTAAACCCAAAAAATCAATAATGTGATAAGCAATAAAAGAATGAGGATTAACCGTATAAAATCAATCTTTCATCAACGCAGAATTTAAAAGAACTGTACATCGTAACATGGATGGTCCCGACTAACCATCCACCATAACCAGATCAGCTCCAAACAACTGCTTCTCACACTCTACTATTTGTTTCCCTGCTGAGGATTTGTGGTGTTACTCTAATCACCATGACTAACTTTACCCTATTGTAGGGGGTATGCTACTGCCCCCATTCCATTGAGGCATAAGACCCCTATGACCCCTAAGGAGTGTCATGAACACATAACCTTGGAGAAGTCTAATAATAACGCTGCTGATGCCCCATCTACATAAAATTATGAAATGTTCTAGGTTGTGCTGTACAATCCCAATTGATGTGTCCCGTTGAGCCACACTAAAAACATCCCGACTTATTCTGAGCCTGTAATGAAAGATTCACCAAACATACCATCAGATTATGATCTATTCTCCCACCACAGGAATAAATGTCCTTATTTCGCTTAAACCCAGCATTTGAGTTCCCACTATTACCCACAGGTACCAATATACTTCCCCACTTGTAGCCCCTAAAATATCCCACTCATCCACCGTAGCTTTATTCACCATTTTTGTGTAATCATTTATACACAGCACTGCTATCTGGGAATGAATTTTCTATCTAAACCCAGCTTAAAAAATACCTACCTTCAATGATGTACTACCCACCACCTTAGGTGAAAACCGCACTAGGTTCATAAACATAGCTTCATATTCTGTTACCATCATGTTTCCTTGCTTCAAACTGAAGAAATCTGTTGTATGCTGAATTTTGAACGTATGAGGGTAGAATTATTTATTAAAAAATTCCTCAAAACCATCCCATGTCACACTGTGGTCCATCCCAGCTTGGACCACTAACTCCCACCACTGAAGGGAAATATTCCACAGTATGTACATGGATAACTTCACTTTTATCTCTTCCAGTGTTTCTAAGAAGTCAAATATTCTATTCATACTGTTCAACCACACTTCAACATTTATGGCTCTAAATCACCCCTAAAAATGGGTGGATTCTAACTTTGAAACTGAACTACATGATCCACATTATTTGGTTCATCCACTTTATTCCCACTTTTTATATATTGGAAAACTTGCACTATACTCTGCACTAGCTGTTGGTTCACCTAAGTATCAAGTGAAACAAATTTTTAGCAGCTTCCTCTAGTTGGTCTCTATGACGCCTACCCATTTCCATTTCTATCAACACAAAACAACCATAAGTCCCACTCCCATAACAATAAAGGGTATAAAATTTTCAAGTTTAATAACATAAAAACTATCACAACCAATATTTCCACGTGTTCATGTTTCCCATGTTTCAATATTTTGAAAAATGCACCATGTCTTGAAAATCAACCCATTTTCAAAATACCCCGAGTTTCCGTGTTTCAAAACCATCCATTTTGAAACCCAATACACATTTTTCAAAATACACACATTCATATCACACCATAGATCATTATACCCTAATGAAATATTCATCCTAGTGGGAATTCATCTCTACAATGCATTCCATGCTCATCTCATTGGCTACACCCATAACAATGATATTTCTATTTCCTATAAGCGTCTCCAAAACACTTATGAACCCAACTACCTGGTAACATGGAGTTTAGCATAAAAGGGTTAGCTATTTCCTTTTATGTTATACATTCCATGTTCTGAAAATACTAGGCCTTTATAAATTCCCGACTTAATGAATAGACCAAGAACGAATGTCGACACCAAGACCAACAATCAACGCCAAAGGACTGAACAACTGATCTCACTTGAAATCCAAGGACCGAACAAATTGATACTGCTTGTAACATCCCACCCCATGTAATTATATTAAGAAGTAGAAGGAATGATACTTGGCCTTAAGCGATATTCCTAGGGTGAAAAAGACTGGAAATAAATTCCGAGGGCTCTAGAACAATTGTAGAACTATTTTCCATTTGAAATAAAATCAAACGACCAAACAATACACTATCAACAAACTACATGATGCATGTCAACCAAACAACCCAACCCATACATTACCAGGAGTCAAAAAAATAACCAAACACATCTATACCATTACCAAAGACCAATACAACCAAACCACACTAATACAACTATCAGATTACGAAGAGGAAGACTAAAAAACATGACCCCAAAAGAACTAGGACACCATCCATAGCTCCGCACCATGATATATTCTCCAAGACCCACATCATCACTAAATCATCATGAAAAATCGCTAGCAAAGTGATATTATTTACCCTTACTTATGTCTCGGAATACAACATCTGTAAAAGAACCCAAGTTTCAAAGTAGGGGTGAGTAAAAATACTCACTATGTTTTACTCAAATGTCTTCCCTAACCACTCCATTAAGATAAAAACATTAGCACATTTATATAAAACTATTTACATATAACATTAAATAGTTCAACAATTACCAATAATCCAAACACACCCTTACCAAGCCACCTTTACCCAAACCATGCAACCTAATGGAAAACCAAAAAACCATGTCATAAGCCATTTCACCATAACAAATTATCCTAATAAATTCTATCTTGAAAAGAAACAAATAACAAGGAAACCAAAATGATGGAGCTTCTGTCCAACCTATTTACTACGTTCCATCAAGTGATGCTTCCTGACCACGATCCTTTGATAGTGTCCCTTCTATCCACTATCTATACCCTTTTTATAGTGGTACTCCCCACCCAATTTACACACAATAAACACCATCCATAACACTTAAAAAACCAAAAATCTTGAAGCACCAATGCCACATAGTAAGTACCCCATCATTTCCAACACATGAAAATTCACTTCAATAAACCACCCATTTACTGAAAAAACCAATTAAACAAATTTCCAGGGCCAACTAAATTTAAATAAATAACCTCCTTATTGAAAAAAATCTTTCAAATTTTTTTTTCATAATCATCTATGATTTATTTTAAAATTAACATTTTAAAATCACACAATAAATCCATATTGCAACAATAGCCCATTTTCCCCAAAATCCCCAAATTCATCACCAAATGGGTTTCAAACAAGGTTTGTACATCATTATCAAAAATAATTTCATGAAAAAAAATTAATTGTAACCAAAAAAACTAGATCTAACCAAGTGGAGTCGAGAGAGAAGCCACCTACCTTTAAGGTTCCAGCGAATTCGACCCACAAGAAACCACATCCAAATACGAACATCTGCTCCACAAAAAACACTCTATATCTCCTTAACTATCAAGAAAATACCTTAATATCAACATCCAAGGAAACATAAACCCTAGATCTATAGAAAATGGGTGTAGATATAGAAAAAAATAGGGATGTAAGAGGAGATATAGAGAAAACCACAAAGAAATAAGCAAGGAGACATACCGGAGAAGAATTGACTCAACCAAACCAAGAAAACCCTTTTATTTTCCTCCAAAACAAGTGGGAGAGCACCCAAAACCCTTGAGAAGAGGAAATCCTGAGTGAATCTTGAATGGTAGAAAGTTTCAGTGTATTTAGGGAAATTTGAAAAATCCTAGATTTTTGGAAACCCATTTTTACAGGCCGCACAATCAACTCATATGGTTAGAAACAACATACACTAACCATGTGCATGCTACTTCCTCGAAGGGGCTCCTCGCACAGACCACCCCACATAGTTAGACAAATTTTGTGTAAGCCGTGCGTATCCCACTACCCACACGGTTCATCTTGCACGATTTCTCTTGACTGTGCTCAAACCTTGAGGCCTTAAAAAGGCCTCCAATGTTTTCCAAAACCTTCCCAAACTCATCCAAACTCATCCCAATCACATTAAACACATAAAAATGCATAACAATTCCTACATACCTCAAATTAGGGGGTGCTACCGTTATTCCATGAACCATTATAGATCATAAAGTGAAAAATAATTCCCTAGAAGGGTGGGTGGTATTGTAATTTTTTTTATATCATGAGATTCTTCTTATCCACTATCTATATACAATTTATTTGTAATAAAATTTTATATATATATGTGGATAACATAGTAACTAATGGTATTGTGAGGAAAAAGATAATTGTTTTTAATATATAAGGATTTTAAAAGTTGTAGTTAATGAATTTTATTTTCAATGGTTTGATATCTAGTACCTTATATGATATTCTATATTGTACATTTACGATTACATTTAAAAAAAATAAAAACTTTGTAAAATTTCATTTAATAATATAGTCTCTAGACCATCAATATTTCTTCAACCAATAAGTGAGACTCTAGATTTTATATCTTTTAATCCAATGAGTTTTTATTCTTGAGATAACCATTTAGCTAGTCTATAGATATTTATCTCTATGTTTTGTTAAATATTTATAATGAGTAATTCAGATTGTATGTTATTTTGATATAAATAGTCAGTTTTTAATCCATCATTTTGATTATTGGGATTAATTTATGTATATTTTTTATTTAACTAATAAGTGATTAAATATTTATATATGTTAAACCTAGATATGGTATGAAAGTTTCAAATTATTTTTATTTGTTTTTTGGAGTTAATGTATTGTCTTTTGCGAGTTTAGAAAATGGTGGATGGTGAGTCTTATATTTGGATAGACCATGCGTCCCAACAATGGATGGTATATTGGAAGACATATAAGAACAACTTTAGGGGAATGTGTATACCAATAATGAGTACAATGTTCGGGATAGATCTTCTATGCCTAGGATCACTACCTTTTCAAGGTTTATGGTACCCACAATGCATTCCCAAGGGTCACTCCCTATACCTCTTTCTTGGGATCACAACTTGTGGAAAGATTCACTGACTTCCACTTCCTTCACTCACTACTCTTGGAATGGAATCCACTTACAGTTTATGGACTTATAGGTTAAACACAATTTATTGACATATAAGTCCCTTAATTTGCATGAATTATTGCATCCTCAACTGTAGATTGATGATCTGTTGAATTTTCGTTTTCACCCGCAGATGAATCCCACCTTCCTAAGTACTATTAGGTACTGGAAAATACTTTCACAAACTAAATTGATGATTTCACAATCTTCCTTATGTAAATAGTGAACCACCTCATTCCACCTGTGTATTGTGTACCAGATTTTGTATGCGGTCACCTCTTATGCGTACTGCTGTTACTACAGTGAACCATCCTTTGTTCATGGAGTGCCTCCACCTTCTCCATCATGTACTACTACCGTGTACTGATTCTGCGAACCTCCTCTGTGAAACCCTTCAAGTCAGCGAACTGTTCTCTCTTCATGGACTGCCTTCACTTCTGCATACCGGTGGTCCCCCTCCACATACTGATTACAGAACTCTCCCTCTCTCATACCAAAGATTCCTCCTTTGTGTAGCGAGTCAATTCCTTTAGTGTACTAGACTTACTCCTATTCGTACTATACTTCCATTGCGGGTTAAGAATCCCCATAAGAAACTTCAACGCGAACCAATTTCAGACTTTTCTGAATTCCTAGAGAAAAATATGCTTTATAATGATGTTCAATCTCCTCAGTAATCTGTGGTAATAGAGTTTCTTATATAGAAAAAGATACCCGCAAAAACCGTTAATCCAAGGTTTATCAAATCTTCGATTTTTCCTCCACCGCTTACTGATTCTCTTGCCACCACGAACTACAAGCCACCCAAGAACCATTTTTCTATGTCATCTATGTACTGACTTCACAATTATGTGGTCGATTTACTCCACCAATAGCAAGACATCCGTGTACCGCACCACCGATCCACCGCAAACCATTTTTGGTTATGCAAACCTCACCCGTGTTCCGTTTCCACCACTCCATATACTATTTCCAGAACATGGTAAGCGGCCCATGAATTAGGGTATGCGGTTCTCACCCTTTGTTGATTTTCTTTAACGTTATTCAAATATTTCACTCTTATGAAGAAATCCTTCCTTTTCCAACATCAAACTTCCTATTTTAGGGCCCAGAAATTTGGAAAACACTAGGAAATATCACCACCTTAAAAAAATGTCTTCGACAAACACTAATCACACTCATTTGTGGTCAGATATCTTTTTCAACAAACAAAAACACACCCAAAACATACTGAGAGCAATCCTTGAGGGATTATTTCCCAACAATATCCCCCTTTGGATTTGTTGACAACTCTTCTCATAACAATGCTGCAAATTTTGATACCTCATTAAAACTCCTTGCATCTTCAACCACCATTCGCTTTACGTGATTAATATAGAAATCAAGGATTTACTCAAGACATTCTCTAAGCCCCCATTAGAAATGATCGGTGTAAATAACTAGAGTAAATGAAATGGTCACCAAGAATCACTTTATTTATAACACCAATTGTTGAGACAAAACTGATACCAATTGCTGAGTGCTGGAAGCCTTCTGACACCATTCCAAAACCACTATTCTGATTTTATCATGATCCTCAACTATCATGATATATTATATTTGATCAATCACTTCTAGAATCATCATATTTAATGCTCCCATATCTTATAGCTCTTCCAAATAGCTTCATATTAGCTTCAACTCCCATTATCTTACTGCTCAACTTAATAGCTTCTCCCCATGTCTTTTCTCTATTTTCTCCCCCTATAAGTCACACTTTCTCTACCTTTGTCAACAAACCTGAATGGTACTTCAAGGCTGTGTGTAATGGGGTAATGAACACCTATAATCACATTAGGGAAAGACACAATATACCTCGGGGAGAGGGGGACCCATATCCACACTTTTTCAAGTGCAGGAAGTCGACTTGACTCCTAGATCCAGTCGATGCCTTTCAAATGATTCTTTGGGTAAGACCTTTGTCAGAATGTATGCAACTTGTTGTTCTTTAAGCACATAATCTAACTTCACAAGCCCTTGATCCACATAATCCTTGATAAAATGATATTTTATTTCAATTTTATTTGATCTTGTGTGGTGGATTGGATTTTTTCTATGATTTATAACACTTGAATTATCACAGTGGATTCTGATCAGAGACTTCACTATAATTCCCATATCTTCAAGTTGTTTCTTCATCCACAATAGTTGCGTACAAGCTTGAGTAGCTGAAATGTATTAAGATTCTACGGTGCTCAATGAAATGAAATATTGTTTCTTACTTAACCAAGAAATACACAATCCTCCAAGATAAAAGGAACCTCCTGATATTGATTTCCTATCATCTGCTTAACCCACCCAATTTGCATGTGTATATCCCAATAGATTTGGACGAGATTTGTCATTATACATTAGGAAAAAATTCAATTTTACCTTTATATACGAAAGATTTTTTTTACTAATATCATGTGGCTTTCCTTGGGATTTCTTTGATACGTTGCCTCTTATCATGTAGAAAATACAATACCAAGCCTTGTCACTACCATGTACAACAGTCTTCTAATGATCTGCATGTATTCTGTGATATTAACTGGCTTGCCTTCATCATCTCATGATAGTTTCAACCAGGTGGCAACCAGAGTCTTCGTATCTTGGGAATTTTCTATTCCAAACCTTCTGAAAACCTCCTTGGCATATTTTCATTGGAAAATAAAAGTTCCATTCCTTCCTTCCATCACTTGTAAGCCAAGAAAAAATGCTATCTCCCAAATCATCGACATTTCAAACATGATTTTCATGAATTCAAAAAACATTTTTCATTTTTCTTTATCTGATCTACCAAATATTATTTCATTGACATAAACCAACACCATCATTCATTGACTATTGTCATTGTTGAAATATAGATTGTAATCAACTCCACCACACTGGAAACCAAGCTTCTTTAGAAAATGATCAAGACTTGGATAACATGCTCTTGGTTCTTGCTTCAATCCATATAAAGCCTTCTTTAGCTGAAAAACTCAATTCTCATCTTCATTAATGAGAAAAACATCCAGTTTCTCAATGTATAATTCTTCTTCTAAAACTCCATTAAAAAATTCTGACTTGACATCCATCTGGAAAACATTGAACTTTTGTTTCACAATAATGGCCAAGAATAATCTAATTGTATCTAGACTTATGATGGGGGAAAATGTCTCATCAACATCAATACCATCTATCTGGGAGTACCCTTTTCACACTAGGTGTGCTTTTCTTTGGATCACAACACCATCTTCATTCATTTTGTTTTGAAAGACCCATTTTTTCCCTATGACATTCTGGTCTTTTGGTCTCAAAACAATTTCCCATGTTTGATTCTTATTAATATGATCATGTTATTTATTAATTTTCTAAACCCAATTCTCATCTCTATTTGCATCATCAAAGCATTTAGGCTATACCTGTGATAAGTATAATTCTTGTTGTAGAGAATTCATCCTTCTTTTCTGCACTGGTGCTGTCTGATCACCAATTATGTTTTTCCTGTCAATTTCAGCTATTCTTGATGGTTTTTGGGAATACACTAATTTATTCTCATCATCTGAGTCTTCTTCGGAATCAATCTCTTGAGTTGGAGCATCTCCTGATCTGTTCATCTCTTCATCGCTATCCTCCTCAGTCTGATCATGTATTTGCTGATGATTCTGTTCATTTTATACTATAGTCACATCATGAATTTCAACTATCTTTCCCAACCTCTTATTGAATCATTTTATGATTTTATTTTCTTTGATTAGCTAAGAAATATCCCTTCAACCCCATGATATTCAAACTTCCTATGTTTCTCCTTATTGAGAATGAAACACTTAATTCTGAATATTAGAAATTAATTTAATGATGGTTTCTTTCCATACCATAACTTGTATAGAGTCTTCTCCTCTTTTGGAAAAAGTAATACTCGATTTGAAGTGTATACTGCTTTCATCACCACTTCTTTCAAAAAAAATCCAGGAAGGTCTTTCTCAATGAACATTGTTCTGGCCATATTATTACCAATCTGATTTCTTCTCTCAACAACTACATTCTTCTATGGAGTCCTTAATGATGAAACTTGATGCCTTATCTCTTATTTTTCAACACAATCATCTACTTGTCTATTTTTGAACTATGTTCCATTATCTGTTCGAATCGTTCGTATTTTTTTACCAAGCATCTTTTCACATTCTTGTCGATATCTTATAATGCAATTAAACACTTCAGATTTGTGAGTGATTATTTAAACCCATGCAATTGTGTAATAGTCATCAATTAATTGAACATAATATCTCATCCCATCAATATCTTTTGAGGAAATTGGTCCACAAACATCAATATGCACCAGCTCAAGCAATCTTGTTGAATTTTGATCCTTTTGATTATATGTCTTTCCAATGGTCTTCCCGTGTTGGTAGGAATCACATGTTTGAGTACAATCACGTGATAATATAGGGATATTTCTATCTATATCATATTTTAAAAGATCTTCCATTAAAACTTGGATAATGTGCCTAAGATTCTTGTGCCATAACTTTTTTTTTCATCCTTGGATAGAAAGAACATATTTTCATCTCAACTTACGAGGTAGAGATTCCCTTTCATACACATTCCTTGAAATAGAACAACACCACCCTTTTCCTTGATGATACATAAATTCTTGAAAAAACTTATGGCATATCATGAGTCACAAAATTGACTAACACTAAGAAATTTGTGACTAATCCCCTTAACAACCAAGACATCTACTCATCTCATGTCTTTTCCACTAAAATTGGCTTTTCCTGAACCAATAATTTTCAAGCCCTCATCATTACCGAATCTTACAATACCTTCTCTATCATACCTAATTCTAGTTACTATATTCTTATTTCCCATCATATGGGAAGTGCATCCACTTTCAATTATCCATATCCTTGTGCGATCTGATGCCTTGAACGTAATTTCTGCAGCCATGACCTGCTCGACCATTTTCTTTTTGACCCAAGTCTCTGAAATCATAACCGACATGGAATGATAATCTTGATATTGCATAGTATATAATGGGTCAGCTTCAACCTGCAGAATTGAAAATCAATTTTGAATTTTCATCTCAGTTGAAGATACTTTTGGCTGCTTCTTAAGAAAAAATCTAGTTTTCCTCATCACATTCCTTTGCATTGTTGATGTGA
The DNA here is from genome assembly GCA_963277665.1 of Viscum album. Taxonomy (NCBI): domain Eukaryota; kingdom Viridiplantae; phylum Streptophyta; class Magnoliopsida; order Santalales; family Viscaceae; genus Viscum; species Viscum album. Next base: position 113,271,788 of record OY728139.1, on the reverse strand, counting down.
AATATCTTTCCATATGTCTGAGACCTTTAAATCTAAAACAATAACTGCCAAATGATGACCTTTAATTTTAAACTCTGTAAGACCACCTTTGTTGTTCTTGTTCTCTTTGGTACCTCTTTAATATGGAACATACATTTTGATAGTGTCCAATATTACCACAACAATATCATCTTATGTGAGGTACATTCCTGTGTGGTAATGATGCACCATTAGTTATTCCTTGGGTTCTCTGAATCTTCTAATTCTTCTTCGTACCCAAATCAGTCTTCAATCGTGGAGTGGGTACTAGTGGTTTGACATTAACCATAAATAAATCCTATTTTAGATCAAGCCCCTTTTGTTTTTATGGACCATTCTGCTCAAATATCATCTTATCTGTTTCCTGTATGATATTATTTACTGATGTCGAACCAAGAGTTTGCAGTTTCTCCTGATCTTCAATTGTTCATCGCAGACTGATGACCTATTCTTCTAGATGCTCAATACATTTGATTTGATCTTTTCTAGTTTCAGTCAAAATATCAATATCAATTTTCTGTTCTTCAATTTTGAGTTTGTACTCAACCACATTTTTTGAGCTTTCTGGAATTGAATACCTCAGATTTTCAATTTCTTCATTCAGCTCAGAATTCTCTTTTTCTTGATATTGCATAAAGAGTTTGGCATCATGAACAACTTTTTTAGATTTCTTTGTTTTGGCTCTCAAAATATTTACCTCCTCCAGGGATGTTTCTAATTCATCCTGAAGATCAACTATTCAATCAATTTCTCCTTCTTCATTGTCACTTTAATCTATTGTTAAAGTATTTCTAGCAACTACCACCAAATCACCTACTTTATGATCCGTGCAATTCTCCAACTATTCTGCCTCAAATTCTTATGAAATTTTATCCTCTCTTGAAAGCAGATTCTTCTTTTAGAAGAAATTTATCCTAGTACTTCTCCTCCCTTTCTCATTAGATGAATACTTCTTTTGGGGAATTTCATCATTTTCATCATCAAACTTCTTAGGAAACTTTGATGCAAAATGACCAATCATTCTGCATTGAAATCATGAAAATGGAAGTTTACCTTTGAAATTTATTTTTCCTCTTTTCATATTAGAGGATAAAAATAACATGACATCATCCATATTGTCTTCCGTTAGAAGATCTTGAATAGAGAGATTCTTCATGGACCTGAACACCACTTCCTTTGACTTTCCCTTTTCTACTACATTGCTGTTATTGTTTCTCATTTCATATGCTACAATGGTAATGTGCAGGTTATCTTGTGCCGGATATTTTGGGTCTTTGTCTTCCAAAACTGAAACATTAGGGTTAAACCACAGTGGAAGTTTCATCAAGATTTGTTTCACTATCTTTATATCTTCAATGAATTATCCAAGACCCCGCATGTCTTCCCCAATAATATTTATCTTGTCAAAGAATTAATTAATAGTCTCATTTGGATTCATTCTGAGATCATTATACTTGTTCCATAGAACCTATAACTTTGCTTCTCAGACTTTTGTGTCACCCCCATAAATGTTGAATTTTTTCCCACATTACATGTGATGTTTTATAGGACATCACCTTCATGTAAATTTCATTTGATAGGGCTCCCCCTAAAGCATTTATCCCTTTAGAATCAATATCCAATTCCCTTATTTAAACTTCTGTTAAAGCACCACAATCAATTTCAGTTGATATTTCATGCATAGATGCTGTGAAGAAATCCATCCCAACTTATCGGAAGTAGTGTTACATTCAATTCATCCATATTTGAAAACTATTTCCATCGAAGATTGAAATTACTTTATGATTGACCACCTTCATTTTTTCTACTGAGATAGAACCACTGACTTTCAACCTTTCCCCCTAATACCAATTGTTAGATCCACTAGTTTGAATACCCTAGGGGGGTGAATCAGGGTATGGTAGATTAAAACTTTATCCCTTTTGGATATTGTTTTATTGTTAGACAAAACTCAATTCTCTCCTCCTACTTGGAAATATAAAGACTGATATGAAATGCTGCACATGACAGAGTGATTTTTACTTGGTTCACCCTCACTGGGCAACGTCCAAGGAGCATACAACAAAAATGTGTCGATGAACCAAATTCACTAAGGCTCACAACCAATAACGAGTACAATGTTCAAGCTAGATATTCTTTTCCTAGGCTCACTACCATTACAAGGTTTAGGGTCTTCTCACTACATTCATAAGGGTCACTCCCTATACCTCTTTCTCTGGCTCACTACTGGTGGAAATGGTCACTGTCTTCCTCTTCCTTCACTCACTGCTCTTCGAAAAGGAATACACTCACAATTTATGGACTTTTAGGTCAAACACAGTTTATGGACATGAAGGTTTCTTAATTTTCAGTAATTCCTGCATCCTCAACTATAGGTAGATGCTCGGTTGAATTTCTTTTTCAGCCACAGAAGAATCCCACCTTCCCGAGTACAATTTGGTACCATAAAATACTTTCACAAACTGAATTGAAGCATTCACAATCTTCCTTGTTTAAATCAAGAACCACCTCGTTCCACCCACGTACTATGTACCATATTTGGTATGCTATCATGACCTCCGTGTACTACTTCTACTACCACAAACTGTCCTTCATCCACAGAGTGCCTCCACCTTCGCGATCGCATACCGCTGCCACATACTGATTTCGCGGATCTCCTCTGCGAAACCCCACTTGTATGCAAAATATTCTCTATTTTTGGACTTCTTTCACTTCCACATACCAGAGCTCCCCCTCTATGTACCTCTTGCGTGAATCTCCCTCTAATGTACCAGAGATTCCTCCTCTGCGTACTGAGTCAATTACTTCTACGTACAAGACTTTCTCTTCCGTGTACAAGACTTACTTTGCGGGTTACGAATCCCCACAAACACCTTCATCGCTAACCACTTTCAAACTTCACCAAATTCATAGATCAAAATGTGATTTATAATGATGTTCCATATCCATAGTAATTGGTGGGATTAACATTTCTTATATAGAAAAAGATACCCATAAAAATCTCTAATATAAGATTTATTAAATCTTTGATTCAACCTCCACCACTTACTGATTCTTCTGCCACCACAAACTACAAGCCACCAGCGAACCATTTTTCCATGTCGTCCATGTACTGCCTTCACTCTTATGTGGTCGATTTCCTCCACTAACACCAAGAAATCCACATATTAAACTACCATGAACCATTTTTTTGTTTCGTGAACCTCACCTATGTACTGTTTTCTCTGCTCCGTGTACCATTCCCAGAACATGGTACGTGACCCATGAATTATGGTACATGGTTCTCACCCTTTTTTGATTTTCATCAACGTTATTCATACAGTTCACTTATACGAAAAATTACTTCCTTTTCCTACATCAAACTCCCAATTTTTAGGCCAAAAAATTTGGAAAACACTAGGAAACAATGCCACCTTAAAAACCTATCTCTGGGAAACACCAATCACACTCATTTGCGATCAGCTAGCTTTTTCAACAACCACAACCACACCCAAAACATACCGAGAGGACGCCTTGATGGATTTTTCCCCAACACATAGGGACACATCAAATTTATTTTTGGGATTATACAACTTCAAAAAATGTGTTTCAAAAAGGAATTAAATGATCGATATTGATTTTAATCTAAGTTTTCTATATCTCATTAGTTCTTAAATCCCCCTCTTAATCTTTGGATTTATCGATCAAAGTGGAAAATATCTCAATAGATTAGTTTATTCCAACTAGATAATGAATTAAATATTTATGATAGTGGTTCTATTATTTGAGGGTTTTATTGATCAAATTCATATCATCAAAATCATATGTTGTGTTTTGGTATTTTAATATTTTGTTATATACATTAGGTAGATCATATAACTACCTTAGTGGATTATGATTCATTGATATATGATTGATGTTGTTTTTCACTACTTGAATAACATAAATCTTATCAAATTATTTCTTGAAATTGATTTTTTAAATATTATAATTTCATTATTTATAAAATTTATATTTTGAGACTTTATTAAAATCCTAGAATTTTATTGAAATTTTTATTTTTTGGAAAATAGCCCATTTTTATGTAAAATTATTTCCTAATTTAAGATTAAAATATTTATAAAATTGTTTATAAATATTTTTTATAAATAAAATGGTTTTAGACATTAATAAACATTTTTTATAATAACTGGAAGAGAAGTATCAAGAAATGGACATAAGGGTTAGATAAAAATTATTAGTATATTTGATTGAAAAGGATGGGTAGTGTCATAGAATTAAATATGGATGAGGGATGAATATTATTCAGAAATACTAAAATGGATGATGATCAATGGAAGGTGATCACTATTATCAATTGTAGGTATTATTTTTAATAATTTTATTAGTTCAAATGATTTATTTTAATTGTTATAATTAATGACATATTTCATTTTGTGTGAACCAAAAAAGGTTACTCATTTTTTTCTGGAATAAATATAGTGTGAGATGCTTTGATATGATTAGTATATATAAACTAATTGATAAAATTTTGTTTTAAAAAATTTACATACCATTACTTAAAAATAGAACGTGTTATATGTTTTAGAATCAATCACACATAGAAATGTAATGAATTTATTTATTAAAATATTACTTGATAATTATATTTCTCATACATACCTTCAAATCATGGTTTCCATGTAGATATTTTTTTTATGATTCATGACATAGAAACAATACCTTTTAATTTATATAGATAATAATATAAGTCCTTTTTTATTTAGATTGGTTGGGTTTTTGTCTTTAAAATTTCCATTTTTTTCTATTTAATTCGATTAGAAACAAATTTTTCATTATTTTTTTGAGTATGTTTTTTTAATGATACATATATATTCATTTTATATAAATATATGGCTAGTTTGAGGTCCAATATTTATATATTGATTATGTGTTTTCCATCAAAACTATTTATTTGAATCTAGTGGTCATTATTGTGTGTGTAGATATATATTTATTTGACTCATATTTTGAAGATTGAGTGCCTAGGTTATTTCATTATAAAATGGTATTTTAGAATTTTTTAAACCATATAATTTTTAAGTCTATTCAGTGTGAGTTTTGCATGGTTGGGAATAAAGTGCATCCCATAAAAAGATAGAGATGACCTATTTATCTATATAATTTAGTTTCCAAATTGTTTTTTAATAATAAGGTATTAAATAATATCTTATAGGATGTTTTTTTGTTATATTTATGTCTCTACAAACATGATGAGTGGATATGGGTATCATGTTTATACATCACAATAGGAAATTTTTAGGAAATAATTCACACACACACACACACACATATACACTATATTTTATAAAATAATTACATTAATAGTATTTTGTAATATAAATGGATTAAAATGGTATATAAAGTATTGATTTTATATTGGAAATATTTTCCATTTGTTAGTCGTTATATAATTAGACTGTGAAAGGAAATAATCACCAAATGGATAATATAACAAATTATTTATATATTTAAATCTCATGTTTTTAGAGGTATTGAGATCCATGTAAAATAAGTTTATTCAGAGTACCATTTTTTCATGATTTTTGTTATGAAAAAATTATGACCATGTAGAGAGAATGTTATTACCAATGGAATTGGGAAAATCAAGCGTGTTTTTAAACTCTGGCGATTGTTAGAATATGATATTCAAGAACATAGAATGAGAAAATATATTAATTTTACTAAATAAGTAGATTTAAATTTGGAGAGCTATATGTTGGGTCCAGTTATCTATTGAGGTGTTGGTAAAGCATTGAAAGTTTATGATTGTTTAGAAATGAAAATACTTCTTAGGACCAAGAGGATTTAATTTTTTTTATACATGTAATAAGCTGGTTGAAATAATATTTGTTTGTAGATATTTATTTTATTTCCCATATATAAATTAGTCAACACTATTGATCACTAATTATGATGTTTCTAGACCAAGAATTCTAGAAAATCAAATTTGTGGGTAGAAAAAAATGTGATCAAATAGAGGATGAAAACAAATGTTTTTTATGATTATATATATAATCCTATTAGACAAAGTTTTATGAACAAATATTAATTATGTGATGAATTATTATTCATCAATATATATAATATCATGTTTATATTAATATATTAATGATTCTAACATAAGATTTTCAAAGAAATAAGTTAGTTAAACATTGTGGAACTGTTTTGTGGATATATTTATTGGAATAAGTTTAGCGAGCTAAGGTATTCAAAAAAATTTCATAAAAAAGTGAGAAGGATGCACAAACATGTATAAGTTCATCAGGTATAAAAATGTTTTTGATTCAACCCAATAGAGTCATTTGGATAGAATCTATTTTATGAAGATTTTGTTTTGAGGCATTAGAGAGATATTTCAGAGCAATGTGATTAGATAAAAATTTACATGGGAATTATTTAGATAGAGTAACTCAAAAAGAAATGAAAAAAGGAATTGTATAGACCCCCTATAAAAATGTTTCTATGGCCACTGGAAGGATGGAATTTAGACAAACAATAATAATTTGAAAGTATAAAAGAAATATAATTTCCAAACATAGGATCTCTTATGATTATTTGTCATATGATGGTATGAGTATATTTAAAAAGATTTATAAATTCAGAAAAATATTAACCATTCTATGGTAATCATTCAATGACAAAAATTTTTTGAAGGTAAGATCATGATTCAATCTAATTACTTAGAATTCATAAAGAATATTGAAATCAATTTTTGAGGAATTAATTTATGATAATTGTTAAATTAATATATTTGGAGTATTGAAGGTGGTAAAAAAATATCTTACCAGAAAATAAAATTTTGAGTGGGAAGCTCAAATAGGAAATTCACACTTATCCTTTGATTTTTGGATAAACACTACCTATATTAAGGGGATATGGTGCATGAAGGTTTGGTTGATCGAGTTATTGTTTAGGGTATATTTATTAAAGAAGTGATGTGCTGAATGAAGTAGTTTTAGAGATATTTGTTTGATGTATCATATAATATATCACCTGAAAAATTGGTATTCGAGATATCATACTGAATGAAGTGTTACCAGAGTGATGCTACCATAAGAAGAAGTAAATAAGTAAACAAGGTAAGTGATCTAGTGTACCGAATAGAGTTTTCAAAATGGAGAATTCATCATATTGATAGTCTGTTACAATAATGTTTAGTAAAATGTTCATGCAAAATAAATTTCATGAAATATAAGTGAAAGATGGTGATCTTTCAGGATGGTATGTTTTATTAATTAAAGTATCACAATGATATTGTACTGAATAATGTTGTTGAATGTTCATTATATATTTTTTTTAAAAAATATTTAATAATATTATATATCCAAGAATAACATAAAATGCTAAGTGACTACAGTGCTATTCAAGTGATGGATATTCCCCAGTTTATGTAAAATATAATGGATTAGCGGATGTGTGGTTATAGATTATTTCCAAACCATTTTAGGGAATATCTAATCTCTTGAGTTTTGAACCCTATAAATCCATATATTTTTTCATTTTTATTGCTTTATGTTTTAGAGTACATTTAGTTATCAATAACAAATGGTGATTAATTATTTATAGAGAAAAAAAATAGAAATATAGATAACTAATTCACCCCCTCTCATTTTTCATATAGATCCTTAAATTTCAGTTTAAACAGTTTAATAATGAAGCCTCCTTTATTAAATTAGGGTTATTTAATGTTTGAAAAATAGGATTCAATGAATGTTCATAACTCAATTATTGGTAACAATATTCTTATATTCAATGAGAAGAACAATTATATTTAGAAGGAAAACATTATACCATAACTTTTATCCATTTAATATGAAGTTATTTTAGGAGATATAAATTCTTCCACTCCTCCTACTAAGGGTTATCCCTTACAAATTTTATAAGAAGAATATAGAGAATTTTGGGAGATTCATAAATTATATCCATTCCTCTCTATCCAAAAGTTAATTTCTTAGGGATAATGGAATTGGGGAAGCTAAAGGAATATGGGATAAGATGAAGTATTTTGATGATGGAAATATAAAAGTTAGGAAAACCATATTATAGATTTGGGTACTGCTTTTTATAGATTATAAAACAAGAGATAATGAATATATTTTTGATTTCACTATAAGGGTGAATGACATTGTTTACACCATAAGATATTTGGTTGATAAATTATATGATCTAACTATTTTTGAACATATCATATGAATTATTCCTAATATGATTGATGTTAAGGTATCATATTTATAAGATAGACATCCTAATTCTATTTCTATAGTTGATCTCTATAGTATTCTCATAACATAAGAAATTAGAAGACAAAAATATATTAATAAAAAAGACAAAGTAGAACATGAAATATCTCCAAGTCAAGATAATAAAGGAATGTATAAGAAAGTTCTTGATGAAGAAGTTAATGAATTTTACATCGAATATGAGGTGAGTAAAATGTTTTATAAATTCATTTCTTTTTTTTGTTGATTGGGTAAAATATGAACAGTAAAGAAAAAATGAAATTTACTTTTTATGTTCTTTATTTATGGGGGCATTGGTGACATCAATGAAAGATTTCATAGGGTAATGGAGGGAGATGATACTGATTTAGATGATTGAATTTTAAGAATATTTTTCAAGAATGAGATAAACAAATCAATAACCTATTAAAATTAAAGGATAATAATTTCTCAAAATATAAAAAATATTTTTTTCATGATATAAGAATGATTATGATAGTGAAGTGGAATATAATATTCCTTATGATGTTTATTCTGTAAATGTACTTATTATAAATATAAATTTTTATTATTTTTCTAATATAGAAACTAGAAACTGAAATGAATATGTAGAGTAAAAAAGAAATATTTTATATTAAAAATGGAATTGAAATAATTTATATCAGTTTTATTACTATGTTAATGAAAATAAGATGTTAATGAAATATATTTGAACAACTAATAATAATTAAAGTATTCATGTAAAAGAGAAATATAAATTATTAAAAGAGTTCAACTTACTTGAGTATTATAAAAATCTCAATAATATTCAGGAATAAAATACAAGGGTAAAGAATAAAGAAATCCACCATGTTCAATAGAATCTTGTCGAACCATTCCTAGGAATAAAAAACTTTCCAAAAATCCATAATTTAAGATAATAACTATTCTAAGATGAGTAATACTTATAAGGATAAATAAATATCATCCTTAGATATTAAATACATGGATGTGATTTGTTTATGAAGAATTAAGTCAAGAGGAGTAAATTTTTTTATAATTTATAAGGGATAATTGTTTGAAGAAAAATATACAAAAAATAGAGTCTCTTTTAAGGATGATAAGAAGTACATATAGAATATGATGATGATAGCAATATAAAAAATTATTGTTTATAATAAGGACCCACAACTAATAGTCAGAATGATGATGGAAAATGAGTAGACAATTTTGGAAATCATGTATGTTATAGGAGAGAATAATATTTATAAGTATATTTATTATTCTTTGGAGGCTTTAGGAATACGTTTAAAATGATTTGGTCCAATCAATAATACTATAATGAATCCAATAGATGTTTTATTAGATTTGGGCGGTATTCAACCCACTTAAAGAGGAAAACATGAAAAATCCATTTTGAAAATTTAAAAAATATTTTAACCTTTGGAAACTATTTCTAAAATATGTGATTAGTTCAAATATATTTGAAAAGGATATCTAGTAATGCATGCATCTCCAAAATGTCGATATGAAAAGTATCCAAAGCCTTATTTGAAGGAAGAAAAGGGATAACAGAAGGCCTTAATTTTTGAATATTTTATCAAGGGAACAAACGGGGAACAACCTTGGATATTTGATAATGGGTGATCATCACATATGGTAGAATATTTTTAGTTGTTTCAAAGGGTGAAGAATTACAATTCAGGGACATTAAATTTTGTAAATGATGATTACATAAGATTCAAAGTCATTGGATCTATTATAAATGGAAAATAATGATTGAAATCTATATGCAATGTCATTTATTTGTGATGAAGAATTTTTTTTTCAGAAAAGTTGAATTTTTTGTTGAATGGCCTGAAAATGGGAAATTTGTAACAATAAGAAAATATACCATGGGAAAGCAGTGTTAGTTTAGAGATACATAGGGTTCATGATATCTAATCATGATTAAAGGAACTAATATATAGAATAATAGGTTTGGATATATGTACTAGAGGAATATGGAAAATATAATAGTGAGAAGAATCACTCATGACATTCCTGATATGATTAGAAGAATATATTGGTGTTTTTTTATATTCCAAAAATGAATTATTCCAACCTTAGTTTATAGGAATACAAAAGTACATTAAAATCATCCTTTGTAGATTATTCATTATATGATATTTTGGCCTATAATACAGTAATAAAAAAATTGATATAATTACATTGTTTTCATGAATTGTGATTTCACTCTTATTACATATACTTGTTTAAAAAATCATAGGATCTGAAAATGTTTAATAATTTGAGGATAAGTGATAAAAAAGAATATTAATATTATAAAAAGAATACTCTAATAAGGAATAGTGTTGAATATAGAAATTTTATTTTTAATTACTATCCTAAATATAATATCATTCTTTCGGAATATAGGAACCACACACACCAAAACATAATAATTTTTCTAAAATAAATAATATATTCCTGGTTGAGATAGTCATAAATATGTTGATTTAACATTATTTTTCTATTTTCATTTGAAACAATTTTATTGTAGTATAAATTCACATTCATAATAACTGTTTCTATAGACCCATCTAGGATATGAATCTATAAAAGATTTATTATAAGGATCCCCCATGTTATAGATACATGAGGGTTCTTGGATTCTCATTCATTATAAAAGTGAAAAGTGATAATCTCCCAAAGTTTGATCAAAGAGGTGTTGATTGTATCATCCTTGTCTACCCACTTAATGATAGAGGATTCAAGTGTTCTGACAAATAATCTAGGAAAATTATATATTATGTAGATATAAATGTGTTGGAATAGTAAAATAGAAAAACAATACTAGGAAGTACATGGGATGTGCCCTTATTACATGACATGTTCTAGAAAGGAAAAGACGTGTAAGACCTTGTTACGTAGTATAAAAGTCCTAAAACCATCCCTTGAACTCTTTTTACTCCATTTCCTTATGTACATGCTGAAAAGGAAAGATCGATACCTTAAGAAAAGTACCGGGTTCTTACAAACATCCTCCCTTAAAAAAAATTATTCCCTGAATTTCCCTTCCAATGGTGGACAAGATTTTCTGAGATCATATCTTTGCACTGAGCATGTACGTTGGCCTCAAACTCCCAAGACTTATCCTATAAACATTTGTTCCGCCATAGGACCCATATTACAAGAACTAAATGGCCTCAAAGAAACTTCATTCTCCTATCAACTATACGTATCAGATGCTCCTCAAAGGATGCATCAATGTGATGCTCAAACTCCTTGGGCTGAAAAACATGAGATGATTCTAAGTGATAGTGGAATAGCAACGATATGTGGAAGACATCAGGCATGTCTTGGTACCTATGAGGTAACTGAAACTGATAGGAAACTGAACCGACTCTATCTAGGATCTCGAACGACCTGACTTATCTTAGTGAAATCTTACCCTGTCTCCTGATCCTCATATGTGCCAACCTTAGTGAAACATGCAAGAAAAATAAATCCCTAACCTCAAAATCTATAGGTAATATGCGGTGATTAGTGTATGAATTTTTTACAAGACCATGCAATGATCATTCTCTTCTGAATCAACTAGACATGCTCAGAAGTCTCCTATAAGAGACGCGATCCCAATGAAGATTCCTTACCTTTCTCCGAATAATAGAAGGGGGAACAACATGTCCTACTGTATAAAGCCACATATGGTACCATATGTATCATCTTCTAATAACTATTATTGTAGAAGAATTCAACTAGGGAAATGTGCTTCTCCCAAGATCCCCCAAAATAAAGGATGCATGCTCACAACATGTCCTTTAGCATCTGTCTCATACGCTCTGACTAACGATCAGTCTGAGGGTGGTATGATGTTCTTAGAAGCACCTATGTACCTAGATCCCTCTGAAAACACTTCCATAAATGAGACATAAAATTGGAATCCCTATCTGAAACTATAGAGAATAGGACCATGTGTAGTCGTACCACCTCTCAGATATACAATCTCCCAAGATCATCCACATTGAAAGTTTCATTGATTGGAAAGAAATGTGTGATCTTCATAAGCCTATCAACAACAACCAACATATAATCATTACCTCTAGGAGAACTTAGTAAACCAGTCATGAAATCCATCACAACATCATCCCATTTCCACTTCGGAACAGGTAATTGCTATAAAAGTCTGGTTGGTCACTGGTGTTCCACCTTCACCTGCTGTCAGGTGGAACATCTTGTGAAAAAACAAGCTACATCCATTTTCATACCTAGCCACCCATACTGATGATTTAAATCATGTTACATCTTGGTGAATCCATGATGAGATTTCCCATCCAGAGGCATGAAAGTCCTGCATCAGCTCCTCACACAATTCTGCTAAAACCCATACGTGACCATGTAACTACATAACATAATCCTCACCTATGGTCCAAATAGGAGAAGGGTCCTAACCTACCACACTCTCTCGTAGAACTCGGCCTTTAGAGTTCGATATCTACCTTATCCACACTCTGTCTCATATGGTAGAGGTAATAGATAAAGATGAAAGAAAAGTCTATCACTGATTTTCATGAACCTCCAACTGCATCTCAGAGAACAACACCATAAGACTCCATTCTACATTGGCATATTGCAATGTCTATATCTGAGCCTTTCAACTCAATGCATCGACCACTGCATTACCTTTACCAGGCATGTAGGAAATCTCAAAGTCAAAAGAGTGAATGTATTCCTCCCATCTATGATGCCTTAGATTCAAATCATGCTATGTAAGTAAGTACATCAGTCTTTTGTGGTCCCTGTACACCATAAAACACTCTCCCAGTATTTAATGTCTCCAACAACATAAATCATGAAAAAATGTATCTAACTCGAGATCGTGCATTGGGTAATTCCTCTCATAAGACCTTAACTACTGAGATATGTACGCAACTACTTGATCCCCCAACATAATAAATACTCCTATCCTGATACCTGATGTGTCACATTACCCAATGTAACTCTTTCCTAGCTCTAAAAAAATTAGTATTAGCACTGATGTCAACCTCCCTTCATGTTCCTGAAAGTTCATATCACAATAATCTTTCCAAACATACTTCACACCCTTTTTAGTCAATCCCAACAATGACACTGCTAAGTATGTGAAGGCTCGTATGAAATGCCTATAGTAACCATCCAACACAAAGAAACTATGCTCCTCAAATATTTTTTTAGGCTGCTCCAAGGAAACAATAGCTCTCACTTTCTCTAGGTCCACTAATAATCCCGTCTCCAAGATTCTATGACCCAAGAAGTGAATTTGATCATACAAAAGTGAAACTTTGTGAGCTTAGCATATTACTAATTCTCTCTCAGTGTACTAAAAATGATATTAATATGTTTGGCATAGTCGTGTCAATTGTGAGAATACACCAAGATATCATCCATGAAATCCACAATGAATGAGTCAAGATAAGAATGGAAAACTCAGTTCATTAGTTCCATAAATACTGAAGGCATGTTCGTGAGACCGAACGACATAACCAACTACTCATACAGATCATACATGCTCCGAAAGACTATCTGAGGTATATCCAATGATCTAACACACACCTGATGATAACCATATCTCAAATAAATCTTAGAGAATACCTAACCTCCTTAGACTAGATCAAAGAGATTATCTATTCACAGTAGTGGATACTGGTTCTTAACCGTTAACTAGATCAATTTTGGATAATCTACTCATAGTCTAAGGGTACCATCCGCCTTTATCCCAAAAAGGAACAGAAAACCCCAAAGAGAAGTACTGGGTCAGATGAAACCCTTATACTCCAAATCATCTAGATTCCTCTTGAGCTTTGATACTCTATCATAGGCATCCATTAAGGTGGAATGGATATTGGTGCAGCTCCTGAGACTAGATTGATATAGAACTATACCACTCTCACCAGAGGTAGGCATAAAAAGTCATCCGGGAAGATGTCCTAAAATGATCAACCATTGAAGGTGAATCCATATAACAAGTTCCCTAGTCATCCAGATATAAAATCAAAATATGGGCTATTATCCCACCCAACCCACGATGCTCAGGTCCGACTCAGCTCGCCTAAACATCCCATTGAACATTATGTAGAAACAAACAGCCCTCTAGTGACATAAAACTCACCCTGCGGCGATAGAAATTGACAAAGACTTGAAAGGACACCAACCATACCATTTTGAGAATGATATCAAAATTGATCATCTCTAAGACATTGAGACCCCTTAAGAAGTGGCACCTTCCATCCTCAAGGGGGAACTCTTTATAATGATGCACACTTGCTGTTCTAATCCCTAATAGAGTGTATAGCTTCATAACATCATTAGAAGTTAAAACATAGAGCCAAAGTCTCTCCACAATAGGCACATGTAAGAATCTATGTGAAGCACTAATATCAAAAAGTGAAGAATCTAAAATGGAGGCGACTATAATAGTACCTCATATAGTAAAGTGTCTTGGATCCTGCTCCTTCTGAGTCTGTTGTACAACATATGTTTGACCTGTACTATGGCCCAATGGCACTTCTTGGACACACGGAGCTGATATACCATGATTTCACTGAGAAACTGGGGTCTAGCTACCATATCCATGACCACCACCTCTTCCTGATATGCCTAATGCATTCTAGTTCCTTAAATAGCGAGAAGCTGCTGACCTTTGTCTTGAATGAGGAGTCGGTGTAGATTTTATCCCACTAGCTGATATTGGAAACTTCTTACAGAAGCATTGTAGATGGATCATCTTATCTCAAGACCATAACTCAACTGGGTCCATCAGACAATGTGGTTTTTTATGGACAATTCTTCCACACTGGTATCACCTCAATTTGCTAGAAGATGATACATCCTAACTACTGGAATCCCCATGAGAATTATCTAGATGACTCTTCCTACTACTGGTAAAAATAGTACCAGATCTTGATGCTGAACTTCCATGGCTCGTACCTATAGATTCCTTCGGATTATTCTCTATAATTAATGCCTAATTCACTATAGCAGATACAGTAGTCAGCCGATTGATATTTACAAGAGATCATATTTCATACCTAAGACCATCCTTAAAATGACTATCATTTGACAGATCATCACCCATCCTAATAGGTGTGAATCACTGGATCTCGGTAAAGTGATATGATTAATCCATAAATGATAAATCACCCTGATCCAGATGCATAAACTCTCCAGCTTTGTCGGACCTCAGCATCTCTGATGAGAAGTAATCATAGAAGACTATCTAAAAATCATCCCATGCCATATCCCGACAATGTTCTGTTTAAGTGATAAAATCCCACCATCGTTTGGTAGAATAATGCATCATATAAGTAGTGATATTGACCTTCTACTCTATAGGTGTCTCTAGATGATCAATGATCAATAACATGACCTCTATCTAGGAATCTATAGCCTATAGTCGTTCATACCTCAAACAAATGGGTGTATGATACTGCTAGAACAATCGTGTCAGCTCTTCCATGGACGTGGCAGGTTGTGGAACTCCATGAAAGGTTCTCATGAATCTTATAAAGCCTTCATAGAACTATTCATCAACATCTATGTATGATATAACAGCTGGTGTCACAACTGGAAAGACTATGGGATCCACTGGTGGCCCATATCCTACCACCTTTGGGATATGATCATTTTCTCTCTCTTGTCATACAACTAGAGGTCATCATGGAGTAATGACTCTTCAATCTCAACACTCACCTCAGTTCAATATCAAAAGAAACTAAATAGGAGAATAAAACAATAAAAGATTACAAAAAGAGGAGTACAATGCATGTAGAAACCATACATGGTGGATACCCTCAAGCTCCTACATTGTCATATAATTCCACCGGCTTGGGCATGTAACCACCCATGGTACACTGCGTGCCAGGCTAGAACACAACATATACTATAGTCTCCCCTTATTTCGATGTACTTTTATATGGCTAGAACCACATAGGGTCTTCTTGTGTAACACCACATAGTGTGTACCTAAATCACATGGCGTGCACTATCCAAAACCATTTCTATTTGGTGTTTCTCCTCACAATTCTTTAAATAGGTTCATTTACGACACGGTGTGTACCCATAGTACATGAAAATTATGTAAGAAAAGTTTTCATCCCAAATAAAATAACACATGGCATGTGTTCATAGAATCACACTATTTATTGTCTATGTTTCTAGGTAGTAAACCTCATAAACTTCCCTAGAACTACAATTTTTTCAAAGTAATCCAATGGTATACTAAATTCTAATCCATGAGAAACCATACTACCTAGGAACTAATGTTTGTAATCCACATATAGCACATCATAAACAATTTAAGTTCAAAATAAGATTCCCCAAATTTCAATCCAAGTGGGCCCATAACCCACATGTCCCATGATCAAAACCTCACTCTGATACCACTTTGTAATGTCTCAGGTCCAGATTCCACCTAATAGTGCTCCGAGATTGGTTGGACACATGGCCTCAGGCGCATCACCTCAAATACATGAGTCTGCTGACTAGCAGCGAAGGCCTAGGTGATGATCATGGGGAGACTATTCCCTCATTGGAAGAGTATAACACTATTTAAATAATAAAAAATAGAGTAAGCAATAATACAATAAAATAGAAGTAAAAATAGAAGAGTTACAATATAGATAACTAGATGTCATATCATACGAATACGATGCTTCATGTTACATGTTATAGGAAAATATCCAAAATAGGTTACACTTCATTAACACAAAATATAAGTACCAACAATATAAAAAGGAGCCAAAGAAACTCAAAAGAATCACAAGCCTAGGCTTGGACCCATGATCCCCTCCTCATAAATAATAATCAAGTACCGGTAGAAGGGAACAATCCATTATCGACACATGCAACAATATAATCTGTTTGGGCCAAAAATCATAACCCAAACAGGGTTTGAGACTAAATACTAGTAGGTAACCACCCATGATCCGTGCAAATCTATTAATGAATATATATATATATATATATATATATATATATATATATATATATAATAGGAGATGTTAAATAAGGAAAGCAGTAGACTATGAAATAATCCAAATTAAACAGTCCTACAAGTACTGGTTTCAATTTACATTCATTTTATCTTCATTAGTAATTTAATTACCATGAATTATATAAGTCTCATGATCCGGCCTAGGCCCAATGTTCCTCGTGCCAATGTAAGCACAACATATGACTTAGTGGACAATATAAACCTATATAAGAGAATACATATTCCAAGCTTGTACTTTTTCTTGGTAGAAGCATCTTAAGTCATTCTATTTTAATATAAAATTATATATAATGTCAAATCATGAAATATAAAAAACATCCAATAGAGCCCATCCGTGGATTCCCTCATTGTAATGAAGGTTCTCTTGACATTTAAATAAAATTATCCCTGAGCTCGACCATTCCATACATGGATCACTCAAGACATGTCATGATAATAACCTATTTGAGTCTATCCATGGAATTTTAACTGAGGTCATAGTTCACCCATAGTATAAGGTGGAATAGTCATATGAGCCCAACCTTTCCTTTTAACCTGAGGCTTTGGCTCACCCATTTATATTTTCCCCTTTATCATTTTATATAATAATAAACACATATAAAATAAAATATTATATGGATTTAACATCAATAACTCACGTGGTCAATTTATCTCACAAGAAACACATGTAAATTATACTATTATATGGCTTAGCATTTAATCAATTTCAATTTAAACAACCCAAGAATAGAATTTATGGAATGCCTCATATGAATCATAGGACAAATGGACATAAAAATCATTAATGAGGAACAAACCCATGGGGTGGCCCTTAATCAAGGTAAAATGCCTTAAACATTCTTTAAAACCCTTTATCAAATACCTAAACAACAATAGGAAATATAAATAGACAAAATTTATCCAAGGAGACACCCTAAAAATGGGTGTGCGACACTACAGAACATATATTCAACTTCAAAAATAGAGAAATGCACAAGACTGCCTACCTTGTACTCGTATTACTCTCCTTATCTAGAGTTTTCCTCTAATTTGAGCTATAATTGATTAGATGAACAAAATGATCATAAACTCTCCAGCCTTGATAAATAGTTCGAGAGAAGAAATCAGGAAGAATTGATCAAGAGGAATCAAGAATTTACCGATGGGAATCTAACACATCTAAAGGTCTTTGAATCGAAGATCATATGACAAAACAGGAAGCCACGCTATTCTTGGATCACGTGGGAACACTGTTCATCGAGGCGGGGTGAGTTTTATCCATTTTTCAAAAACCATGCTACTCTCTGATTTAACGAAAAAAGAAAAGTACACGATGTGTACTAGAAATTACACATTGTATCTATACAGATTCTGGCTAGGTCATTACATGGAGTGTACTTGGAGATACATGTTGTGTTCTCATATTATACATCATGTTATAGAATGTAAACGGTGTGTAACACCCTACTACATCATTTAATTAGTCTGTAGCCATCCCTTGACCTATTTTCCCTCCATTTCATTAAGTACAAACTGAAAAGGAATGATCTTTGCCTCAAGAGAAGAACTGGGTCTAATAAAATATATAAATGTGGTTATGAAGGAGTATATAAGGACTTGAATGATTAGAGATAGACATTTATGGAAAAAATGGAGTTGGGTGTGATGCAGAAACAAAAAAATATAGAAACAAGATGATCCAAAATAAAGGTAATTAGAAATTGTCTCATATGATAAAGACACATGTTGTCCTAATAATGAAAGATTAAAACAAAATATAAAATGGAGTTTAAAATAACTCCCAAGTATCTATAGAAAAAATCGGGTTAAATACTTTTAAGAAAGATATATAATTGTTGGGGAATTAAAGTGGGCAGATATTTCCCCTCATTAAATGTCAATTCCATGTCATTTTGTGACATAACATGTCTTACTATTAAGAGGCATTGAGACATCATAATGGTGAGGTGTATTTAATTCAAAAAAGTAGAATTAGACAATATCATCTATCATATAGAATAAATATTCCTAGGATATTTTAATACATATTATAAGTATGGCCATAAAGTTATTCTTTGCAGGAAGAGGAATGGTGAGAAAAATACCTACAAAACTCATAGGCAAGTATGCATATCCATAAACCAATTTGAGTTACACATTAAAATAGATATTAACCTATTGAATAATAATATTAATTTTATGAACCCATGATTATTTAAAATAGATTTTAACTGTAATATTCATCCTACACTCAATCAAGATTCTCATGGAAAGAACATAATAGGATCGAGAAAGACAATCATGAAGAAATAGATCTCAACGATACAAACAAAAGAAACACCTAGATTCTTGATAGTGGATGGTCATCTAATATGATAGGGAATAAATATTTGAAGTGCACTGTGTTGCATTTGTTGTCAATGAGACATGTTGTTGTCTTAGAATGAATGGATGTCGAGGAATGTCAAGATGTGAATGACAAAGGTTGTGTTGGTGTTGGTGGTGAAGGAGAATGGCCATGGTACTAAGAGGAATGTCACTTAGGAGATTCACTAAGTGGCATTGGAGAATATGGTTGAAACATTCTCCATGGAAATCTGACGATTGTTGAGCTGATCATTAAGTTCCAAGAACTTGTATCAACTGGATACAAAGTCACAACACTTTTAGAAGACCATGCATTGTCTTCACAATGCATGAGGAGATGAAGAGAGCCATCCACAACTTCTAAGTGGATGAAGTGAGCTGAAGAAGAACATGTACTAATCCTTAGTGCATGACAATGTGAATGTGATCCAACTTGACCTCTAATTGGATCATTGAAGAACATTGAAGAATTATTTGATTCAGGAGCTTCGGTTGATGGAGAACCTTCAAAGAATTCACTCCTAAGTAATGAATACATGTTGAAGATAATGGAGGAATTTCAAATGAAGAAGAAGAGAGGAAGAAGGAGAAATGAGAATGATGGCTTGGAAGAAGTGGCACTTGGCATGCTTTATATGGAGGAGAACTTTGTTTTTAACAAAGTCATTAGATTTTCCTTTGCCAAAAAATTGGCCAGCCAAGGCACCTTGGGGGTTCAACCCCAAGGCATGGGCACTAGGGCACCACGCCCGGGGGAACCCGTGGGGCGAGCCAGGGCGGCAGGGCGCACACCCAAGACACCGCATGGGTGCCTGGGGCACGCCCGGAGGAGCGCGGCAGGGGCGCATGAGCGCACCCATGTGTGCATAGTGGGCGCTAAGCGCGCCCGCAGGAGGCATGAGTGGGCGCAGAGGCGCGCCCGCAGGGAGCATAGGTGGGCGCAGAGCGCGCCCGCAAAGAGAACCTGGTGCGGGGCGGCACCGGGAGGGGAGAAGTTCAACTGGCCGTTCATGGGAGCGCAAGGGTGATAAAGCGCGAGAAAACCGCGCCCCGTTTCGATGTGGGACGCGGAAAATTCACCGGGAGTGAATTCTGGCCGTCCATCTCATCGCGTGCCCGATCCGAGCCGCTCATCTATCCCGCGGCGAGGCGATCTGATCCAGGCCGTTGAAGATCTGATCCGACGGCTCCCGGCTCATCTCCTTCCTCGAGCTCGACCGCGGCACCCGCGACGTCCCCGTTGAACCAGAGGCCATCCGACCACCTGTTCTCGAGCATCCGGACACCTCCGAGCAAACCGAGACCTCCATGGTGCTCGTCTGGCCATAACGAACAGGATCATGCCTAAAAATGACCATGCATGCAATGTTTGGAGGATTTCGGTTGAGGCCGAGGCAAGAGAAGCTGCCGAGGCCACGAAGGGTTTGTGTTTTGCATGGGATAGAAGAGACGAAGACCGTGCATGCGTTCTAAGTCGCATGCACGTGGAGGAGAAAAAATAAATGGAACCCGCGTGAACAGAGAGAAGAAAACAAGATTTAAAGAAATCTTGAAATCCCAAAATCTTCGGGAGATTGAAAGATATCCCACGCGGATGAACCGAGGCCCTCTGCCTATATAAAGAGAGGCCGAGACCTCGGTGTTGCTTTGCTGATCCTTTGTTGAAGATCCGGAGAACCGTGAGTGCACCTCTGCCTCGCGAAGAAAGAAGCCACCGCGCAAAACATTGCGCGGCTGTTGTCCCGAAGCCACCCGAGGCTTTGAAGTGTTCCCTGCGCGCCTACTCCCTTGCGCGACAGGAAGAACCCGAGGCCGCATCCTTGCGCGCCCGTGGTTGTCACCCTCTCTGCTCGTGAATTTGCGCGACAGGAGGAAGCGCCCCGTGGTGCTCATGCACCTTGCGCGACTGCCCCTTGCACTGAGAACTTGCACGGATGTTGAGAGTGGACACACCCCCTTGCGCGACTAGTTTGAGTTCGGGTTTGTGTAAGTAAAGGCCGTAGCCTTGGGTGTGTGTGAAACAAGAAGACCACCACAACTTGGGTGTGTGCAAAAACAGAAGAGGACCCGAGGCTTTCGTGCCTCGTGTGTGAACATTGAGAAGGCCGACTCTTTTGCTTGTGTGCCAAGTGAAGGAAGAGCACCGTGGGCAGTGTGTGTGCATAAGTGGAGAAGGACACATTCGGGTTGTGTGTGCAAAAAGGAGAGAAAGGCCGTAGCCTTGTGCAAACAAAGGAGACCACACCATTGTGTGTGTGTGCTAAAGTGAAGGAAGACCCGATGCCATGTGTGTGCACAAAGAACAACACCAAGTGATGTGTGCCAAGTGAAGTGGAAGACCACACTTTGTGTGTGTGTAAGAATTGAATAATCCGTAGTCTTGGTTGTGCATTTGAACAAAGAAGAACACACTTTATGTGTGTGCATTTGAAGAGGCCGAGGGTTGTGACCTTGTGTGTGCACACCTTGAAGAACAAACTAAAAGAACACTAAAGTGTGTGTGTGCAACAAGAAGAGAAGGAGGCCAACTCATGAGTATGCAAAAGTGAAAGAAGTGTGTGCAAAGAGAAAAGAGGCCGAACCTAGTGTGTGCACTAAGTGAAGTGTATACACTTAGAAGAAGTGGAAGACTCCCACACTAAAGTAAAACACACTTTATGTGTGTAAACAAATTGGATAAAGTGTGTGAAGGAGGAGGAAGGTGTGTGCTTGAAGTGACTACACCCTTTGTGGGATTATTGCACCTAGAAGAAAGAGAAGGAGAGTGCATGCATGCATGCATGCACATGCACACGTGAATAAAGCCAAACCAGCTTGTGTGCATTTGAGGAGTCCAAGACCAAAGATCTTGAAGAATTTGAGAAGCCATGCAATCAGTGCATGAGGAAGCAGAGTTGCCATGCACTTAGTGCATGAAGTTGAAGTGAGTGAGACTGGACCAGACTGAAGTTAAAGACATCAGTTGTCTGAGCATTCAGTAGTTGAAGAGAGAAGCCAGGTCATCCTGAAGAAGGAGATAAAGCCTGAGCTAAACGAGAAGCCCTGATCAACAACAAGTGATCAGAAGAGAAGAGCAAGGCTAGCAGCCTTTATCCCAGGCTGCTGAAGTTACTTGAAGAGCTGAACAAGAAGAAGAGCTACTCGTGTGACTCGAGGAGCCAGGAGAAGACCCTGTGAGACTCAGGGAGAAGAAGTCTTCAGTGGGATTCTGGAGCAGGCCAGTGGGACTCTGGTAACACTGTGGGATGCAGTATAAAGACCCTCATGTGGGACTCAGGAGAGATACAGTGGGACTCTGTATCGACCATTGTAATTCTAACAAGTTATAATGGGAGAATCCATGCTGGGAGAGCATGGCAAGGATGTAGGACTTTGGTGCCGAACCTTGTAAATCCTTGTGTCCAGTGCCTTTACATTTACTGCAGCATTCGTGGAAAGGTGAGAGATACAAGAAGAGTGGATCGAGGCTTTAACCAGCCATAGAGGTTTAATTGATTAAGAATCAATTAGTAAAAAGTTTTAAAGGGATCACTGATTCACCCCCTCCCCCTCTCAGTGATTCACACTGATCTGGGCACTTCAATTGGTATCAGAGGTAGGTTGCCTCTAAAAGATCCAAGGGAGTCTTTATGAAGTGCAGATTTGAGGAAATGAGCGACCAGCCTCAAATGGAGATATCTGCCAAGACTCAGAAAAATAGAAAGAAGAAACAGGCCAAGAAGATGAAGAAAGCCTGTCCTAGCTGTGATGAAGTTGAAACAATGAATGATCTTCAGAGTGCACTCAAATATCTTCAGAAGAAAGTTCCCATGGAAGTGGGAAAGTGTATAGCTACAGTCATCCATGATCTTCATGAAGAAAAATCACAGTTAGAAGAAGAAGCCAATGCTATGGAAGATCAGCTGGCAAAAAGGGTTGGCATAACCAACACTCTCAGAAAGCTGGTAAATGCCAAAGATGAAACAGTATCTCTTTGCAATGAAAGATATGAAGACACTGCTGCAGAATTGCAAAGAAGCCTTTCTGAGAAATAATTCTTTATGATAATAGTCAAAGATATTGTCCATGCACTGGAAAAGAGGCACAAAGTGTCAATGGTTGTCAGAGATGCTCAACTAGAAGACAAAGTCAAAAGGGTGAAGGAGCTTGACAACTCATTGCTTGAAATGAAGCAGGTGCATGAAGACCAGATAAAACAGCTGGAAGAGAAATGGGAAGGAAGGCTAAGAACTATTGAGGATGAGAAGAACTCCCTCAATATGAAATGCTTATAATTAGAGGTGATATTGAAAAATCAGCAATCACCCAAAGCCAAAGCCTCCCAGTTAACTGCAAGAAGACATGTTGCTACTCAAGTATGCATTGAGAAGGATGATTCTAAAAGAAAGACATCCTCTAGTGAAAGTGCAACAACTTCTAAAAAGAAGGTACCATCCATCCCATCTTGTACTGATGCTTCTAATAGTGTTTCTACTAAAAGTGCAGGATGGAAGAATGAATCCAAACAAGTATGGATGAAGACATTAAAGAAGCATAGCTCTCCTGAAACAACACAACAAATCAAGAAAAGTACCCAACAATCAGAAGGACTGAAGAGGTCAAGATTTGTGGGTCAGTGTTGGTGTTGTAACAAGTATGGGCATTGTGCAAAGGATTGTTGGTACAATCCACTGAATGCCAAAGCACAGAGGAAGCCCATGCCAAGGGGGAGAAAGCCAGAAGCAAAGAAGAAGCATCCACAGATCCAGAGACATCTGTTTACTGCTAACAGATTTGGATTACTTGACAACATCTGGGATGATTGCAAAAGTGATCAAATAGATACATGTCAATCTCCAACTGTATCCAGAGCTCAAAAGAAGAGAAGATCATAGAACCTGGCTCAGAGAGAAACCTTGGGAAGAAAGCATAAGAAAGTAGAAAATTCTCCCAAGAAGTGTTTGAGAAATGAAGATAAGTCCTTGGAGTCTGAGTCCAAGAAGGGTGATGCATCCAGAAGGACCACCAAGAAGTGCTTCTACTGTGGAAAGAAAGGACATATCATGGATCTTTGTAAACAAGCCATGAAATTCAATAGAGGCAGACTGGACTCAAAAAGACAATCACTCCAGAAGAAGAAGGGATTTATTGAAAATAAGTTGCCTAAGAGAGGTAGCTTAGCAGCATCCAAAGGACCATGTGGAACTTCCAAAACTGAGGCCACACTTCCAAATGATTTACTTGTCATATGGCCACATCAGTTGCAACTTGCCAGAGAACTACAAAGAGCTGAAGATGAAGCTCTGACATTTGCTAAAGCAAAAGGGAAGAAGAAGATTTCACATGAAGATGTTTTGAGAACCACACCAGCACAATCATCAATGAAGATCAAATGTTCAAGTGTGAAGACTGGTGAAAATGGGACATCTCGGTTGAGAGAATCCTCTCAACCTTGTTGTTCACATTGATGAACCAAGGAGGTTCCATCTTATTCCCTTATACTATTGGTATTTACATGTGCTAACATAGCAGGGAATTGAAGATGATGATCATTCTCATCTGGAGGATGGTTTGGATAGAATGGAGTGCACCCCTTGAGGGGGAGCCAATCTGAAGAAGATGGGATTTTGAGATTAATACCATCTTGAGAAAAGTGAAGGTATTACAATCATACTTTCATCCCTTGTTTCTTAATTGAGTTTATCTTGTCAATTAAGGGGGAGTATGAATTGAAGACAAATGGATGAAAGGGGGAGCTTTATCTTTGCACCTGAACATTCTAATGTGTTTTGTGAAGTATGTGCAGGATTTAGCAAATTCATTGTTATATCTGAAAAATTTCAAACCCCTAATCATGATCTCACATGTGTAGAGAATTATGGATAACTTTGAATTCCTTGGTTATATCACTCTTGTTTTCTACACCGGGTTAGCCCAAGTAGACTTAGAGATGATTTACTAAAGGTTCTTTGCTAAAGAGAACATGTGACATCATCCCTCTCTTAGTGTCTTTCAAGAAAATACTTTTCAAAGGGAGGAAGAGATTTTTGAAAAAGAACCACACCACACCTTTGCATTTGATTGCCAATAAGGGGGAGAAAATATTGGCACACATATTGACCCATTCATATGTGCTGAAAGAGTGTATTGACAACAAATACAAAGGGGGAGATTGAAGTGCACTGTGTTGCATTTGTTGTCAATGAGACATGTTGTTGTCTTAGAATGAATGGATGTCGAGGAATGTCAAGATGTGAATGACAAAGGTTGTGTTGGTGTTGGTGGTGAAGGAGAATGGCCATGGTACTAAGAGGAATGTCACTTAGGAGATTCACTAAGTGGCATTGGAGAATATGGTTGAAACATTCTCCATGGAAATCTGACGATTGTTGAGCTGATCATTAAGTTCCAAGAACTTGTATCAACTGGATACAAAGTCACAAAACTTTTAGAAGACCATGCATTGTCTTCACAATGCATGAGGAGATGAAGAGAGCCATCCACAACTTCTAAGTGGATGAAGTGAGCTGAAGAAGAACATGTACTAATCCTTAGTGCATGACAATGTGAATGTGATCCAACTTGACCTCTAATTGGATCATTGAAGAACATTGAAGAATTATTTGATTCAGGAGATTCGGTTGATGGAGAACCTTCAAAGAATTCACTCCTAAGTAATGAATACATGTTGAAGATAATGGAGGAATTTCAAATGAAGAAGAAGAGAGGAAGAAGGAGAAATGAGAATGATGGCTTGGAAGAAGTGGAACTTGGCATGCTTTATATGGAGGAGAACTTTGTTTTTAACAAAGTCATTAGATTTTCCTTTGCCAAAAAATTGGCCAGCCAAGGCACCTTGGGGGTTCAACCCCAAGGCATGGGCACTAGGGCACCACGCCCGGGGGAACCCGTGGGGCGAGCCAGGGCGGCAGGGCGCACACCCAAGACACTGCATGGGTGCCTGGGGCACGCCCGGAGGAGCGCGGCAGGGGCGCATGAGCGCACCCATGTGTGCATAGTGGGCGCTAAGCGCGCCCGCAGGAGGCATGAGTGGGCGCAGAGGCGCGCCCGCAGGGAGCATAGGTGGGCGCAGAGCGCGCCCGCAGAGAGAACCCGGTGCGGGGCGGCACCGGGAGGGGAGAAGTTCAACCGGCCGTTCATGGGAGCGCCAGGGTGATAAAGCGCGAGAAAACCGCGCCCCGTTTCGATGTGGGACGCGGAAAATTCACCGGGAGTGAATTCTGGCCGTCCATCTCATCGCGTGCCCGATCCGAGCCGCTCATCTATCCCGCGACGAGGCGATCTGATCCAGGCCGTTGAAGATCTGATCCGACGGCTCCCGGCTCATCTCCTTCCTTGAGCTCGACCGCGGCACCCGCGACGTCCCCGTTGAACCAGAGGCCATCCGACCACCTGTTCTCGAGCATCCGGCCACCTCCGAGCAAACCGAGACCTCCATGGTGCTCGTCTGGCCATAACGAACAGGATCATGCCTAAAAATGACCATGCATGCAATGTTTGGAGGATTTCGGTTGAGGCCGAGGCAAGAGAAGCTGCCGAGGCCACGAAGGGTTCGTGTTTTGCATGGGATAGAAGAGACGAAGACCGTGCATGCGTTCTAAGTCGCATGCACGTGGAGGAGAAAAAATAAATGGAACCCGCGTGAACAGAGAGAAGAAAACAAGATTTAAAGAAATCTTGAAATCCCGAAATCTTCGGGAGATTGAAAGATATCCCACGCAGATGAACCGAGGCCCTCTGCCTATATAAAGAGAGTCCGAGACCTCGGTGTTGCTTTGCTGATCCTTTGTTGAAGATCCGGAGAACCGTGAGTGCACCTCTGCCTCGCGAAGAAAGAAGCCACCGCGTAAAACATTGCGCGGCTGTTGTCCCGAAGCCACCCGAGGCTTTGAAGTGTTCCCTGCGCGCCTACTCCCTTGCGCAACAGGAAGAACCCGAGGCCGCATCCTTGCGCGCCCGTGGTTGTCACCCTCTCTGCTCGTGAATTTGCGCGACAGGAGGAAGCGCCCCGCGGTGCTCATGCACCTTGCGCGACTGCCCCTTGCACTGAGAACTTGCACGGCTGTTGAGAGTGGACACACCCCCTTGCGCGACTAGTTTGAGTTCGGGTTTGTGCAAGTAAAGGCCGTAGCCTTGGGTGTGTGTGAAACAAGAAGACCACCACAACTTGGGTGTGTGCAAAAACAGAAGAGGACCCGAGGCTTTCGTGCCTCGTGTGTGAACATTGAGAAGGCCGACTCTTTTGCTTGTGTGCCAAGTGAAGGAAGAGCACCGTGGGCAGTGTGTGTGCATAAGTGGATAAGGACACATTCGGGTTGTGTGTGCAAAAAGGAGAGAAAGGCCGTAGCCTTGTGCAAACAAAGGAGACCACACCATTGTGTGTGTGTGCTAAAGTGAAGGAAGACCCGAGGCCATGTGTGTGCACAAAGAACAACACCAAGTGGTGTGTGCCAAGTGAAGTGGAAGACCACACTTTGTGTGTGTGTAAGAATTGAATAATCCGTAGTCTTGGTTGTGCATTTGAACAAAGAAGAACACACTTTATGTGTGTGCATTTGAAGAGGCCGAGGGTTGTGACCTTGTGTGTGCACACCTTGAAGAACAAACTAAAAGAACACTAAAGTGTGTGTGTGCAACAAGAAGAGGAGGAGGCCAACTCATGAGTATGCAAAAGTGAAAGAAGTGTGTGCAAAGAGAAAAGAGGCCGAACCTAGTGTGTGCACTAAGTGAAGTGTATACACTTAGAAGAAGTGGAAGACTCCCACACTAAAGTAAAACACACTTTATGTGTGTAAACAAATTGGATAAAGTGTGTGAAGGAGGAGGAAGGTGTGTGCTTGAAGTGACTACACCCTTTGTGGGATTATTGCACCTAGAAGAAAGAGAAGGAGAGTGCATGCATGCATGCATGCACATGCACACGTGAATAAAGCCAAACCAGCTTGTGTGCATTTGAGGAGTCCAAGACCAAAGATCTTGAAGAATTTGAGAAGCCATGCAATCAGTGCATGAGGAAGCAGAGTTTCCATGCACTTAGTGCATGAAGTTGAAGTGAGTGAGACTGGACCAGACTGAAGTTAAAGACATCAGTTGTCTGAGCATTCAGTAGTTGAAGAGAGAAGCCAGGTCATCCTGAAGAAGGAGATAAAGCCTGAGCTAAACAAGAAGCCCTGATCAACAACAAGTGATCAGAAGAGAAGAGCAAGGCCAGCAGCCTTTATCCCAGGCTGCTGAAGTTACTTGAAGAGCTGAACAAGAAGAAGAGATACTCGTGTGACTCGAGGAGCCAAGAGAAGACCCTGTGAGACTCAGGGAGAAGAAGTCTTCAGTGGGATTCTGGAGCAGACCAGTGGGACTCTGGTAACACCGTGGGATGCAGTACAAAGACCCTCCTGTGGGACTCAGGAGAGATACAGTGGGACTCTGTATCGACCATTGAAATTCTAACAAGTTATAATGGGAGAATCCATGCTGGGAGAGCATGGAAAGGATGTAGGCCTTTGGTGCCGAACCTTGTAAATCCTTTTGTCCAGTGCCTTTACATTTACTGCAGCATTCGTGGAAAGGTGAGAGATACAAGAAGAGTGGATCGAGGCTTTAACCAGCCATAGAGGTTTAATTGATTAAGAATCAATTAGTAAAAAGTTTTAAAGGGATCACTGATTCACCCCCTCCCCCTCTCAGTGATTCACACTGATCTGGGCACTTCAATATTTGTTGGATATTTTTAAGAATATGGATGTTGAAACAATTATATTCCCCCACTATGGTTCTTTATAGATCAAAGGATGTGGAAATAAAGAACTTGAAAAAAAGATGAAGAAAAAAGATGTTCTCTAAATAGATGGTTTATGACATAATATTATGAGCGTGACACAACTCTATTAGTCAATAATGGTATTGAAATTTAACCATAATGGGTGCACAATCAAAGTAAATATAGGTAATTATTTGATTAATGGATTCTGAATAGTTGGGAACTTATACACGGAAAACCTTAAAAGACTACTTGTTTCTTAACAATTGAATAAGAAGACAACTTATTTTGATCGATTCTTGGGTCACATTAATCAACAAATCATGAAATACATATCTAAGAAAAATATTGTGGATGATATTTCCAATATGAAGCATGAATGAGAAAATTCATTTGACTTGTGAATGCAAGGAAAGATGATTGAGAGTTTATATTGGCCAAAGAACAAGAGGGAATAAAATCTACTTGATCTTATACACAAAAACGTATGTGGAATAATTAATGTGGCTGGCACATATAGAGGGAGGTAATTCATTATTTTTATTTATGAATATAGTATAAGTCCTTGAGTGATGTTTATGTAGAATAAATGGAAAGTGATTGATTGCATGAAGAGTTATTTTCAAAGATCTTGGAATAAAACTTGCCACACAATCAAGATTCTATGATCTAATAATGGAGGAGAATACACATCCATTGAATTTTAAATTTACATCAAAAAACATAGAATAAATAATGATGTGTATGTGGTTAGAATATGTCAATAAAATAGATTGAATTATGAGATCGATAGGTGAATAATATGTCTAGAACCATTTTAATTGAGAGTTGTGTTTCACATCATTTCTAGAAACATGATATTAAAGTATTTATGTACACTAAAAATCAATCATGAGTCATTATAAAAGACACTAGCACACAATATGAGATTTGGTATAGAATGAAGCCCTCTCTAAATTATTTCCATGTTTTTGCAAGTAAATTTTTCATCAAAAACAAAGAATGAAATCAAGGTAAGTATGGTTGTGATGCATATGAGGGAATATTCCATGGATATTCAAGGAAGATCGAAAAATAAAAATGTTACAATAATCAGTATAGAAAGACTTTGGAAATAAATGATGTCAGTATCATCGAGGAAAAACAAAAAATTCCTTGCGGATATCATATGTTTATATGATTGAATATGAAGAATAAAGTGGATAAGGGACAAATCCAAATGTATGAAAAGTGTAATAAAATCAAAAAATTCATGTATAAATAAATGATGATGATTCATAAGACGAATCATTAGAAGAATCCATTGCTAAAGAAACATTATCATAACCTCACTGGAGAAATAGAAGAGTAGAAATCTATCAATGAAACACAATTGGGGATTGAATTGCACCTAAATAGATATGGAGAATAGGGAATGATGCACATTGTTCCATTTAATCAATTATGGAACCAACCTCATTTGAAGGAGTGAAGGATGTATAATTGGTTAAGTCTGTGAATGAAGAATTATATCAGAATGAAAATAAATAGACGTGGAATTTTGTTAAGAGAACCAAAAATAAAAATGTGATTGGAACAAAGTGGATCATTAAAAGAAATTCAATGAGCATGGAAATGTGATTAGAAACAAGTAATACCTGTTGTGAAAAGGCTATCCACATATTGAAGTAATTGTTTTCTAAAAAACATTAGCTTATATAGCTATATAGAGTTGATCATAGAATTTCATGCCATGAAAATTCAATGAGTGTACAAAGTTTATCATGTGGATGCAAAAATGGAATTCTTAAATGGAATTCATGAAAAATATGTTTACACTAAACAAAAAGTAGGATATTTTATTTGAAATTATGAGACGAAGGTTTGTAAATTAAAGAAGGCTATATATGAGATAAAAAAGGCACCAAAAACATGGGATTAAAAACTATATGCTTATTTGATGGATATTGAAATTACAATAGGAGGTGTTTAACATAATCAATAAGTGAAGAATTATCATAAATATTAATTTATGGGTCTTTTTATAGGGATAAAATTATTTTTGGTAGAATTTGTAAGAGATTAAGGGAAGAATTTTCTAGTCACATGAAATTTGAATATTAAATTTCTATTATTAGTGAACTCACATATTTTTTAGGGTTACAGGTGGTATAAAATTTGGCTCATGCCATTATTTCATAGGAAAAATATGTAAGATATTTTAAAAAATATTCAACATTCATTACTACAAACAAATGTTGACTCAAATGGTGGATGAGATAATACATGGAAAACATGAGGACATGAAATATTTAGACACCACATTTTGTAGGAGGATCATCTGAAGATTATTATACTCCATTTTAACATAACCATATATCATCATTTTAACATTCATAGTTTCTCTCTTCAAAATTAATCTGAAGGAAGGCCATTTTTCAGCTGCGAAAAGAATCATGAGGTATATTTAATGTACTATAAATTCTGAATTATACTTTTATTTAGGAAATGATAATGAATTATCATCCTTTTCTAATGCGGGCTAGGCTATATATATGGTGGATATAAGTTCAACCACTGGTGGATCATTCTTCATTGGAAACAAATGTTGTGGGATAGTTGAGCATGAAATAGGGGAAAAATTTCTCATAGAATCATTGAAGAAGAGTATATATCAACTAAAAAGGTATGCACTTAGATATTGTGGGAGAGAAAAAATTGAATAATATTGGTGATGAGGTGAAATAGCCAATGTTGATTTAGTGTGACAAAAAGGGCACGACCGATATTATAAAGAATTCGGTTCATCACTTTCGTACCAAACATATTAATATGAGATATCACTAAATAAAAGAAAATTTGAATAAGTTTTGATTAAAATTGGGCATGTTATAACTAATGAAAAAGTGGATGAAATCTATACTAAGAACATGTAAGCACTAATGTACAAGAAACATCTATTGAAGCTTAGTGTTTATCCTCCTCCCATTGTATGAGGAGGTTATTTTTTCCCCTCTACCCATTTTTGTTAACTATTTCTATATTTTTGTGGATGTGATGATGGTGAATGGGAGAGATAAGATCTAGGGGATATTTTTTAGAGATTAAAAAGTTCAAATACATGTTCCTTTGGTTTATTTCTAAAGGTATATATAAGTGAAATTCAAATAATTATAGGATTTTAGGGTTGGTCAGTGGTCAATTGAGGAATGAAGTGTTGGTTAGTGGTTAATCACGAAATGAAATGTTGGTCAGTGGTCTATTGAGGCATGAGATTATTTTTTACCACTTTCGTTTTATATATCGAGTTCTGATCATGTATAATTATAGTTTTGGATTTCTAATTTCTTGTCAATAATGTTTCTTTAAGGTTCTTGATTGTGTGATGAGGTGAGAGTAAGTCTATGAGACATTGAAAAACTTCATAACTGATTAAAATTCAAGTAGATATTCAAAAAGACCTAGATCTTTGTGAACAATAATTCATACTTTCATGAAATGAACTTGGTGACTTTGAAAGTTTATGTAATGGAAATGTCTATAAATATATTGCTACACAAATCATTTGATCATGAAGAGAATTGGAGAAAATGGTGAATATCCTTGAATTTACAAAGGTTGGGAGCATCAAAAATCATGAATTATTGTTGATCCTATGGATTATGAAAAGGCTGTATGAGTCTTAACTGATGCAAATTAGTTTTGGAAAAATTAATTTTATGAATATTAGAGGTTTCATAATGACATAGTGTTCCTAAATGTTTGAGAGATTAGGGAATGTTGGGAGCTTCATAAAGGTGTGTGGGTCCGTGAACGATGGTATTTCTTCTTAACATAAATGTTTTTTTACAAAATAAATGATCTTCTTGAGGAGGGGTGTTGAAAATTTTTATTATGTGAATAGTTATTTCATGTGCATCAACTCAGGACTATGGTACAAGTAGGGTCTCATCTTGATTAGAGATAAATACATAAACTCAAAAACTAATGAGGTGACCATCATGTCATTAAATTGAGTTAGACTTCAACCATGGAAATGATCTTGGGGGAGTTGATGGAGGTGTTACATGGGTGGTAGTGTGATATTCTTAAAATTATTGTGAAGGAAGTGATTCTGACATAGAGTAACTATGTCTAATAATTTTTACTCCTTAATAACTTGTGAAGAATAATTGATTTAGGTATGACTAACACACTATAAGTGTATGATCCTTGGACTATACCTTGGGGGTAAACCAAGTAAAACTATTGTGTTTTCTCTCAGTATATGAATTTTTAATAACTACAATATTCCATCAAACTTGTTTTACATGTTCTTGCAAAAATTCGATCAAGATATGTCACTTAAAAAGAAATATATAACACCTTGATTCACCCTTCCCCATTAGGGTGTTCTAGGGTCCTACAAGATTTATATATTTTCATGTTGTGAAATGATAATTATCCCATCAATGTATGAGTTGGATTTGTACACAATCAATGCTAATTATAGAGTATTATGGGTTTTGATGATATCTTAATGCAAGAATGTATAAAATCTTGTGACTAATATAAAGATTTGTAAATTATATACAAATAATTGAATCATGGGGTAACAAGTGGAGACTTATTATCTATACTGTACCTCAGAATTATATAACATGGATTGTAATATATTCACTAATACATTGATGGGTGAAAGAATAATTTAAATCCCCATTACATGCGGTTTTTAAGATACTTAACATGTGATACTTCATATATATGATGAAGGATACTCCATCCAAAAATGAATAGATGGATCACACTACATATGCAGTTAACCTATTTATATTATTATTTTCATTGTTACATATTGACTCAATGATGAGGGGATACACATATTAATGGATTTTATTCTTCTATAAAAATCCTAAGATGTTCCAAAAATACCCATCAGTTATAAAATATTCCATGAAAATTATGAATACTCCTTGAGAAAGGAAATAATTGGGTATAGTTTCTATTTTATTACATTAGAATTAGTGATGTGGTAAAATTAAGAGACTACAATATAGTTTAGATGAATCAGTACGACATCATAAATAGAATGAATGAAATGGTAAAGTATATGTATTGTATTGACTACCATGATTGGAGATTTTCATTTAAATCCCCTAATAAGTTTCTTTTCCTATTCCTGGGAGAGTGAGAGATTTATATAGCCTGGGGAGGACCTGATTTTTTTCACCTTATAAATTTATCGTCATAGATTATAGGGTTATTAATTGGATTTAATCAATCGAGAGATTAATGTTTTAAAATTGATGTAAAAATATATAATGTACATGTATATTTATGTAATCTCTTGATTTCTAATTGGGATATAAGTAGAATTATTTATTAATAATATTCTTGGATGTAGTTCAATATCCTTACCATTGTATATGATATTATCAGTTGAGTTGTAGGAGATAAATATGTAACTAGTTGATTTTATGTGAATAAAGTTTATTCAATGAATTTTTTATTATAAAAGAAACAATTATATCTTCAATGTTGGATGATAGTATCGTTTAGTCATTAATGAACTATTTAAATATGAATTTAGTTACAGAGAAAAAGTTTAATTTACTATGAAACAATTGTAACACCCGGACCAAAATAATTGAGTTTGGGTCACCGTGTCACTAGACATCAAATGAGTCTCTTAATACACAAGAGGTTACTAACTAGTGAGAAGGTGTAAGTGGAACTATGGTGAGACTATTCCATCACTATCATATAATAATTAGAGTACACAATTATAGAAACAAAAATCTGAGTAAAAAAGTATAAATTAAAAGGAAATAGAATATCACATTATTATAACATCTACCCATGCTATAACAATATGAAATATAATATATAGTGCATAAAGTCAAGTGTAACGACCCAAACTTTTATCAATGAAAATTTCTCTTGATCTAGTTAAATGTATTATTATGTAAAATGGTTATATAAAATGTGAAATTCCTTAGTTTTATGATTTTGGATTTCAAAATACTATTAAGAATTTTTACTATTGCTAATATAGTTATTTAACAATGATCATGTGATTAGTATTAATATAAGGCGTTAACAAATTCAATTTACCCTGAAAAAGGTTGTGATGGCCTCATATAGTAGACTTACTCTGTACGAAGCCCATTTGTCAGAGCTCAGAAAGGAGGTGGCCTCACTAGGCTTCTCTCTTGACGAAGACCACGTTGAGCTTCAACACATTAATCTTGAATGGAATTACCTATGGGAGAATTTGAAGTTGATAGAGATTACCACCTAAGCAATGTTCTTTGAGCCACCCCAAGAGTCTATCACCATCACACACCTTACCCTTCTGTCCTTAGAAGGTGTTATAAGGGGTTATGTAATAAGACATTAGCATAATGATTATGTTTACTATTTTTATATATAATAAAGAATATACATTCGTTTTATTATTGTTACTTTGTAAATAGTTTTTAATGCACAAATAGTATTTTGAGTTATTATTTAATCATGAAATCTATTTTGATCAATTAATGTATTTTTAAATTAAATAATATTTTAATTTAATATTATTACTAAATTAATTTTTAAATAATATAAATGACAATATAATTATTGTGAATATGATTGTGATTTTTATTAATGTTTGAAAGTTATTTTTGTCAAAACCCATGAATTTTTGATAAACGTATTTTTTTAATTTTAAAGTAAAATATTCACATATTTATAAAATTATTTAGATAAAATGAATATTATTTTTGGAATCAAGACGTCTTAATTATCCAATGGTGATTTTTTCCTAATTTTTTGTGACATTTGATTTTTTGGGTAAAAATTAAATACCTTTTAAATATATAATGTGTTTTATAACATCATAATGACCCAATAGTGATGTAATAAAATAATATAAATATTATTTTCGACAAATATATATTTTTACATTAAAATAATGTGATTTTAGGTTTTTTTAATGTATTTTACAATGCTTTAGTGGACCCTTCAAGACTAATAAAACATTTTAACTTTTTAAACTGATTTCCTTGAGAGTGTGACTCACCTCCACATAATAAACCCTATTATTTTAATAATTTAGGCAATTGGAATTATAAAATAATTTTTTCTAATCCACTTTTTCAAAAACCATGGGCAAAAACCATGGGTTGGTTTGTGGTCTTCATTAGTTTAATGTGTGGTGTCAAAACCTAAATAATAAAGAATTTCCTCTCATTTCATATATAAAACCAACCAAACACCCAATTCCTCTTCACTCAAATCATTTTGAGTTCATCCAAAATCTAACCCCTTCTCTCTACAATCCTCCCAAGGCACCCCAACCTCCCAATAAGCCTCTCTCAAGCCCCTCCCAATCCTTTGGGATCACACTTCCAAGTAAGGGATTCCTTCCTTCCTCATTTTCTCCAAGTTTCTTAATATTGTTATTCCATTTTATTTTATACTATAAATGTCGGGGTATGATTTAGTAGCTCCCCCATACTTATCTATTTATGTTGTAATGATTAGACACCCATTTTCTCTCTCATTAATTCCTCCCATGTACACCCGTTACCATACCGAAATTCCGTAAGGAATTTCTCTCTCCTCATTTACATTCAAGAATTTTTTTTGTATTAGGAATCAAAATTCCATTACCTATGTTGGGACATGTATATATATGAACCCCTTACTGTCAATTTCATGTACATAGTATGATAAACCATTATGTCTCTCATCAGACGTTTTTATGAAGTCTT
This sequence comes from Viscum album, assembly GCA_963277665.1. NCBI lineage: Eukaryota > Viridiplantae > Streptophyta > Magnoliopsida > Santalales > Viscaceae > Viscum > Viscum album. The sequence goes on along the minus strand of OY728139.1, from coordinate 113,234,720 downwards.
ATGTCATGCCATTATGCTGCTGAAATTGCACAGCCATTTTCCAAGCCAAAATCATTGTGTAGTGAATACCATGCCTATTTCTCTATAAAGGGTATTGAACATTATGAACATTTACTTATTAATGGAATATTTTCATGTATTAATTCCAAATTCATCTATTGTGGAATAAATTATGATGTTTAATGAATCTATGTTGTATGATCTTATGGCACACTTAAGCAAGAAATGAGTTGTTTAAGAAGGGTGCACCCTGATAGCTCTACAATGCAATGGGTAAATTTTTGTATCATGATACATCAAGTGAAATGAGAGTTTAATCATTATAATTCAAGTGCAATGAGGGTTTACTCATGATCCATGTGCAATGAGCCTTAGCTCATGCCAATACCATGTTAAGTGTTGTTGCCACATTTCCTTGTTGTGATAATCATCCTTTATCATGCCTTTAGGTTCATGTTTATTTTATTCTCCATTGATATGCCTATTTCCTAACATGTATTGTATTCTTAATTTTATGCCTGTTTTAATCCCTTACTAGGCTTTATAGCTCACCCTTTTCTTATTCATGTCCTCAGGATATCCCATGCAATGCTAAGTACGAGGGAATATAGTGGTCATGTAAAGGATGTTTTCAATAAAGATGTTGTGTTTCATGTTTTAAGTCATTAGGTAATGTTCCTAATACCCAAAGACACTAGACCTCTAGATATTCCATGTTTTATCACTTGAAGGGTTTATGTAATAAACATGTTTAAGTCTGTAATAAAGATAAGGGTTGTTATAGTTGGTATCATTGGATATGTTTAGTTTTTTTTGGGATTAGGATTAGAAAACCCTAGTGAAATACTTAAAGATAAGATTAATTATAATAAGAACATCCCTAAATTCTGGGGAGTATTGAGTAAGTGTATTATCAAGAAATTACATCCCTATCTGGTTATGAGCAGGTAGAGGAGGCTCTGACATAGATGTACCTAGGAGTGAAAACTACGACAAGGAGTTTCGGGCTTGACTCGGGGTATCCTGGTACATGAAAATGGACATTGCTGCACTATTGGTTACAAAACTCTTGGGGGATATGATTTGGTAAATTCATAAGCTTAGTATGAACCATTATTAATGGAAAGAATTCCCCTAAGAATAAATGTTGGGAAGTAGACCATGGATAACATAGATTGAATCCTCTAGATTCATAAGTAAAGGAAATAAAATTTATTTAGAAGTCATCATTTATTGTCTTTGGATTAACCTTTATGTTGGTAATAGGAGGGCTCATGCTAACAACTGATGCGAAGATCAATGTGATGACTATTATAATGAGATGCCCAATCTAATGGGAGTAGGAATCACAAATTTTTTTACAACAATCTCTCAGTTAACTTAATCTTTGAATAGAATATTAGGTCTAGAGGAACATTCAACCCCCCCATGAACTAACAAGTCTCAATCGAGAGTTTCATGAGACAAAGGCCTCCTACTTTTAGTGGATCCTCTGATCCCTCAATTGCTGAACAATGGATCAACTCAATTAAAAATATCTTCTCCATACTTCATTGTTCCAAACAAGAGAAAGTTATTTTGGTTACTTATTATATTGAGGGTAAATCCAATAAATGGAGGACATTGAGAAAAAAAAAACGAAGCTTGAGGAAGAGATATAGGCATTGGAATGGAAGGATTTATGGAAAATGTTTTTCGATAAATATTTTCCACACATCCTCCGACTTATTATGGATAGGTACTTCCTAGAAATCATGAAAAAAGACGAAGAATCCATCAGAGCATATGAGGAAAACTTCACAAGGCTTTCATGATACGCCTTCGAGTTTGTTGTTACCCCCGAATACAAGGTTTTCCGCTTCATTGGTGGGTGGAAACCTAGCCTACTGAAAGACCTGGTGATCCGTGACTTCGATAGCTATGAGGAAATTGTCTGATGTTCCCTCAAGGTCGAAATGGAGATCAAGAAATCTCAGAGGTATCATGGGGATGAGAATAATAAGGTGGAACTTAATTCTTGAGGTCTGATGGATAAGTCCAACGGTGCTAAGAAGATCTAGCACCCCACTTGCCAAAGGTGCAGAAAGAAGCACCCCAGAAATTGCTTGAGGATACGAGGAAATGATTTAAGTGTGGAAGAGAAGGGAACATAGCCGTTAAATACTAACAAGAGAAACCCATCGCTGCAATAGAGGAGAGGAATTCTCGGTTTGACTCTCAATGCATTGTTATTTGCTTCAACTGAAAAGAACTAGGCACCTTGAAAAATAGTTCCCTAAGCCAAGGGTTTTCATTGGCAACCAACAACCTCCACAGTAGCATGGGTGAATTTTTCCATCACTACCACTGAAGTGAACCCCGACAATGAAGTGGTGATAGATATTCTATTTATTCTTTCCAGAATAGAGAACATACTTTTTGATTCTGGTTCTACACATTTTTTATATACCGAAAGTTTTGTAGAACAATCCCAACACCACCAAAAATCATGGAAGTAATGATGTCAGTGAGTACGAAAAATAGAGAAATCATTGCATCCCATGAATATAAATCCTCCCTTGTCATAATTTATGGATTGAACATCCCGGTGAACCTCGTAAAACTCCCTATGGTGGAATTTTATACAATTATCATCATGGATTAGCTTTCCTTATATAGAGCCAACATAAATTGTCATTATAGAAAAATCACTCTCTATTTTGAGAATCAACCCCCGATTCTATACAAATTCAAGGAGGAAGATGAATCTTCTATAACACCATCATCTCAAGCGGAGATATTACTGCCCTATGAGCATGTGAATATTGCATATATGATTGATTCTAAGGAAACAACCATCCTTGAAGACATGCCTTTTATGAGGGAATTCACTGAAGTGTTTCTAGATGAATTTCCTAGTCTTCCTCCTAGAAGAGATGTTGAATTCTCAATTGACCTTATACTTGGGGCATTTCCAATATCCAAGACTCCGTATAGAATGGATGTTGTGGAGCTTGAGGAGTTGGAGAAACAACTACAGAAGAATCTATATAAAGGGTTTATACGCCCATATTCTTTACCATGGGGTGCTCCAGTCCTCTTTGTCACGAAGAAGTATAGGTAAATGCGCCTTTGCATAGATTATCGTGAGCTCAAAAAAATCACGATAAAAAACAAGTATCCTCATCACTAAATTTATTACTTGTTCAATCAGCTATGTAGAGCACAATACATCTCCAATGTGGATTTGTGGTTGGGATATTACCTAGTAAGGGTGAAGAAGGAGGATATTCCCAAGACTGCTTTTTATACAAGGTACGAGCACTATGAATTCATATTAACGCCTTTCAGACTCACTAATACTATAGTAATCTTCATGGAATTGATTAATATAATATTTATAGATTACCTCAACAAATTAGTGGTAGTATTTATAGATGATATTCTAATATACTAAAAAACCAAGGAGGGGCATGAGGAGCTTCTATGAACTGTACTAGAGACCTTGCAAAAGGAGAAGCTATATGAAAAGTATAGAAAGTATGAGTTTTGGTTGATGGAGGTCTCGTTCTTGGGTCATATAATCACAAGAAATGGGATATCTGTAGATCCTTCCAAGACAACTACAATTGAGGGATGTCTGAGGCCAACATCAATAATGGATATCCGTAGCTTCCTGGGGTTAACTTGATATTATCGCCAATTTGTGAGAAATTTCTCATGATTGTTCAACCCTCTTACAAAGATAACTTGAAAGGGAGTAAAGTTTGCTTGAAGTAATGAATGCGAAGAGAGATTCAAAGAGTTGAAAAGGTGGTTTATCACTACGCCTGTACACATACTACCCACAAGTGGAGAACTTTTTGTGGTATTTAGTGATGCTTCAAAGAAGGGCTTGAACTGTATGTTGATGAAAAATTTAAAAGTCATTGCCTATGCCTCAAGAAAATTGAAAGTTCATGAGAAAAACTATCCAACACATGATCTGGAGTTGGCTGTAGTGATCTTCACTTTAAAAATTTGGCGGAATTACCTATTTGGGGAGAAGTGCGAAATATATATGGACCTCAAAAGCCTCAAGTATATATTCAAATAGAAAGAGTTGATCATGCACCAACGAAGATGGTTAAAGCTGATCAAAGACTATAAATTCTCAATCCATTACCACCCTAGGAAAGAGAACAAGGTGTCAGATTCTATAAGTAGAAATGACCCATCAATTCTATAATTTATGAATATTGAAAAGGATCCAATCTTCTTAGACTTGATGAATATAGAAATGGGAATCATAAATAATGGAACATCATCAATACTTTCAAAAATTATTGCTCAAATTTTTCTTTTGTAAAGGTTAAATGATGCTCAAAAGGATCATGTAGGAATTCAGAAGAAGGTGGAAACTATCATGAATGGAAAATCATTAGTGTTCAAGGTCAATGAAGAAGGAATTGTGAGATTTTGGTCAAGAGTATGTGTTCCATCATATCCAGAGTTAAAGAAGGAAATTTTGGATGATGCACATAGTTAAAATTTATCAATTCACCCAAGAAACACGAAGATGTATCAAGATATTTGATAGCATTATTGGTTTCATAGCATGAAGAAGGAGATCGCTGAGTATACATCAAAGTGCCCAGTATGTCAGTAAGTGAAGGCTGAGATATAGAAGTCTAAGGTGATGATGCAACCATTACCAATACCAGCATGGAAATAGGAGAACATCACCATGGTCATTTTCACTAGACTTCAGAAGACATCCAAAAGAAACAATGCAATCTGGGTTTTTTTGGATCATCTTATAAAGACTTCTCACTTGATTGCAATTTGGGAGGATTTCTCACATGATCAACTTGCACAGATATACATCAGAGATGTGGTAAGGCTACATGGAGTACCACTATCTAGTGTATCCGATCAAGATCCAATATTCACCTCTTTGTTTTGGACGAGTCTTCAACATACTATGGATAATGATCTGAACTTTAATATGTCTTATCATCCTCAAACTGATTGTCAATTTGAGTGGACTATCCAAATGATTGAGGACATATTGGGATCGTGCTCAATGGACTTTAAAAGAGGATGGGATCAATATCTCCCTCTTGTTGAGTTATCATACAACAACAGTTTCTACTCAATCATCCAAATGGATCCTTATGAAGCCCTGTATGGGAAGAGGTGCATAACACCAACATGTTGGGCTGAAGTCAGGGCGCGAAAACTCTTAGGTCCTGAAATGGTCAATGAAATGGTGTAGAAGGTTTAGACCATCCAGTAGCACATTAAAGATACTCAGAGTTGACAAAAGATCTATTCTGATAATCGATGAATGATACTTAGAGTTTAATGTCAAATACATTGTATTCCTCTGCATATCACTATAGAAGAGAGTTATTAGATTTGGGATGAAGTGAGAGCTTAGTCCAAGGTACATCATCCCTTTTGATATCCTTTATCGCATTGGAGTAGTGGAATATCGACTAACACTCCCACTGAAGCTATGTCAAGTACATGATGTATTCCATGTATCAGTCGTGAGGAAGTACAAACCTGACCCATCACATGTACTCAATCTAGGGGTGGCACCATTAGATAATGACCTCTCTTATGAAGAGATGTCGGTAAAGATCTTAGATCATAGGGAAAAAGTTCTATGAAATAAGACAGTGCCCCTCCACAAGGTGTTGTGGGAAAACCACAAGTTTGAAGAAGCAATGTGGGAATCAGAGGAAGTGATGAAGTAGAGTTACCCACATTTGTTTTAGTGTTGGAAAAGAACATTTCGAGGGAAACATTTCTTAAGGGGGGAAGATTGTAACGTCCCAAACCTTTATCAATGAAAATTTCTCTTAATCCAATTAAATGTATTATTATGTAAAATAGTTATATAAAATATGATCTTCCTTGGTTTTATGATTATGGATTTCAAAATACCATTAATAATTGTTACCGTTTCAAATATATCCATTGAACAATGATCACATGATTAATATAAATATAGGGCATTAAGAAATCCAATTTACTCATACAAAGGGAGCAATGGCCTCATCTAGTAGACTTTTCCCATATGAATCCCATTTGTCGGAGCTTGGAAAGGAGGTGGCCTCACTGGGCTTCTCTCTTGACCAATCCTAGCCGAGCTTCAACATGTTAAGCTTGAACGGAACTGCCTACAGGAGAAGTGGAAGTTGATATAGATTACCACTCGAGCAATGTTATCCAAGACACCCCAAGAGTTTGTCACCATCACACACCTAACCCTTTCAGTCCTATGTGATTTTTATAAGGGGTTATGTAACAATACCTTGTCACTATGATTATGTGCATTGTTTTTTTATATAATAATTAATGTACATTCATTTTATTATTGTTACTTTGTAAATAGTTTTTAGAGAACTAATAGTATTTTTAGTTAATATTCAGTTAGGAAATATATTTTGATGAATTAATATATTTTTTAATTAAATAATATTTTAATTAAATATTATTACTAAATTAATTTTTATATAATTTAAAAGACCATATAATTTTTATGAATACGATTGTGATTTTTATTATGGTTTGAAAGCCATTTTTGTCAAAACCCAATAATTTTTTATAAATGTTTGTTTTAATTTTTAACCTAAAAAATTTACAAATTTAGAAAATTATTTAGATAAAATGAATATTATTTTTGGAATCAGGATATTGAAATTATCCAATGGTGAATTTTTCATAATTTTCTAAGACAATTGAATTTAAGGGTAAAAATTAAATACAGTTTAAATATATAATGTGTTTTATGATATCATAATCACCCAATAGGGATGTAATAAAATACTATAAACATTATGATCAAACAATATATTCTTTTACATTAAAATAATTCTATTTTATTTTTTTTGATTTATTTTACAATGTTTTAGTGGATCCTTCAAGACTTATAAAACATTTTAACTTTTTAAATAGATTTCCTTGAGAGTGTGAGTCACCTTTACATAAGCAACCCTATTATTTTTAGACGTTTGGACATTTTCCTTATAAAATAATTTTTACCACTCACCTTTGGAAACAAAATATGGGAAAACCCATGGGTTGGTTTGTGGTTTTGATTAGTTTAATGTGTGGTGTCTCAAACCTAAATAATAAAGAATTCGCTCTCCTTTCCTATATAAACCCTCCAATGATCCAACTTCCTCTTCACTCAAAGCCTTTGGAGTTTATCCAACCTCGGACCTAATCTCTCCAGAATCCTCCCAAGGTTCCCCAACCTCCCAAAAATCCTCTCTCGGGCCCCTCTCAAGCCTTTGGTATCACACTTCCAAGTAAGGGATTCCTTCCTTTCTAATTTTATCCAAGTTTCTTAATATTGTTATGACTTTTTATTTTCAATATTAAATGTTAGGGGATGATTTCTAACCCCCATACTACCATATTTATGTTTCTATGATGATAGACCCCTTTTCTCTCCCATTAATTCCTCCCAAGTACACTCGTTACCATTCTGTAATTCCGTAAGGAATTTCTCTCTCCTCGTTTACATTCAAGCAATTGTTTTGTATTATGAATCCAAATTCCATTACCTATTTTGTGACATGTGTCTGTATGAACCCATTACTTTACATTTCATGTACATATGATTAGAAACCCTTTTATCTCTCATCATCCTTTTTATGAAGTCTTATGTCACGCCGTTATGCTGCCGAAATTACACCGCCATTTTCCAAGACAAAATCATTGTGTAGTGAATACCATGAAAATTTATCTATCATGGGTATTCACCTTTATGAAAATTTACATATTTATGGAAGAGTTTTATGTATGAATTACACATTCCTTTACCATGGATAAAATTATGAATTTTAATGAATCTATGTTTTATGATCTTGTGGCACACTTATACATGAAAATAAATGTTTTAGAAGGGTGCGCCTTGATAGCACTCCAATGCATTGGGTAAATATTAGTATCATGATAAATCAATTGTAATGAGGGTTTAATCATGATAATTCAATTGAAATGAGGGTTTACTCACGCTACATGGGTAATGAGCCTTGGCTCATGCTAATACCACGTTAAGTGTTGTCGCCAAATTTGCATGTTGTGATAATCATGCTTTATCATGCCTTTATGTTCATGTTTCTTTTATGCTCTATTGATATGCCTATTTCCTAACATGTATTTTATTCTTCATGTTATTACTTGTTTAATCTCTTATTGGGATTTATATATCACCCTTTTCTTTTCATGTCCTCAGGTTCTCCCATGCAATGCTAAGTACGAGAAAATATAGTGGTCATGTAAAGGAAGTTTTCAATAAAGATGTTGTGTTTCAAGTTTTAAGTCATTATGTAATGTTCCTAAGCCCCAAAGACACTAGACCTGTTGATCTTATATGTTGTATCAAGTGAAGAGTTTATGTAATAAATCATGTTTAAGTGTGTAATAAATAGCATGTTAGTTATATCAAGAGTTCCCCATAAGTGGAATATCAATAAATAATAATTATCCCAATCTCTGTACCAGCATCGCCTCAACAAATAATATCATATTATTCAGTTTTATACAATATTCATAACATTTTAATGGAATTTCAATCATAAGCATGTTGAAGGCCAACATCAGGATTCACCCTGAAAATCAATATCTCACACCAATGATCCTTAAAACTATCCCAAAGAAACATGATGAGGATTCAACAGAAATGATCCATGAATAAAAACATGTCATAAATTAGGATCATTTTAGAAATACCCAATGAGATCATATGTAATGAACAGATCTAGATGAATCCGAGAATGATCAATAAAAAATTTGATTTACACTATTATGTTACTCAACAATATAGAAGGATAGAGATTAAATATTATCATAATTCATAGATTAGTCCATGAATGTTCGTATCAAGGGTCTTCAACAATGAGAAGAGTGTAGATATAATAAGATTAGGAATAATGGAGGAAAATGATCAATTTCATTGAAATCCCTGGTATTGAATTATATAAATCAAATTGAACTACTCTCTGGGGTAAGTAATTATCTATGAATGACCAATGGATCCCCTATATCTAAGAACTATAGGTTTTGGAGGAATAATGAGGAGTTCATTGAGTTCTAGCGAAAAAATAATAATTTTCAGATATATTTTATACTATATAAAATTTTTGGTCACACTATTTACCAACCATCTTCCTACCTCATGTGGATGACATCCTATTCTAGAAACCTGCACAGATTTGTCATATGGTTTGCTAAACTGTGTGGTATCCTTTTTTTAAATTTATTTTTAGTTACATAGTTACAATAAGAAGATTAAATAGTTATCTATAATCATTCACCAGCCATGGACCACCCATTGTTCATCTCCAACATATCATACATTTATCTATGTTAAACCACATAGTTTTTCCAATCTATTATCAAACTATCCCATTATTAAAGGCTTCTAGGACCCTCTATTCCCTCCCAATAGTTATTAGAGGCTTCTCCCAAAAAATAAATTTCTCTAATTTTTTTTTGAAAATGATGAAATTAGGAATAACACACATGTAACTTTTTTTCCATTAAATTATCTACCCATAAGGAACTATCATCCAAAAAAAAGTGGCATCATAGGTTAAACTAGAACAATTCAGTCCACTGTGTCCGAAAATCACACCCGCATTTTGTAGTTATTTTCCAAAAACATCTATGCAACCACACTATCATGTGATAATAAATAACTGACCCAATATACCTTTCTTTTTTTAGTAAACAATTAATATTAGACAATCATAAAAATAAAAAATATCCACTATCCCCTTTTAGGTTCAAATATAAACCTCTCTTTATGTGTATTATAAAATACTATAACTACTGAAACAAATTCATAAACATATCATATTTTTAGAAAAATATAGAAAATCAATAATCATTTCCAGTACCTCTCTTCTATGATCATATCATCAAACCCAAAAGGAATAATTCAAGGCCCCCATCCACTCACCCAGAAATAAATCTAACACTCTAAAACTCTTCAACCTCATATATTCTTATCAATTACAAAAAATATTCCTTATAACACACCAAACATAAAATTCCTAAAATTTCAAAACCATTGATCTATGTTACAACACAAAAAATCATACCAAAATGATCTTTTACCACAATAGTGTTAAACCATTGATGGGTCAAAGCTCACACCTCGGAAAGACTGGACCTCTTTCACACATCACACATTAGTCATACAATGGTGCCTGGGTCTCATAGGTATAGTACCACTAAATTACCCCTAGAATACTTTTTTCATGCTATAAAACTAGTACTCCACCATGTACATCGAAAATTATTAATGAACCCCACCACTATTGATATACCATCAAATATGTTCCTTCTCTTTAACTAACAACTCACTCATTCATGTTTGAACTCACAATAAGCACCAACCACCAAGGAAAACTCAACATTACACAACTCAGGGTTGAACTCTTTAATTGTTTCTTCAAAAGGAAAACAATAACGAGTCTTCCATAAACTGTAAAACCAATACCAATACTTTACAAAAACTATCCAACTTAGTTCTAGACTTTGAGAGTGGTTCAACTCAAAAAAATACTATATCAATTCAAAAAAACTGTATCTCAAGGAATTAAATTCTAATTCTCAGGATACAAATGGCTCAAAACTGATATTTATGGAAAAAATAACTCAACCAAATGTATAAATATGAAAAGAATTAGCGGTTTCCAACTACTAACCCATACATCCTAGAGATTATTTATTTTCAAACCATAGTTCACTCACTTAGGAAATAAAAATCCTTATCATAGACCAAGACTTCCTCCAATGAGACCTTAACAATGACCTAAAATTAACCAAGGAAACCCCTCTACATTAATGCCCATTTATTATTTATAAAGCTCCACTAAAACCACTCCCCTTTTATTGAGCCAAACTTCTTGATAAATATTAATTAAAATAAATAATTCTTGGTGTATAGTTCTTTATGAACATGAAACATGTTCAATGGAAAAATGACGCTACACTATTAAACTCCTCTATAGAAACACACCAGGATTAGATCTTTACATTAAAAACCCATTCATTATAAGGATGGTTTGTGAATTAACTACCAATCAGATACACTCATAACCTCATATAACACTATTAATGAAACCACATAGAAGAAACTTTCTCCAACAACAACATGCTCACCCAAAGGGATATTGTCTAATAAAAACACCAAAACCCATGTTTCTTTAATCCTTTCAACCTAGATCCCTGAAGGTATAAAAGCATGTTATTCCAACATGATACCTCTAGCATGATCCAGGACCACCATTTCTGACCCATTTTTTGGGTTTTCATGGAATAGATAAATTTCTAATTTCACTTAAAGGCCTTTCTTTGGGTTTCATGTTAAACAAAAAATAAAAAATTTCTACCATACCCTATACTATCAATTTTAGGGATCTACCTAGGATGCCCCTTTTTGACTTCAAGAATTTTTCACTCTATAATCCATGAATGGTACTAGATCATAAACTATTAGCTAGTTGGTTTCATTCCAAACTCATCTCATAAATAATTCAATGGTCATGAACTCTCACTAAGATTACTATTTATAACCAAGAAATTTCCTAAAATATATATATAATCAATCGTGTAATAATGATTAATTAAAATATATATTATCTAAAATGTTTTCCATGAACCACAAATTTCATATCCTCAGAAAATCCAACTCAATATCTACTTAAGGAATGGAGAAGAATCCTCTAACATCCCTTAAAATTCATTAAAAATCTTATAGTACCACTAACCAAAAAAACACCAATTGACAAAGAGAACAACCATATCCCTTTAACTAGTACTAGACATAACATCATAGCTAGGGACACATTTCAGTGGTCTATGGAAAGATTGAATGTCAACCTATCTATCCCACATGTCTTTACCCAGAAAAAAATCCACTAGATCAACAACTAAAGGGGTTCACATCTCAGTAAAATTAAAAAAACTATATAATTTATTATAACCCCAATCTACTAACATTATAGATAGTCTCACCATCATCACATGAACACATAACTAAAATACACACACCTTTTTAGGTTCCACCTCTAGTGAATGATCTATGAGAAACTAGCTAACCACTTATAATCCCCCCACCTAATGTAAGTTATTCAACAACCCATACATTCAAAACATTTGAAATTGGTCCAAACAAAATAATATAATTTATTTCCTTTGGATTTTATTTAAATCAAAATATCAAGAAAAAATACCAATGGGTTGTCACAGACATATTATAAAACAAAAATTTTAAAATTCCATATTGGCCTCACAAAAAATCATCTTAGTATATTGAACCATTTACATTTTTTTGAAGATAAAATTTCAAAGAAAATTTTCAACAAAATAATTTGGGTAACTACTTTCAATGAAATTTGAAGACCATCCAAAAAAATTACCATTTTCTAAAAAATCATGATTGAAACCAAAATTTTTTATCATTAGAACAAATTTCATAAATAACATAAACACTACAGATTTCACTAGCCAATTGGGGGGAATCATTTTTAAAGATACCAATTCCATTTAATCATCCTGTAGGTTCAATTTCACAAACATTTGGAATCCAAAAAAAATCTCATTTAACAAAAAACTATCTTTCAAAATTAAATTACAAAAAAATATCTTATGAACCATTTAAACCCTTTTTCTCCATGTGAATTTACATTTTTAAAAAATTTTCAAATATCAAAATCTACATTACATTATAAACAAACAAGATATAAAACAAACAAAACCCAAAAATAATATCATTTCCATATCATCAACACATTATCATTTTTCACAATCATATATATAATAGTTTAAAACATGCTCAGGTAATATTAAACTCATGAAATAAGTATATGATATATGGACCTACGTTTCTATCCATGATGCATGAATCCAAAAACTCTTGAACAACATGCCAATATAAAATCCCATAATCCATAACACCATAATCATGTTATCACTAAGTGGTAAATAAGTCGATATGAAAATAAAAATCAAAAATAGTAATCCCACAATAGAAAATATATCCTTTTCCTCAAATGTGAGTAAGATACTCCTAAGAAAGAGTTCTTTACTATTTCTAGGAAACAAGATCTATAATGTTTACCTTTCCTTAATAGTTTCAAAATAGAATAATAAATACCTATGATACGATTTTTATTACATCTTGACCTAAATCATTGCATCTGAGATCGAGTGTAACAAGACCTCATACACACATACCTATATTCAATAGGCTACCAAATAATAATGTGGGAACATGTTTCACCATGTGGAGACAATTATCTTGTTAAAAAATAAAACATAGAGTAGACAATAGTAGAAAATGAAATCATATTAAACAACACAACTAAAATGAAACAAAATATCATAAAATAGTGACATCAACCGATTTAATAATAATATATCCTACAATATCTAGTGAAACAAAGGAATAGATCCGCACATGTGGTAGATATATAGATAATAATAATGGAAATATAAATTAATAATGAGGGATATTTAAAAAGAATCTTGGAGTTTCCCATGTCATTCTGGTTTCCAATCTACCCCTCTAGTACAACTACCCTGAGCAAGGACACTAACCTCATCTAAAATCCTTGTAAAAGGATTATACATGTATACTGAAATGTCCATAATGTTTATATGTATAAAACTCAATAGTACACTAGGAATTAAATTTTAGTAGAAGCTCAAATTTAGTCAATAATGTTATTATATGAAAGGAACGTAAACTCACATGTATACTATCTTAGGTTGGTTCATCATGTGTTAACAAGGTTACCAAAACCCTAGACCTACCAAGATGGTATCTATTCAAAAGTGGAAAGTAATTTTTGAATTCCATGAATCTCATAATAGGAAACACAACCTATGTTTGAATCTGAATAAGACACAAGTGAATATTTCCTTGGGTCCGGCCCCATGGTCGTCATACCCCACCAACTCTCCCAAGTCAGGCTATAAGAAAATCATGTGTCACTAACTATCACTAGTTAGGACACAATTCCATATTTCCCCACTAACTACCTCATTCTAGTCCACAATTTCATCATGTCCTACTATATATCCTTCATTGACCTACCAAAACTATCATGCATCACAACACACTAGTTTCCCCTCAAAGGGATTAACCATGCTAGGAATGGTCATCCTATCACTTAGATACCAGATAACAAAAATATATAGTCCCTACACATATATAAATACATAATAAATTGAGAAAAAATTATTGATATCTAGACACACATAATAATTAAATATCAAAACTAGTAACATGGTCTACACACAGACACTCACAAACACATCATATCATGTTAGGTCTCATGGGCCACACACAAACACACACACCAACAAGTAATTTATATAGAGGTATCATTGTATACACAAATTTGCATAATAATTTGGTATCAATTGAAGCATAATGGTCCACACCCAAACATAAAATCATGTAATATCTTATAGTTCTATACATATTTTGGTACACTGTATATAACATCCTTCCACTAGTGTATTAATGTCCTATATCAAGGTTTAGAAAATGAATCAAGCGTGCACAACAATGATCCCTAGAACAATCCCAAAATCCCTATAATTAGGATTAAATAGAAAAAATACAATAATAATAATATACCAAATATAAAGGGTCAATTTCTAATTACCCAATGACATCCAACATAAAGAACTGATCTAGAAAAATTCAAGAATGATATAAAAACCATACTTTTGCATTAATTTTCCTCAATAATCTAGAAGGAATCGTATTATATCATGTCAAAATTCATATACCTAGTCATGAATTTATATATATAAGGTATTAACCAATTATTATAGAGAGTATCTATCAATAAAAATAAGAATATAGGAAAAATGATCACATTCCTTGAAATCTCTAAGATAGATATCTAGATCTAATGGAATTCCTATATAGAGGGACTGTATTATTTAATAATGGAACTGGAATATCTATGATGAAGATAACTATTTTTATGAGTCAAATGTGGTGTTTTAGGGAGATTTAATATCAAAATAATAATGTTAATATAATCTATTATAATACAAATGATTTGGTCACACAATTTAACAAAATATCCCCCAATTGTGTGAGGTTCATTGATTTTATAAGGAACCTACATGGTTTGGCTACACAATTTATTTAACTATGTTAAAACCATGATTCTAATTATATTATTATTTACATGGTTACCTAGAGAATGTTTTATAGTTAGGACTAACTATTTACCAATCGTGATACACCCACTACTCCACTTCAACATGATATACACTTACATAGGAGAAATAATAAATTTTACCACAACTAATATCTAACCACAACCCCTCCTTAAATACTAGTAAAACTATAAATAATATAAGCTCAATATTATTCTACAAAAAAATAGAACTAAAAAAATATTGAAAGGCTGAAAGAAAGTCATAATTCAAAAATAAAGTTCAAGGATGTTACAATAATGATCTATAAAATTTATAGGAATGTGTAAAATGGTTTACAAGTATAGACATAATATAACAATATTAAAAGTTAAAGGTATATGAGGTTGAAATTTTGAATATATAATTTGGTTATAGGGATGTAAATTTGGAGTTTTTATAGTTTATATTGGGGTTC
Organism: Viscum album; assembly: GCA_963277665.1. Taxonomy (NCBI): domain Eukaryota; kingdom Viridiplantae; phylum Streptophyta; class Magnoliopsida; order Santalales; family Viscaceae; genus Viscum; species Viscum album. Next base: position 113,219,089 of record OY728139.1, on the reverse strand, counting down.
CAAATTTTCATTCTATTTTTATTTCCATGAAGAATTATATCACTAAAAAATATTATGGAACCATTTTTAGGGTGTTTCTTGATGAAATTCTTGTTTAACGTCGATCATAGATAGTATATGAAATATTTAAGAGATTTTTTTTAAAAATATTCTAATTATATAGATTTTATGTGAAGTTATGTAAATATTAATTTTTTGTTAAGAGGGTGTTGTTCTTGGTAAACCTCAACTTTTTTCAGGGTGTTTTAATTTTATAAAAAAATTATAATTTGGTTATGTCTTGATAATGGCCTCAGAATGTATTTTATATATTTATTTTGATTTATTTTTATTGTATTATTGATGATTAAATCAATATATCTCAAATTTATAGTAACCATTTGGTTTTTTGGCATAATGGGTGTGATCTTGACAAGGAAAAATATGTGTGGGGGCATTATACAAGATGATTATTCCTCACCACATGTTCCAAAAAACCCAATATAGGAGTTAGGGATAGTTTATTTTATTCATTCCTCAAATATACAATGTAATTAAATATTTAGCAGGGAAGTCAAAGTGTAATAAAACCACTAGACTCTAATGTAATATTCCCCTAATGAGTTTTGGATATGAGAAAATGAATATTTTTAGAGTATAACTACACATTTGAGTTTTAGATTCCCTATATATTGTGGAAGGGTAATGCATTTGAATTTTTCTCTGTAAATGAGGATAATATAAGAAAGGAATCGTCAGGATAATGGAAATTAATAGTCTTCATTGTGGATTTCCCAATCAAGACTAGAGAAGAGGAAGATCACATGGAGATAAATTGGATTAAAATAACTTATAATATTTTGAAATATATTATAAAGGGAAAAATGATTCATTCAAAATATGGTTATATTTACTAAACCATAATGGAAAAGGGACATCATTGATTGGTGGTCACTAGAAATGGATGTAATGCTCTTATTTCAATATAGTCTGGCAGTTTCCAAAAAATTAATCTATGATATCATGAAATATTTTTGTAAATATTACAAGGTGGTACATCATAAAGTGATTGTTTATAAACCATGATATGTAAATTATATTTCTCTATAATTGAATTATGAGTGAGATATAATATTATATTCCTTGATGTTTTAATTCCCAATAGGTAAACGATATGAAGTTGTAACCTATAGGACCTGAAATCATTTCCTGCACTAACATGGAATTAAGAGAATACCATGATGGATTTCCTAATAAGAAGACCTAAAACTATAGTAAAGTATAATATCACTTGGATGATTATCTATTGAGTCAGAAGTATTCTCATTGACACCCAAACTATATTCATTTTCTTTATATGGAATGGGTATACGGTAATTTATAGAATTAGTTAGAGACCATGTGATTCCTTCATATATCGGATCTGATAGAGATCCTAGTTTTACATAGAAATTTTATACAGTCTTTTAGACTATAATGGTTATATATATATATATATATCAAGTGCTCTGTGGTAAAAATACATTCAAACACATGCACACCGTACACAAATAATTCTAAAAGGTAGGTTCTATCCGCTTAAAAGATAACCCACCAAAAAATACATTTTATGAAATTAATATTTTAAAATGAAGGAGTGATGAATAAGAATCCCATTAAATTTCCCAAATTCCCATCATACTGGACTAAAGTCCTAGTGCAGTGTCATGACTACATCCCCACATGTTTTCTCATGTGATCATGTGTAATTGATATATAATTATAGATTAATATGTTGTATCATTATAATTTTAATGATAAATCATAAATAACCATAGAGTCATCAGTGTAAACATTTCAATAAAGCATGAAAGAAGTTAGGAGATTACAGTAGTATCTTATTCCTATGGTGGATTATATTTATAACAAAAAATTAAATTATTTAAATCAATGGATCTTATTGAAGAATTTTATGGATTGTTGTGTCATTCACCAATGGTATATATTGAAGTGGGGGAGAAGTAACTAATAAGACCATATAAGCTCTAAGACAAGTCTTATAAAGTACATTTAATATGGATAATAGCGATAAAATCAAAGACTTTTGGAAAGTATTATATTGATATTTTGGGAAGAACCTTAGATATTTCGGATAGGGATTGACGCATTCCTATCATAGGGAATGGAAATGGCAATTTAATTTCCCAATGTGGTATAGAGGCTGACCAGGGTCATCTCATTTGAGGAGCATTGTTGTCGATTAAATCATGGATTCAAATTCACCTAAGCTAATTCTTTTTGGTGTTTTTATTTATCAATATTTTAGTTTTGTGGGTTTTGGAAAACAGTCAATTAAAATAATGAAATGATTAATTAAAATATAAATACAAATGGGGAAACAAGGTATATTACATTTAAAGTTTGTGGTCCAGGGTTTGATAACATGGGTTCATTAATTATTTATTTGTTGTTTAAATTAAATTTGATAATTCATTTTTTGAAACCTAATTAATGAATTACATTCCATTGATATAGTGAGTGTGATTTTATCATGCATCTATCACACAAAACCACACCTCTTCCAATAATTATAAAATATAACACCTCAACCAAGAATGATATTCCTATAATATCCAACTCCCCTGTATGTTGTTTCACCCCTTATGGAAACATGAAATCTACCATATGAAGGGTGTTCTTATAATAAGTTATTTAAAATGAATTAATCATGAAAAAGAAAAGGATCTTGAAATAGAGACATGTTTCATGACTGTCATACCCATGCAATATTGTCACATAAAAAAATAGATTTAAAATAATTTAAATAACAATAATAAAAAAACCATGAAACCTCCCCCAGGGCCAAGCCTCAAGTTAATAAATTTCCATGGAAAAGTGAAAATAGCTCACGATGGAAACATGGAACTTAGAGAATGATAATTAGAGTTAGAAGAGAAATAAGGATAGAAGAAGGAAAGGTGTATCAATTTATCTTAAAGAAATTAATGTGTTACATGGAAAATAATTAATAAAATAATGATAAAATAAATAAGGAAAATTACAATATGGCCATTAGACTCCTATCATTGGTGCCTTGAATGGAACAAGGTGGATTGGAATTGTTTTAGAGGTTGGAGCTACCCTCCTTTATAGGCATATTTTCCTCCTAATGTGTTCACATTGTAGACCCTATAAATGACTGATTATCTCATTTCCTCCTTCATGAATGATTTTCATAAATTTTTTGGGTGTATCTCCTCAAACGTTAAGCTCATTTTCCCTTGTGTGGAGGTAGTTATGTCCATTTCACTCTCACAATTTATTCGGTCCATTCAGCTTCTCTATATTTCAAAACATCCCGATTAGCATGCATTAATGACCATGAAAAATACCTCTTCACACGTTTGAGAATTATTATTGTTGTTTAAAGACTTTTCTTTCATCCAACCTAAATATATCTAAAAACTTGGCCACATTATGTAGTTGTTATGAATTTATTATTTTCTTCAATTGTTTGTCGATGAATGTTTAAGGAAGATCCCTACCAAATATTGCATCCAAAAGAACATTAATGGTCTCATAACTCCATGAAAATTATTTCAAGAACACTCCTATGAGTCCTCTTCACATTACAGGTGTAATCAACTCAATTAGAGGTGTGTGTATTGAGTGGTTCTTCCTTTATGGTCATGGGGCCATGCTACCCACCCGAAGAAAAAGTTTTAGAAAATAAATTCAATAATTCAAAAAAAAATCAATTTTAAATTATATATTTAATAAAATGACTAAAATAACCTTGACGTAAAAATCTATCAAAGATCCAAAATTAAGCATATTTCACATTTTAGCATAAAACACAACATAAATAAAAAATTTATGCAATAACTCATATTGATGATTTTTTGGGACTAAATAATTTAAATAAAAATAAAAAATGAGGAAAATATTATCTCTATCAATTCCCCCAAACGTAAACCAGGCTTTCCCAAAAGCATAAAATCCCAATATGGCAGTAAGAGGACACCAATGTTACCAATATTAAAACTCAAAAGTAATAAAATCAAACAATATTCAATATCAAATAAAATTTTAAAAAATACATATAAAGTATCAATTTGATTTCTCATTTTTCAATGAAATAATTAATTCATGTATTTTACTTTTCCCCTTTTAAATATAATGAAACTTCTCTATTCATTCATTCAAGCACCTCAAATCATTATTATTAAACATGACTAGTCAGTATTTACCTCAATTTTGATTATTTTATCTCATCACTAATGATAAAATTCAAGTAGAGTTATTCTCATATCCTGAGAACATGTTTTCTATCCATAGGATTATAAATAAACCACTTTACCCACATTGTAAAGATAAAAGGGACATAAAATCATGAGGAATTTTCATTAATGGATTAAATGAATATGAGGCTTAAGGTTGGTTGGATTTGATTCTTTAAAGATTATTTCTCAAGGGGTAGATTTATATCCTAAGTACAATTCATGATATCAATATGTGTAATGATATTCTCCCCTTCAAAGTTGAAACTATCATTTCCCCCAAACTCAAAGTAAATTAATGGACAAATAAATAATAATGAAATATTATTTCACCCTATTGAATTTTATTTTTTTTACTTTTTATACGATTTGTTCTTTTATTGATGTTTATTATTACATCAATAATCACATCCATCACCTAACCACATAAGATCAGAAGATCGTCGGTCCGAAAAAAGTGATTTTTGGTTCTCCCAAATCACAACCCATTTTCTATTATTATTTTTTGTTCTTATTGCCATTTTTTTAATTAAAGAGGGGAAAAACGAAGTACAATGAATGATTCCACAACCTTTTACAATTCCCATTATAGAACCCCACACCTTTTCTTATAATATATATCATAACTTCTTCAATGATTCCCTTTACCCCCACACTTCAACTTTAAAATATCATGAAAATACCAAGAGTAGGGTAGGAATAGAAAAATGGACTACAACAAGGTTCATTACTATAAAGGCCATTCATGTATTATTTGAGTGAAATTAAGGATTGATGTAATCGTGGTATTTTAAGGATACGGGTCTTAAAAATACACATCAATCATTTTCAATGTGTTTTTTCATAGTCATAGCTTCAATAAGTTCCAATACAAGTTATGGAAGGTTACATGTCCCATGATCACTCAATAAATATGCTCAAGAATAAATATAAAATATTTGGTCTAGAAATACTGTCAATATTGAGACATAGGATATTGAAAAATTATTAATGGCATGATTAATTATAAAAAATAAATTCACATGAATTTTAAAAATTCGAATCATGAAAAAATGGTAAGGAAACTTTCATTTACCCGAACAAACTAATTCAATAAAATAATGTGTCTCCTTTTAATTATCCATAATTAATTTTAATCATTCAATTTTTCATTTTAATCATTCAATATGGTTAATATTGAAATCTAAGACATGACATCACTGGATCCCTAAGAAACTCATGTATCCTATATATGTCGAGTAAAACATGAAATCATGTGTGGGAATCCAATTTTATCTTTTATTCTGAAATCATGATTTGGAAAAAAAATGTAAGGGGTTTAAAAGTTAAAAATGAAAATTGAACTCCCTTTTGAAATAAAGCTTCAGTCCTCTTCCACCAATGTTTTTTGATTTATTCTTCCATCATGATCCTACAAAATAAAATTACTCAATTAATCAAAAGGATCATTTAATTTAATATATAGATGAAAAGAGGTAGTGGGATGCATGATAGGAAAATAAAAAAAAAATTGAAATTGAAATTAATAAAAATAATATAAAGATAAATCGTGGCATGATCCCCCATGTGGGACTTACATTTTTGCAGCCACTAGTGGGAAGTACCTACTATTATCCAAAGTCTGACGGTTGGTGAAGTTTATTTAACATGAACCACCACATGTGAATTTTCCCAACTTGAAGTTATTTGTTCATATTGAAGAACACTATGGATAAAGTACCCCAGATCCTCCCCCTTCACAATGTGTTACATCTTTCATGGTGTTGGTAGTATGAAGTATGTAACCTCCTCCTCCCTTATTTCTACTTGTGCAATAACTTATTTTTATTCTTTTACACCCTTTAGTTAATATTCAGTGTTTTCTTGTAACTCCAGGTTTTCCTAAATAGGTGCATATTCTTTTTTGTAATCTTCCACAAGGAGATAATACTAGTTGTCAGAATCATAAAATTAAAAAAATTTAGGGGTTATACTCAAATTATTTTCAATAAAATTAAAAGTGTTTGAGTTCAAGGATCTATTATCTCACTATGTTGGTTCAAATTTAATTTCCAGTTAAATTTAAAGTGCCTCTTGGAGTGGATATTTACATGATGGAGGTAGGTAGTCATGCTCCTACATCTAGACTTTAAAATACACCACTTGGGTGGTGTCATCTTTCAGTGGTATTGGATCTTCTTCTTTTCAAGGCTTGGGAATATCAAGCAGTTCCTCACACTCATTCAATAATTTATCAAATTCATGTTGATCTCCTACATTCTACTTAGTAGGAATGTCTTCCTCATTTTCATCTATCTCTAGTAGATTTTTTTGAGTGAGGATGAATGAATATTTAGGAGCCTCCACATTTACCTATTCCGGTTCTTCAATGATGAGTAGTGAAATTTATTCAACCACTACCTTAGGTTATTTATCTAGATTAGGGTTGGTTTTCTCCATCAATTGATGAACATAGTCAAGTTATCCTTCTATTTCCTACCCAAGTCATCCTAAGTATTTCTCTTCCTTTCCACCCTATCGTTTTGATCTCTATAATCTACTTATAGTCCTTGATATTGCATATGGGAGTAATCTTTCTAGGCATAATAATTTTAATTTGAATACTTCATGGAAAAAGATTTTTTTTAGATTTTTTATAAAGAAAATAAATAAAAATATTTATAAAAAATTGAATTTTGAAAAAGTGATTGAAATAACTATTTATATCTCTAGAAAAAACATCAGTTTTGATGCACCCCTATCATAGGGTGTGGAAAAATCAATTTAATTTCCTAATACAGTAGAGAGGCTGACCAGGATCATCTTAGTGTAAGAGAATTGAAGTCATTTAAATCAATGATTCTAGTTCACATAATCATTTTTTTTGTTTCTTTATCAAAATTTATGTTTTAGAGGTTTTGGAAATCCTACAATTAAAAAAATAAAATTAAGAATTTAAATATAAATAGAGATATAGACAAAATTCAGATAAAAAAGAATAGTTTTACTCTAGAGATTGATAACATGGGTCCATTCATTATTTAATTTTTCTTTAAATTCAATTTGATAATTCATTTAGTGAAACCTCATTATTGAATTATTTTCCATTTATTTATTGATTGTGTGATTTCTGCAAGAATTTGGCATACCTAACCACACCTCCTCTAATAGTCAAATAAGATAACACCCCAACCAAGAATGCTATTCCTAAAAGATTCATCTCCACTGTATCACATTTAATCTCTTATGGGAACACCAACTCCACTTTATGAAGGGATTTGTTAAGAGAAGGGAGGGAATATAAATTAATCAAGGAAATGAAATGGATTTGGAAATAGTGCCATGTTGGATGACCTCTGCGCCCTTTCAATATTCCAACCTCCACCAAAAATAGATTTAATATAATTTGAAGATAAATAGTCAAGAAAACCATGAAACCTTTACTAGGACTAGGCCTCAGGTTAATCAATTTCTAGGGAAAAGTGAAAAGAGAACACAATGGAAAGATAAAAGAGAGAAAATGATAATTAGAGTTGGAAGAGAAATAAAGATTGAATAAGGAAAGGTGGAACACATTAATTAAAATAAATAAATGTGTTACATGGAAAACAATAAGTAAAGTAAAATTTAAATAAATAAATAATATTCCAAAAATGGAAATTTTCCTCCTCTCTATGGTTCCCCAGATGGAGTGGGGTGGATTAGAATGCTTTGAAAGGTAAGAGCTCCCCTCCTTTTAAAGGTATAGATTTTCATCCAAATTATAGCCCATTATAGCCCCTATAAATGACTGATTCGAACATTTAATCTATAATTAAAGATGTTCAAAAATTCATTGGTTGTATCTATTCAAATTTTTAGTGCATTTTTCCTTTTGTGGAGGTATTTATGTATATTTCACTATGGAAATTTATTCTGTCCATTCAACTTCTCTATATTCCCAAATGTTTAGATTAGCATGTATTAATGACTATAAAAAAGTCTTCTTCACGCATTTGAGCATTCATGAATGTTATTCCAAAACATGTTTTTATTCCACCCTCAAAATATTATAAAACATGGCCACATGATGTAGGATTTATGAATTTATTATTTACTGGAAGGGTTTCTGAATGAAGGTTCAAGAAAGATTACTTCAAAATATTGAACCCAAAGGCTATGTTAATGATCTTATAACTCCTTGAAATTTATATCAAGAATTAACCAATAAGTGTTTATCCCATTACCAGTGTAATCACTTAAATTAGAGGTGTGTATTCCAATTTTTACTTCCATTATGGTGGTGGGGTCCACACTATCTTCCCAAAAATTTTACCAAATTCAATGATTTTTTTGGCCCTCTAGATGTTAGAATCAACTCTTGGTCCTGAAGATAAATATGTAGATAATAAATCCAAGATTTAAAATAAAAAAATCATTCAATTCAGAATTATACATTTAATTAAATTACCACAATACCCTTGATGTAAAAATCAATCAAAATTCTAGAATTAAGAAATTTTCACATTTTATCTCAAAGCACACCATAAATAAACAATTGATGTAATGAGAATATATTGATTATTTTTTTGGATAAAAACATTTAAATTGAAATAAAAAATGATTAAAATATTATCTCTATCAATTCCTGCACACTTAACCCATGATTTCCCTCAAGCATAAAATATCTACATGGATATCAATGGACACCAATATTACCAATATTCAAATTCCAAAGTAATTAAATCAAACAATTTTAAATACATAATAAGATTTTAAAAAATTAAAGCTGAAGTATCAAATTAGTTTCCCATTTTTTTAAAAAACATTAATTTGTGTATTATAATTTTCCCCTTTGAAAATTGATGAACCTTATCCTTTCATTCATTCAAGCTCCTCAATTTATTATCATTAGACTTTTTAAGTCATGATTTACTTCATTTTTGATTATTTTCTCTTATAGATCTTGATAAAATTTAAGTATAGTTATGTTTATATCATGTTAATATAGTAATTATCCTTAGTCTTGTAAATTAACTACCTTCCCCACTTTGTAAAGAAAAAGTCATATAAAATCACGAGGTCTTTTCATTAAAAGATCAAATGACTCTAAGGCTTAAGGTTGGTAGGATTTGATTATTTAAAATACAGGCTCATGGAAGAGGATTATCTCTTAAGTAAAATGCATCATATAAACAAGTTTATTGAATTTATCCCCTTCAAAGTAGTAACTCACATTTCCCATCAAATTGAATGTAAGGTCTTGATCAAATAAAGATAAATGAATGATTTGTGCACCTTGTTGAATATTTTATTACTATTGAACTTTTTATTCTTTTTGAGAAAGTTATGATTATATAAAACCTCATATCCATCACCTAACCACATATGATAAGAAGATAGTTGGTTGATAAAATGGTGGTTTTTGGTTCTCCCAAATGATAACCCATTTTTTTTCTTTTTTTAGGTTTTTTGTAAGTTTTGTAATTCCAGAGAGGAAAATGAAGTAAAATGAATGGTTCCAAAAACTTTTAAAATTCACACAATATTACCCCATAATATTTACGTACAATATATATCATCCCTTACACCATTATTCCTTTTATCCCCACACATCAACCTTAAAATTTCATGTTTATTCCAATGGTATAGTAGGAATATAAAAAAATGTATTGAAACATGGCTCATTCCTATAAAAGTCACTGATGGAATATATGGTATAAAATAATGATTAATGTAAAGGTGGTAATTTAAGGATAAGGTATTTTAAAAATATTCCTCACTCATTTTTAATAGGTTTTTGCACATTCATAGCTTCGACAAGTTCCAATACACATTCTGGAAAGTGACATGTCTCATGATCACTCAAGAAATATGATCAAGAATAAATAAGAAATAATTATCCTAGATATTATCTTATGAATGAGACATATGATATTAGAAAATCACTCAAGGCATGATTAATAAAAAAAATTCACATGAATTCTAGAAAGTCAAAGCATGGAAATTGTTCAAGAAAATTTTATTTATATAAATCAAATAATTCCCTCAAATCATGAGTCCTAATGTAAATATATATTCTTCATTTTAACAATTCAATTATCATTTTAATCATTCAATATAATTATCATTAAAATCTAAAACTTGGAATCACTAGATCCCTAAAAAACTCATCTCCCCTATATAAGTTGACTAAAACATGAATTCAAGTGTGGGCACGAAATTTTATCCTTAAATATCAAATCATGATCTGGAAAAAACTCTAAGGAGTTTAAAAGTGAAAAATTAAAAGTGGAATCACTTTTAAAATATAGCTTTGGTCCTCTTACACCAATGTTGGGGGCTTCCTTCTACCATCATGATCCTACAAAAGACAATTACTAAATTAGTCACAAATATCATTTCATTTAATCTCAAAATGAAAAGATGGAGTGGGCTGCATGATGGACTAATATAAAAAAGGAAATTGAAATATAAATTCCTATAAAGAATTCAAAGATAAATATTTGTATGATCACCCTAGTGGGCCCTGAATTTTTACTGCCCCCAGTATGCATTACCATCTATTATCCAATGTTTGATAGTGGATGAAGCTTCTTTGACTTGAACCACTACATGTATATTTTCCCAAATTTTAGTTATTTTTATTATTGGAGAGAACTTAATTGATAGAGTACACCATATCCACCCCCTTAGAAATGTGGTACATATTACATGGCATGGGTAGGATGAATTATGGAACCTCCTCCTCATTTTTTACTTGTGAAATAACTTATTTTTATTCTTCAACTACCTCTAGTGAATATTCAATGTTTATTGGGATATCTAGGTGTTCCTCAAAAGGTGCATATCCCTTTTCATCATCTTCCTCAAGGGAATACTATGAGTTTACTGAATCTGAAAATTCTAAATTATTAGGGTTGATACTCAAAATTTTTTCCATTAAATTAAAAGAGTTTGAGTTCGAGATTTTATAATCTCCCTAATTTGGTTTGGATTTAATATCCTATTTAATTCAATGTGAATCTTGGAGTTCATCTTTATTAGATGGAGGTTGGTAGTCAGTCTCCTCCATCTAGAGTTAAAATTCTACACTTGGGTGGTTTCTTCCTTTATTGGCGTTGGATCTTCTTCTTTTAAAGGATTGGGGAGATCAATCAGTTCCCCTCATTAATTTGAGAATTTATCCAACTATTGTTAATCTCCCACATTTTTCTCACAAATAAATTATTCCACCTTTTCATCTATCTCTTGTAGAACTGGTTGAGTGAGAATGAATGAATCTTTAGGTGCATCCACATTTACCTCCTCTGGATCTTCAATGATGAGTGGTGACATTTCTTCCACCGCTACTTTAGGTTCTTTTTTTGGTTTAGGGTTAGGTTGCTCAATAAATGCATGAACATAGTCAAATTATCCTTCCATTTTCATCCCCAAGTCATCAAGATTATTGATCATCCTTTCCACCCTATCATTTAGATATCTATAATCCACTTTTGGTTCTTGATATTTCATCTATGAGTAATATTCCTATGCCTAATAATTTGAATTTGAGTACTTCATGGAAATGTAATTGTTTTTTAGAATATTTTTACAATTAAAACAAATAAAAATATTTAAGAAAATGTGAATTATGAAAAAGTGATTCAAATAACTATTTATCTCCCCAGTAACAGTGCCGGTTTTGATGCACTCTTGTCATAGGGCATGGAAAAACCAATTTAATTTCCTAATGTAGCACAGAGGCTGACCACAGTCATCTCACTTTTGGAGGATTGCAGTCAGTTAAATCAAAGATTCAAATTCCCCTAATCTAATTAATTTTTTTTTGTTTCTTTATCAAAATTTTGATTTTGGAGATTTTTGGAAAACATGCAATTAAAATAATGAAATGAAAAATTCAAATCTAAATACAGATGTAGACAAATTATTGATTATAAAGAATGGTATTGGTCACGAATTTGATAACACGGGTTTATTCATTAGTTATTTGTTCTTTAAATTCCATTTGATAATAAATTTAGTGAAATATCATTAATTAATTACTTTCTAATGATTTATTTAGTGTGTGATTTTAGCATGAATCTGGCACACCAAACCACACCTCCTGTAATAGTCAAATAAGATAACACCTCAACCGAGAATGATATTACTAAAATTATTGGCTCCACCATATTCCTTTTTATCCCTTATGGAAACCCCTAATCCACCGTATAAAGGTTTTACCTTAGGGAAGGGAGGGAAAATCATTTAATCAAGGAAAATAAATAGATTTGGAAATAGTGGTGTGTTAGATGACAGCCACACTCATGAAATATTCCTCAATCCACCACAAATTGATTTAAAACAATTTAAAACAAAATATTTAGGAACACCATGAAACCACCCCTAGGACCAGGCCTCAGTTTATTCATTTTCCATGGAAAAGTAAAAAGAGTTCATGATGGACAAATAGAAGAGAGAGAATGATAATTATAGTTGGAAGATAATGAAAGATGTAAAAAAGAAATGTGGATCATAGTAATTAAAATAAATTAATGTGTTACATAGAAAAAAATAACTAAAATTAAAAAATAAAGAAAATTACAAAATGGCTATTGGCCTCCTCTCCTTGGTGTCCCAGATATAATGAGGTGGATTGGAATACTTTGAATGGTAGGAGCTCCCCTCCTTTTATAGGCAGAATTTTTCCTCCAAATGTTTGTACATTGTATCCCTAATAAATGAATAATTCAAGCATTTCATCCATCATGAAAGATGTTCTTATATGCGTTGTATTTCTCGCCCAAAACTTTCTATCCATTTCACTATGTGTGGAAGGATTTATTTCACTTTAATTCTACAATTTATTCATTCTTGTTAGCTTTTATAGATTTCAAAACTTCCATATTAGCATGAATCAATGACCATGAAAAATACCTCTTCACACATTTGACCCTTAATGATGGTTGTTCTAAAACTTATAGTGTGACCACACTCAAAATATCAAAAACATTGGCTATAGGATGTAGGAGTTATGAATTTATTATTTACTAAAACCTTTTCTAGATGAAGGTTCCAAGAATAATCCTTAAAAATATTTCATCCAAATGCCCACTTAATGATCTCATAACTCCATCAAATTATTTCACAAAATATCATATGAGTGATAGTCTAATTACAGGTGGTATCACCTCAATTGGAGGTGTGTAGACTACATTGTACTTCTGCTATGGTGGTGGGATCCACTATGTACACACGAAATGTTTCCAAACTTCAATGAAGGCCTCTAGATATTTGAATCATATCTAGGTCTTGAAGATAAAGATTAAAAAAATAAATCAATTATTTCAATAAAAAAAATAATCACTCAATTTTGAATTATATATTTAATGAAATTACCAAAATACCCTTGATGTAAAATCCTGTCAAAAATCCAAAATTAAGAACCTTTCACATTTTAGATCAAAACACACCATAAATAAAAAATTGATGTAATAAGATCATAATGACGAATTTGTTTGGATTAAATCATTGAAATACATATAAAAATGTAGAAAATGTTTTCTCCATTAGGGATTGAGAATTTATTTTCTATTATTTTTATGGAATAATAATAGATAACTTAGGGAGAATTGAAATTTATCACCATAGTATATATATCCATTAAATATAAAAATAGTATTATATATATAATAAATTAAATAAATTTCCCACTAAATATTGGTATAGTAAATGACATGTTCCATGTTCCAGAAACTATAAAGTATTGATCGGATATCTATCATTTTTAAATTTGTAAAATGATTGATTTAGAGAATATATTACAATGAATCTTCATGTTTGAAAAGTATTATGGTTTGAATGATTTTGAAATACCAAATTTATTAGTTATATTTAATTTTTATACTGCACTTTTTATTCTTTTGGAAGGAATTGAAAATAGGAAATTATGTTTATAGTTGTTTATACTGTGAATCCAACCAATGCATAGTATATTGAAGACATATATAAGTTCTTGGTCATTAAAATGATTGTATAAACTGTTTATCCCATCCATTAATTCTATAATCTTGAATATAGGGATATTCAAGGATATGTTTATAGTTATCCAAACCATGGAAACTCACTATTTTGTTGGGTAAAAGATATATTATTGGTTTTTAAAAAATTAATTATTACCATAAACTAACACTCATTATATTTATAAAAACCAATATATGTAATATTCATTTTTATTTTATGGTATCTCTACTCTATAAAAATGTTATTCTCTCAAGGATTTGAGAAATCAATGATGAATTGATGGAAATGGGTGAATATCTATTTATAATGAAAACTATATATTCCATTTCATCTATTTCTATCTAGATAATGGATGGATACATATCTTGAAACTAGAATACTCCCAATTATCTCAATATTGGTAGATTCATGATAGTTATTCCTCATTTATTTTTTTAATGGACAGGATCATGATAATCAACATTTTATATATGGTTCTTGGATTTAATGATTTTCCATCTAGGGTTCTTGGATCCAATTATTTCTTTAAGGGATTATGATTCTTTATTAGTTGATTTATTTGGGTTTAAAATACATGATTGATAATGATTTTATCAAAACCATATGTGGAATTGATATTTAAAATTAGGGAATTTCATAATATTTCAAACATAGAATTATGCAGTTAATGGAAGACAACATATTTTATTTATATAATATAGATGTAAAAAGTAGAATTCATAGTATCATTTATTATTATAGATGGGGATTTCTATGGAATGTAATATAGAAGGGGAGGATAATTAATTGGGTAACATTTTGATGGATAAAGATCCATCAATGGTGAATTCTATGATTATATGCTGATAGTTTTTATCAAAATACTTTTTATATTTATCACGATTATTGATAATTGTTGTGGGATGTGATTTTTTGGTAATAGGGGAATCTTGATGGATAACCTTTTTTTAATTAATATGGAGCGATTATTTTATTGATTTTATTATATAATATTCTTGATGAAAGTCATTTTTAAATGCATATAATTATTTTCCCAATGGAATTAGTATCATGGGTTTCAATAAGTGTTTAATGAGAACTATTCTGATTTGTTCATGGAAATTATATTGTGTAATTATTTTCTCACTCCCACCCAAACATCTTCGTTTATATATAAATTACTTTTATTAAGATGTTATAATTATGAAGGTTATTTTTTGATTTTGAATATGTCTCGCAGTAGTTGGTTTATTTAAATGAATAAGTAAGTGTGTTTTTATGAATAGTCAGAGGAGATAAACTATCAATATTGGATAGTTTTCATATTCATTAGTTTGGTTGTTTAATTTCAATAGTTTTTTATATTTCTTTCAATATATTTACATGTTTACACTATTTACATTAAAAGGGTTTGTTTTATTGTTGGTTTTATTTTTTACTGAAAATAACATTTTCATTAAATATAGATTTTGATTAAATTGAAGGAAAATCATTCTTTAATGAATATATTTTATTACAAATAATTATATTTCAAACTATAATGATTAGGGAACACGCTTGGAGTTTTTTAGAAATGTTGATATGAGCTTGGGGATTAGGTTTTAGGGATTAGATATAAGAAGATTTATATATATATACATATTAATAATTTTTTGTATAGAAAAATATATGGTGAGTTACAAGGTAGCATGAAATGATTGTATTCATGTTTTTAATGGGGTGTGTGAGATGAATTTAGATTTAAGATTAATTAGAGGATTGGATGGACAATTTATTTGGTTGAGTTACATTATTTGTTTTAGAAGAATGTTATTTATTCAATTATTAATTGGGAATATAATATTGATATAAAAATACTAATAAATAGATACTCACTAACCTATAAGAAAACTTGTGAGACATATTTTAGATGTTGTTGATGATTTTTTAGTATAGTTTAGGATAATTTTGTCTCAAATTTCTCTTGGAGTTTATAGAGATAAGCTAGTTAAAGATATACTTCATGTTTTCTAGTCTATAATGTGTTTTGGTGATCTGTATTATTATACATAATTTTTAAATTAATGTATTTACATTACATTTTTTATTGAAGTTTTATATATAATAACATCTTAGGGATTAGTTTTTTTAAATTATATAAATGGTAACTCCATTCATGTTCACGAGATTGAGAATTATTTTTAAATTCCAACCACTCGATTATTAGAGATAATAATGAGGTAACACTCTTAGTTTTTATAGACATTGTTTAGGGTTTTGGTAGAATCAATTCATGATAAAATATTTTGTTACACATGAATTGTTTACATATGCTTAGATTATATAGCAGATGTTCATTTTAGTTAGTATCTAAGACATGATTTGTGTGTATTCAATGCAATGGGATTATAATTCATGACATAGTAGAGAGTTTACTAATATATAATGAACTTATCCATCTAGATCATGAGATATTAAAAACTATTAATGGAATTATAAGCACAATGGTATAATATTAATATAGGAATTTTTATACCACTAGGTTATCCGATAATTAGTCATTAATGTACAGTTTCTAACCCTTTCTTAATTGAGTATCAATATATATAGAGATGTTAGTAGTGGGTATAATCATAGAGAATGGTAATTAACAACCATCCCAGATAAATGTTAATAGAGTAATAATATAAATTTTTATCATCATACATGGTGTTCCATGTGGGGATTGTTAAATAAAATAGATCACATTTCTATTTTAGACATGTAGTGTTTATGAAATGATTAGAAATAAGAAATAATTATTCATATTTAAAATATTGTTAGAGTTTTAGGTTTAGGGAATAAAATTATGGTTGATATAGATATCACTAGAATTCCATAAATGGTGTATGATAATAATAATACCTGTTTTGTTGATTTTGGCTTTCGGGGCTCAAAACGCCCAACAGCTCCGTATCCGATGATGGACGAACCTGCTTTCCAAAGGCAAGCATTCTCTGGATAGTCTGGCCAGCAACACTTAAGAACTCACATTGGTCGAGAGGATGGGAAGTCGGGCTCATCTCACCCTTTTTGGGGGGAATTATTGCCTGTTCTGGGACTCACTTATAGATTTAAGACGTATTCATATGTTCGCGAATCTTTGGTTTATACCCAAACATAGTATCCACGGATTCAACCCTGGTGGGAAATGTTCAACTGGATGCAGGGGTTCGGAATCATTTATGCCCGAGGTTTACCATCCCCCATTGGATTAATGACCCAGAAGAGTCGGAACTCCCTTGAGGCGGTACTAGGAGTGGCGCAGTGAACTGACGTGAATAATAGTCGGATCGACCAGTTGTTGGGCTTGATCCTCTTGGAGGCTTCCTACGTACCCAATATAGGAGACATGGATCAAAGTCCACATAGTTCGCATTGGTTTCGGGGAACCGACATGAAGATGGACCGGGTGGTCCGATGGGTGGTGGGATTGAACCTCATGGAGGCTTCCTACAAACCCTGTCTAGGAGGCAGGGATGAATGTCCACGTAGTTCACATTGGTGTGGGACTTATGCTCTGGGGCAGCCCGAAATGATGGATTAGGGCTTACACTCTGAGGAATCCCATAAGGGGATGTCATGGTCGATGCTTACTCTAAGCCCACGTGAGTCATGCTCGGTGTGAGAAACAAGAGGCAGCAAGGACCAGAGGATCACGCCGCGAAAGGTGCGTCCGTGAGAAGTGGAGTGGGGATTATGCATGAGGGCAGCCCATTAAGTCGAGGCTTACTCCTAGGTGGACTCCCATGACAAAAAAGCTTAGTGGGAGAGGGAAAGGGGTGCTCCTCTGCCCGTCTCCTCTCTTGCAGTGCATGAGGTCTTCCTTCTGATGGATATTTTACCACCCCCGAGGAACCCTCAACAAGTGGAGGGGCAGAAAAGGGATTCCCGAACTCATACTCCACATTACCATGGGAATGTTAATCTAGGAACGCTTCAGGAATCTACTCAAGGTCCAGGGAAACCCCTTCGCCTCTACTTACCGTGGGTATGCGAACTCCAAATAGCGTGCTGATGCGCCTGAAAGTTACACCACGCGGATCCGGTAACTCTGGTGGAGTCCTCGTCTCGGGGCCGATGAATAGGCCAATGAAGGAGTCGCAGAGGACTTGGCTAGATCGGAAGGATTTTATCTGGCTTGGAGAATGAAAACACCGAAGTATTTGGCGAGCCACCGAGAGGTATGGGTGGTGGCACCCTTCGCGTGGAGAAATTCCATGTGTCTGGAGAAGCCGTCCGCGAACCAGGGTGGTCCGCGGACTGATTGGCATCCTGTGAACCAGGGTGGTTCGCAGCTTTGAGGTCAATACACGAACCAGGGTGGTTCGCGGAGGGTTCCAGGAGGGCAGCGGCGGCCAAGGGCGGTGCCGGTCGGAGGCTCGTTGGTCGGGGCATCGCCCGCGTAGGAGAGTGCTACATGATGCGACAAATGGGAAAAGAGGCATAAACTCCCTGGTCCATGGGGAAGTTATCCGCGGAGGGGGTATGGTTCACGATTCTCCTTGTTCTTGTTATTTTAGGTTCGCAGTTCACCAAGTTATTATGTGTTTTCCAATTCCTTGTTAATTCGTATACCTGCTGTGGTTTGCGGATGGGAATTTCGCTGTTTGCAAAATCCGAAGCCTTCCTTCAACCGATCTCCTTCCGAATCTCCAAGCCCTCGGAATCCAATTCCAATTCTCCGATCCCTTTTTCTTTCCCCCTTGGTCTCCTTTTGTAGAGTGGAGAAAGGGATGTATCTGTGGCTACATGACACCTTTTATGGAGGCCCATAACCAAATACCCAGTTTACAGCTGACTTGGTCAATCCGCGATTTGCGGTGGGTATTGAATGCTCCCCCCCCTCCGCGAATTGACCTTAGGGAGTGCTCCGCGGCCGCGGTGGGTTCCACCTTCATTCCGCGAATGACAGCGGGTGCGGATTGAACCAGTCGACGCGGTCCGCAGTTGGGGCGGCTCATAACGGTGAACCAGATTGGCACCCATCCTGTCCCCCGACCGGGGAGGGTCTCCGCCTCTATTTCGCGAACGAAAATGGTTCGCGGAGGGGGTGGTTCGCGGGGCCTGGCCACATTGCATTTTCATGGGACCGGTCCATGAATCGGTCCTGTTTGTGTCCCTTCTTTGATCTTTCTCCATTGTTTTCCCCAATTCTTTGGGGTATTTGGGTAAAATCTCCTTTGCGTATTTTTTCAGGACCCTACAAATGCCCCCCATCGAAATGGGGTCCGATCGAAATGAAGAGTAATCCATTCTGATGCAAAGTGGTCCTGAAACTGAGGTGGTTTTCAGTAGAGAGGTGGAACCGGTAGGGGAACACACCTATAAATATGGGGCGCCCTTCATTTTTCCTTTACCAAATTCTTCACGAAACCAGAGCTCCTTCGCCTACACATGTTCGCTCCTTTGCGAAGTGCCTCGTCCATGAACTGACAGTGACCTCTGAAAACCATTACTTCTTCGCGGTTGCCTTCAACCATGAACCAACTTCCCAACCACGAACCATTACTATTAATTAATTAAAACGTAAGTGATGACGGGATGCAGAGGAACTTGCTCCGCGGTTTCGATGCTCTATGGTTTCGATGCTCCGCGGGCTAAAATATCTTTAACTTTAAAAGTGTCTGAGTCTTAGTCACTTAAAATTGAGATTCAAATTCCACAGAGCAACTTGGTTCGCGGTTTCCTGGCCAACGCTCCACGGGCCAGAGTTTTGCGGACTGGTTCCGCAAAGGGCTGGTTCTTGGGGTGATGTCATCGGAAACCATCCTCCAAGGCCTCCTTGCAGGCTTTGCTTATGAAGGCTCCTTACCCATATATCTGGTTACTTTTGTCCAGTTTTTTTCCAGACTAACTGATTGTTGGCTCCCATTGTGCAGGGAGAAAATATGGTTCCCCCTCGTTCTGCGTCGAGGCCTGATACAGAGCCCCTCTCAACTGCTGATCAACACCTGAAGGACATGGCTGGCTCTGTTCAAGATGGAGTCCGCCACTCCCTACCATCTTCCTTCCTTGCCGACCGGCTCTCCAAATCACAGCAGGAGTATCCTTTTTATAACAGATTTCCTGCCTATGGGTTCGATTTGTTGTCTGATACCCCGATTCCGGAACCATCCCATGACAACAATCCTGAAGCATGGATATTTACCGCCACTATCCCCCAGTTCGTGATACCTGTCAGCTGGCGGCCTCCCCCGAGGGGTACATCTGTCGAATCTGTGTTGAATCACCTTACAATATCTCCGACAGGAGAACCACATCAATAGGAAGGAACAATTCACTGCTATCAGAGCATTGCCCGCAGTGCCATGGTAAGTGACCAGCATGGTTGGCCGACGAATCGGGATCTCCGGCCGGGAGGAGCATTTAAGTCATTGGATTGGGGGTGGCCCTTCTGGGTTCACTAGAGGTGCGCAGAATTTGGGGCAGAGTTGCGAGACGTAGGCTTGTATGAAGCTACCTGGGTGTCCCAAACCTATACCCACCGACCTCAAGCCCTATCCAGGAAACTTATGAGCCGTTGGAGCCCGGACACCAACACCTTTCATCTGGTCCATGGGGAAGTGGGAATTAGTCTATGGGACATATTTTAGATTTCAGGGGTCCCTGTTGTTGGGAGTATGTATGACGAGTTCTTACCTCCTTATTCTATGTGGGATAATGAAGAGAGGACTCCCCCCTAGTGAAGCAGCCTATTAACCAGGCTCGGAAGCACTCAGAGGATACGTATCCAAAACAGCTCGTCCCATACCGTGAATAGGTCAAGGATTTTGTGAGGGAGAACAAATCTGACGAATCTGAGGCTCTCCCACGCAGTCCCATGAATTTCCCTATGATGGAGTCCCATAAACAAAGGGGTATCTACTGGATGATTTTGGAGCAAGGCGATTTTTGCGGCTGGGTCAGGGAGCTTATTCCAGATATCGATCAATTGCTCCATCTGGCAGCTTTTCTGGCCGTGTTCTTAAGTGGATGGTTATTACCTGTATGTGAGGCTGGTGGCGTGTGGGTCACTACTTTTTTCATGGTGGCACAATTTTATACCGGTAACGTTATCAACCTATCCATCCCAGTACTGGCTAGGATTTATCGGTTGCTTGGTAACATCACTGATGGGAGCCGGCCAAACCGAGTGGTCAGCCCTTTCCAAATTCTATGGGGATGGTTAAGCATACACATCAAGAACTTCTACACCTTCATTAACCCTCTTCAGATTCTAGGTACCACATTTCGGACATACTTGCAACTGACCAGTGGGGTTATTCCCAAAGAGTGGGCATCCCAAGAAAAGGATAGTCAACAGACAGTTCCGAACAAGCGTCTGCTATAAAGTCGAATCTCGAATTATGACTATTTCAATTTTTATCCATTTTCTTCCCCAACTAGTGAAATTACGAATACCATAACAGAGGATTTTCTCAAGTGGGGCTACCTCTTCTCCTTCTGAGAGGGTATTCTGGTGGCTCATATTGGTGGAGAACTGGTCTGTGAGGGGTACGTGCCTTGCCGATTTGGGCGTCAATTTGGATGCATCCAAGCACAGTGTCCCCCTACAGTTAATGGTGCCTACGAGAACTGTCATTTAATGGCGGCCAGACAACTATGGTTAATGTTTACCCAGGAGGATACTGGATGTGAGGTTATGACCCCCACGCTTGCGGACTCCATGCCTTTCTTATCAATGAATTATGCTGACTCATGGGTACAATCATACCCAAATGGATAGTTAGGGACGTTGGTGTCTACCATCTCAAGTCCCAAGCCATCAAAGGGAAAAAGGAAGCAAAAGGAGGATGGTGCTCTAACTAGGCCGAGAAAAATCCTTCGTCACCCTACTAGTCCCGTGCTTCTGAGGGAGATTTTAACAGATTGGGGTGTAACCTCTCATTCCTTTGAAGCTACTCGAAGGGGGTTGACTATCCCCGATGATGCTGCCTTTCCGACGACTTGGGGCCAATGGGACGAATTTAAAGCCCGGTCAGCCTTTCGTAGCCAGTACTCCCTTCCTCTGTGGTAGTATCTTCAAGAATCATAGGTAGCTTTTGACAGGCTGGGATACATATCTGCTCCCGTTGACATTCTTTATGACGCGGACCCCAATAGGGCCGTTCGATATTTTCGGGACCTTGAGGTCTATATTCACGCACACCGGGGCTATGTGGTGTTAACACATTGAGTCCAGGCCGTGCTGCACCCAGTTACTGATGAAGTGGAAGAAAGAAGTGACCACTCTTCAGGGGGAGATGATTTCGATGATCTCCCTATCATAACTGAAGCAAGGGAATTCCCCTCCCTACCCATGAGGTCCCGGCCACAGGTAGCCCCAGAGAGTTCTAGGGTGGCGGCGGGATCCGGAACACAAATGCAGCCATTGGCTCCCTTACCAGCCTCTACCGCTGCCCGACCTTCTCAGGTTGATCCTCCCCGGTTGGCGATTCATGCCATGGCCGCATTTCCGGAGGCTTGGAGGATTTGGGATGACCTGAGGGTCAGTGGTTCAGATAATGAAGCTTGGGCGTTACTTCAAATAGTCCCTCTTAAACATCCGGGTATTGGGAAGATCTTCGCTCCACCCCATTTGCTGTTGGAAGAGGATTTATATGAAATAATCTCCTCGTTAAAGGAGATGGATGCGTAAATTCATTCACTCCGGAATCGTCTCTATGGGAGTATCCGGGTGTCCATAATGATTAGACATCACAAATTGTCCGACCCTGAAGAAGAGGTTGCTCTGCTCACCCATTCTGACTTTCTCCCTCCTTTATTGTAGAGGTTCTAAGGTTTCTTCCTTTTATGCAGGGTTTTGAAGAATCTCAGAGGGTAATTCCTTCTCCGGAGTATACCCCTCATGGTACCGCGGCGGGGGAGAATGCGCTTTCACCCACAGGGGTCATCGAGGAAGGATCCCCTGGCGCAGCTGAGCTCATGGAAGCGACCATCGCAGACTCAGCTAGGGTCTTTCCTCTGCCCGCCCCACCTAGAATTCTGGGCAAACTATCCCCTGGGAAAATCCAGAGATGGAAACAGGTGTTCCATTTATCGGAATGGCTCAGACAGGGAACGTCAAGTAATAATGAATTCTTGTTTGTTCAATCGCCAACTTGCATTCTTAGACTTTGTCAGTCATTAACTGTTTGATGTATGGTGCAGGGCCACTCGGGGATCTGGCTGTGGCTACCCAAGTGGTTCTACCTTCCGCCTCCTTGCCATCTGCGGAATCACCCGTAACCACGCCTGTGTGCGACGAGATAGTGAGCCCTGCCAGAGGGGCCGGTGATATGGAAACTTTACTCCCTCCTTTATTATTCAGAGATACGTCAGAGGAGGAATTGTTGGTATTCGAGACTCCTACTGATCAAATATCCCTTCCAATTGCAGAGGAAGACGGGGTGCACATGATCGCTGATGGGGCTCGAGATCCGACGGGGCCATCCACCTCAGACCTAATGGATCCCGTGGTAATGGAGTAAGAGCCTTCCATTAGTCCAATTTTTGGAAACCTGGAGCATGACATTATCTTGTTCACCAGGGGAGTGATTTCCCTGAGCTTGGTCTCCGTAGTTGACCACTTTGGGATGGTTTTGGAAACTTCTGTCCTTAGGCATGGCCTCAGGCCTTGGACCCCTCTGGGGGCTCCCCAGATTCCCTTGCCTATCGAAGATGTGGTATCCTCTTTGAGTGGCTTTTGTGGCAGTGCAGAGCTTGCGGATACCGATGCCTTGTCGATTAGGAGTAAGTTACCCGATCTCCTGCCACTGACTCATTTTTCTTCCCTTTTCTAATTAGGGGTACTCATATGTCTTATTGACTCTCAGGCTTCAGGACCACAACCTTTAGCACTAATGATTGTGTCGCCAGACCCGGCTGTGCCTATGACCACAACTGTCGGGGGAGAAGTTGCCGCAATGCCAGAGATATTGGGTGAGGCCACCTTGGGTCCCTCCTTGGTGAAGTTCATCCCTGAATATGTGTCCTCATCCACGAGTGATTCTGACCCCAATCAACAATTCCTCTCCAGCCTTCAACCCGCTCGCCAAAGGGCTTGGGAGAAAATCTAGAGACTGATCTCTCAAATGCCCTTGGTCGAGATGCCGATGAAATTACAAAGGATACGAAATTTGTTTATGTTGCTGGGATTTGATGGCTTTGACTATCATGCTGTTTATGACATAGTCAAGAAGGTAGTCACTGATCGGGAGAGGCTAGGTGATTCCGAATCTCGCCTTTCTGCTGCCCAATTTGAAGCCTACCTTTCTGAAACTCGATAGCTCTGCCTAATAGAGGCTCATGACCATGCTGGTATCATCACGAGGCTTTAGATAGAAGTTATTGAGTAGTGTTCTCAACTAGTGGTGCTGTGGAATGAGATACAACAGCTGCAGCAGGAAGAGACCAACATCGCCGCCAATATTGGAGAAGGGGAGCGGTGGATGGAGGAGGAAATGAGGGCAAGAACAAAGGTGGCTTAGGAGGCAGAAGAATTGCGGGCTGGTGAAGAAGCTTAGATGACCTTATTGCAGAATCTCTCTCAGACAATCGAGGATTCTCACCAGCGCCTGATACAACATTCTGAATCCGCCTAAAAACTCCTGTAATCACCTTTCACCCTAGAGGAGGCTCTGGATTGTGGATTCCCTTCCTAACAACATTGTTATGGAACGAAGAAACATTTCTCCTTAGTTCTCTTGTCGCCTTTTCCTGTGATAGAAACTATTTGGCATGATTGCTACATATTTTAATTCCCTGAACATAGAATAATCCGAGTCTAGGACTAAAAATAAATCAGGCTCTAACTTTTTCCTGGACCATGGGATCCAGCGAGCATAGTATGACTGTTGTTGGGGTTTTGTAGGAAAACCCCACACACTTTTTGTCTTTTTCTTTTAATGCCCTAATTTTTCCTGGGTCCGTTTGGTATGGACCCAGCAGTTATAACCCGACTTTTTCTTAGGTCACCATTTGCGGGTTTTAGGCCTAACAGGCTTTGTGACTCCTTCTTTTGTGAGCGGTTTAAAGTCCCGCTGACAGTATTATCATTACTGATGTTTTGGGTCGAACAGATTTGATCGAATGTGGTGGGACGAGGGTCCCAATGAGGTTTGATTGACTAAATGATAACTCAACACCATTCAGATGCAAGCGGGGGGAAATGTATTTAAATTTGAGAGACATGCAGGGAATGTATCAAGATATAGGAGCCGCATCGGCGTACAGAGGTAGAAAGAGGATTGCCTAGGGAAATCTTGCCTTTGGTAGACGGGCCATGAATGATCAATATGCAGAGCCGCTGAGGGAATGGTATGCATATTTATGAAAATGCATCCTTAGGTCAATGATTGTCCATTTCTGATGGCCTGGGGACTTCAAGGAAGTCCAGCTTATGGAATCCACTAGGGGTGGTTTGAAAAAAAATGAAAACCACTGAGGGTGGCTCGGGAAGGGTATGTGATGTCTGAATGGTTTTGAGAACATCTGTATCAATCAGGAGTGTGGAAGCAAGGTTCCCATCCTACTCATTTATCTAGCGTAAAGGACGGTTGGGGCTCGACGCATCATCTGAAATGGAATGACTTTTCCTCGTTCTCTATAATCTCGTCAAAGACGTTCCACCGCATTCAGGTAGGATTATGGAAGAGGTTGGTAAACTATAGCTCAGAGGGTTTCCGAATCCCATGATAGAAATGGGGGCTCAGAGGCCAAGAGGCGTACGGAGAGAAGCATTGCCTAAGGAAATACTGCCTTTGGTAGACGGGCCAGGGGAGATCAATATGCAGAGCCTCTGAGGGCATGGTATGCATAGTCATACAAAGGTGTCCTTAAGTCAAAGACTATCCACTTCTGATAGCCGAGGAACTCCAGGGAAGTTGAGATTTGGGACCACCAGGGGTGGATTATGAGAGTTCGGCTTTTTCTGAGTATAGAGTATGGGTTATGAAGAGAGGGTGCCTGAATACAATGGAAATATCTAGACTAAACTTCCTGAGAACGGGTGAAGTAATTCTTTCTCATGCTGGTGTGAGGTGGTGGTTAGTATAGGTCTGACCCGTGCACTGAAAAATAGAGAAAAGCCTCTGTTTTACATTGTACCCATGACAAGTATGATCATATAGTTTATCTTCATGTGGTTGGGACATATTCCATGCATTTTAGTGTCATGCAGGAAGGACGAGAGGCATTTTTAAAGGTTGATGTGTAGTTTAACGTCATGCGGCGAGGATGTAGTTGCAAAGGCCTCTCTTCATTAGAATTTAACTGGGCTTGAATACCTCAACATGCCCAGACATGGGGGGGGGGGTATTGATTGGTGCAAATCATGGTTCCGGGGCTTCTTGGATCAGGAGAGGTGATATGGGGGCTCTGAGGCTGGTAGACATACGGAGTTAGGAAGAGCATTGCCTGTGGAAATCTTGCCTTTGGTAGATGGTCCAGGGGCTATCATTATGCAGAGCCACTGAGGGAATGGTATGCATAGTCATGCAAAGGTGTCCAAGGGTCGATTACTTTCCACTTCCGATCGCCATGAATGGTTATGAGGATCAACAATTATCCGGGCCACGAAGTCTGTCATTTGGAAGGAGAATGTCTGGACATGTCGAGGATATCCGTCCCTCATTGCTTGTTGAGTTTCAAAGATCCCCCCACACTGTCCTTATTTTTTTGTGCATGAGTGTTCCTTCATTCCATGCAGTTTAATGTCATGTGGTAAGGATGAAGTACTCCTAGTTTATCGGTCATAGAGCTCGGACCATTGGGTGACTATTTCTGCAGTCATTCGAAGGATAATTGAGTCAACATGTTCTGATATACTTGGAACAAGGTGGAGGATGGAGGTTGTAAACTGCAACTTTGAGTTTTCTCGGATCAAGAGGTGTGGTGTGGGGGGTCTGAGGCCAGTAGGCATACCGAGATAGGAAGAGTACTGCCCGAGGAAATCTTTCCTTTGATGGATGATCCAGGGGCTATCATTATGCAGAGCCTCTAAGGGCATGGTATGCATAGTCGTACAAAGGTGTCCCCAGGCCGATAACTTTCCACTTCTGATGGCCGTGAATGATTATGAAAATCTGTGATTTCTCACAGTGTAGAGTTCGACACGTGGGGATAATGGTGTCTGGGTATACAAGAAGCATCTTCACTGCAATTGTCTATTGAGTCAAATTAGCCTAGTCCTGGATTAATGTTTGTTGATGAAGGTCGCTATGTGAACCACCAGCGGACACATGGGCTAGCCAGATAGGGATACCCTGGCAGCACTGGGATGTGAAAAGGGGAATGAACATGTAAACCACTACTCTATAAATTTTGGATCGGGAGATGTGATACGCGGGCTCTGAGGCCGATAGGCATACAGAGACAGGAAGAGTGTCGCCTATAGAAATATTTCCTTTAGTGGATGAGATAGGGGCTATAATTATGCAGAGCCTCTGAGGGCATGGTATGCACAGTCATGCAAAGGTGTCCACGGGTTGATGACTTTCCACTTCCGATGGCCATGAGTGGTTATGAAGATCCATAATTATCCGGATCATGGAGTCTGATGTATGGAGAGGATGAATCCAAATGTGCAAGGAGTATCTCCATCTCGTATCACCATGTGTCTTGGGTGGGTCGTGACGAAGTCTGTGCAGTTTAACATCATGCGGTGAGGACGAAGTCCGTGCATTTTATCGTCATGAGGTAAGGACGAAGATACACCCCATGCAGGGCTGGCCCATACACAGGGGAAGGGGACATCTGAAATCTCGCTATCCATGCATTTTTACGTCGTGCGGTAAGGACAAGAAGTACACCCCATGCAGTTCTAGTCAGTACACAGGGGAAGGGTCCATTTTTTTTAAGGTAGCTAGGCCAGGACGGAATTCTGGCGTCACTACGTATCCTGCGAGGGCAGGAATCAAGCCTCACGTAGTTCTCTGAAAGATGATACACCCCATGCAGGTCTGGTCCATACACGGGGGAAAGGGTATTTTTAACATTATTTAGGGGGATGGGCCAGGATGGGGAACCCTGGAATCACTACGTATCCTACGCGGGCAGAAATCAATATGCACGTAGTTTTCTAAAATCCGTACACCCCGTGCAGGTCTGGTCCATACACAGGGGAAGAGGGAATTTTTAAATCATCTTGTCTTTACGGTTTAACGTCGTGCGGTAAGGAAGAAATACTCTTCATTTAAGGTCATAGAGTTTGGACCGTTGGGTGCTTGGAAATTTAACGTCATGCAGCTCGGACAAAGAGTACACCTCGTTTTTTTCTTTCCTGTCTGTGCAGTTTATCATCGTGCGGTAAGGACGATCCCGTGTAGTTTAACGTCATGCGGTAATTACGAGGGGTATTATTAGATTCTGTGCAGTTTAATGTCATGCAGTGAGGACGTGAAACTCTTAGTTTAATTTCATAGATTTTGGACCATTGGGTGCTCAGTAGTTTAATGTCATGCAGTTCGGGCGATGAATATACACCGTGCAGGTCTGGCCCATTAACGGGGGGAAGGGAGAATTCTTGAATCTTATTATCTGTGCAGTTTAGCATCATGCGATAAGGACAGACTCCATGCAGTTTAACATCATGCGGTGAGGACGGACTCCACGCAGTTTAACGTCATGCGATGAGGATGTATATACACTTGGTCTTTATGAGAAATACTTCTTTAGGAATCTCGCATTCATAGGAGCAGTTGTAAATTGTCCGTCCATGGATATCAGGGTATATTCTCCATTAAAGTAGACCTTGTGTATAACATATGGTCCCTACCACTTGGGATCCATATTTGGAGGCTCCTTTCCAGGTATCATTGGGGTCTGGAGGACCAACACTAATTCTGCTTCCAAGAGAGACTAGAGGCAAACCTTTTTGTTGAAGGCTCGTGCGATCCGGTTCTGGTACACTTCCAGGTGGTGCAGAGTGTGCAGCCACTTCTCGTCTAGCTATTTCAATTCACCTAACCACTTTTATGACTGCTCATCATCAGATAATTGATCACAGATGGAAACACATAGTGAGGGAAGTGGGAGTTCAATGGGCATGACCGCCTCTGTACCATACGTCAATGAGTACGGGGTAGACTGAGTAGCGGTGCGGATTGTGGTTCGATAAGCCAACAATGCATGGGGGAGTTTATCCGGACATGACTTTTTGTCTTTTCCCATCATTTTCTGGAGGATGTTTGACAGGGTCTTGTTGAAAGCTTTTATCTGTCCGTTGGCCGCTGCATGGTAGCGGGATGAGTGGTTAGCCTTGATACCATACTCATGGTATAGCTTTTCCAATTCAGTAGAGCAGAAATTGGTGCCGTTTTCCATCAGTATGGTATGAGGGACACCAAATCTGGTGATGATATTGGTCTTCATGAAGCTGACAATATTTCTTGCCCCGACTTCTTTGAGGTGTATGGATTCTGCCCATTTGGAAAAGAAGTCGGTTGCTGTGAGGATATACTTCAGCTGTTTGGCCGTGGTGGGAGGATATGGTCCCATGATGTCCATCCCCCAGACGAAGAATGGCCAGGAGTACTTAGCTTGATGAAGTAACTTCGGGGGTTGGTGTATGAAGTTGGAATGAATCTTTCATGAGTGGAATTTCGCGGAAAAACACTCGTAGTCTCGTGCTACTGTGGTCCAGTGGTACCCAAGCCTTCGAACTTGATGGGAAAGCTTGGTCACTGGTTAATGCGCTCTACACGCCCCTGCATGTACGTCAGTCATAACGATAATAGTTTTTCCTCCGTCAATGCAAATGAGGAGCACTCCGTCGAGGATTTGTTGGTAGAGGACCTCTTGCTGACCCGCACCACCATATTGGACAAAGTTGATTTCCCTTATCCATATTTTCTCTCGTTCAGCCCTGTCTGATGGAAGCTCTCCCCATTGAAGGTATTTCTCTATGGGGATCATCTAGCCGGTGGCAAGAGCATATAGCTCGGGGATAGGAATGAATTCATGGATTTCTTCCATCTTAGCTTGAACAAATGGAAATACCACTCGACGGTGAGCAATACTGGTGATCGTTTCATCCCGGTTTGGGTCGGCTAGGGCTGTGGCCGCATTGGGTAATGCATCAGCCTGAGCGTTCTGGGACCGGGGAATATAAGTTAATGTTGGTTCTGTGGAGAACTCGGCCATTATCCCTTGGACATGGTCAACTAGGGGGATTAGCTCCTCCTTTTTAATAGCATAGTCACCATTGACTTTCTTGATGACCATCTATGTGTCACCTTTTACTTTAAGGTGCTGTACTTGTTCCTGGAGTGCGAGCTCCAGGCCTGCAATGAGGGCTTGATATTCCACTTCATTTTTTGTACATCACTATGACAGGAGGAAAGAATATGGAAAAACTGCCTTTTCTTGGGACACGAGTATTATACCCAGACCCACTTTGTTGAATCTAGGATCCTCCATCCTCTTCCCGGTTGGGCTTCGGGACGCGTCGTCAAAGTAAATTTCCCATGCTGGGAACTCTTTTTGAACCGAGAAGATATCTTCATCAGGTAGCTCAGTTTCTGGTGCAGTGGTCCCTATCGAAGGGTGCTCTACCAGAAAGTCCACTAATTCCTGGCCCTTGATGGATTTTTGAGGCACGAACCAGATGTCAAACTGTTGCAGGATGACCTCCCATCGGGATAGGCATCCGGTTAGCATCGAGCGACTGAGGATTTACTTGAACAGGTTACTCCGCGAGATCAAATGGACTTCATGATGCTGCAGATAATGTCGCATCTTTTGAACCGTAAAGACCAAGGCCATACAACTCTTCTTGATAATTGAATATCGAGTCTCAGCATCAATCATGGTTCGACTGAGGTAATAGAGACTTTTTTCACTGTCGGCGTCGTTCTTTTGTGCGAGGAAGGCTCCTAGTGACCATTCTAGGGCCGTCACATATAGAATGAGAGGTCTTCCTTCAACCGGGGGCATGAGCACTGGTGGTCTTAAGAGGTACTTCTTCAAGTTATCGAACGCCTCTTGGCAGTCATCCGTCCATTGGTACGTGACCCCCTTCTTCATTAACCTGGTGAAAGGAAAAGATTTGCCTTCCTGGTTGGATATGAACCACCTAATATAGGCTAGGTGTCCTTGGAATCCCCTCAGCTCAGTGAGATTTCAGGGAGGTGGTAGTCCCAGGATAGCCTTTTTCTTCTTGGGGTCGACTTCGATGCTGCGATGGCATATGATGAAGCCAAGGAATTTCTTTGAGGTAACCCCGAAGGAGCATTTCAAGGGGTTCATCTTCAAGTTTTTCTATCGGAGCTTGTTGAAGATGGTCTCAAGGTCCGACAGGTGATCCGAGCTCTATCTGGACTTGACCACTAGGTCATCAACGTAACATTCAACGAATTTCCCCAGGAACGGCTTAAAGATCCGATGCAAGGCACGCTGATACGTGGCGCCATCATTCTTGAGACCAAAGGGCATGACCCTGTAACAGAATACCCCTTGAGGGGCCCTGAAGGAAGTGGCTTCTTCATTTTCTCGGGCCATCCTGATTTGATTATATCCATAATAGCCGTCCATAAAGGATAGAGACTCATACCCGACCGTCGCATCAATTTATAACTTGGTGATTGGAACCGGGAAGTCATATTTTGGGAAATGATGATTGAGATCTCTAAAATTGATGCAGACATGGATTTTCTTGTTCTTTTTCTTGACGGGGATGATATTGGCCAACCAGATGGAGTATTGGACCTCCCTGATGAATCCTTATTTAATGATCTTATCGACTTCAGCCTCTATCTTGGCAGCATGTGAGGGGTGTGTCCTTCTAGCGGCCTGTTTGTAGCCCCGGTGGACTTCTGGAAGACCCATGTGATGCGTCGCTACCTCAGGATCGAGTACCGACATTTCCGTGTAATTCCTGGCGAAGACATCCCGGTGTTGCCTTAGGAAATAGGTATATACCTCGTGTTCCTCGGGAGACATGGCCACACTAATGAGAGTGGGCCTCGAGTTTTCCTCGGTACCGAGGTCTATTTCCTTGAGTTCGTCCACAGTGGTGGAGATGCCTTCCTCAAATGCAGGAGGTGCATCCCTGAGATCTTCCCCATCTTCTTCTCCAAAATCCTCATCTTCTTGGTCTGATGAGGAGAGAGATCCTGACACGAGTTCTTGAATGTCCAGAGGCGAGGTGTCGTGGGCGTCCTTGCTTGAGATTTCTCCCCCCGATTGAGGGTCAGCGGACATTCCCACATTGTCATGCTCAGCCGTTGTGACTGAAGTCATGAGGAAATCCTAGTGTGTGTCCGGACTTGAACTCCAACCTTCCATGTGGTTAATGGGTAGGACATAATCTCTGTCAAGCCTCCTAAGGGGGTCATCAGGAACCATTTCCATGCTATTTGGAGCGGGGATCCAGTTGATGTCTTCGACCAAAGGATTCTTCTTCTTTTGTTCATAGAACCCGACGTCGATGTAATGTGACTCAGAGAGCTCGAAAGGGGCCTTGTCAGCATGAAACATACCAATTTGTCCATTGACGCAGTACTTGATACACTGGTGATTGAATGAAAGAACAACCATGTTCTTATAGAGCCATGTCCTTCCCAGCAGGGCATTGAATGTTGTGCTCTTCCGGACCACCAGGAATTCCATGTAGGCTACCAGGTCACCAAAATGGGTCTTTATCTTAATATGTCCCATTGGATTCTGCTCACTCTTGTCGTAACCCAATAGAGTTGTGGCTGAAGGAATTAGATCATCCTCACTGTAGCCTAACTTACGGAGTGTCCGTAGGGGAATGAGGTTAACTCTAGAGCCATTGTCTATAAAGAATTTTCGGATCTCAATACCATTCAACGTGACAGACACATATAACGGTCTGATGTGTCCTTGCATGATGGAATCTTCATCCTGATTGGTGAAGGAAATCACCACATTGCATTCAGATGGCCCAGTCTCCGTCTGGTAAATTTCGGCGGTAGCTACCTCGGCTTGAAATTCCTGGGGGCTGATCCAAGCTTCGATAAGCACCTCCCTAAGGTCGGATGACAAACCCAGAGAATCCAGGATTGACAACTTGGCTGGTACTGATGCCAGTTTCTTAAGGATATTGTATTTTTTCTCCAGCAGTCGACACTTCTCCATTGGTGGGAGAGTCTTAGCAGGTGCTTTGGGAGTTGGGGCATTTGACGAGGAGGGGCCGGCCGCGGGGACAAATGTTGATGGTGTTCCCGTGTTTTGAGGACTTGTCCTGGCTAGTCTGTTTGTGCGCACTAGGCGTCCAGACACTTGTTCCTCCTCTGGTAAGTATCGCAGAACAACAGGGCCAGAGTGGCTGCTTGTGGAGGTGGAGGGGCATTCCCTCTCCTTCTGAGTCCGCTGAAGGGCTCTCCCATGGGTTTCTGCGATATTAACGGTTTGGGATGGGGTCCAGCCGTAGGGTTGGTTTCGGCCGCGACTGCGCCTCCCTTAGTATCCTCTGCCTCTGCGATTCCTCCTCCTGGCTCCTCGTGCAGGGATCTCGGGTTCATAACCATACCCTTCGTCAGGGAATGATTCCATGAGATGGATGACGTTGATAGAACCAAAGATTGGCTCTTCATCCTCTGACAGGTCAACCTGGTTGGTTGTCTATGATGGTGCCGTTTGGTGGAACGGTTCCTATGGCGCCAAGTTCGAGGGCAAAAAGTCTTCCAAGGTTGGGACTAACTTTGGCCCCGTCGCGGACTGCTCCTCTTGTGATTGTTTCCTCCTTCGACTCCTCCCGGATGGCTGGATTGTAGAGGATTGTGAGGCCGATGTTGTCGGCTCTACGGCTTCAGGGGCTGTTGGTGGTAAGACCGGCTGCTGTAGTTGGGCTCGAAGTATGCCCTAGGCTCGGTTGATCATCTTCCGAGTCACCCAGTTGTCAAATTTCTTCCCTTGCTTGAAGGTGACTTTCTGCCACCCCTCCTCTTTGTCGGAGTCGGTGGTAGAGATACATGCCACATGTGCTGGGGGTGGTCCCAGCTCGACTTGTATGGAATCTACCATCCTCTGCAGGAGGTATTTGAAGACGAAGAATTCTCAGATACTGTGCCCCAACATTATATGGTAGGGGCAGTAATCTGGCATGTCATCGCAACAGACTTCTTCAGGTTTCCTTGGCTCTGGGAGGCGGAGAAAGTTGCAGTTCATGGTGGCAATGAAGTAGCCACAGAATTGATCGTCTCGGAATGAATATACTTTTTGTCTTCGTCTCCCAAATTGGTTCTGCTTTCGTCCTCACTGATCGCCCTGTCTAGGAGGAGGCAGCTGCTGATATGAAAAAGGCCCTTGATGATTTGGCGAAGGACTGAGTGGCGGGGCGGGCAAAGGGGCCGACTTGAGTGTGACAGCTGACGCTTTAGCTCTAGGGGATCTTTTCGCAGGAGCCTACGAGGCTATTCAGGACTTTAAGTTTGTCTGCTGCAGGGAGTCCTCAATTCTCAGGGCAATGGATAAGAGGTGGCGGAAGCCAGTGGTGCACTCCACCGGTATGAGTGGTGTTCGCAGCTCACCTGTAAGATTATCGATGCAGATGGCTAGCATCTCATCTTGAGGCATTGTCTTGTTCAGAGAATTTGTCAGACATTTTCATCTGGCGATGAAATCTGAGACCCTCTCTTTCTCCCTCTGCCTGCAGTTCATGAGATCACTGACCGTTGTTTTAGGCAACATTGAGCTGAAGTTGAACATGAACTACTGCCGGAGGTCCTCCCAGCTCTTTATCGAGTGGGCCGACAGACTCGTGTACCAGACGAAGGCGGATCCTTGCAAGGTCCATACGAAGCATCTGAGTTTCACTGCTTCTTGTTGTTCTGTAGTTCCCATCATAGGGTCGCAATAGGATGCGTTGTGCATCAAATGCTGCTCTGGATCACCTGATCCATTGAATATGGTGAATACAGGGCTCCCAAAATTGGGTGGAGGCGGTGTGTTGGTCACCCAATCTGGGTAGGGTTTCCGCTCCGGCTGTATCAGAGAACGTCAACCTTCAATCGCTTCCAATTGAGATGTTAGTGCCTCGATGGTGTTGGTGAGTCCCTGGTTTACATCCTGTTGGTCCCGATCCTGGGTAGGCGTAGCCCGAGGCATTTCCTGAAGATCCGGATTGGCCGACACCAAGAGTGCATATTCCGTTCTGGGTACCCTCGGAGGGGTTGGGTGTACTTTCTCTGGTTGCCTCCTAAGTGGAGGGAGATCCTGGCATTCATCATCCACGTTTGGGTAGTTGGACGAACCAGGCGCCTCATTGGGCAGGAGCCCTGATCGTGTTTCGTTTTCTGGGGAAAGCCTTAGCCTTTGAGGTTCACCTGCTGGGAGTGCATGATTTGGCTCTTCTTGGGACATACTTTCAATAAGGCGGTTCCTCTAAAGTAGCTCGGCGTTAAGCCACCTCAATTCTTTCATCTCTTCTTCCTATCGAGCGAACCTATCTTCGAGCGTGAGTGGCTCATTTTTATCGAGAGAAGGGGGAAGGTTAAGGGTAATCGTTCTTTTATTCTTATCCTTGTTGGAATCTCATTGGGAAGGCGGAGGGAGGTTAGCTAAAGGGGTGGCCATATTTAAAGTGTCCCTTTGGTTCCGGGTGTGTACACCTGGGGGTTCGTTGTGAGTCACCGCCTGACCGGAACCGTCGTCTCCCGATCCATCCGGATTTGCATTTTCTCCGGTTTCAACCACGTGGTTAGCCTCAATGGCGTTGATGAATGCATATCGCGGGGTGGAGGGTATGTCATCTTCCAAATAGGAAGAGGATCTCCCGCGTCTTCTGTGGGCCCTCCCTTTCATGACCTGGGATTTCCTTCGGACTTCTTGACGAAGGGTTATGTAGAGAGTTCTTTAATGAGACCTTACGGTGTGCCTTCCTCTCGGAGGGGATGGTGATTCAAATGACGGTATAGGATGGGAACCTCCTCTGCTGACCGTCCTCCCTAGATGAGAGAATACTGACTCTCGTGGGGGAGGTTGTTGTTGAGGGGTAATAATGCCCCCAGCCCTGAGGGCTGGGGTTGGCTCTATTCCCTAGACGTTGAGTCTCTTCCCGGTTCTATTGGTCTTACAGGGGAATTTTTTGTTAAAATTTCCCCAGCCCTGTAGGCTGGGGTTGACCCTGGATTGCGGCAGTGGCTGCGGCTATCGCAACCTGCCTGATCTCGTGTGCCCCCATCCGGGGGTGAACCGGATTTGGTGCCGAATTCACCTGTGGATCTGTCCCTTCTAGGGAGGCAGGAAAAGATCGCTGATTGGCCTCTCTTAGGCGAGAGGCTTACTGTATGATCTCGGTGACCTGATTCAGGAGTTCTTGAATGGCTCGTTCCTGCCGGGCCTGATGCTTCAGGGACTAACTCAAGGCCTGACTCTGTTGGGTGTGTTTCCTTTCATGAACAGGGGGTCCACTCGATTGTCGTCTTGCCGTGATGATATTGCAAGACACCATGTCGAATGGGTTCTTTTGAGCGGGGAGCGGAGTGAAATGCAGAGCTCCGTGTTCCCCCCATCCCCTGATATGGACTCCCATCAGAGCGTCATCAATGAGGCGGCATAGCTCATGCAGTGCACGGAGGCAAGCTGCCTCCATATTCCTTTTGCACCTCTTGGGGCATTGTTGTCATGTCTAGGAAAGGGCCTCTAGGTCGATGTGACGCAGGAGGTCCCCTATCATCTTGATGTGGTCTACATACCCGTCATAGGGCAGGAAGCTCTATTTCAGCTGGCGGAGGGTCATCCATATATTATGGAATATGTCGTGCTTGAAATCTTCCGAAAACTCTATGGGTATGTCGAACTGAGAGGTGGCCGTGGGATAAAACATAACTGGTATATCATCCCTGGCCAGTCGTTTCCTCAGGTGCAGCATATCGGCATACTCGTCTGATAGTGACTCCTCTACTTGGTCGGCCCAACTGAGACGCTCGCCGCCAACATGGTCGGAGGCAGTGGGACCAGTATGTGCTGAGTCATTATGTGGGCAATTCCGAGGTGGTTCAGAGGATGAACGCAGCCCTGGACCGTCGCCTGATTGAAGAAGGGAGCCACTAGCGACAAGATGGGAATCTGACATGCTTTATCCCGTCCTTCTGAGTGCCTCGACATATGAGGGCCTTCTGGTGCTTGATTCAGCAGGAGAAGGACCTTTCTGTCGAAATAATATGTCATTGTGGGGAGGACCTGCACAACGGCGACCGTAATGGCGATGACTACCATTACTGCTTGATGCTTCACTGCATAGAGGAATTTTGCAGTTCACACCATGGGGAGGACCTCCAAGGAATGTCGCAGCAAGGGGAGGACCTTCTGGCTACGTAGCATCGTTACGGGGAGGACCTTCACAACAACTGCCATCATGGTGAGGATGACCATCATGGATTGACGTTCGATGCGCATCCTGGGGTAGACCTTCAGGGAACACCGCGACAAGGGGAGGACCTTCTTGTTGCTTGGGGCCATTGCGGGGATGACCTTTGCAATGGTGGCTGTGGTGGAGAGGACTACCCTCACAGCTGTGGCAATGGTGAGGACTACCATTACTGCTGCCGTAGGGAGAATATCTGCGGGATACATCTTGGGGATGGCCTCCAGAATGTACCGCAATGAGGGGAGGTCCTTCTTGTTGCTTGACATCTCTATGGGGAGGACCTTCGTTATCAGGGTGGCGAGGACTACCACTGTGACCTGATGACTGGCTACGTGGAGTTCCGTTGCAGCGTAACCCCTATGGAGGACCTTCAGGGCTGGGCACGACAAGGGCAGGGCCTTCTTGTCGTGATGAGATGTCACTATGGGGAGGGCCTCCGTAGTTGTGACTATGATAGAGAGGAATACCATCACAATCCGTGGTCCCATTGCATGGAGAGTGTTTGCAACGTATACCTCAGGGAGGAACTTCAGGGTGGACCACAGAAAGTGGAGGACCTTCTTGCTGCTCGATCTTATGGTCACGTGGAGGGTTTCTGTGACTCGCATCAAGAGAGAAGCTCTCATGACAGATTGTTATATTCCCTTGGGGGAATCCCCCACTGGTGCTCTGGGGAGGACCTTCAGAGTTGCTGGTAGCGACACTGCAGGGAGGACCTTCGCAACTACTACTGCCACTCCCATAATATGGTAATGGGAGAGCAGGGTTACAAGCCTTTGATGTGTTCTTAGTGGCGTTGGGAACCCCAGATTCCAGTAGAGCGGATTCATGAACCCTCTCTTTATTTTCCGGCTGCCTTCAGCGCGTTCGGGGCGCTCTTCTGCAGACAGCGGGGACCGTCTGCTGCTGACAACGACCTTCACCTCATTTGGGTCCCTGTCTAATTGGGTCCCATGATGCCGCCGAGATACGCCGATGAACATCTTGGCTTTTAGTAGTGATATATTCCTACTCTAAAGCATCCACCATGATGGACGGGTGTACCCTAGTTGGAACGAGTGAAGCTGCTCAATCCGGTTTCCCTTGTATTGCAGAATATAGCCGGCGACCCTCTTGGGCAGAAGCAGGGATGCAGATCTGCTCCGAGGCGGCCATCTCGTCTCTTAGATGAGTCGCCTCAATTGGGGAGACGGGCTCATGGGCCCGAGTCCTTACTGTTGCCGCTGAGGCAATTACATTCTGTAAAGTCTGCAAGATATGACCTGGGATCGATACCTGCTACTCCATCATTGCTAGGATACGTAGAGAGACATATTTGGCTGTAACGGGTATGGAGGCCCATTCCGGTATCGGAGTAGGAATATCCTGCTCTGGTCCTCCAGTGGTCAGTGGGTACTGACAATTATCTTGTTTCGGGGTAGGTGAAAGAATCTTCCCCTGTATCGGGATATGCCGGTTTATCTCTCCATTTTCCACCACATCGGGGAGGTAGACTTTACTTGCATCCACAAGGATCTGGCCCTGCATATATTGGTTTCCCACCGTATCGAGTCGGTGGCCTTTGTTGGTGGAGAAAAGTGCCCGCCTATGAATTGCCGCTACATCTGGGTGGCGGGCTTTGCTGATTGCCGCCATGTCAAGATAGCGGGCTTCAGAAGCAACTACTAGGAGCTGGTCCTGCAGGCGCTGGGTTGCCACCGTGTCAAGCTAGTGGGCTTCACGACCCTGGGCAGGGAGAGGTGCCTGCCGAGTAAGTGCCATCCTGCATGAGCGACAGGCTTGATGGAGCTCGGTAGGGATGCACACTGACTCGTATGATGCCGCCATGTCTGGATGGAAGGCTTGGGAGGATCGAACAGGTGTGGGTGCCTGTTCATGGTCCGTCTCCGTGGCTGGGCAGCGGAGATCCTCCTCAGGGACCAGGGTGATGACCGGTCCCTGATTGTATGTTTTCCACCCTCGTCGGGCGGTCCGAGGTTCCGGAGCTCGGGGAGTGTGGTCATGAATCCTCAGGGAGACATCCTCCTTGGCACGAGGATATCGAGTCGCGGCATGACCGCGATGACGCCTTCTGGTGGGGGCCTTAGATAGGAAACCCCGTTCGATAGGGATGAAGTCCTCAACGATGACCTCATCCAACTCCCTAAGATAAGGGAGGTATGCATTGTCCCATTCCGGAGATAAACTCCCGAAACTCTTGGAGACAGAAAGAGGGGCTATCTGGATATGCCTTTACGGCCACTGTTGGTCAGGCGACCGGTGAGTTCTGGTAGACCGGAGGGCGTGCATGGCCGCCTCCACTGTTGGGAGAGTACCGTTCAGGTGGTACTCTCGAATCAATATGTCTGAGACCCAGTGTTGAAGATGCTGGGTGGGTGATGGGGTCCTCCGTAGGTGAGGATGTCTGGTCCTTACTTTGTTGGAAGTGCGTTCTTTCAAGTTCCTTTGCAAT
Organism: Viscum album; assembly: GCA_963277665.1. Classification (NCBI taxonomy): domain Eukaryota; kingdom Viridiplantae; phylum Streptophyta; class Magnoliopsida; order Santalales; family Viscaceae; genus Viscum; species Viscum album. The sequence continues at coordinate 113,179,122 of OY728139.1, read as the reverse complement.
GCCATTGGATCGAAGGGCATTTTGAAAGTACCTGTAAAAACATTTTAACAAATACAAACAGCAAACCCGTCGAAGCAGCATCTCATGATCCCATGCGTAATTAATGACCTTGCTTGGCACTCCTTTAGAGAATAAGGGGGCACAGGGTGGGATTAGGTTAAACCCGTCATGATTGGTTAAAGATTCACGTCGGGTTCACCATTTTTTGTTTCGTTGGTTTTGGCTTTCGGGCCTCGAAACGCCCAACAGAACCGAATCCGATGATGGATGGACCTGCTTTCCAAAGGAAGACATTCGCCAGATGGTCTGGCCAATGACACTTAAGAACTCACATTGTTCGAGAGGATGGGAATTCAGGCTCATCGCACCCTTTTTGGGGGGAATTACTTCCTGTTCTGGGACTCTCTTATAGATTTTAAGACGTATTCATATGTTCGTGAATCTTTGGTTTATACCCAAACACAGTATCCACAGATTCAACCCTGGTGGGAAATGGTCAACTGGATGCAGGGGTTCAGAATCATTTATTCCTGAGGTTTAGCATCCTTCGTTGGATTAATGATCCCGAAGAGTTAGAACTTACTCGAGGCGGTACGAGGAGTGGCGCGGTGAAACGACGTGAAGAATAGTCGTATCGACCGGTTATTGGGCTTGAACCTCTTGGAGGCTTCCTACGTACCGTGTCTAGGAGATAGGGATCAAAGTACATGTAGTTCACATTGGTTTTGGGAAACCGATGTGAAGATGGACCGGGTGGTCTGATGGGTGGTGGGATTGAACCTCATGGAGGCTTCCTACATAACCTGTCTAGGAGACAGGGATCAAAGTCCACGTAGTTCGCATTGGTGTAGGACTTACGGTCTGGGGCAGCCCAGAATGATGGATTGGGGCTTACACTCTGAGGCAGCCCATAAGGGGATGTCATGGTCGATGCTTACTGTAAGCCCACACGATTCATGCTCGGTGTGAGAAACAAGAGGCAGCAGGGACCAGAGGATCACGTCGCGAAAGGTGCGTCCGTGAGAAGTGGAGTGGGGCTTACGCATGAGGGCAGCCCATTAAGTTGGGGCTTACTCCTAGTTGGACGCTCTTGGCAACAAAGCTCAGTGGGATAGGGAAAGGGGGTGCTCCTGTGCCCATCTCCTCTCTTTCATTGCATGAGGGATTCCTTTTGATGGCTATTTTACCACCCCCGAGGAACCCTCAATAAGTGGAGGGGCAGAAAGGGGATTCCTGAGCTCATACTCCACATTACTGTGGGAATGTGAACCCAGGAACACTTCAGGAATCTGCTCAAGGGTCGGGGAAACCTTTTCTCTTCTACATACCATGGGTATGTGAACTCAAAATGGCGCGCTGATGTGCCTGAAAGTTACACCATGCGGATCCGGTGGCTCTGGTGGAGGCCTCAGCTCGGGGCCGATGAATAGGCCAATGAGGGAGTCACGGAGGATGTGGCTATATCAGAAGGATTTTATCTGGCTTGGGGAATGAAAATAATGAAGTATTTGGAGATCCACCGAGAGGTATGGGTGGTGGCGCCCTTCGCATGGGGAAATGCCACGCGGCTGGAGAAGCCGTCCGCAAACCAGGGTGGTCCACGAACTGATTGGCGTCCCGCGAACCAGGGTGGTTTGCAGCTTCGGGTTGAATCTGTGAACTAGGGTGGTTCGCGGAGGGTTCCAGGCGGGCAGTAGTGGCCAAGGGCGGCATCGGTCAGAGGCTCGTCGGTCAGGGCTTCGCCCACGTAGGAGAGTGCTACGCGGTGTGACGAATGGGAAAAGAGGCATAAACTCCCGGGTATGCAGGGAAGTCATCCGTGGAGGGGGTATGGTTTGAGGTTCTCCTTGTTCTTGTTATTTTAGGTTCGCGGTTCACAAGTTATTATGAATTTTACAATTCCTTGTTAATTCGTATGAATTTTACAATTCCTTGTTAATTCGTATACCTGTTGTGGTTTTGGATGGGAATTTCGCTGTTTGTGAAATCCGAAGCCTTCCTTCAACCCATCTCCTTCCGAATCTCCAATCCATCCGAATCCAATTCCAATTATCCGATCCCTTTTTATTTCCCCTTTGGTCTCCTTTTATAGAGTGGGGAAAGGGATGTATCTGTGGCTACAAGACACCTTTTTCGGAGGCCCATAACCAAATACCCGGTTTACAGCTGACTTGGTCAATCCGCAATTTGCGGTGGGTATTGAACGCTTCCCCCCCTCCGCAAATCGACCTTAGGGAGTGCTCCAAGGTCGCGGAGGGTTCCGCCTCTATTCCGCGAATGACAGCGGATATGCCTTCAACCTGTCGACGCGGTCCGTGGTTGGGGTGGCTCATGATGGTGAGCCGGATTGGTGCCCATCCTGCCTTACGACCGCGGAGGGTCTCCGCCTCCATTTCGTGAACGACAATGATTCGCAAAGGGGGCACTTTGCGGGGCCTGGCCACATTGCATTTTCATGGGACCAGTCCGCAGACCGGTCCTGTTTGTGTCCCTTCTTTGATCTTTCTCCATTCTTTTCCCCAATTCATTTGGGGATTTGGGTAAAATCTCCTTTTCAGATTTTTTTTCAGGACCCTACAATACCATTCCAACCCTTTCATTGGTGTTTATATAAACTTCTCCACACATTATTTGATTACCTAAAGTATACTATTAGAGATTTTAAATTTAGTGGAAATTATAGAAGGAAATATAATTCTAGAAACACCAATTGGTGAGAGTTTGTTTTTTAAAATAATTTTAGGTGTTGGGTTTATAGTAATATCACTAGGAACATTTATTCTTTTATTTCTATATTTGTTCAGTTTTAAATTTACTTATATGGGTTCTAGGTGAATTAAATTTATCTTTATCAAAGTGACACGTCCCTAGATTGGGATGAATCATTATCTAATATAGATAATTACTTTATAGAAAATGAAGTGTACTTGTTGATGTTTTTGTGGAAATAAATGATTATTCATTGGTGGTATGTGAGTTTCCTTATAATCAACAAAAATATTTTCATAACAAGAACAAATGTGACTAATTATTGTTTAGATTTTGGATATATCATCTAATGTAGAATATTTATATGTACCTTAACTATATACCAAGTATCATGATAGAATAAATTAATAATGTGGTTTAAGTACATATATTGTGATGTTTAAATTGATTCATTATGTAACCTTATAGTGAAAAACTATTCTCACATATAACAAATTAATTAACATTATTTTATTCATTTATTATCATTGAGTGAATAAATAATAAAATTAATGAAAGCTATCAACTATTCATGATCAATGAACTATTTGAATGAATGATGATTGAAGTAATTTCTCAATGTTTTATTATTTCCAGAAATTATTATCTCATCTGTTGAGAAAATTCATTTAAAAGATAACCATTTGATATTTATATGTCCACTATGCGTATGAAGTTTTTTGATTTAGATATAATATTATAGAAGAATACTTTATAGGTTTTATGAATTGAATTAGCTAAAAATATTAAGATCACTTTATACATCTGTTAATTATTTATATTATAATGCATTAACAATTACGATGAGAATATTTGAAAAAATTATTTATAATGAATATATAATTTGGGAATCTTAACAACTATATGTTTAATAATTGATGTATTTTCTGAATAATAATTATTTTATTAGTAGTTGATGTTGCATTTGGAGTTAAAAATATAAGAATAAATATACATTGTGAGTCACCAAATAATACAACCTTGGTAATGCATTTTTTAGGTTTTTAATTATAAAAACTATTTTTATATTCCTATTTTAGTTTATATCATGAAAGTATATATTAATATTTTGAAAGAGCAATGTCAGGTGTGTTTTTTTATGCATGGATGATAAGCTAGAAATTGTTCATGTTTGGATGTTTCTAGATGATAGGGAATTATGAGGTGAAATTTGATGTATCTAAATCAAATTTGTTATTTTTATTATTATAATATTATATATTCTTTAATATAGGTTTAAGAAATTTATACCCCATGAAAATTTTAAATTTATCAACCATATCAAATTATAAACATTAGTAGTTTATAGGATTTCATAAATGTGTCATCTTATTTGAGAGAATTATTTAGTATTTACCTTCAATAAAATAATTCAATATATTTTCATTCAGTATAAAATGAACATTAACTAGAGTAAATGGGTGTAGTTCATCAAATATTAAAGCATGATAATTTTATATAATCTTATTAAGGGTAATAAATCTTATATAATGTAAGTAGAAATTTATTAGGGGAGATAAAACATTGATAGGTGTCTGAGTGGGACATGAAGGATTATGTAGAAGCTCTATATATTATCATAGGTGACATGAATAGTTATTTATGTATGTACAAGATGCTGTTTTTAGCTATCTTAGTCCACATGATTATGTCTCTCATTTTTTGGCTTCTATAACATGGTTTTGAGAGGAATAATCATTTAAGGTTAGTTAAAAAATTGATTTTCATAATATTAGTTACACCACAGATATATATATATATATTATTGGTTTTTAATGGGTTATAAGAGAATATATTGAGGAAGAATCGTGAGTTTATTATGTTGTTCATCCTAGAGTGATAGAATGTATGGTTTTACAAATCAATTCACTTATCCATTTATCAAATATCAAATTATAATATTTGTAGAATAGTTCATAAATTTTACGCATGTGAAGGTATAACATAGATTTGGAATTAGTTTTGTAATGGATTTTGATCATTCTATAATGGGAGTGGGACATAGTGTCAATGTACATTATTACCATATTTCTTTCTATTTCCAAAAAGTCATGATATAATATGGTTCATTTTCAACTATATAAAAAATTCATCACATTTAATTATAATAAAATCAAATATCAATGTATATAGATGGTCTTAGTTGTATATTCTAGAGGTGGTGGGATTGTGTGGGTATATTTGAACATTTAATTCTGATAAATTACCCTATTTAACTAAAGGTCAAGGAAACTATTTTAGAGATCAATTGTTACCAATCAGTGTAATTTTACATCATGATACCAATATATTTATGGGTTTAATAATAGTGTAATGCAAGAATTCAAGGATATGTTATGGGTATACATCCAGGATTCATAGAGCTATAAGGAAAACCATAAACCCAAAATTAAGCATATCAGTTATAATAATAATAATTCATATAATTATAGGATTTAATTTTTGGATATATTTGAATGAGTATATAGGTATTACCATTTATTTTAGTAGAACTTAAATATTTTTATTCTTGAAAAGGTAAATAAAATTAAGGAGTTAGTGTATATGAATCAAGAATGATTATATCTATCAAAAAGTTATAAAACTAATGCTCATATAAACAAACATATACTCTTTGATATTGTGTAAAGGGTGAAGAGTTTCATTATGTTATCCTTTATCTTAGAGAATCATGTACAAATTCAACATATCAATTTCACACGATTATTTTCTAGATCATTCTTGGAATTTCAACAAGTTATAATTATTGAAATTCAGTTCATATCTAATTTTTTTTTATTATTTCATTTATTTTTTTTATTTTTTCTTAATATTCAGGCCATCTATCATATTTAATATGTTCTATTGATGAAGGAGATTTAGATGAGGGATAATATAACCTTATTAAAGTAGCTAGGGATGATTTAGGATCAATAGGAGAAAATTTTAATTGTTCTCTTTACCTATGTGTATGTTTTAAATATTAATGACTGTTTTGGGGTGATAATATTGGAAAAGATATTCCATATTATAGTTTAATTCCTATAGAAATTTAATTTTTTATGTACTATTATATTATTTTCATGAATTATCCTTTGGTATTTGGTTTTATAAAACCCAATACTTTGTTATTTCTGTTTCATTTAACCACTAATCAAAAATATTTATTGTTTATTGTTTTCAATGACAAAACGACACAATGTAGAGAGTTTTCAGGAAAGAATTATTCCTTATAGTAATGTTCTAATATTTTGTGGTTAAAAAGTTTATATTTAATCCATATGGAAAATAATGGATTTGGATATAAAATTCATTATAATTAATTTTTATGACATCTTTTAACATAAAATAGAGGGTTTCTTTATCAATATTTTTTAAGGGAATTGTTGATAGTAAAATTTTGTTACCATTTCTAATAAATAAATGTAGAATTAGGTGAAACCTTATGGATTATACATAAAAACATTCTTTATGATTCAATATAAACCATCATATTCAATATAATCTGATGGAAAACCATATGAGGGAATCATCTCAATAAAATTATTGATAATGATGCTCATGTGAATTTAATTAAATGGTATATATATTACATCTTATAGTTTCAATTGATTTAATTTCTAATTTAGTCATTAATTGTTTTACATCTTCATATAGACTTTATAAATATATTTTTAAAAAATATTTTACACAAATAACTGAAATTTATTCTATTATATAGTTTAATGTTTCTAGGAAAATATTATCTATGAAATAAAATTCAATTTTATTGATCCCTTTCTTTGAAGTTTATAAAAAAAACATTTATTGACCATATAATTATTAAAGTATGACATTGATATTTTCATTGATGTAATGAGTAATGAACCTAGAATTGAATTTTTATTGGTTTCCAAATCAGGAAATATTCTCCCTTATATAACCATGGTTTGATGAAAAAAATTCAATATAGAAGAATGTGAATATATTTTCATGACTTACCTATGTATGTTCATTTTTATACTTATTTAACAAATAAATGTCTTTTTATATTTTCATAGTGAATTTTGGAATGCTTAGTGAAGCTGGATATGGCAATGTAACTGATAGAACTTGATTATAACATGTATACAATGATCTATACCCATGATTATTGTGTTCATACCTCTCAATAAATGACGGTGGTTATTACCACAAATTTAACACAACTATTATTTTGTATGGTTATCCACCCATGTACCATGCCATATGGTAATGACCTTGGGTCCAATAAATGACTGTAACACCCCATTAATTTCATATATATTTCCCTTTCATTAAATATAGTCCTATATTGCTTGTGATACATGCAACACTGATCCTAAAGGATAATTATTTATTTTAAAAAATCGAATACATTACATGGAAACTAAATAAATCATAATTAGTAATACCAATAAAGGAATGAATCTAAAAGTAAATAAAAAATATATATGATTGAAATTATCATAATTAATATTTATTATAATGTTGATACAACCAATGATAATTGGGGAATGTATACCAGAAAGTAGGAATCTGATAAAAACATTGACAAAGAATTTTGGGAATATGACGAATGATTTTTGAGATATTTGTTATGATATATATTTTAATATAATAAGATCTTCAAATATATTGTCCTTGAACATATGTCTCTCATATATATTGTCACAAACCAAGCTGAGTCACCATTCAACCCGGCGCCCGACCCGGTCCGTGATAAGGCCCGAAGGGCATTCCTGATCTCCACGGGCTGGCACAAGTGCCCGGGTATCAAAAATAAAACGTGGGAACGATTTACCCAAATAAATAAATATTAAACAAACAGAAAGATGAATAAATTAAAGCGAGAATCAGAAAACCAAACACACCCTTAAACTAAAGTCAAAATTAAGGTTTACAACTTGAACAAAAAAACCCAAATGGAATGACAATTAAGGAAGAACTAAAACCAGTAACTCAAACCTCCAGGCAACATGAGGTGCAATAACCTCAAACAACATCCAAAAAACTAACAAGAGTGTTCCATTGACAACCCGAACCACCAATTTTATGTTCGATGTCTCAACCTAGAATGCATAAGAAATATAATCTACATACACCCAAAGGTGTTTGTAGGGTGTGAGCTAAAATCCCAGTATGATGCCACCGATAAAAGGTTCCAGGTATAATTATTAAATGACAAATACATTTGAAATTTAACAGAATAAAAATAAATAAGTGTAAACCAATTTTAATGAAAATAGTTTTAAAGAAAACTACTTTAGAGAAAATCAATTTGACTTAAAACACACACACTCAGACACTTTCATGGTAACCCCAACATCACACCATGTGTCGACAGTGAGCGCAAAGAAAAAGAGGAGAACAATACATGGGAGAGGCCCTAAAGATACTAGAGAGAAGTGGGGCCCTATAACATCATGTATCAGTGAACAATGGTAAAGGAACAAAAAAATATATGTTCTTGGGTACGTGCCACTAGTAGGGAACACATCCATAACCTAGTGGTCTCCAAACATCATCCAAAAGTTTAGTTAGTGTTGTAGTCGTCTATCTAGCTAAGTGAAACCTGGACGATGCCACTTCTGTATCACTAGCACACTAGTCCTAGTCCCCCACCTAGTACCCAGGCTTCCTGTTTGTGCTCAAGTGGTTCAGAGTTCATGTCATATGTCATAATCACATACTCAAACCAAACAAGACACTAAGCACACCAAAACCAACATTTTAACACACAAAAATCCATTTGAAATAATAAGAACACTAAAAATATCCCAAAAATAAATCTGTATCCCTAACACAACCAATTAAAATGACTGCACAGTCAAAGAATAAATTTCATCATCAGACACACCATTAAAAGACTTTCTTAAATGATTTCAACACACGTCGCATGAATTTAAACACCAAAAAACATTTCATAACTCAACCAAGACCATTTTGAACCCTTAATAATTACTTAAATAAACATTTAGAATTTTTCAGGAATAAATTTTAAGGAGCATGAAACCAGTTTACTCACCAAACCATCCCACAGTTAAAAAAAGGTTCATCTCTATGGTTAAACTAGTCATCAGAAAAATTTACAAAACCAATTCAAAATACGCCACCCGAATTTGAACACCAAAAGTCCACTCAAATGTTCATTTATGACATGAAGAATATGGATACTAAGCCAAAACACCATTCACACCCTTTTCACATCCTAACAAAAAAATTTCACAATTTATAAAACACTATTAAATAGTTCAACATGGGTTTTCCCAAAAAACAATTACCCAAATATAGAATAAGCATGTTACTAACAAATCAAATGTGTATTTGATAAAAAAAACTAGATTCGCAGTAGGAAAACTAATAAATCATTGTGCTAAACTAACCAAACTCACAAATTAACTCATAAAACAATAAATATACATGGAACTATTGGCCTCAGTGTATACCAACTTCACCATTTGGTTCAAGACTCCTGTGTCATGAAAATCACTCTACGAGAAAACTCAATTTGAATATAATTAAAACATTTTAACCAGAATAATAAATATAGACCCCCCAAAATAAAACACTACATAATTGCTTCAATAATTATTCCAAAAACAATATAAACCCTAACCGAAAATCTACCCAATGGACAAAACAATCAAACAAGGTGAAACACACCTATGGCGGGGGAGCAAGAAGTTGACTGAGCACAATGGATAGATGTTGAAGGTGCGCCATGTGCTATGGAGGACACCGGAGGGTCCTTCTGTGAAGGAGGTGTGCAGTCAATAGAGGGTGAAACCAAGGGAGGGAACAGGGAAGTTGTCCAATGAAGAAGAGGGAAGTCCAGGTTGCCATTTACCGGTCGGTACAGTCGGAAGAGGTCGGTCGGAGTGCTGGGGGAGCGAGTCGGCAGGGCTTCCGCATCAGGGAGAGGTGGGGTAGTGTTGTGCGGCTCGCTGGGATGAGAATAGGGTGCTGGTCGAAGTGACAGTGGGTGCCTGGTGAGGCTTCCGACTGGGGTGGTGCTGGATGGGGTGGCTCTATATGGGACCAGGATGTCATGACCCATACCCTAAGGCCCGTTCCGTGACTACCCCATGCCCGCCTTCCATAGGCCAAAGGCTAGCGACTAACACCAAAAGAATAATTCCCTAAAACTGGGAAGACATTGACTTTATAACCTATAAACGCACACATCAAAGCACACAAATGGATACAAAACACTAAGTAAACTGTATAACAAAAGAGTGTTGAAAAGTAAAAGGGGCCGGAAATACAGGCCCAACTATAAAGTACAAGGAACTGGAAGTACAAGTACAACAGAAGAACGGAAAAATAGCTGATGGGCCATCCTCCAAGATTCCTACATGAAGGGTAAGTACAAATATCCTCTTCAGCACTCCATGTCCGTCAGTCTCCTTAGTGTAATGACTCGTCGTAAGGTCCACCTCCAGGTACAATCCAGTCCAAGTAATCTTAGCCTCAGTCAGTGTTGTTTGTCGTCTACATCCAACACAAAAAGGTGTGGGAATAGCCCGTGTAGGGGTGAGTATAATGATACTCAATAGGAACCCTAAGACCCTCAAGGTCCCACAAAACCACCAAGGATAAATAAAAAAGTAAGGAATCAACAGATTTCCCTAATTAGGTATATGCCCATACATATACCTAAGTTATCAAGTAATCCATCTCAATCATGAGGAAGAAATAGTAAAACTGACTCAGCTCAACCAAGATTTTTATTCTAGGGGTAATATCAAGTAACATCCCCAACACATTATTGAATCCTCGGCTGCTGGAGAACTCCTCCTCTATCGAGTATAGTGGGATTGATGATTTACACAGAGGCATTTCCCACTAACCTTGGACTGCTGTGGTACTCCTCCTGTCGAGTACCGTGGGTCTGCTGCGTCACACAGAGGCGCTCCCCACCACGGGTATGATGCCACACCCAGGTGCTCCCCATCATAGCATGCTGAGGTACACTTTCTGTCGAGTAGCGTGGGTCTGCCACGTCACCAAGTTCACTCCTCCACCGTGGGTCTGCCACCACAACTAGTCGCTCCCCACTGGGCTAGTAGAATCACTACGAGTCAAACAGTCAGTAGTCGTCAGGTCTCAGTCAGCTACTAGGTCTCCGCACTTTGCTCACTCATCACTGGAAGGATCCGCTGCACAAGCTACTGGTTGATACTCCAATTGTCACTAAGTCCCATGAAGAAGTATCTCAATGGTCTATCACATCATTGGGGTATCAATGCAACATATGACGATTCAATCAGACACCCGGTCTGTGAGTTATTAACCTTTTAGTCCCAGGGGCCCGGTTGGATTCCGGCACGATCCGACCTGACCGTATCTCAACTATATCCCAATCTATAGTAGGGTATACTCAAAGGGACCGTCATGCTCCAAGATAACCAGCACCACTAACAGTTCATCAACCGGACGCCCTGCGCCAAAGATATGTCCAGAAGAATGTAAAGGGTCATAGTAGGCCTGGGTCCGGTCTGACCTGGTTGGACTTACCCGACCCGACACAGTCTTGGCCGACCCTGTCTGGGTCAACCCAGTCCAACCCGTTGTTTCTGGCCCAGCACGTTGGGTGGGCCATCCCATTAGGTTCGGCCCACCCCGCTGGGCCCAGCCAAATAGGCCATGAGAGGCCGCAGAGGTCCGCGAGGGTGCAAACCAGTCACGAGGGCACAGACAGGCTATGAGTCAGTGTGAGGGCAGCTCGACCCGGTGGGTGCCGTGAGGGTGGATCAACTCGAAGGGTCATGATGTGTGGCTCAGGGCGGCTTGTCCTAGGGCCAGGGTGGCGCGGCCGGGGCCAGTTCAGCCAGCGACGATGCGAGGCCGGCGGGCTGGCGTGACTGGGGCCAGTTCAGCCGGGGGCTCAAGAAGCCGGTGGGCTGGGGCGGCGTGACCGGAGCGCGGCGCGGCCGGGTGGCTTAAGAAGCCGGTGGTCCAGGGTGGTACGGCCGGGGTGTGGCATGGATGGGGCATCTCGGGTTACTGGAAGGCCAGGGTGGCGCAACCGGGGTGCGGCGTGGCCGGGGCGACTCGGCTGGAAGGGCAGAGACCACATGGGATGTTTGGCTAGGGCCCCGCGATGGGACGCAACCGATTCAGTCGGCGGTGCCGCGGAATTCTGCGGGGGCGGTTTGGAAAGAGTGCCGCAAGGGGTCGCGGCCGGTTAGGTTGGCGGCGGCGCGGAACGATGCGAGGGCGGCGTGGGTCGTGGAGGCCGCAGGTGGAATGGCCATTGCCTTTGTCACTTTCGTCGCTGTTGTCACCTTCCTCTGTTTCGAAGAACACCACAAAAGAGAACGACAGAGGGGTCAGGCCAGGTTGGTTTGGTCTGCACCCTACACGTTTTGGGTGGTGGCATTTGGCTCAGAAGAATGAAGCACAACAAACCCTCCTGCATTGATTAATCACAAAACCCGCAAAATGAAAACATATGTGGATCAACTTGTAAAAAGTTGACCCGGGTTCTTTGTTTTAGAAGTAATGAATCAAAATAATATAAAATCAATCAAAAAAATACCCTACCTTGTTCTAAGTTGGTTGACATTGGAACAAGAAGGCGAACATTGATTCGTCGTAGATGAACACGTCGTATGTCAAAGGATGTTCCGAGAAAGGAAGCTGAAGTCGAGGTCGTTCTTCGTAGTCAAAGGCGTTCCTCATCGGAGTTCTTCATTGGTGGAGCATTCTTTGTTGAGAGCCTTCTCCCAATATTTCTTCTAATATTTCTCCTCTCCCAAGTTCCACTAAAATGAAATAACAGCATCCAAATAATAGATTAAGTTTTTGGCATAATATTAAAAATTGTTGAATTGATTATGGGAGAGTTGTCACAATCAATTGGTACGTTGGGAGAATTAATGTGGAGGAAGGTCAAGAGGCTCCTCCACATTAATGAGGGAGTTGATAGTTTTTCCTCTCCCCTCCCATTAATAGGGGGTCGGGTGGTCCCCACTCTCAAATTCAAATTGGTTGGTTTTGAGAACTCAGGTGGTCCCCACCACCATAACCTCTCATTGAAGGTTAAGGTGTGGTGGTCCCCACCTACAACTTCCACATGGGTGGTTATAACAGATTAAATAAAATAATACATGGGTTTATTTTATTTTATTATTTCCATAAAAAACCCAAAAAACTAAATTTCACCCTCGACCAACTGCTATCGAAGTAAAAGTCTTCTTAAGAGAATACCGACGTTGTGAGTCCAATGGTGTCCTCAGATTTCAATTCCAAGCACCGGTTCAAAAGTTATAAAAACCATCTTGAACTTTCACTAAGCGTACCTGAACAAAACCTCAGAAATTGATTCCAGGCACACCGGGCCTCGGAATCATGCGCCGTCAATTTTCGCAGACTCATAAAATTCCCATATATTTTAAAAAAAATTACATGGAAATTCAAGGTCATTAAATTCTCCCCACCTCAGGGCTTTACATACTTGTAAGCTACAATTCAAACTAAAGGAACAAGTGAGGGTACAAAGCATGCATCTGAGCCTCCCGTTCCCATGTTCTCTCTTGAAGGTTCCCGTACTTCCAATGAACGTGCACCAGAGCTATTGACTATCTATGAAGGACCTACTCCTGTGGATCCTCAATCTCTACTGGAACCTCCATAAAATTAGCCCCATCGTCGACGTCCAACTCTCCATGGTCGATGATGTGAGAGGGGTCATGTACGTATCTCCTCAGCTGGGATACGTGGAAGACGCCATGCACCCAGTGCAATTAAGGTGGAAGAGATAAGCCGTAATCCACCTTGCCAACTCTATCGAGGACCTGAAAAGGTCCAATGAATCTCCGAGATAACATGCCGCCTTGACCAAATCTCTGTAGACCTCATTAGGGCGAGACCCGTTGAAATACATGGTTGCCATCCTCAAACTCCAGAGGTCTCCATCTCCTATCAGCATATGACTTCTGCCTACTCTGTGTAGTCATCATCTACTCCTGGATGATCTGCACCTTCTCTTTGGTAACCTGTACCATCTCTGGTCCCACTAGTGCTGACTCCCCTGGGTTAGTCCAACACAAAGTTGATCTGCAAGGTCTCCTGTACAACTCCTTGAAAGGTTCCATCCCTACGGTGGAGTGATAAATATTATTATATGAAAACTCCACCAAAGGTAATTGATCCTCCTAGATGCGACTGAAGTCGAGGACACAAGAACGTAGCATGTCCTCGAGGGTCTGAATGGTTCATTCAATCTGGCCATATGCCTGAGGATGGAAGGTGGTTCTCAAATGAAGCTGCGTCTTGAAAGCCTCCTGCAACCCCTTCCATAGCCGGGAAGTAAAACATGCATCACGATCAGAGACAATTGTCAAAGGTACTCCATGTAGCCTCACAGTCTCCTACACATAGAGGTGTCCCAAGATCTCTACTGAACCCTACTCTCTGATAGGTAGGAAGTGGGCTGACTTGGTGTATCGTTCGACAATCACCCAAATCGAGTCATGTCCTCTGGATATACGTGGAAGACTCCTAATGAAGTACATGGATATCCCATACCACTTCCACTCTGGGATCTCTAAAGGCTGAACCAAGCATATTGGAACCTGATGCTCCTCCTTCACCTGCAGACAAGTGAGGCATCGTGAGACAAACTCTGCAAGTACTTTCTTCATTCCCAGCCACCCGTGCTGTCGTCGGAGGTCTTGGTACATCTTCTCCACTCCTAGATGTACCGTTAAAGGGGATATGTAGAAATCCCTCAACACTTCCTTCTGAAGTGACACTGGTACCATGGTATGTCCTCTAAAGAGAATGAAATTCTCCCCACCTTCAAAAAATCTATCAGGTTCCTGCCCTGTGGATATCTGATCACGTCGTGTCTCGCAGTCAGTGTCCCCATACTGTTCCTCCCTCACTCGCTAAAGAAGTGGGGGAGTGACTCTAATAGACTGAAGGAAGGTTGTTCCATCTCTATCCACAAACGATATCTGTAAAGCAGCCAGCTACTCCGTCACCTCTCCTAGCAGCTGTATTCTAGATCTCTTGCTGAGAGAATCTGCAATAACGTTCCCCTTCCCAGGAGTATAGAATATCTCGAAGTCATAGTCTTGGAGGTACTCAAGCCAACGTCGCTGTCTCAAGTTCAGGTCCTTCTAAGAGAACATATACCTGAGACTCTTGTGATTAGAGTATATAGTAAAATGCTCACCCATCAGATAGTGTCTCCACATTTTCATGGTAAAGACCAATGCTGATAACTCCAGGTCATGGGTAGAATATTTCTGCTTGTGCTGTCTCAGTTGTCGAGAGCCATATGTGATCACTGCTCGCTCCTGCATTAGGACACATCCGAGTCTGGTCCCTAATACATCACAGTAGACTACGTACCCTATGACTTCCTCTAGAAACCTCAAGATGGGGGCACTATTTAATCTCTACCTTAGTGCCTAGAAGATCTTCTGTCATCTCTCCAACCAAAAAGGGTTTCCCCTTCTTCTTCAATGCTGATTGTGGTGCTGCAACTATGGAGAAATCTAGCACAAATATCCAGTAGTAACCAGCCAACCCCAGGAAACACCGTACCTCCGTCACAGTCCTGGGTGGCTCCCAAGAAACTACCGCCTCAATTTTCACTGGATCCACTGCAGCTCCAGCCTTCGAGATGACATGTCCCAGAAAGTGAACCTCTCGAATCCAAAACTGGCACTTCAAGAGATTTCCATAAAGTTGGTGATCTCAGAGTGTATCTAGTACCACCTACAAATGATAGGCATGCTTCTCCTCAGTAGTCAAGTAGATCAGAATGTCATCGATGAAGACTACAACAAAGTGATCCAGGTATGGCTGGAAGATCATGCTCATGAGTCCCATGAACACTGCTAGAGTGTTGGTTATTCCAAAAGGCATAACCAATAACTTGTAGTGGCTGTACCGACATATGAAAGTTGTCATATGCACATCCTCATCTCGAACTCTGAGATGGTGATTGCCTGATCTGAGTTCTATTTTGGAGAACCACCGTGCTCCCTTAAACTGATCAAAGAGGTCGTCAATCCTTGGGAGTGGGCACTTGTTCTTCACAGTCACCTCATTTAGGAGCAGAGTGTCAACACAAAGCCTCAAGATCCCATCTGACTTCTTGGAGAATAGAATCGGGGATTCCTAGGGAGAAACACTAGGCTAGATGAATCCCTTCCCCTACAAATCCCCTAGCTATACCCGCAGCTCACGAACCTCCATTGGAGCCATTCGATATGCTGGTGTAGACATCGGTGCCGTCCCAGGGTACAAATCAATGTAAAAGTAAAACTCTCTATGAGGAGGTATAACTAGGACATCATCATGGAAAACATCCGTGTACTGGTCCAACACTATAGGATAACTCAGACTCTCCACATTAATAGCTATGAGGGTAAGGCTAGAAAACTGATGAGTGATCAGATGCACTCTCCTCCGAGAAAGTCCATCCTATGCTTCAAAGGCTCCCTTCTCACCGGTGATGGTAAACCTAGTCCCATCCATGAAGACACCCCGCACTTCGTGCCTAATATAGTCATTCTGATCATGGACTGTAGATAACCAGTCCATACCCAAGAGGACGTCGTAAGGCCTCGACGCCGCTACTAGGAGATCCCAGCCGAAGCTCTCACCTCCTAGAGTAAGTTCACACTTCCAACACCATTGTGTAATCATCGAATCTACTCCCTTAGAAGTCTCTAGACATAAGGATCAAGCCAATGACTTCGTCGGAATCTCCAACCTCTGAACAAGGGTAGTTGCAATGAAAGAGTGACTGAAACCTAAGTACTGCAGCCATGGTGGAGTAAACATAGATCATACATCGAATCATCTACGGAGCGCCATGATCATATGCCTCAGCTTCCTGGAGCTGAGCTCTCCCCTATCCACCTTCTCCCTATGGCCGGGGCGGACCTTATAGTGGTGGTGGTGGTAATACCTCGAATCATCGTCCACCGCCAGCTGCACAGCCAGCTCCTCTGCCACGTCCACCTGCTCCCTGTGGACCACCTCGATCGAATCATTGTCTCTGCCTGGGCGGTCCTTCGACCATCTGCTGATTATCCAAACAGTATGTCAGGAAGTCACGATCCGTGTGACCCTGCTCTCTGCATGCATAACACTGCCCACTCCTAGCATGTTTGTATTTGCTTCGGGTGCCCCGCAAAACCGATCCTGAGTCATGCGGTTGTCCACCTGTATGTCTTGTCCTCTTGGACCTCTGTGATGTATGTCTGCTGCTAGCTATATAAGACTCCACTACATGTCGACTGGTGGTAGATCTCACTACTGGAGACTGCTCAGCAAGGAAAGTCTCCACTAGGAGGGCTCTCTCTAACACCCCTGTCTGCGTCGAGATGTTGAGTGACATTAATGAATCCCTGATCTTTTGCTTGAGTCCCTACTCGAAGGTCCGGGCTTGGAAGAATGGGTCCCACACCATATAAGTGGAGTAACGTGAATGGTCTGTGAACTACACTGAGTGCTGAGATACAATCATGCTGCCCCGTTACAGATGAAGTAGCTCCTGTATGCGCATTGCTTGAAGAGTCGCTGGAACAAACTCTGCCTGAAACAGGCACTTGATGTCTGCCCAGAGAAGTGTCACCTCATCGTGGACCTGGAGCATCAAGATCCACCATCTGCCTGATGCTTCCTGTAAAAGGCTAGCAGGAAGTATCACCATGAGATCGACTGGTGTCCCTACCAGTCATAAGACTCTCACAACAACCTCCAGCCAATCCTTAGCAGTATGTGGGTCTATCTCTCCACTAATCCTAGGTGGCCTCTGGTGTTGGAACTCATGCAATGCGCTCAAGTGGCGTGCACCATCTACTGCTGGGGCTGGTGGCATTAGTGGCCCATCAAGGAGTGGTACCACTGGTGCCTCCACTGAAAAAGGGCCCTGCACCGAGGCCCTGTCACTCGGTGGGCTATTTGTGTGTACAAATCTCGGAACTCTAGAAGATTGTCTGTGTGGATGCATCCTAAAAAGAAAAAGGTGTGCTACGATTATAAAATTATACCTGGTGAGCTAACCTGGTTGAGCTGACATAAAGAAAACTTTTGAAAACACACATGAAATCATTGTTTTAGTGCACTGAGTCAGAAATTAGAAGTTAGGGTCCTGGTGTATGGATACATCAGCCGCCACACCAACACTAGAATCCCTGATCTGAGAACCACACTCAGTACCCTTAACACTATTTATTCATAGAAAAAAAAGATCAGAGTCCTAATTTCTATGGTAGAACTGAATCCTCTGATACCAATTTTTCATGACCCGTCCCCTGGGGCTCATGTCGTGACTACCCCAAGCCTTCCTTCCATAGGCCAGGGGCTGGAAACAAGCACCAAAGGCGAAATTCCCTAAAACTGGGAAGACATTTCCTTTATAACCTATAAATTCACACATCAGAGCACACAGATGGATACAAAACACTAAGTAAACTCTATAAAAAAAGAGAACTGAAAATTAAAAGGGGCCGAAAATATAAGCCCCACTGTAACATACAAGGAACTGGAAATACAAGTACAACTGAAGAAAGAAAAAACAGCTACTAGGTCATCCTCCAGGATTCCTAATTGAAAGGTAGGTACAGATAGACTCCTTAGCACTCCACATATGTCAGTCGCCTCCATGTACCGACTTGTCGTATGGTCCACCTCCAGGTACCATCCAGTCTAGGTACTCTCAGCCTCAGTCAGAACATTCTATTGTCTGCATCCAGCACAACAAGGTGCGGGAATAGACAGTGCAGGGGTGAGTATAACGATACTCAGTAGGGATCCCGAGACCCTCAAGGTCTTACAAAACCACCAAGGATAAATCAAAATGTAAGGAATCAATTGATAACCCTACATAGGTATATGACCATATATATACCTAAGTTATCATGTATTCTATCTCAATCAGGAGGAAAACATAGTAAAACCGACTCATCTCAACCATGATTTTTATTTTAGTGGTATTATAAAGTAACATCCCCAACACATTATCGAAACCTTGGCTGATGGAGAACTCTACCTCTATCTAGTACAATGGGCCTGCCCTATCACACAAAGGTGCTTCCCACTAACCTTGGACTTCTGAGGTACTCCTCTAATCGAGTACCATGGGTCTGCTGCGTCACACAGAGGCACTCCCCACCATGGGTCTACCACCAAACCCAGGCGCTCCCCATCGTGGCCTGCTGAGGTACTCCTCCTGTCGAGTACTGTGGGTCTGCCGCATCACCGAGTGCTCTCCTCCACCACGGGTCTACCTCCAAAACTAGGAGCTTCCCACTGGGCTCGTAGAATCACTCCGAGTCAAACGGTCAGCAGTCGTCAGGTCTTTGCCAGCTACTAGGTCTCCCCACTGTGTTTACTCGTCACTCGAAGGATCTGATCCATGGGCTACTGGTCAATACTCCAACTGTCACAAAGTCACACAATGAAGTATGTAAAAGGTCTTCCAAGTCATATGGGTCTCAACGCAACAAACAGCTCGTCAATCAAACGCCCGGTCTGTGAGTTATTAGCCTTTTATCCCCGGGGGCCCGGTTGGATTCGTGCACGATCCAACCTGACCGTATCTCAACTATAACCCAAACTCTAGTGGGGTATACTCAAAGGGACTGTCATGCTCCAAGATTACCATTGCCGCTGATGGTTCTTCAAACGGACACCTGGTGCAAAAGATATGGCCAAAAGAATGTAAAGATTTGTATTGGGCCCGGGTTCGGTCCGACCCGACCCCACCCAATCTGGGCCGACCAGGTCCAGATTGACCGAACCTGACCTGTTCGGTCCGGCCTGACCCATTGGGCGGGCCAACGTGTTAGGATTGGATCAGATTTCTGGGCCCAACCCAACAGGCCGCGAGGGGTCGCGGAGGGCTGCAAGGGTGCGGATCGGCCAAAGGTCATCGCGATGGAGGATTGGCCCGAAGGGCACCATGACGGAGGCTCGGTCCGGAGGGTTGCGGGGTGTGACTTGGGGTGGTTCGGCTCGGGGCCGGGGCCAGTTCGGCTGGGGGCGGCGCAGGGCCGGTGGGCTGGCGTGGCCGGGGCCAGTTCCGCCGGGGGCTCAGGAAGTTGACAGGTCGGGGTGGCGTGGCCGAGGCGCGACACGGCCAGGGCTGCTCGGCCCAACCCAGGACAGCTTGGCTGGAAGGGCAGAGACAGCAGTGGAAGTTTGTCCGGGGTGCTGTGAGGGGGCACGGAACACCGCGAGGGTAGTTCAGCCGGGGCACCGTGAGGGGGTGCGGCCAGTTTGACCGATGGCGGCACAGAATTCCGTGGTGTCGGCATGGGTCGCAGAGGCCGCGGGTGGCGTTGCCATTGCCTTTGCCGCCTTCGTCGTTGTCTTCGCCTTCCTCCATTTTGAAGAACACTGCAAAAGAGAATGACAGAAGGGTTGGGAAATGTTGGTTTGGTCCGTACCCTCCGCGTTTAGGGTGGTAGCATTTGGATCACAAGAACGAAGCACAACAAACCCTCCCACAATGATTAATATAAAAAACTACAAAATGAAAACATATGCAGATCAACTAGTTAAAAGTTGGTCCGCGTTCTTTGTTTTAGAAGGAATGAATGATGGGAATATAAAATCAATCAAAAAAATCCCCAAACTTGTTCAAACTTGGTTGTCGTTGGCGCAAGAAGCCAGAATTCGATTCGTTGTAGATAAAAACGTCCTACATTGAAGGAAGTTCTGAGAAAGGAAGCTAAAGTCAAGGTCGTTCTTTGTAGTTGAAGGCGTTCCTCATCACCATTCTTCATCGGTGGAGCATTCTTAATTGGGAACCTTCTCCTAATATTTCTTAAAATATTTATCCTCTCCCATGTTCCACCAAAATGAAATAATAGCCTCCAAATAATTGATTAAGTTGTTGGAATAATATTCAAAATGGTAGAATTGATTAAGGAGAGTTAGCACAATCAATTGGTTCATTGGCAGAATTAATGTGAAGGAAGCTCAAGAGGCTCCTCCACATTAATGGGGGATTTGAGAGGTTTTCCTCTCCCCTCCCATTAATAGGGGGTCGGGTGGTCCCTGATCCCAAATTCAAATTGGGAGGTTTTGAGAACTCAGGTGGTCCCCACCACCATAACCTCTCATGGGAGGTTAAGGTGTGGTGGTCCCCACCTACAACATCCACATGGGTGGTTATAACAGATAAAATAAAATAAAACTTGGGTTTATTTTATTTTATTATTTTCATGAAAAACCCAAAAAACGAACTTTCACCCTCGACTAGCAGCCATCGAGGTGAAAGTCTTTTTAAGAGAATACCGATGTTGTGAGTATAACGGTGTCCTGAGATTTAAATTCCGAGCATTGGTTCTAAAGTTATAAATACCCGCTCCAACTTTCACTAAACGTACCCAAAAAAACATCAGAAATTGACTCCAGGCACACCGGGCCTCAGAATCACACACCATGAATTTTCACAGACTCATAAAATTTCCATATATTTTTTAAAAAAATTACATAGAAATTCCAGGTCATTACATAGGAGGCCGAATGGGCGTAGCCAAACAGGATAAGGTTGACGAGGCGGTGCTGGATAGGAGAATTCCAACAGGGCAATGCTATATAGGAATAGTTCGATGGGGCAACACTAGACAGGAGAAGATCGACAGGTCGGTGCCAGACAGGAGCAGGTTGATGGGTCGGCGCCGAACAGGAGTAGGCCAACGCGGCTTGAGGGTGAGGTGCACAGGTCATGGGCTGTGCTGTTCTATGTGAGGTGGGTTACTAGTCTAGTTCACTAAAGGAGGAGGAGGCTGACGGTCCAAAAGATGGGGCAGGGGTGGTCCGACGAGGAGGTGGAGGGAGCAGGACAGCCTGATCGGCAAGCTAGGGTTAGTGGGGGTCACTATGCAAAACAGAAATGGGGAGGTTTCCGCACAGGAGAGAGAGGGGAGAAAGATAGAGGGAGAAAATAAATAAAGAGAAAGAAAAAAAAAGAAAAAAAATAATAAAGGGAGAAAAAAAGAATAGAGAAAATTAAAGAAATTCAAAATAAAAATAAATTTAAAGAATAAAATAAAAAACTAATCAATAATAAATTTTTTTAATACTAATAATAAAATGAAAAATGATAAAACCAAAATAATAAAAACGTCCAAATTAAAGTATTAATTGAAATAGTAATAATAATAAAAACCTAATTAGAACAACAACTTAAATAATAATAATACTAGTAATAAAACTAAAATAATAAAACCAGCTGCAAAGTAATTGCATTAATTGTTGTGTCTGGACACCATGCACAGACGTGTTTATGGTCACGAAATAGTCGCACGACCAAAAAATAAAACATTTAATAATAAAAAGTTCTCGGATTAAGGATGTTCACTACACACGATCGCGCATAGGACCACGCACCCGTGCATGACACTAAATTTCCATTAAATTAAAACTGGCTCAACTTATTAATTACTCATGCACTAGGTAGGATGTACGGTGGTCTGGTGAAGCCACATAGCTTCGACCATGCCTTGCACACACGTCAGAAATTACCACTCCACAACGCTATTTATCAATAAAACGCAAAAACAAATGTCGGGTCTGGACCACACCTCAACAAAGAAAATCAAAATCCAAATATAAAAATAAAGATTATAAAAAAAATTACTATAGATGTCTGGGTGTGACATATATGGTTGTTATATATATGATTTTTTTAACATACCTATATCCAATATAAATAATAATGTTTTGTTGATTTTAGTAAATTATTATAAATAATATTATTCAAACATAAAACATTCTAGAATAAAATAAAAATTTAATAATTAATTAAATTGATTTTTAATAAAAGTATTTTTTTTTAATTTTATATATATTATTTTTTACAATTTTTAGAAACTATTCGATGTGTTAATAATATAAAAGTAAATATTATAGTAAATTTTAATTGATAAAATTTAATTGTAAAAATTGAAATAAATAATTTGAGATGATAAAAATATGCTAATATTGAAGACCAATTATTTGTCGAATTATTTTTCTAAATGTTGTATCATTTAAAATTAAAAGAAAATGTTAAATTAATATTTTAATAAAATAAATTAAATATAAATATATTCAAATAAAAAATGGTAATCTATTGTATGTTATTTTTTAAATATTACGAATAAATTAAATGTTTCTCTTAAAGATACATTTTTTGGAACTATTTTTTTCTGAATTATGATTTCTTATATTAAAGTTAATTTTTATGAAATTTAGAAAATAAATCTAATAAAATAAATTTATTATTTTGAATTTCAATATCCAAATTAATAAAAAATATCAGTTTTATTTTTTATGCTTAAAAATATGTTATTGACAAAAAATTGTGTTACCACGGTAAAGGTATAATAAGGTAAAATGGATTAACTAATGTGTAATGACCTCAAATATCATAAAATGTAATATATATTGTATTTGAAGAATAAATTACAAGAATTCCCATATAGAATATCCTATATATTTTAATTTTGAATCATATTTCAAAACGAAATTACATTCCTTATTCATTAAAGAATGGGTATTTTTGAAAATGCCACTAATGTTAACCTATAAAAGGAACCCTCATCTCCTAATATAAAACCACACTATTAATTAATTATTTTATTATATCCACACAAAAAAACTTTCCCTACTAGGATTATATAAATTTTAGAAAACTGTAGTTATAAAAAGGAGTCCAATATCCTAAATTGTTAGGAGGCTCTCAATGGAAAAATTCAAGTCACAAACATAAGTATCCTCCAGTTCATCATACTTATTATTTAAGTTATTTAGCTCCCCATTCATAAATATTATTTTCCATGTTAATAAAATGTTTTATTAAAAATTATTTTTTAAAAAACATTTATATTATTACTATATAATAACTTATTCTTACTCATTCTGCAATTATACCATATTCTTGTTTTTGTTTATTTTACCATGTTCATGAACGGTGTTATAATGTTTATATCAAGATTGAATAAGAATAAATAAATAGTAGCAATATTATGTGATAATGGATAATTTTTGGTGTTTTTTAAATTATGGAGTGGTAATCATCCACTATATATTCGTTAATAAATTCCATTCATTTCTAAATTCAATAATTTCCAAAAAGTCAAATTTTATGCCTTCCATGCAAACCATCATCATTAGTTCTAAGAAATGAAATTATTTTTCTAGAAATTTATCAATAATATATACTTTATATAGACTAAAATGTTGTAGGTAATTAAACCATGATAAATAATTATAGAATATAGCCTATAAACTTAAACATTCATGGAAAATAGAATATTTAACACATAAAAATTAATTTTAACAATAAAATATTAGTTATTTTGGTAAAATAGAATTATAAATTAATTGTTATATATGAAAATATATTGAAACAATTATTATAAATATGATTTATAAACATAAATTTTTATACGTGGAGTTATAGAATACACGATGAAGAAAATGTTTCAGTTAAGGGTTTCATTTCCAATCTCCCTTTGAAATCCAATAGTTTATTTGGCTGAATTTTCATCAGGGGAACATGGGTATTATTTTTCTCAAAAACCATATATATTTTCTTATCTATTATTTATTTATTATATTTATATTTATTATTACCATTTCACCTTCCATTGATTTCTTACTCAATAAAAAGGTTTTGTGTAATTCAATCCAAAATTATCCCATCTTTTCAGTTTGGAATCTTTTCCCTACATATTTATATTCATTAAATTATTTTTTATATTTATCTATCTCTATTTATATTTTTTATTTTATTAATTTATAATTTAATTTTATTTGAGTTTTAAAATTTATAATGGATCATCTTTTAAGTGTTTTTATCTTGTGTCATTTTGTATTGACATACACTTTATTTAGAAAATTGAAAAAAGGAGTATCTATTTAATCATTTACCACAAAATCACATTATTTGACCAGCTTATTAGTTTTTAATTATAAAAATTGCATTAAATTTTTTAATTTTTAAATAAAGTAATTTTTATTCTTTTTAATATATAAGTTATTTTATTTTAAATTAAAAGTTGTTGAAAATATAAATGGATCTTTTTAATATTATCAATGTTATTTTATAATTACACTATATGTTTGTTATCCATTACTACATGAACATAAAAAATAGTGAATTCAATTAGAGTGGGTGAAAAAATTATAATTGTTTTAATTATATTGTTGAAATTACCATCACCAATTTTTAATTGATTTAAGATAACTATCAAATAGACTCACCGATACACAAAGGGAACAAAATGTTTAAAAGTACTGTCTTTCAAAACAAGGAGTCTAATACTTTTTATAATTCAGATGTTTTAAAGAAAATAATTTACACTAGTACCAACTTATATATAAAATATTAGAGAATATCTATTTATCATGTCAAAAAAGTCCCCCAATGATGTTTTATTTCTTCCTGTACTATTAAAATGAATAATGTTTTGGTTTTTTTGAGAATAAGAAATTATCTTACTAAAATAGTCTTCTATTAAACGAGTTACAATGCTGATTATTCCTCTTCTTAATCAACAATTATTGACAAATGATTCTTCTTCTGTTGGTGTGATCTATATAGGGACTTATTCTTCTTATGTATCTTGAAAATTTTATTAGATAATTAAATAGATATAACAACATTCATTATTTCACATACCAAAATATTTATCATTCATTCACTTTACATATTATATCACACACCAGTAGTAGTAAATTTAATTTTATTTTTTATTCATAATTCTAATTAAAACCAATAACATATTTTCAATTATTTCATAACTTATTCTATTTTTATCTCCTCTTATTTATTTATATTTGTCTTCTTCAGATCACTCATGATGTGGAAGCACATAGTAAAATGTGACCAAACTATTGTATAGTAACTACATGTATTTTATTTATATGATCTCTCATTTTTATGATGCAAAAATTTCTGTTGCATTTAAGGAATCCCAAATTACATTGTATGATGTTTAATTAATTATAGAACAACTTTGGATTCATATGACATACTTATCAAATAAAAAAAATAAATATACAATTACCATTTTTCATAAAATTTTGGTTATCTATTTTATCTTATGAATTAAATATTCCAAAAATATTATGTTTGGTTCATTTAAATATTGTTTTTACAATATAAATTTTAATTATAGGGTACATTTTTCACTAAAAAGTATCGATTTATTTTGATATACCTTACCAAGATCCAATATTATAGTTATATACCTTACAAATCTTCACTTTACCTTATGAAGGTACCCTATAGGGTTCAATGAACCTTATAATGTTCCACTATACCTTATGAACGAACCCTATGATGGTTCTCTATAATTTATTATGATATAAATGTGCCTATGAAATGTGCCTTAAAAAATCTATACCCATGATGTTTCCATGACATTACCAAAATCAGCTTCAAGGTTACCCTATAATGTCCATTACTAGCATTTTACCTATGATGTGCTCCTCCAAATTTTAGATCAATATTAAAATCCTTCCATAAAAAATAAAATAATTTTTAAATTAAATCAAATAATTTTATACCTAATTATTATCCTTCATATATCATTTTAAATATTATTTTATGGGATTTTGGACATGATTTCTGTATTGAGAAAAAAACAAGACGCATTAACCACACCATCTTCAGTATGTATAATACATTCTTTCCTGGTAATATTTCACATTCTATAGAAAACATATTACTATACAAAATGATCTAATTTACTCAAATAAATCCAAATAGAACTTTGGATCAACCATGAAAATATATTTTAATGTTTATAATTATTTAATTTATAAATTCTATAATTTCAATATTGAATTTCTCTCTCTAGATGGCTTATGATCATTTCTTAAAGATGATTTCATGATAATATTATCTTAAAAAACGGTTAATTATGAAAATATGGAATTATTAATGTTTTCATGTTTATGTGGATACCATATATATGATTTTTTAATATATTATGGGAGGTTTTGGAAAAGAATATCAATCAAATGAATTTGGATATACTTTATATCTCATTAGATGATAAGGAATGGGGGGTGAACCTAATACACTATGTGATGTGAGGTATGGAAACTAAATATCCATCCATTTCATTGGGTAATTATTTATATCTCATAAGATGAAACAAAATGAAATTTGAACCCAAACCCATAAGGGACTTTATCCACTATATTTATGGTAATGAGGAGTTCCCATGCAGTAATTGGACTCTGCCCATTACGATTACGAGAATGAAAATTAAACCTGTACACCTGAGGGGATTTATCCAAAAATCGATGATATTATTGGAAATAATACTTGATATAATAAATTTTATTATACTTTTATATATATTCTAAATTCCGTTACTTCATTAATCATGTTAGTCAAGAAGCCTAATATTCATTATTTATGATTTATGAACTATATTTTATTGGGTATGAATTCATTATTTTAGGATAATTTACATTGATTATATTCTCATACAAACATGTTCATCTTGTGATCACCTAATATCTTTTATTTTTATCTCTTATATTAAACCCTTATAGAGCATCATAAATCACCCATTCTTGTGTTTCAATTCTCTTAAAAAATGAAAAATAGTATTATATAAGATCTATTTAGATGGGTATCATATGAGAAAAATATTATTTTGTGATGTTAAACATTTGTTTTAAAATATGTTATTTGTGTATCTAATCTCTAAATT
Organism: Viscum album; assembly: GCA_963277665.1. NCBI lineage: Eukaryota > Viridiplantae > Streptophyta > Magnoliopsida > Santalales > Viscaceae > Viscum > Viscum album. Next base: position 113,151,697 of record OY728139.1, on the reverse strand, counting down.
CATTAATCATATATGTTATGGGGTGTGATTTTTTGAGAGTGGAAGAAGATATTCATTTAAAATAATTTATTATTTATGTATGATATGGTTTGTACATCTCAATGACTAAACCATTACATTCCCAAATAGAATGGCCATTATTTTTATTTTAAATTAGAATTATAAACATAACTATAAAATTAACAGTAATATGTATTTAATACATAATCATGACTTAGTAGATAAAATTTTAACTTTTTAATCATAGACAATATTTCATTGAAAACCATTTCTTTTATCTTTTCATCATAAATTTTTTTATCATTTATTGTTTGACCATGGATTACAAATAATTGATCAATTATATTTTGGGGTGTCTAATTATTTTTTCATTGGTTGGGTAATGTGGTGGGTTTGATGATGTACATCTACAAGACTCAGATTTTAATTATTTTCATCATTAATCTATTGTCAGTTTATTATTCCACCATAATACAACCTAGTTTAATGATGAGACCATGGGTGACCCCGGAGGCCCACCTCCCTTAGGACATGTGTTATAAAATAGCCCCAATAATAAATCAAATAAATGTAAAGAATTATCCTATAAAAAATTCAAACATAATACGATAAAATCAATGAAAATCCATCTAAACATGATCAATAATGAATTTACGATCAATTAATATCATAACTATAAGTAATTTCTAAATTTTATAAAATATATAATAAAATATGAAATATCTATAAGCACAAAAAAAATATAAATACTAAAAAACTATAATTAAACATAAAAAATCATTTATGTTAGGTATACATGAACAATCCTAAAAAACCAATCTCCTGTTATCTATTTAGATCATCTAGTTTCCATCAACCAAAAAACTCCAAAAACGTTATTATGAAGGCTATATGTTAAATTATGTGTCATTATATAAAAACAACTCTGTAGGTCATCCTCATGGGAAGAATAACCATGTAAATATCATGAATACATAAAAATAAAATACATAAAATCATAATACACATACATATACACATAAGAAAACCCACCCATGAGTAAAGTAGGTTAATCACTAAATAATATATTATAACATCCTTAAGTGAAAATTAAATAAATTTGAAAATTCAATTTAATTTACCCAAATCCACACATCATTTTTATTTTCATAACACAGTTGATTACGCTATTCCTAGGACCACTGAAACATATCTCACCAAAACACTTGTAATCAAAATATAAAAGTGTCCCAATAAATAAATATCGAAAACCTCGTTCTTGTATTCCTCTAATGGATATATCCATGAAGCTGACCAACAATAGAAACAACACAATATTTAAATTTCTATAATCAAACTAAATCTCTAATCACATTAAATCTTATTAAAAACATGAATAGAATCAAATTCAAACCAAAACACTAATTGGGGATGATTTGGGGTCTATTAACTTGAATAATTAATTTCCATATAAAAAATAAAGTGGAGACTCACTAATTAGACTGAATTAGGTGGTTTGATTCCTAGTGAATGATACTCCCATTATAAGAGATTATAAAAAATACAATAAGAAATATATCTCACACTTGTCCCCATGGTATTCAATAGACTATGTCATCTAGTATATAAATACATTCAATAAGTTAAGTCACTTTATTAACATGAATTGAAAATTTTAACTGATAACTAGACCTATAAAATATTTGCATCATCATCATATTCCATATTGATGAAATAATATGGCTATATTTCTTATATCCAAAATCTTGGAAATACACTATACTTAGGAATGAACCACCATGGAGATCAATAAAAATTTCATAAACACACATAATCTATGTCATCATTATAATAATTTATCATGGGAAAAACTCTTTAGGTTACTGTATTATATTGTAGAACATTTTTCAACTATGTGTCAAATTAAGATTAATTATATTCAATTTTCTTCTCATGGGTTATCAATGAACCAATGAAATATCTTTAACCTAGAATTGAACATATTACATGATCACTAATCTTTAGAAGTAAATACCGATAAATAGAGTGACTATCCTAACATGCAATGTCAAATCATAAAATAACATCAGATTATATAGTCCAAATCGTACTGTATTATATCATCATCACGATCAATTTATAAAATAATGTGAAATCAACTATTCATTTTTTAATTCTATAAAATGTATAGAAATAATAATTATTAAAATATTTTGATAGATCAAACCATGTGTTCATACTAGGAATAATATCACACCAAAAAACAACTATCATATATGGGACTTGAAGGAATAATCTTTATATCATGTTGAAAATGCTATTAAGGGTTTATAAATCCAATGTCTTATAAAAATGTTATTGATGAATAAAAATTGAATAATATTAGTAATAGTAGTAGTAATAATAATATAATAATAATATTTTTTCTTATTACATAACTAATGTATATAAATCCTTAAAGAATATTTAGTAAATGTGAGTTGAAAATTTGGATTTCATTTTCATTTAATTAATATTTTTTTATTGTTAAATATTTTCACATAATAGAATATTCTATTATATAATTATCTTTAATTATATAATTTTATAATTATATAAGTCATATCTTTTAATTACCACACAATATAATCTTGTTTATATTCGATATTTATAAAGTTCCACTCATATAAAAAATCCTTAATAGACTAATTTATTATTATTCTTATTATTATTATTATCTTCTAGATTCAACCTTTGGATTCGAAACCCACACTATTCATCATTTAACTGCTTTCATAGCCTTTAACCTTTACATAAGTTAACCATAATTATGAAATCCAACCACTATAATAATTGATCCCCATCGGGGCCACTGAAACATTATTGTAACTGAACCCTCTTAGATGAACAATACAACATCTCAAATGACTCCTTGGATGCTGATAGTGTGCGCACCCAAATAACACCATGTGAATACATTTTTTCTAATCATATATTTAACTACAAAATTACTCTTCCTCATTACCTTATTCCATAACCCTATATAGTCTATAAATCCCCTACTACTCTATGTTCATGAAATGCCTCCATCACCATAATAGGTTATCATGAATCAAGGTTTAATGGAATAATTAATGGGGATTGAATTTATAAACAGTTATTTGGACAAGGATATCAACTCTACCACTATTAGATTACAATTTTTATATCGTGATTATTAGGAAAAAGGCTATAGCTGATCATTGTTTCTCAATACTCAAGATTATTCTCCGTTCTTGAGTTTGATAATCAAACATAGATTGACACACGATTGATTATTAATTTTAGACCTCAATCTTAAGAATGATATCATCTTGGGACTGATTAAGAAACTATATTATTCTCAAATCAAATCAATTATAATAATTCTGAAAAATTATAACTATAATAACTTACCCAAATTCATACTGAAAATTTAATTTTTATGTGAGATCAATCATATAAACATGTAAATAGAGACACATATTTTAAGTATATAAAAAAATATTAAAATATGTAAGTATCAGTTCATATCATGATCTTCTTGATTAATTTATCATAATGTTAAATATAAGATTCTTTTAGTACTCTATTCACCCACATTCACACCCATGGTTTATGTTTAGCTATGTAGATAATTTAAAAATGTAGGTGCACATTAAGATTTGATAAAAAACATTGAATTATTTATTATCTTCAATAATATGGGAGTAAAAATTATCTGATGAGGGGTATTATTACCTTTTTAAAAGACCCCCTATTCATTTATGAAATATTTATGAAATCCTTCCCATTAGAAATACTTTTAGATTGGGTCATGAGAGTGATTGATCATTATCATGTGTAAATGTGAACAAAATTATGTGTCAAAGGTTCCCCATTTTATAGTTAATGGTTGATTACAATACACATTAAATGAAAATAGTTATAAAATATAGACTTTATCCTGATAAAAGGGGAATTAAGTGTTGGGGAAATAGGATCAAAACCATTAGAGCGGAATACTACATATCCCAATGAATAGAATTCGATCATGCATTGTTTAGTTCCACTTAACGAAACACATTATAAAGGACCAATATTTTCATACATAAATATTACTAGTTTTTATATGAACATTCAATATATTGTGAAATTACATGACTGTGGATAATATAGGTTTTGTGTCTTTGGATACTACATTATCTATTTTAAAATTTCATGTAAGATATTAAATGTCTCCCACAAAGATCATCCCAATTAGTACTCTTTATAGACAAACCCTACATAAAACCTTTCTTCGTAACTCATGTAAAGGAATCATAATAATGATTTATGTCAAATTATTAGTAAGGTTAAATGAGGAATATATCGTTATAACATGAGAATATTGGTATGAGAACTTGTGAATAACAATTTAAAACTATACCCTCTATATCATCGATCATAAATGAAAGTCAAGATATAAATTTTGGTAAATCATAAGAGATAAATTATAATGGGATCAAATAACATGATACATTAGAGAATAACATTGATAGTGTATATATATATTTTGGCATACACATAAGATTATAATATAGAGAACATGTATAATTAGAAACTTTTTCACTCATTAACTTAAGGACAACAAATTATTCCTTCTCATAAACTTACAGACACTAAATTAGTTACACACATAAACTTACAGATGTTGTATATAGGACTATTCATAACTCCTATAACATTTAATTAGGTTCAAAAATATCATATTTACATAGGAATTATCCATAAATACAAAATTAATAGTATAGAGATATAAGAATATCCCATTAGATAAATCATACATAAATATTTCATAAGATCACAAAAAATTCATCATGTTCTAAACGCTAAAAAATGGATTTTATAAATAGTTTTTCATAAAATAAAATATTGAAACGAAATAGGTTTTATATTTGTTTCATCATTTCATCAGAGCATAACCCATGGAAAAATAATAAATTTCATTATAGTTTTATCATTGTATAACCCATGGAAGAGAAACAGGTTTCATAAAAATATGTTCATTATAAACATAAAACATCCAAATAAAAAATAAGAATGTTATCCTTAGATCATATTATAAGTAAGCTATAGGTTATATCAAATGATCTTATATTTTATGGAAAATGTATTCAAATGATCACATGAAGCATTTTATGAGTAAATTATCCTTTATAATTGAAAGAAAAAATTTTAAAACATAAATAATTTTATAGATAATTTTCTTTGAAAATATAAAATGAAAAATAGAGAGGATTATTTTAAAAAAATGAGTTGGTAAAGAATATAGAATATACATGACATGTTATACACATTTAAACAAATATTCAGTTTATATTTTTTATATAATAAAAATGATAATTGTTTGGAAAATAACATGAATATTCCATTAAAATTTTGTAAAGAAGAAAATATTGGTAAAGAATTAGTTACTAAATTATTTGGATAAATTTGAATATATTTTTGAAAAAATATATAAAATGTGTTTGAATAGAAAATGATTATTGAAAGAAAATAGAAATAACATTGATTTTTCGTAATTTTGTTTTCAAATTGTGATACAATAAATATAGGAAAATGTATATAAATATTAATTATTTCAAAATTAATATTGGAGAAGAAAATTAAATATTATATTTGGAGATATTTCATAATACTTCATCATATGAAGATTAATCCTAAATAATCCTGATAGATGATGAGATCGTGTCATAAAACCGTACCACATTGGTAACATTGAATCGTTAGCCCCTTGAAAGAGAGATCCAAAAATGTATATTAATATCTATATAATTTTCAGGAAAAAAATCATAAAATACACTCATGGGTAATATATACCCCATATAAAATAAATAGTTGGTGAATATGGAATGTGTCACATAAATATAAGAAGCGAGACATATATCCCTCACAATAATTCAAAAATTTCATCATAATTTTTTGAACATCCAATATAATAAATTAATATTTATTTTAAAACTAATATGTCAAAATAATTATATATAAAATAAAATATATTATTTACTTATGATATTTTATTACCCATTTATCAATGATTGATTCATAAAAGCACGTTTCGAGTAATAACTTCTTTGTTTTTCATGTATTTGATTTGTTATTTTCTGTCCCCATAATTGTATCATGGTTCCAACATATAAAGAATGTTAAAAATTATATAAATATCATATATATTCCATATATATGTGTTTATACTAATAAAAAAATCATCAGATTTAAAATTAAATACACTGTTCATAATGATAGTAGGCCATACACAAACATCAACATTTTTTCCACTTTCTTAAAGGAATCAATGAAATATGGTCAAATAATTTTTTAATACTAGTTTTTTAGGTCATATATATAATTTTTTTTAATTAAACCTATATTTATAACTTTTTATGAAAAGTGTATACGAGAAATGAATCACATCACTTTGTGGGGGTAGTAGTCCTCTTTACACAAGAACGATGATATTGTATCTCCCATGCAATGGATAGTAAGAAATGATATGTGATATAATAATTATATAAGTACAATTATATTAAAAATATAACATTTATACATTTATTATACCCATATTAACATCCAATTAAAAAAAATGAAAAACACAACACATCGTTTTGTGAGGCAGTAGTCTTCCACACACACGAGTGGAATCACTACATTCTTGATGGGTTTGTAGGTAATAAGGTATATCTGGTATTGTGGTTATATAGGTATAATAATATAAAAAATATAATATATAAAAAATTTAATATATCATTATATCAAGCTGTTATAGGTGGTGATGAAAAATGAATATCATCATTTTGTGAGGCGGTAGTCCCTTTTACACACGAATGATGATTTCATATCTCATCTAATTCAAGTATATATGGTTATAGTTTTTAATAATAACATATTAAAATATAATTATATGATATATAGTAATAGAAATTTATAATTATGGTTTATTAAAAATTTAAGGAGGTGGAGGAAGAAATAAAATAAAAAGCCCGGTTAGGGACACTACCTCTTTTTCAGAAAATTTCTTTTTATTTTCACCAAAAAAGAATATTAGGTTATATTTCTAAAATAACTAATGATTTTATGATGATAGAAGATATGAAATGAATGGTTTTAGTAATCTATTTTCTTAAACAAGTGTTTTTAGAAGTGTGAAGTGAAGAGGACTCGATTGGCCTGTTATAAGTGATGTGAGCGACACACTTGTAATTTTGGAAAAGAAAAATCCTTAAGGCTAAAAAAATGTTCCATTAATGTTACTTAGAGGTTATAATGTATATATATGACCATTAAAGGGGTTTTTTGACATGTTTCTAGGTCATTTTACTACTTATCATTTTAGTTTAACCCTTCCGGTAGAACTATGTTAAGTTTGACCGTGATAAATAATTTCTATTATTTTAACTATTAAAAAGTGAAATATTTTATTGCAACTGATTTTAAAATATAAATTATGATAATTTAAATTATGGAATTCATTTTAAAAAATTCCATTAATTGTCGTGGAAAAAATTAATTTAAAATTAATCCCTCATAGACCACAAAAAATGGTTCTGGAAAGATAAAATCCTCAAAACAAGAGCCTCAACCTAGTTGGTGAGGAATAGACAAGTGAATCCAAGAGACCCGAGATCAAATCTAGGTGGAGAAAGATTTCCAGTTTACTATAGCATTACTTTAGCACGTACTGTTCGTTATTGTAGTAGATGGAACTATTTACTTTTTTGGGATTTTAGGCCATCGGTTTAGTCCTTGGGTCTTTCAAGGCCTTTGAACCACCCAAGGCCTTTGGTCCAGTAAGACTCTAGGGCCACCTCAAGTCCTTTAGTCCTCCATAAGGACATTGAGTCACCTAATGGCCACCGGACCACCTCAAGGCCTTAGTACCACATGATTTTTTCTTAATGGACCAGGAAGACTCTTTAAGGAGCAATCCTGAGATGAGGATATAGAGTAAGTGAATTCACCAGAGTAGAATGTACCAGATTTGGAAGAATGATAGGGTATGGAACTTTCTATCAGGACTAGATTGTTCTTTCATGGGAATCCTAGATGAAAATCTTGGCAATGATGGAGAGCTGACATCATAATGATGATGCTGGGGAGGGGAATTCCAAGTTTTTATAGTCTGGATGAATCCCTATAAGACCTTTGGGTCATGTAATGTCACATATCCTACGGACCATTTAAGGTTTCCCATTTATCCCTTAAAATAAAGGATTATAAAAAATGAATGCAAATAATGACTTAATGACATTCTAGTGATAAATCAAAAAGCCTCAAAATTTTATAAAGATTTAATAGAGAAATTTAATTTGAATTTTTTTACGATGAACTAAAATTGATTAATAAATATATTATGTTACTAATTTTACTTTTAATTCCATATTGAATAATTTTTTTTATTAATGTGTTTAATAAAATTGATGTTCTGTAATAAATACCAGTATTTTTAAATATTTGCTAACAAATTGAAATTTTTAAATAATTCAAAAAAACCCATACAAGATATTATTGACATGATTATTTCAAAAATTATTATAATTTATTCATATTGATTTTTATTTTTTTTTTATTTTTTTTTAAAAATAATTGTGGAATATTTAGAAAAACTACATTGTAGAAAACTTTTGTTTTTAAGAGAAAAATTGGATTTATTATTTTATATTGTTTGAAAACATATATCATGAATGGTGAAAATATTATTGAATATATCATATATAAATCTAATTAATATCATTCTCCAAAATTTAGCCTTTTAATTTATTGAGGTAAAAATTATTTGTGAAAAAAAAATATTTTTTAGACTAAAATGTCCTTTTTTTTCAAATGGTTTTTATTTTCATTTCTAATTAAATGTTCACAAAATAATTCATTATATATACATGTTTCAACCATATATTTTCATAATTTGGTTAATCATATTCATACTCACAATTTCAATATATAGGTCATAATTATCATATTAAATAATTATATTTTTATAGTATGTGATGTTTCTTATAAAATCAGTGTTGTCTTTAACACAAGATTCTCTCAGTGTTTAGTGTAAGATGGGATAAACTCATTTATTTATATAATTCATGATGATATCATTTTTTGAGTAATAAAAAATATCTATAAGTTTATATTTATTTGAAATATATATATTTCACGATATCTCAGGGTGTTATATATTAACCCATTTATATAAATGTTTTCACTTAATTTGAACTTGTGTTTGTTAAATAGGTGTTTCAAATTTCAAAATCCTATTGTGAGAATCAAACATCATAAAATGGTTTTAAAAATTATCTTGTCCAAAATAAAGAAATGGATGTGAGCATGCTATCTCGAATAAAACATACCTAGTTCCCAAATATTAGGACATAGGTGGGAAGTAAATATTTGAACATGGAAGAAAAGTGTAATGTTTAAATTGTGATGTGGAAGGACTAAGATCACTAATAAAAAGAAATTAAATGATCATGTGAAAATAAAAAACCAAAAAATTGTAAACCAAAGTTGTGTGTAAAGGTCACGGATATCATCAAAAAAAATGTTGGTAATATGATAACATTTTATTTCCAGACCCTTTTCCTAATGTATAATTGTTTCACAAGAATATATACATACTTGATTTATTTTAATTTCATTCCCAAAATATCATCCTTTGGTTGTTATTTAATAAACTTCCACATTGAATCTTTTATAATGACATGAACATGAAATTTTTAATCATTAATCACTAGTGAATCAGAAAATTCATAAAACAATGATAAGTGATTCCTAATTTATCACGTAATTATAAAAAAATATAATTTTTAGTATAAGTTATCTAATAAAACACAATGTTCAACATAATAAACATTATTAACCTTAAATATATTCTATGTTTAAGAAAAAATTATATCTATTTAATTTAGAAATAATTTAAAAAAATTTACAAAATAAACTTCTCATTAATCCCCCAAACAATATAAAGTAGCTATTAATATCTCTTACTAAATATGTGAATAAATTAATAATATTTTTTCATAATACATGGTAATATCTAGAATTACTATAAATCCTTAATGAAATCAAAAATTACTCATCATTATTTTAATAAAACCATATATTATTGAATATATTCAATAAATCTTATAATGTTGTATACTCCATAAAGTATAACATAAATAATTTTTCTAAAAATCATTAATTAGTTTTATGGTCATCAATACATTTAAATTTATTTTATTCCTATCAATTATCTCATTATCCCACAAAATTTTCCCAACAATAGGAGCACATTATGAGTTATCATCCCTTAACCATTCGTTTTTTGAAAAGTATCAACATACCATTAAATAACTATTCAGGTTCATGAGAACCATTCCACAATTCTAGACGATCCTTATTTAAAACCTTATACTAAACAATCCTAATATATTTAATGATTCATATAATATAATCCTTTAATTATCATACACAAAAACTTAAATCAATCCACTTCAATCATAAACCATTAACAAGGCTTTATCATATTATTTTATAATACGACATTGCAATAATAAGAAAAATGAATCATGTGTTAACATTTATAAACTTCAATTTAATCCTTCTTCCCTCATTTAACATAAAAAATACAACTATGAAAACCCTTAGCTTTCATATTTCAATCATGATCTCTTCATCATCCATAGTATAACTATTACTCACACCATAGTTAGGATTCACTTAATGAGATGTCCCAATAGGACATCAATTTATATAATTCCCAAAATTTACACATTTAAAAAATTAATCCCATGATAATACCTCATGGAGAAAAACATTTCCACCCATTCTATTAATTGAACTATTTTTTTTCAATTTTATAAAATTCTTTGTTCCTCTATTATTCACATAAAAAATATTCTTATTTATTTGGGATATTCCCTTTATTGTTTCTCTTCACATAATCAATATATAGAAAGATTTATCTTCTTTCTTCCATTGTCTCCACAACCCAAACTCTCAAAAAACTCAATCCCTCTATTATTTATTGAGTTTGAGAGTTATTTAAGGTGAAATTTATTAATCATATATCATGTTAACATGTTAGTCCAAATCAAAATATGATTTACTATAGCGATTATCCCAATTTTATGTTCATCAACACATTCAAAATTACATTAAATGTTAAACTAGTTCTTTACAGTTCCCACCATTGACCAAAAACAAAAAATAATATTTTGAGTAATAATATTTATTTTTGAAAAACATATAATAATTAAAAATAACTTATATGATATCTAAATAATGAAAACTTATTTTTCAATTTGTGAAACTATAAGCACAACTTAGGTCGTTTATGGTCATTATTTAAATACATCATGATAGATCGTAAAGATTTTGTGAGTGTCCAAATCATATCCCCACACATGAGTTTCACAAAATGTGTGTAGAAAGGGATGTTATCAAGTAATAAGTAACAATCGATTCCAGATCAATTAGCCTTTTTCATAGTTATTAAACCTAGGTTCTAGTATTGTAGAGCCACAAACACTTATGGTATCCAGATAAGGATATAATTTCCATGAAAACATTCTCTTTATCCATTAAAAATATTCTAATATATTTTCCTATAATTTGACACATCTATAGAATTATACATTGAAATATCCTTAGACATATCCTCCTTAATATCCCAATGGTTCTAACTAAATGTTTTATCCCTGTTTCCCAATGTTAGATAAACATTTATTTAGATACCAACATTATAGACCCAAACATATCATATATTAATATAATAAATTTTTTGATGAAAAATAAAACCATTACAAAAATAAAATTCCCATAGACCATATTGGTTTTATATATTAGGAGACTAGATTTACTATTTTCTTATATCATGAATGGACTTTATTTTCCCCCACAATGATCTTCAAACTTTGTAATCATCATAGACATACCCTGCTTAAAACCATTATTAATAACTTGGGAAATGGAAACATAATAAAGGGCGATCCTAGATTCTTAGTAAGGGTAAACAAGGGTTATATCAATATAACATTATCAAATGAATATAAGAACATGAGAATAACATTTTAAAACCATACCTTCCAAATAATTGATTATAAAGGTGAGTCCTCATATAAACCATAGAAGTTCATAATGCATTAATAATAATTGTATCAAAGATCATGATTCATGGGAGAATAACAATGGAACAATACTTAGATTTGTTGTATACACAAAATATTATACCATAGATAACATTTATAAATAGAATTAGGTTCAATCATAATGACAATGAAATGAAATTAGGCCCTCACATAATCATTTGGATAAAAATCCATGTCCATGCATAACCATATAGACATGAAATGTAGGTCCATGGATAACAGTATGAACATGTAAATTGGTTTACACATAACACTTCATACATTTCATCATGTTCATCTATAACATTGTAAAAATGTAATCATGTTCACACATATCATATTTACTTATGATATATCCATATTTAACTAATTTATTAGAGAGGTATATAGGTCCCGAATATCACATAATCCATAAGTTTAGGAGAAACATGTTCATAAAATAGTAATCAAATCAGAAATTCTATGGATAAATTGTTGTCATAAAAATTTAATGTTAATATTTATTTTTCAGTGAAATTGGTTTTACAATATTTTTATCATTTCATTAAATCATAACTCATGGAAAAATAAGAAGGTTTCATATGTATTTTATCATGGTATAACCCATGGTAGATCGATGTATTTCATAAAAATAATTGAATAAAAATATTAAAAAACATATTGGAAGAATATGAATGATATCCTTGAATCATATCCTCGGTAAATAATAAGTTACATAAAAGGATGTTATCGTATATATAAAATGAATTAAATAGATCAAATGGATTATTTCCTATAGAAAATATCATTTCCACCTAGAAAAATAATTTTAAAATAATTTTTTAAATTAAAAATTGAAACTTATAAATGGATATATTTGAAAAATTATTAGTTCATTATGGAGAAAAATTCTATTCATATCATACATGGTAAGACGAAGATTCAATTAAAATTTTCAGTAAAAGCTAATTGAATATTGTCTAGAAAATGACATGATTATTAAATTCACATTTTTTTTCGTAAAAAGTGAAATTTAAAAATTCTAATTTATAAATAATTTTGATAATTCTAAAAAAAATTTGAACGTATTCTTAGAAAACGTGATTTTGGAAAGAAAATGAGTTTTGGCCGAAGAGAGAAATAACATCAATTTTTTTGTAAATTCAATATTCAAAAATCATGAATACATAAAAAGAGAGAAATGAATTAAAAACATTTATATAAAGAAATAACCAATGAAGAATAAAATTAATAATTTTGTTGGGAGATAGATCATAATATTTCAGCATTAGAAGCATAAACATGAACAAAATTGATGGACGATGATATTTTATCCTGAAAGCCTTACCATCTTGAAAACGTTGAATAATAAGTAAAATGAAATATAAATAATAAAATGGATATCTAAATAAACATAAATTTATGTAAATGAAAAATTAAATACAATAAGTGGTAGTATAAACATCACATAAATGAAATAAGTGGTGAGTATGGCATGTGCCTCATAGAAGTAAAAAATTGAGAAGGAAATCACTCAATTTAAGTATCAAAATCCTTAATATAGTTTAAAAACTTAATTATAAAAAATATATGTTTTTTATAAAACTATTAAAATATCTTAATCATACATATAATACAATATTTTATTTAATTATGTCATCTTTTTACCCTTTTTGTCAATGATTCTTTCATAAAATCATATTTTAAGTAACAACTACTTTATTTTTCCTATATGTTTTGATGTATTCCTTTCATAATTATAACATAGTTCATGGTTACATAATGTAATTTTTATAAATGATATAAATATCATCTATATTAATTTTATATGTAATTATAGTAATACATTAATGTTAGAGATAGATAATCAAATATAATGTTCATATATACGGTAGGCCATGCATATGCATGAAAGTTATTTACATTTATCAATGGAATGAATGAAATTATAATAAATAACTGAATAATATTCCCAAATTAATTTTATTTCGTAAATATCTCATATTTTTACATAAAAAATTCATTATTATCTTATATGTAAAGAGTATCTGAAAAATGAATCATATCGCATTACGAGGTGGTAGTCAACAATAATCATGAATAAAGTTATTGTATCCCACATGAAATGGAATGTAATAAGGGGTAAGTGATATAATAATAATAAAATTATTAATTAATTAAATATAAAATCTATATTCATTTATTATATAGTTATTACAATCAACATAAATAAAAAAACACACATCACATCATTTCATGATGTAGTAGTCTATCGTACACACAAGTGAAATTATTGTTCTTCGAATGGGTTTGGGGGTAAGAAGGTATATGTAGAATAATAATTATATAGAAATCATACTATCATTAATATCATATATAAATTTAAAATCAATCATTACATCTATCCATGAGAGGTGGAGATGGGAAATTCGTAATATCTGATCTAGTGGTTGTTGTATGCCATACATGTGAATGATGATTTTTTATCTCATAAAATGGAAGTGAATATGGTTATTAGTTAATATAATAACATAAAAAAATAATTATTTTAAATATAATTTTGTTTGAATATAATTATTTTTAAATATTAATTGATGTAGGTGGAGGATTAAATAAAATAAGTCACTCAGTTTCGGACGATTACGCTTTTCAGAAAACATCTTTGGGTTTTACCAAAAATAGTTCATAGGTTTTTTTTATTTTTAAAATAGGTATTATAGGATGATATGGGGGAATTGGAAGTATGTTTATGAAAAAATGGATTTGTAAGTGTGAGGATAAGTGGAGAGGGGGTGGCCTTTTGTAAGATATGTGAGTGCAAAGCATATAATTTTTCAAATGAAAAAGGTGTATCATACTTTTTTACATTCCAAAAGATAAAAATGATCCATTATCAATAAATATAGGTTATAATGTCAAAATATGTCTATAAAATAACATTTTATAATGTTTCTCAATTATATTTTCACGTATATTTTTGTTTAATAACATGATAATCTTGTTTTAACCTTAACCATGGTAATTAATTTTTACAATTTTTATTCTACAGTAAGGTAAAAAATTAAGTTAAGAATACTATATAATATAAATTATTATGATTCCGAATATAGAATAAATTTTTTAAAATTATTTTCAATGAATTGGAAAATTATAATTTAAAATTAATCCTGTAGATGTGATGAAAAAGTGGTTCTCCAAAAAGAAAATCTTTATAAGATTCAAAAAAAATTATATCAAAATTAAAAATAATATTAATTATATTGAAATAAAAAGTAATAATGATATATAATTGAAATAATTTTACTTTTATAACTTTATTAGAGTAAAATTTAGATGTTTAATTATTTTAATGAAAGTAGAATTTTTTAATAAAAACCAGTATTATTAATTATTCACTAAATAAATTATCTTTCTAAGAAATTATTAGAAAAATTTTCCAAGATTATTTTTATTTTATGATATCAAAAATGAACAAAAAATTTTCAAATAAATTTTCAATACATATAAAAAATAATTTTAAAATAAATACAGAAAACTTGATAAGATATATTCTTTTAAAAAATATAGTTTCTAAGAATAAGACAGAATTTATTCTTATATATTGTATTTAAAAACATAAAAATATTGTTAAAAGTTTGACTGAATATATATTAAATATTTTTCATTAAAATAATTAATGAAAAGTGAGTTGTATAATTTCTTGAGATAAAACATATATGTGGACATAAAAATAAATTTTTAGAAAAATGATGAATGGATTTAATTTTATGTCATAATAAATTTTCACAAATTAAATATAAATATAAATATTTGAAAAATATATATTTTAATAATTTAGTTAATCATATTCATACAAACCATTGAAATGGATTGGTGATAACTTTCATAGTATGTAATTATATTTAAATTGTATGTCACATTTTATTTAAAATTGGGGTTGTGTGTAATGAAATATACCCTCAGTATTTCTGTAACATAATAGAAAATTTGTTTTTCATGTAATGAAATATATGATTAGTGTTTCATGTAATGTAAAATAATGGAAAGATAAAATTTATTTGAAAAAAGTCACAAAAACTTAGGGTCTTACACACATTGGACTGTTTAATTTTGTGTAAAAGGTACCATTTTGGTTCTTTTAATATTAATTTTACCATGAAGAAAGATTCATCACTTAAGGTAATTCTACTAGGATAATTTATAATACATTTATGGTATTGTAAGTTAGATTATGATGTATTATATATTAAGGTTTTATAACTAGGACCTATTAATATAAGTTTTACACCATGTTAAATGGATAATAGAATGTTTTTTAAAATTATGTGATAATGACTATTAGGTGAAAGAGACTTTGAAATTATTACTGTTGTACTTATTAATTAGATTCAATTTTCTAGATCATCATATTTTGTAGAAAATTAACACTTTATGTTATTGTTATGCTATACACCGGGTAAGGGGCCAATGTTATTTATAGATCATTGATGGGACAAAAGGATGATAACATCAATGAGAACATGTTATGGGATTACATCTAGTAGGATGTGCATGGTAGAATTTCACTTGTTTCTTTCCAAAGTATATAGTCTATTTTTATCACATTATTATTTTATGGTTGACACATTTAGTTCCCTATCAGTAAGGGAGAACTAAAAATTGGGGGCCTTATATTACGTTCCTAATTACACATATCAAATAAATAAAAGATTGATAGGGATCCGGCATGTTTTTATAAATTAGTTTTATATCTCTAAAGACCATGGAGATTTCCATGGTAGATAAGACTTAATATTTGGTTTGTTTGAGATAAATAGTGTTGTTATGGTCTTTTGGGAACTTACATTCTCCCAACTAACGGTCATAAGAGAGTGAGGCACCTAGGTGGGAGGTCTTGCAAATTGGGTTCCATTGTGGGTGACCCTGATGAATGTGGAAAAAAGTGTGAGACCTAGGTGAAAGTGGTTCTATGATAAGGGACTAATGAACGATAGGATCCATGGTAGGTAACCATGAAAAAAGGGATCCCAAATAGGTTACATGTGAAAGAGAGAAACCCAGGAAGGAGACCTAGATAGAACCATAAATTGTGAGGACCAAGGAATGATTCCAATAATAAAGATCTTGGAATGGATCTAATGATAGAGACCTAGGTAAAATATGGAATAAAACTTAAATATTTCATAGTATTCAAAAAAAATACACGAGTGAATGGGAACTGAGTTGGGTTGCCTTTTCGATTTGTGAATCTCATTTGAATAGATAACGGGTTTTGAATCATTGGGAAAACAAGGTTCCTAGATTTCATGTCACGGTTTTTAGGGGGAAAACACTAAATTTTTTAATTTTCCAAATTATTTACAATGTCTAAGGATAAGTGGGCTTATAGTGATATAAATCATTTAGTAGAAAAATACACATACGTTCCATCATTTTCCATTGACTTTAGATTCCAAATTACCTAAAGGGGAATCATGGATATCCTGAACCCTAGCTACTTATGATATGTTTATTTTTAAGTTCTCCTATCACACTTAGGTGTCAAAATATGTAGTGAATGTGTCCTTACATAATCAATAGTATACAAGAAACCAAAAAACCATTGGTTATCACTCAACATAGTCAAATCCTTCAAATATGGTTTATGATGATGGAACAAAGTAGGTATGGGAATGTGGGATGACATGGTTATTTTAAATGTTGGGTGTGTGGGTTCCAAAAAGATAAGGCACATATTCATCTTATAGAATTAGGTGTGGAAGGAAAGATTTTATATTTATCATTATTCATTTTAATTTTTTTCATTATTCTACAAGTATTTTTTGTAACTATTAATTTTCTATAATTCATTTTCCAAAACATTCCCCTAGAATTGGATATGATCAACAAGAAGAGGATTAAATTTGGAGGTAAATTATATTTTGGTGTAAACTATGCTTTGCGTATATGTTTATGTTGGGAAATCTTCACACACTCAGGTGGAAGTTTTATGTTAACTTTTTTAGGGTATTTATTCAAATATGTTTCACCACATGGTTTTTACATATAGATAGAAAAATTTATAATAAATAACAGGGGACTAATGTATAAACATTAATCAATGAACATAGAGAATAATATAGATGAGAACACACTCTTTTTCCCCAATTCTTTCATAGAATTCTCAATATTTATTCGGAACTAGTTAAGAACCAATTTTTTTGGATCTATGAGATGTGGAGGGGTGAATCAAAAATCCTATTTTACATTTATGAGTTTATCCATTTTTGAACTCATCATCTATAACTAGTGATAGATATTGATCCACTCAATATAATATCTTAACCCTTCCCCATATGCAGAAATAAAAGATAATGAACAACACATAATATTTACCATGTTTAAAACAGTTGCCTAATCCATACTAAATTAGTTAGTCCCACTGAAATGGATGTATCCACTAGTTTTCAAAAAACTTTTACACTAATGATTCCATAGTGATCACATTAATCTTCTATATTAAACTTTTGATATAATGACTCTAGAAAATATAATCCAATAAGGATATAAAACACATGGTGATCACTTCACCCATTTAATATTCTCCACAATAAACATATGGATCAATAGATAAATAAGGGAACTTCCTATTCCATGAAATCAACAACCAATGTTAAATCTTAGACTATTTGACACTAAACAACCACTAGATCAAATGTGATTTGAGTTATTCTTTCTTTTATCCTAGTTATAGGATGTATAAAGTCTCACTTCTTCATGCATAGATTCAACCTCCTATGTTAACACCATATGAATCCTCTCCCCTCTATTTTCATCTCACTCCAATTGGTTTTTATCATCCTTATCCAAATTAAGATATCATTTATTTTGTCAACATAACCCATTCATCACAATAATAGACTTCATAAACTACCCATACTTCCTAAAAATATCCATAAAATCATCCATAATTTTATCCAAAAATCTTATTTTATATAATCTCTCCCATCATATAATGTAGAATAATTCATTATTCATTCCTCCAAATTTAATTCTACAAAATCATCTTATTTATACTATAATAATGGTTTAAAACTAAATCTCATAATTATGGAAGGATTCATGATCCATTCATTATTAAAATATATTAATTCTATGGATGATCTATGTGATAAAGTATGAAAAACCATTCACTATGGAATAATGTTTAGTTCATGGACATTTTTCCATTAACACATTGAACACCATGATCATTATATCTTCTTTAAGATTTTTTAGCTTACCACTTCCCTTTTAGACAACATATTCCTTCAAACATGGGCACAGTCCCCTACTTTTGATTTTATGGGATTTCTACTTCTCCTATCAAACAAAACCACACCACCATATGCGTAGGGATATCTATTTTTCCAATCCTGGACAGTAGGTGAAAACTTATCAACCAAGGATTACTTCACGTATCAATGCCATTTTTGATCTTTGTCATGCTACACCATGTAGACCACTATTTTATAGCTCCAATATAGGTTTCCCATTTTGGTAAATTTTTCCAAACATTTCCAATGTAATGGGTATGGATTACTTCTATACTTCTTCTTCATCCCCACCATGACCACCACTAATATTTTTCATTCCTTGTGTTAGGAAGTCATAACACATTATTATTTATGGTAGGGAATGATTCTACTCCATAACTCAAAGATAGTCTTCTTTATAAATAAAACCTTATTTTCAAAAAATAAAACACATCCAATACAAACCTTTTAGTAATGAAATAATTAACTGGTTTGGTTTTTTATAGTAGTCGTCTTTATCTTCCAGAACCATCCCTATTAAAAATGAAATTCAATGTGTGGAAAAATGTTTTTTTTTCATATTATTCCATCTCATAATCATCTTTTAAACCATTTTGCCATTTCAAAGAGAGTTAATATATATAATGGTTCCCTAACAAGGAACCTCAGAACAATAAACTCTATGTCTACATGGGATGAAGCAATTTGAAAAAAAGAGTGATATAATTAGGGATACTATGCTATCCATAAATTATCATCATATGATAACAAGATAAGATCAACAAAAAATTCTCAACATAATGCTTTATTTTAGAAGTGTTTATGTAAATATACCAAAAAAATGTTAATAAAACATCAAAATACCTTATTTAAATGAAAAATAGATCATTATTTCTATCATATTTGATAAACTAACACTCCCCTTGTTAAATATGTTGAACATATTGAAATAAATATCTATTTAAAACGTGGTTTTCTTACCTCATTTCTATAATTCTCCATATATTTCCTGAACATCTATATTATCAACTCTTTCTCAAGTTATCTACCACTATAGGGATTAACTCATAACATTTTCATTATAGAGAGTTAATCCTTTAACAACTCATCTTTTTTCATTCATTCAAGGAATAAAATCATCAAACATATCCTTCAATTCCCTACATGATATCATAATATATAATAACTAATTAAAGGAATAAAGAGGGACCATATTTTTCTTTAAGGGAAAAATGTACAGTGAGATATTATAAATCAACCCATACCTTTAATTCATATTATTACATGTCTCCTAACATAAATATCCTTCAAATATAACAATAAGATCGAGAGTCCCAGTTTATTTTGAATACACGGTTCATAATACCTCAAAATAAAAGAAAATTAAAATTACATTATTTCCATCACCATAATGGGATCCTTATTTCATTTGAGAACCTAAATATTCATTGGATAAATGAGGTAAATATTTAAATAAAAGGGTGATCTAGAAATCCCAGTAAGGTAGTAATCGTGACAACGAATAATAACAAGTGGGTCAGATGACATAGAATCATATCATAAAAGTTAGGGATTGTAGATAGTAAAATATGATCATAACATAATAAATATTTTATCGTATAGAATTTTAAACACAAAAAAGTTAAATCAATATAAAAAATACTATAGATTATGAGAAGGATAACCATCAAGACAATATCTCCTGCTGAAGAGAGTCCTATCATCGATTTGGTGAACTCATTAATCATAATCATAACATCACATGAGAAAAAAGGAATATGTAATGAATTAGGGGGATATCATGGTGCACCCATTATAAAATGAGCATGCTTATGTGTTCCCAATAGTTATATCAATCATAAGTCATAAAAATACTAATTTCCCGTTTAAATAAATGGGTTACATAATCTTGCCTCATATTATAATTAAAGGATATTTCTTAAATATTCCCAAGAGAGGAATTAATTTAATATTATGGATTTTCATATTATATTACATGTGAATAGGTATACAAATATTGTTTTAAAGTGGGAAATTTTTTAAAAATAAGCATCACTTAAAATAATTTAGGTATTAAAATGTTCCACTTAATCAGGTTTGAATTTAAAGAATAAATTTGAGAAATGAATATAAGGCATGTGTTACCCTATTAATGTAGGGAAAATAATATAGGTGAATATGTAATAGAAATATATATAAAATTTATAATCATTAAATATCATTAAATAGATAGAGAAAATGATTGAAAGTGAGAAGGTTCATTACTCAAAAAAATGTGGTTTAGAGTGATCGTTTCCCTTATGTTACAGATCCATTCAATGCTTCCACTTTACATCCTATATAGTCAAATTATATTAATTAATTAATTAAATCACAACATATTCCATATTTATTGTATTCAATTAAATTTTATTATGTTCATTTATAATCATTTCTATGAGATATAATTTATAATTTCACTATTTTGAGGGCATTTGTTTCATGGTTCCAACGTTGGGTCACTCATGGATAATTATTGATGTTCTTGTAAAATGTGAAAAAAACTATCTAAGTGAGATGAAATAGTATATTTAACCTTATATATGTTGAAATATTCCCAATTATCCATATGAGTTCCTATATAAGTACAAATCATTGAGTAAAAATATTTATTATATATGGTATGTTCATTTACCCGGTTTTATAGTCCATTACAAACTAAATTCATTTTAATTAATATTATAGAATTATAATCATTAAATAACATTAAATAAGTTAAAATTTACTTATTATCATCTTATATATCCATAATAATAATATTATGACCATCGTTGAATGCGGCGATGGAAAACGAAGTGTGTTGTTCATAAAGGTTTTCTACCAACCATATTATAATAAACATTTTTATTCTAGAAATGAAAGAAAGGAGGGTAAATGGTGAATAATAAAAAAATGTATCTATATATTAAGGATACACATGGTACTATCTTTAGGTGGATGTATATTTTTTGTGATAATTAAAAATAATAAAATTGAATGTGATTAGTCGAATACCATTCCTCTTCCTTTAGTGTACTAATATAAAGATACCCCTGAAGGATACAAGATATAGTATTTGGATGATTATAGAAGAACTAATACATGGGGTTTATAATTTATAAGATTTTCGGATAAAATGTTGGTAAGATCAAAGGCATTGAATGTGTGAGGGGTGGAATTTATAAGGGGGATATGGGTGTTTTTGAATATTATATTCATTAGTTTATTGTTTTTTCTCAAGAATACAAATTTTTTTGATCCATTTATATATATGTAGAAAAAAGTTCATGTGAGTTTGATATTATCAGTTATTACACCATCCATGTATAAAAAATTAATGTATTTGGATTATACTCTAAAATACCCCAGTTTATAGTATTTCAATATTCACCAAAAATTAAACTATTTTGTAAAAATTTAGAAAAATAACCGTTAATGTTTTTGTGAAATATTTATTTCAATAATTAAATACATTTTTACAATTAATTTCTCAATATGATAATTTAATGTTTTAAATAAAATCCTCATTAATCCAAAAAATACAATTTTTAATATTATGATCAATTTTCACATCCTTTGAAAAATTTATATATTGTTTCATAAAATTATATTAACATTATACTAAAACATAATATTAATTTATAAGACCATTTTATAAAATTTAAAAATATTTTATGTCATTTTATTTCTTATAGATGTGCAATTAAAAATAGTGAATTTTTCTGTTTTAAAACATTTATGTACTTGTACCATTTCTTAAATATACCATGTTTCCATTTTATATGATACATAAATATTATTTTACAATTTCTTAGGTGATGATACTATTCTAATTTCCAGATTACATTTACTAACAATTTGATTACTATTCCAATGGTTTTGTAACTATTACAATGATCATATTAAAATTTCAACAGTCATATTAATAACGATAACATGGGTTCACTAGATTCTATAAATACCTCATGTTTCATTATTTAAAAATTAACTTCTATTTATTTTCTAGGTAATATATATTTTCATTTCCATGATGAATAATTCATTACTAATATTATTTGTTTTTTTTACTACATGTATCATGAGTTCAGTTATTTTAGTGGACCGATAAGATCCCAATATCAATATTTTAGTTCTCTTATAATTTATTTTTTATCAACATGTAATATTATAATTTCTTAGAGAAATTGTTTCCTAAATATAGTGTTTGAATTAATATAATAAAATGTAGTTGGTTTTATCATTTGGTTATTTTGAATTATTCTATATTAAAAAATATGACCCAATAATACTTTCAGAATGTAAATCAAAGTGACAAAAATTTGGGTCATTATATTAATCCCCCATAGGATATTTCTCCCTAGAAAATTTCATTTAAAAACTATTGTGAAATCATGTGAGGGTAATTCAGCATCATAACCTCCTTAAGTCCTAGTATCACCTCCTCATACATTATGTTTCACCATAGTAATTTGACTAGATTATTAATCTAGTGTACTAGAACATTATCTGTACTGTTTAAGATTTTCATCATCATATCCTAATAAGAGAGATAATTTTCTAGTTTTAAAACCTTTGAATTCAGTACATGGGAGAGATCATGTATATTATTCCTTAAGATAGATACATGGAATATTCCTTGTAATTGATAATGTTTTTGTGGTTGTATTACTCTATCATCCATAAATATGATTCTATTGAAAATATCAAAGGGTTAAATTTTCATGGGACTTATATTTCCCTTCTTCCAAAATCTCATGAATCTCTTCCATAGAGATAAGAAGAGTAATACATTATATCCATCCCCAAAATTCTATGTCTCATCGATTAATATTATTATAGCCTTTCTATCATCCTTGAGAATCACTAATGTGATTCTAAATAGTCATTGAATGTTCTACTATTTCCTTAACCATTTTAGGTCCCACCTACTTTCATTCTCCAAATTAATCTTACCATGTGGGTGTTTTATATATCTTCCCATAAAGGGCTTCATATGGATCGATTTGGATACTTGAGTGTAAAATATTATTGTATGAGAACTCAACCATAAGAATATGTTGATCCCATCCATCTATTATATTCCATCAAGCATGTTATAAATATGACCTAAAGTGTCTGGATAGAATTCTCAAAATTCCCATCAATTTTAGGGTGAAAATACATACTAAAATTAAACTCAGAGTTTATATAATCTTAGTGAATTTTCCATAACATAGAGATAAATCATAGATATCATTTATTTTACATAGATAGTGGTATCACATGAATTAAAACCACTTCTCTGTTATATATACATATAGGTTGATTAAGTGTGAAGCCCACTTAATGTTTTATGATGTGAGTAGTATTTGTAAGAAGATTCATCATAATACATCTATTATAGTTTCCCTTTGATGGATTTGAATGACCATAGAAGAATTATATGGTGATCTTTTCCCATTTTCATATAGGTATGGGCAATAGTAGAATTATCCAATTTTACTTTTCCTATTCATCCTTCACCTGATGATATAAAAACATTTTTTTGTATATTCAGTGTTTTTTTTAATATGATCCCAACAATAGTTCTCTAAGAGATCATTATATGTCTTTGTACTCCTCACGTGGATGGAGACGGTTGAGTTTTGTGGACATTTCAAAAATTATTTCATTATATTTGGATTTGATAATACTTATAGTTGTGATCCAAATAATAAAAATCCTTCTTTATTAATTATAATCTCTAATGATTTTTATTTTAATGTATCTTATACTATATTTTTTATTTCCACATACCCTATTTTATAATCCTTCATCATATCCCAATGGGACATTTGAGCAATAATTTCATAAAGGAATATCAATGTTCCTTCATTTTTTAATCAATTTCCCATCCTTTTCATGTTTAATAATATTGGATATCTTCTCAATTGCCATCATTGTTAAGGTTGTTAAATACTTTCTACATAGATCATCTACTAAATTATATTCTTTCCTACGATAGTAGTGAATTGATATGTCATATTCTGTTATTATATTTGACCATTTCCCTTGATTCATATTAAAATTCTTATGTGTGAATATACATTTAATTTTCTTATGATAAGTGTATATTTTAAACTTCTCCCCATATAGAAAATAAAACTTTATTTTTCACATTATGATCACTATAGGAATCTACAGATCTAGTGTTTGATAGTTCTGTTTATGAAATTTTAAATGCCTTATAGTGTAGTACATAAGAATATTATTTTTCATTAGTTTACTACCCAAAACTCTATCCGAACCATCAGTAAATGCCCTAAAATGTTCACCACTTGAGTCAATCATGAGAAATGGTGTAGTAATAAACATATTTTTCAATTAATTGATGTTTTCTCCACATTAATCTATTTATAAAAACTTTAAACCCTTTTGATTCACCTTTTTAATGGGTTCTTCAATCACTATATATATCTCACAAATAGTCAGTAATAGCAAACTAGTCTAACAGAACTATAGTTATAAATTATAAATGTTTTTCTATGCCACTCCTCAATTTCCATTAACTTTTAAGGGTCTACAGATATCCCACTGTGGTGAAAAATTCCTCGATAATGATACTTCCTACATACAAAACACATATTTTTTATACTTTTCAAAATGCATATCCTTTAACAATATCATTATGAAAATATTGAAATACTGCTCATTCTCCTCATATATTTTAGATAATATTATAATATCATCTATAAAGACTATCAAAAATTTGTCGAGGTAATCTCTAAACATACTATTCATTAATTCTAGAACAATTTATAGGGACTGTTTCAGTCTAAAGCTAATCATTATAAACTCATTGTGTTTATAAATCTTTTAAAATACAATCTTGAGGATATATTCCTTATTTACCTTTAATTTGTTATATTGTAACCTATTTTATAATGTAGTGAAATACTAGTACACACCTAGTTGATAAAATATGTCATCATTACATGGAAATGTGTACAAGTTTTTTATTTTTAATTTTTTGAGCTTGTGAGAATAAATGAAAAGGAACATTGACACATCATTCATCCATATGAATTGGATTAGCTCACCCCATATTAAAGAACTCATGTTTATGAAACCCTTTTCCATATTATATTTTAACTAATTAGTCTTTTATTCCAATTCAAATATGTATATTCTATATGGGTTCTTGGATATAGGTAGAGATACAAGTATAGGTTTTATTGATAATTATCGCTCTAGGTCAAAAGGATGTACAAAAATCTATTTAGGGAATACATCAGTATAATACCTTGTGGTTGGAATATTGTTAAGCATTATCCAATCATTCACTATATAATTTTATTTAGATATTATTTTTAATAAGTAAATATTATCCACAATTGATATGAATATTACAATGGAGACTCATCCTCAAACTTACAGTTGTACAGAATCAGAGGATAACTCATGTTGTGAAGAGTGATCTCCCCCTCATATTAGTTCATGTTTCATTTATATAAGGACTACTAATTTTCACATAATATAGAATCAATATCAATGAAAAATAATAATATTTTCAGGAATTACATTCCCATAATAATTAAATTATGATAAAATAATTGTATGAGATTTTCCCAGATGAAATCAAGTCATTTTGGGTGGGGGCTCGATCTCTTAGAATGTATCCTAAATATGTTAGACAGATATTAATTGAAATACAATAAGAAATAAACAAACATAATGTGGTGGATATGTGTGAATTTATTATCAAGTTCACTATCAATAATCATCATAATGTATTCCCTTCATACTTCCCATTTCCCTACATACAATTATCAAGACTTTTAATTTTTATTTAGTAATTAGTCACTCTTTAACCTCATTTTCCATGAATAATTCATTATTTAGCTCATTTATGTAATTTCCCTTAGTGCATATTACCACATTTTTCACATGTAGGGAATAAAATATTATTTAATTTATCACTCTTATCAACTGATCTACTATGATACACCATCCTTCTCTTCTATAACGTGTATTGAAACACAATATTTTTTCAATTATTATTCATAATTTGGGATAATTGGTTTTGAATAATCATAAGACGCCTTACATCATCATCACTTTTCACATTTTATTTGTTATCAATTTGATTCCTCCTATTCCAAAAATTGATATAAATTAAAAAAATGATTATTATTCTTAATCTTATAAACATAAAAAAGGGAATATCTGAAAAAAGAAGGAATAAGTTATAAATGGAATATATATCATCAATTATGAGTCTCTAATTTTTTAGTCGCGGTTATAGAAGATAGTTTATATATTATCGTTTCTAAAAAAATAGTTTTTTTCAAGTTATTATATTTATTGTAATAGATTTTTGGAATTTCTGAAGAATGTAACTTGGGTGTGTTAAACTAGGTTTGTAGTGAGGCCTATCTATCAAGAAATAGGTGACGATCGAGTCAATTCCAAATGATTTTTTGGTTATTAAATCTATGTATAATTGTGCTAGAGCCACATTCTACTTTGTTTAAAGTTGGTATTGAATCCTTTTCTAATATAACCACATCCACTTGTAAAATATTGAAACTAATGTAACTTCTTGGAAACCACCCTCTCTATAATTCACCTAAATTACAGGATATTTACATATTATTAGACATATCCCTAGTGTTCTCTCTATGATAACATATTCAAAATATAAAAAATTAATAAAAAAATATTTTAATTCCAACTATATATATCTAAGATTTTGGTATATATTATTATTATAAGATTCACAATACAAATATCCATTAAATACAATAATAGAATCAAGAGGCCAAGTGTATATGGAAGACTAGGTTCATAATAAATAAAAGTGGAACTGAAAGAAAAAACATTATTTTAATCTTCATCATGATAACCTAAATCCATTTGGTCTCATAAAACATCATATGATAAATTGGTGAAATACAAAAATAAA
Organism: Viscum album; assembly: GCA_963277665.1. Lineage (NCBI taxonomy): Eukaryota > Viridiplantae > Streptophyta > Magnoliopsida > Santalales > Viscaceae > Viscum > Viscum album. The sequence continues at coordinate 113,123,408 of OY728139.1, read as the reverse complement.
GGGGTGTTATAAAAATCTCAGTAAGGGAGTAAACCAAACAATTAATCTGAAAATGTTTTTTAGATTACATAAAATGTTATCATAAAAGAAAAAACATTTTAATACTGACAAAGGAAAATAATGTAATTAGAATGATATAATAAGATCATGGAAATATTAAAATGTGGTTGTAACATAAAATATGAAAAAATCATAAGTCTTGACTAACTTCCAAGACAACATCACATGGTGGATAAATCCCCATTATTGATTATTTTCAATCCTTAATCCCATTAATAATAACTCACAAGGAAAAAATATTACTAAATACATAGGAATAATATTTAGGTTCAACCATCAAAACATATACCTTCTTATGTGTGACACACAAGGAAATGAATCATAAGTCATAAATAGTAGAATAACCCATGGAATAGTGTTGGTTATAGAATATTTCCCCTTATCATAATCGAAATATATTTCATAATGATTCTGAAGAGAAGAAGTAATAAAATTTTATGAAAATTGAAATATAATTAAATAATTATTGGTATTAGAAAATTGTTCTCATTTTTTTATAAATCCTTTAAATGGGAATAATATAAAATGATTAAGGGATAGACAAACTCCCCTTTATCATTTTTTATTTTAAAGAAGGAATTTGATAAATGAACTTAAGGCGTGTATTATCCCAAAATTTAAGGTAGAATAATGTATGTATATATGTTAGTGAAATATATACATAATTAAAAAAAAATATAATTAAATATAGTGATAAGTCTAGTTAGAATGAGAAAGGACAAACCCCATATTAAAAAGTGGTTTCGAGAGATCCCTTAACTCATGTTCTATAAAAATTATTTCCTTTCACAAAACATACTATATATTAAAATTATATTAATTAATTACTCAATTAATAAAAAATTCATCAATATTTTATTTATTATTATTTTATTATATTCATTTATTTATATATATATCAGATATAAGGATTAATTTCACATTGTTTAGGGTGTTTGTTTTATGGTTCTAAGGTCAGATCACTCATGGATAAATATTAAATTTCTTTTCAATTGGGGCCATAACTCCATAAATGATATTTAATGGTATTCATGAACTTATAGAAATGTAAATTCTCCAATTTATCAACATGTGTTATGATATATGGAAAAATCATTGAGAAAAAATGTTAGTGTTTCATGGTACGTTACTTTAGATAGTTTTATCGAACATTATGATCTAGATTTAATTTATTTTATATTATTAACATATATAAATTATATAACATGAAATAAGTTATAATATAATTTTTATATTATTATTTAACCAGAATAAATATTTTATGACCAGCCTTGATGGTGATGGTGGAAAAAAGTGTTTTGTTAATGGAGGCGTGGAACCAACAATATTGTAAGAACTACTTTCATTTCAGAAATGATAGGAGTGAGGGTAGAATTTTGATATTATACCATAATAATAACATATAATTTTATTTATGATACTGGTGCCAATATATATAAGATTATGCCGACAATATTTTGTTCTATAATAAGAATAAATTAGAGTGAGAATGGCCGAGAACTTTTCTAATTCCCTTAGTCGACTCCTTTTAGGAAATAACAAAAGTATCCTTGAAATGTCCTTTGTATAGTGACCTAGTAATTTCATACATAAATATTACAATGTTTTTGGTGAATATTTAATAAATCTCACAAATACAACCCCAAAGAATATAAATTTTTAATGCCTTTAGAGACTAGATACAAAATAATACTATTTTATGAAAGATCGTCAACATATCCCATAAATATCTCCCCATTAGTACACCTCAAATAAATTAAATACATGAAAAATTCATTATAACTTATAGAAAGGAAAAAAAGGGTGAGATTATATGACTAGTAACAGTAATCATAGGAAATATCTATCAGTGATTATAAGGAGGAATATTATATGCATAAGTTTATAATATTGTGAGCATAACCTATAGGGTTCATAACCAATATTTAAATGATAATAAACTTGATTTATGGTATAAATTATTTTCATGTCAAAAACATGAATCATAATAGTGATAAACCATCCTAAATAAATCATGTACCATATGATCTTATTATATAAGTGTGGAAAAATCATATTTATAGAAACTATTTAATATTTTAAGGTTAATATATGACATGAAAAAATCATAGTTGATCAGAAATCCCTACATATTTCAGATAACATAATTGATATGTAATCACTAATTTTTTCCCATATTATATCAATGATATAGATTTATTTCACATTATGGACAAAAAATATCATCATTTTTCCCACATCAGATCGATCGTGTCATCGTTCTTCCCTTAACTATCCAATAATAAATAAATTTTTAACCAATTCATTAGTAGAAGATATTTTTTCGAATATTCTCATGAACCAATCATTTTCATTCCACAATATCATAAGGTAATACTAATATCATAACCTATGAAAATGAATTGGGTTATATAGAAATTTCATCATTTCATAAATCGTTGGAATGAAATGGGTTTCATAAACACTTTTCATCATAATCGTATATCATATATAAAATCAATAAGGATGGTTTCATTGGATAATATCCCTAGTAAATCATAAGAAACAACAAAGGATGTAATATTAAATGGAAAATTATTTTAAAATTTCACTTGAAACATTTATGGAGGAAAATATATTTTCTATTTTAAAATCAATTCATTAAAAAATATAAATTCCAAAAAAATTAGAGAATCAATTTTCATTGAATAGAAAATTGATTTTTTTTAATATAATAATCAAATAATTTAGTTTTCATGATAGAATAAGATCATTTTTATGTCATACATGTTTAAAAAAAATATTCATTCCCCATTTTGAGTAGGAATTCAAATGTAACTTGATTGGAAAATGATAAGAATATTCCTTTTAAACCAATTCTGAAAAACATTGGGATTCTAAAATAAAATTCTTATCATTTTGGTAACTATTGTATCTTAATAGCCATTAATGAGAAAATACAAGGATATATATAACCCCATACTTTAAAAAAAATTAATATTCAAATAAATTCATTTTACTTATATAAACTATAACACCCCAAGCTTCCACGGTACGTTTCCCTTCGAATAATGCAATAGCGTGTGTTGTACGCAACCTCGAGCTCTAACACACACCACAACTAATTAAACTAGCCGTTGTGAATAGTAATACCTACTTTTTGAAATTTTATAAATTTTATTTATCAAAATGGACTTCATTTTTGGATTCGGAATATCGAAATTAGCCTATGTTGAATTTTTGGTATTTTTCTGAGAACTTCTAATTTTTTATGAATAGTGAAAAATACTTAAAAACAACTTTTTAAATCAAAATAATTTATAGTGATAAATTATACTATTTATTGGTTTTAAAGTATAATTAGAATATATTTTTACCATTTTATCCAATGGTTTTCATTAGAATTAATTTAACATTGAAATTGGACATAAATAATTGCCAATCTTTTGATATAAATTGTTTCTTAGAAACACGCTATTTTTTTGTAACAGCGGGAATTAATTATAAAATTAATTAATTCAACTTATATGTTTGGAATTTTGTAAAATAGACATCATTTTTGAATTCGGAATATCAATTATAGCTTAGGGTGAAATTTTGGCATTGTTCTGAAAAACTTCAATTTTTGATGAATAGTGAAACCACTAAGTGGTAGTTAAATAACTGATTTTTCGTTTAAATGAAATATTACCACTTCTGTGTTTTGATTTTAAAAAATCCAACATACATGGTTGTCATTAAGAAGTAAAATTTGGTTCAATGAGATTAAAATAATTTTTTGGTGAATAGTAACTTTTAAGTTCTTAATCGCGATTAGAGGTAATTAGTGTAGCTTAAGGTACAAATAATGTTTTAATAATATGAGATGAGCATGAAACTTTTCCTACTCCTATTGGATGAGTCATGGCCGACCAAGACAACCCATGGGTCAACTTGGGGACCCCATGGAGCCACTGTAGTTGGAAAATGACATTAATATATATTTATTTAATGTTAAAATTAAATTGACACAAACATGAGTTGTTTTACTAAAACATTTTTTAAGTGGGGTTACACAAGTACAAATTTTGACTATAAATATTCATTAGAAATCTAAAAAGATTTACTACATCATAGTATTTTTTTATAATTTTTAGACATTATATAAATTAAATTATTTATGACATCATTATGATGCAGCGATGACCTCATTATTTAACGATTTAAATAAAATGGGAAGATAATGAAAAATCCAAGGCTTACACTTGTCCAAAGCCAATTGGATGAGGAGATTTAGAACCCTTATCACCTTAGCCTCGAATTATATAAGTGTGGGACTTTTAGAATCCGAAAAGCATTGTGTAATAATGTAACATTTCAATCTTTCCAAAAGAGCCCCTCCTCTCCACTTATAAAAGGCCCCCACCTCTCCCACCGTATTCACACCTTCAAGCCATTTGGCTCGTCCAACCTCTGCCCAAATACTCTCCCAACATCCCTATCTTACTCCTAGAAGCCTCACTTTGGGCAGAACTCTTCCCATGGAAGCCTTTGGCTCAAATCAAAAAGAGTTACCCGATTTTGAGGTAATGTCTTCTCTAATGTTGTTTTGTCTTATTTTTCTTCTCCAACCCCCTAAACTCTTTTTATTCATTTCTTTTGTAACAACACCAGTATCCTCAATATACTAGGATTTTGTTATAAGAAGTATTAGAGCTACACGTACACACACCTACATCTAATGGTTAAAGAACATACGGTTTCTGTGGATGGCGAATTTCTGCCTCACGAAACGATGATTGTTCAACACTCATATAACACCTTCAAAGGTGGCCATTAAGATGTCACTATTTTTATATATGATATATATTATGTTTATGTTTTACTTATGCTTCTGTATTTCTCATTTATGTCATACTTTATGATTTCCATTATGGGTAAAACGCGATAATTTCATTTTAGGAAGTGCGGACTACCGCCCCCTCAAAGTGATGTGAATCGTTAATGCCATATGTGGGATGTATAAAGGATGGAGTAAATGATATTATATATGATATTATACTGGAACTATATTATACCTTTATATAATTATGATTTCATTACATTAAATACAAAATAGAAATGAAAGTAGCGTTCATGCGTACGTACGGCTTACCGTCTCCATGAACGGTGCATTTCATTTCTTACCTCTAAATGTTACGTAATATTATGAATGAATGTATATACTGGATATATATGATATATATGATATCTAAATCATTAATATAATTCTGGATATAATGGATATTTCACCACATGAACAACTTTTAATTATAAGAAGTTTATTGTTGACTCAAGTACCAAAGATCGACAAAGCGACCGTTATTAACTTAAATAATTACATAATGTTCATATCATTGTAATAAGTGATATAATAAGGATAATAAAATTGAAAATGGTTCTTAATAAGGTGTATATTAACTCTAGTTTATTATTCAGGAGGTTAAAGAACGGTTGAGTCAAGTCAGACACGAGGTAAGGGAATTTCTTAACCCAACTTCCATTCTTTGGGTTAATCTCCTACTTTCAAATTATGTCATGATATTATTATGTCTTATTTTGTATTTTTACTTTCTTTATGTGTACCCATAGTGAATACACATAATAGATCTATTTTATTTTAAAAATTATCTTTGTAAGGACTTCGTCTCAATCTCCTTTCATTGAGGCATATTTGGTTGTATACACAAATTTCTTTTATACGGTGTATAAACCCCTTTGACTTTTACATTTATTCAAAAAGAATATTTTTTATACGAAGAGTTTTACTAAACGACAAAAGGGAATGTTTTTCTTTCCGTACTTATGCGGCGACAACGACTTCTCCGCCGCCGTGACCATTATTTGAGTTTCAGCTTCCTCTACAAGCCATCATTTTTTTTAATGAAAAATAAATACAAAGTTTTAACTTTCTTTTATTTTGGTATTGAAAATGGTTTTGAAAGAGTTTTTATTATATCAATGTGTTGTATTGATATCTTGTGATTGAAATGTGAAAATGTTATGTTTCCTTTATGCATGTTTTATTTGATACGATTATGTTATGGTTTATGATATGTTTAAACCTATTCATATGAGGAATGTATTGGACTTAATAAGTGACGGGTGGAGCCCACTATAGCTCCTCGATGCATCGATAGGTCTCATGGGACAACTAGATGTGGAATTGGCTGAGGCCCTTTCCAAATTTGATTTATGGTTTTGGCCGAGGCCTTAATCATTTTAGACGTCTTGGCCGAGGCCTTGACAAAATGTTTTAGAATGTCTGGCATTATACATTCCCTCATTATGAAAGTGGTTATTGATATTGCATGTGATTATTCGACCAGTAGAATATCCATGTGAGTAAGTAATGGCATTATATTATTTTATTTTTTCCATATTATGCTGAAGTTCAAGTTTAAAAAGGCTTTTGTTTTAGTTATACATTGCCTTAAATGTTTATGTTTATTTATGAAAGCTTCCGCAATATTGTTATCCTTACTGAGCATCTGAGCTCACCCCTTTCAATGTTTTAATATTTTCCAGGATGTGAAGAAGTATTTTATGAATGACCTGCAGGGATTGTCCGAAGAGGATAGAAGTGTGGACTATGGAGACTATGTTATTGTAGTTTTTCAGTTTGTGATGTAAAGTAACATTTATGAATGTATCTAGTGTTTCCAAGGCTACTAAACTAATCGGTCTTTCGGGACTTGATCTTTTGTGATCATGCCAATGTTACGAAGTAACGCACCGGCTCTGGGTAGCTGGGGTCGGGGCGTTACAGTTGGTATCAGAGACAGTTTAGTACTAACCTTGGAAGCTAGATTTAGATAAACTCTGATTAAAGCACATATCCCGAAGATAGACTTTGAGGATTAGTATAGAAGAACTTCCTAGAATTTTGGTATTGTAGAGATGTTGTGAGTTTTCCGAGCAATACATCCCTGTCTGGATACAAGCAGGTAGAGGCGGATCTGGCACAGATGTACCTAGGGGTAAAACCCGAAAACACCGCTTTGAGCTAGACTCGAACGGGAACTGGTGCACGGCAACAGGCCTTGCTGCACTCTTGGTTACGACACTCCCGTGGGATATGCTTAGGATAACTCTCATTTTCATTACAAATCATTATGAAGGGTTTATGAGTATATACTTCCTCAAAGAAAACATTTTTATGATTATGGATTATATCCATAAATAGCTCAATTTATGTAAAGTGTTTTAAAAGTATAGAATTATGTATTTTGATTCATAAACTAATCTAGTTTATGCCATTGTTTATAAATGGCGCCTAGTGGAAGAAATGGAAACCGTATCAATGCACGCACTCCATGTAGGGATTGCCCTCCTGCTCAAGATAATTATAGTGGGTCTGGTGATGCAACTGGTGCCGATCAGCTAATCACCATACTGGGACAACTTACTCAGGTTATGAATAATAACCTCACTCGTATGGAGCACCCTGATCCGCAACGTGGAGGATCAATGTTAGACCGCTTGATGAGGCAACAACCACCAACCTTCAATGGGAGTACAAATCCTATAGTAGCTGAGCAATGGATAAATTCCTTAGAGAAAATATTCCATGCCTTGGGGAGTAGTGAAAGGGAGAAGGTTGTCATGGCAGTTTACCGCCTCACTGGAGATGCCGATCAGTGGTGGTCGCTGATTCAAAACACAAAGGAAGATGATGAAGTATCGAATATGGAATGGAGGGAGTTCAAAAATATTTTCTTAGAAAAATACTTTCCTCGTGACCATCGAGCAAATATGGAAAGGCAATTTCTGAGTTTGAGGCAGAAGGAGGATGAGAATGTCGCAAAGTATGAGGCTAACTTTACAAGGTTAGCGAGGCATGCTGCCGATTATATACGTAACCCAAGTAGTAAGATTGATCGTTTCTTTGATGGGTTAAAACCATTTCTCCGTCGTGCTTTAGTATCACAATCCTTCTCATCATACGAAGATATTTTCTCGTGTGCTATCAAGATAGAAAAGGAATTCTCTAAGTCTTATGACAAAAAAGTAAAGCAAGAGAAGAAGAGAACGGTGGAACAAGAGATAGATAAAGGGAAAAGGGAAAGAAGGATTTTCCATTATGTGATAATTGTGGGAAGAATCACCCTGGTACGTGCCTAAAAGGAATGGGAGTTTGTTATAAATGTGGAGAAAAGGGTCACCAGGCTCGTGATTGCAAGGGAAAGAAAGAGGCTATCAAAGTTGAATGCTACAATTGTAGAGAAATGGGTCATTATCCAAATGAATGTCCTAAGCGTCAAGGAAACTTAACTCAGAAAAGGCCAAGGGATCAAGGCCAATCTTATGCTGTGACTATAGTTGAAGCGGAATAATTATTGTATTTGTGTTTTTGGACTCAAGAACTAGATTATGGTTATAAGAATAATGTGATATATATAAGGATTGTACTGCAGTACATGTTGTTTTCATTAAGGATTTAATATGATGAAGGTAATCATATTTTTAGTATGTGAAACTAAGAGAAACTTTACTTTGTTTGGGGAATCTGAGGTTACAATTGATTTTGGAATTTAACAACCCTTTAGAGAAAGTCTGGACGGAGGTATTTTGGATAACTATAAAGGTTGGAATGAATTAAGTTGATCTTTGGATAGTATTGTTTAAGGTTAAAACATTTATGAAGATTATTTTTGGAATAGTATAGTACTATATTTTTAGGAAAAGGACAACCTGCAGGGTGGGGCATAACCCGTCGCGTCGGACAAAGCTGCAGGAATCGAACCCACAACCATAGTGCGACAGGCCTTTATTTACCACTAGCCTACAGGAAGTCCCTGGTTATTACAAAATAATTTTACTAATCTAAATTGTATGTGTTAACATTTGGAACCTTATACAATTAGGAAAAGTATAATATTTTTGGGTTCTATTATATTTTTGAGTGAAAGGTGAGTTGAAGGTTGAAACTCCAATTGTCAGGCATAAATATATATATACCTATTTGTTATTCAATGAATAAATTAATTCTTAAACTTTAGTAAAGGGATATTAAAACAAAAAATGTGTTATCCTAATACCTTATGTCTTGTTGAACTGATGATATTTTAAATCAACATAGATTGAAGGCTTTGAGGCCCTCAATTTGACAGTTGATTGTGATTGATGACCTCAATCACTCCCTACAAATATTTACGTTTTTCCTCCAATTAGATGTCCCTAATTTCCACCAATGTTCTCCTTATCGAGATCATAATTTGGTGGTGACTTTCTTATTTCCATTTCCCTCTTATTAAGGCTAAATGTTATTAACCTTATTTCCGATGTGGGTTTTCCACAAAGGTATTTTCTCTTTTCAACCTTTTATTTTCAAAGAAAAAAATTTCAAATTGCGAGGACGCAATTTATTTAAGGAGGGGAGAATATAACACCCCAAGCTTCCACGGTACGTTTCCCTTCGAATAATGCAATAGTGTGTGTTGTACGCAACCTCGAGCTCTAACACACACCACAACTAATTAAACTAGCCGTTGTGAATAGTAATACCTACTTTTTGAAATTTTATAAATTTTATTTATCAAAATGGACTTCATTTTTGGATTCGGAATGTCGAAATTAGCCTATGTTGAATTTTTGGTATTTTTCTGAGAACTTCTAATTTTTTATGAATAGTGAAAAAATACTTAAAAACAACTTTTTAAATCAAAATAATTTATAGTGATAAATTATACTATTTAGTGGTTTTAAAGTATAATTAGAATATATTTTTACCATTTTATCCAATGGTTGTCATTAGAATTAATTTAACATTGAAATTGGACATAAATAATTGCCAATCTTTTGATATAAATTGTTTCTTAGAAACACGCTATTTTTTTGTAATAGCGGGAATTAATTATAAAATTAATTAATGCAAATTATATGTTTGGAATTTTTTAAAATAGACATCATTTTTGAATTCGGAATATCAATTATAGCTTAGGGTGAAATTTTGGCATTGTTCTGAAAAACATCAATTTTTGATGAATAGTGAAACCACTAAGTGGTAGTTAAATAACTGATTTTTCGTTTAAATGAAATATTACCACTTCTGTGTTTTGATTTTCAAAAATCTGACATACATGGTTGTCATTAAGAAGTAAAATGTGGTTCAATGAGATTAAAATAATTTTTTGATGAATAGTAACTTTTAAGTTCTTAATCGCGATTAGAGGTAATTAGTGTAGCTTAAGGTACAAATAATGTTTTAATAATATGAGATGAGCATGACACTTGTCCTACTACTATTGGATGAGTCATGGCCGACCAAGACAACCCATGGGTCAACTTGGGGACCCCATGGAGCCACTGTAGTTGGAAAATGACATTAATATATATTTATTTAATGTTAAAATTAAATTGACACAAACATGAGTTGTTTTACTAAAACATTTTTTAAGTGGGGTTACACAAGTAAAAATTTTGACTATAAATATTCATTAGAAATCTAAAAAGATTTACTACATCATATTATTTTTTTATAATTTTTAGACATTATATAAATTAAATTATTTATGACATCATTATGATGCAGCGATGACCTCATTATTTAACGATTTAAATAAAATGGGAAGATAATGAAAAATCCAAGGCTTAAACTTGTCCAAAGCCAATTGGATGAGGATATTTAGAACCCTTATCACCTTAGCCTCGAATTATATAAGTGTGAGACCTTTAGAATCCGAAAAGCATTGTGTAATAATGTAACATTTCAATCTTTCCAAAAGAGCCCCTCCTCTCCACTTATAAAAGGCCCCCACCTCTCCCACCTTATTCACACCTTCAAGCCATTTTTCTCGGCCAACCTCTGCCCAAATACTCTCCCAACATCCCTATATTACTCCTAGAAGCCTCAATTTGGGCAGAACTCTTCCCAAGGAAGCCTTTGGCTCAAATCAAAAAGAGTTACCCAATTTTGAGGTAATGTCTTCTCTAATGTTGTTTTGTCTTATTTTTCTTCTACAACCCCCTAAACTATTTTTATTCATTTCTTTTGTAACAAAACCAGTATCCTCAATATACTAGGATGTTTTTATAAGAAGGATTCGAGCTACACTTACACACACCTACATCTAATGGTTAAAGAACATACGGTTTCTGTGGATGGTGAATTTCTGCCTCACGAAACGATGATTGTTCAACACTCATATAACACCTTAAAAGGTGGCCATTAAGCTGTCAATATTTTTATATATGATATATATTATGTTTATGTTTTACTTATGCTTCTGTATTTCTCATTTATGTCATACTTTATGATTTCCCTTATGGGTAAAACGCGATAATTTCATTTTAGGAAGTGCGGACTACCGCCCCCTCAAAGTGATGTGAATCGTTAATGCCATATGTGGGATGTATAAAGGATGGAGTAAATGATATTATATATGATATTATACTGGAACTATATTATACCTTTATATAATTATTATTTCATTACATTAAATACGAAATAGAAATGAAAGTAGCGTTCATGCGTACGTACTGCTTACCGTCTCCATGAAAGGTGCGTTTCATTTCTTACCTCTAAATGTTACGTAATACTATGAATGAATGTATATACTGGATATATATGATATATATGATATCTACATCATTAATATAATTTTGGATATAATGGATATTTCACCACATGAACAACTTGTAATTATAAGAAGTTTATTGTTGACTCAAGTACCAAAGATAGACAAAACGACCGTTATTAACTTAAATAATTACATAATGTTCATATCATTGTAATAAGTGATATAATAAGGATAATAAAATTGAAAATGGTTCTTAATAAGGTGTATATTAACTCTAGTTTATTATTCAGGAGGTTAAAGAACGGTTGAGTCAAGTCAGACACAAGGTAAGGGAATTTCTTAACCCAACTTCCATTCTTTGGGTTAATCTCCTACTTTCAAATTATGTCATGATATTATTATGTCTTATTTTGTATTTTTACTTTCTTTATGTGTACCTATAGTGAATACACATAATAGATCTATTTTATTTTAAAAATGATCTTTGTAAGGACTTCGTCTCAATCTCCTTTCATTGAGGCATATTTGGTTGTATACACAAATTTCTTTTATACGGTGTATAAACCCCTTTGACTTTTACATTTATTCAAAAGGAATCTTTTTTATACGAAGCGTTTTACTAAACGACAAAAGGGAATGTTTTTCTTTCCGTACTTATGCGGCGACAACGACTTCTCCGCCGCCGTGACCATTATTTGAGTTTCGGCTTCCTCTACAAGCCATCATTTTTTTAATGAAAAATAAATACAAAGTTTTAACTTTCTTTTATTTTGGTATTGAAAATGGTTTTGAAAGAGTTTTTATTATATCAATGTGTTGTATTGATATCTTGTGATTGAAATGTGGAAATTTTATGTTTCCTTTATGCATGTTTTATTTGATACGATTATGTTATGGTTTATGATATGTTTAAACGTATTCATATGAGGAATGTATTGGACTTAATAAGTGACGGGTGGAGCCCACTATAGCTCCTCGATGCATCGGTAGGTCTCATGAGACAACTAGACGTGGAATTGGCCGAGGCCCTTTCCCAATTTGATTTATGGTTTTGGCTGAGGCCTTAATCATTTTAGACGTCTTGGACGAGGCCTTGACAAAATGTTTCAGAATGTCTGGCATTATACATTCCCTCATTATGAAAGTGGTTATTGATATTGCATGTGATTATTCGACTAGTAGAATATCCATGTGAGTAAGTAATGGCATTATATTATTTTATTTTTTCCATATTATGCTGAAGTTCAAGTTTAAAAAGGCTTTTGTTTTAGTTATACATTGCCTTAAATGTTTATGTTTATTTATGAAAGCTTCCGCAATATTGTTATCCTTACTGAGCATCTGAGCTCACCCCTTTAAATGTTTTAATATTTTCCAGTATGTGAAGAAGTATTTTATGAATGACCTGCAGGGATTGTCCGAAGAGGATAGAAGTGTGGACTATGGAGACTATGTTATTGTAGTTTTTCACTTTGTGATGTAAAGTAACATTTATGAATGTATCTACTGTTTCCAAGGCTACTAAACTAATCGGTCTTTCGGGACTTGATCTTTTGTGATCATTCCAATGTTACGAAGTAACGCACCGGCTCTGGGTAGCTGGGGTCGGGGCGTTACATAAACCACATAAAAGAAACAAGTGGTGAATATGGCATGTTTTTTTACCGAAATAAAAGTTCGACAAAACTCTCTTACTTCTTTGGTAATATTTGGAATCATAAGATCCATTAAAGTATAAAATAAAACCAAAACCTCAAATATAATAAAAATAATTCTATTAATGATTTATCATGTCAAATGGGAATTATATACACTAAACAAATGAGACAAGTGATGAATATTTCATTTCTCATAGAAATAAAAGAGAGACTAAAAATCCCTTAAGTCTCAACTTTCTTCGTAAAAATTCTCATGTCATATATAATAAATACATGTTTATTATAAATATATTATAGTAACATAATTATACATATCATAAAATATATTATTTACCCATAACCTTTTATTATGTTTTTATTACCAATTTCATGTTGAAATTACGATTTAGGTAATACGAACTTCATTTTTCATGTATGTGTCGGGTTAGTGTTTTCAATCATTTTAGTTTGATCATGGTTCAATAATATCAAAAATGTTAAGAATATAAATATATAATATAATCATAAAATATTTATTTATAGTAATCCATACATTTTAGAGATATAAAATGAATGACTTTGTTCATTGAGATTGTAGGTCATCTGTGCCAATTAATATTGTTTTCATTTCCTTAACGGATAAAATAAAATAAATGTAAATAATATACAACAGTTATATAATAATTTATAACTCAATGATATAAAAAATATTATCTAAATATATCTTTATTACTCTCTATATCAAAATAAGATAACAAAGTTTCCACATTTCATTATAGATGCGGTTGTTCCCATGTATGCAGGAGTATCATTATCTCTTTCCAAACAATTAGAAGTTAAAATGTTATATATGATATTAAATTTACAGATTTATAATTATATAATAAATAAATTATAAATAACAAAAATATATATTTATATCCATCCATTGGAAGAAGTGATGGACAACAAATTACATTGGTTTGTGAGGTGGTAGTTTGTTGTACACATGATCTAAAATTTTTCTTCCCATTTGATGAACATAAGATGGATGTGGGTTATTACATTAAATTAATAATTTATCAATATATTTCATATACTTATTTCATTACATCATCAATTGTAGATTATTTTAAAGAGTTTTAATACTAAATGAAACCAAAATGATTGGTAAAGAATGATACCTCTTCTTCGAACGACCTCGTTAGGTATACACCAAAAGCATTATTAGGGGTGATTTATAATAAAACCAAGGAAACTAGGATATATTTATGGAAGTATGTAATATATTTTTGTATTTATTATCCAAACCAAATTTTTTTGGATGTTTGAAGAGTAGAGAAGAGTGAGTTCTGTTTTATAAGTGGTGGAGACAAGACAATTAGAATTTTTGAAAAGAAAAAGGTACACCCATGTTGTAAACATGACACAAGGATCCAAAATGTATAATTATTGAACATGAAATAATATAATTTCAAAATATTTCCTGAAAAAAGTAACTAGATATGTTTTTATTTTATTTTTATCCTTATAACTTTTTTAACATCTCGATAAATTAGTTTTATCCTAAACCACAAAGATTACTTTTTATTATTTTTACTAGACATTTCAACCAGATACTATTTTGAAATTATTATATAATATTTCTTACATTGATTAAAAATATTGATACCATTTCCAAAAATTGAATTCATTTAAGGGACATATTTTAATTAATAATAAATCCTGCTCTAGCAATGAAAAACCTATTTTCCAAAGACAATGATTTCATATGTGCATAATATTTTAATATCAAATTTCAATATGAAATTGATTTCAATGTAAAAGATTGTATTAAGGAAGTTATTATTTAACTAAGGAAAATTTTAAAATAAAATTAATAAAATATTGATATTGTAAATACTTTAATGGAAAATGAAATTTTTATTAAAAATCATTAATTTATAATATTAAAAAAAAAATTAAAATTTTTATAAAAATATAAAAAATTCACTAAAAATTAATTTTTAATGTTATATCTCAGAAACGATGTTTATCATTTCAAATCATTTTACAGATGTGAAAAAAACCAGTTTTACTATTTTTAGCCTAAAAAAATAATTTTTTTTAGAAATTTTTTTTGGGACAGATAATGACTTTAATAAGAATTAAGTATATTTTTATCAATATATTGTCTTTATAAAAAAACCATCATAATTAATTATCAAAATCGGTTAATTCCTATTCATATCGGCATTCTTAAGATCTTGGTAATAATTTTCATGTTTTAAAATAATATTGATAGTATATTGAAGTTTGTTAAAACATGGTGTTGTGTGTATCACCAGCTATAAAAGAAAATAAATTTATTTCAACCAAATATTTCTTAAAAATGTATTTTGTTACATTAAACCACCCCACCCCAACATAAATTGAATTTATCCCTTAAATTCTTTCACTATGATACAAACAAATGAGGATATTTATGCCTTATTATGTCCTATAGTCCCCCATATAGATTCCTCGAGTTGGTGGTTTCAAAAAGAAATATTAAAGGGTATTTTTTTTGTAACTTTCACTATATGATAAATAAATTCAATAGTTTTATATTTAGAGTAATTATTATTATCCACTAGAATGACTTATGATTTTAGTACATGTCAATGATCAATTATGTACTTCCTCTAGAGAGATACATGAAACACATCATGGTCTTGAGAGAGGCTCAGTGGAAGTTCCAATAGACAATAAAAAATCCCTACTTGACCTAGATTCTAAAAAGGGAAAATATTCACAGGTATCAGAATTATTTTATTTTTAGACACCACAACCTTCTTACATGGAG
Organism: Viscum album; assembly: GCA_963277665.1. Classification (NCBI taxonomy): domain Eukaryota; kingdom Viridiplantae; phylum Streptophyta; class Magnoliopsida; order Santalales; family Viscaceae; genus Viscum; species Viscum album. The sequence continues at coordinate 113,107,389 of OY728139.1, read as the reverse complement.
AGATTCATAGATACACATACTAAAAAAATCCAAAATTCCTAGTAACATTGATGATTATTATCATTAATTTTTTGTCTACTTTAAATTACCCATATGTTTTTCTAGATAGATCTAACCTTCTCTACCATTTAATTATCCACCTCTAGTACTACTATATTTATTTCCCCATTTTTATCCCATCACTTTGGATTTATATGCATAATTCCATAGAGGGCTTCATATAGAGTTGTTTGAATCCTCAAGTAAATGATATTGTTGTAAGAAAACATTACTAGCTGAAGGTGTTGATCCCAACCAATCTTTAAATCTATAGAATAAAATATAAGAATATATACTATGGTTTGAATCATTCTCAGAGAGTGGCCATTTTTCTTGAGAATGATTCTCAATACTGAAATTCAACTCACTATCATGTGCCTATTCAAGGGCTTTGAAGAACTATGAGGGGAACTTTAAATACCAATTAGATACCATTGAATATGGTAAAACATGAAACCTTTCTACTTCCATGATGTATATCCTGGAATGAAAATATAGAGGGATATATTATCTCATAGAAATGATTTGTATAGAATTATCATAGTTATTGACAACAACCCATCTGGAATTGTTCCCTTTAGAAGTTTTGGGGAGTCCGACTTCCAAATCAATGGTGATGGCTTCCCATTTACATTATGTTATGGGTAATGATTGTAATATCCTCTTATACATTCTACTCTTATCTATAATATATTTACATGAAAATTGTAAGATACCATAAATAGTAATATATCTCATCATGATATCCCACCAAAATTACTATTTCAAATATCTCTTTGTGCTTCCTGGTTAAATAGAGTATGAAGAAATACGATCTTCCTTTAATAGTTACTTCAAATAAGGTATGGTCAGAACACATATAAGATTCATAAACATTTTACTTCCTTCATAATAAAGGTCAAATTGAGGAACATTTCTAACCATATTCTACTAGTCAATAACATCCTTCTGCCCACATATTCATTAATGAAGTAATGGTTGAATACTCATTTGAGAAAGATAATATTTCTCACCTAAATTGAATATTTCTATATGCTTCCTTTGATGATCTAGAAATATGGGATCTTTTTTGATTCTAATCATTGATATACTAGCATTATCATTTCAAATTAAAATATCAACCACCTTGTTTTCCATCGTAGGGTGGTATGATATTGGGTGTTCATAATATTTAATTAGTTCTACATGTCTTCTATAGTGCGTATTCAAATCCTTTTGTGTGAATATATAAATCAGACTTCTCAAATCATTATATATATCCATACTCACTCTATATAGATAATTCTACAATATATATAATGAATAATTTTCGTTAGATATATGAAAATCTTGAATCAATTACTTTTTCTCATGGACCATCAAATATATTATGGAATATCCCATTCCCATATCATTTTTCATGAAAATGCATTATAATTCTTTCATTAATGTGTCACTATCGACTACAAAACCTTCTCCAATATAGGGTAATGTAATAATAGGTGCACCGACTGACCTTATCTTTTATTGCTTAACATTTTTCTTCACATTAATCTATATAAAGGAAATTATCTCCCTTCTAAGATAACCTTGTAAGTGGATTGGAGAATGAAGAGAAATGTTCCAAAATGTATCTATAATTTCAAGAGAAACTAATCAAAAATGTACCTCATTTATAGTGGGTATTCTCAACCAATGTTCATTAGAGTCCATCTTTTATAGATCTCCCGATATACCCTCCCTTGATATTATATGACCTAAAAATGGAACCTTTAATATAAAAAATTCACAATTTACAAATTTATCATATAGTTTCTCATCCTTTATGGCCTTAAGTATAATTATCATGTTATATTATTTCTCTTCCTTTCTCATTTAATAAATAATAATATCATCCACAAAGACTACCACAATCTAATATGGGTATCATATAAAGGGTCTATTCATTAAATCCATGATGATTGTGTAATATTTAGTAATACCAAATCTCTCACACACACACAAACACATATATATATTCATAGTTTCTATAACATGTATGGAATTTTTTTAGGGTATATCTTCCTTCATGACCCCCCATTTGGTGATATCTAGAATGAAGGTCAATCTGTTAAAAGTTTTGATCTGTATGTTTTTGATCAAAAAAGTCATCAATATAGGGAAAATGATACTTTTTCTTGATTTTGATCTTGTCCAGTTTCTAAAAATCAATAAAGAGTCTCATATATCCGTCTTTCTTATTAAAAAATTAATTAGTGCACCCTAAGGGGCAACACTTGGCTGATCAAATCCCATGTTAAGATTCTATTATATTTTCTTCTTCATTTCCTACAAATTAATCGGGGCCATTCTACAAGGAGTCCTCAATATATGTGTAGCACCAGGTATGAGTTCAATAAAATACACAACATCATGATTGAGTGGATGACCCATAAACTATTCCAGAAAGATATCAACATAATATAGAACAATAATAATATAATCAATAACCATTTGAGAAAATATCCCCCATTCAATTGGAATCATGACCCATACAGTAGATTTGATCTCTATAGGATGTTCATATCTATTTTTTAACAAATAAAAGATCATTGGTTATTTTGGAATATCAAACATGATTTCCCATTCATATAAATTTATGTTTGATTTATGCATACAAATACCATTAATTTTTAAGATTACATCAAATTCAATTTGATGTAGAATAATAATATTTACAAGATTCACATTACTATAAACATAAACTAGAGATGATTCATATATTTTAGATGCACATTCCATTTGGGGTTTTCAATGAAAATTCATCATATTATCATTGATGATATGAATTTGTATTCCTTGATACTTTACCCGATATACATGTATTCATATAATGAATATAAAATAGAATTAATCAATATTTGATCATACCTATTACCACATGAAAGTGAACATTCTATATATAAACACATATTAAATCCAAAATGGGTTTGAACCATCAATAATGTTTTTATAGGATAAATCATGAAACAACATTCTTATTATATCTAAATCATGAAACCGTCATTTTAATCTATGAAAAATTAGGCTTAATATTGGTTATTCATGTTTATTATTGTAATCATTAATCACTGATTATAAATAATTTTTGAATTTAAAAAACATATTTCCTGATAGTTTCAAATTAGAAGTGCATCAATGAAGATTATTATGAACCAGGTGAAAATCATGTCAATTCACAATGCACCATTTTTGGAGTTACTACCCCTTGATAAAACTATTCCATATCCACATCCACTTTCGATATCTTAAAATGTATGTAATTATTTTGAAACCATTCTCTCTATCCTTCACTAAAATTTGAGGATATTTTCCAATACATAGTCTTAACCTTAGACTTACCACTATAGATCTCACTGATGTTTTATTATCATATTTCCAAAGGATAACTAAACAATTCATCTAATACCAGTTATACCATCCCAATATTTTCATACATAAATATTACATCTATTTAGAGGAATATGTTGTTTAATTTTAGATATAAATTCATGAGGTCGGTGTTGGTTGAGTGTCATTGGTGACAAGATACACAATCATCTTTTTTTATGAACGATTTTCAACATACCCCATAAATATCATTTCTTGTATTAAAATTTATAGACATAACCAACATAAAATTATTATCATAAATTGGGGATATGAAAAAAATAAAGGGTGATCTCATATGATTAGTAATGAAAATATGGTACATATCAATTGATGATCATAAGGAGGTATAAGATAAGCATAAGGGTATAAGATCAAGAACATAACATAAATGGTTTTGAACCAATATTTCAAAGATAAAAATATTGATTCATTTCATAAAACTATATATTTTTCAAATACATGCATCATAAGAATGAAAAATTTTCTATAATAAATAATGAAACCTAAGATCCTTTCATATAAGTGTGGCACCATAATAATCATAGAAACCATTTTATATGTCATTCTTAAAAACTATGACCATCAAATCCTATTGGATAAGACATCACAACATGTTTCCTATAGCATAACGTATCATGAAAAATAAACCATTTTACACAGTGGATCAAACATCTTTACATGTTTTAAATAGTGTATCAAGCATAATGTTAAGTTTCCCAAAGCATACCAAGAACATCATCTCACATTCCATAATTATGTCATGAGATATAAATCAGTACCCAATGATTTAGTGGGTCATTTAGGTCACACTGATCACATAATATATACATTTTTACCACAATATCATAACATAGTTTTCATATCCAAACTCGTGAAAATGAATTGTGTTTCATGGACACTTCATCATAACATAAATCATTGAATGAAACAGTGTTCATAAACATTTTTCATCATAATCATAAATAATCCAATGAAATAATTAGGATGTAATCATTGGATTGTATCTCTAGTAAATCATATGTTACATAAATGGAAGTTATCTTATATGGAAAATGGTTGTGAAATATCACTTTAAACATTTATTATGGAAAATATTCTTTCTAGTTTGAGCTCGCTTTTTTAAAACATAAATATTTACCAAATATTAAAGAAATTATTTTTAATCAAAATAAAAATGAAAAAACTCAAATAATACTAAATTAATACTATTCTCATAATGGGGAAAAATTCTATTCATGTTGAACATTATAAAACAACGATTTGTTTCAATATTTTGGTAATATTTCAAAAGTAACTCAATCAGAAAATGACAAGAATATTCTTTAAAAAAAAATAAATATGTCATACTTGGGAAAATATTTCCTTAAATCATCATTTGAGAATATAAAATACTTTCACTCAAATTTTTTATAAAATAAAGAGGCAGATGATGATTATTTTTAACCATAATAATAAATAATGTTGATTTTTTATAAAAAAAATTTCAATTATCTCCTGAGTTTACAAAAAGAGTAAAATGAAATGAAAAAATTTATTATCTTCAAATAAACATATTTGAAGAATATAAATTAATTTCATTAGTGGTAGAACACAATATTTCATCATCAAAACCAAAATAAAAAATAATCATCATAGATAATGATATTTTAACATAAATATTTTACAAATTCTATAAATTTTTGACTATATTCCTCGTAAATGAAAAAATATATTTTAATTCCTAAAAATTTCATATTAGTAATCATAATTTATATTTATAAAAATTATATTCACCATAAAAAATAAACATGGGGTGAATTCAATAACTATCTCATATAAACAAATTTAGATGAAAATCAATTACTATTTTGGAAATATTTGGATTCATAAACCCCATCAAAAGTTAGCATAAAATTAAAAATTTATCGTCATTAATATAATTATATTAATAATATAACATGTAAAATTTGAAGAATATACACTATAAAAATTAATTATTTGAAAAAATTGAATATGTCTCCAAAAAAGAAAAAAGAGACAAGAAACACCTTACATGAAGTATTGACGTTATTCATACACATTAAAACCAACTTTATTATAAATATAGATTTATTATAAATAAATTATAGAATCATGAGAATAAATATAATAAAATATATCATTTACATGATTCTTTTTGTCACATGTTTATTAATAATTCGTTGTTAAAATAACATTTTGAGTAATAAGCGCTTCATTTTTCATGTATGTTTTTGTTTAGTTTTTTTCAATCATTTTACATTGATCAGGGTAAAATAAAGTCCATAATTTTTAAACCAATATAAATACCATATAATATAATTATATATTTATTTATAGTGATCAATAAATAATAGATACAAAAAATGAAGTACACCATTTATGGAGACAGTAGATCGTTTGTGCGCATGAACGTTGCTACTATATTCTTGAAGGATGGAATAAAATATTAGTAAATAGTATATCACCTTCATGAAGTATTTTTTATGTCATAGATATCATATATATATTAATTTAATAAATAATTAATACAATCCATCTCAAAATATAATGAAAATCATATCAAATCGCTTCGTGGAGGCGGTTGTCCGTATGAATGCAAGAGTGACATTATCAGATTCCAAAAAACTTGAACGTAAGTAGGTAAATGTGATATTATAATTAAAATAGTAAAATTACTTCAAAAATATAATATTAAAATTTTAAATAATGTTTTATATCCATCCAGGAGAGGTGTTGACATAAAATGATTATTATCAGTTCATGAGGTGGTAGTCCTCCGTACAAACGATCGATGATTTCACAATAACTTTAATGGAAGAGTATATGGATATTGGTTATTCCATTAACATAATAACATATTAATATATAAATGAAACTTATTTTATTTTAAAATAAGAGTTGGAAAATATCTGAAGGGGTGGAAGAAGAAATAAAAAAAATTCCAATTTATGAACAATACACCTTCTTTAGACAATCATCGTAGGTTTTCATCAAAATTCATCATAAGAGTGCATAATAATCAAATTGAGGCCACTATGGCATGTTAATGGATGTAAATAATTTATTTGGATGGGGATTTGATGATAAAAAGTTCATTATCATTTGAATAGGGGAGGTGAGATTGTTTCTTTTTATATGTGTGGGAGTGGATATACTTGGAATGATTGAAAATGAAAAGGAATAACCACACTTTAATCATGAAAAAATGTACCAAAATGCATAATTCTCATTTCCTAAATTATATAAGGACCAAATATGTATAATAAATTGGAATTTTACATGTTATTAGATCATTTTAACCTATATAATTTTAGTTTACCCTTGATAATCCTTTTTTCACCTTAACTGTAGTAATTAATATTTTTTTCTTCTGTTTTTACATTTCATTATGCACAAAACAAATGTTGAGATTATTTTTTAATATAAATTATGATAAAAAAATAATTTAATCCATTTTTGAAAATTCAATTCACTGAAGTGTTAGAATTAAATTTAAAATTAGTCTCCCAGATGCAACGAAAAACCGAGTTTCCAATGAAAATGTTTTATTAAGTGTAGAATTTTTTTTAAACAAAATTTAATTTTAAATTTATTTATATGAAATAAATTTTATTAATTGGAATATTAATGAACTATTTAAATAAAGATTTTAAAATAAAATTTATCATTTAAATTATTTAAATTAAATAAAAGTCTTTAAGAAAAATCAATATTTTTTTACTATAAATGAAAAATTAATCTCTTCATAAAATTTTCAAAAAATAGCTAAAATATAATAATTACATGTAGATTTAAAATCTGAAGTCTATTTTTTCAAATAAATTTTATAAAAGTGGAAAAATTTTAAATTTATAATATCTTCAAAAAAGGATATGAAATCATTTTATGATTAGTAGGTATTTTATGGGAATTTTAATATTTCACTAAAAATTAAATAATTTTAATCAATACATTTACATTATTTAAAACTATTATACTTGAATTTAAAATATTATTATTCTAATTTATAATACAAATTTTAATATCTAAGTTATAACATTCATTTTAACATAATAAAATTTATCATATATCACATTTATATAAAATATAGTGTTGTGTATAGCCTTTAAAATCAACTAAATTATATTTATTTTAAAACAATATCTCATAATGTCGAGGCATGAAAAACTTTGGATCAGACCAAAATCACATGGGATATGTGAGAGAGATTTATAAAAAGAGTTTTTAAGAAATGCCTCATGATCCAAGTCTTAGAAGGTGTGAGGAGATGGGGTTGTGAGGGGTGGTATTTGTAATGGGAAGAGGGATGTTTTTTAATATTATACTAATTAAATTATTATTTTGGAAATGAAAACAAAATTATTGATTCTTGCGACTATATATAATAAATGGTGCATGTAATTTTTTTTCTAGTGGGTTCTTACGTCATCCAAGAATAAAAAAAATCATGTATTTAGCTTATAATGTTAAACACTATATTTTATCATATTTTACTATTCACAAAAGAAATCAAATTTTTGTGAAATTTTTTAAAAATTCTCCATATTAATTTTTTGAAAATTATTTTCGAAATATGAGATTATTTTTTTAATTTTTTTCATTTATTCGATAAAAAGAGACATACTTTTTTTTTCAATTTTCTAACCCATTGAAAAATCAATTTTTTTCTTATAAATTTACCGTATATTATAATAAAACATAATATTAATTTCTAAACCCATTTTATGAAAATAAAACAAATTTATTATAAATATATTTATTTTAAAAGTGAAATTAAAAAAATATACAAACAAAACTTTTATCATTTTTAAAACATTTATTTATATATACTATGATTTAAATTTATAAAGATATAATGTTATATAATTCTGAAATATTATTTTACACATACATTGTTAAGGATTTTATTCAATATTTAATTTTAATATTACTAAGAGTTGGCTTACTTTCAAAATGGTCAAGTTACTTTTCTACGGGTTAGATTATTATAACAATGATAGATTTTTAATGATCATATGATGTTTCTACTTTCTATAAATACAAATTTTTAAATAATTCATAATTAAAATTTATTTTATCTCAAGATTTTCTAGATTTTTATTTTCAATCCTAATACTGCATTACTTGTATTCTACTTTATTTCTAAATCAATGTTCATGAATGAAGCTATTCCATTGGATCGAGTAGATCAAAAAATTTATATTTTCATTATCTTACATTCTATTTGTTATTCCCTTGTAATATTTTCAATTGTATGGAACTTTTTTATTATCAAAATTGTTTTTTTGAAATTAATAAAATTTTATTTAGTTTTTTTAACATGTGGTGAACATGAATTACATGACATTAATAAATATTACTCAATTATGTATTTAGAAGAGAAATTCCATTGATGAAATATTCAATCATTACAACTTCCTCTCAACCTAATACATTATTACCTTTAAATATCAATATCATTTTTATTAAAAGAATATTTCCTCACCTTATTAATTAATACTTCCTCCCATCCTTGTTATTTTACTATTCTTAAGGAATACCCATTTCCCCAAATCCTTCACACTTCATCAATTTATCACTTTTGGATGCCTTCCCAAATACCATCCCCCCTTATTTACCCACAAATTTTTTTTATTGATTTTTCATCCCCATACACTCAAGAAAACACCACCATTGTTTTTCCTTAATTAAATAAAAATACATATTGAAATACCATGACTAGTATTTGTAATCAAAACCTCCCCAACACTGTGAAAATCCTTGAATTGGTATTTCATTGACTAATTATAGATATTTCAAGAATGGTATTGTTGTTATCCTTTTTTTATCATTCTTTTCTTAAAGAAATGTGATTTTATTGGAACATTTATTTTTTTCTTCTATGTGGTGGCTTTCATCTCATTATTTTATTATTATCTAGGATCAAATCCTCCCTTTGAAACAGATATTTAATTTTTCAGCTGAATATGTGTTGGATTACATTGTTCCTTTAATCCACTCTTTTCACCATTATGATAATTGTATCATATAATCCTGATAGATTTATTGCAATATTCTATAGCCTTCCTCAAATCAGTTTGAGGTGAAATAAAAATTCATCGTGTCTTGAAAATTTCTTCTTATATTCTCGTTAATTTATCATTAATATTGCATATTATCAACTCTTTCTCAACCATCTTCAATGAATATTCCTTAATTTCTTCAATATGGGTCAACACATTTCTTATATTTTCCAATTAATCATCTTTATAAAACCCTTTTACCTTTTTAACAAAATATCTAATCTGAGTATCAATAGCCTTTTTCTCCTTATCCGACTTCTTTTTATCTTTCTTGAGTTTTGGGATCATCTCAACAAAACATTTTAACATTCCATTATGTTCCAACTCAAGTTCCATTCTCTCAAATCTATCATTATCTATTGTGGAAAAATATATACATCTATCCACAAGAGAAATAAGAGTGAATTAACAACTAAAATTGTTATATGAGTCATCATATTTTCTTAAAAACACACTTCATTCGATATTATAATTCCTTTAATTATTTTTATTTTTTCTTATTTGGAGAGATTTTTTCATAACCATATAATTTAGATCCCTGAACCTTATTCATTGGGAAAAGTTTTAAATATGATCAATATAATTTGAATTAAATCATCTATGCAATTCCATACATTTTAACTTCTATTTCCCTTTAATATTCTCAGTAATAAGAGAGAAACATTTAGATTGAGATAATCAAAAAATTGGGTACAACCGCGAAAGCGGCACACGACACAAGGAAGAAAATACAGATAAATCTCTAGCCCAGGGACTTGACCTCGCGACCATGCCCCAAACCCCTCCCCACCCTTACCACCCCACCCAAGCATGGGGGGAAAACGTGTTGTCAGTTTAGAAGGTATTGAGGCGGCCTTACCCCACCCACTGTCACACGTCCCCAGCTAGGCCCAAGGTGGCCAACCTTGGGCTTGGTCCAGTTCCCACGATGTCAAGGGGACAAGAGGATCGATGGCGTATGGTACACGTTGCCTTTACGAGGACTCGAACCTAGAACCTCAACGACGGGATGCCACCGCGTTGAACCAACTCACCCAGCCCCTGCGGGAAAACATGTTATCGATTTAGAGGGTATTGAGGTGGCCTTACCCCACCCCCTGTCGCACGTCCCCGGCTAGGATCAATTTGGCCAACCTTGGGCTTGGGCTAGTTCCCACAGAGTCTAGGGGACGAGAGTATCGCTGGAATATGGTGCACGTTCCCTTTGTGAGGACTCGAAACCGAAACCTCAACGATGGGACGCCACCGCATTGAACCAAATCACCTATCCCTCGTGGGAGAAACATGTTGTTGGTTTAGAGGGTATTGAGGGGGCCTTACCCCACCCCATATCGCACATCCATAGCTAGGCCCAAGGTGTCCAACCTTTGGCTTCGGCTAGTTCCCACGGAGTTGAGGGGATGAGAGGATCGCTGGCGTATGGTGCACGTTGCCTTTGCAAGGACTCGAACCCAGAACCTCAACGACATGATGCCACCACCATGAACCAACTCACCTAGCCCCCACGGGAAAATGTGTTGTCGGTTTAGAGGGTACTGAGGCGGCCTTACACCACCCTCTATCGTACATCCCCATCTAGGCCCAAGATGTCCAACCTTGGGCTTGGGCCTGTTCCCATAGAGTTGAGGGGACGAGAGGATCGCTAGCGTATGGTGCACATTGCCTTTGTAAGGACTCGAACCTGGAACCTCAACGACGGGACGCCACCGCCTTGAACCAACTCACCCAGCCCCCACGGGATGCTCATATTGAGATAATTGTTTCTTTATCAATTGCTGATGTCTTGACGTTCTTCACACTTCCCTTTTTCTATTGGATTAAAAGAAAATTTATATCTTTTTTAATTCATGAATTATGGTGACTTCCTCATTTTATGTAAAATATGGACATTGTGTAGTTTATCCAGTGTGATATGTTCTCTGTCTTCCAAAACTGATTTTTCAGGATCAAACTAATCTAGATAGTTCCACATATGCTTCTTCCCAATCATATGGTCATCAAGATTATTATTAAATCTATGAATATTACTAACTATTTAATTCACCAAGGTTTAATATATTTAAATATCTAAATCATCAATCATACACATTTCTTAAAATTTACTACCCTTAATTTAGAGATTTGATTCCTTCACATTGAGATTTCCATCATAGATACTCTGCAATTTACCACATATCCATTTTTTTGGGAAACTACTATCACCATTTTATAAAGATTATCTGAAAAAGAGAGAAATAATATAAATTTATATCTCTCTATATGAATCTATATTTGTTTTATTACCTTATGTCGTTTGGTTACTATTCAATATTGATTGAAACCCAACTATAGCCGCATAAGAAACATCTATCATGAATTAAAGGAGGTAATGAATAATTCTATTCACCATACTATGGTGGGTATTACTATAAATGGCAGAAAATCATCATATATATATTGAATTTTGATTATCCAATTGTCCTTGAATCTTTAGTGGTTTTATCCCTTCGGTAGAAATTTTTAGGATTCGTAATGATTGGATCACTAAGAGGGGTAGGGGTAAATCAATGATCTTAACTTTCTTTAAAAAAATTTCCTTTTAAAATCAAACTCTTGAATTAGTGACATGTGTTGATCCAAAAAATATAATATCCCAACATTTCTTTATCTGATGAAATAAAATACAATGAACTTCACATCATAATTACGTGGTTCAACACCCATTAATACTCATTTCCATGTCGATTAGTCCCCCAAACATTGATTTATGTAGTTCCTCACAAAAAAATTTTCATCACTACGTCCACAATTATCACACACCACATATATAATCCATTAAAATATACAATGTATCTATAAATTATGTTCCAACAAGGATAGATAACACATGGTGATCACTTCACCTCTAGATTCTCCTCGTCCATGATCAAATGGATCAATAGATCTAAAAGTGTATATCATATTCAAGAGAATCAATAGACGATATTGATGCTTATCCCATTGGTGTCCAAAAATCACCAAAATAAGATGATATATTAGTATTCTCCTCTTCCTTCCTTGAAAAATGATTTATCAAGTCTCACTTCCTCAAGTAAATATTATGCCTTACATGTCCTCCATTTTTTTCCAATCATCTTCATTCCCATATCACTCTTATGTGTAATAACACCCCTTCGTAAAATAGGGAGATCATGAATCTAGTCATGGGACACATTTAATCACAATAATGGTCTTAAAAAATCACACAAAACGCCTACTAAATATTCCCAGAAAATCTCCTATAACACTAGAGATAGAACTGAATGTCGGAATTCTATATCATAATGTATTATAGAAAATATCCTTATTTATTCCACTAAATGAAATGATATAAATATCTTCAATTAATGAATAAATAATGGGATAGAAATAAATAATTATTTTATGTCATTCAAGATCAATTCATGCATCACCAAAATTAATTGACCAATATTCCATGCATCAGAGACTAATATTCTTTTTAGAAGTACATAGTGTATAATTGTATGCTATTTTTCCCTCAAATCACTGAAAACCACATGTGTGGTCTCATAATTCTTCCTTTTTTGTACATCTAATTCTCTTTTCAACCATTGTCACACAACCTTAACTATGGGGTTAGACATTTAACTTGTCCTAAAATATAGGTCATCACCAGTTAACCAGGACTTCCTGTAGGGATGAATTCACATTTTTGTTCTAGAAATGCTTCACCAAAGGGATGATCACAATTTTATGCTTTTACGCGATTCCAATTTTTTGAAATTTATACTCAACATTCCATTTGTAATGGTCATGGATTACTACTGTTCTTCTTTTCCAACCTCACCATTTCCACCTTTATGTTGTGTACTTGTACATGTTAGGAATTCATTACAAACCATGCCTTATGATGAAGAATGATTCTCTACATAAAAGAAATTTGGTCTTCTATATACTTCAAACCCCATTCTCAAGAAATCCAACACATACAACATAATCATTTGGGGAAGCTAACAGTCACCCCATTAAGAAATTATTGATAATAATCATATTTATCTTCTAAAACCTACTCCAAATTATTGATAATGTAATTCAATGGTCATAGACTAGGATTTTACCATAATTTATACACATACACATCCACTCCTACCATTATAAATTTTAAGTAGTGGAATGATATCACATGGTTCATTATCAGAGGGCCATTGAAAAATCAATTCGAAGTCTACATGGACTAACATATTATTAAAAATCAAAGATATATAATTAATGAAATCTAACCTATTCATAGAAGGTCATCATGTGATAACAAGTTAGATATAAAAAAAAATCTCAAAAACTGGGTATTCTTAATTAGATTTATGGTAAATCTCTATCACAAATCTCAATACATAACAAAAATAGTTTATACGCATAAAATATAGATCCCCTTTTTTCTAATATTTAATCAACAAAAACTCCTCTTGTAAAATATGGATAACATATTAAATAAATAGTGTGAATATGTGATTATCAAACCATATTTATATATTTCTCTATGATATCTAGAAATTCAGTATTGAAACATTATTCTCAAGAGAGCTACCCCACAAAAGATGCATCCCTAACCTCATAATCACTATGAGGTACTCTATAAAAAACACATTTTCTTCAAAAGCCAGAAATTAAAACCTCAAACACATCCTTCATTTCCCATAATATTAGCATAAGATGTATAATATATTAATGGAATTAATAGGGAACTCAATGTTACATATGGTAAATCATTATGTTTATAGAATCCTATAATAAATTATGATTATTTCTTTTAAATATCAATATCAATATTTTTTGTAACTTAATCCCTCATCTCTAGGATTAATACATCTTCAATTACTTCTGATTATTGTATCTTTAATGTATGATTTTTTTTTTCACATCTTCCAAAATTATTAAATTTATCTCATGCCGATGTATTATTAAATACCATATCCATTTAATCCCATATAAATTTCTATTTTTTATTTTTTATTTTACTATACTTAACTAAATGTTTCCTTTTTTCATTACCCTTTAAAGGCAAAGACATGATGATTCAATATTTTGAGTATTTTTTACTTTAACATTGATAAAATTAATAATATATCTTTAATTGATATTTCCTTGATATAATCAATATTTTCCCAGAATAATGTTGATGTTATCCCCCCATAACCTCTTTTTTCTTTGAGGATTGTGATTTTATTCTAACATTAATTTATAAGGATTTCGGTGGAGATGTTACTATCATTATTTTTATATTCAACTTTTCAACTTTCCATTTTTGATAAAATTTCTATTTTGAGGGTGAATATATGCAGTAATTCCTTGTTACTTAAATTTCATATTTTTAAATTCACGAGGAAATCCTCCTATAATCTCAGTGAATTTCGTGAAATATTCTCCGACCATTCCAAACTTATTTTGAGTTACATGATCAATGTATTTTTTCATGAATAGTTTAACAGATTTGGAGATCAATTTATCCTTATGGTCATATATCATCTTCTCTAACAAAGAAATCCTACAATTTAATTCCTTTATTTATATGAAATAGAAAATCTCCCAATTGATCATCTCAACATATTTATCATTAATAATACACTTTATACTTTCACATAAATCACTAGTTTGAGTAACCATATACTTTTTCTCCTTCTCATGATTTTTATTGTCTTTCTTTTATTGTCTGATCTACTTAATATAATATTTCACATACCTTTATGTTTACACTCACATTATATAATAATTTCCTCATCATAATCACTATTTGAGTAATATGAACCATTCTCCACATGAACAATAAGAGTTAATTTGTATTTATAATTACAATATCTATCTTTAATAATTTCATAATAATATTTTTCTTTTGATACATGGATTCTTATACTTATTATAATTTTACCTCTATTGAGGTATTTCTTATTCCACATCTAATTCACATTCCACTACATTTTTCATTGGAAAAAAATTACAATATGACAAATAAAATTAAAATTAAAAAATTTATAAAATTTATTTCATATCCCTTCCTATTTCACATTATGAATATAATTGAAAAGATACGGGTAATTTGATTGTGATATTCATCTTATTTTGAATGAGTGATGTCTTCGACTTATATACCCTTCCCTTTTATCATTTCATTAAATACATCAACTATATTCGCTGTATTCTTGGAAGATTCCAACTTCCCCATTTTATATATAATAAGAATATTTTGTAGTTCGTCTAGTGAGAGATATTATTGATCATCCAATTCTAATACCTTGGTATCAAACTGATTCAACATGTTCCTTATATGATTATTCACAATAGCTAAGTCTTTAAGTTTCTCATTGAATAGTTGAAAATTACTAATTATTTCATTTACTCTAGTGAAATAGGTATCTACATCTTGATCTATAATCATATTAATGTATTAAAAATATACACCTCCAAATTTAGATATTTTCATCCTTCATATTTAATTTATCCTTATTAAAGCTCCATAATTTATCCTATATATTTTCTACTATTCGAATACACATCAATTTGGTGGATAAATTCTCTGATAATGGAATCCAAAATTTTTGTTTGGTCCTTTTTATCCATCACTATATTTGTTTTATCAGAATAAGACATATGAAAATTAATCAAAAAAATTTAAAAATACTCTTGTGGTATGGCGTACATCATAACTGATTGAAAGGAGGTAAGAAAGAGTTTAATTTTAAAAATTTTCATTTTTTTTCAATAAAATAATAGAACAACTTAGATGTTCATAAAATTATGATTGTCCATTTCTCCATGGATCTTTAGAGGTAGCCTCCCATGTATATAAACCTTTAAGATCTAACCTTATTAGGCCACTAAGAACATATTTTATATTATTAATCATATTTTTATTTAGTCAGTCTCACATATTTGAACTCAGCCTCTTAAAATAGTTAAGGTTATCGATCTAGTCGATTAAATCTATCAAACTTTTGTTTCATTCAAAAATAAATGATAAATCACAACATGTATTATTTAAAATATTTTTCACTCATGACTACTCCTTTTCATGTCTGTCAGTCCCTCCAACATGGATTCATCCACTAATTCACAAAATTACTTACAACACTAACTCTATAGTGTTTTTATACTACATATAGAATCAATTAGATGATACAATGTCCCATTAAAATTTGATCTAATAAGGAAAAACAATGTCTGATGATCACTTTGTATCTTGATTCTATTACTCAACAAATAGATGAAAAAATAGATGTGTATGTTTACTTATTATTCATAACTATAAATAGTTAAAAATGATTCTCATCACATTATTGTAAACGACTCAACCAAATTATATGTTATAGGGGGATTATCTTATTAGTACTATGATATGGGATCTATCGAGTCTAACTTCTTCTTGAAGAAATTATTCATCAAACATGAACCCTTTTTGAATCCTCTCCCCTTCTATCTCATATCACTTCTATAGGTTTCAATACTCCATTCTAAAAAAGGGAGATCATGCACTCCTTTAAGGTTCAGCTTTTATATCTATAATGTCCTTCAAAAGAGAAACATAATTCATTAACAAACTGTCCATGAAATATTCCAAAACTAGAACCTCATTACTATTGTTGTTCCTTCTCAATCATCATATATTGTGGAATAATTATTCATTTATTCCATAAAATGTAATTCTATAAAATCCCCAAATTTATACTTGATTAACTCTCTAAAACATAGTAAAAATAATTATGGAATCATTCGAGATCATTTCATGAATCACTATAATTATTTCAAAAAATTTCCCCAAGTCACATCCCGAAAAAGAATTCACCATGGTGCACTATATAATTTTTTTGTTTGTTTTTCCTCCACACGTATATCATCAGATTTTTGGTCTCATTTTTTAATCATTGTTTCCTTCCACTTATCCTAGTAATGATGGATTCCCTCAACCATGAGCATGCTCTTTTACTTTTGTCCCTTTTTTCTTGTCACTTCACTTGTTAACCATGTCTACACCACCATAGCTATGGGGGATGATGTCCTAACCATACTAAAATATATTTAATCACTTATAAACCATATATTTCTTCAGAGATTAACTCTTATTTATAGATTGTCCATATAGTTCTACAAGTAAACATTGAATGTGGTATCCATATAGGTTTCCTATTTTGTGATTTTTTTTCTTAATAAACAATATGAAATGTGTTAAGACTAATCCAACCCCAATTATCCACCCTCACCATGACCACCCTAGGAAATGTATATAAAATTATTAGGAATTATTAAAACTTCATTATTTACGAAAATACATAGTTATTATCTAAAAATCCATGATTCTCTTATTTAGACTTCAATCCTTATTGTAAAAAAATCCATGAAATCAAGAAAAAACCATTTAGAAATCTAAAAAACTAACCTTTTGGTACTAGTCTTGGATTTTTTTCATAGGGGGAGGTAGATGATAAAATAATATCCATAATTATTTAGGTTGTAAATGAATCATAGTAATCACCAATTCAAAAGAAATAGTCAATAGAATTCATATTCTATTGGTCTATTAATATCATTTACTACTATGAATCTGTAATAAATTATGTTGAGGCACCAGATTTATTGATGTGTCACCAATTATGTTTATGTAATAATAAATTTTCTTATATAATATTTTTGTATACCACTAAATTTTTATATTACCTCTACTATTAATTCATGGAAAATGATGGAACTAAAAAATAGTAATATAATAATAATTGATTGAATTTACATATTTTACGTAAATTGGTATTATAAATAAAAATAAAAAACACTTTATTATATTAAGAAATTTTTGGATCAATCCATTATATTTAAATAATGTGACCTTGTGAAGATATAGGAATACTTTTATGAAACAGAAATTCCATCACTATGAGTTGGTGAATCTCTATGAAACAAAAGATATAAACATTCTTTTATATTTTATTTTTTATTCTAATAAGAATATTATAAAGTCAAATACATGATTCAACTACCATCACCACAATACAATTTTATTATATTTTGATATAAATATGTGACTGGTGTATCATCCTCTTGATCATTTACTCTTAGATCGTTATCGTAAATCTTGGTTTGTGATGTAATTTACATAACTATATGACAAGGGTATACCATTGGGATTTAAGATAGATAATTACTAAGCATAATGAACATCATGGGGGTCAGGGGGGGGGGGTGTTGAATGTGTTTGTCCATGATCAAAAGGAATAAAGTAATATAAAATTATATATATACATTTTCCATACATGAAATGAATATATATTTATATTTATATATATTTATATATATTGGACAAAAAGGTTCTCTGTATTTTCCTTTGGTTGGAAATCGTAACTAGAATAGCTTAAATTAATCAAGGTCCAAATAACAGTCCCTATATTATTTATATTTATTTATTTTATCCCAAACTTTTTTCTATTATTTAAAATAGAAGAGGCTTATGGGAAGTAACTTGGATTTTTCTAAGGGTTAATTTTTAAGCTTTTGAGACAGACAATCATTGTTTATTTTCTTTTTAGAATTATATAAATTTTCATAAGCTATAAATAGTGAGGGCCTAGTGAGTGGACACCAAAATTTTTCATAAGATTCAATTTTTTAGGTTTTCAATCTATCCAATACTATATCTCTTTTACATTCCATTAATTATCTTATAAGTCAGGCAATTGAAGAAATTTTTTAAGGCCTGATAACTTTTGACTAGATATTTCTAGGGTTTCATGTCATATATATTTTATGAATTGATGTGATAGTATATATAATGATAATTGAATGGTAAACACAAAATATATTTATGATCCCCATGAAAATATAGAAATCATCAAGGACTAATGCAGACAACTTATGGTCATGATTCTAGGTCCATATCATTATTGATGTCCCTGTGAAGATATAAATGTAATTTATGGTCATAGTTATTTGACCAATTAAGGTATTTTTGTAGGATCATATTTCATTTTCTAATAATGAGTTTTCCTTTATAGTTCCATGGGTAGAGTTTACCCAAACTGAATGATGTTCAACACTAATATCAAAAAATATAGGCAAAATGTGTTGTACATAGATTAAGATTATTATACTATAAGAAATAGTGATATGGGTATGACAACCCAAATGCAGCATAGGAACCAAGAGTTCATCAAACCCACAAAACAATATTGAGAATGATGTAAAACATATATCTAATTATGTGACATGGGAAGTGATGAAATGGAACAAGTATATTGATACTGACCATTGATCAAATCAGAATAATGGGTTTCACAAATGTATTGTTAAGGTACATGGGGTTATAGGACCTTCCCATCATAAGGAAAATATACATTTGGTTGAGTAAAATATGGCCAGATATTCATCATATATGTTGTCTCTATGTAGCATGACAAATTTAGAATCCTGTAGACTCATTACTAATATCCATGAATGGGTCTTACTACATAAGCACTTATCTTATAATTTGGGGCATATGGGATGAAGATATCTAAAATGTGGTTATAATTCAATAGTATAAAACTAACCATTGTGGTCTCATTATTGGAGATTTTTGTGGAGTGAAAATGCATGATGAAATCAAGATACAGATTAGATAGATCGTTCAAATTACATTACATATCCTGTGAGAATAGAATTCAATCCACATATAGTTTTCTAATATATTTTTGTGCATATTTGGTGCATATATAAGGGATATGATGATGGATTCATCAAAATATAGGACCATCAAAAAAACCTGACATGAATAAAGATGAGAAAAACTGGGATACAGAGGGGAATTAATGTTGATTATATTTTATCATCCTAACACAAGGTTAATTAGGGAAACCCTGACATGAATTGAGTGACCAAAGTTTTATAGGTTTGTATAGAAAGTGGGATAAGATAACAATTGTTGAGAGTTCTAATATAGATGATCCAAACATAACTGTATATCCTAAAATTACAAGAATCAATAAAAAAGTAATTCATAACATGTATTTATGATAATCCAACTCATTTTCATGGAATATACTATTGAAATAAATGTTAATCCTAGTGAAAAATGGGATAAAAACACAATTTAATTTTTAAATATCTTATAACCAATAGTATGGTGTAAATAAATTATTTTGGATGGGTTTGAGATGAGTGATCTTTGATATCCATATTTATCCTAGGATACTAGGAATCAATACATAAGAAAATAATTAAAGGCATCCTTGTTGATCTTGGATCAGGTTCATGTGAATATAAACAAGTTTATTCTTAGTATAGGGTCATTGTAGAAGTCTTATCAAGACTTGGTAAACCTATACACTATAAAATATTACAATGATATGGCTTGTATGTAGGGGTAGTGGGTTATATGGAAAGTACAACTCTATGTACTTTAATGATTTTTATGTTAGACCACATGTCATATAGTTTAACTTCATATTATAGGTAATATATAGAAATGAAAATTTATAAGAATAATAATCTTGAATCATGGATTTTACGATTTTAAAATGAATAATCAAATAGAGGAATTTATTATCAAAGTACAATGACAATAGAGGAAAACTTGATGTGAATTGATGAAGTCCCATACCACATGATAAGGTGAGAATTTGATATGGATGGAATTCATGTATAGGTATTAGATAAATGATCTAGATTTCACAGTATATCCCAAACTATAAAAAATAGATCCATACATTATTATTGATAAAAAATGACTTCACAGTACATGATCAGATTTTAAAATACTTTATATCAATGGGAATTCCATATATATAAGGGGGTTCTATAGTTTTGAGATTCATCAATTGGAATGAGATATATGATCTAGATGTCACTACATATCCTGATTTATTGATAATCAGGACGCATATAGTTCGTTATATATGAATGATTTCTCATAGCTTAAGGTACTTTTCAAGAAACCCCACATGAATAAGGAGAAGTAATACTATAGGATGGAGTAACATATCAAATGAAAAATGGGAATCCATTATTTTACCAAGATAATGGATTTTAGAATTTTTTTCATATAATGTGGAAAATAGAATCAAAATATCAATAGATTTTTTAAAGGATCTATGAACATAAATGACTCATGTGCATGAGAGAAAAAGATTAATATATATGTGATTTTTTTATAGAAGGAAGTGTAAAATTGAATATTAATTGGTAATGTTATTATCACTGGGGAAGTATTAGGAATTGATATGGGATCTATGGATGGTCCTGAGTTGATATATCTAAGAATCACTACATATCTTGTGATAATGGTAATTAAGTGACACATAGTCCCCAAGAGGTTGTTTTTTCTAGTGTAAGCTTAGAAAAAGATGTTGGAATTATATATATACCCACTTTAGGAGATCCATGTTTCATTATATGGTCTATTAGTATGGAAATGTTAGATTACTCGATGTGAATTAGTGAATTATTTCACAAATAGTGTTAAAGTCAATGTATTTTATGGAAAGACCCATGAAAATTAATCCAGGTTCCACTACATATCCCAAGATTATAGGAATCCTACCACACACAGTTCTTAATAGTTATATGCATATATTTTGATATTTTGTATGGGAATGATATATTAATTGCATACCAATATTGTGTTTTCGAATGGAATGTGATCCACAAATACACGATGAAAAAATCCATGGAAAGGTAGGGAATTTTATCATATCATAGGTTTACGAATAGGGAACCATACATTGGGGAATCTTATATGTATATGGATCTCTTTTATGTAAATTAATTTGTTTCAGACAAACCACTATAATAGTTTAAAGGATACACACTTCAGAACTTATATTTTATAGTTTATCATATTGTGAATTGGACCTATGATCTATGTTGTTTAATAGAATAAGATGATGAAATTTATGTCATACAGTTTAACATTATAGGACTAGGATTGTCTCTAAGTCATTTAAAGTCAAATAAAATGGACATTTATGTCACCAATATAATGTGATAAATCTTATTTATTAATATTTTTTTATTGTTGGAGTGACATTGTCTCTGTAAATTATAATATGTGAGTGATATTAGTTAAATTTGACCTTCCAAATAGAATATGGCCATTCACATTTTAGCTTATACATCAGTGGTTTCATCCTGATTATCATAGTAGTCATCCTATACAATACTAATCCGGCTTGAATGAATGAGTATATTAAAAAAATACTATTTAATTCTATTCTGACATGATTTTTATGAATATAAAATTTCTCTAGTTTATGTAGCATTTTCTCATCAATTCATTTGAATTATTCCACTTAGATCTAAGACTACTCATATTTGGATAATAGATCATTGTTGGTGATTATATGTAAGGAATATGCATCCTTAATAGGTGGGAATACTTATTTCCTTTATAAAACTATTTATTGGGTTTATTGCATATATGTGGGATTAATGGTGTGATAAATACACAAATCATTTAGGATCTTCTCTAGAGAATACATCTTTTCATTATCCACCATATTCCTAAGGATATTAGATAGAGATTTGTTATAGGGATATATTTTTATGTTTTCCACATTAAGTTATCTTGATGAATGGATGCAATGGATATTTTTATCATGGTGTAGGTTATGTAATATGAAAAAACAAAATTGGATTCATTATCCACCAATATTCTCAGAGGGACGGTAATTAAAGTAAGTATATTTTAAGTTATTAAATTGATGAAAACATTGTTCTGATTCCACTAGGGGAACTTATTTATTTAATTCATATAAAAATATCAGAAAAATTATGAATGAAATTTAATTTAATGGATATTGATGGCTGATAAGAACTGACAGAATCATTATTGGACATAAAAAATGGCTAGGACTAGTTTGTTATGTGAAAAATATCTAGGGTTATTGAATGATGTGGATATAATTTTAACATGTTTTTTACATCATATCTCAGATATATTAATCAATTTTCAATCAAATACGTGGTTAATTTTTTTTTTAATTTGATCAATTATTTTCATGTTCTAATTCATTTAAAAATTAAATAACATTTTAATTTTTTTTAAAATTTTTAATGTCCATTTTCAGAATTTTTTTCATTTGGTAGGGAAAATTTTTCTATTGATTTTGTTGAATTTGATACAACAAGTTAGAGATTTATTTTTTTGTTTAATATCCAAAATCTGTAAAATTAATGGATTAATAAGTATAGAAATTAAATTATTTTAATTAATTTAATTTTGGACTATAGATAATAATTTTTTTTCGAATTTATTTTTTTGGAGTTCATGTAATTAAATTTTTGGTTTTTTTAATTAATTTGAATCACTAAAATATTCTTGGGAGATTTGGATTTTAATTATGGTTCTTGTTAATGTGAATTCTAATATCATGGTGTTGAGGGCATACATCCAAGAAGATATCTACCATTTTAGTGCTTCCATCAGTTTTCATCTAGAATAATGTTCCTTCTACCATTTAGTTCTTCAAATACCATTCCATTTTTTCCAACTACTATCGCATGTACTACTTCCATTAGAAGTTAGAAAGATATACTATCATTGTTGGAGTTGAATCTTTCTTGAAGCAAAAATTTTTTAGATTTGGGTAAACTGAATCCATCATCCAACTCAATGGATCATCCTGATGAAGCAAAGGAAGGTGCACATAAGTTGTAAGGTGGGTGTGAAAGATTGAAATCTATGTGCATGACTCTTACGAAACCAATGCATCATCAATTCTTCCCCTTCAGTGGAGGTAACACAAACAACTATGTCATCCATTTGAAAGATATCCTTGTTTCCTGTAGGAAACAACATCCACATGTAAGGATTTTGTGCAACCAATGTGAAATCAGTCTTCACCCTGTATGATCATATACCATGGATAAGGAAGGGGATGTGTGTAATACCTATTCGATTCCTAAATTATTACACACCATCACTAAATATATTTTCTATTAGAAGAAGGACACCAACTTATTTAGGGTGATCGTACAGAAGTCAAAACTCCACTCTTATACGGATAAGAATGATATTCCGAGACATTATGAAAGAATGTAATCCTCAAGGTAGAGATCATACGTGACAGGTTCCATGTGGGTCCTCCATTAAGTGATCCCTTAGTTTTCTAATCATCACACAACCTAATTCATCATAATTATAAAGAATGAAATGAATCCTCATGAATGTAACACTCTAATGTGTTGTGTATCTCATGGCTCTGCGTGAAATCCTCTAATCTTTCATACATTCACTATTTGAAGCTCCATGGATTTCCATTATGATGTTGAACCATGTTTGAGTACCTATTTTATGATACTCACATGCCTAACAAGAAACCCTTGCTTGAAAACATCCTAGAACGCATGAAATAATTTCATGGTGTCTACAGAGATGTCCCCTATGTTCATTGTGTTTGTGTTACCAAACCGTTGGCTTCTCAGCATAGGTATGCTAATTGAATTTTATTCTCAGCATAGGAATGCTATCATGGTCCTCCTGATCGAACAATCCATCATACGATCACACCAGGTCATTAACTAATCCTTGTCTCAATCATGAATTCATGTGTTAAAGTTATTTAATCCAAAGTTCTACTGAGTGCATCCACCCATGTTTGAGATTTATGATGAAAAACATCCCAGTACCATCATCCTTAGAACATGATGTTACATTGTCTCCTTATCCTATGAAACAAGTGTAGGATACTCCATTTTTTTCTTTCATGGGATGGTCTTAAGGCATCCTATCCTCACACAAAATGAGATCCTCCTCACATGGAACTATATCACACACACAAGGAATTAAATCCTCCCTAGGAAGATACTACGTGTAATCCCCAAACTATCATTTTTTGGTGAATATTTTGGTAAATGAACATAAGGTCTATAACTTCCTCACGTTTTTCACACCAATCAGGACTCACATAGTCTTATAGGTTAGCAGTGACCATGATACCTATCCACATCCACCTATAAGAATCTTCCATGGTCAAACCCCACCCATATCATGTCCCCCAAAATGGAGCACTTCTATGTGTAAGCCCCCAATCATATACACCACATCCATGTAAATACTTATATGATTTAAGACCCAATTCCCCTATCCAAACTATGGGCTCTTTATTTACGAAACTATTATGATACATAGGAAGCCGCTCTGAGGTATGAGCCCTAAATTCGGCACGTTCTGCCTATTCCACCCAAAACCCAACACTCCATCCAAATCCACCCTAATTTATCACATGCTACTAAATCCATGTAAGATCATGCCACCCACTCTAGAAGATCTCAAGAATAATCCCCACACCATTAAACCAATATAAATACTCATGAGATGGGCAACACCAATGCATAATCCCCACACCATCCAACCAAGATAAATCATCTTGCGACGGGAACCTCCCATGTGTAAGTCCCACACCATCTGACCAATAGTATTTCTATTGTAATGGATAGATTCTATGTGTATTCCCTATACCATACTTTACTGAAAAAACTCTCATGATTCAAGAATCCTTACCACATGATGTTAAACTACATGTACCAGTCTCATCATATGATCATAAAATATGGAATGGAATTATGTGGATTTTTATCCCTATCTTCTAAATAGGACATGTGTGACACCTCTCTAAGGATCAATACTATCCAAAGTAAACCTTGGCATCCTTATAATAGGGGTGAACCTCCCTAATCCACCTATAAGGGTGTCCATATCAATCCTCAAGGTTTAACATCTTCCCTTTATGGGACACACCTCTTATGTCAAACACCATGGGTGTTCAGATCCATCTGCATTTACGGTGTTACATCTTCCCCTTATGGTACACATCATACGGGTTAGACTCCACTAGTTTCTTTCTCAATGCCCCATTAAACATTTCAAGTGCTCCCTCCTAGGGATATACCACCTTGATTCACCTTCATGGGGAATTATGATCAATTTCTTCCAGTCTCCACAAGATGTGAAACTCATGACCTATCACATACTAATACCTCATTCTAAACATGGGATTACTAAGGTGAAATACAAGGATGATATGATCCAATGGAATGATCTACCTCTTGACAAACATTATATGCCTTAGGAAAAAGCCTTGGGAGATATTATTTTAGCATCAGAAGCCTCATGATCAAAAATGGATTCCTTCGGTTCTATGACCATGATTCCTCAATGAGGATACCTCTTATGAGTAAGAATATAGGTTAAATTTTTTTGTAGAGTCTAGATATGCCAGATATGTCCAATGTGACTACTCTCCTCACAAAAGGATGCTTCCCTATCAACACCCATTGGGATGTCTACACAGATACAACATAATTAATCTTAATCCAAAAAGATAGAGTAATGGGAATGTGTTCCACAAACATTACATAACTCCATGAGGGAGACCTATATTAGGATATGAGCTTTACAAACTAATATAATAAGGGTAAATTAACATTCAATCATCCCATTTTGATCAATGATAAGACATCACTGATGAAAGTGATGAAAGCCACCGCCTTTGGAGATGGTAAATTCAAGAAAATAAGAGCACCAATGCACATTTACATTTTGGTGGTGGACCCAATGAATGTGTCAGAAATAGAAATGGATAACCTGGCATGAATCTATTCACCTATAATTGTGGATCAGTATGATTCAATACATAAGAATATTTTTATATCACCAGATCTATCTATCTAGCACTAGGACCCACAAATAAAATTGTGGGCATTATATGGAACTCACTAGAAATTTGGGTATTAAATATTTTGTTCATTCCAGTCTAGAAAATTCTTAGCATGAACATATCTCCTTCAATGGAACATTGGATGATTCTATGGAATTAGGAATTGATTTCTTGTACCCATACTAATAGAGGAATCCTCCTTCTTTGTGGGACCCATGCTATAGGAAACCAAATTCCCACTACCTACAGATACAGTGGTAGGAGAAATGTCAACATGTTAATCACACAAAACTCCTTCTCAGCAATGACTTCAGTAGAGACTATAGCTACTGGGCACATTGTGCATCCAATAACCAGTATGGAGGCCCTCCTTGTAATGATGTTCCTCAACACGGAGGTCCTCCCCATGTCTAGTATGATCTATGTAAAGGCCCTCTTCCTAGCTCTCACAATAAACATGGAGGTCTAACCCTTTTTCCTTCCATACTAATTAAAGGTCCTCTATACTACATCAATATCTAGAGTGAAGGTAATCTCCTCTCTCACAATAGTTCTTGAAAAGTTCCTCCCCCACTCCAACAACTTCTGATGTGGAGGTCATCCTCATATCCTATAAAATCAATGTAGAGGTCCTACTCATGACACCTCTCATTAGAAAAAATTTCATCCACATTCCAAATAACATCCCTTCTCTGAAGACCCATCTTAGGTTATAAGGGAGAACTGTCACCAAAAGAGGTAGAATTTCAAGAATCTCTAAGTCGTTGTTAATCATGTTTGATTCTATGATTTTTAAATAGAATGAAATTAAATGATGGAGCCTTCACTCCAGTCCTATACATCATAGTCTAGGGTAGGATCCAATTAGGTGATATTCATCATTTCCAAAGGTGAGATAAAAAATATCCCCAAATCCCTTCACAGGTACATGAAGGTGGTGGGATATTTGGCTCCCTTTCAAGGTATCATAGTAAACTCATCCCTATCATTGACAGTTACATTTACTACCTCTAACATAGATTATAGAGAGTTGTTCTAGAGTTTTATAGATGAAGAGCATCCAAAATACCTATCATTGATTACCACTGAACTCAAAATTGAGGAAATGGTAAACACCTAGTCCTACAGGGGCATAATAAAATGGTGGATGCTGCCTTAGAGAGACAACCTAGTGTTCATCTAACAGTCAGCTCATACAGTGGATCCTTCATTGGCCAACCCACCATTAAACTAATCTAAATAAGTGAAACTGCCAATTTATCATCCAACAATGATTGAATATTTGAAAAACCAAGAGCCATACCCCGCTTCTGAACAAGGAGGCATGTAGGATACTACAGATGGAAGTCAGTTGTTAGTTGTTTTCTAGCCAATTGTAACTCTCAAATTATCTATCCAAGAGTCCCCCACCTTGAAATAGATCACATGTTTCCTTAAGACCATCTAGGTGGTTCATTATTGTCTCTGTGACCATCAACAGGTCTACCATAGAATTTGTGATCATTTTTTTGACATCAATCAATAATGTCACATGGTTGAGTTGGATGTACTATGAGTGGATAAGGATATTGAGTCACCAAACTACCACCAGAACCAAAAATAGAGATTAGTCCAGAGATTTAAAGTGATTGGTAGATCTTTGAAGAGGGGCCTTTATATGTGCAGATCCGGGGATGGGGATAATATGTTGTTCTCTACTAATTTCATATCCTACAACAACCATACCTACATGGTGATATTGAGTATATGACTCTTGGTACCTTCATGTTTTATATGGTCATCTGTGATATATCAACTAAGGATAGGGACACCAAATGTCGCATTTTATAGAGAGAAAATTCCCCATAGTTCAGTGTAGTATTAGGTGGACCCCCACATAAGTGTCTGCACTCACCTAATATGGAAGGCAGTCAGCCTTGGGGAACCCTACTAATCATTTTTTTCTAACGATAATGTTAACAAGGATAAGGGACCAATTAATCCCTCTTATCCATATGATTTTTCATAGAAGACATATGTTTATCTCGTTATCACCCCCTTGAAACAGCGAGTAACAAATAAAAAAAGTATCATCAATGACCTCTATGTTGAGAGGAGCCAAAATTATTGCACTCCTCAATAAGATCATGTTCATTATCTTCTAGTGAAGCAGGATAACCCAAAATTCATTCTCATCCAATTTCTCCTAATTGATCCTTATGATCCATCACATCCAAATAGGGCAGAGACTGAGGCTTATTGAAAATGTATTTGATATGTGTCTCCAAATCCACTTGATTATCATGATAACCTTACTCGGGACCCATATTAAGCCACTACATAATCCACTACATAATCTACACCATGAGCCAATGGGAATTCAGAATGTGTTGATGTGAATATAAATGCATTGGTGGATAGGGATCCTCATCAGGATAATAACTCCCACCAAGAGGATCAGATAGTTTCTCTCATCACTTCCTCAGATAAATAGAGATGCGATTAGTGGAAATACCACATGATAGCTAGCCTTACCCAACATCAGTGAATGAAATGAGATCACCACAAGATTTTGGGAGTCCTACCTTCACTACTTCAATGGGATGAGAATCCCACTACAGCATCTCACCGACTTCCTCTCAAGGTACAGACCAATGTTGGGAACCCTAGAGAAAAAATAAGCATCCAAGCTCAGTTGTTTTTATATACATTTGAAGGACATATGTTTTCTTGGTATAATGTGTTTCACATTGGGTCCCTAGATGGTTTGGAAGATCTCAAAAAGATATTTATCTACTAGTTCAGCTACACCATGCACAATACAAGTATTTTTGACCACTTCACATGAATGAAACTTATAGATGATCAGATCACATACTTTTTCACTTTATGGAATCACCTTATGTATTAACTCAATATCATTTTAAATGAGGAGAATATACTAAGAATGTGCGTTGGGAATGTTAATACTGATTTGGTCCCTTCCCTATCCACATAGGGCTTATTGGGTGGATTTTGGGTTTTTTCTTACAAGGCTCAGTGGTTAGAGGAGTCCTTGTAGTAGGCCATAGAGGCACATTCATTTCATATTCAAGAAAATGCAAGATTAACCATCAAGGTAGATAATTCCACCACCATATAGGGAGAGACCACTGAGGTGGTAGAGATATTACTAGTCGAGACTTACCTTGTGCGGCCTCACCGAGTGAAGAAACCTCATCATTCTCATCCTCACCCAATGCCAAATTGGTAGGTTCTGACTTATAAATAATATCCACTTAAGAGAGATAATGAATCTCCAACCCTTTATCAGGCTACATCCCCTATGTAGGTAAATTCTCCTATAGCACCTTTCCAAGATAGGATAAACCACAACTCTTCCTTCAAGGAAGCACATGTTTATGGTTATTTATAGAGTTCCTCATATGACGGGGTTCTGAAACTCCCAGACTGTAGGATACCATATGAGTTTGAGCTCACTGATAATCCTGACCACTAACCCTACCACATACTTCTTGGAAATACCATTAAAGAACGATATGTGATAATGGAATGGCACCATTAACAAGTTTAAAATGTTGTGGTACTATTGGGATGCATCTAAACACTGGTGACATGCATCTTTACTTATCCAGAGAGTGATAATGAGGGTTACAATGAATAGAATTTGGTTTCCAACTGCTAGACCTAGATATATGATGACTGGTTGGATATTAGAGAAGTATCTCACACCCATGGAATCATGTGTACCCTCTTAGGGTGGCACGAACCTCATGAAGTCACCACACCTTATCCTAATAATACTTCTACATCCACTTCATAACCTTCCACATCTCTTAATAGAAGATGCCGAATGGGAAAGGGAGTTCAATGTCCCCCACTAGTTCTAAATCCTTCCTAAACTCATGGCAATTTCATGCCCCCAAAGATTCAAATATCCCCCAGAGTCCATCCAATATTTGAATAATCCTCTAAAAATAGTCAGAAGTATGCCTCCATGAATACTGTCAAGCCGGTTGATCCCTACATGTTTCATGGTGATGAGGAAAATTAGGAAATTCCTCTAAGTTTCTCTAGTCTACATCATCTAAAAAGAATTCATGGACATGTGAATAACTAAAATTTTCATGTCAGTTCTTCTGGAAAAGAAATGAATGTTATAGATACCATGTAGTTGGTTTGGTGAAGAGATCAGTAGGCACAGTCCTCCAAGCCCACCCGTCAGACAAGCCACCATAGCTAACCATGAAAATTGACCAAGAAGAAAAACTATGGCAACACCTTTATTGACTACATACCACTAAATCCAGGCCTTATCTAGATGACCATCATATGATTTTACTTCTAGGATTGTTTTATGATAGGAAACATTATATTTATAGTTCTGAACAAAATCTAGTGGTTCAGTTAGTTTTACTCACCATGCCTGTTGCCATAGAGTAACCTTGTGTAAGAATAAATGTGTGTTTAGTGCATATATATGATGTTATAGAGAACCTCACTTACATTCCTTTAAAATTATCAATCCTAAAGGCCCTCCACCTATCATAATAGACCCATGTAGAATCCTTGAAAATTATCCTTTAATTTAAAAAAATCTAGATGCCACAAATACCTTCTATAATGAATAATTAATGCAAGAAGAATTGAATTCCAATATCTCATTCTCCAGATAATATGAGGGCTCCCTTGTACATGGCCACATATTCTTATTTTACATCATAGGTCAGTTAAATTTCATGGAAGTATGCAACTACCTAGTGGAAATGGGTTCTAAGATCAATCTCATCTTGACCCAGAATCTCTATAATATGGGACTGACTAAAGAGGATTTAAGTCCATCTGACGTGATGGTTTAGGGTTATGATTGGAATGAGAAGAGACTATATGGAATAATTTGTTTAAAGACCTAGTTTGGTGGTTTTTATGAAAACACTAAATTCATGTCTATCTCATAGGATACCTCCTATAATGCATTGATGGGTAGTCCATGGATCCATCTGTATGTAGTAGTTACCTCCTCATATCACAAATTTCTCATATACTCCCTCAACAACCAATTTGGCATGATCCAAGGCGATGGATCCCCCTTCAACTCTTGTGAGTCCCTCTATATATATTCCATATATAATAACATGATTTAATATACGGATCAAACCAATGTGGTTGATCACACAACCATTGTAGCCTACCCATGGACAGACTTGGATGATTCTTTTAACCCCCCGATTCACCATTTGGTGGTCATGATGATATACATGCATAATTTATTATTCATTTCTGGGAGGACAAATTTTCAAGTCCCTAATAATAAAAAACTTCATAATACTACGTCATATTCCTCCATAGTTCAGTTTCAAGTGGTACCAAAAATCCCTACCCTGTAAGGTACTGATTGGGTCACCCCATGGTGACAATAGTACATCACACACACTTGTTTCTCTGATATGGGTTGACCTAAAATAATACGACACACCACCATTTATTTGACATCAATCATGGACCCCATTGTAAAAATATGGATAGAATTGGCATGAAAACCTCAATCTTCATGGATTCATTAGAGCAAGAGTCTCCATGCGGGGATTCCCCATCTCCCCAGGTAGGAACTGGTGTTCCCCCATAATCAGATATCTCCTCACACTGATTCCCCTACCTCAGATAATGCATATGATTTTTAATATTCTCCTCCATCATTAAAAGATAATTTGTCTACAATTATTGATGAGATTGCTGAGGTGAACATTGGTATGGAAGCATATCTAATGCCAACGCTGGTCAGCATGGCTATGCCTCTAAAAAAATAGCAGTAGTACATGGATTTCATAAAGCAACACCATAATGTGTTCACCTAGAGTTATAATGAGATTACAGTAATATACCCTTATTTCTTCTTACACTATATTTTCTCTCAATGATTCATCATAGATTCAAGTATTATCTTAGGAAAACACTCACTTCTCTTCCTTTCAATTCATGGTTGAGGACGGAGTTGATAAGCTCATAAATGCAAATTAATCAAGGAGGATCAATACCTTAAGTGGCTAGCCAATGATGTTTTAGTCAAGATTAAGAATATGTAGATATGATTTTGTATTGCATTTATGACCTCAACCAACACTATTCAAAGTATTATTTTCCCCTTCCAATGATGGATATATTGATCATTTCCATACATAGGTTTCATGATCTATCTTTCATGGATTGATATTATAGATACAATCATATCTGAATGGCCATCAATGATGAAGATTTTTCCACCTTTAGAGTGATGAAATTAATTTTTTTCTATCAGGTAATGCCATTAAATATGAAGACCAATTGAGCCACTTATCATCAATCCATACCGAAAAGTATCAAACCAATCCTAATGATGCTATTGGAATGCTACACTGATTATTTAGTGGTACAATACTACCATTATTAGGACCATTTTATAGATATTGAGAATGTATTCAGATTCCTATTCTCCTGGAAACTGAAGATTAACTCCTTAAAGTGATATTTCTAGGTTACCTATGGGTTTTTTATCAGCTTCATTTTTTGAAATAGAGGCATTGAGATTGACTAATAGAAGACCAGGGCCATCTTCCAGATTCCACCTCTGTGCAATCTTTGGGAGATCCAAGGCCTTCAAGGGTACATATCATATATTCATCGATTCATTACGAATACTTCCATAGTGTGTTGGCCCTTTTCTATGATCATTAAGAATGGTAATGTCTAGAATTTGGATAAAGAGTTCCCTACATCATTTGAGGAAATCATGTAGTGTCTACTATAGCCACTGGTTATGATATCACTTATCTTAGGGAAGCCTCTAGTCCACTATGTGACCACCCTGGAATGGTTTCTCAATGCCATACACACATTGTAGAGTAAAAAATGGATAGATAATACATTACGCTATCACAGTTTCATGTTCCACTATATAGAGTCTATATACTCTCTAATCGATAATAGGTTTTTCTCTCTTGTTTTTGTAGTGTGTAAGTTGAAGCATTATTTGAAACATAATATGATACATCTGGTGTCTCATGTGGTTCTTCTAATGTATATACTAAATTTATAGATATTCATAGGCCATTTCGAACACTAGGAAGTGATCCTTCAGTAGTTTGATATCAGGAATGTGATACAGAATTCCATCAAGGGTCAAGAATTGAAAGACATTATGCCCCCCCATAAAGATTTTGAAGTAGAACCTATAGATGTCGATTTCCTAGATGAAGTTATCCTATTAGTCTATCACGCTATTCCATGGTTCCATATTCATTTTATTATTCCTTCTAGAGGCCAACTGGTAGAAGGATCAATGATCCCATGCACAACTGAGTAGGCCCGAGGTTCTTCTTCATCACACCTACATAGGCTATTCTTCCATACTCATTTATCCTATTATAGGTCTGTGCCATCAATGAGGCTGAGTATCAGTCTCTCGTTGCTGGTCTTGAGTGATCTCTTGATATTTATGTTCCCCTCTTTTTTGTAAAGATCGACGTTGTATTAATAATAAACTAAATCAATGTTGATTAAATAATCAAGAATCCTAATCTCATTCCCTTTATAGAGTGTACTCCCAAACTAATGGACCATTTTCCTTCTCAACTAGTGGTAACTCTTCTTTCCCAGTCAAAGAATAGATGAGATGAATCCCGATATAATCTAGCCAAATATCTTATAGATTCTAGTGAGGATGATCTATTCATTAATGTAAGGCATCAAAAGGCCATACCTCAAGTAATAATAGATGATAATGATTATAGTTAGCGGGTAAGACAACTGACCATCAGTGCATCTACATCGAGACGCCCTGATCCCCCCATAGACGAAGAAACTTTTGATTGGATAGCTCAATTAAACAAGTATCTCTAGGATTATGTTCTCTTTCATGATCGAGATGAACATGAGTGAATATGTAGATGCATATCATATAAACCCCTTTATAGAGGGATCAAACTAGAGTAGACTCTATACATGCATGGTTTTGATGGAATTTTCCTCCCGCATATTCAAGGAGAAAACATCCCCCAAGTTATTGATGAAGCTTATGCTAGGTCTGGTGGTTCACATCAGGCATAGTTGAAGCTCTCCCATCATATTTGTATTTTGGGATACTTCTATCCCACCATGGTCCATGACTACATCGATTTCACCAAGAAGTACCATATGTGTAGATTCATTCCAAATTTGTTCATCTACCACTAGATCCCCCCCACACTACTAATTATTTTTGGCCATTTTAAATATGGGGACTTGATGATGTGGGACTAAATCTGCCAGTGACTACTCAAAAATGAATTTTCATTCTAATTATGATAGATTTATTTTCTATGTTGTTAAAAGAAATTCCACATAAGGATTTCAAGGCCAAATTTCTTTTTTAATTCTAGATATCCTACATCATTTAATGATTTATATTCTCTCATGATATTCTCATCGAAAAAGGAACCAAGTTATGTTCAATTGAGTATAAGAAGTTGTATGCCACGTAAAATATCTAGTCCAAATATAATTATCTCCATTATGCATAACAAAATGGACATATAAAGTCATTAAAAAAAACCCTATATAACAATCTACATAAGAGGGTGGTCTAAAAAAATTAATGTTGATTACATTTTATCATCCTAACACAAGGTTAATTAGGGAAACCCTGACATGAATTGAGTGACCAAAGTTTTATAGGGTTGTATAGAAAGTGGGATAAGATAACAATTGTTGAGAGTTCTAATATAGATGATCCAAACATAACTGTATATCCTAAAATTACAAGAATCAATAAAAAAGTAATTCATAACATGTATTTATGATAATCCAACTCATTTTCATGGAATATACTATTGAAATAAATGTTAATCCTAGTGAAAAATGGGATAAAAACACAATTTAATTTTTAAATATCTTATAACCAATAGTATGGTGTAAATAAATTATTTTGGATGGGTTTGAGATGAGTGATCTTTGATATCCATATTTATCCTAGGATACTAGGAATCAATACATAAGAAATTAATTAAAGGCATCCTTGTTGATCTTGGATCAGGTTCATGTGAATATAAACAAGTTTATTCTTAGTATAGGGTCATTGTAGAAGTCTTATCAAGACTTGGTAAACCTATACACTATAAAATATTACAATGATATGGCTTGTATGTAGGGGTAGTGGGTTATATGGAAAGTAAAACTCTATGTACTTTAATGATTTTTATGTTAGACCACATGTCATATAGTTTAACTTCATATTATAGGTAATATATAGAAATGAAAATTTATAAGAATAATAATCTTGAATCATGGATTTTACGATTTTAAAATGAATAATCAAATAGAGGAATTTATTATCAAAGTACAATGACAATAGAGGAAAACTTGATGTGAATTGATGAAGTCCCATACAACATAATAAGGTGAGAATTTAATATGGATGGAATTCATGTCTAGGTATTAGATAAATGATCTAGATTTCAAAGTATATCCCAAACTATAAAAAATAGATCCATACATTATTATTGATAAAAAATGACTTCACAGTACATGATCAGATTTTAAAATACTTTATATCAATGGGAATTCCATATATATAAGGGGGTTCTATAGTTTTGAGATTCATCAATTGGAATGAGATATATGATCTAGATGTCACTACATATCCTGATTTATTGATAATCAGGACGCATATAGTTCGTTATATATGAATGATTTCTCATAGCTTAAGGTACTTTTCAAGAAACCCCACATGAATAAGGAGAAGTAATACTATAGGATGGAGTAACATATCAAATGAAAAATGGGAATCCATTATTTTACCAAGATAATGGATTTTAGAATTTTTTTCATATAATGTGGAAAATAGAATCAAAATATCAATAGATTTTTTAAAGGATCTATGAACATAAATGACTCATGTGCATGAGAGAAAAAGATTAATATATATGTGATTTTTTTATAGAAGGAAGTGTAAAATTGAATATTAATTGGTAATGTTATTATCACTGGGGAAGTATTAGGAATTGATATGGGATCTATGGATGGGCCTGAGTTGATATATCTAAGAATCACTACATATCTTGTGATAATGGTAATTAAGTGACACATAGTCCCCAAGAGGTTGTTTTTTCTAGTGTAAGCTTAGCAAAAGATGTTGGAATTATATATATACCCACTTTAGGAGATCCATGTTTCATTATATGTTCTATTAGTATGGAAATGTTAGATTACTCGATGTGAATTAGTGAATTCTTTCACAAATAGTGTTAAAGTCAATGTATTTTATGGAAAGACCCATGAAAATTAATCCAGGTTCCACTACATATCCCAAGATTATAGGAATCCTACCACACACAGTTCTTAATAGTTATATGCATATATTTTGATATTTTGTATGGGAATGATATATTAATTGCATACCAATATTGTGTTTTGGAATGGAATGTGATCCACAAATACACGATGAAAAAATCCATGGAAAGGGAGGGAATTTTATCATATCATAGGTTTATGAATAGGGAACCATACATTGGGGAATCTTATATGTATATGGATCTCTTTTATGTAAATTAATTTGTTTCAAACAAACCACTATAATAGTTTAAAGGATACACACTTCAGAACTTATATTTTATAGTTTATCATATTGTGAATTGGACCTATGATCTATGTTGTTTAATAGAATAAGATGATGAAATTTATGTCATACAGTTTAACATTATAGGACTAGGATTGTCTCTAAGTCATTTAAAGTCAAATAAAATGGACATTTATGTCACCAATATAATGTTATAAATCTTATTTATTGATATTTTTTTATGGTTGGAGTGACATTGTCTCTGTAAATTATAATATGTGAGTGATATTAGTTAAATTTGACCTTCCAAATAGAATATGGCCATTCACATTTTAGCTTATACATCAGTGGTTTCATCCTGATTATCATAGTAGTCATCCTATACAATACTAATCCGGCTTGAATGAATGAGTATATTAAACAAATACTATTTAATTCTATTCGAACATGATTTTTATGAATATAAAATTTCTCTAGTTTATGTAGCATTTTCTCATCAATTCATTTGAATTATTCCACTTAGATCTAAGACTACTCATATTTGGATAATAGATCATTGTTGGTGATTATATGTAAGGAATATGCATCCTTAATAGGTGGGAATACTTATTTCCTTTATAAAACTATTTATTGGGTTTATTGCATATATGTGGGATTAATGGTGTGATAAATACACAAATCATTTAGGATCTTCTCTAGAGAATAAATCTTTTCATTATCCACCATATTCCTAAGGATATTAGATAGAGATTTGTTATAGGGATATATTTTTATGTTTTCCACATTAAGTTATCTTGATGAATGGATGCAATGGATATTTTTATCATGGTGTAGGTTATGTAATATGAAAAAACAAAATTGGATTCATTATCCACCAATATTCTCAGAGGGACTGTAATTAAAGTAAGTATATTTTAAGTTATTAAATTGATGAAAACATTGTTCTGATTCCACTAGGGGAACTTATTTATTTAATTCATATAAAAATATCAGAAAAATTATGAATGAAATTTAATTTAATGGATATTGATGGCTGATAAGAACTGACAGAATCATTATTGGACATAAAAAATGGCTAGGACTAGTTTGTTATGTGAAAAATATCTAGGGTTATTGAATGATGTGGATATAATTTTAACATGTTTTTTACATCATATCTCAGATATATTAATCAATTTTCAATCAAATACGTGGTTAATTTTTTTTTAATTTGATCAATTATTTTCATGTTCTAATTCATTTAAAAATTAAATAACATTTTAATTTTTTTTAAAATTTTTAATGTCCATTTTCAGAATTTTTTTCATTTGGTAGGGAAAATTTTTCTATTGATTTTGTTGAATTTGATACAACAAGTTAGAGATTTATTTTTTTGTTTAATATCCAAAATCTGTAAAATTAATGGATTAATAAGTATAGAAATTAAATTATTTTAATTAATTTAATTTTGGACTATAGATAATAATTTTTTGTCGAATTTATTTTTTTGGAGTTCATGTAATTAAATTTTTGGTTTTTTTAATTAATTTGAATCACTAAAATATTCTTGGGAGATTTGGATTTTAATTATGGTTCTTATTAATGTGAATTCTAATATCATGGTGTTGAGGGAATACATCCAAGAAGATATCTACCATTTTAGTGCTTCCATCAGTTTTCATCTAGAATAATGTTCCTTCTACCATTTAGTTCTTCAAATACCATTCCATTTTTTCCAACTACTATCGCATGTACTACTTCCATTAGAAGTTAGAAAGATATACTATCATTGTTGGAGTTGAATCTTTCTTGAAGCAAAAATTTTTTAGATTTGGGTAAACTGAATCCATCATCCAACTCAATGGATCATCCTGATGAAGCAAAGGAAGGTGCACATAAGTTGTAAGGTGGGTGTGAAAGATTGAAATCTATGTGCATGACTCTTACGAAACCAATGCATCATCAATTCTTCCCCTTCAGTGGAGGTAACACAAACAACTATGTCATCCATTTGAAAGATATCCTTGTTTCCTGTAGGAAACAACATCCACATGTAAGGATTTTGTGCAACCAATGTGAAATCAGTCTTCACCCTGTATGATCATATACCATGGATAAGGAAGGGGATGTGTGTAATACCTATTCGATTCCTAAATTATTACACACCATCACTAAATATATTTTCTATTAGAAGAAGGACACCAACTTATTTAGGGTGATCGTACAGAAGTCAAAACTCCACTCTTATACGGATAAGAATGATATTCCGAGACATTATGAAAGAATGTAATCCTCAAGGTAGAGATCATACGTGACAGGTTCCATGTGGGTCCTCCATTAAGTGATCCCTTAGTTTTCTAATCATCACACAACCTAATTCATCATAATTATAAAGAATGAAATGAATCCTCATGAATGTAACACTCTAATGTGTTGTGTATCTCATGGCTCTGCGTGAAATCCTCTAATCTTTCATACATTCACTATTTGAAGCTCCATGGATTTCCATTATGATGTTGAACCATGTTTGAGTACCTATTTTATGATACTCACATGCCTAACAAGAAACCCTTGCTTGAAAACATCCTAGAACGCATGAAATAATTTCATGGTGTCTACAGAGATGTCCCCTATGTTCATTGTGTTTGTGTTACCAAACCGTTGGCTTCTCAGCATAGGTATGCTAATTGAATTTTATTCTCAGCATAGGAATGCTATCATGGTCCTCCTGATCGAACAATCCATCATACGATCACACCATGTCATTAACTAATCCTTGTCTCAATCATGAATTCATGTGTTAAAGTTATTTAATCCAAAGTTCTAATGAGTGTGTCCACCCATGTTTGAGATTTATGATGAAAAACATCCCAGTACCATCATCCTTAGAACATGATGTTACATTGTCTCCTTATCCTATGAAACAAGTGTAGGATACTCCATTTTTTTCTTTCATGGGATGGTCTTAAGGCATCCTATCCTCACACAAAATGAGATCCTCCTCACATGGAACTATATCACACACACAAGGAATTAAATCCTCCCTAGGAAGATACTACGTGTAATCCCCAAACTATCATTTTTTGGTGAATATTTTGGTAAATGAACATAAGGTCTATAACTTCCTCACGTTTTTCACACCAATCAGGACTCACATAGTCTTATAGGTTAGCAGTGACCATTATACCTA
The DNA here is from genome assembly GCA_963277665.1 of Viscum album. NCBI lineage: Eukaryota > Viridiplantae > Streptophyta > Magnoliopsida > Santalales > Viscaceae > Viscum > Viscum album. The sequence goes on along the minus strand of OY728139.1, from coordinate 113,066,535 downwards.
TCCACATCCACCTATAAGAATCTTCCATGGTCAAACCCCACCCATATCATGTCCCCCAAAATGGAGCACTTCTATGTGTAAGCCCCCAATCATATACACCACATCCATGTAAATACTTATATGATTTAAGACCCAATTCCCCTATCCAAACTATGGGCTCTTTATTTACGAAACTATTATGATACATAGGAAGCCGCTCTGAGGTATGAGCCCTAAATTCGGCACGTTCTTCCTATTCCACCCAAAACCCAACACTCCATCCAAATCCACCCTAATTTATCACATGCTACTAAATCCATGTAAGATCATGCCACCCACTCTAGAAGATCTCAAGAATAATCCCCACACCATAAAACCAATATAAATACTCATGAGATGGGCAACACCAATGCATAATCCCCACACCATCCAACCAAGATAAATCATCTTGCGACGGGAACCTCCCATGTGTAAGTCCCACACCATCTGACCAATAGTATTTCTATTGTAATGGATAGATTCTATGTGTATTCCCTATACCATCCTTTACTGAAAAAACTCTCATGATTCAAGAATCCTTACCACATGATGTTAAACTACATGTACCAGTCTCATCATATGATCATAAAATATGGAATGGAATTATGTGGATTTTTATCCCTATCTTCTAAATAGGACATGTGTGACACCTCTCTAAGGATCAATACTATCCAAAGTAAACCTTGGCATCCTTATAATAGGGGTGAACCTCCCTAATCCACCTATAAGGGTGTCCATATCAATCCTCAAGGTTTAACATCTTCCCTTTATGGGACACACCTCTTATGTCAAACACCATGGTTGTTCAGATCCATCTGCATTTACGGTGTTACATCTTCCCCTTATGGTACACATCATACGGGTTAGACTCCACTAGTTTCTTTCTCAATGCCCCATTAAACATTTCAAGTGCTCCCTCCTAGGGATATACCACCTTGATTCACCTTCATGGGGAATTATGATCAATTTCTTCCAGTCTCCACAAGATGTGAAACTCATGACCTATCACATACTGATACCTCATTCTAAACATGGGATTACTAAGGTGAAATACAAGGATGATATGATCCAATGGAATGATCTACCTCTTGACAAACATTATATGCCTTAGGAAAAATCCTTGGGAGATATTATTTTAGCATAAGAAGCCTCATGATCAAAAATGGATTCCTTCGGTTCTATGACCATGATTCCTCAATGAGGATCCCTCTTATGAGTAAGAATATAGGTTAAATTTTTTTGTAGAGTCTAGATATGCCAGATATGTCCAATGTGACTACTCTCCTCACAAAAGGATGCTTCCCTATCAACACCAATTGGGATGTCTACACAGATACAACATAATTAATCTTAATCCAAAAAGATAGAGTAATGGGAATGTCTTCCACAAACATTACATAACTCCATGAGGGAGACCTATATTAGGATATGAGCTTTACAAAGTAATATAATAAGGGTAAATTAACATTCAATCATCCCATTTTGATCAATGATAAGACATCACTGATGAAAGTGATGAAAGCCACCGCCTTTGGAGATGGTAAATTCAAGAAAATAAGAGCACCAATGCACATTTACATTTTGGTGGTGGACCCAATGAATGTGTCAGAAATAGAAATGGATAACCTGGCATGAATCTATTCACCTATAATTGTGGATCAGTATGATTCAATACATAAGAATATTTTTATATCACCAGATCTATCTATCTAGCACTAGGACCCACAAATAAAATTGTGGGCATTATATGGAACTCACTAGAAATTTGGGTATTAAATATTTTGTTCATTCCATTCTAGAAAATTTTTAGCATGAACATATCTCCTTCAATGGAACATTGGATGATTCTATGGAATTAGGAATTGATTTCTTGTACCCATACTAATAGAGGAATCCTCCTTCTTTGTGGGACCCATGCTATAGGAAGCCAAATTCCCACTACCTACAGATACAGTGGTAGGAGAAATGTCAACATGTTAATCACAAAAAACTCCTTCTCAGCAATGACTTCAGTAGAGACTATAGCTACTGGGCACATTGTGCATCCAATAACCAGTATGGAGGCCCTCCTTGTAATGATGTTCCTCAACACGGAGGTCCTCCCCATGTCTAGTATGATCTATGTAAAGGCCCTATTCCTAGCTCTCACAATCAACATGGAGGTCTAACCCTTTTTCCTTCCATACTAATTAAAGGTCCTCTATACTACATCAATATCTAGAGTGAAGGTAATCTCCCCTCTCACAATAGTTCTTGAAAAGTTCCTCCCCCACTCTAACAACTTCTGATGTGGAGGTCATCCTCATATCCTATAAAATCAATGTAGAGGTCCTACTCATGACACCTCTCATTAGAAAAAAGTTCATCCACATTCCTAATAACATCCCTTCTCTGAAGACCCATCTTAGGTTATAAGGGAGAACTGTCACCAAAAGAGGTAGAATTTCAAGAATCTCTAAGTCGTTGTTAATCATGTTTGATTCTATGATTTTTAAATAGAATGAAATTAAATGATGGAGCCTTCACTCCAGTCCTATACATCATAGTCTAGGGTAGGATCCAATTAGGTGAGATTCATCATTTCCAAAGGTGAGATAAAAAATATCCCCAAATCCCTTCACAGGTACATGAAGGTGGTGGGATATTTGGCTCCCTTTCAAGGTATCATAGTAAACTCATCCCTATCATTGACGGTTACATTTACTACCTCTAACATAGATTATAGAGAGTTGTTCTAGAGTTTTATAGATGAAGAGCATCCAAAATACCTATCATTGATTACCACTGAACTCAAAATTGAGGAAATGGTAAACACCTAGTCCTACAGGGGCATAATAAAATGGTGGATGCTGCCTTAGAGAGACAACCTAGTGTTCATCTAACAGTCAGCTCATACAGTGGATCCTTCATTGGCCAACCCACCATTAAACTAATCTAAATAAGTGAAACTCCCAATTTATCATCCAACAATGATTGAATATTTGAAAAACCAAGAGCCATGCCCCGCTTCTGAACAAGGAGGCATGTAGGATACTACAGATGGAAGTCAGTTGTTAGTTGTTTTCTAGCCAATTGTAGCTCTCAAATTATCTATCCAAGAGTCCCCCACCTTGAAATAGATCACATGTTTCCTTAAGACCATCTAGGTGGTTCATTATTGTCTCTGTGACCATCAACAGGTCTACCATAGAATTTGTGATCATTTTTTTGACATCAATCAATAATGTCACATGGTTGAGTTGGATGTACTATGAGTGGATAAGGATATTGAGTCACCAAACTACCACCAGAACCAAAAATAGAGATTAGTCCAGAGATTTAAAGTGATTGGTAGATCTTTGAAGAGGGGCCTTTATATGTGCAGATCCGGGGATGGGGATAATATGTTGTTCTATACTAATTTCATATCCTACAACAACCATACCTACATGGTGATATTGAGGATATGACTCTTGGTACCTTCATGTTTTATATGGTCATCTGTGATATATCAACTAAGGATAGGGACACCAAATGTCGCATTTTATAGAGAGAAACTTCCCCATAGTTCAGTGTAGTATTAGGTGGACCCCCACATAAGTGTCTGCACTCACCTAATATGGAAGGAAGTCAGCCTTGGGGAACCCTCCTAATCATTTTTTTCTAACGATAATGTTAACAAGGATAAGGGACCAATTAATCCCTCTTATCCATATGATTTTTCATAGAAGACATATGTTGATCTCGTTATCACCCCCTTGAAACAGCGAGTAACAAATCAAAAAAGTATCATCAATGACCTCTATGTTGAGAGGAGCCAAAATTATTGCACTCCTCAATATGATCATGTTCATTATCTTCTAGTGAAGCAGGATAACCCAAAATTCCTTCTCATCCAATTTCTCCTAATTGATCCTTATGATCCATCACATCCAAATAGGGCAGAGACTGAGGCTTATTGAAAATGTATTTGATATGTGTCTCCAAATCCACTTGATTATCATGATAAACTTACTCGGGACCCATATTAAGCCACTAAATAAGCCACTACATAATCTACACCATGAGCCAATGGGAATTCAGAATGTGTTGATGTGAATATAAATTCATTGGTGGATAGGGATCCTCATCAGGATAATAACTCCCACCAAGAGGATCAGATAGTTTCTCTCATCACTTCCTCAGATAAATAGAGATGCGATTAGTGGAAATACCACATGATAGCTAGCCTTACCCAACATCAGTGAATGAAATGAGATCACCACAAGATTTTGGGAGTCCTACCTTCACTACTTCAATGGGATGAGAATCCCACTACAGCATCTCACTGACTTCCTCTCAAGGTACAGACCAATGTTGGGAACCCTAGAGAAAAAATAAGCATCCAAGCTCAGTTGTTTTTATATACATTTGAAGGACATATGTTTTCTTGGTATAATGTGTTTCACATTGGGTCCCTAGATGGTTTGGAAGATCTCAAAAAGATATTTATCTACTAGTTCAGCTACACCATGCACAATACAAGTATTTTTGACCACTTCACATGAATGAAACTTATAGATGATCAGATCACATACTTTTTCACTTTATGGAATCACCTTATGTATTAACTCAATATCATTTTAAATGAGGAGAATATACTAAGAATGTGCGTTGGGAATGTTAATACTGATTTGGTCCCTTCCCTATCCACATAGGGCTTATTGGGTGGATTTTGGGTTTTTTCTTACAAGGCTGAGTGGTTAGAGGAGTCCTTGTAGTAGGCCATAGAGGCACATTCATTTCATATTCAAGAAAATGCAAGATTAACCATCAAGGTAGATAATTCCACCACCATATAGGGAGAGACCACTGAGGTGGTAGAGATATTACTAGTCGAGACTTACCTTGTGCGGCCTCACCGAGTGAAGAAACCTCATAATTCTCATCCTCACCCAATGCCAAATTGGTAGGTTCTGACTTATAAATAATATCCACTTAAGAGAGATAATGAATCTCCAACCCTTTATCAGGCTACATCCCCTATGTAGGTAAATTCTCCTATAGCACCTTTCCAAGATAGGATAAACCACAACTCTTCCTTCAAGGAAGCACATGTTTATGGTTATTTATAGAGTTCCTCATATGACGGGGTTCTGAAACTCCCAGACTGTAGGATACCATATGAGTTTGAGCTCACTGATAATCCTGACCACTAACCCTACCACATACTTCTTGGAAATACCATTAAAGAACGATATGTGATAATGGAATGGCTCCATTAACAAGTTTAAAATGTTGTGGTCCTATTGGGATGCATCTAAACACTGGTGACATGCATCTTTACTTATCCAGAGAGTGAGAATGAGGGTTACAATGAATAGAATTTGGTTTCCAACTGCTAGACCTAGATATATGATGACTGGTTGGATATTAGAGAAGTATCTCACACCCATGGAATCATGTGTACCCTCTTAGGGTGGCATGAACCTCATGAAGTCACCACACCTTATCCTAATAATACTTCTACATCCACTTCATAACCTTCCACATCTCTTAATAGAAGATGTCGAATGGGAAAGGGAGTTCAATGTCCCCCACTAGTTCTAAATCCTTCCTAAACTCATGGCAATTTCATGCCCCCAAAGATTCAAATATCCCCCAGAGTCCATCCAATATTTGAATAATCCTCTAAAAATAGTCAGAAGTATGCCTCCATGAATACTGTCAAGCCGGTTGATCCCTACATGTTTCATGTTGATGAGGAAAATTAGGAAATTCCTCTAAGTTTCTCTAGTCTACATCATCTAAAAAGAATTCATGGACATGTGAATAACTAAAATTTTCATGTCAGTTCTTCTGGAAAAGAAATGAATGTTATAGATACCATGTAGTTGGTTTGGTGAAGAGATCAGTAGGCACAGTCCTCCAAGCCCACCCGTCAGACAAGCCACCATAGCTAACCATGAAAATTGACCAAGAAGAAAAACTATGGCAACACCTTTATTGACTACATACCACTAAATCCAGGCCTTATCTAGATGACCATCATATGATTTTACTTCTAGGATTGTTTTATGGTAGGAAACATTGTATTTATAGTTCTGAACAAAATCTAGTGGTTCAGTTAGTTTTACTCACCATGCCTGTTGCCATAGAGTAACCCCGTGTAAGAATAAATGTGTGTTTAGTGCATATATATGATGTTATAGAGAACCTCACTTACATTCCTTTAAAATTATCAATCCTAAAGGCCCTCCACCTATCATAATAGACCCATGTAGAATCCTTGAAAATTATCCTTTAATTTAAAAAAATCTAGATGCCACAAATACCTTCTATAATGAATAATTAATGCAAGAAGAATTGAATTCCAATATCTCATTCTCCAGATAATATGAGGGCTCCCTTGTACATTGACACATATTCTTGTTTTACATCATAGGTCAGTTAAATTTCATGGAAGTATGCAACTACCTAGTTGAAATGGGTTCTAAGATCAATCTCATCTTGACCCAGAATCTCTATAATATAGGACTGACTAAAGAGGATTTAAGTCCATCTGACGTGATGATTTAGGGTTATGATTGGACTGAGAAGAGACTATATGGAATAATTTGTTTAAAGACCTAGTTTGGTGGTTTTTATGAAAACACTAAATTCATGTCTATCTCATAGGATACCTCCTATAATGCATTGATGGGTAGTCCATGGATCCATCTGTATGTAGTAGTTACCTCCTCATATCACAAATTTCTCATATACTCCCTCAACAACCAATTTGGCATGATCCAAGGCGATGGATCCCCCTTCAACTCTTGTGAGTACCTCTATATATATTCCATATATAATAACATGATTTAATATACGGATCAAACCAATGTGGTTGAGCACACAACCATTGTAGCCTACCCATGGACAGACTTGGATGATTCTTTTAACCCCCTGATTCACCATTTTGTGGTCATGATGATATACATGCATAATTTATTATTCATTTATGGGAGGACAAATTTTCAAGTCCCTAATAATAAAAAACTTCATAATACTACGTCATATTCCTCCATAGTTCAGTTTCAAGTGGTACCAAAAATCCCTACCCTGTAAGGTACTGATTGGGTCACCCCATGGTGACAATAGTACATCACACACACTTGTTTCTCTGATATGGGTTGACCTAAAATAATATGACACACCACCATTTATTTGACATCAATCATGGACCCCATTGTAAAAATATGGATAGAATTGGCATGAAAACCTCAATCTTCATGGATTCATTAGAGCAAGAGTCTCCATGCGGGGATTCCCCATCTCCCCAGGTAGGAACTAGTGTTCCCCCATAATCAGATATCTCCTCACACTGATTCCCCTACCTCAGATAATGCATATGATTTTTAATATTCTCCTCCATCATTAAAAGATAATTTGTCTACAATTATTGATGAGATTGCTGAGGTGAACATTGGTATGGAAGCATATCTAATGCAAACGCTGGTCAGCATGGCTATGCCTCTAAAAAAATAGCACTAGTACATGGATTTCATAAAGCAACACCATAATGTGTTCACCTAGAGTTATAATGAGATTACAGTAATATACCCTTATTTATTCTTACACTATATTTTCTCTCAATGATTCATCATAGATTCAAGTATTATCTTAGGAAAACACTCACTTCTCTTCCTTTCAATTCATGGTTGAGGACGGAGTTGATAAGCTCATAAGTGCAAATTAATCAAGGAGGATCAATACCTTAAGTTGCTAGCCAATGATGTTTTAGTCAAGATTAAGAATGTGTAGATATGATTTTGTATTGCATTCATGACCTCAACCAACACTATTCAAAGTATTATTTTCCCCTTCCAATGATGGATATATTGATCATTTCCATACATAGGTTTCATGATCTATCTTTCATGGATTGATATTATAGATACAATCATATCTGAATGGCCATCAATGATGAAGATTTTTCCACCTTTAGAGTGATGAAATTAATTTTTTTCTATCAGGTAATGCCATTAAATATGAAGACCAATTGATCCACTTATCATCAATCCATACCGAAAAGTATCAAACCAATCCTAATGATGCTATTGGAATGCTACACTGATTATTTAGTGGTAAAATACTACCATTATTAGGACCATTTTATAGATATTGAGAATGTATTCAGATTCCTATTCTCCTGGAAACTGAAGATTAACTCCTTAAAGTGATATTTCTAGGTTACCTATGGGTTTTTTATCAGCTTCATTTTTTGAAATAGAGGCATTGAGATTGACTAATAGAAGACCAGGGCCATCTGCCAGATTCCACCTCTGTGCAAGCTTTGGGAGATCCAGGGCCTTCAAGGGTACATATCATATATTCATCGATTCATTACGAATACTTCCATAGTGTGTTGGCCCTTTTCTATGATCATTAAGAATGGTAATGTCTAGAATTCGGATAAAGAGTTCCCTACATCATTTGAGGAAATCATGTAGTGTCTACTATAGCCACTGGTTATGATATCACTTATCTTAGGGAAGCCTCTAGTCCACTATGTGACCACCCTGGAATGGTTTCTCAATGCCATACACACATTGTAGAGTAAAAAATGGATCGATAATACATTACGCTATCACAGTTTCATGTTCCACTATATAGAGTCTATATACTCTCCAATCGATAATAGGTTTTTCTCTCTTGTTTTTGTAGTGTGTAAGTTGAAGCATTATTTGAAACATAATATGATACATCTGGTGTCTCATGTGGTTCTTCTAATGTATATACTAAATTTATAGATATTCATAGGCCATTTCGAACACTAGGAAGTGATCCTTCAGTAGTTTGATATCAGGAATGTGATACAGAATTCCATCAAGGGTCAAGAATTGAAAGACATTATGCCCCCCATAAAGATTTTGAAGTAGAACCTATAGATGTCGATTTCCTAGATGAAGTTATCCTATTAGTCTATCACGCTATTCCATGGTTCCATATTCATTTTATTATGCCCCGAGGTTCTTCTTCATCACACCTACATAGGCTATTCTTCCATACTCATTTATCCTATTATAGGTCTGTGCCATCAATGAGGCTGAGTATCAGTCTCTCATTGCTGGTCTTGAGTGATCTCTTGATATTTATGTTCCCCTCTTTTTTGTAAAGATCGACGTTGTATTAATAATAAACTAAATCAATGTTGATTAAATAATCAAGAATCCTAATCTCATTCCCTTTATAGAGTGTACTCCCAAACTAATGGACCATTTTCCTTCTCAACTAGTGGTAACTCTTCTTTCCCAGTCAAAGAATAGATGAGATGAATCCCGATATAATCTAGCCAAATATCTTATAGATTCTAGTGAGGATGATCTATTCATTAATGTAAGGCATCAAAAGGCCATACCTCAAGTAATAATAGATGATAATGATTATAGTTAGCGGGTAAGACAACTGACCATCAGTGCATCTACATCGAGACGCCCTGATCCCCCCATAGACGAAGAAACTTTTGATTGGATAGCTCAATTAACCAAGTATCTCTAGGATTATGTTCTCTTTCATGATCGAGATGAACATGAGTGAATATGTAGATGCATATCATATAAACCCCTTTATAGAGGGATCAAACTAGAGTAGACTCTATACATGCATGGTTTTGATGGAATTTTCCTCCCGCATATTCAAGGAGAAAACATCCCCCAAGTTATTGATGAAGCTTATGCTAGGTCTGGTGGTTCACATCAGGCATAGTTGAAGCTCTCCCATCATATTTGTATTTTGGGATACTTCTATCCCACCATGGTCCATGACTACATCGATTTCACCAAGAAGTACCATATGTGTAGATTCATTCCAAATTTGTTCATCTACCACTAGATCCCCCCCCACACTACTAATTATTTTTGGCCATTTTAAATATGGGGACTTGATGATGTGGGACTAAATCTGCCAGTGACTACTCAAAAATGAATTTTCATTCTAATTATGATAGATTTATTTTCTATGTTGTTAAAAGAAATTCCACATAAGGATTTCAAGGCCAAATTTCTTTTTTAATTCTAGATATCCTACATCATTTAATGATTCATATTCTCTTATGATATTCTCATCGAAAAAGGAACCAAGTTATGTTCAATTGAGTATAAGAAGTTGTATGCCACGTAAAATATCTAGTCCAAATATAATTATCTCCATTATGCATAACAAAATGGACATATAAAGTCATTAAAAAAAAACCCTATATAACAATCTACATAAGAGGGTGGTCTAAAAAAATAAATTTTTTCTACACAATATCACCAACACCCTATGGACCTATCGGATGATGAATCAGAATTCCACCTATGTTAGTCCATACTCCATGGTGTATGAAACAGAGGTAGTATTTCCCGTATAGATTTATATTTAATCTCTCTTAATTTATTTCTATAACTTGAAAATGGTACATATAATGGCAGAAGTCCATCTCACTAAGTCGTAATCCCTCGATGAGAATGGGCTTCAAGACTTTCATAATCTAGAGAGGCTTTATAACAAGATAGCCTGAGAATGAAATTATAATGTTCTCCCCCACTCCATTATCTAGGGTTACATGCTAATAACACTTATAATGTTAATTATACATAGAAGAATGCTGCCAAATTTGGAACCCAAATCGGAAGGACCATACATCATTCACAAGGTCTATACCAATGGCACAAACTCTTTGATCACTATGGATGTAGAGTGAATCACTCCTCTAACTAATTAAATTTTTATCAAGTACTAATTCTCATAAGGGGTCAAATTTCTTGGAACACATTGTTAAATTGGGTTCCTGGTCCATGATGTCAGAAAAAAAAACTAACAGTCATCCTATATTACAAACATTATTTCCTCAAACTAAGAGCCTATGTAAAAACATCATTAATTTATCTATGTGTGATCTATCCCTAGGAATTCATTTTGTAGCATGGTCCTCCTTAGGTCCTCATTCACATTTTTCCATTCCTTCTGTGCCATACATATCCTCTTTTTTGGAATATCTTCCACCATAGTCCATGTTTTATGATATTTAACTGTATATCATTAGTCAAAGCATCATGGATTCAAACACCATGTAGATATATATATATATATATATATTATGGTGGTAGGATTCCTTGTTCCTCATTCATGTCAGGTTTGGTTACACCACCACCCTACATGCATTCCTATGAATAACTTCCCCCTTTGGTCTGAACTTTATGACTATAAAATATGATCCTCAGTCCAAGCATCATGACATTAATCAATATTTATTCCTTCTTGGGAATGTGTTGTACAGCGGTGGGAATTCCTTGGACCTCATTCATAGTAGGCACTACACTCTGCCACACCACCTTAACTGGTTCAATAATGGTGTTACCACATGGTCGATTCTATATGACCTTAATCTTAGAGCCTGTGGTCTAGGTGGTATAAACTTATTCTATTTGAAGTGGGACCAATAATTATGACCATAAACTATTTACAACCCCTTAGTCCTCTTCGTATGATCTTAAAATACCCATACCATCATCCTAGTTTGGTGGTGATAAATTGTAGCAACCATCGTCCTATATAAACAAATATAAACTACACAGAATCATAATGCTCTCACCTGAGAGGAAATTTATCCTAACATTACGCATCTACCATACCATGAATTTGATATTTTTATGGCCTAATTCATATATAAATGGGATATGTAGTGATCCTAGAATTTGGTATCTCAGTCCCGCCAACCCCCCAAAAATCTCCCCTTCCTTTTTTATGGTTCAGACCAACACAATGAAATTTATTGCATAACTATGTGTGGAATGATTTCAATCCTTATAGAATATATAGTGATTACCAAACAACTTATCTTTGGGTCCAACAATAACTTATTCAAACATTAGTCATCTTGTCCTCAATGAAGTTGGAGTATCATGCTCTAAATTGTATGAAATATTCTCAGGCAATGTGTTGTGTGGTGTTTGGGCCCTTGGTCCTCATTCATGTTCATTTTTTATAACTTTTGACTACACAAACCCATTAGAAGAAACTTCCCATACTTGTATGAACTCTATGACCATAAACTTGAAGATCACATCCTCTATACCAGACATTAAACATCGACCCAATCCCGAACCAATTCAAGATTCCACATTATAATTATAGGGAACCTTATCTCCATATTCAGAAAGTATTTATTCTACCAGTGGAGGTAACTTATCTTTATGAATGCCAAAACTATATATGTCTTTATTCCCATCTTTATGGGATATGTAGTGACTCCCAAATGTTTGTCTTCTGGTCGACCTATAATTCTATCAATCATTCAACTCCTTATATGCATTTAAAGTCCAAGAATTATGACAGTAAACAATAAGTAGTTCATTATATGGTGTCTATATAGTACATGATCCTCCTTGCATCCACTCATGTCGAGTTTTACATCTTGTGTTATATATATATACCCTTAGAGTGGGTGTTTCCCCCAAAATCCAAGCATCACCACATTAAACATTATGCAATGTCTATAAATAATTTTTTTGTTGGGTAGGTCCCCTTGGTCCTTATTCATGTCAGTTTTATCAGGACACCACAATACACATATCGACATTTTACACTCCTCATCAGTCCAAATTTCATGACATAAAACTATGATTTTATATTCTGAGTAACATTACTTTCAAATTTCTGTCATAGTCCAAGAAATATGACCATAACCTTTTCATAATGTCTAGGTTTGAATCCCAATTTATGATATATTTATTACGCACTATGATTCTTTATCATTTTGGGTTTTCATCATCTTTGAAATCCATACAAACCCCTAATAGTGATGGTTTCATGCCATTTTGGATCATCTCTAGTACTTGACCAATTCCATAATGGAACATTGGATGAAAACAACAGATCATATGTTTAAAACTTGGTTGACGACTGATCCTACATTTTCTCACCCTATACATGAATTGTGTGGCCCTAGTCCTTGTTTTTTGAACATGCTTAACAATTGATCCTTACTAACCAGAATCCCTTTCATCTAGACCTTGAAAGTCTCAACTTACCCTCCTCCCACTCACCTATGTCATGGTCAAATTCTATCCTTGGTATCACCCCTAATGTAAACCCCCACTTTTCATGTAGTCCTCATATACAGTTCCTTTTATCCACACTGATCATGGATTACATGGGATTAAGAGTTCTGGTAGGGTGTCTACTGATGTGGTTGAGCAGCATAAGGGATCCTAAGTTCAATATCTCTGACCACAAACTAAGAGCCTCACTATGAATATGTGGGTTGGAATTGGTCCACCTAGGCCCACATTCTCATCTAGTTTGACCCTCTACCCTGCCATATTTTTCTTTCTTGAGAAACCCCTTCCCTATGTTGAATCTCTATGACAATAAACTAGAAGCTTATAGTCATTGAAAAAGAATAGAAAATGGTTATCCAAGATCCTAGTAGCATCACCTTAAACTATGTGTAACATCCTGGTATTTTAATTCTAACCAACGAGACACGTCATGATTTCACAACATTAATTTTCACCATGTATCATCCTTACGATATGATATTAAATGGTGTGTCTAAAAACCTCATTTTTCAATGTAAAATAATGTGTCTATCTTCCTCAGTTATATGATGTGAAACTAAAGGATGTTCTAGTCCCTCACATGAGCGGTCATCTTCCCTAGTCTTTCTTATTTACCATATTTTTACATTTTTTAGCTATCAGTCAGTATCCAAAATATCACCCCCAAGAGGATTGGTTTGATCATTGTTCAAACATATAGTATTAAACCAATGTGATCTAAGGTATGGTGGTGTAATTACGAGAGTTCTATAATCCATTAGAATATTTCATCACTCTATTACCACTATTTTCAAGAACATTATTTTTATCATCATCACCTTCTATGTTTTAAGGGACCCCATAAATATATTATCTCATGTAACTTTTGGCTCAACATTCTTCCTTAAAAAACATACCAGAATACTTTAGACAACATTTTGACATAGGTTTTTTGTTTTGAAGATGGTTTTCAGTTGAACCCCATTTGTTTTCTACATTCCAAGATAACTATATGAATTATTTGTTTTGAATATGGTCATTAGTTATATTGTATCTCCATGATACTCCCCTTTGTGTTCCTAATTTTGGGCATTATGACTCACAATTATAATTCCCTTATGTTTAGCTAGATTTCCACTCAACCTGTGTTATCCCATTCATGCAGTATCACACGTTGGAAAAGAAAGCATTCTATTTTGAGAGTCTGGTATACATCCACTACCCCATTAGGCTGAACACTCTTGGTGGTCAGTTATCAATAGTAGACTTCGAGTGTTCTATGATTATATGAGATTATAATAAAAATCAGAAATAAAGTGGCTGTATATTATTTCGCACAAGGGGCATGAACCATGTCAGCTTAGGTATTGGTCATTAGATATCTCACAAACATGATTTTAGTTTGTAAATTAATGAGTGAAAATAAATGTTCCGTTGCAGGTAGGAATGTATGTTTCAAATAAGAGAAACTATTGGGAGAGTAATCCACATGTTCGATCCTCTCATGAGTCTTTAGGAAATTTCCATTACAAATATGCTCTAGAGATAGAATGATGTAGCCCCACTGACATCTAGCTTGTGGTCTCCAAGGTCTAATTCCACCCTCTAAGCTCTGTTTCCTCCTCACCAACTACCGAATTATGTTTAATGGATCTAATTTATGCTTAGTCTCACTAATACCAGATTTTGGCCACATGACATGTCAGTTTCCACATTTTCCTCTCTGCCTCCTCCATCTTAACTCTCAATCTATTGATGGTCTCTTATTTAGTTTCAAGGAAAAATGTACACAAATTTGTTTTATCCTCTAGGTTTTGGATATCTCAGTTGAAATCTTGGAGTTTTTGGATGCTTTCAGACTTCTCATGAAGCCAAGTGAAATCTAAATGCTTGCTTCCTTCCGACATATTTTCAGAAATAAATTCATGGATTAGATCTTGAAGACTATGAGCATATTCCCCTCTGGTGGATAGATTACATAGACAGTGTTGAAGATACCCCATCTGAACAAACATTTTTGAATTTGGATTCTAATTGATGATGTGGTGTAAAAATTTTCACTCCCTGCATTGTATTAGGTAATTCTCTTCTTCCACATTAGGTTTAGAGTCCTTAATCTCTTTAGGATTTGTAGGCTTGTAATTTGAAATTTCTACATGCAGTTTAGTAAAGGGATCTTATTAATATATCCTCTTCGATGGGATGTGATATAGATCATGTGGTTATCCATACTCACTTTATTCTTCCTCGGCATATTTTCCATACCTACTTCATGTTCTACCCCAATAGTGGTATTACTCATTGCTGCAGCTAACTATTTATATGGAACCACCAAAGACGGATTGACACGAACAATCAAAATCTCATGAATAGGCACAACCATCAAAAGTGATTCCAAAGATACCACAACTTCTTACACTCTCCGATAGTTTAAACACTCATTCACTAGTTGGTATGAGTATTCCTCAGTTACTCTGATTAGAAAATTATAGGTATGTATTTGTGAGACGAGAAAAATACCACAAATGAACATTGACAAATCGAGGCTTGGAGTTAGGACATGAACTTCTACCATAGGAGACCCTTCCACACTTGGTATTTTGATGATTAGAACATGTTATACTCCTAATGTTTTGGAGGAATATTCATGGAACGAGAAAACATGTTGATGCTAAAGCTCTATAAAAATTTGATTATATATGAATGATTTAAAACATACTATTAACATGAGGAGGAGGAATATCAATTCTAAAACAAATCTGGTGTGATAAATCCCTAGAAGTTGGTTTCATCGTGGGTATACTAGAGTACAATTACCAATATATGAAGTATAGGACCTGAGGCTCTATAGTTATCTCCTTCAACACCTCATCCTAGAACGACTCACCACCTACCTCATCCCCAGATGTTTGCTCCGAAGTATACTCCTATGAACTTTTTGGAACATGTTCGGCCCTATAGTTGGTTCCCCTTCCTCCCCATATAGTTTATCTTATATAAGAAGCATTTTGGTTAGTGGATATAAGTATCGGATGGGAAGGACCAATGAAAAAAAATTAGTATTTTATGACTACCATGAGATACTCGGACAAGTATTTAATAATTCTTGCAACCCTGATATTTTTCGAGGGACTCCCTTAATGTGTATCCATACCCTAGGATTCCACATCATTTGAATAATCATCTTCCTCTTCTTCATCATCAGTTTCTTCCTATAGAAGAATCTTCCCCCAATCATACTGTTCATCAAGAATCACATTTACTAGGGTGGGGTGCTTTATAATACCCTTAATGGCATATGTAAACGTCTATAGCTATCAGTTATGATTCTCCCTGATGAATGGATTCATTTTACAAAACCCGAATTCACCCGAATTCATGCAGTTTAATCCCATCCAACATTATCTTGCACCGTATGTCCTCTATCGACAATGATGTCAGCAACATTCCCTATGAGGACCACAAATAAGGAAAGAAAGCATTAGTAGCTGGTTATAGAAGGTACCTCAACATCTTCATAGTATCTCTCTTTTCAAGTCCTCTGGTTACTTCCAAGACTATTCCCCTCCTAGAGGTGGGGAAGCTAACTATACTTGTGATATCCCCACCACTATGGTTCTATATTGAGCCTCCCCATGTCCCTGACTTGTCTATCGGGGTGTAGCCTTCTTACTTCCACAATACTCTAGCTCCCCACTCGCTAGATTATTCACCTAGATAACATTCTAGAGGATTTCCTCCAAGTATTATTCAACCCATTTGATAGAATATTCCATCAATATATTGGAATCAATGTTGCATTTTATAATCTCAATGATCTCTCCAAATCCTACACTCACCAGTATGCACCATAGTTGGTGAAGGATTCATGGGTTCCACTCTGCATGGAACCCTATATAGCCTCTCTTAACCACTCATTGAAGTCACCCCAAATGATGGTATATGAGAAACTACATGTATGGCTCACTAAATACCTTGATGTCGATCCAATCCACCAACACCTCTTTTTTGATACATTGGATGTACTTATATTTCCCTTATGAATCATGCAGGTTGTCAACCGTTTGACTAACATGAATCATAATAGGGTGGAATTTTAAGATTACATGGTTTCTGATCCAAACCATGATCATTCCCACATCAAGTATCATAGGTTGTACCCCAGAAATGTTCTGTAAAGACGGTCGTAGACTAACGTTCATAGGGATGATGAAATTCAGAAATATATAATCCCTAATATGTGTTGTTATATAGCTATACAAGAAGTGGAATGGACTGTAGATCCTCCTAGGTGTGTTTCCCCTTGAAATGAAACCAATTATAATGTACAATCTTTCAAGCATGGGCACCCCTGTGGTAACCCAATTTCTAACTACTAGGATCATAACCATCACCAGCATCCCCTGGGTGTATCCCCATCTGTGTATCTCTAACTGACATCAACCACACACTCAGTAAAGTTTCAAGGAATGCATCATAGTGAAGTAGAAGGTTCCAGACTCCTACCATGTTATACCCCCAGATATGATACATTATTTCTTACAAAATGAACTAGAATGATCCTACCTTCCCTTGTTCGTCACTACTGGGCACTACATCCCTCGACGCAGAATCTTCACCCTTGGTTTCTTCTTACAAAACAGATCGATTGATGCCGTGAACATGATGTACTTATGGAAATTGGGCATAAGTATAACCTTCCCCTTCAATGTTTACAATTGATAATGTTCCCAAAGATGATTCTTGTTTCTATTCTTCAAGACATTTTCCAGTGGGAGAAAATCATCATAAAATAATCCCTCTAGAAGAATACCTCGTATATAGTGGATGTCCAATATAATGATACGGAATTCCCTATGGTGGAGGTGTAATGTGTTCATATATGGGGACTATTGGCTGAGATGATCCTACACTTGCTCATGTTCACTGTGAAAATAGAATTTTGATATCCATACTGATTCTTATAGACCAATGTTGTGAAGCTCTACCCCATACTCCTGGAACGTGTAGTGCACCACATATGCCCACACCCACTCACTAGTGAAGTTTTTGTTGTACATCAATTCCCAATCCTTCTCCCATCAGAGGCTGTTTTCTCTCTTACTACTCTAGAAAGTAGTGGCATATTTTCTAGGGAACTCATTTGCCTCTTTATGATCCCCTGTGACCATCTGCGTCTTCCACATTAGTGCATAGATTGAAACGTACCTATGATTTCTGTAAATATGCCCATGAAGAGTGATGTTACAATGTTTAAGGTCATCTTAATGTTTGAACCATGTCCATGGTGAATCAACCCTGATAGATGGAATGCTCACTTCATCAAGAAGCCCGATATTCCATAAGGGAGATAGTCACTTAGAGGATATTCCTTCTATGATTACATCAGTATGGCTATTTGCATTTGGTTTTTCGATACCACCCTCCTAATTTAAACGATCTAGAGGTTTCTAGACATTTCAAATCTTTGAACAACAATAGTGGATTCAATCTTAGTAGTGTTCTATTGATCATACATTTCACTTGGTCCTAAAAATATCCAACTACAAATCACGCAATATTTATAGATAGGTGTACAAGATGGGATGTTGTAGGAATGATCCATCGATAGTCACAAAAAATGCTGATATCTTGTAATGTCAAAATCGTACAAGAGGCAGAATCTGCATGACAAAAGTGGTTGAAAATTACTTTTTTTCATAAGAGGATAGAACTTACTCACATGATAAAAAAAGGGTTTATCTCATTTAATTTAAAAGGTACTTTTTTGGGGATCCTTCCGCTTAGTTAGGAGTGTGGACCCATGATTAATCATGTACAAATGAATTTTATGTGCTAACTAGTTTGTTTTTCATGTACCAACAAGAAATAAACCATTTTTAGGGTTTCCCTCAGAACCCAACCTCTTGGTCCCCTTTCAGCTAATATTATAATGGAGGAATATTTTGTGTCCAATTCCACATGAATCCAAAAACCTACAGCTTTGGGTAATCCAAATCCCTCATCCGACTAAATAAAGCATCCGAATGATGCGAAAGAATTCATGTGAATTTTTCTAGGTGGTATTGGAAGATTGAAATCTAAATGCAAGAATATTCTAAGACCAATATGATATCAGTCTCCCCCTACTAAAAAGTCCGCTAAAATGGCTATGTCTGTCACATGAATGATGTCTACATTGTTCATAAGATTCCCCATCCGTGTGCAAGACTTTTTTGCGAACAATGTGATGTCAAAATACACCTTGGGATCTCATCTGATGTGTATATGGAAGGGGGTGCATAGAAGTCCTCCTCAATGACCAAAATATTATTCTCTAACTCCGTACATAAAAACTATAAGAATATGGTCACCCCTTTTTCATGGTCATACTCCATATGTCAGACAACCAATCTGTTCTGCATAAGGGTGATCATTAAAGACCACACAGATTAATGCAATACTCACTTTATATATCTTTCATGAAATGTTCCCTATGTGTCATCCCATTTCGGGGAACAATGTTCTGTAATCCTCAGCCAACCTCTTTTATTCTATGTTAGGGGTACACAAGGGATCCTCTTGTGTGAAACACTAAAAATATGTGTGCACCCCTGACTTTGTGTAAAATCCTCTAATATTTAACTTATGAACCTCCTGAAGATCCATGGATCAACATTATGTAAAAGAACTATATTTGAGAACATCTTGCATTTTACTCCGATTCATTTCATAAACCCCTTATTCAAAATCATCCAATATTACATGATACAATTTAATGGTCCCATGTGAGGTGTCCCCTACGCCCCCAATGCATGCATTACCACAACTTTTTCTTCTCATAATAGGTATGATAATACCTTTTCATTATTAGTATAGTAATTCAGACCTCATGATTTTCTCTTCCTAGGAACTATTACACCTTGGCATTTTGAAATCCATATCCCACCTAGGGGTGCATGTGATTTTGTTATTTAATCCAAAGGGCTAATGAGTGAGTTCCAAATGTTTGAGATACATGAAATTAAACTACATAGAACAATGATCCATATAACATGATGTTAAACTATTACCATACGTAGTGTAATAGGTGTAGGATGATCCTTGTGTGTGTGTGTCATGGGATAGCCTTTAGACTATATATCATCAAACATAATGATATTGCACTCCAATGGAATTTTATCCCTTCCATAGAAAAGGAAATCCTTCTTAGGAAGATTATATGTGTAAAACCTACACCAAATTTTTATAGAACATATTTTGTGACACAAACTTTAGGACTATATATTACTCTTATTTCTCAAACTAAGAAACAATCATGTGGGCAAAGAGATTAGGAGTGACCATGATACCCATCCTCCTCCACCTATGGGAATTATCCCTTCTCAAACCCCAACCACATAATATCCTCCTGAATGGGTCAATTTCATGCATAATCACTAACCATATGCCAGAACTCCATGTGAATCCTAATCATGTGTAAGCCCCGATGCCTATCTCTCAACACAGTGGAAATTTATTCTTGAATGACTGGGATATGTTATAAGCCTATATATGGTCAAAACTGAACATCCCATCCAATCCATCCTCTCAATATAAAAACAAAAACTCCATAAAAATCCACCCTAATATTCCTTGGGCAACCACAAACCAATATGATCATGTAACTCACTTTAGAAGATCCCTTGGTTAATCCCTAATTCATCCAACCAAGAGAAATCCCCATAAGATGGGAATCTCCCTAACATAATCCCCACACCATTAGACCAAGAAAAATACTCCTATGATTGTAAGACACCATGTATAATTCCCACACTATATAACCAATATAAATCCTCTTGTGAAGTGAAGATTCCATGCATTAACCCCATACCATCCCTCACCGATGCTCCTGTCGTGATGCGAGTGTCCTTACCACATGACATTAAAATTCATGGACTCGTCTCATCATTTGACCTTCAACTATGACATCGAATAATGTGGATTTTGATATCTATGTTCCATTTATTGTACATGGTATGCCTCTCTGAGTTTCAATCCAAACCAATGGTAAACCTTTGTTTCCCCCTCATAAGGGTACACCTCCATGATCCACCACCAAGGGTGTCAAGATCAACCTTCATGGTGTGAAATCATCATATTTCATGACACAATAACCAGTTCCACCTTCAAGGGTGTTAGATCCATCTTACTTCATGTTGTGAAATATTTTCATTAGAAGAAAAATCCATTAGGTCCACCTCTATTACTATCTTGATCTATCAATATATGAACCTTTTGGGTGCTCCCTTCTAGGGATGTACCTTCCTGACCTACCTTTGTGGGGTGTCATGATCAACCAATTCAAATATATTCCAGAAAAAAAATAATGAACTATCACATACATCAACCTCATGATATACATGGGATTCCTAAGGTGAAATAATTTAAGATATGCGCCTATAGTGTTAACTACCTCATTCAAAACAGAGGATGTCCGAGGTTAAATCCTTTGAAGATATGCCTCTAGTGTGAGATATAATGTGATTGATATGGGATGCCTCAAATTCCGTGATATAGATTTCTCAATGAGCTACCCTCATATGAGGAATTATATAGGTGAAAAATGTTCCATCAAGCTAGACATGCCAATGATTCCCAATGTGAATACTCTTATGATTCAAAGTTGTTTCCCAATCAAGACCCTTTTTAATGTCTAGAAAGAAGTAGTGTAATTAATAGGTGTCTGCAAAGAGATGACACTAAGAATTTATTCCATGAACATGAATTAACTCTTTGAGGGAGACCTGGATTAGGGGATGAGTTCAAAGGGGGAATACATAGATTGAGAATATGACATCCCATCATCCCATTTTGATCAAGGAGTAAACAATTTCACTGAATTTGATGAATGTTTCCCGCCTTTGGAAAGTGGGAATTCTTTGTAACAAGGATGATAGTTCACATTCATCAGAACGAGGTGGTCCGAGAGAAAGAATTAAAAAAATAATAAAACTTATTCATTTTCAAATATTATAGATCAAAAATACCATTTTAGAAAGTATTTTACTATTACTGGATTTGGTCTAAAAATATAAATTGATCAAATCCTTTAAAGATGATGGTCCTTGAAGAAGAGTTTTACCAAAAAATTATTATTGTCAGTTCCATTATTAATGTTTCTAGAACAATGGTTGAAAAAGAATGGGGCATAAATTTAATTTCATGACACGATTGAATTAAATAAAAAAACTATGACTCTTGGTTTATTAGAGATAAATACCTTTGGAACTATAGCCATACACCTTTTAAGGGAGTTTTAGATCATCATTCAGATGCAATTTGAATCTAATTTAGATGAATTAGAACATATTTTACATTATGATGGATGTTAACGAGTCCTACATGGAGTTTATTATAGATGTTGAATCTAGATAGAAGAGATTATATAATCTTCAAATGTACTAAATGGTTGATTTCCAAGCATAGGAATATTATGATGTCATGTGGGTAATAAGGCTGTGTTCTTTTAAATTGAAGAAAATTAGATCCATTAGAGTATATAATGAGATAAATATGAAACTTATTCAATGTTATATTAAATATTTTTTATCAATATAAACCTATGTGATATAAAACTAGGGAGAAGAGTCCAAATCCAATAAATTAGAATGAATAGATATGATTTTGGTGAGTCATGTTTTTTACCAATGGATGCTTGCATTGATTTATCTCTCTAGTTATAATATGTAGATGAAAATGGTGGGGACCATACACATTCTAAATATTGGTCTTAAGATGAAACTATTCAGTCCACATATAGTGTTTGATGAAATGATTGAAATTTTTTTCATAGATATTTATTATATCACCTAGATAGAGTTTTTAAAAAAAATTAGTTTTAAATGTAAAACTATGCAGTATTAAGTGACCAAAGGTTTTAAATAAGGTGAATCATGTATGAAAATTTATTTATATGAAATAGGACTATTGATAGTGAGGTTATATGGTTTTTAGCTAAAGAAGGATCATCATTATATATCTATGTCTGATTAAAAGTTGGTTATAGACCTAATATTGATGATGATAAAGGATATATGTAGCTTTAATGTGGTCATTAAAATCCCAAAGGATGATGGTTTAGTGTAACCATGTTGAGGTTTTTAGTTGATCTATATGTGAAGTGGAACATAAATATGTGTGTTTTTATGGTTTTCCACTAATTAATTTCATGAGGAAGTCAAGGTTAGCTCACATTAATGTTGGCCACCATTTTGTAAGACTTCAAAAATTCATTTATTATTAAATTAATCTAGGCTATATGAAATTTAGGTGAAGGTAAAGGAAATTATAATGTGCCTAATTATACATCAAAATTGTAAATTATTAAATTATAATTTCAAATAATGGAGGTGGGTTTAATCAAGATGAAGAGATGTCGTGAACCTTCTAGAATTTACAGGAGAATTCTTGGAATAATTTAATTGAGATGAATTTATTATATATTTTCAACATTTTTTATGGTGGACCCTATAATACATGGTACTTTATCTAGATAGGAGATTATTTTTTGTCATATGTTGGGGATAGTGAGGTGTCAAAGATTCCGTGGAAAAAAATTATCATGTAAGGAACCAATTGATGTTAATGATTAGAATGAAATGCTTGGAAAAACTTTATAATAGAGAATAAAAGTATATACAATGGGGAAATTATTCAATTATATATTTTTCAATAACATTACCAATCGAGAGAAATAAGGTGAGGATATGAAAGTAAAAGAATGCAGGATTCAGAAATGAAGTTCTTAGATGGAGTTAATACTATTTTAGTTTATTTTCACATTATATTATTGATTGATTTAATTATTTTAAAATTTAAAAATTTATTAAGTACATAGACTATATTTATTTATGGGAATGAAATTGGTTGATATCATTTTTAATTAATTCAAGACAATTTCTATCAAATGTGGAAATTATATGAAATTTTAATGCGTACATGTTTTTTTACTATTAGAATTAGTGATGAGTATTTTCACGTGATATATTTTCAATATGCACAAAATGTTAACCATAATAATAACTGACATGCTGTAATTAAATGATATATTCATTATAATGAAAAATTATTAACATATTTAGAAGAGGTTATGTGTGATAATTGATAAATTATTGTACTTGATCATTTGTAGACTGGTAAATTGATTTAATTTACCAATATATCTTTCAAATCAATTTTAGAAGATTCAATGGGTATAAATGAGTAAATTTATAGTCCTAAAAATCTAGTTGAGTTCCACTACACAATATATTTTATAATTATCGTTCTTTTTAACTTACTATTACTTCATAGTATCTCAAATATCATTATATCCACTTAATCATCATCATCCATACATAGTTATGTTTTTTGATGTTCTATTTATTTCTTTCACGTGGTTTGTATTTTTTACTATATATTCACATAAATCTTTCTACCTTTAGGATTAAATTCTCTATTAACAATATTTAATTATTTTTAGGTATTGAATTTTTTTTGTAATCCAAAGAATTATAATAAATTTCTTGGATCCATTATTATAGAATCCATGTTATATCAATCAATAAAAAAAGTAAATAAATAAAAGAATATTTTCAATTAAAAAAATTGTAATTTTTTTTTCCAAAAAACTATAATGTTTTTGACTATTTTTGAAATCATTATTAATATTTTATACACTCATTTTATATTATAGAAGAGCTATAGCCTTAAAAAATGCTATATTAAAATATAAATCACTCATAATAAAAAATTAACTAAGAACGGAATAATATAACTTATAGAGAGAATTCCCAATAATGATTTTTAATATCTTCCACTAGAAAACATCCAAAAAAATTAGGGGCCAATGAATGGGGAGTATCATTTTAATTAAATATCTGAAAATACCTTGTCCATTAGGATATCCCATTAATCCCAAAATTATGAGTTGAATCATTGTTGTCTTCCACTATATCTGAAATGTATTGGGATGTCTATTGAGGACCGATTATACTTCATTAGGGATTTTATTAACATTGTACAATGGATAAAACTTCATGATATTAGTTTAGATGAACTAGAAATGGGATTTTTCCATTTATATATAACTGAAAATGATGAAAACAGATTTATAGATTTAAATAAGAATAATTATTTTTCTTTTTATGATAAAGTTTTATCTTAGTGGGATGAAATGGGAGTTTAAGAGTGAAATTTATTATTTCTTCCTATAGGATAGAGTGGCCTTCCATTAGGATTTAGACGAGTTTATGGAACTTCTTAGGCATTTACCCATTAAAATATTCTTTCTCATCTTATTATAGATTTACTTTATGTGGGGCTATCTGCCTTGGGTGAAAGCATGGTAGATTAATTAGTTTGATTAATTACTTTGAGAAAAATAAAAACAGGAAAGATAAATATTTTATACATTTTCATTAAATTCATAGAACTACGATTCTATAAGGAAAACAATGACTAGTAGAGAGTTCACTAGTAGTATAGTTTTAGTAATGCAAGATCAGATTTATCAAATAAAAAACAATTCAATCATTAGTGAACCATATGTATTTATAAATTTTAAAATAAGTTAAGATTCATAATTATTACTAAATCATAAAATATTAGTTTCAATAATGTGTAATTTTTTGTGACACCCAAAACTATTTCCTCTCTTTTAAATTCATATGACGTCATTGGAAAATGATTGTTTTATGGAAATAGTCCTATGATTATTGTTAGGGATGGTCTATAACCAAATAATTAAAAATTTCATGAAAAATCATCCAAATAAATATTAAAAATCCCAATGAATAACTTGATTCCCTACCACTCCTAGATCCAAAATTAGTCAAGATCACAATTTCCAAAATAAATTAGTGTCGATTCCTCAAATTAACAATTCAAATTTAGTGTCATGTTAAACCAACTGTAAGGAAATATTGATTCATAATATTCTAAGATAGAAGTCCAAAAAGGTGATAAAAATGCTCAAATAAAAAATCTTGGGTATTAAATTGGGTAATTATCTAGAGATTTAGCTGCTATAGGTAACATGAAGCTTCTAACTGTAAATGGAAATAATCTAAGGAAAACCTTTATGCATATTACCAAAATTTGGACTAAACCTCAAGAGTATGATATACGAGATGAAAGACCTACTAAAAATAGAATTATATAAGAAAAGGTAACACAAATATTGAAATTACTTAATATGATATTATTGATATATATGTAGAAATTTAGAAAAACAAATATGTTTTAATTATTGGGAAAGATCAACATGTGAAAAATTAGAAATAAATAATGATAGGGAAAAATATGAAATAGACCCTGAATGGATACCTATTATTTTTAAGATTTTTTTAATACAACCCTTTTCTACATAGAGTAATAATAGATAACCATAATCCTAAATATTTTACATTAATTAATCTACATAAAAGGATCTATATTAGTATATTATCTGGACAGGATTAGGTTTAGCTTTAATAATATCTCAAATTTTTTTTAAAAAAAATTTTAATTAAGAAAAATATTAAGAACTTTTTCTCTTACAATTTTACAGAGATGTTTAGTTCAATATTTAAAAATTAGACCATTCATATGTTAAAATACGACAATATTTTATTGAATATATGCACCTTTGTAAATAAAATATTGGTCAACTACCTTTATGACCTTGGGGATCATATCAATATCATCCCATACTCACTACTTAAATAGTGAATATTAAAATATCTATTTCCAACTACAGTGGTCTTGAAATTGGATGATCGCTCCATCATTCACTTCATAAGAAGTGTTGATGATTTTATTACAGGGGTACAAATTTTTTTCTCATTTTCTAATTTTCTTATCATTGATATATTATGTGATAAGTAATTCCCAATCATCATAGTCATGGACTTCTTTAGAACTATAGGTATTTTAATTGATATTGAAAAGGGTAATGTAATTTTCAACTTGTATAATAAAAGTTAAGAGTTTAATGTTTTAAAATAATGTAATGTATCATCATATCCTAGAAACTTCTCTCATGATAAGAGGCTTAAGAATAAGGAATCTAATGATGAAAAAGAAGAAGAATTTTAAATAATTATTAATTAGATAAATTAATACACTTTTAAATTTGAAACATTTATGAAAATTTGATTTTTAATTCAGTAGAGATGAGATATGATTCAATGTTTTATTTTTCAGATAATATTCATTGTTTTGTTTAATAAAATTTTAAAACCTTGTTTGAGGGTCTATCCAAAATTTTCAACAGTAAGTAAATTTTTTCTTTAGATATAATTAATTTTTTTAGAATAAATTTTAGGATGTAGGGATACATTGACCCAAAGGTATTCATTATAATAAATAACACCTATTATAGAGGTGAAACCGCTTCTTTATTATCTAAAAAATTAATTTATGGGAGAAAAATCGTCTTTGAAAGTCATTATTTTTTTAAACCTAGAAACCCTTAAAGAGAAAAATTGTTATATGTTTTGAAATGGTTTAAAAAAAATCCTAGTTTAGCCCATTGTTGATATTGACGTAATAATCCCATCATATTGCTAGTATAGGATTCCCAGTAAACCTAACTATAGTCTTATAGTTGAAGACCGAATATGAATAAATACCAACATGATATAGGTTTATAAATAATAGGTACTTATGATGATCGATGAAAGGATCATTTAATCCATTTCAGATAGATCTTGGGTGCGTTGAGTTATGTTGTTCCAAATAAAATCACCTTTGTAACTAATTAAAATGAGAATAATTGAAAATTTTATGGTATAAAATCAACTAAATAGTGAGTCTTTACAGAATATATAAAATTTAATTCTTCCACTAGGAAATACCATTTTCATTTTCCACTCATATAAAAAATTCTTGAGGATATTTTTGGGAGTTAGTTATTATGTTTTCTGGATATTCATTCAAGTTACTTCTATAATCCTATAGCACCAGAAGTATAATAGAAAACATGATTCATATGAACCTTTGTGAAATTTTATTACTAATGAATTACTTTTTGGTTGTTTAGTTCCATAAAGACCCTTCAAATGTGTATCATGGATATCATTTCATAAAATATTGAGAAGATTATTGAGGTATTCATGGATTATTTTTTCCATTATATGAATCAAATTTAAAAAATATTTTGAAAAATTATAAACTATTTTTTAAAGGTGTCTAGAAAATATCTTGGTTCATAACTTGGAGAAGTTAAAGTTTATGGTAAATGTGGTTATTTTGTCATGCCAAGAATTGTCTAAAAGGGGTATTGAGGTGAATAATTCCAAGGTTATTGTTATTAAAAATTTACTTACTCTATATAACTTGAAATATAATAGATACCTTTTTGGTTATGCTAGTTTCTACCAAATGATTATTAATAATGGATTTTCTAAGAGAACCAGACCATTATGTCCATATCTTTTGAATTAAACACCATTAATTTTTATGACAAATGTTTAACATAATTTAATATATTTATTGAGTAAATATCTTCTCCCAATATTATTACCCTATACCATATTCCTTCTTTTGATGTTATGTCTGATTGCATTGACATTGTTGTAGGAGAAGTCTTAGTCTATAGGAATGAGAGTATGTTTTATGTAGTGAAATATGATATTATACTATATTATTATGATTAAATGAATTATAAAATAAGGTACAATGATATTTTTAATTGTATTGTGTTTATAAAACATTATGTAATAATTTATAGGGTTAAATACCACCATTTTTACTGACCATTTTGCCCTTAAGTACTTTCTATCCAACAAATGTCAAATCATGGCTGATGAGATTGTTCATATTGTTGTAAAACTTTTATTGGGAAATAAAAGATTATAATGGGGATGTGAATGTTTTTTATCTCTAATTATTGATTCCATATTCTCAAAAGGAGGACAGTATAATGATTAATTCCATAATTATTAAAGAATACATTCTTATATTTTACACTATAAAAGGTACATGATTAGCTTATTTTGATATCTTCATATCCACAGTAATTTTACTTAATGATTTATCTCAAAATAGAGTAAGAAATTATTTTATTGTATTTTATAATATTTATGGGATGATCCTCTCTTTTTAAGGAGATTCTCTAATGGAATTTTGAGGAGATATATTCCATAAGAAGTGATGCTAATTATTTAAGATATTTTGCGTTCATCATCATTGGGGAAAGAATAAATCAAAGTTTATGTTGAATAATTATCAATTTTGTTCTAGATAATGGAATTACAAGATAACTAGGCTATTAGTGTGATTAAATTCATTAAAAAACATTTTCTTGAGGTTATATGACCCAAAATAATTCATCATTGATAATTATACATACATTATAAACATAAAATTGAATGAATTGATGGAATCGTATGGTTTTTCTCACAAAACCTTTACACTATATCATCTAAATTCTAGTGGAAAAGATAAATAATTTAAAATAGGGTATATAAATAAATTCTAGCGATAAATAAGAGTATCTTAAGTAAGGATTGGTCTTTATATCATTAATTGGAATCATTAGATTATATAACTTATTTTAAAACCCCAATAGTTGCGTGACCATAATATTTACCTTATAGAATGCCATTTTATTTTATTATGGAACCTTAAAAAATGTCCTTTTGGTAAGTAAAATATTTGAATTATGATTTTTTCCTCTTGGAGAATGTAAGATTCTTCATTTGAGCGATTTAGATGAAATTAAAGGATATTCATTTGAGGATGATGGAATTTCAATGAATGAAAAAAAATCAATTCATGATTCTATAATAAAAAATATTAAAATTAATATATGTAATAAAGTTATTCCTTTCAACTCTAGGATTATAATTTTTGTAGCTAAACTTGAATCCTTGTGGAATAGCATCGTTAATATTGTTAGAGTGATGAAAAATGGGGGAATGGAATTAGTTATAGAGGAGAATTAACCATTTTTGGTCAATGGTCGGAGTGTTAAACACTGTTTATAGGGTAATGCAATTGGATTACTGTGATATATTTTCTTGAATGATGAATATCCATTTAGTATAATTTAGCACATTTAAATCAATGCTTCCTAGGTTTTAACCCCAGGTCCTTTTTATTTTAATATATTTATCTCAATAATAATGTTTTATTAATTTGTTACATATTCTCAATTGTTATCCTCATACTATTTTATGTCTAATTTGTAGTTCTTATTATCTTTCAAATTTCAACATGTTTTTTATAAGGTTATATGGATGACTATTAAATGGTGATAAGACATCGATCTACATCATTTGAAAATTAAACTCTTCTCTAATGCCATGGGGATCTATATGGATTAGTATAATTGGTTCACTTACTTAAAATTATCTTTTATTATTTTAATTTGTAACTCTATATTCCTAAATATTATATTGATCAATTTATCATTTAGGAGTTTTAACATTTTAGTATAGACAATTCATTCAAGGCATATATGTGGTGGAATTTTGAAAGAACTTAACTATGTAATGATTAAATTATAATGGAAAATTGTTATTATTTTCCCATAATTAATTTTTTTATTCATTTCTTCATACTATATTAAAATAATCACGTGGAAAAAAATCAATTTATGCTTTTAAATTACATTAATTTTCTGATTTTATCTTAATTTATTTGTTATATTCTTTGTTTTCTATGCTATGAATGAATTTTTTATGAAGAATTTTATATCCTTCATATCACCATTTATTTTTATATGAATTTATTATAAAAAATTATATTTGTTTCGAAATAATATTAATTTATAAAATAAAAACTAATCATTTTTAAATTACATTTTCCCTATTAATAATTTGTTAGTTATTTCATTTAATAAGTAACATATTCAAATTCTAGAAAAAATAATGTCATCATGAATTGAGGAAAATTATTTTGAATTTATTTTTACACTTGAGCATGAATTTTTCTTTTGGAGTTGATAATTTTATTTAAACAAATCCATGTTAATTGTTTTATCTATATATAAGTTTCGAAATGGGTAAATTGTTGGATTGTTTTTCTTGGGAGGGGTCCAAATTGAGGTAAACTATAATCCAATAAAAACCTATAAAAATACACAACATTTATACAATGTTGTCTATTTTCATTAATAAATTAATAAATTTAAATGGTTGAAAACATTTTTAATATTTGAATGATGTTTTTCCAGATTGAAGTGGTTAATTATATATTTTATTTTTGATTAAATTGAGTTTACAATTTTTTTTATCCACATGAAGGAGATTTTGGTAGGTAAAATATTTTATGAATGTTATACAAATATAATTACCTTAAAAATTATTTAACATAGAATTAAACACAAAAAATATTCATTTGAATGAATTATGAAAGGAAAATCCTAATCCAGGTTCAGCCTCTATTATTTCATTATTTCACATTTTTGTTCTTTAAACTATTGGATGAGTTATTAATTCTTCCATGTAATTATAATGATTTTTTATCCAAACATAGTTTCTAATTATTATATAATCTATTTATGTGAGTTTTTTATTTTATAGGTAATGTGATGGTTTGGATTTTAGTTGAAGGAAAATTTATGTTTTTTTAATTAATTGTTTTTGAAATCAATCAATTTTT
Organism: Viscum album; assembly: GCA_963277665.1. Taxonomy (NCBI): domain Eukaryota; kingdom Viridiplantae; phylum Streptophyta; class Magnoliopsida; order Santalales; family Viscaceae; genus Viscum; species Viscum album. The sequence continues at coordinate 113,034,907 of OY728139.1, read as the reverse complement.
TAAAATATGAATCAAATTTATGACGAAATGAATTTACATTATTGAGATTAAATTCATTCTCAACTTGAGGAAAATATGTGGAGTAAAATTTATTTTAAAATTATTCCTTATCGAAATCCAATATTCAAATCCTGATATTCATTTTACGTCACTCAATTTGAAAAAGTGATTTTTGGAGGAGAAGAAATGTAAAAAGTGATGGGGAATTTTATATAGTGATTATTAGATCTTGTTTTACACATCTTATTTAAGATACATTAATGAATTTATACCTTAATATTATCTTAGATTCACAAATATTTCAAATATTGATTGTTTTTTTTAAGAAAAAATAAATCAATAAAATATTTAATAAAAATTCAATTGTTTGTGATAATTGAATAATTCCAATTGATTAAATATACATTTTAGAATTTAAAAAAGAATTTATATTAATTTTTGGGGATTTCAAAACTTTTTTGGAAATTTAATTTTGTGTTTAATGACCAAAATCTATTATTTCAATGGATTAATATACATAAGAATCAAAAAATTTTAGTCACTTACTTACTGAATTATGAAATTAAAATTATATTTGATTTATTTTTCTAGATATCATGTAATTACATGTGGGATTTTAATGAATTAATTTTATTTATTGTAATTTTGTTATGGGGGCTTTATTTTTACATACCATTTTTTTAAAGTAACGACTTCTACCATTGTGTTGAAGACCCATTTCCATAACCATACCAATAATCAGGTTCCTGCTATCATCTATTTCTAGATGAAATCTTGGACATCTGATACCATTACATTTCTTCTTTCACTACCACCCCATAATTTTCAACCATTATAAGGAATGTAGCAGTGCTACCATAAACCCTATGATTTTTTTACCATTACAAATCCACCCTCACATGTATAATATATCTCAATAATGTTTTCCAATGTATGGGAACACAAATTTATTGGATACTTTGGAATAGATCATTCATGTTGAATAAGTTTTCCAAAATTTAGATGTAAACACCACCATTGTTCAGGAATTTTTAACATCCAATTAAGATTATTAAAATAGAAATTTACGTTCCTGATTATATCACATTAAATAAATTTACTAAAATGATTGAGTCTTTGATGATGAAGGGATCAGGAACTAAATCCTTGATTGATTTTATGAGATTAGTGGATCATCATATAAAATACATTAGGATTTGATTTTAATGAAACATTACTATCATTGTCCTATTAAGGAAGTTGGCATGTCACAAATGGAGTCCATTAAGGAATATTTATCCAGATTGAATGAATTTAATTCAACAAGACATGTTTTGAAAGTCTATATTCCATGATCATGCATCTTATAATGTTTCTTATTCTGATGAGGCTATTTTTATCATGTTAATTAAATTAAATACATATAATTTGATAATGAGATAAATATGAATAATATTAAATGCTCAATTGAAGAGGAATTATAAATTTGGGCATCAATGATACGAAATTGGGGAGTTGTTTTTGAATAAAAATCATTTCAGTGAATGGATATGAGTTTTAGGAGTATGGATTTTTTTCTTCTAATTATTAAACTGATTTTGAACTCTTGGTTGATTTTAAATATGATAATTATGTAAAACTTAGACATTTCAACTGATGTATTATATGAGGTTAATTTTAAAACAAATTAATTTTTTGGTTGAAGGATTCAACAGTTTTTGTTCTATATTATTCCTATAGAATAATTAAATTATATTATTGGTTCTCAGTGTGTAACGTAACATTTTGTGAGTATTACATGTAAAAAATTTTGATTGAAGGTGAATCATTTGAGTTTATAGGTTTTATTGAAATTAAATTTTAGAGAGTGAGGATCTTTTTTGGATTAATAGGTCTCATATTTATATATATTTGTCATAAAAAATTAGGGAACACACTTGTATTTAGTAAAAATAGAGGATATATCTCATTTTTTTGTTCTAATTACTAAAAAGAATGGAAGATGGTTTAGAGTAACTATGTTGAGGACTATCAATTTTTTTTTGGAATTAATATTAAAATTTCATATGTGAGCTTAATTGATATTTTTATTAAATATCTTTCTAAGGAAGTTAGGGTAAGCACATGTCAAAGTTCCACATCACCTCTTAATACTTCCAAAATTCACTTTGGGAAGCATTTTACTGGGCTACAAAATTTTGTTGTCCATGAAAAAAAACTTTATAGTCCTAATTCTATATAAAGATAGGAAATTAAAAAAGTAAACTTAAATTATGAAAATATATTCACATAAAAGATATGGAGTTCAATCATTCTAAAGATATTCTAAGAACATTATAGAATTTAATGCTGATTCCTGGGAAAGAGTCAACCAAAGTAAATTTCATTTATAGTTTAAATATGTTAATTGATGAACCCATTAGCATATGGGATGGTTGAGTTAGATTGTAGTATAGTTTGGTAAACATGTGTGGAAAGTGAGATGTTAAATATTCCATGTGAAAAATGATCAGGTAAATAACTAAAATAAGTAATTTTAGGGAATTATAAGATAGAAATTAATTTTAAATAGAGAATCAATTAGACACACATGGGGAGTAACAACACATTGAGATAATTTTTAGAGACAATACTAAGAGATATAAATTATGTGAGGATCATTTATAACATTTTAGTGTATATTTAAGAGAGAATATCATTGATAAATATGACCATTATTCCAATTAATTTATATATTTATATTTATTATTGAAATAACTCCATTGAAATTGTGATTCTTAACATGTTCATTGGTAAAATTTGATTATGGGAATGTAATTTTTTAGTGTAAATTTTTTACTTTATTGTCACAAATATCTCTCGAATTTCAATATTATTTTACCATTTATTCTATGTAAATTTAAAACATTGGGAACTAGTGATGACTGTGATTTAATGAGTAATATTATACAATAATTGAATTTTAGTTGTAAAAAATGTGAAACACTATAATTCAATTATAGTTCCAAGATAGTATAAATTGATTAATAATATCATGATAGGTTTAACATTACAGTTGGGAACACACAATACTTTATCATTAATAGGATAATTAGTTGTCTAAATTGACCAATATATCTCTCAAATAAATTACATAGGATTTATTTCCGTGAACAAAGAAATATTTAGTTCTAACAATGTAGTTGAGTTCCTATACTCTAACAATTGTATGATTCTCATGATCTATTTCATATGGTTCTTTATTAGTAACAAAAATATTATTTTATTCACATAATCTTCATTATCCATAAATTGTTTATATTTGTTGATTTTTTTATTTCTTTTGTGTGTTTTTACTGTTTTATTAGTTTTTGTATATATATGTCTTCTTTTAGGATTATGTACCCTATCCCCAATAGATAACTATTTTTAAAATTAATTTTTTTTGGTTTTAAAATGAAATAACATCAATGAATAATGTTCCAATATATTTATAATTTATGGAATTTCTTCTGGAACTCTATTCAATATTGCATCATCATTGGATACCAATATCGAAGTCTACGGATTTATTTAAAGAGTATGTTACCTAGAAGTTGGGTGTCACTATTACCAGTGTGTAAATCCAATATAATATAGAAGGTCCCTATTACATAATTTAACATGATGAGGACTCTATAAAAGAATCATCTATATATAATATTCTAGGAATTTATGCGTTTTTAGAGGATGAAGTTCTCTACTAGTCGATGGATCTATTTCTTCATTTATCACTCCAATGGGAAAAAATCATTTTTAATGTACTCTACTATGGAGGAAATGAAACCATTTATATCATTAATTTATATATGTATAGGCTTTATTTGATCTATATTTGTATAATTTTAATTGATTAAATCCATATCATTACTGATAAAGGGGGAGACATCCCTATTATGTGTAATGTGAATGTACCTCTCATCCTTATATGTATCTTATAGGGCTATACATACAATGAATACTATGTCTACATTTATATTTTATGAATGTAAGATATTATATATTGTTGGATCTGAAGAGAATTCATCCACCAAACCTTGTACATAATAAACCAAGGTAATCGATGCTTTCATATCGATAACATTATATCTATTGATTTTCATGATCACTAACTCTAAATATGACCTAATATTTAGTCTAATAACTTGTATTTGACGGGTCTGTTTCATGCCCTTAAGGAGGGATCTGTATTCAACCTCATTATTTTTATATTCCTCTAACAACAAGAAAGTGTAATGAAAAAATCTATTATGTAAGAGATAAATAAGAACCCTAGGCTAAAACAATTAAGTATTATATTTTTCATATTTCGACCTATTGGGTTTTGAGAAGCACCATCAATGTACATCACCCATGTTTGGGATATTTCATGGATGGAGATTACTATATTTTTAGGGAACTTAATGTCCAATGAAGACTTCTTTAGGATATGGTGGTTTTGAGGATACCCATTAATAGTTTCCCATTGATTACCTTTAGTTACTTGAAATTTATGTCAAATTGATGTAGAATATTTGACGATCACACTAGTTTTATGGTTAACATTTAATGTAAGAGGATATATTTTAGGGAATAAACACAAAAAATTAAATGGATATTATGATACAATAAATAGAGTCTCAACATATTTACAATTAAAACTATTTCAATGAAGTTATTCATGACATAATAATATCCAGTATCAACACCAAAAATTATAATGAGGATATAATAGAGATGAGTCCCCTTTCCCAAATCATCATTCTAGGAATGAATGGTTTGAATAGATTATTCCATGTTTTCTGCATAAAGTATTTGGGTCTTCCCTTTTATTGGTGGAATCAATAACTATAGGTACAAGAGGAATTATTTCATATCATTGAAGTATTTATAATAAGTATCATCCCAGTAAAAGGTGATTTCTTTACTCATTTAATTGGTGAAAGAAGATCACTTTATTATGATGTTGACTATGAATTTCCTATTGTAAGAAAAATTTCCCAAATAACCTCTCAATTCATTGAGGTTTCTATGAGGAGGAAGATAAAGTATTGCTTTATTCATTACATGCTTAGAATCAATGTCATTATTCAATATAAAGAAATTGATGAACATTTAAAATGATACCAAAAAAGATAATTTAAAAGTACTATCATAAAGATGTTTTGATGTAGTTTATAGAAATATTCTTGATTTATAGAAAGTTATCACAACATTATTGAAATTTTACAATAAGATCAATGATGTAACTTTCCATGGCCATCCATAGAAATGACTTGAAAATTAATTTAATGGAATATTGTTAAGTGGATCCATCATTATTCAAGAAAAATGCTATTACATAGTAGTTATACTCCCCTTGAAGATTCCTATAGTTATTGGCCTTCATATATTTGGTTGATATTTATATACCTTTATTATTACAAGGATCCAAGGTGAATTGGTGTACCCCAAAGGAGTAGGTGAATCAGGGTTACTTGTTTTTTACAACTACCTTTCAAAATAATACTATATGATTTTTTGATGTCATGGTCCACTCTTATTTAGACACCCTCTCAACTATAGTTCATATTTAATAAAAGATGATCCACCCATATATATTTTAACACTTTTCATCTCCAATGTGGAAACATACTCCTTACTATATTCAGGTTCTCCTAATATATATACATTATACCACAATATAAGCATTTCAGTGATTACAAGTTATTATAAATTAATACAATGGTTGGTAAAGTATCATCCACTTAATATGGTTTGAATCCTTCACATACATATTTCAAATTGAATTTTTTATACTACCACCCCCTGTTTTCAAGAATATTATATGCTCATTGTCTGAAAACTATAACTTTTATTTAAATTAGGATCTCCCCACTTAAATAGAAAGATATTATTCTATTTCTAGTTAGGAAATTGATTTCTTGGATATTAATAACTAAATTGAATGCATGAATATATTACATAAATAAATTTCATAATGATCAATTTATATGTGATATTATACACAAAAAATGGTGTCTTATTTTTTCTGAATGTAATCAACCATATAATCAATAATACAATCGTCTTTCCTTAACAGCAAAAATTTATAAAAATAAAAATAACCAATCAATATTCTATTCTCTCTCTTAGATATAATTGGTTTTTAATATAATAATATATAAGATTCATAATTCTAAATTATAAATGAAAATTTTCCTTTTATAGGTATTTCATTTTATATCATAAAATTATCAGGAATAATATTTCTGTATTTCAAATTTATATTTCTTCATTATTTTACATAGCCTAATTTTTTTGTTTTGAATCTATTGAAAATATACTCAAATATAACCTTATTTAAATTTAAATATAAATGTATAATAATACTTTCATTTTCTCCAATAATAATATAGGGTTGTTTCCTTATTTAATAACATCATAAAACCATCATGTATTTTAAAAAAGTTCCATAATGGCATGCATAGAGGTTTACAGATTAAGATAATTCCTTATAGTGAAGCTATCATTCATTCCATGGAAGAAACATAAACTTTAATCTTCCTTCTTAACATGAATCATTACTTCATTTTAATGTATATTACATAAATGATATGGTTAAAGGATCATCTTATTTATTTTCTTCTAATTTTTATTCTAAAATTTCATAAATATTTCATCCATTAGATATCTCTATATTTCCAAAAGTGTATGACCCATATGATGTTTTGAATCAACCTTATAAATACCAAGAAAATAACATATAAAAATTTTCTTTAGCCAATTTTAGCCCATATTACAGTTATTATGGATAAATGAAAGTTAAAAATTTATGTTTCAACTATACATTGCATGTGAAACAAACATATTATGGACCTTTACATAGGAATTAACCTTAATATGTCCTATATAAACCTTATAAACCTTAAAATTAACTTTAAAAAGATTAAAAATGAATTTTATGAACTTATAAATTACCCTTTTATGTATTTTATATTCCCATTTTTGCATACATCCTCCCTAGAAAAATCCTTATGAAGTATACAGTTAACATTATTATGATTAATTTACCTCTAAAATGAACAATATAGAGGACGTAGAATAAAGATAATGAATTTTATTCTTTTTAAAATTCATTATAACTTGTATAATCTAGAATTTCTAATAGTAAATATGCATTATCTCATAACCTTAAAAAATTATTCAAACCCCATTCCAACGATTCACTCATGCATTGTATATAACAAGAAAACTATTAAACAATTACATTGGATACTTTAATATACCCTTTTAAATTTTTTTAACCATAATCAACTCTTTCTAAAACAAAATTAATCACTACAAGATTCATAAAATCATATACCTTACCAAAAGAAATTCTAATGACACAATACAATAGAAAAAATTAGTGTTTTTATGGAATTCCATCCCTCAATGGAATGAATATTCTTTCTTGGTGATTTAGACTCTCTACCTCTAAAACTAAGTACTAATATAGTTAATTAATAACATTTTCTAGAATAATATCTAGGGATTCCAAATATAGAGGATAAATGTTTTTCCCCATTCTTCGCCACTGATTATCGAAGTAAATCATAGTGGGGGTGTTCTAGAAATTCCACCATGTGGGAGGGATGTGATATAAAATTTTTCCCATACATTAAAACTAAAATATGTCATTGGTAATTCCTTGTGTGAAGATATTAACATGTTTATGTATAGTAGGAATAAATTACATCTTTATATATTTATTGGAAGCCCTATAATTGATTTTTTGAAACCTGATATCATTGTTCATATATTGAGAGTGTTGTAAAAGTTGTTTTTATTGGGCACCATCGAATTGATTTTCATATCAAATTATGATAATCGTCTTAGTATTGACCCCTAAATCTTCAATATTTTCATTCATCTTGATCATCTATGTTGAAACCATTTTATCAACAATAGATTCATCTTATTATATACTTAATGTAATTGTTTAGTTCTTATTTCATTTTTTGTCCACCCAACTTCTTCCCATAGGAAAGAAAATACTTGAATTAGAGCCCATTTCATCAATATATCCTACCCAATAAGTATTAGTGAAACCAAAAATATTTAGTTACTCACCATTTTTGTACATCAGACCATATTTTAAGGTTCATATGACAAACTCGATAAATATCTTGGTATCCATTAGATGCGATTACTTTGAATCACTTTGACAACAAGGACAACCAATAGTATACAGATAGAGTCTCATCTAGAAGTTTTGATATATTTTAATTTGGAAATCATCTATATTAAATTTCGTTAATTCAAAATTCATCCATTAGAATCTATTATATGCTTCATCACAACTTTTAAAGGTTTGGAAAACTATTTATATTTTTACATTACAAAATATTCCATCAATTATTTAATATTCATTTTTTAACTAAAATGTATTATTTCTTTTATATACCATGTAATAAATGGAAATACCATAATTATCCCTATATAGAAATATGTAAATCGATATTCTAATATTATAAAATTCCTTCTACAAAATATCTTGAAACATGGAAATATGATATCATTAATATATACAATAAAAATTAGTGTAAATTTATACACATCCTTTATATATCTATTTATGTCCACATTTTCCTTGGTGAAGTTCAAATATCTCATGTATTGATCCAGCATATAGTAATATGATCTATGGATTGTTTTAAAACATATAGATCCTTATTTAGTTTTCACGCTCTTATTCCATTATCATTAACGAAAAATCCATCAGATTGTTTAACAAAAAAAACTATTTCAAATTATCAATTCTAGAAGTATGATTTCATATCTATTTGATATATTTTTTACTACATCGAGCTTCATGTTCTATAAATATCCTTATACATTCACATCATGCAATATATATAAAGTGTTTACCCAATAAAACACGTTGTGTTTAAATATAAGAGCAAGTGAAATCTAGAATGAAAGTAATTTATACTATTTCAAACCAGAAATATTTTCTTTTTTGAATGATATGGAACTTTTTAAAACTCAAAAAATAGATAAATTAAGCACAGTAGAATTTAGAAAAATAGTTTAACCAGAGTAAACAAATAAAAATTAAAAATAAAACAAGGAATATAAGATTAAAATATATACAATATTATAAATAATATTATAGAATTATTAATAAACTCCAATCAACAGGGGTGTCACATTAATCCTAAGTGGAAAGGCTTTATTTTACTTGACACTAGGTATCACTACTACAGACCTGGAATTCCATCGAATGTAAATATTTCAAAATGTGCTATGTATTCCACATATAGAGAAGATTGATATCCATGATCGATAAAAACTATATAATATTCATTGGAATTCATCAAACTCAATAGATATATATAGGTTCACTTACAAATACTAGATGAATCTTCATAATTATGATAATAGATAAAAAAATAAAAAATATAAAACTAAGAGATTTATCAGAAAATACTCACATGAAGGAGCTCTTAGAAGAACACATAGAAAGGAATTTATAATTAGAATGAATTTATAAAAACTATTTTATAATTCAAATGATATTTATCATTTGGGAATCCCTGTTATCTTTGAATAAAAAAATCAATAGGTTCTATTTATTGGAAATAATCCATTAGTCGGATTCCCCAAACCTCTACTTCAATTGCAATGACCTCTAAAGGAGAATCTCAATATTTTGATGGATTAAATAATGATCATTATCTCTTGATGAAATAAATATTATCCACTAAAATGTTACACCATATTTAATATCTCTAGATATATATTATTTATAAATTTATGCTTCATAAATAAATACAAAAAAATCGCCATGTTAATTTAAATTCAACTTTTTGTGTATTTTAATTGTTTAAAAAATGATTAAAAGCAGTCAATTACTCAATAGTGTAACCCTTGTTTAAAATAACATGTTATGATAATTAAATGGATAAGATGACTAAATTCAAAAAACAAATACATCACTATAGATATATATGAAAATTATCACAACATAATCTACAATATTCAACATTCAAAAAAACATTTGAAACATAAAATATTTATTTACCCCTATGATATCATACTCAAAAAATTTTATTTTTAAGAAATCTACATCTATTTTGGATTTATAAAATAAATCTAGAAAAATAAATAAAATATAACATATAGAATATCGACAATCCATAAATACATATAATATAGTAGAAAAAAAAATACATGAATGATTAATTTGGTAATTTTAAATTGTCCTAAAGTTATCTCTTATTATCAAGAAGTTATATACTTATTATTAAAATGGTCCTGAAGAATGTGTAATGAAAATTTTATTATCTTTCAACAAATAAGAAAATATTCTTATAGAAAATTAAAGGAAAACATAACTATTCCATAGATCTTAAAGATATATTTTCATAGAATGGATAACATCAATGAATTAAGATTAATAAAAGGGATCATTATTTTTTAAAATATCTATATTAAACGAATTATAGAAATAAATATTAAAGTATAAAATATTTATGAGGTTATTGAAAAACTAAAGTAATGTAATTTTATGACAATATATTAGTATAGGGAATGAAAATCATAAAGAGTATATTAGTTTTGTAAGTTAAATATCACAATAAAGTAAATAAAAAATTAAATAATTTAATATATGTTACATTATGAAGATAATATTTTTCAATAAATTCTAGTAATTTAACTTTTATATAAATTAATGTTAGATGAAAATAATGTTACAAAAAGACTAAAATAGTGAATGTCCACAATAAATTGTGTGGAGTTCATAAATACCCAGAGAATATTAAAATATGAATTTCATGTTATGAATACTTGAAAATGATCATAAAAAAATATATATTTATTTAATTTAAATATATTGGAATTTTATGTCTTAGTGAAAATATCTTCAAGATGATATTCATTTCTAATTAATTTTAGAATTATATATCTTTTTTGTATGTGTTCTTATAGGAAATGATGTCTCAAATATATGTTCATTAAATGAGAGTGATGTCTTTGGTTATTTTAAAATGAAATATTACTTGTTCCATAATAATGAGTTTTAGTTTGTGTTAAACATGGAACACCCTGAGATTTTGTGAATTATATTTTTTCAAATTAAATTAACCTTTTTGAGATTTTTCAATTTACATAGCACTGAAGACAACATATTTTATAATAAAACACTATGTTTGGATTATGTTACATGAAAAAAAAGTTAATTGTGAAAATACACAACATAAATTTTATCTTTTTCTACATGGAAAACCAAGGTTATATTTTGTTACACACAACAATGACTATCCTCGATTGCTTGTGTAACACAAAATCCCTAGTTTTACCAAATAATAGTATATCATTAAAATGTTATTATTTTATATAATAATATATAACATAGTTGTTAAATTTGTGGTTATGAATATTATTTAATAATTTATGAAAATATGTGGTTTACACAAATATTAAATGAATTCATAGGTTACCAAGTAATCATAAATGAATATGAAAATTGATTTAATATAAAGTAAATTATTGTTATTATTATAAGTTTTTTTACCCTAATAAATTATAGTAATTATAATTACTAAGTAATATTAATTTAATATATATTTTATATATTAAATTAAATATTTTTATATTCATCCAGTAGATTTTATAGAAATAAGTTAAGAAAAAACCCCAATTTTATGCATAAAACCCTATTTTTTTAAAAAGGTTGTTTAACAAACTTTTAATTGATAAAACATTTTAAATATAATTTTTTGGTAGTTATATGAATTTAATTTGTCAAAAATAATAATTATATATGGAAGTGAAACATATAAATTAGTCTTGGATAAATATTTGGTACTCTTTTTCAAGGTCTCCATTTTTAATGAATTGTTAAAAAATATTTCATTTTAATTCAAGACTTCTTTTTCATCTAATATATTTATAAGGTTAAATTACATTTTAAATAGATTTAAAAGTATAATTAGAAAATAATTTTATCAATTAATCATTATTATCTCATTTTAACCATTTTTACATTGAAATTTGATATAAAAACATAGCAAACATATCAATGTTTTTTACTTCAAAAACGTGCATTGTCAACTAGACTATATAGTCAATTTTAAATTAATTTATACTACTTATGTGATTAGAATATGGAAATATTTATTACATATTTGGAATAATAATAATCTATAATTTATAATTTGTTCAAAATATTTATTTAATAAAAAAATAGTTGCGGTAATTAAAATTATTTACACTGATTAAGGAAAAATTAAGCTTTACTACGGACTAAACCCTAATTTAAGACCAAAAATGGAATAGAAACTTTTCCAACACCCATTGGCTGGAAATAATTTGTCCAAGAAACTTAAATTATTATTTTTTTGTTTCGTATATCTTATATTAGGAAAATACATGGGTACACCTAACTTGTTTTAAAAAATGCCATGTCTATCATTTCCCTTCCCTATAAAAGACCACCACCTCTCCCTCTTATTTACACCTCTCAATTCACATAGGTTCATCCAAGATCTACCCAATACACATAACACCATCCTTACCTTCCTCTATTAAGCCTCTTGATAGTTAAAAATCTATCCATGGAAGCTTTTTAGCTCAATCTAAAAGGAGTTACTCGATTAAGAGGTGGTCTGAACGAGTACAGTGAGAAGTCAAGATATAATTTAATGGGATTTCATCTCAATTTTTATTTCTATGAGATAAATTATTTATTAACCACTAATTTATTTTTTTGGTGTGTATACTAACCATGTATTTATTAAATTTTTCTTATAGTTTAATTTATTTTTATTTACATATCCATTCTATGACCTTGATTTCATGGGGTTTGTGTTTCAAAAGTTACCAAATCGGTAAAATAGTTTTGTCAAAATTTTAATATTTGATAATCATGTTTTGTTAAGTACATAAATTAATTTTGAGGTGTATATAAGTCCATTTCATATGATATATCATAAATCTTCATATTTTCATGAAATTTCATGCTTTATGGTATTTACTTTTCTTATATAAAGAGTATGATCCCAAGTTACCAAGTGATAAGTTTTTATTGAAATAATATCATCGATTTTCATGATTATGTATTTTTAGGGTTACTTTAATGAAATATTATAACCCATTTCTCAAGAACATTCATGACTTTTCTTCTCCTCTTGTTATTCAAGATATATCTATGTATTGGTACAATATTTCTACTATTTGGAACATAAGATAGTTTAAAATGTGTTTCAAAGAAATACCGACTTTACACTCTCTTCGGTAAAAAATCAATGTTCTATAAAAAGGGTTCCTAGAATATTGTACCATTATCCTGTAATATTTAAATGAAACATTTACTCATTTTTTCGTTTACCAATCTCTTCAAAGAAATCTTGTTGTCTCTTTCCAAACAAGGAATTTTTTATACCTTTTTACCTTGTAAAAGGAATGTTCTTTTTTCCTAATAAAAAATGTATTGATTTAACTATAGTCATTTCTTTGATGCTTCCTTTGAATTTTTATAATGAAAAATTCTCGGAAATTTTTTTAAAGTATATTCAAAGAAATGGTTATGAAAACGTTTTCAGGATTCTTTTTATGTTTTCAAGTAAAAGGTTTTCAAAACATTTTCTAGAATCTTTCATATGATTTCATCTAAAATTCTTTTAAAAACAATTTTGAGGTTTATTTTTAATTGTTCAAAGTATTTTTAACGAAAAAATTTTTCAATACATTTTCAAGATTTTTTCATATGTTTTGAAGTAAAACATTTTTCAAATGATTTTCAATATTTCTTTATAAGTTTTCAAATAAAAATGTTTTTAAAATTATTTTAAGATTATTTTATAATTTTTCTTTGAAAATGGTTTTCGAAATGATTTCAAGTATTTATTATATGATTTTAATGAATTTTTAATGAAAATAATTTTCATATGATTTTATGTATTATAAATCATTTTCCAAAGAGGAATGTATATTTTCATCAAGAAACTTTTTTTAAATTGATTTCAAAATTAATTTACATCTAAGATGTTTTTATTTGATGTTACTCATTTCTTTATGGAAAATGATTTAAAGGTTCTATTCATATTATTTTTATAAATGGGATATGCTTAATTTTAGGGTCCTTTTGAAAAATGTTTCTCTTTCATGGGTTATATGTTTATGATATCCGCTTCACTTTTATGAGTTATTCTTTTGATTAAATGATTTTGAAACATGTATATTTTCCTTAGGATATGATATGTTTTCATTTTTATGATTCCCATCCCATTGCATGAGTTATGATATTATTATTTATGATTTTGTGGAACACGTATGTATGATTTAACTGTAATATGGGTGGGATCAATATATCTCTCCAATTCATTTGGTAAAGATTTAGATCTCATGAGATTGATTAGAATGGTAGTAGGAGTGATTCTTGACTACTAAGATGGCCATAGAAGTCTTCCATGACTATGAATATGTTACGAGGATTGATGTTATGCTACTAGTATGGCCATGGGAGTGAACCATGACTTCAAATATTATATGGGGAGTGAATCCATACTACTAAGATAGTCATCGAAGCAATGCCTTTGCTACAATAAAAATCATATTATATTCTTATTCTTATCCACAATACCTTATCCTATTTGTATGTTATGTATTTAGGATTTATTCTATTAATTATCTTATGGTCAATTTCTTATGAACTTCCAATCGTTATTATGATATATAATATGCATGGTATGATATTCAAATGTTATGCTGATGTTCCATACCCTTTTTTCATGTTAGGCTTATACATTTCCTTTATTTATCCTTATTGATCATCTAAGCTCACCTCTTTCTTATGTTTCCTCTCCCCAAGTTATGAAGAAAGGTTTTAGATATAAGTACTAAAGGTGTAAATGTTTATGGGATATGTTGATGATCCATCACCAAGATATAATTTATTGTTTCCAAGTTTACAAAGACACTAAACTATTAAAATCCTCGAGCGTGTATTTTGGTAATGTAACAAATATTTATCTAAAATGCGGTGATAATCATGTATGTTAATCCTAGGTTGCCATTTTTGGTATCAATGGAGCTATGTAGTCATCTTTGGAAACTAGGATGAGAAAATATGAGTGATATACCATGTTATAATTCTAGGGATATGTCTAGGGATATCTTTAAGTATAATTATAAGTATTATGAAATGTTTGGTAAAATGTCTTGGAATTTTGGTAACGGATATAGTGATTGGATTCCTAGAAATACATCCATGTATGGATACTACAAGTGGATTTGGCTCTGGATCAAATGTACTTAGGTGTAACAACTCTGAAAATATGTTCCATTCCTGATTCAAGGTATTTTTTGTACTGAATAGGGGGCCTTTCTGCACACTTGGTTTAACACTCCTTGGGGACATGATTTAGAATTTAAAAAACCCATTATGAACCATGATTAAGGTTTTAAATATAATTTTATTTTGAATAACCTAGGATGAACCTACAGTGTCTTAGATAAAGGAATGTTTCATTATTTAGACATACTATAAGTGATTTTTTTGTGACTATATAGTTTTTGTCTATGATAATCCATTCTCACACTATGCTTCGGGTTTTAGTCAATGGAGGGAACTGTATGTAACTAGATTAATGTTGACTGTTATGGAAGATTTTATAATGCACAATCATGTTGGATAATCTATATAGTGAGAGATTTTGTGATAATGTCTAACTAGTTTTCATGGAACAAGGTCAACAATTTCTACCTCAACCAACTCTAAAAGTCACCACAGAAGAGAAAGAATGATTTTTCTAAGAGTTAGGGTAATAGAGACCGTGTAAGAATGCAGATTTGGTTTCCTTTGTGTCACGGATGTAAAAATAATCACCAAAGTGAATGTCTTAGAGAAAGTGCAAGATGTATCAGCTATGGAAAATAAGAACACGAAGCAACTGACTGAAAGGGAAAATGGATGAGTTTGGTTTACAAAATGAATGAAAATATTAGCCTCTATATGAAATATTATAATCTTAAGTGTTTTATGTTTGGAATAAATAGTCATTATGAAACTAAATGTACTAATAGAAAATATCCTAAAGAGGACTAGCAAGGTGGTATGAGTTATAGTTACATTGCTGATGATGAAGAGACTTGATATCAAATGTGAATGGAATGATGTACTATGTAATAGGATAAGGCGGCCTTGATAATTCAATAAGTATATTGTTGGATAATAAAAGATTTTATGTATTTGGATATAAGAAGTATGTTATTTAAAATGTGAAATATATATGGATTTTTTAGTTTATGTTTTTCATAATGGATTTACCAGAACACGTTGAATGGTTCCAATGGAATTGAAAAGTGATATAATGGAAAGTTGATGTCCTTTGAAAACACATGATGAAGGGAGTGAAAGAATTTAATATGTTCCTTATTATATGATAATGTTATTTTGATAATGATATGTGGGATATGAATAAGAAAGTTGGAAGGTAATGATTATCTTGGAACTAATTAAGGAATTTTTGAAAATTAGGTTATGAAATCATGGATGATGTTTAAAACTTCTTGGATTTATGGAATATATACAATAATATTTGTAATATAGAAGAAAAAATGTTTTCCAAAAGTATTTATAGTAATTCCAGTTGTTACAATGTTTAAAGAGAATATATGATAGTGTATTCAGATGTTTGGAATGTGACAAGAAAGAGATAATTTTTGATATATGGGGGAATCAATATTAAGCTGATTTCATGAATTTTATTCAAATGTTTAAGATTTTCATCTTTGAGAAGGTTCATAAGGTTAAAAATTCTTTGAATGATTAAGTTAGACTTTAGATGTATTATTTATGTATTGAGATTGTATTGAAAACCTTGGTTAAAAGGATATTTATTGATTAACCTTCTTTCAAGGGTGTACATCCTATTTTTGAAATTATATTAGTATGGTTTTAGAAAATGACATCATATATGTCATGTGACATCAAAAAAATTCTATCAAGGCCAAATATCTTTAACCCTTTACCATAGGATGTTAAGTGTTTCACCCCCACCACTGTCGTAGATGATGTCTGGGTAAATGTATAGTTATTTACGATGAAATAGTATAGTTACTTATTATATTTTGAGATTAATGTATTAACCATATTTATTATTAAGAATATTTATAGATAAATAGTTATATTTTTCATTCTTTAATGGGCCTTAAGATATATAAAATGTTTTTTTAGCACTCCAGACATCAAAGTTAATTTCTGGACATCCATTACATGAATTAATAGATATATTAGTAATTGATAAAATCAAAACTAAAGAATGAATTTTTTTAATAGAAATATATCTGGTAAGTTTATTTACTTATATTAATATTCAATAAAATTCTTAATAAACATTAAGATATAAATAAAAAGAAAATTATTTGTTATAATACAATAATTATATTGAACCGATTATCTTTTAAATCTTCACATATTTATAACTTTGTGTAACTCATATTTTCATTTATAATTCACTTATTTGTGACTGAGGACCATAATAAATCCATAAAAAAATTTACACTTTTCCTCCATGACCAATATTCTCTCCCAACCTATGTTCTTCTATGCGGAAATCTAGTTATATGTTACTATAGGGAACCATTATGGCTCCCACATTACTTTTATTAATGAAAATTTTAGTACCTATTTTTGAGATGATGATTTATATGAATGAATATTTCAAGTATTAAACTATTTATAACCCAAAATTATTTTGATATCAAATTTATGTTTAAGCAGGGTATAATGTAACACCTCAAGATTTTGTGAATTATTATTATTTAATTAATTTATTCTTTGTGAATTTATCATTTTACGAAACACTGATTATAGCTTATTTTATATTAAATCACTATGTTTAAATTGTGTTATATGAAACACCAAGTTAATTGTGCAAAATATGAAACATAAAATTTATCTTTATCTACATGGAACATTGAGGTTCGCTTGCATTACACACAATAATTACTTTCCTTGATGTCTTATGTAACATAAGAGGCTGAGTTTTACTGAATAATAGTATATCATTAAAATGTTATTATTTAATATAATAAGATATAACCTAGAAATTAGATTAGCAGATATGAATAATATTAACTAATTAATGAAAATAAATGGTTACATAAATATAAAATTAATTTATAGGTTAAAAATTAGTTATAAAAGAATATGAAAACTGATTGAATATAAAGGAAAATATTATTATTATTATAAGTTCTTTTAACCTAATTAATTAAAATAATTATAATTAATGAGTGATATTAAGTTAATATATATGTTCTATATTCAATATACTGTTTTTGATATTCATCCAATAGATTTGATATAAATATTGTAAGAAAAAACCTAAATTTAGGCATAAAACCATATTTGTTTAAAAAAGGTTCTTTTACCACCTTTTAACTTAGAACCTATTTTAAATCCATTTTTTGGAACTTTTATAGATTTAATATGTAAAAATAAAATTTTAATTTTTAATTAAAAACTAAAATTATTTTGGGTTAAATTTTTTGTACTTTTTTGTAAATTTTCATTTTTAATGAATTGTTTAAAAATACAAGATTGTAATTTAGAACTACTTTTTAATCTAATTTATGTGTAATGTTAAATATAATTTTAAATTAGTTTAAAAGTTTAATTGGAAAAATAATTTTATCAATTAATCCAATGTAAGTTATTGGATCCAATTTCACATTAAAATTGGATATAAAAACATTGAAATCTTTTGAATGTTTTTACATTAAAAAATTGAATTATCGATCCGACAAGAGATGTTTTTTAATTCGTTTCTACCGCTTATATGATTATAATTTTTAAAAATAGATTCCATGTTTGGAGTCCACATAATGTATAATGTCTATTATGGTAAAAATAATTTTATACCAAAAATGTAAGTGAAAGTATATAAATTAATTATATCCAATAATGTAAAATTAAGCTTAACTAAGGACTAAAACCTAAATTTAATACCCAAAATGACTTAGAATCTTGTCCAACACCTATTTTATGGAATTTATTTGTTCATTTACCTTCAATGTTTGATATTTTTTGGTTGGTTTGAATTTTGTTGGTAAAAATGTGGGTACACCAAACTTTTGTTAAAAAATCCTAAATGTGTAAATTCCCTTATAAAAGTCCACCACCTATCCCTCTATTCACACCTCTCATGTAATGTCCCATACCTTTTTGGACCATAACTTTGTCATTTTATGGTGTTTGGGGCACCTTCGACCCCATCAGTAAGTCTAGAGGGTGACATGTCAGTTGTAGGATGTTACTATGGTGTCACCCATCAGTGACACCGATCGATGGGTCACTGATCGGTGAGGCACTGCTTGTTGTGTCACCGATCGATGGGTCCCCGATCAGTTCCATGAGGGGGAGGGGAGGGTTGTTGAGGTATTGTTTCCCCATTTTTCTCGTAACTTCAATTTTATGTCTTTAAACCTTTTAAAGTGGGTTTAGGCTATTTTTAGCCCTGTAAAAAATGTTTTCAATCCCTAAATAGTGGTCTGACACACAAGCGACCCAAACTGTGTGTCTTTGTTACCCATTTTCCTCTATTTAAATTAAATTATTTAACTCATAGCTGTTATGGCGACCTCCCCGATGAGAATTATTAAATAACAATTAATTCGATCATGTGTAACTGTCCAAACACATAGGGAAACCACAATCCACATTTAAATCTGTTAAAGATTTCATACCTTGTAACTACATGATCTCACCATTTAACTCAGCCGATTCTTTATTCTTCTTGGCGAGTCTCTTTTCTTATCCTTGGTGCGTTGGGAGCCCCACTTCCCGAGGATAGTGGTGTGCGTTTGTTGGAGACTTTCCCACTCACTTGGAGTCCTCGAAGTTCTTCCCTTGCAAGCTATGAATCCACAGTTTTTAGTGTGAGGAGAAAAACATCAATCATTGATCATCCTTGTGGGGTTTTTCCATCTTCTCTCATTATTGTATATCATTTGGGGTGGGTATGATTATGTTCCATCGGGGATGGATGAAACCAAACCTTAATGAAGATATTAAATGGGGTTTAAAGAATGAATGGGTGTGTTTTATAATGTCGTTATACTCTTTTATCTTTTCTTATATGATGTGAATTGTATGGGCTTATGTCCACATAAAATAGTGGTTGTTTTTTGTCCAATCTTGTTCACTAATGAACTTTTTTTCTTGAAAATACTGTGATTGATTGAATATAACATAGAAACTGCTTAATCACATAAACTTGGTAGATTAAATGAATTCCATTGAATAAGAATCCTTTTATGGTCACTGTAGTTAACCAAACCAAAATCCAAGACTAAATGAATGGTGTGATTAAATCTAAAAACTTCATTGCTCTATTCTAGTGACGTTTATGGTTGTTTTTCTTGATTCTTAGGGGTGAAGTGGGTGAGTATGGGATCCCCTATTATGAAGTTTTTAATTTATGGATTTTGTGCCATGAGGGGCTATATGTTAGGGATTATTTAGGTTCTATTACTTCAAGGGATTTCATGGATCCCTATTATTGTTGTGACTCTACAAGAGAACCGGGTGTGAATGGTAAATTTTTTTACTTTGTTTATTTTTCTTCCTTGGCTTGTGGATATGTCTGTCAGTTGCCCGGTAGTGAAGAATTATTTAAATGGAACCACATGAATGTGATTCCAATAATGGTTTCAATCTGATAATAGCTTTCCAGTAATGAGTTGTGAATTGGTTGTGGCTGTTGTGCTTTTTATGAATGAATAGTAATGAGGGTGTTTGTGTATGGGTTGGTTTTGGACCCCTAGGTGGGGATGAGTGATTGTTTACCTATATGTATATTTTAGTTATAATGTTTCACATTCGTGCCCCACCAAAGTTGATTACTTTGTGCCAAACACCCTCATTTCACGGGTGAGGGTGTTTTTCCCAACAATCCTATGAGTGGCTGGTTACTAGCTCATTTTCGGCTCCCTTTCCTGAGTAGCCCCAGACTCTTCGGGCAGACTGTGACAGCCTGAGGTCCATTATAGTGCAAGATTATTTAGGTGGGGTACATTTTGGTTTTTATCCTAGGTGTGTGCGGGAAGATTCTTTCCCATGTGTCTTTGGGATGAGGCCTAGATGTCTTCCGACATGGCAGTAGTTGTTCGGGCCCAGGTGTCTGTAGGCGTGGTTACATGTGGTTGATGTGGCCCAAGTGTTTGTGGGAGGGACATGTTGTTGTGGTAGCCCAGGTGTGTGTGGGTGGGATATGGTAGTTGCACTATGCTAAGAATGGAGGTAGAGGTCTGACGCATAGTATGTCTTCAATAACTAGTGGGGAAGTTGTGCGGGGTACCCAATTATCGATGTGTTATTAATATTAATTTGCTTGACTTGCATTATTTGGTGGATCATTTTTAGGTAAGATTTGGGTGGATAGTTTCCTTGCTAGGTTCTTTGGTTATCTCTTTTTCTCACAGGGCATTATAATGCCTCCCGCTTGTGCATGAGAGATTTTAGTTTTCCCTACTGAGTATACATGTATACTCACCCTACATTTTTAAAATCTGATTTTTGGTTTCTAGGAGGACTTTGAGAACCGTTTCAGAACCTACTAGTTCAGACATTGGGACCATTGATGTTGCTGATTTTATTTTATTTCGGTACTTCCCTTTGATTTTTTCTTGTACTTTGTAGCACTTGTTATTGGAACATGCATATGGTAATGGATTTATTTGGCTTTAATTTTACTTCCAGTTTTGGTGATGTTTTTGATTTAATATCTTATCTCCCGATACTACTAAATAAAAAGGTTAATGCCTTCCATATTACATGTGATTCTATGTCCTTGGTTCTAGTTTCCACTCTAAGGACTATTGAAGGCGGGTCGCAGGGTTCATTATCTCCCCTTCAACTTGGGGAAGGAAGGGTCTGCTAATCTGTTGTCCCTTCCCTCATCTTGGTGAAGGTGGGTCATAAAAAAAATGGTATCATAGGTGATGTTTGAGAGATATGATGGATCTAGGGGTTAGGAACAATGAGGATTTCATGGGATGGTAGGAAAATTGTGTTAGAAAATCTTGGATCATGAAAAAGTCCAGGGAAGACATAATAGGACATGTGATTTTAGGGCCCCCCATGATCCGATGCAAAGAATCTGGACATACTGAACGACCAAGTGAGGCTACACTGATTGTAGGGTTGATATCCTCAGAAAGGTACATGCGTTATAATGACTTGTGTTCTTGTGTGTCTTGTGTATTTTAGGTATTTAAAATAAATAAAAAGTCTAATATAAGTTTAAAATAAATCTTCTACACTACTCGAGCTTAGGAATTCCTTGTTTACTTCATAGAAATGGCACCCAAATGACGACCATGGGTAGTGCGGGTGATCGAGGCCTAGGAGGATGATTTGGATGATCAGAAGAGGGATGATCGAGAGGAGGAGGATGACCAGTGGCAGTGGATGCTTCTTGCCTTTCAGTAGCAGACCCTTAGGAAGTACGAGGCCAATGTCTCGCAAATGGATACATAGAGATAGATCGAGGAGTTGGGGATAGATTTCAGCTTGATTCAGGCTCTGACAGAGTACTGGTTCCCTCTTGATGTAAGCCAGATGTGGGGAGTGTCACGTCATTGGTGGATGCTCTATCTTGGTGAGAAGAGGGAGGCTGAGGTTTTGTGGACCGACTTCGAGAGGGAGTTCCGGGAGGAATTCATCTATTCCGCGATGAAGGAGGTGAAGAGGTGGGAGCTACCCTTCTTTTAGTAGGGGAGCATGTTAGTGAGGGGGTTGGGGATCATGTTCAAGGATATCCTTTTTTTTTCTCCAGACCTCTTTCCTAATGAGGAGTCCCTGGAAATATGTTAATAGGAGGCATTACAACCTTCTCTTCAGTATGTTGTTACTCCCTTCACCCTACCGAGATACTTGGTGGTCCAGAAGAAGGCTGAAGTGGTGGAGTGGTTGCACATGCTGGGAGGTGTTCTGCGAGAGGTGATCCAGTTGGGCTCGTCAAATGGGAAGGCCGTCAGCAGCAGGACTCTAGTGTCAGAGCCTTCCAGGTTTCGGTAAGTGGGGAGAAGGCCCCAGTAGTTCCAGTTTTGATCTCCCAATCCTCATCATTTCTTTATGGGCCTAGGACCATGATGTGTCATCTATGGATGCCATGGGAACCTTTGGAATCAGTTCCCAGACCGAGAACAATACATTGAGGGTGGTTAGGTCCAGCACCCACCCCAGCAGTAATAACTTCCATCCAGACCCTTTCACCAGCAGCAACAGCGGGGAAAATGAGTTCCCACTTCTCTGAGAGCAGACGTTGTAGGAGGAGGCCAACCTTAGGGATCTCCTCCGGGACCTCGACCAGAGTGTGGTCGATTAGGTGGCCGATAGATGAGGGCCATAGGAGCAGGGCATGGGAAATTTCACGCCATAGAGGCAGAAGATCCAGTTGGGCCAGAAGTCATTCAAGGTATGGCCAGCTTGTTTAGAACTCTTGAATGTACC
Organism: Viscum album; assembly: GCA_963277665.1. Lineage (NCBI taxonomy): Eukaryota > Viridiplantae > Streptophyta > Magnoliopsida > Santalales > Viscaceae > Viscum > Viscum album. Next base: position 113,011,443 of record OY728139.1, on the reverse strand, counting down.
TTCATTGATTCAGGATCCTTACACTCCTTTATTTCACCTAGCATATCCCATTCTCTGGGTATACACACAAAGATACTTCCTGTGCCCTTGGTTTTGAGTATGCCAGTCGGAGGTCAGACCGGGTTGTCTTATGTTTACTGGGGATACAGACTGATGTTGGGTACACATCTATCATTTTGGGACCTTCTTTTGATGCAAATAAATCCATATGATATCATTTTAGGGATCAACTATCTGTTCTCTCTATGATTCATTATTTACTACTTCTGGAGAAGGGTTTTGTATTCAAATATGGGCAGTCGGTGTGTAGCTTTTGTTAACGAACGAGGTTGTCAGGTTGGGAGACAGAAAGTGGAGCCTTTTCATTCTATTTTGGATAAGATTTCAGAAAAATTAGTGGATGATAAGTTGAAGGATTTTCTATGAGTTTTCATAGAGTTACTGGTTGTTTTTTACCAAGGAGGTTTTGACTGTAACCCCTCGACGTGACGTTGAGTTCGGGATAGACTTACAACTTGGTGCCAGTCTGATTTTGATGGCTCCTTATTGGATGGTGCCTTCTGAGTTGCGGGAGTACAGATTCAAAATGAATAAATTATGAAGAATGGTTTTGTTCAACCAAGCGTGTCACCATGGTGTTCTCTGGTCTTGTTCGAGAAAAAGGCAGATTATGGTCTCAGGTAGTGCATAGACTACCAGAGACTGAATCAGGTAACGGTCATGAACCGTTACCCTATTCCAAGGATTGAAGAACTCTTTGACCATCTATGGGGATCACATTGGTTCTCTAAGATCGATCAATGGCCTGGGTATCACCAGTTAAGGTTGAAAGATAGTGATATCCTGAAGAGTGCTTTCATATGAAGGTATGGTCACTATGAGTTCGTATTCACGCGGTTCAGCGTTAAGAATGAACCTGTTGTTTTATGGGGCTAATGAAATATATTTTTAGTGAGTTTCTGGATAGATTCGTCATTGTGTTCATCAATGACATATTGGTCTACTCAATATTAGAGGAGGATCATGCTGGGCATCTGAGAATGATTTTAGAGGTCCTCCAATGACACCAGATCTATGGGAATTTGTCCATGTGCATATTCTAGACACAAGAGGTTCACTTCCTCGGAAACATGGTGTCCAATCAGGCAATATTAGTTTATCCATCAAAGGTTGAAGCAGTTTTTCTAGGGAAGCACCTAAAAATGTGACAAAGTTTCATAGAATCCCTAGTCTGGAAGACTACTATCGGAGGTTCGTGCCCAAATTTTCTAGAGTGGAAGCTCCTTTGATAGCTTTGAACAAAAAGGACCAGGGTTTCAGGTGGAGTGAGTAGTGCTAGGTAGCATTCAGTTATCTGAAGGGGAAGTTTGTTATTTCTTCAGTGCATAGGTTTCTAGAAGAAGGGGTGATGTTTGAAGTGTTTTGTGATGCTTCAAGCTAAGGCTTTAGGTGTGTGCTGATGCAACAATGGGGGTGATATCTTATGGGTCAAGGAAGTTATGTCCCCATTAGCATAACTATGCTAACCATGACTTATAGATCACATTGGTTATGTTTGCACTAAAGTTGTGGTGGAACCACCTAATCAGGGAGCACTTTTTGGTCTTCACGGATCATGAGAGCTTGAGTTATATCTTCTCTCAGTGAGACCTAAACTTGCGGAAGTGTAGGTGGATGGTGTTTCTTTAGGACTATGACTTTGAGATCTCTTCCAATAATGGTAAGGGGAATGTTGTGGCTGATGAATTGAGCAGGAAGTTATAGAGAGAAGCTGTTCAAGAATATGTGGATTCTTGGAATCCAATAGAGGAGTTGGCTACCTTGAACCTAGATGCAAGGGTGTATGGTGGTAGAGGTTGTCTATTTCAGATGAAAAAGAAATCCCCTCTATTGCAGTAGGTTGAGGAGTCTCAGTGGGTTGACATCGAGAGTTATGTGATGCACGATTAGGTTGACCAAGGTAATGCTCCAGAAGGGTGGTCAGAGGATGGTTAGAAATAGATTCTTTTCTGAGGGAAGTTGTTTGTCCAAGAGACGATGCATGGGGGAGTTCTTCATGAGTTCCAAAACTGACCCCTGATGGTACACCTAGGAGTTACTGAGATATATTGGGGCTAGAGGGGTTAGTTTGGGTGGCCCGAGGTGAAACGGGAAGTTGTAGAGTTTATGGAAAGGTGCCTGGTGTGTCAATAGGTGAAGGCTGAGCACCGCATCCCAGGAGGTTTATTGAATCTATTAGATGTCCCCAAGTGGAAGTGGGATGAAATCCTGATAGATTTCATCACAGGACTTCCTTGCGCTCAGGGAGGCTGCGATGTTATCTGGGAATTGGTGGACCAATTGAAGAAATCAGCTTACTTCATGGCGATCAAGGAGTCGAGTGCCATGATTGATTTAACATGGAGATACATGGATGAGGTGGTGAAATTTCATGGAGGTCCAAGGCCTATAGTCTCATATAGGGGTGCATGATTTACCTCATGATTAAGAAGGGGATTGTAGCATGATTTTAGCACCCAGCTACGCCTTAACACTTCTTTCCACCCCCAAACAGTTGGGAAGACATAGTAGACCATACAAATATTAGAGGATATGCTATGGGAATGTGTTTTGGACTTCATGGGATCATGGGAACGAAATTTTCCCTCAGTATAGTATTCCAATAGTAATATCTATCACTCTATTATTGTAATGGAATCATTTGAAGCCTTGTACGGAAGGCCGTGTCATTCGCCCGTGTGCTGGACTGAGGATGGGGAGGCATGTTTTCCTAGATTAGAGGTAGTGCAGAGAACAATAGAGAAGGTTCATCTTTTTCATGAGATAATAAAGGCATCCCATGACTGACAGAATTCGTATGCCAATCATAAGAGGACACCCTTGGTGATCGAGGTTAAGACCATGAGTTCTTGAAGGTTTTCCCTCGATGTGGGCAGCAAAGGTTCAACATGGGGAGCAAGCTCTCTCCCAGGTTCATTGGAACATTCAAACTGTTTGGGAGAGTCTGTGAGGTGGCATATAAGCAGGTGTTTTCACCTTAGTTGGAATGTATCCATGACGTTTCCATATCTCCTAGCTTCATCGATATCTACACGACGATTCTCAAGTCATCGACTAGGGAGAGTTAGATATAGGGGAAGGAACTACGCTCATTGAGCGACCAGTAAGGATTGAATATCGAAAGGAAAAAGTTCTTTGGAAATGAACCATTCCTTTGGTCCGTGTGTTGTGGTGGCACAATGACCTCTAAGAGAGTACTTGGGAGCGAGAAGCTTAGATGCACACCCAATACCCAGAGATGTTTTGATTTTTGTTATGTTTTGTTTCAAAAATGACTGTGATGTAGTGATTGACCTTGATAACTATGAAATGTGTTTTTTTCATTGTTCTCTGAATGTGTGTGGGGGTTCCTGACTGTGGGGAGGGGTGGACCTGATCCCTAATCAAGACACATTATGGTGGATGCGATTTAACCCGTGTGGGTGAGTTAGTGCCGCCCAAAGTGGATAGTATATTGACATGAAGGAAGGGACTCCCTAATCTATATGAATTGATGGTGTGACCTTTTTATGTTTTTGTACTTAAGGGAGAAGTGTTCATAGATGTCAAGGAGGTTTACTCTTGAGGGGAATCTTCCAGGTGGTTGTTTAGACCCCCTCTCTTTTATTCGGGTGTAGTTTCGATTCCCGATGACGAGAATAGTTTGATAGGTATTTGATGTAATGTATTGTACCCTTCTGGTCCATTACATTGTCAATTTATAATGTTTGGGGCACCTTACACCCCATAAATATGTTCAGAGGGCAATGTGACGGTGACAGATCGTTGAGTCGCTGATCGGGGAGTCACTGATCGGTGAGTTGCCGATCGGTGAGTCGCTGACTAGGGAGTCACTGATCTGGGAGTCGACAATCAATGTGTAACCCATCGGTGGGTCCCCAATAGATGAGTAACCGATCAGCGCCACACCTGTTTGGTGCCCCACCTGATCAGTGCCACAGGGGGGGGGGGTTGTCGGGGTTTTCCTTCCCCAGTTTTCTCGTAACGCCATATATATGTCTTTTATCCTTTTAAAGTTGTATAAGGCAGTTTCTATCCCTATAAACAATGTTTTAAATCCCCAAATAGTGGGGAGACCATCATGGGACCCATACTGTGTGTCATAGTTAACAATTTTCCACCATTTAAATGAATTCATTTAACTCACAGCTGTTATGGACACCTCTCCAATGAGAAATATTAAATAACAATTAATTCGATCGTGTGTAACCATCCAACCACGTAGTGAAACCATGATCCGTCTTTAAATCCATTAAATATTTCATAGCCCGTAACTCTAGGATATCACCTTTTAACACACCCGATTATTTCTTCTTCATGGTGTGTCTCTTTTCCTTTCCTTAGTGCGTTTGGAGCCCCCCTTCCTGAGGCTAGTGGTGCGCTTGTTCTAGAGCCTTTATTACTCACTTGGAGTCCTCAGAGTTCTTCCATTACAAGACATGAATCCCCAGTTCTTGGCATGAGGAGAAAAAAAATTCAATTTTTGATAATCTTGGTAGGGGTTTTCCTTCCCCTCTATTTATTGTGTATCATGCAGGGTGCGTACAATGATGTTCCTTTGAGGATGGATGAAAGAAAACCTTAACAAAGATAATAAATGGGTTTTAAAGAATTATGGGGTGTGTTTTATGATTCTATTCTACTATTTTATATTTTCTTATATGTTGTTAATTTTATGGGCTTATGTCCACAAAAAATAAAGGCTGTTGGTGGTCCTTTCTTTCACACTAATGAAAATCTATTTTCTGGAAAATCCTGTGATTGATTAGCTGTAACATGAAAACTGGTTAATCACGTAAACTCGATTTATTAAATGAATTCCAATGATTACGAACCCTTGTATGGTCACCCTGGTTAACCAAACCTAAAGAAGATACTAAATGATTGTTTTTTTTAAATTTGAAAACTCTCTTTCTCTATTCTGATGGTGTTTATGGTTGTTCTGCTTGATACTTGTGAGGTGACATGGATGGGGATGGGTTTCCTATTGTGTAGTTGTTAGTTTGTGGATTTGGGGCCATGAGGGAACTTATGTTGGGGGCTTGGTTTGGTTCCAGTACTTCAATGGATCTCACAGATCCCTTTTTTGTTGTGAATTTACAAGAGAACCAGGTGTGAATGCTTAATTTGTTGTTTGGCTATTTTTCCTTCCTTGGATTTTGGCTGTGCCTGTTAGTTGCCTGATATTGAAGAATTATTTAAATGGAACCACATGAATGTGATAACAAGAATGTGTTCAATGGGTAATTTCTTTCTAGGAATGAATTAAGACTTGGTTGTGGATTTTGTTCTTTTTATAAATGAATAGTAATGAGGGTGTTTGTGTATGGGCTAGTTTTGGATCCCTAGGTCAGGATGAGTTCTTGTATACCTATATTTAGAATTTTTTTCTTATGTTTCCTATTTGTGCCCCACCCAAGTTGAGCACTTCATGATGAACACCCCCATTTCATGGGGGAGGGTGTTTTTTCCAACATACTTATGTGTGGTTGGTTATTAGCTCATTTTCTACTCTCTTTCCTGAGTGGCCCAAGACTCTTCTGGTAGGAAGTGATGGCATGAGGTCTATTATAGCCAAATATTTTTCAGGAATGGTACATTGTCATGGTAACCCTGGTGTGTGTGGGATAGTTGTTTTGAATGTGTCTTTGGACATGGCAGTAGTAGTTCGGGCCTAGGTTTCTTTAGGCATGGTTAAGTGTGGTTGTTGTGGCTCAAGTGTTTGCAGGCGGGATGTGTGGTTGTGGTAGCCCAAGTGTGTATGGACGGGATATAGCAGTGTGACTATGGTGAGAATGGAAGGAGATTTTTGACGCGTAGGATGTCTTCAATAACCAGTGGGGAAGTGGTGCGGGGTATCCAAACATTTATGTGTTATTACTATTACTTTACTAGACTTTCTTTATCTGGGGGAGAATTCCTTGGTGAGGTTTGGGTGGATTTGTTTCCTGATAGGTGATTCAATAATCTCTTTTTCTCATTGGGCATTAGAATGCCTCCCCACTTTTTCACAAGAGATTTTGGTTTTCCCTACTTAGTATACCTGTATACTCACTCTACGTATATAAAAACTACTTTTAGGTTTCCAGGAGGACTTCAATAATGGTGTCATACCCTACTAGTTCGGACATTGGGACCGTTGAGGTTGATGTTTTTCTTTTCTTTTGGTAAATCCCTTTGGAGTTTTCTGGTATTTTTTTGCACTTATTATAGGAACATGAATATGGGAATGGATTGTTTTGGCATTACTTTTACTTCTCGTTTGGGTGTTGTTTGAGATTTACTATCTTATCTCCCGATCCTACTAAATATAAAGGGTGATGCCTTTCATATTACATGTGATTCTATACCCTTGGGTCTGGTCACCACTCTGGGGCCTGTCGAAGGTTGGTCTCAGGGACATTATATCTCAATAAAATTTAGGAAGGAAGGGTCTTTCAATCGACTGTCCCTTCCCTCATCTTGGTAAAGGTGGTTCGTGACATCTCAAACCACTTAGGTTCGGCCAAACTCTTCCCAATCCAATTCCCAACATCCTTCCATTCCTCATAGAATCCCCTCCTTGAGAAGAAATATCTCCAATAAAGATTTATTTCAACAACTATAAGGAGATAACAGATTTGGAGGTGGTTTGAATTAGTATGACAATATTCTAGATACAAGGTAAGTGGATTTCATCTCGATTTTTATTTCTATAAAATACATGTGTTATTCAACACCCATTATTTTTTTTTGTGGTGTGTATACTTAACATTTATTTATTCAATGATTATTATAGTTTAATTTATGTGTTTTCACATATCTGTTCTATGACCTTTATTTCATGGGGTTTATGTTTCAATTGTTACATAATCAATAAAATAGTTTTGTCTCAATTCTTCATCTTTTAAACTCATGGGTTGTTATGAACCATAACTCATTCAGATGTATATATACTTAAATTTTATATAATATATCATGAATCTCCATATTTTCTTGATATTATATGATTCGTGTGATTTCATTTTTTAGAAATAGGGAGTATGATCCCATGTTACCAATTGATAAGATTTTATTGAAACTATTTAATTTCTTTTCAATATTATTTATGATTATGCTTCATTTAATGAAATATTATATCCCATATCTCAAGAAATTTCAGGAATATTATTCTCTTATTTTTATACATGATATATTCATTTATTATAACATATTTCTTCTATTTGGAACATAATATAGTTACTAATGTGTTTTTAAGAAAGCCCAAATTTACCGTCTCTTCAGTCAGAAATCAATGCTTTCTAAAAAGGCTTCCAAGATTATTGTACAATTCTCCTGTAATCATTAAAAGATAGTTTAACCCTATTTTAATTTTAAAAATACCTTCAAAAGAATATTCTTGTCACTTTCCAAACAATTCTTTTTAATAACCATTTTACCATTGAAAAGGAACTTTATTTTAACCTCATATGGAAGGTACGGATTTATCCATAGTCATTTCTTTGAATCTTACATTACATTTTAAAACATTAATTTTTTGGAATTTTTTTTCTATGAAATGGTTTTAAAAATATTTTCAATAATCTTTCATATGTTGTCAGGTAAAATGGTCTTCAATTGTTTTTCAATATTTCTTTATAATATTCAATGTATCTTAAAATAAATTATTTTAAATAAATTTTGAATATTCATTCATATGTTTTTAAGTTAGAATGATTTCAAAACATTTTCAATATTTCTATTTAAGTTATCAAAAGATTTTCAAAGAGATGGATTTCAATACATTTCAAGATTCTTCCATATGCTTTCATGTGAAAATATTTTCTAAATATTTTCAAGCTTACTTTATATGTTTTAAAATATTTTCAATGAAAAGGGGTTTTAAAATATTTTGAATATTATTTTATAAATTTTGAAGGAAAAATTATTTTGAATTTATTTCTTTTCTTATTTATCTGTTTTCACATCATATTCTAAAATTTTTTTTCAAATTTTTTTATTTATTAAAATTCAGTTTTCAATGAAGAATAGATATTTTACTCAAGAAATATTTTGGAATGATATTTAAATATTTTTTTCCTTCTAAGATGAAATCTTTTAATGTTACTCATTCTTTTCTTGGAAATTATGTAATAGTTCAATTTATTCTTTCAATGAATGGGTTATTCTTAATGTCATGGTCTTTATGAACACCTTTTCTATTTTGCAGTTTATATATTTATGAAATAAATTTCACTATCTTGGGATATGATCTTAATGAAATGACTAGAAAACCTCTATCTTTTTATACATGTTATTATATGTTTACTTGTTTACGATACTCATTTCATTACATCGGTTATGATATGATTTTTTATGATTTTATGGCACATCTTTGTATGATTTTACTATGACATAGGTGGGAACTATATCTCCCTCCAATGAATTGGGTAAAGATATATATTTCATGAGATTGACTAAGATGGTCTTGAGAGTGAATATTGACTACTAATATGGTCATGAGAGTGAACCATGTCTGACAGGATGTTGTGAAGACTAAACTCATGCTACTCAGATGGCCATGTGAGTGAACCATGATGACCAAGATGGTATGGGGAGTGAACCATACTACTAATATGGTATTGGATGAAGTGCCTTGGGTACTATGGAAATCATATTATATGGATATGTTTTTTGAACAATACCATGCCTTATTCCTATCCCATGATTTTATGTCTTTTTCTCATAATTTTATTACGATCTATATATTATAGACTGCCTATTGTTATTATGAAATCTTATTTGCTGGGTATGATCATAAAATGTTTTTATCATGTTCTATACCCTTTGTTCATGTTATGCTTATGCATTTCCTTTATTTAGCTTTACTGAGCATTTGAGATCACCCCTTTCTTAGGTTTCCTTTGCACATGTTTTGAGGAAATATTTTAGGTAAAAGTACTAAAGTTGGAGATATTTATGGATGATGTTTATGATGTTTCACCAGGATAGAAGTTTTTTTCATGTTTCCAAAGATGCTAAACTATTATGGTCCCCAGGCATGTATTTTTTTGATCTACCGAATATTCATTTAAAATGATGTAATATCCATGCATGTTATGCTAGGGTCACTATAAAACTCAATCCAAAATCCATGAGTGTGCATTGTGTCCACAACAATTGATCAAAAGAATTTCTAACTACCTCATATTATATATTAGTAATGTAATGTTAAAATTATATTTGATTCTTTCTAAACCAAGAGTCTAAATCTCTTCCTAGAAAAGGCATGTTACATAATAAACAGTTTTATATAATCTGAAATATTGAAAATCAAAATCACAATATCTATTTAAGTTCAATTTTAGTCATGAATGAAAAAATAGGACAATATCATAATTAATTATTACAAAACAAAAAATACCCATAACAAATTTTAAATTAGATTCCTTTCAATATACATGAATATTGTATAGAAATGCACTAAATTTAAAATTTATGTTCGACTAGAAGTCTTATATAGTAAAATAATTTTCATACCTAAATAATTTTTTTCATCCACTATCTTCATGGATTCTTAAATTTCATGTTTAAGAGAGGTTACTACCATAGTAATTATAATAAAAACATTATCAAAATGGAACCAACTTAATAAGTCTCTAATATATTAATGTTGAGTTAAAATATTTCCATCTGGTTTCTATGAAATTTCAATACAAAGGAAAAAAATAATCTCACACATCAAGTCCATCTCAAACTAACTTTTCATATGTTTTTTAAATAAATTGGTGAGATATTTATGAGGTCATCCAAAATTATGTCATCAGTATAAATTTTATCAAACATTGTATGTATAAAAAATATCTTGGTAATTATAATTGGACCAAAAATTCACTTAAAAAATATTTTTGAACTGAAAATACAATTAATCATTAACACTATTCTCTTGGAGTTTATTTAAGGATGTTAAGAGCATTGGTAAGCTTATATACATGTTCTAGAAGTTGTAAATCTTCAAAACTCGGGGTTGTTTAACAAAACATTTCAAAGGAAAAGAATATTAAAAAATTGAACTCCCTTTACGAATGAATAAGACCCTTTTTAAAAAACGTAGTTATAGACCACATGTGCACTAATTTGGTTATATTAGACTATTTTAAAATATATCCTATCTGATTCAAAAGGTCATTAATATTCAAAACCATCAATAATATATTCATTGTACAGTGACCCTATATATTATTAAATATTAAGGGATGTGGTAATTTATAATTAACACATAGGGAATAAGTTATGGTATCTATGAGTACGATCGTGCCCTATGAATTGAATAAATCAATGCTTCAAGGGGATATAGAATCGATTGGAATTTCCCTTGATAAAGATAAAGTCAAAGCACCCTATGAAAGTGTCACCCTCACACAAATTAACCATAGTGTGTACACTAGTGTAATAAGGGGTGACATATCTGGACCTTATAAATATTATTTTTTATTGCAGGAAATAATGATTATATTAATATTTTTTTTATTAAATAATAAATTATTAGATAATGAATTTGATAAATATTATATTTTGATTGGGAAAATCAATTTTTTTGGAAATATATATAGTTTCTATTGAGACAATGTTTTTGATAAAAACTTTGTAAATAAAAATTATTTTAAAAAATTCTAATAGTATGCTAAATTTATTTAAATTCAATTGACTATATAATTTAATTATATGTCATGTGTTTAATATAAGTGATAAATAATAGTTAGTGCCATAAAAATGTATTTTCTAGTAAATATTGGTTTTTAATTAAAATAAAATTTTATTATATTTTAAAAAATATTTTGGTGAAATAAATATAATTTTTGAATTCAGAACATTGAAATTTTCCAATGGTGAATTTTTTATAATTCTATAAATAAATTTTTTTGGTAAAAATGAAATATGGAATCAAAATACAATCTATTTTATCACATCATTAAAAAGTAAATTTTAAGTAATAAATTCTATGAAATTAATTAATAGTAATATATATTTCCAATATAAAATAATAGTTTTTATGTTTTTTTATTAATTTTCCTATAAATTAATGAATCCTACAAAACATTTATAGTATTTATATGTTTTAAAATAAATTTCTTATGTACATGGATCACTTCCACATCACCAATGGCATTAATTTAATATTTTAAGTACATGGACTTATAATATATTGAAAATGACTTCTATTTTTGAAAAAATGGGTAGAAACATGGAAAGGGTTTTGGTTCTCATTATTTTACTATATATTTTCCAAAACATAAGATTAAAAAATAATATTGAGTTACTCTCCATTTTTCTAAAAGTACACACCCAAAATATGACACATCATCAGTCAAAACTTATTGAGTAGAAAATAACTATCCCAACACCTCTCTAAACCCCTCCCAAGGTGTTTCTATAAACCTAATAAGATCCTACCAAAATTTTATATGTTCTTTCTCAAGGTAAGGGAGTATATACTCATATATCTTCAAGAAATTTCTTTGTATCATGCATTTTTATTTCAAATTGTTCATGTTTAAATATTTTTTTACACAAACCATTTACATTACATATTATTTACATGTAATGAGAGAAAAAATATCACTCTCATTAAACCCTTATAGGAATATTTATATACACTTTTTATACTATGGATACTATCCTATGATTTTTCATAGAAAACATTGGTGTAGTGAATATCCATTCCATTTACACTCACGGATATTCACTTGGGTGTACATATCCTTCATATATTAGGGAAATAAATATATGTAAACCTTTAACATAGATTAAATATTCTCTTATATTGTATGATATTTGTGGAACAAAAAATATATTTACATGATATGAATGTGATGGGTGAACCTAGAATTATAAAGTTATTCAGTTCATTAGGTAATATTTTTATTTCATGGGATACAATGTATTATTCATGTGAGGATATCATAAGAAAAAAATTGATATGTTGTTGGTTTTCCCTGGACTACTCTTCTGATATCAATTTTTAGGTTGGTTAGATATTCCTATGCGTGCTTCATGTCATCATCATATATCATTTTTAAATTCTCATGTTTATAGATCAAACCCCATTTATTTTACCTTGATATGCCTATTGACTAACATGTATGAAATTGATCATTTTATTCCTTGATTATACCCTAACTATCCATTATATGTCATCCCTTCCTTATGTATATCCCCAGAAAAACCCATGATGTATTAAAAGGGTGATATAATTTTAAAATAATGTTAATGATATTTAAATAATATATTTTATCCATTTTATATGCTGATTTTCTATATACCTATTTTCACAAATAAATTTCTATATTTTGACTTCTAGGATTGTATTATGGGTGGCTTTATGTAATAAATAATGAAATAATGTGTATAAGAGAAATATGTTAAAAAATTTGGTATGATAGGATAATGTAGTTATTTCTGGGGATTAGGAGAAGCCATAATTAGTGAAATCATTATGGATATTACTAATAAAAAAACATCCCATAATTTTTCTGAAGTATATAGTAAGTGGATCACAAGAAATAAATATTTTTGGATACTAAAATTGGATATGTATATGTCATAATCTTACCTAGGGTTAATAACCCAAAAAGGGTCCATGATGTGTTAAATTTATCATTACCATGAACATAAAAAAATTCCTTACAACACATGCAGTCTAACACCCTCGAAGGATATGACTTTGTAAATCCAGACTTCCTTTAAGAACCATTTTTAAGGGAATTAAAAAATTCCCAAAAAAATTTACATTAGGTAAGAGACCATGGATAACAATGATTTAACCCTATAAATTCAATGTGTATGTAATATATAAATATAATAATTGTGTAAATCCTTAAATTTACACATTTTCAATTTATTTGTTTAACACATTGAAAATTTTCATCAATAATTTTCCCTTTATTTTAGTCAACATATGGAAACGGTAGGAACTGAGTCATAAACCAATTTATAGCGCAATGTGATGACTGCCCAAATGAAATTCTTAACAAGATATGAGTATAAATCACGAACTTCATGATAATAATTTATCAATTAAATTATGTTTTGAATTGAAACTCGAATATAGAGGAACTTCCATATTCCCCCTTAAAAAGATCAGTCTACAATTGTGAAAAATATATAATAAAGGCTATTGACTCTTAGTGGATGTTATGATCTATTATTCATGGAAAAATAGGTCAAAACCATTCAAACTATCTTCTTAATACATAAATTATCTTATTAAAAGATGTTCGTACTGTTTAATTATAATTTGGAAGGCGAAGATGATAAACTTTGGAAGTTTTTCAAAACCATAAAGAATTAGTCATAGATCGAAGTGATGTAGTGAAAAGAATTCCAAAATATATTTTTTTATTAATATATTCATTAACTAATTGAATTAAAATGTAGATGGATTTTTTAGATGATATGAAAAATGTAAATGAATATGTCAGGGTATATTAAGTGAACTTCACAAGACCTTCAAGATATTCCCACATCATTTTCATTGAACCAAAATGTAATTTGACAACTTCTTTAGTGGTATATAGCCAAAAATATGAAAATAATAGGTGTTTCAACCCTGACCCTAGTAGTTTGGATCCAATATAAAATTAAAATTTATAATGTATATAGAGGTAGATTACTTTTTCAATTAAAAAACAGTACTTTTTACTATACATTAAAAATGAAAATTCTCATAAAAATACCAAAAAACTCACCATGAGATAATTTTGAAATTACAATTTGAAAAAATGAATATTATTTTTTAAATAATTGTTTTAAATTTTTCTGATGTCATTTTTAAAACAATTTCTACATTAAAGTGCGTAAAATATTCCTTCAGAAAAATTTAACTTTTCATGCATAAAATTTGATTTGTTTTTATCTTTTTCCTATCAAATATATTGGATAAATGTTATATTTTTGTTTTTGAATATATATGATATAAATTTCATTAATATTACCCGATAGTAGTAAATAATTTAATTTATTTTGTTAAATCACATTTGGGAACCATGAAATAGTATTTTATAATAAACATTTCCTTTATATTCAATAGAGTTTTTTTTATTTTCACTCCTATTTAATTAACAAACAATTAATTCAACCATATATTTTAATTATATGGTTAATAATATTATTAACCTCTAAATTATTTTCTATGAGATAATTTATATTTTAAATAATAATATTAATACTAATTGGTAAGACTTGGTCTTGTGTATAACTCAGGATATCGAAGAATGCCATTGTTGTTAGTAACTCAAGATAACATAGTGTTATGTGAATTACATTCTATATCATAGATTAAATTTATTTAAAATACCTAATATACTGTTATGTCATAGTATTTTATATTTTCTTCTACACTTATAGTTTTGTGTCATACATGATATTGAATAAAATGTTATTCAATAAGAATTTTTGGATTTTATAATTAGTGATTTAAGACTTTAAAACCTATATGAAAATTCTCTGATGATCCCTCAAAGTATAAATGTATTTCATTTAATCTCTAGGATATCATGGTTTATAATATATACCGTGAATAATGTATTTTAATTATGGTGGTGTGATGGAGAAATCTAATTTGGAATGAAATTATAACATCACACTTTTCAAATGTATGGTAATGAAATGTCTTAAATTTCTTAAAGGGGATAAGGGATTGAATTAGGTATGATAAGTAAGGGAACTTAGATAGAACATAACAATAGGATAAAACCACAAATCTGATTGAATAAAGTAATTATCTAGTAACCCTTATCATGTTTCACAATGTTTCAAATTAAATTAACAAGGAATCTTTTAGAATCAGTGGACAAAGATAATGGTTTTTAATAATAGCTGATGAAACCAACCTCAAATTCCTTGGGAGGTAGGGGATGATTCATCCATAAGAATGTGTGATGTTGATCCCAAAAATAATGTGGTGATTGGTATGCTAGTAATTCATTCCCTGATAGTGAATAGACTATTATATTATGGTTCTATTTATTCTATGATAACATTCTTGTTTAGTATTAATATTTTAAAACCTCCCAAAAAATAGAATTAGTGAATTTGGTGAAAATAGGAAATGGATTATTATTCCATCTTAAGAATATAACTTCATCCCTTACCGTATCTGAATGTTTAACATCCCAATAAACCTTTTGATACTAACTTTAATATATTTTTATTCTATTAATGGTATGGTTTGACTCGCCTTATATAGAGACAACGTAGATTTATTAGATAATGAAATAACCCTATTTTTCATATAGACCAATAGTTTTCTACAAGTGTAAGGAGGAGGGTGAATTTCATTCGGAATCATCATATCAATAATTGATATTATTATCTTTTGATCAAGTGTATCTAGCTCAAATAATTGAGACTATGGAAAATATATTCCTTGATGAAATGGAGAATATGTCAGAATAAGATGATGTGTTTATTAATGAATTGACTAGCCTCCATCTTTGATGAGTTGTTGACTTCTAATATGGACATATATCCAGAGATTTATTAATATTAATTAATCCTTATATAATATCCACTATTGAACATGACAAGTTGAATAAGTACAAATGAATCTAGATAAAGGTATTATACTCTCATGTGCATCATCATGGAGTGCAATGGTCCTTTTCATCATGTAGATTGATGGTCCAATATGACACTCCATTGATTATCATGGGATTAACAATAAGAAGATAAAGAACATGTATCCACTTCCATGGATTGGTGACTTGTTTTATAAGCTACTTGGTGACCAATACTTATCCAACATGGGTCTTCATTTCAAATATTATCATGTAGAAGTGAATAAGAAACACATTCTCATGGATATTTTAATATAATTTACACATACTATGAGTTCATAGTAATGCCATTTCTACTCACTGATGCTCTAGTTATATTCTTGGATATAATTAAAAGAGAATTTTGAGATTACTTTGATAAATATTTTATATAAATTATGGAAAATATTATTTTCTTCTCCAAATACAAGAAGAAAAATGGGGAGGATTTTTATGTTGTACTTAAGGCCTTGGGAAATGAAAATTCATATATAAAGTACCATAAATGTGAGTTTTTAAGGTAGAAAGTAACAATCCTAGGGAATTTTGTCTCAATTAAAGGGATATATGTGGATCTATACATAAATGGTGACTATTTAAAGATGACCTAGACCAAGATATTTGATTTCTCTCCATAGTTACCTTGTATTATCTATGAACTATGATCAATATTTATGGAACATCTCATGATATTCAATCCCAACAGATAAGCTAACAAGGAAGGGAGTGAAGACCTTCTAAACTGATGAATGTGTGGATATATTTAATGATTTATATAAAGGGATAATAACTACACATCTTCCCATAATATTCACTATTGGAGAATTATTTGTGATATAATCCAATAAATCCCAAAAAATTAGGTTGTTTTCTCACTCAATATTATGAGGTGACAACCTATGTGTCTATTAATTAAATATTCATGAGTAAAAGAACCCAATAAATTTTCTATAATTGGATGTATTGATCTTTTCATTAATCCTTTAGAGAATCATCTATTCGGGGAGACGTGTAACATAAATATACATCATGAAATACTTAAGTTTGTATTCAATTAACAAGATCTAAATACAAAATAATGATGGCTGTTATATTTGATCAATGATTGTGATTTTTCAATTAGTTACCATTCTAGGAAGACGAAAATAGTAGCATATGATCTGACTAGAATAAATCAATCATCCTTACACATGATGATCATTGAATGTAATAAAAGCCTCTTGGAAATCAAAAGGATATACATGTTATATTTAAATAGATATTCTCCCTACCATTTCCCAATAAAATATCAACTACGAATTTATGAGGGGATCAAGGAGGCCCAATAAGATGATGAGAAACTATAAATAAATTTAGTGAATATTCTAGAGATCAAATTTTCTAATGATGGAGCTATATGGTTAGGTAACTAGATTTGGTACCCATGAAAACCAATACTATAGAGGGAACTTATGGATAATGCTTATAGCTCACCATTTTCTAGTCAAGTAGGATGCACTATGATATATAAATATTTATAGAAAAACATCTTGTAGGGTAATATGAATATTAAGGTTGTAGAATATATATATTTGATCATATTATGCCAACAATTTAATCCAGAATGATAGATGTTTAAGGGTATGATGAATCCATTTCCCATAATAGTTTGAAAATGGTAAAATATAAGAATTAATTTCATTGTATAAATCACTAGGACATGAAAAGGAAATAATGACTCCAACGTGGTTTTCAATCACCTTACAAAGTCAGAAAATTTTATTTCTAATATGGAATATTTCTCTCAAGAAAATATCATAATAATATAAATAAGGGAAATAATAAGTTTAAATGGATTTCTACTCTCCATTATATATGGTCAAGATACGAGGATTACCTAGAAGTTCTAGATAATTCTTCTGCAAGTGTTTTATATAGTGCCATGTTTCATCACTTCTTATCACCCTTGGATGAATGGACATATTATAGAACCATTCAAACACTATAGGATATTTTTAGGTCATAAAAATTGATTTCCATGGATGTTAGGATCAATACCTTCCCCTTATAGAGTTATTATATAACAAAATTTTCGATTTTATCAATCAAATAGAACATTATGAGGCTCTGTATGGGAATTTTTTTGATCTCTAGCATGATGTGATGATGTTTGAGAGAGAAAGTTTATGGGAGATAATATTATCTATATAATGATATAGAAGGTTCACACCAATCAACATCATTTGAAATATTTAGAATATCGATAGAGATTATATATATATATGTATATATATGTAAACAATCATGTATGTGACCAAGATTTTGAAGTTAGAGATAATTTTATCAATTTTCTATCATCATGGAAGAATATCATGAGGTATGGAAAAACTAGGAATATTAGTCCTATATACATAGGCCCATTCGATATCCTTGATCGCATCAAATTTTTTTCCTATCAATTATCACTTACAACACACCTATATCAAGTACATGATGTCTTCCATGTATCCATATTGAGGAATTAAATACCAATCCCGTCATATGAATAGAATCCAGAGGTGGTATATTTGGATAATTAGATATTATATAAGGACTAACTATTGAAAATATTAGTTTATGGAGACAATGATCTATGAAACAAGACAAATGTCTTAGACAAAGTGTTGTGGAAGAAGAATTATTTGAGGAAGAAACATGGTAACTGAAAGAGTGAATGAAATAGAACTATCTTCATCTATTTTAGAGTTCATAATGAAATTTATAATGATATATTTCTAAAAGTGGAATAATTTAATATTGTAAACAATAATAAATGAAACACTCGTTTTTAATAAATAAATTCTTTATTGAGAAATGTAGTTATAGAAAAAACATACACAAATTTTATTATTTATTACCATTATAAAATATATTCAATCTGATTTAATAGACCATTAAGAATCATAATCATTGATAGTATAGCCATTTTATTTTAATCATTTATTTTATTATATATTAATGGTTATGGTATAGTATAATTGACATAGATAAGAATGTTATAGCCTCAGGCAGTTGGATCATACCCTATGATGCCCATCTAATAGTGCTTCTAAGGGAGACATAATCAATGATATTTTCCCTTGACCAATATAAATCTATGATTCAATAACTGAGATATAAGGAAAACCATTTATGGGATAAGTTTGAGATTAATGAGATCATGAAGAAAACCATATTTATTAAACCACCCAAAATATTGTGTCACCATGACACACCTTACCCTTAGGTCATATCCTGGTGTAATGAAAGATTATATATCTAGACCATAGAAGTATTAATTTTCAAATTTTCTGAAATAATTATTATATTTATTCAAAATTATTATTAATTTATAAGTGATTATAAAATGAATTTGATAAAAAATAGATTTTGATATGAAGAAATCAAAATTGTTTTTTTTGGGAAGTAAATATAGTTTTAATTGAGAGGATATTGTTGATAAAGTGATTTATTTTTCAAATAAATGTTTTTTAATAAAATATTATTTTTATAAAATATTTGTTTGAATGTAAATGAAAAATAATTTGATGAAGTACAAGGTAAATTTTAAAGGGTGTAATGTAGTAGGTTTTGTAAAAAATAGTATTTTTAAATAATTAAGTATTTTTATTTAAAATGTAAATTATCATATATATTAAATTGTTTTGGTGAAATAAATATGATTTTTGAAATCTGGAATTTTAAATTATATAATTCTGAATTATACATAGTTTCTTAAGAAAACCGAATTATTTGGTTCTAATTATACATGTTATAATTATACATTCTGTATTATGGCATCATAATATCCAAAAAGTGAAGTAATAAATTCTATAGTAGTAATCCATGACCAAATATATATTTACCTTTAAAAAACATGTTTCTAAATATATTTTATTAATTTTATATCCCGATCATAAATCCCCCATAACCAATAGTATATTTAAAGGTATTAAAATAAATTAAATTTAAAAATGACTCAGTTATACATCACTAATTGTGTTATTCTAAAATGTACAATTATTGGTCTTAGGAATATTTAAAAACATTCTTTATTGGAGTAAACCATCTTCCAAAACCCTGGTATTTTTTTGTTATGATTATTTTATTATGTTGAGTCTAAAAGAATAGTTTATAAATTATTAAATAACCACCCACTCTTATTGTAAATACCCATCCAACCTCACACTCCTCATTACTCAAAATCAATTTAGGATGAATTTACTCTACCTATTCCACTCTAAATTCCTCCAATGGTGTTTTCATACTCTTAAAAAGATCCTCCAAAACATTTAGAAGTTCCCTATCAATGTAATGGATTTTATCCTCCTCTTCATTATCAAATAAATTTATTCCAATTATGGATTTTTATTTCCAATTAATCTTTTTGGAATATGTTTATACATAAAACATTTATTGTTTAAATGCTTTCTAAGTAACGAAAGACTACATTTATCACTATTTAATCACATCCATTAATATGTATACATAAATTCTATGCTATAAAATATATCTTGTGATATTCCATGATAAACATTTATGAAGTGAATAACCATACGCATTTCCAATCATTTTCATTAAACTAGATTAACCTATCATTAATTTATTGGGATATTCCATGTATGTAACCCACACTCTTTAATCATGTGATTAATAAAAATTATAGTTGTTCTTATAATGTGTGATGTATATGGAACATATATATATATATATATGTATATGATAGGAATGATATGGGTTGTCCCATCATTATAATTCCATTCATTTAATTTCATACTATTTTTATCTTAATAAATTCCACGTATGGGGAAAACATGTTATCCAATTCCCTCATTGATATGATTCCTTGACAATTATCCTTGAATTATACTTATGAAGTCATGTCCTATATTTTTTCACCATTTATATATTTCCCTGGTCATATCATCCTATATCATGATTCCTTAGTCATTTTTCTTATTCTCTCCCATTTTATGTCACCATGATATTACTCTTGACTCAAATGTATTAATTTCATCATGTTAGGCTTTTATTATTTCATTTCTGGGTTTTATATCTCACCAATTTCTTGTATGCATACATAGTACATTAAATGCTATTTTAGATGGGAAGTAGAATTATGAAATCTTATTATATAGTTTTAAATAATGTTATTATGTCCCTTTTTATTGTATTATTCAACTTATCTCATTTCCCAAAGACATTAGGCGTCTCGGTCCTTTATTAATGTATTATGTGTGTCTTTTTGAGAAAATCGTGAAATCAAGTGTATAAAGGCCATTGATTTTCATAAAAATACTTAAATATATATCTATTTAGTAAATCACATTTATCATTCCTTTGGAATAAACTAATGATATGATATGAATCAAATTCAAATTGGATTATTGTCAACATTACCTTAGATACTAATTGAAGAGTCTCTCCATAAAATATGTCATCATCCAAAAAAACCCTTAACAACAAGACCTTATTTATTCATTTGTATTATTGAATTCTCTGTACTTTTAATTAGAATAATTATTTAGAATCATATTTTTAAATACTATTTAGTTTCTTTAGCAAATATATAAACTCTATAATATAAAAATTTAATTTTTTCTTATTGCATGTCCCGTATCTAAAATTCCCCCCTTATGGAATATTTTTTTCTTTAGGTTCGAATTGGTATTGAAAGGTATGATTCACACATTAAAAACATAAATAACCATGATATTTTACTGGTTAATCTATTAATAAAATTATATTATTAATGGTATGATTAATTTAAAATTATTTGTTTCTAGGTTAAAAATAATGTTGTTCAACAACTATTTATTATTCAAGTTCATTTTAATTAAATTATGGAAATTACTATTTCAATAGTATAACTACTAAAGGAATTACTACTCATAGTTTTGGTTTAGTTTTTTGGAAAACTATTATAAGAAAATTTGAAAACACAGTCAAAATAATTAAAATCTATTAAAAACATATCATTTTCACACAAAAAAATCACATAAATCGTTTCGTAAACAATATTAGTTCATTTATTGAATATGTGATAGACCCTAAAATTTTTAGATTAATACTAATGGAAATTAACATTATCATCCTAATATGAAATAAATATGGATGTTATTTTGTTATTGAAATGTTCAACATTCAACCAAATAATATTATGTATGGGTGTTTCAATTTTCTTCATATAAAAAACTTAGAAACATTATTTTGTACAGGAAGTTGTGGAACTCTATTTACAGTATGGAAAGTAGTACTCAAATATTTATACCATCATAGAAATAGAGTACTCACTCAACATTGTTTGAGAAATTTTTTGATGAATATTATTTTATCATTCAAATGTACATTTTCAAAATTTATAGTACTATGTAGCTATGAGTAACACCCTTATTACTATAAAAAGTTTGAAATATTGAATTTAAAAAATCACCATCATGATAACTATAGAAAAAAATTAAGGTAAGGTTTCACTATGTTTGTAAGAAAACATATGAAAAAATTAAAAATAATATTTCTTGACAAATTTATTACACTCCAAAATTATCATATTAAATTACCTTTAAATAAGTCAACGTTTAGGATAACTTTCGTCACAAGAAATTTCAAAATAAAAAATATAATTGTTTTAAACATTAAAAACTATCCAATGAGTTAATGGTATTTAATAGAGTTTAATGGTTTTGAAAATATTTATATAATGAACATAATGGGTAATTTCAATATGAATAAGTTTAAATTGGTATATGTAAAATGACTGATATGATCATTTGAGTCTTTAAAATAGATTAAAATTTTTTTTTTATGAAAAATGAATTTATATTTTATGAAACTATATATTTATCCTGATAAAATATATTTCATAATAATCTTTTGTTAAAACTAATTTAATTATTAAATAATTCAAAATTTGAATCATAATACTTAATATTATTTAAAAATTCATTTTTCAATAAAAAAATTTCATTATATTTTATAATTTTATTTAAATGTTAAATTTTCTGGTTTCATTAATTTAGTTTTACAAAATTAACATAAATTTTTTATATATTATAAAATTATTTACTTAAGATAATTTTTAGGTATTTTTATAATAATATTGACTTTTATCTGAATAAAAAAAATACAATTTTTCAAGTAACATGACATTTATGCAATTAATATTTTACAAGTGTGCATTTTAAATTCATGAAATACTTTTACTGTGTTATATATATAATTTATAATTGAACTAACATTTTTATTTTTATTTTATAATTTACAAACCCATGTTTTACATTTTAGAACATACATTTTATTTTTAAAATAAATCATAAACACAATATACATTTTATATTGAAAATATATTTTTATCAAATTTAAAAATTTAAAAATTTAAAATTTATTCATAATTTTAACTAATATGTTCAAAAATAAAAAATATTTTCCACTTTATTTTCATGCATAGATGATTTGTTACCATAGGCCAAAACTAGTTACCATAATAAAAGATAAAATTGTATATGTGAAAAATAAAATAGAAATAAATTGAAAACTAGATTAGTTTTTTATTGATAATTTGTTTAGGTTGAATTTATCAACCTTAAAGTTTCCCCTATTCATTATTTCTCATGTTTTGATCGACTTTCTTTTACAATTAATTTCCATTACTAAACCATTTTTGGTATTTTAAAAAATGTCATCCCATTTCACTTATTAAAGTGGAACTCCTATACTCACTTCCCCTATACCAAATCCCACATATTTTGGACAATTTTTTTCCAAATATATCCTAAAAACTTTTATCCACCTTCAATAGGTACTTTTGTTTCTCACAACAACATTTTTCAAAGACTTAACCCACATTGTAAAGGAGATAATCCATAAAGTGATGCATAACATTCTAACCGATCCTTTTTCATTTATTTTTCATTAGGTCTAATTAATATTTTTAAAATTTAATTGAACCATATTAAAACTAGGAAATAAATATATTTATAATAATTATATTTTATTTTATTTTTGGTACAAAAAATGACCATCTTTCTAGTTTCCCTTAAGAAGAACAAAATTCTCATTTGTGCCTTATGCAGACCACCACACCCATGATGTAACATGTTTCTTTTTTCTTTTACTACATTACAAGGATATTACTAATATGTAATTTAATATATATATATATATAATATCAAATTAAATATATTCTAAAATAGTAACACATATCACTCCTTCCCCCAATTCTATGAAAAATTAAATGACCATCTATGTACAGATGTAGACAATTTCCTTTATAGAAGGATATATATATATTTTTCATTTTATCCACACCTTAAATGAGTGTTAATTATAGTGATAGTGATTTATTAAAAATATTTTTATGAAACTATTATGTTTTTTGAAAAGAAAATAATTGAAAACATTCTAACATTATAAGCAATAAACAATCGTGGTAAATTCAACTATCCAAAAATGTGTTTTAAGAGAAAAAAATATTTCTTCATATTAATTAATAACCTATTATAGGTTAGATTATATTTTTAAATATTTATCATTTTGATATATTATACTAATATTCACATAGTAACATCATTAGCCTTCTTTGATAATTATATTTCAACTAAAACACCTCACAATCATCAATTAATTATGGTAGGTTCATGGTTTGGTCAGTTAAATAACATACTTGAAAAATAATATGAATTTATTTCATGGATGATCATGAGAAATTATTTAATGTTATAATATGATATAAATATTTTTTTTGTTTTGATATGGTTAAAAAAAAATTTAACTGTTTAATTATGTAATCACCCTTTGTGAATTTAAAATCACAGAAACATGCTCATCGCCATTTTTATCCTCTTCGATTGAAAAATAAAGGAAATGAAATTTAATATTTATAAGATACCTAGTAAAATAAAAACTATTACCTTAATTAATTAATAGCGATGTACTTTTGAAAAATAATAGATTCCAGCATAGTATTTCTGAGACTAGTTAAAAATAATAAATATTATTACAATAGATGTTAAAAATAGGTAAAAAATTAATCATTATATGTATATAATGTTCATATATTAGGATTATAAATTTTCAGATCTATGTATAAGTAACATATTTATATATTAAATAAAATTAATTTAACTATTAAAGAAATTGGGTGCACATGATGAATGAATTTTGGCAAAGGTAAGTGTTTTCAGCTCAAGTTTGTCTCTTTATGACATATTCTGTGTTATGAACCTAATTTAATTTTTGATATATGTACAACCAATTTGATATATCATGTCATGAATTATAGTTTAATCATTTTGCATTATTATCCATTATAATCCATCTCTTTCAACGAGTTTTGATTAAATTGTCACTCATGTTGCAAGGGGTTTTTGTCTCAAACATCAATTCATTGAGACATATTTCTTTTATGAACCATGTTTTCCTTTCAATGGTGTATTCACTAAAAATGGATTTATATTTTTTATATATTTTTTAATTAATGTGAAATAATAATCTAGCATAGTTCCTTTTCATTAAATTTATTTTGAATAATTTTGTACCATAGTTGTACGGAATTTTTGTAACCAAGTATTCATTAATTATGTTATGACACGTTCTCTTGTACTTATTTAACATATGTTGGGTATATTAAACCATTTAATTTTATTTTATTATATTTTATTTATTCATATTTATGCAATATAAATAACATTCTTGAAATATTTCTTACTTCATGGAGTATGTTTCATGTAAGGGGCATTCATAACCCACATATCAATTACATGAGTAATATTGTTTCACTATAAACTTATTTCATCCATAAATGGGTTCTTAAAACATAATATTTTTTTATAATTCATTTTTATTAAATATATGAGGAAAGAATAATTTTTTATAAAAATTAATTTTTTGTTGCTCTTTTGACAATGTAATTTTTCGAAAAACGTATTTTGAAAATAATACAAAGGGCTTCTCATTTCACTATCATATATTTTGAATTCCTCTCATTATTCCCAAAGATAAATGCTATGTATTTTCAAGGGACTATTATGAGAGATTATTTTTAAAATTCATTATTTTAAAAAACATACACATCAATTGTTAGATAAGTTTTATTTGAATGTAACACATAAGTTCTTATTTTTCCTCAAGGTTAAAAAAGGTCTTCTAAAATATATTTTGAGTTTTTTATTCTATTTCATTATTTATTTTCAAAATGATATACCCTAATAGAGTTTATGTTACATGATTTATTCTATAATATATATATATATATTTAATTAGAGGGATTGCACTCATGGTATTAAATAATTCAATTTTTAATCCTTTATTTTGTAATACTTCTCAAAGAATTCATTTTGCAATTGTGGTGTTCATTTACATCATAATACTTAAAATATTCCTTTTCTAAACTAGGTAAGTGTTCTATTGAAATAATCCAACTTATTTTTTTATTTATTTATTATGATAATGTTATTCTAGTACTGACATAAATATTTACCCTAAATGATGCGAACATATCATTTCATTAAATTATGTTTGGGGGACGTTAACCTTGAAAAAAGACTATTTATTTAAGGGAAAGGTATTGACATTGATTAATATTATTTATGTATAATGCAGTTTGATTTGTATTTATATTAAATATTTACATTATACAAATATCCATGTTATTATTCTCTTATAGTTTTATAATATAATTGTATAAAATGTCTTGTTGACTCATATGATAAATGCGTTATAGTTAATCAAGTACTGGTGGGGCTCACCATTATATAGCATCTCAAGGTATCGATAGGTCTAATGAGACAAAAGATATGGGGTTGAGTGTATACTACTCTTTATATAACAATATTTTCCTGGGAAAAGACATTTAAAAACGTGTTTTTGTTGCCTGGAATTATGAATTCAATCTGGATAAGGTCAGTACTTATTGTGATCAATGTTTTCATATATTTTTAATATTATAACATGATCTTAGTTTTAGTTGATTATGGAACCACGTAATTTATTTTTTCTTACTATATGACAAATAAGATTATTATGTTTTGAAAACTATAGTAACATGTTTCCTTCAGCGTGTGGGATATGATAAATATATATTTACATTTAAGGTATAATTCATTGATTTTAATTTATTATATTTGTTTTTATGACTTGATTTTTTTATTATGTAGGTTTATTGAAATCCTTAATGGATAGATGAAATTTAAATGAAATATAATTTTTTAGATATTTTATTTCATGAAAAAGTCATTAATAGCGTGTTTTCTCAGAGATATGACCAAGGAGATACTGGAATCATCCATTCATAATGTGAATACAAATCCATTCCATGAGCCACTAGAGGTAACCAAGTTAATGATGCAAAGAAGAGTTCACCACATGAATAGTTCGATCAAATTCACAAGTAAACCGTCTGATGATTTCTTGGCTATATTATTTCTATAAATCATAGGAAATTCAAGCTACGAAGAGCTTTTTTTCATTCATGACAAAAAGAACGAGTTAAAAATGTAAAATTTCATGACTAAGTACCAATTGAAGGAACTAAGGATATCTCAAAATTTGATACACATTTCATGTCATAAATCATTCTCTATAACTCATTTTTAAGAACTATCAACATTTTAATCAACATTTCCACTAACCTTTTTATTATTTTGGAATTAGTTTTAATAACTTCCATCTAATGTTTCAAGAATTTAAATCTCTTTATTAATTCATAACCTAGTGTCCTCAATTAAATTTTCTATATCATTGGGTTTTGTTGTTCTTCAAGCAATTTTTTTATTTCTCTTAATTATTTTTGATAATTTCCCTCATCATTAAGTGTGCTTCTATTTTCATAATTTCACATATGTCCAATATTATTTCATAAATGAAAAGCTAATTCATATTGGTTTAGGGATCGAGATTATGTTTATAAGAACATTAATGAATCCTTATTCCAAAATCTTGTAATTAAATTATCTAAGAATTAGATTAATAAAACATCTATATCTCATCCATTATATGTGACTTTGTCCTGTGCAATTGTGACGTAGGATATCAGTCTAATTAGATGATATTAAGTTAGAACCCATAGATTCACAATGTTATCTAATTTAATGTGGAAAATAATGAACTTTTATTCATGATAATATGTCGAAAAATAAGTATATGGTAATATAAATAAATCTAATTATTTTTCCATAATCAATTGGTGACCCCTAATAAACATTGAGCCCTAAGATATTGCATTTTTCTATATGATATAGAAGGATATTTTCTGAATAAGCTCCCCAAAATTGATCCTGAATCCTTGCTCAAATTTTTATGTTAATTAAATTATCGTGTATAATTAAACTCTATCAATTTTATGTGGGGAATCCATTTTAGGTTATAATCCTTAGGTCTCACAAAATTGCATCACCTCGTTGTAGATGCGACCATGTACTCCTACTACTCTACAAACACTACAGTTTTACATAAGAAAAATATAAAATTTGTTACATGTCCTCCCCAAATTAATATACCCACACTACCAGGGTGAATTAAAGCTTTTGTAATCTTTTACAAGGGGACATCAATAATTATTTCCTCCAGAAGAAACCAAGGATTACATCACTAATATTTTCCATTCTATTATCCTTTGAGTAATTTTGTTCATGTATTTTTCTATTAATCTATGCGGGGTTGTTATTCCATGCACTGGGCAACCATTATTCTTTAAAATAGGTTGTAATATAAATAATCTCTCAAATAATAACTACAAATTTAATGAATTTTGTCTACCAAACATCACTTAGCTATTTTTGAGCACAATAATATTATTACTTCTCCTAAAAAAATACTCAATTTTCTCCAATTGAATAGTAAATAGTGTGACCACTATATCAAGAGTGATCTATTGATGATTACGTCTTTCTAGCCTTCAATGGTTCCCCACAAAGCATTATTTTACCATCTATACAGGCACATACATTTGAATTAAAACCTAGTAAGATCCATATGATCTAAAATAAGGGCTAATTAAGTGGTCTTAACAATAAGGATTCTCCTAAGAATATATCAAATATATATTAAATATATGATGCCTTTAAAAATTGAGGTGTATCTTCAAGTGTTATATCTATCAATTTTTTTATATTATTAGTAATAAATAGAGCTAGGTATTGGTTGAAAAGTCAACCTGATGAATTCACTACATCCTAGAATTACTATGGTATAATATGTATTGTCAAATAACTCACACCTATATAGACATTTATATTGTGAAATGACATCCATAATTGTGTACATGTAGATATAGAACCATACAAGGAGGTGTGGGACTGATTTAATGAGACAACATGAATGTTTTCATACAACGAGATCTACTATTGTATTTAATTTAAAAAACTTTACCATGGCCTACAACATGCTGATCAAACTGTGGTGGACACTTCCTCTAATAGAGGATTTGTGTTAAAAAAACTAGAAGTTTCAATAATTAATCTCGATGAAATATCACAGAATGATTTCTTATAGAATATTCATCAAATAATTTCAATTTATGGGATTCATCAAGTAGAGGAAACCAACCTTATTACTACTAGGTAGATGATCTCATAATGATGTCAAAAAACATTCAGTTTCCCCAACCACAAGAACCATTACCTACTCTTGTTATAGAAGTCCAATAATGTGAGATGTGGGGAGGATTATACACCTATTAAGACCATCATGAATGTATGGATGAAAATAATTATTTATAATTTATATATGCATAGAAAATTATGCCACAAATGTTATTCCAATAACCATTTTATCAAGAAAGATCATTACAACAGTAGAAACTGAAAACTCAAGGATCCTATCAAAAAATAATTATTCAATATCCAATAAGAATTCAGGTGACACCTAAGAATTAACCTTATCCCCTTGTTCTTCAATCATGCCAACCACGCCCATTAAAACTATATACACCCCTAGGGCTCATAGTTCCCACCATACTAAAAATGTCAATAACCATATTCGGGTTTCCATCTATAAAAACATTAACCTCCACAATAAAATTAAATAATTTCCTTAAATCATTTATTTAATTGGAACATCAGAAATTGACTATGAAATAACAGAAATCAAAATCAATGATTTTCCCACCACACTCTATAACATCATGTAATTAAAATTTCAAAAACATTATCATATAATATACAAGATACATTAACCTGTAATAAAAATAACCATTCATGAGATGATGCCAATTTTGTTTTCATAAGAAGTAGATTAGAGTAAATTACCCAACAATTCATTATGTATAGGGAGAATAAAGAATAAAAACAAGAGTATGATAATACAACATGATAAATGGATAAAAAATAAGAGATACATAAATATAGAGAAAACAATGAATAAAATCATGAACCAAAATAAAGAAAGGGTGAAAATATCACCCATGGGAGGGTCAAATAACTAAATAATATATTTTTGTAGTGTATACACCATAAAACCCCCTATTACACTTTTAAAAAGGATGAGGTAAGAGAATATGTAATTATAGTAAAAAACATTGGTTGGTTTGAGAAGAAACACATCAATATTACCTATTTGATGAGAATTTCCCATATTCCAGTCTATAAAAAATTTATCATTGTATTTATCTCCCTAAATAAAAAATAGAAAAAATTGGATTAATATCCCTAAATAAATAATGTTATGGTGTTTTTCAAAGAAACTTTTCACCAAATATGAGAGACCAAAGATTTTTGTCAATCCCATACACCATTGGACTATGAAATCTTTGAAAGGAATTATGTGATCTTAGAGGAATAAATAATATCTAAACTATGAGAATATATCTATAGTTAGGACTCTAGAGACAAGAACTGACATGGAGGTCTGGTGAATTGATAATGGATTTGTCTTCTATCATTGTAGTGTTAGTGAGGATGTGTTTCTTATGGTATGTATATTTATTTACCCTAATTAATTTCTTATCCATGATATAGAAGAATAAGTTTGTGTCCTATTATTTTAGTTTGATCATTTCATGTAACCATAGAATTAATTTACATAAATATTTTTATACATATTATCCAATTAATTGACTATCATATTGTTTTTAAATGGGAGAATTCTTTTATGAAAGAATGAGATTCTATTTAATATTAAAGAATTTTTCCATATGAGGAAGAAGAGACACAAATGAGATTACATTATAGTATAAACAACATGGAAAATAATTTTCCCTGATGAATCCTACAAGATATATGGCATCCATAATGAATTTCTAGTCCCATGATTAATAAGAAAGTGGATACTATGATGAGGTGTGACACATTAAAACTTTGAAAAGAGACACATTCCCAAAATTCATACCCTTAGTAAAAAATCCATGGAAATTGGACTCTAAGACTCTACCCTGAGTTCTTAACTATTCATATTAAGAGACTATGGACACTTCCCATCATAATAAGATCAACATTAATAAAAGAAAATTAGGATAAATTAATTAAAATCCTAATGATGTTTAAGAACTTGATATCTTTTAGTGTAGTCAATTTCATGGGAATTCACCTATTATTTTCAAGCATAAATTTTTTCTAGAAAAAATATAAAAGTTAAGACACTAACCATAATTGTAAATCCACCCACCAATGAATGAAGTGGTCAAGAAGTATTTTTTTCAAAAAAAACATGATGCTCACATCATTTTATCCATATTTGATCGAAAATGGGTAAGAACTCTTCACGTAGTTCAAAAAGATATGTTCTACCATTGGTGAAGAACAATGGCGATGATTTCATACCAATAAGGACAATTACATTCTGGAGTGTTTTTTCGATAAAATAAATCAAAATACAGTCATCTAATAGGATCAATTCCCCCAATTATTCAAGGATTGTTTGCATGAGATATTAGCCATGCATGAATTATATTGATTCCTAGATGGATATTCAGGATACAATCAGATACATGTTGACCCATTCAATCAATGAAAATAATATTTACATGTATATATAGATCGTTTTCCGATTAACAAATGACCTTAGGAATTTGTACTTCCCCAGAAGAATTCTAATGGCGCATGAACTTTTTTTTAATTATATGGATGTTGATTTTCTAGAAATATTCATACATTACTTCTCATTATATGGAAGGTATTTCAATGTGTTTTTGAAAATTTTGATAATATTATTGAACATTTAATAGAACATTGACTAGTACTAAATTGGGAAATATTCCATATTATGGTACGAGGAGGCATAGTTCTCAAATATAAGATTTCAAAACATGGTACACAGCTTGATATGGATGGTCAATGTGTTTAAGGATTTACTAGAACCTGCTTCTTTTATGGGGAAGACGATATTTCTTGGACACATAGATTTTCTCTATCATTTTATGAAATAATTTGATTATATTTCTGAACCACCAACACACTTGTTGACTAAATATTTCATGTTTTAATTCAATGAATTGTATTTGTAATATATTGGATCCTTGATGAAAAACATGGTGGTATCACTAATTATCATATCCCTAGATTGGTAAAGATGTATTGAGAGAATTTGTTATGCGATTGAATTCATCATTAGAGTAGTTTATAATAAGGAATTGGTCATATTTTCAAACCTATTTACTATGCTGGACACACATTCAATGAAGCACAATCCATGTTCAATGTTACAGAAAAATAATTAACTATAGTAGTATTTTATTTTGAAAAATTCCATTTATATATTTTTATCTCAATGATTATTGTGTATACAGATCATGATGCTATGAAATATATTGAAAAGGTAAAGGTTGATATAGTGGATCCAACTATTACAAGAATTGGATGTTGTTATAAATAAAACTATGGGAACACAAAATTATATTACATCTAATTTTTCGAGACACAAGTTTTCTATTTTAATGAATACAATGATATAGATATTTTGGATGAATTACACTATGGAATTACCTTTTATATGGATTTAAAAATTAATCCATATATTGAAAAAATTGAAACAATATTTTGCCACTAGAACCCTCTATACTCTCTTTTTATACATTAAAATGATGGAGTTTTTGGTTGATGATTTCATTAATATTGCGGGGTACAACTTCTTATAAAAAAGGGATGCATTTTTGTGATGTTTTACCTCTAAAGATTTAGTTCAAAGTGTCTTGGAGTTTTCATGAATCACCATTTTTATCGAATCATAGGACTAGTTTAATATTTCACTAAGATAGTCTAGGTAATATTAGTCTATCTTACAGTATATTAGGATTCTACGAAATATTCCAAAAGATATCCTCATTACCAAAGAACAAAAACATTTTATATAAAAAATTAAACACCGTATAATATGATTCTTAGAGTTGAAGTATTTTTTGTATGAGGAATATATTTCATAGGTTACTACACTATTTTTTAGAAATATTTTAATTATAGTTTTTGTGGATTATGTATTGAATTTGGTAAATTGTGAAGTTAAAAATCTTAATACAAATATTGATGTGATTAAATTCCTAATGAATAATAATCTTTGTCAATTTAAAATTCCATGGGTACTCATTAGTGATTTATGAACAAACTTTAATAACCAGTTGAAGAAATAAATTCCCTAGAAATATAGGGTTCTCTACAACACCTTCACCCCTAATCACATAAAAAATGTGGTCAAGTAGAGTTTTCTAATCATTAATTTAAAGAAATTCTAGAAAATGAATCTAATTTAAGTCAAAATGAATGGAGCAGGAAGCTTGAATGTTGAAATTCATAAAATAACACTACTTATAAAACACACATAAGTACGATACCCTTCGGTATTTTGAATGGAAATCCTTGTCACAGTCTAGTATAAATTGGGAATTAATCATTCTAGGTGACTAATAAGATCATCATGGATTATTGTAGTGTAGGAGAGAATATATTTTTAAAAATTAATGAGTTAGAACAAATTATAATAGATTCATATGAAAATTAAATGATTTATAATGAGAAATCCAATTACTGGAATGTTTGATGAATTTATAAATGTAAATTAACGAATGGGTATATGGGTTTTTAACACTTGGATAAATTTATTTTGAGTAATATCTATGTCCTTTTAGTCAGGAACATTTAATTTGATTAATATTTTCCCCCATATTGTGTTTAAAATTCAATACAGAGTAGAACCATCCCTAAAATTCAATAGATAATAGATGGAGATTCAAAAAAAAAACCATTTATATAAGCTTGTGTTGTCTCTTTAAAACTATCATGAAAACTTGGTAAATTTCATACAATTGTCTAAAAATAATTCAATGACTGATAGGAAATCTGGAATTATTTCATAATGTTAGATTTTTATTAAATGATGTAGGATTTAAATGGAGAAAACCTTGGTTAAATGTGGGGAAAATAGATTATTATGGCCTCATTCATGATATGAATTTATAGTCCACACTATGAATTTAGATGTTGTTTTTTCACTCAAACAAACTATTCATGACATTAATTCATATTTTCATCATGAAGGATTTAGGGGTTTTAAATTTTTTTCAAACCCTATTTATTCCATCCAATAAATTTCCCCCCTTCAGGTGACCTCCCCCTTTTCTTCCATGAGATTCATTTATCTTCTTCTAGGTGACCTCATTTTTAACATCCTCTTGTTTTCCGTGGTTAGAACAAATAAAACTTCCATTCGACCACCTCCTATATTCCCAAACAGGAGCCATTCAAACATTGGCCCTTAATCATCTCAGAAATGGTAGGCCCAAATGGCCACCTATTCCCCTTCCCCTAAATCATCAGCCCATTCATCTTCCCCAAACGCTATATCATCATCCCAATCATACCATATATAATATTTGAAATCCTAAAGACCAATTTCCATCTAATATTATAGTTATATTACTTGTATCACTGATAATGTAATGATCACTTAGTGTATAAAACCATGAATATCAATTATGTCATTAGTTTGGATATTTATGGAAGATTCAGATCGATGAATATGTATATTAGAGAATGGCAAAGATAAACCTAACCCATCTTTCTGAGGTTATATATGGGAATTTTGGAGATTTTCCCCAAATTCTTATCCACATTTGAGTTGAATAAAATCTATGTATCCTTAAAACTATGAGGTAATTTGAATTAGCTTCCATTTTGTGAGTTTGGAGTGCACCATAGGTTATATTATATTTATATCATTAGAACTCTAGCTTAAAATTATTTGAACCATGATAGTATCAATGTTGATGAAATAGAGATTTTGGAAAGGATTTATTTGGAATACCACAATAATCACAATTCAACGATATCCAAAAGCACTCATATAAGTGGATCTTCTTGGAGGATTGTACATAGTGATCTGGAATATGCATGGTTATCCATATAAGACTCACATGGAGTTTTTTATCTTCTTGATTGTTTTATTTCAGAAAAGGCAGAAGGAATGAAAATAATAAACATTGAAAAGATTTTTCATTACACTATAATGGGAAGTCCATGATGTTCTGTGCGACTATAGTGGGAGGTAGTTGTGTCACACATCATGATATGTACTTTTGAGTGTTTGATTTATCACTTCTATTATCCTTTCTATGGTCCATTCAGTTCAATTATATTGTTATACTCTCGAATATGGTCATTATATTTAAAATATTTAAGAATTATGAGTGGTAAATTCAATATATGGAGGAGTAGGATCTCTCACAAGAAGATTCCATAGTCAGGGAAGTACCTTGAGAGCTTTCTTATAGTCACAAATACATCAATTCCTATTATATCTTCTAGAAATAGTGCATCTAAAACATCATATTGGGTATCTATTCTGATGGATCTTTGGACACTAGATTAGGTCTAACACACTGATCAACATCGCCTTCATGTGAACGATACGAGTATATTGAACTAATTCATCATTCAATTCTGAGAGCCTCTTCCACCCCCTCATGCAAGTCACTATTCCACCTATTAAATCTCACAACCCATCCATATCCGTTTTTTATCTTGATCCAGTCCTAATAATATTTGTTCTATAAGACCCTCCTGAGATCACTAAACTTAAAGCAGGGCAAGTGTATCACATTGAGTATTCTTGACATGGTTATTTTTCTACTCCTACCTCATAGGCTAGGGACAAGGTCTCATTCATTAATATAACTTATAGAAATATGTAATTAGTTCAATTTTTTTTCACCACACCATCATATGAAATGCCTACATACCCGCCTCAAGTTAATATTACTATAAGTTCTATTTATTCAATTGAATGCATGAAGACATCACTCATAGTGGATGAATTATTTATAGACTTTTGGGTCCATATATCTAATCTATGATTTCATCCCTATTGAACCCACCACCAATTTTTATTTAATTGGGATCTATTTTTATTCTCTATATTCTAGGACCCCTTATAATGTATGACTCCTCTATAATATGGAATTGAAAAAAAAATCAACAATTAATATTTCTATGTTTTCATTATTCTTTATGTGTTCAGTTTTGAGTATATAACATACTAATAATTATCATTTCATTGTTTTTCTACCTTTTAGGATTTTATTTGGACTCTATAATGTGGCAATTATTTGACCTATTGAGTTTCATGGAACCCATCAAGATATCTATCTAAGAGAAGTAATTATGTTCCACCAGTGGCATGAATAGTTTAATTCATCTATTTTTGAGTTTTTTAATCCTCAAAAGAACCCCTTAGATCTAGAATATAAAAACGTAATTTACAATAATCGGTTGAGATCCACTGAGCTAGTGGACTATTTTAAGTGATCTATTACCGTCTGTTTGGATAATGGTGCAACGTTAGCCCATTATTGGTGGAAATATATACTTATTCCATTACCTTGAGTATTCATTATATTAATATAGGTAATTTACTTTCAATATAAATATCTAATTGAAATTGTTTTTTGAGTAATATTATAATTTATATGGATGATATATATTTTTGGGATGAAATTTTCTAACTCATGTGTTCTTATACATCATTTAATATCATTCTTCATTAATATATATTATGAACTCTCCATTTTTACAATATAGATATTATTTTAATCTAATGTTTTTCTAGTATTTCATATTTTACCTCATAATTATATCATTTTCCATTTGAAACAACAATTTTCTCAATAATCACTCAATTCACTATTGCTGTTTTATTTTTCAACATTGTTTCCTACTTTCATTTCTATCTCTCTCACTTCGACTTCAATGCAATGTGAAAAATGTTTTCATTACTTGTGAGGGGTGGGGGTATTTTCTGATTTAATAAATTTTCATTTTTATTTTTTTCTTATTATCATCATTTTTGGTGACATTTATCTTTAGGCACATGATTTAACAAGAAAATTGTATTTCCAAAATGTAAATAAAAGTGAAATTTTAGATATATATTATTAATAATCATTTTTTATTCATATTTATAATTTTTGTATGATTAAAAAGTTGGAGATTTTATTCAAGATTTATAAATGTAGAAATTTTAAATGAATAACATATTTCATAGTCACTATACCTTGTGTGACTACATTTTTAATTTTCATTCCCATTCACAAAAGTATTCTAAACCATATTTTTCTATTTATTTTTTCAGAATATTAAATTATAGATAGTTAGTAATTGTGAACATATAATATGTTTCATTGGTATCTTATCAAGGTTATTATTGAAAAAATATATACTGATAAAGTTATTGATTTATTTCAAATGTTGAAATAGTTTTCACTAAGAACTTCTAATTCATCAACACTACTTATACCATAGTAGCCACGAAAGTCCTTGTTAGGATTGAGACACATTTCATGGAATATTTATAACTTATTAACCTACTATTTTATATATTTCATGAATCTATATTGACTAGTTTTGTGGGAATGGTCATCCTTTCATGACATGAGGTTTTTACTTTTGAGGAGATGTTTTGCGGTTTTCTCCCTAGATCATTGGAATGTAATTCATGATTAAATTTCATTTACATTTTCATTAAATCATGTTAAAAAACATGTGTTGTGTATTAGAAGGATAAAAAATAAACATTATCATACTGATGTTTATCATGAATGATAATATGGGTTTATGAAGCTTTTGTGGGATATATATTGAAACTATATTAAAAAATTTATAAAGAATAACAAAGATAAATTAAATAAATATGGTACCTTAATTATTCTTTCATGTCTCATTCATCATCCTAAATTGATATTTAATGTATAAAAGAAATTACCCTTTATTTTATTTTATTCATTATCCTATTAATTATTTTTTCCATGATGATTTAGATTTTTCCATCATTTTTAGATTTCTTTTTTATCTTCTACCCGCCAACACTCAACCTCATATTTATTTAAGTTATATTGTATGGTACAACAGATTAATTGAGTTATTAATCATTATGGGGTGAAGTTGATATATCAAATGAAATGTGGTGGTTAATAACATTAATTTATTTTATGATCACAACTGGAATATTATTTTCCCTTCACCGATGATGAAACATTTAGAGTGAGGTAAATCATAACACATATACCATAATCTAATGAAAAGTTGCAATATTACAATCAAATATAAGAGGAATTTTATTTCCATACATTAGAATGAAATATTCCTAAATTTTTATGGTATATATTATTTGTTAAGACTAACACATTTTTAATGATACATGGTTAAATTTTATTTGATTTAGTGATTTATTGTATTATTTTTTGTTCTTTTAGATTCTTATTAATATGATTATTGATTGAGGAAAACAAATTATTCATGTGTTTGATAATTTGATATGTTAAATTTATATTTATGTTTTTGATCTAATTCATTATATTTTATAAATAGTATTCTGAAGTTCAATGTGTATTCCCACTTTGTTGGGATCTAGAATATAATTTATTAAATTAAACTTTCAATTTCATTGTGTTTATTTGTTAATATAGTATGTATTTTGATTTTTTAGTTATTATTGAGTGTTTCTATCATCATAAATTTTGATTCTAATTTATTATAGTTAAACATGTTCAATATTTTTTCATCCAAGAATTGATAATATGATTTGGTTTAGGGATCTGGGTTGGGGTAAACATAACATTAATGAATCCTTAATCTGAACATGGGAAATTTAATTTTATAGGAACATGATTAAGAAAAAATAATATCTCATCCTTTCTGCATAAAGCTGACATGTGGAATTTCATAGGATGATATTAATCTAATTTGACTAAATTAGGGTATTATCAATAACTTCACATTGTTTTTAGATTTAAATTTTTTACCAATTCACCTTGATTTATGACTATATGTAGATCAAGAAGTATTTTTCAATCAAGCTAGATCAAGTTATTTTTACCTAAATTAATTTTTAACCATGATAAACTTTTCAAATTTCGATATTAGGTCTTCCTCGATTAGAAATATGGATATATTCAAATCAAGGTCCTTGAAATTTATCCCAAAAACATTCCCAATTAATTTAGAGATAAATAAATTATCTAGAGTAACTGTACCCTATAAACCTTTTTTGATCCTTAAACATTATGTTCCAATCCATAGGTGTCACATGTTTTCATCTAAACTAAATAGACTTGACCATATTATCTCACTATTCTATGAACTGTTATGATAGTTTTAGTGAAAAAATCCAAAATTTAAATTTTACCTTCCTTTGTGGATATATAGAAACTACACGAGCAAATCGAATTTTTTTTATCTTAAGCACTTATTTTTTTTCCATTCTCTTGGTTATAACGAAATTTATGTCACATGTAATATATAATGGGAAAACACATACAGATAATTTGTGGGTGATTTTAAAGAAATATTATATATTTAGTATTTTTCATATATTGTGTGAAAAAATTATGTTTAATAAAAATAAATTTAGAATTGTTTGTATTTTTTTATTAATTATCCATAGATAAAAAACTAAAATTTCTTAGGGTGTACATAATGCATTACATTATTTATTTAATTTAGTTATGGGATATTTATTTATAGTAATCTATAGTTTTTATTGAAGAATATATGTAAATTATCTGGTGATGGAACTAGATTAGGCGGTTCATGTATAGAGTATCACCACTTTTGTTTGAGAAAATTGACCCAAGTGAATATAGGTTAATCATCAACCAAGAGATACACATTGTGTTTAATCTTGATATTCACAATTTGTGTGGGTCTAAATAAATCCATGTGAACTAACTATAATGCATCAGAAGGTGGGAAATCAATGGTTGTTATATTACTAGACTTATATTTCATCATAAATTGTTAATGACTATAAATACAAGATAATTTTACCTGAATCATATGTAGACAACTTTATTAGCATAGTTTTAATGTTTATCTCAATAATGAAAAAGGTGTTTTCCTAAAATTATTTTAATATTACATAAAAAATACAAAGGTTCGTTTAAATAAGGTAGGTCTAAATATATAACATCTTCTAGGTATACTGTATAAATATTTAAATGCCTAAACATAGATATAATGAATGTACCTTCTGAACATTGAATTTTACATTTATCATTATAGAATTTAAAAATGTAATCCTAATCAAATAATCAAATAATTCTAATAAGTGTTTTATTAATAACTAAAGTATACAAAAAAAATATGATGTTTTACAAAGAAAACATTTTCCACTGATTCTGATTATTCCACTAGAAAACTTTTCTCTAATTTTTAATCAATAAAAATTAAAATTTTTCATTTTTTAAATGTAGTAATTTTCTCTTATTATATGTCGAAAACTATTACAATATATGTGCCACTTACTCTTGATATTTTTATTCAATTATTTTTCGTAAAACCAACAGGACTATTTTCTTGGTACACAAACATTATTCGGTCAAGTTACATTAGAAAATAAAACCTTGAGAGACCACATATATAAAACTATTAAACATTAAATAAATATAAGATCATTGGAAATAAAATATTAATGAACTCCTTTAACTAAACTCTATTTAATGAAGTTTTTTTCTAGTGACCAATTATTTGAATATTATTTCAAAAGGTGAGAAATTGGAAAAAATAATTATACTTAAATGTGTTATTTTATAATTTAATTTTATCCAAAACAATGTTCAAGATGATTCGAAATATTTTTATAGATTGTAAAAAAATCTTCCATATGTAAAATTATATAATATCTTTTTAAACCCATTGAATTTAGAGATTAGTTTAGTAACCAAATTCTGATCATTAGATGTAGAACTAGTACTGTATTTATAATTTAGTTTTGAATAATGTTTATAAATATCATAATATTGTATTAAAATCCTAATATTCACTTTTTTAGTATCTTCCATAGAAAAATCATACTAATTCCTCTACTACGTATTTCTATATTCTATGTGTGTCAAATATCTAATAATTTATTAAAATTTTGGAGTATCATCCTCATCTTTTAAGGTAGTAAAATTGGATTCATCATCAGAATAAACATGAAGGTAATAATTCAATATTAAATTTTTAATGGATTTAATGGCTACTCTATCCATAATAATGTTCTTATTCATAGTAGTGTTTTCCAAAAACCTTTAAATATTTTGACTATTATAAATATTATCTGAAGAATTATCATCTGTATTGTCTCCACTAAATGAAATTCATGTTTCATATGATTTTAAAATCATCATTATTGTACTCTTAAAATATCTATTATATTTACTTTATATTCCTTTAAATAAAATATATTTTCAACTAATATAACTAGTCATCTTTAATTCAAAAAATAATACTTTTCCAAAGTGTCTCTCTTTTTATTTTTCGACATCTGTTCATTTCTATAATAATGATGAAAATTATTCTTCCCATAAATATTATTTTACCCTCTCCCAATTTGAAATATTTCATCCAAACTATCATAATAAATACTATGATATGAAAGATGATTAAAATTATTATTTATTGAAATCCTCGATATCTTACATATTGAATTAACTATATAGGAAGTAAGATTTCCAAAATTAAAATCTAAATAATCCCTAAGTATTTATTTCTATTTTAAACAAATTACTATTAAAATAATTATTATATTTCATTTATATAATATTTATATCATTATTATTTATATTTATAATTTTCTTAGTTTTATTTTGAGTTGTTTTATTTGATTCCCATTCCATTAGATGTATATCAATAATATTCTCCATCAACCACTCCATTGAAAACTCATTATCATAAGGAAATTGAATCCCATTAAAATATATGAAAAATCATTGAGAAATCTATTCTATAGACTCACTTTGTAGATAATCAAAATCATAATAATCATTCATTAACATAGCTCTATGAGTTACATGGTCTTTGGAAGTTTACAAATGCATGGTATACTACTTCTAAACTATATAATCCATTTTACATGATAAAAATTTATTATAGATAGTATGAGTCACAGAACAATGTAAGATATTCCAAACATTGTAGATTAATTGATTTTTTCAATTTTCCTCATGGTTAAATGTAGATAAATATTTTTATTATATTTTTTGAGTTTTTATAGTCATTTGAATAATATTCACAAAAATAATGATAACAAAAATATTAATTTGATCCTACAGTACTCATAGTTTTCACCATCAATTGTTGGTTGTTTATTATGAGTAAGACTTCATTATTTTGACTACAGGTTCTTCCAT
Organism: Viscum album; assembly: GCA_963277665.1. Classification (NCBI taxonomy): domain Eukaryota; kingdom Viridiplantae; phylum Streptophyta; class Magnoliopsida; order Santalales; family Viscaceae; genus Viscum; species Viscum album. The sequence goes on along the minus strand of OY728139.1, from coordinate 112,969,248 downwards.
GCAAAAAATAAAATGATATTCACTATAATACATGTTAGTGTATTGAATCTATAATGATTTCTACCTAAATGAAGTGTATGATCTAAAGAAATGTTTTCCATGTAAAATAATGAAAGTTCAACTACATGTTGAAAGGTTAATATATATCTTAAAATTTATTTAAATTTATAAAACCTCTAATTTTTTAATTTTATTTAATGATATGAAATTCCATTAAAACTTGAAAAGCATTAAAAGCAAGTATTGTTGAATTTAGAAAAATTGTTTAACAAAATAATACATAGTTAAATTAAAAAATAAAAAATGAGTAGTATATTATAATATAAACATCCCTATATTGGATATAATAAAATTGGTAAACAACCTAAAATCATGGAGGTGATCACATTATATAAATCTTTAAGGGTGTTTTGACCTAACTCATGGTATCATCATTCCAAACATAAAATTACCATGAGTATAATCATGTTTGATGTTTTTCAATCATCTATACACTGGAACCAGTAATATCATAATTTGTTAATAATTATTTTCCACCTATAACCCTTCACAATGAACAGATCGGTAACTTCCTACTTCAACAAATTAGAAAATTTCTTAGTTAGGAAATTTAGAAAGAAAGTATTAAGAATGAATGAGTTAATATATTTACATGAAATTCATAAAAAGTAGGATTTTGTTAAGTCCACTAGGTCGAATACCCATAGGGGGAAGGGGTTAATTAGGGCATGTTAGATTAAAACTTTCTCCCATTCGGGTATTGTTTAATTGTTAGAAAAAAGTCAATTATCTTTTCCCCCCATAGAAATATATGAATAGATATGGAATATTTCCCAGGACACATGGATTTTTAATTAGTTCACCACCACTGGGCTACATCCAAGGACCATTCAACGGAAATGTGCTGATGCACCAAATTCACTAAGCCTCACTACAAAAAATGAGTATGATGATCAGGCTAGATCTTCTTTGCCTAGGATCATTACCTTTACAAGACTTATGATTTTCTAAATGCATTTTCAAGGGTTACTTTCTATGCCTCTTTCTCTGGATCACTGCTGGTGGAAAGTGTCATCGTCTTCCTCTTCATACACTCACTACTCTTGTAAAGGAATCCATACACAATTTATCGACATGTAGGTCAAACATAGTTTATGGACATATAGGTCCCTTCATTGTCATGAATTCATGCATCCAACACTTTTAGTAGATGCTCTGTTGAAGTTTCTTTTTCAACTATAGTTGAAGTCCTCATTCTCGAGTACTGATATGTACTAGAAAATATGTTCTCAAATAGACTTAAAGATTTCACCAGATTCCTTGTGAAAATTGTGAAACACCTTGTTCCTCCAAGCACTATGTAGTTGGTTTGAAATGCAGAACATCTCGTCGCATGCTACTTATACCTTCTGTAATCTCCTATCACCTCCGCGTATAACTTCATTCGTTCTTCCTATGTGAACTTCCCTCTATCCGTGAACTATTCTCTATTCACAAACTATCTTCTCTTCCACATACCAGAACTCCCCCTCTACGTACCACTAGAGAAATTCTCTCTCTCATGTACCGGAGATTACTCTTATGAGTAATGAGTCTTCCTTTGTGGGTTATGAATCCCCACAAACACCTTCATCATAATTTCTTCCGCATGAAGAACTTCATCTTTCGTGGAATTCGTTCTCGCAAACCTCATTCGGAATTTTCCAAAATACTGGATCAGAAACTTGTTCTCTAATGATATTCGGTCTCTACAGTAATCAGTGGTATTAACGATTATTATATAGGAAAACATATCTAGAAAATCCTCTAATCTATGATTTACCAAATCTTCAATCCATCCTTTACTGCATACCGATCTTTCTACTACTGCGAACTGAAATCCACCCATGAACCATTTTTAATACACGGTTCGCATTATGCCTTATCTCTTAAGCAGTTCTCATCCTTTTCTAATTTTATTCAATTTTCTTCATAAGATTCACTCCTATGAAGGAATACTTCATTTTCTAACATCAAACTCCCGATTTTGAGGCCCAGAAATTTGTCAAACACTGGGAAACACCACCACATTAAAAACATATATTCAGAAAAAACCAACCACTCTCATTCGCGATCATCTGGATTTGTCAATAAACACAATCAAAACCCAAAAATTCTAAGGGGACACCTTAAGGGATTTTTTCCCAAAAGATATATTATAAATACACTAAAAAAGATAATAATATCTAGAATACCCATAAAAAACAACCTATTATAAAAATTTTATGATCACAATTTTTCATACCATCATGTTAACTTCTAATCCATGAAAAATTAGGTTTTATTAACAAGAAACACTTCAACAGTTATATTATGCATGCCCTGATTTTACTTTTTTCTTAATCCAATGTATAATAATAATTATATATGGGATTTAACAATGTTATAAATGTTCTTATTAAATCAATTAATCCACTATAACTCTATGCATGATTTATGTTCATCAAATTGAACCCCAAATGATTTTCAACCTGTACAACAAAACATTTGAAACCAATTATGTTAATTAAGATTTACATTTATGTTTATTTTGATTCTAAAAACTTAGGATAAAAAGGATCAATTGAAACTACAAAAATTCCCTTTCAAATTCAAAAACTTCTGCATATGAATAAAAATTCTCCAGAAGTTCAATATTGTTCATTGAGAATTCCTTTTTCAAATTCTTCTTAATTTTAAATACCACGTTGATCCAGAAAACATTATTTTATTTTAGTCCTGGAAAAAATCTCATATTGATTTTATATAAATCGAATCATGGAAAAAAATTACTATAATTAGAAAATTATTTATTCCCATCAGGTTCATCAATTATTTGTGGATAAATATGTGATATAATATTTTTTGGTATTCAATAATCATCTTTATCCTATTTTTAATTGTATAATTATTATCTCCCATTAATTTCTCTACATACACATGTTTCTTTATTTGGTGATACTACTATTTATCAATTTATTTATATATCTATTTACCACTATATATATTTGAGTCAAAATAGTGACATATGGTTCAATTCTATCTCATTCCATGTTCATTTTCTTATAAATCTTTTTATTGGGTTTGTCAAAGTATTTACAAACCTCTCTATCTAGAACATGAATATTAGAGTTATTTTTATAACCATGAAAATATAACACTAAACCATATTATAAAGCTAATTTTTTTAATAATTTATATCCTTTTTTATTAGATGATTATACCATAAAAATATATTCATTTTCTTCTCAATAAAGTTTCACATATTTTTGTTTTAAATATTTATCAAATAGGGATTGTAAATGAATCATAAGTTGTTTATAGTCTGTTTCCTTTAACAAAAAAAATCCCAAAATATGTATTATTCATATTAGGGCTTAACAAACAAATATTCCAAATTTATATAATTATACACATAGATTCTCTTTGAATTTTTTATCCTTCAAACTAAGAAATAAATGTTCTTCCCATTTCCACAAGACATATATACATTATATAAAATACATGATTACCCTGGAGAGTGTAAGGGTTACTGTATTGATGAATAATTCTATATTTAAAAAGATATGATTCAATATAATTATTTTATAACTAACTTCAACAATCTATTTTTATTTTTTTTATTGAAACCCCTATGACTTTCTAATATTAACTTTGAAAAACATTTAACATTCACACTACACTTTTCTTTTGCTTCAAAAATATATATTTTTTTATTTCATTAAAATAATCAATAAACATGAAAAATGAATAATTCATCTCTAAGGTATTTATTCGACATAAGTTCATATATGTCTAAGTGGATTAACATAATGGTTCTTGATGATTTTATTTCAATTTTTATGTATTCTTTGAAACATCATACCATATGAAAATATATAAAAATAACATATCTATCACTAATTATTTTTGGTAGATCTCTTACAAAATTCTCTCTGGAAATTGTTCTCTAGAAAGTTTGGAAAAGATTTTGAATTATCCAATTTCATGGATTGTTTAATTCTTTTTCACCAACGTAACATGAGTCCATATGATCCCTAATATAAAAATCCCACTTGTTCTTTTACATTTGTAATGATGATTAAATATATTAATCTATTGATGTAGAAAAAATTTAATCTAAATATAACTTTATTGCCTTCATAACATAGGTCACTCACACTCAGAAAGTTGTTTTTTAACCCATAAACAAATAAAACATCTTTAAATTTTAACTTGTTAGGTTTAATTTCACCTAATAATATTTCTTTGATTATAAAGGATCATTCATTTGAAAATATTGAAATGAAACCATTATTTTATTTGATATTAATTTTGATCATGATATTTCCAATCATGCATGATATATATCCACAGTTAAGAAATATTTGTTTGGTCCATTTTTTATCCTTAATAGAAACATTAAAAATATTAGAATTATATATATTCTTTCTTATTTCATTTACCTTTATTTTAGTAGTCTATTGAGTATTTCCTATAATAATGGCCATAAATTTCTCAATATAGTAACCTTTCTAGTCTCACCTTACACAAATCTCTTCCATGTAACGAAACCTATTTTGGATAAGTAATTGTGATAAATTTATGTTGACTATTTTGTTCCTCTCAAACATTCTCATTCTATTATCTTAATACATACCAGTGAATGTTTTTCGTATTTTATCCCATGTAACAAACATGTTGTCTGATATATTTTTTATTTTATGTCTAAAAACTCCACAAAATCATTTTTTCCTTTTAAAACCTAATCTCCTATTATATTTTTTATTATTTCTATTTTTATCATTATTTTATGGTTATATTATATTGTCTATTTTCATTGGATATTGGGAATCTATCCCTGCCAACACTTATTCAAAATTCTTGGATATAAAGTAGTCTTTTTAGGATTCTTCTCAACATTGGCGTTTTCTGGTTGGTCATTATAGACTAAATGGTTAAATAAACAATATTTATCATTTTTAAGAAAATTTTCAATCATTTACTTAATATTTTATTTTATATCTCAATTATCAGAACACTGTGATAGATTTATTATTATTTCAACATCCTTATCATAATTTTCTACCATTTTTGTACATTTTTCTTAACTATATGACACATTTATTGTTTCATATTCAGTTCTCCTTCCAATGTTGAAATCCTTTTCTCTATCTCTACAAACATTCTATCTTTTTTTAATTTGATTTTTCTTTAAGATTTATCTATAAAAAAACATAATCTTTTGGTTGTGAAGTTTATCATTGTTTATATTTATCATCAAAACATCTTTTTATATGGACATAATTTTATTCATGTGTAATGAATTGATTTAGGTGTTAACCTAGATTAGACTATTGCCAATTTTCTGTTTAAAAGACCTAGGATATCCCTTAGATTAACTAATAAAATTTAACATATTATATTACCTTGAAAATTTTTATTATTGTTTCATTGATCTCAAGATGTGGTGTTTACCACCAAACACTATTTTTGTTAATTTATAATAATTTTTGGTTTAATTGGATAATTAATATTTATTCCTATATAAATATTACTATTAGTGAATGAATGGTGACGTGGAGACCCTAGATTTTTGGTTTTGATCCTTGAAAATATTTTATGTAATATTTATGAATAAATTACAAGCCATCAAAGTGTTGAGGGGATGGAGGGGTCTTGATAATAATATTTTTTATATATAAATGTTATTTTTAATATTGTTCCTGTATTCATTAGAATTATTATTTTCATTCCAAACATAGACCCTAATGGAAACTATTATATTTTTACTCCATGTGAATAATTGGGTTTATCCTTGGAGACGAATAATTTTAGTTATTTTTGTTTTTTTGAACCCAACCCAATTATAGTGTTTCAAAATTTAAAATCATGAAATCATACATTTTAGGGTATTCAAACATATCTTTCCATGAATTTTATGGTTTTATTTAAGAAACCCCATTATTGGAGAGGAAATTTGGTAGAAGTGGTGGGGAAAATTATACTCTTATAGGACAATAAAGAAATTATGGAAATCATCGATCTAAGTGATGGTGGGACACGACCAATGCATGATTTATAATTTTTTCATCTCGTTTTCTAGAAATACTATATAAAATTATTTAATATTTGTTGATTAATTGAGATCTAATCATGTGGATTTTATTTTTGGGATGGATTTTATTTCATAATATTTCTTGATTTTTTGGAATTTAAAAGAAAATTTGTTGTTGGGTTTCTTGCTGAAATATCAATTATTCGGTTCAAATTTCAAAACCAATAATCACACTCTCTTTTAATGGATATAGGCTATTGGTTTTGATGCAAACCAATCTACACATAGCATAAATAATTCATTAGTTTCAAGATTTATAATATAATACTCTAAAATTGTCACACAACCTAAGGAAAGAAACATAATAAAGAGGTGATCTCATTTTTATTAAAGAAAAAACTTATCAACATGTCAACATGTCATCTATGATTTGATCATAATCAAATGAGAAAAAATCAAACAGTGAGAAATATTTTTTAAAAAATTACATTGATCAGTAATATTTTTATATATCCCATGATAACAAGACATGTAATCAGAAAAGATAAAATATATAGCATAGAATAGAGCTATGGAAACATGAGACAATAAACATTTTCGATGGAGCATAATTATAGGAATAATGATATAGAATATCACTGAAATAAAGCATAAAATTAATCTATAGCACCCATAATATCATAGAAATAATAAAATAGTGGAGAATTAATCCTTACACATTTCACATAAAATCATGGATCATGCATCACAACCTAATTCCCCTTAATATACTAGAGTCTGTATCACTACCTGATTCCCTTAACAATGTAGATAAGTTATCACATCTTGATGCCCATAATGGAGCAAGCAATAATACATGATTTTGATAAATATATAATGGGTATTAATCCATAATCAATATATTATTTGTCTATATAGGACCCAACCAATTAATCTTTATAGAGGTGTTCGACATGAAAAAAAACATTGAACACATCATAAAGAACCCATGGAATGAAAAACAGGTTTTTAAAAAAAATGAAGATCGTATCACAAAATACAACATCACAGAAGTAAATTATTTATACCCATTATTCAATCATGGTAAAATAGTATTACACAATAACATTTAGTGGGTGATTCATCATAATTAATATTCATGAAAATAGAACCACTATTGATAGAGGGTAATTGAAGTGATACTATAAAATGGATTTTAGAAAAAAAATATCTTTGAGTATAAGAAGATGTTGCATTCACTTTGAAGTTTCATATTGAAAATGGTTAAGTGAAAATGAGATAATAATTTTTTTAAATAATAACTTCCAATGGTGGGTCCTTGTGAAATAAAAATGATTTCAAAAATTTGAATTAAAAATACATTCAACATAATTAATTTAAAAAACCCATTAATAAAGTATCTTTCATAAATATATAAGATCTTAAAGATTATATATAAAATATATGAGACAAAAATAATTTTTAAAATTAATGATCAGTAATTTTTTCTTGAATAGACATAATGGTTAAAAAATATCTATGTAGTGGAATATAATTAATAGATTTTGGAAGAATAGAAAACGTTTCTTTACATTTTAAAATATCATTGTTGAAAACCCATGTTCTAAAAAGTGGAATTAAAAAACCTTTTAAAAAGAGAATAAGAAATTTATATAGGTTTCATGAAGGGAAATGAGTTAAAAAAATACCTTTTCGTAATAGTATGCTATGAATCAAAGGAACATTGAGGGATAAAATAAAATAGGCATTAAATTATCATGAAATGAATGGTAATAAAATTTTTTATTGGATGTTATTTAATTAATACACTACATAAGTGAAATTATGGTTCACAATATAAAAAATTCCACAATATTTGTAAAATGTGGGAAGAGAAACCCTTAAAAATATATTTCAAATCAAGTTCCATTTAATGAAAGAACCAGATATGGATGTTAAAGCTCCATAAATTACATGAATATTGCAAAAGTCATTAACATTGTAGAAATTAAACCATATCGATGATTTCATGGTTCATAATTAGAAATATGTTTTGATATATAAAATTTCACCCCAAGCACCACCTTACATTAATTTCTGACTTCCACTAAATTAATTAAATCTCTTGTATAAAAAAATCCTAATAAAATATTTAAGAAAATTATTCATATATATATATATATTTTTGTAAATATTCATTTCAAATATTCTATGTATGTATATTACAAAATAATTATATATTTTCAATATTTTTGTGAGTGATCATGATCATTTTAGTCACGATTCATAATAGCATTCTTATTCTACATTAATATTTGTAATTCCATCATTCCCATATCATTAATGTTCCTAGATTTTTTATTTCATGTTATTATGAAAAAAATCATAATAAGTTCAACGTTATTTTTATTGACTGCATTTCTAGAATAAATTTAGAACTATATTGTTTCAAATGATTTTTATTATAGGAATGAGTGTTTCTTAATTAATATGTTTATTTTTTACCATTAAATAACAAAAAAAATAATAATTCCCTTATTTTTGTCATATATCATTATTAATTGTGTTATCATATTTTTCTATAATATTAATTCATTTCATTATTCAATTTGGTTGTTAGATGAACCCATACATATACATATGTTTTACAGATGATTATGATTATGAAGGTTTCTTATATAGTAAAAATATCATTTTTATATAAAAATAATGATGTTTAAATATAAATTTAATGGGGATAATTGATGTTATTTCACGCATCGTTTAACTCAAGCGTGTTGTGGTCAGGTTAGATTTATCATTCATAAACTAAACATTCAAATAGGGTGTAGTATAGTGGTACTGCGAGTTCGGTGACACAAGGATTTTTATTGCCTAGCTAGAACTGAGGTATAAACCCCTTTGGGTTGGATTCCTCAAAGAGAAGATTCATCTTGAGAAAATGACTAAAGATAAGAGGTTTTTGGATGAACGTCAAAGATAAAAAGGGATCTGGATAAATTTTGGGATTCTGGAGAAAGGATGACCTTAATTCTAACTTGGTATGGTCTTAAGGTTTAGGCTGAAAAGCAAGAAAATGACACCGGTTGGATATGGTCAAGTATACATGATATATGAAATAGACAGTCAATCCTTGGTCTATAAATAACTATGACCTGGTTATATTAAACATTGATTCAGAATTATAATGTATCATAGAATATTATTCATATCCCCTCCCACTCTAATCCGGTCAGGGTTGTTAATTCAAATATCCCACGGTTAAAGTTTCTTAATAGAATTTGACAAAAAATTGTTATTTAACCTGATTATTATTCCTTAAAATTACCATGTTGAAAATTAAATATTGATTAGATTCAAACACCACTACTCCTTATCACTAACCAAAGTGGTTTAGCTCCTCATGGTAGAAATGATTAAAAGTAGATAAAGAATTGAAAACACAATAAACACACCAATAACATTAGAGATTAACCAATTAAAAATCATGAAATGATTAAAATTATTCAATTATCAAACATGAAATCTTGAATAAGAAATTTAAAACATTAATCAATCATAATTATAATCAACTACTTACATGAAATAAGAACATGACCAAACACATCAATGATTCAAGAAAAATTGACCATCAAGATGAAGAACGCATGTAGGTTACTGATGTTGATGAAAAAAGAATGAATAAAGCTTATCAGTTGAATATAAGGTTCTTGTATAAAATTAATACAATTAAAATATTTGATGTTAGATGACTTTAGGGAGAAATTACAGATTAAAATAGAGAGAGAGAGATGATAAAATAAGATAGAATTTAGAAAAGTCTATCATTGTTCTATCTATGGTGCGCCTTTCATAGGTAAATAATCCGGATTTTACATGATGTGTAATGTGTATTAACATCATGTAATTCTAATCAACGGTTTTATACACAAATTTTAAATCTAAACAGATCTTATACGAACCACGTCTGAAATCTTAGAACATGGAAATTGACTCTTTTCAAGACATGTATCTGGGATTCATGATGTGTATCTTCTTTTGGTCTATATCTTGTATGTTGTAATTGAGTGTGATATTTATACAATTTATATTATTAAATCACATCATGTAATTGATTTATGGCTTGAAATTCCTTGACGACATACTTCATGAATTTTCCTTATGCTTTAAATGTTCTCTACACATAGTGTAATGTAGTTTCACGTCATGTAATAGTCAGTTTTGGTATGTTTCTCTAGATTTTCCATTGAAAAATTATAGACCTATTTCATACAACAAAAGACACATACCTAGTGAATTATCAAGTAATGACATGGATAATACATATCAAAATGTCCAAAAAAATTTATATTACTTCATCTTACTGAGTTCCCCCACACTTGAACAATTTCTTGTCGTCAATAAAAAAGATCTCAATAGGGATTCCAAAAGGTAAGAAACATTTCAAATATAAAACATTCATTATATCTAGGTAATTAAAAATAAGATCAAGTAGAAACATTAAGTCTCTATAATCATTTCAACATTGAAAATTAGTCATGCCTCACAGTTTTCTTCTTTAAACATATTATTAATATTTTAATTATAATTTTATAATGGTTCTATAAATTTTATATCCATTCGCAATATACATTAAATTAATTTTTTCTTATAACATAGGGTGAAGTGAAATTGGAGTAATTCCCATACCCTGAATACATGTTCCCAACCATATACCTATATTGGTTTTATTACCTCCACTTCATAAATAAAGTTACCGAATCAATCATGATGGATTCAATAACTAGGTTCAAATAAATACGAGGATGCATGCTGGTGGCCAAATAGTGATAAAAATCTCAAAAAGGATGGTATGAACTAAATTATAATGCATGAATTCCATGAAAAGGGTAATTAAATGACTCCTCCATATCTAATGATGTCCATGACCCCATCAACTCAAATTGGATCCATGAATATGTATCCAGTGACTACAGAAGGTATCATGTTTTTTTGTTATTATTTTCTTGTTAATTTATCTTTTAAAAGTCATGTATAGTCTAGATCTCACATCCATCCCCTAAACACATCTGATCATTTTGGGGATTCATCGGTTTGAAAATGGTGATTTATAACCTTCCTAATACACAACTAAATCTTCTTTTTCTTTTTTATTTTGTATTTTTTATAGGATCAAGATAGCATACAGTGTCAAAAATTACACATAGATCATAATCAAATAGTCTGGTGGGCGCTATATTACATCTCTTCAGAAAAATCATCTATTTTCGGCTAGATATAAAACTACACCACACTTATTCCATGTAAATTCATGCATTATACAAAGAGTAGGGTATTAAAGGATAATCATCTTAGAATGGTTGCATCATACTAATGTATTTAATGGAAACTATGGGCTTAATGAAGGAAAGATGTAGAGTGGTTTTGAAGAAAAAATATTTACATAAATATTTCCTCAATAATATTAATATTGTGTTTTTTCATTCATATCCTCAATAAGATCTCAATGCATGTTCTGGTTGGTTTACATATCCCAGATGTCACTCAATATATATTCGCAGGAAAAAATTATGCAATTTTAGGCAGAGAGTTTTCCCTGAAATAAAAATAAATATTGAAAACTAGAAATAACTAAGGGAATAAAATCAATTAATAATTCGATTAAATGTAATTTCAATAATTCTTAATTTAAATTAAATTACTAAACATAGTAATCATTGCAAAATTCTAAACATAATTAAAACAGAAAATTACAATAAATTTAATTTTAAATTTTTTATTGTATTTAATTGATTGCAAAGAGTTTATGGATTAAATCATTATTTCCAATGAAACATTTCTTGTCGATAAATAAAAATTAACAATTCAAGTTTATCAAAATTGAAACTCAATTCCCCCACTGATAAAATGATAATGTGTCTATACTATCCATGGAGGTACCATCAGAGGATTATGATAAAGAAATCATTGATTTGAGAAATGGAAATTGGAAAATTAAATACTAAAGAATAAAGAGCTCCCTATAATGAGTTCTATTCCATGGGAAAATTTTTGTGGTCTTGAATTTTGAATTGGGATACATAAAAATTAGTGAGAAATACAAATATTTTAATATATAAAACATTAATCCAAAATGATTTATCATTTTGTATAAATTAAAATATGACGGTGAACATGATGGATAATAATGAATGATATTTTATTTAAATATATATATGAGTATAAAATTAGGTTCAAAATGACTCATGATGAAAATGAGAAGTCTATAATAGTACGTATAGGAAAAAAATAATAACATCAAGTACGATAAAAATAGCTAAAATATCAGTTCCCTCCCATAGAGCATTATCTACAATTTCATCATACATATGGATGGACCAAAGTATCTATTTGTATCGTCCATCTTCTCATCTCTCTACTATGTTCTAAAACTACCAGTGGTAGGGTCCTCTTTCTATTATGGTCATTTTTCAGGACTAATCACATTTAGAGCATACCTTGCATGGACTTGTTGTGTAAGGAACAATATTTGTTCTCTTGGTTGGGGAATATGAGAAAAAATCACAAGTGATAGCTCTTGAACACATCAGTCAACCTCGATAAGATGTTGGGTCACTTTTCAAACAAGGGAATATGGTAACACAAGGACATTGATGACCATATAAAAAATAGATGAGCTAGACATGGATACTATACCAGTGTAATAAATTAAAAAATATGCCAAGGAAATAGAGAAAAAAACAATATACCATATATAAATAAAGTGGGATGATTCATTGATGACAGAGAAAAAAAGAAGTACCCAAGAAGACCACCCTAATATAATACAAAAATAAATAAAGTGGATTGGGGTATAATAAGATAAATCAATGCCAGCAATGATGGTCATATGTATAGTTTTGTTTGTCCTCATCAGCTTCTCCTATAAACATTGGAGTAACACATGGTGTTTGGGGAATGAAAAGTGTAGAAGGTGGTTTTCATCATCATATGATCCAATAAAGGTGGATTGGGAGTCCTCTTGAGGAGTAGGATCATTATGGGATATTGACAAAATCTAGGTTGAAGCTATAAAAGGTGGATGGGGTGTCAGAGGTGTAGTACCTTATTCACACTTCAACGGAGGAAGATCAACCCGCTTAGATTTGTAGTAAGTATGGGAAGGTTACACATCCTTTTTGTGTTCCATCATGGGAGCAAGGTTTGATGTATGGAGGGGTAGAATGTGAGGAGGAGGAAGGGGGGGGGGGGGGGTTGAGGAGTGGGGAGGGAGGTAAGAAAGGATGGTGGGTTGTGATCTTGACTAGCGGAGGAGGAGGGGGTTACTGGGTCATGAACCCTAGGTTCATATACTATTTTATAAAATATATTTAGGGAAATAAATGATGTGTAACTGGGATTCATGTCCCATATTTGGTAATTTTATTGAAATTTTACGGTGTGAAAATACACGCCGTGAGTTATGATTACATGTTGTGTAATTTTTTTATCCGATTTTAATCAAACCCTAGTCATTTTATCCAAGAATTCCTAAGTAATATAAAATATTCTTCGTACATAATCTAGCGTATGGTGACCTAACTAGGGTTTTCTTCCTATGAGAACTTTCTTTAATGTCGAGAGCATGACACTTTGATTCTGTGATTAATTTCAAACTGATTGCACACCCTTCCTAGAAGGGTTATAGAAAGATTTTTAACCTTTGACTACTAATATAAAATAGAGGTTTTGCTTCTTCATAAATCTTGAACGTCACATATGGAAATAACAGAATGATCACAAACAGTCTTGGACATCTATATTTGAGCTTCCCAATAAACAATTTCAAATGAGATTTTAATAAAAAACAATATTCCTTGGGAAAGAATTGTGTCTCGTAATGTGTTTATCATGCCATTTTTAGTGTTTTTGCTTTATAAATCGTGGTATTATCATATGAATCATTTTTTAATTATTCTAATTTATCCAATTGTAGCATCCTAAATTCCACATCTTTTTGGAAACCTGATTGATCTTCTTAATTTACCATTATGAGTAATGCTCATGCTCAACTAAAAAATGACATAGATTCCTATATATAAATCGGAAGGGTGTGGTACCAATAAATGTTTTGTATGCAGTGATGTATTCCTATAATAAAACATCTATATTCAATATCTAATCTTTTAGAATTATATTCACCGTCTTATCCATTATTTTATTGATTTCCCTATTTAACAATTTATTGTTCCATATATTTTTGTGTTGGTAGGGAATTCATGTGTTATACATGATTCCATATTTTTCTATTATTCCACAAACAAAATTATTTTTAAAATGTGTTCCCCTATCACTAATGAGTAATCATGGAAATCCAAAATTTTAAAGCACAATATTCTTCGATCAATTCATGACTACCAATGATGTTTCATGATCTATAGGTTTATCTTCTTTCCACATAGAAACACAGTCATCCCCAACCAGGTTATAGGCTATTCCATATAAATTGGGAAATGGTCCCATGAAATATATTCCCCACACATTGAATATATTTAAATACATGATTGTGTTTTGATTCATTTCATTTTTTTAAATGGTTCCAGTTTAGTGGAAATGGTCACTTCTTTTACAAAAATGACTTTCATCTTGGTGGAGTATTGGCTAGAAAATTCATATTGTTAGATTTTTAACTACTATTAATTCTACTCTATGGTGTCCTCTAGTGGCTGATTTATGACACATGTCTAAAAAATTTTATTTCATCCTTTGGAATATAATGATGTAACAAGGCATAAACATAGTTCATTAAAATGAGTGGTTCATACCAGCAATAGTGTGAAGCCTGAACAAAAATTCTTCTACTTCCCTAGTAGGAAATGGTTGGGTATAAATATCTCATGGATATATATTTTATATTGTTAAAAAACACTGGTTGTTCCTTTGACTTAATGTTGAAAAGTGTTTCATTGGGGAAATCCACATTAATGGGGAGATGATCATCAACATTTTAAGGGGTAGTAGAATTCGGGATAGATGATCAACAACATCATTTTCTATTTTCTTTATATCTTTTATGATAATATATATTTCTTTCTATAATATAATTTATCATATCAGTCATGATTTTTCATCATTTTTGTTGATCAAATATTTTAGGGTAGCATGGTTAGTGTGAAAAATGACTATGGACAAAACTATAGAGGAATAAAATTTCTCAAAATCAATGAAAAATTATAAGAGATCCATCCCTGTGGTTGTGTAGTTTACCTGACCCTCAATTAATTTGTGACTGTCTTAGTATATGGGGAAAAATATGAGACCGAATCACTCTCTTAATACTATGGAAATAACAATGTCACTGGAATCACCCATCAATTTATGTTCTTTTTCCCAGTTTGGTAAAATAGTAACGGGATCAACTATATAGATTTTATTTAATGAATTTAATGATCAATAAAACTAATTATTGAATTAAAAAAAACTTGTTTTGATAAAAAGTGTTTCATAGGGTGAGAAGCATTTTCAAAAATTTCTCACTATTCCTCGATAGAATATATCATGGCCTAGAAATATCCTTATACCTTTGACTGTTGAGGATTATGTTAATAATTGATAACTTTTATCTTGGAAGGATAAACATCCATGCCATCAACAAAAATATTTTGTCCAAGGAATACACCTACTTTTAGAATAAACTAGAAATATTCCCAATTTAAAACAAAGAACATCTATTCACAACATTACTACACTAAATTAATATTTCTTAGGAAGACCTCAAAATATCTTTTATGAACTGAAAATACATCCATGAAAATTTCTATAAATTACTCTTCCATAATATTGAGTATATGTCCCATTATTATTTTAATGGTATCTAGTTCATCATACCTATCGAAAAACATGCACTTGTAGGTGAAGGAACCAAGTGAACATGGGAATGTTGTTTTAGAGTAATCTTCTAGGTTGACTGCAATCAGATTGTATCCAAAATATCCATCTAGAAAACAATACAATTCATATCCTATGGAACTCTCTAGAATTTAATCTTTGAAGGGTAAGGGTAAATGGTCCTTCTAAATGACACATTTATATTTCTATAGTCTATGTACACTCACTAACCACTGATGGTGTGAGTTGATATTAATTCATCTTCATCATTTTTTTGAACTATGAGGCCACCTTTCTTTGGGATGACCTATTGAGGGATCAACCATTCACTATTAGATATTGATAATTTTATTCCATCATGAAGATGTTTCAGTAATTTTTTAACAAATGCTTTCATTTGTGGGGTGTTTCACCTCTATGGTTGGTGTTTGTTTTTTTTAGAAAATTTATATAAAATCTTATCCACATATAAAGAGAGATTGATTCCTCTTATGTTAGTCACCCCCACTAAATTTAATTTTTATGTATTTTTAGGACTTCGATCAATTTTACTACTTCTTACTATGAAAGTTTGGAGTTGATGATGATTGGTAGTGCAGTATCAGTCTCTATAAAGAAATACTAGACGACACTAGGGAGGAGTTTGAATTCATGTTTTGGATCTTAATTACATAGGATATGAAAGGTGCGATTTTCCGTTATAAGAGGTTATACATAGTTTACTTCCTCAAATTCATACACTTTATCCAAATGAGGGTTTTTTCATCACTCTATTATTAATTATTTAAGTATTCATCTCTTTCATCTTTTAAAAATATAGCTTGGTAGTCAAAATAATCATCTACTTGTTCTGATAATTTTTCATGGTCGAACACAACTAGTTCTTCACTTACTCCGAATATGATTATTCCTTTATTAACATCAATTGTTGATTTTCTATTATCAAGGATGGTTGTACCAAAATGATTGGAATGTCTACTAAATATTTTAGGTCCAGTATGTGGAAGCCTTCTTGAAAAATGAACAAGCCAACGTTGACTAAGACATATTTCAGAAGTTATCAATGAT
The DNA here is from genome assembly GCA_963277665.1 of Viscum album. Lineage (NCBI taxonomy): Eukaryota > Viridiplantae > Streptophyta > Magnoliopsida > Santalales > Viscaceae > Viscum > Viscum album. The sequence continues at coordinate 112,952,279 of OY728139.1, read as the reverse complement.
ATATTACTTTTAGGTATACCAATTAGAGTCCTACTATAGTTAGATCTAGTTCTTCGAGTCCTATATTATAAAAAATTCATTGGTATGATATTTATTTTGGATCTAAATCACACAAGGCTCTAATGAAGCTACATTATCCCATTGTTCAGTGAATTGAGAAACTTATAATATCACACATTTATTGGGAAATTTTTTACTGAATAATGGAAAATCATTCTTCATTTAGTTAGATGCCTCTTAGGACTTATATTTTTTTTTCTTATCAAAGTAATTTTCTTAATAAATTTCATACAGCAATGAATTTGAGTGATTTTCAAAGCAAAAATTTTGTTCATGTATAATTTACTAAACATATCTAAATATTTATTATATTTACCTTCAATTATTTATTAAATTTTTCTTTATATAAAAGAAATATGTGGTTGAAAAAATGATGGTGTTATAAATAAATATTCTTTAGGTTGTTCATGATTGGGAGCTTTTGTAGATGGTGGTACTTTTTTATGTTCATGTTTAGAAGTTTCAATTGTTTTTTCATCATCTCTTTCTTCTATGACTGTTGTCTACATTTTTGGTTGATCAACTTTTATTTATTCTTTATTTTAGGCTTTCTAAAATTCCAACACTTTTACACTCCATAGAACCACTTCCTCTGCCTCTTCCTTTGGGTATTTCTCTATATTAATAGGTTGTTTACTGGGAATTCTCTCTAAAAAGTTCTTTGAGAGATGACCCATTTGATGCTCATGGTTGTGCATGGACACCCTTTGATTTTTTATTTTAGTATCTTGGGTGGTCATCCTCTTATCATTCTTTTTGAATAAAGGATGAATGTAGATTCTCCTAGTTTGTTTGAAGACATACAACTCGTAATGGATGTCCTGGTGAAGCAGGTTGAAAATGATGTTGTATGCTGGGAGGGAAGGGTTTTAGTTTTGGTTCTTGTTGTGGTGGTCTATGAACAAGATTTATCTGTGTATATCCTTGTTTTCCTTGATTCAGGATTTGTTCCTAACCCTTATTTTCAAAAAATCCATTATTACATTGTTTTTGTTGTTGTTTTACAAACCTCTACAAATTGTATCGTTGCGATTACTGATTTTTTTTATTTTTTTAATTGTATTTAATGTATATAAAATATTGTCTTGTTTTTACTGAATATATACTATTTAATCTTTTTATGGATGTGGGACACACACATTTCACATGAATGAATTTACATTATAGGAGTAAGAGATGTGGGTGGTGCATCAGGTAGCTAAAATGATTCCAACTTCTTTGTTAAATCCTTCAGTTGCGTAGCTAGTCGAGGATGCTCTTCATCTTGGTGGATTCTATGATAGGGTGGTACATGATCGCTCTGCCATAGAATGACCTTATGATAGACTTAATCTATAATTTCTTAGCCCTCTCTTATTGTTTAAAACATTAACTCCCCATCATTGAATGCATCAATGACTATAAAAGAAGTCAATTGGAGGCCTTGATTGAATTTCTGGATATAAATCCACATATCGAGTCCATGATTCATCAATATTTGGGTAGGTTACATAAAATGATCTCATTTTTCTCATGCCAAATCTCCATTTTATAGAGAAAATTTTGGATGTCATTCCACAATTTCAAAGTTCGAGTCATTAGGAACTACTTATCTATGAAATTCTTGGCTAAATCATCCATGTTGTGAGGGACATAGGTTATTCATTTTAATCCAATCCTTGGATCTATCTCTAGAAGAAAATGGAAAGATTCAAAGTCCAATGGAATCAGAAGATATATCTTGGTTGCGAAAGGTATCACAGACATCTGGGATGTTTTTCATATGTCAATAGGGATCTTCAATTTTAAATACACTAAATTAGCAAATGTTTTCGATCATACGGATGACTCAAGGTTTAATTTCAAATGTATGTTCCTGTATAAGAGGTAATATGATACTATGTGTTTCTCTTTGATGTATGAAAATTAATAATCTAAGAAGGTGTTATCTTACTATATTGGATGCTCTCTATGTACTAAAGAATTCTTGTTTTTTGGGTTTGGGTGGTTTGGACATGTAGAATTTTTGTGGTCTTCCATTGTTAAATGGAGGTGTGGAGGGATGTACCTTTTGATTTTTGGGTTTGAATAAAAGTTGTTATTGTGTTTTATTGACATTTGAATGAGTCCAATGTACATGATACATTCCCTAAGCTATAAGAAGAATAATTTAGATACATTAGAATGAAAAATTAAGGGAAAATAAAAGAGAAAAGGGGAAAGGGAGAGGTAATCGAAGTGTATCTCGATAGGTTTTTATTCCCTATCACAATCGTTTAATACCCAGAAATGAAACCAAAATTTTATATGCTCGTGTGTGTCGTTTTATTCATGCGTGCTATAGTCAAATTAGATTTTCTTTTCCCAAACGTCAATTGTTACTCTGGCATAGTATAATCGTAGTGCAAGTTTAGTCCCAAGATGATTTGGATTGGCTGGCATAAACTAAGGCTTGTCACCCATGGGGAAGGAGTCCTCACAAGGTATTAATATTTAGAAAATTATGGAAGATAAGGTATTTGTGGATTATGATAAATGATAAATAATAGATCCAAATCAATTTATAGGTTCATGAGAGAAAATGATCTTAATTCCAACTAGTTCTGGTCCTACGGATTATGCTATGAGTGGTGAAAGGGTCACTAGTTGGATATGTTCAATCCAACTAGATCTATCAAAGAGACATTTATTAGTTTGTTTAGAGATATGTGTGACCCAGATTCATTAATCATTTCATGAAAATAATAACCTATCATATGTTATTTTTCATAGCATATTCTACTCTAATTAGGTCAAGGTCACTCATTCAAACTTCCCATGGCCATGGTCACTTACAAGAATTGGAATAAAAATTATTTTTTAACTGAAGTGATATTTATTATTATTATCATGTTGAGAATTAATCATTAATTAGATTCATAAACCCTTACTATTTATCCCCACCTTAAGAGGTTTATCTTTTCATAGTTGAATCAATTAAAAATAGACAAGGAAATGAAAACATAATTAACACACCAATGCAATATGAGATTAAGGAATTGAAAATCAAGAAAGGATAAAAATTAATCACATATAGAACATGAAATCCAAAATAATAAATGTAACACTCAAATCAATTAAAATAATAATCAAGTAAATACTTGAATAAAGAATATGAATATCCATATTTTAAATTTACTGTAGATTGAAAATTTAAATGAAGAACACACATAGATGTCTGGTGTCAAGGAAAAAATAATGAATAAAAGATATCAATTCAATCAATGATTCTTGGTTAAAAATAAAATTATAAAAATACTTCATTAAAAATGTTTTTAGGTAGAATGGGTGGACGAATATCAAGAGATATAGAATGAGAAAACAATAGAGAGCTCAAAATATTCCATCCTTGTGCTGTTTGTGTTTCACATTCTATATGTAAATAATCAGGATATTAAATGACTTGTAATTGGTATTCATGTTTTTTAATTCCATTCAAAGGTTATCTCTATTAATTTCGAATCTTCTTTAATCTTGTGAAAATCTCATCTGTTATCATTGATCTTGGAAATTGACTCCTTTCATAATGTAGATTTTGGATTCACGATGCATGTCTTCCTTTGGTATCTATCTTTCAATATGGAACTTCATTTGAGACTTACACAATCAATATTTGGAAATTACATCATGGAATTCTTAAATGGATTGAAATTCATTCACAAATTGATTTATAGCTTCTCTTTATGATGAGAATGTTTTCTAGATGTTATGTAATGGAGTTTCATGACTTGTAATGGTCATTTTTTTGTCATTTTATCTTTTCATTTGAAATATTAAAAAAAATATTTTTTATAATAAACAACCCATACCTGGAGTATTATCATGTAAAAATATGGATAATAATTAAAAAATTTACCCAAAAATTTACATATGATTTTATCATATCAATAATTAAATTTAAAAATATTTTAAGAAATTACAATAGAACAAGATAAGAGGTGGTTTCTCCATTGATATGCCTATAAGGGGCGCAAATCGCTATAGGGTTCCCCATCGTCGCCGCTTCAGTTGCGGTGCAGATCTGGTGGCGTCTCTTCTCATCAGTGGTGATTCTCGGTGAGATTATGTGTGTGGAGACTTCATTGCATCTCAGGCTCGGTCGACATCAGGCGTCGAAGATCCTCTACGACGACTCATCATCCTCTGCTCTCTCGGTGGCGAATTCGGCTTCTGGTAGCTGGATTTGATCTATGTTTTTACGGATCTCATGCAGCTTTGGGTTGTTAGACCTTAATTTGTGTTGATGGATCGTTTTTTGGGTGGACCACTGTGGACTTTACATGCAATCTGGAGGGTGGCGATGGGTTGTGCGATTCTGGGTTGGTTCAGATTCGCTTAGCATGCATACTTGTTTGGTTTAATTTGACTTTGGATTAATATTTTGGTTGAGTGGTGATGTTTTGAGTTGGTTTTGCTGCTTATGAGGTTAGTTTTTCTAGATGATGCTGGTTTACGGATTTTGGATGCCGGGTGTGAGGTTGGGCAAGGTGGAACTTCTTGGGTTGTCTGCGGATGGGGGTGCTAACGACGTCATGAGATGGTCATCTTCATTATGGTTTCTTTGATGTCTTTTGTGGATGGATTCTTCTTGGAAGTCCACTTAATTCACTTGAAGGATGGGTGAATTCCTATGGAGTTTCCCAATGGGAGGATTTGGGTCAGTGTCTATGGTCGCACTGGGAGATGCTCAAGGTAACCCTTTTTGAGGTTTGGCCTGCTTTTCTAATGTTCTTATGCCCTAGATCACGGTTTCTTGGAAATATTTAGTGGTTTATGATGTTATTGTGTGATGGTGAAATTGGTTGTATTGGAATCATGTAGTGGGGTACCAGGAACCCATAAACCAACTTTTGAAAATTAAAAAAAATGATTTGCAAGATAAGAGGATATGTTGCATTGTGGAGGATGTAGTTCACACAACACACAATTGAGGTATCCATTTATTGAAAAATTAGAGAGAATGATGGTGGATATAAAATATTTATTGTTAATCATACTTATATTAAATATCTTTCATTTTTTCTTCAATTTTACTATTGTAATCCACAAATTAAGAAACTACTATGAAATGGAAGGCATCGCTTCAACGAGGAGATAGTTCTCACAACACCAAGATGATTGATACTTTTTTATTAATAGAAATGGGTAATATTGGTAAACAATTATACACATAGAATAATAAAAGTTAATATATAAATAATAATAATTTAATTATATAGTAATTAAGAAATTATATTTAAGAAATTATGTAATTAAAGAAACCAGATAGGGAAAAATGAGTTCTTATATTGAGGACTTGGTCATGCCCTTGGAAGACTCCATGTGAATTGAGTTTTTAGGCCAATATATTGTGACCAAAATATTAATGATGATAAAGAGGATTCTGGGAGATTTAATTTGGCTCTGTTTTTATAATGAATCGTTATTTTTAAACTTTTTCTGAATAAATAGGGAGAGTCCCCATTTATAAATGGTGAGGAAAATATTTTGGGAAAATTTTTACTTAATAATAACATTTCACATGTTTCACATTATGAAAATATTTCAATGTGAATAATACTAGAGTGGGGAATGAGATAATGTCAATCATTCCTAAAATATTCATTTCTTCTCTTGTTTTAATAAATTTTCTATGACCTTTTGACAAAAAAATAAAAAATTTTCTTTTTTTGATTTTACCTTTGAAATAAATGTTTCTCTATGTAATTTTATTTGGAATTATTAAAAATAAAAAGGAAATTATTTCATAAATGTATGTTACATATTAAAAATATGAAATTAATTTTGTTAGTTATAATTTATATTTGTTTGGAAAAATAATTTTATCATTAGCACATGTAACAGATATGAAGTGATTTTTAGAAAAAGTGTATTTTTAACCAAAAACATTATGTTTACTGAAATTTAATCAATGTATTTTATTTCCATGATAAAAAATGGTTTCTTATAGAAAATAAAAATTCATTTTTCAATGAAATTAAAAAAAACAAAATTTTATCCTGATAATACTTAATTAGAATATAAGTAAATTTTTTTTAGAAAATATTCATTATATTGCTAAAAATAGGTTTTATAAATTCATAATTGAATTTTAAAAAGTAAAAATTTACTCCTTAATACATATATGATCTTGAAAAACATTATGATCTTTTATGTTAAAATGGTTTCTTGATATATTCATAAATAATACTATTTTATTAAAAACAGTATTTTTCAATATTTACATAGAAAATAATTATTTTATAAATATATTACGAATTCACCCTAGGATAAAATTTATTTGTGTAATTCAATATTGATGTTAATTTTCAAAAATTAAAATGAGTTAATTTATACATTTATATTTTAAAAGAATATTTAAAATATAATGTACTATTACTCTTATTGAGAATAAAATTTTTAAACATAATGTATTCATATAATCCAATATTAATTTATAATTCGATGAATGTAAATATAATTGTTCATTTGTTTTAATATCATAAGTAATGACCAAATATTTCAATGCATATTATTTTTAAATAATTAATATAGTAAATAATGTGTTTTACATACTATACATAACTAAAAAAAATTCTTGATATATTTTGAATATTAAATATGATTACTAAAACATAATATTTAAAGTACCTAGTAAAATAGATGTAACCGTATCACAAAGTCAATAAATTAATTGAGAAAAATGGAATCATAACGTAGTTGTATTCCTTATAATTCCCATTTTCCTGAGATCTAAATGGTTATAACTTCACCTGTGTTTTCATTGGACCAATCCCTATCCAAAAAAGTGGAATTATGGTTTGATAAAAACCATATACTAGAACATTAAGAGATGGTGGATATTTCAATAAGATCCATTATAGCTGAATCGTAACCCAAAAATAAAATTATATATTAACTGATTCATAGGTATTACAAGGAGATAATACTGAGTTATATAATTAGAAATTAGGATCAAATGAATATATAATAAAATGTTTATAAGTATATATATCATGATTTTTTAGACTTTTTGAGAGGAAATTTTGAATCTACTCACCATATTCTTAAAAAATTTATTTTCCAATTTTTTTTATTTTATCTGAAAAAAATACATTTAATATGATTTAAAAATGAAAAGATATATGGATTTTATGAATAATAATATAACACTAGATTAATTAGTAATTTATTGTAAAAAAATGGTATTTAATATACCAAAAGAAATTTTCTTATAAAAATATCTCTTCTCTATAATTTATATTTTTAGTTAGAAATTAAAATTTTAAATTATAGGTTGTGATTTTGAAACCAATAGATTCATTTTTTCCTTTTTCATAGAAATATTTAAAAAAATTCAAATTTTTGATTTTTTGATGATCATTTATTTTTTAGTGAATAGGGAAAAATATAATTATTTTTAAAAAATAAATTTATTAATTTATCTATATATAATAGAGACTTATAATTTAAAAAACATTTAATTGAAGAAATTTTTTTTTGGAATGTTTTATGAATTTAAAAAAATGTATCATTAAATTTAGAAAGCATATTTCTAACCTCATAAAACATAAGTAATATTGTGATTATAATATATAACTCGTTTTGATATTTTCATTTAATTAAATATTAGTTTGATAAAATTACTTTTTGGGAGGATTAATATTATACAAAAAAATATTTATATTATAATAAAAAATATATTTTTGAAAAATTAAAAACATAGGTAATATTTTTTCACACATAAATTGTATTCTTAAACTCATGTTTTTCTATGAAACAGATTTTAGATGTTATACGTAAAAAAATAAAACCAATTAATTTATATAAAACACATAAATTTTATTTTAGGGTATTATTTATATATTTTAAAATATAATATTCAAATTTGTAAATAATTTGATATTTATTTTCAGCCAGTATAATTAATTATATTTTTTAAAATTGAACTCAAAGAGGTATGTGTAAGTTAGTGAAAAAGTGTATTAAAATAAAGAAAAGTTTTAAAACATGTAAAAAATACGTGTCATGATGGATTTTAGAGGAAATATAAACTTATATCATCCCCTGAATCATTATTTTCTCTTTTTGAGCATTTTTTGTTGAATAATGGTATAAAATTATTAATAAGTAACTATATTTTACAAAACTTCCACTCTATTTTCATAATAATGGATCTCGCCTGCTTCCCATTTATAGAACCTTTAAAAATATTTTGACCAATCAAAAATAATACATAGGATTGTCTAAAAACCCTCCCGAGGACCCTAAATCCCCATTCTCACAAAATATCATGCTACGACGACAGATAGAGTTACCCAAGGAAGAACAGAAAAGGGGGAGGTGATTGTATCAACCCAAAATTTCATGCTATTTTCATCTTATACAACCATCATGTCTTGTCCATACATGATGTTTTGAAGAAAAAATAGTTGATACTATACTAAAGTTTTATTATACTAATGGTATATCGATAGTGCCCCAGACACGCACTTCTGGCTCCAGTACATAAAAATAATGTATATTATTTTTATAAAAAATTACTAAAAAATATATAGGCATTTATAGGTGAGGATCATTTATGGTTAAGGGTTTGGAGAAAAAATGAACACTTTTACATTGTGTCCATGTTAAAATAGTAAATAAAAGGTAGTGATGAATCTTTTCTCATGCTAGCTTCGTATCGAGATAAACTCTATGAAACCTCTATATAAACCAAAAAAAAATTATAAAAATATAGAGAAAAAAATTAGAATGTAAGGGGTTTTTGAACACCAAATGAATATTTGTTTTAAAAATACTTATAATTTTTAAAAAATACATTTGAAAATACATTAGAAAATATATTTTTATGATACCATTGAAAAATACATTAAATGATAGATCTTGAAATTATCTTGGATAAATAATTTTAAAAATAGATTTTGAGGACACTATTGATATAAAAAATATATTTTCAAAATACATTTGATAAGAAACTTTAGAAAACACATGGAAAATAAATTTTAAAATTCATATAATTTTGAGGATATCATTTTGAAAACACTTTTCATAATATAACAGCATTTTCAAAATTCATTTGAAAATAATTTAGAAACTTGATATTGATAATTCATTTGAAAATAATTGTTCCTTGGAAAACATATAAATATATTCTTTGAAAATACTAACACTTTTTGGAAATTCATTAAAGCCAATGAAAATATTTTTACTTTTTAAAAAATTATATTAATTTCAAAAATAATTATACTTTGAAAGAAATTTAAAATAATCCTTTTGTTTTTCAAAAAATATCATGCAAGATTTGGAAAAAATAATAATAGGGCCACTTAAACATTGAAGGTTGTTTTTGGAATACCCAATTCTTTTGAAAGGATTTTACTCCTCACACCCTTCTTGTTTATAATGTTCAAATGCCAATTTTTATAAATATATATTTTTTATTTCTTTTAGTATATATAATTTTTAATGGTTATTTTGATTTGAAAATATAACAATTCCTTTTATACACATGCATATTTATAAATATATAAATACTTATTTTTATAATAAATACATTGGTTGGATTTTTCACTATGAATACTCATATTAGATTTATTTTTCATTGTCAATCAATAAAATAATTAAAATACATGTAATTAAAATATCCCATAAATTACTTTTCATTAAAATATTAAACTCTATATTTTAGAACTCATCCTTAAATAACAAATTAAATAATCATTTTAAGTCAAAATTAAATGTTTTGAAACAGTAAATATTATATAAAACCTTTACATAAAATGATTCCCATTGTAAATTGAAAGTCACATGAAATAATAGGTATAAATAACCGTGTGGATAAATATGTAATACACATTAGTTAATAGAAATATTTGATTTAAAATTCAAATAAAATTATAGTCATCTAATTTCAGCTTCTTAGATTTATCATGATAACATAAAATATATGAAATTTAAATAATGACATATAAGATAGTAATTGTAAAATTTCTATTTTCAAAGATCAATCACATTAATATATATATATATATATATATATATATATATATATAATTTTACTCTTACGAACAATTATAAGTAAAATTAAATATAAACATAACTTATAACATAAATAGAAATACTATATAACACATATAAGAAATATAAAATAAATATTTTCAAAATGAAAAATTCTTCATTGTTCCATTTAGCGATATTAAATTGGTTAATTACATGTTTTTAAATGAATTACATATTCATTAAATATCATAAAATGATGGAAAGGCATTAATATACATATAAATACAAATATATATAATGAAAGAAACCTTTTACCTAAATATAAATAACATTATTTCCTAATTAGCTATTTGTTGAAGATTTAGTACTTATAAAAACAGAAATATTAAAATCAGTATGGATTTATATATATACACATGTTTATATATATACATAATGAGTATAAACATTAATGATTTATAGAAGAATGTGCCACATCCAAAACCCAGTTTCATAAATCATGAATTTTAAAAATACTTATATCTTAAAAAATATATACTCATATGTACTTAAAAATATTTAGTCGATGAAAATCTAATGAAATTCATATATATATATATATATATCAAATATTTATATTTCTAAACCATGAACTTAATGAAATAGAAAATAATACATAATATATATATATATATATATATATTTATCTATGAATTTTAAAACATGAAATTATAAAAAATATATATATATACTTGTATACTTGAAAAAGAAAAAAAATTGGATTGATAAAATAATACACACTTACATAAAATATAAAAAAATTAATTCTAACTTTTTAAAAAATAAATGACTAATAATTAAAATTTTTAATTAATACATGTATGAATAGGTGTATTTGATGAACATAAAAATATTATTTATACTTTTATATTGTTATACATACACCTGTACAAAAAAATAGTTCCCTCTTACAAATTAAATTGGAAACAAACTTTCATGATTTAATGATATAAATGAAACTTAAATTTTAATTAATTTTCTTTATTCTTGAATAAATTAAAAATATCATATGTTTATACAAGTTTGTTCTTCAAATTTGAAAATATTATATTGATCAGTATATACCCAAAAAATTATTCTGCTTATATTTATCAGAATAGAAACTAAAGAGAGATAACTCTTCTGCATCCAGGTGTTTGAACCAAAAGAAGGTAATGGCTTTCAACCTTGCCTGCGGGTACTTGAAGAGATGATAATAGTTTCTTCCAACTTGAGGGAACCCAAAACAGAAGAAATTTATAAGGAAGGAAAACTATGGGAGGGAACTTTGACATAGATTATCCAACCAGTGGTTCTCCCTACATAGAATTATACTTATATACAGGTACCCATTTAGCTTCCAGGAGAAGCTATGAAAAATTAATATTCTTAAATGGGTATTTTAATTCATGTTACTTGTGGAACAATGAGTATAGGAAGAAAAATGGTGGGATTTTTGGATTCATCTAAACTTGTGGGAGAGGATAATGAATAATGAAGGGTTTAGATGGATCTTGAGAGTGGTATCTGATAAGGGTCATGGGGTCACGATCAAAGTTGATCGAATGGTTGAGATGTTAGGGATTCAACAGATCTGATTTGGAGATGACGACATGACCCTCCAGTGGTGATGATCTTTTTCAACTATGGGGTAGGGGGACACAATGCTGCTGATTGATGGTCAAGGTAGTGGTGAGGTCATAGTCTGGTCTTCGATTGAGTTTTACCCAAGGAAGAAGACAACTGATGTTTCTTTTCTTTAATTAGTTTTTTTTTTCATTTTTTTCTATCTTTTTTAATCAGTTTATACATTTATAACTTTATATTATTCCTATATAGATATATATATATATCGATATATATAAATACATATTTGATTTTAGATATATATATATAAATATATATAAAATTAATATAAAAATCTTACCATATTGTCACTATTTATTTATGTGTATTCATGTATACTTGATGTGAGATGACATAAATATTTAACACATGTATTTGTTTATAAAATATAATCAATTAATTATTAATATTTTTTTTAATAAATCAATTTTTTTATTGTATAAATTTATAAGTATATTTCTATATGCCTCCAATAAATAATAAAATCCTAATTGTCTGATTATATCCAAAAATTATAATAGATTTTAGTTATCATTATTAAATTATAAATTATAATTTTATGATATTTTAGTCATATTATTTCACTATCCCAAAATAATTAATTCTATTTTTATACAATTAATCATTATTTTTATATTTGTTATTATTTTTATTACATGATAGGTATGGTTCACCATTGTTTGAGATTTTAAAACCATATTCATTTTATTAACAATTTTCATGTGTGTATCGTAATATTTTATGTCATATTATTATCTATTTCAAATTTTCAATGTTATGTTAATTCCAAAATAATATGTCATGTATCGCTTTCATATTTCATATATTTGTTCATCCTTCAATTTTTATATAATCTTCCACATATATAATTATTCTATCCACACATACATATATATATATATATATATATATTACTATAAATTTTTATTTTATTTTTTGTATAATGGAAATATTTTTTCACTTTAATTCGATAAATTTATTTTCACCATTAATATTTTTTTAATTCATAAAAAAACAAAATTTTATTAAGTAAAAAATTGATTTATCATGTTATATTACACATTATTTGGATTAAATTAATAAATAAATATTTAAATAAGATCTTATTAGTGGGTTCTCACTTTCTACCACCTATAAACATAATTTTTTCACGAATTTCATGTGTTGTAGTAAAGGAAAAACCATGAAATTCCATTTTTTTAGAGTTCAAAAAAGTAAAACTACTAGAGTTCTATATTCATATAGGCGACATAACATCATATATATTAAAATAAATGTTTTAAACTCTCATATTTTCAATAATCTAAAAGGTTATAAAATACTGGATTTACTAAAATTTTATACATAGAAACTAAACTTATTTTAACCAAATGTCCTAACTAAAAAATTTATCTAAATAGTTCCTTTGATACTAGTTTTAGAGCCCTATACACACACTTTCGGATCTGGTATATAAAAATGTTGTATATGTTTTTTTAGAAAAGTGTAACTAAAAAATATACAGTCATTTACAGTAGTGGATATTTTATGGTTTACGATTTGGAGGAAAAAGGACCACTCTCACATATTATCAATGTTAAAATAGTAAATAAATTGAAGTTATGAATCTTTTCTCTTTATTTTTTATTATTGAGATAAACTTAATGAAAGATATATATGAATATAAATTTTTTTTATAAAAAAATTGGCATAGAAAAATTTCATATTAAGAACAATTTGAAATGAAAATGAAAACCTTTTTTGAAAACACATATACCTTTTGAAAAATAAATTTGAAAGTAATTTTTAAAATATCCTTTTAAAATAAATTTTATAAATTATTTTAAAATTATATTTTGAAAATTCCATTGATAAATAATTTTAAAACATTCATTTGAATATTCCATTGATAAATATTTTAAAAATATCTTTTGAAAATATCTTTGATAAATAATTTCAAAAATATATTTTTAAAATATATGTAATAAATTGTTTTAAAAATATATTTCCAAACTAAATTTGAAATTTATCTTTGGAAAAAAAATTAAAAATCATTTTTTATATACGTATAATCATGAAAACGTAATTTTAAAAATAATTTTTTAAAATAAAATAGCTTTATCAAGAATATTATGAAAAAAATTTGGAAACATGGAATTGAAAATGCCTTTGAAACTACTTACACCATGGAAAAAGTATAAATATATTCTTTCAAAATACTTACACTTCTAGGAAATTCATTAAATCTAGTGAAAATAGTTACGCTTTTGGAAACATTATATTTATTTTGAAAAAACTTATTCTTTGAAAACACTTTAAAATATTTCAATGATATTTTATAAAATACTAAGCATGATTTTAAAAAAAAAACAATAGGGCTACCTAAACATTGAAGGTTATATTGGGCCTACCCCCGTTTTTAGGAATAAGTTTACTCATCATCCCCTTCTTGTTTACAATGCCCAAGTGCCAATTTTTATATAAAAAATACTAATCTTTCTTTACATATATATATTTTTAACTATGGTATTTGATTTAAAAATTTAACAATGCTTTGAATACATATGAATATTTTTAAATATATAAATTTTTATTTTCATAAGAAAGTGACTTATTATATTTGGCACTATAAAATATCTTTTTATTTTTATTTTTAATGGTCTGTAAATAAAATAATTAACATCTAAGTAATTAAAATTTCCAATAAAATAATTTTCATTAAAATGTTAAGATTTTTCTTTTAAAAATCATCCTTAAATATAAAAAATAAATACTCATTTTATTAAGTCACATTTTTAGGTTTTGACATAGTAAATAATATATTAACATTTCATAATAAATGATGGCCATTGTAAATTAAAAGTCACATGAATTATAAGGTATCAATAACTCTGGGAATAAATATAAAATACACATAGAATATTACCAAGATTAGATTACAAATTCACGTAGATTAAGAGGCATTTAATTTCACATTCATAGATTTTTCATGGAAACATAAAATATAATGAAATATAATAATGGAACACATAATAGAAATAATAATATTTCCATTCTTATAAAATAATTCCATTAACAATATATATATGTATATAATCATACTCTCAATAAAAATTATAAGTTAAAGAAAATATACACATAACATATAACATTAAAAGAAAATTTATATAACACATAAAATAAATATAAATGAGATATTTTCAAAATAAAAAATTCTTCATTGCTTAATTTAATAATATCATGTTGGATGATTACATGTTTGGAAATGAATTACATGTTCATTTCATATCATACAATTATAGAAAGGCATATATATATATATATATATATATATATTGAATGAAACCCTTTACATAAAGTTAAAAAACAATCATTCATAATTTTATATTTGAAAAATATGTAATAATTATGAAAACCTTAATTTTAGAATTATCAAACATTTTTTTATATATACATGTATATATATACATAATGAGTATAAACATGAACTATTTTGAGAAGAGTGTCACATGCACACCTCGGTTGCTTAAAAAAATAGTATTAAAAATACTTATATCACATGAAGTATATACTAATTAGTATTTACATATATTTGGTTGATAAAAATTCAATGATAGGAATATATATACATCATAGATTTAAATTAGAAAACATGATGTTGAAGAAATGGAAAATCATTAATTAATTAATTATATATATATATAAACATGAAATTAAAAATAATATATATATATACACCATAAAATGAATGAAAATTTGGAATGATAACATAATACACATGTACATAAAATACAGTAAAAACAATTTCTCCTATTTTAAATAAAAGACTAATAATTGCTATTTGAAACTAATACATGTATGAATATGTTTACTTGATGAACAGAAATATATATTTTTTAACTTATATGTTAATATATATATATGTGAATATAAAAAAATAAACATTTCCATTACATATTAATTTGAAAACATAATTTCATGATAAAATAAATAAAATGTAATGTAAATTTCAATACATGTATAATAATTCTTGAATAAATTAAAAATATCATATGTATATACATGTTTATTCTTGATATCAGAAAATATTATTATTATCGATATATATATTAGATAAAAAATTTCACCTTACATTGTTGTGAATAGAAACCAAAGGGAGAAAACTCTTGGGCATTCATGTGTTTGTACCAAAATCAAGAAATTGGCCTTTTGCCTTTTTTGTAGGTACATTAACTGATGGAAGTTTCTTCTAGATGATAGAAGGAACATAAACCAGAATACATTTAGGATGAAGTAAAATAGAGGGAGGGAACATCGACTTACATTGTCCAACCAGGGGTTCTCCCTACACATAAAACAATATATATACAGGTACCTGTTTAGATTCTTGAAGAATCTGGGAAAAAATGATTAAACTAAAATAGTATTTCACTTCATGTTACTTTAGGAAGAAGGAGTGGATGAAGACAATGGGTAGTTTTTTTTACGATTCACTATAACTTATGGGTGAGGGTGATGAATAGTGAATGGTTTGGCAGGATTTTAGGAGTGAGATCTGACAAGTATTATGGGGTCATTATCAATGTTGATAAGATGGTTTAGGTGTTAGGGATTTTCGAGATCTAATTTGGAGATGATGGTGTGACCAGCCTAGGGTGAAGACGTTGGTTAATAGTAAGGAATGGGGATACAGAAAGGCTGATCTAAGGTTGAGGCATGCCCTTGTGGTGTCAGTAGCGAGGTTGTGGTTGTGTGGGTAGTTGAGTCGTACCTGATGAACACGATAACCCATGCTTCCTTCTTTCTTCCTTTTTATGATTTTTGTTCTATTCTCACTTTTATATCAGTTTATGTTTTTCTCAGTTTTTTCTTATTCCAATATTAATTTTTATATATATTGATATATACATAATACCTATTTAATTTTAGTGATATATATATATATGTATGTAACATTAATATACAACTCTTTTCATTTTTAAACGGTTCATTTATATGTATTAATGTATACTTGATATATATTCATGTAAATATTTTTCACATGTATTTTATTATCACATATTATCAGCTCGTCGTAAATATTTATTTAATTAATAAAATATATTTTTTTTTCTTATATAAATATAATGGTAAATATCTATATGTATTAAATAAATAATTAAACATGAATTGTTTGATTATATCCCAAAATTATGATATGTTTTCATTATCTTTGTTAAATTATAAATTAAAATTGTATAAAATTACATTCTTATTATATCGCTATCCTAAAATAATTTAATCTATTTTTATAGAATCAAAAATTATTTTTATCTTTATTAATATTCTTATTATTTACCACGTTCAGTTAGCCCTATTTTTGTGAATTTCAAACCATCACCAAATTTTTAACACTCTTTGTGTGTGTATCTTAATATACCATGTGTTTTTAATATCTATGTTATATTTCCACAGTTATTTTAATTATAAAATAATATTTATTGTATCGCTATAATATTTCATATATATTTTCACCCTTTTATTGTTATGTAATCTGGAACATATGTAATTTTTCTATCAAAATATTAATACACACACACACACACTATTATAATTATTTATTTTCTTTTATTTACCATGGTAAATATTTTTCACTTTATTTCAATAAATTTATATTCACTATTAATATTTTATATAAATTTATAATCATAACAAAATTTAATTAAGGAAAACATTTATGTTTCATGTTAAATTACACTATATTATTTTTACTTATAAAATAAATTATTAAATCATTAAATCAACACTTATTAGAAGACTCAATTTCTATGTTACTACAATATAAATTCTATAACTTACTCTAAAATCAATGAGTAACATGAAATCATCCTTCTTTGTAGGTAGAGACAACTCCCCCCATGAATGACATATACAATTTTTAATAACTACCATAAATTTTATATTAAAAATTGTAATTTAATTAAATAATGATATATTTATAACATATTTATAATTATTATATGATAACTATTTCTTTTCATACCCCCTCTTAGTAAATATTAAATTATTGTTTTGTATGTGCGTTCATGAGGACTACCACCTCAACAAAATGGCATGTTTTATTTTCCATGACCACATGACATGGATGAATTTTAAAATGTGATTTTTTTAAATAATGATACTTATTAAAAAATTAATTTGGAATAATAATATTGGGAAATAAATACGTTTGATTTTGCAGAAATGAATACAGTAACTTTAACCATGTTAAATTGACCTATTATGGATCCTTTGTTCATTGGGGTCTATTTTGCAATAATGACTGAAGCTATATAATTATTGTACTAATGGAAATATAGAATAAAAAAATTACACAATTATTGAGATCATTAATTTTTATTATAACACCTTTGACGATGGTCAAAAAACAAAAATGATTAGATGAAATTAACATAACAACCTCTAGTAATGGGCATAAGAAGAATCAATATTAAAAATAAAAACAAAAGGATAATATTTAAAACTTTTCAAATTAAATTTTATTTAATAATGGTATTTTTATTTAACTACTGAACATAATTTTGTTATTCAAGAAGTTCAATGAAAGTTCACTAATAATCAGACATGATTTAGGCGATTACCTATATCACCATCATTACTCATTTGTTAGATGATATTATTATTTCGATATTTTATGAATTATTATTATCGTGAATATATTCTATTTTCTTATATTCCATATAAATTTATAATTAAGTAAATTTATTTTTCATTTATATGGTTAAAAAAATTCAATCCACTTTTAAATTCACACCTTTAAGTAAACATGATTTAATATGACTTTCCATTTTTTTTATTATATATCAAAACCCTAATGGAATTATTATAAACCATTAATAACATATAATAACATCATAATTATTGGTAGTAACCACATTGATCAGTTATTTTTTTACATAAAACAATATTTACATTCTTTATTTAAAATTATCCTTAACGTATTTCACAATGTTCCACCCAAGTGGTTCAATTTTATTATTTCTTATCCTCGATCCTTCTTATGAATTTTCTACGTTGAAATTATGAGTTCCAAAAGTATATTTATTTTTTAATTATGATAGTTAAAAATTATATAATTCCTTATTTTCTTAGGAATCCTTATTATTTACCCTTCTACTTTGTCTCAAATAATAATCATTAAACCAACATTCTTCTCATGGGTTTGGTCGTGATTATTATTAATGTATTCTTTCATTTATTAATAGGGAATAAATATGTATTATATAATTTTTGTGATTGTTCGTCTCAGAATTATATATCTCTATAATTTATTTTGTAATTATTTATGTCTCATGGGATACAACATAAGGGATTAGAGAGTGAAACATATCCACAATAAGTCTTCTTACACTCTATGATGACCAACTTAGGAGTGTCCCTTGACATTTTTTTATGATTTCATAGATTATGTTGTTTCCTTATGTTCTATTATTACATGATATTATGATATATCTTTATTATTCTATATTTCATTTCATATTATTATCACTTCTGTTATATCATGATTTGTCTCTTGACTCTCCTATTTTTCATTATTTCTAAGTTTACTGAATTACTGGTCTATCTATGTCACCCTTTTCCATATGTATTTTCAAAAAGGTTTTCTATACAATTTTACACGATTTATTAGAGTTAGGATAACTATGATGTGTTTTAAATAATGATGATATTATTACATTTATGATAATGGATTTATTTTTGTATTATTTCAATGACACTTGACCTCCAAATCCTTGGTTTGTATTTTTTGGAGAATAATGTTATTAATCATGTAATGATATATATTTAAGAATTTATTTCAATATCATTTATTTTCATAAAAATCATTTAAATATTTTTGATTTAATTTATTAAAAATTTAAATATTTACTTGATAATTAATAATTAGACAATATATTTTATTTAACTTCTAAACATATGAAATTTTAATTGATTCTAATATTTTTTATTGAATGTTTTATTAATCATATAATTTCCTAATCATGTTCATATAATATGTCATTGATCATTTTTTTTGTTGTTCCATGTGAATCATATTATTTAATAAAGAAATTATTTAAATAAAATAAATTCAAAACACTCCAGGTGTTATACTCTACTCCCATTAAATAAATTACGACCTTAAAATTTTAATTATCAATTAATAATAATTATACTTAATGGTAATTAATGTTATTTATGGATCAATATATAATTCCTATATAGATATCAACCATTAAAATTGAAGAAAGATATCACTTTCCTCAGAATATGATTATCCTTAATATTTTGTTATATTATAACTATTTGAGAAAATAACCAATCATTATTCATTATCAACACATTCATTATATAATTTCATTTTAAGGGGTGTTTATAATCATTCTTCAATAGAATATAATTGGTTGATATAAAATGTGATCTCATTATTACCAATAATTTTCACTCTATGTCTAGAGAACAAATCCGTAATCAAATCGCATTAAATTTATCTAATATAAGAAAAATAAAATTTTTATTATTCTCATTTTCACAATCATTGAATTGTTAAAAAAATATTTATAGAACAATATGTCTTCTTTGATAGTAAAATATTTTGGTTGATGATGTAATATTAGTTGAAAACGTTATAGTCTTACTAGGGTGTGTAGAATAGATTAAACTTCCCAAAAATATGATGTGCATGGTGAATATACAATTTTCCATTACATTTATGATGTAATTTCAATATTGGAGTGGTTCCCTTGGCAAAGGAGGGTATTAATACCTATTATCCTCTATAGTCCAGGGTTTGAGAGTAGATTTACCTAACTCCCAAACTCAATATATTTGAACTTTTAAAGTACAGATAGTGTAATACATGGGCCTTTTATAACACTTACAGTATTGGTTTACCAATTTATAACTCTTCATTAATAATTTTCTTGATGATATATCCTTTGATACAATAAAATTTTTCTTGTTCCTTTGATTTGTTCCTTGTGTGATTGATCCCACATTTTTTCAAATAGGAAGTTTAACATTGTTTACATCATGATCTTTGTCACTTGAACCACAATGAGACTCTATCTTTACCTTTCATGGAATGAATGAGATTTAACAATATTAAAATTTTCAATCAAAATTCATGAAATATCATTTTTGAAAAAATCATAAGAATTTTCACTACAGCAATTAGCATGTTAGGTATTTTGTTAGAATAATCATCACAATATCCAAGTGACTCATAATTTACTCAATTACATTAGGATTCATCATTTAATAATACCAAATGAGTTAATATTAGTGATTAAGATTGTAAACGATTTATTTTAAATAATCAAATGTCAATTTAACCTCTTAATGTCACTCTTTATAATATAATCAAGTATGCCAATAGTTTATCTTGTTAAATTTGTATCATATTTAGTTCATTATATATCACTCTAAGTTTAACATATATCAATATTGGTTCATCCTAGGACAATTGATTTTTCCTTTCTTATACTTATTAAAACAATCCTCAAAGTAAATGTATCAATTTACCCTGAAAACTCATAAAATATTCTAAACCAAAATATCATTGAAATATCTTCTCTCAATTTATAGCCTTTAATTAATAAATTAAATAAAATATTAGTTATTATGTACCATTGCTTATAAGTCTTTATGTTTCAATCTATGGTAGCTATTATTTTTTAATTATTATAAATATCAAAAATATAATGAAAGACCTCATTATTATTGATAAATATATTCTTAATTAACAAAATAATATCCCATGGGAGTGTAAAACTATATAAGAATATAGGCTATTTTCTCATATGCCAGGTAAAAATTTATTTAATACCTAACATTCCCTTTTTATTTTTATTACCCATAAGTACATCTTTGAAAAAACCAATATCATCTTGAAGGGTTATTATTTTTGAAAGAATCAATATCTACATTACAAAAATTTTCATATATTTTCGTAAACATAAATTTACCCCTTAGAATTATATGTATGTTTTTAGTAATTTTTTCTAAAATAATCCCAAAAATAACTAATTAAATTTCTATGAATAACTAAATCCTCCATTTATACAAACTATGTTGAAAAAAACTAAAAAAAACTTGAATAATACATTAATTTCAGGATTTGTATAATAAATCTTAGATATTGTCTTATAAACCATGGAATAAAAGGATTTGTGTAATGGAGATTAGTTATATAATCTTCTAATTTTACATCAATTGAAAAAAATTATCTATGATCTTACTCTTCTAGAAAAGTTTCTAAACAATAGACGTGTTATAATCATATTCATAACCTAAATGTGGAAATATAAAAAATGGGTTATATCATTCACATAATAATGAAAAAACATATAAACATTTCTATTGTTTTAAAAAATATTATTCTAAGAAAACATGATCTCAGAGAAATATCTTAGAAAAATGAACATTGACCAATATGATTTTTTTAAATGATATGATAAAAAGGCATGTACTATAAAAATAAAAAAACATTTACCTTGTAATAATGATGTGGAAACATGGATAATAAATATATTCCATCGATTCTAATCATAGTTATAAAAATATGACTTCTAATTCAATAGAAGCAAAAAAACTAAACTATGCAAGTTAAATTTGTTTATAGATTATAGAATAGTGGAGTGGGAATCATTACCCATTTCCAAAAAATTGGTGTATAATGAGTCATTACTACATTTCTATAGTATAGTTGGCATCAGTACCGGATTTTAAATAACATAGTGTAGTAGGGATCACTACCTAATTCTCGTAACATATTAGACCATGTATTAATTTCCCTTTCCCATAGTGTAGTGACAATCAATAATCAATTCCCATAATTATCTAACGAGATAAAGACCCTTAAACAATTCATTGGTGGTTCATATGGGGCCACACATGTC
Source organism: Viscum album (assembly GCA_963277665.1). Taxonomy (NCBI): domain Eukaryota; kingdom Viridiplantae; phylum Streptophyta; class Magnoliopsida; order Santalales; family Viscaceae; genus Viscum; species Viscum album. The sequence goes on along the minus strand of OY728139.1, from coordinate 112,929,678 downwards.
AATCATCCATAAATATTTGTTCCACATGGAATCAGTCATTAAAAAAATCATAATGAACCCAATAAAAGAAGAATGGGTTTCATAACATTTATAAAATGTATCATAAAAAATAACCTCATGAATGTAAATAGTTGATACCCAATTCCTAATCACCCAAAAATATTATTTTATAAGAACCTTTTGATGGCGATTTATTAAAAAATTACATTCCATGGTGATAAATCTCTTTTAGATAGTATAATATAGTCCTGAAATCAAAAAATATTTTTTGGTAAATTCTTTTATTTTTTCTGGAATAGAAGAATTTACATCCACACTAAAAAACTTATTTTTGAAAAGGTTAATTTAAAACATTTGAAATAATTTTTAGAAAGAGAATTCTTTAGTATGTCCCTACGAAAGTTGTAAATATTAAAAAAATGTTATGTAAAAACACATTGAAAACATTAACTTCAACAAAATATTTAATAAAAATCCTTAAAAAGAAAAAAATAGTTTCAAAAGGTTAATTGAATGATTTTAAGGCACAAAATATTTAAAAATATTCATTAAAAATAGGCCCAAGAAATAGGAATGTAATTTTTGGAATATATTTGTGGAGTGGAAGATAATAAATTTTATTTTAAAAGGGTATAATACATTTTAAGTATTTTTATATACCTTTCAAAAATCACAAATCATAAAAGGATAAAAAAATATTATTTTAAAAAATGGGTAACTAAATTATAAATATCACATCAGATAATACATAATTTTATTTCAAATTATAAAGGATAAAATTGGCGGTGAAGTTAAATATATACAATGAATAAAAATATTAATCTAATTAATTCAGAAATATTTTTAATAATGATATATTTTATGAGGAATTATTTAATTTAGGTGGAACATTTGAATAAAAAGTTTCATTTTCCGTAGAGAGGAACAAAAGGTACTCTAAAATATAATCTTATGGTGTAAAAAACCACTCCTGGATGAAATATTTTAAATAAAATGAAATATATCTTAGTGTATAAAGTTGAGTTAATAGCAACCATTAAAGTTATAGTAACATATATATCAATGATAATAAGAGGTAAATAATTAAATGGGAATTAAAATGTCCAACACTTAATTATATTGATTATTATTGAAATAAATTAAGCAAAAAATACATTATATAATATAAATAATTGTGAAAAATATTAAACTTATATAATGAATTTTAAAATGAGACAAAGATACCTGTACAACATGGATATAAATTGAATCGTATGAAATTTTATGAAAGAACATGATATTACACTTCAAACACCCTTAGTTACTTGAAAATAGATAGAAATTAATTTTGTAGTAATCAATATATATCTAGTATTTCATGGTGTACAATAATAAATATGTCTCACAAAATTAAACATGAGCATTTTACCAACTTACATCAATTATTGATATCCATTGAAGACCTTAAATTTAAATTATAAAAACTAACTATCTTAATCAAATATCTAGGAACCTTATTAATATATATAAAATTTTATAATCATTATTTAAATATATTTTCTATATTTATAATTGTTAGTTATTACTTATTTTCAATACCTTGTCTGAGTAATCTTGATCATTTTGATGCAGTTTCATAATAGAGGTGTTGTTGTACATTAATCCTCTAAATGTCATCATTACCAGATCATACATGGTACCTAAATTTATTTTTCATTGATATATTAAAATGTTTTCATTTTATTTTATTAGAGTTTTAGTTATGGTTCTTGTATATGCAATTAGTGACAAGCCTTTTTCAGCTATTTTCAACAAATGGGAAATTATTTCATAGCTAATGATTTTAATTTTAATGTTCCCATTCCAAAACATTTATTATATATTTTTTTTATATAAATTATATAAATTTATTTTTTACTCAAATTATTCTAATATATTATTTTATATCATTGTTCAAGTAAGTGTTTAGACTGACCCAAACTTGAAAATTGCATAGTTTAAAGATTGATTATTATTATGAATATTTTTTATTCTTGGTTAATTTAATTCATAAAAAGATAACGATATTAATTAGATAACTTATGGTGTTGAATAATATTATAGTATATATTAATAAATAATAATGAAAGAAGATTAAAAATAAGTTGTGTTATTTTTTTGGAGGTGGTAGTCCTCACAATGCACTTTTAGTATTTTCAAATATCAATGAATGAAAGGGAAATAAGGGGGATTATAATTTTTATCCAAATAATCTTAGTTTCATTATATTTGTCTCAATGTTTCGTTATTTCTCCTTTATATTTATTAAAGTTAGGCTTTATTGAAAAACATTCCTTTGTGGTGGAAGAAGTATACACAATGAATGAATCATTATATCATTTTTCCTGATGGAAAATTAAAAAGGTGTTTAGTAGGTATTAATTTTTCAAAAAAACATTCAACATACAAAAAATAATTATGAAATAATTTTTGAATTATAAAATTATCTTTGGGAAATTAAGAATGAAAATTATGAAGTTAGGTAAAAAAGAGTTCTCACATTGAGGAAATAGAATTTCCCATTGAATACTCCATGAAAATGGTTATATTTCTCTAATATTTACATAAAATAGTTTAAATGAATAAAAATAATATTATAGATATAGAAATAGGAATTAGTTTAAATAGGATGTAAAAATTTTATAGGGTTCTTAAATGGGTGGTGAGAGGCCCCTTTTATATGTGGTGAAAATGAAATTATTATAAATATTTCAAATTTATATAAAGAGAGAATATTTTTCACATTCTAAGAATAAATGAAATGAATAATAATGGATTTAGGATATAATTATGTATAATATACATCACCTATTCATTTTTACACATTTTAAACATGTTTTTATGTCCTTTAATTTCATATTTTTCACTTTTACTATTTTTTACAGAGGTAAATAAATTTTACCTATTTAATTTACATTCAATGAAAAAAACTAAAATGGAAATAATTTAATAATATTTACCTAATAATCCCAAATATGAAATTAGGATTATTATAAATTTATTTATATTTATAAATAATTACTTTTTTTCATTAGTGCATATAAAACATACAAAAAAGTTTTTAAGAAAACTCTACTTGTAAGAAAAATAATTAGGTTAGGGGTAATGTTTTTCGTTTATTTGATTCCTAATATATAAATTGTTTTATTATAATATATATATGTGCATATTTTTTAACAATCTTGAACATAGTTATACCAAAATAATATTTAATTAAATGAAAATATAGAAAACAATTTCTTTTGTACAAAAATATTTCCTAACTTACTAAACATAGATTTTATAAATTGTAAACACAATTTTTAAATGTATATATTAATATAATAATAAATATTTTATCATGAAAAATGTTTTATATGATTATAAGTTACACTTAATTGTAAATATATCCATAAACACTATGTTTCTAAGAGAAACTATATCTCACGCTATACAACGAAAGATACTTAATTCTGATAATTATCAAAAATCTAAATTAGTATATCTTAAATATGAGGAATTAAAAAAAGAAATAATTTTATAAATTAAATATTATAATTTTATTAATTTATATTTTTAATAAACATTTAAAATATATATGAAAACTTCTTTTATTGAAAATTCATGATTTTTAACATGAATTAATTTATAATATTATTTATTATATATTTATAATTTGAAGAATATTAATATATTCGTTATTATATTTCAAAATGACTTATTATCATAGTAATCATTTAAAAGTTTTCCATCTATTTTATTTACATTTTAAACAGTTATTTGTGAAAAATAATTAAATCAGATTATTTATTTACCATCTAAACATATGATTTTTTTATTGATTACTCTCTATTTATTTCCTAATGTTATTATTAATATTATTATTTAATAATAATGTTCATCTAAAATTACATGGATGATTTTGTTTTAGTGTTTTGTGTAAACCATGCTACTAAACAAAGTATATATTTAAATAAATATATATCCAAAGATCTTGGGGGTGTTATGGGTTTTCTAAAATGGTTAAGGTGAAGTTAATTGAAGCAATATGGATAAATTTAGTCATTGAGATGGTGGCATCATGGTAATGAGTAGAATTAGTATCAATAATTTCTACAGGTTGAAATGGTGATGTCACACAATGAAATGGTTCCTGATAATTGGGGGGGGGGGGGTTCTAGGGTTTCCTCCCTATCTTATCGATCCCTTATAATACAATGTCTCTCCTACAACCACATATTAATTGGAGATAAAATTTTTCATAAACCTCATGGAAAATGTGGAATAGTTGTGTTGCCTAATGAAATACAGATGGGTCGGTTCCACCCTACCATTATTGGGTGCAGTACAGAATGTTCATTTATTTGAAACATGATTGTGAAAACAGAATATACACTCTCATGTATCTAGGAATGCATTTATTTCACATGCACTATCGGAACATTCCCATAAACCTTGTAAATTATTTAGAGCTTCCAGGGACCACCACATGACGCGTTCATTACAATATTGTTGTTTTAGTGATTTTTTCACAAATTTTATCTTTTAAAAAAATAAATGAATAATATTTTTTTTACATATATTACTTTTTAATAGTCTATTTAGTTATCTGAAGTCATTTTAAAGGAATAATTGGTATTTATTTTGGAATTATATTGCACTGATTTGGTACTCATGTGACAATTAGTGTTTTCTTGAGGATTTTAAATCCTTAATAGTGGTGTGTTTATACAAGTGTGTGTAATTCTCCCACAATCATTAAGATATGATCATTATTCACCTCATATGTAGTTTGTTTTCTAGAGGTTTGGGATCCACTACATATTGATAATATTGGTTAAATATTCCCTGAAAATACTCAGGATTGATATCCTCTATTTTTAGAGTAAGTACCCCTAGATATAATAGATTAGGTTTATATCCTCCACTAGATTAAGTATTCCCCTTATTACCACCAACTGTAGATCATCCACTATAGTCACTACTGGAATTTTATCTTTGCCAATGGTTTAAAACCATTGTTATAAACTATACCAATGGTTGTCCAAACTGTTGGGTCTTGAATTGGAGGGATATATCGGAGAAACTATGTATATAAAAATGGTTTCCATAAACTGTTGGTATAAATGATTACCAATGGTTTAAATCCATTGGTAATAGAAAACATCATCTATATTCCAATGGTTTACAAAACCATTGGTATAGACTTTTACCAACTGTTTCCCACAAACTATTGGTAAATATCAAGTAAAATTTTCTATGCCAATGGTTTACAAACCATTGTAATATAATACCAATGGATTACATAAAACCATGGGTATAATTTTTTATTTTACACATATGACTATGGTTATAAACTGCTGGCATATCCATTTTGTACCTGCAGCATCAAGCCGGCTTGTTGGCCTCCCCCTGTGCACCTGTAGCAATTCCACCAGGTGGCCTGCAAAATTCATACATAATAGATTACATATAAGGGGTTGGGGGTGGTCCATTATGAATACCTTCACAATACCTGCACAATTCTCAATAAATATATAATATATACAGAATTCTTACAACATGTAATTCATACAGAATTATAAATACCTCCAATTTTGTATTTAATTACCCTCTACACACACACAGAGTTAACACATAATTCATAAGGTAATTGAAGAATGTATACCCATACAACAAGTATACCCATAAACCATTAACACATAATTCATAAGTCAATTAAATACATAAATAATTCAATTCAGAATTCATGGGGTTGGGGGTTGTTCAGGTGTTTGGGGTGTCTTTCCAAGAGGGTAGGGATGTCCAGGGGGTGGGGTGTCCAGGGGGGGTGGTGGTGTCTAGGGGTGGGGGTGGGGGTCCATGGGGGTGTCTAAGGGGGGTGTGGAGTGTCTAGGGGGGTGGGGGAATTCTAGGGGATGAGGGTGTCCAGGGGGTTGGGGGTGTTCTAGGGGTGGGGTGTTGTCAGGGGGGCTGGGGGTGGGGGCATACCAGTTGGTTGGGGGCTGCCCAAGGGGGTGGGGTGGTGTCCAGGGGGTGGGGGTGGATGTCCATGGGGATGGGGGTGTCTAGGGGGTGTCTAGGTGGTGGGGTGGTGTCTAGGAGGGGTGGGGGCCATCCATGGGGTTGGGGGTGTCCAAGGTGGTGGGGGATATCTAGGGTGGGGGGAGGGTGTCCATGGGGGTTTCCAGGGGGTGGGGTGGTGTCCAGGGGGTGGGGTGGTGTCCAGGGGGGGTCTATTGGATTGCGAGGGTCTAGGGGGGGTGGTGTCCAGGGGTGGGGGTGGCTGTCTATGGGGGTGGGGGTGTCCAAGGGGGTAGGGTGTCTAGGTGGTGGGGTGTTGTCTAGGAGGGGTTGGGGCCATCTAGGGGGTTGGGGTGTCTAGAGGGTAGGGGTGGTCCTTGGGGGTGGGGGTTTCCAGGGGTGGTGGGGGTGGTCTAGGGGGTTGGGGGGTTATCCATGGGGGGTGGGATGTCTTGGGGGTGGTGGCTGTCAATGGGGGTGGGGGGGTGTCCATGGGGGTGCGGTGTCTAGTGGGTGGGGGTGTCCAGGAGGTGGGGTGGTGTCTAGGAGTGGTGGGGGTTGTAATGGTTTTAATGGAATGAATTTCATAGATTTTAATATCATTTGTATTTTAAAATGGTTTCAGAATAATGTTTATTTCAATAGTATGTGTTTCTTAGGAAAAAATGAATACTTTTGGAGTGTATGGTAGGAAGGGGGATTTGGTTATAAGGAAATGGATTTCATTTTTATTATGGGACAAAAATACTATCTGATTTTTGAAATGGAAACTTAAAAGGGATTTTTATAAACCATTGGGCTGTTTTAAATAGAAATAAGTCTCCATTATGTGATTTTGAAATGGTTTTATGAAGATTTATTTTTTATTTATCTTTATGGGATTTGTGATTTTGTGTCCCTTGATTTAGAACAATAGATTATTTTACTAAAGGTATCGTTTTTGATAATTCTATTATAATTTTACCACTATAAATGAATCACAAATTCCATAAGGGGATATCATAGGTAGTCACTCTTGTGATCGAGCTATTGTCTTCCTAGTCTTGGTCTCTACTCAAACTGTTGTGGAAGTGGAATATCTATATTCTTCTCGGATCATTCATTATGCAAGGGAGTTTCTAAAATACCATCCACTATTTTTTATTGCTGATCAAGGATCCCGGGGGGAAATGAAGTGGGTATGTATGATTAATGGGATCATTGAGTTGTTAGAAACCCTATAATATCGAGGGTGGGGGCTATCCATGGGGTGAGGGGGATTTCTAAAGGGGTGGTAGGGCTGTCCAGGGGGTGGGTGGGGCTATCCAAAAATAGTGGGGAGGGGGCTGTCCCGAGGGGTAGGGCTGTCCAGGGGGTGGGCAGGGCTGCCCAGGGGGTACAGGGAGTCCAGGGGGTGGGAGGTTTGTCTAGGGGGTGGGAGGGTTGTCCACGGGGGTGGAAGGGCTGTCTATGGGGGTAGGGGTGTCTGGGGGGGGGGGGGGGGTGGTGGGAGTGCTGTCCATGGGGGGTATGGGTGTCCAGGGGGTGGGCGGGCTATCCACGGGGGTGGGGGACTATCCACGAGGTAAGGGGGTATCCAGCAGGTGGGTGGGCTGTCCACAGGGGTGGCAGGGATCTTTAGGGGGGTAGGGGGTGTCCGGGGGGTGGGTGGGCTATCCATGGGGGTGGGAAGGCTCTACACAATGGTGAGGGGGGGGGGCTGTCCAAAGGGGTATATGGTGTCCAGTGGTGTGGGCGGGCTGTCCACGCGGGTGGAGGGGCTATCAAGGGGGGGTATGGGGTGTCCAAGGGGGTGTGCGGGCTATCTACTAGGTTGGGGGGGGGGGGCTGTCCATGGGGGTGAGAGGGCTGTCTAGGGGGTAGGGGCTGTCCAGGGTCTATTCACGGGGGTGTGGGATATCCATGATGGGAGGGGCTGTACAGGGGGTGGGCGGGCTATCCATAAGGGTGGTAGGGATGTCCAGTGGGTACATGGTGTCTAGGGGGTGGGAGGGCTCTCTATAGAGGTGGGGGCTGTCTAGGGGAGGGTTGAATCGGTCCCAGAAAATAATCATGTCATGTTTTTTATAGATAAAAAATCAATACAACATGGCCTACTAAATCAGACATCTTCATGAAAAAATGAATGCTTTTGGTGTGTATGGTAGGAAAGAGAATTTGGTTATTATAAAATGGATGAAATTTTTATTGTCGGTCAAAGATACTATATGATTTTTGAAATGGAACCTTAAAAGATATTTTTATAAATCATTGGGGAGTTTTAAATAGAAATATGTCTCTATTATGTGATTTTTAAATGGTTTTATAACGAATTATTTATAATGTATCTTTATGGGATTTGTGATTTTTTGTCCCTTATTTTAGAACATCAAATTATTTTATTAATGGGTTTTTATAATTCTTTATAATTTTACCACTATAAATGAATCAAAAAGTCAATAAGGGGATATCTCAGGTCGTCATTCTTGTGATCCAGCTACTATCTTCGTAGTCTTGTTCTCTACTTAAACTGTTGTGGAAATGGAATATCCATGTTCTCCTCGAATCATTGAATATTCATGGGAGTTTCTAAAATAACATCCAATATTTTTTTATTAGCGATCAAGGATCCCATGAGGCAACGAAGTGGGTAGCTATGATTAATGTGATCTTCGAGTTGTTAGAAACCCTATAATCCATAGGGTTGGGGGCTGTCCAGGGGGTGGGGGATGTCCACGGGTGTTGTGGGCTGTCCCGGGGGTAGGGGGTGTCTAGGGGGTGGGTAGGGATGTCTAAGGGTTGTTTAGGTGGTATGGGGTGTCCAGGGGGTGGGTTGGGCTGTCCACGGGGTTGTCAGGGCTGTCCAGGGGGTAGGGGTGTCTAGGGGGATGGGTAGGCTATCCATGCGGGTTGGGGGATGTCCACGGGGGGAGGGGGTGTCTAGGGGGGTGGGCGGGCTGTCCATGGGGGTGGCAGGGCTGTCGAGGGGGGTAGGGGGTGTCCAGGTGGTGGGCGGGCTGTCCACAGGGGTGGGGGAGGGGATTTCCAGGGGGTACGAGGTGTCCCAGGGGGTGGGTGGGATGTCCACGAGGGTGGAAGGGATGTCCAGGGGGTGCGAGCTATCTAAGGTGGTGGGCGGGATGTCCACGGGGGGGGGGGGGGGGGGTGTCCACGGGGAAGCAATAGAAAGTACAAGTCTTAAAGAAAAATTATAAACTACAATACCTTCTGTCCCTCATGATCTGGAATCGTAGTACGTCCCAATGTATTGACGTATTTTTTAGCATCAATGTTTTTTTATTTCTTCTAGATGAATCCTAAATAAAACTCAATAATTAGTATCAAAAAAAAACATGAAAATTTCTATTTAAGTACATATAATGCAATTAATATCTTAAATTTGCTGGTCGTCCAATGAGTAATCATGTGTTGATAATATTCTAATGAAAAATAATCCATGATAGGGACTACCTCTAACTCTGTGCCCACTCTTGCATTCCATCCAATGTACAACTCGTGTTTATAAGATCTTCAATGCTCGCCAAAATCCTTTAGATGTGCTGGTCGTGCACCCTCACCATTGGGGAAATTAAACCAATGATGACACCAAAATATTAATTCATATAAATATAAACAAATAATATGTTGCATTAAAAAAATAGATTTTTTTCCAATATCTCTGCCAAAGCTTTATCCTTTACTTCATTAGGCAACTGTCTCTATGAGAGCGGGATGACATAAATGATGTCAGAGTATTTGTAAAGCATCACTAAAAAACTCCGACATTATTGCCCTATTTTTCAATCATTTGACTATCTTCATTGTATTCTACCATCAACTTCATGTTGCGGTTCCACACCGCACGCATGCATGAACACCCCCTCCCCCACCTCATATTAGTATATGTATCTGTTTTGAAGGGAAAAAAATATTTTATTAATATATGTTATAATGAAAATAAATAATGGGGTAAATATTCGTTAGGGTTGTATATGTATACATGCGGTAGTCTGATCAATAATCACTACTGGATCCATAGAAACTAAAGAAACACCCTATACAGATGGACTGGGTCCCAATGTATGTTCCATAAGGACAGACTCTGGAAGAGTAGGAGTCGAAGAAGATGGAATAAAAAAGCTCGGAGATATGGAAGCGGAAGTAAAAGAAAATGACTGGGATGGCTAGGTGAATAATGGATGGGGAGTGGGAATCATCATCAGATATGGTACAGATGGGTGAGTAGGGTCAGATGTAAAGGGTGGTAAAAATATGGGAGGCCTAAATATCCAATGTGTCCCTAACGGCACACCGATATCAGAATGTGGGATGGAAGGTATGCAAGTGGGAGGGGGAGGGTCTAATTGGTTATGCCGACCAGATCATCTAGCTCTCGTACCACCCCCTCATACGAACACCCTGAGTACTGGGACTACTACTAGGCTACTAATCATATAACTGTCGCCTAATAGATGGATCCCTCAAAAATGTTAAAAACAATTAACCACATGACATTATATTATATATATATATATATATTTGAAATAAAATAATCACTACATGCACTAGTGGTGTAATTCCCATCTTAGTCATGCGACGATTATTGTCCATCATCTCTTTCTATCACCTCTCTTCAATTGGTTGCATTTCCTACATTAGAAAACAAATATGGAAGTTATTAGAGAATGATAACTAATGTGTAACCCAAAAAACAAAATAAATTATCTTAAAAAGCTATATAATGAAGTCAATAAATTGTAAAATATGAAATAACGAAATTTAATTTTTAGTAGGATGGTTATTTACTAAGTGTCATCAGTCTATTAAAATCATGGAACATTGATTCTACCAGATTCATAAGGGGTAAATTAGTTATCGAAATTAAAGAAAATTTTAATTTCTTTATCCCAGGTAGATGATGCAGGGTTCTATACATGTTTTGCAGAAGAATACAATACATTTTGTTCATTACCTGGTAAAATGTTAAAGAGAGTTCTTAGAGTTATACTAATTTTATACACATCATAGTTGAAGCATGGGAAATGGTCACCAAGTTAGAAATGCTGGTTTCTTAGGTTTGAATACAGTAAAATTCAAAATTAGAAAATGAAATTAAAATAAAATTGCAACCAATAAACATTGAAAATTCAAATAATAGTCATGTCAGATACAACATATTTGTAATCAATATTAAATCAATTTGAATAGTACCAACCTTAACAATCTAATTCGAGGTAAACCAAAATAATTGTGAACATTAATGGATGATTTTATATATTTCCCACCACAACATCAGGCTCACCATTAACTCTGATAATTGATCTATTGGAGTCATCAAAAATAATGAATGGATCATTTCCAATAGAAATAGGGATGGTGTCAATTCTAGTATCACCATCATAAAAAATATGCGTTGGAATTACTTCAATAATGACACCAAATTCAGGTCGATGAGGATCTTTGACCAAAAAAACTTGTTTTTCCACTAATTCCAATATATATGGTTCATCCTTAGAAATAGTTTGAGTCATATCAATTACTCTAAATCCATAATCATCAATAAATGATCCCTACATCACCATCGAATCAAACCACTAGCATTTTATCACCACGATTTGTCCATGAGAATAATAATCCAATATTTTTTTCCAATTACTCCATAATTACCAACATTTTCAAGTCATGGTATACTATCTAATGCACTAGAATAACAGTCTATTTTGGTAGTAAACATAACACCCTTATGTTGTGTTCTCACGTTCTTTTCTCATTCAGTGATAATAAATCTGTACCTATTGATAACAATTGATTTATAGTCAAGAACCACGATATTAGGACGAAAAGCCAAATCTCTTATTTCCTCACAGACAGAGTCAACATGAAAACTCAATAACTGAAATATAAAAGGATATTAAACTTAATTAAATATTGGTTTAATTATTTTATACAGTTATATTAATACCTTCAATTTTAACCAAGCAGAAAACTATTTTCTATGAAAAGTCTCCCTCCTTCTCAAAAATAATGAATGATACTTTCTATTTATCATCGCTTTATGTTCCCTGTAGATAAAAATAATAATATATTTAAATTTATATATATATATATATATAAGAAATACATATTGAATTTACATACACGATATTGTCATCGATCAAATCACAGTTGAACAAAACTATGAGATGTTCCATCTTCTACTCTTCAAGTCTTAATGACATCAATGGATTTGAACTAGGAATTCCTCCTAAATGGGGAAGCGATGGAAAAATAGGTTCAATTTGCTCATACTTTTTTTCTTCATTTCTTATTGGACAGTTCAGTGTTTTAGTAAGATCAGAGAAATACATAGAGAAAAAATCCATACATTCTTGATCTATGTAACCATTCACGATAGAACCTTAATTATGACTCCTGTTACGGATATAAGACATTAATGTGTACATATTTATTTCAGTTCGATAAATCAAAAGAAAAGAAATTTGTCCTCATAGAAGTATTTTAGTTGGATTATGGACAGTCAGATGCAACATGCATGTTAAAAATGATGGAGGAAATATTTTCTATAACTCACTCAAAATTAATGGGGCATCTACACACATTTTTTTGCAAGAAAGACTTGGAAAACTTCTTAGCACAAAGATCTCAAAGGAAATGGCACAATCGAATAACAACCAACATTACATTATTATAAAAAAGATGATGATTTGAAATTAGAATAAACTCTTACTGAAGGATGTGATAATCATTAGACTTCAAGGATTTTCGCTTCAACTCTCTCCCAATGAACCATTAAGATATGTTGCTTGAATAGCCATTAAGAACTTTAATAGTATCTAGTACTTCCATTAATTGTTTTTTCTATACATTCCATCACATAAAAATCACATGGAACTTTCCATTTATTTTCATTGATACGTATAAGATGCAATTCTGGTCTGATGCCCCAATCCAACAAGTCACGTTGAGACGATAAATCATCTTTTCTATTTCACATAACGTTTAGAATAATGGAAAGAAACATTTAACATATATTTCTTTATTGTGAATTACTTCTATGAAATGATGTAACAAATTGGTTGACTAATAAGGAAAATCAAAGAAGATATTTCTATTCATCCAATTGTAATAGGGTTCAGTGGAAACATTCTTTCTCTTCCCAAATTTAATTTGACCCTTACCAAATGGAAAACTAAAATCTTTCAATTCACTGAGCACATCAGTTCTAGACATACACTAAGGTGAATCATCGGTCTCCATGGTACTGTCAAATCATTGAAGATTATTTCTATATGGATGTTCTATTGGAAATAATTGTTGATGTCCTATAAAACTGAAACTGGAATGATGTTTCAGTCTTCCAGATCCTGTATACTTTATTCAAATAAGAGACGATAGATTTCCCTTAGTGCTCCATCCAGAAATCATTACATAAGTAGGAAAATCATTGATCACCCACATAAGCACAACACTCATCTAAAATATGTCTTTTAAGTATGCAATGTATGTGCGCAAACCCATATCCCAAAGAAGCTTCAACTCATTTATTAATGGTTGCATGTATACATCTATATTATTTCTAGGATCATAAGGGAGAAATATGAGTATACTAATGAAATTGAAAGATTTTTTCATACAAAACCATGGTGGAATATTATAAATGTGTATAAAAACCGTCCATGTGTTGTGTGTTGTAAGAATAAGCCCAAACAGATTAAAACAATCACATGAATGACCCGACTTCACATTACGCACGACAGCTAATAAATCAGGACATTGAGCATCAAATATCTGCCATGAAAATCCATCTGTAGGGGGAACCAACTCATCATTATCCTTCTTTCTCTTGGTATCATCCAATAACATTTTTATTGATATTTCATCAAACATAAAAAGATTCTAGAGTCTGGGGATTAATGGAAATTTCCACATTACTTTCTATGGAACACGGGATGATGTTCCATTAGCTTTTGGATTCCTTCTAGATGTGCCACATTTTATACAGTCATTTCATTCAGGAGTTTCCTCTTTGAATAAACTGTAATTTTTCAGCCAACCATGAATTTTGTTTCTTGAAAATCCATGTTCCTCAACTAACTTCCATGCCATATTGTGGTTTGAAGGAATATCTGCCTAATCTGAATGTAATCCCTTCAATAAGGTAAAAATGTAATCGATGGAAATATTTGAAATCCCATACATAATTTCCCCATGAAACAATGGAATTAAGAAATCTAACCTTTTAATTTTACCGCATTGTCGATATACTGGAGTCAGGGTAGCATCATTCAAATTTTTTTCACCCTGAAAACATCATCATTTTTATTAGATGTATCATTTGTGATCATATAAAAATCTTCTTCGTTCGTTATACTTTATTTTTCAGGATGACAAATAAGCATGTTCCGGTCATATAACAAATTTTCCAATATAGTTCTCTCATTTGGTTCATCAACAATTTAATATTTCATTTTCTCCACATTGTGATACCACATAGAGTAGTTTACTTGGAAAACATATTTTCTTATGTGGGATATGGCTTTTTTACAGCTCAACCAAGGACTTCCAACACAATTGTATACGAGGTAGTGTATATGACCACTATCTGAAGCATGTTTGAAATTTAAAATCGAAAAATCTCTCTAATTTTTTTCGAAAATCACTTGACATCCAATCGGTTTCATACATCCAAATTCTATCCATTATTTAAAAAAATTGTTATAAGTCATATCGTCATATGAAATTCAATATGATTAATGTTTCATCAAAAATATATTTATGTAAATGATATTTTTTCACTTTATATGAAACCATAACTAAAAAAATACTCAATATGAGAATCATAATATGAAAAAAATACTATATTTATAACAAAATATCTTTGAAGAACTATACATGAGTGTACAATATCATGAACACTTGTGGAGGGGAATTATTCAAGAGTTGAGTAAATTTTAGATCAAAAAAATATAATATTTTAGTAGAGTATTTGAGTGATCACATACACTGCCTAAGGGGTGGGGGTTTCCAGGGGGTGTCCAAGGAGTGGGTGTTGTCTTGGGGAGTGGGGGACAATCCATGGGGGTTGGGGGTGTCCAGGTGGGTGGCCGGGCTGTCCACGACATAGGCGGGGATATTCATAGGGGTGGGAGGGATGTCAAAGGGATAAGGGGTGTCCAGGGAATGGGTGGGCTATCCACAAGGGTGGGGGATGTCAAGGGGGTACGAGGTGTCCAAGGGGTGAGGGCTTCTGGGGGCATGGAGGGTGTCCGAGGGGTGGTGGTTATGGGCGGGGGGGGGGGTGTCTAGGGGTTGGGCGGACTGTCCACGGAGTTGGGTGCTATCCAGGGGGTAGGCGGTGTCTAGGGGGTGGGCGGGCTATCCACTCGGGTGGAGAGGCTGTCCAAGGGGGTACGAGGTGTCCAGGGGGTGGGCGAGCTATCCATGGTGGTGATAGGGCAGTCCAGGGTGGTAGGGGTGTCCAGGGGGTGGGTGGGAAAGCCACGGGGGGTGGGGGTGTCAAAGGGGTAGGGTGTGTCTAGGGGGTGGGGAGGCTGTCCACAGGGGTGGGAGTCCACGTGGGTGGGGGTCTATCCAGGGGGTTGGGGGGATGTCCAGGGGGGTCGGGGGTGTCTAGGGGTTGTGAGTGTCTGGTGGGATGGGGTTTCAGGTTGGTGGGGGTGTCTAGGGGGGTGGGTGGGATTTCCACAATGGTGGGGGGCTATCCAGGGGGTACGGGTTGTCCACGAGGGTCAGGACTGTCAACGAGGTTGTGACTGACAGATATGATATTTAAATGGGTTATCATTCATGTTATGAAAAAACAAATGATGGGTGCTAAGGATTAGAGTAGAATTTTTTAGTGAAAATTAAATTTGGTAGGATAGGTTGCTTGATAACATGACGGTATCAAGTTTTCAATTGGGAAAATGTTGGGGAATTGGATTCTAGTGGAAGGAATACAAGTTAGTGAATATCTATAGGCTGATATTATGAATGATATGATGTATTGTAATGAGTTTGTGATGATATTTATCATCATGACATGATGATTAAGGGTGTTTTCCTATATGAAGTTGTATGTATTCTTCTATATGTTTTTTCATCATAACATCAATTAAATATTGGATATCATTAGAAGGTGAAGTCTAGATAGAATCACTATTCATTTAATGAAAGGAGAGGTAGGCTTATGAATATGGGACGTGAATATGGTAGTAGGTCCTTAGTCTAGGTGGATATATATGGGGATTTTCTTCCCCTGGTCTCTGTATGAAAAGAATATAAAAGGATCCCACCACTTTCCAAGGAAATATTCATCCTATAAAAATGTGTTGTGGGAGAAAGAATTAATCCTATATGGTTGATGTCACTTTTAGATCATGTGATTCCTTACTCATCAAGATGACTAGACGAGAACTAAAACCAAAAAGGCCTCAAACCTATCCAAATCTCTAGAAGTGATGACTTCCTAGTGCGTATTGGTGAACTATGAAAGTGATGACTTCCCACCTGCACAGCCACCCTCCCAACTTCACCCCCCAACATACTCTTTGTGCACAACCCCCCTCCCCCGACACACCTACCTCCCCACCTGCACACTGAACATCCACCCACCATACACACCCCTCTCATCCACCCATTGAACAACCCCCCACCTGCACCCCCATGTGCACATCCCCCTCCCCTAACTCCACTTGAAAATCCTTCCCCCACCCCCACATATACACCCCCACCTCACCCGCCAACAGACTCCCACCTGCCCACCCCACCCCCAATTCTGCACACTCCCCTCCCCCACCCACATGCACAATCCCCCACCCCCACCTACCCCCTTACACTTGCAAAACCACCCCCACCCCCACCTGTACATCTCGCCCCCCAAACCTCACGCCCAATAGACTTACCCCACTTTACAACCCACCTACACATCCCCCTTCACCCACGGCACATCCCCCCCCACCTGCACAGCCCCACATGCACACCCCTCCCCCCCCACCACCTGCACCCCCACACTTTCACAACCCTCTCCCCCACCCCCATTAGAACAACCCACCCCTACCCCCAACTGTACACCCCCCACCTCACTCCAGTAGACTCCCTCTACACAGCCCCCCCCCCCCCACTAATACCTGCACACCCCCACCTACAAATGCCACCCCCACCTGTACAACACCCCCACCTCACCTACACCTACACATCCCCAACAAATGTTAAATACTTAATATATTACAATTATTTATAAAAAACCTTTTATATGATTAACAACATATCCAAAAAGAATTTACATGGATTGTTCTTAAGAATATCTCTATATGATTGTTATAGTACGATTTTTTACATGTAAACAACCTTATTAACCTCCGGCATATGATAAATAAGTATTATAGGATCAATGTAAACCAAATCGAAACAGACTTAATATTATACATAGTTAAGATAAAATAAATGAATGTCCATAGAAACTAACATATCACCCCGTTAAAAAATGGAAAACCACATACACCACTACCCTAAATGGCCCCTATCCCTTCATATGGTTCACTAACTCTATAAAGGAGTAGCTATAAATATTTAAAATAAAGTTTATTCACACAATCATGATAGTTTAAGTGTAGAACAAAAACAGAAAACAAATCAAATTGAAATTATTAGGTATACCATACCACACTGACCATGGGTTTAGGCCAAATCAAAAAAGAAAAAAAATAGATGAAAAACATTAAACCTAATGCACAACTTAATTATTTGAAACGTAGAACAAATCAATTTCCTGTTTGAATATGAATGTGGTGGAATAAGTTTCAGAGTTAGAGAGATCTGCTTTAGATCTCCTCTTTAGGCCTCTGCTTTAGGCCTACAATCACGTGGATTGGGGATTGGGTCTGTTGAAAAATTAGGAGAAAACATTCCCAATACTTTAAAAAATCTGCTTGGAATGGTATGATTTACCAATGGTTTGAAAAACCATTGGGAAATCCTGCCTAAAACTCACATAGCCAAATGGTTTGATAAAACCATTCGGTAAAACTAATATTAAAATCACATATCCGCACAGTTTGATAAGAACATTGGGTAAAACTCATCTAAAAATATCTATTCCAATGGTTTAGTGAAACCATTGGGTAAGGACCTCTCTAAATCCCCACTCCAATGGTTTATGAAAACTATTAGAAAATTTATGTTGGTATATCATCCATTTACAATAGTGATTTCTAAAGATATTACATGGGTTACCAGATTTGGGAATTTTATATTATTTGTTTCATGTATTGGTTACTCATGTTTATGGGCTCTGTAGAGTGAAATCTCTCACATGTTTCATGTTTTTATATTTATATTATACTAGGTATATTATTTTCTTAGGGGATAATAATCCTTTCACTAATAGCTATTCATGTTCAATGAGAAGGATCACTATTGATTTCTAGAGAATTAATGTACTGTCACTGGCTATCAATGATGGTTTGTGGTACTCAAACATCTTTCTTATTTACCTCTTTGTGGATAATGTTCCCCTATATTAATTCAAATGTCATGTTAGAACCAAATTTTGAGAAATATGTTATATGGAGACTTATCCTTCTTCATTCACCCTTGTGTTTCCTACAAGATGCAATGTAAAACTATATATTGGATTTATCACTTATAATATTTCTACTTCTATGAGAATATCTAGTTTCTCAAATTTATCAAACCATCATGGGTTATTCCTATAATAACCGTGCATTATCTATATCCCTATTTATTCAAGTGTTTGAGAATATCTAGTTCCGTCATTTCCATAATCCATGTTTCTCCCTCTTAATAGTTATATTAGTGGACATTATCGTGGCCTTTTATTTATGGTTTCTAGGTGGCATACTGAGTATGTGTTTATTCACTAATTAATAATACGTAGGACAATATCTGATGTGTCCATGAAAATGGTTTTAATGTTGAATATTTTCTTGGTATATGTGGAGTGTGTGTTTTTTGTTAAGAGATGTTGTTTGGGGTTTTTAGTGGATTTGGTGTCATTTGAGGTTAGATATATTGGGAGGTAGTAGATGTAGGTGACCATCAGGCTTGAATCTATCATGTTATGAGTTCTTCATCATTTTAGCATCTATCATGGTGTTTCCTATTTGGTTTTTCTTTTGTGTTTTCATACATTACCATTATAAGGTATGTATTTGTTGTCTATGTGGATCATATAAGTTGTATCTTACATGTATTTTATACTTTTATGTTTTTATATTTAAACTATTGGAAATTTTTATACATATGATATTTGAATATATTTTAGGTTGATAAAGACTATGGCCTTCCATATCATGAGTTATTCCTACTCAGGGACATTCACCAGGTCAAGGACCCTTAAAGTTTGTATTTTGGGAGAAAATTTGGCTTCATACCATCCCGATTGAGGACCTGATGAGATGGGTCATGTCATGTTGGTATCAAATTATGTGTATGCTAGAAAATTATTTCTCTGTTAAAAATCCTATGATGAATTGTTTTGGAATTTAAGGATATGATGTTAATGTGTTCTCAAGGTTTTTATTATAATATGGAGATCAGTATTTGTGTGATGACAAGTGTATCCTTTTAATAGATTTATTATAACCCTTTAGTTGACCTAAAACTCTTAGAAATTTATTTTTGGTTATAGGTTAGTAGGTATATGCATCTTATAGTGTGTAATTAGTTTTTCATGTTCTGCGTTCGTCAAACCATCTAGATTTCAACTAATTATTATTTTTTCTTCGTATTAATTGAAGGATTAACCTATATATAGAAATAATCATTTTACAGTTTATTATTTGATGATCCCATGCCTGTAGTTAGGTATCTCTAAACCAATTAATGACTGATTTATATTTTTTTTCAAGACTTTCTTGAGAGGAATTCATACCCCATGATCAAATGAATTTTATCTCCCTATCATATTTGGTGAAAATTATTTCTCATGTAGTATTTTTTACCAATAACAACTTCCCTTCTAGTATCAACCATTGTGGTTGTGATGGTATATTCTCTCATGTGTTTCCTTAGTGGTTATTGACACTGATTGTATATAACAACCCATGGACTAGGGAAATGGTTTTCACAGTTTCCTTATTCCTTGGAGTGGAAAAATTTTATAATAGGATGAGGGTTTACTGGATCATTTATATCTCCCATCCCAGTGGTGGATTTCACCCATCACCAATCACTAGTTAGGATCCCTTGTTTTTTGAAACTAATCATTTTGCTCATCCCGTTTAGGAAATTTCAATGTGCTTCATCCCCAAAATTTGACAAGTGGGTGATGAGATTTCTTAAAACCATTATATTTATTGATAATTCCACCATAATTAAAATCCACTTCCCCATTATTTTATTAATGAGACCCTTGGGATTCCCTGGTCTCCATTTTTTAATTTAAGGGTGCAATGATAAATTTACTAATAATTTTCAAATTCCAAGATTTGAAAAGCTTTTGTTGATGTATATTTAGTCCACCATAGATTATTTAAAAATCATGTTTCAAGGTAAATACAATTATGGAGTCATATATTGAAATTATTCTGAACTATTCCTTTTATGAATTGATAGGACCTTATTCTTTTCGTTGAGGATAATGAAGTCCCTCTCAATTTTTACACATAGATTGAGAGAAAATATTCATAGAAAAACATTTTTAGGAATTCAATATACCCCATTACTCTAATATCCTCCTTGGGATATATATTATGGACTAATTCCCACCATTAATCAACTTACCATTCCATATAATAAATTTCATGTATGACATCATCTTTCTTAGAGCATGAAGGTTGGAGAATATCTTTTCAGTGGATTTGATATATTATTCTACAACTAAAGGATCAGAATATCAACCAAAAATCATAGAACATTTTCCCATAAAGGTATCACTTTTGTATTTCTCATTTATAGGGGTATTAGTGTTTTCTCTAGATTTATGTTTTGGTTAAAAAACCGAGTAAAATGTGGAATCACAGTCAGAACATTTTTTATTCCCTCTCCCATTGGGGTGGAAAACTCATTTGGGAATTCAGGACATTACCCATCATATTGGTGTTTGATACAGTTCCACCTATTTTTTTCTATTAACTAATATAAATGAAAAATTATGGATGAGTACTTTTAATATATTAAACATATAAACATAAATCCATTAACATTAATTAATAAATCATAATTGGCATATATTATGTATGTTATGTTCTAGGATTCAATATATGTTTTCCATGATCTATTTCATAACGTAAAATATTTTTAATATTTTTTCCCTTAATAATGGTTCATAATTGGAATTTAAATTTACCAAATAATATCATAGAGTATATTAAAACTAGGTGTTCAGTAATCCCAATTTCCATACACCAGTTCTTGATCAAGTCTAGATTAATATGGTGTTTTAGGTGTTGAATCCCATAGGTGCATCTATGCTAGATCCACATAAAAATGAAGTATATGGACATGGATTTATTATATTATATCCCACATACTCTATACTTTACCAAAATTTGTGTATTTTCTTATATTTAGTCTTATACCTATGAATTTCACTAGAGTTTTTCTAATTATGATACCAAAAATAACTAGTCCTTTCCCAAATAAAAACAATGGAAACCCACATTTTTAATAGACTTTGTTTCATGATTTGTTACATAATGTTTCAAATTATATAGTTACAGACTATATTCAGGTCTATTTTATTTTGGAATTAGGTAGATAACACATCGACTTAATACCTATAAAAACTAAATTATTGAAATCTTTCTTAACATTCTGATAAAATTCCATTATTCATAAAACATTATAGGATAACATAGAGATATACAATAGGAAGGGGTGAGCTATAAATCTTATTAAGTGAATAAAGAAAGCTTGAAATATGGTAATGAAATACATATGAGCTAATAGGAATAAAAATGTAACATAACATGTGAGAATCATAAATGTGAACAATGAGGAATGATATAACATGATTGACTAAAGGAAATATGGAAATGTAGAAAAAACATAAAACATGGAATCCTAATAATAATTCAAGTTCAAACACAAATATAACATAACATAATGTGATTAGGATAAATCATTATGCACCATTCATGGAATTTCATTAGATTAAAATAGTTCCCAATGCATTAGAGTGTTATACAGGAACACCAATCATAATATTATCATACATAGGCCTAAGTGTGCTTCTTATATAATATAACATAATAATATTTTTCATATATATTATCCCCATAATTTTAAATTTTGGTTTTATACTTGTAAGTACCAGATAAAAGAAGAATATCTACATAGAGTTGAACAACCTTGACTGTAAATGGGTGTGTAAATTCACTTCACAATCATTTTGATTGATAAATTTCAATGAAACTTTGAAATTATTCTGGATATATCATCATTTATAAATTTAAATGAAAGAATGAGGTGTGTGAAAAAACATACCCTGAAATTATGAATTGTATATCAAAGAGATTAAATTATAGAAGGTTCTTGAATAAATATGAGAAAGAGAGGGTCCCTTACCATGAATGGGTGTTTCCAAAATCTTGAGAGGATCTACTTGAGTGTTTGGGGGAACCATGGGGGGGATCCTGAGAGAACATAAATGAGTGATGTCCCAATTCAAGGTTTTTAGTGACAATAAATGAGAGCATTGATGGATTTTTTAGAAAAAGAGAGAGGAATTATTTATTATTTCCTAAACATAGGTTTTGGACTGAATAAAGTTTAGTAATAAAAACCAAAAAATATCCCATGTTATTTCCACAAGGTTACTAACAAATATGATTGCTGTTAATTATTATATAATTCCCAGAAATGAACTAAAAAATATTAACCTTTCTGATATAGATGCATGTTGTTTTTACATTGAATTCATTTTAAAACCATAATATTTAATATTGGTATAGAGTATTCATAAATTATTTATAAAATTAATAAAATAACCTAAAAACTTATTTTACAAGATTAATATAGAATATCTATTGGATACCTTTCAATAATATGTTACATCACTTTTGGATAATTATGATTTTAAAATACATGTTGTATAAATATACTATATTTAATTTTTATAGGAAAATTTTATTGTCTTGGAATACTATAAAAATTCACTATTTTATATTTTGATGTGATGAATCAAAATATAATATTTATTTTATCCAAATTAACATCTAATTATTAAAATTTATATTTTTAAACCAAAATCTTTTTTTTTGAAAGATAAAGGTTTCATTTACAATAATAGTTTTTTGACCCTTATAAAAACAAATGTTACTTTGTAAAATTATATTATAAAATATACTTAACTTTTATTATTTCAAACAAATAGTTTTATAAAATATAATTTATTTGAAAAATTCATGAATTCATCAAAAGGAATGTATTAATTGAAGTTGATTATAAAAAAATATAATTCATGTTTTGTCATATCAAAATAAAACTTTTATCAAAATAATTATTTAAATGTTTAAAAATTAAAATTAATAATGAATGAATATAGTCATTATTTCATACAAAATAAAATCCAAAAATTCATTTTTTAAAGTAACGATAAATATCCCTTTTTTATACCGACAAATTCACTATTGGTGTAATGTGAAATGATGATATTTTCTTGGTGTGCTTCAGTGAACATGTTTTGGGCCATGTTCCTGATGATCTTGAACATCTCCCATAAATTATTAGACTCATGCATTAGTTATTGAATCTTGTATTGTTATTTTCAAGCTTAAATCCTAGAGATGCCACCACCCTCATATTCTCTAATAGAGGAGATTAATAATATATGATTATCATTCTCGATGACATTACTTATATCATCTGTATCAATGGACTTTATCATAATCATATATACAGTAATCATATTATTTAAATCAAATGACTAAATTATCAATAGTTATATTACATAATGGTATTTAAAATATCATAAGATGTCATATTTGGTAATTTCCAATTTATTTCATTTATTTTCTAAAACATCATTACTTAATGATGAATTTATTTATTCGAAGATAAGGACATTCATTGTAAATGTTTGGACTATTTTAGTTATTCTTGGTATTAGAGCACGATTATCCATCTATTGGAAATTAAGAAGAGAAAACATTATTTAGAACCCTAGGTATAAATCTATGAGGTATATAACATCATAATGTTTCTATAATTATAATGTATGGCCAGGGGTAAAACTATGTTTTCATAGGTTTAAATGAATGTTTTTATGATTTAGATACCTTATTGATGATTTTTCATGATTGAAAACTATATTAAATAATTTCTGATGGTAATATTAACCATTTTTTATTTAGTTATTATTGAGAATATAATGAAGACATTGAGTAGAAAAAATGTCCACTCAAATATTGAATTTCTCTATTTGAGATTAGTTATGTGAATTCCTGTATACAAAAAAAAATATCTAGTAATGGTAATTCATATCCCGGGTTATTAGATATCAAATTAGATGTGATAACCCTAATGGTAGAATGATTTTATCTCATTTTTATAAGTATTGTGTCGTTTATGTTTATGGGAATGTGTTTCAATGAAACATTTTAATTCTTCCACTAATTAAATTCAATAATACGTCAAGCATGGATTGATTTTATTTAAAAAACAATACCACATGAATTATTGAGTAAAGGAAGTTACATTTGATATTCTATAAAAACCTATAATCTATTTTTGTGTGATGAATAAAATGAACTTATTGTAGAAATTAAACAGAAATTATGGTCAGTATTCCTATTTAAAAGGAGGGTTTTACTCATATGGTTAAAGAGAAACTCAAAATAAAATATATTAATATTGAGATAGATTTTATTGGTGTATTTATGGATGTTTTTTAGTTTCTTCTAACGAATTAGGATTTTGATTTCTATATATAAATCATACATATTTCAACACATATTTAAAAGACTCCATATATAATATCCTCGATTAATTGGAAATAATTAATTAAGAAACATTAGGAATCTTATTAATGGGGATTCATTCAACCAATTGTGTCACCAAGTGGGGTAACTGTTCTATTTTATATAAAAAAAGATTGATTAATGATACATTTTTTCAAATGATAAGAAATAAAAAAACCAGTATAAAGAAATAGAAGGTTTTTCCCATATTTATGAATTTTATATCTACTTAATAAACCTAAATACTTTTATAGGATTTATCTTTATTCTGGATATCCTCAACTGATGGTTATGATGGGGGATATACCCAAGATGGAATTTTTTACTAGGTATGGACTTTATAAATTTAAAGTGATACAATTTTTATTTTTGAGTTCCTCTAAAAATATTTATAGAATTAATTAATATATAATTTAGAAGTTAATTTTATCAATTTATGTAAGAATTTATAGAAAACATTCTTATTTATTTAAAGAGAAAGGATGCATGTGAAGGTTATTGTAGAATTTTTCTAATGAACCTATAAGAGGATAATCTTTATAAAAATTTTACCAATACTGAATTTTTTCGTTGAAATGTTTCATTCATGGGTTTTATAATCTCCTGTTAGGTTATATTAGTAGACCTTTGAAATATAGATGTCATTTTATATCTTCTATTTCTAACCACTTGAACTGATATCTATAGATTTCGTTGTTTGTATGTATATTATATGTCCTTTGAGGTGAAATTTTCCTAGCTATTGAATCCACATACAATATTATCTCGGAAAGGAGCTTAGATATTTGAACATATGAATGTTAGGAATATTCTATGGAATTGAATGAGAGGCTAGTAAGCACAATGTTCATAAATAACTCTACATTTGATATATTTTTGAAATCTATAGTTATTCATCAAAGAACATATTGGTATATTTCATCATGTATAATTATATAGTTATAGCCTATAAATCATGGAAATTTAAGTTTCATAAGAAAAATGACCCACCTCATGATTTGTTGTTACCTACAATAATATGTTCATTATTGATTTTCGAGAATTATATCAATGGGTAAAATTTTGATTTATTTGATGATTATAAAATTTTAATTTATATTTCTACAAAAAATAGATGAACATGAACCAAATAAGATGTTTGGGTATGATTAATTATCATGATATCTCTATGAATTACTAACCTAGGAAAGTGAAAAGTGTGCAATATTCTCTTAGGTGAAAGGATCATGATTTCATGTCTGTGATGAGTAATAAAAAATATTTGATATTTATGGACATAAAATGGATGGATAAAAAAATATAGAGTAATTTGAGAAATTATATCTTTCTCAAATGAGTTTTAAACCATATATCCACATGAATATTAAATAGGAACTGAAACAATATATAATGATTAAAAAGAAAAAAGAAATATTCCTATGTTAAACCTTGATATTAATGGAAAAATAAGATTCAAGAACTGTGTAACACTCTCTTTAGAAACATATATAATGAAATATTTTTAGATGAATATTAAAATTCTTAATTATCTATTCATCCTAGAAGTAAGGATATATATATAAACCTGACATAGTATTTTGGTTTGGATTGCATTTTGAGAGATATTACAGAGTTTATTTCTCAGTGGTTGGTATATAAGAATGTTAAGGCTGAGAGATATAATTCCAATGGGATTTAACTACCATTCCCATAATATAATGTAAATAGAAAAAATCACCATTGATTTTGTTTTCAGAAAAGCCAAAAAAATATTGAGGGTATAAAGATATATTAGTTATAGTCAATCGCCTTACAAATCCCGCACAATTCCTTTCCATTAAAGAATATTTCCAAAGAGAAGTAATTACATGGTATTATATTAATTAAGTGGTAAAATTTTTAGTTTTACAATTATACATTGAATCTACTATAGATATTATATTAACATCAAATTTTTCTAGAAGTCATTAGCAGGCTCTAGATAAAGAGTTATGTTTTAAAAATTCTTTTCCTGCTTAGATATATGCTCAGTATGAGAGGACCGTTGAAAATATATAATATATGTTGATATTTTACTCTATGCATTTAAACGTTTTTTGGGATCGACACCATACATTAGTAGAGTTTTAATACAATAATATATTTCAATTTAGTATTCATATGGATCCCTATAAAGCCCTCTATGGTAGGAAGTTATGAACTCCAACGTGATAGAATGAAGTTAGAGAAAGCTATATATTGGGTCTTTATCTAGTGGAGGAAATAGAGGATAAAGATAGAGCCATTAATCATCACTTAAGAGAATCCCACTGTTTGTAGATGTATTATGCTAGAAGTTTTTGGGATAACATAGTGTTTGAAGTTGGTGATAAATTATTCTTTTGAATTATCCCAAGGAACATGGTGGTATGATTTTGAATTATGGTAATGTTAAGAAATAGAAACACTAGCTTTCTATATATTGATATTACATAATTATAGATGGATATTCATTATAATACATGAAAACAAAATCCTGAGAATAATAAATGTATAGTTCTATTGGAAACGTGGTAAAATAATTAATTGGTCCATAAGTGAGATAAATAATCTCCCACTATGTTATTCATAACTATAACCCCTATTATATATATGAAACATAATATTATTCTTCTAATATTAGGGAAAGGAAACATAAAGAAGGGTGAGATCATAAACTCAATAATTGCAAAAAAAATGGAGATAACAATATAACATGAGTATACGGGTTTGACAAGATGATAATAATATATGAAAACCATACCCTTCATATCATATATCTTTAACATGATTAATAGAAATAATCATGGAAATTAATATGATATGAATCATATTGTAATAAATAAACATCATCCATGAGAGCATAACATTGGATTTGGATAGATATGTGTATAATATACATAATCATAGAAAATATTACATCAAGGATAACAACAAAGACATTCATAACACCTTAGTCTTGGGATAACCACTCATGTAATAGCTTCTTGATTGGGAGAAGCAGCCAGGTACCATCTTTAGAGATTGGGATAACCTCTCATGACCACTATATTAGGCTTCAGATAACTTCTCATATACCATTTGAGGAAATTTAAGATTAATCATTACCTAATGAATTGGAGGGAGATATAAGTTCAACCAGTCACATGATGAAAATCATGAATATATTAGTTTTTAGATCATAACAAATCATCATATTAGAACCGATGGAAAAAATAGATATCATAAAATTTTCATCATTTCCTGAATACATAACTTAAATAAATCATATTCAGGTTTCATAAATAATTTTATCATTGTATAACCCATAGAAGAGAAACTGGTTTCATAAACATCAATCCATATTAATAAAAAACATTTAGAGAATGAATATGAATTATATTCTTATATCATATCCTAGTAAGGAATAAGTAACATCACCAAATTTCATCTTATATAGAAAATAATTTTGAAACACCATTTAAAAAATTTCATTGGGAACAAAGAATTTCTATCAAAATAAGTTTTAAAAACCAAAAAGTCATAAATAATTTTGGAAATCATCATCATTGAAAATAAAAATTAAATATTTTAAAGTAATCTTGATGAATTAATTAAACCATTTCTGTAGAAAAATATCCTTCCAATTTTGAAAATAAATTCTCAAAACATAAATATTTTTAAAATACTTTTTTTCAAAAATAACCTTTAAAACATAGAAATGAAGATTAAAAAAAGGCCATGATAGTGGGAAATTTCATTTATTATGTACATGTTAAAAATGATTCCCTTACATTTTTTGTAAAATCCAAACATATTTTGTTTAAAAAATGACATGAGTATTTCTTCCAAAACCTTTTGTATGAAATAAAACATGGGAATAAATCTCTTCAAATAATAATTTTTTTTTAATTTTAAATAAATATTTTTCAAATTTTTTAGAAAATATTGTTTTTTAAGAAGATTTATTTTTGACCAAAGAGAGATATACAAATTATTTTTCATAGAAAAATAATAATCAACTCTAGAGTATATAATTAGATGAAAATAGATAGAAATCATGTATTCTCAAGAAAAAATGGGTAATAAAACACATGATTTTCATGAGATATATTACATATGTTATTATCAGAAGAAACATAACCATAAACTATTATAATCAATGATGATATTGTAACATAAAATCAATACTACTTTGGTATCTTTGCATTGTAAGACCCATGATTGAATATTATCAAGTGAAACTAATACTTTAATGATAAAAGAAAAATTAATAAAATTACATATCAAAGGGGCTTGATATATCCATTTTCATGTAATATAGGTTTATAATATTATATATGTCTCAAAGAAGGAAAATTAATGGAAAAGTCCCTTACCACTTTAGTAATATTGGAACTATAAACCCCAAGAAAGAGAGATCATTAAATGGATATTTAAATCCAAAATAATCAGTATAATAATAATAAAATATATTAATTTTCATTATATACACTACAAAAAATAAATAGGCAGTGAATATGGCATGAGTCTTATAGAAGTAAAAATAGGTGAGATAGTAATCACTTCCCACAAGTCCCGAATTCCACCATAAATTTTTGAAACTCTAGTATAATAAATATAAATATTTTATAAATACTTTCAATAACAGAAAATATATATATCATAATACATATTATTTACTTATGAACATCTATTACCCTTCTATTAACAATTCCTTGTAAAAGTCATGTTTCTTGCAATACATGCTTTTTTGTGTATGTTTTTATTTGATATTTTAATTCTTATTACTCAGATCATGATTTAATAATAAAATAATTTTAACCATGATTTATCTATGAGATATATTAAAAATAAATTTATTTAGTTATATCTATAAAAGATAGATATAGAAAATTAAATAAAACTTCCACGGAGATGGAAGGTCATAAAACACATGAACGATGATTCGATTTTCACAATGTAAATAAAAAAAGAAAGGTATATAATAGATTAAATTTCTATAATAATTTTTATTTCATCAAAATAACACATTTTTATTAAACCCATAATTACTAAATTCCATGTAAAGCGTGAATAGATCACATCACTTTGCATGGTGGTAGTCTGCCGTACACACGAATGATGTTATCGTTTTCCCAATGAATTGATATTAAGATGGAACATGTTATATCATGATTAAAAAGAATTATAATATAATATATATGTAATATAAAAACATTTAATCCATCATTATATTTATTTATGTGAGGTGGTAATTGAAAAATTAATGATATCGGTTCGCGATGCGGTCGTCTTCCATACACAGAAATGATTATTTTATTGCAAATTAGATGGAAACTGATATTTTTTTGAGTGATTAACCTGCCATTATCAACCTATTAATATATTTATGATACTAAGGTTACTATCTCATCATCTATTAATAATAATATAAGTATATAGAGAAATAAATAAAATAAAAATGCTCAATGAAGAATATTACCTCTTCTTTAAATATCCTCCTTATATTTCAACCAAAAACCTTCCAAGGTAGGATTTCTTACTAAATTAATGCATCATGACTGAAAAAATGGAATTAAATAATTTATTTGGGTAGTTCATTTCAAATACAATGGTTCTTTTTGTTGTGATGAGGATAGGATAAGGGGTGATGTTTATAAGTAATGTTATTGGAACACTTGAAATCTTCTATAAAGAATAAGGTGTACTCACATTTTTCATATGTAACAAAGAAGAAAAATGAAAAATTATAAATCCTTTAAGATATAATGTTCAATTATTTCAATATAAAGGGTTTAAGACATGTTTTAGGACATTCATAGCCATTATCAATATACTTTTACACTACATAAACAGATTTTTACCTTAACTATGATAAATAATTTCTAATGTTTTTACTATTTACTAAGAAAAAAATTATATCTACCATACTAGATAATATAAAATTTCTAATTACTATTATCAGATCAATTTTTCAAAATTCCATTCATATTAGTGTAGAAATATAATTTAAAATTAATCCTCCAAGCATGACAAGAAAGTTAGCTTTCAAATGGAAAATGTTGAAGTGTTTAAAAAGTTTTTATACGAAAATTAAATATTAAAATTATTCCAATTATAAAAATTGGATTAATATATGTATAAGTAAATTAATTTTTCTTTTTAATCCCTATTAAAATAGTTTTTTATAATATTAGAAAAAAATTAGAATTATTAATAAAAGCCATTATTTTTTTGTTATTTATTGAAAAAAATATTCTCTAAAAATTCTTAACAATATTCCAATATATATTCTTATTTTATGATATAAAAAATTAAAATGATTTTTAAAATAAATTTTTCTAAATTGTTAAAATATTAATTTTAAAATATGTGTATAAAAGGTGAAAAAATTCTTTTTTGAAAAATACTGTTTTAAGCGTTAAATTGAATTTATTATTTCTTCTAGAATAGAAAAATCAAAAGATGAATGATAAAGTATTCATTGAATATATAGTATATAAATATCATTAAAATCCTTATCGATTGTTTTTAAAAATTTAATGATGTAATGAATATCTTTTCACATTACAATAGTTTTTCAAAAAAATCCTTTATTTTCAAGTAGTTTTTATTTTAATTAATCATTAATTGGTCACCAAATAATGAATTATATATATATATATATATATTTAACTCATGTATTATCCTAATTTAGTTAATCCTACACATACCCATCATTCTAATGGATTTATCATAATATAAAATTTAAATATACATATTTTGATAGTATTTCACATTTTTTATAAAATTGTAATTGTGTGTAACACTAGCTAAAATCAGTTTTTCATGTAACAAAAGATAAAACCAGTCTTGTTTTTAACAAAATACATTCTTGATGATGGTTATATCAAAACAAATAAATGATATTAAATTTATTTTACAAAATTTATATTTCTTAAAATCAATGGTTGTTACATTCTACCCATGATAAAATGATTTTCTCTCCCAAAATTCATCTCATCAATCAAAGGATTGACATTGTGAATTTACTTCATTGAATCCCAAATCATATAAATGAATAAAAAAATTACAATTGAAAGGGAATGATAGAAATATAAAGGTAACATAAATTATCACATAACTAGGTTTCTAAACAGGAGAACATGTGTGTGATATGAAGATTTGAACATGGAAGAAAAATTAAATGTATTAATAATGATGGCATGGGATATAGATCATTGGCCACAATAAAGTGAATGATCTTGTGAAAATCATGAAACACAAACCACAATCCCAATATCTGTAAAAATAGACATTTATATCATCATAATTGGTGGTATTGGGATAAAAGTTTATTTTATTATGCTTTTCCTAATGATGAATTTTTTTTGTAAGAAGATTTAAAAACTTTATTTCCCTCCATCTAATAAAAAACATTTGACCTAATGATTTTTCCTTGATCAGTTTACACTTCATATATTTCTCCAAGAAATGATGGTGAATTATTTATTCCACATGAACTAACGGAACATAATATCCATAAAAACTGAAAATTCATTCGGTCTTTATCTACTTATCATCACACAAAAATGGGTAGAATAGGTTATCCAATATGAATAAATCATCATATGGTGATGTGATGAATTAATTTTCAAATCCTTGTAAAAAGATCAATATACACCATTTAATTGATAGTTGTCTTTATAGCACTTCCTAAAGATTAAAATCCAAAACTATAGAAATAATATCACTAAGTTATTTAACGTAACTTATCCTTAATCCCATAAAAAACATGAATTAGCTCTTAACTATCACATATGAAACATGTGAATACCTTCATCATTTATTTTTCATAAAATAGGGTAATAAACTAAATTACAATAATAAATTATTAACACAATACATTTTATAAATTCCATATATAAGACACGGATTATTGGATATATTCCTTAAATAAAAAAATAATGTATTCACCATTAATGACAGAATAAACCAATTTCACAAAAAATAATTAATCATTTCTAAGGAAATCAGTATTATCAAATTTACATTATCCATATCAATCATCTATTTATACCAATATCATTATAAAATTATCATGAACATATTAATAGTTATCTTTCCATTAATGATGTGTTTTCCATCACTATAACCTTTCCATTAAATCACTTTACAAGGTCTTCATAGTCATTAAACATATTCTTTATACTCCATGATGAAAAAAATATACTGAAATTTCCATATACATTTCATCATTATTAAATTACAATTCATAAACACATCTATCATCAGAATTCATTATTAATCTATTAATATGGATATTTCATCTTATTCCTTAATACCACTTTCTTGAAATTTTATGTTTGAATCTTATATTGCCTCAATGTAAATTTAATCATTATTCATATGTTTATCCTAAATATACTCATTGAAAAACTGATACCTTTAATATGTCATTCATAGTGTCTTCATCATTAGTAGTATGACCATTAATCATAACACCATATTGATTCCCTTCAATATAATTCCCCATAAAACATAAATTTTCAGAATTCCCATACATTCTACATTTCAAACATTCATCCATTGATAATACCTTAGGTATACCAATATTCACATCCATTGTGTTAATTGAATTTTTATTTTCCATCTTTAATTAATTACTCTATTCCCTTCTTCTCCCAATATGAAATATCTTTCCATTCCTTTGATAAATTCCTTATAGTGCTTCTTCCCACTTTATCAATATATAGGAAACTAAAAAATATTTCTTCTATAGTCTCCACCACCCAATCTTTCAGGGAAATCTATCCTTCTCTGCTTTCATGAGTCCAAGAGTTGGATAATGTGAAATTTTTTAATTTTATATCATGATAACTAATTATGAATAATCACAATATCATTCAGTATAATCATCCCCATATTTAGTTATTCATCAATACATTTTTTATCAAATTCAATGTTCATCAAGTTCCAGTTGATTCCCCCCATTTTCTACAACCATAAACCATAGTCCGAGTAATAATATTTATAGAATGAAGGTACATAGTCATGAAAAAAAACTTATATGATGTCTGAATCATGACTCATTCATTTTAATCTAGGAAACCACAATATTATCCTAGTTCATTCGTGTTCATTATTTATTTATTTCCTTCGTGTTGGTTTTTAAAGAGTTTGTAAATTTTCAAAAAAAACATCCATCGAGAGTGTCAAACGAGGTGGGTATTGAGGCCCATTTTTATGCACCAGGTGATGATAGATTCTACCTCAATACACAATTTTCAATAATTGTAGCACTAGTTGCATTGTTTCTGTAGCCACATCTACTTTTAATATCTATACTCGGATCTAAATTAGTAGAAGCCACTCCCTCTATAATTTTCCAAAATTCTTGGACACGTTCTAATTATATAATTCCTCTTTATACATATCCCTAGAAATATACTTATAAATATCCCAAGGTATCTCACTAATGTTTTCACACCCTAGTTTCTAAAGTTTTACTAAACCATTCCTATTATAGGAACTATAGTGACCCCATATTTTCATATATAGGATTTATATCTTTTTTATTGAATATTTATTACATTACAAAAACAAAGACATGAGGATCGTTAAGGTACAATGCCTTTGGAAACATGGACACATAAACAACTGAATCATTAGTGATTGAAATCATATCTCACTATTTTCTTCATAACTAGAACCCTTTCTATACGTACAAACATAATACCTTTATTCATATATTTGGGAATGGAAACATAAGAATGTCTGATATCATATACTCAATAAATATAAAAAAGGGAGATATCAATATAACATGATTGTAGAGGTATGATAACATGATAATATCATTTGGAAACCATTCCTTATATTTTATAGATCATAAAAATGATTCATTGTATAAAGCTTGGCAGTTCATAAGATATGAATCATAATGGACTAAAAAAATGTGCACCATAAGAGACAAATATTAGAATATGAAATAGATTTGTAGAGCATAAATAATCATAGAAAATAAAATGAAATGGATACTTTACATGATATAAAAGACATATTAACCATGGGCTGGCCACCCATGTACCTTGTTAGAGAATGGGATGACCTCCTATATACCAACTTTTAGGCATGGGATAAACTCTTGAATACCATATTTTTAGCTTTTGATAACATCCCATATTCCATTTGAGCTCGTATAAAACTAATAAATATCCTAATTCATTGGATGGAGATATATTTCCCATCCTTCACATTAGGAAAATCATAGAAACATGTTCCAAAAGATCAAAAAAATAATCATATTTGAACCAATGATGATAATTGGTTTTTAAAATCATATCATTATTTTATAAAATCGTAACACATAAAAAAATAAGTTTGTTTCATAATAATTTTCTATTAGTACAACTAGTGGAAAATAAATAGTTTTCATAAAAATAATTCAATCATAAAAATACCATTTAGATAAATAATATGAATTGTATCTTTGGATCATATCCCTAGTAAGGCATATGTAACATCAAATAATAACATCTTAGAAGGAAAATGACATTGAAATATCTTATTAAAAATTTCATTTGAATAATAACATTTATTTGAAAATAACTTTTAAAAAAACATTCATAAGACTATTTTGAAATCCTATTCTTATAATATAATCATTGAAACATATTACGTAAGTATTAGAATAATTTAAATAATTTCATGAGGAAAATATTTTCTACATTCTAAAATTCACTTTTTAAAAAAAATTGAATATAATTTTCATTAAAAATATATCTTATGATTTAGTAGAAAATATTCAATGAAAATAGTGGTATGTATAGATTAATATTGAATTATTTTGGTAGAAGATAATTAAATATTCCTTTAATAATTTTGTTTAAATCAAATATGGTATTATTTTGAAAACAACATGAAGACAACATTAAAGAACATAAAATGTAAAACATGGATAACATTCATTATTAAATAATTTGTAAATTCTAAAACAGTTTTTAAAATATTTTTAGAATACAAATTTTTTGAATAAAAAGGATATTATTCTAAAGATAGAAATAAGGATTATTTTTCTTGAAAATATCATTTTGAACTATTAATTACATAAATAAAGAAAATAGAGGGAACCCGATCCTGATGTCATAGAAACAAGATAATCAATGTTTTTAGTTTCTTAATATATATATATATATCATATTATATAAAAATGAAAAACATAATCATCAATAATTTGGATAAATGATAAAATTTTAAAATAAAATAGTTATTGCTTAAGTAATATTTAATTGAAATACCTATGAAATAATATTGTTAAAAGAAACATACAATATCAACAAAGTAAATAAATTCGTATAATGTAAAACCCGCAATTTTCAATGAAATTTTTTTCTTGATTCTTTGGAATTTTATGAGTCTGTGGCTTCTGACGGTGCCTGATTCTGAGGCATGGTGTGCCAGGAATTAATTTCGGATGTTTTGTTCGGGTACGTTCCGTAAACGTACGTGCGAGTTTTTACATCTTTTGAACCGGTGCTTGGAATTGAAATTCGAGGGCACCGATGAACTCACAACGCGAGTAATTGATTAAGAAGATCTTTACCGCAGTTTCGTTTTATGCGGGTTGAAAGTTAATTTTTTTGGTTTAGTTAAAAAGTTAAATAAAATTGTTTAGAACAATATTATTCATCATGGTAGTTAAATCCTACATGGGGAAGTTAATGGTGGGGCCCACCCCCACATAACTTCCCATGTGTGGATATTTGTAAGTTGGGGCCCACACAAGCCCAAACCTTTCATCTCCCTTGAAACCCCCCTTTAACTCCCTTGAATTTAATTACATGAATCCTCCTCTCATTTATTAATGAGGAACCTCTCCACCTCCCACCGATTGAAGTTTCCAACCCATTTAATTAATAGCCTTACTAATTAAGTGCCACCACTATTTTTAATTGATCTTTGATTTTCATGGGTTAATAAAATAATAGCATGAGCTATTATTTTAGATTGGAAAATTGTTGTGTTGGAAAACATTTTGGTGGGAGAGCTCTTGAGAGGATTTAGAAGGAAGTTTTCTTCTCCGATGAAGAACACCAACCTTCGACGAAGAATG
The DNA here is from genome assembly GCA_963277665.1 of Viscum album. Classification (NCBI taxonomy): domain Eukaryota; kingdom Viridiplantae; phylum Streptophyta; class Magnoliopsida; order Santalales; family Viscaceae; genus Viscum; species Viscum album. The sequence goes on along the minus strand of OY728139.1, from coordinate 112,892,682 downwards.
ACTCCGATGAAGAATGCGAAGTCACTGAAAACATGCCCTTTTCTTCTTCTTCCTCCACTTCAAGGTAGGAGACACCACAGTGGGGGAACTTCACCAACAAAAACATTCTTTCTTCCTCCGATGTCGATGAATTCGACACCATTCTTCCGCGATGTCGTTCTATCGCGATGCTTGCCTCTTTCCGTGTCTCGACGATGCGAAATGTCATAATCGAGGTAGGGTGGATTTCTTAAATTATATTTCAATAAAATTGTTATTCGTTCTATGTGAAACCATCTTTATATTTGGCTAATTGAAAATGCCTAATGCGGAGGGTGCGGGCCGAACAAAAACGACCCAACGACACTCCGCAGGTTGTTTGTCTGTGTGTGGATGGACGAGCGATGACAAAACGGGGCCACAACAGCAATTTGAAGTCGTCGCAGTGAAGAGAGGGTCCCGGGAGAGCTGTTGGTGGAGATGGTGGAAAAAACGGTCCACCGAAGCATGTTCGGTGGTCCGCGGAAGGCGGCGGTGACACTGGCAACCGGCAGTGGCAGCGCTCTGCCGGAGCAGACTGTCGCGGCTGACCCGCGGCGTTAGGTGAACCGGAACGGAAAAGCCGTTCCGGATTTTTGTGGCCACGGTTTAATGTTGCGCCAGCTGGGGAGGTCGCGCCAGCCATGCCGGGCCATGCCCTACAGGGTCGGACCCGGACCCAGGTCGGGTCGCCCAGTTCGGGCCGACCCAAGGTGGGTTGGGTCGGGTCGGACTGGGCCCAAACCCCCCTTTTTCGGACTAGATTCGTTTAAATGCCCATAACATGAGCTACAAACCTCTGATCGATGCACCTTCAGTTGAGTAGTATTCATTGGATCAAAATGGTCGTTTAGAAAAATTACAGTCAAGGTTTCTGTGAAGTTTGGGTACGGCCGGGTTGGTTCGAACCTGAAACCAACCGGGCCCTTGGAGAAGAAACACTTATAACTTAAGGAGAAGATGTCCAATTGATGTGCTTTCAACTACGTTGGTTTCCTTTTTATTAGAATGTTCTTTTGGCATACTCCACATGAGGTTTGGAAGCAGTTGGTGTATGGTCGGGTTGGTTTTTTCTTAAAAACCAACCGGGCCCCTAGAACGGAAAAGCCAATAACTTTCAGACCGCACATCCGTTGGACGAACCATCAGTGGTTCTGGTAATCTATTTTAGAAATGATCCTTTTGAGTGTACCCCATGGGATTTCGGGGTACAGTTGAGTTACGGTCAGGTTGGTTCGTAAAAAAATCAACCGGGCCACCGGGACAAAAAGGCTAATAATTCACAGACCGGGCGTCCGATTGACGCACTGTCTATTGAATTGAGACCCCTATGATGAGGTGGTACTTTGTGATAATTCTTCTTGAGACTTATTGATACTTGGAGTATCGGCATGAGGATCGTGAATTGGACCCTCTCAGTGACGAGCGAGCTGATTACAGAGAGCTAGTAGCTGGCTGAGGCTCGACGACTGCTGATCGATTGACTCAGATTGATTCGGATGGCCCAGTGGGGTGCGCTTGGTTGTAGCAGCAGACCCATGGCAGAGGAGTTCTTGTTTGTAGCGGCAAAACCTTGGTACTTGACAGAAGGAGTACCTCTATAGGCTATGAGGGGGTGTGCTTGGTTATAGCGGCAGACCCATGGTGGGAAACAGTTGGTTGTAGCAGCTAGCCAATAGTACTTGACAGGTGGAGTACTGAAGCAGTCCAAGGTTAATGGGAAGCGCTTGGTTGTAGCGGAAGAGCCACTATAAATGACATAGGAGGATTTCTCCAACAGTCGTGGTTTCGACATCGTGAATAAAATCTTGGTTTGAGATGAGTCAATGACTTTTGTGTTTACCTCAAGATTGAGATGGGTTACTTGATAACTTAGGAATATGTATGGGTTTATACCTAAGTAAAGGTTATATGTTGAGATATTTCTTTGTGGTTTATCCTTTTTGGATTTAGTTAGACCTTGAGGGTATCAGGGTCCCTACTGAGTGTTGTTATACTCACCCATGCATGGGCTATGTCGACACCTCGTTGTGTTGGATGTAGACGACAGACAACGCTGACAGAGGCAGAGTGTACGAGGACTGGATGGTACCCGGAGGTGGACACTCGACTTGATGGCACACGGAGCAGACCGATAGACATGGAGTGCTGACGAGAACATCTGTACCTACCCTTCATGTAGGAACCTGGAGGATGATCCATGAGCTGCTTCACCATTCAGCTGTTTGTCTTTTCAATTGTACTTCCTTTCAGTTATAGCTGTACCTTTCCATTGGTCCTGTATTTCCAGACCCTTTGTACTTTCAGCACTCTTGTTACTACTTTACTTAGTGTTTTCCTCCGCTTGTACTCTAGTTGTGTGTGGGTTACGTTTTATAAAGGCAATGTCGTCCCATTTTTAGGGAGTTATGCCTTTGGTGCTAGTCGCCAGCCCATGGCCTTTGGAAAGCGGGCTTCGGGTAGTCACTAAACGGGCCTCGGGGGACGGGTCATGACATCTTATTACATGTAAATGGGTATTTATATATTCATCATAAAATTATATTGGTTCATAACATACAATATGCCTCAAATAAGTAAAATTCAAACATTAATCGCTTACAAATTCGGTAAGATTTGAACCGTAAACCGCATAGATCGGAGAAAATAAAATTGATTAGTAAATCATAAGAGTTCATAGTATAAAAATAATAAAATATGTTAGTTTTTATTATATACACTATATTAAATAAATATGGGGTGATTATGGAATGTGACTCACATAAGTTAAATATGATATGGGATTCCATTACTGTAAGGCTCGACATCATTTATACACTTTCAAACATCATGTGTAATAAATATAATATTCTAATAAATATATTTAATAAACATAAAAATATATATAATTACATATATGACTTACATATTAAATTTTATTATCCATTTATTATACATATATTAATAATTACTTATTAAAGCCATATTTCAAGAAATAACTTCTCTATTTTTTCTTGTATGATTTGATCTATTATTTTTGGTCCTCATAATCTGATCATGGTACCATAATATCCATAATGATTGAAATTATTTTTTCATTATACTTATATAGTATAAATTTATTTATAGTGATCCATCAAAGGTAGAGATATAAAAATAAATAAAACAATCAATGAGGTGGTTGGTTGAGCATATGCATGAATATTGATTCCATTTTCAAAAGAAAATAAAGAAAAAAAGGTAAATAATTTATTTCTATTTCTGAATCATTTATATTTAATATATATAATATATTTTCATTAAACCCATCCTTATTACCTTCCATATAAAGCATGAATGACTCAATTATCTTCGCAAGACAGTAGTCTGTTGTATACATAAATGATGTTATCAAAAACCAATAGAAAGGAAATTAAGAAGTAAAATATGATATCATGATTCTAAAAGAATAATGAAATAATAAATATCATATATAAATATTTAATTCATAATAATATCTTAACCTGAGAGGTATCAATAGAAAAATGAAAATACATCAGTTCATGAGGCGGTAGTCCTCCGTATGCACGAGGGATGATTTCGTAACCCATTTGATGGTGGATAAGATATTATAGGAAATTAAATTAAAATAAAAGTATATAATTATAAGGAATATATTGAGGTTATCATATGATAATTTTTTTATAAATAATCTATGTAGTTTTGGGAAGACCTAATTTAAAGACACTCGTTGAATAAAGAGACATCCTCTTCAAGTAACCTCTTACTCAAGTAACATCCTTAGGTTTTCACCTGAATCCATACTTGGTTTCATTTATGAACAAAATAATGATTGTAAGATGATATCATGGAATTAAGAATGTGATTTTAAAAGGTAAAGGTCAAAAAATGGGGATTTTATGTGTAATTATTAGAGGAGATGGGTGTACTTGAATATATGAGTTGAGTGAGGTAAATATAATTTTTTAAAATGGAATTTTGTTCCATTTTTTCACATTTCAAAAGGCTAAAAATGGGAAATTATTAAACCCAGAAGTGATAAGTTATAAAAATATTTATATAATTGGTTTTGTACATGTTTTGGGGAATTTTAAATCTTTATCTTCTTTGTTTAGCCCTCGGTAAACCAATTATTACCTCAATCATGGTAAATAATTTGACATTTTTGCTATAAATTATCATAAAATAAAGTAGAACTTGTTAGATAATATATATTATTCTAAGAATAAAATGAATTTTTTCCAAATTACATTCATATTAATGGAATATTTTAATATATAATTAATCCTATCGATGTGTTGATGAAGATGTCATTCAATGAGAAATAGTTCAAAAGATGAAGAAGTTTATATATCCAAATTCAATATAAAACTGATCAGAATGACCTAAATTGCATTAATAGATATATAATTGAACTATATTTTCTTTTGAAACTAGTTTCAAATAGTTTTCATGTTTCAAAAATAATTAAACAATTTTATAATTCTTAATAAAATCATGAATTTTTCATTATTCTTCAAAATATTTATCTAATAATAAAATTTTAAACAAATAATACTAAGATTTTATTATACTTGGTAATTTTAGAAATAGACATTATTTTTCTATAAAATTTTCTAAAATTGTCTGTAATTACTTTCAAAATATGTACAAAAAATCTAAAAAACATCTTTTTTTAGAAAAAAGGCATTTTTTAATATTAAAATTGGATGTTTATCTCTTGTATAAGAAACAAGTAAATTGAATGATAAAATTTTAATTTAATATATAATGTTTAAATTTAATTAATATAGTCAGTAAAAGTTATTTTTTAAATTTACTTATGTCAAACACATTTGTGATTATAACAATAATTTTTTATAAAACATTTCCTTTATTTTAAAATAGTTTTTATTTTCATTTATAATTAATTGGTCACTGAAAAATTCATTATATATATATATATAATTAAACCACATATTATCATAATTTAATTAATATTATTTACACCTATAATTCTATTTTCCAAGTGATAACTATAATGTTAGATAATATTATTTTAATAGTATGTCTCCATTTGTTTAAACTCGGTGTTTCCTGAAAATCATGCTAAAGTCAGTATATCATGTACTACTATATAAACTCATTGTTACCTATAACTCAAGATATAATTTTTGTTTCATATAATGAATCATATTAACAAGATTAAATTTATTTGAATTAATACATTTCCCAAATTATCACGGAGTTACATAAGCCTTTGATATATGAGCCCTTTTGAATTTCCTGATCATATGGAGAGGGTAGCTTATATATTGGTTATTCCACCAAATATCTCTCAAGTTCATGATGTGTTCAATCAATCTAAACTAAGGAAGTTTATACCTAATAATTCACATGTAGTGAAATCATAAAAGATACCAATACATAATGATCTTTCTTATGAATAACAACTAATAGAGATTCTTGACAATTGAGACAAAGTGAAATGGAACAAGACCACTCACAAGGTCAATGTTTTGTATAAAAAATACCAATTTGAGGAAGCTATGAGGGATCCTAAAGACTTGATAATGTAGAAGTATACTCATATGTTTTTATTAGAGGGATTATTTTTTATGGTGAAACTATTTTTTTGGGGGTATAATGTAACACACTGAAATTTTTATAATAAAATCCTTTATAATCAATTTGATATCATTGATTTCTTGTGTTACACGCAATATTCTGTTTAGGAAAAACCCAAAAAATTATTAAATTACTACGTGTTTTTTATAACCTATCCATTTTATTAGTGGTAAGGAAATAATAAAAAATAAATTGTTAAAAATATATAGTTATCCCATTAATAAAATGATTTAATTATTTATCAAATTATTAGAATTCATAAAATATTTGAATATACCTATTGTTTTTTGAAAAAAAATCATTTTGTATTTATTATTTAATTAAATTAATCTATATTTTTTAATGATTTTTATTATATATATATATATATATATTATTTAGTTTATCATATTTCTCAAATAATTTTTTTTCAATAAATTGGATTAAATAAATCCCTTTTTATTTTTTCCAATGTATTTCTCCAAAAAGATGATTTTCTCTCATTTTTCATTATTACATTAAAATTAATTTATTACATATATATCTTATCAATTATATAAGATCAATTACATATTTTCAATTTGTAGTCTCAAACTTTAAAATTAGTCCCTTTTTCTCAATATGAATCATAAGAACGATAAAATTTATCATCTTGGTAAAAGATAAATTAGGATAATATTGATTTAAAATATGTGATAAATAAATAATTATTAACCCTAATTCTAATTAGATGATTTTAATTATTCTTTTAACAATTTATTATTGATAAAAACTTTTTTGATGAATAATTTTCCATGAAATTGATAATATATTATTAAATCAAATAATGCCACAAAATGTAACACTCTTTGTTTTTAATATCTATTATATATCAAAATAAGGAAATACGAAAGTTAAAAATCAATATAAATCACTATTTTGATCATAGGAAAATTATTTTCATTTTTTTTAATTTTTAGTAATTATATAATGAATTTAATTTCATATGAAACACTATTGAAGTATTTTTCCTTTTAAAAAAAATATTATAAAAGGTACTAAAAATATTAAAAGTTATATAATTTTAATAAGTTTGTGTGACGCATGTGTTTTATAGATTTATAATCCATATTGTTTATGTTTGATATAATTTTATTTTAATTCTATTTATTTATTCATGTGTTCAATGTTTAATTAAATGAATACCATCAAAATTTACAATAATGATATTTTATGAAAATAATAATTTATTAAATTATTACACAATAATAAAAATATTTAAATAAGACAAGGTGGACATTATATGGTCTAAAATGACCTAAATTGTCCATTTATGAGACAATTGTCTAATTATATGTAAAAAAACAAACCATTAATAGTTAAAAAGTTGTTACTATATTTAAAACTAAAAATGATTAACTAAGGGTTAATGAAAGTGATAAAGTTTAAAATAACACCAAAAAATGTTAAAATTATATTGTCTAATGGGAATATAAATCTATAAATAAATATATTCGAATATCTAAATTTTTTGAAGAATGTTTCTTGATTATGAATTTTTTACAATTTATTCTTGTGTGAAATTCCAAAGCATCCCCACAACTCAATTATAAAAGGGCACATCCTTCCTCACTTTATTACATCACATTGACCATTTTATATTGATCAAACTCTTCCAATATTTCTTTTAACATTCCCTATAACGTTTAATATGTTCCTAAATTTCATAAAGTCCATCTTAATATCCCATTGTAAGATATTTAAAAGATTAATTTCTATGAAGAGGTAATCTCTTTAACTGATCCCTTTTTTATACACAAATTTACCTAACCTAAATCTATGTTATTTATCCTAAAATATTAAATTAAATATCCTAAATTTTATTAAATATTACTATTATTTAAAAAAAATTATACACAATCATTTCAATCAAATATGAAGTGAAAGCAGCGCCCATGAATTTGTTTGGATTACCCTCTCCATAGAGTGATACAATGAATTTTTCATAACCATTTATTTGTTATTTTGATGGGTTTAATATTAATATATTATATTTAGGAAAAAATATAATTTTAAATTTTAATATAATATATTCATTCTTAAAATTCAATCCTTTGGGATATGACAACATCGCTTGTGCGTAAGTGTGGACTACAAACTCTACGAAGCGATATAACTCATTTTTTCATTTATTCTTTATATGGACGCTAATAAAAATGAATTTTATGAATATATATGATTAATATGATATACTACTGGTTCTAGAATGTTAAATTATAATTTTCTATTCTTTATCTCCATCCTTCAAAACAATGAAAATAACATCCCTAAAAACATATTTCCCACCATCTTAATGAACAGTGTAATTCAATTTTCTATCTCTAAATTTATGGATGGATATAAACATATATATAATGAATAAATATGAAATTTATTTCATTATTAATATTTGATAGTTGTTGGATTTGCGATAAATGAAAATTAATATAACTATTAAATTGAAATAGTCATGACAAATGAAATAGTTAACACCGAGAAATAATGAATTTTATATGGAACTATTGACAAAATGGGGTGTTGAAAGATTTTAATGGGACTAAATATGATATTTTTAGTATTAAAATAACTATTTTATATATTAATAATATATTAATATTTATTTATACATGATTTTAGAGTGATTTCAATGTAAGGAAACCTCATGTTAAGGGATTCTCATCTCACTTTTACTTCAGTGAGGCATATTCCATATTCACCACATATTTTATTCTTATAGTGTATATACTAAAACTTTGATATATTATATCATGAATTTATTTTTATTCATGGTATTTAAATTTTATATTTATTTTATTTCAATCTTGGGGATTATGATTCAAAAGATACCAAAGTGGTAAGGGTTTTATTTCACAGTCTCACCAATATTCGAGATTATTTAATATAAATTTTTGATGGGGAATATTTATTCATCCATATAAATTCTTTCTAAAAATTATCTATGTTTAATATTTATTCTCCAATTATTTTTAAATACATTTTTACACATATTTTAGTTTTTATAAAATGTTTTTAAATGAATCTTTTTTCCATTTTCAAAATGATGTTCATTAGGACTTTTAAAAAAATAATATTTGGAGGAATGTATTTATAAATTATAAAGTATGATTATATTTTAGAGTGTTAATGACTAAAATATTATTTGAATATATATAATTTTATAAGTATCATTTTATGGAAATTTTTGTCTTTTATAATTTTAGATTTTTTAAAGTGATTTTGAAATGGAATGTTTATTCTTCCTAAGCATTCTTTAATAATCCTTTTAATGGTATTTATACTCCTCAAAGAAATAAAAACCCATGATAATAATTATACATTAATAGGATTATGATGTAATTATACCATTATTATTCTTTATATATATGGATTATGATTATTATTAAGTATATTTATGAAACAAGTTAAAGTAATTGATATGTAATGGGGAAAAGGTCAAAATGCTTGATTTATTATAAGAAACAACATGATGTGCTTGATCCACAATGGGGAACATGTGTTGATGTCAGAACTGGTGGTCTCAGTAGTTAACCTTGGAATATTATATGGATTATATACATCTTATGGTGTAGAAAACATTTATAATATAAACTTATGGTGCATGAATAAGTTATGATGAGTTCTCTTTCATGCTATTCGGGTATTTTTAATTTATAAAATTTTATTCTATTAATTATGTATTTGGTATATGAGATATTGAATACAATTATTTTATGTTATGTTCATTATATAATATTATTTCACTTATATTATACATTTATATGATCACATATTAATATGTCACAAGCTTACCCTTAATGAACATTTGAGAAAACTCTTTTGTCTCTATTTCCATTCCCCAGGTTGTAAAGAATGATATTAAGTATGATATTTCTAAGAAGTGTTCTAGTTGTGAATAAATATTTAGGAGATGATGTATATATATTAATGAAAAGTTTTTTATGTTTCCATGTTTCCAAATATACTATACCTAAACAATTCTAGAAAAGATAAAAATAGTATGTAATGAATATTAATATATATTTATAAAAATAATTGATCACTATATTTGATATAGGGTGATCGGATATATGTCTATCCATATGGTTCACCATAATTGTTGATCAGTACACCTTCTCGTCATGGCTCGAGGCTCCATTTTGTTTTACCCAAAACTGATAGAAAATGGAGGTGTCACGGACTAGATAAATGTAAGAATGATGGTGGTGGATTCATGGGCACGATGTGATTAGGGATCAATGAATGTAATAGTTTGAGGTTGTGATTGTGCAATATGATACTGGATTCACTAACTAGGGGATACCCACACCAGTGTCGAGTGGAGAGGGAATGAGGCTGGCCACATACGTAGTTTTCCATAACAGCTAGGTGTGGTGGTCCTTTTTCCACCATATTGTGGTTAAGTTCAGCATGGTGGGAGAAAATAATATTTTATACCTAGGAATATGATAAAATGGATCAGATGGTTCTACACCCACCATATGTTTATAAGATAGCATTGGATATAGCTTCTCACCAGTTGGGTGGAACACCTCCGATTCTGTTCATCTAACTGATTCTAAACTAGTTGCACATGGATGCCACACACCTATGCATGTGGACACCATGTGTTGGAATGACTAGGTAGTCGTGGGATGTATTCTTGTTCCAAAAGCATGCCCCATTCTCCTAGATCACTCCTAGTACAATTAGGGGCCTCCACATGGGGTGTTATTCTCTATTTTTGGAATTTTAGTGTTTTCTTCACAGGGGGAATGTTTTATAAAAATAAATAACCAATATCGTGAATTTTTTCAACATAAATAACAATTATGTGAGGACCTATTTCATTCAGCGCTATCACCCACCCTAGATTATGCCCTTGTTTTAATGCAGATGCGTTCTGCTCCCCCTCCCAATCAGAGAGGGGGGTTTTGCGACCACCTGAGAATGGTAGGCCTCTCTTGCTGCACTCAATACTTGGATTGCTTCTACCTTTCCCATAGATTCACCTCTCCCTGAAAGATAAGAATCTATTTCAGGAGTCATTGCAACTTCCCCTTCTCCCCGGTTGAGATCAATAGCGCTGGAGATTTATGCAAGCTAACCCTAGTCGCATGGTTTCGTCCTCAATGACCATCAGTTGACGAGTTCGAGTGATTTGTCTCTGAAATCTTGGGATCTGTGGGCACACATTTGTTGGTCTTCCTGATCGGAGGCATATAATTATCCACTTTGTGGTAAAGGAAGACTAGATTGAGGTATGTTCTCAGGCTCCTCGAAGATGCAACAGATTTACCTTCTTCATGTTTCCTTGGAGTTTTAATTTTCACAAGCGACGAGACCTAGCGACAATTGTGATTTGGGTAAGTCTCCCTGGCCTACATCTTTCTTTAAAAAATCCTTCAATTTTATGTGTAATTAGAAATATGATCGGCCGATACTTATGTAATGATCGTCGAACCAAGTCTGTTTGTCGCCCGATTTGTCCACGGATCAGTGTGGAGGTAGATGTCTCAAGGTCACTGGGGGATTTTGACTGGATCATGGATAAAAGGAGTTTTGTTGGAGACCGAGTGTCTTCTTTGAGCCATGAATGCACTTTTGTGCAAATTTCTGTCAATTTGGCCATCTTAATTTGGTTTGTTGTAGTGGGATATTGGTTGTTAGTTCATAGGTGGTAGAATGGATAATCTCTCATGGTGTTGATGCCGTTAGATCAGCTAAAGTTCTGGTCACAGAAAATTTTGGTGACACTGTTATAGTGCAAGGGAGTGATAATGGAGGCATGGGAGGCCTTGTAGAGTGCATTGTGAGTGTTATCCCTGGAGTTTCCGATGGGAGGGGTGATCATATGGGGAGTCCTGGCCTCAAGGAGGCACTGTTTGATATATGTTTGGAGCAGGAGGTGTGGAAAGCTAAATACACAAAAGTTAATATGCATAAGTGTGAAATAAAGGTGGTGTGAGAGTCACTGAATCCAATAGTGGAGAAGGTCACTGAACATATAAAGTGTGATCATGGTGTTGAGGATCTTCCCTTGCTGGAGGGGGCTGCTAGTCAAGTGCAACCAGACTCTGGATGTCTAAATAGTGTGGATGGAGGACTAGCTAAGGGAAATCCTATCCCAAGTGGATAGGTCCTTTTTGGAAATAGGTTTGCGGGCTTGGAGGAGGAGGATTCACCCAGTTTGATGGTGATCCAAAAGTTCATGTAGTCCTGAACATTAAAATTGGATCCAGTAATCAAGAAATGACTACAATGGGTGTCATAAAGATGGGGACTCTTAATGACTTTGACAATGGGGCGAACCCTCAATTCCTTGTTGTGATTGATCAAAATAGGCTCTCCGAGATAGTTAGAGGAGAGTCTCTAACAAAATTAGAAGGCATCTTGGTGAAAAAAGATAGTGGTTGTATAAGCTTTATCTCTATGAATCTCACTAATAAATGGGGTAATGTCTCTGACAACGATAAGTAAAATGGTAGAGGTGTTGAAAGTCCTTCATATAGCGATATTGTTCAAGGTTGTCTGAATAAGATGTATGAATATGAACGAGATTTGAATGCTCCACAAAAGTGGGGGCCCAAAATGGACTATTCTTGCTTTCCACAGCTGATATTCCCCAAGTCCTTATCCAGGATGGAAGGAAGGGATGCCCCTGATTCTAAAAAGAGTCATGTGACAAAGAAATAATTTAATGAGAAAATATTTGTGGAGTAGGTGGATCTTAGAAGGAAGTATGCCAAGGTATTGAATCCATATGACACAAACTCAAAGTGGTAGTTGCCTAAAGTGGAAGATGCACCTTACTATAGTTGTTGTGAGGATTATGATTACTATGATATGTAGTTTCTCTTTTCTGGTTGGAAATGATGCTTGGATATGCATGAGTTGTATGTTTGTACACTCTTTCCTTTCCTGTTGTACTTTTATTTGAATTTAATAAATGGTTAGATGTCTTCCTCTAATTGATATTTCTTGGTAAATCACAATGATGCAGTATTTTTTGGATAACAGAGTCAATTTTATATGACAAATATGATGTTTTTTTATTATGATCAATGACCCTGTTAAGGTGGAATGGTCTCAGTTTTCTCTTGGTTTAAAACCCCTTCTTTGAAGTGTTGTTGTTTTTGGGTGTGGGAATCTGCCACTATCCATAGGATAGGTTCAGTCTCCAATGGACCCATTTTCATTGTGTTTTCATAATGAAAGGTTTCATCTACCCATGGTTCCAATTGGTTATGTATTCTCCCAACATAATTTTAGTTGAGAGCCTCAATATGAAGAGTTAGTATTCCCCTTTTATATGTGCTCCATTGAGGTTCTATTCATCTAATAGAGTCACTATTACATTCATCTATTCATGGTAATGATCCTCTACTATAGTTCCAAAGTGGATTTTATAGTTTTTTTATTTTGTAGATTGGATTCTTAGATTCTCATGTCGATTTATCTTATGACAAAGAAATATAGAATGAGAATAATAATAATTTATTCATTAATATCTTTTTAAATGTACCTAGTTTATTACCATTGCAAGGGGAAATAATCCCTTGACTAACATCTATTCTGAGTCAAGGTTAAGTATCCTCATGAAATTCTATAGTGATGACCTAGTATTGGTTGTTGTGGATGATGGGGTTTGGTACTCCCTTGGATGATGTGTTCCCCTAGGTTTGTAGTATGTTACACTCAATAGATTATAATGGTTGTATAGAATAATGGTTGAGATGATTTTATAATTTATGGAATTCAAATCCTTATACGCAATTTGGTGTTTGACACATGCCAGCCATAGGGCCTGGAAAATGAAAGTTATTTTCTTAATGCAGCATAGAGGCTGACCATGGTCGTCTTAGTTGAGGTGATTTCTTATATAACCACTCACTTAATCTAATTCACCTAAACTCATTCTTTTTGTTGTTTTTATTTAATTTTCGATGGTAATGTAAATTAATTAATATAAAATATAAAACTAACATTTAATGAAAAAATGTAATTTATGAATAAAAAACATGGCCTTCATGGGTTGGTTTGTGGGTTGCATCATTTTCCCTGTTGGTGTTTAAATTATGTTTCATATTTTAATTTTGAGATATTATGAATGAATTAATATTATTTTATTTTATGTTGTGAAATATTGAAGGGATTTAGCAATATTAACTTCACCTCCTCTTATAATCAAGGTTTATGGAACACCTTGATCAAGGGTGTGACATATTCCAAGACCATGCTCTATCATATGTCATTTCAACCACTAAATGACTCAAATATATTGTATGTATAAATGTTACCTAGTATAAAGGATATAAAATATTTAATAAAAGAATAGAAATGAGTTTTAGATCTGTGTCGAAGTAGATGATACCACACCCCTGCACATCACTCTTTCTCTTTACAAACATATAAAAACATAGGAATTAATGCACATAATAATGGGATATTCTACATACCTCCCCCAGAAAAAATCCTAGGTTAGTCCCTCGTTTTTTAGGTTAATATATCACCATGGAAATATGATAATAATAAAAGAAAATAATAAGAATTATTAAAGAATAATAAAAGTGTAGAAGATGGACACAAAAATAAAAAACAATTTATGAATTTATTATAAATTAAAATTTAGATGGAAGTGTAAAAAAATATAGAAAAAACATTAAGAATATAAAATGGGGAAGATTTTTGGATGGACTCCCTCAGTGGAGATCACCACCTTAGTTCCTTGGAAGGTATCTGATAGAAAATGGGTTGATTTTAGAGGGAGGAGCACCCCTCCTTTTTATAGGCATAATTTGTGCTCCTAATGTTGGTGTGTTATATCCAAAATAAATAACATCTTCACACATTCTATCCTTAATAAATGTTTTTCATCAATGTATTTTGTGTTAACCCTCCAAATATCATCTAAAATGGCATTGGTATGTTGTGTTTATGAATTTTTAATTGACTATTATTTTCTCTGGATGAAAGTTCCAGGTAGATTCCTTCAAAATATTTCGTTCAAAGTCCACATTACTGGCTCATAACTACATCAGATTAATAATAAATACATTCCTATTATTCCTGGATCAATTATTAGTGGAATAACCTAAATTGGAGGTGTGTAGACTAAATTTTGGTTCTGTTAAGGTGGTGGGATCCACGTCATCTTTCAGGAAAATGTCCCAAGATCAATGGATTTTTCAGGCCCCTAAATGCTTGAATAACCCATTAGTACAAAATAAAAATTTGAAGGAAATAACTCAAGGAGTTCAAAAACAAAAATGAATCACTCAATTTGGAATTATATTTTGAAATAAATTACCAAAATAACCTTGTCTTAAAAATCTGTCAGAAAACCTGAATTTAGAACTTTAAACAATTTTTATCAAAACATACAATAAATAAAAAGTTGATACATATAATATCAAATTTATAGATTATGAGGGTTTGAAACAATTTAAATTCTTAAAAAAAATTTAAAAATACTATTTCTACCAATTCCCCCACACTTAAACCATGTGTATCCTCAAGAATCAAATCTAATCCTCGAATTATGAGGACACAAATGTTACCAATATTAAAATTCAAAACCAATAAAATCAAACAATTATAAATGACAATAAAATTTAAAAAACCACATAAAATATAAATTTAATTTCTTATATTTCAGAGAAATAATCAATTCATGTATTTTACTTTTCCCCTTTGAAAATTGATGGAACATCTCCTTTCATTAATTCAATCTCCTCAATTCATTATTATTCATTGTACCACATCATGATTTACCTCACCATTGAATGTTTTCCCCCAATGCTCATGATAAAATTCAACTGGAGATATGATTATATCAAGAGAACATGTTCCTTATCTACAGGATTGTAAATAAACTACTTTTTCGACTTTTTAAAGACAGAAGGCACATAATATCATGAGGACTTGCAATTAAGGTTCTAATGACTCAAAGGATTATGGTTGGTAGGATTTGATGTATTAAACAGTATAGATCAAGGATGAGGTTTATATCCCATGTAAAATAACTGATATCAAAAATAAAATTGTAATTAAATTCTTCCCTTCAAAGTATCAATGTCTACTTCCCAAAAACTCAATGTAAAGGTTGTGATCAAGTAATCATAATAAATGATTTCTGCCCTGTCTTGAATATTTTATTTTATACTTTAAAATTTTTTACTCCTTTCAAAAGATATGATTAGATAAAACATCAAATACATAAACTGACAACATACAATCATAGGATCATTGGTCAGGAAATGTTTATTTTTTGTTTTCCCAAATCACAACCCATTTTTTCTCTTTTTTTATCTTTTTCTATTTTCTTCAAGAGGGTAAAAATTAAATAGTAAAATGAATGAAACAACCTGTACTTATTCCCATAATAATCACCCCTACACTTCATCCTTACAATATGAATCATCCATTAAACCATGATTACCTCTACCCCCACACTTCACATTTAAAATATCATGCAAATACCTGGAGTATGGTTAGAATGTATAAAAATAGCTTGAAACATAGATAATTCCTAAAAAAGTCATTCATGGATTATATGCGACAAATAAGGATTAATTTAAAGGTGGTATTTAAGGATAAGTGATTCTCAAAAGTTTAATTAATCTTGTTAAATGTGTTTTTTCGTAGTCATATCTTTGACATGATTGAATGTATGTTCTGGTTGGTGACATGTCCCAGATCACTCAGGAAATATGCTCAAGATAAAATAATAAGTAATTTGTCTAGAAATCCCCTCAAGAATGAGACATATGATATTGGACCATCACTCAAGGCATGATCAATAATAACAAATCAATTCAAAATAATTTCATAAATTCAAATCATGAAAAAATGGTTGGGAAATTTCATTTATATGAATCAATCAATTCCATCAAATCACAAGTCATCATTTAAATATCCATGATTCACTTTAAACATTCAATTGTATATTTTATTCATTAAATATCATTAACATTGAATTATAAAAAAATTTATCAATGGAATCCTTATAAATTCTTGTCTTTTAGATAAGTTAAGAAACGAAATAATTCATGTGTGGGAATGAAATTCCTATCATTAAAGGCCAAAACACGTTTTGGAGTACAAATTTAAGGATTTTAAAAAATATAAAATGAAAATGAAAACCCTTTTTCATGAAATATTGTAAATTTATTCAACTGTATAAGGTTTCCTTCTTCCATTATGGTCCTATAAAAGAAAAAAACGCAATTAAGCATAAGGATCATGTCATTAAAGCTCAAAAAGATAGGAGGGAGTGGCTCCATAATGCACTATATACTAAGAAATGAAATTGAAATCTAAATTCCTAGGATTGAAAATGAATGTACTCGAACAAAATAAAAGGATACACCTTGGTACAATCCACCATGTAGGACCTGAATTTTTAATACCTATAAAGAGTTTTCCAACATTTATCCATAATTTATTGGTGGGTAGATATTCTTGGACTTGAACGAGAACTTATTAACTTTCCTAGCTTCCATTTATCATTTGTTATTTTTGAGTAGAATTGCATGTATTGAGTATAACAGATCCTCACCATCTCAATTTAGTATAGTTTTTATAGTGGGGGTAGGATACAGTATGGAACCTCCTCCTCTTTCGTTGCTACTTGAGCAATGTTCTTTTTCTCTTCCAGTTTTGACTCAACCCAGGTAGTATGAATAATAATTTAAAATGTAGGGTTTGAATGTATTTTTAATTCTATTGAAATTGAAAATAAATAATTTAAATTAGAATTCCCTCTTTTAGTGTGATAAACCTCTATCTTAGTTTCCTTAGGATCAACTACTTGGATTTCTATATGGGATTCCACAAATTTATGTTGATTAAAATAATGGTGTTTCATATGTTCCTGAATAGATGTAGATTTTGTAACATCATATTCTTCTAAGCTAAAGTAAATATTTAAAAAAATATTAAAAATCACAATGAGTGATAGTCAAATTATATTGAATAAAATCATAAAATATAGAGTTCAAGAAAGGATCAACTCCCTGAGTTGGTTTTGGTTCAATCACTTCTTCAGTGATAAGTGCCTCTTTAATGAAAGTATAAGTGGATGGAAGTTGGTACTCGGGATCTTCCATCCTTTCTTCAAATTTCATCACTATAGTGGGTTCCTCCTTTTCCATGGATAAATTGATATTCAATGTTTCAATATCATCTTATTTATATATATTATGAAGATCATGTTATTCCTCATACACATTCCAGAATTCATCCATATCTTATTGATCTCCCACAAGTATCTTAGTAGGTAGGTCTTATTCATCTTGAATACACTCTATCTCATATTCTTTAATATAGTTCCTAAAATGGTTGGGTTGTTGACATTTCTTGAGTATGGCCTCAACTTCTTTGATGTATTCAGTGGAATTAGGGAAAACTACCAGCTCTTACTTCTTTTCCTCAAATAATTGTATGTCATTTTAGAGCTCATCTTCCATGGTGGTCAAATGATCATGTGAGATCTATGTTTCTATGTCGCTTTTATTCTTCTTGACCATTATCATAAGAGCATCATTACTTATTTGGAGGGCCTCCTCAGTGTAGTTTTTGTCTTCCCCCTGGACCTGTGAGTAATTGTTCCATGTATGGAAAGAATGATCAGTTGAATACATCATGGAAGAAAAAAAAATATGATTTTTTAGAAAATGATGAAAACTATCTAAAATTTTATAATAAAAAAAGTAAATAAAAAATAGAATATCTCCACGACAAAATGCCAATTTTGAATCACTCCTTTCGTAGGGTGTAGAAAAAGAAAATTATTTTTCTAATGCAGTACAGAGGCTGACCAGGGTCATCTCACTTAATGATATTTCCCAAATGTTCCCTCAAATAATATAATTCACCTAAACTAATTCTTTTTTGTTGTTTTTATTTAATTTAGTAAGGTAATGTAAATTAATTGAATTAAAAGATAAAAATAACATGCAATGACAAAATGTAATTAGTGAAGAAATAACTTTGCCTTTATGTGTTGATTTGTGAGTTCCATCATTCTCCTTGTTTGTTTTTTAATTATGTTTGATAATTAAATTCTAAGATCTCAGGCACGAAATATTATTCTTTTATTTAATGGTGTGTAATCTTGAATTCGTTTAGCAATCATAACTTCACCTTCCCATATAATCAGGGTTGATGGCACACCTCGATCGAGATTGTGACTTCATCCAAGTCTTGGTTCCATAGTATTCCATTTCCACCACTAAATGAATTAACTCTATCATACGAAGATCTTGTATCCAGTATATGGGTCTGAAAATATTTAATAAAAGAATTGAAATGAGTTGGAAATTATTGTTGGGGTGAATGATTGCCACACCCATACACATCACTCTTGCTCATCTCAAACTTAATAAAACATAGGAATTTAAGCGCAGAATAAATGAAATTGAAACATACCTCCCCCAGGTCAAGTCTCGGGAAATACCGTCATTGGTTAGGGTGGAATGATTAAAATAATAATATAAAAGAATAAATATAATGGAATAAGAATAAGGTTGAAGAAGATGGAAACAAAAATAAAAAAATAAACGATGAATTTATTAGAAATTTAAATTACAATTGAAAACTAAAAAAATAAACGAAACAAATGAATTAAATTATTTAAAGGGGGAAGATTTTATGATGGCCTCACTCGGTGGATATCACCCCTCTGGTTCCTTTGAAAGAATAAGATGGAAAATGGGATGATTTGAGAGGTAGGATCTCCCCACCTTCTATATCAAGGATTGTTTCTCTTAATGTTGATGAATTTTATCCCCAATAAATGACCTCTTCATATGTTCTATCTTTAAAAATCATTCTTCATCAATGTCTTGTGAGTTGACCCTCAAAATTGTATCTTACTTGGGCTTGGGAAGTATGGGATATGTATTTTTTTTATTGACTGTAGGTAACTCTAGATGACAGTTTTATGCAGCTTCCTTCAAAATATTTAATTCAAATTCCACATTTTGGAGCTCATAACTCCATGAAATGTATTTTTAAAACGATCCATTGAGTCCTCATTCCATTACTGGTAGAATCACCTCAATTGGAGCAGTGTATACTGATTTGTGATTCTGTGACGGTTGTGGGGTCCTTGCATTCTACCCAAAAAATGTTCACACTATAATTAAATTTCTGGGACTGTAGATGCTCGAATAATCCCTTGGTCCAGAAGTCAACGTTGATGTAAATAAATCAACCATTTCAAAAAAATCACTCAGTTTGGAATTATATTTTCAAATAAATGACCAAGATACCCTTGTGGTAAAAATCTATCAAAAATACAGAATAAAGCGCTTTTAACTATTTTTTTCAAAACATATCATTAATCCAAAATTGATCCATATAAGAAAAAATTGATATATTCGGATGGTTTAAAACAATTAAAATGCATATTAAAATGATGAAAATATTAACTCTATCAGTTTCCATTGTGATGTGATGTATAGAAGGATATTTTATTTATACCTCACAAAAATTCATGTTCATTGAGAATAATTTGTTCAACATTAAGTAAATACATTTATGTGTTGGATCTGTGATGATCGAGTCTTATCTATTCCCATAATATTTCAAGGGGATTAGAATATCAGGAACCTTTCTTTCCTTTCTCATGGGTATTATCACATACTAGAGTTTTTGATGTGACTATTTAATAAGGTTATTATTTTTGGTTTTGAGGAATCAGATTAATTTTGTATATACTAACAATTTCATTGGGATTATCCCAATAAAAGATGAAACTATGCAGATGACACACAAGTCATAGATAGTTCTGTAACATGTGGACACGATGTGTCTTGTTCGGAGATGTTTCATGGAAATATTAGTGTATGTGGTATTGATAAATCTTAGATATAATTATAGGTGGAGATTGTAAGGGAAATGCTTGGTTAGATCTATATTGATACGAGGGCCTCATCATATTATAAGATATAAAATTATTTCATACTTGGATTTTGAAGATGTCTTTTCCCATTTCATTTATAACATATGTATTAGTTATCTTTTAGGATATTAGTAGTTTCCTCAGGCATGTGTTTTATACAGTTAATTTTTCATATTTATACTACTAGTCCTTCAATATAATGAAGATATATATATATATATATATATTACATATTGAAAGGGGAAAAGGACTCCAAATTTTTGAGTTATGTGTAATCAGTATAATTCTCAATCCCTTGTCACGTTAGAGACATATATGGGGTTGCAGAAATTTCTTATTACTAGCCTATGTGAGGTCTTGATGGGGCAGATCAGGCCTTGTTGAGTGTTTCATTCAAGACACACTGCAATCACATCTTTCATTAAGTGTTTAGTATAGGTGTATTCCCTATATCTATCACTACATGAGATCTCTTATAATCTTTGAATTTGTTCTCTGAAGTTACAAAATTTTCCAGCACATTCTTCATAATAATAAATACATAAATTGGATTACTTGTCCTCTTAATTACTCACCATTCATCTCATTTTTCTTCTTTTATTGTCTTACATATAATCACTAGACTTATTGGTATCTCTAAAACCTCTTAACCATTTATTTCCCTGAGGTATTTCTCCATTATAACCAAATCTATACTCAGCACTATTCATACATGGGAAATCACAAGTAAATTGCCTAATTGAACAAAACACAAATTCACATGAGTGTAAGACTTCATTAATATATAGACTTTCTCTTTTTATGTTTTTAGGGATATAGTCCACTATTTACTTTTCTTTCTCATCTTTATCTTCATTCACTATTGATTCACAAGAGGCCATATCTTTATCCAAATGGTTTTTATTTTTGTTTTGGGAATTGAATGGTATTTCTTATTTATAATTATACTCCAACATAGAAATTTTCCTAATCTCCTAATAAATAATAATATTATATTACTCATACAAAGATACGTCTTTTTATATTTTAGTTCTGATATATTTTGATCAAATATTTCATGAAAATAACTTATAAAACTCTTGAAAATGATTAATTCATAAAATTAGCACAAAATCCTCCATTTTTAATGACTATCCCAATCTGCCATTGTAAATAGTCATTATTCAACTCTTATTATTCCATTTAGAGGATTAAAATTTATTTATCTAGATTCATAATATGGATTTATCTAATTTCAAATTCCCCTTGTACATGTTCTCTATATCATCCCTCATATACTTAATTTATTTGATTATCACTAATTTGGTGTAGACTATATGATGGGGTGACATAATTTATCTCTTTATTTTCAATCGATCTCTATGTTCCTCTGATCAACAAATATCATTAGTGAATATCTTACAATTGGTGAATACTCTATTATCACATCATTACTAAATTCAAGTCCATTGTGTAAAATATATGGAAACATTATTTTCCTCCTTCAATGAAAAATATTTCCATAAAATATTGGCACTCCAATGTAATTGATATAATTCATTTTTTCCATACCCACCTTTCGAATATAATAGTATCTTAGAGAGAAAATGGAATTACATGATACCTCTTTTAGATGCTAGATGAATTGGTATACCACAAGTGGTGAATCTATTGTTATTTTTTTAATTTAATTCAAAATATACCTTTTTATCTTTTTTAGGTCATGATTCACTCTTCTATGACCATTCACCCATTCGGTATGAAAATGTAATAAAATTTGAAAAACACAGAAGTATTTTTATACGATCTAAATACAATTAAAGAAAACTAACCCTTGAAATGTATTTGTTCTCCTAAGACGAATATAATCTCATTATATAATTTTTTTATCGATTACAAGGGAAATTAAACACACCCAACAATCATAGTAGTATCATTAACTTTCTAGGTGAGGTATCTTCTACATCCTAACTATGAAATACATTCTCTATATTGGTACCACTAGTATTTTAGAAATTTCTCTTTACTTATTACACAAATAATAATTTTTATGTAAATCATTATTTCTCTATATTAACGAAAGGGGGATTTTACTCTTCTTCTTGATAGGTCATTGAAAAATAGAGTAATAAAAATTGAATTGAATGTGTGTCATATTTCATTATAAATTTATCAGAATGATAAAAGTATATGTGAGAGTGTGAAAAATAACTTCTGTATGTTCCTAATCCTCAAAACAAGACAATAGACTCACAATAGAATCAACTTTACATGACAAAAATACTCAATGGATGTAGTAAACACTAGTCGATCATAGCTTCAATGTCTTCACTATAATAGTTATAATACAAAATAAATTATCATCATCAAATTTATCAAATGTTGATGAACATATTAATTTACTAATTTTCCCTTATACGTGCATAGAAATGTATTGAATAATATTTCTGAGTTTCAAAATGTAAATTTCCTATGTTGTTAGGAATCTTGATCCTTTGTCATCATATCTCTAAAAAGATCTTCATTTTTTAACTTATGTAAGTCACATTCAAAATCCTGGTCAATAAGTTCATTTAATTCTCCAAGAAAATTACAGTTTTCCCCATTTGAAAACTACATGAAATATATTGGTATTTTAAAATCCTACGATCTAGGAATTCCAAGAGCTACAAATAACATCATAACTCTGAGATGTAATAAATCCTTAGAACAAACTTCATATTTAATCATCATTCAAAACATGAATCAAAACCATTTAGTGATATTATTTTCATGAATTATATGTTCATAACAACATTTAATTTATTTATTAAAAATATTTATTCCAAAATACTTTAGTTATTTCACCCTTTATAAAAATAATTTCTTTTAAAGTCTATAAAACATAAAAAGATAATAATCAACCATGAAAATTATATAAAAAATATTACAAAGTTTACTTTTCCAAATTATAGCTCATATTCTATTTTATTATGTCAAATAGACCTTACAATGTTCACTTCAAACCATATAATTTTCATTAAACCTCCTTTCAATGTCATTTTTTCCTTTCAAATAAACCTTATGAAGTCTCTAATATACCAAATAAAAATCCAAATGTACAACAAAATGTTAATAGATGAATATTTTAATGTTTCAAATAATCCATAATTTTCCATTTTCAAATAATTCCTCTTAAAATTATTATGAAATCCTAGGTTAAACTTATAAATTTAATATTGTCTAAATAAGCCTTATTAACATCTAGAATGAAACCTATAAAGATTAAACAACGTACTATTTATTAAAACATTAATATTCATGAATTTTTCCACCTCAATTCTCATCAACTCAAATCATTATCTTATAAATAAATCGACTCACAATAATTCCAATTTACATTCCAATGATTCATACATATGCGGTAAAAAAACAATACCCAACAATTCAATTGGTTAGCAAAAACTATGATTCCCATCTTCGAAGGAGAGATCATAGAACCCCGTTGTTGCATCAACCAATAGTTCTGTGATTGGGATTGGGAATAGTTATTTGATAAGTGGAGATTGAGATATTTAAATTTAATATTAAAAATAATTTTATTATTAAATTTCATTATTGGGATAGTGTTGATAACCATTATCTTTTATTAAATATCATAGAAAAGTTAACCTTAATTATTCTATCGACATTAACTTCCGCCATCAAATCCTGGGTTGGATTAATTCTTCTTGATATCTATTTATAAACATGGTGGGTTTCTGAAAGACCTAAATGATTGGTATCTACTTGAATATTCAACTCAATAATTTCTTTGTAATTCCATGATAATACATCTCAGTTCAACTTTAGGAAGATTTTTTATTTCTCCAATTCCACAGGATTCATAGAAACAGTAATTAATTTATACATAACATCTTATTCAACAACCACATTCACCAATATGAGTTTAGATATGGTATTTGGGACACCTTCATCAAATGATAGTGGGTAATCATTTATTTTTTCTTCTTCCTGCTCATCTTCACTATTTTTTAGAGTATAATATTTAATAAGACCCAGATATCTTGAATATGATACAAGGAGATTGTTACCTCCATTGGGGTCCCACCATCCTTAAAATATTGGGTTCATCAAATTAAACTAGAAACATGATAAAATAAGAAGTGTTTCATAAAACCCATTTTCCTTATCTTGGATTCATGTTTATCTATTCAAGGGTCATTGGATATGTCATCCATATATTAGTTTGAATTAAAATTGTGTAATGGTGATCATGGTTATATTGGTTTTCATGGACTGCACAATGGTTAATTCCACTTTTAGTAGTGGCCTGATGTAGTAGATATTATCCTCACCATCATTTGAGAGGAAATATATTTTAAAGATTATGTTATAGTCTAATATGACCCTATAGTTTCCAAATTCTAGTGATTTCCCCCAATTTGGTTGAAAGGAAACATTAAATATTAAACATATTCACTTCATGGATTACAATGTGTTGTTTATGTGACATTAGGGGATATAATAATTATGGAATTACTTACAAATAGTTTCATCCTATCAATTTTTAATTTCCCTGTGCCTATGTGCTAATAGTTTTTTGACAAAAAAGGTGATATCAAATCATAAATTACAAATAACATCCCATAAAATTAATATTTATGTAAATTGTGATATGAAAAAGGACATACTATGTTAATTGTAGCCTTGTACAACCAAAAAATATATTGAAATCTATTCCATGGCGGAAAATAATGAGTTTAGAGTAAAATATGAGTTCCCTAAATTTCGTTCTCAATTTAATCCTGTAAAACATTTTCTCCTCACTCTTGTCATAGCACTGAATTTTTTAGTTTAATTTGAAAAGAAATGTTAATTATAGTCAAGATATATGAGGTTCCAGATATATATGAGTTATATTTTAAAACCCTTATCAACCTGGTATTGATGAATTTCGATTTCAACACGGATTATTGATATGTAAAAAGTCATGATGAAACCCTATATTTCTATTTTATGGTCATGTTTAGTGAATGAATTTACTATATGAAAATATGTGAATCTAATCTCTATGTGGTATGTTTTTAAGTCAATGAATATAGAATCAAAGACCTATCATATATCAAGAACCTAATTAAGGGATTACATGATTTTTTATAAATATGAAGGGAATCTAAAAATTAGAGCTCGTATGAAATGATATAGATATGATTTGTAATGTAATAATTTTCGACCAAGGATCTATGATTATAGTAATTATTATTCACCCAATTTTGAGGCTTCAGGATTGAAGATAATGGTGCTAGTTTTTTCCATCCATGACTACGATTAGCGGTGTTATTTTTATCTATATTTTCGGCTACCATAACTTCTC
The DNA here is from genome assembly GCA_963277665.1 of Viscum album. Taxonomy (NCBI): domain Eukaryota; kingdom Viridiplantae; phylum Streptophyta; class Magnoliopsida; order Santalales; family Viscaceae; genus Viscum; species Viscum album. The sequence goes on along the minus strand of OY728139.1, from coordinate 112,866,841 downwards.
CAAATCATAGTTTTGAATGACTAACTATTTACTTTCTAATTTCTATTAAATTATTCTCATATAGGATGAACTATAGAAGATTTACAATTAAACTATTTCTTTCAATGATCTTATTGAAAGGAAGGTCTTTTAGTTACATTTTTATATACATCATCAATGGAAATGACACCTAACCATTGGATTCCACCACAACCTCATTTTCATCAGTCTCTATGAAAAATTCATTTATTATTTTGGGGGAAACATGATTCATTTATGTCATAAACATTTGAGAAGGGTTCTATTTTGTGTATGAAATTGAGAGATTCATATAGATAATCCTCATCTAACAAAATTTCCATTAATTAGGGAAGTACCCATAATCTAAGAGATATGGGTAAGAAATGAAGGAGTGTTTTGACGGAAATGTGTATATGTGGGGCCACATCATATCGTTCCTTTTTTAATCAACATTGGACACATTAAATATTATAAAAATTTGACGATTAAGATCTAAACACAAGTATATCAAAGATAAATAAGGTCATAATTTTTTATTTAGTTTTTCCCTAGTGATTTTATGTGCCTAATTGTCTTATTTTTTGTTCGTCAATTTATCAAATTTATATGAATAATTTGTTAGGAATTATTTTAAATCTATTTACTCTTATGGAAGAATAGTAGAGATACATGTAACCTACATGATGGGTTTACCAAACATTAAATTCCATCATTCAATCATGTTCCTAATAAATTCACTTAGGAAGACATATTATTGGATATTTTGCACAAACATATGATGGAAGGTGATTAAATCTGGGTGATAATTCATACATATTTCTGTAGTATCTTCATATTCATTAATTTAACCGTGGTTTTATTAATGGATGTGATGATAAATCATAGAACTTGATAATTTTATAAAAAATTGATAGTATTATTAATGTTTAAAAATTTTGAGTTATTTTCCCCATACATTCCATCAGAATTGGGGAATTATTTTTGATTCAATTTTACAGTAGTAGGAACATCATGATATTTAGTGAGATCATTAGATAGATATAATATTGATTAAACTTTTAAAGAGATACATGCAGTATCCCCCTTTCCATATTTTGTTCCCTGTGTCTTGGAAATAGGATGAGTTGTTTTTGAGGAATGCCAAATGTAATCTTCTAATCATTGTGATGTGAATGAAAAATCCCAGAACAAAAAAGGTATTTCAAGGTAGTGAGAATTATATTTGAAACATCATAAATATTTTATTAAAAAAATATTCAATAACAACTCTATGAAATGGTGAATTTTTGGTGAATAAGTCAAGAAATTTCACCTAAATATGATATTTGAAACAATTTCATATTCATTCTGTTGGTAGTATTGGTGTTCCCAAATAATCATCTTTCTTATTGTAGATATTTATTAGTAAAATTTGTGATAGAACCAAATGGATGTTTTCTATAACATGAAAATATAGTCTCTTCAATGGATTGCATGAATCATATGATTTTATATGATTCCTTCTCTTTTGGTGTTCCCGTCGTAAAGCTGTATCAAGACTAAAAATGAACGAGGTACTACTATGGATCTAATTTACTATTAAACATGGAGAATGTGTGATTTTAAGAGTTACAATTATGAAAAATCAGGTCCATACACTCTGTATACAGTTTCACCTATGGTTTAACTAGTACATTTCACCACAACATGACATCAATTCAAGCATCATAAGAGTCAATAGAGTCAGGTGTCTTCAGTGGAACTAATTCCTATATCGACAACCAAGAGGGGGTAGTGGGTAGAACCTGGTATAGTTAGATTAACTATTCCTAACATTCATAACCTTCGGGAGTTATCCTTGGTTAAATCACATGAAATATTAGGGGTTGTTTCCCTATTTGATGTAACCACTAATATTTCACAACAACCCATGTTAGATATACCAATTTTTTGAAAATTGGTTTGGAAAAAATACTAAAATCATATCACAATGGTTGGGAAATTACTCCATTTTGAATGTAATTATTTTTTATAGACATTTATCTCTTTATATTTGAGTATGAATCTATAGGTATGTTTCCTCTTAGAAATTCCAAATTAGGTCTTCAAAAATTTAAAAACAAAGGAACACAATGGGTAATGTTCTCCAGTAGGCATGGATTCTCAACTTCTTTAATTGAATGGTGGTTTGTGGATGTAGTTACCTCTTTCCCTTTATCCTTGACTATATCTCACAAGGTATGTAGTGAATGGATGTTAGAAGGATCTATATATCCATTGAAATACCTCTATTATTTGGTGTGCAAACATTATTCATCAATTTTAGTGTGCACTACAATTCAAAACAATTTCTTCACATCATATTCTTTTTTTTTCAGTGTCATGATCTTAATTATCTTAAGTGGTTATGTCAATAATATTCACCAATACAAATCATATACTGGGAATTAATCCCACATCTAAATCATATTAGTATGGGGATTATTCATTCTTTGAATATTATTTGAGGGACATGCTATAATCATCTATACTTTTCTTGAGGATGACCATTTTTTATTTTTTTGGCCAATGAGATTTCACTACATCTCATTGAGGCTCTCCCAAAATAAATTTTTGGATGGTAATTTGGAGAGAGTTCCCAAAAAATTTCAAATATATATCTTTTTATGAAGTATTTTAATCATAAAGATTCATTGGTGTAAAACCCTTGGTTAATTATCTGTATGCTTCTCCAATCCCATAAAAGATGAATATCTTCAATAGAAGTGGAGAAAATGAATCCCCCATCACATTGGGACGTGTTATACTTTAGAGTCACACTATCAGAATTATGAAACACTATAGATTTAATGTATATGAGGTTGGAAGTGATGGTAAAAATAAACTTATCATTGAGGGATATAGAAGATCATTTACATACACATGGATTATATCATAAGTCTATTCAGAATTCTGGTTTCTATCCTAACATTAACTATAAGTTGTCGATTTTTTATGTGATATGTTATCTCTATAAAAGGATTCTCTGTAGTTTGAAGCATTAAATTTCTCAAATAGGATAGATGTTTTACCTTCCTAGAAACATAATGAAAAACATGGTCAATATACCACTAACATTATATAAGTATTTTACTGGATTGATGCTTTTTGAGACTTCATTGGATGGAATAAAAAGTATATATTGATCCAAAACCTGATTATAGGTCAGATGTAATGATTTTACAGGATTCATTCCCCCTAAAATATTTTCATCCAATGAGTAAAATAATATTTATATAATATTTTTCACTCTCACTTATAATATTCATGTCAAGTAGTGTGATGCTGATTATGTTATAGAGAGCCTTCAAACTGCTCATGTAGACACATTGGTGACCCTCACATCACTTTCCTTCTTTTAGATTTAGGTCCACTAAAAGGTATAATAAATAAAAATATATTTATAATTCATACAAACCATTAAGATGATTCAAATAATAAATTTATTATTATTATATAGTCTTTATATGGGGAAGAGTTACCCATAGATTATGTTAATGGAGAGGTATGCATATCATGAATCATCCTACTGGGGCTCGTTCCACAACTCCCAAAGCTCACCTCTAGTAGACTTGGGGTTGGTGACTAGTACTGAGTAGCCTTATCACTAAAATGGGAGACATTGACTAATTACATGTATACACACACACATCACTAAGCCCAAAAATGCTGAAACACAAAAACTACTAGAGAAAAATTGCATGCATACTACTAAACCCAACGGACTGAGTACAACAGAATGTAAAGTGAAAAATTGTAAATTGGGAAAAAATAAAATACCGCAAAAAGGAAGTGTCATAAAACAAAAAATTCAAACCTGTATGAAAATATAATTGGTTCTGGGAATGCTACTTGAAGTCGTAGGAAATCATCAGCCTGTTTGAGACTCACAAAGCTCTGTCTGGTCCTTGCATGTCTCGGATTCCTTCAAAAAGTTCACTCATCTACACATGACATGACATGTGTGGGAAAAGCTGGTGTAAGTTTAAGTATAACAATACTCAATAGGATACCATGAAAACCAATAATTAATACATAAAGTAAAGGTACAATCATATCTACATATTATATGTATATAATAAATATAATAAAAACATATCCAAATATACTTCAAACCCAAACCCATAGTGTAGAGGTGTGTCATAATGACCACATACCTTTGCAATAGATTCTGTATGAAGATTCCATGAAGCACTCATCTAGTAGAACTCACTACAAAGACTGATAACACTAATTATGTCCATCCGAGAAGTACAGTTCTTCGTGAACCACCATGAAATAGATATACACTAATAGGTCTAAAGAGAGAATTTGATACACTCGTTCTAGGAGAAACAACTCTATGAGTGAGGAAGATCACGATACCCAGATGTGGACCAATATTAAGGCCAGAGCGTATACCATGAATCATCTAGATTCACTTGCTATGTAGAGGACTGTCATCCTATAGGATTGAATACATAAATAACTAGACTATACTAAGGGATCAAGAATGGATAAAGAATCCTGCTCTTGGAATCTCATAGGGGACACAAGACAATATCTAGAAATTCTTGCTGATGGAGGGTTTTACTCCAATGGATAGGAAATTATTTCAACTAACCTTCTTGGGAATGTTCAAGGAGGAACTAATCCAAATGAATCTTGTCCAAGATATGATGGAAAAGGATACTAAATAATGTAGAAAAGTGTACACGACATGTAGAAGTTTCACACACCATGCCCCTTAACCCAAGGTAAATCTTGTGTAGAACAGACCATGTCAGAAGAACATGTTGTGTAAGAAATGGTATACATAGTGTGTAAAAAGGATGACATGCTATGATCGTCAATCTGGGGTCTAGTCCATGTACAATGGCCATGTGGAAGTACGTAGTTTCAACCTGTATTCACCTACCCATGTACCAGTACATGGGGTAGCCCATGTATCTGGTCAGGGTCTGGCCATATGGTGGAGTACATTCTGGGAACTCCACCCCATGTCCTTGTATCCTTCGATATACATGCTATGTTCTAGGTAAGTTCCCACATGCCCTGTAATAGTTGTAACACATTGTGATCCACATCTCTATCACCCAAAACCCTATCTGCTGCTGGACAGGTCCCACACTCCGTGTATTCCAAGATACTTGCCATGTTCATCAGTATTTTATAGAATCATTGTTCATCCTCCAATGCTTTGGTAGATATTTTTGTGTTCTTTCCAATGACCTATTATCTTTAAAATTGAATATCCAAGTACGTCTCATCATTGAAACACTAATTTGGTATGTTTCAGGCATTTCATTGCCTCTGAAAACTGATTATGATAATCCATATGAAGATTTATTGAATAAAAATATCTCTCAGAATACATCGATCAACCCCTATCCATCATCTTCTCAAATACACTAGGTCATCACGATGTCTCATATAAGATTTTAGATCATTTCACTACGAAACAGATGTGCAACGATCCTCCATTCATAACCCCGTGAAGAATGACCAACACGTAGGAATAAAGGGGGATGAAATCATTGAGAAACAACTAGAGGAACAAACCTCAGTAGTTCTTTTTTAAGACCGTGGTTTAATCACAATATATGTATCAAGAAACTAAATTGAAACAAAGTCAATTCCCCCAATAAAACCAAAAATCACTCATCCCTCAAGAATGAATAAACTGTGGGTCAACCTGTTCGTGGGTTGATCCGCATTCATCGTTAAATCAATGAATGGGGAAATAAGGAATTAAAAAAAATCTGTACCTTATATTTGGATTGAGTATTGATGAATAATTATTGTGCTTCTATCATTTATGAGATCCTCCAACTCCACTAGATTAGTGATTAATGATTGCTTGATTTATCGTTGTTCATCGTCGAGAGGTTTCTCCAACGACCTTTTCTCCAATGCTCTAGGTAATTCAATGGTTATAAAGAAATCCCTAAAAATTATACTTAACATATTATATAAAAGATTATGTATTTGTGTTAGCGCAATCAAAAAATAAAATAAATATTAAATTTATTTTATTTCGTAAACATCCAAAAAAAAACATTCATAACAGGCTTGCGCCATCTGGTGTTAGGCCTCTCCAAAGGTAAAGTCGCTACTATGAAAACAACAATGACCTTATATTTTTGGTCCAGGTACCTATTTAAATTTTATCCCACTTTTCAAGAAACCCTATGGCACGTGATATTTAAGAGTTTAAAATATTTTGAAAATTTATCACGAGTAGCCTGGATTTGGAATCACACCTGATCTCAATGCTAGGTCTCAAATTAATTACATATAATATTTAAATAATAATACATGGATAATATGGGACATTATATTCTCCCCACCTGGGGGAATTGCATCCCCAAAAATCTCAAAAAAATGTTACTAAAAAATATTGTGGTATTGCGCTTGAATATGAGCCTCTCACTCCCATGTACTCTCTTAGAGATTCTTATACTTCTAATGGACATGCACCAAGGGAATCAGTCCCCCCAAAAAGGATACTCTCCTACAGATCTTAGATATCCACTGGGTACTTAAAAAAGGTTTCTCTATCATTAATGTTGAGCTCACTATAGTCAATGACATGTGATGGGTCAGGAATGTACCTCCATTGCTGCGACACATGGAAGAAATCATGTACCTGATGAAACTGTGGTGGTAGAGATAAAAGTCACACCACCTCACCAACTCTATGTAGTATTCGAATAGGGCTAATGAAGTGTGGAGATAAATTTCCACCCAGAACAAATCTCTAAAACCCTCATCGAGGTGTAACCTGAAAGAAGGCACAATTAGCTTTTTAAAACTCCAAATGTATCTTCAATTTATCATTATATTAATTTTTTCATCTCCTTGAAATCTTCATCCGCTCTTGGATGACCTGGACCTTATCAGTAGTGGGTCACACCAATTTCTGTCCAACGAGTGCTGACTCTCGTATGTCTGTCCAGAAAAGTGGTGACTAATAGGGTTTCTCATACAAATCCTCAAAAAATTCCATACCAATGGTAGAGTGCTGGATCTTGTTGTATGAAAACTCCACCCATGGTAGGGGTAATCCCAACTATGAATAATATCCATGATGCATTCTAATAACATTTCCTCTAGAACCTGAATGTTCCTCTCCATCTAGTCATATGTCTTGGGATCAAATAATGTGATCTAGAGTAACTGAGTCCAAAATGCCTCATGAAATCCCTTTGACAATTGGGATGTGAAACAAGAACTATGACTTGAAATAAAATTCAATGGGACTCTGTGAATCCTCACTATCTCTTACACGTAGAGACATCTTACACTCTCTTCTGAAATCTACTCTCAGATAGCTAGGATTTTGGATGACTTGGCGAGTCAGTCAACGATCTCCAAGTTGACATTGTGTTCCTTGGAAGTATGATGTAAACTGAACATGAATTCCATCGGTATTCCATCCCACATCCATTAAGTCACCTACATGGGTGAGAAAATCTCTCTAGGACTAACTGCTCACCCTTCACTTATTAGAACATAAGGCATCACGAAACAAACTCTTCCACTACCTTCTACATCCCTATCAAACAAAACAGACATCAGTGGTCCAGGTACATATTCACTACACCAGGGTGTACCACCAAAAAGGATGTATGAAACTCCATCCAAATATCCTCCTATAACATCACTGGTACAACTATGCATCCCCTAAAAAGGATGATGTGCTCCCCTAAATTCAAATATCAATCTGGATCATGCCCTGTAGGCATTTGAGTTTGTAAGGTCTCACATTTGACATCCCCAAGTTGTGCCTTCCTGACTCGCTTTAAGAGTGGAGGGGTGAAAACCATTGACTAGAGGTAAGATGCATAATCTACACCCATGAATGATAACTATAACTGGTAAAACTACTCTGGTGCCTCATTCACCAGCTACATACTAGATCTTCTACTGAGAGAATAAACCACCGAATTCCCCATCACATAAATCTATACTATCTCAAATTCATAGTTCTATAGGAAATATATCCATCACCTCTATACCAAGTTTATATCCTTCTGTGAGAGGATATACATAAGGATATTTTGATTAGAGAAGATAATAAACTACTCGTTCGTCAGGTAGTGTCACCACATATTCAAGATGAAGAATATCATTACTAACTCAAGATATGACGTCATGTTGTTCTGTTCATGTGGCATCAATTAGTACAAAACTATTGTAATCACCACTTGACTATCCTTCAGAACACTACCATATTTGGTCCCAGATTCATTACAAAACACTACATACTTGACCCCCTCCTTTGGAAATATCAAGATCAGTTCACTCATCAAAATCAACCTCATCTGCTAAAAATCACATTATCACTTCTCTACCCACACAAAAGTCTTCCCATTATGATTCAAAGTTTTCATTGGTGCTGATATCTGGGAGAAATCAGGTATGAATCCCTGGTAATATCCTTCCATCCCAAGGAAGCTCCACACCTTCATCATGTTCCAGGGTGGCTCCTATGCTAACACTACTTCCAAATTGTCTGGGTCCACCACTACTCCATCTGCTAAGATAAAATGTCTCATAAACTGAGATAATGAATCTAGAAGTGGCACTTTTGAGAGATTCTCATTAATCTAGTGGTCTCAAAGTACATCCAGAACCATCTGTAGGTGTCTCGTGTGCTCTTCCTCAGATGTTGAGTACACAAGGATGTTGTCGATGAAGACTAATATAAACTGTCCTAAGTGTAGTTGAAATATCGAGTTCATGAGTCCCATGAACACTTATATGGAGTTCTTAATTCTAAATGGAATCACTATGTACTCATAATGACCATTGTTTAATCTGGAAGTCATCTTCAGAATATCCTCATCCTGTACTTATAGTTGGTGATAACCTCATCAATGGTCAACCTTTGAGAACCATCGTGCCCCTCCCAAATGATCGAAGAGTTCATCGATGCTCATTTGTGGATAATTTTCATTTACCATCACATGGATGAAGTACTAGTAATCCACACACAACCTCAAGCTCTGGTATACCTTTTTGTAAAAAAAAGGGGCTACCTAGGGTGAACACTAGGTATCATGAATCCCTTCCTATTAAAATCCACTAAATTCAACCTCTACTCACGAAGCTCTATAGGATACATATGATATTTTTTATTGATATTGGTGTCTTATTGGGGTGTAAATTGATGTACAACTGGATCTATCTAGGGGAGGTAATCCTTGAACATCTTTAGAGAAGACATCCTCATACTCCACCATTACTACTGGTAATTGGAAGCACACAAAATCTTTTGCTATGAGGGTAGGGCCAGCCAAATCATTAGTGATAAGATACAACCTACTATGCATGATCCCCTCATGTGCTGCATGGGTATCCTATTCACCAACAAATGAAAACCTTGTTGCATCACTATAGATGTACCACACCCTTCGCCTAAAATAGTCAGTCAGGTAATGGACCAAAGATTACCAATCCATATCGAGAATGAGGTTGTAAGGACTCAATGCTACCAGCAAGAGGTTCCAACCAAAAATCTCACCTCAAAGGGTTTGATCACACTGTCCAAAACAGTGAGTGATCATCGAGTCTCTTCTTGTATGTGTCTTCAAGAGTAAGGGTCGAGTAAACAGTTCAACTGGAATCTCAAGGTCTCAAAAATTATATGTGGTGAGGAAAGAATGACTGGAACCTATATCTATAAGTAAAGAATCTAATGTATAAAAGACACATATCGTACCATAGATTATCCATGGAGTCCCAGGGTCATATTCCTTGACTGCATGTATCTTCCCCGCCCCTATCCTCTAGATTTATAAGCCTAGCGTGGACTTCTAGGGATGGTGAAGGTAGTATATAAAAACCACTTTCACCACATTTATCTCTCCCTACTCCTCTACAACATCCACCTCCTAGTGGATCTACCTGCTTCACTCATTGACTCTACCTTGGTGGTCTATACACCACTTCTCTATTAGCAACAATATGGGTGGGACAATCTCTAGAAAGATGTCCTCTACCGTTACATGTGTAGAATCACCTCTCCCTAGGCTGACTGGATCTAGCCTAAGAGCCCTGGACTGCTGATCCCCTATCCTCAAAACTCCTATGATGTATCCCATGTCCTGATCCCTCTGTTTGATGTCAGATCCCTGCTACTGAGGTCCCTACACACATCTTCTTATTGCTGGCTATCACTGGATGTCTCTGTTCAACAAAGAAGCACTCAACAAACAAATCTCACTTGAGCACTCTTACATAATTCAGAATGCATAAATGTATGAATTGGGATCTGATGTCCTGCTGTAGACCTCACTAGAAGGTATGATCCCTAATGCACTGATCTCTGACCATATCCATTGAGTATCTAGAGAGGTTGGTGAACATTGATTAATAGGTAACCACTATCATACTGCCCCACTGGAGTGGAAGAAGCTCCTGTATATGCACTTCTCTCAGCGTTACTGAAGAGAACTCTTCTCTAAATTGATGCTTAAACTCCTCTTATGAAGGAGTATCCTCGTTTTAAGTTTTCAGGCTAAAACTCTACCATATCCTTGACGAACCCTAATGATGGCTCGCTACTAGGATCACCATTTGGTTCGCTAGTGTCCTTACTATACAGAAAACCCTGGTTACCTCTTTTAGCCAGTCTTCAGCCACCTGAGGGTCAGGATCTCCTCAGAACCTTAGGGGTATCTGTCTCTGAAACTCATGGAGAATTCTTATCCTCCAATCCTCATCTGTTGGTATTGTGGGTACCACGTTCTTCTACATTGGTTGTGGTATAGCTAGTGCAAAAGCTAGAGTTACCACCTAGGCAACATGACCATATATCAAAGACTCATCACTGAGTGGGCCTTCCTCATTATAATGTTACATAATCCTTGTTGGTATGCATCATGGAGACATCCTTTTAAGAAACATGATGTACCATGGTTAATGATTATATCTAGAGATATGACTCAATAAGGATATGGAAACCACAACCCATTCCTATATGATGCATGTAACATTTTTTTGTTTCCTCGCAACTAGTGTTCTCATGTACCAACTCCAAATGTAGGTAATCAGGGTCCTAGTGTGTGGATACATCACCTGACCAAACCAATACTAGATTCCCTAGCCTGAATGCCGAACTCAAATCACTGAGCACTATTTCCAAAAAACCAATCTCACACTCTCGGTCCTATGGTAGAACTGAAAAACTATGTTACCACTATGTCACAATCTGTCTTTATAGGGCACATGCTGCAACTACCCAAGAACTCCTCTAATAGGCTAGGGGCTGGTGACTGGCATTAAGTTGTAATGTCATTAACATGGGAGGAATTTACTAAGTACATGTACACACACACATATCTCCAATCCCACAAATGATTAAATGTAAAAACTTTGAACGAAAAAAATGATTTCATACTACTAAAACTAACCAACATACTACAATAGAATGTAATGTGAAGAATAGTAAACTTGGCCAGAATACAATCCCACCAAAATAAAGAGTTTGGAAACTACTCATTCCATACCGTAAGAAAAAAAGATAGTTACTGGGACTATGGATCGAATTCGAAGGAACACCTTGGCATGTCTAAAACTCACAAAGCTATGTGCAGTCCCGGTCCACCCTAGACTCTATCAAAAAGGTTTGTCATATGCACAAGACATAACATGTGTGGGAAATGTCTGTGAAGGGTTGGGTATAAAAATATTTAGTAGGACACCCAAAAAACCACAAAGCAATACATAAAGTAAAGGTATAATAATCAATAAACAGTATATGTTTATAGTACATATAATAAGAACATATCCAGATACAATCTAAACCTAGACCTGTAGTCTAAAGGTTTGTCACATCGCCCACATATCCATGATAGGGATTTGGTCTAAAGATTCCATGAAGCACCCATTTAGGATAACTCACTCTTGTATTTGATATCCCCAATGACATCCGTCCAAGAAGTACAATTCATCAAGAACTACAAGGAGAGAGAGAGAGACATGCTGAAAAGGTTTGCAGAGATAATATGATACACTCATTATGGGATAACGAACTCCATGAGTGAGGAATATCACAATATATAGATAAGGATCACTTCCAGGGATACTACGTATAACACGAATCATCTGGATTCACCTACTATGTAAAAGGAATGAAGCTTGGTAGGATTGGTCTCATCGATAACTAGATTCTACATTGGGATCAATAATTGATAGAGGATCCTACTTTGGGCCACTCGGAGGGGGTCCCGACTCTATCCAAAAAGTCTTTCTGAAGGGGTGTCAAACTGCTATGGATAAGAAATGATACCAATTAAAATTCAGGGGAACGTGCAAGGGGGAACCAACCCAAATAAAACATTTCCAAGATACAATGGAAAAGGAGATCAATCCATGTAGAAAAGAGTACAAACTATGTAGAAGTGTCACATGTTGTTTCACTTGACCCTGTGTACTTCCCATGTACAACATACCATGGTAGAAGAAGATGTCATCTAGGAATAGGTGTATATGGTGTGTATAAAGGCTTACACACCCTGTTCTACTATCCGAGCACCAATCCATGTGCACTGGCCATGTGCCAGTACATGGCTTCAACCTGTGTTTTCATACCTGTGTACCAGTACACAAGGTAGCGCATGTATCTGGTAGGGGTTTGTAATTTTGGTGGACTATATGTCATGTCCTCCAACTTGTGTCCTTATATCCCCCTAGATACACACTGAATTCTGGGTAAGGTCCCACACACCGTGTGACAGCTGTCCCATACTGGGTTCCACCTCATTGTCTCCTAAAACCCAGGTAACTTTTGGACTATTCCCACACACCATGTATTATATGACACACAATGTGTTCATCAGGATTTTCCAAAAGCACTATTCTCCCTCCAGTATTTTTTTTATCTTAGGGTTTTTTATCAGAAAAATGATTTACCTAAAAATTGAATATCCAAGGTCATCTCATCCTTGAAACACTGATTTGGTATGTTTCTAGCCTTCTTTTCCCTCTAGAAAAATGATTCTGATCATTTGAACGAATAATACTCAAAGAATGATATATACCAGAATACGTTGATCTATCCGTCACCATCACCACCACACCTCCATTAGGTCGTCCCAATGTTTGATCTATGATTTCAAATCATTGTTCTACAAAATGGTTGTGCAAATATCTTTCACTCATAACACCGTGAAGAACAAAGAACACATGGGAATAAAGGGGGAATAAATCAAAGAGAAATGGCTCGGGGAATGAACATCGTCTATTGTTTGATATGGTCTTGATACGATCCTATTTTAAGCATCAAGAAACAAAATAAAAAAAATCAATCCATTGAATCAGACCAGAAATCCCTCATCTTGTAATAATGAATTAACCGTGGTTCAACCTATTTATGGGTTGATATACATTCATCCTTAAATCAAAGAATGGGTAAATAAGTAATTAACACACCATGCACTTCCTTGAGTTTGGATAGATTGTTGAAAAAGAAAAATTGGGATTCCATCATCGACGAGAACCTCCAAATCTACTGGTATAGAGATTCATGACCATTTGATTCATTTTCATTCGTCATCAAGTGGTTTCTCCAAGGGTCTCCTCTCCAATGCTCTAGATAATTCTAGAATTATGCAGCTAACCTTAGAAATTATATGTAACATATTATTTAAAATATTAGGCCATTGCATTATCAAAATGGAAAATTAAAATAAATATTAAATTTATTTTATTTCCTTAAACATCCAAAAACTAACATTAAAAGCTGGCCCGCACCGTTTGGTGTTAGGCCTCACCTATGGTAAAGTCGCGGTTCTAAATGAAATGGTGCCCTATAATTTCAAATATGGGAAACCATTTAAAATATATTCCATTGTTTTTAGTAAAACTACTCACAAATTCTATTTATGAGTACTAAATATTTCAAACATTGATCTCGGGCACCCTGGGCCTTGGAATCACATGACATCTCAATTCTATGTCAAATATTAATTCCATACAATATTTGAAAAATAATACATGGAAAATCTATGAAATTAGAATGCATTAGCCCTTTAATTTAATTGGAATTCCATACAATGGTTTGGTTCTTGGTTATTATATAACAAGTATTCTATCCTTGGGTAATTATTTCTATATGATAACAATGTTCTCCTAATCCTTAGTGATAGAGTCTTGGAATTTATCTGGCCATAATTATCATTTATCTACTATTCCATTGAGGGGAGTAAGATTTTACGTAACCTCTAGTATCACATTCAAAGGTGTATAGTTAGGGGTTGTCACAAATTATGATCATTATCTAAGATTACCCATTGATTTGGATGAGACATTGTTGATTTATAATGATGATTCTATTTTAGTTGACCTTGGTTCCTCATGTTTATGTCAATATGGGGGAAGCATTAGAGTGTCAATAAGATGATTAGTACCATTATAATGAAAATATGTATCATCTTGAGGAGGGACTTCTAAATGGTCACCATGGGGAAGAACTATATTATTGAATCTCATTTCACCATAGTTTGGGGTGTAGGATGAGGTGAAGATGGAAAGAGGGGGGTGAATTTCATTTATAAAAATTCTGAATTAATGTGTCATTAGAATCAGAATATAAATAAATAATAAATAAATAGATATCATGTATGAATTGTAAATATAAAAGGTAAAATATTCATTCAAACACATAAATCTTAATTAATTTAATTTGGTTTCATTTTAATTTGATATAGTAAACAAAATGGTGTATGGTTATGAGTGTCAAAATTTAATAAATTGTGTTTCTTAAATATAAAAATTACTTAATCAAATTAATTGAAATTTTTTATTTCAAGATAATAATAATAATTTAATGTTGTATTGAAATAACTTTATTGAAGCATTTTTAATATAAAAATATATTTAGAATAAGAAATCTATTAAAATGTTTTATAAAGGTGTTTGAAAATATCTCAATGGGAAACCCTATGTCTTCCCTCCTCAAGTTGAAATGTTTTTTACTTTTCCCTTGATATTAATGCGTATAATGTAACCAACTCCTAACATTAATTTTCATATTTGTTTCAATAACACATCCTCCCATACATTAATGGTATTAAGGACCCATTAACAAATATCTGTCACATTATGTCCATGAGCACCCATCCCCCTTTTATTCAAATATTTGTGAGAGAATCTTGTTGTTGAAGAATATGAGAAGAAGAAATATTTTCTTGGCCAAAACCATTGAAAATCAACTCCCTTATCTCTCAATATGGAAAATATAATTTTAGTTTATATATTGAGAGGTTATTTAGAAGATAGCCTAAGATATCGAGAATTGAAATTTTCTCCTAATATAAATTCTTTAAAAATGATAGAGATGATAAATTTTATTCAACATTAGAATTCCCTAATACGATTATTCAATACACCAATATTGAGAGATCCTCTAAATTTCTCTATTAATTAAAAAATAGGTTTCAGAAAATTCTAGTATCCATGGTTATCATTAAGAATCATCAAATCCACATTAGGATATATAAGGTCCACAAAAAATAGAATTATGACTTGTTTTTTGCATTCCACCAAGTAACCAACATACACAACTAGGTTAATGGTGGTACAGTTAATGATCTCTTAGATCAGTCTTTTAAAAATTAGATAGCCATTACTCTCCTTTCAGGTAGATAGTTTAACTATAAGTGTTACTACTTCTTGAATTCATCAGTTGTCTGCCTAGTGCTCCTATAATGGGTAACTAGTGGACTGGAACTGCTCATGAAGGTCTTTTACACTTATCACCAGGTGGCCAGTTCCCTTCACTATTGATCTAATGATACCTCATGTTTCCTAAAATCTAATGTATCCATTCATGTTTCTTTCAAAGTCATTAATAGGTCTAAGAACGTCATTCAATGATAACAAAAAATCTATCCAAACCAAATAAGATCATAAATTCCCTTATAAAATTCATTTTGATTCATTAAATAAGAATATTTCAATTCTATTTCAATATATCACAAAACTATAACTTGATATGAATCAAATTCTTGAAAACTGACTTCAATGTATGGATAATATTAAGAATTAATTATTTGGGATCATGAAAACAACATGAGGGTGATATAGGTACAACAATCTACCAAATTTTGGTGATAAAAAACACATAATATAAAATTATATATATAGATTTAATCATATTATAATTCCATTATTATATTTCCATCATTATATACAATATTCCCAAGAAATAAACCTAACAAAACTAAACCATTAATAAAATCCCCATTGTGAAATAATGAATCATTCTTCACTCCCAAAACATTAGATATGAAAAAAATATCCTACTTTGAAATATATATTCATTATTTTCTTCTCATATGATATGTAACAACCACCAATTAAAATTATCAAAAAAATAAAAGGAAATGAAAAGTACATTTAATGATATTGAATATAACATCAAAGATAATTTCATTATTTTAAAATTAAATTAAAATATATAAATTCACCATTAATTGGAAACATAAAAGGAAATTTGCAAAAGAGAAATATTTTCGAAATTAATATCAAGATATAATTTATAATATTATAAAATTAATATAAAAAAGGTTAAAATAAAAATATTTTCAAATAACAACTTTGAAAAAACAATTTATTCCCTTTAATGAATAAGATAGCAAAGATGATATAGGGGGAGATGAGTGATCATTAATTGATGTTAAAAATAGAAATAAAATTTTAAATAAGAAGTATGATTTCATCCACGATATTAATGTTAATTTCAAAAACATATCTGGGAAAGAAAAAATATAGGCTCCCCCTCAGTTGTTGAATTTAAAAATAAAATGAAAACAATGGAAAAAAGTAGGACTGGTGGTTAAACAAATCATTAAATGTAAACATTAACAGAAATATTGACAATAAAAATTATAATATGAAAAAATAAATAGTAAAAATAGATAGAAATTAAGAATATAAAAATTCTTTTAAAAACTTAATTCTAGAAACATAGGAGAATATTTTAGTAATGATCTCAAGAGGCAATGATAAATAATAACAGATAAATCATTTCAAGATTTATGATACAAATATATTCCAATGATTAATATAGGGATATTCAAGATAACGTAAAATAAAAAATTCCATATAATAGAAATGCACATGATAATAAAATATTATATCTAATGATATAAAAAATCACAAAATTGTATTCAATTAAAAAAACCCAATCCAATTTATAATATATAGGTGTAATATATTAAAAAATAAATATAATACTACTCCCTTAAAAAATAGTTAGATAAAATGAAAATAATTTTATAGAAGTGAAAAAAATTAATTTCATATAGATTATAACTATCAAGATGTATGTTCCAATTCAATGATAAATTTATATATGATATATCAATAAGGTCCAATGGAATAAACCTACAAAATTTGAAATGTGAGTACTAGTTGGTACCAAAATTTGGGTTCTGAAATATTAAATAATAGATACATAGGTACACAAACATGTTTAATATAATATTTTTAATTTATAATTTATGAATAAAGATGAATAGATTTTGGTATCCCATATCTTGGACTTTATCAATCCCAATCATATATAAGATAACAACATTTTCATCAAAAAAATATAAAACAAATCGTTACGATCCTTAACAAAAGTGATTATTTGAGGAGAATGATATTAATTTGAAAAACGAATTATAGACTAAAAATTTGTATAATGTTGAGAAAGAAATAAAATATTACGATATTCATAGAAATGGTTTAATTGAAAATGTGAATTTAATATCAATAATTTTTTATTTTAAATTCTCAATGTTAAGTTGATCATCCAATTTCAAAAGAACCTCTTCCTTTTCATTAGAGATAAGTCCATTTTTATTAAGTAGTTGAACATTATCATTAAAAACATAGTTTTATTTCATGATGTCTTCTTTTAATTTATAAATGTTTTCCTTAAATAAATTATCATGTTTTTAGTTTACTAATAGAGATATTAGAAGAAAATTAGCAAGAAGGATAGTGAGAGGAAGAATTAGAAACATGAGAAATGAACTCAAAAAATACCTTGAGATGTTCATTAGATATTTTAGCACTCAAATAAAATGAGGAGGTTGAGTCAAGTGATTCATCATAATAACTCTTCATTGAGACTTTATGGGATTTATTACCTTAATTATTTTCTTCCATAAACTTTTTGTATATGGGACTTTTTTACTCATATACCCCTTCATAATGCATTTGTATAATGTCACTTATATTCCATATTTATTTTATTTATTGATTCAGTATGTTAATTAATTCCTTCAAATGGATTTATTCAACTTTTTGGACAAAATTTATTACATCACATTAATTGTCGGAATAATCATCAATAGTTATGGATTTGAAAGATATATTTTTATATCCTTATTTAACATTGAATGTTTACATTATATATCTATAATTTATCATGATTTTATTTATCAATAGTGATCTGAAAAAATCCTCAACCACCATTCTCCTAAGGTCCTTCACAACCTTTATAGTTGTGCCCTAGTGTTCACAATTTCGTTGAATGGTTTATGAATATAATTTTTTCTATAGATTCTGTAGAACAATTACTACCCAGAGACTTATAACCTTTTCATATGTCAAAAAACATGTAAACATAATATTAGTGGATTAATTTGTGTTAATTTTGAATAATTAAAAATATTTAATATTCATGTATAATATGGTATCTTTTTATTTTTTGGATCCTTCGTCGATAATTTTTATCGTTTTCTATATTTCATGTGTAGTCATTCATATGAAAACCTAGTTGGTTTTGTTTAGATCAACATCATAGTGTATATAATTCATGTATTTTCATTTCATCTCAAAGTATATAGTATCATTTAGTTCCAGGTTATCTTTTCATTCTATAGTAGGTCTATGTTCATGCATAACCATTTTCAAGATAGAAAAGATATAATACTAATAAAATTTGACATGTGATTATTCTAATCAAGAAAATATGTGTCATCATGGATAAGGGCATGTGAATAAGTTTTATATTCCATCATAGTTAATTTATTAATTAAATATTTTTATGAATATAAAAATAATAAGATTTGTTTTTATACCAATTATAGGACGTGGTAAATGCAAAAATATGGCCAAATTTACTTCATAAAATTAAAAAGTTATTTAGTGATGGAAATAAAATAATATAACATTAGAATAAAAACTAGTAGTGTATTTCCTATATAAATATATAATAATAAATATTTATTTAATCAAATAAATTATAATTAAAAAAAATTAGAAATATAACTATTTTATTATGTAATAAAAATGTAATAAATCCCTAAGGATCACAATTCAATTAATTAGGATCATTGAATACATATATGATTTAATGAAATTAATCGACATCATTTATTTTGACTGTATAATTATAAAATAAATTTATATCATTATAATTTGATTGAAATGATTGGACATTAAATGTAATGTGGAAATAAAAAAAGAGATAGGATTTTAAAATAGAGTTTGAAAAGAGTTCAGTGCGAGCCTCTATGTCTCCCCCTGTCGGGGTGATAATTTTTCATATTTATCCATTCATTTCAATGGTGATCATGTTTCTAATTACTAAATTGAATTATTATGGTTGTTCAAAAGAAACTCCCCCCTTAAATACCATACTTTTTTATTTTGAGCTCTCATCCTACTTTCTATTCAATGGAAGTAGAAAGAAACCAATTTTATAATATGATTAGAATATTTTATATTTTCTTGGTGAAACCCCATTAATAATACCCACCCATATATCTCAATAAATATAGTATAATTTCAAAGGATATTTTATTAGGTAATATAGAATACATGATAATATATTGACAATTGAAATCAGGTCATGAGAGAAGTATTTGATAATAATGGAGAATACCAATTTGATTCATTATTAGAATTATCTAATTTTGTTGTTTAATGAATTGATATTGAGATATCAAACAATTTAATGAATTTATTGTATGTAATAGGCCGTGGAAAATGATGTAATACAAGGGCTTCATTAGGAATTATGAAATTGAAATTAAGATATACATGGTCCTACAAAATAAGAATGTTGACTTGATATTCCAATGTCATCGGGCTTCTGGTGATGTCTTTATTTTTTGATATTCTACCTTTTCCATAACATATCCTTTAATGTATTCAATACTTCTTATATCATCATTTCATAATATCATAACATACATCAAAATAAAAATTTATATTCAATGTTGTTCCAACATTCATTTTGATTCATTCAATGAGGATGATTCAATGCATGTGTATTTCATCACAAAAGAATGACTTGTTATGAACCATAAACACTAAAACATAGTTAAATAAAATGAATACATATATAATTTAGTGTTTTATATCTTGAAAAGACCATGATTGTGATAGGGAGGAACACCAATATGTACCACCTTTTTTGGATGACTAATTTTTCTCTGTAAGGACCTATAAATTATAAAATATTGGGACATACGCTATATTTATTTTCTAGGTTTCCATGGGGATGGCCTTCATGGTAATATTTTTTTTTCTTCCATCATAAGGGGACCATTATGATTAATATTCTATTTATTTTCAAAATGATTTAGAAAACATAATAAATTTATATGATAGATTGGGATATTTTTTTCATTTACATGTAGAGGGACTCTATAATTATTATTCCATAATGAGATGGTGATAGAAGGACTTCATTTTTTGGTCAATAATCAGACTACGAGGAGGACCTATAAAACTATAATGAAAATGAGTAACATCATTATCAATCTATACTTTTGTTTTGGGAATAACACTATTGTGGGTATTTTAGGGAGGACCATTAGATTTTTTTATGTCATCTGACTATGGGGGTCACCTACTTGGATAATAATTTTCTATTTTCATCCATGATGCAGAATATTTTTTAATATATTAATTGTTTCATATATAACCTCAAGGATTTTTACTATAATAAGGACCTCAAAATTTAATTATTCCAACATAATGGGAAGTAATTTCACAATAGTTTCTCTCAGTAGGACCTCATGATTTTTTTTGTGGTTCTTTGGGGAGGACCATAATGGTAGGATACATAGAGTGTTGTGGGGTGAACCTCCAATACTATATTTTCCTTCACCTTGGGATATGGTATAAATAAATCAATTATCTTGTGTAATTTTCATGTCCATTTAATTAGATACTTTATTATGTAATTTTTATTTCCCCTACAAAAATCCTTTTGGTTGATTTTGATCAAGTGATTGTTGTCAAAACCACAATAATATATGGGGTATCACAATATGTTTAGTAAAATTCATAAGTAGGAACTATCTGATAAGTTTCCTCAATTTTTTTCATAATACACCAATAAGATTTATTGATATTAATGGGAATAGCTGTGTGGAAATCCTTTTGAGATTTGACATCTAGATTCCCCTTGTGATACCTCCTTTCTGGTTTCCTTTTTAGAAAACCAAGGCCAGTATCTTGATGATAGAATACCAAATATATTCTTGAGGTTTTAGTGTTATGTGTTATTGGTGAAGATACTGACCAGAGTTATCCCTCCTAGTATGATCCCAAAAAGAATTAGGTACACCATTTACTTCCTCCCCCACCACCTAATATTGGGTAGATAGGTTTTGTTACACTCTTGATACATGAACACTAAGTGTCTGGATGTGGAAAAAGGGTATAGCTACATCGTAATTCCATGTCATTATTATGATGCACATTGGGGCATTATCTTGAAGAGGCATTCATGAGTGAAATAAAAATACTATATGGGGACTCTTAGGTGATATACCCATGAAAAGGAATTTATCTCTAATATTTAGTTGTGATAGGATGGTGACATCATCTAATTAGACTATGGGTACAGGTCTATTATTATTAATTTGGTGTATATAAGATGCTTTGTATAACAAGCCTACTCTTTATTACACACTTTAAAATATTTTATTACATGGAACCTTCACATGATACAACATAGAATATCGATATGTCTAGTGTCATTGGGGATTAGGAACATTACAAAACAACTTAGAACATAAAACCCAACATATTTATTGAAAACATCCATTACATGACCACTATATTCCCTCGTACATAGCATTGCAAGGGATAAACTGAGGACATGCATATAAAAAGGGAGAGTGTTCAGTCCACAAGGTTGAATACCCTAAGAGGGGGTGGATAAGGGTATGACTAATTTAAAATTAAATCCCATTCTGATCTTGTTTTGCAATTAAGAAAAACACTCTTCTCTATCTTTCTCATTGCAAAATATAAACAGAAAGTAAAGAATGCACATGACACAACAATTTTTACTTGGTTCACCCTCACTAGGGTACGTCCAAGGAGAACACACCAGAAATGTGCTGATGTACCAAATCCACTAAATCACACTATTGTTTACAAAGTTTGAGATAGATCACTTCAACTCCCAGGCTCACTGCCTTTACAATGTTTAGGGTCAGCTCACTGTTTTCCCAAGGGTCACTCCCTGTTTCTCTTTCTCTGGCTCACTGTCTTTGGAGAGGATCACCTTCTTCCTCTTCCTTTGCTCACTGCTCTAGAAAGGATCTACTCACAGTTTGTAGACATATAGGTCTCTTCATTATCACTAATGAATATATCCTATGTTGTATGTGGATTCTCTGTTGAAGTCCAACTTTCACCCGTATATGAATCCCACATTGCACAGAAACTGTTGGGAAATTTTCCAGCTTCCACGAAGCCCTGAATCAATGCAGTACCTCAGTAATACTTGGAGCCCTTCTCTAATCCGGCGTGCAAGTCTCGGCGTGCAAGTCAAAACCGGTACACAAGTCCATATCAACTACTTGCATGATAGAAGCTTCTACTACTCCAAACTTGCATGACTCACTTCCTTCCTCGCCCAAACCAGCTCAGGGGAGAAACTATCACATTGTACGCAACATCCACTTGCGCGACCACACCACACATGCGCGAACACCACACCGACGTGACGAGAGCTCTGATTTATCTATGTGTTGAACTCTACCACAAATGAGGAGGGTTAAAACTGTATTTATAGTCATTTGGACACTCTACACAATGGTGCACAAGTCTCCCCTCGGCGCGCAAGTTTCAGTGCGCAAGCCTCTGCCGCGCAAACCACTTGCACGACCAAACCCAAAACTTGCAGACCCTTATCCCATTTCCATATTTTGATGTTCTGATCTTGAAAAACATATGTTGAGAAAGTTTCCAAGACTCCAAGACCTCGTTTCGTAAGTCCCTTTTCCAAAAACCCTTTCTTCATTTGTCGATTTTGAGGCCCAAAAATTTGGCAAACCCTAGAAAACGGAACCACCTTGTATCTGCTCTTTTTGTACCGCCTCCAGATCAAACATTGCTTTTGTCGACATTGTTGAACCAAACATAGATCATTAACCATATCCCCAGAACTCGACATGCCACCATGAAATCCCCTTTGTCAACAAATTTTTACGTAATGGTTTGCATTGTAAACAATAACAACACAGATGTCCACTTTGTCAACAAACAAAATCACCTAAAAAATGCTTCAATGATGCCTTAAGGTATTTTTACCCAACAGTGAGCTATAAATCCTAGTAAGGTAGTAAAAAAGGTATAACATGAAAAATAAAATAAATGTTAAGGAATAGTCATATCAATAGAGCACAAGAGAAACAATAACATAAAGGCATGATATAACATGATTATCATAACATGGAAATGTGGAAACAACATTTAAGATGATATTAACATGAGCCAAGGCTCATTGCATATGGATAATATGTAATCCATCATTTGAAATGAATTATCATGAGTAAACCATCATTTCACTTGAATTATCTTGATACTAATTTTTACCCAATTCATTGGTGCGCTATTATGGCGCACACTTCTTAATCATTTAACTTCATCCATAAGTGTGCCACATGGATCACATATCATGGATTCATTAAACATGATTATTTATTCCACAATAAAGTAATGTATAATTCATACATGAAACACTATAATCAATAAGTAAATGTTCATAAAGGTGAATACCCTTGATATAGAAATGGGAGTGGTATTCACTACATAATGAATTTGGCTTGGAAAATTGTGGTGCAATTTCGATCGCATAACTATGTGATATAAGAATTCATAAAAATGGTAGATGAGAGATAAAAGAGTTTATAAACATATTTACACGAAATGTATAGTAAGGGGGTCATATAGATACATTTCCCAACAAATGTAATGGACTTTAGATTCATAAAAATATGAATTTCTTGAATGTAAATGAGGAGAGAGAAATCCCTTACAGATTTTCGGTATGGTAACCAGTGAAAATGGAAGGAATTAATGAGTGATAAAGGGATATATATTCATTCAAACATAATAATAGAATTTTTGGGGGAGGTGAGAAAGCATAACCCAACATTTTTAATTGAAAATAAAAGGGCATTACAATATAATGAAATTTGGACAAAAATGGGAAAGAAAGAAATCCCTTACTTGGAAGTGTGATCCCAAAGGCTTGAGAGATTCTTGAGAGAGGCTTCTTAAGGTATTGGGGAACATTGGGATGATTCTAGAGAGAGGAGGTAATATGTGGGTTGAGCTCCAAAGGCTTTGAGTGAAGAGGAAGTGGGAGCTTGTGTGGGATTATGTACCAAAAGAGAGGGAATTAATTATTATTATTGTTTTGGACGACACACATTAAATTAATCAAAAACAAAAAACAACCCATGGTTTTTTCCCATGATATTTTCTGAAGGGGATTGGAAAACATTATTTTATAATTCCAATGTCCTAAATTCGTAAAATATTAGGATTTTTTATATGGAGGAGACTGACACTCTCAAGGAAATCAATTTAAAAAGTTAAAATGTTTTATAAGTCTTGGAGGGTCCAATAAAGCTTTTTAAAATACATAAAACAAACCTAAAATTAATTTATATTAATGGTAAAACATATATTTGCCTAAAATTCCATTTATAGTTTTTTATTACATCATTATTGGGTCATTATGATGTAATAAAAACCCATTACATAATTAAATGGTATTTAATTTTTTCCTAATAACTTGACTCTCAGTAAGTTATGAAATATTCACTGTTGGATAGTTTTGACATCTTAATTCCAAAAATAATATACATTTTATCAAAATAATTTTCTAAATATGGTAATTTTTAATTTTAAAATAAAAGCAGCTATTTGATGAAAATTCATGGGTTTTGACAAAAAACAATTTTCAAATCGTAATAAAAATTTCAATTGTATTAATAAAAATTATACAATCATTTATATTTAATAAAGAGTAAATGATTAATAATAATATTTAATTAAAATATTATTTAATTTAAAAAATCCATTATTTAATAAAATTATATTTCTTAGTTGACTAAAAAAATTATGTATCTTTAAAAACTATTTACATTGTAATAATAATAAAATGAATGTATATTCTCTATAAAAAAATAATGTACATAATCCTAGTTCTAGGGACTGGTTACATAACCCCTTATAACACCTGCATATGACCTAAGGGTAAGTTGTGTGATGGTGAAAAACTCTTGGTGTGTCTTGGATAACATCGCTCGGGTGGTAATCTCTATAAACTTCCACTTCTCCCATAGGTAGTTCTGTTCGAGCATAACGTGTTGAATCTTGGCTTGTTCTTGGTCAAGAACAAATCCCAATTATGCGACCTCATTTATATGCTCCAACAAATGGGCTTTGTATGGGGAAAGTCTATTGGATGAGGCCATATCTTCCTTTTTCTATGTAAATTGGATTTATTAATGCCCTATATTTATACTAATCACGTGATCTTTGTTCAAGAGCTATATTATTAATTGTAACATTTATTAATGGTATTTTAAAATCCTAAGACAAAAAACCATGGAAGTGAATATGTTTTATATAACCAGTTTACATAATAATAATTTTAAATAGATCATGAGTAATTTTCATTAAAGAATGTTTGGGTCAATACAATCTTCCAACCATAAGAAAACTCCCCCCTAGAAATTTTCTTCTCCCACACCAAAATAGATGTGGGTAACTCTGTTTCAACACCTCCTATGGTTCCCATGTTGAGTCTTAAAACTTGTGGTTTCAACACAACACCTTGATGAGGGGCATTGTCTTATTTCATAGACCTTTTCCCCTATGATCTAAGATCATCACAAGCTTCTCTTCATTAGAGTAGTGATTATCCAATGGTACCACCTCAGTATTGAGTACATGTGATGGGTAAGGTATTTACTTCATCAAGAGTGATACATGGAAGACAACATGTATATGAGATAGGTTCGGTGGGAGTTCTAGTCGATAGGCCAAAACTCCAATGCAATTATGGATCTCAAATGGGATAAAGTACCTTTTAATATTCCTTCCCTTCGTCCCAAACCTCATAACTCTCTTCCATGGTGATATATTGAGGAATAGCATGCCTCTAACATCAAACTCCAGGTCGTGTCGATGATTATCAGCATGTCTCTTTTATCGACTATGAGCAGCTTTAATGTTCTTCGGAATGGTAACCTTCTCCACCATTTCTTCAACCATTTCTAGACCTATGAGTTTTCGCTACCCAGCTTCATCCCAATATTCTGGTGCTCTACACCTCTTTCTATAAATGGGCTTCATAAGGATCCATTTAGAATCTTGAGTGGAAACTGTTGTTGTAAGAGAACTCAACAAGAGGAAGTTGTTGATCCCATCCTCCTTTTATGTCCATTGATCATGATCTCAACATATCCTTGAGAGTTTGGGTAGTCTGCTAAGATTGGCCATCAATTTGAGGATGATAATCCATACTGAAGTTCATTTTAGTATTAAGAGCATGCTGAAGACTCTTCCAAAACATAGTGGTGAATCTTGGATCTCAATCAGATATAACAAATAGTGGTACTCCATGCATCCTTATCACATATCTGATGCATATCTGTTCCAGTTGATCCAATGATAAATCATCCAAAATTACAATGAAGTGTATAGTCTTTGTAAGACAATTCACAAAAACCTAGATAGCATTGTTTCAATTGGATGTCTTCAGAATTCTGGTGAAGAAGTCCATGGTGATGTTCTCCCATTTCCATGCTTGTATCGGTAATGGTTGCATCATCCCCATAGACGTCTTACTCTCAGCCTTCACATGCTGACATAGCAGAAACATTGATGTATACTCAGTGATCTCTATCTTCATTCTATCCCACCAATAATTCACTTGGAGATCCTGATACATTTTTTGTTTCCTGGGTGAACAGAGAAATTAAAACTATGTGCATTATCCAAAAGTTATTTCTTTGACTCTGGACATGATGGAACAAATAGTATTTTCTTAAATATCAAAATTTTATCTTCATTAACATTGATCTCTGAGTATTTCCCTTTTCGGATAGTTTCCACATTCTTTTAAATTCCAACATCACTCTTTTGAGCATCCTTAACCTTCTCAAAAGAGACAGTGGAGCAATTATTTTCAAAAGGATTAATGATGTTCTCTTCTTAATGATTCCCATTCCCATATTAATCAAATCTAAGAAGATTGGACCCTTTTCAGTTATCATAAATAATAGAATTTTTGGGTCCTTTTTACTTAGAGCCTCTACTACCTTGTCCGCTTTACCAAGGTGGTAATGGATTGATCAGTCACAGTCTTTGATCAGCTCTAGCCGTATTCATTGGCACATATTCAACTCTTTTTATGTGAATATATACATTAGGATTTTGAGATCCATGTATATTTTACAATTCTCCCCAAATAGGTAATGCCGAAATATTTTTAAAGAGAAAATCACTGAAACCTACTCAAGATCATGTGTTTGATAGTTTTTTTCATGAACATTTAATTTACCTGAAACATAGGTAATTACATAGTCATATTTCATCAACACACATCCCATACCCTTCTTTGATGAATCAAAAAATAGCACAAAAATTTCCCACTTGTGGGAAATTTGAACACATGCTCTATGATAAGCCTCTCTTTCAACTCCTTGAATCTTTCTTCACATTCATCACTCCAAGAAAACTAGACTCCCTTCTGAGTTAGCTTGGTAAGAGGGTTTGAAAATAATGAGAAATTTCTCACAAATCGGCGATAATATATTGCTAACTCCAAAAAGCTACTAATATTCATTAATGATGTTGGCCTTGGACATCCCTCAATTGCAGCTATCTTGGAAGGATCCATAGATATCCCTTTTCTTGGGATGATATGACCCAACAATGAGACCTCCTTCAACCAAAACTCAATCTTGTTGTACTTTTCACAATGCTTCTCCTTTCGAAAGGTCTCTAGTACAGTTCTTAGATGCTCTTCATAATCCTCCTTTATTTTGGAGTATATTATAATATCATCTATAAATACTATCAAAAATTTGTCTAATTAATATGTAAAGACTCTATTAATCAAGTCCATGAATATTTCTGGAAAATTAGTGAGTCCAAAAGGCATTAATATGAATTCATAGTGCCTGAACCTTGTACAAAAAAGTATCCTTGAAGATAT
The DNA here is from genome assembly GCA_963277665.1 of Viscum album. NCBI lineage: Eukaryota > Viridiplantae > Streptophyta > Magnoliopsida > Santalales > Viscaceae > Viscum > Viscum album. The sequence goes on along the minus strand of OY728139.1, from coordinate 112,838,352 downwards.
CCTCATTCTTCACACTTACATGGTAATATCCCAACCACAAATCCACCTTCGAGAATTATTGTTCTCTACAAACCTGATCAAATAATTCAACAATTTGGGGAATAAGATACATTTTAAATATTGTGATTTAGTTGCGCACATGATAATTGATGAAAAGGACCAATAACCCATCCTTGTTATTGATGAAGAGGATTGGTGCACCCCATGGTGAAGCAATTGGTTGTATAAAACCTTTATCTAGATTTTCCTATAGTTGTTTCCTCAACTCGTCAAGATCCCCAACAACCATTCTATATGGAGTTTTGGATTTTTGAAATGCCCTAGGAATAAGATCAATTGAGAATTCAACATATTATGAAGGAGGAAGACCACAAAATTCATTAGGAAATACATCAGCTAATTACCTCATAATAGTCATGTCTTAAAGGATAGTTTCTTCCTTAGAAAAAATCATTTGAGCCAGATACGCATGCTCATAGTGTATTAAGATCCACTCTTGAGATTATGGTGATAAATAATATTAATCCTCCTCATGGAACTTGTACAGAATCGAGGGTCGATTCGCCATATGGAGAGTGATTTCCATTTCACGTAAATTTGTGTTGGATCTTTATAAGGAATGAAAATCCATGAAAATAATTGCATCAAATTCCACCAAATAGAGTTTTACAAGGTTTTCTGGGAAGTGAAATCCACAAATTATGATAGGAGAGTAATTATATTTATGGGTTGCAATGACTGCCCCATTTTCCATTCTCACCAACATCATAACTTCCATAATTTTTAGTGGTGTTGGGATTGTTCTTATAAACATCCAGGATATAAAAGAATTCATAGAATGATAATCAAAAAGTACATTCACTATTGTTGAATGAATAACTAGAGTACCTATCAACACTTCTTTTTTGGGGTTCACTTTAGTTGTAGTGATGACAATATCTCGCCCTTACTGCCTTGGAGATTATTGGTTGCCTCCGAAAACCCTTTTCTTAGGGAACTAGTTTTCAAAGTGCCCTGGATATTTGTAGTTGAAGTAATGAACAACGTTTTAACGGTCGAACGCTGGATTTCTCTTAGGGAACTAGTTTCTTAGGGCACTATTATTGAATGAATAACTAGCGTACCTAGCACCACTTCTTTTTCGGGGTTAACTTCAGTTGTAGTGATGTCAATATCTCGCCCTTACTGCCTTGGAGCTCATTGGTTGCCTCCGAAAACCCTTTTCTTAAGGCACTAGTTTTCAAAGTGCCCTGGATATTTGTAGTTGAAGTAATGAACAACGTTTTAACGGTCGAACGCAGGATTCCTCTCCTCTATCACAATCACGGGTTTTTCATGCTGATAGTTATTTTAAATCAGACATTCTCTTCCAAACCTAAACCATTTCCTTTTCCCCTTTAGGCAATTTACTTGGTGCTTCTTTCAATACCTTTGGAAAGTGGGGTGATGGATTTTCTAAGATCCGTTGGATTTATCCATAGAACCGGAAGTATTGAAGTCCAACTTATGCTTCTTATCCCCATGATACCCCTATGATTCGATGATCTCCATTTCCACTTTGAGTCACATCAGACAATTTCCTCATAGCTCCCAAAGTTACGAATCACTATGGATTTCCATATGCAAGGTTTTATCCAACTAAAGAAGTAATCAACCTTGAAATCGGGGGTAAATACAAAGCTAGAGGTGTATCATGCAATCCTTATGATGTTTGCATCATATGCTCCAATGGATTCATCGTATTTTTTTCTTGAGGGCTAGGAAATACCTTTCCATCTTATGTTGGAGGGTGTGAAAAAAATATTTATGGAAAAACATTTTCTAGAAATCCTTCCATTCCAATGCCTTGATATCCTACTCTGGATTCATATTTTTTACCAATGTTCATCATTAATCAGCCTCACCCTCGATACGATAAGAAGCCAGAAGTACCTTATCTTTTTCATAACATTGAAGGATGGAGAAGATCTTATCAATGGAATTGATCCATTGTTCGACGATTGAGGGATCATATGATCCATTTCAAGTAGGAGGCCTTTGTCCCATGAAGTTCTCGATTGCAAATTGACCTTTCTTGGGAGGATTGAATGTTCCTCTTAACCTATTTTCTATTAAAAATTTCAGTTAACTGAGAGAGTATCATGAAAATGTTTGTGATTCATGCTCCCATTGGATTGGTAATCTCATTAGAACAATCATCACATTGATCTTCACATCTATTGTTATCCTAATTCCTCCTATTATCGACCATTGGTTTGAATAAAAGGAAATTTAGGGGAAACACATAAAGGGTAATCCAAAGACAAAAATGGATGACTTATAAATTTCTTTTATTTCCTTAACTTATGAAATAATTGTCTTTAATCTATGTTATCCATGATATACCTCCCATTATATATTCTTAGGGGATTTTTTTATTCACATAACAATGGTTCATACTACGATAATGAATTTACCAAAGCATATACCTCATGAGTGTCATAACCAAGAGTGCAGAAAGGCCTATTGCTGTGCACTGGTTCCTGTTGGAGTCTAGGTTAAAGCGGTGTTTTGGGGTTTTACCCCTAGATATATATGTTTCAGAGCCGCCTCTACCTGCTCATATCCCGAGAGGGATGTATTTTATAGATAATCCACTTACTAAGTACTCAAAAAAATTTAGGGATATTTTTATTCTTCCTAGTCTTATCCATACGGCATTCAATAGGGTTTTCTAATCTTAATCCCAAAAATAAATAAACTTATCCTCTCATACCAACCATAACAACCCTTCTCTTTATTTTTCACTTAAATATAAATTATTACATAAAAACCTTCCCTTTATAGGATATAACAGATCCATAGAACTAGTTTCTTTGGGTCTTAGGAAAATTACATAATAACATAGAACATAAAACATAATATCTTAATTGAAAACCTTTTTTACATGACTAATATTGTTCCTCATGCTAAGAATTGCATGGGATAAACGAAGGACATGTATAGGGAGTAAAAAAGGCATAAAATGAAGAATACAATACATGTTAAGTAATAGGAATATCAATGGAGCACATGAGAAACATGAACATAAAGGCATGGTATAAAATGATTATCATAACATGGAAATGTGGCAGCAACATTTAACCTGGTATTAGCATGATCCATGGATCATTGCAGATGGATCATGATTAAACCATCATTACACTTGAATTATCATGACTAAACTCTCATTTCACTTAATGTACAGTGATACTAGTCTTTACCCAAAGCATTGGAGCACTATCAGGGCACACCCTTCTTAATCATTTCATTTTATGCATAAGTATGCCACATGAATCATATAACATGGATTCATTAAACATCATATTTTATTCCATGATATAGGTAAGTAGAATTAATACATGAAACTCTATTATAAATAAATAAATATGCAAAAATCTTAATACCCTTGATAGAGAAATGGGAATGGTATTCACAACACAACGATATTGTCATGGAAAATTGTGGTGCAATTTCGATAGCATAACGACGTGACATAAGAATTGATAAAAATGGTTGGTGAGAGATATAGGGGTGTATTAACATATTTACATGAAATTTACAGTATTGGGGTTATATATATACATTTTACAACATATTAAATTGAATTTAGATTCATAAAACAAAACAATTTCTTGAATATAAATGAGGAGAGAGAAATCTCTTGCAGAATTTCGGCATGGTAACAGGTGTACATAGAGGGAATTAATGAGAGATAAATGGATATATCATCATTAAAACATAAGGAGGGTAGTATAAGGGAGGTGGAAAATCAAACCTCAACATTTTTAATTTAAAATAAAAGGGAATAACAATGTGAATAAGTTTAGAAAAAAATGAGAAAGGAAGAAATCCCTTATTTGGACGTGTAATCCCAAAGTCTTGGGAGAGGCTTGATAGAGGCTTATTGGGATATTGGGGAACCTTCGAAGAGTTCTAAAGAGAGGATGTAAGAGGTTGATCAAGCTCCAAAGGCATTTATTGAATATAAAGTGGAATCTTGTGTGGGTTTATATATGAAAAGAGAGGGAATTATTTATTATTTTGGTTTTGGATACCCCACATTAAACTAATCAAAACCACAAACCAGCCCATGGTTTTTCACATGTAGTTTTCCAAATGATAGTGTAAAACATTATTTTATATGTAAAATGTTCCATCTTCTTAAAATATTAGGCTTTCTTATGCGGAGGCGAGTCACACTCTCAAGGAAATAAATTTAAAAAGATAGAATGTTTTGAATGTCTTGGAGGGTCCACTAATGCTTTTTAAAATACACCAAAAAAACCTAATATCAAATTATTTTAATATTAAAACACATTTTGTCCAAAAATTGGATTTATAGTATTTTATTACATCACTATTTGGTCATTATGATTTCATAAAACACATTATATATTTAATGGGTATTTCATTTTTACCTAAAAATCGATTGTCTCAGAAAATTATGAAACATTAACCATTAAATAATTTGGTTGTACTGATTCCAAAAATAATATTAATTTTATCTAAATAATTTTCTAAATAATGGTTGTTTTAATTTTAATATAAAATCCTTCATTTTTGAAAATTCATGGGTTTTGATAAAAATATTTTTCAAACCTGAATAAAAATTTCAATTGTATTCTTAAAAATTATACGATGATTTATATTTATTAATAAATAGTTTAAAAATAAAAATATAATATTAAAATATTATTTAATTCCAAAAATAAATTAATTCATCAAAATATATTTCATAATTAACTAAAATACTATTTGTTCTTTAAAAACTATTTACAAATTAACAATAATAAAATGAATGTGAATTCTCTATACAATAATAATGTACATAATCATAGTGATAGGGTCTTGTTACATAACCAGTTATAACACCTGCATATGACCTAAGGGTAAGGTGTGCGATGGTGACAAACTCTTGTTATGGCTTGGATAACATCACTAGGGTGGTAATCTCTATCAACATCCACTTCTCCTATAGGAAGTTCTGATCGATTTTAACGTGTTGAAGCTCGGCTTGGGCTTGGTCAAGAGATAAGTCCAATGCCAACACCTCTTTTATGATAAATAACAAATGGGATTCTTATGGGGAATGTCTGCTGGATGCGGCGATATATTCCTTTGTTTGAGTAAATTCGATTTTAAGCCCTATGTTTATACTGATCATGTGATCATTGTTCAATGGCTATATTAGTAATGCTAACATTTATTAACGGTATTTTAAAATCCCAAAACATAAAACCAAGTAATTTCATATGTTTTACAAAACCATTTTACATAATAAGATATTTAAATCTATCAAGAGTAATTTTCATTAATGAAAGTTTGGGTCATTACACATTATCTAGTAGTGTGCATTAACCTGTGGTTTCATCCAGTTTCCACTATCCTATATAATAATCATGATAGGTGTTTTTGAATTTTGTGATTTTATTTTTTTGTGATGAGATATTATAAAGGATAAAACCCCAAACAAGGAACCCATTCATGAAGAAGCATTAAAAATTCATGACCAGTCTATCTCTTTCATAGGTAATGGATTTCATGTTTATCAAACATTTATATTACAAAAATTCATTATAACATTTTATGTTATTCTATGGAACTTATTTATAATGGAAAATGGTCTGTGGGATATTCAAAAAATGCTTTATATTTTTCATCAACATCGACATGATGGGAGGTGGACTCATCTATTAAGGGGTTTTATTTTCTTATCTAGGGCTCACATAGTGGTTTATGATAGATTCATGAAGCCATCATTAGTTATATGACTTGTTACCTTGGGAATGATAGTTTCATATTATCACCATGCATCAATGTGAACATTTTTAGCTGTCATAGTATCTCTATATAACCATAAATGATTTATTACACTATATTTATTGTCACACAGTTGGTAACTCTTGAATTTATCACTATCCTAGGAGATGGTAGGTGTTGTAACATCTAGAAAATACCATTGATAATTAATTCCAATGTATCCCTATGAAGATAAAAAAACACATATATGTCGGTGTCATTTATTAAGAAATTATATACATTATATGGTTTATTTATAAGGACTATTATGATTTATTAATGATTGTGTATCTAGAGAAAATAATTTCCCCTTTAATGTCATGAAATTAATATAAGTGATACGTCATTTAAAACCATATAACTCAAAATATGATGTCTTATTGTAAATGATAATACCGCTAAGACTAGTTTCGAATAGTTTTAAATAAAACATAATGGAATAAATATTATATTATTTAACATCATATAATAAGGACTAGTGGTTGAAAGATATATACTAATTGATTGAGTAGAAATTATAGATGATCAAACCATTCCGGGTCATCCTATCAACTAAAAAACAAAATGAGAAGGAATTCTTGAGGATTACACCAAGAAGGATCCCATAGTATTAATTGCTCATTTATGGGTCATATAGACATGATTCTAAATGATAACATGGTCAGGACTGAATCCTATAAAGAATGAGGTTGTATAGATTCCCTGGTTTCTAGCATTATAATGGGTATATTCATTATCAAGAGAAGAAATGATTAATGACACACTAAAGTCCCTATTTATTAGAAGGGAAATAAAATTGTAAATATTTTATAAAGTGATCAAATAAAATTATGAAAGGATTACATAATCAAATGGGAGAATAATAGTGCACATAACCTAGTCATGTATCTTAGTAGGCCTTCAAGAAGTCGTTGGTTTATTGGAGTTAGTAGTGGTTTGGTTTGGGCTATAGTGTTTCATCATGGTATTTTTGGAAATTTATTTTTCCTAATTAAATTACTTGAGATAACAAGACACCCAACAGGGAGGATTGGGAAAATCAAAATCTATGTGGGTGACATAGGTGAAAGGGGAACCAAGGAAGGTGACCTAGGTGAAATAGTCTCTCTAAGAGGTGACCTGGGTGTTATTTCTAGATAAATATGTGACATGGTAAAAAGGGGAACCTAGATATATTATGTTATTGGGATATGTTCTTGGATAGGCCACATGCTGACAAACACCGCTAGTGAGGACCTGATAATAACTCCAATAATTGAAACCTATTCATGACTCTAGTGTGGGAGGCCTAGGTTTGATGTGATGATGAACTCATAGGATCCCAACCATTTTGTGTTAATGAGTTATGAAAATTGGAACCCAATTGGGAGGACTACAAGATCTAGGAATGGTCTATTGTGGAAAAATTTGGAGAATCCCAAAAGGGGTAAAAATGGAACCACAATATCAATCCATGATTTCTTTTGAATGGCACTTTTGAAGGGTTTTTTCTCAATATTATTAGTGATTAAATAGATAATGTTGTATTAGAATGACCATAATCACTAAACATCACTAATAACCTTACATTCCATTGATTAAACATTAATTCAAAATTCAAAATCACATAAAGGGGAAACATAAAAGGGCTGGTCTTAGAGTAATTTAATCAAATCTCATAGTGGATTCTCCTCTCACACTAATGTGTAAAATGTAGGTTTAAATGTGTAATTATATTGAAAATGGGACTGGGTAACCCAAGTAACCATTGTTTACCAATCAATCCACCCAATCCATGTGAATAGTTAAACTGAGGTAGGGGAAGAGTTGGGTTGGCCGATTTCACTAAGTGGTGCTTTGGGAGACATGGCACAAGGCTTCTAAGAGGAATGGGTGAATGACTATAGTATGGAACTAGGATTGAGAATAAAGATCATCCAGTTAACACCCACCATAAAATTAATTGATATTATAAATATAGTGGTGAAATTAATCCTTTGTTAAAATTTCAGTTTCATTATACTCGAGTACCATGAGGCTGATCTCAGATCAATAAAACCATTTTGAATATATGTAATTTTTGTTAAAATTTTCAATAAATAATGGGGATATCAAGATCCATTAAATATCTCCAGAGGCACTAATTTTATCCAATTTAAACAAAAATACAATAAGCGACTTTGACAATGAATATTAAATACATCATATTTCATTTCTGATCAACAAATATTCTATATCACATTTTTTATATACAAGAAAATATAACTAATTGGGGATAAAATATTGTTTTTTCTATCCAATGAATAATTTACATTATTTCAATAGTACTAAAAATGTTGTTAATTTTAATAATTTAAATCATTAATAAGTAATCTCTCTTGAATTTGAATATAAAATCTTCATAAGGATGAATAAATTTCACACTCTCATCAAATAGGGAGTTAAATGAATAGTATAATCAACTATATATCAATAATTTAAATAAACTGAATAAAATATAAAAAGGACATTAAAACCTATATATGATTCTATATATAGGGGATCACTATAGTCATTAACCCATCCCCCTCACATATACATCTCTTGATTGGTGATGAAAATATTCTTTAGAGGAGGTGTAACTTACGATTTGTAAATGGTTTAAAAAATACTTGGTTATGTTGGGTGTGCCACTCATAAAAAACTAACGTATCATTAATATGAAACAATAAACCTCACAAATCATGCATATAAATAAATTATCAACTAATCTATGATTTGAGTGAAATATGTTTAAACACACTATGATTGGATTAATTAATTAATTAATTGAAAAATTATTGAAAAATCAATGTAATCTAAATTAAAGCAAACATTGACACTAAGGTAAAAAACCATATTTCGAAATACATGGCATTATTATAAAATATTTCTATAAACTTCTTAAATGAAAATCAATATCCATCCCAAACTAAAAAAATGTGTATCATGTCTAAATATTGATTATTTATTTATTTAATGATCTACAATTCAAAATTCATTAAATATGAAAAGATTTGATCTTAAGGTAAAACATAATTTAATGATAAAACAAAACATCATAGAAATTTTATGGGGTCACATACTAATTGAAATTACCATTTTATGTAATATGTGTAAAATTATCCAAATACCCTTGTAAATTCGGTAATTCTAAATTATGAACTTTTAGAGCTTTACAATATATACATCTCTAAAAACAACATTTTTAGTAAATTGAAACTAATCATTAATGAATTAATACCTTTGGTATGATAATTCTTACAAATTCCATCATAGGATATTTCATAGAATATACAAATTCAGCAATTATCATGACTCATTTAAAAAAAATATCTATGAAAAAAAATGCGATTTCAAAAAGGTGTGAGCTATAATGAAAGAGAAAAAAAGATAAAATATATGTTATAATTCCAAATTCATTTAATCAATAATAATTGTAACATCCCATGAAATCTAGGAATAATATTATATTAATAAATGTTACATTTTTATATTTTTCAAGATATAATTTTTTATTAAAATTTAAAATTTATATTATATATATATATATTTTAAAATTTATATTTTTCAACTATATATTATATTTAGAACATACTAAAATAAATTCAATCAATTTTTAAAAATTTATCATAATAAATTTATTTTATTATAATGAATCGTTTTGAAAACATTTACTTTTATAAGTTAATTTTACAAAATAATATTAATCCTTTTTCATAAATAATTATTTGATATTTTTTGATAAAAGACTTTATGTTAACTTTAAAAAAATATTTCTAAAATAATGAAACGTAAACTATTATAAATGTGATGGTTACTATAATATTATAAGTAAATATTAATATTAGTAGTAATATAGTAGTAATATAATTTAATTAAGTATTAATATATTGAAAATAATAATTAAATTTACAAAATATAATTTTCAAATATAAAGGAAAAATGTATTCATATATGGTTAGATATATTTAATATACTTTTTATATATTTATAACATAATTTTTATATAAAATATACACCTTATTGTTAAATATTTTAAAGTAAGTTTATTTTCATATGAGAAAATCATTATTTTTTGAAGTATTGTGTTTATAATAATATTAATTTTGAATAAATTATCACTTTAAATTTAAAAATTTGAAATCACGATTTAATTTGTAGTATAATTTTATATTTATGAGTAGTAAAATGTTAATATTAAAATTAGAAATATAACATATGTTAAAAAAAGATAAGTACTAACAATCGTACTATTATTACTAATATTTTTAAAACAATAATGGAAAAAGAATATAATTTGTACTAGAATTCTCTTATGTGGTTTAAAATTTATACACTTTATATATTAATTAAATTTCCTCCCATTGTCCCACAAAGGACAATCTCAACCATACTTGTGGGACCCTACATGTCAATCATGTATGGGGAATTCATCGGTATAGCCCACGTCGGTAGAATGGAGCATAGGTACTATGCACTAAATAGATCAGGTGGGTTTATAACACCAAAAGGGTGATTGGTGGACCGCACAATATGAAGGTGAAACCCATGAGGGTATGGTATGTGGTGTGTTCTAGGTTTTGATCCACCCACCACCGTGGAATGAATTCAACTTTGAGTGGTTGGTGTCTATAAAAGTGACCAGCTGATGAAATCTTCAATGCTAGATGTTGTACATTGGTACCATTCACCCATCTTAAAAATGTCCATTTATATCACAACCATCTAGTTATTTCATCTAAAACATTGAATCTCCTCATATATATCATTCAACCTTGCACATAGTTTAAGGACTTGATTTCTTATTCTTCCTTTTCTTCTTATCCTTTAGATGTTGGATCGTTCTCAACATTATGTGCACAACAAATCTCGAGGTCGTACTTCCATTTCGATCTTCACTCAATGAAAAAACTAAAGTCATAAAATTGTAAATCAATTATTCTCTACATATGAGAACCTCTCATTCTTCCCTATCCATTGATATCTATTTCCATTTTCATCCCTCGGTCCACAAATATAATTCTCTTTCATTAATCAGGTCGAAATCATGGCATGATCTATAAAACCAAATTCGGTTTTATATTTGAAATATGAAAAATGTAAGAAATATATTTAGGTTTTGGAATGAATCCCAAATAATCCTCTACATGGCTCATTAAAACAAGTTATCAAAAAAATATATAAAAAAATACACTACTAGCAATTGAATTTAAACCTACAGATCACCAACATTTAATGTTGGATTTTTTGAATGTGTCGTTTTCTCTTAGAGTCCAAAATTATAATAGTGAAGAGTTTATATATATATATATATACACAAACTATACTTTTGACATGAATAACAATACAAAATATCACATGAGGATCCTATTAGTTACAAATATAATCTTCTATACATTACTATATATATATTTATTCATCCATGATCTCTTTGAAGATTAAACATATATCATAAATTTATCTTCTTAATTGAAATATATATATATATATATATATATATATTTCGTAATATTATATTAAACTAAGAAAATCATTCCATTATATTTTATGAATCAATTTATTCAACATTGATAAAACAAATTGACCTGTAAAATAATTAAAAATATTAATAATAAGAATATATGTGTTTTTTCATTTCTATTTTAAGTGACCCTCTTTGACCGTAGAAAAACCCCTTAACCAATATCTCTCTCCCATCACTTATTTATTTCCCACAATAAATCCTCTAATTCCATGCACTTTGATTACCAAAAAACATTGGCTATGATCTCCTAAAATTCATCTTAAACGAGATGTATATAAGTTATGGGAGTTCCTATTTTTAATCTTATAAATATATGCTTTTGAAATCACTTTGTATGTTTGATTAAATTTTAAAACTCGTATTCTATATTGTTTTAAAAGCATTAATATATGGGAGATTTAATTTTATTCTTCTATTTTCCTAAGGAAAGTATTTTTCAAAAACTTATTTATTGATTGAAACCCAATTTTTATTGTTTTTCAAAACCATGTGTTATCATTAAATCAAGTTAAATAACATTTGTTTTTAATTTAAAAAAAATCACTTGTGTATCAAATATCATGATGCAGAATGGGGACTAAACCCATGACCTCAAGGCTATAATGTAAAAAAATTGATACTGCAAGTGGCCTCATTCATTTCAAAAGGTTGTCCAAGTATCATTATAATCCATAAAATGTTATTATTTTAAACATAATGTTTTAATGTTTTTATAGTGAATTTAAAAATTAACTAAAAAGTTTTTATATTTTTAAATTATATAAATTTTTGAAGAGATAAGTTTTTCTAAAGGTTTTGATCAATACATCTTACAGATATTTTCAGAAACCCAAGAATATTAGTTTTTCAAATTATTTATTATAACAAATATTTTGAATTTGATATACAATGAAAGGTTTTCCTGAATTAATTTTTTTTGTATTTATAAAAATGGTTATTATCTTGGTATTGGAACCCCTTACTAGGAAATTATATGCTTAACCAACACATTAAAATGATTTTCATACGGTCATTATAAGCTTATAGGGTGTTGGGTTTCATTTATGGTATCTAGATCAGATAAAGTATATAGTAATTTTGTAAATAATCTATACAATCTACAATATGTTGGAAGTTTTTTCCTAATCCATAAAAACTGAGATTGAAAATGTCCTTGGATGTGGAGAGGAATTTGTATTTATCAGTTACTTTTTTATATAAAAATACACCATGATTTTTTCAACATATATATGTGTGTAGGTCCAAGAATATCAAATTTGGAATTAAAGTGATGGTTTATAAATATTTGGAGATTAGGAAATTTTCTATTGAGTATAATATAAGATATATATTTTTTATTTTTAAGTCAATGTGGAATTTAAATTATAACCAACTCTTAAGAATATATTGCATATTTTTCTAAATTATGAGAAGTAATATTTATAATTTTCTTATGTACAAATTAAGAATTATGAGGGTTCAATTCCTTCAGGGGGAAGAGAATATAACATCCCATGTAATTAAATAATAACATTATAAATTTAAATGATTCAATAATTTTATTTTTAATTAAATACTATATTTATTTAAAAGTGTATACTCTTTTGGGTGTATATTTCATTAAATTTATTTACTTCATTTAAATATATATTATAATTTATTATTTTTCAAATAAATTACATATTTTTTTTAAAAAAATTACATTAAATTCTTTTATTATAATAAAAGCATATAAAAACATTCAAATTTATAACATACTTTGAGAAAATATTTTTAATGTTTTTTAAAATAATTGTTTAATATTGTTTGTGAAAAAATTATATTAATTTGTAAGTGCATAGTATTTAAATAATGATATGAAAATTACTATTAATGTTTTCATTACTAAAATATTATTAATAAATTAATTCTACTTGAAGTAATATATTATTAATATTATTTAATTAAGAATTAATGTAATTAAATAAATAAGTTAATGCGGAAAATGTTTTTTTTAAATAATATTTGTAAATGTGTTCATATAAGGTTTTTTATATTTAATATTATTTTTATATATTTAAACTTTCTTTTTATGATAAAATACAAGTGATTTTTAATTATTTAGATGTACGTTTATTTTTATAATAAAATTAATAGATTTAAAAATATTGTATTTATAATATTAATAATTATAAAAAAACAAATTATTCTAAATTTAATTATTTATAAGGTTTAGTTAATTTTTTTCAATATATAACATTTATTACTAGTGGAATATTATTATTACAATTAATAATATATCATATTTTAATAAAAATATGTACTTACATTTATACAATTACTATTAACATTTTTATAAAAAAAAATAATGAAAAAATTATGTAATTTGTACTTGAATTTTCTCATGTGGTTTAAAATTCACATGTATATTTAAAAAAACAATAGGACCTCTAAGGACTGTTTGATCCACACTCATGGGACCCTATGTGTCAATAACATGTGAGATAGTCACCGGGCATACCAATGGTAATAGGAAGGAGCCTGAATACCATGAGTAGAGAATATTTGGTTGGCGAATAGTGTCTATAGTGTGCCATATGGATTGTGCAATGAGGTATCATGACCTCTGAGGGTGTGGTGTGTGTTTTTATATAGGTTTAAATCCCCCTATACCTTAGTATATGTTTCAATTTGTGGACATTTTTATAAATGGATGCAATCAACAAATTGAATATTCGATGTGGGATGTGGTACTTGGGTACTATGCACCTGTCTTCGAGATGCCTCTTTATATCAAAGTTTCCTGATTATTTCATCTGAAAAATATGATCTCTTCACAGATCATCTTTCACCTAATGTAATGTTTAAATCATTCTTATCTTATACTTGGTCTTTTCTATCTTTTACTGTGGTTGGTTCATTTTCAACCATGTGTACACGACCAAACTCAAAGTTATACCACCATTTTCTCCAACTTTCAAGGAAAAATGAAAAGTAGGAAATTATAAAACAATGAAACTGTAAATATATGAACCTTTTATCATAAAAAATTAATGAATGTCTCTTTCATTTTTATTCCTTTAGTTCATAGAAATAATTATAATTTGTTAATCATGTTAACATCATGGAAACACCTAGAAAATAGAAATCAGATCAAAATTTTCATGGAAAAAAATGTTTGTAGTACAGTCATAATTTGGAAAAAATTATTAATAATCCTCGATAGATAAAATTTAAAAGAGATATAAAATTTATATATAAATAAACCAATAAAATTTTAATTTAAAACCAAAGAGAACCTATATTTATGGTTTGATTTCTCTATTGTTTCTTATTCACTTAGTTTCATCACCTATTGAAGAATCAAGTATATATATATATATATATTCTCCATAATTTTAACAAATATAATCTTATAAAATATCATTTGTGGTTTATATTAGATACACAAGTCATTTAACCTACACACACATATATATTCATCAATTATACAATTGAACATTAATCTTAGATCCTATCCTTATCTTGTTAATTATGATAAATGTACATAAATATCCTTTTCTTATTTGAAAACCATTTAATAATGTTATTATATTTTATTAAATTATTGATTAAATTATATTAAAAATAGTAATACTTGTGTAGAAACATTTAAATATTAATAATAAAGTTATATGAGTTTTTTCATTTCTATTTAATAGGATCCTCTTTCCCCTAGATAAAAACCACATGACCATCCTCTACCTCACTCCTAACCTATTTATTTACAACATTAAATCATATCTTTACCTACAATAGGTGTTTAAAATACTATATCTTAATATCAAATAAGATTCAACTAAACTATATGTTCATTAGTTAAAAGAATTTATATTTTTTACAGTAAAAATATATATATGTTTTTCAAATCTATATATAAGGGATTTTTTTGAGAAACATATACTATATTGTTGTTCAAAACCCTTATTATAAGAGAGGTTTAATTTAAAACCTCTATTTCAGATATAGAATTATTTATAAATTTATATATTTTGATTAAAAACCCATTTTTCTGGTTTTTCAAAAAATGTGTTATGATAAAATGAAATTTAAAACATTTTGTATTGATTAAAAGTCATAATTATGGTGAAAATGTTTTATTTAGTTTTCAATTCCTTTTTATATGAATAATTATTTTAATGAATATAATTTACATGTTTCTACTCGATTTCAATGTTATTATTTTATTCATGAATTGTTCCTTAATAATTATAGTCATTATTCATAATTAATCAATTGGCCATATACTATAGTTTACAATGATGTTCCATGTATGATTATAAAATCATTTATTTATGTTTATATTTTAGATGTGTTTTATGAATGTATCTGTTTAAGGTATGGGTTTATTAGAATTGTATATATATTCTTTATGAAAACATATAATAAATTTTATTTACTTTCATTTTTGAAAATGAATTTTATTAAATTTTGTAAAATGTATTATTAATGGAACTGTAAAGATAAAGATAAGATTCCCAAAAAAAATTAATAAATCATCAATTGGGTATCAAATGTGATGATAAAAAATGAGGATTGAACAGAATAACCTAAGGGTATTTTTTCCAAATTCTGATACTTCTAGTGGGATCCGTTATTTCATAATGTTTTCCAATTATCAATAAATTCCATAAAAATTTATTATTATCGATGTGAACATTGATGGTTTTTAAGGAAAACTTAAAACATATTTCATAGATATTATAGTTAAAAAAAAATTATATTTTAAAATTGATATGTATTTTTATTTTTTTAATTATACGTCATATGGATATTTTTCAAAACCCTAGATACATATTTTGAAAAATATTTACAATATAAATTGTTTTGTATTTTATATATAATGAAAGGATTTCAAATAGAAATTAAATGATATTTATAATAGTTTTTTACCATATTTTAATACCCCTTTGAAAAAACATTGTTACTCCCCCTATGTTTTAAAATGATTTTCACTGGCTCATTAGATGTTCCAAAGGTGTTGGGTTTCATTTAATAGATATAGCTCAGGTGAAGAAGATAATAATTTTTTATGTAATCTATATAAACTCTGATATGTTGTATGGTTTTTTAAAATCATCCAAAACCTATACCAAATAAATCCAGGGGTGCATAATGGACTATATATTTTGTAGTTAATGTTTCCCTAAAAATATAATTTCATTTTTAGCACCAGATCTGAGATCATGGATGTCAGATTGTAATAATAATCACCACCTTAATCTATCTTTTTTGAACATGAAAACAGAAATAATGAAAATAAAAGTATTACACCCTTATCAAGATTTTATTCTCTCTAGTGGACATTTGTACACCATTATGTATTATTTTAATTTATTCAATAGTATTATTAAACCCAAAATGAATGGTTTTCCAAAATTCATTGTATAGGTTCAAGTGATATTTTGTAGAACAACTATGTTTTTTATTCCATAGTGATTGAATTATTGAGCTATTACACATAGATTTTTTGATAAATTCTCTAAAAATAGACATACAATTTGGATATACTAATTTGATTAGATAAATGACACTATCATTTAAATTAAAATTATTAATGATTTTTTTGTCTTGTATGTTCCAAAAGCTAGGTTTGATGGATTGTTTTACAGAATATTTCAATTTACTAATTCATGAAATATCAAGTAAAAGAGATATGTATTAACTCATCTTTTAATGAATTAATTACTACAAAATTCATTGTAAAATTACCTAAACACATATAGATTATAGTTAATGATCAATCCAAGTAATTAGAATTTTTTATCATAAAAAATATATATTTTTTAATAATAATGAAGACGAATAATGAAATAATTTTTAAAATTGAAATATAAAATTAATGAACTAATTTGATTCTTAAATAGTATAAATATCATGAAAACTAGAAAATTTAACACCCTAAAACAACCCAAAATTAGGTTATCCCTCTGTTTATATAAAGCAATAAATTGATGATAGTGTTTGAATGATTGAAGAATGATATACGATATTAACATAATAAAAAATTGATTACTCTATTATTGTGTGAAGAGTTTCATAAATTAGAAAAAATGGTATCACATAGATAATGTGGTGATGAAAAAGAATTAAGAATAAGGATATATGTAAGTAAATTCAAGTGGATTCAAACCGAATAAAATGAATAATTAACTTATAACAACCAAATAAAAACATAACATGATATAGAATCAATAAATGAAAAAGACTATATTTCATTCCTAATAAATTCAACTATAGTTTTGGGGATCCCTTAGTATATTAAATAGATTTGAAATTTATTCACATATTTATGAGAGGCCAATGTTTGTTATAATGTAGGAAAATATATGAATTTCAATCATCATTAAGACTACATGTATACTTCTTCTTACTTCTATATATTTTATTGAATGTCCTACAATATGGAAGAATTTTGGACGTTGATTAAATGATTAAATGTTAATTTAAAAGTATTCTAGAAGAACAAAAAATTTCAAAGTAACATGATAACCCATGAATATTGAAAACATGAAATGTTAGGATGTCATTTTTTAAAATAAATTATTGCTTAAAATTACATTATGATGAAATTGTACAATTTAATAACCAAAAATTTTATAAACAGTGATTCTCATGAAATATCATCAAATTTAAATGAAAATTATTCAACATTAGTTAAAAAATCACCCCTAACCCACAACATGAATTATTTAGTTAATAGAAAATTATTTTTATCACAAATATCAAAATTCAAGTCTTCTATCCATTAACATTTTAAAATACAATGTTTATGAAAATGGCCTCACATAAAATATTTTCTAGGTATATAAAAATCTTTTAAAACAAGCCTAGTACACAATCATATGCCAAGCCAAGGCCTATTCCATTTCACAAGTTTATCATCACCATCCATTAAATTTTAATTAACCAAAATAACTTTTTGTGAATATCAATATAAATATTTGTTAACTTATATATAATGGAATAAAAAATGTATGTTCTTCATGGGAATCACATTTTAACCATAATATGTATATCATTTTTATATTTTTTTATGTTTTGTTTTTTATTTTCTATTTTTAACTACAATAGTTATAAAATAAGGAAACCAAAAACCACACTCTCAGATATTGTGTTATACAAAATTCTTTATGCACTCAATTTGATAGCAAGTGAAATATCCTGATAGTAACAAACGTATATTTTATGTCATTTTATGAATTTAAAATTTATGCATCAAAAATTAACATACACTCCTAGAAACCAGAAGGTTTTGTGTATCAAGATATTAAATATGGGAAAATCTTATTCTATATCACAATAAACATATATCCATAGTCGCAGCACATTATATCCCCCTCTAGACATATCATATGTTAGACCTTTACTCATAATTCGAAGTAATGAAAACATACTAATGGATCATCCTGTATTCGCAGAAATGGTACACATGAGAGAAAACAATTGGATATCATTATCTAGAATAATATAAATTTATGGGTTTAAGAATATAATCAGGTTTCATATACATAACATAAGAGAATCATACCCAATAAATAATATATTGTAAATAATCAATCATGGGATATTTCATTCTATATAACAAAAGAAATGAAAAAAAATGTATTGATATATGATTCAATGATTATAATACAAGAAAACATAACATAGTTTCATGATTTTATTATTTACATAAATATAAAAAATTATTCCAGTTATCGATTATCTCAAACAATACCACAATCAGATAGGGGAAAAACAATGATATTGGATTTAGTTTATCCCCTGATCCATGTTTTAGAACCACTAGTTTGAGGTATGTTGCCTTTTTTATGCCTTTTAATGTGTCTAAAATTCATGGGAAGAGTTGGGAAGAAGTTGGTAGAGTTTGGAATGGTTTTGAATATATTTGGAGGCTTTTCTAAGGTTGTAGAGTTTGAGCAGGATTAGGGGAAGATTGTGGGGGTTCTCCAGGTTACCATGTAGGGGGTAATAGTGGGATTGACATGGTTGGAAAAAGGTTTTCCAAAACGTGTGACACAACTGTGCGGGACACCTTCTCATAAGGTAGTTTCATGCACACAGTTAGCACACAGTTTTCCAAACTGTGTTGGGTAACCTTGCAACCACTTAATGAATGGATTTTTAAAAATGGGTTTACTTGGGCTTGACCAACTTCACTCCAAACTTCCTCCCACTCGATCCTCAATCGTTATTTTTTTTACCAAGGGTTTTAGGGGTCTAAAACACATTTTGGAAGTTATTTGAAGGGGTTTCAATGTGGTTTGATGGGAGTTCATCTCAGGTAAGTATTCTCTCTCGGTTTATCGTTGGTTTTCTCTAGGCATACTCTTCCCTTCCTCTCGGTTTTCTAGATCTACATATGTTGTGTGTAGATATAGGGTTGTGGTTTCCTTAAATTATGATATTAGGGCATTTTTTATGATAGGGAAGTGAATATAGAGTGGTTTTGGTGGAGCGTTTTCTGGATTTCTGATGGGGTTGTTCGTGGGTTGATTTTGCCGGAACCCTAATAGTAGGTGTCATCTCGCTCGACTCCATTTGGTTATAACTAGGGACTTTGGTTGTAGTAAAATTGATTCTATTGAAATAAATTTTGAATATTACTTTGTATTCTTACTTTAAACCCATTTTGTAATGATTTGGAGACTTTTGGGAAAGTGGGTCAATATTGTGAAAAGGAGTTTTATTGTCAAATTTTAAAATGTTAATTTTAAAATCTATAGCTATATTGATTTATGGGAAATGTTTTATAAAATATTTTCTCAATAAAATTGATTTATTGAAATGTGGTTGACATGGAGAATTCTAGGAGGGTGTATTCAATAAATGTGTGGTTTTTTAAGGTAACATGACATGTTATGGTGGAACATTGTTTGGAATAATTGGTTAATTTGGTATTGGAAATTGTTTGGTGGTATGATGTTGGTAATTGTGGATTGAAATTTTATTGGTATTTTGGGTAAATATTGATGGTCATGAGTTGGATGGATAGTGGTAGGGATTGCATCACCATTAAGGTGATCGTCGTGAATGTACCATCACTAAAAAGGGAGGGTGATGTGTGTGAAGTCCCATGCCAGTGAAGGGCGTGAAGTCCCACACCATGGAGGAGATGGGTTGGTCGTGAATGCACCACCATTAAAGTAGAACCATGATTGAGTGAATGGTATTGGCAGTGTGACATAATTTTGTGTATGGTTCAGATATGTATGTGATCACACAAAGGGAATGTGTAATGATTTGTTTGTTTTCATTCCTTGGTTTCAAACTAAATTGGGTAAATTTCTTTGGGTAAATATGTGTTGGGCTTTTTGTCAACTATTACACTAGTTCATGAAATTTATATACATTTTTAATAGGAATTGTGATAAAATGTTCTATCCTAGTGACTTGTGTAGGGAAGTCGTTTGGCTATAACCTATTAAGCGTTTATACTCACCCCCTGCTTTGGAACTTTGTTGCTTTTGAAAATGTTGTATTCTAGGACATATGTATGAGTAAGGAATCATATTTTACTAGCGTTTTGGCGAGTTTCTTTTGTGAATTTGTGGTGCTTGGAGCATGGATCCTAGTTTGGAGCTATAGATGGTGTCCCAGTTCTTTTTGATTTTTATTATAGTCTTCCACTTGGTACTTTGATATTGGCTAGGTTATATTTTCCATGTGGGATTGTTATGGATTAGTTGGTGTTTTTTTTGGTAATGTATTGGTTTTGTTGTTTTTTCAACATGGATCATGTAGTTTTTTGATAGTGGAATTGTTGTTTGTTTGGTTGAATCTCAAGGAAAAATTGTTCCCCAATTTACTCTCGATGCCCTCGGCATTTATTGCTAGCCTTTGGCACCTTGGGAACATTTCTTAAAGGCAAGTAGCATTTCTCCACCCTCTCAAGCCAATGAGATGGGTGGGATGTTACAAGTTGTATATGTTTCTTCGGTACTCATATTTCAAGTGAGATCAGTTGTTCAGTCCATTTGCATTGATTTTTGGGGTTGGTGTTGACACTCATTCATGGAATATTCCTTGAGTTGGGATGGTAACACGATGGAGGATTATTGGAACATAGAATGTATAGAATAAAAGGATGTTTCTAACCCTTTTATTCTGAACTTCATGTTACCCCAGGTTTGGGTATATAATTGTTTTGGAGACACATATAGGAATTGGAAATCTCATTATTGTGGGTGTAGCCAATGTGATGAAAATGACATGCATGGTAGAAATGACCTCCAACTAGGATGAATTTTTCATTGGGTATATTGATTTATGTTGTGATGTGAATTTCTTGACATGTGAAAATTTGGAAATTGTTTTCAAATGTGAGGATTTGGAAAAGATAATAGTTTTCGTATTTTGAAAATGGGTTGATGATCAAAACATTGATTTTTTTTAAAGAATGGTGCAATGTAGGAAATGTGAAATTGTGGAAAGACTCGTTGTGATAGTTTCTATGTAATCGACATTGAAATGGTAAGCCTTTGGTTTATTGGGAGTGAGACTTATGGTGATTCTTATGTTGATAGAGATGGAAATGCGTAGGCATCGTAGAGACAAATTGGATGAAGCCACTCGAAATGTGGCTGCACCTAATCCCCGGGTGAACCAGTAGTTGGCCCAAATCATCATTAAGTATTTTAAAATAGTGCAGTCAGGACGGCAACCTGATAAACCTGTTAAGTTATCTACCACAGTCAGAAATCCATGTAATGGAAGTAATATTGTCCCCATGAGAGGGGGAGTCAGCCCTTATACTAAGAGAAAGAGCAAGACGAAAACCTGTTCTCACCGATGTGGAGCACATCAGAATCATACCACTAGATTGTTAAAACATCCTCTGTGACCCAAGTGTAAGCTGAGATGTTTTCAGTTTGCCTCCTACGATCCACATCAATCAGGATTGTAAGGAAAAACTTTGAGAATTTCATAAGTACATGAAGATGAGGCATCTTCAGTGGTATTACCTTATTGCTCTGAAGTTGGGTGTTCATTACACTCCTCAACAAGGTAAGTGTCAATAGGGTAATTAAGAGTGGAGGATGGAAAGTATGTATATTTTTATATCTAATCGAGTTTGGTGGATTGTCAGTTGGGACCATCCAGAGTGCGAGGTATGGTTCTTTTCAATTCCACCTTGATGTATGATTCATTTGATACTGGTGATTCCCATTATATTATTGGTTCATGTGCTATTATTCTACTAGTTCTAACTGTGGAAATGTTGCCTTATGTTTTGAAACTACAAACTACCCAGGATCAGAAGTAGTGTTGAGCCTTCATATGTCAAGCGTGTTTTTTAGATTAAGATTTCATTGAATTGATATGGGATTTCTCAGTGATTGATATGGATTCTTATCATATAATCCTGGGAATGGACTGGATGGCGATGTTTGAGGGTCACATAAATTTCTATGTGTGAATGGTGAGTTTTACTATAGAAGATGGCATTGAACATATCTTTAGAGGGGATAGGAATGAAATGTTGGGTGCAACAAATATTTTGGAACCACCTGTTGGAACGATGTCGCATCAGTTAGAGTATTTGACGTTGGAATTTATGGAAGGATATGAGTAGTGTTTTCTTCCATTGGTTGTTGATTAGTTTATGGATGTATTTGTTGAAGAATTAGAAGGTTTTTCAATAATGAGAGAAGTGGAGTTTAAGATTGATCTCCTTCCAGGGACCAATCATATCTCACTTATATCTTACCATATGGTACCAGTACAATTGAGGGAATTAAAGGTGTAGTTGGAAGAGTTAAAGAACAAAGGGTTCAATTGGACTAGCACGTCTCTATGGGCCATGCCGGTTTTGTTTGATAAAAAGGAAGATTTAATTATATGGCTCTGTGTTGATTATATTAAACTTAATCTGGTTATGATAATGAACCAAAATCCACTTCCATGCATTGATGATTTTTTCGAATAGTTGAGGGGAGCTTAATGGTTCTCTAAGATTGAATTGTGGTCAAGATATCATAAATTGTAGGATAGGAAGGATTATATTACCTAAATAGATTTTAGAAGTAGATATGGACATTAAAAGTATGTGGTTATTCTATTGGATCTAATGAATGCACTCGTAGTGTTCATGGAATTGACGAATTAGATATTTCAGAAATATCAGGAATCGTTTTGGTGGTATTTAATGATGATATATGGGTGTATTTGAGTATAAGGGTAGAGCATGACCAACACTTGGTGATAGTGTTGGGGATCTTGAGGGACCATCGGTTGTATACCAAATTGTCAAAGTGTGAATTTTGTATAGAGGAGGTTTATTTCCTTGGCCATGTCATAACTGAGAAAGGTGTTTTAGTTGACCCGGACAAGATAGAGGCTATTATCTCTTGGAAACCGCCAAAGAACTTTTTGAATATTCAGATATTCCTTGGTCTAGCTAGGTATTATTGACGTTTTTTCATCATTCTTCATCAATTTCATCACTGATGACAGCTTTGGAAAGGAAACATATATCATTTCAATGGGATGAAAAGTGTCAGAAATGCATTGCAGATCAAAAGTGTCTTTTTACATCTGCATTAATCATGGTTTTTCTTAAACCAGGGAACATGTACGCGGTCTATTGTGATGCATCAGGATCCTGGTTGGGTTGTGTTCTCACGCAAGGTTATCATGTGGTTATATATGGCTCATGGCAGTTGAGTTTTCATGAGATGAAATAACCACCAAATAATTTTGAGTTGGTTATAGTGGTTCATTCTTTAACTATGTGGTGTCATTATCTCTGCAGTGAGAAATTCACGGTGCTTACTGATCATAAGAGATCAAATCATATCTTCTCAAAAAGGTATTTGAAATTTAGGTAAAGGATATGGATAGAATATCTCCAAACGTTTTATTTTTACTTAATTTAAACAACATGTAAGAGAAATTCATTGGCATATTCCTTAAGTAGGAAATCATATGCTTAGATAGTGAAACAAACATCAGATCAGTGGGAGTTTATGATATTCATAGATGACATGCGGTTGGAATGTGATGACTGGGGTGACAGAGCGGTCTTCTTTCTGGCTTCATTGGTTCTTGACTTGGATGGTTTTTTTAAATAAGAACATGCATATTGATTTTGAATGTGTGGAAATGAGGTCAAGACTCAATGGTGGGGAGACCATTGAGGGATGGGAACAAAATAAAAATTCAGTCTTGTTTATTCAAAATTAGAGGGTGGTACTAATGGCTAGTTCAGATAGAACTTATCAGGGATAATCATCATTCAAGGAGGGATGTCCATCCAGGAATTCATAAAATGTACAAGGTGTGTAAATCGCAGTTTTGGTGAGGTATTATGAAATGGGATGTGATCGGATTTGTCTCAAGATTCTTGACTTGTCAGCAAATCAAGATAGAGCATCAGTTTCCAGTAGGCTTGTTGAAGTATTTACCTCTCCAGTGTTGATATGTGAGCATATAGCAATGGATTTTGTAACAGGTCTTCTGAGAACTGTTAGGAAGCACTAATCGTTATGGGTGATTGTGGATTGGATCACAATGTCTTCCCATTTCATCCCGATTTTTGAATATCATATGGTGTAGGATATATAAAAATAAATATATGGGAGGTGGTAAAAAGGAATGGTGTTCTAGTTTTTATTGTATCAGATAGAGATCTGAGGTTCACATCTCATTTTTTTAAATCCTTACAGCAAGCCCTTGGATAAAAGTTGACTATGAGCATCACGTATCATCCACAGATGGATGGCCTAACTGAGAGGATGATACAAACCATGGAGGATATGTTAAGGGATTGTGTGATGTATTTTGGTGGTTCATGGGGTGATCGCTTACTTTTGGAGCTGTTCTAATATAATAACAGTTATCAAGCATTGATACATATGGCTCCATTTGAGGCATTGTATGTTTTTCTATGTTGTTCTCCACTGGAAACCGGTGATGTTTTGATGATCGGACCGAGCCTTGTCTAAGAGAATACAGTAAGAAATTATGTTGATCAGGAAGCACATGGAGACAGCTCAAAGACATCAAAAATTGAATGTGGACCATCGTCGTTGACCGTTGTTGTTTGAGCTGGGTGGTCATGTGTTTTTGAGAATCTATCCTATGTTGGGACATCCTCGGGTTGGGAAGCAGGGTAAGTTACCTCTGAGGTATATTGGTCCTTTTGAGATACATGAGCAGATTGGAGAGGTGGCTTATTATTTGTCTTTTCAAACAAGGTTTACTATTGTGCACAATGTGTTTCATGTGTCCTAGTTGAAAAAGCTTTAGCTGGATCATGACCATGTGATTCGTTGGGATCATGCTGACCTAGAACCGAATGCTTCCTTTGTGAACGTTCTAGTAAGGATCCTCGATAGGAAAGATAAACTCTTGAAAGGAAAAATCACAAGTTTAGTTCAGGTTTTTTGGTATCACGGTCTAATTAAAGAGGATACATGGGAATGAAAGAAAGAAATTTCTGAGAAATGGCCCAATCTCTTTCATCAACGAGATGGTTCACTACATTCAGAGGACGGAAAGTCCAATGGTGGGGAGAATATAGCACCACCTGTTTGAGTTATGTAGTCTTTTTATGACTTTTTATGTTTATAATGTTCTTTGGATGAGTTAGGAAGAGTTTGGGAGAATTTTTAATCGTTTTGAATAAGTTTGGAGGATTTTCTAAGGTCACATAGTTTGAGCATGGTTAGGGGAAAACCGTGCATGTTCTCTAGGTAACATTATAGGGGTAGATAGTGGGCTTCGCACTGTATACGCATGGCTTGCAAAAATTTGTGATATGACCATGGGGTACCCTATCTCTTGAGGTAGTGACATGCACATGATTAGAACACAGTTTTCCAAACCATGCAGGCTAACCGTGCGACCATATAAAGAAGGGATATTTAAATCTGGTTTCCCTCGGGCTTGACCTATTTCACTCAAAACTTCTACCCACTCAAACCTCAATCATCATTTTCAGTTATCAAGTGTTTTAGGGGATCTACCACTCATTTTGGATGTGATTTTAAGTGGTATCAAGGTGGTTTGAAGGTGGATCATCCTTGGTAAGTCTTCTCTCTTGGTTTCTATTTTGTTTTCTCTAGATCTACTCATCCCTCTATCTCGGTTTTCTATATCTAAATATATTGTGTGTAGATTTAGGGTTTCTGTTTCCTTAAATGATTATATTAGGGATATTTATGTAAGTTAAAATAATCTATAGTGTTTTCAGTGGAGCGTTTTTTGGATTTGTGGTGCGGTTGTCTGTGGGTTGATTTCCCCAAAACCCTAAAGGTAGGTGGATTCTCTCTCAACTCCACATGGTTAGGACTAGTTAATTTGGTTGCAATTAATTTTTTTCCTTGAACTTAATTTCTAATATGATGTGTGATGCTTATAAAAACCCCATTTTATAATGATTTGGGGATTTGGGGGGGGGGAATAGGTCAATATTGTGAAAATGGGTTTTGATGTCAAATTTTAAATTATTAATTTTAAAATTAGTATCATGATTGATTCATGGAAAATGGATTATGAAAGATGGTTTACAATAAATTTGTTTATTCAATTATGGTTAACATGGAAAATGGTTTGATGGTGTATTAAATAAATGTGT
This sequence comes from Viscum album, assembly GCA_963277665.1. NCBI lineage: Eukaryota > Viridiplantae > Streptophyta > Magnoliopsida > Santalales > Viscaceae > Viscum > Viscum album. The sequence continues at coordinate 112,811,428 of OY728139.1, read as the reverse complement.
GATTTATTGAGGTTACTTGACATGTTATGTTGGAATGTATTTCAGAATAATTAGATAATTGTTATTTGAAATTTTTGGGTGGTATAATTTTGGTAATTGTGGATATAAATGTTGTAGGGATTTTGGTTAATATTAATTATTATGAGTTGGATGGATGGTGGTTAGAAATTTATCACTAAAAAGGTGATGGTAATGAATGTTCCATCATCAAAAAGGGAGGGTGATTGTTGTGAAGTCCCACACCAGTGAAGGGCGTGAAGTCCCGCACCATGGAGGAGATAGGTTGGTCGTGAATGTACCACCATTAAAGTAGAACTATGATTGAGTGAATGGTATTGGTAGTGTGAAATAATTGTGTGTATGGTTGGGATATGTATGTGATCACAAAAAAGGTAATGGGTAATGATTTTTTTGTTTTCTTTCCTTAGTTTTTCACAAATTTGGGTAAATTGCTTTGCGAATTTTTTTTTTGGCTTGTTGTTAACTATTACACTAGTTCATGAAATTTATGTAAATTATTTTATATAAATTGTGCTAATGTGTTCTATCCTAGTGGCACGTGTGGGGAAGTAATTTGGGGAAAACCTACCAATATTTATACTCACCCCCTGCTTTTTCACTTTGGTGCTTTATTAAATGTTGTATTCTGAGACACCAGTAAGGGTAAATCATCCCATTTTACTAGCAGTTTGACATGATGCTTTGGTGTTGTTGTGGTTCATGGATCATGAAGCCTAGTGTGGAGATATGGATGGTGTCCTAGTTCTGTTGGATTCTTGTTGTGGTCTTCCAATTGGTTCTCTGATTTTGTATTGGTTGTATTTGTTATGTGGGATTGTTATGGATTAGTTGGTTGTATTTTTCTACTGTATGGGTATGATTTTTTTCCGACATGAATCATGTAGTTTGTTTATAGTTGATTTTTTCTGTTGGTCGATTCTCAAGGGAAAATTGTTCCCAATTTATTCTCCAAGACCTTGACATTTATTTTCAGGCTTTGGCGCCTTGGGAACATCACTTAAGGCCACGTATCATTCCCCCTGCCCTCTCAAGCCAATTATATAGGGCGGGATGTTACACATGTCATGTCATCTCATTAGATATAATTATTTACCCAATATATTATAAAAATATAAAATTCTTGTCCCATATTCCATTAAGTGGAAAAATCTCCTGAAGGGTTTTAGATCACTCTCCATTTACTATCATATCATAATAGAATTAATTACCCAATGAATTTTAGGGATATATAATTATAGTTCTATCAATAATTTAATAGAAATCCATATATATATACATATGTGTGATCTTTATGAACATCAAAATATTTATATTTCTCTTAGAAGATAATTATCTTGTGGGAATGAAATGAGTATCACAAAAACATTAACATGACATGATCACAAGAAATATTGATAAGGGATGTGGATATTGAAATGAAAAAAACTTTTGTTAATGAAAATTCCTCTTGATCTAATTAAATTTATTTTTATGTTAGATGGTTATATAAAATATAAACTTCCTTGGTTTTATGTTTTTGGATTTAAAAATACCATTAAGAATTGTGATTGTTCCTAATATATCTATTGAATAGTGATCACATCATTAGTATAAGTATAGGGATTTAACAAATGAAATTTACTCAGACAAAGAAAGTGATCGTCTCAACCTATAGACTTTCCCCATAAGAAGCCCATTTTTCAGAGCTTAGAAAGGATGTGGTTTCATTAGGATTTGCTCTTGGCCAAGCCCAAGATAAGATTCAATATATTAATCTTGAATGGAAGCACCTATAAGAGAAGTGGAAGTTGATAAAGATTACCACCTGAGCAATATTATCCGAGCCACCCTAAGAGTCTGTCACCATCACGCACCTTACCCTAAGGACTTATGCGGGTGTTATAAGGTGTTATGTAACAATACCATAGCACTAGGATTATGTGAATTATTTTTGTATATAATAAAGAATATACATTTATTTTATTATTGTTACATTGTAAATAGTTTTTGAAGCAGCAATAGTATTTTTAGTTAATATTCAACTAAGGTTTCTATTTTCATAAATTATTGGATTTTTTAATTAAATAATATTTTAATAATGTTTTATTAAATTAATTTTTATTATGTATAAATTTTCCTATAATTTTTAGGAATATAATTGTTTTTTCAAACCCCATGAATTTTCGATAAATAAATTTTTTTATTTTAAATGTAAAAAATTCATATATATATATATATATAATTATTTAGATAAATAACGATTTTTTCCTTTCTCATTTGTGTCCAAATTTCATTATGTTGTTAAGCCCTTTTATTTTAAATTAAAAATGTTGGGGTATGATTTCTCACCTCCCCCATACTGCCCTCTTAATGTTCAAATTATGAGAGTCCCATTTTCTCTCTCATTAATTCCTCCCATGTACACTCGTTACCATGCCAAAATTTCATAAGGAATTTCTCTCTCCTCATTTACATACATGAAACTCTTTTTTATTATGCATCTAAATTCCATTTCATATATTGGTATATTATTTTTGATGATACTCATACTTTCCATTTAATGTATAAATTATGAGATACCTCTTTAACTATCATCAACCCATTTTATGAATTTCTATTTCACGTCGTTATGCAGCCATAATTACATTAAACTTTCCATGCCAAAATCATTGTGTAGTGAATACCATACCCCCTCAACTATTAAGGGTATTCATATTTATGCACATGTACTTATTGATTGAGGAATTAAATTTATGTTTTCCACATATCTTATTCATGGAATAAATTATGATGTTAATGAATCAATGTTGTATGATCTATGTGGCACACTTATGCATGAAATGAAATGATTATGAAGGGTGCGTTGTAATATCACTCAAATGCATTGGGTAAATTATAGTATCATGACACGTCATGTGAAATGAGTTTTGACTCATGATAATTCAAGTGAAATAAGGGTTTTCTCATTGTTAATGTGAAATGTGGGTTTACTCATTCTCCATGTGCAATGAGCCTTCACTCATGCTAGTTCCATGTTATGTGTTGTTGCCACATCTCCATGTTATGATTATCATGCATTATCTCGAATTTACGTTCATTTTTATCTGGTGCTCAATTGATATGAAAATTGTCTAACATGTATTTTATTCCTCATTTTATTCCATTTTTATTACCTTATTGGGATTTATAGCTCACCCATTTCTTTTGTACGTACTCTGGTTATCCCATGAAATATTAAGAAAGAAGGAATGTTATGGTCAAGTAAATGATGTTTTCAATAAAGATGTTGTATTTCATGTTTTAAGTTCTTATGTAATGATTATATTCCCTGAAGACACTAGACCCCCCGATCTTCTATGTTTTATCAAGTGAAGGTTTTACGTAATAAATCATGTCTAAGTGTGTAATAAAAAGAAGGGTTAGTATAGTTGGTTTCAGAGGATTGGTTTAGTTATTTTTGGGAATATGTTTATAAATACCTAGTGAAAGACATAGGAATATGAATAAGTATAATAATAACATCCATAAATTTGGTGAGTATTGAGTAAGTGGTTTATCAAGAAAATAATTCCATGTCTGGATATGAGCAGGTAGAGGTGGCACTGGCACAAATGTACCTAGGAGTGAAAAATCCGACCAGGAGTTTTGGGCTAGACTCGAGGTATCCTAGTACATGAAAATGGGCCTTGCTACACTTTTTTTATGACACTCCAAGGGGATATGCCTTCGTAAATTCACAATCTTAGTATGAACCATTATTATGGGAATAAAAAAAATCTCCTAAGAATATATTTTAGAAATTAGATAATGGATAACATAGATTGAATCCTATATATTCATAACTTATGGAAATATAAGTTATTTATTAGTCACTTATTTTGTCTTTGGATTACCCTTTATGTGTTACCTATAAATTTCCTTTTATTCCATCCAATGGACGATAATTGGTGGAATATGGATAACAACCAATACAAAGGGAAATGTGAGGAATGTCCTAGTGATATTCTGAATCAAATGGGAGATCATGTAGGACATATCATGATTATACTGAAATAGACATAAAAAATCATGATTAAAAATTGGTACTTTTTTTAATACACAAGGACATCCATGAAGAAGAAGATGACATATCATGAAATCCCATCTAATAAAGGTGATTGGGGAATGAATACCCAATTTCCTTCATGCAAAAAATGTGGAAAAAGGCACCAAGGGAAATGTCACAGAGGGACCTGGAGATGGTTTATGTGTGGAAAGGAAGGGCACAAAGTATCAAATTTCCATGAAATAATGGACAATGTGATGGATGGAACCAAAGCTCCATCTAAGACATCTTATACGTTTCTATGTCATAAATGTGGAGAATTCAGGAATTATCCAAGATGATGCTCTATTATAAGTGCTGAGAAGCATGATGACCATCAACAATCTCCTTGATCAAGGGAGAATGGGAAGTCCTATAGTAAGATGGACAATGATGAATGAACTACATGTAACCACTATTTAAAAGTAGTGTCTGCCATAATGTATTTCAATTCATGTCCTCTTAGTATTTATTTTTTTTATTCTAAGAACATTGAGTCCCCATAAAACATAATATTAAATCATTAGGGGAAAAACTTTTGTATCTGTTGTATCACATGTTGAAGTCTGTTGGAATGTTCTTCATGAAAATTTTATAATTCTCCCTTTGATGGAATTTGTGGAAAAAATGAAAAATTCATTGCCTATGCCTTGAGGAAGTCCCACATGAGATCTGGAGTTGGTGGAAGTAATCTTTGCATTAGAAATTTGGAAACATTACCTCTTTGGGGAGAAGTGTAAAATAGATACAGACCAAAAAATCCTCAAATATATATTCATACAGAAAGAGTTGAATATGCGCAAAATAAGATGGTTTGATCTGATCAAAGATTATGACTGCTCAATCCACTACCACCCTAGGAAAGAGAACAAGGTGGAAGATGCTCTAAGTAGAAAGGATCCAGTGATTCTGTCATTGATGTGACTTGAGAAGGATCCAATCTTCTTATATTTGTTGAAGATGGACCTAAAAATCATAAATAGTGGAACATCATCTATCCTTTCACAAATGATTGATAAACCATCTCTCTTGGAGAAAATATAGTATTCTCAAAGAAAGGATGTAGAAATTATGAAAAGTGTTGAAGTTATTGGAAATTGGAAATCCTCAAATTTCATGGATGATAAGGATGGAATTTTGATCTTTGGGTCATGATTATGTGTACCATCTGATCCAGAGATAAAGAAGGAGCTTTTGGATGACGCACATAGCTCAACCTTCTCTATTCACCCGAGGTGCACAAAGATGTATCAAGATCTCTGAGAAAACATTAAGTGGGACAATATGAAAATGGAGATTTTTAAATATACATCAAAGTGCTAGGTATGTCATCAAGTGAAGGATAAGAGGAAAAAATTCAATTAGAATGATGCAACCACTACCCATACCAACATGGAAGTGGGACAAAATTACTATAGACTATGTCACTGGACATCCAAGGATATCCAGTGGAATGAATTCTATATGGGTCATTGTGGATCGTCTTACGAAGAGAGCTCACTTTATCGCTATTCGAGAGGACTTCTCATTGGATCAACTTGCACGAATTTACATCAAATAAGTGGTAATGATACATGGAGTACCACTATCTGTTGTATCCAATTGTGATCCTAGATTAAACTCGATGCTCTGGAAATGTCTCTAACATGATCTAAGAACTAAACTGAACTTTATTACGGCCTATCATCCTCAAATTGATGGCCAATCTGAGTGAACTATTCAGACACTGGAAGATATTTGAAAATCATGTTCTATGGACTTCAAAGGAGAATGGGAACAATATCTTCCACTGGATGAATTCTCATAAAATACTAGTTTCCACTAGAGCATCTGAATGACACCATATGATTACCTTTATGGGAAAAGGTTCATAACATCGATGTGTTGGGATGAATTCAATGAGGGTAAGCTGCTTGGACTTGAAATAGTCTAAGAAATGGTGGAGAAGGTGAAAACCATTCAACAGCAAATCAATGCAGTCCAAATTCGACAAAAGAGTTATGTAGAAAACCATATACAAGAACATGAATTCAATGTTGGATACATGGTATTTCTATTCATATCTCCCTGGAATAAGGTCATGATGTTTGGAAAGAAGGGGAAGTTATGTCCTAGGTACATCGGCCCCTTCAGGATTATTGATCGTTTCGGAGCTGTGGTCTATCAACTCGCACTTCCACCTACTATGACCAAAGTACATGACTTACTTTATCTATCCCTCCAAAGGAAGTACATACTGGACCCTTCACATGTACTCTCTTCAGAGGTAGTACAGTTATAGGACGATCTTTCTTACAAGGGTCAACCAGTGAATATCTTAGATCATAGAGCAAATGTTCTATGAAATAATAAAATGCCCTTCATCAATGTGTTGTGGCAAAAAAACATGTTTGAAAAAGAGACGTGGGAATCATAGGTAGTGATGAAGTAGAGTTACCAACATCTTTTTTGGTGTGTGAAAGGAAATTTTGAGGGTAAAATTTTTTAAGGGGGGATGATTGTAATGACCAAAAATTTATTAATGAAAATTACTCTTTTTTTTTCAGAAAGTCCGATCCAAGCAAGCTTGGACCACCAAATTTATTAATAAAATAAAAGTGCAGAAACAGGAGAAGGAAGAGAGAGAGATTACAAGTCAAAACATTCATAGTCACCACCCCCATACCCGATCGTGTCATCAGCATCAGCTGATTCCCATTCTGATTGGGTCTCGTATTGTTTAAGAAGCTTCTTATAGAACTTCCGTTTTTCCATCTGCTCCTTATATAGCTTCTCAATCTCCTTCTTGGTAGATGCCCTAGTGGTCACAGTCCTCGGAACTGCAGAGTAGTCCTTCCTTGGTTTCCTTGAAACAGGTGCAGATCTGACACCCTCATTGTCAGAGCTTCTTTTCTTTTCTCCTCGGACAATATCACTATATGATATCGTATTTGCATCCATACCTCTTCCATTGGTCTCAACATGAGAGGCACCCCCTTTGCAGAGGGTTAGGTCCCCAACTCCAGGAGTGGATTCCTCCGCCCTTCCTTTCTCAGTAATCTTTGACTTGTCACCATTGCCCGAGACCCTGATCGGTGTACCCACCCTCCCCTGTTCATCTTCAGAAATGTTCCCCCATTTCTCAGGTAACTCAGATATCTGGTGAGAGTCAGTGATAAAATTATCAGAAGTGATAGCCTCCTGATCTCTGGAAGGGACGCTATAAGATCTTGTCGGAGTAGAATCAACAATCAACTCTTTGCCCTTTAGAGGAGTCGGCACATCAGGGACTGCCTTCATAGGAGGGTCGCTGTCCTTGATGACATTCTTTGGAGAGGACGATTCCTTCAAAGTATCCTTTTTTCGACATAGATTGGAGGGGTGTCCTCGCATCCCACACTCTTTACAAGAGTTGTTTTTATGACACAACTCCAAAGAGTGCCCCACAGTCATGCATTTAGTGCAGAAAAGAGGAATCTTTTCATATTCAACATCAATTTGAATTTGATCAGATGGAATAGAAAGAGTTAACGTATCAATGAGAGTGGATCTGAGATCAACTTCCACCAGAATTCTAGAGAAGTGCCCAAATATGACATCAGTTGTTTCCTTGTCAAGGCGGATGGGAGTTCCAATTGCCGTTCCAATATCATGCAGGATCTCTGGATGTCAAAGAACCCAATTAAGACCATGAAGACGCACCCATACCTGAGTGAAGACATTTTTTGCATTCGAGACATTAAAGTCAAGTGACCATTCGTGTAGATGAAGCCATCCCAGTTTTAGAAACATGGAACCAAAACTCCATGCCCTAATCTTAAGATCCGCCGATGGAAACAAACAGTGAAAGAATCCCCGCCCAAGGGAGACACATTTCCAGCTAGCAGAGCCCCACAACATCGAAATTCTACGGAATAAATCTTCACATTTCCAGGGTTGCGCACCTTTAGGAAGAACAATGCGAGCAATCAATGAGTTCTCACCAAATGCCAACCTTTCAGCAATCACCCCGGGGTTCACCTCAACGTGAGCCAAAGATCCCTTTCGGAGAATCCTTCAAAAGCAGGAATTCTCAGTCTTTTTCTGATCCGATAAAGAATCCTTTATCACATCAACAAATGAACGTTGACCACATGATGCGGCACCAGAGGGAACCCTCGCCGATTCCTGAAACTGACCAATATTGACATCAGAAGAGGAAATCTTCAAAACATCCTTTACCTTGGACCTCGAAGAATCCCAAGCACACTAGTTAAGGGATTTGCAGGGCGGAGGTTTTGCAGCGACGCGATTCAACTGGTCCACCCTCGCCGCACCATCCTCCGATCTTGGAAAAGCAGTCTCACAAGAGGAGACCTTCGCGCCACCAGCCGATGCGCCATCAGAAGAGGAAGCCTCCTGATTTTTGAAGCTGCTCGGGTCCGCATCCTACCCAGAAGGCCGTTGCTCGCCGGAGGAGACCACACCACCAACCGACACGCGCAAATCATGAGAGAAAGCCGCTGGTTTTCTGAAATCGGAAGTCGGTGAAGAGGAAATACCGCTCGGAACCGGATCCTTCCCCACCGTTCGCATGTCGAGGCGATTGAATCCAAGAAAGTGCGGAATCACTATCTCGGTAGAAAACCCTAGCAGACGCCATCACCCCGCGCCGTCGCTCGGTTCGCCTCCAATCTCGCCTCCCGTCTCGCAGACGCCATCCTTAATGAAAATTACTCTTGATATAATTAATGGTATTATTATGTAAGATGGTTATATAAAATATAAGCTTCCTTGGTTTTATGTTTTTTTAATTTAAAATACCATTAAGAATTGTGACTGTTGCCAATATAGCCATTTAACAGTGATCACATGATTAATAAAAATATAGGGCTTTAAAAAATCCAATTTACTCAGAGAAAAGATGTGATGGCCTCATCCTGTAGACCTGTCATGTATGAAGCCCATTTTTCAGATCTCAGAAAGGAGGTGGCATCTTTGGGCTTCGCTCTTGAACAATCCCAATCCGAGCTTCAACATGTTAAGCTTCACAAAACTGCCTATGGGAGAAGTGGTAGTTGATAGATATTACCACCCGGGTGATATTATCCAAGCCACCCCAAGATTCTGTCACCATCGTTCGCTTTACCCTATGGTCTTATGCGGGTGTTATAAGGGGATATGTAATAAGACCTTAGCACTATGAATATGTGTAGTGTTTTTGTATATAAAAAAGAATATACATTAATTTTGTTATAGTTACATTATAAAAATATTTTCAAACATAAATAGTATTTTTAGTTAATATTCAACTACGGAATATATTTTGATAAATTAATGGATTTTTTAATTAAATAATATTATAATAAAATATTATTAAATTACTTTATATTAAGTATAAATGATGATATAATTTTTAGAAATATAATTGTTTTTTTAAAACCCATGAATTTTTGTTAAATGGCGTTTTTTATTTTAAAAGTACAAAATCACACATTTTTCAAATTATTTAGATAAAATTAATATTATATTTGGAATCAAGATTTCAATATTATCCAATGGTGAGTTTCTTATAATTTTTTGAGATAGTTGAATTTTTGGGTAAAAAGTAAATATTGCTTAAATATATAATGTGTTTTATGACATCATAAAGACCCAATAGTGATGTAATAAAATACTATAAACATTATATTCGTCAAATATATGTTTTACCATTAAAATAATGTGATTTTAGGTTTTTTTTGATTTATTTTACAAAGCATCAGTGGGCCCTACAAGACGTAAAACATTTTGTCTTTTTAAATTGATTTCCTTGAGAGTGTGACTCACCTCCACATAGGAAACCCTGTTATTTTAAGATGTTCGGTCATTGGACATATATAATATTGTTTTCCACTCCCCTTTGGAAAAAACTAGGGGAGAAACCAGGGGCTGGATTGTGGTTTTGATTAGTTTAATGTGTGGTGTCCCAAGCATAAATAATAAATCATCCCCCCTCCATTCCTATATAAACCCACACAAGATCTCACTTACTCTTCATTCAACGCCATTTTATTTCATCCAAATTATGAAATCATCTCTCTTGAATCCTCCCAAGGTGCCCCAAGCTCCCAAGAAGCCTCTATCAAGCCCCTCCCAAGCCTTTGGGATCACACTTTTGTGTAACAGATTTCTTCCTTTCGCATTTTTTTCCAAATTTCATTATGTTGTTATGCCCTTTTAATTTCAATTAGAAATGTTGGGGTATGATTTAGATCCTCCCCTATACTACCATATTAATGTTTGGATGATTACAAACCCATTTTCTCTCTCATTAATGGCTCTCATGTACACCCATTACCATGGGGAAATTCAGTAAGAAATTTATTTCTCTTCATTTAAATTCAAGAAACCCTTTTATATTATGCATCTAAATTCCATTAAATATGTTTGTATATTATGTCCCAAGATCCCATTACTATCCATTTAATGTATAAATGATTATATACCCCTTTCACGCTGATAAACTCTTTTTAGGAATTTCTATTTGACGTCGTTATGTTGCTGGAATTACACCACAATTTCCATGCCAAAATCATTGTATAGTGAATACCATACACACTCCTCTATGAAGGGTATTCCACATTATACACATTTACTTGTTTATTGAGGAATTCCATTTAAATATTCCACATCTCTTATTCATTGAATGTATTATGATTTTAATGAATCCTTGTTGTATGATCTATGTGTCACACTTATGCATGAAATGAAATGATTATGAAGGGTGTGCTGTAATAGCACTCCAATGCATTTTGTAAAGTATACTATCATGATACATCAGGTGAAATGAGTGTTTAATCGTGATAATTCATGTTCAATGAGTGTTTACTCATCCTTCATGTTCAATTAGGGTTTACTCATGCTCTATGTGCAATGATCCTTGGACCATGCTAATTCCATGTTAAACGTTGTTGCCACATCTCCAAGTTATGATTATCATTATTTATCATGCATTTATGTTCATTTTTATCTTGTGATCCATTGATATCTCTATTGTCTAACATGTATTGTATTACTAAAGTTATTCCATGTTTATTCCCTTAATGTGATTTATAGATCACCTCTTTCTTATGTATGTCCTCAGGTTATCCCATGAAATGTTTAGTACAAGGGATGTTGTGGTCATGTATGGGAAGTTTTCAATAAAGATAATGTATTTCATGGTTTAAGTTGTTATGCATGGATCCTAATCCCCAAAGACACTAGACCTCCTGATATTCTATATTGTATCATGTGAATGTTTTATGTAATAAATCATGTCTAAGTGTATAATAAAAAGAAGGGTTGTTATAGATTGTATCATTTGAGTCTACCAATAGTGAATAATAAGTATTATTAACTGATATTGTTAAAGATCAAAAACATCTTTGTAATACCATTATAAAATTACTTTGAAAAATGTGAATGTTTATATGTCTCATTTGGTAACATCTAATTTTAAATGAATATTTAACAAAAAAACTGGCAATTCAAAATACATTATAAAAATATTAAAACATTTATATTAGTAATGACTATTAAAAATCATTATAAAAGATGTAAAATGAATTCATGTATAAAGTATTGCAAAGAGGGTATTTTTTCACAATTTTATAAAGCAATTCAAATTTTGTTGAAGATAGCCATATTGAAAATGTTAAGGGAATATTTCATTTTTTATTAAATAAAATTTGATTGAAATTTCCTTAAACAATAAATTAAATAGTGAAAGTAGTATCCATAAAGTATAATAAATAATATGTGCATGGAAGAAAAGGAATACTGGAAAAAAAGAGGCATGGTTAGTTTCAGTTACATGTATTACATCATGTAAATTATGAACCAATGAAGATGTTAAATTATAATAAAGCCTTATATAATGATTAAATTCTATAGTGGAATAATATAAATGTGTTTTTATAGAGAATTATCATAAAATATTCCCAGAATTAAATTTAGTTATAATAGTCTCGAATTCAAAGTCATATTGGAAGGAAAACTGATATTTTAACTCCCATCATCCATTAAATCACTTTAGCCTCATCTATAATAAATATAACCCTTATAATAAATTATTTACAAATATCATTCATATTTAATATATTTTATACAATTAAATTGTAATTATTTATTACACTTATATTAGTTGTTTTTATTTAGATCATTATAATTTATTAATTTTCATTGTTTCAAACCAGTTTCATAATGAAGTTGGTTGTCCCCCTTGTTTGATACCATGACAAAAATCATAGAACAATAAAATAAATGAAATATTTTTTTCAATTATTTATGAATCTATATTTTTATTTGATGAAAATTATCATTATTGTTTTAGAGAATCTAAATCGAAGACAAACATGTTTTAGGTAATTTAATGATAAAAACTGGTTACATTATAATGAACATTAATTTTTCTATTTCTTTATTCAAATACCATATTTAGAAATTATATTAAACCTTATTATCATATATTACTAGTATTAATATCTTTATAAATATTCATGTGTAAAAAGAGATTTTCGTATGGCAACTTATATGCACGTTTCTAAACCAACCCAAATAAGAATATGATTTACTTTTGAATGGGTAAGAATATTGAGTTATATAATTGAATTATAATTTCATAAGAAACCTAATTATGTTAATATAGAATCAATAAAATTTAAGATGATGCTTATGAAGAGTTTATATGAGAAGTTAATTCAAAATTAAGAGGAGAACATAGATACTTACATTATTAATTCACTACTTCTCGACATAGATTCCTTAAAAAATGATTTAGGATTCCTTCATTGAACCAAAATCTAACCAGTATCATTGAAACATTTGTAATATTAAAAATGGTTAGGGACTTGAGATATTTCTAAATTAATATACTATTTTGGAGTGGGTAGAGTATAGATCCTTTTATAGGTTAATATGAGGGACATTTCACTGGAAAATTATGGTTAGTTATGAGTAAAGATGGAATCACATTGAAATTAGGTTAATCAAGAGAAGAAATGTCTGTAATATATATTTTTATCTCAAAAACATAGAAACTGACTTTTAGAGTGCATAATTATAATTTTAATTATAAAAAATTCAAGAATATTTTATTTAATAGTTTTTACCACATTCTTTATTTAAGTGTTTTTCCATTGGAATTATTTTTCCTTAATAATACATAATGACACACCCTTATCCATTTTTAATTAATTTTTAGATGTTTGAACCCCATTAAAATAATTTTAATTTATAAATACTGAAAATGTAACTCTAAATATAATATAATTATCTAAAAAAACTTTTTTGAAAATCAATTATTTAAACATCTAGTATTATTAATCTTAGTTTTTTCTAATTAATTGAATAAAATAGTATTAATGTATTTTATTTTATATATAAATTAAATTTTATCCATAACGTAAAATAAATTATTTTATTTTATTTAAATATAATATACTCAAAAGTTAAAAACAATTATTTGTAAATAACTCTTCAACCTTTAAAATAACAATTAAATTTTACCTTGGTAAATTATTTTTGTTTCTAAAAATAGATAATTTAATTTTTAACTGTGTCACACTTATTGATTATATATGTGAAATATATTTTATTATATTCAATTTTTTGATTCCATATGTCAGATTGACCAATACTATATTGGTTCAATCAATAGTCTTCGATTATGAATTCTTCACCTTGAAGTCAATATATTGGACTTACTAATTTCCCAATCTCCTCAACATATTCTTATAAACTCACCACATGATCTTTAATAATAAGAAACACAATAATACAGGTGATTTAAATCCCCAGACCAAACCACCTAGATCATTCTAGAGATCCACAGGAGCTCATGTGCACCTCCTTGTATTCAAGATATTACCCACTAAAAGTGTGGTTACGAAAAAAAAATTAGTCCTGAGACTATACCCTTAGATTCATATCCTTCCACCTATAATATGAATAAAATATAAAAACAATACAGTAATTAATAGGAAATAAATAAAAACATCATGAAATAAAACATGTTACACATGTTTTACAGATAAAAAAATATAATTAATTGGGATCCATAAGTGGAAATCCAAACCAGCATAAATGTGAAATATGATAAATAAATAAAAATATAGTATCATGTAAAGTACATCCTAGTACCAGTCACAACTTCATTCTCCTCAACTTAGCTATCAATCATTGTTCCCCAACTCATGATAAGATCCCAATACTTGATGTGAACATAGTAAATGTGATACCACTATAGGGTTTGTGTAATCAAAACCATGTATGACTCCACCAATGTGTCCTTAATAAGTGTCGACAAGTATTATAGGTATATTAAATGATTAAAATAATGGAAAGACAATGTATAAAAAATTTGGAGCACCCGTGTGCTAACCATGAATCCTCGAGCCCCAACTGTACCAACACTGGATCCCATCAAAATTGATAATTAGAAGACTAAAAAATTGGTGATGAACTGGCCACAAGTCCAGTGAACATGTTAATCAATATCTCCATGAAATAAAGTATCATGTCAGGATGACTAGTAACCATGTACTTTGTATCAATAAGGCATCATGTTATGGATTATTTCTTAGTTTCTATAGGGTGTCATGTTTTGGTTAGACCACATTTATATCTCACTTATCCTAGATTTACGAGTATGATATCATCAAAATTTCAGTTCATCACACTCCCCCTCTATGTTAAATCATTCCATGATAGAGAACCTATTGTTATTAACAATAAAAAATTCTATGACTAGTAAAATACCAAAATAACGGAAGTTTATAGCATTCAAAATCACAGCATGCCATCATGGGAATATATAAGAATCATATAATAATAAATGAACAACATCAAACATGGTGACAAGATAATATGAATACAATCATGTAATCAAGGATCATATATTGGTATCATCGGATAAACACACACCTCAAAAAATTCTATCAATCATGGACAATAGTTTATGCCTACACAATATGAAATCAAGGAAAAATGAATATATAATGTCCTTAAATGTAAGAAACTTATTACCTCAAGGTTGTTCAAAATTAAATTAAAGGATAATTAATGTATAAAATCCTAAATCAAGTCATACATCCATCGAGAATAGGAATACACAAAAATTACATCTAACATATCTCTTTTTCATTAAAGAAATAGGTTTAAAAATTGTTACCTCAGAAGATTTCATGTAAAGAATTTAATTCTAAAATCAAATAACACATGGAATCTATTAATGTACCTAATTATGAGATAAGTTGAAGTAATGGTTACAAATTCAGTAGATAATTTCTCAATTGGGGAACGAATAATGAATTCATCATCGAATATAGAAGATAAAATTGGTTATAGATGACGATCATTGATGCACTATCAATTCATCAATGAAAATTAGTCTTAATGTGATATTCATTAAGAAGAATATATCTTCATGATCAATCTTTTGAATAAAACCTAGGATTATCCAATTTTAAGACATAAATTATCATTGGTTAAAGGAGATGTCATTGAAATGTTGAATTCACCACTATTAAAGAAATGATTATAGAATATATCATTATTTGGAACTATAATACTAATTTTGGGAAATGAAAAGTTAGATTTATGAATTGTATCAAGATAAATGAGGTAGATCATAGTGAAACTTGTATAATGGAGGCTATTTTATCATATACTTCAATTCCAAATTTTCCATCCACATGGATTCACTGAAATCTAGCATTAAATGGTATGAACATTCAATAGAATTTGAATAGATTGGAATAGATTTATAGGGTCTCCAATGTATGAAATAATGGGTAGAAAACCATAAATGGTTATTAATGAGGAATTAAAATAATTAATTTCATTCGTTTTGGGTTTGGATCCATGCTTTGGAAAAATGTACGACAACTATAAACACTTTCGGGACGTCAAGATAATATGTATCTCTTTGTCACATGGTTTGTTATAATATTTCAAAATGTTTTATTAGGAGTTAGGTATAAACATTAATCATTCTCAGTGAGGAAACATAGTATTTAAAACTGTTATACTGAATTATGATCTACTTCTAGAGCAACTACATCTAGTAGAACAGTTTCTTAGAAAATATACTTGGTTGGGTATGACTATTGTTGAATAGGTCACTCTTAAAATTCCCTCAAAACACTTTGAATCCATTTTATAACCCCCATACTCATCATAGACAAACCTAGATAAAAAATATTATTTAATGTTAAAATTACACCATAACAACATATAAAAAATATGAGTCAGTTGTATTGTCCCCCTTTAAATATTTCTCATACTTGAGAAGCGTCTCTATGAAAATAGCATGAAAAAATTGAGACATTTAGCCCAAAAATTTATCTCTTATTCTCAAGTCTATTCCTTAATCCATCCTTAAGGCCACAGAATATATACAACAGGTACCTACTACCCTCATAGAATATTTTTATCCTCTCTAAAATCCATTCTTGGCCAACTATTGATGATATTTTAGGCTCTTTCTCAACATCAATATTACCCTAATATCATTAAAACCCTAGTGGGTTTAAGTGTTCATAGAAGTTGAACCTTGTGAACCCCATACTTCATAGTTTAGGGTATTTTTACCACATCCTCACCATCCTTCCCTTTTTGTTCTGTTATTCTATAGGATGGGATACATGTAACAACAATGAACTTTAGAGTTATTCACACCATGGAACACATGTTTCCCTTTGGGGATTCACTCAAAAATGGTTTCTAAAGACTCTCTTTGACTAACCATCAACTAATCATTCCTAAGGGAGAATTGGAAAGAGAATAAAAACCTCGTAGGGGATAGAAAACAAACATATACTACCTATAAATGGAACCAAATAAATCTATTTCTTTCATTTTAATGTTTATTTTAAAGGTGACCAACATATTTATCATTTTGATGAAGAAATTGTTTTTATAGAATTTTATTCATTGGTTATCTTCATCTTCATCATCACATTCAAGGATCTAGGAAATTATTTTAACACTGAATAGAATAATTCATAATCCACTTTTAATCTATAAACAAGGGTTAGATAATTGATGGAGGCTTGAATAATCATCAATAGAGAGAACCCCAAAATTATAGTTCTCACTTAAAATAAAAATTTGCACATCATTATTAGGATATTTCAAAGTAAAATTGAATGGTGTGGATACATCCCTCCCATAACCTAAAGGGGATAAAACTCAAACCAACCAATAGAGTGTTTATCAATATAAGGAAGAGATAAATGAGTTAATGTGACTCGATTCTAATTTAATCAATACAAATATTTTCATATAGTACAACTATGAAGAAAAGACTCACGTTTATCCTCCATTAAATCTCCCTAGGTGTGGATTGGTAGATTTTACAATGAGAGTAAAATATATCCATCCAACCAATTTAAGATTCAAACTAGTATTTTACAAGAAGATAGTGGTTTGGTAATGTCATAGGTTTCCTCCATTGGGGTAGCATCTTGAACCATGAAAAGAGAGTTACCCTATGTCGACCCACATAGGTTATAAGTATGATATGTTGTAAAGAAAACTATATCATAACCCATTAATTATCTATGAAAAGTGTTAGAGCAGTCATTCTTCCCACCAAAAAATCAACACTCCACTAAATCTCTTGAAGAATGAATAAAGGCCATATACTGGAGGAATGAATAAGTGAAACAAAAAATCCATACCCTAAAATGGTTAATGACATAAAATGATTTAAATAATTAATTAGAGGGTTTTATACTTTATTTCTATGTGGAATGGTTGTATCTACATGTTGGACTTCAAAATACCACTAGAAGATTTACTGGTCTTATATATGAAAAATATTTATGATAGTATGAAAACACCACTCATTCTAGAAAATTATATTTTTATATTCAATGATATTTCAATAATTACATAGAGGACATATGATCCCATTCAGCTGGATAATACATATCCTTTTCCAATGCAGATAACTCCTTGAATGAGGGTATGTAAAGTTGATACACACATTGTGACAATTAAACCAGTTATGGAACCTACTCTAGAGTGATAACCTTTTAATATCATATAGTAACAACCTATAAATGAAAAAATTAGTATAATCCTCATTTGGTAGAGTTTAAATAGAAATTTCTAACATTTTATGAAGAAAAATTGTATAAATTATATTATTTTTGAAATGAACAGGTTCATAGTTACTTTATTGTAGCTATAGGGAAAAAGATTCTATATAAACTAGATCCCGTAAATATTAATCATGTTATACACTGGGATAATCTAAATTATTTACCCTTTTATCACCTATTTAGGCATACCACTAGGAATGGTTTCATATTAAAATAAATCTACCAATATATTATGAACTCTAGGTGGGTGACCTCGAGAAGACACCAACAAAATATTTATGTGTGTATTCCAATTTGTTAAAAGAATATGGAGAATATGATGATGTTTCAAACAAGGGTTTAAGAATATATGATTATTGGATGACTATAAATATGGTTAACTAAGTGTGTGGTATTCTTAGGGTGTATATGAATCTCCCCGTTGTGAACCCACCTCCCACTACATCATCTGAATCACCTTATTTTGTACCATATCCATTTTGGATGTGGTCTTAAATGAATTTTTTTTGAATAATATAAATGAGATTCAAGAATAAGAACATATTATAAGTCTTAATATGTTTCAAGAACTATCATAATATATACCATTGGTACAGGGAGGATGATCACCACCCCTCTAAATGGTCTAAGGAAAACAATTTTATCAAATGGAATCGTTTTTGGAAAAATTGTTTTCATATAGCTATGTAAATTAAATTAATTTTTTATACTACTTCTCTAATTATGAATATATATAAAATCATCAATTGACCACTAATAAATATGGATTATGTGGAAGAGGTCACTATTTCTGATGGGGATAATGAAGATAAGGTTGACACGGGCCTTGGAATTTTGGTCACGTCCCTGTTGAGGTCATATATACTATAGATACCTAGAGATATTCAATCCAATGATCTCAATAGTTGTAAAAAGGGCCTATTAAATCCTTTAGGACTCATTTTTTCCCCATATTAGTACATAAAATACTGTGAAATGATCCTTTTTCTGGTCAGTGTTAGACTGTGGGAAGGTAAACTCAACCTAATCAATAGAATAATATCATAAATTCCAATCAAGGAAAGAATTCCCTAGCTTAGAAGACACATATCCTAATCCTTATACTTATGAGTATCCTTATAAAATAATATCAAGTCCTATTTCTTAGATTTATTAAATTTTTAAATAACTAAAATTTGATTCAGAAACATCTTCAATCCTTGATTACCTTCATCTATAAAATGATATTTTGAAAAAACATATTAAGGATCAATTATTCCCTCATAATATTAAATTCAAGGTCCCTTCTATTGTATGTCCTATGTAAACTAACCCTTTTGTGTATCATGTGGGGATATCCTTCATAAATGAAGATAGAGATACAATTATACAATGACATATCATGTCATTTCATATATCTGTAAAATTGGATTAAGTAAATATTCATCCATATCTCATTAAAAATTACTCCATCCATGTTTAGGAACTCTGAATGTTAGTCCATAATAAAGATTATTTGTCTTCATCAACCATATGAATCATAATTTTTGAAACAAGTGAGTAAAATCCACATGAATGAATAATGATCATATTAATGTTTATGGACCTTGTTTTTTGTTTTGAGTAAATGGTTTTCCAAAAAAAATATTTCAATGATTGGATGTATAGACCATTGATACATTCTAAATAATTAAATAAATTTTCATATGTAAAATATCCAAAGTATACCGTCATTGGAAAATCAAAAGTGTTACAAAGTAATAGTGACAGTTTTGATTCACATGTGTCTTAGTATATAGATATAAGATTCTACTAGAGAGGGAAAAAATATTGTTACATGTGATTTTATTTGAATCATGACACCTAACATTTTTGTGATTCCCTATTTCAACCCATTCCATGAAATTAGTAAAAATAATGAATTCACTATCAACAAAATTAAGGAAATAACTCTAGGATTTGATAAATCCGAACTTCTTTTCATAATATCAGTGGCTTAAGTCGAGTCTAGTTGTGTAGAATAAGCATGTAATCATAGTCGTAATGATAATTTACTAGATGAGAATGCGCCCACTTAATTTAAATAATTTAATTATATTATTTAATTACAATATTGACGAAAAATACCCCCACATTGTCTATATAAATTAAAAATTACAATTTTTTATCACAGAAATCTTAGAGAATCAACACATCTTTTTTCCTGGGTGATGGGGATAACGGGGAGAAAATATCAAGAATTCCATCAAGACTCAGGATCATACATAAGTACACTTAGTATGCATTGATTTCACTCCATTTTCCAAAATGAAAAAAATACCCTTTCATTATCTCTTAATCCATAAAAAATTCCTCCATCATCCACTTTCAAAATGATTGAATGGGATTAAGAAGATAAAGAATAGTAATAACATATATAATATTCACCTAATGTATTAGAGGATGGTGTGTCCACCACTATTGATGAAATAATAAATGTGACTATTTGTATAGAATAAGACCCACAACATTCCATGATCACTTCAACCATTTTTCCATTATAAAAATAGATGTATGTCTCTTTCTTCAAACAAAAATGATTTTTTATTCACACGAAATTACATATAATATCCTAGACATGTTCACCATATGTTATACATTATAACAACATGAATCCATTTATAACAACCAGACCCCAGTAGCCTAGAGTAAGTGGTAATTTTATTATAATTTCATAGATACAATAGATCACATCACTAAGGATTGATTAGTTTAGTAGAATTGAAAAAATAGATAAATATTTGGAACCAATTTTACATTGTGAAAAGAAAATGAAATTTAATACAAAAAAAATAAAATAAACTGCATCCTTGAAAACTCATTAAATTAACTCTTCTACATAACCTGGGGAAGTTAAAAAATTAAACCATATGCTCAAATGCTCATATAGGGTAACATATAGGGGAAACATGAATAAATAATAATTGAATCATAGTCAATTAGGAATAATCAATATGGAATAGTGAATAATTAAAAAACACACACCATCAATAAACATATAATTTAAATGCATCCATATATTTTCTCATAGTAAAAATACTCTTGATAATGATAACTGAATACAAAATTAATATTTTTAATTATTTTACATCAAGTATCTCGAACATGAACCATAATACCGTCAAGACGGATTATGTTTGAGGGTATATACCCATCATATTATGATTGGAAGAAAATGAAGGGTTTGTCTCCAATTATTTTGTCTCAAGAGACCTATCGATGCCTTGAGGTGCCATAACCGGTCCCAACCATCACTATAGGTACAAATAATTGTTCATACATAGATTCAATTCATGAAAAGTATGACTTATAAAAATATATATATTTAGTATAAGATTCAAAAAAGGATTTTGACATATCTAAATATACTTTATAATGAAACCTTGAAAAAATTCTTAAGGACATTAATCTTTAAGTATTCCAAAGTGTTCCATGCCAATTTGATACTTTTAATCATAAAACCTGTTGATGAATAACCGTAAAATAAAAGAAGACTCATGAAAAGATATATCAAGGGTAGTACATACACTACAAACAAGTAATATGTGGTGGATAAGAAATATATCTCACATAAGTAAACATAAGATGATGAAAACACCTTTTTTACTTTGGGAATAATAGTTCATTGGGAAAATAATTTTTATTTTCATAAAATAATATTTCAAACATGTATACCCAAAAAAGAATAAGGGAAGTGAATTTAAATTATGTTTTATTCATAAATTATTTCTAATTGATGTGAAAATATTTAAAAGTTATGTTTGATAAACATTAGTAATGATCATCTTTAGTGCGATTTATGTAAAATATTAAAGAGTCATTAAAATGAGAAAATGCATAATTGTTTTTACAAAACAAGAAATACACAATGTATATGTTTCATGATAAAATGAGTTATTTTATAAATATAATTGTAGCTTAAAATAGATTAGGGATGGTACTTTATAATCAATAATAAATTTGGTAGTCCCCTTTAATCGAGATTTGTTATTTGGAGGAATTGAAAATAAATCCTCATAAAACATGTGTTTACCCCTCAAATAAAGAAGTATTGTGATAGTTTAATATGTTTGTAACATAAAAACATAATTTAGGAGGAATAAATAATAAAAATTAGGTATTTAATTGGGCTATTGATAGAGAATTTGTTACCCGAATGGAAAATGGATGTTTTGGAAGAATCCCTTACATTATGTATGATTATGTTCTACAATAGATCATAGTATCTTATATAATATGTTTAAATCCATTAATAATTTAATTAATAAATTTTTTTATACATTTACTTAATTTATTATAATTTTGTTATGTTTATTTATGGCCTTTTTGAGGAGTTATAAGATACAATTATATCATTATGGGGCATTGTTTTCATTTGTTTTCATGATCAGTTTACTTTTATTCATGCATGGAAAATCATGTAAAATGAGAATAGCTGTCTCAAATTAAAATTATATGTTATTAATTAAATTATATAATATTTAGTGGGTGTATATTTCATTTGGTTATATAGTATGATAGTGAATCATTATATTAATCATTAGTGAAAATTGTTTAGATAATTTTGGAATTTTTCTGATCATCACGTACTATTTTTGTCTTATAAATTCTAATAATTTAAATATAATAGTACCAGAATATTAAATAGGTTGTACTAAAAAAATATATATAATAGTTTACCATAATTACATTTCTATGATCATCCTTAAAGGCGTAATTTAAAGACAAAAACATGTCATCTACGAAGACGGTAAATCAGCTACTCAGGAATATTAAATTATCATAATAAAATTAATTTACATATATGATGATAGAGTTATCATGATTTGTTTTCTATATATTAAGTAAGGATAGAATAAGAAGAAACATAATTTAAATAAATTGAAAGAAAACAAAAAGGATTTACCTCTTGAATTCTTCTCATTGAGAACCTCCTTTCAGAAATTGAATGTGATAATTTGTTAAGACCAAAGGCTCCTGGATGTGGGGTAGAAGTTTGGAAAGAATATTACTTTGAAATAAGAAGATATTTAAGGCTTTGGTGGTGTGAGGATAATTTTTGGTGAGGGGAGGTATTTATAGTGGAGGTGAGGGCTATTTTTTAAATATTTTATTCATTATTTTATTATTTTGGCTCTTGGGAAGAAATAGCTATGATTATTGTAACAATGTAGATTAATTTGGGCATGTGAGTTCTAACCAATTTATATTACATCATCCATGACTCTGGTAATAGTTTTTTTAACTTTTAATGTAAATATACCGTAAATTACCATATTTTACTATTCACAAAAATTGATGTATTGAAGAAAAAATCCCAAAAATTCACCATAAAAACTTTTAAAGAGTTATAAGTAAATAATAAAATCATTTTTATGAAAATAATTTTCTAAATATGCGAAATTTATTTTTTAATTAAAGTCATCATTTTTTGAAAAAATACAGATTTTAAAATAATGACTGATTTTATGACTCTTTGAAAAATTAACTACACTCTCATAAAATTATCTTATAATCATAAGAAATAACGATATTAATTCATGATTTTATTTTATGAAAACAATTTTTTCTTATAATCATTATTTTAATTATAGAATAGAAAATAAACATTTATGTTTTACAAAAATAACTATACTAAACTAATAATTTCTAAAGCATTTAATTACTTATACTAGGATATAATTATATCATATTACAATTTATAAGATGCATAATTTTTTTTATACTTTCATATATGAGTTTAATATTCTATTGGTCATATTATGTTTCTTAATGGTCACATTTTAATTCTATCAGACATTTTACTATTCATCAAAAATGAAAGTTATCAGAAAAATATAAAAAATTTAACCAAAGTAAATTTTCTTATCAGGATTTAAAATATAATTTAGACTTTTTCAAATATAATTTATAAAAGTGTCAAGTATTATTTTTGAAACAGGTGCTCCATTAAAAGACTGTAAAATTGGATTTTTTAAAATTATATTGGATTAATGCGTAAAATTGGATTCATTCTTATCTTATGTCTATAAAATCATTTGGATGAATGTGAAAACATTTGATTAAATATATAATATAAAAATTAAATTAATACTATTTATTCCTTCCATTTTAATGTCTAGGTTATAATATTCAATTTAAAATTATTATATTTAATAGTACATTATTGTTCGTTTAGGATTGGTGTTGAGTGAAACCGATGTTGTCGAATAAATTAAATTCATAAGGATACATACTATAAAATCTCAGGGTGTTACATTATCCCCTCCTTCAATAATCTGGATTATCAAAATTTGAAACTGTACATCAAAAATATAAAGTTTGATACATGAAAATTTATTGGTGGAATTCATACATCACGAAGAGGGTTTATAAAACTTCCACTTAAAAAAGGTAATGAGGAATGTTAAGGTCACCACAAAACTATGATTCAGAAATAAGTGAAAATTTACTAAATTATTTACAAGATAAATCTATTGATTATGTTCTTATGGGATGTTATATAAAACATGATCGTTATAATGTATACCGTGATTTTTTTATATGTAAAACAAGTATTTATTTCTCAAAATTAAAAGTAAATGGATAATTTTATTGTTCCAAAATATTATTCCTAGAGTTGCGGGATTATGATAAGTAGCTGATGAAATAATATTAATTGATTTATTTTCATATCATAATAATAATATCATTCTTTGGTTATGTTGTGATATATTTTCACACCAACCCTTATACATAGAAATAATTGATCAAGATAATTATATTCATTACTGAAGCACTTTTAATGAATCATATGGTCCTTAAGTAATTCCTTTGACCATTAAATATTTACTGAAACCATAATGGATAGCATGTGGTATCCAATAAATCATAAAATAATCTTAATAAATAGTATCCTTAATCCATTTAATAGGTTCTTAACCTTTATACTTATCCGAAATATATCCATCCAAAATCAATGACCAAATCATTAGAAGGTATGTCACTATATTTACTAAATAATAATAACATAATATTTCCAAAAAATATAGTTCTTATTGTCACAAAAATAATATATGAATACCTTGAACTCCTTTAATCGTTTATGAAAAATGCATGATTCCATGAGTATAAAGTAAAGTTTTTAAATGAAGTCCTTAATTCAAGAATAATATAGACACTCAGATAAACAACATTCTTCATGGTATCCAATACTATCCCATTATCTCAACATCCAGAACATAAAAAGGGTTATCTTTCTCAAGTTAGGTGTTTAGAAAAATACCTACAACTAAATCACTTCTTTGGATTATTGGTGGTATTCATCACATGCTTCCAATTATAAAAAGAATTACTGTAATAAAATCAGTATACATCTCATGATTATTATAAAGAATTCATTATTTATAAAATTCTCAGATTACATAATTCTTGAATCCTAAAATAATCATACTAATCATTCCTCTTCATTTATGGTAGTATCATAATCTTGACCATGATCTACTATCCAATTTTGGTTTATTTTCCTTTAATACTGGACACATTGATTTTCACAGTGTCCCACCTCCTCAATATTGAAGCATAAAATATTTGAAATGTTTTTATTACCCTAGCAACAAAAAATGGTGGACTTTCTCTCAACACTTTTAGAAAATTCACATTCCTTTAAAACATATATGAGGTTGATTCTTTCCACAATTATCACATGTGGGAAAATACTTCATTATTTTCTTTTCTTTATCTGAAATTCTCTTAATTGTACCCTTGTTCTTATACATCCCTATAAAGAAATAATACTCAAATAATTAATTATTTGTCTCATTCACAGATGATTCTATGTCATAATATTATGAGAATTTTATAGATACTTTTTGTCTTTTAAACATTGGAATAAGACCATATAAGATATGATACTTCCTACTCTTAAATATACTATATTTAATCTTGCCTTTTATAAATTTATGTTACAAGTATTCATGGTCTAATGTGATCTTTCCTTTGTTTTATATCCATTACTATGATTTTTTTGGTCCTCCTAAGTTTTTAAATGATTTTTCACATGTTATAAGGATGTGTAAGACAAATAAGGAAGCCATGTTAAATGTTTTATGAACTATCAATGAAATCATGTTTATTTGAAATGATTAATATTTTGGAAGAAATGGGTATTGTATTTATAGTATCAACTCTATAAGTAGGTTTAATGGAATGGTATTTAAATATTTTCATAACCATAAATTATACCTTTTTTATTTTTAATTATAAAAATAAGATGATTCATAAGTTAAATCATTATTGATATTTTTAGGTCATTTTGGCGATTCTTTGATCATAATGATCTCATTTGTTTTATAAATTAATAACATGTGTATAAAATGATTCCAGAACCATATATAAGATATAATAAATAAATTATAATCTGGATAAACCATAAAAATGGTTTCATGACCAGTATTGAAGAATGTAAATGAGAGTTAAATCACATCGTCCACAATATCAGTAAATTGACACATCAGAGACAATGTTTTAATTTCTGGAAGACGTGGGAGAAGAGAAGAAATTTAGTGGTGAATATTCGATAAACAAGATGAAATATAGTATATTTAAGATACTGTATTATTAATGGATCCTTGATAAGGTGAGGCAAGGAAAGAAAAAGAAAAAAATGAATCTTGAAATAAAAGAAAATTTGAGAAATCCCTTACGAAAATTCGGCATCCAAACGACATCGCTTAAACATTAATAATATATTTGGATGAGGGAAAAGGGGTATCTAATTATTCATACATAATATGGGAAGTAAGGAGGATGTAGAATGAAATATTCTAACATAATCCAATTGTAATTAAAAGGAATATCATAAAATGAATGAAAATAAATAAAACAAAAGAGGATGTTTACCTCTTCATCTATTCTCCTTGGATTCTACTTCAGGCCTTTTGTTTTGGCCTTTTGCTGAGACCAGTAGCTATAGGACGTGGGGAAGAGTCTTTAGAGGATTATTGGGAAGAATATAGGTAAGCCTCAAGGCTTGATATGTGTGGGAGGAAGAGGGGAATGAGGGTGGTATTTATAGTGGGGGAGAGGGGGTATTTTTCATTATTTTAATCATTATTATAATATTATTACACAAGACTATTAATAGTAAAAATTAACATTACCCCAAATAGTAATAATAGAATGTGAGTTTGAATCTAGTGGTCTTACGTCATCCTTGCATCACTGACGATGCAGTAAATCAATTATTTTGTATTTATTGTATTATATCGTATTTTATTATTCATCAAAAATTAAAAAATTCCAAAAAAATTACCAAAAACTCACCCATACCATTTTTTTACGTGTAGAATTTAAAAAATGTACTCCATTTTCTAAAAATATTTTTCTAAATATTATTAATTTAATTTTTAAATAAAATCATAGTTTATTCAAACATTAACAACTTCAATTCTATAACTACTTTTATATCACATTAAAAAAATAACCATGATGTCATTATTTAAATCCTTAATAAAATAAGATAATAATACAGTTTACTATTCATTAGGTACATATTACTATTGATAAGTGTATGTTACTATTCACCAAAAATTATTTTGGTTTCGTTAGACTCCAAATATCTTACCGAAAAGAATTGTAGATGACTTTTTTTCGAAATTCGAAACATAGAAGTGGAAAAAATAAGTTTAAAGGCTAGTTATAAATATCTACATAAAAGAAAGTTTCATTCTTTTCAATTTTTTTAAAAAAATGTGGGGTGTACATTATCCCCAACTTCTGGAAATTACATCCTCATAATTTTATTTACATATTAAACAAGTGAGGGTACATTTCCCTCATATCATTTTCAAACTCCCATGTTTCTTCTTCAACCATGTGTTTTCTCTATAAAACATTTACTTAATGAATTACATTGTTCCACAATACATGTTCCCTTCGATCAAGAATCTTAAATGGTTTCTCATTAAAGGAATGGTTCTTTTCCAGATGAAATGCTTCTGGGAACAATACATGAGTTGAATCTGACACATACTTTTTCAATATTGAAACATTAATATAATGTGTACCAGAGAAAAATGCAGAGGAAAAGCTACTCGGTATGAAACTAGTCTAAATTTCTCCAGGATTTCAAAAGGACCAATGAAATGTAGACATAGCTTTGCTATCAATCCAAAACTCTTCACACATATCCAAGGAGTTATTTTAAGTAAAACATGGTCACCTACCTCAAAAGATAAGTCTTTTCTTATATTATCTTCATAATTTTTCTGCCTGCTCTACGTTTCCCTCATGTGCTGTAGGATTATCTTCACTTTCTCTACCACTTCCATAACTAATTCTGGTCCCATCAACACTTTTTCACCGACTTCATCCTAAAAATATGGAGTTTGACACCGCTTCCCATAAAATTACTCAAACGGTTCCTTATGTATACTAGAAGGAAAACTGTTATTATAAGAAAACTCAACTAAAGAAAGATGTTGATCCCAACATCCCTGGTAGTCTATTGAACAAGCGTGAAGCATATCTTCGAAAGTCTGAATCATTCATTTTGACTGGCCATCTTATTGAAGATGAAAATCTATAATGAAATTTAATTCTATTCCCAAATACTTCTATAACCCCTTCCACAAGATATAAGTGAGCCTCAGATCCCGATCAGATACAATGGAAAAAGGAGCTCTATGTAACCAGGAAATCTCTTTGAGGTACAGTCGGGAAAGCTGATCCAAATACATTGTATCTCAAATAGAAAGAGAATGTGTAGATTTAGTCAATTGATCCACAATAACCCAGATCTCATTGTCACATTTATAAGTCTTAGGTAGTCCCATCACAATGTCCGTGGATACATTCTCCTATTTCCACTATGGAACTAGAAAAGGTTGAAGCATCCCATTCTGTAACTCCCACTATTCTTTAACCTGTTGACATGTCAAAGATTTCATGGTAAAATTAGCAAGATCCCTTTTCATTCCATCCTATCAGTAATACCCCCAAAGGTCTTTTACATCTTAGTACTACTTTGATGAACTGGAAATGGATAACTATGAGGTTTACACAACAAATATTTCTTCAACTAAGAAACACAAGGCCCGCACAACCTTTTTACAAGTCATAACACACAATCTTTATCATGGTAAAATTTTGGAAGCTTACCCATTTTAACTAATTCTAATATTTTCTATTGCTCACTATATTCCTTCTGTTCTTGCTTAATTTTGGATGGCAATAATGATGGAACTAAAACCTAAAACAAAACATAGTTTTTTACTGCACTAACAACTTCTTTGACAAAATTCATCAAATAATTAATCAAGGTAACATATTCGAAACATAACATGGTTGATGATGCATGATTTTTTTGACTCAAGGCATACAAAACATTGTTTTCTTTTCCTAGATGGTAATTGATCATACAATCATAATCCTTTATCATTTCAATCCATCTTCTTTGCCTCATGTTAAATTCCATCCAAGTGAATATATACTTCCAAATTTTATGGTCACTATAAATTTTACATATGGATCTGTATAAATTATGCCTCCAAATTTTCAAAGAAAAAACTACAGATTCCGATTCCAAGTAATGTGTGGGATAATTTAACTCATAGGGTTTTAGTTTTCTTGAAGGATAAGCAATTACCAGAAAATTTTTCATCAAAACACAGTGAAGTTCCTTCAAAGAAGCATCAATATAGATGAAAAACTCACCATTTCATGAAGGCAAGGCGAAAACCGGAGAATTCACCAATCTCTTCTTTAGTTCCGGAAAACGAACATCAAATTCTTCTCTCCAAACAAATTTAAACCCTTTTCATGTTAACTTAGTTACCAGGCAAGGTAATCATGAAAATTGCTTAACAAATCATCGGTAATAACATTCTAATCCATGAAAAATATGAATCTCTGTAACATTTTCAGTTCTTGGCCGTTCATCAGCCACTTTTGTTTTGGAAGGATCAATTTTTATCCCATCCTTATTTACAATGATCCCACAAAAAGAAATCTATTGTAACCAAAAATCCTACATGCTGAATTTTCCATAATGTTTCTTCTTCTTTAAGGTTTGTAAAACAAGCCTTAGTTTTTTTTCATGATCTTCTTTACTCTTAGAAAATACCATAACATCGTCAAAAAAAGAAACCACAAACTTATCATATAACTCATGAAATATTCAATTTATAAGATTCATGAATACATCAGGTGTATTAGATAACACTAATGGCATAAAAATAAATTCATAATGCCTATATCTAGTACAAAAAGTTGTTTTTAGGATGTCATACACTTCCACCTTTAGTTGATGGTATCTTGATCTCATGTCAATCATGGAAAAGTCTTGAGTTCCCTAGAGCGGATCAAACAAGTCAACAATATGAGGCAAAGGATACTTGTTTGTAACAGTGATGTTATTCAACACTCAATAACTATTGTAAAGTCTAATGGAACCATCTTTATTTTTAACGAACAAAACAGGACCACCCCATGGTGAAGTTCTAGGATGAATGAATCCACTCTCAAAAAAATCATCCAACTGCTTTTTCAATTCAATATGTTCTATTTGAGCCATACAATATGGGTGTTTTGAAATTATCTTAGAATCAGGAACTAAGTAAATTGTGAATTCGACTTCCCGATCAGGTATGACACCAGGTAACTCATTAGAAGAAACATAAAGGTATTCATTTACCACTAACACATCATTAATCTGAACAGTTCCATTATTTTCAAAAATAAGATCAATATAACTTTCATTTCCATCTTTCAATAGTTTATTAGCTTCCTGATATGTTATCAATTTTATGGGTTTGTTCTTGTATACAAACTGAAACTCTTTCTGAAAAACAACTTCTTTAGCTCTACATTCAATCTAATCATGATAAACAGAAATCCAATCCATTCCTAGAATAACATCAAACTTGACTAAGGACAAAATAACAAGGTTTATAGGAAATGTCTATCTATAGACCACAATAGATATATTATTATAATTCCCCTTTACTATAATATTGCTCCATGGTGTTTTAACAATAAGTTCTGATCTCATTTGTTGTAGTGATATTTCTAATTTACTTGAAAATTTCTCAAAAATGAAGGAATGTGTCGAGCCCGTATCAAACAAAACATTAGAAAAATCTAAGTAAACAAACAAGGCACCTGATAAAACATCATTGGATGGCTAAAAATCTACTGAAGTAGGTGAAAAGGATCTCACTAAACCTTTCTACATATAGTATATATTCTTTTCTTTATTTAGATCGTTCTTGGGGCATGCATTTTCATAAAGACTAATCTCACCACATTTAAAACACTGTACATTTTTCTTATCAATATTATTCTGAGGATAATTTTCATTACATTGTTGGTCCATATGTCCAAATTTACAACATCAAAAACACTTCCTAGTCTTATTAAGACATTCCCCAAGGTGCTTCTTGCCACAATTTTCACAAACTGAAAACTGGATTTTCTTACCATCATATTTCTTTGGTTAATTCTTAACCATCACTTGCCATTTGTTCCTCTTCTTTTTTGTTGTCAAAGTGCAAATGATCATCATAAAACTCCATCTATACCCCTCAGAACATCAAAAAAGTTTCTCAAAACATTTGAAATCATGGGAGGTGAACTCCCTTTGATACCTTGGCTTTAATCTACAGAAAAAGCGATTGATTTTGCTCTCAGGATCTATAATAAGATTTGAAGAATACCTCACTAGTCGGATGAATTTCACTTCATACACATCCACTGAATCATCCTCCCATTGCTTCAATTCATGGAATTTCATCTCCATCCTACGTCACAACACCTTAGGAAAATATATTTCAAGGAAAATACTATTAAATTCATCCCACTTTAAGGCATGAAAATGTTCTCTATCCCTGATATTGTTTACCATTGAACACCAATGATTAGGTTCTCCTTGAAAATGATAAATGGAAAGACTTAAATTTTGATAATATGAACATCTCATAAAATCGAATATCTTTTCAAGGGATTTAATCCATCCTTCTTCCACTACTATATCAGATGATCCATTGAAAGAAAGAGGGTGTGGTCTCATAAAATGATCCATTATTGTCATGTTCCATTGTGGTACCTCTTGTTGTTCTACTTCAAGGATACCACCACCATTTATTGCCCGTGTTATCTGAGCCATTGATTCTCACTCAAATTTACCCAAGAGATGAAGGTAGAACGATCCTTGTAGTTTAGCTTGGGTTATCGAATCCTCAGAGACCTAAGAAGAAACCTATAGACACGTACATTCTATGGACTGTTTTTGGCTATGAAGTGGCCAAATTGGGTTGATTTAAGATGGTTTTAAAGGATATATAACAGATTTAAGTGAATTTAATGTAAAATAATGAGTTGATCCTAGGTTATTGCTCGGGGTGGATTTGACGTATTACCTTTTCAATGATTTTAATTTCTTATATTTGATATGGGTTCATTTAAGGAGATAAAACAACATCATCACTTGTTGATTTAATGCCTACACCATTTAATACTAATCAACTATACACATGAAGGATCAAAGTTTTGAGCACTTCAAGGTAAAGGTTCGTATTAGTACTTGAAGTGTGTGGCCTTAAATTCAACAAGGACGATGGAGTTTAAAAATCATTAAATAATAATCCCAATTAAATAAGTGATTATACATTAATTAGGTGATAAATAACATCCAATACAGCCCCTTTATACTCCTTTGGATCAACCCATAAGTGGGTTAGCCCTCCATTGATCCCATGGTTTCAATGGAAGCGGAAAGTAGACTAATGAGGGAGGAAATGGAGAAGTAAAGAAAAAAACAAAAATAAAATGATCAATCCACCGTTGTGTGAATAATTTCACAAGGGTTGGTGTGAATAAATTTACACCTTGATCCAATAGTATCAAAGTGATATTAATAACAACAGAATAATAGTAGAAGAAGAACTTTTATTAGGAAACTAATGTGAATTGAACAACCTACATGTGAAAGACAAATTTGAGGCAACAAAAATGCAGCATAACATTACAATTGAACAAAGCATCCCAAGATCCTTAAATACTTCAACACCACTACCTTAAATAGGCATTTTTTAGCTCTTTGGTCTATCCTCTAATAGTCCAAGTCTCCTCAATTAATTTTGGTAGGCCATAGGTGGGTGGAAAGTAATGGAGAGTTGATTTTTCCACCCTTGACCCGAGGTGGCAACCATCTTTCCTTCACCGAACAAACGCGTCTGGAAGACCTTTTATATATCCGAATCAGAGTGGGACATAGAAGACGAAAACGGAGATCAGTCTGTCTTCTAAACTCCTGTAAAATTTGGGCACATTTTAAGTTGTGGAGTCCGAGATATGATCAATGTATTGGTCTGTTTTTCTGGTCCGCAGAATCTTGCCCAGAATTGTATCTCTAACTTGGGCCGCCTTAATGACCACCATAGAAGCAGAATTTGCATTATTTACTGAAGAGTTATTTGTTCATATACATATCTTCTAGAATATCACGAAATTGGGGATTGATTGGGACTCTATGTTGGGCCCCACAGTCTCATCAGTGGGGTGGTGTCCAATCTACCTTCTCTAGAATTGCTTCCTTTCATCACAAAATATCTCTATCTTCTTCCATGAATTCTCCATCGATCCCTAAATGAAAAATGTTCACATTTAAGTGTAGATAATGTTCCCAAAATATCAAATTAAAAAATTGATAATTTCATTCCTTAGAATCAGATGACTCATTGGGACTAAATTGGTGTATATTAGGCATAAATGATGAGAATGGATGTTCATAATGAAAATGCACTAACTCAGGCCCATAAGATCAAAAATGAACATTTAATATCATTAAAATGTAATTAAAATATATGTTTTTATTGGATAATCACACCCCCCAACTTTAGATTTGCTAGTCCTGAGAAAATAATTCAATGATTTTATTTGAATTCCTTTCTTCAAACACATTATAACAAACAGTGCTCACAATGTAAACTGCACACAAATATATTTTTATAACCTATAAATATAATTTAAAACAAGATGAATTTAAAAGAAGATCCCAATCCCAAGCCCATTCCTTTTATCAAATCCATCATCATACTTCATCCAACTCAATTAGGTGTAATGATGTGTTGTGTATCACAATAGATATGGGGGTTCATTTTCATTCAAGGGGGAAATCATGGAAGCGCTAGGTGGAATCACATTTAATCCTAATATGATTAATCTTCATTCTTTTGTTTTTATTTTTTTGTAATATTTCCATAGTAATTGAGATTGCATTTAATCAAATTAACCAATGTAGCAAGACTTTGCCGATGACTCTCAGACACAAAGGCCTTAGGGCACCAAGTGAAGCCCACATACTCGGGCATCGTCTCGAGTTAACTTAATCAAAAAAAAGTCATATAACCATAAATAGAGATATATTGAAAAACTCAGGGCTAGAAAACTCTGGAGTCACGATCCCCAAGTGCCGAAAGCCTCGCATTTTATCAATCCATTGCTCTACACGCAATTTTTTTTGTTGTTGTTTTTTTAATTTTTTTTTTGAATACTCATATTATTCATAAAAATCAAACCTGCCTATGCTATTTATTATAAGACTCCAAAAATTCAAATTATTACCCCACAGTCTAAAGGACGTGCATTGTGGCATTTTGATTTAATGGATGAAAATAAAAATGATGAAAATTTTCATTAGACAACCAAACTTCCAAAATCAATGCTTTTAAACTTAATCATGAATTAAATTAAGAGTCAAGGAAATAATAATTATTTGATATGTAGTTTTTATGGGAGCAAAGACGTTATTATATGAATGATAAAGGAATTTTACTTCTTTTTGTTATCATTGTTTTTTTTAAACAAACATTTTGTTTCCACACCCCCCCAACTTAG
Source organism: Viscum album (assembly GCA_963277665.1). NCBI lineage: Eukaryota > Viridiplantae > Streptophyta > Magnoliopsida > Santalales > Viscaceae > Viscum > Viscum album. The sequence continues at coordinate 112,776,361 of OY728139.1, read as the reverse complement.
AATGAAACTATCCCTAGTTTTGTAAAAACAAAATTTAGAATGGGGTAGAGGAATAAAAAGGGGAGTTTAATAAGGAAATTGAAATATGAGGATCATGGAATGAAGTCACCTGGTGGTTGAAGTTTGAAGTTCTTGTCGCTCGAATTTATTCCTTTGATATCCATGTCACCCGCAAAGTTCCCTAGTGGAAAAAGGAAAAACAAAACAAACAAAACAAACAAACAAAAACAATATATATATATATATATATATTTATAATAAAGGAAGTAAAATATAAAAATATATATAAAAATTATAGAATAAGGAAGCACAAGAATCCGCAGGTCAGTGGTAAGCGCGCGCCCCTGTCTCCCTTCGGTCCCGGGTTCGAGTCCCCGTGGCTTCGCCGGTTGGGACGAGGTTTTCCCCACGGCCTATGGCTTGGACTATTTTTTATTATTATATTTTTATTTTTATCTTAACCTATAAAATAATAAAAATAAAATAAAATAAACTGATGATATATTGTCTTATTTTTAAATTTATGGGTAAGGTATTACTCAAGGATCACACCACGTGACACAGATGAATATGGTGCTCCTCTTTCGTACCCATCCATACTCATAATAGAAGAACAGGTCAAAATTCTATTTTTTATTTTTAAATATAAAAATGATTATGTAATCTTATTTGAAAAATAAAGATGATTCAGAAAGATTAGAAACATAAAAACCACGGGTTTCCTCCCGTGCATCGCTTTGTTTAACGTCGTTAGCCCGACATAGATCCCAGATTTATCAATTTTTTCCTGGTTCATAGATTGGATCAATTAACTCAACATCTATTTCCTGTTTATTGAATGATTCAATGAATGTTTTTAACCATTGACCATTGACCTTGAAAATGTGACCACTTGTGGGATCTTGAATCTCTACTTCCCCATGGGGGTATACATGATGCACTATGAAAGGACCTGACCATCGAGACCTTAACGTTCCCGGGTGTAAATGAAGTTTTGAACTATACAAGAGCACATGTTTTCCCGGTTCAAAATGTTTTACCTTGATATTCCTAGATTGGTAGGCTTGAACTCTTGCTTTATTGATCCTTGAATTTTCATAAGCCTCCATCCTTAATTCCTCCAGTTCATTGAGATCTAATTTCCTTTTTGTTCCGGCCAATGAGAGGTCATAATCCATTTTCTTAATTGTCCAAAAGGCCTTATGCTCAATTTCAACAGGTAAATGGCATGTTTTTCCATAAACCAACTTATATGGGGACATTACTAAAATGGTTTTATATGTTGTTCTATAGGCCCAAAGAGCATATAAGAGTTTCTCAGACCAATCTTTCCTAGAGGGGTTGACAGTTTTTTTAAGAATTTGCTTAATCTCCCTATTCGCTAACTCATCTTGACCATTGGTTTGACGGTGGTAAGCAATGGACACTTTGTGAGAAATTCCATATTTTTCCATGAGTGATGATAATGGACGATTGCAAAAATGAGTTCCACGGTCACTTACGATAGCCCAAGGAATTCCAAATCTTGAAAATATGTTCTCTTTCAGAAATCGAATCACAACTTGATGATCATTGGACTTAGTGGGAATGGCCTCAACCCATTTTGAGACATAATCAATAGCTAAGAGTATGTAGAGGTATCCCTGAGATTTTGGGAAGGGACACATGAAATCAATTCCCCAAAAGTCAAAGATTTCAACCACTAAGATGGGAGTGAGTGGAATTTGATTCATTTTTGTGATGGACCCTACTTGTTGACACCTAGGACAACTTTGACAAAATTTGTAGGAGTCCCTTGAGAGGGTGGGCCAGAAGAAACCACATTGAAGAATCTTAGAAAATTTTTTCTTAGAGGAAAAGTGACCTCCACATGCCTCACTATGACAGAATTTAAGGATGGACTCTTGTTCAGATTCTGGAACACACCTCCTAATGACTTGGTCAGGGAAGAACTTATAGAGGTATGGATCATCAAACACATAGTGTATAACATCAGAAAGGAATTTCCTTCGAGCTTGAGTCCCTAAGAATTTTGGAATGACTCCTGTCACTAAGAAATTTTCTATGTCAGCATACCAAGGGAAGTCACTCACAGAGTATATGTGTTCATCAGGAAACGAATCAGACACAGAAAGGTGATTTGAGTTATCTTTGAATTCCATCCTAGAGAGGTGATCAGCTACAAAATTTTCAACTCCCTTTTTATCCTTGATTGTGAGGTCAAATTCTTGTAATAGAAGGACCCACCTAATCAGTCTAGCCTTAGCATCTTGTTTTTGGAAGAGGTATTTTAGTGCAGAATGGTCAGTGAACGCAGTGATGGGTGATCCTAAGAGGTAGGACCTAAACTTCTCTAAGGCAAACACAATAGCAAGTAACTCCTTTTCAGTGGTGGTGTAGTTGATTTGAGCATCATTTAAGTATTTTCTTGCATAACCAATGACATAAGAGTTTTATCACAACGTTGTCCTAACACAGCTCCAACAACAAAGTCACTGGCATCACACATAAGTTCAAAAGGAAGGTTCCAATTTGGAGATTTCATAATGGGAGGAGAGGTGAGAGAGGATTTGAGGGTTGAGAATGAACCCTCACAGCTTTCTGTCCAAACAAATGGAGCATCCTTTACTCAGAGATCACAAAGGGGACGGGATATTGAACTAAAGTCCTTGATGAATCTTCTATATAAACCAGCATGTCCTAATAAACACCTCACTTCCTTGACAGTTTTGGGTGATGGAAGGTGACGAATTATGTCAACCTTTTTTTTATCAACTTCAATCCCCCTACTCGAGGCCAGATGGCCTAGAACAAGTCCCTCTTTAACCATGAAATGGAATTTTTCCCAGTTTAGGACCAGATTATTTTCTTCACATCTTGACAAGACTCTCTCCACATTCTGGAGACATCCCTCAAAAGTATCCCCAAACACATAGAATTCATCCATGAAGACCTCTAGAAAATCCCCTACCATGTCTGAGAAGATTCACATCATGCACCGCTGGAAGGTTCCAAGGGCATTGCATAACCTGAAGGGCATGAGTTTGAAGGCAAAGGTACCGAAAGGACATGTGAATGTATTCTTCCATTGATCCCCTAGGGAGACCTCAATTTGATTGTACCCCGAGTGCCCATCTAAGAAACAGTAGAAGGCATGACCTGCCACTCTCTCAAGGACTTGGTCAATGAGTGGTAAGGGGAAATGGTCCTTCTTAGTGAATGAGTTTAGTTTCCTATAGTCAATGCAGACCCTCCATCCACTACTCACCCTTGTTGGAAGAATCTCTCCATCGTCATTGGTTATCACTGTGATTCCAGCCTTTTTTGGAACCACTTGGATTGGGCTCACCCATTCACTCTCATCTATGGGATATATGATACCAGCTTTCAACAATTTCAGAAGTTCTTTCCTTACTACCTGAGATTAGGATTGATTCGCCGTTGAGGTTTACGACATAGCTTTGAATCAGATTCCAAAACAATCCTATGAGTCCCGATAAGTGGGCTAATCCCAGGAATATCAGAAAGCGTCCAACCAATGGATTTCTTATGCTTCCTAAGGACATCTAGAAGCATCCTCTCATGATTGGATTCAAGAGAAGAAGAAATGACAATAGGATGTGTTTGATTGTCCCCTAAGAATGCATACTTGAGTGTAGCAGGAATTTCCTTCAATTCAAGATCAGGTTGGTTTAGAATTTTAGCCGAAGATTGGGACATTGGATCAAGATCAATTTCTTTTTTTAGAGTTTCAGATAGGATTGATTCCTCACATGTAGAAGTTTCAGCTACTAGATTGGCTTGATCAGATTTAGGGAAGGAAATTGGAGTGGTCTCCATGAAAGTTGTTTCTTGAAAGGTTTCACTAATTGTTGGACCTAAGAATTCATCATAAGAGAAATTAGAAAATGATTCAATCCAAGGAGATAAACTTCGTTCATATGAACAAAGGAAATCAATCTCATTCTGACTTAAACATTCATCAAATATTCCTTGATGTTCCATGGATTCATTATCAATGATTCCTATCATGTTTACTTCATGAATGTCCTCGTCATCCCCTATTTGTGAGCATTCATTATAGATGTTCAAGTCTAGACTCATATTCCCAAAGGTGATGGTCATGTTCCCATTTCAAACTCGGATAACAGAGTTGATTATTGCAAGAAAAGGACGACCAAAGATGATTGGGGTTTGTTCCTTATTTCCTAAGTTATTATGGTTGTCAAGGACAATGATGTCAGCAGGGTAGATGAAGTTTTCAACCTTTACCAAAATGTCCTTTAAAATCCCCTTCAGAACCCTAATGCTATGATCAGCAAGCTGAAGTGTGATAGATGTGGGTTGGAGCTCTTCTAGGCCTAACTGGCAGTACACATCATATGGGATGAGATTGACACTAGAACCTAGGTCACATAAGGCCTTGAAAACTTTACTTTCTCCTAGTTCAACATTGATGTAAGGGCAACCTAGGACTTTCAACTTAGGTGGAATGGTCCCTTGAATGGTGGTACTCACATTAGTAGCCAAAAGGACTTGGTTTTTATGTGAAAATTTTCTTTTAAAAGTGCACAAGTCCTTAAGGTACTTTGAGTAGGAAGGTATGGTTTGGATTGCATCGAGAAGTGGTATGTTCAACTTGACATGTGAAAATATTTCCCTCAATGTTTCATTTAGTTCAGGCTTGGGTTTCCCCCTCATGCGTTGAGGAAATGGTGCAGGTTGTGGGGTTGTTTGTTGAAGAGTTGTTTCCTTCACATTGTTATCAGTTTCCTCAGTTTTATCTAGTGGTTCATTTGATTTTTCATCCATGTTTGAATCTTCGGGTGGGTTCTGAATTAGTTGTTCAGGTTTATCAATTGATTTCCCACTTCTTAAAAATGTCACAGCCTTTAGTTGTCCATGAGTTGTTTGAGCACAACTTGACTCTCCCCTTGAAGTTGAGGATGGCACCACCTGGGTAGGAATGGGTGCCTTTCCAGTTTTGATGGTTTGAAGTTCTTGTTTTAGGGAAGATACCTCCGAGTTCATCCTCTTCATTTGTTTGCACAATTGTTCTAGTAGGCTTTGTGGAACAGTTTGGGTGGGTGCTTGAGTAGGTTGGTTTATCCGAGGGGGATATTTTGGAGGTGGGACGGTTTGTTGAAAATGGACCAGTGGCTGTTGGTATTGGATAGGTTGGGTTTGGAACTGGTTATGGGATTGGTAGTTCTGATGGGGGAAGGATTTTGTCCCTGTGGTTGGCTAGGTTGTTGGTTATCTTTCCAGCGGAAGCCTGGGTGGTCGTTATACCTTGGGTTGAAGGTGTTTTGGTATTGAGGATTTTGAAAGTTCATAGAATTTACTTCCGCTGGGGGTCCTCCTAAGAGAACATCCTTGATGGATGGAATGGTTGGGTAGTTGGTTGTCTTATGGTCATGTTTTTCATAAATTGTGCAAATAGGGTCAACAGTTTGGATTTCATGGACTTTCCTAAAGTCTATCTCTTCAACCTTCCTAGAGAGTGCTGTGAGTTTAGGCCTAAGGAATTCCTCTTCTCTAAGTGTATGAATTCCAGTGGTTCTTTGTGGCTTTTTAGAATAAGGTGACGTTCCCCATGTTTGGTTTTGTTCAGAAAGGCTTTCTAGATACTCGTAAGCATCATTTGGGGCTTTGTTTTTAAAGGTTCCATTACACATCATGCCAATGAATTGTTTGTTCCCCAGACCCAACCCTTCATAGAAAATTCTCACTTGTTCAGGAATAGAAAAACCATGGTGTGGAACCATGTTTAGAGTGTCTTTGAACCTCTCCCATGTTTCATAGAATGACTCTCCCTCTTTTTCAAAAAAGTTTTGGATACTCTTTTTAAGTGCAATTGTTTTGTGGTGGGGAAAGTATTTTTTGTAGAAGTCTCTTTGTAGTTGGTCCCAAGAGTTTATGGATGATGGTTTCAAATTTTTTAGCAAATTTTTATCTCGATCCTTTAAAGAAAAAGGAAATAGCCTCATCTTAGCAGATTCTAGTTGATGTGGGGGACACATGGTTTCTACAATGTCATTGAACTCCTTAATGTGCAGGTATGACATCTCGGACTCCATTCCATGGAATGTGGGAAGGTGGTTTAGGACATGGGGTTTAAAGATGTAGTTGGCATCTCCTAGGGAATTGTGTCTAATGCATGAGGGGGCATTGGTCCAGGAATGTGTGAGGTAGTCATTCATGGTTTGATCAACTGCATTCCCCAAGTTTGGGGCTGCCTCATTTGGGTTTCCATTTTGGTTCCCACCCGGGTTTATGAGTTGGTTTCTTTGAAGACCTTCCATTGAAATTGGCTCAATTTTTGACTCGAGGGTTATACAAAGATTAGGATCTAATGGAAAGAGTTCCCTTGGTGTACTTGACTCCCCAACCCCAGGACTATCCACCCTAACAAGACGGTGTGATTGATCGCGGGTGTAGGCGGACATGCGCCAAATGAAAAAAAATGAGAAAGGGACAAGATAAGAGAATTTGGATGAGAAAAGAAGAAATGGGGGAGAATAGAATGGGTGTTTAGATGACTTACATGGGTCCCTGTAAACAACACTAAAATTTTATTCTCGCTCAAATTTACCCAAGATATGAAGGTAGAATGGTCCTTGTAATTTAGCTTGGGTTATCGAATCCTCAGAGACCTAAGAAGAAACCTATAGGCATGTACATTCTATGGACTCTTTTTGGCTATGAAGTGGCAAACTTGGGTTGATTTAATATGGTTTTAAATGATATCTAACAGATTTAAGTGAATTCAATGTAAAATAATGAGTTGATCCTAGGTTATTGCTCGGGGTGGATTGGACGTATTACCTTTTCAATGATTTTAATTTCTTATATTTGAGATGGGTTCATTTAAGGAGATAAAACAACATCACCACTTGCTGGTTTAATGCCTACACCATTTAATACTAATCACCTATACACTTGAAGGATCAAAGTTTTGAGCACTTCAAGGTAAAGGTTCGTTTTAGTACTCGAAGTGTGTGGCCTTAAATTCAACATGGACGATGGAGTTTAAAAATCATAAAATAAAAATCCCAATTAAAGAAGTGATTATACATTAATTAGGTGATAAATAACATCCAATACAGCCCCTTTATACTCCCTTGGATCAACCCATAAGTGGGTTATCCCTCCATTGATCCCATGGTTTCAATGGAAGTGGAAAGTAGACTCATGAGGGAGGAAATGGAGAAGTAAAGAAAAAAAATATAAAATGATCACTCCACCGTTGTGTGAATAATTTCACAAGGGTTGGTGTGAATAAATTCACACCTTGATCCAACGGTATCAAAGTGATATGAATAACAACAGAATAAGAGTAGAAGAAGAACTTTTATTAATAAACTAAAGTGAATTGAACAACTTACATGTAAAAGACAAATTTGAGGGAACAAAAATGCAGCATAACATTACAATTGAACAAAGCATCCCAAGATCCTTCAATACTTCAAAAACACTGCCTTAAATACGTATTTTTGGGCCCTTGGGTCGACCCTCCAACAGTCCATGTCTTCTCAATTAATTTTGGTAGGCCATAGGTGGGTAGAAAGTAAGCGAGAGTTGATTTTTCCACCCTTGACCCGAGGTGGAAGCCAACTTTCCTTCACCGAACAAACGCGTCTATAAGACCTTCTAGATATCCGAATCAGAGTGGTAAATAGAAGAAACAAATGGAGATCTGGATGTCTTCTAACCTCCTGTAAATGTTGAGCCCATTTTAAGTTGTGGATGCCGAGATATGATCAAATTATTAGTCTATTTTTCTGGGCCGCAGAATCTGGCCCAGAATTGTATCTCTAACTTGGGCCGCCTTAATGACCACCATAGATGCCGATTTAGCATTATTTCTTTAAATTTTATTTGTTACTATACATGTCTTTTAGAATCCCAAGAAATTTGGGATTAATTGGACCTGTATGTTGGGCCCCACAGTCTCATCAGTGGGATTGTGTCCAATCTGCCTTCTCTAGAATTGCTTCCTTTCATCACAAAATATCTCCATCTTCTTCCATGAATTATCCATTGATCCCTGAATGAAAAATGTTCGCATTTAAGTTTGGATAATGTTCCCAAAATATCAAATTAAAAAATTGATAATTACATTCCTTAGAATCAGATGACTCATTGGGCCTAAATTGGTATATATTAGGCATGAAGTGCACAAATGATGAGAATGGATGTTCATAATGAAAATGCACTAACTCAGGCCCATAAGATCAAAAATGACCATTTAATACAATTAAAATGTAATTAAAATATATGTTTTTATTGTATAATCAGCCATTACTATCACAAACTACTGAGTTCTAATCTCTACTATTCTGAGATGCATATTTGGAAGGATATCATTCTATCAGTGCATATCCTCTTCAGCTTCCCTATTTATTATACGGACAACCATTTTGAACAAACATATTGTAGTCTAAGAAACATAGTAATCATTAAATGCAATAACATTTCAAATTAACAATATATTAAACAAACCCTTATGGTATTATGTTAACATCATCATAACCCCTGATGTTATCTAAACAATCCTCTGATACCAACTATAAGGACCTGACCTTTTTATATTACATAATCTTGAATTTATTCAGGAAATAACTTCTATTAACATTGGGGATCATTTCATGTTTATAGATTTAGAGAATTGGGTCATAACATATTCATGGAATCACACATTAATATATTGTGGATGCTATAACAACAGTACTCATTTATTCCAAAATATAAAACTTTTCAAACAAACAACATTACTTTGAAATTTTTTAAAACATTTAACAGGGCTTCCTTCTTGGTTTTACACATCCTTAAGACCTATGAAAATCATTTAAAATCATGGAATGAGAACAAAAATATTAGTAAGGGATATAAAAATAAGTAAAGAACACATTATACCATGAATACTTGTAACATATGAAATCATTTTAAAAAGATATTATTGTCAACCATATATCCTTATTTGTGAAACATTATATTTATAAAAGATTCCCACAAAACATAAGAACATAAATAAAACCATAGAGGAATATAGGGTAATTAGTTACATAATTTTGTAAACCTCTCAGCTATCTTAAAATTTGTAACCCTTAGGACTACCTTTAAATTTTTGTAACCATCGCAGTTACACTTGGAGTAACCATATAACCAACCTACAACTTACACATACCAAATGAACTGGAAGGAGATATAGGTCCCATGATTGATCATAACCATTGAAAAAGATCCATAACATAATCATAAAAAATGAATAATATAAAAAAAACATTTCTTTCTAATTTCTCTGAAAGAAATTTTAAGAGAATATTTTAAAAGGAAAGACCATTATAAATATCATATAACTAAAGTGAGACTTAAAAGAGTGGATGGAATATGTATATATAATATAAATAGACATAATTAAACACCATATAAATAAAAACCATCACACAAATAATTTTAACACCTCATAGATATTGAAGTATAAGATTAACTAAAGTAATGGAAATCGGGTTAAGAATTCATTTACCTCAGGTCGGTCTTACATAAAAATCATTTAAACCGATTTTATATTGGTTAAAAGAGTGTTATTAATATCTTCAAGAAACATATTAATATTTATAATACCTTATAATATCATTTAATTACATCATTTCACCCTTTAATTGCTAGTATTTTGTTCCTTGCATTGTTTTGGATGTGTTCTTTACATGTTTTCCCTGATCAGTTCATGATGGATGTTCATGTCTATTGGAATTGAAAATATAGAATTTTAATGGAATGGTATTTACATATTTATAGAACCATAAATTATACCTTTTATCATTTTGAATAATGACATGACGATGAATCATATGTTAAACCATTATTGATATTTGTTTAGGTCATTTTGGTGATTCTTAGATCGTAATGAACTAATTTGTTTTATAAATTAACAACACATGCATAAAATTATTCCAAAACCCTATATAATATATAATACATAAATTATAATATGGTTCATGAACAAAAATGGTTTCATGACAAATCCTGATGAAGGTAAATGAAATTGAGATCACATCGTCAACAATGTCGGTAAATCAACACATCACAGATGGTGTTTTAATTTCATGAATAAGTGAGAGAAGAGAAGAGATTTACTTGCCAGAATTCAATAAACATGAAGAAATACTGAATATTTATGATAATTAATCATTCATTATAATTGGATAAGGTGAGGAGAGGAATGAAAAAGAAGATAAAGGAAACTCAAAATAAAAGAAATGTTGAGAAATCCCATACGAAAATCCTGCAGCGTAACGGTGTCGCTTAAAATTTCATAAAATATTTTGATGAGAGAAAAGGGGTATATAATAATTTATACATAATATGGGAAGTAATGGGGATATGTAATGTCTTATTACAACATAATGTAAATGAAATTAAAAAGAATAAAAATAAAATGAAAGAAAAGAAATAAAACAAAAAGGGATGTTTACCTCTCGCTCTCTTCTCCTTGAGATCCTTCTTATGGCCTTTGGTTTTGGACTTTTGGTAAGACCAACAGCTCTAGGACATGTAGAAGAGTCTTGGGAGAGTATTGGTATGAATTTAGGTAAGGATCAAGGCTTCCGATGTGTGGGAGGAAGAGGGGAATGAGGGTGGTATTTATAGTGGAGGAGAGGGGGTATTTTTCATTATTATAATCATTATTATAATATTTTTCTCAAGACTATGAATAGTTTTAATTAATGTAACCCCAAATAGTAATAATGGGATGTGAGTTCGAACCATGTGGTCTTACACCATCCTTGCATCACTTATGATGCAGTAAATCAAGTATTTAGGAAATATCATATATTATAGTATTTTACTATTCATCTAAAATAAATAAATTCTAGAAAAATTCCCAAAAATTCACCCTTACTTTTTTTCAATGTGTAGAATTAAAAAATTAACTCCATTTTTTAAAAATAATTTTTTAAATATTATTAAATTCATTTTTAATTAAAATCATACTATATTAAAAAATTAACAACTTCAATTCTATAACTACTTTTATATCACATTGAAAAATTAAACATGGTGTCATTATCTTAAAGCCTTAAGAAAATAAAACAATAATACAATTTACTATTCATTAGGGTCATATTACTATTCATAATGTTATGTTACTATTCACCAAAAATTAAGTTGTTTCTATTATACTCCCAATAATTTACTGAACACAATTGTAGATGACTGTTTTCCATAATTCAAAACATAGAAAAATAAACATTATTTTTAAAGGTTTGCTATAAATATCTAGTTAAAAAAATATTCATTCATTTCAATTTATTTTTTAAAAACATGGGGTGTTACATTATACCCACCTTCCGAAAATTGAATCCTCACAATTTTATATAATTATTAAACAAATGATGGTACCTTTACATCATAGCATTTTAAGACTCCCATGTTTCTTCTTTAACCATGTGGTTTCTCCACAAAACATTTCCCTGGTGGATTACCTTATTCTGTAATATAGGTCCCTTTCTATTAAAAAACTTGAATTGGGTTCTCTTCGTAAGAAAGGTTCTCTTCCAGATGAATTGTTTCTGGGATTAAGAGTTTAGTTGAATCTATATCATACTTTCCCAACATCAAAACATGAAAAACATTGTGTACCTAAGACAAACTCGGAGGCAAAGCTACTTGATATGCAACTGGTCCAACTTTCTCTAGGATTTCAAAAGGACCAACGAACCAAGTACATATCTTTCCTTTATTACCAAAATGCATCACACTTTTCCAAGGAGATATTTTAAGGAAAACACGGTCACCTTCATTAAAAGAGAAGTCTTTACATCTATTATATGCATAACTTTTTTTCCTACTCTGAGCTATGTTCATGTGTTGCTGGATCATCTTCACTTTCTTAGACACATCCTCTATTAGTTCTGGCCCCATCAACTATCTTTCACTGACTTCCTTGAAAATTGCTGGAGTCCGACACCACTTCCCTTACAATGCCTCAAAAGGTTCCACCTTTATACTAGAATGAAAACTTTTATTATAAGAAAACTCAATTTAAGAAAGATATTGATACTAACATCCCTGGTAATCCATTGAATAAGATCGAAGCATATCCTCCAAATTCAGAATCATTAGTTCTGACTAGCCATATGATTAAGGTTAAAAAAGAAATACTAAAATTTAATTCTATGCCCAACGACTTCGGAATCCCCTTCCAAATGATATAAGTGAAGCTTGGATCTCGATCAGATATAATGGAAAAAAGAACTCTATGTATCCTGACAATCTCTTTGAGGTAATGTCGGGAAAGTTGATCTAAATACATTGTATCCTGAATAGAAAGAAAATGTGTAGATTTAGTCAGCCGATCAAAAATATTCCAAATTGCATTGTTAGCTCGATATGTCATAGGTATTCCCACCATAATGTCTATGGATACATTCTACCTTTTCCACTCTGGGACATGAAAATGCTGAAGCATCCCCTTCAGTAACTGCCGCTCTGCTTTAACCAGTTAACATGTCAAACATTTCATGGTAAAATCAAAGATATCCCTTTTCATTCCATCCCACTAGTAATACTTCCATAGGTTTCTGTACATATTAGTACTACCAGTATGTACTTAAAATCAATAACTATGAGCTTCACGCAATAGATCTTTCTTAAACTGAGAATCAAAAGGCACACCCAACGTTTTTCCAAATCATAACACACAATCTTTATCAAGGTTAAATTTTAGAAACATAACCATTTTAACCAATTCTATATTTTTCATTACCTCATAGTCATCCTTCTGCAATTTCTTCATTCAAGTTGACAATGAGGACTCCATTAAATCCTGAAACAAAATAGTGGTTTTTCCTGGACCAACAACTTCTATGCCAAAATTCATTAAATCATTAATCAAGGGATCATGTTCCGAATGTGACATAGTTAACGATACATGATGTTTTTGACTCAAAGAATCTGCCACATTGTTTGCTTTTCCTGGATGGAAAGTTATCGTACAATCATAATACTTTATCAGTTCGATTATTCTTCTCTACCACATGTTTAATTCCTTTTGAGTGAATATGTACTTCATACTTTTATTATCTTTATAAATTTGACATTTGGCTCTGTATAAATGATGCCTTCAAATCATGAAAGAAAAACCCACAGATACCAATTCCATGTAATGTGTGGTATAATTTAGCTCATGGGTTTTCAGTTGTCTTGATGCGTATGAAATTACCTGATCATTCTACATCAAAACACAACCATGTCCCTTCAAAGAAGCCTAAATATAGATGAAAAACTCGCCATTTTGGGAAGGCAAGGAGAGACCCAACACATTCATCAATCTCTTTGTCAGTTCCTATTAATAAACATCACATTCTTCTTTCCAAATAAAATTAAACCCTTTTCATGTTAACTTAGTTATCTGTCTAGATACCCCTAAAAAGTTCTTAATTAACCGTCGGTAATAACCTGCCAATCCAAGAAAACTATGAATCTCATTAACATTTCTAGGTCTTGTCCATTCATCAACCACTTTTGGTATGGCAAGATCATCTATTATTCCATCCTTATGTACAATTTTCCCTAGAATGGAAATCTGTTGTAACCAAAAATAACACCGGCTAAATTTTCTTTGGAGTTTATTTTCTTTTTTTGTTTTTAAAACAACCCTTAGATGTTTTTAATTCTCTTCTTTACTCTTAGAAAATACCGAAATGTAATTAATAAAAACCACCACAACCATATCCAAGAACTCAAGATATATTCAATTCATAATATTCAAGAATCAAAAGGTGCATTAGTTCACCCAAATGGCATAACAACAAATTCATAATGCTCATATCTAGTACGAAAAACTGTTTTTAGGATGTCATCATCCTTCACCTTCAGCTGATTGTATCCGAATCTCATGTCAATCTTAGACAAGTATTGAACTCCCTCGAGCTGATCAAACAAGTCATCAATATGAGGCAAAGGATACTTGTTTTTAACAGTGATGTTTTTCAATTCTCTATAATCAATGAAAATTATCATGGAACAATTTTTTTAACGATCAAAATAGGAGCACCCCATGGTGATGTTCTAGGAAGAATGAAGGCTCTATCAATAAAATCATACAACATATTTTTCAATTCAAGAAGTTCTATTTGAGCCATATAATATGGAGGTTTTGAAAATTTCTTAGCTTCAAGAACTAAGTCAATTGTGAATTCGACTTCCCAATTAGGTATGACACCAGGTAACTCATCAGAAAAAACATAATGGTATTCATTTACCACTGGCACATCACTAATCTAAACAATACCCTTGTTTTCAACAATATTAGCAAGTTAAAGTTCATTTCCATCATTCAAAATTTTCTCGGCTTCCAGATATGTTATCACTAAATGGTTTTATTCTTGTATAAAACTGAAACTCTTTCTAAAAAATAACTTCTTTATCTCTACAAACAATCTTAACATGACAAACAGAAAGCCAATCCATTCACAGAATGACATAAATCTCGATTATGGGAAAAAGGTTTTCAGATAAAGACTATCCATAGACCACAATAAAAATATTTTTATAATTCCTCTTTTCTTTAATATTTCCCCCTTGTGTTTTAACAATAAGTTATGATCTCATTTGTTGAGGTGATATTTTTCATTTACCAGAAAGCTTCTCAAAAATTAAAGAAAGATTAGACCCCATATCAAACAATACTTTAGAAAAATATGACTGAATAAACAAGGTACTTGATAAAATTTCATTGGATTTCTCGGCATCTGCTGGCCTAGTCACAGAGGATCTGAGTACACATTTCTGCTTATAGTCTAGATTCTTTTATTCATTTGGATCTCACTTTGGGAAGGAATTTTCAAAATGACCAATGTCAAAAAATTTAAAACTCTTTAAAGTTCTCTATTCAGGATTAGTCATAGGATCATATTCATCACAATCTCAATCCATATGTCCAAACATACAACAACTAAAACACTTCCCAAATTTACTAAGACATTCCCCATGGTGCTTCTTTCCATACATTTCACATACTGAAAACTGGATTTGCTTACCATCATGTTTATTTGTTTCATTCTTACCCATCACTTTCCATATGGTCCTCTTTATCTATTTTTTGTCAAAGTGCACATGATCATCATCAAATTCCATATGTACCCTCTCGGCACATTAGACATGTTTTTTATATCTTTTGAATTAAAAGGAGGAAAATTCCCTTCGATACCTTGGCTTCTATCCTGAGTAAACGTGATTGATTTTTCAATCAAGATCTAGAATTATATTTAGAGCATACCTCTCCAGTGTAGTGAAGTTTAATTAATACACAACTATTGAATCTTCCTCCTATTTCTTCAATTCAAGGAATTTATTATCCATCCTAAGTCACACCACCTTAGGAAAATATTTTTCAAGGAAAAGTCTTTTAAATTCATCCCACTCTAATGCATCAATATCCCCTCTATCCCTGATATTATTCACCATTTACCACCACTGATCAATATAACCTTCAAAATGATAAATAGAAAGAATAATATTTTTATTATCTAATCATCCAATAACATATAATATCTTTTGAAGGGCATTAATACATCCTTCTTCTACTACTCGGCCAGAAGATCCATTGAAAACAGGATGGTGTTGTCTCATAAAATTTTCCACTATTTTCATGTTTTGTTATAGTGACCCTAGTTTTTCCCTTGTATGGATGCTAACACCATTTATTTCATTCTCTATCTAATCCATTACTATCACAAACTTCTCAGTTCCAATCCCTACCACTCTTGGATTCATATTTGGAAGGATATCATTTTTTTGGTGCCTCTCCTCTTCAGCTTACCTATTTCTTCTATGGAAAACCATTCTGAACAAACATATCCCAGTCAAAGAAACATGGTAATATTTAAAAGATATAACATTTAAAACTAACCATATATTAAAAAAATTATGGTATTACATTAACATGATCCTAACCCCTAATGCTATCTAAACCATCCTCTGATACCAACTATAAGGACTCGACCATATTACATTAAATAATCTTGAATTTCATCAAGAAATAAATTCCTTTCAAATTGAGGAGATTTTCAGGTTTAGAGATATAGAGAATAGGGACATAACACATTCATGACATTACACATTAATACAGAGTGGATACTATAAAAACAGTACTTATTTCTTCTAAAATATAAAACATTTCAAATAAACATATTTTCTTTGAAAATTATTCAAACATTTAACACAACTTACATATTTGTTTTAAACATCCTTATTACATATGAAAAACATTTAAAAATATGTTATGAGAACAAAAATCTCAATAAGGGATATAAAAGGAAGGAAATAACACATTAGACCATGAATACTTGAAACATATGAAATCATTTTCAAAAGATATACTTGTCAACCATATATACTTATGTTGTGAAACATTAGATTTCCAAAATATTCCCACAAAACATAAGAACATAAATAGAACCATATAGGTATCTTGGGGAATTACTTACATAATTTTTTAAACCTATCAGTTACCTTTTAATTCGCAACCCTCATGGCTACCTTACAATTTGTGTAACCATCATAGGTGCACTTGGAGTAATCATAAGGACAACCTCCAACATACACATAAAAATGTATTGGAGGTAGATATAGGTCCCAAACTTAATCACAAGTAGACCCCATGATCTAGAACATAATCATACAACATTAATAATACCATAAAATAATTGCTTTTGATTTTGTAAAACAGTATTTTAAAAGAGGATTTTAAAAGAAAATCCCTTTATAAGTATCATATAATTGAAGTGAGACTTAATAGAGTGGATGGTATATGTATATATACTGTAAATAAACATAAATAAACATATTATAAACAAACCCATCATAGAAAAAATTTTAACACCTCATAGGTAATGGAGTAGAAGGTTAACCCAAAGAATGGAAATCAGGTTAATAATTCTTTTACCTTAGGTTTTTCATACTTCAAACTCATTTAAAACTATTATATAATGGTTAAAAGATTTTTATTAGTATCTTAAAAAAACATACCCATCTTTATAATACCATATAAGATCATTTCATTACATCATATTACCCATTAATTGTTAGTATTTGGTTCCATGCATTGTTTTGGGTGTGTTCTTTACATGTTTACCATGATCGGTTCATTATGGATGTTCTTGTCGATTGGAGGTGAAAATACAGAATTGTAATGTTATGGTCTTTACATATTTGTAGAACCATAAATTATAACTTTTATAATTTTTAATTCATACATGAGAATGATTCATATGTCAAACCATTATTGATATTTTTTAGGTCATTTTGGAGATTCTTTGATCGTAATGAACTCATTTTTTTTATAAATTAATAACATGTGTATAAAAAGATTCCAGAAAATTTTATAAAATATAATACATAAATTATAATCTGGTTAAACCATAAAAATGGTTTCATGACCAGTCTTGAAGAGTGTAAATGAAATTGAAATCACATCATCCACAATATCGGTAAATCGACACATCACTGATGATGTTTTAATTTTTGAATAAGTGGGAGAGGTGAAGAAATTTAATGGCGTGTATTCCATAAACATGATGAAATAAAAAAATATGTAAGATAATTTAAAATTCATTCCTATTGTATAAGTTTAGATATGGAAAAAAATAAGAGAAAATATTCTCGAAATAAAAGACAAGTTGAGAAATCCCATATGAAAATTTGGCAGCCTAACGACGTCGCATAAAATTTCATAAAATATTTTGAGGAGAGAAAATGGGTATCTCATAATTATTAAATAATATATTCAATATGGGGGATATGTGATGACATATTACAACATAATACAATTGAAATTAAAATTAATAACAAAAAATGAATGAAAAGAAGGAAAAAAAAGAGGATGTTTACCTCTTGATCTCTTTACTTGAGATCCTTCTAAAGGCCTTTTGTTTTGGCCTTTTGGTGAGAAACAAAACTCTAGGACATGGGGAAGAGTATTGGGAGGATTATTGGTCATAAAATAGGTAATTATCAAGGCCTAATAGGTGTGGGAGAAAGGGGTAATGACAGTGGTATTTATAGTGGAGGAGAGGGGTTATTTTTCATTATTTTAATCATTATTATAATATTTTTCTAAAGACTACGAATAGTCTTAATTACTATGACCCCAAATAGTAATAATGGAATGTGTGTTCGAACCAAGTGGTCTTATATCATCCTTTCATCACCTATGATGTAGTAAATCGAGTATTTATCATTTATCATATTTTATCGTATTTACTATTCATAAAAAATTCTAGAATTTCAGAAAATTCCCAAAAATTCACCCTTACCATTTATTGATGTGTAGAATTAAAAAAATAACTCAATTATTTGAAAATAATTTTATAAATATTTAAAATTTAATCTTTAAATAAAAACATACTTTATTCAAAAATTAGGTACTTTAATTCTGTAACTGCTTTTATATCACATTGAAATGTTAACCATGATGTCATTATCTTAACACAATAAGAAAATATAATAATAATACATTTTACTATTCATTAGAGTCATATTAAAATTCATATTACTATTCATAAAGGTAAGTTAATAGTCACCAAAAATTAAGTTGGTTCAATTAGACTCCAAATAACTTACTGAACACAATTGTAGATGACTGTTTTTCAAAATCCAAAACATAGAAGTGGAAAAATTATGTTTAAAAAATAGTTATAAATATCTACTTAAAAATAGTTTCATGCATTTCAATTTATTTTTTAAAAACATATGGTGTCACATTTATTGGGAAAATGAAAAAATAATAAATGAATAATAATCATTTAGGGATAATCAATATGTCATGGTGAATAACTGAAAACACACACCATTAATAAACGTAAAATGTAAATGCATCCGTAGATTTTTTTCATAGTGAAAATCCTATAGATAATTATAACTGAATAATGAATGAGTAAAATGATTATTTATTTGACATCATGTATCTAGAACATGAACCATCTAACCATCAATATAGTTTATGTCTATGGGTAGATACCCATCGAATAATGATTGGAAACAAACATGAAGGGTTTTTCACCAATTTTTTTTGTTTCATGACTCATTTCGATGCATCAAGGGGAAATAATGGTCCCCACCCATCACTTCACCTCTAAAGAATTATTCATACGTAGATTCAATTCATGAAAATATGACTTATCAATATAATTTTATTGAGTAAAAGATTAAAAAATGAATGTTGACATAGATAAAAATAATTTTAAATGAGACACTTGAAAATTTATTGAGGAAAATAATCTTTAAGTATTCAATAGTTTCACAAACCACATTGAAACCTTTAAATAATTATTCAATTAAAGGAATACTATTAAATAAAAATTAGACTCATGATATTATATATCAAGGGATGTACTTATAACACACACAAGGAATATGTGGTGAATAAGGCATATTTCTCACATTAGTAAAAAAGAGACGAGGAAACCCCATTTATTTACATTAGAAAGAAAAATTATTTGTTAAAATAGATTAAATTTTCCATAAAATCAGATTGTACACAGGTATATCCTATAAAATAATTAGGTAAGGAAAATAGAAATAAGTTTTATACATAAAAAATGTCTTATAAAATGAAAAAAAATGTAAAAATACTATTCGAGAAACTTTCTAAATGAGCTGCATTAGTGTTGTTTGAAAAAAAATATTAAAGAGCATTTAAAACAAAAAAAATATTTTTTTAATAAAACCAGATATTTAAAAAGATATTGTTTTCAAGATAAAATGATTTATTTCAGAAAAATAATTGAAGCTTAAAAAAGATTATGTATAGTACTTTATAATGGGTACATAATTGGTATGTTCTCTTCAATCGGACTTTCTTATCAGGATGAATTGAGAGGAATACTTATGAAAATTTGTCTCCCCCAAAAATAAATAATAATTAAGATTGGTTAATATTTATGGAACATCCAAAAATAATTTATGAGGAGTAAATATGAAAAAGTAATAATTATATTGGGGATAAGAGAGTGAAACTGTAACCAATATAAAAAATTGATGTTCGGGGAGAATCCTTTACCTTATATATGAACTTGTTCTGTATTTTATCTTAATATCATGGATAATCATATTAAATACACTAATTAATTAATTAAGTACTTTTTATGCATTTATATTATTTAGTATAATTTTATTATGTTCACTTATTTCCTTTTTGATGAGTTATAAGATACAATTTTAGCATTTAGGTGTGTTCGTTTCCTTGCTTATCGAGATAGACTTACTTGACATAATGGAGGGAAAATCATGTAAAATAGGAATAATTTTACATAACTGAAATTACATGTTATTAATTAAATTCTATAATAATCAATTTTTATTTCTTTCAACTAGTTAAATTTTATGATGATGAATCGTTGTATAAAATGTTTGTGATAATCGTTTAGATTATTTTGGCCTTTTTCAATCATCATAAACTATTTTTTCCATATGAAATCATATTACGCAAATATAATAGTTAAAAAAATTTAAATAGGATTAAATATATATATTTTAGTCTTTTTTACCATAAAATTGTTTTATTACTAGCTTTGATAGCGTAATTGAAAGATGGAAACCCGTCGTCCACGAAAGTGGTAAATTGGCACCTCACAGATGATGTTTTCATTTTTATAATGAAAGGGAGATGAGAAGGGGTTTTATGATGAATATTACATATTAATAATATAATTAAAAAATATATAGTATATTTGAGTTATCATTCATGTTTATATAGAATATTTATCTATCAAATAAGAAGAAAATAAATTAAAAGAAATTGAATGGTAATGAAAAAGGATTTACCACTTCAATTCCTCTCATTGAGAACCTCCTTAAAGAACTTTTTTTTTGTATTTTTTGGAGAAGAAGGGATAATAGACATGGGTGGAGGTATGTAAAGATTATTGGGTATAAATTTTACAAGGTTCACGGATTTGGTGGTGTTAGGATAATAGGTTGTGAGGGTGGAATTTATAGTAGAGACGGGTGTTTTTTGAATATTTTATTTCTTATTTTATAATTTGGCTCAATAAAAGAAATAGTTATAATTATTGTGAGGAAATAAAATAATTGGAGAATGTGAATTTGATACAATTGTTTTTACATCATCCATCACTCAAAGAATATTTTATTTAGCTTATAATGTATATATAGTGTAAATTACTATATTTTACTATTCACCAAAAATCCATGTATTTCATAAAAATCCCAAAAATTCAACCTAACAATTTTTTACATGTAGAATAAAAAAACTAAATTTTATGAAAATAATTTTTTAAATATGAGAAATATAATTTTAATTAAAATCAACATTTGTTGAAAAATACTAATTTTAAAATTATAATTGGTTTTTGGACACTTTGAAAAATTAACTAATGTCTCATAAAATTATCTTATAATAATAAAACTTAATAATATCATTATTTGATTCTATTTTATGAAATTAAATTTTTAACTAAATAATTATATTAAAAATAAATTTAAAAATGAACATTTCTGTTTTATAAAAATTTGAATACTTAATTAATAATTTGTAAAACAAATATTTAATTATACTATGATATAATTATATCATATTAAAATTTATAATATTAAAATATTTTATTTATAAATTCATATGTGATGCTAATATTATATTTTTCATATTAGTATTTCTTATGGTCATATTATTATTCCAACGATAACATTACTATTAATCAAAAATGAAAGTTATCACCAAAATACAATAAATTTTACCAAAATAAATTTTTATACTAAAATTTCAAAAAATATTGATTTTGTTAATTAAAATTTAGAAAAGTGTTAAAATTTATTTTGAAAAGAAGTGTGCCATTAAAAGGCGGTAAATTTGTTTTTTTAAAAAAATTATCCTTTTAGTGCATAAAATTGGAATCATTCTTATCTTATGCATATAAAATAATTTTGATGAATGTGAAAAAGTTTGATTAAAGATATAATTTATATAAACATCAATAACAATATTCAAATCTACTAATTTAATAGCTATGTTATAATGCTTGTTTTAAAATAATGATATTTTATTTTATATCATTGTTCGTTAAATCATTTTATTGTGTGAAACCATTGTTTTTAATGAAATTAAATTCCAAAAGATACATATTATTAAATCGTGTTGTTTTAAACCATTATCCCAAAGCTATTAGTTACCATACTACAGTGGTAAAAAATTATAAGAGAATTCATCAAATAGGATAAAATTATTTAGAAGTCTTAGGAGACTAGATACATATGTGATTTAAAATTTACATTTTAAAAAGATGAAATAAAACCTAAATTTTAAGTTAAAACGTTATTATTTATTATATTCGGTCGTTGAAATAAATCAATTATCTCTTCATGGTGCCGAGGGGGAAAAACAAAAAAATGGCGAGATCAAATTCTTAGTAAGGGAAAGACTAAAATGAACACAATCATAGACTAAGATAAACATAAAAAATATGGTGACTAAAAAACAAAATATTTAATATAACTAATACATTAAAAGGGGAATATATCATTGGATGAAATAATAACATAAAAAATCACATGAGCATTAGTATTTGTTTTCATAGAGATATAAATCATAACACCCAACACAATAATCTCAAGGTCTCATTCAAATAGATCATTCATAAATAGACATGTCATACACCAAATAACCCAGATGGTTTGTCATAAGATTCCTACCAATAAAATGAGGGGAAATTTAGTTTCAGAACCCACCTATCACTTTCAAAGTATAATGCATTCATTATATGAAAAGTTTAAACAATAAATACAATACATAATCCATATAAATGGCCATGTTTGAAAACTACCATACAAAATGACCAAATTTTCTTCAATAAATAAGTAGAAGAAAATAATTTGAATACATTTATAGAAATAAGTTCAATGGTATTATTAGATTATAATCCCTAATAGGCCTAAGAATATGTATATGATGTTAATATAGATTAAAACTCTTTACTATAAACTTTTAATAAAAATAAAAAAAATAATTAAAAAATGGAAACTATAAAATCATAGAATAATGGGAATAATATATAATTTTAAAAACCATTCAAACATGTATAGGAATCATGATAATTAATAAAATCTATGATAGAGAGAAAATTTGGTCATGCAATAAACATTAAAAAATATGCATTCTAAATTTCATAAAAATTTATAAATAACTTGTATAGAGAATGATCAGAATATTAGTGTAAAAAAATTAATGAAATTTTAATATAGATTAAAAATACCCATTTCAATTATCGATAATTGAATAAAAACGTAAATAAAACAATTTTAATAATATAGACATAGAGGAGAGAGATTCAGAACCAAAAGAAGTGAACTGTGGTTTAATATTCTTAAAAAATGGTAATTTAAGAGACTAATGATGGGGGAATAGGAATAATACTTTAAAAAACCATAAATAAAATTAGGATACTGAATTAACTTGTTTTTAAGGTGGAACAATCAAAGAATTCCCCAAATGTAATCTCAAATAAAAAAACCACAAATAAGAATGTGATTGTGAAATAAGCCCTTACCTTAAACATCCACTTTTTCATACATGCTCTAATATAATGTATAATAAATTATGAACTATTAAATATCAATATCAAAACTATAATTTGATTTTTATTACTATATTCTATTCATTTATAATTTATTCTTACCAATTTATTACTAAGTCATTATTAAAATAATGTATTCAATCGTTAACTATTCATTTTATGAATCATGATTTGATTCGATGGTTCTAGTCCATACACATAGTTTAAGGACTCTTTATATCATGAATATTAAGTATGTTATAATTATCATGTTTACACAATCAATATATTTTTTTAACCAACCATGTGAAGATTTCATGAAAAATGAAGCAAAAAATTCCATGAAAACGACAATCTATAGGTACGCATAAATAATATTTTCATATTTCTAATGGATGAATAGGGTAATTCCACAATATATTATAATATTTTCATTTAGAATATATTTAAATTTATTGATATCTTGAAGTAAACTTAATAATGACTTCCCTTAATGGATTGCGCAACACAAAAGAATAATTTTTATCAAATATAATAAATATTACCCTTTAATGTGATTGTTAAATTGGAGGTTATAAATAGGATTAAATATCATAGTAAAATATATAGCTGAATTCAGTGGTTACTAATTGAAAATTAATGAAAATAAAAAAAAAATTAATATAAAGGAAATGTTTTTATAAAAAAATTATTTTATGAACTAAAAGATTTTTATATAAATAAATTAAATTAATTAATAGAAGTGGATGATATTAGTGATATATATAAATAAATAAATGAATGAATATATATATATATATATCGTAAAATAAATATGACGTTAATCTAATATATATGATAGGCATGATAGAAGAACTAAAACAATATTACGCAAAAAATGTTTCATTTTTTGACTGGTAGTTTTTCCACCTTTAATGCAACACTTGTTTTAAAACAAAATGTAGAAACTATAGTAAATTTTATTTGGAAAAAACATCATTTTTGAAATAAAAACATAAGATTTATATTAGGTTAAATTTTTGGTATTTTTCTGAGAATTGATATTTTTTTGATAAATAGTGAATAATACAGGATTTTAATTGAAAACTATATTTTCATCTAAATAACTTATAATGATAAAATATACTATTAACTAGTTTTAAAGTAAAAATAGTATATCAAAAATAAATATATTAATCCAATTAATTTCATTGGAATAATTTTTATATTTAATTTAGTTATAAAAATATAGTAAACATTTGATGAATTTAACATTGAAAACCCATTATCTCAACACGTCTGTGGGATTAATTTTATATTAATTTCATTTAATATTGTGATTTAAATTTGTAAAAATTGATTAAATAATTGGAATAATAATAATTTATTTTGTATAACAATCTAAAATTATGTTTTGGTCATAATGATTAGTGAAGGCAGTTAAAATTTATCAAAATTATTAAGAGAAAAACAAGTTTACCAAGAGACTAAACATTAAACATAAAGGAAAATAACCTAGAAAAATAGCTAAACCCTATAAAAATGACATAATTATACATTATAAATTATATAATATATTTTTATTAATTATTTGATCCACCATACATGGAATAAATGTGGTTCAAATTTCACCTTCAAAAACTTTACTAGTTTTTTGCTCACCCCACTAATAAAAGGTAACTGCCTTTCCCCCTTATTCACAACACTAAAACACTTATGAGAATACATTCCCAAATAACACCACAACATTACTCCCCTCATCCAATAATATATATATATATATATATATATATTATAAATGAAACCTACGATGTAATTAGTGTAAACCCAAGGAGGATACCCACAAGAAGATGTATTGTTTTTCTAAAAGAGTTTCTTTATTTCATTTTTCACCTGTATAAATTATTTTTATATCATGTTTATATAATAAATTAGGTATGTTAAAAATATTAATATGTTTTTAATTTATGGTCATGGCCTAAAACATCACATTGTCTTATCAATAGGGTTATGAATTCATTATTCATGTACACAACAGTCTACTGCCTCGCAAACTGGTATCGTTGGGTTTTCCATTACAACTTTTATAGGTTGGTAATATTGATAAAAATAATTTCAATATATGACCTATATCATATTTATTAGGTATCTATGTTTCATTAATGATGATATAACACATACCTTCATGTTTTCCACTCCGTTGGAAAATGTTAACGTCATTCATGTGTACGGTAGACTGCCACCTCATGAAGAGATGTGATTTGTTCACACTTTACATGGAATGTATTCAGGATGTTTTTATCATATATATGTGATATATAAAAAAACATAATTATAATATAATGATAATATATCTATATATAATTCTCTTTTATTTTATTCAAATTGATATGAAACTGGAACAATGTTCATGCGTACATATGTCTTATTGTCTCCATGAATGGTGTATCTCATTTAATATAACCAAATATTATAAATGTAGTGCCCCCGACACGGAATCCACTAAACCGGTGCCCCGATCCGGGTGGTTACATAACCTTAAGCGCGCCTCCCCATACGCCAAAGGCTACCGACTAGCAGCAGGGGACTATGTAGTCAAATGAGGAGACCATACCCCCTATATATCAGAGTAAGCCACAACAGAATAACAAAATAGCAGAAAAAATAACAAATAAACAAAGGGAATGTATATCAAACATCTCAACAATAAACATGTCATGTCAACTACAGTGCAAAAGTGATGAAGGCCCAAAACAAGAAAATGGCAAAAATCCCCAAAATGGTCCTGACTCCAAGTCTGGATCCTCCACCAAGTGCTACCAATGTCCACTCAGCTATCTAGAAAGGACCCTTTCCCTTGTACCGACCTGCAAACATGAATTCTACTTGGGTACCCAATGACAGCCCAAGTAGGGTGTGAGTACAAATCAGTAGGCCACCACCAACAGTGTCTACAAAATATCCAGTATAAATAGGTTTTGCATGTAAAAGGAATATGAATGATAAATGTCAAGTAATTAATTAAGGTGCCAATAACAAGTTCAAAGTCAAGCCATTACCATATTCATAACCATTCATTTCACACCAATTAACCTCACTTACCATCTCATCACATTTCCATGGGTTAACCACATTCATCATGTTACATGGGACTAAGGCGAACAATCACAAGAAAGAGGGTAAACACAACGTTATCTTATCTCACTAGGACTAACCCATCATAGTAACCATATCCTCACCCCGAAGCCTCAGTCTGGATGGATGCAACTGTTAGGAGAATAGACCCTCAGTCCCCTTTCCTAACCCATGCATTAGGGTGGAGTTTAGAACCTCAGTCTTAGATCCTCAAGTAAAACCCCACTCTACGAATGCATGTGCACATGCTTCTATATATATATACATAACCATCAACCATCCAACCATTTCCCATCGGAAAAAACTATTCAAAACAACCCACACGGGAATTCACATTATGCATTAACCCATTAACACATTACCATTTAACATCATTTTACCACTCTCACAATTCCCATGTGTTATGCCTATCTCACTAATCATTCAATCCTAGATGCATAATCTATCCCATTATTGTCCTTAATCATTTAAGCATTTACCCATTCAACATATTTAACCCGTTCATCGTTCCATGATTCAACCATTCATGCACACTTGTTATCAAGGGCTCTACAATTTACTACAATAATGTCACTTGTTCAATAACAATTCCTAAACCTGTGGAAAAGTTGGCACATCCCATGGATGGCCCTAGATTAGGTCCAGTCCATCCCAACACATCCCATGGGGATCGTGAGGGTTCCCGTTTTCCATTTTAAACATCATTACAACCAATAATTCCAAGGTTATTCAAGACATAACCAAGGAATAACAAGAACACAAGTAGTCATGCACAAAAACCCTAAATAACCATGCGATATAACTTGTAGACCACCTACCACGAATTTGCGGTTGAACGCACCCTCAATCGATCCCTTAGGCCTCGATTCGAACAACCATTGGAGCATCAACCTAGAACTCACCCAAAAGATAGGGTTTTAGGGTTTCTGAACAAGACGGAGAGAATACACAAACCCTATACCAAGAAAAGAACCAAGGAGGAGAATAGCCTTACCCGGAGCTTCAATCCGCAACCAACAACACCAAAAACGCCTAAGAAACGAGGGAGATCGATCTCTAGGAGTCCTTGAGAGGTTTGGTTCGTGCCTAAGGTGAAGAGA
This sequence comes from Viscum album, assembly GCA_963277665.1. Classification (NCBI taxonomy): domain Eukaryota; kingdom Viridiplantae; phylum Streptophyta; class Magnoliopsida; order Santalales; family Viscaceae; genus Viscum; species Viscum album. Next base: position 112,748,571 of record OY728139.1, on the reverse strand, counting down.
GGAGGAAGAGAGGAAAATCCTAAGTTGGGGTTATAAAGCCCGGAGTGGCAATTTCATAAATTTTCCAACGTTAAGTGGCCGCACGGTTTGTCCACACGGTTTGGAAAACTGTGCGTAAACCGTGCGCACTCCACTGCCCGAGGAAGGAGGATCCACACAATTTAGCCACACGGTTTGAAAAAACGTGTGCAAACCGTGTGCTCACTTCTGTCCAGAGGAGGGAGGGTCGCACGGTTTCACCAGGGCAGGCCGCACGGTTTGGATGATCGTGTACAGGTCGTGCGCCTTGGTCTGCTTTGCCCAGACTTCCCTTATTCCATGCCTCGAGCCCCCAGAACACCCTCAAGGCCCTTTATACATTAGAAGAGATCCATTAAATCCCAAAAATAGGGATTTGACCAAAACATAACGAGAACATACCTTTCAAAAAAACTGGGATCTTACAACCTCCCTGCCTTATAACGGCTCGTCCTCGAGCTGAGCTCCCAAGATTCATTTCTCCATCCAAGAGAAGAGTTCGGGCCACTTAGCCCACATATCTGATTCCCACTCCCATGTTTCTTCCTGAACTCTCCCATGCTTCTATATTACCTGCACTAATGTAACAACCTTTCCTCGCAAGACATTTTCACTATGATCCACCACACGAACCAAATTATACTTAAAGGATGCATCAACCTCAAGGTCCAAATCCTCAACATCAACAACATGAGATGGATCAGGGTGATACTGTCGAAGCTGCGACACATGAAACACATCATGCATTCCACCATACCACTGGGGAAGAGCCAATCGGTAAGCCACTGGTCTGATCCTCTCTATAATCTCAAAAGGTCCCACATACTTGGGCGTCAATTTACCCTGCTTCCGAATCCATTGGTGACCCAACCTTGGCAACACCAAAAGGAACACTTTATCACCCACCTAAAACTCTTGAGGTCTACGCCTCCGATCTGCAAACGCCTTTTTTCTACTCTGAGCCTTAGCCATTCACTTCCTGATCAACTGAACTCTCTCTGAAGTCTTATGCACGAGACTTGGTCCCAACAACTCAGATTCACCGGCCTTTAGCCAACACAACGGAGATCTACATGGTCTCCCATAAAGCACCTCAAATGGTGCCATCTGAATTGTAGCCTAAAAACTATTATTGTAGGAAAACTCAACCAACGATATGTGCCTCTCCCAAGAACCACTGAAGTCCAAGACACAGGCTCTCAACATGTCTTTCAACACTTGGATCGTATGTTCTGACTGCCTATCCATCTGAGGGTGGAAAGCCGCACTCAAAAACACCCGTGTACCCAGAGCCTTCTGCAACCCTTTCCATAAACACGATGTGAAACACGGATCTCGGTCCGGAACTATGGTCGATGATAACCCATGTAACCGTACTATTTCCCGAACGTACAGCTCACCCAACTGGTCGACTGTATAGGTCTCTTGAATCAGTAAGAAATGAGCCACTTTCGTTAACCGATCCAGAACCACTGTAACACCCCAAGTTTCCATGGTACACTTCTCTTTGAATAATACAGTAGCGTGTGTTGTACGCAACTTCGAGTTCTAACACACACCACAACCAATAAAAGTAACCGTTATGAATAGTAATACATAATTTTAAAAATTTTATCTTACCAAATGGACTTCATTTTTGGATTTGGAATACCGAAATTATCCTATGTTGAATTTTTGGTATTTTTCTAAGAACTTCCAATTTTTTATGAATAGGGAAAAATACTTAAAAACAACATTTTTAATCAAAATAATTTATAGTGATAAATTATAATATTTAGTGGTTTTAAAGTATAATTGGAATATATTTTTACCATTATATCCAATGGTGGTCATTATAATTAATTTCACTTTGAAATTTGACATAAACAATTGTCAATCTTTTGATATATATTGTTTTTAAAAAACACGCTATTTGTTGTGACAGCGGGAATTAATTATGAAATTAATTAATTCAACTTATATTTTTGGAATTTTGTAAAATAGAAATAATTTTTTAATTCAGAATATCAATTATAGCTTAGGGTGAAATTTTGGCATTGTTCTGAAAAACTTCAATTTTTGTTGAATAGTGAAACCACTAAGTGGTAGCTAAAAAACTGATTTTTCGTTTAAATGAAACATTACCACTTCTGTGTTTTGAATTTCAAAAATCCGACATACATGGTTGTCATTAAGAAGTAAAATTTGGTTCAATGGGATTGAAATAATTTCTTGGTGAATAGTAACTTTTAAGTTTAATTAATCACGATTAAAGGTAATTAGTGAAATTTAAGGTAAAAATGATATTATAAAAATATGAAAATACCTTTACACTTTTCCTACCACTATTTAATGAGTCATGGACGACCAAGACAATCCATGGGTCAACTTGGGGACCCCATGGAGCCACTTTGGTAGGAAAATGACATTAAAAACTTTTTATTTAATGTTAAAATAAAAATATCACAAATAAGAGTTGTTTTACTAAAACAATTTTTAAATGGGGTTATAAAAGTCATATTTTTTATTATAAATATTAATTAGAAATAAAAAACGATTTCCAACATCATGATAGTTTTTTATAATTTTTAGACATTAAATTAATTAAATTATTTATGACACCATGATGATGCATCGATTACCTCATTAATTAACGATTTAAATAAAATGAAAAGATAATGTAAAATCTAAGAATTACACTTGTCAAAAACCTATTGGATGAGTATATTTAGAACCCTTATCACCTTATACTCGAAATATATAAGTTTGGGACCTTTAAAATCTGAAACTCATTATATAATAAAGTAACATTTCATGACTTTCCTAGAGTGCCCCTCCTCTCCTCTTATAAAGGCCCCCACCAATACCACCTTACTCACACCTCCAAAGCCTTTTGGCTCGGACAAACTCTGCCCAAATACTCTCTCAACTTCTGTCCCTTACTCCTAGAAGCCTCACTTTTGGCAGAAGTCTTCCCAAGGAAGCATTTGGCTCATATCAAAAAGAGTTACCCGATTTTAAGGTAATGTCTTCTCTAATGTTGTTTTGTTTTATTTTGCTTCTCCAACCCCTTAAACTCTTTTTATTCCATTATTTTGTAACAAAAACAGTATATAAAATATACTAGGATGTTTTTATGATAAGGATTTGGTTTATACGTACACACACCTTCGTCTAATGGTTAAAGAACATACTCTTTCTGTGGGTGGCAAAATACTGCCTCACGAAACAATGATTGTTCAATATTCTTTTAACACCTCTAATGGTGGCCATTTTGATGACAATATTTTCATATATGATATATATATTATGTTTATGTTTTCCTTATGCTTCTGTATTTCTCATTTGTGGAATACTTTATGATTTCCATTATGGGTAAACGCGATAATTTCATTTTAGGCAGTGCGGACTACCTCCCCCTCAAAGTGATTTGAATCTTTAATTCCATATGTGGGATGTATAAAGGATGAAGTAAATGGTATTATACATTATATTCTACTGTAATTATATTATACCTTTATATAATTATAACTTCATTCCATTAAATACGAAATAGAAATGAAAGTAGCGTTCATGCGTACGTACGGCTTACCATCTCCATGAACGGTGCATTTCATTTCTTACCTCTAAATGTTATGTAATATTATAAATGAATGTATATACTGGATATATATGATGTATATGATATATAAATCATGAATATAATTATGTATGTAATGGATATATTACCACATGAACAAAGTGTAATTATAAGAAGTTTATTTTTGACTCAAGTACCTAAGATCGTCAAAACGACCGTTATTAACATAAATAATTACATAATGTTCATAACATGGTAATAAGTGATATAAAATGAATAATAAACTTGAAAAATGTTATTAATAAATTATAAATTAACTCTAGTTTATTATTCAGGAGATCAAATAACGGTCGAGTGAATTCGGACACGAGGTAAGGGAACTTCTTAACCCAATTTCTATTCATTGGGTTAATCTCCTACTTTCAAATTATGTCATGATATTATTACGTCATATCTTGTATTTGTACTTTATTTTTGTGTACCTATAGTGAAGACACATAATAGATCTACTTTATTTAAAAAAATGATCTTTGTAAGGGCCTTCGTCTCAATATCCTTTCATTGAGGCATATTTTGTTTTATACACAGCTTTCTTTTATACGGTGTATAAACCCCTTTGAATTTGACTTTTATTCAAAAAGGAATCTATTTTTACAAAGTGTTTTACTAAAAGACAAAAGGAATGTTTTTGTCTTACGTATGTGGCAACAACGACTCCTCCGCCACCGTGACCATTATTTGTGTTTCGTCTTCCTCTACAAGCCATAACTTTTTTTTAATGAAAAATAAATACAAAGTTTTAACTTTCTTTTATTTTGGTATTGAAAATGGTTTTGAAAGTGTTTTTATTATATCAATATGTTGTATCGATATCTTGTGATTGAAATGTGGAAATTTTATGTTTCCTTTATGTATGTTTTATGTGATACGATTATGTTATTGTTTATGATATGTTTAAACCTATTCATATGAGGAATGCATTGGACTTAATAAGTGACGGGTGGAGCCCGCTACAGCTCCTCGATGCATCGGTAGGTCTCATGAGACAAACTAGTGTCTTGGCATGAGGCCTTGAAAAAATCTTATTTGTATTCTTGGCACGAGGCCTTGGCTACGTGGTTATGATAGTCTGGCATTATGCATTCCATCATTATGAAAGTGGTTATTGATATTGCATGAGATTATTCGACTAGTAGAATATCCATGTGAGTAAGTAAATGGAATTATTTAATTTTATTTTTGCCATATTATGCTGATGTTCAAGTTTAAAATGGCTTTTGTTTTAGTTATACATTGCCTTAAATGTTAATGTTTATTTATGAAAGCTTCCACAATATTTATATCCTTTCTGAGCATCTGAGCTCACCCCTTTCAATGTTTTAATATTTTCCAGGATGTGAAGAAGTATTTTTTGAATGACCTGCAGGGATAGTCGGAAGAGGATATGAGTGTGGACTATGGAGACTTTGTTATTGTAGTTTTTCACTTTATGATGTAATGTAACATTTATGAATGTATCTAGTGTTTCCAAGGCTACTAAACAAATCGGTCGTTCGAGACTTGATCTTTTGTGATCATGCCAATGTTACGCAATAATGCACTAACTCTGGGTAACTGGGGTCGGGGCGTTACAACCACCCATATTTCATCGTTCTTCCATGGCATCCTCAGAAGACCCATGAAAAAATCCATCTTTACATCGTCCCACTTCCATTCCGGAATGGGAAATGGCTGCAATAAACCACATGGGCATTGATGCTCAGCCTTCACCTGCTGACAAGTATGGCACCACGCCACAAAGCCCGCAACTTCCATCTTCATCCCAGGCCACCAAAACAACCTTCAGAGATCGTGGTACATCTTTGTCAAACCAGGATGCACTACCCACTTTGATGCATGAAACTCACGAATCAACTCTTCCTGCATACTCCTTGGCACAACCACACGATCACGAATGCGAACGACGCCTTCCGCGTTGAGGGCCCAACCAGAAGCTAGCTCCCCACCTTTAAGGATTTCCTTCATGATCAAACACTCAGGATCACCCAACTGACTTTACTTAACTCAAATCAAAAGTGTCAACTCCATCGTTAAGGAAGAAAGAGTGACCTGACCATTCTCCTCCTGAACCTCCAGGTGCATCTCTGCAAACAAGGCCATCACCTTCCACTCGGTGCTGGATTCCTGAACTGCCTAATTATGATCCTTCCTGCTCTGAGAATCAGCAACATTGTTTCCCTTTCCCGGCGTGTACACCGACTCAAAGTCAAAAGACTGGAGATATTCAACCCATCTTCACTGCCGAAGATTCAGATCCTGCTGTGAGAAGATGTACTTCAAACTCTTATGGTCGGTAAACACGGTAAACCAATCTCCCAATAGGTAGTGCCTCCAGCACTACAAGGCATACACTACCGCATCCAACTCAAGATCATGAGTGGGGTAGTTCCTGTCATGGGGCCTCAACTGCCTTGACCCATAAGCCACAACCCTCTCATCCTGCATCAACACAGTCCCATGTCCAATTCCGGATGCGTCACAAAGCACGATGAACTTCTTACCCGGCTCAGGTAAGATCAAGATAGGTGCGGTCGTCATCCGCTTGTTCAACTCATGAAAGGAATTATCACAAGCCTCAGACCACTCGAACCTGATTCCCTTCTTGGTAAAGCCCGAGAGTGGTGCTTCCAGATGAGAGAAATCATGAATGAACCTTCTGTAATACCCGACCAATCCCAGAAAACTCTGAACATCAGAAACACTCTTGGGCTTCTCCCAAGATACGACTACCTGCACATTATCTAGATCCACTAATACACCTTCCTCCGAGATGATGTTACCCAGAAAATGCACCTCACCTATCCAGAATTGGCACTTTGATATCTTGGCGTAAAACTGATGATCTCTTAGCGTACCTAAGACGATATCAAGATGTTGAGCATGATCATCGCAAGTTTTCGAGTACACTAAGATATCTTCAACAAAGACAACCAAAAACCAATATAGATAGGGATGAAATATTCGGTTCATTAAATCCATAAACACCACCGGTGCATTGGTCAAGCAGAAAGGCATTACCACAAACTCAAACAACCCATACCGACTATGGAAAGCTGTCCGCAGTATGTCGGAAGACCTCACCCTCAATTGGTGATAACCCGACCTCAGATCAATATTAGAAAAGAATGATTCTCCTCTCAACTGATCAAACAGGTCTTCAATTCAAGGATGAGGGTTCCGATTCATCACTGTCATCTGATTCAACTTCCGATAGTCAACGCACAACCTCAACGACCCATCGGCCTTCTTTGCAACAAGCACGAGAGATCCACAAGGAGACGTAATTGGATGGATAAACCCCTTAAGATCCAACTCCTCAAGCCAGACCTTCAGTTCCAGGAGTTCTTCTGGTGCCATTCGGTATGGCAGAATAGAAACTGGCTCTGCTCCCGGCAGCAACTCGATCGTGAAATCAACATCCCTCTGAGGTGGTAACCCCAATAAATCCTTAAGAAACACATCCTGAAATTGATCCAACGCGAGAAGAAAACAAACTATTCTCCTCCTTCATTATCATCAAGAATGAGACATGCCACATGATCCATGACTTCACTTGTCCATTGACCCAACGGTCCTGCACAACCTACTCGAACATCCCACTCACCACGGTGGACATAAGTGTCACCCTCAAGTTACTTGAACGATACTCTGTGATGATAACAGTTGATGTCTGCTCGATACAACACCAACCAATCCATTCCAAAGATTAGGTCAAAACCTGACATCTCGAGAATGAACAAGTCCCACAGAAAACGATACCCACCAACTTCCAAGGAACATCCCTTGCACTTCTTGACATCCGCAACCCGCACCCCCAACGAAGTTTCAATTGACATAACTCCACACACTCATCCATAGGTAAACCTAGCACTACCACAAATTGGGCAGAGATAAAAGAGTGTGTGGCACCTATGTCAAACAACACACTTGAAAAAGTAGAGGCTACAAGGATCATACCTCAAATAGTTGATGGTCCAACCTCACCATTACTAGGCACATACTGAACTGCCTGAAGCTGACCTACCCCTCTAACCTGGGCTCCAGCCTGAATACTCTGTGCTGAGCGATCTTGCCCCGAAGTTCCACATCCACCGCCCCTTCCAGTGCCGCTCGTGGAGCTCCAACTGCCTGCCTGATACGGGGCAACTGATCCCCTTCCCGCATCTGGTACCTGCTTCCCACCGTCATACTTGCTCACCTGCCGTGGGTTCCTGCAGAACCTCTGCACATGTCTCATCCTGCCTTATGAACGACATTCAACTGGAGGTCATGGACACTGACCACGCATATGCCCCAGCCTACCACACTGATAGCAGAACACCTGATTTCCATTCTGAGAAACTGACCCTGTCTTCCATCCACTTTTCACACTCCCACCATGATGAGAGCTCTCATGGCGTCGCTTCCGACCCTTAGTAGTTGCACTACTCGTCTGCCCCACTAGCACCACAATCCCACTACCTGAATCTCCCTTTAGGTTTCCTTATGAGATCAAAGCCTGATCTACCACCTCTCTGAACCTCTTCAAGAGGAAGATATTTACTTGAGATCTGATCTCATGTCTCATCCCTTCCAGGAAACAGCTTTCTACCATTTCCTCATCCCCTGCTAACACTTGGACAAAGCATCCCAAATCGGTGAAGCGACTAGCATAGTCCATCACTGACAGTGATACCTGAGTCAGGATTATAAACTCTGCAGCCCGCTCCTACCTCAATGTCTCTGGATAGAAATGCTCCAGAAACGTTTCTTGAAAAACCTTCCATGACATTCCCTCAGCTTTCTCGATTTGACCATGAATGTCCCACCAACACATATCCTAACCTCACAACATATATGCATCCAGCTTTACCCTCTTCTCGATAGGGGTCTCTAGATGATCCAGTATCATCTGGAAATACTCTAACCAAATCTATGCTACCTCTGGCCCACCCTCTCCAGTGAATGTCGGAGGATACTGCAGCTGGAATTCCTTGGTCAACTCAAACATACTCAGTGCTCCCCACCGTGGGTCCTGATCCATTATTTGCATGAGGCGAGCCAAGTTCCCTCATAACTGGTCTTCTCCACCTTCATTTATTACCGCATTTTCTTTCCCCTATACTGGAGGAGTATTATCATCAGCATCCTCTCATTGCCCAACTGGCACCCGATGTCGTGGTGGCATCTCTCTACATTTCCAAGCACGAGATTTAGCACACATACCACAAAACATTCATGACTATATCAAAAGCTAGTCACTAGCTAAAACAACCCACTCATTACACACTATCCCAACAACATTTTCTGATTTTTTTTTTCGAACCCTTATATCTCGTTAACATCATTTACCCATTTGTTTCATTTCATTCTTCGCATTATTTTTTGGTTTCATGAAATGCATAATGCACCCTACTTTCCTGCCTCACACACCCATCATGTGCATGTACCTAATACATTCCATGTCACCTATCTCTGTAGGTTCCTACAATGATGCGTGAATTTAAACCCTCGTGCCGTTAAGGCCATGAGCCAAATATCATAAATAGTCACATCAAACCACATGTGCATCACCCAATGGTGAAATATCATCAACTGTAACAACACATAACCAAGAACAACATTTCCCACCGAAGGTGACTTGGGTTTCTCCCGTACTTGGGTTAGCTACTCCCCAGCATGAGCGCATTACCAAGTACCGACACTTCAAAACCCTTGGCTACAAATCCCAAATAACAAGACCACAAAGAAGGAGAAGAAATGCCTCCTATGATAACACTTTTTAACATCCCTGACACGGAATCCACTAAACGGGTGCCCCGATACGGGTGGTTAAATAACCTTAAGCAAACCTCCCCATACGCCAAAAGCTGCCGACTAGCAGTATGGGTCTATGTAGTCAAATGGGGAGACTATACCCCTTATATATCAGAGTAAGCCACAACCGAATAACCAAATAGTGGAAACAATAACCAATAAACAAAGAGAATGTATGTAAAACATCTCAACAATAAACATGTCATGCCAACTACAGTGCAAAAGTGAACAAGGCCCAAAACAAGACAACGGAAAAAATCCCCAAAATGGTCCCAACTCCAAGTCTGGATCCTCCACCAAGTGCTACCCATGTCCACTCAGCTATCTAGAAAGGATCGTTGCCCTTGTCCTGACCTGCAAACTTGAAGTCTGCTCGGGTACCCAACGGTGGCTCGAGCAGGGTGTGAGTAAAACTCAGTAGGCCGCCACCAACGGCGTCTACAAAATATCCTGTATAAACAGGTAGTTCATGTAAAGGGAATATGAATGATAGATGTCAAGTAATTAATTAAGGTGCCAATAAGAAGTTCAATTTCAATCCATTACCATATTCATTACCATTCATTTCACACCAATTAACATCACTTAAAATCTCATCACAATTCCATGGGTTAACCACATTAATCATATTACATGGGTCTAAGGCCAAAAATCACTTGCAAGAGGGTAAACACATCGTTATCCTATCTCACTAGGACAAACCCCTCATAGAAACCATATCCTCACCTCAAATCCTCAGTCTGGGTGGATGCAAGCGTTAAGAGAATAGACCCTCAGTCCCCTTTCCTAACCCATGCATTTAGGGTGGAGTTTAGAACCTCAGTCTTAGATCGATCTGTGGGCGTAGATCCTCAAGTCATACCCCACTCTACCTAGCCATGTGCACATGCTTATATATATATATATATAACCATCAACCATCCAACCATTTCCCATCGGAAAACACTATTTACAACAACCCACATTGGAATTCACATTATGCCTTAACCCATTAACACGTTACCATTTCACTTCATTTAACCATTCACCCAATTCCCATGTGTTATGCCTATCTCACTAAGCATTGAATCCTAGACCCATAATCTATCCTATTTTGGTCTTTAATCATTTACACATTTACCCATTAAACCTATTTAACCCGTTCATCATTCCATGATTCAACTGATCATGCAAACATGTTATCAAGGGCTCTACACTTTACTACAACAATGTCACTTGTTCAATAAAAATCCCTAAACTCGGGGAAAAGCCGGAAAATCCCATGGATGGCCCTATATTAGGTCAATTCCACCCCAACACATCCCACGAGGATCGTGAGGGTTCTCATTTTCCATTTTAAACATCATTATAACCAATAATTCCAAGGTTATTCAAGACATAACCATGGAACAACAAGAACACAAGTTGGCATGCACAAAAACCCTAAATAACCATGGGATATAACTTATAGACCACATACCTCGAATCTGCGGTTGAACGCACCCTCAATCGAGACCTTAGGCCTTGATTCGACCAACCCTTGGAGCTTCAACCAAGAACTCAACCAAAAGATAGGGTTTTAGGGTTTCGGAACAATAGGGAGAGAAGACACAAACCCTAAACCAAGAAAAGAACCGAGGAGGAGATTAGCCTTACCCGGAGCTTCAATCCGCAACCAACAACACCAAAAATGCCTAAGAAATGAGGGAGATCGATATCTTGGAGTCCTTGGGAGGTCTAGTTCGTGCCTAAGGTTAAGAGAGGAGTAAGGGAGGAAAATCCCGAGTTGGGGTTATAAAGCATGGAGTGGAAATTTCGTAAATTTTCCAACTTTAATTGGCCGCACAGTTTGTCCACACGGTTTGGAAAACTGTGCACAAATAGTGCGCACGCCACTACCTGAGGAAGGAGGAGCCACATGGTTTAGTCGCACGGTTTGACAAACCGCATGCAAACCGTGTGCTCGCTTCTGTCCAGAGGAGGGAGGGTCACACGGTTTCGCTTGGGCAGGCCGCACGGTTTGGCTGACCGTGTGCAGGTCGTGCGCCTTGGTCATCTTTGCCCAAACAACCCTTCTTCCATGCCCCGAGCCCCCAGAACACCCCCAAGGCTCTTCATACTTCAGAAGACATCCCTTAAAGCCCAAAACAAGGGATTGAACCAAAACATAATGAGAAAATACCTTTCAAAAAATTCGGGATCATACAATAGATAAATATAAATACATATATTATAAATATATATGATTTTTAATACATGTTTTATATTATAAATTTTATTAAATCATTAAAAATGTAGGAAAAAACAAAATTAATAGGTAAAAACGTTCTAAAATAAAGTAAATAGACACCTGAAACAATGAAAATAACAAATGATTATAAATAAATAGATTAAAATATTTTCATAAAAGGATAATATATGATATTATAAATTATAATATTATTTTTATATATGTTAATAATATTTTTATAATCATTACATTGGATATTAAATGTATTTCATATAAAATAGACAGTAAGGTAAGAGATTTTATCTCAATTTAAATTCCACAGAGACTTATTAGTCATTATGAACTAATAATCATTTATATGGGGTATATAATACCTCAATCAAATTTAATATCAGGAACATATCATTCTTCATGTTATTTTATGTATCAATTTAAATCATTACATCCAAGGGGATTTTATTTGATAATTTCTAAGTGATGAATGTTATTGTGAAATTTCAGGTTATTTTGTGATTGTTAACTATCTCATGAAACAATCACATTATTGTAATATTTTTTAATTATACATTTAATTTATCAAAAATTTCCTAATTATTGTGTGAAAAATATGATAATTTCTTAAACCATATATCATTTTTTACATATGGTGTTTTCATTGAATGTTTTTAGATTATCGTGGGAAATATTGATAAATCTATATCCATTACTCAATAAGGATATTTGATAAGGAATATTGTTCTTGAATTAAATCAATTTTTTCATATATGAGGAATTCATTGGATTGGATGTTATGCGTGGGGCATGGACTTTATGTATATCCCTTCTAGTCATCGATAAGTCTCACGATACAAATCTATTAGTGAAATTAAATGGGTTTTTACATGTAGTTTTAATTTTTCTTGTGAATGTTCTTGGTCATATCAGTTTCTATGTGCCTAAAATTGACATTAGATAACTATGAATTTCATTCATTTATAATTTAGTAATTATTATTATTAATCAATGATATTTTCTCATTGAAATTATCTATGGATGAATTTCATTCTCATATTATTAACTAAATTGAATGTGTGTTCAGTTCTGAGCCTTGACGTGTTGATTATGCTTATTGATTCATGATAGATTGAACTATACATAATCCTTACATAGAATTTGATCTGACACATATTTCTTTTACATTCCTCAAGTAAATAAAAATTCATTTTGGAATGATCTTTCAACGATTTATTTTGTTATATTTTATAATGTATTATGAAATATTTTCTCTTCCAAATGTAATATCAGTTTCATTTCTGTTATCTAGTTTCCCAAAAATTGTTAAACTATTTGGTATTTTGGGATTTGAATCTTGTAACTACGCCAATGAAATAAATTAAAGCACCATGTTTGAGTTACTTGGGTTGGGGACATGGAAAAATTAAATTAATTTAGACAATATTTTACATTTAATGAATCATAATAATATTATAAAAACATATTTATTCACCAAAACCATTGTTATTGTAACACCCCCAAATGATAAAGGGTTAAACGACTATATAATATGACTCATGTCAATAAGGTGCACATTCCTTTTTAGGAGCCTACATGATTAGAACTCCACAGTTCAGCATGTTTGGCCTGGAGTAGTGATTAAGATGGGGGACCTTTGAGAATGTTTCTCAGTGTGTCTGTGAGTGAGGACAAAGTATGATGGAAAGGATATGTGTTGGCCTGTTGAGACTTTCATTAGTCAGATGACCCATTCAGGCACGTGGGTGGGCCCCTGGGTGGGGACCATGTGTCTGCGTGCCAACTGGTGGTACCTAGCAGGCCAGGACCCGAAGCCCATGTAAAGGCGGGGTGGGTGTGTTGTCACCGGGACCCAGTTGTCAAATTTGGAATCAGAGGTGGTACCCAGCCTTAAATGGATGCACTGCCTGGGTTGAGATGTAGGGCACACAATGAGGACATTGTGCTCTAAATGGGGGGTGATTGTTAAACCCCCAAATTATAAAGGGTTAAATGACTAAATGATATGACTCATGTCAACAAGGTGCACCTTCATTTTTAGGAGCCTACCTGATTAGAACTCCATAGTTAAGCTTCTTTGTCCAGGAGTAGTGATTAGGATGGTTGATGTTCTGGGATGTTTCACAGGGTGTCTGTGAGTGAGGACAAAGCATGCTGGAAAGGACATATCTTAGCCTGTGGGGATTTTCATTATTCAGATGACCAATTCAGGCATGTGGGTGGGCCCCTGGGTGGGGACCATGTGTCTGTGGGGCAACTGGTGGTACTAGGCGGGCCAGGACCCGAGGACCATGTTAAGGCGGGTTGGTTGTGTGATCACCGGGACCCAGTTGTCACATTTTGAATTAGAGGTGGTACCCAGCCTTAAGTGTGATGCACTTCCTGGGTACCATGTGTCTATGGGGAAACTGGTGGTACCTAGTGGGCCAGGACCCGATGACCATGTTAAGGCGGGGTGGTTCTGTTGTCATCAGGACCCAGTTGTCACATTTGGTATTAGAGGTGGTACACAGTATAGAGACCCGGCCTTTTCTTACATTACTATTAAATAATTTCAAAGATAAACAACATAATAGTATTACACATAGAGGATCCAAAGGTTTAGTGTCTTGGGAAAACTAGGACCACACATAACAAATAAAACATCAACCAACATTTATTTAATTTCTTCTTCACTAGCTTCTTAGTGGCACTTGTCCTCTCCTTAGTACATGTAGACACCTGAGGATATACATAAAAAAGGGGTGATATAGAATCCCAGTAATAGGATAGATAAGAATAGTATAGCATGGGGAGAGCATAATCATATCATAGAAAAAAGATCATGAACATGAGAGGAGCATAAATAAAAGACTTGAAATGTGGCAATGCATAAAAATGAAACATCATGTCTTAGTGGTTAACTACCACACATAATTGTGAACAAAGATAGCATCTTGTTCACACATAATTTAACATTTATTCACGATATTCATCACTTTACCCAATGCATTGGAGTGCTGTATAATTTCAGGCGCACCCGTCACGTTTAAACCTTCATATTGCGCTATATAATTCTGGGCGCACCCGACACATCATAACATTATCATTTATCATGCAGGACACAATGAAAATATAACATGAACAAAAATGACCCATGAAAAGGAATTAGTTTCATCTCATAATAACACATTCATAAACTTTGGGTTCCCAAAATAAAGAGGGAACAACATACTTGATACAAGAATCATCAACCTTGAATGAGAGGTAAACGTTGAGTTCATAAGAGAAGAGTTCTTTCGGAAAACATTTGGATTGACATAAAAATAATCATAAAACATGTATATCCCAAAAAAGGAATTACAATGATGAAAAAATTATCTTTAAGGAGTGACCATATCAAAAATGGAGTGAAAGAGGTAGAACCCGAAGGAAGAAAATTGTGTTCGAGATTGCCCCTTACCTTATACCAGATTGCTTCTTTCTCTTTAATGTCCTGTATAATGACATTATATTCATTAATTAGAAATACATAACCATGTGTAAATTAATAGGTTTAATTCTTGTTTCATTATGTCATATTATGTTCCTTTGGATGACTTATAGTGTTTTAAAACATTGTTCGGGGATTTTCGTTTTTATGGTTTTTCTTGGGTGGTTCACTAGTATTCTTAAATTGAGGTTTGGGTAGAACATGAGTAAACATCCAGAAATGTTATTACATGTCATTAATGATATTACAGGAACTTGAATGATCTTATAATGAATCAAATTATATCCATGTGGATGAATCATTAGATAAGAATTAAATGATGATTATTTGGGTTAATTTGAGCGGTTTTTGGATCACAACGAACTTGTTTTAACTTTTCACTTAGTAATATGGCCATAGGTTATTTCCAGAACATAAAATAGAACATGATACATATAACATATTATGGTTAAAACATAAAAATGGGTTCATGACAATATATGAAGGTAGAAATGGAATAAGAGAGCATGTCGTTTTTGAAGGTGATAAATTAACACCTCATGAACAACGTTCTCTTTAATGAAATAAAAGAAAGAGGGAAAGGGTGTGGGGTGATATAATATCCCATTAGAATCATAAAATTAAATTATATGTATAATAATGGATTTACAAAACAATTTGGATTAATATATGTGGGGAGAGATCAAGAAAGGAACTTGAACTTGAAAGGAAATTAAAGGAGAAGAGGGAGAGAAATTACCTCTTAAATCTTCCTCTTAAGATCCTCCTTAAGGAAGCTACTCTTGGACTTTTGATGAGACCAAAAGCTTTTGGACGTGGGGGAGGTGCTAGGGAAGATTTTTGGGCAGAGTTTAGAGATGTCTTGGAGCTTGAGAGGTGTGAGGAAAAGAGGGAGTGAATGGTGGATTTTATAGTGGAGGGGAGAGGGGTTTCCTTAATATAAAATTGATTAGTTTATTAATTTCACCTAATACAAGGTATAGTGAGTCTTGAACGAACAAGAATAGTAATTTAATAATTTAATCCCGAACCAAGTGGGCTTACATCAGCAGAACATCATCGATGACTCAATTAATACATTATTTAGCATTTATTGTAAATTATCAGATTCTACTATTCATAAAAAATTCTAGTATCTCAGAAAAATCCCAAAAATTTACCACAACCATTTTTAGACGTGTAGAATCCAAAAATTAAGTCCATTTTTTAAATTTAATTTTCTAAATATTAGTAATTTAATATTTAATTAAAATCAAAATTTACTTAAAAACAGTTTTTATGATTAAAACTGATTTTATAGTTCTTTCAAAATTACGTAGGGTCTTATAAAATTATCTAAAAACTATTATAAATTGATTCCATAATTGATGAATACATTTCAGGGAAATAAATATTCTTTAAAATTAATTAATTAATTATAATCAATTATTTATGACTTTTAAAATACCCAAAACGTTTACTAAGGTCAAATTGTCACTTTCTAAGATGTCTAAATTTTATTTTATTATTCATAGGTAATGTTACTCTTATTTACTATTCATAAGGGTCATATTACTATTCATAAGGGTAGGTTACTATTCATAAGGTTAGGTTACTATTCACCAAAAATTATTTTTGTTTCATTAGACTCCAAAAATCATCTTGAACACAACCGTGAATGTCAGATTTTCAGAATTCAAAACATTGTTGTGAAAAATGTATGTTTAAATGTCACTTATCACATAGTAGTTTATTATTTTGTGTTTTCATGTTATTTTAGACATAAATATAAGAAAAGAATTTCCCATTGAAAAACTTTGGGTCGTTACATTATTCCCCCCTTAAGAAATTTCGCCCCTAAAATTTCACTTACACAAACAGGTGAGGGTACTTCTACTTCATTGCCTTTTCTAGTTCCCAAGTTTCTTCCTAAAACTTATGGTTCCTCCACAAAACATTGACAAGATGGGTTGTCTTGTTGCGTAGAACCTTATCACTTCGGTCCAGAATCTTTACCGGCTGCTCCTGGTAGTAGAGATCATCTTCCAGCTGCACTACCTCTGAGTTTAGTACATGTGAGGGGTCTGGTATGTACTTCCTCAGTAGTGATACATGAAACACATCATTAACTTGAGCCATATTCGACGGAAGTTCATGATGATAGGCCACGACTCCTATGCAGTCAAAGATTTCAAAGGGGCCAATGTACCTTGGGCTTAGCTTCCCTTTCGTCCCGAATCGCATGACTCTCTTCCATGGAGATATTCGAAGGAAGACTTTATCTCCAACGTCGAACTCCAAGTCGCTACGAGGATTGTCAGCATAGCTATTTTGCCGACATTGAGCAGCTTTGATGTGTTTCTGGATGACTTGAACCTTCTCTGTCATCTCTTGAACAAGATCGGGACCAAGTATCTTTCTTTCTCCAACTTCATCCCAATAGGATGGAGTACTACATCTCTTCCTATAACGAGCTTCATACGGAGCCATCTGAATACTCGAGTGAAAGATATTGTTGTATGAGAACTCAACCAATGGGAGATTCTGATCCCAACCACCTTTGAATTCAAGAGAGAAAGCTCTTATCATATCTTCAAGTGTCTGAATAGTCTTTTCAGAATGGCCATCAGTTTGGGGGTGATAGGCCGTGCTGAAATTTAATTCAGTACTCAAAGCATGTTGAAGACTCCTCCAGAATTTAGATGTGAACCTTGGGTCACGGTCGGAGACAATTGGGAGTGGAACACAGTGCAGTCTCACCACTTCCTTCACATATATCCTTGAAAGTTGTTCAAGAAAGAGGTCTTCCCGAATATCGATAAAATGGGCAGTCTTGGTGAGTTGATCAACCACAACCCATATTGCATTATTTCCCTTTGACGTATTTGGGAGACCCTTGACAAAGACCATAGTAACATTTTCCCATTTCCACATGGGTATAGGCAATGGATGCATCATACTTTTGTACTTTTGCCGCTCAACTTTAACTTGCTGACATACCAAGCACCTTGATATATATTCCGCAATCTTCTTCTTCATGTTATCCCACCAGAAGTGTTCTCGGAGATCACAATACATCTTGGTACTCCCAGAATGGATAGAGAAAGTTGAGCTATGTGCATTATCCAATAGCTCCTTCTTTATCCCGGGTGATGAAGGTACACAAAGCTGCGTTCCAAACCGAATCACACTATCATCACCGATATGGAACTCTTGCAGCTTCCCTTCCTTTACTGCATTCACCCTCTTTTGTATCTCCACATCATCCCTTTGTGCTTCCTTAAGCTTCTCCTGGATGGATGGTTGTGCAATCATTTGGGCAAGGTAGGATGTATCCCCTGCCCTTATGATTTCCAAATCCATCCATTGCATATCCAAGAAGATTGGGTCGTTCTCAATCCGCAACATGGATAGAGTAGCAGGTTCTTTTCTTCTTAGAGCATCAGCTACCTTGATTGCCTTTCTAGGATGATAGTGAATAGAGCAATCGTAATCCTTGATTAGATCTAACCATCTCCTTTGATGCATGTTGAGCTCCTTTTGTGTGAATATATACTTTAGGCTCTTGTGGTTGGTGTATATGTCAGACTTCTCTCCACAAAGGTAGTGCCGCTAGATTTTCAAGGCAAAAATCACA
Organism: Viscum album; assembly: GCA_963277665.1. Lineage (NCBI taxonomy): Eukaryota > Viridiplantae > Streptophyta > Magnoliopsida > Santalales > Viscaceae > Viscum > Viscum album. The sequence continues at coordinate 112,729,829 of OY728139.1, read as the reverse complement.
GTTTCCAGCTCTAGATCATGGGCCGGGTAGTTCTGCTCATGGATATTCAACTATCGTGAGGCTTAGGCGATCACATTATCATTTTGCATGAGTACACAACCCAAGCTTTTCTTTGAAGCATCACTATATATCACAAAACTTTATCCACTTTTCGGTAGTGTGAGTACAGGTGCAGTGATCAGCCTTATCTTTAGATCCTTGAAGCATTCCTCACATTCTTCCATCCAGACATACTTTACCCCTTTCCTTGTTAACTTAGTTAGTGGGCGTGAAAATAGTGAGAATTTTCTCACAAAACATCGGTAGTACCCAGCTAATCCAAGAAATCTACAGATTTCTGTGACACTAGAGGGCATGGGCCATTCCTCAATCTCCTTTGTCTTTGAAGGATCCACAGAAATTACCTCACTTGTGATCACATGTCCCAAGAACGTGACTTGATTCATCCAAAAGTCACACTTGCTGAACTTGGCATACAACTTCTCCTTTATCAATGTCTCCAACACAAGTCTTAGATGTTCTTCATGTACCTCCTTGATCTTGGAGTAGATGAGAATATCATTGATAAACACTACCACAAATTTGTTGAGGTAATGTCTAAAGACTCTATTTATCAAATCCATGAAGATTTCGGGGGCATTAGTATTTCCTAAGGGCATCACCAAAACCTCATAGTGTCCATACCTTGTACGGAAGGCTGTCTTCTGAATATCTCCCTTCTTCACCTTTACTTGATGATATCCAGAATGAAGATCCACCTTTGAGAAGTATTGAGCTCCTCTTAACTGATCAAACAAGTCATCAATCCTTGGGAGAGGATACCTGTTCTTTATGGTGATCTTTTTGAGTTCCCGATAATCGATACACATCTGCATGGTTCCATCCTTCTTGTTCACAAAGAGCACTGGCACACCCCACAGTGATGCAGTAGGGTGTATGAACCCTTTTTCCAGATGCTCTTGCAGCTGCTTCTTTAACTCCTCCAGTTCGATAGGAGCCATCCTATAGGGGAACTTCGAGATAGGAGTAGCTCCAGGTATGAGTTCAATTGAGAACTCTAACTCACGATCCGGGGGAATTCTGGGTAACACTTCGGGAAATACATCGTCGTATTCCCTAATGATGGGCATTTCCTCAAGGTTGGAAATTTCCTTCGACTAAACCATTTGAGAGAGGTATGATTCTTTATAGGGAAGAAACACCCACACCATTGAAGTATTTCTCAAAGGAGATTCATGATCTTCCTTGCATTTCTAGAGGAGCATGGGATGGTTCGTAATATGAAAAGATATTTCCTTTTCCCGACAGTTGATATGTGCTCTATATAACGGGAGCCAATCCATTCCCATTATAGCGTCGAATTCCACCAGGGGAAGTATTATGAGAAATTCCAGAATAATCTTCCCACATATGTCAATAGAATAAGATTCAAACACTTGGGTTGCAATGATTGCACCACTTGGTGTTTTTATAGATATCTCTACTTCAAGGTTTCAGGGCTTCGATTCTATAGTTCTAGAAAACTTTTCAAGACATAAAGGAATGCGTAGAAACAAAATCAAATAATACTTTTCCATTCTTGAGTGAATAGGAAGTGCACCTTGTACGACTTCATTATCATGCTCCACCTCTGCAGTAGTGACGACATAAGCCTTCCCTTGTTCCGTTGGCTTTGGTGGTTTCTAGCGCTGATTACCCTCAAGAGCTCGAGGTTTAGTGCACTGGTTTGAATAGTGCCCTAGCTCCCTATAGTTGTAGCATTGAACCATAAGTGGTTTTCTCCTTTCATCGGCTACATTATCCTTCCTTTTCATGTCTTTTTGACACTCTTGAGCATGGTTTCCTTATTTCCCACACTTTAAGCATTTCCCCATCCCTTTGAGGCAGTTCCCATGGTGTAACTTCCCACATTTTTGGCATGTGGGTCATTGATTTTTCTTCCCACCATTGTCATTAGATCCACCAGCTTGAAAATAAATCCTTCTTTTATTATTTCTATAGCAATGGGACCATTCTCCAAACTCCATCTCCACTTTGAGAGCACACCGAACAACTTCTTCATAACTCCCAATGTCTCGAATTGCAAGATCCTTTCGAAGGTGTGGTTTTAATCCACTAAAGAATCTATCAATTTTGCTATCATTGTTGATAACAAAACCCGAAGCATACCTTGAAATCCTTGTGAAATTCTCTTCATAGGTGGTGATAGATTCTTCTTTTTTTGCTTGATCACTATCAATTCTCTCTCCATCTTCGTGCGAAGAGTTCTTGGGAAATACTTGTTAAGAAACATTATCTTAAAGTCTTCCCATTCCATCTCATCAATTTCCTCCATTGGCTTGGTGTTCTTAATCAAATCCCACCATTGATCAGATTCTCCATATAGATGATAGACGGCTAGAGTCACCTTCTCCATCTCAGAATAGTGAAGCACAAAAAAAGATCTTCTCCATGGAGTTGACCCATTGTTCCGAAACTAGTGGATCTGAAGATCCACAAAACGTCGGTGGTCGTTGCCACAAAAAACATTCGATAACTAGTTTCTCCCTCTTTGGTAAAGGAGGACGTTCCCCAATATTATGGTTGGTATTCATAACCTGAGATAATTGGGTAAGCATTTCCATTAAGTTTTGAACTCCACCTCCCAAATCATTAGGGATGTCGTTCGGGCAATCGTTGCATTGTCCCTCGCATGAGTTGTTGGCCTTATTTCTCTTGGTTCCCACCATTTTATAAAATAGAAAATGTTAGAAAAAATATAAGTAAACAAGTCATGAATAACATATTTATTTAAACAATTATACCAAAAACATAACTTATGGGATCCCTAGGTAAATATCCTTGGGTGCATATTTTTACTTAGTCTCATGTTGTAGGTTTTCTCTAGGGTTCACTAATCCTAATCCCCAAATTAACTAAACCTTTCCTCTGATACCAACTATAGAGACCAGACCTTTTCTTACATTACTATTACATAATTTCAAATATAAAAAACATAATAGTATTACACATAGAGGATCCAAAGGTTTAGTGTCTTGGGAAATCTAGGACCACACATAACAAATACAACATCAACCATAAACATTTATTTAATTTCTTCTTCACTAGCATCGTAGTGTCACTTGTACTCTCCTTAGTACATGTATCCACCTGAGGATATACCCCAAAAAGGGGTGATCTAGAATCCCAGTAAGAGGATAGATAAGAAAAATATAGCATGGGGTGAGCATAATCATAACATAGGCAAAAGATCACAAACATGAGAGGAGTAGAAATAAAAGACTTGAAATGTGGCAATGCATAAACATGAAACATCTTGTCTTAGTGGTTAACAACCACACATAATTTTGAACAAAGATAGCATATTGTTCACAAATAATTTCAAATTTACTCATGATATTCATCACTTTACCCAATGCATTGGAGCGCTGTATAATTCTGGGCGCACCCGTCATGTTTAAACATTCATATTGCGCTATATAATTCCGGGCGCACCCGTCACATCAGAACATTATCACTTATCATGCATTTCACAATGAACATATAACATGAAAATAACTAAACCATGAAGAGGAATGTTTTTTATCTCATAAGAACACATTCAGAAACTCTGGGTTCCCAAAATAAAGAGGGAACAACATACTTGATACAAGAATCATCAACCTTGAATGAGATGTAAAGGTTGAGTTCATAAGAGAAGAGTTATTTCGGAAAACATTTGGATTGACATAAACTACATTATAAAACATGTATATCCCATAAAAGGAAATAAAATGATGAAAAAATGATCTTTAAGGAGTTACCATATCAAAAATGGTGTGAAAGAGGTAGAACCCGAAGGAAGAAAATTGGGTTCGAGATTTCCCCTTACCTTGTACCCGAATTCTTCCTTCTCTTTAATGTCCTGTATTATGACATTATATTAATTAATTAGAAATCCAGAAACATGTTTAAATTAATAGGTTTCATTATTGTTTCATTATTTCATATTATGTTCCTTTGGATGACTTATAGTGTTTAAAAACATTGTTTGGGGATGTTCGTTTTTATGGTTTTTCTTGGGTGGTTCACTAGTATTCTTAAATTGAGGTTTGGGTAGAACATGAGTAAACATACAGAAATGTTATTACATGTCATTAATGATATTACAGGAGCTTGAATTATCTTATAATGAATCACATTATATCCATGTGGATGAATCATTAGATAAGAATTAAATGATGATTATTTGGGTTAATTTGAGCGGTTTTTGGATCACAACGAACTTGTTTTAACTTTTCACTTAGTATTATGACCATAGGTTATTTACAGAACATAAAATATAACATAATACATATAAAATATTCTGGTTCAACCATAAAAATGGTTTCATGACCAGATCTGAAGGTAGAAATGCAAGAAGAGAGCATGCAGTTTTTGAAGGTGATAAATTAACACCTCATGAACAACATTCTCTTTAATGAAATAAAAGGAAGAGGGAAAGGGTTTAGGGTGATATAATATCCCATTTGAATCATAAAATTTATTTATATGTATAATAATGGAGTTAAAAAACAATTTGGATGAATATAGGTGGGGAGAGATCAAGAAAAGAACTTGAGCTTGAAATGAAATTAATGGAGAAGAGGGAGAGAAATTACCTCTTAAATATTCCTCTTGAGATCCTCCTTAAGGAAGCTAGTCTTGGTCTTTTGATGAGACCAGAAACTTTGGGACGTGGGGTAGGTGCTAGAGAAGATTTTTGGGAATAGTTTAGAGAAGTCTTGGAGCTTGAGAGGTGTGAGGAAAAGAGGGAGTGAAGGGTGGGTTTTATAGTGGAGGGGAGAGGGGTTTCCTTAATATAAAATTGATTAGTTTATTAATTTACCTAAGAAAAGGAATAGTGAGTATTGAATGACCAAGAATAGTAATTTTATAATTTAATCCCGAACCAAGTGGCTTTACATCAGCAGAACATCATCGATGACTCAATTAATACATTATTTTGCATTTATTGGGAATTATCAGATTCTACTATTCATCAAAAATTCAAGTATCTCAGAAAAATCCCAAAACTTTACCCCAACCATTTATTGAAATGTAGAATCCAAAAATGATGTCCATTTTTCAAAAATAATTTTCTAAATATTATTAATTTAATATTTAATTAAAATTATAATTTACATAAAAAAAGTTTTTAAGATTAAAACTGATTTTATAGTTCTTTCAAAAATTACGTAGGATCTTATAAAATTTTCTAAAAACTATTAGAAATTGAGTAAATAAATTATTAATACATTTCAGGGAAATAAATATTTTTTTAAATTAATTAATTAATTATAATTAATTATTTATGACTTATAAAATACTCAAAACGTTTACTAAGGTCAAATTGTCACTTTCTAAGATGTCTAAATTTTATTGTATTATTCATAGGTAATGTTACTCTTATTTACTATTCATAAGGGTCATATTACTATTCATAATGGTAGGTTACTATTCATAAGGTAGGTTACTATTAACCAAAAATTATTTTTGTTTCATTAGACTCCAAAAATCATCTTGAACACAACCGTGAATGTCGTATTTTCAAAAATTCAAAACATAGTTGTGAAAAACATGTGTTTAAATGTTACTTATCACTTAATAGTTCATTATTTTGTGTTTTCATGTTATTTAAGACATAAATATAAGAAAATAATTTTCCATTGAAAAACTTTGGGTCGTTACACCCAGCCTTAAATGTATGCACTACCTGGGTCGAGATATAGGGCCCACAACGAGGACGTTGTTCTCTAAATGGGGGTGATTGTTACACCCCCAAATGATAAAGGGATAAATGAATAAATGATATGACTCATGTCAAAAACGTTCACTTTCTTTTCAGGAGCCTACATCATTAAAACTCCCTAGTTAAGCTTTTTTGGCCAAGAGTAGTGATTAGGATGGGTGATGTTCTGGGATATTTTGCAGGGTGTGTGTGAGTGAGGACAAAACATGCTGGAAAGGACATATGATGGCCTGTAGGGATTTTCATTAGTAAAATGACCGATTTAGGCATGTGGGTGGGCCCCTGGGTGGGAACCATGTGTTTGTGGGGCAACTGGTGGTACCTGGCGGGCTAGGACCTGACGACCATGTTAAGGTGAGGTGGTTGTGCTGTCACCGGGACCCAGTTGTCAAATTTGGTATTAGAGGTGGTACCTAGCCTTAAGTGTGATACACTGCCTGGTTTGATAAGTGGGGCACACAATGAGGATGTTGTGCTCTAAAGGGGGGGGGGGTGATTGTTACACCTCAAAATGATAAAGGGTTAAATGACTGAATGATATGACTCATGTCAATAAGGTGCATCTTTCTTTTCAAGAGCCTACCAGATTAGAACTCCATAATTAAGCTTGTTTGGCCTGGAGTAGTGACTAGGATGGGTGACCTTCTGGGAGGTTTCTCAGGGTGTGTGTGAGCAAGGAAAAATCACAAGGCAAAGGACATATGGAGGCATGTGGGGAATGTCATTAGTCATATTACCGATTCAAGCACGTGGTTGGGCCCCTGGGTGGGGACCATGTGTATGTCAGGCAACTGGCGGTACCTGGCGGGCTAGGACCTGACGGCCAGGTTAAGTCGGGGAGGCTGTACTGTCAATGGGACCTATTTTTCACATTTATTACCTTCCATTTATAGAGGAAATGAAAAATGAATTACATCACTATGTGGAGGTGGTAGTCCACACATAACCCCAAGAGTCCTTATTATTTGCCAATAGATTGAAGGGTAAGAAGTTAGATGATATATTACATTTCTAGAATCATAATTATTTAACAAATATCATATTTAAACATTAATTATATCTTTATAACAAGTAATTTGAGATTTTGAGGAAAATAAAATTATATTTCTATGTGGAGACGATAGTATGTACATGTGCATGATAGATGTTTTCAATATCAATATAATTTAAAGAAGATAGAAAAAATATTTACCATTAACATAAAAAATATAATTATTGAAAATATACTAAAGAAATTGAGTGTATATTCTTATTAAAAATTTGGAGAGTGATTATGAATATTGAAACATTATAAACATCAGTAAGAAAATAAATATATTCCTTGGAAAATATCTTTTTTCTGACACATTTTCCCTCTAGGATTAGTATTTTGGTGATACTTAGACTACTAGATCAAGAAAAATATATTTTTGAAGATATTTAGGAATATTTTGATATATAATGTTCTCATTAGTTGTGAATAAGAGAGGATTGTTAGTGACCTTTTATAAGCGAGGTGATTAGAAAACTAAAAAATAGTTTATTGTTTATTATATTATTATGAGTTACTCAAGTTAGGGATCTAAAAATTTTCACAGTTTATAAGATATAACAGTTAGGCTAGAAATACATTTTACCAATCAAATTTATAAAAGTTTTTTATAACTTAAATCATATATCTTAGCTAAACCCCCTCATTAAGCCATTTTTACACCTACTAAATATTTTTAAACCTACTACTTATTTTGAAAAAAATGAAATTAGTAACATTAATAAATTATAAAACTATAATCCTAAATATGGAATCCATTTTCTAAGGTTCATTTTCTATAATTAGTTAACAAAATTAATATAGGTTTCTAAAATGCAATGAAACCCTATTTTTAGAAAAATAGATGTTTTAAAATTTAAAAATAAAATTACACCAAGTTATAGTATAATTTTTATTAACATTGAATTAATTGAATGAAAATAAATCAAATTAGAAATATTATGCATTTAAACCAAATAATAAATGAATTTTATATTTAAACTACTTAATTAAACCAAAAGAAAATGAAGTATATATTATTTGAATAAAAATATTACATAGATTATAAAAATGTAAAACATAGATTTAAGTGTTCAAAATTAAAATTTTAATTGAATTATATAATATATTGTATATATATTTTTCCTAGAAAGGTTTCACAAACATTTTATTTATTATTATATCATGATAAGGTTATAAAATAGGCATTCATTGTAAAAAAATTACTTTCCCTATTCTGTATATATAAATTCTTTTTGAAAAGCCCAAAAATTCACCCTAGGGTAAATTCATTATTTTACTCGCAAAAATTATAACCATTTTATCAAATTAAAATTATAAAAATTAAAAACATTAACATTTAAATATAAATGTAAATTTTATCTATTGAATTAATAAAATAAAAGGATTTTCATTTTCCAATGATCTAAATATGTAGTTTTTATATTAAATATTATGATCTAGGGTGTTACAACCACCCCTTGAGTTTATTCCATAAAATTGTGATATCTGTTACTTCATAAACAATTATAATCATTCTGCATAGCTTATTCAGACTCCCATGATGCATGATCTAGTTTTTGATTGCTCAAAAAACATTCACTAGTGGAGTTTCCCGATTCCATAACACATTCTATTGAGTGTAATGAATTATTTTCAGATCTACATTAAAATTTAATGCATGTTTTATCTAAATTTTCATATTATTGTGTACATGAATTATAATGAAAATGTTTTTTCTCAACAAATAAAAATGGAAAACATCTTTTAGTTTAGATAGGTTATATATAACACTCAATTGGTAACCCATAACTCCAATTTTCTCTAAAATTTAAAAATGACTATTCTATCTAGGTCTTAAGATCCCATTTTTAATTAATTTTATAACTTTTCTCAATAGATAATCCTCTAGAAAAACATTATGCCTGAGTTTAAAGTATAGATATTTCCATCCGATATCATTATAACATGTTGATATAATTTTACTAACCCATTATATCACAGATCTCACATCAAACAGTTCTAGGACTACTATCCAACTATCCAAAAATTGTTCCCAACAAGATGGAGTATGTCATACCTTCCCACATAATGATTTATATAGTTTGATATATATTTTTGAATGAAATATATTATTGTATAAACATTCCATCAAAGTCAGATACTGATCCCATGTACCATGAATTTCATTATTTCTTGATATCATCTTGTATTCTACAGTCTGAATAGTCCATTCCAATGTTTTTTTCTATTTGGGCATGATATACAGTACACAAATATATTTAAGTACCTTGATCTTTTGTACGTATCTTCTTTATTATCAATGTGAATCAAATATCATGATCAAATAAAACAGATTGTGGAATTATATGATGTCTCACAACATTATTAATATAATGTCGATCAGGGAACTGAAGTGGGAGAATATCCCTTTCTTCTATGAAATGTACCTACTTAGTAAGGACATGAAAAATAATCCAAATATCAGCATTCTTTCTATGAGTCTTCAGAATTCTATAGACTATGTCCATTATAATATATCCCATTTCGATATTGGTGTTGGAAGGGATTAATGAATCCAAAAGGATATCTACTTTTATCCCTCTCCTACTAGCACATGAATCATCAACACATACTATTGTAAAGTTCACACTTCATTCCATCGCATAAGAAATATTCTGTTAAAACCCTATACCGAATTTATACCACGATGTATATAGAAATTTAAGCTATATGATTCATCTATTTTCCCCTTCTTTATATCTAATATAGTTGGAAACCATAGCCTCATCCCACATTTTAACACTATATATTTATAGATAAAGTATTATAATTTGAAAAAAAAATTATATTTTCATCAACTAACATACTTATTTTGTATATATTCTTCAAAAAATTATAGAATATTTTCATAACAGGAATATATATCTGGGCATCATTTCCCCAAAACAATAGTCAGGTAGTACTACTATAACCTTACTCCCATTGACATATTCTAAAAATATGTTGAGGTTATATCCCTCATGGAGACTAGGATAAATTATACCATTAGCGTAAAAGGCCCAGGAGTGAGTCAGACCCACTCCTATAAAACATTATTAAAAAAAGTAAAAGACAAAACAAAAACATCACAAGGGAGAATTACATTACCTAGTAAAACAAGTTCCACATGCATTCACCTCAACAAAACATGAACAACATTCCAGGACCAAGAAAGACCACTCCAAACATGAATCCACAATGTCCTTCTTTGAAAAATCACCAGAAGCCAAATTAGCCTCCCTTTAAACACTTGTCACATCAATGGTGAGAGCCCCAATGAGCATTAGACATTCAATCCAAGAAAGAAACATCACCCATGGTACATTCCTAGATTATATTTTAAGAATGTCAATAACAACCATTGAATATGATTACAGCCAAATAAGCCACCAACCATGATAAACTACATAGGTGATAGCTTTGATCATTTCCCATAGATCAATATAAATGGCCGAGCCCTATACAATATAATGATAAAAACAACCCATAACAATTCCCTAATTTGTATAGAATACACCTTCACATCCCAAAGGCCTTGGTTCACCTGAGGCCACCCCATCAACATTGACTTTCACCCAAGACAGAAATGGGAGGAATCCACCTAATGGATTTCTGCACCCAAGGATTTTTTATTCTACCAGAGACTCCAAAGTTCCTCTATATGACCAGATCACCAAATTCATTATTCAGGAATCCAACCAGTACTTTTGAAGCATTGTATACTGACTTTTTAATTGACCTAACACCAGAATGAAAGGCATGCTTGATATCATCAAAGACCATGACATTTTTTGCCTTTCAGATAAAGACAAAGGTGGCTAATTTTTCAACCAGTAGTAGGTTTATGACCTGGTCACTGCACTATGCAGTTGCAACCTAGGAAAGCAAGTTCTTTAAGCTATGAATCTCCATACGATTCCTAGTAAAATCCTATACATATCTCCAAAAACTTCATGTAAAAACAGAGGAATAAAATATATGCTCAACTATCTTCTCTATTGTAAAACACAGTGGGAAGGATGATAGAAGTTGAATTCCATCATTTTGAAGGAGATTATGTACCGAAATCCTGCATTTACAGAACCTCCGTAATAACAAATAGTTATAATGAGGGATAATGTGTGTTCAATATGAAAACAACAATCTAGGGATGGTGATCCTCCCACACATGTGTACTGGTATACTGTTCTAGTACTTGAAAAACTAGTGGAGCCCGAATTTCAAACAAGAGAGTCTCTATCAATGTAATTATACCATTGAATTTTAGTTTGAATCTGATAAGGAATAAAATCATAGGCACAAAAATTTTCATCATGAATAGAGGAAGTCAAGTATGTTGCATCTCAGGTGGAATTTTAGAATCCTCTTGTATTGGTCTGGTTAACCAGGGGCGTTCCAGGCATTCAATAAGAAATTGCTACAAACAAACCACTTTGAAAAAACCATAATCCTATTAAAAGTGGACTTCAGAGCAATCCATATTGTATAAGAGAGATAGTAAGTGTATCCAGCAAAATTTTTGGGAATGAATCTAGCTGAAATAAACTCTATTGAACTATCATTGGAAGTGAACAGACTCCACATAAACAAACTGAGCAAAGCCTCATTAAAAAGACCGAAATCCATTATTCCTAAACCCCCCATATCATATGGATTGGTACATTCCCACCATGCCACAACAACCAAATTCTACTCATTAATGGGGCCAATCTGTATGAAGATCCCGATGAGCCTTTAAAGATACTTGATGGGAGCCTTGGGCCAACTATATATAGAGAACCCATAAACAAACATAGAAGTAATCATCGAATTAACAAGGCAGATTCTCCCATCTTGAGACATAGCTTTCCCATTCCAAGTTTCCATTTGAAAAATAATATGAGAGAAGATAGAATCAAGGTGAATTTTTTTCACTCTACCCCGAAATAGAGGAATTCCAAGATAATTAAAGGGAAATGAGCCTCTCTTGACCACAAGTGACCTTGTGACCTTATTTTATTTTACGATGAACACACACACCCTAAAAACCACAAAATATTTCTTCTAGCTGATGGACTATCTAGGCACATCCTCATAATGGTTAAAGATGTCCTTGATCGAAGACATTGTCCTTCTGTTAGTCTGTCTAAACAAAAGAATATAATCCAAAAATAAAATATGGTAGGGTTAGAAATATTCATTCCATCTTTAATATGACTATACAAACTATCCTAAAAAAGACTATTAATGCAGAGACTTAAATAGTCCTCAGTGAGGGAAAACAAAACCCCTAAAAGGGATCCATTTTTCAAACACCCCTAAATCACTGAAAGAAACCCCTAGGATAACCATTGACCAAATTTAAAATCTTCGCACACAAAGAAATTCCATGAACTATGTTAATGAACCTAGTGGAGAAGCCATGCAATCTAATAGTGGACAATAGAAAACTCTATTTCATGTTATCAAAGGCGTTAAAAATATCAACCTTCACTGCAAAATTAAATTGTTTCACGTTTCATTTCATAACATTAATAAATTCATACGTAGTGAATATACAGATTTGAATGTTCATTCCTTAAATAAAACCAAACTAATTAGGGGTGATGATTCCCTTAACCACATTGCCTTGTCTTGTAGGAATGATTTTACTGATGATATTTGGAATGGTGTTTCCAATTGAAATTGGTATAATGTCCTTAATGTTCACAACATTCTACTTCTTGGGAATGAGATCAATGAAGTTGGAGTTGGCACCATATTTCATGAAAGCATTAAGAAATAACTCTCTCACTGCATTGATAACCTCATCATGAACAATCTACCAATTAAATATGAAAAACTTATTTGTGAAACCATCCGGCCCTGCCACACTATCAAAATTTGAGAGGATAGGGATGCTCTAACCTCCTTTCCCCCAGGTGGCTCCAACAATATTCCATTTATCTAATCATCAATTCTTGTGGTGATATTATTCACAATCATGTGTGTTCTATCTTACCCATTTTCAAAATAAAGGGAAAAAATAACCAATAACAGCATTGGAGATGTCATTCTCTGATGTGAGAAAAATCCATTAATATTTAGGGAAGAGACTCCCCTATTTATTTTTTATTTCTTTGTGAAGTTGATGGAAAAAATAGAGTTCCTATCACCTTCCATTAAACACCTGAGATTATAAAAAGTTCTCTCTAGGATTTCCTTAGTGTCGAGCCGCTCATCAAGCTTTGATAAAACCAGAATTTCATTAATGGAAGGCGTGGAATTCATCTGATTGATATTATGGAATCCCAAAATATGATTTTTATCAAATGTTATATCCTCATAAAACTTTGAGAAAGAGAGATTTATCCATTCCTTCAACCTCATCTTGACATTTTTTTGTTTGGAATCTAAATCTGGAATACATATCCCAAAGTCACAGAATTACATTAATCAATGACAATCTCCTAACACCCTAGAAACACAATCCATGCATTGTTCAATTTCAGGGGAATAAGAGCCAATTGAGCACCACCATTGGAAATATCTACCGCTAAGGGGTTGTGGTCAGAATGAGTTTTTGGAATCACAAGACCAATGGCAATGAAGATGTCATTCCTATCAATATCCTGAAATAAACACCAATCCACTTTGATGTTTTTCAGCCCATTATGGGGTTATCTACCTATGTAAAGTTAGCACCAACCGTAGACACTTCAATCAAGTTACAATGGTCAATACATTTAGATAAATCATTAGCTGCAAGTCGATTAAAATTGGATCCAGTTTTCTCCTCATCCTGGACAACTATATTGAAGTCACATAAGATTATACAATTGTGAGGAAATTGGGAATATAAACACACCATCTCACTCAATAATTACCTCGTTTTGATGTATAAGTTAGTAGCATAGACACAAGAAAAAAAAATTCCCCAGGTATACGAATAGTAACTAAGACAATTTGATTACCTTGGGTATGGGAAATAAGATTGATAAAGTCATGTTTCAAAACACAAAGGCTCTCTACATTATACTCATTCATATTGTGATCAACAAGAGAGTGACCAAGAGATTCCCACTTGAAGGCTTTCCCATTAACAAATTCCATACTTGTATAAACAAGTCTAATAACTAATGGTGTATTGGTTATGACAATATGTCTAAAGGGATTGACCATGAGAGAAATACTATTCCCTTGACAAATCCAAAAGAGAATCTTCATTTATGGAGGGATGCTATAGCCCTTTTTTGAGCCCCCTCAATTGAATTTATTCTTGAACTTATTTTCATTCCCCTTTGAAATTCTGAGATTCTCCTCATGGAGACTATCTAAATCAGGGTCTTTGACTTCATCATTGGAACTTTCATTAGACTGATCAGCCCCAATATCATCAGACCACAACACCCCAATAGTGGGATAAATTTAATGGGAGACTGAATTCCCCCAACTGATTCAGCATCCATACTTCTCTTAGCAGCTTTTCCCAATGGATCCTAATTGAAATGTGCATCTCCACCCAATATTCCATCCTTTCGATCAGTTGGAAGGTTCACGGTCCTTCCAAATGACAATCCTAGATCAACTGCATCATTATCACCACTGGACGTGGGGGTGGAGTCTTTTAGTGGAGTATCCATTTCATCACTCATAAACATAATCCCCATGTGCTGGTACATGAAAACATCAGCATTAATGTTTGGATGATGTAGTGTCATACCATACTGGGCTTCTACATAGGTGTCATCAGTTGACTGAACAATTAAAGCCTCATCGTTAGAGGTTGGATAATGCAGTGTCATATAATGCTGGACTTTATCAGATGATTCATCATGTAACTGGATAGTTTTATCATTGTTTTGTGAGACACTCAACAGGTTATATTACATTGTATCTTTCAGATCCTTGTCAGTATCATGAAGGACCTTAACAGTATCATGCATAGCCTTATTAGTATCATCATGTAAAATTACGAAAGGGGAAGTCTCTTCATGCTCCTGATAAAAAATATTGCACTCCAATAAAATCCATACTTGGTCCCATGGAGATTAAAACATCTTGAGGGAAAAAATCCTTGAAAAAATACTCAATGTTCACAATTTTAGCATGAATGATTAGATCATACTGTAGAATGTCCTTCTCATTTCCCACTTGGTTCATGTCAGAAGAGATGGAGTCATGTATTTGTCTTTTATCAAAAACTTTCTTGTAGATAACCTCATCATAGACCTTTACCTTTTTTAAGGAACTTGTACTAGCCTACCTTCACGCAATAGAGAGTTTCCCAATGAAGTTACGCACCCTCCAGAACATTGGATTCCTTTCATAGAAGACTCCTAATGAGATCCTGTCATCCCTTGTTGTAAGGATCACTTCCTCCAATAGGGTGCTTTCCATATCATTCTCAAGTAGTAAATGAGAAAATTTTACAAATTAGGAATTATTAGTTTGAGGATCCATTCATATTTGTACTACCCACATATGATGCAATGTCCCATAAAATTTTGGAATTCTAATACAACCAATTGACCTTATAAATTTTAACCCATACATGCACATGAGTATTGATGACATTGGTCAAAATTATGATCCCATTATTGAATTTGTATAATACTAGGATTATTGGTGATATATTTGAAGTTCCAAGAATTCCTCTTGCAATCGCCATTGAGAAACACAACATGGGTGAAACACCTTCCCATTGCGGGAATTTTCCAATCCTTAATGCCCCATATAGTGGAAATTTTCTTATTTAGCTCACCAACTGCCAAATGCTCTCAACTTTTGGGGTGAGAACACAAGAAATGATAGAAAACCTACAGTGGATAAACCTTCCTTCAACAAAGTTATGATTGGTAGAAACATGCGCAATCCTACCTTTCCTAATCACCCATCCAGGAGAAGGGGATACTATGTCTCTGAAAGATGGATTTGCGGCAGATTTTACCACGTCTATGAAATTATTCTTCAAATCAGATTGCACTACAGTCGAACCCTAATTCAAGGGATCATATACAAGATAAGCACAAGTAGATAAGATATCCTTTTTTCTTAAACGATCATCATGGTTTACCATATCTGGATTCCATGCCAAGGGATTAGTCAAAACAACATTTTCGTCATGCCCAGAACCACCACGATCTCTCCCATTCTCCACCACCATCCTCTAGATTGAATATAAAATCATTAAATTATAACATAAAAATTTTGAAGATATATATCAGCACTAAATTTTGTCCCCATCACAAAATATTGATAGATAAGGGAACCAAAATTATTAATTTTGAGTTGAAATGTTTGAATCAATAATGTTGAATTTAGTTTAACCAAGCATACTACTGCCATGCATTATCATATGGATAGATTGAGGGTTTAAAAAAATTATGTATCTAATATAACCCAGATTCTTGTGGATAAATAAAACAATTATTCCTGAAAAATCATTCTTTAATCTTCTTCGACGTATCACACCACAACCCAGATGGATACGTAACCAAACCCATATTTTTGTGTGTTTTTGAAGGAGGTAGTATTCACCATTAATGTGCAGTGGAGATTTCATTGTAATTACATCTATAATAATCTATAAAAATATTAACATCCTTGAAATTAAATGTATGATACGTAATGAATCAATTTTAAAAGGTTTCACACCCTACACAACTTTTATGTCCATTAAAAATGAGCCGCACAAGCATTTAATTAAAATGTTGACATCTATTTGTTCCTCCATGGTGATGTAATATTAATTAATATATCATTGATGATATCAGTGAATAATATAAGAAATATGTATCCAAATTTGAAGGGGCCTTATGTTATACACATGGTTTACTCCAATAGAGCTTATTCCTTATTTACAATGGTTGGAGAACACATCACACATTCCACCAATGTAATGTTTCTAAAAATTTAATTCACATGAAAATAACATGAGTTAAAAAGTATAACCTATAAGACATTAAAATACATATGAATGGTTCATTATACAATACAAGGGGTATATCCTTTTTTCATTGTGAAAAACCATGCAATGTAATTCCAAAGAGTAAGACACTAAACTACACAACAAAACACCTTTATCATATGATGTAAAATTACATACAAACATCCTCACTATATGATATTGGACTACAAGGTAACCATCATATTCACATGATTTTAAAATACTTAAAAACTTCCCCACCATGAATACCAACCCCTATGGTGTGAATATAAAATTCACCCATCAAGTGTTATAGTGAAATACTTATAAATATTACAATATCATGATGTTTATCACTTCTATAATGCCTCATGATATCTTAATTATGTTAGTTGATATTTTAATTTCACATGACTAAGGAAAGTGTGAATAAAAATAGAAAACCGTATGGTCCACCTTATATTAACTGAAACTAATTATAGTTTCTTATCATATATAGCCTAAATTCCCATATATAAGAGCAATATTTGTACAGGAGTCCTTGGTACACAATCTACCCATTCCCTAGGATATCAATTCCCCCTTTAATTATAAATGAGATCGATCTAGGTGCATATTCTCTCTAAAAAATATGATGTGTTTATATTCCTATCACTTAAGGATAAGTAGGAATGCATACATCCTTCATCATAGGCCCAACAAATAAAAAAAAACGTTTTTATCCATGTGTAATTTCTCAATCTACACATAGTTTTTCACCCCATCCCTTGGGGATTAAAAGGTAATCACTACGTTGGATAACCCTAATGTAATGGCTCACATAACCTATGATAAAAAATACAACATTAATTGTATATAATCTCAATCTAAATTATTAATTTATCTATAATAACATAATGTTACATGATTTCAACTACCATATGATACATATTGATGATTGGATATCCTATATTTGGCCCAAATAAAGACTTTAACAAAGTAAATTTTGTCTTTAACTTTAGTATTGGGGCCACTGTAGAAATATTTTTTGTTCTTGATATCACTACATTAAGTTGAATCTTCATTTTCTTCACATATGTAAAATTATACTACTTTAAGATTAATCATCCAAAAGAACTTTATTATGGATCAATGAAATATAAATGTTATACAAACCATCATAGTCACATAGAGACCGTTGGTATATATTCACCCTTGAAATCTATTGTTGAAAATCCACCATCACATGCCTATAAGCTAGATATCCTTTGGAATCCTCATCATGGAGATAATCATATGTGAACCTATACTAACAATTATCCCCTTCCCTATGTAATATCTTTATCATCATAGGGGTTATAACATAATATCCATATGTGTCATGATTCCTACTTTTTCAGGATATATAGTGGTTCTTGCATCCTATATCCAAGTCCTAGCCACGAATTCCACCAACAAAAACACTCATATCCTACCTACGAGTATGATATATATTGGAAATTTTTGTGAAGATTCATCTCTAAACCAACCCTAAGATAAGGATATAAAAAAATTAACACACCATATTTTTATAGTACACTTTATCAATTTCAGTTCATTTCCAATGACCTCTTGAACTAAGTTAAACTATGACTACATATGTCTTGATTTTGGTTATCATAGGATATATAGTGACAATTATATCATTTATAAGACTCCAAACTTCTAATTTCTATTAAAAGTATATTTATCATATTTCATGTTCCCCTTAATTCAATTTGAGTTCCTCATCCATGGTTTTAAAACTAAGATGAATCCATATCACCTTCTTCAAGATCAAAATATATTAAAATTGTCCCCTAAATGGTCTTATATGTATGAACATAAATTAAATGGGACTAGAGTACTTATCACATGATATAAATGTTCATGACATAAGGTCCACGTGAATGATCATAAAAAACTCAATGAGTTTTTTATTTGAACTAACATACCTACATGAGTGTTACATCCATGTAACAGTGTTTGACTTCGGAATTTCCTCTAAACATGATTTATGATAAAATCCACTTTATAAATATTTTATCCCAATGATTATATATATCCCTATTATCTAATGACTATATGTGGTGTGGTATGTACTACAATTGGATTCATAGTGATATCCTAACTATGGATTTGGGACCATGTCATGAGACATTATCAACCATTATTACACTAAAGGAATTGTAAAAGAATAATAATGGAATGTTTGAGTAAAAATTCTTCTATCATGCTTCTTGAATGTATTTTTTCCGAAATCACACGACAATATTTTAGTATCTCATATCACCATAAACCTCTCATTAGCTATTAGTATATAACTTATTTGATGCAAATGGACCCCTATAGTTGACTATGAATACACACCTATGATATGGCTCTACACATGTGCCCATGATATGGTCTGTAAACCATATAAGTCATAATCATATGGGTTTGATACTATAGTTTCCATATTAAATCATAGAATCATTAAAACCTCATATTTCAAATATGTTTAATAGTCATCCCTTACAAATGTGTTCCACTCCACTACTCCTGATATAATAACCATGAGTTGTGATTTATAAAATCGAACCCTTTGTTTGAAAGGTGTTGGGATATTCTTGGCCTTGATCTGCTTTGGGTTGTTATTCACACATATAAATTCAATGAATCATGACCATAAATTGTGTTTCCCCCTAAGGTATTGTCTATTGTGGAGTCAAGACCTCCATTCATGTTGGTTTAATAGTGCCTCCACTATGATACCAACTTTATCAAAGCCATCGGAATAAGAATAATTACATTAAATTGTTCTCACCTTCTATGTGGAATTATGTACTAGAATTGGTACATCTATTCACATATGCTTCATTATTGTCTAATTATTAAATTTATATATTCTTTGTCAATGTTTTATGAACAGAAACATAAAATTTATTATTTAATGTTGTATGACCGTAAACTCTAGCCCTCATTGGTCCATACCAAAAGTCCCTAAACTGTGGGTGAAAAGACACATATATTATTGGGCCATAAACTAATAAAGGATCACCTAGGAGCAATTAGAATCTCTCTCCCACCTCTATTATTAGGGGATAGGAAAATGTAATAGGACAAATAAAAAATTCAAAAAGATTATATTTTATACAATATAGGCCATGGAAAAATAATAAACGATATTTTTCCCACATGTTTTATCATCCTATTTTTTATTGAATCGATGAAATTACAAGGGAATATGAGTTTTATCATTCTGTTGATGGTATATTTTTTATAAAAACACTGATGTGTCAATATGAGTTTTCGAACCCTTAAATGTTTTTTTAGATGTTGTTGAGATCCCAAGGGGTGTATCAGGTTATTCATTGAGTTTCAGGAGAATAGGAAAATAGAAAATTATGTTTCGGTGGATTAGTAAGGGTACACGGTTTTTCTGAAACTTAGTGCCCCACTAGTGTAAATCGTGTTTATTTTACAGGTGGCCAAGGGTGACCCACATGGTGTGTGAATAGTTTTCCTAAATTTTTAATCTATACCACACAATTATTGCCCTTTAGGTTTTATGTGTATAATGGTTTCCACACCATTGGAGAACGGTTTGGCCAAACCATGATGCCAAATCATAGGACCCCTCAACTGTAGTAGTAACCCTTGCGTAGTTAGTGCATGGTTTGTCCAACCATGTGGCCAAACCATGCACCTCAAAAAATGGGAGAAAATACAATTTCCCCCACATTTTATTATTTCATTCTCCTCCAGCATTATTCGTCCTCCTCTGCATGTAGTGGCCTCTTCCATGGGTAATTTTTCCCCCATATATGTATGAAGAGATTTACCTAATAAAACTTTAATATTGAGCACTGGAAATTTTTTTAGAGCCATTTTTAAATCTATGACTTCACTTGAATCTATTCTTTATTTAACTTCTCTCCCTCTACACTATTTTGGTGAAAAATAATTCACCATATTTTTAGGGAATTCCTCACTTTCTTCCTTTTCTCTCAAACTGTACCAAATCGAACTGTGATATTTTATTTATGAGTCTTCCATGGTATAAGGTAAGTACCCTACACCATTCCATTTTATTTCACCAGTTTAATAAAAAGAATTGTTCTACTGTGCGCAAAATATACTCACCTTCACATAAAAATAATAAATATCATTGAATTGAACTACATATACCAACATATGATGCATTTGGACCCTACACGGTTTCTTTAGAAGTTATGAACTCAATCTGACCCCCCCCCCCATTAGGGAAGGTTTCTTTAGTATCCCTTAATTTTCAATTTCTACCCTTTTTTGATCCACCCCATTTGGTGAGATTTTTATTTATATACTAAATTGTACTACTCACTTGTTTTAAAACCACTATTGAGGTGGGTTAATAATTTCTTATGATGGACTTGTATTTGACTAAGTAGAATAAAAGATTTTTTTAGTAACGATGTCTTATTTTATAATAAAACACCTCATTGAGGTGCACTATCTTCTATGGGAAAATACCTAATACGTTCCATGCCTTTTTTGGGCGTTATGGTATAGTTGTTTCTATAAACATCATTGTTTTCTTACTTTTGGTGTGTATCGATTATCAATATGCCACTTAAAAATTTTAAAATGATTTAGAAAATGGAAATGACCCTCTTTTTAATCCTAGTTTTTTTTATGACATAATTAACTGCACAAACTTTTTTATTTCATAATTTAAATGACAAAATGAATTTTGAACACTGCGAGCATTACTTGTATTTCTTTCCATGGAGTACCAATGACAATCTCATCATTCTTGTTATTATTTTTTATGATGGTTTGTGTGTACATCGTGGGTGATACTAGTATTCTAATATGGGATCACTATTTTCCTCTCTTACCTTATCATGAGTGATACATGTTCAATAGGGTAGACTTCTTGGATGGTCTTAGTGGCCCGATGGTTTTACCTAGACACAAGAAATACTCAGTCCCCTAAAAAAGATACCAATTGTCGGCTATGATGTAGTTGTCTTATATTAATCTAGGAGTTACTATTCTAATAACATTAATGAATCGCATGGGATGAACTCTGACGGAAGTGAGCATTTATGGCGCTCTTGAATAAACATGTGGGTAACTTGTAATGGTACACCTTACACCACCCAATGATTATACATATTTGGTTTTTTTAATTAGCCTTATAGTAAAGTTGGGAACACTTTTTTATCCAAGGGACTCACCGTTCAAGAAAAATTATATTCATGGGTTCAACCCATCTCATGTTTCCTATTTTACAATGATTTTCATCACCTTCCCCATAGCTCACATGTACAAGTTTTCTATGGTTCAGACGTTTTCTTTTTAGGGAAAACCAGGTATGGCTAACCTGGTATCCTTGAGGAACTTCAGCCAACTTGGTTATTTATTGATTTTTCATCTCTACATTACATTTGATATAAATTCATATTTTTCATTTTATATAAAATAATTGTATTATAATTTAAAAACATTTAGTGACATACTGACTATATATCAAACCCTACTTGCGCATCCAATGCATTAGGGTACCAGAGTATATCCTCTACTTCATAGGTCTTTGATGTTTTTCTTTTTTTGGGGCATTTAAATTGTGAGTTAAGTGAACGTGACTGTGCTAGTACTCAGGATGCTCGATGTTATCACCTAAGATGCCTTTTTTTAATTTAGTATTCATGTATTATATCATATAACATAGTGTATGTTTCCTAATTTATTAGTTATCATCACATGGAAATGAATTTATGGTTTAATTTTTTGTTGGACACATTTTACTTATATATTATATTATCTGCCACTACATTTTCTTTAATTCATATATTTCTTCCACTATATTTTGAATAACACTTCTTTATATCATTATGATACTATGATATCAAAGATATTGTCTCCCCACTATACCATTATTTGACTGTCACTACTAATCAACATCCTCTTACATATGGGGAGGTGCCCTTGAGGCCATGTAGAGACCAGTTCAGCTGGTTGATTTATAGTTAGTTGGTCCAGGACATTACAAAGTGGTATCAGATCCCTTTTCCATTAACTTAATTTTTCAGGCTAGTAGAAAAGATACTAGAAATGTGATGATGCTTGGTAACTATCTGTTCTTGTGAGTGATCAACCAATGCATGAAAAATACTCTATTGGTCCAGGGATGGGATTGTTGTTCATGTTTTCTGTTATTACAGTTGATTTTTAATTCTCCTTGAGTGATAATTGTATTTTCCCATTATTACTATTTTGGTTATTTATAGAATTTTCCCAGAGAATGGTATTGAAATTATGTATTATTACATGCATCATGATAGGCACATAGGAATTTACATTCCATGAATATGTCATGCTATGTATGTTTCATTATTGGGCTATTTGATATTTTGGATGTGCCATGTGTGTTATCATCCTACATGTAATATTGTATTTTATGTGCATTGGAAACATGAGTATCTTTTACTTATTTAGGTATTTCATTCAATTCATGTGTATAACTAGTTTATGTTTTTAATTAGAATGCTTTACATGAGTGATATGACATCCTTCCATGATTTTAGTATTATGATTAACATATTGTTTTCTTCTTATTATGTAGTATCTATCCATCCATATTTGTATTAACATGTGATAAAGTATTCATGTATAATTTCTTATCATGTTAGGTGACTAATTCAAGGGATTTGTTTCCAATTTCCATGCTTCTATTTTTGTTTAGTGTGGGATGAAACATTTCTAATTGTAGTTAAATGGTATCCAATTTACAAATTGTAATGTTTTTGGGTTCTTTAAGAAATAGAAAATTGAAACCCATTATAATTGAACCATTCTTGATTCACATTATACACTAAATGTATGTTGTATAAATTTTAATGTAATTGATATTTTCTTATAATTCTAGATAAATTGGATGTGGTTGAGTGGGAGTCAACCTGAAATCTATATAGTGTATATGAGATTTATGAAATGAAAGGTGGAAACCCATATAAACGAATTATCTACTATGATCCTTATACTTAAAAGATGTTGTAAATAAAAACTTCGTTCAATTTTATCCTTAAATTATTTTTTCCCTTATTAATTTTTTTACACCTTTTACTTGGGCATAATGACTCATATAAAAAATTCATAAATTCACAACTGGACCTATGCAGGATAAATGAGGTGTGTTTCTTATGGAATGAAACCTCTATGGGTTTTTTAAACAGTATATTCTTTGAAATGTTATTGGTGATTTTATATGAACCAAAAATGGATAATTGGTAACATGGTAGGTCTCCATTTATTTGTGTTCCTTAGTCTTTACCTCCACGGGGCATACTTATGCCATGTAGTGATGGTCATTTAAAGTGTCTGCATCTATTTATATGATTTTATATATAATAATATGGTGGAATTTTACTTCACTACTACCTCTTAAATTAATAAATGTCATTTTTCTACTCTTGATATTGTTATTATGAGGTTATAGTTAACTAAAATTCCAATTACAACCTAAAGTGTGTTTTACTATATATGATTCAATTGACATTTTCATTAACTATGACAACATTGAAGGCTTATAAATAGAGGAATTATGTTTAAAATTGGGTTTAAGTAAAAAATAGTCTAATTATGACGTGATGCCATTAAAATAAATATTTTTTGGTAATGGAGCTTAATGAAACATACCATGTGCCTAGTGGATTTAAATAAACAAAGTAGAAACTAATGTTTCCCTTGTGACTAGAGATTGCATTTTTATTTAAGCTTATGAAACATTTTAATTTCAAATGTAAATTAATGGATCATCTTAATAAGACCTGAAGTGGTATCCTTAGTTTTAAACCTACTGTAAGGGAAGATCAATGTTTGTTGAAATTTTCTTATAATGGAAGTGTAACAATTACCTGTAGGCCCTTCTTATAAAGCTAGAACCTAAAATATAGACCCATAAGTTGGGTGACCTTTTCATTTGTGACCCCTTGTAGGTTTGACTATTTATGTTTCATTAAGGGATTTGAAATTTATATAGTTCTCTTGGACTCTTTAAATCTCTTGTTAGTTTATTATTAGTAGTTTCTCTACTGTGGTATTATTCAGGTGTTGTTTTTTCTTCATATGAATCTGAGATTATAAAGGCGACACCCTTATCATTATAT
Organism: Viscum album; assembly: GCA_963277665.1. Taxonomy (NCBI): domain Eukaryota; kingdom Viridiplantae; phylum Streptophyta; class Magnoliopsida; order Santalales; family Viscaceae; genus Viscum; species Viscum album. The sequence goes on along the minus strand of OY728139.1, from coordinate 112,704,990 downwards.
ATTTCCATTGAATAAATTTATCCATGTTAAGGTAAGTATCATAGTTTAATTATCAGTTCAGGGATTATTAGGATGTGTGACCCACATCTTTATATTCCGTGATGAGAAAATCTGGTTTACGTCTTTCTATATGCCATCAGATACATCAAACCATATGAAAGACATCCCATGGATACAATCAAGGATGTTCCATCTTGATTTTCATTCCTTGGGGTAGTTTGTGTTCATACACGTGATACTCATCGTGTTGTTTAAATTGTGCAGTGAGCTGTTGAGTTCGGTGGTAGTCATTGGGCATGAGCTATTGAGTACATTCTTTGGTCTTCTCCGGAGTATATTGACCAGAGCGTTACATTATCTAACTCATCCCAAATCATAGGAATATGTTTAATGGAGTATTTGGGATTTTTTCTTGTTGTTTGGATGGTTTTGTCTTTAATGCCTGATGTTATGGTGTGTGTGAAAGTGAATTGGAAAGAGTATCAAGTGTGTGTCTATAGTAAATTGAACTAGTGCACTATAAGAGGCTATTCTATCTATTATATTTGGTTTAACACTTTTAGAAAGCATGTTTTCCAACTCTAGAATTGTCAGTTAGTGGTCAATAGAGTGTGTGAGATGGGATGAGATCCCAATTTAGTAATTTTTATGATAAGGGCACTACTTCTGTGTGGAGAATGAAATAATTATTGTTAAACATGTCCGTCGAAGTAGAATGAACACAACCAAGAAAGACATTTTAGAATAGTCGGTTATCCTTTTTAATTCCCTTGGGGTTGGTGAGTGTTGAGTCATGTCAATTCTTACATAGTAGCAGCAATGAAGGGTTGGCTATGTGTGCAACAATTTTAAAACATCATTAGTCAGGGATGGACTTCGGTGGTTGGGATTGTGTGCTCAGGGAAATACATTTTTTGGAAATACCATCATGGTCAAGTGATGATGATTTTTTTTTCTTCTAAACATAATCTTTTCAAAATGATGTATATCAGTGATAGTTAGACTGATTCGTCTCCCTTATAGTTATTGATTATGAATATCTTGGAGCCATGCTGAGAATTGAATCTGTGTTATAGAGGAATTTTCATGGGTCCTTTTTTTAAATTGTTCAAACCTCTTAGTGTAATATCATCTTTTGATGATCATGTCCCCTATGTTGACATCATCTAGCTACACTGAGAAAGAATTGGTTGTATGCCTCACAAAATTTTAAAAATCATGGGGCATGTTTCGGTGGTCTCAACCAGAGGTCGGTGTCAAACGCATGTTTGTTATCAAGTCATGGTTGGACTGGGTTTCCAATAAAGAATTCCCTTGATGGAACCATGGATACAAACTTTTTATTTGGACATAACTACACAAAGGATGTTGTTCTGGTCTTAACCAGTGATATTGATGAATTTATGTTTATCCTTTTATCCTCAACTCACTTGTGAACGCTAGTATATGATTTACCTTAGATGATATCCTTGGACTCCAGTTTCTCATTCTAAGGTTACATCAGGCCATATTAAGATAATGATGTGACATATGAGGGATCATGATCCCTTCTTGTGGGATCAGTTTTAAATCTATGTTATTGCATAGGGTTGATAATTTCAGTTATTTTTTTCTCTATAGTTTCAATAGAATCTGGTTAGAGACCTCAATGATCATGCTTTGAGAAAATCAAAAGATAAAATAATTTAAATGCTTTGGATACAACGTTTCATGGAATGATCGAGATGATCAGTTTAAATGGGGACTTTTTGGACTTGAAACATCAATCAAACTGTGAATCCTTTCTCATGTTGTGAGAATCATTGGAATTCTATAATCACATTTGGAAATACATTTCCAATGATAGAGATTCCATGATTCATAATTGATCCTTAAATTATAGAACCTGTATTAGAAGAACCATAGGTAAGATATTTGAAGAGATGGAGAATTGATCATGTCTTGGGTCAATGGTCTCAGTTAAGTTTCATCTTGATGTTTTAGTTCATAAAAACAAGGGTGGGAATGTCTTTTAACAATGTGTATACTATATATTAATATGGAAAGTGGAATGTGTCCATTTTAACAATAATTCAATGCCAAGTAGGTTGGGTGATGTTCCCTATATTTACCCATGTATTATCATAAATGATAAGTTTTATGGTGGGTAGATTATTGTGTAAAATGTTTCTGGAAAGGATAAAATTCTAAGCGAATTTGAATAATATTGTTTAGTGGATTGTTTGTTTTGTAAAACAAGGCTTAGTGTATAAATATGAGTTTTTTAGCTCTTAAAAGTGTTTTTTATAGAAGTGGTTGAGAGCCCATGTCATGTCCCATGTGGTTCATCGAGTATTGGGATCATCAGACCTTATAAACTCAAGTTTTGGTGGAATGGGAAAGGCACATAGTTTTTCTAAAACCGTTCAGACCACTAGTGTAAATCATATGCCTTGTGAAAGTGAGAAGAGGTGACCCACATGGACTGTTCATAATTTTCCATAAGCATGCATTTATCTCACCTGATTAGCTCCATTTATGTAGTACATGTTCATTGTTTTCCATAAGGTCGGCACACAGGTTTTCCAAATCATGCGGCCAAACCGAGCACCCCTCCCTTAAAACATTAACCATCTCATGTTTAGGGCTTGGTTCGGAAAAACATGTTTTCAAACCATGAGCCTCATTAAAGGGGTGAAATTAACCTTTCTCCCTTATTTTCTTATTTACATCCCCCCTCTTTTATTCTTCATATTCTGCACTTATAATCCTCCTTTGTTGGTAGTTTTTATCTTCATCTATATATGAGTATATTCCCCTCATATGGACTCTATTTTGAGTTTTGTAAAGTTCATTAGCAAGACCATTTAAATTCTATTATTCCTATTACATTTGTTCTTTTTTATCTTCTCTCCATCTATTCTATTTTGGTCTAACCTAATTCTCTATATTTTCATCTTTTTTATTCATTTATTTTTTTCCTCTCAAACTAGAAAATAATTAAACAGCAATATTGGGCTTATGAGTCAATAATGGTATACGATATGTGGTATATTTCTTTACATTATTTTTATTCATTTGATTAAAATGTAATATTTATATCAACACTACTTTTACTCAGTATCACTTAAAGATAATAAATTTTATTGAATTAAATTGTTTCCGTAAACTTGAGATGCGTTCAGAATAAACATAATGTGGTTAGAGGTTATGAACTCATCCCAAACCTCCCCACTAAGGTGTGTTCATTTGGTAACCCTATATTTTTGTTTCCATACCATATTAGATCCATCAATTTGGGTGTTTTTTAATATGTACATAATTTTTACTCTCACCTATTAAAAAACCACCCTAGAGGTGGGTTACATATTCCTTGTGATGCTATTGGATTTTCCAAAGATAAATAAATGAATTGTTTGAATTGAGACATCATGTTTATAATAAAACCCCTTGATGAGGTGTACTATTTTCAGAAGGAAATTTTTTTATGTACCATGCCATTTTGGGACTTGTGGTATGGGTGATTCCATGACCTTATTATTGTCCTTAATTTTGGTGTGGATTTGTTATTAATGTGCCCCTTTAAAATTATAAAATGTGATAGAAAATGGTAATGAACCTCTTTTGTATCCTTGTTTTATTTAATGGAAAAATAAATTTCTTGGAATTTATTTTAATTCAAATGATTAAACGTATTATAAATTCAATGAGAGATACTTGAGTTTCGTTCCATGGAACACCAATAATGGGCTTACCGTGCCTGTGATTATTTGGGATGATGGTTTGTGCATACAACATGGGAAATCATGGTATTCTAGAATGGGATCACCCCATGTATTTATTAAAACAGCACGAGTGATACTAGTTCCCTAGGGTAGAAACATTGGATGGGTTCTGTTGCTAGATGGTTCCACCAGGCCATGAGTGAGACTAAGTACCCAACATGAGATACTAGGTACGAGCTCAGAGGTTGTTGTCTCACATTAGGCTGGGAGTGACACTTGTGAGACCATTAATGGATCTCATTGGATGAAATATCATGGAAGTGACTCTTTATGGTGCTCTTAGAGTGGATCAGGTGTTCCTTGTAATGGTTCTACTCACATGGTCCCATGATGCTGATTATTTAGTTTTGGTAATTACTCTTATAGTAAATACTGGATCATTTTTGTTATCTAGGGGACACATCCTCCAAGAAAAACCACATTATTGGGTTCAGTCTTCCTTATGTTACCTATTTTAAAAATATTATTATCACTTCCCCCATACCACACTTGTACAGGTTGCTTATGGTTTTGACATTTCCCGAATAGAATTAAGAAGATATGGTTGGCCTGGTGTCCTTTGGAAACCTGAACTGACTTGTTTAATTATTTATTTCACATTATTACATTACTTTTCATATACATGAATACTAATTATTTAATATTAATGAACTATATTAAGAATTATACATCATTGGCGTAGCCTAATAAGTACATCTCAGACCCTTCCCATGCTGCTACTACACATGGTAAATGAGAAGATCCTCTTATTCATAGGTCCAAGATATTTTCCTGGTGTTATACATTGTACCTGGGAGTTAGGATCATGATACTAATCTAGTATCCATGATTCTTAGGGAGATATCCCATGTTGACTTTTTTATTCTTTTCATTATTCATGGGTTGTTTCATATCGTATGATATATGTTTCTTATTTTATTAGGTAGCATCACATGAACATGAATGCCTATTTATTTTTGGAGTTGGCCACATTTTACTCAGTTATTATATTTATCTTTTTCTACTTCTTCATTACTTTATATACAACACACTACTACAAACATGGATTTTATCAGTGCTAGAAAAGAGCATTAACTACGCTAAAAGAAGTGTTGTTAATCAAGGAAGCGATAGGGAGTCCCTTTTATCAGCGCTCAGAAAAGAACTGATAAATACCCCTTTTATCAGTGCTAAAAAAAGCGCTGATAAAATACCCCTTTTATCAGTGCTAAAAAAGCGCTGATAAAACTAAAAAACTAAATAAAAAATAAAAACTATTTTATATTCAGGGGGATCTTTTAACAGCACTTGACCCCCCCATTATCAATGTTAGGCGGCCCCATTCAACTCCCACGCGCTACCTTAGCCTGCACATCCTGCACTTGCCCGTGCACCCCTCCTTGCTTCCACCCGAATTCGAACCCGCGACCTCCCCTTTGCACACCTTCACCTTTACCACTAAGCCATTTTTTATCTATTTAATGATACATCTATTTATTTATATATATATAGTTATATTTATTTTTATATTAATATAGATTCATATTAATATAAATATATTTAGTTATATTAATACATATATATTTATTCATATAGTAATATATATATATATATATTTTTATATTTATTCGTATATTAATATATATTAATATTTATTTATATATATAGTTATATATATTCGTATATTAATATAGATTCATATTAATATAAATATATTTAATTATATTAATATATATATGTTTATTCATATATTAGTATATATATATTCATTCTTATATTAATATTTATTTATATCTATTTATATATATATTTGTAGTTACAATTTTTATCCGTATATTTATTTTTATATTAATATATATTTATAAGATTAGTTTTAAATACATTTATAAATTTATTTTATGTGTGTTTATAAATATATAAATAAATACATACATACATGCATATATACAACACACACACACACAGACACATATATATTTACGAATAAATACATATATATGTGTATTTGAAAATCCATAGAATGTCAAAACGACCATAACTTATAATCCAAAATCCCATTTTAACTATACAACCAGTCAAATTGAATAAAATGATTCAATATTCAATATGATATGTGGTACATGGCTAACGGACATCCGGATCAGAAGTTATACCTATTTGAATGTTAACAAATCGAGGTATGCCGACTAAAAACCCAGTTTTGGAGGCCTTCTAGGCCTTTTTGGCCTAGAAAAGTTTGAGAGAGGCTTTTCCTTGATTAGTATCATGTAGAGCTCATTGCAGTATTCGATTTGATTTGCTATAGAGCTAAAACAGACACCCAGATCAAAAGTTATGGCAGTTTGAAGTTTGAGTTACATTTTCAACATATTTTAGATCTTTTTTTAATTTTTTTGATTTCTCGTGTCTTAAAATTGTTATTAAATTATTATTAATAGATGATAATTAGTAAATTATTAATTAATAATATTTTGAAAAAAATTTAAAGCAGTTTTCACTAAATTTCTTATATATTAAATGTAGTAGTCTATTTATACTTTTCTAAAAACATATTTAAAAAATATATATTATATTTATATCTATATAAATATACATATATAAAAATATATTATTTTTGATGATTTTTTTTTGAAATATAAAATTTATCAGCGCTAAGAAAAAGTGCTGATAAATCCCCCCTTTATTAGCACTACTAAAAAATTGCACAGATAAAGGGGGGGGGGGGGGGGGGGGGGCTTTATCAGCGCTAAAGAAAGCACTGATAAACGGTCACTTTTAACTGCGCTTTTTTAGCGCTGTTAAAAGTGCCCCTTTATGAGCGCTTTTTTTAGCGCTGATAAAGGCCCGAGATTTATCAGCGCTTTTTTTAGCACTGTTAAAGGGTGGCGCTGCGGAAACCCTGTTTTGTGGTAGTTACTTATTCATTTTTATTATTCACACATGTTTTTACTATTGTGCTACATTGATATAAAGAGGAAAATCCCTCCACCGCACAACCTATAGACACTCACTCATAGTCAGTATATTTTGGCATATGGGGAGGCAGCTTGAGGCCATGTTGTGGTCAGTGATGCTACTCGATTAGTAGTTAGTTAGTCTAGAATGTTACATAGGTTTTGTAAATATTCATAGGGTCGACATATTTTACCTTTTCACCGCAATTGTGTGATATGTGCATTGTGGAATAAAAATTAGGTTTCCAAAATGTATCATGAATTTTTTTTCATTCCATAAACCTACATCACTTCATAAGTTATTGAATCATCTAAAAATCATATCTATCGATAAATAACATATTTTAATCTCAAGGAAACTTAATCCTGAAAATTAACACATTTAGTTTATCTAGATCTTTATATATTCCCCTGGTATGAAATCTCAACCATAGGAAAATTCATCCCAAGTGGGAGATCCTATAATCTCCAAACACCCTAACACCATTGTTGTATAACCCATGTATAAAATATGGTTCATGGTCATCCCTAATGTCTATGTATCATTCCACCACTCTGGATCAAAAATCATTGAGTTATGATTTAAAAAATACATAATCTAACCATTCAAGTAGATTTAGTAAACATGATGTCATTCACTTATACATTGAGCTCATTTTCAGAGGTGAGATTTTGACCACTCACACATGACCATTGAATTTTCCTTATCATGTGAATTTTAAATTCATGACATGATGGTTCATGGTTTGTAACCATAAAATAAATAATATTTTTTTGTTCTGTTGAAAATGGAACTAAACCATCATCCACATAAAAAAGTTGATTCCATTTTGATTTCCTTAAAAATTGATGAGGGTTATATTAAATAAAAAAAATTAAAATCATAAAATCCAAAGTTATAATTCTCATAGAATTTTTAAGTCATTTACAAGGATGATTATAATTTTACCTATAGGCGGGTTTATCGAGATCCTCAACAAAAATATTGAAAATGATGGTAACTCTAATTTGGATTATTGGTAATTCTAATAATGATGCTCTCACTAATTATGTTGATCAAGATCACCAATAATAACACATAGATTAATGGAAACTTCAAATGGGTTGATTAGGATCACCAATAGTTATTCCATTAAAGAAGGTATGTCACAACCTAACCATGGTTTTAATTTTTATTATATTTTTTCCTTTTTTGTGTTTGATCATTCAGATGATGTTCAGTTCGAATTACCATCATTTTTTTTGGAGATTTTGGTTGATTTCTATCCCTATTTAAAGGGAATATAAACTGTTGTATATTGAAAGGAGTGAGTAAAAATACAATACTTATTTCATGATTTCTATTTCATGTTCTACAAATTTCATATTCTAAACTATACCAGAAAAAGGACAAATCATGAAGCCTTCCTTGGATGTTTGAGACCATGCTTCTGACTTGTGAACATTTTATAGAAAATATGTGTAATACAAGAAAATGGTGTAAGAAACATGTCCGTGGAATTTTTCATGATAGGAAAATGGTTTCCAAACTTTGTAGAGAATCCATTCAAGTATGTTTTTTCCATCTGATAAGCTGTTATTTGTTGGTAAATAGTTTGTTAACCTAAGAAACCTAACTATATGGCTTACTTAAATATTAAAAACATTAACTTACATGATTTAACCTCCTTGTTTTTACATCATTTTAACCCCTCTACTACCCCATTTTGTTCTGGTTCACAATGGATCTCCCAAACCCTCCCTTCATGGATCATCTTCTTTTGTTGAAGCTCCTCCATTGATTCTCGGGGTGTTTACTTGGATTTGGACTTTTTCCCCATATAGTCTATTTCTCCTCTATTGTCCCTCACTTATTCCATGACCTGGTTCTACTAATGATGGATTAGGTGGGTTTTTTAAATTAATGTTATGGTTTTAGGTTTTTCTCTTGGGCATTGTTCTTCCGTCTTATGTAGTTTTTTCACGTTTTCACATCATTATGGTATATTATTATATTTATTTCCATAATTAAACATTTCTTGTTATTATTGTGTGTTTTTAAATTGATTTTCAATTTCTTCTTCGTTATTTTTTTTGGTAATTGAATTATTATTCCTTTTTATGTCAATGAATTTATGGAATATTGGTTTTCAAATATTTTTCATAGTTATACCCATATAAATATAATGTATTTCGATTCTAGGTGTTTTATAAAATTCCATGTAGAATTAAAATGGATTTGGGTGTTTTCAAATATTTTTCTAGTCTATTATTAGTTTCAGGGAATTTGGGGACATTAGGAATATTTTTTCATAGGTTTTCCCTCATTATGGGTTAATGATTATGTAATATATGTTGTTCTTGGATGTGATTTTATATTGTGTTTATCGAAGAAAGCCTATGAATTATTATGCATTTATATGTATATATCAATGTGATATATGAATATCTTTATACACATGGGGTGTGAATGTATATGTGTGCATGCATATAATGTGAAAATTCCATAGAATTTTCATTTTTCTGACACTTTTATTTTTTCAAGTACTTACCTCACACTTCTAGTTACTCTATTTTTATAAATGGTTTTTGGATTTTTAAAAAATTTAAAAATGTTTTTCTGATATCTAATTGTCTCCCAAATGATGTTTCAAATGGTGTTGTCTAACCCTTATCTTAAAGGACCTTTTGGAATAATGGAAATGCATTTTGACAATTGCCTTGGTTTTGGAAATTTTTTTGTACTGAATGATATTTCCCTTAAAATGGGTTTGGATCTCAAATGAGAAGTCTTTTTTGGTACCTTTGGATATCATTTGGAAAATTTTATAGGTTTCTCATTTACATAGGCTCGATTGGTAACTATATTTATTTCTTGGAAAATGGTGTTTATCTCACATGATGCATAGGAAAATTATAAACGTTAAAAATGTTTTCTATGTAATTGGAACATAATGGTTATCCTCAAACTAGGTAAGGTCTCAACATTGATATTTTGGGGGAGTAGGAAATGAATGAACATTTTCATTCGTGCATGTGTCGGGCATTTGATGACCTCCCCACTTGTAAATTATACTATTCTCATGGGATCTTAGATGTTGGTTGGAGAGTTGTGTAGTAGTTAATATCTATTACAAAATGAGGTGGTCTATATCACCCATGATAGGTGAATGTTCTTCGTACGATTTCCAATGATATTAGGTGAGTATTGTAGCGAGGTTTCAGATAGAATACTGACAACATCATATGTTGACAGATGGTTCAGAACCAGGTATGTTTAGGGTCACCTCTAGTGATTTCAATGGGATGACCATGAAAACAATCTGGTATGTTCTTATTTTGTTTCATGGAACCATGTTTTCTTTTTTTGTTAATATGTTCGTATTTATAGTCATACTACTTATTTTTAATTTATGTAATGCTCTATGGATATACTTAACTACCTTTGTTCAATATTATTTTCCCATACTTATGCATTAACTAGGGTTGTGGTTCTCTCCTTAGAATTTGTTTCAAAACAGGTTTTGATGTGGAAATATATTTTAAATGTGAAAAATGATTGGTTTTTGATATCTGATTATGAGAAATCAATTGTTGATTATTTAATGGATAAAAAAAATTTATAACTGTAATTTCAAACTAGTTTTCAATAACTATTTTTGTAATAAAAATATATGATTCTATAGTTCTTTCATAATGAGCTATTTTATTGTCACACCCTACTTGTGTAACTCAAAATCAGTATAATTGAGGTATTTTTTATGTCTTGGTTATCATTCATGATTTTTGATGTCGTGGGATAGTTTTGAGTGTGGATGGTTATCAAGAGGTCACACATAGATCATTTATTGTTCTGTTTCGTTTGTAGCTATATTTTGGGTATCTGGTTTCTTGATCATAATTTTTTTTTCTATTTATGATTATTATTCATGTATGATTCAGGTGATGTGTTCTCTGGTTTATTTTATTCCTGTTTTTATTCATTGAAATAATCCCTAATGATTAATCGGTGACTCCCTTTCTCTTATCGTCAGCCCATGGGGATTAGGGATTCTATTAAGGCATTGGCATGGGCCAGTCCATGTGTCTAGTTCTTTAATGGCTTGTGATAGTTCATGAAAAAATGGTATTAGAGGATCTCATTGATATTTGGGGTGTCATGTAGACTATATATAGGACCATAAATGTAAAGAGTTATCTCATCTGTCAGTTTTTTATCAACCCCACTCCTTATGAAACCTGAGTTACCATGGAAAATTAAATCTTGAGTTTTTTATTTTGATTTTGGGATTTTTTTATTGGTTATTTATTTTTTTGATTCATATTATGTGTTTTTTTTATGATAATTATATTGATCCAATGTAATATGGTGAGCTTCCATGGTCTACCAAAATATATGGAGCCTCAGTTTATGGTTTATTATGTTTCATGTGGTAGTTTCATGCCTAGAACATGGGATACTATATTATCTTACCAAGTCATTCATGAAAAAAAAAATTCTATATTTTAGAAGTTATGGTGTGGGTGACATTATTTTTTAAATATTTTTTCGGGGTGAGTGTATTTTGAAATGAAAATGATTTATGTAGAGGATTTTCATTTCAAAAGGGATTAATTTTTGTAGGATTGTGTTTTCAAATGGATGTGGGAGATTTGGGGGGGGGGGGGGGGTAAAGTGGGTAAACTATAATGGTTTATACCCAGAGAACTCAAAATGTGAAATTGTATATGGAATGTAGTTTTTGGTATTTTAAATGGTTTTGGAAGTCAGATGGATTTGAAATTTAAAATTGGAAATGTGGATTTTGAAAGAAGAGTTTTTGTTTATTTAGTAATTTTTTGGTTTATTATAATAATATAATTGTTTGAGGTTTTATATGAGTTAAATTTTTTTGTGTATTGGTTTTATGTTAATAATGTTTTATGTTATATTTTACTAGATTATGGTCCCAATGAAGGTACCAAAGGATTCTATATAATATCATAAAATTATGGACCATTCTTATAATACTTGTGAAGTGGTGGGGTGTACATCTTCTTAGTCATTATGTATTTTATATAGTGATTATGGTTCGTTAAAGGATTGTGCACTGGATATAATATTTTGAAACATCTCCATGTCCTTAAAAAATATTAAAGCCTCGGGGGTATGAATTTTCTTGGGATTGTTTTTATGGACTGGTATGGATTAATATAAATTGATCCATCCACCATAATTGTAAAAATGGATTAATTGAAATAAAATTTAGATCACAATCATCAAATGATTTTTCACCAATGAGGTAAAGGGGAAGAAAGTGGCATAAATCATGGGTGTTTGGCATTGTCAACGGATTATAAAGGGATATGTTGACCAAATGAAAAGATTGGTTCCATTTTCATTAGAAATTGAAATGATAAATCTATATAAATAACAAATCATTTTATGGGGTCTTCTTCCATCAATCAAATATCATGTTATCTCATCCAATAAATCATTTTTTGGATGTTTGTTGATGCCGATTTTCTATCTGAGTTGGTTTACATATAGAATCATGTCATAGTTATAATCCCAATATCTCCTGATTCTAGTTAGGATTCCATATTTGGATAGGTATTTAAATCATAGGAACCTATTCTTGAGGATAATTCATTGTTAGTTCATACATTTAATACAAAGGAACACATTCCTTATTTCTTCCAGTGTGCTCATTTTGGGAATATTGTTTTATCATTGCAAAATAATCCAATGACCTATCATCAATTAGGTCGTCTAGTAAATCATTATTAATTCTATTGGGTGAGACCTTAGGATAATAAAAGGAATTCCAATCCAATTTTGGATACTAACATCCTTCCTCTTTGAGTTATTATGGTAGCTGTATTTTTTTTCATACCTTGAATTCCATTATTTGGATATTCATCAATTATTATTCTCTTTAAATTTTATTTCTTTTAATTTGCATGTCCCTTAGAATGATTATAAATCTCATTCCAGTTAGGAGATGGATATTTCATATAGAAATTGAAAATCTCATTTGATTTTGTTCTTGTTTGACTTTTGGTAGATGGGTCATTCTTATATTAAAAGTAATCCCTATACTAGTTGGTTAATAATTGGTGGGAAATACCATTATGGGTCTCTTTATTATTATTTCTTGATACTATTAAGAGTAACATACTGAGTTGTGTATTAACATAGTGCTTTTCGGTTTCATTTAGTTTTGAGTTTTGTTGGAGATTTTTTAATGGAGGTCCCTCTTTTGTACACAAATGTTATGGTTTTATTATGTTTTGGTACTTTAAGAATTTCTAGGGGGAAAGATTTTGTAGTGGAGATAATTGTTACACCCTAACTCTGTTTTTATTTTTTATTTTATGTATTTCATGGTTTTTTATCTTCTAGTTGATTTTCAATTTCAATTGCAGATGAATTTTTTTTGGAGATTTCAATTGCTTTTCTTCCCTGCATGCAGTTTGTGTGCATGGTTTTGTGGGAAACCATTAGGCAGGATGACCAAAGAATGTTTATGGTTCAAATTCTACATGTATAGTTTTCCTTTAAAGGTATGTACATGGTTTTTCTTAAACTATTCAAAACAAATGAGTAAATGTGTGGACTTCCATCAGTGTCTGATATATTACACATGGCTTGTGAATAGATATAAGAAACTATATAGAAATTACGAAAAAGGGTATTAATAATTTAGAAATGTGTTTTTTCATGGTTCTCACCTATTTTCTTGAACATGAATCCAAACCTTGTTATTGGGTGTTGTCCTTACAGTAGGGTATATTCGATTAGTGCGTAGTTTAGAAAACTATACGGCCTAACTGTATGACATTTATAGATTCGAAAAAACCTATAATTCTATGTCCCCCCAAATGTTTACCACTATTTTGACCCCTATTATACCCCATTATGATTGGAATATGATGGGGCTCCAAAATCATTCAGACATGGATCAGGTTATTTGATTAATGGTCATCCTTTGATTCTTGGACAGTAATTCTTAGATTATGTCTTGGTTTCCCTCTTTTCTACTATTCATATGTTGTTTGTATCTTATTCCATTTATAGGTTCAATTTTGGATAAAACCTAGAGTGACAATTGATTAATGATGGTTTCTTCAATTAGGAAAAAGATTTCTTACATTATTTTTGGAATATGAACGATTTTTTTGATGAATGTATTGTATTTTTTTCAATCAGATAAGTCAATTAACTTTTTATGTCCAGATGATTGGATGAAAATATTTAAAGGTTGCATCGTAGTCAGATTATCAGACACAAAAAGCTTATGGAATTCAATCAGTTTATGATGATTTTTTCGAGGAGAAATGGTTCATTGGACTCACCTTGGATCCAATATAAATTTTTATATTATAATGATAAAAAATATCAATGTATTAAAAATCCATAATCAATTTGAATATTATTTTCTCATCTTTTATTTCTCATAAATTATATCTTCATTTAGAAACTTATGATAAAAGATTAATGAAAAAAATGGAAGAGAAAGTGCTACCAATTATAGAAAGGTTTGATTGGAAAATAGGAAGTGTAGAATGGATGGGATGTTATAATAATTTCCAATTTAATTCATATGATTCTATTATGATCTTATTTTTTATCAAAGTCATGAGGACGTCATGATTACAAGAAGGATGATGTTGAAGAAGAATTTTTTTGAATTTAATGTTTTTTGTCTGAGTTTATTAGTGTCATATCACTGGATTTTGATTTTTTTAGGTCACGATGTTTCCTTAATACATGATAAAACTAGGATTTTAGTTTTTAATCATTCTAAAAATACACAATAAAAAAACTAACAAATAAGCTAGTTAATGAAGGAAGTTTGTTTGTGTCGTAATTAGAAATTACTAAAGTGATGTTCCAAATACCAGACTGACATATGTTGTGTGACATTGATTCAGCAGAGGTATAATTTTATGAATTTCATATTTTTGGACTTTTTAAACTTGTATTTTTTTGGACCAATCAACCATATGAATAAAAAAATGTAGTCATCAAGTTTCATCCAGTTGATTTTTATATCAATTTGGTAAATGAAAAAATATGCTTTGATTTTATTCTATTGATTCAAGATCAAATGTATTGATTTTTAGTTTGATCGTGGAGATTTTCTCAAGCTGGTCAAGACTCATGCGACTAGAATTGAGATAAAACCATTATAGTGATGGAGAGAATGATCCATCAAACACATGTTGATATTGCTAAATTCATCAGATACAGGATCATAGGTCTATGGAAAAGATAAAAATAATATTTTATTGATATTTTCATGGAAGGATATTTAAAAGTGGTTTTGAAGCTATTTTTGATGTTATTTCATGAATTTTTTTTATCTTTCGATGTTGCAACTAAGTTTTTGAAAGAATGGTTTCAATATTTTTTGTCTAATAGTTGGTTCAAATCATCAAAATGAGTAGTTTGTTTTAATTAGTTACTGATTATGATAATGATATATCATTTTTATTTCATATGATCAATTGGTACAGAACAACATAATATTATATCATACATATGTCTTCAATGTAATGAAGAATTCATAGTGACAATTGGGTTCATAATAAAGAATGGTAAGAAATTTTAAACCTAACTGAAATTTTTTGAAGTTTCATGGTGTTATTAGAGTATTAGAAAAAATTTTATAAGTTAAAATTAAGTAAAATATAGATCCAAAATGAGGGGGAATCATGTTTGGGAAAATTTTATCATGCGGGAAATCTTTTCTGATTCCCTACTAAACCATTTTTTCTTCTTCAATAAATTGTATAAAGTATATTGTGCTTTGTAAAAATTGTATTGTTCATGGGTTAGGAGAGAAGATGAAATCACAAAATGTTTTAGAGACAATATTTTTCTTGATTGAGCATTCTAAAAGAAGTTTTCCAGACATTTGAAGAAGAAGAAAAATCATATTAATTGGTTACCAAATTGGGAAGATAAAATGAATAAATATTTATAGAAAGATATTGAAGGTGGTTCAGAATTTTTTTGAGGTATTCTTGCTGAATTATGTTTTCTAAAGTCAATAATAGAACTGGGGAATCGGGATAATTATCCTTACAAAGTCCAAATATGTTATTACCTACTGTTCGGTAGGAAAGTAAAGAATTTTTTTGATAGTTATAAAAAGTGAATGTTGATATGGAATTATAGTAACATGTTTGGAATTAATTAGATAATTCTAGTTTACATGTTACACATACTTTTATTACATATTTTTTATATTGAAGAATAAAATTCACTATTTTATTTATCATTGTTCCGCACAAGTGTAAGGGTATATCCAACTTATTATTTCTCTATGAAAGGATTTTTTTTCTTTGTGGATTGTGTTGTGCCATATTGTTTTCCAACCACTCCAGGGATGTAGAAAATCTCCATGGGTAGTGATCCTTGAAAATTATGATGTTTCAATGGATTTGTTATTTTTTTATTTTCATTAATTTAATAAATCATTAACACGAGGTACTGGTTTTTTCAAAATAAAGGAAACATAGACTAAAAAATATTACTAATTAACCTCATCCCCATATCAGTGAAATATTGATCATAACTGGAATATGTAAATTGGAATGAAATCAAAGGTTCCCTTGGTTTAATCTTTACTAATGTTTTTGAAGAGAATTTATTATAGAGAAACTAAATTATGTGAATAGTGAGAGGATTCTAGATTTTCTTTGTAAGAACTATCATATCTGGAATGAGGGAATATTTCCGTGCCTTTTTTTATCTTTAGTATGATGTTATGGATGAAGCTACATATGTATTTAATACAATGGATTTAATTCTTCCTCTCATATATATAGATAATAATAATGTATATAATGATGGGATATCTAAGAATACATTACACTTACAACCATATGAACTGAGTTTATAATATTTATGATTGTTACTACCGTTGAAGGTATCAGGAAAAAGATGAATTTTTATAAAGGAAATTAAAAAGTGAAGAAATCCATGTTACTAATATGGAGGTTGAAGTATAAAGATATGAAAATAGTGGAGTATGAATGAGTTAGAAATTTATTTATAAGGGTGAATGATATTGTAAGAAGTATTTGATTTCTTGGTGAGAAGTTCAAAGAGTCAACTTTTGTTTAAAATTTCATGGAATTATTCCTGATATGTTTGATTCCAAAGTTTCATTTAATGATGAATGATATCTGGAAACTCTATATATGAATGATTTTATAATACTCCCATTATGTATGAGATGATAGTGGATATTTTTATGAAATTAAAAACACAAAGTTTATCAAGAATGTTCCTCAGAGGGTTCCATTTAAGAAAATTATCTGGTGGTTTTTGAATAATAATAGGTAGATGACTCTGAATCTATAAATGTGGTATAAAAAAATATTTATGAATTTTAATTCACATACTCTAAAAACATATATATGTAAAATTATTTAAAATGGAAAACTTCCCATGAAATTTTTTGAATGTGCTGATATTGTAAACATTTCTTTTTAATTACCCCTAATGAAATAATGAAGACAATAGTGATGAAGATGACAGAAGGCAAAGATGGTCAAGGAAGATACACAGTTAAGAGTATATAACCTTTTCAATGGAATATGAAAAATTGATATGTAAATGAAAGAGGAGAGTAGTTTTTTCAAAATATGATGAAGATAGAGAGCATGATTGTCAGTCCAAAAATATTACTAAATTTATTGGAGAAAATAAATTTATTGAAATTGTTATTGATGATGTATTTAAAAGTAGTAGTTTTGACGTAGAAGGCATTGATCTTGAATTTCATCTGAGGAGAGAGTTAATAGAATGAATGAGAATGATTATTATATATGAAAAGGAAATAAAGAATTTGAATAAATAATGTTCTATAGAAAACAATAAATATTACTCTCTTAATGAAATTTATGTTACTTGAAAATACTGATTGTCTGAAGAAGTATCCAGAGAAATGAAAGAATCAGAATAGAAAAAATAAATTTATGTTCATGGAAAAGGAAGAAGAGTTGTAACATATCCCACAAAATATTTCTAAATATTTTAAGAGAGTTACAATTTTTAATGAATCTATATGTGATTTCTTTTAATATTAAAATAAGGTTAATGTTTAGGAGGATCAAAATTTACCATCAATGGTTCAAAAGATAGTAAAACAAATTCAGAGAAGTTAAAAAATGGGAATTTCATGTATTTGAAAAAACCAAAAAAATGGATAACTTAGAAGTTTCTAAAAACTCTAATTCCAAAAAACACTCTACCATTTCTGATTCTAATTAGATTGGAAAGAAAACTGAGTTGAAAGAGAAGATTCCATGTGACGAAAGAATGGTTGGTTTTCAACAAAGATAAAATAATTATGATAATATGGTTTATTATATATATGTTTACAATTCGGGATAGCATGGTTTTCAGAAAGTAAAGTATTATTTTTATAGATACTACATGTATTTTGGTGGATTGGGACATAAAATTTTTTTTGGGTTAATCAGCAACATTACAACTATTCCATGAATTACATAAGGAATAATTTGGGTGGGAGTCAATCCTCTCAAATGAAAAAATATCATAAAGATGTTTTGGAGAAAACTAATAAGGATTTTCTAAACAATGAAAATAAATTCCACCATTTGGATACTATTTGGAAAATATGTGAAAAGATGTTCATCTCATGAAAGGGTCTTTGTTTTGTTATTGGTGCTATAATAGTTTTATAACAAGTCTCAAAATATGGATGTGATGGATGATAAAAGGAAAGAAAAATATATTGTTTTATAAAACTCTTTCAAAGAAACAAAATGACAACGAACTTAGATCTTGGGTAGTAGGTTTTCTTATCAATGGAACAGAGAAATAATGTTTTATAAGAATGTTAAATATTTAAATCATGGAACAATGACATTTGGAAATGATGAATCCCATAGAATTATTGGTATTTAATGCACTATTCTTAGGAAGGAAAGGTGAAATCTATTAAATAATTATTTATTTATTGTCTGAAGCACATCTTAATAAGATAATACTAATATTGTGATGAATTTAAAATGTTTTTTTTCAGAAAATATGGTTTTTTTGAAAAGTTAGAAAGATATAGAAGTTATTACAAGAGGTAAATTCCCAAAAAGACAATTTTTTCAAGTAGGTAAATTGAAAAAATTGGGTTATGTAAGAATAATGGAATAAAATTAATTTTTTCATTAGAGTTATGGACATATATTTTTAGAAACATGAGAAAATTTTCAAACCAATACAATGTTTTTGGTATTCCTAATATGTCATGAAGAATATATTGGGAATGCTAAATTTTTTATAAACAGAATATTATAAAATATATGCATAAGAAAGTAGATATTAGTTCAACATGAACCCTGGAACATAATAATTCATATATTCTAGGGCCAATTATAAAACAATATATACATTTATATAATCAAAACATTACATTTATTTGTGATTTTAATCTCATTACTTGTGTTATATATTTGGATAATAAGACATATTCTCTGAAGTTGGTTAAATGTTTCAGGAGGAAGATGAGAAAAAATGTAGGTATTCTTTGAAAACTTTGAGAATATAAAATAGTAGTGAACAATAGGATCAATATTTAAAAATCTATCTTGAAAATCATAGAAATCAGTATTGGTTTATTACACAATATACACCACAAAAAATGGTGTTTATTAGAGGAAGAATAAAAGTCTAGATGAAATCGGGAGAACTACATTACTTGATCGTGGCCTATATCTTTTGTTTTTTAGTAAATCCATGAGTAAATGTATTTATATCTATATCTAATGTTAATATAGGCCATGTTATGATATAAATCCTTACGAAATTTTCTTATGAAAAATCTCCATGTTTGAAACACTTAAGAGTTTTTGGGAGTCCCTACATCATAATGATCAAAGGTGGAATTCTTGGAAATTTTGATTAGAGATATGAATATATAATCATTAATGGTTATTTTATAAATGGCGGTGGATATATATGTCTCAAAAAAAGAGAAATTAGGACTATTTGACTCTATTTATGTGAATGTTAATGAAAAAAATGAGGAAGAAGCTAAAAAACTCCTAAAGATAAGGATGTTGATCATGATGAATGAATTAGTTTTGAGAGGTCTAATAATGATACAAATAATTATAATCTTACATAATAAGAAGAAAGGAAATATTATATTTCTAGTGATGGGGATTAAATTTATTCAAAATATCCTTGACTGGGGAGGCATGTTTAATATGAAAATACAATTGGTGATCTCAATCAAATGGTTCGAATAAGGAGGAAATCAAATGTTATTACAAGTACATAATTATATTTTAAAGTTGGTATGAAAGATTTTAATGAAGAGTTTGAAAATACAGAATTGATTCAATATATGAATGAGGATTTATTTTTCATTGATAAGAATGATACTTGAGAAATCATACCTAAACCAAATATAAAAATCTGTTATTGGTACAAAGAGGGTTTTTCGAAACAATCTGAATGAAGATGGCGTGGTGATAAGAAAAAAAGAATGAATACATTGAAAAGGTTACACATAGATTGAAGGAATTGATTTTCTTTTTGACATTTTCATCCGTGGAAATTTTAGAAGAAAATAGAATCTATATTTCTATTTATGCAAAACAATGTTACACATTAATTCATATGGATGTGAAGTTTTAATTTTTGAGTGGAGAACTTGATGAATAATTTTATAACGAATAAAAATGTGGATTTGTTGTAGGTAGGGATGAAGTTTATGTGTGCATGTTGATGAAATGATTTTATGGGTTAATGTAATATCCAAGGAAATGTTATTTAAAATTAGATACTTTCATAAGGAAGTTGATTTTCATGAAAGGAATGATTGATTGTAATATATATATCAAATAATGGAAAGATATTTCCCTTATTTTAACTATTTTTTTGGATGATGTTATATTTTCTGGGAATGATTAATGAAATTTGGAAAGGTTTTCTAAAGAGAACAAAATGTTTCTTGATATTTCCATTCTGGGTTAAAAGTAATGCTTACTTGGGTTACAAATATCACAAAATAAGTTTCTCTATAAAAGTATTATAAGAAACTTCTTAATAAGATTGTCATGGAAAATTAAAAATATGATTCCACACAAATTTTATTTCTATCTATATTGAATAAATATATATAATGTAAGGAATATTACAATAAAGTCTTTCAAAAGATTATTGGATGTCTGTTGTATTTGAATGCCTTTAGACCAAGAATTTTTTATATTGTTACCTTATGTGAAATATTAAAAATTGATCCAATAGATCTAAATCAATTGGATGGAAAAATAATTCTCCGATATATCTATGAAACAATGAATTTAAAATTCAGGTATGATATCTCATAATGTGTTGACAAGTCTTGGTATTTTGATTCCAATTGGGTTGGGAATATTGATGATAGAAGATCCAAATATGGTGGATTTTTCTTTATGGGATAAATGTGTGTTAGTTGGTATATAAATAAAAAAATTCCATAAATCTTAGCACATATATATCATAGTATATTTATTCCAACCATGTTGCTACCCAACTTATGTGAATGAAGGATCAGTTAGAAGACTTACTTGTTGATGTGATGTTACCTCTACTCTTGGGTTGTGATAATCAAACTGAAATCAACCTTACAATAATTCCAGAAAAACATTATCATTAAAAACATATTGATATGAAAAATAATTTAATCAACAAGAATGATTAAAAAAATTAATTGAGGATTGAGTATATTCCCACATCATAATGAGTTTTTGATATATTTGAAGAGATATATACCAATGGAATCATTTTTCAAGATGAGGTTTAACATGGGAATCTAACATATTTCTCACAATTGTTTTGGAATGTCTTCTTCCTCATTCTCTTATCTTGTAATTAGATAGTGTATTCAAGGGAAATAATGTTTTAAAAATATATCCATTGATATTTTCAAAACATTTTAATGAAGCATGAATATTGGGGGAGTTTTGGGTTTGTTGTAAACTCAGTATATAAGTGTGTGAAACCCTCTAGTAGTTTGTTGGAGTGTTTGTAAAAGACATTGTATAGGTGTTTAAAAGATGAAGATATTTTTTATGGTGATATACAAAAAAATATTTTAATGTTGAAGAAGATTCATAAGTCACTTCATTTAGATATCATGGTTTTATTGTCAATTATTTTTTTACCTATAATTATTTTTTTCATTTTGTCATATAATTATAGATATTTAATCCATTTATTGAAATTATAGTGTTCATTGATTTTTTAATCTTGGTTGACGACAAAATTAAAAGGGGGAGATTTCTTGCACCAAGATTACTAAAGGTTTTGTTGAGCTAAAAGGAGTTTTTGATGATTTTATTTTGTTTTTGGGTCATTAAAAGAAATCGATTCCCTTTGAATGTTTTTCTGATATGATGAAAATAATAAAAGGTTACATCATAATTAAAATACTAGATAAACAATTTTAAATAATGTATGTCAGTTTATAATGAAGATTTCGGGTAAATTTTTTTTATCAAACTAACCTAGGATCTGGTATGCACGTTTTGATCATAATGGGAAAATGATTCATAGAATGAAAATAATCTTAATAAATCTGATCTTTCTTTTATGATATTTTAGTACTCATTAATCATATGTTTTCATATAAAATATTTATGCAAGCCTTATAAAGGAAATGGGGAGAATAAGTGATGCCAATCAGTTTGAGGATTCATCGAAAGGAATGATGTACTTAAAGGATGGAAAGTTATACTAAATTACATTGAATGAAATATGATTCTATTACGATCTTAATTTTTCTAAAATTCATGAGGAATTCTAGATTATAATAAGGATGTTTTGGAGGAAGAATATTTTTTAATTCAATGTTTTCTGGTCACAGTTTGTCAGTTTGAGATCACTAGATATATAATTTTTAAAGGATGTGAAGTTGTTTTGAAGCATAAGAAAACAAATATGATGTTATTCAGTTATACCAATAAGATAAATGATAAAATATGAGAACATAAAGAATTTAGTGAATGGTGAAAGTTTGTTTTCAAGATAATAAAAAATTATTGATGTTGATGTTTCTATTTCTGGTCTATCGAACATGGTGTGACATTGATTAATATGAGGATGAATTATTTAAAGTCAAGGTTGATAGGGATAGTTAATATATTAGTTATTTAGAATAATCAACCAAATTTAAATCAATAATTTAGTTGACCATTTTTATCATGTCAGAAGAAATTTCAGTTCGGTTATGTGAAAATAAAACTCTGATTTGTTTCCTAGTAAGTCAAGATAAAATTTATAGATTTTTGAATATGGTCAAGAGAAAAAGGTAAAGGTGTTGTTTGTTTCTCATTTGGGTCAAGAGTAGTCATAATGGAATTGATACAGATCCATCAGAGATAAGAATATACTGATCTATCAAAAATAGGTTGATAATTATAACTTCATCGGATACAGGATCATCAAACTAAGGAAAATAATAAAATACGAGTTGATTGAAAATTTTCATGGATGGATTTTTTTAAAAGGGTTTTGAGAGTATTAATAATGTGATTCTCTATGTGGATTTGATCTTTTTAAGTTGAAACTATGTTTATTGAATTATAGTTTCAATATTTTATGATTACCCATTGGTTCAGGGCCCTGGAATGAGAATTTGGATTTCATTGGGTACTGAGCATCGTAATGGGAAGTCATTTCCTTTTTATTTGACCAAGTAGTATGAAGCTATGTAATATTCTATAATACATATGTATTCAACATAATAAATAAATCATGGTGACGTTATGAATCAAAATAAATAGTATTTATAATGTTTTAATCCAAATAATGTTTTTATAATGTTTAAGAAGTTTCAATAAGATTATAGAAATGTTGAAAATCCCTAAATAAGTCAAAGATGAAGCCATAATAAAGGGGAAATTTGAGTTTCAGGAAATATTTCCAAGTATGAAAAATTTTAAAATTCCCACCTAAAACAATTTTTGAACAAAAATAAATAGTAATAAGAAAATTGAAATTTTTGACACTTGTATTGTTCACTGGTGAAGAAAGAATGTTAAATCACTAAATATTTTAGAGATAAGAGGATTTTTGATTGATGAATCCTGATGATGTTTTTTGGTAAAGAGAAGATGAAGGAAGATTGTATTCAGTAGTTAACTGCTCAAACCAAGCAATCAAAAATAATTTTATTGAGAGATTTTTAAATTGATTAAGAATTTTATCTGAGTTGATATTATAAAAATAAGTTTTCTAGATATAGAAATCGGACTGGGGAATTGTAATGATCCATCGAACATAATATTTTTGGGAATTAAATACAAGTTCTTACATAATGCTGGGTAGGAAATCGAATAATTATTTTGATTATTATCAAAAATGAATGATGATAAGGAAAAATAGTAACATGTTTAGAAGATATTGGTGAATTTTTCCTACCTTTTTACAGAAACCTATATTACATCATTTGTGCCTAAAAAATTTCATTCACAATTGTATTGATCACAATGACACAAAATTGTAAGGGTATATCCTACTTTTTGATTCTAAAAAGAATGTTTTTTCCTAGTGTATTGTGTGTTATTGAGTTGTTCATAAACCTTTAGGATGAAGTATCTATTGGGGTTGAGTAGTGAACCTTGTAAATTCTTATATTTCTATCGATGAGTGAGTATTTTGTTTTCAAAAAAGTATTACATATTTAATAGAAGGGGAATTTTATTTAAAAAGAAACAAACCATTAAATAAAAAGATAGAACTTATTCACAACCACCCCATCTTAGTTGGGAAATGATCCTAGTAGGGAAATATAATTTTTTAATGTTACAGTGTTTGGTTTATCACTCTATCTATATTCTTCACTCATTCAGGGGTTTTTCACATTCCCACATTGTGTGGTTGGTTTATTTCGATTTATCTTCTGAAAAATGGCATGTGATGCTAGTTCTTTATTAAATAAATTTTAAATTAGTTCTTAATGCCTTTAGTTTTTAAGTGACTTTCTGTGGATTTCTATGTCATTGATTTAATGTAAAATTGTTTTTCAATTTATTCCTTTGTTACACCTATAGTTATCAATGATATATGTATTCTAGGTGTTGGATAATATGAAAAGTGAATATTAAAATGTTTTTGAGTTTTTTAAAATTCTTTTTGCTCCCATTTTTATTTATAAAAGTGGATGGCATGTAGAATTTTTTTCCTTGTATTTTGGACTATTTATGGTTTGGTTATTATGTTATATCTCTTCAAATTGTTTTTAATTCTTCTTTGTGTTTCTTGACAGAATCCTAGAAATGTTTATATATGTCTATCTGTATTTTGGTGTGATAAGTGTGTGTCGGTAAGATAATGAGGTGTGAATATATATGTGTAGATGGATATAAATGATAAATTCCATAGAATGTCTATTTTTCTAAAACCATTTCCTTCTCAAACACATCCCTCCCTCTTCTCATATTAACCCTTTTTCTTAAATGGTTTCTAAATTCTTATAAAATTTCTATATATTTTCTTGGTTTCTTAATGTCTCCCAATTGGGGTTTTAAATGTTTTTTTCTAAGACATCTTTGAAAAGACTATTTTCAACCATGTAAATTCATTTGGATAATTTTCTTTGTTTTGGAATTGGTATTAAAAATAATGTATTTTTCATTTTAAATGGTTTTGAACCCAAATAATAAGTAATTATTTGTACCTTTTGAAATCATTTGGAATATTATTAAGGATTCTCATGTACTTGGGCCCAATTCGTATGTATAAGTATTGAATGGAAAAATATTTTGAAAAGTTAGTCCGTGTACCTCCAATAAAAAAAAATTGGCATGCTTTTTGTGTGATGGGAACCCCCATGGTTGTTATAGACACCATCTCTTAACATTAATAATGATTACATTATTTTTGTGGAATACATAATAAATTACACAAACTGACGCCTAAAGATGGTATGAGTTTAGTGCTTTTAGAAACGCGGAAACCTAAACACCGATACATAAGTGAGCTACACTATCTTACAACAGGTTCTTCATGAATATAAAAATTCATTTACAAATCATTAATAATACATATCTTCATAACCTAGGTATAATAAACATAAAAATGGTCTGAGCATAAATTCTTAGTGAGGGTAAAGAATGGAGATATTTAACCATAAACCAGACCATAAGGGTATGAGAATGTGATCATAACATATAGGACCATACCCTACATATCAATTATAATAACCATGAATTATGGAAATATTATTGATAGTTCATAATACATGAATCATAAGAAAGTAAAGATAATAATCCATCAATAAATAACATAGGAGTGAGACATGGAATTGTGGCAGACACGTAAGCATGTAATATCATTACATATAAGTCCAGATGCATTTCCAAAATTTATTATTGAATATCAGGGGGGATACACCAATGGTGCTAAACAAACCACCATCTCCAATCGTAGTAATTTCCTTATAAGTTATCTTGTTTCTTGTTATTCCCATAGTGTATCGGGTTTCACCTTCTTGACATAGAGGATTCGGTTTCCCCTCCTTCCCATAGTGGATCATGCACAACGACCTACTTTACATCATTATATCATGAGATATAAATCCTTGCCCAATTTATTAGACAGAGATATATGTCTCATCCATCACATAATAAAATCTTACATTCATGTTCCATAAGATCATAAACCTTCATCATATAATGACCCATAAAAATGGATGGGTTTCGTAACCATTATATCACAACCCATGAAATGAAATGGTCATCATAATCATTCCATCATATCATAACCTCTGGAATATATACAGGTTTTAAAAAAATTTAATCAAAAAATAACCCATGTAAAGAGGATTTTCTTCTAAGAATATAACCCATCCATGAATTTTTTTTTTTCATAAACATATATCCTCTGAAAGAAAAACGGGTTTCAAAAACCCAATGCCATAAAAACACAAACCATTTAAAGAATGAATATGAATGGAACCTAGGGATGAAATCCAAATAAATGAATGATTAAAATTGATTGATGTCAGTATAGAATGAATATAATTTTAAAATATATTTTGATAAATATTTCCTGAGGAAAATTTCCTTTATTATGTGAAAAATTCTTTTTATAAGACAGAACATTTTTGAATAAAAATTCATTGAAGATGGATTTGAAAACATATAATGGAATATTGAAAATCAATAAAAAAAATTAAAATCATTTTTACATGAACATGAGTTTATAATATAATTTAATGACCAATTTATAAATCATTTTTAAAATATAGTTTATACGAATAACCCGAATTTCTTAATAAAGAGAGAAATAAGGTCAAATTTTCTTATAAACATTTTATTAAATATCTTAATTAAAAATACTGTAAAAAGGTTTTTAATACTTGTATAAATCATGAATAACTAGAGTAAAATAAATTATATAATTACTCTTGACAGATGTAAAAAAAATTCTATCAATAGAACATAATCATAATAAACCCTGATAAACAATGAGATTGTTGCAATAAACTCTTACGACATGGTAACTTTGAATCATACTCCCAACATAAGAAAATAAAATTTCCTTAAGCTTGAAATATCATGAAAAGGGATATTCATAATATAACATTTCAAATGGATGTACATATACCTTATAAAATAATATTGGATCATAAGAAAAATGTTTGTATCAAAGAAGGAAAATTGAGACAAAACTACCTTACTACTTTGATAAAATTCGAATAGTGAAAACCCAAAAAGAAATATCATAAAATGGATATGAAAATACTCATGAATATATGTATAATAAGCATGTAATTAATTAATAGGAAGTATATATACCAAAAAAAATAAATGAGTGGTGAATAAGTCTTAATTCTCATAGAAATAAAATCAAGATGAGAAAACCTTTACCTTTTGTATTGACTCTCATCGTACTCGGTCAATATTACACTATAATTAGTATAAGTATATTATAAATCTTTTCTAAATAAATAAATAAATATATATATATATATATAATACCATGAATGATATAACTTAAGACTTCATATTACCCGTTTGTTAACAATTCCTTGTTAAGGTTGAATTTCACGTAATAACTCCATTATTTTTCTCAGGTGTATTGATATGTCAAGTATTTTATTTATAGATGAATTTATTATAATCTATGAAATATATAAGTAGAAAATGAAATACACCATTCATGGAGATTGTGAGTCATACATACGCATGAACGTCGTTTCCATTTTCATGTTTTATTGAAAAAATAAATTAAATGGAATATATATATATATATATAATTAAAACTATTTTGTTATATATATGATGTGATTTCACTAAGCCTATCCTCAATACAATACATTTTATGTGTGAATGAAACACATCTCTCTAAGGAGGTGGTAGTCCACACATCCACAAATAAAGTTATCATTATTTAAAAAAATACAATGCATGAAGGTATGTTTTATATACTAATTTAATATGAATAAATAAATCATAAATATCTTATATATCATATAAAAAATTTATGTCCATTACAATTCCTAACCATGAGAGGCAGTAAAGGATAAATGAAAAACATCATTTTGCGATGTGGTAGCTTCTATACACACGAACGGTATCTTCGTTACCCATTTCATGGAAGTGTGTGTACGCGTAGGTTGACCCATTCGAATAAAAAAACATCAATATAAATACTATACTGAATTTACTAAATAATCATTTAATAATAATCGTTGAGGTTTGGATAATGAAAATAAAACCAAGAGCTTATGGAAGGATGTTGCCTCTTCTTTTGGATACTCCTCTTGGTTTTCATCAAAAGGAATCTCAGGTTGGATTTAATCCCAACATGAGGCTTCTAGGATTATGGGAGGGGGGTTTTCAAGATACTTGTGTAGTTATTTTAATCAAAAAAAGCTTTATGATATCTCTGAATATGTGAATGGTGTTCTTCCTTTTATAATGGATGATGAGTTGAATTCTTATAAATATAAAAATGTAAACACTATTGAGAGGTCACTATTAAGTCATGTGCCTCAATTAAATACAAATATTAGAAAAAATATGTGAATTTTGGGAAATATATCCATCCAATGGTTTTCACACATGTTTATAGGTTATTTGGACCCTTAAATTAAAGTTTATCCACTAAGTAAACTTATCATTACCTTAATCGCTACAATTAATTTTATCTAATTTCACTAAAAAATTTAGTAATAATATATGTTGGTTTTATTTTTGATTATCAATTATTATTAAACAAAATATGTAATCCATTTTACAAAATTTCCATCACATAAGTGTTAAAACTTAATTTAACATTAATCCTACAGATAGGATTAACCGATACAATTTTAATGTGTAAAATTCTAAAAGTTCGAAATGTTATTATATCCAATTTCAATATGAAATTGGTTCCAATGACATAAATATTATTAATTTATTTAAAATGTATATAGTTAAAATATAATACCAAAATAATACACAATTTATTAATATATATAAATTAGATTAAAAAGCTCGTTTTAATTAAAATTCAATATTTTTCACTATCCATCCAGATATTATGTTTTCCAGAAAAATAACAAAAATTCAATCTTTGATAATTTCTATATTATGAATTCCAAAATATATGTTTATTTTAGCTAATTTTTTTAGATGTTCCTACTATTAATTTTATAACTTTTTACCTAAGGATGTAAAAATATGTTCTTTTTTAAAAAATAGTTTTTTCAAACATATAGAGACATTAAAAAAAAATATAAATTTCCTTATAAATAGGTTTTATTTATATGATACCATTATAAATAATATTTAAAAATTCATTAATACTATTCATATTTCTATGTTAAACATCTATGGTATAACTATATTGATTAAAAATTTATAATAATAAAATGTAGTTTTATAGACACTTAGTGTTTCATATAATTTCACATGAGCCTCAACTCAATAGGTGGGGTATCCTTATGTGAATCTATGAGACCAAGGTTCAAAACAAGGAAGAGGGATATTTCTGGGTATGGTAGCAGTACTGTAGCAGGCACTGTATCAGTTCTGTAGTAGGTACTATAGTAGTACAGTACACTGTGCAGGCACTATAGTAGGTACTGTAGTAGTACAGTACACTGTGCGAGCACTATAGTAGGTACTATTACAATTATTGTAGCAGGTACTATTCGGTATTATAGCATCCAAAACAATTATCCTTGGGCCACCAGTTTGGGATTGGAGTCTTTAACGCCTTCTAGCCACCCATGCCTTTGGGTCAGTTGGGCTTTCGGGCTGCCTTTAAGGCCTTCAGGCCACATGCAGTTTCCCCAGTCAAATTTGACAAAAAAATGAGAATCCCTAGAGGAGGATTCAAAGTAGGCAAACTCATTAGAGAAGAACCAATGGATTTAGAAGAATGATAGGGTATGGCTATGCCTTTGAGACCAGCCTGTGCTTGCATTATAAGCTTATCCAGATGGATATGTGATAGTGGAGAGCTACCATCATGATGTAGATGCTCTAGAGGGGTAGTTCCATGTATTTATAGTCTGGTTTAATTCCCTAAGACCTTTGGGTCATGTAATGTCTCTTAATCCTTTTGGCCATGTAATCACTAAGCCTATGAGCCTTGTAAGGGTCTCTCTGAATTCCTTGAATGGGGGGTTATCAAAAATCAATAAAAATGAAGGCCTAAGTGATTCATATAACATAGGCTGATAATGTGTTGTGTGTTTTGAAATATTAACATGGTATAGTATATAAATAATGTATAAAATAAAATATCATTCACTAAAATTCATCAAAGAAAACTATTTTACTAAAAAAAGGTTCATAAAAACTAATGGGGTAACATTCTGCCCCCTTTAAAATAAATTTCACACTTGAAATTCATCATTCTGTTAAAAAAATTATGGATTCTTCTACTTCATGATATCCAAAAAATTTCATGTAGCTTCCTTTAACTAGTGATTTATCCATAAAACTCTGACCATGTAAGTGGTCTTGTTTCATATAACATTATTTCTACAATCCATAATTTCAACTGCTTACTCCTCATGTGATAAAACCTTCTCCAGTGGTATGAACTCCGAATTTAGTATATATCCATGGTTAGGTATAGAATTCCCCCGAATAGATACATATAAAACTAATAGAATTGAGAGACATTTAGAGGAAGTGTCAAGTGATAAACTACCATCCCAATAAGATCAAAAAATTCAAAGAAACATATAAACCTAAGACTTAATTTACTATTCATTCTGAATCTCATAGCATTATTATAGGGATAGATTCATAGAAACACCTTCTCACAAACATAAAAATATATATCACTTCCTTAGCTAGAAGCATAAATTTTTTCAAACTTTGAGCTTCTTTGAAATGCTTCTGAATGGTTCTAACCATCTCATATATTTATTTAGTGATCTTAGGTCCTAATAGAATTATTTCTCAAACTTCATCCCAACACATCAGAGCTCTACATTACTACCTATAGAGGTATTCATGAAAAAAACATCTAAATTCTTGTGTAAAATCTGTTTTTGTAAGAAAAGGCAACAACATGATGGTGTTTCTCTCATGTACCTTGGAAATCCAAATAAAAATATCATAACATAAACATTAGGGATTCATTTATTGTTTCATACTAACCATCTTTATGTGGATGATAAGTAAAGGGGGAACACAATGATATATGAATTTATTTATAAATACTTCACCAATGAATTTCATTAAATCTCTTATACCAATATTATAGACTAGAATGTGGTACTCGATGCATTCATTCCACATCTTTAATGTATATCATTTCAATCTGGTCTAGAGAAATGTCTTCTCAGATAGAAATGAATTGTGTTGACTTAGTAAGGTTATCGACTAATACCTATATAACATTAAACTGTTTATTTGTTTCAGGGAGTCCAATAACAAAATCCATAGTTTTTTTCTTTAATTTCTATTATGGTACGGTAATTCAATGTAACATCCATTATAATTTTTTTTCTATTATCAAAAACTTGTTAGAATACTAAGAATAAACATATAGAATCTATGATATCTCTCTTAATTTCATCCCACTATTTTTATTCTTTCAAGTCTTTATACATCTTCGTACTTCCAGGATGAATAGAGAATGAAGAACTATGAGATTTCTCTAACATCTCATTCTTTAAAATAGGTATGGAAGAAACACATACACAGTTCTTAAACCTTATCATTTAATTATGATCAAGGTTATAATAATATATTATTATCTTATTTGTATGACGATAAATTTTTAGAAGTGGAATATGAAAGACTATATGATTTCTGTCTATATTTCAAGTTATGTGTCCTGCCAAAGATATTTTCCACAAGAATGTGGTTTTTTATTTTTTCTTGATAAAAGTGCATAATGAGGCTTCCTATAGGAAGAAGTTAATACTTCGAAAAAATTAGGATAATGCAATTCTAGTTGGCAGCAAACAACCCCCCCTTGACATGGACAAAAAACATGTTAGTGATGGTTCCATTCGACTGGACGAGGAATCTCCTCAAAAGGTGGAGATCATGACTTAGGTAGATCAGTCTGATGAAAAATAGTTATTGAACCATGTAGACGATGAATGCAGGTCTAATTTGGTTGGATTAGGGCTGTGAAATAGAAATTCAATTATCAGGAAATGTGAGTAGATTTTACTAATCAGTCTTATAATAGAAGATCACCACACCCTAGGTATGAGTGAGAATCCTTCAAAGATCCAAGAGGAAATCCATAAATTAAGAGAAACACTAGTCATCCATGGAAAATGGGATGATATATATGGATATTACCCAAAACATATTTCCCCTATATAATAAGTTTCTAAAGAAAAAAAGTTATTGTTGATGATGAAGGCTTCTAACATGTCCCTCTATGGAAATTAATACATAAAAAAGACTACTCATATTTAAATCTTACCATGGTTACCTAGTCCCATGAATCCTTAGATTCAGAATCAGATTGGTATGATGAATATGAAAATTCTTATAATTTTTATTATAATCTTTGATGTTTCATTCATTATGGGTTTTCTTCGCATGAGGGCATAATTGCTTGTATGAACCCACACATATTTCTTTGTATTTAATTTTTCTTTTAATAAAATGGTGTTTTATTTTCATATTAAAAAAAGGTTTAACTCAGTAGCATTTCTAGACTTCTTTTTTATTTCTACATATACCTTTTGTGTCTCTTTAATCCTATCTTTGATAGAGGATTAAAAATTCAACTACGAAAGATATGATTTATCACCTTCCATTAAAATTTTTGGATCCCTACTTTTCAAATCCAAAAATATTAGATCTTTTTTGATCCTTATCATGGATAATATAGAATAATCCATTTGGACTCAAAGAATCAGCCACCTTTTTCTCTTTCCAAGTGTAGTAATGTATTTCGCAGTTATATTGATTTATCATATCCAACAATCGTTAATGGAGCATGTTCAATACTTTCTATTTGATTTGATATTTAAAAAATTTATGATTGTTATATATATATCAAAAAAAATTCATAAATATAATTCCTTTGTGTCTTTAATGAAAAAATTACTGTTTTTATCTCCCAATCAAGAGTTGGGTCATTTTTCATGTGAATCTTCAAATATTGCGAGACATGAGCGATAACCATGTTATTATTCATAATATCACATACCAATACCTTCTAGGATTCATCACTATAGATTCCAACCCCTTCATTACTACAATGTAATGTAACTACAGGTGTGTTGACCAACATTCTCTTTCGTTCATACAATTTTCCTCGAATTCATATGTCCATAGGAACTTGGGAAACATTCATGTTAACATGGTAATAAGATTAAATAGTTATGAGAAATTATCCACAAACCATCAATTATATCCATCTAAACCAAAAAATTATTAGATATCAGTCATCAAGGTTTTCTAGTTCATTATTCAATTTCCTCTGTAATTGATTGTTCTACTATTATACCATCTCTTTAAATTATATAACTCAAAAAATGAAACCTTTTCCATCTAAAATTCAAACTTTGTAAAATTTTCATTCAATTTATCCTTCCTCCGAGACTTTAGAACAATAATAAAGTTGTATTAACTTTATTCCTTTCTCAATGAATATATTGTAATATCATATATATATATATATACAACCCAAATTTTTTTGAGGTAATATCTAAATATTATATTCATCAACTCCATAAAGATAATCGGGAATTATTAATACATAAAGGAATCACTGTACACTCATAGTGACCATGCCTTATATGAAATTTTTTCTTGGGTATATCCCACTTATTGACACCCAATTTACTATATGCAAATTGATGAACATTCTTTTGAAATTATTGAGCTCCATCCCGCAGATCAAAAATGTCAATAATACATTGAATAATATACTTGTTCTAAATAATGATCTTGGTTAAATGCCGAAAATCAATGTAGAGTCTCATTGATCTAGATTTATTTTTCACAATAAGAAATGGTGTATCATAAGGTGACACACTTTCTAAATTAATCCCTTATCAAGGTATTATTGTAGTTTCTTTTTTAATTCATGTAACTCAGTTTGGGTCATTCAATATGATTTATTTTGAATTATTTTTGAACTAGGTATGAGTTCTATTTAGAACCCAACTTCATGTCTTAGTGGAGGATTGGAAGATACTCTATAAATTCATCCCTAGGTTTCAGAAAAATTGGCATATCATCAATGTTGAGTTTCCCAAAAACCATTAGAGAAAGACACACCGTCAAAATGGGAATTAAGACCCATACACTAGATGTAATCTCTATTGGATGTTTATACATATCTTCACATTGATATATAATCGTATGTTTATTTAAAATTTAAAATGTAACATTATTTTATTTGGAATTAGTGTGGGATTTATGAAGAGAAAGTCAATCCATGCCTAATATGATGTTGAATTCAACCAAAGGATGAATGAAAATATTTTTAGGAAGCATATTCCCACTAACATCAATCAGATAGGAATCATAGACATGATCTAAAATCGTCATACCTTTAGGGTCTTTCACTAAAAATCCAAAATCTAATCATTTGTGAGGAATAATAATACCCTTAGAAAATTATTTAGATATGAAAGAGTGGTTAGATCCATAATCAAATAATACATTAGATGTTATATAGTGGATGGTAATTTTATATTTCTCCATATCTCTATCACTCCCCTAATCAAAAAATGTGATCACATGATATTCCCTCTTTTCCCTCTATATAAGAGGTTACAAATTCTGATTATCCTCACTAGCCATCAGGTTTGTGAACATGCTATCTTAATTCCCATTCACCTTACACTAGAAGTAATCATGTGTGGGAGGTTAATTATTTAAATCTTTACCTATATTTTCATAATTATCCAACTTCATTCCATCACTATGGGAATCAATTTCCTAATGTCATTCCCTCCCACATGTAAACAATTTATTATACCCCATAAGATAATTCTCTCCGTGCTTCATTCCCCACTTAAAGCATAAAGGATGGATCGTTTTCTTCTCTCCATGGTTATTTTTTTTACTTTGATCTCTATATTAAATTTCTTGTTAAACCCATGATATTGATAATTAACTCCAACCATAATTTTATCCTTGATCTCACAAAACACAATATCATCAATGATACTAATGTGTCTTATAGATAGCTCCCTTCTGAGACATTCCTTTACCCCAAAGAAATACGGATCAAACTTACATTCTTTTTTGGTTTATAATACCAAAAGAATAATTCATAAGCCTTGTAAAATTATCTTCACAAGTATTGACGGATTCATCATCCTTTTTCTTTAAATCTATAAAATCATTTTCCATCATCATTCGATAAAAATGAGTAAATTTCATACTGAAGAATAATTTATTAAACACATCCCAATCCACTGATTCAATTTCATATTTCTTCATCATATTCTTGATTAGAGTCTACCACTAGTCATCTTCACCTTCTAAATAATAAACAAACACAATGTCTTTTTCATATTCTAAACATTTCATAATAAAAAATATATTTTTAGTGGTATTCATCCTTTTTTTATCCACAGGTGAATTAGAACACTTTCTTAAATATGGTGGGTGTTTCCTCATGGATTACATAATATAATGATGTTCCCTCCTATTCTCATTTGGAATTCCATCATGATTCATGGCTAGTGAACATTTGGTGATCATAACAATGACATTTTTCATTCCATCTCCCATAGAATTTAGTTATCAAGAGTAAAATAATGGAATTGATCATCACAATCACCATTAATTTGGTTCCTTTAGTTCCATAAATTGGCTAAAGGAAAAAACATAGATTAAGAAATATTTATCATAGTGAAGAACCATGTATTCATGAAAACCCACATATAGGATATTTACATTATGACACATTCTTGAATCAATGACACCCTAGGTTTATACTTGTTTATTCATAGAAAACACATATTTAAATTATTCATGATTGTTTAGGAAGATTTTGTGAATCCCCAAAGCATATACCCCAGGAGTTTCATACTAGTTATACAACAATACCCATTATTGTGCATCAGTTCCTGATAGAGTATAGATTAATACATGTTCTTTTGATTGTTGTTACCCGAATGTACATCAGTTCCATTGGCACATAAACTTTTATTATCCAAACATGGATGAATTTATTGGAAACCACTTTCTCTATCCTTTACCAAAATTCCAGTATATTTTTATATAATATTCTTTATCCTTATACTTATTTGTAGTCCTATTCTGAGGGTTATCACTAATGATTTTCCATAATAGTTTCCAATTATTTACAGAAATTTTAATTTTATACCAACTATAAAGACCATCAATTTACATAAATAAAAAATATAACAATTTTTTGGAATACATAATAAAATACAAAAATATATTTCCAAATACCTTATAAGTTTAATGTCTTTAGAAACATGGAAGCATAAACACTGGTACATAAGTGAGTTACACAATACCCCACTAGGTTCTTCATGACCAAATCCCTTCATAGACAATTTATAAATAATACAATTCTTCATAAACTAGTGAGAGGAAACATAAAAATGGGTTCTCACATATGTTAAGTAATGGTAAAAATGGAGATATGTAAGCATAAAAATTAGAATAAGGGTATGATAATGTTATCATAACATTAGAATATCATTCCATGACTATAAATGATCATAAATATAAATCATGGAATAAATATTTGAAGTTCATAAGACATAAATCCTAAGGTAATCAAGAAAATTATCAATTAAATGATAACATATTAATAAGATATAGAAATGTGGAAAATACATAAAATGTAATATCATTCCCTATAAGTCAAGGAACATTAACAAAATATATCATAGAACATCATCCAAACAACACCTACTAAGAGTGAAATACCAACATCTTCAATTGTAGTCTTTTATTTATAAGGGATTAGGGAACCCCTTCTTCCTATAGTTGATCAGGTTTCCCATTCATCCCATAGTGGAATAGGTTTACCCTTCTTCTCATAGTGTATCAAGCTTGTCAACTTGTTTTACATCATTATCTCATGACATATAAATCATTACCCAATAAATTGGTGGTAGATATGGGTCTCAACTATCCCTTAATAAAATAAAACACATATATTCCACATGGTCATAAAAAATCACCATATCCTAACCCATAAAAATTTATGAGTTTTATTAACATCATACCAATCTCCCTAAAATAAAATGGGTATCATAAACATTCAATCATATCATAAGCTATTGAAAATAAATAGGTTTCATAATAATTTCATCAAAGTATAATCTTTTAAGAGAAGTGGGTTTCATAATCATATAACCTGTGAAACATAAACTAGTTTGATAAACATATAACCAGTGAAATAGAAATGGGTATCATAAACATCGTACCATCAATACCTAAACAATTCAGAGAATGAATGTGAATGGAAACCCTAGATAATATTCATAGAAAGGCATGAGTAAGAAACAAAATTAATCTTATATAGAAAATAATTTTGAAATATGTTTTTACAATTATTTCTTGATTAAAATATCCTTTCTAATTTGAAAATTTCTTATTAAAGCAGAACATTTTTTGAATACCCTTTTTCATTGAAAATAGTTTAAAAAATTATAAAGGAAGAAATGAATCCCATACATAATTTGAAAATAAATCATCCTTGAAAATGAGATTATATATAACATTAAAATAATTTTAATAAACATTTTGAAAACATTTTTATTTTGATATAAAATATTTTCAACTCAAGAGAGAAACAAAATTCATATTTTAAAAAAACTTATTCTTCATTTTTGTTGAGTCAAAAGTTCTCTTTTGACTTTTATGTCTTGTTTTGGAAATCAAAAATGTATTCATATATACTTATCGTACTGAGTATACTTATCGTACTAACTATGTTTATCGTACTTACTATGTTTGTCATACTGACTTTGTCAATCACACTGACCCAGTCATTCATACTGAACCTGTCAATCATAATAACTCTGTCAATCGTACTGACCCTTTAAATTGTACTGACTCTGTTAATCGTACTGACTCTGTCAATCGTACAGACTCTGTCAATCGTAATTACTCTTTCAATTGTATTAACATTGTCAATTGTATAGACTCTGTCAATCGTATTGACTTTTTTGAATCATACTCACTTTGTATCATATCAATACATTACACTAAGTAATACTTATAAAACTCATATTTTACATTTATCAAATGTTTGTTTTTTATCCTTTATAAACAAATTTCAATCGTACCCATGATTATCATCTTCATATATCTATTGTTTTAACCAAAACGATGTCGCAGAGTTAGTTATAAACTAATCAAAATGATTTCATGTTTTCTATTTCAATATGACTGTTATAATGCCAGGTGTCCAAGTCCCTCCATGTTTTTCGGAGAAATATGACCGTTGGAGGAAATGTGACCATTTTAACTTAAGGCCTATAAATAGGTGTTCATTTAAACCTGAGAAGTAAAAATGAGAGACTTTTGATCATTCTGTGCTACTATAAAGTTCTAGAGAGAGACGTTGTGACTTATCTCTTGCTTTGTGCGAAATCCTTGAAATTGAAAAATGTGAACGACTCGTTCTTAGTTTCTGTATTACAATAAGTGAATTGTTTTTCTTTCTGTGACTGATTAGGTGATAACTATCAAGGGATTCTTAGAATAGGTAGATGGTGCTACCGATCTTCATATCAAGGGATTTTAATTTTTTTAAAGATAGAGGTGTCGATTTCCTACAAAATCGATGGCTTGTAGGGATAACAAGATAGACGTACTGATCATCGTATTGAGGGCTTGTGGGGATAGCAAGACAGACGTACTGATCATCATATCGAGGGCTTGTAGGGATAGCAAGACAGAAGTACTGATCATCGTATCGAGGGCCCACCAAGGTAGTGGTAAGACAAACCCCTTATCATAGGTGAAAGGATACCCTTCTCATTGGGTCAAAATAATTGTAATACTTTTACATTTCCACTGCCATTTGTTTTAGTAAGGGAATTTATTATTTCCTTTCTTCATTCCATATTCATTTTTAATTTCTTCAATTACAATCATACTATTACATATTGTATCGATTGATTCGATGCGATTTATAGTAGAATCCTTCACTATTGTATTACTCTGATTATTGTATTCATTTTTAATACACATGATTTACTTTTCTCCTAGTATTACATCATATCATACCTTTAACTCCATGTCATTTGTGGTTAATTTTATTTGTTGTTAATTGTATTAGTTTTAGATCATTTAAACTAATTTCTTAAGTGATTAAGAATAATGTTTTTAAACCTACAATCCACCCCCCCCTCTTATTTTGTTCCATATAATATACATATACATATATATATCAATCCAACAATTGGTATTAGAGGAGGTTTCCACTGATTTGTATTAGTATCCCTATTTCTTTCTTTCAAATTTCTATTTCAACTATTTACTGCACTAACATGTGGAGTGGAAAAGATTCTGTTCTATTAGATGGATGGGATGAATATTAGATCAATTGAAAATCTAAATACAACTAGACCACCTATCTTTGATGGGAATGATTATGAGTACTGAAGTGATCGAATTAATACATTTGTTATCAATATTGGTGTTGATGATTTTATTATGCTTACTGGAGGTTACAAAATTCCGGACAAAGAAGTCAGTACTTTCACCAATCAAGAAAAAAAAACATCAACTGAATTAAAATGTATAAAATACATTTCTATGTTTTATGACCAGGAATATATATAGTCAGATATCATCTCGTGAAGCAACCAACTATATTTGGAAGAAATTACAAGTCACACATTTTGGTACATCTATAGTTATAGAAACAAGAAGACAAATGCTTCAAGCAGAGTATCATGGATTTATTTTTCCTTATGAAGATCCAGTATGTAAATTTCAACAAAGATTTATGACAATTGTCAACAGTTTACAATCTGTTGGAGAAAAATGTCTTCATGATGAAGCTCTTGTATACAAAATTATTGATATAATTCCAAATGAATGGGAGTCAAAATGAACAGCTATTGATGAAAACAGAAAAGTTTCCTAGATTAATCTTTATGAACTCTTTGGAACTATTCTACATCACGAGACAAGAATGAAGAGAGATGATGATTTTAATAAGAGGAAAAATGGAAATGGAAGTGTAGATTATACTACTACATCCAAATCTAAAACACCTAAAAGGATAACAAGATCCAAATCTATGAAAGTTGTTATGTTAGAATCAAGTGATTGTGATCATTCAGATAATGAGTTAGCCAATCTTGCTCAAAGGATAAACAAGATTTTGGGAAATAAAGACTTACAATACAGATTCAAAAAGAAATATAGGAAGGATATGAAAGATTAAGAGGTAACTTGTTATGAGTGCAAGAAAGTAGGTCATATAAGACCTGATTGTCCTTTGCTGAAGAAAAAAGATAGAAAGGAGAAACATTCTGAAAGAAAGAAGAAAACGTATTACAAGGTAAAGACAAAGAATGTATTGAAGGCCAATGATACTTGGAGTGTAAGTGGTTGGGATTCATCAGATGATTATTCAAGATATAAATCCTCAGGACAAAGGAATAATGGACTTATAGCCAGACTACCAATTGAAGATCATTGTTTCATGGTTAAGGTACACAATGCTGAAGATATTAAAAATGTATCCTTAAATGAAAATTTTACTGATAATAAATATTATAAATCATCAAATGACGAGTCTTTGTCATCAGAAGATAATACATAACCTTCATTTGAATAAGTGTCTACGTTTGATAAATTACTTGAGAATGAAAATTCTAAACTCAAGAAAAAGCTTGATAAAACAAATTCTAGAATTTAAATTTTAACCTAAGAAGTATCAGATGATTCTAATGATCTTGATATGAAAACTTCGGATTTTGAATGTATTTTAAAAACCATTGAGAAAGTCA
The DNA here is from genome assembly GCA_963277665.1 of Viscum album. NCBI lineage: Eukaryota > Viridiplantae > Streptophyta > Magnoliopsida > Santalales > Viscaceae > Viscum > Viscum album. The sequence goes on along the minus strand of OY728139.1, from coordinate 112,663,911 downwards.
AGTCTGAAAAGAATAAAATTTCCAAGGATCTAGAAAATGTAATTTCTAAGAAAAATGTTTTTGAGCCTAACTCTAGTTCGAAATCAAATGTTTTGGAGGATAAAAACATAGTTTTAAATCTAAAGTCAGAAATTTTTTCTTTGAATTTTTTTTTGTCAAACTTTACTTATGGCAAGGAAAACTTTGATAAAATGTATTCTCAAATTCGACCTTTGAGAAATCATTCTGGTTTTTGTTATACTCATTATAAACCAATTTGTAGTAATAACTATTTTGTTCCTCAAAGTACCCCATTTTTTACTAAGTGTCAATGTGGTGGACACTGAAAAAGACATTTTTCTCTTAATAAAACTCAATCATTAGGATTTCATAAAGCTCATTTTTTTTTTAAAAATATGGATTCTTAAAATTCTTTTATCTAGCCCTTCTGGATCCAAACAATTTTGGATTCCAAAAAACTAACTGTTTCTTTTTCAGGAAAATAAGAAGTGTACCAACAAGAATATTTGGTACATGGATAGTGGTTGTTCTCATCACATGATTGGAAACAATGATTTCTTTGAAAATATTATCGAAACAAAAGGTGGAAAGGCTACCTTCAGAGATAATTCTCAAGTAAAGATTGTTGGAATAGGTAATATTGTTTTTCTCAGAAAAGTTCTTATATCAAATGTTTTCTTTGTTAAAGGTCTTAAGAACAATATCATCAGCATAAGTCAATTATGTAATGAGGGATACCTTGTGAATTTTAGAAATGATAAATGCTTAGTTCACAATTCCAAGGATGAATTCATTCTATCTTCCCATAGGCAAGATAATTTATACACTGTAATCATAGAAGACCTTAGAAGTCAAAATTTACCTTGCTTAAGTGCAATAGAAGACCAATCATGGCTATGGCATAGAAGACTAGGATTGCAACCTAAGAAACCTTTGTATACTTTCAATGGAAAGACTTGTAAAGGGACTACCAGATCTTAGATATGATTCTTCACAAGTCTGTGATCCTTTTAAATTTGGAAAGCAACATAAAACTAGCTTTAAAGCAATTAATGATGTATCAACTTCTAATGAATTACAGCTAGTGCACGTGGACCTTTTTGGTCCTTCACAAACTGGAAGCATTAGAGGCAAATACTATGTATTTGTTTAAGTTGATGACTTTACTAGATTTAGATGGGTCTATTTTCTAACAAAGATATCTGAAGCATTTTTCTATTTCAAAACTTTTAGATCCCAAGTTAAAAATGAGAAACACCTGCCATTGATAAATATTCATAGAGATCAAGGGGGTGAATTTTAAAATTCAAATTTTGAAACTTTTTATAGTAAGAAAGGTATTACTCACATTTTTTCATCACTAAGAACTCCTCAGAAAAATGGTGTTATTGAAAGAAGAAATCGCATTCTTCAGTAAATGAAAATTACTATATTGAGTGATTACTCTATTGCTAATAATTTTTGGACTGAAGCTGTTAGTACTGCTTGTTATAATATAAATCATGTTTTAACTAGAAATTATCTTAATAAAACACCTTCTGAACTGTGGACTGGCTGAAAATCTAAAGTTTCATACTTCAATGTTTTTGGATGCAAAGTATTCATTCTGAATACAAACAAAAATCTACACAAATTCACACAAAAATCTGATGAAGGAATCTTTCTAGGATATTCTACAACTTCTAAGGCTTATAGAGTTTTCAATAAAAAATACTTGTACTATTGAAGAAATTGTACATGTTAAATTTGATGAAACTAATCATTTTGTTATCAAACAACCCCAACCTACATCTTTGCATGTATTTTCAAAAACTGATCATCAAACTTTATTAGAAGATCCTTCTGATAAGGAAAATGTTCAAGAAAGTATTTCTGAAACTTTTACACCAACATATTTTCTACCATATGTTGATGAACAGGTTTTTCAAATCCCAAATCAATTGCTTCTTAGTAATCATCCCAGTGATAACATCATTGGCGATGTAAATCAACTTGTAAGGACCATAAATTCCATGAGAAATTAAATAGAACATCTTTCCTTTCTTTCCCAATTCAAACCTAAAAGTACAAGTGAGTCCTTAGGTGATGATGATTGGATTAAACAATGCAAGATGAACGAAATGAATTTGAAAGGAATCAAGTCTGTACTTTAGCTGAAAGACCGAAAAAAACAACTGTAATTGGTGTAAAATGGGTTTTCAGAAATAAATGTGATGAAAATGGAATCATTGTAATAAATAAATCAAGACATGTTTCTAATGACTATAATCAACTAGAGGGAATAGACTATGAAGAAACATATGCTCCAGTATCTGCACTTGAATCTATTTGTATTCTATTAGCCTTTTCAACATAATTTAATTTCAATATATTTCAAATGAATGTTAAATGTGCTTTTCTAAATGGTTTTGTCAAAGAATAAGTTTTTTTCAAACAACCCCTGGTTTTCAAGACTCAAAATATCATAATCTTGTTATCAAACTTACCAAAGCTTTAAATGGCCTTAAACAAGCCCCTAGAGCATGGTATGATAGACTTACATGATTTCTTTTTCAAAACAATTATGCAAAAGGTACAGCGGATCCAACCCTTTTTATAAAAATGGAAAATAAAAATGTTTTGATTGTTCAAATTTATGTTCATGACAACATATTTGGATCAACACAACAGTATTTAACTAATTATTTTGTAAATTTAATGAAATCTAAGTTCTAAATGAGTGTGATGGGTGAGTTAACAATCTTTTTAGGCTTTCAAATTTCAAAAAGCTAGAAGAAACATATATATATATATACATAAGTATATTAAATCTTTACTCAAAATGTATGGATACGAAATTACTAAATCTATCAGAAATCAAATTGGTACCTCAAATACACTTGATCTAGATGAAACTGGGATACCAGTAGATCAATGAACTTTTAGAGGTATGATAGGACATTTTCTATACTTGACTGCTAGTCAACCAGACCTAATGTTTTCTATATGCTTATGTACAAGATAACAATATAATCCAAAAGAGTCTCATTTAAAAGCCGTGAAAAGATTCTTTTAGTATTTAAAAGAAACTATGGATTTAGGACTTTTTTATTTGTCTGTAAATGATTTTGTTTTAAAACGTTTTTCCAATTCTAAATTTGGTGGTTGTACAATGGATAAAAAGAGAACATCTGGAACATGTCATTTTATAGGAGATTACTTGGTTTCTTGGTCCTGGAAGAAACAACACTCAGTAGCACTTTCCCCAGCTGAAGCTGAATATGTAGCAGCTAGAAGTTGTTGTGCTCAAGTGTTGTGGATGCAACACACACTCACTGGCTATGGATTGAGTTTTTCCAAAACTCAAATTCTATGTGATAATAAAAGTGCCATAGATCTTAGTAAAAACCCATCACATCACTCTCGTGCAAAACACATAGATATTAGGAATCACTTTCTTAGAGATCACACACTAAAAGCAGATATTATTTTACAATTCATCGGAATGTGAGAACAACTTGCTGACATTTTTACAAAACCAATACCTTCCGATAGATTTTAGTTTATAAAACAAAATCAAGGAATGATTACATTGAAATAATTATTCATTTCTACTTCATTTTTTTCAATTATACTTAAATTAACCTCTTCTTAAAATGGGGAGAATGTTTTTCCTTTACCTTATATATTTCATAATCATTTTCTTCTTTATTCATTTATTATTTTGGTTTTCAATATTTCTGATTATCATTTTGATTATTTGGTTGTTGTTTTAATCTTCTTTCATCTAGTTTAACTAAGTATCATATTGACTTTGTTTTCTATCGGCATTCTAACCTATGGTAACAACTTTGTTTTCCATCAGCACGTCAACCTATGTTAACAAATTTGTTTTCCATTAGCACGTCAACATATGGTAACAACATTGTTTTCATCGGCATACCAACCTATGGTAATGACTTTGTTTTCCATCAGCTTAACAACCCATGGTAATGGCTTTGTTTTCCATCGGCTTGACAACCTATGGTAATAACTTTGTTTTCCATCATCTTGACAACCTATGGCGATGAATTTGTTTTCAATCGGCTTGACAAACAATGGTAATGACTTTGTTTTCCATCATCCTGACAACCTATGGTAATGACTTTGTTTTCCAATGCCCTGACAACCTATGGTAATGAATTTGTTTTCCATAGGCTTGACAACCTATGTTAATGACTTTGTTTTCCATCATATTGACAACCTATGGTAATGAAATTGTTTTCCATCGTCTTGACAACCTATGGTAATGATTTTGTTTTCCATCGTCTTGACAACCTATGGTAATGACTTTTCTTTCCATCGGCTTGACAACCTATGGTAATGACTTTGTTTTCCATCAGCTTGACAACCTATGGTATTGACTTTGTTTTCCTTCATCTTGATAGCCTATGGTAATTAATTTTTGTTTCATCGATCTCACAACCGATCGTATTCTTTATCCTCGTACGCTTGATTTTTCATTCACTATGTTAATACTATTAAACCAACAATTTCCACACAATCTTCGATAGGTACATTCTTTCCTTACATTGTATTGTTTTTCTTACTTTTTATTGTTTCTTGTTTTATAAAATAAATCTTTAAATCATAACCGTTGGTTTACATTTCTTCAAATCTCAACTATATAATATCAATGGTCATGCTTTATTCACCTATAAATAGACCCCCTTCCCAAATCCACACTCGTTTTTCAGAATTCTTGGCGATGCTCTTCCCCTTTCCTATAAGACTCTGTACGATCTTCCCTTTTCTGAATCTATATGTCCCAATCCTCTGCCAATACTCCGGCCAAAATGTCTTCAAAAACATTTTCAGAGAAGGACTTCATCAGAGAAAGGTTAGTTTCTCGGGACATCTTTGATATGTATGATTCAACAATCAGGAGGATTTTTTTGTTTCAAGGATGGGAACATATTTGTGTCGAAAAACCTATATCTCAAGATCCGATTCTTGTTGATGAAGTTATTCAATTCTAAAAAACCATGTCTTTTGACAAAAATATGATGATAAACATTGTTGTGTATGATAGAAAAATCTCAATTCCTATGAAACAAGCATCCCACTTTCTAAATGTCTCAACAGAAGGTGATTCTTTATGTCCATCTTAGAAACTACCAGAGGAAGTTGGTACGTTTAATAAAGAATGTTCTGAAAATTCTTTGTTTCTTATAGATGATGGGAAGATAAAATTAACTCATTTATCTCCAGATAATAGGTTTGTGGTCCTTTGGATGCATGGTTTTCTTATCCCAATGAAAGGGGTTAGAAAAACTCTTAGAGTGTATGATATTTTTATGCTAGACTATCTTGTAAACATGAGAATGGTAAATTTCATGGGGTAAATTTTTGAAACAGTCAAAAATGTCAAGTCATGAGTGATAAAGTACCATTTGATTATGTATCCCTCTATTCATACAAAGTTCATTCTGGAGAGCATGATGTTTTATAATATTCCTTTGAAAGGTAAACTGAAAGAGCTGAAGCCTTCCTAGATAAGTATGAATATGTTGAAGAAGTTGTATGTTTGTTTCGATGAAAACTCAAAGCATTTTTTCAATGATGTAGAAGCTGAATCGACACAAAATCAATCGGCACCAAATCAGTCAACACCTTTTCCAATTGAAGATAATCTAACTATTTATGTTCCTCAAACGTCAGATCCGAAAACCAGTTCTACGCTAAAGAAGAAACCTAAATACAATAAGGAGGTTGTGGCCTATTAGAGGAAAGACAAAGAACAAAGAAAAGAAGGCGATCCTAAGTTCAGTCTTGATCCAGCTAAAGCTTTTTATGAGAGGATAAGGGTAGAGGATACCCTTAAGTCTGAAAATCAAAAGAAGACTCTTTTGAAAAAGAAAACCCAAGACATTGATGTTTCTAAAATCATGAAAATGGTTGAGAAGGATAGTGCTAAACTAATAGGATAAGTGCACCAAGAACCTATCGGAGAAAGACATCCAGAAAAATAGAAAGGGAAATTTTTTTTGAAAGAAGTGCTAGAAGTTGATAGAGTTGATGAAGAGGAAGAATATTTTCCTTAGGAATTTCTTCAGTGTAGAAAAAAGAGCAGAGAGTAATCTTTTCAAAAGCAAAGTTAAAGTATTCAAGAGGTTACTCAAGCCGATCAAGCGCTATCTGAATCCCTTGAAACTCCAGATTGAATTCCTTCCCAAGTAATGGAAGGTGCTCAATCTTTTCATACCGAAAAAGTAATTGTTATTAGTGACAAAGTGGAAGAAGAAAGAAAGGTGAAAGAAAAAGTAAAAGGAAAACATCCAATTGAAGACTCAAACTGATCAAATGAACTGGATTCGTATGATGAGGATACTGATTCAGAACACACAATTTCTTTAAAGAAGAGTGATTACATTGTTCATGTTTTGAGGAGGCTTGAGAAAACCATTCCCAATTTTCTTAGATATGAAGTGAAAATCTATTTCATCACTGACAATCAATGGAAGAAGTTTGGTTCTGTAAGAGAACCGAGAAAGAGAGTATTTTCAATTGAAGCTGATTTAAAAGTATTATTTGAAAGTTCAACTTCTGATAAGAAATCTTGGAATAGAATGAATAAGTGTTCATAAAAAACAGAAATCTCTATGAATGATCATGAAATATCAATTGAATACTTAAGGAGGCTTTAACATGATTTTAATATTGCATTCAATAAGCTTGACAAAGAAACCCTTGAAAGGATGAATTAGATATCAACAACTCATGGAGCTGATATTCTGTAACAACTGGGTCCTGGTGACAGCACAACCACCCCGCCTTAACATGGTCGTCGGGTCCTGGCCTACCGGGTACCCCCAGTTGCCCCCGCAGACACGTGGGGCCCATCCCAGGGTCCACCCACGTGCCCAAACGGGTCATCTGACTAATGATTGTCCCCACAGGCCAACACATGTCCTTTCCAGTGTGTTTTGTCCTCACTCACACACACCCTGAGAAACTTCCCAAGAGGTCACCCATCCTGATCACTACTCCAGGCCAAGCACGCTTAACTGTGGAGTTCTAATCAGACAGGCTCTCGAAAAGGAAGGTGCACCTTGTTGACATGAGTCATATCAATTAGTCACTTAACCCTTTATCATTTGGGGATGTTACAATCACCCCCCTTTAGAGTACAACTCCCTCGATGTGGGCCCTACATCTCAACCCAGGTAGTGCACCGCACTTAAGGCTGGGTTCCTCCTCTGATACCAAATGTAACAACTGGGTCCTGGTGACAGCACAACCACCCCGCCTTAACATGGCCGTCGGGTCCTGGCCTACCGGGTACCCCCAGTTGCCCCCGCAGACATGTGGGGCCCATCCCAGGGTCCACCCACGTTCCCAAACGGGTCATCTGACTAATGATTGTCCCCACAGGCCAACACATGTCCTTTCCAGTGTGTTTTGTCCTCACTCACACACACCCTGAGAAACTTCCCAGGAGGTCACCCATCCTGATCACTACTCCAGGCCAAGCACGCTTAACTGTGGAGTTCTAATCAGACAGTCTCCCGAAAAGGAAGGTGCACCTTATTGACATGAGTCATATCAATTAGTCATTTAACCCTTTATCATTTGGGGATGTTACATATTCCTTCAATACAAGAGCTTCAAAAGAGAATGAATGCTTTTCAGATAGTGTTCTCAAAGGTTTCATCTTTCAAATGTGAAATAGTTTTGTAGAAGAAGAAAAATTATGTGCTATCTAAAGATAATAAGAATTCTCAAGATAGAATTGATACTCTTGAAGAAGTAATCAGAGTCCAAGAAGAGACTATCAAGAATCAGGATCAACTTTTTATTATGAACATGAGGTTCTCAAATCTCAGGGTGATTCTATCTCTAAATACAAGAACGAAATCCAAAACAAGAAAGTTGTTCTTCATGAGCTGATGAAGAATGAAAAAGAAAGAGAGAACAAATGAGAGTTGTTGTATCTTTCTTTTCTCATTTCTACAATTCTATAGACCTTTGTTATCTCAATAAGATTTATGTCATCTTTCCCACTGTCTTGCATTTCTTTTCACAAACTCTTTCGGGAAGCTCAAGATTACCCCATTCTTTTTGTAAATCACAAAGGGGGAGAATATTTTATAAAGTGAAAATGTTTTTATCAAATACTTCTAAATCAAGGAAAATCTACGAATACAATCCTTAGTTATGTACATACCTAGGGGGGTTATTTTTATTAAATTTCATATTCAGAAGAGTTTTCAATAACTCAGGGGGAGATAAGTATTTCTTTTTGTTTCTACTTTACGATTTGTGCTTTCCAAAAAGGGGGATATTATTGAGTCAAAAGTTCTATTTTGAATTTTTTGTCTTGTTTTTGAAGTCACAAATGTATTCATATATACTTATCATATTGACTATACTTATCGTACTAACTATGTTTATTATAATAACTATGTTTATTGTACCGAATTTTTCAATAATACTAACCCTATCATTCATACTGAACTTGTCAATCGTACAAACTCTGTCAATCGTATTGACCCTATCAATCGTACTGACTCTATGAATCGTACTGACTATGTCAATCGTACTGACTCTGTCAATTGTACTAACTCTGTCAATCGTACTGACTATGTCAATCGTACTGACTCTGTCAATCGTACTAACTCTGTCAATCATACTGACTTTTTTGAATCATACTCACTTTGTATCATATCAATACATTACACTAAGTAATACTTATAGTACTTTTATTTTACTTTTGTCACATGATTGTTTTTTATCCATTATCAACACATGTCAATCATACCAATGATTATCATATTCATATATCTTTTGTTTTAACCAAAATGATGTCATGGATTTTTTTATAAACTAATCAAAATGATGTCGTGTTTTCTGTTTCAATATGATCGTTTTAATGCCAGGTGTCCAAGTACCTCCGAGTTTTCTGGAGAAATATGACCGTTGGAGGAAATGTGACCGTTGGAACCTGAGGCCAATAAATATGAGGTCATTTTAAGTTGAGAAGTAGAACTGAGATACTTTTGATCATTATGTGATTCTATCAAGTTCTAGAGAGAGGCGATGTAACTTCTCTCTTGCTTCGTGTGAAAGCCTTGAAATTACAAAATTTGAACGTCTCATTCTTATTTTTTGTATTTCAATAAGTTCTTTGTTTTGATTTATGCCATCGATCAGGTGATAATGATAGAGGGATACTGAGGATAGGTAGACGGTGCTACCGATCCTTGTATCGAGGGATTTCAATTGTTTGAACGATAGAGGTGCTGATTACATGCAAAATCGAGGGCTTGTGGGGATAGAAAGATAGACTTACCGATCAACGAATCGAGGGATTACGGGGATAGCCAGACAGATGTAGTGATCATAATATCAAGGGCTTGTGGGGTTTACAAGAAAAACGTACCGATCATCGTATCGAGGGCTTACCAAGGTGGTGGTAAGAAAGACCTGTTATCCTAGGTGAAAAGATACCCTTCTCTTTGGGTCAAAATAATTGTAACACTTTTACATTTCCACTGCTATTTGTTTTAGAAAGTTAATTCTATTGTTTCCTTTTGTCATTCCATATTCATTTTTAATAGTTTCAATTAAAATCATACTGTTACATATTGTAACGATTGATTCTATATGGTTTATGGTAGAATCCCTCTTTATTGTATTAATCTGATTATTGTATTCATTTTGAATACAATTGCTTTTCATTTCTCATAGTATTACATCATATCATACCTTTATTTCCAAGTCAACTGTGGTTAATTATATTTTTTGTGAATTGTATTAGTTTAAGAACATTTAAACTAATTTATTAAGTGTTTAAACACAAACTTTTTAAACCTACAATTCAACTCCCTCTTGTATTGTTCCATCTAATATACATATACATCTATATATCTATCCAACAATTTTATTTGGCAACATATTGTGTAAAAATTGCACAAATACGAGGATAAACCGTGTATACCTAGAAGAGAATAAAATTGATGAGTTTTCTTCAGATATAGATCATATTATTTCATCAATTGAATCAAAATCATAATCAATCCCAATAAATGATGAGATTGTTGCAATTAACACATTCAAATTAGTGACATTGAATCACACTCCCAATATAATAAAATTAAATTAAATGAAACCTAATATATCATTTAAAAATATGTTAATGATATATCATTTCAAATAAATTTATATACACCTTTTAGGTGAATATGGGCGCTTAACCAAACATGTGTCTCAATGAAGGAAAATTTATACCAAACTACCTTACTAACCTGGTAAAATTTGTACCGTAAAAACCCATGAAAAGGATATCATAAAATGGATAAGTAAATAATCATAAAGTTTAGTATAATAATCTTATAATACATTGATGGTAAATATACACACCACAAAAAAAATAGTGGTGAATAAGGTGTATGTCTTATAAAAATATAATTGAGGCAGAAAAACCCTCACATTATATTTTAACTCTCATCAAACTCATTCAAAAAATTTGTATGATAATTGTTATATTATTATTATAAATTTATAATATCACCTTATTAATATATATAATAAAATATATTATTTTATTTATGACATTATATTACCCTTTTATTAACAATTCCATTATAAGGTTACATTTTAGATAAAAACAACTCTGTTTTTCATATGTTTCGATTTGTAATATTTTTTCCTCATACTTATATCATGATTTCCATAATTAAAAAATTGATACAAATATACTATATATTCATTTTATAGGTATTAATAACAATCCATTAAATATATAAATAGAACATGAAAAACACCGTTCATAGAGACGGTCAAGCAAATGTACGCATGAAGGCGGTTTCCATTTTATTATGATATTTAAAGAACTTAAGTAAATGAAGTATATGTATATATATAGTATCAATATATTAGAATAATTATTTCATATATATCATATAATTTTACTAAACCCATCATTATTAAATTATATGTAATGTTTGAATGGTTCTTTTTGCATTGAGGAGGTGGTAGTTTACACATGCACAAACGAAGTAATTCTTTTTACAAAAATTGGAAAGCATGATGGAATGTTTCATATGATAATTATAGAATCATAAAGACATCGTAAATAAAATATATATCATATAATTTTTTTCCTCATAATCCCCAACCAGTAGAGTTGCTGAAGGAAAAGAGAACAACATTGCTTCATATGGTGGTAGTCCTCCATACACACAAACGGTAAGTTCATTAAACATTTGATGGTAGTGTGTGTATGTGAAGGTATAAGCCTCTGATTAAAAACATATAATTATTTTTAGGATACTATTTTTATTATATAATCATGTAATGAAAATAATTGTGTGGTTGTAGATTAAGATAAAACAAAAGATATTGTGGAGGGATGTTACCTCTTCTCTGGGTAACTCCTCTTGGTTTACACCAAAGGGATTACCTGGTTGGGTTAATTCCCAATGATTGGATCCTTGTATTAATAGATGGAATTTGGAAAGATATTTCTGAAGGGTTTGGAGGATCCAATGTTCTTTAGATTTGTGAATAAGTAAGGTTGGGTGGGTGAGTTCCCTTTTATATTGGAGAAAGAGGGGATTTATTCTAAATATTTATAGGAAAACAATATTGAGAGTTCCCCCTTACCTATTGTGACTCCAATAATTGTTCAAAATTTATAAAATATTGGAAATGGTCTAAATATGTCCATCCAATGGATTTATTTACTATTTCTAGGTTACAGGTATCATTTAATTAAAGTTTAACCATGGAGAAAACTAATTTTTACATTAATCATCGTAATTAATTATAATTTCATTAACTTATATTTTTGGTAAAAAGATAATTTTACCATATTATAAATTATAAATTATTATAATTGCAAATATTTAGTCGATTTTTTTCAAATTCCAATCACATAAGTTGCTGAAATTAATTTAAAATTAATCTTTTAGATGGGATGAGATGACATGTATTTATTATGAAAAAGTCCAAATGTTTGAAATTTTTTTATACAAAATATCAATCTGAAATTTGTTCCAATGAAATAATTTGTTTAATTTATGTAAAATTTTACTACTTATATATAAAAACCAAATTAAATTAAAATTCAGCAATATAAATAAAACATTTGAAAATCAGTTTGAAATAAATTTAATATTTTTCACTACTCATCCAAAATTGATGATTTTTATAAAAAACAGAACAATAAACCCCAATATATTTTATAAATTCTCAATTAAAAATTTACATTATTTTATCAAATAAATATCATATTTTTTTTTAAAATTAATGTTATTATTTTTCATAAAATGACATAAAAAAGAACTTCATTCTAGAAAATAGTTTTTTCAAACTTGTAGAGACAATACAAAATATATATATTTCATTATAAATATGGGTTACTTATATAAAAAAATTATAAATTATATTTAAAAATTATTTATTCCCATTCATATTACTATTTTTAATGGATATGTTATAACTGGCATTTTAAAAATAATTCTTATAAAAAAAATTCGTTTCGTAGAAACCCAGTGTTTTCTGTAAAAAAACATAGGTCGGTGTTGTGTTTAGTGAAATATAAACATGGTTTAGCGAATAAAAAAGTTGTACTTAGTGTAATATAAAACTCATGACAAAAAGGAAAATTAATTTATGCTAAAAAAAGGTTCATACAAACATGGGGTGTTACTGTTGTCCTCTAGTTACATATGGTCTCTACATGGACATTTTTGGGGAGTGGGAAAGTCATGCACATTGCAATCATTGTTTATGTCAAGCGGGTGATAAAATCATAACCAATAATTTATACTATTTTCATTTGATCTCATACATCATTTATATGGTAAATATATTGTTACTATCTAGATCTCAATGAGATAGATAAATCCCCCATGGCTGGTTAATGGCCATGGAGGGAGTTCTACTGATGTTAATTGAGTTTCACAACCATGTTGGTAATAGACTATAGAAATCCTCATTTGATGATAGATGATTATAAAATGGGTATGCATAGGGTTTTTAAGGTATTCATTGAAAAAGAACATGCCTATTATTATGTACGTTTTATTACTATTTTTAGCACCCAATTTACATATTCAATTTACATGTACCTTTTTATAATTCTATTTATTATTATTATCTTGTCACTTTCCTCGGGAAATTACTTGATTCTTATATTCAGTTTTATTTTCCCCAACATCTGAATTTATATGGCTAGTAGTAACCTTCTAGGAATTTGTTTCAAAACAGGGTTTGAAGTGGAAATATATTAAAAAATAATGTCATGTTAATTTCTCTAAAGAATATTTTCATATAGTTATATTTGAATATTTATATGATAAAAAAATATTTTTATAAATCTATTTTGAAACCAGTTTTCATTGACTATTTTGGGAAATAAAGGGAATGAATTCTTTGGTGCTTACCTACTGAGTTTTCTCATGGTCACATGGAAATTTTACCCCTAGGTTTCGGTAGAACCAAAATAATTTTCATGTTAAGGTTATCATTATGGTTTCCAATGGAATGGGATGGTTTTGAATATGTGTGGTGATTAAGATCTCCCATAGAGATCATGAATGGTTCTATTTTTCCTTTTTTCTGTATGTTGTTCAAGATTCAATATATTTTTTTATTTATGATCAGTTGTTTATGCGGTCTCTTTCTTTTTTGTGCTCTATTTTATATTAATAATTTGGATATTGGTTAATACCATCAACTATAATTAATTAATAATTTCTATTTCTTATCATCAGTCTATGGGGACCATCGCTGCACATCATGCCTTGGAATGGGTCAGTTCATGTGTCCAGTTTGGTGATTATATGGGTGGGTTTGTGACATGGTCACTATGATTTGGTTTGATAGGAACACAAATAAAATGATGAAAGTGATGGTCCCTTATTTTGGGGTGATTTAGGTCATTAAAAATTATGTTGATTGTGTTGGTACCACTAATGGGGTTTATTGGGGTTACTGAAAATGATGTTAAAAATGAAAATCATTCTTAGTAGGATAATAAGGATTGAAAACAATGATGTGGATGGTGATGGTAACTTGGATTGGATTCCATGGGATTTCCATTAATGATATGGACAATGATAGTCACTCAAATTTTAATCTCATTGATAATAATGATGACATACATGTTGAATATAATTAGGTTGATTATGATCTACTCTATATTTAATTCATCTATTTTGGTATCATTGGGAATTACCAATTTATATTGGGTATATCTCACCAATGTTACTGGATGGGAAACACAAAAATATTTATTCAATGTTGTTTTTCCTAAAACAACAATATATTTTAGTCCAAAAAATAAAAACATAAATTATACACACCTATCTTGGTCTTTGGTGGCATGGGACCCCCATTCCTAATGTTTTTTACATTCTTATAATGCTGCATAGATCATACCATATTGTTCAAAGATATGCACAATTAAAAATCATCAATATTTCCCCACCTCTCATGAAATAGAAATGAGGTGAACTAAGAATAACATACATAGATATTGCCTATTTTTAGATAAACATTCAATACATACCAATATTATAAACACCCCAAATGTATGATCTCATGCTTGGTGGAGGTATGTCCAAATTTAAATTTGAACTTCAATCTCTTACATTTCATTACTCAAATGGTTATGGATTGTATAAGGAGGATTAGTGGTGTCTTGAGGTTTTAGGACATGGAATAAGGGGTAATTTGGCCATCCTATTCTTATTGCATGATTGGAACACAATTAGAAGTGACCCTGCACCTGAACCATACTAGAATGGAGGAGGGGTGCACAATTATATAAATTGTTAAAGGGGGGAAAGTCAACCCATGTAAATTTGGGAAGTGGCATTCCACATAGTTTCTATACAGTTTTCAAATATTTCATGAAACATGGAACCTATTGGACTAAGGTAGGAACATGTCTTCCACATCGTTTGAAAAACATTGTGCCAAACCATGTTCCCCAATAAAAGTGGGATTTTACCACCCTCCCCCACCCCATCGGGATGTTAACTGTTTCACATGATTTTCCTCCCCATTCTTTTTCCTCCATCCCTAGTGGTGATCCAAAATTATTGAGGCTTCCCAAGAGTTTATTTAATTCGATTATAGATCGTTTAATTTTGTATTGAGTGCATATTAAAGATCTAAGTAATTTTAATACTTCTCTAGATTCGCCTTTTCGTATTTGGTAATATAGTTTTGTTATTCTTCTTTTGAATCCCCTTAACCCTATTTTTATAGTGGATCCAATGTTAAGGCTTCAAAGGGTTCTCAAACCTAGATCTAAGTCTAGGATTAATTGAGAGTTCTTTTATGGATTCGAGGTTGGTGGTCTACAAGATATATCCCATACTAATGAAGTAGATTTTTGAAATTGTGATTGGGTTAATGGTTCTCTCTTGTTTTAAATTTGATGAATTGACATGTATTTGGTTAAAATTTTCCCAAAAAATGAATTGAACCCCTCCAGACCCCATTGGGATGCATTGAGTTTGACTATACCAATTTAGGTCCACCCATTTGGTGTTCCAATATTCCTATACATGAATGAATTACAATTCTATGTATAAAATTGTATTGTGATAACGTAGAGCCAATAATGAAAATCTTGATATGTTAGATAAGATAAAAATTAAATATTAATAGTTGAATATAGACTTTAATAATGGCCTAATGCGTTTTTTGCTTTAATAGGGAATGGGTTAGATTAAATATAGTGATAATGTAAAATATCTTATGAATTGTACTTTAATTGAATAAGTGAGTTAATACATGTGGAACGATGAACATGTTAAATGGGTAAATACATGTAAATTTTTGAATGTGTTAAAAGGTTTAATGAAGTGGAATTATTAAATATACTAAATGGGTTAAGTTATATATTGGGAAATGTGTTAAATATACCATGCAATGAAATGGTAAATGTGCTAATGGGTTAAGGATTTATGGTAATTTTTATATTCTATGAAATGTGAATTGTATATGTTATGTGTATTGGTTGCGTATGGTTTGTGGTATAGTATATTTGGTAAATAGATAAATAATAATTTTCAAATGGATTGGTAGTTATGGGGTATTTTACTTGAAGATATACACCCATGAGTAAGGTTACAATGAGTCTCTAAACACCACCCCTATAATGCATGGGTTAGGGAGGGGTAATGAGGCTCTATGACCCAAAGAGTTGCATTTAATGAGAATACACAGACCGAGCCTCCAAGGTAAATGTGATGTTATTATTTATGAAATGTTTTATCCCTAGTGAGATAGGGAACATTATTTTTCTTACTTATATATAATAACTTACTAGGATATGTCGTAGTGTAATTGATCTAAATTTCTAACCCATGAGAACAAAGATGAACACAGTTAATGTGAATACTTTTTAATAATGGGGATTGAGTGATCTTTTTCTATATTTAAATTCAATTAGAACTTTCATGAATTATTAGTTAATAATGGATATCTTATTTACATCATTGGTGGTGGTTTACTGAGTTGTACTAACACCATGCTCGGTCCACCAGTGGGTACCTGAGAATATTTATTGGTATCATTTTGGGACAAGGGAAAATGCCCTATCCTTGGGAGTTGAGTAGGGATAGGTTTTTGCATGGATGAGGATTTAGACATAGATTTGGGATACATTTTTTGGATTGAGCTATTTTTTCAATATTGGGTTTTCTTCACATTTAGAACGGTTATCATTACATTGTATAATTATAGTTGGTTGTGCTTTGTAACCTAATTAGGAATAACTGGGAATGCAGATTCTTATTTTAATGATTCCATTATTTCATATGTTATCTTCTGTGTATTAAACTTGTAAAGAATTTATAGTCTCCACATGTAATCTATGAGACCCTCACTTCGATTTTTAAACTTCTAGCGTACATGGATGAACGTTTGTGGTCATGTGTCAAACCTATTCGAGGAACCAGTTAGTGGATTTTGGGATGGGGACATTAAAAAGTGGTATCAAAGCAGTTTTTTTCATTCCTTACTATTTGGGAATGGTAGATATTATATTAGGATGTTTTGGGTCATGACAATGAGCTAGTTCTTGTGAGTAGATAACCCATGTATGAGGGAAAACCCAAGTACCCTTGGTAGAAATTAAAGTTATGTATGTGTGTTGTTACATTTAAATTATATTTCACTATTTGGTGGTGCACATGTTGTGTGATGAGATTATGTTATGATATTTTTCTAATTGTCGGAATGAAATGAGGGTATGCAGTCATAAATCATTATTGGCACCAAGGTATATGGGTGGCAGGAATCATTATAGGAACACATAAGATGGGTGTGTGGGATATGAAATGTAGGATCCATTTTACATTCTTGTCAATTTGATGAAAATATTTTCTAACAAATATGATGCAAATGATTTAATGGAAATAATGTTAATGATTGGTTAAATAATTTGACATAAAGAAGGTTTGGGTGAGTTAAAATATTGGTTATAATAATTTTTGACATAGTAAATGGGCCAGAGAGGACAACTTTACATTTGGAGTGTGGAAATAGTTTTAAAGATGTGTTTAATGAAATAATTTTAACTATGTATACTGGTTTACCCCATGTCATCCATGACCCATAGTAGGGGTTGTCAAGGGTAGTTTTTTGGATGTGATAATGTTTTTGGGGATAGTGTTTTATAAATGGGTTGTTTATGTCTAGTGAATAGACGTATTCTATTTAAAATATGACAATTTTTTTATATGTGTTCTCTAAGAATGGTGTTTGACATTGTAGAGGAATGACAACATTATGATGTTTTCCAATTGGGCAATGAGAGGCAGTCTGATTAGTCACTGAATGTGGCTAATATTCATTGTTAAGATCTTAATATTAATGTGTTTAAAAGTTCATAAACATCAATTTTAGTCCAATTCAGAAATTGAACTTCATTTCCCATCATTGTGCAATTCATGCTTAAAATGTCAATTTGGACCCACTCAATAATTTGCTTGTGGAAATTACAATATTCATTATTTTAATTTGAAATTTTGGGATATGATTTATCACTTTGTTTGGAACATTTTATCTTTTAGGTCCGATGGATTAATCCCAAAGAAAGATGGAGCATTTTTCGCCTGAAGGCAGAAACTTGCTAGAAAAAGCATAATGGGCCTAAGGCCCATCAAACAAATGTGGGGCCCAGAATCCAAGCCCAATTAAGCTCAAATTTATACAGTATAAAGAAAACAATATGAGGATCATTTTATTCAACTGTGGCCCGAGCTAATTCTGATTTTTTTCATGATGATAAAGGGGTATGAATTTAACATTTAAATGGTGGACTCGTCATTAATGCAGAGAAATCCGTCCAACCATTTCGACCATACCTTCCAAACGGCTGAGCCAAATTTCCTGATATTTTTAGAGATTATATAAGACACATGGAAGAAGATATTTTATATTTATGACACCTTCGTATTCGGCCATATGAAGTGTCAAACTCACACGTCAAAATGGAGGATGAATCTGGACAGTTTTCCGGGTCAACTTCGAAACGTCAATTTCCTTTTGATTCTTCACCCTTCTTTTGACTCTCTTAATTGTTGGGGGGGTGAATTTAATGTTGGGGGTAGACCTAAGGCTCATAATATGCCTATATAAGGAGATGGTGGTGAATGAAATTATCATCTAACATTTTCCTTTGAATCTAAGTTTTTCTTTCAATTGTAATTTCCCGCTTTCGTTTTGTAATGGTATTGTCAATTTCTCTAATGTATGTTTTTCATTCACGTTTAGTATTTTAATAAAATTTCTTCTTCTTCACTTTTATTTTTCCTTTATTTTACACGTTGATACCATTGAATCGTAGTGTGAATTTATTCACACCCGCACTTGTGAATTCATCACACAACGGTGGAGTGTTCATTTTGATTAATGTTTTTTTTATTTCTTCTTCAATCCCGCTTCTTTAAGTCAATTACCCGCTTCCATTGATAGAATAAAATCAATGGAGGGCTAAAATTTTATGGGTTGATCCTAGGGAGTTTCATAATTTGGATTGAATGTTATTTGATGTTCTTAAATTCATAAATTTGTTCTTTATTTTAAGAGTTCCTTTCTTTGATTTATCTTCTTCTTTGTCTTCACCGAATTTAACGACGACAAATTTTGAGGGCTAGTACGATCCAATTACATGAAGTGCTCATTTAATTGATCCTCTAAGTGAATTGGTGATTAGCCTTGAAATTGTGTATTGATTAAATCAGAGAATGATATTGAGGAATTATTTCATTTAATGGATACCTCTTGAACCGATGAACAGAAAATCAAATGAAAAACAAATACATCCAATAAAGCCCAAGAGACAACCTAGGATTAGCTCACAATAATTAGCTGTTTTAATTCAAGTAATTTTATTTGTTTTGTTATTTAAATTAAATCAATATTTCTTCAAATCAATTCAATCCAATGTTGGCCACTGCATATCCAATCCCGCATCTAATCAAAGTGTCTCAAGGTTTCTTCTTCGGTCCGTGTGGATTCGATCCCTACTTGTACATCAATGACCGCTTTTACCGGTAGGGTAAATTTGGGCGCAACCAAATTTTGGTGCCCTTGCCAGGGACCCAAGGTAAAAAAAAGGACATGTTGAAATCCATAAGGAAAATCCATTCACCACCATCCAAGCCGCTGAGACTCAAATCCAGGATTGAAGGGAGACTATGGCATGCACTATTATCATCAACCACCAGGTGACTTCATTCCATGATTTTCATTTTAAATTTCTTCATTGAACTCCTCTCCTACCCCCTTCTAACTTTTCCTTTCTTTAAACAATGGGGACAGTGTTATTCTAAGTTGGGGGGGGGGATAAAAAATGATTTTCTTTTGAATAAAAACATGCATGAAAAGAAAAATTCCATTAACCTTGAACATGATAACACACATTGCAAAATCTAAAATTGGATATCAAATAAATTTTTCATGCCTTGATTCTAATTTTAATGCAAGTTTAAGTTCATGAGCATAGTTTTCGGAAAGTGCAGTTGTCCGATGTGATTTTTCAAAGTTTACATTTTCATCCTCTTAATAAAAATGCCACAATACACATCTACTAGATCGTGGGTGTAAATTTGAGTTCTTGGGTCCCTTTCATTATAGCATAGGGTTCTGGGGTCACTTTTAGTTTAATTTGAGTATCCAAAACAAAAAAAACAAAAAAAAAACAAAAAAAAACAAAAAAAAATGAAAAAAATAATAATGACCACATAGAGGAATGTTTTGTCCAAATGCATGGCGTCCGGCACTTGGGGATCATGACTCCATAGTTGTCTTGCCCAGAGTTAGGCTTTATATCTCTATTGTAGAGCATGAAATTGACAAAATGCGTGGCGTCCGGCACTTGGGGATCGTGACTCCATAGTTGTCTTGCCCAGAGTTAGTCTTTTCATATCTATTGTGGTTAAAAAAAAATCAAAATTTTTTTTAAAAAAATGGATACCAATCTTAAGGTTTAATGTGATTCCCACCTAGCGCTTCCATTTTTTCCCCTTGAACAATAAAATGGGCCCCATATCTTTTATGATGCACAACACTTTATCATGCTTAATTAGAATTGGATGAAATGTGGCGATGAATTTGAACAAAGTAATGGGCTTGGGCTTGGGATATGCTTATGGACCTAGCTTGTTTGAAATGATTTTGATGGGTTTTCATAATTTTATTTGGTATTAGATATTTGGGTGAGTAATGTGTATTTAAATGTTTTTGGAAAAGGAGATTTGGATTTCATATTTGTAATTTATTTTGCTCGGGACTAGAAAAACTCAAGTTGGGGGGTGTGATTAGTCACTGAAATTGGCTAATATTCATTGTTAAGATCTTAATATTAATGTGTTTAAAAGTTCATAAACATCAATTTTAGTATAATTCAGAAATTGAACTTCATTTCCCATCATTTTGCAATTCATGCTTAAAATGTCAATTTGGGCCCACTCAATAATTTGCTTGTGGAAATTACAATATTCATCATTTTAATTTGAAATTTTGGGATATGATTGATCACATTGTTTGGAACATTTTATCTTTTAGGTCCGATGGATTAATCTCAAAGGAAGATGGATAATTTTGCGCCTGAAAGCAGAAACTTGCTAGAAAAAGCATAATGGGCCTAAGGCCATTCAAACAAATGTGGGGGCCATAAACAAAGCCCAATTAAGCTCAAATTTATACATTGTAAAGAAACACATATGAGGATCATTTTAGTCAACTGTGGCCGGAGCTAATTCTGATGTTTTCATGATGATAAAGGGGTATGAAGTTAACATTTAAATGGTGGACTCGTCATTAATGCAGAGAAATCCGTCCCACCATTTCGACCATACCATCCAAACGGATGAGCCAAATTTCCTGAGATTTTTAGAGCATCTAGAAGACACATGGAAGAAGATATTGTATATTTATGACACCTTCGGATTCGGCCATATGAAGTGTCAAAATCACACGTCAAAATGGAGGACGAATCTGGACAGTTTTCTGGGTCAACTTCGAAACGTCAATTTCCTTTTGATTCTTCACCCTCCTTTTGACTCTCTTAATTGTTGGGGGGTGAATTTAATGTTGGGGGTAGACCTAAGGCTCATAATATGACTATATAAGGAGATGGTGGTGAATGAAATTATCATCTAACATTTTCCTTTGAATCCAAGTTTTTCTTTCAATTGTAATTTCCCGCTTTCGTTTTGTAATGGCATTGTCAATTTCTCTAATGTAAGTTTTTCATTCATGTTTAGTATTTTAATAAAATTTCTTCTTCTTCACTTTTATTTTTCCTTTTTTTACACGTTGATACTGTTGAATCGTAGTGTGAATTTATTCACACCCGCACTTGTGAATTCATCACACAACGGTGGAGTGTTCATTTTGATTAATGTTTTTTTTCTTTCTTCTTCAATCCCGCTTCTTTAAGTCAATTACCCGCTTCCATTGATAGAATAACATCAATGGAGGGATAACCATTTATGGGTTGATCCTAGGGAGTTTCATAAGTTGTATTGAATGTTATTTGATGTTCTTAAATTCATAAATTTGTTCTTTATTTTAATAGTTCCTTTCTTTGATTTATCTTCTTCTTTGTCTTCACCGAATTTAACGACGACACATTTTGAGTGCTAGTACGATCCAATTCCATGAAGTTATCATTTAATTGATCCTCTAAGTGAATTGGTGATTAGCCTTGAAATTGTGTATTGATTAAATCGGAGAATGATATTGAGGAATTATTTCATTTAATGGATACCTCTTGAACCGATGAACAGAAAATCAAATGAAAAACAAATACATCCAATAAAGCCCAAGAGACAACCTAGGATCGGCTCACCTTAATTAGTTGTTTTAATTCAAGTAATTTTATTTGTTTTGTTATTTAAATTAAATCAATATTTCTTCAAATCAATTCAATTCAATGTTGGCCACTGCATAGCCAATCCCACATCTAATCAAAGTGTCTCAAGGTTTCTTCTTCGGTCCCTGTGGATTCGATCCCTACTTGTACATCAACGACCGCTTTTACCGGTAGGGTAAATTTGGGCGCAACCACAGTCCCCGATATTTTTCCTCCATAAATAGAATAAGGTAACCCAGTGATCCTATATAACAGATGAGAGGTGTAGTTCCATGAGATCTTTGATCATTTTATGTAGAAGATGGATCATGACCCAGAACGGGTCATACCTAGTAAGTTTGATTTGACCAGAGTCTTTTAGGTGAAACACCCTCCAACGTTTTCCAGAGAGGGTGGACATCAACCTAAATAGTTATATATAGATTTGTTCTAGATTTTTTTGGATCACATGGATACTCATGTAGTGAAGATAGTCAGGTTGGTAGAATATATTTTGCAAGGACCGACAAAGAACTGGTGGGATATCTTAGTTCAGACACATCGGCTTGATGGTATGTTATGGAAGGACTTCTAGATAATGTTATTCAAATGCTTATATCATCCAAATAATTTGATAAAAGAGTATGATATATAGTTTTTGAGGTTGACTTATGGGGTTATTCTCATGATGGATTGTATGGGATGCTTCATATAATTGCAATGCTTGGTCCTAGTATTGATAGGGGATGATGCTTTTATGATAATATGTTTTCAGGATGAACATTTGAATTATATTAAGCCTCATGTGAACATATTATATTTAAATAGATTTGTTGAAGTGGTGGACCATGCCCTTATTTCAGAAGAGGAACATGAATGAGGATTTAAGTGGTGGAAATGTTTTTCTTGTTGGACAGAGTAGCGGTGTGACTTTTGAGGGCAGTAAGGTACATTTTAGAAATCATAACATGTTTTTAGCACATAAAGTAGTCATATGAGAGGATCATCCTATCATTTTGGTGATAAAGTGCTTTTTTATCAGTGTGGTATGTCGGGACACATGTAGGGCCAGTGCCCCTAGCTGCTAGTTGACTGTCGAGTGTGTGACAGAATGGGGAATGAGTAGAGGTTCTATATGAACCCTCGATAGTTGTGTATAAATGGAGGAACAAGGTTGATGCCATGTGTTTAAAGGGGGTCTGTTACCCTATATCAGGAAGTTAGTTGGAGATCTATTAGACACATAGGCTATGGTGGAGAGCTTAGTAATATAGGTGGATATCATCCATACCATGAATGGAGTGCAGAGCCAAGGATTTATATTGTGGCCTAGGGTATAGGGGTAGGTCAACTGCATGAAATTCATTCTGCACTAGGAGGTGGTGAGGTTTGACCATTGACAGTTCAAGGTACGTTGTTTTTGGCTTCCACTGTTTCTAGTTATTTATTTGATACATGATCCATGTAATCTTTTATATCATCCCATTTTGAGGTTTTGTTGTGTCTAGTAATGGAAAATATGTGTGTGGTCATGCTGATTGATACATAATTAGGGGTGTGATAATAAAATATCAGAAAATGTATGGGGTGTTCACTCGAGATTAATGGGTACTATTTATTATGGGACTTTATGTGCTTGACATATCAGATTATAATCTGATTTTGGGTATGGAGTTGATATATCTATAATAGTTCCATACTAAATGTTACCGTCATAGGGAAGTGTTCAGATATCAGGAGGGAGACATATACATCCATCTTGGTGAATGAGATATTAGAGAGGCCCGTGAAAGGCCAGTCTTTCAGTAGTTGGGTGAACTCACGGCCCAAGTGGCTTGTCTCATACTCAATGATGTGGGAGTGAAGAATATTATATCCCCCCTTATTGTGGAACTGTTCAAGGATCTTTTTATTCAGGAATTATCAGGTCCTCCAATTGAGACGGATGTTGAATTCATGATTGAGTATTTTTGAAGAGGGTAACTGGTTTCTATTCCGACATATAAAATGGCACATGTAGAGATCCAATAACATTAAACTCAATTGGTGGAGTGGAAAAAAGGGTTTTATTCTTCTGATTACACCACCTTGGGGATATCCTATGTTGTTTTCTAGGAAAGATGAAAAATATTTATGACTATGGGTCGATTATAAGAAGATGAATCAGATAACTGTTATGAACCAATACACTCTACCTCAAATCAATTATCTTTTTAACCATTTGAGACCTGAAACTGTGTTATCCAAGAATTACATGAGGTTAGGGTATTGTAAGATAAGTGTGATACCTTCATATATACCACATACTGTATTTAGGAACATTTATCTATGGTATTATTTTTTATGTCGTTCCGGTTAACCAATGCATATGCAGTGTTTATAGACCTGGTGAACCAAATATTTCACCTTTTCATTAACTAGTTTGTAGTTAGCTTTGTGAATGAAATCATTGTGTACTCTAAAACTCAGGGTAATCATGAAAAACCTCTTTAAAAAATCCTGAGTACATTGACAGAGAATAGACTATATTCCCAAAAATACAAATTCTATTTCTAGATTGAATATGTGAATTTATTAAGTCATGTCTTCTTAGAGTAAGGTGTTTCTATTGACCTAAAGAAATTGTAAGAAGTTTCATATTGGGGGAAGCCCAAGAATGTTTCTGATTTCTTATGTTTTTCTGGGTTTGGATGGCAATTATCAAAGGTTCATTAAATACTTTTCTCATTTCAAAATACCACTATCATGCATGGACAACAAGGGAATAAATTTTTAGTTGTATGGGGAATGTGATAATACCATTCCAGAAGAAAATAGGTGGTCGAAAACATCATTTATCCTAATGTTACCGTATCTAGGTAATAAATATAACTTCTTTTTTGATTCATCTGGTGTGGGGATTGGGCCAATATTGATGCGGGATGATCAGTTCATGGTACATGTGCCACGATAGTGAAGGATTCAGGATAGAAATTACCTAGCACATGATCTTGATTTGTTTAGGGTGGTTCATGACATAAAATTTTGGAAACATTACTTTTTTGGGGGTATATATTATGATGTATATAGATAACAAATTCATTTTTAAATCTTATATTAGAATGATTTGAATCTTCAACAGTGAATATGGGATGAATTTATTAAATCCTTTTAATTTCAGATTCTTTTACACACCAGGAAAAGGAAATAGTGTTACAAATTCTTTGAGTTGGAAATACAAAAATAAAGCATTTTAGGAATCAATGTTTTGAGTAGAAGATGATGGATTTTCTTAGTGATATGTGTCTTGATCTGCCTAATGTCCAATGTCTGACAACCCTTTCATCCTTGACATTTGATTCCAAGATTTTATGATGGATTAAGAAAAATCTATAATATGATACTTAATTTTTATCTTGTAAGGGTTGTTTTAAAGTTGGATTTTCGCCTTCTAGTTGCACCATTGGAGATAATGGGGTTTTTTATGTACATGGTAATGTGGTTGTGACATCGTGTATACTAGGAGTTTTGATGTGTGTGTTTAGTTCATAAATTCTATTAGTGAATCCCAGTTTGAAAAAAATGTAGCATGATCTTCATAGGTAGTATTGGTGGATATGGATGAAGAAAGAGGTTATATGTTTCATGGAGTAATGTCGCAATACCAGTAGGTGAAGACATGAAATGATACGACGTGATGATGGATTATGTGGTAGGTATTCTGAGGAAGCATCAGAAAAATGATTCTATATGAGTGGCTATGGATCAGTTATCTAAGGTGACTCAATTATTTCCAATTTTAGATTTTAATCATAAACTATTTGGGTGAGTTTTATGTTCAAGAGGTAGTGCAGTAACAGGGGGTACCATTTACTATAGTTTTGGATTGTAATATTTTATTTTTTCCACTCTTATGGTTGCGATTACATTGATTTCTTAGTAGAAAGGTGTTTTTGGGTACAACCTTTCACCCATAGATGGATGGGAAATCATATCATAATATTTAGGCACTTGAGGACATGTTGAGGGCATGGTTTTATCGGATTTGGTGGATCATTGAAATTTCATGTATCAATTTTTGAGTTTCTTTACAATAATAGTTACCTGTAAATGATTTAGATGGAATAGTTTGACTGTCTCTATGGTTGTCCATATAGATATCCATTCTGTTTGATAGAATCTTGGGAATTAATTTTTTTGGGACTGAATGTCATGTAGAAGACATCGTAAAAAGTTCAGTTGATTCAAAAACATATGTAAATGGCTCAAAGTAGGAAGAAGTCTTATGAAGATAGGTTTTATAAGCCTCATGAGTTTTTTGTGGGTGATATTGTGTTTCTTTTGGTGTCTCCAATTTTGGGTCACCATTGAATTCAGATATAGGGCCACATTACACCTTGGTATTTGGTGTTGTTTGCGATTGTGGAGAGGATTAGACTGGTGGTGTCCCAATTGGATCTTCCATAGTTGTATAGTTGAATGCAAGATGTTTTTCGTGTGTCATGACTTTGTCTATATCACCCCAACCCATCTCATGTGATTTATTTTGAGAATTTTGAGCTTGTAGCTAATGATTACTTTATGTAACCTATTCTTCATAATGTAGATCATAATGATAATGTATTGCAAGGAAATATTTTAACCTTGGTTTGAGGTTTTTGGGAGCATGGAAATATTCAGGAAGAAACATAGGAGAGAGATTCCGATATATGGTCTCAAAGGCCCAATCTCTTTTATATATATGATTAGTGATGCTTGGATGATCAGATCCAGTACAAGTCATTGTAAGGTGAGAAGTTTGTAAGATCATGGACATCTTAGAGGTATGCCCCTATTTAAATCTTGACTTCTATATCTTAAATTTGGTTAAGGGGATGTTCACTGATTGTACGAGAAGGCTCGAGGGTGTCCTTGGTATTCGAGATGTGGAAAATGTGGATGTTGTCCATCATGGGAATATTTGATAGTTTTTGGATGGTAATAAGTAACTTTGTTCCCAGATCGTGCTATCTAGATGGAGGGGTGCACAATTATGTAAACCATGAAAGAGAGAAAAGACAAACCTCTTGGAATTGGATAGAGGAATTCCACACATTTGGAGTATGTTTTTTCTACCAGTGTAGAATCTCCATGTAACCATGTGACATGGACCCCTCTTGGACATAGGAAAATTCATGGTTGGAGCACTAATTGGAAAACCATGCGACCAATCCCTTTACCCCAACAAAAGAGGGTTTTTTATCATTTTACCCATCACAGTTTTAAGTGTTTCACTTGATTTTTCTCCATGTTCCTCTTCATCAATCCCTAGTGAAGACAAAAAATGACCATGTCTTCCCAAGAGTTGATATACCTCAATTATATGCCATTTTAAGGTCTGTTGGGTGTGGATCAAAGCTTTGGGTATGTATAACTTTTCTCTTGCTTCTCTTTTATAGATTAGGGATTTTGGTTTCATTCTTCTTCTTCTGAATCCCTAAAACCCTTTTTTCCATTAGAGAACTCTTTGATGCTTTAATGGGGACTTTAATCCAGATCTAAGTCTATGTTCATGTGATTTTTTTCCACATATTCGAAGTATGTGGTCAATAAGTTATATCTCATAGTCATGAAGGTGATTTTTTCATGTTTGGTTGGGTTAATGGTTCTATCTTATTGTGAATATTATTCTATTTAATGGATTTGGTAAAATGGTTGTATAAATGATTAATTTAACCCCATCATGGTCCCCTTAGGATGCATTGAGGCTGACTATACCATTTTAGGGCCTCCCATGGGGTGTTCCCACATTCCTGAACAAGGAAAAAATGTAATGTTAATCGTACAATTGACTTGTGATAATGTAGATACCATGTTGAACATATAGATATGTTAGTTCAGATAAAAGGGGAATATGTATAGTTTTGTATACACTTTGAAAATTGAAAAATAGATTGTTTAGATTAAAATAGACCGGTTTGGTTGAAATGTAGTGATTGTGCTGAATGACTTATGAATTGTACTTGAATTGAATAAGTGGGTTAATCCACGGGAAATGATGAACATGTTAATTGGGTAAATACATTTGAAATTATGAATGTGTTAAATGGGTTAATGTGCTGAATTTTTCTTATGCTATATGGGTTAATGTATAAAAAGGGAAATGGGATAAATGGGCCCTAATATGTAAATGTTAAATGTGATTATGGGTTTAGGATTTTTCATGATTCATGTATTGTATGAGATGGAAATTGAATATGTTGTATGTATTGGTCATGTGTGGTTTTTGATATGGAATATGTGGTAAATAGATGAATAAGAATGTGCACATGGCTTGGTAGTTGGGGGTGTATTGGACTTGGGGATCTATACCCACAAATTGGGTTAGAATAAGGCTCTTGACCCCACCCTTATAGTGCATAGGTTAGGGAAGGGGATTGAGTCTTTAGGCCCATAATTATTTCATTTGAGGGTACTACCTTGACCCAGGATCCAATGTAAATGTATTGTATTTTTTATGAAATATTAATCCCTATTGATATATGGAATTTGATTTATCCCTCTTATGAATAATAATTGACCATCATATCCCATAGTGTAATTGATGTAAATGTCTAACCCATGGAACATATGATGAACATTGCTAGAGTGAATATTGTTATCTAATTACATATGTTTTGTCTTTTGTTTTTTTTTTCATTTACTTATAACCTTCATGAACTATCTATTTAGACTATATATTTTGTAGAAACAATTGGTGGTAGCCTAATGAGTTGTACTCACACCATTATCAGGATTTCATTGTATACCTAAACAAATTTCTTTGTTTCATGTTAGGAAAAAGTAAAAGGTCATATGATTGGTAGTTGAGTTGGGGTTGTGTTGTGCATGTATGAGGATCCGAAATTGGAGTCATGAATTGTTTTGGGGATTTAGATGGGTGTCTTATTTTTCGGTTTTATTCACTTTTGGAACTATTTTCCACAATTTTTTTAATTATTGTTTGTTTTGTTTTCTACACTACTTGGGAATGGTTCGTAATGCATGTTTCAGGTTTATTTTTTGTTGTTTCCTTTATTTAATGTGTTATCTATTATGTCTTACTCTGGGAAAGAGTGTATATTATCCCAACAAGATCTATTTGTCCCATTCTCCTAGTCATTATACTTTGGAATATGGGGGGACATGCTTGAGGTTATGTGGTGACCCAGCATGGGGAACCAGCTAGTGGCATCTATATTAGGGAAGTTACACAAAACACATAAATGTTTAGATTCTTGAGAGACTATAAAAACGTATTTCATAAATTATCTTCAACATCTCATGCATTTTTCCACATATTGTTTCCATTATATCTATATCTTACCTAAGAACTTCCTTCAAAACCTTTGGACTAAAAATATAATAAATCATGAGCTCAAATTATCAGTAATGGTAAATATAGAAGATATCAATCTTTGATCATATATGAGACTAAAGTTATAAGAACATAATAATTTACTGAGATATACTAACCAAATAAATGAAATATTTTTAATTATGATTCATTCGATGCGACCTTTTCATATTATGATAAAAAATGAAAATATTGTAGAATCATCAATAATTAACAACAATACATAATAGAATATCATAAAAATAGGAATGTGTGAAAATTAAAATATTATAAAATTGAAAATATGTATGAATAGTACTATTTTCACTCATTATATTAAATACATGAAATCGTGTACTCACTTTAACATATATACATGAAAATAGGTCCAAGAACAAAATTATAAACATAACAATATGGCTATGAATAATCTTTATGGACATGAAAATGGACCCACACATAATTTTTGGAACATGAAATTAGGTTCAAACGTAACAAAGTTACCTCATGGGTTATCCATCATTTACATATAAACTGGAGAGCTATAATGGACTCACCCATCCCAAAGCAATAAACCAAAAATGTTGAACAAGATCATAAAAAAACCATAATTTCATTAAATCAGAACCCATGGATGGGAGAAAGGTTTCATTCCATCATTTCATTCTAAAATAACCTTTGTGAATAAAAAAAATTCATAAAGATTTTTTCATAACATAATTAACTTGTGGGGTAAAAATGAGCCCCTTCATGGATGGAGCTCTCTCCTTGGCGTTCTAGGGCTCCATCCCTTCTCACCTTCTATCTTTCTCGCCTTCTCCTCTTCACCGTCTGCATATTTCTTGGGATTCCTCTTTGGTGATTCTTGTTTCGGTCTCACCCCTTGAGTTTTTTGTTATTCTGTTGTTCCTTTTCGATTTTAGTGTGCTTTATTTCCTCTTCATCTCATTTTTGTTTGGCTGTGATGGGTTGCTCTTTGCAGCTTCATTTGGTGGTTATTCGTTCATCGAGGTCTTGTTCTATGTGATGATGATTCGTGTTGGTCTGAAAATTTCGCTCTTGGTGTTTCATCCTCAACTAAAATGGGTTCTCACCTCATGAAAGTGTAAGGATTCTTGGTGTTGTTGCAGAAGGAATGAGACAGAGGTCCTGTCGAAGGTCGTGTCTCATTGTCGACGCCTAGTTCTCTTCACACTCTGCCATTGTTTTAGATTCTTCACTCCCAAGCCATGTCGTCCTGTTGTAGTGTTTTTACTGATATTTTGGGTGGCGATGTTTGAGCAGCTAACAATGTTCTAGGGGGTGCGACCGATGTTCTATTTGCTGGTTCAGGGGAGATACTTGTTTCACTCCCATCGGCGACAACAAATACCTTAGGTTTCCTTCCACACATTTCGAATGTTTTCTGGTTTCAACATCTTCTCGTGCGCTACTCTGGTTTCTAGTTTCATTACCCCTTTCTAGGTCGGTTGGGTTAGATGGATTCTTTGGAGGTTTTGGGATGTGTTCGTACAAGTGGTGGGTATTCCAGGCGGCACGTCTACGGTTTTCTTCTCCCTTTTTGATTCCCATCAGTTTTGGTTTTCCATTTTTGTTATTTCTATGCAAGGTGATTCTAGTTATTTATTGGTAACGATGAAGTGAATTTGTTTTGGAGGTCCTGTTGATGGTCGGCATTTGTGCCGGTAACTGTGTGGAGGCAGTGACGAGAGGGACATTCCAGTTTGTGGATCAACCTTCCTTTAACTTGCGTGGTTCGAGATGTTTTGTTACAGATGTGGGTGATAGTGGCCTATTTGAAAGTTGATTAAAGTTTCATTTTGAATTTTGAATCTTGAATGGTGGTTCATGGATTGATGACTTTCAATTTTTTGGTGGACTCAAGGTGATTGCACGCTGCATGTTCCCCTTTATTGTCAATTCTGTTACTTTGTAATCTGCTGTTAACTTTAATCTGCCATTCCACTTGTTTTGGTATGTCTGAATTTGATTGTTAGGTTCCCACTTTTCCACAATGTGGTTTATTCAGAAAATGAAAAAAAGTGATTTGGGATAATTAACTTCTGGGAAAGAAACAGGGTTTATAGAATCATTCTTACATCCCCATCATCTTAATCCATACAAAGAAAGATATTTGATGGAATCATAATATCATATCCACAATGAATATTAATTATACAAAAATTATATGGTTATATATGAAAAATATATTTATAATTTCATTGAAAACAATATTTTAAAA
Organism: Viscum album; assembly: GCA_963277665.1. Lineage (NCBI taxonomy): Eukaryota > Viridiplantae > Streptophyta > Magnoliopsida > Santalales > Viscaceae > Viscum > Viscum album. Next base: position 112,631,991 of record OY728139.1, on the reverse strand, counting down.
CATCGGAAAATATCAGTTTTATTTTCATAAAATTTAAACAAAAATCTCATAAAATTTTGAGAAAATTATATTCATTGAAAATATATATGGAATATTGTAAATGAAGACTCAAATAAAATAATGGTCATCATGGTGTGAAAATTTGTTTATTCCATATATGTTAAATGAAAAATTCTCTTTATAACCTATTTAAAAATTCAGAAATTGAATCTTTTGAAGAATATGTAATTATAAAAATTCATTTTTAAACCATTGAAAATAATATCGACATTATTGAAAATGTAACTTTTAAAACATTTCTTGTATAGTTATTAACTTTAATTAAATGATATTTAAGTGTGTGGATATAAAAGAAAAATTTCTTCAACCAATGATGAAATAAATTCATTTTTTCCTAAGAGATAATTTTCATGATCATTTTAATTAAAAAATAGATAAAATTATACAGATACAAGAAAACTAAAGAAATATAAAATGGAAATTAAATATATAGAGATTAATGGATAATATCCATACAATTTTCCTCAATATAAATTTATATTTGAAAATCATGAATATTAAATGGATTGTAATGTAAACACATTACACCTTTAGTTACTTTTGAATCATAATAACAATGAATTCATAAACATTGAATGATTCATAGATAAAATTAATACAAATAGATTCAATATATAATATATAAAATGGGAAATATATAATTCACATGAATGAAATTGGTGGTAAATAAGGCATATGTAGCAGAGGAATAATCTAGACAAGAAACCCTTAACTCAAATCTAATGTTTAATCATTGGTATTCAAATATCTGGTATATTAAATATAAAATTATTATACAAAAAATAATGAACATATTCATATATAAATTACAAGGTATAATTCCTTTATATTTCCCAATCATCATATTATTAGCAGTTTTATTTAAAATACACATTTGAGTGAAATGTGGTATGTTTTATTTTCATGTTTTGATTCGATGTTTTTGTTACACACACCTTACTCATGGATTCATCATATATCGAATCATAATAGTTATATAATCTTAATATTTATTCATGATATACAATTTTATAACCATTCTTAACTATTAGATTTGAAAAAAATGATTTTTTAACTATGTGGAGATGGTAATTTGTTTGTATGCATGATTGATGCTTACAGTTTTCATTTGGTAGAATCAAACAAAGGTAAATAATTATTCCCAATTAGATTATAAAATTTTAACATAAATATAATATATATTTATTATGTCATTCCTTATTACCATACATGAAAAATGGAAGTGAAAAACAAATCACATAACTTCAAAGATGTTTTTGTTCGCACGTATGCACGAGGGATGTTATAGTTTTGCATTAATTTGAGTGGTAAAAAGGTAGATAAGATATTATAATTCCTAAATAAAAATTATTTTTTTAATATCATATATAAACATTGAATCCATTATATTAACTTTTTATGTTATATGTTAATGGAAAAAATTACAATGAAACATGGAGGTGGTAGTCCACATGTACACACCAATGATACTTTAAATTAATATTTGATTGAAAGTGCTATAAAAAGCTTGATACATCATCAAAAAGAAAATTATTCATATTTATGATACTTAATTAATTATTTATTAAATTATACCATTTATTTTTATTAGGTTGAAGAGGAAATAAAATTGGATGTACACACTCAATAGGTATACCTCTCAATTGAGAAACCTACTTTGGATTAATCTTTATGCCTTGAAAGGATGATATTTTTTTTCAACCCTTTACCTACAAAATATTTTGTGGAATGTTAGTTGTAACACCCTGAGATTTTATGAAAAATATTCTTTTTATTTTCATTAATGTCTTTTGTTGTACGCTACAACAAATGGAGCTTGCACGACACGCATCCCTGACTTGGCTTGCATTACACGCAATCGAAACCTTCCACGATAGCGTGTGTTGTACGCAATAATGAGTTTCTCTAAACAACGATATGTTATATAAACTAGCCATTATGAATAGTAATACCCACTTTTTTAAATTTTATATATTTTATCTTTAGAAATGGACTTCATTTTTGGATTTGGAATATCCAAATTAGCCTAGGGTGAATTTTTTGTATTTTTCTGAAAACATTGAATTTTTTATGAATAGTGAAAACATTGGGTTATTATTCAAAAACCGAGTTTTTATTTACATAATTATTTATTTTATTAAAATTTATTTTAGGTAAAAATTGATACATAATACCTATATATGTTCAATGTAATTCATTGGAGTAGTTTTATAATAATTTTAGATATATAAAAATTTTATTGAACTGTTCACCGTCTTTTACCCACCTCCTAGGAGATTTTCGAAATTCACATAAAACATAATTTTACTGCTTCTATGAGGGGAATTTCAAAATTCCGAGAGACAGGGTTAATATCAAGGACTAAAATGTGGTTCAATGAGATGAAAATAATTTTTGGTGAATAGTAACTTTTTACTTTAGTTTACCACGATTAAAAGTAAATAGGGTAATTAAGGGTAAAAATGAAATTATTAATACACTAACACATGTCCTAATTCTATTAGATAAGTTTAATTCGACCAAAAACAATCTTAGGAATAAAATATGAAAATTTAGGTCCACTTGGATTAGATTAGGACATTTATTGTTAATTTATTTAAAGAAGGGTTAAAATAGTTAAAATCAAAGTTTAATAACTAAATCATTTTTAATATAGGGTTATACATAAAATAAATTATACAATAAATATTCATTAGAAAGATAAAAATATTTCCTACATAATGGTATTTTAATTATAATTTTAAGACATTAAATAATGTAATTTATTTATGACACAATGATGATGCAGTAATTATCTTATTAATGAAATATTAACATAATTGATGTTATAAATGCCCAAATAAATGTAATTTGAGACTTTTTATGAATTCCACTAATTTTATAGATTAATATGACATGTTATTATAAACTTAATTAACTTTTTTAGAACTAATCATGCTGTTATGATTTTCACAAAAATCAATTACCAAATAGTGTCTAAATTGACATAAAATAGTTTTAAAAAAATATATATTATATTATTATTTGTTATTCTAATACTAAAAATCAACGTTTTGGCCAAGATACTTATATCATGATAGGTGTATCATTAGTGGACCACTTGGGGGTCTCTCGGATGTATATGGTATGTTTATTAACTATATAATATTAAAATACAAAGTGACATGGTACATGTCAATCTAATTAACTAAGAGTTAAAACTAAAAGATATGGTTAATATAATGACCCAAACCTATCTAAAATCTATTTTTTGAGAGTATTTCGACCCATCCCCACCTTATCATCAAAATAAATTAATTTGGAGCCATTAAAAATCGAATATGACTTTATTATAAAATATTATTTTATGTTTTTCCAAAGGTGCTCATCTCCTCCCTTATAAAAAGGGAACCCCTTCCCTCTTCCCTTCAGACCCTTTTGAGCCTTGAAGCTCATCCAACCCCTGACCATTTATCTTATCGACTTTTCTGGAAACATTCTGGAGGTTCTGGTCTTCTCAAAAGACCAACTCTATTTCTTTAAGAGGAAGTTTAAAGGAGGTGCGTCGAAGAAGAGGAAATCTCTTCTAACGATTCTTTCATGTTTTTTTCTTCTTGAACTTCATATTATTTAGTTGTTTCATTATAAAGTAATAACATAAGGATCTATAATATACTGAAATGTTATTATAAATATGAAACAACCCTATTTCACCTTCTATCCATCCTATGGAAAATGAAATCACCGCACGTGCGTACATACGGAATACCGTCTCCACGTCGTGGTGTAATCTGTTTTTCCAACACCACCTTACTTGGATGGGTATAATGGTGTAAAGAATAACTATACATAGTTATTATAACATCATACTGATTCTGATATGTTTTTTCATCCAATTAAATTCAATTAAATAATTATGGGAACGATATCATCGCACATGCGTACGTACGGACTACTGTCTCCACGACACGATGAGATTCATTCTCCATGTTAACCATTCAAGAATGATTATAAAGTATATATAATGAATAATAATGAAATATATGACATAATAAGTCTACTGGATTTATGTATATATATATATATATATGTATGTCATCAACTTAATTCAATATAGAAACAAAAAAACAGTGTTCATGCGTACGTACAGCCAACCATCTCCATGAACGGTGTATTTCATTTCATTTATCTATCTATTATATATATATATATGTACTGAATATAAATATGATATATAAATCACGATTTACATTCTGGAAGTATGTAAATCAAGATATAAGTAATAATAATATGAAGAACAACATGTCCAAACACGTATGATAAATAAAATGATTTTACCCAAAACGCTGCTTTAACATGGAATTTTCAAAAGAACTGGTAATATAAAGTCATAAGTGAACCATATATGATATCATAACAATGAATATGATTCTTTAATAAGTCAATGAAATTATTTAAATTATTATACAGAAGGTTCGGATATGTACAAAGCATATCGGACCTAAGGTAAGGGATAACGTTTCTTATTTCGTTTTTATCCGAGATTGTTTATTTGTAAGTATTTACTGGGGTTATTGTTATCATCCATGTCCATTTTTTCTAGAATTATTTTATTTATGTTTAAAGTCCTTCTCATCCATTTTGACTTAAATACATGGTATGTAAGGAATATTTTGTCATACGAGATACTTTTTTGACTTTTTGGTAAAAGTATGAGAAGAATGTTTTTTTTAACTTATAATGTGTGAACGGATTTTTACGGTTTCATAAGGCCTCATTTTCATGAATCTTCCTATAATATATTGGATAATTATTTTCAACAATACCCTTTTCTTTTAAAATTTCATGGCATTTTGTGAAAAGAAAATGATTTTGAAGAAGAAAGGATATTTTCCTCAAGATTTTATTTCAAGTGTTTTATCAAAACCATTTTTTATCAAAGATGACATTATTTCATATGTGTATGTTTCAAGTATAATGTCTCTATGATTTACATGGTTTCACTTTTCTTATGATGAAATATCCATTTTTTTATATGGATTATGTGATGACGGGATGATGTTTATGAAACCCAGTTTATTCTTTGGGTTATGATGAATGTTGTAAGTTTATTTTATGGAACAAGTAATAATGATTTCATTATGAGATGGGTGGGACCTATATCTCCCTCTAATGCATTGGGTAAAGATTTATATCTCATGAGATAGACATGGCTTGAACGGTATGTTAATCCGGTTCAGTAATAAAGGAATGTAACGAGGAGTGAACTCGATTTAGAAAGGGACTTTGTCCACTAAGATGGTCTTGGAAGCAATGCCTTGGCTACTATGGAAATAATATCACGTTCTTAATGGTTTCCACAATCACATGTTTTATTCCCATGATATTTTATCATGATTAATGTTTCTTTATGATCTATGCCTTATGTACTGCCATGTTTTATGTCATTGCCCATTATTTTGATGTTTAAACATTATGTTCATGTTTTTAAGTTCAAATGTATATGATTTATTTTATTTTATCCATTATTAACCTTACTGAGCATTTGATCTCACACTTTATATGTTTTATTCTCTCTAGGATTTAAAGAAAGGTTTTAGGTAAGAAAGCGAAAAGGGGAAGATCTTTATGGGAGATGTTGAAGATCTTTCACCACAATTAGAAGATTAAATTCCGAGTTTCCAAAAACACTAAACTATTACGGTCCTTGTGTGTGTGTGTTTGTTATGTATTAATTATTCCGCTAAATTAATGTAATGTCTATGTACATCAAGATTCGGGTCACTACAGTTTGTATCAGAAGAAATGTTTAGTTATCCTTTGGAAACTAGGATGCGAAAAATTTAGTGAGATCCCTAGTGATATTTCTAAGGTATGTCTAGTGATGTCCCTAAGGTTATGTATAAGTATAGTTCATAGTGCTAGAATTATGGTAACGATCTTAGAATTAAACCTAAGATGCTAGATATTGAAGGTACTCCCCCTTTATTATGTTGTTTTACCTATCATGATTTTTTCCTCTCACGCTATTCTTTTTGGGTTTTAGACGATGGATGGAACCCGATGGAACCATGTTGATCAATGTAATGGACGATGCAATGATTGTCCTCCTGAACAAACCAATGTTATGGGAGATGGAGTGAAAAATCTTATTGCTATACTTACACAAGCTATGAATCATTCTGGACTTCCAAATGAGCAGAGAAGGGAACAATATTCTGTTGAGTCCTTCATGAAGCAACATCCACCTTCTTTCAGTGGGTCTTCTGATACACTTGTTGCAGAACAATGGATCAGTACCAATGAAAATATATTATTAGTTCTTCAATGTTCTGAACATGATAAAGTCATCTTAGCAGTATATCGTTTGGAAGGTGAAGCTGATCAATGGTGGAATCTTATCAAGAATACGAGGCCAAGAGATGAAATTGAGTCCATGGAAAGGGATGAGTTCAAGAACTTATTTTTCAATAAGTAAATCCCTCGTATTATTCAAACAGAGATGGAGAAGGAGTTTCTTGAACTAAAGAAAAAGGATGATGAATCTGTTGGTATATACGAAGAGAATTTTATAAGGCTTGCAAGGCATGCATCTGGCTTTATCATCCAACCTAAAAGTAAAGTTGATCGATTCTTCAGTGGATTAAAACCAAGTCTTCGAAGGGCAGTAGCTATAAAAGACTTTAGTAGCTATGAAGAAATTGTGTGTTGTGCTATCAAGGTAGAAATGGATGTTGGTGTTACATATCCATCTCATGGTTTTGAAAAGAAACGAAAGATGGAGTTCAAGGAGAAATATCAGAATAATGGTGAAAAGAAGATGAATGTTTCCTTATGCTCAATGTGTGGAAAGAAGCATGGTGGGGATTGTCTTAAAGGGACTAGAATATGTTTTAAGTGTGGAAAAGAAGGTCATCAAGCAGCTGAGTGTCGAAGTAATGGAAAAAGGGTTGCTAATTATGTGAATAAATAAAAGACTATAGAGAATTCTCCACCAACACTTCAATGATTCAAGTGCAATGAAATGGGGAATTATGCTAATCAATGCCCTAATCCAAGGGTTAATGATGATTGACATGAGCAACCACTTAAGGAAAAGGACAAAGTGAAGTCGCATGCGATCACTATTGGCAATGTCGAATATGAAAATGATGTGGTGGAATGATTAAGTGTTTATGTAATGGGATTCCAAAATAATGTTGTATATAGTATCGTGGAATATTGGAATATTTACATATTGGTCTATTGTGGTTTTCAATAATTTTATGGTACCAGTAACCATGGAACGTGATTGTGATATTTTTGGAAAGAAGACGATATGCGCATAATGAAGGGATAAGGAGAAAATGAAATGTTTGATAGTATTCATGAGCTCATTACTGATATAAGGAAATAGTTATATCATGGTTTGAGTATATAAAATTTTGGGGTTTTGGTATGTGTAAAGAGTTAACTTTTAACAGAACTCATGTTTTCACTAAGGTTCAATGGGTATTCATTTTTCATGAGAATACATGATTAAGGCCTTCGAATTTGACCAACAAGACATATCTTATGATATATGGGGATCAACGATGGTATTAACATGCTTGTTATATGAACTCTCTGGTAATCATTTGCACTATAATATGAGAATGGACATCAGTATTTTTGATAAGCCTAAAGATTGGAATGGATTTAGTTGGACTTAATTTAGTAATGTTTAAGGTTATAACTTTTTCAATATTATTGATGGAATGTTAAAATATTGTATTTTTAGAAAAAAAGGACAACCTACAGAACGAGCGACAACCCGTCACGTCAGAAAAGGCTGTGGAAATCGAACCCACAACTGAAGTGTGACATGCCTTTATTTCATACCACTGGCCTATAGGAAGTCCCTGGTTAGTAGAAACTAGTTTTATTTTATAATGCAGGATGATAGATGAAGTATAAGTCCATTTTGGAACCATATATGACTAATCTCACCATAGATGGAATTATGTATATAACTTTTGCTAACTTATGTTTGAGACAGATGGAATGACCTATCATTCTATCGCATGATCTGATAAAACTTAGGGAAAGAAAAATTCAACTTCATTTCTTAAAGAGATGAAGTGGAAATTGTTCAAGGCACGAACAACGGTGAGATTATACCAAAATAAAGTAAGTATTTCTTCTAATTTAAATTCTTCAACTGTAGGGAAATGATCTTGAAAGCCAAAAATGGTGTCCTAGTGCCCTTATATCCGATTAATCAGATAGTACCCTATATCATCACAAATTTATGGCTTTGTGATTTTTGGCTTTTTCATATCCATGTTCCCTAGCACTCTCCATCAGACCATGACAGTTAGATTTCTCTTCTATATCCATATTTTCACTTATGTTATCCTATGTGGAAACCCAGAGATTAGTTAATTTGGGTAACCATTACGTTTCATTCATTAGTGTTTAAATTCAAGTATTGGTATTCCTTTTTTACGATGTGGGTTTCTATTAAAGAAACTTTTGAGTAGTAAACCATTTATAACCCCCGACGAATTTTGAGGGCGAAATTCATTTTAAGGGGGGTAGAATGTTACACCCCGATATTTTATGAAAAATATTCTTTATAATTTCATTAATGTCTTTTGTTGTAAGCTACACCAAAATGAGCTTGCACGACACACATCCCTGACATAGCTTGCATTACACGCAATTGCGACCCTCCACGATAGCGTGTGTTGTACACAATACCGTGTTTCTCTAAACAATGATATGTTATATAAACTAGCCGTTATGAATAGTAATACCCACTTTTTGAAATTTTATAAATTTTATCTTTCGAAATGGACTTCATTTTTGGATTCGTAATATCGATATTAGCCTTGGGTGTATTTTTGGTATTTTTCTGAAAACATTCAATTTTTGATGAATAGTGAAAACACTAGGTTACTATTCAAAAACTGACTTTTTATTTAAATAATTATTTATTTTATTTAAATTTATTTTAGGTCAAAATTGATACATAGTACCTATATATGTTTAATGTAATTCATTGGAGTCATTTTATAATAATTTTAGATATATAAAAATTTTATTGAACTTTTCACCGTCTTTTACCTACCTCCTAGGAGAATTTGGAAATTTACATAAAACTAAATTTTACCACTTCTATGAGTAGAATTTCGAAAATATTAGAGACACGGTTAATATCAAGGACTAAAATGTGGTTCAATGAGATGAATTTTTTTGGTGAATAGTAAATTGTTACTTTTATTTACCACAGTTAAAAGTAAATAGGGTAATTAAGGGTAAAAATGATATTATTATTACCCTAAAACATATCCTAATTCTATTGGATAAGTTTAATTCGACCACAAACAACCTTAGGAATAAAATATGACCATTTAGGTCCACTTGGATTAGATTAGGACATTTATTATTAATTTATTTAATGATGGGTTAAAATAGTTAAAATGAAACTTTAATAACTAAATCATTTTTAATATAAGGTTATACATAAGATAAATTAGACTATAAATATTCATTAGAAATATAAAAATATTTCCTACATAATGGTATTTTATTTATAATTTTTAGACATTAAATGGTTTAATTAATTTATGACAAAATGATGACGCAAGAATTATCTTATTAATGAAATATTAACATAATTGATGTTACAAATACCCAAATAAATGTAATTTGAAAATTTTTATGAATTCCACTAATTTTCTAGGTTAATATGACATGTTATTATTGATTTAATTACCTTTTTTCGACCTAATAAGGCTTTAATGATTTTCACAAAAATCAATTACCAAATAGTGTCTAAATTGACATAAAATAGTTTTTAAAACAAATATTATATTATTAATTGTTGTTATATTCATAAAAATCTAAATATCGTCCAAGATACTTATATAATGATAGGTGTATCATTAATGGACCACTTGGGGGTCTCTTGGATGTATATGGTAAGTTTATTAACTATATAATATAAAAATACAAAGTGACATGGTAAATGTCAATCTAATTAACTAAGGGTTAAAACTAAAAGATAAGGTTAATATAATGACCCAAACCTGTCTAAAATATATTGTTTGAGAGGATTTAGACCCATACCCACCTTATCTTCAAAATAAATAAATTTTGAGCTATTAAAAACCGAATACTACTTTATTATAAAATAATATTTTATGTTTTTCCAAAGGTGCCCCTCTCCTCCCTTATAAAAAGGGAACCCCTTCCCTCTTATCTTCACACTCTTTTGATCCTTGAAGCTCAGCCAACCCCTGGCCATTTCTCTTATCCACTTACGTAGAAACATTCTGGAGGTTCTAGTCTTCTCAAAAGACCAACTCTACTTCCTTAATAGGAAGCTTAAAGGAGGTGCGTCGAAGAAGAGGTAATCTCTTCTGACGATTCTTTCAAGATTCTTTCTTCTGGAACTTCTTCTTATTTAGTTTTTTCATTATAAAGTAATAAAATCAGTATCTATAATATACTGATATGTTATTATAAATATTAAACAACCCTATTTCACCTTCTATTCATCCTACGGAAAACAAAATCACCACGTGTGCGTACTTACCGAATACCGTCTCCACGCCATGGTATAATCTGTTTTTCCAACACCACCTTACTTGGATGGGTATAATGGTGTAACAAATAACTATACATATTTATTATAACATAATACTGATTCTAATATGTTTTATCATCCACTCCAATTCAATTCAATAATTATGGGAACGATATCATCGCTCGTGCGTAAGTACGGACTACCGTCTCCACGACGCGATGAGATTCATTCTCCATGTTAACCATTCAAGAATGATTATAAAGTATATATAATGAATAATAATGAAATATATGACATAATAATACTACTGTATCTATATATATATATATATATATATTTCATCTACTTTATTCAATAAGGAAACAAAAAAAACAGCGTTCATGCGTACGTATGGCCTACCGTCTCCATAAACGGTGTATTTCATTTAATTTATCTATCTATTATATATATATATATGTACTGAATATATATATGATATATAAATCATGATTTAAATTATATAAGTAAGAAAATCAAGATATAAGTAGTAATAATATCAAGAACAACAAGTCCAAACACGTACGATAAATAAAACGATTTTACCCAAAATGCTGCTTTAACATGGAATTTACAAAAGAATGGGTAATATAAATTCATAATTGAACCATATATGATATCATAATAATGAATATGATTCAGTAATAAGTCAATGACATTATTTAATTCATTATACAGGAGGTTCGGATACATACGAAGCATATGAGACCTAAAGTAAGGGATAAATTTTTCAATCTCGTTTTTATCCGAGATTGTTTATTCGTAAGTATTTACTCGGGTTATTGTCATCATCCATGTCCATGTTTACTAGAAGTTTTTTCATGTATGTTTAAATTACTTTTCATCCATTTTTACTTTTACTACATGGTATGTAAGGAATATTTTGTCGTACGAGATACTTTTTTGACTTTCCGGCAAAAGTATGAGAACAATGTTTTTTGAACTTATACGGCGTCAACAGATTTTTACAGTTTCATAACTCCTCATTTTCATGAAGATTACTATACAAGATTTCATGATTATTAAAAAAAAACACTTTTCTTTTAAAATTGCATGGCATTTTGTTAATGGAAAATGATTTTGAAGAAGAAAGGATATTTTCCTCAAGATTTCATTTCAAGTGTTTTATCAAAACCATTTTCCATCTAAGATGAAATTGTTTCAGATGTGTATGTTTTAAGTATAATGTTTCTATGATTTACATGGATTCACTTTTCTTATGATTAAATATCCATTTGTTTTATATGGATTATGTAATTATGGGATGATGTTTATGAAACGCATTTTATTCTTTGGGTTATGATGATTGTTTTAAGTTTATTTTGTGGCACAACTAAGAATGATTTCATTATGAGATGGGTGGGACCTATATCTCCCACAAATGCATTGGGTAAAGATTTATATCTCATGATATAGACATGGATGGAATGGTAAGTTAATCCAGTTCAGTAATACAGGACTGGAATGAAGAGTGAACTCGATTCAGAAAGGGACTTTGTCCACTAAGATGGTCTTGGCAGCAATGCCTTGGCTACTATGGAAATCATATCATGTGCTTAATGGTTTCCACAATCAAATGTTTTATTCCCATGATATTTTATCATGATTAATTTTTCTTTATGATCTATGACTTATGTACTTCCATTATTTATGTCATTGCCCAATATTTTGATTTTTAAACATTATGTTCATGTTTTTAAGTTCAAATGTTTATGATTTTTTTTATTTTATCCATGCTTACCCTTACTAAGCATTTGAGCTCACCCTTTATATGTTTTCTTTTCCCCAGGATTTAAAGAAAGGTTTTAGGTAAGAAAACCAAAAGGGGAAGATCTTTATGGGATATGTTGAATATCATTCAGCATGATTAGAAGATTAAATTCCGAGTTTCCAAAGACAGTAAACTATTACGATCCTTGTGTGTCTCTGTTTTTTATGTATTAAGTATTCCTCTAAAGTAATGTAATGTCCATGTACGTCAAGATTCGGGTATCTACATTATTTACATATTATAGTAGGTATATTCTATGTTATAGGACTCATTAAGTGTGAGGAAGAGAGGATGGGTGGTGTCTTCTTACAAAGGAGTGTGAGAACACACATGGAATAATTCAAAAGATTAAAATATATTACTATATTATTAAATAGAAAATGAAATAAAATTGGATAATATTAAAATATAAGATAGTATAGATCCTAAATATATTCATAAAATAGGATTTAGACTACTTTTTACGATATGTTTTCTATTTTATATTTAGGTGAACGCCTCGTAAACCCATTTTAACCTACACTATCTTAATGAATTTTAAACTTGGTTATTATTAATAATGAAAAAAATTATGATGAAATTATTATATAGTATAAATTATTATGATTTTAAATTTGTAATACATTTTATAAAATTCAAAACATATATGTGGATGAATGTCATTTAACAAATAAACTAAAAAAATTCAATGAAAAACGGTTTTCCCAAAAATGTGTTTTTAAGTTTAAAAATGTTTTTATAAAAAAATTAAGTATAATATTGATTTAAAATAAATTAATTGGGTTTTTTTCTTATCAATAATAACTATTTAATTATTATAATATTTTCCAAATAAAATGGGATTATGTAAATACCATAATGAAAAACACGGTTTTAAAAAACTGGTATTTTTTTATATTCATTATAAAAATTATTCTTTTAAGAAAATTTACAAATTTTCACATCAATAAAATTTTGTTAAATGATATTAAAAATGATAATATTTAAATAAAAGAAAATTTATATAATTTTGAAAAATTATGGGTAACGCCCAAATACTTTATGGAATATCTCTTTCTAATTTAACATTTTTGATATACTAGGTTGCATGAAACAATGTGTTTAAAACCATGATATATTATTAAATATTTACGTGATAGTTTGTAATAATAATATTATTTTTAAAATAATCACCAGACCTATTAAATTATAAATAAATTATTGGTATATCATAAATTATAATATGATATATTTATATCATATAATAAGTAAATAAATGTTTTTAAAATTAAAAATTAACTATTTGAATTTTTCAGAATGTAAATATTTATTTACAATTATATAATTAAGAAAATTATTTAAATGAATATTTATTTTTTAAATATATATTAATGAATTAATATTTTGTTTCATTATAATTACAACATATTTATTTTAGAATATAATTAATTTTTTAATGTGTCGTAAAATCATGTATAATATTAAAATCTATGTTTTTTGAATAATTGATGATATTATTTAAAACTGAAATTTCCCATATTTAAAAAATTATTTTAATAAAATTGATGCCTTCTTTTAAATCAACATGTTAAAAAACATTATGGAGTTTTTTTTATTTTTCAAAAATATTCAAAATTTTGGAGAAAAGTGAAATATGTTATTTTAATGTATTTAACATTATAAGTAAATTATTAATTGAGACATGGATGATTTATGGATGAGTTAAGAGCTCATTATTTTGAAATAAAATGTACTATTTATATTATTTAATCCCAAGAATCAATAATATCGATAGTCTTCCTCTAAAACAAAAAACAAATGAATAAAATAATACAAAACACCCCTCCCTTCCACTATAAATACCACCCCTCACCACTCCTATTCAAACTATATATTCCATGAATCATGTCTTAGTTCTTCCAAAATAACTTACCAATCCTCTTTTCCATGTACAAGACCATCAGGTCTTACCAAAGGACCAAATCCTAGTGTCTTAAGGAGCTTCCTAAGGAGACAATATCCAAGAGGAAAAACCCCCTTCATGTCTTTTAATTTATTTCATTCTTTTATCCTCTCCTCACATAACCTATAAAAATTATAATTTTACATAAATTATCATATATATTATTTTATTTTATTTTTATAATGTAATATCCATCATAAATTATTTTCTCTTATCTTTTTATTTAAACAATGAAAACATCATATTTGATGTGACGATTCACCACCTTCATGGACTTTGCATTTTCATTTTCCTTTACCACCTAAAATTATTGTCATAAAACCATTATTATAGTTTAATATTATTTTAATATACATATTATTATTTATATCATTTTCTGAAACCAATATATTGTCACGAATTGACTCTTTGTCCAAGATACATATAACTATTTTTTATTTTTGAATGTCTTAACTTGTCTTAATAAAGTCTTATAATAAATATAAAGAGGTAACAAGAGAATTTTGGGAGTTACTGGAGCCCAGATCTTCGATAAGGGGAAAACAGACTAGGTTAGATGGCTTTTCTATAAGCTTAAAACATTGGCAGATGACCGTGCACCCAATTATAGAGGGTGTTTACAACCCTTCTACACAGTTTGCACATGGTTATGGATACTATGAACAAAGTGCATGCGAGGTTCCTAGAGAAGCAGTGGGGTGCACAAGGTTTGCGCACGGTTTGGAAAAAAAGTGTGCAGATAGAATGTGATCTAGTTTCAACGAAAAATGACCATTTCTTTTCTCCTCCCTTTTATGTTATTTTTCCCTTCTCTTCTCACATTTGTGCACATCAAGCCCTCCGTTCTCCTTGGTCTCTCAATGTCCCCTCCCCCTTCAATCATCTATTTCTACTCGACCTGGTTTCCAATATTCATTCTGTTAGTGGCATTGGATACTAGAGGTAAGGCTAACCTCATGATCCAATATTTCTTCATTAGATTCTATCATTATTTGCGCAATTTAGAATAAGTCTATTTCACCCAATTTTTAGAGCGTTGGGTGAAAAATCAGATATACTCCAACCTATAATTCATATAAGACTGATAATTAGGGATACCATATCTTCAAATCTAATGTAAGTTGGCACATCATTTTTTATTTGAGTTTTGTTCATATCGTACATAAATATGTTCTATTGTGAGCTAGCCTTTTCCAAGATCCTATTTTGTGTTTAATTACCCATTTCAAATTGACCCTTGTGTGATGAAATAGGTTATTGGACTCATGATCAGGGGTTTATAGTTTTCCCGTTGTTTTTTATGGAGTCTAATGTGGTGTTACACCAAAATTGGCCATTTTAGACCAATTTTCCAAAATGTCAACTCATGGTTTATATTACCTGGACGGGTTTTAAATTTATTTTACCATGGTTCCTTGTGTACTTTCATAAATTGAAGACACCCTATGGGTGTTTTGACCTCATAGACATGGAATTACCAATTGGACGCCATGACATTATGATATAGAATTTTTCCTTAGCTTGTGCCTTTGTAATTGGTTTGAAATGTTGGGAAAAGGGAGTAATTGATAAAATGGGTAATTTGAGTTGAGATGGATTTAACCCCATAAAATTAAAGGTCATAAATGGAATGATCATTTGAGAGGGCATGGATTTCCCTTGACTTTAGTAATTTTTATGTTCATTTATTATGTGGTTTATTTTTCTTTAACATGAAATGGTGTAAGAGTGTTTTCCTAACATAGTTTACTATAAATGACTGTGTTTTATTATAATCATGACTCTTTATAAATGCATGGGTGGTAGTAATTCTTAGCAAATTCCACTGCTACGATCTAGTATTTATTGGTGGGATTCATTGTTACCCTCTGCCAGTTATAATCTCTGTTTGGGTGGAGGGAATTCTTACCTCATGCCAGTTATAACCTCTGTTTGGATGGGAAGAATTCTTATCCCATGCTAGTATCTTCTATGTGGGGGAGGAATTCTTACCCCATGCCAGAAATTTTATATATATGTGTGTCTATGGGAGAGATTCATTCTAACCAAGTGTTAGTGATAACCTCTATATATATATACCTAGTGATTTGTTCAGACATTCCATTACTGAGTTGAAGCCAGTAGACCTGCCAGGTGTCCCTTTGAACCTGAGGAGGAGGGTAATTATTTAATTCTCTATTTCATTGATTTACTACTATTAGTTTCACACTATTAACATAAAAGTGCCACTAAAATTTCATGTAGACACCATTGGTGGTGTCCTACTGAGATTTATCTAACACCGTGTTCAGGCTGTCGTTGGCACCCAAGTAGATTATTTTCTCGTGGGTATGGATAATGGAAACCACCACTCATCTGGTTGTATAATTTCATTGCTTAGATAGATATTAATAGCCGAGGGATTATATTAGTCTCATGATTCTATGGATAAGATTATATATTTTGTTTTACTTTTGTTGTTCTGCACAATTTGCAAATTTTTCCTTCTTTTCTTCCAAATTTGTATTAGCATTCCATGCTTTCATATTTTTATTGGACACTACCTATGAGGCCTGTTATTTGTTATCCAATATTCTATTGTTTACTTAATCTGTATTTTGATTATGTTTCTTCTATTGTTTATTGTTTCTATATTTTTTGTGAACTCGTATAGGGGGTAAAGTTCCCCTGTTGATTTCATAATTAAACAACCACTTCTAGTCGGCATCCCCTAGCTTATGGGGAGACACACAAGGGGTCATGTGGCCTACTAGAATCGGGGCATGGGACACATGGTAGCCATTTCTAGGATGTCACAAAGTAGCATCATAGGGGATTACATTATTTATTTAATATTTGAAGATTATATGTTAAAGATTTGGAATTACTGGGACATTGTCACAATCCATGCTCGGGTGTGGTGAACCCATGAACGGGGTAAGGACTATGTATCTTGAGTCATTTATGTTATTTATTCTATTATTTCTAATGATATCATTACACCATTTGGTGCTTCATATGTTTTTTTTATGTTTTTGATATTGATTATAGTGGAGTTATGATTTCACTATTTGACCTGAGGAAATGACGGTTACATGTCAAAACATTCATCGCAATTGGAAAAATATGATTAGGCCATGAATTTTACCATGTCATGTTTAAATTTTTAGTGATTGTTGCCTATTTTATATTTTTCTACCTTGTTATATGGATATAATTGTGCTGAAGACTTTCTACAGGTATTGGATCATTCGATGGTGTGAGTTTAGTGGGTTAAACTCTTTGATTCATAAGGTTTATGAGACCTATTGGATTGTAAAATGTAATTCCATCAAGCTCAACCATTTGGGAGATAATATAAACACATGTATAAGTACAATTTAAAATTAATCTTAAATTCAAGTGAGTTTCATCTTCTAACTCATAAGGTTTATGTTCCCTTATGGGCCAAAAAAATGACATATCATTGGATTCGACTTTTTAAAATGACTTGTAACTTCATAACAGCCTTTTCACACATTCCTAACTTGGAAACTTGATCCAATGTTTTCCTCGGTAATGGGTAGGGGTGTTATTAATTCTTATGGCCTATTAAGGTATATTTGAAAATAAAGACACAACTTTAGATGTAGGCGGAGAAGCGTATTTATTCTTTTAGAAAGGATTCCATGTATGTTCTAGTTTCTTAAAGGATTTCTTATAAATTTTTAAATATTTTTATAGACGTTTGATTGGTATTGTAGCATTATGTTGACACGATGTACTCTAGTCTTGCACCCTGAACGAGATGATGACCATGTTTCTAAGGTGGTGGTCCATGATATTCCGGTTTTTCATCTAATAAGCAACCTGTGGTTCCTCCTTCTATACCTAGATTGGGTACCGATACCATATTTCGAGATGGATTCTTTCATATGATGAATATTATGCAAGGTGGAGTGCAACCTGCCCTGGTCATGGTAGACTTGACTCCTGATTTTTAGTTGTATCATCCTCCAACTCTCTCAGGGGAAGTCATGCCTTTTATTGTGGAATCCTAGGTTGAATAAATCCTTTATATCTTCAAGCACCTATAGATTCCTCCAAAGCGGAGGGTGAATCTAGTGTCCTACATGATACATGAATCAGCCAAGAGGTGGTGGGATGTCATGACCCTAGAAGGACTACATAGAGAGATGGTTTGTGATGACTTGCAAACTATGTTCTATGACTAATTCTTTCCACATACTCTGAGGGACAACCAATATAGGGAGTTCATGAATCTGCAGCTTGGGACCATGTAAGTCATGGAGTACTCATCTTGTTTCATGGATCTCTAACATTTCACTCCTTCTCTATTTGTTGATGACCTTATGGAAGCTAAGTGATTTGATAATGGGATTTTTTATGTTGTCGGGACATAGGTCAATGTTTTCATGCTGGAAACTATTTCTAAGATCGTCATCCAGGTTGTAATTACAATGGAGAATCTAAGAGATGTTGAGGGTGCAAGCCAGGGTGGTTTGGCATCGAAAACTTCTAATGGATCTTATTCAGAGAAATGGAGACATTTGAGAGTGTCTCATATGAGTAGTGGTGTTTAGGCTCTTTCCTCTAGTTGTTAACTTATCTATCACTTGTGTGGCTTACCAAGACTTTTGAAGAGAAAATGTACGTGGAATCCAGTGTAGTAAAGAAGATGTGGCATGTTGGATCATCACCACTAGTTCTGTAGAAATTTCCCTCCAGTGCCTAGTGATTAGGGATCTGCTTCTACTCCTTGATAATGAGTGGGGTTTCCAAGATCATGACAGTCAGGAAGCTAGAATACCACCAGTCAATCAGTCCAAGGTGGTGGTTGAGGTAGAGGAAATCAAACATCTGATTCTCAGAACCAACAAAGAGGGCCTACATAGGGAGGTCAGGTTGTGAATCAAGGCCGTGGTATAATCCAGTTACATGCATTTCATCCTACGATGCAGTAAAAAGTGTTGTACCATCTACTTTTTGAGGTCCTATTATAGTAGCCTCCACTTTAGTATTTGAATTTTTTGATACATGTGCTTCTCACACATTCTTATATGTGTCTATCACTGAGAGTCAGGGCCTTGATGTTGAGTATTTCCATGGAATCATGATTCTAGATACACCTTTAGGTATCCATTTAGAGGGAGTTCTACATTTCCAAATCAACCCCCTTAAGTTAGTCAGTTACCTTTTCAAATGGAACCTTTATGTTCTTAGTATAATGAGTTTCGACGTAACCCTATGAATGGACTGTTTAGTAACAAATAGGGCCCATATTGACTACTATCATCATAGGGTGATGTTAACATCACCAAAGGGAGTTAAACAAGTGAATTATAGAGAATAGGGTGTTTTCGTGACATGAGCAGGACCCGTGCATAAGAGGATTGGTAGTGTTATGGAACAAGTTTCCATACATTACCTCAATGATCAGGGGTTGAAACATGTCATTTTTTCTCTCATAGAGGAGTACTTCAGATATGTTTTTCTTGATAACTTATCTAGTCAACTTATAGAGTGAGAGGTAAAGTCTTCTATTGAGCTTAGTCTAGGAGCATCACTTTTGAAAATTCCTCTATATCAAATGGAACCTAAGGAGCTTCTGGAACTCAAATTTCAGTTTGAGGATCTGGTGGTGAATGGTTTTATATTCCCAACACTTCTCCATGGGTTTTACCAATCCTTTTTTACAAGAATTTGGATGGTACCCTTAGTCTTTTCATAGATTACTGAGAGTTGAATCAACTAACTATCAAGAACATTTTTATTTTCCCTATAATAGATGACCTATTTGACCAGCTTCAAGAGAGAAGGTGTTTTTAATGATATATCAGAAGTTAGGATACCATCAGGTGCATGTTCGGAATTCAGAAATGCCTTTCAAAACTTTCAGGAGTAGGTATGGCCACTATGAGTTCTTAGTTATGTCGTTCGAACTCACAAATAGACATATTGTCACTATGGATCTTATGAATCCAATTTTCCTTCTGTTTATGGATTCTCTTGTCATTTTATTCATTGACAATATCGGGTTGTATTCTCTCTCAAGACATGACCATGACACCTATCATGAAATCATTCTGAATATGTTGATACAAAATCATCTCTATGAAAATGCTCAGTAAATTCCACATCTGGATGAATAGTGTACGCTTCCTGGGTTGTATCATCTTGGAGACAATAGTTCCTATTGACCAATAGAAAGTGAGGGTTATGATTTTTCATGCCTATCAGTGAAACTTACAGTCTTGATTAATAATGGGTTAAAATTCGAATGGTTAGAATCTTTTGAATCATCTTTTTAGGAGTTAAATGGAAGACTTAATTTAGCACTGGTACATATTCGCTCAGATTGAGGCAAGGCTCACATAGTCTATTGTGATGCATCTAGTATTGGTCTTGGAGTTGTTCTGATATTGGACGAGTGATTCATTGCATATGCTTCTCATTAGTTGTGGCCTCAGGGGTCGAATTACTCGACACATGTCCTCAAGATCACTGCAGTTGTGTATGCCTTGAGTTGTTAGAGGCATTATTTATTTGGAGGGTGATTTCTAGTGTTTACAGACCATAAGAGACTCAAATACATCTTCACACACCGATATCTGAATCTCAGTAATTGAAGGTTTGTTTAGTGCCTTCAATCATTCGTTTTCTAACTTGTCTACACTACATGGAAATTTAATTTAATAGCCAATGATCTGAGCCAAAAGACTCAGAAACATGTAGTTTTGGATTCCATTTATGAAAGGAAGCTTATGGACTTACTCTCCAAGATGCACATTTATGTTTGTTAAGACCATTGATTGACTATCCTCTCATCCTTAGTGGTAAAATAATCTCTTTTGGAACTAGTAAGGTTGATACAACTATCTAATTCTAAAGGTATTTTCCTACGGGAGAGTGTCTCGAATGAGGATACATGTTCTGCTTAGATGGTCGATAGGGATGGTATTTTTATATTCCATGGGAGTGTATAGGTCCCAGTATACATCAAAGAGGAGATGATGAGGGATTTCCATGCCACAACATGGGTGGTTCACACTGGTGTCACAAAAACATACCAAGATCTACAACATTGATATTGGTGGCCCGACATGAAGTGAGAGATATCCGGTTTCATTATGCTATGTTCCACCTGTCAGCAGGTGAAGGCATAAAATCAATATCTGGTAGGGATTATTCAGTTTTTGTCCATTACTAAGTGGAAATGGGATGCTGTTTCGATGGAATTCATAACTGGACTACCCAGATCACTTCATGGAAACAACTCAATGTGGTTTTTCATTGATTGTCAGTCTGAGTTCTCTAATTTCTTACCTGTGTGAGAGACCTTTTCTATTGATGATCTAGGAAGGATGTACTTCAAGGATTTGTTATGACTTTATAGAGAACCTAGTTGTATTGTTACGGATAGAGACACTCATTTTATGTCATGGTTCTAGTAGGGGTTGCATAAGGACTTGGGATCACATGTACTTTTGAGCATGACTTATCACCCTCAAACCGATGAGAAAAAAATAATACAATTTAAGTGATAGAATATATGATTTTTGTCTGTGTTCTTTACTTTGGGGGTTCCTATGAGAAACCATGTGATCCATTTTTAAGGAAAAATCCACCAATTTACCAATCATCCCTTTTATGTTCTTTTTCCATTTTCTTCTACCATTTGCACACAGAAGTCCCTCCATTATCCTTGATCTCCCAAGGTGCCCTCCTAATTAAATCATCCATTTTTACTCTATCTCGTGTACGATCCTTAGTATATCTGTGGTGATGGATTCCTAGAGGTAAGGTGAAACTCATGCTCCCCACTTTCTTCATTAGATTATGCCATCAGTTGTGCGATTTAGAAGCTGGATCTATCATCCTATTTTTAATACATTGGGAAGAAACTCATATCTACTAAAACTAGCATTGAATCAGAGGCCAATATTCAGTGAGTCATCATCTACAGCTCTAAGGTAGGTGGCCACGTCGATTTCCATTAGAGTTTGGGCAGATTGTACTTAAATATGTTGTGTCTTGATCCGACCTTTTCCAAGCTCCTTTTTTTTTGAATTCATCATGTCTAATTGTCCCTAGTTTGATGAAATAGGTTAGTGGACACATGATTAGGGGTTTATAGTTTTCCCTTTTTTGTTATAGACTCTCAAGGGGTGTTAGATCAAAATTGCCCATTTTAGGCCAATTTTCAAAAATGGAAAATCATAATTTATTTTGATCGGATTTTTTACATTGATTTTAACATGGTTCCCTGTTTATTTTGAACAATTCAAGACACCTCAGGGGTGTTTTGATCTCTTAGGCACGAAATTTCCAATTTGATCCCATGACATTTTGATTTCTCTTTTTTCCTTGGCTTGTGCCTTTGTAATTGGTTTTCAATGTTGGGAAAAAGGAAGTGATTAATAGAATGGGTTATTTGGGTTGAGATAGATTGAACTCCAAAATATAAAATCCAGAAATGGAATTATCATAATGGAGGGAACTAATTTCCCTTGAATTTAGTTATTTTATAAAGGAATTTATTAAATGGTTTATTATATTAAACATGAAATGATATAAGAGGACTTTATTTGCATAGTTTACTATAAATGATTATGTATTTATTACACTAATGAATCTTTATAGATAGATGGGTGGGAGGAATTATTACACCATTCCATTTCTACCATCTACTATTTATGGGTGGGAAAAAATCTTACCTCATTCCATTTATAATATCCATTTGGGTGGGAGGCTTTCTTACCATGTTCCAGTTATAACCTCCATTGGATGAGAGGCGTTCTCTACCCATTCTAGAATATTCTATGGGTGGGAGGAATTTTTACCCCCATTCTAGATATTATATATATTTTTTATAGGAAAGATGAATTCTTACCTCGAGCTAGTGATAACCACTATATATATACCTATATATATACCTAGTAATTTGTTCAGACATTCCAGCACTGATCAGAAGCATGTATACCCGCTAGGTGTCCCTTCAAACTTGAGCGGGAGAGTAATTGTTTAAATCTGTATTTATATTCTTTCCTTATATTAGCTAAAAAATATTTACATATGAGTTACACTCAGATTACACATAGACACCACTGGTTGTGGCCTACTAAGATTTATCTCACACTTATTTGGTCCACCTTTGGCACCCAAGTAGATAGGTTTCCTTGAGGTATGTATAGAGGCAAGCACCACTAGTCTGGTTGCTGACTCTATTTTCATAGATGGATCTTAGGAGTAGAGGACTAGGCATATGCTAGATATTATATACAGTAGCTTCTATATTTTGTTTCATTTTAGTAGTACTGTACTAGGTATGTGTGTGTCCTGCTTATATTCCCAGTTTGTACTAGCATGCCATGCATGCATATTTTTATTAGAAACTGACTATGAGGACTTGTATTTATTATCCAATATTCCTCTATTTACTTAATCTATCTTTTAATTATTCTTCAACTATTTCTTTTTTGTTTCTATATTTTTTGTGCACTTTTACATGGTGGTAAAGTCTCCCTGCTAATTTGATCATTAACCCCTCGCTGCTAGTCGGAAACCCCTGGTTTATGGGGAGATGTAGGAGGGTTCATGTGGCCAAACAAGATTGGTTAATGGGACACATAGATGTTAGTTTAGGCATGGAACATATATAAACATATATTAAACCAAATTCACATGTTTATGATGGTCGTACAAACAACCAAAATAAATTAATACATTTCTATTACCATTTTATCTAATGAAACATCCTCATACCATATAACTAAATGATATATTATACCAATTAGACATTTTTAATTTTATTAGTAATAAATAATTTCACTTGTTGGGATATAATTCCCATTTGACAATAACTCCCATATTTATACTTAAGTTAACCAACTATGAACCCATGAAACGATCACCCACAGAACAATGAAAATAAACATTATTACTCATCAAATTGGACATAAATAAACTAAATAAAATTATAATAAAGAAATTATATTTTTATTAGTTTTATAATTAATTAATTAATTAATCTAATATATCTATTCAATACATTAAGTAAAAGTGCATAGTGCTTTTGGACATAAGGTAATGGTTTTTTCATCTCACTTTCAATTCTATGTGATATGACTTATTAACCACATTGTTGTTGTGAGTGGTGTATATATATGGTTATTTGGTATATCATATCATTAATCCCTTTATCTTCATGTAATTATTTGATTCATTTGATAATTATCACTTTTATGGGGCATACGGTTGGACTATTCCAAATGTGGTAGGTGAATTGTTAATGAAATTTATATTATTAGGGTTAAAATTCTCTCAATTGATTATGTTATGTGGTGATTATGTTTAAAATTAATTTTTATTAACTTAAGTTGTAATTCCACATGTTTTATTTTAATTTATATCTTTTAGAAATAACTAATTCATTTGGTTAATGCTCACAAGTTCTTTTTAAAATACACTTTTAAATGATTCCTTTTTTCCAAATTTATGATAAATATTTTTTTACTTATATGGAATATGAAAATGTTTAGATTTCATGAAAACATAATGTCATATAGAATGCTTTACATGTTAGTAAGGTTATTTTTAGGTGATTTTTTATTTAATAATTTCACATATTTTTAGATGAGTGATTCTAATGAAAAAGTGGAATTTCTTTTAGAAAATGTTCAATGATATTATTAAACTATTTCCATTTATGTCAACACCACCACCAAATATAAAATTTTAATTTCAAATCCACATCAAGGGGGAAGTTGGAAACTATAAAATATAAATGAAATTCATAACGTACTAAAAGGGATAAACAATTATCAAAAATTAGAATAATATTTTTAGAATTCGACACCCTATTAAATTCCCAGTGGAGAGTAGTTATCAATATATTATGCTCAGTATTGATAATCTCTTCCTAATGTATGGCCATTCTATCCCATTTATGTATGAATTCTTTTGAGTTTATTTTCTAGTCATTGATGCATTTAGCCATAATTTGGTCTTGCTTCTAAATCCATGCCTCTTTCTCTTAATTAAGTTGATGTATAATTAATCTCTCATTAATTAAATCTACATCCTCACTTTTTGAATTGTGTCGAATGAAACATTCAAGAATTTATTCCATTGAGTGAAGTGTAAGTTCTATAAAGTCCACTTTTTCTACTAAAAATTACCATGTCATTCTATTTTTTCTTCATTAAGTAGAGAACCCATATCTTGTAGAGTGATTTCTCTATCGAGCACTCTTTTAGCCAATTACTCTCCCACTTCATCTTGTTTTATCCTTTATTAATCTTTTTCCCACAATTGGAGGATGCATGTCCATATTATTAGAGTACTATGTAACCCCTAAAATCATAGATGATTCCATCTTTTTTTCTTTTGTAATTTAGTTCTTGGCCATACCTGAAGATCGAGTTACTATGTTTTTGGAATGTTCGAGTAGCCCTTGTGAAAACTAGTTTTCTTACACCCCTTGTGGATAAGGAATTCCTAGAAATGATCTTACCTTCTTTAACCTTCCGTGACCTAGACCAAACTAATATAACCCCTTGATATTTTTTATGACAATCCTTCATTGGTTGGGAGTTCACTTCTTGGTCTCGAGTCTCATTATCTTCTAATTTCCTTGATCGGACTTGTTTCTTATTCCATCTTGGAATATACTTTTTTATCCTTATGGATTCTAATTATCATTTCCAACTCCATTTAATGTCTTATAATGATTTTGGATTTTGAGGGCCTTTTATGCTTTATTTTAGTCGTTCATCCCTTAGAACAGAGACATAACTATATTCCAACCAGGAGTTTCGTATTTCTATTCAAGTACTCTCGCATCTATAAGGATTTTAGAACCACTAGAAGAAACTGAATGAGTCAAATTTATAATTTTCGGGTCACCATCCTGAATAAAATTTTCGAAGTAAGGGACCTTATCATATGCAGGGGAAGATATGTTAATATTCATCCCACACTCCACTTACTCTCCACATTCCTTTCCCCGAAATCATATCTTATGCCCTCAAACACTTCAACAATTCTAGGATCCAACTATATGGATTTCACCTCATTATAAATTTCAAAACTATTTGTTGGATATTAGTCTTAATTGAGGATGATCACTCATGATACCATAAAAATATTTTATTATGTTTTTTTCATTGGTTTGACGGTGGATATGCTATTTGGATACCATTAGTCATATTAAAGTTGATGGTTTTGATTATTTTTTTAAAAAAGTTATTTCATATGATATATTTAATATGAATTTATATATTGATTTTTATTCACCCTTTCAAAATAAGAATACATTGGAATTATTATGAGTTATTTCGGGCCCACTATAGCCCCTCGATGCATTGGAAGGTCTCCTAAGAAAAACTAGTTAGTGTATTGGCCGATATCATTCCCAATTATGTATGGTGTCCTGGATGAATCCTTAATGAATGTTTATGATGTCTCACATTATGCATTACCTCATTATTATATTAGTTTTTTTATAATACACGTGATTATTAGACTATTATAATATCCATGGTTAAGTATTATTCTCACAGGATTATTTATATGGTGTAATTTGATCAACTTGTATTCCTTCCATATTATGCTCTGGATTGTGCTTAATGGAATGTGTTTTTAGTTATTAACCATTCCTTATTGTTTATGTTTATTTATGATAGATTCCAACTTAATATTACCCTTACTAAGTATCCGATCTCACCATGTTCTTATGTTTTTCTTTTCCCAATATGCCAATATGTATATTGTGATAGACATAAAGGGATAATCTAGGAGAAAATGATGATTCCCAAGGATTTTCTATGTTGTATTCAATTTCATGTTGCATTGTAAAAGTTATTTTATTATCTAGTTTTACAATTCTACTAAACTATTCAGTACTTTGGGGATGAATTTATTTTTTATAGAACCAATGAAATAATGTAAGTCTCTAGATTTTGTCTACAAGGGTGGGGGTCTTTACAGTTGGTATCAGAGTATGTTTAATAGAATATATGGAAAATAAGTGTTGTAGAACAATGAGTTAGGAAATATAATACTATAACTAACATTGATAATATTCCTTAGGTTAATATGGTTATGATTTTGTGATTAGTTTTATTTTAAGTGTTTAAATATTTTTAAGATTTTACAATTTAATCCAGTGTATACCATTTTCTATAAATGAAACCAAGTGAATGAAATGGAAACCATATCAATGCCCATATTACATATATGGATTCACCTCCTATATAAGATAAGGATGTTGGAGTTTGAGATGTAACTGGAGTTGAAAAAATAATTATTATACTAGGAAAAATTAATCATGTTATGAGAAATAGCCATACTCTCATAGAGCAGCTCAATTAACAACATAATTTAACAATGTTAGACTACTCCTGGTGACAACATCTTCAATCATCCAATAGGACTAAACATCCATTTGTAGCTTAGAAATGGACAAGTTCCTTAGAAAATATATTTATCTCTTTTGGAAGTAAAAATAGTTGAGATGTTTATCATGGTAATTTATCATGTCTCTATAGATGTGGATCAATGGTTGTCATTAATTAAATAAAGGAGGAAAATTTTGAAAATATATAATGTAATTATTTTAATGAGGTACTCTTTTAAAAATATTTCCATAAAAACGAGTGGATATGGAGGGACAATTCTTTATTCTTCGATAGAACTATTATTAAATCATTTCTAATTATGAAGAAAACTTTACAACTATTACATATTATGTCATGGACTACATATGTTATCCAAGGATATGGATTTAATATTTCATTGATGGTATTAAAACAATCATACTAAGGGAACTAGTCGACAAAAATTCTCATCAAATGAGGATATAGTATCATGTTTTATAATGACCGGGAAATAATTTTCCAAGAAATATGATTTCAAAGGGATGATAGATAAGAAGATAGACGTTAAGTAATCTAGAAAATGAAATTTGGGAAAAGGGAATAAGGGGTGAATTATTTTGAGTATGCAATATATGTGGATAGAAAAATCATGGAACAATCCCATTTGTAATGGGAGTATGTTATAAGCTAGGATAAGAAGACCAATTTTCATATAATTGTAAGGGAAATAAAGAATCCAGAAATTGGAAATACATTAAATGTATTGATATGGTACACAATGAAAATCAATTTCCTAGACACCAAATAAAATTTCCCTAAAAATTCACATGTGAAGAGGGCCATGTTTATGTAGCCACAACCGCTAAGGTTGAAGTTCATAATGGCGTGGTGGTAGGTACTTTAATTATCTCCTCAAATTTATCTAATGATTTATTTAATTATCGATCATCAAACTCTTTTATATGTTCCCAATTTTCTATAAATATTTCATTTTTATAATTCACCATAACATAAAAGTATTCGGTCAAAAATCCTAGTGGAAAACTTATTGAATATAAGATTCAACATTAAGTTCTCATTATGAAACTTAATTGTGCTCTAATTTATAATGTTATTATCATATATATGGTATATTTTGATAAAATTCTTAGAATGGATTGGCTTTCAAAATACAATTCTAATATATACTATATAGAGATGTACATTGATATTCATGATGAGGATATAGAATTTCTTATCTTTAGAGGGGAGACTTCATCATCTAAGTCATATTTGGATCCACCTAGAGTAGTTATTCTAATTTATGTTATTAGAGAAGAATAGGAGAAAAAATCTATTGCTGAAAAAGGTGTCCTTCAAATTAAGTATGATTTTATTGGATAGGAATACATTGTCATATTTCTAGAGGAATTAACTGGACATCCTCCAAAGTAGGGAGTTGAGTTTGTTAATGATCGAATTCCTAATACAAGACCAATATAAATGACTCTCTATTGAATAGACACAGTGGATTTAATAGAGTTAAGTAAACAATTAGAGGAATTGGGTGATAAGGGGTTTATATGATAATAGTGTTTCACCTTTTGGAGATATTTTTATTTTCATTAAGAAAAAATATGGAACTATGAGGTTGTTCATTGACTAAAGGATGTTAAATGATATAACGATAAATAACAAGTATTTACTACATTTAATTAATGAATTATTTGACCAACTTCATCGAGCTCAATTTTTTAAAAATTTTGAAATTCAATATGGATATAATCAATTTCATTTGAAGAAGGAAGATATTCCAAACACAGAAGTTCAAACATGGTATTGGCATTATTATTTTACTGTAATTCCATGTGGACTGTCTAATGCACCCTCTATTTTTATGGATATAGTGAATATATTATTCAAGGAATATCTTGATAATTTTTTATAGTATTAACTAATTATATCATAGGGTAATTCAAATGATATTAGAATAATTAGATCCAATTGCATATTTTTCTAGAGACTCTCAGCAGAGAAGATTTATATTGGATGTTCAAAAAGTGTGAATTCTAAATTCAAATAGATTCTTGTCTTGGATATATTGTCTCTAAGTATGGAATCCCCATTAATAATGTGAACAAAATGGATTTTTAGGAATAGAATAAACCAATGAACAAAACAGAGGTACATAGGTTCATTGGGTTATTAGGTTACTATCAGTGTTTCTTTCATAATTTTTCCAAATTTTCTAACTTGTTAAAAAATATTACTCGGAAAGGGTTGAGTATATTTTGGTAAAGGAATATGAAGAATGTTGTGAAGAATTTATGATTAGATTAATGAAGTCTATTATATTGAATCTACCATTGGGAATGGGTGACTTTTTTATTTATTGGGATTCATCGAATAAAGGACTTGGTTTTGTACTTATACAGAATGATAGAGTAATTACCTATGCATCAAGGTATTTTAAAACTCCAGAAAAACAAATTATCTAACACATGATATTATGATAGAATATGTAATGTTTTATATGGAAATATGGAAACGCTATCACTATAATGAATGATTTGAGAATTATATAGGTCACAAGAGTATGAAATAAATCTTCTCATAGAAAGAACTCAGTAAGAGGAATATATAGGGGCTCGAGCTAATCAAGGATTTTGATTGGTTAATACACTAACTCCCAGGGAAGGAAATTAAGATAACTGATGCATTGAGTAGGAAAGATCATTCAGTTATAAAAAATGTTGATCGATAGGAATCCTGTTTATATGGATCAAGTAATGATGGATTTGAGAATCTTCAGGCAAGGTGAAACATCACTAATTTCTCGAATGGTTTTCAGACCATATTAATTGGGAAAGATAAAAATTTCTTGTTCTTATGATGAGATTTTTCCATAGGGAAATTATGATCTATATAATGTAAAATCTGTAGACTTCATATATGAAGATGGCATTTGGAAATTTGGGAAGAGGATATGTGTTCCCTCTATACCTAATATAAAAAGTGAATTACTGAATGACGATCTTGGCTTATATTTCTATATAAACCCTGGTAGTACTAATATGTATAAATATATAATGGAACAAATTTGTTTGGATAATATAATGTATGAAATTACTGATTATGTGTCAATATATTTATTTTTTCAATAGCTGAAGGATAAAATAAAACAACCTAGTGGAGTCGTGTAACCTCAACCTATTCCTAAATAGAAATTGTAACACCCGGAGTATTTGTGGTCATTTTTTTATAATTTAATTTTCTTTGATGTATTTAAATTCATTCTACACTAATTGAAAATATATTTACCATCTACACTAGGATAACATTATTCTACACACAACACTGACTTATCTTTCATTACACGCAACAATGAGTTTATATGAAACATCATTTTATTATTATATTTATTTAAAATATATATTTATAAAATAGAAATTAAATCTAGTAATATGAATAGTAATAACTTTTTTACATATTATTTATAATTGTTTAATATAAATAAAACATGTAGATATTAATGTATACATTCTTAGTAATGTGTTTATAAGTTGTAAAATGCTATTTTCATAAAAGAACTATATTTTATGACCATTTCTAAGAAATAAATAATATAATTTTAGACAATTAAATAAATTTAATTAGAAAAAAATTAATTCATAATGTCACAATTTTATTAGGGTGAATTTATGGATTTTTTTTAAAAACATCATTTTTGATGAACAGTGAAAGGTACTGAATTTAAATTCAAAACTAATTTTTAATCTAATTAATTTATGTAGTTAAATTATATTTTAATTTGTTTTGAAAGTTTAATATGATTAATTTTACATCAATTAATATTTTTTTCATTGGATGAAATTTAAAATTGAAATTTTATATCAAAACATTCGAAACATTTAAATGTTTATGTAAAAAAACTAACTTAGCGACACCTCTACAATATTAATTTAAAATTAATTTCTGCCACTATTGTTGTAACGCCCAGACCCCAGTTACCCAGAGTCGATGCATTATTACATAACATTGCCATGATCACAAGAGTGATCAAATCTCAAAAGACCACTTAGTTTAGTAGCCTTCGAAACATTAGATATATTCATAAAGTTTTACATTTCATCATAAAAACGAAGACTACAACAACAAAGTCTCCATAGTCCACACTCTTATCCCCTAATACTATCCCTGCAGGTCATTCATAATTTACTTCTTCGCATCCTGGGAAAAATAAAACATAGAAAAGGGGTGGGATCAAATGCCCAGTAAGGATAACAATATAGCGGAAACTTTCATAAATAAGAAAAAAAACATTTAAGGAAATGTATAACTAAAAAAGCCTTTTAAACTTGAACTTAAACATAGTATGGAAAAAATAAAATGAAATAATTCGATTTACATATTCTAATGGATATTCTACTAATCGAATAATCAAATTCAATATCAATAACCACTTTCATAATGATGGAATGAATAATGCCAGACTATCATAACCACATAGCCAAGGCCTCATTCCAAGACTGCAAATAAGATTTTTCCAAGGCCTTGTGCCAAGACACAGGTTTGCCTAATGAGACCTACCGATGCATCGAGGAGCTATAGCAGGCTCCACCCGTCACATATTAAGTCCAATGCATTCCCATATGAAAAGGTTTAAACATAACATAAACATTCGTATTAAAACTAGCATATAAAATATAAATACTTCATCCATAAACCATGAATGGTATAAAAATAACACATCCACAGTCAAACATATCACAAAACCTTCAATACAATATAGAAGTTTTGTATCATATTAAATCAACCTCAAATAAGCGTAAAATCCATCAAAGGATGTTGACATAGATGAAATCAAAACTCTTTTTAAATAAATATCAATTTTTATTTTGAAATTATTTAATAGTCATATATTTATAAAATAAAACATTTTCTTTGAAAATATTCTTATAAAATTGTAAGGGAAGCTTCAATGATTTTATAACGGCGAAAAATAGCAGCACCCGCCGTATAAGTTAAAAACATTCTTACCTTAATTCTGTCGAAAAGGTTAAAAAGCACCTTGTTTGGAAAACGACGGAAAGATTCCTTTACAAACCTCTTATAAAAAGTAAAAAAATTGTATAAATGAATTTAACCCATATTATTGTAAATAGTAAAAATGTTTTGAAATACATTTTTAAGGAACATGGTTGTGGATGATAAAGAAGTCCCAGTATATTATTACATATAAACAACCTCGGATAATGAAGAGATTGCAAAATAAACCCTTACTATGTACTTTCCTTTGGATTGGGGTAGGTTAAAATCTTGTATAATGGTGAAATAATTGTTATTAAATTATACAATAATCATATACATTATTATGATATCATATATGATCTTTTAATATTGATTTGTTAATAATATCTTAGTATTATCGTTGATTTGGGTGTTAACTTACTAATTTTCTTTTATATGTTTTGTTACGTAAGCCATGTTTTTCATGGATTGGTTGTATATTAATCATATTCATAATGATATCAAGTCATTAGATACTATTATTAATCACCAAATGACAATTAGACTTGAATGGATACGATGCAGAATGAATCTCATCGCGTTCGTGGAGACGGTAGTCCGTACGTATGCACGAGCGACAATATCATTATTTTGATATTAAAATAAAATATTATTGGATGGTATATCATATATAAAGAATCATTATAATGTTATATTTATTATTTACATGAATTACTCATCATTATTATACCCATCCAAATAATAATTTATTGAATGACAATTACACCAAGACGCGGAGACGGTAAGCCGTACGTACGCACATATGCTGACATGCCATTCAAAGGATGGATAGAATACTGAATATGGTTGTACCATATTTATAATTGAATCACATTATATATAAGATAATGGAGTTATTATTTTAGAATATAAATAACAAATAAAGAAGAAGTTGAAGAAGAAATGAACTTGAAAGAGGGTGGTGAAAACATTACCTCTTCTTCGGGTTCTTCCTTTTGATTTGATCAAAAGGGAACCATAGGTTAGCTTTCGGATCAAACTAAGGCTACTAGGTTGGAGTCAGGTAAGTGGATAGAGTATTTGGGTAGGGTTTGGGCGACCAAAAGGCTTTAAATGTGTGAATTAGTGAGAACGGGGAGTGCCCTTTTATAAGATGGGTGAGGAGCACCTTTTGAAAAGCTAAAAATATTATTTTATAATAAATTCATATTCTGTTTATAATGGCTCCAAAGTGGATTATTTAAAGTTTAATGAGGGGATGGGTATAAAACCACTCAACCAATAGAATTTATACAGGTTTGGGTCATTATTTTAACCTTATCTTTTAGTTTTAACTCTTAGTTAATTAGTTTGACACTTACCATGTCACTTTGTATTTTTATATTATATAGTTAATACACTTACTATATACCTACAAGAGACCCCCAAGTGGTCCATTAATGATACACCTATCATGATATAAGTCTCCTGGCCGAACCTTAGATTTTTAGGAATTGAATATCAATTAATAATTTAATATTTGTTTTAAAAACTCTTTTATGTCAATTAAAACTATTCAATAATTGATTTTTTTAAAAATCATAATAGAATGATTACTTAGAAAAAATTTAACTAAATCAATCCTAACATGTCATATTAACCTAGAAAATTATTTATATTTATAAAAAGTCTCAAATTACATTTATTTGGTTATTTATAATATCCATTATTCTAATTTTTTATTAATTATGTAATTACTGTATCACCATTGTGTGATAAATAAATTATGTTATTTAATGTATAAAATTTATAAATAAAATACCATTATGTAGGAAATCATTTTATATTTCTAATGAATATTTAAAATCGAATTTATCTTATGTATAACCCTATATTAAAAATGTTTTAGTAAATAAACATTGATTTTAACTCTTTTAACTTTTCTTTGAATTAAATAATAATAAATGTCCAAATCTAATACAAGTGGGCCTAAATGATAATATTTTACTCCTAAGATTGTTTTTTGTCGAGATAATCCAATAGAATTAGTACATGTGTTAGGGTAATATTAATATCATTTTTACCCTTAATTACCATATTTACTTTTAACAATGGTAAATAAAAGTAAAAAGTTACTATTCACCAAAAAATATTTTCATCTCATTGAACCACATTTTACTCCTTGATATTAATCATGTCTCTAAAATTTTCGAAATTCCACTCACAGAATCGGTAAAATTATGTTTTATGAAAAATTCAGTTTTTTAATTACCACATAGTGGTTTCACTATTCATCAAAAAATGATTGTTTCCAGAAAAATACCAAAAATTAGGCCTAAGATATATTTGATATTATGAATTCAAAAATGTTGTCTATTTATAAAATTCATAACATATTAGTTGCATTGATTAATTTAAAAATTAATTCCCGTCGTCAAAACAAATAGCGTGTTTTTAAGAGATAATAACTCTCAAAAGATGGACACGTGTTTATATCTGGTTTAAATGTGAAATTACATCCAATGACCAAAATTGTATTAAATGGTAAAAATATATTCTAAATATACTTTAAAACAACTCAAATTAATAATTTATCACTATTAATTATTTTGATTAAAAAAGTTGTTTTTAATTAAAATTTAGTAATTTTCACTATTCATCAAAATATTAATGTTATCAGAAAAGTACCAAAATTTCACCCTAATCTAATTTCGATATCATGAATCCAAAAATAAAGTTAATTTAGAATGATAAAATTTATAAAATTTCAAAAAGTAGGTATTACTATTCATAACGGCTAGTTTGATTGGTTGTGGTGTGTTAGAATCTCGAAGTTGCGTACAATGCACGCCATTGCATTATTTAAAGGGAAACATACCGTGGAAGCTTAGGATGTTTCATTGTATATTTTTATGTATCCATTCTAAAATGTAAATTTATTTAGTCAATTTGAATATATAAAAGTTTAAAATATTGGATTTAAAAAGGGTTCACTATTAATAGTTTGTAAAAGTGCAATACTCAAAATGAATTTGTTCTTACATTATGTCTAAGAAACTCATAATATGGATTCTAAAATTATAAGGATTATATAAAGTTTAAAATTTAGTTAATACTATTCATAACCTCTTTTCAACGGCTTGTTTAGTAAGTCATGGTGTTCTTGAACTCGGTGTTGCGTGTAGTGCAAGTTATTGAATTATTTTGAAGAAATAACACACTATGAAATCTTGGGGTGTTACATTCTCCCCTCCTTCAATAAATTGCGTCCTCGCAATTTGAAATTGTTTTTCGAAAATAAAAGGTTGAATATAGAAAATATCTTTGTGGGAAAACCCACATCGGAAATTGGGTTAATAAAATTTAGTCTTAATAAGAGGAAAAGAGAAATGAAAGGGTCACCACCAAATCATGATCTCTATTTAGAAAACATTGGTGGAAATTAGAGACATATAATTGGAGTAGAATGTAAATATTTATAGGTAGTGATTGAGGTCATCAATCACAAACAAGTGTAAAATTGAGGGCCTTAAATTCATCAATCTATGATGATTTAAAATACCATCGATTCAGCAAAACATATGGTATTAGGATAAAATATTTTTTGTTTTAAGATCCCTTCACTAAAGTATAAGAATTAATTTCTTCATTGAATAGAAGAAGAAAAATATATACTTGACAAGTAGAGTCTCATCCTTTAACTAAGTTCTACCACAAACTCATCTTTCACTCTAAAAGATAATAGAACTTAAAAATAATATTCTATTTATCCTATTCGTATAGGGTTAAAA
This sequence comes from Viscum album, assembly GCA_963277665.1. Classification (NCBI taxonomy): domain Eukaryota; kingdom Viridiplantae; phylum Streptophyta; class Magnoliopsida; order Santalales; family Viscaceae; genus Viscum; species Viscum album. The sequence goes on along the minus strand of OY728139.1, from coordinate 112,595,513 downwards.
AATGAATTTATAATTCATTTAGTAGAACCATTAAAAAATTACATTATTCAATCCATGACATCACGTGGGTCAGTGGTAAGTGATACACCCTTGTCGCCCTTCGGTTGTGGGTTCAAGTCTCGCGGCCTTGCTGGACGCGACGGGTTGCCGCCCGACCTTCGGGTTGTCCTTTTATTGCAATCCAAAATAATCCAAACTAGAACTATCCAAAATATTTCAGTCCAAAATTTATAAGGAAGGTAAACACAATGAAGATCCTTTTTCCGCTTAATAACTTGTGAACACCTTCATCATGTATTCTTTTAAAATACTTCAACATCTTGAATTACCATAAAACCTTATTGATTACATTCATGATCCCTTATTCCTTAGAGAATAATAGATATACTCCTTCAATCCAAAAATGTTGTAAACCCAAACAATGATAGAATATACAAATCATTAATCAGTTTCAAGGTAGTCAAGAATATCCAATATAATTTATCCAAATCAATCATTTATTATTCTAAAATCACTACCTCAGTATCAGAACCATATTATGGTTTATCTTTCTCTCAACCATATATTTTCCAAAAATTTAACCTGCTATTGAGTCACTTTTCTTTGTTCCACACAATCTCAAGTCCTTAATGAAATAATAATGCAATACAATCCTTATATACTCCATATTTATTATAACAAGTACATTGTTGATACAACACTCAAATGACATAATCAACATAAAAACTCTAATCATTCCTCTTCATCTGTGGTAGTATCATAACTTGATTATTATCCAATAGCATCATTTGCGGCATAGTCTGATGAATGGGATATAGGTTCGTGTAGTGTCCAAACTCCTTGAAAATGAAGCATTGTACATTTGAAACCATTTTCTTACCCTTAAAGTCACGTAAATTGTGCCCTTTTTCTCCACACTTATAACAAACTACCATTCCTTTCAGGCAAGTTCCAGAGTTTTTCTTCCCACAGTTATCACATATGGGGAAATTATTCTTTTCCCTCTTCCCTTTATCCATCTTTCCCTCTTCCATCCTTTTCTTCTCTTGCTTCCCTCCAAAGCCATTGGACTCAGTAAACTCTTTACTTATGTTATCAACACATGATATTATTTATTCATATGATGATAATACATGGGAGACATTTTCTCTTATAAATTCTGGCTTAAGACCATGAATGATGTGATCCTTCTTTCTCTTTGGATCATGTGTATTGCTGGAGTTCTCATTCCTTCTACTGGGCGGCATTTCTAAACAATGGCATACAGTAGATTAGTTTATGAATAATAATACCTAATCCCAAACTTGTAAAACACATAACATAAATTAAATAGTTTATGTATATAATCCATATATATAAAAATGTCTCCTTTGAGGAAGCATATACTCATAAACCCTTCATCATGGTTTGTAAGGAAAAGGAGAATTATCCTAAGCATATCCCCCGGGAGTTTCGTAACCAAGAGTGCAGCAAGTCCCGTTGTCGTGCAACAGTTCCCGTTCGAGTATAGCTCAATGTGGTGTTTTAGGGCTTTACCCCTAGGTACATCTGTGCCAGAGCCATCTCTACCTGCTCCTATCCAGACAGGGATATATTTCTCAGAAAACTCACAAAATCTCTACAATACCAAAATTTTAGGAAGTTATTCTATACTAACCCTCAGAGTTCATCTTAGGTCTACATGCTCTAATCAGAGTTTATCTAAATCTAGATTCCAAGGGTTGTACTAAACTTTCTCTGATACCAACTATAATGCCCCGACCCCAGTTACCTAGAGTCGGTGCATTATTACATAACATTATCATGATCACAAGAATGATCAAATCTCGAAAGACCGATTAGTTTAGTAGCCTTGGAAACACTAGATATATTCATAAAGTTTTACATTACATCATAAAAAAGGAAAACTACAACAACATGGTCTCCATAGTCCACACTCTTATCCCCTCATACTATCCATAAATGTCATTCATAATTTACATCTTCACATCCTGGGAAAAATAAAACATAGAAAAGGGGTGAGCTTAAATGCCCAGTAAGGATAACAATATTGCGGAATCTTTCAGAAATAAGAATAAACATTTAAGGCAATGTATAACTAAAACAAAAGCCTTTTAAACGTGAACTTCAACATAGTATGGCAACAATAAAATGAAATAATGCCATTTACTTATTCAGATGGATATTATACTAATCGAATAATCACATTCAATATCAATAACATCTTTCACAATGATGGAATGCATAATGCCAGACTATCATAACCACAAAGACAAGGCCTCGTGCCAAGACTACAAGTAAGATTTTGCCAAGGCCTTGTGCCAAGACACTAGTTTGCCTCATGAGACCTACCGATTCATCAAGGAGCTATAGTGGGCTCCACCCGTCACATATTAAGTCCAATGCACTTCCATATGAAAATGATTAATCATAACATAAACATTCGTATTAAAACTAGCATACGAAATGTAAATACTTCATCCATAAACCATGAATGGAATAAAATTAACACATCCATAGTCAAACATATCACAAAACCTTCAATACAATATAGAAGTTTTGTATCATAATAAAAAGGAAAAATACAACAACATAGTATCCATAGTCCACACTCTTATCCCCTCATACTGCCCCTGCAGGTCATTCATAATTTACTTCTTCACATCCTGGGAAAAATAAAACATAGAAAAGGGGTGAGCTAAAATTCCCTAGTAAGGATAACAATATAGCAGAAACTTTTATAAATAAGAATAAACATTTAAGGCAATGTATAACTAAAACAAAAGCCTTTTAAACTTGAACTTCAACATAGTATGGAAAAAATAAAATGAAATAATCCCATTTACTTATTCACATGGATATTCTACTAATCGAATAATCACATGCAATATCAATAACCACTTTCATAATGATGGAATGCATAATGCCAGACTATCATAACCACATAACCAAGGCCTCATGCCAAGACTACAAATAAGATTTTTCCAAGGCCTTGTGCCAAGACACTAGTTTGTCTCATGAGACCTACCGATTCATCGAGGAGCTATATCGGGCTCCACCCGTCACATATTAAGTCCAATGCATTTCCATATGAAAAGGTTTAAACATAACATAAACATTCGTATTAAAACTAGCATACGAAATGTAAATACTTCATCCATAAACCACGAATGGTATAAAAATAACACATCCACAGTCAAACATATCACAAAACCTTCAATACAATATAGAAGTTTTGTATCATAATAAATCAACTTCTAATAAGAGTAAAGTCCATCAAAGGATGTTGACATAGATGAAATCAAAACTCTTTTTAGAGAAATATCTCTTTTTATTTTGAAATCATTTAAGAGACATATATTTATAAAATAAAACATTTTCTTTGAAAATATTCTTATAATGTTATAAGGGAAGCTTCGACGATTTTATAACGGCGGAAAATAGCCGCACCCATCGTATAAGGTAAAAAACATTCTTACCTTAATTCTTTCGAAAAGGTTAAAAAGCACCTTGTTTGGAAAATGACAGATAGATTCTTTTACAAACCTCTTATAAAAAGTCAAACAAGGGTATAAATGACTTGATCCCATATTCTTGTAAATAGTAAAAATGTTTTTAAATACATTTTTAAGAAACATGGATGTGGATGATAAAGAATTCCCAGTAGATTATTACATATAAACAACCTCAGATAATGAAATGATTGTGAAATAAACCCTTACCTTGTACTTTTCCTTGGTTAGGGGTAGGCTAAACTCCTGTATAATGGTGAAATAATTTTTATTAATCTATACAAGAATCATATAAATTAATATTATATCATATATGATCTTTTAATGTTGATTTGTAAATAATATCTTTGTATTATCGTTGTTTCGGGTGTTAACTTACTCGTTTTCTTTTATATGTTTTGATATGTAATCCGTGTTTTTCATGAATAGGTTGTATATTAATCATATCCAGAATGATATCAAGTCATTAGATACTATTATTAATCAACAAATGAGAATTATTCTTGAATGGATACGATGTATAATGAATCTCATCGCGTTCGTGGAGACGGTAGTCCGTACGTACACACGAGCGACAATATCATTATTTTGATATTAAAATAATATATAATTGGATGGTATATCATATATACAGAATCATTATCATGTTATATTTATTATTTACATGAATTAGACATCATTATTATACCCATCCAAATAATAATTTATTGAATGACAATTACACCACGACGTGGAGACGGTAAGCCGTACGTACGCAAGTATGCTAACATGCCATTAAAAGTATGGATAGAATACTGAATATGGTTGTACCATATTTATAATAACATCATAGTATATAGAAGGTACTGGAGTTATTATTTTAGAATATAAATAACAAAGAATGAAGAAGTTGAAGAAGAAAGAAACTTGAAAGAGGGTGGTGAAAACATTACCTCTTCTTCGGGTTCTTCCTTTTGATTTGATCAAAAGGGCTCCTTAGGTTAGCTTTCGGATCCAAATAAGGCCTCTAGGATGTATTTAGGGAAGTTGAGAGAGTATTGGGGCAGGGTGTGACCGATACAAAAGGCATTTAATGTGTGAATTAGTGGGAAGGGGGAGTTCCCTTTTATAAGAGGGGTTAGGGGAACCTTTGGAAAAGCTAAAAGTATTATTTTATAATAAATTCTTATTCGGTTTCAAATGGCCTAAAAGTGGATTATTTAAATGTTAAGGTGGTTATGGGTCGAAAACCACTCATCCAATAGAATTTAGATAGTTTTGGGTCATTATATTAACCTTATCTTTTAGTTTTAACTCTTAGTTAATTAGTTTGACACTTACCATGTCACGTTGTATTTTTATATTATATAGTTAATAAACTTATATATACCTCCAAGAGACCCCCAAGTGGTCCATTAATGATACAACTATTATTATATAAGTCTTTTGGCCTAATATTAGATTTTTAGGAATTTAATATCAATTAATAATATAATATTTGTTTTAAGAACTCTTTTATGGCAATTTTGACACTATTCAATAATTGATTTTTGTAAAACTTATAACAGAATTATTACTTCGCAAAATGTTAATTAAATAAATTCTAACATGTCATATGAACCTATAAAATTATTTTTATTAATATAAAGACTCAAATTACATTTATTTGGGTATTTATAATTTCAATTATTCTAATTTTCCATTAATTAGGTAATTACTGCATCACCATTGTGTCATAAATAAATTAAGTTATTTAATGTCTAAAAATTATAAATAAAATACCATTATGTAGGAAATTGTTTTATCTTTCTAAGGAATATTTACAATCGAATTTATCTTATGTATAACCCTATATTAAAAATGTTGTAGTAAATAAACATGGATTTTAACTCTTTTAACTCTTCTTTGAATTAAATAATAATTAATGTCCTAATCTAATAAAAGTGGACCTAAATGATAATATTTTACTCCTAAGATTTTTTTTGGTCAATATAAACTTGTCCAATATAATTAGTACATGTTTTAGGGTAATATTAATATCATTTTTACCCTTAATTACCCTATTTACTTTTAACAGTGGTAAATAAAAGTAAAAAGTTACTATTCACCAAAAATTATTTTCATCTCATTGAACCACATTTTACACCTTGATATTAACCGTGTCTCTAAAATTTTCAAAATTCCACTCACAGAAGCGGTAAAATTAAGTTTTATGAAAAATTCAGTTTTTTAATTACCACTTAGTGGTTTAACTATTCATCAAAAAATGAATGTTTCCAAACAAATACCAAAAATTAGGCCTAATCTATATTTGATATTATGAATTCAAAAATGATTCCTATTTTACCAAATTCAGAACATATCAGTTGTATTAATTAATTTAAAAATTAATTCCTGTCGTCAAAAAAAATAGCGTGTTTTTAAGAGATAATAACTATCAAAAGATTGACACTTGTTTATATCTGGTTTAAATGTGAAATTACATACAATAACCAACATTGTATTAAATGGTAAAAATATATTCTAAATATACTTTAAAACCACTCAAATTAATAATTTATCACTATTAATTATTTCGATTAAAAAAGTTGTTTTTAATTAAAATTTAGTAATTTTCACTATTCATCAAAATATTAAAGTTATCCGAAAAGTACCAAAATTTCACCCTAAGCTAATTTCTATGTCATGAATCCAAAAATTAAGTCCATTTAGAAAGATAGAATTTATAAAATTTCAAAAATAAGGTATTTCTATTCATAACGGCTTGTTTGATTGGTTGTGGTGTGTTAGAATCTCGAAGTTGCGTACAATGCACGCCGTTGCATTTTTTAAAGGGAAACGTACCATGGAAGCTTGGGTTGTTTCATTGTAAATTTTGGATGTCCCCATTCTAAAAAGTAAATTTATTTATTCAAATTGAATATATAAAAGTTTAAAATATTGGATTTAAAAAGGGTTCACTATTACAAGTTTTTAAAAGTGCTATACTGAAAATGAATTTGTTCTTACATTATGTCAAAGAAACTCATAATATGGATTCTAAAATTATAAGGATTATATAAAGTTTAAAATTTAGTTAATACTATTCATAACCACTTTTGAACGGCTTGTTTAGTAAGTCATGGTGTGCTTGAACTCGGTGGCGCATGTAGTGCAAGTTATTAAATTATTTTGAGGAAATAACACACTATTAAATCTTGGGGTGTTACAATTGTCGTCAGAATGTTTAAAAATGGATTCATTATTTTGAATAATTATAATTCATAATTTATAATAATTTAAACTTATTTTTTGACCAAGAAAATTACTGAAAGACATTAAAATTAATTCCAACAATTAAGAGAAAATTAGCTAACAATGGTCTAAATCGTAAAATTAATGGCCAAAACGAACTAAATACTTGTCCAAAATATATTTTATGGTAATATTTATACCATATACGTCATTTTATATAATTGTAACTATTATTTGAGACACTTTTCATCATAAAATTGTGGTGGTAATTCCCTCTTAAAAAATAGACAAAAATGTCACCCCTCCTCCACTATATAAAGGCACTTACCCATCAAAATTATTAACACATTTTTGGACATTTTTCCTCACCAAAAAACTTCTAATATAATATTACAACTTCCCAATATTACTCCATGAATCCTCTCATATGGGTGAAATCCAACCAAGGAATCCCCTTGGTACAAAACAAAAGGAGTTACACGAATAATAGGCAACATTCTCCCTCAAGATGCTTTATTTTATTTGCATTCTCCACAACCTAAAATATTATTATTACATGATTTTATAATAACAAAAATATATTCAATAAAATGATATATTTTAATTCACATGGTTTTTTCTGCACATACATATACTTCCATCTAATCTGTAACGGACATACCATTCTTTTGTACGGTGAAATACCGCCTCACAAAATGATGTTGTTCTTTTTATTACTTTACCTCCTCTAATGGTTGGGAATTATAATGGATTTTTTAATTTTATTTTTATGATATATATTATCAATTTATTATTCTATAATTATTATATCAAACATTCCTTCATTCATTCTATTTTGAGTAAATACAATAATTTCGTTTGGGGGAGTATGGACTACCAACTTCTCAAAGCGATGTGATTCATTTACACCTTACAGGAATGTATTAATGATGAGTTTATTGAACCTATATGATATATATGATATAATAATTCAACTATTATTATTATATATAAATATATATTATACTTTCATTCTTTCAATACGATAATTAAATGGAAACCACGTTCACATGTACGTACGACCTACCGTCTCCAAGAACAGTGTATTCTATTTCATATATATGTTTATTAGATTATTATAAATACATATATAAATAATCTACATGATATTTATATCATGGGTTACATTATTTAAATCATTATATAAGTATCTGGTCAAAAAATATAACACGTTAAGACACATGCGAAAAACAAAGAGGATATTACCTGAAACACAACCTCATAATGGAAGTCATAATAAATGGGTAATAAAAATCCATATATGGTATTAGATATAATAATATGTCTATATGTTAGATTTAGAGTGAACTTATATTTATAGGAGGCATGAAAGAGTACGTCAGAGTTCAAGACATAAGTTAAGGGGATTTATAGTCTCACTTTTGTTTCTGTGAGATTTATATTATTTCCACCACTAGATTATTTTTTGTGGTGTATATACTACACATAAATATATTATATGATTATTATCCTTAAATATGGGGGTCTTTAATTATTGATTTTATAATATCTCTCTCATGTGGTTTTTATTTTAAAAGTTACAAATTTGTTAATCTAGATTTGTCTCAAATTGTCCTCTTTGAGACACAAGAAATTAATTAAAAAATTCATGTTTCCAAATATGTTTTCAAAAATGTTTCTAAAGATGATATTTTACTCTAATATTAAACAGAAATAATATTTTAAAATTTTTATGGTTTTCAAACATTCCATTAAAGATTCTGTCCTTTTTTCTAAAAAATGGTTTTCAAAACACTTTCTCACATTATTTGTAAGTTTTAAAAAAATTCAAATAACTGGTTTTCAAAATTTATCCAATATTTCTTTATATGTTTTAATTTTTTTCAAAGAAATTGTTTTCAATTTTTTTTAATAATTCAATATATTTTTCATTTTTTTACAAATAAATGGGTTTCAAATTATTTTCAAGTATTAATTATATGTTTTTACGTTTTTTAATGTAAAAAGGGATTTCTGTCAAGATGCTCAATGATGCGGGTGTCATCCGTATTACCTCAGAACCATGTGAAAGGTTTTCCCGTGTATCCTAAATCGATCAGGTCCTCCCTAGAGACGGCGTCCTTGAAATTAGACATTGGCGCATATGGTCGGGTAGTTCCACCCTGATTTTCCTTATGGAACATAATCTAATTGAAGTCTCCTCCGAAGAGAATAGGGATCAGAAGATCATGATGCAGCTTGCATAGAAGATCCCAAGATTTCCCCTTCTCATTCTTGGACGACCTGCCATAGAATCCCACAAACATCCAAGGTGGGGTATGGTCCTCCTGAATGGCTGTCGCCACATGGTGCGAGGAGAGGGACAATATCTTGACGTCGATGGTTTCCTTCCATAGAAGACAGAGTCCCCCGGAATGGACTTGTCGGGGAATCGGGAGGCAGCCGTGGAAGCCACATTTCAAAGAGATGCCAGTGGTGTCCTTGTTTTCCACTATGGTTTCGGACAGGAAAACCATATCGGGGTGACTTTGGGCGCAATTGTGCTGAAGCATGCGAACTGTTCGTGGGTTTCCAAGCCCACTACAGTTCCAACATAAGATAATCATTGGTCTAGGCGGGGCTGGGTCTCACCCGCCTCCGCCTTTGAGCTCTCTGAACATGAATTTCCACCCATCATTTTCCATCTTTTTGGGGAGTTCCCTATTTCTTGGCTCATTTCAATTCGTCTTTTCAGTTTTCCGCATTTAGGGTCTTCCAGTGCACCATATCTTTCCTCATGCTGCACCCTTTTCCAGGTTTGACGGGTGATTGGACCAGGTGGTGGAGTTCCTGTCATCCTGTATTCACCCTGTGGTAGGGTGTGTGACTTGGTCCTTTCCGGATCAGGGTCGGGGTCAAGTGGTTCAAAGTGCATCAGCCTTGGCTTCAGGCTTTTTTCTGGTGGGTCTTCTGGCGTCGTCACCGGCTCTGTAGATGTTAAGACAGTTCCCTTAAAGGAGTTAGGATACATGTCATTTTCCCTCTGAGTGGTGGGGCCCTATTTAGGGATTTTTGGTGGTCCAAGCATGAGGACTCTTTCATGTATAGTTTCCTCCCGTCTGGTATGGGCCCGTGTGAGACGGTCGCGGTCCTTTTGTTTCTCCGTCTTAGGGATGAGGGCATTTCTAGTCGATTTGGCTCAGAACCATGGGCCATATTGATGGATGAGAATGCCTGAATCACTCCTTTGCTTTGAGACACATGCTCTTTCTAGATGGTTGAGACATCCACAAAATAAACAGAAGATTGGGAGTTTCTTGAACTCGAATGATATCCAGGTGTTGGTGTCCTCGAATTTCAAAAACATTCCCCTCATCAGCGGCTCTGACACTTCCATTTCGGCCTTAATTCGAACCTCGGGCCCCCATTGGATAGGGTCTGAGCAGTCCCAATCAAGGAATTGGCCAATTCTGTCCCCAATTTCTCTCATAACTCGTTCCATTCATGTGTGAAAGGGAATTCCTTTGATACATATCGAGAAGGGGGATCAGGTGATATTAATGTGCTATATATCATCCCCCCCTTTTTATTCTTCCATCTGGAGGAGTTTATTGTCGAAAGACCACAGTATACCTCACATGATTTTATCTTTATCTCTCTCGTTAAAGAACTCAAAAACCATGCGGTTGTTTCCCGCTTCCCGAATAGCTCCGCTAGCTTCCAGTTTCTAGAGGTTTTGGAGGGTGTTTTTGAGGGCCCCCTAATTAACCAAGATATTCTCCATGAAAGTTTCGACCACTAGCAAAGACATACGTTTTTTCAATAGAGTATCTTCATTTTCCCAGGCCTCGATTGTTGCCTTCTCTTTATCCGTCAGGGACAACCTCTTCCATTGGTTCACTAAATCCACCTCTATTGATCAGTGCGTGTGGGTGGGGAAAGAGTACAAAACACAGTGCCTGGTGTTCGGCACCACTTGGGAAAACGAATGGTGGACAGGTTTCCGTAGAAGCTGGGCTTCACTGCAGTGCTAACCCTCAGAAGATCACAGACAGAATTTGCAGACCTCGTCAAAACAGGGAAAGAATAAGCCAGATTCTGTTTAAAGACACATTGTCCAGGCCCGGTCCAATGAAAGGGAACTAGGACCGGCACCCCCTCTACGGTCGGCAGACAAAACTATTCCTGCACAAACAAAACGTTCGCGAAGTGCCTTCACGGTCCACGGTCGGGGCCACCACGACCTCACTCACTCCCATATTGAGCTCGCTGCGACGCAATCCAATGTTAGTGGAATGGCTCAACATGGTGGGAACTTTGAAATCATTATTTGCGGCTGGATCTTCACAGCTGATTCTGCGCGAATCAATCACGACGCGGCGGATTATTCGCGAACAATGAATCTTCACAGTAGCTTCTTCGTGATAAAAACCCGACTCGGTGGATAAACGACCCAACGCGGTGGGTTCTTCATGGACATAGATTCTTCGCCACCGCCGGGGCTTCAACGCGGACAAAGTCTCTTCACGGGCGGCTTCTTCACGATACAATCCCAACGCATCGGCTTCTTTGTGAACAAAGAAGATTCGTGGTGGCCTCTTTGCGAGGAAACCCAACACTGCGGGGCTGGGGATTCTTCGTGAACAAAGATTCAGCGTGGCGGCTTCTTCATGAGACAAACCCAATGCGGCAGATCAGGCGGAGTCCGCTTCGCGACCTGGATTCCCACCTCCCGCCAACCTGTGGGTGGTGCTTTTCACGGACCACGCAGAAAACTGACAACCGCAAATCGCGGATCAGGAAACTGACCAGCTTAGAACGACAACCGTAAATCGCAGATCAGGGGAAACGACCTCCCAGAATGAAAAGGATCAGAAAATTGCCTCTGCTAACCCGAACCTCCAACCGAGATCTTCGAAAGTCAAGTTTGTCGACACATGATTCGTCACCGATTTCCAGATCTATAGTGATGCGTGAAAGGTCATCACTGAGACCTTCTTCTTGAAACAGGAAGAACCTCGTTCGTTCGCAAGATGCTGGAACCAAGCTATGGTTCTTTCCCTCTGGAGTGAAGATTTCAAGTGTCGAGGTCAGACCCGGGGCAGAGACGTCGCCCGTTCGGTCAAACAACGGACATGATGCAATCATTGTGGGAAAAGTAGAGTGGACCTGGAGCAGGGTGTGCTGAGGGAGACGATGCCGCCAGAAACCCATCAAATATAGAGACTGAGACCTAGAAAACCCTAGGAGAGAGCATAAAATTAGAGAGCTTCTGGTCAAAAGACCAGGAATGCGATGAGGTGGTCTGATCAAGCTGGAAGAATTCTCACGAAGTTGTTGGCCTTAATCTCAAACAGGTAGCATCTGATCTGTGATCTTGGAGCAACAAAAAATTCCACCACCCCGACAGGAATTTTGATTCCCTTGAAAAGAAACTTCACAACCTACTCAGGATAACCCCATCCAATTGCATTCTCTCCAAGATTGGGGCCACCCAAAGAAATATGGACGTGGCCCTGTGCGTTAAGGAATGTTTCTGTGCTATATGGGCGTGTGACATCCACATTAAATAACGGGACGCTAATAAAAGGTATTTTCACCATAAAGCTTCAGCTAGATGCCGGAAAAACTCTATCACATGTATCTCACAACCTGATGGAAGCAAAGTCTCTGACACCATCAGAATTCACGAGGCATTGACATGATACTTCCAGAACCTGTTCTCTACAGGAACTCCTTTCATGTCTGCTGATGTGGGAGAATGCATCAGACCTATGATCACCAATGAGATCAATAGGCAACTTACCAAAGATGTGACAAATGAAGAGATACACCTGGTTCTGAACCACATCCACCCCACTAAGGCCCCGAGACCGTATGGATTCCATGCCATTTTCTTTAAAAAATACTAGAACATCATCGATCCCGACATCTGCAAAATGATAAAAAATATTTGGGAGGGGAGTACTAGCATTTCTTCCATCAATGAAACGGTCCTCATCCTCATTCCCAAATTTATGAACCCTCTGACGATCCCTAATTTTAGACCCATCAGCATCTGCAATGTCTCCTATAAGATCTTCTCAAAGATCCTTGTCAATCGTTTGTGCCCTTGGCTTCCTGAGATTATCTCTGAAAACCAGAGTGCCTTCGTGGCCAAGAGACTGATCACTAATAATACAATTGTGGCCCATGAAGTGTTCCACTCTATGAAAACACACTCTACTCCGAAAAGAGGAACCATGGCCTAGAAACTGGATATGACCAAAGCCTATGATAAAGTGGAGTGTCATTTTCTTAGAGTCGTGATGCTGAAAATGGGGTTTTGTACTAAATGGACAGATATAATCATGCAATGCATATCAACCGTCTCCTTCAGAATCAATTTCAATGGGAAGCTCACCCAAGGAGTCGCCCCTAGCCAAGGCCTGTGCAAGGGAGACCCCCTCTACCCTTTTCTCTTCATCATAGTGGCTGATGTTTTTATTAACCTTATCTCTAGGGCTGCATCCTCTAATTCTATTCATGGGGAAAAGGTATTTTGTCTAAGCCCTCCAGTGTCACATCTTTTCTTTGCCGACGACTACCTATTCTTCTTCAGAGAAACCATAAATGAATACCAGGTGATTAGCCATGCGATCCAGCAGTATGAGAGGGCGTCTGGAAAGTCTTTCGATCACGGAAAATCAGAAATCTCCTTCAGTGCAGGGGTGCCTCTTGCCAAGAGAGATGCACTTTGCGCATCAGTAGGCATCCATATGGTTGATAAACACCAGAAGTATCTCGGGCTACCCAAGGTGATTGACTGGTCGAAAAAAGAAATATTTTCATCTCTGGTGGATATGATTGAGAAAAAAAATCAGGGCTGGACCCCAAAAAGAATCTCCAATGCATGCAACGAAACCCTCACTAAAGCTGTCATCCAATCTATCCCCAGCTATTTTATGTCTCTATTTAAGCTCCCGAAGGCCATCTTCAATCAGATCTATGTACATACTGCCAACTTCTGGTGGGGGGAAATGATTGAAGGAATAGACCCCACTGGATGGCCTGGGAGAAGCTCTGCAAACCCAAGTCGAAGGGAGGGATGGGATTCTGGAATCTTCTTCTCTTCAATGACGCACTTTTGGCCAAGAAAGGATGGAGCCTTATTAACCGTCCATCATCTCTCTGTGCACAGGTTCTCCAAGAGAAGTGCATCCCCCACACGGACTTCCATGTTTCCTCTCTTGGCCCCCATCCTAGATTCCTATGGAGAAGCCTTTGGGGGGGCCCGAAAGCTCCTAGAAAAAGGGCTGGGATGGATGATTGGGAATGACTCATCCGTTAACATCTGGACTGATCCATGGCTGATCGATAAGGATGGTATGTGGGCTACATCCCCTTCCCAACCAGGTCTTGAAGATGCCACAGTCAGGTGCCTCCTTTCAGACCGGGGACTGGGGTGGTGTTTGGAAAGATACATGAATGGTTTAATGAAAGAGACCAAAGAATTATCCTGAGCATCCCCTGTATCGCAGATACAGGCCCTGACCATCTTTTCTAGACCAACGACACTTCGGTCGACTACACGGTGAGATCCAGCAATAGACTTTCTCTTGGAAACCACTCTGGCGACCGGGAAGAGGTACCTTGGAAATTGCTTTGGAAGCTCACTGTCCCCCAAAAAATAAGCCAATTTTAGTGGCAGGTGTGCACGGGCACCCTCCCTACCATGAGCCTGCTCGTTTACCGACATTTGGCCAGTGCTAAGTCATGCCCCTTCTGCCCGAATATTCGAGAAACTCCTTTGCATGCTATCATTCACTGCCCGGGTGCTAAGGACATTTGGAATAAATGGGGCCCGGCTTCAGATGCTTCACTTGACATTGTCTCTAACCTCCCCAATCTTCTGATGCATTGATGATCCACTCTCTCACTAAATGACCTAGTCTCACTTTGCACCCTGGCATGGATCATTTGGGTCCGGCGTAACGATGTTGTCTTTCACCACATTCATAAACCTCCTGAATTCTGGTTTGAACGGGCCAAGTCATGGATTGAGGGTTGGAAGGACCAAAAAGGACACTTATTGCTAGGTGCAACCCCATCTTGTCCCCCTCACTGGAATCCCCCACCGGAAGGGATTCTTAAGCTCAACGTGGACGCGTCTCTCCCCAAGGATGGACTTGTTGCTCTCGGTCTCCTGGCCAGAAATCACCTGGGGCAAATCATTGCTGAAAAACATGAATCACACCATGCCTTGTGGGAACCCACTATTGCTGAGTCTTCTGCCATCCTGGTAGGTATGATGCTCACTATGGAATGTGGATGGGTTGATATCATCATCGAGTCTGACTGCCTCACCGTTATCAATGCTATTAACCACAATGACGGAGAACTCTAGCCATTTTGCTCCATAATCAGAAGCATTTGTGTGCTTCACCAAGGTTTTTCCCGATGCTCATTCTCCTTTACCAAAAGGGAAGGAAACAATGCGGCCCATCAGCTAGCGGCCTCAGGCCCCTTCGATGTCAACCAGCTCTGGCTGGACAATTTCCCTTCATGGCTTTGCATATGTACGTCGAATTATTTTCTTCATTAATGTTATTTTCCCTTCTTATCAAAAAAATGTATAAAGGGATTTTGAAAGGTTTTTTGTTTTAAAAATATCTTTATAATAGAAAGATGATATTTTAATCAAGAAATATTTTTAAAATTCTTTTCAAAATTATTTTCCATATAATATGACATCCATTGTTGTCACTCATTCCTTTTATGGGAAATTATCCAAAGGTCCCATTCATATTCTTTCTATAAATGGTTTATGTTTTATTGGCATGTGGTTTATGAAACATGTTTCACTTTCATGGGTTACATGTTTCTGAAACTCATTTCTTCTTCAAAGGTTATATGTCTATGACTAATTCTTTTATTCATGTTTTATGATTTTTTTGAAACCTATCACTTTTTTCATATCATATGTTAGTATTATAAGTTTATGTTACCCATTACATTTCATGGGTTATTATATTATTTTTGAGAAACATGTGCTATATGTATATATGATTTCATTTTGATTTTGGAGGCACCAATATCTCCCTACCATGCCTTGGGTAAATATTTATATATCTTGAGATAATGATTAGACTCATGTTAATGGATTAATCCACTATGGATGATGGGGAAACTAGAACCACTATGGGAATATGGGGAATCCAAATCCCTTGAAAGGAAATAAATAAAACTAGGGATGGTGGTGTGTCTTGGCCAGAATTTGTAGTCACCATGATGAGGAAAGATGGGCATACTCGATACATTATGGGAGAATATGGAAAATCGATCCCTTATAAGGAAAGTGTTGTAACAAGGGATGGTGGTGTGTTCCAACCAGTAGGTGAATCCCCCATGAAGTTCCCTAATTTGATATATCAATGAATTTTGTCTTATAGGTACTGATATTACATGTTTAGGTGTATGTCAAAATTATATTTCATATTCATAGGGTATATTTTCATGGATTATTCTCTTGTTTCCCTTATGATTCATGTTTTATGAATTATAAATCATTTTTCCATGATTCATGTTTAGGATCCTAGATAGGTAGAGTACGATCATATAATGTCATGATCATGTTCTCATACCCATATTCTCATGTTTATGCTTACATATCGCCCCTATTTATCCATACTGGTTATTAGAGATCAACCCTTTTTTCATTCCAATGTTTATGAAGATATTTATTATGTATGATGTGTATAAGAAGATGGTTATTCATGATGAACTTAGATAGAGATAATATATCTCACTTATGTACCAGTTTTTATGTTTCCATGTTTTAAATGGTAGTAGACCAATACGGTTTTTGGGTGTATGCTTGTTTTATGTATTAAGTATTCTTAAAAAGTGTTTTAGTTTTAATATATGAATAGAGATGGTATATAGAGTTAGTATTATAGAAATTATTTTGTTAACCTTTTCAAATTATGATGAGAAAACCATAGTGAGAACTCTAAGGAAATTTCGAAGGATAATTCTAAGCATTAGGAAATGTAAAGTAAAATATCCTATAATTTTGGTAAAGGATAAATTGAGTTGTTTCCTATAAATACATTCCCTTATGGATACTACAAGTGTATGTGGTTCTTGAACAGATGTTCCTAGGATGAACAACTCCAAAAAGGTGTTTCAAGCCTGAATTATCATAACTTGATACATGATAGTGGGCCTTACTACAAAACTAGTTTGAAACTCCTATATTGAAGACTTGTTTAATTAGTTGGATAGATCTCAATAACATTCCATTATTGACCTTTATACTAAATATCATAAGTTAAAAGATAATAAATATGATATTCCAAATTTGATGTTCTGTAAAATGTGTGGAAACTCTAAATATATAGTTATTACTTTCGGTCTTACTAATTCCCATGTTATATTCATGGATTTCATAAATAAAGCCTTTAGAGATTACCACGATTAGGTTTTGGTAGTCTTTAATGATTGTATTATAATATATTCAAATGGAAATTAATAGAATGATGTCTCCTTGAAAAGTTCACTAAATACCCTGGGGAAGTAGAAACTCTACGAAAAATTTCCAAGATGTGAATTTTGGATACAAAATATTTCATTTTTTGTGTCACGTAATATTAAGAGATTGTATATAAGTAGATCCATCAGGATGATGGCTATTGAATGGTTGGATAGTAACCCATGGTGAAAGACATACATATTATTCTTCAACTAGGTAGATGTTATCGATGGTTTCTAGAGAATTTCTAATGACCATCGAATCCTCTAACAAATATAACTCAGAAGGGTTCAAAGTTCTTCTAGAAAGATGAATGTGATAAAAATTTCATGGAACTAAAGAGAAGGTTTGTCAGTGCACATGTTCTTACATTACCCTATAGTGTAGAAGGTTTTGTTATCAATAGGTATGAATCCAATAAGGTATTAGGATGTGTTCCTGGAAATACAATAACATGGTTATCATTAGTCCTTGTGAAATTTTTAGTTCCATGAGGAAATTATCCAACTCATGATTCAGAGTTAGCAGTGGTAATTTTTACATTAAATATGTGGAGACATTATATTAATGTAGAATATTTTGATATATTTATTTATTATAAAAGTATAAAATATATATTCCAATGGAAGGAGTTGAACATGTTCCATAGAATATGGTTATAGATGATAATGTATTCTGACTGGGCATTACATTATGACCCTAGGAAAGAGAATAATGATGCTGATTCTTTGAGTCAAAAGGATCATTCTTTCTTATCGATGCTGAGGAACACAAAAGATATGCTATTTCTGTATTTGAAAAGGATAAATCTATAAATCCTAAAGGACAGATATAAATATTATCTTTCTCAATTAAATGTTTAACCCATTTTTCAAGTAAATTTTTGAGAGGTGCGGGAGGAAGATGTTAAGTGGAAAAAGAAGGTTAGAAATGTTCCAATGTTTAACCTTGAATAGGGTTAAATGATAATATTTAATAACCATGAATGTGTTCCTTCTATACCAGATTTGAAGTAGGATTTGTTAGACAAATATTGTAGTTCTTCATTCTCTATTCATTCTTAAAAGTGAGAATATGAATAAGGATATGAAGAAATACTTCTATTAGAATGGACTGAAGAGGGATATTATATATTTTTCATCTTATTGCTTGGTATTCCACCAATTTATGGTACAAAGAGAAAAGTCTAAGGGGATGTTTCATCCATTACCCATACCAGAATGGAAATTGCAGAACATCAGTATGGATTTTTTTGTTTTCCTCCCCAAAATCTCTAAAGGGTTTAATGCTATACATGTGGTATTATATCTCTTCACTATGTTAGTACACTTGATTTATCATATAGAATAATTTTTTCTAGATTATACTTCTAGTTTATACAATAAGAAAGTGTTAAGGTTTCATGGAATACCACATTACATAGTGTGTGATTGGGATCTGATGTTTAGCTAAATTTTTTGAATAATTCTTTTGTAATCAAAATATAAAAAGTTGATATTTAGTCCAAATTATTACCTATCGAAGAATGGTCAGTCTAAAAAATTAATTCAAACCTTAGATGATATGTTGAGATTTTTTTTATTGGATTTAAAAGTTGTTTTGGATAAACATGTTCCCATAGTTAAGTTTTCTTACAAAAATAGATTTCACTCAAGCATTAATATGGATTCTTATGAAGCACTATATGGGAAGAAATAGAAATATATAACATGTTTGGATAAAGATGGAGAAAGAAATATTTTGGTATTTGAGATTGCTGAAGAAATGATCGATAAGATTAGAACCATTTAGTAGCGTGTCAGGGAAGATAAGAGTAGATAGAAAGGTTATGCTAATAACTATAGGTGTGACCTATAATTTTGAGATGGTGAGTGTTTATTTATATGAATATCTCTTGGGAACAAGTTTTTTATGTTTAGAGAGAATGGGATACTAATCCCCGTGTATACCGCCCCTTTTTGATTCTTGACCGTATCAGAATAGTAGTTTATTGCCTGGAAAATCCTCAAAATTATCTTAACTCCATGATATTTTTCATGTGTATATCATGAAGAAGTACATTCCTAACCCTTAATTTTTACATAAATCAGAGGTCAAACCACTAGAGTAGGATCTTTCTTACGAGGAATAACCGGTTGATATTGTTGATCATAATGGGAATGCTCTATAAAAGAAGGCCAGCCGACTGATGAATGTTTCTTGGACAAATAACCAGTTATAGGATGTAATGTGGTAACATGAGGATATGATTAGCCATAATGTCATCATTGTTTTTAGAATGATGATTTTTGTGGGGAAATTCATTTTTAAGGGGTAGAATGTACAACTTTGAGTTTTTTTGTGATCATTTCCAAGAATAAATTAATTTTGATGGATTTATTTCAATGCATGATACACTAATTAAATCATTATTTAAATTATACACATGTATAACCTTTTTCTATATGAAACACTATCTTGGAATTCGTTACACACAATACTGATTTTCTAGGATACGATATTTTTATTATTATAATTATTTAAATGAGATGGTAATAAAATGGTTGTTAAAACTATTAATATGAATAATAATAGTAAATTTTTGAATAGTAAATATAATTTTTTAACATTAAAAAAACATATTTATTAAAAGATATAATTTTTTAGTAAAGACCTTGTTTGTTTAAAAATGTTATTTTCTTAAAAGATATTCTAATTATGTGCTTTTATGAATAAAAACAAATTTAATTTTAGAGAATTTTTTAAATTGATTTTGATAAAATAGAAATAAATTTTCTATTTAGAATTTCGAAATTATTTTATGGTGGATATTGTTTTGGGAAAAATATCATTGAAGGGTGAATATTGAAAAATAATGAATTTTAATTTAAATCCACTTTTTCGTCTAATTTATATATATATTTATATTTTATTTTAATTTGGATTAACAGGGTAACAAGGTTAATTTTACATATTTTAATCCAATTTATGACATTGGGAATAATTTTACATTAAAATTTAATATCAAAAAATTCCAAACTTGTAAACATTTTTTGCTAAAAAACTCATTATCGCAACACATCTATAAGAATAATTTACAATCAATTTCATCCACAAATATGGTCATAATTTTGAAAAATAGATTCCATATTTTGGATCCTCATAATGTAAAATTTATAATAAGGTTAACATAATTTTTGACAAAAAATATTAGTGAATGTAATTAAAATTAATTATAGTGATTAAGAGAATATTTAGCTTAACAATGAACTAAACCCTACAAATTAGGAAACAAACTACCTATAAACTTCTAAAAAATAAATTATATTTCCACATTACAAACCTATACTCCCTTATATATAATTTTATTCAATATTGGGGAAATTTTAAAAGGAAATTAATTAATTGGATTCCCTTTTCCAAAATTTTCAAGAATACCACTCCTCCTCCACTATAAAAGACACTCACCGCTCCCAATTATTCATGGATCTCAAGATAGTCAGCTTGCCCAAACTATGAAAAAAATAATCTCCCAAAATACCACCCTTTCCCTTTTAAGCCTCACCTTGTGAATAAATTTATCTAAGGAATACCTTTGGTGGAAACAGAAAGGAGTTACTCGAATAAGAGGTACCATCCTCCCTCAAGATCCTTCGTTTTATTTTCACTACCCACCCCATAAAATCATATTATGCATTGATTATACAAAAAAAATTAAATAATAAATATACTTATATGTTATTTATGGTTTTTACCTCAACATACTCAAACTTTCATCTAATGGGTAACGAACTTACCGTTCTGGTGTACGGCGAACAACAGCCTCACAAAACGATGTTGTTCATTAAACCATTATCACCTCTCATTGTTTTTCATTATGATGTAAACTATATTTATAGATGATATATATGATATATATTATGTATTAATCTATCTCAAATTATTATATAACATATACCTTCATTTTTTCCATTTTCTATAAATAAGATAATTTAGTTTGGGGATGTGTGGACTACAGCCGCCTTAAGGAATTGTGATTAGTTCACACATTACATGTAATGTATTAAAGATTAATATTCTGAAATTATATGTTATATATGTAATAATAATTATATTTTAATTAATATATATACATATATACATATATTTCTTTTACTTTATTTCTTTTAATATGTAAATTAAATGGAAATGGTGTTCATGAATACGTACGACCAACCATCTTCATGAACGGTGTATCCCATTTCATATTTCTAAATTTCATATATTATTACACACATATATATATATATATTGAATATATATGATATTTATATCATGTATTAATTTTTGGAATTAATTATATTACTATAAGGACAAAAAAATATAACAAATTAAGATGCATTTGAAAAACAAAGGGGATATTACTCAAAAAGTAACCTTAACATTGAAGTGTTACTAAACAACTAATATTAATCGACATATGGAATTAGATATAAGAATATTTTTTTGTGTAAGATTTATAATAAACATATATTTATAGGTGGTTTAAAATAGTATGCCAATAATCAAGACATAATTTAAAGGTAATTCTACTCTCACTCTTATTTCGATGAGTTTTATGTCATATTTACCACTAGTTTTTTTTTATGGTATATATACCTCCCATTAATATATTATATTATTGTTATCCGCAATTATATACTAATTTAAATATCTATTTTATGATCTCTCTTTCATGGGTATTATGTTTCAAAATATTCGAAATTGGTAAATTAGTTTTCTCTCAATTTTCCTTCATTAAGGCACATGCCTGGAATTCCAAAAAAAACATGTTTACAAAGTGTTTTAAAAGATGTTTTAAAATTTTTATATTATATGAATATATTCAAGTAAAAGGGATAATAAATCATTTTATGGTTTTAAAATAATAATTTATATTTTTTCCAGTATTTCTCAAAGAAATGGATTTGAAAACATTGTAAATATTTCATTATAAGATTCGCAAGTGATTTCAATGAAAATGATTTCAAAATATTTCAAATCAATTTTTAAAAGTTTAAAAGTGTTTTTAGAGAAACATTTTTCATAACATTTTATGTATTTCTTTATAAGCACTCAAATTTCATTCAAATAAATTTTTTTCAAACATTTTTCAATATTTATTTATAGGATTTTATTTTTATGTTCAAATTAAAGTGTTTTCAAAAGGATTTATATTTTAAAAAAAATCAAAATAAGAAAGGTTATTTTCTTCCAGAAATATTTTTAGAATTTATTTATCTTTTATTTTCCATCTAAGATGAAGTTTTTTGGTGTTACTCATGCCTATCATTGGAAATGATCCAAAGATTCCATACATTCTTTATTTGGATGGTTTAGGTTTTGATGCATGGTGTTTATGAACCAAGTTTCTATTTTATGGGTTAGATGTTTATTAAACTCATTTATTTTTAAGGGTTATTTATCTATGAAACCCTATTATTTTAAAGGATTTTATTTTTATGAAATGATTATGAAACCTATATATTTTTTCATAGGTTATGGTATGATTACATGTTTATGATACCCATTTCATCTTATGGGTTGTTATTTCATTTTTTTATGAATTTATTGGACATGAATATAGGATTTCATTATGAGCTGTGTGGTACATATATCTACCTCAAATTAATTGGGAAAAGATTTATATCTCATGATATAATGTTGTGGTCTATGTTTTTGTGCATGATCCAATGTGGAAGATAAGGAAACCCGAACAACTATAGAAAGATAGGGAAACTCAATACCTTACAAGTAAAAGACTAAAACTTCGGATAGTTGTGTGTCCCGCCCAGTAGGTGTAGTCACCATGAATATATGAGATAGGAAACCCGATCCACTATGGGAATATGGGGAAATCCTATCCACTATGGGAAGATGGGGGATCCCAATCCCTTATAAGGAAAAGACTACGATGGGGATATTGTGTGTCCGACCCATTAGGTGTACTCCCCAAGAAGTGCCTTTATAGGTTTATAGAAATTTGTAATGACTTATATGGAATGATATTACATGTTTATGTGTATTCTATAATTCATTGTTCAATTATTATGTTACTGTTTTGTGGATTATCCTCTTTTGTCCCTTATTATTCATGTCTTATAAACTATTAATATTTTTTAAATGAATCGGGTTTAAGAATTTTGATATGAATTTTTTGATCTTATAATGTCATGATGGCATTATTATAAACTTATGATCATGTTTATGCTTATATATCTCCCCTATTTACCATTACTAAGCATCCGAGATCACGCCTTTTAAGGATTCCATTTTTCAGTTTCAGAAGATATATATTATTTATGATGTGTCTATGATGGGTTCTAGTCATGAGAATCCAAGTGGGAGTTAATATAGCTCACTTCTATACTAGGGTTTATGTTTCCATGATTCTAAAGGCACTAGACTAATACGCACTTTGGTTATCTATTTTTTTAATGTATTATGTATTCTACAAAAGTGAAGTAATGTTAATATATGAAAAATGATAGTCTCTATATAAATGGGATGACATTACTGTCGATTTTGTTAATTTATTTACAAAGACTCCAATGATGAATGATGAAATATGGGTAATTGATCATCAAATTATAAAATATTCACTTTTTCTCATTGAAAGGGAGGAATTTTCACAATAGCGCCATGCAAAACTCTATATTAATGATTTCTTAAGATTTCATGGTGAACTTTTATCAAATTTTTATGATCGATATTTGTATTTTAAATCAAAATTGGGGAAAAATATTATGAAGTATTTGGATACCAAACATCATTTTAATAATACATATCACCCTAAAACTGATGGATAATCTTCAAGAACTATTCAAACAATATAATACATGTTTATATCATGCTCACATAACATTTAGGGTATGTGGTATTAGTATTTACCTTTGGTAGAATAGCACTATAACAATAGTTTCCATTCAAGTATTCAAATGAACCCATATAAAGCATTATATTGAAAGAGATGTCATACAAAATGATTTTACAATGAATTTTTTGAATGGAAGATTATAGGCATAGATCATATTGATGAAATAATGACAAATTCAAATATATTCAAGATCATATCTAAGAAAATAAAAGTTGTAAAAATAGGTATACCAATAACTGGACGAAATATTTGGATTTTCAAGTGTGATATCATTTATACATGAATATATCTCCATGGAAAGGTGTTATAAGATTTGGAATGAAAGGGAAACTAATCCCCATGTATATTGGTCCTTTTTAAATTATTGAAATAAGTTGAGATGTATATTACTGATTAACGATGCCAACAAGTCTCACCAAAGATTAGTATTGTTCTGAATATCTTTGTTGAGGATTTAAATTCCATACCCAATACATGTTCTCACTTCTAAAGAAATAAAATTACAACCTCATTTCTCTTACTATGAAGATCCTACTATGATTATAGGTAATAGAGAATAGGTGTTATGGAATCAAAAGACTTAGTTGATAAAGGTAAATTGGAAAATCGTAACATTAAAGATGTAATGTTGGGACAATAAAATATTTTGATGA
The DNA here is from genome assembly GCA_963277665.1 of Viscum album. Taxonomy (NCBI): domain Eukaryota; kingdom Viridiplantae; phylum Streptophyta; class Magnoliopsida; order Santalales; family Viscaceae; genus Viscum; species Viscum album. Next base: position 112,570,769 of record OY728139.1, on the reverse strand, counting down.
AGAACTGCCCAAATATTTTTATGATGTTAAATTTTGTAACTTTTGAGTAATTTTTTTAAGGAGAGAGAATGTAAAACACAAATATTTTATGGAGTGTATTTTAAAATTTATCATATTTTATAGATTAGGTTACATAAAACACAATGTTTAAAAAATGAAATATTATTAAATATTATTGTGACCGTTGAGAATAATATTCGGGATATTAAAATAATATCTTCACATATGAAATTCGAAATAAAATTTTGGTATGTCATAAAATAAAATATTGATATTTTTTTATCATGAAATAAGTTAATATATGTTTTAAAAATAATATATTATGTGTTGGTATTTTAGTGAAACAAAAATTGTAATTTACTATTTTATAAGTAATATAATGATTTAAAATAAAATATATTATAATTATATATATTCATAAATTAATATTTTGTTTCATTATAATTATAAAATAATTTTATAATAACATAATTAATTTTTCAATGTGTCGCAAAACCAGTTATAATATTAAGATATATATTTTCAACTAAATGATGATTTTTTTAAATAGTATATTTCTCCTATATAGAAAAACATTTATAAAATAGAGTCCATTTCTGAAATCGACATGTTTAAAAATGGTTAGGTTGATTTTTAGGGATATTTCTAAAGTATTTGAATTTTTGTGAATCGTGAACAACCACACTTTACACAATTTAACATTTTATGTATGTAATTTACTCATTGAGGCATGGATGATATTTGGATGAGGTAAAACTTATTTCCTCAAATGTAAATTATCTATTCATATTATATAGTAATAAGAATCAATATGTTTTCTAGTCTTGAGCCAAAATAATAATCTAATGAAGAAGATAATATAAAACACCCCTCTCATCAACTATAAACACCATCCCTCACCACACCTTTATTTACACCTTCTAATCCTTTAATAATGTATATTCTCCCTTAAAATAAACATTACCATGTTTTAGACCTATTGGTATTACTGAAAGACAATGTCTAAGTGTCTTAAAAAGGTTACCAAGGTGACAATTTCCAAGAGGTTGAATCCCGCTTCTTCTCTTTTAATATCATTAATTTTTTTATCCTCTCATAAACACTCGAATAAAAAGTTCCACATTTAATCCAGTATAATATATTTAATTAAATTTATTTTTCTAATTTAATATCCTTCATCCGAACTCTTCTCTTCCCTTTTTATTTTAGAAATGAAAACATCGTCTGTGAGGTGTGAACTCACCACCGTCGTGGATGAAGAGTTTTCATTTTCCATTACCACCCTATATTCTGGTCATAAAACCCTTATTATGACTGAATATTATTTTATTATAGATATTAAAAATTATATCATGTTTTTAAAAAATATTTAAATATAATATTAAATAAAATTACACATCTGCATGATGTTCTGAGAAACATCCAAAATTAAGTTTTCCATTTTCATGAACATTTTTTATAATTAATCATACCCATTCCATATTACCAAATGATATATGATAACTTTAAACTTTTTTATGTTCATTAATACTAACTAATTTCACTTATGGAGATGTTATTCCTATTTTATAAGAACTCTCAAATTTATACTCAAGGGAACCGACCACAAAACTATGAAATAGACTCTCCCATAACAATGAAAGTAAACATCATTTCTCGTAAAATTGGGTATGAATAAAAATAATTAAAATTATAATATATCAATATATATTCAAGAGGGTCCTAATAAAGTAATTAATGAATCAAATTTTATTATCCAATACATTAAGTACAAATGGAGAATGATTTTGGACATAAGGTAAGGGTTTTCTCATGTCACTTTTATTTCTATGAGATAATATAAATTTACCACTTATTACTTTTGTGTGGTGTATGTATGCATTAAATTTATATATAATATCCTAATTCCATTTGTCTTCATGTTATTTAATGATTAATTTGACAATAATTAATTTTATGGGGTATACAGTTCAACTGTTTACAAAGTGTTAAGGGAATTAATTACCTAATTTCTATTATTTTGGTTAAACTTTGACTCTATTGATTATGTTATACTAAGATTATGTGTCAAATATTTTTATTATCTAAATTTTTATTCCCACTCTTTTTTTTTACAACTGATAAAAATAATCAATTCATTTGGTTAATTCTCACACATTATTTGAAAAACATTCTTATAAATATTTGTTTTTCCAATATTTAAAAGATATGTTATTTAACATACATGGAATTCGTTTATTTTACCACCTTTATTAATTCATAATGTCTTGAGGAATACATTATATTTTAAAAAGATTATTTTCAATGAAAATTTATTCTTTTATAATTTTGTAGGTTTTTAAATAAACATTTTTAATGTAAATGTTGAATTTATCACAGGAATGTTTCTATGATTTTATAAGAGTACTTCTGTCTATGTAAACACTCATTTTTTGATCTTATGATTAATTGAGATTGATCTCTTGTGATACCATATACAATATTTTATTGATTTGTTTGTGCTCAGATAGACTATGGATGTGTTATTTTGGTAATATTCATTATATCACACTGTATTCCTTATAATTACAATTTGAGGAATGTTATTCAATATTATATTTTGAATATGAATTTATATGTTGATTTTTTTCACAAATTTCATAAGATTAATTAATTTGGACATAGAAAGTGTTGGGTTAGGCCTACTATATCCCCTTGATGAATCAGTAGGTATCATGAGACAATGTAGTTTGGGTATTGGAAGATTTATTACTCTAATATTTATAGTTCTTAGTCAAATCCATGATGGTATTATTATGATGTCTCACATTATGAATTCCAATTTTATGACTAGTTATTGATAATCCATGTGATTATTCAACTAAAAGAATATCCATGGTCAAGTACCATTATAATGTGTTTATTTATATGGAGTTATTTGATATTATTTTATTCCTAACATATTATTTTCTATGATATGTTTTAATTTAATGAGTTTTGATTTATTCACCTTACGTGGTTGTTTATGATTTTTTAATATAACTTATGTTGTATTTTTACCCTTACTGAGCATTTGATATCACCACTTTATTATGATTTTTTCATCAGGATTCCATTATGTATATTATTATTTTTATGTAAAAATGGTCTAGTAGAAGTGGGATGTTTATAATGTAGTTCATATATTGTATTCACTTTCATTTTATAATTTAAAACAAATTTTTTTCTCTGGTTTTCCAAAGGTACCAAACTATTTTTCCGTTTGGGATGTGATCTCTTATTCATAGTACCAATTTAATAATGTAAGGCACTAGTATAAAGATACTAGTGTCATGGTATTTTAATTAAGTATAATATTTTCTCATAAAAATAAATAAAAAACATTTTTGAAGAAAAGTATTTTTGAAGAATATAATGAAAACAGAAAAAAGTGAATGATTTATTATGAATAATTATTCAATGCATTTTGGTTGATTAATAAAATTGAACATATATGTAATTATTTTTTTAATCTTATTCATATCCACCAATATAACGGCTAGGTTATGAAGTAATAGTATATAAGAGTTCTTATAGTGTCATGTTTTCATATAAAGAAACTTTTCAGGTACCACAGAATTATTTCAATTAGAATAATGCATTTATAATATTCTGGTGTCACATTCAACAACATTGAAATTAATTTGACCATAGAAATCTCTTCACAATAATAAAAACAAATTAGGATATCTCTACTTCATAGTGTTCTCGGGATCCCTTTAGCTCCCCCCAAATATTAGATTTCTCAGGAGAACATCAACTAATTGAGTTATAGTATTTCAAAGAAGCTTATAAATATGAACCATGATTTCAACTAGTTTTTCCTCATAGGTATTATCATGATCTATTGGGAAAACCTCTATATTTACTACATGTGTTGGATTAGGAATGAACCTCCTTAGGAGATATACCCATAACACATCATAAAATTTATAGAGGATCTTTACATGTTCTATGTGATAAGAAGTTGACCCAACCAGATCAATAATATAAAAAACTATCTAGGTATTAGCTTTCCCTTAATTTTTGATCTCATATACTTCTTACAAGGATATTTTCATTCGAATAAATTCTCACCAACATTGAATTCATGATCACATTGGTGATTGTTATCATAATTGTTTTATCGAATCTAAGATTCCATCATTTTCTATTGATATATATATCCTTTAATTTATTTTCCTCATCTATCTTAGTTATCAATGAATTTATTTCTTAATCTATATCTTAGAACATTGGATTATTTCACTTCATTATATAGTGGTCTTTATAAGGGTAAATTATTATACTTGAATGAAATCTATTATTATATGAAAATTATACCACTATTATGTATTGATACATACATCCATTGAAATATAAAGACAATTCTATCAATTATTTAATGAACCTATATAAAAATAGATTTTATATGGATTAAATGTTGTAATGAAACTCAAATATGTATCTTGATTATACTAAATGAATTTTCCAAAACATTAGGGCAAACCAAAAATCCTGATATGATAAAATATAACGTAGTACTCCATAACAGCTTTCCACTTCGTAAATGTATATTATATACATATAATAAAGAGATAATGCCTCTATAATGGGAAGGAAATACCTTAATTTCATAATTAGATTAATTATAACATAAATATCATTATTCCACTTATAATTTTTTAGGATTGAGATGATGAAATACATGGAAATGTTTTCTAATTTCCATTATCATATTGGTAATGGTTGTATCATCCCCTTATAATTTTATCTCTCAACCATAACATAAAATCATTCCAAGCATAGAGATAAATACTCTACATTATCAATTTTCATATAATAACACTACAAATAATCTTTAATTTGTCTATACATCATTTCATACCCATACTCACTATATAATGATATACCATGAGCTTCATCCAATAGCTCTATAATTAATTATTTTACTTATAGTAAACATAATCATTTCCTAAACTTTATCATTCCCTCAAAATCATTTTCTAACATAAGAAATGGTCACACCTTCTCTTTTAGTTCCACATCCACTTTCTACACCTCTTTAATCCTCACTTGTATTTATAGATGATTATCCATCTAGCGGAGATATAACCTATCCCCTTTCCTCCTGATTTCAAGATCAATATTTTTAAAATCCATAATTATTTGATCTCTTTCAATCATTGTCATGGGAAATCTATCATGGTATTTCCATTATATGTCATCGTCCACATTTTTATCCTTCCAAGGGAGGTAGTGTATTTAGATGTAATATTATTTAATCAACTATAACCATCACCTTTACTATATTTTCAACTCTTTCATCTTGAATGTATTCCTCAATATTCTATGATTGGTATATATATCACATCTCTAAATCTATATATCATGCATCGATTTGTTTAGTATAAAATTTTACTTTTTTCCAACGAAAAATCTTGAGTTGGGTAATTTTTCCCATGAATTTTCAATTTTTATGAGTCATTATCTACCTCCATATCATTCTACAAGAGGGTGAATCTAATTACCATATTCGATACATCACAATAGATCATAAAATCTACTTTATGGTAGGTTTATATAAGAAAAATTTTGTTGACCAAAATTCTCTTCAATTAATTGAAATTTAATTCACATTCATATACACAAAATAACATGGTCCCCTTCCACATCAACATCATTTATGGATTCTATAGCTATTACAAATTTCACATAAATCATGGATAGTATCCTATCAACACAAGAGAACTAACAATCATGGACACCATGGTTGATATGATACATTGTTCAATAACATACATCATTAAATAATCCATTGATATATCTTCAATTGAAATTAAATGGCCCATGAATTAGACAAACTATAACTAAAAAAAACATATGTAAAAATTTTAATGTAGCTTATCCTTCCATGGGATCATCAGAAAATTCCTCAAATGTTCAGTATTATATTTCATTAACATAGCATAAAAAATAATATCATCTTTAAATTCTGTCATGAACTGGTAAGGGTATTATATGAAGACTATATTCAATAAATTAATAAATATATTGGTCCCATTGGTAAGTCCAAATGGAATCACTACAAATTCAAACTGGTCGTACTTCTCATGGAATGTTGTATTAGATATATATTTCTTCTTGAATCTCAATTGATTATGTCTAGATGTAAGTTCAATCTTGGGAAAACATTATATCAACTTAACAGAACAAATAGATCATTGATACGGGGTAGATTTTACATTTTTTTAATATACTTTTTGTTATCTTATCAATAATAAATACAATGATGAATTAAGCCATAATTATTCTTAATAAAAAGAATAGTTGAACCCTATAGTGATACACTATAGTGTCTGGATCCCTTATCACGATTCACCTAAAGTTTTTTTCAATTCCTACAACTCAATCATGCCAATTCTATATGGATTATTTGAAGTAGGTGTCGTAAAATGTATGATTTATATTGAAAATCACCTTTAGGATTCGGGGGAAGACTATGGATGTCTTGTGAAAATACCTCATCATTATCTTAAAAAGATATAAATATATTTAATGTTATATTTTACCATAACCATTTGAGATAAATACTGAAATGAACCAAGTTAGGATGATTTATCTAAAATAATATAAATTTGAATTTTTTTCTATTTGGTGGATTTTGAGAGGAAAAGGGTAATTTTTCTTATCAATATATATTTTATAACATTTCTGATCACTACGTTGGTTCGGGAAGATGTTTTTTTCTCTAGGAAATCAGTTTTTTATAATTTTGAGTCATTAAAATTTTTCTTAAAAAATTAATATTAAATTAATGATGTGGTCTTAAATAACTAGCCCCCGCTCCACTCATGAGGGAATTAGTGTTATGCATTGAGGTTTTTTTGGTATATCTATAAACAAATTATGATATATGCATAATTATTTCTCTGATCATAACACACAATGGTTTCATGATATGCAATATAGGGAAATATGGCCACTCGTGTTGAAGTACATATAATAGATACCACCGATCCCCTTAAAGAGAATTTTTTTTGAAGGTGTGCCTTCTAGTGTGCCTGTCCTCTATAGGTTTGGTGATTTTTTTTCCTTCTTATAATTATTTTTATGGCTTATATTACCACTATTTTAGAAATGGTTCTACTTATGTGGTCGAACAATGTTCTATGATACAAGCTCTCAAACATGCTATTTTCTATATCCTAGATCAAATGTTGATTGATTCAAACTCAACACATTTAGTTAGTTCCGTAATTATAAGAAAAAGGTAAGTTCCATATATATTACCCCCACACTATCTAAAATATATTCAAGAAACTAGACATCTTAACCTAATGGTTTCATATTCTTATGGAGAATTCAATCAAGTGGATGATGAATTATCCAAGAATGAAAATAATAGAAATGACTTCAATGTGGTCATTTATAATTTCTAAAAAATTATTCTCTTTGTTTTACAATGATATATGGGGTTTCATTCATTCCTAAATTTTTAAAAAACATTGCAGTGATTGACTTTCTTGTTATTAATTTTTAAAAAATTTAGCTCTGGTTTTTCCTGGATTCTGAACAATTTGATTATTATTTTCTCATGCATGTTTATTCAGCCATATATTATATCCGAAACATCATATGGGAATTTAAAATTTTTGGTTGATTATTTAATGGGATGATTTTTCTCGGAAGTTCAAAACCTTGTGTTAGGCACCGGGCTCGGGTTGGGTCCTCTTTCCCCCACTTCTCTTCCCCTATTCATTTTCTTTTTCTTTTTTTATAATTTCATTCTCCCATTACATTTTTTCCTATTTTATATTAACCTTGTGTATCATATATACCCCGAGGTATTTTATCATACGAGAGTGACAATGGGTAGATAAAGGAATATAATAGGGGAGGAGGGGGAAGGGGCACCACCATGGAGCACGAGTCTCACCAGATCATCCTGTGGGTTTTTTGTAACATGGGTATGATTATAACTTTATTATTATCCTCCCTATGAAAGACACTTTTAAATTCTTATTCTATAAATCGTCATAGATTACTTGTTCTCTAGTTTTAATCTTGTGTTTTGGGATATTGGGGAGCCATCGAGCGTTAATCTGGTGGTTTTATAGCAAATCATGGGATCAGGAGGGATTTCTATTTGGGAAATTCCAATCACACAATGTGGGGTTTTACATGAACATGCCACGTGTTCTTCCTATTTGAGGAAAATAATAATTTTATAAGAAACATACATGTATATTAACTATACATCATGGAGTAGTAATTGTAAATGTACTTGGCTATGTGGTTATATACATGGGAAGGTGGATTTGGGGAAGCACACATTGTGTACCATATGAACACTTCATGTAGTGGTACATGGACATGTATCCAAGTACATGGGTTGATGGTTGTGTGGTCACTACAAACCTTCTACTTAAGAGTACAATGTTTATAGTAGTACATGGCCATGGGGCCCGGTAATTGAGCACACACCACGTGTAGGGTACTTAGACGTGTAGTAGTACATGGCTAGACCCCATGTATTCCCTAGAAATGAACTCGTAAATGGTTAGAACCCTTTTCTTCATTATCCATATAGAAGTACATGGCTAGGAGTAGCTCTAAGAGTACATGTTGTGTTCCTAGAGGGGAACCTCTGTATAATTTATAACTAAGTGTTTTTTAGTGTCTTTGTGCCTCAGAGTCATAATTGGACTTGTGAGAAGTTCATCCTATGTGTTTTTCAGCATAAATCATAATAATTGAGTCATTTAATCATTTAAAGGACATATTAATGGAGTTTTGGAATGTTTGAATTTTTTGGGAGGATTTTTTTTCTGTTATATATGTAGAATCCTTCTGAGGGTATCGTTGTGAGTTGTGAGGCTCATGTGAGGGTGTGTGCTCATTGATAACATTGGATCGGGACAACTGGTGAGTTCTTTTGTAGGTTATTTGTAATGATTCTGATATATGGGAAAGAGTTCCTTCTTTGATGGGATCATTATATTTCGAGATTTTGGTCTGGTTTCCTAAGGAGGGTATTGGAACGAGCCTTTGGGGAAATTCCACATCATTGGATGTTAGGTATGGCTTGGTTCTATAGATTATGATTCTAGAGAGTCCTAAGGGACCATTTCTGGGGAATTGCCTTTTAGGGAGGGTGTTGATTGAGGTTTCTCTTCTGGATGGATGTTCTGTGGATTCGAACTGGGAGTCCAGCCATGGTTCATTTGAGTGGGCTTGGATGGAGGTTCAGTTTTTATAGAGAAACCCCATGTAGGGTTTCCTTACAAGGATTAGGTTTTCTAGAACATCCCCTATTATGGTTTCTTATTTTGTGGATGTTTTGGGAACCATGTCAGTTCTCCTGTGTTAGTTTTCCTATAAGGTGGGAAGTTCTAGTTCTGCAGTTTTGATCTGGGGGTGTGGGTTTTAGTTGACACTGTTGATTGTGTTGTGGATTGATGGATTATGGCTATTCTTGGAAACGATTGATGAGAGAGGATAATTTTGGTATATTATGAGACAAATAATTTTCATTAAGATTGATTTTATTTCACTTCTTTATTAGTTGGTTGGTTTCCATTAGGTAGGGCTATGGTGTTAATAGATGCTCTTGATTAGTACAACTTCCTTATCTCGGTAGTTTTTATTGGGATATGGTTCATGGAATGTGGAGGATATTGCACTAACATAAATCAGTTCATATGATTTTTTTTATTTATGTATCCTGGTGATATTCTAACATGTTAATTCCACCCATCATGTTTTGGAGGATTTTTGGGCATGGTTGTATACTATGAAGGTCGACGGGGGGTCCCAACCACCTATTCAGATCATACCATTGGAGTCCTAATTCCAAGTATATTTGTTTTGTGTTTTGAAACCTAGGAGGAGTTCCTAGGGACTGAAATTTTTGACTATCAATGGTTTGGCATTTAGATATCATTATTGATCACGTTGATGTGCTTTATGTTGTTGGTGTCTGGTCAATGTTACACAATTCATATGGCTACAACTAGAGTGATGGTAAACTACCTATGGGTGTTAGGATATAACCCAATTGTTTTGTTTTTTTGTTTATCCCATCAGTCTATTTTCTATATTTTTTATATTTTATGATTTTTTCACGATCTAACAGGTTGGGCATGACACATATGGCTAGTATAATCCACGCCAGGAAATGTAATGACCACCGTTGGGGGTGTCCTATAGGGATTTGTTTCTCTCCCACTTCACATGAACCACAGTGTATGTGTATACATCATATTTTATTTCATGTTTATAATGGTGTTGTGGGTTAGTCATTGGTCCGTTGTTGCATGTTCAAGTAGGATAGATCTTGTGGTGTCTGAGGTTTGTGTTAAAACTATTCAACAATCATGCAGACTAGGTATGTAGATCATCTCAGAGTATTAGTAGAGCCATGTGTTATTTTATTTTATTTCATTCTGTATGAAGTTGTCCCATTGGGTGACCAGTGTCTACGTGATTTAGTTTTCTAATTCTCTATACAAAATTTCATTTATTACTATTATTTAGTTTATAATTTTTTATGGACACTCGGATGGTCAAGTTTATGTATATGTTTTGTTTATCACCTCTATATTTATACGTTGGGCTAAAGGAATAATCTCTCTATTATATCCTTTTTTTCATCTATGTCAGTTGAATCCTCTAACGTAAGGGATGGATCACTTGAGGCCTTGTTGCAGGCCAGATTTGGTGATTGTTCGGGTCAACCCAAGATGGTTCATGAAACAATCATATCAAACGAGTCTTTTTATTTTCTTCCACATTGGGGAGGTAGTAGAGAGTAGATCTAGGAATGTTTCAAATCTTTTGATTGATACTAGTTTATTTTTTCATGAACACTAATTCTAGATGGAATTCCATGTTTCTAGGGTTTGGGGGTTACTGTTCATAGTTTGGGTTGTCAGAGTTTTGTGATTTTCACTTCGAGTGATGAACTCATGTTTATGGATTTTACAATTTCAATGACTTTGGCTCTTGGCCCGATGATAAGATGCATGTTCCCATGCACCATTCTAGTCACAAATTTTTAATATTTCTACATTTTTTTATTTATTATAAAGGATTTTTTGTTTAAAGTGTTTAAATTTTCATATATAGTGTTTTCATGTATCAGTTCTTTGTGGACTTCTACTCAACTAAACTATGAGTGTCTTTCCTAGGATGGAAGGCAATGTGGATACATTGGACAGGATTCTTATGGTGGAGGAGATGCATTCCCTTCATCGAGGGATGCATGTAATTTAATGTCACCAACTCAAAATCCCCTAAACCAGTTCCCCGATCCAGTTTTCCAAATGACCTCAAGTGTGTCTCCCTATATGCCAGAGGTTTCCGACCAATAGTGAGGTTATAATAGATCATATGGGGAGACTATATCAACATTATCATAGTAATAAATAGTATAAAAAATTTGAAATAATGGAAATATTAAGAAATAAACCGGAGATGGTATTTACTAATCATTTCCCAAAAGTAGGTACAACCCACAACCAAATATTAAATATGATATGTCATTGCATACAATGTTAAGTGATAAAAAAACAAAAATAAAATTAAATAGATGAGAACCCAACATGGCTCCTGGAACCAAGACATTATCCCCATCCATGAATGTCCCATTCCCAACTAAACTCTCTTGTATATGACCATTTCCCTTGTCCTCACCTACAACCATGAAATTTTCTTGGGTAACCAACTATGGCATGAGTAGTGTGTAAGTAAAAATCAGTATGTCACCAAAAATGGTGTCTAGAAAATATCCATTATAAATATAAAGTGCATGAAAAAATGTAATCAATGAATGTTTAAACAAAATTCAACTTAGGTTCCATTTTTATCAATATTTTCTTTAACTATTTTAATCACTTAAATCCATTTTCATCACTTATTCCATGGGTTAGGCATTCACATCATTCACACACAGGCCTAAGTCATTCAAATACTATATATACGAGAATTAGTAAATTTACTTATCTAACTAGGGTAAAAATTACATTTAAAACACAATACACATACATTGGAGCCTTGGTCCATATAGTTTCATAAAATTCATCTGTTAGGGGCATAGAGCCTTAATACCTTCCCTAACCCTTGAATTATTTGGTGGGGTATAGATCCCTAGTCTAACCAAACTCAAGGGTGTATATCCTCAAATATAATACCCCAAAACAAAAAATTCTATGCATGTTCTTATTTGTCCATTTACCACACATACCATATCAAAGACCATTTTCAATTATTTCACATAAAACATAAAATCCACATTCAATTAAACAAATAAATCCTCATCAAGTCTTAACCCATTAGAACATTTATCATTGACATAGAAAATCCCATTTAACCCTTTCCACCTTTTTATACCATAACCCATTTATCATGTTTAATGATTTTAATACATTAAACCACTCCATATGTTTGATAAATTGAAAATCATTATCCCATTTACACAATTCCAATGAAAAGACAAAAATATTTTTACACATTCACTTCAATCCATTTAACCCTTTTTCACATTTTTTAATGAATCCATTTTCCTTTTTAAATAAATATAAAAAACTACCAAGGGTTAATATATATATTTTATATCAATAAGTCAACACATTTATGTGTGTATATATTATAATATAATTTATATTTGGGCTTAACCTTACAAATTTCCATGTTTGGTAGAATTAGAACACCCTCTGGGTGTCCTTAAAGATTATAATCAATCAAAATGCATCCCATATTAATCATAAGGGGAATATGTAATCATTTATCAAAACATTTTAACTATTATTACTTATAGAATAAAATTCACATCACAAGGGAATCAATATCACCACCCACATCATATCTTAATGTGATCACACCCTTAAATTTATACATAGATATGGATTTATGATCCCTTTGAATCCATAACCTATGATCCTCTATAAATAGGGCTTTAGGGATTCACAAGATGAATGAAAAAACTGTTATCCCTAATCCAAAAAAGAGAATCAATAGAAATTTTAGACTTACTCGGAGATTCAATCCATAACCAACAACCCTCCAAATAGCCTAGATTCAAAGGAGATCGACCACTGGAAATATTTGGGGAGTTTGGTTATTCACCAGGGATGAATGAGGAGGAAATGTTGGTAATATTATGTGAGGTTGTTAAAATATTTAGGGGGAAAATTTGGTAATTTTTGACTTCTTAATGAGGTACATCATTTAGCTCCATGGTTTTCCAAACCGTGTGCCATACTCTATCCAAATGGGGTCCAAGTAATACACATACATAGGAATATTGAACATTTTTAAAAATTGTGTATTAAACATGCAAAGTTCCTCTTTCCAAGGTTTCACAATTTGGATTTCCCACATGAACTTTTTACTACAATAGTGTGAGAACCATGAAACATGCATTGGATTTCCATTTTCCCTCTATATTCTGTGTTCCAAAGCCTTGGAACACCCCATGAGCCTCATCATACCATTATTAAACATTCCATTAACCAAATTTGATGGATTTAAGCCAAAATATAATTAGGTAAATAGATCCTTGAAGTCTAGGATCTTGCAACCTCCGCACATTATAACAGATCATCCTCAAGCTGCACTTCCAAGCATCATTGAACATCCCATGAAAATAGATTGGGCCAATGAGCCCACATATCCACTATTTATCCCATGTTTCATCATGAACATTACCATACATCCAAAAAATTTCACCCCAAGGCATAGTTATTCCCTACTAGATTTTTTCATTGTGATCCACAAAATGAACTAGATGCTCCTCGAAGGACCCTTCATCCCAAAAATCAATATCCTCACTATCAATTACATGAGATGGTTCATGGTGATACTACTGAACCTGTTACACATGAAAAACATCATTTATAGCACTATAACTCCATGTAATATTCAATTAGTATTATACTGGTATGATCCTCTCTATATTCTCAAACTGCCCCATGTACTTATGCACCAACATACCCAATTTCGGAATCCGATGGTGACCCAGCCATTATGACACCTGAATAAACATGTGATCGCCTTCCATGAAATAAAATGTTTTAATAATCTGATACTAATACAAATTCGACCTTCTTTGGTCCATTTTCATGCCTTCATGAAACAACTACACTAATTCAAATGTCTCTTATATGATTCTCAATCCCAACAACTCTATTTCCCTGGATTCCATCCAACATAATGGAGATAAACATGGTCAACCAGAGAGAAGCTAAAAGGGTTCCCTATGAATCATAGCATGGGAACAATAGTTGTAATAAAACAGAGAGAATTCCAAATTCTTTTCCCATGATTCACAAAAGTCATATATGTATTCCCTCAACAATTCCTATAACACCTAAATAGTACACTCTAATTTCCTGTTTGTCTATGGGTGAAAGGGAATACTCAAAAACATCAGGGTACAAAGTTCCTTTCACAATAAATTCCAAAATAATTCCATGAAAGTCGTATCCCAATATGAATCTATATTTTGTGATACCCCATGAAACTACACTACCTTTTGAACATAAAACTCGCCCAAATGATCCAATGTCAAAGTCACTCGAATCTGTCTGAAATGTTCCACCTTGGTCAACTAACCCAAAACTAACCAAATAGCATCATTATTCTGAGGTTCCCACATAACACCAATGAAAATAATCCATATTCATGGAAAGCCACTTCCATAATTAAATGGGATATGGTTTAAGAAAACCTCCCAATTTCTAATGTTCAGCCTTCATCTGCAAAAAAGTAAGGCATCATTCCAAGAAACCTACAACCTCATTCTTCATCCCTAGCCTCCAATTTGTCTATGAATATAAAGATACATTTCGGTCAAACCTGGATGCACATCCCACTTTGATGCATGAAACACTCAAAAAATCTCTTCTAACATACACATCCACACAACAACAAGACCAGAAACATAAATGAACCCATCATATCCAATAGTCCAACTAGAAGGTGACTCATTGGCATTAAGACATCCCCTTAAAGCCAAACATTTTGAATCCTCATATTTCCTTTATTTAATATTTCTCAGACTCATGGACCCAACTACCATGGATGAATGGGTTATATACCATTGAACTCCTACACCTCATGAAGCAAGTTTAAAAAATTTCTATAATATTCCACTCTGAACATGATTCTTAAACTGCATGATTTGGGGTCTTCTAACTCAAAGGATCCAAAAAACTACTTCCCTTCCCAATGTCTAAAATATTTCAATCTAAAAGGACTACATGTATTCAACACATCCTCATATTTTAAGATTAACATCATTTTTAGAGAATATGTTCCTCATGATTTTATGATTTTGTATACACAGTGGATTATTCTCCTAACAAGTAATGTCTCCAATAGTTTAAGGTATAAACCACTATGGCCAGATCAATATCATGTGTATGATAATTTGATATATGGTTAATCAATTTTAGTGACACATTCACTACAACAAAATCTTTCTTAATCAACACCTCCCCAATCCCAACACTATACGCATCCCAAAAAAAGTTATAATCCATACATGCCTCAAGTAAGATCCAAATCTGTGTGATTTTGAATCACCCCTTTAATTCCTTAAATAAATTCTCAAATTTCCTAAGCCTCTACACCATGACTCCCATTTTTTAGTAATTTTTATGGTGCTTTCAAAATATATAAGTATTTAATGAACCTTCTATAATATCTAGAAAAACCAAAAAACTCCACACATAAAAAAACAATCATGAGATACTCTAAAGTCACCACTCCCTTCATATTCTCTATTTCTACGGACACACCTTTCTCTCAAATGATTTGCACTGATAAATGAACCTATCCAATCTAGAAATTAAATTTATATAGATTATCCTATAATTTATTCTCTCTTAGTGTTATTTGGAAGACGTAAAAGTGTTTGTTATGATCACCATGTATCTTAGAGTAAACAAATAAGTCATCCAAAAATACAACGACAAAATAATCTTCACAAGGGTGAAAATTTTACTTCATTAGGCCCATAAGGATTGTTGGTGAATTGGTAAAATAGAATTACATGAATATAAACTCATATAAGCCATACCTTATTTTGAAAGATGTCTTCAGTACATCTGAATTTCTCACCATTAGCTGGTGATACCCCGATCTCAAGTCAATCTCGAGAGCACTGAATAACCACTTAGCTAGTCAAAAAGGTCATTAATTCATGGAATAAGTTATCTATTCTTAACTATCATTTTATTCCTTTTCTAATTATTCGAACCATAGTAATAATGATCTATTATCTTTCATGGAAAACAACAATGGATACCCCCAAGGTGATGTACTCGGATGAATAACCCCCTTCTTATCTAGTTACACTAACTATGTTTTATGTTCCTGAAGCTCTTCAGAATCCATTCTATATAGTGGATTAGAAACTAGTTCCACCCATAGAAAAAACTCTATTATGAACTCAAAATCCCTCTCAGGGGGTAGTCCCAAGAAATATTCTTGAAAAAAACCCAGAAAATGATCTTCTATTAGAGGAAACACATATTTCTCATCTTCCCAATTTTCAAGAATTATACATGCCACTTGGGCTACGACATCATCCATATTCTAAAAAAATAGCCCTACACGACCTAGTCTGACATCCCACTATCCACGATTGATATACGTGTATCCCTAAACATAAGTGAATGATACCATGATATGTTAACATTTAATTTACATCCTCCTCGAGCAGACACCACTTACACTTCCTTTTTTGTTCTTATTGTTGCACTAATATTGTATCAATTGACATAACCCCACACATACATTCCACTAATAGACCCCACAAAACAGAAAACTGATAAGATAATAAAGAGTGTAAGGAAACTATTTCAAATAAATGACTAGAAATCAAGTAATATATAAGGACCAAACCTTGAACAATTGATGGTAAAGCCTTTCCACCAACATGTGAAAACTGGACTGCTGGAAGCTGGCCTACCCCTCTACCCTAGGAAGTCATTTGAATCCCTAGTGTTGCACTACCCTGATGGTTTGGACACTCTCACCCTCAATTATTACACCATCAACCTCTATTGATGCAGCTGGTAGAGGACCAATATCCTACCGAATATGGGGTAACTGACCCCTTCCTACACTCGACATAAGCCTTGATCCCCCATTCCTTTCCTACTGTATAGTGTTCTTACATAACCTCTACAAAATCCCAATTCTACTGCATGCTCAGAACTCAACTGGTGGTCAATAAAATTAACCCCACATGTTTCATGGCCTACCAAACTGGTTAAATAACAATATGTCTCTACCCTAGGAGATTTATCCCCTCTTCTAACTTGTTAGCACACTTCCACCCTGTTGACGATTCACAAAATTATGCTTCCAACCCTCAGAAGCCACACCTCAATTTCATCCAACAAGAACCAAATAACCCAATACCTAATGATTACCTTAAATTTACTTCCTAAATAAGGGCTTCATCGAACACTTCTAAAAACCTCTTCAAATGAATGATATCCTTGTGGTGCATGATATCATGATTATGTTTATCCTGAATGTGTCTTGACGTAGTGACCTCATCCCCTACCAACATTGGGACAAATCATTGCAAGTCTGTTAAACATGACACAAAATACATCAATGATGTATTTCCCCATATTATCCAAAGAAACACTACATCCCACACCTATATCAATGTTACTAGAGATAAGTGTTCCAGAAACATATCATGGAATTCCCTCCATAGCATAACAACATCCTAATGAGTTTGAACCAAGATATCCCACCAACACTTCATCGGTCCCCATAAGATATATATTTTTAACTTTACCCTTTTCCATAATTAGTCTCTAAGTGATCCAAAACCATCTAGATGGAATCTATCGAGAACTCTTCAGCCTCAGGTCCATAATATTAAATAAACATTTGATGGTTTTTAAACTAAAATTATCTAGTTAGATCGAACATACTCGGCACTTCCCACCCTGGGTATCACTCTGTCACTACCCATCCTAGTAGGGACCATGTCGGGACTCCCCAAGCCCACCTCCAATAGGCCAGGGGTTGGTGACTAGTACCGAGTAGGCATATCACTAACATGGTAGGCATTACCTATATAAATATATTCACACAATTATCACCTAGCCCAAAAATGATAAAAAATAAAAACCACTTAGAGACAAATTCATGCTTACCACTATACCAACCAATAGAGTATGACATGAATGTAAAGAGAACTAAGGTAAAATTGGCTACAATAGAAGCCCACTAAAATGAGTCTATATACCACGGAGTCCAACCAATAAATAGGTACTGGGACTGCTAGATATAGCTATAGGAACACTATATCCTATCTAAACTCAAAAAGTAACTTATCATCCTAGTTTTTATCCTAGTCCACCTATGACTCTGTAAAAATGTTTTTCATCAACACAAAACATGACAAGTCTGGGAAAAGCCCATAGAGGGGTGATTATAGCAATACATGGTAGGACACCTCGAAACCAAAAAGAAACACACAAAGGAGAGATAATGTAAAATCTATAAAAGTATCTATCTAAAACATATAATAAGAATATCTAGATATACTCAATCCAAGGAACATTGTTTATAGGTAATCCAAATCTACTACATACCACCACAAGGGATCCATCTCGATGATTCCACAAATTTGTCATCTGGGAGAACACACTTCTGGGTCTAACATCACAGATGATGTCTGTACAAGAATTATTATTCATTGGGAACCATCATGAGAGAGTTAAGCTGAAGGATCTGAAGAGCGATATATAATACAACATATGAGGATCACAATTAGGTCCATGGGGTGATGCCAGCAACTCCATCTGGATTAACCCACTAAGTAGAGGTTTGATGCCAAGTGATGTTGGTCACATAAATAATGGAGACTCTACCTGGGGTATGAAGAACGAATAGAGGGTCCTACTCTGGGTCTCTTAGAGGGGATTCCAAAAACTCTATCCAGTAAGTCCTTTTAAATTGATCGTACTCTCATGAGTAGGAAATGATACCCACCATCCATTAGGAAAACCTTCAAGGGAATGAAACCAAACAAAAAGTATCCATGAAATTGTGAACAAGAGAATAAATTCATGAATAAATGGGTACACTACATTTAGTAGGGATACAAACCATGTCATTCATCCCTAGGAATTCCCAATGTACAACGGCATGTGTCATCAAACCGTTTCACGTAGAAAAGGTGTACAAAACATGTGGAAAGGGTCCAATACCATTTCCCTCTATCTAGGGTCTTCTCGGGACCATAGGCTTTATTCCATTACACATTTTAAACTCATTTGACTCTTTTCATGTACCAATATATGGGGTTCTCTAAAAACCTGTATTAGAAAATCCATTTTGTGGAGTACACACCATGTTGGAAACCCATGCACTCCACCCCATGTCTGTGTATCTCTTGATATATAATTTGAGTCTCAGGGATGTTCCCACATGGCGTGTGATAGGGGTCACAGGATGTGTGACATGTAATTTCCCCCAAACCCCTAGTCATAACTCAGTGGGGGGGTCACAAACTGTGTCTCCTAGGATACAAGTCATGTTCATCACAAAAATCCAGAAACCATATCCCTCCTCCACATGCCTCGGTCGATCCTACATAGCTCGATCCAATGGCATGTTCACCTCAAAACTATAGATCCAAGGTCGTCTTTCCATTACAACACCAAATTAATGAGTTTCGAGCCTTTGGTCGGGTACAAAAACTTATTCTTTTCAACCGTCTGTAAATTGTTGAAAGAGTAGGTTTTTTGAATCACTTATATTTCTCTGATTCCATCATTGTTGCACCTCCCCTAGGCCATTCTAATGCCATTTCATCAATTTTAGATTTTTGTGCCATGAATCGAAGTTGAAATAATCTTTCATTCATAAACCATTAAGAATGAGGAACGTGAAGAATATCCGGGAAGAATATCACAATGAACTACCCATGGAACTAACATTGTCTATTGTAAATTGTGTTCTTGATTTGTTCCTATAAGAATGATCATGAAGTAAAAATCAATTTTCAATCATCAAAACCTTGATAATTCCTCGCAATTAAAGCTCATAAATTAAAATTGATCAAACCTCGGATCAACCTATTCATTGATTCGTCTGAATTAATCAATTAATCAAAAAATGGGGAAAGAAAAAATTTAATGGATACAACCTAGAAATGATTATTCTTGGTCAGAGATTGGTTTTCATGTTTCTGCCGTTAGAGAGATCTCCTAAGAACAACGCTCATAGTTCTACAATCGAACGTCTCGTCATCGTTCTCCATCGAGAGAAGTCTCCAGGTTTCTCTCTAGAGACTCTATTGAATTTATGGTGTTGTGATTCTAACCCTGGATCCCAATCCCTATACATATTTAAAAAGAAACATTGTTTTTTCAATGTGTCGATGAAATGTAAAACTAAAATAAATTCAAAATTTATTTTATTTATTAAAAATTACCGAAACAACTTTTCATAGTTGAACCACACTGATTATTTCATATCTAGGGAAATGTTGCTATTTTGAACGCATTAGTGCTCTATGATTTCTAATATAGGCACCAGTTTATATGTTATTCCTCTTTCTCTGGAAAATCATGTGTTCATGATATTTAATATATTTAATATATTTAAAACATTTATTTTGGGAACAAAGAACCTCAATATCACATGATTTATTATCTTTTGGTCTTGAATTTAATCTATATAACATTTAAAAATAATACAGAAAAAAATCTAGTACATTACATTCTCCCTAAATTTAGTATTTACATCCTTGAAAAGGATAAAACAGAAGCAACTCAAAAAGACATCGGAATTGTGCATGAATAAGAGCCTCCCTCTCCCACATGATCACCTAGAGTTTCCCATGATTCCATCAGACATGAACCAAAATAATTTATTTAAAAGGAAGGATCCTCACATACAGATCCTCAATCTCCACTGTGTAATCATGAAAACTCACTCCATCCATGATGTCTAGCTTTCTCTAGTCAATGATGTATGATGGGTCATGCATGTACCTCCTTAGCTGTGACACATAGTATATATTGTGTACCCATCACAACCATAGAGCTAGAGCTAAGTGGTACTCCACATCACCAACTCCATGAAGTATCATAAAATGGATAAGGATACTCATATATAACTTATCACCCCGACCAAATATCCACAATCTCCATCGGGGTGAAACCCATTGGAACACATGGTCTCCTTCCACAAACTCCAAGGTCCTTTGTATGTTATCTTCATAAGAGTTTTGATGTATATATGTAGTCTTTATTCACTCTTCAATGATCTAAACATTCTTGATAGTAGCTCACACTAACTCCAGTCCTATGAGTGCAAACTCTCCAGGGTCAGTCCATCAATGTGGTGACTGTATGGTCGCTCGTACAGAGCTTTAAATGTTTCCATACCAATGGGGGAGTGGGGGGTATTTTTTTTACATCAAATCCACTAGTGGTTGGTGATCCTCGCAACTATGACTAAATTCCAAGATGCATGGTCAGAACATATCCTCCAGGACTTGAATGGTTAACTCTGTCTGGCCATATATCTGGGGGTGAATCACTGTGCTCAAGTAAAAATGGGTTCTAAACACCTACTACAATCCCTTCGACAATTAGTATTTAAAATGAGAATAAAAATGTGAATCAATCATAGATGGTACTCTGTGAATCACAACAATCACATAAAGTTAGTGGCATCCAAAGCTCTCTATAGATCCCTACTCTCATATAGACTAAAAGTGGGCCGACATGATGAGTCGATCAATGATCACCCAGATGGAATCATGTCACGTTGGAATATGTTGTAAACCCATCATGAATTATACTTATATTTCATCCCACTTTCATTTTGTAACCTCAAGGGGTTGATCCAAACCCGATGGAACCTGTTGCTCAGCCTTCACTTGCTGAAAAGTATGGCATCGAGAGGAAAACATCATAACTCCATTCTTCTTTACTAACCACCAGAACTAACATTGAAGGTCCTGCTAAATTGTTACCACACTATGATGTACCAACAAAGGGGATATATGAAACTCCCTCAGAACCTCTTCCCATAATCCCACTGGCACAACTATACATCCTTTCAAAGAACAACATTCCCCCCCTTTCAAATATCCATTAGGATCATTCCCTACAGATATAGGAGGATGTAGAGTCTTGAAGTTGGCCTCCCGAAACTGTACCTCCCTCACTCACTATAAGAGTATAGGGGTAAAAACCATTTACTAGAGGTAAGATCCCCCATTTCCATCCATAATGGATAATTATAGCAGGACCAACTGCTTCAATTTCTCATCCAGTAACTTAGAAGTCTATCACCTACTGAGATCCTATACCACCATTTTCCATTTCTCAGAACTATAGAAAATATAAAAGACATAGTCCTAGTAGAACTATAGCCATCACCTTTATCTCAAATATAGATCCTTCTTAGAGAAGATATACATCAGACTATTGTGATCAAAGTATATGATAAACGACTCTCCCATTAGGTAATGTCGCCACATCTTCAATGTAAATACTATCACTACCAAATCAAGATCAATGGTCACGTAGTTATGATCAAGTGGTCTCAACTAGCATGAACCATAAGCAATCACCACTTGCCTCAGCATCAGGAAACAACACAGTCTGGTCCCTGATGCATCACAGAAAAATATGTTCTCGGCACCCTCCTCCATCAATATAATGATCAGAGTGCTCGTAAAACTCTTCCCATACTATTGAAAAGCATGGTGGAAATTCTTTAACCATTTGAAAGGATGACCCTTTTGGGTCAAATCTGTCATAGATGAAAATAACCTGGAATAGTCAGGACGGAATCTCTGTTAAGAGCCTGTCATCCCAAGGAAGTTGCGTACTTCGATCATGCTCCTAGGTGGATACCATGCTAACACTACCTCGACCTTGGATGGGTCCCCTGACAGTTCATCAACTGATATAACGTGTCCTATAATGTGGAACTCATGAATCAACAACTATTACATTTATAGTTTCCCAAAAATTTGGTTCTCTCGGAGTACGTCTAGAACCATCAGTAAGTGTCTTCAATGTTCCTCCTTAGACACTGATTACACAAGGATATTGTCAATGAAGACCTCCATGAACCAGTCTAAGTATGTATAAAAGATCAGGTTAATGTGCCCCATTAAAACTATTGGTGCATTAATCATGCCAAAGGGCATCACAATGTAGTCATAATTACTATAGCATCATCTGAAAGTCATCTTCAATATATCATCGGCTCATACTCATAGCTGTTGATAGCCTGATCAAAGGTCAAACATTGAGAACCATTGTGCCACCCTCAACACATTGAAGAGCTCATCGAACCTTGGTAGTTTATACGTGTTCTTCTTGGTCACCTGGTTTAAGTGCTGGTAGTCCACTCACAACGTCATGCTCATGTCTACCTTTATTGGAAAA
The DNA here is from genome assembly GCA_963277665.1 of Viscum album. Lineage (NCBI taxonomy): Eukaryota > Viridiplantae > Streptophyta > Magnoliopsida > Santalales > Viscaceae > Viscum > Viscum album. Next base: position 112,547,316 of record OY728139.1, on the reverse strand, counting down.
AATGGGGGCCTCCCAGGGTGAAACATTAGGTCCCACGAAGCCCTTCCTCTAGAAGACCTCTAATTGCACCCTTATTTCGTGATGCTCTATGAGAGCCATCTTATATGATAGTGATGATATCAATTCCATCCTAGGTTCTAAGTCAATGTATAAGTGTATCTCCTTGAATTGAGGTAATCCTATGAAATCTTCAGGAATGATATCCTCGTACTCCGTCACTACTGTTTGGAACTGGAAACTGATAACATATGCTACACCGAGGGTTAGGTTATATAATTGGTGATTAAAAAGCTTCAACCTCCTTTGAATAAATCCATATTGTACTTCTTGGGTTTCCCATTCACCAAAAATGTAAAACATAATTCTATCATGGTTAACATACCATGCCATGTGCCTAAAATATTCATTCTTGGCATCGACCAAAGATAACAAATTGAAACCAAAAATGGAATTATAAGGCCCTGATAATGCCCCCATGAGGTTCCAACCAAAACTCTTGCCTCCAAGATTTAGGTCACATTTTCCGAATATATTTTTGATAATCAAGTCTCTTCTAGTAGGTGTCTCCAAGTGTAATGGTCATGTCGATGGTTTAACCAGATTCTCAAGGTGTCATACCAGATATGTGGGGAGAAAGGAATGACTAGACCCATTGTCTATCAGTATGGAAGCTATAGTATAAAATAAATAGATCATATCTCCAATCATTCTAGGATCCCATGGACCATATGCTTCAACCGCATGTATTTCTCCCCACCCATGTCCTCCTACTCTCTGAGTCTAGTGTGTACCACCTATGGGTGTTAGTGGTAACAAGTCAAAACATTGACCACCTTTAACTGTTATCCCAACTCCACTTCCACATCCACTAACCATCCGATCATCATTCCCCTACTATTATGGTGGTCTATAAACTATCTCATATTCAGTATCATGGTAGGTTGGGCAATCTAGAGTGATATATTCCTTGTCCTCACATGAATAACACAGCCTCTCCCTAGGATGAATGGATCTAGCGTGTGAGCCCTAATCTGATGATCCTATGCCCTGGGACCTCCTCCTGAAACGTCTCTAACATTTGGATCCCTATGGATGAAATTGACTACATTTTTTTTAGTTTTCTTCATCTGCATTCCAATTGTGTATTGTCACATGCTGTCTCTACACATCTAAAACCATTCAAAATCTATAGATCGCTCGAGTGCCCCTACATAAGTAGGAATATTCAGAGGGATAATCCTGGCTTAAATGTCCCTACACATACCACACATAATGGTCTGATCCCTTAAGTTCTAATCTTCAAACATATCCATCTAGTAACAAAAAAGGCTTGTGAACCTCGATGAATAATCAGCCATGGTCATGTAACATTACTGGATCTAAAGAAGTTCATGCATATTCTTATCTCTCAGTGTAACTAGTGATAACTCTTCTCTAAAGATGATCTCAAACTCTGTCCATGAAAGAGTCACCTCATCGGGAGTCTGGATAGCCAAACTCGACCATCACCCTACTAATCCCTGATGAAGGCTTGCTGCCTAGACCAATATCTGATCAGATGGTGTGCTGAGTAGATGGAAAACTCAGGTTACCACCTCAATCCAGTCCTTGGAATACTTAGGTTCAGGTTAACCTCAAAACCTGAGGTATATTTTCTATGAAACTTGTGGAGTTCGCTCAGAAAAAACTCCTCGTATTCTTAAACATTGTGTACCAATTGCTTCTCCACAGGTGGAGGGATAACTGGTGCACCACATGGTTATCACATCTGGGGAATTGGTCCATGTATCAAAGCCTCATCACAGAGGGGGTCATCCTCATGATCGATCTGCTAAATCAAAGCTGGTATGCATCGCAGAGGCATCCTATAAGAAAACAAGATATACCATGGTCAACGAGTATATCGAGAACGCTAAATCAAGAAGGACATGGAAACCAAAAACCATTCATATATGATGAATTTATCATTATTTTTCCATGAAATTAGTGTTCTTATTTACTAAGTCAAAAAGTATGTTATTAGAGTCTTGTTGTATGGATACATCAGTTGCCTTCACCAACACAAGAGTCCCTAGCCTGAAAGACGAACATGAAACACTTAACACCATGGTCCCAAACCAATCTCACAGACTCCTGATACTAATGTATAACGAACCCATATAGTACCACTTTGTCAAGAACTGTCCTAGTGCAGATCGTGCTACAACTACCCAATCCTACCTTCAATAGGACAGGGGCTAGTGAATTTCACTAAGAAAGAAAATCACTAGCATGGGAGGCATTTCTTAAGTACCTACACACACACACACACATATCCAAGAAACAAATGCTGAAATTTAAATACCACTTAGAAATAAATTCATTCCTACCTTTATATCCCAACCAATATAGTGGGATAGGAATGTAAAGTGTAGTAAATTTTAATGGGCCAGGATACAAAAAACCAAAAAGTGTATATAAAGCACAATGTCCAACCTGTAAACAAAAGGTACTGGGACTATTTTCTATAGCCATAGGAACACATCAGCCTATCTGAACTCAAAAAGCATCATCTGGTCCTAGTCCTGATCATGGTCTACCTAGGACTCTATCAAAAGGTCTCTCCTCTGTACAATAGACGACACGTATGGGCAAAGTCCGTGCAGGGTTGATTATAACAATACATATTAGGACACCCCAAAACCAAAAATAAATACACCAAAGAGATATACAGTCATCTATATACAAATATATGTCTACAACATATAACAATAATATCCAGATATACTCAATCCAATACATGAAGAATAGAGGTAATCCACAACTACCACATACCACCACTAGGGATCCAACTCGAAGATTCCACGAAACATTCATCTGGAAGAACACAATCCTATGTCTGATATCATTGATAAAATCGATCCAATATGTATTGATTCTTTGGAACCATCATGATAGAGATACACTAATGTCTTTGAAGATATTGATATGAAACATTAGATGAGGATCATAGCCCAGACCATGGGGTGATGCAACAACTCCATCTAGAGTAACCTGTTATATAGAGGATTGATGCACAGTGAGTGTGGTCATGTCAATACCAATGTCTCAACCTTGATCATGTAGCATGAATAGTGGATCCTGATCTTGGCCACTTGGAGGGGATTCTAAAAACACTATCCAGGAAGTCCTGCTAAAAGTGATCATAATCTTATTAGTTGGAAATGATTCCCACCAACGTTCATGGAAATGATCAAGGGAACGAAACCAAATGAATTTGGTCCAAATATATGGTGAGAAAAGAATAAATCCATGTAGAAAGGGGTACATTCCATGTAGTAGTGTCAAACATCGTGTCCCTTTACCCTGGGTACTGCCTGTGTATGATGGAATGTGTCATCAAATATTTCATATAGAAAAGGTGTACATATAATGTAGAAAGGGTCACACACCATGTACTTTTATTTTTGGTATGCATGTGTCTGTTATCCATGTGTTGGTACACTACATCAACTTGTGTGCCTATTCCAGTGTAATTGCACACTGGGTAATCTGCGTAAGTATTTATGAAAAGCCTTGTGGGGGAGTACACATCGTGTTGTTAACCTTTGTACTCCACCTCGTTTCTGTGTGTCTCCCTAGATACACGCCGAGTCTCAGGGAACTTCCCACATTCTATGTGATTTGGCTTACATGACCTGTGCCACTTAACTACCCTAGAAACAATAAATTCTTCTCTGTGGGGGCCACACACAATGTATCATGGACTACATGTTGTGTTCTTCATGATTTTCCAGAAACCATATCTTTTCTATGCGTGCCTCATCAAATCCTTTGGTGCTCAATCCAATGTTTTTTTTCACATAGAAACTACATATCCATGGTCTTATCTCCATCGCAACTTGGAATCAGTGAGTTTTAGGCAGTCAATTATTTCCAAACCTGATTTTGTACATCTTCTCGTAAATCATCCGAAGAACTGGTATTTCTAAATATCTTTGATTCATCCTTCACCATCATCGTCACCCCTTCCCCAGGTTGTCCCAATGTCGGATCCCTAATTTCCAATCATTGCACCAAAAATCAAAGGAGAAATGATAAATCATTCATAAACCATGATGTACAAAGAAATGAAATATTATCAGTGAAGGAAATGGCAATAAACAACCCATGGAGTAAACCTTTACTAATTTTAAATATAGCCTCAATCCATTACGGTAATAAAAGTCAAGAAATCAAAATCAATTCTCAGTCAACATACCTCGGTAAAACCCCACAATTAAATCTCATCCCATAAGAACGATCAACCCCTTGATCAACATGTTCGTTGATTAGTCTCTGTTTTTCATTTAATACAAAAATGGGGTTAGAAAACCAAATAAAACATCTGTCCTAGAAAGGATCATTCTTTATTGAAGATCAGTTTATGCACTACCTTTACTGGAAAGATCACTCAATAATGGTTCACTTCACTCTAGGATCTAAAATCCCATTATTTTTCTCCCTCGTGAGAATTCTCTAGGATTACAGATCCTCTAGGGAATTTATTGGGTTATGAGTCTAACCATGGTCCCCTACCCCTAGACTTAGTTAAAAGGAATCTTAATTATGTTACTACATTGAAAAAACATTAATGTAAAATAAATTCACAATTGTTTTTATTTATTAAAAATTCCTGAAACTAATTTTCACTGAAGACCCACGCTGGATGATGTTAGTTCACGTATAAGGTAAAGAAGCCACTCTAAAGGAAATGGTGCCCTTAGATATCTATTCTAGGAACCCATTTATAATTTATTCCACTTTCTTATGAAAACCATGTATGTGTGCTATTTAATATATTTAATATATTTTAAACATTTATTTCGGGCACACCAAGCCTTTGAATCTCACTTCATTTTAGCACTTAGTCTCAAATTAAATCCATATAATATTTAAAATTAATAAATAGAAAAATATGGTACATTACACACCCCATCATCTTCATAATATGAGTAGAGTTCTCATGGAACTTCTCTTCTCCCTTGTTACCCTAATCCAGCAGAATCTCATGCCCCGCATCTAGAGGTTCATTCTCAGTTATTTCATTTTAATGAACACCTACCACATGTCATCATAGACGAAACATCCTACAATATAAATAGTGGGTAGTAGAAAATATAACACAAATCATCCAAAATTTATATAAAAGAAGGCTATCCACTAACCATAGACAACCCATTTCTCTTATGTTATCCCTATAGACCTCATCACTACTAGAACACTGTACTCAACCCTCCCTAACATGAATCACGGTATGAGTGGGTTAAACCATCATAAATTTCCACAAAAAATTATTTGAAACCATTATTTATAATTCATTTTACCTTCATAGTATGAATCTTCCTTATTTTAGAACCAACCATTATTTAAAAATTAATATAACCCAAATTATCAACTCATTCTTAACTGTTCATTCAACACAATTTTGCAATCATTCATTGAAATTATTTCCATTCACCCATTTGCATCCCCTTTATTGGAAATTATTTTCTATATTTTTCTATATTGTTAGGAAATACATTCTATATTTCATGTCCCACACACCCTTCCCATAAGTAAATACCATAATGCAGGAAACCTATATTCCAAGGTGCCTATAATGATGCATGAATTCACAACCTCATTCCATTATGACCCTGAGAAAAATATCATTAAATGGTCACATCACAAAGAAATAACATCACCCAATGGTGAAATATTAGTCAACTATAATAACACACATCAAGAACACCAATTCCTACCCTGGGCACTTTAATTTCCCCCCATACACGGGTTAGAGACTCCGAAGAACTTGCTCATCGCCAACTCCCAACTCATCTTAATTTCCATTCTACCATCCCAAATAATAATACCAAATAAATAACTACTTTCATACCACTTTTTAACATCCCCAAACTGGAATCCACTAAACCATTTCCCTATGTATTGTTTCCACATGACCTCAAGCGTGCCTCCCTGTATGCCAGAGGGTATTGATTAGTAGAGAGGATCGAATAGATCACATAGAGAGACTATAAACTCTTTTTAAGAGTAAGACATAGTATATAACATGTGGAGTAACATAAATAATAAGAAATAAACTAGAAAATGAATGACTAATTATTTCCCAAATATAGGTAAAAATCACAACCAAATAGTTAATATGCTATATAATTCCATACAATGTCACATGATAAAAAAAATAAATGTAAATAGCTAAATCCCCAAAATGGGTTTTTACTCCAAGTCTAGATCCACAAATATTCACATCCCAATACCAAAAGAATTCTATTGCATCAGTCCCTTTCCCTTTTCCTGACCTACAACTAAGAAATCTTCTAGATAACTAAGGATGGATCAAATAGGGTGTGAGTACAACTCAATGGTACACCAAAAAAGATGTCTACAAAAAATCAAGTCAAAAAAGATAGTCCATGTGAAAAAATAAATATATTATAGGTTAATCTAAAGACAACACATGTCCTATTAGTTAACAATGTTTTCTTTAACTATTTTAATCACTTAATTAATTTACATCAAATATTCCACGGGTTAAGAATTTACATCATTCACACAACGACCTAAGCTACTCAAATATTATAAATAAGGAAACAATTAAAATTCCTTATCTCACTAGGGTAATAATTATATTAACAACACAATACACTTACATTGGAGCCTCAGTTTGGCTAGTTTCATAAAATGAATTTGTTAGAGGCATAAAGCCACATTAACCTTCCCTAACCTATGAATTATGGGGTGGGGTTTAGAGCATCATTCTATCCTGACCCTTGGGGGTAGATCCTCAAGTTAAATACCCCGAATAAAACAATCCATCTGCATGATATTATTTATCTATTTACCTTAGATTGCATATCAAAAACAATTTACAATCAGTACTCATAACATTAACAATTCACATTCAATTCAACACCTGAACCCTCATGAAGCCTTCACCCATTAGCACATGTACCATTTACATTTCATATCCCATTTAACCCTTTTTCCCTTTTTATACCTTAACCCATTTATCATGTTCAATAATTTTCACACATTAATCAGTTTCACATGTTTTCTAAATTCATATTCATTATCACATTTACATAATTCAATTACAAGCTAATAAATTTTTTGACACAATCAATTTATTCCATTTAACACTTTTCACATTTTATGAACTACCCCTTATGTCATTTATAATAAATAAACACCACTTACAAGAGTGAATCTTTTTAATTATAGTCAATAAGCCAAAAAAATTTCCAGATATATATTTTAATATATGGGAACTTGAGAATAAACATTTCAATTTTCCATGTTCATGAATATTCGAACACCCCATGGCTGGCCCTAATCGGTATAATCAATGACAATGAATCCCCTTGGGATCATGAGGGGTCTAAGTCATCACTTAAAAAACCATTTTACCGATTTTTAAAAATTCATCAAAAAAACATCAAGGGGGAAGCCATATCACAACCACACATACACAAATGAAAAATAAAACTATGGAATATAACATGTATCCCACATACCCCAAATATTAAGATAAAAGAACCTTAAATATTAGCATTATATATGGATTAAAGACCCTTTTAAATCACCAACCTAAGACCCAAATTGGTTTTTAGGGATTCAGAAGAAGAAGGAAGAAATAAAAAGCCCCAATCTAGAAATGAGAATCAAGAGGAGTGTTCGAAATACCCATAGCATCGATATAAAACTAATGGAAGTCCACATATCCTAGAATCAATGAATGTCCCTTGTATGGATCAGAGTGAGTTTGGTTTACCACTAGGTATGTAGGAGGAATATGTGGGATGACCATCGGGTGAGGAAATTAAATTCCTAAGGGGAAATATTGGTAATGTTTTACTTTTTAATGGGGGAATAGTTTGGTCGCATGATTTAAGAAAACATTTTCTAACCATGCCCCAACATCTTTTCAAGAGGGTTCTAAGTTATATGGTAACCTCGGAATCCCACATTGTTTGAAAATACCTATGTCAACTATGTGCAATACCTTTATCCATGGTCACATGGTTTGGCATTCCCCTTTTCATGGTTTACTCGAACTATGTGCCAAAAGTGAAACATGAACTAGATTGCCATTTTCCCCATTATTTCATGTCTAAAACACCCAGAACACCACCGATCCTCTTAATACCATCAGTATACATTTCATTATCCGGTTTGAAGGTATTTAATCCAAAATTATATTAGGGACATACCTACAAAATAATTTTGATTCTATATTGAAACAATTGCTATTTTGGAGTACGTTCGGGTGTTCCCTACTATTATTGGAGATAGTTGGATCAATGAAGGAAATGATGCCTAAAAGATTATTGATTTGGGATCTTATTTCCCATAAGTTGTGGTTTTCATGATAATTCCTTTGGTGGGGATGAATATGACTTTTTCTTGTGTGCTGGAGCATTGGGAGTGCTCTTGGTTTTATGGTTATCCTCTTAGTTTTTTGGATGGTTGAGAGGGTAGGTATGTTTGGTTCCCATCTCTATTTGTTTGAGTTTTTATTTGGATTTCATAGTGGAAGAGTGGTTAGGATCTTCTATTTTTGGATTTGATGTAGGTGTGAAGGTTGTTCATATCAGTGGATCTTGGAATGTAGGAGTTTCCTTGGTTCAGAAGGGGAGTGCCAAGGGTGATTTAATTTTTTGGGATGGGCCAGCATGAGATCATGTTCTATTCTATTTTTGATTATATTTTATGTTTTTAGTCACGTTTGGATAGGATAGATATACCGTGTGATGCATGAATAATTTATTAAAATGATTTTAGGGCCACCATTAGCAGTGGATTGATGATATTTTTTTATCAACCCCAAAATATTCACCATGATTTAATGTAGACATTATTTATTATTTCAGGATGATCATAGTGAATTGGATCATGAATAGTTATGGTGTTTCATGTTCAATAAGTATTGCTCATGTGGAGTATGAGGTTCATGTTGGAGTTACTGAAACATAAAAAAGACAAGTCATGTGGTTCGACTCAGAGTAGCAGAAGATCCTTGGGTATTTAAATTATTTTATTTTATTATGTATGTGGTTGGCCTTGTGGTTGACCATTTTCTATAAGTTTTAGTTTATTGATTTTGTAGTTAGCATTAAATTCATTAAAGTTATTTCAGTTATATATTTATTTATTTTCACTCTGATGTTCGTGGATATGAATATTTTTTGTTTAATTCTTCTATATTTACTCTCTTATCTGAGGAAATAGTCCCTCAATATATCCTTTTCATCCCTTTTCACAAGTGAACAACCTCTGTGATAAGTAGATATTGTCTTAAGGCCTTGTTTCAGGCTAGATCGGCTGACAGTCCGGGTGCACCCAATCATGTTCATGACAAATATGCCTCATTGATATGTATTAAGTCCCATTAAATGGATGTAACTTCCATTGGATGTTCATATTCATCCTAATATGAAAATATGATCATATGTTGAATATATTTATTAAATCGGACTTCCACCCGTCACAATTGATTTTTAATCTATATAGATAGAGTTAGTCCTATCCCAAAATCATGTATTATGTATCTATAGAGATTATCATATGATTTTTAGGAATTCAATTAAAAAATATTCTATTAGATATGATCTTTAAAAATAATACGTGATCATCATTTAATTATGTGTATTTTCTGAAAACTCAACATCTAATATTTTTGGTTTTAAATTGACATTACTATAGACATTTTATGATGTCAAGTAATTTATATGACTAATTTCAAATAATATACTTCAAAATCTGATCATCCATGTCACAACCTCAACATTATCATTTTATCTTCATTCCATTACTAAAACCAAAAAGTATAGTGTGTAAAAAAATTAATTTGAGTAATCATTTAATCTTGAAAATTCCTTCAGATAACGTATAAATCGTGATATATTCTTTTCAATATATTACACTATATATTTATACTATTAATTAATAATCTACTAAAATCATTCCTAATGGTTTATTATAAAATTGTAATTAACCTAATCATACCCCTAAGTAGAATCTATATAAGTGTATAGTCTTAGGCTCACTCATCATTCAATTATGAGAATCAAACTAACACCCAATCCTCCAATTATAGATATTTTATCTCCAACTGCATCTATTTAAAAATTGAAACCACATTCTAGTATAAATACAAGGACTCAATTTCACAGAAAATGAGATATTCCCTACTTTACCAAATCTTTATGATATTATCCTATACATAGATTTATCCCATGGGGTTTAAAAGAATGTTATCTAATCCTAATATAAAAATTTAATAAACCTTACTCTAATTGAAACTCATGTGACCATAGTATAACATACATATATATTTTATAATTTTAGATCAAAATTATATATATAACATATTTACATACAAAACATAATGGTAAAGGTTTACTTTTCTTAGAATTTATATAAATTTTTTTTTATAAAGGATCTTCAGTATCATCAATAATTTTATTCATATTATTACCCTTCTCAAAGTATCATTTTTAGGGCCCACTATCATTACCTGTAGAAGTATAACATACTGGTGTGCTTAATAGTGTAGTAAGAGTAAATATGGGAGATATCAAATAAAGATCACATACAATAATAAGGTTTTGAGAACATGATCGTTAAAATATTATTTCATAGTAAATCTATTAAATTGAAGTAATCATGTTTCTTGGGAACAAACTTTGACATAACAAAATTAAAAATTAATAATAATGTGTAATAATCAATATTAAATCATGATTCATGAGATCATATCATATACAATGTAATATGTAACAAGTATAAGATTATAAGACAGTGAACATGTATAAATAGTAACATCTTCCATTATTATGTTAATGGCACAAAATTAGGTCCTTGCATAAAATCGTAGACAATAAAAAGGATTAAACGTAAACATATAGACATTATAACCAGTCCACGGATAAACTAATGGGAATTTGATTAGGTCCACAAATAATGTTGTGAAAATGAAACCAGGTTCATAAATAAGAAAATAATCGTATGATTTATACATCATTACCCAATGAATTGGATGGTTTTAATGATCCCAAACATTAAATAGTCATAATACATAAATACTTATTAATATCATAAATAATATCATAAATTAATCATATCATATCCCATAGAAAGGAAATAATATTTTATTCACTTATTTGATCATATAATTATGCACGAAAAAATAGGTTCCAAAAAAGCTTCAGTATAAAATTATTAACCAATGGGTAAGAAATTACATTCTTCGAATCATCCTCAAATAATCATCATCATAATCCATCTAGATAAGTAAATAAAATGGGATCATAAGATCATATCCCCATGGAATCCTAAAAATCCTTAATGGATTTTGACCTAGTTGAAAATACATTTAAAAGTTCATTCCAAATATTTTTTTAAAACATGTTAAAATATCATTTTCATTTGATTACATTTTAACTAAATATACTAGAATAATTAAAAAACATTTTTCCTTAAAAATAAGCAATGAAATTTTTTAATTAATCCTAATTGAAATTAGTGGTCATGATGGAGGGACAATTTATTTATCGAGTCCATATTAAAAGAAAAATTTCCTTTCACAACATTATAAAATATTAAAAAAACACCTTGTTTAGAAAAACATTTATTTAAAAAAGAATAACTTTTAATCTATTATAAATAAATTCAAAGTTAGTGAGTATGAACATTTTAAATAATTTATTTTTAGTTAATGTCTTTTATAATACAATTTTCAAGAGCATAAATATGGAATAAAATGTTCATCAACTAAAAAGGAAATAATGTTGAATAACTAAATTCCATTTTCTCAATCATTTTAAGTTCCAAAAATAGTAAAATGATATCATTACTTATTAAAAATTAAAATAACATTATTGGAATATAATATATTAGGAAAATATTATAAAATTCACATGATTTACCTCAATAGTAATTTAGCATATAATCCTAAAAATTAATAGATTTATAATATAAAACCCTTACAAGATTGGAAAATTATAAATCATAAATCTCATGCAAGAATTAAAAAAATGAAACATTAAATACAATTAATATTCATATTTTCATGTTATAAAATATTAGTGGTTTATTATGTACACCATATTAAGGAAACATGTAATGAATGTGCCATATACCTCATAGAAAAAAAAGTGACTTGAGAAACCCTAAACATACATATGGTATTTATTCTTAAATTTTTCTATATAATATATAATTAATATACCTTTTTTATTGTTAAATTATTGAGACTTATTCAGACATGGAAAATAATGTATCATTCTTTTGTAATTTCCAATTATCCTTTTATTAAAAAAAATTCAATAAAAAGGAAATTGGGATTGAAATATGTATGTTCTCCATACTTGTTTGTGTGAAATTATTCTAGTACATCCACATTGTTAATTATTTAAAAATATATATAATATCAATCTCAATAAAATTATAATATTTATTCATTATATACACTTTTATAACCATTAATAAAAAGTGGTGCAGAATATTGAATTATATCACTTCACGGAGACGGTAGTTTGTCTGTATCATGAGTGATGTTTCCACTTTTAAATTTTTTAACTAATTAGAGGTAAATAATAATTAAACATAAAATTATTATTATTATGTAATGAAAAAAATATATAATGGTTAAATATATCCTTATTACCATCCATGTAAAATAGAAATGAAAAAAAATCACATCACCTCGTATAGGTGATATTACATATATATGCACAGAATGTATTATCATTTTCCAATAGATTCAAATTTATAAAGGTTGATAATATTTGATGATAAAAAAAGAATAAATATTTAATAAATATCATATATAAAAATTAAATCCATCATAATAACCAATAATGAATGATGGTGATGGAAAATGAGTCATATCAATACATGGAGGTGGTAGTCCATATGTACACACAAGCAATACATTGATTTCCCAATTGATGTAAATGAGGTGTAAAATGGATTATACATAAGAATAATAAAATTTACTATATTTACGAATAAAATGAACTATTTTAGCATATATAACAAATATTTAGATATGTAGGATGAATTAATTAAATTAAAATTACTCGGTTAATAGTTATACCTCTTTATTGAGAACCCTGTATTATATTACACCTTAAGCCTGAAAGGGAGGTATTAGGATAAAAATTACCTCAAGGATGTAGGGAGTTATTTTAATAATATATTTGGCTACTTATTTTTTTGATATATAATGCTAAGGAATTGTTATTAAGAGAGTAGATATTGTATCCTTTTATAACGAAGAAAGAGGTCGTGCGTGGAATGTTGCAAAATATTAAAATAAATTAATGTATGAGTCAAGATAAATATATCCAAATTGGATAATGGTAAAAAAAATATGATTAAATATAAATTAAATATATTATTCCAATAGAATTTAAAAAAATTAGGCCATGTAAACCCTTATATATTTTGTTTAACACCCTGTTTACTCATTCTAAAATTAACCATGGTAATGAATTTTTTCCATGGTTACTAATCATTTTTACCAAAACATAAGTTAAAAATATTATAAAATATAAATTATGTTAATTAAAAATATGTAATATATATAAAAAATTAAGTTTTTTTAACTAGTATAAATCTATTGTATTAATTAACCCGCAAAACATGATGAAAAAATATTTCCCTTAAATTTTCATTAAGTAAACAAATTTTCTCATACCAAATTTAATAATAAAATTGATTACAATAATATTAATTTTATTATTTTTGATGAAAATGAACTTTATAAATTTAAATATTATTTTAAAATAAAATGATACTTTTATAATATGTTATTGGAAGAGATATTTTTCTAGTCAATCTGAATTTTTTTCTATTCATTGAGAATTTGTTATTTTCAAAAAAATAAAGAAAAATAGCCTTATTTTTTATTTTATGATATAAGAAATTTTATAAATATTTATAAATAATTTTTTTAAAGTTAACGAAAATAATGTTAATATTTTTATACAAAAAGGTATAAAATCCATTTATTGAGGGAAAAAAATTTTAAGCCTAAAATTACTTCACTAAAAATTATTTTCTTAATTAATAGTAATTAATAAATAAATTTATATTGAGAAATAAAATTATAGATATATTTCATAATATAGATAATAATATTCTTGCAAATCAATATAATCGCGAAGTTATAACATTATATAATGTCATGTTTCTTTTACACTCTCGATTTATGTAAGGAAATAAATCAGATACTTCAAGGCTATTTAAAAAGAAAAGACTACATTTAAATTATTTAGGAGTTAAAAAACTACCATATAAAATAGAAAGGGAACTAATTTTTTTTAAAACCAAAAATTTTTTACATTTAAAGAAATTTAATTTTTTACTCACTGGATATTCACCACGTGTTCTTTAGAAAAAATTAGCATTTGAAATTGAAATGTTGAAAAATTATTTTTTCAAAACCCCATAAAGTGAGGCATAAGAAAATTACAGGGAATATCACATTAACTCATCCTAGTATGAGGATAGGAAAAATATTAAGGTGACAAAAAAATACAAAAAACTCATGGATCCCATAATAAGACTCCCTCGAAATTAATGTTACGGTTTCTTGGCCTCATGGAATAAAATAAATTTAGATCATTCATATACTCCCTAATCCCAAACATATTTTCCTACATGATCTATGTGAATGTGTAAATATATATTAATTTATAATACTAAACCCATTTTTTAACATTATAATCCTCATTCCAAATATCTCTATCATGATCCTCATCATTTTGAATCAACTCATTTATTGAAATGGTCCTGCTCTAGTGTTATGGTGATGGTACTACCACTTATACCAATATGGTAGACATAACTAGGAGGATATCACTCATCTAAATAAACCATATTTTTTTTAAGATGATGGTATTTCTACCTATAAAACTCAATGAGACATGCCTTTGTGGATATATATCATCGCAATAGACTAACTCTAGTGTTACGATGATGGTATTCCTTCCCATACCCATCTGTGATTCACACCTAGGTGGAGATCCCATTGACTCAAATTTTTTGGACTTATAATTATCTTTTCCTATTTATAATTTGTTTATGATAATTAACATAATTTTGATTTTTCATTTTATGTCTCATAGGATATTATAATAAAATGACTAGAACAACATATAAGTTGATAACTTAAAATGAGTAATGAAAAAAAATCACCCATTAGGAGAAAAGGAAGGCACAACTATACAAGACAAAGTATCTCTTCATAAGATTGTCACATTAGAAATTATATCAGAAAACATAAATTTAAAATTTATTTTCATTAGAACTTCATATATATTGTATTAAACTCTATCTATCATTATATCCTTTGCCACCTAGTTTTGGGGAAGACCTTACGTTATACTAGTGAAATGATTTTATCTATGTGTTTTAAATTTTTCATTTAATAAGTTGTACACTACTAACTAATCTTTGGAATCATCTGATTCTTATTGAATATGGATCACCTATAGATACTCTTTGTCAACTCAACATTGATTTGCCATTGTATCCCTAGCATGATGAAACTCTTTATGAGACATAGAATCTTATAGGTTATCTGATCTTGCTGATAATATCTCCTTGATGAGAAGTTGTGGAAATATTTTATATTTACAAAATACTTTAATGGAATCCTTTATGTCATCATGGGGAGTTCAATAATAAATCTAGTATATCTTAATGTAATAAACAAGATATGGAGCCTATGAAACTACAGGGGGTGTTTTCCAAGAGATTCACTGGAACCACCTTCCATATGTCCTACATGACATATCATCGGGTGATAAAAAATGTTATTTAGGCCTCTAGGTCTTATTAAATTTATATCATAAGAGGATAAACATACCCTAGGACAGATTCACTTAGTGAATCTCATTCTGCCATGCCCATATGGTTGTTAGGTTCTAACGAAATTTCCTACTTCAAATACCCCATTGACTAATTTAGATTATGGTCATATTTTATGGGCCATGTTTGTCGAGTATATCACCACGAGTACTGATAAAACAATCATAAATATTACGAAATAAAATAAGGTGATATAAGAGGATAATGAAGAAAATGTACAATGTATTCCAACCAATCTATAAATAATGGGTGTCTATGATGGTATTAAACTCAATTGTGGTCTTACATCGTGGTTCCCCTTTCGATAAAACTCTATATATCACCATTATAGAATCCATATAAATCAAGAATGGAACATGATGCATGTCACTTACTAATTTTAGGACTTGGAATATATATAAGAGCGTGATTTTCTCTACATTGATTATATCTACAACCCAAAAAGTGGGATCCCTCTAAGGATGTAACAATCCTAAATATTTTAAAAACCCATTATGGATTCCCTATTACAGTCCACCTTGTCAAGACCATAGTCCATTGACCTCTCTACTATGGGTGGAGAGGAAAATATAGCTTCTTGATGATGGACTGCTTTAGTGAGACTTTTGGTATATAGGGGTACATAAGTAATAAATTCAGGTTAGTATAATGTGTAAAATAATTAATAAGTATAGATACAATGGGGAGACTTATATCCTTCTATATATTTATTAAAAATTATAATATATTCTAGGTATCTTATGATATCAATTCCATAAAGCATGTGATCCTCTATTAGTTCATTATCATGTAGAGTCCCAGACACTATTAAATTACTCCCTTCATCAATGGGAATTTTTTTAAAGTATTTGAATAATGATTTAGCATAATTCCTTATTGATATCTTATCATCAATACCTCAGTGGGTGCCTCTTCAAGAGGATAAACCATTATAAAACTCTGAAGTCCTAACATCTCAATGTACAATGAGGTTATAAAGGTTTCTATACAAATTTATATGCCATTCAGGGAGCAACCTTATTCATGACTATAAAATCATTAGATTTTGTGGAATATTTGTATCTTTTTAAAAATATTTTGAATCTATTTGAAATTTTTCATTACAAGTGTCAACAATTTTATCTTACATTACACTTAATTGTGAGTGTATGTTACAACACACACAATACCGAGTTTCAACAAAACATGACATACGATTAAAATATTATTATATTTATCAATTGGATATTGGAGTAGATGGTATGAATATTACTAAATAAATTATAGAAAATTTGTTTTACCCATGTATAATAAATAATTTTTTTTATTTCCAATTAATTAGAAACTTAGATAAGATGCATTTGAAAAAAAGATGTCCTTTTACGAAAAACAAAATGTACAAAAAAACACTTGTTTTACCTAAAAAAATTAAACCAACAAATTTTGGTGCTTTTCAAAAAAAATTATATATTATATATTCAATAAACTATTTAACATTAATCTTATGTGTTTTTTTGAATAAATAAATTAAAAAATCTTACATTACACTTAAAATTGTTTTTATCTAAAATATAATTTGTTCTCATTTTTTGCACACTTATTGTAATTCCAATTTTTAAATAATTTAGAAAATTATATCAAAAAAATAAATTCTTTATATAAATCATGAAAAATATCTTATGATTAATTTTTAATAATTTTATAAAAAGAATAGTTTTTTTTCGAAATAGTGAAAAAATAAGAAATTTTAATTGAAAAATGCCTTTTTATTTCAATTATTAATAATGATAAATTATATATTAATTTTGTTTTAGTGTAAATATAGGTAAATTATATATATATATATATATTAATCCAATTTATTTTATTTTAATAAATTTTATAATGACATTGGATATAAAAACTTTGTATACTTTTTAACATCTTTGGATTGAAAACTTGTTTTCTCATCATGTCTACTAGATTAATTTTTAATTGACACCTAAAAATTATAATAATATAATTTTTTAAAATGGAAAAAAATATTTGAAACTATAATATTTTATATGATATAATATGTTAAACATAATTTTTTACCAAAATAAGGAGTGAAAAACTAGAAATTTTTTGCTGCGGTTAAGGTAAAAATATTGTTAGCGGGTGCTAAACTAAACAGATAATGGTTAAAATGACTAAAAAACATCTATAATGTATATTTTTTGTTTTTATTTGTACCCTATATGGTATAAGGATTGATAGTGGTATATTTATTATCCCATTTGAATGATAGAAACTTGGGTACACCTTTTCCTTTCCGATATATTTCAATTATGCCACTCTACTCACTTATATAAGGCCACCACCACCCCTCTCTTCCTCACACCATAAAAAACTATTTCTTCAGCCTCAAACCATCAAAATAACATTATAAGTTACCTAATATCATATTATATTCCTTTCTTTTGGTCATAAATATTAACTATGATGGTGCTTGGTGCATTCCAAAGGAGGATACCCGATAAAAGGTAACATTCTTCAACGAGCATTTTTATTTTATTTCTTACTCCACCTCCTTAAATAATTATTAAAAAATGACGATAAAAACAACCTAAATATGTAAAAATAATTACATTTTGTTATGATAATTTAATTAAATAATAATATTTCCACTTCTATTAAATGGGTTCTGAAATGATCATTCGTGTGTACGATGGACTACTGCCTCGTGAACCAATGTCATTTTAATTTCCATTACTACCTCTCACAGTTGGGTATGATGATAGATATAAATTATATATATTATATAAATAAAAATAATTGTACCTTATTTGACATTATATAATATATACCTTTTTTCTTTATTTTATGTAGGGGATATAAAAAAATTACTCGTGTATATGGTTGATATCCGCCTTCTGAAGCGATGAGATTTGTTTTCACTAATGCATTACATTGAATACAATAAGGATATATTTAATGAATATATGTGATATAAATTACATAATTATAATTTTGAGGACATATTTATCATTCTCCAATGTTATTATATCATCTTATTTTTTACCTTTTCACTCACTGAATGATGATTACATCATTCTTGTATATGTGGACTATCGTCGTGAAACATAAATGTGACTCTTGTTTCATCAACACACCACATTGATGATATTTAGAAGTATATATAAATAAATAATATGGAACATATTATATTATTATCATTATTTAAAAATAATATATTACTTATATATTTCCCCTGAATATCATTGAGAAATGTAAATTTTACTAATGTATACATACGACCTACCATCTCAATGACCGTAATATACTTCATTTCTCAAAACCAAATGTGCTAATTGGTATTAAAATTATATTTTATGTATAAATATTATAATTATTTAATAATTATTATTTATATAAATGAATCATGATCAAAGTAATGGGATCAAAAATAAAAAAACATAATTATTTATATAATGGAATCATGATCAAAGTATTGGTATCAAATATAAAAAATCAAAACATATAAAAAAAAGTGGTAGTTACCTGAAACTTGATCTTACCAAATATTTGTTAATAAAAATGTAATAAAAAGTCATAAATAAATAATTTATGGTAATATATAAGTAATTTTTTTCTTATATATTTATAATGAATTTATAATAATTATATGTTTGTTTTAAATGAGTATAAAGTAATTCGAGACATATGGAAAGGGTTTTTTATGAAACTTCTTACTTCTATGGGACACATGCCATGTTAAAAACAAATTTATTTTATGTGGTGTATATATATCCCATGAATGTATTTTATGATTATTATTCACAAAATTATTTATTTTTACATATCCATTTGAGGATCTTTATTTCATTAGGTTTTCTGTTCCAATGTTATGAATCCATAAGATATTTTTCGCACAATTTGTCTTGTTGGGACATAAGTTTGATTGTTACCGATTATTAATATATTTTGTGTATATAATGAATGATCAACATTTTTATCATGAATATATTTATTTACCTATAATTTTAAATTTCATTTAATTTCATTCTTTTAATGGGCTTACGATTCAATGTTATAAAATTGGTAAGAGTTTTATGTTACAATATCATCATTCATCGAGATGTTTTATCGTTATACTTACCATGATGAAATATTATGATACATAATTCAAGAAACACATGAATTTTCTTAAAATATCATTATTTCATTATAATTATCATTTTCTCTTCATATTATGGTCCTTATGTACCCTAGTGTTCAAAAGAATTCAATTAAGAAAATTTTATTTATTTCTCTATTCGGTCAGAAATCTGTTTTTTCGAAAACAATATTTTCTAAATAATATCAAAAAATATTTGAACATTATTAAAGTGATTTATTATATACATTTTTAATGATTTTTTTCGTTTTACTAATTTTTTTTAAATGAATATTCATGTATTTTTTTTAAACAGTACCCATTTGGATTTTACTAAAAATGTGAAAACAATCAGTGTTTTTTAGCATACATGAAATCAAAAGAAGTTACCACTCTCACGACCACTCATTGATTTCATGAATCAATGAAAAAATTTTAATAATATTTTTGAAGAATTTTTTTCCCTAATATTTAAGATTTAATTTTGAGATTTCAAAAAAAAAATTTCAAATTGAAAAGGTTTTCAAAAATGTTTTATCTTTTAAAACGTTTTTTTAAAGTGGATATGATATCTTCCTCAAGAAATGTTTTATGTTATTTTTATTGATTACATTATACTTTTTCAAGGTTATATTCAAATAAAAGTATTTTAAAAAAGTAAAGTTTTAAAAAAATGTGAAAAGTTATTTTTCCCTAAGAAATGTTTTAAATTATTTTTAAAGCATCATGTATATGTTTAAAAGGTTATTTTCAATGAAACAGTTTCCCAAAATGTTTTATGTTTTAAAGAAGTGTTATTCCATTTGGGATGCATATTTTACTCAATAAATATCCCAAGTAACATTTCAAAAAAAATATTCCATCTAAGATGTCATCTTTTGATGTTAGTTATGATTTATTGGGGATATGATCCAAGGGTACCATTCTTATAGTTTCTCAAAAAAAAATTATTTTTTGATGAAAATATGTTCATGATACCCATTTCTCTTCCACAGGTTATTCCTTGATAATATTCTTAAGAAACCCCCTTCTTTTTACAAGGGATTTTCATTGATGAAATGATGAATTGTTTACAAAACCTATTTCTTTTCCACAAGTTATGTTATAATGAAATATTTAAGACACCCATTTCGTTTCATAGGGTATTATATGATGATTGTTTTTGATATTTTGGGACATAAATGTATGATTTTGATTATGTTGTGGTGGTTACATTATAACCAAGTAAGGTTTTTACATTATAACCAAGAATGGTGGTTATGTTATAACTAATGAGATGTGAGACCTATATATATCAGATATTAATTATATAAATATTTAAATATCATGAGATTGAAATGAATGTAATGTGGTGTGAACCTAGTTCAATAAGGGAATTTTTCCACTATGATGGTCTTGGGAGTGAATCTTGAAAACTATTATTGTTTTTAGAGTGAACCAATTCCCTAATGAAAATAGATTTTCCACTATAGATTGTGATGTTTACCACCGAGGAGGTGTATCCTCTCCTTGAGTGACCTAATATGTTTTTGAAATGTTCCTTGAATATTAATGAAATTAATTTCTATGTCGATAGGTATGGGATTATTTTATGTATTATTATAATGTTATCCTCACATAGATCGTGTTATTTGATTTACATATCATTCATTTATTATGAAATTATAATATTTACTCCCTCACTCCAGATTATGATCTTTTATAGGTAGGGTATAGTTTTCAACTATTGTTGTTAAGTTACCATACCCTTATGATATTGTAATTCTTACATATTTCCATTATTCTCCCTTAGTAATCATTTGAGCTTTCCCTTTATTATGATTTTATTACCCATGATTTGAATAATATTTTAAGTAAGACTACTAAAAGGGAATATGTTTATGGGAGGCAGTGAATATTTCATTAATTAAGAAGACAAAGTTTAATTTTCCAAGAGAATTATACTATTATGGTCCTCAGTCGTGCCTTTGTTTAATGTAATGAATATTCATCTAAAAAGATATAATATCAATGTATGAGAACCCTAGGATGATGTAGTTTGTATCATAGGAAATGTTTAGTTATCCTTTAGAAAATAGGACGATAAATCTTTATTGATATCCCTGGGGATATTTCTATGGATAATTATAATTATGAGTACCTGTTGAGGAGAATGTACTAAATTTTTTATAAAAGGATATAAGAATCGGTTTCTAGGAAATTACATCAATGTATGGATACTATAATTGTATGTGGATATATCACATATTTACCTGGGGGTAATGACTCTAAAAAGGGTACATTGAATTGGACTTGATCATCACCTAGTGCATTTTAATTGGACATACAGAACACAAGGTTTGACACATATGGGGGAGATGCTCTAGAAATTAAAAAACACTTTTATGATCCATAATGAATGATTTAAATAGATGATGAATATTGATAAAATAAAAAAAATCTATGGTTTAATGTATTTAAAAGAATGTTTATAGATTTATATATCATGTAAGTGATGTTTTGGATTATTTATTTTTTCACTGTGATTATTGTTTTTCACTCTATGATTTTTTGATTTAGTAAATAGCATAATCCATATGTAACTAGATTAAAATATATTATAATATACAATTTATTGAGTAGAAATAAAAAAGGATGATGCCTGGAGTGATGGATATTTTCAGAATCCATAATCAGTTATCATGGAACATGATTTAAAACGTGTACTATAATAAACTCTTAGACTCTTGAAATAATATAATGACAGAGTTATATAAACATTTGTGCAGTGGAGAAAATGGAAGAAAGATGAATCAGATTCATATATGTTGATAATACATAATTATCATATAAGGTAATGTCTCATAGGGGTGAGAAGATGTTTTTGGCTATGGAAAATAAGGACATAATGAATATAACATCAACAGGAAAATGAAGAGTCAAGTTAACAAAATGGATGTAAATATTGTCCTTACTAAATTATTATCAGTGGATGAATGTATTAAAATTTTAAAGTATTGGAATTAGGAAAATTGTTGTCCTAAATGTAATGTTCAGGAAGAGAATTAGTAGGGATGTCTGAAAAATGGTTTTGTTGTTTATGGGGAAGAGGCTATGAATGACATGTGAAACGAAATATGTATTATGGAATAAAATAATGAATACTAGTTAATGGTTTGAGAATGAACTGGGATGATTGAAGTATTGATGTATTTTAATTCAAGGATTATGTTATATGACTCGTGAAATATATAAGGATAGTTCATTTTAATTTTTTCATTAAGGATATCAAAAAATATGATACATGGTCCTGATAGATGAGAAATTTTATTTAATGGTAAGTTGATATTTTTATTAATGGATGATAACCCTTAATATATTCTAAATGTTGAGACAATGATGTTGGGTTAAAGACATGTCAGATATGAAAAATGTAATTCAGATTGAACTGATTATCATGAAATTGATTAATGATTTGTTGAAAAAGTGGTTTATTCTATAATGGATAGTGTTTATATCACTTTTTGGATTTAATTAATATATCTAATAATCCATTTTTTATTTATGGAATGTGGAAGAATGTATGTTTTCAATAAACATTTATGATAATTCAGATTATTGCTATGTTTCAAGAGAATACATGATGACAATATTCATATGTTTGTCATGTGATAATCATGATTCACATCATGATATATGGGTGATTAGTATTAAGTTGATTTTGAGAATTTAGATTCTGTAGTTATAAATTTTAAAATTTTCAAGGTTTATAAGGTCAATAATTTATATTATGGTTAAATTTGAACTATTGATGAGGTTTTAAGGATTAATGTATTATTTAACTATTTTAAGATTTATGCATAACATGTGTTAACCATTTTTTTTAATAGATAGAGTGAATTATCATTCATTTTATAGATCTTATGGTCCATTAGGGATTCTAGAATAACAAATAAAACATCATATCATGGTGTAATAGATGAAGTGTAAATTAATATATCCATGACCAAAGGATGAAATTATTCCCATCAAATAGAAAGATATCGAGTACATTTCCATATTTTCTATATTTATAAAAAAAGGATTTCCCTCAAAATAGTAAAACTTTCTTGAGATAAAATTATTCCTAATTATGATCATTTTTATGATATCAATGAACTTTTCATACCACTTTGGATTATGGTTTTTTTGGTCGTTTTCCGTCTCTTAATCACCCACTTTCTTGTGATCAGTGATATTTATCACTCTGTATAATTATTTATGCTTACCACCTCTATTATCCTATATGGTAACCTAGTAATGAGTCAAGTTATATAACCTTTATGTTTTTAACCTTCCATTTTAAGGGACTATATACTATACATTTTTATGATTTTGGTTTCTATGAAGTAATTTTCAAAGATTAATCCTTTGTTGACCGAGAAGAAATTTGAGGGAGAATTTTATTTTAAGTGGCATAGTGTGTTACATCCCAAAATTTTGTTAAATATATATTTTCTATTTATTTAAATATATTTAATTAAATTTATATTTTTCTTTAAATGAAACAGTGAGTTTATCTTGTGTTACATGAAATGTTGAATGTAGCATGTGATACATACAAGACTATGTTTCAACAAAACATTCCTTGTTGTTGAAATATTATTATATTTTTCACTAATCAATTGTAATAGAGAGTAAAAATAAAATTAAATAAATTCTGAAAATTTATGGTTTACAAATATATAGAAATCTAAATAGTTCATTACCAATTAATTAAAAATTAAAATAAATAGATTTGAAAATAATGGAAATATAGTTATGAAAGACTGTATTTATTAATAAAAATTAATTAAATAAATTTAAAAAACATTTGTTGAATGATTTTGGTGAAATATATTTTATATATTCAATAAAATGTTCAAAATTCCACTTATTTATTTCCTAGGAAATAGAAAATAATAACTTTCACTTAAAGATTGTATTATTTTATAAATATTTTTTCTCACTACTTTAGTGAAATAATT
The DNA here is from genome assembly GCA_963277665.1 of Viscum album. Lineage (NCBI taxonomy): Eukaryota > Viridiplantae > Streptophyta > Magnoliopsida > Santalales > Viscaceae > Viscum > Viscum album. Next base: position 112,522,335 of record OY728139.1, on the reverse strand, counting down.
TTAAAAATGTTTTCTGAGAACATTATACGTTTTATTATGAAATTAAATATCATTTTTTAGATAAGAATATTATAATTATCATAGATTTAATCTTTTCTAATTTTCAAAAAAAGCTTAATTTTTTGACGAATATTGAAAAATACTGAATTTTAATTGAAAACGTCTTTTCATTAAAATTATTTATAAAGAAAAATTATATTTTAAATTTGTTTAAAATAAAAATTAGTTAAATTATATATTTTAATCTAATTTATGTCATTAGAATAAATTTCATATTTAAATTAGATTTAAAAACTTAGTAACATTCAAATATTTTCTCTTTGAAAATATGTTTTCTAATCGCATCTATGAGATTAATTTTAAATTAATATTTTCTACTTCTGTTAGTAGAATTTTTAGAAATGGATTCCATGTTAATAATAATAATAATAACATATATTACATAATATGTTCAATATAGTTTTTAAACAAAATTAATTGTGAAAGCGGTAAATTTTTTTAGTTGTGGCTAAGTTAAAAAATGGTGTGACGGAGGTTAAACAAAAAAGATAAGAGTTAAAATGACATAATAGATTATCGAAATTATAATTTGAAAAAATATTTAAATCATATAATTTATAAGGTTATGTAATGGCCCATTTGGGAGTCTGGTTTCAAGATAAAAATGAGTGTACAACTTTTCTTTTTAAAACCATTACAACTGTTCCACTCACCTAACTTACAAATGGCCACCTCTGTCCTCTCTTCTTCACCCATAAAACCCTATTTTTGTTTAATAACTTCACAAATACCTTGAAAACCTACATACTATGATTTTATATATCTCAGTTTGGGTATAAATATGTCTTAGGAATTTTTTTGGTGTAAACCTAAAGAGGGTACTTGAAGAAGTGGTAACATTATTCAATGATAATTTTTAATTTACTTATGCATCCACCTAATTAAATTATTGTTAACCCCTTATGATATAATAAATAATGTTTCATTAATATAAAAATGTGTTGTTATTTTAATGGTATGACATAAAAAAATATTCACTTCCATAAAATGGGTTATGAAATCATCATTCATGTATACAGTGGACTACCGCCTTGTGACCCACAGTCATTCGTTTTTTCATTACCAACACTCTCAATATGGTATGATGATTTATATAAAATAATATATTATAATTATATAATAATTATAACTTTTGAGTCATTATATCACACATTAATTTTTGAATTTGAATTCTATAGAGGATATGATGACACTGCTCATGTGTACGTCGGACTACCCCCTCACGAAGCGATGAGAGTACTTTTTACTAATTCTTTAAATGGAAGAAAACACAGACACATTTAATGAATATATGTGATATTAATAAAATATTAATGATATTAATGACATATTTATCATTATAAAAATATAATATATCATTTTTTCTTACCCTTTTACTCACAAAAAATGATTACATCACATATATGTGTGCGAACTATTGACTTCGGGAAGTGATTTGATAGTATTTTCATCACCAATATACATGAAAGATAATATTATTAATATATAAAGAAATAATATGGTTTTTATGATATTAATATCATTATATAATTATATTATATTACTTATCTCCTTTCCATAATGATAGTTGAAAAACGGAAATGTTACTCATGTGTATGTATGACCTACTGTATCTATGACGGAAACATACTCCATTTATCAAAACCCATTATTCATGATGGGTATTGAAGTTATAATTCATATATAAATATGAAAATTAGGTCATAATTATTTTTCATGAGATCATTGAATCATGATAAAAGTAAGATAACCAAAAATAACAAATTTAAAAATATATGAAAAATAAAGAGGTTATTACCCGAAAGGTGATTTTAAAATGGAATTTCTAATAAATAGGTAATAAAATGTCATAAGAAAATAATATATCGTATGATATATGTAATTTTCGTTCATGAATATACGTATAATATACGAATATTAGTTATACTATTATATCTAAAGAGTATAAAATAAGTCAAGACATAAGTTTTGTGATTTCTGTATCACTTTTTACTTTTGTGTGACACAAACCATATTCTCCACCTATTTAATTTAGGTGGCACATATACTGAACATGATTGTCTTTTTTGAGGCTTATCCTAAATTTAATTTTATTTAAATATCCATTTTAGGACCACTCTTTCATTAGGTTTAAATTTCAAAAGTAAACAAATCAATAAGGTATTTTTGTCACAATTTTTCTTCTTTGGGGCATAAGTTAGGTTATTCCCCTATATTATTCTAGGATGAATATGTACATGTACAATGAAATTTTATATCATGAACATACTTATTTCATTGATATTATACAAATTTTAAATAGATCATATAATAAATGAGTGGGGGGATTTTCCTTTATGAAAATTTTATCTTTATTTTATTTGACCCTTGCAACTAGTTGGAGTTATTTTCTAGTCAAATTTTAGAGAAATAACATGCACACAAAAATAGAAAAGTAAAAAATTCACACATGATTTATAAATATTATCCTTAGTGTGAGAACCTACATCCATTATGAAGACACTACCACAGATCTAAGGAAATTTACTATTATGAAGAAGTGAGTACAACTTTTGTCAGCTCCTATTAGACACCTTATATCTCCAAATTGAAATGATTCTATTGAATCCTCTAGATAAAAAAAATTATTACAGAAAAATTATCTATAACAAAATTAAAAACATGAATCTTTATACACCCAAAATTTCTATCAAGAAATTTTTGTTTCTCCATCTTCTGTCTAACATACCAAAGTCTAATGGCATGTGATTGATGGCCTCAGACTGATTTCCCTTTTATCTATATACACTTCTCAAAAAATCAAGATTCGTATTAATTTCATCCATTGGATTATCTATATCAAGTAATATTGATTATCCTATATACTATCTTATAATTAGAACCCTCAGTTTGGATGCTCTTCCTCAACATGAAACAATATCCATTAGAAAACCGACATCTGACACCAATTCTACCAGGTATGAGCTTTTCTTAATGGGTTAATCGAGTTAATCGTGGATGCACAATTCAACAATTTTTATAGGTTTTCCATTAAAATTTAATAATGGAAACATAAATATTTTTCCATTCACACAAATTAAAAAATATTGAATTTCACTCACATTTGAACATATTTTTTCCCTATTCAAACCATCTCATATCTTTTTGTTTCTTCTTGAAACATATTGATTCTTCAAAACCCTAGATTTCCATATAATTAAACAAGATATAAAACCATTTGAAATAACAAAAAAATCATTATGGAAATGGTTTATCTAGAAAACGCTTCATATATAAAATCATTTTGATCAACTTCAAATAAAAAACATTGCCTCTAGTAAATCAATGTTTCACATATCAAACATTTAATCTTATGACATCATCATTCCTCATTCAAATAATATTACCCCAATTAAAACATCTCAACCATCATATCATATTTTTTTAAAATATATTGTAACTAATGAATTATCATTAATCAAATATTTATAAACACTACAACTTAGAATTGATTCTCCTTTATAAAAATATCTTGACCTGCATAAGAAAATACAAATTTAATTGATTGATGTGATGCACCAAGTCAATTGAAATTGGTTGACTATATTTTTTGAAATTCCATATACTACAGTTTAATATAATGATTTTGAATAAAAACATCTATATGTCTCACATTTTTCATCCAATTACCCTATTAATTAATTTTATCTTTATTATATTCATATTGTGCCGGGTGGAACTCATCATCTGATGAAATATCAGTTTTAGATACCCACCATATTGATCAAAGTCTCTATCTTGTGTGATGGATATGTAACATCATCTTCTCTGATGATTCAGTATCTGCATCTCTTCAAATAGATTGGTATCTTAATCTATTCTAGTGGATTGGTATCTGCATCTTGGCTGATAAATTGGTATATTCCTGTCATCTGATTAGAATCTTTTCAAACACTAGAACCTCTAAAAGTGCATTCATAAAATATCCTAACAACAAATATATCCAGTGCATCTAGATCCTATAGGGTATTTCTGGAACACTTCAATTTTAGAAACTCCATAATTTCACATTTTCATTATATTTAAAAATGACATTAGGTATTAGGACTTATTCATAATGTTTTAGGTAATTAAATGGATATAAAAGAATCAACTAATTAAAATTTAAATATTTTACAAATTCTCATTAATAAATTTAAAAATTAATTCTTTCCAAAAAAATCATACATTAAAAAAACCCCAATATTATGGTCTAAGTAAGATATATCATCCTTTTCATTCTCCTATCACAAAACCAATTTTGTTTCCCTATTTTTTGAAACATCACAAATAAATGTTTTAAATCTTTATCAAAACTTCTTTCACGTTATTCACAAAAAAAATATTTTACCGAAATTCAACTGCTGGAATTTTTTTCTAAACAAAAATACACAAAGGTTAATTAATCTCCCATTTTTGATTTTTGACAACTCTTAAAAAGTTTTAAAACACATCATATCTCACCACTCAGAGTTTTGCAAAAACTCAAATTTTGAAAATTTACCAATAACAGAGCCTTTCTCGACAGAAAGTTTCCTAACACCAAATTGCTAGATAAAGTAATGTTTTCAGTAGTTACATCCCTCAGTGATAAGAAAATTTACATCAATGTAATGATAGACTCCCCCATAATTTTATATTTTCATCTCACTTTATCTTTTTCAATAACAATTCTTTTTATCCCGATTTTATTATAGACATGGTTTCAGAAAAAATTAAAAAATAAAAGTAATTAATTCCCAATTTTAGGATAATATTTCAAAAATTACTTCCCTTTGACAACATAATCCAGTGTATGGTGTCACAGATTCTGAATATGTTTAAGAATACATTGGTGGAGGATGATCATGAATTTTCAGCCTCAATTACAAAAAACTCCCCTACAGAATTTCTTTTGTGAAGATATCCCCAATTTTATACTTTTCTCAGACATATTCCAGAAAAACATCTTCACTAATAAGATTTTGTTTTTGAAGTGAATCTTAACAAAAATATTCATTGATTTTTAGTTTTGGAATGGTTTTTGAGAAAGGAATATTTCACATTGATTATCACATAGTATCATCAATGGTTTACAGACATCATGTTTTAAATCTTCTAATTGTGCTTCCATCCTTTACATTGGATTCTCAGCCTGTGTAGCTGCAAAAAATTCTGATTCCACTATGCTCAATGTTATTGAATTCTATTTCATACTATTCTAGCTCATATAATATTCTCCAAAGTTAAATTTTCCTATAAAAGTTTATTTCCTATCATTTCAAAATCAAACCCAATCAACATCATTATAACTATGTGTCACAACCCGTCCCCCGAGGCACCTGTCGTGACTACCCCAAGTCCACCTTCCATAGGCATGGGGCTAGATACTAGCACCAGAAAGGTGTATCCCTATAACAAGAAGGAATTTCCATTAAAGTTATATAAACACACAATCCAAAAAAATGGAAAAAATAAATCTTGAAGTAAACTATTGTAGTAAAAATGTGTAGTGAAAGTAAGGGGGTCAGAATACAAGCCCCACTGAAAAGTACAAGTACGGCTAAAAAGAGAAAAACAACTCCTAGATGATCCATCGAGGATCCTACATAAATGGAAGGTACAACTCAAGGTCCATGGTCACTACAGTAAATCAAGTCGAATGGTCCACCTCTGATCACCGTCCAATCCTGGATCCCTCAGCCTCAATCAATGATGTTTGTCGTCTGTACAAGAAACATCAAGGTGTGGGCATATCCTATGCATGGGTGAGTATAACAAACCATAATAGGGACCCTGAGACCCCTGAAGGTCTCCCAGAGTTCCACAAAGGAAAATACCACAAAGAAAGACTTCAACTAGAATACACGAAGCAGTCAACAACTCTACTTAGGTATATTCCCATACATATACCTAAGTTATCAAATGATACTAATATCATTCATGAGGAAACTTAAGGATATAACTTTTAAGCCATTTATATAACTGATCCATGAAGGAAGAATACCACAAAGGTAACACCCTGAAGGTAACACCCCGATGGTGGGAGTACCACAAAGGTAACACCACAAAGGTAAGACTACCACAAACTTAACACCACAAAGGTAACACCACTAATGTAAAAATACCACAAATGTAACACCACAAAAGTAAAAGACTACACTCACACTTGGTATATAACACAATGACAAAAGTACTGATGATTAGACATATCGATGGATCATCTAATTCTGTTGAGAGGCTCTACTGCTGACCCACACAGGATTGATAGATGCTATCCCACATAGGATTTCTAGGAGATGACCCAAAAAGGATCGATAGATTCTGACCCATAGAGGATCGGTAAGCACTGTCACACACATGATCGATAGATGCTGACCCACATAAGATCGATGTTCTTCCTCCACGATACAGCCAACCACTAGATTCTGACACTAAGAAGCCTTGATTCTGGGAGGATGTGATCTTAAATTCATTAGTCATACCTCAAACACCATGAAACTCCACGTAGAAGTATCCCAAAGGACTTCCATGTTGTAAGGGTTCTAATGTGATAGACGGTGCGTCAATTGGAAACCCAGTCTCTGACTTATAAGCGTTTTTGTATCGAGGGCCCAGTTGGATTTGAGTTCGATCCAACCCGGCCGTACTCAATCTTTCTCCAAAATTCTATTGGAGTATACCAAAGGGTCTGTCTCACTCCAAGGATCCCAAAACAGTATACAGTTCATCAAATATACATCTGGTTCACATGTTATAGCCCTTTAAGCGATATTAGGCCTGGTTAGGTCCGTGTCTGAGCCGACTCGGTCGCACCGACCCGGCCCGACCTGGTCTGGGTCTGACCCGACTAGGCAGGGTCGCGGCAGCCTCAGGCCGCTGGGCCATGGACCGTCCCAACGTGACTAGTTGGCACGGCCTGGCCCACGGAGGGGTGCGACCCACTAGGCTCGTGCGGCCCGGCCCGCGGAGTGCACGACCTGCCTCGCTCGTGCAGCTTGACCCACAGAATGAGTGGCCTGCTAGGCTTGAGTGGCCCGGCCCGCGCAGGGTGTGGCCCGTTGGGCTCGTGTGACCTGTCCCATGGAGGTTAGTGTCCCGCTAGCTAGGTCCCTCCCTCGCATGCTCAAGTGGGTATCACATACCCCTTTCATCTGAATGGCTAAGCTGTTCTGGTAATGGAGAGGCAACACCACATGGAGCCGCCTGGTCACCACATGACCTATATGGGTGGCTCCCTCCTCCTCTATCGTGGCTTCGAGCCGTAGCCATATCCAGTAGCACGTGACAGATCATAGCTCCACCTTCATAGCCCACCGATGAAGGCCACCATGCTCGACTATCGCGACTAAAAAGTCACAGCCTTCTCCTCTAGCTGCATGTGACGGCGCACTGCACCATCTCCACGGACGGTCATTGTCGGCTGCACTACAGACCGTTGTGGCCTAATTTTCCAGTCCCCACTGGCGGATCACGACGGTGCGCCACCTCCAACACGGTTGTCCGGTGCCGGATGATGCCATCGCCTGCCTGCATGGGTCGCCGGTGCCATGCCGGTGGTCTTCCACGGGTCACTGGGCGAGCTCTGATGGTCGGTTTTTCCATCTGATGGTATATGCGGCCTTCCCAGGACACCATCTTCTCCGGTTGACCTTTTGTTTTGGGTTTCGTCCAACCTGAATAAAAATACCATGAAGAACACAGAGATCAATAAAGTACCAGAGGGTCAGCCATTGTTCTTTTGTACAATGCCCTCTATGTTAGCTTTCTAACATAAGGGAAAAATATGATTCCCCAATTTCGTTTAAAACAAACTAAATAAAATCCCTACTTGGAATACACTTATACTGACAACGATTGACATAACCTCATTCGTCAGTGTCATCGGTTCGTGATTTTATGGTGCTCGTCACCACTAGTTAGAACTGGTCTCATCCTCCAAGTTGTTAGTTTCACGGTATGTTTCCAGAGCTTTGTCGCTTGGTAATGTCATGCCAACACTCCACCCCGAGCTCCATATACAGAAGAGAGGGGTAGGGTGAGTAACGCACATGGAATTATTGGGGTTCATTTAATTCATGAACCTTCTTAATTAAAATAGTGCAGTTACAAAAATATAGTGAAGTCAAGCCATTAAATGGCTTGATGTGTCGTTGCTCCCGCCACTGCCACTTGTCCGTTGGAGGGAAAGAAAAAGAGAAATAAAATAAATTTGTTATTTTATTATGATATTAAAATCCCAAATTCTACCTTTTTCTCCTGAACTACTAGGGTTGAAGTGAAGCCTTCTTTAAGAAAATCCCGATACTATGGATTTAACGGTGCTCTCAGATTTTTAATCTAAGCACAAGTTCAAAATTACGAAAATGGCACTATCATGTTTACTGAACGTTCCTTAAGAACAGTTCAAAAATTCATTCTGGGCATACCGAACCATGGAATAACATGCCGTCAATTTTCACAAACTCATAAAATATCCATATAATTAAAAAATTTACATGGAAAATCTAGTTCTTTACATTGTCCCCACCTTAGGGCTTTTCATCCCCAAAAGCCCCAACATAGACTATGAAAACAAATGGGGGTACTGAGCATGAATTTGAGCCTCCCGCTCCCATGTGCTCTCTTAGAGGTTCCCATGCTTCCTGCGAACGCGCACTAGATGTATCGATCTTCAAAAAAGGACCAGATCCTATCGATCCTCAATCTCCACTAGGACCTCTATAATGTATCCCAATCGTCGATGTCCAGCTTCCCTAGTTGATAATGTGCGATGGATCATGAACATATATCTTAAGCTGCAACACGTAGAAAATTTCATGCACCTGATGAATCTTTGAGGAAGAGTTAGGTAATATGCCACCTCAACAACTCTAATGAGAACCTGAAACTATTCGATGAACCTCAGATATAGCTTGCCGCTCGGGCCAAATCTCAGCAACCCTCATCGAGGTGAGACCCGTATGAAGACATGTTCTCCCTCCTCAAACTCCAAAGTTATCCATATCCTGTCAGTATAAGACTTCTTCCTACTTTTTTCATTCATCATCTGCTCCTGGTTGATTTGCACCTTCTCAGTGGTAGCCCGTACCAACTTTGGACCCAGAAGTACTGACTCCCCTGGGTCTGTCCAGCATAGAGGTGATCCTCAAGGTTGACCGTACAAAAACTCAGATTATTCCATACTGATAGTGGAGTGATAAATGTTGTTGTATTCGAACACCACCAAGGGAAAGTGATCATCCCAAATACGGACAAAATCTAGGATGCCAGCATGAAGCATGTCCTCTAGTGTTTGAATGGTCCGCTCCATCTGACCATCTATCTGTGGATGAAAGGCGATACTCAAACGCAGCTGAGTCCTGAAAGCCTCCTATAACCCCTTCCACAACCGGGATGTAAAACACACATCACAGTCAAATATGGTCATCTATGGAACCCCATGAAGTCGTACAATCTCCTATACATAGAGTCATCCCAAGCCCTCTACTGATCCCTGATCTCAGATGGGTAGGAAGTGGGATGACTAGGTGAGTCTTTTAGTGATCACCAAGAAGAAATCATGTCCCCTGGATGTAAGTGGAAGCCCTATCACAATTTCCAGGGAGATACCATCCCACATCCACTCCATCACCTCTAGTGGATATTCGAAGATTGCTGGAACCTGATACTCAGCCATAACTTGGTGACAAGTAAGGCATCATGAAACAAACTCTTCCACTTCATTTATCATCCCTAACCACCAGTGCTGACGCCGGATGTCCTGGTGCATCTTTTCCACACTAGGATGTACCACCTAAGATTATGTATGGAACTCCCTCAACACCTCCTCTCCTAGCACCACTAGTAACCCTGGTGCATCCTCTGAAGAGGATGACGTGCTCCCCACCTTCATAAAATCTATCAGTTGCATGTCCTAAGAATATCTTAGCACATAGAGCATCGTAGTCAATGTCCTAATGTTGTGCATCCCAAACTCATTGAAGAAGTGTGGGAGTGATAGTCATAGATTGGAGGTAAGCCTCTCCATCTCTATCGACAAGGGATATCAGCAACGCGGCTACCTACTCTGTCACCTCACTCAGAAACTGTAGTTTAGACCACTTACTGAGTGCTTCCACTACTATGTCTCCCCTCCTAGGAGTGTAGACTCTCTCAAAGTCATAGTCCTAGAGGAACTCTAGACTGTGTCACTATCTCAGGTTTTGATCCTTCTAAGATATGATATAACTGAGACTCTTGTGATTATTGTAAATAGTAAACCATTCACCCATCAATTAGTGTTGCCACATTTTCAAGGTGAAGACCACTAATAATAACTCCAGGTCATGGGTAGCATAGTTATGATCGTTCTGTATCAATTGTCGTGGACCATAAGTGATCATTTCTCACACCTACATAAGGACACATCCAGGTCTGGTCTTTGATGTGTCGCGTTAGACTACTTACCCAACGCCCTCTTCTAGTGGCCTCAAGATGGGGGCACTCATCGGTCTCTAACTCAGATTTTGAAAACATTGTTGGAATCTCTCTATCCATATAAAGGGCTTTCCCTTCTAGTCAATGCAGAAAAGGGTGTCACAACTCTAGAAAATTCAGGTACGAATTTCTAGTATTACCTAGCCAGCACTAGGAAACTCTGCACCTCGGTCACACTCCTAGGTGGCTCCCAAGATAGCATAGCCTCTATATTCCTCGGATCCACTAAAACTCTAGCCTCTGAGATAATGTATCCCAAAAAGTGGGCCTCCATATATCCAAAACTTAAACTTCAAGAGTTTATCATAAAGCGGGTTCTCTCAGAGCATTTCCAATACTATAAGCAGTTGATAAGCATGATACTCTTCTATCGTTGAGTACACCAAGATGTCGTCGATGAAGACCACCAAAAATCAATCGATGAATGGATGGAATATCCTGTTCATGAGTGCCATGAACACTTCTGGGGTGTCGTTCATGCTTAATGGCATAACCAAGAACTCATAGTGGCTATACCAAAATCTGAAGGCTGTCTTCTGCACATCCTTATCTTGTACCCTGAGCTGATGATATCCTGATATAAGGTCTATATTTGAAAACCAATGAGATCCCTTAAGCTAACTGAAGAGGTCATCTATCCTTGGAAGTGGATACTTGTTCTTCGCGGTCACATGATTAAAGCACCGATAATCCACATAGAGTTTCAAACTCCTATTCGCCTTCTTAGTGACCAAAATCGGGGCTTCCCATAGAGAAACACTAGGCCTTAGGAATCCCTTCCTCTTCAAGTCCTCCAACTATACCCATAACTCATGATTCTCTGCAGGAGCCATTTGATATGCTGGTGTAGATATCAGTTCCATCTCGAGGTATAGGTTGATTTAAAGGTATACTTCTCTATGTAGAGGTAGTCCTGAAACATCATCAGGAAGACATCTGCATACTATTCCACCACTAGATGATATCTCAGACTCTCAACATCAAATGATCTGAGGGTAAGGCTACCCAACTGACGTGTGATCAGTTTCACCCTCCTCTAGGTAAGGTATTCGTGTGCTGTAATGGTTACCTTCTCACCGGTGAAGGAAAATCTGGTCCCATCCTCACGGACACACTGCAATTTGGGCCTAATACAATCAATATGAGCATGGATTGTGGATAACCAGTGCATATCCAAGATGACGTCGTAAGGCCTCGACGTCGCTACCTGAAGGCCCCAGCTGAAGCTCTCACCTTCTAGAGTAAGATCACAATGTTGACACTTGTGTTTAATCATCGAATATTTTCTCATAGGAGTCTCTAATCGTAGGGATCGAGCCAAAAACTCCATTTGAATCTCCAAGCTCCGAACAAGGGTCATGGAATTAAAATATTTACAGGATCATATGTCTATAGGTAATACTAATAGGGTTGAGTAGACACATATCATACCTCTAATCATCTCTGAAGTGCCGTGGTCATAGGCCTCAGCCGCAAGGATCTAATCTCGTCCCTGTCCTCATACTCCCTATGGTCATGGTGGACCACCTGGAGGTGGTGGAGGTAGAACTTTGAATCACCGCTCACCGTCTATTGCACAATCAACTCCTCTGCCACATCATCCTACTTCTTGTGGACCTCCCTGATTGAACCACTGCATCAGCCTCGACGGTCCATCGACTATCTGATGGTCGTCTATATGGAGGTTCAGGCAGTCATGAGCCATGAGACCCTTCCCCCCACATGAGTAGAACTGCCTACTCCTAATATTTCCTCCTCTGTCCCATGATCCCCTCACCACCGACCCTGTATTAGAAGGTCATCCACCAGATGGTCTGGCCCACATGGGCCCCTGCATCATCCGTCTACCGCATGTTGTAGATGACTCTATTACCCTATGTCTAATTGTGGATCTTAATATTGATGCTTTCTCATCTAGGAAGCTCTCCACCAAAAGCTCTCGCACTAGCACCACAGCGTGCGTCGGAATGCTGATCTATATCATCGATGCTATGATCTCCCATTGGAGACCCAGCTCAAAGGTCCAAGCCCTAAATATAGTGTCTTGTACCATGTCAGTGGAGTAGCATGAGAGATTAGTGATCTTTGATGTATACTGGTCCACAGTCATGCTGCCCTGCTATAAGTGTAGTAGCTCTTGTATACGCACTGAGCGTAGGGTTTCTAGGACAAACTCTACCATGAAAACACCCTCAAAGTCTTCCCAGGTGAGAGTGTCCTCATCGTGTAACTGGAGTATCAGACTCCACTATCTCTCAACTTCACCTAGAAGAGACTGGAAGCTAGAATCACCATCAGATTAGCTGGTGTCCCAACTTAGAAAAAAACACTGGCCACAACCTCCAGCCATTCCATAACCACCCGCAGATCCACCTCACCTCAGAACCCCAAGATCCTCTGACACTGAAACACATGAAATGTGCTCATTCAGCATGCACCCTCAACTGGTGTGGCTGGGTTCATCTGATGCCCAATGGGTGGTGGTGCTACTAGTTCACCACCCGATTGTACTATCATCGTAAGAGGGAACTGCACCGAAGCCTTATCGCTTGGTGGGCCTTCATTGTGTACTCTCTTGGGAATCCTGGAAGGCTGTATATGTGGAAGCATCCAGAAAATAATAGGTGTTCCATGGTCAATAAGTTATACCTAGCGAGTTGACTCAGATAAATCATAAGAAAAAACTTTTCAAAATACACGAAATCATTGTTTTCCTACACTGATTTAGAAACTAGAATCCAGGGTCTCGGTGTATGGATATGTCGGACGCTGCATCAAAACTGGATTCCCCAAACTAAAAACAACACTCATAACATTTAACACTATTTTTAGATAGAAAATATTAGAGTCCTAGTTATTCGGTAGAACCAAATGCTCTAATACCACTTAGTCACAACCCGTCCCCCAGGGCCCGTTTTGTGACTACCCCAAGCCCCCATTCCATAGTCCACGGGCTAGAATCTAGAACCAGAAATTCATATATCTATAATGGGATGTAATTTCCTTTAAACCTATACAAACACAAAATCCTTGAACATAATAAAAAGCAACCACGAAGTAAATAGTTGTAGTAAAAAGTTTACTAAAAGTAAAGGGGTTGTAATACAAGTCCAACTGAAAAGTTTCAGTACTACTAAAAAGAGAAAAATAGCTCCTAGATCATCCACCAAGGATCCTACCTAAAGGTTAGGTACAGCTCATGATCAGTATTCACTGTGGCACGTCACATCGGATGGTCCTCCTCTGTGCACCGACCAGTCCTGGCTCCCTCAGCCTCAATCAATGTTGTATGTCGTCTGCAAAATACACAACAAGGTGCAGGTGTGTCCCATGTAGGGGTGAGTATAACAATACTCAATAGGGACCCCGAGACCCCCATAGGTCTCTCAGAGCTCCAGAAATGAAAATACCCCAAATAAATACACCAATCACAATGCATGTAGTATTCATCAATTCTACTTAGGTATATGCACATACATATACCTAAGTTATCAAATGATACTAATATCATTTATGAGGAAACTTATAGCTCCAAATTTTAATCCATTTTCACAACTATCCATGAAGGAAAAACACCCTAAAGTTAACACCACTATGGTAACACTACGTAGGTGAGAGAACCACAAAGGTAACACCACGAAGGTAAGAGTACGCCAAAGGTAACACCATGGAGGTAACACCACGAAGGTAAACTGACCACAAAGGATCCCCCACAAAGAAAAAAATATTCAGATCACAATAGTTATATAACTCATGTATAGATGTATAGGATATTAGACGTATCGCTGGATCACCTAATTCTGTCGAGATGTTTTTTTTGTTGACCCACCCAGGATCGATAGATGCTGACCCATGCAGGATCTCTAGGAACTGACCCACACAAGAATGATAGATCCTAACCCACACAAGATCTCTAAGCGCTAACCCACATAGGATCAATAGATGCTGACCCAAATAGGATCGATGTTCTTTCTCCATGTTACTGCCAGCAACATGATTCCCGCACTGTGCAGGCTTAATTCTGGGAGTATTCACTTCTCAAGCCATTATTAGTATCTCAAATTCCAAAACTCTGCCTGAATAAGTATCCAAAAGGACCTCCATGTCATAAGGGTTCAAACGTGACAGACATCACATCAATCGGACAACCGGTCTGTGACTTATGAGCATTTTAGTATTGATGGCCTGGTTGGATTCGGGTTCGATCCAACCCGACCGTAATCTAACATTCTCCAAAATTAATGTGGAGTATACCAAAAGGTTTATCTCAATCCAAGGATCCTAGATCCATAGACGGTTCATCAAACAGACATCCGGATCACATGTTATGGCCCTTTATGTGATACTGGGCCTGGTGGTGTCCAGGTCCTGTCTGACCCGTTCAGATTGACCCAGCCTGACCCCGTCAGACCGACTGACCAGACCAAGTCTGGGTCCCACCTGGCTGGGCTGGGGCATGGTGGGCTCAGCCTACTAGGTCACGGACCAGCCTGACCCACTTGTGCAGTGTGGCCCACTGAGACCCGTAGGTGTTGCTCCCTCCTCCTCCTCCACGACATTCTCCCGCGGGGTGCGACGACATGACGCTCCGGCTTCGTGGTCAACCTGTGCCAGCCATCCTTCTTGATAGTCGTCCCAAAAAATCCATGACCTTCTCCTCCAGAAGCGCATTACGGCATGTCGCGCCACCTCCACAACCAGCTGGTGTCAGCCGCTTTGCGGACCATTGTGGACTAATGTCGTGGGCCGCGATGGCGCGCTGCCTCCATCGCAGTCGACCGGTGCCAGCCTCTGCCATAGCCTGTCGGAGCAGGTATTCGATAATTTCGTGCTGGTGTCACACCGGTGTCACTTCAGCAGGCTTCCAAGGTTCACCAGGCTAGCTCTGGTGGCACATATTTTCATCTGATGGTATCTGTGGCCTTCCTGGGACACCCTCATTTCCACTTGACCCTCTGTTTCCAGTTCCGTCAAACCCGAATGAAAAAAACAAAAAGAACGCAAAGATAGAAAATGTTTCAAAGGGTCTGGGCCTTATTTTTTAGACCTGCACCCTCCGTTTTATCTTGATGACATGATAGAAGAATAAGATTCAATAATTTCTTTTAAAACTAACAAAATAAAATCTCTACATGGATTAGATGTCTGATGATGATGTTCGATGGAACCTCCTTCATTGTTATCATCGGTTTTTGATTCACTAGAGCTCATCACCACTTGTTGAAACATGTCTCATCCTCCAAGTGGTTGGCGTCACTGTATTTTGTCAGAGCTTTGTTACTTGGTGATTCTATGGAAACACTCCACCCTGAGTTCCATATAAATAATCGAGGGGGAGGGTGAGTAACAAATGTGGAAATAATGGGGATTATTTGATTCATGAACCTTAAATATTCCAATGGTGCAGTTACAATAATAAAAGGGATTCAAGCCATTTAATGGCGTGAAATTTTATTAGTCCTTCCACCACCGCTTGTCCGTTGAAGGAAAGGAAAAAGACAAATAAAATAACCTTGTTAATTTATTATTATTTTAAAATTCCAAAATCTATCTTTTTCTCCCGACCAACTACGATGGAAGTGAATCCTTCCTTAAGAAAATCCCGGTGATGCGGATTCAACAATGCTCTCAAATTTTTAATCTGTGCACCAGTTTAAAAGTTAGAAAACACTACTCCATTGTTTACTGAACGTACCTAAAAAAATGTTCAGAAATTTATTCCGGTCACACCGGGCCTCAGAATCCCACACCATCATTTTTCAAAGACCCATAAAAATTCCATATAATTAAAAAAATTACATGGAAAATCTGGGTCTTTACACTATGAAAATTAACATCCAATCATATTTTATATTACAACCAATGAAAATTTGTTCCTTGGACATATCTCATAATTACTTTTACTAACAATAAGTGATATTCTTTTGAATCACTCAGAAATCAGGAATAAAAATTCAAAACATAAATAGTAGTAGATCTTGATGATATATGCTAATGAAAAATTCCCATCAATTCTAAAAAATATTTATAATTCACACTTTCCCTTCTTCATATTTACTCATCTTCATTCCAACTAAAATTGGAGTAGAAATCTCATTAAATTCATCCATACAAATATTTTGTAATAATTCCCTAATAAAGTTTCATTAAGAATGGTAAAATAATTTATCATTTTGTTTAAAATGTAAACTAAGGAATAATGATAAATCTACCAACATTAATATATCAATATTATTCTTCATTTCCTTATAAACTTTTATAAAAACTTTTTCTTTATCAACAAAAAAAATATTAGCTATAGATATAGTTACAATTAGAGTGCATGAGTTAAATTATTTCACATATATGTTTCCATAAAAAATTCATTTATAAAATTTCTCCATTTTCAACCAATTTTCATGTTTGGAATCCCAAGAATGTGGGGCTTATTTCAAACGAAACAGGTTTATCATCAGTTTAAAAACTTTTCCTTCATCATTATGAAGTAAAAACCCACAACATATCTCAATGTACACTTCTTCATTAACATACACATTTGGAAAATATGGAATTATATCCATCTGAAATAATTTTCAATTTTAATGTGCCACCACTACTATAAACATTCTTATAATAAATGATCTTCAAAATGGGGTAATGTTTTATTTAAAATCCACACCTTCTGTATGAGAACAGGCTTTACAGAAAATTATTAAATTATTTACTAAAACACATTCTTGTTCATTAAAACTTTTCTTACACCCATATTTCTATGATAACATTTTTTGGTTGGACGTGTAACAAGTCTTGATGTGTTGTTATTCTCAATCTGATCTGACTCTTTATTCATCACATCAACCCATTATTTATATTCCAAAACTTTCAAAACTGATTCTAGATCTTTTTTTTTGAAATGAGTGATGTTTAAATTTATAACATCAACCTTCTTCTTTTCTAAACTAGAGCATTATGATTCCCAAGATTGTTTTCTTTCCCAAAAAGTTTTTTAGTATATAATTTACAATTTTATCTTATAGCTTTAGCCTCCTCATCATGTTATTTTTATGAATCTTGATATGTCTATTTTTTATCACTTTTAATTTCATTAGGAATATTAAATTTATCTCCCTCCACATTTTCAACATTAATAGTTAAGGAATTCAGATTTTCAGTAACTTTTACATCATACGATTCCACCTCTATATTTAAACATTTGTTACAACACTTATAGCTTCTCCTATTGGAGAATATCCCATGATAATGTAGTCTTCATATTTCTCATTAAATTTTTTGAGATATGGATTTCATATTTATAGTAAACATGGACTACCAAAAACATTTATGTTCTTAAAATAATTTTATCTATTATTCAACATTTCATAAGAATTCATTTTGGATGCTAGAATAAGCAAACATATGTTTTGGGCATGTACATGTGTAAAAATAGATTCTCCCTATAAGATCATTGTATGTTTTATTTTTCTTACATTCCTTTTACCATTTCCACTTATATTCTATTTTTCTTTTCTGCTACACCATTTCATTATTGAGTGTAGAGAGTACTATACTAATGTTTGATTCCATGATTTTTATTATATGGTTCAAAAGAATTTCATGTGAATTTTGTACCAATAACTACACTCATTTCGTTATATAAACTCTCATTTATCTCTCAATATATTTTCTAGATAATTTTAATATCTCTATAGATTATGAATTTTGGTTTATAAACACCATATAAGAAATTTTAGTGAAATCATCAAATTAGGTAATAAAGAAAAGCTATGATTTTGTTAATTGATATCTCATATTCCCACATAAATTAGAATGAATTATTATATTAGGTCTTCTAAAATTAATATTAATATTCATATGAATTTTATTTTTCATTATGCCTTTCTAAAAATTTATAAAAATATATTCTTCCCTTATTTTTAAATTTAGAAAATAATCAATAACAACAACATTATAAATTTTGTTCATATTTTTTTCCCAAGGTTTCTGAGTCTACGATGGCACAACATATTCTCATATTCAGCAATTATGTAGAGCGATTTATCAAGTTCCATAATATGAAAGATATTTACACTAGTTATTTCTCCCCATGAAACAAATTTTCCATGTTCTAAACCTAAGATGATATAAGAATATTTTTTAAAAATAACTTCTTTTCTATCATAAAAAAATTTATATAGACACAGTAGGTTATGTTTTATTCCTTTAAAAAATATAACTTCTTTAGATTTCTACTTTTCAACTTCTATCTCTTCCATTCTAATTCCTTTTATTTTTTTGAGACTATCATTCAGAATTGTAACAACTCCACCACAATTTTAAATATTATTTAAAATTTTAAAATCATCTATCATGTGTGATGGAAAACCACTATCATGAATCCATGTTTTTTATTTTTACATTCATTATGTTTTTTCTCATCAAAAATATATCTTTCCTCAACCATCTACTTTACAACTTAATATTCATTTCTATTATAAGAAACATGTTCCAAAATAAACCTCAAAAATGTTTTACAATGTTTCCTACTTGATCACATCATATAATAACTTCCTATAAAAAATCAAAAAAAATTATATTTTAATGTTTCAAACATCATAGGATTTTATTTTTCTCAAATTCTCTGACTTAGGAATGATAATCATTCTATTTCCACTAATTCATCTTCTCAGTTCTAATATCTTTCCTGGAGGAGACATGCTATAAAAATAGTAGTAAGCTAAATTCCTGTTAATTCCACAACACCAACAGAACCCATAAAATCAAAATTCTCTATATAATAATGATATTTCCATGTGATAATATTTTCAATGTTCATAATATCTTTCATATTCAGATATCTATGTGAATGTGGGAACCTTCCTCTATGTATAATTTTTATCATTTGTTGATGTGATATATTTTTTTCATCCTTTTTTAAGACAATATTTCCTAAAAAATTCTGGAACCTAAAATGTTAGGTAAATCAGATGAAAATTTGATTTTAGTAGGGAAAATTGTAACTTGTTTCATGGAGTGAGGATTTTTATATATTTAAATGAATCATATTTTACATCCAATTCCATACTAAAATTTTCATTGAACATTCATAATGTAATTAAACCTTATGAAATTTTTATTGATACTTATTAAATTCATCATCCTTAACATCCAACTTCTAATAGAGTTCATTCATATTCATTCATGGTTTTTAAATTATCTTCTTATAACATAATATGTCCTAGATGTGTTCTTATTCCTACTAAAAAAAATATATTCCAACATTAAAAAAATTTCTACTATAATACTATATTATTAGAATTTCATTCATGAGATTTTTATTTTCATTATTACGTGGAAACAGTTATGATTTGTTTGAATATTCTATGTAAGATTCTCCACCTCCTTCTTCTTCACTTTTCGATGAATAATCCTTTTTATCAACAATTTAAATGAAGGATCTCATAGTTTATGAACATTATTCTTTTGATAATTTTTTATGTATTATATTTTATCTTCATCCTCAAGATAATTTTTTTTAACCAGTAAATTTCCTTCCCCCATTGTACCTATTTTATTTCATGTTAGTTTAATCAAACTTCATTAACAAACGTTTCTCTTCAAATATATATTTAAATTCACTAGATTTATTCTTAGGGTAATTCCTGAAAATTTTTCCTATTCCACCACAAAAAAAATCATTTGAGAGGAAGTTTTCCTCCATAATTTCTACTTCCACTTCGGTAATTCATGGAGAAAATAGATAATATTTGGTCATTCAACTCATTATATTTCTTGTATTAGGAATCCCAAGGATAAAAATCTTTAGCAAATTAAATTTTCATCTTTATTTCAGATTCAATACCCATTCCATATTTGATATTATTTTTGAATGTTTTAGATTTTTTCATTTCATAGGAAATGTGAAAACAATGAAATCCACCTAGTGATAAATCTTCATTATCTTCTAAAGTAGATATTTTGTAATAAAACCAGTCTGGAAAGTTTCTCATGAGTTTTTTCACAACTTTATAATTTTCCAATAAATATAAAGAACCTTTTAAATTCTAAATAACTTTATTCACACCATTTAAGTATTCATCAATAGTTTATTTATCCATCAATATTATATCTTATAACATGATACACAATACTTTTATCTTTTCTTCCTTTACTATAATATTTTATTAGTAAATACTTTTGGGTCAACTCTGCATGATATTTTCTATTTTGAGACCCATCACCTTTATATATATATATATATATTAACAAAGAAATGATAAAATAATTTCTTCATTTTCCATTGACATAAATATTTATTTTGTTATAAAAATACTTAGTTTTATCTTTCCTAATGAATGGAAACCTAATTATAGTAGCATTAAAAAATTCTAGGCCATGATATAATATATATAGAATCATTATATTTTTTTAGTGATGATAAATTTTTCTATAAAATTTGTTATTTATCTATTGTTAACAGAATTCATATTTTTGTGATAATAAATTTACAATATAATCTTGCTTTGATAAAACATAATGTTTCACTGGATCATAAAATATCTGAGAAGGGGGGTTAATCAGTTATTTCCTTTTCAAAATTTTATCTATAGTAAATTTAACCCCTACACCACGTTAGAGTAATTTTCATATCATCTTTTTAAAAACTCAGATGCGTGTAGAAAGAGAAAAGTAAACAAGGAACACATGATTTATAAGGATCATCCTAAGTGTGAGAATCTAAATCATTTACATAGCCACTCTTTTGGGTTCATGGAAGTTCACTATTATAAAGTAGTGAGTGAAACATGATTGAAATAATTTTAAACACATTCTATCTCCTGATAGGAATGATTATATGAACTCTAGTGTACAAATAATTCATTCGAAAGATTTATCCATAAAAAAATCAATAACCTCAATCTTTATGCTCAACAATGGTCTTTATTGGAAACTATATTAGAACAGTCTCTGCCTGATCATCATGAGTTTGATGGACTATGATATATAACCTCAAACCATTATACATTTTCTACGTATATTTTTCTTAAAAAATTTCTCAATACCCAAACTAGTTCACTCAGCCTGTCTAAATTTATATATTAATCTGAAATATATGTTATATGATCATTTGATCAGATCTAATGGTTCAAAAAATATTCTTCAATATGAATCAAATTTGGTTGGAAAACTCACTTATGAAACAAATATATCAGAATATAAGATTTTATACTTGTGTAGACAGAGTTATGTACCGATACACCTTTTGTATATTTTTATAAGTGTTCCAAAAATATTAAATTTGGGAAACTGAAATATTTCCATGGTCACACAAATTCCAAAAATGAAAATTTTACTAATCTTTGAACATAATTTTGACTACTTCATAGATTATCCTCTCTTCAATTGTATTCTCTAAAAAATTATTCTTCACATAACATCTATGATTTTGTGTCATTAAATAATATAGAAACCCATTTGAAAGGATAAAAACTTTTGTCTGAAGAGAGTGTTCCAAAACACTCTTCATCTGTCTAACCCTATTGACCAACATGAAATGGAAAACATTGATTCAGTTCGATCAAATATTTCCAGATCAGCCTTCGCAACTTATAACTTAAACATTCCTCATTGAAATAATCTTTATCTAATTGAAACATCTCATCCATTAACTCACTCTTTGTAAAAAAGAATCTCGTTTGATGAATTTTAATAAATTAAATCAATAAAACATAAAATCAGATAATTGATTCTTCATTTGTTACAATATATTGACCCACATAATAAAAAAATTACTCTCTTTGATTCTTTTTATCAATTTGAAATTATTGACTATATTTTTTTCATCTATAGACATTAGTTTCCTGCAACAGTTGTTTTCTAGTAACTTTTATATGTTTCAAATTTTTCATCCTCTTACTTCTTCAGTTCATCAAATCTTCAACCCAATCATTCTGTGTCGGATGGAAATCATCCATTGTTGTATTATCAATTTCAAATTATCATTGATGGATCAGAGTCATCAACATGTCTAATTAATCGGTATCATCATCGCATTTGTTGAATCATTATTTTCATCTCTTTTGATGGATTGGTATCTATATATTGTCAGATGCATCAATATCTATATCTCATAAAATGGATCAGCATCTACATTCAGTCTAATTATAAACATTTTAAACTCTCAAACATAATCAAATTTATATATTCACTCTTCTGAAAATATTATTTTCTGGTGATTTTGGACCCAATAGGCTACTTCTAAAACACAACATTCTTGGAATATCTATAATTTCACATTTACTTTTGTTATAAAAACTTTATCTTTTATCATGAATTCTTCATGATGTTTTATAGAATTGAAATAATTATAAATAATCATCTGAATTAATTCAAAAAAATTTACAACTTCCCATCCACAACATTTAATCTTACTTCATTTTATAAAAATATGAATTTTTAACAAAAAACAAAATCAGTCTGATAGTCTTAGTGTAATAGATTTTCCAATGAATCATCTGATCATGGAACAACTTTCATTATCCATATTTTCAAAATCATCTCAACAAACAAGTTATTTTCTTTCAACAACACACTTGTAACCTAATTTTCTAGTACATTCATTTTAAAAAAGATAGTTTTCAATAAAAAAAAATTAAAAAACAAAACCATGTCAAATTTTCTTCATTTTATGTTTCAGTTAATGTTATTCTCTCATGGGACTTATGTTTGACTGTTACCAAAGTGGTTAGAGTTTATCTTACAATTTCATCATTTATCAAAAAAATTTGATTGTGCTTACAATGATGAAATATTATGATCCACCTCCTAGAAAACTCATGCCTTTTTTTCTCCTAAGGTAAGGTTATGGGAATATATGTTTTTCCTTTATTTTTCTCTCTATGTACCAAATAGTTCAAAAGAATGTTTTTAAAAATTTTCCATTTTTCTCTTTGGTCGGAAATCTCTTTTCATCCAAAACTATGTTTTCTAAAAACAATTCCAATTTTTTTAAACATCTTAAAATGATTTATTATAGATAGTTTTACCCATGTTATACATATAACATAATGTTTTAAAAGAAATATTCATGTAATTTTCTAATAAATTCTCTTTTTCATTTACCAAATATGAGAAAATAATATTTATTTTTTAACATGCATGTCATGAAATATATTTCTCACTATCATGACTCCTGAATGATTTTAAGCTTACATTACATGTTTTAAAATCTCTTTTAAATAAATTTTTCCATAATATCTATGACTTTCTTGAGATTAAATAAATTATTTCGAAGTGGAAATTATTTTGAAAATGTTTTATGTTATAAAAAGTTTTTTTCAAAAACAAATTGATATCTTTATCAAGAATTGTTTTAAATTATTTTTAAAAATTCCTATATAATATTTCAAGGTTGTTTTAAAATAAAACTATTTAATTTTTTTTTTATGTTTTAGAAAATGGTTTTCAAATAAGAAATAATATTTTCTTAAAAAATGTATTAAATGATTTTTAAAACAACATGTATAACTTTAAAAGTTAATTTTAATTGAAAATGATTTTGAAAATGTTTTATGTTTTAATATGTTTTCTTGTAAGTGGAAATGATTTGTTCCTCGTGAAATACACCATATAATCATTAAAAATAATTTTTCATCTAGGATGTCATCCTTTTATTTTACTTATTCTTTATTGGGGATATAAACAAAGGAATCCATTCTTATTCATTCTCTCACTAGTTTGTGTTTATGAGTTCAATATGTTTATGAAATCTATTTCCCTTCCACACGATATACCATGATAAAATTCTTATGAAAACCATTTATTTTTTACATAGTTTATTATTTTGATGAAATGATGAAGTAATTATGTATCGTGATTATTTTTTATAATAAATGTTATGAAGAAATATTTATGAAACCCATTTTATTTCATTAAATCTGATATGATGAATGATTTATGATCTTATGGAACACATATGTATGTTTTTCATTATGGCATGGTGGTTACGTTAAAACCATGGTTGGTGGTTATGTTATAACCAAGGATGGATTTTATGTTATAAAAAAAGATGTGTGGAACCATTATCTCTCTACAAATAATTGGGTATATATCTATATCTCAGGATATAGATAGGACTCGAGTAGGGAGTGAACATGGTTCAGCAAGGGACTTTTTCCTCTATGATGACCTTAGTATTGAATCATGAAGATTATGATGGTTTAAGGACTAAATACATTAAACTATAGGGAAAGGGATACCAATTTGGAATGTGGTTTCTCCCACCCAAGAATTGTATCCTCCTATAGAGTCCCCTAATATGTTTTGGAGATGATCCTTGACCACAATGGAAATTATTTTCTAGGCTTATGTGTTTACCCCAATTTTATATCTTATGATATTTCTATTATCTTAGGGATTATGTTCTTTTATTTCCTTATGATTCATGTCTTATGAACATCTAGTCCTTATTCCATGACTCCAAATTATGATCTCTGATATTACAGGAATGGTTATCAATTTTTATGCTCATGTTCTCATACCATTATGATAATGTTATACTTAGATATCTCTTATGTTAACCCATACTAAGAATATTAGCTCATCATTTCTTCTATTACCATTCCTCGAGTTATGGTGAATGTTTTAAGTATGAGTAATAAAGGGGAATATATTTATGGGAGAAATTCAATATATTTTAGAAATTTATGAGATAATATTCCATGTTTCCAAGGAAATAAACTATTAAATTACACATGTGTATGTTTTTTTAATATAATTAACATTTATCTAAAAAGATTTAATATCCATTTATGAAAAGTATGGGTCACTGTAATGACTGTAAAAGTGTATATATATTATTTACCTATAGGTTTTATGTGATGTTAGATATCCAATAACATCACAAAATTCCCATTACTAATATATGTTGTAGTTAAGATCCTAGAGGAATAATTTGGTGGTGGTATGGGGGAAACCTCATGGGGGATGGTGATCACTATCTCTATATCCTCGTTAAAACCAGTAGATACTACTCTCCATCAACCCTATAATTTAAATGGGAACCTGATGAATTTGGTTCATCTTCAAAATCTTACACCGAGGACACAATGTGTTGCCAATCCATTTATAACACATATAAAATTAATAGGGAATAGTTGGTGATAATAGAACATTAATACTGAAGTAACAAAGTTAAATAACCAAATATTCATACCTATTTATGAGAAGAATATTTGTCATTGTTGACATTATTATAACATTACTCAAGTTCCAATAAAATTTCTAACTATTCCAAGTGAGAATTCATACCCTCAGGTGCATCAATAGAAGAGACTAAATCTTTGATATATGCAGAGACCCCTTGAGGATGGTGTTTATAAAATATAACCTAGGGATCATAGAGTTGAAAAAAATATAGGGAGTATAACCTCCATCCCCAATAGTGAGTTTTAGATCTCATAATGGGGAAATATTATTTCCATGAATCCAATTATTATAAAACCATAGGATATTGGAAATTAAGAGGGATCTAGTGTGGGATATTTTCCTCATTCTCTATGTACGGATTTATTAAGTGTCTCACTATCTCTTTCATAACACGATATGACAATGAACTCATAGATTTTAAATTATTCCTTGGTCCCTCTACTTCCACAATGTGTTGGAAAAGCCTATTTTCATACCTTGATGTTGTTGTAGGACGTTCTATCTATGTCATTTGATCCTTTTCTTCTTCACTTTTAGATATCGATGAAACCATAAATTTGGGGTTAATATTCCCAAAATACCTATCCATATTCAAATGAAAAACATTCAAGAAATAATTTATTTTTATCGCCTTTAAATGATTAGATGTAGGAAATGTCACTTGTCCTCTCATCTCATCCATCATTGATAAGAGTATAAATTAACAAACAATCATCAAATTTATTTTCTAATAGTAAATGTAATGGAGTGGATAGACACTTTTTCCAAATAAAATTAAACTACCTCAAAAATTTATATGGTTTATACCTCTCTTAGAGGGCCTTATAATCAGGTGTATACATTATGACACACACTCAAAAGTATAGTTGACATACACATAACTCAATAGTCTCAGTTTCTTTATCAGTAATCATATTGGTGTGATTGGGATATAGACCATACATAAATTATTCATGCTATTTTATCATGTCCCTCACATCCCATTCCTTTAATAAGGTTTACAATACTTCATTGATAATAATGAAATTTGGTTCAAAATTGGAACCTGAGATCTATTAGGTATTAAGGAACTCATTCCCACTGACACGGGATATTATCCAAACCCATAGCCATTAGAATGGTTCAATAATAAGGAATGCATATATCCATTAAAAATATTACTAAATTGTTGATAAATTTTGGAAAATATTGGAACCTATAAGAAAATACATATATTTATTTCCAACTGAGAGACCGTTGTGACATTTCCAACTCTAAAACAATACATAAAATATTTCACTAGTAGGAGGTAATCACTATTACTGGTTTTTATAAAATCCATTAAATGAACCAAACATTTAGAATTTAAGATCGATTCCCTACCCCATTTATCAAATTGGACCTCTTCAAGAGATGGTCCATAAGAACTAGGATCTCCATGCTTCTAATGAATTGGTCATTTTTTAGGCCTCTTATATTCTATCTCATACCTACTCATCTTGAAAAATGGGTCTATATATGAAAAAAAGTGACTTCCCCCATAGAGTAGATGTTTTACCCATATCTCATTTTTCTATGATGAACAGATTCTTAACAAGTGTTGGGATTCTCATAGAATCTTCCCATGCATATGTCGAAGGGAAAAACTCACATTACATTCCCTGCAAAACATGAGCCACACTAATGTACTTTATATCCTAATGGTTGGTTCCAATACCTCTATAAAATAAATTAAATATAATTGTATATGGACTACCACTACATGGAATATACTAAATCAATCACTAGTTTCGGTGGGAAAAAGTCTGATAAACCTAGATGGATTTATACTAGACTACCACCTTCATCTCTATTTTGAACATCTTGAAACACTAATGATATATTAATTATATACTCACATTTTTCTTTAATACACCTCACGGTCATATGTCCTAGCTATTTGACTAACCAATATTCCAATTAAATGTTGATTTACTCAATCTCAAACCATAACTACACACCTATTGCTTAATTATGTTTGGATTTTTCTATAAATTGATGGGGTTATACCATAATGAAACCCTATGTAAGATTGATCTCCTTAATGAAATTTCATTACATGGATATGATAACCCATGTCCACTCATGATGTTTATTTAACCAATGAAATGGATTATCATACGCATGAAGTGAAAGAATCGAGGCATCACTTAGAGTCATAAATACATAAAAGGGAAGAATACATAATTTTGAATATCAGAAAAGTCCATCTCCCATCAACTGTAATGGGAAGTAATTATTTTTTTAGATTTTTTGATTATGGGTAGCCTCAACACTTCAAATGGCACTAGAGTTCCTCATAGCTACACATTGACCATGCATTCACTATTTGTTTTCCATTTTTTATACAGAGGAAATCAAATAATGAGATAATTGAATCCATGAAATGAAAAATCATATGAATATGATAAAAAACCATTTACTCACTATCCGGTAACCATGTATAAACATGAATATTCAACAAATATTAATAAATACCACCATAAATGCTAATGGAAATCGAGGATAAGAACAAGAATGTGTAAATACCTCTTTGAAACCATGAGGACATATGGACAACACCAAGTAAAAAATTCCATGATGCATTATAAAATGTAGAAGTGATATTTTAATTACTAAGATTCTTAAGGCCATGTAATCATGAGGTAGGTGAGATAATGAATTTGTGTGTAGATTGTATATTCTTTTTAACATCATAATTGGGATGAAAATTATTTAATGTGTGGGGGTCTCCCCCAATTTATATCCATATTTGTGACCCTTACACAACCCAAGTTGACCACACACTTTGGATATATATGGAACCCAATTCCTTGAAGAAATACCTAGTTATCTTCATATTCATTAAACAAATTCCGTTTAATAAACTCCTCTCTGACATTAGGAATCCTTCCTAAGGTGGGGAATTTTTTCACTCCCATGGATTTTGGGTGAAAATCAAAGGGATGGTGAGGCCTAAAAGTGTAAGGAACCATGTGATCATGAATTGAAAATGTGATATGATAACCAAAGGAATTGTGCCTACTTCTAGTATTTAATATGGATCTATGATATTTTAATTCCATGGAAGGACCTCAATTTTGTGATCCAAAGAAGGAACTAGTCCCACCATCGTGAACTTCCGGTGAGTTCCCATGATAAAAGTATATGTGGATCCAAACTAATTTGGAGATGCCTCTAATTCCTGGTGACCAAACATTCATGAACACCTGGTTTCTTGTATTCCCATCATGGAAAACTATTGACTAGATTCCTACATAAAACACATGGTTTTATTTTGGGATAAAATGGAGAGAATTAGGAAGAATAGAGAGATAAATGAATCCCCTTATAAAATTTTATGTAATCTATGATACACATAATAACTCCATCTACAAAGTATCATACCAAATCATTTTGAAAATGTATTATTTTGAACGGCACTACCATGTTTCCATATTCCTTTCACTCATCTACTATGAATATCTTTCTCTCTAAGGATCCAACTAGGCAGATAGATCACCCCTACAATCTAACACCACACTCATTTGGCCCATTAAAATACCTACTCTGTCATCCAGACCTCTTCTATTGACTTTCTAAGTGGTTTTTTTATCTTCATATATTCCATTTATGTATAGAAAATATTTACATATATCATGCAAGATGGCCCCTCTAAGTCTGCATTTACTATGTGGGAAGACCCCTCCAAAATTGAATCTACTATATGGGATGACCCCTCCAAGAATGTATTAACTGTATAGTATAACCCCTCCTAGTGAATATATATCAAATGAAATGACACCTCCTTCTACTAAAATACCACACAATATGGCCCTTTTATCATACTAACCTTGTGTTTTGTCTTCATTAGTGATATAAAAACATATCCTTCTTATCATACGTATATACCATGTATTTAATCATAATGTGGATACATTTTTCCATAGAATTCCTGAAAATGATAAGATATGACCTCTTCCATTTTTTCCCCAATTAGCCCATACCTGAGTGGTAAGGGCATCTACTTGGAATCCATGAGATTGAGGTTTGAAACTAGGTAAAGGTTAATTTATGGGGTTCTGTAGTAGTACTATAGTAGTAAATATAGAAGTACTATAGTATGTAATGTTTGGTAATGTAGTAGCCGGAACTATCCACTCGATTTTGGCCTTCGGGCCCATGGATTGGTCCTACGGGTCTTAGGGCCATCGATTCATCAAAAGAAATCGGGCCTCATGGCCTTTGGGCTACATAGACCATGGAATAGCCCAATTCACACAAATTAGGCCCCAGAATAGGATCAGAGAAAAAAGAGTAGCAGTCAACAGAAGCAGAGCTAAACGGATTGAAATAATGAGAGGGTTTGAAAACCTCCATCTGGACCTGGCACCATGCAACATTGTACTGGGCAATGCTAGCTGATCAGTAATGGAAGGTGGGGAGCTAGGTGATCAATGATGTAGATACTAAGGAGGGTTAGTTCTCATGGGTTGGGCCTACGAGTCATGTAATGAGCATAGTATGCCTCTGGGGCATCGGTTCATGTCGGTCCATGTGCCTTGGGCCTACAGGTCATGTAATGGTTACCCTTCAACCATTAAAAGGAGGATTATCACTAATAAAATAAAAAATTAAGGCCTTCGGTCCATTCAGGAAGGATACACGGAATACCCAAGTGCCCCTCTTTTGATCCTTCTTTCCTTTATAAATGTTTTTCTTGGGATTCCCTTTAAACTGGTATCCCCCTTAGGTAATTTTCAATCATGAATTCTTTTGATAATCATAGTATTTATCATAAAAAATCAATGATACCATCTCTATGAGATGGAATATATCTGACCAATATTTTCTCAAATACAATCAGGACGAGTTTTTGGTGGAAACCAGTTCAATCCAAAAGGGAGGAAGCCAAATATGGTGTAATCCCAATACTTACACTTCCACAAACCTGAATAATAATTGTCCTGCTTCATTTCTACCTACTAATAAATAGGAATGAATATGGGAGTACATGATTAATCCATGGTATACATCCCAATGAATCTCCATCTTAATGATAAATTTCATATCCATTCACGAAGCCCCCAATACACCAAAATATGCATCCCAAAAAAATAATCCCCAAAACAACTTCCTAATTGGGAAACATTCCCTAAAATATATATTATTTAAAATGTTTATATTCTTGTAAAATATAATAAAAGGGAATCCACATATTGTTATTCCCCTCAAAATCATCCATTGTCTCACTTTTTAAGACACATATATCCCAATAGCACAACAAAGACAACCCATATATTACAACACCTTAATTAGTGGTTTAATACACAAATTTAAACATCAATCACTCTCATAATAACACAAGGCCAACTATACATGAGAAATTTGGTGTATATAATAAAAAAATGAATCATGAATACAAAAATATTATTTAAAACTCTTTTAAATTATATTGAAATTACATTTGACTTTAAAAACATCATAGTATAACCTATGGAAATACATAAGAAAGGGGTTAGCTATAAATACCCATAAAGGGATAATAAAATTATATAAAACATAAAATTAGTACATATGAGTAATGAGGCATATCAAGGAAACAAAATATTAGTGATAATGATAAACTTGAACACCAGTGCTTGATATAAGATGATAACATAAAGCCAATATTGGATTGTGATAAAAACATAAAACATGACATCATAAGATGACTTCAAGGATGAAAATTGATAAATTATAACATAGTGTTCTTAGGATAACTTCTTATTCTAGACACATGGTATATCATGAGATAACAACATTACCCAATCCAATAGAGGTCTATATAATTTTTTCCATGCCTATCACATTCAAATCATGTACATGAATTTGTGTTCCAAATAGATCATACTAAATAAGTGGTTTATCCATCAAATTTATCCCCGTGATTAAGAAATATTATTTACTTCCATGGATTTACCAGATAAATAAAGTATAGGTACATATAGGTGAATACCTTTGAGTGTAAATGGATATGTTTATTCACTATGCAAATGGTTGGAATGAAAAATCATAGGATAATATGAGAATCATAATGGGTGTATATAATAATTCAAGTTAAGGGTTTAATGATAGTGAAATTTGGTACATCATTAAATTGAAATAGTAAGTATAGTAAAAAGTATGTGTAAAATAATATCCCCTAATGAAAAATGTGTACTCAAAAGCATAACATAAATATGGTGGTTTAATAAATTGAATGAGATGATCACTTACCCGGAGGGGGTACTTAAATTATACTTGGAGGAGAATAATAAGTATATGGGGGATCTTTAGGGGGCTCTAAATAGGGAATTTCAGGTTAACATTACGATCAATGGGTATTTATTAAAGAGTATTGGGATAATAGAAGTTTTTTAAAATCAAATGACTGGGGAATTGATTATTAATTTCTAAACATATTTTTTGGATTCTATATGAAAATATGATCCAAACCACAACCCATTTCATGGTCTTTCTAATGGTTTTTTTCAAATAATAGTGGTTTTATGTATTTTATATTTCTAAGAACCAAAATCCTAAAAAATAACACCCTTGGTGATTTGGATGTGATTTGTGTTCATAATTAATGAATTCTAAAACCTTATAAAATGATATATATTTAAAATAATTCATTAAGGGTTTATAAGAATTATTAAAATATCTAAAAACATATTATTTTAAAGGAGAACATATTTTTTTCATGATTACTATTTATAGTATTTTTACATCAAATTTTAAATTTTATAATTTCATAATCCATACTGTATAATTATTCCATATAAACTTTTTAACCAAAATTTTTATGCCTCAGAAAATTATGAAAAAATCATATATGGATAACATACATGTAATTATTTAAAAAATAATATTTATTTTATAAAAATAATTCTTTAAATAATAAAATTTGTACTTTTAAATTAAAAAAATTATTTAAAAAATATGGGATTTTAAATTGATAATAGTTTTCTAACCCCGATAAATTTTACATTGGACTTCATAAAATTGAATTGTCATTTTTATTTAAATAAGTATTATTTAAAAATAATATTTTACTTATATAATATTTATTTTATAAATTTTTGAATTCATGAAACATAGTTTCTTGATTTAAACTATTTATTTACTAAAAGTACAATTTTAGTTTCATCAAATAAAAATATAATCTTCATCAACCCAAAAATTTAACATTTTTTAAATTACACTTAAAAGTGATAGATGTTATGTATATTTTATTAAAAATAAAATTTTCCAAATTCATTCTATTAGGGTATAGATATATAACACCTAATTAATTCGGTGTATTCCCAAAGGGTAAGGTGTGCGATGGTGATAATTTACTAGGGTGGATTGGAAAACAAGTTTTGTTCCATGATATTGATAAGCTTGAAATTACCTCGTAAACATTTTCACTCATGATTTAGTTGTTGAATCTTGGATTGAGCTTGGTCAATGGAAGGTACCATTGATATCATCTCCCTTGTAAACTGAGATAAATGGGCTTTATTGGGTATGATCCTGTTATTTGATGTTATTGGTTCGTCAATTTATGTCAAATAGACTTTTTTATGGACCTTAATACAGAAAAATATTAACAATGACTATGAAATATATATATTATCAATGGTTATGATTCAAAATAGTATTTTAAATTTTACATGATATAACTTATAATAGTCCAAAACATCCAAACCAGTGAATTTACATTTTATAAAAACATAACATTGTAACAAATTGTTTCATTTGAAATGGGAACTTCATTTATAAAACAAAGGTTTGTTATATTATTCACCATTTATAAATTTCACCCTACAAGTTTCAATTTATAAACTAAAATATATGATGATATTTCTATTTCAACATCTCTTATAGTTACCATGTTACATTCTCAAACATGGGGTTCCACCACAATACTTGAATTAGCTGTGTGGTCTTGTTTCTTAATTTTTTTTAACTTTGATATAAGATCTTCACCAGATGATCTGTATATGAAATATCATTCTACAATTGTATGACCATTAGATTTATTACATGTGGGTTCTTAAATGTACTTAATCATGTGGGATACCAAGAACACATTTTGTATTTGATATAGGTTCTATGGGATTTCTATTTGACAGACCATATCTATGATACAATGAAGGATCGCAAAGGGATCAACGTATACTGGCCAATGATTTCCCTTATTTCAAAACCTCCTAAATTTATTCCATAGTGATATGTGAAAATATACTTTATCATTAAACATAAACATAAAATTACAATGATTATTATCGATGGATATTTTCTATCAACTTTTTTACAGATTTCATATGACGGTGATTGGTTTGAACCATATCTTTTATCCCTTAGACATGATCTAGTCCAATTAGATTATTCTCAATAACATCATCTTAGTATGTTAGATTCCAACACCACTTCCCATATAGATACCCATAAGATGTAATTTGAATACCAGATTAGAAACTATTTTTAAATGAGAACTCCACTAGGGGACGGTGTTCATCCCAACATCCTTAGAAATAAATTGAACATGGTCAGAGAAAATAATAGAGAAAGAATGTTTATTTTAGAATTACCATCCATTTGATGGATCTATGTGTTATTGAAACTCAATTATGTATCTAGGGAGAGCTAAAGTCTTCTATAGAAAATCATGGTATACCTTGGATCTTGATTGGATAAAATTGAGAGTAGAACTCAATGATGACTTCTAACTTATATTATGTATATATTGGTTCATTGGAAAATAGAAAAATTATCCTTGATATACATAAAATTCAATATCTTTTTATGTCAATCAGCTACCTCACATATACAATTATTTACATTATATTTCTTGTGCAGTCCTATAATGAAATCCATTATCTTATTTTCTCAGTTCTAATTTGGTATGGAAAATGGTTTCAATATACCCTTAGAATTATGTCATTCATCATCGACTAGATGGAATAACATGCATCAATATACTAATTTTAAATTATCCTTATTCATGTTATCCTATGATTGTGTTTTTCATTAGATCTTAATACATCTTAGTTCTTCATGGAACAATCATGAATGACGAGCAATGTACATCATCCCAATGATCCCTCTATAGATCTGGTTTTGATGGGACACATATTTAGATTTCAATATGTATAACTCCATCTTTAGTAATGTCAAACATTAGAATATTAACTACTATATTTTTAGGACCTCATCATAATTTAATTCATCCATTATATTATCAATAATGTACATTTGATAACTAATTTTATAAATATAAGAGTGTGTTCCTTTTATTATTCATATGTCTATCCTTTCCATGTCCAGGAAGATTAGATCTCTTTTAATAATAATCATGTATTGGGTTATAGGATCTTTTCTACTCATATAATATTACATATTATCCACCCTCCCATTATTGTAATATATCAAAAATTCATAATCCTTGATCAGCTCTAACCATCACATTTCCTTCTTATTGAGCTCCTTTTCTGTGAATATATACACGAGGTCTTTAATATCTGTATATATGTCACACTTCGCCAAATAGCGATAATGTAACCAAATAATCAACACAAAGAACATTATATCATATTATAGATCATGATTTGTGTATCTTTATTCCAGAATAATTAATTGGATAGATGCATAGGACATCACATTATCATCTTTCGTGAGTACGCAACACAATACATTTTTTGATGCATCGCTGAAAATTGAATATCCTTCTCCATTAGTGGGTAATGTGTGTACTATTATAGTGATTATCCACTACTTTAACTCTTTATATCTCTCTTTACATTCATCATTATAGAACAACATTAATACATTCCATTTTAGTTTCGTTAGTGGGATTGAATATCATGATAAGTTTATCAACGATCAATTACAGTACCCAGTTAAACTGAGGAAACTATGGTTTTATGCCACTGATGTTGGCCTGGTTCATCCATGGATTCATTCTGTTTTTGAATTATCCACATATATACCTTTTTGGTGATAATATTCCAAGTTAATTTTTCTCACTCTAACCAAAACTCACATTTTTTTACTTTTCATGCTAATTTTGTTTCTTCAAGGTCCTCTATACACCATTCTAATTAACTTCATGTTACACCTTTCTTTTGGAGTAGATATGAATATCATCTTTAAATAATTCCACAACTTTTTTAAGATAATATCTAAAATGTATTAATTAAGTACATAAATATCTCTAAAGAATTATTAAGTCAAAATGGTAGAACATTGAACTCACAATTCCCGTACATTGTGCCAAAAGAAGTCTTTGAGATATCCACCTTCTTCACCTTTACATGACAATATCATGACTCAAGAACCACATTATAGAAATATTAGGTTCCCCACAGCTAATTTAATGATACATAAATCCATGGTATAAGATAAATTTTATTTATCGTGATCTATTTCAGCTCACAATAAACAATGCAAAGTCAAATTGACACGTCTTTAATCTTCAAAAAAAGGAATGGGGTACCCCATTGTGGAGAATGTGGGAATATAAACCCTTTGACTAGATTTTCATATACCTAATTATTTATATAATTAATTTAAAAAGTGGGCATTGTATATATTTTTGTGTATATTAAAAAAAATCAAGGTATAAGTTCAATAAAGAACAAAACATCCCAGCTTGGAGGAAGGGTAGCCAATTCTTCGGGAAATACATCAGCATATTTCTTTACAATGGGAATGTCATCAAGAATGATCATTTTAATAGTCTCAGTCATTTTATCCATAATTTTTTCTCGTAAGGTAATAATATTCATGATTAAATTTATGATACCTAAGAATATTCATCATCCCCCTTTCAATTTTATAGAATCAGAGGCTGATTTACGATATGAAGGGTTATTTATTTCTATAGGAATTTTATTTTTCTACAATATAAGATTTCCAATAAATTTAGATAATATCACTTAATTCCACAAAAGGTAATACCAAAAGGTTTTATTATAAATTTTTCACACAAATTTTGATCTGGGATGAGTAATATTCTTAGGATGTAATAATTGACCCATTTTTTGTGTTCACCAATAACTCAACTTCCCAGTTTTGATGGGTTTCTTGAATAGTTATGCAAAACATGGGTGATATGAATTAATTTATTAAAGCACAATCAGGTATTATATTTAGTATCCTAGAATAAATAAACATCATCCTACTCACCACTTCTTCATTAGGATCCATATCTTCAATTTGGATTACATAAGATTTCCCTTTCTCTTTAGGACTTATGTGATTTTGTTGTCAACTTTCATTGACATCCCTTCACATTGTGCATTGATTTTTAGAGTTCCCATTTTCATTAAAGATGAAAAACCAGAACATAGGCCAGTGGTTTACTGAATCAGTCCATTCATCCATCAAAATTTTGGGTTTCTCCCATTGTCAATCATGATCCACGTTCTATTCCTTCCCAAGATGAAAGCATTTCCTTTACAGATTTAGTCAATTTTAAGGATGCTTCATCCCATAAGTTTGAAAAGTGGGATTTTAAAAATTATTACCCCATGATATTTCTCCATAATACAATCAAAATTGAAATCCATCCCCTAATTCCTATCACATAATATCTAATACCCTTAAGATATGCTGACATTTATTTTGATTTTGAGGTTACATTAGAAAATATCTTCATAGATTTCAAAGTCATAAATCACCAAATACATTCATAGACTCATTTTTTACCCACCAAATAAGTAGTAAAAATTATATTCATGGTGAATGATAATTCCATAAACTTATCAGGAATGTGTTTTTAAGTAAGTTTCATACATCCCGATGGATTTTTTATACTTTTTAAAATGAAAAGAAATCCCAATACATTTTAAGTCATATAGGGAGAGGATAATATTTATCCAAAAAATTATAGGTTTATTTCCACCTAAACAGTTAAATATACTCCCCCTTATTCATTTTTTATGAACATACACCATTGATCTGATTATCCCACCATACGATAGATAGCAAGCACAACATTTTATTTTAGATTTGTGAGGGATAGAGAAGTAATTTTCAATAAAGGTGATCCATTTTTCTATGATTGAGGGAACTAAATATCCATTGAATATTATAGAACATTATCACATATTTTTTTATATTTCAACTATCTATTTATAAAGGGGATATTGGAGTTTCTTTTAATTCATATTACTATTAAAAACAAGATTTAATTGTGTAATTATTGTGATGATATTACTGACTCTTTCTCCCATCGAGTTTAAAATATCATTTGGGTAGTCATAGAATTACACCTCACATTAGTCATTGAATTGGTCCCTATTATTTCGATCCATTGACTAAAATAAAAGGAAAATTGGGATGAGAAATTTTTTTAATATTGGTGAAATAAATGGGAAACCGTGAATATTAAAGTGATTACTCAAAAATGAAATATATACCTTAACCTATGAATTTATTTATTCAATACAAGTTATCCATAATCTATTTCCTACCATAAATATTATGGTAATTTTTCCCCTCAATAATGGTTTGTAAGGATATTATGAATTTACCATGTCATATCATTACAAGGGTCAAAATAGGTGTGTCACAAGGAATATTTTTCATGCACCATGTGATGATCAATTCAAGACCGGTGTTACCATTTTAGGGTTATTACCCCAAGGAAAAACTATTCCAGAACTACATCAACATGTAATAACTAGACATGGATTTATTTTCTTATAAATCAATTACAATATGAATTACAAAAATTTTAGTGCATCTTTTTAAATTAAATCTTTTCCCTAAGTATTTAAATATTGATTTTAATCCTCATGCCTAAAAATAACTGGACTTCATATAATTCTAACTATGAAAATATATATAATAATATACCTTAATTCATGATTTATTACATAATGGTAAATATAATACACTCACATAAAATCATGTGGCCTAGTGTCTTTGGTAAAATTTTTTAGATAGCATGCTAACCAAAAATATGGTTACAAAAAAATTATTTAAAACTCATTAACATGATCTTAAATTTAAATTTACCTTTTAAAATATATGGGATAATCTAGGGATATAAAAATGAAATGGGTGAGATATAAAGCCTTATATGGTAATAATCAAATAATACAATCACGAACCAACCTGGATACTATGGTGACCCGACAACTGATCTTTTCGTGACATAACGTGATGGGTGTTCCAGATCCCTATGGGTTGGAACTAGAACCTAGTGACATACAACATGCAACTGGGAATGAATTTTCCACAAAACATAGTGGATGAAAAAAAAAATTCGACATAACAATGAATCTATACTGCGATTTCGGGCACCATAATACAACAAGGCATAAAAGCCCAATGTACTATAACCCAAGTACAAAAAAATAGATAAAAATTTCCATATGGTCCCTAAGGACAGAATTCACCACGCCCATGGTTCAATAGATTGATCCTCCTCCAAGAGATCCCTTCCCTTTGATCATACTTGGATGGAGAAAGTCTACAAACAGCTGAAGACAAAAGTAGGGTGTGAACTTAATCCTATAAGGATACCACCACAGATTCCATAATTGATACAAAATATATATTATCCAAAGAAAGTATTTTAATTTTCAAAATAAAAAGGTTTTCCAATTTGAAATCATATTTAAAAACAACATGTTATTCAGTTTCAAAATGATGGAAAATAGTTTTAATGCATAGGCTTTACTCTACAAGAGATTTAATATTTCTATAACAACATCTTAAATAAAACAGTTACATAAAACAGTTTGTGTAAATCAATCGATGTAATGTAAAGCAGTTTTACAACATTGGCATACATTTTTATCTCATATACAAACAAATAAGCGAGCAACATGGCCATCTTCCAAAAGGTATGATATTATTATCTAGGTATTGAATTCCTCACTCTATAAGAGATCACAGAAAAATGATTATACTCACATCCCCCTTACACTATCCCGAGGAAACTCATCACCCTCCCATATAAGATGTGACCTGCTGTAGGTATGTTTTAGAACGTTGTAATTGTGTAGAGTGTATCTAAATAACTCAACAACTACCTTAGGATTGCATGTACTATTTCATGATGGGAAAAATATTTTAGTACTTCTTATAATACAATAAATACCATTCTTCTATTTCAAAATTTATAATTTCTTTTCATTTAAAAAGAATTGGGTTTTAATTAAAAATATTCCCTTTTCACAAGATAAAACCAATAATGTTATATCAAATCATTTTAATCTATTTTCACAAGTTTGAAATCAATTCAAAACCAATTCCATATTTTTAAAAATTCATTTCAACAATTAAATTAAACAATTTAATAGAAAACATTTCCATCATATCCACAATTTAAATTCGACAATTTAAATCATCCAATTTCCATAATCACACCCCAATTCAATGGAAGTTGGGGTATGCTAAATTTCTATGACAATAAAATTTCAAATGTTTTTATTAATTAGAAATAGTTTTTTATCAAATCAATTTAAATAAAATTTGATCAATTGAATTTAAATCAATAATTGAAATAAATCAAATAGTACAAGGATAATCAATTTGGTTATTCGGGATGGAACAACCAACCTTTTCCTGAAACTCAACACTTGCAAGGGCACCCGTTAATGGGAAAAGGTGTAGAAGATCCTGAGACTCCACCTAGAAGCAAGATCAAACAACATGGATAAAATATCCATCAACATTAGGATGATCCATAGAAATACCAAAGAGTAGAAAGAGAGATAGATGAAGAACTTTGACGAACTCTTACTCAACTATCACCCACCAAAGAAATGAAAATTGTTCCCCCCAAGGAATGGATCAGAAAATATTAGAAGAAACTAAGAATTATTAGGGAAGGCATTAGGTCATGGTAAGAGGAATTGGAGAGAAGTTAATGAAAAATAAGCAAGCACACTACCTCCTTTTATATGATACTGTCAGGGGATTACACAATATGTTATCCATTTACATGCCATGATGGATTTAATTTTTGTAATGTTGAAAACTCGTTGAATCTATAACACCCCTTTAAAGTTGGGTATTACATGAGGTGTGACCACTATTCACGTAGTGTAATGTCTGATATTAATATCCTATAAAACCCCATCTTTCTTCATTTAAAACCTACTAGAAAATACTTCACATCATGTAATGGGAATTCACGGTGTGTACCCATCACACCATGAACCATGCTTCACAACATGCACCTGGTAGCTATTAGGAAATGTATAACCTTGTTACATGGTGTGTATCATCCTGAAATTTTAAAAAACCCTTATTTAAATAAAAAAACAACAAGTGTTAGAATTTACTATTATAATAATCCCCCCAACTCAAACTCAGTCCTAGTCCATTAACAAAAAGGAATAACCCGCGACAAGGTTAATGATGTACCAATTAGTTAGGTAATAGTATGTTACAACCAACCAACCATAAGAACTTTCTATTCCAATGAGTCATATAAAAAAGATTCCATGACAAAAATATGAGGTCACTCCTCTCTCAAAAGTGCCTCACATTCCCACATATCCTAACCATCAGAACCATGTTGCAATAGCACACAAACCAAAGGTACCATGTTCTCATGAAGTACGATGGTTTCAGAATCAACCCTCCTGACTAGCCACTTAGTTAAAGATTAATCGGGTTCAATAACATGATCAGTCCAACTCAAAATGTGAGATGGATCAGACATATAATTTCTTAGCTATGAAATATGAAATAAGTTATGTATCGATGTTTGTAAAAACCCAAAGTTTTTCAATGGAAACTCCCATTCTTATATTTATGTCAAAAATAACATGAAAACACAAAATAATGAACTACTAAGTGATAAGTGACCATTAAACATAAGATTTTCACAACTATGTTTTGAATTTTAAAAATCTGACATACACGATTGTGTTCAAGATAGTTTTTAGAGTCTAATGAAACAAAAATAATTTTTGATGAATAGTAACCCACCCTTATGAATAGTAACCTACCCTTATGAATAGTAATATGACCCTTATGAATAGTAAATAAGAGTAACATTACCTATGAATAATAAAATAAAATTTAGACATCTTAGAAAGTGACAATTTGACCTTAGTAAACGTTTTTGGTATTTTATAAGTCATAAATAATTAATTATAATTAATTAATTAATTTAAAAGAATATTTATTCCCCTAAAATGTACTCATAATGTATTGAATCAATTTATAATAGTTTTTAGACAATTTTATAAGATCCTACGTAACTTTTGAAAGAACTACAAAATCTATTTTAATTTTAAAAACTGTTTTTTAAGTAAATTTTGATTTCAATTAAACAATAAATTAATATTATTTAGAAATTTATTTTTTAAAAATGGACATCATTTTTGGTTTCTACACGTCGAAAAATGGTAGGGGTAAATTTTTGGGTTTATTCTGAAATACTTCAATTTTCAGGTGAATAGTAAAAAATACAGTTTTTCGCATAATCGGTGTACACTAAATTGCCTCATTAATGATGTAATGATGACATAAACATTATAGAACTTTAGATTAGTCCAAAACATATTAAATTTTATAAATTTATCCTTGAAATACAATAAATCTAATTCTCAAACCTAAAAAGAACTTTCCAAAGCCTAAAGTCAAAAGGTGATTTCTTAAAGTGTCTTTTTCTCTTTCTTTCACTTTCCTTTTAATAAATTAATGAATTCGAATTATAAAGAAGAGTTAAAGCCTAAAACGAATTTTATTATATTAATATATGATTTAGGACGTCAAAAAACTACTATTACAAGTCTAACTTATGATATATTATTTTATTTAAAATTTCATGCCAAAAACACCTCCCTCCTCATGTATAAATAAGCCATCCCCCTCCTCTTGCCAAACCACACCTCTCAAGTTTCAAGAATTGTCTAAGCTCTGCCCAATCATCTCCCCTAGCCCCTTACCCACGTCCAAGATCTTCTGGTCTCATCAAAAGACAAAGATTAGGCCCTTAAGGAGGTTCTCAAGTGAAGGATTCAAGAGGTAATTTCTCTCCATCTTCTCCTTTAATTTCCTTTCACGTTCAAGTACCTTTCTTGATCTCTCCCCACCTATATTCATCCAAATTATTTTTTAAATCCATTATTATACATATAATATAATTTTATGATTCTAATGGTATATTATATCACCCACACCCTTTGCCTCTTCCTTTTATTTTATTAAAGAGAACGTTGTTCATGTGGTGATAATTTATCACCTTCAAAAACAACATGCTCTCTTCTTCCATTTCTACCTTTTTATCTGGTCATGAAACCATTTTTATGGTTGAACCGGAATATATTATATGTATTGTGTTATATTTTATGTTCTGGAAATAACTTATGGCCATATTACTAAGTCAAAAGTTAAAACGAGTTCGTTGTGATCCAAAAACCACTCAAATTAACCCAAATAATCTTCATTTAATTCTTATCTAATGATTCGTCCACATGGATCTAATATAACCCATTATAAAATAATTCAAGCTTCTGTAATATCATTAATAACATGTAATATCAGTTCTGGATGTTTACCCATGATCTACTCAAACATCAATTTAAGAATACAAGTGGACCGCTCAAGAAAACAATGAAAACGAACATCCCCGATCAATGTTTTTAAACTCTATAAGTCATCCAAAGGAACATAATATGAAATAATGAAACCAGAATGAACCCTATTAATGTATAAAAGGTTCTTCAATTTCTAATTAATTAATATAATGTCATTATATAGGACATTAAAGAGAAGAAATCATTCGGGTACAAGGTAAGGGGAAATCTCGAACCCAATTTTCTTCCTTCGGGTTCTCCCTCTTTCACTCCATTTTTTGATATGGTTACTCCTCAAAGATAATTTTTTCATCATTTCCTTTACTTTTCTGGGATATACATGTTTGTCACTGGTTTTTATGTCCATAAAAATGTTTTCCAAAAGAACTCTTCTTTCAAGATCTCACCTTTTACATCTCTTTCAAGGTTGATGGTTCTTATATCAAGTATGTTGTTCCCTCTTTCTTTTGGGAACCCAAAGCTTATGAATGTGTTATTATGAGATGAAACCCCTACCATTCCATGGGTTATTTATTTACATGTTTGATATGTATTCTATGTGTCAAGCATGATAATGATAATGTTATGATGTGACGGGTGCGCCCGGAATTATACAGTGTTCCAATGCATTGGGTAAAGTGATGAAT
Organism: Viscum album; assembly: GCA_963277665.1. Lineage (NCBI taxonomy): Eukaryota > Viridiplantae > Streptophyta > Magnoliopsida > Santalales > Viscaceae > Viscum > Viscum album. Next base: position 112,478,414 of record OY728139.1, on the reverse strand, counting down.
CTCATGAGTAAATGTGAAATGATGTGTGAACAAGATACTAGCTTGGTTCACAAGTATGTGTGGTAGTTAACCACTAAGACATGATGTTTCATTTTTATGCATTGCCACATTTCAATTCTTCTATTTATGCTCCTCTCATGTTCATGATCTTTTGCCTATGTTATGATTATGCTCACCCCATGATATATTGTTCTTATCTATCCTCTTACTGGAATTTTAGACCACCCCTTTTGATGTATATCCTTAGGTGGGTACATTTACTAAAGAGAGTACAAGTTCCACTAACAAGCTAGTGAAGAAGAAATTAAACAAATGTTTACGGTTGATGTTGTATTTGTTATGTCTGGTCCTAGTTTTCCCAAGACACAAAACCTTTGGATCCTCCATGTGTAATACTATTATGTTTTTTATCGTTGAAATGATGTAATAGTAATTTAAGCAAAGTCTGGGTCACTATAGTTGGTATCAGAGGAAAGGTTTAGATAATTTGGGAATTAGGATTAGTAAACCCTAGAGAAAACCTCTAGCATGTGAATAAGTACAAATATGTACACAAGAATATTTACCTAGGGATCCCATATGTTATGTTTTTGGTATAACTGTTTAAATGAATAAGTTATTCATGACTTGTTTACTTATGGTTTGTTCTATCCTTTTCTATTTTAGAAAATGGTGGGAATGGGGTGATGTAATGAAGCAGAAGTACCCTCACCTGTTTGTGTAAAGTGAAATTTCGGGGGCAAAATTTCTTAAGGGGGAAAGAATGTAACAACCCAAAGTTTTTCAATGGAAAATCCCATTATTATATTTATGTCTAAAATAACATGAAAACACAAAATAATGAACTACTAAGTGATAAGGGACCTTTAATCATTTTTTTTTTCACAACTATGTTTTGAATTTTGAAAATCCGACATACACGGTTCTGTCCAAGATAGTTTTTGGAGTCTAATGAAACAAAAATAATTTATAGTGAATAGTAACCTACCCTTATGAATAGTCACCTACACTTGTGAATGGTAATATGACCCTTATGAATAGTAAATAAGAGTAACATTACCTATGAATAATAAAATAAAATTTAGACATCTTAGAAAGTGACAATTTGACCTTAGTAAACGTTTTTTGTATTTTATAAGTCATAAATAATTAATTATAATTAATAAATTAATTTAAAAGAATATTTATTCCAATTAAATTTATTCATAATGTATTTAATCAATTTCTAATAGTTTTTAGATAATTTTATAAGACCATATGTAATTTTTCAAAGAACTACAAAATCAATTTTAATTTTAAAAACTATTTTTTTAAGTAAATTATGATTTTAATTAAACATTAAATTAATAATATTTAGAAAATTATTTTTGAAAAATGAAAATCATTTTTGGATTCAACACGTAAAAAAATGGAAGGGGTAAATTTTTGGGTTTATTCTGAAATACTTCAATTTTCGGGTGAATAGTAAAAAATACAGTTTTTCGCATAATCGGTGTACACTAAATTGCATCATTAATGATGTAATTATCACATAAACATTCTAGAACTTTAGTTTCGTCCAAAACATATTAAATTTAATAAATTTTTCCTTTAAATACAATAAATCCAATTCTCAAACCTAAAAAGAACTTTCCAAAGCCCAAAGTCAAAAGGTGATTTCTTAAAGAGTCTTTTTCTCTTTCTTTCACTTTCCATTCAATAAACTAATTAATTCGAATTATAAAGAATATTTAAAGACTAAAACGAATTTCATTATATCAATATATTATTTAGGATGTCAAAAAACTACTATTACAAGTCTAACTTATGATATATTATTTTATTTAATATTTTATGCCAAAAACACCTCCCTCCTCATGTATAAATAAGCCCTCCCCCTCCTCTTGCCAAACCACACCTCTCAAGATTCAGGAATTGTCAACGATCTGCCCAATAATATCCCCTAGCCCCTTCCCCACGTCCAAGAGATTTTGGTCTCATCAAAAGACCAAGATTAGGCCCTTAAGGAGGTTCTTAAGTGAAGGATTCAAGAGGTAATTTCCCTCCCTCTTCTCCTTTAATTTCCTTTCAAGTTCAAGTTCCTTTCTTGATCTCTCCCCAACTATATTCATAGAAATTATTTTTTAACTCTAGTATTATAAATATAATTTAATTTTAAGATTCTTAAAGGTATATTATATCACCCCACACCCTTTTCCTCTTCCTTTTATTTTATTAAAGAGAACGTTGTTCATGTGGTGATAATTTATCACCTTCAAAAACAACATGATCTCTTCTTCCATTTCTACCTTTATATCTGGTAATGAAACCATTTTTATTTTTAAACTAGAATATTTTATATGTATTATGTTCTATTTTAAGTTCTGGAAATAACCTATGGCCATATTACTAAGTGAAAAGTTAAAACGAGTTCGTTGTGATCCAAAAACCGCTCAAATTAACCCAAATAATCTTCATTTATTTCTTATCTAATGATTCGTCCACATGGATCTTATATAACTCATTATAAAATCATTAAAGATTTTTTAATATCATTAATAACATGTAATATAATTTGTGGATGTTTACCCATGATCTACCCAAACATCAATTTAAGAATACAAGTGGACCGCTCAAGAAAACAATGAAAACGAACATCCCCGATCAATGTTTTTAAACTCTATAAGTCATCCAAAGGAACATAATATGAAATAATGAAACCAGAATGAACCATATTAATGTATAAAAGGTTCTGGAATTTCTAATTAATGAATATAATGTCATTATACAGGACATTAAAGAGAAGTAAGCATTCGGGTACAAGGTAAGGGGAAATCTCGAACCCAATTTTCTTCCTTCGGGTTCTCCCTCTTTCATTCTATTTTTTGATATGGTTACTCTTCAAAGATCATTTTTTCATCATTTCCTTTACTTTTATGGGATATACATGTTTTTCACTGGTTTTTATGTCCATCAAAATGTTTTCCAAAAGAACTCTTCATTCAATATATCACCTTTTACCTCTCATTCAAGGTTGATGGTTCTTGTATCAAGTATGTTGTTCCCTCTTTCTTTTGGGAACCTAAAGCTTATGAATGTGTTATTATGAGATGAAACTCATTCCATTCCATGGGTTATTTATTTACATGTTTGATATGTTTTCTATGTGTCAAGCATGATAATGATAATGTTACGATGTGACGGGTGCACCCGGAATTATATACCACGATATGAATGTTTAAATGTGACGGGTGCGCCCAGAATTATACAGCACTCCAATGCATTGGGTAAAGTGATGAATCTCATGAGTAAATGTGAAATGATTTGTGAAAAGGATGCTGGCTTGGTTCACAAGTATGTGTGGTAGTTAACCACTAATACATGATGTTTCATTTTTATGCATTGCCACATTTCAAGTCTTCTATTTATGCTCCTCTCATGTTCACGATCTTTTTCCTATGTTATGATTATACTCACCCCATGATATATTGTTCTTATCTATCCTCTTACCAGGCTTTTAGCTCACCCCTTTTGATGTATATCCTCAGGTGGCTACACGTACTAAGGAGAGGACAAGTGCCACTAAGATTCTAGTGGAGAAGAAATTAAACAAATGTTTACGGTTGATGTTGTATTTGTTATGTGTGGTCCTAGTTTTCCCAAGAAATTAAACCTCTAGATCCTCCATGTGTAATACTATTATGTTTTTTATCTTTGAAATGATGTAATAGTAATGCAAGAAAAGGCCGGGTCGTTATAATGTCAGCTATGGTGGAAGTGTTAAACGGTAAACAACTTTCCCCACCTCCTCAACAACCTCAAAAGGTCCCACAAAATGAGGAGCCAGTTTCCCTTTCCACCCAATCCATGGTGAACCAACCAGGGTGTAACTTTAAAGAACACCATATCACTGGTAGAAAAATCCAAAGGTCTACGACATCGATTAGCATAATACTTATATCGGCTATATGATGTCAAAATTCTCTGAAAATTAACTAAATCTTAGTTGTTCTCTCATGCAACAAGATTGGTCCAACTAAAGAGATTTCACCAAAAACTAACTAGAAAAATAAATATTTCCATGTCTAGCCATAGAAAGCCTCCAAACGACCCATTCTGATCATGGACTAGTAACTATTATTACAAGAGAACTCAACCAGCCACAAATGATCATCCAAAACCCCCCTGATGTCAAGAACACAATCATGAAGAATATTCTCAAGGATTTATATTGTTATTTCTATCTGGCCATCCAAATGTGAATAGTAGGTCATGTTCAAATGTACCTGAGATCCCAGTACCTCCTGAAGTCCCCTACAAAAGCAAGAAGTAAACCGAGGATCCCTATTAGAGAATATAGAAAATGGAATTCCTTGGAAACAAACAATCTCTTTCACATAGAGACATACTAACTCCTCAACATTGGATATGTCATGAATGTGTATAAAGTGAGGTGACTTGGTCAGACTATTAATCACACCAAATCAAATTATTCATTCTGTGGGTATGAGGAAACCCAGCTATAAAGTACATAGAGATATCATCCCACTTTCAAGTAGGGACTATATGTTGATAAAGAAAACACAAAGGTTTTTAGTACTCTTCTTTCACCTGTTGGAACGTATACAAATGGGAAAAAGAACTCAACAATGTCTCACCTCATCCCTGGCCACCAGCACTATCATTGCATATCATAAAAAAAAATTGTGTCTCCTTGGTGCACATCCCACTAGAAATAATGACAATACCCTATTACATCCTTCCTTGCTTCTGAAGGCACAATGATGCAATTATAATAGAATAGATCACTCTCTTTGGAGAACGGCCATTGGGAAACTATCTCCCCACCATAATGAGAGCCCCTAATTCTTTGAAATTTATCATCAAGTGGTTGATCCTAAACAATCATCTTGAGAAGAGCCAATGATAACTAAATGACAGATAAAGAAACTTCAACCCCATTATTATAAACTCTAATATGAAACTGTGCAATGAGATCCTTCAAATTCTACTCGTCTATATATTATTTTGAAGCATGGGTTAGAAGAGTCTTTCTCTACACTTCTACTACTACATTCCCTTTCCATGGGGTATAGGCGTTGTCAAAGTCAATCTATTGTAGGTACTCCACCCAACGCCTTTGGTGAAGATTAAAATCTTTTTAATAGAATATATAACATATGATTTTGTGGTACGAAAACACAGCAAACCTTTCACCTTAAAGGTCATGCAACCAACTCTTAAAAGCATTTATTACTAATACATGTTCCATTTCATGGGTAGGATAATACATTTCATGTCTCCAAAGATGACGAGATTCATATGAAACTACATGATCACCATACATAAGAATGCATCCCATGCCTGAACCTGATGCATCACAAAAGACCACATATCCATACCCAGATTCTGGAAGAGTAAACACCGATGCAGTAGTCAAATGATATTTCATCTCAATAATAAAACTCTGACATTTATCATCCCAAACAAACTTTACCCCTTTTCGAGTTAGGGAAGTCATCAGAGAAGCCAACATTGAGAAGTTCTTCATAAAAATATGGTAGTATCGGGCTAAACCCAAGAATCATCGAATTTTAAAGACATTTCATGGTTACTCACATGTAATAACATCATTTTCCTTATCAAGATCAACTAATATACCGTATTCAGAATCCACATGTCCCAAGACTTTAACATCCAAAATCTATATATCATAATTTTAAATCTTTGCATAAAGGCGGTGATTTCTCAGCAGACATAGAACTGTTCTTAGATGTGGCACATGGTCCTACTCATATATAGAGTAAAGAGGGATGTTATTGGTGATAACTACAACAGAAGTTTCAAGATACTCATTGAAAACCCTATTCAGTAAATCCATGAAAACTACATGATCATTTGTTAGGATAAAGGGAATAAAAAGGAACTCATAATGGTCATACCTACTGCAAAAAAGTAGTTTTCATAATGTTATATTTTTTAACCTCAAATGATGGTAACCATATCAAAGATCAATATTTGAAAACCACTTCATGCCATTCAACTGATCAAAAATATCATCAATCCATGAAAACATAAACTTTTTTCTTAGAATTACTGGAATGCGATTTCAGTAATCAACACACAATCAAATATAACCATCTAATTTCATTGCGAAGAAAACTAGTGCCACCCAAGGTGAAACACTCGGTCGTATAAATCCTTTATCATGATGATTTTCCAACTAGGGATTTATCTATTTCATTTCAGCTGGTGGCAAGTGGTATGATGAAATTTTAACTTGTTGAGCACCATGAATTAAGTCAATGGATAACTCAAATTCCCTTACCGGTGGAAGGCTATAGTAATTAGAAGGAAACACATAAGGAAACTCGACGACATCTGGAGGGGGTCACTACTCAATGATTCCAACTCTAGATCAAAAGAAAACACTGATATCACTTTCCCAAACTCTGGATAATAAGGCATGGCTCTACATGACCTCAAGTCTCAATCTCCTAGAAATACACGAGACGCACCACCGGGTGTAGTAAAGTATACCCTTCGAAGATAAGAATAAATCCATGATTTATTATCAGTGATAAAATCCATATAGAATATGATTCTATGAGATTTCATGTCGAGAACTAGAAAATTCCAATAAATCTTGACATCTGAAATGGTAAAGACATAAGTGGGACTACGAAGACCCTAATCAATCTCCGTACCAAGGGGTGTTGTAATACCCATTATACAAGATAAATTCTCCATAAAAATATTATGAATTATAAAAATATGATTTTAAATGAATGAGTGTGACGAAATAGTATCAAATAGATTAGTCGCTAATGATGATGCTATAGTAAAGGTGTCTCTCACGATCATTGGACATGTGTCTTCTTTCTCTGAAAAATCTTCCACTGTGTGAAGAAGACTCTTTTGGGATGCCAATGGATGGAACCATATTGTAAGTTAATAATTTTATTTCCCCATAGTTTTAGGAGTATTTTATGATCCTGTTATACTATGAGGAGTAGATAAATGATGGAAGAATCTCTATAAGTTCTCTAAACATCTACAACAGCTACAGTTATTGGGTGCCACAGTTTAAAAGCTCATAAAATGACCTAGATTTCCACATTGATATAAAGTCAAATAACTTATTTCTAGTTCTATAGGATATTTAAAATGACTCTCCCATTTTGAAATATTGTGAGAATCATTAATATTCTATTTTCACTTGATGTAATTAATGCTTCCATTTGGTGAAAAATGAACTCCTGTCAAGCCTGACTTGACTACCAGTTCCATCTCGACCGTCATCACCCTATCCATCACATGAGTTTAAGTGAGTAGCATAAAAAATAAAACCTATGAAAATATATCTAATAGAAGTCCCAAATAAAATTTTGAGCCTTCATCCTCTCATTAGATACAATCTCGGGAGAAAACAACACTAGATTAGTAATGTGATTTGAAAAATCAAACAAAGTTCTATTGGTCGGCTCATGCTTGAAAAACTCCTTAGCCTTATCCAACACCATTGACTCTAGATAGGACTGGTTTTTGAAAATAACCATTATGTGCTTCTACTCTGATCCCTCATACATCCCTACCATCACTATCGTTTCTCACTATCTCTTTCTTGGTCCATTGAGAACAATGTTGGCACACTTTACCTTGACCATATCTGGTGTTTCCATGAACTAAAATAAACGTCTATTTTGATCACCCATTCCTCAACATGTTGAGTATCTATGGATCCTTTTAAAGCTATTGGATTTTGGCAAAGGAACTCTTGATAATTATTTTGATGAACAAACCCCATGAAAATCCATAGCAAGAGCCCGAATTGGGACTGGAGGTGGTCTTTTCCAAGAGCTTGGAAAATTCACACGATCACCTCAAGGAGATTTGGGTCCACTATGGATTCTCTCACTGAAGTTCATTAGTAGCTTCCTCTTATATATAATTTTCATGTCTTTATAGATTTATGATGCTACACAGCATCAGCATACATCATTTGAATACATTAGGAAGTTCTCAAATGGTGGAATGAGGAAAATTAATCCTAATAGATAGAATAAACAGATTTGGATTCAACTCAATCAAATTAAGAATTGGGAAAGGGAAGGAACTAATCCATAAGACATCCTTCCATAATAACCCCTATTGACTTAAGGTTCATTACGATGAGAGAATTACAGACACTCAATCGAAACTACCTCTTATGTCCCAAGATGTTTTAGAAAATGTATACTGACTTCGAGACAAAATCTCAACAACCATCCTTTGAAATCTTTTTTTCATGAACCAACCAAGGTACCCTAGGACCCTGTAACTAAGACAGTCCTAACATAACTCAAAGGGAATTACTGATCCACACATGTCGGTTACTAACACTCATCATCATACAATATGAAAGTGGGGACAAACTTTCAACAAAACATTGTGGAAGAAAAAGATACATGATAGCATGCATAACAGGGAATCTCCACTAGGAGTAGTGTTCCAGAATACAACAACGCATAAATTCACAAATTACTAAAACCCAAATAATAAAAATAGGTACAAATATTTCCAATGTCCCTAAAGATACAACTCACCATAACTAAGGTTCAAAAGAAAGATTCATCCACTATATATCCATTTCATTTGCTCGAACATGAAAGGAGAAAGTCTACAAACACCCGAAGGAAACAAGTAGGTTGTGATCCTAAGCCTAGTAGGATACCACCACATATTCCATAATGGATTCCAAATAAATATTATCCAAAAAAATCTTTCATTTTTAAAAATAAATAAGTTTTTCAATTTAAATGCATGTTTAAACAAATCATTCTATATTATTTCAAAATGATGGAAATACTTTTAAATCACAAGATTTACATTAAAAGAGATGTAATATTTATATAACAATGGATTCAATAAAACTTTACCTAAAACAGTTTATGTAAATCTTGAAAAGGCATGTAAAGAAGTTTTACAACATTGGTATACATTTATATAACATATATAAATTAACAAGTGAGCAACATGGTCATCTTCTAAATGGTATGATAGTATTAACTAGCTATAGTATTCCACACACTCTAAGTAATCTCAAAAAAATGAGTACACTCACATCCCCCTAAAATTGGTTATATTTGACTCATCACCCTCTCATCGGAGATGTGACCTGCCAAAGGTGTGTTTTAGAACATTATTAAAACGTAGAGTGTATTCTAATAACTGATAAACTACATAAGGCTTTCATGAAATCTTACATGATGGGAAATTTATTTTAATACTTATAAAAATATAATAAATCCCATTCTTCTATTTCAAAATTTCCCATTTATTTTCATTTAAAACCAAAATGGGTTTTAATAAAAAAGCATTCCATTTTCAAAAGATAAAACCACCGAGTTTCAATCAAATACGTTTAACCCATTTTTATTGGATTGAAATCTATTTATAACCAATTAAATCCTTTTAAAAATCCATTTCCTTAATTAAATTCAACAATTTAATTGAAAACATTTCCATAAAATACATAATTTATATTCAACAATATAAATCTTCCAATTTCCATAAACACAACCCAATTCAATAGAATTGGCGGTTTCCAAAATTTCAATGCCAAAACCATTTCAAATATTTCGATTCACTGGAATAATGATTTTATCAACATCATTGAAATAAAATATGAGCAATTTAATTTAAATAATAAATTGAAATAAATCAAGAAATACAAAGATATTCAATTTGGATTATTGGGACGGAACCACCAAACTTTTCCCAAAACCCGACACTCATAACAACACAAGTGAACAAGAAGGAAGGTGTAAAATATCTTGAGACTCATCTAATAAGTGATATATAACACCATAGATAACATATACATCAACTTTAGGATAATCCATATATATACCAAATGATTTGAAAGAGATATAGATGATGATCAGTGAAGAATGCTTCCGCGGATATCACCTTCCAAATTAATAATGATTGATCACTAAAATAATTTCTTAATAAAGGTTATAAGGCTCTAATAATTCCTGGGGAAGGCCTTGGGTTGAGGGAAGAGGATTTAGATAGGATAAAATGAAAAATAACCATGATCACTGCCTCCTTTTATAGGATTTTCTAGGGGGGATTACAAGGCGTGTAATCTAGTAACATGCTATAAAGGATCTAATTTTCATAACGGTGAAAACGCACCGAATCTATAACGCCCCATTAAAGTCAGGTATTAAATGGCATGTAACCCCTATTAATGTAATGTAGATATTTAGATTCATAACAGGTTAAATCCCCATCATTAGGAATTTGAAAATTCCTAGAAAATACTTCAAGTCTTGTAAAGGGAATTCATAGTGTGTACCCATCACACTAGGAACCATGCTTCACAGTTTGCACCCATAAATAGTTACATGGAATATAATATCCTGGTAGTTTACAAAACCCCGATTTAAAACCAAAAACAAAAATTTTTAGACTATAATGTTATATGAATCCTTCAAAATCAAAATCAACCATACTCTATTAAGAAAAAGGGAAAACCACAAGAAGGTTAAAGATATAAATATCAATTCAGTACTAGGATGGTACAAATACCATAAGCTAAAGTTGTAAATGTTATTCAAGAGGTATATCAAGTTAAAAAAGTGGTGTGGTAATCATAAAAAAACATTTAATCATGAAATAATGTGATAACATATAGGAATCATTGGAATATGGAAACAAACATGACATCATCGGAATGAGTAAATGCAAACTTTTGAGAAATAACAACATAGTGTTCTTATGAAAGACACTTTTTCTCCAAAAATGTTATTTCATGAGATTAAAACATTAGAAAATTTATTTAGGGATATATAATTTCGGTCCCACTGATCACATTCATATCATGTACTTGCATTTGTGTGCCACATAGGTCATACAACATTAAAATGTTATTCCTCAAATTTTCCCCATTGATTAAGGAATTTGGGTAACATACATGTTTGTTCCAAATAAATGAAGGATATGAACATCTATGTGAATACCATTGAGTGAAAATGGGAATGGGTATTCACTATGTAATATTTTGTATGGAAAATTGTAGGATAGTTTTGAAAACATAACAGGTGTACATAATGATTCAAGGAAGGTTTTAATGAGAGTGAAATGTGGTGTTTAATTACTAGTAATTCATAAAGATAGTAATGTGGATGGGAAAAAATATACCCAAACATGAAAAATTGGAAATAAAAAAGGAATAATTTAAAGAAGGTTCATGAATAAATATGGGAAATAGATGATCCCCTTCCATGACAGGGTGCTTATAAAAACATAAGAGGGGAATCTTCAGAGCTCGGAAAAACATGGGAGGGACAGATAGAGGGAAATCCAAGGTTACACTTTTCTAAAAGGTTTTTGAGGGGATATTAATGGTATTTTGGGTGGGGATTGTAGTAAAATATTGGGGAATTCATTACTAATTTCTAAACAAATGTTTTGGACTATATATGATAAAATAATTAGGTCCCCAAACCATTCAATTTTTCACCTGGTATAATATAAAGATGAGTGGTGTTAAATAATTTTTAATAATAACAACCTAAATCATTAATATAATAAACTTGGTTATATGTAAGTCAGACATGTTCATAATAAATTAATTTTAAAATGTTAAAATATAATATAGGTCTTGGTGGATTTATTTAGGTTTTATAAATTTAACCAAATAACATAAAAATACACTATTTTTAAGGGTAAGCATAATATTTGTTCTCAATAATCTTTATAATATTTATTACAACAACATTGGGCTTTTATGGTGTCATAATACATTCCTTATATTTATACCATATTAAATTTTCAACAAAAATTTATCTATCTGAGAAAATTATGACAAAATTAACTGTAGGATAATTTTAATGGATTTACTCAAAAATTAATATTTATATCACCAAAATAATACTATAAATACTGAAAATTTCACTTTATATTAAAATTCATAATTTATTGAATAACATATTATACTTTATGATAACACAATTTTTCTAACCCTTATAAATTTTTAATTTGACTTAATTAAATTAAATTATAATTTTCATATAAATAAATATTATTTAATAAAATAATTCATTAAAAAATATTTCAAAAAATATTTCATTCCTCAAAAATATTTTCATCCGTGAAACTATATATTTCCCAAAAAAATACATTTTAATTTTCATCATGTTAAAATATAGTTTTTATCATTCTCACTATTTATATATCTATAAAGTATAAATAAAAGTCAAAAATATAATCAATATTTTTAAAAAAATAAAATATAGAAATTAATACTATTGGGTTCTACATACATAACCTCTTATTACACCATAGTATTTGATAAGGGTAAGTTGTGTGATGGTGACACATTCATGGGGTTATTCAGTGAATATAACATTGGTTTTGATCTCAATAATCAAGAAATTATCTTATAAATAGATTGACTACCTCTTTAGTTATTGAATATTATCTTGGTTTTAGTCAATAGAAAGGTGTAGTGATTCTATCTCCCTCATAAGATCTGATAAATGGGATTCTTGGGGTACACTCCTATGGGTGGATGCCATCACTTCTTTCATCTGGGATAATTGAAATTGATCATAGCCATTAATATATTCCAATATTAACAATCAATATAAATTTTTTATATTATCAATTGTTATAATTCTTAATGGTCTCTAAAATATGAAAGGATATAACATAAAATGGCCTAACATAAGAACTATAGCTCATGTGTTTTCTATGTCATAATTTATTAATAAATAATTCATTCATTTGAATATATAATTTAATCTATAAAGAATCATTTCACTATAACCAAATTAAAATACATCTCTAACATCTGAATCTCCTGATGAAAAACATCATAACAAAGTCATTATCATGTGATGTTAAACTACATGGTGTAGTCCCACCACACAACCATAAATAATGAAAATAAAACTACATGGTATTTTAATCCTATTTATATGAAATACATAAGATTCCTCCGTCAAGTTTAATCATAACAACATCAATCCCCCATTTGCATCCTAGTGAGGAAATTTTTCTCATGAAATGAACTATATCCTTCTTTTCCTAGCTATATTCTGATGAGCCCAGACATCCCCACTCATTAGGACATATATCTATGAGACTTATTTTTTGTTCCATTAGGTTAATATTCTCTATAATAGATCCTCTCATTGGAACATATTCCTAATTTTCTCATGGTCCCCACCTCAAGGTCCATATTCCCTCTACATGACCACTATATCTCTCTTCTTTGGAAAAATTCTTGATGAGACTATCCTCTCCTTGGAAAAGAATATTACATTTGGTTAGTACCTAGATCTATCCTCATTGGGTCATGTTCCCTTCTTGTTCAACCATTATGTTTCACACATTCATATGTCTCACACTAACCATAGTTAGGTACCTTTCCTCTTGACGTCCTTACCACATAATGTTAACCTACATGGATTTGTCTTTCCCAAACGACCTTGAAATATAAAACATGTACCATTAATTATAAATAAAATACATGGGTTATAATTCCCTTTATAGGGATATATATATATCACATCTCATTAGCTTGATCCTAAGTCCCTCAACACATGCTACCTTATTTTATAGTGAAAAAATATATTGCGTCTGGATCTGTAGGATTAAAACAAAGTATCTTAAACATAAGAGTCACTAGAAAAAACATAAACTATAGAGAACTAATAATAAAAAAGGATTCCTAAATTGATGTTTTCCCATAGCTAATTAATATCACAAGGCATACCACTCATACATTGGGTATTGCAAATGATTTATAAAATGTTTCCTAAATCTATATGAGAGTTAAAGAGTATGAAATAATCTCATAATAAATGAGTGATGAGTGAAAAAGACCACCAACTTGTCCAATTATTATTCTCAAGATTCATTAGTAAAACTAACTTTACATCTTCCTTCCCTTGGAAAGATGTTTCATACTAGTGTTCAATCCTAACGATTATGTACACGGTAGCCATTGGGAATTTCTAGTTCCACAAACATAATTCCATCAGAAACCAATCAAAATAGTGACTAGCATCCCTCTAGTATCACAAATATACATTTCATATTTAATTTTATGTAACATTTCATCTACTCCAATTTCAAGTCTCTACAATCCTTTATAAGGATCTGGTTCAAATGGTTCCTATGGTGATTTGGTTTTCATTCGAAAATTAATTATTTCAGCAAGGATTAATGGGTGATCTTTTCATGTTTACCCATCCCATGTAATGATTGTGAGATCCTTAGGAGACATGGAAAATTGGTGTGTCTATTCATATGTGTTGATAGAAGGATAAATTATTTCTACCATACCATTACTCCTCATATTTAGGTTTATTGGTTACATCCATTCCACAAGTTGATGAAATCAATATTGATGATGATGGGGGAGTACTGGTGAAAGAAAAAGTTAAAATTTCTGTCTTGTATTTATTACTGGTCATTGTGTAATAATTTTTGTACACTCTTAACAAACGATGAAATTTATAACACTGTAATGTGTTTCTTAGGAATCTCTATTTTAATAAAAGTTAGATATTTTTTTCTATCAATGTAAATTCAAATTGTAATAGCATAACTTTCAATCCAATTACTCATGGTAAAACAGTGATACAGGGGTTCACTCTAGTTTGGGTTATAGTATGTTTTTGACTCCCAAATAAGACTATCTCTATGTTTTCACTCATTTAATAAGGGGTCATTTAAAACCAAATGGTGATCGGAATGTCAATATTACTTATTTAAAAGAGTATATGAAAGAAATAAATTTATATACTTTAATTTCAAATAATTCACCAAACGTATTGATTTTGGAGAAACCTATATATAAATATGTTGTGTCTGCAATGACATCCAAAGATGAAAATCTCTATTTGGTAGTTAAAGGAGGTGTTTTTACACCATATTCAGTGAAGGACGGATTCAAAAGTGGTGATAAACCTTTGTTTAATATTTTCTAAGACACCAGAGATGAAGCACCACTCTTAATTTTTTTTTCTGAGACTCTAAATGTATTGGTTTTCCACACTAATATATTATAGGGTAGATGGGATATGTATTTTCAGGTTTCCAACAATAATGTAAGAGGAGGTTTTACTATAATGATAAAGGGTGTGATACAAGATTCTCTTTCTATCACTGAGATTAGGAATAATTTTAAGGGATAAGTGAAATATTATTTGGACAATGACAAGGGATAATAGAATATTGTATAATATATACAGAAGATTAGAATACATAGGTAGTTGATTATATTCTAGATCTAAATCAGATTGGGATCTAGGATATGAAATTCAAACCCTCTTATAAGACTAATTCTGGTGATTATAACACCTCGCTAATATTGTCTTATTTTTATGAATAAATGTGGGTTTAAGAACTATATATTCATGGGAAGGAAAAAATGATGAATTAGGGAAGTTGTCTATAAGGCATTGAGATTATTCCCATTCTCCAAAACATATAGGGATGCGAACTCCATGAAAATTAAGGGCAGTTAAAGGTATTAATTAATAATTTTATGCGACAAAAAATTCAATTCTAAATGAGGTGCCTTTAGAATCTTCTATGGCTCTGTTAGATCAAATACACACATATATATATAATATAGGTAGAACATGGATGTAGGACAATGAAAAGGATGTAAAAACTCCTATGTTGGGTTTTATCCTTTACTCCAAGGTGGATAAGGTGTGAATGGATTTCTACGTTAAAAACTAAGGGGAACATAGTAATACAATTTATGTGATGAATATTCATGTAATCGTCAAGAGAGAGAAAAAATGAATTGATCTAATGAAAATGTTGAATTATTCTCAACAGTTTTAATGATTTTATGATCAATATGGAAGAGTACCTTAGGATATCAATCCAAATGGAATCCTTTTTTGAGTATCTCATCTTTGATGAGTGGGAACTGAATCATTTTTTATTGATTAGATCATAAATATAGAGAATGAACCCATCTTGATAGTGTTATTTTAAAATAATCAGAGTTTAAAATTATGATATAACCCCTTTATGATGTTCACATTTTTGAATTTCCCCTTTAAAATTTAAAAATAGATTTCACTAAAACATAAAATACATATATAATTTTAAGGGATTCAAAATCAACTTATGCCAAACTATATTAGGAAATAATATGATGTCATACAATTATCGTGTCTCATCCCTCAACTCATCTCACAATATCACACCAACATGATATGTCATAGACTCTATAAAGCTCTCTACATAGGATGTAAGTGATTGGAGTCTCTATCAGTAATGTAAAAAATAGCACTAAGATGTATCCATGTATAAAAATATGAATTTCAAAAGAATATTCCAATATTTCTAAATCCATATATCCATAATTAGATAATTTATAATGCATTTTTTGGATTTCCCAAAACTCCACGCTAAGAAAAATTCATAAATCATAGGTATTCATGTCCATCAATAATTTCCTAACTAATATATGATACATGTACCAACCTACAAATTCCTACAAGATACTGATCAATTCCATCAAGTCAGTTAGTTGAAAATCAAATTCTATGCATAGAAATTTATTAGTACACACAACCTAGTTGGGTTCTATAACTGATTAGTATGGCCTCTTATATCTCTAACACTATTGGAATAGTTTTACCCATCCAAATAAACCTCACATGTTCCTATGAATGAACTAAAATTATGATCACAAACAAGATCTTTTATATCTCTCCATAAGGAAATAATCTCCTTGGAACCAAACATGAGTCAACAATGAAACCATGTCTAACCATTTAGGTATAATAATATAGACTTTTAGTGTGTATTTACTTTTTTTAAATTATATGTTTTTCATATTAAAATCAAATTCTATATAATTAATGTATACATACAATAGAAATAAATATTATTTTATTAATAGAATAAAATTTCATGTTAAGGATGAATATTCTCTATAAGAATAGTACATGTATGATATGATAATAAAAACCATTATTCAAAATGATTAAAAGTTAAACAAATTCATCATCATAGTCTCCCACAATAATAACCCCATTTAAGATAATTTTAGAAACAAGTACAATATGTATAACTATAGAAATAATTTTTGAGGAAGAAATGGAAAAAATATAGCGAATTAATTTTAGGGAAATGAGGAAATATGCAGAAAAAGTATAATAGTTGAGTGTACCAGTAAAATATTAATTAGGGTAGTTATTTTAGGTACTTGTAATTGATTATTTGGATTAACATTATATGAATCCAGAAAAAATAGCTAAACCCCACTATATTATTAGATAAATTAAATATGTTCAACATGATATCCATTTTATGTTTGAAAATTAATTATATTGAGGTTATTTCATAAAATATGACTTATTTAAGGGTAAATTATATTTTTATCATTTGATTTTTTATATTTAATGAAATATGTAATTATAGAGAACTTTATAAAATGTTTTTTAGGTTTATTATATGGAATTATATTGATATTTCTTATTAAATTAATCTTATAAAATATTTTTTAATGGATTGAAACATGAATATAGTTTATCATTCGAAAAAACATATATCAATTTATGATAAAATAGATTATATTAATGAGTTTTTAATTTAAAATATTAATCTATTATAAATATATATTTATTTTACTAAAATGTTTAATATATTTAGATTCTTCATGTCAATTTTATGTGGAATCTATTTTTGTTAAAATAATTATAAATAATTAGATACAATAGAAAATTTTGAATTTGATGTATATTCTTTGTTTTGGTTAACAATTTTTGTTATAGGATAAAAATTATATTTATATTTAAATTTTTATTGTTTAGGGTTTCAATCTATTTATTTTTTAAACTTTCAAATTCCCTGTAAGTTTAGTTTTTTATTTTAATTCAATGTGCTTTTAAGAGGTAACTTTTGGAATTAAAATTAAATTATAATAATTTTTCACTTTTATGTATCTATAATATCTTATAAAAATTGAGAAATATATGGAATATGTTTTAAAATAAAATATATAAAACATTATTATTTAATTTTTTCATATTTAAATTCCATTTTGATTGAGATTGATTAGAATACATAAACATATTTAAAAATATGATTTTGAGTTCAAATAGAATTTTAATTACAATTATAATTATTTTAACTAAAATTGTATAAAACCTTTTATTAACAAATATAAAAGTTATTATATGATTATATACTCAATATATAATAAATATTTATTCAAATAAATATATATTAATAGTTTATGTAAAGATAAATATGAAACTATTTCTTGATAATGATGCAGTTTTGGAACCGCAATAGAAAATTGTCAATTAGTGTCATAAGTATAATATTTAAAATGAGTAAGTATATTATAGATATTTTATGATAAAAATGATTCTTATTTTATTATTTTTATTTGAAATAATGAATTTTAAAAATATATTTATAATGATAACTATCTAAATGCTAAATCTATGTTTGTGCAATGTTTAAAAAATAAAAATTATTATCCTTAATATTATATCATGATTCGAATTAGATTAAAATATATTATTTATGATTGATAAGAAAATAATTATGAATAATATATTATATTTATGGTGTTCATTTTTTAAAAATAATGAATAATAGGACAATTATCCCAAAGTCTTATGTTGTGTCAAAGTAGTGCTTGTGTTTGTAGTCGAAAAGTTAAAAATAAAAGTTTTAATATTTAACATGACAAGGTTTGGATAAATTATGTTATTTAATTATTTTATTGGATAAAAAAATATTGTTTAAATTATTTAAATAGTTAAATTTTAAATCTATAGTTATATAGAAATTTTTAAATTCAGATTATAAAATTAACTATTAAAGATGAATGTTAGAGGTATTTGATAGTAAAAAATATTTGAAAATTAATAACAGATCATAAAATTTATATTAATATATATTTGAGTAATTTATGATGTAAAATATCATATATTTAACGTTTATGAACCACTTTCCATGTACAAATGACATTTTCAACGCAGAATGATTTACTTTTGGTGAAATTTTCATTGAATATTTTCTATAGAAGGGGACGCGTTAAATAATTTTAAAACGCCTATAATGTTTAGTTTTATGTCAAAAGTTTTTCTAAAATACCTATATAAACTTCCCTTTCTATGTTATTAAGTATCTATTCTCCCTAAAAAAATTTCTTTGAAGTATTAGCACTAAATCCAAATGAGTTGAATCAATGAGCAAGGATAGGGTTTCCAAGTCACTATTTCCATTATTATTTAATATTTCTTACCATTAAACCTCCATTAATATATTTATTATTTTCCAAAAATGATTTTACATTCATGTTATGATAACAACAGTTATCTATTAATGATGAGATATCAATATTTTCGACTCGTCCATCCCTTTTCATAAGTCGATACCATATCAATGTATGAATTTCATCATTCTAAATCTGTTCATTTAACATTATCTCTTACCCCTTCCATAATATTTCTAGAAATTAAAATTAATTATAAAATAGTGGAAAAATTTTATTCACACATTTGTATGAAACTGAAATTTTTTTTATACTCTTATAGAAAATTTTGTTCTTCAATGGTGGGTTAATGTTAACCATGTGTATGAAGATGTTCCATTTTTAACTAATTAATTTTATAGATATTATTAAAAATGTATTTCATGATTGAATATGAAACTTATAATCAAATAATTTCTTTTTTATTCTATAATAATAAAATACTAATGATAAAAATGATATTATAATTAAAACCATCAATGTAATATTTATACACCTAATTTGTTTTAACCTATGGTGATTTTGAAAATTATTACTATGTAAAAATATATTTGACTCGATTTCTTAAATAATTAAATCCAATATATTATATGAAGCCAATATAAAATATATAACTATTGTATAAGGATATTTCACTGCAAATATTACACCAATATAATTTTGGAATTAAAGAATGAATATTCTCTGAACGGACAATGCAAAAAAAACAAATATATATGTAAAAGATCATAATAAATTAGTAAAAATAAAAATATTAATTTCAATAATATGGAAATTATTATAAATTAAAAAAATTATAATAAAATTTAATTATTTATGAAGTTATAGGATGTTTGAATGGATCTGGTACTTGAGGTAAGGGGTTTTCTAAAAACATTTAGTTTAAATGTTAGAATGTTCTTATCTCTAATATCTCACAAATGATATATAAGAATTTTATATCACTTCTAATGGTTCATTGTTGATTCTATAAGTTTTTGATTAATTTTTATCTCAATAAGGAACTTTATATCCTATTAATATTAATTCATGATCTTTTATTTGGTTTAATTTATTGCTAATTCTTATAGGTTAAAATATAATAACATTTTTTTATTCCTATTGTGGTTTAATTTCATTTTACTTCATGGTCGGTGGGCTTAGAATTATATTTCCCATAAATTCATTAGGTAATCATTTATTCTTCGGAGAAGATATTTTAGAGAAAACCTAATTGGTTACTACATAATAGATGATTCAAATACTATTTGTTATGGTAATTTGGAGTGACTATAATTCCTCAAAAAACTGTCATTAATATTTTTTCCTTGATTCTTTAATGTAAGCTTTTTTAATGGAACAAATTGATGAAAGAATTTTATTTCATGATATAATAAATTTTTATTATGATTTATGATCTGAAATATTATCATTTTAAAGAACTATATTTCCACTATTTCTCTTGTTTTTAAATGGATAAAACATTTCTATTTCATTTTGATATAGCATACTAAACATTATATGTGTGAACAATGTTTTCAATTGAGTTTTGACACTATTTGAGGATGAAGAAGCCCAATTATTCTTCAATTATGAATGTTCATCTCTTAAGAAAAACATTATGTGGAAATAATATATCCTCTGAGGATGTAGTGGTATTCCTAATCCTCTAAATCAGTAAGCCTAAAGGTCTTAGGGAAAGTGATAATAGGGGTGTTTATTTTATAAAAGATATTTTTCCCTTAAAATATTCTTCAGTAATTTTTTATTTCTGGGCCCCAATCCCTTGAGATATGTAAACTGTTAATTTTACCTTGAAAATGACCTCAATAAAATTTAATGTTGGTTCCCTTGTTCATGGAATTAGATATTTACCCATGGGTTGGAAGTTAGATGAATTTTATGAAAGAAATAGTTTTTCTAGATATTTAATATTTCTGTAATAAATATTATATATTCATATATGTGTGAATGTCGATATATCCAAAATGAATATCTGGATGTAAATTATGTTATAATAGAAGATTCTAGAATGGGTGGATATATCTAGGTGGGGTATAAACTCAGTTTCGGTTCTAGGCCCTCAGTCAGACCATTGTGGTCCTTTTTATTTTATTTTAGATTTTCATTCCACCCTTAACTCTATTATCTCCAAATTCATACTTTAGGGATTAGATCTCCTTTTTAATAGGCCAATGAACTATGAGGAAAATGTTTGTGATAGTGGAGGAACATAACTCAAGGATGTTGATCCTATTTGAATCATCATGCAAGGACCCTAGAGAGTATAACCAGACCTCAAGTTTACATTGACTTGTTTTATATTCCAATTTTGGTGTTTCTTCCATTAGGATGATCAATAATTAATGAATTAAAAGATTGTAAAGGAAAAATATTATCCAAGAGTTTGAAATAATTAAGAATTTTTAATTCTATATAATGTGGTATGCAGTCCATGAATACACATAACATGGTTTTTTGATACAATAAATATTAGATATATCTTACACATGATGTATTCTCCGTATGAACACATTGTGTTGGACCATTGTGTACTAGACTGAGGTTGTGTGTCGGTACACACCGAAGAACATTGTGTGAGGTACATGTTGTGAAGTAGTACACACCATGTCGGGTTACAAGAGATAGCTTGATCCAGAGTACAATACTCGGGATCTCATGTGTCATGCTCATTCAATGTAACTGAATTCATGTCATGTATTTTTTCTATAGATGATGATTCAGGTAGAGGTACATGCATGAGTGGACTACCTGAGTATATATTCTAGGTATGATCTAGTTCACACATTGTATCAAAAAATAAATTATGTTTCATCATTCGTATATTCCTAGACAGAGATTATATATTTACAGACAATATTCACTATGGTACAAACCTTAAACCTTCTTTATGGTTTAATTCTATGGGTGTCTCTCCTAGTATCCTAATTTGGTAAAGTGATTAGTCCATTATTATTGTCGTTCCATATTGAACATGATATCAAGGTCCACAACCTAATTAGTGGCCATTGGAAGGACTATTCTCTATTATTTTGAGATAATAGAGTTTTAAAAATAATTATGATATCTTGGTGATTATCAAAGGAAGGTGTGGGGATATTGACCTCATTACATCATTAAGCTAACATGGCATGGAACCCTAACATGAACTCGGTCATTGATGTTCAATGTGAAATTTTATGTGTTTTTGGACCCACTATGGATGTATAGTCATGAATAACGGGCATATAATTAGTCATCCTCAATCCCATTTAGGTTATGGGGTGGTCTAATAGGACTTATATACAACTATGTAACTCAATGATATTTCATCAATCAATTTCACCCTAGGTTTTTATTTTTGGGCATGTGTTTTGGATACAGTAATGGGGAGTTATTCATTTACTTCATTTATATTTTGGATTTTGTTAGCTAATTTTAGTTTTGGGATTGCATGTGCACTCTCTCTACCTTATAGATCTTCATGAGATACAACTAGATATGGAGGAGGATATTGTATGTCATTCATAGTGTCCATTTCATCAGTTTATCGGTTTTGATGAGTTGGAGTAGTAATAATTATGGAATTGGGACTTGGTATAACCTCAGACTTTAATCTAGCAATGAATTTAGAATTATATCTTATGTTGATGGGTTTGGTACTTCCCTAAATAATTGGGGTGTGTGTCTTCTACATAAGGCTATGGTTTCTCAATGATCGCTCTTGGAGGAATGTGATTACCTATACATTGATGAAGATGTTGTTTTACTTGGTTTAACATAGAATTTTGTGTGTCATTAGGACACATTTTTATTTTATACTCTAATATATATTCTAGATGCCTCTATGAGGTATAGGTATCCTAATGTGTTACCGAGTAGTTGTTTCATTTTTATGATGGTTGAGTAGTGAGGATGACTACAATGTTATGGGTTGGTAACTCCCTCATATAGTGATATACTCTAGAAATCCTTGGCTCCCCTATTAGTTCATGGGATCATTAGAATTTTTTTGATGTATTCATGTATCAAGAATATGTTTGGGAGTTTGGGGACTTCCGGTGCACATGATGCACTAGGTGTGTCTACATTAATTAGCTACTATTAAATAGTGAGGATTAGTAGTTTGAGATCCACTTTATAGATGGTTGGAATCACCTTTTATAGAATATATTGGACACAAGACTAAATTTTTGTTCTTATAATAGATGTGGAGGGGTCACCCCAATGGTAGTATGGGTTAGGGAGCACCTCTATGGAATGGGATACATGTGACCCTTCCATTGGTCTGATAACCCCCTTGAGAATAATATAATTCTTCAATTGTTGGTCTCTATCATTGATTAGATTATGGATTCATGTATTGATAACCTGGATGTTTATGTCTTTCATTTATGGATTAATGAAATTTTTTGAGAATAATTATATGACAGCGCATAATTCACGCTCAAATTTACCCAAGAGATGAAGGTAGAACGGTTCTTTTAGTTTAGCTTGGGTTATCGAATCCTCGAATACCTAAGAAGTATCCTACAGACACACACATTCTATGGATTGTTTTTTGCTATAAAGTGGAAAAGTTGGGTTGATTTTTATGGGTTTAAGGTATCACTATCATATTTAAGTTATTTCAAATTAAGATAATGAGTTGATCCTAGGTTATTGCTTGGGGTGGAATGGATGAATTCCTTTTTTAATGATTTCAATTTCTTATATTTGATATGGGTTAACTTAAGAAGATAAAACAACATCATCACTTACTAGTGTAATACCTACACCATTATATACTAATCACTTATACACTTGAAGGATCAATGTTTTGAGCACCTCAAGTTAAAGGGTCATGTTATCACTTGAAGTGTGTGGCCTTAAATTCAACAAGGATGAAGGAGTTTAAATATCTTCAAACAAAATTCTCAATTAAAATAAGTGATTAGAAATTATAGGAGTGAGAAATAACATCCAAACCAGCCTCTTTCTACTCCCTTGTATCAACCCATAAATAGATATCCCTCTATTGATTTTATGGTTTCAATGGAAGCTGAAAATAGACTCATGAGGGAGGATTTGGAGAAGTAAAAAAACATTAAAAAGAAATAAATCACTTCACCGTTGTGGGAATAATATCACAAGGTATGGTGAGAATAAATTCACACCTTAAGGAAATGATATCAAAGTGATAAGAAGAAAAATAGAATAAGAGGAAAGGAAGAAATTTTATTGATAACTAAGGTGAATCTAATAAATTACATGAGAAAGAAGAACGTTACAAAGCCAAATCAACATAATAGTATTACCATTAAAACAAAGCTCCAAGGATCCCCAACTCCTTCACCACCACTACCTTAAATATGAATCTCAAGAGGCATGGGTCAAACTCACAACAATACAAAGCATCCAAGCTGATTATGGTAGGCCTAGTGTGCTGGAAAATAAGGGAGAGCGGACTTCTTTATCCTTGACCCGAGGTGGCATTTTGCTTTCATCCACCGAACAGACGTGTCTAAATGGCCTTCTAGATGGACGAAGTGGAGTGGGTCATAGAATAAAAAAGTGACATTCCAGATGTCTCCTATATCTCGGTAACACTTCATCCCAAATGGATATGTGGTTTCCAAGATATGATTAAATTTGTTTTCTATTTGTCTGGGAGGTAGAATGTGGACTAGAATTTTATCTCTAAATTGGTCTGCCTGAATAAACACAATGGAAGTCGAATTATCATGTGATATTGCAGTATTATATGTTTTGATATGTTTCGTCTATCATCCCACCAAATGTGGGATTTAGTGTGTCTGTATTTTGGGCCCCACATTCTCATTAGTGAGCTGGTTTCCAATCTACCTTCTCTAGAATTGTTTCCTTTCATCAAAAAATATCCCCATATTCCTTTATTAATCCTTCATGGATCCCTGAATGAATAATGTTCACATTGAAATGTAGACAAATTTCCTAAAATATCAAATTAAAATATGGATAATTACATTCCGTAAAATCAGATGAATCATTGGGCCTAAATTGGTGTACATTAGGCATGAAGTGCACGAATAATTAGAATGGATGTTCAAAATTAAAATTCACTAAATCTGGACAATAAGATTAAAAATTAACATCTAATACCATTAAAATTTAATTAAAATACATATTTTTATTGGCTAATAACACCCCCCAACTTGTGATTTTCTAGCCCCAAGCAAAATGTATCTCAACAATATGAAGTTCAAATTAAAAACATTTTAATACACAATGATCACCAAAAAACCCTTATACCAAAAAATCATGAAACCCATAAAGATATTTTAATACATTATAGTTTCATAGGAATATCCCAATCCTAAGCCCATTCTTTTGTTCAAATTTGTCACCGTATTTCATTCAATATAAATTAAGAGTGATGATGTATTGTGCATCACATTAGACATGGGGGTTCATCATTATTCAAGAGGGAAATGATGGAAGCGCTAGGTGGAATCACATATCAATATTAAGATGAGTATTCAAATTTTTTTATTGTATTTTTTTTCAATTTTTCGATGTTAATTGAAATTGCACTCAAAAGAGTCAACCCCTCTAGCGAGACTGCCGATGACTCCCAAGCTCAAAGACCTTAGAGCACCAAGTGAAGCCCACAGACTCAGGAATCATCTTGAGTTAACTCAGTCAAAAAAATTAAAATTACCAAAAATAAAGATACAATTAATAACTATGGGCCCAAAAACTATGGAGTCATGATCCCCAAGTGCCGAAAGCCACGAATTAGGTCATTTCAATGCTCTATGCGCAAATTTATTTTTTAACTTTTTTTTATTGAATAATCATATTAAAATTAAAATTACCACCAAACCTATGGTATTTATTTGGGGGTCCCTATTAACTCAAACTAATACTCTTTATCCAAAGTACGTGCGTTGTGATTTTTTTATTTGGATGAAAATATAAACCTTAAAATATCACATTAGACAACCACACTTTACAAAATCTATTCTCATGAAATTTTACATGGATCAAAATCAAAATTAGGGCATGTGAAATTATTTGATATTCAGTTTCAAAGTGTACAATGTCTATTATCATCTTCACGTTTGAAGAAAATTTTCCTTCCATTAAGGCACACTTTTTTTTCAAATCATTTATTTTTTTGACACAAAAGCAATTTTATTTTATCTCCCCCCCAAAACATAACATAAAATTATCACCAGTATTTAATGAAAATAAAATTTAGAAGGGGGTAGAGGTAGAGAATGGGAGTTCAAAAAAGAAATTTAATATGAGGATCATGGAATGATTTCACCTGGTGGTTGAACTTGAAATTCTTATTTCTCCCTTTTATTCCTTTGATATCGATGTCACTCTGAGAATTCCCTAGTGGAAAAAAAGGAAAAAAACAAAAAAACAAAAAAACTATATATATTTATATTTATATAATAATTAAAGTAAAATATATGTATATATAAAAAATTATATAATAAGGAAGCACAATAAGTTGCAGGTCAGTGGTAAGTGCACGCCCTTGTCTCCCTTTGGTCCCAGGTTCGATTCCCCACGACTTCTCCGGTTGTGACGGGGTTTGACCCATGAAGTAAGACATATCCTTTTATTATTATTATTATATTTTTATTTAATTTTTGGTATACTTATTTTATCCTACAAACACATAAAAATGAAATAAAATTAACTGATTATACATTGTCTTCTTTTCAAATTTCTGGGTAAGGTATTACTCAAGGATCACACCACGTGACACAGATGAATATGGAGCTCCCCTTTCGTACTCATCCATACTCATAATAGAAGAACATGTCAATAGTCTATATTTTTTTTAAATATCAAAATGATACATTAATCCTATTTTTTGAAAAAAAAGATGATTCGCATTGATGAAAACCACAGGTTGCTTCCTGTGCAGCGCTTTGGTTTAATGTCGCTAGCTCGACTTAGACTCTTAATTATTTTTGTATTTTATTCATCTAAGGTTGGTTCACACAAGTTTTCCTCATATAAATTTTTTTGGAATGGTTCAATGAATGGTCTGACTCTCTGACCAATAACTTTAAAGGTATGACCATTGGTGGGATCTTGAATTTCTACAGCCCCATAGGGGTACACCTTATGCACTATGTATGGACCTGACCATATAGACCGTAACTTTCCCAGGTGTAAATGAAATTTAGAACTATGCAAAAGAATAGGTTTACCTTGTACAATGTGTTTGGTTTTAATATTTCGAGATTGTTAGTCTTGTACATTAGCTTTTTTGATCCTTGAATTTTCATAAGCCTCCATCCTAAGTTCGTTAAGTTCATTGAGATCTAATTTCCTTTTTGTTTCAGCTGATGAGAGGTCATAATTAATTTTCATAATTTCCTAAAAGGACTTATGTTCAATCTCCACTAGCAAATGGCATGCTTTACCATAAACCAACAAATTTGGGTACATTACTAAAATGGTTTTATATGCAGTTTTATAGGACCAAAGAGCATCTAAGAGTTTCTCGGACTAGTATTTCCTAGAAGGATTGACAGTTTTTTCATGAATATTCTTAATCTCCCTATTTTCTTACTTAGAATTACCATTCTTTTGAGGATGGTACGTAGTGGAAAATTTATGAGAAATACCATACTTAGACATGAGTGGATAGAATGGACGGTTGCAGAAATGGGTTCCTCAATCACTGATGATAGTCCTAGGAATTCCAAATCATGAAAATATGTGCTCTTTCAGAAATCGGATCCCAACATGATGGTCATTATACTCAGTGGGAATAGATTAAACCCATTTGGAGACATAATCAATAGCTAAGAGGATGTAGAGGTATCCCCTAGAGTATGGGAAAGGAACCATGAAAATGATTCCCTAGCAATCAAATATTTCAATCACTAAGATGGGAGAAAGTGGAATTTGATTACTTTTTGTGATTGACCCAAATTGTTGACACTTAGGATAGATTTTAAAAAATGTGAAAGAGTCCCTTGAGTGGGTGGTCCAAATGAGACCACACTGGAGAATCTTAGTAGATGTTTTCTTAGAGGAAAAGTGACCTCTACATGCCTCACTATGACAACATTTTACGATGGAATCTTGTTCAAATTCTGGGACAAACCTCCTAATCACTTGTTCAGGGCAGAACATATAGATTTATGGATCCTAAAAAACATAGTGTCTAACATCAGAAAGTAATTTCCTTCGATCTTGAGTCCCTAAGAATTTTGGAATGACTCCTGTAACTAATAAATTGGCTATGTCTGCATACCAAGGGCAGTCACTCACAGAGTATAGGTGTTCATCAGGGAATGAATCAGACACAAAAAAGTGATTTGATCTATCTTTTAATTCCATCCTAGAGAGATGATCAGATAGAACATTTTCAACACCCTTTTTATCCTTTATTATGAGGTCAAATTCTTGTAAGAGAAGGACCCACCTAATCAGTCTATCCTTGGAATCTTGTTTTTGGAAGAGGTATTTTAGTGCAGAATGGTCAGTGAACACATTGTTGGGGGGATCCTAAGAGGTAGGACCTAAACTTCTCTAAGGAAAACACAATTGAAATTAATCCATTTTAAGTGGTGGTGTAGTTGATTTGGAAATCATTTAACGATTTTCTTGCATAAGAAATGACATGAGTATTTTAATAACAATGTTGTCCTAACACAGCTCCAACAGCAAAGTCACTAGCATCACACTTATGTTTGAAAGGAATGTTCCACTTTGAAGATTTCATGATGGGAGGAGAGGTGAGCGATGATTTTGGAGTAGATAATGTACCCTCAAAGATTTATGTCCAAACAAATGGAGAATCCTTTACTAGGAGAGCAAAAAGGGGACAAGAGATTGAACTAATTTCCTTGATGAATATTCAATTGAAACCAGCATGTCCTAATGAATTCATCACTTTCTTGACAGTTTTGGATGATGGAAGTTGATGAATTATGTCAACCTTGGCTTTATCAACTTCAACCCCCCTACCTGAGACCAGAGGGCCTAGAACTAGTCCCTCTTTAACCATGAAATGGAATTTTTTCCACATTAGGACCAGATTATTTTCTTCACATCTTGACAAGACTCTCTATACATTCTACGGACATCCCTCAACTGTATCCCCAAACATAGAAAAGTCATCGATGAAGACCTCTAGAAAATCCCCTACCGTGTCTAAGAAGATTCTCATCATGCACCGCTAGAAGGTTCCAGGGGCATTGCATAACCAGAATGACATGGGTTTGAAGGAAAAAATGCCGAATGGACATGGGAATGTAGTCTTCCCTTGATCTTATAGGGATACCTCAATTTGAGTATACCTAGAGTACCCATCTAAGAAACAGTTGAAGGCATGACCTGCCACTCTCTCTTGGACTTGGTCAATGAATGGTAAGAGGAAATGGTCCTTCTTGGTGAACAAGTTTATCTTCCTATAGTCAATGCAGACCCTCCATCTACTACTCACCCTAGTTGGAAGAATCTCTCCATCCTTATTAGTAATCACTGTGATTCCTGCCTTCTTGGGAACGACTTAGATTGGGCTGACCCACTCACACTCAGATATGGGATATATGATACCAACTTTTAACAATTTCAGAAGTTCTTTACTCACTAATTACAAGATATTAGGATTTAGTTGTCGTTGAGGTTGACGACATGGCTTTGAATTAGATTCCAAAACAATTCTATGTGTCCCGATAAGTGGTTTAATCCCAGTAATATCTGATTGGGTCCAACCAAGGGCTTTCTTATGTTTCCTGATGACATCTAGAAGCATCCTCTCAAGATTTTCTTCCAGATAAGAAGAAATGACAATAGGAAGGGATTGATTGTCCCCTAGGAAGGCATAATTGAGTGCAGTGGGAAGTTCCTTCAATTCAATATCAGGTTGGTTCAAAATTTCAGCTGAAGATTGTGACATTGGAACAAGTTCAATATTGTTTCATAGAGTTTTAGATAGTATTGAATCCCCACATGTAGAAGTTTCAGCTACTAGATTGGCTTGATCATATTTAGGGAAGAAAGTTGGAGTGGTCTCCATGAATGTACATTCCTGAAAGGTTTCACTGATTGTTGGACCTAAGACTTCATCATAAGAGAATTTTTAAAATGATTCAATCCAAGGAGATCAAATTTATTCATGTGAACAAAGGAAATCAGTCTCATCCTGAATTAAACATCCATCAAATATTCCTTGATGTTCTACGGATTCATTATCAATGCTTCCTATCATGTTTAATTCATGAATGTCCTCTTCATCCCCTATTTGTGAGCTTTCATTATAGATGTTCAAATCTAGACTCATGTTTCCAAAAGTGATGGTCATGTAACCATTTGAAACTCGGATAACAGAGTTTATTGTTGCAAGGAAGGGATGACCAAGGATGATTGGGGTTTGTTCCTTATTTCCTTATTTTTGATGGTTATCGAGGACAATGGAGTCAGCATGGTAGATAAATTTTCCAACCATTACCATAACTTCCTTTAAAATCCCCATTGGGACCCTAATGATACAATCAGCAAGTTGAAGTGTGATAGATGTGTGTTGGAGCTCTTCTACGCCTAACTGGAAGTACACAACATAGGTAATGAGATTTACAGCAGCACCTAGGTCATATAAGGCCTTCACAACTTTGCTCTCCCCTAGTTCAACATTCATGTAAGGGAATACTGAGTCTTTAAACTCAGGAGGAATGGTCCCTTGAATGGTGGTACTCACATTAGCTGCTAAAATGACTAGGTTTTTATGTAAAAATTTTCTTTTAAAAGTGCATAAGTCCTTAAGGTACTTTGATTTGGAAAGTATGGTTTGGATTGCATCGAGAAGGGGAATGTTCAACTTGACTTGTGAGAAAATTTCCCTCAATGTTTCACTCAATTTAGTCTTGGTTTTCCCCCTCATGCATTGAGGAAATGGATCAGGTTGTGGGGTTTCTTGTTGAAGAGTTGTTTCTTTCACTTTGTTATCAGTTTCCTCAGTTTGATCTAGTGGTTTATTTGAATTTTCATTAGATTTTTAAGCTTCACGTGGTTTCTGACTTATCTTTTCTGGTTTCTCAATTTATTTCCCACTTCTTAAAATAGGCATAGCCTTTAGTTGTTCATGTGTTTTTTGAGTACAAATTGACTCTCCCCTAGAAGTTTATGATTGTACTTCCTGTTTAGGTAAGGGTACATTTCCAGTTTTGATGGTCTGAGGTTCTTGTTTTAGGGAGGAGACTTTCAAGTTTATCCTTTCCATTTTTTTCAAAATTTTTCTAGTAGGTTTTGAGGAACATTTTGGGTTGGTTCTTGAGAAGGTTGGTTTATCCTAGGAGGATATTTTGGAGATGGGATGGTTTGTTGAAAATGGACCAGTGGCTGTTGATATTGGATAGGTTGGGTTTGGAACTAGTTATGGGTTTGGTAGTCTTGATGGGGGTAAGGATTTTGTCCCTGTGGTTGGTTAGGTTGCTGGTTATCTTTCCAGTAGAGGCCTGGGTGGTCATTATACCTTGGGTTGAAGGTGTTTTGGTATTGAAGATTTTGAAAGTTCAAAGCTTTTACATCTATTGGTGGTCCTCTTTAAAGAACATCATGGATGGATGGAATGGTTGGGAAGTTGTCTATCTTATGGTCATTTTTTGTCTCAAATTGTGCAAATAGGGTCTACAGTTTGGATTTCATGGAATTTCTTAAGTTCTATCTCTTCATCCTTCCTAGAGAGTGCTTCGAGTTTTTTCCTACGGCTTTCCTCTTCTCTAAGTGTATGAATTCCAGTAGTTCTTAGTAGATTTTCAGAATAAGGTGATGTTCCCCATGTTTGGTTGTGTTCATCAAGGAATTCTAGATACTCGTAAGCATTATTTGGGGCTTTGTTTTTAAATGTTCCATTACACATCATTTCAATGAATTATTTGTTCCCCGAACCCAACACCTCATAGAAAACTCTCAATTGTTCAGGAATAGTAAAACCGTGGTGTGGAACCCTGTTTAGAGTGTCTATGAACCTCTCCCATATTCCATAGAATGAATCTCCCTCTTTTTGAAAAAAAAATGGATGCTCTTTATAAGTGCAATTTTTTTGTGGTGGGGAAAGTATTTTTTGTAGAATCATCTTTGTAGTTGGTCCCAAGAGTTGATGGATGATGTTCTCAAATTTTTTAGCCAATTTTTATCTTGATCCTGTAAAAAAATCTAATATCCTCAACTTAGATGATTCTAGTTGATGTGGGGGACACATGGTTCCTACAATGTCATTGAACTCTTTATCGTGAAGGTAGGGAATCTCGGACTCCATTCCATGGAAAGTGGGAAAGTGGTTTAGGACATGGGGTTTAAAGATGTAGTTGTAATCTCCTAGGGAGTTTTGTCTAATGAATGAGGGGGCACTGGTGCACGCACGTGTGAGGTAGTCATTCACGGTTTGATCGACCGCATTCCCCACGTTTTGGGCTCATTCATTTGGATTTCCATTTTGGTTGCCACCCAGGTTTATGAGTTGGTTTCATTCAAGAAATTCCTTTGAAATAGGCACAATTTTGGACTCTGGAATATCCAGAGGATTCGAATCTAAGGGAAACAATCCCCTAGGTTCACTTTAATCCCCAACCCTAGGACTTTCCACCCTAAATATACGGTTTGATTGATCACAGGTGTAGGCGGACATGTGCCAAAAAAATGATAAAGGGACAAGATAAGAGATCATGGGTGAGAATAGAAGAAATGGTTAAGAATATAATGGGTGTTGATATGACTTACATGGGTCCATGACAATGGCACCAAAATTTGATTCATGCTCAAATTTACCCAAGAGATGATGTTAGAACGGTCCTTATAGTTTAGCTTGGGTTATCAAATCTTCAGAGACCTAAGAAGTAATATACAGACACCCACATTCTATGGATTGTTTTTGGTTATGAAGTGGAGAAATCAGGTTGATTTTAGATGGGTTTAAGGTATCTCTAATAGGTTTAAGTTAATTCAAATTATGATAATGAGTTGTTCCTAGGTTATCGCTTGGGTTGGATTGGATGAATTCATTTTTTAATGATTTCAATTTCTTATATTTTTAGATGGGTTAATTTAAGAAGATCAAAAAACATCATCACTTAATATTTTAAAACCTAAACCATTTAATACTAATCACCAATACACTCGAATGATCAACGTTTTGAGAAATTCAAGGTAAATGTCTGTATTATCACTTGTATTATGTGACCTTATATTCAACAAGGATGAAGGAGTTTAAAGATCTTCAAACAATATTCGCAATTAAAATAAGTGATTATAAATTAATGGATTGAGAAATAACATCCAAACCATCCCCCTGATACTCTCTTGATTCAACCCATAAAGAATTATCCCTCCATTGATTCTATTGTTTCAATGGAAGCGTAAAGTAGACTCATTAGGGAGGAATTGAAGAAGTAAAAAAACATTAAAAAGAAAGCAATCACTCTACCGTTGTGTGAAGAATATCACAAGTTATCGTGTGAATATATTTACACAATAAGGAAATGAAATAAAATAGATAATAAGAAAAGTATAATAAGAGGAAAGGAAGAAAGTTTATTGAGAACTAAGGTTATTCAAAAAACTTACATGAGAGAGAAGAACGTTATAAAGCCAAATCGACATAATAACATTACAATGAAAAAAAATCTCCAAGGATCCCCAACTCCTTCACCACCACTACCTAAAATATGAATCTCATGAGGCATTGGTAAAACTCCCAACAGTACAAAGAATCTAACTTGATTATGGTAGGCCTAGAGTGGTGGAATTTATGGGAGAGTGGACTTCTTTATCCTTGACCCGAGGTGGCATCCAGCTTTCATCCACCAAACAGACATGTCTAAATTTCATTCTAGATGGTCGAATTCGAGTCAGACATAAAAGAAAAAAGTTAATTACAGGATTTATCCTAGCTCTCTGTAGAATTTCATCCCAAATGGA
Source organism: Viscum album (assembly GCA_963277665.1). Taxonomy (NCBI): domain Eukaryota; kingdom Viridiplantae; phylum Streptophyta; class Magnoliopsida; order Santalales; family Viscaceae; genus Viscum; species Viscum album. The sequence continues at coordinate 112,444,240 of OY728139.1, read as the reverse complement.
TATATGGTTTACGAGATATGATTACATTTCTGGGCTGTTTTTCTTGGCCGCAGAATTTTGACCTGACTTTTATCTCTAAATTAGGCTACCTGAATAACAACAATGGAGGCCAAATTCGCATTGTCACATGAATAATTATATGTTTTGGTATGTCTATTCTATCATCCCAAGAATTTTGGGCTTCAGTGGGTATATATTGTGGGCATCACATTCTCATCAGTGGGCTGGTTTCCAATCTGCCTTCTCCAGAATTGTTTCCATTCATCACCAAATATCCCCATCTTCCTTTATGAATCCTTTATTGATCCCTGAATGAAAAATGTTCATATTTAAGTTTAGATAAATTTCACAAAATATCAAATTAAAATATGGATAACTAAATTCATTAAAGTCAGATGAATCATTGGGCCTAAATTGGTGTACATTAGGCATGAAGGACCTGAATGATGAGAATGGATGATCAAAATTTAAATTAACTAACTCAAGCCCATAAGATCAAAAATGAACATTTAATAACATTAAAATATAATTAAAATATGTATTTTTATTTGCTAATCAGAGCATCAAGAGAAATACCCTATGGGTTGGGTCAGTGGTGTTATTGGTACATGTAGAGTAGCATATGGTTTGGTATATTTCCCATTGGTATGAGATTTTCCTAAATAGATCTTTAGGTTCCATAGGGTTAATTGGGGATTTAGTCCCACATGTGAACTGATGTGGTTTGAAATTAGTGATGTGTTTACCTGAGATAAATTTGGTGCATATTTTACATATGGGAAGGTAGGTTTTCATTCCCTAAGGCTGATGAGGAAATTTGATTTTCTCCACTAAGGAATGTGATTTTATCAATGATTCCTTATTTACTATAACTAGTATACATTTGGGGTTATCTCTTTTATTTTTTCTATGATATATGGAAGGGATCATATTGTATGGTTAATAAGAAAATTATTTCCATGCTGTTGATTTTACCTTGATAGGTTTGTCTGGCTATACATCTTATCCCTCAACACAAACCTACTTCAATTTTCCCTTTTTTCAATGAATCATACTATTTATTTTTATACTCACCTATACATGGTCCTCACTCCCACACAAAATATTGTGTGTGGATGAAACATAGGATTGAGAGATATGGATTGTTTGTAGTTGTAATGTTGAATATTAGTTTGAGATAGGTAGTATTCATCTATGGAAGTTCTCAAGACAAAGTTAGAACTACATGGTGATACACTGTGACCATTTTCATTATATCATTGTCTTATCTTTTTGTTTTGGAATTTTATTTTTTCATATCCTTTTCAATAATTTATTATATCCATCCAAGATAAGAAATAATTTTATTTGAGACCTTTTACATGATATAAACATTAAAATTTATTATTACTAATATCCCAAGTACTAAAAGGTTCAGTTTTTTTAATAATTGATGAAAATAATCTTATTTTATAATAATTGACACTATTTCTCCATAAAGGAACCATAGTGGACCATCTACTTTTCATCACAATAGTAAGACTCATTCTCATAACCTATGGAATGAAAATATAAGATAAGGGTTATATCACACACTTTTTAATGGGTTAATAAACATTTTATCTATAATGAGTTCATAATAATAATTTAAAATATGAGAATAAGATAAATATCATAACCTCATGGTTGATAAACATAAAACATAAGTGATATTAAAAGTACATGGAAGAAGAACCTAAATCCATAAAATATCAAAATGGAAACATGATAGCTATAACATGGATTATAATAATTAAACATAACCCTTAAATTATTTGAGAATAAGATCATAATGGACAATATATTTATACAATGGAACAAACATTATTTTCGGGAAATATTACATTCATGAGCCACACAATAAGTAAACATATTTATGAGAAAATATAATTTATTCAGGAATAGTTATCTCAAGAGTTATAAAATTTTAATCAATACATTGGAGAATGATATTGGACCCCACCGACCACTTATCTATACTTACATGTTCCACTTAAAATTCATTCACTTTTCAAATTTTAAGGAACCCATGGAAATAAAATGGGATTCACAAATCTTCCAAATTAAAAAAAAATTAACTTCTCGAATCATAAAGTACTCAAACAAATAAAATTGGTTTCATAAAATTTAAAAATAAATATAATTTAAAATTCACAAATAAACCATAAAAATATAAAATGGGTTTCAAAGAACATGAAAAAATTCAAATCTTTAACCTTTCATGATGAACCCATGGAAATACAAATGGATTTCATAAGACAACCAAATGGTATACAGCAACATCCCGAATTAAATAATTTTATAATGGCAACATGACCAAACAAAATACTCACATAATTAATAAAAATATGCAGTAAAAATTTAATCATCACTCCATTGGATAAATATCATTTATATATAATTAAAAAAATCATAACCATTGTTTTTTGAAAAAAAAATTATTCATCATCATAGACTCATAATAATGAGTCTCTACTAAAAAATCTAATTTCTAGATTAATTAAAATTAAGAAATTATCGAAAATTAATACTGTTAAAAATATTCTCTTCAGAAAAAAAAAGAGAACATCATTCAAATTATAAATTCCTCGAACAACGCAGTTCAGTAAAAAATATTATGACTCAAAGAAGGGAGTTTGAGTTACTGAGTCCATTATCATTACACTTAATTACCATGATAGTCATATAACCACATGTATCGTAAATAAAAAAATATTAATTACCTATTTTGTAAACTTATTTAAATAAACTTCCACTTATACTATTCAGTGATAATGGTTCCCTTCGGGTATTAGATTGTGTTGATCTCTTTTCAACAACCAGTGTTCATAATCGTGAGTATTTTGGAAAGGTTTTGTAAAATCAGAGATAGTGTTCCTTTTTAACCAAAATTGTTTCATTTTAAAAAGGTTAATGATGCTACAAAATGATGTTTTATAAAGGCGTATAATGGTATAACTTCATTTAATTGGAGTTTTAGTCGCATTTCGTGAAGAAAAAAATGGCAATGAAAAAGGTTTGGTTGATTTATCGATATCGATGAATTACCTTATAATGATCATTAAATTTTATATTATCTAAAAAATAATTTTTAAATTATATATAATACATATATGTATATATTATAAAAAATCCCAAAAATATAAGCTAAATCCACCAATATTTAAATCAAGTAAATTGAAGCATGTTTTTTTTGTGGGGGTAGTCTTCACAATGCACAATTCATGTTTCATTTTTCATAATTGAATGGGGAAGGGTAGTTAATAAATGTTGCACCAATATAATAACATACAAGTATAATAATGTCAATAGTGTTATCATTTTACGATGTAGAAATGAATTTTCATGAAGAAGAAAAGCACATAATGAAATTGATAAGATAACGAGAGGTTATGAAGTTATTCCCACCTATTATATTATATCCTTTTCGAAGAGGAAGAAAATATTTAGGGATTCTTATTTTGAGAAGATAGGAATGTAAAAAAGGTGGGTAGTAGTGTATATTAAAGGTCTTAGTATGTTTTGGGCTAAATTAAGGGGTTTTGGTGGGGGCTGATGTAAGGAGAGGAGTTCCCCATTTATATGTGAAATTATATGACATTTCTGTAAATACCAAAAAAATTTCCATTATGGATAGACATTATCATGGAAAATGGATCCAAAATGGATAAATAGTATATAAGAGAATATATACAGTTTATCCACACCTAAACCACTCAATTAAATTTTTTTAACATGTTTGTCCCCTTAAATATTAGGATACTCATTTTTTACCATTTTTTATTTTCCCCATAGTATCAAGTTTTCATTGAGGTAATTATATTTTATACCCAGAGTACCCATCTAAGAAACACTAGAAGGCATGACCTTCCACTCTCTCTTGGACTTGGTCAATGAATGGTAAGAGGAAATGGTTCTTCTTGGTGAACAAGTTTATCTTCCTATAGTCGATACAGACCCTTCATCCACTACTCACCCTAGTTGGAAGAATCTCTCCATCCTTATTAGTAATCACTATGATTCCTGCCTTCTTGGGAACCACTTAGATTGGGATGACCCACTCACACTCAGATATGGGATATATGATACCATATTTTAACAATTTCAGAAGTTCTTTTCTCACTAATTACATGATATTAGGATTTAGTTTCCATTGAGGTTGACGGCATGGATTTGAATTAGATTCCAAAACAGTTCTATGAGTCTCGATTAGTGGTCTAATCCCAGGAATATCAGATTGGGTCCAACCAAGGGATTTCTTAACTTTCCTGATGACATCTAGAAGCATCCTCTCATGATTTTCTTCAAGAGAAGAAGAAATGACAATAGGATGGGTTTGATTGTCCCCTAGGAAGGCATACTTGAGTGCAGTGGGAAGTTACTTGAATTCAATATCAGGTTAGTTCAAAATTTCTGCTGAAGATTGGGACATTGGAACAAGTTCAATTTTGTTTCCTAGAGTTTTAGATTGTATTGAATCCCCACATGTAGAAGTTTTAGCTACTAGATTGGCTTGATCATATTTAGGGAAGAAAGTCGGAGTGGTCTCCATGAATGTACATTCCTGAAAGGTTTCACTGATTGTTGGACCTAAGACTTCATCATAAGAGAATTTTGAAAATGATTTAATCCAAGGAGATCAACTTCATTCATGTGAACAAAGGAAATCAGTCTCATCCTGAATTAAACATCCATCAAATATTACTTGATGTTCTATGGATTCATTATCAATGCTTCCTGTCATGTTTAATTCATGAATGTCCTCTCCATCCCCTATTTGTGAGCTTTCATTATAGATGTTCAAGTCGAGACACATGTTTCCAAAACTGATGGTCATGTAACCATTTTAAACTCGAATAACAGAGTTTATTGTTTCTAGGAAGGGATGACCACGAATGATTGGGGTTTGTTCCTTATTTCCTTATTTTGGATGGTTATCGAGGACAATTAATTCAGAAGGGTAGATAAATTTTCCAACCATTATGACAACTTCCTTTAAAATCCCCTTTGGGACCCTAATGCTACAATCAGCAAGTTGAAGTGTGACAGATGTGTGTTGGAGCTCTTCTACGCCTAACTGGAAGTACACAACATAGGTAATGAGATTGACAGCAGCACCGAGGTCATATAAGGCCTTAACAACTGTGTTCTCCCCTAGTTCAACATTCATGTAAGGGAATCCCGAGTCTTTAAACTCAGGAGGAATGGTCCCTTTAATGGTGGTACTCACATTAGCTGCCAAAATGACTTGGTTTTTATGTAACAATTTTCTTTTAAAAGTGCAGAAGTCCTTAAGGTACTTTGATTTTTCAAGTATGGTTTGAATTGCATCGAGAAGGGGAATGTTCAACTTGACTTGTGAGAATATTTCCTTCAATGTTTCACTCAATTCAGTCTTGGTTTTCCCTCTCATGCATTGAGGAAATGGATCAGGTTGTGGGGTTGTTTTTTGAAGAGTTGTTTCTTTCACATTGATATCAGTTTCCTCAGTTTGATCTAGTGGTTTATTTGAATTTTCATTAGATTTTGAAGTTTCACGTGGTTTCTGACTTATCTTTTTAGGTTTCTCAATTGATTTCCCACTTCTTAAAATAGGCATATCCTTTAGTTGTTCATGAGTTTTTTTTGTACAAATTGACTCTCCCCTATAAGTTTAGGATGGTACTTCCTGTTTAGGTAAGGGTGAATTTCCACTTTTGATGGTCTGTAGTTCTTGTTTTAGGGAGGAGACTTTCAAGTTTATCCATTCCATTTTTTCAGAATTTTTCTAGTAGGTTTTGAGGAACATTTTGGGTTGGTTCTTGAGAAGGTTGGTTTATCCCAGGGGGATATTTTGGAGATGGTATGGTTTGTTGAAAATGGATCGGTGGCTATTGATATTGGATAAGTTGGGTTTGGAACTAGTTATTGGTTTGGTAGTTCTGATGGGGGTAAGGATTTTGTCCTTGTGGTTGGCTAGGTTGCTGGTTATCTTTCCAGTGGAGGCCTGGGTGGTCATTATACCTTGGGTTGAAGGTGTTTTGTTATTGAGTATTTTTAAAGTTCAAAGCTTTTACATCTGTTGGAGGTCCTCTCAAAAGAACATCATTGATGGATGGAATGGTTGGGAAGTTTTCTACCTTATGGTCATTTTTCTCTCAAATTGTGCAAAGAGGGTCTACAGTTTTGATTTCATGGACTTTCTTAAGATCTATCTCTTCATCCTTCCTAGAGAGTGCTTCGATTTTATCCCTAAGGCTTTCCTATTCTCTAAGTGTATGAATTCCAGTAGTTCTTAGTGGATTTTTAGAATAAGGTGAAGTTCCCCATGTTTGGTTGTGTTCATCAAGGCATTCCAGATACTCGTAAGCATCATTTGGGGCTTTGTTTTTAAAGGTTCCATTACATATCATTTCAATGAATTATTTGTTCCTCGAACCCAACACTTCATAGAAAACTCTCAATTGTCCAGGAATAGAAAAACCATGGCGTGGAACCCTGTTTAGAGTTTCTATGAACCTCTCCCATCTTCCATAGAATGACTCTCCCTCTTTTTCAAAAAAAATTGGATACTCTTTATAAGTACAATTTTTTTGTGGTGGGGAAAGTATATTTTATTGAATCATCTTTGTAGTTGGTCCCAAGAGTTGATGGATGATGGTCTCAAATTTTTTATCCAATTTTTATCTTGATCCTTTAAAGAAAAATCTAACATCCTCAACTTAGATGATTCTAGTTGATGTGGGGGACACATGGTTTCTACAATGTCATTGAACTCTTTAACATGAAGGTAGGGAATCTTGGACTCCATTCCATGGAATGTGGGAAAGTGGTTTATGACATGGGGTTTAAAGATGTAGTAGTAATCTCCTAGGGAGTTGTGTCTAATGAATGAGGGGGCACTGGTCCAGGAACGTGTGAGGTAGTCATTCACGGTTTGATTGACCGCATTCCCCACGTTTCGGGATCCTTCATTTGGATTTCCATTTTGGTTGCCACCCAGGTTTATGAGTTGGTTTCTTTCATGAAATTACTTTGAAATAGGCTCAATTTTGGACTCTGGAATATCCAGAGGATTCGGATCTAAGTGAAACAATCCCCTAGGTTAACTTTAATCCCCAACCCTAGGACTTTCCACCCTAACTAGATGGTTTGATTGATCATGGGTGTAGGCGGACATGTGCCAAAAAAATGATAAAGGGACAAGATAAGAGATCATGGGTGAGAATAGAAGAAATGGTTAAGAATATAATTGGTGTTGAGATGACTTACTTGGGTCCCCAAAAATGGCGCTAAAATTTGATTCGTGCTCAAATTTACCCAAGAGATGAAGGTAGAACAGTCCTTATAGTTTATCTTGGGTTATTGAATCATCAGAGACCTATGAAGTAATATACAGAAACCCACATTCTATGGATTGTTTTCGGCTATGAAGTGGAAAAATATGGTTGATTTTAGATATGGTTAAGGTATCACTAAAAGGTTTAAGTTAAATTCAAATTAAGATAATTAGTTGATCCTAGGTTATCGCTTGGGGTGGATTGGATGAATTCCTTTTTTAATTATTTCAATTTCTTATATTTTTAGATGGATTAATTTAAGAAGATCAAAAAAACATCATCACTTACTATTTTAAAACCTAAACCATTTAATACTAATCACCTATACACTATAATGATCAACGTTTTGAGCAATTAAAGGTAAATGTTTGTATTATCATTTGAATTATGTGACCTTATATTCAACATGGATAAAGGAGTTTAAAGGTCTTCAAACAATATTCTCAATTAAAATAAGTGATTAGAAATTAATGGATTGAGAAATAACATCCAAACCATCCCCCTAATACTCTCTTGATTCAACCCTTAAAGAGTTATCCCTCCATTGATTCTATTGTTTCAATGGAAGCGGAAAGTAGACTCATTAGGGAGGAATTGAAGAAGTAAAAAAACATTAAAAAGAAAGAAATCACTCCACCGTTGTGTGAAGAATATCACAAGTTATCGTGTGAATAAATTCACACCATAAGGAAACGAAATAAAAATGATAATAATAAAAGTATAATAAGAGGAAAGGAAGAATGTTTATTGAGAACTAAGGTTATTCAAACAACTTACATGAGAGAGAAGAACGTTATAAATCCAAATCGACATAATTACATTAGAATGAAAAAAAGCTCCAAGGATCCCCAACTCCTTCACCACCACTACCTAAAATAGGCATCTCATGAGTCATTGGTAAAACTCCCAACAATACAAAGAATCTAACTTGATTATGGTAGGCCTAGAGTAGTGGAAATTTAAGGGAGAGTGGACTTCTTTATCCTTGACCTGAGGTGGCATCCATCTTTCATCCACTGAACAGACATGTCTAAATTTCATTCTAGATGGTCGAATTTGAGTCATACATAAAAGAAAAAAGTGAATTACCGGATTTATCCTAGCTCTCTGTAGAATTTTATCCCAAATGGATATATGGTTTACGAGATATGATTAAATTTCTGGGCTGTTTTTCTTGGCCGCAGAATTTTGCTCTGACTATTATCTCTAAATTGGGCTACCTGAATAACCACAATGGAGGCCAAATTCGCATTGTCTCATAAAGAATTATCTATTTCGGTATGTGTATTCTATCATCCCAAGAATTTTGGCTTCAATGGTTATATATTGTGGGCATCACATTCTCATCAGTGGGCTTGTGTCCAATCTGCCTTCTCCAGAATTGTTTCCATTCATCACCAAATATCCTCATCTTCCTTTATTAATCCTTCATTGATCCTTGAATAAAAATGTTCGTATTTACGTTTAGATAAATTTCCCAAAAAATCAAATTAAAATATGGATAATTAAATTCTTTAAAATCAGATGAATCATTGGGCCTAAATTGGTGTACATTAGGCATGAAGGGCATGAATGATGAGAATGGATGATCAAAATTTAAATTAACTAACTCAGGCCCATAAGATCAAAAATGAACATTTAATAACATTAAAATGTAATTAAAATATGTATTTTTATTGGCTAATCAGAGCATCAAGAGAAATACCCTATGGGTTGGGTCAGTGGTGTTATAGGTACATGCAGAGTAGCATATGGTTTGGTATATTTCCCTTTGGTATGATATTTTCCTAAATAGATCTTTATGTTCCATAGGGTTAATTGGGGTTTTAGTCCCACATGTGAACTGATGTGGTTTGAAAGTAGTGATGTGTTTACCTGAGATGAATGTGGTGCATATTTTACATATTGGAAGGTAGGTTTTCGTTCCCCAAGGCTGATGAGGAAATTTGATTTTCTCCACTAAGGAATGTGATTTTATCAAGGATTCCTTATTTACAATAACTAGTATACATTTGGGGTTATCTATTTTATTTTTTATATGATATATGGAAGGGATCATATTGTATGGTTAATAAGAAAATTCTTTCCATGCTGTTGATTTTACCTTGATAGGTTTATGTGGCTATACATCTTATCCCTCAACACAAACCTACTTCAATTTTCCCTTTTTTCAATGAATCATACTATTTATTTTTATACTCACCTATACATGGTCCTCATTCCCACAAAAAATATTGTGTGTGGATGACACATAGGGTTGGGAGATATGGAGTGTTTGTAGTTGTAATGTTTAATATTAGTTTGAGCAAGGTAGTATTCATCTATGGAAGTTCTGAAGACAGAGTTAGAACTACATGGTGATACCCTTTAGACCATTTTCATTATGTCATTGTCTTATCTTTTTGTTTTGGAATTTTATTTTTTCATATCCTTTTCAATAATTTATTATATCCAACCAAGCTAAGAAATAATTTTATTTGAGACCTTTTACATGATATAAACATTAAAATTTATTATTACTAATATCCCAAGTACTAAAAGGATCAGTTTTTTTAATAATTGATGAAAATCATCTTATTTTATAATAATTGACACTATTTCTCCATAAAGGAACCATAGTGGAACATCTTCTTTTCATCTCAATAGTAAGACTCATTATTATAACCTATGGAATGAAAATATAAGATAAGGGTTATATCACACACTTTTTAATGGGTTAATAAACATTTTATCTAGAATGAGTTCATAATAATAATTAAAAATATGAGAATAAGATAAATATCATAACCTCATGGTTGATAAACATAAAACATAAGTGAGATTAAAAGTACATGGAAGAAGAACCTAAATCCATAAAATATCAAAATGGAAACATGATAGCTATAACATGGATTATAATAATTCAACATAATCCTTAAATAATGTGAGAATAATATCATAATGAACAATATATTTATACAATGGAACAAACATTATTTGTGGGAAACTTTACATTCATGAGCCACACAATAAGTAAACATGTTTATGATAAAATACAATTTATTCATGAATAGTAATCTCAAGAGTTATAAAATTTTAATCAATACATTGGAGAATGATATTGGACCCCACCAACCACTCATCTATACTTACATGTTCAACTTAAAATTCATTCACTTTTCAAATTTTAAGGAACCCATGGAAATAAAATGGGATTAACAAATCTCCCAAATTTAAAAAAATTAACTTTTCGAATCATAAAGTACTCAAAGAAATAAAATTGGTTTCATAAAAATTAAAAATAAATATAATTTAAAATTCATAAATAATCCATAAAAATATAAAATGGGTTTCAAAGAATATGAAAAAACATTCAAATCTTTAACCTTTCATGATGAACCCATGGAAATCAAAATGGATTTCATAAGACAACCAAATGGTATACAACAACATCCTGAATTAAATCATTTTATAATGAAAACATGACCAAACAAAATACTCACATAATTAATAAAAATATGCAGTAAATTTAATCAGCACTCCATTGGATAAAGATCATTTATAGATAATTAAAAAAATCATAACCATTGTTTTTTGAAAAAAAAAATTTGTTCATCATCATAAACTCATAATAATGAGTCTCTACTAAAAATAATCAAATTTTTAGATAAATTAAAATTAAAAAATTATCGAAAAGTAATACTGTTAAAAAATATTCTCCCCAGAAAAAAAAAAGAAAACATAATTCAAATTATAAATTCCTCCAACAACGCAGTTCAGTAAAAAAATATTATGACTCAAAGAAGGGAGTTTGAGTTACTGAGTCCATTATAATTACACTTAATTACCATGATAGTCATATGACCAAATGTATCGTAAATAAAAAAATATAAATTAACTATTTTGTAAACTTATTTAAATAAACTTCCACTTATAGTATTCAGTAATAATGGTTCCCTTTGGGTATTAGATTGTGTTGATCTCTTTTCAACAACCAGTGTTCATAATCGTGACTATTTTGGATAGGTTTTGTAAAATCAGAGATAGTGTTCCTTTGTAACCAAAATTTTTTCATTTTAAAAACATTAATGATTCTACAAAATGATGTTTTATAAAGGTGTATAATGGTATAACTTCACTTAATTGGAGTTTTAGTCGCATTTCATGAAGAAAAAAATGGTAATGGAAAAGGTTTGGTTGATTTATCGATACCGATGAATTACCTTATAATGATCATTAAATTTTATATTATCTAAAAAATAATTTTTAAATTATATATATTACATATATATATATATATATATATATTAAAAAATCCCAAAATTTAAGCTAAATCCACCCATATTTAAATCAAGTAAATTGAAGCAAGTTTTTTATGTGGGGGTAGTCTTCACAATTCAAAATTCATGTTTCATTTTTCATAATTGAATGGGGAAGGGTGGTTAATAAATGTTCCACAAATATAATAACATACCTGTATAATAATGACAATAGTGTGATTATTTTATGAGGTAGAAATGAATTTTCATGAAGAAGAAAAGCACGTAATGAAATTGATAAGATAACGAGAGGTTATGAAGTTATTCCCACTTATTATATTATATCCTTTTCAAAGAGGAAAAAATATTTAGGGATTGTTATTTTGAGAAGATATGAATGTAAAAAAGGTGGGTAGTAGTGTATATTAAAGGTCATGGTATGTTTTGGGCTGAATTAAGGGGTTTTGGTGGGAGATGAAGGAGAGGAGTTCCCCATTTATATGTGAAATTATATGACATTTCTGTAAATATCCAAACTGTTTCCATTATGGATAGACATTATCATGGAAAATGGATCCAAAATTGAGAATTAGTATATAAGAGAATATATACAGTTTATCCACACCTAAACCACTCAATTAAATTTTTTTTAACATGTTTTTCCCTTTAAATATTAGGATACTCATTTTTTATCATTTTTGATTTTCCCCATAGTAACATGTTTTTGTTGAGGTAATTATATTTTATGACAAAAAATCTCTCTGAATAATACAGTAGCGTGTGTTGTACGCAACTTCGAGATTCTAACACACCACAACCAATCAAACTAGCCGTTATGAATAGTAATACCTACTTTTTAAAATTTTATACATATCTTTCAAAATGGAATTCATTTTTGGATTCGGAATATCGAAATTATCCTAGGGTGAAATTTTGGTACTTTCGGATAACTTTCATATTTTGATGAATAGTGAAAATTACTAAATTTTAATTAAAAACAACTTTTTTAATCGAAATAATTAATAGTGATAAATTATGAATTTGAGTGGTTTTAAAGTATATTTAGAATATTTTTTACCATTTAATACAGTTTTGTTCATTGGATGTAATTTCACAATTAAACCAGACATAAACAAGTGCCAATCTTTTGATAGTTATTATATCTTAAAAACACACTTTTTGTTTTAACAATAAGACTTAATTTTAAACTAATTTATGCCACATCTGTTTTTTGAATTTGGAAAAATGGATTCCATATTTGGAATCAGGATGTCCAAATTGTGTAAATAGGTATCTTTTATTTTTAGACATTTTGAATAATTACTTCGGTAAATATTTTATTTACCATGTTTAAAGGGTAAATCTTGTAAATAAGGGTTAACAAATAATATTATTACAATAATAAATTACCCTAAAACCTATCCTACCATTATAGGTGGATACATGTATGACCATGGACATCTTTGGTTTGATTTTGGGACCCCATGGAGCCACTTGTAAGTGAAAATGACACTTTCTTTTAATTAATTTAAATTAAATACAAAAATGACATAAGCATATATCTTTTAGACAAACAATTTTTACATAGGGTAATATATAATGGATTTTCAACTATAAATATTCATTAGAAATATAAAACGATTTCCTACATAATGATATTTTATTTATAATTTTTAGAAATTAAATAATTTAATTTATTTATGACACAATGGTGATGCAGTAATGTCCTAATTATTGAAAAATTTGAATAATTGATATTATAAATACCCAAATAAATGTAATTGGAGACTTTTTATAAATACCAATAATTTTATAGGTTAATATGACATGTTAGTATTGATTTAATTAACTTTTTTCTAAGTAATATTTCTGTTATGATCTTTAAAAAAATCAATTATTGAATAGTGTCAAAATTGACATAAAAGAGTTTTTTAAAACATATTATATTATTAATTGATATTAAATTCCTAAAAGTCTAAGGATCGTCCAAGAGACTTATGTCATGATATTTTTATCATTAATGGACCACGTGGGGGACTTTTGGAGGTATATAGTAAGTCTATTAACTATATAATATAAAAATACAAAGTGACATGGTAAGTGTGAAACTTATTAACTAAGAGTTAAAACTAAAAGATAAGGTTAATATAGAAAACCAAACCTATCTAAATTATATTGGTTGAGTGTTTTTAGACCCATACCCACCTTAAACTTTAAACAATCCACTTTGGAGCCATTAGAAACCGAATATGAATTTATATGAAAATAATATTTCTAGCTTTTCCAAAGGTTCCCCTCACCCCTCTTATAAAAGGGAACTCCCCCTTCTCACTAATTAACACATTCAAAGCATTTTGGTTCGGTTAACCCCAGCCCAAATACTCTCTGAAATTCCCTAAATTAATCCTAGAGGCCATAGTTTTATCATAAATCTAACCTAAGGAGCCCTTTTGATCAAATCAAAAGGAAGAACCTGAAGAAGAGGTAACGTCTTCACCACCCTCTTTAAAGTTCCTTTCTTCTTCAACATATTCCTTCCTTGTTATTTCCATTATAAAATAATAACTATAGTATACTCTATATATTATGATGTTATTATAATTATGGAACAAACAAATTCATTATTCTATCCATCCCTTGAATAACATGTCACCATACGTGCGTACATACGACCTACCGTCTCCAAGTTGTGGTGTAATTGTTATTCAATATATTATTATTTATATGGCTATAATAATGATGTATAATTCATGTAAATAATAAATATAAAATGATAATGATTCTGTATATATGATATACCATCCAATTATATATTATTTTAATACCAAAAGAATGATATTGTCGCTCGTGTGTACGTACGGATTACCGTCTCCACGAACGCGATGAGATTCATTCCCCATCATATCCATTCAAGACTAAATTTCATTTGATGAATAAAAATAATTTTTAGAGACATGATATAATTCTGGATATTAATAATATACATCCCATCCATAACAAATACAGCTCGCATGACAAATAATATAAAGGAAAACGAATCCGTTAACACCCGAAACGATGATAATACTAAGATATTATTAACAAATCAATGTTAAAAGATCATATATGATATCATATTAATGTAAATGATTATTGTATAATTCAATAACAATTATTTCACCATTATAAATGAGGTTAACCTACCTTCGACCATAGAAAAAGTACAAAGTAAGGGGTTTCTTATCTCAATTTTAATTCCGTTAGAATTCCATTGTTCACCACTTATTTATTATATGTGGGGTGTGTACTTCCCATGTTTGTATTCATTGTGTAATATACTTTAATTCATGTATATTTACATCATCATTGTATGATCCTTCTTTCATGGTTGTATGTTTTGTAAGTTACCAAATCAATAAGGGAATTTGAAATTTCAATTTCCACTCATTCGGCTTTACGCACACTTCATTGATTATTTTACTCCAAGATTATGTGTAGAATCACTATTAATTTGATTATGTCATAATTTCCACTCCCATTTCTATGGATATACTTTTGATACACATAATCAAACCATTGATAAATTATCAGGTCATCGGTATGAACTTGATAAGAGTAATTTTTACTCAATCTCGATTTGTTGAGTTAAACATCCAATTCATTGGTGTTGTTTTAACAAGAATATGTGTGAATGTCCTTTGATTTTTTTACACTGAATATCCAATAATATTGAGTGTATTTATATTTTTCACACATAATTATGTCATTGATTTATCCATAACCTATGTATATGGCATTTATGAGAGATTTCATCTCAATTTACATTCCATTGAGACTCCTTTATTGTTATACACCAAATCACTTTTATATGGTGTATATAATGTACATTGACATAATATGTCATGAATCCCTATATTCATTTGATATTAAAATGTTTTTATTTACTCAATTATTTTTATTCAAGTGTCTCTCTTTTTGTTAGGAACTCTAACTGAAATATCATTTTAAAAAGTTTTAAATATTGATTATTCTAAATCTTTCTCATTAATGTCCATGTTTTAAAAATGTTTTTAAGGATTTATTTATATGGAAATTAAAGTTTTCAAATCAAAATTCCTTTTAAAAGTTTCAAAGTGGTATGGGACACTTTGATTCTAAAATCTTTTTTAAATGGCTTCTTGACAAATAGTGTGACCTTTAAATGATTTTAAGAAAAAGGGGGATATTTCACTCTAATAGTTTTGATAATTATTTTAATCAATGTCAATATCCTTCATCATTATTTATTGAGGTTAATCTGATACAATAAAATCATCCATATTGTATCAAATGAGTTATGTTTGACTGTGGATGTGCTATTTTTATACCATTCATGGTTTGTGGATAAAGTATTTACATTTCGTATGCTAGTTTTAATACAAATGTTTATGTTATGTTTAAAACATTTCATATGGGGAATTCATTGGACTTAGTAAGTGATGGGTGGGGCCTGCTATGGCTCCTCAATGCATCGTTAGGTCTCATGAAACAAACTAGTGTCTTGGCACAAGGCCTTGGAAAAATCTTATTTGTAGTCATGGAACGAGGCCTTGGCTATGTGGTTATGATAGTCTGGAATTATGCATTCCATCATTATGAAAGTGGTCATTGATATTTCATGTGATTTTTCGACTAGTAGAATATCCATGTGAATAAGTAAATGGAATTATTTCATTTTATCTTTTACATAGTATGCTGAAGTTCAAGTTTAAAAGGCTTTTGTTTTAGTTATAAATTTCATTAAGTGTTTATGCTTATCTATGAAAGATTCTGCTATATTGTTATCCTTACTGAGCATCTGAGCTCACCCCTTTCAATGTTTTATTTTTCCCAGGATGTGAAGAACTAATTTATGAATGACCTGTAGGGATAGTATTAGGGGATATGAAGACAATATATTGTTGTATTTTTTCCGTATGATGTAATGTAAGACTTATGAATATATCTAGTGTTTCCAAGACTACTAAACTAATCGGTCTTTCGAGACATGATCCTTTGTGACCATGCCAATGTTATGTAATAATTCAGCAACTCTGGGTAACTAGGGTCGGGGCGATACAGTAGGGATGAAGTAACCAGTAAATGTGTACTAATATCAAAATAATTTGGGTATCAAGCATACTGATTTTGTCGAATTGGGAAGTGGTCATTGTTCATTATGATGCGTGCATTTAGATGTAGCAGAAAAGGTAGTTTTTTGGGTTTGTTGTTTGTTTTGAAAATATTTAGTTTGAGATGAGTGTTTGGTACCTATTAATATAATTTTATTTCCTTTTTTTATATACGTACCCCACCCATGTTGGGCACTACGTGTCGAACTCCCCATTGATATGGGGGAGGGTTTCCATTCCCAACATCTCTATGGGAGGATGGATGGATGGTTATTGTCTCTTATATGATCCCTATTATAAAAATGGTATCCCTAGACTATTCAGGTAGGTTTTGGTGTGGTTGTGAGGCCATGGTGTATACGGGAGAGGTGTGCTTCCCATGTGTCTTTAGGATGAGGTTGTGGTTTTTTCACCCATGTTTATGCAAGTGGGATGTGATGTGGTAGTGGACAAGGTGTTTGTGGGTGGGATGTGGTATGTGGCCTAGTTTTCTGTGGGTAGGTTGTGATAGTGGGTATTGTGGAAGAGTGTGGTAGTGTAAAGATGTTCAACATTAGGGATGAGATGTTAACCAGTTGGAAGTGGTGTGGGGTGCACAATTCATGATGTGCTTACTTCTTTACTTTTAATTGACATTCCTTATGTTGTGAGCAATCCTTGGTGAGTTTAGGGTGGATAGTACACCTTGTTAGGTGCTTTTGAGTTTATGGTGTTTTTTTCATATGTGAATTTGTATGATTCTCCAACATGTGCATGAGTGACTTTGGATTTTCCTTCTATGTATTCTTGGATACTCACCCTATGTATATAAAACATTTTCAGGTTTCTAGGAAAAATATGGGGACTATACTGGACCTTATTATCAAATACATTGGGATATTTTCTCTGTCCCTGCATATTTTTGTTCTTTCGGTATTTACTTTGTTGTTTTTTTCATTGTTTTTATAGCATTTTTGCATTAAAAATGCATGTTGGATGAATTTTGGATTATTTCATATACATGTCATAGAGTTATTTTTCAGTTGATACACCTTATCTCCAAATCATGGTTACTATAGAAAGGTTAATTCCTCCCATTTTGTGAGATTAAATACCATTGGTGCTGGTAAAAACCCTAGGGCCTATTGGAGGTAGGACCGAGGGGTCATTATATCTTTTTCATCTTGGAGAAGGAAGGTCACAATAATTTTCAATCCCTTCCCTCGTCTTGAAGGATAGTCATGAAAAAATGGTATCATAGGTAATTGTTGAGAGATATGATATATTTAGGAGTTAGGAATAGTGATAATTGCATGGGATGGTAGGGAATTAGTGTTAGGAGACCAAGGTGAATTACATATGCCTAGGAAGATATGCTAGGATAAGGGATTTCTGGGCCCCATGTGATCTGAAACAAGGAATCAGATCTTACCAAATTCTCAATTTTGGATACACCATTTGTAGGGTAGAGACCCTAGGAAAGGTACATGGATCATGATAACTAGTGATCTTGTTTGTTTCAATAATTTCAGGGAAATTAAAATAAATAAGTTAAAATGAATCCAAAATAAACTCCATTCAACATGGGCATAGGGGTTCCTTGATTAGATTTCAGCTATGGCTCCTAGTCTTCATCCATGAGTAGCTTGAGGAACGAAGGCAAAGAATGTTGACCGAGTTGACTAAAGATAGGTTGAACTTGTGGGGGAGGATGATCAATGGATGAATACCCATCGTGCATTCAAAAAACACACTTTGAGAAAGTACAAATGAAACATTTCAGAGATAGAGACTGAGAGTTGTATTGATGGGATTTTGATCATATTCATCTTGATATGGGTTCTGAAGGGGTACTAGCTTCCATTGACAGTTAGTCAGATGAGGGGAGTTTTTCATTAGAGGTGGACATCGTACCTAAGGGAGAGAAAGAAGTGTGATGTTCTGTGGATTGATTTTTTAAAGGAGTTCCAAGTGGAATTCCTTTCTTCGACCATGAAGGCTGAGAAGTGATAGAAGCTACTCTCACTCTAGTAAAGGAGTATGTCTGTATGGTAGTTGGGGATAAATTTCAAGATTCTCCTACACTTTGGTCAAGAGCTCATTTCAAATGAGGAGTCTCGGGAGAGACATTTAGAGGTGGCACTCCGTACTTCTCTCCAGTATGCAGTTACTCCCTTCACCTTACCAACATACATAGAGGATTAGAAGAATGCTAAAGTAGTGGAAAGGATGCACTAATTAGGAGGTCTACCATGATAGGGGAGCCAGACGAGTTATTACAAAGGGGAAGGCTTTCAGCAATCTGTCTCTAGAGTCAGGTCCTTCTTGGTTTCAGCCAATAGAGAGATGACCCATCCAGTTTTAGTTCTAACCTTCCGTTCCTCATTTTTTCCTATAGGCTTGGGAGCAAGGTTTTTTTCTTATGGATGGTATGGGAACTATCAGAGTCAGTGCCCAGTTTGACCTCAGTATGGTGAAGGTGCGTATGTCTAGTGCCTTCCTCAGTAGTAGTTGTTAGCCAGGCCATTTCAACAATAAGGACAACGTGCTCCTACTCCACCTATGGGAGAGGGAGTAGGCAAAGTTCAATCCAAAGGTGTCCCTTAGGGACCTCAACCCATTTCAGTTTGGGTCATCAGTCAATATTAGAGAGGTATAGGAGTTGGGCGTGGTCAATTGCATGCTGGAGAGGTATTAGTTATAACAGGGTTAGAGATCATTCGAAGTATGATCAGATTATTTAGTACTCTTGTTTGTCCCTTGTTTGATTTACGATCTTCACACACCTTTGTTATAACATATCTAGACCATGTTCTAGGACTGTACATAGTGAGAATTTCTATGCACCTCGTGTTAAGTAAAATAGTCAGAGGTCAGACCATCTTGTTTGACGTTGTCCAGGGATGTAGACTGATGATGGGGCCACATCACCCTAGGGGGATCTCTTTATACTAAAAATGCAGTTATACTATGTTTTCCTTTACATTTACTAGTTGTTCCCTATGATTTTTGTTATCGACGCCTTCTGGATAAGATTTGTGTTTTTAGAAAAGGTTGGCTAACATCTGTATTTCATTGGCATGTCGATTTGTCAAATTGGTAGTCACTGTGTGGAGAATTATTTATCCATGTTGGATGGGCTATCAATATAGGCAGTGGATGATGGGATGGTGGTGGTTCACAAATTTGTTGGGGAGTCCTTGGATGCTTTATCTGAGGAGGTTGTGACTCTACCCCATCAACACAACACTGAGTTT
Organism: Viscum album; assembly: GCA_963277665.1. Taxonomy (NCBI): domain Eukaryota; kingdom Viridiplantae; phylum Streptophyta; class Magnoliopsida; order Santalales; family Viscaceae; genus Viscum; species Viscum album. The sequence continues at coordinate 112,424,300 of OY728139.1, read as the reverse complement.
AGGGTAGACTTACAACCCAGTGCTAGTTTGATTTCCACGGCTCCTTATCGAATAGTGCCTACTAATATTTGGGAGTTTCAAATCTAGATTGATGATCTGATGAAGAAGATATTTATCTGGCCTAGTTTTTCATCGTTTGATGCATTAGTCTTGTTTTTGAAGAAGTAATATGGTGATATAAGGATATGTATAGACTATCGGAGGTTGAATAAGGTAACTGTCATGAATCATTACCTTATTCCAAGGATAGGAAATCCTTTTCACTAGCTTGGGGGGATCAAGTTTGTTTTCTAAGATCGATATGTTGTCTAGGTAACACCAGTTGAGGTTGAAGGAGTGTTACATCTCAAAGACTTCTTTTAGGTGCAAGTATGGGGACTTCATGTTCTGGGTTATTTTGTTTGGTATTACAAAATCCCTGGTCATGTTCATGAAACTTATGAACTCCCTCTTCTACTATTTCCTAGACCAGTTTGTCATCGTGTTCATTGATGGAATCCTAGTATACTTGAAGTCGTTGGTGGTTAATATCAAGAAACTTAAAACTGTCTTGGGGGTTCTTAAATTCCACCAGTTCTATAGGAAGTTGTCCAGGTACATGTTTTTGAAACAATAGGTCCACTTCCATGGACATGTGGTGCCTCAATAGGGTTTAGAATTAGACCCATTAAAGGTTAATTTAGTTGTCTCTTGGGAAGAAGTTTAGAATGTTGAATAAGTTCTCCATTTTCTTGGTCTGGAAGTCTATTACTAGATATTTGTATATTATTTCTCATGATTATAAACTCAATTTATGGATTTGGCCAGAAATGGCCAAGGTTTTTTATGAAGCGAGCAGTGCCAAGCGACGTTTGACTATCTAAATGGGAAGTTGGTTAGTGCACTAGTACTTAGGTTTCTATTGGAAGGGGTGATGTTTGAAGTGTTTTGTGATGCAGACCTTTTGGGATTGTAGTGTGTGTTGATGAATCAGTGAAGGGTGATCACTTATGTGTCTAAGAAGTTACGTCCCCATAAACGTAATTGTGCCACCCATGATCTGGATCATGTTGCAGTCGTGTTCTCACTAAATTTTTGGTGATAGTACCTCAATGGGGAACACATTGTGGTCTTCACGGATCACAAGAGCTGGAGGTCCATGTTTTCCAAACAATATATGAACCTGAGACAATAGAGGGGGATGGATTTTCTCAATGATTACGATTTGGAGATCTCCTAAACCTTAGTAAAGGGTAATGTTGTGGTCGATGCTTTGAGAATGAAGTCATATAAGGAGGTGGTTTGGGAATCTACATATTTGTAGAGAGAAATGGAGGAGTGGGATGCCTTGAAAAAAGATGTAGGAAAATATGGCGGCATAGAATATCTATTTTAGATTATGGTGTATTAATCTCTGGGGTAAAATGTGGAGGAGTCTCATTGGGGGGACTCGGAGGCAGTAGTAGTGTGTGATCGCATTGTCTACAATGATGCTCTAGAGGGGTGGTTGGAGGATGGCCAAGAACATATTTTGTTCCATAAGAAGATGTTTGTTACATTATCGATGTGCGAGGGAGTTATTTGTGATTTTTATAGCTCACCCCTAGTGGTACACCAAGGAGTTTCCATGATGTACCATGGCTTGAGAGAACAAATCTTGTGGCTTGAGATGAAGTGGGAAGTGGGAGAGCATCTAGAAAAGTGCCTAGTTTACTATATGGTAAAGGAAATGTAAGATGTTCCCAATGGTTTGTCTCAGCCCTTAGATATCCATGAGGGAAAGTGGGATGAGAACTCAATTTATTTCATCACAAAATTAACCAACATTGAGGGAGGATGCAATGAAATTGGGTAGTAGTGGATCAGATTATAAAATCGACTCACTTATTAGAGATCAAGGAGTCGAGCATAGTGGATACCTTAGCACAGAGGTATGTGGATGAGACAGTTTGTATGCATGGGGTTCCATGATAAAGTTTCTAACATCGAGATATGTTTTTTACCTTGTGAGTCTAGAGCGGATTTCATCATGATTTTGGAACTCAGTAGTGCCTTAGCCCATCTCTCCACCCTCAGAATGATGGGTAGATAGAGAGTACTATCCAGAAATTGGAGGACATGTTTGGGCATGTGTTATAGACTTTGGAAGATTGTGGGTATGGTAATTTACCGTGGTATATTTCACTTATTATAATAGTTATCACTCTTCTATTAGCATGGATTTTTTCAATGATTTATATGGAAGGTCATGTTGTTCAACTTTGTGTTGGACGGAAGTTGGGGAGGTAGTTGTTCTTGTCTTGTTTGTGGTGGAGAGTACAATAGTCATTTTCAATTTTTCCCCAGTCATTCATGTTTCACCCCTCTTATGTTTTATTTGATGTAAATCGGGTTTAAAACCATCTTTGTGCATTTCTAAAAGATTTTCATTATATATTAATTATATATATTATATCATAAAACTTTTGGGATATTAAAATAGTCTAAACACATGGTCTTGACCATAATCTGACTTTAATGGCCCTTAGACCATTTCCATCCATTTATATAGGATCTAGAATTTCGTAAGATGAAATAATCTCTTACATTTAACTCTTCTTATTTTTCTCCATGAGACTAGAACCATTCTTCCCCATGTAATTGTGAACCTGTTATATAGAAGTATATTTGGTTTTACCTTGTATTCTTTCCTAATACACGCGCTACCACCAGTTTTAGCATAAGGAAGAATCGGTTTTCCACTATTGTTTAAGGTAGGGATTCCTTCGTCTCTCTTTTAATTGTGTATCATGTTAGTTGGGTATACTGATGGATGCTTTTAAATATGGTTGGATACTTTTTAAATGAATTAATAATTAAGGAGAGAAGATATGATGGTGATGTTTGTGTTGTTTTATATCTTTTCTTTGATCCATTCTAGGAATTTGTTTGGTTGTATTCCCTCTAAAAATCAGGGTCATTGGTGGTCTTTGTTTTCACATCGTAATCATGAATACTTATTGTTAATATTCTATGAAAGACTTTGAATATGAAAACCTAAATAATCCCTGATACCCAGTTAAATAAATGGACTCCCTATGAATGAACTTATTCTGTGATCACCCCTAAATAATGAAAGTTGAATTAATGAACGAGGGTTACAAAATCTAAATACACATTAATGTTTGTTCTGGTTGCATGCTATGTATGGATCTATTTGATCGGGTGTTTTGTCCTGGTTGTGTGGTGTTGTGGTTGGGAGTTTGGTTGTGTGGTTGTGAGTATGGGGTGGTACAGGTTGTGTGATGGAATCTAAGGTTGAAATATTGGGTTTTGGTGTAATGGAAGGACTTTTTATGCAGTAGAACTCCATCTAGGAAGTGGTTGGGTAGTAGGGATATAGGATCAGGTTGTGCTATGTTTATGTCACTAGGTGTACTGGTTGTGGTGTTGTTATACAACTGGGTTTCCGAGTCTAGTGGTGATGAGGTATGTTGGAGTTTTTCTTATTGTTAGGAAGGATAAGGCGGCCTTACTTTAACGAATAATGGTGGATGTGGTTGAACAAGTGATCAATATAGGGGAGTGTGTAGTGGGACCTCCAGCTAGTTGAGTTTTGTTTTTCTAGAAATGGTTCTTTTCATGAATTGGGCTAGCTGAGGATGATTTAGGAAGGGTAATTTTGAATAAGGATGGTGTTACCTAGTGTGGGCCTTTTTCTCATAGTTTCCATAAACATTGTTGAAGTGTGTGTGGGTTGTTATGTCACTTGTGGTGTGAAGTGCTTAGTAGTTTCTCGGGTAGTGTTGGAATAACCAGTAAATACATACAAATGTCAAAATAGTTTAGGTGTCAAGTGGATTTCTTTTGTCGAATTGGGAAATGACCATAATTTGTTATGATATGTTCATTTATAGGTAGCAGAAAAGGATGTTTTTTGGGTTTGTTGTTGGTTTTGAAAACACGTGGGTTAGGTTGAGTGTTTGGTACATATATATATATAACCTTTTATTTCCTTGTGTTTTCTATACACATCCTACCTGGGTTGAGAACTATGTGTCGAACACCACATTGTTTTGGGGGAGGTTTTTCTTTTCCCAACATTCTAGTGGGAGGATGCATGGATGGTTTTTAGCTCTTCAATGCTCCCTCTTCTTGGTATTAGTATTCCTAGAATCTTCTGGAATGTTGTGCTATAGTTGTGAGGCCCGGGTGTCTGTGGGTGAGGTGTGCTTCCATCGTGTCTTGCATGTAACGCCCCGACCCCAGTTACCCAGATTCGGTGCATTATTACATAACATTGGAATGATCACAAAAGATCATGTCTCAAATGACCGATTAGTTTAGTATCCTTGGAAACACTAGATATATTCATAAGTCTTACATTACATCATAAAGTGAAAAAAACTACAACAACATATTTTCTTCATACCCCCTTATAATATCCCTACAGGTCATTCATAAAATACTTCTTCACATCCTAGAAAAAATAAAACATTGAAAGGGGTGAGCTTAGATGCTCAGTAAGGATAACAATATAGTGGAAACTTTCATAAATAAACATAAACACTTAAGGAAATATATAAATAAAACAAAAGCCTATTAAACTATAACTTCCGCATAATATGGAAAAGATAAAATGAAATAATTCCATTTACTTATTCACATAGATATTCTACTAGTCGAATAATCATATGCAATATCAATAACCACTTTCATAATGATGGAATGCATAATTCCAGACTATCATAACCACATAGTCAAGGCCTTGTGCCAAGACTACAAATAAGATTTTGTAAAGACATTGTTCCAAGACACTAGTCTGTCTCATGAGACCTACCAATGTATCGAAGAGCTATAGCGGTCTCCCCCCATCACTTATTAATTCCAATGCATTCCTCATATGAACAGGTTTAAACATAACATAAACATTCGTATTAAAACTAGCATACGAAATGGAAATACTTTGTCTATAAACTATGAATGGTATAAAAATAACACATCCACAGTCAAACATATCACAAAACCTTCAATAAAATATGGATGTTTTGTATCATAATAAATCAACTTCAAATAAGCTTAAAACCCCTCAAAGGATGCTGACATAGATGAAATCAAAACTATTTGAGGGAAATATCTCTTTTTTGAAATCATTTAAAAGTCACATAATTATAAAAGAAAAATTTTACTTTGAAAATATTCTTATAAGATTATAAGGGAATCTTTGAAGATTTTATAATGGGAGAAAATAGCTGCATCCACCGTATAAGTTAAAAAAAGATATTCTTACCTTAATTCTGTCGAAAAGGTTAAAAAGGACCTTGTTTGAAAAACGATGAAAAGATTCCTTTATAAAATTCTTATAAAAAGTCAAAAAGGGTAAAAATTTCTTTAACCCATAGTCTATAAAATAGTAAGAATGATTTGAAATACTTTTTTTCAGAAACATGGATGTGGATGATAAAGAGATCCCAGTAGATAATTACGTATAAACAACCTCGGATAATGAAGAGATTGTGAAATAAACCCTTACCTTGTACTTTTCCTTGGTTGAGGGTAGGTTAAACTCCTGTATAATGGTGACATAATTGTTATTGAATTATACAAGAATCATACTCTTTAATATGATATCGTATATGATATTTTAACATTTCTTTGTTAATATTATCTTAGTATTATCATCATTTCGGGTGTTCACTTACTCATTTTCTTTTATATGTTTTGTTACATAAGTTGTTTTTGTTATGGATAGGTTGTATCTTATTCATATACAGAATTATATCAAGTACTTAAACATTATTTTTAATCATCAAATGAAAATTAGTCTTGAATGGATACGATGGGGAACGAATCTCATCGCGTTCGTGGAGACGGTAGTCCGTACGTACGCACAAGCGACAATATCATTCTTTTGATATTAAAATAATATATAATTGGATAGTATATCATATATAAAGAATCATTATAATGTTATATTTATTATTTACTTAAATTACACATCATTATTATACCCATCCGAATAAAAATGTTTTGAATAACAATTACACCACGACGTGGAGACGGTAAGCCGTACGTACGCACGTATGGTGACATGTCATTCAAATGATTGATAGAATAATAAATATGGTTGTACCATATTTATAAATAAATCACAGTATATATAAGATACTAGAGTTATTATTTTAGAATATAAATAACAAAGAAAGAAGAAGTTGAAGAAGAAAGTAACTTGAAAGACGGTGGTGAAAACATTACCTCTTCTTCGGGTTCTTCCTTTTGATTAGATCAAAAGGGCTCCTTAGGTTGGCTTTATGATCAAACTAAGGCCTCTAGGTTGAATTTAGGGATTTTGATAGAATATTTGGGTAGGTTTTGGCCGAACCAAAAGGCTTTGAGTGTATGAATTAGAGGGAAGGGTGAGTGTCCTTTTATAAGAGGGGTGAGGGGCACCTTATGAAAAGCTAGAAATATTATATTATAATAAATTCATATTCTGTTTATAATGGATGAAAAGTATAATATTTAAAGTATACGGTGTGGATAGGTCTAAAACCACTCAACCAATAGGTTTTAGATAGGGTTGGGACACTATAGTAACTTTATCTTTTTGATTTTACTCTTAGTTAAATAGTTTGACATTTACCATGTCTCTTTCTATTTTTCTATTATATAGTTAATAAAATTTCTATATACTTCCAAGAGACCTCGAAGTGGTTCATTAATAATACACCTATCATTATATAAGTCCTTTTTCCAAACCTAAGATTTTTAAGAATTTAATATCAATTAATAATATAATATTTGTGGTAAAAAGTCGTTTATGTCAATTTTGACACTATTCAATAATTGATTTGTGTTAATGTATTTACAACTTTATTAATTCAAACCAAATTCATTTACGCAATCCTAACATGTCATATTAACCAATAAAATTCGTGGATGGAATCAAAACATTCAAATTATATTTATTTTATCATTTTTAATACCAATTTCTGGATTCTTTCATTAATAAGAAAAATACTGCATCATTATTGTATCATAAATAAATTTATTTATTAAATTTATAAAAATTATAAATAAAATACCATTATGTAGGAAATATTTTTATTTTTCTAGTTAATATTTATAGTTGAAAATATAACATATATAACGCTATGTAAAAATTGTTTTGCTAAAAGATATATCCTTAGGTCATTTTTGTATTTACTTTAACTTAATTACTATAAAGTGTCATTATCACTTAAAAGTGGATCCATGGATTCCCAAAATCAACCCATAGATTCCCATTGTAGGACTTGTATCAACCAATAGGGTTAGGACACGTTTTATTGTAATTTATTATTATTATAATATTATTTGTTAGCCCTTATTTTCCGGATTTACCCTTTAACCATGGTAAATAAAATATTTACCGAAATAATTATTCAAAATGTCTAAAAATAAGAGTTGCCTATTTACAGAATTTGGACAACCTGATTCCAAATATGGAAAAAAAATTCCAATTCAAAAAACAGAATTGGAAGAAATTATTTAAACTTAATTCCTGCTGTAAAAACAAAAAAAACATGTTTTTAAGGAATAATAACTATCAAAAGATTGACACTTGTTTATGTCCGGTTTAAATGTGAAATTACGTCCAATAACCAACATTGTATTAAATGGTATAATTATATGATAAATATAAATAAAAAACACTCAAATTCATAATTTAAAACTATTAATTATTTTGATTAAAAACGTTGTTTTTAATTAAAATTTAGTAATTTTCATTATTAATCAAAATATAAAAGGTATCCGAAAAGTACCAAAATCTCACCCTAAGCTAATTTTGATATTCTGAAACCAAAAATGAAGTCCATTTTTAAAGATAAAATATATAAAATTTCAAAAAGTGGGTATTACTATTCATAACAGCTACTTTGATTGATTGTAGTGTGTGTTAGAACTCGAAGTTGCGTACAACACATGCTACTGTATTATTCAAAGTGAAGCGTACCATAGAAGCTTGGGGTGTTACATTCTCCCCTCCCTCAAATAATTTCTTCCTCAAAATTTCTAGAATATTACTGCATGAAAAGACTTGGGTGGTTCTTTATCATAAGTTCCTCGGGTTCCCACATTGCCTCTTACATCTTATGGTTCCTCCATTGAACTTTTACCAGGAGAGTCATCCGGTGTCTCAGCACTTGTTCTCTAGTATCAAGAATCCTGATGGGCTCTTCTCATTAAGATAGATCAAGTTCCAGTTATTCTTCCTAATATGTGAGTACATGCATTTGTCCAGGCATGTATTTTCTCAACAGTGATACATAGAACATATTGTGAACTTTGGAGAGACATGGCGGCATTGCCAAACGGTAAGCTACAACCCCAATTATTTCTAGAATTTAGAATTGTCTGATGTACTTGGGACTCAATTTTACCTTCTTACCAAAACGTATAACTCCCTTCCATGGAGATACCTTCATGAAAACATGATATTCTACTAGAAATTCCAAATCCTTCCTTCGGTTATCGGTATAGATCTTCTACCTACTTTGAGCTGCTTTGATGTGGTTTTGGATTACCTTTACCTTCTCCATTGTTTCCTACACCTGTTCTGGGCCTACGAGTTTTCTTTCACCAACGTCATCCCAACAGGTTGGTGTGAGACATTTCTTTCCATATAATGCTTCATATGGTTCCATCCGACTACTTGAATGGAAGCTATTGTTGTAGGAAAATTCTACCAGAGGTAAATATTGATCCCACATAACATGAAATTCATGTGAGCCAGATCTCAACATGTCTTCTATGGTTTGAATAGTCTTTTCTGATTTTCCATATATTTCAGTGTGGTAGGCAGTGCTCAAACGAAGTTCAGTATCCAGGGATTTCTGAAGACCTCTCCAGAATCTTGATGTAAAATGGGGATCACGATCCGGAAAATTGATAGGGATACTCCATGAAGCCTCACAACTTCATTAATTTATAGTCTTTCTAGATGCTCAAGTGATAAATCTTCCCCTATAACAAGAAAATGTGTTGACATGGTAAGATGATCAATAATGACCCATATTGAATCGTTCCTTCTAGGTGTCTTTGGTAGTCTCTTGACAAAGTCTATTGTGATATTGTCCCATTTCCACTCAGGTATGGGAAGAGGTTGAAATACTCCACCAGGTTGTTTCCTTCCATCTTTCACTTGTTGACAAACCATACATCTTAACACAAAATCAGCAATCTCCCTCTTTATGTTGTCCCAAAAAAAATGTTCCTTCAAATCTCTATACATTTTGGTGCTCCTAGGGTGTATAGAGAAATTGGAACTATGATCATTATCCAAAAATTCCCTTTTTAGATCAGGTATATCAGGAACACAAAGTCTCCTCTAAAATTTCAGAATTCCATCTTCATACACAAAGTCACTCAATCTCCCATCATTCACAACTTTAATTTTCTTTTTAAAATCTTCATCATCGGTCTGAGAACTCTTTATCCTTTCTAGTAAATATGGTTTGGAAACCATTTGAAAAAGTATTGATGTTTCACCATCCATGGTGATTCCCATATCCATCTTTACTATATCTTTGAAAATAGGATCCCTTTCAACTATCATGTTGTTCAAAACTCCATGATCCTTTCTACTCAAAGCATCTTCAACCTTATTTTCCTTCCCTAGGTGGTAGTGTATAGTGAAATCTTAATCCTTGAGTAGTTCAATCCATCGCCTTTGCCTCATGTTGAGTTCTTTTTGTCATAAAATATACTTCAAACTCTTATGATCGGTATATATCTCACATTATTCACCATAGAGAAAATGTCTCCATATCTTCAAAGTAAAGATCACATCTTCTAACTCAAGATCATGAGTAGGATAGTTTTTCTCATTAATATTTAGTTGTCGTGATGAATATGCAATAACTCTATCATTCTACATAAGGACACAACCAAGTCCTTTATTTGAAGCATCACTATAAATAACAAACCCATCATTCCCTGATGGTAGATTCAAGATAAGAGCGTTGACTAATATTCTATTTAATTATTCAAAACATTCTTCACACTCTTTTTTTCAAACAAATTTAACCCATTTCCGCGTGATCTTTGTTAATGGGTTAGCCAATCGGGTGAAATTCTAGAAGAAATGTCAATAATAACCAGTTAAACGAATAAAACTGTGTACCTATGTTATACTCATTGGTGCTGGCCATTATTGGATTGCTCTTGTCTTAGAAGGATCAATAGAGATTCCATCTTTAGAGACAACATGGACAAGAAAAGAAATCTCCTGAAGCCAGAATTCACACTTTCTAAGCTTCTCATATAATTTATGTCTTCTAAAAGTCTTCAGGATAATGTGCATGTGGTTTTCATGATCTCTGTAGCTTTAGGAGTATACCAAGATATCATTAATAAATATCACCACAAAATCATCGAGATACTCCTTGAAAACTCAATTCATTAGATCCATGAATACAGAGGGTGAATTAGTCCATCCAAAAGGCATTACTATAAACTCATAATTCCTGTACCTGGTTCAATATGATGTCTTCGGAATGTCTTCCTTCTTCCCACACAACTGATTGTATCCAAATCGAAGTTCAATATTTGAAAAGTATTAAGCTCCATGAAGTTGGTCAAATGAATTATCAATGCGAGGTAGGAGATACTTTTTCTTTATTGTTATAGCATTGAACTCCCTGTAGTCGATACATAACCTCATAGATGCATCTTTCTTCTTAACAAAAAGGATAGGGGATCCCCATGCAGAAACACTAGGGTGAATAAATATATTATTACTCAATTCCTATAGTTGTGTCTTTAGTTCCACTAATTCCATAGTTTCCATTCTATAAGGGGTCTTAGATATAGGCCTTGAACCATGAATTAAATCAATGGAAAACTCAATTTCTCATTCTGGTTGATGTCCAGGTAAATCTTTCAGAAAAACACCTACATATTCTTTCACAATGGGAACATACTCTATTTGATCATTCCTTTTCCCACCCATAGTTATTTCATTCTCTTCCTCTCCAATAATTGAATTTATTTGAGCTATTGGGGGTGGATCTAGATAAGAATTTGGTGGTGACGATTCTTCTCTAAAGATAAGGTGTTCCTTATCATCATCATAAAAAATCGTAACCTCCTTATTCTTACAATAAATCTTTGCATCAAATACCAAAAGGAAATCCATACTAAGGATTATATCAAACTAAATCATACGTATAATGATGAGATCAGCAGATAAAGAACATTTATATGCTCTAATGGGAACGGATTCACAAAACTTTGTTGCGATGATGCTTCCCTTATGAGTTTTAACTGACAACTCCATTGTTAAATCAAATTGGAAATATCTAATTTTCGTAGAAAACCGGGATGATATGAAACAATGCGATGATCCAGAATCAAATAAATCATTTTCTAAACTTGAGGAAACAATTAAATTACCTGCCACCATGTCATTCGGAACTTCTACCTCAGTAGTAGTGATTGCATAAGCGTGGCCTTGATCCCTTGGCCTTTTCCAAGGTAAGTTTCCCTGACACTTAGGACATTCATTTTCATAATGTCCCATCTCCCTGCATTTGTATCATTGAACATTGGTAGCTTATTTCCTCCCCTTACAATAACGCTCTTGGTGGCCTTTTTTACCACACTTGTAACAGACTCCCATTCCTTTCAAGCAAGTACTAGGGTGTTTCTTCCCACATTTATTGCAAGATGGATAATCAACCTTTCCCTTCATCCCCTTATTTCCATTTCTAGAGTGATCATAAGATCTCTTCTTCTCTTGCTTTTCTTTAAAGTCGTAAGACTTAGAGAATTATTTTTTTGTCTTGATAGCGCGTGAGACAATATCATCATACAATAAGAAGGTTTGTGAGACTAATGTTCGACGGAGAAACGGTTTTAACCCATCAAAGAAAAAATCAATCTTTCTTCTCGGGTTACGCATATAATCTGCAGCATACCTCACTACCCTTGTAAAGTTATCCTCATACTTTGCGACATTCTCATACTCATTTTACCTCAGACTCAGAAATTTCCTTTCCATGACTGCTTGAAAGTCACGAGGAAATTATTTTTCTAATAAATGATCTTTGAACTCCCTCCATTCCATATTTGATACTTCATCATCTTTCTTTCTGTTTTGAATCAATGACCACCGTTGGTCAGCATCTCCAGTGAGGCGGTAAACTGCCATGAAAACGATTTCCCTTTCACTACTCCCCAAGGCATGGAATAAGTTCCCTCTAAGGAATTTATCCATTTCTCAGCTACTAGTGGATTTGTACTCCCATTGAATGTTGGTCATTGTTTCCTCATGAACCGATCTAACATTGATCCTCCACGCTGTGGATCTGGGTGGTCCATACGGGTAAGGTTATTATTCATAACCTGTGGGAGTTGTCCGAGTATGGTGATTAGTTGATTAGTACCTATTTCATTACCATATCCACTATAATTATCTTGAGTAGGAGGGAAATCTCTACATGGAGTGTGTGCATCGATACGGTTTTCATTTCTTCCACTAGGACCCATTTCTAAACAATGGAATTCACAAATTAGTTTATGAATCACAATAAAAAAATCCAAACTTGTAAAACACATAATATAAACTGAACTATTTATGGATATAATCCATAATCATAAAAAATGTTTTCTTTGATGAATTATATACTCATAAACCCTTCATAATGGTTTGTAATGAAAATGAGAATTATCCTAAGCATATACCCCAGGAGTGTTGTAACCAAGAGTGCAGCAAGGCCTGTTGTCATGCACCAGTTCCCGTTCGAGTATAGCTCAAAGCAGTGTTTTCAGGTTTTACCCCTAGGTGCATCTCTTCCAGAGCCGCCTCTACCTGCTTTTATCCAAATAGAGATGTATTACTCAGAAATATCACAAAATATCTAAATACCAAAATTATAGAAAGTTCTTCTATACTAATCCTCAAAGTCCATCTTAGGTCTGTGTGCTCTAATCAGAGTTTATCAAAATCTAGCTTCCAAGGTTTTTACTAAAATTCCTCTAATACCAACTGTAATGCCCCGACCCCAGTTACCCAAAGTCGGTGCATTATTACATAACATTGGCATGATCACAAAAGATCATGTCTCAAAACACTGATTAGTTTAGTATCCTTGGAAACACTAGATATATTCATAAGTCTTACATTACATCATAATGTGAAAATAAAACAACAACAACATATTGTCTTCATATCCCCTCATAATATCCCTACAGGTCATTCATAAAATACTTCTCTAGATCCTGGGAAAAATAAAACATTGAAAGTGGTGGGCTCATATGCTCAGTAAGGATAACAATATTGTGGAAACTTTCATAAATAAACATAAACATTTAAGGAAATGTATAAATAAAACAAAAGCCTTTTAAACATGAACTTCAGCATAATATGGATAAGATAAAATGAAATAATTCTATTTACTTATTTAGATGGATATTCTACTAGTCTAATAATCACATGAAATGTCAATAACCACTTTCATAATGATGGAATGCATAATGCCAAACTATCATGACCACATATTAAAGGCCTTTTTCCAAGACTAAAAATTAGATTTTTTTGAGGCCTTGTTCCAAGACACTAGTTTGTCTCATGAGACCTACCAATGCATCGAGCAACTATAGCGGGCTCTACCCGTCACTTATTAAGTCCAATGCATTCCTCATCTGAATAGGTTTAAACATAACATAAACATTCGTATTAAAACTAGCATACAAAATGTCAATACTTTCACCATAAAACATGAATGGTATAAATAGAATACATCCACAGTCAAACATGTCACAAAACCTTCAATACAATTGTGAAGTTTTTTATCATAATAAATCAACTTCAAATAAGCTTAAAATCTATCAAAGGATGTTGACATAGATGAAATCAAAACTATTTCAGAGAAATATATTTTTTGAAATAATTTAAAAGTCAGATAATTATAAAAGAAAACATTTAATTTGAAAATATTCTTATTATATTTTAATGGAAGCTTTGTATATTTTATAATGGTGGAAAATAGATGCACCCGCTGTATAAGTTTAAAAAAGTCATTCTTACCTTAATTCTGTCGAAAATTTTAAAAAGGACCTTGTTTGGAAAACGATGGAAAGATTCCTTTATAAACATCTTATAAAAGTCAAAAAAGGTAAAAATGAATTTAACCCAAAGTCTATAAAATAGTAAGATTTATTTAAAATACTTTTTTAAGAAACATGCATGTGGATGATAAAGAGATCCCAGTAGATAATTACGTATAAACAACCTCAGATAATGAAGAGATTGTGAAATAAACTCTTACCTTGTACTTTTACTTAGTTGAAGGTAGGTAAACCTCCTATATAATGGTGAAATAATTGTTATTAAATTATACAAGAATCATATACATTAATATGATATCATATATGATCTTTCAACATTGCTTTTTTAATAGTATCTTAGTAATATAGTCGTTTCGGGTGTTAACTTACTAGTTTTCTTTTATATGTTTTGATACATAAGTCATGTTTGTTATGGATAGGTTGTATATTATTCATATATATAATGATATAAATTCCTTAAAAATTATTTTTAATCATCAAATGAAAACTATACTTGAATGGATACGATGGGGAATGAATCTCATCGCGTTCGTGGAGACGGTAGTCCATACGTACGCACGAGCGACAATATCATTCTTTTGATATTAGAATAATATATAATTGGATGGTAAATCATATATAAAAAATATTTATAATGTTATATTTATTATTTAATTCAATTTCACATCATCATTATACCCATCCAAATAATAATGTTTTGAATAACAATTACACCATGACATGGAGACAGTAAGCCGTACGTACGCACGTATGGTGACATATCATTCAAAGGATGGAGAGATTACTAAATATGGTTGCATCATATTTATAATAACATCACATTATATAAAATATACTGGATTTATTATTTTAGAATATAAATAAAAAAAGAAAGAATAAGTTGAAGAAGAAAGGAACTTGAAAGAGGGTGGTGAAAACATTACCTCTTCTTCAGGTTCTTCATTTTGATTTGATCAAAAGGGATACTTAGGTTAGCTTTCCAATCAAAATAAGGCCTCTAGGTTGAAGTGAGGGATGTCGATAGAATATTTGGGTAGGGTTTGGCCGAACCAAAAGGCTTTGAGGGTATGAATTAGAGGGAAGGGGGAGTGTCCTTTTATAAGAGGGGTGAGGGGCACCTTAAGAAAAGCTAGAAATATTATTTTATAATAAATTAATATTCTGTTTCTAATGGCACAAAAGTGTATTATTTAAAGGATAAAGTGAGGATAGTTATAAAACCACTCAACCAATAGGTTTTAGACAGGTTTGGGTCACTATAGTAACTTTATCTTTTTGATTTAACTCTTAGTTAAATAGTTTGACATTTACCATGTCTCTTTTTATTTTTATATTATATAGTTAATAAACTTACTATATAATTCCAAGAGACCTCCAAGTGGTCAATTAATAATACACATATCATTATATAATTCATTTGGCTGAACCTTAGATTTTTAGAATAGAATATCCATTAATAATATAATATTTTTTTTAAAAACTCATTTATAAAATTTTTGACAATATTCAATAATTGATTTTTGTTAAAGTCTTAATAACTTTATTAATTCGAAAAAAATTAATTTACTCAATCCTAACATTTCATATTAACCAATAAATTTTTTTATTTCATCAAAACTTTCAAATTATATTTATTTTAACATTTATGATACCAATTATTTGATTCTTTCATTAATAATGAAAATACTGCATCATTATTGTGTCATAAATAAATTTAATTATTCAATGCCTAAAAATCATAAATAAAATTCCATTATGTATGAAATCGTTTTATATTTCTAATGAATATTTATAGTCGAAAATATAACATATATAACCCTAGGTAAAAAATTTTTTTTCTAAAAGATATATTCTTAGGTCATTTTTGTATTTACTTTAATTTAATTTATATAAAGTGTAATTATCACTTACAAGTGGATCCATGGAGTCCCAAAATAGATACAACGATTTAAATTGTTGGACATGTATCAACCAATAGGGTTAGGACACATTTTAGGGTAATTTATTATTATTTTAATATTATTTTTTTACCCTTATTTACCGGATTTACCCTTCAACCATGGTAAATAAAATATTTACCGAAGTAATTATTCAAAATGTCTAAAAATAAGAGTTACCTATTTACACAATTTGGATATCCTGATTCCAAATATGGAATCCATTTTTCCAAATTCGAAACACAGAAGTGGAAGAAATTAATTTAATATTAATTCCTGTTGTCAAAACAAAAAGTGTGTTTTTAAGAAATAATAACTATCAAAAGATTGACAATTGTTTATGTCCGGTTTAAATGTGAAATTACATCCAATTACCCACTTTGTATTAAATTCATAAAATATATTATAAATACACTTTAAAACCACACAAATTCATAATTTATAACTATTAATTATTTCAATTAAAAAAGTTTTTTTAAATTATAATTTAGTAATTTTCACTATTCATCAAAATAGAAAAGTTATCCGAAAAGTACCAAAATTTCACCCTAAGCTAATTTAGATATTCCAAAACCAAAAATGAAGTCCATTTTGAATGATAAAATTTATAAAATTTCAAAAATTGGGTATTACTATTCATAACAGCTACTTTGATTGGTTGTGGTGTGTGTTAGAACTCAAAGTTGCGTACAACACACACATACTGTATTATTCAAAGAGAAGCATACCGTGGAAGCTTGGGGTGTTACATTTGAGATGAATTTGTGGTTCTGTGGCCTAGGTGTTTGAGGGTGGGATTTGATGTGGTTTTTTACCAAGAGTTTTTTGGTGGTATGTGGCATGTGGCCCAGGTGTGTTTGGTTAGGTTGTGATAATGGTTTTTTTGGAAGAGTGTAGTTGAGTTAAGATGTTAGTTGTTAGGGAAGAGAAATTAACTAGTGGGAAGTGGTAAAAGATACCCAAATATTGATGTGATTACTAGATAACTTTTACTTGACTTGCATTATTTGGTGATCATTCTTTGGTGCGGTTGAGGTGTATATTATACCTTGTTATGTGCTTTTTAGTTTCTGCAGTTTTTCTCATAGGGGCATTAGTATGCTTCTCTTACTTGTGCATGAGTGAATTTGTCATTTACTATTGATTATACTGGTAATATCACCCTATGTATATAAACATATTATCATGTTTCTTGGGATATTACGAGGGCTCTTCTATACCTTACTAGCTTTAACATTTGGATAGTTGTCGTGTTTCCACATAGATTTGTTTTATCGGTATTTACTTTGGTTTTTTTCATTTTATTTCTAGTAGTTTTACTTTAAAAATGCATGTGGGATGGATTTTGGATTCTTTTATATATATATATGTCTCAGAGTTGTTTTGAGTTTGATACATCTTATCATCTGATTTTGGTTACTATGAAAATGTTAATGGATCCCATTTTGTGAGATTAAATACCATTGGTGTTGGTCTCCACCTCGGGGCCTATTGGAGGAGATAATTAGGGGGTCATTTTCTGTCTTTCATATTGAAGAATGATGGTAATGGAACTTCCATCCCTTCACTCATCATGAATTATGAGGGTTTTGAAAAATAAATATGGTTAAATTTGCAATTTTTTTAAATAACAATAAACAATATGAAGAGAAAATTATTTTGTTGAAAAATTATGCTTTTAAAAATTAAGTGTTCTTAATATTATTTCATATCAATTTATTATTTAGAAATTTTTATTATGTTTTTTCATTTATAGTAATATTTTAAAAGTGTTCAAATTAATCTATTAGAATAAAATATACAATACTTAACAAAATGAAATATTACTTATATACTAAATATTCTTTAACAAATACCATTGAAATTATGTATTTATATTATAGAATTTAATAATATTTATACATTTATATTAAAATAATTAAATAAATATTAACATATCATTTTTTAATAATAAAACTAATATTTATATATATTAATAATATATATGTGTCATATTTTTATATCATTTTGATTTATATTATAGTAAATTTACTGCTGGTGGAAAAGTGTGGAGGGGAGGAAAATGGTGGTTTCCAAAGAATTCTAGGTTTGATTCCACTAATGGGAAATGAGTTAGCATCATGCAATGAAATATTTGGTATGCCAGGTCATAAATACTTATTATTGTATTACACTCCCAATAACATGACTAGCCCAAGGGTGGATGTAAAGAAGAATTATTTTAAGGTCTTGAAATAGATTATAGGAAACTTATTCACTGATTTCAGTTCATCCTCCCTAGGTGGGGTGATTAGAATGAAATATGATCCCCATGTCCCTAGAAATATGTACGTATTGGAAGAAATAATGTTCCTATAGAAATTTTCTAACATTTCTTGGGTAACTGATATAGAAAATATTTTCTATAAATTTACATTGAATTTCATTATATTAAATCCCGCCATAGTGTAACTTTAAGATAAATTTCCACATTTTATGATATTGGTGGTATTTTGACTTTAATCGTAAAAATGCCCATGTTGGTTTTTAATAGTTTTAAACTATATATGTTTTTTGGCCTTATAATTTTATATATTAATCCAAATTGTGAAATTTAGTCATTTTAGGATTTTAAACATCCAAGGTTTCATTTAATCATTGTTGATAAAAATATGAATCGATCATATAGAAACACAAAATAATAACACATGTTAGACATGAAAACTCTTTACAGAGATGTTCATTTTTTGGTAGGGGTCACTAACTGGTTCTTGGTGGACCAATATCTATTAACTATGGTGGGTTCATAACCATGGAGTTTTGTAACAACTTTATTTAAAGATAGGAATCGTTAATTGGCAGTTTTAATGGTCATTAAAGCATTATAATCTGGAGGTTTTTGATATGGGGAGTCTGACCAGAAAGAATAATTGTTTAGAGTAAAATGGGAATAAATTTTAGAATACATGTCCAAATATACTGAAATGTTGATGAGAGATGGACACAAAATTTATGAACAACATTATTGAAGGGTGAATCTCATTAATAATTCATTTATTAGGGATAAAACATTTCAAAATTTAGGGGAAAATTTCTAATTATAAAATGAGGGTGGCTCCTCCCTTTCAAAGCACCTCATTCCATCCCATTCCTTCCAAGAAACCAAGGAGGAGAACTTTTTAGATTTTTCATTTTTATTTCATTTCTCTTTCACATATTTTTAATTTTTTCCTCTTCTTCATTCACCTAAATTACCCTTATCATGGTGGGGTAAATAATTTGAGTGACTCAGGAAGGTATGGTCTTCTATTTTGTAATTCTTCATTTCTTGAACATACTGGAATAAAATTTATTTCTTCTTTAAAGTATTTTTCAATTTCACAGAGTGGATTTATTATCTTCTAAAATCATCCTTGAATTTTAATTTCATTATTGATTTTTTCTTTAGTAAATAATCATTATCTCCCTCCACTAATTTTTGGTTTATATACGATGGAATAGGCCAGGGATTAGTGGCAAGTACTCGACAATAGTCAGTACCTATAAAAGGGGTAGTGGATGTTCTTGATTTTTTAGGATAAACAAGACCTAATCAGGTATTTTCTAAATAAATTTAGGGTATTCAATGAAACACTTTTGCATGTGGAAGGAGAGTTGGACAAACTGAGATCTTGGTAAGGTTTTAACTCACTGTAAAAATTTCACCAATTAAGTGAGAGGAAATTATTGTAGAAAATCACTTTATCCAACTTAGAAGAAGATGTTTGAATTAAATTGAATGAGGATAGATTTATAGTTGGGAAACCTTCCACGACCTAATCACCCTTTTAATATCATATTTTTCAATAATTTGAATTTAAAATATCATTTCAATCATCTTCTTATTGATTTATTATAAAAACACAACATTTTTCCCATCATTTAAATTATAAAAGTGTTTTGTGTGCACTATTCTTTGGGAGACATCTTAGGGTTAATCTATAGACTACACATATGGAATATAAAAATTGTTTTTTTGTGCCCCACAACAAGCCTGTGTCAATTTTTAGTTGATAGAGAAAATAATTTCAAAAAAATTATATTGAATTTCTTTGTTTTAAATCCCACAAAGTATTAATTTAATTTAAATTTCCATATTTTATTATATTGGTGGTATTTTGATGTTAATGGTAAAAATGGCCCATGTCATTTTTTTATCAATTTAAAATTATTTATGTATTTTTTCCATAATATTTTCTATAATATTCGAAATTGTAAAATTATTTTTTTAGGACTCTACACATCTAGGTATTCATTTAATCCTTTTTTACAAAAATATGAATCGATCATATGGAAGCTCAAAAGAAGCACAGAAGTTGGACCATGAAAAATATTTATAGATTTGTTGATGTTTTCTGTGTGGTCCCTAACTCATTCTTGGTGGGGCCATGTGCTATGAAATTTGGTGGGTGGATGAGAAAAGAATTCTTGAACATATTTAATGATGTCTAGGATGTGTGAAATGGGTAGTGATGTTCATGATTGTTTGGGATAAACAAGACCTGATCAGGTATTTTCCAAATCAACTGAAGATATTCAATGCAACTGTTTTTCACATGGAAGGAGAGTTGACCAAACTAATATACTGGTAAGGTTTTCTCTCACTATAAAACATTCACCAAGTAAATGAGAATAAATTATTGTGTAAACTCACTTTAATCAACATGGAAGAATATTTTTGAATTAAATTTAATAAGGATAGAATTACAATTGGGAAACATACCCCAACTGAATCACCCTTTTAATATCATAGTTTTCCATCATTTGAATTTCAGATTTCATTTCAATCATATTATAATTGATTTATTCTAGAAATACTTAATTTTTATATCATTGAAAATTGAGATATTATTTTTTGTTCACTCCTCGTAGGGAGACATCCAAGGGTTAATCACTAGACTACACTTAGGAAATATAAAAAGTGTTTTATCGTTCCCCGGGACAAGCGTTTGTCAACCATTACTTGATTGGGAAAATATTTTCAATAAATTTATGTTGCATTTATTTGTTTTTAAAATAACACCATAGTGTTACTTTAATATAAAATTCCACATTTTATGATATTGGACGTATTTGGAGCTTAATCATAAAAATAGCTCATGTTAGATTTTAAGCAGTTTTAAATTATTTCTGTATTTTGGCCAAAATAATTTCAATATTAATCCAAATTGTAAAACTCATTATTTTAAGAATACTAGACATCCATGTATTCATTTCAACCTTCTTGAAAAAAATCTGAATCAATCATATGAAAGATCAAAATAATCACACAAGTTGGACCCTAAAAACTGTTTACATATCTGCCTATTTTTGGTGTGGGGTCGTCAACTCATTCATGGTGGGCACAGTTACTATGAAATTCAGTGGGTGTATGCGCAATGAGATTTTGAACATCTTTCATGATGTCTATGACACATGAATTGTCCATTTTAATGGTCATTAAAGCATTATAATCTGAAGGATTCCTATTTGGACAGTCTTACTAGATAGAATAAATTGTCATAGTAAAACGAGCATAACTCTCAGAATACATGTACACATATGCTAACATTCTGGGGAGATATGGCCATGATATTTTTGAACAACATTAGAGACGTTTAAAACTTGTGAAGAGGTAATTTATTTGGGATACAAAGCATCAAACCTTGGGGGGGTATTTCCTATAAAAGGTGGGGAGCACCTCCCTCTCAAAGCATGTCATTCCATCCAATTCCTTTTAGGACACCGAGGAGAACCTTTTCTATGTTATCATTTTTATTTATTTTCTTTTTCATTGATTTTTAATACCTTCCTCTTCCCCATTAATCTTGATTACCCATACCATAATGTGGTAAAAATATTGAGTGATTTGGGAAGGGTTGGTTTTTTATTTCGTAATTATTGAGTTCTTGGACATAATTGAATGAAATTTATTTCATCTTTAAATCCTTTTATAATTTCATATAGCGGATATTATTATCATGTGTGATCATTGGTGAATTTTAATTCTGTTATTGATTTTTTCTTCGGTAAATAATCATGTTCTCCCTCCACTGATTTCTGGTTTATATATGATAGAATAGACCATGTATTAGTGATGAAGTACTCAATGATCATCATTACATATAAAAGGGGTATTAGATGTTCTTGATTTTTTGGGATAAATAAGGCCAAAACAAATATCTCCCAATCCAATTGAGGATATTCAATGAAATGATTTTTCACATCGAAGGAGAGTCGACCAAACCATGATCTTGGTAAGGTTTTCTACCACCATCACAATTTGACCAAGTAAGTGAGAGGAAATTATAGTGAAAACTCACTTTAATCAACTCAGAAGAATAGGTTTGAATTAAATTTAACAAGGATAGCAGTACAATTTGGAATGAGACCCCAACCTAGTAGCCCTTTTAATATCATAGCTTTCAATCATTTTAATTTAAAATTTCATTTCAATAAATTTATTATTGATTTATTCTAAAAACAATAAATTTTACCGTCATTTAAAAGTGAAAATCTATTTTTTGTGTACTCCTATTTGGGAGAATTTATAGGGTAAATCACCAGACTACACTTAGGGAATATAATAATTGTTTTTTTACTCCCTATGATAGGCATGTATCAAACATTAATTGATAGAGAAAATATTTTAAATAAATTTACATTGAATTTCATTGTTTTAAATCCCATAAAAGTGGTACTTTAATATTAATTTCCACATTTTATGATATTGGTGGTATTTTGAACGTAATTGTAAAAATCGCACATGTTAGTGTTTTTACAGTTATTGATTATTTCTGTATTTTTTCCATAACAATTTCTATATTAATTCAAATTATTAAATTAATTATTTTTAGTATTTTTTACATATAGCTTTTCATTTCAACCTTCTTGAAAATAATATGAATTGATCGAATGGAAACTCAAAAGAAGCACAAAAGTTTGATCATGAAAACTGTTTATAGATCTTTCTATTTTTGGTGTGGGGTTCCTAACTCATTCATGGTGGGATTAATTGGTATGAGATTTTGTGAGTATATGATAAAAATGTTTTTAACATCTTTCATGATGGATAGTACATGCTAATTGCCCATTTTAACGGTCATTAAATCATTTTAATTGGGAAATTTTTGAATAAGAGAGTCTGAATGGACAGAATAAATTGTCAAAGTAAAATGGGCATAACTCTCGGAATATATTTCCAATTACACTGAAATTTTTAGGAGAGACAAACATGATATTTATTAACATCATTTAATTAGGGTAAATATCATTAAAATATCATTTATTTTGGATAAAATGTGTCAAATATATGGAGACAAACATCTCTTATATAAGGAGGGGAGCTCTCCCCTCTCAAAACATGCAATTCCACCCCATTCCTTTCCAGATACCAAGGAGCAGAAATTTTTCGGCTTTTTCATTTTTATTTCTTTTCTTTTTCAAATATTTTTAATTCGTTCCTCTTCCCCATTTAACTTGATTACCCTTACCATGGTGGGGTAACCATTTTGAGTGATTCAGGAAGGGTTATTTTTCTATTTGGAAATGTTTGAGTTCGTGGACATAATTGAATGAAATTTATTTCTTCATCAAAGTTGTTTTCAATTTCATATTGCGGATTTTATTATCAACTGTGATCGTTCTTGAATATTAATTCCATTATTGATATTTGATTGTGTAAATAATAGTTATCTCCCTCTACTTATTTCTAGTTTATATACGATAACATAGACTAGGGATTTGTGGTGAAGTACTCGATGATCATCAGTACATGTAAAAAAGTGTAGTGGATGTTCATGATTGTTTGGGATTAATAGGACCTGATCGAGTATTTCCCAAGTCAATTGAAGATATTCAGTGCAACTCTTTCACACATGGAAGGAGAGTAAACCAAACTGAGATAATGATAAGGTTCAATCTCATCATCACAATTTTACCAAGGATGTGAGAGGAAATGATTATAGAAACTCACTATAATGAACTTGGAAGAAGTGGTTTGAATTAAATTGAATAAGGATATAATTAAAATTGGGAAACAGACCCCGACATAATCACCCTTTTAATATCATAGTTTTCAATCATTTGAATTATAAATTTTCTTTCAATATTTTTCTTATTGATTTATTATAAAAACACTACATTGTTTACTATAGTTTAAATGAAACAAACTATTTTGTATACACTCTTTTTCAGGATACTTCCTAGGGTTAATGACTAGACTACACTTAGTGAGTAGAAAAATTGTTTTTCCATAACCCACGATAGGCATGTGTATAAAATTTATTCATAGAGGAAATAGTTTCAATAAATTTATGTTGAATTTAAATATTTTAAATCCCAAAAAAGTGTTACTTTATGTTAAATTGCCACATTTTATGATATTAGTGTTATTTTGAGCTTAATCGTAAAAATATCCCATGTTGTATTTTTAAAATATTTAATGTATTTCAGTATTTTGGATATAACATTTTCTATATTAATAAAAATTGTTTTACTAATTCTATTTAGGATTTTACACATCCTGGGATTCATTTCACAATTCTTGAAAAAAAATATGAATCGAACATATGGAAGCTCAAAATAAGAACAGAAGTTGGACCATGAAAACCTTTTACAGATCTATTAATGTTTGGTGTGGTGTTCCTAACTAGTCATGATGGGCCTAATTTCTATTAAATTATGTGGGTGGGCACACAATATCTTTTTAAACATATTTCATGAAGAATATGATGCTTGAATTGTTCATTTTAATGGTAATTAATGAATTCTAATCTGCATATTTTCAATTTGAAGAGTCTGACTGGATAGAATAAATTTTCAATGTAAAATATATATAACTCTAGAAATACATTTCGAAATATTCAAAAATGTTGAGGAGATATGACCAAGATATTTATGAACAACATTAAATATGTTTGAAACACATGAAGATGTCATTTATTGTCACTACAATGCGTCAACTTTCAGGGAAAATTATGCTTATAAAGGAGGGAAACTCCTCCCTCTCAGAAAATCTTATTCCATCCCATTCCTTCTGAGAAACCAATGAGGGGAACTTTTTCAGATTTGTCATTTTTTTTCTTTTCTTTTTATAAATTTTTAATGTCTTCCTCTTCCCCATTCATCTCGATTACCCTTTCCATAGTGGGGTAATCATTTTGAGTGATTTGGGAAGTGATGGTTTTCTATTTTGTAATACTAGAGTTCTTGGACATAAGTGAATAAAATTTATTTCTTCTTCAAAGATTCATTCAATTTCATATATCGGATTTTATTATCAAGTGAAATCATTCGTGAATTTTAATTATGTTATTAAGTTTGTATTTTTTAAATAATCATTATCTCCATCGACTGATTTTTGGTTTATATACAATGTAATAGAACATGGATTAGCGATGAAGTACTCAAATATCATCAATACGTGTAAAAGGGCTACTGGATGTTCGTGATTTTTGGGGATAAACAAGCCCTTATTGGGTATTTCCCAATTCAATTGAGGATATTCAATGCAACTCTTTTTCATATGGAAGGAGAGTTGACCAAACTGAGATCATGGTAAGGTTTTCTCCCAACATCACAATTTTTCCAAGGAAGTGAGCAGAAACAATTATAGAAACTTGATATAATCAACTCAGAAGAAGTGGTCCCAATTAAATTGAACAAGGACAGTATTACAATTGGCAGATCGACCCCGACCTAATCACCCTTTTTTATATCATTGTTTTCTGTCATTTGAATTTCAAATTTCATTTCAATCAGTATCTTATTGATTTATTCTAAAAACACTAAATTTTTACCATTGTTGAAAAGTGACAAAATGTTTTGTGTGCACTCATATTTGAGAGACTTCCTTGGGTAAATCACTAGACTACACTTAAGAAATATAATTTTTTTTAATCCCCCAAAATAGATGTGCAACAAACATGGTGTCGTTGTCAGGGAGGTAGTGCAACATAAAAAATGATTTTCAAAACTGAATAAATATCAACTCAAAAGAACCATTAATTGGATTTGATCCATAAACTGAAAAAACATTAACCCAACTAAGTAAA
Source organism: Viscum album (assembly GCA_963277665.1). Taxonomy (NCBI): domain Eukaryota; kingdom Viridiplantae; phylum Streptophyta; class Magnoliopsida; order Santalales; family Viscaceae; genus Viscum; species Viscum album. The sequence goes on along the minus strand of OY728139.1, from coordinate 112,398,241 downwards.
AGAAACCTACCAAACATATTTGAGGAAATAGATCCCTCGAATTCAAGTGAAACTCTTACTATTCGGTGTGAGCCTAAAATCATGGCTGGGAATCCTAAACCATCCTTGCATGATCTTTTTCCACCTCAATTTTACATTCAAAATAACCAACTCATTACACTAAATACACAAAATGATTTTGAATTACGTGTAAATATGATTCTTGTTCTTCCGAAGTTTCATGGTCTTGCTAGAGAAGATCTAAATCAGCATATCCAAGAATTGAACTTTGTTTTCTCAAGCATCGTGCCAAGAGGATCACCTGAAGACCAATTTCAGTGGAGGGAATTCCCTTTATCACTTTAAGGAGTGACTATAAAATGGTTGTACAATTTAAAACCATGATAGATTAGTGATTGGGAATACCTAAAAATATGTTTCATGTAAAGATTATTTCCCACATCCTGGAGAAATACCATCAAGAAGAAGGTTTAAATCATACGAAAATCAAATGGAGAAACCCTCTATGATTACTAAGAGAGTTTCAAAAAGATATATTATAAATACCCACATCTAGAAATGGAGGAACATTAATTACCTGTGTTCTTCTACCAAGGAATTATGAAAAAGGATCGAAATATTCTAGATGCTTCATATGGGGGATCCCTGATTGACATGTCACCTACCGATATCAATGATATAAGGGAGAATATTGCTGAAACCTCAAAATAATTTTGAACAAGAGTGTTAAGAGAAAGAGGAATCCATGATGTGATAACACATGATTCAACAGAATTAATTAGAAGCGAGATGTGCAAACTCACTAGGTTAGTGAACCAATGTCTGTGAAACAATTGAAGGAACCACAAGAACTAAATCAGGTATGTGGTTTTTGCTCTTCTAATTATCATTACACTAACCAGTGTCTAGAAGTACAGGGAACCAAATTTTGGGATGTAACCTATCATCAAATCCAATTTTATCCAAATCCTCCCTATCATCCCCAAAACCAACCAGAATATGGATTCTAATAGACTCAAGATAGACTTCTATTTCAAAAATAATTCTAGAACCCCCCTCCATTCCAACAGTTTTAAAAAACCCTTTAAAAAAAAACAACACTTCCATCCACCACCATTCTATAGAATTTCATCTGAGCAACTTTCCACTACTTCCAAACCATCAATTGAGAACCAACAACTAGAATCAGCTGTTGAGGGACACAAATAAAATGTGAAAGAATTATCCAACCAATTAAAAAATGTTTTGGAAATTCTATCAATGAATCCAAGGAATCTTCCATCCCAAATAGTGATAAATACTAAAGAGAATTTCAATTCAATCATAACAAGAAGTGGAAAATATATCCCACCACCATCCAACGTTGAACCTAAATCAATACAACCTGTTCTGAGGGAGAATGATATGGAAAGTTTTGAAAAATCATTTGAAAATCCACATAAATAGGAAAAGTAAGAGGAGGAGGAGAAGGATATGCCATAGAATAAGAGACACGAAACCCCAATGAAAAAGAAAAAAAGGGTGAAGAAATACTTACCGCCACCATTTCTATCACGGATGATTGAATCAAAGAAATTTCATAAAGAAACACTTGAAAATAAAATTCTAGACACTTTTAAGAAAGTGGAAATCAATATCCCCTACTTGAAGCTGTCAAAAACATTCCAAGGTATAAATTATTTTGAATGATATTTACACCAAAAAGAGAATACTTCATAGGAATTAAAGAATCAACATGGGGAGAAGTGTCTCATCTCTTATCACACCTCAGATGCCAACCAAATTTCAATATCCCGGGATGTGTTCCATCACATGCACCATTGGTTCATTTAATTATTCTATTTCTTTTTGTAATCTAGGGGATTCAATTAATTTATTATCAAACATAGTATAAACTTCTTTGAAAATGTGGTACATATATCCCATGAGTGTGGTAGACTTGCTTGCAAACAAATTCATAGTTTTCCCATCTGAAGTTCTATAGGATGTCCTAGTGAAAGTCAAAGATCTCTTATTCCTAGATGACTTCTATATGCTAAATATAGAAGAAGATATGAGCTTGTCACACTCACCCACCATTTTAGGGAGACTATTCTTGAAGAAATACAAAACCTTCATCAATGTCCATGAAGGTATTCTCACCATGGAATTCGAAGATAACACTATCCACTTCAACTTTTTTGAATCCATGAGGCCCTCATAAAATGATAACTCCCACTTTAAACTCTCCCATAATGTTGATACTGATCCTAATGATTAATATGGTATATACCAGGAATTATTATACTTAAGAGAGAGTTTTATCAACAATGAACATGTGAATGACCAAAACACTGGAGATACTAATTTAATATGTGAAGAAGAGGTAAAATATAATTTCATTGATGATTTTTTGATTGATGAGAAATATGATATTGTTTTTTGTGTGAAGGAGGTCTGTCCATTGGGTTGTGTGGTATGTCTATTTAATTTTATCCCTTATGAATCCCCCAGAACTGGAATTAAAACCACTCCCCGATGATTTGAAGTATGAGTACCTTGAGGAGGGAGAGAAATTACTAGTGATAATTGAAAATAATATGTCTAAAATGCAACAAAAATCTTTGATTGGTATTTTTAGAGATAATTTCCAAGAAATACGGTGGATCTTATGTTATATCAAGGGAATAAACCCAAAAATATGTTCACATAGAATTTTTTGAGGGAGATTCCAAACTTGTTAGCCAACCCCAAAAATATGCTCTAGATTTTAAACTTGTTAGAAAACTACCCACATTGATTTCAAGAAGCAACTAATTGATGTTTAGAATGGGGATCTGAGTTTGATATTAGGATGATCATAGGTAAAATTCTTTCTGCACTAAGAGATGCATAATTCAGAGGAACCATTTGATGATTTTTCAGAAAACATGAAGAAAGAATAGGACAATGATGTCAACAGAAGGAGAGCAGAAGTAGATATTGTGGAAAGAAAAGAAGAAAGTAAGAACAAGATAAATAAACACAATAACGTGTTGAAAAAAAAGACAAAAATAGAATATTAACATTTATCCATGTGGAGTTGAAATAAGTATAACAGGTTTGGGCAGTTAGTGAAGTTCCATTTGGTTATGTAGGAAGGATCAAGAACTGTTGGATTCGCCCCATGGAAATTGAGAAGGTTTTAAACAATGGAAAAAGTTATGTTAATTTCAAAAAAAGGGATGAAACAAATCTACATGGATGAATCAAGTATTTTACATTTTATAGATCTTGATCGGGTAACCCCTTTCCTACCATCAATCATATGAGATGAAGAGGTAAGGTCGATCCTGCGACAGTAAATAGAAGCACTTTTGGGAGGTGATAAAACAAAATTTTATTGAATATTTTATTATTAAAAAATGAAAAAATTTCCCCACATTGTGTTAAATATTTTTTGCTATAAAATATTTGGGATTAGATCATTCATTTGAAAATTTGATGAAAATTCCAGTTTTACCCTTAAAAAAATCACTATAGTGTTTTAACCATAAATAATTTTCAATCAATTCTTTGAACATAATATTTTGTAAATGTGTTCCTTCCTTAATTTTATAAAACTTTTATTCAGTACATTTGAGTTAAATCATGAATTTGTTTGGTGAAAATGGGACATGAAATCGTACTTGGGATGGACTCGTCAGAATGGACATTGGTTCTGTATTTGGGTCATAAATTATTCATATGTGGTTGAATTAGGCCCATATTTTGAGAGGATTTATAGAAATAATTTTTTCACAAACAATATTTCTTAAAGGAATATTATTCATTCATTTTTGTGGTCAAATAGGTGGTTAAAGATGTATTAATTTATTTGGCTGAATTACCCCATTCACAATTGAAACCTCTTTAAACCTACCCTCCCATACACTCTATAAATTTGTGTTTTTATCATTTTTAGGGTTTTGTACGTGAATTAGGATATTAAAGGAAGATGATAATTTGTTTCACTCAAATTATCCAACCATTTTTAAAAGGGTATCTCTTGAAGCAATGATTCCCTCATCAAAACCTTCTTCTTCTTATTTATATTGTAATGTTTGAATTTGCGTAATAAAATTATTTGTTATTATTTTTTTATTATATATTCTTATGTTTTGTTAAATTATATTCTTTTTTACTGATCCTATTTTTGATTTAATATATATTATAAACGAAATTTGAATATACCCTTTCTAAACATTTGTATATACAAAATGTTTCTATGATAACTACACCTCCCAGGGAAGAGTAGATCTTTTTTAGTAATTTATCTACATATATACTCATTAATTAATTTATTTTGAATCAATGGGATACTTTAATTCACATAATATTTACTACTAAATTGAGTTTTTAATTTAAATTAAACTAATCAAGACATTTAACAATAAACACAAAACACAAGAGGTCGAGAATTGTGTGAATTGTGAGAGCTCAAACTTCATCGGAAATTCAAAACCATGCATGATTAATTTTTTAGGTCAAAAAAAATACCTAAACAAAATTAGTCCACATTTATAGAATGGATATGTGCCATAATTTACCACTAACCCTAAACTATCCCTAAAACATCAATCGTAGCAGGGTGTTGCGATTGCATGTTCCAAAGATAGCCTAGGGTGTAATTCAGTTCATCTTTGTAAGTTAATTCACATAGGGTTTGGGGGTTAACATATTATGGGATCATAATGATGTGGATTCCAATTTAAATTATAATGATAAATAATTGATTTAAGAGGTAGAGTTATATCAATTACGCCTTTTAAAATATTTTTCTAAAATACTTTTTCTTGTTGTGTCCTTTTAATCGAAGTTCATTTCAAAAATAAAAACAAAAAAATTCATTATTCTTCCAGAAAACAACTTTTAGTTTTATTATTGATAAAAAACCCCCATCCTTTCTAGTATTTTGTTTATTATCTTTTATTTTATTTTTAGAATACCATTAGTATGTTGTTAAATTTAATTCCCCCCTTGAGATATGACCTTGGTCAGCCACTCTACTACACCTAAATAACCCAAATCCAAACATCATTTAAAAGCACCCATGACAACGCCTTTTATATTGGTGTCATTTCTAGGGAGGTAAGTATTTATTTCAAACATTTAGAGGTATTACTTTTATTTTTCATTTTGTTCCCTTCTTCCCTTATTTCTTCTTTCTTTGCCCAATCAGAATTTTTCAACTTCTTTTGTTTTCTTCTTCTTCTTCTTTTCATACTATAGACTAAAACTTCTAATTTTTATTTTATTATGGTCCACTTTTCATGTTTTCATTTTTATTTAATTTATGACACCAAATAATCCCAAAGATCTCTTAAATATTGAACCTGATATTGAATGCATCCTTTGGGCCCGAATCAGGCATTCTCAGTCTACAGGAAGTTTCAACATTCAACCAGCTGGGGAATTCCTACACTCAAAGAACATTGAAATAGGAAACACTTCTAAATAAATCTTAAAACAAGACTTAATGGGTGAAAATAAGGGAAATGAACTTAATAGAACCATTTTAGAGTTGGATGCACCTGATACTAACTATCAATCAAGTTGTATTGGATACCCAAATATCAAATCTGACATTGAATTGAAATCTATATTAATTAACCATCTTCCAAAATTTCAGGGATTATCTGATGAGGATCCAAAAAAATATTTAAAAGAATATAATATTGTTTACTCAAACATTAAACTATGAAATTTCCCTGAAGATCAAAGAAAACTAATAGAATTACCATTTTCACTTGATGGAGCTGCAAAGGATTGAATGTATTATTTACTACATGAAGATTTAATATGTTAGAACTATTTGAAACATCTTTTCTTCAAAATATTTCTTCTATCATCAAGGAATTGATCTATTAGAAAGGATACCTTAGGGATCAAACAATCACAAAGGGTGTCATTGTATGAGTACTGGGAGAGATTCAAGAAGCTGTGCTCAAGATTTCTACATCACTAAATCAGTGAAAAATCCCCATATTTAACTTCTATGAAGGACTAACACCTATAGATAGGATCATGGTGGATGTCACAGTTGGAAGAGAATTGGAAGACAAAACACTAGCAGCTGCACGTGTGTTGATTGACAAGATGGCACAAAACTCCCAACAATTTGGCAATCGAGGTACACCACATGCTGGTGGAGTAAATCAGGTAAGTCCTTTCTCTCTTGAAAATCATTTGGTTGATAATATGTTGGAGGAATTGAAAACTATGGTGTGGAAAATTTATTTGGCTTAAAAGACTTCTCATTACACTCCTATGAGGCCATGTGGCATTTTCAATAAAAATGACCACCCAACTGACTGTTTCCCCCAATTATAAGAGACAAAGGATTACATTGTCATATTTCCTAGAAGACCATACCAGTAGAAACAATAGCCACATCCCCCAAATAAGTTTTATTCCTTTGCTTCAGCATACAAAAATGGTGGAAGGATCAATCAGACATGAGGTATACCTCTAGACAACAATGAAGTCCCCCCTTTTAACAAAACATCCAACAGCCACCACCTTACCAACATGGTTACCAACATCCCCAAAGGCGATTTGAAGCTCAATCATCAACAAGTTAAAACCAAGGAAGTACCCCAAGTAATGTATATTATAACATTGATGATATTTGGAAACAAATTGTTCATAATCAACAGAATTATTTGAAGAGTCAAGGTTCAGAGTTGATAGAGTTGAAGACACAAATGAGCCAGATTTCAACTTCCCTCCATGAACTGGTAAGTAATAACTCCTGAAATACTCATTCCCAACCTTCTCCAAATCCCATGGGGAATGTCAGTTCCATCATATTGAGAAGTGGGAAGAAGACAACTAATACATCTGCACCTATCGTTTCACCGGGATTCACCTCAACTCTAGAGAAGACCCATTCAAAACCAGTCAATGATCAACACAAGGAGAAAGATAAATGTAAGAAAAATATTAATAATGTTCCTCAAAAACCTCTTCCCTTTCCAAAAAAAGGTTGTAAAAACATAGAATATGGTTGAGGAGAAGATGAAAAAAGTGTTTTTGGACACATTCAAGCATGTGGAGGTCAACATCCCTCTACTTGAAGCCATAAAGAAAATCCCAAGGTATTTCAAATTCTTAAAAAACATTGTACCAATCAAATATGGCTCAAAGGAAATTAGAGGATTAGTATTTTAAGGAATGTGTCAGCACTCATATCACCAACTCTAGAAATTCCAAAAAATTGCAAGGAACTAGGTACATTCACCATCCCATTCACCATAATAGAGTCTCACTTTTCTGATGCTATTTGGGATTTTAGAGCATCTATAAATTTAATGCCTCGCTCTATATTTTCTTCTCTAATGGTTGGTGATCAGAAGTCGATGAGATTAGTGGTGCAGTTGGAAAATAGAGCAACAACATATCCAGTGGGAGTCCTTGAGGATGTACTTGCTCTGGTACGATACATGAAATTTTCAGTATATTTATACATTCTTAACATGGAGGATGATCAAGTAAGTTCTCATGATCTGATTATCTTAGGTATTCCCTTCCTCAAAACACTAAAAATAATCATAAATGTTAATGAGGAAATAGATTCCAAGGATTTTGTGTATGAACTTTTTATATTTAATGTTATGGACTCCATGAAGTATCCCTCATAGGACCATTCTGCATTTTTTCTCCCATTTTGAACCACCAAATAAAACCCCCATATAATTTGATTATCTGATGATTAGAGAGATTATGAGTATGGGTTCTAGTTTCAAGTCAAAGAGTACATTCACAAATGTTTCTAATGAATAAAAATATATTAGATTTTATTTTTAAATGTATTCATATTCAGATTTTGATCATGATCACTCTGATTATGACATGTCAATTGAATATGATGATGGTTTTGATGCATTATTCTCTGATTTTGATGATGATGATTCTGGTAATAATGTTCATTGTGCACATATTTCAGTTCCTACAATGTCTCCATCCATACTGTACCCCCTTCATTGGAATTCAAGCCATTCCGACCTAATCTCAAATACTCATACATGTTATGTGGTGAGAAAATAACTGTTATAATTGATAAAAATATCCATTTTGAACATGATGAAAAACTTTTGAATATTTTGAGTGAGAACATTAGAAAATTTTAGTGGACCTTGGATGACATATAAGTTATTAGCCCCTCCATTTTCATGCATAGGGTTTTTTTAGAGGATGGGGCTAAACCAGTTAGGTATCCACAATGGTGACTCAATCCAACCCTTATAAAAGTTGTTAAAAAAGAAGTTGAAATTTTTCACAAGGATGGTATAATTTATCCCATTTTAGATTCTCACTAAGTGAGTCCTATTCAGGTTGTGCCTATGAAAAGTGGTTTTATTGTTTTTAAAAATGATAAAGAGGATTTAGTTCCAATGAAGGTGAAAAACAGTTGACGTGTGTGTATTGATTATAGGAAACTAAATCAGTCCACTTGTAATGACCATTTTCCCATCCCATTTATTGATCAGATGCTTGAGATACCTACTGGGAAAACACACTATTGTTTCTTGGATGGATTTTTTGGATATTTTAATGTTCCTATTTCTCCATAGGATCAGGAGAAGACAACATTCACATGTCCAATCGATACATTTTCCTATCGGAGGATGCCATTTGTACTTTACAATGCCCCATGTACCTTCTGGAGATGTATGGTGAGTATTTTTTCGGATTTTATTTTGACCTGCATGGAGGTATTCATGGATTATTTTACAGAGTATGGGTCTTCATGTGATGATTGTATCTCTAGTTTGGGAAAGGTTTTGAATCGTTTTATTGAGAATAATCTGGTCTTGAACTTTGAAAAGTTTTATTTCATGGTAGAGCATGGATTTGTCTTATGGAAGGTAGTGTCAAAACATAGGATAGATTTTGATATATTTAAGGTAGATATTATTTCATCCTTACCCTGTCCTTCATGTGTGAGTGATGTTAGATCTTTCCTAGGGAATGCGGAATTTTATCGGCACTTCATCAAATATTTTGGTAAGATTACACTTCCTATGTCATGATTACTTCAAAAGGATTATGATATTTTATTTTATGATTATTGTAAGACATCCACTGAGGAGATAAAGAAGTGTCTAACCACTCCACCAATCATAGAACCCCCATGGGGGGCTTCCTTTTGAGCTTATGTGTGATGCCTCTAACTTTGCGGTCAGAGATATCTTATCTCAGAGGGTGGAGGGACATTCACATGTGATTTCATATGCATAGAGGACATTGGATTTAGCCTAGTCAAACTACACAACCAAATAAAAAAATATTCTTACCATCATATTTTATTTAGATAAATTCTATTCTTATTTATTGGGATCTAAAGTAGTTGTTTTTTCTGACCATGAATCTCTGAGTTACCTCTAGATGAAGTTAGATGCAAAGACTAGGCTAATATGATGGATTCTCCTTCTTCATGAATTAAATATTGAGATAAATGACAAGTGGGGGTTATAAAACCTGGCGTCGGACCACATGAGTATGCTTACTCACAAACTAGAGGATGACACCTTGGACCAAGTACCACTTAGGGACACTTTCTCCGGTAAGCATCTTTATTCCATCACAGGTATGCATCATTGGTATGCTGATTTAGTGAACTACCATTTCACATCTAAAATACCATCAAATTTAAAGAAACCTCAATTCCAAAAGTTAAAGAGTGAGTCGTGATTTTATGTTTAGGATGATCCATACCTCTGGTTCTTGTGTTGTGATCATTTTATTAGGAGGTATGTTCTAGATCATGAGTTTCATTCTGTTCTGCATTTATAATATACACAATCAAGTGGATGAAACTTTGGACATTGAAAAATATCTAAGAATGTTTTTGACTCTGGATTATATTAATGTATCTTATTCCATGATTCTCATGTTTTTTGTAAGTCATTCTCTCTTTTCCAACACAATGGGAACATTTCCAGGAGACTTGAGATTCCCCAATAACCCATACTATTCTATGAGATTTTTTATGCATGGGGAATCGATATGTTGGGTCCATTTCCTAGGTCCTTTGGGTTTTTTTATATTTTGGTTTCTGTTGATTATGTGAGAAAATGGGTTGAGGCTAAGGCAACCATGACTGATGATTCTCATGTTGTATTGGGCTTTGTCAATGAACAAATTTTTTGAATATTTTGAGTACCAAAGCCCATCATTAGTGGCCAAGGGACACACTTCTACAATCTAAATTTGGATTCCCCCCTTTGGAAGTATGCGGTGACACACAAAACATCAACACTATACCACCCCCATACAAATTGTCAGGATGAGGTTTCAAATCAGGAGTTAAAAAGGTTTTTTGAAAAACCCACGGAGCTGAATAGGAATGATTATAGAAAGTTCTTGGATGATGAACTTTGATCTTATAGTAATTCATAAAAGACACCCATTTTTAAGCCTCCATTTTGGATTGTTTTTGGGAAAGTGTGTCATTTCATCGTGGAAGTTGAGCATCGTGCTTATTAGGCTATAAAAATATCAAACATGGATTTGGCCTAAGATGGAATCCAAAGGATTCTGAAAATTCAAGATCTTGAGAATATTTTATTTTCATCATATGAGAACTCAAGGCCCTAATAGGAAAGATCAAATGAATCTCATGATATAATGATCCAACAAAAGGATTTTCATATTGGAGATAAATTATTACTCTACAAGTCACGACTGAAGTCGATGCCTAGTACGTTGAATTCTAGATGGTTAGTTCCTTATATTGTATCTAATTTTCTTCTTTATGGTGCAGTGGAGATCACACAAGAGAACATTAGAATGAGCATTATAGTCAACGAGAAACATTTAAATAAATACATTGAGGGACTTCCTACTTATGTATTGGATTTCATCACACTACAAGACCCCATCATCACTTGAGCATATCGGGCTATTCAAAACACTTCCACTTTTATATTCTTTTTCCTATTTAAAATTATATATTTCCTACGCACATATAATCTCATGGGTTCACATTGACCCCATCAATACTTATGTATTTTTCAAATTGTAACCCCACCATCACTTGTGTGTTTTTCAAATTATATGTGTTTCTTTTTCAATTTTTGTGTGTTTTTGAATCCTTTTATAAGAAATGATTTTCTTTGAAATTTTTGAAACTCATGTACACAAGTGAAGAAATTTATTCCCTGAAACATAGCATAAGTGAATTATAAAAATAACTTTGTTTCAAGTTCAAATCATTAGTAATTTCATTAAAAGTGCTCTGAATTTTGAGTCTCATGGCACATCTTATAGTCTTTATATTTGAAATCCCTTTCCGGTGAGGCTTCTGAACCATTCTATTCATATTATTTACATTTACCTCACTTCATGAGAGAACCAAACCATGCATGATTTAACAAGAATTTTATTTATTCATGTCAAATCATCAGGGTTTTAGGTACTTATGTTTTAAATGATTGAGTCATTTTGTGGGTATAAAAGACCTTATTTCAATGAATCATTTTTATAATGTCCTAACATTAATATTTAATCATTTTATTCCTTAATATTCATGAACAAATTGTTATGTTAGCAGCATTACAAGATAATTTTCCCTATCCAACCAACTATTGAAAGGAAATTTCATAATATAGTTGAACTTAAGTGTGGGGAAGCTGTTTTGTGTTGTGCTACCACATTTTTTTGATTCTTTGGGTGGAAAATTAAATTCCTAAGAGATGTTTTTTCTTCTGAAAAAATTAATTCTTTTGAAATATGCACCATTCTGGATCTTTCATGATAAAATAAGTTGTGCCTTTCTGAAGCTTCTGATGAAGAAGTAAAGTTGTGCATATCTGATGCTTTCATGAAAAACTATGTTTGATAAGATAGAATTTTTTTTGAAGAAATGATGAATGGTGTAAACCATACATGAGTTTTCATGATGAATGAGGTCAATTTATACTAATATGAGTGAGGATGAGACCATACTTGAGTGACAATTGAAAAAATTAAATTTTTCTTTAAAAAGAGTTAAGCCCACCTCATTCAGCCTCAAAATTTTTCATATCTAAATCCTACCAACCGAAATCCACAAAAACACCCTGAAAAGTCCTCATGAAAAAAATATTTCCTCGACTAAAATCAGGTGGTGATATAGGAATTTATCAATCCTATGGTGGCTTATGTATGAGTTTGGATGAGATAGACATTAATGAAAAATTGACATTTCTATGATAAGAGAAAATTCAAGTGAGGTAAGTGTTTTGTGTTCATGAGAGGATAAATGAAGTGGTAATATATTGAATGATATAAATGGAGAAATTTAAATAATGGTTTTTTATAAGGTATGATATCTTTGGTTTTTTGGTGTGGAATTGTTGGATCTCAAGGATTTGTGTTTTAAAATTTGTTTTGATATTGATGTTTACTTTTCACAATTTTTTAGAATACATGATATGATGTTTTCCCCATGAGTGGAAAAGGGTAAGTGTGGGGGAGTTGATATAACACAATTTATGGAATATTTTACTGATAATAAAGGAAAACATTTCCTCACATTGTGTTAAATTTTTTTATTTATAAAATATTTGGAATGAGATCATTCATTTGAAAATTTGATAAAAATTCCCGTTTTTTCCTTTAAAACATCACTATAGTATTTCTAACATATAAAATTTTATTTGAATTATTTGAACTTAATTTTTTTTATCTTCGGGAATTAATTTTCTACAACTTTTTTTCATGACATTTGAGTTAACTCAGGCATTATGTTTGTGAAAATAGGCCATGAATTCTAAGTTGAGGTGGACTAGAAAGATTGGATATTGGTTCTATATTTGGTCTATAACTTCTTCATATGTTCTTCGATTAGATCCATAATTTGAGAGGTGCTTGAGGAATCATTTTCTCAAAAATCTCCATTTTTGAAAGATGATGATTCACATGTTATTGTTGTCAAATAGGCAGTGAAAGATTGATTAATTTATTTGGAAGTATTTTCCCATTCACACATGAATCCTCTTTAAACCTAGCCTCTCATCCACTATATATGTTGGAGTTTTTATCATTTGGAGGGGTTGGGACGTGAATTTGGAGATTTAAGGCATAATATAACTATTTTTACTAAAATTATCCAACCATTGTAAGAGGGGTATCTCTTGGAGCAAGGATCCCCTCATTGAAGCCTTTCTTTTTCTTCATTTTGTAATGTTTGAATTTTCATAATAAAAATATTTGTTATTATATTATTTATTATATTTTCTTCAGTTTTATTCAATTTTATTCTTACATACTCATCTTATTTGGGCTTTAATGAAGAGTATGAACGAAATTGGGTTATACCATTTCTAAACATTTTCACATGAAAAACATTTCTACGATGACTACACCACCCACAGAAGATTTGTTCTTTTTAGTAATCGATCTACCTCTAACATCATTAATTAATTTATTTTTAATCAATAAGATACATTAATTCACATAATATGACATATTAATTTAATTTTTAAAATAGATGAAACTAATAAATAAATTGTACAATAAACACAAAACATGTGAGGTCGAGAATTTTGTGAATTGTGAGAGCACAAACTAAATCGGTAATTGAAAAGCTTGTGGGATAAATTTGTAAAGTTCAAACATAATCCCTAAAATGAATTAGTACTCATTTCTAGAATGTCTATATGCCTTAATTTACCACTGACCATATGTTATCCCTAGAACATCAATCCATGTAGGGTGCTGCGATTGTATGTTCCGAAGATAGTCTTGGGTTTAATTCACTCATTCCTTATGGTAAAGTTAATTCTCATATGTTTTGGGGTTAAAAAGTTAGAGGATCATAATAAAGTGGATGTTAATTTAAATAATAATGATAAATAATTGATTGAAGAGGTATAGTTAGACTGATTATTTCTTTTAAAATATTTTCTCAAAAAACATTATCTTGTTGTGACTTTTGAATCAAACATCATTTCAAATATAAAAATATGCAATCTTCTTCTAGAAAACTTATTCTAGTTTTATAAAGGATAAAAAACCACATTCCTTTCAATTAGTTTGCTTATTATCTTTTATTTTTTTAGAATACCTTTAATATGCTATTAAATTTACTTCCTCCTTTGAGAGATGACATTGGTCAGCCACTCTACTGCACCTAAATAACCCAAATCCAAACATCATTTGAAAGCACCCACAATAGAACATTTGAGGTGGCAACCAATGTTTTCAATATTTTTCATTATTTATTTTTATATTCTTAGGAAATATTTCTCATCCCAAAATCATTTCAAATTTCATTGTTATGTCGTGGGATTTAACTAGTGTATTTTTATTGTTATAGGACCATCAAGGCAGGCAGAAGCAAGAAAACAGAAGAAACTACATAAGATTTACACATCGTGAAGGGAACTTACACGTCAAGGAAGGGTTCAAGCAGAACCTATATATCCCATGTTTAATGCATCAAATTTCAAGGGTATTATGAGTTTCAATTTAGTAATTTTTCTTTTTATTTCCCAATTTTCAAATATTCATAGCTTTAATGTTCAATTGCATGCCCCACACTAGATTCATTCTTTAATCATATAAACTAGGAGACATGAAGCTACCAAAGATAATTACTATACCATGTATTTAATGTTATTTGTTAATAAATTTGAATTAGAAAATGGAGAAAAGAATTAGTATAAATAAGAATGTGTATTAGGATTTGACAAATCTTGATTTAGAAGAGCATGTTAATCCTATTAAATAAAAGTTTTCTTTGATTTAGCCATGTTTTGAATATATGAAGTTTACAATAATAGATTTGATTATTTATATGCAACGCCATGAGTAATTTACCAACCATTTGTCTCATTCCCAATAGATCTACTGAACGAAATATTTTAAATTCTTTATATTGTGTATTTCTTGTGAAACTCGAGCAAGTTTTCATCTGGTACAATATTTGAAACTTATCAAAGCTATGAATGCATAGGATCACTTTTAATATTATTGCGGAATTATTTTTGTTATCCCTTTTCCTAAGACCCAGGATGCGTTAATCATTTTTAAGCTCGTTGAAGCCATTAATTTCCTTGTAAGTAAATGAGCTATGTTACAAGCCTTTTATATCCATTCCTAGCTTCCTATAATGTTTTTCAAGAAAAAGAATAAGTGTGGTAGGAAATGTATTTGGTGTATCGGGATAGATGATATTGTGGATATTTTTGGGGGTATTTTTCATTGTGAATTTGGGAGATCCCATGTATCTTTTATTGTATTTTACTATTCACATCTCTTGGAATTTGTTTTCAAAAATAGAAATTAAAAATGAAACAAAACTGGTTTGGGTAAGGGGAGAATAAAAAATCACCATTTTCCTATTTGAGGATTTTTTATTTTATGTGGTTAGGTGATGGATGTGATATTTTTTTAGAATAAATTCTGAAAGAGAAAAAAATATAAAAAATGAAAAAAACATGATAGGTTGATTTATTCCTTGTGTTTACATGTATCATGAGCCTACAATGATATTTTTTTAGGGGAAGAGAGAAATGACATTTGTAAATGAAGGAATTAATTGAACTTATTTTATGATTTTCCTAAAAGGTACTTTATAGTCAAACATTGTTTTTGAGATGTAATTTTTAAATCATTATTCTACTTACCCTGAAGCTGTAGAGTCATTTGTTCCATAATTTTTAATCCCTCAGGATTCATTGTGAACTCTATCTATACGCGGTGGAGATGATAGATTCCTTGAAAGCCTATGGTATGTTACATGTTTTTGAGGTATGTGTAGAATTATTTTTATAATTGTACCCTTATGATGAGTGGAACAATTCATGTGAGGGTGATTTAAGGTGGCATGTATATTAATAATTATTTGAAAAATATGATTTCATAGTTGAAAAAGTCTTGTTTATTTCAAAAGGAGAAAATTAAAATACACAAATGATGTGTTTATTTGAAAAATGAGGTATTGACGATTTGTCTCATGTGATTCTTAAGCATTTAATTTTCTATTTGATCAATCACTTTGGTTGAAATTGAATTTAAATCACGGTAAATAAGACATAATTTGTAGTATGTTGATATTCCATCCTTGAGGACAATGCTGAATTCATGTGAGGGAGGGGGTTGATATGTATATTTCATTCAAATATTTTAGAGTATTTATTATAATGTTTTTTTTCTTTCAATGATAAATCATTCCAAATTTGGAATGAATTTACTTGTTTTTTATTTTGTGGTAGGAAATGATGGATTTCTGATAAAATAATAGAAAAGGTTGAATTTTTGTCTAAAGGACCCTTCACGTCGTGAGCATCACTCATAGAGAGACACAATAATTTTGAGATGAAGAGTAGCTAGAAAACTAGAAAAAAATTGACTACACATCATGTACCACAAGTACATGTTCTAACCATTTCAATAAAAGAAGAACCATCAAAGAAAATTTGTGATAATGGAATATGCTGTGAAGTTCAAGTACACGACATGACTACGGTCAATCCAACGTACAATAATTTCATGGATTCCATGCAATGGAGGAAAAATAGGATCTGATATACACAACATATACCCCAATTACACGTCATGTAGGGGTCGATGGTTAGGGAAAATTCATGCAACGTGGGTTACAGGTCTTGGACGATTTCTCCCATAAAAGGAGGCCCTCGGCCAGCCATCCAACACAAGTTGGGACGATCATAATGAAAAGTGACACCATCGGAGGAAAGAGTGAATACTCGGAACCGTTCTTCTCTACCTTTCTTCCTTGGGTATCCAACATGATCACCTATGCAATGAGTGAGTAGTCCAATAGTGTCGGGGGATGTGATTCATAGGGGGATGTGTGCTTATAATTTATTTTATTTTATCTTATTCATATTTTGTATTACTGAAACTCTTTCCTTCAATTAAAAATTACATTATTTTCCCAAATGCATGTCCATTTCTTGTGATTTGATGAGTATTATTTAATTGCATTAGTAAATAGAACTATTTTTTTTATGAACATTCCACAACATTGGTTGGTTATGATTAAACATGGTTTTGATTCACCTATCACTATGATTGAATTTAGTAGATGACCATTCCAACAGTCACATCATAGGAGTAGGGTGGGATACCAAGACCAAGGATCTCTACTGGCCCAATTTCAATATAAAGGCTGAATAAACACACTCTCAACTAAATTCATAGCACACTAACCTGAATTTCACTAAACCTAGCATGTCTCCCATATTGAATTTCCAACCAATTATCCTATTTTTATTTCAATTTCTTTCACCAAACCCAAAAATTCCAACTTCTATTTTCCAAAATAATTTAGAACATATGCACTATCTATGTGGGTTCGACACTCGGACTTATCATGTACTACATTTTGAGTTAGGATTGTCTGTGTTATATATATTTTATTTTTTCACCACACCATAGGGGACTAATGATGCAATAGGGGGCTGTAAAATAAAAATAGATGTCTCTATCGGTTTCCCAAAGATGACTCCAATTTGATGAAGCATTATCATTCAGGCTCCCAAAATTATTTATAACTGAATGCAGCATATGGGCTAACCTATGTCATTCTCTTAAAGATTTTTTGTGGCCAATCAATCACTATATATAATTCACATCTTTTTATATATTTATCATTTATGAAATAAAACAATAATAAATTGATGTTTGAGAAATGAGGATTCAAGGTAATGAAAAGTAAATATGAAATGCATAATGCAGATAGAATGAATGCAGAAAAAATGATGCTAGGCAAAAAAGAGATCCTCCTAGAAGATTGTCTAGAATGAACCTTCATCATATATTTGTTAGCTTTAAATATAATTAATGATCATGATAAATTCTATACATGAAAATCATCTTATACCAATGGGTTTGGATTTATAATGCACTCAATGATCACTGAGAGACCACACATCCACCTCCTCTATCGAGGGAGAATATTATATAAGAGAAAGTTGAGCCTCAGGAGGCATGCAGAGACACAATGAAGCCTTTACAACTAATATCCCCTCAGACTAACTCGAAGAATATAAGAAATATAAAACATGAATTTATAATTAAATGGAATTAACACTGGATTGATCCCCTGAGAACAACCTCTGGTTAGTTACTCGGGATCATGAGTATAAGAGATCGAAGTAGAGAAAACGGGGTAGAAAAAAAGATAAAAAATTTAGAATGAGATTAAGAATAAGGGAAAATATATTAAAAACGAATAATACTGTTAAAATGGAAATAAACTACAAAACAATATAAAATGGCCACTTAGAAGTCCCAATATTTTGAGAAGAGGTGTGGATACATATTTATATAGAGATGAGGTGAAAGAATTCACCCAAAACGCCTCCTGTAAATGTTTCTGCATGGACGAACCATTAAATTTTATAATTTGTAAATGTTGTCATCATGAATGTGGTACCATTATATATCCTCCATTCCCCCTATAAATTTCATCACCATTTAGAAATCTAATAAGGTGTTATGATCATTTGACTCAAATACATTAAATTTGTCCATGTGTCACATCATATTCCATATGTTCACATTCCCATACCATTATGACCCTCCAACCGGCCATTTAAAGGATTTTATACTTAATAAATTCTAATCAACACTTGATTTATCTTTTCTCCACAAAATATGAGACATTTTGGATGCGTTCATCAGATGTTATGAATTAATCACTCAACAGAACTATTTCTACCCAGTGAGTTGTTTCCTCTTGCACAAGTTTGAATCATTAAATGAATGCATGAATGATAGTATTTTGATTTGAACCATATCAAGGATACACATTATTCAATCCTATTAAATTTCATTCCAGAATAAATGCATTTGGAGGTGTATGCACTGAGTTATGCATCTGTTACGTGGGTGGGGTCGACAATGTCCAGCCAGAAAATTTCCCAACATAAATGTTTTGTTTGGGCCTAAAATGCTCGAATAATCCTTTTATCCAGAATAAAAAGTTATAGAAAATGAATAAAAAATTTCAAAAAAATCATACAATTTTTAATAATAATGTAAATTTTTTGACCAAACTACCCCTGTTATAAAAATCCGTAAAATTTCTAAATTTAACCATTTTTTCATTTGAGCATAAAATACCACTAAAACCTAAAAACATGAAAATTACCCATAAAATAAAAATATGGGGGGATTATACAAAATTATTTAAAATATAATATGTATTAAAAATGTGAGATTAATCACCCCCCCCCCACATTAAACATTGCACTCCTAGTCAATCAACATACATCCAAATAAAAATCCACACAACTATCAAAAATGAGAAAATATCAATGATATTATCCATAATTGTATTCCATCATGTATCATTTATGAAAAAAAATTATCTCCCATTTTCATTTCAATCATTAAAATTTCCTCAACCTTAGAAATTTATCCATGGCCCAATCACAACCTACTTCTCATTGAATTTTATGTCACTATTCACACAAGATAAATTGAATCTAGAGATATGCTCAAACTTATAAATCACATGTTTCTCCATATGATTGTGAAAATTATCATTTCTCCATAGCATGAAACATGAAAATAAATTTAAAAATTAGGAATTTAATTAAATGTTCAAATGATTATGTGACTATGGGTTGGTGAAAAATGATTGAAATAGTTTCATGACAGAAAGAGGAGGCTGGACTATTAAGTACTATGCATCATTAATTCAAGTGAAAACACATAAAATTCCTCTCCCAATCCCACTTGAAAATGTGAAAAATAACACCACCCCATTTTATGACATGGTACATGATCCAAGAAGTGATTACAATGAATGATGTAATCAATGTTGTCCCTCATTTTTTAATCTCCAAAAAGGAATAACTTTATTTTCTTTTTATTGTTTTATTTTCATGGAGGATGAGATAAAAATTGAATATATTTAATGAATTTAAATTCATACCCTTGATTTTTGAGTGGGAAATGAGTCATGAATGAATGTACAATGAGGAATTCAAACTCATCTCCATATTTTTCATTTTTTAAGGTTAAATGGATGAAACAAATAAATCACAATGAAAGGATGACACTTTACCAATTCTCTTATTATAAACTACCCAAAATATTTACACTCACCTCGCACCACCCATAAATGATACACATCCCAATAGACACAGACATTAATTGACCTTCCCCACACTCAAATATAAAACATACATTCCAAAATACTAAAAGTACTAGTATGTATGGAGAACTCTTCCTATAATGTGACATAAACCAATAATATAATACATGGAATCTAAGGTCATTGAAGAATAAATGTAATGGTATGTCTCAGGTAAATATGTGGCTAGAAAATGTAGTGCATCAATAATATTAAAATAATTTCTTTAAATCCAAAGATTCGAAAGAGAAAAATCACAAATTCTGGTTCTCACACAAAATTCATGTTTCCCTTAAGAAAGTGTGGGTATTAGTAATAACATGTCGAAGTGGTTTCGAACACCTCACTGAACTAGAAAAATATTTTGATTCAGTGTTTCATGGGCATGGATTTTGAAAATTAGTCAAACACATAAAAATGATTGACAATCCCGTTCAAGGAAAAAAAAATTCACATTAACAATCAATTAAAAAATATTATTTCAAAAATCATTTCAACTCTTTAAAAAACATTTTATATGTTAAAAGTGATAAGAATATTCATTAAATCTTAAAAATCCAAACAATATGAAAAACAATATTGAAAAGAACACAAGATGAACTAAGTTGGTTGACTCTCCCCCTATGCATAAATTTTATTACCCATCATTTTAGCTCAAAAAATATAATAATAAAGGTATAAAAGACAAGGGAAAGAAAGATACAACCTGATATTATTTTAGAAGTGGATTCCTTGAGTTAATCTCATATCTACTTCTAATAAACCAAGAAATCATAAAATTAAATAAAGGATTATAAAAATAAATAAAAAATAAATTGAAAGAGAAAAGAGGATAGAACATGGATTAGACCCCCATGTGTGTGCTACGATTTCACTACCCCAAAACAAGAAGTTTTAGTGGATTATCCCCAATCATATGGTGGATGTGTTTTATTTGAGATGAACCACCACATGTGATTTTTCCCGGTTTCCATAAGTAAACATTGAACGTAGAGAACACCGAATAAGATAAGAAAGATCCCAACCCCCATGGAATGATAAAGATAGTATTTGAGGTCTGAAGTGGGAGAGAATAGAATATAGGAGTGCTCCCTATTGACTTTCATAGTGTCCTCCTCTATATGGTATGTAAATTTTTGTTAAGGAAGTAGTCACCCCATCACATGATTTTCCAACTCTTCTTCTTCAATAATCGCGACTTGGGTAGTCTATTTTTAACATCCATGGTCTTATCCATTTGAAATTTATTATAAATTTCAAAGAAAGAGAGTCAAAAAATAATTTATCTTGAATAATATTAAAACATGAAGAATTAATAAAAAAGTATTCTATTTAAAGTAATTTAGCTTGTGTTGGGAAAAAATCCCTCAAGGTAACATTGCATCATTTTTCGGTTGATTGTTCTTGTTGACAAAGCAGGTTTCCATGATTAATTGTCAAGATCCATATATTTTGTTGACAATCTATGTTGAAAATGAACCATGACAAAGGAATGGACTATCTGGAGGTGGTATAAAAGAGTAGATACAAGGTGGCTCCGTTTTCCAGTGTTTGCCAAATTTTTGGGGTCCAAAATTTGTAGTTTGGTGAGGATCGCGAAATGTGGATATCCTTGAAGACATCATCAAAATTTGAAAAAGGAATGAGTTTTGCGAGCATGGGATTTATGGATTGGATTTCACAAAGACATGAAAAATGTTAATTGTGATGCTTCACGATTACAACAAGCTTCGCGGACATAAGCATTGAATAGCATTACGGTGGTGAAGGGATTCATGAATGGAGCTTCGTGGAGAAGATGCAAAGTAAATGACGATGATTCTCCATGATTACGATGAGCTCCGCGATATGAAAATTGTCATGGTGCTTAGCGATTTTGAAAGAATTTCTGCGGGAACTTTGGAGCTTCACGATTTGAGATGACGTGGCGTTGACTTCGCAAGGAAAGTTCGAGGGTCTGTGAAATTGCATATAAATAGACCTAGACCCCCCCCCCGAGCGATGTAGAAGAGAAAGAGAGTGTTTTTGAAGAAAATCTTTTGCTCTCAGCTCATGAAGGTGTTTCACAAAGGTAGTGTGCTTCACGAAAGAAGAGATTCACGGTGGCTAATCTAGATCCGAAAAAGTTGCGAGCTCCGCGTTGGCTCAGTGAGCTGCGTGAGGTAAGTCACTCTGCGATGAATCGAGCTTTGCGAGAGTGCTTCATGACAGTGATTCACGAAAAGGCAAGAGATTCGTGAAGGATTGTTTGAGATTCGTGAAATTGGGAGCCTATCTAAGTTGGGTTCATTGCGATGGTTTTTCCAAAGGAATTTCCCAGTGTTCAGGGGAAAAGGGGTATTCATCAGTAAATGAAATTTGAACTTCAATAGAGCATCTACATATAGTGGATGATTAATTCATTAGTTGTAATGAATAGACCTATAGCTCTATAAACTGTGGGTGATCCCTTTAAAGTGCAGTGAGCAAAGGAAGAGGAATAAGGTTATAATTTCGACCGGCAGTGAGCTAGAGAGAGAGGAAAACAGAGTGACCCTTGGGAAAGTTGTGACCTGACCCTAAATATTATAAAGGCAGTGAGCCTGGGCAGACATGTGATCATGTCCGAACATTATTGGTAGTGATCTTTTGTTAATTTTGTACATCAGCACATCACCATTGTATGCTCCTTGGACGTAACCCAATTATGGTGAACCAAATATAAATATCTATGTCTTCTTGCTCACATCCCTCAATTGAATTTAAAGCATCATCATCAAATAAAGAGGAAAAGAAGTGATCATAATAAATATACAAGTGAAAACAATGTGACCCTAGTAATAAAGAGGTCAAAATCCAGTGGGGTAGGAATAATTTAGAAAATAATATCCATACCCTGATTCACCACCCCTCTCAGGGTATATTGGCCTTTATTGGTCCTAACAGCTTGGTAATTGATCTCTTTGATCAGGACCATAGGAAACTCAATCTAAACAGGTGCATCTTCTTCATTATCTTCCAAATAAAGAAATATGTATAATTTCTATGATGTTTCATTTTCAAGGATGAGAAAATCATGCTTAAATTTATCTTCAATAAATATATTCCAGGATTTTTCCAAAAAATGTTTATCTCTCATCATTGAATCAGCAAGAATTTGTATTTCCAAGACCACATTGGGAAATGGTTGAGTGTGGGATGATGTGATTAGTTCCTTTAGATGGTCTTTCCGACCTGTCTCAGGTTCTTTAACATAAAAATGATTGGATAAATCTCTTCCACCAATAATTATTGTTCTGGTTCTGGATCATGTTCGGGTTGCCCTTGTGATGTACAGAAATATTCAGCAATCAATTATATTTATATCTCTGGGATTTTTACTTTATCACTAATCCTTTGAAACTGAACATTATGATCATTGAAAATATTTTCTCGAACCTAATATTTTTTAGTACATGAATAATTATTTTATTTGAAATATATCATGAACAACGATATTTTTTAATGTTTTTTTTGATATTTATGATTTTTTGTCTTTTTTAATAAAATAATAATTATTTACATAATGTGAATAAAAAATAGTGAACAAAAACCACTTGCCTCCCTCGATGTGGAACCGATTTTATGACGCATTTCCGTGTACGCTCTCAAAAATATTTATATCTAAATGCAGCAAATAGGGTGACCTAAGTCATTCTCGTGAGTAAATTTTTTGGTCAATAAATCACTTCTTATAATTCAATTGTATTTTCTATTTCTCATTTTTAAAATAATAAAAATAAATTTATATTTTATAAATAATGATTCGAGATAATTAAAAGTAAATATGCTATGCATAATGCATACAGAATGAATACAGACAAAATGTTACTAGATAGAAAGGAGATCCTCCCCTGAGATTATCCAGAGTGAACCTTCATCCTCTCTTTGTTATCTTTAAATAAAATTAATGATCATCATCAATCATATGGATGAACGTCATATTTTACCTATGGGTGTGGATATACATTACACTCAAGGATCTCAGAGAGACCGCGCATCCACCTACTCGATCGAGGTAGAATATTGTAGAAGATAAAATTAATCCTCGGGTGGCAAGTGGAGACACAAAATAATCTTTCACATTAAGATATCCTCTTCTTAACTATAATAAAATAAGAAATATAAAACATTAATGTATAATGACTTTGGTTTTACATTGTATTCATCCCCTTAGAACTTCCCCAGGTTATTTACTCATGATCACAAGTAAAAGAGATCACAGTGGAGAAGAACGGGTTAAAAAACAAAAGATAAAAAATGAAAATTAGATTAAGAAGAAGGAAAAAATATATTAAAAATGAATAATACAATTATAGTGTAATGAAAGTACAAAATAATATGAAATTCCCACATAGAAGTGCCAATATTTTGAGAAGAGGTGTGGATACATATTTATAAAGAGAGGAGGAGAAATTATTCTCCCAAAAAGTCCCTCCAAGTGTTTTTGTGTGGATGTCTCATTACATTGATGAATTTGTAATTGTTTTCTTCAGGAACGTGGTTCTATTATATATCCACCATTCACCCTAGAAATTTCATCATCATTGATAAGAGGAAAGAGTTATGACCATTTTACTCCGAGACATTTAATCTTCTCATGTGCCACGTCATATTCTACATCTTCACATTCTAATACCTTTGTGACCCTCCAACCATTCATTTAAAGAATTGATTCCTTAATAAATGTTGTTACACAATTTATTTCACATCTATCCGAAAAATATGAGATATTTTGGAACCCTTATTTAGATGGTAAGAATTAATTACTAAATGGAACTTTTTCACTCCAATGATCTATTTCATCTTCCACATGTTCGAACCATTCAATGAATGCCATAATGAAATTATTTTGTCTTGAAAATTATTTAGGACACTCATTATTGTATCCTCTTTCATTTATTTCAGGAATAAATGGATTTGGAGGTGTTTTAAATGAGTTATGAATATGTTATGTTAGTGGGGTCCGTGTATTCCTCCATGAAAATTTCCAAACATAAATGATTTTTTAGGGCTTCTAAATTCTTGAATCAACCTTTACTCCTGAAGAAAAAGATTTAGGAAATATATAAAGGATTTCAAAAAATAATAATTTCACAATTTGGAATAATATTGTTTATTTTATGACCAAACTACCCCTGTCATAAATATTTGTTAAATTTCTAGATTTAACCTTTTTTTCACATGAGCACAAAATACCACTAAAACATAAAAACATGAAAATTACTCATAATATAACAGTATAGTGGGATTATAAACAATTATTTACAGTTTAAAATGTATGAAAATTTGAGCTTCATTACTAACCATTTCAGGAGGGGATAATATATGGAAATATATTGATTTTGGAAAGACAATATATGAGGTATGAGGTTTTCTATATTAGAGGATGACATCTATGGGAAGTGGATATTACCGTGTTGGATTCCCTTCTCATAAATTAATGGTGAGGGAAGGGAGATTTATACCAGATTCTATTAAGCCATGATTTTAGATAATGTAATAATGGGTCGTAGCTTTGATTGCAACTATGTGAGGAGTTCATATGATCATATATATATATATATATTTGAATCCTCAAAATAAAATGAATTTAGTAGTACCCACACATGTTGGTGAAAAAGATCCTTTTTTGGATCCCCAGATATATTGGATTAGAAAACTAGAAATTTGAGATGTGGTCGCTTTTTAGGGTACTAGTTGAACTTTAATTTTTGGGAATGACGATTGAAAAGGTTTTCCTCAAAAAAATGGAAGATAACACTATAGCTGAGACAAAATATGATATGTTCCCACTATTCTATAGGGAATTCAAATTTATTGGGAATTCCTCCAAAAAATATAGGATATATAAGGTGTAAAATATTTCTTATATAAAAGAATAAGATTAAACAACCTGTAAAAAATGCATTTATAATGAAAAATAGAATTTTTCAGACCACTCCCCTTACAAACTACATCCCAGTATTATAAAAGGGAGTGATTCAAACCATAGGGTGAACATTCCATAATGAAAATATTTTAAATCCAAAGCCTGCGAGTTTTTGGAAAATCCTATGACTCATCACATGAATTCATCACCAATTTAGTCTTGATAGGTTTGGGAAGCACCACATAGAAATGTAGTAAATTCTAATATTTCCATTAAAATAGATATCAACATGGATACATCTAAAATGGTAGATAATGGGATATTTTATGCTACAACTATCAACACTATAGTCCATGAATATGATGATAATAGAAAAGGATCCCTTTAATCAAATGATAAAGAAGGAAATCCGGTAATGAAACATCACATAGAGGGTTCTGAGACATCCAATTATAAGGACGACGAGAATATATTTATTAATGTCCCCTAATATAAGTAATTAATAAGGAGAAATTAAGATAATATTTCAATAAACATTTAAAACTCTATAAATCAGTTAACTCCACTTAGTGTAAGTTTATGGGTGGGTGATAGTGAGGATTCCCACTCGAATGTCCTTAACCATGTAGATTAATCAAAACGGCCTAAAATATTAATGAGATGCTGGAGAAATATATCCTCAAATAGATAAAATATATAATAAAGTGAAGAAATTCATCCAAATAAATGCACCACAGAATCCCACCCCATATGAGGGGAAGACACCCTCCATATAAAAAAGATCAAATTATGGAATTGTCTTTGGTTTAACAATTCTCCTACTAAAAAATCATTTAGAAACATCCTTAATACCAACAACCCTTTGCTAGTTGTAATTGATTAACCCATAGCGAGGTTTGACAATTGGAAGGCCTTTAATTGGATCACTCTTGGATAGTCCTTTATTTCCAAAAAATGAATATGGTAGTGTCTATAACACATTCTTAGTTCTAAAAAGATATATGTGAAAAATGCACCCATTCATTTTAATATGTTATCATATTAGGGTCTCAAATATAATGAATGGGACTATATTTACCTTCTCCTTTATAATTCCCTTGAACTCATATATAAGGAATAGAAAAATGTTGAGGGATATGATAATAATGTCTAGCCTGGTAAAGCATAATTTTTTTATTATTGGTGACACCAACATGACCATAATACTTGAAGAAAATGTTAGTGAAAACTTTAATCGAATAATGAATGATGAATTTCTGGAATGAACTGATAAATGTTACCTCATCTAAGTGTCACATGTTGGTACTGAATTCATATATGGACATTACATTTTCAATGGTAGGTATGCAAGAAAGCATTGTGGATACATTTACCATATAAATGACACTAGAAACACACTTGGTTTATCTGAACATAACCTCCCAAAACTAATTTATGATTGCAACCCAATTTTTTAGATTTTCAAACAAATTATATGTGGTTATGTCCCTCACATTTTAGGTTTTATAATTCTTGGATTACTCTTCAAAATTTTAGTAAAATTTTTCATGATGTATGGAAGGTTGAAATTTTTTTATTTAAACCTCATATGCTTAGTGGGAATCTAAACGTTGTAAAACTACATATAATGGAGTATCGAAAGGCCTCATTCTCTACTCTTGAAAAAAATTTAGGTTTTTTAAGGGAATCTCACTCAATATAAAATTAGAAACCATATAAGTGATATCCACTTCGAGGATGAGATCAGGCTCTGTCAAAATTTTGAAAGTCCCTTAACCCTTAGGGAAATTCATTCCAAGAACTTGTATAATGTGAGGTTCATACAAGATAGATATAGGAATATCATGTTATTAAAATTTTGTATAAGTAAAAGAAGGAATGAAAATGAATGTATTTTAAATATAATAACAACACAGTCCTCACATATGGGATTTACATTTCTATGGTTTTAGTGGAATACATTTGAGAACTATATAGGTATGCTGGAGGTAAAACCCCCCCACCCCCATATTGGTTGAAAACATTCACTCATGTTTGGATGATTATCAAAATAAAGATTTAATAATGATCCCTTCTAGGGATGAGATAAAATATGCATTGTTTTCATTAAAAATGATATTGATGCATGTATAGATTACATTAATAAAAATATATTTATGGTATATTGGGAAATTCTGCAATCTGATCCTACCATGTATATGAGTGAATTATTTCAAACTACCTATATGATATCAAGATTAAAATTCCACATCCTTTAACTAAATCCTAAGAAATATAATCTGAACCATAATAAGTATATTACGTTTATAGGTTTTGGGAATACACTCCCAAATATTATTAGAAGGATTTTAGATTTTGGGATTGGAAAGATTGTCAATAAATCTATCTCCTAAAATATTTTTGGGATTTGTTCCTAATAAAAATATAAAAAACAACCTTTTCATTTCATTAAAATTTATCAATATCAATAACAAAAAGTCAGGGATATGACATTGTTATCACCTTCACACCTCCTATATGTTGATGATATTTTCCTCATTAGAGTTACGTCCAAAAGAAAAATAAACACTATTAATGGAATAATATTCCACTATTATAATATTGTTTAGTAATCCATAATTTTGGAAAACTATATTATAGATTTCGGGTTGGGAATTCTTTTATATATTAAAATAAGGTTATCCTAGATCCATTTTATTAAAAAAGGGTCTCTAACCTTTGATTTTGTTGGTGTCCCGCTATTTTGGGGTAGGGTCATTTGATGTTTCCTTGAAAATATATTCTCCAGTTTTGTTTTCAAAATTGGAAACTTGAATGGAAGTGGTATTTATCTAGAGGGGAGAATTTTTTATGATTTTTTAATTTACTTTAATGATTTTCTATACATTTTTTATATATAAATGGACCAATATAATACATAAGAAACTCTAGAGTATGATCAAAAAATATATATATAATGATAGTTTTCATGAGAGGAATTTAATCATTTTTCATGTACATAATGTGTTAAACCCATTGAAATTAGTTTCTTTGGTATTAAGGACTTAGGGATGTTTAATGAGTCTTCTTTCATGAAGTTTACAGAGAACCTGATTACATCAAAGGTAAAATCTATGATATTGTTCTAGAATATTTTTTTTCAAAACACAAATATGGATACGCTTCTTATATCTCATCAACAATGAGCCCATCCTTCAAAATATCATACCATAATCTAATGACATAATAAAAATGGATTTTATGGAGAGACTATAGCATGAATTGTTCAAATCCTAATGGGTGTAATGTCATTTTGGAAAACATGTTGTTATACCACCATATAAGAAACACATGGGAATTTATATTCTAAATAGTTTAATTTGTTATATTAGTGGGATAATCACTTCCTAATCCAATATAAAAATCATAAGGTATGTTTTTTCTGATTGTGACATGCTAGTTTGGACTGTGAATTTTAATTCCTTCCTAAACTCTAGAGATTTTTTCTAAATAACTCTTGATCCGATCACCAAGGAATCAAATGTTTCTTACAATATTTAAAATATATATTATTATTCCTTCTATATCTCTCTAATAATGGATGATTGAAAAAAATAATGTATCACTGAATGAACAACTTCAAAAAAAATACTATATATTGATTCAGTTTTCCTTCTAGTTGGAAAGATTATAAAATACGAATCATATATTTTATCACTTCATTTTTGTGGTTGTACTATGAGTGTATGTGTAAAAGATCTTTTCTGTAAGTCTCTTTTTGTATGTTGAAATTATGGAGGTCATGGTATCCATTATTGAGGCTTCCCTCATCAAGATATTTACAAAATCTTATTACAAACTACTACTTCTAATATATTCATTACTTAAATGATTAAAAATGGGTTGGACTTGGTGAGATAAATTATTCAAGATATTTCCTCATAACTGCAATACATAGAGATTCCAGTGAATCAAACAATTTATAACTTGGTATAATGGAGAAGAACATATCAGATCTAAAAATTATAATTGAATTTAGTGTTCTTGGTTGGGCCAAACAAGACCTTATCTCAAATTTTATTTAGTGGATTCCACCATTACCAAATTGAATGAATGTGAATTTTGACTGTGATTCATTAGGTTTGTTGGAACCAGATGGCTATGGAGGTGTCCTAAAACACATTTTCGATTCATTAAAGGATGATTCATGAATTACATTGGTAACAAGATTGCATATAAAGAATGGATTTAATGATTGTTCGTGAGATTAAGTATGTGGTGCAATTTAAATGGAGTTATATTTTGGTTGATCATGATTAAAAACGTATCATCATGGAATAAAATAAAAATTGAGGAATGTACCTTGGAGGATCCTCCCATATTCGATACAATGACTCTATGAAACTGATGAAATTCTTATAAATGAGACACACACATACCGAGAGAAAAACCATGTTGCATATGTGTCATCCAAAAATTAAATTAATGATGTTAGATTTATGTGGTCCTTTATGAATCTAATCTCATGTTATCAC
The DNA here is from genome assembly GCA_963277665.1 of Viscum album. Taxonomy (NCBI): domain Eukaryota; kingdom Viridiplantae; phylum Streptophyta; class Magnoliopsida; order Santalales; family Viscaceae; genus Viscum; species Viscum album. Next base: position 112,367,739 of record OY728139.1, on the reverse strand, counting down.
TTGGTTAACTCATATATTTGGTGTGAAGTGAACACCCCTCATTATAAACACTCTTTGTAATGTAATTCATATATTTTTCTATTTTATTCATATTTATTTTGGATATGAATTTCTCAGGCCTGAACCATTTCTAAAATTTACCAACTATAAATACATGTCATCATAATACCTTTTATATATTTGATCAAAGGTCATATTTGAAATGAAAATATTTCCATTGATCATATTTTCAATAACCATATTTTAAATAACTAGATTTAATTACTATATATAGGAATGCAAAATAATTTTTTCATTATACTGTCACTTCCGAAGGAAATATTATTATTTCATATTACTGAGTTTTAATAATTTTTTATCCTTTCATGGTTCTCTTAAACATTATAGGATTTATTTGTAAATGGTGATCTATAAGTTTGAAGATGAACCATGGTATTTTCTAATTGTGAATATATTTGTTTTCTATGAATTGTATCTTATTCACTTATGAACTTATAATGAATTTTCATTATCCATAGGGATAAATAATCAATGGTGTCTATTATAATTTTTTATGTTATTTAATTGAAATTTTGGACTTAAGAATTAATAATTCTTCTTGGGTTTCATTCATATCATATAAGGAACATTTATTAATAATGTTTCAATCCTTTTGAAATAATAAAAAATGTTATTTAAAATAAAATGAACAAAATATTAATAATAATAATAAATGATTCTGAAACCTAGGTATTTATATACCTCCTAAATAAATTTCATCCTTGTAATTTTAATTAAAAAATACCAATAGGATTGTGTATTTTAATTTAAATTATAATGATGACATTGAATAATATTTCTAGGGAGATACAAACCATATTAACAAGGGAAACAAATATATTTCCTCAAAATAATATTATCCATAATGATCGGTCTTTATATTATCATTTGGTCCAATTGTATACTATAATTTGGTATCAACACCCACATTATAAATTTTATTTATACAGGGTGTTTATTATTATCCATTAATTTTTATAATAGTATAGGTTAATATGACGTGTGTTTTTCTTACCCTGTATATATTTTTCTCTAATTTGAGGAAATCGATACATCACTAAAATCATATTAAGTTAATTTAAAATAAGGACAATAATATTTCAACCTTTTTTGTTATTAGAAGAATCAATATGGAATAAATAATTATACAAGTTGATGGTTTCATCAATATTCAAATATTTAAAATACTAATTTAATGATCTTAAATAACTTATTTTTTATACTAGAGTTCCATGAAAAAAAATTCAATAAGGAATATACAACACTATAATAGAGGGTTTGTGTACTTTAAATATCAGGTTACATGTTTAGTATAGTTCCTATATAGAAATTCATTTATCCTATTAGTATTCAAGGTTAGTGATGCTCATTATCTTGTATAATCCATGTATCATGGTATTTACTTGGATTATTATAATGTTCTCCACATATAATACAGTGAATTATTATTATGGAATTAAAAATAACTATATATCTTAAAATAATGTTAAATAAACTATTTTTTAGAATTTTTATTCTCCATGATCACTATCCTGAAAGTTAAGTATATTTTATCCCCCTAAGAAAATACACTTAGTTATGCCTCTATAATGTTGACAAGTATGAAATTAAACATTTTTCCTCCATCTCCTTCATCAAATTTACTTTAAGTAATATGAATCATTACCTTCTTTGGTGTGTTTTGGACTTCAAATATGTTCAAATTTTTTAAAATATTTAATAATAGTTGGTTTAGAATTATCACAGGGTTTCTCATTACACCTCCAATTATTATGGGTTGTTTAGGGGACCAATAAAATTGTTTCTCGTGCAAATTTTTAGCTAGGTTCCTTATGGTTCCATCCATTACTAAATCAATATAAGAGATACCATGACTAAAAAAATTAAATCATAAGTAAAAAATGGAATGAAATTAATTTGACCTTAAAATTCATTATTCTTTGAAACTATAGTGTTTTTCTATAATTATTTTTTTTCAAACTATATCATTCTTAGTTAACCATTCTGTTTCATTTTCTAAGACTTCTAAACCAAATACCTCAATGTAATCATGAAATAATTTTTTAAAAATGGTTCATAAAGATTTTGAGATCAACCATATAATATCCCCTAATAGTGTCTAGTCGGGGTGTAATTAGTCCTCTTTATCATAAACTTGGTCACAGTATAGTAAATTTCCAGTACACCCTCTTAAGGGTTATTAACCTTATATAGAACTATGTCAGATCAGGTATCAAATTTATAGTATCCAAACATGGATATATTTTCTATTAAAATTAAAAATTAATGTGTTTATAAATATTTTAGTTTTTTTCCACTAAATAGACTCATATCTATGGTTTTCCCATAAGTTTATCTCATAATAATTCTCAAAATAAATTATCTAATCTCCAAAAGTAACTAAACCTTAAGTATGTTAAAAAAAATTTAGAAACCAATGGTAAACATGAGATTATTTTATATGTTCTATATTATATTAACATTAAATTTCATAATTAATAATTTCCCTTTAACCAAATGGTTCAATTTCTTTGGAGACTTGCTACATATTCACCTAAATTTGTAATTTTTGATATGATTTCACCTTAACGAAACCATATTAAACCATATTCTCAACATTTATAGATTAAGACTCATCATCTTAACAAGGGTTATAAAAACATTAGAAATGTGTGGGATCAGACACTCAAAAAATGGTTTAAAATGTCTTTAAAATGGATTTCACAAATGAATAAGTAAATACTTGAGCATATGAGAAATATCATAACCTCGTGAGTGATAACCATAAATCATATGTGATATTAAAAATACGTTTAATAAGAACATAAAGCCATGAAATATAGACATAGAAACATAATATCTATAACATGTCATAGAATCAGTTAACGTAAACCTTAAATAATGAGAGAAAATGATCATAATGAATAATATCCTTAAATTAATGTAAAAACATTATCATAGGGAATCATTACATTCTTGAGCCACACCATCACTTCCAATTCTTACAAGAAATACAAATGTTCTCATGAGTACTTGTCTTCTAAGATATAAACTATTAATCAATGAATTATAGGGATATATTATACCCCACTGGCCATTCATCCGCATATAGATGTTCCATATAAAAAACTTTCACTTTTCAAATCATAAAACCCCATGGAAAAAATTGGTTTCATTATTATTCCAAATAAAAATCATTATATTTTCAAATCTTAATGAACCTAAGTAAAAAAAATGGATTTGAAAAAAATATCCAATTGAAAATCATTCACATTTCATAACTAAAAAAATTAAATAAATACTTGTTTCATAAAATATCGAATGGAAATCATTCTCCAATTGTAAATAACGTAGGGAAATAAAAATGAGTTTTCAAAAATTTCAAAATGGTATTGTATACTAATATGAATTAAATATTTTTATTGAAAAAATATGATCATCCAAAATAATCACATAATAAAAAAATATATAGGTTGATAGATCAAACATCATTGAATGGGAGATATATTAATTTAATATAGTGAAAACCACATCGTGAAAAGTGTTTTTATAAATCATTTTGTATTCATCATTTCAAAATTCATAGTTATAAGTATGTATTCCAAAAGTATACTCTTTTCCAAAAATAGAAAGAAAGCCAATCATAAAAATGTATTTGGTCCCAAAGAAATATTCCCTCTGAAATAAAATTAATAACATTATTGTTAATGGAATTTCATTAAACAACTATGTTCAATAAAATGTTTATAAATTAAAGAAAGGAGTTTTAATTACCAAGTCCCTTACCGTTACCCTTGATTTACACAAAATTTTTTAACCTCATGTATCATAAATATAAACATATAAATTACCTATTTCATAATAATATTATCATACATTTAAATTTTTAGTATTCATTAATATAAATTCACTTCATGTTTTGGATTGTTGTAATCCCATTTCAACATCGGTTGTTAATAATCTTGACCCTTTTAAAGTAAATTATTAAAAGGGGTTTTGAACATTGTTTTTATCTAAAATAAATTAATTTATAAACCATTAATGGTATAGTAAATAATGTTTTTAGAGACTTATAACTTTATAATTCCATTACATAGGAGTTTTGGGTGCATTTCCTGAAGAAAAAGTGGTGATGAACTACTATTTGGTAATTTACCAATATCGAAGGATTAACGTATAAAAAATGTAACTTTATATTCACATGTAACCATATTAATTATATATATTACTTATATATATATTATAGTCATAAAATATAAACTAAAACTAACCGTTTTTGAAGTCAAGGAAAACATGACATGTTTATTCATGGAGAGGGCAGTCCATACAACGTATAGTTCGTGTTTTCATTTTTATTAATTGAAAATGTGAGGGTGTTAATTGTTATAACATAATTATAATAACATAACTGTATAATAATGATATAGATGTTATAATTTTAATATGATGAAATGAAATTTTACAATTAAGAAATTCATATAAATAAATAGAAAATAGAATGAGAGGTTATAAATTTATACGGCACTTCGTGGATTATATTCTCTTTTGTAAGGGGATTAATACCTTAGGGGATTTTTATTTTTTAGAATACCATAACATAATTAAGGTGAATAATAGTTTGGAGGAGATGTTTAGGATGAACATAAGTGGTTATTTTGTGAGGGGAAGGAGTTTTATTTTTTCAAATAAACAAATCTTTGAATAATGGAATGTCACCCTCAAGGAAAATGGATTCAGAATTGAAATATAATACATAATAGAAAATATAATTTCAATAAACATATAAAACACACAATTAAAACTTATTTTTAACATTTTTTAAACATTACCTCTTATTTTACTCCTTTTTTAGCATTATGTTTTTCACCATAGAAACTAGTTTTTACCCAGGTGATTTATTCATTATTCCCAAAAATAAAATGGTATATAATATATAATTTAGACCTAATGGCTCAAAATTTGAAATCAGTTATGTTTAATTTAATTTTTAATATTTATTAAAATTTATTTTAAAACACTATATGTATAATTCATTAAAAAAATAAGAAAATATAACTTAAATAAGAAATGTGAAATATGGGAATATAAATTTGAAGCATAATTTTTAAAATAATAAATAAATATACACCCTTAGATATTTTTTTCATAAATAAGAAATTCACACTAATATAACAATAAGGTCATAAATTTGTAGATATTTTAAAAAAAAGTGGTTTTCATTATTACCCTAAAAATAAATATTTTAGAAAAATCACCAATAAATCATTCTAAGATAATTTTAAAATTATAAATACAGTAATTAATTGAGGTTTATCTAGTTAAAATTATAATTTTATAAAATTTATTTTTCAAATAAAAAATAGAAATTAAATTTTTTTATTGAAAAATTCTATTTTTAAACAATAATTATTGTACATATTATTTAATATCAATTTATAATTGAAAATATGTTAACATTTTAGTTCCATTATAATAACATATTTAAAGTTTACTAGTTGATATATTTGGGAAAAATATACTACTTAAAAAAATTAAATATTTATTTTATACTAAATATGCTTTTACAAGTGCCATTAAAATTAATTATATATATTTAAAAAATAATTTTACTTCTTCATTGATATTAAAATATTATTTTTATTTTTATAATATCCCTTTTTGAGAATATTGTTAATATCTTATGTAATAAATAAATATATATATATATTAATATATATAATTTTTTAATATGTATTTTTTATTTCATTTGAAGGTATATGATTTTAAATTTACTATTTATTAATACATGAATTCAGTATAACTATTTGATATATAAACATTGAATATATTTCCAATGACCATTTTTCAATGACTATATTTTCAATGACTAAATTTCATTCTAAAATGAAGACATAGTAATCCTTCTTTTTTTAAACTGTCACCTCACAAGGAATGGTTTTTATTTCATATTATATTTTTAATATTTATTTCTCCATTCATATTGATCATCCATATTATAGGTTTTCTTGGCTATTGTTGATCCCTAAAGATAAATATGAACTAGAAGATTTTATAGTAATAATGAATTTATAATATTCGATATATTATCCTCTGTGGATTTATATAATTTTAACGGATTCAATTCAACATTGGTGAGTAATAATCCATTGCGTGAAATAGCTTGTTTTATATTATTTTTTATAAGGTCATGTATATGAATGAATAAAGCATATTTAGTTTCATTAATATCATGTAGGGAACATTTTATTATCATATTTCAATTGTTTTTAAGGAACCTAGAAACATTATTTAAATTTATAGACATATAATATTAATAATAATAACAACAACAACAACAACAATGTATCCTAAATCCTAGGGTGGAACATTTATATTTTATATGATTGTGATAGTGAGTATATGTATGCATGAATATTTTAATTTTATTTGGAAGTGTTTATCCTATGTGATCATCGATATTATTATTATTAGATGGTGGTTTATATCAGTTATAGGTTTTATTTGCTAATTCCTCCTATATATATATATATATATTAATCCCTCATGGTGATAGTCACCAAACCCCAGCCAATTAAGGATGGTCTTGGGGTGAGAAAGTCATTCTACTATTGACCTAGGTGGGGACCCAATTAAACAATTAGTTTCTGATTGGTTTCATAACCATATCATCCAGCAATGGTGTTTGATGATAGGTGTATTGTGGGCTTAGTTTTGGATAAGTGGGTGATCGTTATTCAAGGTGTCGAGGTTTAGTTGATATGTCAAGAATCCATATAGGGTGGGGGGAAGATTCATTCTTATACAAGCTCCCAAATAATCTAATTACTAACTCGATTACACAGATTATTATTTATACGGTATATATGGGTATGTACATGGAAAATATAATGATAATTGTACTATTGTTTTGACGACTTGACATCCTAAAACCTAAGATCTTGTCATTTAATGTGTATTCTGATTCCACTGATGAAAATAATTTCTCTATAGGTAGTAAATGGCCCATCAAAGGATGATAACTGCAGTGAGACTTCTCAAAATCTTTTATTCTCAATAGGCGATACTCTCTCAATATTCTATGTGATTCGGTTTCGACCAATTGGTAATACCATGGGGGTATATGGATACCAGGGTGTAGGTCCCCCATATGATATTTTGATGTTCAATACTCACTCATGGATACATGGGTGTATACCACCATTTGTGGGATGTGGGTACTCAATTTGGGCATGTGATTCAGTATACCCTAAATCCCAATGAGGTTGGTGTTTGTCGTGTTGTAGTAGAGTTGGTACCTCCCTATAGATAAGGAAAATTTCCTCCATTTTTAGTATTTTTTCTTCATAATTAAATGAAATATGGTTAGTATAGCCATATAATTTGTCACTCCCCCATGGACTAAGGCTTGGGTCCCTCATAAGATGTGTAGGTTCCACCTTTATTGATGTACATTCAATTAATTCATGGGGTTAATACTCCCTTGATCCTAATGAGGGGTAGTTCCCTATATTATAAAGGAGTTGATACCCATAATAGAGGGTTTGGTTCCTCTTTATTTAGTGGTTGATGTGGCGTGGATATAGAACTAGTAAGGTTTGTTCCTCCCTCAACCATTTTGTAGACACTCGGTTGTCTATGGGTCCCACAACACAATTCAACGATCTGTAAGATTTTAGATGATTCTTGAAGATTGATTATGGACATCGGGTTTTCAGTGCAGATCAAGGATGATCCATCAATAGGGTTTAGTGTAATCTATCAGAATCCTCCATATAGAGGCAATTAGTATGATGAGTAAAATGCTATGCTAGGGAGCCTTGAATGAATGGGATGCTACTTCTCATTTATTGGAGGAATCCATTATGTAGTATTCTTATATCACGAGTGGTATACTTAGGATAGGAGATGATCATTGTGGTTATTTTCTCCTACTATGATATAAGGATGGATTTGATCAATTAGTTCCAGATGTGGCCTATGGTCTGGTCTATAGCCTTTTTGCTATATGATAATAATTATAAAGAATAAATATGTGATTTCCACTCATTGCTATATAGTTATTCTGGGAGATCGATATTATTTTGTATTCTATAAACCATCATGTTGGTCGAAGTAGGACACCAAATATTGTGGTGAATTGAGTTCCTATAAATATTTATTTCTTAAAATCTATTCTTAAAAGTCCCCCAATTTAAAATCAAATACGAACTAGTTAACCAATATAGCATATTTATAATAGTTTTTATATTTTTAAATATTTCTCAATTATTGTGTAGTTATTAGTTAAAAAATATAGATTATTATTTAATCTTTTCAAATCAATCTACTGAACCAAATTCTAATATAAAAGATATCGGAGATTAACTATAAATGTGAAGTAAAGTTTTCAAAGAATAAATAATATAGTGAAAACATAACATTAAAAGAATATCATATTTTAAAATAAGAGATTTCTTCATTAGAAGAGACTTAGTCCTCTCTACTCGGTGACAACCTTCTACCAATAAATTTATATAAATAAAATTGATCTTTACCATGGGTTAGGGAAAACAATAGCATACATTATTGTCTAAGTCAACAAGACCTCTTCTACAATTTTCAAGAGGGTGTGAATTTCAAAATGGACACACAGGGACCTCTTCCACTATTATCCATGGGATTATAATGTGTAAAAACGTTTGTGTATGTAGATGTCAATGTATCTTTCAGTTTGGAATAGGAGTCAGTGTCTATTTATAAAACAGAGACACACACACTAATTTAAATGTAAAAACAAATTAAAATAATAGATCATAAATTAAATATAATTGAGTTACAGGGCTCTTTCTGATGTGTTTTGAATCTTCTGGACTCCTTAATGATAAAAAGAGTGAATATTGAGTCAACTTCTAGAAAAATACAGCAAAAAAGAGTGTCGATATTGCTTTTTTTCTTCAGTTTCTATTGAGGTGTAGTTTAGTTGATAAGATCTTCTCATTTCTTATATTATTATTGAAAATATTTTCTTCAGTTTTTTTCTCAGATACATCTTCATTTTTCTTATGTTTTGTGTTCTTAGGTTCTCAAAGGTGCACGATGTTGATTCAATAAGGTTTCCTTATGACTTTTCCATTCCTGTATGTTTTGAAAATCCCAAACACTCTATGTTAATGAAAAGTTTATTTCCCCTAAGATTTATTTTAATAAGGAAAATTTTCCTTCCTCAAGGAAAATTTTCTCTTTACTCATATTTTCCTTAATAAGGATAATTTTTATTCTCCAAGTAAAATTTATCCTTACCTATCCATTGTTCATATTTTAGTTTCTATGAATCAAAATCTTTTTATTCCTAAGTTAAAAATTCAATTTCACATCTAAAACCTCAGAAATTTATATATACTTTGGTATATAGTATTCGGTTTCCAGGATCATAATTCAGGTTCTGAATTCCTCAGAATTCACGTTTCGAATTCTCTAAAATTCATACTCCAAATTCTATAAAATTTAGACTCCTAATTCTTTGAAATTCGAACTCCGAATTCTCTGAAATTCAGACTCCGAATTCTCCGAAATTCAGATTCTGAATTCCTTTAAATTCAAAGTCTGAATTCCATATAATTCAGAATCCGAATTCCATAGAATTCAGAATCTGAATTCTTTGAAATTCACACTCTGAATTCCTTAGAATTTAGACTATGAATTCCTTATAATTCAAACTTTGAATTCCTCATAATTCCGGTTCTGAATTCCATATAATTCAGACAACAAAATTCTTAGAATTTAGGTTCCATATTCTGTAGATTTATACTCCAAATTCTTTAGAATTTATGTTCTGAATTCTTTAGAATTGAGACTATGAATTCCCCAGTTTATGTTCTGAATTCATTAGAATTAATACTCCTAATTCCTTACAATTAATGTTCTGAATTCCTTCGAAATTAGACTCTTAATTGCTCAGAATTTAGGTTCTAAATTCCATATAATTCGGACTCCGAATTCCTCAGAATTTAGACTCTAAAGCCTACATAATTATGATTCTGAATTCCTTGAAAAATATAATCTGAATATCCATGTACCATAGACTTTGATTTTTTCCCTTATACTCCAAAAATATATTTGGTTGAGCAATCATTTTTTACTTAATCTTGTTATAGTTATAAAACAATGTCATGCATTTTGTTTTTAGCTAACCGTTGTTTGAGTGACATGTGTACAGGTCCCTCCGGAATTTAAGGAAAAATATGACCATTGGAGGTGGGAGACGACCATTGGAGATGTGCTTATAAATATGATCTCATTTGAACGACCTCATTACAGTTCGATGACTCTAAAGATTACATGTTGCTGAATTGATTTCTAGGAAAAAAGTCACTCATTATTTGTGCGTACTAAAAATCTTGATTATATTTCTTTGTGTGAATCTAACTGTTTCTATATACAATCGAGGGCTTCCAGGGATAGGAAGAAAGAGGTTCCGACTACCTTAAAGTTCGAGGACTTCCTTGATAAAGAAGACAAAGGTGCCGACAACCTTGAAGTTTGAGGGCTTGCGGGGATAGTAAGACATAGTCTGATAAAAGTATTGAGGGCTTACCCTGGTGTGGGTAAGATAGACATTCTTGAAAGAATAAATCAATGGACCTTTATCCATGGTTGTTGGATACCCTACTCTTTTGGTTAAAAGATTCTATTCTTGTTACTTGTATTGCTTCAAGTTTATCATCAACTGTATTTTGATTAATAAAAAACGTATTACTATATTATAATTTCTTATAATTGTATACTCTAATTAGTAAGATCCTATATGCTTTAAGGTAGAATCTTTTTCCTTGTAAACTTTTCTTAAGATTCATTTCAAGAACCATATTTCCAGAATCTAGCATGTTTGTAGAACTAAGAGGTCTTGTGAATTTACCTTGTTAAACATTATTAAGAAATCGAACATTTTATACCAAATTTAATTGTTCCAAAGAAATTTTTAAATTATACAGTTCACCCCCTCTATTATATTTAGCATCTACCTTCATTACTTCGATCCTACACATGATCTCTCTACTAGACTGGTTAGATCATCATTTCTTTTTTATCAGGTTTGTTCTTTATACAATGCACCATACAAGAGAATGTACCTCATACCTTCTACTAGTCACTGGCATCCATTAAATATTTTCTACAGAATACATAAACAATAATTAATATAATAATAACTACTCATTTTATAAATACTACCATTAGATGTAATTTTGAATTTAAATAATGGATAAAAAATAGTTCTAATTATTGAATGGTGTCTCAGATCTATACGCCATTATGTCAGTGTCACAGACTTTTATCTGTAACACAAGATTAGTAGGTAAGTCTATCAGTAGGTGATGTGTCAGTAACAATGATATCGATAGCTTATACATTGAAAAAAATTTGAATGTTGGTCAGTCACTATTTATGTAGGTTAAGATGTCGATGACTCATGCCATCTTTAACTCAGACATCAATGGTGACTCGTCCTTAGAGAAACTTTGGAGAGCCTATTGGCAACTCAATGCAGTGGTGTATCATCTATAATTAGTTCAATAGTCTTTGACTTATACTTATTGATGACTTATACATATTTAATTTTGTTAACATGTCTTATGGGGTAAACACTAATAGAAGCGATTAAGGTTATATGTAAACATGATTAAACAATATGTAACATAATAAAACATAATTAATCATGATTTTTTAGAATTAAAACTATAAGAGGCCAAAAATCTCCCTTTTTGATGATCATAAATCATTACATTAAATAGCACAACGGTTCAACTATAATGACCAAAGTATGATATGCTTAACATATTATAGAGATCCTAAGAGATGATATTTTAAGATAAAAAAATATCCCTGATTATGCTTTGACATATACATTATACCCCTTTTGGGATTATCAATAAATAAATGATGAATTTTATATAAATAATAGATGAGTAGATGAAAAGATAAAATATATGTCATTAAAAAACAGTACAAGAGAGGAAAAAATGTTACAAAAAATCCCTATCAATGAGTCATCCAATCACTACATCTCCAATGTAAACTCCATTATTCATGATACCTTAATAGGAGAAGTGGTGGTAGAAATAGTAGGTATAGAAGAGGTAGTGGTTGGAGATAATTATGGGATATTAGTGGAAGGAATAGGAACACCAATCAATACAGAAGGAATAAAATTCTTGTTCTAGAAGAGGAAAGATGATATGTATGTTCCTAATGAAAGATGGGTCTAATTGACTAATATCATAAGCAGGAGGCATGAAATTTTTTGAAAGGGTTCAGAAAAAGGATTAGAAGAGTAAAAGACGGGTCCGAGAGGAGAAGCTAATGGAGAAACAATTGTATTAATATTATGATGCAAGCAAGGCTTCTATATATTGATAAATCCCATTATGATCTGGACACCATGGTCTAAATCTTTTGTAAAATCATCCTTATTTTTCATAAACTACTTAAGAGTATGAGTAAATTATTTAAGTTTATTGACCTGTTCTTTGATGGCTTGAGTGACCAGAGGTAGTTTTAAATTCTCAACCAAATACTAGAAATGACTATCCAGTTTATGCTTAGTATAAACCCTCTTAATATAGAAGTCTATATTCTTGGTTATCTCTCCCTAATCATTAGTGTCACCTGTAGTGTATAATCGAACTCGATCATGCACATGATCAAATGTTTTCTTAATTTTAGCTAGTATTTTCTGATTTGATCCACCTATCATAGTCTGAATCTCATTACTTATTATAGTTCTGATCATCTCAACATCATGATTTTGAACTGCAAGAGAGGATGAGGTTGATGCACCTTTAACTAAATATTTTACTACTGTTCTAAACTAATTCAAATCATGGGATGAATATAAAGGAGTATCATCATTAGAAGAATCAGAAGTGGTGTCTCCAAGAACATTCATAACCTTGTAGAAAGATTATATATATATTCAATGGTCAGAATATTAATGGAATAAACCATATAAATAAGTTAATCACACTTTATTTGATCATCTAAGACTCACCACTGGGGAAGGTTGGTTTGGAAGGAAAAATCTAAATACTAAGCACAATTTATCCTTGAAAATATTAATGGTCATACTTAGTCACATAAACATCATGTTCTAGTACAGCTAGAGGAGTAGAAGTAGGATCTAGTGATTGATCAGTTTCAACATGAGTTGTTCCTTCTACCACAAATCCCTTGGGATCATTTTTCTCATCCTTTGAATTAGGGTAATCCAAACCCAAAGTCACATATCCTATATCCATTTCCCATTAAGAAACAACTATATCATCAAAGGGAGTAAGAATATAATTCTAAATTTTGGATGTTTCTCCCCCTCAATTGTTTCCCTGCTCTCAACATGATCTTTGTCCTGACATAAACAAGTGCTTTTACTATAGCTACTAGAACTTCTTCTTTGCCATGAAATTCATCTTGCATACGAACGTTAGGAGTTATTTCCTCAATCCAAACTGATTCAGGAGAATCATGGGATTCCAAAATTGACACATGTTCTACTAAAGGAGTGTTAGTAGGATTTTAAATCTTAATATACTCTAGAGTAAGATCAATAGGTTCTATAATATGACCTTGATCATCAAAAGGATGGTCAGATCCACTATTAGATTCACCACTTATTTCTTCTTCCTTGTCATTAGTATCATATTCATTTTCTTCACCAAATTATTCATCATATTTTTCACTCTAGTCCTCATATTCATCACCATCATCCTCTTCTTCTTCCTCATTGTTACTTTCTTTATCTTCACCATTTAACTCCACATCTTCTATACTACCACATTGAGGGATATGTTCTACATTTTATGATTCTTCAGTCCCCCCATCATCTTTATCTAGGAGATGTTACTTGGAAGGAAAATGCCTAGGAGGGATTGTAGGTCCATAGGTCATACCTTTTGGACTTATGGCTATATTTGGGTCACTTCTACCATCAATAGGTGGTTCATTTCATTGGTTTTCCTAATCCTTATTTTCCTATTCAGAATAATCAGAAGCCTCATTTGTTCTTATACTAGGGTCAACCATGTCTCTTGGACTTTAAGGGTGAACAATGAGATTCAAATCCCTATATATCTTATCATTATTATTAACCCATTGTTTCTTCCAATGATTCCAATTGATCTTAATTTTCTTACAAATTATCTTTAGGATGCATAACCCATCACAGTCAGTTACTGATTCTTCACCCTCATTCACCAAAACATTAACTTCCAACATTGAAGAAATAAATTTGGAATAAAACAATGAATTTTTCTAACAGTATGGTTTTATAATATAATTCATATGCACCATAAAATACCTACACAAGATAATATAATGTCCCATATGCAACAAATATTGAAAATACACATCATGGTTTTTTAGGGAGGCGAATTCCCAATTTCTTTTAGATAAATTATGATGATTAAACTTGAACAACAACCTACATTCACCATTAAGCTTTGTTGATATTGTCCTTATATTATCTCTATTGATAGTAAGCTTATCCAAAGATTCCTCATAACTAAAAATGACAATAGGTTAAGGTAAAATACCTTTATGATCTCCAAACACACCCTTGTGGGTTACCTTCAAGCATTCTATCCACTACTTGGATGAAAAATAAATTCTTATTCAATTTACTATATAAATAATCCAAAATACCTCTCATCCATCAAGAATAAATTCTCCATATAGATATAACTCATTCACTATACTTGGGAAAAAAGTTATTTTGTTATTGGAGAACCACTCCAAAAATCGTTGTCTCTTCAACTCATTCAATAAGAGAGGCTTACTTGTCAATAATCGTTAGGCATCCACTTCTTTCTTTAGAGTGATGATTCATCTCACGATTTTTTGATTGATAGGTTTTCGTTTAGGATCACTAGATTCGCCTTGATACTTTTTAGAAGGATGTAAAACATCCAAAAAATTCTTATAGACACACTTAACTCATGCCATTGGTGATATTAAAGGGATTTAGTTTCAATGTAGAATGGTAGAAAGAGTTCATGAGAGAAATGTTCGACGGAAAGAGTGTGAGAGTAGGAGTGTGAGAGTAAGTAAATGAGTTGGATGGACTCTAATTTTTTCATTTGGGGATTTAAAATCATAAAATAAGAAATACAATGTAAAATAAAATGAATCAAATAATACTGTGATGTTTTGACTTCCATATAAAGAAATGAAAAGGTAGACCAGTGAGACACACTGGTGAGTCCTATAAGTGAGTCATCATCATTGAGTCATCATCAGTGAGTCATCATCAGTGAGTCATTGAGGGTGAGTCATTGGCGGTGAGTTATCATTAGTGATTTATCAATCGTGATACATCAACGGTGATACATCCTCAAAAATAAATCAATGTTGAGACATCATCGGTGAGACATCATTGGTGATTCATCTATAGTGATACCTCAAAAGTTGGTCATTCCTAACTCAGGTATGATGTAACTCATTATTTAAAAATTTAATGGCTTAGTAAAAATGTAACCAAGAGGATGTTCAGTTCCAATAACTTCTAGAGTTATATCACATTTTTGATAATTATCTCACAAAAGTGATTTATTACATCAATATGATTTGTTCATGAATGTGAAACTGGATTCTTATGGATGTTAATAGAATTTTTGTTGTCACAGTTTATAGGGACATGCCTAAATTGACATCAATAATCTAGTAATGCGTGTTTCATCCACAAAATCTAATAACAACAAATTCTAGAGTCTATATATTTATCTTCTACATTGAATAATGAAACATAATTCTGTTTTTTCTACACCAAGAAACTTGTGACTTTCCTAAAAAGTGACATTTTCCAGAGGTTCTTTTTTTATTTAACATTTATCCTCCAATTTCATCATCTGAATAACTAACTATGTTAAATGGATTAGCTCTGGGATCGATCAATCCAATGTTGGTAGTACACATGAGGTATTTGAAAATTATTTTAACACCAAGAAGGAATGACTCTTTATGGTTTTTAGGAAAATGAGCACACATATATACACTAAACATAATATCATATAGCCTAGGAGGTAAGTAAACAAGGATACCATTCAAACCTCTGTAATTGGTTTTATCGACTAATTTTCCATCTTTATCGTGATCTAATTTATAGGTGCTACTCATATGATTGTCATTACATTTAGTTTTTTTAATTTTAAAATGTTTTAAAATATATTTAGTGTATCTACTTTGATTTAAAATAATACCTTCCTTATTCTATAATATTTGAAACCCAAGGGAGGGTTTGAGTTGACCCATTAAACTCATTTCAAAATAACTTTTCATCATTTTTGAAAAATCAACACATAAAGTATTTTTAGAATATCATAAAATAATATCATCAACATTTATTTAATCAACTAAAACATCATTAGAAATTATTTTTAAAAAAATATTTGGATCACTTATAACTTTAGTAATAACTTTGTAAATCATAAAAGTTATGATCCTATCATAGAAAGCTCTTGGAGCCCTTTTTAAACCTTATAAAACATTTGTTAGTTTGGAAACTTGATTTTGAAAAAGAGAAATTGTAAAATAGGTGGCTAGTTAAACAAAAAAACATCAACTATATACCCATTTTTGAATTCACTTTTCCATCCATTTGATAATTTTTGAAGTTAAAATATGCCATATAAGCTAGTAGTATTATAATGGCTTCATGTGTAGGAACATGTTCAAAGTTTTATTCATAGTCAATTCCATCTTCTTGACCATAACCTTGTGCACCTAATCTAACCTTATTACTTACTATAGTTCCAGCCGCATCCAATTTATTTCTAAATAACCACTTAGCTCCAATCGTTAAGACATATTTGGGTCTATAAAAAAATTTCCAAACATTATTTATTTCAAATGAATCAAATTTTTCTGGCTTATCCATCACCCAAAATTCATCATTGATTGCATAATTGGTGTTTTTACGTTCAAGATGTGAAAAACGTCTTCATGTTCAACTTTGTTTCATAGAGAAGACCTCATATATATCCTCTTATCTAAGACTCCAACAATATCATCTAAAGGATAATTCATAAGGGTTATAAAAAATCTAGAAAAATATGGGCTAATGGATTCAGGTTCTTCGATAGGTTTGGGTTCACTATGATCAGAATCCAGAAAGATTCCAGAACTGTACGATTTTTATACATGCTTAAAGGGAGAGTCAGAAGGTTTATAATTCATGTAGAGAATTGAAAATTCATCCTCAATATTTTATAGGGAGGTCTTAGGTTCATTTGGATCTATTTCATGAGATTTAATCCATATTGATTTTTCAAACACATGGTTCTTTTATTGAAGACACTATATGATTTTCAATAGGACGAATAACCTAGGAAAATTACTTCATCACTCTTGGATGAAATTTTTTCAAGATTATCCTATTTATTAAGGATATATACATTTCACAAAAGGCATTAATGTCATTAAAATCAGGATTCCTATTATTCCACAACTTGTAGGGTTTTTTCATAAGGATGGGTCTAATTAAAACACTATTAATTATCTAACAAGGTGTATTTACATATTCTACCCAAAAATAAGTAGGTAAATCACATTCCATAATCATAGTTCATGAAATTTCGTATAAGGTTATATTTCTTCTTTCTATAACTATATTATTTTAGGGCATTCTTTGGAAATGAGAAGTTATGACTATAGTCATTTTGTGAGAAAAAAATTAAAAATCTTAATTTTCAAAATCACAGACATGATCAATTCTTGGGGTTTTGACTCTAAGTCCACATAATTTTTATATAGATCATGCATACTTGGTAAAAGAATAATATTCCTCACTCTTGTGAGATAGAAATAAAGTCTAGTTATACCTAGAAAATTTATCTACTAATACATAGATATTGTTCTTCCCATTTAAACTTGAAACTCTAGAAGGTCCAAACAAATCATTGTGAACCAACTTAAGAGGGTGATAAGTTGAAACTTATTTCTTTGGTTTGAATGATATTTTAAGTTGTATTCCTTTTTGAAATGTATTACATACATTATCATTTGGGAACTCAAGTTTGGGTCGATCCTTGACCAGTCCTTTTCTAGTATGCTTTCTAAGAGACTGAAAGTCACAATGTCTTAGTATTATATTCTAGATACAAATCACATTTTGAAAGACATATAAGTAAGATACATTTTTAGAAACTATGGAATAAAAATTAAGAGAATAAATATTTTCGTTTCTAACATTAGTAAATATTATATTATATTTGGAATTTAATACATTGCAAGCATAATTTTAAATTTTAACAGGAAAACCATAATCAAATAATTGTCAAACGCTAAGCATATTTTACTTTAGACATAAAAATAATATTAGAAATTAAAATATAATTATTGTTACTGATTTGACCTAGGACAATTATTTTCCCTTTTTCATTATCACCAAAGGTGACATGGCCGCCTTAAATCTTGATAAGGTTCTTAATGCAAGAGTAGTCCCCTTTTATATGACTTGAACACCCACTATCCGTGTACTATAATCCCTTACAGAAACAATTTAAACAACATTGCTATAACAATAGACCCAAAAAAAGATTTTGGTACCGATTTTTTTTGGGTCCACTAACATTAGTAATTAATGATTTGGGAACCCACATTTTCTTTATGGGTTTCCAATTATTATTTTTAATGTCTTAGAAAAATAAACTCTATTAGATCCAGAGAAACTATAAGTTTTAAAATCATTTCCAATGCTGGAACGTATAACATATTTTTCAATTCTTAGCACAAAACCAAATTTTCCTAATTTTGATACACAATTTTGTTTAAATAAAATTTCATTTCTGTGGTTGATAACCTATACCCGTAGTGTATTTTTGAGAAACTTTCTTACTAGGAATTAGAGGTAGATTATTTTTACAATTTTTAAATTTCTCTACATCCTTCTTTAATTAATCATTATACTATTTAAGATCATTATTATCATTTATAAACTGAGAATTCTTTTTCATTTCAATAGTATGTTTAGACATAATAGAAGCAGAAAGAGCATGTTCAATTTTGAGAGGCTTATATTTATCCTTTAGTACATTTATTGTATCCTCAATCACTTTATAGTATTCAAACATCTCTTCTTTTTTTATATTTTCAAAATTAGATTCTTCTCCAGAATTATAATATTTTGTGTATAGGACATTATAGAGTTTCCTCAGATTTGTTTTTCATAAAACACATTGGGGATTTTTCATCCTTATCATCATGTGTTGATTCTGAATCACTGGAGCTATTCTCAGAATCACTCCTAGTGTCCTTTATTTCCTTTTTATACTTCATATCCTTATCCTCATACTTATTTATGAAATTTAATTTTGTATAGTCATATTTTAGATGTTCTTACCTTTTTCACTCATAGAAAACTATCTCATTTGTTTTATCACTTCTCTTTGAGTCCTTTTTCTTGCTCACTTATTATCATACTTCCCTTTATAATTGGGATTTTTAATGAACTTATTATTTCTATAGAACTTTTTTACTCTTATTTCATGCTGATCCATTTCCTCATCATTGTCACTTAGTGATTCTTCATTGTTAAAACTATCTACACAGACATTCATTTTCTCTTTTTCCTTTTTTTAGAAGATGTGATTTTGAAATCTACTGGATTTATTTTTTGGTTCATTATCTTCCTCCATATTGACCTTCAATTATTCATCTTACATTTTTAACTTACCTATAATCTCTTTTATTGGTAATGAATCAGTGTCACAATATTGTATAATGGTTACTGATGTCCCACTTGACATTTTTGGAAGACACCACAAAATTTACATGATTTTTTCCTTTGCTGAAATTGTCTTTCCCAGTGAAATAATCATATTCAAAATATCATTTAGCCTAAGATACATGTCAAAACTAGGTTCCTCAGGATTCATTTTGAAGTTATCATACTTAATGGTATATCTGTTAAGCTTCATTTCCTTTATATTAGTAGTTTCTTCATGTGAAATAACTAGAGTATTACAAATTTTCAACATTGTTTTACATTAAAAATACCTATAGAATTTTTCATCACCAAAATCACAATATAAATAATTCGTAGCACTGTAGTTATTATTATAGGTTGCCTTATTATCATCATCCCATGTGATTCTAGAAGACATAGGTATCTTATACTAATCCTCAATATCAGACCATATTTCAAAACCCATGCTTTCTAAATTCATTTTAATTTTGAATTTCCATTGACTATAGTTTGTGTCATTGAAATATAGAGGTCTGTTGATAGTAGAACCTCCGGTCTATTTTCCATTTAAAAAATTACTAAACTAAAAAATTTGAACTTATAGAAATTTTTTGAACTATAAAATCACATCTAAAATCATAATTGTAAAGATATTTGAAATTATTTTTAATCCTTTCATACCAAATGTTGGTAGAATTAGGATACTCAAGAGAGGGGAGAATTGAGTTCTTATAAAAAAAATCATAAAATATTTACATAAATTTCTCCTAATTTTAAATCAAATATCTCCCAGTTAACCCATGTGTCTGAGTTATCAAACTTTTGTTCTTTTAAAATATTTTACAAATATTGATTGGTTCTCAATTAAAACAATACAGATTATTATTTTAGATTTCGAAATAAACCAACCTAAACAAATTAAAAAATAAACACAATATAAGATTAACTATCAAAGTGAAGTAAATTTTTGAATGAATAAATAAAATATTGAAAATTGAACTTTGAAAAGAAGAATAGATTTTTAAGGAAGAGGTTCAGTCTCAATAGGAGACTTAGTCCTATCCACTTTGGGATCACCTTCCAACAAGAAAATTATATAAATAATCATGATCCACACCTTGGAACATGGTACACAATATAATACATAGTTATCCAGGTCAACTATACCTCTTCTAAAATTTTAATGGGAGTGAAAATTACAAATAGGCCTCACAGGGACCTCTTTTATTGTTAATTGTGGTAGTGTAAGGTGTAAAAAGATATTTTTTTGAAGATATCAAGGTATCTTCATGTTTGGAACTAGAGTTAGTGTGTTTTTATAAAATAAACACACACACACTTCTGGAAATTTAAAATAGTTCAAAAATAGAGAATAAATTAAATAAAATAGAGTTAGAAGGCTCTGTGTGATGTGATTTTTAGCTTCTAGAATCCTTAAAGACATAAGAAGTGAAATTGAAGTCAAATTTTTGAAACAGATATAAAAACAAAGCATTGTGAGTAAATTTATCTTCTATTACTATGGAGGTGTAGTTTAGTCGATGAGATATTATCTTTTCTTAGATTGTTGCTATGAATATGTTCTTCGGTTTTGTTTCTTAGAAATATATTTGTGTTTTTTTGGTTAGATGTTCTTAGTTTTTCACAGGCACATGAGCTCTCTACTGGACATTGTGGATTTTCTTTTCTTTTTGATCATGTATGTGCTTTAAAAAATGAAACAGACAGAATTGTGTACCCCATACATCGTACTGGACTCTGAAATCAATTATATGTTGTCTAAAAAATAAATACAAACAAATTAATATAATAATCAGTACTAAGTTTCATAAATATGACCATTATAACAAA
Organism: Viscum album; assembly: GCA_963277665.1. NCBI lineage: Eukaryota > Viridiplantae > Streptophyta > Magnoliopsida > Santalales > Viscaceae > Viscum > Viscum album. The sequence continues at coordinate 112,346,141 of OY728139.1, read as the reverse complement.
TTTTTAATTTAAATTACAGATAAGAAATTTGTCTTGTTATTTAGCAGTGTCTCAGATTGGTAGGTCATTTTTTCGGCCTTTCAAACTTGTATCGGTAATTCAGGATTAGTAGGCTAATCAGTTGGTTAGTTATAAGTCAATAACTCATCTATAGGTAGCTTATACTTAGCAAAAAATATGATTTTTGGTCAGTATCTCTATTGGTAGGTCCGTTTGTCGGTTACTCATGCCATCAATAAATCATAATTCAATGGTGACACGTCATTAGTGAACATTCTGAGAGAATATTGGTAACTCTATGCAACAGTGTCTCATATATCGGTAGGTCAAGCATTGGTGACTTTATCCTTATCAGTGACTTATATTTATCCAATGTTTGTTAACCTATCTTATGAGGTAAACGCTAACAGAAGAGTTTAAGGTTATATATAATAATGACTAAATAAGATGTAGCATTATAAAACCTAATTAAAAATGATTTGTGAGCATTAAATCTAGAATAGGCCAATACATCTCATTGAAACTAGTGATTCCAATTGAAATTCAACCTCTTCCACATTTTATGAAAAATGTTTAAGATGGAATTAGAGGAGTTTTTATCCTGGATCCTAAAAGAGTGGAGTGAGGCACTGTGGTGATATTTTTAGTGGTGGAATATCACCTACAAACCATGTTAAGGTGGATGACCATCCTTGTGGAGAATTTTTTGATCATGAAAATGATTCATGGTATTCTTTAATTATGAATTGATTCCTAAACTATAAGTTTTTTACAACCCTAGGAAGTTATAATTCATTCTTTCTATGATGACTGAGCTCAGATTTGTGTGTTGTGGTCATTTTAGAGGAGTATTCAAATATTTTTCAAGCTAGTGTTTTTGTTTTTTCCTTAGATAAATCCTAGGTTAAGCTTACGGATATGGATGTTGCGATTATGGAAATAACTTTCTTTAGTAGTTTCCGGGAACCTGAATCATTGGTTGCTCCATGATCTCGATCTACATTTAATAGAGGATAGATCAACATGAATAGTTCTATGTGAAGTCTTCAAAGATGATCTGAAATATTTTATATGGTAGAGGGGGTATGGAAAACATGATTTTGGACGTTCTAAGTATCCTACCGATAAATATCCCATTGTCTCATCTATGAGGCCAACTAGGTGTTGTGATGAGAGTTTTAGTAGGAAATTCATTGTGGAATATTAATATGTAGAATGAGGTAATGGATTCTATAGGATATAGGTTTTGAATTTGTTAGCATCTTGATATATTTTTATCTTGTTTTTCTTGAGTATACATATCATCTGTTCTGTGGTAGAATAGAACCTTACTATTTTTAGGAGCTTTTAAACATTTCCTCAATTGTTATTAAAAAGAAAATAATTTAAATGTGAATTTCATCCTTATTCCCTACGAAAAATAGCGTCGATGTGGGTTCTTGATATTTATTGAATAGGATTGATGAAATTATCTTTTAATGAGTTTTTATTCCCATGTTGATTTGACTAATAGTAGATACAAAGGTGATTATATTCAATAATTATAAAAAAATATCTATGTTCCCGAAATTTTTCTCAATGGTGGGGAGTATAATTTACCCACAAGAAAAATATTTATTTCATTATTAATATCTTATTTATATTGATTGATCTTGAAATTAAATTATAATATAAATGATGGTAATCTCATTTAATGGCAGAAAATAATTTTAGGTTGAAATCCTTGATGGGATTCACAGGTGGTGACTTATGGATGTATCATTTTTCCCTATGATGGATACAGGTTCTAGAAATCTTCTAAGAATTACATTCCTAGAAATGGTGAGACTAATACAAGTTATATATGAGGGATTAATTCTTGAGTGGGGTTTCATTATAGGATTTTATAGATTTATAGACTTGTAGAAGCTAGAGTATCTCATGCACAGCTATGTTATCTTCCCACATGAGGAGGGTTTATGGTGTTCTCTAGGAGTTTCTTCAGACATTTTATTTTTTTCAATGTGACAATTAGAATTTTTTTGGAGAATTTAATATATCTACCCATGCATTCTATACGTATTTTTATATTATATTTAAAATAAATATCAAATAAACACAACTAAATGATTGATAGGACTAGTTTCTTTTAAATACTTGGCTCATAACTCATAAAAAAGAAACTGAAATAAAACATCATTATTCTAATCTCTATAATGATATCATAAATACCTTTGATCTCATAAAACTACATATAATATCCTATGGAATACATAAACAAAAGGAGAAAGTTGGAAATCATAGTAAGGTAACAAGTATGATAACAACACAAAACATCTGGGTCAAAAGGCATAAAATGATATCATAAAAGACAAGTATCCTGAAAAACAATATAGTAGAATAACATAGAGAACCTGGTGACACAATATCATGTAGACATATTAATGTGGAAATAATATAAAATATAACATAATCATATTTCAGGGTTAACTGTCAAAATAACATCACATAGTGGATAGAGTCCCATCATGGATAAGGTTCACTCCCTAATCCCATACATATCATCTCTTGAGGTGTAAACAATACCCAATGAATCGGGTCACTGTCTAGGAACTCCCATAATATAATTTACATTAATTTTTTCCACATAATGATTCAAACATTAGGTATAAACATAAATCTTACACATGGAATGAAATGGTCCCTATAATCATATCTTATAGGATAACTAGTTGTAATATCACAATTTTTTCCATGAAATTAGTGATTAATATTTTTTTTAAATTAATAGATGAAAAACAATAATTTTTTATGAAATATGGTTTCTATTTGAAGTGATGTTTGGAAAAATAATAGATAGGAATCTTCATAAATTTAACTCTTAAGACAGGATTTACGGAAAGGGTAAAAATTATTTATAAGGGGAAGAATAATGTTAATGTTGGTAAAAAAATAAAAGAAAAAAAGTGTCCCCCATAGTAAAATTGTAAATTTTTGAAACTACTTATGGTTTAAATAATTTTATGTAGTGGTACTAGAAATGGGGTAGGATATTGGGGTGTTCCCTTTAATTAGTTTTTCTTAATGAAAGAGGTTGATAAGGGAACCTTTAAACATTTATATCCCCATAAAATCAATAAAAATTAAAGTATTTATATATGTGTGGAAAAATATATAGATTATTTAATAAGTAAATAATATAAATAGAGAGATAAATTATCATAGTAGGAGTAAAAGTGTAACCCCAATAAATTCGATGGTGTATAGAGATCCATAGCATTATAATCCTTATTTATTCTGCACTTTTACATGAAATCATAGCTAAGGAATTTAAATCTATTAATTACTTAATACATAACCTTTTACATCTATATTTAATTTAATATGATTATATTTTTCCCATTTACTACCATTTCAATGAGATATAAGGTTTCAATGCATTGTTCTAGGGGTTTTTATTTCCTGGTTCCCAAATCATATCACTTAAGGATAATTGTAGAGATTCTTGTCAAATGGGTCTACAAATACCGAAGTGAAATCAGTTTATTTCATATAATTATTAAAATTTAAATTTTCCCAAATACCCATATGTTTTCCAACATATATTCCATTAATTTTGTGAAAACGTTTGCGTTATAAGGTTAGATTATTTTCACGGTTTTACTAACCATCGCAAACTTTTTTTAAGTAATGTTGTAAAAATACTCATTATAGAATGTGAAAAACAATATATAATACATATACTTATGTTATTTTAAACCATTATAGGTGATTTTAAACATATTATGAAGCTGATAATTTAAATTGAAAATTCAACATCCCTGTAAGTTGTGAACTGATATAATATAGACAATAGTTACATTTTTAAAATAAGAGCAGAAGGGTATAGAAAAAACAATATATATTCCATTAAAACTATATATTTATAGTATATATTTGATACTGGAGTTATTATTCCCTGTTTGATGAGGGAGGTGAGTATAATATAGAAGAATACATCAATTTAAAAGAGGTAATCTGAAGATATTGTCTTATGGATATCGTCTCCTTGACAAACAACTTAAGGAAAATAAAATTGGAATTTTTTAGAGTAGTATACCTAGAAAATGGGAGAGATTATTTGGAAGATAATTGGGAAGGAATTTAGATGACTCTAAGGATTTTAATGTTTCAGAAGAATGGGTGGAAAAGAGAGATATTTCTTAGGAGAATAGACATGTGTTTTGAATATTATATTAATTACTATTTTAGTAAAGACTAAAAATATTGTTGATTCTTGGGAATATATATGGTAAATGGTTAATTTGAGTTGAAATAATGGTTTCTTACATTATCCCTTGTGCAATAGTCATGTATTAAACTTTTAATGTTAAGAACTACAATTTATCGTATATCACTATTTATATTTAAATTCAATTATTTAAGAGAAATACAAAATACTCACCCAAACAAATTTCTCAAAATGTAGCTTATAGAAATGAATTAAAATTTAGGAAAATAATTTTTTAAATACGTGAAACATAATTTATAAATTAAATCCATATTTAATTGAAAAATAAAATTCTAATATTATGATCCATTTTCTGACCATTTGAAAATTTACTTATGGAATTATAAAATTATATTATCATAATAAACATATTAGTAATACTTTATAAATACATTTTATGAAAATAAAAAATATTTTTCATTATTATATTTTTTATAAAAATGAAAATTAAAAATATATGATCTTCAAAAATGAACGTATTTTATCAATTTTGAACCATTTATTTACAAGTTTCAATATATAAATCTGTCATTTTTTTCATTTGAAAATACACCTAAAAATTATTGTACACATCAATAAGAGATGATACTATTCTAATCTTCAGTTCACTATTCTTAACTATCATAGTAATATTCTAACAGTTATCTTCCAATGTTCAGACAACTATTACAATAGTCATATTTTTAATGGCCATATGGGTACCCTACATTCTATATAGATCTAATAATTAATTAATTCATATTTCAAATCTATTTTTACTCATGTATATATAAATTTTCATTTCTAGGATGAAACATTTATCTCAAATATATTTTCCATTTTTAAAGTGTTTTTCATTAGTGTGATTATTCCTATTTATTGAGAGGATGTACATTTTCATATTTGAGTTATATTTTTCCCTTTTTTATCAAATTTTAATATTTTAAATTATTGTAATCATTATTAATATTTAGTTTTAATTTTAAATTTTTTATAATAAAATTTTGTTATTTTTATCATGTGGTGCATGTGAATTATATAATTCTATATTAAAACGTATGATGCAATTATATAATCAAGGGGGGATTACATCAATAAAATTATAGGTAATTAAAATCCTCCCCATTAAAAAATCTCTCCCTAGAAATTTAATTTTACACACTATGGTCAAACTAGGAGACAATAATTTTTCTCCATGGATTCCTCTAGTTCTAATTTTGTATCCAAATACTTATATTTTTTCTATAGTACTTTTACTAGCTGAGGTATATTTTTTTGTAGATAATTTTCTCTACAATTCATGATTTCCAATAACTTCTCCTTATAAGATAGAAAATGTTCCAACTATACCACGTATAAATTCAATACATATGATGAATATTGTATATACTTTCTTAAAATGAAGATATGTGTAATATGTCATGTATTTGATATATGGTCAGTGGGAGCGCTAGTTGATAAGCCACGAATCTGATGTGATCAAGAATCTCAAGGAGGGTGTTGTAATTGGGACACACCCTTCCATTTTTACAAAATCTAATGACCTTATTCTATTTAGATATATAGATGAACAATCTATCTCCTACCTCAAACTCAAGCTCTCATCGATGATTGTCAATACATCGCTTCTATCGATACTAATCATCCCTAATGTGTTATTGAAAAGTCTTGACCTTTTCTACAATATCCTTGACCATTTTAGTTCCCAGTTACTTTTGTTCAAATATTTCATCCAAGAACATAGGTGTTCTATATCTATTCCCATAATGTGCTTGGTATGGATCCATATCCATTCTTAAGTGAAAGTTGTTATTATATAAGAACTCAAACATAAGAAGCTTTTAATCACAACATACATAGAAATCCATTGAGAATGCTACAAATAATTCATCTAGTGTCATGACAGAATGCTCAAATTTTCTATTATATTGATTCTAATAAGCCATGCTACAGTTCAAATCAATGATTAAAGAATTTTGGAGACTCTTCCAAAACATGGAGGTAATCCTTGGATCATAATCAAATAAAATTAGTTGTGTTGTTCCGTATAGCCTCACCACTTCTCTTATGTATTCCATTATAGGTAGATCAAGTTACAATTCCTCTATATTTAATATAAAATGATAAGGCTATATAAGAATACCCTGCAAAATACATATAGAATAATTTCATCTATATGTATTTAGAAGACCAGTGAAAAAACCCATAGTAGTTTTTTCTCATTTCCATACGGGTATGGGTAATGGTAATTTAATCCACTTAGACATGTACCTTTAAACTTTCACCCTCTGACATACCAATACCGGCACATTGATGTATATTATGTGATCTCCTTATTTGTATTATCGAAGAAATATTTCTCTCAATGATCTTGAAATATCTTCATGCTCCCAGGGTGGATAGATAAGTCCATCCTATGTGCATCATTTAACAATATTTTTTTATCTTAGGATTGATGGTATGTATATTTTTTACCAAAATATTATTAATCCTTCATAAATTTTTAACAAAATGGATTTAGCTTTTCTATAGCTTCCACATTCTACATAATTCCCATATCATCTATATGAAAATCTATTACCAACACTACATGGTATGGTTAGGAAATAATTTGAAAAGGTATTAATAAAATTACTTCTTTTATGATTTCCATTTTCATTTATTTTGTGTCTAGGACGATCGTATTCCTCTCAATTATCATCATTGATATGGTCTTAGGATCTATTCTACTGAGATAAGTGTCCACATTATTTACGTTCATAGGATGGGAATGGGTTGACTGGTCATTTTAAATGATTAGATTTAACCATCTTCACTGGAAAATATTATGCTCATTTTATGTGAATATATATTTTAGCCTCTCTTTATTCACATATATTTCACACATATACATATAGATATAATGATATAAAATATTTAATGACAAGATTACTATAAAAAACTCTAAATCATGTGTTGGATTGTTATTAACCTAAACATTTGACTACCTTGAAGTGTAGGCTCTCACATTCTCATTATAACTCATTGCAGATATCAATACCCAATTTAATAGATTGTTTTATACCATGAAGATTTCCCATCTTGTGGGTAGTGTAAGTACTGGTGTAGTGATAAGTATGTTATTAAATTTCAAGAATCTCACTTTACAAACATTGGTCCAAAAATTCATTACCCCCTTCCAAGTTAACATGGTTAGAATCTTTCAAAATCATGATAATTTTCTCAAAAATCATCAATAATACCAATATATTCCAAGTAAAATAGTGATATCTGATATAGATTCATTTTTGATCCACTACTCAATTTCATTTTTCTTCAAATGGTCCATAGATATCCCTTTTCTAGGGAAAACATTCTCAAATAATGATAATTCCTCCCTAAAAAATGAAACTCACTATATTTTTCATATATATTCTCCTTTGAAAAATCCTTTAACATAATACTCAATTGCATATCATGATGCTCTATTATTTTTGAGTCCATATGAATATCATTTTTAAAGAAAAACTATAATTTGTTATTTTAATCTGTAATGAGTATTCATTAATTCTATAAATACTTCTATAGAATTACTGATTCATAAGGGAATCTCAACAAACTCATAGTATCCATAACCAATTTGAATGGTAGTCCGGGGAATAGATTCATTCTTCCTTTATAATTGATGATATCCCAACTGACATTCCCCTGTAGTTAAGTAATGGTCCCTATGTAGTTGATCAAAAATTCATCAATATATGGGTGGGGATACTTTTTATTAGTCATGATTTTTTTATTTTTTGATAATCAATGAAGAGTTTCATCAATCCATCCTTCTTGGTAAAGAGGACCAGCACACCCCAATAGTGAAGAATAATTCCATATAAAACACCTTTGTTGAGTATCTTGTAACTTCCTCTTTAATTTCTCTAACTCAATGGTGTAAATTCTATAAAGATTCTTATATTTGGGTATAAATATAGATATAAGTTCAATTGAGAAACCAACCTCTCAATTAAAAAAAATACTTGAGGACTCTCCAAGGAATACATCGGTATAATACCTCAAAATGGGCATGTATTCTGACATGATTCCAACATTTATCTCAATTACTTTAAATAGTTATGGTTTCTCATATGTAAATAATATGCGTACTTGATATGAAGATTCCAAAGGGGACTCATCCTCTTCCCCACACTGGTACAAAATCGAAGGTTCACTCGATATAAGAAGAGTGATATACCTCTCATGATAGTTTCCACATTCATTATGTTAGGATATTCAATACATAACCAATATATTATAAAATACCTATAAAAGATATATGAAAATATTTTTTTGGGAGTCTTAGTCCACAAACCTTGATTTTGGAGGAGTTATATGCTTGAGATGAAATTGTTGTTCAATTTTTTATTCTCACATATATCTCAATCCCTTTGTTTTTATGTGCTGTATGAATATTTCTACTGAACATTCAAGATAAGAAATAATATGTAGAACAAAAAATGAAAAATATAACCTCTATTATTGAACATTGATCCAGTGTACTTTTCACCACATTGTTTTAGGATTAACATTAGTAGTAGTGATAGTATAAACCCTTCCTCGCTCTATTGTCCTTAGAGTATATTATCATTCTATTTCTCTAAAAACCCTTTTCTTAAGAAATTTACAAATATAATTTCATTGTTCCATACAGTTGAAACATTTTACTATAGACTAGATGTTAATTAGAACCTTATTTTATTCTATCACATTAGTGTGTTTATTTATCTCTCTTCGATATTGATTAGCACAATTACCCCCTTTCTTTCATTTGAAACATCTCACATTTCCCTCGAGATAGTTTCTTGGATACTTCATCTAATGTTTTGATAGATGAGTATTTGGGTTATCTTTCCTCCCTTAGATTGACCTATTGATCTTACCAAATTAAACTCAATTTGATTATTTTTATCTTCATCTACATAGTACCACTAAGATTCATTGATCTTTATCTCAGCCTTGAGGGAATAATTGACAATATAATCATAGCAGTTAAAGTCTCAAATCACCAATGTTTTCCATAAACTCATTTTTAATCCACAAAATAAGTGTACAACCATACATTTGTTAATGACGATAAAGCTGGTGGCATATAGTGAATGTCTTATACAGTTTTCCTCATATTCCTTAATAGGGTCATCATCCTTTTACTTCATTCAAAAAATTCCAAATATATTTTTATATTGAGATCTTATGGGAAATATTCATTGAAAATTATTTTCATGAATCTTACCCATTTTATGGAATAAATTTCATATTTGGACTTAATATTGTTGATCAGTGTCCACCAATGATCTGCTTCACCCTCCATTTGAAAAATGGAGAATAATAGATTCTATTATTATAAGAATTGTAGGATATATGATATATTCTCAATGGTATTAATCCATTTATCCATAATGAGTGGATTATATGATACACTAATGTGAAGATCCATTTTCCACATATGGGAATTGACCAAGACTTGATCTTTCTCAAGAGGATGGAGTTCCACTTGATTTAATTTATTATTCATAACTTTTTTATGTTGATCTAGTACTATCATGAAATTATTATCCCCCACTCTAATCAAGTTAGACATATCGTTATGGAAATGATCACTTTTCCAGTGATATTAGTTTTTGGTACAGTTCCTCATTTTTCCCACCAATAACTAAAATAATAAAAATAAGATTATGGATGAAAATACTCAAACTAAAAATCATATAAAAAGATAATATAAAAAAATATAAGAAATAATTTATAAATTAAATGTAAATAATAACTATTTAGACTCTTAGTTTCAATCGAGGAAATCCATGCTAATTTCACAATTATGTTTTCTAACCTTAGAATATATATAATTCCATAAAAATTATTCATAATGAGTCTATGATTTTTCATAATCATATCCTCAGGAATAGAGAAAAAAGTGTGAAATAAGTCCAAATATTTAGGGGCCATGTTATGATAAAGTTAATTCCAAATCCTCCTTTTTAGAGGTTATTACCTCTATGTGAAACAATATCAAATCCACATCCATTTTTAGTATCAAAATAGGGATTTAATTTATTGTAAACCATCATCTATATTATTCAACAACATTTTTCAATATTCTCATACACATAGAAATATCCCTAGGGTTTTTACTAATATATTCTAGTCCTAATAATGAAAATAAATATACCTACCTCTTACACCAACCACAGTTCCCTAATATTTTAACATATATTGTTACATTTTTTTAACATAAAGTCATAAAAATAAAACCAAAGGATTGAGAGGCCTAGTGTCTTTAAAAGATATGTTTTATAATGAATCATAATGAAACTAAATTAAAATGTGTTTAATTTTAATCTCGATAATGATATCCTAAATAAAATTTACTTCATTAATACTCTATAGAATAGACCTTGGATTACATAATTAATATGGGTCAGAAAAATAGTTTAGTAAGTGAATAAACATGAAAATGAAACATAAAATTTGAGTCAAAAAGACATAACATGATATCACGAAAGGAAAGGCCCGTGAATAATAATACAAGGGAATAACATAAATAAAATGTAATCTTAAGATCATGTGAACATAATAATGTGGTGAAAACATAAAACATGACCTGATAATAAGTCAAGGATAAATTCTATGATAGAATCTCATAGTTGACAGAGTCTCATCATGTATAAGGTTTACTCCATAACCCCATACATATTGTCTCAAGAGAAATAAATGATTCCCAATGATTTGTGGGGATATATGTTCATATCCATTATAACATGTAGATTAATATGTGTTCCCCATAAGTAATCAAACATAAGTACTAATCATAAATATTTCCCATGTAAAGAAATGGGTTGTGTAATCGTATAATATTTTATAACCATATCGAATATTAGAATTGTTTCCATAAAATCAAGGATAAAAAAATTATTTGACATTAATAGATGAAAAATAATATTTTTTTCTAAATTGTACTTCCATGTTATGTTAATTTGTGAGAATATTGGATTGGTAACTTTGGTAATGCACCTCTTAAGCGGGAGTTTAAATAAAATGGTAAAGAGTATTTAAAAAGGGAAAAACATATTAATTTCCATCAAAATAGAAATTAAAAATTAATTCCATATTAAAATTATAAATTTCGGAAAAAAAATATTGTTTGAATAAATTTATACAATGGTATATGATATGGGGTAAGATATATAAGAAGTTCCCTTAAATATGTATTTCTTAACGAATGAAATTGAGATTTGAAACATAAAAAATGCATCTCCCCATCAATGAGTTGTGAAATAAAAAAGGTATATATATGTGGGATATATATATATTATTAATTAATTAAATAAAATAAATAATTAGAGATAGTAAATGACAGATTTAGATTATCCTAAAGAAAAGATGGTGGTTCAGAGAGATATCTATCCTCGTGTTCCAGAATCATTCTTCACATTAACTTAGTTTATTGAATAATAAATTTAAATTCATTAATTACTTAATTTAAATCATTTACAAAAAATATATTCATTATTATTATATTGTTCTAATTTAAAACTATTTAATTTTAATATAAGTTCAATTTGACTATTTTAAGGGTGTTAATTTCATGGTTGTAATGTTGGATCACTAAATTATAATTATGGAGATTCATGTGAAATTGGACTATAAATAATGAAGTAAAATTTAGGGAAATTTAAGTTCTTACATAAATTTAAATGGTCCCAAATACCCAAATGAATTTCTACATATATGTGATTCATTCAGTAAAAATGTTTAAGCTATACGGTTAGTTTATTTTTGGTAGTTTTTCAAACCATCTTGAACTAGTTTATTTTTATTTATTATCATGTCCATATATTAGTTATAAAATGTGAAAGAAATATAATATAAATATTTAGGTCATTTTAAATAATTATATGTGAAATTAAACCTACCCTGAATAGGGTAATGGAAAATGAAAACTCATCATCCATGGTTTCTATGAACCAACATAATATGGACAATGGTTTCATTTTTAGAATAATATGAGGAGAGGTGAGGAAATATGGTAAAAATTATATAAAAACTATATAATTACATTAAATATATTATTCTAGATTTATTATAATATGTTTTCTGAGGGAGGTGTGGAGAAGGTAGATGAATAAAATAATTTAAAAGAATCATTTTTAGAATATTATCTCCAAAATGTCATCTCCTTGAAAACAGTTTAATGTACATAAAATTGGACTTTTGTTGAGATTACTTGATCTAGGAAATGTGTAAGGTAATTGGGAAGGAATTTGGAAGAAATTTTGAAATCAACAAGGCTTATAAGGTGTTAGGAGACGGGGTGATGATATGGTGTAATTATGAGGGGAGGAAAGGGGTGTTTTTGAATATTATATTCATTAGTTTTATATTTTTGGTCAAGAATACCAATAATATTGTTTATTGTAAATATATATAGTAAACTAATCATTTTAGTTTAAAAAAATTCTTTCTAATATCATCTCTTATGTAATTAATAATGTATTTAACCTATAATGTGAAATATCATATTTTATCATATTCCACTATTCTCCAAAAAAACAACTATTTTAAAAAAATACCAAAATATTAATAAATTTTCAACTTTTATATACTTTAAATGAAATCCATTTTTGAAAGATAATTTTATTAATCAATGATATTAAATTTTTAAATTCAATCCTTATTTATTTGAACAATAAAACATTTAATTCGATGATCATTTTTCTCACCCTCAATGAAATTATATATGGTCTATTAATATTATAATATCATTACAATACATATTAATGATAATTTATAAAAAAAATTATGAAACGTTGATCTAATTTAAATTATTATATTTTTTATAATATTTGAAATAAAATGTATATGATTTTTAAAAATACAAACACATATTTTAGCAATTTTAAAATTTTAATTTACTAGTGTACTAATATAAATAATCCTTTATTTCATATAATACACATAAATATAATTTTATACTTCAATAAGTAAGTATAATAGTATAATGGTAATTTTAATATTCATAACAGTCATATTTTGTTTTAACGGTCATATTCCAATAGTTAGAATACTACTATAACGTTCATTCAGGTTCCCTACATCTAATAAATACCAAAAATTTCATTATTTATAAATTCACTTCAATTTTTTCTCATTTATATATATAATTTTTTTAAAATATTAATATTGTATTGTTGTTATTTTTTTCATTTATGAAGTGTTGTACGTGAGTGCGGTTATTCTAGTGGATTAAGCATATCCAAAATTTCATATTTTATTTATCATATGTTATAATTTTTATCCCATAATAATATTTTCAATTTGTATGATTGTGTTTATTATTTAAATTTAATGTTGAAATTATTACGATAAAATCTTGATGGTTATTATTGTAGTGAATGTGATTTTTATAATACAACACTACTAAGTACGACACAATTTTATAATTAGAGAGGAAATTTAATTGACAAAATTCTGGGTTGTCACATGTAGAAACAAATGTTTTACATGGATGAAGTATTTTCTCATGATATAATTTGAGAGCCTTGATCCCTTGAGAATAGTATAATGGAATTTTAACCTAGAAAATTACCTATGGAAAAAAATTAACATTTCATTAATTCTAGGGATGTGATGCATACACATGGGCTGGATTTTGGTTGAATTATGAGACGACCATATTTTTCTGGATATATAAAATTTATGAAATAAATATTATCTATTTCCATGTTCATGACTAGTAATATATATTACACAGATATTTCTATTTGAATTTTTACTTCACAACTGATAACAAAATAGTTTATTTGACCAAAGTGAGGTATAAAATCATTTTCGGTTATGGGACCGATGTGAGGCCTTAATGGGAAAATTTTATTTTATTTTAGTTTTTATTCTTCCACTAACACAATTCTATAATAATTTTAACAATGGATAAGAAATCATACCATGGTGGAGATAAAAAACCAAGTGGATTAGGAGGGAGATATAGGATCAAATTTTTATGGTGGGGCTAACCAGATCCTAATTGGGATGTCAGGGCAAAAAAATATAGATTCAAGACCTAAATATCTAACATCTATCCATGACATACAAATCAGAACTTGAATTACATATTTGATTTTTCCCCATTTCTCTATTCCTATTATGGTTTTTCTTGTGAAATATTTATGATAAATGATAATAAAGGGAGTTTATTATAAAGGAACCATATGTACTGGTGTTTTGTTAGAGTTTTTCTTTTAGAATTCACAATCACATTGAAGTTTTTCCAGGAACATTGGTTGTGTAGTTATTCAATAAAATATCGGTTAAATATAGTGACCATATGAAATCTTGTCTATATGCACAAACCTAGTAGGACTATCAAATACATGATTCAGGGTGTATTTAATTTCATGACCAAGTACACCATTTTATGTATATATAATGTACTTTTACATGACAAGTTGAGTTACTTGACATGACTTGAGCTAGAGTACATGACTTAGCACCATGTGTTGTGGATACACTATTTATTCCTTGAGGAACACTATGTAATTTTGAAATACTCAATGAGATTTGTTGACGTACATACCTAGGTATAGTCCCTAAATGTACAAGTCATTTATACTTTAGTTCATGTCATGTGCATGAAAAATACATGACATTGATGCATTATCACTCTATAACATTGAGATTTTCATAGTACACACCATTTACATCATTATATATTCCACGAACATTACCTTTGATGGGATTATATTTTTTCTCGCCCTATATCTGGATTTAGAGAAGTGAGTATTTAATTTCATATTTATTTCCACATAGAGCTTGATAGTGGGGTCCTCTTCACTATCAAAGGAAGTTGAAAAAATGATTTAGGGATGGTTTTTATCTTATACCCAGGGTTATTTTAATGGAATCCAAGTGATGATTCTAGAAAGGTTTGAGTATGGTGATCCCCAAATGATAATTCATATACAAAGTCATGTATCCATTGTATTTACTCAATGATTTGTTTTCTCAATGAGGTTATTGGGCTTCGTGGATCCTTGAAGGTTGGATAGTCACATACAAGGGAGTTCAATATACTCTTTAATGGAAGACTTTATCAATATAGCTTCCCCATTTGGATTTATATAGGGATATAGAACTTGAGGACATTCCCTGATTCTAAAAAAATCAAGGATGGAGTTTGGTGCATGTCATTTGGATAGGAGGATATGGACTTTATTTTTCACTCCATTGGAATTGTATTTTATGTGACCAAATATCCATTATAGGGTGTTAAATACTAACTATCCCTCTTTATCCCTATTAGATACCCATGAGTTTTTTAAGGATACAAATTGGGAAATTATAGAGCACTGTTATTATTCCTATATTTGAATAATTAGTTCCTATTACTATATTGTGCTAGTAGTATAGACATTGTATTTGGTATTCCCTTGGGCTAGTATCATGCACAGGGTTCAGGTAATACCTCACATTAATTGTGTTAGTAATCCCCAAGATATGTGGGGTATGGGTCATAAATTCTAGTCTATGGTTTCATTCAGTTCCCAATTTAAGACATTGTGTAACATATTCATTAATGGTGGTGGTGTCCTCCTTGATCAACCTTGTCCTTTATTGATGAGCGAGGTTGTCTATGAGTTATGTACTCCCTCAAATGTTTTAGATTCCCAAATAAGGTGTGGTTCCCCCAATGAATTAACTATTTGTGTCGTGATTTTCATATAGATCGAGGAGTGTGGGTTTTTTTGATGTTAGGGGTTCGTAACTCCCTTTTATGATCTACAAACTACCAAAGTGAAAGTCCCCCTTTATATCATGTGATAAATTTTATAAAAGTAGATATATCCATTATGTGTGGATTGGTTTAGGGGATTATGGAATTATGGTGTAAATAATTCATTTGGTATATATCCTTTGGCATGTCAATATAGTGGATCTAATATTAGTGGGATCATATACAAATTATAGTAGTTTGATATATAGTTTTTTCGAATAAGACCCCCTTTAGGTCCTAGAATGGATGAGAAGGTTTATTCCATCTTGTATAATTGGTCATGGAAATCCTCTAAGTAATATGGTGTATATCATTTATCATTAGGCCTAGTAATACACCCCAAGAGTCATATCATTCTTGGAGTACGGGTTCCATACATAGAATAGACTATGTATTCTATAATCTGTGAGATGTATTTTTAGATGATTCTTTTATGGAGTAGTGTATTGTTCTAGGAACTACAATACACCGATGTGTTTGAATCAACACCATATAGATTAAACAAGAGGTGTTATTAGATCTTGCATAGTATCTTGTGGTTTGGTGAGTTTCCATTTTTTATTCTATCTTCTTAATAATATACCAATGGTATAATGTGGTGATTTTTGTTCTACCCACTTCATTAATATTGATATGGTTTGATCTTCTATATCATGAATGAGAAGGGAGTTGTTTATCCCTAAGGTGTGAGGTGTGTCTTTCTTATATGATGATTATGGTGGTGTTTTACCCTGAGGTATGTTATTTTTTCGGTATATTCCATGATCCCTAGAATGGGAATACATTTTGGTTTGTTTAATTAGTTTTTTCCATGAGATAGGTTTGGGTACATTTTATGAAGTAAAGTTACAGCTTCTTCCCCATCTATTGTTTTATTGATTGATTGAGTTGGGTATCTATATATTTATTCCATTTATTGTGGGATTAAATACACTATTATTAAAACCAATTAGTCATCTTACATGGTATTTTATACTCACCCACTCATGGGGATCATTACCCAACATATGTTTTTCACATACAAAGCATTGGTGGATGGAGGTTCGGTGAGTGTGGAGTTGTGGAGCTAAAGCAATGTTGGATCCCAAGGGATTCATGGATATAAATTTTTGGGATGGAGTTTTGTTGGAAACATGATCCCCTTACTCCTAGTCACTCAAATTTGTACTTTTATCACTAGGTTTCGGACCTTTAATTTTCCCTCACCTATACTAGAATTTGTATTTTATCATATTGGGATGGATATCAGATATATATATATCCATATTTTTATTTAGGTAAGATATATATTTTTTATATTATTATAGATATGTTTATTTTATGATGGGGAAGTATATATTATTATAGTTGTATTGGATAAGGCCTCCCGTATGTGTATTAAGCATTTTTGGTTCTATTCAACAACCCCTCACCTATTAAAGGTGGGAATGGGGTTGAAAACTCAGTTTACTACTATCCCAGGTTGGGAGCCAATGGGTTAGCCTATATAAAAAGTATTAAGTAATAAGAAAATAGAGATTTATTATAGGTGTATGAATTAGTTGATTGATTAATGTGTTTACATAAAGGGTTTCATGATCTATGAATTACTGATCTTTTTAGGTTTTTCAGGTTGAAAAAATAACGAGGACACAATTTCATGAAGGTGGTAGATGCAATAAATTGTTTTTTAGTTGGTATTTCATTTTTACATATTATATGTTTTCCATAATGAAATATAAAATTTTATAATAAATGTATAATATTTAAAAAATGGTCTATTTCTAAATGATTTAACATTACATATTATGAATGATTGCCATTCATATGATTAATATAGGAATAATGGGATAAAAAATAAGTATATAAAAGGACTTCACGGTTGAAATTTTCATCATATTGGTCTTCGAAAATATTAACCCCTACAAACATAATTATATAATAAATGAAATAGGTAGGAATAAAGAAGGAATTTGGAAGATGAAATAAGGGAATTTAATTAATGTTTTGTTGAGAAGTAAGGTTATATATTGGAAAAATAAAATTATTTAGTGTAACTGTTATATATTCATTGGGGTATTGATTATAGGTATCCATTATATAAACATTGGAAGTGCCATTATCTGAACCTCAAAAAATTGTAAAATTCAAATTATATGATTAGTTAAATGTAGTATATTCAATTAGATACTCATTTAATATTATAAAATTAATTATATTTCTCTCATGTTTGAAAAAAAAATTATTTATTTTTAAATTTTATTAATTTAATTTAATATCTTATTTTCATATATATGTTATGAGTTATTCAATTATATATTTTCTCTAAACATATTTTTATGTAATTTATCTACATTTATATTAATATTTATTATTATGATAATCTAAAAAATAAATTTGTCAATGTTTGAAACAATAATACAATTTTTTATTTGAAAAATAAATATTATTGTATAAGAAATAGTAAAATTTAAATGAGGTTTCATTTAAAAATTAATGATTTAATAATTTTAGAAATATTTTAATAAAATAAATAAAATATTTTCTATCTTCATATCAATCTTGGGTGGAATTTATTATTTTTAAAAGGTTATAATTAATTTGATATGATTGTAAATTAAAACTTTTATGTATATTCATGGTTTCATTTAATATATATATATATATATCATAAATGATATTTTCATTTTAATTTAATTATATTTCTAATTAATTATTTTTTAGATTCCACATTCAAAATTGTTTTTGTTATATGTTGATTTGTACATTTGAATTCAAATTCCTTTTAAAAAATTACATTTCAAATTCAAATTGAATTAAATTTCATATTAATTTCCAAATATCTGGAATATTTTTTAATAATTTAGAAATATATGAAATCTGTTATAATATTTTATATATGATTCATTATTATATAAATATTTAAAATTTAAATTCTAATGGGTTATAGATTTAGTAAAACACATAACCACCTTTTAAAACATAATGTAATTTGAGTTTTTATTTTCATATTTTCACTAATAGTTATGTAAATAAATACATAATCTTATGTAAAATTTATTATGTGGTAATTTTATTAAAATATAACCTTTATATAATCCAATTAATATATATTACTTTTCTATTCCAATTTAAATATGAAAATATTTATTGATGTTATAGAAGTACTTACACTACATTAAAAAAGAAAAAATTAGTATTTTATTGACTTGATTTAAATGGGATAATATTATTCAATATTTTTTTATAAATATAATTATTATTTAATTATTTTTATGTATGTTTTTGAATTTTAAAAATATATAACACTAATACAATATAGAGTCTTACTAAATGCTTATACAATGTAAGAAAAGATAAAATTGATGTATTATATTTTTTAACAAGATATGAATGACAATAAAAAATATTATAAATGGATTTATATTAAAATAATTATGAATAATAAATTTTATTTACATTATTATTTTATACATAATATTAAAAATTCGGAAAATTTACGTATGTTTTGCTGAAAAAATGCTCGTGAAAACATGGGAATCTTTAAAATAAAAAGTGGTTTTAAAATATTTAATGTTGTAAGGGGTGGATGAATTATGGTGCTTAAGTAATTTTTAGGTTAAAAATTATATATGATAAATTATTTTAATATTTAAATTTATATTTATTATTTGTTTAAATATTTAAAGGTCGTATTACATGAAAATCTGTGAAAATGAATTTACATGGTATTTAATGATAAAAATGTTTTATAAATTAAACAAAAATCATAAAACCTTATATTGACACATATGTAGATGATTTATGGTCAAGAATATCCTCTCTAGTCTATTTATATTATTATTTCTATATTTAAATTAAATTTGTATGCCTTAAAATGGAATGTTTTCAAAAATGACATCGAATCTTGCCTATAAAAAGGGATTCCTACTACATTTTTTGAGACAAATCTAAAATGAATTTTTTTCATAGTATTTTTCAAAAAAAAGTTATACTTCCCTTTACACGTTTCAAATGATCTACTATTTCCAAAATTCCCTGCATGAAAAGAATTACACTCGATCAAATATTGGTGAATCAAAGAGAAAGGTAAGTGTTCCCAAGTCATGGTTTATTTTTTATTTAAGATCAAATTTCCATAAAAATATTTTAAATCATATATTATAATTCTAAAATAACAATATTTTGTTTTTTATTAATCATAGTGATCCATTATTGGTGATATATTAGTCTTTAACACTCATCAAACCATTTTCATAGGTCATTAATTTTTTGGAATATCAATTTCAAAAATCCTAATCATTTTAGTTGTCTTCTCCTCTTACCCTTTACACAATACAGGTAACAACTAAAATGATTTTTAAAATATTTATATATTTATAATATTTTTTTATGAAAAGAAAATATTAACTAGAAGTTATTTTTCTTTAAACTCTACAGAAAAAAAATCATTCTTCAGTGGTGGTTTTATGCAGCCCAAGTTAATGATGATATTTTACATCTCACTTAATACATTCATAGATATTATTAAAATTTTATTTAATGATGGAATATAAAATAATTAAATAATTTATTTATTTTTATTATTCTAAAATAATAAAATAACAATAATTATAATGAAATTAAAATTAAAACATTCTATGGTTTTTCTAATAATCCAAAACAATCTTTATGAGGATGATTTACTAAATTGTAACTATTTATACATATATTATATTATTTTTATTCTAGAATGATATATAAAAATTACCTAGAAACTTTTTGATAAATTTAAACTATTCATCAATGTATATAAACTATTAATGTTATACAAAGGATATTTTGTAATTATAGACTTACCAACCTCAAATGACTGATGTAAGCAATGTTTTTCCAGTAAAGAAATAATACATGATAATAAATGAAAAAATAAAAAAAAATTGAATAAACATGCAAAAGGTTCTAAATCATGTAAATAATTAATATAATTTGATTATTCATTATTTTATATGACGTTAAAAGAGCGTTGATATTAAAGGAATGAGGTTTTCTTTTAAATATTTATTATAAAGGTATTAAATATTTTCTATCCAAACTCTCAATATAATGTTTTCTAATAGTTTTTATCACATTTTCTTATTTATCTTATATATATATTATGTTTCCATTTAATTTTCCACTCAATAAAGAATTGGTTGAATAATTATTTTTAATTCATTTCTATTTCATGGGTTAACATTAATAAATATGATTATGGGGTTACATACGAGCACTTATATGTTTTATTCATGTTAATTCTATTTTAAATTTTGACTTATGGTATGTGGTACTATAATTTTGTATCTCAGAACACATTTTTTTAGTGATTTATTATCCATATAAAGTAAATTGTAGGTAACTGAGTTGGTTTTTTCATTACCAGTTATTATAAGGTTTATTATAAGGGTGGTTATGGGTGATTATGATATCCCAATAAACCATTATGGGCATTTTATTATATTTATTATTTCATATTAGCTTGTTTTAATGGAATTATTTGAAAAAATATTTTTATTTCATGGTTCATTATAATTTTATTATTTTTATCTATCTGATCTTTTATTATTTTAAATAATAAAATTTCCATTGGTTTTCATGTATGTCAATGGCCTAACATGTATTTTTCCTCTATTTTACCCCATAGTGAAGTATATATAGTCATAGTAGGTTTTAAAATAATCTTTATAGGGTTTAAGGTTGAGTATAAAAAATAAAAAATTCAATTTCATTATTAGGGTGACTGGTCTTGAATGATACAATTATATCATATAAGACAATATTTTTTGGTGAAACTCTACACTGAGTAGAGGAAATGTGTTAATTTATGTAATGGGTTTCCTGATGCTTTATAACTATAAACCTAAATCACATTGGGATTCCATGTGTAGGAATGTTTTTTTTTCTAAATCTTGCAATTATGGGGAGGTTATGCTTGAACTATTGCAATTAGTATCAGATAATTTTTTAGATTACTTTTCGGGTTAGGATATACATTAAGAAACATTAAAAATACAATTTAAGGAAGTTAAATAGTTTTTCATATGGTTATAAAATATTTATGGTTATGTCTATATTAGATAGTTTTTTTCATTATAAGAGTTTCCAAATATTTTTATCTTGTGTATGTCAATTTTAGAATGGTTTTTCATAGATGTAACATGATGGTTGAATAATAAAAAAAGAATATGATAATAAACTTGATAATTAACAACGTTCCATGATTCACATTAGAGTTAGGAAGTTTCATTATGTGTTAACTAAATTAATATATCCATAAATAGTAGTATTAATGTAAGATAAGGACCAAATTATCCCCAAATTAATATTCTAATAGTGGAGTATTCCATATGAAAGAATCCTCTATCATTTGGTGGAACCTTATATAAGGTGATATCTAAGGGGAAAATAAATGTTTTGGATAATATATTTATAGTTTTGGTTTTATTACAACAGAATAAGGTAAATATTTCACTTTATTGTCATCATGGTGAATCTAATTAGTGGTTGTATTTAACAAACAATACTAAGGAGATTAATAGGATCGATACCATGGAATGGAAGGTGTTTATATTCTTTTCTTGAAAAATATTTTACTAATGTTCTTTCACTTATAATGAATATATAATTTTTTGAGTTGAATAACAATGGTGAGTACTCAATTGTTGTAAATGAAATGAATTATATAATTATAAAGGTATGATGTAAATTTTTTCTTCAATAAAAACATAATATTTATTGATGTCGGACCATTTTTAAATAACTTTTATAAATGGAATTATTCACTCCAGAATAATTAAGTTATGATGAATTTTTTTGGTGTGTAGAGATGGTCGAGATGGACATTATTTACTCATATAAAACTAAGAGTCCTAAAGATAAGAATCCACCTTTTTGGAAATATATTTAAGTTCTTTGTGTAAAAAACCAAATGGTACGTGAAGACCTTTCCATTATGCCTTGAATGTGGTAAAACAATTTGTGATTCTCTTATGAGCTATGTTATATTTAATAATTCTAGTAAATATAGACATTTGACTCTATATTTTCATGAAATAACAAATATTTTTTCCAATATTGAGAAAAATGGTTAACTGATGCTTTATCAATATGCTCAATTGGCTTTGAAATTTTTAATTACAATGATATAGGAAAATATACAAGCATGTGTTCCAGGATAAAATTGTTAGATGGAAATTACAATATCATAAGAATATAGGTCAAGAGAATTAATTTTTCATTGACACTAAAAACAAAGAAAATGTAAATGTCATATTAAAAGTATTAATTGATTTTAATAATATTTAATCTTGTATTTTGAAATATAAAACATGGAAAAATTTGGACCAATGAAACTTAAGACATTTTTTATATTTTTGATTGTAGGAAGGTAGTATTATTAAATAACACATTAGACCATGAATAATGGTGTTTGAATGAATTACACAATTATAGAGTTTATATAAAGTAATTTAAGGGTTATGTAGTAGGGATAATTTAAATATTCTAACAAGGACTAATAATATCATGACTGAAATTCCATTAGGGTGAATGTAATAACCTTGATTTTTAGTATTTAATCCCTTTTCAGAACATATAAGTTATCATAATAAAATTAGAATATATAGAATGTGAGTTAAAAATGAATAAAAACCTCATTCAATTAATGATATAACATTATATATTTGTGATCAATAAACTTTATATAATCAATACATGTATAATAGGGAAATAAAACCATGTATACAAAAGGTCTGCATTGTTGAAATACTCATCATTATAGCCACCCATAAGAAAAACACCCATCTAATATAATTATAATTGGAAAAAATGAGTACCAATATGGAACTCATTTTAAAAATAAAGGAGAGTATAAAATGAATAATTTTTAGATAAGTAATGTTATATATAGATAAAATTTAATTATTGAGTGTAACTATTATATATTTGTTTTAGAAGTTGTTGCAGGTATTCATTATATAAACCTTAGGGTTTCCAAAATGTGATCCCTAAAAATAGAGGTATGATTAAAATTATTTAATTTGGTAAATATAATAAGCTAAATTATATACTCATAATATGTAGTATTAGAGTAATTATTTTTATTCCATGTCAGAAAAGATGTGTTATTCAATGGTTAAGTACATTCCATTAATTTGGATTCTTATTATGGTTCATCATGTGAATTAGTTATTATATTATTTATAAATTTATTTCTATATTAATTATATATATTTATATTGTAATTTATTATTATCTTAATCTTATATATAATTTAATCAATTTTTAGAACAAGAATATGATTTTACATTTGATAAATAAATATATGTTGTTTCAAAAAATATTATTTTAATATGTTTTATATTAAAAGATGATATTTTATAATTATAGTTTGATATGGTTAAAATAAAAAACATATTTATAATCTTTATCTAAAAATTTGTGGTAAGTAATTTTTTATAATGATATGAATAATAAAATATGATAAAAAAATATTAAATTTGATAATATTAATTATTTCTATTTAATGTATTCATAGTATCTTATGGATAATATTTTTATTTAAAATAATATTATTTAAGTATTTAAATACCTATTTTTTAAATTCAATATTTGAATTTAGTGTGGTTGTATGTTGATTAGTACATTTTAATTCATATTTCTTTTTCAAAAGTAAGAGTTATAATTCTAATTGATTTCTATTTCCTATTTACTTATTAATATCTAGAATTTTTTATCATAATCAAAAAAATTACGGAATATGTCAGAATATTATTTATAGAAATT
The DNA here is from genome assembly GCA_963277665.1 of Viscum album. NCBI lineage: Eukaryota > Viridiplantae > Streptophyta > Magnoliopsida > Santalales > Viscaceae > Viscum > Viscum album. The sequence continues at coordinate 112,321,344 of OY728139.1, read as the reverse complement.
TTTTAAAGGTTTATTATTTAAATTCCATTTGGACATACATTGAGTGAAACAATTGAACTCCTTCTAAATTATAAATTTTCGTTCAAATGTAATTTTACTTCCTATTAGTATATTTTTATCTAAAATAGTTATAAATATTTTTTAAACTCTATGGGATGTGTATTACATTATAAAGTACTAAAAATACCATATACTTACTATCAATTTAATATATATTATTTAATTTATCGATATAAAAATTGAAATATTTCTGTATATGGACTTCTTCCATTGCATTAGATTTATAAAATTGGGCATCTTAGAGGCACAATATAAAGTTGGATAAGGATATTATAAAATTTTATGGATACCTAGGATTTATATTCAATTATATTGATTTATATTTAATAATTATCTTATAAAATATATATTACATTTATGACATATGAATTCCTACCTAGTGCTAGTTGAATGTAAGAAAAGTTAAAATTCTTATATTAAATATGTTATCATCAAAGGAAATAAATATAAAATTTACCAATGGTTTTATATGAATATATGGTTGAATAATAAATTATATTTATATTAATAAATTATTTTTAATTTTTTTTTAAAAAGTATAATTATCCAAAATACATAGTAAATTTTAACGCAATGTTTGTGCAAGTAGGGGAAAAAATAAAATATGATGGTTTTAAAATATTTGAAGTCGTAATTTTGGGATTAATTATGGTATTTCATTATTTTTAAGCTTATAAATTAATTTTAATAAATTATTTAAATTTTTAAATTTTAATTCCAAAATTCTATTGATATTTTTAAAGTCAAAATACATGATTAGCAAAGAAAATGACTTTAAATTGAATATAGGGTCAAAACTAATTTATAAATTCAAAAAAAGTGTAAAATTTTATCATAAAATAAATGTGGATAATGGATGGTGTAGCATATATTCTATGCATTTATGATCCAATTTCTATATAATGGTTTTTATTTTTTCCCTCAAAAATTATATTTTTTTCAAATTTCCATCGAATATTTCTGATAAAAGTTTTTCATTATACCATATCTAAAACCAATCTAAATTATTGTTTGATACCAATGTTCATAAAAATAATTCTCTAAAAATGCATTTATATGTTCTATGTATTTGGATTTGGAAAAACCCCCTCCATCGGAAGATTTACACTTCATCTAGTGGAAGTGACTGGAAGATAAAGGTATGTGTTCTGAAGTCACTATTTCCTTTATTATTTATATTTATTTTTAAATAAAAATATATTAAAACTTTTTATAGAATACCGCCTTTTATGACATTAACTTTCATTACAAAATACAAAACTGAGGATCTTTAAGGTTTAGTGTCTTGGAAACCAGGAACTTAATACATGAAAACAACATAAAACATTCTTCTTAAACACTTGGAAGTATTCTCCTTATGTTCATCCTAGGTTCATTACTGTATCTCATAACCTGTGGACACACATAAAAATAAAAGGGTGAGCAGAAGGCCCAGTAAGGGAACTAAGGGAAACATTTAACATATGAACTTGAGATACATCAATAAATTCAGGAAAAAGAAGTTTAAGGCCTAAGAAAGAAATCATGAGGCATATCATAATAAAAATAACGTATTTCATAACATGAAGATGTGGCTACAACATTTATCATTGACAATAATTTCCATTTCACCAAGGTACATCCCCAAGGTGTCATTAAAAATTACCAAGGTTATTCACCAAGGCGTCGTTAAAAATGGTCATCTCTAGAGATTAAGACTTTACCCAATGCATTGGAGAACTATCAGGGAGAAACCATAAATTTTTATTTATTATAATGTGAGAAACATATATCGTCATCAAGCATTTCATAAACAACCCATATAGAATAAAATAAATGGGTTTCCTTTCATAATCATAACGTTTTAAAAACTGCTTTAAAGACATGATCTTTATGTCACTTTAAACCCACAAAAAAGGAAAGTGGGTTTCATGTATGTAAATCCCAGAATTAAAATAGAAAATTTTGATCTATATTTTAATACCCCTATAGAAAAATATCTTTGAGTATTCACTTAATAAATTAAAATAATTTGAGAAAAAGAGAGAGACATTTTTGAGACCAAAATTCTACAGCATAACGGCTATGTTACAGGGTTTTAGAAAACATTGAAAAGAGAGAGGACATGAGTCACCCACTCATAAATGATTCATAACACATTAGAGGGATAGAATATAATGGATATAATAACATGGTAATGAAATTTTAATGACATACCATAGGAATTGAAAAACATGGAAGGAAGTCAAAAATAAGATTTCTCTTATGAAAATTCGGCAGCCTAACGGCGTCACTTAAAACCTCAAAAAAATGAATTGATGAGGTCAAATAGGGTCTCCAATCATATGAAAATAAAATATCATTATGATAGATATAGATATACCACCAAAAAATAATAAAAAGTAACATGTAAGACTTGACATGAAAATAGATCTTGAAAATGAGAAGGGTGAAAGAATCCCTTACAAATTCGGCAGCCTAACGGTGCCACTTAAAACTTCAAAATAATGAATTGAAGAGATCAAATAGGTTCTCTCATAATATTAACATAAAATATAAGTATGATATATATATATCATACCCCAACATAATAAAAAGGAACATGAAAGACTTGACATGAAAATAGATCTTGAAAACGAGAATGGTGAAAGATTTCCTTATAAATTTAACAGCCTAACGGTGCCACTTAAAACTTTAAAATACTGAATTGAAGAGATAAAATAGGGTATCTCATCATATTAACATAAAATATCAGTATTATTGATATAGAGATCATACCCCAACATAATAAAAACGAACTTGAAAGACTTGACATGAAAGTAGAACTTTAAAAAAATGAAAAAGGTGAACGAATCCCTTAAAAATCCGGCAGCCTAACGGCGTCATTTAAAATTTCTTAAAATGAATTGATGAGAGAAAGAGGGGTTCTCTAATAATATGAACATTAAAAGGTAATTAAGAGTAATATAAAAGAACATCCTCCAATATAAGATCATAGAGCATAAAAGAAATGACATAATAGAGATTACTTGAAAAGAAAGGGACAGGTAGGATCCCTTACCTTAAAACGTATCTCTTAAAACTCAATGGTTAGGAACCTAAGGTCTTGGGGGAACCTTGAGAGGACTCCTTGGGAGGTAATGATACCAGAGCTTCGTTGGGGGGGATTTGGGAGTGAAAAATAAAGGAGGAAAGGGTAGGTATTTACATGGAATGTGAGGGGACAAGGCATTAATGGCCAAGGGACACCTCACAAGTGGTTTTCTCAAAACCATGGGCTCTCCCATGGTATTTCCCATGGAGTTAGGCCACATGGGTCCCCTCATACAATAATGAATCACCTTTGGTTGGTAAACCCTTCAAATATCTCATGAAACCATCATGACACAATTATGATGTCATTAAACATAACGAAACTCTAAAACTGTATTTTTACTATTCACTGAAAATTCAACTTTCTCCGAAAAATCCCAAAATTTTACCTTAACCAAATATCAATTCTCTGATTTCAAAAATGAAATCCATTTTATAAAAATAATTTTCTAAATATTTTTAGTTTAATTTTTAATTAAAAAACACTATTCACCTGAAAAAACTAATACTTGACTAATAATTAATGAAACGGTTATTTACCTATTTTATTGAGTCACATTACTTAATAAAGGTGCCTATATTATATTAATAATTTCTTTAAGTGGGATTACTAATCCATTGGGTCACATTACTAATCCTAAGCATAAAATCACTATTCATAATTTATTATTCATCAAAAATTAATTTGATCTTATTAGACTCTAAATTTTGTACTAAACATAATTGTAAAGACCTTTTCTGAAAATCATTACACATTTTTAATTATTTAAGATTTACATAAACATTTTTAAAATACCCTTTCTCTAAAATTCATCAAAAATATTCATATTATATTTATCCAGACATTTGAAAATTCATAAGCTTCATTATAAGAAGATATATAAAAATTTATTTAAAACAAAGGATTACACAAGGAAGTTACCGTCTCCTTACATAGCCCCTTATAACACCAGCATAGGACCTAAGAGTAAGGTTTGAAAAGGTGAGAGAATCTTGGGGCGGCTCATCCAACATTGCACGAGTAGTAATTTCTATCGGTTTGAACTTCTCGCAAAGGCGATTCCGTTCTAGCTTCACACGGTGAAGTTCGGCTTGGGTTTGGTCTAGAACAAAGCCAAGTGGTGCTACCTCCTTCCCAAGTTCCATTAGATGGGCTTCGATTGGCCCAAGACTACTGGATGAGGCCATCGAATCTTCTTTCTATATTAATTAACTAAGATCACTTGTATTTAGATAAAATAATTGAAACGTTTAGTTCCAGCGGTCATATTGACCAATGGTCATATAACAGTCAAAACCCAATGGTCTCATTTTAATTAGACTCATGTTATCAAATAAAATAGTTTTGTTTAGTATAAAAATAAAATAACACACAAAATTTGGAAACAAGATTTATTCAAAATTTTGGGTCGTTAATATCTTCCCCCCTTAAGAAATTGTGTCCTCTCAATTTTTAAAATTGGGTTTTGAAATTTCATTGAATGTCCGACATCAGGAAAGGAGTCATTAAAACTATTACTTTAAAAGAAAGAAAGGGAAGTACAAAGGTCACCCAAGATAACCCACACTAGGACTCCATGTAGGAAAACATGGACGTGGAGGAGAAAACAAAGGGTCAAGTTCTGAGGGAGAGTGAAAGAAAACATGATTAGGAGAAAGTTAACCACAGGAAAATCACAAACTTATGATGTGTGTAAAAGGTCATTGATTACCTAGTAGGAAATGTAAACCAAAAACGTTTTTGTTTTACATTCCTTTTCATAATTTTTAGGAATTCATTTACTACATAGAACAAAAATATAAGGAAATATACCTACATTCAAGTAGAGTTTCATCCTTTAATAAGTTTCTACCAAAACTAATCTTTTCTCCAAACGATGAGCTTTCAAAACACTTGGTCTCATCAAAACACAAGAATCATCTTCTTGAGAATCACATAATCCACTAAGTATTAACTATCTATTTCTTCTATTATCCCAAAAATAGAAAGGGTAAGATAAAACAACTCTTCAAAAAGAAATAATCCCACAGGAAGGGAAACTTCTTTAAATCTTCAAAATTCCACGATACCACCCAAAGTTCATCATAGACCATTCCATAAATAGTTTTCCTTAAAATTCCTCAAAATAAACCAAACTAATATTGAAACCCAAATATAAGAAGAATTTGATAACATAGTCTTCCAAAATAAACATCATCGTTCATCTCCAAATGACATCAACCACTCATAACATCTTATAAAAAAAGTAGCTAACCTAAACATATTTTCCCCAAGATAGGTAAATAATTTCCATAAGTAACCTAAATTACTATAAGTCCACCTTAAATTCATCGATTCTTAAAAATATAAGTCAACCTTTAATACTCAAAGAAAATACCATAGTAATATATTTACCTCGATCAAATAGGGTTCCCAAAATAGTGAATGTCTTCCAAAATAATAATCATCTTTTAATCCCCTAATCATCTCTGTCATATTAATACAGAAATCATCACATTTCCTATCACATTGGTTGTTGGGACATGTTCTTCCATTTCCCGCCATTAACTAAGAAAAGAAAGTACAATTAGGGGCTTAAATACTTAGCCAATAATCACGAAAAGGAACTTAAAGCATTGATGGATAACTTTTAGAAGAAAAGTATACCCTAACTAGTGATCCACTAGGTTCCAAACTAGGTTATCCATGATCATATATTCTTATGTAAATCTTTATTTTAATTTATCTTTGTTACTTTAATAATGGATCATACTAAGCTTATGAATATACCAAAGCATATCCCCGGGGAGTGTCGTAACCAAGAGTGCAGCAAGGCCCGTTGTCGTGTACCAGTTCCAATTCGAGTCTATCTCAAAGCAGTGTTTTCGGGTTTTACCCCTATGTACATTTGTGTCAGATCCACCTCTGCTTGCTCGTATCCAGATAGGGATGTATTTTCTTAGCAACCCCTTACTCAATACTCACCAAAATACCAGGAATATTTCTTATATTTAAACTTTTCTATAGGATTCATCCTAAATTTTTCATATCCTAATTTCCACAAATAACTAAACCATCCTTTGATAACAACTATAGCATCCTGCCTTTTTATGACATTAACTTTCATTACAATATACAAAACCAAGGATCTTTAAGGTTTAGTGTCTTGGAAACCAGGAACTTAATACATGAAAACAACATAAAACATTCTTCTTAAACACTTGAAAGGATTCTCCTTATGTTCATCCTAGGTTCATTACTACATCTCAGAACCTGGGGACACACATCAAAAGAAAAGGATGAGCAGAAGGCCAAGTAAGGGAAACAAGGGAAACAAGGGAAACATTTAACATGTGAACTTGAGATACAACAATAAATTCATGAAAAACAACTTTATGGCATGAGAATGAAATCATGAAGCATATCATAAAAAAATAACATATTTCGTAACTTGAATATGCGGCTACAACATTTAACATTGATAATAATTTCTATTTCACCAAGATCCATCCCCATGGTGTCATTAAAAATTACCATGGTTATTCACCAAGGTGTCGTTAAAAATGATCATCTGTAGAGATTAAGTATATACCCAATGCATTGGAGCACTATCAAAGCGCACCATTAAATTTGTCTTTATTATCATGTGATCCACATATATCATCATCAAAATGTTCATAAACAACCCATATAACATAAAATAAATGGGTTTCCTTTCATAATCATAACGTTTTAAAAACTAATTTAAAGACATGATCTTTATGTCACTTTAAACCCACAAAAAAGAAAAGAGGGTTTCATGTATGTAAATCCCAGAATTAGAATAGACCATTTAGATATATATGTGAATAACCCTATAGAAAACGATCTTTGATTATTCACTTACTAAATTAAAAGAATTTGAGAAAAAGAGAGAGACATTTTGAGATGAAAATTCTGCATCATAACGGCTATGTTACAGGGTTTTAGAAAACATTGAAAAGAGAGGGTACATGAGTGACCCACTCATAAATGATTCATAACACAGTAGAGGGGCAGAATATAATGGATATAATAACATGGTATTAAAATTTTAAAGAAATACCATATGAATTTAAAAAGATGGAAGGAAGAGAAAAATAATATTTCTCTTATTAAAATTCGGCAGCCTAATGGCGTCACTTAAAACATAAAAAAATGAATTGATGAGGTCAAAAAGGTCCTCTAATCATATGAAAATAAATGATCAGTATGATAGATATAGATATCATACCCCAAAATAATAAAAAGTGACATGAAATACTTGACAAGTAAATAGATCTTCAAAATGAGAAGGGTGAAATAATCACTTAAAAATTCGGCAGCCTAACGGCGCCACTTAAAACTTCAAAATACTGAATTGAAGAGACCAAATAGGGTATCTCATAATATGAAAATAAAAGATCATTATGATAGATATATAGATAATAACACAACATAATAAAAAGGAACATGAAAGACTTGACATGGAAATAGATCTTGAAAACGAGAAGGGTGAAAGAATCCCTTAAAAATTCGGCAGCCTAACGGCACCACTTAAAACTTCAAAATACTGAATTGAAGAGATAAAATATGGTCTATCATCACATGAACATAAAATATAAGTTTTATAGATATATATATCATACCCCAACATAATAAAAAGGAACTTGAAAGACTTGACATGAAACTAGAACTTTAAAAAAATGAGAAAGGTGAACGAATCCCTTGAAAATTCGGCAGCCTAACGACATCAATTAAACTTTCTTAAAATTAATTGATGAGAGGAAGAGGGTTTCTATCATCATATGAACATAAAAAGGGAAGTAATAGGAATATAAAAGAACATCCTCCAACATAAGATCATGGAGCATAAAAGAAATGACATAAAAGAGATTACTTGAAAAGAAATGGAGAGGTAGGATCCCTTACATTAAAAAGTATCGCTTAAAACTCAATGGTTGGGACCTTAAGGGATTAAGGGAACCTTTATTGGACTCATTGGGAGGTAATGAGACCAGAAATTTATTGGGGGAGAGTTGGGAGTGAAAACAAAAGGTGGAAATGGTGGGTATTTATAGGGAATGTGAGGGGACAAGGCATTAATGGCCAAGGGACACCTCACAAGTGGTTTTCTCAAAACCATGGGCCCTCCCATGGTATTTCCCATGGAGTTAGGCCACATGGGGCCCCCAATACAATAATTCATCACCTTTGGGCTTCCAACCCTTAAAATATCTCATGACATCATCATGACACAATTATGATGTCATTAAACATAACGAAACCCTAAAACTGTATTTTTACTGTTCACTGAAAATTCAACTTTCCCAGAAAAATCCCAAAATTTTACCTTAACCAAATATCAATGATCTAATTTCAAAAATGAACTCCATTTTATAAAAATACTTTTCTAAATATTTTTAATTTAATTTTTAATTAAAAAACACTATTCGCCCGAAAAAACTAATACTTGACTAATAATTAATGAAACAGGTATTTACCTATTTTATTTAATGATATTACTTAATAAAGGTGACTATATTATATTAATAATTTATTTAAGTGATATTACTAATCCATTTGGTCACATTACTAATCCTAAGCATAAAATCACTATTCATAATTTACTATTCATCAAAAATTAATTTGATCTTATTAGAGAATAAATTTCAAACTGAACATAATTGTAGAAGACCATTTTTTGAAAATCATTACACATTTTTAATTATTTAAGGTTTACATAAACATTTTTAAAATACCCTTTCTCTAAAATTCATCAAAAATATGCATACTATATTTATCCAGACATTTAAAAATTCATAAGCTTCATCATAAGAAGAAATCAAAATTTTTATTTAAAACAAAGGATTACACAAGGTAGTTACAGCCTCCTTACATATCCCCTTATAACACCAGCATATGACCAAAGAGTAAGGTGTGCTAAGGTGAGAGAATCTTGGGGCGGCTCAGCCAATATTGCATGAGTAGTAATTTCTATCAGTTTGAACTTCTCATGAAGGAGATTCCATTCTAGCTTCACACGATGAAGTTCAGCTTGGGTTTGGTCCAGAGCAAAGCCCAGTGGTGCTACCTCCTTCCCATGTTTTGTTAGATGGGCTTCGATTGGCCCGAGACTACTGGATGAGGCCATCGAATCTTATTTCTATATTAATTAGCCAAGATCACTTTTATTTAGAGACAATAATTTAAATGTTTAGTTCCAGTGGTCATATTGACCAATTCTCATATAACAGTCAAAACCCAACAGTCTCATTTTAATTATACTCATGTTATCAAATGATACAATTTTGTTGAGTATAAAAATAAAATAACACACAAAATTAGGAAACAAGATTTATTCAAAATTTTGGGTCGTTACACTTTTAATATTTATTTGAAATTATTCTATTTAATTTTTACTGAATATTTTTATCTTTAATTCATTTAATATCATCATATGTCTCCCATAAAACCCTATTAATCATGTTTTACTATGTTGAAGTATGAGTTTCAAATTCCAATTATTTTCATTTCTCTTCTCCTTATACCCTATCCATAATATAGGTAACCATAATAAGTATTTAAAAAATAGTGTAAAAATTATATTATATTTTCATTATACAACCCAAATATTTATTATTATTTTAAATTATTTTCACCACTTTTTGACATCATACATCAGTATTAGTTTTACACCAATCAATTTAACGACGATGCTTTATTTTTCACGTAATATTTTCATATGTTTTCAAAAAAAGGAATTTACTTTTTAACGTTATATTAATATTAGAATATTTTTTTATCACTATAGTATAATTAAAAATTGATGATAATAATTATATTTAAATTAAAACAATTAAATTATTTTTTACGCGTCTAAAACAAGCTTACTCAGGAAGATATTCTAAATTTTAACTATCTGCAATATTGTTTAACTAATTTCTTTTAACGTGAAATATAACACAAAACTTGAAATATCTGTATCATATGTAACAATTTTACAATGATTTTTGACTAATTCCATTATACTAATTATTTTTTGGAAATATGCACCGAACAATCTCCAAATCAATGATGTAAGAAAAATTAATCGAATAAACTTATAATGAAACTTGGTATATTAATATAAAAATGATAATAATAAGTATATTAAAATTTTAATTTATTTTAAGGTATTAAATAGCTAATATAATATCATTATTCTAGATGTTTGGGGATGTTTGAATAAAGATGGTACATGAGGTAAGTGGTTTTATTTTAAACATTTACTTTATGTGTTTTAAATTTTTTCTCTCAATTCTAACAATCTAATGTTTTCTAAGAATTTCTTATTTCATCCATCCATTTATCAGTAATTAAATTTTATATTTTGATTTCATTTTTTTCTCAACTGTGAATTTATTAAACAATTCCCATTAATTAATTTTATTTTCATCAGTGAACATTATTTCTTCATCCTGTTGGTTAAAATTCAAAATATTTTTTATTTTATTCATGTTACAGTTTCTAGAAATTAAACATGATAATGGGTGGGACCAAAATTTGATATCCCCCGAATGCATTGGGTAATTTTTTATTCATTGGATAAAATATATCATAATTAAATAACTAGGTTATTGTATAACATATTATAGTAATGATGATTATATGGGTGATTTGGAGTGATTATAATGTCCAAATAAACCTTTATAAATATCCCACTTTCATTATTATTTCCAATGAGCATATTTAATGGAACATTATTAGAAATTAATTTCTTTTCATGGTTGAATATTAGTTTATAATATTCTATGAGTTTAAATATTATTATTTTAAACAAAACATTTTCAGTGGTTTTTTATGTTCATTAATGGAAAAAAAATTATTTCCATTTTATACTTCTTACTAAGATTTATATTCATATCACACATTTTCAAATGATTTTTATAGGGTTTAAGAATGAGTATAAAAAATAATTAATTCAATGTTATACATATGGTGATTGGTGTAACACCCCGAGATTCCATGATACGCTTCTCATTCAACAATGCAATAGCTTGCATTGAACGCAACTTCGAGTTCTAAAACACCGAGACTAATCAAAGTAGACGTTATGAATATTAATAACCACTTTTTAAAATTATAGAAATTTTATATTTCAAAATGGACTTCATTTTTGGATTCGGAATATCGAAATTAGCCTATGTTGAATTTTTGGTATTTTTCTGAGAACTTCTAATTTTTTATGAATAGTGCAAATCACTTAAAACAACTTTTTTAATCAAAATAATTTGTAATGATAAGTTATACTATTGAGTGGTTTTAAAGTATAATTAGAATATATTTTTATAATTTTATCCAATGGTGGTCATTAGAATTAATTTAACATTGAAATTGGACATAAACAATTGCCAATCTTTTGATATAAATTGTTTCTTAAAAACACGCTATTTGTTGTGACAGCGGGAATTAATTATAAAATTAATTAATTCAACTTATATGTTTTTAATTTTTTAAAATAGACATCATTTTTGAATTCGGAATATCAATTATAGCTTACGGTGAAATTTTGGCATTGTTCTGAAAAACATCAATTTTTGATGAATAGTGAAACCACTAAGTGGTAGTTAAATAACTGATTTTTCGTTTAAATGAAATATTACCACTTCTGTGATTTGATTTTCAAAAATCCAACATACATGGTTGTTATTAAGAAGTAAAATTTGGTTCAATGAGATTAAAATAAATTTTTGGTGAATAGTAACTTTTATGTTCTTAATCGCGATTAGAGGTAATTAGTGTAGTTTAGGGTACAAATAATGTTTTAATAATATGATATGAGCATGAAACTTGTCCTACTCCTATTGGATGAGTCATGGCCGACCAAGACAACCCATGGGTCAACTTGGGGACCCCATGGAGCCACTTTAGTTGGAAAATGACATTAATATATATTTATTTAATGTTAAAATTAAATTGACACAAACATGAGTTATTTTACTAAAACATTTTTTAGTGGGGTTACACAAGTCAAAATTTTTACTATAAATATTCATTAAAATCTAAAAAGATTTCCTACATCATAGTATTTGTTTTATAATTTTTATACATTAAATAAATTAAATTATTTATGACATCATTATGATGCAACGATGACCTCATTATTTAACGATTTAAATAAAATGAGAAGAAAATGCAAAATCCAAGGCTTACACTTGTCCAAAGCCTATTTGATGAGGATATTTCGAAACCTTATCACCTTATCCTCTAATTATATAAGTTTGGGACCTTTAGAATCCGAAAAGCATTGTGACATAATATAACATTTCAATCTTTCCAAAAGTGCCCCTCCTCTCCACTTATAAAAGGCCCCCACCTCTCCCACCTCATTTACACTTTCAAGCCATTTGGCTCGGCCAAACTCTGCCCAAATACTCTCCAAACTTCTCCCTCTTACTCCTAGAAGCCTTAATTTGGGCATAACTCTTCCCAAGGAAGCCTTTGGATCAAATCAAAAAGAGTTACCCGATTTTGAGGTAATGTCTTCTCTAATGTTGTTTTGTTTTATTTTTCTTCTCCAACCCCCTAAACTCTTTTTATTCATTTCTTTTGTAACAAAACGAGTATCCTCAATATACTAGGATGTTGTTATAATAAGTATTCGAGCTACACTTACACACACCTACATCTAATGGTTAAAGAACGTACGGTTTCTGTGGATGGCGAATTTCTGCCTCACGAAACGATGATTGTTCAACACTCATATAACACCTTAAAAGGTGGCCATTAAGATGTAACTATTTTTATATATGATATATAATATGTTTATGCTTTACTTATGCTTCTTTATTTCTCATTTATGGAATACTTTATGATTTCTATTATGGTTAAAACGCGATAATTTCATTTTAGGAAGTGCAGACTACCGCCCCCTCAAAGTGATTTGAATCGTTAATGCCATATGTGGGATGTATAAAGGATGGATTAAATGGTATTATACACTATATTATAATGGAATTATATTATACATTTATATCATTATGATTTAGTTCCATTAAATATGAAATTTAAATGAAAGTAGCGTTCATGCGTACGTACGGCTTACCGTCTCCATTAACGGTGCATTTCATTTCTTACCTCTAAATGTTACGTAATATTATTAATGAATGTATATACTGGATATATATCATATATATGATATCTACATCATGAATATAATTCTGGATATAATGGATATTTCACCACATGAACAACTTGAAATTATAGGAAGATTATTTTTGACTCAAGTACCAAAGATCGACAAAACGACCGTTATTAACTTAAATAATTACATAATGTTCATAACATGGTAATAAGGGATATAAAAGGAATAATGAAAATGAAAAAGGTTCTTAAGTAAATATAAATTAACTCTAGTTTATTATTCAGGAGGTTAAAGAACGGTCGAGTCAGGACAGGACGCAAGGTAAGGGAATTTCTTAACCCAACTTCCATTCTTTGGGTTAATCTCCTACTTTCAAATTATGTCATGATATTATTATGTCCTATATTGTATTTTTACTTTATTTATGTGCAATTATAGTGAATACACATTATAGATGTACTTTATTTAAAAAAAACTGATATTTTTAAGGACTTCGTCTCAATCCCCTTTCATTGAAGCATATTTGGTTTTATACACAACTTTCTTTTATACGGTGTATAAACCCCTTTGACTTTTACGTTTATTCAAAAGGAATCTTTTTTATATGAAGCGTTTTGCTAAATGACAAAAGGTAATGTTTTTCTTTCCGTACTTATGTGGTGACAACGACTTCTCCGCCGCCATGACCATTATTTGAGTTTCGGCTTCCTCTACAAGCCATCATTTTTTTAATGAAAAATAAATACACAGTTTTAACTTTCTTTTATTTTGGTATTAAAAATGGTTTTGAAAGAATTTTTATTATATCAATGTGTTGTATTGATATCTTGTGATTGAAATGTGGAAATGTTATGTTTTCTTTATGCATGTTTTATGTGATACGATTATGTTATGGTTTATGATATGTTTAAACCTATTCATATGAGGAATGCATTGGACTTAATATGTGACGGGTGGAGCCCTCTATAGCTCCTCGATGCATCGGCAGGTCTCATGAGACAAACTAGTGTCTTGGCACGAGGCCTTGACAAAATCTTATTTGTGGTCTTGGCACGAGGCCTTGACTACGTGGTTATGATAGTCTGGCATTATGCATTCCATCATTATGAAAGTGGTTATTGATATTGCATGTGATTATTCGACTAGTAGAATATCCATGTGAAGAAGTAAATGGCATTATCTCATTTTACTTTTGCCATATTATGTTTAAGTTCAAGTTTAAAAGGCATTTGTTTTAGTTATACATTGCCTTAAATGTTAATGTTTATTTATGAAAGCTTCCTCTATATTGTTAACCTTACTGAGCATCTGAGCTCACCCCTTTCAATGTTTTAATATTTTTCTAGGATGTGAAGAAGTAATTTATGATTGATCTACAGGGGTAGTCAGAAAGGGATATGATTGTGGAGTATGAAGGCCATGTTATTGTAGTTTGTTACTTTTTGATGTAATGAAAGACTTATGAATGTATCTTGTGTTTCCAAGGCTACTAAACTAATCGGTCTTTCGAGACTTGATCTTTTGTGATCATGCCAATGTTACGAAGTAATGTACCGACTCTGGGTAGCTGGGGTCGGGGCGTTACAGTTGGTATCAGAGGCAGTTTAGTACTAACCTTGGAAGCTAGATTTAGATAAACTCTGATTAGAGCACGTAGACCTAAGATGAACTTTGAGGATTAGTATAGAAGAACTTCCTAGAATTATGGTATTGTAGAGATTTTGTGAGTTTTACGAGCAATACATCCCTATCTGGATACGAGCAGGTAGAGGCGGCTCTGGCACAGATGTACCTAGGGGTAAAACCCGAAAACACCGCTTTGAGCTAGACTCGAACGGGAACTGGTGCACGACAACGGGCCTTGCTGTACTCTTGGTTACGACACTCCCGAGGGATATGCTTAGGATAATTCTCATTTTCTTTACAAACCACTATGAAGGGTTATGAGTATATACTTCCTCAAAGGAAACATTTCTTTTTATGATTATGGATTATATCCATAAATAGTTCAATTTATGTTAAGTGTTTTATAAGTATGGGATTATGTATTTTGATTCATAAACTGATCTAGTTTATGCCATTGTTTAGAAATGGCGCCTAGTGGAAGAAATGGAAACCGTATCAATGCACGCAATCCATGTAGGGATTTCCCTCCTGCTCAAGATAATTATAGTGGGGCTGGTGATGCAACCGGTGCCGATCAGCTAAACACCATACTGGGACAACTTACTCAGGTTATGAATAATAACCTTACCCGTATGGAGCACCCTGATCCACAGCGTGGAGGATCAATGTTAGATCGATTCATGAGGAAACAACCACCAACTTTCAATGGGAGTACAAATACTTTAGTAGCCGAGCAATGGATAAATTCCCTAGAGAAAATATTTCAGGCTTTGGGGAGAAGTGAAAGGGAAAAAGTTATCATGGCAGTTTACCGCCTCACTGGAGATGCCGATCAATGGTGGTCACTAATTCAAAACACAAAGGAAGATAATGAATTAACAAACATGGAATGGCAGGAGTTCAAAGAGCTATTCTTAGAAAAATACTTTCCTCGAGACCATCGAGCGGATATGGAAAGGCAATTTCTGAGTCTGAGGCAGAAGTAGGATGAGAATGTCGCAAAGTATGAGGCTAACTTTACAAGGTTAGCAAGGTATGCTGCAGATTACATACGTAACCCAAGGAGTAATATTGATCGTTTCTTTGATGGGTTAAAACCATTTCTCCGTCGAGATTTAGTATCACAATCCTTCTCATCATACGAAGATATTGTCTCGTGTGCTATCAAGACAGAAAAGGAATTCTCTAAGTCTTATGACAACAAAGTAAAGCAAGAGAAGAAGAGAACGGTGGAACAAGAGACAGATAAAGGGAAAAAGGGAAAGAAGGATTTTCCATTATGTGATAATTGTGGGAAGAATCACCCTGGTACTTGCCTAAAAGGAATGGGAGTTTGTTATAAATGTGGAGAAAAGGGTCACCAGGCTCGTGATTGCAAGGGAAAGAAAGAGGCTGTCAAAGTTGAATGCTACAATTGTAGGGAAATAGGGCATTATGCAAATGAATTTCCTAAGCGTCAGGGAAACTTACCTCAGAAAAAGCCAAGGGATCAAGGCCAATCTTATGTTGTGACTACAGTTGAAGCGGAATAATTAATGTATTGGTGCTTTTGGACTCAAGGATTATATTCTGGTTATAAGAATAATGTGATATATATATATGGATTGTATTGCAGTACTTGTTGATTTCAGTAAGGTTTTAATATGATTAAGGTAATCATATTTTTAGTATGTGACAATAAGAGAAACTTTTCTTTGTTTGGGGAATCTGATGTTACAATTGATTTTGGAATTTAGAGACCTTTTAGAGAAAGTATGGACGAAGGTATTTTGGATAACTATTAAGGTTGGAATGGATTAAGTTGAACCATGGATTGTATTGTTTAAGGTTAAATAATTTCTGAAGATTATTTTTGGAATATTATAATACTATAGTTTTAGGAAAAGGACAACCTGCAGGGTGGGGAATAACCCGTCGCGTCGGACAAAGCTGCAGGAATCGAACCCACAACCATAGTGCGACAAGCCTTTATTTCCTACCACTAGCCTACAGGAAGTCCCTGGTTATTACAAAATAGTTTTACTAATCTAAATGGTATGTGTTAACATTTTGAACCTTATACAATTACGATAAATAGAATATTTTTGAGTTCTGTTACCATTTGGAGTAAAAGTTGGGTTTGTGGTAAAAATTTATTAACGAATGAAAGTATACATAACAAGTATGTATATTCCCTTAAGTTATTAGTAAATCTCCTAAATAAATTCCTCAACATTATAAAAGGTAACTTAAAACAAAAATGTTGTCGGTTAACTTTTCCAACTGGGGATTCAATGACCGTTTAACCAATCACAAGTTTGTGATTTTCTTGTGGTTAAACTTTCTCCTAATCCTGTTTTCTATAACTCTCCATCAGACCTTGATGGTTTTTTTCTCCTCCATATCCATATTTTCATATAATCCTAGAATGGGCTATATCGGGTGACCTTTGTACTTATCCTTCTTTCTTTTAATGTTCTATATTTATTAACCTTATTTTCGAGGTGGGTTTTCCTCAAAGGTATTTTCTCTTTTCAACCATTTATTTTCAAATAAAAATTTCAAATTGCGAGGATGCAATTTATTGAAGGAGGGGAGAATGTAACACCCCGAGATTCCATGATACGCTTCTCATTCAACAATGCAATAGCTTGCATTGAATGCAACTTCGAGTTCTAAAACACCGCGACTAATCAAAGTAGCCGTTATGAATATTAATTACCACTTTTTAAAATTATAGAAATTTTATATTTCAAAATGGACTTCATTTTTGGATTCGGAATATCGAAATTAGCCTATGTTGAATTTTTGGTATTTTTCTGAGAACTTCTAATTTTTTATGAATAGTGAAAATCACTTAAAACAACTTTTTTAATCAAAATAATTTGTAATGATAAGTTATAATATTGAGTGGTTTTAAAGTATAATTAGAATATATTTTTACAATTTTATCCAATGGTGGTCATTAGAATTAATTTAACATTGAAATTGGACATAAACAATTGCCAATCTTTTGATATAAATTGTTTCTTAAAAACACGCTATTTGTTGTGACAGCGGGAATTAATTATAAAATTAATTAATGCAACTTATATGTTTGGAATTTTGTAAAATAGACATCATTTTTGAATTCGGAATATCAATTATATCTTAGGGTGAAATTTTGGCATTGTTCTGAAAAACATCAATTTTTGATGAATAGTGAAACCACTAAGTGGTAGTTAAATAACTGATTTTTCATTTAAATGAAATATTACCACTTCTGTGATTTGATTTTCAAAAATCCAACATACATGGTTGTCATTAAGAAGTAAAATGTGGTTCAATGAGATTAAAATAAATTTTTGGTGAATAGTAACTTTTATGTTCTTAATCGCGATTAGAGGTAATTAGTGTAGTTTAGGGTACAAATAATTTTTTAATAAGATGAGATGATCATGACACTTGTCCTACTACTATTAGATGAGTCATGGCCGACCAAGACAACCCATGGGTCAACTTGGGGACCCCATGGAGCCACATTAGTTGGAAAATGACATTAATATATATTTATTTAATGTTAAAATTAAATTGACACAAACATGAGTTATTTTACTAAAACAGTTTTTAAGTGGGGTTACACAAGTCAAAATTTTGACTATAAATATTCATTAGAAATCTAAAAAGATTTCCTACATCATAGTATTTGTTTTATAATTTTTAGACATTAAATAAATTAAATTATTTATGACATCATTATGATGCAACGATGACCTCATTATTTAACGATTTAAATAAAATGAGAAGATAATGCAAAATCCAAGGCTTACACTTGTCCAAAGCCTATTGGATGAGGATATTTAGAAACCTTATCACCTTATCCTAGAATTATATAAGTGTGGGACCTTTAGAATCCGAAAATCATTGTGAAATAATATAACATTTCAGTCTTTCCAAAAGTGCCCCTCCTCTCCACTTATAAAAGGCCCCCACCTCTCCCACCTCATTTACACTTTCAAGCCATTTGGCTCGGCCAAACTCTGACCAAATACTCTCCCAACTTCCCCCTCTTACTCCTAGAAGCCTTAATTTGGGCAGAACTCTTCCCAAGGAAGCCTCTGTCTCAAATCAAAAAGAGTTACCCGATTTTGAGGTAATGTCTTCTCTAATGTTGTTTTGTTTTATTTTTCTTCTCAAACCCCCTAAACTCTTTTTATTCATTTCTTTTGTAACAACACCAGTATCCTCAATATACTAGGATGTTGTTATAAGAAGTATTCAAGCTAAACTTACACACACCAACATCTAATGGTTAAAGAACATACGGTTTCTGTGGATGGCGAATTTCTGCCTCACGAAACCATGATTGTTCAACACTCATATAACACCTTAAAAGGTGGCCATTAAGATGTAACTATTTTTATATATGATGTATAATATGTTTATGCTTTACTTATTCTTCTTTATTTCTCATTTATGGCATACTTTATGATTTCCATTATGGGTGAAACGCGATAATTTCATTTTAGGAAGTGCGGACTACCGCCCCCTCAAAGTGATTTGAATCGTTAATGCCATATGTGGGATGTATAAAGGATGGAGTAAATGGTATTATACACTATATTATACTGGAATTATATTATACATTTATATCATTATGATTTAGTTCCATTAAATATGAAATTGAAATGAAAGTAGCGTTCATGCGTACGTACGGCTTACCGTCTCCATTAACGGTGCATTTCATTTCTTACCTCTAAATGTTACGTAATATTATTAATGAATGTATATACTGGATATATATAATATATATGATATCTACATCATGAATATAATTCTGGATATAATGGATATTTCACCACATGAACAACTTGAAATTATAGGAAGATTATTTTTGACTCAAGTACCAAAGATCGACAAAACGACCGTTATTAACTTAAATAATTACATAATGTTCATAGCATGGTAATAAGGGATATAAAAGGAATAATGAACATGAAAAAGGTTCTTAAGTAAATATAAATTAACTCTACTTTATTATTCAGGAGGTTAAAGAACGGTCGAGTCAGGACAGGACGCAAGGTAAGGGAATTTCTTAACCCAACTTCCATTCTTTGGGTTAATCTCCTACTTTCAAATTATGTCATGATATTATTATGTCCTATCTTGTATTTTTACTTTATTTATGTGAAATTATAGTGAATACACATTATATATGTACTTTATTTAAAAAAAAACTGATCTTTTTAAGGACTTCGTCTCAATCCCCTTTCATTGAGGCATATTTGGTTTTATACACAACTTTCTTTTATACGGTGTATAAACCCCTTTGACTTTTACGTTTATTCAAAAGGAATCTTTTTTATACAAAGAGTTTTGCTAAACGACAAAAGGGAATGTTTTTCTTTCTGTACTTATGTGGTGACAACGACTTCTCCGCCGCCATGACCATTATTTGAGTTCCGGCTTCCTCTACAAGCCATTATTTTTTTTAATGAAAAATAAATACACAGTTTTAACTTTCTTTTATTTTGGTATTAAAAATGGTTTTGAAAGCATTTTTATTATATCAATGTGTTGTATTGATATCTTGTGATTGAAATGTGGAAATGTTATTTTTCCTTTATGCATGTTTTATGTGATACGATTATGTTATGGTTTATGATATGTTTAAACCTATTCATATAAGGAATGCATTGGACTTAATATGTGACGGGTGGAGCCCGCTATAGCTCCTCGATGCATCGGCAGGTCTCATGAGGCAAACTAGTGTCTTGGCACGAGGCCTTGACAAAATCTTATTTGTGGTCTTCGCACGAGGCCTTGACTACGTGGTTATGATAGTCTGGCATTATGCATTCCATCATTATGAAAGTGGTTATTGATATTGCATGTGATTATTCGACTAGTAGAATATCCATGTGAAGAAGTAAATGGCATTATCTCATTTTACATTTTCCATATTATGTTGAAGTTCAAGTTTAAAAGGCTTTTGTTTTAGTTATACATTGCCTTAAATGTTAATGTTTATTTATGAAAGCTTCCGCTATATTGTTAACCTTACTGAGCATCTGAGCTCACCCCTTTCTATGTTTTAATATTTTTCCAGGATGTGAAGAAGTAATTTAGGAGTGACCTACAGGGGTAGTCAGAAAGGGATATGATTGTGGACTATGAAGACCATGTTATTGTAGTTTGTTACTTTTTGATGTAATGAAAGTATTATGAATGTATCTAGTGTTTCCAAGGCTACTAAACTAATCGGTCTTTCGAGACTTGATCTTTTGTGATCATGTCAATGTTACGAAGTAATGTACCGATTCTGGGTAGCTGGGGTCGGGGCGTTACAATTGGTCTTGAATAAACTTGGTGTATCTCTTAATAATATTATCAAGAAAATTTTTTGTAGAAAAATGTTCAGTAAGTGTATGTAATGAGATATTTATTTAATGGGGTTCTTGATCAACTAAAACACTAAACCTAATGCTCTTATGGAATTTTTGTATGGTAATATTTTAATGTAAATATGTAATTATGTTATGGTTATGTTCAAGATGTTTCATGAGTCCAACCTTAATAGGTTATATATTTGTGACACGTATATACAATATAAATTGCCATAATGGGAGGCATTTTGCTCTGAACATTATTGTGGAAGAATATGAAATTAATTTCCTAAAAACATCACTATGAATAAAATTAAAACCATAATCCAATAAGATCATAAAAATATAAAATGAATGATTGTTCTGTAATCGAAAAAAATTAATACAGCTAAAAATGGGGGGAAAATAACTGTCAAATACACAGTAAATTATTTTATACCTCAAAGGGAAAAAAAACAACCACCAAATATGAAAATAAAACTATCCACCTCAATATATGAACTAACTCTACAAAAAAATCAATATCATGACCATATAAATGTTTTATATATATATTGATGAGTATATCAACAAAAACTGTTAGTTATCCCCAAAGGATGAAAAAACAAGTTTTTATCTTTAATTCATAATATTAAGATCGATAAAATAACCATACATAGTAATGTACTCCATTGAATAAATCACCTAGTAGTAAAATATTCTAGTTAATAATCATGGATTTATTCACTCCTAAACTCTCAATAGAAATTCATTATGATTCTATTTCATTTCTAATGATCCTCACATCATAGTTCTAATTCCAATAAATCATAGTATTTCATACCCAATATGACCACATGAATAACTCATAAAATAACAAAGTATATATAGTATCATGCATGTCATAAATATAAGGGTCTCTATAAACTATCTCCCTCATACTAGTGCTCTGTTTTTCTCCGACTCCAGAAATATTTTGATTAGACTATCATAATAACCCTACATTGGGTTTCTAAAGGAAATAAATCCACAATCAAATTAAATTTACTTTTCAAATTTGATCTAAATTTATATCAAACCCAAAAAATTAAATTTTTTTGAGTGATGGTTTCTTAAGATGGTTATTTAGTTTTCACACATAACTAAATGTTGGGTCACACCACATAAGACTATATAAAGTGATCATTTTCCTAGTGAATTGTTTTCCCATCAATGAAATGAAATTAATGATATAATAAGAAATATATCTATAACTATTCCCCTGGATTACTTAATAAATCAAGTGAACATGAATATGTGACTATCTAACAAACAAAGCCAACTAATCCACACAACTACCCAGAAAACTATTTAAACTAGTCCTCGTGACTATCTATATCAAAAAATGTTACCAACTCACATCTATTATAAGGCCATGGGAAACATTCCAGTAATCATGAAACTATTATCCACCCATGCAGACCCTTATATAAAGAATAATAAATATGTCATCATCCCAATTATTCCATAACATCATCATAGTGATATCATAGGATAAAACTCTATATGTCAATACACTATAGTTCGACAAGTTTGTTAATGATAGATCAAAGTATTACTAATTATAATTGGTTATCTTTTCATACTGATATATGGAATTGACACATTATCTCCTTCTTAGTAAAGAACCGAACTTTGTATACACTACCCATTAAAATATAGTATGATAATAAAAATTAATATCCTTATGTGATTTTTTGAATCATTGAAATACTAAGGAGTATAAATTCCACAGTAAAAATATAATACTAAAATATTGAGTTATATGCACATCAATTTCATTCTCAATAGTATATCAATATCATGTAATATCATTATAACTACACTATTTTCAATATAATGAGGTATATGTATCACACTATCAATCATTATATCCATCATAGTAATTATCTCGATTTTATCACAATAAAACATCAACCAAAATTATCTAATATTAAGGAGATATAGCATAAATCTCTTTTTATATGAGATAAACCTGGTCTAATTTATCGCATTGGATGATTTTGGCCTGTCATTTGACATATTAAAAGACAACATGCTACTTACATTAGAAAAACAAAGGGAATGATTCTAATGTATCATTTTTATGATATTTCCATGATAAATTGTTGAATAGAAAGGATATAATATGTTTGGAAGCTAAAGAGTGTATCATTACATACAGAACTCTTTCATTAGTTATCATTAATGTGTTTAATAAAATGAAAAATGTGAGAAATGTATCCCAACCAATGGGTATAAATTTTCTTACCTATAATAAAGTAAATAATATGTTATCAATGTTTATATTAACTCTTTTCAGATGGACAATGGTTTAAAATTATATTGCATTTATATAATTTATTTATTTTCTATTTTATTCTATTCAATTAGAAGATCATGATCTTGTGGCTCTCATTTACCCCACCATTAGCATCCATGAGATACTAGCATATCATTGGTGGTAAAGAGTCCCACTTGAGCATTAATTGATTTTTACTAGCTTATAGATATACCTTAAAGGAGTAAAAATAATTTTGATACCTCTTTGAGATGTTGATGGAGCACGAAATAAAGAAGGGGTGGCAGAAAAAATGATGAAAGGAAAGAACAAATACAATTTCTTCTTTTACAATACACATATATTCAGGTATTCTCACATTGTCAATCATGGTTTGGGTTAATTTATTACATTTTCCATGTTTAAAATTTGTATATATATCCTTTAAAAATTATCAGTACTATTATATATTCCCCAAGAATTCAAATTAATGAAATCAAGTGAAAAATTAATGTTTTCTTATTGGTTGTGAGAAACATAGCATTGTATCATTTCAAAAAATATGATGCATTTTTTTAAAATTGATTAGAATACATGGTGGTGGTATTGATATATAATATTTCCCATTGTGAATTAATATTACTCTTTTATAGGTTTAATATCATGGAGACCCTATGTCATTGGTTGTATACCTTACACATGGTTACCTATGATGAATTATTCTTAAAGAGGTGTTGGGTTATCCTAATATGGTCTGTATATCATATCTATCTAGTATATTTAACAATAAACATATTTATACTAGATCTACATCTTATTATGTGATTTAATAGAACATACACCCAAGATTCACATGAATAATCATACATAAATGCTAGGTTAATTAAAAATGTAGCATTATGCATCATGGTTATTATGATTTGGGTCTTTTCTTTAATATGACATAGTTCCTGAAGTAAATCTTATTGGAATTTATTTCATGAAACTATAATATTAATACTATATATACCCATATAACTTTATTTTATCCCAACATAAAACCTATTTTACTCCTATTTACCTGCTAAGTAATCGCACATGAGTCTTCTCAAGGATATCTCAATATACATATAGTGCTGAATTGACACCAATGTGAGGTTTTGAGTTAATCCAATATAGAGTACTTTTTTAATCATAATAAGTGAAATATATATCAGTAAAGATGATAGGTAAAGTAAAATATTCTCTTTCAATAACTTAATTATGAATTGAATTCAATAAATTACCGAATGTGAATAAATTATAGGAAAAATAATTATAAGATATATATTATTTTATAGAATATTTTATATAATGATTAATTATAAATTTATTATAATTAATTAATGATAATATATATTTTATTTAAAAATAAAAAATACTTAATAATTATATTGAAATTCATTTTACCAATTTTATTGAATGACTTCTAGTTTAGATATAAATTGATTATGCCAAAACTATATGTGTGATTTATAAATTTTTTATAATGTAAAAAAATAGGACATAATATAAAAAAAGTTATATTTCAAATATGAATTTCTCATTATGTCCAATTTAAATTATCCATGTTAATGGACTTATATGGAAAATTATTTAAATCTAATCTGAATTATTTTTGATGATTTATTTCCTCAAATGTTTTAATAATGATAAATATGTGCTAATTGGAGTATTTACATAGTTATATAATATAATTGAAATATAAAATGTTTGTTTTTCATGTAATATCAAACATTTTTATTAAATTTCATATAATGAAATAATATGAAGAATATAATACTATGATTGAATATAATTTTTTCATATTTAAAATAATTTAATGTCTATAAAAATAGATAAATTATAGAGTTTTTACTCACATCATTATTTATGAACTATTCCTAAATGTTTGAATTATGGTCAAATTAATTAATTTTTAATTTATAATTTTCTCTAACATGTATTATTCAGAGATATAGTTTTTATGATATGAATATATGTTTGATTTAGTTTAACTTGTTAAAATTATTTTAGATATTAACAATCATTGACTATACACTCAATGTAGATTATTCTCATTACATTTTGATGGTTTTTCATGTGTTTTTTCATTCCTAATATCCTAGGATAATTAATTTTATATTTTAAACATAATTTTTAATCCTTTATGAAATTATTGTTAAATATTTATTAACACCTTCCCATTTAAACATCATTTTTTAAAAATATATAGCTATGATTTAAAATTCAAATTTACAGATTAATATATAATATTTTTTATGGAATATTTTTCATTTTGAGATCAGTGATATATTAACATTGTTTGTTCATCATTTTGGGCCTTGAATCTATAATTTGGTCGGTAAATAAAATTGTACACTATAACCAAAAAATGGCTTTAGAGATGAGAATGCACATCAAATGAATCATAATTTTCAGAAAATGATATAGGAAATAATCAAGAACATTTAATTAGATTGTTTCATAGGTTAATGTGATGTTTGGTGTACCATGTATAGATAAAATAATTTTCAATATTTTTTTGGATTATTTTTTACCTGATTCTCTCCTTTCTGTAATGGGAAATTGAAAATTCATGGGAGAGGGTGTGGTTCAAAGAATAGTTCTTTAGATGAGTGATTATATAAAATGATAGAAGTACATCACCATGCCCTTAGTTTTGGGATTAGTGAGGGAAAAATTAAAATTTTATTGGTAAAAATCCCTCACACAAGTTGTTGCATGTGTTTCACATAAGAATATCACAAAATGGATATTCCATTCTAGAAGTCATGGTGATGATCAATATTTATTTAAATTTATCGAAACAACCACATTCTTCCTGATATCTTTAATGTGTCTAAATGGGGAAATGTGTACACTCTAATGGGGGTCTTGAATGTCGTTTTATTACATTTTATAATCTATTAATCAATCTTCACACCCACTTGAATGATTCATTAATTTTTAAGAATCTTCAGATGAACCTATGGCTTGGTTGAGTTCTCTTTTTAGTTAAGGATCTATTAGTTGATGTTATCATAAGTAAGTGTTGGTTCTATCTTTCTTAGTGTGTCTTGATTGAGTCCTTATATATTCAAAACCCTTGTTCATTGAGGATTAAACTCATTTGTTCAAATGTACCTTTATCCACTTATTTGTCCATATATCACTTGTTTTGGTTGTTTGTTGTGCCAAGACTTACGTTTTGAGGATAATATTTTGTTATATTTTCAGTGTTTTTTGAATAATTGGTTCTAGAAATTATTCTTTCAGTTTTGGAAGTATCTGATCCCCATTCATATTTTCTATTTCAATGAATGTTGAACATCTAATTGTATTAGGGTATTATTTTCTTATCCTATTATTTTATTTTCAATAGTCGTGTTATTAGGCATTAACACTTTGGGTGATAGTGAAATTATCCGTAATAAATGTTAAATATGATTAATGAATGAAACATGGTATTTTCTTTTAGTGATCACCAATGTTTCCACTATAATTATGGTTTTCTTAATATTTTTCATGATAGTGTATTATATATGTTTATGCTTTAGTTTACAATGTTTTTTAGGTTGTTTTATATGAAAATATTTTTTAATGTAAACAATGATAGAAATTATTGTTGATGAATGGAAAAAATAAGAGGTTAATTTTTGTCTATTAATAATAATAGAGTCATGTATGAGGAAACCATTTCTTAAAATTTGATAGAAATAAAACGATACGTAAGGAATGTTTAATTGAAATTTTTCATCCTAAAAGTGTGATGAAATTATATGTTACGCTTGAAGTCATGTTTAAATACATTTTAGCTTCTTATAAGAGATTTATTTGGATTCTTCTGGTTATAACTTGTAATAAATTAATTGGTTAATTAAAGATGCTAATGAACATGTTATTTGATAAAGAAAATTGTTTAGGGTCGAGCATGTTTTCCTTCTTATGAAGGTTGGATGCATTTTGGGGCTACTTACCCTCATGAATTTGTTTTTAATTTAGAACATTTGTGATTACATTGGATTAATAACCTTTATATGTAATATTTTGTGATCCTATGATGGATGGTGGTTTGATTATCCATGTCCAGGGAGACTCAGGATTGTGGAACTAGTTTGGGAATATACTGAGGAGATGAATATTAGTATACATGGTGGTGACAAGGATGACATTGTGACTGATAGAATGGATTAAAGCTAGCATTTCCAATTGATTGGATTATTTTTTGGACATTTTCAATATAATTAATCATCATTAAAGGTAATATTCTTGAGTTAATTTTGTATACATTACATTCCCCACTTCCTAAAGCATCTGGTTGTGCATAGTAAATACATCTCTTTTATGGTGTATTTGGATGATTCATATAGTACCAATAATTATCTAATGATAATAAATATTAAATAATTTAAATCATGGTGTTGGTGCATGAATTTAATGTTTGATAATGGTAATTATTGAGGAAACGTGGGTTTTTTATATTATACTTTGAGGGAATGGACTTCATTTGATAATTAATCAATGTGAGAATGGAAAAATGTTAATTTATGGACAATGAATTAATTATTATTATTAATAAATGTTTAATACAAATAATTAAATGTATATTTCATTGATTTTTAAAATACATATAGGATTCCTAGTCTTCATAGATGGTATTTGAGTGTCTGACACCTATTGGAATTGGGGAGGGTGGTTTCTCTATCATTTAGGTTGGTGATGAATGGATTATTGAAAAACCCCTATTTTGCCACTCTATTCTTTTGGTAGTATTAGGTACAGGTATTAATGGTGGTTATCTTTCCCCATATATAAGTATAGATAGATATAATGGATTTTTTTATTTCATTCACATGTTTTTTATGATATAGTATCTTAAGTATTATTATAGTTATATCGAGTATGGGATATGATGTATTAAGGTATAATACATAGTATATGGGTTTTGGTGTCTCTAGGAAACTAATTTGTAACTATCCAAATATGTTGATATGATTATGAAATGAGGTGATTCTTGGGGTGAATTAGATGTGATTATGAGAATATGTGATTCATGGGGTTCATGGAATTATATAGTAGCCTGCGTTTCCTCAAGTTTTTATACTTTTAGATAGAGATGTCCAAGCGTGTGTGTTGTTGTGGCAGAGTGGAATCCCAATGGGGAAGTTATAGTGGAATTCAATTTTCTTATATTATATTACATATTATTTAATTACATGTATGTGATACTTGTTGAGAGATGCATATAGAGGCTGGGAATATAGTATACCTAATTAATTGGTGAGTCGGGTTCACTTATTTATTAACTGTTATTTTTTATGATTTATTTATCTTCTCCATGAGTGGATCATGGGTGGATCCTAATGATTATATATGTTATGTTCACGCTATATATATATATATATTTATTATTTTTAGGTGGGAAGGGGTATTTAGTTATCGAGCTAGACATTCCAACCGCATGGAGTATTACTAGAGCAGTTTGGGATTCGAGCTCACTACAGAGGAATTTATTTTTGGTAATTGTACTTTTTTTTATTTTTCATTATTTTTATAAAATTACATGCATCTATAGGGATATCTATTTATTTTTTTTCATGAGTAAAATATTTTGGTTGTGTCTACATTTCCTTACATATCTCAAATCTTATATAGTAATGCCTCTCATTTTTGTGTATGATATATATTTGGTTCTTGTCACCAACATGTGGCATGCTTGAGGTGGGATTAAGGAATCATTACCTCCCTTTATGCATTGTTAGTCTCAGTGGGGTACCTTTTGTGGAAGGGGGTTAAGAAATAGTTGTATCAAAGGTTCAATTTGAGGGATAAGATAGATCTTAGAGCTAAGAACTAGTCAGGACTCCTTGGGTTTGTAGGAAAACATTTTCATTTAAAGTTTGTATGAATCGTAAATAGTGGAAACTAACTAAAAGCATGGTATTTAGGGCCCACCATAATTTTATGTACATACCAATAAATTTACTTATTATATTAATAAAAGTGATACTAGTTTCATGGTAGATACTGAGAAAAATATCTTTCATCTACTTATCTAGGACTTTATTTGAAATGGGTAAACCTTAGGATTAATTTGAACCATATATAAATAAATAAATATTATTATTTATTTTATTTTATGGTTTTATTAGTCCCTAACAGTAATTTCGTTTATAGTTTTTGCTCTGATTCAACATATCCATTAAGTTGTACGCTGAATATATTCAGAGGTACATGCCAGGAAATCATTGAGGGTTGAGGTTGAAGATGATGAAACTTGAAATGGGGTGATCCAAGAGATTTGAATCTAAATTATATAAATGTATGATGGATCCTTTTGGGAATTAATGATAGAGTAATTATTGGTGGAAGTGGAGACAACATTTAGTTTGATCTGTGCTTGTTAGGAGAATTAGGTTTACTTAGTGGTGCCAATGTTATATAGGGTAGCAAGATAGTGTTGGTACGTGTTCCATAGGTACTGTAAGGAATCGATTGTATCATAATATAAGTTCCCTATCATGATTCAAGTTGAGTGTCCTTAATTTACCAAAAAGGAGTCTAGTTTCCATGATACTTTTACCCTTCGACAAGCGAGTTCCATTATAAGAGGTATTGGTATCCATTTAAGGAAACTTCTCTGATTTCTTTAAACTTGATTCAAAATGAGGAGGTAAGGGAGAGGATTTTGGAGGAGGAATTATATCTGTAAATCTAGTGACACATTAAATTATTTGTGATACCATAATATTATGAGGTGCTAGTGAGAATAGGGGTTGTTGGGAGGATATTTTATAGGTTTGAATCAATAAAATAGGGGAGTATTCAAGAATATCCAAATAAAATATATGTATATTTGGGTTCCTAGATTCCCTTAAATAAGGGTTTTTAGTCACCTGGTTGTTTCAAACGGTCCTATTTATCTCATTTCTCTAGGGGTGGTGGCTCTCAGTCCTAAAGGGATGGATTGTATGCTTTTTTTATTATATATGATGTGGCCATTAGTTGAAGTATTGTCTAAAATTTCTGGTTAGGCCATGTGCAGATGGTTTTTTTCTTATGTTCTTCTCTAGATGAAATTATTGTCGAGGTATTAGTTCCAATGTGATCCAAATTTTGATCAGGTAAAGAAATAGAGGGTAGGAATATGATATCCATGTGATGTTCCTCATCCTTTGAGTGTATAGTGAAGCTATGGATGTGTTCATAATTAAGGATAGATTGTGCATGGAGTATTTATTTTTTAGCTTCATACTCTATATTTTCTAATATTAGGTGATCTAGTCATTATTTGAGAAACCCTGTACTTTTTATCTACTTGGTTGTATGATTTATTTAATTCAAGAGATAAAAATTTCATCATATCACCTTCATTATTCTTTGATTTTGGACCTGATGTGTAAATACTTTCACTTAACTTGGAATTAACTACACTAATTTTAAGTTAAGATTCTATATATTATGTCCATACAGACTTTTAGTTAGAGATGGTTAACACCACACTTGGGGAGAATTTTTATGTTATATTATATAGACAAACTAAATTATTCTAGTAATAAACTTTTTGTATTCATTATAGGATATCGTGGATTTCTTCAAGAGGTATATTCTGATAGATGATACTAATAAAACTCATATTGTGTTCATTGATAACTCAGGCCCATTTATAGGTTGGAACCATGATATATCATTTCCTTTTGTAATGGATGAGTTGATTCTTACTTCTTCATATGTTCATCCAATGGTGTTTTATAGGGGTATGGAGGATTACCCTATGCTCTTTCTTGAGGAGGTTGTGGGGTTACCCCCCGATTGGAGATACACTTTTGGATAAATCTACAATTGGGTGCTTCTCTAATATCGATGTCTTCTTGTTCGATAGTGTGGTTATAACTATGGGATTTGTGGATTCAAATCAATATTCATTTGTAGTGAGTATTTTTTTCAGCTAAGTATATCACCATGGTGTTCTTAGGTTTTGTTCACGAAGAAATACTATTGTTGTATACTTCACTATATTGATTAACATCACTTCAATATTGTTAAAATGAAGAGCTTCTGTCCTCATCCATGGATTGAGGATTTATTGTGTTAGGTAGATGGATAAATTGGGTTATTAAATATCAATATGTGATCTGGATATCATTAAAATAGATTTAAGTAATATGATATTCTAAAGACTACATTAAAATTTCATTATGGGCATTTTTAGTTTGTGGGGATGTCATTCAGTGTGATTAAGACTCCCATTGTGTTCATGGGGTTGATGAATTTAGTTTTTTTAGAGTTCATGTATTAGTTCAAGGTAGATTATATCGATGGAATCCATGTGAACATTATACCAAAGGAAGAGAACATAGTGAATCTAGGGGTAGTTTTGGGAGATAATCATCAACATATGAAGTTTGGGAAGATGTGAATGTTTGATTTATGGTATTGTGAAGTTCATTAATTCAGGCCTTTTGTGTCCCAACATGGATTATCTAGGGTTCCACTGAAGAATGAGGTAATTGATTCTTGGGTATCCCACATGACTGTTGTAGAGGTGTGAAGTGTAATCAATCTTGTAGGCTATTAAATTAGGTTCACACAAAGATTCCATTTGATTTTGAATCGAGTTATATACTTGACCTTGGGGAATCAAGCCAACTTTTTGACTAAAAATTTTCAATAAGATTTTGAGAGTCTAAAGGAGAAATTTTTTATCACCTGAGTTCTTCATTTTCCATTAGACAGAGTTAATTTTTATGTTTTTGATGACACAATATGTCTTCTCTTGGTAATTGTATTGATGTTATAATGATTGGTTTTTTCTTATAGGTATTATCTGTTATAAACCCATGATAATAACTATGATTCCCATTATCTCAATTTTTAGAATGTTTTGTGTGCCTTGATGTTGTTGTGATAATACCTCATCTGTGAGCATTTTTTTTGGGTTTTCACTGATCAAAACGTGCTATGGTATGAATTATCCTAGTATGACATGAACATGTAACAATGAAAATAGATGGAATTATTATACGACTACATCTTTGTAAAATCCGATAAACTAAGAAATGGAAATTTATTAATTCATGTGATAAGTAGTAACATTCTTAGATATTTTATGAGTGAATATGGATATTCTTAGAGAGTGAAAGAATAACTCTATGTGATGAATATTGATATTGCAGCAGTTTCTAGAAGACGATTCATTTTAAAAAGATGAAATTGTCATCTTGGGGGAAGTAAGTGGAGGATTTTCGTAAGAGGGATTATAAGGTGAAGATCTAGAAAGATCCTGTTGGTTTTGGTAATTACCTTGATAGTTAGTCTAAGGATGATTAGTATGATGTTTTTTTCAGATGATTATTTTTTCCTTTAGTTGTGCATGAGTTGGTACTCTTTTAGATCGACAACTCACCTTTGGAATAACATTCTAGTGTGAAAATATTTACCATTCCTTGGGAGGTCTATTTTTCTGTCATGGGTTAAATAATTCAGTTTCAAAGCTTTTGTCATGATGTTTGGTCTATTAGAAGGTGAAGGATGAACATTCTGTACATTTTGGTTTATTCTCACCATTATATGTTACTTAGTGGAAGTGTGAGGAAATTTAAATGGAATTCATCACTAGTTAACCTAAATATTAGGGTGTTTATGATGTTATATGTGTGATCGTGGAGATTTTGATAAAGTCAAGTCACATTTTAGTGATAATGGAATCTACCTCAGTAGAGATTTTATTAAGGAAGTATCTTGATGGGGATCTAAGTATACATTATGTCTAAAAGAAGATTATATCTTATAGTGATCCACGTTTTTAAAAAATTGCGTGGAGAGGTATTTTTTATAAATTTGGATCTCAGTTGTTCATTAGTACTATTTTTCATCAATATAATGATGGTAAAATAAAGAGTACATGCAAATTCTTGAAGACATATTCAACAGTTGTGTTTTGTATTTTAAGGATTCTTGAATGAAACACCTAAATTTGGTTAAGTTTTCTTCCAATAATTATTTTTAATCAACGCTTATTATGGCCTCTTTTGAAGAATTTTGTGGTATTCATTGTCGTTATTAAATTTTTTATATTATGGTCGAAGATTCCATATTTCTCAATCCAGAACTAGTACAAAGAATGACAGAGATGGTTCTAGTGATTCATAAGAGGATGAAGGTGGTGTGGGATCTTTAAAAGTACTATGATTAATATTGGAGGAGACCTATAGAGTTCACCATAGGATATCATTTGTTCTTAATGGTGACTCCTTCTTATTGGATGTGACGGTTTGGTCATTATTGTAATCTTTTTCCCAAATTTATTGGGACTTTTAAGGGGTTGGTTCATGTTGGATCCTTCGTGTATCATATAGAACTTCCCCTATAGACGATCCTAATTCATGATGTTTTTATTGTGTTAAATATTATCCATTATATTCATGATTATTCTGGCATCTTTAATTGTGTTGATATCCATTTTGATGATGTTATGACCATTGAGGAGTGGTTTGTGGAGATCAAAGACCTCTAGGAAAAGGTGTTCTGAAATTCAGCTATTACTTTGGTTCATGACCTTTTGTTTCATAGTATCATGGAGTAGATATAATTCATTGACTCAGGTGCCACACATTAGTTCCTTGAGTCAGGTCTCTATGTGACCTCAAGTGCGCCTCCCTGTATGCCAGATGCTGCCGAATAGCAGCAAGGGTATAATATTGATTATGGGGAGGATATATACCTCATTTATCAGAGTAATACACGAGAGGAAAATAATAATAATAAGATAATAAGAATAACTAAATGATATAATAACCAATATAACAAGCTAAAGAAAACTAGGAATATAATATTAAAATTAAACATTAGATATTCCATGCTAAAGTTCATGCCAGGTACCAAAGAGGAAAACCCAAAAGTAAAGATACTAAAAACTCCCACGAGGGTCTCAAACTATATCTAATTCCCTAATCCATGATCCAATAAAAATAAAGAATAAATCATAGGGCCTTTTACCTTATCTTCTCATACAATCATGAAAACTATCTAGGTACCAATTAGGCATCCCAAGTAGGGTATGAGTACAATATAATATGCCACCACTAACAATTTAAAAAACAATATACAATCAAATAGTATATGTATTTTTATAAAGAATGAAGTAAAAAATATATTAAATATTTTACATTTATGAAATTATACTTTATTTATATGCATAAATCCCTAGGTTCCCAAGATCACAAGTATCTCAATACCTACTTCAGAACATGCCGGAGTCTGAACTGTTTTAAATTTTCAATTCACAATTCATTTACAAAATGTTATTTCATTATCCATTTATAAATAAATTCATAATATTTATAATTGGAACCACATTCCACTGCAGATATTATTTGTGTATAATTCCATATCCAATACCCTATGAGTATTTGGAGTATCAGTCCTTATCTCAGAATTTATGGGTTTTAGGAGCATCAGTATGTGTCCCATATAATTTTCATGCATGCCATGGGCCCTAAAACATCATGTCTAGGACCATGTGGGAACTTTTGTGCATCAATTTGTGTCCCACACCATATTTATCAATCATTCATATAGGGATATTTAGTCCATCAGTCTGTGTCCAATACACGTATATCAATCACATATATCACATAACCACTATATCACATGTTTTACTATATAAAAATTAAATAATTTACCCATTAATTAATCCATCTCAATAATTTCATATTCATATCACTCAATTAATTAATTAAGAAATTAATTAATCACATCATTTCCATTATTTAATTAAACAATTCAATAATCACATCAATTCCCTTGTATAATTTAAAAATTGACTTATCAATTCAATAAATTTAATTTATTCACAATTTATTAATAACATTAATTCCATTAGTCAACTCATCAATTATCTAATCACATAAAAAAACTAATTTATTCCAGAATTAATTAATCACATCAATTACATTAATTAATTAAATAGATAACTAATCATATTATTTCTATTAATTAATTCCTAAATTAATTAATCATATCAATAACATTAATTAATTCACTACTTAATTAATATACTCCATTCAATTGCCACCTCACAAAAATACCCCTTAATTAATTAACTAACTAGCTAATCAACCACACTCAATTACATCAACCCAATAATCCCTATTAATTAATTCACCAATTAATTAATCCAATTCATTCAATTTCACCAACACAATAATCCATATTAATTAATTCACTAATCAGTTAATCCAATTCATTCAATTGAATCACCAAAAAATCCACATTAATAAGTTCACCAATTAATTAATATAATTCATTCAATGGAACCAACACAACAATCAGCATTAATTAATCCTCCAATTAATTAATACAAATCATTGATTCTAATCAAAACATTAATACAAACTAATTAATCAATTTATTAAATTCCATCAACATGACAACCCCCCTTAATTAATTATCGAATTAATTCTTCACATCAATTCTATTAAATAATTACATAATTAATTAATCACATTAAATCCCTTCAATTAATTCACTAATTAATTTACCATGTAAATTATATTAAATAAATAATTAATTAATTAATAACAATCAATACCATCAATTAATTAACTAAATAATAGATCCTGTTAATTCCATTAATTAATTCCACAATTAATTAATCCCATTTAATAC
Source organism: Viscum album (assembly GCA_963277665.1). Classification (NCBI taxonomy): domain Eukaryota; kingdom Viridiplantae; phylum Streptophyta; class Magnoliopsida; order Santalales; family Viscaceae; genus Viscum; species Viscum album. The sequence goes on along the minus strand of OY728139.1, from coordinate 112,285,192 downwards.
CTTGAATTAATTCAGCAATTAATTGTTCATTTCAATTTCATTAATTAATACCACCATTAATTAATCATATTCAATCCCATAAATTAATTCATCAATTAATTATCCAATTAAATCCCATTAATTAACTCTATAATTAATTGGTCACATTCAATACCATAAATTAATTCACCAAATAATTGATTATGTCAATCCCATTAATTAATTAATCACATATATTCCCTTCAATTAATTCACCAATTAATTATACACATCATTTTTAGTAATTAATTCAAAAATTAATTCCACAACTAATTAATCACATTCAATCCCTTCAATTAATTCACCAATTTTTTCCCCATCCATTCCATTAATTAATTCCATAATTAATTCTTCACATTCAATCCCTTCAATTTATTCAACAACTAATTTCCCATGTCAATTCTATTAATTAATCATTTACAATCCCTTTAATTATTTCACTATTTAATATATCACATCATTCTCTTCAATTAACTCACCAATTAATTGATCGCACCAATTTCATCACTTAATACACCAATTAATTAACCATGTCATTCTCTTCAATTAACTAACCAATTAATTGAATACACCAATTTCATAAATTAATTCACCAATTAATTAATCACATCATTCTCTTCAATTAACTCACCAATTAGTTGATCAAAAAAATTCATTAATTAATTCACCAATTAATTAATCATCTCGATACTATTAATTAATTCAACAATTAATTAATCATATTAATTCAATTAATTAACTCATAAATTAATTAATCAAATTCACAAACACAAAAATCCAAATATTTAATTCCAAAAATAATTATTCCATGTCAACAATTCTAGATACCCAATTAATTCATCAATTAATTGTTCTAAATATATCAATTCAGTATCCCCAATTAAATAATAAATTAATTTTTCTTTCACCATAAATTCAATGTCCCCAATTTAATCATCAATTAATTGTTCCATCTTTATAAATTAAATTTCACCAATTAATTCATCAATTGATTGTTCCATCTCAATAAAATCAACATAATCAATTAATTCGTCAATTAATTATTCCACCTATATCGATTCAATATCCCCAATTTCACAAATTCACAAATTAATTAACCTACATAATTTTTTAATTCAATTTAGAAAAAATTGATTGATAATAATACAATTGAAATTATAAAATTACATACATGTAATCAAAATCATAACTTTGGGATTTTAATTATAGATAAAATAGGTTACTTTTTTAGAAAAATGCTCACAAACATATGAATCCCCAATTTGATATGATTTGATCAAGAATTTTATAAAGAACACAATCTGCATCCAAAACCTATATTCTCATCCAAAATAATCAAGATCTAATAACCCTATATCTAGATGTATAACAAAAAGTAGATAACATCCATAAAAATAAAGGTAGAATAATGGAAGAGGACTGTGAAACCAATTGGGATAATGTTAACTTACTAGAGAGGGTGAATATCTTTAATATAGATTATGGATCGACTATACTAGCGGTTGGGATCCTTAGGAATTCATCTGGGTACCTCCATAATTGATAAGAGTTTTGGGGGTACAAGTGGGGGTCAATTTGGAGTTAATATAGGTTTTCATATATTTTAAATTATAATTTTTAGGTTAGTTAAAACTGCATGCACGGTTTGCTGGGTAAGGGAAATATGTTTTCCAAACTGTGTGACGTAACCACTCACCTATTCTTGGGTTGCACGTTTTCTCCTTTTTGTGTGGATGGTTTTACAAAAATTTTGATAACCATGTGAATCCCTTCTTCTTGGATTCGCATGGTTTTCTTCACTATGGTGCATGGTTTGGGTAGACCATACCTAATGTCCTTAAAAAATTCTTAATTTCTCACCCAAATAAAAAGTCACTCAAGCCTCATCAAAATATTAACTAAATCATTAATAATACATTTCAATAAGAGGTTTGGTTCTTATAATATCTCCCCTTTATAACAACTCATTCTAAATTTGTCTCCCTTGTATTTCTTAGATTTTGATTCAAAAAGTTCATGTCACGGAGCCATTATATCTACTTCTCTCTCTCATGTTTCCTCCTAAACACATCCATGTTGCCACAATACATGAACTATCTACATGGTTTTTGTAATGTCATATATTTTTCTCAATATTTTTTTTATTTAATATTATATGGAAATAATTCGAGACCAAGCCCGGAGATGTTGTACGATTCTAAGGCTTGGTGTGCACAGAATAAATGATTGAAATATATTAAATATAATGAATATCACACATAATTGGTTTTCCTAAAAATGTGTAACAAAATATAAATGGGTATCTAGATTAGAAATATAAGGGAACCATTGTATTCAGATCAATCAGTTTACCCTAGGTGAAACCTAATATTGGCCAGTGCAGGTCTACTATGGACTGTAGTTTTTTGCATTTAAATTGATAATATAAATGGTGAATTTATTTTATTTTATCATTTTTTTGATGCAATGAAATTTTTCGTAAATAATCCTTAGGTAGGATTCCAGGGATAGATGGATAACCCTATGATTTCCTAAAAGCTCTAGGGAGAACTTGGAGTACTCTCTTGACAGCGAACGATGAAAGGATTGTAGATTAGAGATTGATGAATGCTATTTTTTATGGATCTTTCCAATAGAGGTGATGCGACAATATATTCTCATTAATTAACGATCCAACCCCAACGTACGGTGTGTTATTTGGATTTATTTTTCTAATTTTTGAATTCAACGATGAATGCAAACCAACCAATGAACATGTTGATTTGTGGTTCATTGTTCTTGTGGGATGGGATTTTATTATAGTATTATAATCATGGTTGGATTATTTATGGAATAGCCTTTGTTTTCATGATCATTCTTATATAATTTATCAAGGCCGGAATGAACAATGGTTTAGGTTTGTTCCTTATGTTTTTTATAATTCCTTTTCTCCCATGATGTTCTTTGTGTTCTTTGTGTTTTTTGGGGTTTATGAACGAATGATTGTTCCATATTCATTTCTCAGTGCAATGATCAGAGATTTAAAATCCTATATCGGATTGACCCAATATATGTGTGATGAAGGTGGATATGAACTGATCGAATCAATTCGGGAGATATCGTTCTTCACACAATTTTCGTGCAGGTAATCAAAATCGGATTTCAGAGCTGATCGAATGCCCGAAACTCAATGATTCAGTGTTGTGACAACAAGATGACAATGAATATCTTGTTTAGAGGTGAATGGTCTTATGTATCGAGAACCATAGGTTTTTTCAAGGCACGTAGAGTAAGAAGAATGATTCTGGAATATTACAAAGAACACGACATGTATTCTAGAAAACACAGCATGTGGGCCCTGCTGAGCAACAGATAGGGTTTTTTGAGTTGATTATGTTCACATGGTATGTGACCCCTATCACATGGTATGTGACCCCTGTCACATTGCATGTGGGACCTTCCTTGAGACACGGCATATGTCTCAGAATATACACAAACACGAGGTGGAGTACATGGGGTTCCGACACAGCGGGTACTCCCCCACATTGCTTTGTTGGGTGAGTTATACAGATTACCACATGCACTGGTACACGAATAGGTGTACACAGGTTGAAGTCATGTACATGCACATGGAAAACATTCATGGGTGGACCGTGGATATAATTACATATCATGTGACACTTTCGACATGCCATGTAATCCATTTCTACATGACAGGTTCTTTTGACATCAGTTGTTGTACACAGGCTATACTTGGGGTCAAGGGACACAATGTGTGACCCGACTACACACCGTGTGCCCCCTCCAACATGGCATGATTTCCTTTTCCAATGTGTCTTGGACATTATTCATTATGGATTGTTCCCTTGATCATTTCCCTAATGGATAGTGGGTACCATTTCCTACTCATAGGAGTATGATCCCTTCAGTAGTATTTCTAGGATAGAGTTTTTGGAATCCCACGAGTGGCTCGGAGAAGATCATTTATTCCTTCTTCAAGCCCAAGGTAGATTATTGAGTATTGACATGACCAACTTCACTAAGAAACGATCCTATAATTAGCATTTTATTCTTGGTGGACATGTTGGTATCACCCCATGGAACTAGTTATGATCCTCATTTAATTTATCATTTATCTCTTCAGATCTATCAATGTATCTCTCTCTTGATGGTTTCTAACGAATATTACTTCTCTGAGGGACATTATCAGTTATATTGGATTCAATAGTGTGATCTCCTAGACGAGTGCTTCATAGAATCTTCGAATTGAATCCCTAGAATGTGTATGTGATATATGTGACTTACCTCTAGACTGTGTGTCCGGGTTTGAGTATATCTTCATATTCTTTATATATGTGTTTTATAAATATATTCTATACTGATAACTGCATTTTCCTTTATATATTTTCTTTGTGGATTAGTTTTTTCCTAGTAATTACTGTTATACTCACCTCGGCACAGGCTTTACCAGCATGTGTCATGTCTTGTGCAGACGAGCGAGATTTTGAAAGTGTCTAGGGCAGACCATGACCAGACAGAGCATTGTGAGTTCAGGCTGGATGAGGTGTTCCTACGACATTGAGCAGTAGTCCTAGTACCTAATTTTGTTTATAGTTTTGACTTTATATATTACACAATATTTCTTTTTGTGGGCTTGTATTCTGGCCCAATTTACATTACAACACTTTACTTCCTATTGCACTCTATTGGTTGGGATAGGGGTTTGCATGCATTTGTTTCTTAGTGGGTTTTTTACATTTCAGTAGTTGGGGTCTTGGTGATATGTGTGTGCATATAGGTACCCAGTAAATGACTCCTATTTTAGTGACATTCCTACATGGTGCTTGTCACCATCCCCTGGCCTATTGGAGTCGGGCTTGGGGAGTCATGGTTTGGGCCCCACTAGGACGGGTCGTGATAGGGTGGTATATGAGGTTGTCGATTCTACCTTATAACCATAATCCTATGAGATTGGTTTGGGGAAATAGTTTTAAGTGTTTAATGTTTAGATTTTAGGTGAGGGACTCCATTGTTGGTGCAGGTAGCCAACGTAACCATACAACATGACTCTAATAACATACTTTTCAACTTGGTATATGAGAACACTGATTGTAGGGAAAATAATGATACATGCATCATATAGAAATGGGTTTTGTTTCCTTACCATTGAGTTAGCTCTCCAGATACACTCATTGACCATGGTACATCTTTTTTTCTTGTAGGATCCCCCCGACACGCATATCATCATGTATTTAGCATCTCAATCACGAGGATGACCCCCTCAGTGACAAAACATAGATACTGGGGCCACTTCCCCATGTGTTTCCTCTATGTGGTGCACTAGTTATACAGCCACCAGTGGAGAAACATGTGAAACATATATTACTAATAGATGAGGAGTGCAGGCTGAGCACAATTCTTGAGTTTCAGAGACAAATACCCCTTAGGTTTAGAGGTGAGCCTGACCCTCAGGCAGTTGAGGATTATCTCAATGTGACATGAGTTTTCCATCTAGTTAGGATACCAGCAGATCAGATGGTGATCCTTGAGTTGACCCTTCTGCATGGATCAGCAGGGCAATGGTGGAGTTTCGCTATCCATACACACAATGAAGAGACTGTTCCATGGAAAAAGTTCAAGCATATCTTTTGAGAGGATTTTTCACCAATTATGCAGAGATATGTTCATATAAAATAGATTATTCAGCAACAACAGGGTAACATGAACGTGTTTGATTATTAATCAAGGTTCACCAACCATTCTAGGTACTCGATGGATATGGTTAAAGATCAGTACATCAAGGCTCATACCACTGAGTGAAGTATATGAAGAGACATCTGATCCAATGTTATACCTATATGCCTTCTAAATTGTAAAGTGTTCTCAAGAAATATTTTGTGGTCATAATCGTTTTAGCTGAGAAAATGCATCAAGTGACAGTAAGTGGTAGGAAGGCTGGTGTAGATACCTCTGTAGAAGGGAGATGACATTAGACTCAAGGATATGAATGTGGGAGGCAATTTAGGTGGTCCCATGACTGGGGATTTGCAGTTCATAACTCTCGGGCTAGATCCAGTTAGCCTAGGGAGAGGCGATGTTACACATGTGATAGTAAGGGACATCTCAATTATGTTTTCCTAACTTGTCGACCTTCTAACCGGGAAACCGTGGATGGACCACCAAAGTAGATGCATTGATAAGAGTATAAAAATCCATAGGTTGGAGGACATGGAAGTAGATTTGGGAGAGTAGAAGGAGGTGGTCAAAATTTTGACATGTTACCACCACCACCCCAGGAGGACCACACCAAGATCCGAGAGATTGATGAAAGGGCTGGGGATAGCTACACGCGGTCAAGGTATATGAACCATGGGATTCAGGAATTATTTTAGGTACAATATGTGTCTTTTATTACTTTAGTTATCGTACTGATAAAAATAGGTTATATTCGTTCCTTTTGTGACACATATCTTGTTCAAGACCTATTGATTTTGGTTGAACCATTGACTTGACCCTTAGTCTTGGTGATACCCACTGTATAAGATTTAATGATCACACATATATGCTGACAGTGTGACATGACCCTTGGAGATGAGATTTTCAGTTAGAACCTCTTAGTGGAAGCCTTGAGGCCTTACGATGTCATTCTTAATGTGGATTGGTTATCCACTATCCATGTCAATATTGGATATTTTAGGTTAAGGGTGTGGTGTGTCCGTAGTGATGGAATGATGTTTTACTTTTTTGATGAAAATAAAACCTAGGAATCATAGGATGTACTCATGCATAAGAGGGTGTAGTCGATCACTCATCACTTAGCTAGATTGACCCTCAATGCAGTAGATGTTATTAGTTCCCATATCCCAGTAGTAGTGGTGGAGTATGATGATGTCTTTCCTAAAGATGTTCTTGGATTACTTCCACCCAAAGAGATAGACTTATTCATTGACTTACACCATGGGAAAACACTGATATCTTCACCAGCATATCAGATGGCTCCCATAGAGCATTGCGAGCTGAGGGTGTAGTTGGAGGATATGGCGAGGAAGGGAATCATGAGACCTAGTTCTTCACCCCGGTCGGCCCCAGTTTTCTTTTCCAAAAAGGTGGATGAGAGATTGAGGTTTCATATGGAATATTAGTGCCTGAACCCAGTGATCGGGAAGAACAAGAATCCACTGTGGAGGATTGATGACCACTTTGATCAGTTTAGAGGGGCGTGATGGTTCTTGATGGTTGACTTCTGATCAGGCTGTCACCAATTGTGGGTACGGAATGAAGATATAAAAAATATTGCTTTCAGATGCCTCTATAGTCATTATGATTAATTAGTGATTCCCTTTGGTGTGACGAACTTTCCAACAGTGTTCATGGGACTCATGAACTGGATCTTACAGCCTTACATTGTCTAGTATAGGGTAGTCTTCATCAACGGTATCCATGTGTACTCGTCAAACTAGTAGGATCATGTAATACACATAAGGATGGTTTTGGACATAATCTGAGAGCACCATCTTTGTGAGAAACTCTCGAAGTGCCTATTTTGGATTCAGATGGTCCACTTTCTATGAAACATTATCTTAGAAGATAGAGAGGTTGAAGACCCAACCAAGGTCAAGGAAGTGTAAGCATGGGAGCCACCTAGGATCATGATGGATGTGTGGAGATTCCTAAGTGTGGTGGGCTATTAATAGAGATTCATACAGGATTTATCCAGGATATCTGCACCTTTGATAGATTTTACCTAAAAGGGGTAGCCTTTCATTTGATGGATAAATTTCAGCAACATTTTCAGTATTTGAGGAAGAGTTTGAATCACCCCCCCCCCCCCCCGGCATTGATATTACTATAGGAGGGTGTTGAGTATGTATTGTTATGTGATGTGTCAGGAAATAGGCTTTGTTGGTGTTTTGAAATAAAGGAAAGCATTGATTTCTTATGGTTCCCTCCAGTTGATACCACATGAGAAGAACTACATGAACCCAAATGTTGAGTTGGCAGTGGTAGTTTTTTCATTTAATAAGTGGTGCCACTACCTAATCGATGAGAATTTTATCATCTACTCAGATCAGAAGAGTCTCAAGTACATATTCTCTGGAAAGGATATGAACTTGAGACAGTGGTGGTGGATAAACTTCTTATATGATTATTACTTTGATATTTTCTATACTCCTAGGAAGGGAAAATTGGTAGTATATTCTCATAGAATGAGATTGAGTTCGCAGTTTATGGATGAGGCATTGGATTAGTTGGTCTCGTTACAGTTATAGTTTTCTGATACAGATGGGGAGAATTGCCTTCAGTTAGTGGTTGTCACCCCTACACTCTTACAACAATTCAAGGTGTCACATCTCGAGGATACTGACTGTGAGACTCTACGTGCTTAGATATCCATAGGACATGCTAATTATGGATATTCAAAAGGTGGGGATCACATCATTATTTTTAGAGGAAGCACAGTTGTACAGGTGAAATTATAGAAGGAGGTTATAAAGGATTTTGATAAGTCCCCTTTGGCAGTACATATGAGTGTGTAGAAGATGTATGAGGACCTCTGATGTCATTTTTGGTGGCCAGGAATAAAGAATATATTTGTGGAGATTATCTCTCGATACCTCAATTGTCAGTATGTGAAGGCTAAGCAGCAACTTCCAATGAGTTTTCCATAACCCCTTGAGGTGCCATAGTGTAAGTGGGATAGAATATAATTGGACTTCATGATGGGTTTATCATGTATGTACAAGGGACACAATCCCATCTGGGTGATCATTGACTGACCCCCCAAGTCATCAGACTTCATAGCTATTTGGGAGCAGAGTTCAGTAGAGATACTGAGATGCCTTAACATGTAGGAGAGAGTTTAGATTTACATAGTTCCATCAACAATTGTTTCAGATCTTGATTCTCGTTTCACATCCCGGTTGTATAAGGGACTATAGGTGGCATTTGGGACAAAATATCTCTTGGGCATAATGTTTCACCCCTAGAAAAATGGCCAGATGAAAAAGACCATTCATGTCATGGAGGAAATGATGTGGGGTTGAATTTTAGACTTCATTCATAATTGGAAGGATCAACTACCGTTGGTGGAGATTTAATAAAACAACAACTACCACACCACCATTTGAATGGAACCATTTGAGGCTCTATATGGGCGACCTTGCAGGTCACCACTCTGTTGGACTAGTCCAAGAGATTCAACACTCATGGTCTTAGAGGTGGTGCGAGCTACTATTGAGATGGTGTAGATCATCCAAGAGTGGATGAAGACTATACTGAGCTAGTAGAAGTCTATTACTAACAGGAGTCTAATTCCTTTGGAATTTAAGGAGGGAGACCATATGTTCCTTCGGGTCTCACCTCGGCATGGGTTGGGGATATTTTATCCAAGTGGCAAGTTATATCCATGGTTAATCAGCCCTTTTATGATACTATGTAGAGTTGTAGAGGTGGATTACAGGCTAGCTCTACCCTGGTAGTTACACCAAATACACTCTGTCTTCCATGTGTCATAGCTGAGGTGGTATGTGCAAGACCCCGCACATGGCATCGATTGGGGTGAGATGGACATTGGGGATGGAGTGAATTTTTCTTACTACCCAGTAGAGATCGAGGATCAGCAGTAGGGTATCATCTATGGGAAATTTATTCCCTTGGTTCATGTCTGGTGGAAGCATAGGAATATCCAAGATATAATATGGGAGGGGGAGCCTAAGATTCATGCACAGAACCCACATCTTTTTTAAAATCCCTTTTTTTGGATTTTTGGAGACATAAATATCTAAGGTGGGGATAATGTAATATCCCAAATTTTTCCATGCATTATTTTTTTATTTACATTTATATGAAATTAATTTGAAACCAGATGCTAAGACAGAGTGCGATTTTGAGGCCCAATGTGCCTGGAATAAATGTATGAAGTATATTAAATATATTAAATAGAAATTGTGAAACATTTTCTAGAACAAATGAAATAGCTTCTAAATGGGTGATCAGATCATAAATCTTAGGGAACCATTGAATTTAGGGTAGTGATTATACCCTAGGTGTGACCTAACATTGGACGAAATCTGTCAACTACAGAATGTAGTTTTCGACATTTTAAAAGATAAAAGAAATTGTGATTTTATTTTATTTTATCATTTCTCTAAGGAAACAAAAATAATTTTTTTAAAATAATCATTATCTAGTAGTCGAGGGTTAAATAGATAACCATGGGTTTTCTTGAATGCTCTAGAGAGAACATGGAGTACACTCTCGATGGAGAATGATGACGGGATTGCAGATCGAAGATCGAAAAATGCTGTTTTTGATGGATCTCACCAATGTCTTGGAAATGTTGATCAATTTTCTTTGGTGAATGACCAATCCCGAGGTAGCGTGTGTTATTGGAATTTATTTTCCCCATTTATGAACTCAACATTGAACGTGGACCAACCAACGAAGAGGTTAATCTACAGTTCATTGTTTATGTGGGATTATCTTATATTAAGGGATGTATTATCTTTGTTTGATTATTTAGAGAATTTCCATTGATTTTATGATCTTTCTTACATAATGGATTTATAAGGGAATGAAAAAAGGACGAGGTTCATTCCTGGGGTTGTTCATTTTGATTTTCCCATGATGTTCTTTTTTTCCTTCATATTCTTCATGGTTTTTGAAGAAATAATTGGTGTATCTTCATTTCTAATTACAATGATCCATGATTGACAATACAACATCAGTAAATCCAATAAGTGTTGTGATAGTGTTGGATATGGAGAAATCTAAGTGATTTGGGAGATATCTCTCTTCGCGCGATTTTCGTGCGGGTGATCAGAATTGGATTTCAGAGTCGATCGAAGGCCCAAAACTCACAAATTTGGTGTTATGATGAAGATATGACCTTGGATATCTAGTTTAGAAGTGAATGGACTAATGGATCAAGCGCTAGAAGACCAGACAAGGGGTACGAAGGATGAACAATGATTTTGGAAAATCACAAAGAACATGGTGTCTATTCTGGAATAAATGGTGTGTGGGGCCCACTGAGTAATGTCTAGGGATTCAAGTGTCGATTCCATGTCACATGGTGTGTGAACCCTACAAAATGGTATGTTGTTAATTCTATGATACTTGATATGTATCTTGAAAGATACACTAACACGGGGTGGAGTGCTTGGGGTTCCAACAGGGTGTGTACTCCCCCACATGACTTGGTTGGACTTATTATGTGAATTATCCCATGTACTGGTACACAGATAGGTGTACATGGCTTGAATCCGTGTATTGGCACATGTCCAGTGTACATGGGAGGACCTCGTATTTAAGGAAATGGTGTGTGACCCTTTCTACTTACTATGTACTCCTTTTCTACCTGACATGTTCTTTTGATGGATGCCATTGTACACGGGTAGTACCCAAGTTCAAGGGACATGGTGTGTGACCCTACTACACACCATGTACCCCCTTCTATATGGAATTATTTCCTTGTCCGTCATACCTTAGATATTTTTATTTATGTTTCATGCCCTGGATAATTTTTTAAATGGTTAGTGGGTGTTGTTTCCTACTCATAAGAGTATGATCCTCTAAGAAAGATTTCCATGATAGAGTTGTTGGAATCCACTAAGAGGCCCATAGCAGATCCTTTATTAATTATTTGTGCCCTAGGTTGAGTCATCGGTATTGATGTGACCAACTGCACCAGGCATTGATCCTCTACTTAGTGGGTTAATCTAGTGTGTTATCCCATATGAGTGCTTTGTGGAATCATTATACTGAATCCTTAATTTGGGTATGTGGTAGTTGTGACTTACATCTAGACTTTGTATTTTTTTTAATATATCTAGATATTCTTGTTATATGTGTTATAGAAATATATTTTGTTGAGGTGACTTTATCATCCTTTTTTATTTATTTTTGTTTTTGGGGTTTCCTACCGAGTGTTGTTATACTCATCCATGCACAATATTTTCCCCCATGTGTTGTCTCTTGTGCAAACGAGCGTCCGTTTAAAGGAGTACAGATTCAATCAGGAGTCCCAGTACCTATTTTGTTTACAGGTTGGATTTTTTAGTTTGCAGACTCTTTATTATGGTCGGCATGTATATTGGCACAGTTTACTTTTCTATACATTACTTCCAATCATAATATATTGGTTGGGATATTGGTATGAATGTATTTGTTTCTTAGTGGTTTTTTTACATTTCAACATTTGTGGGCTTGGAGATGTGTATGTGAATACAGGTATATAGTCAATGCCTCATATCTTAGTGATATTCTTACTTGGTGCAAGTCACCATCCCCAGGCCTATTGGAGTCAGGTTTGGGGAGTTATGCCATGGGCCCCACTGAGACGAGTTGTGATAGTATTCCCATGAAACACATTCTCACTATAGTCCAACACATTTATTAGATGATCCTAAAAGGACACATCTATTATGGACACACAAATCCCCACCTTAGGAGTGTTGTTTTGATAACATTCCTGAATCAATTACCAACTACCACATCTCAGACCCCCTCCCCTACAGATCCCAAGAAGTGGGCATGGTCGTCTCATCCTCAATCGATCGTAAAAATGAAAACATTCATCATCACCCATTCCTGGAATCCATGAATGGAACCCTTAGAATTTATCAACAAACAACCTCCTTACAACCCACACTTGGGTATGGAAGGTGGTTCACCATCCATCACAATTTTTCAACATTAAATTGATCCAAGGTCACAACACTCAAGAAGGCCCCTTATCACACAATAATAAATCCATAAGTATCATAGTGTATAACCAATTATATCTTGGCTTACCATAGATAATTTCAAGGTATAGGGAATCATCATCTCAATTATGGAAGTAAACAATGAGTATCATTAATGAATATTATAGCGACCCAAGATTAACATACATGGATATTACATTTTTTAGATGAGTATTCATTACATTACAAAAATACAAGCTAGAGGATAGTAATAATTTAGTTCCTTTGGAAACATAGAAACAAAATCGCTCATCTTGGTGAAATATGTTCAACCTCTCCATTAAAAATCTCCACCTTTTGTAATTCTATCTGAAACAGTTCTTCATAACTAGGAGAAAGGAACCATGAAAAGGGGTGATCTCAAATTCTTAGTAAGGGTAAACAAGGGAGACATGTAAGCATAAACAGGAGTATAAGGGTATAGGAACATGATCTTGAAAATATAATATCATTACCTATATATCATATATCATAACATAGATCATGTAATAAATATGGGTAGTTCATAAGACTTGAATCATATGAAATAAAGCGCATAAGGCATGAAAGAATAAGATTGAAATAAGACATGGAATTGTGAAAAAAAACATAAGAATATAATATTATTTCCATAGTAACCAAGGCATAACTGCCAAGATATTCTTGGTATAAAAAGTCCACTACTGAATCGGGTGAACCCCCATTCTTTCTATGTATTACTGAACTTATTGAACCCCCATTCTATCCCTACATTACTAAACCGAGTAAACCCTCATTCCAGTCTAGTATTACTAAATCGAGTAAACCCTCGCTACAAATCTGTATTATTGAACTAAGTTGACCATTGTTCCAACCCTGTATTACTAAACCAAGTAAACCCTCATTATATCCCTGTCTATGTCATGTGATATAAATCTTTACCCAATGAATTGGAGGGAGATATATGTCCCACCCATTACATAATTAAATCATACAGTCATGTTCCATAATATCATAAATATTCATATCATTACCCAGGAAATTAAATGGGTATCATAAACATGTAAACATATCATAACCTATGGAAAGATATAGGTCTCACATTCATTTAATCATAAGCATAACCAATGAAAATAAGAGGGTTTCAAAATCATATAACCCGTGAAAGAGAAATAAGTTTCGTAAACATATTACCTATGAAGGAGAAATGGGTTTCATAAATAACACGACATTAATCATAACTCATTCATAGAAGGGTTTGAATGAAACCTTTAGATAATTTCATATAAATGCTTGAGTAACATCAATAGATTTTATCATAGATGGAAAATAATTTTCAAATATACTTTAAAAACATTTCATGAGTAAAATATCTTTTCTTGTTTAAAAAAGGTTTTATTAATACATACAACCATTGGAAAATAATTCTCTTATAAAATTCCTACATTACATAAAAATAATACATTAAATCATTTTGAAGTCCTTTTTTCTGGAAAAAATTTAAAATAAGCATCAAAACATTTTAAAAAACGTTTTCATTGAAAACACATGATAACATTTAACGAATTCTTGAATATATTTTCTAAACCATTTCATTTAAAATATTTTGAAAACTTATATTGAAATTGGGAAAACATTTAAAAAATCATTTTTTCTGAAAACTTATAAAGAATATTGATAATGTTTTTAAATCAATTTCATTAAAATCTATTTGAATACATATAAATAGATCTTGAAAATATTTTGAAACCCATTTCTTTAAAAGAACTTTTAAAACTTGTAAATTAGACATGAAAACATTTTGCAAACAGTTTTACATGAGAACCTGTAAAAGAAGTTTAAAACTTTTTTGAAAACAATTTTCCTGTATAATTATTTTTTATACACATTTTTTTAAATATTAATATTTTTAATAATGAAAAGGGATATTCGAAGAAATGATGTTGGGTAAATCCGTACATGTCATACGAGGTCAAAAAAAATTCATTTTCCTGTTAAAAATGATAGAATAATAACTTGTTTGGAAAGTGATAGGAAGATTATTCTGAATAGATTGGTAAAAGAATAAAAGGATAAAAACTCCTTTATATTTTTTAGAGGAATGGTATAATATTCTTGGAAACTCTTTTTAGAAAACATTAATTTCTAATCGAAGAGGCGGTCTTGTTTTGCTTTCTAAAAAACACAATCTTAACTATCTTATATACAAAGAGTACAAAATGGTACCAATACATGAGTGCATAATGAAATAAAATATAATAATTAAACTCATGAATATTATTGAGATATGTTACATAATATTTCATCAAAGTATGCATAAACATAAACAATATCAAAAATAATGAGATTGTCTCAATAAAGTCTTATAACATGGTATATTGGGATCATGCCCACCATGTAAGGAAAAGAAATTAAATGATGAATATAATATTATGAAAATATTTAGATTCATTATAATTAATGTATAAGTTATTTATATTCACTCCGAAAAATTATTTTAGGTGCATAACAAAACATTAGTCTCAAGGAAGGCCAATTGAGATAAAAACATTTTTACCAATTTTGTAAATTTTGAAACGTAAACCCCATGAAAGAAGGATCATAAAAAGTTAATGTTAATACCAATAAATTTAAAGTAAAATATAAAAATAATATAATCAAGTTTGGTACATACACAACACAAAAGGAAATATTGATGGGCATAACTTGTATATCATAGAAATTAAAGTGATATGAAATCCCCTTAACCTGTGTCTTCACTCTCTTCGTACATGTACATGATTCATGTGTAATAAATATAATTTTATTATAAATCTTATACAGAAGAATATTGTTATATCTATTACTATATATGGTTTTATTACGACCTTATATTAACTACTTGTTAATGATCATGTGTTACCATTTCACTTTGAGAAATATTCACTTTGTTCTGCACATGTGTCATAATTTGTTATATCACTGGTACATATAATTATATCATGATTATAGAATGTAGAACATGACATAAATATCATTTATATTTGTATATGTATATTATAATGACTTATATCATAATTAAGTACATAATGGAATACACCATTCATGGAGACGGTAATCTGTACGTACGCATGAACGTTGTTTTTTTATTGATGTATTGAAAGAATGTTTGTAAATTAAATTTGTATAAATGTGTAAGTATATATATATAATTATTAATTCATAATTAATATATCATATAAATCATATAAATTTATTAAACCCATCCATGAAACAGTATATGTGGTGCGTGGATGAATCACGTCAATTTGAAGGGGCAGTAGTCCACACTTCTTCAAATGAGATTATTATAGTGACACCAAATGGAAGGTAAAAATATGTGTTTTCTAAAAGGAATAAATAAGATTAAATACATAATAAATATAATATATTACATATATAAATATATTTTCTATCAAAATTTCCACCATGATTGGTGGTGAAGGAGAAATGAACAATCATCGTTTCGTGAGGCAGTAGTTTTCGATACACAGAAACAATATGTTCAAAATCCATTAGATGGAGGTGTGTGTATGTGAATGTTAGGAAAATTTCATAACAAAATACTACTACATGTAGGTTACTTTTTTGTCACACAAGGATGCAATAAAAAGAGTTAATGGGTGGGGAATGAAATGAATGGAAAGAAGCTTGAGAAAAGATGTTGCCTCTCAAACGAGTTACTCCATATGGTTTGTTCCAAAAGGATTCATTAAGAGGGTTTTTTCCAAATGGGAGGATTCAAGGTAGAAGGTATGATTCTTAAGGGATACATGGGAATATCTTGTATTATCTTAAAAGTTTTATAAGTTGTAGTAGTGGGTAGAGTTGGTGGCCTTTTATAGGGAAGGAAAATGACTCAAATGGAATTTTTAGAATCAAATTAGGTGTTCACATGTTCTTACCTAACAAATGTATTTAAAAAAATCACTAATTTAAGGTTTATGAACGAAATATGGATATAAAATTAGTTTTATAAAAATTTCAATGCCATTTAGGACCTTAATATTAAGGTTTAGTCACTAATTATGTTTATGTTTTCCTTAACTGATGTGATTAATTTTAATCACTTTTACTAATGATTTTGGTCAAAATATAACATGGAAATAATAGAATCAAAATATTAGAATAAATAAAATGGTTTATGTCATATATTTTAAATTCTAATAATAGAATAAGAATAATAGGATTAGTTCTAACCCTGTAGGCATGATGAAATAACAGGGTTTTAATATAGGAAAAAGGTAAAAAGTTTATTAAGATTTTATATTAAGTTTCAAAGTAAAATTTATTATAAAGAATTAAAATGTATTAATATTTGTAATATTCATCCAATTTTACCTTAAAAAATATTTATAATGTCATTTGGAATTAATAATTAAATACACAAAAAGGCAATTTTGAACTAAAAAGTAGTATTTTCACCATTCATCAAAAAATGATGTTCCTAAAAAAAATCCCAAAACATCACCCAAGAAAACTTTCGACATTATGGATTTAAAAAATATGGTTATTTTATCAAATTCAATTTCAAAATGTTTCTAAAATTATTTTTACTATTAAAAGTGACTCATTGAATAAACCAATATTTTTAACATAATAGGACTTTACCAAAAATATTATCTTTCAATATCAATATGTTTTATTTATATAAAACAAAAATATTTTAAATGTATTTATTACCATGTTTAACATCTAGGTTATAATAATCTTATTTAAATAATTAAAACATTAAAAAGAGATGTTTCGTATAAACTCAGTGTTGTGTGCATCTTACGCCAAGTTGGTATTGTGTTTAGCGCAAGCCAATTTGGTATTACGTGTGAAAGGAATGTTTGAATTACTATTTTAATATATATATATATATATATAACTATTTCTATTATCATGTGAAATAAAAAATATTGAAAAGTTAAATTTATTTGGAAAATGATAATTCTCAAAATATCGGGTTTTTACATTCTACCCCCTTTAAAATGAATTATTCCCTCAAAATTAATTTGGGTTCTCAAAGGATTAGTAATTTAAAGTTTCATTCATAGAAACCCACATCATAAACATGTATAGTAAAACTTCCCTTAAAAATGGAAATTTGGAACCATAACCATTACCTAAAGTAACATATAACTGGGTTTCCACATATGAGTACATATGTTGGGATTAAATATTGGACATGGAAGAAAAACAAAAATATAAATAGAGAGTGATTTAGGCCATCAATCACAAACAATTTAATGATCAAATGAATATTTAGGGACTCAAATTCATAAATCTGTGATGACTTCAGCAGCCATTGGTTCAACTGAATTTTGGGTATAATGACAACATTTTTTCTATCACTCTAAGAACATTGAGTAATTCATGATAAATTTATATCAATTTAATTTAATTATTGGTTTGTTCTATTAAAAATTTATAATACATCCATTAACTCAAGTAATGAATTTCTAGAAATTAACATTTATGAAAAAATCACTAAAATACACTTTTAATGGATCTTAAGGGCCATAAAAGAATAATTAGTCTAACTATTTGTCTCTTAAAAAAATTTCAAATATTAATATATAAAAAGTAACATTAATAATTCATCATAAAAAATTATTAATTACACATAAATATAAATTAACAAGGACATCACGTAGGCCATTGGTAGGCATGAAACTCTTATCATCCTTTGGTCGTGGGTTCCAGATCTGTGACCTTTCCAGGCTTGATTAGTTGTCACCCAATATATGTGATGTCCTGTTCACAAAAATATAAAAGATAGACATCCTTGAAATAAGTGTAATAACTGATTCTTAATTTAACCATGGTTTTCAACACAAACTCAGTGCATAGATACATCCTTTGAAGATTAACTTAATAAATTCATGAATGGTTAACCTTATAACCCTTCCCAAAGGTGTAAATCCAAAAATTTAGAGAGTAAAAAAATAAGCTTAAAATTGTTTCCCATGTATATCACAAAGAAGATAATGGTTGTCACATTCCAAACATGTGAATAACATCATCATATATTCTCTTGAAACAAAGTAATAACATGAATTACCATAAATCCTTTTGAAAAAAAATAATACTTCCTCATTCCGAAGTATATTGGATTTACTCCTTAAATCCAAAAATACTCTAAGACTCGACAATGATAGTATAAAACACCCTTCAACAAGTCCTTACATAGATCCAAGGTAATCAACACTATCCAATTTCCTTATTCATATCCCACGTATCTTTATCCATATAACATTATATAAAAATAACGTACATGTTAAGGGTTACCTTCCCTTAGTCAAAATGATAAATTTCATGAGATAACTGTTCTAGTCCATCATAACCATTCAAAATTATGTTGTAAATATTTAGAAAAACATAAACTGAACCATCCATACATAATTCTCCATTCTTAATTATGGAATCCAAATACCTAAATACTTCGGTTACTTCATCCTTACTCCATTTACAGTGCTACATAATCCTATTACACAATACTTTTTTCCTTCACATTTCATCTGTAGTCTCTTCATCACCAGCAATGTAACCATTACTTGCACCACTTTGTTGATTCTCTTCTGTAACATTCCTCTTGGGACATTGAGTTGAATAATGGCCATTTATTCCACAGTTAAAACACTTAGCCTTTAATGAGGACATAGGAAGGCCAAAATTACCATCCATTTCATTAGCCAAACTTTTTATTTTTCCCTTACAGTCACATTATTTGTGTCCTTCTTTACCACAGTCAAAAAACCTTCTTATTCCTCAAAGACATTAACTTCAGTGATTATTTCCACATTCCTGATATAAAGGATACAAAATATTCTTTCCTATGTGGTCTCTATTACCCAAACTCTCAAAAAAATTCTTCTTTTTCTTCCTTGGTGAGTCCGAGTGTTGGTAAAGGTAAACAATTTTAATCATGTTCCTTGAAAACTAATTTGGTGTGATCACAAAATCTTTCACTCCAGTGATCATCCCACCTGGGATCTCATCAGAAAATCATCCATCACATTCAACAATAATCTTGTTCCTTCCGTTTCCGACCATTCAAAAAAACTAGATGCATATTGTGAGCATTATTTATCATATTAGAAAACCACATAGTCATGAAAATAATTACTTATATGATGTATAAATCATTAAAACTTCCATAATTTATCACACCTTGGGTTTATACTAGGTTATTCATAGATAAATTATGTATAAATTCTTCATGATGGTTCATGAAGAGTTTGTGGATTCCAAAAGAATATCCCCTAGGATTGTCAAACCAGGTATTCAACAAGGCATGTTATTGTGTACCCGATTAACCTGAGTCAAGACCAGAACATCTTGTCAGAGTTTTTACCATTAGGTACATCTGTGTCAGTTGCACATCCACTTGTAGTATCCAGACAGGGATTTATTTCATGTAAACCACTCAGTCTATCCTTTATCAAAATTCTAGTACATTTTCTAAAATGTTAACTCATACTTATACGCATCCATAGAGATATACCTAGATCTATCCTTAGAAATAAACCTAGGGATCTCACTATGGTTTTATCATCTTTGTTTCCAATGGTTGACTAAACCTCCCTTTTAAACCAACTATAGTGACCTTGGCCTAACATACATGGATATTAAATATTTTTTGTTGAATATTTAGTATATTACAAAACTACATGATAAAGGACCATAATAGTTTAGTTTATTTAAAAATAAGGAATCAAAATCTATTATCATGGTGAAAGATCGTCAAAATCTCCTATAAATATCTCTAACTTTATTACTTCTATCTAAAACATTTCTTCATAACCTGGATAAAGGAAACATGAAAAGGGATGATCTCAAATGCTCCGTAAGGGTAAACCAGGGAGACATGTAAGCATAAACATGAGTATAAGGGTTTGAGAAAATGATCCTACAAATAGAATATAATGCCCTACATATCAACTATCATAACATAGATCATGGAATAAATATTGGAAGTTCATAAGGCATGAATCATATGAAATAAAGATCATAATCTATGAAATCATAAGATAAGAATAAGACATGGAATTGTGGAAAACACATAAGTATATATTATGATTTCCATAATTTCCAAGTAATCACATACAAGACCATCTTAGTAGAAAAATTACTTTACTAAATTTTTTGAGCCCTCATTCTATCCATATATTATTGAACTGAGAGAACCCTCATTCCATCCCTATATTACTTGACAGAGTAAACCCTCATTCTACCCCTATATTACTGAACTGAGTAAACCCTTGTTCGAGACCTGTATTACTAAACCCATTAAGCCCCTATTCCATACCTATATTACTGAACCAAGTAAATCCTCATTCCAACCATATCTATATCATGAGATATAAATTTTTACCCATTTTAGTTTTGGGAAATATAGGTCCCACCCATCATATAATGAAATCATATATAAATGTGCCACAAGAGCATAAATAATAATATAATTACCGATGAAATGAAATGGGTATCATAAATATGTAAACATATTATGAACTATGGAAAGATACAGATTTCATAATCATTTCATCATAAACGTCACCCCTGAAAAGAAGCAGGTTTCAAAATCATATAACTCATGAAAGAGAAATGGGGGATATAAACTTATTACCCATGAATGAGAAATGAGTTTCATAATGATGATGGAATTAATCATAACTCATTCATAAAAAGCATATGAATGGAACCTTTAGATCATTTCCTAGAAAGGCGTAAGTAATATCAATATATGTCATCCTAGATGGAAAATAATTTGGAAATATACTTTAAAAACATTTCTAGAGGAAACTATCCTTTCTTGTATTGAATTTTTTTTAATACATAGAACCATTTGAAAATAATTTTCATAGAAAATGATTTGAATACTTATAAATATTATATTAAATCATTTAGAAAATATTATTCCTTGAAAACATTTAAAATAAGCTTCAAAACATTTTAAAACTTGTTTTCTTGGAAAACACTTGGAATTTTCTAAAGAAATATTAAAAATGTTTTGGAAATCATTTCATTGAAAATAATTTGAAAATATATAAATAAATCTTGAAAACTTTTTGAAAATAATTTTTCATTAAAACGTATGAAGAATATTGAAAAAAATTTGAAAACCATTTCTTTGAAATCACTTTGAAAACTTATAAAAAATACATGAAAATATTTGGAAAACATTTTTGCATGAGAATATATGGATGATGTTTGAAACCATTCTGAAAAAAAAATCATTGAAAATTATTTTTAAAAAAAAATTCTTGATGATTAAACATTTTAACAATTCAAATCGTGCTTTGAAAAAATAACGGCAGGTAAATCTGTACATGTTGTACAAGGTCAAAATAAAATTAATTTTGCATCGTAAAAAGGATAGATAAGTGACTTGTTTGAAGGCTGACAAGAATACTCCCTTAATGAGATTTATAAATTCTAAAAGGGAAAAAATTTTCTTTTAGATATTATAGGGGAATGGTATAATATTCTGGGAAACTCTTTTTAGAAAACATAAATTTCCTACCAAAGAAAGGGTAAAATACGGCTTTCCTAAAAACACTTTCTTAATTTCTTATATACAAAACATTTGAAAATAGTACCAATAAATATTTTATCCTTAAATAGAATATTATAAGTAAAATTGTGAATTTTTTTTAGATATGGATCATAATATTTCATCAACGGAATCATAAACATAAACAATCTCCAAAATCAATGAGATTGCCTCAATAAACTCTTATAACATGGTATCTTTAGATAATGCTTTCCATGTAAGGAATTGAAATTAAATGAATCATATAATATAAAGAAAATATTTAGATTCAGGATATGTCATGTAATGTGTAAGTATATTCACCTTGAAAAAAGATTTTTTTTGCATAACAAAGCATGAGTCTCAATGAAGGAAAATTGAGACAAATACATTTTTACTAATTTGGTAACTTTGAAAACCTAAACACCATGAAATAAGGATCAAAAAATGGGAATGTGTATGCCCATAAATTTAAGTACAAGATATATATAATAAAATAACAGGTATTATAGAGACCCAAAACATGACGTACAAGGACATTACATTACTTTTGTGGAATATTTAATACATGACAAAAATAAACGCCCAAAGATCGTATTAGTTTAGTGTCTTTGGAAACTCGGAACGTAATCTTCTAATCATAGTGAATGATCTTCAATATCTCCCATAAAGATATTCCCCTTTTGGTATTCTTACCTAAAACCATTCTTTATATCCTGGGGAAAATTAAACATAAAAAGGGTGAGCTCAAATGCTCAGTAAGTGTAAACATAGAGAACATAAAACAATCCATAAACATTTGAATGCATAAACTTGAACATTAAATCTAAACATCAAAATCTTGAGTAAAGACATAAATCTTGGAAGTACGTAAGGAATATATCATAATTGATCATAAATCATGATAAAATAGCATGGGAATAAAGCATGTAATTGTGGAAACCATTAATCACATGTTATTATTTCCATAGTAGCCAAGTCATTACTTCTCATGACCATCTTAGTGGACAATTTCCCTTTCTGAATCGAGTTCACTCCTCATTTTAGTCCTGTAACATGGAACAAGATTAACTTACCGTTCCATCCATGTCTATCTCATGAGATATAAATCTTTACCCAATGCATTGGATGGATATATATATCCCACCCATCTCATAACGAAATCATTCTTTCATGTCCACAAAATGATAAATCATACATCATAGCATAACCCATGTAATAGAATGGGATTCTTAAACATCATGCCATCATAACATAATCCATATAAGAAAATGGATATCATTTAGTCATAAGAATAATCAAACCATGTAAATAAGGGAGACATTATATTTGAAAGATAAACATATTAAATAATGTCATTTTTTTATGGAAAATAGTTTTGATAAAACACTTGAAATTAATTCTTGAGGAAAAAATCCATTCTTCTTCAAAATAATTTTCTTTTCAAAAAATGCCATGCAATATTAAAAGAAAAGGGTTTTGTTGAAAATAATCATGTGATCTTGTAGAGGAAGCTTCATGAAAATGAGGCGTTATGAAACCGTAAAAATCCGTTCACCTGTATAAGTTAAAAATAACCTTCTCCTCGTACTTTTTTTGGAAAAGTCAAAAAGTTCATCATGTGGTAAACAAAAGTAAGATTCCTTTTATAACATGTGGTAAAATTAAAAAATGGGTAAAATTACATTAAAAATACATGAAATAAAATTTAGAAAACAGGGACATGGATGATAAAAAAAAGCCCCAGTAAATTCTTACGAATAAACAATCTTGGATAAGAGCAAGATTGGAATAGTTATCCCTTACCTTATGTCTTATATGCTTCATATGTATCCAAAACTCCTGTATAATGATTTAGATAATGTCATTTACTTATTACAGAATCATATTCATTGTTATTATATCATATATAGTTTACTTATGACTTTATATTACCCGTTCTTTTGTAAATTCGATGTAAAAGCAGTGATTTGGGTAAAATCGTTTCATTTATTGTATGTGTTTCGACTTGTTTTTCTTGATATTATTACTTATATCCTGATTTACATAATTCCATAATGTAAAACATTATTTATATATAATATATATTCATCATATACATATATATATATATGATTGATCGATAAATGGAATGAAATACACCGTTCATGGAGACGGTAGACCGTACGTACGCATGAACGCTGTTTTCATTTCCTTATTGAATTGAATGGAATTAAGTAAATGACATACATATATATATATATACGTAAATAAAATATCATTATTACGTCATATATTTCATTATTATTCATTATATATACTTTGTAATCATTCATGAATGGTTAACATGGAGAATGAATCTCATCGCGTCGTGGAGACGGTAGTCCGTACGTACGCACGAGCGATGATATCATTCTCATGATCGTGGAATTTTATTAAAGTGTATTTATAATATTTCAGAATCAATATCAATTTACAATAATCATATATAGTTATTTATTTACACCATTATACCCATTCAAGTAAGGTGGTGGTCCAAAAAATATTACACCGCGGCGTGGAGACGGTATTCCGTACGTACGCACGCGCGGAGATTTCATTTTCCGTAGGATGGATAGAAGTGAAATAGGGTTGTTTAATATTTATAATATCATATAAATATATAATTAATACGGATGTTATTAATTTATAATGAGACAACTAAAGAAGAAGAAGTGGAAGAAGAAAGAAACATTAGAGAATTGGAAGAAGAGATTACCTCTTCTTCGAGACACCTCCTTTAAGCTTCCTCCTAAAGAAGTAGAGTTGGTCTTTTGAGAAGACCAGAACCTCCAGAATGTTTCTAGGGATGTTGATAAGAGAAATGGTAAGGGGTTGGCCGAGATCCAAGGCTCAAAAGGGTGTGAAGAGAGGAGGGAAGGGGTGCCCTTTTTATAAGGGAGGAGAGGGGCACCTTTGGAAAAACTTAAATTATTATTTTATAATAAAGTCAACTTCGTGATATAATAGCTCCAAAATGATTTATTTCTAAGAAAAAGATATTATGGGTCTAAATACTCTAAACAAATTTGTTTTAGACAGGTTTAGGTTACTATTGTAACCTTATCGTTTAGATTTAACTCTAAGGTAAATAATTTAACTTTTATCGCGTCTTCTTGTTTTTTTACACTATATGGTTAATAAACTTACTATAACCAGCCAAACGAACCCCAAGTGGATCATTATTAATATATATAAACTTATCTAAGTCATTTGGCCGAACCTTATATTTTTAGGAATATAATAACCATTAATAATATAAAATTTGTTTTAAAAACTATTTTATGTCAATTTTCACACAATTTGGTAATTGATTTTTGTGAAAGTCATAATAGCATTATTAGTTAAAAAACGTTAATTAAATCAATAATAACATGTCATATTAACCTATAAAATTAGTTTAATTTATAAAAAGTATCAGATTACATTTATTTGGGAATTTATAATATTAATTATTTTAATATTTCATTATTTAGATCATTACTGGATCACCATTGTGTCACAAATAAATTAATGTATTTAATATCTAAAAATTATAAATAAAATACCATTAGGTAGGAAATATTTTTATATTTCTAATGAAGATTTATAGTCAAATTTATCATATTTATAACCCTATATTAAAATTTTTTTATTTATTAAACTTTGATTTTAACTATTTTAACTCTTCTTTAAATAAAATAATATTAAATGTCCTAATCTAATCCAAGTGGACCTAAATGACCATATTTTATTCCTAAGGTTGTTTATGGTCTAATTAAACTTATCCAATATAATTAAGACATGTGATAGGGTAATAATAATATCATTTTTACCCTTCATTTCCCTATTTACTTTTAATCGTGGTAAATAAAAGTAAAAATTTACTATTCACCAAAAATTATTTTTATCTTATTGAACCACATTTTACTCCTTGATATTAACCGTGTCTCTCGGTTTTTCTAAGTTCCACTCACATAAGCGTTAAAATTTAGTTTTATGTAAATTTTCAAATTCTCCTAGGAGGTGGGTAATAGACGGTGAAAAGTACAATAAAATTTTAATATATCTAAAATTATTATAAAATGACTCAAATGAATTACATTGAACTTATATAGGTATTATGTATCAATTTTCACCTAAAATAAAATTAAATAAAATAAATAATTATTTAAATAAAAAGTCAGTTTTTTAATAGAAACCCAGTGTTTTCACTATTCATCAAAAATTGAAAGTTTTCAGAAAAATTCCAAAAATTTACCCTAGGCTAATTTTGATATTCCGAATCCAAAAATGAAGTCCATTTTGAAAGATAAAATTTATGATATTGCAAAAAGTGGGTATTACTATTCATAATGGATAGTTCATAATAATATTATAATAATATCTCGTTTAGTGAAACTTGGTATTGCGTATAACACACACTATCGTGCAAGGTCGCGGTTGCGTGTAATGAAAGCCAAGTCAGGGTTACGTGTAGTGTAAGATTAATTTGTTGTTTCATATAATAGAATCCAACCATATTTTTTTTATACATTGAATATTTATATATATACACTAAATGTTACATAAAATAACTTCTATCAAACAAACTGGAAATTGTGTGTAACACGATCCAAGATTAGTGTTGTGTATACTGCAAGCTAATACGGTGTTCTGTATAGAACAATATAATTTTGGTGTCGTGTACAACACAAGACATCAATGAAATTAAAAATAATAATTCTCATAAAATCTCGGGTTGTTACATTCTACCCCCCTTAAAATGAAATTTTCCCTCGAAATTCGTCGGGGTTATAAATCGTTTACTACTTGAAATTTTATTTAATAGAAACCCACATAGTAAAAAGGAATACTAAAGCTTAATTTTAAAAACTAATGTATGAAACGTAATGGTTACCCAAATTAACTTATCCATGGGTTTCCACATAGGAGAACATAGGTGAAAATATGGATATGGAAGAGAAATATAACCGTCAAGTTCCGATGGAGAGTGGTAGAGAACTTGGCTATGAAAAAGCCAACAATCACAAAGCCATTAATTTATGATGATATAAGGTACCATCTGATTCATCAGATATGAGAGTACTAGAAAAAAAATTTGGTTTCCAAGATCATTTCCCTAACGTTGATGAACTTTTACATAAGGAGAAATACTTACTTGATTTTAGTATAATATCATTGTTGGTCATTCCTTGAAGATTTTCCACTTCATCTCTATTTAAAGAAATGAAGCTGAATTTTTCATTCATGAAGTGTTTTCAGATCATGCGATAGAATGATAAGTCATCCCATCTGTTTCTATCACAAAAAGGTTAGCATAAGTTATTAAATATACATAAGCCCATCTATGGTGGGATTAATCGTATATGATTCCAACAATGGACTTATACTTTATCTATCATACTGCTTAATAAAATAAAATTAGTTTCTACTAACCAGGGACATCCTATAGGTCAGTGGTATGCGATAAAGTCTTGTCGCACTTCAGTTGTGGGTTCGATTCCCACAGCCTTGTCCGATGCGACGGGTTGTCACCCATCCTGCAGGTTGTCCTTTTTCTAAAACTACATTATTATAATATTCCATAAATAATATTGAAAATAGTTCTAGCCTTAAGAAATTCTATCTGATGTCCAACTTAATACATTCCAACCTTTAAGATTATCGAAAATACTTCTGTCCAATCTTATAGTATAAAGAAAACAATTACTCGAAATGTCATCAACCAAGCATGTCATGACCCGACCTTACACGGGCTCGAGCCACAACTACCCCAAGCCCGCCTCCATAGGCCAGGGGATGGCGACCAGCGCCAAAGGCACAAAAACTCGGGGAGGCCTTTTCCTAAGTACCTGTACACACACATGCAGCCCAATCAATGCAGAAGTGCAGAGTAAAAAAGAAACGAAAAGTAAAGTAAAGGGGAACTATGATATATAAATCACAAAATTGCATCGACCTCTAATAGTACAAAGCAAGTGCTGAAGGTAAACTAGAAAGGGAAAGGGGAAAAACACACACCCAACCAGAAACGTTCCACAACCCGGCAACAGGTAAACAAAAACTAACACCAGGGAGAGTCCCACACCTAGAACCCGTCTACGACCACCGTACACGGTCCAAGATCCTGAACTCCTATGCTCCGCTGAAGTCACGACCAACCTATCCGTCGTTAGTAAGGGAACACCAAGTGCAGGCAAATCCCATGCAGGGGTGAGTATAAGAAAACTCAGTAGGATACTCCGAAGGCACGAGGGAGCAACAAAGGAGGTACCGAAGGGTGAGTAGTAGATCAAACAGGGGAAAGTAAAGGAGTACAACTGAAAGTGCAGTAAAGAGTACAGTAGAGAGTCCAGCTCAACCCAACAAAGAAAAACGAAGTAGACTCGTCCAGATACAAGGAGCGTGAAATGGTGAGAAGATGAAATTCTCATCGAGTCTTCACTACTTATAGCAGGAGAGTAGACTCGTCCAACCATGAGAAGCTAGACATGGAAAGCACCTGGCATACCCCGCGCGTCTTCGCCTCTCATGGAATGAGAGTAACCAAACCCAATAAGTGGGTACTGGAACAAGGTATACACATATATAAATGCTCTATCAAGAAACCCGAACAAGATCATAAGGGGATCTCCGTCCCGTAGCTCAGCCCAAGTAAGTGAGTAGCCAAACATCCCAAAAGTAAGCATCATCGATACCCAACATCCCGCACATCTACCCCGAACTGCAAGTCAAGGGGATCAAATCACCGCACCTTGACACTATCCGCTTTGGGTGACACTAACTCGCCCGCACGGTTTTAGGTCGCGTCACAAGGACGCGTTTTGGTGGGGAAAGTTCCCCTCGTACTTGAGAGTTCTGGGGGAACATCAAACTACACCATGTCACTTCCCCGTAGTCGTGAGGTCTGCTCAAAGTCAAAGATGTCACATCACTAACCCGTACAAAGCAGGGTCCCGCTCCGGTAGTCATGGAGTAAAGACATAGACTAGCCTAGTAGAAGGGACTGAGTCTGAAATGTCAACGTGTGACCCACTTCCTAGCCCTACTCGAGGGTAAACCCTAACCAGATATCGGGTGACCCACTGCCCAGTCCCGCTGGAGGGTAGACCTGGAATAAGTCGACAGATGACCCACTGCCCATCCTTGCAGAAGGGTAGACCTGGAACTGCTATGGTCATCCCTACTGGATGGTACAACACTGGCCAACAGAACCCGGAGTGGATATCGTACAACCACCCAACTCCAGAACAAAACCAGGGGAAACCACTCAACCCTAATGATCTAAACCATCGTGAACAGGAGAACCCTCTATATCGTGAGAGGTAAAAGGTACACAAAGCAGAACACGACATGCACATGGGGCCCACACGACGTGTGGCTCCAAGACAACTCCAACCAAGCGCACAAATGTTCTCAGGTACAAACAACCACATGTACCTCACAGCATTCTCGGATACTCCCAGAGTATGCCACGTATCCAGCCCAAAGGCTAACATGAACACGGCCCCCAATGACACCGTGAAGGGCGAAAACGTAATTCGTTAACATGTTCCCTCCATGACCCCAGCACGGCCAACCACATCTCTTCAAGAATTTACATCACTGACACGAGAGTGCACATGATCACACGCCAAGGGTCCGCTACAAACACTGTAGAACAAACCACCACCGAAGCACCTTACTTGCTTCTGCATTTATGTGAGGTCACGAAGGAGTCTCTTTACATCCAAACGGATCGTACCGTTGTAATCCTTAGGGAAAAACATGCGATATAGACTATTTACTCACCTTCAACGGATATCCGAAGAAAAAGAATCATTTCACCATACCGCACATGGGCGGTTCTACATGGGACCCGCACCCCAGTCTCAAAGCACGATGAACAGATTGCACCGTTGTGATCCTCTCAAAAAAGTACACAAGATGGACAATTCACTTGTCCAAAACAGACACCCAGTGATATAGCTGGAATCACTGCCAACTCCCAAAATGGCCCTCGTGGAGCCCGCATCATCGTGCAAAATTTAAGTGGGCGGATTGCGCCATTGCAATGCCCTCAAAAAAACACCCAAAAACAACTATTCACACGCCCCGAATGGATGTCCGATGAAAAAGTTGTCAAACGCTGCTCGCAGCTTAAAAGACGGGTTGTGGGGCCCACACCTCAACTCCGGTTTCAACGCCCGAAACCTTACTGGAAATCACCGTCTCGATACCAGGATCACAAAGCCGCTGATGGTACGTCGATCGAACGTCATTCATAGGCGTACGGTCCGACACAAGTTTCTTGAACAATAATATCATTATTAAATACCCGGTGTTTCATTGATCCAAGGCAGGAGTCTGAAAAAAATTATTCAATATCAGATTTAAAAATACTGCCTTGAAAACAGGGTTGCATTGCCGCTGACGGCGGGTCAATCAGACGTCGCACGGTGGAGTTATAACTGAAAATAGTATTTTATAACAAAATAATAATAATAATATTTTATATTATTATTATTATTATTTTAAAGTTCAATCAATCACCCCCTTAAGATTTTCCACGCCCAAGAAAAACCACCCCTATCTTTCCCCACATCACTTTCCTTTCCCCTTTTAATTTAAATTCCCTTTTCTTTTTATTATTTATTCTACTTGTTTTTTTCCCTTCTCTCTCCAATCAAAATCAAATTCTCCATTATCCCGTCAAACACCAGACCCACACAACCCAGGTCTTGATTCCCCCACTGATCGGCCAGGTCACTGCCTCGGACACCTCGCCTCCGGATGCCCACCGTCTCGGCTCATCGGTGCACCGCCGTCCAACCACGCCGGGTACTCCATTGGCCTCCGACCTGACGCCACACTAGCCGCACCCCGCCGTGCGTTGACCATGCTCCGCTGGACTGCTTACTGCATGTTGTCTCGGACCGCCGACGTCAACCCACAGCGCACCACCACGCCGTCCAGCCTTCACCTTTGCGACCCACTGTGCACCACATACTCAAACCCTCAATCTGGTCTTGGATATGTTTCGTACCTCTAGTACCTCAATCGCAGTCTCCAACCCAAATCTATTATTTAATAAAAGATTCATTTTTTCAAGGATTGATCCCGTGACAATTTATCATCGGGTATTTTATCGATCCTCTGATCAAAAGAAAAGTCTGAGATGAAAAAGAGAAGAATGAAGAATAATAGCACAATTAACAAATTGAGGAATGAACATTAGTTCATCGCCGTTAAAAATGATGAACTAAGATTAATGGTTATAACAATAATTAATAAGATGTGGAATCATGAGAATGATGATAATCGAGGATCAAATGAAATAAAAATCAATGATCAATCTTTCAAATGAAAGGGATGAAAACCACAAGTTGACGAATCCTACCTGGATTTGGATCGATCATCGTTGGCGAAGAATGCGATGGCCAATATTTGAGGTTTCGTCATCGTTCGCCAAAGGGGGGAGGAGGAAGATATCATGGGAGGAGGGGAGATGCTTGGGACAATAATGAGAAGGGTTTTTCCAGGTAGAGGGTGGGGGAAGAAGAAGAGATTAAATAAAGAAAATTAATTAAAACTTTAATTAATTAAAAACTCAACCCAATTTAAATCCACTTCTGAAACCCCAAATGAATTGAATGTTAGGTCGCGCCTAGGGTAAAAACCACCTCCCGAGAACAACGGAGGTATTAGAATTTTAATTTTAGGCTCCGTTTGAATGTTATTAAACTTAGCGCCCCAGGCCGCCAAATTATGAAAACGCCCCTGGTGGCATTTTCTACAAAAGGTCTGCGCCCGCAAAACATATACTCCTCCTAGGGTAAATGGCACACTCCGAACTAAACAGTGCCCTCAGTTTCCCCATCCGAGCCACCATTTAAGAGATATTGAGTTTAACCATTAAACGGATAAATTAATTATTTAATTTATCCATTTCACGTTCCGAAAGCGAGCGAGGGGTCCAAACGTCCCACGCCGACATGTTTTATATTTTTCCTAGGGTAAACACACAATTTTGGACTCATTCGTACACTTAGATATCTGATCCAAAACATCGTTTAGGAGGTATTCCATTTATTTGGTGTTCCTAGTGTGAACGCACTGAAAATTTAATTTCAGCCACACCGGGGCTCGGAATCACACGCCATCTGAAGGCGCTGCTCTGGAATAATATCCAGAATATTCCAAAGTCCTTTATGGACAAAAACCAGGTTCTTACATCATTCCCTCCTTCAAGATTTTCCTCCCTGAAAAGAAAAACCAAGGAAAAACTTAGGGTACTAAGCCCACACCTGGGTCTCCCGTACCCAGAAGAACTCCTGCACAGTTCCGCATAACCGCACACAGACCAAAGGGTTTGATCTGTTCACGCAAGGTCTACCCTTGCCGATGATGTTCCTAGGAGCACGCACACATCTTCTCGGGTAATCCATGTGGGAGACGTCGTGCACCCACTCCTGACTTTGGGGTTAGGGAAAGGCGGTAGGGAACCTCGCCATCCCTTTGTATAGTCTCAAATGGCCTGAAGTCTATCGGGGGTGGCTCACCTCCCTAACCAAACCCCTACGCCGCACGTCGTGACTAGAATCACCGCTTGGACCTAGGACAAGGCCCAATGATTCCCTCCTTCAGAATACCCATATGGTGAAACACCCAAGGATATCTGATCACGCATGGTTTCATAGTCGATGTCCCACAACCAAGACTCTCTTACACGCTCTAAAGGCGAAGGAGTCGACACCATCGACTAGAGAAAAAGGTCTCATGCCTTTTACCTTATCAACACAAGGTTACACTGATACCCCGTGTCACCCTGCTAAAAACATAAACAAGGAGCCGGGAGGAAAGAATTTCACACACAGTGTGTATGAATTCTACAACAAAAAGTAGAAAAGCTATAGAGCGTACCTCTTACCACCTCATGCTCTGCAGAATCGTAGACATCCAAAGTTCGTGGTTATCCGCGGTCCCAACTGTTAGCTCCCGGAGCCTGACGTGGACCGCATAGTGGTGATGAGAAGGCCTCGTAAGGTCGTCCCCCACTACCAGATCCTCCCGCTCCTCTGCTAGCACCACCTCTCTGGGTGCTTCTCCGATCATGATACTGCCTCTATCGGGGTGGGGCACCTACTTCCTGCCTGAAGCTCTCCACATTCCTGGTTGGGCAGTCCCATGCCAGGTGACCTCACCCATTGCAATCATAGCACCGACTCTCTTTAGGCTTCACTGGTGCCCTCCGGCATCACTATGGTGTGCGACCATGCCCCTGAGTCTGGTTGTCAGAAATCCACCTGCGTCAAGGTTCTTCTTTCTGATGCCCGTTAGCTGCGGCAAACGTCTCGGCTCCAACGTGCATGCTGAACCACCGACTCTGGAACATGAGAGGAAGCTCTCTGTCACTAGTTCCTGTTCTATAACCCCGTCATATGTGGAAATTTCTAAGGGTACTATGATAGCATGAATCTCTTGGCGGAGAACCTGCTCAAACTTCCGCACTCGGATGTTGTCGTCATGGACCAAGTCCGGGTAAAAGCGTGCACGTCTGTTAAACTAGTCGGATACTCGGCCACCGTCATCCCTCCCTGCTGAAACTGCATGAGCTCCTGAATCCGAACGGAGCACAAGCAGGATGTAAAAAACTTCTCATGAAAAAACAACTGAATGTCGCCCCACGAAAGCGATGACTCGTCAAGAAACTGAGTCACCAGACTCCACCAATGCCAAGATGCTCTACGAAAAAGGTTGGCTGCCAAAGCCACTCTATGATTTGTCAGCGTCTGCACAAGCCTGAAAAGGCTAACCACTGTCTCTAGCCAAACCTCTGCTGCCTGAGGGTCTGTCTCACCACTGATCCTCAACGGTCTCTGCTGCTGGAACTCACGGAGCGCCCTCAACCTACTCTCAAGCTCAGCCTGCTCTGCTGAAGCTGTCTGCTGCTCACCAGCTGGGGGTGTTGCTACCGGCCCACCCGGAGAAAGGGTCTCTCATGATGGGTCCTGATCTATGGCCTCGTAGGTCACAGGGTCGTCGTTACGATCCAAAGCTGGTATCCTGGATGGCTATCTTTGCGGAGAAATCCTGAATATTATCAAGGAGTGTCGCGGTCAGATGAGCATATATGTATATCACAACAATAACAATGATGGGGAGCTGAGTCATGAAGTAAAGTCAAAGACTCAATCCTATGTGATTCACAAAATAATTTTCACTGCAACGAGTGTCTCAGCATGCCGAGTCGACAAGCGGGTTATCGGGGTCCAGGTGAATGGATATGTCGGGCGCCGCACCATCACTGGACTCCCTGGCCTGAGAACCACTCTCGAGACACGTTAACACTGTTCCCCTAAATCCCAACCGATTCCTTTTATTTTAGGGACGTCTGAACAACGTCCCAAAGAAGGAACCACCTCGGATACCACTTTGTCATGACCCGACCCTACTCGGGCTCGAGCCGCAACTACCCCAAGCCTGCCTCCATAGGCTAGGGGCTGGAGACCAGCGCCGAAGGCACAACAACTCGGGGAGGCCTTTTCCTAAGTACCTGTACACACACACATGTAGCCCACTCAATACAAGAGTGCAGAGTAAAAAATAAACGAAAAGTAAAGTAAAGGGAAATTACGATATATAAAACACAAAAGTGAATCGACCTCTAACAGTACAAAGCAAGTGCTGAAGGTAAACTGGAAAGGGAAAGGGGAAAAATACACGCCCAACCAGAAAAGTGCCACAACCCAGCAACAGGTAAACAAAAGAAAACACCAGGGAGAGTCCCACACCTAGAACCCATCTACAACCACCGCACGTGGTCCAAGATCCTGAACTCCTAAGCTCCGCTGAAGTCATGACCAACATGTATGTCGTCTGCAAGGGCACACCAAGTGCGGGCAAAGCCCAAGCAGGGGTGAGTATAAGAATACTCAGTAGGATACCTCGAAGGCTTGACGGAGCAACAAAGGAGGTTTCGAAGGTTGAGAAGTAGATCGAACAGGGGAAAGTAATGGAGTACAACCGAAGGTGCAGTAAAGAGTATAGTAGAGAGTATATCTCAACCCAACAAGAGAAAGGAATTAGACTCTTCTAGATACAAGGATCTAGAAACGGTGAGAGGATGATCTTCTTGTCGAGTCTTCACTACCTATAGCAGGAGAGTAGACTCGTCTAACTATGAGAAGCTAGACACGGAAAGCACGTGGCATACCCCCGCGACTTCGCCTCTCCTGGAAGGAGAGTAACCAAACCCAATAAGTGGGTACTGGAACAAGGTATAAATATATATAAATTCTCTATCACGAAACCCAAACAAAATCATAAGGGGATCTCTGTCCCATAGCTCAGTCCAAGTAAGTGAGTAGTAAAATTTCCCAGAAGTAAACATCATCGATACCCAGCATCCCGCACAACTACCCTGAACTGCATGTCAAGGGGATCAAATCACCACACCTTGACACTATCCGCTTTTGGAGTCACTGACTCGCCCACATGGTTTTCGGTTGCATCACAAGGATGAGTCTTGGTGGGGAAAGTGCCCCTCGTACTTTAGTGTTCTGGGGGAACGTCAAACCACACCACGTCACTGCCCCGCAATCATGAGGTCTGGTCAAAGTCAAAGCTGTCACATCACTGACCTGTACAAATGAGGGTTCTGCTCTGGTAGTCATGGATTAAAGCCATAGACTAGTCTAGTAGAAGAGAGTGAGTCTGAAATGTCAACGGGTGACCCACTGCCCAGCCCTGCTGAGGGTAAACTCTAACCAGATATCGGGTGACCCATTGCCCAACCCCGCTGGAGGGTAGACCTAGAATAAGTCGACAGACGACCAACTGCCCAGCCTTGCTGGAGGGTAGACCTGGAACTTCTCTGGTCATCCCTACTGGATGGTACAGCACTGAGCAATAGAACCCGAAGTGGGTATCGTGCAACCACCCGACTCCAGAACAAAACCAGGGGAAACCACTCAACCCTGCTGATCTAAACCATCGTGAACAGAAGGACCCTCTATGTTGTGAGAGGTCAAAGGTACACAAAGCAGAACAGGACATGAACATGGGGCCCACACAACGTGTGGCTCCAAGCCAACTCCAACCAAGCGCACAAATGTTCTCAGGTACAAACAACCACATGTACCTCACAGAGTTCTCGGATACTCCCAGAGTATGCCTCGTCTCTAGACCAAAGGCTAACATGCACATTCCCCCCAACATCAACAAGGAGGGTGAAAACGTAATTTATCAACCTGCTCCCTCCATGACCCCAACACGGAAAAACACATCTCTTCAAGCATTTACATCACTCACACGGGAGTGCACACGATCACACGACAAGGTTCCGCTATAAACACAGTAGAACGAACCACCACCGAAGCACCTTACTTACTTCCTCATTTAGGTGAGGTCTCGAAGGAGTATCTGTACATCCAAATGGATCATACCGTTTTAATCCTTATGGAAAAACATGCGAGATAGACTATTTACTCACCTACAATGGATATCTGAAGAAAAAGAAGCATTTCACCATACCGCACATGGGCGGTTCGACGTGGGACCCGCACCCCAGTCCCGAGGAACAATTAATATATTGAACTGTTGCGATCCTCTCGAAAAAGTACACAAGATGGACTATTCACTTGTCCAAAATGGACACACGGTGATAAATCTGGAAATCACTGTCAGCTCACAAAACGGCCCTCGTGGAGCCCGTACCATCATGCTGAATTAAAGCGGGTGGATTGCGCCGTTGTAATGACCTTGGAAAAACACCCAAAAATGACGGATTGCATGCCCTGAACGGACGTCCGATGAAAAAAATTTCAAACGCTGCTCACAGCTTAAAAGACGGGTTGTGGGGCCCATGCCTCAACTCCAATTTCAACTCCCGAAACCGTATTGCAAAACATCGTCTCGATACCAGGGTCGCAACGCCACTAATGGTATGTCAATCGTACGTCGTACATAGGCGTACGGTCCGACACAAGTTTCTTGAACAATAATATTATTATTAAATACTCGGTGTTTCGTTGATCTGAGGCAGGAGACTGAAAAATGTATTCAATATCAGATTTAAAAATACTGCCTCTAAAACAGGGTTGCATTTCCGCTGACGGCAGGTCAATCGGACGTCGCACGGTGGACTTATGACTGAAAATAATATTTGATAACAAAATAATAATAATAATATTTTATATTATTATTATTATTATTATTTATTAATATTATTATTTTAAAGTTCAATCAATCACCCCCTTATGATTTTCAACGCCCAAGAAAAACCACCCCTATCTTTCCACGCATCACTTTCCTTTCCCCTTTTAATTTAAATTCCCTTTTCTTTTTATTCTTTATTCTCCTTGTTTTTTTCCTTCTCTCTCCAATCAAAATCAAATTCTCCATTCTCCTGTCAAACACCAGACCTACACCACCCGGGTCTTGTTTCCCCCACTGATTTTCCAGGTCGCTGCCTCAGACACCTCACCGCTGGATGCCCACCGTCCTGGCTCGTTGGTGCACCGCCGTCCAGCCATGCCGACAACTCCCTCGGCCTCCGGCCTGACGCCACACCAGCCGCACCCCGCCATGCGTTGACCCTACTCCACTGGACTGCTTGCTGCCTGTTGTCTCGGGCCACTGCCATCGACCCACTACACACCACCACGCCGGCCAGCCTTCACCTTTGCAACCCACTTCACACCACATACCCAAACCCTCAATATGGTCTTTGATATGTTTCGTACCGCTAGTACCTCAATCGCAGTCTCCAACCCAAATCTATGTCCACATAAAAGATCCATTTTGTCAAGGATTATTCTCGTGACAATTTATTATCGGGTATTTTTATCGATCCTCGGATCAAAAGAAAAGTCGGCGATGAACAAGAGAAGAATGAAGAACAAGATCACAATTAAAAAATTGAGGAATGAACATTAGTTCATTGTCATTAAAAATGATGAACTAAAATTAATGGTTATAACAATAATTAATAAGATGTGGAATCATGAGAATGATGATAATCGCGGATCAAATGAAAATATAAATCAATGATCAATCTTTTAAATGAAAGTGATGAAAACCACAAGTTGACGAATCCTACCTGGATTTGGATCGATCATCGTTGACGAAGAATGCGATGGCCAAGATTCAAATTTTCATCATCATTATCCAAAGGGATGAGGAGGAAGAGATCATGGGAGGAGGGGAGTTTCTTGGGAGAGGAATAAGAAGGGTTTCTCCAGGGAGAGGGTGGGGGAAGAAGAAGAGATTAAATAAAAAAATTAATTAAACCTTTAATTAATTAAAAACTCAATCAAATTTGAATCCGCGTCTGAAACCCCAACAACAGTGAAAGTTAGGTCACGCCTAGGGTAAACACCACATCTCGAGCACAATGGTGGTCTCAGAATGTTAATCTGAGGCTCTGTTTGAATGTTATTAAACTTAGAGCCTGAGGCCGCCAAATTACAAAAACGCCCCTGGTGGCATTTTCCACAGAAGGTCTGTGCCCGCAAAACTTATACTCTTCCTAGGGTAAACGGCACGCTACGAACTCAACGGTGCCCTTAGTTTCCCCATCCAAGCCACCGTTTAAGAGATACTGAGTTTAACCATTAAACGGATAAATCAATTGTTTAATTTATCTGTTTCATGTTCCGAAAGCGAGCGAGGGGTCCAAACTCCCCGCACCGATATATTTTATGTTTTTTCTAGGGTAAACACCCCATTTAGGACTCATCCGTACACTCATATATATGTTTTGAAACACCATTTAGGGGGTATTCCATTTATTTGACGTTCCCAGTCTGAACGCACTGAAAATTTAATTCCACCCACATCGGGGCTCAGAATCGCACGCCGTCTGAAGGCGCTGCTCTGGAATAATATCAAGAATATTCCAAAGCCCTTTATGGACAAACGTCGGGTTCTTACAAAGCATGTGAATACCATAATTTATCCCCCATATAAGATATATCATGTTGGTCACATTCCAAACATGTGAATACCTTAATCGTGTATTCTCTTGAAAAATGAACACTCATTGAACCTTAGTGAAAATATGAATTCTGTCAAAAGTTAACTATTTCCACATACCAAAATACCAATATTTTTATATACTCAAAAAATGATATCACATTGTCTTTATATTATCCATGAGCTCATCAATACTATAAAACATCTCATTATCTCCTAATCCCTTCATTATGCGCATATCATCTACTTTCCAAAAATATATTAATTAACCTTTCATGGTTACCAGTACCATTCAACATATACTTTCAAATACTTTAGGGAAAACAATAGTGTAACAATCCTTATATGTGTCTTTATTCCATAGTACCATTAAATTACCTATACAACATAACTCTTGATAAACATACAATCATTCCACTACCCTCTTAAACCACTGACTGAGCTTCGTCATTTCTTTCATCTCATATATCATTTGTAGTCTTTTCATCATCAACAACATAAATACTACCCATATGTTCATTCTGATTCTCTTAATGAGATTTTCCCTTATGGCATTGGTTTTCATAATGCCCATACATTCCACATGTAAAAAATTTAACCATTGTTGATGTCATAGAAATACCATTATCCTTTTCCATCGTGTTAACTGAACCTTTTCATTTACAATTATTGGCTTTATGTCATTCTTTTTCACACCCAAATCATCTTTCAGTTCCTTTGAAACATTCTCCTTGATGCCTCTTCCCACATGATTTACATGAGAGGAATTGAACTTTATTTCCTCTATGATCGTCATGAAACTCTATCTTTCTCTTATTAGCGGAGTCAGTATACTTAAGAAAGTTGAGATTATTGATCATATTATGAGATTGTTGATTAGGCATAATAATGATGTTTGGACTTCCAGATCCAATTTCATTTGGTTTCTCATGAAGAATATCATTCCATTGTACATCATATCCCCCATTATCGTGAATCTTCCTGTTTCCAACCATTTTCTAAAACCCAAAAAGAATAGTGTGTGTGGCAAAAATCATGCTACGAAAACAGCAAAATAAAGGTGGAGTACCTTCAATATATAACACATTAGGTTTAATTATAATATCATAACCGTAATTCTAAGACTATAACCTGTACGTATACTTAACCTTAGAGACATCCCTAGACATACCTTAGAAATATCTCTAGGGATCTCACTAAAGTCCTCACATCCTAGTTTCCAAAGGTTAACTAAACCTTCACTCTGATACCAACTGTAGAGACCCAAAGCATGAAATACATGGACATTACATTACTTTTGAAGAATATCTAATACATGACAAAAAAACACCTAAAGATCATATTAGTTTAGTGTCTTTGGAAACTCGGAACGTAATCTTCTAGTCATTGTGAAAGATCTTCAACATCTCCCATAAAGTTCTTCACATTTTGGTTTTCTTACCTAAAACCTTTCTTTATATCCCGGGGAAAATAAAACATAAAAAGGGTGAGGTCAAATGCTCATTAAGGGTAATCATAGAGAACAGAAAACAATCCAAAAACATTTGAATGCATAAAATTTAACATAAAATCTAAACATCAAAATCTTGAGAAAAGTCATAAATCTTGGAAGTACGTAAGGAATATATCATAATGGATCATCAATAATGATAAAATATCATGGGAATAAAGCATGTAATTGTGGAAACCATTAAGCACTTGTTATTATTTCCATAGTAGCCAAGGCATTACTGCCATGACCATCTTAGTGGACAAAGTCCCTTTCTGAATCGAGTTCACTCCTTGTTTCAGTCAAGTAAAATTGAACCAGATTAAATTACCGTTCCAGCCATGTCTATCTCATGAGATATAAATCTTCTCCCAATTCATTGGAGGGAGATATAGGTCCCACCCATCTCAAAATGGAATCATTATTTCATGTGCCACAAAATCATAAATCATACATCATAGCATAACCCATGTAATAGAATGAGATTCTTATACATCATGCCATCATAACATAATCCATATAAAAAATGGATATCATTTCATCATAAGAATAATAAAACCATGTAAATAATGGAGACATTATACTTGAAACATAAACATATTAAATAATGTAATTTTTTGATGGAAAATAATTTTGATAAAACACTTGAAATGAATTCTTGAGGAAAATAACCTTTCTTCATCAAAATCATTTTCTTTTCACAAAATGTCATGAAATCTTAAAAGAAAAGGCTTTTGTTGGAAATAATCATGAAATCTTGTAGACGAAGCTTCATGAAAATAAGCCATTATGAAACAGTAAAAATCCGTTCACCCGTATAAGTTAAAAATAACATTCTCCCCGTACTTTTGTTGGAAAAGTCAAAAAGTTCCTCGTGTGGTAATATAAAGTAATATTCCTTCCATAAAATGTGGTAAAATTAAAAAATGGGTAAAAGGCCATTAAACATACATGAAAAAAAAATTAGAAAACAATGACATGGATGATAACAAAAACCCTAGTAAATACTTACGAATAAACAATCTCAGATAAGAGAGAGATTGGAATAATTATCCCTTACCTTATGTCTGATATGCTCGTATGTATCCTAACATCTTGTATAATGATTTAAATAATGTCTTTGACTTATTACAGAATCAAATTTATTGTTCTTATATCATATATAGTTTACTTATTACTTTATATTACCCGTTCTTTAGTAAATTCGATGTAAAACAGCGATTTGGGTAAAATCGTTTCATTTATTATACGTGTTTCAACTTGTTGTTCTTGATATTATTACTTATATCCTGATTTACATAATTCTAGAATATAAAACATGATTTATA
Organism: Viscum album; assembly: GCA_963277665.1. NCBI lineage: Eukaryota > Viridiplantae > Streptophyta > Magnoliopsida > Santalales > Viscaceae > Viscum > Viscum album. The sequence goes on along the minus strand of OY728139.1, from coordinate 112,243,180 downwards.
TATAATTTATATTCAGAATATACATATATATTTATATATGATAGATTGATAAATGGAATGAAATGCACCGTTCATGGAGACGTTAGGTCGTACGTACGCATTAACGCTGTTTTCGTTTCCTTATTGACTTGAATGAAATTAAGTTGATGACATACATATATATATATATATATATATAAATCCATTATAATTATTATGCCATATATTTCATTATTATTAATTATATATACTTTGTAATCATTCATGAATGGTTAACATGGAGAATGAATCTCATCGCGCCGTGGAGATGGTAGTCCGTACGTACACACGAGCGATGATATCATTATCATTATCATGTAATTGTATTGAAGTGTATGTATAATATTTCAGAATCAATATCAAATTACAATAATCATATATAGTTATTTATTTACACCATTATACCCATGCAAGTAAGGTGGTGGTCGCAAACAGATTACACCACGGTGTGGAGACGGTATTCTGTACGTACGCACGCACGGTGATTTTGTTTTCTATAGGATGGATAGAATTTAAAATAGGGTAGTTTAAAATTTATAATAACATATCAGTATATAAGTAATAATTATGTTATTACTTTATAATTAGACAACTAAATAAGAATAAGTGGAAGAAGAAAGAAACTTGAGAGAATCGGAAGAAGAGATTACCTCTTCTTCGACGCACCTCCTTTAAGATTCCTCTTAAGGAAGTAGAGTTGGTCTTTTGATAAGACCATAACCTCAATATTGTTTCTAGGGAAGTGGAGAAGAGAAATGGTCATGGTTTTCCCAAGCTTCAATACTCAAAAGGGTGTGAAGAGAAGAGGGAAGGGGTTCCCTTTTTATAAGGGGGGAGAGGGGCACCTTTGAAAAAACTTAAAATATTATTATATAATAAAGTCATATTCGGTTTATAATAGCTCCAAATTGATTTATTTACAAGATAAAGTGATTATGGGTCGAAATCCTATAAACCAATTGGTTTTAGACAAGTTTAGGTTACTATTGTAACCTTATCTTTTAGATTTAACTCAAAGTTAAATAATTTAACTTTTACCGCGTCTTCTTGTTTTCTTAAATTATATGGTTAGTAAACTTACTATAACTAGCCAAAAAAAACCCAAGTGGTTCATTATTAATATATATAACATTGTATAAGTAATTTGGAAGAACCTTAGATTTTTAAGAATATAATAACAATTAATAATATAATATTAGTTTTAAAAACTATTTTATGTCAATTTTGACACAATTTTGTAATTGATTTTTGACAAAATCATAACATCATGATTAGTTCGAACAAAGTTAATTAAATCAATACTAACATGTCCTATTAATCTATATAATTAGTGTAATTTATATAAAGTCTCAAATTACATTTATTTGGGTATTTATAATATCAATTATTTAAATATTTTGTTATTTAGGTAATTACTGCATCACCATTGTGTCATAAATAACTGAAATTATTTAATGTCTAAAAATTATAAATAAAATAACATTAGATAGGAAATCTTTTCATATTTATAATGAATATATATAGTCGAATTTATCTTATTTATAACCCTATATTAAAAAAATTTAGTTATTAAACTTTGATTTTAACTGTTTTAACTCTTCTTTAAATAAAATAATATTAAATATCCTAATCTAATCCAAGTGTATCTAAATGGCCATATTTTATTCCTAAGGTTGATTTTGGTCTAATTAAACTTATCCAATAGAATTATTACATGTGTTAGGGTAATAATATTATTATTTTTACCCTTCATTACCCTATTTACTTTTAATCGTGGTAAATAAAAGTAAAATGTTACTATTCACCAAAAATTATTTTTATCTTATTCAACCACATTTTACTACTTGATATTAACTGTGTCTCCCAGATTTTTGAAATTCCACTCACAGAAGCGGTAAAATTAAGTTTTATGTAAATTTTCCAATTCTCCTAGGAGGTGGGTAAAAGACGGTGAAAAGTTCAATAAAATTTTAATATATCTAAAATTATTATAAAATGACTCAAATGAATTACATTGAACTTATATAGGTATTATGTATCAATTTTGAACTAAAAAAATTTAAATAAAGTAAATAATTATTTAAATAAAAAGTCGGTTTTTAAATAGTAACCAAGTGTTTTCACTATTCATCAAAAATTGAAGGTTTTCAGAAAAATACCAAAAATTCACCCTAGGTTACTATTGTAACCTTATCTTTTAGATTTAACTCTAAGTTAAATAATTTAACTTTTACTGTGTCTTCTTGTTTTCTTACACTATATGGTTAATAAACTTACTATAACCATCCAAAAAAACCCCAAGTGGTTCATTATTAATATATATAACCTTATCTAGGTCATTTGGTCGAACCTTAGATTTTTAGGAATATAATAACAATTAATAATATAATATTTTTTTAAAAACTATTTTATGTCAATTTTGACACAATTTGGTAATTGACTTTTGTGAAAATCATAACAACATGATTAGTTCGAACAAAGTTAATTAAATCAGTACTAACATGTCATATTAACCTAGAAAATTAGTGTAATTCATAAAAAGTCTCAAATTACATTTATTTGGGTATTATAATATCAATTATTTTAATATTTCATTATTTAGGTGATTACTGCATCACTAGTGTGTCATAAATAACTTAAATTATTTAATGTCTAAAAATTATATATGAAATACCATTAGGAAAGAAATATTTTTATCTTTATAATGAATATTTATAGTCAAATTTATCTTATTTATAACCCTATATTAAAAATGTTTTAGTTATTAATATCTAATTTTAACTATTTTAACTCTTCTTTAAATAAAATAATATTAAATGTCCTATTCTAATCCAAGTGGACCTAAATGGTCATATTTTGTTCCTAAGGATGTTTTTGGTCTAATTAAAATTATCCAATAGAATTAGGACATGTGTTATGGTAATAATAATATCATTTTTACCCTTCATTACCCTATTTACTTTTAACCGCGGTAAATAAAAGTAAAAAGTTACTATTCATCAAAGATAATTTGTATCTTATTGAACCACATTTTACTCCTTGATATTAACTTTGTCTCTCGAATTTTCGAAATTCCACTCACAGAAGCGGTAAAATTAAGTTTTATGTAAATTTTCAAATTCTCCTACGAGGTGGGTAAAAGACGGTGAAAAGTTCAATAAAATTTTAATATATATAAAATTATTATAAAATGTCTCAAATGAATTACATTTAACTTATATAAGTATTATGTATCAATTTTGACCTAATATAAATTTATATAAAATAAATAATTATTTAAATAAAAAGTCAGTTTTTAAATAGTAACCCAGTGTTTTCACTATTCATCAAAAATTGAATGTTTTCAGAAAAATACCAAAAATTTACCCTAGGCTAATTTAGATGTTCCAAATCCAAAAATGAATTCCATTTTGAAAGTTAAAATTTATAAAATTTTAATAAGAGGGTATTACTATTCATAAAAGCTAGTTCATAATAATATTGTAATAATATCTCGTTTAGTGAAACTTGGTATTGCGTATAACGCACGCTATCGTGGAAGGTCGTCATTGCATGTAATAAAAACCAAGTTAGGGTTGCATGTAGTGAAAGATTCATTTGTTGTTGCGTATAATAGAATCCAACCATATTTCATTTATTCATTGAATATATATATATATATATACACTCAATGTTGCGTAAAATAACTTCTATCAAACGTACTAGAAATTGTGTGTAACACGATCCAAGATTAGTGTTGTGTATACTGCAAGCTAATACGGTGTTCCGTATAGAACAAGCTAATTTTTGTGTCGCATACAACAAAATACATCAATGAAATTAAAAAAAATAATTCTCATAAAATCTCGGGTTGTTACAGGTATTTTGTACATGACACAAATGGAAAGAGTGGTGAACAAATATTGTATCTCATATGAATTTAATGTGAGATGAAATCCCCTTACCTTGTGTCTTGACTCTCTATGTACACATACAAGATTCCTATATAATAAATATAAGTTTATAATAATTATTTTAAATAATCATATTCGTATATATATTACCATATATGGTATTATTTTGACATTATATTACCCTCTTGTTAACGATCCAATGTTAAAGTTTCTCTTTGGGTAATATTCGCTATGTTCTTCACATGTGTCCAAATTTGTTATATCGTTTGTCCTCATACTTTTATAATGAATCTAGAATGTATAAAATGATATAAATATAAAGTATATAAATTAAATTTATATTATAATAACCTATATAATAATTAAATATGTAATAGAATACACTTTTCATGGAGACGGTAAGTCATACGTATGCATGAACGTTGTTTTTCATTTTTTTTGTCACATTGAAAGAAAGTATGTAAATGAAATATATATATATATATTAAATTATTAAATTATCATTAATATATCATATAAGTACATTAAACCCATCATTAATACATTCTATGTGGTGTGTGAATGAATCACATCACTTTGAGGGGGCGGTAGTCCACACTTCCGCAAATGAGATTATCGTATTAACGCCAAACGGAAGGTGAAAATACGTGTGTTGTAAAAAGAATACATAAGCTTAAATAAATAATAAATATAATATAATACATATATAAATAGATTTTCCATCATAATTTCCACAATTATTGGTGGTAAATGAGAAATAAACAATCATCGTTTCTTGAGGCAGTAGTTCATTGTGTACAGAAACAGTTTGTTCAAAATCTAATAGATGGAGGTGTGTGTAATTATAGGTTATAAACAATTCATAAAAATATCATATTATATTTTGGATATTATATTTGTCACATAATTAGGTAATAAATATATTTTTGGGGGTGTATAAAGAAAATAGAGGAAATGAGCTTGAGAGAAGACGATACCTCTTAATCGGATAACTCCTTTTGGTTTCGGCCAAATGGCTTCCTTGAGAGAGTTTCTGCCCAAAGGGAGGCTTAAAGATCAAAATTAGGATTTTTTGGGATGCTACATGGACATATCTTGGATGAACATTAAAGGTTTTAGAAGTTTGATGAATGGGTAGAGGTGGTGGCCTTATATAGGGAAGGAAAGTGACTCACATGGAGTTTTTAGAAACAAATTAGGTGTGCACTTGTTATTACCAAAAAAGTGTCTTAGAAACAAACAAAACTAAATACATTAAGGTTTATGGCCGAAATATTTATAGAAAATGGGCGTTAAAAATTATCTAGGTCATTTGTGCCCTTAATTTAACGGTTTTGTCTACAATTAAGCTTAATTTGTCCTTAACCGCTGTGATTAATTTTAATCACTTTTATTAATCATTTTGGTAAAACATTGACATGGTATTATGTGAATAAAAAAATTATACTTAATATAATGTTTTATATTAGATTTTTTAAATTTCAATAATAGAAGCTGGAAAATTAAGATTTCTGTTAACCCCGCAGACAAGATGAAATAAAGGGTTTTTAAAGTAGGCAAAAGTTCAAAAGTTTGTTATGATTTTATATTCAGTTTCAATGTGAAATTTATTATAATGAATCAAATTGTATTAATATATGTAATATTCATATAATTTTAATTTAAAAATATTTATAATATCATTTATCATTAATAATTAATTAGACAAAAAATGAAGTTTTTAACTAAAAAACGGTATTTTTCACTATTCATCGAAAAACGACGTTTCTCAGAAAAATCCCAAAAATTCACCATAGGATAATTTCAATGTTATGAATTACAAATTGAAATTTATTTTATCCAGATGAATTTTTAAACTTGCTTAAAATTACTTTTATAATTATTGGATATTCCTTCAAGAAAACAGAATTTTTAACATAAAAGGTCTTTACCAAAAATATTATCTTTTATTATCAATATGTTTTATTTATATAAAACAAAAATATTATAAAATTAATTATTACTAAGTTTAATGACTAGGTTATAATTGTAATATTTAAATAACTAAAACAATAAAATGATATGTTTCATTGAAACCTAGTGTTGTGTGCATTTTACGCCAAGTTGTTATTGTGTGCTGCACAAGGCAAGTTGGTATTACATGTGAAAGGAATGTTTGACATACTGTTTATATATATATATATATATAAAGAACTATTTATATTTTCATGTGAAATAAAAAATATTGAAAAGTTAAATTAATTTTAAAAATAGTAATTCTCAAAATCTCAAGGTGTTACAAATAGAATCCTTTCGCAAAACAATCCCATCCAAGTTACCACCCCTTTCCCTGGGGGTCACTTCCCCCAATACCTACCACACAAACAAAAATGAGGCAATATCACTATATTTTACAATCCTATGTCTACTTCAAGGTTAACAATGGGTAAACTTATAATATGGCTAATTGGAACCACAATCCAATGTCAACCTTTTGGGTGTGGAACACTATGTCTAGCACTCCATGAGTATTTGGAGAATCATTCCTTATCCCAAAATTGTATATCAATCGAATAAATAACATAAATTACAACATCACATGTTTCAAAATATTGCAATTAATTAATTTATCAACCAATTAATCAAACTAAAAAAATTTATATTAATGTCCTTCCATTAATTAATTCAAGAATTAATTAATCATCAATTCCATTTGTTTTTTCAAAAACCAACTAATCACATCAATTCCATTAGTTAATTCAATAATTTAATAATCAAACCAATAATATTAATTAATTCCCAATTAATTAATATAATAAATTTCATTATTCAATTAAACAATTAACTAATCAAATCAACAACAATAATTTATTCAAAAATTAATTAATCACATCAATTCGACTAGTTAATTAAAAAATTAACTAATCACATAAACAACATTACTTAATTCAATTATTAGTTAATCATATAAATTACATTAATTAATCCACCCATTAATTAATCTACTTCATTCAATTCAGTCATCACAATAATACCCATTAATTAATTCACCAATTAATTAATCTAATTCATTATATTGCATCGACACCATAATCCCCATTAATTAATTCATCAATTAATTAATCCAATTCATTCAACTTCACCGTCAAAAAAACCCCATTAATTAATTCACTAATTAAATAATCAAATTCATTCAATCACATCATCACAACAATCCTAATTAATTAATTCACCAATAAATTAATCTAATTAATTCAGTTTCACCAACACGATAATACCCATTAAAAATTAACCAATTAATAAATCTAAATATTTTAATTTCCTAAACACAAAATTCCCCAATAATTTATTCACCAATTTAATAATATAATTCATTCGATTTCATCAACAAAATAATACACATTAATTAACTCACCAATTAATTATTCACACTAATAATGTTAATTAATACACAATTAGTTAGTCATATTAAATCCATTCAATTAATTCAAAAATTAATTAATCATTTCAAACCCATTAATTAATTCCAAAATTATTTACTCACATTCAATAACTTCAATGAATTTAATAATAAATTGATCGCATTAATCCCATTATTTAATTCCACAATTAATTAATCACATTAATTACAACAACTAATTAACCAATTAAATTTTCACATCAATTTCATTAAATAATTCCAAAATTAATTAATAATCTCATATCCCTTCAATTAATTAACTAATTAATTATACACTTAAATTCCATTAATTAATTCCATAATTAATTAATCTGAATCAATCCCTTTAATCAATTCACCAATATATTGACCACATTAATTCCATTAATTAATTCCAAAATTAATTAATCATATTTAATCCCCCCAATTAATTCACCGATTAATTATTTACATAAATTCCATTAATGAATTCAATAATTAGTTAATCGCATTCAATCCCTTCAATTAATTCACCAATTAATTTCCCACTTTAATTATATTAATAAATTCCACAATTAATTAATCACATTAAATCTATTTAATTAATTTACCAATTAATTGTCCACATCAATTCATTTAATTAATTCTAAAATTAATTAATCGAAGTCAATCCCTTCAATTAATTCTCTAATAAATTATTCATATCATTCTATTAAATTAACTCACCAATTATTTTTTCACACCAATTTCATTAATTAATTCACTAATTAATTAATCCTATCAATATTGTCAATTGACTTATAAATTAATCAATCACACCAATTTTATTAATTAATTAACCAATTAATTAATCACATAAATCTGTTTAGTTAACTCACCACTTAATTGATCAAACCAATATCAGTAATTAATTCTCTAATTAATTAATCATCTGAATCCCATTAATTAATCCACCACTAAATTATTCATATCAATTCAATTAACTAATTAACCAGTTAATTAATAAATTCTACAAACAAACAAATCCCCATAATTAATTCAACAAATTAAATTTTCCAGGTCAACAATTCCAAATGCCAGATTAATTTATTAATTAATTGTTCCCACTAAAAAAATCAATAAAACCAATTAATTCAATAATTAATTACTAAATATCTACCAATTAAATATCCCCAATTAATTCATCAAATAATTATTTTTTCTCTATCAATTTAATATCCACAATTAATTCATAGATTTAATCTTCTGTCTCTATAAATATAACATCCTCAACTAATTCATCAATTAGTTGTTCCATCTCTATCAATTCAGTATCCCCAATTTCACATATTCCAAAATTAATTAATCTTCCCAATTAATTAATTCAATGTAGGAAAAATCAATTTCTAATCATAGAAAATGAATTATAAAATTACATACATGTAATACGAATCATGAAATTATGATTTTACTTGTATACACCTATCTAATTTCATTGATAAATGCTCACTAATGGAAGAATCCCCAATTTGAAATGATTGAATCAATAATGGGATGAAGAAAACTATCAACTTATAAAACCTAGATCCATGACCAAATTAATCTAGATATAAAAATCCTAGATCTATACCTAAAACCAATAGAGGAAACCATCACTAAAAAATATAGGGATAAGAATAGGAGAATAATAGTAAAACAATCATGATAAGATTCACTTATCAGGGAAGGTACTGATCTTTAATCTGGACATTGAATCACCAAGAAACGTGGTCAAGAGCTATAAGAATTTATCTGAGTGCCTCAAAAATTTATAGGAATTTTAGGAAAATTATTAGGGGTGAATTTTGGAAAAATATAGGGGTTTATATATTTTAAAATCTGATTTTTTGTGTTAATTAGAAACAGGAACACTGTTTTCTAGGAATAAGTACATAGTTTTCCAAATAGTTCACCTTAACCATGTGCCTCTTCTAGGGGTTTCATGGTTTCTACTTTTTTGGTACAAGGTTGGAAAAACCATGCGTCAACCGTGCGAATCACCTTTATATTGGTTAACAACATGTTTTGGTCAAGGGAAAACAGTTTGTGCATATCATTTTCCAACCGTGCACTACCGAGTATCCTTAAAAAGTATCAATTTCTCTCCCAAACAAAAAATAACATAAAATTAGTCAAAAGAGTACCTAAAACAAGATTGATACATTTTTATAAAAGGTCAGGTTCTTACATTAGAGTACCTTGGAAAGTATTTCATAGATATGTAATTAGTACCTGATGTTTTATTCAACTTAGTTGTTTTGTTAGGATGTCTGTCATTGTTGAAAATTATCTGGATTATGATATGGTTTTATCGTCTTCAATGCCTAGTTTCAAGCCTGTGTATTGGTTGGTATGTAACTCCCTTAAGAGAGTATTTGGTTGTTTATTTTTTATGTTTTTTAGTTTTTCACCATTTTTTACTATGTTAGGTGGTTGTTCTCCTCTATTGAAAACATTTTTGAGTGGTAACACATAAGGTGTTAGTCTACTGGACCCCTTTTTACCTTCTCTTTGGGTTTAGTTTTAATTATAATATTTGAGAACTATTTTTTATCTATATAATATAATGGGATAGACATTGTTTACCTTCCCTTTTTTTCAGAAGTCATGGTAGTGTTAGTGAGGATTTTATAAGAATTATGGAGCTATAGTGTGGTCTTAGCCTTTCAATAGTTCACCATGCCTTAGTGGTGGGTGTGATGGTTTATTTTTTTCAATGATTGGTGGGTGGCCATGTTTTTCTTGGTTAACCCAGGCTAAAAAACATATTTCCATGTATTTTTATGGTTTGTTTCGTATTTTGTAGTTTCCTTTTAGAAATGGGAAAATTGGAACAGCTAGGTAAGGGTGTTGTGCTTTGAATGGTGCCATATAGGACCACTTACCAAAAACATGAAGATGACATCACCACACCCATGGTCTTAGGAATGGTAAGGTAAAAATTCCTCAGATATCGAAAACACACCCTATTACAAGTTGTTTAATATGAAATGATAAATAATTCCACAACCATGGTTTTTCTATGGTGAAATCCATGGTGGAAGTGATTCTAGGTATATAATAGAAAAAATAACTACCATATTCCATAAATATTGAATGTTTTTAAGGGGAAACATGTTCACTATAATAGGGGGCATAAATGTGGTTTTATACAACATATTTCTCTATAAATCAATCTTTACACACTCTTTAATTATTCCTTCATTTTCTAGATTCTCTAAAAAACCTAGAGAGTGGTTGAGAGATATTTCTAATATATGTTATTCTAGAGGATGTTATCACTAGTAAGTGTTGTTTATATCATCCCTGGAGAATCATGATAGATTTATTTTGGATTCAAACCCTTGGTTCGTGGAGAATTTAACGGTTTTTGTTCAACATGCCTTTCTCTCTTTCCTTACGAATTACATATTTTTTATTTTATTTTTTGAATATTTTTGTTTTGGGGATGAACCTATGTGTAGTTATTTGTGGTTAATTGGTTATATTTTCTAGTAAATATTCCTTCAGTTTTAGTGGTGTTTTATCCTTGATCATCTATTCTTGTTTGAAGTAGGATAAAGTTATAATCATTGTTAGTGATTCGTTACTTCTAATATTATTTTATATGAAATCATAAAGATATAATCCATTAACTCTTTTGGTGATGGTGAAATCAAACTAAATAAATATAAAAATGAATTAATTAATGAAAATTGGATTTGTTTATAGAGTTTTCATGTGTTTCCACAATAATAATGGTTTTCCTATTTTTTATATATATTATTTTATCTATATTTATTCATTGAATGTGTATGTTTTCTATATTATGGATTTTAGTTTTTTATATGATCAAATTGGTTAATGGATGTAATGATGAAAATTATTGTTGAATAAATAAAAAATATTCCATTAATTATTATTGAATATAAATAACAATGAGGAATGTTTAATGAAATAATTTGAATTAATTTGATGGAAATCAAATTATGTTTTAGGCATGTGTAATTGAAATTGTTATTCCTTAAAATTTGATAAATTGTATGTTATGCTTGAGTTAATGTTTAGATAATTTATATTTTTTTGTAGTTAATTCCTTAAGTTGTATATGGTGGTATCCTGTGAAAAATAAACCCTTGAATGAAAGATATTAAAGAACTAGTTGTATAATAATGATAATTTTTTGGGGTAGAGTAATCCTACTTCCCAATAAATGATGGAGGCCTTGTTTTTAGGGCCCAGTTTTCCTATTGAATTTTGTTTCTTTTATTTCTACCCTATGTGATTTATTTGGATGAGGGACCTTGAAATGAGATGTGATGTGATCCGAGGATAGTAATGTTTAGATGGGACATGGGTGGAGAGGCCTAGGATTGGGGAAGAACATGGTACCTATAATGGAGGGATGGATGCATATTTTCATGTTTATATCAATGATGGAACTAATACTTATGGAATGATTTGAAACCAGGAATTCTAATTATTGAATATAAATCCTATATTCCTTATTAATAATGAATATCATATGGCCTAATGGTCGGGTTAATATTTTCTACAGGTCTTTCCCCATTAGTTCAAGTAGTTGGTTAACCTTTTTTGCCTTAATTTTATGGTAGAACAGGATGATTCCTAGAGTACCTGTAACTTTTTTATTATAATTAATGATAAATAATTTAATCATTGGGGTAGGATCAGGAATATAATGTTCAATGAATAAAATAACTGAGGAATTATGGGTTAGGTAGGATTATGTCTAAGGGTATGGACTTCAGGTAATAATTAATGAAATTAGTAATGGAATAATGATTATTTAAATATAATAAAATTATCTAATTAAATTAACAAATGTTTAATGAGATGAATAAAATGGATGTTTCTTTCAATTCTTCTATACTTAGAAGATATCTAGTCATTAGATATGGTATTTGGGTGTTTGGGAGATGGAATATTTAGCTGAGCCTAAGACTATGTATATTCCTATATTGTGATTTGATATATATAAAATATTTTATGTGATTTCATAGATACCCCAACCATATAGATAGTGAAATTGGTTCCTTTTCAACTCTGAGAGAGTGTTTTCCCCAAAACCTAGTATTTTGAAGAGTATATGAATGAATTCCCCTTCTTACCCCTATATTTTATTATGGTAGTATTATGTGTTGGTATACATGGTGGTTGTATTTACCCATATATGTTTGAAGCTATTCGTAATTACTTTTATATATTCCAAATGCTTGTATCTCTAGATATAGTCTCCTAAAAAGTATTATATTCTTTTCGATAATGGTTTTTGATGACTTGAGGTATAATACACAACAAATGAGCTTTGGTGGATCATTGAAACTACTAGGTTACAATATAGAGATGTGGATGGGATTATGATATGATGTGATTTGTGGGGTGTTTGGTACATGATGATGAGATGATGTGATTCATGGGGTTTGGGGTATGATATAGTCACCCATTTATCTTTGGGATAGCTTACTTTTGGAGAGAGAGAGTTAAATCAGGATGTGGGTCATTTGGGAAGGATGGAAAACTAGTGGGGAAGTGGTAATGGGTATCTTTTTTGATATTATATTTCATATTATATGATTATTTTTATGTAATAATAATTTTAGAGTGATTCCATGAGGCTTAAAAAATAATATACAATATTGTTTGATGAGTTTTCTTCACTTGTTTCTTCACTGCACTTCTGTATTATTTGTTTACCAATTTATATAATACACTCCAAGGAGGATATTATTGAGTATACATGTCATGATAACCCTATATATATAAACATATTTTTAGGTCCTCATGATCGGGTTGGTGTCATGTTGTACATTATTAGCTTGTGCAGTAGTTTATGAGTGGTTTGGGCTTTGAGGTTGTTGCCTATTATATTATTTTTGGTACTTGTACCCTATTTTGTAGTTGTTAATTAGTATGAAATTATAAGAATATATTGGGATCTCTCTATAATTATCTATGAGCATAATTTTTTAGGTGTTTCTATATTATATCTCATATATCAAATTACAGTTGGTAATGCCTCTAATTTGTGTGTATGATATACCCTCAGTGTTTTTTACTAAACCTAGCCAATTGGAGGTTAATTAAAGTGACATTATCTCCCTTATCTCCTTATTTTCCTAGTAGGGTTACCTTCGAGGGAGGTGGTTGTGAAAAAAATATAGTCCAAAATTCGGATATTTATGAAAGTATAAATTATTGGGAATAAATTTCAGAAAACATGATTTTTTATGTGATTTTGCACCATATATATTTTTATTCAATAAATCAAAAATAACACAATGTTGGTCATTTGGAATGTGGGTGGTCTTTTTAGTCCTTGGGGTATATTATTTATACCATAGACATTTACATCATTTTAAGTTTCATTGATTATAAAAAAATGATCTAAAAACAAAAAGCAACAAAATTATCATGTATTGAAATGTTTTGACCTAATGTGTGGAATTCAACACATTAGTATAGTGACACAAAATTTTTTCAATGTAGGCATCGAATATCTATTATATATCATTTAATTTTCATAATTCATGGCATCTATAACTAGGGTATAATGACTATATTTTTCTTTCTGATATTTATTCTTTCTATCTCTATTTGGGTTAAAAATATTAAAAATTAAAAAAATCATTCTAGGATATTCATATTATGTTTGATGCATGGTTTTCACCTAGTACATCCATCTTTTCGCCTTGAGAAAAATAAATAAAATCTCAGGTATTTTTTGATGAAAAACACATCTTTATACTTAATGGGTCATAAATGAAGGGTGTCTGTGAATTTAAATAAAGAATTAGACTTTTCAAGGGATATTCTTGTGTATTTTTCGTATGTAAACCTGTTTTAATGGGTTTCATGATTTTAGGACGTGATTTCATTGTTTTGAACATTTTATATTGAAATATTATTCTTTAGAGAAATTTAATTATGATATTTTTTAGTGTGTAATTTATTTGGGGCTATAATGAATCAATTTTGGAGTGTGATTAGTAAAAAAGATTATAATTTTTATTGAAGTAAATTACTGTTTATAAAATCCTAGGTTAATAAATTGAATTATTTAAACTTCATTTTCATCATATGTGTAATTCTTATTTAAAATGTTTTAATATCATACCATTTAAAAATCAGCTTGCAAAAAAGTATCTTGTATTGATTTAAACTTTTAAATTTTATGATCACATTTGTTGATTTTTAGGGAATGTTGATTTTCTAGAGAATGGGATATTCAAAATGAAATTTACCATTTCAATCATTGAATATAATGTACATTGGGTAAAGAAAAATGAACAATGTTGAAATATAATAGATTTATAGACAACAAATCTTGTCCAATTAAGTTTAAATTATAACTAAATATATAAAACATCATGAAGATACTTTTATTCATGTTTATTCAAGGGTAATTTTGGTTTTGAAAGGTGATATAGGTGGACCATGTTGGATTTTAAATTTTGGTAAATATCTCATATCCCCAAATATCATCCACTTTTTTCTATTATAACATAAAAAATTAGTATCCAACGGTTCATAAATTATATCATTTATTATATGATATCTTGGTTAACATTTTCTTATAATATATGATATCTTAATTTTCTCATCTTTAAGGATTTTAAGACTTGTAAATTATGAGAGAGAAAAACACACATGAAAACATGTGAATGATGGAAAATCGATTCTTTACCATGTTTCCCCCATCCTTTAGCCTAATATAAAGAGTTGGATAACTTATACAATGACATGCTTAGCTAATAGGCCTCCAAGAATATATATTTAAGAATGATTTTATGGATTAAATTGGGTTATTTATCTTCTTTTAGTTCATGTAATTTTATGCTTCCATTTTCCTATTATAAGTGCATTCTTCTTATGTTTGTTTTTCAGACTCACAGTCATTTACTAATTAAAATTATTACTAATTCTTAATCATTCTTCATCATATCATTAGATATTTGATTTAATTTTTTATATGTTCTGAAACTCTTTCAATAATTTTTGAGTGATAAATATTTTATTTTTTGGCCTTCCTTAATCCCACTCTTATAAGTCAAATTTCAAAATATATTTATATCATTATATAAATGGAAGGGTACCCATCTTTTGATTTAATTTTATCATGTTTCATGAGTTATATTGGATGTTATTTTAGAACAATTTAACCACTAATTGATTCATTAATTTCAGAGTCACTTTTGATGACTTGTTTTCTTGTTCCTTATCATCAAATTTAAAAAAATATTTTATGTGGCAATATGATTCTATATATTTGAGTGATCATGAAAATTATCCTTTGTGTGATTTAGTGACAATACTTTAATTTTTTTGGGGTTAAATCTTCTAATTATTGTGAGTCTTTTTATCTCATTAAATAGATATTTCTTCAAATTAATGATTTTAAATTTCCTAATGAAAAAGTCCATCAAATTTGGGCTTTATCGCAACCTAGGATTAACCATTCTTTATTTAGTGTTTTGATTCCAAAAAAAATGTGTTTTTTCATTATCTCAACTCACTATAAATAGTGATGCACTTCAAATCCAAAACCATTAAGAATATCAATGTATCCTAAGGTTTACTTCTATGTTCATTGTGGTTTCAACACCCTATATGTACTGCAATATTCTACTTTACCCTATAGATTAAATTTTGGGTAACATTACAAGAATCTAAGTTGTTACATGGTAGGTATGATAATGTACTTTTTTTATTCTACCTTGAATTGTGATTGAATTGAGACAAAATTTGAATTTATTAGTTAATTATGATATAAAAATTTTACGTGTTAGAATTATGATGTAATTGAAATAAACCTTATGAAAAGTTCAATGGGGAATATGGACTATGGGTTAGTCAAATCTCTATCATGGAGTCTTATTACATACCTAGTAAAGTGTTGGTTCACTATATATAGATCTATTATTAAAAATGTTTGGATTATTTATTCCATATAATTTTGAACCATTATATTCAATGTTTTCATCTAACATATGTATGATATTAATTATTTAATTTTTTTGATTATAATTAAATTTTAACTTGTGTTAATAATGATGGGTTTCCTATAATCATCATATGATCATATGCATTAGAAGACAACCCAAAAACCTAGGATTTCCCTCTTCAATTAATTAATGCAAGAAATAATTTAAAAAATACATGTTATTCAATTGAAGTGGAGACATTTATTTCTCCATGTAATAGAATAATTTAGGGTGACTACAAGGATCAGTTAATGAAATTATCATACCTTCAAGAGAGTACACCATCGAATGGATCCATGAATAATTCATGTGGATGCCTGAAATCTGAAGGGGTGATATTTCCTTCTCCAAATAAATCAATAGACTAGTATTGGGAGGAGATATTAGTAGAAGCTCATTCACATCACAACACACTGACACCCATTAAAAGAGGATCACATCCAATAATATAACTAAATCATGAGGCATATTAAACCCATCATCTAAATTTTTTAATATTTAAGTGTTGTTCATCAAAAGTTTTCAATGAATTTACAACAAAGAATTTAATGCATCATAGTTAATTGTATCTGTTATATATTCCATTTGGGTGAAACAAATAACACATATATTTATCATTTATATATATATTATATTTGTGCATCTCAAGCATAAAAATACATGCATTATATTAATTATAAAACATACACAATATATGTCTTAAATATACACCTCATGCATCATATTCATGTGCACATTAATAAGGTGAAACTAAATTTTAGTGCACATCCATAAATATCATACTTACACTATAATATCATAATCACATTATTAAAAACAAAAAAAAACTCTTTGAAAGTCCATCCAACTCTTTTTCATATTGTTTTTCATCAAACTCCCTTAATTATGGAAAAACACATTGTCCAACATTTTATCCTTATCTAAATGCCTAACTGTGTGATCCTATAATAATTAGAACCACTAAAAAACTAAGAAATTCTTATTTCATATATATAATCAAATAGTGGACTCTTGAAAAGCATCATTCATACTCATGCTACTAAGGTGTATTGTGTGATCTCCATCAAATATACTCATATCCCTATTCAAAAATGTCCACAAAAATATGTATCATATACATCATATGTACACCTATATATTAATTTTTTCAATGAAATGGAGTAACCATGAGACATGAAATATGTAAATATAGTATAGAAAACTCATGTTTTATTAATTATTAGAAATAGACTGGCCCCATATTTGAATAAATCACACATTATTCATCAAATGTAAAAGTACATAACATGTTACTCATTCAAGTAGTTAAACACAAAAATAGTTTTTCAACTAAGAATTTTAGTGCATTTTTTCTATTTAATTATTGAAAGGTCTAGTTGCCTTTTCTTATTTTAAATATAGAAAAATATCATATGTGTTTCACTTCTTCTAATGACATGGTCTATAACATACTCAACTGTAGAATCCCATCCCAAAATACAACTAAAACGATAGCCAGACCAGTAGAAACACGACCTCATGTATGTCCCCCTATATGATAGAGGATATTAAATAATAGCAAGGGTGTAAACATAGTTCAATGGGGAGACTATACCCTCAATATTAGACAACACTTCTATAAACATATATCAAAACTCAGATAACAGTGTAAGCAGTATTAAGAAATAATCAAAATAAGTGGAAGACATTTTTAATAGTAACTTAATAAAGAAAATAGTCAACACTAGTTTATACAATTCATGCATGTCATATGATGATACATATCTAAAAGCATTAAATATTTATAGTGTGATTTAGAATTTAGTAGAAGAATAAATAAAATATTGCAAACCAAAATGAAATCACCATGATCATCCTGAGCTCTAGATTGGTTCTTTTCTCCCAACATCCAAATACAAGAAATACAGAAAAAGTAAGGTCTAAATCCATACCAATAATTATGTCTACTTAGGCACCAAAGATACCCAATAAGGGTGTGAAATATAAATCTCTATAAGCTGGCACCCATAGTGATGAGCCCAAACCAACTAGTGCTATAAAAACTAACATTGCTAGTAGATATCGAATAAGAAAGGAATTAATCAAAAGTAAACATCCTTCATATGTAGGCACTCATTTAATATATTTTTCATTTAATCACAATTTAAACATTTAAATTAATTTAGTTTATATGTCTCTATATTCGGTTCAAATCTGGAATCCCCTATAAAACTAGAAGCACAACAGATGACTTAGAAGTCTATCTAAAAAATGCAAGTCTTGAAAGAATACATGCTTGTTTTTTGGCTTAGAATATCCATCATAAATCATTTCATTAAATATTTATTTATAACTAGTTCTTGTCCATAACATTCCTTAGCTGGAATTTATGTATCACTCTGGGTATAATTTCCATCGACACCCTACAAGCCCATCTCTACAAACCTTTATGGAACCAGGTATCACTCTAGTTGTGGTATAAGTTCACATCACTTTGCCTATACTTGAAGTTCATATAGGTAAGCCCCGAGTATCACTCATGACATATCGATAATGCCTCTTGATCCCTTCGATGGCAGTCTGATAGAGAAAATATTTTTAGTTAATTTATGTTGAATATAATTGTTTTAAATCCCAATGAAGTTTTCATTTATGATAAAACGCCTCATTTTATGATATTGGTGATATTTTGAGATTAATAATAAAAATGGCCCATTTTTTATTTTAAACTATTTTAAATTATTTCTGTATTTTGGCCATAACATTTTCTACTCTAATCCAAATTGAAAAAATATTCCTTTTACAAATTCTATCCATATAGGGATTCATTTAATCCTTCTTTGCCAAAAGATATGTTGACCATATGGATGCTCAAAAGAAGTTCACAAGTGGGACCATGAAAACTATTTATATATCTATTGAGTTTTGGTGTGGGGTTCATAATTCGTTCATGGTGGGCCCAATTGTGGTGACATTTAGTGGATAGATGCCCAAGATGTTTTGGAACATCGTTCATGAAGGCTAGTCCATGTGAATTGGCTATTTTAATGAACATTAAAGCATTATAATATGGATTTTTTCGATTTGGAGAGTCTGACTAGGCATAATAAATTGTTAGAGTAAAACGAGAATACCACTTGGAATAATTGTCCAAATACGCTGATCTTTTTAGGGGAAACAAAAAAGATAATTATGCAAAACATTCAAGAAGGGTGTAATATGTTATGATTTTATTTAATCGGGCTACAATGGGTCAAAGATTGGAGGACAGATTCTAGATATAAAATGAGGGGAGCTCATCCCTCTCAAAGCATCTCATTCCATCCCATTCCTTCGAGGACATCAAGGAGGAGAACTTTTCAGATTTCTCCCTTTTATTTATTAATTTTTCATAGATTTGTAATTCCTTATTCTTCCCCATTCATCTCAATTACCTTTACCATGCTGGGATAAACATTTAGAGTTATTGGGGAAGGGTTGGTTTTCTATTTTACACTGCTTGAGTTCTTGTATGTAATTGAATGAAATTTCTTTCTTCTTCAAAGTTTTTTTCAATTTTATATAGCATATTTTATTATAAATTGCGATAATTCTTGAATTTTAATTTCTTTATTTATTTTTTCCTTGTTAAAATAATCATTATATCCCTCTACTGATTTCTGGTTTATATACGATGGAATAGACCAGGGATTAGTGGTGAAGTACTCGACAATCATCATTACATGTAAAAGGGGTAGTGAATGTTCTTGATTGTTTGGGTAAAAAAGACCTGATCAGGTATTTCACATGTCAACTGAGGATATTCAATACATATATTTTCCACATGGAAAGAGAGTTGAAAAAACAGAGATCTTGGTAAGGTTTTCTCTCACCATCAAAGCTTCACCAGGGAAGTAAGAGGAAACGATTGTGGAAACTCATTTTAATCATCTAAGAAGATAAGGATAGAATTAAATTGAACAAGGATAGCATTACAATTGGAAAACCAACCCCTACTTAATAACCCTTTTAATATCATAGTTTTTAATCCTTTGAATTTCAAATTTCCTTTCAACAATTTTCCTATTAATTTATTCTAAAAACACACCATTTTCCCCTCGTTTAAAATGGAGAAATTGTTTTGTGTGCACTTCTCTTCAGGATACTTACAAAGGTTAATCACTAGACTATACTTAGGAAATAAAAAAATTGTTTTTGCATACCCTATGATAGGAATGCGGAAAACATGGCACAGTTTCCGGGGAGGTAGTGCCACAATTTATTTGTAAATATTTGAATTTTACAAAATTTAAAAAAAAATTAAAAAAACTATTAAAATGATGATTTCGAATGATTATTTATTTAATTAATTGATCAATTACTAACAAGTTCAAGAACCAATTATTGAATCATCTTAGTCTATAGAGTATAGAGTTTCTTTCTAGGCTAAAAAACTTTGGGGAGCTCGAATCCAAGTCATTAGTGATGATGAATTCAAATATCACATTCAAAACCTTAAAGAGAAAATAGAATACCCAGTGTTGGAGGGCTTAGACATAGAATTAATTGAACTCCAGGAGTATTTTGTAGACATTTATCAATAAATGGTTGAGTTACAAAATAATATTTCTTAGTTGAATCAACAAGATGACAAATAACACAAGGATCTTGAAGCTCAATTTGAAATAATTAGTCAAACAATTAAAAACCTAGAGACCACAATAGAGTGGATAGCGGAACAAGTACATGAATCCTAGGATCAAAAACTAAAGATATAATAAGAAACAGAACCAAAAAAATTTACGGAAAAAGTTTCCCCACAAATCCTTCAAGTTAAAGAACCCATTTTGGACTTGATGAAATAAAAAATGATCTATTGAGCCCAACTCAATCAATTTTGGAGGAGGTTGATAAAGAAGATTTAGATATTGATATAAATATGGGATATTAAAAAGATCTGGATAAATTATGGAATAAGTATGAGGAACAACATTATCCAACTATTCCTCATAATGTAGAAGAGTCACCAATATTGAAGGAACAAACAACCCTAGTAGTGGAATTTGAAGAGAAGATGGAAGAATATGATTGCCCACCTCAATTTACGAAAATTCAACTACAAGTGGAACCTCCCATTGAAGAAGTAATTAAATGCGAACAAACCCCGGGAGATGATGTTTTATTGAACTCATTATCTTTTGATTTTTTTTGAAACTGAATTGAGTATTACCTCCCCTTGTTTTTATTTTTTTAGATTTAGCCAACACGTGTATTTACTTAGAGGGAGAATATTCCTCTGAAGAGGAACATCTTGAGCACCCTAAACCTGTTGAAAATTAATTGGAGGGAGTACATGAGAATATCAAAGTGGATTTTCTATAGGAAAA
This sequence comes from Viscum album, assembly GCA_963277665.1. Classification (NCBI taxonomy): domain Eukaryota; kingdom Viridiplantae; phylum Streptophyta; class Magnoliopsida; order Santalales; family Viscaceae; genus Viscum; species Viscum album. The sequence goes on along the minus strand of OY728139.1, from coordinate 112,221,525 downwards.
TGAGACACAAGCTTCTTACATTGGAAGGGAAGAATTTTATATTCATTCTTCATACTTAATTTTTTTTCAAAGAGAATTAAATTATGAAATTCCATTTGATTATTATATTAATGAAACATTCCTTGAGAACACACTAGTGAATGAAGAAGAAATTTTGCAGGTGGAAACTAAGAAAGAGGAGGACTCATTCATTGTCCTTACCCCACTATGCATGTTGTATCTCATTGCAATGGGGGTGTACATGGTATACTATATCCATGGAGTCCTCAAGAAAAAGTAATAAGTTCATCCTAGAAATAAATATATTTGTTGGGTCATGATCAAGAAAATTAACCCACATCCGATTGAGGATAACCAATTACAACTCCCATATAGAGGCAGTCAAAACCCAGGTCCCACTTGGGGGGATTAAACCAAGATTTATCCTTATTTTATCATTTAAATTCTATTTTCATTTCATTTAATAAATTTCTTATGTTATGTTTTTACCTTTTTAGGTTTTCAAAGAGAAACGCTTATAATCCTAACTCAACATTGCATTTCTAATAAGTCTGGTTGTAGCTCTCCTTTGTATTTTCTTACATGTTGTGATTCATTTTCAAAAATTCTTACATGTTAAATCCATTTGAATTAATTGAGTAAACTGCATCAATTATGTGTGGTGGAGGGAACCTTTGTTGTTTAGTATTTTCGTTTTATGTTTGGTCTATTATTTGCATTAAAAAAACCATTTTTTGTTTTTCAGATATTTATGTGTTTATTTTGTTAAAATTTAGTGTGTTGAAAAAACTTTTGAGCTGAAATTATTAAAATTTTTATATTTGAAACCCATGTCAATGATTGAACCAATATATTCCTTGAAACTGGGATTAAATGAATTCTCGAATGACTTTTTTTCTAGTTCAAATATTTTTGAATTTCATGAATAGTACTCCAATTTTTAAATCACATGCAACAACTCACTGTATTTATTTTTGAAATCACTTTCTTATTAGGCTTCTTTACCATTTTTTCATATTCATTACATTCACCTCATTTGTTGAAAGAACTAGACCAAGCTTGCTTTAACTATAATTTTATTTATTCCTGTCATATCTTGAGGGTTTGAGGTATTTGTGTTTTAAATTATTGAGGTATTTATTTGGTTTTAAGCCCCATTTTAAAAATAATACTTTTTATTATTTCCTAACATATAAATTAATCCATATATCCATTATATTCCATGAATATCCTATTAGGTTAGCAACATTACAACCCAATTTTCGCTATCCAACCTGCTCTTGAAGTAAAATTGAATGTTCTAGTTGAACTTAAATGTGGGGGAAGATGTCTTGTGGTTTAATACCTCATTTGGTGATTCTTTTGGTGGAAAATAAAATTTTGGGAAGCTGATGTTTCTATTGAAGAGTTCATTTTGTAAAAATATATGCCTTTCTAGATCTTTCATGATAAAAGAAGTTGTGCCTTTCTGAAGCTTCCAAAGTAGAAAACAAGTTGTGCCTATTTGATGATTTAAAGAAAAAAAAATATGTTTGAAAATAAATTTTTGGGGGTGAAATGCTAAATGGAATGAACATTACTTGAGTTCTCCTGATGATAGATCCGATTTTCTACAATGGGGAAGAGAAGGAGACCATGTTTGAGTGAAATTTAGAATCTTTCAATTTTTCTTCAAAAACAGCCAAGCCCACCTTTTTCGGCCTCAAAATTTTTAACATCTAAATCCAACCAACCAGAAGACACATAACAACCCTGAAAAGATCTCATGAGAATCACATGTCCTTGAATCACAACAGGTGTAGATATAGGTTTTTATCAAGCCTATGGTGAATCTTTTGTGAGTTTGGATGAGAAAATCCTTGTTGAAAATTTACAATTGTGAGATTTGAGAAAATTCTTATGAGGTGGGTGTTTTGTGCACATGGGATAAGAAATGAAGTGGAAATATAATAAATAATCAAAAATAGAGAACTTGAAATAATTTGTTTTGATGATTCATGATATCTTTTTGTTTCTTAGTATGGATTTGGTAAATCTCATGGGTATGTGTTTTGGATTTGATTTGATTTGATTTGGATGTTTACTTACCCAGGATTCCAAGTGCTAATTTGTGGGGGAATTGATAGAGAAAATATTCTCAATCAATTTATGTTGAATATCATTGTTTTAACTCCCACCAAAGTTTTACTCTATGAAAAATTTCATCATTTTATGATATTGGTGATATTTTGAGAACAAAAGTAAAAATACCTCATTTTGGAATTTTAACTTTTTTAAATTATTTCTATATTTTGGCCATAAATTTCATTAACCTATCCGGTATTAAAAATTCATTCTTTTACATATTCTACACATCTAGGGATTATTTTCATCCTTCTTCTCCAAAATATTAATTGACCATATGGATGCTCAAAAAAATCTCATATGTTGACCAAGAAAATTGTTTTTAGTTCTGCCGAGTTTTTGTGTGCGGTCCATAACTCGTTCATGGTGGGCCGATTTGTTGGGAAATTCAGTTTATAGATGCCTAAGACGGTTTAGAAATCGTTCATGAAGGTGAGGCCACGTGAATATTCCTTTTTAATGGAAACTGAATCATTCTAATACAGAGGTTAGCGATTTGAAGAGTTTGACTGGACAAGATAAAGTTTTAGAGTAAAACGAGAGTAACTCTTGAAACATTTGTCCCACCACGCTGAGATTTTGAGGGGAAATAGACTAGATAATTATACACAACATTCAAGAAGGTTTCAACGTGTGAATATATCATTTAATGGGGATACAATGCATCATTCTTTGGGGGATAGATTCCAACTATAAAAGGAGGGGAGCTCCTCCCTCTCAAAGCATCTTGTTCTATCCCATTCCTTGGAGGACAACAAGGAGGGGAAATTTTCAGATTTCTATCATTTATTTCTTTTCTTTTCCAAATATTTTTAATGCCTTATTCTTCCCCATTTATCTGGATTTCCATTACCATGGTGTGGTAACCATTGTGAGTGATTGGAGAAGGTTTGGTTTTCTATTTTATAATTCTTGAGTTATTAAATGTAATTGAATTAAATTTCATTCTTCTTCAATGTTGTTTTAAATTTAATATAGGGGATTTTATTATAAATTGTGATCATTATTGAATTTTAATTCCATTATTTATTTTTTCCTTGGTAAAATAATCATTATCTCCCTCCACTGATTTTTAGTTTATATATGATTGAATATATCAGGTATTTGTGGTGAAGTACTCGACGATCGTCCGTACGTGTAAAAGGGGTAGTGAATGTACATGATGTTTTTGAAAAACAAGACCCGATCGGGTATTGCCAATGTCAGTTGAGTATATTAAATACAAATATTTTGCACAAGGAAAGAGAGTTGACCAAACTGAGATCTTGGTAAGTTTTTCTCTCATGATAATAATTTCACCGAGGAAGTGAGAAGAAAAGATTGTGGAAACTCACTTTAATCCACTAAGAAGTTGACGTTTGAATTTAATTTAACAAGAATATAATTATAATTGGGAAACCAACCCCGGCCTAATCACTCTTTTAATATCATAGTTTTTAATCATTTGAATTTCAAATTTCATTTCAATCATTTTCTTATTTATTCTAAAAACACAATATTTTTACCCTCATTTAAAAGTGAAGAACTATTTTTGAGTGCACTCCTCTTCAGAAGACATCATATGGTTAATCACTAGACTACTCCTAAGAAATATAAAAAATGTTTTTCCATGTTCTATGATTGGAGTGCGTCAAACTTGACATCATTACCAGGGAGGTAGTGCCATAATTTATTTGTAAATATTTTACTTTTTCCAAATTTAAAAAAAAATTAAAAAAATTATTTTTCCATGATGTTTTCAAAGGATTATTTTTTAATTCATGGAAAAATTACTCACACGGTCTAGAAGAAATTATTGAATCACCTTGGTTTATAGAGTATAGAGTTTCTTTCTTGGCTAAATAAATTCTAGGAGCTCGAATCCAAATCATCAATGAGTATGAATTCAAAGATCCCATTTAAAACCATAATTATAACCTCGAATACCCAGTGTTGGAGGGTTTATACATAGAATTCATTGAACTCTAGGATTATTTTCTATAAATTTATCAAGAAATGTTTGAGGTAAAAAATTATATTCCACAGGTGAAACACCAAGAAGAAAAAATTACACAAGGATCTTGAAGCTCAATTTGAAAGAATTAGTCAAATAGTTAAAAACCTAGAGACCACAATAGAGTGGATAGAAGAAAAAGTACATGCATACCATGATCAACAACAGGAGCCAGAATAAGAACCATAACTAGAAAAATTTATAGAAGAAGTATCCCATCAAATCCTTTATGTTGAAGAACCCATAATGGCCTTGATGAAATTAAAAGAAGATACATTGATCCCTAATCAATCAACGTTGGAGTAGATTGATCAAGATGATTTAGCAATTTAAATACATATGGGAGATCAAAAAGATCTAGACAACTTCTGGAATGAGTGTGAGGAACTACATGATCCAACTATTCCTAATAATCTATAAGATTCAGCAACATTAAAGGATGAAACCACCCTATAATTGGAATTTGATGAGAAGATGGAGGAGTCTGACTACCTACCTCAGTTTATAGAAATTCAACTACAATTGGAACCTCCCGTTGAAGAAGCAATTGATGACGAACACACCCATGGAGATAATCATTTCATGAACTCATTTCTTTTGAATTTATTGAAACTAAACTGATTATTAACTTCCCTTGTTTTAATTTTTTAGATTTACCCCATAGTTATATTTCCTTGGAGGGAGAATATGCATCTTAATAGGAACATCTTGATCTCCCTGAACCTGTTCAAAATTTATTAGAGGGAGTCCATGAAAATATAAAAGTGGATTTTCTAGAGGAAAATGAACCACAAGATGATTACATTGAAAGGGAAGAATTTGATATTCATTATTCATTCTTATATTGTATTCAAATTGAAATAAACTTTGACATTCCCTTTGATTATTCCATTATTGCATCATTCCTTGAGAACACACTAGTGAATGAACAAGAAATTGTGCACGTGGAAACTAAGAAAGAGGAGGACTAATTAATTTTCCTTACCACACTATGAATGTCTTATCTCATTAAAATGGGGGTCAACTTAGTATACTATATCAATGGAGTCCTCAAGAAAAAATAATAATTTCATCCAAGAAATAAATGTTTTTGTTGGTTCATCAGCAAGAAACTTAACCCACCATCAGATTAGGGATAACCGATTAGAACTGCCCATCTGGAGGAAGTCAAAACCCCGGGCCCACTTCAGGGGATTAAACCAAGATTTATAGTTATTTTTTCATTTAAATTATAATTTCATTTCATTTAATAAATTTCATATGTTATCTTTGTACCTTTTTAGGTTTTCAAAAAGAAACACTTAGAATCCTAACTCAACGTTGCATTACCAATAAGTCAGGTTATACCTCTCCTTTATATTTTATTTCTTGTTGTGATTAATTTTTAAATATTCATACATGTTAAATCCATTTTAATGAACTGAGGTCACAACATAAATTATATTTGGGGTGGAGCCTTTGTAGTTGAGGATTTTCATTTTATGTTTGGGTTATTATTTTCATAAAAAATAATTTTTTGTTTTCAGATAATTATGTGTTTATATTGTTAAAATTTACAGTGTTAAAAACACTTTGGAGCTTAAATGATTGTCATTTATATTTTTTAAACCTGTTTCAATGATTGAACCAATATATTTCATGAAACTAAGCTTAAATTAATGATGGAATGACTTTTTTTCTAGTTTAAATATTTTAGAATTTCATGAAAAGTACTCTGATTTCTAAATCCCATACTATATCTCATTGTATTTATTTTTTAAATCACTTTATTGTGGGGATTCGTTACCATGGTTTTCATATTCTTTAAATTCACCTAATTTCTTGATAGAACCAAACCATTATTTCTTTAACTGTAATTTTATTTATTCCTGTCCAAACTTGAGGGTTTGAGGTATTTGTGTTTTAAATGTTTGAGGCATTTATTTAGTTTTAAGCCCCCTTTTCAAAATAATCCTTTTTATTATGGCCTAAAATATACATTAATCCATATATCCCTTATAATACATGAACATCATGTTAGTTTAGAAACATTACAATCCAATTTTCCCTATCCAACCTGCTCTTGAAGTACAATTGCATGATCTAGTTGAACTTAAGTGTGGGGGAAGATGTATTTTTGTGTAATACCTCATATGGTGATACTTTGGGTGGAAAATAAAATTTTGAAGAGTTTATGATTCTATTTAAGATTTAATTTTGTAAATATCTATGTATTTATGGAGCTTTCATGATAAAAGAAGTTGTCCCTTACTAGATCTTCCAAAGTAGAAAAAACGTTGTCCTTATCTAGTGCTTTCAAGAAAAAATAATATGTTTCAAAAGAAATTTTTTAAGTGAAATTCTAATTGGTTTGAACATTCCTTGATTTCTCATGATTATGGTGCCCATTTTCTAAAAATGTGAAGAGAAGGAGACCATGTTTGCGTGAAAATTAGAATCTTTCAATTTTGCTTCAAAAAGACCCAAGCACTCCTTTTTCGGCCTCAAAATTTATAACATCTAAATCCTACCAACTAGAAGACACCGAAAAACCCTAAAAATTTCTCATAAGAATCACATGTCCTTGAATCACATCGGGTGGAGATGGGGGAGTTTATCAAGCCTCTGGGGACTCTTGTGTGAGTTTTGATGAGAAAAGCATTGTTGAACATTTACAATTGTGAGATTAGAGAAAATTCATGTGAGGTAGGGATTTTGTGTGCATGTGATAAAAAATGAAGTGTAAATATAATAAATAATCTAAAATTGAGAACTTGAAATAAGTTTTTATGAGGAATTATATCTTTTTGCTTCATGGAATTCATTTGTTATATCTCATGGGTATGTGTTTTGGATTTGATTTGATTTGTTCTTTATGTTTACTTGTCTAGGAGTCCAAGTCCTAATTTATGGGGGAATTGATAGAAAAAATACTTGCAATCAATTTAAGTTTATTATAATTGTTTTAACTCCAACCAAAGTATTACTTTATGATAAATTTCTTCATTTTATGATATTGGTGATATTTTGAGCTTAATTTTAAAAATGCCTCATTTCAGAATGTTATCTATTTTAAATTATTTTTGTATTTTGTCCATAAAATTTTATAAACAAATATAAATTAAAACATTAGTCCTTTTACAGATTCTACACATCTAGGTATTAATTTCATCCTACTTGACCAAAAGAGGAATCGACCATATGGAATCTCAAAAGAAGCTCAGAAGTCGGACCATGAAAACTATTTATAGTTTTGATGAGTTTTTTTGAGGGGTCCATAACTCATTCAAGGTGGGTCGAATTGCTACAAAATTCGGTTCATAGATGCCTAAGACAGTTTGGAATATCTTTCATGAAGGCAATGCCGCATGAATATGCCTTTTTAATGGACACTAAAGCATTTTAATGTAGCGGTTTTCATTTTGGAGAGTCTGACTGGACATAATAATGTGTTAGAGTAAAATGTGAATAACTCTTGAAATAATTTTCCAACCATGATGAGATTTTTAGGGGAAGCTACCAATATAATTATACACAACATTTAATAAGGTTTCAATCCGTGAATACGTCATTTAATGGGGATATAACACATAAACCTTTAGTGGATAGATTTTTTCTATAAAATGAGAGGATCTCCTCCCTCTCAAATGATCTCATTCCATCCCATTCCATTGAGGACAACCAGGAGTAGTAATTTTCAGATTTCTCTCTTTTATTTATTTTCTTTTGCAATGATTTTTAATGCCTTATTATTCCCCATTTATCTCGATTTCCATTACCATATAGGGGTATACATTTTTAGTGATTGGGGAAGGGATGGTTTTCTTTTTTTTAATTATTGATTTCTTGGGCGCAATTGAATGATTTTTATTCTTAATCAATGTTGTTTTAAATTTCATATAGGGGATTTTATTATAAAGTCTGATCGCTCTTGAATTTTAATTCTATTATTTATTTTTTCCTTGGAAAAATATTCATTATCTCCATCCACTAATTTTTAGTTTATATACTATGGAATAGACCAAGGATTAGTGGTGAAGTACTCGATGATCATCAGTACGTGTAAAAGGGGTGGTGAGTGTTCTTGATTTTTTGGATAAACAAGGCCTGATCAGGTATTTCCCATGTCAGTTGAGGATATTCAATACAACTTTTTTTCACAAGGTAGGAGAGTTGACCAAACTGCGATCTTGATAAGGATTTCTCTCACCATCATAATTTCCCCCAAGGAAGTGAGAGGAAACGATTTTGGAAACTCACTTTAATCCACTAAGAAGATGTGGGTTGAATTAAATTCAACAAGGATAGCATTATAATTGGGAAACCATCCCTGACCTAATCACGCTTTTAATATCATAGTTTTTTATCCTTTGAGTTTCAAATATCCTTTCAATCGTTTTCTTATTAATTTATTCTAAAAACATACTATTTTTACCCTCATTTAAAAGTGAAAAACTATTTTTGAGTGCAATCCGCTTCAAGAGACTTCCTAGGGTAAATCAATAGACTACACTTAGGAAATATAAAAATTGTTTTTCCATGCCCTAGGACAGGCGTGCAACAAACTTGGCGTCATTTCCATGGAGGTAGTGCCGCAATTTATTTGTAAATATTTTACTTTTTCCAAATTTAAAAAAAATAAAAAATTCAATAACCATGATGTTTTCAAATGATTATTTCTGTAATTAATGGAACAGTTACTCACATATTCTTGAACCAATTATTTAATCACCTTGGTCTATAGTGTATATAGTTTCTTTCTTGGAGAAAGAAATTTGAGGAGATCGAATCCAAATCATCAATGAGGATGAATTCAAATCTCCCATTCAAAACCATAAAGATAACCTCGAATACCCTATGTTGGAGGGTTTGGACATAGAATTAATTGAACTCCAGGATTATTTTCTGGAAATTTAATAAGAAATGTTTGAGGTAAAAAATTTGATTTCACAGGTGCAACACCCTTGAAGAAAAAATTACAAAAGGATCTTGAAGCTCAGTTTGAAAGAATTAGTCCAATAGTTCAAAACCTAGAGACCACAATAGAGTGTATAGATGAACAAGTACATGCATCCTAGGATCAACAACAAGATCTAGAACAAGAACCAAAACTAGAAAAAATTGATGGAAGAATTATCCCCAAAAATCCTTCAAGTGGAATAACCCTTATATGCCTTGATAAAATTAAAAGAAGATCAATTGATCCCAGTTCAATCAATGTTGGAGGATATTGATGGAGAATATTTATCTATTTAAATACATATGGGAGATAGAAAGATCTTGATAACTTATTGAATGAGTGTGAGTAACTATATGATCCAACTATTCCTCATAATCTAGAAGATTCAGCAACATGGAAGGAAGAAACCACCCTATTAGTGGAATTTGATGAGAAGATGGAGACGTCTAACTACTGACCTCAATTTATAGAAATTCAACTATAAGTGGAACCTCCCATTTAAGAAGAAATTGATGGTGAACAAACCCAAGGAGATAATCTTTTCATGAACTAGTTTCTGTTGATTTTGTTGAAACTCAATTGAGTATTACCTTTGCTTGTATCAATTTTTTAGATTTATTCAACACTTGTATTTCCTTGGAGGGAGAATATGCATCTGAATAAGAACATCTTGATATCTCTGAACCTTTTGAAAATTTATTAGGAGTACATGAGAAGATCAAAGGGGATTTTCTAGAGGAAAATGAGACACAAGCTACTTACTTTGAAAGGGAATAATTTGATATTCATTCTTCATGATTATATTGGTTTCAAATAGAATTAAAATATGACATTCTCTTTGATTATTCCATTAATGCAGTGTTCCTTGAGAACACACTGGTTAATGAAGAATAAATTGTGCATGTGGAAACAAAGAAAGAGGAGGACTCATTAATTTTCCTTACCACAATATTAATGTTTTTTCTAATTACAATGGGGGTGGAGTTATTATACTATAACCATGGAGTCCTAAAGAAAAAGGAAGAAGTTTATCCTGGACCTAATTTTTTTTATTGGTTCATGAGCAAGAAACATAACCCACCATCAGATTGGGGATCACCGATTAGAACTTCCCATCTGGAGGCAGTCAAAACCCCGGGCACCCATGGGGATTAAACAAAGATTTATCCTTTTTTTCTCATTAAAATTTTATTTTGATTTCCTTTAAAAAAATTATTATGTTATCTTTTTAGCTTTTAGGTTTTCAAGGATCAACACATAGGAGCCTAAATCTACGTTGCATTACCAATAAGTCGGGTCGTACCTCTCCTTTATATTTTCTTTCTTGTTCTGATTCATTTTCAAATATTTTTACAGGTAAAATGCATTTGAAATAATTGAGGACACTACATCATTTAAGTGTGGGGGATGGAACCTTTGTAGTTTTAGATTTTCATTTTATGTTTGGTTTATTATTTTCATAAAAAATAATTTTTTGTTTTTCAGATATTTATGTATTTATTTTCTTAAAATTTAGTGTGTTGGAAAAGCTTTTGAGCTGAAATAATTATCACTTCTATTTTTGAATACCATTTCAATGAGTAAACCAATCTATTCTAGGAAATTGAGCTTAAATGAATAATTATATGACTTTATTTCAAGTTCACATGTTTTAGAATTTCATGAACCAATCAACCTCATTTGGTGATACTTTTGATGGAAAATAAAAAATTAAAGTTCTGATGTTTCCATTAAAGAGTTAATTTGGTAAAAAGATTTTCCTTTCTGGATCTTTCATGATAAAAGAAGCCAGGCATTTTTGGAGCTTCCAAAGTAGAAAATATTTCTTAACTATCTAGAGCTTTCAAGAAAAAAAATAGGTTTGAAAAAAATTGGCAGGTGAAATGCTAAATGGAGTGAATATTCCTTGAGTTTTCTTGATTCTAGAGCAAATTTTATACAAAGGGGAAGAGAAATAGACCATGTTTGAGTGAAAATTTGAATCATTCAATTTTTCTTCAAAAAGTGCAAAGCACTCCATTTTCGGCTTCATAATTTTTAACATCTAAATCCTACCAATCAAAATCCATAGAAGAACCCTGAAAAGTCCTCATGAGAATCACATGTCCTTGACTCACTTCGGGTGGAGATGTAGGAGTTTATCAAGCCTATAGTGACTCTTGTGTGATTTTGGATGAGAAAAAATCCCTGTTGAACATTTATAAATGTGAGATAAGAGAAAATTCATGTGAGGTAGGTGTTTTGTGTGCATGGGATAAGAAATGAAGCAGAGATTTATTAAATAATCTAAAATGGAGAACTTGAAATAATTTTTTTGATGAGGAATGATATTTGTTTTCTTGTTATGGATTTGGTAGATCTCATGGGTATGTGCTTTGGATTTGATTTGATTTGATTTTGATGTTTACTTGTCCAGGAGTCCAAGTGCGAAGTCTGGGGGAATTGATAGAGAAAATATTTTCAATTAATTTACATTGAATATCAATGTTTTAACTCCCTCAAAACTTTTACTTTATGATAAATTTCCTCATTTTATGATATTGGTTATATTTTGATCTTAATAGTAAAAATGGACCATTTTGGATTTTTCACTGTCTTATATTATTTCTATATTTTGGACCTCACATTTTCTACACAAATCCAAATTGAAAAATTCATCCTTTTACAGATTCTATACATTTAGGGCTTCATATCAACCTGCTGGACCAAAATTTGAATCGACTATATGGAATCTCAAAAGAAGCTCCCATTTCAGACCATAAAATTTTTTTACAGATCTGTCAAGTTTTGGTGTAGGGTCCATAACTCATTCATGGTGGGCCCAATGTCTTTGAAATTAGGTGTATAGACGCCCAATATGCTTTTGAAAATATATTATGAAGGTTAGGCCATGAAAATTGTCCATTTTAATGGACATTAAATCATTCTAATCTGGAGGTTTGTGATTTGGTGAGTCTGACTGGACAGAATAAATTTTAAGATTGAAACTAGCTTAACTCTCAAAATACCTATCCACATACACTGATATTTTTAGGGGAAACATACAAGATAATTATGAACAACATTTAAGAAAGGTGAAATTCGTGAAAATTTCATTTAACGAGGCTACAATTTTTCTTCTTTTGGGAGACAGATTTTGGCTATAAAAGGAGGGGAGCTACTCCCTCTCAAAGCATCTCATTCCATCCCATTCCTTTGAGGACAGAAAGGATAAATTTTAAGATTTCTCTCTTTTAGATCTTTTCTTTTCCATATATTTTTAATGCCTTATTCTTCCCCATTCATCTCGCTTACCCTTACCATAGTGGGGTAAGCATTTTGACTGATTGGGGAAGGGTTGGTTTTTATTTTGTAATGCTTGAGTTCATGGACGTAATTGAATGAAATGTATTTCTTCTTCAAAGTTGTTCTAAACTTCATACAGAGGATTTTCTTATAAAGAGATATTGTTATTGAATTATAATTTTGTAATTTATTTTTTCCGAGGTAAAATAATCATTATCTCCCTCCACCGATTTTTGGTTTATATATGATGGAATAGACTTGGGATTTGTGGTGAAGTACTCGACGATCGTCAGTACGTGTAAAATGGGTTGTGAATGTTCTTGATTGTTTGGGATAAACAAGACCCAATAAGGTATTTCCCATTTCAATGGAATATCTTTAATACAACTATTTTTTGCAAGGAAAGAGAGTATACAAAACTGAGATCTTGGAATGGTTTTCTTTCACCATCATAATTTCACCAAGGAAAATGAGAGGAAACGATTGTGAAAACTCACTTTAATCAACTATGGAGAAGGGGTTAGAATTAAATTGAACAAGGATAGAATTACAATAGGGAAAACAACCGTAACTAATCAACCTTATAATATCATAGTTTTTAATCATTTTAATTTTAAATTTCCTTTCAATCATTTTCGTATTAATTTATTATAAAAACACACCATTTTTACCCTCGTTTAAAAGTGAAAAACTATTTTGGTGTGCACTCCTCTTCAAGTGAATTCCTAGGGTTAATCACTAGAATTCACGTTGGAAGTGTAAAATAAATTTTACCACGCCCTATAATAGGAATGTGCCATAGTACTATAGTTATCCATGATTCACTCGGCCTAAAGTGTTTCCTCTTTGAGATTATCCAGGGACTCCATGGTTCACTCATGTCTTAAACATAATAAACCCTTTGAGGTCGTCCATGGAATTCTAAATTGAATCCATGGTTCACTCATGGTACAAAATTAAAATAATCATATGAGACCATCCAGGGATTTCTAATTGTAATCTATGATTCACCCAATGTTATTTACTATAACAAACATTTAAGCATTTCATTGGGTATGCTAAGGTCAAAACCAAAATCATCTTATGTAACTCACCACTAAAGGATGTCTCAACCAAGGACTAACCTCATAAGTCTTTGCCTTCAATTTCCTCACATGGGAATAATTATCATAATAAGAAACATGTGTAAATTAAACTATTACATGGCTTTAACATTATTCATCTCATGTGGAAAGGTTCACAATTAGATCAATTCAATCCATACATGCTTAAACAAGCATAGGCATACATGGGTCAAGGGGAAATTGAACCATCCATACCCTTATCTAATTCAATTATAATTTAAAAATTTTATAATTCCATAATTAGTAAAATTCATTTTTAACAACCCATGAATGGAAACAAAGTCATTCCTCATAGGAATCCTTGAAAAAACTATAGTAAAAGGACATTTAAGTTAACTCCCCCATGGGGTGGCCCTAAATGAAGATATAAATCTTATGTCATGATTTCACAAGACATTACATGGAAATTAAATAAAAACTTACATGGTAAATTCTTTATACAAAGATTTTGAAGCCCAATAATCTACTACACGACATGGTAGTATCTAAATCATGTGGGAAAATCCATACAAAGCAAAAAAAGCTTAGTCAAGCAATAATATATTAAGGTCCAAGGTTTTTAGTCTCTCATCTCATACCAATTAATCCATTTAATTCACCAATTGACATACAAATCAATATAATGTTTTCATCCCATGATATAGGGTAAAAATAAACACCTAAGGGTGTCTAAGGAAAAACCCATCAATGTTAAATTTGATAAGAAACCGCAAGGGATGCTTCAAATTCATCAATATACCTCTTGGAATATAATTTAAACATAAATTTCATCGGAAATATTATTAATTAACATCAAAGGGTACTTGCATTAACATGTCAAATATAAACACCAACATGAAGATATAAGGAAATCTCAAACCACAACAAATAATGTCATATCACTATCACTACTTTAGGGTTTGAAGGCAGTGCTACTCTGATAGAGGGGTTTTTTTATAAAAACACGACTTTATCAAAAAAAATCAATTATCCCCTTTAAGAATTTATTCAAGTTGTTTAGTTCTATTAAAATAGGAAACTCATAAGACAACTTATTTAAAGAAGAAATTTAAGAATTATTAAATAAAGTGATCAAGGATATGGATACTACCTCAAACAGTAGACCAATCCAATGCTTCTACACTCGATACTTTCTAACTCAAGTTGTCATTCGCTCGTTCACACATACTTCCATATATATTTATATATACCCCTAACCCAATTAATGTATTTCTCATGACATGATGTAATACACACAATGATGATATATATATTTATATATACATTCCTTGGTCTATACCCATGATTTTTCCAATAGAACCAAAACTCACTACCCAAGACAACTGGAACCCATAAACATCTTATAGTTCACAAATAAAAGTTTTTAAATCCACAATGGGATTAGGAGCCTACCCCAGATTGATGGTGGTGGAGCGGTATGTCCTAAAATGCATCGCCTTCAGCGGTGGTTTCCATAACATGAACTTACATCACCCAGGAGGCCATTCGCACAACCCTAAACCAAAAGAAAACTGAAATCAAGTCAACAACTCAAACCCGAGGTTTGTCCTAATCTTACTGGGTGACTAATAAGTCAAATTGAATGAAAAAAAGGGGATGAGAAGGGGTAATTATCCATACCATTAATTATCAGATGAAGATGTGATGAAAATTTGGTGAAAATCAAAGGAAATGGGTCATAGGGGCTTCTTTGTGCACCGAAGGGAGAACCCCTTTGGGATTCTATGTGATCGGGTATGAGGGTGAGAAGGGTGAGTTTGTTTTAAGTTTTTAATTTTATATTATTTTAAGTAAACTGAATTTTATAAAACACACACACTGCACAGATAAAAACACCTGATTTGGAAAATTGTGTGCCAACCATGTGGCACTCATGGTTTAGAAATTCCCCTTGCACAGTTTTTCCCACATGGTTAGCAAAACAATGAACAGACCATGTGAAGAACAGTGTCGAGGTATAGCCTAAGTGGTACTACCCGTCTAGTCAAGGCGCTTGATTTGGAAAAATGAGTGAAGCTTGTGTGCACCCCTTTGTCCACCTGAAACAAGTCCCACGGTTACCTATTATGGGAAACACAGTTTCAGAAAAATTGTGCACCCATTACATGTCCTTAAAAACCTTCTTTTCCTAGTCTTGTGTTGAAGAATCTCCTCAAGCTTTGCAGGAATATTCTCAGGCCTTCACTCAAAGTCTAGAAAAATCAATTAAATATAGCCCAACTCTCATAATTTAGTTCTAAAGTTTCATTTTAAAGATATCATTTCTAGTAATTAACCAAAAAAAATTCCCAATGATTTTTTTGGTTCATAAACATATGTTCTTACAAACTCCCCACCTTAGAACTTCTCATCACCAAGAATCCTAGGGGAAACAATGAAAACATCACCCAACATACCAGGGTTGTGAATAATTGTTCAAACAGCCACATTGTGTTTCCAAATTCCCAACTCACCACAAGTAACTATTAATCACATGACACTCAGGCCAACAAAACTCCAGCCAATGCTCGATTCTGACTGAAACATCGAAGCGAATCTCACCCCATCCCGCCTAACCAACAACATGATCACATTTTTGTCTTTTTAATCATATGACCAAAGGTGCTCCCCACCTTAGTCATTAACATTAAAAAGGGTAAAATTACCAATCCGTGATTTCTCCCAACAACTGGAATTTCCTTGAAAACAAACATGCCATTATTAATTTTACAACCAATGAGTCTATTGAAGCTCGACCCTAAATTTTAGTGACTTTCCAAGACCAAACAAATACATGTCCATTTAAAACTATTGTGCCTCATCATAAAAGAAGGCGTAGACTAGTTCTAGCCCACTGGAAACACTACCATTAAAGCATTACATCCCATCTAGGAAACAAGTATGGGATAACCTCATATTCATCCCAATAGAGTCCATAGAACTATACCTAGGAAGTCCATACCCCATAATAAAAGTGAGATGTTGGTACAAATCCAAAACATCCACACAAGAACACTAAAAGAGCCCAGAGCAGCATTCTCTTGGTGGTCATGTCAAAAGAAATGACATGTGTCCAAAATTTTGTCCAAGGAGTTCTTACACGGGAATCCATGTAACACTTAGGACCCACCAAACCTCAACAAAAAATCCATGCACCAAATGTACAACATAGAGAGGGATCAAAATTATCCCATCAACTTTCCAACATTAGCACAACGAATAACTAAAACCCTCTTAGCGCATCATGGAAAACTTCACGATAGGGTACGTTATCCTCTCATTCATAAGTGTACTCAAAGAGTAAATTTAAGTTTACCAAGAATATTAGTCACACCACTACGGGTCAACTTTTTACCATAATCTCAACTTCACCTTCTAACACATCATCAACCAAACCCTGATCCCTGTACCACCTGAGGAATTTGTGTTCTTCCAAACTATACTACAGAAACCCTTCTAAGATTAACATAGTTTACAAAGGGTTGTTCATACCACCAACCTCATTAAATTCATACATCGAAGAATAAACTGAAAAGTACGCTAAAACTGACCTGATACTCCCTGATCCACGATCACATATGCTAAAACATTTGGTCCTAAAAACCAAGATCAATGTGACTAGCATGTCAAAACACCCCCGTCTTGAAAGTCCACCTAAGCAGGGTGAAGAATTGAATTTTTAAATGCTCAGGTCACTCTACTCTAGAGATGGCCCACAAAATATACTCAACAGCTTGTAGCTCACAATTTAACCAAACTCAGCAGCTCATTTTAACACGAAACATTCGATGGGTACCACATATGTTAACACATACTACTCAATGTTTTCATTATCAACCACACATCCAGAGTACTATCCATAGGTTTTCCACCCTATTCAGTCGAGTACCAGATGGATAACACAATACCCTTCTCAGAGGCACCATTATCCCAAAAATCCATTTACTCATATGATGACATACCAAGTCATCCATCACTAAATAAAAGAGGGGTTCACATGACTTCCTAGAAACTCACCATGCCCAAGACATGTCTAACTTACTAAACCGATAATTCCTCGATGCTCATCCCCATATTAAGGGTCATATGCAATGACCACCCATCTGAACAAGGGAATCCTTTTAAAAAAACTTCCTACTAGGGAAAATGACACCTGAATGATGCCAATGTCAGAATTCTTGCTTTAAAAATAAAGACATTAAACTCAAAGGGTTCTACCTAACATGGTATATCCTCTTAAGAAGCATACGCACCAACCCCACTCTTATAAACACAAAATATATTTCACTAGGCTCAATAACCTCTTCTATTTAATGTAAAGCTAAAAGAAAAAGCCTATGGATGATCACTCATGTCTCTATTCGAAGGAATATCAACAAAAACATTTAAACTACCCTTAAATGAGGGTCTAAGAAAATGAAATCATTCAACTTCCAATTTTCATAAATTTCATGAATTAATTTATACATCTTAAAAATTTGAAAGAATTTTATACAAATCCTCATGCATTGTTCTACAAAACTAGGCACTTGACATACACTTTAGCTAACAGATCAAAGAAATAACATGAAATTTAGCACATAAATTCATTTTAATCAATTAAGTGACTTATAATGGTCCCATTAAACCAACTTGGATTCTTAAAAATCAACCCATTACCATCCATTTAACCATAAGAACATAAACACCATAATGGTTTGTCTTAGAAGATCATTCCCCAACTAACCTACTTGGGTCTAGTTGAACATTTTAAAAGTAAAGAACCCTTTAAGATTAAAAACTCAACATATTTAAAATTTATAAACATTATCAATAATACAATGTTTATAAAAATATTCAATCACATGGGTGTCCATCTACCATTTCCTAAGGACCTCACACACCATATGATTGGCATTTGTCTCCCATTAATCAAAAACATTCCATTTTAACATTAAAATTTAGAAACATTTTTCATTTTCAACAAATGTCTATAAAAAGTTAAAAATTTATAGGGTTGGTTAGAGTATATGGGTTACCCCATTACAAATTATAAGTCTCGCATACACTCTATAATTGAAAATTGGCTCCCACCGAAATTGCAACTAATAATTTCCATCACATGCATCGATTTTTCATATCAAAAATAGCATGCTATAATAAGAAAAATGCATAGAATATAACCCATAAGCATGTTAGGCGACAATAAAGACATGATAAATACATAGAAATTATAAAATATTACCTTAATATGTATAAAACAATCATGGCATCACTCAAGGAACATAATCATACATAGTAGGCAACCTATTAATGCAGCTACATGGAATGGAATATACATGGCATGTGAATTTCTAAGTTCCTATAATGATGCATGTCATGTCACTTCATTTCCATTTTGTAAAAGGGAAAATATCATAAATATCATAAATACCTAATACAAGTAACATACTTCATTCACCCAAGATGAAATCGTATTAACTATAACATCGAACAGTATAAACATCAATTCACAGCACTAGCTACTCAGTCATTTCCCATATGTGGGGTGATCAGTCTGAATCACAGCTTTCTACCAAGTTCTGACACATTACTAGTCACATTTCTACCAACCCAAAATAGTAAGACAATATAAAAACACCTTTGATACCCCTTTGTAGCATATTTTCCCGACATACCACTAAACATGTATCCAAATCGGTCACCACATGACCTCAACCGCGTCTCCCCATACGCTGGAGGAGTCCGACTAGAATCTAGGGTGTAAAGGTAGTTCATTGGGGCTACTATACCAAAAATTTTAGAGCTCATAGTGGTAAATAAATTGAAAAACTAATATAATAGCAGAAGCAGTATTAAGAAATAATCACAAGTAGTGGAATACATTTGTAATAATAACTAAAAATAGAAATGGCCAATACCATTTTATTAAAACCATGCATGTCATATGATGATACATATATGAAGGAAGTTAACTGTACAACATGCATTAAATTTTATTACAAAAATAAATAAAAGATTTCAAGCCCAAATAAAATCACTATGAACATCCTGAGCTCCACCTCAGTCTTTTTCTCTCAACTTCTAGATACATGTAATGAAAAAAAAAAAGAAACGTCTAAATCCCATAAAACAATTATGTGTACTCGAGCACCAAAGGTCCCTGAGTAGGGTGTGATATATAAATCTCAGTAGTCTGGCACCAACAGTGATGAGCCCAATCGAACCTGTACTATGAAACAGTAACAGTGCAAGAATCTATATAACAAGAATAAGAGTACACAAAAAATAAACATCCTTCGTATGTAGGCACTCATTTAATATCATTCTCATTTAATCAAAAGTTAAATATTTCAATTCATTGAATTTATAAGTCTTGAGATCCTACTCAAAACTAGCATCCCATAAAAATAGGAAGCACATCATATGCCTTAGAATTCCATCTAAACTCTACAAGTCTTGACAATATCCAAGCTTATGTTTTGCCTTGGAAGACACATCGTAAATCATTTCATTCAATATAAATGTATAACCCGAGCTCATCCTTGACATTACTCATCTATAATTAATGTATCAATATATGTATAAAATCTACCAACACCCTATAATCTCATCCCGATGTACCTCTCTAGAACCTGGTATCACTCTAAGTGTGGTATAAATTCACGTCACTAAGCCTATCCTTGGTGGTTCTATGGGGAAGACCCAAGTATCACTAATGAGATATAGACAATGCCTATTGATCCCATCTATTTCAATCCTATAGGGATACATGATTCATTTGTAATAAATTATAGCCTCTATGATCACATCTAGGGAATCCATGGTTCACTTAGGACTTAAAAATAAAAAACCCTTTGAGCTAGTCCATGGAATTATAAACTAAATCCAATGTTCACTCAAAGTAAAAAAGTACAATAGTAATATGATCCCATCCATGGAGTTCTAATCAAAATACTTGATTTACCCCATACTATTAACCATATCGAACATTTAAATATTTCATTGGGAATGCTATGTTTAAAACCAAAAGCATCTAATATAACTCGCTACGAAATAGTTTATAAAGAAAGGACCAAACTCATAAGGTCTAGCCTTCCATTTACTCACTTGGGTATATTTTTCATAATAAGAATCACATGTAAATTAAACTATTACATGGCTTTAACTTTATTTATCTCACATGGGAAGGTTCATAATTAGACCAAATCAATCCATGCATTCTTAAACATGCATAGGCATACATGGATCAAGGGGTATGTCAACCATCTCATACCCTTATCCAATTCAATTACGATTTAACAATATTGTAATTACATAATTAGTAAAATTCATTTTTAATAACCCATGAAGAGAAACAAATGAATTCCTCATAGGAATCCTAGGCCAAATGGTCATAAAAATTCAATTAACGTAAATCACCAATAGGGTGGCCATAAATCAAGATATACAACCTATGTCATGATTTCACAAGCCATTACATGGAAATTACATCAAAAAAATCAAATTGGAAATTCCTTATACCTAGATTCTCAGTATTAACAACCTACTATATGACATGGTGGTATCTAACTCACATGGGGAAAGACATACAAGGGAAAACATGCTAAATTAAATAATGGAATATTAAGGGACAAGGGCCTTAGTCACACATCCCTTACCAATTAGTCCATTTAAATCACCAATTGATATACAAATAATTTTCATTTTTGAAATCTCATGCCATGGGATAAAATGGCACACCTAAGGGTGTCCATGGCCAAATCCATCCATGTTATATTTGATAAGAAACCCCAAGGGGTGCTTCAAATTCATTAATCTATCTCATAGCATAGAATTTAAACATAACTCGCATGGGTAACATCTGTAGGTTTCGGGCGCAATGGAAGCGTATTGGTGGGTTTTCCCAACTTTAATTTTAGCTTTAAACGACGTTGAATTCGAGATCCGTCATGATATAAAACACCGGATCTTCAGAATAGAATGAAGAACGAAAAAGAAAAGAAGAGTCTTGGAACCATTGAGATAGGATTGTCATATTTTGGTTATAATTAATTTAGTTAATTCATAAGAATTACCTCGGTGGAATTCTTTCTTCGTTGGAGTCTCCGGTCATGATCCTGTGATTCGTCGTTGCGTCGTATAATCCAAGTATAGGATTCCTCTAGCGGTGATCCACACATGCTCCATGTATCTCTGGATGTCACCGAAGGGATCTCCGGCTCCTAGCATAGAAGAACCTTCGCTTGCGATGTCCGCCTTCGACCACCATGATCCGGTGGAGGATCTCGCTATCGTAACTTGAAAGCATTCTTGGTGGAAAGGGAATTCTCTCTTGGCTTGAGAGTATTTCCAAAAACCGTTGTGCACAACAATGGATAGATCTGATGAGAATAATGTAATAGGGATTTATAATACTTAGAATAATAAAATTAATTAATTACCCAAATGTATTTAATCATTTCATTTAATTCTTAACAATACCACATGTCATAATAATGATAGTTGACTATCATTATTACTTGACATGCGCCCATCGTATTACATTTAATATCATTTAATTAAAAAAACAATATTTTATCCTCAAAAATCTTGACTGGAAAACTACATGGCATGTAAGAATTAATACATGGCGTGTACTTGTCTTCTATAAAACTACACGGCGTGTGCATTTAATATACACGGCGTGTACTTTTATTTTTTCATTTTCTCCACCATATTTATTAGACCTTGAGTAATGTCTATTTATTTCTTAAATTAATGTAGCTACATTACTCGCTAACAAATATATTATTTTTCCCACAATATATTCTCTCGAATAACTAGTGTCAAAATAAATGAAATCAGGCATCCTTAAATAATTTTTAAACCACAGCCGGGAATAATATTTATTTAACTTGTTAAATTAATATTAAACTGAGAAACATGGACACACTTAGTGTGTGACCCTCTTGGCCTCTTTCTTAGTGGCATTAGGTGGAGCCTGCCTAAATTCCAAGGTTAGCATCTAGCAACACGCCAAGGAACCCATAGAGAAAGAATTTAACGCCACAATGACGTGTCACCTCCTACAAACTCTTACCGTGTAATATAATCTCTTTGTCTCGATATCTCTAATCAAGCGGGTTGCATGCTAGTGCCATCAATCCATGTGCTCGATTATTCTTTCTTTGACTTCCCGGAATTGAACTCTCCCATACCTTACCATGGCCATGGATTTATTTAGGCTATATCAATTCCATAAAAGGGCTTGAGATATCTACTTCCGTTATGGAACAGAAGGGACAAATCCTTTCTCGCATTATCTTTTAATCCAGTATTACTCGTGATGCACCCAACGTATCCTACCTCGCTGCGAACAGTGTGTCGTCACAGTTTTCGTCAACACATCTAAGTGAGCGAGTTGTAATACCCGTTAGTAATAATCTTAATGTCTAAGGACCAATACACACGTCCGCAGATAGGAACATCCAATGACACTATGAAATGTGGATTTCCTACTGGCAGGTCTCATTCTCATAATATCCTCCTGGATATTACCAAGGGCACACACCATGAGAAGGTGCCTCAATGTTTTATGAGTCCTCACCCCTAATGACCTATATTATTTGTGTCCCTAAAATAATATCATCCGACCATAGAACATATATTCAAGAATAGTGTTATGGCACTTCTGGGTTCTCATCATAGCAGGGATCCGCTATGACCCTTTAATGAAATAGCTATCCTTAGGACATTATCACATGAATTGTCACGTAGAAGAACAATCAATATGTGATAAGGCTTTTATTAATGAATAAAGTACAAAGTAGTTGGTTCTAGACCACCAACTCCAACGGACTCCCACTTGGACTAGAGCCAACTGCTAACAACCGTTAACCCGCTAGCTCTCACATGATATTCATGCTTCTGCTGAGATAGGACTTTAGTCATGGGGTCCACCACATTCTCTTCTGTGGACACTCTGCTCACTGTAACTTCACCCCTTTGATATAAATCCCTCAAGAGGTGGTACTTCCGGAGTATGTTCTTTGTCGGTTGATGTGACCTTGGTTATTTTGGAAGAGCCACCGCTACAGTATTATCACAATAGAATTTAATGGGATCTTTACTGCTAGGCACCACATCAAGCTTTTGGACAAAGATCTGAATCCAGAAGGCTTCCTTGGCTGCATCAGAAGTTGCAATATATTCAGACTCCACTGTAGAATCGGCGAAAACTGGCTGCTTTGAACTCTTCCAGCTCACAGCTCCTCCATTGAGACAGAAAACATATCCAGATTGCGGCTTCAGATCGTTCTGATCTATCTGAAAACCAGAATCATCATACCCTCTGATAACAAGATCCTTGTCTCCTCCATACACTAGGAACATATCCTTAGTTCTTCTCAGATACCTAAGGATAATCTTAACAGCAGTCCAATGTTACTCTCCTAGATCTGCTTGTTATCTGCCTACCATGCTCAGTTCATAGGCAACATCATGCCTGGTACATAACATGGCATACTTGATGGATCCTATAGCCGAAGCGTATGGGATCTTTCTCATTCTATCTTTCTCTTGTTGTGTATAAGGACAAATTTTCTTATAAAGATGTATTCCATGTGACACTGGAACCAATCCCCTGTTGGATAGTTCTATACTAAATCTCATTAGTATCTGGTGAATGTATATACCCAGAATTAGTCCAAGAAGCATCTTGGATCTATCACGAATAATCTTGATCACTAGAATGTAGGCTGCTTCTCCCAAGTCCTTCATGGAGAAACACTTCTTCAACCAGTCCTTAAATGATTGTAAGGCTGGTACGTCATATCCAATAAGCAATATGTCATCAACATATACTACTAGGATAACGACCACATTCCCATTAAACCGCTTATAAACACATGGCTCACATTCGTTCTTAATGAAATCAAATACCTTTATGGCTTCATCGAATCGAATGTTCTATGACCTGGATGCTTGCATCAATCCATAAATGGATTTTTTCAACTTGCAAACCCGTTTGGATTCACCTGGTGTCACAAACCCTTCTGGTTGTGTCATATAGAAATCTTTCTGAAGGTTCCCGTTAAGGAATGTTGTTTTGACATCCATTTTCCAAATCTTTTAGTCATGGTAATCTACTATGGAATGTATGATTCTTATGGATTTAAACATGGAAACTGGCGAGAAGGTTTCATCATAGTCAATTTCTTGACGCTGTCTGAATCCTATAGCCACTAGCCTTACATTATAAGTTCTAACTTGACCTTCCATGTCCAGATTTTTCTTGAATACCCATTTGCATCCAACAAGCTTTACATCAACTGGCTCATCGACCAGAACCCATACTTGGTTCTAATACATGGAATCCATCTCCGAATTCATATCTTCTAGCCATCTCGTAGCTTCTGAGCATTCTACTGCTTCCTTGTAGGAGAGAGGTTCATCATTGTCCAACAATAATGATTCACCATCCTCGGGGACTAAGAAACCAAATCTCTTCGGTTCCCTTACCTCTCTTGAGCTCCTACGTAGTACTTGTGTTTCTGGAACCTCTTCCACAGGGACCTGTGGAACTTGTTCCTATAACAACTCTTGTGTCACTACCACAAAACTGGGAAAGGCATGCGCCTGCCTTTATCAGCGCTAACAATAAAGCTCTGATAAAGGGTCGGGCCTTTATCAGCACTAACAAAAGCACTGATAAAGGGTCGGGCCTTTATCAGCGCTAAAAAAAGCGCTTATAAAGGTCCACTTTATCAGTGCTAAAGCAAGCGCTGATAAAGGTGTACCCTTTATCAGCTCTTTTTTAGCGCTGATAAAGGTTGGGCCCTTTATCATCACTTTTTTTAGCGCTGATAAAGGTTGTATTTATCAGCGCTTTTCATTTTAGCGCTGATAAATACACCCTTTATCAGCGCTTTTTACTAGCGCTGATAAAGGCTCACACGGATTTGTTAAAAACCCGCGGGTCCTCTTCCTCCTCCCTGCACCCGATCAATCTCTCATGGAAGCCCTCCTCTGCGCTGTTGCCGCCGCCTCCTCCTCCTCGGCCGCGGCCACTGCCTCCTCCTTCTCCTCCTCCTCTGGCCGCTGCCTCCTCCTCCTCCATCCACGGCCTCCTCCTCCTCCTCTTCTCCTCCTCCTCCTCCTACTCCTCCACTGCGGCCTCGTCCTCCTCCTCCTCCTCCACCGGCGCTTCCTCCTCCTCCTCCTAGTCTGCGGCCTTATCCTCCTCCTCCTCCTCCTTCGCTGCCTCCGACCTGCCTCTGCCCTGCCTCTGCGTTGCCTCCAGTGCCTCCGCTGTCGACACCTCCTTCTCCTCCGCCACCGAGTCCTCCTCCTTAAGGTGATTCAAATTACATTTTCCTGAATTAATTATGTTTGGAATGGGTAAGTGTTTGGCCAACTATTCTTCGTGTTGAATCTTCAGTTTCCATGGGTGGTTTGGGATTATGGTTATGTTTTAAACCTGACTATGGGTTGTTTTAATGATTTCCCACTACTTCATTAGATTTATTTAGTTATTATTATGTTTTGGTGTTTTCATTTAGTTCTTTTGTTGTGATTTGATGTTGGGTTTTCCTTGATGGAGGTTGTTCATGTTTCTTGTAGACAATACCTCCTAGAAGGACCATGTAGAAGCATAGAGAGTGTGAACCAGAGTACCCCAAAGAGGAACCATCCCATTGATACAAATTTTTTTGGATTCAATGATTTATAATTTAAAAAACTTGGGTTAAATTTGTATCCGCGATAAGACATGAACTATGGACCACACTCAAGAATTTAAAAAGAATAATTCAGATTTTTTCATTACTGAAAAGAAAACCAAGTAATTTAAGGAGTAGTTGGACTGTATCAAGTAGATCTTAGAGTTTTTGAAAACCCCTAAGACATCTAAAGTGTTATTTTTTGGTTCCTTTTTAGAAGAATTTATTTGAATGTGGTGTGATTCAATGATTCTTTCGAGGAATACAGAGGATATCACTTTTACCACTTTCCAGGTGGTATTTCTTCAGAGGTTCTACCCAGATACCTTGTGATTGATGAATGACTATGTGTTTTTAAAGCTAGAGTATAGTGGTCATTTAGTCATGGATTATGCCACTAGATTCCGTAATTTTGTTCATGTATCTCTTTATCTCCCCACGAACGATTATCTTATGGCTATTAATTTTGAGATGGGTTTGAGGAAATATATCAGATTTATTCTTATTGTTTTAAGTATACCAACCTATTTTTAGGTGCTTCCCAAGGTATTGATGTGAGAGGAATATTTTAATTGAAATATTGGTCTCAATGGTGTTCCATTAATGGGTGTTATCCATAGTTATTTTTGAGGATAAAATCTAAAGCACGATGAGTCTTAGAGAAGTAGTGGAAAGGGATTTGAGTAGTCTTTATGAACAGATTATGTGGATTCTATGGACAATGGACCTATTTTTTTATCATATTAGAAATGTGGGAAACATATGGACGATTTTACCAGAGACTCTGAGGGTGTTCCACATATTTGGGTAGCCGGGGAATATCTTGTGATTTTTTCAATTGGCTCATAAAGGGAGTGGTGTAGGCTCCACTTTTTTAAGGGATCTTAATTAAAATAAGAGGCTTCAAATGGTGGAGGATCACATCCTAAAAGAAATAAGGATTCTTAATAGGGAAATAATACATAGACGAGTCTAATCCAGAAAAAATCAATGCAGTAGAGGTCATTCATGAGGACTCATAATCTTGGCCAACCACAATTCGAGGTAAATTTTTTTTAATTCTTCTATAGTATTGGTTTCATTTCAAAATGGTGAATCCTAGTCATTAATTTCACATATTTTTTTATTACTTGTTTATGACGGCAGAGTTTATAAATTATTTCATGTATTGCCTAACCATTTTGGGTAGGAAAAATGGTTATGGTTTCATGTTCTTTGAGAGTTGTGTTGTGGTACTTGGCATGGAGGACATTTCGGAATTCCATGTTTTGGACCTAGTCTTTTCCGACCTCATTATCATCTTGGATTTTTTTATTGGATTTAGTGCACTAGATGACTATTATCACCATTGGGTTCAGTTACATACTCTTAACAAGAGATTCCATGTCTTTTATGGATATTGTGATCTATAACCATGGAGGGTATGAAAAGTTGCTTCTATGTTATGGTTCATATCATGTAATTTTTCCAAGGTTTTCCTTGGGGTTGTTGAGAAGTGTTCTTCATGTGAAATTCCAGTGGTCATGGAAAGGTACACAAAATCATTTCTAGAGGACTTCATGGGATAACCTCCCCAATGAGTCTTTGTGTTTTCTATCTATTTTCTTTACAGGACGATCCCATTTTCCATTCCATCACATCATAAGGCTCTAGCCGATTTAGAGGAGCTAAATGATCAGCTAGAAGATCTTTAGGGAAATGGTTCTATCTATATGATCATGTCACTATGGGATTTTCCAATTATGTTTTCAATGAAGTCATATCATAGACTATTAATTTTAACAGTCTACCATAGTCATAGCCAGGTGACAGTAATGAATAATTACATATTGCCTATAATTGATGATTTGTTTGACCATCTTATAAGGTTCTATTGGTTTTTGAAAATTTTCTAGAGATCAGGGTACCAACAGTTGAGGTTTTGGGAAGGGGATGCTCAAAAGATAGATTTTTAAAGTCGATATGTAAATTTAAAGTATTTATGAATTCCATTTGGGATCACCAATGCTCTATCTATTTCATGGAACTGATGATCTATATCATTAATATCTTTCTAGACACCTCCATTTTCATTTTTTAGAATACTTCTTGGTGTATTACAATATATAGGAGGAGTACTCCGATAATCTAGAGGTTGTTTTGGGTGTTTTTAGAGAGCTTTGTCTTTATTACAATATTATAAATTCCCCATATTTTGTTTAAGAATTATTGTTTCATGGTCACATTATTTCCTTGGAAGGAGTTCTAGGTTATCTAGAAAAGGTTCGAGAAGTCATTTCTCCAAATTAGTCAAAGAATGTATTCAAAATCCACAACATTCTAGACTTATTCATTTCATGGTCACATTATTTCCTTGAAGTATCTTGTTTTTTATCTAAATTATACTCATATTCCTTCTCCTCTAACCTATATACTCATCCTATGGATTTCAAATAGGATGAATATAAATAAAGAATGGATGAATGCCAATCGGGTGACAAAAGAGTATGAAGAAGGCGTGAAAGAATTTATCAAGTTTGCAAAATACCATGTATATGACTCTTCTCAAATCATTTGTCCGTGTTTACGCTGTTTTTTATTCAAAACAAATTTGTCCAGATGAGTTCGAAGTACACTTGATCTGTCACGGAATAGATCAAAGTTATACATGTTGGAATAAACACGGGGAAACAACGAATGTAGGTAGTGACTGGGGTGACACTTCATTTTATGGATCATCTGATATGATTACAAACTTGAACAATGAAGATGAACATATGGAGGATGTGATTACAGATGTGAATAATGATGAAGATCGTATTGAGAAAATGACAAGGACCTTCGAAGATAAACTTTGTGATTACCCAAAATTGTTTGAGAAGTTAAAAAGTTGTGCAAAGACACCATTGTATGCTGGTTGCACTAAATATACAGCATTGTCAGCCGTACTGAAGCTGTATAATTTGAAAGTAGATAATGGGTGGAGTGACGACAGTTTTACGAAACTACTTGCCCTCTTAAATGACATGCTCCCAGAAGACAATGAGCTCCCGAGCCGAACATACGATGCCAACCTAATGCTACGCTCTATGGGTATGATCTTTGAAAGAATACACGACTGCCCGAATGACTGTATACTATTTTGCAAGGACCACAAATCACTTAAAGAATGCCCAAAGTGTGGTGCTTCTCGATACAAGAAAGATGAATCCAGTCCTAATAAAGTTGTATGGAACATTCCAATCATTCAAAGGTTTAGACGCCTATATGGAAGTGAGAAGACTGCAGAACAATTAACATGGCATGCAGATACAAGAATTAAAGATGGGATACTACGTCACCCAGCAGACTCTCGTCAGTGGAAGAGAATCGATCATGAGTATCCTGAATTTGGAAACGAGTCAAGAAACCATCGTTTTGCCTTATCTACAGATGGAGTGAATCCTTTTGGTTTTCAAAGCAATAGTCACAGTACATGGCTGGTTATGTTGATAAATTATAACTTACCACCGTGGTTATGCATGAAACAAAAATACATCATGTTATCTATGCTTATATCAGGACCAAAACAACCGGGTAATGATATTGATGTTTATTTAGCTTCATTGATCGAAGATTTGAAATTATTGTGGGATTCAGGTGTTACATTGTATGATGCTTACAGAAAGGAAGATTTCACTTTGAGAGTCATGTTGTATGGGACGATAAATGACTTCCCTGCTTATGGAAATTTGTCAGGATATAGCATTAAAGGAACTCAAGGCTGTCCCGTTTGCGAAGAAGGTACACAATCAATTAGGTTGAAACATTCATCGAAAACCGTGTTTCTAGGACATCGCAGATTTCTACCACGACGGTATAAGTACCGTTCTTGGAAGACATCATTAGATGGAAGTTCAGAAGAACGTACATCACCGTATCCACTAACAGGTGATCAATTGTTTGAGAAAGTTAAAAATGTGGACACTACTTTTGGTAAACAGGCTTCGAAAAACCTTACGAAAATCGGTTGGAAAAAGAGATCAATTTTTTTTGAATTACAATACTGGAATTGTCTGTATATAACACATTTTATTGATGTTATGCATGTAGAAAAAAATTTATTTTACAGTGTTGTCGGCACGTTGCTAAATACATCTGGAAAAACAAAAGATTGAATTAAGGCTAGGTTGGACATGGTTGAGATGGGAATACGAGAAGAGTTGGCACTAATGATGGGTGAAAAATGAACATTTATTCCTCCTGCTGCTTACACTCTTTCCAGGAAGGAGAGATATCAGTTTTTCAACTTCTTGAATGACGTAAAGGTTCCAGAGGGGTATTCTTCAAATATCAGTAACCTTGTGTCAATGAGCAACTTGAAGTTAAAAGGTCTGAAATCACATGACTGTCATGTTTTGATGCAAAATCTCATTCCAATTGCTTTACGTTGCATTTTTCCCAAGAATGTCTACATACATTAATGAAACTGTGTTTCTTCTTCAAAGCTATATGCAGCAAAGTTATAGACCCGGAAAAATTTCCAACTATGGAAAAATAAATTTCCATAATATTATGTGAATTAGAAATGTTCTTCCCGCCTTCATTTTTTGATATGATGGTTCATTTGATGGTCCACTTGGTGAGATATATTCGACTATGTGGTCCTGTACATTACATATGGATGTACCCCATTGAACGGTATATGAAGATTTTGAAAGGGTATGTCAAAAATCGAAGTTGGCCAGAGGGATGTATTGCAGAGCGATATATTGTTGAGGAAGTCGTGGAATTCTGTACCGAATACTTGTCTGGTGTGGAAAGAATTGGCTTACCGAATTCTCGTCACACTGGGCGGCTTGAGGGTGAAGGAATTTCTGGAAGAAAGGTTGTCACAATCAATATTACAGATCAGGAGCAGGCCCACCTTTATGTTTTTCATAACAGTTTCAACGTTGACCCATATGTTGAAATCCAAAAAGAAATTATTAGGCATTTGAATCCATCACGGGCTGAAAAATGGATATCAGATACACATAATCGACAGTTTATAGGATAGTTTCAAGATCATATTTTTAGGAAGTCAGATGAAAATCCAAAGTCAATTTCAGAACGACTTCAATGGCTAGCCAGAGGACAAAGTGTGTATGAGTTATCTTACAATGCTTATGTAGTTAATGTTTATACATTTTATAATAATGAACATGATGAAGATAGTACCATACAGAATAGTGGGGTTACACTTGTGGTTGAAGCGATGCATGTTTCTGGTGCTAAGGACAGAAATCCAATTTATGCGAATATGTCATACTTTGGCATCATCAAACAAATATGGGAGTTGGATTATACGGAATTTCAAGTTCTGATATTTCAATGCAAGTGGGTTGATAACAGGAGTGCTGTTAAAATAGATGGTTTGGGATTTGTGAAAGTTGATTTCAGTAAGGAAGGGGAGAAAGACGAACCATTTATAATGGCATCACAGGTAGTGCAAGTATTTTATGTTCCAAATCCCGCAAACCGAAACTGGTCAATTGTTCTATTATCGACCAAAACAGCTGAAGGGTCGGATGAAAATTTAACGGAAGATGACCCTTTCATTGGGACATCGCAATCATTTCGTAGTGGTCCCAATGTAGATGACGTTTTTTATGTCAGAGGAGACCAGAATGAAGGGATATGGATAGTTGATAGAGGGGTCAAATCCCTTCAGCCTTTAAAAAAAGGAGTTCAATAATCAGGTTATTGATTTTTATTGTAATATTGATTGTGTTAAATTATGTTATTATCTGTTCGTTGTTTCTTTTATGTGATCTAAATTAAATTTTAAACCAGTTCTACAGATAATGACTTCTTCACCTGCTGATGCACCCAATCCCGAGACAAAACACGTCTCTCAACCTATTGCAGATGGTCCCACTGCTGAGAGACAATAGGTCTCTCAACCTGTTGCAGCTGGTCCCACTGCTAACGTACAACAGGTCTCTCAACCTATTTCAGCTGGTGTCAGTGCCTATGCTAGCACTTCGGAGAAACATAATGATGATGCAAAAACCGAGGAAATGGTAGGCGATGAAACCCCAGCGACACAAAAAAACAGGTGCGCCTTAGTTTGACATTTTTAGCAAAAATCCTTAAGGCAAAAGCAAAAGGCATCAAATATGAGGTGGGATGGAATAAGCTAGGACAACTTGTAAACCCCAACAAAGCCATGTTTAGTATCTACATTGGAGTCGTCACTCGACAACGCGTGCCGATTGACGTAGAGTCGTGGAACCATGTTGTCAGAAGGTTGAAAACATTAATGTTGGAAGAGATTACAGTAGCATTACGATATCATCTATTTAATTTATTAAAATAAAATAAAATATTAAAATATTGACTAAC
This sequence comes from Viscum album, assembly GCA_963277665.1. NCBI lineage: Eukaryota > Viridiplantae > Streptophyta > Magnoliopsida > Santalales > Viscaceae > Viscum > Viscum album. The sequence goes on along the minus strand of OY728139.1, from coordinate 112,189,056 downwards.
CCTTCATCATCTCTTGCAGAGTGCATTTATAGTAGATGTTTCACACAAATAATATGTTTTCAGACTGGCAGGAAGGATTCATAGAGGCTTTCGCACCATTTTAATGAAACATCATCTAAAAGATGCCGAAGGGAAAATCAAGCCGCACCCGCCTCCTCTTTATGCACACTTGATATCCCAAGGAACATGGGATGCATTTGGAAACCTTCATACAGAACAGAATTTTCAGGTACATTTTGTTTGGTTACACGTTGTTTAATGTTTCTTCTATTCATCACGTTGATTGATAGGTTTTTATTTATGAAACAGCAACTGAGTGATGAAAATAAAGAACAGGCAGCAAAACCAGCGTACCCCTACCGTAAAGCAAGGTTGGGGTACCCTTCAATTGAAAAACAATTGTTATGTATTTTAAAAGTACTATAATAATTTTATGTGACTTAAAACAACACTATAACCATGTTTCTTTGTTAATATGCAGATTGATGAAGCAAAATCTCAAGTCACTTCCATTCCACGCCATGTGCTATGGAAGAGGCTCGTGTTAATAAAGAGGGGAAACTGATAGATAAAAACACACAAAAAGTGTGGGAAACATGTGTAAGTATGACATAATATAAACTTGTTTTCCTTTAAATCACTATTACATAACGATGCTTACTTATTTTTTCATATTTTATATTTGACATAGTCACAGGAATTAACAACACTTGCACCGGATGCAGACATACTTTCAATGGCTTTGAAACAGCCAGAACAGTATGGCCGCGTCAGAGGTGTGGATTTTGGGGTGTCACCCAAAACATATTTTCAGAAAAAAACAAGAGGATGAACAAACTAAATAATTGCATGTAATGAGAGATAAAGTAGCTTCACTTGAAGAAATAATCCAAACTCAGGGAGAGATGCTAAAGAGTTTGATGGAGGAGAGGCAAAGAGAACAAACAACTCAAGAACAACCCCGCGAGAAGATCCACCCCTCACCAGCTTTGAGGCGAGCCATTCCCCTCAAAGACCTGACTTAACCGAGGTAATAAATGTTATAATATTTGTTTTTGTGAGATGTGAATCACATAGACACTGATACCTTTCCTGTAATGATATTCTGCAGGGTGAAAATGACTGTGATTTATATCTGTCAACTCCCACCCATCTCCTTGTAGCGAGGGCTATGGTGTTCAATATGCAGAATGACACGCTACACTCCAGACCACTTCCAAATGGTCATGTAAAAGTGTTGATTAATGTAGTTCATGAGCCGAGCGCCGAGCTACCTGTGCCAAATGACGATGACGACATGAATATGGTGGAAGAACCTGTTGGAACATTCGTTGCATGGCCGTCGAATCTTGTAAAAAAAACATGTCGAGCAGGAGGTATTCATTTCTAGTTCATTTTTCAAGCAGAACCTTTAACATTAAATTAGAAAATGGCTGAACTGATGAATGTTATTACAGAAGGATAAAATGAAGAAGCTAAAACGAAAGAGCAGCTCCAACATTGGATCACCCAACCGATCAAAACAATCTACTGAGAGCGCGTTCACCCCGCCCGTTCGATATCCACATTTAATATCATTGCAAGCTCATGTGGATAGGAAAATGAAAGATGGAAAGAGTCATACAATTGTTTGTGAAAAAGATATGTACGGAGAGGAAACAATAGATTTCATTAGTGCATACGCTGTTTCTGAGATCATCACATACGACTGGCTAGGCGCCTCAGTTATAAATGTATACATGTGGTATGTTTTCGTGATTTGATTTTAAAGAAGCTGATATACTTTGATAATTATGGATAAATAAATCTCATATTTTTCACAGGCATATATATGAAAAACAATTGAAGGGATTTTGACATGAATACAAATTTGGACTCATTAGTCCTCACACCATTTCTACACAACAAACATAAATAGATTCTAATTTTCAGGCTGAATTGATGTCAAATCTGCTCAGAACGTTTCAAAGAATAATTACGACTGACAGGATCTTTTTAATACCAACGATGCAAGGGTAAAACTCTACATTTTAATCATATCAATTATATTTTCATTTATATCAGTACTTATTTCTTTTTGTGTTTTTAGGGAACATTGGATGCTCATTGCAGTCAATTTGGATACTCCAAAGATTTATTTTTTGGATTAACTGCATAGATATCCAACTAACCGACCACAGATGATGGCGATTGTCAATTTGTAATACACTAGATCCAACATTTTAGAACTAAATATCTAGTTATTTAATTTATATTATCTTTTAATGAGGATTTTGTTATGATAGGGCGGTGTATTAATATCGTCTAAAGGCTGGAATGAATCCAGGTCATAAGGACGACAATTCCCACAAGATCTACAAATGGAGAAGTATCTGGGTATATATAATTATATTTCATTATCCAAATACTTATCAAAACAAATTACTTATTTTTCTCGATGTTTCTGCAGTGTCTTAAACAAACAAATGACAAGGACTGCGGTTATTATGTTTGTAAATTTATGAAAGAGATCATATTTTATGAACAAACTAGAATCCCTGAAGAGGTATTTTTGAAAATAATTACTACATTATTTAAAATAATTATTAATCCTTTGTGTATTTATATTTTTTCAGTACTACTATGACTGTCGCAAAAACTCATATTCAGAGGATGATATAAATGTCTTTAGAAACGAATGGGCATCGTACCCGATGGAAGAATGTAAATAAATAGGACAGTGAAGGTGAATTCCTAATACTTATGTTATCTTTATATGGTCATTGATATCTCCCTTTACACTTATTGAGAATCTATGATCTCCCTTTCTTATGTTTCATATCCTTAGATTAGTGAATTCCTACTACTTAGTTTGAAAATGACATAAACTTTGGAAAACAATACCAATGACATACGCCAAACTGAGGAAACACGTTCGGATTGTTTTGATACTTTAGGAAAACGATCCACGAGTCATTTGTGACATGTATGAATCGACCGCACCTCAATCTGACGCACGGTGTGACCGGTATGGCTAAAAGTGTCTGATATCAGTTTCAAATTGAGATAAACTTTGGAAAACAAGACCAATGACATACGCCATACCGAGAAAACGAGTTCGTATTGTTTTGATACTTTAGGAAAACGATCCACGAGTCATTTGTGACGTGTACGAATTGACCACACCTCAATCCGACACACGGTGTGACCGGTATGGCTAAAAGTGTCTGATATCAGTTTCAAATTGAGATATACTTTGGAAAACAACACCAATGACATACGGAAAACCGATCAAACACATTCGTATTGTTTTTATACTTTAGGAAAACGATCCAAGAGTCATTTGTGACGTGTATGAATCGACTGCACCTCAATCCGACGCACGGTGTGACCAGTATGGCTAAAAGTGTCTGATATCAGTTTCAAATTGAGATAAACTTTGGAAAACAACATCAATGACATACAGAAAACTGATCAAATGAATTCAGATTGTTTTGATAATTTTGTAAAACGATCCACGAGTCATTTGTGACGTTTACAAATTGACCGCACCTCAATCCGACGCACGGTGTGACCGGTATGGATAAAAGTGTCTGATATCAGTTTCAAATTGAGATAATCTTTGGAAAACAACACCAATGACATACGCCAAACCAAGGAAACGCGTTCAGATTGTTTTGATACTTTAGTACAACGATCCACAAGTCATTTGTGACGTGTACAAATCAACCAAACCTCAATCCGACGCATGGTGTGACCGGTATGGCTAAAAGTGTCTGATATCAGTTTCAATTTGAGATAAACTTTGGAAAAAAACACCATTGACATACGCCAAACCGAGGAAACGCGTTCGGATTGTTTTGATACTTTAGGAAAACGATCTAAGAGTCATTTGTGACATGTACGAATCGACCAAACCTCAATCCGACGCATAGTGTGACCGGTATGGCTAAAAGTGTCTGATATCAGTTTCAAATTGAGATAAACTTTGGAAAACAACACCAATGACATACGGAAAACCGAGTAAACGCGTTCGGATTGTTTTGGTACTTTAGGACAACTATCCATGAGTAATTTTTGACGTGTACGAATCGACCACACCTCAATCCGATGCACGGTGTGACCGGTAGGCTAAAAGTGTCTGATATCAGTTTCAAATTGAGATAAACTTTGTAAAATAACACCAATGACATACAGAAAACCGAGCAAACATTTTCGGATTGTTTCGATACTTTAGGAAAACGATCCACGAGTCATTTGTGACGTGTACGAATCGACCGCACCTCAATCCGATGCACCGTGTGACCGGTATGGCTAAAAGTGTCTGATATCAGTTTCAAATTGAGATAAACTTTCGAAAACAACACCAATGACATATGGAAAACTGAGAAAACGCGTTCGGATTGTTTTGATACTTTAGGAAAACGATCCACGAGTCATTTGTGACGTGTAAAAATCGACCGCACCTCAATCTGACGCATGGTGTGACCGGTATGGCTAAAAGTGTCTGATATCAGTTTCAAATTGAGATAAACTTTGGAAAACAACACCAATGACATACGCCAAACTGAGGAAACGCGTTCGGATTGTTTTGATACTTTAGGAAAAAGATCCATGAGTCATTTTTGACGTGTACGAATCGACCGAACCTCAATCCAATGCACGGTGTGACCGGTATGGCTAAAAGTGTCTGATATCAGTTTCAAATTGAGATAAACTTTGGAAAACAACATCAATGACATACGCCAAACCGAGAAAACGCATTTGGATTGTTTTGATACTTTAGGAAAACGATCCAAGATTCATTTTTGACATGTATGAATTGACCGCACCTCAATTCGACGCATGGTGTGACCGGTATGGCTAAAACTGTCTGATATCAGTTTCAAATTGAGATAAACATTGGAAAACAACACCAATGACATACGGAAAACTGAGCAAACGCGTTCGGATTGTTTTGATACTTTAGGAAAACGATCTATGAGTCATTTGTGACGTGTACGAATCGACCGCACCTCAATCCGATGCACGGTGTGACCCGTATGGCTAAAAGTTTCTGATATCAGTTTCAAATTGAGATAAACTTTGGAAAACAACACCAATGACATATGGAAAACCGAGAAAACTCATTCGGATTGTTTTTATACTTTAGGAAAACGATCCACGAGTAATTTTTGACGTGTACGAATCGACCTCACCTCAATCTGACGCACGGTGTGATCAGTATGGCTAAAAGTGTCTGATATCAGTTTCAAATTGAGATAAACTTTGGAAAACAACAACAATGACATACGCCAAACCGAGGAAACGCGTTCGGATTGTTTTGATACTTTAGGAAAACGATCCATAAGTCATTTGTGACGTGTACAAATCGACCACACCTCAATTTGACGCACGGTGTGACCGGTATGGCTAAAAGTGTCTGATATCAGTTTCAAATTGAGATAAACTTTGGAAAACAACAACAATGACATACCCCAAACTGATCAAACGCGTTTGGATTGTTTTGATACTTTAGGAAAACGATCCACGAGTCATTTGTGACATGTATGAATTGACTGCACCTCAATCCGATGCACGGTGTGACCGGTATGGCTAAAAGTGTTTGATATCAGTTTCCAATTGAGATAAACTTTGGAAAACAACACCAATGACATACGCCAAACTGAGAAAAAGCATTCGGATTGTTTTGATACTTTAGGACAACGATCCACAAGTCATTTGTAACGTTTTCAAATTGACCGCACCTTAATCTGACGCACAGTGTGACCGGTATGGCTAAAAGTGTCTGATATCAGTTTCAATTTGAGATAAACTTTGGAAAACAACACCAATGACATACGCCAAACTGAGCAAATGCGTTCGGATTGTTTGGATACTTTAGGAAAACGATCCACGATTCATTTTAGACGTGTACGAATCAACCGCACCTCAATCCGACGCATGGTTTGACCGGTACAGCTAAAAGTGTCTGATATCTTTTTCAAATTGAGATAAACATCGGAAAACAACACCAATGACATACGGAAAACCGATCAAACGTGTTCGGATTGTTTTGATACTTTAGGAAAACGATCCAAGAGTCATTTGTAATGTGTACGAATCGACTGCACCTCAATCCAACGCATGTTGTGACCGTTATGGATAAAAGTGTCTGATATCAGTTTAAAATTGAGATAAACTTTGGAAAACAACACCAATGACATACGCCAAACCGAGAAAACGCGTTCGGATTGTTTTGATACTTTAGGACAACAATCCACGAGTCATTTTTGACATGTACGAATCGACCGCACCTCAATCCGACTGATGCACGGTGTGACCGGTAATGCTTTTCATTAGATAAAGAATCAGTATTTATTAAATGAGATAAATCAATCAAAAACATATTGCTTTTACATTATTCCCTTTCATTGTTATGAAAATGAAAACTTTTGAGGTTAAAATTTCATATTTTAGTTTCACATTTCCATATTAATCTATTCTTTCATATTACTGTTTTAATTTCTTTCATTATTTCATTACTAACATAATATTTGTTTTCTTATATAGGTGAATTTTTTCCTTGAGTTCGGATGCTTTGTTCGGCAACAAATACCGTCGAGAGCGGATCACAGATATCAAAGGATGAAACATGAATGTTTATAACTGTTGTTGAATAATTGTAAATGTAACCATGTAAAACAATGTTTGAAATGTATATAGCAATGCATTTTTATGTATTCATGATGTTAAATAAATTTATATACTGTTGTTGGTCAAAATATTGGGTGCGGGTGTTATGGTGTGCAGGTGTGCATGTGCTACTTTGTGCAGGTATTCTGGTGTGCAGTTGGGCAGGTATTGTTTTGTAGGTGCAGGCGATGGGGCCTTTATCAGTGCTTTTTTATCGCTGATAAAGGACACCTTTAACAGCGCTAGAGGAGCGCTGATAAAGGAACCCTTTATCAGCGCTCCGTTAAGTGCCGATATAGGAGACCTTTATCAGTGCTAAAAGAAGTGCTGAGAAAGGGGTCCTTTATCAGTGCTCTGAGAAGCGCAGATATAGGAGACCTTTATCAGCGCTAAGTGAAGCGCTGATAAAGGAAGTCCTTTATGAGTGCTTTTCTTAGCGCTGATAAAGGTCTCCTATATCAGCGCTTCTCGGAGCGCTAATAAAGGGGACCCCCCCCCCCCTTTATCTACGCCTGCATTAACTGCGCTTTTCTAGCGCTGTTAATGCTAGTTTTTAGCGCTGATAAAAGGCCAGGTTGTAGTTGTTTGTATCTTGAGCATCATCTTCGTCGAAGTCAATCTTGCTCCCACTGTCCTTTTTGAGGTTGTGCTCCCTCTCAAGAAAGACAGCTTGCCTGGCGACAGTCACTTTCTTGTCTTGAGGGTTATATAGGTAATATACTTTCGTTTCCTTAGGTTATCCTATAAAGATACACTTCATGCCCTGGGGTGCTAGTTTGTTGCCTGAGAAGGCCTTAACAAATGCCTCACATCCCCATACATGTGTATGCAACAAAATGGTTCTCTTTTCATTCCATAACTCAGAGGGAATTCCATTTTCTGCCTTAGTTGGTACTCGGTTTAATGTGTATGCTACAGTTTGTAATACATATCCCCAAAAGGATAATGGAAGATCTGCATGACTCATCATCGACCTCACCATGTCCAATAAGGTGCGGTTCCTCCTTTCACTAACACCATTCCACTGTGGTGTATAAGGAGGAGTGGGATGAGATAGAATCCCAGACTCCCGGAAAAGATCGATGAACTCTTGGTTTAGATATTCTCCACCTCGATTCGATCGATGCTTCTTTATCTTCTTACCAAGTTGATTCTCTACTTCATTCTCGAATTCCTTAAATTTCTCTAAGGATTCTGACTTATACCTCATTAAGTAGAAAAATCTGTATCTACTCAAATCAGCAGTAAAATTAATCAAGTAAGAATATAAACCTCTAGATTCTACTAGAAATGGTCCACATACATCCATGTGTACCAATCCTAGAAGCTCTGTAGCCCTTTCACCCTGTCCACCAAAAGATGGCTTGGTCATTTTACCTTGTAAACAAGCGTGACATCTATCAAGTGGTTTTAGCACAGTAGAGTCTAAATAGCCATCTTGACAGAGCTTTGTCAATCTCTTCTCGTTTACATGACCAATGCGGTGATGCCACAACTGGGTGATGTATGAGTCATGTGAGTTTGTTTCGTTATCGATTGCCAACACTTGGTTTTCGTAATTTAATACATACAATCCATTATTCAAATGTGCCATACCATAACATACATTGTTCTTATAAAAGAGACAACCCTTATTTCCGAACTTGAAAACAAATCCATCCATATCCAAACAAGATACATAAATTATGTTCTTGGTAACACTAGGCACAAAATAACAGTAATGTAAAACCAAAATCATCCCAGTTGGAAATGAGAGGTGGTAGTCACCAATAGCCAACGCAGCCAGCCTTGCACCATTGGCAGCTTGGAGATCCACTTCTCCTCTGGCGATATTTCTAAATCTACTTGGTTCCTGCATTTGAATACAGATGTTATCCCCACAAGCTGTATCTAATACCCAATGTGTAGAAATAGAAAGATTTCACTCAATAACGAACGCACATTTAGTGTCCCAACGCTTCTGGGCCCAATTCCTCTTCCAGTGGTCATGTTTGCCACATGAAAAACACACCACCTCCGGTTCCTTACCCTGCCTCTGGATGTTCCCCTTCTTGGAGGGACGGTGCTCAGGGGCTTCAGACCGTTTATAAGTCTTTGGACCATTTTCCTTTTCCTTCCTTTTCTTGTTCATCATAAGGACTACGGGTTTGTCACGCCCCATGTCCTTGTCAACCTGTAGAATCAAGGTCAGAAGCTATGACAAGCTATTCTCATTTCCACTCATGTTATAGTTGACAATGAAGCTATAGAAGGTCTTGGGTAGTGATGATAGGATGATATCTATACGTAACTTATCCGGGAATTTAATCCCTAAGATGTCCAGGAGTTCAATGTAACCAATAATCTTAACTACATGAGGCACAAATGGCGCAGACTCTCCAAGTTTCGTGGTAAACAAATAATTGGAGATATCATACCTCTCCTATCTCGCCTTCTCTTGGTAGAGATCATTAAGGTGAGACATCATGCTATACGCGTCCATGTTTTCATGTTGCTTCAAGAGATCATTATACATGGCTGATAGCATGAAACACTGTACATTTGTGGCATCATCCATGTGTTTCATGTAGAGAGATAATTCCTCATCACCAGGCTTTTTCCCAAGCGCAACTGCAATAGGCTCTTCCAGCACATACAATTTCTTTTCGTGGCGAAGGACGACGCGTAAACGCCTCTGTCACTCTTGGAAATTGGTGCGGGTGAGAAGGTTTTCCTTCTCGAGTATGGTGTGCAATGATATGTTTGAATTCATTTTCTTTCCATCTCTAAAAATTAAGATGAGCCAAGGTTTAGTACTTTATTACAAAAATTGAGGCAAATAAATAAATTAATACTTATTAGTCTCCCACTATTTTATCGAAATCCAATAGCCCTCACCATTGATATCGGAATATTCTGTTTCCTGAATATTCTAGTGGCAAGGATCCATATTTCCCTTCGCATTACCCCAACTAGGGCTGGTCAAGAAACTTTAAGGGTTTTAGGTAGGCATTCCAAATGCCAAATACATTAACTCACAGCTCCTTGATCCGCTGAGTGGACTCCCCAATCCTGAAATCCTTTTATTTTGGATTTCCTCAACCTTTTCCTATTGGTCACACCAACTCCTACTGTGGCAGTCAACCCTTGATGCGAACCAAGTCAAATCAACCCAAAACCTTGAATTAGAATTCCTTGAAAATTGAAAGCACCCCAACTAGGGTTGGTCAAGCACTTTGAACTATGGTTCGATTCTAACCAAGATTATGGGAGGGTATACCGACTTAATATTTCTTTTGAGGGATCTTATTCTTAGGAGTTTCAAAATTTAAACTTCTTATTTACAGGATTAATTTAAAGTTTAATTGGTTGATTTTGATTCATTTATCAACAATAAAAAAATTACTAGATGAATATCATGTGTTATATCTTTTCATTAACTAATTTTAATGAAATTACTCACATTAAAATTGATGACCCCATATATCATATCCATTAAGTGATCTATGATTCACATTGCTTTTAGTTTAAGGTGTATTTAGTATTTATCCCATTACATAGCTATTTTTTTAGGAATCATCTTAATCACAATAGTTATGAATCAAAAATAGTTGAGTGGATAACCACATATCCTAATGCATCATATAGATTCACTAACTCAATTCTTCTAGTAACCTAATGATATTAGGGTCTTATGGAAAGTGTAACCCAGATCATACATCAAAAAAATCTAATAATGGATTATCTAGGGGCACTCAACTTTAGAATGGCCTATCCATTTTAAATATTGAGGTCTTCGCAAGTTCTTCTTTGTAAAGAATATAACACATAGTATTTTTTTCATTTTCTTTTAAGAACACCAAAATTTAATGTCAGTAATATTTATATTAAACCCTCTTCTATTACATCACATGTAATATTTATCATTCAAAATTTTATTTCCTTTTCTGTATAAAGGTTTATAGAAATTTAGATTTGGTAATCCAAATTTCAACCCAAAAAATAAATTTTTTCACACTACATTAACGTGTGACTCTCTAAACAACCCAAAATAATATATTAATCAAAAAATGGAATTAAATTATATTATTACATACCCAAGGCAATCATATTCGTATGGTACGTGAATGATTAATGTACTTTCGTTTAATTACATGATATTGAAAAAATAAACATGAGTAAGAATGAAATAGTACATAGAAACCCCCATTAACTTTCCTAGCCAATGAAAGACTCTAGGAAAGTAGGTGGTCCAACCCAAAGTTCGTCTACCTAGGGAGACTTTACTCTGGATATAATTCAATTCATGTAAATCCTAACACCTAATATGAAAAAACTATGTCAAACTACTATTCATAAGATCATAACTAAAAAAAAATTTGGTCAAGGTTGATGAAAATTAAATTTTATGATATCAAACCAATAATTATATTCTAGTCTCTCTCCAAGATGAAATATATCATATAAATGGGAAAAGAAAATATTCTTATTTCATTAAAATTTTACCAAACATAAAAATAAATGAAGGATGAAAAAATTAGTAATTTATTTATTTTCCAAAACATGATACTTTTAGGATCAATTCATATATTAATAAAAATTATAAAAAATTTATAAATTAGAAACAATATAATTTTTTTTATTAATTTCAATATAAACCCCTTTATATTTTATATTAAATGTAATGTATATGATGTTTCTAGAATTATAAACATTTAGTAATAAAATTTCTTTCATAATTTTTTTTATAAAATACAAATTTTATATATCTAATTTTTTTAACACTTTATAAAAAACCTCTTAAAGTTTATAAAAAAATCCATTTATTTCCAGACTATATGTCATTCCACAAAATTTTTCAAAAAATATTTTAAATTATCAATATTTATTATTTGGGGAAAATATTTCTTAAATAATTATTTAATTATTTATACACTATTGAAAATTAATTTAATAATTTATAAACTCCTTTTTAATTAAAATATCTAAAAATACATTATATTAGGATTTTTAAACATTTTATAAACCATAAAATTCATTTAATTTGTTAAAAATAATGTTAAAAAAATTATTCTTACCCATACACTGATCACATATATTATGTTAGAGTATCTCTTTATTACCCTTACACAGACACATTTCTCAGGGGTTACTAATGTTTTTAAAATCCTATATAATGGAAATATTGTGGTAACTATTACCTAAATCTATTGATAAATCATTATATAAAGGTAATACATTGATTACCTTTACGCTACTCCTTTGCATAAGGGTACTGATTTTTTTATCCACTGTGTAAAGGCAATGTGCAAGTTACAATTATATATCTCCCTTAAGTAAATGTATTACCATTACATAACTTCTTGTCATAAGGGTACTCTAATTTTCTATTATGATGTATAAATTTGAGCATCATTTACCTTCACATAGCAACTCTAATACCAATAAATGTAAGTTTAAAGTTTATATGACCCTTACATAAACCCTTCTACATTAGTGTAATACCTTTACATAACACAAATGAAATTTTGTGGAAGGGTATTGGAATATATAAATTTTTATAAATAACTCTTGTAAGCTTATAACCATTAAATAATGGAATACATATGGGTGTAACCATTACCCAACCTTTCAGAGTAATAGTAATTAATATTTTCCCTAATGAAACTCATGTAAGGGTCCAGAACTTTCATCTGATATTATGAGAATGTTGTACATCATTGTTTGTCGAAAAAGAGTGATTAAAATTGTAACGCCCTGACTCTAGCTACCCAGAGTCGGTGCATTACTTCGTAACATTGGCATGATCACAAAATATCAAGTCTCGAAAGACCGATTAGTTTAGTAGCCTTGGAAACACTAGATACATTCATAAATGTTACATTACAACATAATGTGAAAACTACAATAACAAAGTCTCCATAGTCCACACTCATATCCTCTTCTGACTATCCCTGCAGGTCATTCATAAAATACTTCTTCACATCTTGGAAAATATTAAAACATAGGAAGGGGTGAGCTCAGATGCTCAGTAAGGATAACAATATTGCGGAAGGTTTCATAAATAAACATAAACATTTAAGGCAATGTATAACTAAAACAAAAGATTTTTTAAACTTGAACATCAGCATAATATGGAAAAAATAAAACGAGATAATTCCATTTACTTACTCACATGGATATTCTGCTAGTCGAATAATCACATGCAATATCAATAACCACTTTCATAATGAGGGAATGTATAATGCCGGACATTCTGAAACATTTTGTCAAGGCCTCGGCCTAGACGTATAAAATGATTAAGGCCTCGGCCAAAACCATAAATCAAATTGGGAAAGGGCCTCGGCCAATTACACGTCTAGTTGTCTCATGAGACCTACCGATGCATCGAGGAGCTATAGCGGGCTCCACCCGTCACTTATTAAGTTCAATACATTCCTCATATGAATAGGTTCAAACATATCATAAACCATAACATAATCGTATCACATAAAACATGCATAAATGAAACATAACATTTCCACATTTCAATCACAAGATATCAATACAACACATTGATATAATAAAAACTCTTTCAAAACCATTTTCAATACCAAAATAAAAGAAAGTTAAAACTTTGTATTTATTTTTCATTAAAAAAATGATGGCTTGTAGAGGAAGCCGAAACTCAAATAATGGTCACCGCGGCGGAGAAGTCGTTGTCACCGCATAAGTACGGAAAGAAAAACATTCCCTTTTTTCGTTTAGCAAAACTCTTTGTATAAAAAAATTCCTTTTGAATAAACGTAAAAGTAAAAGGGGTTTATACACCGTATAAAAGAATGTTGTGTATAAAACCAAATATGCCTCAATGAAAGGGGATTGAGACGAAGTCCTTAAAAAGATAATTTTTTTTAAATAAAGTACATCTATAATGTGTATTCACTATAATTACACATAAATAAAGTACAAATACATGATAGGACATAATAATATCATGACATAATTTGAAAGTAGGACATTAACCCAAAGAATGGAAGTTGGGTTAAGAAATTCCCTTACCTCGTGTCTGACTTGACTCAACCGTTCTTTAACCCCCTGAATAATAAACTAGAGTTAATATATACCTTATTAAGAACCATTTTCAATTTCATTATCCTTTTTATATCACTTATTACAATGATATGAAGATTATGTAATTATTTAAGTTAATAACGGTCGTTTTGTCGATCTTTGGTACTTGAGTCAACAATAAACTTCTTATAATTACAAGTTGTTTATGTGGTAGAATATCCATTATCTCCAGAATTATATTCATGATTTAGATGTTATATATTTCATATATATCCAGTATATACATTCATTCATAATATTACGTAACATTTAGATGTAAGAAATGAGATGCACCGTTCATGGAGACAGTAAGCCGTACGTACGCATGAATGCTACTTTCATTTATATTTCGTATTTAATGGAATGAAATCATAATTATATAAAGGTATAATATATTTCCAGTATAATATCATATATAATATCATTTACTTCATCCTTTATACATCCGACATATGGCATTAACGATTCACATCACTTTGAGGGGGCGGTAGTCCGCACTTCCTAAAATGAAAATATCGCGTTTACCCATAATGGAAACAATAAAGTTATGCCATAAATGAAAAATACAGAACCTTAAGTAAAACATAAACATATTATATATCATTTATAAATAGAGTGACATCTTAATGGACACCTTTGAAGGTGTTTTATGAGTGTTGAACAATCATCGTTTCGTGAGGCAGAAATTCGTCATCCACAGAAACTGTATGTTCTTTAACCATTAAATGTAGGTGTGTATAAGTGTAGATCGAATAATCATTATATAAAGATCCTAGTATATTGAGGATACTGGTTTTGTTACAAACGAAAGGAATAAAAATAGTTTAAGGGGTTGGAGAAGCTAAATAAAACAAAACAACATTAGAGAAGACATTACCTCAAAATCGGGTAACTATTTTTGATTTGATCCAAAGGCTTCCTTGAGATTAGTTCTGACAAAAGTGAGGCTTCTAGGAGTAAGAGGGGGAAGTTGGGAGAGTATTTGGGCCAAGGTTGGCCGAGCCAAATGGCTTGAAAGTGTGAATGAGGTGGTAGAGGTGGGGGCCTTTTATAAGAGGAGAGGAGGGGCACTCTTGGAAAGTATGGAAATTTTACATTATTATACAATGATTTTCGGATTATAAATGTCCCACACTTATATAATTCGTGGATAAGGTGATAAGGGTTCGAAATATACCCATCCAATAGTCTTTGTACAAGTGTATGCCTTGGATTGTACATTATCTTTTCATTTTATTAAAATCGTTAAATAATGAGGTCATCGCTGCATCATAATGATGTCATCAATAATTTAATTTATTTAATGTCTAAAAATTATAAAACAAATACTATGATGTAGGAAATCGTTTTAGATTTCCAATTACTATTTATAGTCAAAAATATGACTTGTATAACCCCATGTAAAAATTGTTTTAGTAAAACATTTCATGGTTGTGTCATTTTTTACTTTAACATTAAATAAAAAGTATTTATGTCATTTTCCAACTAAAGTGGCTCTATGGGGTCCCCAAGTTGACCCATGGATTGTCTTGGTCTTCCATGACTCATCCAATAGGAGTAGGAAAAGTTTCAAGCTCATCTCATATTATTAAAACATTATTTTTACCTTAAACTACACTAATTACCTCTAATCGCGATTAAGAACTTAAAAGATACTATTCACCAAAAAATTATTTTAATCTCATTGAACCACATTTTACTTCTTAATGACAACCATGTATGACGGATTTTTGAAAATCAAATCACAGAAGTGGTAATATTTCATTTAAATGAAAAATCAGTTATTTAACTACCACTTAGTGGTTTCACTATTCATCAAAAATTGAAGTTTTTCAGAACAATGCCAAAATTTCACCCTAAGCTATAATTGAAATTCCGAATTCAAAAATGATGTCTATTTTACAAAATTACAAACATATAAGTTGCATTAATTAATTTTATAATTAATTCCCGTTGTCACAACAAATAGCGTGTTTTTAAGAAACAATTTATATCAAAAGATTGGCAATTGTTTATGTCCAATTTCAAAGTTAAATTAATTTTAATGACCACCATTGGATAAAATGGTAAAAATATATTCTAATTATACTTTAAAACCACTCAATAGTATAACTTATCACTATAAATTATTTTGATTAAAAAATTTGTTTTAAGTATTTTTCAATATTGATAAAAATTTCGAAGTTCTCGGAAAATTACAAAAAATTCAACATAGGATAATTTCGACATTCCGAATCCAAAAATGAAGTCCATTTTGAAATATAAAATATATATAATTTCAAAAGGTGGGTATTACTATTCATAACGGCTACTTTGATTAGTCGCGGTGTTTTAGAACTCGAAGTTGCGTACAATGCAAGCTATTAGATTATTGAATGAGAAGCGTATCCTGGAAGCTCGGGGTGTTACATTCTCCCCTCCTTCAATAAATTTCATCCTCGCAATTTGAAATTTTTCTTTGAAAATAAATGGTTGAAAAGAGAAAATACCTTTGAGGAAAACCCACATCAGAAATAAGATTAATAAAATTTATCCTTAATAAGAGGGAAAGGGAAATGAAAAAGTCACCACCCAATTATGATCTCGATTAGGAGAACATTGGTGGAAATTAGAGACATATAATTGGAGGAAAAATGTAAATATTTGTAGGGAGTGATTGAGGTCATCAATCACAATCAACTGTCAAATTTAGGGCCTCAAATCCTTCAATCTATGTTGATTTAAAATATCATCAGTTCAACAAGACATAAGGTATTAGGATAACACATTTTTTCGTTTTAATATCCCTATACTAAAGGTTAAGAATTAATTTATTCATTGAATAAGAGAGAGGTATATATATATTTATGCTTGAAAATTAGAGTTTCGACCTTCAACTCATCTTTCACTCAAAAAGATAATAGAACTCAAAAATATTATACTTATCCTAATTGTATAAGGTTCCAAATTTTAACACATACCATTTAGATTAGTAAAATTATTTTGTAATAACTAGGGACTTCATGTAGGGTAGTGGTAGGAAATAAAGGCATGTCGCACTATGGTTGTGGGTTTGATTCCTGTAGCTTTTTCCGACGCGACGGGTTATGCCCCACCCTGCAGGTTGTCCTTTTCCTAAAACTATAGTATTATAATATTCCAAAAATAATCTTCATAAATTTTTTAACCTTAAACAATACTATCCAAAGATCAACTTAATCCACTCCAACCTTTATAGTTATCCAAAATACCTCTGTCCAGACTTTCTCTAAAAGGTCTCTTAATTCCAAAATCAATTTATCAGATTCACCAAACAAAGTAAAGTTTCTCTTATTGTCACATACTAAAAATATGATTACCTTCATCATATTAAAACCTTAATGAAACAACATGTACTGCAGTACAATCCTTATATATATATCACATTATTCTAATAACCATAATATAATCCATGAGTCCAAAAGCACCAATACATTAATTATTCCGCTTCAACTGTAGTCACAGCATAAGATTGTCCTTGATCCATTGGCCTTTTCTGAAGTAAGTTTCCCTGACGCTTAGGACATTCATTTGCATAATGCCCCATTTCCCTACAATTGTAGCATTCAACAGTGATAGCCTCTTTCTTTACCTTGCAATCACGTGCCTGGTGACCTTTTTCCCCACATTTATAACAAACTCCCATTCTTTTTAGGCAAGTACCAAGGTGATTCTTTCCACAATTATCACATAATGGAAAATCCTTCTTTCCCTTTTTCCCTTTATCCGTCTCTTGTTCCACCGTTCTCTTCTTCTCTTGCTTTACTTTGTTGTCATAAGACTTAGAGAATTCCTTTTCTGTCGTGATAGCACATGAGACAATATCTTCGTATGTTGAGAACGATTGTGATACTAAAGCTCGATGGATAAATGGTTTTAACCCATCAAAGAAACGATCAATCTTACTCCTTGGGTCACGTATATAATCAGCAGCATGCCTCGCTAACCTTGTAAAGTTAGCCTCATACTTTGAGACATTCTCATCCTCCTTCTGCCTCAGACTAAGAAATTGCCTTTCCATATCTGCTCGATGGTCACGAGGAAAGTATTTTTCTAAGAAAATCTCTTTGAAGTCCCTCCATTCCATATTCGATACGTCATCATCTTCCTTTGTGATTTGAATCAGCGACCACCACTAATCGGCATCTCCAGTGAGGCGGTAAACTACCATGACAACCTTCTCCCTTTCGCTACTCCCCAAGGCATGGAATATTTTCTCTAAGGAGTTTATCCATTGCTCAGATACTAACAGATTTGTACCCCCATTAAATGTTGGTGGTTGTTTCCTCATGAAGCGGTCTAACATTGATCCTCCACGTTCTGGATCAGGGTGATCCATACGAGTAAGGTTATTATTCATAACTTGAGTGAGTCGTCCCAGTATGATAATAAGTTGATCATCACCAGTTGTATCTCCAGCTCCACAATAATTATCTTGAGCAGGAGGGAAATCCCTGCACGGAGTGCGTGCATTGATACGGTTTCCATTCCTTCCACTAGGCGCCATTTCTAAACAATGGCATAAACTATATTAGTTTATGAATCAAAATACATAATTCCATACTTGTAAGATACTTAACATAAATTGAACTATTTATGGATATAATCCATAAAAATGTTTTCTTTGAGAAAGTATATACTCATATCCCTTCATAGTGGTTTGTAATGAAAATGAGAATTATCCTAAGCATATCCCCCAGGAGTGTCGTAACCAAGAGTTCACCAAGGCCCGTTGTCGTGCACCAGTTCCCGTTCGAGTCTAGCTCAAAGCGGTGTTTTTGGGTTTTACCCCTAGGTACATCTGTGCCAGAGCCGCCTCTACCAGCTCGTATCCAGACAGGGATGTATTGCTCGGAAAACTCACAAAATCTCTATAATACCAAAATTCTAGGAAGTTCTTCTATAGTAATCCTTAAAGTCTATCTTCGGGCTATGTTCTCTAATTAGAGTTTATCTAAATCTAGCTTCCAAGGTTATTACTAAACTTCCTCTGATACCAACTGTAACGCCCCGACCCTAGCTACCCAGAGTCGGTGCCTTACTTCGTAACATTGGCATGATCACAAAAGATCAAGTCTCGAAAGACCGATTAGTTTAGTAGCCTTGGAAACACTAGATACATTCATAAATGTTACATTACAACATAAGGTGAAAAACTACAATAACAAAGTCTCCATAGTCCACACTCATATCCTCTTCTGACTATCCCTACAGGTCATTCATAAAATACTTCTTCACATCCTGGAAAATATTAAAACATAGGAAGGGGTGAGCTCAGATGCTCAGTAAGGATAACAATATTGCAGAAGCTTTCATAAATAAACATAAACATTTAAGGCAATGTATAACTAAAACAAAATCCTTTTTAAACTTGAACTTCAGCATAATATGGCAAAAACAATGAGATAATGTCATTTACTTACTCACATGGATATTCTACTAGTCGAATAATCACATTCAATATCAATAACCACTTTCATAATGAGGGAGTGTATAATGCCGGACATTCTGAAACATTTTTTCAAGGCCTCGACCTAGACGTATAAAATGATTAATGCCTCGGCCAAAACCATAAATCAAATTGGGAAAGGGCCTCGGCGAATTCCACGTCTATTTGTCTCATGAGACCTACCGATGCATCGAGGAGCTATAGCGGGCTCCACCCGTCACTTATTAAGTCCAATACATTCCTCATATGAATAGGTTCAAACATATCATAAACCATAACATAATCGTATCACATAAAACATGCATAAATGAAACATAACATTTCCACATTTCAATCAAAAGATATCAATACAACACATTTATATAATAAAAACTCTTTCAAAACCGTTTTCAATACCAAAATAAAAGAAATTTAAAACTTTGTATTTATTTTTCATTAAAAAAATGATGGCTTGTAGAGGAAGCCGAAACTAAAATAATGGTCACGGCGGTGGAGAAGTCGTTGTCGCCGCATAAGTATGTAAAGAAAAACATTCCCTTTAGTAGTTTAGAAAAACACTTCGTATAAAAAAAATTCCTTTTGAATAAACGTAAAAGTCAAAGGGGTTTATACACCATATAAAAGAAAGTTGTGTATAAAACCAAATATGCCTCAATGAAAGGGGATTGAGACGAAGTCCTTAAAAAGATCATTTTTTTTAAATAAAGTACATCTATAATGTGTATTCACTATAAGTACACATAAATAAAGTACAAATACATGATAGGACATAATAATATCATGACATAATTTGAATGTAGGAGATTAACCCAAAGAATGGAAGTTGGGTTAAGAAATTCCCTTACCTCGTGTCTGACTTGACTCAACCGTTCTTTAACCTCCTGAATAATAAACTAGATTTAATATATACCTTATTAAGAACCATTTTCAATTTCATTATCCTTTTTATATCACTTATTACAATGATATGAATATTATGTAATTATTTAAGTTAATAACGGTCGTTTTGTCGATCTTTGGTACTTGAGTCAACAATAAACTTCTTATAATTACAAGTTGTTTATGTGGTATAATATCCATTATCTCCATAATTACATTCATGATTTAGATGTTATATATTTAATATATATCCATTATATACATTCATTCATAATATTACGTAACATTTAGATGTAAGAAATGAGATACACCGTTCATGGAGACAGTAAGTCGTACGTACGCATGAACGCTACTTTCATTTATATTTCGTATTTAATGGAATGAAATAATAATTATATAGAGGTATAATATAGTTCCAGTATAATATCATATATAATATCATTTACTCCATCCTTTATACATCCCACATATGGCATTAACGATTCACATCACTTTGAGGGGGCGGTAGTCCGCACTTCCTAAAATGAAAATATCGCGTTTACCCATAATGGAAACAATAAAGGTATGCCATAAATGAAAAATACATAACCTTAAGTAAAACATAAACATATTATATATCATTTATAAATATAGTGACATCTTAATGGCCACCTTTGAAGGTGTTTTATGAGTGTTGAACAATCATCGTTTCGTGAGGCAGAAATTCGCCATCCACAGAAACCGTATGTTCTTTAACCATTAGATGTAGGTGTGTGTAAGTGTAGCTAGAATAATAATTATATAAACATCCTAGTATATTGAGGATACTGGTGTTGTTACAAAATAAAGGAATAAAAATAGTTTAAGGGGTTGGAGAAGCTAAATAAAACAAAACAACATTAGAGAAGACATTACCTCAAAATCGGGTAACTCTTTTTGATTTGAGCCAAAGGCTTCCTTGGGAAGAGTTCTGCCCAACGTGAGACTTATAGGAGTAAGAGGGGGAAGTTGGGAGAGTATTTGGGCAGAGTTTGGCTGAGCCAAATGGCTTGAAAGTTTGAATGAGGTGGTAGAGGTGGGGGCCTTTTATAAGAGGAGAGGAGGGGCACTCTTGGAAAGTAAGGAAAATTTACAATTATTATACAATGCTTTTCGGATTCTAATGGTCCCAAACTTATATAATTCGTGGCTAAGGTGATAATTGTTCGAAATCTACCCATCAAATAGTCTTTGGACAAGTTTAAGCCTTGGATTGTACATTATCTTTTCATTTTATTAAAATCGTTAAATAATGAGGTCATCGCTGCATCATAATGATGTCATAAATAATTTATTTTATTTAATGTCTAAAAATTATAAAACAAATACTATGATGTATGAAATCTTTTTAGCTTTCCAATGATTATTTATAGTCAAAAATATGACTTGTATAACCCCATGTAAAAATTATTTTAGTAAAACATTTCATGTTTGTGTCATTTTTTACTTTGACATTAAATAAAAGGTATTTATGTCATTTTCCAACTAAAGTGGCTCCATGGGGTCCCCAAGTTTACCCATGGATTGTATTGGTCTGCCATGACTCATCCAATAGGATTAGAACAAGTTTCAAGCTCATCTCATATTATTAAAACATTATTTTTACCTTAAACTACACTAATTACCTCTAATCGCGATTAAGAACTTAAAAGTTACTATTCACCAAAAAATTATTTTAATCTCATTGAACCACATTTTACTTATTAATGACAACCATGTATGTAGGATTTTTTAAAATCAAATCATATAAGTGGAAATATTTCATTTAAATGAAAAATCAGTTACTTAACTACCACTTAGTGGTTTCACTATTCATCAAAAATTGAAGTTTTTCAGAACAATGCCAAAATTTCACCCTAAGCTATAATTGATATTCCGAATTCAAAAATGATGTCTATTTAACAAAATTCCAAACATATAAGTTTCATTAATTAATTTTATAATTAATTCCCGCTGTCACAACAAATAGCGTGTTTTTAAGAAACAATTTATATCAAAAGATTGGCAATTGTTTATGTCCAATTTCAATGTTAAATTAATTCTAATGACCACCATTGGATAAAATGGTAAAAATATATTCTAATTATAATTTAAAACCACTAAATATTATAACTTATCACTATAAATTATTTTGATTAAAAAAGTTGTTTTAAGTATTTTTCACTATTCATAAAAATTTCGAAGTTCTCAGAAAATTACAAAAAATTAAACATAGGCTAATTTCGACATTCCGAATCCAAAAATGAAGTCCATTTTGAAATATAAAATATATATAATTTCAAAATGTGGGTATTACTATTTATAACGGCTACTTTTATTAGTCGCGTGTTTTAGAACTCAAAGTTGCGTACAATGCAAGCTATTGCATTATTGAATGAGAACCGTATCGTGGAAGCTCGGGGTGTTACAAAAACATATTAAAATATTTAATAACCTCCCTTTGATACCACTGGTGAGTTTTATATGTTCATATTATGATCATATGAAAAAATAAAACCCAAAAATAAAAGGTGACCTATATTCAAAAAATAAAGCATGAGATAACCTAATATAGGGAACCTGGTATTCAAAATTAATAGGATCCATTTTCTTATATTCATTAGAAAATGCATAATGGAGTACAGAAAAATTATAAAATGAAATCACCTCACCACCAAGGGGGTACACAGTCCAATGAATCCATGGATTCTTTATGAGGGAACCTAAAATTAAAAGGGTTCCTAGTACCTTCTCAAAATAGATAAATGTATTTATGGGAGTATGTCAGTTTATAAGAATCTCATACACATCACACGAAACACACAACCAACAATATATGATCACATCTTATTATATAGAAGATGATGGAGGCATATCAATTGCTTTATATTCATTTCTGACTATTAGGATATTAGTTATTTAATATTTTTAATGAATTTAATGAAAAGTATTTCATATAATATAATTAATTTAAACTGATTTATAAACCATTTAGGATCAATAAATAATATATATATATATATATATATATATATTATATTTATACTTCACAAGCAAAATAAATACATGCATTAGATGAATTATAAATTATACACTATATATATCATATATAACTTTTTAGTTGAAGGAATAGAGATAAAAACTATATCATTAGAAACATTAAAATATAAAGGGAATTAAAGTATCTTAAATGATGAATTTAAATCCACATAAAAATTCTAAGTATTCTATTACTTCCAAAGAAAACACATGTCAAGATTTTGATCATCTAATTAGGTGGCTTCTTGCAAAAATTATGGTTCCCATGGATTATTTTATGTACGGAATGGTTTAAATGTATAACAATATGAGTTAAGTAACCAAATCCCCAAATGATATTTGGGATAAAATTAGTTGGAAATCCTAATATTCAGTTTACTAGAGGATTATAATTGTGTATAGTTATATTTTTACATGGTTAATTTGTTATCCAATCAACAATAAAATATTCAGATATGTTTTGACTTGTATTAGTAAATAATTTAATAGATAAGTGTTGAGTTTCATAAAAAAATAATGTTCATTTGATTAGTGAAAAAAATATATTGACACAAAAATTTATATGACATTTTAAATGGGTTTTCATTTCAGTTTGGGTAATTTAAATAAAAATATATATTAAATATATTTGAAACATGATAAGGATAAAATACAATGTTATAATAAATATAAATAACATCATTATTTCCGAAAATAAATTTAAAATTAATTCTTTAAAAACTTAATCATAATAAAATAAACTCCTAAGACATGTAGCATAAGAAAATTTATTAATTAGGAGAAATACTATGAATTGAAGTAAAAATATCCTAAGTAACTAACCATTTATTTTGTTCAAAAGTGATTCTAGATGTTTATAGTCTCGTATAATAATTCCCTTGACGTTTCAAAGGCATAAAATGCATGTTGAGATAAGTAATTTTAGTCTTTACTCATATTCTCAATATAATTAGAGAAACAAATGGTTTCATTAAAGATTATTATAGTTATGGAATTCATTTTATTTTCATTGAAGGAAATGTTCTGAAAAAATAAATGAGTTAAAGAATATATTACTCAATATTATCAATTTATTGAGAATGGGTAACTTTTAATTTGATTTATAGGTTATAGTACTATATATTCTATACAAGTTGGAAAGTTCAAATCTAAAGAATAAATGTTTCTTATAAATCCAAAAATGATACTTTGAAAAACCATTCAAGGTCATTTAAAACTTTGACATATTCGAATTAATGGTTAATTATTTCATATTATGTAATTATCAAGAATATATGATGGAATTTAGGGAACTCCATGGAATCTCCATGTTAGGTATTAGTGATATAGAAATTAATTCTTTGAATTTTATGTGTATATGTTTACAAGTGTATACTATAAATATATTATAAATATATAAGAGTTTTTGTGTCTTATATTTTTCATTCATGTGATAAAGCATAGAGTTAATACATAAAATATTTTAAAAATAATAATTATATCAAGCTAAGATTGATCATAATAAAAGATATGTTTATTTATATTATTTTTATTATATGATAATAGATGCTTTTTAAAAAGTGTTATTCTGTATTATTTGATATAATAGATTCATTACACATTTTTTATGATTCACCAAATATTATAACATTTTTTGAGAAGAAGATACAATCAAAATAGATTTATCTAGGACAAAGGTGTTTATCCGACATGTTTTTTGAAATATAATGAATTGATATCCCATCACCACTAGTGGATTATTTTAAAGATTAATATTATTTTAAATAAGATTATTCAAAATACATAAAATCTCATATATGATATTTATACAATGAATTATTTTTTCAACTTGTATACTATAATTAAGTAAGTGTTATTTCTTAACAAAAAGGAGTTTATGTATCTTATTATTTAATTCAAAAGACAATATAGTGTCTATGTTTCTAGTGGGAATATGTTTAAAATTAGATATGATCAAGGTTAAAAAATAAAATATTACATAAAAATTTTTAAAATTAATGAAAATTTATATACTAGAGTATTTTATGATGTGTTGGTGAATTAAAAACAAATATAGTTACATTTTATACAAAATGATCCCAATAGTAAAAAACTGTATGGATGGGTTCCAATAATGACGATGATATAATTAGAAATATTTCAATATATATATATAATTACATCATAAAAATATATTTTTTGTATGTAAATAGTATAAATATGTTTAAATAATTCAATATGTGTAATATGATTCCTAAATCTCAATATTAGTCAAACTATTATACTCCATAAATTTTAATCATTTAGGATTTTAGTGGGATGGTATTATCAAATTTTCATAATGATATATAAAATGAAATATATAGAGATGTAATGAGTATTTAAAACCCTTAAAAGTGTATCAAACATAAGTATTATCTTTTAGACTATCATATATTATATGAAGGATAGGTTTTTATGTATGGGTTTTTAATGTATTCTTCAAGGATTTTATAACATAAAATCTTCCATGTTATACAAAAGGTGGTGTCCCCTTTACTATTATTTCACATTGGATTAATATATGTATACATTTAAATACATCTCATGAAATGAAATTATAATTGACCACTTAAAGTATTACATTAAGTTATTATTAATCAATGTTCATCATTTATTACTTTAGTTTTTGAATAAACATCAAGGATAGCATAAGTATGATTATTTTGTCGATTTTTTTAATTTTCTCATAGTGCATGAATTTTGTAATGTGCACTTGATGACCCATGAATTACACCATATGTAATAGAATAAAATATGTTATTTTTGTACTAGGGGTGATTTGATCATATAAATATTCCCCACAACCAATGGTTGGTGATATAACTAGCATGAGAAGCTTTGTATTTTGATACCTTTCTTCCATAATCCATGAGTCATAACTAATCAGTTTGTGGTTTGGTATGTTTCAGATCATGTTGTCAATTAGATATTTACCACGATTGGATTTTCCCTCTTATATGATAATTATATAATCTAGGGACTTCTTCAAGATAGAATGAGGAAGTTTATGGTCATACATAGATTGAACATATAATGTTATTATCTCTTCAGGTGTGGGTCATTTGATGTTCTCATCCATAGAGATGAATAACATTTGATGTATTGATTCACCAAAACAGTATATACACTATTAATTAAGAACATATGAGTGGGATATAATGGATTGAAATACATTGTGACCCATAAATAATCCATTTCTTAGATAATGGGAAGATATTAAAATTCATTATTTCATTTGACATAGTTGGTTGTCCTAAATATAGAGATACATATGTTAAAAAGATACCTTCCTAGATCTATTCATATTTTGAGTATAAATAATGATTTTATAGAGTCTACTCTTTAATTATATTTATGGATATATGGATTCCAATTAATTATCAACACTTCAAAGTCCCATGGGGTTAAAAATTCTATTTGGATAATTGGGGATTATGTTTGACTAAGATATAAAATTCAAATGTGACTTGGAAGGGGATTCAGAAGGTATTGTACAAGATATAATACAAGATTAAGTTAATGAAAAATTTAAAAAAAAAATTAGAAGTTATCTAAATGTATATATAGGTATAATTTCAGCATTTATTTTCTATGATAAAGTTTAATGTGAAGTGGGATTTTGTAGATAAGAACTGTAATAAAAGGAATAACCAAGTATGATACTTGATATTTTTTAAAATAAAAGGAATATTATATTTGTGTACCTTTCACTAAAGTGCTTCCACATTAAGATACATTATATATGGTTGATAAAGACCACTAAAGTGTTATTAAAAGTGAATCCTTACTTCGTGTAGAATCTATGGTGTAAGTCCCCATCTTCTATCCAGGAACACTATAATTTTAATTTGTTGTTGAGTTATTTGGGATTTTGTAGAGAAGAACTGTAATCTGTTAAAATACTGTTTCAGAGGTTCATGATGACACAGTAGAGGAAAAATAGCAAGGTATTGTGGTGGAATATAGTAGAGGTAATGCAGAAGTGGTATTATATTTCTGGTGTATAGGGAAGTATAACAACAAAGATATAAGAATCCCACCAGCCAGTCATTGAGACCCACTGACTAGCTAGTTTTACCCTGTTAAAATGGGATTATTATAGGAATTCCACCAACACCACGGTGTATTTTCCATGGGTTAAATCATAACACCATAGGCTCCATGGTGGTTATAATATATGTTGGGAATGTTAGGGGTAAGTTTCATATTTTATTCCTTAAAACCCATATTTATTTCTTTAATCCTCCTCTATCGACCTTAATTTTTGTTTAGGGATATTGAAGGGTTTTCAAGGGATTTTGTGACTTCTCCATCAATGGTTTTTGATTCCATGGTCTGGGGTTCAATCACAACATATAGATTCAGTAATTCATGCCCATAATTGATAATTTATTCCCTTTCTACCTATGATTCATCTTCTTCTATCGATAATGTGGTGTATCTATCATAGTCATCAATGATCCATGGTGTTTTAATTTGATACAGATTCACGATCATCAGAATACTTCTTCCAGTATTTTAATAAAGGTAGTCTAAAGTATCTCCCTAGGTTTATATTTAAATTTTTAGCATGTGTGACATGTGATATCCTGCTATCAAACTATCAGTATAAGCTCTTCTAATCATCTTACATTTGAATTTCTAAAATCAACTTATGTTGACCTTCCACATATCTCATTGTTTCTTTTGGAAAATGAGACCCTATACTTTTGACCACCCAAGAGATGTTCTTATCATCGATCCTGGGTTGGAACCCGGAATTTAATAACCAATATCTATATAGTTTAATTGGTAAATTAGTTATGGTGATTATATAAATTTTGAATTGTAACAATGGAAAGATAATGTTTATTGGTTTTTCATTGGTATATTGGTAATAAAAATTTTAATTGGTTATACTTGACATGTAAATTTGTAACATGGAACATAAGTGCAACTTGTAATAATTTAATATTGGAATATATCAATAACCATATTTATCATGAGTATTTGGAATGTTGGGAATAAGTGGTGTGGTTTGTCTCTAACTATTCTTGGCCCATAAAATGTGTAATTATCCTTGGGAAAAAAATTCCTTAGATCATTTGAAATTGAAAATGTTAGTGGATCGAGGAATGGGAATTCACCTTGGGTCTTTTGATACAAGAAGTTTTTAATTAACCCATATAATGGAAATACTCTTTGGGTTAGCTATCAGTGAAATGTGTGTTCACTCCTAGGCATAAGAATCCACCTGGACCTAGTGGTGTGTATGGATAAGGAAATTTTAAATTATTATAAAGAAGGAATTTTAGACTCTGAGTATCAACATGGTGTTCAGTATCTGGGGGTTTATTTAGTTATTACACATTTAATTTTAAATTACTTCAATTTGTATCATATTATTGCATTCATTTTTACTTAATATGTATTTTTTAGACACAATTGTTGGGGTTCTACTATGTTTTAATGAAACCTTATTTTTTACTCCATATAGTACCCAAGAGGACTACTTGGATGCAGGTCTAGAGAAGTTCAAGTGGCCTTGTAGTTATATCGGTGGCTATGCTTACCGGGATTATAGGATGAATATGGGACTAAGAAAAGGGTTAAAGGCTAATTTTTGGATTCCTTATATTGTTTATTTCCTTAATCTGGTTTCTTTCATGGATTTTATAATGAAATTTAGTTTTACATATAGTATATCATGACATGGTTTGTTATGTTTAATTTTTTTAGAAATTCCCTTTTTTATACTAGGATTGTATGAATTAATTTGTTAATTTTAGTTCATATTTTTTTAAATATTTACTAGAGGGTATAGTATCCCCAATACATTCACTAGAACTTCATAGATATTTAATATCTTTAAGAATATAGGGAGGCACATACAAGGTCTTGTGGTGACCAGTTGTAGTCACGTGAGGGAGAATCGGGTTGGGGACATTACAAAGTGGTGTAACAACTCAGTATTTTTATTTATATTTTTACTATTTAGTCATGGTAGTTAAAATAATAGTATGTTTCATGACTGGGTAATGATATCATGAATTATATTATCCTACCCATGTGTGGGGAAAACCCAAGTATACAAGGATGGGGATGGTGTTCCTGAAGTTATATTATTATGGTTGTGGTGTTATCTAACCTTAGGTGATGCACTTATTGTGTGATGTTACTTATTAAAGATATTTTACTCATGGGACAAAATAAAATGATTTGTGCATATATTAATCATATTACACGCATAATGAAATATTATTCCATGCCTTTTTCATGCTATGAATTTATTTATGACATATGAAATTACCTATCTAAATCCTTAAATTGCATCACATGTCTAAAAAAGATGAATACAATTAATATGTTAAAATATTATTAACTAACTTTTTATGAAAAATAATAATGTGATTGTGTATCTATGGTTATCTATTGTATTCTTATCCTTTTGAGTTTGATCATGTTTTGAACCCAGTGATATGAGGACTCTGTTGACTGTTTTGGAGATATTCATATATTTCATCCTCTAGTTGAATTAAAGAGAGTGGTAATAAGTACACACATCATTTATTGAAATATGTAATTATTCAAACTCTCTAGAATCTAATGGGAGATCAAATTTATGATTGTTTCATGAGGATCGTGTGATACATTGAGAGGGTGACTAATTGAATGATTCTATTGATGTTTACTTTGAAAAGGGAGTTCAATATAAGAAAACCCACCAACATTTTTTTGGGGAGGGAGGATCTCAAGATGAATTATTGTAGATCAAGACTATCAATATGATCATTAGTCTACTAGAAACAATCATGGAGAGGAGGGTGAAACTTGACACAAACACGCTGTGATAAAAAATCCAGTTTATTGTGGGACATCATGATACAGACTAGATATCATGAGGAGATGGCATATAAAGGATTCAAAGAAAAGTTCATGAGTTACTTATTCCATGAGTGCTGAAGGATGAAAGGTTCTGGATTTTATACAGCAGATGTAATGGATAATGGCTATGGTGGAATATCATTTTTGTGTTAGTTAACTTTAGTGTTTTTATCCATTATCGGAAGGATATCACGTATTTGCAGCGAAGCTCATCTTGGATGGGATTCGATTTAAAATCAATTCATAGGTGAACTTCTTCTGCTTGAGAAAATTTTCTAATGTAACGAGTTAGGATTTCATCACATAAAATGTCTTATAGTATTCCATGAGTGGAAGGTAGGAAATTATAGTGGGATGATCATGGAGTAACCCTTTAAGCAGTCATAAATTCCTCTTTAATAATTCATTAAATGGAAGTGGTGGGAATAGAATCGAGGGGACTAGACAGCCATCTTTGGACTACAAATGGGCGCAATACTATCAGTGTGGCAGGGAAGACCGCAATAATTAGATGTTTCATTTCACTAATGTGTAGTGTCATTATTTTGGAAATATGGTTCATCAGTAGCCTTTTTTTAGGAGCACTCTATTATCTAGCGTTGGTGGAGTATCGTGGAAGACATTGAACTCTATGACGGACTCAGCTACCCATTTTTTGGATAGGTCGCTAGAGTTTAATTTTTAGATCAAATATTGGTAGGGGTGTGGTAGTCCAATGCATAGGATATAACAAATATAGGAATGACTGTCTTAGAGGACTCGTGCTGGAGCCTCAGGAATAAGGGTGATTCCATTGCATGCTATTCAGACTACCATTACCTGTTTGGATATAAGGTCAACCACTGTTAGATGTACAATTCTTATCGTACTACCCTTTCTTAGGTTTGGTATGATATAATAAAATTGAATTTTTTTATATCTAAAAACAATTGAGTGGATTTATCTTAGTTTTGTAACACATAAGTGGGATTATAACTATTGATAAACTATTATGGGTGTGATTAGAGGGTATCGAATTTTGTAAGGTGTGATCTATCAAAATTGGTGGCAATAATTTCATCAATGAGATTTTTTCTAGAAATGGTTGGGTTCAATTTGATTCTGGGAATGAATTGTCTAGTTATGTACCTAGATAAGATAGAATATTACCAAATAATGGGGGAATTCATATATTAAGATGGTGAAATTTATATCTATTATGGTGAATGGAATTTTCAGGATGGACATAGAGGACCAATTTTGTGAACATTATATTGGATCACAGCTATGGTAGTATGACTTATTCTACATGATATTTCTTCATAGTTAAATACCTTCCCTCATGTTGTGGACTACATTTTGGATATTGATACTATTAACATTGTAGATGTTTTAAGAGGAATATAAAAAATGTTAGCTAAAACTGTTGTCTTTTCTTTTCTAACATATGCCACATTACATTGTTTCACATTCCCTCAATAGTGATCAGATGAATATTATTTTATTGATTGTATTTAATAGAGTATATCATATCAAGTTCATCAGATGGACATTACCAGTCCAATGTCATCATATATTGTTTTAGTGTTGAATGTTTATCAAAGTTTACTCTTAAGTTTACCCGAAAGAATGTTAATTGAATTTCAACTTAGGTGATATCTTTCTCTTCCATAATTCTAAACATAATGATTATTGAAGGATATCCAGATTTAATATTTAGTTTAAAGTATGAGAATAATGTTCATGTGTACAAAGTTTATTCTACAAAGATATGTGGAGGTCACCAAACATATGTGACCATCCAATGTTGTGGTTTATAAAAGTTTAATATTTTAATGATATGGAGATATGATGTTGTGGCGGTATAAAAATTTAATAGTCTGAAGGATGTTTTATGGTTTATCAAATGGATTATTTGGAATATATCTCCTATAATTAATTTTTTTTATACAAATAATATTATATGGCCTTGTATGAATGTGAAGTGAATAATTCTCAAAATGACCATTCAAAAGTCTCTATGTCATTAGATAGAAAGAGGAATTTGGTTTGATCATATATAGGTAATTATATTATTTTTATCAATTATTGGGTTCCTAGTAAAGCGAATGGCCAGAGGATTCCATGTGAATTTAATGATAAAATGTTACCAAATGCAGTTCATTGGTTAGAATATATTATAAAAGTGTACCCGATGACTATTTTGAAATTTTTTAAACAAAAATAAAAATTTTGTTCATTATTATAATGAAAATTTAATCATTAAATGTTATAAAATTCATAATGGAAATATCTCTCATTCTGAATGATATCTTATTATTTTTTTCTTATTTTATTTGACATCATATATAAATAAATATCCAACTTTTTAAGAAGATTGAATGTGGAAAATTCAAGGTATTTTCTCAGTGGGCCATATATATTTTTCAATACTATATTTTAATTTGATTTTTTTGCCTCATCCTTAATTATTTAAAGAATTTCACCTATATAAAGTGGTGTATTTATGGTGAGATTAGGTGTTGATTGTTTTTTATACCTTCTGGAAGTTCTGTAAAAGTTATGAAATGATTGTATGAACAAATCAATGGTTCATGAGTCTATTGAAAACATGATATATTCTTCCCATCAATGGGTATCAGATGGATGGTGTGCAATAGTGATTAGATGAACAGGTTGAAGGGGAAAAATGAGCAGTAAGAATAGTTATTTAGCTAAATATATGTGATCATCCAGATAATGTTGACCAGAAAAATAGGGTACCATTTCATGTCTCATTGGATCTAGTATACCATGTGGAGATAAGATTAGATAAACCGTTTGAAATAAAATTCAAAGAAGAGGTTTTTTCTAAATGTTGTAAATGAAAGTAAAGAATAAGATTCAAGAAGGGAAACTGTAAGAAAGTTACATGTTTTAAAGTGAAAACATATTAAATCTTATTGGTTTATGTTTTCGGTTGTTATTAAATACGGTTATATCATTTATATATTTGATAAACACATGAACATTTGATTGACTATAGTGTAACACACCTGATATGATATTATATAATTAAGGTCAGAACCTAGAGAATTGTTTTATAGTTGTATTTGTGGTATCAGATTACTTCCAAACCATACCAAGGATTAACTACTCTTATTGAGTAGTCCAAACCATTTTTTTATTTTCTAGAAATCCACTTTATGGGTTAGTGGTAACCGTACATTCAAACAGCATACATATTTCAAAATTCAAGTTTCAAAGTTCAAATACTGATCAACCAAAGTTCGTAAAGTCGTGCCCTCGAACCCAGCACCTCCACATGCCTGCTGCCAGCTGCATTCACATGCCAATCTCGAGAAATCAACACCTCTGTCTAGGAAAAATCAACATCATGTGTCAAACGAAGTCACATCGTCGGCCTCCATCACCATTACATCTCCACCCGTCGCCGCTGTCGCCCCACCACCATCAGAGCCGATAACCGGAAAAACTCGCGAATCAGATAACCCACTGACACCAAGTATACCTTCACCTTCACCATCACCTTCTGAAGCACCATCGGCCGTCTAACATCACCTCCCAAAACCTTAAATGTTAGTTCCGTTCCAAATCTGACTAGGAGCAGAGTGGAGGAAACATATGGTCAGAGCAGAGTTTGGATGGCTGAGGGCTCATGAAGTCATCATCACCGATGAGGATAAGAACCGGAACCTCCATAATAGGAACAAAAAGAGACATAAATCTTGGAAAACCCTTCGACAACCAACCCACAAATCCCAAAATCTCACAGTTACCACTACTCCAGATCTGACTTGGAGCGGCGCAGCGGAACAAGAGGTCAGAGTAGGGTATCGGCAGATGAGGGCGGCAACATAAAAACCCATCTAAAAGACAACCAAAAACCACCGTGGAGCTATCCACGTGAAACATATCACCTGGAATTGACACCGACGACAAGGTTGAGCAGTCCTTGATCATCGCATCGTCCCATTACAAACGCCGAAATGGAGCACCGCCGAGAAGGAGAAACTGGAGTGAAGTCACGGAAGGCCGAGAAAAAGGGGGAAGAGGGGAGAAGACGAGGGGAAAGGGGAGGGGGAGGGGGAAGGCACTGGAGACTCCCCCCCCCCCTCCAAATTGGGGACTTTTGGTGATTCTTATTGAGTAGTGATCCTTGTAAATACATGTTTTTATATTGTTGTGATTGTTAATTATTTTTCTGTAGTGTCATATCACAATGGCAGGAGGAGGATTTTATTTCACAAGTAAGAAAAAATAAAAATAAAATATCACTATTTCACCCCTCCCTATATTACTGATAATAATGATATTAATTGGAAATTTTAAGTGCTATCAGAGGTAGATTTTGTTAAATGAATATTTCAGTGTTTTAGGATAATGATGGTGGATGTTCAAAACTTTATTAATATTAAATGGAATTATTCATTTAGATAGAAATAACTATCATATCTATAAATATATAATGTTAATCTACCTTATGTTCATTATTTATTGGGTTCTTGAGGCAATTATAGATGTATTCTCTCCTCAAGGACTGGATTTTCACCCAATAGCTTCTAAAAAGAATAATTTGGAGAGTGATAAAAGAGCCAACAATTCTATACCTTTCTCACACTCTAAATTTTATTCTCATATATTTAAAATATTTTTAATAAAAAAATGAATTGAGTAAATTTTAAAGAACATCTATTAAGGGAATACAAAAGTAAAATGTAAATATAAAAATATGGACATTGATGTATGATGATTTTAAGACGAGTGATGATGGTCTATTATAGACTTCATTACAACATTTAATGGCATTATAATATCCATAATATGTCTTTCTAAGAATTTTGGAGATTAAACTAGTTTTTAAAAGGTATAATGAATTATTTTTGATAATTTTGATGCAGAAGTTTCATCCTATAAATATTGATATCATGTAACTCTTTCTTTGGATGATCTACATATAATTTTCATCACTTATGAAATGATTAGATAATATAAAATAAAAATGAGTGATAAGTTTTATCATTATATCATATTTAGCACTGCTAAAAAAATAAAATATAAGGACATTGATACTTAGGAGGAATCCAGTGAATCTGATGTTGATGAAGTGGTTTTAAAAATAATAATTCATTTATATCTTTTTAAGAGTGAAAAGTGTATAAATAATGTATAAAGTAAATTTACCTATGATATTTTTTGGTTATGTGTCTAGTAGATTTTTTTCTATAAATATTCCAAGACATATATAAGATAAAGATAGTGATGAAGAGGATACAACAGCTAGAATTTTTTTGAAAAGAAGTCAAAAAAAGTCCATTTCCCATAAAAATGGAATGTAT
The DNA here is from genome assembly GCA_963277665.1 of Viscum album. Taxonomy (NCBI): domain Eukaryota; kingdom Viridiplantae; phylum Streptophyta; class Magnoliopsida; order Santalales; family Viscaceae; genus Viscum; species Viscum album. The sequence goes on along the minus strand of OY728139.1, from coordinate 112,153,746 downwards.
AAGTTGGTCTCTAAATAAAAAAAGTGAATATTTTTATATAATTATAAGAATGATGATAATAGTGAATAAGAATATTATACTTATAGTTATGATGCCACCAAAAAATTGATTATTTTAAAATAGATTGATGATAAGTTCACCTTTGATGAAATATGTATATCTGAAAAGGAATATGAATAAACATAGTTGGTGTTTCTTCTTAACAAGGAGTATAAATAATGACATATAAAGATTGAGAAACAAGAAAAGGAGAAACAAAAGCTGCAAAATAACTATATTAAAAAAATAAAATAACATTTATTAATGAAAAAATACATGTTTCCAAAAGATATTGATGATCCAAATAAGTTACTTAATGAGGATAAAAACCATAACATCCATCTTTAATAAAATAAAACGGTGATGGATATCGGACTATATTTCATTCAATAAAATTTTATTGAAGCTGAGTGAAGAAACAAATCATCTAATACATAGTTTAAAATATTTTATAATTTTATTAGAACATTAATCCTTAGAAGTATCAAATAAAATTATCCTAAATGGTCAACAATAATGGTGAAGATAGACAGTTGAAAAATAATATAAAAATACCATGTATGTATCTAAACTATGTGAAGACAAAACTAATTAAGTATATAGGATTTCAAAATACGAACTAAATGATGCTAAAAGTGGAGATATTGATAAGGATAAAAAAAATATAATTAGATGAATAAGAATATATTAGGTTATTTACAAAACAATGTTATGTAAAAAAGTTACAAGTTGGATGGTAAGATAAATGATAGAAAAAGGTTCATAATTCAGGAGAGAATGTGAGTTACAGAGAAAAATATGACTTCTGTGGTTATTTCTAGTATTGTGATGGATTTGGTAATATGATAAATATGGTTTGGATTAATCATAAACACTAAAATAAATCCAAGAAAAACTAGAGGCATCTCTTGATGGGTGTCAACCCACTTAAATAAGACATCTGGAGAAAATCAGTTTCATGATTGGAAAATAGATTCACAACACTAAAAAATTGAAATATATGATCAACCAAAATATATTTCTAATTTTTTTATTGTGATTTAACCTGTATAGAATTTTTTATATTAAAAATCTAAAAATTAGTTTGAGTAAGAAAAAATGGAAAGGAAAAGGAATTGTTTTTAAAACCTCACTCAAAACTAAAAAAGGGGAACGTCCTTTGATACTGGATAGTGGGTGTTATTAAAATATTAATGGATATCTGATGTTGGTTAAGAAATTTAAATATTAAAAATAAGGGATGGTTTCATTTAGAAATGATGAATCACTCCAAATTAATGTCCTTGGGTCTTCTATCATTGAGGATGAAAAATTAAAATCCAAAAGAGCATTTTTTGTTGATGGGATGAAAAAAAAATTGTGGAGTCTTCAAAAATTTGTAATAAAGGTAAGGAAGTGTTTTTAAAATACGTGTTTTTTATTAAATTAATTAAATATGGGACAGATATTATGAAAGGACAAGGATCCAATGGAAACCTGTTTAAAGTTAGTGATAAACGTAGTTCATTCTATTTGAACATGATTGAAGTAATTAAAATATGGTATAAATGGTTGGGACATACTTTTCATACAAATTTGAGAAAAATAAAAAAAATATAGAAAGTATTCCTGGTTATACAAAAATGAATAGAAAAATATATTGGTTTTATTCTATATTCCATAAAGGGGAGTTTATAAACTCATTACATAAGATAGTTGAGACATATTCAAGTCATCCATTTTAGCTGATGCATCCCAATGTATATGGTCCCATGAGAATAATATCAAAAAAATTTGACAATCATATTATTTGAATTATTAATTATTTTAATCATATTAAATATTTATGATTTTGAATCATAAGTAAGAGGCTCTCAAGATGTTTAAGAATTTTAGAAGAAGTTTTGAAAAAGAATGTGATAGTTTCTTTTACAATTTTCTAACTAATAATTGTGTTGACTAGAAAACAGAACGTTTATTGATTATATAAAAAGAATGTAATACATCATGAGTTTAATTAAACATACAAACCACAACTGAATGTTTTTATCGAAATAATAATTATAATTTTAGTGGATATGGAATGAACTATTTTTATTGAGCATGATACTTCTTGACACATTTGGAGGAAACCTATTGGAGATAATTCTATATTCAGAATCAATGATTCCATATTCCAAATCCTAATATAAATCCATAAAATATTTTTTACAAATAATCCCCATGTTTTATGTTCCTATGTGTATTTGGAATTCCTTTCATTATCAAGGTTAAAGGTGAGAATCTCAGGATGTTTGATCAGGGAGGTATTGATGGAATGTTTCTTATAAACCCACATAACGGTAGATAATAGATATTTTATAGTAAAAAAAGTGGAAATATTTCTAGATATATAGATGTGAACATCTTATACATTTCCATGAGGAAGTTACACAGTAAATAATAGATGTGATAGGAAGTTAATAATAAGTTATTACAGTTAAAAAACATGTATGTATTTTTACAATAATAATAATGTTGTTTTTGAATAAGATTAATATTACGGCTTAGCTATCTCAATTGATGAGAAAAAATTACATTCATCTCATCATAGGATGAGTAAGAAAGTGGAGATATAAATAATTATTGGTGATCACGGGAAACAGGTTCATACTATAAGTACATTGAGGCTCTTTTTATAGAGTTATTTATATTCACATGTTGATCTGAAAGATGTAGAATAATATTTAACATATCAAGAGTTAATGGATGCTATGAATGAAGTATTGTTTCAAAATGAGAATAATTTTACAACATATCTGGTAACCAAACCAAATAATAATAGTTTTATTAGTACAAAGTTGGTGTTTCGAAAATTTTTTAATGAAAATGGTAAAGTTATAAGAAACAAGGAATGGCTTGTTTGTAAAGGTTATTCATAAATTGAAGGAATTTATTTTCTATGATGCATTTTCCCTATTAGAAATGATTAAAACTATTTTATTATTTCTTATTATCACTAAAAAATAATGATATAAGATATTCCATAAGGATGTGAAGTTGAATTTTCATAGTATATAGCTAGATGAAGAACTTTATTTTTTGAATAACCATGTGGATTCATGCATAGAAAAGATGAATTTTGTGTGTGAATGTTGAATAAGGATTTTAATTGGTTGAAGAAATCACCATGATCATGGTATTATAAATTAGATAAATGAATAAGGAAGTTAAACATAAATAAATGAGGAGTTTATTATAACCTCAATATAAAATAAAATCATGTGGTTTCCCTCATTGTGATTGTTTATATTGATGGTATTATATTCATAGGGAATGATGTAGAAAAATGTGAAAAAATTTATGATGACATTTAGAAGTTATTCTATATGTCAGTGATAATAGAAATGAAATAATTTATTTTCTTATAAATCTCTTGAAATAAGACATGCATTATCCGATCTCAAGATAAGCTTGTTAAGGACCTTCTAAAGAAGTTTGGCATGGAAAATTCAAAGATAGTTTCCACAATTATTTTAGTGGTAACTAAGTTGTTAAAAGTTGGATAAGTTAATGAGGTTAATCCTCTATAGTTTAGAGAGTTGTGTGGAATTTTTTATATCTAAATGATTCAATACATGGTATAGTGAATGTGGTTACATTATATGCTAGGTATGAAATTTATCCAAAAATAATTTCATCTAATTTTTGGGAAAATAATTCTTAAATACATCAAAGTAATGAGTCATTTCAAAATCAGATAGAAAATATTAAGAAATATTTGTCTTTTTTGTTATATAAATAAATATTGGGTAGGTTGTGATTATGATAGGAGATCTACATATCTTGGAGATTCCTATTTGGGAAAAATATGTGTGATTTGGAAGAAAAAAAATTAAAATCTAGTAACTCTCAACATGGATGAAGCTTATTATGTAGCATTTAGTCAATCTACTACACATTTAATGTGGATTAAGACTAAGTTAGAATACTTGTTAGATGATGTAAGGTTACACATTCTCTTGTGCTGTGATAATACTATTGTAATAAAAATCCCGAAAAATTATGTGAAAATTTCTCAATCCTAGTATATTGATATAAAAAAGCCAATTAATATAATAGATTATAGGGAGGAATTAACTGATATTGGATTTATTTCGTAAAATATATTTGTTTGTGAAATCTATAGTAATCTATTTCTGAAGGAACAATTTCATAATAAGAGGTTAATAATGGGTGTTCAACCTCCCTCTCTTCACAACTAATGTATGTGATGACCATCCCCTCTATCAAATTTTATATCGATACTGTTTTTAATGGTTGATAAAGGATTTAACATGAATATATCAACTGTTTGTGCTTAAACATTTTATGAAAGAGAATATATTTATGGGTAGTTCTTAAAAAGGGTAATCTATAATTTCAATTTGTGTGAACTATTATTATTGTTTATTGAAGAGGATAAATTAAACATTATTCTTTAAGGTTGAAGTTGTTTTGATTGTGAATGTTCAAATTGAATGGAAATGACTAAAACATTTTTAAGAAATGTTTCTTAACAGTTGTAAGGAAATTTTATTAATCACTTCTTATTTATGGTATGGAATTATTGATTTGTGGTTCTTGTTTCCTACATTGATTATTCACATGTAGGATTATAATTATAAGATAAGTAATCTATATCATAGTTTCAAAGATTTCGTGATTAATATTTGTTGTTTTAAGAAAAAATATCATTGGGTATATTATAGGGAACAAGAAGTTTTGAGATATTTTATGAATATGCTGAAGGAATAATGGTTTCTCATAGTGTTTTATTTTTTCCAACATAAATTGCATTAATTTATTGCACCTCCCCTAAAAGGTTATCAGAATAAGTTATTCATCTCAAATGTGTCATATAGAGTCCATCGACTTGATTTCATTGGATGACACTACCGGTCTGATGTTATTTTCTATAGTTTTATAATTATATACTCATCCAAGTTCATTTATGAGTGTATTGGATAGAATTATTAGTGAATCTGAAATAAAAAAACTTATTTTATATTCCTAAGTTCTCAAAATCATGAGTATTTATGGATCTTTTGATTCATGAATGAGTTTAAAAGGGGTGATAATGTTTATGTATACAAATATCTTTCTATGATGTTCAATGGATATTTTCTGGATATATTTTATTAGCTAGAGGATTAGTTGAGAAATGATCAATATTTTTAGGATATAATGAAATGATTTTTTGATGGTATGAAACTTTATCTCTTAGAAGTACATGGATAGGTTCATCCAACTGATGAATATGAATAAATCACATTGCTTAGAATATTTTTTAAGGAATTCTATTATATGACCCTATACATAATTTAATATGAAAAGTAATTAATTCTATGAATAATAGAGAAGAAATCTCTAAGTCATTAGATATAAAGATGTATTTGGTACGGGTGTGCATAAGAAACCATATGAGTTCTTATTAGTTATATTTTTCCAATAGATGTTAATGGTCAGAGGTTTCCAAGTGAATTAATTGATCAAATGTTACCACATGAGGTTTATAGGTATATATATTTTATGAATGTGTATTGAATGAAAGGTTAGAAGGTTTTTATGAAAAATCATATATATATTAATTATGATGATGCAAATAAGATCATTAAAACGTTATAAACATCAAGGATGAAAGATCCATGATTATAGATAAGATAGTAGTATAGTTTTATGAAGATCATTGACACCAGTTAATAATGAATTCTCTTAAATTTTAAGAGGATATAAAGATGGAAGATCTCAAGTGGGTAGAAAATAATATGGAGTGGGATATTTGAATTGGTTTATAAGAATCATTCTTAATTACCAGTTGAACATCACCTATAGAAGGGATTAAAGTTTTAATGATTTTTTATTAATTTGATTTTATAGCTGGGTTGAGTGATGTAAAATATTAGAGCCTAATAGATGAACATATTGAAGTGGAAATGGTCTGAATAATACTGGTTGGTGTGTTCCCATCATTTTGTATTAGATGTATGGGGTGTGAAAGTGATCAGATGAATATGTTGAAGAGGTTGTGAATGAATATTAGAAAGATGCATTCATCTAAACCTTGGTGATCATCTTGATGGAGTTAATTGGATGAAAATGGTATTGAACTGAGTCTTAGCATACCGTGAATACCACACAAAGATAATATCAGATGAACAGTTTCCTACAGAAGTCTAGGAAGAGTTACTTTCTCATTGATGTTCAAGAATGTAAAGAATAACTTGAAAGAAGGGACAGTTTAGAGAAATTAAAATAATCCCAGGGACGACATATTTAATCCTATCAATGATGGTTTTTAGAGTTTTTATAAATAATTATTATATGATTTATCTATATGATGATCATATTCATGATCAGTTGACTATACTACTACACAAGTGAGTGGATATTATCTTCTTGATGTGACCATTTAAATTATTATTTTCTAATTTTTTTTGTGGTCTTGGATTAATTCTAAACCATTCCATGTACTATATACTCTTATTGAGTAGTGAAATATAAATACATGTGTTCATGTGGTTGTACTTGTTTGATTGTTTTCTAATAGATTCGTGTCTCACTTATAGAATGTGTAGGTTTTTTTATTAAGTTAGACAACATAAAAAAGAAAAGATCACTAATTCACATCTTCCCCCAATTAGTAATCACAAATATCTAAATTGGTACTTTCATAATATGTCTATCTTAAATACTTCCCCATTTTTGAAACCAAATTGGAATATTGAGTTCACCATCGAGATGGTCCAAGGATCTAAACCAATCTTTATCCCTCCCTAAGAGATAGCATCGGCATAGATTTTGGATTTTAAAGTATAATTAATGATTCATTAATATAAAGATTTGTAAGGACAAGTACATCACCATGGGTTTCTCCAGTGTTAGTTTTCATCTACCATGACTAAACCTTGTTTCTATGTCTTGATTATTGGGGGATCAACCAAATGGGAGTCAAGAATTAGCATCCTATTCTAAACATTTCCAACCACATTGATCTATTGAGATGTGTCTGGATATTCTCCAAGATTGAAATGTTGTTTGGGTACCACTAGTTGATCATGATAATTTATAAATTAACCTGGACTAATTTTAGGAGAAGGTAGAAATTGTATGATTTCATGGTAATTTAATTTGGTCTTCTGAAACGAATGGATGTATTCAAATCCTTGATGAATTAGATATTCTGTTCATATTTGGATCTACTGGTAAATCTTTTCATTTATGGAATCAGGGTGTAATCCCATGATAGATATTATCATGCCCATTATCTATACATAATTCATAGTTTGATAGGAGATAATTAGTTATATTCCGATGTATATAAATTTCATTTTTGGATTTACTAAGTGTACATCATATGACACCTTATTATCATATGATTGAGTGTCTGTGAAACCAAACAAGTTGTATGATTTGGTAAAATGATATATAACCGATAATTTATTCATCATTTAGTTATTTTATAGATTTTATATTCTATTTTTAGTTATTATTCTAGGATTTCATCCATTTGGTAGTTCCCTTTCCCGATCTGACCAAGAAAGTGGTGAGGATTGTTTGATCTGGTGCTTATGATCATCCTTTTTGGGAATTAAAGATTTAGATAACCTCATCCCTAAAATCAACCTTACATAATCTTGGTAATGATTATACCACATATTGTCACACATTTAGAGTTAGGGTCAGAGTAATTCTAATGTAAGAGGATCTAGTTTTTTGTTATGTGTCTAAGCAGTTAAGACCGTGTGAGAAGAATTATCATACCTATAACCTATTGTTAGTTTTTGTGGTAAATTCCATAATATGATGATGACATTGTCATATTCATGAGATATTCCTAGTGTATAATGATGAAAAAATAATAAAGTAAATATTTTCATAGTGGGATCTGAACCTTTTGGAAGAGGTTATCGGTCGAGTATCTATATTTTTTTAACATTGAGTTGGAATATACTCCTATAAAGGGTAAAATAATTTTCCATTACTTCAGTAAGATGACATAGACTTAATAAAAGTTGGAATATAGTGAAAAATAGAAGAAGATATCACTTTTTTCAGGTATTCATTTGAATGTTCCAAATCCTCAAGTGAGATAAACTCTAACATCATCCCCTATTTTTCCCTCAATTATTAATCAATATAAGAGGAATTAGTTATCTAATATGTAGTGTTTATCCATATAGGACATCATATATGGTGGGGATCCACCATAGGGTCAGTTTCATGAGATAAATGATATTAATCATGTCTATGGTCATATATGGGTACCTACAGATATTAAAATAGAACAATTTAAGGAATTAGTATCTTATGAAATATTTGTACATATTGGGATGATAAATATGTGCTATGAACTTTTTATATTGTTTAATAGTTGTCGGGGATGAAGAAATGGATAATGGTATTTATGGTGTTATGCTAAAAAAATTCAAGTGAATATCAACCATTCGTAGCACATTGGCTTTTTGACGACCATTCCCATTATGAAATGGAACCATGATGGTAATATTATAAACTTTGTGACATTTTTTTCTAATACATAATGGAAGGATGATGTAGTGTGGGTGATCATGGATCAACTAATGAAGGTTGCAAACATTTTTTCAATTAGGGAGAGCATCATAATTGATTAATTGGGTAACCTTTATGTACATGAAATTGTTTAATTGTATGGTGTTCTATAGAGAAAAGATTTAGATTAATATACATATTTTACTTCCTATTTATAGTAGATCCCTCATAACTAACTAGTTATATACGTTATTTTTACCATATCATATCATTCTCGGACCAATATCATGTCTGAATAGATGATTCAAATTTTGGAGGTCATGATACAAGCCTATGTTCTGGACCTCGGTGGTTATTGGGAGTATTATCTTTCTCTCATTGAGTTAGATTATAATAATTCATTTCAATAATTTATCCAAATATCTCCTTTCATGTCATTATATGGAGAACCATGTTATTCAACTTTTTTCTTTCCAGAGGCTGGTGAAGCAGCACTTATTGGACCTAGTCTTGTCCATGAGACATCTGAGTTATTTTGGATGATCTTAAAATGGATGGAAACCACATATATAAGGCATAAATCTTTTTAAACCCACCAATGAATACCTTTTAAATTTTAGGTTGGTCACAATTACTATTTGAGGGTGTGAAAAATGTTGGGTAAATGATGTATTCATGTGTTGGGGAAACTAAAACGTAGGTTTTTAAGAAAATTTGATATTGTGTAGAATATAAACTTAGTGTCATAAGAATTTTCCCTTCCAAATTTCTATGGTTACATGAATGGTGTGTTTTATGTGTTTCATATTTATAGATATCATCATGATCCTTATTATGTGATAGATTTTGATGATTTTTAGTTCAATGTGGATTCCTCCTTTAGGGAGAATGTGATAATTATTTTAAACAACAGTGAGATGAATCTTCATTGAATGACTATTCCTCTACTGGGTGTTTAGGGGTGTAATGGGATTTTTTAGAAGGGTGTAGAGGATAGGGATTCAGATATGTTGGTGTAGTGGCATGATTTATTCATGGATAGCTCTCATATATTCTCGGGAGCATAGTTTAGGGATGATATGTTATATGGTTGGGAGGTTTTAATACCCCTTCCTCTATCTAGGTACAATCTTATTTTAATTTTCAGTTGATTTCTTTTGAATTCTATTTATTTTAACTGATTAAAATATTGTTTCATATGTACTAAAGGTAATGGAGGAGGTGGGATATAATGGTATAGTAGTGTAATGAAACCAATAGAATGTTGTAGTGCCACCAGCTATCTGGTGGATGGGTCAATGTCCTAGTAATTATATAATAATCTCAGAAGTTAGTTGGTGGATACCCACTAACTCCCTAGTGGGGTTTCTAGTATTACATCCATTCTCACTAGAAATATCTGCTAGCTGATGACATTATTCTTGTCTAGGAATATAAGGGGAACTATCATATTTAATTCCCATGAATCCCCTATTTATTTCTTTAGTCCCCTTCATTCAACCCTATTATTAATGATCTTAAAGGGTTCTATAGGTCTTTATAAACTTCTCTATCCCTGGGTTTTTATTTATTTATCTATGGTTAAATCTAGACATCTATAATTAGTAATTCATGCATGAAATTGTTGAATCCCTATCATTTTATCCATCATTATTATTCTTCTATCCATGATATAGTGTATCTATCATTTTCCTTAGGGATTCATGGAGTCTTTCATTGATATAGAAAAAGTATAATTGGAATCATTTTTCTCCACATTTGAGGTAGGTGGTGTAAAGAATCTCCTTGGGGTCTACTTTTTATTTCTAGTTTGTGCAACATATGTGATCACACTAGAACACTCTGTGAACAATTATTATAGTTGGAATACACTGGAATTTATTTAATCCTATTACATAGACTACCCACAGATCTCATTAGGTGTTTTTAGAATGTTACCCTAGTCTATGGACCACCTGAGTAGTGTGTATATCCATAAACATAGGTTTGAACCTGATATGTTAATACCTATAGACTAAAAGTTTAATTTGGAAATTGGTTATGGGAATTGAATAACATTTGAATTTTCATATTGGTATGAAATTGTTAATTTTCTTTTCATTGGAAAATTTAGTTGAAAACTAGTAATAGTATATAATTGACATTTAAATTGGTAATATACTAGGTAATAGGAACAGGTAATTATCGAATATTGGAATGTATCTATAATTGACATGATTATAATTTTTTTCATGTTTGGAGAAACTAGTGTGATTTAGATCTTATTTTACATGATTTATGAAATGTGTAAATATCCATGGCATAGGAATTCTCAATGGATAATTTTAGATTGAATATGTATATGGACCTGGACATCGATATTCACCTTGGTTCTATTGATAATAAAAGTATACAACTTTCATGTGGCATGGGGATCCACCTTAGGCCATCTATGTGCGGAATTTGTGACGTTTCCTCGAAATGGGAATACTCATGAAATTAGTGGTGGGTATGGAAACATACATACAACATTATAAAAAACATATATATTACATACATTCAGTGTTAACCTAGAGCTCAATGGTTGGTAGATTTATTAAGAAGTTTTTCATTTAATTTATAATTAATGCCACTATTTTTCATAACATTGCTTTCACTCTTACTTTTCAATACATCTTGGGTAGTGGCCTACTATGTTTTACTCACATGATCATCAGTCTATCATGTGGTACCTGGGAATATTTCATGGATGAAGGTATGGACAAGGGTAAGGGGTCCTGTGCTTGAATGGTTGATTGTGCTTACTTGTATTGGATCTTGGAGGTGGGACTTAGCTTGGGTTTCAAGACCAATTTTGGGAGTCCATATTTTTATTTTATCTTTCATTTTTTTACCTTCAGGAAATCAATCAAGATATTTAGTTTTACATATATTATAGAATTACATGGTTCATTATATTTAATTTCTTTTTAAATTTGATATTTATCTGTTGAAATTGTATATATTGGGTTGATTAATTTATTTCCACTATGATTCTCACTTAGTAACAAATGATATATTCCTCAAAATATATTCATTGGACACTCACTACTAGTCTAAAACCTCTGGTGTAGGTGTGCAACTTCGGTCTTGCGGTGACCAATTCTAGTCATATGAGTGAGATCATTTATAGGTATATAACACATGGGATACACCAAATCACTCAACGATCGATTTGGATAATCCTCCATATTAAAACCTCCCAGTTCCTCTATTTCTAATGTGGTAAAAAGAAGTGACCTTTTGGTATGGGAGAGTATCGGTCTGGAACACTCAAGGTTAAATCATGAACATTATATGGTTGTTGTATCCTCATATAAGACTTTTCCAAAATGAAAGAGTTTACAATTATAGTAATAACATAGGTATTGATGTTATGGTTATTCAATTATTCACCACACTAATAAAACTCATCTTCCATGTGTTTCATCATTATAAAATGATTCTAATAATGATAGATAAGGTACGGAGATTTGGATCTTACCTTTTAACATTATTACACCTTGTATAAATAGTGGTAGACAATTTTATATCCCTATTATGGTCATATGATATTAATTTCACCAATTTTATATTATAATATGGCCAAAAACTCATCATATGAGTTTAAGGATTTAGGGAATATCTCATTCAATCTCTCTCCTTCACTAAAGATTCATAATCTTTGTTCCATATCACCTTATATTATATCATATGAAATAATTTGTAAAACCATATCAAATATTTCGTTTTTATATCTTCCATAAAACATATATAAATCTATTACTGACAAAAAAAATTATTATATCATATGTAATACCAAGTGAAAACCCCATCCAAAACTCTTTTATAATAACTATAAAAAAAATACATACTATCTCTCTAAATAAAACTCAATCCCCTTTTATAAAACCACAAACTGTGAACCCACGTAACATTATAGCATTGAGAACAAATATAAGTCCCTAAATCCCTAAATGTATGAAATATTAAGCCTCTCCAATATCATTAATTATTCTCAAGATACTAAGGGATTCATCATCATCTATACAAAACAAACATATATCTATACTTGTTTCCACCACTATTATCATATAAAAGCATTAATTCTCATATAAACCTATTTTATAAGACATCAAGTGGCCATGGGACCCAAAATTTATAAATCCCATATAACCAACTCATGCAAAATCAATTCTCCATGTATAGACTGAAAAGGTCAATGAATACATCACATTCAATTCCCCTTTATTTTTGAGAACATCAAAATACTGTCAATCGAATATAAAAGAACATCATATGTACTATATAGGTATGGTTATACCCTTCATCGGCCAATTTAAGTAAAAGTTTTGAACATTATACTTTTAATATGATAGGTAAAATCCCATCATGGTAAAGGTCCCACAGACAACATGATCTGTAACATAACCAACCACCCCATGATTAGCTAATTTTCAAAGATTTCATATGAAATATATAAAATTTTAATGGTTCTCATGTAATTTATCTTTCCAATATTATGGGAGGACTCTAATAATGATCCATGCACTGTTGGTGTGTTAAATACATTGATTCTGGAAATCCTTATGGTATACATTATGGGTTATACAGTTCACAAAACCAGGTTTGCATCTCAGGAGAAGATTTTATACTATAATACAGTATTCTTACTCTATCTAACCTTAAAATTTATTCAAAACCTATAATAATACATGATGATCACTGGTAAGGGATAACTGAAAGTCATACATTGAGAGTTCAATTTTCATTTCAGTTCACAAAATATATATCAATATAAAAATATATGTATCCGACATTAAATAATGTAAAGTGGATATTTCCTTTTATATAACATTTTTAAAAATATATAATAATATTTAAAAAAACTATACATAAATTATTATCTTACATATCAAATATGATATACTTATAGATGATCCTTATGTTCTCTTTCAAGGATTATATTAAACTTATTATATCTCTATGTAATTCCCCCCACATCACTATGTGACCATTGGATAAAACCCCCATTCTATATTTTTCATGAGACTAACTTCTATTAATAAATATAGTTTTAATAATTGTGATACATACGAATCATGTTTTTAATGATAAAACTCATTAAACATATTCAAACTCCATAAATCAAAATTATCCAATGGAATGATGTTAATAATATATGTTTTCAACATAAAACTCATTATAAGGTCACCATATCATACATAGAACCCTTTTCATTACATTATTTCCTTGAAAGTGAAATACACTTAATACTTTGACTATAATAATCCATTTTTGTAAACCTTGACCTTATCAAATACCAATCACACTCTCAATAACATTGAAAATATTTTATTCTCTTTAGAATATAATGAAAATATATAAAAACTATTTTGTGTCTCAAAATAATAGTTATTTCCTTTTAATAAGAATATTTTGATAAAAAAGTATTTTACCATTTCAAATATGGTATTCTAGGTGTTTAAAGAACTATTCTAAAGACAATGATTTATTATAAAATATTCAACTAACTTTAAAGGGATAATATCTCTAATATTTTAACATAATCTTATATAAAATATTTTATCCTAAATAAAAATTTGTTGTCATTATATTCTTTATTTTATGTTATAGAATCTAATAAATCATAAACCAAGTGAATTTATTCCATTATCTCATATCTTTTATAATGAATTTTTTTTAACAAAAAACAGCAATAAAAACATAATAAAATTGAAATTACTATACACATCCTTTATTTAAATCCATATGATATTTTTATATATTCCATTATATCCAATTATTTTATTTAAAAACCATTTTCATCATCCTTTTAGTAAAAATTAAAATCTCTATGAATCCTTTACATGATTTTTAAACTTTTTTATATTTAAAACACTTCTGAATTATATGATTGGAATTATATAACCTTAAAAACCATAAAAAAATGTTTTATATAACATAAACACTTTACATGGAAATTCTATGGAGTTTCCTAAACCAATTTATGTATCTTTGACAATTCATTCATATGGAAATATTATCAACCTTCCTGACACTCCATTTTTATCTCAATGACCTCAATTGACTACTCAAGAAATCATTGGACTTTCAAACTATAATGACCCGACTACGGTTCCACACATCGATACCTTTCACTGGTAGGTCACATGACTGACATGTTCTTCCCCATACTTCTGAGGTTGTTGACTATTGGTAAGAGTATAAAATAAATAATGGGGAGAGTATACCCCCTTTATCAGAGTAATACCATAGTAGAAATAAAAAAACAACAATAAGAAAATTATTTAACCATAATCATAAAAATTCATTAATCGCATGATAACTAGAATTGAAAATACAATATAAAAATTGAATAGTAGATATGTCATGTAATGCATGTCGTGTGTAAAAAAATAAAAACCAAAAGTAAAGAAAATGATAACTCCCAAGGGGGTCCCAAACCACATCTGGTTCCCTCAAAAAATGATACATCCCAAATCATCCATCTAACACAAGGACATTGCCCTTATCTTGTCTTATAAACATGAATTCTATTCAGTTACTAATCAGGTATCCCAAGTAGAGCATGATTACAACTCATTAGGCCACCACTATTGGTGTTTAAAATAATATCCAATCAAAATAGTGTACGCATTTGTATAAAGAATAAATACTATCAATAATGTTAACAATTAACATTTATTCAATTGATCTTTATTTAACCACAAAAATCCCTAGGTTCTCCACGACACCCAAACTCTTTATACTTGTTTCATCCCATGAATGTGTCTAAACTATCCCCAAGGATATCATGTTATTAAATTCCACTGTTACATTTCATTATCTTGTTTCACACTATGGGATTTTAAAATGGAATATAATGTACCAAACATGATTATCACATATGAATTACATTGTTTCCATTAATTAATTCAATTCTCATAATGGGATTTGGGTGAAATAGGCCCTGTCCCACACACAATTATCATATGTGAAAGCCACTATTAGAAAACATCATTTCTTATCACAATATGGTATTTTGATATAGTAGACCATATCCCACACACGATTATCACATTAATTAATTCAGTAGTTAATTAATAAAATTCAAAAGTTTCATTCTCATGTCATCTCATTAATTAATTCAAAAATTAATTAATCATATAAAGTAAATCAATTAATTAAAAGATTAATTAATCTCATCAAACAATATCACAATCACAAAAATATCTATTAGTTACTTAATCAAATCAATTAAATAAATTAATTCAATGATTAATTAATCACATCAAACAATTTCATAATCTCGACAATATCTAATAATTAATTTTATAATTAAGTTTCCAATACAACCACATTAATATGGAAATTATTAATTCAACATTTAGTTATTAAATTTCAAAAATCTATATCTCACTATAATTAAAACAAAAACTAATCCCCATCATTACCATTACTAAATTCTAAAATTAATTATTCATGTTCAATAATCTCAATAACTCCAAAACTAATTCAACAATTAATTATCCCAATTTCACAATTCTCTTAATTAATTAGTTCACCAAATTAACTAATTTAATCAAGAAATTTATTTCTAATCATCCAATGGAAATTATAAAATTTCATAAACATAATTATAATATATACTTTGGGATTTGAATTATAGACCACATACTTCAATTCATCGACGAACGATTGCCCAACGAAAGTACCCAATTTGAATGGAATAACGATGTAGAATGAGACCTAGATCATAAATCCTAATCAAGTTAGATCAATCAAGAGCCAAAAAATTATAGATCTAGATCCATAATCCTATATCTAGATCTAATAAAAAAATTATAAATAAAAATCTTTCAATGGATGGAATAATCGCTAAAAATGAGAAAGGAAACCACATTGGATTAGATCCTTTTATAGAGTGGGGTTCAAATCTTGACTTCATACTTTGAATAATAAATAAAAGGGGTAAAAAGGTCTTGGAATATATATATATATATGACTACAAAATCATGAAACAACGTTATTGTTTGAGTGGGGTTGATTGTGGATTAATATGGGTGATCGGGTAATTAAAAAACTATGTTCTGGGTTAACTTAAATCTTGGTCATGGTTTGCTACGTAGAGGCACATGATTTCCCCTAACTGTGTACCTTGATTATGTGCCTCTTTTATGGGATGCTTTGTTTCTCATTTTAGGGTGCACGGTTTGGCAAACCATGCACTATCCATGAAAAACATCAATGTCTAGGGTTGCATGGTGTGCAGGGATAGGGTGCATATTGGGAAAAACCTTGTACCATCTGTGCACTAGCCACTTTCTTCCATTATTCTAAACATTTCTCCCAAACACATCCCAAGGTAAAATCCAACAAAACAAGTACTCAAAAAATAAAAAATACTACCTATAAATGATCTCAATACATCTCTAGGAAAGGACAGGAACATTCAATCTCCCAATCTTATAATATCTCTTCCTCGATCTATACTCCCATGATTCTCTAAGATTCTATGTAAAAAAGGTCAGGGAACTGATCTATCAAATCCACTTTTCTATACTATTTTTCCTCATGAATGAGGCCATGTTTCCATAATATGAAAACTATCAACATGGTCTTTCCCCAAAACACTTTCACACTACGATCTAGCACATGCATCGGATGCTCCTCAAAGGATACATTAGTCTCAAGCTCAAAAAAATCCATATCGATCATATGAGAAGGTTTGGGGTGATACTTCCATAGTTTGGACATATATAAAACATATTTCCTAGCACAATATCTCCATGTAAGAGTCAATTAGTATGCCATCGGTCGGATTCTCTCTAAAACCTCAAATAGTCCAACAAAAATGGGTGTCATGGTATCCAACCTATGTATCCTATGATGACCCAAAAGAGGTGACACATGATGGAATACATGATCACCCTCTGTAAACATTAGGGTTCATCTTCGTCTATCGACATATGAATTCTGTATAATCTGAACCATAGCTATTACCTTTCAAATCAACTACACCTATTCCAATGTCTCCTACACGAGACTTGATCCCAAAAGTTATGACTCACTTACCTCCATCCAATAAAGAGGTGATCTACATGGACTGCCATAAATTACCTTATATGTTTCCATTTTAATAGATCCCTGATAATTGTTGTTATAGGTGAACTCCAAAAATTCTAGGTGCATCTTCCATGATCCGTCAAATTCTAGGACACACAACCGAATCATATCATCAAGCACATGTATTGTATGCTCCGACTACCCATCTATTTGTGGGTGGAATGATATACTCAAATGGACTTGTGTACCAAGTTCCTTTTTAAGCCCTTATAGAATCACAAAGTAAAATTCAAGTCACATCCTCAAACAATTTTTTATGGAACCCCATGAAAATGGGCTTTCTCCCAAACATAGAGTTATCCCAAATGATCCACAAAGAAAATATCCTAAACTGGTATGAAAAATGACACCTTTTTCAAGAATTCCACAATAACCCAAATAGCATAATTATTCTAAAAAATTCTTTAATGAATGACCATAAAGTGCATATCCACATTATCCCACTTCTATTCCAAAATGAGAAATGACTATTTTAATCCTCCAACTTAGTGATGCTCAGTCTTCGCTTGCTAACAGGTGTAGTATCATGTCATAAACCCTACTATCTACTTTTTCATGCCTAGCCACCAAAACAATCGATGTAGGTCACAGTACATTTTGGTCACCCTTGGATGTACCACCCACTTCGAGGCATGAAACACACACATTAGTTCTTCCCTCATGATTATAGGAACAACAACCCAATTCATGACATAGATGATCTCGTCCTCATCAATTCTCCAACTAGAAGGTGAATCCCAACCTTCAAGGCCTTCTCTCAAGTTCAAGCACTCCAGATACTCATATTGTCTATCTCAGATCTATCTCAATAGTGTAGACTCTACAAAAACTGATATGAGAGTCATCTGAACCTACCTATATTAAACCACAATGTGCATCTCATATAGTAAAGTCATCATCCTCTAATCAACACTATAATTATGAACTTCCTTAGTCTATGTTTTGCTACTCAAAGGGTCATCCATAGTGTTTTTATTCCCGGGTGTATATGTGAGATCAAAATAATAAAAATTCATATACTCAGCCCATATCTACTAGTGAATAATTAAATCTCATTGTTAAAAGAAATCCATAAATATCATGTGATCATTATACACATTAATATTATCACCAAATAGACAATTCATCTAATACATTAAATAGTAAACCATTGCAACTAACTCAAGGTCGTGTTTAGGGTAATTTTATTAATGTGGCCTCAACTTCTAAGACATGTATTCCATAGATCAATCACCCTACATCAAAAAAACACTGAGTTCGATCCAAGAAGAATAAAAAAACATTGAATACTCATCACCTATCTCGGGTAGGATCAAAATTAGTGTCGATGTCAAATGCTTCTTTAACTCTTGGAAGGCATTATCACATGCTTATGTCCAATAAATCTTTATCCCCGGTTTTTTACGCTCAAAAGTGGAATTTCCAATCGAGAATAGTATAGGATGAATATTAAATAATATCTATATAATCCAATAAAGCTATGGATATCAAAATCATTCTTGGGTTTCTCACAATATACAACTACCTAAACCTTCTCTAGGTTCATTGACAAACCTTCCCCTAAGATGACATGACCCAATAAGTGTACCTAATTAATCCAAAATTGACACTTATATATGTTTTTATATAGTCAATTCTCTCTCAATGTACTTAGTATGATGTCAAGAGGTTGGGCATGATCGTTAAGAGACATGGAGTACACCAAGATTCCATCTTGAAACACCAATGTAGACACCGAAAAGTGCGTAAGTGCCGGAGAAAGTTCCGAAACGAGAAATCGAAGTCATATTTGGACCCGAAGTCCCGGTCCGGAGGGCCCAAAAGTTTTGTGTGAAAAAAAGGGTGGGGCACGCGAAAAAAATTTCCCGCACGGAAGGTAGTGGGATTCGCGAAAAGTCCCGGTGCCGACGTGAAATAATTTCATGCTCGTGCCCCGCACGGTTGATTTTCCGCACCGCCTCCTCCGTCGCACAAATATTTTTGTGCAACCCTAAATTCAGTGCCGCTGGATTCCTATAACTAGAAGGAAACCCCCTTTCGTTTCAAGGATGAAGAATTTGAACTGCCTCTCATGCGCGTAACTGGCATTCTGCACGCGTGCAATACGGCTTTCAAGTAAGGTTCTTTTTCGTTCCAAGTTTCCCAAGGATCCACCTTCGTGAGAGATCCCCATGGCTTAGACTAAACTCTATCCCCTTCAGGGTCCTTCCTTTATGCGCAATCCTCCATCTTCTACACACAATCCTCCATATTCTGTGTGCAATTCCCTCCTTTGCACGCAATCCCTTCGAGTCACATGCAAAGCTTCAGCTCCCCTATTTCGGGCAAGCAACACTGATTTTGTGCCAACCCGGGGCATTTCACGCCAGTCCCCTTTATTTCGTGAAATCCCCAAGGGCTGCACGCAATCCCTGGGGCCCTTCACCTCAGTGCTCCTCGGGCGCCCTCTTGCGTGAATGCCCGATGCCCTCCTTCTGGGTGCCATTCGCAGGTGTCTTGCATACCCCGGGCATCCACATCATACATGGTTTTCCCATACAACCTTCTAGTCTTGTACATAGTAACTTCATGGTCCCTTGGACAATCATTATCTTTGCATTGCGTCACCTCATGCTTCTTCGCATAGGCATGCTAACGGCTATTGATTCTTCACATAGCTATGTTAACGTGGACCCCTCGAGGGTTCACCCCGTGACACCCCCTTGCCACGGCCTTGTTGATGCCTTCCCTTACACAAGGGGAAGAGGTCACCGGTTATGTAAGTCCTAGGGGTGCGGAGCCAACCCACTTTGTCTGAGTTACAAGACATTAAACTTCCAAGCACCTCGTCCTCAACACAAGACATTAAAGTTTGACCTGGCCCTGTGCCTCACACGCAGGGTACCCCCACCTCACATATTCTCCATGCCCACTCGTCTCTACGGGGATGGTGGGTTCATCCCTCACAGGGGGTGATTTATTGGAGTGGATTTTTCCACAGGGAAGGGCATCCACCTTGGTGTAATCCCCTAGCATTTCTTTTGGGAGGGTGCACCCTTACTCCTCCTCACTTCCTCGGTGCAAAGGTCGTCGGAGGGTGTGACGGGAAGAATAGATCCTCCTCTCTTCTTGGGTTCCAAATCCCTCTCCTATTGCACTTTGTCGCCCTTGGGATTCCATCCTGGAGTAAGTCCCGACACCATGGGCTGCTCAACACGTAAGCCCCTCTTCAGATCCCACAGATGCACCCTCTGCGACGTGATCATCAGGTCTCTACTACATCTTGTTTCTCACACTGATCATGAATCCCGAGAGCTTAGAGTGAGCACCGACCAAGGCACCACATTGGTCCATCTCTGAGCGTAAGACCCAACCATACCGAACTACAAGGACTTTGATACATGCTAAGGCATGGTATGTAGGAAGCCTCCACGAGGTTCAAGCCCCACCATGTAGGGCCGTCTCAGAGCGTAAGCCCCAACCATCCCGAACTATGGGGACTTTGATCCGTCATAAGGCATTGTACGTAGGAAGACTCAACGAGGTTCAAGCCCCACCACCATGGGTCATCTCAAAGTGTAAGCCCCATCCATCCCAAACTATGGGGACTTTGATCCATGCTAAGTCATGGTAGGTATGAATCCTCAAATAAGTTCAAGCCCCACCACCTTGGGCCATCTCAGAGCGTAATCCCCATCCATCCCGAACTACGGGGACTTTGATCCATGATAAGGCATAGTACGTAGGAAGCCTCTACAAGGTTCAAGCCCCACCACCTTGGGCCATCTCAGAGCGTAAGCCCCACCTATCCCAAACTACAGGGATTTTGATCTGTGCTAAGGCATTTTATGTAGGAAGCCTCCACGAGGTTCAAGCCCCACCACCTTGGGCCATCTAAGAGAGTAATCCCTAACCATTCCAAACTATGGGGAATTTGATCCATGCTAAGGCATGGTACGTAGGAAGCCTCCACGAGGTTCAAACCCCACCACCTTGGGCCGTCTCAGAGCGTAAGCCCCAACCATCTCGAACTACGGGGACATTGATCCGTCCTAAGGCATGGTACATAGGAAGCCTCCATGAGGTTCAAGCCCCACCCCCATGGGTCATCTCAGAGCATAATCCCCAACCATCCCAATCTACGAGGACTTTTATCCATGCTAAGGAATGGTACTTTGGAATCCTCTACGAGGTTCAAGCCCGCCAAACCCTTGGGCCCGACCATCTCAATGCCGGTGTGCCAAGCCCCAATCCTCCTGGACCCCAGGTCCACCTTCGTGTCGGTTCACCGACTCCATCCTTGGGCCACCTTAGAGCGTAAGTCCCAAATTCCCCCATCCCGCACGTCATTAAACTACAATCCATCCCAAAATACGGGGACTTTGATCCATGCTAAGGCATGGTATGTAGGAAGCCTCAACGAGGTTCAAGCCCACCATCTGGTCATTCCGACCCCATTCACGTCGGTTCGCCAATAGCATGGACCGCCTCAGAGTGTAATCCCCATACCCATCCTGCATGACACTAAACTATATTCACCACCTGAACTATGTGGTCTTTGATTCCCTATCACAGGGATATGTAGGAAACCTCCATGAGGTTCAATCCCAAGACCCATGTCTCATCCTGACCTCTCCCTCGAGCCCACGTGTCTCGGGAAGCTCATGAACTATCATGGAGGTTATGGTACTTCTGGGTCCTGTCTATGCATCCATTCTCACAGGTCGCCTCTTCAGGTGTCCCACCGTACCATCAAACTATGCCCACTTTGATTCCATTCCATGAGGATACGTAGGAATTCTCTTCGAGACCCATGACTAAAGGCACCATCCACCTTGATTCTTTCCCGGGCTGCCACATCCCGGTGGGATCATGACACTTCATTCTTCACTCCCCTCTATAGCATTCGAGAAGCCGCCCATGCACTGGACTCAATATCGGTGTTCCCTCCAGGGGGTTCTTCAACCAGATCCACTCTAGATAGTGTTCTGATCAGTCTGATCCATCTCCGTTGGATGTTAAACTTGTGGCATACCCTATGTTAAACATGGGAAGCTGAGGAAAACCTCAGATACATGCCTATGGCATGAAATTACCTTCATTTGATGTGGGATGCCTCGGGCTTCCACGCCCTTGAGAACCCCTATGATAAGGGACAGAAGACAGACATGTAAATCCCTAGCGTTAAGACATTCTAGTGATGCCCCAATGTGACTGGTCTCCTAACCGAAGGTTGATGCCCTAATCGGACCCCTTGGAAGGTCCTGAAAGAAGTGGCGTAATTAACTAGTGTCCATAAAGATATGGCATCGGGAAGAGATTCATGAATTACGTTTTAATTTATGAGGGAGACTCGGACTAGGTGATGAGCTCTGAGGAGGAATCAACTAAAGGAAGAAACTACATCCCATCATCCCATTTTGATCAAGGAGAAGATGTCCCTGAATAAGGAATAGATGTCGCCCGCCTTTGGAAAGCTGTGATGTGGGGCCACTGTAGTGCGTCCTCTGCGTGACGAATGCACGTGAGCCCTGACGAAAGCGTCGGAAACAGAAAATGGTGAACCCGACGTGAATCTCTTCTCCTCATCATGGAGGCTGGTAGTATTCGGGACATCAGTGGATAAGCATGTCATTTGACCTCATCATCTGGTACCAGGTCCCACCAAACAGGCCTGATGTAGAACTCACCAGAAGTTGGCACAATCAAGACAATTAGCATTCTGTTCTGCAACGTTGTTAGCATTGATCCCTCTTGCCGACCATGGAAGACGAAATTCTTCTAGGGCACTGGGTGTCGATTCCTTTTCCTAGCATTATTAATGAGTTCCTCTCCCTGATTCAGGAATCAAGTCGTTGCATCCGGAGCTCGATCACCTACCCACCGGCGCAGGAGTAAGGGCAATATCGACATGGCTACCCCGCGCGGTTCTACCTCTTCCATGACGGCTGCGACCACCACAACTATAGGGCACCCACACCCCCTCTCCCCATCACATATCATCCAACAAAGGTTCATCAATGACATTGTACGCAGGTATGAGGAGGAGGGGGTCATCTCTACCAGGGATATGTCCTACCTAGACCTTGAGGTAGCTGCACCTCACCATCCATGCCACTCTCGAGGGCTGCGTAGGGATCCGCTGCTCCCCATCCCCAACATTCAATCGCTTCAGTAGCTTGTCCCCAGAGCGCCATGACAGCTCCCTCCCCTATTCCGACGAAGTATGAGGTATCTAGGCTGGCCCTATCGGAGTCCTGCTTCAAGGACTCCCGGCGACGGCCCCCACTAGGCCTAGTCACCGTCGCCGCCCGGTTCCCCGATCCGAGGAGTTGGTAGTCCACGCGCCTGCACCACTGGCACCAGTCCGCTTGACCTGACGCCAACGTTGGGCACGATCAGAAGAAGATGCTCGTTGTGGGGCATCAACGTCAGCAACTAATGTGGCTCAAGCCACCGCTGATTCATATCCCAAAATCCCTACATACGTTGAGTAGGGTTAGCTATACGCCCGACCCGGATTGAGGCCCCAACCACCCCACGAGCAGGTTGGGTCGACTCTCCCAGTCGTCGGCACAAGTGATGTCCACTGTGGACCAATCCGTAGCAGTGCCGCCCAGTGTGGAGGCTCACACCGCACCCCCACTACGGAAGGTGCAGGCCCTCCCTACTTCCAAACTCGGCTTGGAGATTGGCCCCTTTCCACTTTCAACCAAGGACAGGGTCTTCCCTATGATAGTAACACTCCATATGGGGGTCTCTCCAGTTCTCACTACACTAGGTATGGGGTCACTCCCCCTGTCGCGGACCGTAAGCATGGAGACATTGCATATCCGGTCACTCGCCAACATGGAGGTCCTCCCCATGTCCCCGTGCCAATCAGTGAAGGTCCTCCTCACCCCAACAATCGAAGATGTGGAAGTCAACCCCACTTCACCAATGCACATCATGGAGGTCCTCCTCGTGTTCCTTTCGACATTTGTCCCGGTGCTCCTCGCACCCCATCTCCCTCGGGAGGAAACTTCCTCCGCCCCAGCACTAGTGCAGTTGGAGGACCCCATGTCGGAAATCAACCCTACCATGAAGAACCACCCAGGGGTAGGAGAGAAGGTTTCCGCCACCACTGGAGGAATCTTGGGGAAGGTCAGGTAGGAATCAGGCCAGTCTGCCTCTCAGACTCTAAGGTGGAGTATGATTTAGCGCAGGAGCCCTCCCCTCAGTCGTCCTCTGAGTCAACGGATGGGGCAGGAATGAGGCGCATCAGCCCCGTGCTCATGGAATGTGAGATCCACCGGATCCATGCCTCCCTCCGAAGGTATATCCAGGAGGAAGAGACCCTAGCAAGTTTCCAGGGGCCGACCACGCAGTCGCCACCATCGTCTCTAGAATCACCCTCTGCCTCGGAGCTCTTCTTGGGGTCAATGGTGGGAGAACCGCGACATGACTCACCCTCGGCAGACACTGTTGTTGCATCAAGAGCTCTGGTCGCCGATCCATCCTATCATTATATGGCGGCCAGCTCGCTACAACCCTCAGAGGATAGCCCAAGATTCGGTAGCCAATCATCCCATTTGCCATATTCTCCACCGGCCAGCCTTCCATCCCAACGGTCTGCTACAGTTCCACCGCCAGTTTCTCAGCCACCCTTAGTTGACGAGTGGGGAAATCAAAGTCCAGACCCTAGATCTGAGTCAGGGTACTTCTGTACCATCCTGGCAGCAGGCCGCTTCCCTGAGATGTTTTGGCTGGTCGTATGATTGAATTTTGGTACGCAAGAATCTCTCACCCCGGAGGAGTTTGAATGTTTCTGCGAGACCCTCTGGGTGAATCACCTCCGTCTTTGCCACTGGTAGGTGAATTATCCCAGGATCCAAGATCACCTCAAAGACATTAGTGAACAAGGTCGTCTGGTTGACCTGGTCACACTCCCTGCATTCCGACACCCAGAGTCACCTTGCCATCACAGGGCCCTCCAACAATAGTGCGTTCAGAGTTTTCAAGTACTCTGTTTGGTTGTCAAGAAGGCTAC
Organism: Viscum album; assembly: GCA_963277665.1. Lineage (NCBI taxonomy): Eukaryota > Viridiplantae > Streptophyta > Magnoliopsida > Santalales > Viscaceae > Viscum > Viscum album. The sequence goes on along the minus strand of OY728139.1, from coordinate 112,128,065 downwards.
CCCCATGTACAAGTCTGTGGCTGGGGGAATTACACTGCCCTCCTCTTCAGTGCGGTTCGCCGAAAACCTGACTTACTGGGCGGTAGTGAGGACATTCCCCTGGGAAGAGTGGCGGTCAACATGACCGATCAGATAGGAGAGTCGAACGAGCTGAGAATTCTTGATGGTGGCGTCCCCCCTGAGGACGTGTTGCAACTGGACCCATCAGGACGGATTACTCGCTAGAAGAGGAACCTCTTAGGTCTCCCTCCACGAACCGAAGCATTGGTACTAAGCTGGAATGTCAGTAAAAGAAATGAGCATGTCAGAGCTGTCAAGCACTCCAACTCGTCTGCCTCAACACAGAATACGGAAGAGGACCCTGAGAAGGCCGCGCTACGCCAGCATCTTGCTGAGAAAAAGAAGTTAGTCGATAAACTTCTGACTGAATGCATTGCAGAGTGGAGACCTGACTATGGTGATCCTAGTCTAGGGCTGTAGGGGCAGGAACAACTACCCCTCGGCGAGATTCTCCCAGGCAACCCTGATCATGTCGTATTCGCTGACAGGGAAGAAGCCAGAGCCCATGGCAAGAGGGCACAATATGTCTTTACAAACCCCCCTGAACGATGCAACCACCCAGGGAACCCATCTGGGCTCTTCCAGCCACCCCAAGTGTCTCTCCACCAGCCGCTCCATGAGCTGCTGAGCTCGGATACCACATTAAAGAGCTCGGAAACGCGATCGTGGTTAGGGATCCTCATCATGACCGGGACCCCCATCCAGATGATCCGATGGTGGCGCTCATTGCCTGCCTAGATGCTTTGGAAAGGCGAAAAGTGGTTGTCCCGCCTGATGGCAAGCCATACCCAGCATGGGTGGATGATATATCGGCACCCTATAGATTTGGGAATCCCACTTTCTCCCCCTTTAATGGGATAGGGGACCCACCGGAGCACCTGACCCACTTCAACTCGATGTGTGGGCCTATGTTAGGGACCCCAGCGCAGCAGGAGGCTGCCAAACTTCATTGATTTGTATAGACACTAGAGTGGATAGCACTTGTTTGGTGCCGCCAGCTCCCTGTGGGGTCCATGACTAGCTGGGAAGACCTTCGCAGGAAGTTCCTTTACCAGTTCAGCTCTACCACCTGGAAGACGAACATCGCAGACCTCTTTATGTGCAAGAAAAGCCCTGATGAGTGAGTCGCGAACTTCATCACCTGGTGGAAGGCTCTTACATAATCCCTTGACATGTCGCTGACTAAGGAGAAATTACTGGCGATGTTTCTAGGGAATGTCAAGACGGAACTTGTTCCCTCCCTAATCACTCATAATTATCCCGGATGGTTTTGAGACTTCTCAGATAAGGCCCAGCACCTCAAAAAAGCTCTACAACAGGCCATCCAGGCATGCTTGCTACCCCTTGCAATTCTTACAAGGACAGTTACCAAAGACGATCCCACCATTGTGGCCCAGATAGAGGCCCCCAAGCAGATAGAGTTGCTACCAGTGGAGCTATCTTCGCAGCCTCGCAGTGGCCCTCCACCGCAGACACAGTTTCCATCCCAGCAGCGCCCGCTCCAGAATTGGCAGGCGCCCCCTGCGTAACGCGCCACCGCCGCCTAGGCGAGATAATCAAATTCCGCCCCCTCTACATGATCCTACGGACCCCCATCAGGGTTAGGCTCCTAGATACCCATTTCCAAACAGATGGAATCAGACCTACTCATTCGATGAGGTTCAGGTTCCTAGCTACTTCCGCAGCGCCTTAGAGTAGAGAATCGTACGACTGCCTGAGTTCCGGATGCCGGAAGAGGTGCATCTCACTGATCGCCCCAACTACTTTTCTTATCACTGGATCCTGGGACACACCATCAAGCAATGATAGGTGTTCAAGGACTGGCTCGAAAACTAGATTAACAACAATGTAGTCAGGTTGGGCTCAGCCCTGACACAAGTGGAAGGTGTATTTGTGAGATCAGATAGCAGTAGCGGCGACAGAGGTGAGTGGTAGCAGGTTCCTGACCACGGGTCCCAGAATTATAATGACTAAATGGCCTGCAGGACGGTCTCCCACGCCCACCTCATTATCTGTGCATGCCTGAATTAGCCGGAGCCTTCAGAAGATATGGCCACCACTTCAGCATCATCATCTCAGCCGGCCTCTTCCTAGAAGAGCAAGCATCGGTGGCGCAAGAAGAAGCAACGCGCCCCTCCAATACCTTCTTCGTCCCGCACTTTCGGTGACTTCATGCCCCCAGATATGGGAATCCCTCCCAGAATCCTCCTAGCAATGGATGATTCATCAAGTGACAGTCAAGGGTACGCTTCGGTTAACACCGTCGAGTTGGTAAATTCTTATATGACTCCCGATGAGGGGGAATGCCAGACAAGCCTCCACAATGTCCCCAGCTGACACCAACGTCGGCAGAATCACGACCATATAGATCGCCGAGGCATGTCAGTCAGCACCTCCAGCCAGGCCGTGCATGCCGCTGAGACTAGACAGCATGCCCAACGTAGAACTCAGCACGTGCAGCCCTTTCATCCGGTGTCGACAGGTCCACCTCCTCCACCATTTCTGCTACTGGATCAGGCAGAGCCACTTCGGTCATACCGTGACTATCTTTGCCCCTCTACAGGTCAATCTTAGTTGTCTGGTCCTCATCCAGTAGCTATCCTCCAAGCTTAGACTAGTGAGGAGTGGGATGTCCCCAATACCAGTCACCCGCCGGTCCAACCGGAAGGGTCCTCCATGCCTCCAATCATCGAGCGGCCCCCTGTAAGCAAAATTTTGTGCCTGACACAGAAGTATGATGTTCTGAAGCACCTCTCCAGCATCCCAGCAAGGCTCTCCATCCATGAATCCCTTCTCATGTCGCCAGATATGCGTGAAGTACTCGCCGAGGATTTAAAAAGCCCCCTCCAGTTTGAGATGGAGGTAGAAGCTGCAGAAGCCTTCCATGATGAATCATTTGAGAATGCCGAGTTTCAGGCCATCATCTCATTCTCTGGAGAGGATGAAGGCTCCCCCATACAGGGGAAAATCTTCCTGTTGTATATCACCGGCCAATTCAATGGCGTGGAGGTTCGATGTTGTCTCGTTGACACTGGCTCCAGGATCAACCTTATCCCGACACGGACACTGCGGAAGCTAGGGCTGTCCAAGGATGAAATGAATCCCTCTGATTTAAGGATCCATAGATATGACAGGACAAAACAGATCCCGGTTGGCAAGATCAGTGTCAAGACCCAGTTCGGTGGCCTAGTTTCCAGTATTGAATTTATGGTTGTATTCTAGGACAGCACGTACAATGCATTGATGGGACGACCTTGGCTCCACCCACATGCGGTCGTCCCCTCGTCATATCACAAATTCCTCAAGTACTCCCTTAATTATCAAGTAGGCATACTCCAAGGTGATGCATCTCTTTTCTCCTCTTGCGAAGCCCGCTACTTGGATGCTGATTATTACAAGAGCAAGGATAATCAAGTCCATGAAAGTGAGGTTGAGCCTGTTGCCACTACGACCGACCCTTAGACAGGTCTCAATGTCATCTACGTATTCTCGATCCATCGGTTAGAGGCCACAACCCCCAATATGAGGTAGAGTTTTGTCATTTTATGGACAAGGGGGAATCATGCTCCCAAATCCAAGTGGCGCCAGAGGATCACTTCGTATTCTTATACAAACCAGGCTCCATTGATCTCGGAGCCTCCCACTCTCGTTAGGTATCGAGACGTCCAGCTCATGGATACGGCAGTCTGTCATACTTGTCTATTTCGATGGGCTGGAATAAGTCATCTCCGGCTGACGTGAAACTACTACTTTGATATTATCATGCATGGCCCCTTGTGCCGAAGACCAGATGGGATTGGGTCAACATCCTTCATAGCCATTGTCTCATCAGTTCCATAGTACCCTGAGGCAATGACCACAACTGCACAAATGGGTAGCATCCTCACATCAGTGTTTGGTAGCTCAAAAATAGTTTCCCCCGCATCCCTCCATAAGTGGAGAAGAAGATATAGAGTATTATCCTCCTTCCTTTGAAGAAGGCGTCTCTACCACGGTCGATGAACTGGTACATGCGAATATTAGAAGTGTGGCCGATCCGAGACCCACATTGATCTGTGTTTCCATGTCCCTTGAGGAGCAGTACTGGTACATAGGCTTTCTCAAACAGCACCGTGATGTGTTCGCCTGGACTTACGACGAGATGAAGAAGGGAACCGCTTATGAGTGGAATGAGGAGTGTAAGACCGCCTTTGAGGAAATCAAGAAATATTTTCTCCAGCCTCCGGTCTTGATGCCACCTGTCTTCGGCAAGCCACTGATTCTCTATGTCACTGCCCTGGAACGATCCCTTGGCACCCTTCGCTCCCAGAAGAACAATGAGGGGAAGAAGAACAGCCTCTACTACCTCAGTCGCATGCTCCTCGATACGGAAACCAAATACTTCGCCATCGAAAAAAGATGTCTTGCACTCATATTTGCTGTGAAAAAACAACGGAATTACCAGCAGCACCACAAGGTACAGTTGGTAACTCGAGTAGACCCGTTGAAGTACATTATGAATCATGCCATGTTGACTGGCAAACTAGCGCGGTGGGCGGTGATCCTCCAGCAGTTCGACATCAAGTTTGTGCCCCAGAACGCTATCAAGGGGCAGGCATTGGCATACTTCCTAGATGCCCATCCAACCTCTGCGAACCAGTCCCTCGACCTAGATTTTCCAGATAAGGCAATCAGCTCAGCAGACCATGTCATCCCATGTTGGCAAATTCCCTTTTATGGTGCCTCCTGGAGCCCCATCGACAAGAGACTCAACAATCCTAGGCTCAATAGAGTGGTCCTGGGTGTCATCTTCATCACCCCAGAGCAAGTCATTCTATCGTACTCATTCTTGTTATCAGAGGGTTGCACCAATAATGAGGCAGAGTATCAGGACCTCATTACTAGTCTCGAGCTATCCCTTGAGATCGACATGCCTCATTTTCATGTGAAAGGGGATTCCGAGCTGGTTATCAAGCAGGTTAATGGTGACTATGTTTTCAGGAAGCCAGAGCTCGTACCGTTTTTAGAATGCACTTTCCAGGTAATGGCCTAGTTCCCCTCTTAGCCAGAGGTTATCCATACCCCTCAGTCACAGAATGGTTGAGCAGATGCTTTGGCCAGCCTAGCCACATCGCTTGTAGAGCCTGATCAGGATGATCTGATTATCCACGTGGCGCACCAGAGAGTCATTGCTCCTATCACACCAGAGGATGATGGCGGCCCGCAGGTAAACCATCCTACCGCTGGTGCCTCTACGTCAAGAACCCCAGTTTCTCAAGATGTGGTGATCGATGTTGTGGCTGATTGGAGGACACCTTCGGTCAAATACCTCGAAAACGGTAATCTCTCTTTAGACCGGGCCGAGCGTGAGCGAATCTGATGTCGCGCGCTGCAGTTTACCCTTCAGAGCCTTCCCAACCTTGAGTAGATCCTCTGTAAACGCTGGTTTGATGATTTTCTCCTCCGTTTCCTTCAAGGAGTTGGGATTCCAGAGGTCATGCAAGAGATTCATGGAGGTTCTTGCGATGCCTACCAGGAAGGGCCGAAGCTGTCCCACCAGATTCAGAGACTAGGGTATTTTTGGACCTCCATGATCCATGACTGCATCGAGTTTTCGAAGAGGTTCTGTTCATACCATGTTCATGATAACTTTGTGCATCGGCCACCGAAGCCTCTCCATACTACCAAGTACTTTTGGTTCTTTTTAGTCTGGGGATTAGATGTCATGGGACCATAACCACTGGCAATGGCTCTCCAATTCCGGTTCATTCTGACCACTGCGGTTTTCTTTTCCAAGTGGGTGGAGGCGATTCTTCTTAAGGAAGTCAAGGCCCGTTCTATCGTTGACTTCGTGAGTTCCAATATGATCCATAGGTTTGGAGCCCCTCACACTGTCCTCACCGATAACAGCACCAACTTCTGAGCAGCTGAGATGAAGAGATTTTACACCAAGTACAATATCCGTTCAAACCATACCTCTCGCTATCACGTGCAAGAAAATGACCAGATTGAGGCGTTCAATAAAACCCTCTCAAACGTTCTGCAGAAAATGGTTGGTCAGAACAAGAAGAGTTGGCCAGAAAAGTTCCCCAACACCCTCTAGGCTTATCAGACGATGACCCGTAATTCCACCCAGGTGACCCCTTATTCCCTGGTGTACAGAATGGAGGTCGTCCTTCCCATCGAGATTCAATTTCCCTCATTGCGCACAGCGGTCTATGACCAGCAAGCACCGGATAGAGTGGTTTAAATCCATCTAGCTGAATTGGAAGCACTGGATGAAAATAGTATGTGTTCCCTGCACAACCTAGAGAGGCATCAGAGTAGGATGGATCAAGCTTTCAACAAGAAGGTCTGCCACTGCTCTTTCCTACAAGGTGACTTGGTATTAGACCTCAAAGCTCAAATTATCCCCATCAAGAAACCACCTAAGTTGGATCCCAAATGGGAAGGGCCTTTCATTGTTCAAAAGGTTTATCCCAATGGAGCATACTCCCTGGTGGCCATGGATGGTGAGCGTATAACTCTTCCCCCCAATGCCAAGTTCCTTAAGCAGTACTTTGCCTGAGCATTGGGTCCATCACGACCCTAAACAGCATTTGGTCTCGCACGACCCTAAAATGCATTGGGTTTAGCATGACCTGAAACTGCATTGGGTCTAGCACGACCCTAAACCGCATTGGGTTCATCACGACCCTAAACTGCATTCGTTCCCACATGAACCTTAACTGATTTGGGTCCAACACAAACCTAAACTTCATCGGGTCCAGCACGAACCTAAAATGAATTTCGTCCCGCACAACCCTAAACTGCATTGGTTCTAGCACGACCCTAAACTGCATTCGGTCCAGCACGAACCTAAACTGTATTCGGTCCCACACGACCCTAAAATGCATTGGGTCCAGCATGACCCTAAACAGCATTTCGTCCTCCATGAACTTAAACTAGATTGTGGTCCCGCAAGACCTTAAACTGCACGCTCATCCTTCCGGATGTTAAACTGCAAGCTAGTCAGGCCTTCCTAACAGAGCCCCAGCCTCAGGCCCCTTTTCCTTCTTGGACTCCAGCCCTAGTTCTTCCCGGAGTGTACGGTGTGGTGTGGGATCATGTCCTCATTCACATCGAGTTGTTCTCCATGCCATACACCCCCCATTGATAAGGTATCTTACCCCTGGGTATCTTCAGTAACTACATGTGGCTTGATTCCCATTCTTATGGGATACGTAGGACCGCCTGAACATCTATATTTCAGGTCCATCCCCATCTCTTAAGAGATCTCCCCGATCTCCCAGTCACCTAGGACCCTTGGCATGTCCCTCTCCATGAGGGGGGATATATAGGTATGGTACAGGGTTTTTGGCTCCATGCCCCCCTTCTCCTGGGAATCCGCCATCTTTTGGCCGCTCTCAAATTGCGCCCGTCGACCCTTTATAGTGGACTGTCAATGTGTTCAGAGTACTCTGGTCTAGGACCAAGAGTGTCATATTCTGCTTAGGCAAGTTCCTTCCACTTGTCAAGCTTCATGTTCCCCTTCATTTGGTCCCCCGTTTTCTCTCACACCCCAAGAGACCCCCAAAAATGGCCTGGATACCACGCCTAAGGGATCTCCTACAATTATGGACCAATTCCCCCGAGGGTTTCAGACAACAAATTGATCCAAATATCAGGTTGTAAACATGTTTAGCTGTCGATGCTCATTTTTTTGTCCCCATTTTAGGCTAACATGATGGGATGCTGTGTTGCGAACATGGTCATCAGTAATCTTATGCCACCACACTTTGCCTTGCAGGATTTGAATGTTGGTTGCATGATTCACATTATGTTCCACCCCATCATGTCCTGGTGGAATCTCGACACTCTTGGCACTATCCCTTTGTGCACCTTCACACGTCAGGGGGACAAAGCTGCAATACGGTGTCCTTCGGGGATCCCACAGTCCGAGCTCTAAGAGCATAAACTAAGATCTTCATTAAGGGCTATGTGCAGCTCAATCTTCATCCCCATGGGATACGTGGGATCACCCGAACATCGTTCTTCTGGGTCCAGCTCATCTGAGAGCTAGTCTCTCCTGCCCCATATCCTCTGACCCTCACCGGCCCCTTGGCCCGAGGCTCCTCTCCTGGAATCGCGCATGGTGATGGTGTGGACTTTATCCTCATTCACTTCGGGTATGATTTATTGTGTCGTGTGCATTCCCCCAGGTCTAAGCCATATGACTTTAAACTATGCTGGTTGGTCCTACCACATGACCATAAACTGTGATGATATCCTCCCAGTCGCACGATGAAAAATGGAACTACATTGTGATGACCTCATCATAGAGGATATCACGTTGGGTATCAGACATTTAATATAGAATTTTTCAATGCCCGTATATGTCTTGATTATTGTGGAGATTCTAGGAATTTCTACCCTAGGTCGGTCGCACCACAAAAGAAAAACCATTCACCATAAAGGACAAAAAAGATACATCAAATGTCGCTTCTTTTGGTGCGAAGGCTAGACCCACACGCCCCTTTCATCCTTCGAACAGGTACCTTACCGTGTCATGAAACCCTCCAAGAACTATGTATGGCTTGATTCTCATCCTCTTGAGATATGTAGGAGCAACCGTGCACTTCCCCATGGTCCCAACCTTACTTTCGTGTTCGGTCCCTTGACTGGAACACTTCCCCATGGAACACATGGTAAGTAGGGCTTATGTCCTCATTCACGTAGGGTTTCATAACAACCTTACCGTGTGTCTCCTGCTCTCCTTACCCATCCTTGGTTCGAGTTATAAGACCTTAAACTAAGACCCTTTCAATAACAACGCGCGGATTGATTCCCATCCTTATGGGATACGTAAGAATGCCTGGACATTTCGTCTCCGGTCCAGCCCCATGAATCACAAATCTCGTCCCTCCTCATTGTCAGCCCTTTGGCCTGACTTCTCGTGGATTTGTGTAATTGCAGCATTTTTCCCGAATAAGTTCGGGATTCCCCATAATGACTTTGGGAAGTGACAGTTCCCTCACTAGAGAGGTCCTGTCTAAAAGTAGGGATGATCCATGATCAGATTGATGTATCCGCCTAGTGTGCTTCCACCACGGTGGCATAATCTTGGGAGTGTTGGATTCTGTTAGAACAAACCACCACTTCACTTTCCACGCTTTTCATACCACTTTATTTGGATCTTCATCCCCTTTCACGTTTGTTGGGACCCCCCTAACAGTATGGATGTCTGACCTATGGTTTGCCTGTTGTCCTGGGCCAATGTTCCGGAAGACTGATCGCATCTATAGGGACCCCCTAATAGAATGGATTCTCGAGCTATGGTCCGCCTACTATCCTAGTCCTACATTCCAGAAGACTGTTCGATGATATTGGAGTTAGTCCCCATGTTGCAAACATGGTCAGTAGTCGGCACATATTTGTTGTCCCCATTCCATGCTAGTGCAAGGGGGATGTTGTGTTTTGAACACGATAAACATTCATCCTTTATTACTATTCCCCTCCCATAGTGTTCTAAATTTGGGTAACGTGATTCTCATTTCTCATTCCCCTATGTTCGGACTGATTCCAATGCCCCTGGCATTGCCCCGCTCGTGCGCTAGAGCACATTGAGAAGATGATACATCGATTGGTCTAAGTTCCTCTTCCTTTGGATGGACCTCCCTCTTCTCCTCAGAAATACGGGTTCAAATTTCGAATGCCCGAATATTGGTTGACGCTCCCACGATCAAACAAAGTGATAATACGAGCCTCCTTTGTTTCTCACAACCCACGTGAGCTTAGGGATGGATTGCTATTTATTTCGGGGTTATAGTTGAGCATGATAAACCAAAGGGACAAGTATGTTAAGAAAATGGGAAATTAAATTTTTCTATACATACAGTTCAAAAGAACAGAAAGCATAAAGGTGGGACATGTTTATAGGTTTGGCCAAAACAGGTCCCTAAAGGGTCGGCTTCCAGAATAGATCTCTCCAATGCCACAAACTTTTGGCTGGTGGCCTCCAAGACTGCCTCCCATCCCCTGAGAACTCTTTCTTAATTAGTAGATGCAAAGAGTAGTTTGTTGCCCCTGGCCTGTGCTCGTGCCTATTCAGCTTGGAGCTAGGTTATCTGATGACTCGCTTCTATGAGTTGATCTTGAGCATCTGCCAGCTGGGCCCTCAACTACTCCACAAGCTCAGAGCAATTTGCAATGAATTCCTCCTGCTCCTTCGCCTATTCCTCGAGTTGTCGGACCTCCTGCTTCGCCCTCAAAAATTCCCAGGTACTCCCCAACTCATCCTAGAACCGGATGACATCGACGCACTGACTATTCTCCTGTATCTTCTCGGACATGTAATCATGGACCTTCGGGTGAAGAAGATGAGCATATTCCCCTCCAACACAAAGGAAATGCAGCTAGGTGTAGAGGGACCCCATCTGCTTCAGCCATTCCATCTGGGGTTGATTGAGGAAATGTCGGATGCACTTCCATCCCTTGTGTTGCATCATCCGACTCTCCTCGGCTGCTTCCGAATTTGAATCATCAATTTCTTCGGGATCAGTGGGCCGATAGATAGGGAATACATCCAATAGGGCAGCAGTAGCGTCTTCCTCAGAGATTCCTCCTAGGGGAATAGGCTCCTTAGCATCTGGGTGACCTTCCTCTCTCTCCTCGATCCTGGTGGTGCCCGCGTCAATTTTCGGCCCTTCCCCGACGGAAGCACCACCGATGTCTACTGCTACCTTCTCACCAGTTTCTGGAGCCAACTCAGTTTGGGAGGCATGTTCTGGATGGGGCAACACATTTTCCATCGGCACATAACAGATGGCTTGGGCTCTGTGGCCGGAAGAGCCTCCTGCGTCATGATCACTATACAGACAAGGAGAACCCTGATCAGTTTATCCGACAATGAGTACTGGTATCAAAGTAAGGTACATACAGGATCCCAAGGCATCACCCTCTATTGCTCTAGATACTACAGGAGCTGTAGTGGCGGGGGAACCCTCCGCACTTGTCAGCTCGATAACGAGCGCTGGTGCCCCGCCTTTCCCCATTGACGCTTCCTCTCCCCCTTTGGCCAGAGATGCTTGATCAGCGCCGATATGCTCCTACACAAGAGAGAGAAAGTATATTAAGGGATTTCAAAGGAAAAAAGAACACACGAGAAGGTAAGGGTCGCAGCATACCTCGAGCAGCTCGGTCACATCCATATTAGAGCCGAAAATCTCGCCACTCTCCCAGAGACTCCCTTGGTTGGATGCCCCTTGAGACCCTTCACCATTAGGCTCCCCATCTCCTACACCTTCCCCTTCTCCTTCGTCCCACTCTCTGATTTCTTCACCCTCTGATTCATCGATGTCATCTTCCCCCGACGACATCCTTTCCAGATCATGCTCCGGGCCGAGCAGCACCTTCACCAAGAGAGGTGGCTCCACACACCAACCATGTTGGCGTGCGTATGTGTACATGGTTGTCAGGTATGCATGTCGTCGGTGGAAGTACACTATATCAGCAAACCGAACAAGCCCGACTTCTGGGAGCGGGATCCCGTCCCGTACGATCTTCTGCCAAAGGGATTCAGTACTCATTGACTGTCATAGGTTTATCCAAGATGACCACATCGTAGGGAAGACAACATCCTGGGAAGGTTGAAGCAATTATCTTATTTGATTCCCAGGAAGTTCTGTGGCCGCTCTGTGGGCCCCTCATCCTCTAGGCAATGAGGGTGCAGTCGTGCCATGCAATGCCCCTGCAGTTTAGGTCCCAGCCATTGCAAGCCCCGTTTCCTGAGGTGATTCCGATCGTCCTCCTCTAGCAGCACCTTGCCTGCTCTCTCACCGCCGATGATCCGCACTGACGACCTTGAGCTACTAGACTCACTTCCGCAGAAGCCCCTCAGGTTATTCTATGGTCCAATGTTCAGTGTACTCAGTTGAGAGCCCTTCATTAGCTCTGTTGGGAGGAAAATTGATGATGTCGCTAAAGCCGTTGGTTGTGAACATCAGCCACAGCTGGAGAAGAACGCAGGGATGCCTATCCTCTCGGACATTTGTGTATACTCTCTTTGGAATTCACTGGAGGCATCCGAACTGCCTAGAGAACCTGGATGGCACATAAGGCTTTCATAGGATCTTCCCATCAATTTATGCCACGAGCACCTTGCCTCTGATGCTCTGGAAGTACTCCTTCTACTCCAATGAGCCTTACCCATCATCTATCAGCTGACCAGTTGGGGAAGGGAATGGGATGAAAGAGAAGTTGGCATGGTTACCAATCCTGATTTGTACCCTATCCTCATTGAGCGTCCTTAGCATGACCCCGACAATATTCAGCAGAGAGGGTCGCAGGCCATTGCCTAGGGGACAGATGGAATCTGGGAAGGTGTAGCTACCACAGTGAGCCGCAACCAAGCCATGGAAGATCTGGAAGGGGACACATACTCTCCTAGGAGATCCCCCACTCGAGATGTTCCCCATTATGGTGTACAACTGAGCTAGCGTGAGGACCCCCAGGTTGAACCTCTTGTTGGCAGCCATGATGCCCTCCATCAACAAATTCGCTGGACGGACGCCCATCCTTGTGTCCCACACCGGAAAGAGCCATCCGCTCAGGAACATGGTGAGGAATCCGGCATACCGGAAATTTGGTTCCCAGGACTCATTGATACTGTGTCCCCATGATTGGTATGGCCCCGCCTCCAGGATTCTCTAGTAGGATCCGCTCTTGATCCTCTGAACTGAGGTTGGAGAACGTTTTCCCCGCCATGGCATCTTGACCAATGGATTCTTATCTAGGAACAGGATGAACCAGTCCTTGTAGGCGATGTCCTACAGGAATTCCTTGAACTTCAGCTTCTCCTTAGCCAACTCCAGCATGTTCCACGTCTGTATGGGGGTTCGAGTCCAATCACCCCACATATTCATCGGCAGGAGGAACTCATCGTATTGATGGCCCACAAAAGGGATGCCTCTGATGCAGTGGATGTCCTAGAGACTGATACCGACTACCCAGTGGTGAAGATGGAATGTGTTGGTGTTTGGGGACCACCGAGTGAACAACTCCGGTCCAAGCTCAGGTTCCGATAGAAGTGGAACTGCGATGTCTAAACTGCCTCAAATAGACCAATGTGCCGCAGCTCAGCCCCAGATTGGTCTCATGTGTGGAGAACCTAGTACGCTCAGGCCCACTCACTGGTGATGTTGCCTCCAGACCGCAGATCCCAATCCTTCATCCATCCTTTGGTCTCGTCAGTGATGCTCTGATGGAATGTGCTCGCATAGAGAGCCAGTGAGCTCTCCACAATAGGATGACCCCCAACGATGGTCCTGGTCCTGGGATTCAGGACGTAGACATCCATACGCCTAGTTTCTCAAGAAGTATGACCGTTGTTGGTGATGTTGTATCGAAGAAAGGTCGTCTTCGTGGGTCACCCATGACCGCGGTGTGTCAACCTCGAAGCCCGGCATAGGAACCTCCTCCAGAATGCCGAAGTCCCACAACAACAAATTATCAGATAGGGTGTACTCTTTATGGGCCAGAGTTAGCATGTTGAAGAGGGTGTGGTTATTGGAGACAACCCTCTTTGTGCCATAAACCTCCAGGTTCACAGCCATCTCAGCTCTATGAGCAGCGACCTCTCCCTTATCATCACGGTTTGCGGCCATCTTCTTTCAACTATGTGATTCGGGAGTCGGACGCGGAATCTGGAAGGTTGGCGCAGAATCTGGGAGTTCGGCGCTTAAAATCAGTAGGTTGCACGAAATTTCATAGTTCTGCATGAAAAATCACGGGTTGGCGCTTATAATACTGCTAAAATTTCGATAGAATTATGCATAGCCAATCGGTTTTCGCATAGGTTCAGAAGAAATTTCCCACACGATAGATCAATGCTTATCACGCGAGAAACGTCGTACGGAGCATGGGACCCGCAGTGGCTTTTATAGGCAAAGTCAAGGTTCCATGCCCGTACGAAAAGAGGACTCCGTACCTGAAAGTGTTTTTTCACACTGTTCGAATCTTTTTCATGCCACAGGCCCACAAGGCCCTACATTTCGGAGTTTCCCTCGGAATATGATTGTTGCGACCCCTCACCGATCCAATTCCGAGGGGGGCATTTATAGACTCCGAAAAGTGTGTAAGTTCCAGAGAAGGTTTGGAAATGAGAAATCAAAGTCATAGTCAGACCCGAAGGCCCAATCTGGATTCCCTGAAAGTGTTGAGCGAAAAAAAGGGTGAGGCGTGCGAAAAAAATTTCCCGCGCAGAAGGTATTGGGATTCGCGAAAAGTCCCGAAGTGAAATAATTTTATGCCCACACCCCGCACGGTTGATATTCTGCGCCGCCACCTCTATCAAGCAAATATTTCACGCAACCCTAAATTTCGTTCCATTGGATTCCTTTAAATAGAAGGATACCTCCTTCCATTTCAGGGCCGAAGAATTTGAACCGCCTCTTGTGTGCATAATTTCCATTCCACGCGCACGCAGTATGGCTTTCAGGTAAGTTTCTTTTTCAGGACAAGTCTCCCCAGGATCCACCTTTGCGTGAGATCCCCGTGGCTTAGACTAAACTCCAGCCCCATTATGGTCCTTCCTTTGCATGCAATCCTCCCTTTTATGCGCTCAATTCCTCCCTCTTCTGCACGCAATTCCCTCCTTTGCTCGCAATCCCTTCGAGTCGCACGCAAAGCTTCATCCCCCCTATTTTGTGCATGCAACACTGATTTCTCGCCATTCCAGGGCTTTTCGCACTGGACCCCTTTATTTCGCGCAAGCCAAAAGGGCTGCGCACAATCACTGGGGCCCTTCACATCGGTGCTCCCCGGGCGCCCTCTTGCGCGAACGCCGGATTCCCGCCTTATGGGTGTCGTTTGTAGGTGTCTTGCACACCCCAAACAACCGCATCATACATGGTTTTCCCATACAACCTTCTATGATTGTACGGAGTAACTTCAAGGTCCCTTGGAAAATCCTTCCCGTTGCGTTGTTTCGCCTCATGCTTCTTCGCATAGGCACGCTAACGACTATTGCTTTTTCGCATTGCCATGCTAATGTGGACACTTCGATGGTTCACCTCGTGACACCCCCTCACCACGGCCATGCCGATACCTTACCTTCCACAAGGGGAAAAAGGCACCGGTTATGTATGTCCTAGGGGCGGGATCCAACCCACTTCATCCGAGCTGCAAAACGTTAAGCTTCCAAGCACCTCATCCTAAACACAAGACGTTAAACTATGACCTGGCCTCATGCATCGCACACAGGGTCCCCTCACCTCAGATATTCTCCATGCCCACTCATCTCCACGGGGATGGTGGGGTCATCCCTCATAGGGGTTGATTTATTGGAGTGGCGTTTGTCCGCGGGGAAGGGCATCCACCTTGGTGTAATCCCCTAGCCTCTCTTGTGGGAGGGAGCACCCATGCTCCTCCTCACTTCCTCGGTGCCAAGGCCAGTGGAGGGCGTGACAGGGAGCGGAGCTCCTCCACTCTTCCTGGATGCCAAATCCCTCTCCCGCTACACTGTCACCCTAGGGCCTCCATCCTGGTGTAAGTCCCGACACAATGGGCCACTCAACGCGTAAGCCCCTCTTCGCTTCCCACGGACACACCCTTCGCGATGTGATCGTTAGGTCTCGGCTACCTCTTGTTTCTCACACCGAGCATGAATCCTGTGAGCTTAGAGTGAGCATCGACCATGGAACCACCTTGGGCCCTCTCAGAGCATAAGCCCCAACCATCCCGAACTATGTGGACTTTGATCTGTGCTAAGGCATGGTTCGTAGAATTCCTCCATGAGGTTCAGGCCCCACCACCTTGGGATATCTCAGAGAATAAGTCCAAACCATCCCAAACTATGGGAACTTTGATCCATGCTAAGTCATGGTACGTAGGAAGCCTCGATGAGGTTCAAGCCCCACCACCTTGGGCCATCTCAGAGCGTAAGCCCCATCCATCCCAAACAAATGGGACATTGATCCGTTCTACATCATGGTACGTAGGAAGCCTCTACAAGGTTCAAGCCCCACCACCTTGGGTTGTCTCAGAGCGTAAGACCCATCCATCCTGAACTACGGGAAATTTGATCCGTGCTAAGGCATGGTTTGTAGGAAGCCTCCAGGAGGTTCAGGCCCCACCACCTTGGGCCGTCTCAGAGCGTAAGCCCCATCCATCCCGAACGTCAAGGACATTGATCTGTGCTAAGGCATGGTATGTAGGAAGACTCCACGAGGTTCAAGCCCCACCACCTTGGGTCGTCTTAGAGCATTAGCCCCAACCATCCCGAACTACGGGGACATTGATCTACGCTAAGGCATGGAACGTAGGAAGCCTTCATGAGGTTCAAGACCCACCACCTTGGGTCGTCTCAGAGTGTAAGCCCCAACCATCCTGAACTACAGGGACATTGATCTGTGCTAAGGCATGGTACATAGGAAGCCTCTACAAGGTTCAAGCCCCACCACCTTGGGTTATCTCAGAGCGTAAGCCCCAACCATCATGAACTACGGGGACTTTGATCCGTGCTAAGGCATGGTACATAGGAAGCCTCTATGAGGGTCAAGCCCACCAAACACTCGGCCCCAACCGTCTCTGTGCCGGTGTGCCAAGCCCCAATCCACCTGGACCCCAGGTCCACCTTCGCGTCGGTTAACCGACTCCAACCTTGGAAGGATTCAGATCGTAAGCCCCAAATTCCCTTGTTCTGTAGGACGTTAAATTGAAATCCATCCCAAACTATAGGGAATGTGAACCATGGTAAGGAATGGTACATAGGAAGCCTCCACAAGGTTCAAGCCCCCCATCCGGTCGTTCCGACCCCATTCACGTCGGTCCGCCAACACCATGGGCCACCTCAAAGTGTAATCCCCATACCCATCATGCATGACACTAAACTTTATTCTCCACCTGAACTATGTGGTCTTTGATTTCCTAACACGGGGATATGTAGGAAACCTCTATGAGGTTCAAGACTAACACCCATGTCTCATCCTGACCTCTCCCTCGAGCCCACATGTCTCGAGAAGCTCATTCCCTAACCCGGAGGTTCTTCTTCTTCTGGGTCATGTCCATGCGTCCATTCTCACGGGTCGCCTCTTCAGGTGTCCCACCGTACCATCGAACCACGTGGACTTTGATTCCCTACCAGGGGGATACATAATAAGTCTCTTCGAGACCCAAGCCTAAAGAAACCATCCACCCATATTCTTACCTGGGCCTCCACGTCCCGATGGGATCATGCCGATTCATTATTCACTCCCCTACACAGCATTCGGGAAGCCGCCCATGTGCTGGCCCAAATATCAGTGTTCCCTCCAGGGGTTTCTTTATCCTGATCCACTCTAACTAGTGTTCTAATCAGTCTGATCCATCTCTGATGGACATTAAACTTGCGGTATACCCTGTGTTAAACATGGGAAGCTAAGGAAAACCTGAGATACATGCCTATGGAATGAAATTCCCCGCGTTCGATGTGGGATGCCTTGGGTTTCCGCGCCCTTGAGAATCCCTATTATAAGGGATTGAAGACATAAATACCAATCCCCAGCGTCAAGACATGCCAGTGATGCCCCAACGTAACTGCTCTCCTAACCGAAGATTGTTTCCCTGATCGGACCCCTTGGAAGGTCCTGACAGAAGTGGCATAATTAACTAGTGTCCATGAAGATATGGTGTCGGGAAGAGCTTCACGAATTACGTTTTAAATCTATGAGGAAGACCAAAACTAGGTGACGAGCTCCGAGGACGAATCCAAGGAAGCAAAAACTGACATCCCATCATCTTGTTTCGATCAAGGAGTAGAAGTCCCTGAATATGGAAAAGATTCCTCCCACCTTTGGAAAGCATGAATGCCGGGCCACAGTAGCGCGCCCTCTGCGTGACGAATAAGCATGCGACCTGGCGAACGCGTCGAAAACAACCAACAAAAACTAATCAAGGAATGGACGAAACATTTTATTCATCAAGACCATAAATACTCCAAGTGAGTTTTTTAAACCAAATGGTATTATTACAAAGACATATATCCCATACCTTCTTCAAAAAGTAGTTCTCAGTATATCAGAAGGTCAAACTCTCAACTGATGATACCTGGATCTCAAGTAAATATTTGAGAAGACACAAGATCCCCTAAACTGCTCAAATAGATCACCAATAAGTGGAAGTGGATATTGGTTCTTCATATTCATCAAGTTAAAGTTACAATAATCAACACATAGTTGTATAGTCCAGACATAATTCTTAGAAAACAACACTAGAGAACCCCATGTTGACATATTCATTCAAATAAAACTCATACCCTAAAAATCCACCAATTGAGTCTTGAGATCTTGATGCTCTTTTGGTACCATTCTGTATTGTGGAATTGAAACCAGATCATCCCCCAATATGAGCTCAATTTTTTACTCCACATCCATATTAGGTGGAAGACTTTAAAATTATTCAGGAAACATATCTGAAACCTATCCACTATTGGTGTCAAGAAACCATGCTTCACTCTAACATCATCCAGTAATAGACAAGAAAAATGGATTGTGAGCTCTCCCAAATGTTGAGTAATTGGCCCTGCTTTTCCTACCTATATATCCCATTATCCATAGTTAATATACCTTTCCCCCTCATAAGATGGAAAATTCACTCTCTTATGCAAATAGCCTATGTGGGATCTGTCTACTAATATCCAATACACACCCATAATTAGGACAAGTCATGTCATGTTAAGCATGTAAATATCTCATATAAATAGATACTTCCCATCTTCAATAGGACATTTCTTGCACAAATAGATATCTCGTTGTCATACTCCCAATGATGTATTTATCGTCAGAAACCTACTCTTGAACTCCACAACTAGGATCAAACCATTCAAAAGTTTTTTTGAAATAAAGTGATGAGATGAACAAGTATCAAATATGGCACCAACTATTGTAGAAGATACAAGAATGTTACCTCTCACTATCAATGGTCTATCCTTGATATCTACTAGTGTTGGCTTAACAACATGTAACTATCATGTCCATATTCCCTATGATGTAGTCTGGTTTCATTGAGTAGCAACACTCTATTGATATGGGTTCTATTTCCCAGTAAAACCTCATACACAGCCTCTACTACCTTTTCCAGTAGAACTCTAGATACTAGACTGATAGAGTGTAGAAGATACTCTTCTTGCACTTTGACTTTTTCTAGAACCATCATCAATACCCATCTATCATGGGTTACTAAAGAACCTTTGTATATGTCCCACATTACAGTTGGATCAACACTCTACTGGTGGTCGAGGTAAATATATCTGGATGTGTCTCAGCGTTTCATACTTGTGAAAAAACACTATAGTAGTATCATGAACAACCAATCCCTCTATCTAGGTACTCTACTTTGTACTACCCTAGCTAGAGTTGTCATAGAGATTCTTCCTTCTCTCAGAAATCATACCTCCTGACCATCTAGTGGGAACCACATGTCTTTCACTAGAATCCTCCCTTAGGTTCCCCTTAGCTATGTGAGCCGGATCCACCACCTCATCAAACATCATTAACTGAAATAAGTTATATTGGAACTTAATCTCGTATTTATGTCCAACCAGGAAATGTATTTTCATAGTTGTCTCATCCCCTTCCATCACTAGAGAAAAGTGTTGTATGTCTATAAATAATCTAGTATAGACCATCATAGACGTACTCCATTGATTAAACCTCATAAACATAGTTTAGATCTCCTTCCTCAGCATCTCTAGATAGAAGTGATCCAAGAACATCTCCAAGAATTCCTTCCATAACATACCATTATCTTGTCCATTCTGAGCCTAAACATCCCCTCAGTGCTTCACTGATCCTCATAGAATTTAAGTAGTTAGATTGACCATATTCTCAATATGATTCTCTAAATGGTCATGTATCATCTAGATAGTCTCAATCCAGAACTCATCTCCCTTAGGTCCTCCCTCTCTAGTAAATATTGTTGGTTACTATAACTAAAACTCTGTTGTGAGGTATGATATGATCTTTACATCCCACTTTGGGTCTCTCTCCATAAACTGTATAAAGCGATAAAAGTTGTTAAAGAACTGCTCTATTGATTCATCACTCGGTACTGCTGGTGCCTCAGGTTCCACCACTTGGGGATCATCCCTAGCCTTGTCCTTAGGTCAACCTCTAAAAATAATCATCATGGAGGAATATCTGTATAATTAAAATCACGTGTCTCAGGACACATAATTCAACTTTAACACAAATCACAAGAGGTTTTTCACATTAATCCATAGAAATTCACTCACCCTTACCTCTCCATGCATCCAAAACGTAGGCTTTATCACTACCCTTATTCATCCTACATATAGGTCATGATTACCAAGGGTAAAATCAATTTCATTGTTAATGTTTCTCATTTATATAACCAATTATTCAAATTTTTCATCAATTTACCACTTTCAATTTCATATTAGGCACCATTTTCAATTTAATTTCACAATCAGGGAAAAATAGTTCAAGTTTAAAAACATACACAAAACTTATTTTCTCATGTGTGCCTAAGATGATTCATGTCACAATATAATTTGAGTACCTATAATGATGCATGCAAACTCATATCTCGTACTATACTGGATTATGAGTCAAATATAAAAATAATCCCAAAAACAATTCACATCACACATCATTGCATCACCCAAGTTGAAATAACATCAAACTGTAAGAAACACATCAATAACAAAAATCCCACCCTGGGTACTTGGGTTTTCCCCATACATGGGTTTGAAACTCTCAGGCATGAGCTCATGACCAAGTATTGACTCTTCCTAGTCTCTTATCTACCACTCCCAAATAACAAGAAAAAAATAAAACAAAATGAAAGTTGGGCTCTGATACCACTTTGTAACATCCTGACCAAAGTGCCACACACTAATGCCATGACCTAGTCTGTCACATAACCTCAGGCACGATTCTCCATATTCTAGAGTATTCCAGATAAGAGTGAGGGTCTAATATTAATCATGGGGAGACTATACCCTCTTTATTAGAGTAATACCATAGAGTAAATATAAAAAAATAACCAAATGAATTAATTATAATCTTACCATTGCTAGAATTATATGATAACTAAAACTGAAAATATAATATCATAATTGAATAGTAGATATACCATTCTTATACATGTCATGTGTCAAAAAGAAAACCAAAAAATAAAGACACATAACTCCCAATTGGGTGTTGAATCATTCAAATTCTCTTAACCATGCTCCATCACGAATCGGCAATCTAACATAGGGTTGTTTCCCTTATCATGTCTTGTTAAAATGAAATCTATTCGAGTAATGATCAGGAAGCCCAAGTATGGTGTGATTACAACTTAGTAGTCCACCACTAATGGTTTATACAACAATATCCCATAAAAATAGTGTATGTAATTTTATAATGTATAAATACATGTAATAATGTATATAGTTTACATTTTTTCAATTAATATTTATTTAACCACATAAACCCTCAGGTTATCAAGGACACTCGATTTCTCCGTACCATATTCGGACCATGATGGATTTTGAACTATACTTAAGGAATATAATATAATTGAATTCCAATTTTACCATTCCTTATCTCATTTCACAATATAGGCTTTTGATATGGCCTACCATGTTCCACACATAATTATCATATATGAATGGAATTGCTAAAATTCGTCATTTCAATTCACATTATTGGGTTTTGATGAAGAAGACTCTATCGAACACATGATTATCACATGTGAATCCCACTATTACCATTCATAATTTATAGTTACACAATGAGATTTTGATACAGTAGACCATTTCCCACACACCCCATAATCCATTATTATTTTTATTTTTAAGAAACCACTTTTTAGGTATGTGGAAACCATACAAAACCTCTACCAACCACCAGTACTAAGTTTATTTAGACTACCACAGGAATTTTGAGTTCAAATTTTAAATTCCACTACACAAAAACCCTAACCGATTACCACCACATTTTTTTAACTACCTCAAAATTCACCACTTTCAAAATTAAAAACAAGCCTGAAAATCTTCAGATTTCAAAACAAAAAGTCCCCCCAAAATCCATCATGAACCAATTGTCACGCTCTTTCTGAGACATCGTCCACCCATCACGTCACTGTCATTGACACGACGCCGGACAAACACAATCACCGTCAATATTAATGCATCAGCAAGGCTGCTGAACTCTTCTCCAATGTCCACCGCCTTCAAAAAGCTGAGGCCATCAGAACCGAACACCATCGTTGCCAAAACATGTTGTCATCGTCATCGGTACCATGACGTGGCACCGTTGCTCCACCTGTGTTGACATAACATCATCTTGAGTCACCGTCTAGAGTTAACCAACTCTACTCCACCATCACCACCAACGTCACGATACAAAACCAGAACAATGGAACCCATAGACAGAAGCCACAAACATTCCACACCAGAAACAGAGTCCATCAGCAAAAATACAGCCAAAATTGTGAAAAATGACCAAGAAGGGAACATTAAACCAGGTAAGAACAATGAAGAAGACCATGAATGCAACGCATAATTTTCACATTAATTAAATTTAAGTTAATTAATAAAATTCAACAATTTTATTCTCATATAATATCATTAATTAATTCAACAATTAATTAAAAACATAAATTTCATAAATGAAATTAGTTATTAATTAATCACGTAGAAAAATTTTATCATCACAATAATAACCAATAATTAATTCTACAATTATTTGTCAAATTCAACAACTTCTATATAATAATAATTAAATAAACATTTAATTATTCATTTTCAAAAAACTCTATCACAACATTATTAATTCGGAAATTAATTATTCCAAATCAAAATTTCATAATCCCCTCAATTCTCATTAAGTAATTCTAAAATTAAATAATAAAGATAAACAATATTAATAACTCCACAATTAATTCAATAATAAATTATCCCAATTCACCAACCCCAATTCATAATTTCACAATTCCTTCAATTAATTAATTCACCAAATTAATTAATTTAATAAAGACCTAAATTGATAAAAAAAACTAATACAAATTACACAATTATGTACATGTAATTCAAATATAGATTTTTTTATTTGAATTCTATACCACCTACCTCAATTCATTGATGAACAATCACATAATGGAAACCCCCAATTTGAGTGGAATAATGACATAGAATGAGATCCAAATCCTAAACCCAAAATCAAGATTGAAAAATAATGATCCAAAAGTTTCTATAAATAAATCCATATTCCTAGATATAGATCCAACAAAAAATTAGGAATATCATTCTCTTAAAGGATGGATGAATAATGGGATAGAGAAAAGAAACCACATGGGATTAGATTCCCTTAGTAGGCTGGTTATAGATCTTTAATCGTGACATTGAATGTTAAGGAATGGACGTCGGAAGGGATTAGAATCCATCTAGGAACTTCAAAAATCATGAAAAAAATTTAGGGGTTGAGTGGGGGTCAATTTTGGGTTAACATGGATTTTTGGGTAATTAGAAAACTAATTTTCATGTTAACTTAAATCATGTGCATGGTTTTTTGGGTAGAGTTCCACAGTTTCTCCTAACTGTGTTCCTTAACTATTTACCTTTTGGGTGGTGCATGGTTTCTCCTTTTATAGTGCATGGTTCGAATATCCATGTTCCATCTAGGAAAAACCTCTTTGTCCAGGATTGAATGGTTTGCTGGACAAGGGCTCACGATTAGCATAAATTGTGTGACAACTGTCTATTGCCCTATTTCTTCCATTTCTCTCAAATTTTCACCCTAACACACCCCAATGTAATACCCAATACAAATATTACTCAACATAAGGAAAATTAGTACTTATAAATGAACCTGATACATCCCCGTAAATGGTCGGGATATTACACCAACTAACATTTCTTATTTTAGTTCATAGTTTTAGCCACATGTACTATCTGTACAGTTCTAGTATATAGAGATCACATGCCCAAGTTTTATATCCTAAAAACAAGGATAAAATTTGTATTTTTGTTTAATTTATTTATATTTTTATAATATTTCCATCTAAAAAATTATAATTAGTTCCATATCGAGATGAATATTTTAGGATGCCTTGATGGAATTATTCTATGACTCAAAAAACTATCTAGATCCGCTTGCTGAACTACTTCAATAATAGTTTGTTCAGAACTTATTTTCTCTAATATATGTTTTTTATACTTAATAAAAAATCACAAGTTTTACACTAGTTTAGAAATATTCATACATTAACATTCTCCATTCAAAATATAGTTCTCAAAGTTACATTTTATGATGATGATACCCTTTGTATATAAAATATTCTCTTATCATGTCAGTATCATGTCTAAAATTCATTTAATAATGTCTTATTAAAAGTGATCCTTTTATATTTATTTCCCCTTTAAAAATAAATTATATTCATTATTGGTCCAAGATCCATATTTATCAAATATTTTTGTAGATTTATAATTTCTATCGTTGCTTAGTAATTTAGGTAAGGCATCATCCCAATCACATCATATATAACTCTTATAAGGATATGTGGAAAACTCATTTTTATATCAATTATATAGATAAAATAAACCTCATTATTTTGGTAACCTATTCCAATTATGGTATCCCAGAAAATTGTAACCCAATGAACACCCTATTAATGTGAACATAATCCTATTAGGATCACCCATTAATTACTTCCACATATAAGATAATCCAGTGGTACCCAGTATTAGCATGAGCTACTCGATTGGATGATCAAGCTCCTAACAAGTAAATCTTTTGAAGTAATCTAACACTTTTCATTTAATAGGGATTTAATTTCATTGTATTATATAATATCATTCACTTTACATGCATTCACAAATCTAATAATTTATTTTGGAATCAATATGTTTAGACCATATTGATGTCAAACTCTTTACATAACTCATTGGTTGTGTTTCTAACCAAAATTAAAATCCATATGTATTTATAAATATTTAATGAATTACATGCATATGGTATAAAAACTATTTCTTGTAAAATATTATAATCATATGTATTTTAATTCCCAGGTATAATATTCTTGGTGTAATAGATATCAAACTGCACACCTTTTTAATGAAGGTGTAACCCTCCATGGCACTAATAAGATAGATCCAAATCCCCTCTACCTAAGGATACCTTAGTCAAGAGAGACTATAATTCAATAAATTTCAAGAACCAGCAAGATTTAACATACTACATCACCCACCAAATATGTGTAAATCATAATTAACTATTAAATTCAAACTCATAACCTAATACAAGCCTAAGTCAAGGTAGAGAAAAACTAAATTCATTATAATACCAAACCATTAACTCTTTAGAATCATGTATGATAACTTAAAATAGGTTTAGCAACTTAAAAAATCTTATATCTACAAATTTATCATGTAAAAAATATAATTTTGAATATAATTTGTAATAAATTAAAAAACAATCAATTTATATATTTAAACTTGCAATAAAAATTTTTGAGCAGTTCATAAATAAAAATGATAAAATTGTTATAATCACTTTCATTATGAAATCCTTACTATGGAATAAATTATATAGAATTTACTTAAATATATGATTTTTTATGAAATACAAACTTTTTATAAATCAAACCAAAAATTTCAATAAATATAATTTATATCTAAAGTATAAGTCATTCAATGTAATTATTAGTAATTAATATTGCAGATATTGTTTTATTAAACATCTAATTAACATTTATTAATTAGTTATAAACAATTTATTAATAATTAATTTAAAAATATTATAAATTAAAAAAATATCCCAAAATACATTTCAATATGATTTATAAAAAAATTACTAACAATTTAAATTAAATTTTAATAGAAATATTAATAAATAAATAAAAATTCATTTATTTCTTAATATACCATATATATTATATCATAATACATGACTTAGAAACCAAGTCTGAATTATAAAATTAATATACTGTGGAATTCCATTAATTTATTAGTTATATTTACATATTGATAATGCACTACATGACATTATATCAACGGACCATGGACTAGTTAGGAGTAATTTAAAAATGACTGGAAATCATAACCAATGATAGTGGAATGTATAAGTTAAAACCATTGAAAAATGTTCATATATAAGAATAAAATTGTTTTCCAGTATTTAGGTGGATTAAAATATATCATGGAAACTACCTAACATTAACCTAGTGCACCGTCGAAATCATAGAATACAATATGGCTTGCATAAGGAAAAAACCATCATGTAGGAACTAAATAAAAGTTAATTAGCACCTATTGTAGTTTCATCCTATGATTTGTGTCTCATGTAATATTAATTCAGCGTGATTACTTCTTAATGATGGAATATTATGTCACTTCAATTATATGATTCTTTTTTTTCAATCATGAAAGATGGTTCCATCATAGAAAATGATTCACCATATCCAATAATATTAAATGAATAATGAAAATTCATTAAACTATATCATATATTATGAAAACCATATCTTATGAGAAAACCCATTTATGGTTAATGATATTACATATTTTAAAAACATTCCAACATTACTAGATAAATTATGTTTAATGTCATGGTTTTATTATTAGTTATATAATAACTGATGTTAATCCTCATTAGTTGATGGTTTTAACGTTATTTATTTATATAACTAGTGTAAAAACCTTATAGATGTGGGTTTTACTGTTAGTTATATAATAAAAAACAACAAATTTCACATTTTAAATTGGTTTTTATATAACTATTATAAAAATCCTTAGGTTTAAACATCATTTATAAAATAAAAAACATTTAATGTGATATTTAATATCTGTTCATATATAAATCATATTAAAAAATAATAATTAAAAAATGAATTTATTTTTCCCCTCATTCAATAGAGGCTTAATTTTATAAAACCCTATACTCTATAACTCATGGAAACCCTATTTCTTTTTCATTTAGTAACATTCCTCCTCCCCTTGTTTTATTCCACCTCCCATGGTCGTGTTTCAACTAATTCTGCCTCATTCCACTACCCTCAACTACATTCGACCAACCTCATTTTTGTTTCACATATATCACTCGAGTTCCATTGTTATTGGTTTTAAATATCCTTTTTAACCACTCTTATCCACCATTTTGTGCAATC
This sequence comes from Viscum album, assembly GCA_963277665.1. Classification (NCBI taxonomy): domain Eukaryota; kingdom Viridiplantae; phylum Streptophyta; class Magnoliopsida; order Santalales; family Viscaceae; genus Viscum; species Viscum album. Next base: position 112,100,900 of record OY728139.1, on the reverse strand, counting down.
TAAAGCCCATATACAGAAATTGTTCCTCTTTTTTTCACAGATCTATTGCATGTATCTCCATTTATTCTGATTTAAATTTTTATTTTATATGTTTTTAAGATTTGCTACATGTTTTTCATTTTTAAATGATATAAATTTACTTATTATTGATATAAATGTTGTATTAATTTATTATATTTTATTTATTTACAAGTTTTATTTATTTTTAGATTATATAATTTTTTATTTTGATTAAATTCTAAAAACATTATATTGTATTATTTTTTGGAGTTGAAAACATGATTTAATTTTTATATAAATGTTTATAAATTTATAATGTTTATAAATATTAATAAGTTTACTCAATTGAATTTTTATATATTTATATAAAATATTATTTTTTATTTATTTTTAGATTGGTTAATTAGTTTGATAGTTGATTTGTTGATTTTTTTTATTTATATAATTATTTATGAGAAAATTGTAATTTGATAGTTTTTATTGATTACATGCTTATATAAATGCTTAGAATTTTAGTTTCATTTTGTTTACATTGTATTCATACTTTGTGTGTGATTTTCTTTTTTTCTTTTTTTGTTCTTTACTTTTTATATATATTATTTATTTATTTATTTATGTCATATTAATAAGATTATATTTTTAGGTATTTTATTTTTATGAGTGTATATATAATTTTATTCTATATTTTTTAAATTTATAAATGTTCATCTATTTATATGTATTAAATTAATCTGTTTAAATATATGGTTAAAAATTTATATGTATTAATATATTTAAAATTTGTACTGTTATATTAGGTAATTAATGGATCATTATTGAGTAAATACAAGTAGAAATAGTTATTAAAAAAGATAAAGGTTTTGATGATTTCTTTGAATTCTCTAAAAATAATCTTGAAAATATATATATGTTTTTCTAACCAAACATAAATTGTTTGAATATAAGATTGTTAGGGTCTAAAGAAGTCAAAGACTATCTGATTTTCATTACATTTAATCATAGTTATGAATAATATATTTTTCAGGGTGAAATAAAAATAGGTACATATCAAACATTGATGAATATATTCAGTATTATATAGAGGATCATCCTGATGAATTAATTCATGATATAGGTGTTAACACTAGAGAAAAATAAGAAAGTTTGGAATTATTTAATAGAGATGCTAAAAAATCAATGCTTCTCAGGGTGTATTAAATTTAAAGTTTTATCAGATGTATTGATATTGGATAACTTAAAATAAATAAATTTTTTTGTGAAAATGTTTCACTTATTTTATTAACATTTCGAATGGGTTTCCTCTACAAGGAAAAGTGATTCCAAATTATAATTATGTTATAAAAAATATTATTTTCAATTGGACTGGGATATGATAAAATAAATGTTTATACCAATTGTTTGATGATATATAGGTTTGAGTATTATGGTTTATAAAAATTTCTAAAATGGAATACATAAGAATATAAAATGGTTGAATGATCCAAATATGATTCATTCTCATGGACAACCACTAAATAATCATAATAATTAAATAATCTATCTATTAATAAATACTTTTTTGAAGAATTTATTTAAAAATTAAAATGATGAAAATAGTTTGAGATTGAATATATATTAGGGAATCTTTGATGGATGCCTACATCTCTCTATATATTCACTAGAATAGAAGTGACTTCATAATCAATTTATTGATTTTGGAAATGAAGTGAAAGAACAATGAATGGGACTGAACACTGATAGAATGAATCTATATTGGTGTCTCAGTAGTAAACATAGTTCACGAACTACTATTTTTTTAGTTTCCAACATTTCTGCACATATATGTATGAAGAAGAAAATTTCATGATAAGGTTGATGATTTATGGACCAAAATATCATAGAATTTATATTGTGGTTTATCTCCAAACATTGATTATTGATTTGAAATTTCTATGCAAGGTAGGTGTTAATGTGTTTGAGGCATACAATAAATGGTATTTTATTTTGTGTCCTATGTTTATGTTCACTATAAATTAATTTTCTAAATATGGATACTTATCAACATACAATGTTAAGGGATATAAATCTTGTATAATTAGTGAATATGGGACATTATATCATCAATTAAAAAAATGAGATAACGACATCGTAAAAGGGTCATCATATTTTTTAAAATGGATAACCCATATAAAATATTAAAAATGAATTTAATGGTATATAATAGTATGAAATTCCCCTATAACCTTTGAAAAATTGAAAATATGAAAACATGGTAAAGGACATTGATGTTATATTTTTTAAGAGAGAAATTTAAATTCGTTAAAAAATAATAATAATAAATGGTTTATCGGAATGGATATATTGTATTGTATATATTATAATGTAAAACATAAATTTCATTTTATTCATTTTGAGAATAACATACATCATAGTTTAATCAGAACAATTTTGGACATAAGTAAATATTAAACTTAAAATCTATGGGAACATTATCAATGTTAGATCCCACTGTGAAAGTAAAAAAGATCATATCTATATATGGATTTCCATATGATAATAAAGAGTTAAAAGATAGGTTTTTATCAATTCATGTGTGGTATGAAAGTACCTAGTCGGTATTCATCACATGTGGAATATTTGGTTTCATTGAATTTTATGTTAATACATATTAAAAAAAATGACTGTTATATATTGATGAAAAAAATACAATCAATTTCAATACATATCATATATGATTCATGTTATAAATTATATCATCATGTTATGTGACTTATTATATTCTATTTACAGAAACTTTATGGATCCAAATATGTAACATTCATTCGAGAATGAAGATGTACACAAATTTTTTAAACATAAAATGTATTATTCACCAAAACAATTTCATATAATGGTACATTTTTTTATTCATTTAATTTAGGAGATACGGATATTTGGCCCTATATATTTACTCAAGATGTGTCCTTTTTTATGATATATGAAAATATTGATGTGAAATAATAAAAATCATTATCAACCAAAGTCAACTATTTGTAAAAAATATATCTCATGGGAAGTGGTTGAGTTTTGTATTGAATACATGTTTGAAGTGAAGTACATTTTCTTCCCTTTATCTTAGTATCCTATAGTAAATAGTGAAGGTAAGGAGACTTGTGTCATAAAATAGAATTTAGATACTTTTGTTGTGGTGAATTAGGCACATTTCTACATTTTGTACAAAACAAGTGTGGTTCAACCATATATATCATAAAATATTGTTGGATTAAAGGTATGATATTCAAAAATATATTTAAAGTAGTGGATGAAGTGTAAAAATAAATTTATCATGGTCTAAGTAGAAATTAAATGCGGATTCATGTATAAAATGAACTAATAAATGTTTTTCTTGGGGGGCATGTGTTAATGCACTCGCATGTTCTAGTCTTGAATTAAATAGTTACATATTTTACACAAAAATATCTGGAAGAAAATAAAACTCCACATCAATATTACAATTAAAAATTGTGGAGAAATGGTCTTCGTGGGAGAAATTAATTTTTTAATTAAAAAATATAAAACCCCAACATATGCATTTGATAATATATTTTTTAGTTGTTTAGGATATATGGGAAATTTATTATTCTAAATTTTGAGTACCAGTGTTTAAGTGTCAAAGGTTGATAATAGAAGTGATGTGAAATAATATTATAATGGATTTACACTTGTTGATTTTAAAATATTTATAAATAATGAAGAACCTTTTATAATGATGACACATGTGATGTTGATATTTTTTTTTGTTATTGGCACATTCAAATATCAGTGTTCTATTAATTTCCCACGGAATAAATCATTTGGGTGGAGAAGATGTTGATAATTTTGTTGACTAATATAGATTTCATTATCTATAATATTAATATCTAAGGATAAAAAAATATTGTGATGTAGAAATATAATAAAATATATGAAATGAACACATATAAAGAATATAAAAATTTACTATGTTACTCTCCTAATTATTTAGGTAAATATATATTTTTCTATTTTTTTAAAATGAAAATATGTAGAAAAATATTTATTAACATAGATATTTAAAAATATATATATTTATCACTTTTTATTTTTTAATTAATTTTTATATTCATAAACTTCATTTAAGAAATGTACAATGAATCTAAACATCATTATTTGTGTAGAAACATTCACATGAAGAAACAAAAATATTTATATGTATATTTAAATCTATATATATTGATGATTTTTCCATTATTCATGTTAATTTTTATATTCAATAGTTTCAATTTAATATTTTTTAATCAACGAAGCCAGATATCATTATTTTCTTATGAAACATACCCCAGTAAAAACACTAATATTTTTACCTTGGATATTTATATATCTAGGTATTGATCATTTATACCTTTTTGTATTAATTTTTACTTTAATTAGTTTTAGTAAAACATTTTTTTAGAATACTGATGTCAAAAAATTTAGGAAACATACCCATATAAAAACTTGTTTTTTAACAAAGATATTTAAATATAATAACCCTAACAAAACTGATTAAGTGTTGTATTAATTGTCCATCATTTATGATTATAAATATATTCATTTTAGGATCTATTTATAGGGTTTTTTAATATTCATTACAAGACATGAATAGTCCACAATAGTTTCATAAGGTTTTAAAGAAATTTGAATTTATACTAAGTGTCATAATTATAAATATAATTAGTTACGTACTTTTTCATAATTTCCATCCCACTATCATATTAGTCAATTTGGATCTAGGTTGGACAATATTCTAAGTAATCACTAAATAAAAATATTCATTTATACATTTTAAGACTCATTTATATTTTCCATAAGAATCATTAGGACTTCATAATATTCATTTGGACTTTTTAAGATTCGTGCTCTTTTATTTGATAGCCAAGTTCAGGTTTATAAGTGTCATTTTACTCATAAAAAATATCATTTTCAGTGAGGAATGGAAAATTTAAGGAATATTAGAGAAACATGAGAGTTATTTTTATATTATAAAATTATTATAGTTTAGAATTTTTGTAATGCTATAAATTGTAATGGTCATTTTCAAATTCACTAACTTTTCTAGATTATCAATGATTTCTAGAAATAAATATTATAAATGGAAGTTAAATTAGATTATGTGTATGTTTTTTATTAATTTAGTAACCATAAAAATACAAAAATGATTTCTCAATTCATCCTGAGTTATTGAGAGGCTTTACACTTATTGATATGATGACACTCATTAGAGGATTGTTACATAAAGTTATACAGGCATGGAGGTTGCTAGTATAATTCTTCAAAGTTTTAAAGAACAATATCCCAAGTATCAAGGAAGATTAAATGGGAATATATATAAATATTAAATTAATTTTAATTAGGATTGAATGATAAGATCCTCTGGATATTGTTAATATCCCAAGATTTTAAAATAACAATGTAATAAATTTAATATCAAGCTTAAAAGAATCATGGAATATTTTTATTTAAATGTGACCGATATAAAACAAAAATTTAATTGGAGGATATGAATAATAGTAACCAAATAATTAAATATATCTATATATATATAGGAATAATACTCAATACAAATTTATTGACTATTAATTATGAAATAATGACTTAATTTTCAATAAAATCATTTTATGCTTCGAAAATAAGTTTTCTTCAAAAATGATTTTTAATTCATATTGGGACTGAAGATTATAATTAATTTAAAATATTTTTATAAATTTAATTTGGTAAAAATTAATATAATTTTTTAAATTTTTATATCAAGAATATTTTATGATGAAATTTTATGATTTTTCGGAAAAGATTCATTTTTAGTGAATAGTGATAATAACGATTTTTCATAAAAATATCTTTATTTTATTGAAAAGTAAAATTATGATTCCAACATGATATTAGATTAATAAAACAATAATTTATTTAAAAATTATTTAATTTATTAAATAGTATTCATTGTTATACTTAATTTTAGTATAAGTTCATTTTTTGGTTGAAAACACATTTTTCTAAAAACATGTTTTCATTGCCTTTTACAAATTTATATTAATAATAATTCATATAAATTATAGGAATAAAATATAATGAAATGGAATTCATTTTTTATACTAAAATTAAAATTCATCATATTATTAATTTTTTCTATTTTTCTGAATAAGTTAACATTTTGGTGAATGGTAAAAAAATACAGTTTTTATGAAATTTGATATCATTTATGACATCAACAGGACATAAATAAGATATAAAAATTTACTTAAATTATTAAAATAATCTTGTATGGAAATATAATAAAAATATAATAAAATAATTGATTAAATATAAATTATAATTTATTTGAAGATAAATATGAAAGTCATTTTCAGTGTTAATGATGTGTTTACGCAGCACTGGAAAAGTAAAATCTATTATCTTAAAGAACATTTTTGAGAAGGAATAATACTATTGTGTACATAGTAAATAAATGTGAATAATTATTTATTTATTTAATGGATATATATGAATATTATAGTTACATAAAAAGTGATTTAACAAAATTCTTGTGCAATTCTTGTGCTGGGATAGAAAATTCAAAATTACACATTAAATATGTTTTCTTGACATATATTTGATTAAATATAAATATTTAATAAATATAATTGTTTATAATGAAAATTATTAATTTTTTATGATGTTAAATTATTTTTAATATTTATTGATGACCTAGTTACCTTAAATTATTACGAAATATTGGCAAAATGCTTGTGTAAAGAGTAGAAAATTCAAGTATACAATTTTAAAAACTAAAAAAACGGTTGTGTTATAGTGTACTATGACTTTTAAAGATATATATAACATATTATAGATTTTATAAAGTTCTGTTATAAAATTCCATTATTATCTTGATGTCATTAATTTAAAATTAAATGAATAGTTCCAAAAATGACAATAATAATATTTTATAAAAAATAATATGTCATTAAATGATTTATAATTCATAAAATTACTATATTTTTTAATTTAATGTAATATGGTTTATAATATAATCCATGATCCATTTTTTGGTCAACATACCTTTTATTGTACCTTTATTGAACTGTAAAGAGTAAAAAATCATGAAATTGTAGTAATTGTTGAAAGTTTTAATAGAGGGTTTAAACTAAGAGATAAGAGTGAAAAAAATCACCTAAACCTTGTCCAAATTTTATTGTATGAAGTTATTTATAATCAGACTAATATTATCTTCAAAATATATCGATTATTTCATTTTTTCAAGAAAATTAATTTATATTAATTTAAAACATTAAGTAATATCAACACTTGCAGTCCAATAACTTATAAAAGGGAACCTCATCTGATGTATTCATCCCACATTTTTTTAAATATAGTTTAAAAAATACTTAAAAAATTCTATCCCTATATTTAATTTCAAATTCATAGATTTCATGTTGTCACCAAAAGTCTAAACCTACAGTGATTAAGGTGTAATCCAGATAGGTTATCCAAGGAGAGGGTATATGTCCTAACTGAACTATTTCATGTTTATTTCGTCTTTTAAATCCTTAAAATATTATTTAAAAAATATAAAATACTAAAAAATTTATCTTATATATAATTAAATTTTAGTATGGTGATTTTACAATTCCTTTTAATCTTCTTAACAATCCTGTGGGGAATGAAAACAATACATCTTCATGTGTGTGGTTTACCACCTCCACGAAGCGATGTGTTTCATTTTCCATCACCTCCTATCATTGATAATTATAATTATGGATTTAATTTATATTTATGATATTCTTTAGATTAATATACTTTTATAAATATAATATATCATCTATTTTCTTACCCTTTCATTTGATGTAAAATGATAATATTATTCTTGCGTACGTGATGATTACCACCTCTATGAAGAGATGTGAAAATTTTCACTTTAATGACTTTCATAGATGGTTATAATTTTTTATATATAAAAATTATGATCATATCCTTACTATTATTCTTTAGATGATGTAATAATGACCACTTTGACAATGTTCATCTTATCAAAGATGGTTTTGCATTATGAACCAAAAATAAACAAAACATCTGATATAAACATAACAGATGATGTAAATAAATTAAAAAAACATAAATGATATAAATTGATAGTGATAATGGAATGAAAATAGAAAATTTTATTAATAACGTTAATAATAAACTTATGTTTATTATTGGAGAAGATAATGAACTTGTGTAATGAGTCAGACATAAGTTAATGGACTTAATTTTAAAAATCCTCTTCAGAAGTATCCCTCAAAATCTTTTTCATAAATGTTTGTCTTCTATTAAAAGTTTCAATAAAATTGTAATTTATTCATAATTTTTTCTAAATTTATTTTAAACCAAATTTTATTTACATTAAAATATTTTAAAAATAATTTTTTTAACATTTTTCATAGGAGCCATTTTTCACACTTTTTACATGAATGTAAAATAATTATTTATTTAACATGTACAAAATGAACAAAATTTCCCAAAATCATGAATTCTCATTATATTTAATATGAATTTATTGTATTCCAAAGATATTTTAAATTTAAATCACATAAATAATCTTTTTAAAATTTTTGTTTTATAAATTAAAAAACGGATATTTCTCCCTATTCTTGCACAAATATGGAAAATGTTTGTATTATGGGTTCAAAATAATTTTTTATGGCATTTATGATGAAAATTTATAAGCATAAAAATGATCCTAATACTTATTATATGAACAGGTGATCCAAATATATTTTATAAAATGGGTGATCTCATTAGATATTATATGAACAAGTGAGCTCAATACAACTTATATGGTTTGAGAACCTGACATATATCTTCAATTCATTCTATAATGTTACATTTCATAAAACGAAATAATGGAGGATTTAACCAGGGTAGTTTCTCCTATAGATTTAATTGGGCTTCATTTATTTCTGACAAGAGTAAACACAGGTTATGGATATGATGAACTAAATTCCCAAAAAGGGTTTCAATTAGTTTTCTATAGGTTTTAAAATTTCCATTTTAGAGAAAAATTGTTTTATATGGGTATGTTATATATCATAATCTTAAATAATCATTTTGATAAAGGTAAATATTTTAATGATTTTCAGGTTTTTAACTATACTAATATATTTCTTAATTTTAAGTCCATTAATGAGTTTTTTTACTCATCTTTATTCTAAAATATTTTTCATTGTGTTTGATGATGAGTAATAACAAAGAAGGAGTAATGTTGAAAATAAAAAGATTATTTCACGAAAATAAAACTTCTTTCATTTAATTTTTTTTATATTTCTTGAAAAATGGTTACTAATTATATGTTTACACTTTGCAATATATAAGGTTGTTAGAGTCATGATCTAATTTTCAAACTCTATAAACCAAAAATGGTACTTAGGAATTAAATACATTAATTATAGTCTAAAGACACTAGATTATAAAATCTTTAATGATTGGTCCCTATAGTTTTTATCAAAGGATTGTTTAGATAACCTTGTAGGTTAAGATGTTTTCATGTGATTTTAACTTATGAATTATGGATACCATAATAGTTTTAAACATTTACGATCGATCACATGTTAAATGAATGAAATTATAAGATCAATGTCTTAAATGCTTATACATTGAGGTGATTTGAAAAAAAAATAGGATTGAAGGATAATACTCTTTTTTGGTTTCAGTAATCCTTTGGGTTTGTATATGATTTGATGTTAAAGTAATTGTGGTCTAAAGGATAGTGGGATATATATAATCCTGGTTGTTGAAAAGTGACTCATTGACAATGTGATATTTTTGTGATATGTATGGTGATGCTAAGGATTACTATTCAGGTTATTATCTAAGTTTGACTGATGATATTTCAGTGAACTTCACTATATGATATGATTATATAGTTGTTTATCATGCTGAATAATGATATTTTCTGAGATTTTTCATTGATATGAGGTGTTTGTAACCATTAGGATTAACATGTGATTTAACTTGAAAGATTATTTTGGAATAATTCTTTTAATTTTGTTGGGATATAAGATAAATGCTATGAGAAATCATTTTGGGTTAAAAAATATTCAATTATTTGGTTATTATTGTTAATTGGAATATAGGGTTATTTATTTATTATATTATCTAAGTTCAAACTTTGTTTTTATTTTTAAATTTTTTAGGTTAATGTATCACTAATTCATATGATGTTTTTTCTTTTTTGGTATTATCTTATCATGTGCTAACCATTTTTGTTTTATTAATGATATAAAGAATATATTTTCATCCTTTTATATACCTCATGGGGAATCATATGTTGATTATTATAATTTAGACATTAAATATTCCTAATCATCCTTTGGAGTAAAAGATGAGATAAAGGAGGAATATTTTTTAAACACACAACCAACGGATGAAATTATATTTATGGGTTTTAGGAAAATTATGTAAGAATATTTTATTATGTTTATAGTGAACATGGTAAATGAATTCTCTAACTATTGGAAAATAATATTGAAATAAAAATGTTGTCTAATTGTCTTATTTTTTGAGGAATTGATTTTATTTTTCATACCTCATTATTTTATGGTTTTATGTTCACTAGAATTATCATGATCATTCAAATTATTACGATCAATGTCTTTTATCACTCTCAATATTTATTTAGATATAGATCCACCATGTCTATATTTTCACTTCCCATTAACGATCCCCTATTTAGAAACCAATTTATGTGTTATTCTAGATTAGCTTTGTATTTTCCTTTCCCTCTTTTCAAAATAAAGTTATATTAATCCTTTTTTACATTGTTTTTTTAAAAAAAATATATTTTAAATTGTAAAACGCTAGATTTATGCGATAATTTCCAAATTTTGAGTATTTTATTTATTAAATGGGGAGTATATAACACTCTGGCTTTTAAAAGGAATAGAAAAAACAAGAAACATTAATCTTAAATGAACCAAGAAATATTTTTATTTAAATATAAATGATATAACATGGTCATTGAATTGGTAGATATGAATTGGATTAACCTCATTATAATATATATATAAGGGTTATACAAAACAAAATTAATTCATAGGAAATAAGTACTCATCTTACTATAAATCCATTTGATGCTTTAGAAATAATTTTTCTTCAAAAATGGGTTTTATTGATTTTTGGGATTGAATAATAATATTAATTTCTACCATTATGAGAAACTATATTTGATAAAAATGATATTATTTTTTTAATCATCATAACAAAATTATTTTAGTGTTAAATTGAGGGATTTTCTAAAAATATTGACTCACTAATGAATTTTGAAAATCTCAATTTTCTTAAAACTATCATTTCATCTCATTAAAAAGTAAAAATATGATTTGAATTTTATATTAATTTTTAAAAACATCCATTATAAATATAAAATCTAATTAATTAAATATTAGTCATATTTATTCTTGATTTTGGTATAAATTCATTTATGAAATGTGGTATCTTTTATGATATCAGAAATAAATAAATATGATATAAAAATTTATTAGAATTATTAAATTAATAAAATATGATAATATAATAAAATATCATTTGAAATTAATTCAATACACGGGAATTTTATTTTGTTACATGATAAATATGAAAATTATTTTTAGTCTCAAATTAATGCTTGCACAACAATGGAAAAGTAAAATTTTCTTTCCTAAAGATAATATTTGAGAATGAAGAAATATTTTATGGGATTGGTTAATAAATATGAATTTTTATTGATGGTTTTTATGGATATATATGAATTTTATATTTCTATGGAAATTGAATTATCTAAATCCTTGTGCAATGCTACTGCAAGTCTATAAAATTACAAATTATAGATTAAATAAGTATTCAAGACCTAGATGTGTTTAAATATACAAATTGAATGAATACAAAATTTAATCTTGAACATAATTTGTTTATTTTTATTATTTTATTTTATTTTCAATGTATAATTTTGATATAATTATCTTGAATGGTTAGGCAACGCCTGTATAGTGCTTGTTCAAACAATAGAAAAAATCATGTAAATGATTTTAAAAATTCAAAAAGTAATTTTTTAATTGAGTTATATTGTTCCATAAATTTTATAGATTAAAATAACATATTATGGGTTTGTTAAAATTCTATATTCAGATTTCATTGTTATCATGATGACCTTAATTTCAAATTAAATTAATACTTATAAAAATTATATTAATGATATTTCATAATAAATAATATTTTATTAAATTAATTATAATTCATAAATATATTATACTCATACAATTTATTTAAATATGGTTGCAAATATCTACCATTTTAAATTTCTGTGTCAATGTTTCTCTAATAAAAACTTTATTACCCATAAATTCTTAAAATAACTTGTATATCATGATAATTGTCAAAATGTTTAATGTGGGGTTAATACTAAGAGACATGGTTGAAAACATCACCTAAAATTATAAAATATTTAGTGTAGAATATATTTTTGACTCACCAACATCCTGAATTCTAAATATATCAAATATGTTCTATTTTTTTAGGAAAATTAATATATATTAATTTAATACTATAAGAAATTCCATGAGTGTTCATCTGCTTACTTATAAAAGAAAAACTCTCTCCTAACTTAATCACACCTTTTCAACACTGTAGTTCATCCATGAATACCCAGTTGTTTCCCCAAATATACTCCTAATTTCCATGAAGCGATATTTTCATTTCTATCACCACCTCTTATGGAAATTTATAATGATAGGGTTAATGTATATGTATAATATTCATGAAATTATTATAATTAAGGAAGGACAATATATCATCTATTTTATTACCCATCCATATTTCAAAAATTGATAATGTCATTCATTGGTAAGGGTGGATTAGCACCTCCCCAATGAGATGTGATTAATTTCTATTTAATGCCTCTAATGGATGGTTACAAAAAATAATGTATAACAATGATTATGATTTCATGATTATTATTCTATATATTATGTACTAATGAAAACATTAACCATTTTCATCCTACATATGTTATTTTCAAATTATGAACTAAACATCCTCAAAACATCTTATGTAAACTTAAATGGTGAAGTAACTAGATAAATCGTGTTCATAAATGATATAAAATACATAATAATAATGTAATGGACATGAAAAAGTGTTATGAAGCATATAAATATTAACTAAAGTTTTTTATATAGGAAGATAAAAAACATACAAGAAGATTCAAACTCAAGGTAAGGGACTTTCTTTTAAAAATAAACTTTTAATGTTTTGCCTCCATCTATTTTTCTTCCATGTAAATATTCTTTTAAAAGATTCAATAAAATAATTATTTATGCTTAAATTGTTTCTCAAGGTCATTTATGGACATATTTTAGCTTCTTTACAATGTTATAAATTGGAATCTTCTTAATGATTCTTGTATGAGTCACTTGTGACTCTTTTTACCAGTGCAAAGGATGTATTTTGAACAAATACACAATTAATGGTATTTACCACCATAATGGATTTTTATCTCATTGAAATTTAATTTATAACTTTTCATAATTATTTTAAAATTAAATAGCATCGACAAAATTTTGTTATTTTTTAATTTTAAGGATATTTCAAAAGAAAGGAATATTTCTACATGTTTTTAGGTAAGAATTGAAAGCCTATTTTCTTATGGGTTCAAAAAAATCAAGGGATTTATGAAGAAAGAGAGAAATATTTAAAAATGTTATTTATGATATGGTACTTGAGAATTATATGTGATTCTGAGTGATCTAGATATAGCTTATATGAATGGTTGGTCCTGGTATATTTTTATAAAAGAGTGATCCTGATACAGATTATACGAATAGGTGAGATTAAAATAGATTATTTGGAATATGAGATCAAAATATCTCGCAAATAAATTGGGTAATATTACTTGTATTCATGGAAATAAGTATGGAGTTAACTAGGGTGGTTCCTCCTATGTATTTAACTCGGCTCCATTTATTTTTGACATGATTGAACACATGTCATGAATATGACACTCTAGGGTGCCTATAAGGTTTTCTATTTTAATTTTATGGGATTTAAATTCCCTCTTGGATAAAAAAACATTTTTTCTCTTTTTGGTATTTTTTATTTCATAATATAATAGAATATTATGATAAGGGTATAAATTTTATGGGGTTTCATGTCTTTCATTGGACTAATGGGTATCTTAATTTTATGTCTCATAATGATCTTTTTCTACTCATCTGATTTTTTAAATATTTTTCATAGGATTTAAGGATGAGTTAGAACACAAAAAAATTCATTTTTAAAGTCATGATGATTTTTCATAGAAATTAAAAATAATTATTTTAAAAGGTTTTATATTATAGGAAAATAGTTAATCATTAGATGTTTTAACTTTGTAATATATGTGTTTTTATGTAAGAGTTATAACCTAATTCTCTAAAACTATAAACTTAAAAGAAAATCATGAATGCAATAAGTGGATTATAATCTAAATAAAATATATTATAAAATATTTATGGATGGTTCTGAATATAATTTTTTGGGGATTTGAAATTTCTAGGACCATAATGGATCCAGGTTAAAGATACACAAAAAAGTGGGTTGAAATCTAGGTAACAAACCTTTATAATTAAACACATTTTCCATTAACTCTCACTACTGTAAATGATCATGATCTTATAATGAGTAGTTTCACCCTCTATATATCTATTGAATGATGATATAACAATTAATTAATTAGCCTTTATCATTTTAATTATATTGATCAATGATTTTTACCCACACACACACATTAATTATTTTCTGTTGAATATAGACAAGAAAGAACATAGGACATATTGATTTTTATTAGTTCACCTGCATTGGTTAAATATAAGGATCATGCAATTAGAATTTTTTTTTATTTTCTATAGTCTACTTACTTCAGTGATTATTGGTGGGTTTAGGTTGGGTCTCTCAAATTCCATGGTCCACTTACCTTAAAATATTTAGGGTCTCCTTACTACCACCTAAGGAAAACATTCCTCACTTATCATCTTTCACTCACAACTCCATAGATAGAATAATTTTTTAGAATTCAATGCAACTAGTCAGTATCACTATTTATATTTCACTAAATATGGTTTTGAGTCTTTGATCTTCATTATTCTTTGTTACAGACTTGTAGTGAATATCATCATGAACAACATTATAAATCTTCTAGCAGTCATCATGGGATGCCCCAAATTGTTTTTCTATTATATTGGGATAATATTTCTCTTGTTCCTAACTATCTTTAGTATTATTTACTATTTTGAAAAATAATATTATCTCCTCTTCCAATTCAACATTCCATCAGAGTTACATAATCATATATACTCCCCCAAAAAGATATATCAATTTTTATTTATTATCTACTTTTGATTATAATAGTCACAAATATTTATTAATAATTACATATCCATAATTCATTATTTCAAAAAATCCTTTTTCCTTATTCAAAGAGAGAATCTCTATATTTACCTTGTAGCATGATTGTTCATAAAATCTATGCGAAAATACGTCTATCAATTTTCTCTACATCAGAGTCAAATTAACTCATTTAATACATGTATATTCATATTGAAGGATTGTAATTACAAAATAAGTAAACCTGAGGACTGAACTTTCCTATATCATAATAGCAACATTCATGATCTCCCTTATAAACCATTATCATTATATATCTATAAAATCTCATTCATCTTGAATAAAACTTAATAGAATTATCAAAATTGATATTATTTTGATAATATCAATTAAAAAACACATGGCTTAATGAATAATAACATCTTATATATATATATATATATATATTTCATATAAATCATTGGGGGTGACCCAAAAATTCCTCACATAAATATTACATCATTTTAGATGAATATAACATACACCTCAAAAATATACACACCCTAAAAATATAATGGTACAATGTAAATAGTGACTAGATTAATATTAAAATTATTTTTATGAAATATATTAAACATATCCCAAAACTTTCCTCTCGCATATTACCCCTATTAGACATATCCTACATCAACCCATTATTCATAACCAATGGATCTAGAAACATAAAAATGAATGAGGTCAGATCCCCATTATTGGTAAAAATGGGATACATAAATTGAATTTCATAAAGAAGAATAACATAATAATAAGAGTATGGTATATTTGTCAAAATTTATTAAATTCATACCCAATTATTCATCATAAGTCTTGGAATAAAAAATTTTCATAACAATACATGGGAGACATACGAGTGTGGAATAATATATTATCAATCCTGAACCATGATAAAATATTGTAAGAATAACACATAGGTTAGTTTTATAACCATAATCATATAATATCATTTCATTAGTCAAGGATACATACCCAAACCATCATAACATAGTAGACAAATTCTCATAATGGATTGTGTTCACTCCCTGTTCTCTTTTCATTCATAGTGGGAAGAGTCCTATGTTGGATTGTGTTCACTCTCCATTCCCTTTAATATTATCTCATGAAATATAAATATTTACCCAATTCATTATAGGGGGATTCAATTCTGGATCCATCCATCAAATAATGGATTTTATATATATGTATTTGATAAGGTCATAAAAACATTCATCTTTTCATCATAGTTTAATTAACCCATGGGAAAGAAACAGGATTCTTGAAAACAACCTTAAAACATAATATTCATTAGCTATCATGTGGATGAAATTATATGTAATAATTAGATCATATCACAATTGATTCATAATAATACTTAAAATATGTTGGCATAGATTAAAAATATATTTATATAACTTTTAAAAATTTACTTATAAAATCAAGTGAAAACATTCTATTCTTGTTTAAATTATTAAAAATAAAAAATTTACAAGAAAATAAGAATGATAGTTTCTTTATAGAACCATGAAAACCAGTAAATGAAGATAAATCATAAATATATGTCATGCTTGCGGTAAAATCTGTTCATGTTGTAAATATTAAAATAAAATATTGTTTTTATTCTTTTGTAATATGTCAAAAGTTAGTCATAGGGTAAACATTTGAGAAGAGTCATTTTAATAAGTTTAAATGAATTTTAAAATTAGTATAAAATAAATTTATCAGACATTTATGTGTAGATAAAATTATATGTACTTTTTTTTAATAACATGGGTATTTAATAGAAAGATATAACAATCCAATTGAGGTTGTGGTGAAACTGAATCAAGTCACTTCATGGAGAAAGTAGTCGGTACATATGCATGACCAGCCCATTCATTTTACATTTTATGGAATGGTGATAGAAAATTATTATACCATTAATAGTAAAATATTTAATTGTAATAAATATATTTATGTAATTATATAAGTATTTTTATAGAAAATTTGGAAGATTTTGAATACGAATGAAACATGAAATATATCGGTAAAGGTAATTATTTATTCTTTTTGTATCTCCCTTTTAGATATAAAACAAACCCATTCTAGGATTATATTCTAGTGATATAAATACCTCTAAAACATGGAGAGGAAATTTTGGAATATATTTGTGTAGGTATCAGTTATTCTAGAGTGTTAAATGTTTTTGAAGAAGTAAAATGATTATGTTCCCTTTTATAAGTGAGGTGAGTGGAACCCTTGTAAATATTAAATGTTTTAAAATTATATAAAGTCATTTTAATGGTAAAGTAACTTCAAATGGAAGTATTTTTATATATTGTACAGGGTAGGGAGAAAATCAACTATTCCAATTAGATTTTGAAAATTATTAATGATAATTGAAGCCTTGTATCTTAGTTTAACACCCTTGTTAAGCCTTTTAACCGTTACCATGGTGATAAGATTTTTAAAAAGGTAATTATTCATTATGGATTAAAATTAAGTGGAAATTATTACCTAGTATTTATTATTATTATTTAAAATTTGGAGCCTATTTTTTATATACAACTATTATAGGGGTAGAAATTAATTATAATATTTAAACACAGAAATAATCAGAACCATTTTTTGAAAAGAAATATTTATTTTAAGAATATAAATGATTTTATTCTAAATAATTTACTTTTAACAACCATTAGATAAAAAATAATTAAATTCATTGAAACTTTTATCTATATATTTCATTAAAATCAATCATAAAGTGTGATAAATTTAATAAAAAAAATTATACATAGAAATAGTTCTCTAAAAAATATCATTTTTTTATTCAAATTAGTCCTTAATCATTTACGACCATTCTATAATCAATGTATGAATGAAAACTCATTTAAATATATTTGTAAACATCACATTTCATTAAATTTAATATTCAAAATAATATAAAGTAACATTTACATAAAATATATAATGAAAATAATTTTTGTAAAAAACATTCCCATTTAGCCAAGTATTACTTGAATAAGATTTGTTATAATTTTTCAAATATTTCATAAATGATATTTATTAAAAAAAATCTGTTTCATTTAACTATATATTAATTTTATATAATATATTTTAAATGATGAATTATTCACTTATTTCTGTTGTTATGTGCATCATGAGTTATCAAACACATTGAATTTATTAATGATAAATATATTCTAATGTCATCGAGTGATACATTATAACACCCATATAATAATATCAACCTAAAAATTCTATTACTTGGAAGGAAAATAATGAGGATACCCCTACCTCATTTCCTTCTTGAATTCTTATATATTTTCCTTGAATTTTTTATTCCTCTATATAACCTTAATAAGGTGAGTGGTATGGTTCCATAGAACTTTGTACCTACGATCCAAGATTTCTACTAGTTCTTACTCATTATTTACACTATACTTGAGATGATAAAACACTATGTTAATTAAATGTAAAGATCAGTTTTGCACTACCTCAAAATAAAAAGGTGGATGACATTGTAAAATTGAGAGAGGATTGCTAGAAGTGTTAATTTAAAATCTACCATCCTAATATGATCCCTAATATCATAGGACCAATATATATAGATCTCATATTTCCCTTTTTCCACATCTCATAAACATCACCCAATGAGATATCTATAATAATACCTTTACCCAATATCAAATTGTAGAAATGTTTTATGGTTATTAACATAACACTTCTATCAACTCTGAACTTCCCTAATTTTTGTTGAATGGATCTTACATACACTAAAATTTCCTTAGCCATATCAGGTCACTATATCTTTTGTTCTCTAATTTTCTCCGATCATGTTGGTGTTCTACACTTCTTCCTAGAAAGGGATTCATAAGGATCCATCTAAATTCTCAAGATAAAGTTATTATATTAAGAAAATTAAACTATATGAATATATTTATCCCAAATTCCTTAAAAATTCATAGATAAATCTCCAATAATATTTATTTGTTTTGAATTGTTTTCTATGCATGACCATCTATCTACGGATAATATAAAGTGATAAATTTTAACCCCTTATTTATGCATTTTTGAGTAAATCTTCATAAAATAAAGGAAATCATCAGATCTTGATAAGATATTATTGAGAGAGGTACTCAATAAAACATTACCACTTATTTAATTTATATCATGGAACATTGGTCAATTGAAAAATATTCAATGGTCGTAATAAAATGCACTGACTACACATGGTTATCAACTACAACTAAAATGGTGTTATTTGATTTAGATGTCTTAGGGATTCCTGTAATGATATTCCTTGTGATATTTTCTATTTACATATATGTATGGGTAATTGTTGAATTATCCCCTTTTAAATATAATGATAATACATAAATTACTAATATACTAGAAATCGAGATAAAAACTCTGTGATATCTCCCTTCATGTTGTTCAGCCAAAAATTCTCTTTGAGATATCAATATATCTTTTTACTCCTAGGATGGAAGTATAATGATGAGTTAAGTGGATATTTTAACAATAGTTTCTTTTATTCTAGTACACATGTTACAAATACAAGGTTATTAAACCCAATCATTCCATTATTATCATAGTTGATTTCAAAAACATTCCTTGCCTTCTAGTACAACTTTGAATTCTCTTTCTGCACCTCTTTAATCATCACAAAAATGGATGGTTAAACATTAATATAATAAATATAGGATTTATATACATCCATCAGTAATTTAAGATCCATCATTTATAAATCCATAAATATCAGATCTTCTTCGATCCTGATCATAGAAAATCTAACATAGTCCTTCTGAGCCAAAACATCAGACTCATTGTTTCTTCCCCATTGTTGTAATGTATTGAGCAGTCATAATCATTAGTAAACTATAATAATCTACATTGTAAAATATTTAACTCTTTATATGAGAAAATATACTTGAAGATTTAGTGATTAATATATATATCACACCTTTTAAATAAATATAATTCCTTTGTATCTTTAAAGAAAAAATTACATCTGTAAGACCCAAATGATGAGTTAGAAAATTTTTCTAACGGACCTTTAATATGAGTAAAAAGTATTCTACTACCATATAATTATAATTATTAAACTGTTGGAACCATGGCTATTCTATACAGGAATTGGAGTTTGGTTTGTGTTTTTTGTCAATCCTCAATGGAAGTTCAGAATGTGTGCCAACAATGTGATCATACAGTTCAAGCAGACAACAGTATTGAAGGTGGCGCTGTTTCCCAGTGTTTGCCAAATTTTTGGGCCTCAAAATCGGAAAATGAAGACATTAGTTGTTGGAAAAAGGATGTACGTGCAAAGAAGAAG
This sequence comes from Viscum album, assembly GCA_963277665.1. NCBI lineage: Eukaryota > Viridiplantae > Streptophyta > Magnoliopsida > Santalales > Viscaceae > Viscum > Viscum album. Next base: position 112,080,217 of record OY728139.1, on the reverse strand, counting down.
TGGTGTGAAGAATATCGGGAGCCGGGCATGAAAAATCAAGGGCTGCGCCAAAAATAGAGGGTTTGCGCGAAAAAAAATGGTGCGCGAAATAAAAGATCGAGGGTTTTCATGAAAATAGTGTTTCGTAATCAGAATGTCAAAAAATGGTAAAGGAATGGGCTGCACGAAAAATCTGGAGATTTGCGTGAAAAAAGATATTGGCGCGAGATATTATGTGCCAGATGAGATGTTTTACACGCCATGGGGGATTTTGCGTCTGGGGGTCTTAGACGCCTATAAATCAGAAGTGAACCCCCACATTTTGTATGGTAGAAGACTCGGTGAAGATCTGAGGTCTGAGGCGTGTAAAAGGTTCGCGTAAAGGGTGTTGCATGAAAATATCTGAGCTGCATGAAAAATGTTCGAGTTGCGCGAAAAATTCCAGCTTTCGTGAAAAATTCAGAGATGCACGAATAAGGAGAGGTTGTGCATAAAAAGATTAAATTGCGTGAAATATTTTTCCGTGTGAAAATCAGGTATTGCTCACAAAAGTGATAACTTGTCGCGCAAAGGGTAGTTGCTGCGCGAAATCATCTATGTATCTGGTTTTCACTTTCTGATTATCTGGTTCAGTGGTTCAATGCATTCAAGTGCATTATTACCAGTCTTTGATGCAAGCAGAGTTTCCTTCTAAGTAGAGGCAAGGACTTCAATGAAAATATATTGAAGAGACCTTCATGTCTATAAACTGAGTGGAACTTCATCAAAGGTAGTGAGCGAGGGGGATTCAATGGGAGTGACCTGAGGAGTGTAGTGAGCTATCCCTGAACTTTTGTAAAGGCAGTGATCCTGGGATAGAGTGACTATTCCCAAACCATTGTAATCCATGAGTGAAGAATAGTGGAATTTTGTACAACCGACAACCTGTCGACGTATGCTCCTTGGACGTATCCCTTAGTGGAGAACCAAGTAAAATGTGATGTTTCATCTCATTGCATGTGAATGTTTTATTTATTCTCATATTCATCATATAGGTTAAACTAGTTTCTACCAATGTGGGAATAAGATCCGTCACTTTAGAAGAAAAAGCTGATACCCCAATTCACCCCTTCCCTCTTAGGGTGTCCTGGGGTCCTACAGGTGGTATCAGAGGGAGTTTGATGGTGTTTGATCTGTACTTTGTCATCGTGGAGAATACTGTCAATGTTAGGGGAATCCCTCACTTCGATGGGAGTAATTTTCATATTTAGAGAAACAAAATGAGATCTCATTTAAGATCTCTAGGAATGGAATTCCTCATTGCTACTGTGCAATAAATACATGTTACTGCTCCAACAGGTCTAACTATGACTGATACAGACAAGAAAGTTCTTGATGTAGATTCTAAAGCTCAGAATGCTATCACTGCGACTCTTTCTGATCAAATTTATCTAAAGTTTATGAGTTTCACCGCTGCAAAGTCTATGTGGGATAAACTTGAAAATATTTATGAAGGAGAAAAAAAAGTTAAAGAGGCAAAACTTGAAGTCCTGCACAACAGGTTTGATGATCTAAAGATGCATTCTGATGAGAATGCAGATTCATTGTTCAATCGAATCACTGAAGTAGTGGGAGCAATTCAAGTGCTTGGAGAGGAAATCAAAGACATTGATATCGTAAAGAAAATCTTGAGAATAATTCCTCCTATGTACAATGAAAAGGTATCAGCCCTTGAAGAAAGAGATCTGTCTAAACTTTCTCTGGATGATCTACTAAGTAGTCCAGTGGCATATGAGATGAGAGTCAAACCCGAAGAAGGTATGACTCATGTTACCAAGGAAATGGAATTCAAATCCATGGACAAACTGAAAATTTCATAAGATAGTGGTGGTGAAGATGTTGAGTAAAAATAAATTCTTTCTCTTATTTCCAAGATGTTGGAGAAGGGAAAAGGAAAATTTAATGGAAAGTTACCTCTGGCATGCTTTCACTGTGGAAGAGTTGGGAACATTGCCTCTCAGTGCCAAAGAAAGTTTGATGATGATGAAAGTGAAGAAGAATACATTGAGAAGCCTCGGAAAAGGTTTTTCAAAATGGGATACTTCAAATATGGAATGAAGATATAGAAGAAGAGTTTTTTCTGTGAAGAGGAAGAGGATGATATTGAATTCTCTGAATAAGAAGAACCTTAATTTTAAACTAGAAACCATGCTTCCATTATGGCTACCATTGAAAAGTTATAACCCTCTATTTATAAAGATAGAGACAATCATATGACTCATAATTGTGATCCCTAGTTGAAAATTAAGGATTCCTTTTCAAAGATTGAGAACAAATGAAATATATGTGGTAAGTGGAAAGAAATGGTGAACGAATCATCAGAATACGTGGATGATCTTGAAGATGAAATTAAATGACTAGAAGAACTAGTGAGAGTTCAATATTCAATCCATGAAAGCACAGACAACACTGTGGAATTGAAGTTTAGAATTTAAGAACAAGAAAAGGTCAAAATGACCTTACATCTAGACTGGAAGAGAAGTCCAAAACTATTGAGGGTCTTGAGGAAGAAGTTGTTACTCTTATGAGTAAACTTGAGTATCGATCAACCACAAATGATGGTAAAAAGAAAATTCATTTTGGAATATTTTTAGATGTAGAGTTACTGGAAAGAGCCAAGTGTGGTTCAGATGGGGTTGGAAAAAGCTTGAGTGATCAAAGACCTTCTTTCATGGGAAATAGTAGAATTGGCTATGAAGTTGGGCCATCAACTGCTGGAAGTGAAGAGAACCAAAAGAAAGAAGAGATGAAAGTTGGACATGTTGAAATGTTGCCTGAAGTTCTGAAAAATAAACCCTCAATAAAAACTAAAAGAAGAACTGAAGATTATCCTAAATCTTTCAGATATGACAGGCAGGAAGAAGGCCAGAGGATAAATTTAAGTGAGAAGACATTTCCCCTCATGAAGTGTCAGTTCTGTGGCTATCTGGGTCATACCATGTCATATTGCAAAGAGTAAAGGAGCTACATGAATGGGGAAGATCTGGGAAGTCAAAAAAAGAGACCAATTTCATATCCTCCATCTTATAGAAGAAATAGCTTTTATGGTTACTATTTTTATTGTTCTAACTTTGGCCATAAATCTATGTATTGCAAGCAGAGGTACAACAGGAGAAATTCATACAACTCTTAGAGACAGGCCAGTTTTTACCGTCCTGATGGTGTTGTTCTCACAAATATTTTTTCTCCTATGGAAGAATATTATGGGTATGAAGAATCAGATTATGTGGAGGAAAGTATTATAAGGCCATCAGTATCCTATAATCAATATAATATCACATGGAAAGAAAAAATGGAGATCGAGAAATCCAATCCTACAAGAAGTAGCCCTCAAAGCTACAAAGTGCAGCAACACCTGGATTCGTGATAGTATATTCTCTTCCCATATAACGGTAAATGATGACCTTTTGAAGAACATTAAAAATAAGGTTGATGGAACAGTGAGGTTTTTTAATGATGGTTCTTTGAAGATTAAAGGCAGTGGGAATACTGCTCTCGCCAATGGAGAGCTAAAAAAGACTGAAGTTCTTTATGTGGACAGTCTACATCGCAATCTCCTCAATGTGAGTCAACTCTGTGACTCAGGGCTCATAGTAATTTTTAATCAAAAAGGCTGCACTATAAAGGGAAAAATAAGGAATTCTCTTATGAAAGGCTATAGAACAGATGGAAAATAATATCAGGTTGACATCAAAGTGAACTCCTGCTATTTGTCTATTGAATAAGAAAACAATTCATGGCATCGAAGACTAGGGCACATTAACCAACAAGATATGGAAAAGATATCTAGGCTGAAGATATTCATGGATATCCCCATTCTAAAACATGAACGGGAAAAGTCTTGTGATGCTTGCATTCATGGGAATTTGGTATGTAGTTCTTATCGGCCAAAGAAGAAAAGGGCATTGCATCTTCTTGATCTCATTCATATAGACGTATGTGGCCTAATAAATGTTGCTGGAACTCATGGATAAAGGTACTTCGTCCTTTTCATAGATGATTATAAAAGAATGGCATGAGTAATGGTTATACATAGGAAACGAAAAGTGCTTGAATGCATGAAAACATATCGTTGAATCGTAGAGAATGATACTGGATGAACAATCAAAGTGTTGTGATCAGACAATGGAGGGGAATACACATCCATTGAATTTTAAAACTACCTAGAGAAGCATGGGATACAACATGAGGTATCTGCCGTGAGAACTCCACAACAAAATAGAGTTGTTGAGCACAAAAAGCGATAGATGAACAACAAGGCAAGAACTATGATTATTGAGATTGGTATCTCTCGCCATTACTGGAAGGAAGCTGTTGAAGATGCAGTGCACATTCAGAATCAAATAGGGCTTTATATGGGAGAAATGGAGACACCATATGAATTGTGGCATGGAAGGAAGCCTTCCCTGAAATAATTTCGTGTTTTCGGAAGCAAATTTTTCATCCGGAATAAAGAAGGAAATCAAGGTAAGTTTGGTGACAATGCTGATGAAGGAATTTTTCTTAGGTATCCAACAAATTGAAAAGCTTACAAGTGTTTCAACAATAGATTATGTAGGATTGTGGTAATAAGTGATGTTAAGATAATTGAAGAGAAAACCACAAATGCTTCAAGGACGTCATATGATGATGTGATAGAAATTAAGGAAGAAAGTGAATGTGGATAAAATACAAATATAGAAATAGAGGAAGTTGTACAAAACACTCAGTAGTCACATCATGATGTTGACTCAGAAGAAGAATCTGAAGAAAAAACTGTGGGTGGAGAGAATGCAACTGAACCACATAGAAGAAATCGTAGAGCTGAGATTGATCCATATAACATAATTGGGGATAGGAGTGCACCCACTCAAACAAGGAGGATGATAAATAACACGCAATCTGCATTTTTTTCAATTGTGGAGCCATCCTCATTCAAAAAAGCTGCAAAGGATGAATCTTGGGTGAAATCCATGAATGAAGAGTAGGATGAGATTGACAAGAATCAAACATGGGATCTTGTCCAGAGACCTGAAGGTCACAATGTGATTGGTACAAAATGGATCTTAAAGAACAATTTTGATGAGCATGGAAGTGTTATTAAAAACAAGGTACAACTCATATGTAAAGGATACTTCCAAATTGAAGGTTTTTATGATGAAGAAACCTTTGCTCCAGTGGCTAGACTAGAGTCAATCAGGTTTTTCCTTTCCATGGAACTCCAAAGAGGATATAAAGTGTATCAAATGGATTTCAAGACAACATTCTTGAATGGTTTACTCTAAGAAGAATTCCACATTGAACAACCCATGGTTTTTTTTCTTGGTACTGATGAAACAAAGGTCTGAAAACTGAATAAAGCTATGTATGGTTTGAAGCAGGAACCATGAGCATGGTATTCCTAGTTGGACTCATATCTCAAGAAGCTGGAATTTAAAAGAGGAGGAGTAGACCAAAATCTATATGTGAAGAATTCTCCGTAAGATCAGTTCATGGTTCTAGTCTATGTCGACGACATTATATTTGGTGGCAGCAGGCAGAAATCAGTGGATGAATTTTCCAATCACATGAAATCAGAATTCAAAATGTCTATGATTGGGGAGATCACATATTTCATGGGAATGTGGGTGATTCAAATGTAGGATTACACTTTCATTGATCAAGAAAAGTATGAAAGAGAGCTTCTAAAGAAGTTTAATATTCAAGACTCAAAACCAATATCAAATCCGATTGTAGTTGGAACCAAACTTGGAAAGCATGAGGATGGGGCATTTGTAGACCCCACTATGTACAGGAGGATAATTGGGAGCCTACTGTACCTGATAGCGACACAACCAGATATTGTCTTTGCAACCTATCTAGCAGCCCGCTTTCAGAGTAATACAAGAGAGGAACATATGACAGCAGTAAAAAAATAATCATGAGGTATATTCAAGGTACTCACAGTTGTTTCTTATACTTTGCTGCAGGAAGAGACAATGAATTATCAGCATTTTCTAATGCTAATTGGGCTGGTGATGTAGTGGATAGAAAGTCCACCAGTGGTGGAGCATTCTATATTGGGAATAAATGTGTTGGCTGGTTGAGCAAGAAACAATAAAGTACTTCTCTTAGTACTTCTGAAGGTGAGTATGCCTCCGCCACAAAGGAATGCACTTAATTTTTATGGATGAAGAAATAATTAACATATATTGGTGATGAGGTGAAACTACCAATGGTGATTTACTATGATGACACGAGTGAAATTGATCTTATGAAGAATCATGTTCAGCATTCTTGTACAAAACATATTGAAATCAGGTATCACTTTATCAAAGAAAAATTTGAGCAAGGCGTGATTATAATGGATCATGTGGGAACTGATGAGCAAGTGGTTGATATCCTAACCAAGCCACTGTCAGCGGCTGTGTTTGAGAAGAATCAGTTGAACCTTGGTGTTCATCCACATCCCAGTGTATAAGGAGGTTATGAAATACCCATCTCCCTAGTTATGTGAACTGTTTTTAATCTGTTTTTGGATGTGATACAAGTTTGTGGGGGAGATACTATCCAAGGGGAGTGCGTTTTGAGCTGAACAATAAAAAATTACCAATCTTTGGGTTTATTTTCAATGGGGGAGAAAGAAATAAATTCAGGATTGTCAGTGGACATGTAATGCTTCTGTGACACGATGAGAATTCAGTTTCGATGATAGGATGAGAAGGAATTCATTGTACATGTAATGCTTTTGTGACACTGTAAGAAACTTTCTTCGGCTTCATTGAGAATTCCAAAACACGGGAACCCAATTCAAGCTTCCTCTCTTGTTTTTTACACCGAGAATTGCTCATGTAGACTTAGAGTTTTGGATGAGTTGATCCTTTCATTTTAGGTTTGAATGTTGATGGTGATCTATTGAATTTATTTGGTGATTTCCAAAAAACCCAAAGGGGGATATTGTTAAAACCATGGCTGTTCTATGTAGGAATTGGAGTTTGGTTTGTTTTTGTTGTCAATCCTCAGTGGAAGTTTAGAATGTGTGCCAGCAAAGTGATTATGCAGTTCAAGCAGAAAACAGTATTGAAGGTGGTACTGTTTCCCAGTGTATGAAAAATTTTTGGGCCTCAATATTGGAAAATGAAGACATAGGTTATTGGAAAAAGGAAGTGCGCACAAAGAGGAAGTGGTTTGAAGAATATCGGGAGGCGGGAACGAAAAATCAAGGGATGCACGAAAAACAGTGGGTTTGCGTGAAAACCAACATGGTGCACGAAATAGAGGATCGAGGGTTATCGTGAAAATAGTGTTTTGTAATTAGAATGTCGAAAAATGGAAAAGGCATGGGCTACGCGAAAAATCTAGAGATGTGCACGAAAAACGATACCAGTGCGAGATATTATACACCAGATGAGATGTTTTATGTGCCACGTGGGGTTTTGCGCGTGGGGGTCTCAGATGCCTATAAATAAGAGGTGACCCCACTCATTATGTATTGTAGAAGACTCAGTGAAGATCTGAGTTCTGATGTGAATAAAAGGTTCGCATAAAGGGGGTTGCGCAAAAAGATCTAAGCTGCACGAAAAAGGTTCGAGCTGTGTGAACAATTCTGGCTTGCGCGAAAAATTCGGAGCTGTGCAAAAAAGAAAAGGTTGTGCGTAAAAAGATGAAATTGTGCGAAATATTTTTCCGCGCAAAAATCAGGTAATGTGTGCAAAAGTGAGAACTTAAGTGCAAAGGGTAGTTTCTGCATGAAATCAACTATTTATCCGATTTTCACTTTCTGATTTTCCAGTTTAGTGGTTTAGTGCATTCAAGTGCATCATTACCGGTATTCGATGCAAGTAGAGTCTCATGCTAAGCAGAGGAAAATACTTCAATACAAATCTATTGAAGAGACCTTCACGTCTATGAACATAATGGGACTTCATCAAAGTATGTGAGCCAGGGGGAGTCAACGGGAGTGACCCGAGGGACGCAGTGAGCTATCCCTGAACTTTTGTAAAGGTAGTGAGCCTGGGACAGAGTGACTGTTCCCAAACCATTGTAATCCACAACGAGTGAAGAATAGTGAAATTTTGTATGACCGAAAACCTATCAGCATATACTCCTTGGACGTAGCCCTTAGTGGTGAACCAAGTAAAAAAGTGTTATGTCATCTCTTTGCATGTGAATGTTTTATTTATTCACATATTCATCATACAAGTTAAACTAGTTTGTACCAATGTGGGAACAAGATCCGTCAGTTTAGAAGAAAAACGTTGACACCCTGATTCACCCCTCCCCTCCCAGGGTGTCTCGGGGTCCTACATAAACATCCATGTTCCTTCTTTGATTCATCAGTATAGTTCAAAAACCCCTCTCTAATGCATGGTAGTGTGATCATGGGTGCACTAAAAAACCTACTTTTCAGTTTGTTGAAATTGTTTTCAAATTCTTCAGTCTAAAAAACTAGAATAACATCATTTTGAACTTGGTTAGTGGATTTAATATCCTTTAAAATAATATTAGAAATCATTGATAGTATCCAAAAAATATAAGAAAGTAATATATATCTAATTTATTGTGGTTATTTTGGGATAATTTTCAATAAATTTTATCTTTGAAGGATCCAACATTATTCCCTCACTTATAATTACATGTCACAAAAATGATACTCTTTGTAACTATATTTCACACTATATAAATTTGTAATAGAAATTATATATTTTCAATGTATTCAATACAATTCACAAATGATCTTCATATTCTTGTTTACTCATTGATGATATATGATTATCATCTATAAACACTACCAAAAAATGATCATGTTAATCTCTATATACTCCATCAATTAGATATATGAAGATAGAAATGGAATTGGTAAATCCTAATGGAACCAATAAAAATTAATATTTTCTATACCTTATATGGAAGGATATATTTGTCATTTATTCTATTTTTATCCTTAAAAATTATATCAAAATCAAAGAGGAATCTTAACAAACTACTGATATCCTAAAATTTGATCAAATTAATCATTAATGAATGGTGGAGGATAATTATTCTCAATAATTGTCTTCTTAAGTTCATGATAATCAATATGGAAACACATTGACACATATTTATTTTTTAAAAAATAATAGGTGCACCCCATGGAAATGTTCATGAATAAATGAATCCCTTATCTATAATTCTTCTAGAGTCTCTTATAAAATTCCTCCAACTCAATCGAGGAAATACTATAAAGATTACATAAAATTGGCATAAAGACATGTATGATTTCTATTGAAAAATCATATTAGTGGTTAGGGAAATACTAATACTTTATTAAGGAAATGGGTATATATATATATATTATTCCGTAATAATAGGCATATCTTTATTGTTGAGTTTCTTTTAAGTTAATTGAGATAAATACCCCTCATTAATAGGTAGTGATCCCTAGGTAAAATTTATTATTTACATTATAAGTTCATGTTTATCATCTCATAGATGGATGAACAAATGTTGATTCACAGTATCAAAGATGGCTTCTTTTCCGCAAAAATTGATATGGGTTCTATATCAATAGATCCAAACAATGACCAAAATCACATCATATTCAAATAGAGGGTGAATAAAAATATTTTCATGGATCATGTTCCCACTAAAATATTATATATATATATATAAAAGTTAGATGATATCATAATGAAATCATGATTTTTCTATGATAATTTATCATCTATTTTTTGAGCTTGTGATGTGATACTCTTTTCAAATTCAATAGTTATAAAAGAAGGGGTAGTGCCTAAATCAAATAATTAATTTTCAATTCTATAGTGGCTGATAACTATTACTTTATACACTTATTTATTGAGAACCACTTAAGAGATTGTGATCATGTGATATTTCCCTTTATCTATTGTATAAAGGGGTTCTTGATGATGATTTTCATCCTTAACCCATGAATTGGTTCACTACTGGGAATAATTCCCATGCTAATTGCAATTGAAGCGTTGGAATGTGGGTGGTGTAATTGGTTAATATTTCTCTCAATTCCTTTCCTTGGTTGGACTCTTTATATCTCATCGATATTTATTTTCTTTATGGCCATAGTTTCTACACTCAAAATATTTACCATTACCATGAAGTATATTTTCCTCATGCTTCTATTGATGCTTTTTACATGAAGGGAGATTAATTTTCTTTCCTATATGGGTTTTATTTTTATAATTTCCTTGTAACTCTGTCATTCTCTTACTTTCCCCAAAGTGATTAGAATAATTTTAGTATCTACTCAATATTTATTCCTAAAAAACATATCAAATTATTTCTTCATTTATACTATAGACTCTTATATATAATGCCTTTTCAGAGACATAATTTTAAGCCACTTAGTAAATGGTGAATTTTACTTCCAGGTTTGATGATAAAACCATAATAAAACTTTGAATTTCTTTTAAAATGTTCTTCATTCAAACCAATATAATCGTCACCCTACTACTTTATCTTAAATAAATAAAATTATATTTTTAAGAGAATGGTTCTGAAAAAGTAATTAATAAAAAATACATTTTTAAACACGTCCCATTTTATGGATCTTATTTCTACATTCTCTAATATATTTTTAGTAAGGGGGCTCCATTAATCCACTTCAACTTACAAATTATAAATGTCCAACACAAAATTTTTCATTCTTTTAGCACTGGAGAAGAAAAAATATATTTTCATTGGAACTAATCCATTACTCAAATATTATTTCATTAAGGACCAACTAAAGGAAAGTGGAGGTTCCCACGTCAATGAATGAATGATAAATTCATCATTCATTTGATCCTTTGAAAGATTTTCATGATTCATATACATATAGAGTTTTGTAAAAATTATAAAAATATTCGTCATTTCATACCTCATTTCATTCTATTTAACATGATATAAACCCTTTCATTATATTCCACATTGATTTTTAACACAATTACTCTTAGTTCAAACCATTTACAAAAAAACATAGTATAATAATTAAGAATCATCACTTAGATTGAGAAATAATATAATACTTAAAACCATTGTAAATATTTTCTATATTATGAAACCTTTTTTTAACCTTTGACACCTTAAGTTTATCATATATCACTTTTACTTCATAATATGTTTTCTTAAGTTCTTCCCTTACATTCTTCATAACATAATATCTAAAAATAACTAAATCATGCTTTGATACAAAATGAGGGGTTCTAGGAATTCCACACACACACACACACATATTACATCATTTAGATTAATTTTCAATACATATCACAAATAAACATTCCCAAGAATCATAATGGTTTGATTTATTTGGAGACTAAATTAAAAACAATATGATTTAATTAAAGATATTAAACATATACTAAATATTGTATCCCATATAGAACTCTTCTTAGATATATCCTACTTAAAGGCCTTTTATTTAACCTAGGGAAATTTGATCATAAGAAAGAGTGATATCAAATGATCAGAAAGGGTAAACATTGAAGAAATCAATAAAATATCATAAGTTAATAAAAATATAATAATAAAAGTATGATAGCATGGTCATGAATTATAAAATTCATAAAAAATCTATCATAGATCCCAAATCATCATTCCTATTAAAAAAAATTTCATAAGAAAAGTCATGAGTCATAAGAGTGTGGAAATATAAATAATTTATCATGATCCATGACATCAAATCATACACATAAGAACATGTCATAGGAATTTGGAACAGTCATATTCATATAAAATCATTTCATTTGTCATGGATTTCTACCAACACTATCATAACAATGTGGAAAGAGTCCCATGGTGGATTCGGTTCACTCCCTATTCCCATTTCATTCAGGTGGATAGATACCCATATTATATTAGGTTAACTCATTATTCCATTTCATATTATATAATTATACATAAATAATTACCTATTGAATATTAGGAATATATAATTATTTTATTATTAGTCACATAATTAAAACAATAAATAAGTGTTCCATACGATCATAAAAAATTACATCATTTCATCACTTGTTAATTAACTAATGGGGAAGAAGTGGGTTTCATGAAATAATGATTAAAACAACATCATCATAAGACATATTGGGAAAGATATTAGATTTTATTATAATATCATATCCCTCGTGAAACATAAATATCCTTAAATTATGTTTACATAGATTATAAAAAATTATACAAGTCTTAAAAATATTCTTTGAAAATCAAAAGATGATAATTACTATGGTAAATTATAAAAAATAAAAAATTTCAACAAAATGGGAAGAAGATATTCTTTATATAACCCTTGAAACATATAGAGGAAGTAAAATCATGAATAATGTACATGTTGGTTGGAAAATATGTTAGTTTCTTATACATTAAAAAACATTCATTTCATGCTTTTATAAAGTGACATAATTTGTTCTCACATAAAAACTTTGAGAAGATTAATTTTAATTACTTGTAGGGAAAGTAAAATGTGGGATAAAAAATATTATCAAAAAATTATTTTTAGATAAAAAATTAATTAAAATAATTTTTAATAAAATATATTTGGATGGTAAATATTTTTTACCATAAAAGAGAAATAATCTTGGATATTTGTAAAAACATTATTTTGGTCATTTTGAGTACCAAAGATGGAAAAGTAGAAAGAATAAATAAAATCACAAAAAAATATAAATGATAATAAATTAGAAGATATTTTATAGATATATAAAGATATATATAGAGATTGAAATAGAATAAAATTTCCCCAATGGATATTTAAACATGAACAACCCTGATTAAAAATGAGATTGTAGCATAAACCCTTGCCTCATGTCCCGAATTTATTCATACACACTATAAAATCTTTATAATAAATTTATATTTATTATAAATATATATTCGAAACATATTCATACTTATACTACTATATATAATTTATTCATAATTTATAATCACCCATTTAATTGTAATTCTCCAGTAAAATGAACATTTTTCGTGTTGATTGTTTCATTTTGTGTGCTTGATTCAGTTTGGAAATTATATTAAATTAATATTTTTTATGGTTTAATAATATATGGAATCATAATCATTTAATAGATATAATATTTATTCATTATATACAATTTTATAAAAATCCATGTTGGGTGGTGGTGAAAATTAATTTCATCACTTCATGGAGGTGGTAGTCTTCACGTACACACAAGTGATGCTTTAATTTTTCAATGGATAGAAATAAATGAATGAAAATGAAAACTTATCCTCAAAAATAATAATTAACTCCTAAATATCATATATATTCATAAATTATATCAAAAGAACTATCATTATGAACTGTTGATGAAAAATGAAACATGTGTGAAGTATAGTGTGAAGCATGGTGAAATGTTAGAAAATAAAAACTCCTAAAAAGGGTTACAATATAAAATATAAAGTAAATAACTAAAAATGGATTTGAAAAATGAGAGACGTCATAAAAATATAGTATTATTTACTCTCAATGAAGGAATATTTCATTCTATAACTTTCAAGGTCTTGGAAACTCTCCCATGACCACAACCCTTACACTTTATAGTGACCGACAAATGTTTATTGATTGATTTAGTTGAAACCAAAAATGAAATTTAAAAACTATATATTGTTAAAATGTTATTAAAATGGATTTAAATTTACCTCATAGACCTCCCATGAATGTGATTTATAGAGTCATTGGATGTTAAAGGATGAAAATATTAAACTTCTCTCATGTGATAGAAGTCATCAGGAAGTTTCCGCATAAGTAAAAATGAAATAAACTACTTAGTCCCTCTTAGTTCTGTATTAGTACACATCATATATAACAATTATAGATATATGATGTTTTTTTAGTATATTTATATTCATATTTCTAAAAAAAATTATTGTTAGTGACTTCATCACTATTTTGGAGCCAGATGAGAAAATTGGAACTAACTTCATCAATATAGACTCTACTAGGTTATCCTCAAAAATTAAGAATAATACCCAATTTAAGTCTCTATTTTTAGTAATTACTTCAAATATAGTATATAGTCTAATAATTTTAATCATTGTATAAACTTGGATGGATTATTTATCAAGGAAGATGATAGGATTCATGTTATCGAGGCCTCTGGATTCACTCTCCCTAAATTCCACTCTAATAAAAATCCTATTGTGGATGATATTTCTACCATCCAGATATGGTTATCACCCATCCCATTAAATTTCAATAATTCATTTCATTTCATTCATTAATTTTGGAGGTGATCTTGAATACTTGGAGAAACATACATCTTTTGAATCCACGTCCAATTTCTATGTATAAAGATGGAATAACCAAACTTCCTCTTAAGGGGGTCGAGAAAAGATTCATTCAACACATTTGATAATGAAATTAAGTCGATTTAATACCATATTTTACACATTAAAATTATTAATAAAAAATATTTTGTCTCTTCTCAAAATGAAATTCAATCCTTTTCTATGCTTGATGATTTATTAGTCCTCAAAGAGATGCTGGCTCAAAATCAATATAGTGACATATGGATATAAGATGGTGGAATAAACTCAAAGATCTTTAATTACATGTATAAGGATAAATTGTTTTATTGATAAATCACTACCCTCACCATTTATGTACGTCTATTATCTTCTTAAAATGAAATTTAAAATATTATGGTTGAATACTTTCAATTATTTTACTATGATGATTGGGATAACAACACCTTTATGTGGTCTGGAAATATTATCCCCAACCGTGAAGATCAAAAAAATTATAAACTAATCAATTCCACCTAAAAATGATATTTAATCATAATTTCTATCTTGGAATATTTATATTGTTTTAGGTACTTATGGGTTCACAAATAATATTTTTTGTTCTACTGGCACATTATGTATAATTCGGTCACCAATTATATGACGTAATTATTCAGTCACGCATCTAGTTCATATGGAGTTGAATCTAACATCATTACCAAGATTCCCAAGAGATAAAGTGTTGTGGACATTAGGGATTTTAGGTTGGTTACAATTGGAAATATTATTTCCAATATCATTACTAAAATAATTTCTCTATGTTTGGGTAAATTTGATAAATATTTTCTCATCCAAATAAGTTTGTATTTCTTCATGGGTATAAAATTTGGAACATATTCTTATGTAATTAATAATTTTCGATCATCATGTAGAATAAATTGAATGATAGAAACATTTACCTTAATTTTATATCTATAAAACATTTCACATGATAAAATGAATCATCATTCTTTCCATCCTCAAGAATCATGGCTACCCCCAATGCCATTATCAATTTGATTAATACCATTATCAAACGTTTTAGGATATTTATCCTCATCATTGAATCCTCTATAGTATTTTTCAAATGTTCTAGAGGGTTTAATAATGTACATATACTATTGGGAATTATTTTTTCTGCTTCATGATTATTATTTTAGTAGTTGACATAATGATCTTGTTCGATATAATGAAAGGAATTAAATTAAGGATTGAAAAAGGATTTCCATCCCCTCAATCTCTTTTATGTTGATAGAATCCCAATTTTCAGGTATTACTTTGGATAGACAATATATTTTAATAAAATCAATCTTTTCTTGTTATGAGGAAGTGTTCAGGTAAGGTATAATCTATTAAAAATTCTTTTTAGTCATTCAGTATGGGATGAATTTCTCTAAAACATAATATTTCCAAAACACATTGTGTAATTAGTGGGAACCTTCAATTTATTTATATTTTTGTGTCTCTATATTAGGGTAAGGTAAAATACGGATACCTAGAGAGTATATATTTTAGGATCACCAATAAAATGGTATATTTGGAAGGGAAAACTATTTTCCAAGCTATGAGTATTTTCATGGTCAAATTTATTGTCACCTCTATATTTTATTATGGATTATATATGTATATATGGCCTATAATCCTAATAAAAAATCATAAATAATAATTTTAATGTTTATTTAGACTTGATATATTCATGAAATGAAACTAATTACTGTGGCATAGGAATAATACATCAAATACATTGACTATGGGGGTTGGGAATCAAGGATCTCAGGATCTTTAATGAGCCACTTCTTGACAAATTCACATAGAATATTATAATTTCCAATGATGATTTCCTATATATTCTTTCAAATAGGTTCATAACAGATCTACTAAATGGTCCTTACTCTTACTTATCCACCTTTATTGGACCACTACCAAACACTATTATAATGATCTGATGAATTTATTTACATGGATTAGTTTAGAACATTCAAATATAAATTTTTTAATTTCCCCTTGTCATGAATGTAAAACTAATAGAGGGTGTGGATATTCCTCATAAAATGTATCATTTTACTATTTCATAGATGAATTATATTTTTGATCATCTATATGGAATTTTACCTTCACATATTTCACAAAAATATACCAATCTATACTTCAATTTATTGGTATATCATTGATTATGGAATAAATAATATGGGTCAGCTGAATTATAGGGAATTATACATGAAAATTTTGAGAGAAAATTTAATTTGCTTATATGAATATAAAACATTAGGAGACCCTTAATCCCACCATCGAGATCACCACTACTCTGGAGAATCTAGAGTGGTCAACTGCCTTTGCATTATCTACTTCAGAAAACTGGGCTACAGATTTACTCAGTAGGTTAATTTTTTTCTATGTCTATAAATCATTAACCATCTTTTATTACCTATTATTTTATCTATAATATATGGGAGTATCTTTAGGGTCTATCCGAAATACAACTACCCCTAGACAACCTCTCTAAACAGATGATATCCATTACTAACTAAACTCATAGTGAGTTAGTTTTTAATATTATTGATATAAACTATTCTTTTATAATTTATTACACATGTTTTTAAAGGAATGTTCTATATTTTGAGAATAATTTTCCAAAATTTCAAGTTTGTATCACAACTATTCACAGTGATTTGATTTCCACCTCCAAAATTCACATAGGTCTGATATATAATTATTTTTCAAAAATTATCTTATTATGTTTTTTTGTATACCTTGAAGGAATAAAAAATAATTTCAGATGAAATACATCCACTAGATTCCACCAATTCCATCATGTATCAAAGTTAATGTTGATATAGTGGCTTCAGGTGCACCTGGACCCTTGGGGTTATGGCAGTCTCTTCCGTACCCATAATGGTTTCCTCAATTGATACTTTTATTAATATGTTTAGAATTGAATTTAATTTGAGGTTTAATTATGGGATATGATTCATTCAATTAAATATTTTATCATTCATGGTGGGTAGATCATCTATACTAAATCTGACTCAACACTAATTATGGATGTGGTGAAGGCCCATTCTAGAAATGTTCCATGGATAATACATCCAGCCTAGATTAACTATCTTCAATCCCCCAATCAATATATCTTAAATGTTACACAGGAATATAAGGATGATAATCAATAATTTTATGCCCTATTTAAAAGAGAGATAGTGCAGGTGAGATCGATGTCATCTCTTATGATCCCTGATTTCTACAAAACTTTTGTTAATGTGTATGTGCATGTTGGAATTCACACTCACCATTATAAATCCCCCTTATAATTACAATTATCATAATTCTTATAATATTTTTTTATTGTGATTTATTATCTTCTAAAACATTATGATATTTTAAGATTGATATAGAAGATTTGGAGAATAATGAAGAAGACATAAACTTCAAATAAATTAGTTAAGATAATTACTTATTCTTTTAGTATCTTCCTTTGGGTTAAACCTAAAACCCTCTATGTTGGACATTCAGTGAGGTAACATACTCTAAAATTTGGGAAGAAAATTTGGTAATATATTTTTTCATGTCCTGTCGGATCTAGAGTTCTCAAAGTGTGTGAAAATCTGATAAAAAGATTCTTGCTTTCATCAGGGGTAATAGTTTAACCTTTTTAAATATTCATGGTTTTAAAATATTATAAATTCATATTCAATGGAATGTATGACCAAATGGGAAAAATTTTAAATATCATATGTAGTGAAGTGTAAATCTACTCATCCATTCATATTAAATAAAATACTGATAATTGAAGTCTTGTTTCATATTCTAACTACCTCATTAACCAATTTAACCATTTCTAGGGGAACAATAGTTTTTCCCACATATCAATTCATTCTGGATAAAAAAATAAATTAAGATTGTTCCAAAATATTTATTATTATAATTAAAAATACATAATCCAATTTACCAGATTAAATCCATAGAGGTGGTATAAATTAAATATAATATTTTCTCATAAAAAAGGGTAAAAATATTTTTTCAATAAAAAATAAATTTATTTAGCTAAAAAATTGATTTATTCAAACTCATTTACTAGAAATATACATTATATTAAATTAAATTTACATGTTTCAATGTATTATCTACAAATTTCATTATAATATATCTTCAATAATGACTGGTTTAATAAAAAAACACATTACCCCTATAGATTCAATTTTTATAATAATATATTTTTTACATTAAAATTATATTCTATTTATTTATAACCATTTGATACTCAATTTATGATTAATTAACCATTTATATATATCTATAAATAATTTTTTTATAATTTCATAACTCAAAATTATATAAATTAACTTTTAAATAAAATATATAATAAATTTAATTTTTTTAGAAAAAAAAATATATTTATCCAAAAATAGACTAACATTCATTATCATTTCTCAAATATTTCGAAAAATAATTATATTTTTTTATAACATGAAGTATTTTAATTTCCATTCAATATCTATTAACATATTTCATTTCATATTTTTAATAAGGTTTTCTACATTTATGTTTGGAGTTTTTTGCATCTCAAGATGTCAAACACATCGAATTTCTTACACCGATGTATATTTAGAAAAAATAAGGGTGTTACTAACGGATCATGACATAACCACATAATAACCCTCAATACAATATCATCTCCCATCACTAACAAGATCCAATTATTGAATCATGGTATATGATAAATTGAATATCAACTAAGTGTCTTCATATTCTTATTCTAGAAATAACTTCTAGAATGACTTCACAATTTCAAATTTATCTAAGTATGGTAACATATGTAAGATAATTATTTTCTTGAATATCACTAAATTCTTCCATCCTTTTACATTTTTCTGAAGGCTTATTGAAAATTATCATTTTTATCTTGTATTTTCTTACATAATAATATAAAACTTCTTACTTTTTCTCAAAAAACAAACAATGGACTAGAAAATATATTATGTATCAAGAAAAAATATATTATTCATATCGTTCCATTACTAAAAATTGAAATATATCGGGTAAATATCATATTCATATTTCCAAATATATTATTTATCTTCCCAAATACGATTTTATACATATATTACCTATCTTTTTCCACATTTTAGATCCCGAGACAAATATATTACTCATTATCTCAAATATGTCATCATCTCCCTGACGAGCCCTCCTTTTCCAATTATAATAAAATATAAATATATTACATATTAAAAATACATTATGTTTTACCTTGTGAAGTATTTTATTATACATTTTAATGCTCATTTCTAAAAAACACTATATAATAAAAATATAAAACATATCACATTTCATTGTATAATTTTTAAGGAACATTAATAGAAACATATGTTACACATATTAAGAAAAATCCATGATTTTGAACAATTTTTATCCTCATTAATATATTACATATCATGGGGTTTCATTTGGACTTAAATGATATCTTACCTATATATATATATTCCAATTTACTCACCAAACCTGTAAAAACAGATTTTTTTATAATTTTTATATAGAACTTTAAAATTAATCTAAACCCATTTCAAGTGTAACCAAACTATTCCAATGTCATATTAACCAAGAAAAAATATTATCCAGTGATTTGCATTAACTTCTTCATCTTCTAGTATACTCACCATTCTTTCCCAAAAATAAAATCTCTAAGAAATCAAATCTCAATGATTTTGAACAAAAATATTCCATAGGTAGCACATAGTTTTTTTTGGATGACTACAAATAAAATACTACAATACAAAATTGTTTAGAAATTGATTCTACATAGCTTTAATACATTGGTTTCTAATAATTTTAACACTTCAACTTATCAATTTTGATACTAAATATCACACCCTATAGATTTTTTGTAAACATTATCAAGGATATAATACTAAAAAAAGATCATGATAAAAATCAAGGACATAAAAATGATTAGATAATTTTAACTCCCCTTTATGAAAACATTTCATATTCTTTTTGTTTTCACTTAAATAGCCTTGAAATTCATGACACTATATTTTCCTCCTTAAAAATAAAATCCAAAGAATGCCACTAGAAATGAGGAAATAAAAATTTTTCCTTGTTTTATTGATATCAAAAATAATAAGACCTTATTTATATTACACTTATCAAATTATTTGTGAACACCGATTTCTAGAATTTCACTTGTTAAGATGTTCAAACATCATTGTTATTAATAGATCTCCCGCTAGTTTAATGAAATAATTTCATTTGATGAAGAGAGACTAGACTCCCCCTACTTTTGTATACATAAAGTATCCTTATAATTTATATCTCTATCCACTAATTAATCTCTATTTAATTGATAAATATAACTTGTTAAATGTAATTCTAGATTAATCATTCATGCTCAAAAAAATCCCAAAGCTGTGGATGAATTATGAAATACATTCAATGTGTTATCTTACCAATTAGAGTTGATCCATATAAAAATCCTATAATCCTATTGAGTTAGAACTCAATGTAGTAGATAATATATTAATCCAATAACTTCACTACTTTTTTTACACTTCACACACTTCCCTCAGCTACATGTTGTCAGCCCAAGGAACTCTTCCTATAAAATCAACCACATTACCAAAATCCCATTATTGAATAAATATAAATTAAAAAATGTGTTATTCGTAGTAGATATAAAAAATCAAATAAAATCTAGACACAATACATGATACTAATTAGTAAAAATATATTGATTTAACTTTGTTACGAACAGATTTCATCACTTATGTCACTAGGTGTACTTCCTTGTTTGATGGGGATACCACCTTTTCAAATTTTTCTCTATAATCCCCTTGACTTTCTATGACTAAAATTTGAATATTTATTTTTAATTATCCAGGAAATTAATCCATCTACATTATCCTTTGATATCCTACATACTATTAGTTGATATCTCATGTTTAACAAATTCATAAATAAAACAATTCTAATTTTTTTCTTTTTATATACAATAAAGGATGTTATCCTCCATATTAATATACTTATATAACTTGAAAATATGTTCTATTTTCACCAACACATTAATGGGGCCCTGATACCACTTTGGATACAAATTTTTATTTCTCTATTACTTCATATGTCACCTAAGTACATGTAATTCTAGTTGCAACAAGATATAAATTTAAATTCTTCCAATAATCTATTAGAAAATTGTAGAATGATAACATTTAAATTTTGTATTTTTATGAAACATTATAATGGTTTTTATCTCCCACAAAACCTAAAAAAATTATAAAATGTTAGTAACATTTAAATAAATACAAAGAGGGTAACCTTCCACCTTCCTCAAAACTGAGGAATAGGGTGATTCACTATGGACTACAGTTTTTCCTTTATCCTTCAATTTGGGATATATAATAAAATATTAATTAATTTTCAAATAATTAAATTTATCCTCAACTTCCTTGGGCTTGAACATCACATGATATCCCAGATTACAAACTCCACTTCCATAGGTAATCCTACTGATAAGGATATATTAAAGCATCTCTATAAGAAATTTTATTTCCTAAAACATCTTTTAAAAAATTTTATCCATAAAAAAATGATTAGGTTTGTTTATATATACCATTATTTGGGATTATTATTTCACATTAAAATTAAGATCATATGAACTTATCTCTCTTTTCCAAATAATCTTTTGGTTTTTCTATGTCATTTTTTATTTAAAATCATTTTTGTATCATTTTTTCAAAACTCGTTCATCAAAATCATTCTTTTCGACCAAAACTTGAAAAATATTTCTCAATGATATTTATTTTTCTTTATTAGACTATAACATCCTTATTTTAATGATCTCAAATCAATTTTATAACACTATCAATGAATTTTATTTTTTCTATTAGTAAGTGGTTTTTGATCAAAATAAAAATAAATACCTATGTGTGAAACTTACTATGGAAACCTATCAAATGTTTAGTATACAATATATGTAAAGAATTTTAACTATCTATAAAGGTAATGTAACTAGGTATAACCTACCATATGTTGTACTTCAACAAAATTATTGAAAACAATCCAAAAAGGGTTGGATGAGTAAATTATTTCCATTTCTAGAACCTATTTTTCATTAAAGATGAATCTAATGTGTGTTGAATAACCTACTATAGGTTGACCATAAACCTATCACATGAACAATCAGATTACCACATGAAATGTAAGGAAAAATTCCATGAATAACTACGTGTAGCTATATTTTTTTTAAATCGCAAGAAAAACTACATAACATGAGAAAAAAAGGAGTGCACGCAAAAAGTAATGAAGCTTACATGAGATAGAGTCAAGTGACCAAAAGAAGAAAAAAACTACCACATTACGAAATGAAGTAACAGTGAAAATATGTTGTCTCAACTGACCATTCCAACATACCATTGTAACGCCCCGACCCCAGCTACCCAGAGTCGGTGCATTACTTCGTAACATTGGCATGATCACAAAAGATCAAGTCTCGAAAGTCCGATTAGTTTAGTAGCCTTGGAAACACTAGATACATTCATAAGTCTTTCATTACATCAAAAAGTAAACAAACTATAATAACATGGTCTTCATAGTCCACAATCATATCCCTTTCTGACTACCCCTGCAGGTCACTCATAAATTACTTCTTCACATCCTGGAAAAAATATTAAAACATTGAAAGGGGTGAGCTCAGATGCTCAGTAAGGTTAAAAATATAGCGGAAGCTTTCATAAATAAACATTAACATTTAAGGCAATGTATAACTAAAACAAAAGCCTTTTTAAACTTGATCTTCAACATAATATGGAAAAAGTAAAATGAGATAATGCCATTTACTTCTTCACATGGATATTCTACTGGTCGAATAATCACATGCAATATCAATAACCACTTTCATAATGATGGAATGCATAATGCCAGACTATCATAACCACGTAGTCAAGGCCTCGTGCCAAGACCACAAATAAGATTTTGTCAAGGCCTCGTGCCAAGACACTTGTTTGTCTCATGAGACCTGCCGATGCATCGAGGAGCTATAGCGGGCTCCACCCGTCACTTATTAAGTCCAATGCATTCCTCATATGAATAGGTTTAAACATATCATAAACCATAACATAATCGTATCACATAAAACATGCATAAAGGAAACATAAAATTTTCATATTTCAATCACAAGATATAAATACAACACATTTATATAATAAAAATGCTTTCAAAACCATTTTCAATACCAAAATAAAAGAAAGGTAAAACATGGTATTTATTTTTCTTTTTTAAAAAAAAAGGTATGGCTTATAGAGGAAGCCGAAACTCAAATAATGGTCACGGCGGCGGAGAAGTCGTTGTCGCCGCATAAGTACGGAAATAAAAACATTCCCTTTTTGTCGTTTAGTAAAACGCTTCGTATAAAAAAGATTCCTTTTGAATAAACATAAAAGTCAAAGGGGTTTATACACCGTATAAAAGAATGTTTTGTATAAAACCAAATACGCCTCAATGAAAGGAGATTGAGGCGAAGTCCTTAAAAAGATCATTTTTAAAATAAAATAGATCTATTATGTGTATTCACTATAGGTACACATAAAGAAAGTAAAAATACAAAATAATACATAATAATATCATGACATAATTGGAAAGTATGAGATTAACCCAAAGAATGGATGTTGGGTTAAGAAGTTCCCTTACCTCGTGTCTGACTTGACTCAGCCGTTCTTTAACCTCCTTAATAATAAACTAGAGTTAATATATACCTTATTAATAACCATTTTCAATTTCATTATCCTTATTATATCACTTATTACAATGATATGAACATTATGTAGTTATTTAAGTTAATAACGGTCGTTTTGTCGATCTTTGGTACTTGAGTCAACAATAAACTTCTTATAATTACAAGTTGTTTATGTGGTAGAATATCCATTATCTCCAGAATTATATTCATGATTTAGATGTCATATATATCTTATATATCCAGTATATACATTCATTTATAATATTACGTAACATTTAGAGGTAAGAAATGAAATGCACCGTTCATGGAGACGGTAAGCCGTACGTACGCATGAAGGCTACTTTCATTTCAATTTCATATTTAATGGAAAGAAATCATAATGATATAAATGTATAATATAATTACAGTATAATATAGTGTATAATACCATTTACTCCATCCTTTATACATCCCACATATGGCATTAACGATTCAAATCACTTTGAGGGGGCGGTAGTCCGCACTTCCTAAAATGAAATTATCGTGTTTTACCCATAATGGAAATCATAAAGTATGCCATAAATGAGAAATACAGAAGCATAAGTAAAACATAAACATATTATATATCATATATAAAAATAGTGACATCTTAATGGCCACCTTTGAAGGTGTTATATGAGTGTTGAACAATCATCGTTTCGTGAGGCAGAAATTCGCCATCCACAGAAACCGTATGTTCTTTAACCATTAGATGTAGGTGTGTGTAAGTGTAGCTCGAATACTTCTTATAACAACATCCTAGTATATTTAGGATACTGTTTTTGTTACAAATGAAATGAATAAAAAGATTTTAGGGGGTTGTAGAATAAAAATAAAACAAAACAACATTAGAGAAGACATTACCTCAAAATCGGGTAACTATTTTTGATTTGAGCCAAAGGCTTACTTGGGAAGAGTTATGCCCAAAGTGAGGCTTCTAGGAGTAAGGTAGGGATGTTGGGAGAGTATTTGGGGAGAGTTTGGCCGATCCAAATGGCTTGAAGGTGTGAATAAGGTGGGAGAGGTGGGGGCCTTTTATAAGTGGAGAGGAGGGGCTCTTTTGGAAAGATTGAAATGTTACATTATTACACAATGCTTTTCGGATTCTAAAGGTCCCACACTTATATAATTAGAGGATAAGGTTATAAGGGTTCGAAATATCCTCATCCAATTGGCTTTGGACAAGTTTAAACCTTGTATTTTGCATTATCTTCCCATTTTTTTTAAATCGTTAAATAATGAGGTCATCGCTGCATCATCATTATGTCATAAATAATTTAATTTATTTAATGTATAAAAATTATAAACAAACTACTATGATGTAGGAAATATTTTTAGCTTTCTAATGAATATTTATAATAAAAATTTGGACTTTTGTAACCCCACTTAATAATTGTTTTAGTAAAACAACTCATGTTTGTGTCAATTTAATTTTAACATTAAATAAATATATATTAATGTCATTTTCCAACTAAAGTGGCTCCATGGGGTCCCCAAGTTGACCCATGGGTTGTCTTGGTCGGACATGACTCATCCAATAGGATTAGGACAAGTGTCAAGCTCATATCATATTATTAAAACATTGTTTTTACCTTAAACTACACTAATCACCTCTAATCGCGATTAAGAACTTAAAAGTTACTATTCACCAAAAAATTATTTTAATCTCATTGAACCAAATTTTACTTCTTAATGAAAACCATGTACATCGGATTTTTGAAAATCAAATCACAGAAGTGGTAATATTTCATTTTAACGAAAAATCAGTTTTTAACAACCACTTAGTGGTTTCACTATTCATCAAAAATTGAAGTTTTTCAGAATAAGGCCAAAATTTCACCCTAAGCTATAATTGATATTCCGAATTCAAAAATGATGTCTATTTTACAAAATTCCAAACATATAAGTTTTATTAATTAATTTTATTATTAATTCCCGATGTTACAACAAATAGCGTGTTTTTAAGAAACAATTTATATCAAAAGATTGGCAATTGTTTATGTCCAATTTCAATGTTAAATTAATTCTAATGACCACCATTGGATAAAATGTTAAAAATATATTCTAATTATACTTTAAAACCACTAAATAGTATAATTTATCACTATAAATTATTTTTATTTAAAAAGTTGTTTTAAGTATTTTTCACAATTCATAAAAAATTAGAAGTTCTCAGAAAAATACCAAAAATTCAACATAGGCTAAATTCGATATTACGAATACAAAAATGAAGTCCATTTTGAAATATAAAATTTCTATAATTTTAAAAAGTGGTTATTACTATTCATAACGGCTACTTTGATTAGTCGCGGTGTTTTAGAACTCGAAGTTGCGTACAATGCAAGCTATTGCATTATTGAATGAGAAGCGTATCGTGGAAGCTCGGGGTGTTACATTCTCCCCTCCTTCAATAAATTGCGTCCTCGCAATTTGAAATTTTTCTTGGAAAATAGAAAATACCTTTGTGGAAAAGCCACATCGGAAATAAGGTTAATAAAATTTAGTCTTAATAAGATGGAAATGGAAATAAGAAAGTCACCACCAAATTATGATCTCGATAAGGAGAACATTGGTGGAAATTAGAGACATATAATTGGAGGAAAAACGTAAATATTTGTAGGGAGTGATTGAGGTCATCATTCACAATCAACTGTCAAATTGAGGGCCTCAAAGCCTTCAATCTATGTTGATTTAAAATATCATCAGTTCAACAATACATAAGGTATTAGGATAACACATTTTTTTGATTTAATATCCCTTTACTAAAGTTTAAGAATTAATTTATTCATTGAAAAAGAGATAGGTATATATATATTTATGCTTGACAATTAGAGTTTCAACCTTCAACTCATCTTTCACTCAAAAAGATAATAGAACTCAAAAATATTATACTTATCCTAATTGTATAAGGTTCCAAATTTTAACAAATACCATTTAGATTAGAAAAACTATTTTGTAAAAACCAGGGACTTCACGTAGTCCAGTGGTAGGCGATTAATCCCAATCGCACTATGGTTGTGGGTTCGATTCCCGCAGCTTTATCCGACGCGATGGGTTGTCACTCGGTCTGCGTGTTTTCCTTTTTATAAATATCCAAAAATAACCTTAACAATAGTATCCAATGTAAAATATAATCCATTCCAACCTTTATAGTTTTCCAAAATACTTTTGTCCAACTCACAGTCCAGATTTTATGAGGAAGGTAAACATAATGAAGCTCTCTTTTTTCTGCGTAACAACATGTGAACACCTTCATCATGTATTCTTTTAAAACACTGCAACATACTGTATTACCATAAATCCTTATTGATTACATTCATGATCCCTTATTCCTTATAGAAAACTAGATATACTCCTTCTATCCAAAAATGTATACAAATCATTAATCAGTTTCAAGGATGTTAAGAATATCCAACATAATTTATCCAAATCAATCATGTCTTATTCCAAAATCACTATCTTGGTATCAGAACCATATTATGGTTTATCTTTCTCTCAACCATATATTTTCCAAAAATTTAACCTACTGTGGAGTCACTTTTCTTGGTTCCACACAATCTCAAGTCCTAGATGAAATAGTACTGCAGTACAATCATTATATACTCCATAATTATTATAACAAGTACATCATTGATACAACACTCAAATTACAAAATTCTTTAATAACAACATAAGAACTCTAATCATTCCTCCTCATTTGTGGTAGTATCATAACTTGATTATTATCCAATAACATCATTTGGGGCATACTCTGATGATTTGAACATTGGTTTGCGTAGTGTCCCCACTCCTTGCAGATGAAGCATTGTACATTTGAAACCTTTTTCTTACCCTTGCAGTCACGCACTCAGTGTCCTTTTTCTCCACACTTATAACAAACTCCCATTCCCTTCAGGAAAATTCCAAGGTGTTTCTTCCCACAGTTATCACATATTGGAAAATTCTTCTTTTCCCTCGTCCCTTTATCCATCATTCTATCTTCCATCCTTTTCTTCTCTTTCATCCCTTCAAATACATAAGACTCGGAGAATTCTCTACTTATCTTATTAACACATGATACTATTTATTCATATGTTGATAACACATGGAAGAATATTTCTCTTCTAAATGTTGTCTTAATACCATGAAAGATATGATCATTCTTACTCTTTGGATCATACGTATTGATGGAGTTCACCTTCCTTCTACTGGGCGCCATTTCTATACAATGCCATAAACTAGATGAGTTTATGAATCAAAATACATAATTCCATACTTATAAAATACTTAACATAAATTGAACTATTTATGGATATAATCCATAATCATAAAAAGGTTTTCTTTGAGGAAGTATATACTCATAACCGTTCATAGTGGTTTGTAAAGAAAACGAGAATTATCCTAAGCATATCCCCCGGGAGTGTCGTAACCAAGAGTGCAGCAAGGCCCGTTGTCGTGCACTAGTTCTCGTTCGAGTCTAGCTCAAAGCGGTGTTTTCGGGTTTTACCCCTAGGTACATCTGTGCCAGAGCCGCCTCTACTTGCTCGTATCCAGACAGGGACGTATTGCTCGGAAAACTCACAAAATCTCTACAATAACAAAATTCTAGGAAGTTCTTCTATACTAATCCTCAAAGTCTATCTTCGGGCTATGTGCTCTAATCAGAGTTTATCTAAATCTAGCTTCCAAGGTTAGTACTAAACTGCCTCTGATACCAACTGTAACGCCCCGACCCCAGCTACCCAGAGTCGGTGCATTACTTCGTAACATTGGCATGATCACAAAAGATCAAGTCTCGAAAGACCAATTAGTTTAGTAGCCTTGGAAACACTAGATACATTCATAAGTCTTTCATTACATCAAAAAGTAAACAAAATATAATAACATGGTCTTCATAGTCCACAATCATATCCCTTTCTGACTACCCCTGCAGGTCACTCATAAATTACTTCTTCACATCCTGGAAAAAATATTAAAACATTGAAAGGGGTGAGCTCAGATGCTCAGTAAGGTTAACAATATAGCGGAAGCTTTCATAAATAAACATTAACATTTAAGGAAATGTATAACTAAAACAAAAGCCTTTTTAAAATTGATCTTCAACATAATATGGCAAAAGTAAAATGAGATAATGCCATTTACTTTTTCACATGGATATTCTACTGGTCGAATAATCACATGCAATATCAATAACCACTTTCATAATGATGGAATGCATAATGCCAGACTATCATAACCACGTAGTCAAGGCCTCGTGCCAAGACCACAAATAAGATTTTGTCAAGGCCTCGTGCCAAGACACTAGTTTGTCTCATTAGACCTGCCGATGCATCGAGGAGCTATAGCGGGCTCCACCCGTCACTTATTAAGTCCAATGCATTCCTCATATGAATAGGTTTAAACATATCATAAACCATAACATAATCGTATCACATAAAACATGCATAAAGGAAACATAACATTTTAATATTTCAATCACAAGATATAAATACAACACATTTATATAATAAAAATTCTTTCAAAACCATTTTCAATACCAAAATAAAAGAAAGGTAAAACATGGTATTTATTTTTCTTTTTTTAAAAAAAGGTATGGCTTATAGAGGAAGCCGAAACTCAAATAATGGTCACGGCGGTGGAGAAGTCATTGTCGCCGCATAAGTACGGAAAGAAAAACATTCCCTTTTTGTCGTTTAGTAAAACGCTTAGTATAAAAAAAGATTCCTTTTTAATAAACATAAAAGTCAAAGGGGTTTATACACCGTATAAAAGAATGTTTTGTATAAAACCAAATATGCCTCAATGAAAGGAGATTGAGACGAAGTCCTTAAAAAGATCATTTTTAAAATAAAATAGATCTATTATGTGTATTCACTATAGGTACACATAAAGAAAGTAAAAATACAAAATAATACATAATAATATCATGACATAATTGGAAAGTAGGAGATTAACCCAAAGAATGGAAGTTGGGTTAAGAAGTTCCCTTACCTCGTGTCTGACTTGACTCAGCCGTTCTTTAACCTCCTGAATAATAAACTAGAGTTAATATATACCTTATTAAGAACCATTTTCAATTTCATTATCCTTATTATATCACTTATTACAATGATATGAACATTATGTAGTTATTTAAGTTAATAACGGTCGTTTTGTCGATCTTTGGTACTTTAGTCAACAATAAACTTCTTATAATTACAAGTTGTTTATGTGGTAGAATATCCATTATCTCCAAAATTATATTCATGATTTAGATGTCATATATATCGTATATATACAGTATATACATTCATTTATAATATTACGTAACATTTAGAGGTAAGAAATGAAATGCACCGTTCATGGAGACGGTAAGCCGTACGTACGCATGAACGCTACTTTCATTTCAATTTCATATTTAATGGAAAGAAATCATAATTATATAAATTTATAATATAATTACAGTATAATATAGTGTATAATACCATTTACTCCATCCTTTATACATCCCACATATGGCATTATCGATTCAAATCACTTTGAGGGGGCGGTAGTCCGCACTTCCTAAAATGAAATTATCGTGTTTTACCCATAATGGAAATCATAAAGTATGCCATAAATGAGAAATACAGAAGCATAAGTAAAACATAAACATATTATATATCATATATAAAAATAGTTACATCTTAATGGCCACATTTGAAGGTGTTATATGAGTGTTGAACAATCATCATTTCGTGAGGCAGAAATTCGCCATCCACAGAAACCGTATGTTCTTTAACCATTAGATGTAGGTGTGTGTAAGTGTAGCTCGAATCCTTCTTATAACAACATCCTAGTATATTTAGGATACTGTTGTTGTTACAAAATAAATGAATAAAAAGAGTTTAGGGGGTTGGAGAAGAAAAATAAAACAAAACAACATTAGAGAAGACATTACCTCAAAATCGGGTAACTCTTTCTGATTTGAGCCAAAGGCTTACTTGGGAAGAGTTCTGCCCAAAGTGAGGCTTCTAGGAGTAAGGGAGGGATGTTGGGAGAGTATTTGGGCAGAGTTTGGCCGATCCAAATGGCTTGATGGTGTGAATAAGGTGGGAGAGGTGGGGGCCTTTTATAAGTGGAGAGGAGGGGCTCTTTTGGAAAGATTGAAATGTTACATTATTACACAATGATTTTCGGATTCTAAAGGTCCCACACTTATATAATTCTAGGATAAGGTGATAAGGGTTCGAAATATCCTCATCCAATTGGATTTGGACAAGTGTAAACATTGGAGTTTGCATTATCTTCCAATTTTTTTAAATCGTTAAATAATGAGGTCATCGCTGCATCATCATGATGTCATAAATAATTTAATTTATTTAATGTCTAAAAATTATAAAAAAAATACTATGATGTATGAAATCTTTTTATCTTTCTAATGAATATTTATAATCAAAATTTTTACTTGTGTAACCCCACATAAAAAGTGTTTTAGTAAAACAACTCATGTTTGTGTCAATTTAATTTTAACATTAAATAAATATATATTAATGTCATTTTCCAACTAAAGTGGCTCCATGGGGTCCCCAAGTTGACCCATGGGTTGTCTTGGTCGGCCATGACTCATCCAATAGGAGTAGGACAAGTGTCAAACTCATATCATATTATTAAAACATTGTTTTTACCTTAAACTACACTAATCACCTCTAATCGCGATTAAGAACTTAAAAGTTACTATTCACCAAAAAATTATTTTAATCTCATTGAACCACATTTTACATCTTAATGACAACCATGTATGTCGGATTTTTGAAAATCAAATCACAGAAGTGGTAATATTTCATTTTAACGAAAAATCAGTTTTTAACAACCACTTAGTGGTTTCACTATTCATCAAAAATTGAAGTTTTTCAGAATAAGGCCAAAATTTCACCCTAAGCTATAATTGATATTCCGAATTCAAAAATGATGTCTATTTTAAAAAATTCCAAACATATAAGTTGTATTAATTAATTTTATTATTAATTCCCGCTGTTACAACAAATAGCGTGTTTTTAAGAAACAATTTATATCAAAAGATTGGCAATTGTTTATGTCCAATTTCAATGTTAAATTAATTATAATGACCACCATTGGATAAAATGGTAAAAATATATTCTAATTATAATTTAAAACCAATAAATAGTATAATTTATCACTATAAATTATTTTGATTTAAAAAGTTGTTTTAAGTATTTTTCACAATTCATAAAAAATTAGAAGTTCTCAGAAAAATACCAAAAATTCAACATAGGCTAAATTCGATATTACGAATACAAAAATGAAGTCCATTTTGAAATATAAAATTTCTATAATTTTAAAAGGTGGTTATTACTATTCAAAACTGCTACTTTGATTAGTCGCGGTGTTTTAGAACTCGAAGTTGCGTACAATGCAAGCTATTGCATTATTGAATGAGAAGCGTATCGTGGAAGCTCGGGGTGTTACACCATGATCTCAAGTGACCATTATTTTAAGTGAATAAATCATACCCTGTCTAACTTAGTAGTGGATTATCTTCAAAAATCCAATGTAATGTTTTTCTAATCATTAATTTAAGTGTTAGATCAATTAAATATGTATTGAATGATCACAAAAATCTACTTTTTGATGGGGTTATTTTTTAAGAAGACTAACTGATCGTGTGCTATATAATTCTAGGATATATAGATAATAAAAGAGTAATATACATATAGATCTATTTTACACATTGGATATGTTTATAACTCTTCATGAAAGAATGTTTTCTTGAACCTAAAATGAAACTTATTCAATATCCTCTCAAAGATAAATTCAAAAAATCTTTGAGAATTAATGATATTTTAATTGAGAATCAACATATATTCTCATATCTCATCTCCTGATATTTATTTTTATTCTTTAATTTAAATATTTATTTTATATTTATATATTTAACTTTCAACATAGTATCTCAAGTTAAACTAGATAGTGATGGAAACTAACATTCAAATATTTTTATTTTTACTCTCATGTATAAATGGGGAAGAAGTCTTATGTGACCTATAATTTCCTATGACACATAGCATAGTGGAAGAGGATTTTATTCTTTACTATCATAGTATATTTTTTTCAAAACTTTATACGGGTTTTGGATCGGTTTATTTTTTAAGAAACGACATGGAAGTTTTTCACTTCCAAGTGGATGAAATTTTGTCTTGTCTTAAGACTAAACACAATGTTTAATTTATTCTTTGTGGTATTCATTTTTATTTTCCCTACTTTAAATAATAAAATGGTATATATTTTACATAAAAAATATACTTTGATTGTTGGAATTCACTTGTGTTTATATATGTTTTTTCACTAGTATATTAGTATTAAAAGATAATGATATATTAAAATTATTTGACTATGTTTAGATTAAACTGTTGATAACATTTATGAAATAAAAAATTATATAATTCTATAGTTTTTTAAGTAAGTGTATTTTATAAATTGGGGTATTTAAGTTTTAAATGTTTTTAATATATATTTTAATTGGAAACTCAATCCCCCCCTCTTGAGTGTTTTACTTCGTACAACATTTGGTATCAAAGGATCTTCAAAATTTCATTTTATCATGATCTAGTTTTTTAAAAAGATATTAAAATTTATACTATATATAAATTTATATAATTTTATATAGTACTAATATCGAGGTATCTTCCCTAAAAAACCTTCTTATTATAATAGAAAAACATTTTCTCTGTGGAAAATGAAGATAATAATTCTTATTGAGGGCATTGGATTTTATATTAGGACATTAATTGTTGAAAATTATAAAATACCCAATTCTATAAGAAACATAAGGGATACTAATATAAAATATTTCTATGATTCAAACTATAAAGTAATAATTTTTTTATAATTTACTTTATGAGAAGATTAATTTAATATAATATCTACATGGACTAATTATTTTGAAATTTGGGAAACACTGGATGTTTCTCATAAAGGAACTTCAAATGTAAAAGAAATGAATTTAAATACATACACCATTAAATATGATACTTTTAGAATGAATTTTGATGAAACAATATTTTATATGTATATCATATTCAAGGAAATATTCAACTTTATTCATGCACTTGGAGAGACAATCACTAATAGAGATCATGTGATGTGATTGCTAAGATTTCTACTTGACAGGTAGAGAGGAACTTCAGTTTCCATCATAGAATCCTACAACATCAGTACACATCCTATAAAAGAATTTATTTTAAATATCATGATGTATGAGGAGTAATTACATGTAAACAGAAATGAATGATATGAACTTAAGTGGAATTCAGTATCTTTTAATAATTATAAAATAAGAAAAAAAAGAAATGATTAAAGATTAATGTTCAAGTGATGATAAATAACCCTCTGATGATGATGAAAAAATAGATCACCAATATATATTTCTCTAGAAATTATATTGGAAGAAAAAATTCATCAATAAATCCAATTATAGGGGTAAATATGACAATAGTGAAAATTAAACAAAAGAATGGGATAAAGGAAGGTTTTGATATTCAAGTGACCTTCTATGGATGTAATATAAAAGGACACATTAAATAAGAATATCTTGGGTTAATGTATAATAAAAAGTATGAGTAAAAAAGTAAAAGGTACCAAAGGATATAAAATCCACTCTAAGTGCCTCTGAGGATAGTTCAAGTGATCATGATTCATGCAGTGAAGATATGAATGACTGGGACAATATGTTAATTATGAAAAACACATGAGAGATATCAAATATTTTCTTATATATTCAAAAAACATTTCTAATGTTTCTAATAATGAAATTAATAGTGAAAATAAATCTA
Organism: Viscum album; assembly: GCA_963277665.1. NCBI lineage: Eukaryota > Viridiplantae > Streptophyta > Magnoliopsida > Santalales > Viscaceae > Viscum > Viscum album. Next base: position 112,045,456 of record OY728139.1, on the reverse strand, counting down.
TTAATTCTCTATTCGAAAGCTTTGGTATTCTAAAAGTTACATTTAATGAGATCAAATACAAATAATAAGTTTTAAAGAAACAACAATATTTTTCTTCTCGCTTTAAAAATGATTTCCCAAAAGAGAAAGAAAACAATGCACAACTATTAAAGTAAAAAATGTACATAAATTGTATAATAAATAGTATAAAAAGTATCTTTAAATATTTACTATGTTTATAAAAACTATCACCCATATTTTTTTTATGAGAACCACTTCAAAATATACTATTGGAATTGGTTACCAACTAGGACAGAAGATAATTTTGAAGAACAAATTATTTCCTAGTTAATATTCCACTAGTTTTGTAAAAAAAATCTTATTCTTATTTACCTAAAAAAATTATTTCTAAAATCTTAAAACCTATTTATGGTAAATAAGTTAAACAAATTGGTTTCTATAGCACTTATTATTAGAATTTATGGATCAAATAAATTATGGGTACAAAAATCATCTCTTATTTAAAATTATCGTTGTAGGAAACATATATGAAGAGTTAATGTAATAATTTATAATATCTAAATAGATTTTGTTCTAGAAAAATGATTTGGAACTAATAAAGTTTCAAAATCATTATCAATTTTCATGGTATACATGTCAATTATGGTGAAAATACCAAAGGGAAAATAAAATGACTTGGTTAAAATGGTAACTCTAATATTTTCTTAATTTATAAAGTATTATTTTTATATTTTTTAAGTATAACCTACTTATAATCTCATAATTAATGGATTATGGTTACCATTTTTTTTAAATAATGCTTAAAAAAAATTTATTCTACAAATTCTTTTGTTTTTCTGGCACTATGAAATGATAATGGCTATGTTGTTGATTTAAATATAATGAATTATAAAAATGTTTCTATTTTATTTGTAGTTAACATATATTTATGGCTTTTGAAATTATAGAACAGGTAATTGTAACCTAAAAATATTATAAACTTTACTAAAAAATTATTAGTAATGTTTTTTTCAAAACTATAATTCCCTAAAGAAAAAGTTCATAACCCATGATAAAAGGTCAATAAACACAAAATACCTTTCAAAACAAAGAAATTATTTTCAAATTATCAACAACTAAATTTGGTTCACATGGAATTTTTTTAACCCTATATATTTTCTATGTTAAAAGGGAATCACTATGGTTATGTTTTAGTAGTTGAATGTTCATGAAAAAACTCAGTCTTCTTTCTTTCTCAAAAAAGTGAAGATTCTATTTAATTTTTCAAATTTGAGAAATCTGTAGAGAACCTTAGTGGACATATAATTAAAAATATAAGAAGTGATCATGGGTATAGATTTGAAAATCATGATTTTGGATCTATATTCTCAAAATATGGATATATTCATAAATTTTCATCACTTGGGAACCCACACCAAAATGGTTTAATTGAAATAATAAATAGAAACCTTCATGAAATTTTCTAGACCATGGTCAATGTGTGTGATTTACCAATTAATTTTTGGGAAGGGTCTCTAGATACATCTTAATACATCATAAATAGAGTTATAGTTGTGAAACTATTATATAAGACACCAAATGAGTTATGCAATGCCAAAAAACCAAAAATTAATTAAATTGCAATTTTTTTATAAAGGATTTATACCCAACACAAAGGAGAATTTATATAAATTATCGTGAAAAGGTAATAAAGTAATTTTCCTTGGATTTTCAACATCTAGTAAATCATATGGGGTATTTAATAAAAGGATTACAATTTTAGAAGAATATTTACATCTCATGTTTTATGAGATACATCCATATAAGCCTAAGACCCCTTTATTAAGTCTTGAAAATTTCCTTTAGAATTTAGATGTTAATGCCAAATCTGGTGATAATTATATCAAAACTATAGAAAAAATAATTGAATTTATGGAAATTATTTGAACATGAACCTGTAAAAGAAAATTATATGTCAAGTAATAATATTCCTATAGATATTAGGATTCATAGATACCATCCGTTAGATGTTTTAGTGGGGTAAATAAATGGAGTAATAAAAACTAGAGCTTCTCAAAGAAATATAGTTCAACATAAATATTTATTGTCATATATTAGTCCCACAAACATCAATAAATTAATTGATTTTGAATTCATGGTATTGGAAATGCAAGAAGATATGAATAAATTTAAAAGACATAAATTCTAAGAACTAGTTGAAAGAACCAAGAACTAGATGACCATTGGAACTAAATGGGTATTTAGGAACAAGTTCGAAGAGTTAGGAATGTCAATTATAAATAAATCTAGATTTGTTACATAAGGATATAGTCAAGAGGATGGTATTGACTTTGAGTATGTCTTTGAACCAATATCTAGACATGAAGACATTATAATATTGATTTCTTATGTAGCACATTTGGATTTAAAATAATTAAAAATGGGTTTAAGGTGTGTATTATTTAATGGTTATATGGTTGAGGATTTTCTTGTGGAACAACCCACTGGATTTTAAAACCCTCACTTTCCAAATCATGTTTTTAAATTAAAAAAAATTATATGGTTTAAAACAATCTCCTAGATCTTGGTATGATCAGATCAACTAATTTTTTATTTCTAAAGGTTTTTCAAAAAAAAATAGCTGACCAAAAATTATTTATTAAAATAACATAAAAATATTTTTAGTAGTAAAGAACTATGATGATGATATTATTATTAGATATTTAAGAAATTATTTATGTACTTAATTTTTAAAAATAATTCACAATGAATTTTAAATGAGTTTGATGGGTGAGATAAATTCTTCCTCAGATTAAATATTTTTCAAAATAAGGAAGGATTTATTTTAAATAAAATAAAGTACACTATATACCAATTAAAAAAAGTTCTTTTGATAGTGATAAAGGTAGTGATACTCCCATGACTACAAGTTGTAAAATGAATCTTGATGAAACTATTAAATCAGTTAATAAAAACACTAATAGAGGTATGATTGGATGTTTACTATAATTAATATATAGTTGAATATATATTATACTGTCTGTGTGTTTGTTCCTGTTATTAATTAAATATATAAGAATTGCATTTTCTTGTTTTGAAATTGATTATCAAATACCTATAAATTAACCAACTTAGAACTATTTTACTCTAAAGGATGGCCATTTGATTTATTCAGTTATTCAGATTTTGATTTTTATGGCTGTAAGTTATATAAAACAAGAATTCCTACAACATGTCCCTTTTTGGGAAAGTCTTTAGTATCTTGGTGTAGTAAAAAACCAAACTCTATTGCATTATTCACTTCTTAAGATGAGTACATAGATACTATAAGTCCTGATACACTGATTTAGTGGATAAGACACACATTGCTATATTGTGGATATTAGTTTCCACATGTCCCTTTAAATTGTGATAGTACAAGTTTGATAGATATTTCTAAGAATATTTTATCACATTCAAGAACAAAACACATTGATATAATAAATCCATTTTTGAGAAATCATTTTTAAAATGGTTATATAAATCTTGAATTCAAAAGTATGGAACATAGGCTTCCTGATATATTTATACATTCATTTAATATTGAGAGAATCGATAATATCATACTTGAATTGGGTATGATAAATTATGTATAATTATTTCAATTTATTTTTTCATTAATAATTATTTAAATTGATTTTATAATTTCTTTAACATATTTTCATTGATATTTTTATAATATAATCCAAAATTATGTTTCATATGGTTTGTATATTAATTGTTAGTTTTTATCCATATGATTAGTATACCTACTATGGATAGTTGGTCGTGCTATTAGTATACATACACTGGAACTCAACTCAGTTGGTCAGTAACCTTACCCTGAGTCTTTACTCACACAGTCACTTCTTACCTACCCTGAATGTTTTATTCAGGAATTTATAATTCCTATTGTGAAGTCACATTCATTATACCAACCATATCTTTGTTATCATTAATCCACATTAATTGTATCTACTATGTCTATTCTATACTTCATATTTTTTTTAAACGTTTTTTCATGGATATAACTTATGTATATTATTATATAAATCCCTAAATGATTGAATTTTAAAATTATAATCGATAAATATCTCTATCCAAAAATAGTTTTCTTTCCTTTCAACATCTCACCTATTTTCTAATCCCTCTCTCATAATACCCATTTCCAACCCAGTCCATCTAGTTTTTAGCCTCTATTGAGAAACAGAGCCTTTTGAGTTCAACTCGAATCAAAAATTCAAAGGATGAAGAATCTTACCAATGTCATAACTCTTGTCAAATCTCTTCCTTCTATAAAATCAAATAAAAGTAAATATATCTTGAGTTCTATAGATAATAAAATAAATACCCATCATGTCGATCATCTAGTTTCTAAAGAAATACAATTCAATGGGAAGTGGTTGAAATTGAAAAATTCACTAGATTAGAATGGTGTTTGGAAAAAAGGATTGGCTATTTGGTTTAAAAATAAATGTAATACATTATATCCAAGACTTATTAATTTTTTTTATAAAAACATGTACATTCATCGCATAGATAAAAGAGGTATCTTTAAGATGATTATTAATGGTATAGTTTTGGAGATATATTTGAATTGTTGGGATATGTACTTAGGTGTGTTGTATAAAAGAGAATTAATGATTACCAAATCTCATATCTAATCAACCATCATCTATTTGAGTTTCAAAATTATTTTTATGAGATATATGGGAAAGGAAACCCCAAAAGAACAAATTTTATTTAATTGAGTGGTGAATGTAGGTAGCTGATCAAATTCATCAAACACCTTATCTTTATAAGAAAATGAGATTTCAGCATCATAAGATATAAGGAAATATATTTATTGGTTTAAATAAAAAAATGTATTAAGACCAATAGATGTATATATATCATGATACATGCTTTCGATTTGTGTAAGCAAGCTTCAATGTTTGGTTTGTTAAATTACCTGAATCATATTTCATACTTTTTATAGTATGAAGGATTATTACCCCAGGGGTTGAATCAGTAACTTCATATATTTTTTTCTATTATCATAATATTTATAATAAAAATGGAAGATAACTGGAACCCATGGAAAATGGAGTGGTTGGAAGACCTATAAAAGTCTTATGAGAAGTTTGATCAGGTAAAGTACCCGATTATGAATAAGGATCTTGTTGAACCATGCATGAACCAGGTGATGTTGTTTAGTATCATAATGGTGAATTGGTTGTTTATATGGATGAATTGGAAGATGATAGAATACAATAATAAGAATAAATAGAATATGATGATGAAATAGTGGATCATAGTGAGGAATACAGGGTATCCCATTAGGATAACAGGCCAATCACTCATATCATGTCATATAGACTACATGACTCAATTTTACCATAACCATTGCATGAGGAAAAAATTGATTCTGGTGAAATGGTTGATATATACACAATTTTTAGTAGTTATATTCATATGTGGCATGGGTCTGTTTACTCTGATGAAGCTAAAGGTAGTTCGGATGGATCTCCAATTATTGGAAATACTCCAAGACCATATTTACCAATTTCACCTACTAAGGGGGAGAAGTACCCTTGATCTCTTATCTTGGGGTCATATTATCCAGAGTTTACTAATAATTATGTGGTCATTCCATCTAGACATGTTTTAAATTATATCCCTTATTCTCAGAGAGTTCTATAGGTATCTCTTATTGCTTCCATTGATTCTCAAGAAATGCTTGAGATATACCTTGTGAAAACCTTAGTTGACCAAAATCTCCATGATATATTGCATCCTACTCTTAAAAAATATGGTGAGGAAAATGTTCAACGTAATTAACCAAGTATTTATTTTGAATAACTTGTACCTACTATTCATTATGAAGAAGCGGGTGTTGATGGGAGAGTTATATATTAGTCTGAAAAAGTTGAATTAGTGTATTTTTTAACTGATTTAGATGGTCAGGAACATGCTTACAATCTATCTACATATATTCATTATATATCATATTTAACTAAGGATCATTTTAATTATTTTAAATCAGATCTTATTGGTGTTTTCAAGGAATTATTTCTTGGTTTTTGAAACTCTTTAGAGCCTACATGACAAAAGGAACTTAGGAATTTGATGATGTTAGTGATTACTCAGATTCAACCCAAACTACATCTTCAGATGAATTTAATGATAAATGAGGTTTATAATTTTAAATCTTGTATATTATCTTTGAAAACAAATCAATTTGATATGTCATTACAGTTAGATTATAGATTCATGAATATAGTGTTTTAACATTCTCCAGCACATATTCCTCCTCCTACTCCTCCTTTTCAATGAGTTTTTTATGATGATAATATATAACAATTCATGATGGATGAGGTTAAGGTAATCATTGTGGAATTAAAATAGACTACTGAAATTAGGCTTTATGTTTTTCAAAATCAGGTTTCTAACACATTTTCCCATGTAAGAGAATATTTTGATCAAGGTGGGAATGATATATAAACCATAAATATGGTTATTGATTACTACCTAATAGAAATATTTACAAAGTCATATTTAAAAGGTATCTTCATAAAAAGTTCCTTAGATCTAAAAATTCATCCTTTGATCCAATATTTTAAATCTCATGTAGAGAAAATCAAGGTGGTGACTCCATTTTTGGAATCTTTCATAGAAAATTAGGATGATTTTCATTAGGCTCTAGATCATGGTTCGTTGGATATCAGTGGTTTTACCTAACTAATGTTATCCTACCATTACAGTTCTCATACTCATGTGTTATATCCTATAGTAATTCTAATATCCTTATATCCTCACAATACCTCCACTCTCATAAATCATTTTTTCTTGTTTCCAAAAAATGAACTTCAGCTTCTATGACATGATTCCAACTGCATAGTCATTGGTGATCTTGATTACACCTCTTCACCTTAGTCTACCTATTTTTTCATTATTATACATCCATTAAAAAGGATCATATCACTACACCATATTTAAGGTAATTTCCCAATTCATATTCGGATTATAATTCTTGATAGTGCTTTCTAGTAAAAAAAATTGGAATACCTTTTTGGAATATTATTGGACCACATATTTTATTGTGATTTTTGTTTATAATTTTTCCTATTTTTTATTTATATATATATTTCTTACTCATTTCTTGATAATCCCAAAAGGATTATAAATAATAAGTGTAGGAAATTAATTGAATACATTTCATATTGAATACCCTCAGATATATTGGATAATGATTATTTCAAATTATTGAAAATTTACTTTTTATATATTCAGTTAATTTCACATTAAATATCATAATTTTTTATCATCAAAAAGGGGTAGATTGTTGTATTATATTATCACCTCCTTATTTTAGTGAAATAAGATCATGATTATAATTCCACTAATGAATTTTATGTTTTCTTTCAGTAAATGATTTTTGGTCGAACTTATAAAAATATCTTAGTTTGGAAAATAACATGACAACCTACTTCATGTGTAGTGTACTTATCATGTGAATAATTTTAACTTTACTTGAATGTAAAGTAACCATTTGGAAACTACTATAAATTTTACTTCAATTGATCACATCAAAAAATAACCTATCGTGTGTCAGATAAGCAAGTTTTATCTATTTAATGAACCTATAATGAATTGAAGATGAACTTACCTTGCATTGAAGAACCCACCATGCATTGAGAGTCAACCTACTACATAAAAACCAACCTACCATGCCACATGTATGAAAATTTTCTTTAAGACTTATAATAACCATTTATATCTACATTAATAGTAACTATAAGAAAAACTACCTACCTTGACTAAAAAATAAGTGACCGTGAAATGTAATGAAACTAGCATGTGACAGATTCAAGTTACCAGAGGAGGGAAAGAACTTACTACCTGAATAAATTAAGTGATCGTGATAAGTTTATATTTCAACTAAATAATCCAACAAACCATGAGCTCAAGTGACCATTTATTAAGTGAATATATCCTACCGGGTCTATCATAGTAAGGATGTTTTTGAAATATCAAATGGCTAGTTTTTTAAAATAATCAATGAAAGCATCCATGTAGATAATGATACATTTAATGTTCTCCAATAGATAATTTTGTATGGAGTTCATTTTAAGATAAAGATCCATTAATTTATCATGTAATTCTGGGGTATACTAAGAACAATAGAGGAATCTACACATTACCATGTTCTATACAAAGGAATCATTCAGAAGCTTTAACAAAACCCTATTTTATTGAACCTCTTGTAAAACTTGTTCAAGCTTATATTAATAAAATATCCAATGATTCTAAGACAACTAAATCTATTTAGATTGAGAAGCACAACATCTTATGATATATCATCTCTTTATCTTTCTTTTTATTATTTACATTTAATATTTTTTGTATTTCTCTATTTACCTATAAACACGATCTCATTTACTCAACTAGAGAGTGTTAAACCTTGTCTTCCAACTCTTTTCATTTTTACTCCCATATATAAATATTGAAGTGCGGATATGTGACCTGTAATATTTTTCTCCCACAAAGTATAGTGGAATTTTCTTTTAGCTGTACATTCATAGTATAGTTATTTATAAAATCTAATCTAGGTTATGGATACGTTTTTTTAATTAAAAAATTATTGGAAGCTGATGGTTTCCAAGCGGATAGGATTAAGACCTCGCTTAAGACTAAACCACTTGTTTAATTTTAATGTGTTATTTTTGTATTTTTTTTATCTATTTTAAATTATATACCAATATCTATTTAAAATAAAATAACAAAAAATTTATATTGGTAATTTTCTTTAACTTGTGTTTTATGTATTTTTTGTTTATTGGCATATTAATTTAAAAAATTATAATTTTTTCAAAAGTAATTGACTTAATATTGATCAAACTATTAAGATCCTTTTTGAAAGAACAAATTATATAATTCTATAGTTTTAGTCAACTGGTTATATTTTATAAATTGGTGGATTTATGTATTATATTCTTTTAATATAAATTTTAACTAGAAACTCAATTCACCTACTTATGAGTGTTCCACGCCAACCTACATATTTGTAATTGTATGTTTGTTGGTTTAATTTTTCTATTCTAGCAAAAATTTCATTGATGTTTCTACTAGATACATGATTAGATTGGTATGGATTATTGGAATAAATCACATATTTTTACTACTACCATTAATAACATATTTTTTCAAAACATCCATCTTCTTCACACAATATATTATATTCCAATTTATCATGAAAAAAAACTAGAGATATGACCATGAATCCTATAGTAAAAGCTTATATCACCATACATTACATTGGAAATCATCTAATTATCCTTACCCCTTATAGAGACCTTCTTGAATGCGTTACTTCAAACTCTAATAATTCCCATTTTATTTTGATCACCCCTAGTTATCTTCTTTCTCATGCATCAAAGTGGTACCATTGTGGCATGGATGAGTTTTCCAATTGAGCATAGCCTTTCTAACATAAAAATTATTTTATGCTTCTAATCTAATATCGCATAATTGTTCATCATTTAAAAATTATCCACCTAAGGAAAATAAAATTAAATGTGTAATTAATCTTTTATAATTGGATTAACAATGTAATTTGACTCTTAAATAAAATTATTGGTTTATATTAACTCCTATTTATATTGTTAGATGTTTTTTTATTTTTGATTAAAGTTAAGAATTCATATCTTCTTTGAGTGTCTTCCCATTATACATATCATCCTCTAATTTATGAGAGATATTGTCAACCATGTAACTCTATCTTTAATATTTTTGGTTTTATGAGAAATATAATTCTTAAAGATTACCTTCTCTTTCATCATCTTATGTGCCTCCTCAACTAATTAAACAAAGTGTGCTTCAAGTTCTTCCTTCTTAACATTTTCGTTTAAATGTTATTTTGATTCAAGATCGGACTCTATTAAATAAAATTAAGTCTCTAATATTTTTAATACATATTTTTTAATCCATCATCCTAGTAGTAATTATTTCCCCTTATATTAGTAGTTACATCATTCTACCACTAATGAATATTTTTCAAATTTTTTAATCATAGTTTTTAGCACATAATAATGAATATCTTAACACACTCTTCCCTTTATCAACATAAATTTTTTTTTCTTGTATAATCTAATATAAATCCTCTAATAAGTGAAAAAATACCTTCAGACTACTTGATATCTATCCATTGATAGTGTTTCTAATATCACTATATATATTAAGATCTTTAGTTCACCATATAATGATATTTAAAAAATAATAAGTACCCAATTAGAATCAAACATACTGTTATTTTGATTGTTATTAGGATCCTTTATTTGAATTAATTTTCACCTAAAAACTGTTATATAGTGTAATTCATATGTAGTTATTCATCTTCCTTACCTATTCCATATCACTAAAGAATAAACAATTAGACTAAAATTAACCTCAAAGAAAAAATCAAATCACTTTAGAGTAAAAAATTATAATTTTTTCTTTATTAATATAGAAGATAAATCATAAATAAAAGACATAATTTTTACATGGTTAAACCATAATAGGCTATTATAAATATCATGAAATCAATAATAAGGCTTCAAAAATGTGATAAAATTTCTTCTTTGTAAGTAATAACTTATTATAATAAATTTTCATTTTTCATCATCCTCAACCAAGTATTAATTTGGATTTAATTACTTGATGAAATATAAATAATATCTTTATACTTATTTAATGATGATATTATAACAAACCAACTTCAAAATCAAACTCATCCATTTATTATACCATGTTATTATTTCGTGTAGTTCAATAACTATCATGAAAAATGAATAAATTTTTTATAAATGGTTATGGAAACATAATTACTTATAATATATAATATTAAAAAGTAAAAAAATCTTTTTGGTTCTATAATTTTAAAATTATTATTTTACTCATTATTAATATAAAAACTTTTATTCATTAAAAACAATCAAAATAAGATCATTATGGATTTTATCATGGGTAACCACACCCAAAAATCCCATGGAATGGACCAAGAACTTCATAACTCATTTTGTAATTTCTATTCTAGAACCATCACTATTTTATACCATATTATATCAGGAAAATTAAAATATAATCAAAATTGTTATAATGAAATATATAATTAAGGATGAAATTTCTAAAAAATGATGATCAATATAAACAAAAAAAAATATGTGATAAAAAGTAATAAATGCATATAAGTGATCATTATAAAAAGTTATAAACATGAATAAGGAGAATAAAAAATTATTTATGAGTCTTAATTTATTATACATGATGTTAAATTTTGACTGAGGAAATAGGAAATCAAAGGTAAGTTTTTTTATCATAATCTCCATTCCTTGAGGTGTATTTTAAATTATACTCATATTATTAGTTGAAATGATGTACATACTGTACAATGAATTACTTTTTCATACATAACCTTTTTTTCATTTGATTTAAAAATCTATTTCAGGATATGTTACCATGTGTTTTATATTATATGTTACCAATCCCATGAGGTATTTCTTAAATCAAATTCCTTTTGTTATGTTATATCCTTCCTTCATTGATTATGTTGTTATAAGATTTTATAAACTATAAACTCTGGTTTCTTTTGGTTTCATTTCCAATTTTTTTATGTGGATATACATTTCTTTCACTTTATATCTTCCTTGATATATTCTTACTTTACATATTATATTCTTTTTAAGGGTATTTTTTCCATGTCTCAATTAATTTGAAGATTTTTTTTCAATTACATATTACATATTCAATGAATCAAATTAGAATTTTTTAATGCTTTCCTTACCATGTTAAATTCATTTATGATGAATTTATTATCTCTTTTCCTCACCCTTGGTTTATTGTTCATACCTTACTTTGTTCGTAAGGGTTTCTTTTCAATTCTCACTTTGAATTCGAGATTAATTATGTCATATACCTACATTAAATAATTATATTATCTTTTTATTTATAAATCCATTTTTTTTGTTATACTATGTTTATTTTTTATTTATTACATGTCTTCTTATAATTTCTGTTCAATTTGGTTCACAATTTGACCAAAAGGATGTTTTTAATTGGAATAGACCTTATCTCATCTTTATGGTCTAGAATTATTCCCATTCATGTCCATATTATTAATATTGTTTTAATAATGGTCCTCTATATACCTCAATGGTTGATTAAATAAATTTTATATTGACCTTGACATTCGTTAAAATATTATAAAATTATTTTTTTTATCACTTTTTTCAAGATTGATTTTTTACCTTCATTAAAAAAATTAAAAGGAAAATCATTTTTAGTATTTTCCACATGAAAATTGTTTCCTAATTTTATAACAGTTTTTCATAATAAATTTTATTCTTTATTTTTTCTAGTTTTTACAATGTAATTTATATTCTAATTGTTTTATAAATTATTTGTTTTAGAAATAAATGTTATATTTTTCTATGAATATGTAAACTGATTTAAATCTACTTATGTATATTTGTATCTTACTCTCAAAATTTATTATCCTTAAATTAATTTCCTATAAAGGTTCAAATATTTTTTGTTATTTTAAAATTAATATTCTCAATTTTATTTTTCATCCCATTGAAATTTATTTTTGAATTGAATTATAAATTTTTATGAATATCCATGTTACAAATATTCTTATAAAGTATATTTTTATTATTTTGCTTCAATTTTCCACTCAAAATATAACAGATATATCTACATTGAAGTTAAACTTCATGTATTACCCTATAAATTATCTTATGGTATTTTTATTTTGGAATATTTAACTTGAAGTATCAAATGATCTAATTATTTTTCTCTTCTTATGTAGTACCATTTGAAACTGTAATAAAACCCATCGTCTTTTAGAAGTATTTTTCACAAATATAAGCATTCCTTAATGTTTTTTATGAATCAAAATAGATAATATAAAATGACATCATCCATATTATTTATTTTTATGTAATATGATAATATTTTGTGGAAACATTCAAGAAACTCCATTTATTTCTCATCTGTTTAAAATGTTAAGACAATATTATAAATGTTTTCTTATATGGAACACATATGCATGTTCATATTAGGATTTAACTATGGAATAGAATTATTAATCCGTCTAATTAATTTGGTAATAGTTTTTATCTCATGATATGAAATATATTGGACTGGGGAGTATGCTCAATCCACTGTAGAACTCCTTCCACTATGTTATGTTGTCTTCATAGGGATCCTTAACTTAGGTTTATGATATCATATTTTATGTTGTTTATATATTATTATGCTTATAGAATATTATTAAATCTATTTAATTATTATATAATCCTTATTTTTTGATTCATTACGTATTTTTTATGTTTTATTTGGAATTAATTTTTCATTTTTTGATCATGCACCTTGATTATGTTCTCATACCTTCATGTTTATCATCTTCTCACAATTGATTTTCAATTGTTATCACTTATTATTAACCTTACTAAGAAATTTATATCACCCATTATAATGATTTAATTATATTAAAATTGAATAAAATAATTATGTATTGTGTTTCTATAAGTGTTTCGTGTGTCCACAATATTTTGGGAGATGTTGAAAACTAATTCAAAATTACATATTTTCGTTTTTTCCCATGAATGAATCATGTATATCACTTAATGTGATTATTTTAGTGAGAAAAGTTTTTATTTGGAATTTTTTTATAGCTCAATGATTTTCTTATTTCTATGAAACTATAAACCTAAAATGTCTTTGGTATATAAGTATATTAATAATTTTCATTTATCCTATAATTTTTCATGATAATGATTTTATCTCTTTTTTGGTGTTAAAACTATAATGTAAAGATTATGTTTTTAACACTTTATCTATGAGTATAGGTATAGGGTGCGTCAATTGGTTTTAAAGTAGGTTTTAGATAAATTTAGTGGTTCAGATGTTATCATATTATTATAATTTAATATTTTTTGATAATATTATAGGTTAAAGGGTTTAAGGTTGATCATCAGTTAAAATTTATAGATACCCTTTTTAAGTCTTATATAACTATATTTTTAGGGGATTAATGATATTTTTTTATATTTTTAATGTATTTTTAGGAAGGATGAATTTGTTTGTCACAATAATTTTATGGTGTTTGATAATCCATTTTTTGAGGTGTTTGATAATCCATTTGTTTGTCATAATATTTGATTTTGATAAAATTATGGTTAATTTGGAAATCAGGTTAATTAATTTTGGGGATAAAAGTTTATAAGTATATATAACCTTGGTGGTTGAAAAGTGATTTGGTGGAAATTTGATTATGGTTATTTTAGGAAAAGGGTAATACAATTAAGGGAGTATTTATTATTAAGATAATATTGATTAATACGTTATTTTATATTTTTTGAGTATAAAAGTGTATATTGATTTATCAGAGCATAAATATCCATTATTTTTGTTTTTAAAAATATATTTAAAAATCATGGTTTAAAAATTTCTAGGGAATAGGTTATGGGTATTAATAGGTTGAAACTTATGGATGCCTGAGTTATATTGAAATATTTGTGGTTTGAACTAAAAGTTTCATAGTTGAACAAAATGTATCATGGGTGGAAATGAAGGTGTCATGATATATCACATTTTTTTATTAATAAAGGTATCATGGGTTTCACCAAAAGTGGAATAGTTGAACCAAAAGTGTGGAAATGAAGGTGTCACAAAAAGTGTCACAGTTGAACCAAAAGTGTCATAGTTGAACCAGTTGAACCAAAAGTGTCACAATTATTGACAATAAATTTTTTTTCATATGATTTTATTTTGATATAATTACAGTTAATTAGGAAATAGGGTTAATTGATTTTGGGGATAAAAGTTGAAAAGTATATATAACCTTGGTGGTTGAAAAGAGATTTAGTGAAAATTTGATTATGGTTATTTTAGGAAAAGGGTAATACAATTAAGGGAGTATTTATTATTAATATAATATTTATTAATATGTTATTTTATGTTTTTTGAGTATAAAAGTGTATATTGATTTTTCATTGCATAAATATCCATTATTTTTGTTTTCAAACATATATTTATAAATCATGGTTTAAAAATTTCTAGACATTAGGTTATGGGTATTAATAGGTTGAAACTGATGGATGCCTGAGTTATATAGAAATATTTATGGCTTGAACCAAAAGTGTCAGAGTTGGACCAAATGTATCATGGGTGGAAATGAAGGTGTCATGATATATCACATTTTAAGATTAATTTTTCATATTAATATTTTATTCACTCTAATTTTATTAGATATTATTGTAAAGAGTTTTGTTTTAGTATCTAGTTGAGTATAGGATCATGAACAGGAAGCTACAAAAAAATATAACTATAGACACTCCTGTAAATAACTAAAGAATAATATTTGTCACAAATGGTTATAAAAACATAAAATACGGACCTATATAGATTATAAGATAAAAATGAGTTTATTAGTCTTTTATAAGATAGTGTGGTTCATATCTCATTATAAATTATACCATGAGTCATATGTATCTTATGGATACCCTCATTTGTTTTAGGTAATGGAATTTCTTCGGTGAGATAATTTTAAAGGAGTAGAGTAAAAACCCCACGATTTGGGAAATGTATCATTCCTCAACCCATTTTTCTATAAATTATAAATATGTTCAATATATTTATTTAAAATTGATATTGAAATGAACCATATAATATTTCAATCAAATTAAAAGGGATACATCCATTGAGTACAATATTAGAGGTTCATAATTTCCGGTATAAAGTTAATATAAATAAAATTAATTTTGATGTTAAATGTATAAATAATAATTATAAATAATTTAACTAAAAAAAATGAAATATTTTGTAATAGGTGAAAAATAAAAACTAAGTTGGTAAAATAATTTTTATTCTGAAGGAGATTGTTTCTTTAAAATATTTTTTCTTTAATTTATTTCTCAATAAGAGTGAAATTAATAAAATGAATAGATGGAATTGAATGAATGATAATTAAAATAAATAAATAGAATCCAATAAATAATTATGAAATATAATAAATATTAATTTAATAATTCTTACATAAAAAAATTTAAAAGTTCATTTTCATAATATATTATATATGTGTTTATTTAAAATTTCAATTCCTATATTTTAGAATTTGAGTTTTATTAAGTTAATATAATTTTTAGATACAGCAAATCAATATTATCTTTGGATTAATTTTTGATATTTTTATGAAAATGTCTATTTTTTATAGAATAGAAAAAATATTATTTTTAAAAATATTGCAATTTTTATTACCACTTTATGATATAAGCATGACGTATAAATTTATGAAACCTTTTAAATGAATACATATTTACTTTCTGAGTAAAGTAACTTATATATAATTAATATTATAAATTTATAAATCTATTTTTTACATTTTGGTACCTAATCTATATCCTATGCTAATACAAAAATCTATTCATTTTCCTAAAATTAATTATTAACAAGAATCCACTTAGTTTTGGATGAGTTTTAATATTAAATAAATATAATTTTTTATATATAACCCAATAAAGGAAATTGGTATCAATACTATTGAATGAAATAAGTATAAATTCATTCTATATTTAAGAATACGTTTTCCAAAAAAAATGTTTTGTTGTATTATGCATACTTATATTGATGTAAATCATAATCCCCATTATTAATTGAATTAATTTCAATAGATTAATTATTAGGAATAATAAAATTAAAAAAAAAAGTTTAAAATTTTGATTTAATTTTATGACCTAAAAATAAGTTACCAAGGTAAAATTTAGTCACCATGGTAAAGATTAGAATAAGTTAAATGAGTTAATTTAAGGGATAAGGTCATAAAATATCACAAAAATATTTCATTAAATGGGTGTTTGAGGGAATTCCTTACTAAACCTCATATTATATTCTTTAATTATCAATTTTGGACCCACTTTCCTTATGACAAAACATATCTTAATACAATTTATTTCATTATTTATTATATAACATTACACATAAAACAATCCTATAAGATCATGAAGCCATGTGTATTTGATAAATTAGGTACATATAACTTAAAAGGAAAATGAATATAACAAAATTATTTAAAAAATCCTTATTGTTATCCTAATACTTTATCATTCTTCTAAAATAGTATAGGATTGCCTGGGGAGGTTCATAATAAAGGGGTGATCTATAAAGCCAAGTAAGGTAATAAAAAGCATAAAATTACTTAAATAAGTTCCAATTATCCAAGAGGCATATCAAGGTTACACAAGAGGGGTAAGGATCATGATCATGAACAATGAATCATGATGTAACATGCTAGAATAAAGAAAACATTGGAATATAGTGGCAGCATAAATCCAAAATATAAGTCAAGTATAACTTCCAAGACAATATCACATGGTGTAAAAAGTCCTATAATGAATTATTTTTACTCACCAATCGCATACATGATGTCTCATTAGAGAAAAACCTTACTTGGTGCATCGGAGCACTATCTGAGTTCACCCATCTTAATATGCACATGTTCATGTGTGCCACATTGATCATTCAACATGTGGACATATTTCATCACATTTAATCCCAAGATTTTTAATTTATAATTATATAAATTTAATTCCCCAATAAATTAAGGATAGATAAATCTTGGTGAATACCATTGAGTAAAAATTTGCATGGGTATTCACTACACAATTTTTTGGAATGAAAAAGGCTGTGAAATTTCAGCAAGATAACGGTGGTGAATAGTAAATTTTATAAGGGATTAATGAGAGTAAAAGGGGTCTCTCATGAAATTTAAATCATTAGGGAAGTAATAGGGATATATAAAATCATATTTCTACATGAATAATTAGAAAAAAGGCACAACTTAATGTTGTTTCTCATATAAGATGGGAAAAGAGTGGATCCCTTACTATAATATGGTGTTTGTATTGATTTACAAGATATAATTAAGAGATTGTGGAACCTTGGGAGGGATATAGATAGATAAGGTTAGAGTAATTACATGGTTCTAGATTTTTGAGAGAAGAGGAAAGGATATTGGGTGGGTTTATATAGAAAATGAGAGGATAATTATTTATTAATTTTGACACTTATGTTTTAAACTCTATATGATAAAGTAATAAAAGAAACTAACCTTACCATGGTTCTTAAAAAAAATTATACTAAAGAAGAATTTATTTCATTATTTTAAAGTTTTAACAATCGATATAAATAAAATAATACCCTTTTGATGTGTAAGTGTGTCATGTTTAAAAATAATTGCTCTCAAAACATTGAAATATAATATATGTTTTGGAGGATTCATTAAGGGTTTATAAAAATAATAAAATAAATTAAAAAACACAATATTTTAAATTTGGAATATGTATTTGGTCTTTTATACCTGATATAGAATATATTACATAACGTTGGGGTCATTATGATGTCATCAACCTCATTGTATATTTTTACTGAATTTAATTTTGACCCAAAAATTAAACTATCTCCGAAAATTATGAAAAAGTAATCATTATGGAATTTTGAAAATATGGTTTGAACATAATATCTATTTTATCCCCAAAATTTTCTACTTATTAAAATTTACAGTTCAAAATAAAAATTCCACATTTATCAAAAAATGGTAGTTTTTTATCAATAACAGTTTTCCGAACATTACAAAAATTATTTTTGAATTTTTCAAATTATATTTAAAAATAATTATTTAACAATATATTATTATGAAAATATTATTAATTTTAAAAATTACTAGTTCATCAAAAATAATATTTTATTGAACTATATATTTCACAAAAAACATTTTTTTTTGTTTAATCAAATAAAAATATGATTTTTATAAAATGTCGTATTTAATCATTATAAATTAATAATTAAAGGATAAATATAATAATTATTTTTTAAAACTATAAAAATAAATACTGTTACGGTCTAGATACATATTATTTTATTACACAATGGAATTCCTATATGGGTATGGTGTGCAATGATGATATTTTCATAGGGTGCTTCGATATACAGGGTTTGGATTGTGATCTTGATGAGCTTGAAATTCTATCATAAATTTTTTTCTCATGATTTAGTTGTCAAATATAATATTATCCATTGTAAAGTTAAAATCTCATTTATTCTATCTCCCTTGTAAACTCTAATAAATGGTCTTCATAGGGTATGATTGTATTGGTCGACAACATCACTTCTTTCATCGGTATCAGTTTGACTTTATCATAACCCGTAATATATGTTGATCATATGATCATTATAAAGTGGCTATATTATCAATGGTTATGATTATTAAAAGTATTCTAAATATAATAGGATATAAATTATAATTTTCTAAAATAAAAAAAATTAGTGCATATGTTTTCAATAACCAAATTACATAATAGGGATTTTAATTTAATCCCAAAAGAGACTTCATTTTTGTAAATTTTTGGGTTGTTAAATTATTCCCCCTTTAAAAAAAATTCCATAAAAATTTTTATTACACTAAAAGAGATTAGGTTACTTATATTTCATTTTCTATTATAGTTCTTATGTCGGTTCCTCAAACTTTTGGTTTCACCCTAGCACTTTAACCATGTGAGTTGTCTTATTTCGTAGAAATTTTTCTTTGTGATCTAAGATCATCACCAGAAGCTACTTCTATGAAAGATAATTATTTAATGGTACCACCTCAGGACTCAGTACTTACGAGGGGTCTTATATGTACTTCCTTAAAAGGGATATATGGAACACTTTGGGTACTTCAGATAGGTTAGGTGACAATGTTAGTTGATAGGCCACCGCTCTAATGCAATCAAGGATATAAAATGTGTAACATCCCAGTTCCAAAAGCCACCTAGAGGCACCCCGTACCCGGTTGGTCACATGGCCTCAAGCACATTTCTCCGAACATCAGAGACTGCCGACTAGCAGTAAGGGCCTCGGGTGTGATAGTGGGGAAACTATGCCTTCATTGGCAGAGTACACAGCGGAAGAGAAAACAAATAACAACAATAGCGGAAGCAGTTGACATCCAGAAAAGAGTAAACAGTGGAAGACTGATAAATAAACAACTGGAGATGAAATATATGTAAATGATGAATGATACATATATGTCTAGGAAAACATCCAAACAAGTCGCAATGTTGAATACAGTACTAAACCAAAGTACAAAATAAAAATAGATGAGCAACTCGTCAGCATCGCAAGCCTCGGCTGGGTCCCATGCTCTCCAGCTCCACTGCGATCAAGAACCTGAAGTAGAAGGTCGCTTTACATTATCTATACCTGCAACAATATAATCAGTTTGGGCCCAAAATCATGACCCAAATAGGTTGTGATAAAAAGTCCCAATAGGTAACCACCCAAAGATCTGTGCCTAACAATCAGTTAATATATGGCAAGTAAAGTACAATAAGCAGTAAACAGTAAGTTGTAAACAGGATAATACACAGAAGTAACAATCCACAGTTTCTAGTATATAATCCACAAACAAGAACCAGCCACTCAAACAAGTATAACAAAAGGTAAACTCTGGGTACTTCTCACAATCTAACCCCTAAGGTTCAACCTATAAGTACTAGCAGCCCTCTGGGAGGCATACACAGTCTCACCCCTCTGGTTAAGATAAAGAATATACTCTATAAGGAAGCACTCACCGTCAATTCCCCCTATAGTCTCGTATCTTACTAAAGGATCTCTGGGGAAGAACTCAACATCTATTCCCACTGTGGCCCATGTCGAGGAACTACAGACTCTCTGAGGAAGCACTCAACGTTAATTCCCCCTGTGGTCTCACATCGTAAATTAAAGACACTCTGGAGAAGCCCTTACGTACATTCTGCATATGGTCCACTACACTAGGTTCTCACAGTAATATGTATAACAAACATGCATAGCATGTATTTCCCAAGTAAAACTCAAGAACTACTTGGCTATCATTCTTAGGAACAACAACATAACAGTACAAGAGTTCCACTATCCTACAACTAAGCATGGAAACTAGAAAAACACCCACAAATCAAAACAATCATGGAAAACATTAAGAGCACAATACAATTTACCCTATTCACAAACAATGACCTCTACTCAAGCAATCAAGAAAAGATGGAAAAAAACAGCGGCAAAATAGGGAACACGCAATACCTCATTCAAGGGTATTGGTGGAAATTGCACATAATATTCAACAACTTCCTACAGAAAGGCACAAACCACCTACCTCGATTCTAGGAGAATGATATACATGAACCACGATGATTGATTATCCTTATAATTTCAAGGATATGAGAAAATGTCAAAACTCTCAACCCACAATATCTTGAGAAAGAGGAGGAATTGGAAAACAAGGCTATAGGAGAAGAGAGAGTTTATCGTTGTGGTTCCAACTCAATCGATGGTGGATGAAACAGAGATCAGACAGAGGTTCGGGAATCCGGATAAGTGACACGGCCGTACGGGTCACTCTCAGATGAAGAACCTGGAGAAGGAGTGTGTTCTGTCCGTCAGGTGTGACCCCGGTCCGTTTAATGAAAAATAAAAGAAAATACAATGAGTTGACTTCTGGGGTACACGGCGTGTACTCTGTTTTCCGTACTATGCTTTAAGCGGCCGCCACATCGCCTCTACACATCATGGGTGTATCCCGGACATGTCTAGCACACGGCCTGGAACGACAAGGGAGTACACGGCGTGTACTCAGAATTTACACAGCGTGTACTTCAAAATTTTCCAGAAACCCCATTTTTCTCAAAAACTACAGGAAAAGAAAAACATACCTGAAAACGAAGACCCGGGTTCTTACAAACATCCCCCCTTAAAGAAATTCATCCTTGAATTTCCCTAACGAGGTGGAGAAGAAGAAACCCCGAACAACTCTGGCCACTACGATCGTACATCAGCCTCCCTATCCTAGGTCTCATCTTGTACTCGCTCGTGCTGTCATAGCACCCATACTAGAGAACAGACCGCCCATGGAGAACCATCATACTACGATCGACAATCCTGAAAGGATACTCTTTAAATGATGCATTCTATTCGAGCTCAACTTCCTCGGGCTGAAAGATTTGAGACAGATCTGAAAAGTAAAGTCGGATCTGAGAGACGTGGAAGACGTCGTGCATGGCCCGGTACCTCTAAAGTAACTGAAACCGATAGGAAACTGGGATAACTCTCTCCAATACCTCAAATGGCCTGACGTACCGTGGTGAAAGCTTACCCTGTCTCTGAATCCTCTTGTCTCCCAACCTCGGTGTGACACACAGGAAAACCTGATCCCCAACCTCAAACTCCAGAGGTCGTCTCTGCTGATCAGCATAAGACTTCTGATGAGGCTGTGTTGTATCCATCCTCTTCCGAATCAACTCTATCCTCTCTGAGGTATCCTGTATAAGATGAGGTCCCAGCAAAGCTGCCTCTCCTGCCTCCATCTAGTATAAGGGTGATCATCATGGCCTACCATACAAATCCTCGTAAGATTCCATCTGTATAGTCTCATGAAATTTTTTGTTGTTGGTGAACTCCACCAGAGGAATATGCTTCTCCCAAGAACCGCCAAAGTCTAGAATGCATTCTCAGAGCATATCCTCAAGAACCTGGATCGTATGTTCGGAATGTCCATCTGTCTGGGGATGGTATGTTGTACTCAAAAGCACCTGTGTACCCAAAGCCTTCTAAAGCCCCTTCCAGAACCGAGAAGTAAAGTGTGCATCCATGTTTGAAACAATGGAGTGTGGAACTCCATGCAGACGCACAATCTCTCGGATGTATAGTCATCTCAGATCATCAACACTGAGGGTCTCCTTTATCGGCAAGAATTGAGCAACCTTCGTAAGTCTGTCGACGACAACACAAACAACATAATTCCCTCGAGGCGCCCTTAGTAATCCGGTCCACGAAGTCCATTGCGACATCGTTCCACTTCCACTCCGGAATGGGTAACTTCTATAAAAGTCATGTTGGTCGCTGATGCTCCGCCTTCACCTACTGACAATTAGAACACCTCATGACAATGCCATAAAAATCCCTTTTCATACTTGGCCACCAGTACTGGCGATGAAGATCCTGATACATCTTGGTGATGCCAGGATGAACTTCCCAAACTGAGGAATGAAAGTCCCACATTAGCTCCTTGTGTATGTCTGCTGACACCCATACGTGTCCCTGGAAACACAAGATCTCATCCTCTCCCACTGTCCATCCAGGAAGAGGGTCCTCTTCTGACACACTCTCCTGCAGGACTAAGCCTTCTGAGTCTGATAGTTTCCTCATCCGTACCTGATCAAGTAGTGTAGAGGTAACAGCTATAGAAGATAGGAATGTATGTCCCTGTCTGTCGTGCACCTCCAGATGCATCTCAGAGAATAGAGCCATAAGCTTCCACTCACTGCTGGCCTCTTGAACTGCCTGAATCTGAGTTTTCCTGCTCAACGCATCTTCCACTATGTTTCCCTTTCCCAGCGTATAGGCAAATCTAGAAATAAAAATACTGAAGATACTCGACCCACCTGTGCAGTCTCATATTCAGATCACGCTGAGTAAATATGTACTTGAGACTCTTTTGGTCGGTGAAAACTACAAAGTTCTCTCCCAGAAGGTAATGTCTCCAGCAACGTAAGGCATGAACAAAAGCTACCAACTCTAGATCATGTGTCGGGTAGTTCCTCTCATGGGGCCTCAACTGCCGAGACCCGTACACCACGACTCCATCTCCCTGCATAAGCACAGTGCCCATTCCGATACCTGAAGCATCACAATAAATAGTATAGCTCTTGCCTGGCCATAAGAACTTCACCCCCTTCTTAGTCAGACCTATGAATGGTGCTGCTAGGCGTGAAAAGTCCTGAATGAAGCGTTTGTAGTATCCAGTCATCCCTAGGAAACTTCGTACCCCAAAAACATTCTTCGGATTCTCCCAGGAAACTACAGCTCTCACTTTCTCTAGGTCCACAGATACTCCTGCCTCAGAGATGACGTGACACAAGAAGTGAATCTGATCCATCCAAAACTGGCACTTCGAGATTTTTCCATAAAGATGATGCTCTCTCAATGTACTCAGAACGATCTCAAGATGGGTAGCATGGTCGTGTCGAGTGTGAGAGTACACCAAGATATCATCCATGAAGACCACAACAATAGAATCCATGTAAGGATAAAACACTCGGTTCATCAGTGCCATGAAAAATGTTGGTGCATTCGTGAGACCGAACGGCATAACCGTATACTCATAAAGACCATACCTTCTCCTGAAGGTTGTCAGAGGAATATATGATGGTCTAACGCGCAACTGATGATAATCGGACATAAAATCGGTCTTCGATAACATGTGGGCTTCTCGCAGCTGATCGAAGAGATCATCAATCCTCGGAAAGGGATATCGGTTCTTGACCGTCAACTGGTTCATCTTCCGATAATCCACACAGAGTCTAAGGGCATCGTCTGCATTTTTCACAAACAGGACAGGAAAACCCCAAGGAGAAGTACTGGGTCGGATGAAACCCTTTACCTGTAACTCCTCCAACTGCTTCTTGAGTTCCTACAACTCAGGTGTAGTCATCCTATTGGGATGAATGAACACTGGTGCTACTCCTGGCATGAGATTAATAGATAAGTCTACCTCACGCTCCAGAATAAAACCTGAAATGTCCTCTGGAAAGAAATCCCTGAAACGATCCACCATTGGAGGAAAGTCCAACTGTGAAGTCCCCTAGTCATCCAGATAAAGACTAGAAATCTAGGTTGTCACCTCTCCCAGCCCATGATGCTCGAGTCCTGTTCGACTCACCTGAACATCAAATTCTTATAAGGCCCAAACCATAAACATTAATTAATCTTGAGGTATTTCAAGAATACACGTTGAGGATCTTTTCAGGTTTAGAGTTTTAGAGAATTAGATCATAAAACATGCATTACATTCCACATTTAAACAAAGTGGTTACATAAAATATAGTACTCATTTTTCCCATCAACGGAAACATATTTAAAAAAACATGGATTCTTTCTTAAAACATCCTTGACACTATCATCACATCATGTACCTTTCCCTTGACCTATGAAAAACATTTCAAAAACTTGGGATGAGCATAAAAATCTCAGTAAGGGATATAAAAATATGGAAAGGAAACATGAGTACATATATACATAAGGATGAAAGAATACTTTACCCATAAAACATAAGCACTTTTAACATACCTCATCAAATCATGAATAAATCATAGAAATCATAAGACATAAAGTAACTTGAGGCATTCATAACATTCTTACGTAGGGTGTAACCCTCTTGGTTACGTTTGAAATACCCATCACAGTATATTCCCTTAATCTCTTCGGAGAAACCTTAATGTTTAACTCCTTCACGTTACCCAATGCATTGGAGAGCTATATCGGGCTCACCCGCCCTTAGTTTATCATGGAACCACCCGTCTTCATAATAATTCCCAACAACCATAACATAATCGTACCACATAAAACATGCATAAAGGAAAAATAACATTTCCACTTTTCAATCACAATATATCAATACAACACATTGATATAAAAACATTTAGAACACCATTTTCAATACCAAAATTAAAGAAAAGTAAAACATGGTATTTGTTTTTCTTTTATAAAAAAGATATGGCTTGTAGAGGAAGCCGAAACTCAAATAATGGTCACGACTGCGGATAAGTCGTTGTTGCCGCATACGTATGACAAAAACATTCCTTTTGTCGTTTAGTAAACGCTTCGTATAAAAAAGATTCCTTTTGAATAAATGTAAAATTCAAAGGGGTTTATACACCGTATAAAAGAAGGTTGTGTATAAAACAAAATATGCCTCAATGAAAGGAGATTGAGACGAAGTCCCATACCTCGGGTCCGACTTGACTCGATCGTTATTTAACATCATGAATAATAAAATTGAGTTAATTTCTAATTTCTTAATAAACTTTTTCAAGTTCATTATTACTTTTATATCACTTATTACCATGTTATAAACATTATGTAATCATTTAAGTTAATAATGTTTGTTTTGTCGATATTTGGTTCTTAAGTCGAAAGTGGACTTCTTACAATTACATGTTGTTCATGTGGTCAAAGATTCATTATATCCAGAATGATATTCATGATTTGGATATCATATACATCATATATATCCATCATATACATGTATTTATAATATTACATAATCATTTAGAGGTAATAAATGAAATTCACCGTTCATGGAGACGGTAAGCCGTACGTACGCATGAATGCTACTTTCATTTCTATGTCATATTAATGGAATTAAAACTAAATGATAGGTATGTATATTTTAATTACAGAATTATATTCATCATTTATATGTAAGATACATCATATATAATAACTTTAAATCCATCCTTTATACGTCCCACATATGGCATTAACGAATCAAATCACTTTGAGGGGGTGGTAGTCCGCACTTCCTAAAATGATGATATCGCGTATACCCATAATGGAAACCATAAAGGTATGCCATAAATGAAAAATACAGAAGCTTAAGTAAAACATAAACATATTATATATCATATATAAGTATAGTGACATCTTAATGGACACCTTTAAAGGTGTTATATGAGTGTTGAACAATCATCGTTTCGTGAGGCAGAAATTCACCATCCACAGAAACAGTATGTTCTTTAACCATTAGATGTAGGTGTGTGTAAGTGTAGCTTGAATAATTCTTATAACAACATACTAGTATATGGAAGATACTGGTGTTGTTACAAAATAAATGAATAAAAAGATTTTACGGGGTTGGAGAAGCAAAATAAAACATAAGAACACAAGAGAAGACACTACCTTTAAATCGGGTAACTCTTTTTGATTTGAGCTCAAAGGCTTCCTTGGGAAGACTTCTGCCCAAATTGAGGATTCTAAGAGTTAGAGAGGGATGTGGAGAGACAAAATGAATAGGTTTTGGCCGAGTAAAAGGCTTGAGAGGTGTGGGTAAGGAGGTAGAGGTGGGGGCCTTTTATAAGAGGAGAGGAGGGGCACTCTTGGAAAGTTACAAAATGTTACTTTATTTTCAAATGAGTTTCGGATTTTAAAGGTCCCACATTGATGTGTTTTGAGGATAAGGTGATAAGGTTTTGAAATATACTCATCCAATAGGTCTTTGACAAGTGTAATTTATAGTTTTAACATTATATTTTCATTTTACTTAAATCCTTTATTAATGAGGTAATCGCTGCACCATAATGATGTCACAAATAATTTAATTTATTTAATGTCTAAAAATTATAAAAAAATATCATGATGTAGAAAATATTTTTTGATTTCCAATGAATATTTATATTTAAAAATATGACTTGTATAACTCCATTTAAAAATTGTTTTATTAAAACAACCCATGTTTGTGTCATTTTTACTTTTACTTTAAATAAAAGGAATTAATGTCTTTATCTTACCCAAGTGGCTCCATGGGGTCCCAAAAATCGACCCATGGGTTTTCTTGGTTTGCCATGACACATCCAATAAGGGTAGGACATGTGTATAGATATTTTCATTTTATTATAATATCATTTTTGCCTTAAATTGCACTAATTACCTCTAATCGCGATTAAAAACTTAAAAGTTACTATTCACCAAAAAATTAATTTAATCCCATTGAACCACATTTTACTTCTTAATGACAACCATGTATGTAGGATTTTTGAAATTCAAAACACAGAGGTAGTAAAATTTCATTTAAACGAAAAATCATTTTTTTAAGTACCACTTAGTGGTTTCACTATTCATCAAAAATTGACGTTTTTCAGAAAAATTCTAAAACATCACCCTAAGCTATATTTGATATTCTGAATTCAAAAATGATTTATATTTTAAAAAATTAAAAACATATAAGTTACATTAATTAATTTAATAATTAATTCCCGTTTTCAGAGAAAATAGCGTGTTTTTATGAAACAATAAGTATCAAAAGATTGACACTAGTTTAAGTCCAATTTCGAAGTGAAATTATTTCCAACGACCACTATTGGATTAAATGGTAAAAATATATTCTAATTTCACTTTAAAACCAATTCAAAAGATAATCTAATCATATAAATAAATTATATTAAAAGGAGGTTTTGAATTAAAATACAACATTTTTCACTATTCATTCAAAAATGAACATTATCGGAAAAATACCCAAAATTTACCCAAAGTAAATTTCAATGTTTCAATCATAAAGAATAAGTTTCTTTTGACAAATAGAGCTTATAAAATTTTCAAAAGTTTTATTTAAAAATGGTTTTCCATCAAAAGGAAGTAAAACAATCTTTTAAAAATATTAGTGTATTCCATGCTTAAGATTGGATTTATTCTCATTTTATGCCTCTAAAACACTATCTAATTAATTATTATACATAGTTAAAAATATCTATTATTCATTAATTACTTGGGATGTTACATCCTTCCCCCCTTTAGAAAATTGTGTCCCCGCAATTTATTTACTTATCGAATAAGTGGGGGTATTTAGCCCTCATTGCATTTTCAGATTCCGATGTTGCCTCTTCAATCATGTGGTTTTTTCAAAAAAAAACCTTTACCTGATTAATCACCTTATTCCGTAACACTTGCTCCCTATGGTCAAGAATCTGGACTGGTTGTTCCTCATAAGATAGGTTCTCTTCCAACTGAACTGCCTCTGGACTCAAAACATGTGATGGATCTGGCATATACTTTCTGAACATCGAAACATGAAAAACATTGTGTACCTGAGATAAACTCGGAGGTAAAGCCAATAGGTAAGCAACTGATCCAACTCTCTCCAGAATTTCATATGGTCTAATGAACCTTGGACTCAGCTTTCCTTTCTTACCAAATCGCATCACACTTTTCCATGGTAAGACTTTGAGAAAAACATGATCACCTACCTCAAAAGATAGATCCTTCCTCTGGTTATCCGCATAACTCTTCTGCCTGTTCTGAGTTGTTCTCGTGTGTTTCTGTATCAGCTAAACTTTTTATGCCAACTCTTCTACCAATTCTTGTCCCATCAGCTTCCTTTCACCCACTTCATCCCAGAAAGCTGGAGTTCGACACCGCTTCCCATATAACGCCTCAAATGGTGCCATCTGTATACTAGAATGAAAACTGTTATTATATTAAAACTCAACCAAAGAAATATGTTGGTCCCAACTTCCCTGATAATCCATCGAACAAGCACATAGCATATCTTCCAAAGTCTAAATTGTTCATTCTGATTTCCCATCTGATGGAGGATGAAAATTTGTACTAAAATTTAATTCAGTACACAACGACTTCTGAAGGCCTTTCCAAAATTTAGAAGTGAACCTGGGATCACGATCAGATACAATGGAGAGAGGAACTCCATGTAACCTGAATATCTCTTTAAGATACAAACGGGAAAGTTGATCTAGGGAAAAAGTATCTCGTATAGAAAGGAAATGAGAAGATTTATTCAAGCGATCAACAATAACCTAGATTGTATTATTACCTCGAGGTGTCTTCAGCAATCCCATAATGAAGTCCATGGATATATTTTCCTATTTCCACCCTGGCACTGCTAAAGGTTGAAGCATCCCTTTTCGTAACTGCTGCTCTTCTTTAACCTATTGACAAGTCAAACACTTCACAGTAAAATTAGCAATATCCCTTTTCATTCCATCCCACCAGTAATACTCCCAAAGATCTCTATACATCTTAGTACTGCCAGGATGAACTGAAAATGGAGAACTATGAGCTTCACATAACAACTCTCTCTTCAAATGTGAATCAAAAGGCACACACAATCTCTTCCCAACTCTCAAAAACACAATAATTATCAATGTTTAATTCAGGCAACTTACCCTTTTGAACCAGCTCTACCTTTTTCTGAAACTCACTCTCTTGCTTCTGTGCTTGCGTGATTCTGTCTGATAGAGGAGATTTCACTGATACCTGAAACAAAATAGAAGGACATCCTACACCAGAAACTTCTATGCCAAAGTTTATCAAATACTTAACCAAAGGATCACGTTCCAAACGCAACATTGTTAATGAAGCATTACTTTTTCAACTCAAAGCATCAGCCACTTTATTTGCTTTTCCCAGATGGTAATGAATTGTACAATCATAATCCTTGATTAATTGTAGCCATATCCTCTGTCTCATGTTCAATTCGTTCTGAGTGAATATATACTTTAACCTTTTTTGATCGGTATATATTTCACACTTTATTCCATACAAATGATGCCTCCAAATTTTTAAAGTGAAAACAACAACAACTAATTCCAAATCATGTGTAGGGTAATTTGCCTCATGAGTTTTCAACTGACGTGAAGCATAAGCAATTACCTGATCATTCTGCATTATGATGCAACCAAGTCCTTTCAATGAAGCATCATTGTAGATAAAAAACTCCCCATTCCAAGAAGGTAGTGCCAAAACTGGAGAATTCACCAATCTTCATTTAAATTCCTGAAAACAATCATCACATTCATTTGTCCAGATAAACTTAACACCCTTCCGAGTTAGCTTATTCATTGGACTAGATAACCGTGAAAAATTTCTAAAAAACCTTCGGTAATAGCCTGCCAAACCAAGGAAGCTACGAATCTCTGTTACATTTGTGGGTCTTATCCATTCTTCAACAACCTTTGTTTTTGCAGGATCAACGGTTATCCCATCTTTAGAAACAATGTGACCAAGGGAAAAAAAATTACAACCAAAACACACACTTTCGGAATTTCCCATACAATTTCTTTTCTTTTAAGGTTTGAAAAATAACCGTTAAATGTCTTTCATGCTCCTCTTTACTTTTAGAAAACACCAAAATATCGTCAATGAAAACAACTACAAAATTATCCAAAACTCATGGAAAATTCTATTCATTAAGTCCATGAATACAGCAGGTGCATTGCTTAGCCCAAAAGGCATTACTAAAAATTCATAATGGCCATATCTTGTACGAAACGTTGTCTTTGGAACATCTTATTCCTTTACCTTCAACTTATGGTACCCCGGTCTCAGGTCAATCTTTGAAAAATACTGAGCTCCTTGGAGCTGATCAAACAAATCATCGATATGAGGCAAAGGATATTTGTTCTCAATAGTGATGTTATTCAAGGCTCTATAATCAATGAAAAATCTCATTGAACCATATTTCTTTTTAACAAATAAAACAGGAGCACCCCATAGTGATGTGCTAGTTCGAATGAAACCTTTCTCTAATAAATCTTGCAATTGCTCCTTCAACTCTAAAAGATCAATTTGAGCCATTCGATAAGGGGGTTTTGAAATTGGCTTAGCATCAGGAACTAAGTCAACAGTAAATTCAACTATATGATCTGGTATTATTTCAGGCAACTCATCAGGAAAAACATCAGGATACTCATTTACCACTGGCACATCATTAATCTGAACTGTTCCTTTGTTTTCAACAATGTGTGCAAGGTAACATTCATTTCCATCTTTTACAAGTTTCTCGGCCACTTGATATGTTATCAACAGTAAGGGTTCATTCTTGTACACAAACTGAAAGTCTTTCTGAAAAGAAACTTCTTTAGCTCTACAGTCAATCTTAGCATGGTAAATAGAGAGCCAATCCATACCCAGGATAACATCAAACTCTACTAGAGGTAAAACAATTAGGTTTGCAAGTAGGTTCTTTCCACGGATAAGGATAGGATGATTTGTATAGATTCTTTTTACCTCAAAATTTCCCCCAGGTGTTTTTACCACATGTTCAGGAGTCATTTATTGAGATGGTATTCCCATTTTACTAGAAAAGGTTTCAGAGATGAATGAATGTGTAGACCCCGAATCAAACAACACACTGTAATAATATGAAAAAACAAACAAAGTACCTGATACAACTTCATTTGATGGCCCGACATCTGCTGAAGTAGTTGCAAAGTATTTCACCACCCCTTTCTGCTTGTAGTCTAATAGCTTCCCATCACTCGAGCTCTTTGTCGGACACTCATTTTCATAGTGACCCATCTCATTGCACTTAAAACATTTCACTAACTGCAAATTAAATTTGGACTTACCGTCACCTTGATCTTTTTCAGTGCAATCACGAGCCTTATGTCCCATCTTACCACATCGGTAGCACTTTCCAGAATTCAGAAGACATTCCCCAGCATGCCTTTTCCCACATTTATCACAAACTGGAAACTTAGTTTTCTTACCGTCAGACCTTTTTGAAGAATTCTTCCCTTTCTCCTGCCACCTCAGTCTCTTCTTTTGTTGGTTGTTATAGAACACTTGATCATCGACAAACTCCATTTCCACATTCTCATCACATTGAACAAGATTTTCATAACTTTTGAACTCACGAGAAGCTAAATCCCTTCGATATTTTGGCTTTAATCCTGAGTAAAAACGGTTGATTTACTATCAAGGTCTTGGATAAAATTTAGAGCATACCTTGCCAATCGAGTGAACCTTTCTTCATAGGAAGCCACTGAGTCCTCCTCTTGCCTCAATTCCAAGAATTGTTTTTCCATCCTAAGTCGAACAACCTTAGGAAAATACTTCTCAAGAAACATACCTTTTAATTCATCCCATTCGAGAGAATCAATCTCATCAACGTCCCTGATATTTTTAACCATCGACCACCACTGATCTGCTTCACCCTCCAAACGGTAAATAGCAAGACTAACCTTTTGATTGTCAGAACACCCCATGACATCGAAAATCTTCTCCAGTGCTTTAATCCACCCTTCAGCTAACACAGGGTCAGATGATCCTCTGAATGATGGGGGATGTTGCCTCATGAAATGTTCCACCACTGAAATGTTCCTCTGCGGTTGATCTGGCTGATCTCGTTCATGGATTCCACCACCATTTATAGCCTGAGTCAACTGTGCCATCACTGCATCAAACTATTAAGTTCCAATACCGACCATCTCAGGATGCTGATTCGGAAGGTTATTTCCTTCTGTATGCCTTCCTAGCACTACTTCCCTATTTCCTCTGCGGAAAACCATTATGAACAAAAATGTCTTAGATGAAGCAACATGGTAATCTTCAAATTCTATATCATTTCAATTTGACCACAAAAAAATTATTTTTGGATAATCATTTAATAGAATTCTAACTCCTAAAGTTATCTAAAACGACCTTTGATACCAACTATAAGGCCCCAGCCTTAAACATTACTTAATCTTGAGTTATTTCAAGAATACACGTTGAGGATCTTTTCAGGTTTAGAGTTTTAGAGAATTAGATCATAAAACAAGAATTACATTCCACATTTAAACAAATTGGTTACATAACATATAGTACTCATTTTTTCCATCAACGGAAACATATTTAAAAAAACATGGATTATTTATTCACACTTCCTTGACACTATCATCACTTCATGTACCTTTCCCTTGACCTATGAAATTTTTTTCAAAAACTTGGGATGAGCATAAAAAGCTTAGTAAGGGATATAAAAATATGGAAAGGAAACATGAGTACATATATACATAAGGATGAAATCATACTTACCCATAAAACATAAGCACTTTAACATACCTCATCAAATCATGAATAAATCATAGAAATCATAAGACATAAAGGTAACTTGAGGCATTCATAACATTCTTACATAGGGAGTAACCCTCTTGGTTACGTTTGGAATACCCATCACAGTATATTTCCTAAATCTCTTCAGAGAAACCTTAACGTTTAACTCCTTCGCGTTACCCAATGCATTGGAGAGCTATATCGGGATCACCCGCCCTTAGTTTATCACGGAACTACCCGTCTTCATAATAATGCCCAAGAACCATAACATAATCGTATCACATAAAACATGCATAAAGGAAACATAACATTTCCACTTTTCAATCACAAGATATCAATACAACAAATTGATATAAAAACATTATGAAAATCATTTACAATACCAAAATAAAAGAAAATTAAAACATGGTATTTATTTTTCTTTGAAAAAAAAGGTATGGCTTGTAGAATAAGTCGAAACTCAAATAATGGTCATGACGACGGAGAAGCCGTTGTCGCCGCAGACGTACGACAAAAAAATTCACTTTTGTCGTTTAGTAAAAGCTTCCTATAAAAAAGATTCATTTTGAATAAACGTAAAATTCAAAGGAGTTTATACACCTTATAAAATAAGGTTGTGTATAAAACAAAATATGCCTCAATGAAAGGAGATTGAGACAAAGTCTCATACCTTGGGTCCGACTTGACTCGATCGTTCTTTAACGTCCTGAATAATAAAATTGAGTTAATTTCTACTTGATTAAGAAACGTTTTCAAGTTCATTATTACTTTTATATCACTTATTACTATGTTATAAACATTATGTAATCATTTAAGTTAATAATGTTTGTTTTGTCGATATTTGGTTCTTAAGTCGAAAGTGGACTTCTTACAATTATATGTTGTTCATGTGGTCAAAGGTTCATTATATCCAGAATGATATTCATGATTTGGATATCATATATATCATATATATCCAGAATATACAAGTATTTATAATATTACATAATCATTTAGAGGTAATAAATGAAATGCACCGTTCATGGAGACGGTAAGTCGTACGTACGCATGAACGTTACTTTCATTTCTATGTCATATTAATGAAATTAAAACTAAATGATAGGTATTTATATTTTAATTCCAGAATTATATTAATAATTTATATGTAACATAAATCATATATAATAACTTTAAATCCATCCTTTATACGTCCCACATATGGCATTAAAGAATCAAATCGCATTGAGGGGGCGGTAGTCCGCACTTCCTAAAATGAAGATATCACGTATACCCATAATGGAAACCA
This sequence comes from Viscum album, assembly GCA_963277665.1. NCBI lineage: Eukaryota > Viridiplantae > Streptophyta > Magnoliopsida > Santalales > Viscaceae > Viscum > Viscum album. The sequence continues at coordinate 112,010,754 of OY728139.1, read as the reverse complement.
TAAAGGTATGCAATAAATGAAAAATACATAATATTAAGTAAAACATAAACATATTATATATCATATATAATTATAGTGACATCATAATGGCCACCTTTAAAGGTGTTATATTATTGTTGAACAATCATTGTTTCGTGAGGCAGAAATTCACCATCCACATAAACAGTATGTTCTTTAACCATTAGATATAGGTGTGTGTAAGTGTAGCTCGAATCCTTCTTAAAAAAACATCATAGAATATGTAAGATACTTGTGTTGGTACAAAATAAATGAATAAAAATAGTTTAGGGGGTTGGAGAAGCAAAATAAAACATAAGAACACAAGAGAAGACACTACCTTTAAATCGGGTAACTCTTTTTGATTTGAGCTCAAAGGCTTCCTTGGGAAGAATTCATCCCAAATTGAGGATTATAAGAGTTATAGAGTGATTTGGAGAGACAAAATGAGCAGGGGTTGGCCGATCCAAAGTCCTGAGAGGTGTGGGTAAGGAGGTAGAGGTGGGGGCCTTTTATAATAGGAGAGGAGGGGCACTCTTGGAAAGTTACAAAATGTTTCTTTATTTTCAAATGAGTTTCAGATTTTAAAGGTACCACATTGATTTTTTTAGAGGGTAAGGTAATAAGGGTTCTAAATATACTCATCCAATAGGTCTTTTACAAGTGTAAGTTATAGTTTTAACATTATCTTTTCATTTTATTTAAATCCTTTATTAATGTGGTAATCGCTGCATCATCATGATGTCATAAATAATTTAATTTATTTAATGTCTAAAATTTATAAAAAAATATCATGATGTAGGAAATACTTTTATATTTCCAATGAATATTTATAGTCAAAAATATGACTTGTATAACCCCATTTAAAAATTTTTTTATTAAAACAACTCATGTTTGTGTCATTTTTACTTTTACTTTAAATAAAAGGCATTAATGTCTTTATCTTACCCATGTGGCTCCATGGGGTCCCAAAAAACGACCCATGGGTTTTCTTGGTCGGCCATGACACATACAATAAGGGTAGGATAGGTGTCTATGTATTTTCATTTTATTATAATATCATTTTTTCCTTAAATTGCACTAATTACCTCTAATCGCGGTTAAAAACTTAAAAGTTACTATTCACCAAAAAATTATTTTAATCCCATTGAACCAAATTTACTTCTTAATAACAACCATTTATGTCGGAATTTTGAAATTTAAAATACAGAGGTGGTAAAATTTCATTTAAACAAAAAATCAGTTTTTTTAAGTACCACTTAGTGGTTTCACTATTCATTGAAAATTAAAGTTTTTCAGAAAAATACCAAAACTTCACCCTAAGCTATATTTGATATTATGAATTCAAAAATGAGGTATATTTTACAAATTTCAAAACATATAATTTTCAATAATTAATTTAATAATTAATTCCCGCTGTCAGAGCAAATAGCGTGTTTTTTTTTAACAATAAGTATCAAAAGATTGACACTAGTTTAAGTCCAATTTCGAAGTAAATTAATTCCAAAGACCAATATTGCATTAAATGGTAAAAATATATTCTAATTTCACTTTAAAACCAATCCAAAAGATAATCTAATGACATAAATAAATTATATTAAAAGGAGGTTTTGAATTAAAATACAACATTTTTCACTATTCATTAAAAAATGAACTTTATCGGAAAAATACCCAAAATTTACCCAATGTAAATTTCAATGTCCCAATGATAAATAATAAGTTTATTTTGAAAAATAGAGCTTATAAAATTGTCAAAAGTTTGATTTAAAAATGGTTTTCCATCAAAAGGCAATAAAACAATCTTTTAAAAATATTAGTGTATTCCATGCTTAAGATTACATTTATTCTCATTTTATGAATCTAAAACACTATCTAATTCATTAATAGACATATTTAAAAATATCTATTATTAATTACTTACTTGGGATGTTACAATTCGCCTCTATGAAAAAAGATTCACCCTCTGGTGAAATGAAACTCACCCTACGGCGATAACAGTAGACGAATGCCTAAAAGGGAACCAACCAGTCCATCCCAAGAATAACATCATACCCTATCATCTCTAGGACATAGATATCCCATAAGAAACGATACCCTACAACCTCAAGAGGGCACTCTCTACACTGGAGTACACTAGATGTCCTCATCCCCAAAGGTGTGTCTAGTGTCAACGAGTCGGCAGAAGAAAAGATATAGAGCCCAAGGCTCTCTACAACAGCAACAGAGATACAGCTATGCATAGAACCAGTATCAAAAAGAGATAAAGATAAAACTCAGGCTACTAAAATCGTACCTCGAACTACAGAAGGTCCGGGATCCTGCTCCTGATAGGTCTGCTCCACCGCAAAATTCGGGCCTGCCCGGCGGCCCTGTGACCCATCCTGACCACTCTGAGCAGATCCTCCCTGCTGGCGTTGAAGGACTAGTGACTGAATGCCACGACCTCGACCTCAACCTCTGCCAGAATGGCCGGAAGAACTCGAGTTCCCCGACTGCTGAGAAACTGGTGGTGCTTCTCCTAAACAAGGAGTCATGGAAGAACCCCAGTCACCAGTGACTGGTGAGAAAACCTGGCAGAACCGCTAAAGGTGACCCATCTTGCCGCAAGATTGTAACTACACTGGGTCTCTTTGGCACTGTGGTCTCGTGTGCCCTTCCCTTCCACACTGGTAGCATACCACCTAGCTACCTGAAGATGTATCCAACCTCCTCGGATCACCGTGTGTAGGCTCCCTACAGTGCTTCCTACTGTCAACTGGAGGAACACTAGCTCTGGAAGCAGAACCGCCCTAGCTCACAGCTCTGGAGTCTCTAAGATTGCGCTCCACAATCAGTGACTGGTTGATGATGGAAGTGATGGAAGTCAACTAGAAGATATTCACCTACGAGGAGATCTCCCGCCTGAGACCATCCTCAATCTTCCTTTCTAAGAACACCCCACTTCTATCCCGGAGTGGTGTGAAACGCTGAAGCTCGGTGAAACGAGAGGAATACTCCATGACAGAAAGAGTACCCTGTTATAGACTCATGAACTCTCGGGCTCAATCGGCCCTCAGGGTCTCCGGGTAAAAGTAGTCATAGAACATGCGCTGGAACTCCTCCCAAGCCATAATCTGCTGATGACCCGCCTGTGAGATCATGTCCCACCACCTCTTGGCAGAGTCTCATAGAATATAGGTAGCGAGATTGACCCACCTCTCTGGAGGTGTTTCCAAATGCTCAAAGATAGTCAGCATGGCTTCCATCCATGACTCTGCAGCCTATGGTCCTCCTTCCCCTGAGAAAATAGGAGGATGCTGCTACTGGAAAACCCGCGTCAAGTCTGCCATAGATGTGGCAGGAGGCGGTGCTCCCTAAAAGGTATGCATAATCCTCATAAAGCCATCCCTAAACTGCACATCAGCGCCTGCAACTGGTATGACAGCTAGTGCCAAAGCTGGCCCGACTAGAGGATCAGCAAGAAGTCCCTGATCAGCCATATCTGGCGTCTGATCACTGCCTGATGACTGACATACAACCGAAGGACATCTCAGAGGCATATCTCTAAAAGATCAAAAGCATACCTTAGTTCAGGAAAACAAGGATAAAGAACAAAGTAGTACAAAATGGAAACAGGATAAGTAAACACTCGAGATTTACAAAACATTACTACATGTCTTGTATAAACTCACCATGGCGTGTACTTAACTTTATTCCCCTGCTCGTGTATCCTTTCACGGCTAACCCACGCGGTCTTCTTAAACTGATACTACACGGTGTGTTCCCTGTGGACACGGCATGTAGTAGACAAGGTTTCAATGATCCATGGTGTTAGTTACATGGTCGTATTCATGGATGAGACTACACGGCGTGTTGCAAACAAACACAGCATGTACTTGAAGGCTTTTCCTGACCCGTGTTGTTGGCGACACGGCCAAGTACATGGCTGACCCTTACACGATGTGTTCTGAACAAAAACGGCTTGTATAGAGGAAGAGAACATCGTCCCGTGTTGTTCGTGACGCAGTCGGGTACTGAGGACAAGGATACATGGGGTGTTCATACAAAACACGGCATGCATGACACAAGCTCCCCCGACCCGTGTTGTTAGTTACACTGTCGGGTACACGCTCACTACTACACGGCGTGTACCTACCATACACGGCATGTTCCTAGATATTTTTCACAACCCGTATTTCTGCTCACACGGTTAGTGACACGGTTTAATACTACACGGCGTATATATATAAAGTACATGTCGTGTATTCTGGGTTTTTCCATGAAGTAGCTCTGAAACATCACCTAAGCCCAGAAAACACTGAAAAATAAACATGAAGGTTCCAAATTCCGATTCATGAGGGCCCATACTCCCCACGAATCAAGTCTTGGAATCCAATACAGTTATATATAAGGAAAAACAAGTCAGTGATTCACCAATTTCTGATTCAAAAGGGGCCATAACACCTCAAGAACCAAAAATTGGCATTCATTTAAGCAAGGTACAAATCAAACAACCTTTATATCAAACTGCATAGATTCTATCAAAGCATCTATCACAACATCATGCATAATCTACACAAAGTCTATCACAACAACATGAAATCTCTAATGCACCTTAAATGGCATGACAAGAATGCATGGAATGTAATTTCTAACAAGTTCCTATATGATGCATGAGATGGAATACCCTCATCTCATCGGGTTGCGACTGAAATAGAACCACAATATCAACAACAACAACAACAATAACAACAACACAAGGAATTTGAATCACTCTATGTGAAATCATATCAACCGTAAATCTCAAAAACTAGTAAACTGCAATTAATGAGGTAGTATTGCTTTTCCTTGTACACGGGTTAGCTACTCCCAAGCACTGCTTAATACCAAGTACTGAATCCGTCATATCCCTGGCTAAAGGCTCCAAACAGTAAATCAAGAGAAAATAAACTCCTCTGATACCACTTTGTAAAATACCAGTTCCGAAATCCACCCAGAGGTGCCCCATACCTGGATGGTCACATGGACTCAAGCGCATTTCCCTGAACGCCAGAGGCTGCCGACTAGCAGTGAAGGCCTTGGGTGTGATAATGGGGAAACTATGCCCTCATTGGCAGAGTACACAGTGGAACAGAAAACAAATAACAACAATAGCGGAATCAGTTGACATCCATACAAGAGAAAACAGTGGAAGACTAATAAATAAACAACTAGAGCTGAAATATATGTAAATGATGCATGATACATATATGTCTAGGAAAACAGCCAAACAAGTCACAATTCTGAATACAGTACTAAACCAAAGTACAAAAGAAAAACAGATGAGAAACTCCTCAGTATCTCAAGACTCGGCTCAGTCCCATGCTCTCGAGCTCTAGTGCGATCAAGAAAATGAAGTAGAAGGGCGCTTGCCCTTATCTATACCTACAACAATATAATCTGTTTGGTCCCAAAAGCATGACCCAAACAGGGTGTGAGACAAAGTCCCAATAGGCAACCTCCCAAAGATATATGCCTAACAGTCAGTGAATATATGGAAGGTAAAGTAAAGTAAGCAGTAAACAGTAAGCAGTAAACAGGATAATATACAGCAGTAAAAATCCACAGTTTCTAACATATAATCCAAAAACAAGAACCATCCACTCAAACAAGTAGAACAAAAGGTAACCTCTGGGTAGTTCTCACAGTTTAACCCCTAATTTTCAACCTAAAAGTACTAGAAACCCTCTGGGAGGCACACACAGTCTCACCCCTCTGGTTAAGCTAAAGAACAGACTCTCTGAGGAAGCACTCACCGTCAATTCCCCCTATAGTCTCGTATCGTACTAAAGGCTGTCTAGGGAATCACTCAACATCTATTCCCCATGTGGCCCATGTTGAGGAACTACAGACTCTCTGAGGAAGCACTCAACGTCAATTCCCCCTTGTGGTCTTGCATCGTAAATTAAAGACACTCTGGAGAAGCCCTTATGACCATTCTCTCTATGGTCCACTACTCTAGGTTCTCACATCCCTATGTATAACAAACATGCATAGCGTGCATATCGCCCAAGTAAACCTCAAGAACTACTTGGCTATCATTCTAAGGCACAACAGCATAACAGTACAATAGTTCCACTATCCTAGAACTAGGCATGGCAACTGGAAAACCGCCAACAAAGCAAAACAAGCATGGAAAACATTCAGAGCATAGTACAATTTACCCTATTCACAAACAACGACCTATACTGAAGCAATCAAGAAAAGTAGACAAACCACTGGGGAAAAACAAGGAACATGCAATACCCCGTTCAAGGGTATTGGTGGAAATTGCACATAATATTCAACGACTTCATACAAAAAGGCACAAAACACCTACCTCGATGTTAGGAGAATGATATACGTGAACTACGATGATTGATTCTCTTTAGAACGTCAAGGATCTGAGAAAATGTAAAAAATTCTCAACCCACGATATCTTGAGAAAGAGGAGGAATTGGAAAACAAGTCTCTAAGAGAACAGAGATCTTACCATTGAGGTTCCAATGAAATCGACAGTGGCTGAAACGGAGATCTGACGAAGGCTCGGGAATCCAGAGAAGTATCGCGGCCATACGGGTCGCTCTCGGACGAAGAACCTAGAGATGGAGTGTGTTCTATCCGTCAGGCGCGACCTCAGTCCGTTTAATGAAAAAAAATATAGCATGTACTTCTGGGGTACGTGGCGTGTACTCTGTTTTTTCGTACTCTGCTTTAAGTGGCCACCACATCGCCTCTACACACCGTGTGTGTGGTCCGGACATGGCCAGTATATGGCCTGGTGCGGCAAGGGAGTACACGGCGTGTACTAAGAAAGTACACGAATTTTCCAGAAAACCCCATTTTTCTCCAAAACTCCAGGAAAAGAAAAACATACCAGAAAACGAAGCCTCGGGTTCTTCCAAAATTGGTCGATGTATCATAGAATAATCATTCACTTCCTCCCAAAAATCATAGCATTATTCCATGGATATATAAGAAGGAAACTTTTACCTCTGACCTTAAACTCCTGGTCTCATTGATGATTTATTTATATATTTTTTGTCAAATTTTCATGGATTTCATATTACACTAGATAGTATGAAAAATATCTATCATCTCTTTAATAAGATCAAGTCCCATTAGCTTCCACTCTCTAGCTTCATCCCAACATATTGGAGTCTAACACACCTTCCCATATAGAGCCTCATAAGGTGCCATTTGAATGATAGAATGGAAACTGGTTTTACATGAAAACTCAACTAGTGGAAGGTATTGATCCCAACATCATTGGAAGTACATTGAAAAAGACCTTGACATTTCCTAAAGACTTTGAAGGATCCTTTCAGACTGACCATAATTTTGAGGATGATAAGTAGTGTTGAAGCTCATTTTTGGTATCCAGTGCTTGTGGAAGGATTATTTATTACCTTGAGGTATACCTCAAATCTCGATCATATACAATAGATATTGGAACTCTATATAGTCTAACCACGTTCCTTATATATATCTTGGTGATTTGGTAAATAGTGAATATTCCTTGAGAGAAATCAAAATCACTAGCATGGTTTGCTGATGGACTACCACCATGATGGGATTATTTCATTTAGGTCCCCTGGGGAGACTTATGATGAAATCCATGGTTATGTTTTCCAATTTCCAAACCAGTATGGGAAATGGTAACATCATACTCTTAGACTTTTTTTCATTCTTCCTTGAATTGTTGGAACACCAAGCATTGATATTAAAACTCTACAATATCCCCCTTTATATTACCCCACTAGAATATTTTTCATTAAATTTATATCCATCTTAGTTCTTCCTAGATAAAAAGAGAAGGATGATATATTCACATAATCAAAAATTTCCATCTTTAGTTTTGGATTTTATGGGACACATATCCATATTCTAGACCTTATAACTACTTGTTCATCAAAGTTGAACTCTGTAATATTTTATACCTTTTTCTATATCACCACATCATCTTTATGGGTTTCCTTGTTCCTTTCAGGAATATATTATTTTTCATTTTATTATGAAACTATTTTTGGGCCACACCATGGGGAACTCTGGATTTAATCATCGTCTATTGATATGGGATTTATTTTGATGGCAGGATCATATTTATGGATGGGATTCCTTTGTATCCTTGTAAAATGAATCATAACCCGCATAGATCATTGCTTCTTAATAGATAACATAATACCATTTAAGGTCATGTGATAAGGAACTAAGCATGTATTTTATCTTTATATAGCAATGATATATAGACAAAAGGATCCAAGTAAATGATTGGTGTGGGACTTATGATGAAGTGGCCAAAGGAACCTCAAAGGGATATGGATTCCAAAGATGAAACGGTACTTTATAGGTAATGTGGTCGTGATATAATTATGATTGATTTAGGGTGTTAGTATTGGTCTTCATGGTGGCTCCCTATGTATCCCATTTGTATGGGAATCAAATTCCATGTAGTTTGGTTGTGAGGACCCATGAATTTGGAGTCCCTATGAAGGTTTTTATAATTGGGGGATTATGTCCCTTTGATAGGATTGAGTTGGGAACTAATCCTAAGGAGGATTCCCTTGTGATTCATGAGGTTTTGTTGTGTCTAATTCCTAAGATGGATGCCCTTTGGATGAGTATGGTTGGAGATTATAACAAATAGAATGCCCATGGTTGTTTGGAGATTAAACTTGGAATGATTCCCAAATTCTTTGTTAATATGGGAGACAATACTGAATAGGATGACCTAATGTCTAACAAATGGATTTGAGGTCCCATACATATGGAGGCCCTCTGATGGAAGGTGATAGGAAGATCTAGAAAAAGATTATCTACCATGAAATGCATCTGACCATGCAGAAGTCAATATCGTAGCTTACCAGATATGAAGAGTGGTATTTGATGATCATGTTCTCTAGAATGGAGTCATTCAATCCAGAATGGGAGAGTTATTTATTTGTGTTCCTCCTTATTTGTGGTTCAAATAAAAACAACTATTCTGTGGTAGGTAAAGGTATTTCCAATGTGGAATCCATTGCTAGTTCTGTGAAAACTTCGATCGATTTTGGTTTCTTTCCTACAATTAAGTGCATGGAGGATGGTGCAATTGCGGTGGTTTCTGACCCAGAAGTGATCAGACTGCGTATGAATCTCTGTAAGTTCTCTTTATTGGGATGTACAGCTTATGAAAAGGGGGATAAAACTTGGTCCTATTTTAACCTCAAGAATAGGATTTTGTAATGCTAGAACATTCAGAAATAGAGTGACATTCTGATTAGAAAATGGTTTTTCACATAATTCTGGAGAAACAGGAGGATCTTAATCATGCCAGGCGCGTAGGAAATATCATCTTGAAGCCTATATATTTTCACTTATCTAAATGGGATGCTAACTTTAACACCTATAAATATAAACATACAAATGCGCAGGTCTGGACCAGATTGCATGGGCTGCCATGTGTCTAATGGCATCCCAAAATTCTCAATGACCTGGCCTCTGGCTTTGGTACACCCCTCATAATTGATCAAAGAACACTGGATGGGGACTTTTGTCTTTTTTCCAGGATTCTAGTTGATATCAATATGGAATCATATCTCTCTTATTGTCAATAAGAAAAAATTAGACATCAAGATTGATATTGAATGCTTGCCTCACTTTTGTGATCACTGTAAAATGGTAGGTCATGAGATAATGAATTGCAGGGTAGTTAAGAAGATTGTCGCCCCCCCCATCCTCCCCCCTCTAATTGGAAGAAAGTCCCAAAAGGTAAAACCATAAATCCTATGATCCTCTCCAAGGGTGATAAATCTGCATAGTCCAGGTCTGTCACATGGGTTGAAAGCACAATCAAAACATGGGATAACATCGCGGAGGAGGATGAACAAGTTGGACTGCCTCCACATTAGGATGAAAAGAAGGATGATCTAAATGGACCTTCTGAATTCATTATGGAAGATTCTATGGAGGCTGAAATCACTGACAACTTTTTTACTGATATTTTCTCTACTATCACTTTTCTACAAACTGAGGATTTTTTTGCTGGCTTGGTCTCCCAGAATATAGAAGAATATCTGAAATTGGACTCCATGTGACAACTGAATATTCAAAAGGGTATGGAACTGGAACTTGTTTAGGTAGACATTACTGGTCCAAATGAAGTAGTTCCCAATCCCATACATGCTGAGCTACTAAATAAAAAGCAGGTCATGTGCTATGATAATAAAGATAGTGAAATTATAGAGGAACCTATGATGAACTCTTCTTATGACTGTGCTTCCATGGAAATAGAAAATCAGCATGTTCTAGATTCGCAGAAAAAATCTTGAAAATCTGAGAGAAATAAGAAAGCCGAATCAAAAGAAAAGGGGAAAGCACCCCCAAAACAATATCAAAATGAAGACTCTTTTTTATAACTACCAAGGAAGATCCAACCTTGGTACTAAAAGTTACTTAAGGCTCCTTTAAGGCAAGTAAAATCTAAATATAATAGGTATTTCTGATCATAAAAAAAATTATTTCCAAGCAGGATAACTTGATATCCCACCGTGTCTATCAAATTCTTGGTAAAATTCAAGCTTCTCTTTCTCAGTATAGGTTATGTCTTCTTGTGCATGCCATAGTGAACAATCCCTCTATTATTCCAAAAGAATACCAATGCATCACTTTCTCATTCTCTTTGGAAAAAATGTGTTTTTCTGTATTGTTTTTTTTGCCTACAATTCTTACTATGGTAGAAGATCTCTTTGGAATCACATCAAGGAACACTTAGGTATTGTCTCAGATCCTTGGTTTATCATATTAGACTTTAATTACTTCTTTCATGGTAAGGAAAAAATGGGGGCTCCCTTTAGTCCTGTCTCATCCAGAGAGTTTAATGATTGTATGGAGGAGGCTAATATTTTGGAGGTCAAACTTCTTGGGTCCAAGTACACTTGGTATAGAAGGCACTTGAATGGTGTGAGAGATAGAAAAATTGATAGAGCCTTTGTTAGTGACTCCTCCTTTAGGGTTTGCAGATCTATCTCATGTTTCACCTTGTAAAATAAAAACTATGATCATCATCCTATTTTGATGAATTTCTTTGGCAATGACAACAGGAATCCCATTCCTTTCAGATTCAATAATGCTTCGACGAATACCCCTGACTATTAAGAAATTATTAATGATTGTTGGGCCACTAATAAATCGGATGGATGTACTCTTTCCCTCATTCATAATTTGAATAACTTCAAAGAAATAATGAAATATTGGATTTGGATTATTTTTAGTCATCTTGATGAGGAAATTAATGCCCTGGAAGGAACTCTTCATGACTTTCAAGAGATGGTAACCAATAGAAACTTTCCTAATGGGATTTCTCAAGAGGCATAGATTTCCTCTAAATTGTAAAACCCGCTCAGGCACAAAGAAAGCATTCAAAAAGACTTTTTCAAAATATTATGTCTTAATAACGGAGATAGAAATCCCAAGTTCTTCAACATGCTACAAAGAGCTAGGCATGTGAATAAGCCCCTTTCTCTTTTGACAAATGGTGATGTAATTCTTAATGAAAGGAAAGCTCTTTCCAATCACATTGTCTCTTTTTATGATAATATCCTCAATAGTTCTCCAAAGAATGTCGACCTTAAGGAATAAGTCATTCCAATTCTTGTTTTTGATGTGGAAAATTTTCTCCTCGCTGTCACTCCCTTGAATTTTGAGATTAAAAAAGAAGTTTTCATTCTCAATAAGGACATCTCTTCTGGACCGGATGGTTTCACAAATCACTTTTTTCAACACATTTGGGAGGTTCTCCAGCATGATGTATGAAACATTTTTATACATTTCTTCTAGGGTGGATTTTTGAATCTAGGTATTAATTCTCAATTCATCACCCTTATTCCAAAGGTGGATAATGAAAGTAACATAAGTTAGCTTAGGCCTATTGCGCTTGTGAAAACTCTTTATAAGATCATTTCAAAAATTCTTTCTACTAAGCTTGCTCATATTTCTAACAAGACTGTCTCTGGGAATCAATTTGGATTTATCAATGGAAGAAACATTCATGATTTCCTTATCACATCCTCGAAATTTGTTAACTTGTTAAGGAAATCTACTAGGGGAGGAAATATTTCCCTCAAGCTTGATATCAAAAAAGCCTCCGACACACTTGAACGGGGTTTTATTTTTAAAATTATTTTGATCTTTGGTTTCAACTCCAAGTTTGTCAATTAGGTTAAATTTCTGCTTGGCTCTACTCACATTTCTATTCTTATTAATGGTTCTTCATAGGGTTACTTCAAGTTCTCGAGAGGGGCAAGATAGGGGGGCCCTCTCTCTACTATTTTTTTCCATTGTGGAATATTATCTTAGTAAGACTTTTCTTCCCATGTTGAATAATGGGGAACTTAAACCATCAGGGAAACAAGAGTTATTTCAGCCCCTTTCCATTTTTTCTTTGCTGAGGACATTATTTTATTCATTTAGGGTGATAGGAGGAATATCAATAATATCAAAATAATCCTCTTGCAATATGTAGAAGTCTCAGTATAGGAGGTCAATTGGGGTAAATCATTCATTTTCTTTGGCAATAATTTCTCTTCACTTAGGAAGATGAGAATTGTCAGTGATTTGGGAATAAGATGGGGATATCTCCCCTTAACCTATCTTGGGGTTCCTATGTTCTGGGTAAGGCCTTGCGCCTCTTATTTTGTTAGCATCATTAGTCAGGTTAAAATATATCTTGACTCCTAGAAAGGTAAATCTCTTTCCCTTGTTGGAATAACTTGTCTTGTGAAACATGTGATTGTCTCCAAGCTCATCTACTCTTTCATGGTCTATATTTGTCCCACCTCGGTTATCAAATCCATCAATTCCATTATGAGGAACTTTGTTTGGAGTGGGAATATTCTTGAAAGAAATATCATTACAATCTCATGGAAGCATTATTATATTCCAACTGGTCATGGGGGTCTTGGAATAAAAAATATGTCTCCTAAATCAGTCTCATTAGGACCATTTTATTTGTAAGATGTTCAATCATAGTAATCACACTCTTTATTTCCTCCGAATCAGGTTCCTAGAAATTATTAGAGAAAAAAATACTTGCTATATGGAATCTTTGGTTGGTCCTGGTCTTAAATCGGTGTCTCGTATAATTCTAAATCAGGATCACTAGTTGGTAAGTGCAAATTCTTCTTTGAGATTCTGGCATGAAAATTAGGCTGGAATTCCTCTCAAGGAAAGGATCTCTTATTCGAACCAGGATATTGAAATCATGAGCTCTATAAGGGATCAAATGTCAATCAATAATGAACATCTGTATGACATTGTCTAGATTGGTTCTAATTACGACTTCCTTAATAATGGTGATATTCTGGTTTGGGAACCAAGACTGAATGGGAAAATTGGCTACAATGATTTCAACAGGAATCTCATTTCAGATTCTAAAAATTGGACTAGTCAATTTGACAAGAAATGGATCCCCCCTCTAGGTTTACTTTACTTTGGAGGCTTTCCTATTATAAATTACTTATTGATTCTAAACTTCAGTGGGTTGGAATTCATCTCTACTTGAGATGTGATCTTTTCCACCAACACTGAGAAGACATAGATCACCAATTCCTTATCTTTTATTCTGACTCATCCCTATGGCTTGTTTTTTCTAACATGTTTGGTGTCCAACTTCTGGCTACTAATTCGCTGAAAACATTTCTTCCAACCTTGGTTGATATTCTGCTATCAAATAAGATTTATGTTCTATTCTGAGTGGCTAATATGGAGTTAATTCACATCCTTTAGAGAGGATAGAATGAATCCATTCATGAGAGGGTTCTCTTCAATTTCAACTCATATTTTTTCCAAGTTGTTTATTTTGTTCGAAGCTCCAATGTGCAGCACAATTCCTACTATAAAAAATTGGTGACTGATCTTCTGGTCTTAAGAAGGTTGAAGCTGCATAGAAATTACCCCTTCCTATCTGCACTCTTGAGGTTTTCTGCTACCCTCCTTTTATAGATTGGATAAAATGTAACATGGATGGGGCCTCAAAGGGAAATCCAAGACCTGCTGGACATGGCCATGTCTTCAAGGACTTCAATAGAGATGTTATTGAATTCAATTTCGGTCACTATGGAGAGGAAATATCCCTTGAAGCTGAGATGTATGGTATGATTCATGTTGTTCAGAATGCTAAACAAATGAACTGGGACAATGTATGGTTTGAATGTCATTCTACTATAATTTTTCAATCTGTCAGATCTTGGCAGGTGCACCTCACTTGGAAATTGATATCACTTTGATCCACCTATCTAGTTCATCTTTCTAGAATGAGCTACATTATTACTAATGTCTATTGTGAAGCCAATACCTTAGTATATGCGTTGGAAAATAGGGGATCAAATGAGGAAGCTTGTATATGGCCTTTCACCCTTCCCAATGATATTTCTCTTCTATTTCAAAAGAAGGACAAATGTAAAATCCCTACTTTACATCTATTGTAACTTTCTTTCTCTTTATACAAGGTCCTTGATTCCACCTTTTTTCAAATAAAATATTGTAGCTTACCTCTAAGTCCACATGAGCCATGCTCTATTTGAGAAATAATAGGAAGTCAAATATCATTCAAACTACATGATCATTCTTATGATTATGGAAGAGGATGGGGATATTGGAGAATAAGAATGGGAATTTATGTGCATGTTCCCTCTCCTATTTTGTGTCCACTACAGACACATTGGATTACCCATCTGGGTATGACCCATGAGTCTAAGAGGATCAAGATTGAAACCTCCTACAATAAAGAGTAGGGGATTACTCTATGATGGATTCCTTAAAAAATTCCCTAGGAAATAGGTCATTGTATCATTACATGTCAAAGGAAGAATGATCCCTACCATTCTCACCATTAACTAGAGTTCAATGGTCATAGAGACGATGCAGGGAGTATAAGGGTCCACCTCTTATCTCTAAAACCAAGGGATCCTGGACACTACCCCCAGGTTCAGGGTCCTTATGATTGAAGGGATGTGTACTCGCATGAACCCTGATGATCTTACACAGCAGGTAGTACAAGTGTTGGACACCACTTAATTAAGTAATGCATATCCAAATTGGAGACACACTGGTGTGCCTCCTACCACAGTCTTGTATGTTCATGGGCTTCATTGGAGGATTCAATTTGGTCCCTATCATATGAGGGATCCATGAGAAGATCGTCCCATCCATTGATGGATTTGGAAGAGGTCATGAGAAGTGGATCGTATAAGGTAGTGGTTGGGTGAGCCAAGGGGTCTCACATAGGGTAGGAATTCACCAACTAAAATAGATTCACACAGGTAGGCCTACGTGAGCTAGAAGTATTTTGGGAGATGTACCTCCTAGGAAATAACACTTTATTGAGGCTTTTATAAAGGCTTCATGTATTTTCTCTGGTGTTCCTAGGATTATCTCATGTTGGTTCCTAATTATGGAAGGGGACCCCATGTTAGTGTTCTTCAACCATGGGGGAAAGGTTTTTCTCAAATATGTGGTATGTATTTCAAACCCTAAGAGGACATTGGTTCCACTACCCCCTTAATTACCTCTTCTTTAAGGTCTCGAAGAGCTCCCTAGAAGGTTTCTAAGGGCTAGATAGAATGACTAGGGACATCAGAGCATCAAGAGTTCTTTAATATTATCCATCATATGAAATGATGATCCAAAGGGTCCTATTTATAGGAAAATATAGAACCTGGGGTGAAGGTGTCAACTCACGTAGGTCTATCATGTAGACCAATATGTAGATACCATACATGGTGCCACTAAGTGAGTGGGTTTCTAGGCCTTGAAAGCACCACTGGATGTGTAGGTACCCTATTTTTCGACACTACTTCGGGGTACCTATGCAAAGTGGCTTTGTAAAAGGGGTATTGCCATTAGAATTCTTTGCTTCTCTTATTTTATTCTCCTTGTGTAATTTTATTTTAAAACTTTTTCATCCATGTGACTAACTAGAGTGTCAACCAAATTCCACCCTTAGGATTTGATCTGATTGAAAGAAGAGGGTCTGGTCCTAAGGTAAAGTGATGAAAAGTGCCTAAAAACTGATACTCAACGTTTTTTCAAAGTTCCCTTTGAGATTTTTCAACCTAGAAATTATTGTGTCTCTTTTTTTTGGAAGTTTAATGTCTTTCATGCCAGACTAATTAGACTAGGGTATTTAATAAAACATATTTGACTATATGATTTAAAATGAGGACCCAAACAAGGCTTGTGATCCAAGAATATTCTTACATTCTTCAGATACCTTAAAGAGAATTTTAAGTCATGCTTATGTGATTCTGAATTATAAAACATGATACGATATGATTATGTGAGGAATGGACACATACTAAATTAAAAAGTGGTTTTTAGAATAATATCTTCATGGAATATGCGAATAGAAAAGGCATGTTTTGAGTAAGAAATTAACACTGGTTAAAACCCCCTTTTATAGGAGTCTTTATGAAAATACAACTAGGGTGTGTTACTATAAATTAAAATAGTGGAATCATTTGGATGAGAAACCCTGAAAATTTATGGGTGACATATGAAAAGTCAACTGGGGTATGTTACAGCATGTTCAGGAAAAAGAGTTCTCATAAATGTTTTTATTCTATCGATGATGGTTGAAGAAATTTGTAAAGATACAAAATTTCTCAAAACCATGAAGGGTGGTTTTCCATAGGAAGGCATCTAAGAATGGAGAGGGTATATTTATTGGCATTGTATATGAATGGTAGACTTCTCCTACATGAATTTTTCTTGTGTTAAGGAGGGAAATTTTTAATAAATTACTATGTTCAAGGGGGCTTCCTAGAAGGGGTTGAAGCATCATACAATTTAATAACACGCGACCAAGACATTAAAATTGTAGTTTAATGTCTTATGGAGAGGAATATTTTTAAAATTTTCACCTCTTGTAACTAGAATATTATTCAATGAAGTTTAATTTCATACATAAATGAAATTGGGTTTCAATAATTTAAGGTCTTTCTCTTTGAATTAAAGATTAATAATTATCCTCTTTTATAGTAATTTGTTCGAGAATGCACCATCACTTTTAAGTAGGATATGAGGAATGTTTTAAGTTGTAACATGTGGATATCTAGATCTAAATAATGGTATGGGGAAAATGTATTATGGAGATAGAGGATATATCTCTTGAGGATGAATTTACCACTGGATGATAAACCTATTTTTTGGGAACTTTTTTCCCATCCAATTGGGGAATTTTACATCATAATTAAATAGTGGTATCCTCTGACTGAAAAGCACTAAAACATTATGGGAGACATATTAAAAGAAAAATATGTTGTGTAAAAGTATAGTTAGGTAAATCTGTTATCAATAATTTTGAATTTCCAACATTCAATTTTCGATGATCGAAGGATGTTTATAGAGATTTTGATTTCCTCAGACACAGAATCTGGTTTATGGAAGTACCTGATCATGGGAAGGGAATTTCAAGTAAAAAAATACCCAATAATTAGAGGATAGGATTCCTAAATTATTTTTACCCAATCATGGTGAAACTGGTTCTTGTAATTTTAGTTCATGTTTCTAGGACTATTTAATTATGGAAATAATATTTAATATGTGGCATATGGGACCGAAGTCATTCCAGCATTCTTTGGACATGAGGGGGGAAATGGTAAAAAAAGATCTTGGGGGTTCACAAATTGGTATAAAGGATATGGGACAAGTATTTTGGGGATTAAAGTTGACAAAATTTGAATAGAGGGCTCCAACACAATGTTATTAATGCTAAAATACATAGAATAGGCTTCTCCCGAGGGTGAAGATATCACTTGTTGAAAAACCTATTTTGTGGGCAAATTTATTAAAATCCAACTAGGGTGTGTTACTGAATAGTAAAATAGTGGAATCATCTATCTAACATGACCATTATGTGATTGGATTATACAAATCCAAATGTGGAATGTTACTGCATAGACATGAAATGGAGTCCTTGGGTATCATACATTCTCTTTCTGGTGCAAGAAGAGAGATTATGAGGATCTAAAAGTGACCATGATTATGAGTATGATGTATAGAAGGGACATGTATGATCAAAAGGGAATATTTTGGACCAATATCATCATAGAAGTGTATAATCCTTTTCATAAATTTTACTCATATGTTGAAGGGGAATCTCTGTTACCTTAGTGGACCCCTGAATGAAGGAACCAAAATTTAGGTCTCATGTATAGATCTTTATTTGTATATAGAATAAGGGAATATTTGTTTAACCCATGGATAAGAATATTACATAAGGCCTAGGTGTCACTATGTACCTCACTTAAATTAGAATCAAACCACACATAGTTCTTGAGTAACTATTAATTTGAAATTCACAGGTCTAGGACATTAGTGGTGCGGTTTAATATCATGCAGTAAGGATGAAGAAGACTCGATGTAAAAAAAGAATATTACATCTAGACTAATGGAAACGACATGATAATCACTACATATCTTGTTGGATCATGAATCATTCCACACATATTTCTTGAGTGTATTATCTACATATATTTAATTATTGTGTGTAGAAAAGGGGGTTTTTAATACGGGCTCACACATGGGGTGAGACAACATATTGAATCCTCTTATGTAGATCTAACACATACATTGGATAGTGGTATAATTTCTTGTACTATGTTTTGGTTAGGCCTAGGATTGAATATTTTAACGTCACTATGTATCTCATTGGACTGATAATCAAGCCACATGAATTTCTTGAAGAAATCATGCACATTATTTTCATGTGATGGGGACATCTGGTGTGCCTTTTAATGTCTTCAATCCAGGACCATGATAACCCTAATGAAAAATGATATGCATTAATTAAGAAGATAAATAATTTACCAATACTCCAAATCCCACATGATCTATGCTCAATTTGAGAAATAAGGAGAGGTAAATGGTTATTCCTTCACACAAATGAATCCCAAAAAAAATTAGGGGAAATTAAATTCTATAGTGGTTGGACCAGGATGTGAGTTCATGCATCACTATGTATCTCATTAGAATGATAATCAAGTCATATATAGTTCTAGAATCCCATGAATTTCAATGCCATGTGGTGGGGGGAAATGACCTTACATGAATGAGGGGAAATGTTGGGGTTGGTCCCAATAATGGATATCTATGTGTCATTATATATCCTGCAACAGTATGAATCAAGGCATAAATAGTTCATAAAAGGTATTACAGTTTATTTTCATGAAACGAGGATGATAACCTTATAGTTTAACGTCTTTTGGTAAGGACTTGGGTCACCTTATGTGAAGCATTGTGGTTGGGGGAGATATTAGAGGTCCATTCATCAATACGTATCATGTGATGGTGGGAATCAAGCCACACATAGTTCTCGAATATAGTTCCCCACATCAAATAGGTTTTGAAATAAGGAAAGGGGACTTCAATAGCTTCTAGAATAATATTTGGACCCAAGACATATGGTCTAGGTTTCACTACATATCTCATTGGAAGGAGAATAAATCAATACATAGATTGGGAAAAGTTCCATGTGTGGGTTTGATTTATACATATGTAAAGGGGGGTTTCATTAATGGTTGGTCCTAGGAAGAGGGTTCTGAGCATCACTACATATCTCATTCGAATGAAAATAAAGCCACACTTAGTTCTAAAACAAAGGTACGGTAGTGTTACAAGTACTGAATATTGTTATCTGCTCAAACATGGATCGAAATTTTATAGAATTTTATGTCATGAAACAAGGATATGAACCATGCAATTTAACATCATACAATCAGAATGATATACTGCACAGTTTTGAGCCTTACAGCTTGGGCTATATATTGTGTTGTGTATTTTAACATCCTATATCTAGGAAGATTGTTTTTATATTACACGAAATATCTCTTCAAGAACAATACATTGTTTGGGGTCATAATGATCTCCTCATCCATAAAAATCAAGGAATAAGATCCTTTAGTGTGGACTTTGTGTATGGAATAAGGTCCCTCCGACTTCTTCTCAAGATGTTTTGGCTTCTTTCCTAGAATTATTGGATTCCTAAGGACCAATACCAATTATTATTATAGGAAAAAATAGAGGGGTAACTTCTTGTTAAAATCACGCACTATCATATTTTGATGGACCTCCAAGTGATTCATGGTTTGCAATATTTTTATATCCAATCATTCAACTTCATCCCTTTTTTCTAGGACTAGTAATCCATGGATAACTAATCATAGAAGGAAATATGGATTAATGGTAGTTAGACATCCATGGGCCAGACATCTTTGGTTTTTTATAATAGATAATATGTGGTTTCCCACATTGACATATGGGTGGTAGTCTAATAATCCCACAAGGAATGAAAAATATTATTAGGACAATAATTTTTGTATTTATCCACCATCTTATAGAGTTTGTTTTACAGGGCCTTTTTGAAGGCCTCTATCTGTTTATTAGTTGTTTCATGATAGTGGTATAAGTGGTAGGATTTGATATTGTACTTTAGATACAGTTTTCCCACCTTTTAAAAATAGAAATTGGAGTTTTATTTCATAAATATTGTTTGAGGGACATTGAATATGGTAATGATGTTGGATTTCATAGTGCTAAAAATGATTTTCACCTGGACTTATTTGGGGGTTATTGCCTCATACCAAGTGTAGAATAAATCAGTAGCAGTTAAGATATATTTGAACTTTTAGGTTTTAGTTGGAGGGTATGTACCTAGAACATCCATTCCCCATATGGAAAATTTCCAAGATTATTTGGATATATATAGAAACTATGGGGGCTTATGGATTAATTTATTATTCACTTGGAAGAAATGACATTTCTTGTTGAATTATGTGAAAACCTATGTTATATAGGGCCAGTAGTACCCAAGCCTATTTATTTGATGAGAAATTATGAACCCTAAATGGTTGGAACCATAATATCTTGCTTTAAATTATTTCATGACAATAGTGGTATCTTATCCATCAATACATATGAGAAGGACTCCGTCGAATCCCCATTTATAGATGAATTTCTAGAAATTTGGGACATCGTAAAGAGTGACGTTGGTTTCTCTCCATCATATTTTCTATTTATCAACATTTTCTAATGGGATTACTCCATTACAGATGTATTCAATGATGAGTATCATCCACCTAATGGTAGAACCATACAATTTAGGGATGGGGCTGATTTTATTGATCTCTTCTGTTCTGACTTAAACAAAAGGTAGAACCATTCAGTGATGGGAAATGTGTATGACTATTTCATCTTGGATTAGATCAACCATATTTATAGCTTCATTCACTAATTAATCTTCTTTGGAATTATATGATCATTAGATGTGAGTCAATTTTGGTTCTGAGGGTAACTCTACTATTAACCCTCAAACATAGTCAAGCAGGGGGTTATCTCTTCTTTTCTAATAGCTAAATCTGTGTTGGTTTGTTTGGTTACCAACTATGAATCATCTTTACATCTATGTGGTCCAATTGTATTTGGAATTCTAGTTCTAGTCATGTAATTAGGGCCTGATATTCTACCTCATTATTCGTATAGCCTTCTCACAATAGGAAAGATTAAGGTAAAACTACCTTTACTGGGGGAATGAGCCTGACTCCTAACATTACTTTATTGAGATTAGGGTCATCCATTCTATTCCCTATTGGTATTAAAGATTTGTCATCAAAATAAATCTTCCATGTTTGTCTTCCATCTTGAATAGAAAAATAAGTCTTTACCTAGAAATTCTATATTTAATAATGGTTTTTCTATAGATGGGTGTTCTAAAAGAAAAACTACCAAAGCCTAACCTTTTACTTCTTTCCAAGGTATTAATTGTATATACAAACTACTGCATGATAACAACCCACCTTTCAAAAATTCATACCAACATAGTAAATATGAAGATATATTTGAGAGGGTTATTTCAAGATAACAAATGGACCTCATGGTGCTAAAAGTAATTTTTCAGTTTCCAGACTGCAAAGATTCACATCAAGAAGCTCTTCGTGATATTTTAATAATGATTCTCAGTGTCATGCATGGTTATAATAAGGTAATAAAGGGTATTTACATCCCCATCATCATTCTTGTGCGTAATAAATGAACCTAGTGATTTCTCATGGTCTTTCACATATATAATGAGTGCACTTCCCACAACAGGTGTCATTAATACCAGTGGGCCCAAGAGATATTTCTTGAGACTATTGAATACTACTTAAAAATAATCATTCCACTAATAATCAACCCATTTATTTATCAATTTGGTGAAGGTAAAATACTTTCCTACAAGGTTGTATATAAGGCGGAAGATATAGGAAAAGTTTCCTTGATTTCCTCTCAACTCTTTAATATTTCTTGGATGTGACCTGGCAAGGATATTATTGGTCTTCTTAGTGGATATTCTGATTCCATGATGGTGTATTATAAATATGAGAATCATTATTGGGGTTACCTTGATGAATTACTTTCAGGGGTTCATTTTTAGGCTATATTAGCATACCTTGTGGGAGACAGTCTCAAGATCATCCCGGTAGTCAGAACATTTTCAGGAATTAACCACTTTATCATCAATGTACCATTATAAAAACTTCCCTAGGAAGGGTTTTAAGATGTGGTTCATGGAAAATGGGTTTTTGGAACTGATGTTCATTAAGATAAATGTCATTAACTAATACCAAAATAGTCCATGTGTTTCCATAAAGGCAATGGATTATTCATCTTTAGTGGCAATTAAAATTTATTTGTACCCTAAATAGCTATCAATGAAAGAGAGGGATTTATAACCAACTGACACATCAATCAGTAATTATGTAACTTGAATAGGGAAGTCATCCATTTTATAATGACTTTTGAGATCTTTAATGTTGATGCAGATCTTAATTTCCCTATTTTCATCTTTAATGGGATGATATTTGCTATCTATTTTGGAAACTGAACTTCCCAAATTAGGTCTTCCTAGGTGAGTGTTTCCACTTCAGCCTAAATCATGGGGGGTTTGAGTTTTTTGTGTCCATTAGGCTGCCTATTTGTATCCCTAGCGGTCTTCTAGAAATCACAAGTGGTGGGTGGCCACCTCAGGATCAATGGATGGAATATATGTGTAATTATAGGTGAATATATCTTGGTTCTACTTCAGGAAAGAGGTATACACCTCTTGTTCATCATAATTCATGGTTGCACTGATCAGAGAGGGTCATGGATCTTCTTCTATATCTATTCTTATTTCATTTAGTTTTTCAATAGTAGTGGATACATCTTCCACAAATGAAAAATGGGTGTCCCTAAGGTCTTCCTCCTCTTCCTCTACCATATTATTTACCTCATCCACCTCTACCTGATATGAAGATGATGAATCTATTTTCTCAAAGTTGGGGGGGAGTTAACATTTAGGAATTTGGAATACAAAGAAACTATTTCAAGCCCGATTTATGGAGTGGGTCCTTTCTAGAGATATAAAGGGGATATGTGGGATTGAGAATGAAAATATTCATTTTCTTCTGTTGACATGAAAAATTATTCCTTCCACGCTAATGGAAAATGGATTTTTGAATCTTGGATAATAGAATAAAGGCATTTTCATATAGGAATTATTTACTACTCAAAGAGTTAAAAACTTCTCCACTATTTAAGTTCTCATTTGTTATGATTGACATCATGGAAGTCATGGAATGTGGGCTCAAATTTTGACCCACATCTTCTATTTGATTGATGGGTGGAATATACTCTACATGGAGCATCTTGAATGGATTAGCTGAGGTCATCTCTTGAGTATTCAGGGAATTTATTCAGGGGATGTATTCGGGAAAAATCATCCATCATGGACTATTTCCCTTTCCTATAGTAGAATCTTGCATCAATATACTAATATTTATATGATTAAAATTGGAATTTTTCATCATGATATCTCAAAATTTGACCATTTAAACAATATTTGGGTCATTGGTGGTATGAAAAGGGGATAGCCAAATGAGGATGTATCCAAGGTATCCATAAAATAATGTTCATGGACATATCTTTCTTAATTACCATGATTTCTAAGTCATACATGTGATCCCAAAAATAAGTCTTAAGTTTGATTTCTCCAAGAGGATTTTCTCATTCTTATAAAAACCCTATAACATTAAAGTGGAGGGGGGCTAGTGAGATTCATCAAAACCCATTTTTTGAAGTTTTTTAGATCAGAATAAGGTTGAATCAAAAACTTTTTCAATGAAGGCTCATCAGATATCAATTTCAATTATCCTGCAACATATATACAAGGGTCTGAAATTTCCCTATATAATGGAATCCTACTCCTAGTCTATGAATGAGATGATCATGTGTAATTCCTTAGGATCGTTATCATAATGATATAGTTTGTAAACAAAAAACTAAACTTCAAATTCTTGAGGTCTTGACAAGTCCTCTGTGACTGATTCCTAGATGAATTTTTATAGGCTCAAGGAATCCATGATTGAATACATGTCCAGTACTAGGTCTAACTACTTAAAAATATCATACTTCTGGTCCAATTTTATATACATACCATCATGAGGATTATTTTTTAATGGTTCTTTAGGAACTTAATTACTTGATGTCGATGGTCCATACCTTGGAAAATGAGGTGAAGGTGCTTCTGATCTTTATGGATTAGGTCAACTAGGGTTACCGACTCAGTGGGGCTAATTAGGTGATAAAGATTCCTCAATCTAGTCTTCTGGGACAATCATGTTAGGTAAGACCCTATCATGTGGGAGGGGGGACTTTATTTCTCCTTTTGAGATCACTGAAGAACTCTCATATGAGTTTCAACTGCGTAGATGGTTCTAGTAGGGTTGTAGTTAGAGTAGTGACTCGCGACACGACCATGTCTTCCCCTATATCCTCAACTCTGATGGCCTCTTCCCCATATTCCCCAATAATGTTTTGGGAATTCAGGTTCATAATCACACTCATAATCTCATAAGGTATCCATTAAGTGAATAACATCAATGGAACTGAAGATAGACTCATTATCTTATGGTGATTCCATCTGGTAGGTTGACACCTATTTTACTATTTGTTGGGGTAGTTCTCATGCTTCTCAGACTATAGGAAAGGAGTATATTAAATTCCAATACATCATATTCATATTTTTTCTTACTCTTTTGGTCATGTAGTTTTTTGGAAAACTATATTTCAGAGGACTGAGCTCTTGATGGAGTCAGCTGTGTGGTAGCAAAAGTGGTCAGGGGCATAGTTATTTCTCTCAACTACACTGAAAGGATAGAATGAGTCTGGTTGAACATTTCTAGGACCATATAGACAATTAATTTCATCATAACATTTATATTAACTTTCAACCATTAATTATTCTCCTCTAAATTAATATCATAAACACATTTCGCATGCACTGTTGGCTTGCCGAGCTTCACTTTCCCAGAGTCCACCAACTTCTGTAGGATGTATTTGAAAAAACAATCCATGATTTTTTGCACTAATGGTTGATAGAAGGGGAAATAATTTTGGTAGATCTTTATCATAATTCCAATTGGGATTCTTGGGCTTCGGAAAATTTACAATGGTTTTCTCTAATTACAATATGAGGTATCTAGGGACATGGTAACTTCATAAAGAAAAGACCTTATTTTTTATCTCCATAAAATATTTTTTTCATTTGATACCTTTGATCATCCTAATGGCATGGGTATTGTTTCAAATGTTTATGAGGTGAATCCACATGATATGGGGAAGGATTTGGAGCATGAGTGGGATCAGGGTCCTACTTAAGTGTAACAGTTGTGGACTTTGATTTCCCTATTCTTTTTCCCTGAGCTGATAAAATTACTCAGGACATAGCCTTGTTCTGTAGGTTTAAGGATTATGTTAACAAATTCCACAAAGCATTGGAATATAATACCCTATCATTATCCCGGGGTTTTTATTTTGAGATTTTGAGGACTATTTTTTTCTATAATATCGAGATGAATTGGAAGAGAAACATCTTATAGAGAAATTTCCAGCATATAGTTGATCAATCTAGAAAGCGGGTGTACTATGCAAAGGCATGTCCAGAAAGTGATTACATGAAAAACCTGAGTTTCACTGCCTCCTTTTGTTCTAGGCTCCCCATAATGGGATCACAGTGGGACAAAAAATATGTCAAGTGATTCTCGGGGTCCACAAATCTATTGAAAATTGGAAATATAGGATTATTTAAGTCCAGTAGTGGTAGAGTTGCATCAACCCATTCTAGGTAAGGATTCTTCTCTCATTGTACCAGCACACTTCTTTCTTTAATTTCTTCCAATCAATCAATTAGTAAATCAATATTATTCATGATCCCTTGAGGAATGAGTGGTTGGGTAGTATCTTGATCAATGGTAGCAGCTGGTAGGGACATCTGTGGTGCCACTATGGCTATTTTTTGTGGGTATCCTATAGGGGTAGGATAGTAAGGATGCACTTAGACCTTTTTTGGATGTATACCCAATACCGAGAACTCTATATTTTTTGTTGCAGGGTCCAATTATATTAATGGTTGGTACCCCACATTGAGCGGATGTTCTGTATCTATTTCAGTTGTTGTAGAAAACACTCTTTGCTGAGGTGTGCTAGCTGGAAGTGTGTGTTGACGATCTACATGCAGATTATATCCAACATGAATGATTACTCGTAGTATTTTTCATTGTGTCTCCTCACTTATTTCATCTCTTCCACTTATTTATAAAATCATTCTTCAAGTGTGATGGTTCATCCTTTTTCAGGAATAGCTAAGGAACAAATTTTCCTTTAATCATTTCTTTGTTGGGTTCTTACTGAGGTGGTAGTGGTAGAGTGATCGAGGGAATACCCAAATTTAGGGTGAGTCTCTATAGTGATGGGTATAAATATCTCCTTAAATAATTTCAGTGAGTACCACATTTTGACTGAATCTTCCTTTTATAGGTCCCCCTCTTAATTGGGATCATGTTCTATCTTTAGGGGTAGTGCTAATGACATTCAATGAAGCATAACGAATTGAATTCCTTTTATCAGTGTTTTTATGGGACTACCTTTTCTACAACCTTTGTAATGCTTTTTCCTCTCCTACGATGATTCTATGGGATTTTTTTTGGATGGTAATCTTAATAGAATCTCTACACAGTTTAGTTGTGTGTGTTCCCATTGCGGATATCAAATAGTATGATGGGAAAATTTGTAGGCTTAATTCTACATTGTTTCCACTAATTGGGAAAATACTGGAATATACTGAGGATGAGGTGGTTGGGGTAAAAAATTCCCCATCCCAAAGGGATGGGGATTTTTCTATTCCACTTTCATAACTCTTCAGACTTTGTTTCTTTACCTTGAAATTTTTATTTAAAAATACCAAAGCCCTACGGGCTAGGGTTGCTCCAATATTATTGTGGATGAAAGTATCACAACTTCCCTTATAATTTTATGGAATTTTATTCGAATATGGAATGGGTTCATAATTTTTTATGAACCTGAATCTCTTGACAATGATGTAAGTTGTGCTAATTCTGAAATTTGTTATATCTGATGACTAACTTCCCTTGTGTTGGAGTCTTTCTCAATATTTTCAAATTCATGATGCCAAAGTCATTCAATATCTTGATCTCTTCTATCCCAAAAACAATGAGAGTTGTTTGGGGACTATTTTCATTGAGAATATCATTGTTTCTAAATATATTCCATTTTTTGAATCGATCCTGAATCTTTCACATTTTATGATACCACCTATTGTGTTATTTTCTAATTGGGGAGCACGGTGAAATGTAATGTTGTGTTTTCACCCCACCCTCTAATATGAACACAAAATGGGGAATCTAAGATTAGTTATCATAGTATTTATAACATTTTGAGGCATGCGTATTGAAGGGATCCTTGTCTTTTCATGAACATTGGATGTCGTGCACCTAGGAGAGCCTCCAAGTCAATTTAGTGTAGTATTCCTTCTATTAACCTGATGTTACTTCAATAATCATCAAAGGTTAGTACTTTTTTATCATGTGAAGAAGAGTGTTCCATATGTTTAGGTAGATATCATGCACACAATACTCTAATACAAATATTGGAATGTTGTATTGAGGAGTGACAAAACATGACTAGTATGACATCTTTAGTCATATGTTTTCTCATGTTTAGCATGTCTTCTTCATATTTCTCTAGACTATACTTGACTCGGTCTGAAAAATTAGTATGCTTACTTACTACCTTTTCATAAACATAAATATTGTTAAGGGATTCCTCTAACATATCATAAGGTAGGTTATCCAAGGGTGTATCAGATAATGATCATCACCTTCGGTTATCTTACGTATGAGAATGGATTTAACTTATCAATGATAAGGTGTCATACATGAATGGCCCTGTTTTACCAAGTTAATCACTGTAGAAAGGATTTCTAATCATTAAATCTCTAATAGAAAGTTCTTCTTGATAAAATAAAACACTACTGTGGCGATAATATTCATAGTAAATTCCATCAAGGGGTAGACTACCATGGTGGATTATAGAAAATGGAAGTCCCTATTACACTTTGATCTTCGGGACATGTGGTTGGTGGTCATGAATCTCATTAGGAGATAAGCTCCCAAGATTGACCAGATTATGAACATAAAGTAAGAATTCATGGTGAATCATATAGTGAAGTCCTTCAAAATTTATTCTAATACTCTTATAATCTGGTAGTGGGAGAGTATAACCATAAACTTCCACCGATAAGCTTTTGAGGGATTTAATAACTTCAACATTATGTAAAGTGTGATCACAGACCAGTTCTTCATTTTCTATTCATATCTAGTGAGGATTTTTTTGGGTTCATTCTTGTAAAAAACTAGGGACACTTTCTTGGAAAAGTTGTTTTTAGGTACTGAATCTTGCTTGAATATCTCTCATGCTGCTGTCAGAATTTCTTGACAGGAGTGGCCATTAGAATAATCTGATTACCTCCTATTCAAATGAGTATATATTCCTAGTATATATGTTTTTATATCACATGTGATATTTCACCATGACCCTCTTGGAAGGGAGATGAGGTATGTGTCTTCTCTAGGGTGACATGATGAAGATCCCCCTATTTATAGGGATAAAGTTGTATGTTTGTCCCTCTGTCACTACTTTTTCCATTATTATGATGTCCTAGAATGTTTATAGGATACTGGTAGAATTTTTTGTCTACCATTTCACTTTTTTTAGGATAAGTTTGGTGACTTCAGTTATTGTAATGGGGATATATTCCCATACCGCATCTAGAACAGGGGAATGTGCCTACTTGGTCCTCAATTTCCTTCCAGTGGATACTGACAGTACTTGGGTGTGGGGAAATAGAGTTTTGTAATCCTCTTATCCATCACTGGGACATTCCAACTGACATATATGGGTTATACTAGATTTTTATTCTAGTAGTCTTGATAATTGCATGAGTTTTTGTGTTTGTACTCCTAGTTTTCTACCTGATTCGACCAGAAAACTTCTTTGGACACCTCCCAACAAGGCTGTTGGAGGGTCTAATTGATGTGGGAAGATTTTTATTCCTCCTCATAGGATTCTACTAAATCTGAATGATTTACTTCCTTGTACACTTCTATATTATGTTTCTTGAATTCCATGTCGGTGTAAAAATGTATATGTTCTTGATCGTTATATGCCACAATATTTGAATGGTGGTCTTCCTAGGAAGTTTCCAAATGAGTTTTCTAGACACCTGAATTAGTGTGGGCATGTGTATGTTCCTTCTCATAGTTTCCCACCACATTTGATTGGTGGGATTCTATTGAGGGAATAGATATGTTTCCTTATTTTCCATTGGATGGTTTCTACCCCTGGTGGTCCATCTTGCATGCCTGAATCTGGATGACCTGGTCCATGCTACTGAGGAGGCTCCCTCATCATGTTGAGGGTTCACTACCATGTGGAATTGGTGATGGTGACTACTTGCAAGAGACATTTGTAAGGAACCTTACTTATGATGGATGAGTCTTTATGTGGCCTCTTGATCCACCTACCTATGATAATGGAAGGATTGGTTGTTCCATTCCATGAATAAACTCCTAAAATGGTTGAATATGGTGAAATGTTTCATCTACTTATAGACCACCATTCTTCAATTATTAGATGATCAGTGGGGTTTTGTGAGTTGGGAGGCCTTTCAGGCATCCTCCAAGGTTTGGATTATATTGTTCTAGAGATACACTTAGAATAGGTCATTCAAGACACAACATTAAGGTTTCTGGGTTGGTGATGATGTTCCCTTCATGGGTGAGGGCTAAACCTTAATGGTATCCTAGTATTACATTTGTGAGAGTTGGTATAACTATATATGTTTTGAAGGGAGATCTCATGGAAAGATCCTAGAATATAAGAAACAAACACAAATAAGAAAACCCCCTAAAATAAGAATATCATGAAATGAACACATGCATGATTGATTGTCTTTCTTATCCCTCTTCCATATTTAGAGAAAAAGGGGACCGATGGGTGGATGAAACTATTATCTTCGTTAAGGATTCACATCATTTTACCATTTTTTTAGGATGAAACTTTGGTTGAGCTTGATGATTGATTTAAGGAGATTGATTTGGTTCAATAATTCAGGTCAAGTTCACTACTTACTAATGGTATTAAATGGGTATTGTTCATCAACCTGAAAACACCCAAAAGTGATATATTAGTGGTGACTCATGGACCTTCTTTCCAAAGATAGGCTTCCATTGGGAGATTGGGCCAATGATACATAATGACTCACATTGGTCAAGATGATGGGATGGTGGGATCATCACACACTTTTGGGGGTAATTTATTCCAAATGTGAGACTCTATTATATATTTAAGATATATTTTTTATTCCTTCATTAATTCCCAAGTATTATATGGGTCACACTTGGATTGAAAATAAATTATTAGAATGTATGAAATTTATAATCGTCAGTATGTATCTAAGGTTACTCATTAGTGGTGGTATTTTTATGTATCTTAGGTTCTCCATTAATGGTACCCTCTTATGTAATTATTAGAGATTATTTTACAGTCTAACTATGATGTTGGTTTTGAGACACAAAGTGGTTCTCTTTAGAGTGAATTATCATCCCGGGACGTGGGGGTTGTTTCGATATCAAGATTGATCCCATTGATGGGATTCCTATGTATCCTTATGAAAGGAATAATAACCCACATAGTTTGGTTCCACTTAATGGGGCACATCATACCTTTTACGTTCATGTGATAAGGACCAAACCGAGTAGTTTAACATCATATGGAATGGACATCTAGAAGAAAGGTTCCTAGTCAATTTTATGTGTGGGAATAATAACGAAGAGTACTAGGGAACATGTAAGGGATATAGATTCCCAAGCTGAATAAGAATCTACTAGTAATGCGGCCTAGATAGAATTAGGGTTGATTTAGTGTATTTGTTTTGGACCTCATGGAGGCTTCCGTTGTATCCTATTTGGTCAGGAATCAAATCCCTTGTAGTTTAGTAATGAGGACCCACACCTACAGAGTCCCTATGATGGTTTGTCTCATGGAAAAATTATGTCCCTCTTATAGAATTGAGTTAGGGATTACACCTAAG
This sequence comes from Viscum album, assembly GCA_963277665.1. NCBI lineage: Eukaryota > Viridiplantae > Streptophyta > Magnoliopsida > Santalales > Viscaceae > Viscum > Viscum album. Next base: position 111,979,259 of record OY728139.1, on the reverse strand, counting down.
TAGGATGACCGTGTGATCCGAGATGCTTGGTTGGGGCATATTCCTAAAGAGGATTGTTTTTGCATAATTATGGTTGGGTATTATACTAAATAGAAGGCTCATGGATGGCCATGAATTACAACAGAAATGATACCCAAATGCATGGTTATTATTGGGGCTTATAATGGGTTGGATTACCTAAGGTTATGCACATGGAATTGAGGGAATGTTCCTATAGAGGACCTCTTAAGGAAGGCCAGATGAAGATCTGGAAAAATATTCTCTACAAAGACTTGAATATGACCTTGTGGATGTAAAGATCATAGCTAACCTCTAATCCCAAACCAGCCATGCTCAGTGTGAGAAACATGAGGAATTAAAATATTGTTAAAACCAGATATTCCATCTTCTACTGGTGGAAGCGGTCGGGTATATGAGAGAATAATAAAATGATTTTATGTGCCCATTCCCTCTCCCATTTTGTATCCAGGATAGTCATAGCATACTACCCATCCGAGTATGACCCTGGAGGGGAATAGGATAAATATTGAAACCTCATGTAATAAATGATAGAGGATAACACTAGGAAGTATTCCCTAAAATTGGTTCCTATATAAGATAGTATGATCTCATTCCATGTCAAAGGGAGTGTGATCGTCTCTCCTCCCACCTGGAACCACAGGTCCCTAGTCTTAGAGACGATGCGAGAAGAAAAAGTTTCCAACTTTTGTCTCTACGATCGATAAATCCCTGAAACAACCCCAATGGTGGGGGTCCTTACGATTGATGGTATAAATAATCACATTCACCCCAAGGATCCTACCCATTAGGAAGGATAAGTGAGGGACGCCTCTAACCAAAGGAATGCACACCAAAATGGGAGACACACTGTTGTGCCTCCTACCATTGTCTTGAAATCCCTGGGGATTTGGTGGAGGTTTCAATTTGTTCTCTCTATAATGGGGTATCCAATGGAATAGAGGACCTTCCATTGGTGGATTTGGAATATTGTCTATGAATTGGCTTGTGCATGGTAGAGGTTGGGCGAGCCAAGGGTTTCTCATGCTTAGTAGTCTTAAAGTGACTGAAAGTGCTTCACACAGGTAGACTTGCGTGAGATAGAATTCTTTTGGGAAATGGACCACCTAGGAAACCACACATGAGTGGGGATTTTCTCAAGAATTCAAGGGTTTACTTAGTTATTCCCTAAAGTATCTCACACAGGTACCCAATATGAAGATCACTTCTTCTTATTCCAGATCACATGTTGGGTAGTTTTTCTTATGCATCATTAATTTATGGGAGGAATAGGCTATCACTTTTTCATCTTTGATGATTAGACAACACAATCCATTTCTGTATTCATTAATTTATATCGAAAATTCATCCCAATTGGAGGGTAATTTGAGCATAGTTTTAGTTATAAGAATCTTATTAATCTCTTTAAACATTACTCACATTCGTCATTTCATAAAAACATTACCCCCTTTGGAGTTTTCTTGGTTAGTGGTCTTTAAAATTGTGAGAACATTATTAACAAAATTTGATAGTACCCATTTAATCCAAGGAAACAATGAATATATTTCACAAAGATTAGTATGGGTAATCCTCCAATTTCCTTTATGTTTGAAGGGTCCATAGATATCCTAGTATTCGCTACAACATGCCTGAGTAATGTTACATTATCCTTCCATAATTCACATTTATTGTACTTCACATAGATCTTTTCTTCCCATGAGGTCTTTAATATAGTATTTTTTGAGTAGATGAGATGATATTCTATAAATACTTTAAAAAAATTTAGGTAATATCTAAACACTCAATTCATAAATTACATGAATATTTATAGAGACTTAATGAGTCCAAATAGAATCATTTTGAACTAATATTTCCCATACCTTGTACAAAAAGTAGTGCTTGGGATATCCTCCTTCTTTACCTTTACTCGATAAAATCCCAATATAAGATCAACCATAGAGATATACTGGGATCCAAGTAGTTTATTGAAAAATTCTTCAATCTATGGAAAGGCATACTTGTTCTTAATCGTGATCTTTTTGAGCTCAGAATAACAAATACGTAGGTGCATTGACATAGATTCTTCTTGAAGAATAGGACCAGTAAACCCTATGGAAAAGTGCTTTGTAGTATAAACCATTTATCCAAATTCCCATGTAATTTTTTCTCAAACTTATAAATTTCAACAAAATTCATTATATAGTGAGTTTAAAAAGTTATCAAAGATCTAGGCAGGATATTTATGTTGAACTCAACCAAATTGATAAGAGGAAGACTAGAAAATTATTAGGGAAATAGATCAACAAATTCTATTACAATGTTCATGTCATTAAGGATATTATTTTATTCTATCCTAATCATATGGATTATATATGATTTCTCATAAGGAAACAACATACATTCTTGAGTTATTGGTACCAAATAAGATTCATCCTTCTCCTTACACTTGTATAGAATCGGAGGGTGATTTTTGTTATAAAGGGTGATTTCCATATCTCATAAATTTATATTTTATTTATATAAGGTAAAAAAATTCATTCCCATAATTACATCAAATTATTATAAAGAGAGTATCACAAGGGATTCTATGAAATTTATAAAATAAAAGTTTTGGATAGGGGATGAGTTATCTAATAAGGATGTAATAATTGAACCATTTTATATCTTAATAGATAACTCCAATTCCATGTTTTTAGGTAGTGGTTATATTGATCTAATAAAAATGAATGATATGAAAGAATGTGTGGAAAAAGAATCAAAACATAAATTTTCTATACTTGAGTGAATAACTAGCATACTTTTCACCACATCGAGATTGGGATCCACCTAAGTAGTTTCAATGAAAATATTGCAGCCTTATTTCCATAGAGGTTGTGTGCATTTATTGTCAATGAAAACCCTTGTATTAAGGCATTTCCTTTCATAATGCCTCTGATCCTTTCAATTTAAACACTATACCAATAGGTAAGGGTTGTCTGGAGAATTCTTTTCATCAACCACATTGGTGTGTTTCTTCTATTGACAATCTATTTCAAGGTTCCCTTCCTTCCTACACCTAAAATATTTCCTCATTCCATTTAGGAAATTAATTGGATGCTTCTTTCCACACTTTTGATAAATGGTATGTTTGGATTTCATTACATTGTTATATTTCTCTATAATACCATCAGAATAAAACTCTATTTTTCACATCTTATTCTCAGGATAACCTTTAGATTCACTGATCTTCATTTTGACTTTGAGGGAACATCAAAGAAAATTCATAGATTTAAAAATCCAAAATGTACATGGATTTTTCTATAGTCATCTACATCCCACAAAATATGTGATCAAATTTACTATTATGGATAATGAAAAATATAGAGGCATGTTATAAAAGTATTTTTATATTTCCCTCATATTCCCTGGTGGATTGTTTGTCCTTTTACATGAGGCTAATTATTTCCCTCTATATTTTAAGTTAAATAGTTCAAGGAGAATACTTAAAAAAACATTTTCCATAATTCCATCCACTCCATATCTTCGACCTATTCTTTAGGCTTCAAATTTTTGAAAAAAACTCACCCTCTATCAGATTACCACTCTATATGATAAATAGGTAGCACAAAATTCTCCTTCATAATGAGTTAAAATATATATAATATATATTTAGTGGATTTTATCCATTTATATTTGATTAATGGATCACAATATCCATTGTAATTTGAAGGATTTTTTAATGTAAAGGCCTCAATTCCAAATTCCTCTCCTTAGGGGGATTTTATAGATCCACTTAATTCAGTTTTTGGTTCAATACTTCAGTTATTTGAAAACCATTTGTCACAAATATTTTAATTCGATCTTTTATTGGGTTGACCATCTCATTTGGGAAATCTATAAATTTCCCCCCACATTTGTTATTGGATCTGTTTCTCTTATTTTCATCCATTGACTAAAAATAAATGAAAAATTTTGTATGATAATATTTAAAATTTTAAATACCTAAATGGTAAAAAAAATTAACATCAAAGGTATAACACATAAATGACATATATTCTTTAACCTTTTAATTTCTATGTTTTCAATTTATGTTATCGATGATCTATTTCCTATCATAAAATATTATGAGATATTTGTTCCCTTAATAATGGTTCATAAGGATCTATTGAATTTATTGAATCATGTCCATTAGGAGTTACAAACCAAGATCTTATCAATGACCATTTTTTACCCTATGTGAAAATCAAGTCTAGATCAATGTGCCCTTTTGGGTTATTACACCTAGGTACCTATATGATAGAGCCACATCCAATTATATTATCCATATAGGGACGTATTTTTTTAGAAACAACATACTCTGTAATTTAAAAAAATCATTGGATTTTTTCTTATGTTTAGTCGGATCTCTAAGTATTTTAATGTATTTTGATAATCCTAATCCCAAAAATAACTGATATTTCATTTGATACCAACTATGACACCAATATAATAATACACTTTATTTCATTATATATTAGATAATTGTACATATAAAATAATCCTACAATATTGTTAAGCCTATTGTATTTGGGAAATTTGGTACATATCACACCTACTTGAAACATGGATATAACCACATTTTGGATAACTTCCGTACAATGCTCCTAAAATTCTATCAGTCTTCTAAAACTACATGGGTTCACTTAGGGAATATATAAGAAAGGGGTGATCTATAAAGACCATTAAGGTAATAGAAAATCATATCATAAGGTAAATATATACATTTATTTGAGAGGAACATAAAGTTAACATAAGATGGGTGATAAATATAATCTTGAACAATGTGTCATGATATAACGTGACAGAATAATGGTAACATTAAAATGGTTAAATAACAAAAATCATAAACATAATTCAATGACAACAGAAAATAAAACATCACATGGTGGTAAGAGTACGATAATTGATTGATTTTTCTCTATAGTCCCATATATTACATCTCAAGAGACTAAAAATATTACCAAATGCATTGGAGTACTATATGGAAGCACCCATAATAATATGTACATGCTCATGTGTTCCACATAAATAATTTGAGATAAGACATATTTCATCACATTTAATCCAATGATTAAGGATTGTGGGTTACATGCATGGAAGTCCGAAATAAATAAATGATAGATACATCTAATGCCATTTAGTAGAAATGAGGATTGGTATTCCTACATTACCGTCTAGAATGAAAAATCGTAGTTAATATTTGCAGCATAATGGTTGTAATTAAATTTTCATAGAAGGCCTTATTTAGAGATAAATGTGTGTAACATCACTTGGAAATTATAAGGGTGTCAATAAATATATATATAATCATATTAAAATGTGAATAATTAGAAAAAAAATGTAATGACCCAAACTTTTATCAATGAAACTTCCCTTCTTATAATTGTGTTATATTGTATAAATAACATAAAAATCACCTAGATAATACAATAAAAACTTTATAAATTATGAATTAATGAAGTAAGATGTATTTTTATATGTTAAGGAACATATACCAATGGAATAGTAACTTGGCCATTGGAATAGTAATGTGACCCTTATGATTAGTAAATTGTTCGATAGAATAGTAACCTCACCTTGAAAGTATCAATAATATTTTTTCATCCTGTAAATAAATATATGATATAATTATATCATAGTATATGTAAATGAATGTTTTAGAAATTATTAATTAGGTGTTGTTATTTTAAAAAAAACAGAAGTGTTTATTTTAATTTGTTTAATTAATATAATGTTTTAAAATAAAACATATTTCCATAAAATGATTTCATAAATTAATATTTTATTATATAATTATTATAATATAATTTTATGAGACCATAATTAATTTTAAGAGTGTAATAAAACTAGTTATAATTTTAAAATTTGTATTTTCCAAGTAAATAAGGATTTAATTAAAAATTAATTTTATGTTATTTAGAAAATTATTTTCATAAAATGGAGTATGTTTTCTAAATTAGACATATTGAAAAATTTTTATGGTGAATTTTTGGGATTTTTCAAAAATAATTGATTTTTTGCTGAATAGTAAGATATGGTAATTTGTGATATATATATATACACACACACTATATGTTAAATAAACTATTCCATCAGTCATCACTGATGTAGGAACCATAATCTCTATCTATCATTAATTATTTTAATATATTTAGTGATAATTTTCAAATTATTCATAGTCATGAAGAAAAATAAGAAATTCATGAATAAAATATTAAGAAAACACCCCTCTCGTCCACTATAAGTTCCACCCCTCACGGCCTCTTCTCCTCACACATATCAAGATTTGATCGTTGTCTAAATTTTTCTCAAATTTCTTCCAAATCCCCTACATGACATCCAATATCGTTTGGTCTCAAAAAAAGACAAAACCAATCCCCTTAAAGAGGTTCTCAAGAAAAATGATTCAATATGTTAAATCCTCATTCTTTTAATTTAATTTCTTTTCAAGTTCCTTTTATTTTATTATTTTCTCCTCACCTAACCTCATCCAAATGGTAATATAACTCATGTACCATAAATATAATATAATTTTATTATGCTAATTAAATAATACATCAACATTTATTCCCCCTCTCCTTTTGTACTAAAAATGAAAACACCATATGTGATGTGTTAATTTATCGCATTAAAGGATAATAATGTTTCAATTTCTATTCCATCAATAAAGACTGCTCATAGAAACATATTTATGGATAATAATGATTCTAATATATGTATTAAATCCTATTTGTAGTTTTGTAACCATTTTATATAAATAATATTAATCAATAAAACAAAACTAGTTTGTGATGATTGAAAAATTGCCAAAATAATCTAAACAGTTATCACTAACATCTTTTTTAATAATTCATGCACACCCAAAATTAAAAAAGGAATTATATAACTGTTTAACTTCTATAATTTTATTAATAAAATATAACTTTAATTTGGAAAAACCATTCTAATTTTACATGATTTTCCATAAATGTATACAAGTAAATGATCATGAAAACCAAGGAAACGAATGCTCTCAAACGATGAAATTGTATCTTATAACTCGTCAAAATGACAATAAATGATCATAATAAACTTAAAATAAATATAATACATGTATAAAATTTTATGAATTAATTAATTAAGTGTTTTAATTTTATTATACAGGACATTAAGATCAAACACATAACACTTTCGAACATAATTTAAGGGTTTTTTCCTGAACCTCCATTTTTTGCTTCGGGTTACGCTTTCTCTCTCTTCACACTATTAAAAATATTATTTATTTTTATATAATTATTTTGAATTAAATATATTTTACAAAATCATTTATCCAGACCATCTCATCCTTATTTTTCTAGGATATACATTTTTTAATAAGGTTTCCTTCTCAATTCTTCCTGATAAGAAAGTCCAATTAAAGGTAACTTCTCAATTTCTTATGAATTTTCAAGTACCATAAATAATCTGTTTTAAGAAACCATTATTTTTATAAAATCACTAATTTAATAATGAAAAAATAACTTTTTACTTTTTTTGTTTTGTTAAAACAAATAATCCTTTTCGCTTTAAATTTTCTATAATATTTTCCTTTAACAGCACTAAAATGTTTCATTTCTAAAGTTTCTTAAACACTTTTTTTAAACATTTACACTTCAATTAGACATAATTTATCATGATATATTTTACAATATGAATGTCCATGTATGATTTAAATCCAATATTTCATGTAAATCATTATGATATTCCTTTTATATTCCGTATGACATGACTATGATACCCAATTCTTTCCATGGGTAACCCTTATGCTTGATTCTTCATGTGGAACACATATTTATGATCATGTTATGATTGGTGCACATAGTTAGAACTCCAATACACTGGGTAATGTTTCGTCTCATGAGATGTCATGTTGGGATATAGAGTGAACCAGATTCCTTTATGGGGTTTTGTTTACCATGTGATATGGTCTTGGGAGTTTGTCCTAACTCGTGTTTATGTAATGTTATATGATGTTTACACATTTCTATGATGTAATGGTTATATGTTCTTATGTTATACATATTATTCTTCCTTATGTTTATTTTTGTTTCATTCCTTTATCTCATCATTTTATTCCTTCTAACCCATTTGCTATGTTTTATTCTAATGTTTCTTCCCTTATTGTAATTTTTACCTCATACCTTTTGTTCATCTATTCCCCAGGTTATCCTATGAAGATATAAGAGCCAAATGGAATTTGGGATATCATTATGGAGAATAAATAAAAAAAATTAGTTAGGTTTTCATGTTTTAAAACTATGTACCCAATCTTCCAAAGACACACGAATTTACAATCCTTTGTTGTAATTTATGGTAAATTATGCATAAAATTATGTAATAATATGTGTAAAATGATAGGGTCTCAATAGTTGGTATCATAGAATAGTCTAGTTATATTTGGATATTATTATTAGATCACTTTATTAAGAACCCTAGGGTTAATTCTATCATGATGGATAACCTAGATTGAAACATTGGGTATCACAAGTTAGGATATATTTTTCACATACAATTTTATCCTTACATGTTCAATATTTTCTTTTAATGTTATTATTATCTAAGTATTCAATACCCCTAATTATAAATTATTTTTATTAGATTATATTTGGAAATATAATAACCGATTACAATAATAAATGTGATAGGAAATGTGATGATTTACATAATGATATGCCAAATATGATGGGAATGGGTGCTCAGAAAATTGATGACAATACATGCTAAGATGGATCATGTTAAGAATAATAACATGAATCAAGTGTAAAATTATCTTTCTCCTAAGAAAGGGAATGTTTTGGTGAAATAATTTATCTTTAAAATTCCTCCCATGTTTAGTGGGTATTATGGTCCCCTTCTCTTAGAAAAATAGAGTAATTCCAATGAGAAGATATTCTCTATTCTCCAATACTCTGAAGAAGAGAAAGATGTGATGAAAGTTTATTATTTTGATGGGGAAGATGATCAGTTGTGGAAACAGATCAAGAACACAAAGTCCAAAGAGAAAATTAATTCCATAAAATGGTAATATTTAAATATAAAAAATTTCAACAAATATTTACTTGAACTTTATGTCTTAAGATGGAATGGGGGTTCCTCAGACTGAAGTAAAATGAAGACAATTTTACCATGTCATATGAATAAAACCTTAAAATTCATGAAATATATGCCTTCAGATTTTTCTTCAACACTGAAAACAATGTTGATCACTTATTTTGTAGAATAAATCCAAGTATATGAAAATAGTTGGCGATTTGAAACTCTGATAGCTATGAGGATATTTTTGTTGTTCCCTTAATGTTTAAATAGAGATCATATACTATAAATGGTTTCATGGGCTTGGGGAAAAAAGAAGAAAACAGAGTTCAATATGGCTGGATAAATAGATAAATCCCATGATGGAAATAAGATTGAACACCCCACATGTAAAAAGTGTGGGAGAAATCATCCTTGAAACTTCTTAAAGGGAACCAAGAGATTCTTCGAATGTGGAAGAGAAGGGAATATGGAAAATTATTTCTGAAGGGATATGAATAATCCCACTAATACAAAAGAATAAAGGAAGGTTCATATCAACACTCATCATTTAGTGTAGTGTTTCAACTATAAATAGAATGAGAATTTTTCCATCTCTTTTCTTATGCCAAGTGTTTTTTAGGAAATCAAAAACAATAACCTCCAAGGTAGCAAGGAAGGGCATATGAAATCACTACTTCATAGGTGGATCCCAAATGAATTTCTTGTTCTACCACCTGATTCAGAGGTTGAGTTCTCAATTAAAATTATTCAAGGATAATTGTCTGTATCAAAGGAACCTTATAGAATGGCCATCATTGAGAAAGAAGATCTAATGAAGCGATTACAGGAGAAACTAGATAAGGGTTTTATATACTTGAGTGCTTTACCTTGGGGTATTCCAGTCCCCTTCATTAAGAATAAGGAAGTATGAATGTGCCTCTTTATAGATTATCATGATCTCACCAAAATCATGTCAAAGAACATGTATCCCCTTCCATAAATAGATGACATGTTTAATAATTTACATGGGGAAAGTTATTTCTCTAAGTTGGATCTTCATATGAGATATCACTAATTAAAGGTGGTGAAGGAATATATTCCCTAGACTACATTTTGAATGACTTCTGGACACTATTAGTTCATAGTGATGCTCTTCATACTCAATAATTATCTAGAAGTTTTTATGGACTTAATGAATAGAGTCTTCTGATATTACCTTAAAGAATTTGTGGAAGTCTTTATTTATTATATTCTTATATACGCCAAGAATAAGGAGGAACACAAGGATCATTTTAATATTGTGATAAAAAAATTAGAAGGGAGAAAATATATGAAGCGTACAACAAATGTGAGTTTTAGGTGGAAGAAGTATCATTCTTGGGGCTTGTTATCACCAACAAAGGAATATATGTGGACTCTTACAAGATAAAGGCAATTGATGAGTCACCCATACCAATATCTTTAACAGGGATCCATGATTTCCTTGGTCTTGTTGGGTATTACCTGCGATTTGTGAAGAAATTATCACTATTTTCAAACCCACTAACCAAGCCGACTATGAAGGGTAAAAGTTTTTATGGACTAGTTAATGTGACGACTTCTTTTAAAGAGTGGAAAATGAGGCTCATCAATACACTAGTATCACACTACCAAAAAGTGGGAAACTCTTTATGATGTACAATGATGGTAAAAATAAGGCCTTAGGTTTTGTACTGATGAAAAATGATAAATAGATATCCTACACCTCAAGGAAGTTGAAAATTCATGGGAAAACATGTCTTAAGCATGATCTGTAGTTTACATCTATGATCTTTGCATAGAAAATATGGTGGAATTATCTCTATGGGTAGAAGATTGAGATATATACTAATCATAAGAGCCTAAAATATATATTCACATATAAGGAGCTTAAGATGAACTGATGAAAATGGTTAGATCTCATCAAATATAATGACTGCTCAATCCACTACCATCCAATTAAAGAAAATAAGGTGGTACATTCTCTAAGTAGAAAGGATATTGTGTCTTTATCAATGATTATATTTGAGAAGGATAAAATCTTCTTATACATTCAAAGGATGGACATGGTAATCGTTAAGGAAGGAACATCATCAATCCTTTCTCAAATGATTTCTCGATCATCCCTTATTAGGAAAATAAAGTATGACAATAGAAATGATGTGGAAATTTATAAAAGGGTGGAAGCTATCATAAACTCAAAATACATAGAGTTCCAAAATGGATAAGGAAAGAGTCGTGAGATTTGGGTCAAGAATATGTGTGTCATCCAATCCAAAGATAAGGAAAACGTTTCTGAATGATGCACATATTTCAACATTCTCTATTCTACTAGGGAGAAAGAAGATATATCAAGATCTCCAAGAAAATTATTGGTGGGAAAATATGAAAAATGAGATTGCTAAATATAAATCAAACTTCATGGTATATTAGCAAGTGAAGTATAAAAGAAAAAATCCTAAAGGGATGATAAAACCAGTAAAGAGACCAACATGGAAGTGGGAGAACATCAACATAGAATTTGTCACCAAACATCTGAAGACATCCAGAGTACACAATGCTATATGGGAAGTTGTGGATAATTTTACAAAGGCAGCTCACTTTATAACAATTTTAGATGAATTTTCACTAGATAAACATTCACGGATTTATATCAAAGATGTTAAAAGGATTCATGTAGTACTGATATCGATTGTATTTGTTTGATATTTTATATTCAACTTCATGTTATATTAAAGTAACTAATGTGCTATGAAAAATAAGTTGAACTTCAGTATGGCCTATCATCCTAAAACTGATGGATGATCTGAGAATACAATTCAGACACTAGGAGACATGTTTTTAGTGTATTTTATGGACTTTAATGGAGGATTGGACCAACATCTGATACAGTTTGAATTCTCCTACAATAATAGTTTCAACTAGAACATCAAAATGGATCCATATAAGGCCCTTTATAGGAAAAATGTAGAATACTAACATGTTGGGATGTGGTAAGTGAACGTATACTGGTATGACCTAAAATGGTTGAAGAAATTGTAGAAAAGGTGAAAAAAAATCAGCAACATATCCATGCATCCCAAAGTCAACAGCAGAGTCATACAGAGAATCATCAACAACAACTAGATTTTATGGTTGGAGACATGGTATTCTGCCGCATATCTCCATGGATTAGAATCATAATATATTTTATGTTTATTAATAACATGTAGCTTCAATTCTATACAACCATTCACCTTCTACATGACTTTACATACAAGTATACAAGTAACTGAACATGAAAACCAACGAAATGAATGCTCCTAAATGGAGAAATTGTATATTATAAATCATCAAAAGGGCCATAAAAGACTTAATAAAATTATAATAAATAAAATAAATATATAAAAGTTTCTATATTAATTAATCAATGGATTTATTTTGATTATCCAGGACATTATGATCAAGTGCAGAACACATTTGAACATAAGGTAAGTGTTTCTTCCTAAACATCAATTTTCCTTTGGGTTTCACTTTATCTCCCTTTACCCTATTATAAATCTTATTTATTTTTATATAATTATTCTTAATTCTATTTATATTTTAAAAAAACATGTTTCCATATCATCTTATCATTCTTTTTTGGGTATATACATATTTTAATAAGGTTCCCTTCTCAATTCTTCCCGATAAGAAAGTCCAATTAAATGAAACTTCCCAATTTCTTACCCATTTTCATGTAACATAAATAATATGTTTTAAACCATAATTATTGTCCTAAAATAACTAATTTTATCATGGAAAATTAACTTTTTTCAATTCTGTTTGTATTAAAAAATATGCCTTTTTTAAAATTCTCTTTAATATTTTCCTTAAACCGCACTAAAATGATTCATTTCAAACATTTCTTAAACACTTTTTTTAGACATTTTAACTTTAATTAGACATCATTTATCATGATCTATTTTATAATATGAATTTAAACAAATTATTTAAATATATTCTTTCAATGACACCATTATGATATTTATTTTTATTTATTCTTTATGACATGATTATGATACCTTCTATGGGTTACCATTATGCTTGATTTTTCATGTGGAAATCATATGAATTAATATGTTGTGATTGGTAAATTTAGATAGTTCAAAAATGCATTGAGTAATTTTTAATCACATGAGATGTCATTTTGGGATAGGGAGTGAACCTAATTCCTTTATGGGACATTTCCCACAATGTGATATACTCTTGGCAGTTATCCTTGACTCATGTTTATGTTAGGTTATATTATTTTTCAACATTCCTTTATTGTCATGGTTATATGTTCTCATGTTACACATGTTATTCTTCATTGTGTTTATTCATGTTACATGCCTTTATGTCATCATGTTATGCCTTCTAACCCATGTGATATGCTTTATTCCAATGTTAATTCTCTTACTCGGCTTTTTAGATCATCCCTTTTGTTCATGTATTTTCAAGGCTATCATAGGAAGATGTAAGAGCTCATTAGAAGTTAGATGCTCATTATTGATAATAAATAAAATATGTTTTTAGTTTGGTTTTAATGTTTTCAAATTATATACTGAATCTTACTATTATGGTGGACTTTGTGATCCATGATTGTATTTGATGCTAAATAATGATTAAAATCATGTAATAATATGTTTAAAAGGATAGAGTCTCTATAAAGAGGTATAATATAATGTAGTTTATTGAATAAAGAGAAGTGGTAGAGGGCCTCTTACCTTGAGATGGTTATTTTTAAAGCCTAGGAGGGGATTCTTAAGAGATTGAGGCACCTAGGGAGGGATTTATTGAAGTAAGGTAGAAGTGATGTCAATATTCAATAGTTTTTAGTTAATAAGAATAAGAGGTTAGGTGTGTTTATAAAGAAATAGAGAGGATAATTCTTTATTAATTTCCCATCATAGGATTTGGACTCTATATGATAAAGTAATCCAAACCACAATCCTTACCATGGTTTTCACATGGTTTTTGGAAAATCATATTTTTTTCATTTTTTTACATGTTTAATAAATGATCTCATTAACATAATACTGATGGTGATGTTAAAGTGAGTCAAGTTTACAAAGAATTGACTTTAAGACATTAAAATATAACATAGGTTTTAGAGGATTCATTACGGTTTTATAAAAATAATCATATAACCTAAAAATACATTATTTTAAAGGAGAAATATATATATTTGGTTTTTGATACCTTTTAGTTCATATATTACATCACATTCTAGTCACTATGATGTCGTAATATACACTGTATATTTATATCATGGTTAATTTTGACCCAAACATTTGACTGTCTCCGAAAATTATTAAAACAAAACAATATTTTCTAATTTAAATGTGTTCATTTGAAAAATAATAATAACTATATCCATAAAATTCTCTAATTATAACAATTTCAAATTTTAAATCAAATATCCAAATTTATTGAAAAAAAAAATTGTTTGACAAAGGAATTTTTCTGACCCTTATAAAAATTATTATTATCATTATGTAATTTTATTATCATCTATACATAATAATTATTTTTGAATAATAATTTTTTATTAAAATTTAATTCTTTTTAAGAATTATTGATTTCATCAAAAAGGTTATTTTTATTGAACTTTCTATTTCTCAAAAATAAAATTTGTTTTTCATCATATCAAAATCAAATTTTTATCAAACTTGTTATTTAAGAATTAAAAATTATTAATAATTTGACAAATTTAATCACTAATTAAAAAATATATAATAAGTTGGATAAAAACAATATTTTTATGTGATAAAACTATTAGTGTCGAGATAAAAAGACATTTGTTACATCATAGAATGCCCTAAGGGTTAGGTGTGAGATGGTGATATTTTCTTAGGGTGGTTCAGTGTACATGCTTTGGGTTTTCATCTCAACAAGCTTGAACTTATCCTGTAAATTTTTTCTCTCATTCTTTAGTTGATGAATCTCAGCTTGGGCTTAGTAAATGTTAAATCCATATGGTTCTATCTTCATTGGAATCTCTGATAAATTGTCTTCATATGGTTTTTTGCAACTAGTCGAGTTCATTGCTTCTTTATTCAGTATCAATTGTACGTTATCATAACCCTTAATATATATCAATCATATGATCACTGTGTAATGGCTATATTATCAATGGTTATTATGATTAATGGTATTTTAAATCATACTGTATATTACAAATAATGGTCTAAAATAACGAAAGTAGTGAATGTATTTTCTATAACCACATTACATAATTGGAAATTTAATTTAATCAAAAAAGAAAATTCACTAATAAAATTTCAGGTCGATATATTCCTTCAATATGGAATTCTATTTATATTAATAAATAAATATTTACCAAAATGTCACACCTCCCAGTTATAAAAGGAACCCACCAAAAACCTTTCTCAAAAACACATAAAATTTAGAATTTTATCTATAATTTATCATATTTAACTCCCTTATAATCATTTCACACATTCTATTACATCTTTTCTCAAGATAATTCTTTTATTTCTTTGAAACCTTGAAGGCCTTCAAGAGGAGATATAATTTCTTCTTTGTTTGAAATAACTTTGTATCGTTATTTTTAATTTATCTTTTTCTCCTACCTATTCTCAATTATGATTTATCTATTTAATAAATTATAAATACATTCATTTTAATTTTACAATGATGATATTATAATAAAATATCTTCATAATCATACATGACCATTGATTATAGAATTTTTTTGGGTCAATTTGACCAAATACATGAATATAACTATAAATGTTTATCATTTATGGTTATAGATTCTGAATTACAGGTAAGATGTTATATTATAAATAAAATAATGTTTTTTCAGTCTATAATGTTAATATTAATATTTCACTCGTGATTAAAATAACACTTTTTATTCATTAAAAATTTGATAAACAAAAATGTTACAAATTTATTCTTGGAGAACCATGATTAAAAATACAATGGAATGAACTTAGTACTTGAGAAATAATTATGGAAATATTATTCTAGTATCTTTAATATTCTTTAGATTATAAAATTGTGAACATGGAATGATAATTAAAACCATTATACCAAAAAAGACAAGGAGTGGTTGAAACTATAAAAAAACCGATTACAAAAATATATTAAAAATAAGAAATTTATGAATATAAAATATTATCATAAAATGTAATAGATGTAGTAATGTTCTTAAAAATGATAAATGAATATTATTTTATTATAAAGAATTGAATTTTTTACTAAGTAAGTGATAATCCAAGCTAAGTAATATTTTTCTTGTTTTTTATTTCTTGAGGAATATTTCCAATTTTTATCTTATTAAAATTTAAAATGATGTACCTATTATCCATCAAATTATTTTTTGTAACATATCATCTTCTGGACTGGGGGAAATTATAGGATAATTAGAACATTTTATTTGGTGGATGGTCCAAATTTTGAATTGATATTTTTAATATAATTCAAATATTTTTTAGAGACATTGTTTTTTCCTTGTAAGAATTTCGAAAATTAATACATATATTTCCAGAGCTATGAACTGAGACAAAATGCGATTCCATGTCCCAGTGTGCTCGGAATAAATTGAAACAAATATGAAGTATATTTTATAGTATACACATAGAGTAAATGTTATATATCTAAAATATAATATTGGATTAGAAATTTGAGAGCAAGGTTGATTCCAGGGCATGGCGTTTACCCTAGGCATGACATAACATTTCTCGACGTGGGCCTTCTATAGAAAACACCACATAGGACGTAATTGTAAATAAAATAATTAAATTAAATAATTTTATATTGGATATTAATATGAATAAATCTTGAACGAGGACACTGTTTGAACATCTGAAACCGCCATTGAGTTCATTAAGGGTGTTTTACCTAGGCGCATCATAAAGTGAGAGAGCACGGGATGTTTAGATACAGTGATCATTGGTGGGAGAATTGTCAAATTCTATAAATATGAGTTTGTAGAAATTAGTTAGGGTTGAATAATTTCTCTCATATATGGTAGAAGCTCTCCTCCTCTCCTTTAAATGGAAAATCAATGTTGGATCCTTAGCAGATCATGATGAAACTTTAGATCCGAGTAGATCAGAGTGCAACAAATGCAATGATGGATCCAAAATCTCGGTAGGATTCTTATTTCATATTATGCATCCCCCGATTGAAGTTTTGGATGATAAAGTTGATTTCTTTTCATCATCGCTACATCAAAAAACTTTGTCGATGGTCACACTAACATAGTTATGGACTATTTCATGTCTGGATTGCTCTTTCTTTTTATTTTTTACCCATTATTCGCATTCATCATTGATAAAAAAAATCGATGTTGAAACAAATTCCAATACTCAAGTGAATCATAGATTTATAAAGGTATCGAACCAAGGATTTCAGATCTATGATGGTTTACAGTTTCAGGAACCGGAGGAGGAGTGGTGATGATTGGAGGAAACAACTACTTTTTGTTATGTCGAAACATTAATGAATCCATGAGCAGAGCATGATTCAGTGTAGATCTCAACCCAAGTATTCTAGAACTATATTGTCTTCTTCGTTTCGACTTCGATTGAATATGATATAGAATGAAGAAGGATGTGATGATGGGGCTCTAATGAGGGTATATCTCTGGCGTGGGTGTTATTCAGCAGCAGGCCGCAAGGTGGCAACAGTCATTAGAGCCACAACAACATGTGATGATCCATGAGGCATGTCGTGGATGGGAGATGGTGAGGGCGGTTGAACGGTGCGCAGAGTTAGTCAGTGTGGGATGGTGGCAGTGGTAGGTAGTCATCAATGGGAACCCCCCCCCCCCTCACCCTCACCCCCCACATGGGTTTCTAAAACAAAAAATAAAGAAAGAAAGAAAATAAAAAAAAAGAAAATAAATAATAATTAAATATAATAATAATATTTTTATTCTTATTATTATTATTATAGCATTTAATTAGTTATGACTTCACCATGCGGTGTCTAATTCTCGAATCGTCAGTAGCAATGTGACTCTGTCTTCGATGTGGTCTTTTTAAGACAAATGTTGGGTACCATTTAATGACTTAGGGAGTAGGTCAAGAAAACATCCTAAAAATAATAATATTATGATTATTTTTAGATGCTTATTCCAACGTAACTCCTACATGGAGCATCTGATTAATGTTATGTCTACTACAACATGACCCTATTTTCGATATGGTCATTTCATAACTGTTGTTGGATTCCTTTCTTATCTTTGTGGATTGAGTCCAAAAAATAGACAAATAATAATTATATATTTTTATTATTAAAACTTTTACCCACTAAAATTCATGCATGCGACGTCTGATTGAGGCATAATGACCCTGAAATTGATGTGAATGTTTGATGACCAATTTCGGTTGCTTAAACCATAGTAGAATTAAGGGCCCAATGAGGCCTGGTTTGGACGTTTGTAGTGAAATATAATTTTTTCACTGGGTGTCTGTTGTGGACGAATGAATAACTGACCCAATGTCTTTTTCCATGAGTATCACAATGGTGTGATCCAAATAATGTTTTCTGGGATTGAGGTGTGGGCCCATTGAATCATTTTTCATGTACGATACTCAGAGATGTGACTTCTTCATTGGGTGTCTGATTCAGGAAAATGAATAGTTGATCCTATGAACATTTTTGCAAGGATCGCAATGGTTTGATTAGTTTGGTTATCTGGGGCCATTTGAGGAGTCATGCTAGTAAAGTATGCTTTCCCCTCAGACCAATGATGAGTTTCATTCACTCTTCAGATTTTTGGTTATAGTTTACACGTACTCTATGAGTACAATTACATGCCTAGGGGTACTTTTTTGAAGTTTAGTACCTGGGTACGACTGGGTTCATGTCTAGGCGATGCGGTAGGTTCACATGTCATGTGGACACCATAGCAACTGTCTACCACACTACGAATTGTCTACATCTTGTATCTCCTTCTGAAATCATATTTCATCATGTGAGTAGCCTATCCTAAGTTTTTTTTGTGTAGAACACGATGGTTCCCTCCATAGTGTCTTATGAGATATGATGTAATATGATCTACTGTGATGCCTGTCTAGGGTGACACCTGATGGCAACAGTGATCTTATCGAATCATCAGAGTATCTCAGGCTTACCATTCATAAGAGATGGATAGTGTTGTTCCTCCATAGTTTCTGAGAGATATCATTTAGTAGGGATGGACCAAGTAGTTCTGAGCTTACCCTCCAACTGGGATGGGAAGTGGGTTCCCTGATAATAGTTTTGGGCTTACTTCTCAATTGGGTTGGGTAGTGGGTTCCCCGAAGGCAGTTCTAGGTACGCTCCAGTAAACTACCCTTTAGAGAGGATTGTAATTGTGTGACCATATAATTTTAGGTGATGATACCCCGTAATGTACTAGGGTGTGGATACCTGATGACACTGGATTAGAATCCTCTAATCTATCTAGGCATGGGCCCTCTACATTGGGGCATGACCTCTTGACAATGCAGATAGGGGATGAGGCATACTTTGATGTCACTTTGGACTCATGAGTAATATGGATTATTTATCCAACAAGATGTGTCCTTGTTACATGGCCTAAAAATCATGAGGGTGAGACAGTGCTGCCCAAAGCAGATAGTATCATGGTGAGGTGAGTGAACCCCTCTGACTTTCAAGTTCAGAGCAGAAATGTGGGAAGCTAGTCGTCATTGTTAGATACTCTTGGAACTATTTTTGAATCATTTCCTGAGATGAATTGTGAGATGTAGATCCCATTACTCTATCTTTTTCACTTCTTTGATAGAGTATATATATATATATCTTTTTTCAGTACCCACTCCTTGGGTTTTTTACTCTAATTCTAGGAGTGGCAAAGACTTGTGTTGTATTCCACGTGATATTTGTGCCTATATTCCCTTGGTTGGATGATTCTACTCTCCTGCTATAGGTAGCAAGGACTCGATGAGAAGTTTATCTTATCACCATTTCGAGATCCTTGTGTATGGATGAGTTTTCTTTAACTACCATGTTGGGTTAAGTTATACTCTTTATGGTACCTTGTTTTATCTACTACTTTACTCTTCAGTTGTATCTATTATTGCTCCCCCTTCTCCTTTTCAGAGAATCATACTGAGTATGTTTATACTAACCCCCACTTGGGATTTCCTCGCATGTATCAATCCATATGAAGACGATAGATAGGTTGATCATGAGTTCATATGATATTAGGGATATGGGGTGCTTAGACCATGTACGGGGGTCATAACTTGTGATCAAGGAGCGGGGATCTCTCGTATGTTTTACTTTTCTGGTTGGGTGTGTATCTTTCCCATTTCCCCTTTAGTTTAATTTTCTATAATCATACTATTTAGAGGTTAATATATGTTTCAGGTTTATATATAGTTGGTTTAAATCTTGTTTTTCATTCCTCTTCACTTTTTCATTGATTTCGTTGCATGTGTTTGTATAGGTTATTAGGAAAAGGCCTCCCCAAGTTTTTTGTGCCTTTAGCACTTGTATCCACCCTTGTCCTATAGAGGTGGTCTTGGGGAAGTTACATCTCGTGCCCCGACATGGTTCAGGTCATTAAAAACTTGTATCATAGGTGGTTCGACTCTTGGGACATTATTCGAATGTTTCCCTAAAAATTTCTTTGTTGGGTTTATGGAAAAATTGTCAACATGTCTTAAGATAGGATCTCAAGCTAGTGATGGTGCATCGGAAGATGTATCTATTCACTAGGACCCTAATTACCTTCTTTTCAACTCGACATGTTGAGACATTTGTTGTAGGGAACTTTGGTACATGCATCGTATAGGATTGAGTCCTGGACTATCCTTCTTGATTCTGCTCCCTATTGTTTTTCACATATGTGTGTGTGTGTGTGTGATCATTTGACAGTGGTACTCCTATATATGTTTCAATATGCCTCCGCGATGATAGAAAAATAGTTTACCTACTTCAGTTTGTGATGATGATCATGTGAGTGATGATGCCTCAGTTCAGGATCTATCATTTGTTCCCCCTTCATCCATGTGGGTAGGTAGAAGCACCTCCCACTACTGATCAGTAGTTCATCCTTGTATAGCAGGCTAGGGACGTGCGCAGTCAGAGTTCACTCCTCAAGTTCTAGTGTTAGGGACCATTGAGGTTACATGATGATCCATATCCTCAACCAGTAGAGGATTGGATTGAGTCAGTGTTCCACCACTTTAGGCTTGATCAGACCATAACAAATCATATGGTGGCTTTGGAAGCCATTTTTTCTATGAAGTAGATGGGAATTGGTAGATTTTGGTTATTCATATACATGATGAGTCATTACTCTGGTGGGATGACTTCTAAAAATTATTCTATGAGGAGTACTATTCCTCATGCTTATGCTTTATTTGTATTTAAGATCTTTTGGACCTTTAGTAGGGAGGGATGAAGGTGGAATATTTCTCATCTTGGTTCACAGACCAGACTCAGTACTCTCTCAACATGATATGTTGTGGCTACATCTGAGCGAGGAAGTTTGTATTGGGACTCTATAGATAGATCTATTCTATTATAGTACCCTTGTGCATCCCCACCTACATTGGGGTTCTGGAGGGGGCACTAGTTATAGAGTGATTTCTATCAGTAGGGTGGAATATATATTGTTTCCCATTGTTTTTTCTACAAAACTCTCCGGGAGAAAGCTCCACCCATATTTTTTTTGAAAGAAATTTGGCTCATGAGGTTTAGTGATTATCTGGTGAATTCACAGTGGTATCATACCTAAACATGAAAGATATTCCTTTTCAAGATCATTGGTACCATGTCTCGGGTGATGCTTTTTTGGAGAGGCTAGTTCGAACGGCAATCTTACAGGAAGGTTTTTGGAGGCTCTAGTAAGAAAGAAATAGGGTGCGCCATGCGGGGGTGTCCCTATCAGGTAGATTGATTATCACATGGATAAGAAATATCCACATTGACATAGTTACAATTTTTAGTAATGTGAGTGAGGCTTGCTCTCTTCTCCATTTCAAACTAGGATCTCTCTCTACCCCTCCCTTCCGTAGCAATAATGGGGTAGATGGGTTTTTTGGGACTCCTCGATTAGTGTTTTGAAACTCAACATTGATGGTTCATGTATCATGGGAGCTATGCATGAAGGGGGTTGTTCGGGATGGTAATGTATTGGTTTTATTGTCTTTCTCAGTCTATATGGGATAGGGGATTTCCCTCTAATAAGAGACCATGGAAATTTTTACGGGCCTCACCTTATGTTTCCAAAGGGACTTATGCATTATGGAAGCTAAAACGAATTCTTTTCCCCTTCACATTTCTCTTATGGGTCTTAGCGACCCCCCATGGGAAATCAGCTATGTCACAAGGAAATGTCACGACATTATTTATTCCAACACTAAAGCATCTCAAACATTGAGGGAGGGGGGGAATGTGGTGGATCACCTGGCCTCACAATATGTCATTAGGTGTGAGGATGCCTTCTTTCATAATGTGGTCAGATTGAAGGTCAAGGGGTTGATTTGATTAGAGGGGATGCCCTTGGTTTTCACTACTTTAGGCCATTGTTTCCCCTTAGTACGGACGGGGCCAAGCTTGCCTTTCATTTCCCTTATCTTGCCTTTAATAAAAATTTAACTTATGATGATGATTAGTGTAATTCCATTTAGATGGAGCTAGAAGTAGGTTCAATAGAGATGAGATTCCTGAAAAAATTAGTAGATGTTAATTTTAAGGGCCTAGAAAAAGTAATAATCCCCATGATTAGACTCAGACACATGGTAAAGGACATCACATGGCAGCAAGACAGCCCAGTAAGGGCTAGTTCTATGCTTGTAATGGTAAATGTCACTTGGTATGGGACTGCCCGACTAGGCATGTTGCACTACCAAGATAGATGGTGGGTGGACTACCATGGAAGATATGAAACCATAATCATGAATCTCCCAGGCAAGGACTGGGTGGTCCCCAAGGAGGCGGTTCTAGGTTAGGAGTAGAAATAACTATGGTTGGGGGAATATTCTACAAGTTCCTTCCACCACCACTAGGCAGCCCATGACAGGATCGGGCAGTTGGTGGCTGAGGGGCCACAGGTAGCTACATGCGTTATATTTATATGATCTTGTAGCGTACAAGATGATAAGGGGTGTGCTATATGAATTTTATACATTCTTAGTATAAATTATTAGACATTGTGTGAGTTACTCTTTTCTACCTTCTTATTTCTTATGGTTTTAATAGGGTGACACAGGGCGTCAGTGTAACCTTTTTTCATTGTTCTCTGGCGTAGCTTTGAATGCATGAGGAAGATAGATCCTTTCCCCGCCAAGATGCATTTTTGTGATATGAGAAAAACAACTATGAGGGTGAGTGAGTCCCACCCAAAGTGGATAGTATTGAGGTGTGGTGGATGAGTCCCCGTGACTAGTGTGTTCCTTGAAGGGTTATGTAGTGGAGTGTTGGAGAAGGTCATAGCTTTTCCAGTGGAGTTTTTTTTGATTGACCTCCTTTTTCATGGGATTCCACTAGTCGGTGTGGAGGAGTGTCTAGTTTGGGGTTACTCTCCTTACAAGAGATGTAAATACATGTTGGGTATTCCATGTTCTTTTTGGGTCTATGTTCTTACTGTTGGATTATTTTACTCACCAACCATATTCATTGGAACCATTGAATTCCCAATTTCAACCTTGATACATCATTTATCAAGTACGAGTTGAGGTCATGGAAACCCCATGAACATGACTACATGACTCACTATCTAGTGCTGGAAGTGGTAGTGTTCTCTTTCAGGATGTGGAGACACTACCTTCTGTGAAAGCAGTTTGTGGTTTGTTCAAACCATAGGATCCTTAGGTACATCATCACCCAGAGAGACCCAAAATTGAGGTGACGATGCTGGTTGAACATCCTACAAAACTATGAATTTGAGATGGTATATAATATAGAGAATAGAAACATCATAGCAGATACCATTAGCAGTAATCCACAGGTTTACCTAGTGCAGGATGTTTTGTAGCAGTTACCTTCCCTACAGCTGACCCTTGTAGAGCATGAGGGTACAATTTTTCTTCAGTCTATTTTGTTGACCCCTTCACTTATCGAGTGTGTGAGAGACTCCTAGTTGTGATACATTGACTAATATATATTTCATTAATCATAAATTTACATATGATGCACCAGATGTATATTCAGAAGGAGGGAATCATTATAACTTGTTCAAGGGGAAAACAGTTGTTCCAGTTACGATAAGGGAGGAGGTGATGCAAGAGTTCCACAATTTTCCCTTAGTTGTACATCCTAGTGTGGGGAATATGTACATGGATCTTTAGTGGTAGTTTTGTGGTCCAGTGAAGGATAAATCATAGCATAGTTCATCTCATGATGCCTCACCTGTCAGTGGGTGAGGACTGAGCACTGAGTTTCGATGGGTTGTTGCAGCATCTTGAAAATTCCAGAGTGAAAATGGGATGGTATAACTATGGACTTAATCATAGGGCTTCCACAAATAGTGAAGGTTCATAACACCATCTGGGTGATAGTGGACCAATACAAAAAGTCAATACACTTCCTTGAAATTAGGGATTAGTGCTCAGTAGAGGGTTTGAGGCAGTTGTAAGTGCAGTATATTGTATGCATTCATGAGTACCCTCGATGATTGTATCTCATCACGATGTGTGGTTTATGTCAAAATTGTGGAGAGGCCTATGGGATGCGTTCGTGACCCAACTGAAGATTATTAAAATCTTTCACCCCCAGGTCAATGGGCTGACTGAGCATGCTATCCAGGTATCAGATGATATGTTGAGGGATTTCTTATCGGTTTTAGGTATGGGATCAATCTATCCTTGAGGTTATTCATGTTGTTCGAGATCATGATAAAGGTTGGTGAGGTTTCTTACCCCGTTTCCCTACCCCCATAGTTAGAGATGGTGCACGATTTTTTCCACGTGTCACATATGAGGAGATACATGCATGATCCTATACACATCATCCACAAGAGCATAATTTATGAGGATAGATCATCTCCTTGGTTCACGTGTCGTGGAAGAATCGAAATGTGTAGGATAATTACTAGGAGCATGAGATCCAGGTGTGAGCTTAGTATCCCATGTTATTTCCCCAGTTTTTCATTTCATGATGAAAATATTGAAGGAGGGAATGAGGTTGAGATATTTTTTTCCCTTATAATACATTGGATATTTTTACATATATTTCCCAAGATAGACGCTGAGACGGCGTGTGATTCTATGGCCCAATGTGCTCGTAATAAATTATTCAAAAATAATAAGTATTTTTTATACTATGAACACAGAGGAAATGGGATATCTCTGAAAAATTATCTCGGATCAGAAATCTAAGGGCACAATTCAGTTCAGAACATGGAGTTTACCCTAGGTAGGACATAACGTTTTTTGGTGCAGGCCCTCTGTAAAAAATGCCACATAGTACTTTACCATAAATAAAATAATTAAATAAAAATATGTTATCTCAGACGTTAATTTGAATAACTCTTGAATGGAGACTTGGATTATAAATCTTAAACCGCCTTTGAGTTTGTAGTGGGGTATTTTACCTTGGTGCATCATAAAGTGAGAGAGTGAGGGATATTGGGATCTTGTGACCATTGGTGGGTGAATTGTAAAATTATATAAATATAATTTTATAGAAATTAGTTAGGGTTGACTCATTTCTACCATGGATGATAGAATCTCTCCTCCTATCCTTCTGATGGAAAATTGACATTAGATCCTTAGAGGATCATTATGAAACAACATATTCGAGTATATCAAAGCGCAACGAATGCAATGATGGATCCAAAATCCATGTAGCATTATTATTTCATATTCTTCATCACCCGATTTAATTTTTGTTTGTTAAAGTTGATTTCCATTCACCATCACTTCTTTAAAATCCTTTTTTGATGGACATACTAACATGTCCATCAAACCGTTTCAAGTCTGTACTGCCCGTTATTTGTTTTCTTTTCATGTTCTTCATGTTCTTCATCAATAAACATTTCAACACTTTTAAACAGAATAAAATATTTGAGAAAAGCACATATTTGTGAAGGTCGTGATCTAGGGACTCCAGTTCTATGACGGTTTCAAGTTTCTGGCATCGGAGGAGGAGCGCCGATGAGGGGAAGAAATTTATACTTTTAATCACATCAAAACATTGATGAATCATCGAGCAGAGCATGATTTAGTATAGATCTCAGCCCATGGATTCCAGATCTATACTCACTTCTCTGTTTTGACTTCAATCAAAGGTGGTACTGCGTGAAGAAGGAGGTGGTGGCATGGCTCCAAGGAGGGTCTCTCTCTGGAGAAGGTGTCATCCAGTGGTAGGCCACGAGGTAGAGGTGGTCATGGGAGCTGCAGTGGAAAGTGGTAGGTCATGAGGCGTGCATCAGTCGAGAGATAGCAGGGTTGGCTGGGCGGCATAGGATGCAATGTAAGCAGAGGCGGCTGTAGTAGGAATAAATACATGAGAATTGGTAAGAAGATAAAGCTTAGTCCAATATGAATAGATCCCTTTGATAACCATGATCAAATTGCAGTGGTGGATTATCCATTATCACTCCCACCTAACCTCTCTCAAGTACACGATATATTTCGTGTATCGATCTTGAGGAAGTAAAAAACTAGACCCCTCACATGTACCCAATATATATTTGGTACCATTGTAGAATTATCTCTCATATGAGGAGAATCCAATTAAGATCATAGAACATAGAGACAAATTTCTACAAAATAAGATAATGCACCTGGTATGGGTTATGGAGAAACCACAGGTTTAAAGAATATACATGGGAACTATAGGAGGTGATAAAACAGAGTTACACTCATCCAATTTATTATGGGAAATGAAAATTTCGAGTGGGAAATTTCAAAAGGGAAAATATTGTAATGACCCAAACTATTATAAATAAAATTCCCCTTTTTATTTAAATTAAATGTATTATTATTCATTATGGTTATAGAAAACACATTCATTTATTTCTGTTTTATTATATCCTATCAAATTTAAATTATTTTTAAGCATCATAACTATTCATAGTATAGTCATTGAATAGTGATAATATGAATTGTATAAATATAGGGTTTTAAAAAATCCAATTGACAAAGACAAATTGATGGCCTTGACTAGTAGGACTCTACCCTTTGAATCCAATTTATTAGAGCTTCTAGGGATATAACATCATTAGGCTTTTCCCTTGACCAATCACAAGATTAGATATGACAACATAAGCATGAGAAAATTGTATATTAGAGAAGTTCAAGCTCATTGAGAAAATGGATCCAACCATGTACGTCGAACCACCCCAGGAAAGTATAATCATTGTTCACCTTACACTTTGTGTGTTTTCTCTTATATTAAGGAGATATGTATCAAGACCCTGGAAAAATGAGATTATGCATTTTTTATAGATTAATAAATATATTTTCATCCTATTATTGTAACTTTATAAAAGATTTCTATTTAAAAAAATTGTATTTTTTGGTAATATTAAAATTAAATGAAGTAATTTATTTTGATAACTTAATGTAATTTTGAAAAAAAATATTTTTTAATTTTATTATTATAAATAATTTCAATCAAATATAAATTATCAAATCATTTTTATAAAGTCAAATGTAATTTTTGTAAGGGTTCAAAAATAGTTATTGTTAAAAAACCCCACATTTATTAATAAATATCAATTCGTATTTTAAAAGTGTAAATTCACATATTTAGAAAATTATTTTGATAAATTTAATACTATTTTTTAAATCATAACATTGAAATTATCCAATGGTGAATGTTTTCATAATTTTTAAAGAGATTTTAATTTTTAGGTAAAAATTATATACGATATTAATATATGGTCAATATTAGGACATCATAATGACACAAAGTGATGTAATAAATACTATAAATGGTATCCATTACCAAATATATTTTTAAATTTTAAAATTATTTTATTTTATTTTTATTTTATTCATTTTAAAAAGCCTTTATGAATTTTCCAAAACTATTAATATATTTTAATGTTTTGAAATCATTTATTTAAGAGTATGACATAATTCCACATCAGTAAGGGTAATATTATATTAAGTACATCCATTTTCCTTATAAAATAATGAAAAACACTAACATTTTTTAATAACCATGGGTAAAAACTAGGGGTAGGTTTGTGGTTTTGGTTATTTTATTATATAGAGTCCAAAACCTATGTTTGAGAAATGATAAAGAATTCCCCACTCATTTCCTATATAAACCCACATAATGACCCACTTATATTCACTCAACATTCATTTTATATGTCCTTACACTACCCTCTCATCTCAAGATTCCATCCAAGGTGCCCCCAAGCTCTCAAGAAACTCCTCCTGAGCATTTGGAGTCACACACTCAAGTAAGGGTTCTTTTCTTTATTCCCTTTATTCAAGAATATTCTTCATATTATTCCATTTAATATTAAATTCCTAATATTGGGGTGTGTTTTACCACATTACCCATACTTACCTTATGAGTTATAAATTATTATATACCCATTTCACTCTCATTAATACCTCACATGAACATTTATGTTCCCCCATTACACTACTTAAATTTCATTGAGGGTTCCATTCCAAAAACAATTATGTAGTGAATACCATAACCATTTCTATCAAGGGTATTCACATTTATACACATGTACTTTTTGATCTGGGACTTAAATATATGTATTTGAAACTCCTTGATCATGGAATAAAATATGATGATGAATTAGTCCATGTTGTGTGATATTTGTGGAACACTTATGCAAGATAATGAAATGAATGTGATGGGTGAACCAAAAATTATACAATTCTCCAATATATTGGGTAATTTCTTAGTCTCATGAGATTTCATGCAAGGGATTTGGGACTAAAACTAATCCATCATGGGACTTTTTCCATCATGGTGTTTTGATAGTAATCCCTAACCTATTTTTATGATGCATTGTTTGATGTTGTTGCCACATTTATCATGATTATTTTTTGATTATAATGTTATATCATGCCTCATTGTACATGTTTATGATTCTATCTACTTTTTTACCCTATTGATATGAATATTTTCTAACATGTATTACTTTCTTTACATTCTTCCATGTTTATTACCTTAATGGGATTTATAGCTCACCCATTTTTATGTATGTCCCCATGTTATCCCATACAGTTTTAACTTTAATGGAATATTTTGATCATGTTAAGGAGGTTTTCAATAAATTTTATGTATTTCCCATTTAATATTTTTATACAATGTACATAATTACCAAATAAACTAGACTCCTCGATCTTCTAGGTTGTATTATTTGTAATATTAGGTAATAAATCCTGAATTATTTTACAATATGAAGCATGGTTATTATGTTTTTCATACCAGGAGTGGTAATTTCTTCTATTACGAATTCCCTACATTTTATCTATAATAATGTTAAAAACAAAGGATCTAAAATTTTCATCAATTATGATATCACATATCATATTCAAAAAAAATTATCCATGGTTCTTTTTAATCCTTTTTAATAAATACTGTGAGTGTAAAACAATATTTAAAAATTCTAATACCACTAAAGTATTTATGGGGATAGTTTAATGATTAAATTAACAAATTAAAATTAATTATAAACAAAAAAAATAATGAATAAATATAAAATATACTCTAAAACATAATATAAATAAAATAAAAAACATTATGTTTACTATTCCCCAAAGGGCTACCAGAACCATCTACATCATTTTTGGTCAATAAATATCAACTAATATGTAGTCCTATCAAGTCCCTCCTCTATGTTGTATCAATTTACTATAATGAATTTCTCAAAAATTGATCGAGTTATCCCTCCTCACCACACCATTCTACTACCTCAATTGGTAAAGGTGGAACAAGAAGAGAGATTCGGGTTTGAGGTAGTATCATACATGAACACTTAAGGTTCATGTACAACCATCGTATGATAGTAGGATCCTTATATAGATATCATATAATCAATATTCATTAACTCGTAGATTTTATAATGTATGAGTTAGTGCTATGTTTTTCTTGCATTCTCCTTATTAATAAAACTCATCCCTCATGTGTCCCATCTTCATGAAACACTTATAATAATAATAACTAATATTGGTATATTCAAATTTTACTTTATACCATTTTCCTATATAAAAAATTATTTAAATCATTTCAAAATCTTTATGAATGTCATACCATATGACTTACACCAATTTTAATGTTCCATGTTTTGGACTGGGTTGTTTTTCAAGAGAATTTGAATTTTTCTCCATTGGTGGACATGTGACCCTATGAAAAAGAAATCATAATGAGGTTACGAGTGTTCGAACGTCTGGATGTAGTGTTTTTTTGGAATTGTTTTTATTTCGGTGGATGACCTGATGGTTCGGGGGAACACTGGACCAAGAATGGTCGTCTCAACGACTAAAAATAGCTACTGTAGGTTTCACACATCATGTATCATGAATAGGATGTGTGATGGATTTTTTGGAGCATGTCCAAGTGGATTAATGATGTAAAATATTTGGGGTTTACCCTGAGTAATACAAGACGTGTATATGTTACACGTTGAGAAACTATTACACGGCCTGTAATATATACATGTCATGTAACTTATGGGATATGTTTATAAAAATATGAAAATAGAGGGATACTCCCCCTTTGTTTCATCGAATAGTAGGAGGAGCACGTGAGGGATATCAGTTGACCCTCTCCTCTATCTGTTATTCAAGGATCTTGGTGGTTTTGAGTTTATTTCGATGGAATTGGTGCATAGGATCTTCCTCTTTCATCCTTATATGTAGTTTTTCATCCATTTTATCTGATTTTAGAAGTTTCAAGTTCAGTTTAATTGATATATTCTACTATATAATGGTGGGACAGACTCTTTTGGTCATTTATTTTTCTCTTCCTTGGGAATGGTCACCCCGAGAGGCTTTCTTCTCTTTATCGCATTCTGTATCGTTAAGTCAGGTCACCACTATGATTTTTTAAATCTATAATGATTTTGAATAAATTTTTATGTGATTTTTTATGTACATTATTAGGTATTTTTCATTATTATGGTTTGATAATGTGTCACATATAATTGGAAATCATTTAAAAATCAGTATACTATGATGAAATCAACCGGTGAATTTTTGGGAGTTACAACCTTATAAATTATATCATTTTAACTGTTTATATTGATATTGTTAATTAATTAATTATAGTGTAATTATAATTAATTAGTTAATTCCATAATCTCTAATTGTGAGACAAGACCCTATTCATGTTGGATGATCCTAGACAGGGCTTGGTAGATGCTTCCAGCCCTTGGAAATCCTATGGAAATCTTCCTAATGGTAGGTGGTATGTCGTACCTACCCTTTAGTAATAAGTCATGTTTATTGTATTACATAGATACACAGGCATTCCCTTAAGGTAGACTATACCTATTTAAATTTTTCTATTGAATTTTTAAATTAAATGAAATGGGTACAATGTATTGGATGAACTCCCTGATTCATTAACAAACCTAGTGCGCTAGCATCATCCTCAAATTGAGGTTATGACCTTGAATGAGTATCCCTTGGGAGATTCTATTCCTATTCCTTCCTTAGGGACTCAAGAGGTATTCCTTGTTTAAAAAATAAATTTGATTTTCCCTAGAAGGATTCATATCCAATGCTTTGACATGAGGGATCTAGTGGGTTCCCCGATGTTTGAATGACTTCAAACTCGAATGTCTTGTTTGGGTTGATATTGTATAGGGTGTAACCATAGAACCTGTACCTAAAAATATAAGCTAGTGAGTTTAGGAAGATATTGGTGGATTTAGGCATTCATACACCATCACTCATTTCTTTATTCTTTCACTTTTTTATTACTAATGTAGTGATGATTACCAGAGGTGCTTCCTGGTTGGTGGATAATGAGCCTGATGTGATACATCTCTCTTTATCTTTAGGATTCCTATAAATTCTTCCTAGGATTCATCTTATTTGATATTGGGATTCCCATATGTTTTTTTCCTGGGAAACATCTTCTGATACATGTTATACTTATATTTTCTGGCATACCCAGAGGTACTACCTATGATCTGGTTATTTGACATCAATGTTTTACTATTATGTTATAACGATTTATAGAGGTTCTTTCTAGTATCCAGCCTTTGATCTTATAATTATGATATTTGAGCATGGGATGCCTAATAATTATAATAGGGGATGATTTTTCCCTCATGGGTGATGAGGATTATTTTTCTGACCTCAACTTTTGGTTTAAGGATGATGATTATGCTATACTTGATATGGGAACAACATAAATGATAATGATACTCATGGATGATTATGCTATCTTAGGGGATTAGGATTATTATACTATCAACTATTTGGTCATGAAGTCCCTATTTATGATGATCATGGATGATTATGATCTCCCAAGTGATGGGGATGACTATGCTCTCCCTGGCCAATTACTTGACCATAGTGGTGGACATGGATCTCCTCATCATTGTACATGATGGATGATTATTCTCTCCTCAAGTTTTCTTAGGATTCTCCCTAGATTTGGTTGGATACACCATTACTAAATCACTGATAGTTACTCCTTGGGAATGCATTTATTGATAAATTTGTATACAAATTGATATTGATTAATAACTTGGACCCGTAGATCATTCATTTTACATCACCTAAGGGTGTGAACCTTAGGTATTATTCGAGTCTCAATTTCATGACCGCCTATAGACCATACCTAGGGCTCAAACATTGGACTAGATTTACATTGAATAGGCATCGTGGTATCCATCTTTAGTTCTTTTACAATATTTCCATATATATTACCATAAATCCTTCATTATACTTATTGGTGGAAAGTACAGGTTAACCTAGGGTTACGACATGTAGTCCCATGTGGTGGTGTAGCTTTCTCACAAACATTTTCACCATTGTCTGAAGAAGGTATTATCAATTTGTTTATCTAGACGATCAAGATTTTTTACCAAATGATCAATTATTATTACTTATGTTATTTTTTTCACTTTACTCATGTTTATACATACTTTTATTTATATATATTTATGGGAATATATATAAACATATTAATATATTAATACATGTTGGAACTTTTCCACGTTGACCAAGATCACACACCTAGGGATCGAATATGGTTCTACTAATTTATTTCATTGATCATCTCTTGTGTGTTTCAGCAGGGCTGAGTGAATTATTTAAGTATTTCTTGTACGACTTTATTCTATGATTATTTCAGGTAGTTTTTATTGTTTTTATTATTATCTTTATTATTATCTTACTTTTACATAAAATTTATATTAGAGGTTGTGAATAATATAGTGTTGGTGGTTCCCTATAGAGTTTTGTACAAACACCCTTCTCGGACCACCATTTCACTGGGGTACCCAAGAAAATATTCACTTGGTTTTAGGTATGGGTATTGGCATAGTCCTAGGACTAATTGATTATGATGGTGCAAATATGTGTGTGTAGGTCGGTTATATGGCATTTCTCTAAGTAAGTAATACATCCCTTTACTTTTATTTCAGTTTACTTTATGTATACCTACAAGTATAGTCACCCTAGGGGGTGAATAGTGTTGTATATATGACATGGGTGTTTAGGATTATATGGAAATACATTTATTATAATAGAATGTTAGGAATGGAGGGCCCTATAAGGGACTTCACCTCCCAGTTACCACTCACTCTCACTCTATGGTTTCTTCCCCACGTTGGTATAGCTCTTGAGGCACAAATTAGCTTCCCCATTCCTATTTGGGTCCTCCTCCTAGCTTTAAAGAAGTTTCAGAACCCTCATGTTGAGAATTCTAAGGATGGTGACCAAGTTCTTCTCGGTGGTCACTGTTGGGATCCCGACTGGTTAGTTTCGTTGAAGTCAGATAATGGTATCTCTTTAGTTTTCTTCCTGGGTCATTATGAGGTCACAGGTGGCAACCTTTGTAATGTTAAGATCTGGAGGCATCCCCGTGATAGGCCTCTTCTCATTCCATTCGACTTGTTATACAGTGTTTGTTTTACGGGTGGCTGTTTGGTGTTAGTTTCCTCACATTATTGGTCCTACAGTTCTGCATCTTGGAGCTCTGTTAACTTTGACTTCATCATTTTTCATCTCCTTTGATGGTTTTTTACAGGTATTAATTCCTGATTTTGGCCTCTCTGCAGTCTATTGTTGCGCATGGACGGGTCTACTTCCCCTTATTTTCTTCTTCCATTACGTATTTCTCCTTCACACATGACCCCACTTTGGCTAGGTGTGGAAGATTATACGTCATTTTGGACTTTTTTTGAGGCTTCAATTATGGGGGATCTCATTTAATTGTTTTTTGAGGATTTCCAGTGGAATTCCAATGTCCATGTTCCCTTATAGTGGGTTAGAGGTGGCGTGTCTCAGAGCACAGCGTGGGATGTGGTACGTCTACAATGGTGCTTGTATGGGATATTACATCTATGGTGGTGTTTTTGATCTAGTTTCCCAATGGTGGTTGTGGCGCTCTGTCCTAAGGCTTGATGATGGATTGGTGATGCAGTTGCAGTGTAGGGAAATGATGGGATAGCTTTTTTGGGGGTCTGAGGCGTCCCTTGCTTCTTTTAGGTGGGTCTGTTCCTGGGCGGGGCTCGGTGAGTGGCCTATTTTTGGCTTGATTCTATTCAGTCTCTCCATTTTCCATTAAAATG
The DNA here is from genome assembly GCA_963277665.1 of Viscum album. NCBI lineage: Eukaryota > Viridiplantae > Streptophyta > Magnoliopsida > Santalales > Viscaceae > Viscum > Viscum album. The sequence goes on along the minus strand of OY728139.1, from coordinate 111,944,524 downwards.
GATCCTTGTTTCCTCAATTCACACTAAACCATAATGTTTTTTGTTTTAAAATACAAAAAAAAATAGTTTGGGAGACATCATGTTCTATTTTAGTAATTTACTACTTTCACGCTCTATTAATTTTCTACTTTGGATTATATTTGGTTATTTCTATTATTGTTCACTCTAATATGGGGAAATACTCTCTCTATTGACAAACCCTAATCCCTCACTACTAGTTAGTAGCCTCTGGAATATGGAGAGGCACACTTGAGGCCTTGTGGCAAACAGGACCAGAGCACCGGTTTAGTGGCATTTGAGTTGAGAAATTACAAATTGGTATCAAAGTTGTTTCTTTTCATTTTGTTTTACTATTTCATATATGTTAGACTAGATTATTATGAATGTGTGAAAACATGTGATGTATATCAGACGGGTGAGTTGAGAACCCCTATTCTAGTTTGAAGTCACAATTTCCAATGGCCATGGATTATTTTTTGGATATGTGATGTTATAGTTGAATATGATATTTTCTTTTAGATATTGAAATTTTGTGTGTATGTTTTTATTTATTATGGATCTATAGCTCTTTTCCTTTTATCAAGATTCTAGGGATTGATTTTGACTCTTGGAAATAAAGGTAAAGGAGCGTCTCAAGTACCATATTTGGCATGTTGAATTCACATGTTATAGGCCTTCAAGTGTGTGGTTATTATTGATGAAAGAGGCCAATTATTTAATGTTTCTATAAAAACCAAAACGGTGTTTTCTCATATTGGTTTTTAGTGGAATTATACTTTATTGATCTTACTTTTATATATTTAATTATGATTGTGGTTGATGCGAATCTATATTGATACATTTGATAGTGATGTTGATTACCATGTCCTCATACATCAGAGGTGCTATGACCCTAGTTAGTTGATACGGAACATTATTTCCATGTCCTATACCCATCTGGGGTGCTGTTTTATTAGGTTTAGTTAATTAAAATTTCATTAAAAACCTATAAAGTTATCTTTTAAATATATTGTAATGACATTCTACTTAACAGATCATTTTTTGGTTTTATTGTTATTTTTTGATGTACGATGTTGATAGGTAACAATAAGTTTCTGGTTAACTAGACCTTGAGGTGGTATTACCATATATGGATGCTCAGTGAGTGTTACTTCAGTATCTCTTATGCTTTAATATCATGACCTCTAGGGAGTAGTTCCTTATAAGGATTCTTGGCCAGAATCATGGTCCTTATCGGCCAATGTTGGCATTTTTTTACTCTTATAGGTCATTGTGATCTTTACCTTCCTTAGAGAGGTTTGATCTTTTAGCCTATGTGGTTAGACCTTGTGACCCAATTATGAGACATGATCAGTAAGGCTAGGTGGGAAGCTTAGATGCCCTTATTTTTTACTTAGAACCATGTAGTTAAATGTTCATTTTGATCAAGGTAAAACTACATGAGAGAGGTTAGCCTAGGTTATGGATTTTTTTTAAGAAGTGGGTGTCTTTATATCATTATTTGAGACCAATTCCTGGTTAGTGCTCAGGTCATGTGATATAGTCATAATAATGCTTTCAACCTTTAAAAAAGAACCAAGGGTTCTTTGGTATCAAGACTGGATTTAAGAAGTGGTATTATTCTGGTTCCTATCCTTTTTAAATAATATTTCAACTAATGATAATATAGTTAGAGAATAGGGAAGCTCTTGTGATTAGAATGATACCAGGTCACAATCAGTCATGGGATAATCATATCACAGGTAAGGTACTTGATTTTGTGTAGTTCCAAGGAATATTAAGGATTAATTTGATTGAAATGTCATGTAGAATTTTCATCTTATCCTTGTGATGGATGAATCATAATAGAGTGATTCTGGTGATGAAGGGACACACTGGTTGCATGTGGTACCATTTAAATCCTAAATTGGTTAGTGGCTAGGTGCAAGTTGAGGATTGATGGTTTCAATGACTTATTGTATTTAAGATTCTTGAGGTTCGTTAAATGATGAATGTCCCACTATGGTATAGCATACTTCAAAAATAAATTAGGTTTCCGGAGGTAGTTGACCCATGTTTGGACCTAGACACACATTTTCAAGATATGTGGCATCCAAAGTTGGTTAAAGAAAAGTGAAGCATGTTTGATGTTAGTATGGATTGGGAGATTTTTACACACCCTTTTGTAGAATCTTAATGTACTTATAATTATATTAGATCATACTCTATAATGAAATCGTCTTGAGTATACTAAGCGAACGTCAAATCTATACTGAGATATTTTATTTAAAATTCCATTCCTATTTTGATGAGTATCCTATTAAAGTGTTCTCTCTGAGTAGTTTAAAGGTAAGATAGATGGTGTCAAGTACACCTTTTTCCATTTAAGGATGTTGGCCCCCTTTTTGAAATTTATTGTTTTCCATGGTTACTATTTTCTGGATTAGTACCTGGTAATAGGTGACTTTTTTATTAACGCTTGAGTATGGGAGAGTTTTTATCCACACCTTTTGATATGTCCTATAATGGATGGGGCAAGGGATTTATTATTTGAATTTTTTTCACTAGTCTGAAGACAAGAATGTTCCTAAGGTGGGGAGTATGGTGAGACTGGTCATATGAAAGTTATTGGATATTTTACACCATTAGATTAATGGAATTGGGTATCACTATATTCATTAGTGAATTCCAGGAATGAGTTGAAATTATTTTAGTTGATAAACATTTTAGATGAATTATTAGAATGATATGGATATGTTTTTTTATAGGTAATTATGATGGAGGTTGTATCATGACTCATAATTTCCTATTGAAATATAAAACCTATGATGGGAAGTATCCTAGGCCAACTAATGAAAGAGGTGATGATCTGATCATGTCTTGAGTTAGATGGGATCGGGTACACACGCTATGGATATTTGGTTCATAGTTACAAGCATTTTCTCATGTTTTATATGTATACATACCACATGTTCTAAGTAGATCATGGGAGTTTGTTGGGAATTCAAAGGCACAACACTGATTTTTTAGCAGAAACTCCGGGCCCAAGTAGGATGGGTTATTTTTCATTATTTCCGAAGGATTATTGGGTATAAGAAGTTTTATGGTGGGAAGGTTGTGATGTCCCATGTTTTGGGATTGGTTTCATTGTGAGATAAATTGAATTTTTTTATTTTTTGGTGGATAAGACATCTTATTAACATAAAATTTGAATGAGGTTCCATGTTTTTAAATTCATAGATGTAGTGTTTTTTATGTGGTTTTTGTATTGGTGGAAGGACTGGGGGTTTGGGTGAACACTGGAGAAATAATTGGAATATCGACTTCTAAAAAAATTTGAAACTGGTTTTACATGTTGTATATGATGTACACTATGTTTAATGGTTTCCTATGGTGTGGCCAATTGGATTCACGATTTGAAATCTTAGGGGATTAACCGGAGTAATAAATGATGTGTATCTATTACACATTTGGAAACTGTTGCACAATATGTAATGGGTACACACAATATAACTTGAGGGATATGTTTTTTTATAAAAAAAATTAAATAGGGGTATCCACTTACATTTGTTTCTTCGAGAATATGGAGGGGTACATTAAGGATCTTGGATGACCCTCTCCCTCCCTCCATCCTTCATGAATCCAAGTAGTTTTGGGTTCATTTTGATGTCATTGGGGGGGGTTAGATCTTAGTCTTCCTTCCTTAAACCTTGATCGTGTTCCATCTTTTCAAATTTCATAAGATTCTATGCCGGGTTCTTCATAGGATTCCACTATAGAATGGTGGAATCCACCATTTCGGATAGGTCTTTTTCTCTGCCTAGGAAGATCTAGTCCCAACAGGTCATCAGCTCTTTTTCATGTTCTGTTCCAACGTGGTATCACATTGCGGTGATTTTTTTAATTCTATAATTATTTTGGTTAAATTTTTTAGTGTTTTTATTGATTCTATTTATTGGGGATTATTCCCAATCTAGGGTTGAGGATGTGTCTCATGCCATTGGAAATCATTTGATCATAGTTTTGGTGCGACGAGATTGAACAGTATGATTATGGGTGTTATTCCCATCTAAATTAAATCATCTTAATATTTTTTCTTGATAAATTTAATTAATTAATTATATTTTAATTATAATTAATTAATTTTTGTTGTTTTAGTTATGAGACAAGACTCTAATCAAGTCGGATGATCTTGGATGGGCCTTGGCAGCTTCTTTGATCCCTTGAAAATTAAATTGATAGATTCATAAAGGTATGTGGTCTTCCATACCTTCCCTCTAGTAATGAATGTTTATTATATTACTTGTATTCTTGGGCATTCACCTAAGGGAGATTCTTCCTATTTAAATTCTTTATACTGAATTATTAAATTATATGAAATGGTAATACTACACTAGATGAACTCCCATGGTCACTTACAAACCTAGTGAACTAGCTTCGTCCTCACCATGAGGTTATGACCACGATTAAGGACACCCAAGGGGATTACTCTTCCTATTTATACGTTAGGAAACCAAGAGGAATTCCTTTTTTATATACCAAACTTGAGAATCTCTTATAGGATTCCTCTCTAGTGCTTTGACATGAAGGACCCAGTGGGTGTCGTGATGTCTTACCAACCCTAAGCTAGTATGTCTGGTTTGGGGACAGATGGTAGCAGGTGTCACCTTAGAACCCATACCAAACATATAACCCTATGATACTACGATGTTAGTAGTGAATTTAGGCATTCATCCACCCACACTCTTTTCTTTATCCTTTCATCTATTTATTGTTGATGCAACGATGATTACTAGAGGTACTTCTTGGTTGGTTGTTGATAAGCCTAATGTGATGTGTCTTTATTTATCTTTTCTATAACTAGATTTTCTTCCTGGGATTTGTCTTATTCATTGTTTGTATGAACATATGTTTTTCCTAGGATCTATATTATAATCCATATTATTCATATATTTATTGGAATGTTGAGAGGAACTACCTGTGATCTGGCTATTGAGCATGTATGTTTGACTATTATAATATTGGTATTTTCAAAGGTTCTTCCTAATAACCAACCTTTGAGCCTATGAGTATTATATAAGGGCATGGGGTCCCTAAAAATGGTACTCATGGATTATTATTATTTCCTAGTTGAGTAGGATGATTCTTCTCTCCTCAACTTGTGGTTTAAGTAGGATAATTACACTCTCCCCAATACAAACATAGAATCCCTACTAATGAAACTCATGGATGATTACGCTCTCTCGAGTGATGAGTATGACTATACTCTCTTAAATTTAGGAATGGAATCCCTTGTGTATTATATATGATCATATCATCCTTATTGATGATTCTCATGGATAATTATGCTCACCCAAGAAAATGGGATGATTACGCTCTCCCTAGTTGATTCTTGATCACGATGGTGCAAATGGTGTTCCTAACTATTGTACTCAATAGATGATTAATCTCTCCTCACGTGATGACAAGGATCCACCATAGGGTGTGGATTCACCATTACTACATATCTTAGAGTTACTTATTGGGGATGGTTTTTTTGATCCATTTATATATGAATGGATATTGAACATATAGTAAGATCTAGAGAAATTTCCTTTTACATCGTGTAAGGGTCAGAACCTTAGGGATTATCCAAGTCGCAATGTCATGACCACCAATAGAGTAATACCTAGGGATCAGACATTGGATTGGATTTACATGGCATGAGTTGTATGGAGTCTATATCTATGCCATTTAATATATTTCTATATGTATTCCCTAGAATCCTTCATTATAGTGATTGGAGGATAGTACGGGCAAACCCAGGGTTAGGATATGTATCCCCCCATGGTGACATAGCTTACTAAAGGACATTTTCAGCACTGACCAATGATGGTTTTTTTGATTGATATTATAGACTGGGATATCTACTTAATTATATAGGGCTTCAGTGGGATGACATCCCACTCAATTCCATTTCCACCAGATTTCCATATTATCTGGATTTCACACAAAAGGATCAACTATTTTTGTTTATACTATATATTTTCTTTACTCATATATATACATATTTATGTTTATATATATATGATAATAAATATATATTTTTTAATATATATATATATATACACACATATAAATAAATTTATAAATGTTGGAACATTGATTAGTTGATTGGGATAACAGACCTAGGGATCAACTATTTTTTCACTTATTTATTTCATTTATCATTTCTAGTGTGTCTCGGCAAGGTTGAGCACATTCCTTGCACATTCCTTGTATGAATTTATTTTTAGGTTATTTAGAAAAAATATTAGTGTTATCTTGACAAGTATCTCACATTTACATACACTTCGTATTAATAGCTATGCATGGGACTGCATTGGTGGTTCCCTACTGAGTTATGTACTCAAACCCAACTCACGATACTATTACATTGGGGTACCCGAGCAGATGTTAACTTGTTTACATGGATAGGTATTTTCCAAGGCCTGATACTTATCATGAAGGATGAATTAGATATTTATGTAGAGGTCTGGTATGTGCTCTATCTCAGAGTTAGTAGTAGAGTCGTATACTTTTATTTCAGTTTTCTTTATGTACTCCCGCATGTATAGTCGGACCAGTGGGTGATAAATCTTGTATGTATTACATGGCTATGTGGTCTTTTATGAAATTTAATTTATTGTTTCAAAATATTCTATTTTATTTATTTACTTGTTCCAAACTCTGTTCATTCACTAATTTGGATGATATGTAGTTATTTTTATTGTTGATCACTCTAATATGAGGGAAGACTCTTTCAATGAACACACCCTAGACCCTCACTCCTATTCGATAGTCTCTGGAATGTGGAGATATATTCCTGTGGCCTTGTGGAAAACTATACTAGAGCACTGGTTTGGTGGAATTTGGGTCAAGATGTCACACTAATTATACAATATTAAATATCAAAGAAAACATCATATGAGAATAAGGTTTTGGGGTATATCCCCATCATTTATTGAAAGTGGGAGATTCAAGTAGATATTAACAATAAAACTTTTGTATGTGATACAATAATACTATTTTATCGTATGAGATGACATAATAATATCATTTTACATGTTATAATATAACATAAAACTTCACTGAGATAATCATTGGGTATGAATGATAAATATCATTTTCTAGGATATTTCATGGAATGACCTTTAATAGAAAGGAAATGACCTGTTTGGAAGACAAATGTTTTATGATGATGTTCAAATCACTTACACTAGTTATAATTAAGGTGTTTCATTAAATAAAACATATGGGGAATTATCACAGTTTAGGGGTTTTACGTGTTGTTACTGAAAGGAATTAACCCATAAGTTATGAATGTATGAGTTAATGCATGCTTTCTAGATGAGGATTTAGAAGTATGGTACTTGTATATAAATGAGGTCTATTATATATCATGAATTTATGGATGATAATCCCATGATCATGTATCTTTATTTCTCTAACACTATTAGATTTCATGAGATACAAGTATATTGTGGGTGGTAAAGATTCTAACTTTATCATCAAGTGATTTAGTGCAGCCCATCAATTAACCAAAATGGATTGATAATGTTCGGAAACCTATTTGTGATGTTCAATATATAGATAATTAATATGGAATAGTAGAATTAACAAGGTAAGATATGAACATGTATAGGTTTTTATTTATAATAACCATGCTTCTGAGTATTCTCATATTTAGATTTATTTATTGCATCAGGTGTCTTTAACAATTGTTGTTAGACCCTTGGAAACCCAACATAATGATTTTTTACCACTACACACCTTTATGAATATCATTACCAATCTATCTCATTGTACTAAATCATTGATTTATACTAGTTTTTAAAATTTTATTTGTTAATATGGGTTCAACCAAATTTTCTTATTATATCATGATCATCATAGAGGTTTTCAAGCCACTCATGAACACTTTTGTGACCAAAACATATTGTAACAATTTGATCATCATAGGATCTTCAAATCACTCAATGGAGGGCACTGTCGGGATCCACTCAAAATGAGTGAAATATGTACTTTTTATTTATTTACAAGTAACTTCACTATTAAGTTTCATGTCAAATATTATTAAATTAAAAAAATTCCACACATAATAATCCAATTGTGTTAAAAACATTTTCATTTTAATATATTTGGAAAATATAGTGGAATTGGATATTCATTTGTTGAATTTTTTTCACCTTCCCAAAAAGTCACAAATATTCTAATTTTTAAACAAATAAAATCATGTGTTGGTCATGTGGGTAATAAAATTATTCTAAATTAACTATAACATATGTGTACTAAATTAATCATGGTGAAATCATGTTGACATTGTAACATAAATATCTTAAATTTTAATTCATACAAAAAAGTTATTGGTGAATAAAAATTGACTAATAAAAATATATTATTATTATATTTAAAAATATCTTAAATTTGAATTCATACAAATAAGTTATTGATGAATAAAAATTGACTAAAAAATATATTATTATTATATAAATTATATTTATAAATACCCAATATAGAGTCTAGAAATGTGTTTAATAAACATTCATTTTCATTTCATTTTTTTAGTATTTTATTTATATTTTCACTCATAATAATATTTTATATATTATAATTATATTTACATATATAATTTTATAATTAGATAAATTATAATTTTTAAATCCCATGGAATATATACTAGTTGAACTTTGGGATTTATAAAATACCACACCATGCATGAAAATGAAATCATTGTTTAAATAATATATTGTAATTATTTTCATTGGTCACCTTTAACCTTATGATTTGGATCCCAAGTGGTCCCTAACTATAACAAGATCCCCACTCTTTGACCTATTCACTAAGAAGTCACCCTTCCAACATCGAGATACTAACACCACCAAGCCCCGCTAGGGCCATCACTAATTTAATGATTCACTTATAAGATTTTTAATTTTTTAAACATATTTTTAATTTCATTATTTTGTATTTTTATTGTTGAATATTTTTTTGGAATACCACATTAGAAGGCGGGTAAGAGTGGAATATCCTTTTCTAGGGGAACAAATTAATCATTATTTAAAATTATAATGTGTGGTGGAAAAATCATTTGGTAAATGGTGCACTACTCCACATGAACACTCAATCATATTATTCTGTAATATAATGATTTGATGATACACTTTGTGTACACCAACTTTACTTGATTGATCAGTAGGTTATATCGGTTTAGGCCCATGCCTAAATGGTATGTCTGATGGACCAAGCTAGTTTAGTGAATGAATACGATCTAAACCATATATTAAATTTGGTATGATTTATAAGATATGTTCCTTCACACGTGGGTCTATTTTGGCACACTTGGTAAATTAGGTGTGATCTGATAAATATTATTAATATTGATTGGAAATGACTTTTATGAATATGTTTCTTACAAATTAAAGGGGTGGGATACCTTATCTAAAGTGATACTCTTATTTCTATAAAATTAATTTTCTACAGGATGGAAAAAATCAATTCAATCCATTTATAATCACTCTAATCCCTCACAAATATTGATATTCCACTCAAGTATTCTGCATGCATCAAAGGATCTTTTTTGGTGCATGAAAAAAGGCCTTTAAATACACTCTTGATTTCAAATACTCTTCATGGGATACACTCCACTATGTATAAGTGTTTAGTATTATACCACCATCATATCCTAAATTGGATTCACATTCTAACCATTATACTACATATTTTCTGGGGGTGAATCTACTCTTAATGAGAGTGGCATCATAAAGTGCCTCTATAGGCTCTATTAACTACCATACAAGAAATATTAATTCCAGTAACCACTAATTATCCTAAAATATTAATAGTATATTACCATCAATATGGATATTAAAATTCACTAATTTGATGTTGGTGGTGAAATTCAATAGAAATAATTTAAAGTGGTAAAAAATGATGATGCAATTTCTCCTTGATACTCTAAAATTGGTATTACATAGCTACATTAAATTTAGGTTCAGGATTTACATTGATAGAATAATAATTTAGGACATTTTAAATTCATGGTATTTTGAAAATTTATTTATTACCTTTCATGGATAGAAAGGGTCATAAATGTTTGACTTTCATGAAATTTTTAAATATTTGGAAATCATTTTTAACAATAGAAAGGAAAATTAATTTGATAAAATAAATATGTGTGATGTAGGTGATTTTCATGATAAACCCACCATAGGTAATTAAAAGTAATTTATTACTTTTATTGATGATTATTATTGATTTTTCCATGTCTATATTTTACATTAAAAATATGGATTTATATATAAATTTAATATCTATTAAATTGAGGTTGAAAACTACTATAGCATTAAAATTATATGCCTGAGATCTGATATGGAAATAATATTATATATTTTCATTATATGAATCACTATGGATCATATTTGTAGTAATATCTCCTGATACGCCTTATTAAATATTGTATCTATGTGAAATAATATAGAATTAATGGAAATGGTAAGGTCCATGATGTCTTTCCCATGTCTCTAAATATAATTTGGGGGAGGGGAATTGTTAACTACATGTCACATCCTAAATAGAGTTTCCATTAAAATTAATATTATGACTCCATATAAATCATTTAATAAAATGTAAAAAATCACAACTATTTAATTTTTTGGGATTTTCATGCAATTTTAAGAGTATCTAAACCTAAACTGGAATAGTTTGGTAAAATATGTATTGATAAAATATTTCATTGATATATGGTGAATTAAAATGATTATTTTAACATGGTTATAGAATCAAATGATATAATATTTTTTATCATAATTATTGAGTCAATATCTTCTATAATTGATGAATCTAGGTTTACCTCATTGCCTAAGAATGTTTAAATAAAGTAATTTTTCACAAATAAAAAGTGTCTCGAGAAGATATATTAACAGTGTTTTATAAACATAATTGACCTAAAATACAAAAGAAATATGGTTATAATTTATATATATACTCTTTGGAAGGAATTTAGGATAGTATTGTAAAAAACTCTTATTTATATCAATATAATGTATGAGTCAAAAACATTTAAAGATGTTATGACATCTTCAAATGTATATATTTTGGAAGGAAGAAAAAAATGATATAAATGAATCTATCACTATAAAAAAATCTGGAAATTATTTTATCTTACCCATGGTTCAAAACTAGTAGTTTTCAACTAGGTATTTAAATGAAAACAAAATGTCGATAGTTTAATTGAAAAATATAAAAATAGATTGATATACAAGGGGATTACTCAAAAGGAAGGCATTGATTATTTTGAAATCTATAGTCTCATGGATAGGAGTAATAATTTTTTAATTTTTATTTATTTATATTCCATATATAATTTTTAAATTCATCAAATAGATTTTAAAACAACATTTTTATATGTTTAATTATATAAATTAATATAAATAAAAAAACTAAAATGATTCACAGTACCTGAAATAGAATATAATATTTAAAAATTGGATAGTCCGTTTATGGTTTAAAACAAGACCTTAAATAATAGCAAGAGAAATGTAATAAATTAATTTTATCTAATTTATTTTTTATAAACCACATTGATAAATGTGTTTATAGTAGGTTCCGTAATAACTATAGTGTAGTTATTTTTTCTATATGTTGATTACATGATGATATTAAGAATACATATGAATCATGTAAATGAGGATAAGTCTAGTTTATGTAGAAACATTGATATAAAGGACATAGGTGAAGAAAATTTCATTATGGAAATCAAAAATTTTATGAATAAGAATTTCATTTTTATTTCTTAATCTCAGTATATTGAAAGTTCTCAATGATTTTTAAAAAATATCATTGTCCACCGGCTTCCACCTCATATGTTTTTGGTAGTATGATTCTACCAAATCTCGGTAGGGAATTTTATCAACTAGAATATGATATGTTTATTAGGTATCTCATATATACAATGAAAATAATGAGACAATATATTTCATGTGACATTTGATAACTGACAAGGTATACAAGTAATCTAGGATATAAACAATTGGATGTGGTTAAAATATTACTCCAATATTATAAGGGTACTATGGTTTATTATATAATTTATAGTTAAAATATAAGGGTGTTGGAAGTATTTTCCATTGTGATCATGATTAAAAATATAAAGGATCAATCTTCTAGGATTTTATAGGTTTTTAAACTTGTAGTTGGATCAATCTATAGGGGATAAATATAACAAACTTATATAATGATCTCGACAACGGTTTCTAAGTTTATTTTTTTAAAAGCTATTTGAAAATATTAATAATGGATTATATATATTTTATCAAATCTACCATTTTTATTTATTTTAATGTCCAAAGTTAATATACATTGTGAAAGAAATCTAGTGTTGGATAGGGCATAAAATAATACTTATAATAGAAAATTAATATATATCGGTCTAAAACATAGTTATGTGAGGCTATTGATATAATAAGGTATCATAATTGTTTAATTTTTTAGATAGAGATAGAATTTATAGGATCCACTAAAAATTTATTTTAAAGTCAGTTAGTATACAAAACTTCATTAGGTGTGGGTTTTAAGTCCTTATTAAGAATTAACTAATTTGAGACCTAAACATAACATGTGATAACTTTTCAAGTATAAGTTCAATGTAGGAAATTATATCATATGTGGGGAGGAAGTAATACAGGTATATAAAAACCCTTGAGAATTGTGTTTGGTTCCTTGAATAAAATGTGGTTGAGTTTAAGACTCTTAATGAGCTAAGGAAATCAAAAAAAAATTGAAACATGGGAACATATTTTGGTTCAATTAGGTATATGTTTGAGTGGGACTGATCTAAAGAGATTATAAAATTGGATCTAAAACATTCAAGAAAGGATAAGTGATACATAGACATAATGGTGTCTAGTATTATATAAAAAATAATAATAATTTAAATGTACATGATTTGGATGAATCCAACAGAGAATTAGAGTTACATTTTCAAGGCACTATCTACCTGTTTCTATATTTATCTTTGATTTTTCTCTGCTATATAGAGGTCAAAATAAAATTTATAAATTATCATTCTAAGAGTGAGATGAATAATTTTTAAAATTTTTCTCTAAATATTTTCAACAAGTAGGAAATGTTTTATTTTTAATATTTAAAAAATCATATGGTTTTTTATTTTATTTTTAGAGGATATTTTTTAAATCCCCCATTGGAAAGTTGGTAGTAGTGGTGTCTCCTTTTTAGTGGGTATATATTTATCATTAATTAATATGATAAATTACTGAGGGAAAATGTTAATAGGGATAGTTCAACATACCATCTAGGAATGCAGACACACAATCACGCAATGTGGTGCTATAATGGTTAACTGTACAGATCTCACATCACATCACTATGAGGAAGTTAAAGATTTCGTTATTTTTCTGATGAATCAATAGGTGTAATAGTTTTTTCCAAGTACCAAATGGTTTTAACAAGTGGTTCAACTGGGTTCAATAAACTGATATGATCTGGAATATATATCAAATCAAGTATAATTTAATGGACATGTATGTTCACTGGTGGGTGTGATTTGGGACATTTATTCAATAGTGTACAATCTGTCTGACAAGTTAATCTAGATAATAAATTCCATTCTAGAATATGTTTCAACATTATTCAAGTATTAGGAAACCATCTCTGGATGGGTTATCTAATTACTATAAAATGGATTCTCCATTGATTGGAAAATGAATTCAATTTATTACATTATTATGAACTCCAATCTCTAACAAATATTGATATTCATATCAAGTATTCTAAAAAATAGAAATTTTATTTTTGGGGTGAAACAATAAATTACTTTCATTATTTTTGGATTCAAAATCATCTTCATTTGATACTATCCACAAAGTAAAAATGTATATTATAAAGCCATTATTTTACCCCTAAATTGGATTCACTTATAACCCATTGTACTACTAATTGGTAGAGGAAACTATAGACTCATGGAGATAAACGTCGTAATGTTTTTCAATGATCTCTATTTACTTCCATACAAGTAAATATCATTCCATTACCCATAAATATACACAATATCACTATTTTCAAACCCATAGTAGCTACTAATGTTCTCACACATGTACCACTCAAAAACCTTTGGATATAGGACCCAATTTCCACTGCATCATTACCATATTCCTCACCTCACTCTAGATTGTTTATGATACTCCTCCATAACCACTATAGGTTATGGAGACTCATGATAGCCTGATAGAGGTTATCATGCTATAGTTTTTAACTTGTGATGTGTTTAGTGTTACATGATTTGGTAGGATGATCTTCTAGACATAATATAGAAATTTTAGTAATGAACATTCATAATGAAAATTCAATCCTTCTTAATTATATTTTATCAATCCATATTTTATATATCAACTTTCATATATAAAAAATACATCAAACACATACTAAAATATAATTTCTTGTCAATCAATAATTTATTTCCCTTTCATTAATAGTAGAAAAAATGTTATTAATTTAAATATTCTAAACCTTATAATATTAATATCCTTGTAATTTTGATGTTAAATACTCTCAAGGTTAAACATAATTCCTACACCCATCATGTTTGAAATTAATTAATTAATTAAATCAATTGAATACCCTAAATTTAACTAAAAAAATAAAATGAATAAACATGATTGAAACTGGTGATTGAACCTATAGAAGGGTTCTACCATTGTCTTTCTTTGATATTACTCTAATATTCCCTCTCGGGAAGAGAAAAAATGGAATATATAGGTGGAATCTCTTTATATTTAAAAAAAGTATCCACAAAACATCCTCGGGTCGAACCTGAAGCCTCATAAAATCTAATATTGTTATAAAATGAAACATTATAACCCAAGGATCATGGTGTTGATGAAATTGTAATCTAAGTTATGGTTTTAGAGGAATAAATTAAAAGTCATTCTGTCAAAATTAACTAATTATTTTATTAATTAACTAAAAAAATAGAAAATTTTATAGGAAAAGGATTATGGTAAACCTCTACAATAACAAAAAAACGCTGCATTATTGAATCTAAATTATTGTAAGAAAATTTTTCACGAATGATCTTAAATGAAGTGTAACTATTTTTTATTTAGAAAAATGAATTCATGGCTTCTTTAAATATATATAATTTAATAATTACATTCATCATAATTCAAAACACATTTTTTTTATGCAAAACATCAATCATGGGATAAAAACCCAACTTTGATATCAAAAAACCATCAGAAATTATTTTTTATAACATTTAATAGGTTGAATTAAAAAATTTCCACTCTACATTGACATTACAAAAATGAACTTGGAAATTTTAAAACTCCAAAACATAATATTTAATACGTTTGTAGTGTCAAATGGGTGGATTATATGGTTTACAAGTATATTTTTATTAATAGGTGGTGAGATGAACTTTCTTATGGGGATGTGTTTAGATTCACCATGTACTCAGTATCATGTGGGGTGTCTTCAAGATAGTGGGATAATGTGGTTATGGTTTTTTGTTTTTATGCAGGTGATGGGTGTTTGTTAATGATTGTATAATGATGGTCACATATTATATGTTAAAATTATGAGTTTGATAAAAATAATTAAATAAATAAATTTTCCTTGTGATATTTTGATGTCGAGTGTATACCCCTTTTTTTATTAGGGACATACCTTGAGGCCACATTATATTTATATGAAGGTTTTTGCAGGATCTTATGATTATAAATGTAATGGAATAAAGCCGTGTTTAGTACCTTATCAATCATCACTTAATCAACAAAAATAGATCATGAAACATAAATAGGCATACCTCAATTTCAGTGTGCTCCATCTATGTTAAACTCAATGGAGTACATTTGATGGAGATCTCTAAGCAATAACCTAAAGACTCTCTCCTCCACTAGTAATATAAATCCCAATAGAATACTCGTATGCTATGTGAGGATCACACTTACTCCAAAGGTGTATTAGAACCTTTTTCATAAATACATATAAAGAAACAATGTAGAAAATCACTTCATCTATAGCTAAATATTATCATACACTACTAATATTGGGATAAAATCCCTTTATATACACCTCCTTCATTCTATAAAGGAGATTTTGTGCTAGCCACTAATTCTTGTCATTCGATGCATGTTACAAAAATATAAACATGTTGCAGTGTATATGATATTTATACATTTAAGTTATCATAACATGTTATTTTTAAGTTCATGGGCTTTTAGAATAGTGATTTTGGACATATAATGTCTTATCTAAGTGTGTATATACCTGGTAGAGAAGTTGGAAGTGTTGGTATAGGATAAGGAGTAAGCCTTTAGAGTTGACCAAGATTCGGTGTTTAATTTTTATAAAATGTTATTGTGAATGTAATTGCATGAATTCATAGTTACATAAGGCATTGGAGATGTGTGAAAGGATTAAAAATGAATTTTCTCTATTTTTAGGGATTTTTTAGTGATTTGGTAGATTTTTAGTAATGCTAATTTTATCCTTACTAGATGAGTAAGAATAATTTTATCATTATGATTTCAATAAAGGATTATTTACCATTACTTGTTTGAGTAAGGATCAATAAGAATGATAAATGTTTCATTATTATACTATATTGAGTAAGGATATTTTTTTTCCATACTAGATTAAGGATCATTTTATCCTTACAGTTTTAAGTATGGATTATTTATCCTTACTTGTTTGAGTAAAGATCAATTTTTATGAACCCTGTTTCAAGATTTTTTTAGTTTTGAATAAGGATCATCTAGGATGAATGGTGTTTCTAGAAAGATCCAATTATATAATAAATTATTAAAATACATTTTTAGAGGTATTTAGGGGTTCCAAAATCTTATAAATAATAATAAAATAGTCCAAACCCCCTCTTATTTCTCTATTATTCACTAAGGATGATCTCCTACATTTCTTATCAAAATCGCATGTATCCTATAGTAAAAGGGATATACGTATATGTTTAACTATCCCCTGGTTGATAATTTTAATATTTATATATATTTATTTATCTCTTTTTAAAAAAAACCCTTGCTTCATAGATTTTTTCATATTTTGTTAAATATTCTGATTAAATCCAAACTAGTCAAACATTTTAATGAGTGGAGTCCTACAATCTCTAGGTAATTGGTCCCCAGATATTTATTATTTATACATGTGTTATTTATCATATAATAAATATGTGTGGGTTAGGTATTGGTTGAGATATAGGAAAAAAACTGCATGGGGTATCCATTATTCTTTTGAGATATCAACTGGTAGTCTCACATTTGAAATGATAAATTTAGTTTTGTATGGAACGGTAGTGTGGTTTTATAATTTGATGTGAATGAGGTTGTATGTTAAATATTGGTTATTTTTTAATGTGATGATGATGAGGGTTTATAATATAGTGTGGATGGTGTTGACCATTTTCATGGGTGGAAATAGAGCTTTGTTGATAGTTTGGAATAGGATGCAGTTGATTTTCCCTCACCATGGTTGGCCATTTGGGTATTGTGAAAAAATAATAATGGCCCATGAGTTGGATCAATCGACTATTTGTGGGTGGTAACCTCTGTATATTATATACCATAGTGGGGTGGTGTTGACCATTGGTATAGAGGAGTACACACCATAGATCCCATGGTTATTAGTGAGAGAGACCTCCATATGAGAGTGTGTTAATCACTCTCTTGTGATAGATATTATGATGAGGATGAGAAGAGAAATGTGAATGCATCAGTGGGGCATCGAGGTGGAAATGTAATGGTTTTTCCAGTTTTGGAGGATGTATAGCCTGAGTGACATGGGTTTAATTAAAAGTCGGAGTACTCTTCTAATATGATAGATTGTGGATGTATCACTCCTCTTAGTCCCTAGATAAAGTAGGTTAAGATACACTATTCCTTGATTTTCACTGATATAGTAGGTGTTGTAACTAATTATTGATTAATTTTTACTTCATTTTTCATTGCAATGGTCTATGTATGGATATTAGATAGATACAACATTGGTTTTTTCTTACTGAGTTCATAGTCACGCCATGTATAGGCTCTATAGGAAAAGTGAAAACTTTATATCTTACATAATAGGTAAGGGAAATATATCATAATCAATAGTTTGGAGGAAAATGATTTTTTGAAGTTTCATGGGATGATCAACATGATTTTTCAAATGGTCCAGTAGATTCATCAGTTTCGGGCTAGTTTTTATTTCTATATTTTATATATATATATATATATATATATATATATATTATCGACCCATGGGTGATCATGTTTACTCTTATATGACTGAATAATATGGTAAATGGTCACAAAACAGGTCTTATGTGTTTTTAGACTCATTTTATATTTTATTTAATTTCTTATACTATGTTTTGTTGGTTTTATTATTATAATTATCTATAGTAATGGGTGTATTCTCCCCATTCTCACCCAATAAACCCTCACTTTTGGAAAAAATATTTTCATGTAAGGGGGTGTGGAATACCTAAAGTAACCTTATATGTTACCGGTCCTATCACTATCAAGTGGTTGTGGGCCTATGGGGTGATACAAAGTGGTATCATAGGGTGGTTGTTATAAGGTAATACCTAATATGGTTAGTTATAAATTGGTAAAAACTTCTAGTTTCTACCATGAGGTATTAAATTTGGGTTGTTAAAAAATAAAATTTTATTTGAATTATAGTATACCTATAGTCTAGGAATTCATTGTAACTTAGGATTGATGTCATGTTTTGTTCTTGGGAAACACATACAAGTGTTTAATCCCATGTTACTACGTAAACTAGTATTTATATTTAGTTTTCATGGTTGTAATTGTTTTATTTGAATTATATTTTGTTATTTAATGTTGTTGATTTATATTTTGATACTTAGCGTTCAAGAGAAATAGGTGGAACTCATGAATCATATTAGGAATATAGGGATCACATGACATATGTGTATTACTTTTTATTATTGTTTAGGACATGGAATAAAAGGATCGTTTTATATATTTAAATTAACAACAGTTGGATAAAAATAATTTTTCATGTATTGTATATTAGTTTTATTCAACTCATATAGCCCGTGAAAGGGATTGGGTTCAATAAAAAAATGGATTTTAGTTGTTTAATTCGTTATCAGCAACCAATATGATGTCTTTCCATTAAGATTCATAGTGAAATTATACTAAAATAGACAAGGTGTAACAACCCAGAATTTAGAAACCAAGATCCTATGTTTACTATCATATATTTACATAAGATATAAGAGATCATATCCCATGGGATCAAATATTTATGTAGTCTTGAGTGAGTAGATATATACATCATTCTTACATTAAATTCATAAACAATAAATATATCATAAATTATATAGAAATCTATATTATTTATTTTAGTATACTTGTGAAATCATTCAAATTTCACTTATTGATTACCTAGTGATATGTAACAATGTAAATGATGGATCTTAGACACTCAATAAGGGATAACACACAACAAATGATGTCATTCAATAAATAAATCATGAATATTATCACAAAGAAAATGAATAATGAAATATTTCATATAAATAATATGATTAGAGTTGAATATATCCATGTATGAAATAAAAACTTAAATAAATATATTTATAAGAATAACTAGTTTCATAATTATAGAATGAATAATGTCGGACATCATAATCTTGTTGTCATGGCCTTGGTCCAAGACATCGTACGTTAATAGGTATTCCATGCCAAATATAGTTTTTCTCATTATACCAACCAATGAATTGAGTGGATACCTAATAATGGTCCACATACATAAATTAGATTTTCCAATTAATTCATCATATAAAATTAGTTAATAAGTAAAAAAAACATAATCTTCATACTTTAGTAATAAATATCTATATTTCAAAACCAACATATTTAATGTATATATTTTATCATTATAATTTATAAAAAAACATTATCATAAGATATATATATATATAATGTGAATATAATAACAAGAAAATAAACCTAGTGAATCATAATAATGATTAATGTATATTGACAGTGATGAAAACCTCTTTTATAAAGGCATTATAAAGACTCATTCAAAACAAGAAGAAATATCATTTTCATTTGAAAATATTTTCAAACTAAAAAATCTCTAAATAATGGGAGTTGTATTTTCATCCATGATAAATAAAAATTTTAAAATGTAACATTATTGTGAATAATTCCTATTATTTTGGAAAATATAGACATGTGGTAAACATTAAAAAACACTTTTTTCTCACTTTTATAAAATCCAAAAGTACATGAACAAAAAATGATAAAAATATTCCTTTTAAAAAATTTCCTATAAATTCAAAGATAAAAAAATAAACTTAGTAAATAATTAAATTATATAATATAACAAAATTGAATAAAAATAATGAATATTAATATGGAAGAGAAAAAAAATTATCCAAAAAGGATAAATAATGTCCTTTTTCTTATAAACATTCTTTAGATGGGTTTGAGAAAAATTATAGGAAAAATGGAAATAATACTTGAAAAACTATAAATAACCATATTATATGAAAATATATTTATTTTATGATATAAATTGGATAAAACTTCTCCCAAATGGTAATTGAAATATTAAAAATCCCAATAAAAATTAGATTGTATCATAAACCCTTACCATGGATTACCGCTTGGTCAGATGCATTACAACCTCCTATATAATAAATTTATATTTTATATTAATATATGTAATATCCATATTTATATCTATTATTCTGTATATAGTTTATTCAAAACTTATTTTTACTTATTTATTCATAATTCATTGTTAAATCCAATAATTTCAGTGTTAACTATTTTATTTCTCACACATGTTTTGATTAGGAGGTTTATGTCCTATCACAATGGTCATGGTTTCATAAAATATAAAACATTTATCAAGGAATATATATCATATTTATATATAAAATAAAATTTTAGAACCATTCATGTATGGAGATTATGAAAATATAATTACATCTCTTCATGGAGGTAGTAGTCCACACTTAGAGGCATCCATAGTTTCCATTTTCCAACAGATGAGATGGAAATAAATTTTAGAATATTATATCATTATAGAATTTTAATTTATTTATAAATATCATATATATTCATTAAATCTATATATATATATATATAACCATTTATTAGAGGCGGAGATGAAAAATAAAAAATATTGCTTCATTGAGGTGGTAGTCTTCCCATATACATAGGAGACGTTTTCATTTTCTATTAGATGGAAATGACAAAAAAAATTGGGTGTACCATTAAGATAAGAACACATAATTATAGTGAATATATTTATGTAATTTTGTTAATACAGTTATAGAAAGTAATATCCCAACCCAACTCACCATGAACTATTATGATACCGGTGTGCTATGTGATCTCAAACACACCTCCTCATAAACTAGAGGTTTCAAAATAATAGTGAGTGAATAGGGTGGTACTATTTGGAGACTATACCCACTATATTAGAGTGAATAATAACATATTAAATATCCAAACACCATCTATCCACATCAATTAGAGTGTACATAAATAATAAAAAATAATCTTAGATAATAAAAAACATCCATATACAAACTCGAATGGTCATGTCAGAAAATAAGATAGATCTCCCACTTATCTAATCACATATAGAAACAAAAATAACGGAATAACAAATTCTAAAATAAAAATATTGGAGGGTCCAATAAAATCCATGATCCTCACCTTATCCTAGTCACTAGACACTACCCAATATAAATAGTTGAACAATCTCAAACCTAGGGTCCCAACCCATCTTTTACTTGCCTAAAGTGACACATACTTTGATAACCAAGTTTCATGGATACTAGAGGTGGGTGTGATTACATAGATTAGTATTGAACCACCAACTCTATCTCATAAATATCTATTTAATTTAATAATATTTATATTTAACTTGCTCGAGATAAATTATAAATAACTATAGAAAAATAAATAAATATCACCATCGATCATCGAGTCCATGACCCCGATCAATCATAACTTCTTTGATCAATGTCAGGTGTCCTATGAAAAAAATTTAATTACTATGACAACTACAGTATCATAGATCTCCCAAAAGTGAGTTTACATTGGTATTTAAGACCTCTCTAAAAATTAATGTTTCTTTAATTACCACAAACCTCCCTACATGGGGAGTCTTCTTAGTTAAAAAAACCTCCCAACAAGGGGACAATTATAAGACATCATTGACATAAATATGAGTGGGGTTGTTTTATTCATTATAGACCACCCTACAAGTTTATTTTTCTTAATCATTGTGGACCTCCATGCAAGGGGAGTTTTCTTTATTATCACAGACCTTCCAATGAGGGGATTTTTATTTGGTATCATATTCCACCCTTTGATTAAAGCATTATTTAATATCATAGACCACACCGAAGGGTGTTTTACTCATAATATAAATGACCTCCCCAAGGTCATTATACATTCCAAACATAACACAAGAATATAAAATGAAAATATAAAATCAATCACCTGGTGGAAATCCCATCCCTGATATATCGATAGAATGACATAAAAGCAGGGAATCCACCCTCCCAATGACTCCTATCACATTTTAAACTAACCTATCACTTGTAATTTGTTATATTATTATTGAAGCATAGACTAACAGGGCTTAAAAGTCCAGTTCAGTTC
The DNA here is from genome assembly GCA_963277665.1 of Viscum album. Taxonomy (NCBI): domain Eukaryota; kingdom Viridiplantae; phylum Streptophyta; class Magnoliopsida; order Santalales; family Viscaceae; genus Viscum; species Viscum album. The sequence continues at coordinate 111,921,848 of OY728139.1, read as the reverse complement.
ATGAGACATAACTTTACACAATATCCAACCAAAACCTTTTGTACACCCACATTGAAGTCATCATCTCACCAACGAACTTGCTAGGGTCCCCAAGTCTCAATATAATCATGACATGACCTTATTTTCCTTACATGTCAATCTATGTAGATTTTTTCCCAAAGAGTTGGATCACAACCCATACCAACCCCACTAATCACTCTTTCATCGCATATCCAAACCCATATCAATGATAGTATCAATTATAAGGTATTTTAATGTCCTAACATGGTCTATTGAGGACAGACCGCTCGATTCATGCTACACCCCCACACGGAGGTGTCTAAGCGGTACCAATGTTAGGAAACAAAGTTCCATATATCATAAATATATTAAAAACAAACACCTCAATGGTGTTCAAATATCATGTCACACAATAATTATCATGTCCTCTGTCATTAGTAGACGAGGAAGAAAATCCAATCCATGATGTCAAGCATGACCCCCAGAACATTATTCAATCCAGGGTAATTCATTTAATAAAAATTAAAAATTAAATTATTTATTTCACTATTCGGTCCACTTAGTATAAACATTAATCATTACATAAACCCTTTCGTTATTTTTAATGGTAAAATACCTTTAGTGAAAATGATGTACACCATGGGCACTATAACAAATAGCATAATTACAAAAGATCTTATATGTAAGATCAACTACCTATTTTCTAAGATTTCCCATTAAATTATCTAATATGGTAGTTTTCCCTTATCCATCCAAGCCTCTTCCAAGGTCTACCTCATGCTTGTCTCACTACCTGATATCCTACCTCTCCCCAAACAACATAAATGATCACCTAAAACATTTATAATTATTTTAACAAAAAAAGTTCCAATATTAATATTACTTATTTACTCCATAGGTCTCAAAAAATCACTAATACCTTGAGAAAAAAAAATTATTCACCCATAACATTCCCCCCCAAACAAACACCAACCCAAATTATTAAGACATGCCACCATTTACGTCACTAAAAACATAATTTTTAATAAAAAAAATAAAAAAGGAAATGTTTCAATGTACCTTCACCAAAACTACATCAAACGACATAAATATATTATTTAAATATTTCCTCTATGAATTTTAGTCAAAATACCCTTCATCCTCTAATGATTTCACCATGATCAAGTGGAATTGACCCAAAAACCCTTCCTATAATTGGTTCAAACATGTGATTAGTGAGAGGAGCACAAAGTAGAATTAGAGGGGTGAGGAATGCACTTAAAATCACTAATTCACATTAATAAAACCCATAACTATTTATACTGTAATAAATGATAGATGTTTTTGGGAGAATCCTCCTAGAATGGCCTCTTCTGATACCCTCTCCCCTTGAAATCTTGAATCCCCTTGAAGGATAAGAGGATGTTATAATAACCCATAACATATTCAACACATATTTGTTATTTTAATAGGAAGTTTTATGTTTTTTTACATTAACTTGATATTTTATGTTTATATTTTGAATAATTTGTAAAATAATTACATTACATAAGAACAATTGTCATAATTACTAGAGTCCCCCCAAAAATAAGATTATTAAGTTTAAGTCCTTTTTAATTCATGAAACCCTTTCATAATTCAAGTCATATTTCATTTATTTGGATATAGGATTCATAATAGTTACTAATTATCCTTACTACTAATCCATAATAGTTAAAAACTTGCGATTAACACAAAAAAAATAGTACGGGAAATAAAAAGTAAGGAAAATCATTAATCAATTCCAAATTCATGATAACCTATAATATAGTTTTCCAATTCTAATAATAAACATTTTTTATCAAAATTATCATATTAATATGTATGAAATAAATATCAAAGCCCAATTTCTTCATAATTGTTTTTAAGAAATCATAAAATAAAAAATCATAAATCATTAAATATTTACAAGAAACACATACCTTTCATCTTTATAATATCATAAAATTTCCTTTAAAACATAAAAAATTATTTACCTATTAAAATAAGAATATTTCTCAAAACCCCCATTTATAAGAATATAGTAAATATATATTATACTTGGGGTATAAAACTTTCAACATCGAATAACCAAGCTAGATAGTTTAGTCATTCTCTTAGGAGTGACTTAAATCAATTGGATTTTCACTTCATATGAGTAATATTTTCCATGTTAACCCCATCCATATTCTATTGAGAGTAACTTAAATTAGCTAGATATATCACTTAATATAATTAATTAACTTAATACACATTCTCTTAGGAATAACTTACATCCGTTAACTTTTTTGGGAAACCCAATTCATTGGAGGGATTTAATGGACCTATTTATCCCATAATAAACATATTTCCATAAGGGTTTAGGTTAAAACCATATTCCCACATTCATCAATAATACATAGTCTTTATATTTTTTAATTATTTTTTTTTTAATTTCACTTTTATCATAAAAGTAGTTAAATTGGAATTTTTGACCTTAAAAAAATACAATTTTTAGTTTTCTCATAAAAATGAGAAGAAGTATCATATTCTTTGGAAAAATTTAAAAACAATAAAAAAATCTAAAACATATGGGACTATAATATTCATTGAAACCCAATATAAAATGGTACAGTAAGCTTGATAATGATGAAAGTATATTATTGAGGTACATCCCTTCATTCCAAATATGTTAAAAATCCATTCTTGCTTTCATAAAAACAATTTAAAGTAACTCATATATAAGATTTAAAAAATTACATTTAAAAAATTGTAATGAAATTGAAAAAAAAAAGTAGTTCAAAATGAAATTTAACAATATTAGTTGTTTAAATAAGAACATCTAGGAAACATTTTCAAGAATAATGTTAACTAGGAGAAAGATTTGAAAATAGTACTTTAAAACAATATTTTAAAGAAAAATACCTTACCACACCTGTAAATTTTAATTCAAATGAAAATTGAATAAGGGATAATTAATTTTACATTTAAAAACCATAAATAATTAATAGTTAATTATAAAACATATCCATATGGTAGTTCATACGCTGCAAAAAAAAGAAAAATCTATTGAAAATAACATAAGTCTCAATGAAATGAAATTGAGATAATAAAACTCTTACCTCGTGTAAAACTCACCATATATATTCTATAAATAATATATAATAAACTTATTTTTATTATTTATTTTCTTAAAAATAATAATATTTTTATTATCTAATAATAAAACCTTTTATTTCATTTATTATAGTGTCTTATATATTTATTGAATATATTAAGTTTGTTTCTGATGCTTTGATGGGGTTCAATTCATAATCACATCCCATCATGGAGATGGTAATATACATGTACATACGAGAAAATTTTTCATTATCCAATTGATGGAAGGGTTAGAAGGTAAGTACTATATTTTCATTAAAAATCATAATTATGTTATTCATATTATCCATATTTTGAGTATCTTTGAAAGGAGGTGATTAAAAAGTAAATATATCACTTCGTGGAGATTGTAGTTTGTACATACCCATGAGAAATGATTTCATTTCCCATTCGATGGAAAACGAGATTAATAAGGGTTGTAACATAAATATAAAAAAAATCTCTATATATATGATAATTTTTTTATAATATTATTTTTTTTATATAATATTTTAATTTTGTGGAAGAAGATATAAATGAAAAAACTCACTTAATAGTTATTGTTATTATTTGAGAAACCTCATTTGGATTACATCTTAAGCCTTATGGGATTGCTTATTTGGTGAGACCATGGACTCAAGGACATGGGTAGGAAGGTTGAAAAGTTATTTTGGCATATATTTTTTGTGAAAAATGGATGATGTGGTGTATATAATATAAGAGATGAGATTTTCATTAGTATGTGAAGTTGGGGGAAAGCTTTTAAATACATGAAATATTAATATATAATACAATTTTAACACATATAAAATGGATAATAACTACCTTAAATTAGAATATAATAATCATAATGTCTAAATATAATCAAAAAATCAATTTTATACAAGTCTAGTTCTCATTTTAAACCTTTTCATTTCATTTAACCCCCTCGCTAACTCTACTTAACCTTAATAATTGTAAATAAATTTTACTATTTAAGGGTTATGATAGTAATTTTCAATATTAAAAGTGGTAAATATGTAAAAAATGAATGATATTATAAAAAATATTTTTTTCCTCTGGAATCATGATAGGTTTTTTATAACTTTCTAATGACTTAAAAATAATTTCGTAACATTAAATACCATTTACGGACATTTTCAAGACTATTCACATATCTTCACATTAAAGAAATAAATATAACAATGGAATATGAGTTTAATAACTTTCAACATAATTCAAAAATTATAATTATATAATAAGTTCATGTGACACCATAATTTATCCAAAATATATTACTTTTAAGGTATTTTTAAAATCATTTATTTGACTTTTCTATTACTCGCACAAGCATTGCATCAGTGTTGTGTAAGAATTCAAGACCGTTATACAATATCTAAAAATTAAAAAAAAATCAAATGTTATAATTTATTTATTGATATTCTAAAGAAACATTTATAATTATTCGTATCTTATTTTTATTCATATGATAATAAATTAGATATATTAATATAAATAGAGTAACACATAGTCGTTCTTAAATTAAAATAATATAAAGGTCATAATCTATGTCAAGTGACATAATAATAAAATATATTTTAATTTATTGGTGTTTTGGTCTAATTACATTCATAAAATTAAATAAATTCATGTTTTGGGTTGATTTTTAGACCTTATTATATACTTTAATCCATAATTAACTCGTTTCACACATTATTGTATTGATAAACTTTTAGTGTTTTTAATATTCATTAAGAATAAAAATTAAATTTAACTATTAAAAAAATTTGAATATATATATTTCAAATATTAAATCCATTTTTCATGATTCGACTTTTACTAGTAATATAAATCAATTTTAATATAACTATGTAATACACAACAAAAAACAGTTTTTAGAAAAATGTTTTTGAAGAGATAAAATTATTTTATATCAAATCTAGTATAATTATGATTCTAATGAAATTAATTAAATTATATTTAATAAAAATGATCTTTTATTTATAAAGAAAATAAAAAAATAAATTGGGATATTTAAATTACATCATGTAAAGAAAATAAATGATAGTTTCTAAAAAATTGGCATTTTTCATTATTCAATCAAAATTCAATATTTTCAAAAAAATACCAAAACTACATCACAATAAAATCATTACATGAGATATAAATAAATTATATCTATTTTTTAAAATATAATTTATAAATTTTTCAAAAATTAAATATAATATTCACACACAAAATGAAATAAAACCCATTTTTGAAGAAACTTTATTTCGAATCATGAAATAATTTTCTTATCATTAGATGTATAATAAAAACAATTAAATAAAATTTAATTCATTAAAGTTAACATAAAATATATTTATTTAATTAAACCCATTTATAAATAGTGATTACTTCAATCTATTAAAGTCAAAATACATACACACATAAAAATAGTTTTTTGAAAAAATATCTCTTTTAACTTTAAAAGAATTTATATTCATTTACAAAAAATAATAATAAATTTATGATTAATTATTCATTTTATAAGTGAAAACAATCTACATATATTTCATAATATATTTATTCTAATTAATACTCTATAAACCAATATCAATGTCATAATGGTTACACATAAAAAATAGTATATCACAGTTTGTTTAAACTCTTTATTGTGTATACCATATGAAATAAGATTTTTAACCTAAATATAATAAATTTTAAAATATTGGGTTGTTACATTATATCACCCTTAAGAAAATTGTGTCCTCACCATTCTATCAGGTATCTAATAAAAAGGGTTTAAAACATTTTTTGAATCAATTTTAGGGAGTGGAAGATAAAATATACGATCATGAAAGGAAAACTATTTTAATATTTAATATAAATTTATTGAAAACTAAAAAAATAGAAAAGTATAATAAAACATACTATTAAAAAACGGAAAATGGAAATATTATGATCACCTGAAAAAACACATAATCAGGTTCCCAAATGTGGATAACATTGGTTAAAATATAGACATAGATGAGATAAAAATAACAACAAAGGAATAATAGTGTATAATAGAGAACATAGACATTATAAAGTTAATAACCACAAAACCATAAATATGTAAGGGATAAATAAGATGATAAATTATTCAAAAATATATATCTAATAGGTTTTATATTTATTTTTATATCTTTTTCATAGAGTTGAGATATTTCTTTCTTAACATGATATAGAACACAAAAAAATATACTAAATTGATTTATTTCCATTTCAATTTCACAATTTCATTATTTTGTTTTTTCATGATCAATTTACACTTATATCTTATCTATTACTCCTAGAATATAATATTAGTGATGAAGTTTTTTGTATAAAGATATAAAATTGACTTTACTAAAATTATAACTTGAATTAAAGGATTACAAGTTATTCCTCCTATCTCTAGAGATTTAACAAAACCAAACTGGTTTGAGAAATATATGATCATATACTATATTAAAAAAGCTTCATTAATTTATATCCAAAATATTAAAAAAACTTTTAAAGTTAAAAAAATTTATTCCATAAATAACAAACCTTAATACTATTCAAAATATTCCTAACCATGTTCAAAACTAGAGAATCAAAAAGATTAAATCACATATTCTTTTGAATTCAATTTAACATTTATCTCTAAATTAAATCATTCATACTTAAATTCTCATACAAAAAATGTATATTAAATAATCCTATATTCTCCAAAATATTATCATTTTCTCTATAAATATCCTTTATCGCTATTAAGCTATAATAAAATAATATAGACGTACAAGAGATCATTCAAACATTGTTAATTAAATAAACACCCATCTTAGGAAAAAATAATAACATATACCTTAATCATATAATGGATCAAATATAGATAAATTATTCAAAAATAAATTTCATCAATTAGCCACCAAGTATTTTTTTCATCCCATGGTTATCTATTCGATAAAACATCTGTTCCCAAAATTTAATAACCCATTTATCCCAATTAACCATAATTACCTCAAAATCAAATATCATATCAATACTAAAGGTATTAATTACCTTTCAAATTATTTCGATAAGAATATAATTCATTATTCTTGAAATAACATTTTCACATATTACACTTAAGGTTTATATATACTTTAATCATCTATTATAACCCAATAAATATCTCTAAAAGTAATCCAATCACATAAAACAGTAAAAGAGGAATCAAATATTTTAAAATTATGATCAAAATTATACATGTTAAATCATTATGGAATATAAATATCTTAAACAATCCTTATTTGAATCATCCTAACCTATAAAGTAATATTAACCATTCCTTTGATTCCAACTATTAGGTCTTATACCATATTTAGTAAATAATTATGAGTTTAATTAAAATGATTTAATTTCCTTATATTCCCATGATCTTTTAGGATTATAGTTTTATAGAATTATGTATTCTATTAAATTACATAGGAAACATTGATATTCCATGTTAATTTATTATTCAAAAATATGATTCTTATGTTTGTAGTCCTTTTATATTCATGACACACTTTCTTCATTCAAGTAAAATTTACTTTATCTAGATCTAGACTTCATAATAGATCCTATAAATCCATAGGCCTTATGAAAAAAATTAATATTTTTTTATGTGTAAAAAGTATTATTAAGGAATATCAAAAAAGAAAGGAAACTCATTAATCCAGTTGAAATTTTTAAACACCTATAAGAATGTTTACCTTTTTATAAAATAATCTTTTTTCTCAAAGTAATCATATAAAAACTCAAGAAGTAAAATTAAAATCACAAAGATGTCATAAAACCATTTGTATGAATGCATAAAGGGAAAATAATAATTCATTAAAATTTATAAAGAAACTAAACCTTTCACCATTATAGCAAAATAAAATTCCCTTTTAAAACATACCCTCACTATTTACCTTTTCAAATTAAACTATTTCCATGAAAATCCATTTTCAAGAATATAAAAACCATTTTGGAAACTTGGGGAATTAAACTTTTATCATTGAATCAAAAAAATAGAATAATATCAATATTATCATAGTAGTAACTTATATGTTAACAAATAAACTATATAGGAGTAACTTATTCCATGTTAACACCTATCTTAATAGTAACACATATTATTTAGATATATCAGGTTATAAGAGTAATTATATCCATCCATGTTCTCTTAGTAGTAACTTACATTTGTTAGCTCCATCGCTTTACCTAATATATTGGAGGGATTTAATGGGCACAGCTGTCACATAATAGACATGACCTTATAAGGATTTGGTTTCAATACCCATTCATGAATTCCTAAATAATTCCCTAGTTTAATGTTTTAAAATTAAGAAATTAAATAACTTACACTTTTCATCATAAATATCATAAAATTTTCATTTCATCCTATAAACAAAACCATTTTCAGTTTAATCATACAAATGAGAAGAAATATAATTTTCTTTTGAAAACATTTAAAAACTAACAAAAGTATTAGAATATTCTATAAAAACAATATAAAAATGTGTAGTAATGATAATAATTAATAAAATACATTACGTTGTGAAAATTCATTCATGTCATGTATGTTAAAAAAATTACAGAACATTGTTAAAAAGATTCCAAAGTAACTCATACCTAGAATGTTAAAAACATCCCTTTTTAAAAAATTTATAAGGAATGAAAAATATATTTTAAAATAAAATTTAAAAAAATATTATGAATAGATAATAAAATTATTAAAATATTTTTAAGAACATGGATTTGGAAGAGAAATTTGAAATGAATACTTTAAAAAAAAAATTAAAGAAAAATCCCTTTCTACTTTGGTAACTTTAGACCAAAATATTGAACAAGATAAAATGAAATAGATTTTTAAAAAAATTTATTTTTAAGAATTATTGAAAAAATAAATTCATATGTTATTTTATATACCACACAAAATTAAACATGGTCTGAAATATCATAAGTCTCCAAGAATGTTAATTGAGATGAGAAATCCCTTTCCTCGAATCTGACCTTTCAAGTATATTAATTAACTAAAATATAATAAATTTATATTAATTATTTACTAGATTAAAAAATTTATGGTTTATTCCCTTATTATAATCACTTTTATTTCATTAATTAACATGCCTTATATAGTTACTTAATCAATTATGTTCCTGTCGGGCTTTTTGAGGTAGTTTAGTTCATAATCCCAAAACAACTTCAGTGGGTTAACCAAGGACAGTGGGGTTATATTTAAATTATCTATAGAATATTAATAATAAAAAATTTATCAATTTTATAAATTAAATAAAATTTTAAAACCATTCATGAAAGTCATACATGATAAATTAAACACATCACTCCATAGAGGTTGTAGTTCACACTTATGCGCGAGTGATGTTATAATTTTCCAACAGTAAAATTGTAAGAATGTAAGTAATATAATAACTTTAAAAATGCATAATTATGTTATAAATATTATATATATATATATATAGATTTTATACATCATTTTAACCACCAATTAATGGTGTTAATAGAAAATTAAATACATCACTTTATCGAGATGATTGTCTGTGTGTATGAATGAAGAATGATTTCATTTCCCATTGGATGGAAAAGAAGAAGAAGAAGGGTTATAAAATCAATATAATATCATTTTATTATATTTAATGAAATAATATTATTATATAATCATGATTATATAATATTTTTAGGATATGGAAGAAGAATTTAAATGAAATAATTCGGTTAAGAGTTATACAAACTCTTTGAAAAACATTCATTGGACTACACCTTAAGCCTTCTAGGATTTGTACTTTGATGACATGAGGACCTCTAGAAAAATGAGAGTAATTTTTATAAGGGTTTTTTGTAGGTATTTTTCTAGTTAAATAGATCATGTGGTGTGAGTGATATATGGTAAGCGGTTCTCTTTTATAAGTGAGGTGGTGAGAAACATGTAAAACTTTAAATATTAATATATAATATTTCCTTACTAATTTAAAATGATCAACATGACTATTTATAATATTATGTATTAAAATAATGTTTCTTTTGACATTATATTCCCTCAAGATTTCATGGAAATAAAAAATTATTCTTTTATGGATAATGACATCCTGATTTGGAAACCCAATAGATATAACCACTTCAATGAAAAAGAGTACCACATGTTACAATGTGATGGATCCAATAGACTACCAAAATATATGACTCAATATAAGGAATCATTTATTCATCCTTCATGACTGTTATTCCTCTATAGGATACATAGGAATCATATCCCCACACATGATCAATTTAAGAAGGAAGATCAATATATTGTCTCAACATGTTACCTTTTCATGAGAGTTAAAAAATCTATCCATCATATCTTTATGGACTGTAAATTTTCTAAGATATGTGGAATTATGTTAGCACTATATTATTACTTCACTTAAAACTATGCAGGAACCTGTAGGATCTCCTATAATGTATTATCAATAGTGAGATAAGTTAAAAAATACATAACATTTTTCTTGTGGTAGATGCATCAGTTATCAACATAATATGGGATGCCAAAAACCAGTGCATGTTCAACATCCAAGCCACAACTATTTATGTAGGTTCCATTTATATAAATATGGACCTCCATGCTACTATAGGTTTCCAAAAATACACCATTAGAAACTGTTTTTCTGATCTTCATATAGTCATAATGCTACGAATTGTAGAGAAACTGAAGAATCCTCCTTCCCTAAATTTTATTCAATAGATCCTCTCGATCTCCTCATGTATAAAAGTAACTATTTATAGAGTGGTTGTGAGATCTCTAGGAGTTTCAGGATATGGGGTTTCCTTCCTCACCCAATGTGTATTTATTAAAGGCTACTTCCACAACTTTATTGGGAAAGTTATTTCATATGAAGATGAGCTTTGGGATTACATTTATGCAATTAAGTATGTTTCCCATCAAAATTGGACATCATTATCGATTGAATCAGACTCACAAATTTCTATTAATTTTATAAAATCACAAAATAGTGATGTACCATGGATAATTATCCCTCACTATATTGTTTATCTCAACAATTACAAACACCTTCACTTGAATGTCTCACATGTAAACTAGGAAGCTAGTCAAATGGAAGATGCTCTATCGAATAAGAAAATTGTGGGATTGAGTTCTATTTTTTCATTCATGATTCTTTATTAGTGTTATATGATAGTGGAGTATGACATGTGGGGTGTGATACCCTCCCAATTTTGTTGAAACCCATGTTATTCCAAACTCTCTTTTTTTACTTTTTATTTAATAATTTTAGGGTCAGTTTGTCTATACCCTCGATATTCTTTGTAACTAATTTCAAGTGGATAAAAAATACATATATTAAATTATAATTAAGATAAGTTTTAAATATAATAAACCAATTTATTTAAATAGGTCATGGTTTCATTTTAAAACATTTATTTTTTTAACCACCTTTTTAAAATAGTTTATCCTTAACTGTTGAAGCAAATGTTTCAATATTTATGGGTTATGAAAGTAATTTAAAAAATAAAATGGGTGAATAATTAAATAATGAATAATATGATCTAAAATTTAACATACACTATATTCAATATAGGTTTTTTATAATTTTCTAATGATTTGAAAACAATTAATAGACATTAAATATAATTTAAGGTCATTTTTAAGACTATTCACATATCTTAACATTAAAGGAATAAATATAGAAATGTAATTATAATATAAACTCTGCATCCATCAATTATACATTATAAGTATCCATAAAATTCTTATTAAACAATAATTCACCCAAAATATATTATGTTTAATAGTTTTATAAAATAATCTATTTGATTCTAATACTATTTTCACATACGCTATGTCGGTGTTTAATAAGAGTTAAATGAAATTATATTATCTATACATATTTAAAAAAAATTATCATAAAAAATTTTGTTTATTTTTCAAAGTAAAATATTTATAATAATTCATATAAAAATCCCGACCCTGTTTTACCATAGTTGGTGGTAACTTTATTACATTAGCATAAGATACACGGAACTAAATCCCAAAAGAATAAATAGTTTAGTAGTCTTGGTAAGGTAGATACATACTTGAAACTCACATTGCACTTTAAAACATAAAATAAATCAATATTTTGATTTATTCTTCCAATATTCCTCCATTGTGTAACCATGGATATAATTCAAAATACACTTCTTTAACTCTAGTGTAGAAATGAAACATATGAAAGGGGTAAGCTCAAATGCTCAGTAAGTGTAAGCGTACAGTGGAATCTATGAGTAAATAAGGCATAAAAAATCTTAAAAGGTAAATAACTGAAACACATTCCATTTAATCAGTTACATGATCATAATATGATAGGAATAAAATATAATCAAATAATTCCATATAAATTATCACACGAAAATTAAACTTAACCATGGATATTCTAACTAATTGAATATTCACAAAGAATATCAATAACTGAATTCATAATGATGGAATTAATAATATGAACATATTAAATATAATATCAAGGCATCATACCAAGAATCATATATTGTCAAGGATTCATGCAAAGAATCTAACATTATCAAGGCATCATACCAGGAATCTAATAAATGGGTAAGGCCATGGAAAAACCTAGCATAGTTTTTCTCATGAGACCTACTTATTCATCAAGGGGATATATATATTCCTTCACATAACTTAATAAGTTCAATTAATTCCTCATGTGAAAGGGGTGAAACATTAATAACATAAACATTCATATTAAAAACTATCATATGATATGTATATATTTTATCCATACACTATGAATGGTATCAAAATAGAACATCCACAATAATCCAAAATCATAATCCATTTTATAAAATATTGTAAATGATATCATAAAATATCAATATCAATTAATCATAATATACAATAAAGTACGTAGACATAGATGAAAATAATCTAATAAAACAATTTAAATTTTTTTAGATAAATATCTTTTTTTACTTTGAAATAATTTATTTAAAACACCAAAAAATTATAAATGAAACAATTTTATTTGAAAAGAAACTTCTAAATGTTTAAATGAATATTCAAAATAATAAATTATCATAATGGTATAAAAATCTTCTCATTCCACAAAAGTAAGAAAACCATCCTTCTGTATTTTTGTTAGAAAAGTCAAAGTACATCATTTGGAAAACGAAAACAAGATTCTTTTAAAACCATTTTGTAAATATTAAAAAATGTGTTAGTAAAATACTTTAAACAATATATGATAATATTAAAAATATTTTTGAAACCATTTTTCAAAAACATGTACTTGGAAATAAAATATTCCCCAGTGGAGTCTTAAACACAGACAATAATGAATAATAATGATATTGTGAAATAACCCTTACCACATTGTAATCAATTGAATCATATGACCCATAAATTAAAATGAAACTTTAAATGAAATTAATATTTTTATATTCATGATATTATATTAAATTGAAAGTATATTCACCATGTGGTAAAAATAAGTGGTGAATAAGACATATATCTCATAGAAATAAAAATGAGATGAAATTCTCTTACCCTACACTTTCCTTAAGTTGAACATAAGTAAACATCATTTATAATGGTTTAAAGAATTTCATTAATTTATACAAGAACTATATCTATATTTATGATATCATATATGATCCTCTTATATCATCTTATCACCCATTTGTTAATAACATTTCGTTATTACCCTTGCTTCAGGTGTTAACTGCTTCATTTTCATGTGTGTGTTTTATTGTGTATGTCTTGGTTATTGTAAATAGAATATAGTAACATAATATACAGAATTATATTAAGTTAATAGGTATAATATTTATTCATTATTTACATTATTATGATCAATCTTTTGTGCTGAACATGGAAAATGAATCGCATTACATCGTGCTGACGGTAGGTCGTACATATACACGAGCAATGGTATCATTACCTTAATGGTGAAAGGGTAAGGAAGTGGAAGGTATATTAATATTAAACAAAATAATGTAATAATTATAATATATATCCATTTTTTCAAAAATTAAACCCAACTTAGTAAATTGATGATGAAAAACATATTACTCCACAGTATAGAGATGGTATGTCGTATGTACGCACGCGCAGTGCTTTTGTTTTTCATACAATTGTTAAAAATATAATATGGTTATTACATAATCATATAAAATCTAATAATATATATTATAATGGATATATTACTTTATCATGGAAACAACTCATGAGGAGGAAGTAGAAGAATAAATATTTTTGGAAGAGTTAGTAAAGATGATTACATCTTCTATGAAGGATCTCCTTTATAACTTTTCTTAAGGGAACTATGGTAGGAATTTTTGAAATTTGTGGACCTCCCTAACTTTGGTAAGGATTTTTAATAAATAAAATGGTATGTTTTGTCAAGCTAGAAGTATCATATGTTGTGTGAATATGTTAGAGAGGGGGTGCCCTTTTATAATTGAGGTAAGGGGCACTTTTGGAAACTCTCAAAATATTAAATTCATATAAATTAATTTCTAATTACAAACGGATCATAAGTGATTAATTTAATATTTAATATGATTATTGGTCTAATTCCTCTTATCAAATATTTTTTATACATGATTTGGTCACATTCATACCCTTATCGTTTGGTTTTATCCCATATTTAAACCACTTAACTCTTACAATGACAACTTGGTAGTTTACTCTTTAAGGGTAAATATATTAACTATAAAATTTTAAACAGAACATAAATTAATAATATGATAAATTTTAAACCTACTAATAAATTTTTTTATGAATTCTATATTTTGACACTATTTTTTTTATTATTTTTATAACATTTAATAACTTTTTATGAATTTTATATTTTTATTAATTTTATAACATTTAATAAATATTATTTATTTTATAATATATTCAAACCAAATATTTTAACTTGCCACTAACTTGTCAATATAATCTATAAAATTTGTTTATGACATTAATTGTATAAAATTATATTTATTTTAATATTTTTAATAGCATTTATTTGAAATGTTCATTAATTAAATAATTATTATATCATCATTATGGAAGACATTATGTTAATTATTGTTTCCCTAAAAATTAAAAATAAATTATCATGATGAAGGTAAATATTTTTTATTTCAAAATAATATTTATAGTTAAACATATATCCTATATAACCCCATATTAAAAATATTTTACTTATTAAAAACAAAATTATGACAAGGTTGACTTTTCCTTGAATAAAATACTAAAAATTGATTAAAGTCAGAAATGTGGCTCCAATAGCTCATAAAACCATCCCAAGGATGATTTTTGTTAAAAATACCTCATATAATTAAATTAGGACAAGTTTTCGGGTACTTTTATAATATTTATAATATTGTTTTTACCTTTAATTACCTGATTTACCCATAATTATGGTAATAAAAATTAAAAAAGATAATATTCATATTATCCAGAAATAAAATATAACTATTTACTAAATTTGGTAATTTTTATTCCAAATATGGAATCCATTTATAAAATTTAAAAACACATAATTGGACAAATTTAATTTAAAATTAAGCTCATTTAAGGAATGAGAAAACCAGTTTTTAAAGTGAAAATGTTCAAAATAATAAAATGTTTTCATATCCAAATTCAACGTGAAATTGATTAAGATGACCTAAATTAAGTTAAATGATATAAAAATTATCTAATTATACTTCAAAACCAATCAAATATATAATTTAACACTAAAAATTAATTAGATGAAAAATATGTTTTCAATTAAAATTTATTATTTTTCATCATTCATCAAAACATGAAACTTATCATAAAAATACCAAAACAATAAACCAATGTAAATTTTAATAATAATATTTAGAAAAAAGATAAGTTTATTTTTTAAATATAATTTATAAAATGTCATAATCTAGATTTAAAACAAGTTGTCCATCAAAAGGAGGAAAACTATCTTTAAAAAAATATAGTTTTTTATACGTAAAAGTGGATTAGTTTTTATATCATGTCTAGAAAACACATAAGATGAATTTTAGACATTATATTGAAAATATTATACATAGTCTTCATAATATGGTTAATATTTTTCAATCCTGCCAATTTAATGGTTATATTATAATAATATTCTATTATACGGTTAATTTGGGTGTTGTGTGCAACATAAGCTATCAAAGAAATCGAATTTATTAAATAAGAGATATGACGTAAAATATTGGGGTGTTACATTCTCCCATCCTTAGATAAATTTCATCCTCACAATTTTAGATTTCACTTTCAAAATAGATGTTTAATACTTTAAAATTCCTTTATGGGAAACCCACATCAGAAATTTTGTTAATAAAATATCCTCTTAATTAGAGGGAAAGGGAAATAAGAAGGTCACGATAAAATTTGGATTTTAATATCATAACATTAGAGGGAAGTAAAAAACATGGACATGTTAGATAAGTATAACTATCAAGTTCTAATGGAGAGTGATAAGGAACATGGACATTAGAAAGATAACCATTACAAAACTATAAATATATGATCAGTTAAAATACTATTTATTTTTTAAGAATGAAAAGTTAATGGATAATGTTTTCGTTACAAAGTATTTCTCCTATAGTTGAGAGATTATTTTACTATCTTTATAAATAACTTAATGAAATAAAATTACTTTATTTATTTTCATATCATAATCATAATATCATCTTTTGGTTGTGCTTAAATCTATTTTAACTTTATCTCTTTAATCAAGAAATGAATATTCACAATATATTTTTCATGCCACAAACACTTTTATAAATCTTAAGATCATAAATTCATTCCTTATACTTTTAAATGTTTACTAAAACCTAAATGTTTATCATAGGTTATCCAAATTTAAAAATCATACTTTAACCTAAAACAATAATATAAAAAGTTTAACATAATCTATTCTATAAGATGTTACCTTAACAATCATCGGAAATACAACTCTCCAAATTCAAAGATGAAAAAATTTCTAAGGTCACTAAATTCAAAAAATCACCTTAACCTTATATTTCCCAAAACATATAGTGTATATCTTATTGCCACATACCACAAATATTAATACATGTATCACCTTAAAACCAAAATGGAATCCTTTATTCTTTAAAATCCTTAAATAAGGAATACCACAATATAATTTTTATATATCATATGATTCTTATAAATATAAAAAAACAAATAATTTAATTATTTCACTTTGGATATAGTAGAAACATGATTTTTACCTTGATCTCTTTTCTTCTTCTAAGATATATTTTCTTGATGCTTGGGGTATTCATTTCCATAGTGCCTCGTATCCTTATAGTGGATGCATTTCACTTTGGAAATTTTTTTATTTTCCTAGTAATCATGATCGTGATGGACTTTATCTCCAATCATGTAGAAAACTCTCATTTCTTTTAATCAAGTTCTTGGTTTTTTATTTCAACAATTATCACATATCTGAAAATACATCTTTCTCTTCTTTCCTTTATTTATCATTTCCTTGCTTACTCTTGTTCTCATTCTTCCCTTTGAATCCATAATACTTAGAAAATTCTTTCTCCATATCTATATCACATGATATTATTTCATCATATGATTAGAATGTTTTGGAGGATATTTACCTTCAAAATATTAGCTTAAACCCCTCTAATAAATTATCATTCTTACTCGTTGTATTATGTGAATTGATATGGTTCTCATTCCTTTTTCTAAGTGACATTTATAAAAAATTGGATACACTATATTAGATCATAACTTTATGAAACAAGATGTGTCATCTCATAACTCATCAACAAAATTGACTAAATTTAAATTTCAGTTATAACCAATCTCTAAATCATAAGCTTGGTTTGTTTGGTAATATTTAAAAATTATGTCATAGAGTTTTGTTATCTAATCTATATTTTCCTAAATCTAGTTCCCAAGGATTATACTAAACATTCTTGTATACTAACTTTAAAAACCATAAACTCAATTGACCAGAGTCATTGGTTACTACATTAATTTAGAATAAGATACAAGGAATGGAATCCCAAAGTATTGAATAGCTTAAAAGTCTTGTTAAAATAGATACATAATTAAAATTCACATTACATTTTAAAATATAAAATATAAAAAAAATTAACTGAGTTTGTAATTTTTTTCCCCTTTGGGTAACCCTTCATATCATTCATAATATACTTCTTGGAATCCTAGGGGAAAATGAAACAAATAAAAGGGTTGAGCTCAAATGATCGGTAAGGGTAAGAGTATAGTGGAAGCAATGATTAAATAATGCCAAAAAAATATGGAAAGGTAAATAACTGAAACTAATTCCATTTAATCAATAACTTGAGTATAATATGATAGTAATAAAATATAATCAAATAATTTCATATAAATAATCAAATAATTTCATATAAATAATCAAATAAAAATTATTCTTAAACATGGATATTCTAACTAATCGACTATTCACATGAAATATTAATAACAAAAATCATAATGATGTAATGCATAAGGATAAATATGGATTTTCCATGATCATAATAACATATCATAATATATATGATAATCTATTTATTATTTATTTGTAAAATAACTCATTAATAATAATTATAAGAAGAAATCTTTTTTGAAGAGTCGGTAAAGACGATTACCTCTTCAACGAAAGAGCGCCTTTATAACTTCTCTTAAGAGACCTAGGTTAGGTGTTTTGGAAAGATAACTGTCTCCATAACTTGAATAAGTATGTTTTTAAGGGAATATTTCATGCTTTGGTCGACCTAGAAGGTTCAAAGTTGTGTGAAAATATGAGGGAGGGGATTCCCTTTTATAATTTAGCTGAGGGGAACTTTCAGAAACTCTCAAAATATTAAGTTAATATAAATTAATTTTCAATTAAAAATTGAAAAAAGTTATTTTTTTCAAATATAATATGATTATATGTCTAAATAATCTCATAAAATTATTTTTATACAAGTCTACATAACTTTATTACCCTTATCATTTGGTTTTAACTCTTATTTAAACCATTTAACCCTTACCATGACAACTTGCCTTTTTACTCTTTAAGGATTAATATAGTTTCTGTAAAATGAAAAATGGACCATAAATGGATCATTGGTGATATTTTAAACCTCATATAAATATATTGGCCAAATTTTAGACTTTTAGGAATTTTTTTCATTTAAAAAAATTAATTTATTTTAAAATATCATTAATGTAAATGTGAAACTATTCATTACATGAATTTTTAAAAATAATATAAAAACATGAGTTATCCAAACCAAATATTTTAACACATAAATAAAATTTCTAAGCAATATTTTAAAAAATTATGTCAATAATTATATCATTATATAGTTATTTTTACATTTTTAATAACATCTATTTGATATGTCCATTAATAATCAATTATAGCATCATCATTATTCAAGCCTTTAATTTTATTATTTCTTCCATAAAAATTAAGAATAAATTATCATGATGAATATAAATATTTTATATTTAAAAATAATATTTATAGTCAAACATATCCCATATATAATTCCATATTAAAAATAAGTCACTTGTTAAAAACAAAAGTATGATAAGGTTGACTTTTCTTTGAATAAGAACCTATTAAAGAATAAAAGTCATATATGTGGATCCAATATCTCATAAAATTATCCCAATGATTACTATTTTTTGAAAATCACTTATCCAAAAAACTTATGGCATGTGTTTGGGAAATATCTTAATATTAATAATATTTTTTTACCCTTAATTACCCGATTTGCCATTAACTATGGTAATAAAAAGAACTAAATTTACTATTAATATTGCCCAAAAATAAAAGGGACCTATTTAATAAATTTGGACCATATGATTCCAAATATGGAATCCATTTTTCAAAAAACAAAATAAATAATTTTCTAAAATGAATTTAAAATTAATCCCATTAACGAAATGAGGAAATAGGTTTTCAAAGTGAAAACGTTCAAAAGATTTAAATTTGTTTATATCCAAATTCAATGTGAAATTGATTCCAATGAGCTAAATTGGATTAAATTATATAAAATTAATCTAATTATACTTTAAAACTAATAAGAATATAATCTAACACTAAGCATAATTTGATGAAAAAACTCTTCAATTAAAATTCAGCATTTTTCACTATTCATAAAAACATGAAACTTATCAAAAAAATATAAAACATTAAACCAAAATTCATATTATTATTTCATAAAATTGGTTTATTTTTTCAAATTTAATTTATTGAAGTGTCAAAATATATATTTAAAACAAGGGAACCATTGAATTGCAGCCAAACTTCCTTTAGAAAAAATATAGCTTTTAATGGGTAAAAGTGGATTTATTTTTATATCATGCTTATAAAATACATAAGATACATGATTAATATTGTTTTGAACATATTATATATAAATTTAATAATGTGGTTAATATTATTCAGTACCTCTAATTTAATGGTTATATTATAATAATATTTTTTTGCGGTTTTAGCTAGGTGTTGTGTGCAACATAAACTATCAAAGAAATTTAATTTATTTAAGAAGAGACATATCATAAAATATGGGTGTGCTACAATTAATTCCTTATTTTTAATCCTATAAAAATATATTAGTTATTTTAAAATAAAGATAGTGACATTTTTTAAATTTTCATAACATAAAATAATATAAAGCTCTTAATCAAAGCCAAGGGGCACAAAAATTACATATCTTCAATGTTATAATAGTTATGGTATAATTAAACTCATAAAATGAAATAATGGAACAATTTGGGTTGATTTTTATACCTTATACTATAGTTGTAACCATAAATAAATTGTTTTACCAAGTAACATTTTGATAAAATTTTACAATCGTTTCTATTTTTTTAACTAAAAATGAAGTTAACGTATTTAGAAAAACCTCATGATTCGAAATATAAAACATTTTTTCAAGATTTAATTTGTATGATTGTGAGAAATAAGTGCATAAAATATAACGATAAATAGTTTTTAAAAAAATGCATTTTTATGCATAAAAATGATTTTATACCAAATAAAATATAATTATTATTATTATTATAGAATTAATTAGATTGTGTTTAATATAATAATACTTGAAAATAAAATAAAAAATATAATGGGTTTTTCAAATTTTTTTATTTAATGAAAATAAATGACACATTTCCAAAAGAACTTCATTTTTCACTATTCACTCAAAAATCTATCTTTTCAAACAAAAATACAAAAACATTAATCATAATCCTACCTTAATATGATGATTTCCAAAATTATATCCATTTCATAAAACACAATTTAAAAAATTTGTAAAAATTAGATATAATATCTGTGAATGAAATGCAATAAAAATAATTACTGGTGAGAATGTACTTTTGATGCATAAAATGACTTAATTATCATTACATGTCTAATAAAAAATGTTAATTAATTAAATTGGTTATATAATATACAAATTTATTTAAAATAATTCATAAATAGTGATTAGTTTAATCTATTAAGATCAAAATACATTGAACACATAAAAACAGTTTTATGAAAAAATATTTCTTTTACCTTTAACAGATTTTATCTTCATTTAAAAATAATTATTAATAAATATATAGTTGATTGTTCATATTATTAAAGAAAAAAAATTAAAAATATTTTTTAATATGGTTATTCTTATTCATTCTCATCAAACCAATATCCAGGAAATAATGGTTTTATTTAAGTAATAGCATATCATGGTTCATTTAAGAATAGTGTTGTGTATACCACATTCTATCAAATATATTAATTGAAGAAACTAAATTCTAAAATATTGGGATTTTATAGAAAAAATTTATTTTTTAAAAAACCAAACATTCCCCATCGGTTAATCAGTGGACCCCATACACCAACAATGACTTTTCACTGGGCACCGGCGAGTCGGTGCCCTACCAGCAGCTGGCTAGTGGGTATAGGTTGTAGTCTCAACCCCTAAGCCTTCATTTGTTTCCTTCTTTTAGATCTTTACTAATACATAATCCCTAATTTACATCCATAAACATCCCTTTAAGGTGTTCAAACTCACAGAATTCCATTTTAAGTCACAGTTCTCAAAAACAACCCATCCACTAAACTGGAAATTCATATTTCCCCCGAATTACATCTCCCATACAAACAATGATTCTTACATCCTACACCCCATAATTCTTATCACACCTAAGAATCCTTTTGGTCATCATGCTATTCCTCTAAGCCTACTTTGGTTTTCATTTTACCTTCCCTTAGCCACATTCCAATTCTAAATGTCAAACATGATTCCACATCCCAAAATTGGGCACAAGGTACCCAAACTACCAAAAATAGAGCTATAACTCATTTTTATTATTAGACTATAAAGATATAGTGTACACATTCCCTTATATCTCCCGAAAACTAAGTTACCCCCTTCCAAAAGATCATATAGAATATATTTCTCCCCATCATAGGGAATAGATCATAAGTAAGATTCTAAATCATGGCACTCCTTATCATTATAATTTCATACCATAACACAATTATCACATTAAAAAAATTCACCTAACAAAGTTACAAACACACCATAATAGGTCATATCTAAGTCAATGATTATGAATTGGTACGAAACCTTATCCATTATTCTAACTAAACCTGATAGGTCCCATCGTCCAAGTATAATCCCAATGACGCCAAATATCTATGAAATATTTTCCAAAACCTAAAACATACACTTTATATCTAAGATGATATGTGTGATATAGTTTCTAAACCCCTATATATAAATATATATATAAAGATGATAGTCATACCACCTACATCCAACATATTCTAAAGACATCAAATTTTACTCACTAATTTCTTATTAGACACCTGACCATGATTCTCTAAATCCTAGATACATCCCATGACCATTCATACATGTTCTTCATAGTTTCTTCTCGAATCCTGGAGAAATTCAACAGTTGAACCATCAATCATCCCAATTTCCCATTATTACATGTCAGGTGCACTGATGTATTCCCATCCAAATCATACTTGGATATCTGACATCAATCATGATCCTGATAAAAGAACTTGAGCCACATCTAATTTTATATTTGAATTAACCTTTTCCATCCCCTGAGAATTTAGTAATTTTGAGATACTTTTCTCATCGGTATATGATTAAAAAATAATTATCTATGAATTATCTCTCAAAACCGTGACATTTCCCATATAGGGGTTACATTTCTATGACTGATGTCATGCTCCCCACTATAAGAGTGTCCTTATCATCACTCCACTAGAAAAATATCTTGATATCAATAGCTCATATTCCCTACATCACTGAAAATACTGTTTGGACATAGAAAATGAAACTTCGATTCACCACCCACCCACAACTCAGATTAACATCACACTCAACATATACTGGAATTTTATCCATAATGAGGATTACACCTTCGAATGGTTGATGGTTCACTCCCCACCATCCAAAAAACATTATATGAATCCCATATTTCAACTCATTATATTCCATCCTAAATACCTATGTATCACTCCTTTCAGTCCATGATAACCAACCAGTAAAAGACATATCATGTCCAAAACTCCTAGAACAATTGTATAATAGAACCTGGTCTATTTTAATGCCACCTCTCTCCACTGAGATACGTTTCCCATGTCACAAAATTCTTAAGAAACTTTACCTAAAATGCCTAATACATTCCATCATCCATCATCTAACACATGGCCACTTGAGGATCATAATTTATTAGGAAATTCACATTTAAACTACTAATAATTCTCCCCATTTTATGTCAATCACATTCATCCTGATCACCCTTAAAACTCATCCTCAAAACCATAAATTTACACATTCCCCTTTAAACCACATGACCACCCACTAACCCATGATTGGTTCCATAAATGGAAGCATCCATCCCCACACTAATGCTGGGAGTGTACCCAAAATAAATAGGTCCATTCACTCAACCAGTCTTGCCCTTGATTTACATCCTCGATAAAAAGTAATGCAGCTCAATGTGTATCCATGATAGATATCCTCTAATAAATCACCATGTATATGTCACATACCTTGTCAGACCTCATATTCAATGATATCATACATGATCAACCTACACATGATAACCGTCTCTAAGGAAAACACAAACATAGGCTAACCCCTCACTTGAGATACACTCTAACATCACCCATCAAAGACACACAAAAACCCCAAGCCACATCTCAAGGTTACTAGAGTCTATCACCTAGCTCATAAATCTGGTCTCACAAAGGTTACAATCCATAAAGAGCTAGATGTAATCTTGCCTCACGTATAACATGACTACCAATATGCCAAAACACCCTCTATAGGGTCCAAAACAAACACATTTTACATCTCATTCCAACTCATCCACTCAAAAAGGAATTGTTTCTCATGATAATCCACACATGGGACTTCCTCATCATGAATTTCATATTTCATATAGGGTTATGTATTCATATTTAATGAGATTCCCCTTCCATGACCAATTCTTTATGAATGAAAACCATACGATTCAACTAAGTAAAATTTTATTCCAATCTATATTGGAAAATAACATATAGGTTGTTATTCACACATTAAATGACTGAACCAGAATAGTATCCACCCCCAATAGGTTCATCACTAAGGTATAAAATAACCATATTGACTTACTAGGGTTATAACATGTCCCTTTCATTAAGGTATTGCATAATCTTCATCACCATAGATGATAATATCGTTACTACACATGACCAACCATCAATGGAAAACCAATATATATGTATCATTGTTTTGATAAGAATAATTCCTCCAAATAATTTATAAGTGTAAAAACCATATGATATGTTTTTTACACTTTAAATAGATTAACCAACATCATCTGTAAATTCACATACAATCGGTTATATGTATTGTAAATGCATACATGTCAAGAACTATGTTGTGTCAATGAATCTACCCACCACGTCATGATTCAAAATACTAACAATGATCTTCTTTCTAAAGATCCAAAATCTATGAATGAAACAAATCATAAACCAAAACATCACATGCATCACATTGGATGAAATAAAAAATAACCCCAAAATCTCAATCCAAGAGCATCAATCCCATAGACATTATAACATGAACCTCCACTAGAAAAGGTGTCTATGATGTGCCAGTCTGGATTCAATAATAAGATCTGAAACATTTCTATGTTTGGCTCATCTCACTCTGAATAGTAACTAGACTAATACACTACAAGACCACATGCCAGCCTCCCCTTATGCCAGGGGTTGCTGACTAGTATGGGAGTTCTATGTTTGTACTGTGGGGAAAATATAACCCATGTATCATAGTGAGTTATGTGATATGAAATAACCAAACATCATCTGTCCACATAAATAAGTGTATGGGGAGTAAATAAACAAGAATAATTGATATTAAATTAAATATCACATAAAAACTCAAATAGTCATTCCAGTATACAATACATATTTCCCATAGTGATGGTGATATATACAAATAAAAATGAATAATAAAGAAGGAAATAAAAATATGTGAGGCTCCACTGAAGTCCTCTAGAATCATCTCATCCTAGTTACAATACTGAATCTAGGATTACTAATTAATGATATAAAACTTGAGGCCCCAATACAACTTTTACCAATGAAAAGTGAGATCTACTCAGGTACCCAAGTGTCATGGATGCCAGATCAAGGTGTGAGTGCATAACTTAGTACGGAACCACAACTATATTCTCATAAATAGCTAGTAAATGTGGTGATATGTTCATGTCACACGCCCTTAATAAATAAAAAACAAACAAAGAAAAATAAATAAATAATGTGGTCAATCCTCAGGTACATGACCTTGATTGGCCATAATATTTTTGTCCAACGTTGGGAATTCTCTGAGCATATCGTGATGACCATGACAACCATAGTATCATAGACCTCCAAAAGGAGAGTTTTATTTAGTATCATGAAACACCCTATAATATATTTTTTCTTTATTCATCATAGACCTCTATACAAGGGGGGTTTTATTAATTATCACAGACCTCCCTACAGGGGGACTTTTCATATCTATCACAGACCTCCCTTTAAGGTTATTTATCTTAGTTATAATGGACCTCCCGATATGGGGAGTTTTCTTCATCATCATTGATCTCCCTATAATGGATGTTTTCATTAGTATAATATACCTCACTATGAGGATAGTTTTCTTTAGAAATGCATACCACTTTATAAGGTGATATTTCTTTAGTTTCATAGACCACCCCAATGGGTGTTTTCCATATAACATAAAACACACCCCTAAAGTACATTTCCATTTCAAACATAACACTAGAAAAATAAATTAAAATAAAAACTCAAGAACTCATGGGTAATCCCATCATTAGTCTACAAAGAGAACAATTTACATCTGTGGTATCCACCCTCCATGGAAATCCTATCTCATTTACAATTACCTTAATAGTTATAATTCATTATATCAAAATTATATTATAATCTCAAAGTTCATATAATTTGTGTTCTAATTCTTAGGAAACACCACACTACATCTCTATCTAAAACACATCACATAGCCTCATCAGATTCATCATCACACTTGGTAACCTACTAGGGTCCCCATGTCTCAATATGATCTTTTTATGTCCTTATTGGCCTTATAGTTTAATCCTTTTCTATTTTATACCATATATTTTTCACACAACCCATACCATCACTCCTAAACACTTAGTGGACCCACTTACCAACACACCTTAGTGAGACTATCAGCTCTATGGTATTCCAGGGTACTAACATGGCCTACTTGATCCACACCTTTTGATTCATTCCAAACCCCCACATGGACATCTCTAAGGGGGTCCTATGTTTGGCCACTAATCTCAATGTCCCGCATTTATTTTAAGAACACACCCCTTAATGTGGTTTATCTATCAAGGAACACAATTATAATTGTGGCATTGAACATCGATAGCTGAGGATGTTAAGATAGTTCCCAAGGGTCTATTAAGGACCCCCAAAACTTTTTATAGATCAATGTAATTTATTTAATAAAATTTAGAAATTCAACTAATTATTTTTTTAATAAATTGGTTTATTTTAAAATTTAACCTCAACTTAAACCCCTAAATTATTTTAAACATTTGAATACCTTCATTAGTGATACCACACACCACATTCACAATAAAAAAATCATAACTATAATAAGGATTATAGAAAAAAACTAACTATTTTTTATGTATTCCCATTTAATTCTCCAATACGACATCTTTCCCTAGGATCGTTGTGCCTCATCCAAAGTAAAACCCAAGCCTGTATAAACACCTGAGCTCCTAACTCTCACCAAACAACCAAAAGACTAGTTTCCACATTTATAATTAAATAAAATACTCAATTCCATATATCCATAATTTCTATGAACTCATAGAGAATCCCAAAAACCCGAATTCCTTGCGCAATAGGGATCTAGCCACTCAAAGCACTCCCCCGAACCTACATATATCTAAATACCTAAAAGGAACCACCATTTAAATCACTAATAAAATTTAATATTGAATGAATAACCATGGAAAAATAAATTATGAGACATACCATAACTAAAACCATGTTAAATAGAATAGAGAAATCACCTTCTTATATCCTCTACACAAGCTGGGAAAAATCTCTTTCACCCTTGGTTGATCCCACCATGATCTAGTTGAATTGACACTGAACCCTAGCACAAAATATATTCAAACAAGAGGAAATTTAAGGTAACCCAAAATATATTAAGAGGAGGGGAGGAATTATCCTGAAATAATCATTATGCATCACCAAAAATAATCACCCTTCAAGAGGGGCCAAAGTGGAGAATGAGGGGAGATAACCAGTCTCGAATTGCCTCTCCCAAGTCCCCAATAGGTCCCATTACCTACCTAATACTAGTTCGTGGATATAGGTTGCATCATTGGACACCCAAACATCATTAATTTCTTCCCTGATCTCTCTACTACTACCCACTCCCAAAGACATATCCAAAAAATCATTTATGGTTCTCAAACTCTCAGAATGCCATTTTATGTCCCAGTTATCAAAAACCCATCCACTGAATTGAAAATTTAAATTTCCCTTCAATTCAATATTCTATACAAATTTGGGTTCTTACATAAAATATTTGAGGAGGTTTTAGAAGAATGAATTGTAAAAGGGATTGGAAGGAACATAAACCTCTTCCTTATATAATCACCAATGAAAAATACCCTAAGCATTCTTGGATGGGTGTTTTGGAAAAAATATAACATATGAGTCATGAATAAGGTTTCTGGGAAGTTATTTAGGTAGATATTGGTTATGTTAAGTATCTCAAGTGGTGTGATGTTTTGGGGTGAGGGGGTTCCATTTTATAAGTGAGAGGAGTGTCACTCTTGTAAATATTATAAAAAATTAAATATAATAAATGTCTTTCTCATAAAAATTGGATCCAATTTAGTTCATTTTAAAATATTTGAGAAGTTAAGTTCTAAATCCACTCAAATAACCAATTTTAGACATGTTTTATAGATATTTTAATTTGTATCTCTTAGTTTAACTCCCCTTTTAACCCCTTTTACCTGTAACCATGATAATAAACTTTTACCTTGGTAACTATTCATTATAAAAAAAATTAAGTTTAAATTATTTCCTAACATTGAAAATTATAATAAAAATATAGAATCCATTTTACAAGACTCGGTTTCTATATGTATTAAAAATTAATTTAAATATAACTACAAAAAACTCAATAAAAACTTTTTTTTAACAAATGTCAATTTAAAGATAAAATTGATTTCAAACAAAAAACATGATAGAATTGATTATTATGAAACTTATTGGATTATAAATAAATAAATGAGAGTTATTGGATTTTAAAACCAATACAAAATATAATTTAACATTTTAATTGCCTAATTAAAGAAAATTATTAAAAACTAGAACTTTTAATAGAATAAAATTTCACTTATTTTTTAAAATGGCAAACTTAGGTTTATAAATCAAATAAAATATTTTGAATTTCTCTATATTAATTATTAAATATATAATTATCCTATTTAATTTTTCTTAAAAACTTTAGATTCATTCTTAAACCATAATGCTGTCATAAAAGAGATAATATTTGTAAAAGTGATATTTTCCACTTTACACCCAAAAATTAATTACTTCAAAAAAAATACAAAAAAAACGTTCAAAGATAAGTTATAAATTATACCAAAAAAGATAATATTCATTTTATAAAATTAAAATTAGAACAATTATAAATATTACTTTTAAATGTAACCATAAATTATTATTATTGTAATGGTAAAATAATACAATGTGCATTAGTCAATAGTTTAAGGATATAGTGTTCAAATTCTATAATAGGATCTCTGGTATTAAATTCTCCCCATTTTAAAAAATTACATCCTAAAAATTGTGAAATATTTTTTTTTTTGAAACAATGTGGTAACCTCTTCCTCATATCTTCATTGTCCTCTAGTGTTGCCTCTTCTGGTCTGTGATTTCTCCAAATAAAATTCTCCATCCATGTTTTTTAATTATGAAACACTTGATATATAGATTTAGGAATATTGAAAGGATCTTCATTATATTAAATTAAAGGTTTTGACTTTATTACCTTGGATCCTAGTGCATTAATTGGATCTAATATGTATATAATGCCCTGACCTCTGATCCACACAACCGGTGTTCTGATCCAGTGTACCATAAGGCCTTAGGCGCATCTCCATGTGTGATAAAGGATAACAAATAGAAAAAAGGTACCATTGGGTAATATTGGGGTGATTATACCCTCTAGTTATAATAATAATAATAATGATAAATGATAACATCACTATAGAAATGTATAACCAAACTCAGTGGAAGTGATATAAAACCCTAGCAATAACATGCCAAAAGTACACCGACTAAATATATCAGATAAAGTATACAATCCATGATAGTCAAAAAAATCATGAAAGTTCACCCATGGGATGATTATATATGTAAATAATAAAATATCAAAATATCACCACCTTGGCTAAGAGTAACCACCTATTCTATATACCAAATATTATGACATTACCCCATACACCCATGGTATAACCCAGATCACTAAGTTCTAGACCGTGAAACTAATCTTTTTCCTGCACTCAAATCCATAAATCCTACATGATTCCTAATGGAATCCCATAGGGGATGAGTATGAACTTAGTAGTCCACCCCCAATGTGTTTTTATCTTATATATATATAAAAACATGTGTATGAAATAGATAAATAAACTAAAATTACTCACACGTCACATAACTCACTTCACTTGTGCTCAATAGACATAGGGGAGCTTGTATCTTCCATGTCCATATCTAAAGTAGAATGATGCATCAACTATTTGTCATACCAAAATAACCCTCAATACCCCCATCCATTTACATACCAAATAGAATCAGGTTCCAACCATTACCAAATATAAAATATTTCGAGTAAAACTGATGTCAATTTAGCAAGACCATAAATTTTGTACAAGGCCATTGGACTTCTATATATCAAATCACCATTGGCTCGGCAGCTTGATTTCCCAAGGTGTAGTGATATATTTCCTTCCATAGTACCATCCCACCAACTCTAGTATATTAGCAAGCCTTGTCACCAATTTTATGGCCTCACATAACATTTAACATGGCTTTCTATAGTGAGAGCTTTCACCATTCTATGGTCATCACCATCCCCTATGCCCCTTATTTTACAGAGGCCTCTGCCCAAATCGATTTATCAACACCACCTCACTTGGTCCTGGTACTATGTGCACCCAAACCCAACGGATATATCAACCAAACATGGTGAGTAAAAATCACCAACATCCTAAGACACAACTCCAGAAAACCTATATTACTTCATATGAACCATGTAACCTAAATGTGGCATTGGTCATCACTATTCACCCCAACCTAATGAGCCACATCACATTAATTGTGATGATTAACAACACCCAATATCTCATGGTCCATTCCAAAACAGATTCCCATGGGACCCACATAGGCATTGGATCTATTGAAAAAAATTACACAACCGGTAATATCCTTCAGAACCAATATAGACCATTATTTCACCCATGCCATGCCATACCTATCTCAATCGCATCATACCACACATGTTAATACCCTTCATCGTCTCAAAAGACTAATAAAAAAAGAATGAAATATAGAATGGTCATACCTAGACCACCTCACTCATTATTATTTATCATGCATCACAAATACACACATATAAATTAGGATAAATATAGGAATAACCTACCTCATTATTAATAATATTTACTTATCTAATATCGTACTTTGGTTTGAGCCAAAACAAGAGAAAATGGATGAATAGAATAAAAATCCTTTAAAATAGGTCATAAGATATTTCATGCAAATAACATCCACTATGGTGTGAGAAAACAATAAAATATTCAAGTTTACTCATAGCCATATTGAGAGAGATTCAATGCACTGAAAGTAGCTTAAATAAAATCCTAAACAAATCATTTGCAAAGAAACCTGGATGATGTCATAGGATTGCACACCCATGGTGGCGGCTGTGTGGAATGAGGGAAATGAATGAGTCTTGATGTTATATATAAATCAGTGTAAGAATCATCATTTAACACATTTTATAGGGGTTCTCACTTACACTACATATTTTAGATAATCGTATGCTAACTACGAACACCTATAGTCTAAAAGGCCACCCCCATCGCAGGTCTTGATCCACAGTTAAAAAAACATTGCACCAACCATGAATTTCTCTCTTCAATTTATGACGGGGGTCTTTCAAAATAGTTCAGCCTTGGGTTCACCATTTAAAAAAT
The DNA here is from genome assembly GCA_963277665.1 of Viscum album. Classification (NCBI taxonomy): domain Eukaryota; kingdom Viridiplantae; phylum Streptophyta; class Magnoliopsida; order Santalales; family Viscaceae; genus Viscum; species Viscum album. Next base: position 111,889,945 of record OY728139.1, on the reverse strand, counting down.
CATGTGAAATCCCTACAGGGTCACACAGTTCGGGGTGCATGGTTAGAACTATCTATATTCCCCCCTTATCCTTTCCAACACCTAAGATTTTGAATCCAACTACACCCAAAACTAAAACAAACACCAAAGGAACCCTTAATTCCTTAAACCGTACCTAAAATAAAACTTTATAGTGTTCCACCTCATAGAATTACACTCCAATGATCAAATTGAAATTTGGACCACCCATAAAACTGAAAATTTAAATTCCCTTAGAAATTTAAACTCACTCAAAACAAAATATCTTATAAACTCACCACCTTACCCTGGATCATACTCGAGATATTATTGCATAAGAGGACCCAACATATACCTATATCTCTATCTCAACCCAACCATCCTGATATCCACTTTCCCATACCATGATATGATACTAAACATATCCATCTCAATTCCACTTCCTAATACTATCCCATTTACATACCCATGGCTAACTCCTTCAATTGTGCTCCCTGCTTAAGAAGTCACCTAATTAGTCACTTCTTAAACCATATTCCAGTATTCCAATGGTCTCATACAAACCATTACCTCAAATATGAACATCCTAACCATCACATACCATCAAACCTATATATCATCATATATTCACCACACATCTGTATCGCATATGGATCCATTTTCTCCTGCATCATAGTCGATGCCCAAAATTTCTGCAATACACCCAATACCCAAATTTTCCTACATCATACATTTATAATTACCAAAAGATCCTAGATTCCTACATATCCCATATAATTCAGGAACCACTCTCAATGTTCAAGTATTAACTAGGACAAGGTTAATTCACATTTCACATGTCCACATCATGCACCAATTTCTATCAATAAAAAATAAAAACAATCATGCCCATGTCGTTCATCTAAACATTATTGAATCCCTTTATTGATCTGAACCTATCCCCAAAACTACTTGCACCTATAATAAATCTAGATTGCTTGATCTATATCCTCCCTATGGATATTTACTCACTACTGGTCATGGCCCTAGAGGCTAATATCTCACTCACTTCCACACTACGCATGTTCAATCTTATCCCAGATACCTATTCCTAGTACCACTCTCTGTCCTACCTCAGATCCTTTAGTCTATACCTATCCTTGAATCCGAGATTTTGGAGACAACTTCCATAAAAAACCTCTTTAGATGACCCATCTTCCTACATGGTTGGAACATGTTTGGAAACTACTCGCAAAGAGTTTGAACATGTCCTAGCATCCCACACTAGAACCATATTATCAATGATCCACTCCTTAGTGTCCAACCCAAGTCTCTAACATGACTAACATATTTAGACTCATTATGGTATCACTTTCATCTACCTGAATCTCCAATTCCTAGATCACCTAATGTTGTTGTCTAACTCGGTCTGGTCTTGTTCATAAAGTCCCCTTGTCTATCAACATCTTATTTAATACCTCCAAGAATTAGGTTATCCTAAATATTTTCACTAGCACACTGATGACATTCTACAAACCATCTTCAAACTATATCACCCTAGTGATGTCATATCCTTCCATAGAAGGTAAAAAAACATGATATTTCTATAAACATCCTAGCATAGTTTATGACTGAGGTGTCTCTCTACTGCATGTTATTAAAATTTAATCCCCTATATTCCTTCAATGTCTAAGAGAATAAATGATTCCATCTTAGTAAATTATTCCCACTAGTATGTACCTGTATATACCATCATTACTTTGTTAGTCTCCTGAGTATATAATTTTCCAATTTCAACCTCTACCCAGGTTGTTCTTATTCTGATCGAAGATAGTCTGTAAATAATATATCTAGTACTTTGTTTATTATGGATCACCCTCACCCAAGAATAAAGGTGGTTCTACAACTGAAACCTCCATGTTAGATATGCCATACATGGATCAGCTCCCTGATCTCCTTGGTCAATACTCTAAATGACTTTCACTAAGATTTCCCTAAGATTCTCATCCAACACTGACCCAAACTCTGCTATCTTCTGTGGTTGTCCCTCCGACCATGGAGCCTCCATCTGTGGGTCATTTTCACTAACTCCCTTATTGAACTCATTCTTTTCATTCCCTAGGGGAACAATATCTCCCCCCTCCCAATTCTCTACTAGATCTTGTCTCAATGGAATCACATTGATATCAAAAAGTTATTGTAAAAACCAATGATAATAGTACCAATATCTCATGTAGGGAAAGATATAATTGGAATCACATATCACCACCCATAAATGTCCCTACCACACCCATAACACATATCATCTTCCCTCATAACCCCCTACCTACACATTTCATGGTCAAGCATCAATTGGTAATCACACTGGAAACCGCATGTCGGGAATGGATAAGTAGAAAGACACAAATATTATATAAAGAAAAACAGTATTTAGCTTATTTTCAATACCTTAAATGGATCACCCATTTCCCTTATTCCTACCAACTCATATAAAATTCATTCTCAACATACACTATAAAAATGTTTTATAACAGAGAAATTACACAAGGAACCATATACCAAGGTTGGAAAAAAGGAATGTCACAAAGATGCTATATAGTGAATAAATATTTAGCATGTTGTTGAAACATTAAATAGATAATCCCAATTCCTTTATTTAATTTTCCAAGAAACAATAGAAATCACAAAGAAAATTTATGCCAGCCTAAGTTCTTATCATGAGGCATGAATTCTCTCCTCATTCCTCTCAGGAAAAAAGTCTAAAAATCAGTAATATCGAATATAATATCAACTATATAAAATTTTTTAAGTTCAATAATGATATAACATAACAAAAATACCCATTTTTTCTAGTAACATGGACTTCATTTAATACAGGTACTGTCTAGAGACAAAAAACAACATCCATTCCATTTTTTAACACTTTCCAAGGCTCCAGTTTACCATAACCCAAAAACAAACTATTTTAGAAGCCCACCTTTAATATCACTTGGAAACCATCTGAATTTGGTTAACACTTTTTTAAAAAAAATGAACTAATTCTAATTTTTTGTGGCTCGACCTAGGAGCCACTTAACTAATACTCTGAACTAGTGCTCCACAAGTCCATAGGCACGCCTCCCCATAGGCTAAAGGTTTCCGACTAGTAGTGATGGACTATTGGATCATCTTCACGAGACTATACACCTTGGTGATAATAATTATAATATTAATAATAATAACATATGATAATTTAACTGTTTAAGAACAAAACCAAAAATAGTTTAAGAAATATAAAATAGAAGTAATAACAATCCAAAAGTATGCCTGTTAAATATATCAGATAAATTATACATATCATGAAATTCATACAAAGCACGCAACACTGTCCATGGTTTGATCATATAATTACATAAGAAAAACTACAAATATCAACACCTCAACTCAGAGAAGCCACATGGTCTATATACCAAAAACTATTACAATATCATGTAATCCCATGGAATATCCCATCTCACTTAGGACTAAACTGGAAATATGGTTCCTTTCATATACTCAATTTCATACATTAAATGCACATCCCAAGGGGGTTGTGTTAGTGTGAGCATTAACTTAGTATTCCCATTCCAATGTCCTCCTATCTTGCATCTATATATATACCACTGTATTTAAAACATAAATAAAAAACCACTACTCATAAATCACATTAATTGCTTCACTTATTCTCAACAACCACAATTAAGTCCTTACCTGCCTCATCCAACACTGGAGTGGAATGATGCATCCACTATTTTTCATATCGGAAGAACCCTTGAACCCCATTCTCTTTACATACTATATGAAATCATTTGAAAACCCTAACCATGTATACAAAATGTCAAGTAAAACCAGCATCCCTTTAGTTTGACTATAAATATATCACAATCCCATTAATCTCCCATTTATTAAATCATTGTAGGATCAAGAAATCGACATCCCAACCCATGATCATATCTATCCTTCCATAGTCCAAGACTGTCATCTCTTACATATCAGTGAGCATCACCCCCCATCTGATGGTCTCTCACACCATCACACATGGATTTCTATATTGATAACCTCCTTCGTTCTGATAGTCATTACCATCCCCTATGTCACTAGTTCTATAGATGTTCCACCCACATTGAGTGGTCAAAAACAACTCACTTGGTCCCGATCCTATGTTCACGCAACTCCAGTTTCTATATCACTAACCTTAGTGAGAATAAATCATCAATAACCTTAAACACACCTCTTGTGAACCTCCATCCCCACCAATAAACCACACCTCCCAACTGTGGAATTATTAATAATCAATCTCCCCAACCTAATTATCTAAAACACCTCAACTCTAGAGATTATAAACAGCTATGATTTAATGGTCTATTCCCAACACTTTTCCATATAACCCACATATCCATTCTATCAATTAAAATAAATTACACAACTTAAAATATCTTTTCAAACTAACATAGAACTCCATTTCACCCCTTATATTCCATAGATGGATCAATCACACATTACCACACATGATAATACCATTTAGAATCTCCAAAGAATAATAAAAAATGAAATCATTATAAAAAAAGTCACACCTAGACCACCCTAATATGTCTTATTTATCAAGAATCGCATAAATACATGTATAAATTAAGAGAAATATAGGCACCACTTACCTCCTACTCAAGAGGCTTTACTCATCTGGTATCTTCCTTTATTTCAAGATGAAACTAGATAAAATAGAAGAATTTAAAAACACCCTAAAATAGAGAATATGATATCTCATGAAAATATCATTCAATATGATGAAATAAAATAATAAAAGAAGCAATTTCACTAATAGTCATACCAATTGGGATCCAATGGGATGAACATTGCTTGAATCGGATCCCAATCGAAGGAAATATAAAGAATCCTGGGTGAGGGAGGAGGAGAGATCAACCATAGTGGTTGCTTTGTGGAATAATGGAAAATAAATGAGTCTTGAGGGTTAAATTAATTTAGGGGAAGAATCATAATTTCACCCTTTCTTAAGTGGTTTATGGTTAGGCCACACAATTTGGTTAACATGGAGATAATAGTGCGCACCCACTATCCAAAAGGTCATCCACCTCACATGTAAATGCACAAATTTAGAAAAAAATATATTCTAAATATGTATTACTCACTAAAATTTACTACAAATGATTCTCACAGTCATGAGGCCTCGAGTTCATGGTTTCAAAAATCTGGTGAAACCCCTTAAGCCCATACGGTTTGTGGTACAGAGTTAGCACTCATCGTGCACTAACCCTATACCCCCATAGCCTTTATAAAACCAAATATTTTGAATCTTGATGTGCCCTAAACTAGAACGGACTCCATAGGAACCCTCCATGCCTAAACCCCCATATGAAACAACACATTAGAGTGCTCAGAATCTAAAATACTAGTCTCGAATTGATCTTTATTCTACCTGGCAAAATGAATGTACAAATTTTATTGTAATTTTCAGATCAATTGAAAAAAGGGACGTTAAAATGTATTTTGTTAATAATGAAACATGTAAGAGGTCATGTACCTTCGAAAGGTTGGGTTTCATACCCAATCAGTATGTTAAAACTCAAATTCTCTCTATTTTTTTAAAACTTCATATAGGTCATAAATTTACATTTTTACCAAATCATATAAATCCCTTACATAGATACACCTTTAATAATACCTTATCACTCACTAGAAATTCCAATCCCTTCATTTGATAAATATCCTAGATAATTTTTATGCATTGAAATAATTTGATATGATTCTAAATAGTCCATACTTTCATAGTTTTATCCACAAAACTTTCTAGGCCTAATTGAATCCTTTCACCAATTTTATCTTGGTAATTCAAAGTAATTCATATCTTCCCATACAATGCTACATATAATGTCATATTTATTCTTGAATAGTAGGTATTATTGTATGAAAATTCAACCATAGTAATAGACAAATTCCATGAACCTTGAAAGTAAATAGACTATGACCAAATTATATATTTTAATGGCTAAATATTCCATTCAATCTTACCATTTGTTTGGGGATTATTGATGGTGATCAAATGTATCCTAATTTTTAGAACCTCCTAAAGAATCCTCTAAAATTTGGTTGTGAGTTTAGGGTTATAATTAAATATAATTTACATCAGTTCACTATGAATATTATGAATTTATTAAAATGTAATGAGGAATGGTGATCAATATTTAAATAGTACATTATTACTAATAAATGTGAATACTTGTAAAGGTGATCAATAATTTCCCAAATAGAATCATTCTTCCTATGAGTATTCAATAATTTAGTGATAAATTTTATTAAAACATAGGCTCACTTCTATATTAGTATAGACAAAGGGTTAATGACTACCTTATGATGTTGTTTTCTACCTTTACTAGTGAGAGTAACAAGAATCTAGACAGATAGTTTAAAATTTTATTCTTCATACCATCCCATTAGAAATATTATCTTAAATACCTTTACATATTTATGATTCTAGGATGTATATAAAATTTTAGTTTTGTTCCACAACTAATATCTCCCACATCAACTATCGAATTAATATAACATATAAAATCATTCCAAACATAAAAACTTCATCTTTATAGATGAATTCTGTCAATTAACTATCATTAACTTCTTTAATATTACTCTTTAAATTCTTATCCTCTTTATGAGACTTCTCTATCAATTATATTAAACATGTTAAGAAAATTATTGGAAAAGAAATGATGGTTCCATTTTCCTAACAATTACCATATCAAATTTTACTAAATCCCTAAATATAAGATCCTTGTTAATCCTCATCACGGCGACAACTTCATGGTCCCTCCAGCTCAATTCTTTATCCACCTTATTTTCCTTTACAGGATGGTTGATTATCTATAAATAATAGACTTTGATTAGTTATAACCATCTTATTTTCATCATTTTTAGCTCATTTTGCGAGAATATGTACTTCAAAAAAATTCATCTCTATATATGTCACATATTTGTCCTTAAATATAGTTCCTCTATATCTTAACAGAAAATATTATATCTTATAACTCTAGATCATTAGTTGTATAGTAGTTTTCATGGGTTTTTAAATTCTTTGATGCATAATAGACCACTCTATCATTCTTCTTAAAGAAAAAATCTAGTATTTTCTTCAATCCATTCTATATATTACAAATCCTTCATTTCCCAATAGAAAAGTTAATACTAGTGCATTTAAAATTCCATCTATATCTCTTAAAAAAAATCACTATCCCTTAACCATTAAAAAATAATCACTTTATGTGTTAACTTAGTTAAAGGATTGTCTAATTAGGGAAAATTGTAAACAAATCATCTATAGTAAACTATTAAAACAAGGAAAATATGTATCTCATTTATATTCATAAATGTGGGAAATTATTTGAATACTTTTTTCCTTTTATGTATCAATAGATATTTCATACTTGGAGATAATATTCAAAAGAAAAGAAACTTCCATGGTCCAAAATTCACACTTAATAAATTTCTTGTATAATTATTTTTCTATGAGAGTCTTAAGAATTATTCTCAAATAATTCTCCTAATCTACATGAATTATAGAGAATATCAAAATATCATCAATTAATACCACCGTGATGTTATAAAGATAATATTTGAATAATATATTCATCATCTATATGAAAATAGAAGTTGAATTAGATAATTTTACTAGAATTATCAAAAAAATAATAAATTTCATACCTCATATGGAAATTCATAATCATTATATCATCCTTATTCACTCTTATATGATTATAACCAAAATTAATATCTGTCATTAAAAAATATTTATCTCCTTTAAATTCATCAAATAAGTCATAAATGTGTGGAAAAATATAGTTATTATTTATTATAATGGCTTTTATCTCTGTATGATTGATACACAACCTCATAGATCCGTCCTTCCTTTTCATAAATAGTATATGGGATCCCCAAGGTGAAATAATAGGTCATATAAATTACACATCACAAAAATAATTTAGTTGTTTCTTTAAATAAACAAATTATTTTATTTTTATTTTTTTGGTAGCATCAGATATAAGTTTTTCACCAATGATGGGTTTAATAGAAAACCTAACTTCACTCTCAGGTGGAAATACTAGTAATTATTCTAAAAATACATCAACGTATTCTTGAATAATAGTTAAATCATTTATCCTTAGGATGTCTTTCACATCTATAGATAGAATTTTATCTTCCACTTCTCCTAGAATTTAATTAAGGTTATCCAATGAAGGTAGGTTTATAGAACATTCAGATAATGAATTATCTCTCTTAAAAAGAAGGAAATTTTTATCCCCTTTTTAAATAGTTATCTATTTATATCATTTCAAAATAATTACATTATACTTTGAAGTATAATCCAAACTATAGATTATTTAAAATTCCATTATGGGTATTAAAAAATATACAACTATAAAATTTATATGTATCTAAATAGATATTTTCAAATATATCTTTTTTGATAATATTCCCAATAGGTTTATTGATTGACAACTCATTCCTCAAAGTTTTAATGGATATTTAATGTTCTCATCAAAAATTCAATATATAAAAGAGAGAAAATATCTGAAATGAAATAAATATTTAGTGTGCTTTGATTTTACAATCAACATGCCTTTTATCACAACCTCTGTAGTAGTAATTTTAAAATATTATCATTTTTCCTCATCCTTTTCTAAGGTAAATTCCCTTAATGATTGGGGAATTAATTCAAATAGTTCCCCAAATCTATATAGTTAAAGAATTATATATTGTTAGATTATTTATTTCCCATTAATTCATTAGCATGATGGTCATTCATTATATAATTTAAGAAAAAATACATTTCTTTAATAAATGTTCTATGGTGTTTCATTCGACAAATATTATATGTTGAAAAGTCCACCCTACCCTTATTCCCTTTTAACGTATTTATTTTTATATAGTGATCAACCAGTCACTTCATTTCATGATTTTCTTATAAAATTAGATACTTTGATAACCCATTATCTATCTTGATGGTACTTCATACTATACCCTCATATGGTAAAAAAATAATTGAGATATTAATTCCATTTTATGGCCCTGCTTTATCCAATCAAAAAAGTGGTTAATATTATATTTTTGATTATGTACATAATTTTAAACATAAATTGATAACCTTGTAATGTCACTTTAATATTCAATAACATTTTCCTTTTTCTATTACCTTATATTGAGGAAGTATCTCTCCATATCATCTTTTTTTTATGATGAAAGTATTTTTTTCATGAATATATCCTTAAAAGAATTTTAACTATTACTCTATATGTCATCCAACTCCTTAGTGTTTTATATCAATGGACACTATTTATTAGCATCTCCCATTAGATGATAAATCACAATGATAAGTTTTTCCATTTCACTATATCCCAAAGTGGAAAATATCTTCTCAAGAGAATTGATATATTGCTCAAATACTCATAGATTAGTGGTCCCATTGAATGATGGGTGTTGTTATAACATGAAGTGGTCAAACATTTTTGTACAATATTGGAGATTAACATGTTTCTCCATATGGGGAATATTATTTTTCAAGACCTAATTCAACTTTGCGAATATAGTTATAATTTTCTCATCTCCTATAATAGCCTAATTGACTTCATTTACTTGATCATGAGGTAAATTCTTACATTTGTTATGGGTGTTTATATGTTTTGTGTTCCTTAATATATGTGCCATTTCTAAATAATGGAATATATTAGAATAGATTATAATATAATTAATATTGGTTCATAGAATATGATTTCTTTATAAGAAAAATATTTTAGAATATTTTCTTAAATGTCTAAAATATTATCATATTTTTTCATTATGTTATACTATATTCTTTTAGATCTAGTACTCATGGATTCTACTAAACTTTCTTTGATACCAACTATAATAACCCCAATAATAGTAACCTAGATCTATTATTTATTATATTACATTAGCATAAGATATAATGGATCACATCCAATGAGATAAAATAGTTTTGTAATCTTAAGAGACTATATAGATACATAATTCACACATTACATTTGAAAACATTAAATATAACTTTAATTCTAGTGATAACGATATTATTTATTCTACAAAATCCATAATATCATTCAAATTACACTTCTACGTTACTTAGGGATGATAAATAAAATAAAGGGGTGATTTTATATGAATAATAAGTGAAATCTTATCATATAATAAATAAGGCATGAATAATATGGAAAAGATAAAAAATAATAAAATATATCATATAAGTAATATAAAAAATGGGAAAAATTATTAGTAGATGACATAGATAATAAATAATCACATGGTTAATGAAAACTCGTCTCATAATGAGAGAATGAATAATATTATAAATCATAATCCTAAATTCATTGCATTGTTCTAGTAGATCATACATAAATATGTATGAAATATTCCACATACCCAAACTAATTTTTATTATGAGACCTATCGATTCATTGAGGGACCCCACCTATAAAAACTAAATTCAATACATTCATTATATGAAAGTAGTGAATAAGTAATAAAATACACAATCTACATTATTTTTTAATAAAAACCCATATTTGAAAACTAGTATACAGTGTTTCACTATTTTCACCAATCAATAAATAAAACAACACAATCATAATCCATCGTAAAAAATAATTTTGACTATATCACTAGATTATATCCCTAGCGAATCATAAGAATATTTACATAATATTTACATAGATGAAAAATCATTATAATAAAATTATAAATTCTCCTAGAAAAAAAATTTAATTTAATTTTGAAAACTTATTTTAACTAAAATTTCCTGAAAAATAGAAATTGGAATTTATTTTAAAAGCTATGAATTTTTTTAAAGAAATCATGAAAATTAATAAAATTGATAATAATGTGAAAAATGATATCATGTGGTAAATTTATATAAAATATATATTTTACCACTTTTGTAAAAAGTCAAAAATTACTTGTATGAAATATATTAAAGATATTTCTTTTAAAAAATTCACTATGACTTAAATTTTAACTAAAATTGGCCTTAATAATTTATTTATGTATATATAAGAACATACCTAAATCAATATTCAGAATGTGGATATGGTAGAGAAATATTCTTGACCAAAAAGGATAAATTAGGTCTGATTTTCTTATAAATGGTATTTCCATAGTTTTGAGTACCAAAAAGACTTAAAATAGAAAAAATAATTTAAATACCACAAAATAACAAAAGTTTAATAAAAATATATAGGTTTTAATAGAGTATTAATATAAAATTTTCTCTAACATAATTTTAAACATAAATAATCTCAATAAAAAATATATTATAAAAAACAATTTCCTTCAATTCCCTCATCATTTGATAAATTCCAAATTATTGTATAATAAATTTATATTATTAATCTTTATTAGATATATGTTTATATATATTTGTTTAGATATAATTTATCTATTAACTCGTAATTATTTTTTAAAATAAAATATCTTTTCCTGACTCTTTTTCTCTTTACAGATGTTTCTAATTTGGTGGTTCCAATCCATGCACAAAGTTTGGGGTTTAATAAACTATAGAGCTTTAATCATGTCAAATATATTATATTTATACATAAAATACACTTTTAGGACCATTAATTAAAGTTGTTTTGGAAAAATGATTTTCATCGCTTCATGGATGTGGTAGTCTGAGAGTATACACAAGTAACCTTTTCATTTTTCAAAGGATTGGTGGGAAAGAAATTATATGAAAATTTTCAATTAAAGAATAATAATTATGTTATAAATATAATATATATTCATTAAACTCATCTATAGAATCATCCATGACAGGTGGTGTTGAAAATGAAACACATCGCATCATAGAGGTAGTAGTTCACAATTATGTGTGAGGAACATTTTCATTTTACATTAGATGGAAAGAATATATAAAATTTTTTATCACTAACATAAAAATATTTAATTACATTACATATACTTATATAATTATTTTAATATGTTTATTTATGATTTTTATGAGGTTTAAGAAGAACAAATCTTGAAAGGTGTCGGAAAGAACATATACATCTTCCATGTATAATTTCCTATGAAACACACCTTAAGGTTTATTGGATGGGTATTTTGGAAATAAAACACCCTATATGTCATGTATAAGGGTTTTATGTTGTTATTTATGTATATATTGTTTGATCAGTGGTGCTCAAGTGGTGTGATGAAGTGAGGAGAGGAGGTTCCCTTTTATAAGTGAGAGGAGGGGCACTCATGTAAATATAAAGTACATTTATGTATAATAAATGTATATCTAATGAGAATTCTCTCTCATTTAGAATAATTTAAAATATAGGAAGGTCAAAATACACTAAACCAATCAAATTTAGACACGTTTTATATATATTTTATGCCTTATCTCTTAGTTTCACCCCACCCCTTTTTACCCTTAACCGTGGGGAAAACCATTTACCATGGTAACTATTCATTATTACTAAAAATTAAGTTATAATTATTACATAAAATTTATTATTAAAATTAAAAATATGGAATAAATTTTACAATATTAAATTTATATTGTTCAAATAAATTAATTTTAATAGAATTACACAAAACACAATGAAAAATAACTTTTTTATAAATGTCTTTTTATTATGAAACTTATTGGTTTATGAATAAATTATTTAGATTTATGTCACTTTAAAAAAAATCTTAAACCTACCCTATAATTACTTAATTAAAGAAAAATATTTAAAATAGTTCTTTCATTATAATAAAACTTCACTTGTGTTTTAAAATGTCGAACATAGGTTACTAAATTCAATAAAAAAAATTAAACTGATTTTCTTACCTTTTAAAAATATATTTTTTAAATAAAAAATTATTTAAAACCTTTATAGTTGTTTTTATAACATAATAATTTCATAAAAGTGAAAGTATTTGTAAAAGTGGAATTTTTAACTATTCACCCAAAAATAAATTATTTAATAAAAAACAATCTACGATAAATTTTAGCATTTGAACTAATAAATTTTATACATTTTATAAATATTAAATTATAAAATTAATAATATTTTCTCATAAATTTAACCATATATTATTCCTATTATAATGGTAAAATAATAAGATGTGCATTGGTCAATAGTTTAGGGATTTAGTGTTTACCTACTATAGTAATATCTCTAGTATTACACCAGGTATGTAAATCTTAGTGTGATTAGTGGGTATATCATTTTTTGATAGGTTGGACATGGAGACTATTCATAATACAGTCTGGTATAGGGGGAAAAGGATGGATGATATGTGACTTGGGTATGGTATAGAAGTGTGAGGGAGAGTGAGTAACACTGGCAGTTACATTTTTCATTATTTGAGATATCCATATTGTTATATTAGTATTGATAAGAGCTTTTGATTCATTGGAGAGTTACAACTGTGATGAACACTTTTGGAGATTTATGAGGGAAGGTAAATAGTACCACATAGGCATGAATATAGGATGTTCTCAAGGGTATATATGAGCATGATACATATATAGAGGCTCCAACACCGTAAGGACCACCATAGGGGCAAGGAGAGTTGGTTTGGTGAATATATGACTAACTTGGGGTGAGCTTATTAGGAGGTATCCAAGGAATAGATCAAGATATCTAGGAGTTAAGATGTGTTTGGTAAACATTATATGGGAATTCATACACCATGCATAGGAAGATATATCATTTATAGACCCAAGTATAAAGAGAGACTTCAGTCGTGGATTATGCAGTGAGGTTTATATACATGTTTTGGTTTGATATGATTCTAGTGTAATATGAGATCACATGCAATAAATATTTGTGTTTTTAGGGTTTGTATAAACATTTTTAGTTTTACTTCATTATTATGATGATAAATCAGGCACTAATAAAGGAACAAAACCAGCTAGAGGATAGTAAATCGAGTTAGATAGTGGTGTCTGGTGAGATAGGTAATGGTGGTTCAGGTATTCAAAATCAGAGTCATGATGAGAACTAGTAGCGTAGTTATATTATATGTATAATGATTCCATCATGGATGGGGTGATTGGTGACATAATTCCACTATGATATACTAGAAATTTTCTGACTCAGTGTAATCAACCACTAAAGGCTTGCAGAGTATGTCGCCAAACGGTACATTATGGGTGGTTCTATCATAGGACCTTGTAAATAGTTATGAGTCATGGAGAAAAAAATACTCAAGTTTCTATGGTGAGACTATAAGTAATACTGAGATCCAGGAGGTTGTATACAGTATCACATATGGGTCATGTATATTTAAACCCAATCAAGACATATCTTTATTTTACATCATTTACTTAATCTAAACATTACATCTCATAAATTATCACACAATTTCAAGAATGGAAGGTTTAGTGTCTTTGTGGACCAGTTACAAAAGAATATTATTTCATATAACATGATAATATTATCCATAATACTACCACACTAGTTCACTTATATACATATCATAAGTTACACTCATCTTCATAACATGGAGAATGGGAACATAAGAAAGGGGTGAGCTCAGATTCTCTGTAAGGGTTAACATAAGCAATAACAATAAAATATCATAAGTGAAAATAAGAAGATCATATGGGTATAATCCTGATACATAAGACAATCATTCCTAGAAATTAATAAAATATAAATCATGATTCGTAGCATAAGTTTTGGTATAACATAATGATTTAATCAAAAGAGTGTCGAAATTGTAGTCAATAAAAATGATCCATGAGGGTATAAAATAGGTATAAGAAAATGCATAAGTGTGTTCCATAAACGTTGGAATAATAAAATATATCATTAACCACAATTATACTCTTTCACATATTTGTAAGAATATATTAACTACAATTATATTCTTTCACAACATTGTGAGAATAACTTAATCTCAATTATACCCACACACAACCTTGTGATCACAGCTAAACCATAATTATGCCCATGAAAAAACATTTGAGAATAGCTGAACCACAATTATAGACATATAAAGTATTGTAAGCATAGTTAAATCGCAATTATAACCACACATAAAATCATTATATCATATGGTATAAAACCTAAACAATATAATTTGAGGGTGATATAAAACCCCACCCTTCATTTATACATTCTTATATGTTCCACCTAACAAATATTTCACTTATCATAATACAATGAAAACATAGAAATAATGTGGGTTTCAAAAAATAATGAAATAAAAATAAATCACCTTATATAGAATAGATAACCCGTGTAAAGAAAATGAGTTTGAAATAATTTTCAAATGGAGTCAAATAAAGAAATAATAAATAATCATAATAAGATAATTCTATTTTAAATAAATAGGTATCCAATGAAATCAAGTAACTTTCTTGGTAAATACCATTCAATCAAGATAATAAATTATATGGTATATAAATATTATAGATAAATGGTATAAAATTAAGATTGCAATTTCTAAAATCAATTAGTTTATATCATTTAATTTAAAACCATTAAATCAATGGAATCAAAAAATAGGGTATCCAAAGAGGATGGAATTGGATGAAAAATTATGATTATACACCAAATATAATTAGAAAATATAAAGGTTGTGATGAATCATTTATCTAAAATAAAATGATAATACGTAATCCATATATAGAATTAAGGTTTATTGTATCATTTGATAAATATCCATGATCAAGCATAAGATATATCAAAGTAAAATGATTTATATATAAAACACTTTTTAGAAGTTTTAAAAAAACCACTTTGGAAATGAGAAATATTATTGATCAATTAAATGGATTTTAAAATAAATATTTAAAACAATAATATGAAAATTTTAAACCATGAAAACATATATATAAATATTCGTATAAAATGAAATTTTTTGTCTAATGACATGTTCACATGTAAACATTAAAAATAAAAGATTTTCATATTTTGATGAAAATGATCCATACATAAAATGTAAAAAATTATTTAAAAATTTTAAAATATTTTAAAGTAGTAAAAAATGTCATTAAAAAGTAATTTAATCATATATAAGAAAATTTTGAAAATAATCAAATTAAAATAGATGTAGAAAAGGTCGAGGTTCTCGGCCAAGAAAAAGGGATAGGGTCGATTTCACTTACAAGAAACACATCGGGTAATGAGTTAAGGTTCATTGGGGTTTTGAGGGAACATTTAAAACCCCATAAATATCCAATGATAATGATGATGGTTTTTAGAAATAATAAAAAACTCCTCTGATGGATTATCTATTCAAATCAATATTAATTTGAAAATAATATTGGGAATTGAAACACTTTGAGTAACATTTTAATCAATGTCCTTTTGAATCAAAGTCCATTTAAATAAAGTAAATGTTATTGATCTTCAAGACCCAAGAATATAATAAAATAAAATAATTTTTTATTAATCAAACCATATTAAAGGTATTATGTTTCACCTAAACAAATAAGTCTCGGGAAATTTAATTTGAGACAAAGAACACCCACGCCTTAATTCATGCTTGTAGGAAATGGATTATAACCTCATATATAAAATATTAACTACCTTAATCCCCTATTTTGAAGTATTTTAAATGTATATAAACTTTTATAATATTCATTTATAATTATTATCTACAATTATATTGGTTATTTTTTATCTATTTTCGATATTGTGTGTGAGTAATTTTGATTTTTCTGAAATAGTTTCATAATAGATGTGTTTTTATTTATTTTTATCCAAAATTTCATCAGTAAAATATAATAAAAGGATTCATAATATGTTTTTTAAAATTATATATAATTTTATAATTTAATTTAATTGGATTTTGGTTATAATCATTAATGATGAATTTGCAGATGAGCATGTTTCCATGATTCTTAATGAACAAATTGAGTTTTCTTAAATAATGAGTTAAATTTTTATATTACTATTAGAAAGACAAAAGAAACTCATGGTTTATTTAATTATATCGTATATTTCCAAAAATTAAATTCTCAAGTCATGTATGATATAAATTTACAGCATTGTTTAAATAGTTGTTGAAACCAACCCAAACAAGAATATACTATAATTAATGGATAATTTTGAAGTGATTATTTGTAATATATTTATAAAAAAAGTATAATGATATTATTTGCTATTTATTATTATGTTATAACATAATTTTAATATATTATTATAAAAATATAACCCACAATAATTTATTTCATTGTATGAATAAATCTTTTTTCCACTTAGAATGTTATTTTGGATGCATGAATTTTCCGTAGTTGTTTATTTATCTCGTTGTTAATAGGTTTTACAATTTATCTTTCCCAAACCATAGTAATTTTATTAAAACAATACGTATCTATTAAACCCATTCTTTTGACCATCCATGTAATGTGATGATGAAAATAAAAATAAAAAATGATAGTTCCATGGAGGTGGTAGTCTGCATGTACTCTTGGATGATGATTTCATTTTCCATTAAATGGGGAAAAGTAGTCATAGGGTATATCAGTTAAAAATGTAAAATATGTCATAAATATAATAATTATATATTAAATTAACTATTATTAACATCCATTTAAGGTCATTAAGGAAAAAAACATGTTTCATTGAATAGGTGGTAGTATGCACAACACACAAATGATGGTTTCATTTTTCTTAGTAGAAACAGGAAAGGAGGTTAATGCTTGTACTGTTATTATTATAATATAAAATTATAATAATTATATTCATGTTTTAATTTTAATATGGTGTAATTTAATTTTATGGAGAATATTTCCATATAATGAAATAGAAATGGGAAAATAGTGGCTATAAGTTTACTACTTGGATTTTCTTTATTGTTAAGGGGTTTAAACCTTTGAGGAATTGTATTTTGTAAAGATCAGAACTTATTAAAAGTGGATAGGAATTTTTATTAGATTTTTAGTCAATGTGTGGGATAAACTATGTGGGTTTTTTTGTGAGGGGAAATCAGAATGGGATATCCGCTTTTATAATTGAAAATGGATAGCATTTTTTTCAATATTAAAAAAAATTAATAATGGGAAGTCATTCTCAAGGAAAGTGGATCCAAATTTCAGAAAATATGGATATTAGAAGTGACAAGGTTAACAAATTCCTCACACACACATTCCAATGCATGTTTTAAACATTTTTAAAACCCATTTGATTTTATTTAATTTCTAAAATGGAACAACTAATTTAAATTAATAGGTATATAATTTATTAAAAAACAATTTCTTAAGAAAAATATTTCTTCATTTCTAAATCATTAAATATTGGTTTGTAAACTAGAATATATTTTCTTAAATATATAATATAACTTATAAAATGAATATTTCATTAAGAAAATGGTTTCATAAATTTTTAAATTATTATTATAAACTAGTACTTCAATGAAAGGCACAACATTGGTTAAAAGAATATATTTCACTATTCACCTAAAAATAATTTTTCTTAGAAAAATATCTAAAATTCATCATAATATAATATTATCATGTTTAATAAAAAATTAAGTTATTTTTTTAAATTTAAATATAAAATTTATAAATTATATTTTAAAATAAGATACAATATATAAAGAAAATTTGATTTTATTAAAAAATGACCTTTTTAAAAGTCAACTATTTTTAATCATATTTCATATAAATTTCAAAATAATTGAGAATTGAATTTTTATTTTTTATTTTTTATATACAAATATTAACTATTATAATAAACTTTTAAATATCAATAATTAAATTCATTAAGATAAGATACAACACCCCCTTTTCTTAAATGGGTCTTAAAAAGGTATCCTTCTTAAAATATTAATCATAAAAAATATTAATATATGATTATTTAAAATAATTATTATATTTTTATCTAAATTTGATTATATTATTTAGGTAATTTTAATATTCCATGGTTTATTTTATTTGGTGGATGTGATTGTTTAGTGTTTCATGTGATATAAGATATTAAATATAGTATTAATTAAAAGTGTCTAAAATCAGTGGTCATTATAATGGTAGTGGATAAAATACCCATCATAGAGGATAGTGGAAAATAGTGAGTATAAATCCATAGATGGGAATGGCATCGGGTAGTAGGGCATTGAGTTAGCAGTATGTGATCGATTCAACATCCTCAAAGAAAGTTGGAGAGGATTCTATAGTTAGAAGTGTGCCATGATCATGATGATAATGTTTTTTATGATTGGTAGGGTTACATGAGGTATGTATGTGATATATTTGGTATGTGATGGAATCAAGTATCAAGTGGTCATCTGGTATGGTGTGGGAAAAAAGTGGCATGAGAATGATGTGAAATTTTGATGAATAATGATTTGTGGTTATGTGTGGATAGTCGGTGTGTGTGGAGTAGATACATATGATACCGCCATTATGTCAGGAAAATTGGTGGAGGTGAGACCAGATATATAATTCTTATACTGAGTACTACCCATAAAAGGAATTGGAATGTTAAGTTACACATCCAGGTTATTCTTGGTATTTGGGAAGCAAATAGATATGTTTAGTTTGTTCTTGGTATTTTGGGAAAGGTAAAGAGAGTGGCTCAAGTTTTAGAAAATACTTATCCATAAATTTTCTACGAAAGATCAAGTATGAGTTATCATATAGTTGGTATTTTTTATGGTCTAGTGTATTTAGAGTCATGATTTGGGTCAGGTCTCGACTTTCCCAAGTGTGTTGGGGTCCAATAATGGTATTTCAAGTGGCATTATATGATGAGAAATAAGACTTTGCAGTTAAACCCAACTCGGGGGGTTTAATTTTTATAAAGCATTTTTTGTGGGTGTTCTAGTATAAATGTTCATTTATTTATTGAATTGAATATGCTTAAAAGTGTAAAAAATTATTTTTTTGGATTTTTATATGGTTTTAGGATTTTATTTATATATTGAGTAGAAGTTGTATTAACCTTATTAGATTGAATGAGGATCATTGTATCCTTACTATTTTGAGAAAGGATCATTTATCCTTACTAGTTTGTCTAAGGATCAATTTGGATGAATAGTATTTCCATATTCTTCTATTTTGAGTAGGGATCATTTTATAATTTTTGAATTTTTACAGATCAGTTTATCCGTACTAGTTTGAGAAATGATAATTTTTCCTTGCTTGTTTGACAAAGGATAAATCCAAATGATCACTATTTCTATATTATTTTGTTCTAAGAAGGGATCAATTTATCTGTACTATATTTATTTAGGATCATTTTATCCTTATTAGTTTGAGTAAATACCATTTATCCTTACTCATTTTTCTAAAGATCATCTCGGATGAAAAATGTTTCTAGAACCTTTAAAATACAAAATAACTTATTAAAAACTAATTTTTAGAAGATTTAGGGTTCTCATGAACTATACACAATAAAAAAATCATCAAACACCCCCACCCCACCCCTCATTTCTCCCCTCTTATCTAAGGGAGATATCAGATGTCGCTTTTTGAGAAATAATTCCTTGTAATTTAGAATAAATCTCTAAGTAATTATGACTATTCACATGCGACTAATGTTTTAATTTCTATCTATTTATACATCCCCCACTAAAACCCATAATCTCAAGGCTTTTTTAGATTTTGATAAATCTTATGATTAAGGTATAATAAGATGAATATTTTTAAATAGTAGAGTCTTTCAAACTCTAACTACATGGTCCCAATCTATTTCATTATTATATAGGTTTTAAGCATCATGTAATAAAAATTTGTGGGTTAGGTTATAGTTGAGAGACTGATAATGAATGTATTAGGGTATCCCTTGTGTCTAAGAGAGACCAAGTGTACTCACATATGGGAAATAGTGTGTTTAGTCTAGTATGTCTTAGTTGTATAGTTTTTAAGTTTTATGGGAATAATTTTTTATGTTATGGATTGGATTATTTGTTTTGTAATGTTTCTAAGGGTTGATATTATGGTGCATATGGTGTTTCACATTACAATGGGTGGTGATAGAGGTTCCCCAATGGTGTGCCCTAGGATTTCAGTGATTGTTTCTCACTTTGGTTGGTCGTTAGGATCATGTTCAAAAAGAGAACGTCCCATGAGTTGTGTTAGTACACTCACTATGGGTTGTGGCCTCTTTATATCAACAAGGATAGGGATATCGTGTTATCCATAAATATAGAGGATGTGCATGCCATAGAGTTCATAGTTTATCATGAGAGGGACCACCGGATGGGAGTGTATTGCTTTTCGTGTTGAGATATATATTGTGAAATTATTGAAAATAGAAAATTTGATATTCTAGTGGGGCATCAAGGTGGACCTTTGATTGTCAGTCATGTTATTTAACATGTATATACCTAGTGATATCGGTTTGATTTAAAGTTTAAGGTATCTTTTAATGTGATAGACTCAAGATGTATTGTTAACTCCTATACAAGAAAAAAAGTTGGTAAAGACTCATGGGTCGAGCAGGATTTGTAATTAATTATTGATGACTACTTATTTAAATTTTTCATACATTTGAAAATGTATGGATATTTAATAGGGAAATAATTGGTAGTTTCCTAATCAGTTCATAATCATACCCTATATCATCCCTTTGATATGTGTGAAAACTATATGAATTATGAAATGATAAGATAATGGGATCATAATCAGGATTTTGTGGAAAAAATGTTAAGGCGGTGCATTGAATGGTTGTCATGATTTTATAGATGGGTTTGGTGGTTCCTCAATGAATAGATGGTTGTCCTTTTGGTTATTTTTTACATGTATATATATGAATGGACATTTGATCTTGTTTACACTTATTCAACAATATAACATGGTAAATGATTATAAAACATGCCATATGCACTTGTGGACCTATTTTTTATTATTATTTAATTTAATTTAAAAATTTTTATTAGCGTTATTATTTTTTTCATCATATGAGGGTGTAGTCTCCCCATTATCACCCAATAGACCCATACCACTAGTCAAAACTGTTTGGAATAAAGGGATTTGTGCCTAAGTTCATAGAGAGCACTTATGGTTTAGTCACTATTAAGTGGATATGAGTTACATTAATCGTGTAATACATTTATTAACAAATTGATTAATATTCAATATAAAACTATTTGGAATACATTTAAGTGGTGATGGTGTTGATATCCAATATCATAGGATAATTGTATTACAAGATAGAGGCATTTAATTCTCCTAACTATATCACTATAACATTATCTGTGATATGCATCATATGAATATCATAGTCTATGAAATAGTTTATAACCTATAATATGATATGCCCATTTTATATCATATCCAAATATCTCCCCATTACACTATAATCCCAAAATAAATTTATTTAAATATTCATAACTCTTTCATAATCTATCCAAACTCTTTTAGGATATATTTTATCAAAACCTCTCTATTCTCAATAAACACATTGTCCAAAATTTAAACCTTATTCTAATTTTTACTTGTGTTACCCTACCACACATGATAGAGTTAACAAAAAATATAAAATTTTTATTTTATATATATGAACAATGATAAGCCTCTAGAAAAATATCGGTGCTACTCAAGCAATAAATGGGTCTAGTGTGATCTCGATTAATCATACTCTTATCTCAATATGACTATTTCCACCACACGATGTTCCATATATATCATATGAACATTTATATAATTCTTTTTTCCATGAAAACATGTGACTGCTAGACATGGAACATGTTAATCTAGTAGATTCCATTTCATATATTCAATATTCTCTTAAATAGACCTCCCATTATTAGTTATTATATCACATATCATTCATCCAAGTATCCAAGAACATCACATGTCACCCAACTAATAATGTCCATGAATTTACTTATTATATTTCAATAAAGGGCCCATGTAACTTTTCTTTCCATATAAGTAGACAAATAATATATTAGTAAAGCTCTAACTAATGAAAAGATCAAAAAAACTCAACCACCACATAATTAGATAATCATAAAGGATTATCAATTTATGATAGTTCCCATGTTAGGTATATATCTAAACTCTTGTAATGTGGATTAATATAAACATGAACCCTTGATTATATCAATGATTGTATGATATCCCATATGATATAAATTTTTAGATCAATCCAATTAGTAAGTATCAACCTTTTATCTCATGAGCCTATTAATTATATATTGCATACAACGCTTTGTATGACATGTAATATTATACTCATGTTTATATTAAATTATATCACAAGATATAACACTTTTCAATGGTAATCTATTATAGAAAACTCAAATTCATACTTTTAAGGGATATTATCACTCCATTATTCAAGTAATATAACTTTATCATGCATGAATTAATGATAATCAGATAATTATTTTTTTATAAAACCATAGTACATTTTATAACTATTAAAACTAATCATTCCGGTAACTAATACCAAGATATTCATCCAAATACTCATATTTTTGTTCCTCTAATATTTTTTTTAATAGTTTTTCTTAATTTTCATCTACAGAAACCAAGAATATATTTACATCACCCCTATCAATGATACCTAAAATAAGATAGTATTTTAAAAGGACATGTTAAATAATTTTATGAGACCTAGTTTCATTGTTTTAAGTAATAGATTCATTTATGTTATAGTGAATCTAAATTTCTACCTTAATACTAGGAACCACCCAATGTTTAATGATGAATTTCTTAATTCAAATATATTCATTTATATATTCTGATGAAAATATGTTCTCTATCGCTATTATTGAGTTCTCTATTGTGAATTTCTTATAACTCTTTCAAATAATATCTCGATTTTTTAGAAAAAACATGAAAACATGTTTAGATATCATATAATTTTTCTTAGATTGGGAACTAAAACTAATGTAACCCATTAAAATGAGCTCATCTTCTCATCAAAATACCAATAACATATCCTTACTTATTCTTAAGTACTTAATTATATTATTTATATAAATATTGTGACTCTCGCCAAGATAAAATCATTATCTTTTTATTATTACAAAATCATAAGTGACATTGGGTTGAATCCAAAAAATAGAATACATGATATATGCTTTATAGAATGTGAAATGTATTCTATATATCCTTCTTATAAAACACTATTAAATACCCCTTATTGGATTTATCTATACAAAACTACCTTATAAATTTAGAAATATATGTGTTTTGACTCCACATAAGAAACCTATTTGATATATCATTATATATCTTCATAGCTAGTATGTGCATTTCCTCATCCATGTTTTTCATTGAGAGGAATTTTCCCAACCACAATAGAATGTAAAGTTACAAAATCATCTTAGATAAGTAGTATACCATATATATATATATATATATATATAATACTAGAGATGTCACATCACTACCAGTAACCTTCTTGTATATACAATAATCATCCACATTCTTAATGAACCCAAACTATTTTATTACATCATAAAATAGTATATTTCAACTTTGAGACACTTGATTCAATCCATAAATTCATCGTTGCAATATTCAAACCTTAGAAAACTCATTTGGGACTTTAAAACCATTAGGTTGTATCAGATACACGTGTTTGACTAAATTATCAATAATTAAATTGGTCTTCACCTCAACTTTATACATATCAAAATCATAATGAGCTATTATGATTATAAATAACTGAATAGGCTTTATCATCGTAATAGGTAAAATGTCTCTTCATAGTAAATTACATAAACAATTAGAACTTTACCGCTAGGTAAGCTTTATAGATTATCAATCTACTATCAAGTTCATTTTTCTTTCACAAAACACACTTTCAAAATATAGTTCTCACCCCTTTAGGTGAATTCACCATATTCCAAACCTGATTAGTGTGCATGGATTCTATCCCAAATTTCCTAAAATTTATCCATTTATTTAAATTTGAACTCTCAATGTCCTCTCAATTTTTAGTATGTTCATAATCTATGAACACTAGACCATCACCATTTTTTATAGTATATCCATATTTATTGGTCTCTTGATGATACCTATAAGGCATTCAATGTTCTTGTGTAACACGATTCTATTTTTCTTTCACTTGTATTTGTAGAACCAGCTTCAATTTTATCTTAATAATGTTTCTTATATATTGGTCTTAAACATTTATAAGTTAAACTTCTCTCCCACTGAATCCACAATTAATATATTCCATCTCAATAAATACTCATAATTAGTAAGAAAATATTTTTTCTCACTAGGATTATAGAAATAATATCCCTTACATTCCATTGGAAAACTATCAATTAAGAATATTTCGAAATTAGAGTCAATTTTCTCAAAATATTTACTTCATACATATTTTTAACAACCCTGAATCCTTATAAAAAATATATTAGGATGTTTCCCAATAAGTATCTAATATAGTGTCAATAAAACTACCCTGTATAGAGCATCATTATTATAAATGTATCAGTTTCAAGAGAATGTCCTCATAATGAAAAAGGATGGTTTCATTAAGTCATCATTCACCAAACTATGTTTAATAGGGTATAATTATTTCTCACAAAAGCACTATTAAAGTTTCTTGTTCTAGGAGGAGTGTGTTGTGAAATAGTTCTAAAATCTCTTAGATGATCCATTAATTCATAGTTTAAGTATTCACAACACTGATCTAATTATATAATCTTAATGTTATTTTTATTGTAATAGTCTGTTCCCAAGACCCAACATGAACAACAATTTTTATTACCATATCATGTATACAGCTAGATGTTAATAATGTATTCATGTCATTATAGTGTAGATATTTTTGCATCCACTATTTAATGGTAATTTCTAGAGATTAATTGTTGTATCAAAAGGTTATAGTAGATCCCATGATATAATGATAAGCTCAAGATTCCATTACATTAATCATAAACATATTTCCTATGGTCTAGATACATCATATTAATCAAACACAGTCTATGTTTAACTATCAGGTAATGGGGGATCATAATCATTGAGACTTATTCTCATGGAATTTTCATTTGGTGATCTCTAGTAGTGAGATCATGAGGATAGAACTTCTAATAGGAACATAATATGTTTTCAGAGTCGTTGGATGTTCCGATATATGGACATGCCTATTAGTCTCCTGACATTAGATCATTACCAATGTGTGCCATTTTATCACATACATTGATGTTAAGAAAACCCCTGATAATGAAATAATTGTGAGGTAGCATGTGTTGGGTGCGTCATTGGTGTTATGACATTGGTTGAATGATCTAGAAAGGATTTCTCACTTCTAGGTTAAGGAAGTGATATATATCAGGACATGTTGATCAGTATGGTAGTACATGCATAAGACCATGGTCGTGGAAGTCTAGGGTAAATCCATTAGGTTAGATAAACAAACAATAAAGACAAAATGGTCGATGACATGAGTATGCATAAAGCTTTATGACATATTAAAAAAATATATATTATATTACACATTGTGTGTTCGTGGGTTGGTTTCCATTGCTATGATTATCCTTTTCTCTATAGGGGCCTTGATGAATCGATAGACTCCACTCTTGTTCTATGAATATTATTCACTTATATTAAGATACAAGCATATAGAGTCGAAGAGAATAGCATATTCGTGAATATTCCCTATTCAATTGAATAGGTATATAGATCATGGTGGGCCCCGCTACTAGGATCCGTATTTTTTCCAAGGATGTATGATCGCCAAAGAAATAAATAAATTCATATTATTCAATTTAATAAAAATTGGGATTGAATTTATTTATTAAATTTATGTACAAGTTTTAAATTAAATACATGGAAAATATTATTTGAATGAATATTAGTTTAAAATATCCATGGTTTGTTTAATGTTTTTTGGAACTACGGGTTGAGTTAATGGATCGGGTATTATCACATAAAATATTTATTATTTTAGAAAAATGTGATAACATTATAAAATTTATTTATGGCCTAGTATATTATTCAAAATATCATTTATATAGTGTTTTAATTATTTGGGGGATCAGGGAGGCAATTTCGGGTAATTTTATAACGCGCTATAAAAAGATGATAAGAGTCACTCCCTAGATGACTATTCATGGTTAGCTATATTGAGAGAATCTCTCGATGTAGGTGATTTGAATCATGATATCCCCCATACATCGCAAGAATAGTGATGTGGTTATCATGGGAGTGTCAAAGGCCTCATCAAATCTCCACACTAGCACCCATAATTCAATGATCGACTCTCCTAGAGTTTCTTGAATCGTGTGTGGATGATCTAGAAGAATTCATATTTGGATTCTTCGAGAAGTGATCATAAACAATGAGAAGATGTTGTGCATATCTTCAGATCAAACCAGGTATTTTGGTTCATTATTTTGTGCTTAAAATTCCCCACTTGAGATCCTCAAGAGGTAATCAGGAAGCATTTCACATATAACATTGAAGCCACGTCAATCATTGTAGAAAGGTTTTGAAAATTCCATTTTTTGGGTGTCTGTTGCATGCATGATACCTTTAATATGTATCAAAGGGACGCATGATGATTTTAAGCCAAGAAAAAATTAAAATTTAATTAATTTTTTTTATGACTTTTAATTTAATTAAAATTAACTCTTATTTTTAATTCAATAATTTTCAGCATTAGGTCTCGTTAATTAATTTAATTTTAAAATGGTTTTCATCATTCTCCACAGAGGTGCTTCCCACTGATGAATCTATGACCATATTCATCCCACGTCTCTCGTAGCTGATCTCCTTCATCGGTAGAAGCACTGCGGCAGACACATCCAACCATCACCCATGATCCAGATCAGTCGCCACCATGCTCAGGAATGCCCGACTGCTGGCCCTTCAATGTGAGCTTCTCCTTATCCATGCTCCCCATGTGGTGAGATTCTCTATCCAGATCTATCGTTCCATGACCACCACCCTCACTGGCCTTCCCTTGTTATGCTCTGGCATTTCCCACTCCTCAATGGCTAGATCTGGAGAATCTGGGGCCACTACCACCGGCCATTGTTTCTACTGTGTTCACCATGTCGCCAAAATCTCATTTCCAATGTCACCTCATGAACCAATCCATGAGGCTCGTGAACCAGACACCTATTGTAACCATTAATGAAACAATGTCTCAGAATCACCTTTCTACATTCATCCCATGCCTGAGGCGCCTCCCTACCACCCTTGGGTGCTGACCAGACGAGAATCGGCCACCCACATCCCTAGTTTCCTGAGGTACTCCCCATTTTCTTCTACCTAGACTAGTGTCATCCTATAATAGGCCTAGGATGGTTAGATTATCCCATAATGAGCATGTTCAGGCCTTTCTAGCCCATAACACCCATTTATGGGGTTTTCATGGCCTGGAATTGTCTTGCTTGTGTACGGACCGACCTGCACAAGCCATGCTCGTGGTTTTCAGAGCCCAGGTAATTTAAATAATAAAAATCAATTAATTTAATTTTTCTTTTAAATTAAATTAATTAAATATTATTTTTTTATTTGACTAACTTAATTTTATTTCTACATGTCAAATTAATTTAATTTTAGTGTCAAATTAAATTAGTAAATTAATTTAATTTTTTTTAAATTAAATTAATATCAGGACCGAATGAAAAATATATTAAATTAAAAATATGTGTTAATTTTTAATTCAATTAAAGTCCCCTCGAAAAATAATTTAATTCAAGTTTAATTTTATTTATGAATTTAATTTAAATATGTAATTTTATTGTGTATCGACTGGTTATGAGTCTTGGAAATACCAATGCATGTTTGAGGTTTATTTATTTATTTATTTATTTAAATGGTGGTTTGTAATAATTATTTTATTATATGGAGATATGTGAGTCATCTATGTCATTATATGTATAAGGGTCTATGTGTCCAATTCTGAGTTGTAATTTATACTCCTGAGACCCCCTCACCTACATACGAGGGTTTTTTTACAATGAAAAATATGAGTAGTGATGCACTTCATATCGAGCTATGGTGACACACCAAATAAGAGTTTGACGCATTACATGGGAAGGTGCTGCAACTCGAGTCAAAAGTGACGCAACTCAAGGTATTAACCTTATGGTCTAGGTAGATCCATTATTCACTTAATAGATCAACCATTCATATAATATCATGATCACATCATCATTTTATCATGGTTTATTATTTTTTGTATGTTTATTTTATACATGATAACATAGAATAATACAAAATCATGATCAGATAAAATAAACATTACAAGTGATGATATTTTTTATTTATTTAATAGTCATTTATGAGTGATATCACATAGAACGTGCTTATAAAATAGAAAATGATTTCATTTCATCATTTAAAAATAATAAAACCCCCAACGAAATATTAAGTCATAACAACCTTCCTTCATTTGAATTTGAACACAACCAAGTGTTCAGGGTGCTCGGTCGGTCATAGGGGAGGCTTCCTCTCAATACTAGGGGGTTATTATGAGAACAATTGGTTGAATTAACTAATTTTTTATTAATCATTAGACATATATAAATTTCTATAATTTTAGAGGAAAGTTTTGAGTAAATAAAAATATGATTTTAGAAGTTGGGACTTCACTCAACAGATCAAGGAACTTCCAATTAATGTGGTTGGTCATTCAGAATCCTACCTAAAACTGTCCAAGTAGTAGTGTAGCCATAGCTTGTAGACTATAAGGGGAATTTTAAGGATCCTTTACAATTGAATACATAAGATAAATATTATTCTGAGTCAAGTACATAGGGTTCTTAGAATTTGATAAAATAGTGTGAGACATTTAATGATTTAATTAGATAATCAAAATGTCTAAAATAGTAATCAAGATAAAAGGTAATAATATTATAGAATTTTACTATTGTAGAAAATGATAAGTTATACCATAATAAATAATGTGATAAATAATGTACAATGTAAATTTTTACACTAGAATGAGTTTCCAAGTGTAGTACAGGTTCTTGCGCACAATACTATGTTATGGGAAATTCAAGATGCTAATGTCCCCAATACATGTTAAGCTACCTCAGGAAGTGAGGGTGTAAAAATGATTACAGGAGACTCATTTATGTAGCATATGATGGTTATGTCATAATTATATCATTAATGTCTGATGTTATTTATGGTCACAACATGAGGACATGGGTGATATAACATGTAGTCTCATATCGGATAAGCTATCAAGGAGAAAGTAAAGTAAGAAATGAATAAGGTGATGATTTTAATAGACATGTGTAAATTTAAAGATGGATCACAATATTTCAATGGATCCCTTTCTCATATCATATTAACCAATTTACTCAAGTGTTGGTTTTGGTTAAAAAATTAACAATATTGATTAAACACTTAATTTCCTATAAATGTAATGTTCCCTAAGTAAAATACGAACTTAAATAAAGATTAATCTTTAATTCTTATTGTAAAAAAATTTAAAGACAATGAAAAAAAGGCTAATGGAAAGTTTCATGCTAAAGGAACCTTCAAAATGTTCTTCAAATAAAATAAGTCATTAATATGAGGTTATTTGAATTGTGTATCATGAAATAAAATAATGGATGTTTAAATTCAATAACTGAATCAATGAAGTAAGTAATCTCTTCTTTTTTAGGAATATTCATCAGTAAAATTTAATGTTTCAATCTAACTTCTTAGGTATTAAAATACAATATTCCTATTACATATATGAATTTAAATACTGTAACCATGTGTGTATAGAAACATTACTAGAAGTAAGGTGTATTCTCCAAGCGGCTGAGAAAGCATGTTGCCTAGGTCAGTGGTGAGAAGTACACGACTTCTATATTGATAAATGAATGATTCTTGTAAAACTATCATTCAGTATAACAAAACATTAATCTCATGAGTCCTTGGACACTATGAGAATTTATTCTAGTATCTAGAAATAATTTTTTTTTGTGATGTTTAATACACAACCAATAGTTCAGTGATACATGAATCATAGGAAATGCCCGAGGAATATAAAATGTAATACTTATTTACACAGTTGTGGAAAGATAATATTTGTCTGTAAAAACTAAAAGTTCACTTCGCGGATATACCCATTGTTGTATTTCGACTCATCTAAGATAAACAAATTAGTTATTATCAATTCATACACTTAGTTTTTTAAAAATTAACCTTCAAAATTAAAGGCAAGCCACAAAGATTTTGGAATTTGATCAACAAAATAGTGTTAATTATTACAAGGTTAAGATAGTGGTAAATATAGTTCATTATATTCTTTTATTTAATTAATGTATATGAATGTGAAGTATCATATTTTCATTGTCAAAGTATATGAGTTTATTTGGGTCATCTTTCCAAAGAATATCTTGATCAAGAAATCATCAGTCAATATAATGTAGCATGGAGTAATTCCTAAATACACATTACCTTATCAACATCACAAAAATGATGTTCATGAGTATGATTAATGATGAAGTCTTACATGTTAACATTGACCAAAAAACGTAGCGTGGAGTAATTCCTAAATGTACATTACCTTATCTATATCACGACATTGATGTTCTTGAGTATGATCAATGATGAAGTCTAACATGTTAGCATTGATCAAAAAAATGTAGCATGTATTAATTCCTAAACTCACATTACCTTATCTACTTCACAACATTGAAGTTTAAGAAGAGTATTGATGATAAAGTCTTATATGTTGACATTTATTAACAAAATATAGTGTAGATAATTTCCTAAATTCGTGTTTTATACATCAGAGTCATGATGTAAGTAGTATCAATGTTTCAACTTCTAGAAAATTCCATTATATTTAATGATGTTCAACGTAAATAATGGAAATATCCCATAACCATATGTTAGTTATAATGACTAATGGATATCATAATAGTTGTATTATGATGTAAATCCATTATGTCTTAAGGAAATGTTTTTTTATGCAATGATTTTGTTAGGATTTAAATAAACTTTCTTCAAGATAAATGTAAAGACCCAGAATTTCCATGTAATTTTTTTTAAATATATGGGAATTTTACGAGCCTTCAAAATTTGACGGTGCGTGATTCTGAGGCCCGGTGTGCCCATAATCAATTTCTGA
The DNA here is from genome assembly GCA_963277665.1 of Viscum album. Taxonomy (NCBI): domain Eukaryota; kingdom Viridiplantae; phylum Streptophyta; class Magnoliopsida; order Santalales; family Viscaceae; genus Viscum; species Viscum album. The sequence continues at coordinate 111,858,005 of OY728139.1, read as the reverse complement.
AGTTTTGTTCGGGTATTTTCAGTAAATATATGAGCAGGTTTTTCTAACTTTTGAATCGGTGCTCGGAATTGAAAACTGAGAGCACCGTTGAACTCGCAGTGCCGGTATTCGCTTAAGAAGACTTTCACCTCGACGGCAGTTGCTCGAGGGTGAAAGTTAGTTTTTGGGTTTTTCATGGAAATAATGAAATAAAATAAACGCATTTTTTATTTTATTTTATCTTTTATAACCACCCAAGTGGAAGTTGGAGGTGAGGACCATCACACCTTAACCTCCCATGAGAGGTTATGGTGGTAGAGCCCACCCGGACCTAACTTCCCACGAGAGGTTATGGTGTGTGGACCACCAGGGACTAAACCCCCCCAATTAATTTAGGAAAACCTCTCAACTCCCTTGTAAATGAGGGAGAGCCTCTTAACCTCTTCCACCTTGATTGTGCCAACGTACATGCCATTAATGTGCCAACCAAGTGTTTAATTATCCTTTTTAAATTTTATTCCAATGACTTAATAGATTTTATAATCTATTATTCTTGGATACCTATTATTTTAATATCAAAGGAGGAAGGAGATTTTGAGAGAAAATCTCTCGTCAATGAAGAACTAGTTTCTCTAATGAAGAACAAAGAATGCGTTCTTCCAACGAAGAACGTCGGCAAGGAGCATCTTCGACTTCTTCCACGGAAGCACCTTGCAGAAGAAAACGACGCGGGACGTCTTCAACGACCGACCTTCCCTCCTCATCGTCATCAATGAACTGACGCATGAGCTCAGGATTGGAAGTGTGCGGCGAATGTGATGAATGATGACAACTTTGTCTTCTTCCCTGCGATTTCATCGATGAACAACAAACAAAGGTAGGGATTTAATTTTATTTAAGTATGACTTATTCCCATGTTCTTCATTTCTTTCAAAACGAAGAACGAGGATGTTTTCCTTTTGTGGGAGGGTTGTTGTGCTTCGTTCTTGAGAGCCAATTTCTATCACTCTAAACGCGGAGGGTGCGGACCAAACCAATGTGGTCTGACCCCCCGCCGATCTTTATTGTGGTGTTCTTCGAAACGGAGGAAAGTGACATCAAATGAGACGAAGGTGAAGAAGGTAATGGCCACACTACCCATGGTCTCCGCAACCCGCGCCGCCCCCATGACGCTTCAGTGCCCCGGCCGAATCGGCTCCGCCGCCCCGAGCCGAACCGTGCCACCCACCGGCTTCTGTGCCACCCCTAATGCGCCACCCGACGGCCGTGCCACACGTCGGCCGCCCCGGTTCGAGCAGCGTCGTGCTCCGGCCGCGCTGCCCTCACCGGCCATGCCGCCCTCTCCGGTCGCACTGCCTCGCTAGCCGCACCGCAACCTGGTCGTGCCGCCTTGCTGGCCACGCCGCCCTCTCCATTCGTGCCCTCACGGTTCCCCGACCGAACTGGCCCCATGCCCCAGACTGAGAAGCCCTCACGGCACCTCCAAACCGAGCTGCCAACATGGTGCCCTCTGAGTTGAACCACCCTTGCACCGACCCGTGCCCGGTCCGCGCCCTCGCGGCCCTCCGCGACCCCTCACGGCCAGCTAGGTTGGGCCCAGCGGGCCTGGACGAACCTAACGGGATGGCCCTCCTAACAGGTCGGCCCAGACCCAACGGGTTATGCTGGGTCGACCCAAACTAGGTCAACCCAGACTGGGTCGGGCCGGGTCGGTCCGACCGAGTCAGACTAGACCGAGGCCCCCTTCGACCCTTTACTTTCTTTTGGCCATATCTTTGGCACTAGACGTCCGTTTGACGAACTGTCAGCGATGATGATAATATGGGAGCATGACCGGACCAAACCGAGGCCCCCTTCGACCCTTTCTTTTGGCCAATATTTTTTTCTCCATCCACATAGAATATTTTATATCTTTAAGATACCCCTATTTGGTAACAACTCAATTTACTATTCAAAAATGAGTCATTTTATTCTATAATACAATAATTTTTTCTTTGGTGTGATATCATTTAAAGAAAAATTCTTGTGTTTTTTTTATATAACACTTTTCTTTTGTTTATATCCTAAAGAAAACACACTATTATTTCACATTTTTTCTTCATTTTTTGTAAACTCTCCCAATAAGTTAATGAATTATGCTAGATAGGATTATATCATCACTCATCATTACGGTGAATCTATTTATTGCAATCCTTGCATAAATTTTATTGAAATTCAAACCATTTTTGATGGATAGATTTTTTTGTCTTATGTAAACTATTATTATAATCAATAAGTTTTCTTTTAATTTTATATCTTATCCCATAATTTAGGCCATAAATAATTTCCAGGAATTGACATATTTCTCAAACATTCAACAGAATAATTCCAAAACATTCAATTGAACTAATAATTACCTATAAATCTTCTTCCTTTTCCTTTAGTTTCAATTTAGATAGATTTAACTCCTTGTTATTTTTGGAAAACACATATGTTATTTTGAGCTTATTTTATAGAGTATCCCTTCTTACACATGATTAATTACACCCTATATATATTGGTGAATATCCTAGAATTTATCTCACCCACACATACATAGATTCTAAAATATAATAAATATTAGAAGTTGAAATATACTTAATAAAAAGATAAATTTATAGGACCAATATATTTCAAAAGACTTATCATTAGATTATCTCATGATAATCTTTTACAAGATATAAGTCTTATACGAAAAATAATCTCATTCGAATGGTGAATGATAATATCCTTTATCTCAAATATTTTTGAAGACCTGGCTTGACCAATTTCTAAATTTGATACATTGACTTCAAGATCAAGGAATTTCATATTGAGGATATTTTTATCATCCTCCATTAATCCAATTAAGTATTCACATTCATTTTAATCCTCACAATCTAAAATTCATGATTCTTGATAACTTTTTTAAATGAATTATCAAGTTAAATAATTATTTTTAATTTCATATCTAATTGGTCATCCTTGACAACATTAAAATATTTATGAATTTATACCAAAGTATGGATCACTTCTCTATGGAATATACTTACTGTATTTTTCTCATAAATGTTAAATTTAAATGGATATTCAACCATGGATAATTTTTCTTTATTTACCATTAATGATTGCTCATTTTCTATCACTTATTTTATGAGAGTTTCTCTATTTCAACTAGGCTCCTATTGAGTTTTTAATATATTTTATATATAATAAAATTTTTGAGTAATTGTCAAATATCTCCAAGATAAACTCAAAAATATAATTGAAAAAATCATTTGTAACGTTATTAATGCAATCCTTAACTAAATTTCATAGGTTTTAAACTGATTTAGAGGATCTATCCTCTTCAAATTTAGAAACATATCCTTAAATTTGATGATTCTTAATACATTTTTCAGATGAATTGAATATTTTTCTATATTTAATTAGTGATGCTTACTTCTTTTACTTTGAATAATTCCATGACTTCTAGACATGTTTCTTCTATCTGTTCTTCATGGTTTTGGTTGAATTTTTATGTCATTATAGATAGTTATAGGAACTATTTTATCTATCTGAGGAAATTATAAATCATCTTTAAATATAAACTTCATATATATATATTATAAAAAAATAATGAAAATATATCTAATCATAAGAAACCTAGTTATATTTGAAACAACTTATTGAACCTGTCACGGACCGTCCCAGGTCGACCCTGAATCGATCACCTGAGTCAGCCCATGACAAGTCCCAAGAGGTGTTCCCAATCCTCCTGGGTTGGAGACAAGTGCCAAGGGCATCAACAGAGTGACGATGGGAATTATTTATCTAAATAATAATAAACAGAAGCATAAGAATAATAATAAAGCATCCCCAAAAGTAAATAAACTGAAAAAATCAACTAAGTAAGAACTGAAAAGAAACACTAACCGGACCTGACAGCCACTAAACTTTACATGACCCTGTGGGTCACTCTCTAATCCCAAGACACAACATCACCCATGGAGATCAACATCAAGATGAAACCTACACCTATGAATAAAAACAATAATGAAGTATAGGCGTGAGTATTAAAACTCGGTAGGTATTCCCAAGTAATATATTCCCAATAAACCTTTAAATAAAGTAACATTAATTTCCGGTTTGAACTACAATATATAAAAGTAAGCTTTTCACACATTCATTCCTTTAAATAAAATCACGGTCCATTTCCCTTTTGACCATTAAAAACCATAATCTTTCCAAATAAGGAACCATATGAATTTTTTTAAAAGAGACATGACATTTTAATTATAAAGGGGAGAGTGAGTATAAAACATTTCCAAAACCATTTTCCATAACCATTTAGAAACACTATCATTTTATCTATAAACCACACTATTCCAGAAGTAAGCTCAAAAATCATTCAACATGGAAAATGGAAAATAACACACAAGAGTATCTAGATAACAATTAATCAAAACATTTGTTCAAATGTACATTGGTGAAACATAAGAGCTCGTGAATAGTCTAGAACATGTTAATCATGTGATTCATCCCGAAGGAATTACCTACTCAATGATGTCATAATTCCCTAATGCCCGACTGTCGCCCTACCTGGCCTGGTCGAGGGGCCCAATCCCATAGCAATAGTATTATCAAAACATCATTATTCTATGGGACACTAGCCAGTGCGTAATCTAAACTAGTGCAGCAATCATTCATAGAAAATTCACTTACTATGATAGGTTCCCATGTCAATATGTATAACCAAAGGTTGATTCATTTGATGCCATCCAAGCATCAAATCACATAGACATATATATATATACACACAACATGCATCACCCGAGTCACCCCAAGTAATATTTCCCTCACCTTTCTACAATTTGATCACAGGGGAGTCCTACATAGTGGACCCCCATAATATCCAACTCAACTAAAGAGAGGGGGCCACATCCAAGGAGTGTTTTATTGAGATAACTAGCTTCACAAAAGTGCCAACTCATCCTCACATGATTTTTCTCATGCCAAACAATTTCTTAAAGATCCACACACACACCATTTTGGAAACCAGGAATGCACTTGGAAACCCATTTAAGAAACCCAATTCAATGCTTTAAATCTGAAGCATGTTTATAAGGGCCCAATGGTAATTTCCAGAAACACTAATAAGCACATTTAATAAAATAGTTTCATGAAATTCAAATACACAGAGGGTATTACTTTATTTCACAATAATAAATTATTATAAAAACCATAAATTTATAACTAAAATTAAATAAAGGTTTGAAATGAAAGAAACCAATAATTATTTAATTTAAAGGAAAATGCATAGGGAAACCTACCTCAAAAGGGAGAAGACCAAGACGAACAATTCGGCACCCAACACCCTTGACGAAGACTGCCCCACAATTGAGCACACATACACTCCTATATATATACCCCTTAATACAATACACATATTCCCCACACCGTGAGGGAATATGTGTAAGGATGATTTAAATAAATAGTTATATGTACCTATGTATGTCTGTACAACCCTTAGAGAAGACATTGAACAATCTAATTAACCCAACAGAGAATCGAAGATTACTAAAAACTCTAAATAAAATTGAAACAATAAAAATGGGTGGAAGAAATCAACCAAATCCATGGTCCAAAACACTTTATAAAACCTTAAATAAACCTGGATCATTTCAAAAACATGACTTTCACCATTCAAAACCATCAATAATTGATATTGTAAAAAAATGAAGTTCACATGTCAAATATTTCATTTTCCTTCAAAAAATATTTCCAAAATCATTTCCACCTTAAGATCCCTTAAAAAAGGTTCGCACCCACCAAACAACCCTCAAAAACATTTTCATGAAATGCCACACCAAGACACTCAAATAAAACATAGCCAATTTATGAAAAAAAACCCAAACCCAATAAATGTGCATGTAAAACCCTTCAAAAATGTATTTCGCATCACTCAAACAATATAATAATCCATTTACACAATTTATAAAACCCATTCAAGAAGAAATACAAGATTTTACACTGAAAATACACACACAATTTCATGTGAAAAATCATGCTCAACCCAATTGATCATCAAATCCTCTAAAAAAACATTTACACCACACCATTTAAGTATATAACTAGACAAAAGTAATTAAATATAAAAATAAAATACAAAGAGGGTAAAATAAATCAACCTCAAAGGACGGAGGATGAACCGAAGTGGATAGAAGTGCTTCACCTTTGGTGGAAGACACTGAAACCCACATGAGGAAGACCTGAAAAACCCATCGCACACCCTAAAATGGAAACAATTATCAAAACCCAGTCAACTAATGACCTAGGGTTCGACCAAGAAAAACAAATTGAAGAAAGAAAATCATGTTGAAGGAGGTGTCGGCGAGGTCGCGCAGGGAGAGGCCGGTTGTGGTCAAGGATGCAGAGAGGGAGTTTTGCTGGGAGGAGGGAGCGATGTCGGATGTCTGGGGAGGGGGCAGGCATTGCACGACTGGAGGAAGGGGCGGTTCGGCTACATTGTGAGGCAGGGCGGAGGGGGAAGGCGACAGGAAAAAGTGAGGGGGAATAGTTTAGGGATTTCATTTTTTTTAATTAATCCTATTTTAATTTTATTTCAATTGATTTAATTTTTTAAAAAAACATAAACTCAAAAATGAATAAAATTTAATTGAAACTAAAAAATAAATAAAATAACCGTGAAGTTTTAGTTCAAGGTGTGATAATTCTCCCCACCATGACACTTTATGCCCCTAGAAAGTCCCAAGAGATTCAGTTGATCAAAACCATAGAAATGATGATGTTTAACCAAGGAAAAACCTGAAAAATTAAAGACCAAAGAACCAACACTCATTTTCATTCAGACCCCGAAACTGCGGATTTCAAAAAAAAGTTATGAGACCACGCTCAAAAGAAGCTACACCTCCAAGGAAGACATAACAAAAGACCACAGATCTCGAACAAACAATGAAGAGATTACAAAGAAGAGTCTCAATCTTTTTTAAACACAATACAACAAGGAACACCCCGACCCCTAACACAAAAACCATTGAAGAAACCAATCATGGCATGTTCAGGATCTCTACGAGCATCCATTACAAGACCCACAGTCCAAGACAACCAACTACTACGGTCGGGGTCGAGCAAAGAGAAAACAAGGAAATGCTCAGCTAAGAACACTTGGACGATGGATTCATAATGAGCTCATCTTGTGGGGGTCTCCCCACCATATGGGGACTCTATACAAGCATTTATTTCAGAATCAAGAATAACTCTTGAATAGTAATGAAGTCCAGAAAAACCCAAAGAAACAAAACAGGGGACAAGAAACACCACCCTTCTACATCAGCAACATTAAAAACAGTACAAAGAAATTCCTATTAAAAAAGTTCGAGAAGGACCTGCAACATCATTATTCACACCCAAAATAAGACAAAACCACATATTACATTAATTACAACAAAAAGGGAATTTGCAACAAAATAAAAGCTTCGGTTTGTGCTTGCGTCAATGCTACGTTCATCTAACTAAGCTAAAAGGTTATCCCAGGGAGTGGATTTCGCCCCATGTCACTTCTGGGCGCCACCCTGGAAAAATATTTGCAAATGACCTAGACAGACACATATACTATAGATCTTAGGCACTTCACGAGAAGAAAACTTCTTATGCCCCATCTTCCCTCACAAAAAACATAACCAGTACTTCCTCTCGGGTGAATCTAGTGAGGTGGAAAACAACCGCCTTTTTGTACATCTTCTCAACTGACCAGACGTTGCTAAATTATCTTTAACTTGAACAGACCGCCTCGTGACTTCTTCATAATCATCAGGGAATGAAGGCACATCTAGAAGAAATTCTGATCGGAGAACCCTTTCAAAGAATCGGGCTTTCAAAAATTCATCCTTGTAAAGGTTTGGTAGATACGGAACTAGCTCAGCAAATCTCTTAGCATACTTCAACACTGTTGAATTTACCTGCTCGAGACCATACAACCTCAAACCTATCAGTATCATCACGCCTTCAGGGAAATATTGTTGGATGAACAAGTCTTTAAAGCATTACCAAGAGTAATTCTTCTGTGGTTTGGCCTGAAGAACGGATTTCCAACATTTCTGACTTAGGCCTTCCAACGTAAATGTGGAAGGCTCCATCTTGAGAAGTTTGGCAGATTCCAGCCAAAAAACGATCTCCTCTATATTTCACACCCATTCCTCAGCTTTCCCTAGTTCTGATTGCCCAAGGAAATGAGGAGGGTTCGACTCTTGGAACCTCTAGATGAACTCCTGATATTGAGATCCACATGACTCCATATCTGAAATAGAAAAACCAAACGTATAAAACACATCTTGGTCAAATTAAAGGCACATAGTAAAAGAACTGCCCGCAGATGCTTCTCAAAATCCCTTAGAACTCAGTGGGGACAAAACCTGAAAATAAGAATCACACAACCAAATCAAAACATATCATAAATCAAAATTCCACATCTCATTTTCAAATCAACAACCCAATCTAAAAACATGATTTCAATCACACCCCCAACACATCAAACCAAAAGTCCAAAAAGGAAAACACCAAAAGAAAAAAGGAAACATCACACACTCACACCTTTTAAAACCTTGAAATCCACCATTTTGAAGAACATTTTCAGAAAGCATAACAAGACATATGAACCAATCACCCGTTATTGGTATTCCCTTTATCCCCACATATATACACTCTTTTTATAGATAAAGCACTCACCCATATATATCAATAACCATACATTAACTACATAAATACATCTGTATACATATATGTGAGAACTCATAGGAATACCAAGATTCAGGTAAAAGAAACATTATCACTTTCAAAACCACTTTAAAAATACCTCATCCAATTTTTTTATACCACACATCATCGTCAAAGAAAAGCATTTTCAAATTCCACATTAATTATCCAATTTCACATTTCTCAATACCCTTGAGAAACCTCCAAAACATTTTCCAAAATAACTCCCATTTTTAAAACAACCCCTTTCACTCTCAAAAAGATTCAAAGTTTTGGTTTTGGAAATATCATTTTTGACCAACCAATCATCACTTTGTCAAACCAAACATCATTTTAAAATCTAAACAACACACCCTAAAACCATCCCAGCCAACATTAAGTAAAAACTAAAGAAACCTACCATTCAACGGGTCAAAAATCTCAAAATCTCAAAAGGATCCAAAATAATACACCATGGGAAACTAGTATCAATGGGTGACTTAACCATATGGTTGGCGGCCATATTCCAATCAAACCACCATCATGGAGAGTCCTTCGAGACCACATCCCCAGCTCCACATGGATTTACATGCCCTGTGAACTCACTGAGACAAATGATCCAACTATCCTTTCATTTCCCCAAATACCAATCAACCCACAAGAACCAAATAAACCAATAAAAACCCAACTTCCCATGGTAACTCAAGGTTCGGCCTAGAAAGTGTTGGCCAGACACTCCCCAGAACCTACACCCCAAGCTCGGACAATCCTACTCCATCTACATTGAAAACCCAAATAACAAAGGGAGCTCTAAAATCTAGGTCCTCTAAAGAACCTATGCACTGATACCATTTTTTCACGAACCAGCTTAGGTCGACCCTAAACCAGTCACCCGAGTCGGCCCACGACAAGGCCCAAGAGGGGTTCCCAATCCTCCTAGGCTTGCTACAGGAACCAAGGGCATCAACAGAGTGATGATGGGAACGATTTCTCCCAATAATAATAAACAGAAGAAGCTGAATAATAATAAAGTAGCACCAAAAGTAAACAAACTAAAAAAATCAACTAAGACATAACTGAAAAGAAACACTAACTGGACCTGACAACCACTAAACTCCACATGACCCCATGGGTTACTCTCCAATCCCAAGACAAAACATCACCCATGGTGATTGAGATCAAACTGAAACCTGCACCTGTGACTAAAAATAAGAATGAAGTATAGGTGTGAGTATTAAAACTCAGTAAGTGTGCCCAAGTAATCTATTCCCAATGAATTACCTTTAAATAAAGAAACATTAATTTAATTTTTGAACTAAAATATATAAAATTATGATTTTCACACATTTTTTCCCTTTAAATCAAATCACAGTCAATTTCCCTTTTTACCATTCAAAACCAAAATCTTTCCAAAGAAGGAACCATATGTTTTTTTTAAAAGAGAGATGGAATTTTAATTATAAAGGGGAGAGTGAGTATAAATCATTTCCAAAACATTTTTCCATAATCATTTAGAAACACTCCCATTTTAACTATAAACAACACTATTCCAGAATCAAGCTCATCAATCATTCAACAAGGGAAATGGTAAATAACACACAAGAATATCTACCCAACAATGCATCAAAACATTTGTGCTAATAGACATGGGTGAAACCTAGGAGCTTGTGAATAGTCTAGAACGTAATATAAATGTGACTCATCCTGAACACATTCCCTACTTAAGGATGTCAAAACTCCCTAACACCCAACCCTCACCCTACCTAGCCCGTTCGAGGGGCCCAATCGCATAACAATAATAATAACAAAACATATCTCTGCTATGGGCCACTAGTCAGTGTGTAATCTAAACTAGTGCAACAATTCTTCAAAGAAAATTCACTTACTATGCAATGTTCCCATGTCTAAATGTATAAAAAAAGGGTGATCCAACTGATGTTAGTCGAACATCAAATCACATAGACACATATCTATATATATACACACCACATGCATCACCATAATCACACCCAAGGAATATGTCCCTTGCCTTTCTACCATTTGATCACAGGGGAGTCCTACACAGTGGACCCCCATAATATACAACTCAACTTAAGAGATGGGACCACATCCAAGGATATTTTTTTTGAGATAAATAGCTTCAAAAAATTTCCAATCGGGCCTCACATGATTTTTCTCATGCCAAACCATTTTTTAAAGAATCACATGCACACCATTTTGGAAACCAGGAATGCACTTGGAAACCCATTTAAGAAACCCAATTCAACACTTTAAATCTGAAGCACATTTATAAGGGCCAAAGGGGTATTTCTAGAAACACTAATAAGCGCATTTAATAAAATAGTTTCATGAAATTCAAATACACATAGGGTATTTCTTTACTTCACAATAATAAATTATTCTAAAAACCATAAATTTCTAACTAACCTTAAATAAATGTGTGAAATGCAAGAAACAAATAATTCTTTAAATTAAAGTAAAATTCATAAGGAACCCAACCTCAAAAGAGAGTGGACCAAGACGAACAATTCAGCACCCGACACCATTGACGAAGACCACCCCACAATTGCACACACATAAAATCCTATATATATATACCCCTTAATCCAATACACATATTCCCTAAACCATGAGGGAATATGTGAAAGGATTATTTATATATATATATATATTTAGGTATACATACCTATGTATGTGTGTAAAACCCTTTGATAAGATACCTACCAATCTAATTAACCCAAAAGTGAATCAAACTTTACCAATAACTCTAAATAAAATTGAAACAATAAAAATGGGTGGAAGCAATCAACCAAATCCATGGTACAAACCCCTTTGTTAAACCTTACATAAACTAAGATCATTTTGAAAACATTAATTTCAGCATTCAAAATCAACTACAATTGATATTGAAAAATAAAAATAAAGTTCACATGTCAAATATTACATTTTACTTCAAAAAAATATTTCCAAAATCATCTTCACCTTAAGTTCCCTTAAAACAAGGTTCTCACCCACCAAACAACCTTAAAAACATTTTCATGAAATTCCACATCAAGAAACTCACATAAAACATAGCCAATTTCTGATAAAAAACCTGAACCCAATACATGAGCATGTGAAACCCTTCAAAAATGTATTTTTCATCACTCAAACAATATAATAAGCCATTTACACAATTTATAAAACCCTTTCAAGAAGAAAATAAATATTTTACACCTAAAATACACACACAATTTAATGCATAAAATCATTCCCAACCCAATTTCCCACAAAATCCTCTCAAAACAACTTTTAAACCACACCATTTAAGTATAGAACAAGAAAAAAATAATTAAATATTCAAATAAAATACAAATAGGTTAAAATAAATAAACCTCAAATAACAGCGGATGAACTGGAGTGGACCGAAGAGTTTCACCTTTGGTAGCGGACGCCGAAACCCACATGAGAAAAATATGGGAGGCCCACTGCACACACTAAAAATTGAAGAAATTATCAAAACCCGGTAAACCCATGACCTAGGGTTTGACCAAGACAAAAATTGAAGAAAGAAAAATTTATCGAATGAGGTGTCGATGAGGTCACACCAGGATAGGAGGTCACCAGAGGTAGAGGCCGTGAAGAGGGAGGTTTTCCGACAGGAGGGAGCGTAGTCGGATATCCAAGGAAGGGGGACCAGTGTCACATGACTGAAGGAATGGGGTTCGGCCACGTCACGAGGCAATGGGTGGAAGGGGAGAGGTGATGTTCAAAGTTGGGGGGAATAGTTTAGTGTTTTCATTTTTTTTCTTAATTAATCCTATTTTAATTTTAATTCAATTGATTTAATTTAAAAAATTAAGAAACTCTAAAATGAATAAAATTTAATGGAAACTCAAAAAAAACTGCAAAGTGTTGGGTCCGGGTGTGACAGAACAACAATAGGATTGTGTAGTTGCCTCAGATGTGGGTTGAATCAATGTGACTTTTTTACTAAATTATTTTATACTTCTAAATTTTCCTCTCAATATTCAAACCTATTTTATTTGTTAAGATAATATATAGGTCAGTATATTATTTCCCTCAACACATTCACATAACACACTTGAACAAAAGTAATAAATCATAGAATTTGTTTTACGATGTTTGATCCCAATGTGTGAAACTACTCCTTGTTTCATTTAAGTTATTTTTTAGATAAAGATATCCACTATATTACACAAGTGAGTAAATTGACCTCTCTCTAAAAAATTCATTATTATCTCCCAATGGGTTCTTTATATTGTCTCCTTACATTTTATAGTCTCCCAAATGGATCTTTATATTGGCTCTCTATAATGTACAATGGGTCCCAACAATGAACTCTAGAAAACTATTTTTAAGCTTTTATAGATGTCATTATATTGTTGAAATAAGATATTATTCCTCACAAATAGTTCTTAAACTATCAATATATGCTCTAAAATAGTATCATACACATCAACTTTATTCTACAACTCTATATCATTATGATATTAAATCTCAACAAGTTATCAACTCCTAGGAGTCTCAATACATATTACCAATAGAATCAGTGCACTAGTCAGTTTCTCTCTTAACTCTTATATTATTAATATAAATTGTTATATATAATATAGATATATCATAGGGATTATTATTATTCTTATTCTTATTCTTATTTTTCTTATTATTATTATTATTATATGACACAAGGATATCATCAAAAAGGTCCTTAAGACTCCTTTATTGTTTTATAATTATTCTTTCTTGATGTACAAGTTTTTCTCTCCCTGAATGTCATCGGATTCCCTCTTTGATACTATGGTTATTTTTTAAATTCATTATCAATTCAAAATAGATGCTTTATCTTTTTATTTATCTTCTAATTATATCTTATATAGTATGATTTTTTTCAAATAAATATGGAAATATCCCTTGAATAATTAAAACATGGTATTCTTATTTAAACTAGTCAATTTTATCCTCGATAAATCCTCTAACTCTTTTTTCTCAAATACTTGTGAAAGATATCTCCATTAAATTTTATAGGAAATTAGATTATTCTTTTTCAAATATTATACAAAAAAAACAATAAAAATCCATATCTTCATAAACAAATGCGACCTATATTCACAATGAAACACATATTTCATAGTGTAAGTGGATTATCACTTTTCTCCTAATAAAGTTGGTTGAGAAGTTGAATCTCACATCACCGAGTGGTGATAACCTATGATTCTCATTCATTTGTTCTGTTCAATGTGTCTACCTAATAATGGTGTTTATGTGACTAAGTTCACATAAGAAGATTTACCTGGTATGTTTTCTCATATAAGATCATAATATGATCTTCATCTACTTCATGTTTCATAGTCACCAAGGCAGGGTCATTCTCTTCATAGTGTAGATACATATCAAAATGAAAAACCATCTTCATCTTATATCTCATCATCATACTATTTCTATAGAGTGGTCTTCTTATCCATAGGATGAAGATCACTTTTTATTATTCATATTGAATCATAATTCCCCTTTCAATAATTGGGATGTTTATTCCACTGAAGAATAAATTTTAGAATCAATTGATTTACATCTTCTAGAACTATATTATAGAACTCTAGGATCCTCATATTTTCAAACAATAAAACTTATATATGAAATATAATTTCTTAAATATCACAGTGTGATATCTAAATATATTCCACATTAGATAGTATTCCTTAAATATTGCATATGGTTTATTTACTTTTCTAAACCACCATCTCCTTGACTGATTAAATTAATATAAGAAGTGGTTATTCTTAGGTATTATAGTGAGATTCTAGACTTAGACACCTTTCCTATAACAGATACACATACATAATATTTTTTAAATTCAAAGATATTACATAATTTTTATACTTGGATTCACTTTCAGTAAAAAAAACCTTATGTATCATATATAAAAAGTTTTATATCTAGTGTAAACTACATACACTTTTCAAAATATCAATTTCTAAAAAAATACACATCCAATTCCTTTTCCATATTTCTAGATGAAAACTAAATAAAACATATATATCATCCCTATACAACCTTATATATACTATGAAGTTAAATACATAGATAATTATTTTATTCTAAGGAAAACCAAACATATGAAGTGCCTTTTTCAATATTCCATCTTTCACTCATAATTCCAAAACATATAAAAATTATCTTAAAACATATTTTATGCATCACAAGGAATCCCCAATCACTTTAAAAACACTTATAAATAAGTAAAATGACACTAGAACTTATCATTGTATCCAAAACTCTTCAAACTCATTTCTAAAGTATTTTATAAACATATAATAATTCATCTTGAATCCATCAATGTATATTCATGGAAATATTAAATCTAGATTCAACCACGTCCTTCTTAAAACATCAACCAATTTATATTCCCCATATATTTTATCATCCAAAATTCTATATAATATAGGGATGGTTTCTCAAGCTTCTAGGCATCCTTCATATACATTTAACCCAAGATCCCTGAGCCATTTTAATATCCATATTCTCCAATCCCATTATAATCCTATTGTAGATAGTAGATATTTTAACTATATTCAATATAATTTTTCACTCAAATTCACCTAACCTCAATAATCGTCATATTTCTAGGGGATGATTTTATGAATCTGTTTATTCAAGAAATACAAATAGTAACTTCCCAAAATCCTTACCTAATATTATTAAGGGTTTCATCTCAAATTCCATTAAAAATATATGAATATATATTTATGATAGAATAGAAGGTAGATTTAACTCATGTGCTCCAATGGAAACTCCCAAGTTTCATGTCACTCCTACATTCATTGGGAACTTATTAAATACCCCACACAAATTTATAGTTTAACTTCATAATTAAATTATTATAACATGAAAAAAAATACAATCACCATAATCTATTGGTCTCTTCACAAAATTATTACCATTATGGTTGGGGAAAATATATTCCTAAGAGAGTGAAATTAAAATGTATCTCATAAATATTTTTCAATTCCTATACTATCAATACCAAGAAATGAATATTAAAATTTATAATAGACTATAATTACTATATCCCCAAGAACCTCTAATTTTCCTCATTTTTTCTTTTAAATTTCAACTAAAGAGGAAAAATAACATATGAAAATTTTAATACAACTCAAGGTTCTTCTGAGTATTATTTTATCCTGAGAATATAATGATCTTATATATCATTAATATTGATATTTTTTTATCTTTAATTTTAATTATTTCTAAAAATTAGTAGTATTTATTGATGAAAAGTCTATGAATTGGTTTACTTTTGGTTTATTTTAAATCTCAATGTTGAGTAAAATATTTTTTGAGTTTAATTCAATGTATATTCAGATTTATTTGGATGATATATTTCTAATTTTTTATTTATTGAATAATATTTATGCTAGGAATATATTTCACACATAAAATATCAATACTTTAGTTGGCTATTTAATTTTCTTATGATTCCCTAAGGTATGAATATTCCCTATATAGTGGGAGTATTTTGTGGACAGTGGATAATTTATTTTTGATGAAGTGGTATGTAGTATGACATGAAAGTTCATTATAAAAGAATAATTTTTCTTTAATATATGTGAAAAATTATATTTAGGTTTCCTTCATGCTGGAATTTTTAATTATTTTTCATGACACTCAGATTTTGAGTAGAAAGATACTATAGTGGTTGGTAATATTGAATTGTTGTTATATATCTACTTTTTTTATGTTGTGATTTTTAATTTATAGTTTATTATTTTGAATTTTCTTTATTTCATCTTGGATGAATATTTTTTATGCCTTAGTCAATGGTTTAAGGATAATTATTTTGATGTTTTTCTAAATCAACGGTTGATCGATCTGGATTTTGTATGAATTTTGGATATTTTTTTCAATACATGATATGAGGTTGTTTCGCTTTCATTTGATGTTATACTAGTTCACATAATTATGCACTAATTATATTTTATGACTAGGAAACCTATATGTTGTTTTATTTTTATTTTATATTATTTTCAATGGAATGTTTTCCCCATCAATAATTAATTATTACTTCTTCTTACTAAAATATTTTTATTTTAATAATATTGTAGGGAATAAGGTTTTATACGCAAGATATTAGGTTTGGGATTCTAATTATAAATTAAAACTTAATCAATGAATGGTGGTTAATTAGAAACCTTAAATCCTGAAATCACCATACATTGAAAATTAAATCATGTATAACAAAAATAATTAACCAAAAATTGAATCTTTTATAAATGAATACCATTTTGTGCATCTTCAATACCAATTATTAATGAATATCTTTAAGAGATAGTCAAGAGAATTCCTCCTCCATGGTCTATCCATGGTATGAATCTAATCACCTAATGCTCAGGTGGGATCCTTCTTATATCCACAATACACTAGTACCCTGTAATATAGAGGAAAAATGATAGATCTTAAAGTATGGGAAAATTAGTAGGATCATGGGAACATACAAACACACCATCTAAACAACAATGGACCCTTATATAGCCCTTAGAATATTACCAAGATTTTATTCATTAAATCATACATTACATAACATATGAGCTAACACATCAGTATTTAAGTAATTAATCATATAGACACATGATTTATCCTCCCATTTGTTTCATATTATGAGAAATTTACTATTAATGATAACATTTATAAGAGAATATTTACCATTTAATGTTTTTCTACCAAGATAAGCATAAGAAGTGACAGTAGTCATGAAAAATAATTATAGCAGTACGATATATAAAAAGTAGTGGCTATGATATCACTATATATAAGTTCAATTAAAAATTACACTATGGAACACAATAAAATGAAGTAAATTATAATAAACACATTGGATTGGGGAATTGACCATGCAACCTACCCCCCCCCCCCAAAACCCTTACCACCCCACCACCAACAGTGTGACATTGTATCATAGCCAACAACCTTCCCAAATAAAAACATATAAAATTATTTGTATTTATATATGTCATATAATATGACATATTTATATCATACCTTATGATATAGTCCAAAACACATCATATGTGTTAATTATTTTGGGCATATCTTCTTAAATCTCCAACATAAACTAAAGTCCCGTTGGCTTAGTTCCATTTCACCTTGTATTTTATCATATAGAATAACTTAAGAAACCATATCCAAACCCCTTTTGGATATTTTGAAAAAACTATTAATTTTTTTAACACTTTTGAAATGTTATAATAAATTTTATTTTGTATAAAATCATATGAAATATCTTTTCAATACCCATCTAAAAAATTCTTTTTGGATAAACTCTAAAACACTTTTATATGGCCTCTCTGAGTTTCATAAAACTTGATCGCCAGTAAGTGACCAAAATGTGTGACCACACTAGACTTTGTAGCCATGAAAAAAAAATATGAATTCTTGAATTCATTATTTTATACAAAATAGTGAACTCTACCAAAGAATCAGTAATAATTAAGCTGTAAATGGATTTTGTGTAATCTCTACCAAGAACATGTATCTTTAGTCATGTCTCCACCAGTTAAATCATATTCAATTCTGCATTTTCATATGATTCCTTTTTCTATGACATATGGTAACCAAAAGAAACATAGTATGTTAATCATGTTTAATTACTCATGCATTATTGATTTTATGAGTATAGACTAACCAATTCAATGAATACATCACATGTCATTCATTATGCCTAAAATTCCATTTAATGATGGTTATTTTAGTGTTTAGCAGTTGCTTGAAACACCATGAAATGATTTGTGGTTATTTTTCAAAATCACCATGATTTCTAGTCTTGGGGATTATTTATTGACCCTTTTCAAAAACCGTTGTCAATCATTTCACTATGGTTTTTTAGCTGTGGTTTTTTATTTTTTGCAGCAATTTTCTATTAATAATTTTTGTAACACAAATTTTTTTAAAAAAAATAAGGTCACCATTTAAAACTGTAGATAAATAATTTGTGGTAGATTCAAAATAATATTTTAAAAAATTAGCAATGTTAATTCCATTTGACCCATGCCCAACTCCAGCATTCCTAATCCAGGCCTACTAGACCCAGCCCAACCCCACCCCCTTGGTGAAGAACCACCCTAAACTCACAATATCCCATGCCCACCCCCTAGGACCAAGACCACCCCAACCCCAGACTAGACATGTCTTCCCACATGCTAGGTCCACCACACACCAAACCACCAAAACATGTATGATCCACACTAGGAAATTAAGCATATATATGTATAGGTTGATATTTTAACCCGTTACCATTTAGTTATTCTATAAATAATTTACCTCCCCACTAATCCATTAATTCTTTACTAAATAATATTTAATATTATTATATATATAGATAAATAAATTTAAATAGATATATCTTTGTACAAATATTTATTTATAATTTATAAATACATATATATATATATAATTATATTTCCTTCAAATCAATAATTTCTATTACATAATGAATTTTTATCCATTAGTAGGAAATAGTGATAGGAATTAACACCAATATATAACCTAGTAAAAGAAAAAAAATGAGTAAATACAATAGATCATGAAAAAAAAAGGGGATCATCTATATTTCAAATTCAATTTCCTAATATCAACCTAGGGGATAATATATATGTTCCCTTTAATGTTAGTAGTAATGAAATCCATGGACGCCACATTTTCATCATAAGATAAAAGTTATATATATATTTTTTCATAAATAAAATCAACGTAAACAGTAAATAATTTTTTAATATTACCTATAAGGAATCAAGGAATTCTTAGTTTCCCCGATTTAGATTGAAACTTGAGAGACAGGACTATCTAATTGTTCCTTGGTTTAATATATTATTACTATAATATTTTAGAAATTATTTTAGAAAATTTTATTTATCAATTCAAATAAATTAAGAAAAAATGATAAGTACCTCAATAATTGTCCTACTATGTCCTTATATTTGTATTTTTAATGTTTGGGTTCCTAATCAACCTTAGTTTACAAATATACTGATTTATTATTGGACTTGGATTTAAAATCCATTATAGTTGAGACTTATTCCTCCTTTTCTCTTACACATTCATTTATAAGATAATTTTTATAAAGAACCCTGAAACATACTTACCCACCCATATACTAGTCATCAATAAAGGTGGTTTGGAATATTCCTTAAACATTTAGGATTTCATACCTTTGTTGACTGAATACCCTCATAATTCCAACCCTCCTTTCTTACCATTATTTTTACCCAAACAAAATAATTTTTTATTTATTATATCCTCATCCCAATCAAAGTAATATAAGGATCCTCAAACCCTTTATTTTCATAACAGGAACCTTCAAGAACTTCCCCTGAGAGGTCCTCTTGAATCCCATTGTAAGCTAACTCGGTACAGACCTTATTCCTTTTACATCTAGGAGATATTAACATCCTTTCATTTTATTTATAATTATAGATAACATCTTCATATAAATGTATATAGAAGTTTTATAAGATAACTCTAGGGTATTTCACCTGCACATTAGTCCCTAACAAAATCAAGGTCCCAAAAAATCTCTCAAGAATCCTAGGAAAATAACTGATTATTTATTTTACCTTTATCTCACCCTGTTGGGTGGTTCCATCAGCATTTCTAACACCATAAATTTAAAAATCATGAGTTATACCCTAAAAATTAGTATAATTCTCCTTCATTTGATCTCCAAAAATCCTACCATGTATGCTATAGTAAATATTCCCTTCATCCATCACCTCTTACAACATCATGGATATCTTCATATATTTTTTTTAATAACCTCGCATCCAAGGTAAATATCCTATCTAGGGGAAGAAGGAGCTTTTATTATCTTGGTATAATGGGGTTCAAATCTAGAAACACTTCTTCTACATATGTTAACATACCATCTATCAGTCTTAAAATTTCCTCTCCATCCATTGAATTCTCATTCAAAACTAGATCAATGGGAGACATATGTATCTTTTTTTCGGCATTCCCATGAAGATTCATTTATGGAGCTATATATAATAAAATTATTTTTTATTGGACCTTGGGTACATACATTTTTATGGTGAACCAACCAAAATCGGGAAGATATAATCACACTAAGACTCAAACACCACAATCTTGTAATGCCAAAACACTTTTTCAACATCAATTCAAATAGATTATACCAGAATATTAGACACAACAAAATTAATATAGATGTTTAATATGATGGGGTGACACGGAGCCTTGAACCTATAATCAAAACTCAAGAATCTATCAACTAGATTCTATAGAGGTTTAATATGTATATATAAATACACACATAAATATGTATATATATATATATACATATAATATACTTAATATACATATATATAAATATATATTGTCACACCCACCATGTAATTATGGTATTTATTTTATATTATTTTATGATTTTGTTTATTTTTTTATGTTTATAGGGAAATTCAAACTAAAACATGGAAATCTAGAGTTTTTCTATTGTGAACTGTTTTTCATGAAAAATTAAGAGGAAACCTTACAATTACCCATACTTACCTAGTTTTTCAAATCATTTTTTCTACATAAAATTTTTTAGAATGGGTGGAACATAGTCTACTCTATATGTTGATAAAACTAAGAGAAAATATTTAAGACCTTTAGTGAGTATGTTTTATAGCGCACAACTTGAGAATGGTTACATAAACCAAATAAAAAATGTGTGTGAATCACCTCTATAATTTAGTATTTCAATTTGTTATGGTTTCTACACAATTTATCCAATGGGGAAGTGTCTTCAGGTAAACCATGTATTTGGGTTTTTTCTAGGTAGTAGCTTACACATGGTTGGTGTATGGTTTGGAAAACCATGTGGCTCAACCATACAACGTTTCAAGATTCAATAAAAAGTGGAAATTATAATTTTTCTCTTATATTAATTAAATTAAAAAATACCCTATTTCTCATCTTTTACACTCAAAGGGACTAGTAACCTCTTCCATGGTAATCTCCTCCCTCGTTCCCTTAATTTTGATGGATTCTCTCCAAGGTTTCAAGTGGTTTTCTTCATGGTTAGTCCCTCTAAATGTATTCATATTTTTTATTTCTCTTTTATCCCTTTATTTATATCCTTACAGGAACCTTAATAATCATGTTGGATGATTTTAGGGTTTGGGTTGTTTCTAATCATGTGTATTTTCTCATGTAGGGGTTGTGTGGGTTGTATCTTGTCTTAAGGTAGCATTTTATATCATAGGAGACAACTTATCACTTGTTCACTGTTGAACCGAGGTAGGTATTTCAAATAATTTGTTTCATATTAGAATTGAAATTGTAATTATGACTTATAAATAAATTTTTGTTGAAGTTATAAATATATTTGAAATCCATGTAGTGATTTCAAATCATTTCCATGTGTTTTGAACTTGAAATAAAGGGTTTCCATTTTTAATTTCTATGATTTCATTATACAATGGGTTTTTTTACCATGCCTATATTTTTTTTAAATTCCAATGAGGCTTTTCAAAAAATATTTTATGGTGGGTGTCGTATTTTGATCCAATTTTGGTTTTCAGTGTGTAAAAACTTTATTTAAATGTATGAATAATTTTAAAATGAGGTGTTAGCCTCAAAGTGATTTAAAATTAGGTTATTTAATGAATTTTAAATGTTGGTTAGAAACAAGTGTGTGGTTTTACCCCTTTATAAAAATACTTAATGGATATTTTAAAATTTCTATGATGGTAATGGATGGCCTTTTGACATGAATTGGATTTCAAAGAGGAAGACCCATGTTTTAAATGGTGGATTTGAAATTTTTTATGGTTTGTATTATTTCAATGGATCTTTGATGATGCCTATTGTGGTATTTTATGAAATCTAAATAGTCTTGTCATTTTGATCAATGTTTTATGGTAAAGGTTCGGATAGTACATTGGTTTTAAATGGTTGGTTGTGAAAAACACCTCCTAATTTTTCCCTGATTTATTTACCCCTTCTATGACTTTATTATCACTATATGATTCTTATTTCTCACCTTGTATGGGAATATTATTTTTTTATGCCATGGATGTATAGTATGTATGGATAAACTCATTATAAGGGAGATGGGATGATGGTTATTTATTACTTATTCCATGTGTGCTAATCTTGGAATGATTATTCAGTCACCTCACTTTTCTATTGGTCATGGTAACCCAAGTACAAAATGGGAAGTCTATTGGTTCACACACTACTAGTGGACCTCTAATAAATCTAGAAAATATGGCTAGGAGGGGTGTTTCTTCTCAATGGGGCTTGTGTGGGATAGTTGGATGCTTTTTGGTTTGGACTCGACATATGTAAGTATTTTTTGGGAGAGAATTAATAGAGTTCGACATGTCTCGTGTTTGGGATCAAGGGTAGAGCCCATGACACAATTGATTACTTCATTTGGATTTAACCTTAGGTACTTTTTATATAGTTCTTTATCGTATCATTCCACTTCCATATATTATTGTGGACCCTTATCTTTATTATGATTATTATATGCCCTATTACTTATAATGCCCAATTTTTTTCTTGACCCATGTGTTATGGGTTGTTTCCATGGAAAATGGTTTTCAAGTTTGTTTTGAATCCCCATTTTGAGATAAAGGCTCTCATATAGGGTTTTGAATGTGTATTTCAAAAAGTAGCATTTTTTAGACTATTTTATAGTGACACTCTTAAATGGTGGTATGGCCAAAAGGTGTTGGTCGAGGAAAAGTGTTTTCTAAGAAATTGGTTTCATCTAGTCAAGATCCTAGAAAATTTGTTTTAACATACTTTTTATATGTTTTAGTTTATTTATAAAATACTTATAAAAATTATTATAAAGTGATTAATTTAGTTTTAATAAAAGAAATGGAATATTTTAAAAATTGAAAATGAACATGTCAGTAGTTTTTACATGCTTGTGTTTGGAATCCTACTTTCTATTTATATTTTCAATCTAGAATTTATGAATTTCTTTATGAAACTAATTACATTGTCTCATCGGGTGGAAAACAATATGGTTTTTTAAATAATTCCTATATATATTAGTTTCTTGGACAGTTCCTATTGAATTTATCTCTTTTGACCTTTTGGGGGAGGTTTATGGTAAGATGGTGACTGAGGGTCATATATAATCTCATTAGAGCAAGTTTGGGTCCTTACATTTAATTTTGAGTTATGTATCATTCATTATACCATTTTAATCTATAGTATAGCTATATTTATATCTATTTAAATGGTTTCATTATTTATGTATTTGATGATTATCTCCAGTTTTATATTTTATTACTTTTATTTATGCCTCTTTATTTTCATTATGTGAAGGAAAAATCATTCCCAATGTATGTTTAGTGATGCCTAAGAAATAGTTTCCAACCCAAGGAGATTAGAAATACCATTCAATCCTTTGGTAGACTGTGTCGATAAAAGGGAAATATAGAACACTGGTTCAATTTAATAAAAAATGGTATCAAAGACATAGGTTCTCAGTAGGTCCTAGGTTCTATAAATTACTCTTGATATTTTGGGTCTTGGTAGTTAGAGATAAGTTTATCAGAAATAAAAAGGCAGGTATAGGTAGAATGTCATGATCTCTTTTTCACCTTGAACGTCAACTTTCCCTAGGTTATTGACATTTTTTCCTTGATTCCAATTTCTCATTTGATAGAATTGTTAAAATTTGTTTAATGACTATGGAAGTGGTTTTTATCCTCATATATATGGATTCATTTTCCTTTAGGGG
Organism: Viscum album; assembly: GCA_963277665.1. Classification (NCBI taxonomy): domain Eukaryota; kingdom Viridiplantae; phylum Streptophyta; class Magnoliopsida; order Santalales; family Viscaceae; genus Viscum; species Viscum album. The sequence goes on along the minus strand of OY728139.1, from coordinate 111,833,542 downwards.
TCATACTTTATGTTTGTGATGGAGGTATAAAATAGGTTTAAGGAATGGGGTTAACTTATATGACCGGAAAACCCAAGAAGTAACCAAACTATTAATTCCAGGTACATTGTAGGGAAGCTTTCATGATTGGCATGTGGTTTCTAACTATGTGGCCAAGTCAGGCATGGTTCCATATCCTAGTTGATTTTTTTATTTATCCCCCAAGACACTTTTATTTCCTAGTGTGTTCGGGAAAGGGGAAAGGGTAAAAATTGGTCTTTTGATATGTTTGAATAGTTATATTGAATCTTTATTCAACCATTTTTATTCCTTTTTTTTTTGTAAATTTTGTGTGCGGTGTAAAATTCAGCACGTGCATGTGAAAATTGGATTTCACAAGAAAAAAATTTTCGGTTCAAAAAAAGGTCTTATGGATTTTTTTTAAAATGAAATTATTTTTATGAAATGTTTTAAAATTGTTGATGTCATTTTAAAATTATTAAGTGTTTTCTTAAGTGTGATTAATATCCAAATCATGTGTACATGGTGTTTCAAATGACGGGGTACCAATTTTAATGGAAACTAATTATTTTCAAAATGAATATTGTATCATTTTTTATTTTTACCCTTGGTGCATGTTTATAAAGTGGAATATGATTTGAAACAATTTCAAATAAAAATATTTATTTATTATGAAACCCGAAAGGTAGTTTTGGTTTTAAAATTGGTTGATGTTTTTTTAAATCAGTTTTGGAAAATTTTCAAATAACCATGTTGAGAGAGGCCCTAGGGTTTAAAATTTTAAAATGGTTTTAGTTTAGTTTATAGTTAAATAAGGACCAATTATAATAGTTCCCTAGTTTCAAAATTGAATTTTAAGACCCCTTTTTTATGGTTCAATGGTTTTTAAATCTTTTATTTTTTAAATCACTTTTCTTTATTTATAACAAATTTTGATTTGATCCATCCCTAAAGTAATTTTGTGATGTTAAAGATGATTTTTAATAGATAATCAGGTTGAACCCATGCCTTTCATGTTTTAATATAATCCACTTAGAAAGGTCTAGTGTAAAATAAGAGTGTTTAAACCATGGGATGGTTTTCTTTATCTATGTTGTCATGGGAAGAACCTAGGGTTCATGCATGGTAATCTAGGGGTGTGGTTTTGTTTATGGATGGACTACGGATGTCATAATGTTATGCTTTCTATCAGAATCACAATGGGATAATATTCTATATATTTGGATCCAATAAACCCTCATATCTTGGATGAAAGACTTAGGTGAAATTCATATAATTCATTTATGAGGAATAGTTCTAGTTTTTTTGCTCATATGTTTTGGGAAACCATGGGTTTGGTGATCGGGTTTGTGGTCATTTTGGATGTTTCAAGGTGGAGTGCCTTCATTTGGTGGTTTTGGAGCCTTTATTTTTTGAATGAATTTGGCTAGTGGATTTCTATAAATTCAAATTGTATATTTCAGAAATGTAGTTATTTTTTGGTGTCCATACATTTTATAGAAAATAGATTGGAAGTAGTTCAACTATTTCAGATTAATTGTAAATGGTGGGGAGACCGATACTCAGTCTCCATCTCTTTAAAACTTCTCCTTGATCGGTTTTTTACTGGTTTTTTGGATATTTGGAATTGATTTAGGATTAATCTAGTTATTAAAGGATCCATTTTTTCCTTGAGGATTCATTTTAGAATCTATCTTCAGTTTTCCTTTACTTGGACCTGAGACTTTTTGGGGGTAGAATGTTCCATATTGGCGATAGTTTTTACACTCACCATGTTATTATAGGGTTTATTTTATATTATTGTATGAGTATGTTGGTTTTTTATGTTTCCGTGATTTTTTTTCATGAAACATGAAAATTTTGAGGTTTTCTTATTTTTCATTGTTTTCACATATAGTTTAGAGGAAAATGTGCAGTTACCTCTATTCAGGTGGTTTTTTCGTTCATTTTTTTCTACACACGGCCTATCAGCACAAGTGGTGTACAGTTTAGTCCAAACTATGTTGAACCATTAGTAAATCATGTGAGGAATTTTATTATTCTTTGATATTTTTTTAACTTGTGAATGGTTAGGTAAACTATGTGATAAACATTTTAATTCCCTCTATAATTAGGAAATACCATTTGTCATAGTTGGTGCATGGATTGTCCAACCATGAAAAGACACTAGGAACACCATGTGTTTGGGTTTTTATATGTAATAAATTTCGCATTGTCTACATAGTATTGGAAAATCGTGTTTCCAAACCATGTGGCCTACCCAAATTCATTAAAAATTGGAAATTACACTTTTTCCACTGATTGAAAAAAAATCCATACCCTCCAATTCTCCACCCTTTGCTCAAATCGACCAAGATCCTCCTCTATGGGAGTCTCATCCTTAATTCCCTTCATTTTTATGGATTTTGTCCTTGGTTTCAAGTGGTTTTCTTCATATTAAGTCCCTCTAAACCTCTTATTCTCTACTATTTATCCTTTCTCACTTGATTTTTCATGTTCCATAAACCCTAATAGTCACTTTTTATAATTTTAGAGTTGGGGTTAGTCTGAATCATGGAGATTTGATCAATTTTGGGTTCTAAAGGGATCATATTATCTTGATGGCGTATTTTCATCATAGAATAAATCTTCTGGCTTTTTCACCATTGAATTGATGTAGGTGTTTCTATGAAATTATTTTATTTTAAAATTATAATTTTTTATTTTCTTTCTAAATATCTTTTTATTGAATTAATAAATATATGTGATATTTAGGGGGTGATTTAAAATCATTTATATGTGTTTTTAGCTTTTTATAAAAGGTTTTTCCATTTTAATTTTCATTTATTCATTGTGAAATGGATTTTTTGAGTGTGCTAAAAAAATTGAAATGCCTATGATACTTTTTGAAATGGTTATGATGGTGGGTGTTATATTTTAATTAGATTTTGGATTTCAAGGAGTAAAAAAATATATTTTAACATGGAATTGGTTTTAAATGAGGTTTTGAACTCAAAGTGATTGAAAAGGGGGGTCTTAAATGAATTTAAAAAAAATAGAAACGAGTGTGTGGTTTAACCCTTCTGAAAATGCATTAATGGATCATTTAAATTTTATTTTATGTAAATGGAGGTTCATTGTCCTTTATTTGGATTAATAAGAATAGAAACCATGATATAAAGAGTGTATTTTAAATTTTATAAGGGTTTTCATAATTTTAACAGTTTTGTAAGGATGGATATACTGGTTATGGTTTGTTGTGAATAACCCCTCTTTATTTACCCTTGATTCATTTACCCATTATGCGGGGTTTTTATTGCTATGTGATTCTTGTTACTCCCCATGTGTGGGAATGTGCCTGTTTATTTCATAGATATATGAAATGTATGGGGATATTCATAGTGTGGGTGATTGACGTGAGGGAAAGTATATCTTATTTCGTCTATGTTAATATTGTCTTTCATGTTCACTCACCTCACTTTTCTATTGGTCATGGGAACTTAGGTACTAATTGGGAATTTTATGATTATATTACACTGGTTGATTCACATGCTCATAGTGTCCCTCCATTCATCCAAGTAACTAGGGATAGAAGGGGTTTCCCATTAAAATGATTCATATATGGGCTAGTTGGATGGTTTGTGGTTTGGAATATTGATTTTTTGGTAGTTGGTCTATAAGAGAATTCATAAAGTTATAAGTGTCTCACATTAGGAATCTAGGGTAGATCTCATCACACATTTTATTTCTTGATTGGGATTTAAAATTATGGGATATTGATCTAGTTCTTGATTGTATCATTCCCTTTACTTTTTTAATTGTGGAACTCGTATCTTGATTATGTTTATTATATTCATTGTGACTTTTAGTGACCAATTTTTTTATTGAATTTAATATTTTGGATCATTTCCTTGGGAAAATGGTTTTTAAAGATGTTGGGAAAACTCATTTTTAAATAAAGGCTCTTGTGTTGGGTTTTGAATGAGTTTTTTAAAAATGTATTTTTTTTTATTGTTTTTAAATATGAATTTAAAAGGGTTTATTTACAATAGGTATTGGTTAGGGAAAAATATTTTCTAATCCATTTAATCATTTAATGAATATCTTGGAAAAACATTTTATCACACTTTTTATGTGTTTTAGTTTATTTGTAAAATCCTTGTGCAAAATTTTATAGAGATTTTTTTAATTTTAAGAAAATAAATGAAATATTTTCAAATGTGAAAATGAACTTGTTTGTTGTTTTAACATGCTTATGTTTGAAATTCAACTTTCTATTTATATTTTCAAACTAGAATTTATGAATTTCCATATAAAACGAATTATATAGTCTCATTGGGTGGAAACCTACTGAGGTGTTTATCGCATGACTATATATTTTAGGTTCTAAGTTTATTTCATATGGATTTATCTATTTTGACCTTTTGAGGGAGTTTTATGGTTGTATGGTGATCGAGGGTCACATTGAGGCTTATTAAAGCTGGTTTGGGGATTTCCTTTGAGTTTTGGGGTTTGTATCGTCCACTAGTCTATTGTATTCTATAATATAGCTTTATATATATGTGTGTGTGTGTGTGTGTGTGTTTTCATAGTTTTATTATTTATGTGTCAGATGTTTATATCAAGTTAGATATTTTATTACTTTTATTTCTACTGCTTATTTTTTATCATCGTATGAGGTTGAAATCGCTCCCAATGTATGTTCTATGATACACGGTAACTAGTTTCTAACCCATGGGGGTCGGGTACACCCTTTGGGACTTGGGGAGAACTCGTTCGGAATTTGGTTTAAATGGAATATTTAGTTGGGTCACTACATGTATACCCAAACAATATATAAAATTAAATATAAATATATAAAATTATACATAAATATATAGAAACATATATTAATATATATAATTATAAATAAATTCACATAAATTTTTATACTTTAATATAATTATACATAAATGAATTATATATATATATACCAAAATAATATATATATATATATATCAAAAAAAATTAGGTTCAATCCCCTTTATTAAGGAAAGAAACCACTTTTTAACTAGTTTGAGAGAGAAACTTTACATGACCCAAATTCCCAGTGGCACAAAGGCTTTAAATAAATCCCTCAAGTCCCTTAATTTTGAAGCCTAAAGGCCCAAAATTCAGACTCATTACAATATTATGGCCGTATTTTCCTACGATAAAGCATCCTGCAAGTTGCACTTTATGCGTCGTGGCCCACCATTCAATTCCATGGCCCACCCTACATCATGGTCACCCCCCTTATGTTATGGTGTTCCTTGGAAATAGACCCAGATTAGGGTCCATCATGGTGTGAACCTTGGTTGATGCAGGATTACAAGGGATCCTTTACCACTTGGCTAAGACTTTAACTACATACATATAAATATATATAATTATACCAAAATATTCATAAATACAAAAAAATGTATATAAATATATATAAATACAAATAAATTTACATTTATATATATATAATTATATATGATTATATATATTTATATATATCTCTATAAATATACACATACTCATAGTTTTTATCCTAAAATTTCCCAAAAAAAGGAATTCCCATGGCCACTAAGGTAATCCTCCGTGCATAAGGAACATTAGAAACATAAATTACCAAAAACAGTAAATAATACTATAATTTCGAAACCATCATATCAATGTGAATGTGAATTTAGGGAATAAATTTATAACCCACCCCAAAATGATAAGAAGACCCTTTTAAATGAATCAGAAATACCATTTAAAGATCTAAACTTAAGGTACCTTAACATAAAACCTAGTTTTGGGGACCTTATCTCCTTATTTTATCCAAGAAGTTCTCTTGTGTACTAAATATCATAATTTTCATTATATTATTTAGTTTCACAGGTCGCTGACCCTGAATAGAGACCATTTAAAGTTGAAGTACCATTTTCTAATTCTCTTATAATATTAATAAATTTTTTATTATTAATTATTACGAAATTATTATCTAATATAATCATAATTCTTTTCATAAGATTTGATTTTATATTTTTTAGAGAAAATATGAAAACCTATATGAAAGGTAGTGGTTTTTTGATGTAAAAAATTTGATTTTCAATTTCTCTTTGAAAATTTGTTGAGTAGGGATGTTTTGACAATGATTTTATTATATATATCTATGTGTGTCAATTTATTTTTAAATATATACAATATATAAACAATTAGTAATTAATAATTAAGGATTACTACATAAAAAATAAGTACTCAATAATTAATAATTAATAATTTATTTATTTATTTAATAAATACTAACTAATTATTATAACTTATTATTGATTATTAAATTATTGATTAAAAATTATTAATAAGTAATCATGATATTAATTTATTATTAATAATTTTTTATTAATTATCATTAAAGTAATGGTAATTTTAAAAAAACTGCCACTTAAATTAAATAAATAATAAAAATTTAATATTTATCCATGTTTTCTTTCGCCACTAAAAATATATAAAAATGGAATTTTTAGCAACAGTTTTGTAAACATATTCTAAATAATATTTTTCCTATAATGATTTAACCTTATGGAAGATAAAATCACATTCCCCTCATCTGATGGATAAGCACATCATTGGTTTTATCTAGGTATGGTTGTACACTCCCTTAATCTATCTTAAATTATGGTGTGCATATCATACTCATCATATAAAAGAACAAATTTTATCCTAGTTAATATCCAACTAATAACTTGATCAGAAATATACCTAACCACCCTTAGATTAGTTTATCCTCTAGGATTTCATAAGAAAGGTATCAAGGTATGAAGGTTCTCATTCTTGGTATCTCACCAACATCATGTATTGAGGAAATCCAACTATTAACCATGATCCCCTAGTATATTAAAGAAATAGTGTATGATACTCTTTGTGGTATACTTGGGGGGTAATCTATCACAAAAAAGTCCTTTTATGTCTCATGATTATATTTTATATCTCTATATGAAAACATACTCATGTTAACCTTTAAATTTAATCCCAAACTATAATACCCCATGCTAAACATTGATTAAGGCTAACTCAAAGTCATACTTTCAGAGGTAAATTCACATAAAATATGAATCCAAAATAAAAAGGTTGGATACAAACTTTTATAACATGAATCATTTTATATCATTAAATTCCTTTAGAACATTATCAAAATTAAAAAATTTCACTTGTCTTACTATATGCCGTATGATATGTCACCAGATTAGCCTTATGTTTTCTGCACTTTTAGATATTTTCTAAAATCATTATACATCTACATAATTCATGAAACATCTATATGTGACCATATGATAAAACTCTTCTACTAAGAATGTTTATTGAGTAACATTTATAAAGTAATCTTGTTTAAATAATTTTTAGAATTAGGAATAATTCCCCAATGTTCAATTCCTTGAAAAAATTATTAAAACTCGTTAACTTCACAACATGAAATGTTATGGTGTTAATAACTTATATTTAATAAATATAACTCTTTATAAGTTCATCATCATCATCTTTCTTGGAAATTTTCCTATCAATATTTTCCCTTGAATTCATTTTTGGGATTAAATATAACTATTTAAAATGTTCTTTAATAATAGATCCAAAACCTATTTATGATATTAATTGGTATCTATCTTATTATTGAAATTAAATATAACTCTGTACATTTCTCTTTACTAACATCCCATAAACTATTTTATGATATTATGTTACATTTATTTGGAATTTTTACCACCATAGTCATTTTGTTGATTAAAATTTGATCTTCTCAATGTCTAAACCCACTCCCACTTAACACTTAAAAATATTTTTTTTAGAATAGCATGATAACATACAAAAACTCTTTGTGTTTTGGAAATAAAACTTATTTCTTTTTTTTGTTAAATGACAAATAAAATATTTTAATGACACCCTATATGGTATTATATATATTTGGAGTAGTTTTCTCAAAAGAATTTTGTATTCTATAAAATATTCTAATTTTGGATGGTGGGATATCTTTCCCTCAAATTTTAACAAACATCTATAAAAACCATGTTTATTAAATATATCATCTCATATTTTTTATAAAAAATATTTTTTTATAAACAAAACCCCTTATCATATAAAAGAAATAAGATGAAAAACATATTTTTTATTAATATTTATCTTGGATTGATATATTTATTTACATTCAAATACAGGATCCAAAAACCATTTTCTTCATCATTTTAATAAAAAACACATGATATTTCCATCCATACCTTGGTTTTGAACTTTTTATATTTATAGAATTTTTAAAACATGAATGAGGTACCACAAACCCTTAAAATAAAATAATTTACTTTTATAAGACTAATATCTAACATGGAATCTCCAAGAAGTTTCTTGAACATTGTTGGGTATTTTGAATAATTACATTATATATGGAAACATTACCCCATGATCATGAAACCTGGTATTGTTTTCAATGACCTTGATTGGTTACTGGAAGAAACATTGTTAGACCTTCCAGCTAACTCTACTTATTTCAGGTTGAACTTTTACCCATATGTATTGTTAACATATACAAGAACTAATAAATCACAATCATAGTTCATATATTCTCAAAAATTTTATGGAATAAAATTTTATTTCACTCATTCATGTTATCGAAAAAATTTCAATGATGATTATTGAATGAATTCTATAGTCGGTTCAATCCTTAAGGATATCTTCAGACCCACCAACTCATTCATATAGTCAATAATATTAAATATAGGTGTGGATACTAATGATCCTTTGGTAGTATTGAATCTAATAACATTGAAACATTAAGTGAATCATTTTATGTTTCTCATAAGAATATAAATTCACTTGTTGAACAAATTTATAGTGGGTTCGAGGTGGGGGTAAAACTGAAACAATGATACAGACATAGAGGCTCGAAACTAGGATCTCCTCAGTACACCACTAGAGGTACAGTAGGGGAATAAGAAGTAAATTATTCCATATGTGTCTCATGTTGAAAAAATTCAACATTATAGCACTTTGTAAGTTTTATATAACATGTATAATTTTCTCTCTTACTTGATAAAAATTGTTATGTTTCATACCAGTCCCAAAAGTTTCTTACATTAAGCATCTTATTCCTATAAGATTAATCTCCAATTAAAGTTGGGTGATGATGATTATATTATATCTAAAAATGAAACTTTTATTAGATGAGTATCATTTTTATGTTCATTTAAAAATGAATTTAATTAAATTTTATCCCAATAAAATGATTACCCATTTTCAATAAAACTTATCTCTTGTGTTCCAAGAACCATATTTCATGAATTATCGAGTCTACTTTGGGATTATTATCACAACTTAAATATTTATTTAATGAATCATCCCAATAATATAATATATTATTCTTAGATGTTTTAGTGGGTAATTTGTTTTCCAATCCATCGTATAGATAAACTCAGTATCATTTTTTTGGTATCCTTCTTAAGGGTTTTTCAGCTAATTGTAACCCAAATATCGTAGTGAGATTTGGTTATCATACTCTTAGGGTTAACCATTTCCACTATTCCTTATAAAATATAATACATGGGTGTCCTAAAACCTACCCCATTGAATTTTAATGGTTTGGAAATGTGTTCACTTTGGAAGGGATCTAACACTTAAAATTTTTGAGGGGATTTAATCTCACCATATTATCTCATGTTATTACCTTTACATATATTCATTCTTCTGATGATTTAGATTTGAATTTTATTCCTTCAAATAAATAAATATGTTCAAAACATATTGATGAGTAACATTTTTCACAAATCATATATTCTATTATTGGACAAAACAAAAAGTTAAAAAATTTATACACATCCAAATTCATCATATTTATAAGGTATATGAAACCATTTCATGTAAAATATTAATATCACATGAAATTAAATATCCCCCCAATAGCAATCTTGGAAATATAGATATAAACCCTCACCTTTTTTAGGAAACACATAATCCTCTAGGATAATGAGTAGTCCAACTCAAAGTACAACTATCTAGATATACTTTACTCAAGAGAGGCTTTAATTCCATCATAATTTTAGTAAATAATATGTATTAAGTATAATTAACTTATTAATTCAAGATCAAAATATATTATAAGATAAAGTTATTGTATATGAAAATTTATCATACCTAGCATGAAAATACTTAGATGAATGTTTACCAATTTATAAAATAAATTTAACACTTTAAACAAAAGTATAAATCAAATCATAATATAAAAATTATATTCGTGAATTAAATAGAGAATCATATCAATGATGGAAAAATTCATATATGAAACCTAAGATACAAATATTATGAATAATTCATAAATAAATCCAGTATAAACATTTTATAATTTACCCATTCATTATGAATATATATTAATTCCATAAATATTAACACTTTATATTTATTTATAGTATGAACACCTTCATATTATCCTTTCATATGATATTATACATAAATATATAACATTAAATAAAATATAGATATTTTATATTATAATTTTATTATGAAAATAAATTACATTATCTAAATATCACATATTTAATATTATTTAAACCTTGATCATATTAATTATCAAAACTCGTTCGGATATTGTTTAAATTGTTTCCACAACTAATTTCTTTAAATTTCAACAATTTAAATTAATAATTTTGAACAGATTATAATTTTAAATATAAACTACTTTATATTTTTCCCCTGATTTCTAATTTATAAAAACATCATAAATTACACTTATAGTTTTTATGTAATCCAGTTATATCAAAATTATAATTCAGTATATATAATTTGAACATGTAATTAATACTAGCAATTAATATTATGAATTTTTATTCAATAAATGATTCATAAAAAATTAACTAATTAATTATAAACAGTTTAAATTTAATTAATTTATAAACACCATTATTAAAAATTAATAAATAAACTAAAATACCTTTTTATATACATTATGAAAAATTATAAATTAAAAAATCAATTCATAATTGGAAAATTTATAAAAATTAAATTTCTCTATAATATCATAATAAATTATATACAATTAATTGTAAACTATGATTGATATATCATAGTTCTAAAAAACAATTTGGAAGTATAAATCATATTTTATGATTGATAATCCTTGGTTGGGTTATCACTACTTCTGATGTGAATTTGTTTAGGATTAACTCTTCATGTGTTGCTATCACAACTTATGATAAGTCATTGTGTAATATTAACTCAAGTTCACGAGGACTGGGATAAGAGTATCCTTTAGTGCCTAGGAATCGGTTATTATGATATCACATATATCATAATGATGAAATAATTCTTTTTTCAGCATAAAAATAGTGATATCATCCTATATGACTTCCCATATCATACATTATGATATGTTAAATCCAAAATATTTCTATTATGTCTTCTCTATGATATTTTATATCATATGTTGTGATCATAACATACCGTATGAAATCCTATGTCATTCTTGGTAGATTAAAAACTTGGAAAACCTAAAATCCCAAGATCACCATGAATTGGGATTGAAAAATGTGCAACTAAATGAAAGAACATGAAAGTTTACCTTTCACCAATTAATGCCACTACATCTATCTTCAATCACTATTCTTGATGAAGATCCTTGAGTTTGGTGTATCCATGGGTAGAACCAAATCATCCAATGCTTGTGTGGGATCCCTTTTATCTCCTTGATATGTTAGTACCTTATAGTCTAAATGAGGATGAAGATGAGAGCTACTGATATGGAAAAATTAGCAGGAGCATGGATACACACAAAAAAACCATCTCAATGGAAGTGGCACATTATAAAACCCTTGGGACATTATACAGTTTTCATACATTAATTCAAACATCTCAAAAGAAATGAGTTATTACTTTATTCATTCATGTATTCATCGCATGAATGCATTATTAATCATTCCATGTGTTTCATATTATAAAACATTTAATATTAATGATATCCTTTCATGGAAAAAATTAACCATTTAATGTTTAGATTCCATGATAATCATATAAATCTATTGTAATCATGTAGTATGAGTTGTAGAATTATGAAAAAACCAAATTACTACTAGAAGAGGCTCAGTCATGGGCTCAAAGACCCATGACCCCAAAATTTATTGAAAAAGTTAAAAGTTGCAAGATAGAGGAGGAAATGCTACCATGCAGTAGACTACATCAAGAAAGCGGACTAAAAAACAGCCAAACATCACCTTTTTCTAGGATGGCCTCGGCCCCTAGACCCTCCTCGATTGACCGGAAGACGCCCTCACCCCCTTTTCATTCCAGCTTCTGTCTCCACCGGTAGAACCACAAATTTTCCATAGGAGAAGCTTCCCCATGCAGCCCGACTTCCATGGAAGTGCAATCCTGATGGTCCAAAGCAGCAGAAAACTCCTCATGCATGTCCTAATGAGCCTCATGTACAGTCTGAGAATCCTGCACATCATTAATAGAAATATCAGCATTATGTACTGGGAACTCTAGCACCTCTGAGGTCTTCAACCCATCAACAGAAGCAGGTATCAAAGAAGTAGATCTTCGGTTTCTACATCCTACATTCTTGAGCCCTTCAAGGTTAAGCAGATCAAACTCTAGAGTATTAATAGACTCCAACATGGAAAATAAACTAACTAATGGCTTTGTAGATTTTTTCAACACCTCGTCACTCAAAGCATCCATTAGGGCAACCTCTAATTTAGTCCCCCTATGATCCAAATTCATTGGAGTAGATCTTTCCTCCACAATAGCAACCTGCACATGTGAACTCACCAACACATCCTCCTTCCCAATAGAAGCATCTCCCTTCATTTGGGCATCCTCATGACTGACCTGCTGGGCCCTAGCCTCTCCTACATTAGCATTGTTCACTAGCACAACATCTTTCATCCGAGCTCCCATAGTAGGCACCTGAACTGGACATGCCCGCGACTTCTTCAGCGTCACCAATTGGAAACCATCTTCAACAAATACCTTCATCTTACCCTTCCTATAAGCCAAGGCCAGTGAATCACGATAAAATTCAACATTTAAATCATTCTGGACAACAGCCTCATGCTCCAATTGATACCCATCCTCCTCCTCAACAAGCATAGTTGCACCCTGCTAGACATCAACAGCAACATATTTCTGAACTTCAGCTGACTTTGTAACAGGAGCCTCATGCTCTAGATGGCACCCTTCCTCCTCTTCATCTATATCAGCCCATGACCTATTATCAACGTCCCAATTGATTCCAATAACAATCGGCTCCAATGCCATATCCACTGGTCTAGCAGCAGCAGCAGCCGGCTGAATATCGGTCATCTTAGACATACCATGCTGGACAGCCTCAGTAAAAGAGGCAGGACCTGCATTTTGAGGGTCCTTTCCCTTGGAAACAAACTTAGCACCAGTCTGCACAACCGATTTATTTTTTCACTGATCATAAGTATGACCCAAATATTTAAAAAGTTTAAATTTATTATTACTATGACATTGCACAGACATATGACTAATATATAAACAGGACTTGCAAAAAGTAGGAAACCACTCATATTGTATAGCAAGTTCTAACTTAAACTCACCAGCAACAAGGAAGATGATGTCAATAAGAACCTATGCTAGATCTATTTCTACCAAGAAACGAGAAAAATGACCATATCTAGGGTGTTCTGTTTCCTTATCAACCTTTATCAGATAGCCAACAGCCGAAGAAACTTCCCATAAAACAGAAGGATGCCAAAAAAACAGTTTAAACCCCTAATGAGCATTCATGTTTGAGTGGAAGAGTTCCTAATTGCAAGAGGATTTGATAATGGATCCCACTGCTAAACCATTATATAACCATGTTTCATCTAAACCGGTCCAAAACTCCAGGATTCATTTTGAAATTCCTTTGTTGAAAAAACGACATGAAACATACCTCTTCCAATTGAGATCAAACGCCAATCTGAGAAGCCCCAGCTTTTGGCCAAGCAAGTGCCTACTTCATCAACCCTCACAGGAGCTTCACTCTGAGTTCCCGATGACCTAGAAAGGAGTGAGAACTGACATTCTTCAAGGCAATCTTCCGAAACTTTCGGACTCACTTCAACAAAATCAATCGAGCCATTCTTGGTGATCCGCTTATTTAACAAGGCAGAATCAATCTGTGATTCAGAGAAAAACCTATTTTGGGAAGCTAAACTGTCAGTCTTCCTTATAGGGTTTATCAAACCATCCTTCACCACATCCGTAGGACCCGAAGAAAGATCTCCACCCGTAACCACCACCTTCGAGGGGGGAACGAAGACATCTTTAGGATCAAAATAACAGTCCAGCAGATTCCCCATCAATCATTGACTCAAAAATCGCACAAGAATCGTTGCACGAGAGGTATCCTGCATTTCCCCCCAAACCAAAGTAGTATCTATGGTATCACTATATCATAGAAAACAACAAGCCAAAACCAAAACATACAAAATCCATTCGGTTTATATATGTTGTACCACATGGCATGGCTATATTATACCTTATGATATAGGATAAAACACATCATATATGTAAGGATTTAGGTCATATATCCTTCCCTTGGTTTGTATTGTTTCTTATTATTGTTATTAACCCTCATATTTTTTATTATCATTGATGTCATTATCATCATCATCACCACCATTCTAGTGTTGATTAAGGAACTATGGTTCCTTCACATCTATAAAAATATATTTTTCCATTTTATATAATGTTTTTCAGACCCTAGAGATTCACTCCTGGGAGACCTTTTATTATCATAATCATCACCAACATAATTATTATAAAATAGTGGTCTAAACAGAGAAGATTAGTTTTTTACTCTTTTGTTAATTTTAATTTTATTCTTATATATGAGGTTAGTGTGTGTGTCTGTTATTTTATTTCATTAAAACATGATTTTTTAATTTTTTATTGGAATATTCTATATAATAACATAGATATATTATATATATTTTCACTTTTAAAAAATATTTTTAAATAAAATACATGATGTATCATCAAACCAGACTACTACAAAATCAGGAAAAATAATTGTTGGAATTTATCAGGGTTTTTAATAAGCACAAATAAAAAATGTCCTTTATCAATTCTTATTTTAGCACTATAAAAAGTGAACCATCATAGGTGATCATTTTAGTGTTTCTAAATAGTTTCAAAATTATATATATATATATATATATATATATATATCATGATTTTGGTTCTACCATGAAATAATTCTTATATATATATATTATGTCATTGATTATATTTTTAGTGTTATTATATAATCTACATTAATATATTAATATTAAATTGTTGTTTTTAATGAAAAAAATTAAATAAATGCTCTATTTATTTTGTATATATCTTTTTGTATGTGTTTAAAAATAAAATATAACTCTATATATAAGAAATAATATTTTTAAATATAATTACATAAATAACATATGTTAATTAATGGTTTTTAAAAAATATGAATTGTAATTTATATATATATATAATTATATATATATATATATTTATAAAAAATTATATAATTAATCATATTATTTTAATTCTAAAAATATTAGATATATATTTTTTAAATAATAATGATATAATTCATCATAATATATATATATATAACTTATTTTTGAAAAATTATATGTATATATATAGTTTAAAACCATTATATTATATTACTATATAACTAATAAGAATATTATATATATAATTAGTAATTAAACAATATAAATAATCAGGTAAATATAATTAAGAACTATCAATAAATTGGTAAATTTAATAAAAAATTATATTATATATACATATAATTATATATTTCTTATTTATTAATTTTTTACAAAAATACAATTATTTATATTTATTATATAAACATTAAATAATTCATATATATATATATGTGTGTAATTAATTGTTTATTTCGAACAAAACTTATTATGTAAATATAAACATTAATTAATAATACTTTTTTAGATTTAATTGGTAGTAATTTTATTAGAATCATAATTAGAAATGTATTCAAAATTTAATAATATTTAAATATAATAAATAATAAGATGAAATACAATTATACATTAATATAATTAATAATATTATTTTAAATGTAATTGAAAAAATTAAAATAAAATTAGTATTAAATAATATATATATATATAATTCATTTTAAAATATATATGTTTTAAATATAATTAATAATATTTAAATATCCTATACATATATATGAATATATTTGAGTATATTTAGAAATATATATATTATAATATACATATATATAATATATCTTTATAAATAAAACAATGTAATGAAATATTGAATGAGTTTGTCTGGAGAGGTGTTTTTTCATGATACTTCCTTACTTGAGCATTGGGTTTGAATCCCAGTGATCTCCTAAGGCTAGTAGATTTTTTATATAAATATATATTTTACACATTATAAAACTATCATTGATTAACACTAGCATTTATCAGTGTTGATACTTTAATAATGAAAAATGGATCCTTTACCTTTGTGTTTTTAGAAGCACAGATAAATTTATCATTTTAATAAAATTAACCTCACATCCCTATGCCATTGGGTATTTATCATCAAGATCTCATGGAAGAGATTCATTACAAAATATTCTTTAAACCCTTTGAATACATACACTTTAATCATATGGTATGTACTAGAAAACCTTAATTTATTACATTTTTTTGGAATCAAATGAATGTTTATATATTATTGATTTTGGTTTTCATCATCTATATATATATATACACACACATTGAAACCACTCTAAATACTTCACATATATATAGTTGAAATATAAAGTTATTGAAATTTAAATATATGTATATATGTATAAATATTCATATAAGTGTGTGTGTGTGTGTGTGCATCTGTGTAATCTATTTATATATGTATATATATATTTGGAATATATTTTCCCCTTTCTATTGAAAGGTGAGGGAAATTATATGAATTACTCCCAGGCAATTGCCAAGTTATTTTAGCAGAAGATAATCCAACATAGTTGTAGTGGTAGCCAATATCACAAAGGTATATGGTTGGTTAAGTACTCAGAACATCTAGGAATAACTAAGAGTCAACATATGAGATGGTATACACATTTGGACCCTTTAATATGGATCTCCCAATAGGCACTATGTTTCCTGACCTCCCGTAATAATTATTCCAAAAGAACTGCTAGGAAGTCTCGAAACCAAGACCACCGTGTAATCCCTCTAAGGTGGAACCATTATCCGAAAACCCATTGGAGTATACTTGAAATATATAGTTACTGATTTGTGGGTGTTTGTGTTTCTATATATATAGTTTAATCTTAGCATCCCCCAATTTTGGGGGGGGATTTCAACAGGGTATTATAGCAATGATGTTGCACTGCATCAGTATGGTATAATAGAAAATACTCTAGAAAGTGGGGTACTGTGCTAGTAATTACAATTAAAAATTATGGGTTTTTGGGCCACCATTCAAGGTACTTAAAGCCATATGAGTCTTCATACTTACTACATATCAAGGCCATTGTTTTGGATATTCATGTATTAGGGCTTTATGCCTCTAGACCTTTGTGTCATGTTGTGTTTGGGACTACGAGTCGTGTAAGATTTCCCTGTCAACCCTATTAAAAATGGTTTATATTTTTAATAAATGGGCTTATCCCATATTATATATATATATATATAAATAAATTATATATATATAGTAATTAATATAATTTATGTATATTTGAATATATATTCACATTCACATACACACTTTTACAAGCACAAATGTTTAATTAGTTTATACCCACACACACATACAGATATATATATATATATATTTATAATATAAATTTACACACATGAAAATATAAATATATGATGATAAATTTATACACACATGCACACAAGTAAATTTATAAACATAAATATTCATAAATATATATTTGTACATATATTTTCCTAATATTGTTTTTTCTTATAAAAGAAGTCATATATATATGTATGTGTATACAAAGAGATATTTAAAATGTATAAAAATATTGCTAAAATATATTTTATATCTATTTTTTAGACATTATATTTAAATGTTATATTTTATAATTATTTTTTAAATATTTATAGATTTTTTAATTTAAATATGTCAACATTGTATAATATATACATACATTTTTTGTTTCTTTTTGTATTAAAATTTAATTACTGTTAAACCAAAATAGGAAAAATATGAATCGTAAATGGGTGAATATTAATCATATGAAAAAAATATTAGGAGGATGGAGTAAGAGTTCATCATGTTTGAAACAAAGCATGAAAATGAACCTTATCTAATTTTTTGTATGTGTTTACATTGACATTATTCAAGATTTAATTTTCTATATGAGTTGGAAGAACACTTAATCTATCATATAATAAATCAATGTTATAAATGTTGGATGAATCACACTGAATATGTTAATATTGATAGTAAATATAATATCATTATAGATTATGGATCATCTGATATTAATATATCTAAATACAATGATGAAGATCATACCGAGGAATTGATAATAGTGTTTGAAGATGATATTATCTATTGTACAAATAAATTTGAGAAGATAAATAACTGTGAAAAGATTACATTTTTTGCTTGTTATAATAAATATATGACATTATAAACTATAATAAAACTATATAATTTTAATTCTATAAATAGATTTAGTGACAATAGATTTTCCAAAATAAATTTTCTCTTGATTTGAGTTTTTAGATTATAATTAGTTTCCTTATTGAACATATGACACTAAATTAATTTTATGTTCAATGGGTGTGACCAATGGGAGGATAAATTTATATCCAAATGACTACATATTATTCCAAAATGATGATGATTCACACTGAAATGCCTTATGTGTGTGTGGATCGATACAAAAAAGATGAATCAAGTCCTTCAAAATTAATATGGTTCCTTCCAATCATTCCAATGTTTAAATTATTTGATGGAAATGTTGAGACTAAAATTAAATCGACATGGAACAAAGATAAAATAATTAATGATGGGAAACTTCTTCACATGTTAGATGCTCCTCAGTGGAAAAAATTGACCATGAGTATCTTTAATATTTAAATGATCCAAGAAACCTCTAAATAACATTATCTATATGCATGAATCCTTTTGGATTAAAAAGTTTCACTCATTATAAAATGTTTGTTACATTTATAAATTATAACTTTACATGGAATTTATTTATGTAAAACATGAATATTTTTTTCTATGCTTATTTCAAGACTGGAATAACCTCGTAATTGTTAATAATTATGAATACTCTTTTAGGTTTTCGGATCTCAATGTTTTGAAGTATTAAATATGAAACATATCTTTATAAAACATGATAAAGGAATGTGACTATATAATTCTAGTGGAGGGGATGGTCTAAAATCCGATGTTCCAAAATCTAGTGGATGAGTAGTCATGGACCAGATAGTGGCTTACATATGTTACATCTTAAGAAAAAATTTACCCTATTGATGTTGCATAGAGTTTTTCTGAAAATATTTTTTAGAAAAAGAATTATGTATGGTTTCTCATCAGAATTATATGTATAGGAGTAACAGGAAAATTTACCATAATTCATTAGTTGGAATTTAAAATCCTCTCAGTAATCATAGGTTAGTGTGACCAACATTCTATCCCTTGAAAATTTTAGAAGGTGGTGGAACCAATTGACTAGTTGGGATCTTTATAAAGATGGATTAGGACCAATTTCCTATGTGATTTAGTGATTTGGGATGACTTAAAACTAATGAGTGGGTGAAAATTGTATGATATAATATCTATTATCTTTATTTAATATGATTGAAATTGAAATATTTTATATTCTATTTAAAGGAAAGAATAATTTTTATCTTCTAGATGTAGGTTTTTATGTCGGGACTACATAAGTTACTTGTTGTAATTATTTTATCTAATTTTCATTTATATGTTTTTATTTTTATAGTATTTTGTTTGTTTGAGTTTTAAAAGAGTTACATATCAGAATAGTAACTTATTTGTAGCTTTACTTCCAATCTTTTGGTATATCTGTTTGAGGGGTTTCTTCCAACCTGGGATGTTTCAGATATTTTTTTCAGATTTGAAGCTTCTGGAGGTTTTCTTTCGAAGGATTTATTTTGGTGCTTTTTGATTCTTTATTTCTCAATAATTGATATCAATTCATGTGGTTCAATAAGGATCTATATTATATTTAGTATAATAATCTTCTCATAAAATTATTTCCTCTACAATTTTTCAAATATGTGGTATTCGATTATTTTAGATAGTATGGAATCAAAAGATAGAAAAGTCTATGTAGATAGATTTGACATGATGGACTTTCGATTCTAAAGGATTTAATTGGAATATTATATATTTCAAAATTACCTTTATGTTACATTAATAAATTTAAATCAAACATAAGAGATAAAATATAATGTGAAAATCTAGACATGGAGACACTTGGATAGATTTGGATACTATTAGCGTAGAAAATCAATTATAATATCCAAGAAGTAAAGATTGTAGTAGAGCCAATAATGGATCTGGTGTATTTGTAAGATTTTATAAAAATAATTAACCATGTTTTCATGATGTGGAGGTTATTCTACTTGATTAAATTATAAGGTAGATGATTGGATGATCATGTGAATTACATTAACATGATTCAGATTTAGCAAAAATTAGTTAAAATAAATTTTTAGAAGATGTGTGAGATTTTTTTTTGTTATCATCACTCCAAGAATCATGGTATATGATTGTGATGACCATAAAAAAATCCTCTAGAAGACCTACCTATTGTTTGATGATGTTATAGATCTCATTCTAAATGAAAATCTTGGGTAAAAGGATGTCTAAGAACCTACCAAAACTACACTCATTTTGAAAGGTAGAATAAATTATATTCAATTGAAAGGTATAAGAAAATTGAAAGATATATCAATGGAAAGAATTTGAGGTAATTCTTTTAGGATCAAAATAATTTTTTGTAACTATAGGAAGAAAGTTATCCTATAGAAATATTTTATGGATTGTAGGGTGAATACCATAAGAGGATCTTCATAAATATCAAGTTCCACAAATTCCAAATCTAGCGGTGATTGAAATTTATTACTATGTGTTAATATTCCATTAGAATCATGGATTATTTACTTCATGTCTTTATTACATTCTAAATATGAGAGGGGGTCATGAGAATTATGTATTTGGAAGGTTTTTAAAGGTTCATATTGATGATTATGAAGTTATCAATTTCATGGGGAAGGGTGATTTTAATGTTCAAATGAAAAATGGAAGCTTCTGGAAGTTACGAGGAGTTAGGAACATATCAGGTTTATGGAATAATCTAATTTCCAATGGTAAATTGGATGAATCAGGATTTAAAACTAGCATTATAAATAGAGTATGGAATATTACATAGGTTTATATAGTTTTTTTCGGAGGTTTAAAATATAGGATATTTTATCATCTCTGAAGATCAAATGCGGAAAATTACTAGAATGTTAACTTCCAGAAGTTTTGAGTTGTGGTACTATTTTATTGGGGACCCTAGTTATAAAAAAATGTGAGCATTAGAGGTTAAGGGTATACAGGATCTTGATCACGTGGAGATAAAATTTTTGATATTTTTACACTTAGAAAGAAAAAAAGGTATCATTTAATATAAATGTATGGACTCTTAGTTCATATAAGTTAGAGTGCATACACACTGATGTTATGGGAATTCACCAATAATTTCTTAGGTTGGTTTAGTATACTTTGTTACATTCATAGATGATTTAACAATTAATATATGGGTTTACTTCATTGAGAAAAAAATTCTAAGGTTTGAATTTTATTTATATGGTGGTTCATGGTAGAGAAGGGGCTAGAAGTAAACTTAAAATAAGCTCTGATGAAGGTGGGGATTACAGTATCAGATAATTCTAAAAAGTTTTGTGGAAAAAATGGAATCAAGTTTAAAAAATTATTCCCTAAAAACCATAGTAGAATGTAGTGGTAGTTTGAATGAATCAAACATTAACTGAGAAGGCTCAAAGCATGAGACCAGATTCTGGAATATCAAAGTAAATTTGGGAAAAATTGCATGATTATGTCTATTACCTTTTGAACATCAATCTTTATACACTATTGAACCAGAAGATTCCAAAGAATATTATATCTAAAAAACCAATAGAAATTACCTAACTCAAATTTTTCAGAAGTCTAGAATATGTCTGTATTAGTTTCAAGTATCGCAAAAAACTCAAATAAAAGTATTTTTCATGTTTCTTTATTGTATACAGTGATAAAATAAAGTTTCTGGATTTAAGATGATGATAATAAAATTATTATTAGATGAAAAAATGTTCCCATCAAAGAGAATGAATTATGGATATATTGAAACTTAGTTAGAGATATTTTTAGAATAAATAAATTACTGACCATGTCTATGTTTTCTAGAAATAAGTTCTATAATGTTTAGATATCATGTAAATTATATTGGAATAAGTAAGTCTATAGAAATTACCATAAATTTAATTGAATGTATAAACTCATATGAGAGTTCTAAAATGTGATGTTTCAAAAGATCCAATTTTGAATGGACTAGAAATATACGTCAAATAATATATATCAAAAATAATTTGATGAAACTTTAAAAGGTTATGAACTGATTTTTAGTACATATTTATTATGAATGGATGAGAGACCAGGAGCTCAGAATAAGTGGAAATTCATTCTGATTATGAAATTAGTGAATTATCCTAGAAAGATGAAATGGATTAGTTGTATGAAAACTGGACCTAGGATCTAAAAAAATTTACACAATGGAAGAATTCACTACAAAATTAATGGTTATTCTATATTAAATAATAATATGATAATATAAGGGGATATAAATATAGGCTATTTTTGAAAGGTTTATAATAGAAGGAAGGTGTGGGTTTCTCTATAATTTTGTCACCTATTTCCAAAAATACAACCATCCAGATACTGTTGAGTGTGGTTTCTTTTGAAAATTATCATATGGAATAGATGGATATAAATAGGTAATTGCCTCATAGTTATTTATAGGATGAAATCTATATAAATCTACTAGAGTTTTTCATGGACAAATAGAAAAATTCTTAGAATGTAACATGAAGATGGGTATTCACAGCTAAAAGCATATGTTAAGGAAAAAAAACTAGAATTTTTATACCTTTATGGATGAGAAATTATTTTTAACGGCCAAAGACTTTAAAATTTATTTTTTCAAATAAAATCAATCTATTTTATATCTTATAATTCATGCTACACTTGGTTTAAATGAAAATACTCTATTAAAATATTATTTAAACCTAACCACTATAACCTATACATTAAGTTATTGGGTATGAATATTACTAAAAAAATTATAAAAATTATGTGACTTATACATGTATAAAATAGTTTAAATGAATATATATTTATTATAAATGAAATAAGAATCATTTTAATGAAAACAAATTATTTTCTAGGAAACTGTATTTTTTCTAAAAGGCGGTTGAGGCACGCTTTGAAAAAATAATTTAAAGTTAATTTTTACCAATTTCATAAACTCTATTTGATAAAATTAACTTAATTTTTTAAACCCTTATATCAAAATTATCTCAGGTTGAATTTTTGGGATTTTTTTGAAAATTTTCATTTTTTATGAATAGTGAAAAGAACTTATTTTCATTGAAAACTGTCATTTAGTTTAAATTATTCAAAAAGATAAATTATATTTTAATTTTTTTATAAAGTAAAATTAGATCAATTTTATTAAAATTTAACTAATTTAGGATATTGGTGTCAATTTTTTGTTCAATTTCAAAATAAAAACTTTCCTTACTTAGGATAATGATCACTCATCATATGAACCAGCCTAAACATTCAGTCATGTCCTCTACTGCAAGGCTTGGATGACCATGCTGGCTTACACAGTGTGTACCAGTTCTACATGGTTTGTCCCCCATCACCTTGTCCCTGGCCATTTCTTCTTCCCGTGTTTGTGTCCAGTACCCTGTGTTTGTGTACTCTGGTTGTGTACTTCCACATGATCATGTACGTTCACATGACTTCCCCGGCCATGTCATGTTGCCAAATAAACTGAGGTCCCTACATAGTTTGTAACCCCAATACATGGTGTGTATTCCCAAAAACTCATCTTATCTAAATGGAAATAACACATGACATGCTTCACTACACTACATTCTATGTATATGGGAATTCCATCATGAATTTCACTATAAGCATCCAAAATTACCCATAGTTTCCCCAAAACACACAGATCATCCCTCAAGGGGTACCTAGAAAGATTATAAGGAATCCATGACCTTAATATTAATCATAAAAATTGATATAGATAAATAAAACTCAATAACACCTACCTCATAGCCAAATGTTGAAGCTTGAAGTTGAAACGGCGCTCGGGAGCTGTTGTAGTATGATCCAGGAGCAATCGTCATCATGGTCAGAGATCAAAAGTGCCTCAATTCCTAGATTTGGTTATTGAGATTTCTATCACTCCAAATGGGAATTGGGGCTTCAGCACCTTCTCAAGTTCACACCAAAGGGGTGGGAGAAAAGGGGTATTTATTTAATTTTATTAAAATAATATCCTCTATTTAACACCTTATCTCCAACTCACCTCTGATCCAACACATGGTGATGAAAATTTTTATGTTGTGTCTATGGTAAACACAAAATTATAAACTCAAACATAACCTTGGATTTATAATATAATACTCCTCTCAATATTTATTCCATGTTTCTGAAGAAATCACTCAAACATGGTAAAATATATATTATATTTTTAATATCACCACGCTGAGGCTCTCTGGAGATCGAAATCCTATACCAACTCAACACCTAGCTTCAAAAATATTCCAAGAAATATTATGAATTCATACATGTTAAAAAATAAGTTTCTAAATCCTCCCCGCATTATGCCTTTTCATCCCTGAAAATTGAATTTCTAGGCTCATGGGAAAGAAAATGAGCTCTCAATTGGGACTTCTATGCCAAAAATCTCACTAAGTCCACCCTATAGGCCACTAAGGGTTCTTGTTCTTCCTAAAAACACGCACTTAGGGGAACCACAAGGGCCAAAACACATAATTCAATCTCAAAATATTTTGAAATTATGAAATAGAAAACACATATATCCTCATCTATGGTAGGGGTAAATAAACCAATCACCTGGTCTATCTACACTCATAGGGTCTAGTGGAACACCTCCTCGTAAACTTGATGCATAAACCAACAGAACCCCACTCTGAATACACAAGTAAAAGGAACTCATCCACCATACATTGATTTCTTTGGGTGACATTGTCTCATCCGTACGGCTTTATATTTTGTATCATGAATTCATATTAGTGGGGAAAGAAGTCCTAATTCTTGTGAGTCTGAATCCATGTCAAACTACGCCAAATCCTCCACAAGATTCTCACATACAATGTTGGTGATAAATACATGAGGTTACCAACAAAAAAATAGGGATACCCAAGTGCACGCACTGGGTCTTATCAGACCTTTCATCTGCAAACCACCAACACGTCACCTGACCCCATACACATAAGTCATAGGGACTCATCCACCACACCTTGAAACTATCTGCTTTGGGTGGCACAAACTCACCCACACATTTTTACTCAAATAATAAAAGTTCATACCAATGGTTGAAGTACTCCTCTTTATCATGCATTTGAATCTCTATTAAACAACACCAACACAAGGTTTTATCGATCACATGCATCACCCTGAATAAACCTTGAATATAAAGTGGCATGAAAAGAGTACCTCACAATAGTGCCTAACAATATTGGTACAAAAAGTAGAAAATAAATAGATCATACCATTATCCACCCTCTAAGAATCTAGGTCAATTTAATATAGGACCTATAGCTTCCCTTTCCCCTCATCCTCTAGCTCTCTGATCTTGGCATGGACTACCTAGGGGTAGTGATGGAAACTCATATTGTATACCACCTCATGCTGCTACCCCAGCTCCTCTTACCCATCTATCATCACATAGAACTACATCCTCAAAATGATGCATTTTATAAGGTGTTCCATAGATTGACTCCCTCTTAGAATATTGGTTGGTTGGACAATGACAAGCAAAATGTACACTACCATCACAATCATAACAAGGCCTCTCATGTGGCTGACCAAAACAAGCCTAGAAACCCTAATCCTTAGACCATCCATCCTAGGATTTACTCTTAATGGTTATCACATACCCAGATATGTGACCCTATTGTCATCTACCAGTTTTCGACGTCTCATCTCCCGCATGCCCAGCACTAACAGTCAGAGTCTACTCATCCCGAAAGCTCTCTACCACCAAGGCCCGCTCAGGCACTCTAGTATAGGTGGGAATGCACAGCGGCACCACTGACTCAAAGATATCAAAAAATAATCCCTAGAAAAAGGTCTATTCTCTGAAAAATGGATCTTGAACAATATCTAGGGAGTATCAAAATAGGTTTGTGAACCTCCCTAAAAACACCCCTATGGTCATGTTATCCTACTGAAGCTGCAGAAGCTACTGGATATTCATCAACCACAATGTGGTTGGGTATAACTCTTCCCTGAAGATCCTCTCATAATATTCCTAATATAGAGTCACCTCATCATGGTTTTTTATCACAAGACTCCATCATCGCTCATACGAACCCTATAGAAGGATCACTACTAAGACCACCATATGATTGGTAGGTGTATCACTGGGTGGAAAACATGTGTGATAGCCTTAATCCATTCATTAGCTTCATGGGGGATTGGATCACCCTAATACCTCAAAGGTTGCTACCTCTAGAACTCATGCAGTGTGCTCATCTTTCATGAATCCTCAACCTGAGATGTTAGCACATCATGCTTCTCAACGGGTAGTGGAGAAATAGGCAGACCACCTAGAGGTCCAGTCTCGGAACCAACGCCCTATAGTGAAGCCTCATCCCGGGGTGGATAGTCACTAAAATACCACCATGGAACCCTGTCTTCCTATCATCATAAACACATCCTAAAATAGAATCAACACACACCATGTTCAAATAGTATATTCAGGGAGATGGCTCAAGAAGTACAAGGAAAACCCCAAAAATTATTTCTATATAATTCATGTATAAAAATTTTTCCTATAACCAGTTTCCTAATGTACCAAGTTGAAAATTAGATTATCAAAGTCTTGGTGAATGGATACATTGGCCTCCACACCAATATTGGTGTCCCTGGGCTAAAATCCAAACTCAAAACACTTTAATAGTGTCTATATGAAACCCAAATTAATCTCATGACACTATGGTCCCAAAGTGTAGCCCACTCAGATACCACTCTATCATGACCCAACCCAATGGGGCTTTATTCCCAAGTCCCTAATCACACCTCCTTAGGATATGGGATATAATCTAGAACCAATTAGGTATATCGCACACATTTTAGGCCTTATACTAAGGTACTTGTATGCATTCACCCACATATACCTCCATGAAATAGTAAAGAGATGTATAATCTAAAAGGAAATACATGCATACATCAACCCTAAATCAGATTACAACATAAGTAAAAAAAGGGAAAAATATTCCCACCAAAATAAAACTATAAAATCTTACCGCCTTCTCATATTTAGGGGATCACTGTCAAATAAAACTACCAAAAATCTACTCATCCAAGATATAGTAAACACAATGATTGGTCAAGATCACTAAGCTCCACCTTCTCTGGTTCCTCCTGGGACTCTATAGAAAGGATTGTGGTCATCACCATACACAACATGTATAAGAAAATACCATGAAAGGGTGATTATAACAATACTCATTAGTCACCCAAAATAATCAAAAGAAAAAGGGGAAACTAAAATGAATTAGTCCGCTCGACCTAGATAGAGGGAACCCAAATGAGAGAGAAACTTCATCTTGACCATCCTCGGTTATACATGACTAGTCAGCTCAAAGAATATCGTGAGTCAATAAATATGTGAAAACACCCCAAGGCATCCTATAAATACACCCATATATAATCATCTCGGACTCCAAGTCTCATGAGGTTCCAACCTCATATCCATCATCATGTTTCTATATAAGGCTCATAGCTAACACTCATCTAGGAGTACACACTCCCAGAAATTTGTCATCATAGATGACACTGATCATAATGACACTCTATATTGGTAACTAAACCACAATCCCTGATGGAACCTACAAAATATACCACTCAATATATTCTCACAAATTCAATGGCACAACACTACCATACCAAGGGGAATACATTCGAGATAACACACTTTTCAAATATCGCTACTAAGAAAGTAACGATGGAATCTAGTGGATCTTGATACTTAGAAAGAGTACCTCAACCATTCCTAATTGGAGATGCTACTAACCCTACTGGGACCATGAAAGGTCTCATCTCTCAAAAAGAGGATCAGTCCAAGGTTATGATGGGGGACCCTACAAACCCAATATGGAAAACAATAAACCACATCTCCTCGGATAGAGGATCACTCCCAGGAACCACTGGGGGACACAACATACCTAATCTGATAACCCAAATATTTCACTAATATAGGGGATCACTCTTAGGATCCATTGGGAGACCCCAAAAACCCAATATCGCATCCTAGAGATTATATCACTTAGATATAGGATCACCACCCGTGTAGTGATGGTCACGGTGATTCCACAAATCTCATCTAGTATAACTCTTGAGTAGGTAATCGTACTTCTAATGATACCAAAAAACCATACATAAACTATCTTCTAATTATGGGATCATATACCCAATGATTCCCCTACCATAATAAAACCTCCCTCCAAGTAGGGGATCAGATACCCATTGATTCCACAAACCCTATTGGGATATCCTACTAGATAGGGGATCATCGACCATGTAGTGTTGGTCATAAGGATTTTGAGATCTTGGTCTAGGGAAACAATATTCTAGAGAATCCTACCCTAATATCTCCATAGGGATGAAAAAACTCTAAAAATGCAATAGAGGATCCCACCTCGGCCTCCTCAGATGGAAGATATAACTCTACCCAAGCTCGTCCTATCAAGGTGATCACAATGCTATTCTGAGGACATAATGTCACACTTTAACCTCATAGGAAATAGATCAAGGGAACTCACTCAAACACTGTTGGTCCAAACATATATAACCTAGGCGACCCACAACATCACCTCTCCTCGTTTCTAAGACCAAACCATGGACACCATCACATTCTACATAAAAAACTTCTTAGGATAGGCTACTCACAGGCCTAGATCTGAGTCACAAAATATGAGATATTGTTGGTGGAAACTCCTCAAAGATGAGAATACTTGGTGTATAAGGGGGTCTTTACAGTGTGTCTCCCCACCTAAACACCTGATTGTGTCCTCTAATAAATGACATGGATGACCCTGTGGGCTTACATGGTGTGTATCAGCAGTACGTAGCATGTCTTACCTCACCCAGACCACAGTCGTGTCTTCTACACAAGTCTGTGTCTGACACCCCATGCCCGTGTACTCTAGTCGTGTACTTCTTCATGGTTGTGTATGTCCACACAGCTTCCATGGCCATATCCTATGGCCACATGTCCTAGGGTCCGTACTCATCATGTAACCAAGGTACAAGGCGTGTAGTCCCCAAAACTCATCTTCCTCGAACCGGAAGAACACACTGAATGATCCACTACACTACATGCCATGTAGAAGGGAATTATATCAGGAATTTCCCTACGAGCATCTCGTATCACCCCCCACTACTAGATATTTTGGTATTTGTGAGGACACAATAGCGATGGACATCCATTAAAAAAGGTAATTTATAAATGGAGTCTATCACTAATGCATCATTGCAATAAACAGAATCAC
Source organism: Viscum album (assembly GCA_963277665.1). Classification (NCBI taxonomy): domain Eukaryota; kingdom Viridiplantae; phylum Streptophyta; class Magnoliopsida; order Santalales; family Viscaceae; genus Viscum; species Viscum album. The sequence goes on along the minus strand of OY728139.1, from coordinate 111,803,720 downwards.
AAATAAAGGTATTTGTGATGGACCATTGCAAATAAAAATTAATTATGATGGGTTGGGCACCCATCGTAAATGGTATTTGTCTATGTTTTAAAAAAGGAAATTGTAATGGACCGTAGAAATTAATATTATTTACGAAAGATAATTCATATGTCATTATTACTATTATTTTTTAAAAAAATAAAATACAAAATTTTAAATTATTTAAAAATAATTGAAAATAATTAAAATATATATATAATTTTAAAAAATAAATATAATAAAAAACATTTAAATATAATTAAAAATGTTTTAAAACTATTAAATAAATTAAAAAAATTAATAATAATTACAAAATTAATAATAATTACAAAATTAAAAAATAATTACAAAATTAAAAAATAATTAAAAATTGAAAAATAATTACAAATAATAATAAAAAATAAAATTTCAAAAATAATTAAAAAAATTACAAATAATTAAAAATAATTAAAACAATTAAAACAAGCATAAAATTAATACATCATTTCAAACATAATATGTTTTTATACCAAATTAAAAAACAGTCATAAAACTTCACAAATCATCAACTAGTGTTAGTTGGAGGAGGATTACTCGAAGGATCGGGGGGAGGAAACTTCATACCAATGCCACATGCAAGTCATCTCATATACTCCAACATCTTCTCATCTCTATAAAGCTACTTCCCATGCTCCTCCACTCTCTTTCTTCATCTACAATATCATCTCATCCCAAGTGCTCAACCTCTTTTCATATTGTGCAGTGGATGATGGAATTGTTGAAGACTCTACATGAGCTCCCTTTGAGCACACTGATGACATTACAGAAGTACCAAAATGACTCATAAGTGCCACTCATGAACCAATACAAATCACTTGGCCTTTCATGACACCATGTAAAGTCACATGTATCTAGTCCCCCTCATTAAAACTCAAACCACTAATGGAATCTTGTTCACTCTCAACATGAATATCATGTGATTGAGATGTCACATCCACATACATTTCCTTAAAAAATAATTACAAATGAGAATAATAATAAAATTAATATTTAAAAAAATTAAATAAATTACTAACCACAATATGATGGTGTCGGTCACCTAAAACCTCTCTTGTATTGGGATTAGTATACATATTCTTATAAACTTCAAACTCTATAATATATGGGTCAGTAGAGGCATATATAATATAACAAACATGTCACAGTTAAAGTATATATACATTAATAAATAATATCACTTAACATATATTGTTTATGTATGGAAAATGTATGACTTATGACCCTATGTGTCACCTCTTTACTCCCCCAGCTCTGACATCTAGATGATAAACTCCTCCTAAAAGTATCTCTTATCCAGTAAGAGCACAATATATCCCATACCGAACCTGAGATATAGTAAGGTTGATGAGAGATGAAAGACTGGTCAAAAATAGTAACAAACTTTGTATCTATATCTTGCTTTCTGATGTTGTGTAGCCCAGTATCTAGAGATTCACAGCAATTGGAATCGAGTCCCATGACACCCATGGATTAGAAAAATAATATCTTAGAATCACACCAGCCTTCCCAATAGCTAAATGTGGAAACCTGTGAAAATAAAAAATCATAAAAGTGTGAAAAAAATTAAAAAACAAGGTTATTATAAAATAAATTTCTTAAACAATTAAACATGCCTCCATAAACAAGGATCAAAATCAGCAGATGGTCATCTCTATGGAACATGATCTAAAGTCATCAATCGAGCTAGGCCACACCCCCTCCTAATAGGCCAAGCATCCTAGGGATTATATGAATTGGGCTCATTAGCAGGAAGTCTAGAATCTTTGGGATAATGAAATAGATCCTCATGAGCATCTATAACCATCTTAAACTAATTTTCTTACATGTAAGAAATTTTTAATATAGATATATAATATAAAAAATTAACAAATACCAAAATATAATAATCATACCTTTAACAAACTGCTAATAAACATATCAAATATAAAAAACAAATAAATATATGAATATAATAATTACTTTTAAATAAATACCTGAATATAATACATCAATCATCATCTTATTTATCATTTTAATCAAGAACAATATATTCATACTCATCTTCTTCATCGTGAACTTCTATATGACTTTTAGTTTCATTATCCCTCATTACTTAATAACGTTATAAATACCATCATCCCTTAACTGGGGGGTTTCATCATCGATATTTATATCTCTTTGGGTAAAATATATATTTTAGGATGTTTCTTGAGATATTTAAATATATTTCACTTCCACAAAACCATTTTAATTTTCAATAAATTGATTACCACATGATTTCATTTTTACCACACATCACAATTCATTCAAATCATCAAAACATCATAGTAATTTTCATAATAAACTTGATGTGCTTGATGTGCCAATATAAATGTTTCATTTGATATATGAAGAATGTTATATTTAATTTCAATGACTCTATGCCATGGATGAAATCATAACCCTCAATTAGTATCAAACCAATGAAATGTAAACATTGTTAGATAATTTTCTCCCATCTAACATAACTCAATAATTCCATCCATTATACCATAAAATTAAACATCACTTTATTTATGATTATATCCTTTAAAACAAACACCAATATTCATTTATTTCTTTGAGTCTCCATATATGTGTGTATGGAATCGAAATTCATTAACCACGTACCTATTATAATATTTTACAAATTTAGATGGAGTATTTTTCATCACACATAACTGACAATAAATTTTATTTTCATGTTGTTCTACCTATAAAAAAATTATTAATAATAGATATCAGTAAAAAATGATTTATTGTTCCATATAAAAAAAATTAACTTACTAGTCTTTGAAACCAATATAAAAAAATTGATGATGTTATTTAAGAGAAGTATATGTAATTTGTAAAAAAAATTGATATGATCCTCATATAGTATCAAAAAAACTTAATATAAATAATGTTATATTTCAAAAATATTTAAAAATAAATAAAAAAATAGTACTTATTGAAAAAATTAAGTCATTTATTCACAATCTAGAAGAACATATGTATGAGCTTTGTGAAGTTCTTCATCTGAAATCCATTGTTCACAATAACCACCAGCACCAAGCTCAAGCTAATTAAAAACTGACAATTTATGGCATGTGACATCATTGAAATTTGTCTCATTTCTAACTATCCAGTTATGTTTTGAAGGATATTATGATTGAAAATAATAAGAGAAGAAATTATAAATTTTATCCTATAAGTACACTTATGCAGTTTACCCTTCAACTGATGATTTGTTACATACTTTCTTCTTTAACGTTTTGTATATATCTATCAAATGGGTACATCCATTGGAGTTTTACTGGTCCTCCACATTTATCTTCATATAAAAAATGAAATATTAAATGTTCCATTAAATCAAAGAAGCCTAATAGGAATATTTTCTCAAATTTACATAAAATTAAAACCATATCCTTTTGCAGCACACTCAATGCATCATAATATGACATTTCCACAAAAATATCTCAGAAAAAATATAAAATTTTAGTCAAAACATCCCATATTGAGGAATTCATCATCCAATAATACCAATAGGTTGTAATATTTCCATTATCACATATAATTTATGAATTTTTAAACCGTTAATATTCTCATTTATGACTCAGAGAGACAATTTAGAAGAATAACCATATGGTAACCTCAAATCTTGAATCCATTAACAAAATTATTAAAAAAATTATTTATAAAGTGTTTAATATTATTTTGGATACATTAAATTGTGTGATATTTCATTTTAAAATAATTTAAGTTCAGTACATCTATAAATTTTGGCAAGATCTAATTATTCCTTTTCATTATATTTGTTCTTACTGGGTAATGATGAGATAATATATTTTACCTAAATACCTGAGATCACTGCTGGAGGTTTGCCTCTCTAAATTTTACATTTTTAAAAATTATTTTTGATCCTTTGAAAAGGGTGATTCATTGGAAGAAATATCTAATGGTAGTCAAAATAACTACTATTTCTCCCATTACCAATCCAAAATGCTTTATTCTCATACATGAAATATGTACATGATTTTAGACCAGGTGTGATCCATCTATATAACATACCATACACCATAATGTCACTTCTTGTCCCTATTAATGTAACATTCAGTTTAAAATTATGATCTACAACTATATCAAATATAGTCACACCATTATTCGATAATGAAATTGAATCATTAATTAGTGGTTTCAAATAAACATCAATATTCTTCTTTGGATGTCCTGGAATTAAGACTTCCAAATATATATATATATATATATATATATATATATATATAAGGCTCCTTCATCCAAATCCAATGAGGTAATTTGTATGAAGTAATGACAATAGACCAATAAGAATATTGACTTCTATATGTGGTAAATGGAAAAAACCATTAATAGAAAGGAAAAAATATATGTTATGAGGTTATGAAGCAAAATAAGGTTGTATATGATCAAAAGTTTTCCATGAATCACCATCACATGGATGATTTAAGCTATTACTGACAAAAATATTTGATTTATACCATGTCATTAATATAGTTTTTTTGCGACACATAAATAAATTTTATAAATGAGGTGTAATTGAAAAATACCTCAATTATTTCACCATAAATCTAGAATTTCTTTATTATGCCTCTTTATACCTTGATTATCCACATGTTTGACAATTAAACAAGGATTAATAATCATTGTAATTTATTATGCATTAATTTGAACATGAATGAGTATTCTAATAACTATGACCAAAATTATGGACCAACCTCTTACATTCATAGAAACTTACAGATGATGTATTTTCATTAGGAAATAATGATTTAACCTATAATAATATCTAATTAAAAAACTATTTGACATTCCAAAATATGATTTAATAGACATAAATTTTGTAACATATTCATGTTTTCCCATATGGTATCTCGTATATAACGCCACATTAGTAGACTTCAACAAATTGTAAAACTGAGAAGGTTCTGATTCAGGATTTGGAATATCATTTTGAGTTGTTGTTTCCTAAATATATGGACCAGTAGGCTCATGTACTAAATTCTGAAATAATGGATCTGAAACCAAAAAATATATATTTTCTACTAAATTCTATTCACTAAGTTTATACCAAAAGTTATAATCTTTCTGAAAACCAAAACACAATAGATGGAGTCCAACATTGTCAAATGTTTTGAATCCCTTAAGATCACATTTTTCGCATGGAAATTTAATTTTTTCTTTAGAAAAAAAACTAAATTTTATAATGAAAATGATATAAATGTTTCAAAACCTTCAATGTAGACATGATTTATACCAAATCTATTGGGATTTTTTTGATGATTTATCCAATCACAATCGTATAATAGAAACCGTTGTCTACTTCATGAGTTCATAGTTATCTAAAAAACAGTATAAATAAGAATAATTATTACTGATCAATTTGACTAATTTTAAAATTATTATTATATTTTAGCACCTTGAAATATTATATAGAATATGATCAGAGTGAGGCACTTGGTTAGCACTAGATTACGAGGGTCATAGAGGCTTGACATAGATATAATAAAAATATTAAATATATTATATTGGAAACATGCTATTGTTTGAAAATAATATAATTTCTCTTGAATGGTGTCTCGTATTGTAAATCTAAGACCACAGTTAGGTTCGGGATCTAGGGTTTACCCTATTAATGACATAACATTGGTGTGATTTGAAAGTTTAGTAACATCACGAATGATGGAAATTCCATTTTATTTTTTTATTCTAATTTTTTATAAAAAATAAAGTATCTCTATAATGGTGTATCGTATCAGAAATCCAAGACCACTATTAGATCTGGGATAATAGGTTTACCCTAGGAGTGACATAATATTTTTGTGTGTCGGGTGTCTGGTTACATGGAACGTCTTTGTTTAATATTTTTATTATATTTTTTTATAAAAAAATTAAGTATCTCCAAAAATGTGAATATTATGAAAAAATAGGATAACACTGTTAGGTCTAGGATGTAGGGTTTACCCTAGAAGTGACATTACATTTGAGTGTATCGGTTGATTGGTTACATTGTATGTGAGGGTAATTAAATTAATATTTTTATTACAATTTCATATAAAAATTCAAAGTATCTTTCAAACTATATATCATATGAAAAATAGTAGACCACAGTTGGATTTAAGATGTGGGGTTTACCCTAGATGCGACATATCATTTTTGTGCGTCGAGACTTTGGAAATATCCCACACCATGGCAATCCCATTTAATATTTTTGTTACAATTTTTTAGAGGAAAAAATTGATGTATCTATATAACTGTGTATCATATCATAAATCTAATACCACCATTAGATCGAGGATGCTAGGTTTACCCTTAGCATGACATAACATTTGTGAGTGTCGGGTGTTTGGTAACATTGCACGTGAGGTTATCATTTTTAATCTCTTATTAATACTATTTATATATATATATAACTATATAAATTACAAAATTTATACAAATTATTAATATGAACTATTTTAATTAATACAACATTTATATAAATTATTGTGAATTTCTAATATTTATTATTTTTTATATTTTCTTGCAATGTTTGATAAAAACCATTAGTATTTATTATAAATATTTATTAATTTTTAGTAGTTGATAAAATTATTTGTTAAGTAATACTAATTATTTTATTATTTATATCTGAATTTATAATAAATATTACTAATATTTAACAATTACTAGTATTTTAAATATTTTTATTTTACAAATTTTTACAAATTTTAGTAATTTCCTAAAATTTTCAAATTGATAATAATATTTTGTAACTAAAACTAATATTTACTATTTATTAATAATATTTACTAATTAATTATTAATTATTATAAATTATTTACTGATTATTATTATTTATTTAAATTATTATTACCTTCTTAATAATTACTATATATATATCATGAATTCTTAATTAATATAAATACATCAAATATATTCTAACTCTTTTTTAAACAAATATACATTTCTCAAATCTATCTAAACATATATATATATATATAATATAAACCTATCAAGTTTATTTGAAAAGTCTATATATACATATTAAAATCTTAATATATATATATATATATATTATAAATAATTTTACTTATAGTTAATTTTTATGATAAATAATTTTGATTACCTTGAATTAATAATTTATATAAATAATTTGTAAATATTTTTGGGTGAATATTTTTAATTAATATATATTTTGAATTGATAATTATTTTAAATTAATAATTTTGAATTTATAATTATTTTTAATTAATAATGTTTTCCTAATTTTGGTGACATGAAAGATAATGATTGATTAAAATCAAAATTATTGTTTATATAATTGACATGATATAAAAATAAAATAAAAACATCATTGCTAATATATTTTTCAAAATTAAATGTTTATATTATTGACATGATATAAAATTCCAAGATACAATTTAAAATTATAATATATATTTTTTCTGGAATAATTGAGTATTGGAAAACTATATTTTTAAAAAATATTACTCGAAGTCGCTCGAATAAATAATTTGGTAATAATGTCAAATTTAATTTTATTATTTATATAATTTTAAATATATTTGTATATATAATTATATAAATATATTTATAATTTTATAAATAATTTTTTAATAAGTATAAATATGTATTTATAATTAAATATCTATATTAAAATATATCGTTATATGTATATATTTAACATATTTAATATATATATATATATATTAATATAAATATAAATTTATCTTACAAATATATATTTTTATAAATGCATATTTATATAATTATATATAAATAAATATATTTATAAATATGCATAAATATATATATAATTATATAAAGATATTTATATATATATACACAAACAGAATACACACATACATATGTCCAAATCAATTGAAATAACTCGTGAGGACCTAAATAATATGAAAATAGGGAATAATAAATTTGCAGTAATCTTAAATACCAAATACAACATCAAAATCAAATATACAAATACATATATCTAAATGAAAAAATGTGTAAAATACCAAAAAAAAATCAATTGAAATAACTTATGTGGACCGGATTAATATGAAAACAGGAACTCATAAATTTTCACTAATCCGAAATATCAAATACAACATCAAAATCAGAAAAATATCTAAATCTAGGGTTTGAAAAACTAAATCATGTAATGAAATGAAAAAAATGGAAAAAATGAAAAAGAAAATGATAGGAATTCATACCAAGGTTATTCGAAGTTTGTTCTATAAATAATTAGTTGCAATAGAGTAGATCTGAACGGGGTCAAATTGAGTGGTATGTGCGGTCATTTGGGAGGAGAGGAAGAGGGTGAGAGGAAGAAGAAGATGGTGGTGTGGGTGATAAAATCTAATACTTATTGTGATAGACTAATTACGATGGAATTAATGCCATCTCAAATAGTAATTACATCAAAAGTATGTGTGGTGTGAAATAATGACAATCACAAATACTTTCAATCTGAGAACTATTTGTGACAGACAAAGCGGTTCATCGCAAATGTTCTACATCTTTTTGCACTGGGCGGTGGGAATTCCCTCTAAAAGAATTTGCGATGGATGGTTTATTCCATTGGAAATGATGACTATTTTTTATGGAATAAACAATCCATAACAAATAGGTGTCTATTGAAAAGTATTTTCTATGGGAAAAGTTCCCATTGCAATTTCCCCATCGCAAATACCCTATATTCTAGTAGTTCTTTTTTCACTAAAACAAACAGATCAAACCTCACAGGGTCCCTAGAAAGCATCTAAGGGATTTAACACCTTAAAATGATGCATAAAAAATGTGATCTAGACATAAAACTCAAAATATTCTACCTCTAGGTGAAACGCTAAAGCATTAAGTAGAATTAGTTCTTGAGAGCTACTATTTCATGATCCATGAGTGATAGCCGTCAAGATCAGAGATCGATGGAGCCACATTTCCTCGATTCGGTCCTCAGGTTGTCTGTCACTCAAAATGAGAAGAGGGGATTCATCTCCTCCTTTTGTGTTCACCAAAGGGTTGGGGGAGAATGGGTATTGTTTTAATTTTATCAAAACATTATCCTTCATTCAACTTCATGTCCCCAACTCGCCTCTAACCCGACACCCAGAGCCAACAATGTTTATGTCATGTCTAGGGTAAACACGCTATTCTAAACTCAATCATGGCCTCATATTTTAAATTTGAGACTCTACTTGGGAGTTATTCCATGTTTATTATGGAACTATGTACATATGATAAAATATATTTAATATTTTACATATCACCATGTCGAGGCACTATGGGCCTCAGAATCCCTCACCGACTTAGCGCCTAAATTCGAAAATATTCCAAGAAATATTCTAAATTCTTACATATCAAAACCTGAGTTGCTACATTAAACCTCACTAAAAAATTATTTAATCATGGTAATATAAAAACACCAGCATCATTCATATAATAATATTTTATTATGTTAGTGGTATAACCTATATTTATCCCCTCTTCTATCAAATGGGAAATGAAACTGGCAATCATGTGTACGACTAACTACCACCTCACGAACTGATATAATTAATTTTCCATCACCACCATTCAATACTAGATATAATGATAAACTTAACACATTGAGTTAATATTTATGATATTATTATAATTTTTTAATTATAACATCACATATACCTTCTTAATTTTAATTCCATTTAAAATATGATAATGTTGCTTGTGTGTTTGACGGACTACCACCTCATAAATCATTGTGATTCTTTTTTCACTTACATTTTACATGGAAGGTAATAAATATAAATTTAATTAATATATGTGATATATATGATTTGATATCTATTCTAGAAAATTAATATATCATACACTCCCCTACCCTTTCACCCATTAAAGGAATGATATCGTCGCTCGTGAGTACATACAGAATACTGACTCTACGAAATGATGTGATTAATTTTCTATGTAAAAATTTCATAAATGGTTATAAAAATGTATATAATGAGTAAATAAGATATTTATAACATTAATATAATTTTATAAGGAAATTAACACCCAAAAAAATGAAAATAATGTAATATTATTAACAAACAGATGGTAAAATGTAATATGAGGATCATAAATGATATTATAAGTATGAATACAGTTATAGAATAAATTAATAACATTATTAAAATTATCATACAGGATGTTAATGCATGATCATATAAAGTAAGGAATAATGTAAGGTGCTTTGTCTGAATTTATCTTCATTGAGACATTTTGTAATGTTATGCACCTAATTTCTTTTATATGGTGTATATATTATCCCTTTTTCATGTAATATCATGAAGAATTAATAATTAATTTTATTTTAAGTTTTAATTTTAATTATTTCATTTAATGTGATTTTAATTGAAAATTACTAAGTTGTAAAGAATTTTACAACTCAATTTCTTTTCAGTGGGTTATATTACTTCTTCATTGTCATTGACATTCTATGGTTATGTGTGCAATATCTCTTAACTATCATATGTTTTATTTTAACTTGTTTTATTTGTATTTATATTTGATACACATAATCGGTTCATTTATTCTCATTTCTTTGTTGTGATCATTATAAGGAATTTTGTCTCAATTTCCATTTCATTGATACATATTTGTTAATATGAAACTATTAAACTTTATGTTGTGTATATATTGCCCTTTTGATGTATTTAACATCAATACCTATTTATTAATTATTATTTTTCATTTGTTTCATGTTTATTTGTAATGGCTCGGAACCCTCCGGTCCATTCCTTGTTGAAATCGATGTGGTCAACACGACGTGTGTTATAATGATAATTTTTAATACTGATGATAACGTAAAAATATGTTAAATAATAATGATGATGACATAAATTGTGTGATTAATTAAACTAAAAAGAGAATAATCATGATAAAATGATTTAATGGGTGTTATTATTATTAATGATGTGAAGTAGGAAGGTGTGTGACCCATTATAGGTTGATAAATGAAACATGCGGTTGATTACTAATTGAGTAATTGTTGAAATTAAATTTTAATAATAATAATGGGTGCTGTGTTATTAATATTATTCATAATATTAATAATAATGAGAAATTAATGAAATGAGTCATGGTATTTATTGCAAACAAATAAATGAAGATGCACAGTGGAAGCATTGTGGTGCGTTAATAAAATTAAAGGTGAGTTCGTTATTATTATTATGTTAAATAATAATAATAATGGTGGCATAAAAATATGTTGGGTTTATTAAAATGAATGGTTTTAATTTAATAAAAGTGGTTCAATTCAATCAGTGTGAAATAGAAATAAATAGAATTAAATAATTAAATTAATGGACGTTATGCGACATTTACGTGGCATGGTCAGATTTAGATATCCAACGGGGTTGTTTAACGTGGTCAATGCGATGAGCATAAATATTATCATTATTAAAAATAATGATGGTGATGAGTTAATAAAATAAGTTGATGAATTGTTTTTATTATTGAAAAACAATAAATGACAATGATGGCGTAAAACTATGTGCGAGAGGTTAATGAAATTAAAGGTATTAAAAATGGGTTGAATATTTAGTTATATTAATTTTGTTTTGTCATGGATATGGTTTTAATTAAATGGAATGGTTTTAATTTAATATGAGAATAACCATGGTAAACTAATTTAATGAGATTAAATTAGAACATTAATGATGGGTGTTATTATTAATAATAACATGGAAGAGTTAGATTGGAGAGAGAATGATATAATAGAAAATTGAGAAATAATAAAAGAAAAAAAGGAAAGGCAATCAAGGAGGTGGGGCGTGATTGGCATGGGTATAGGCAAGGCGCCACTTTTGTGGAGCTTGATAAAATTGTGGAATAAAGATTGAAGATTGGAGAGAGGGAGGTATTATATGATAATAATGAAAATAAATAAATAAATATAAAAGGGAGAGTGATTTGTGACTTGGGTGTGAAGTGTTCCATGCGTGGAATGAGTTTAAAGATATGAAATAAATAAATCAATTAAAAATAATAATATAATAATCATGTTAATGTTTTTGTAGGTAAAACACTTTTCCGACCATAACTTCTTCATGCGACCTCGGTTTCACGAACCGTCAGTGGCAGTGAGACCTTGACTACGAGACGAAAATTATGAGTCCAATATTGTATGTCTTTTTTTGGGTTTTCAGATCGGGTACCCGAAATGCTTGTGAATTAATAGATTTAATATTATTATTAAATCTTTGACCTGTCATAACTCCCGCGTGCAGCGTCCGATTGGCTTCTCGTCAGTGGCGATGTGATTCTATAATTAATATGATCGATTCAAGTCTAATTTTGGATATTAAATTATGGTTCATGTTCCATGTCAATAAAACACCTATTATTAATTGAAGATATTATTATCATTAAACGCATGGAAACCGCATGACGTGTCGTGTGTTGACCAGTCAAATGGTGTAATAGTCGTACGGTCACATCATATATTCATTAATACATTTTGTATACCGTTTTACCCTTTAATTTCCTATATAAGAGAGGAGTACATGTTATTTACGGACCTCTCTTCTTCTCCGCACAATGACGCTCCCTGATGACCTAGAAGCCTTTCCTCTAACTTCTTTGTCCGAGCTCCGAATTACGATCCGTCAGCGGCCACAGGATCGTAGAGACGAGACGAAGCTTCTAAACCCGGACTTTTCACCTTTCCTTCCGGCCTTCCTTCTCCAGCTTCCATCCTAGGAGGCTTTTGTCGGGTTTGGCGAAGGCGGAGGACACCGAAGGACGTCGTCGGATGTGACGTGATCGGGACCTTTTGAGGTAGGGGTTTACCTTCGTCTCTCTTTTTGGTGCAACATGCGGGGTGGGATATTTTTCTTTTGTTCCATGGGATGCAGTTGAACTTTAAATAAGGATAATAACCAGATAAAGAAGGGTTTGGGGTTTTGTGCTGTTTCTATTGCCTTCCAGTTTCTTTATCTTCTGATTGTGATTTTGGATTGAAAGGCCTTTGCCTACTGAAAATCAAGGTCGTTGGTGGCCTTTGCGTGCACAATTGATATCTGAATTTTTTGTGGTTGGTTTTGTTAAAACATGGAAAATGGATAAGCACGTAAAGACTAGCTGATTAAATGAGAATGAAAACCTTGTGTGATCACCCCGGTTGAACAAAATTGGAATAATGAACATGTTGGTGGTTTGGTTGTTTTGTGGGAAATGTTTTTTTTTCTGGAATGGTGTTGTGATGTGATGCTGGGCAGTGGGTCTGTGACGTTTGGGTGGTGATCTTATTGGAATGGTTGACGGTGGAAACATGGAGGTGTGAAATGTTTTGTAAACGATGGGGTTGAAATGGGAAGTGGTTGGTTGTGGAAAATGCCTTTATTTATGAAAAGTGTTTTGATTATGAAAAGTGTTTTGAAGTAAAAGGTTTTTTCAAATGCGGAAATTTTTTGTGTGTGGAAAGGGTTTTATGTGTGGAACTTTGAAATAAATGAATGATGGAATGTTGTATGGTTGTGATAATCTTTTGTAAATGAAATGGCATGTGGTTGCTTGCGTTTTACCTAACCTTGGTTGTGGATGGCAGGGATATGTTTGTGAAAGGTTTTTTCTGGATGATAGTTTCCCAGTAGTAATAATTTGTTAAACCATTGCATGAAACATGAAAACCTAAATGGGGTTGGGGGATGATTGTTTGGTTGTTGATGCATGCTTCGTGGTAGCAGTGCCGAGGCACATGCTCAGTTTCTCTTTTTAAGAAGCCATAGGTTGGGTTGTGTGTTTGGTATATGTATATATATAATTGTATCTTTGTGTTTTGTCTCACCACACCCATGTCAAGCACCTAGTGCCGAACACTCCCATTTTATGGGAGAGGGTGTTCCCCCTTAATTACTAGCTCCTTCCTTCTCCTTCTTCCATAGGCTATGATGGATTGAGGTGACCTTACACCCAAGACTCTTCGGGTAGGTCTCGGAGTCTGTGATGGCTTGAGGAGACCTTTAGCCCAAGACTCTTCGGGCAGGCTTACCGTTCCCAAGAACCTTCGAGATGAGGCCCAGGTGTCTGCGGGCGGGTTAGTGGTTGTGAGGCCCAGGTGTGTGCGGGCGGGATGCGTGGTTGTGAGGCCCAGGTGTGTGCGGGCGGGATGCGTGGTTTGGCCCAGGTGTGTGTGGGCGGGAAGAGTGTGGTAGCGTCAGGACGTTTGCTGTTAGGAAGAGCAGCATCTAATTAAGTGGGAAATGGTGCGGGGTACCCAATACTTTTGTTCTATATATATACTAAACTTGTCTGTGTTACTTGGTGAGTGTGACCAGTGAGGCTGGGTGGATAGTTTTTCCTTGTTAGTTTCTGGTTCTTCTGTTTTCTCACGGGACCTTAGGGTGTCTCCCCACTTGTGCACGAGAGCTTTAGGTTTCCCTACTGAGTATACTTGTATGCTCACCCTACGTTTACTTTCAGGTTTCCAGGAGGACTACCAGGGCCATACGGGACCCTACTAGTCGGGCAGTTGGAGTTGTTGCAGTTGTTGTTCTCTTGTTTTCTTTGGCATTGTACTTTTGAGCTTCCTTGTACTTGTACCTTGTTATAAAAATTGTTTAAACATGCATGTGGGCTTGGTTTGGGTTTATTTATATACACTTGTTCTTTTCCCTTTTCTGGTGGTTGACTTGTCCTATTTCCCGATCCAAAATAATAAAAAGGGTAATGCCTCCCATATTTGTGAAAACTCATACCCTTGGTGCTAGTCGCCAACCCGGGGCCTACTGGAGGCGGGACTCGGGGGTCATTATCTCCCTTTCACCATTGCCAGCTCAGGAGGGGCATCTTTGGTGGGATGGGGTTGTGACAGAATGGTATCAGAGGTGATGGTTGAGAGATAGGATGGAGTCTAGAGTTAGGCACAGTGAGGATTACATGGGATGGTAGGGCAACAGTGTTCGTTAATCTTGGTGCGTGACATAGGCCAGGGAAGACCGGCTAGGACACGGGATTTTAGGGCCCCCTGTGATCCGAAGCAAGGACTCTGAGCCTACCGAACGACCAAGTGAGACTACATTTATTGTAGGGTAGAGACCCTAGGGAAGGTACATGCATCATCATATTTGTGTTTTACTTGATTTGGGTGTTCTGGGAAAGAAATTTAAAATAAAGTGATAAAATGAAACCTTGAGAAATTTCCTTGCTACTTGGGATTAGGCATTCTTTGTTTACCATACAACTATGAAACATGGACGTCAATAGAGAGGCAGAGGAGTGGGATGTGGACAGTTGCACGCAAAAGAAGTGGAAACCCTAGCATGGTCAGAGATCGAGAGATATGTTTTCGGTTTTACGTAAATGCTCTTGTTTATGTTTTGTTTAAATACAAGAGCATAACAATCCTTTTTTGAACCTCAT
Organism: Viscum album; assembly: GCA_963277665.1. Lineage (NCBI taxonomy): Eukaryota > Viridiplantae > Streptophyta > Magnoliopsida > Santalales > Viscaceae > Viscum > Viscum album. Next base: position 111,788,288 of record OY728139.1, on the reverse strand, counting down.
TATTGCCCATGCTTTGGTCCTGGACCTTGTTTTCCATGAGTCTATAATGCTATGTTATTTCCCTCTTTCCTTTAAATGTGTGTGAAGAGTCCTTACATGTGGGGAGAGGAGGACCTGATCCCTAATCGAGACGCATTAATGTGGATGCGATTAAACCCGTGCAGGAGAGTCAGTGCCGCCTAAAGCGGATAATATCTCGACATGGGAGAAGGAATTCCTCAAGCCATGTGTTCGGGCAATTTATTGTTGTTGTGTATGGTGTTGGGGGTAGAGTAAGTTTGTAAAATCCTAATATATGGAAGTCAGAAGACCTAATTCCTAATCGAGACGCATTAATGTGGATGCGATTAAACCCGTGAAGGCGAGTCAGTGCCGCCTAAAGCGGATAATATCTCGGTATGGGAGAAGGAATTCCTAACTCATATAATTAGGGTTGTCGGTTGTTTCCTGTTATAACAAGAGCCCTGAGAGGTATCTTGCGGGGTGGTTGTTCAGATACATTCTTTTCTGGGTTGGTTTTTAATTCTCGAGGACGAGAATGTTTTGAGAGGTATCTGATGTAATGGCCCGGACCCCTCCGGTCCATTCCTTGTTGAAATCGATGTGGTCAACACGACGTGCGTTATAATGATAATTTTTAATACTGATGATAACGTAAAAATATGTTAAATAATAATGATGATGACATAAATTGTGTGATTAATTAAACTAAAAACAGAATAATCATGATAAAATGATTTAATGGGTGTTATTATTATTAATGATGTGAAGTAGGAAGGTGTGTGACCCATTATAGGTTGATAAATGAAACATGCGGTTGATTACAAATTGAGTAATTTTTGAAATTAAATTTGAATAATAATAATGGGTGTTGTGTTATTAATATTATTCATAATATTAATAATAATGAGAAATTAATAAAATGAGTCATGGTATTTATTGGAAACAAATAAATGAAGATGCACAGTGGAAGCATTGTGGTGAGTTAATAAAATTAAAGGTGAGTTCTTTATTATTATTATGTTAAATAATAATAATAATGGTGGCATAAAAATATATTGGGTTTATTAAAATGAATGGTTTTAATTTAATAAAAGTGGTTCAATTTAATCAGTGTGAAATAGAAATAAATAGAATTAAATAATTAAATTAATGGACGTTATGCGACATTTACGTGGCATGGTCAGATTCAGATATCCAACGGGGTTGTTTAACGTGGTCAATGCGATGAGCATAAATATTATCATTATTAAAAATAATGATGGTGATGAGTTAATAAAATAAGTTGATGAATTGTTTTTATTATTGAAAAACAATAAATGACAATGATGGCGTAAAACTATGTGCGAGAGGTTAATGAAATTAAAGGTATTAAAAAGGGGTTGAATATTTAGTTATATTAATTTTGTTTTGTCGTGGATATGGTTTTAATTAAATGGAATGGTTTTAATTTAATATGAGAATAACCATGGTAAACTAATTTAATGAGATTAAATTAGAACATTAATGATGGGTGTTATTATTAATAATAACATGGAAGAGTTAGATTGGAGAGAGAATGATATAATAGAAAATTGAGAAATAATAAAAGAAAAAAAGGAAAGGCAATCAAGGAGGTGGGGCGTGATTGGCATGGGTATAGGCAAGGCGCCACTTTTGTGGAGCTTGATAAAATTGTGGAATAAAGATTGAAGATTCGAGAGAGGGAGGTATTATATGATAATAATGAAAATAAATAAATAAATATAAAAGGGAGAGTGATTTGCGGCTTGTGTGTGAAGTGTTCCATGCGTGGAATGAGTTTAAAGATATGAAATAAATAAATCAATTAAAAATAATAATATAATAATCATGTTAATGTTTTTGTAGGTAAAACACTTTTCCGACCATAACTTCTTCGTGCGACCTCGATTTCACGAACCGTCAGTGGCAGTGCGACCCTGACTACGAGACGAAAATTATGAGTCCAATATTGTATGTCTTTTTTTGGGTTTTCAGATCGGGTACCCGAAATGCTTGTGAATTAATAGATTTAATATTATTATTAAATCTTTGACCCGTCATAACTCCCGCGTGTGGCGTCCGATTGGATTCTCGTCAGTGGCGATGTGATTCTATAATTAATATGATCGATTCAAGTCTAATTTTGGATATTAAATTATGTTTCATGTTCCATGTCAATAAAACACCTATTATTAATTGAATATCTTATTATCATTAAACGCATGGAAACCGCATGACGTGTCGTGTGTTGACCAGTCAAATGGTGTAATAGTCGTACGGTCACATCATATATTCATTAATCACGTTGCATACCGTTTTACCCTTTCATTGCCTATATAAGAGAGGAGCACATGTTATTTACGGACCTCTCTTCTTCTCCGCACAACGACGCTCCCTGATGACCTAGAAGCCTTTCCTCTAACTTCTTTGTCCGAGCTCTGAATTACGATCCGTCAGCGGCCACAGGATCGTAGCGACGAGACGAAGCTTCTAAGCCCGGACTTGTCACCTTTCCTTCTGGCCTTCCTTCTCCAGCTTCCATCCTAGGAGGCATTTGTCGAGTTTGGCGAAGGCGGAGGACACCGAAGGACGTCGTCGGATGCGACGTGATCGGGACCTTTTGAGGTAGGGGTTTACCTTCGTCTCTCTTTTTGGTGCAACATGTGGGGTGGGATATTTTTCTTTTGTTCCATGGGATGCAGTTGAACTTTAAATAAAGATAATAACCGGATAAAGAAGGGTTTGGGGTTTTGTGTTGTTTCTATTGCCTTCCAGTTTCTTTATCTTCTGATTGTGATTTTGGATTGAAAGGCCTTTGCCTACTGAAAATCAAGGTCGTTGGTGGCCTTTGCGTGCGCAATTGATATCTGAATTGTTTGTGGTTGGTTTTGTTAAAACATGGAAAATGGATAAGCACGTAAAGACTGGCTGATTAAATGAGAATGAAAACCTTGTGTGATCACCCCGGTTGAACAAAATTGGAATAATGAACATGTTGGTGGTTTGGTTGTTTTGTGGGAAATGTTTTTTTTTCTGGAATGGTGTTGTGATGTGATGCTGGGCAGCGGGGCTGTGACGTTTGGGTGGTGATCTTATTGGAATGGTTGACGGTGGAAACGTGGAGGTGTGAAATGTTTTGTAAATGATGGGGTTGAAATGGGAAGTGGTTGGTTGTGGAAAATGACTTTATTTATGAAAAGTGTTTTGATTATGAAAAGTGTTTTGAAATAAAAGGTGTTTTCAAATGCGGAAATGTTTTGTGTGTGGAAAGGGTTTTATGTGTGGAACTTTGAAATAAATGAATGATGGAATGTTGTATGGTTGTGATAATCTTTTGTAAATGAAATGGCATGTGGTTGCTTGCGTTTTACCTAACCTTGGTTGTGGATGGCAGGGATATGTTTGTGAAAGGTTTTGTCTGGATGATAGTTGCCCAGTAGTAATAATTTTTTAAACCATTGCATGAAACATGAAAACCTAAATGGGGTAGGGGGATGATTGTTTGGTTTTTGATGCATGCTTCGTGGTAGCAGTGCCGAGGCACATGCTCAGTTTCTCTTTTTAAGAAGCTATAGGTTGGGTTGTGTGTTTGGTATATGTATATATATAATTGTATCTTTGTGTTTTGTCGCACCACACCCATGTCAAGCACCTAGTGTCGAACACTCCCATTTTATGGGAGAGGGTGTTCCCCCTTAATTACTAGCTCCTTCTTGCTCCTTCTTCCATAGGCTATGATGGCTTGAGGTGACCTTACACCCAAGACTCTTCGGGTAGGTCTCGTAGTCTGTGATGGCTTGAGGCGACCTTTAGCCCAAGACTCTTCGGGCAGGCTTACCGTTCCCAAGAACCTTCGGGATGAGGCCCAGGTGTCTGTGGGCGGGTTAGTGGTTGTGAGGCCCAGGTGTGTGCGGGCGGGATGCGTGGTTGTGAGGCCCAGGTGTGTGCGGGCGGGATGCGTGGTTTGGCCCAGGTGTGTGCGGGCGGGAAGAGTGTGGTAGCGTCAGGACGTTTGCCGTTAGGAAGAGCAGCATCTAATTAAGTGGGAAATGGTGTGGGGTACCCAATACTTTTGTTCTATATATATACTAAACTTGTTTGTGTTACATGGTGAGTGTGACCAGTGAGGCTGGGTGGATAGTTTTTCCTTGTTAGTTTCTGGTTCTTTTATTTTCTCACGGGACCTTAGGGTGTCTCCCCACTTGTGCACGAGAGCTTTAGGTTTCCCTACTGAGTATACTTGTATGCTCACCCTACGTTTACTTTCAGGTTTCCAGGAGGACTACCAGGGCCATGCGGGACCCTACTAGTCGGGCAGTTGGAGTTGTTGCAGTTGTTGTTCTCTTATTTTCTTTGGCATTGTACTTTTGAGCTTCCTTGTACTTGTACCTTGTTATAAAAATTGTTTAAACATGCATGTGGTCTTGGTTTGGGTTTATTTATATACACTTGTTCTTTTCCCTTTTTTGGTGGTTGACTTGTCCTATTTCCCGATCCAAAATAATAAAAAGGGTAATGCCTCCCATATTTGTGAAAACTCATACCCTTGGTTCTAGTCACCAACCCGGGGCCTACTGGAGGCAGGACTCGGGGGTCATTATCTCCCTTTCACCATTGCCAGCTCAGGAGGGGCATCTTTGGTGGGAGGGGGTCGTGATAGAATGGTATCAGAGGTGATGGTTGAGAGATAGGATGGAGTCTGGAGTTAGGCACAGTGAAGATTACATGGGATGGTAGGGAAACAGTGTTCGTTAATCTTGGTGCGTGACATAGGCCAGGGAAGACCTGCTAGGACACGGGATTTTAGGGCCCCCCGTGATCCGATGCAAGGACTCTGAGCCTACCGAACGACCAAGTGAGACTACATTTATTGTAGGGTAGAGACCCTAGGGAAGGTACATGCATCATCATATTTGTGTTTTACTTGATTTGGGTGTTCTGGGAAAGAAATTTAAAATAAAGTGATAAAATGAAACCTTGAGAAATTTCCTTGCTACTTGGGATTAGGCATTCTTTGTTTACCATACAACTATGAAACATGGACGTCAATAGAGAGGCAGAGGAGTGGGATGTGGACAGTTTCACGCAACAGAAGTGGAAACCATAGCATGGTCAGAGATCGAGAGATATGTTTTCGGTTTTACCTAAATGCTCTTGTTTATGTTTTGTTTAAATACAAGAGCATAACAATCCTTTTTTGAACCTCATTCTTGCCCATGCTTTGGGCCTGGACCTTGTTTTCCATGAGTCTATAATGCTATGTTATTTCCCTCTTTCCTTTAAATGTGTGTGAAGAGTCCTTACATGTGGGGAGAGGAGAACCTGATCCCTAATCGAGACACATTAATGTGGATGCGATTAAACCCGTGCAGGAGAGTCAGTGCCGCCTAAAGCGGATAATATCTCGACATGGGAGAAGGAATTCCTCAAGCCATGTGTTCGGGCAATTTATTGTTGTTGTGTATGGTGTTGGGGGTAGTGTAAGTTTGGAAAATCCTAATATATGGAAGTCGGAAGACCTAATTCCTAATCGAGACGCATTAATGTGGATGCGATTAAACCCGTGAAGGCGAGTCAGTGCCGCCTAAAGCGGATAATATATCGGTATGGGAGAAGGAATTCCTAACTCATATAATTAGGGTTGTCGGTTGTTTCCTGTTATAACAAGATCCCTGAGAGGTATCTTGTGGGGTGGTTGTTCGGATACATTCTATTCTGGGTTGGTTTTTAATTCTCGAGGACGAGAATGTTTTGAGAGGTATCTGATGTAATGGCCCGGACCCCTCCGGTCCATTCCTTGTTGAAATCGATGTGGTCAACACGACGTGCGTTATAATGATAATTTTTAATACTGATGATAACGTAAAAATATATTAAATAATAATGATGATGACATAAATTGTGTGATTAATTAAACTAAAAAGAGAATAATCATGATAAAATGATTTAATGGGTGTTATTATTATTAATGATGTGAAGTAGGAAGGTGTGTGACCCATTATAGGTTGATAAATGAAACATGCGGTTGATTACTAATTGAGTAATTGTTGAAATTAAATTTGAATAATAATAATGGGTGTTGTGTTATTAATATTATTCATAATATTAATAATAATGAGAAATTAATGAAATGAGTCATGGTATTTATTGCAAACAAATAAATGAAGATGCACAGTGGAAGCATTGTGGTGCGTTAATAAAATTAAAGGTGAGTTCGTTATTATTATTATGTTAAATAATAATAATAATGGTGGCATAAAAATATGTTGGGTTTATTAAAATGAATGGTTTTAATTTAATAAAAGTGGTTCAATTTAATCAGTGTGAAATAGAAATAAATAGAATTAAATAATTAAATTAATGGACGTTATGCGACATTTACGTGGCATGGTCAGATTCAGATATCCAACGGGGTTGTTTAACGTGGTCAATGCGATGAGCATAAATATTATCATTATTAAAAATAATGATGGTGATGAGTTAATAAAATACTTTGATGAATTGTTTTTATTATTGAAAAACAATAAATGACAATGATGGTGTAAAACTATGTGCGAGAGGTTAATGAAATTAAAGGTATTAAAAAGGGGTTGAATATTTAGTTATATTAATTTTGTTTTGTCGTGGATATGGTTTTAATTAAATGGAATGGTTTTAATTTAATATGAGAATAACCATGGTAAACTAATTTAATGAGATTAAATTAGAACATTAATGATGGGTGTTATTATTAATAATAACATGGAAGAGTTAGATTGGAGAGAGAATGATATAATAGAAAATTGAGAAATAATAAAAGAAAAAAAGGAAAGGCAATCAAGGAGGTGGGGCGTGATTAGCATGGGTATAGGCAAGGCGCCACTTTTGTGGAGCTTGATAAAATTGTGGAATAAAGATTGAAGATTGGAGAGAGGGAGGTATTATATGATAATAATGAAAATAAATAAATAAATATAAAAGGGAGAGTGATTTGCGGCTTTTGTGTGAAGTGTTCCATGCGTGGAATGAGTTTAAAGATATGAAATAAATAAATCAATTAAAAATAATAATATAATAATCATGTTAATGTTTTTGTAGGTAAAACACTTTTCCGACCATAACTTCTTCGTGCAACCTCGGTTTCACGAACCGTCAGTGGCAGTGCGACCCTGACTACGAGACGAAAATTATGAGTCCAATATTGTATGTCTTTTTTTGGGTTTTCAGATCGGGTACCTGAAATGCTTGTGAATTAATAGATTTAATATTATTATTAAATCTTTGACCCGTCATAACTCCCGCGTGCGGCGTCCGATTGGCTTCTTGTCAGTGGTAATGTGATTCTATAATTAATATGATCGATTCAAGTCTAATTTTGGATATTAAATTATGGTTCATGTTCCATGTCAATAAAACACCTATTATTAATTGAAGTTATTATTATCATTAAACGCATGGAAACCGCATGACGTGTCGTGTGTTGACCAGTCAAATGGTGTAATAGTCGTACGGTCACATCATGTATTCATTAATACATGTTGCATACTATTTTACCCTTTCATTGACTATATAAGAGAGGAGCACATGTTATTTACGGACCTCTCTTCTTCTCCGCACAACGACGCTCCCTGATGACCTAGAATCCTTTCCTCTAACTTCTTTGTCCGAGCTCCGAATTACGATCTGTCAGCGGCCACAGGATCGTAGCGACGAGACGAAGCTTCTAAGCCCGGACTTTTCACCTTTCCTTCTGGCTTTCCTTCTCCATATTCCATCCTAGGAGGCGTTTTTCGGGTTTGGCGAAGGCGGAGGACACCGAAGGACGTCGTCGGATGCGACGTGATCGGGACCTTTTGAGGTAGGGGTTTACCTTCGTCTCTCTTTTTGGTGAAACATGCGGGGTGGGATATTTTTCTTTTGTTCCATGGGATGCAGTTGAACTTTAAATAAAGATAATAACTGGATAAAGAAGGGTTTGGGGTTTTGTGCAGTTTCTATTGCCTTCCAGTTTCTTTATCTTCTGATTGTGATTTTGGATTGAAAGGCCTTTGCCTACTGAAAATCAAGGTCGTTGGTGGCCTTTGCGTGCGCAATTGATATCTGAATTTTTTGTGGTTGGTTTTGTTAAAACATGGAAAATGGATAAGCACGTAAAGACTGGTTGATTAAATGAGAATGAAAACCTTTTGTGATCACCCCGGTTGAACAAAATTGGAATAATGAATATGTTGGTGGTTTGGTTGTTTTGTGGGAAATGTTTTTTTTTCTGGAATGGTGTTGTGATGTGATGCTGGGCAGCGGGGCTGCGACGTTTGGGTGGTGATCTTATTGGAATGGTTGACGGTGGAAACCTGGAGGTGTGAAATGTTTTGTAAACGATGGGGTTGAAATGGGAAGTGGTTGGTTGTGGAAAATGCATTTATTTATGAAAAGTTTTTTGATTATGAAAAGTGTTTTGAAGTAAAAGGTGTTTTCAAATGCGGAAATGTTTTGTGTGTGGAAAGGGTTTTATGTTTGGAACTTTGAAATAAATGAATGATGGAATGTTGTATGGTTGTGATAATCTTTTGTAAATGAAATGGCATGTGGTTGCTTGCGTTTTACCTAACCTTGGTTGTGGATGGCAGGGATATGTTTGTGAAAGGTTTTGTCTGGATGATAGTTGCCCAGTAGTAATAATTTGTTAAACCATTGCATGAAACATGAAAACCTAAATGGGGTTGGGGGATGATTGTTTGGTTGTTGATGCATGCTTCGTGGTAGCAGTGCCGAGGCACATGCTCAGTTTCTCTTTTTAAGAAGCCATAGGTTGGGCTGTGTGTTTGGTATATGTATATATATAATTGTATCTTTGTGTTTTGTCGCACCACACCCATGTCAAGCACCTAGTGCTGAACACTCCCATTTTATGGGAGAGGGTGTTCCCCCTTAGTTACTAGCTCCTTCCTTCTCCTTCTTCTATAGGCTATGATGGCTTGAGGTGACCTTACACCCTAGACTCTTCGGGTAGGTCTCGGAGGCTGTGATGGCTTGAGGCGACCTTTATCCCAAGACTCTTCGGGCAGGATTACTGTTCCCAAGAACCTTCGGGATGAGGCCCAGGTGTCTGCGGGCGGGTTAGTGGTTGTGAGGCCCAGGTGTGTGCGGGCGGGATGCGTGGTTGTGAGGCCCAGGTGTGTGCGGGCGGGATGCGTGGTTTGGCCCAGGTGTGTGCGGGCGGGAAGAGTGTGGTAGCGTCAGGACGTTTGCCATTAGGAAGATCAAAATCTAATTAAGTGGGAAATGGTGCGGGGTACCCAATACTTTTGTTCTATATATATACTAAACTTGTTTGTGTTACTTGGTGAGTGTGACCAGTGAGGCTGGGTGGATAGTTTTTCCTTGTTAGTTTTTGGTTCTTCTGTTTTCTCACGGGACCTTAGGGTGTCTCCCCACTTGTGCACGAGAGCTTTAGGTTTCCCTACTGAGTATACTTGTATGCTCACCCTACGTTTACTTTCAGGTTTCCAGGAGGACTACCAGGGCCGTGCGGGACCCTACTAGTCGGGCAGTTGGAGTTGTTGCAGTTGTTGTTCTCTTGTTTTCTTTGGCATTGTACTTTTGAGCTTCCTTGTACTTGTACCTTGTTATAAAAATTGTTTAAACATGCATGTGGGCTTGGTTTGGTTTTATTTATATACACTTGTTCTTTTCCCTTTTTTGGTGGTTGACTTGTCCTATTTCCCGATCCAAAATAATAAAAAGGGTAATGCCTCCCATATTTGTGAAAACTCATACCCTCGGTGCTAGTCGCCAACCCGGGGCCTACTGGAGGCGGGACTCGGGGGTAATTATCTCCCTTTCACCATTGCCAGCTCAGGAGGGGCATCTTTGGTGGTAGGGGGTCGTGACATTATTCTTCAAGGGGTTATAATTTATAAGTTACAAAAGAGACAAAAATTATTGTACAACCTCACTTTCTTTAGTGATTATTCACTTTCCCTTGAAACAATGACTTTATTTTGATAATTTTTCATTAGAAATTACATGCCTCTTAAATATCCATATTATTGTATGATATATATGATTATTTCCTACACCATATATAATTTTACATATGTTGATTACATTGAAATTTATTTAATTAACCGGTGAAATATTGATAGATTTGAATCCTTTACAGAATACGAATATTTGATGATAATTCATATTTATTCATGAATTAAATCAATTATTTGATATATGAGGAATGATTTTTACATGAAATTGTATGTGGGGAATGGTTATATATAGAATCTCGATGCATCTACAAGTATCATGAAAAATTCAGTTGGCTAAATTGAATTGGTTTCTACGTGTAGGTTCAAACCATCTTATGAAGGGTCTTATGGTAGAGGCATCATGGTGCATGATATCCTGACATACCATAATTAAGAATTAACGTTAATGAGAATTTAGTTATTATTATTATCCATAATATTATCACAATGATATTATCTTTGGTTTCATTTCATTCTCATTTTTTTGATTAAATGGAATGTGTTTTAGATTATTTACCTTTTTCATATTGATTATGCCTTATCCAATTATTATAGTCAAGTTATTGATTAAATAGACTATGTGTTCGGTTATTTACCTTTCCATATTGGATATACCTTATCCAATTATGATAGTCAAATTATTAATTAAATGGAATGTTTGTTAAGTTATTTACTTTTCCGTGTTTATTATTCTTTATTGATTCAGGATAGCTTCCGTTGTATGTAACCCTTACTGATCATCTAAGATCAATCTTATTTTTTTCCCTTTCCCCATGATTTTAAGATGAATACTTTAAATTATTTCAAGGATGAAATTTTTTTTCATTAGTATGATTTTTATTTTATTTCCCTATAGAAAACGGGTATCATATATGTATATAGTAATTCAAAACTACTAAATTGATATGGCCTTTGATATTTAACCCCTTATATCTATACCAATGTAAAAAAGTATAAATTTGATCTAGTTTATTGGATTTGTGGTCATTTGCAGTTGGTATGAAGGGTAGTTTAGTAGAAATCTTAGGAACTAGATTAAGTAAAACATATATTATGAAAAATAACCCTATGTTAAACTTTGAGGATAAGTATAGAAGATGATCCTAATGTTTTAGTAAGGTATATATTATGTTGTTTTTCCTAGAAATACATTAGTGTTAGGGTACTACAAGTGGATGTAGTTCTGGAAAATATGTACCTAGGAGTAATAACCCAAAAAAAGTCATGTTAGTCTTGAATTGAGCATTAAATGGTAAACTAAGATGGTCCTTACACTACACCTTGTTTGACACTCTCAAGGGATATTCTTAGGATATTTCATATTTTCTTTACAAACCATTATGAAGGATTTTAAAATAAATATAACCCCAAAGAAACCAATTTTATGATTTTGAGACCAATGATTTGGAAATTTTTTAATTTATTTTAAGTGTTACACTATATTTATAATTATACATTATGTTTTAAATTAATAATTTTATGAGCTAATCCAGTATATGCCATTGTTTAGAAATCATGCCTAGATGAAGAACGTTATCGATACTTGTGGCCAATGTAGATATTTCACCTTTGAGAAATCCAAAACATATATTATTGAAACTGATTAGATCATAGTTATATTAGGTCATTATAATAAATTTATGAAAAATAAACATACTCGAATAGAAAACCCTATTGTTCCACAGTGTGATTCTCCTTTGTTGGATCTCTTCATGTGATATAATCCCCCCTCATTTAGTGGGACTACCAATCATGTGGTAGCTGAGAAATGGATTATGTACCTTGAAAAGATATTTCCAACATTGGTTTGTGAAGAAAAGGAAAAGGGTACAATTTTAGTGTATTATCTCAAGGGAGATACTGATCAATGGTGGTCATTGATCTAGAATACTATGTAGGAAGACGAAATATAACTCATGAAATATAAATATTCTAAGGAGAAACTCTTCAAAAAATATTTCCCTCATGAGAAATGAATTGAAATGTAGATAAAGTTACTTATCTTAAATAAAAAGAAATAATAAAATGTTTTAGAGTATGAGGTTACCTTCACAAGTTTATCCAGGCATGCTATAGATTACAGGGGTTATAAAAAATGAAATATTGACCATTTTTGAAGGTATTAATCCAATTCTCTAATAGGAACTTGTTTCTTAATATTTTTAATAATATGATGAAATAGTTTTATTATCTATAAAAATAGATAATTAATTCTCTTGATATTATATATTTAAGTGAAATCAGGAGAATTAGAGTTCATCTGAACACCATGAAAAAGAGAATGTATCAAATAATAAAAAGAGAACGAATCAATTTCCACTATGTGAAAGCTATGGAAAGAATCGTCTTGGGAAACACTTGAATGGATTGGTATTTTTTTGTAAGTGTAAAGATAAGGTACATTGGGATAAAGAATTAAAGGTAAGAAAGAAAACACAATTATTTTCTGTTTCAACTATGGGGATATGGGTCCCTATGTAAACGAATGACCCAAGAGTCATGAAAAACTACCATAGAAGAGGTCAAGGGGAGAAGGAAAATCGTATGTGATCACTAGAGCTGAGGTGGTAGTACCTAATGATGTTGTGGAAGGAAATTTGATCATAGTTTCAAATTTAGAAAATTATTTATTTGATTCTAGATCCTCTCACCCTTTTATATCTTCTAGGTTTTACAAGAAAATTAGATATTTCCACTATAATTTTAGAAGGGAATTAAGGAAAAGTTGATCAATGGGTATTTATATTATTTTTTCCTTATATATGGAATGATATCAGGATATTATTTAAGGGTTTGATGGAAATATCTAAATGGATTGTCTCCAAGTAGTTCGGCCTCAATTTTTGGACAACTCATTGGATTAACAAGCCTCTTATGGAAAGAATGATTGTTCCTCTGAATAGAAATAATCTTTTTATTTCTAGTTTTTTCTCAAATAGGGAGAGGCATGATTGGATATTTCCCGTCCAAATTTATTCTGAAATTCAGCAATACACTTTTTTGGATAGTGATGTCATTTTTTGGGTTTATAATTGGATTGGGATTTTTAAGTGTCAGTATTTTTATAGGCATAATTTTTTTGGAGGTGGAGGTTCTCCAGCTTGGTTCTCTATTTTCAGATCATCATTCATTCAACCTACTATATTTTTACTTCTCTGGAAAATTTATAAAGGAATATTTCCTACAATTTATATTCTTTAAGGAGTAGGGATTCAATTGGCCTCTTCCTATAATTTGTGTATAAAGGACATGGAGAACATTCATCATATTTTTGTTTCAATTTATTTCACTTGAAGGTTGCGAGACTATATTGAGTAATTTTTTATTTCCATTAATAAAAGTGGGAATATTGATCATTTTATAAAAATATTTGCGGTATTTGGTTCTTTTAGTAATCATATGCATAATTTTCTGCCGGTTGCGGTTTTCTTGGTGATTACTTTCACTTGGATGGAAAGGAACTCAACACTCTTTTAGAATTACTAGCTATATTTACCTGCATGGATAATGGATATTCATAGGTATGTTTTTTCTACATCACATATTCAAATAGGTTCTATGTTCAATTCATTTAATGAGATGAAAATTATCAGACTACTCGATGTGCATGGGAGGGAGAATATTCCAATTGGTGTAAAGTTATTTTGCAGGATTCCTTATATTAGTCTATGGATCAAGGTAAATGTTAATGGTTCTACTTTTGGTGTTATTGGTCCATTAGGTTGTGGAAGGATTTTTCACCCCCATAATGATTTTTTTTAGGGGGGGGGGGGGGTTCTCATTATATTGGATGTGCGACTGCATATGAAGCTGAGTTATGGGCTATTATCTTCATTGTGAAACGTGCTACTCATAATAAGTGGAGTTATTTATTGATTGAATCTTATTATTATATGACTATTAATTCACTTAAATCATGTACTAGGGAGGTACCATATAGGTTTCTATCTAGGTGTATTGAGTGCATTCTTGTTATTAATCAACTCTGATGGAGGGTTTCTCATTCTTATAAAGAAGCTAATTATGTTACTAATGCTTTGAAAAATAGGTAGACTAGGGAGTCATGTTCTATGTGCTCATTTCATGCTCTTGGGTATTTTTCACCAATTCTTGATGTGGATATGCAGGGTATTTCACATTCTCATCTCTCTGGTTGATCTCATGGAGTTTTTTTGTAATGCTATACATATTGATTTTTTCTTGGATGTTTTTTTGATCATTGAGAATTGTGGAAGGCATGGAGTGGCCTGAGTTTTGAATATGTTGATCATTATTGTGAATAGAAAATAAATGAGTGGTATTGATCTTGTTTCTCTGAAGGCATGGGTCCTGTTGTGATACACCATCACTATTGTTCTTTTTTTCTACACTACTGAGTTTCACCTGGTCCTGTTGTGTTGTGTTTCACCTGCACCAAAGGCAGGGGTCCTATTGTGCCACACCATCACTGTTGTTCTTTTTTCTTGCACAGCTGAGTTTGACCTGGTCCTGTTGTGTTGTGTTGCACCTACACTGAAGGAATGGGTCCTACTTTGATGGGTCCTAATGCACCTTTACTGAAGGCATGGATATCTTGTTCTGCTACACTGAAGGTAAGGGTGTTGCACCTATTGATCATTGTTGTACCTTGACGAGAATGGGTTTTTTGATCATTGTTTCACCGAAGGCATGGAATGTCCTATTGTGTTTCTCATCATAAGTGAGGCGCAATCATACCTCTTTCTAGCATTGAGAGGCTTTTGTTGTTGTTGTTTTTTTTTTGAAATCTAGTTTCATGCACATTAACACCACTTATCTTATTATATTAAGGGATATGGGTGATTTTTTATTGTCATTTTCTTTTACTATTTACTATTTATTAATGATTTTTAGGACTAGGTTCACCCTGGTCCTTGACCTTTTGATTTGAGAATGGAATTTTTAGTCAAAATTCATACTGGATGTCTCACTACAACAAGAATGTTTCAAGTATTCTCCATTATGACACATAAATGTGATTTCTTTTATGACCTTATTATCATACCTATGTTATACATCAATATAATCCTTAGAATGGACAGGATTTGAAAATATTATGTAATAATTTATTGTAATAAGAAGGGAATTATGATTCGTGGTGAAGATGTAGAATTACTTATCTTTAGATAAGTTACATCATTATCTAAGATATTTCTAGATCCACCACCAATAGTTCTACTGAATGATATTTTTGGGGAATAAGAGAGAAAAAATAGTTGTGGAAAAGTTAAACTTAAAATTGAGTATGTACCTATCTCACATTAATACATTGATGTATTTACTAAGGAATTACCTGGACATCTACCAGATCCTAAAGTTGAGTTTTCTATTGATTTAATCACTAATGTAAGAAAAATATAAAAGAATCCCTATAGGATGGATACTATATAATTATTTTAGTTAAATAAAAACTAGAGGAGTTGTGTGATAAGAGATTTATTTACACTAGTGTTTCGCCATGGGGACATCATGTTCTCTAAATTAATAAGAAAGATGGATCCATGATGTTTTTCATAGATTTTAGATAATAAATTATTTTTCAATAAATAAAATGTATCCTCTACCTTTCCTTAATGGATTGAGCTACAGATTTTCGCCGCTCTCGCTAGGGTTTCTCCCTTTCCTACTTGAGATTTCTCCAACAGACTTTGATCGACTCTCGATAATGGCGGGGTTTGATCCTGAATGGGACCTTGCCCCTGAAGCTGTAAAGCCCGGGACAGATGTTCTCCTAGCTGAAAGACCAAGGGGGGTCTCATTTCTTGAAGTGCTTAAGGGAGTTGAATGTTGCAACCCTGTAGCGACGAAGCTTCTGCTATGCAGGATGCTTGAAGATGGAAGATTTGTGGTCGATGCTGATCCTGATGCTCTTCATCAATGCACATAGCTCTGCAAATTTTCGCTCATGGGTTGAATCTCATACCTCAAGGGAGACAATCCATGGTCGAACCCAGAACTAAAAATGCGAATCTCTTATATTTGGGGGATAAATGACTAAAAATTGATCCCTATCGGAAAAGGTTATTTTCACATGCTTCTGAAATCCCAATCTGAGCTTGATCATGTATGGAGATATGGAAATCTGCAGCTCAAGCCAGGTGTTCTTCGCATCTCGGACTGGGATTACTCCTTCAACCTGAACACTGCAAAGAACACCATGGTCCAGATATGGGTGCAGCTCCACGGGCTCAACTGGTATTTCTGGTACCCAAAAATCATCAATGGCGTCCCCTCTTGTATAGGTACGCCGCTCAAAATCAAACCTCATACACTTAATGCTGAGCTTGGGTTCTATGTGAGGGTGATGATCAAGGTCGAAATAGCCTCCAAGCTCCCAGAAATCATCATCTTTAGTGCGAATGAATTCAAGACAGAGGTTCGTGTTGAATGTGAGCGGATGCCTCCCTTATGTGAATACTGTAAAATCGTGGGACACTCGATTCTGATATTTCGGGTAGTCAAGAGCCAGGTCGCTCCTACAGATGAATATGGATGGATTGATGGAAAAAGGAAAAAGAAAACCAAAGACACTACCTCTATAAAACCTGAACCTATGAAAAAAACTTTGGAATTCATGGTGAAGCGACCGATCTTTCCAGGTGAGACCTCGGGTACCACCTGGGCTGATCAAGTGGAAGAAGAGGAAAATCTGATTATTGAACTAAGCATTTTGGAAGACATTGATAATTATATTATGGATATCTTGCATCATCCGGTCCTTGAGGAACCTCATACTGATCCAATGGTTTCTAATGTCCAGTTGCATCCTTCTCCTTCTGTTAACTCTGAACAGGTCCCTGCACCAATAGCCTTGGTGGAAACTGATACTCCTCCTGCACCGCGGGTTGAGAAGGACAATGGTGCTGCTGATCAGCAAGAGAATCTTTCTCCAACTCGAGCAATCCAAAGTGGAAAATTAGGATTGATTTCTTCAAATGCTTCACCAAATAATCCTCACATGACAATATGCACACAACATAATACTGATTTATCCATTACCATCACTTTGAACCAAAATTTGAATGGACCAAACTCAAAAATATCTCCCAATGAATCTTCTAAGGAAATGGGAAAACAAGACTCACCTTTTTGGCCTATTTCACCCCATAACAGGGTCTATTTATTGGAAGCTGAGGGTGACATTAAATCCACGGCCCATAAATCCCATGAAATTATAAAACCTTACTTATTACCAAATGCTACTAACACCTTGTCTGATACTTGTATGAGTAAGAAGGAACACAAGACTCCCCCGGCCTCCTCCTCAAATCTTATAAGATCAAAGAGGAACAAAGGCTCGAGTGGATCTAAGAAGAAAAAGGGTAACTCCCAATCAAAACACAGGTCTTAATGGATTTTGTTTTTTGAAATTGTCAAGGAATAGCTAATGCTGACACGATATCTGTCCTGAAAAGGATTTTGATGAAACATAAACCAAAAATTTTTTCTATTGTTGAACTTAAAATTAATTTCTCATTGAATTTTATGCATCTATCTTCTAATGGTTATAATTTCCTTGATACTTGCAAGAATGACAGTGTTGTTGACACCCTTTGGGTCTTCTTCCATTCCTCTCTTAGAGATTTTTTTGTTTACAATATATCTAATCAAATGATTACTTGTTATTATTCTTAAAAAAACTTACACTGCTTCTGCACCATGGTTTATTCGAAGAATAGATACCAGGATCATCGACCCCTCTAGAAAGACCTCTCGGCCTTGGCTAGCTCTATCCAAGAGACCTGGCTTATTATTGGTGACTTTAATGCCATTCTCTCTCACAATGAGAAGATTGGCCCTCCTCACTCTCCAATCTCTTCTAGAGTGTTTAGAACCTCGGTTGAAATTTGTAATATGATTGAAATAAACCTCTCATGGGCTAAATTCACCTGGTACAAGAGACACTACAACAAAATGGTTTCTAGTAAACATGATAGGTCCTTTGTTAACATGTCATCCTTGGATGTCTGGGAGACAATTTCAAGCATCACTTTACCTAAACTGAACTCAGACCACCAACCCATCCTTGTTAGTCTCATTTCCAAAAAATAAAAACTATGTACTCCTTTAAAATTTAATAATGCTTGGTCTAAGAACTTGGAATGCTCTCAGTTCATAAAAAATGGATGCATATCTATGAATCATCATGCCGATGATTTTGCTTGTCTCACTAAGCTAAAACACCTCAAGAACTGTTTTAAGGGTTGGTGTAAGGATAAACTTAACCAAATGGATGTCGAGATAGTCTCTCTTGAATCTGAACTCAATCAAATACTAAACAGCTCGACTCGTGATGGTTTTGCCTCCGATCTCTAGAATGAGCTGAACATCTCCTTGAAACTCAACTCTCTTCTGACCCACAAGGAAAAATTTCGTAAACAGGCTTTCAAAACCAAATGGATCTCTGATGGTGATAGGAACACTAAATTTTACAATTCTATTTAGAGAGTTAGAAAAACTAGTCATCCTTTATCCTTTCTTAAAGATAATGACACCCTTTTTGAATCTAATGAAGCTATATCCAACCATGTGGTCGCCTGATTTCACAACACTTTCAATGGACCTAATATCAATAAAGATCTCATTCCTAGGATCATCCCAAATCTGATCAATGATCAGGATAACCTTTTCCTTTTAGGCACCCCGCTGGACCATGAAATAAAAGATATTGTCTTCATCCTTAACTCCAATAGCGCCCCCGGACATAATGGCTTCAATAATGGTTTCTTTCAACATCATTGGGAAGTAGTTCACATGGATGTTTGCAAACTGGTTCGACACTTATTCACTAACGGTGTTCTTCCGTATGGACTTAATTCCCAATTCCTGACTCTTATCCCTAAAGTGGATAGTGCCTCTGAGCTACACCTCTTTCATCCCATTGCTCCCATCAACTCTCTTTATAAAATAATTACTAAACTCATTGCCAATAGGCTTTCTCCTCTATGTAACAAGATAATTTCCTGGAATCAATTTGGGTTCATAAAGGGAAGATCCATTCAATATTAGATTTTCACTACCTCGGAATGCATTAACTCTTTAAATAAAAAGTACAGAGGAGGGAATATTATTGTCAAACTTGATATCAAAAAATCCTTTGACACCATTGATTGTAACTTTATTTTCAAAGTACTTAAGGACTTCGGATTCAATGAAACCTTTATTGTCATGATAAATTATCTCTTCAACTCGGCTTTTATTTCCATCCTCATTAATGGTTCTTCTAAGGGATAATTCAAATGCTCTAAAGGTGTGTGGCAAGGTGATCCCCTTTCTGTGATCCTCTTTTCCATTGTAGAATATTACCTAAGTAGGTATATTTTCTCTCTTGTTCACCAAAACAAACTCAAACCCATTCAGGATTCCAGAAATCTTATTGTCCCGACCCACCTCCTATATGCTGAAAACATCATTCTGTTCCTTAATGGGGGTAGGAAAAATATTCTTAATCTTAAAAATTCCTTGTCTCATTGTGAAGAGGTCTCTGGACAATCAGTTAGTTGGAATAAATCCTCTATCTATTTTGGAAAAGCCTTTCCCCCTTCTAGAAAAGGTTTTATCATTGAAAGTCTTGGCATCAAAGAAGGATCCATCCATTTTATCTATCTTGGAGTTCCCCTCTTCTGGGGTAGGACTAAACCTATGTACTTCAATACGGTCATGGACCAAGTGACAAAACAACTTACCTCCTGGAAAGGGAAATCCCTTCCCATGGCTGGCAGGATCTGCCTCGTGAAATCCAATATCATCTCCAAAATGGTTTACCCCTATTGATCTATAAATGGACCAATAGTCTTATTAAAAAATTTAATAGCTAAATTAAAAAAATTTGGACTGGTAGCATTCTTGAAATAAATCTTGTTATTGTCCCTTGGTCGACATGTTGTAAACCCCTTGAAAAAAGTGGTCTTGGCATTAAAAATCTTAAATTTTTTAATGAAGCTCTTCAAGATAAGCTCACTTTGAGGTTGATCAACAACAAATAAAACTATATATCCTTCCTTCGCAACAGGTTCCTGTAAAAACTTAAAAAAGGTCAATCTAGTTACCTCAACTCCTCCCTCTGGCCATCCATTCGTAATTTCTTTGCTGACATCATGCATAACTCAAGATGGATGGTTTGTTCAGATTCAACTATAAACTTCTGGCTTGATAACTGGACTGGTACTCCCCTCATATCCATGCTTTCTCCGGATAACTCTCCAGATAACACCAATCTAACCATAAATCAGGTTATTCACTCTAGTACAACCAATCTCCCTGGTCACATTAAGAAAATTGTGGATAATTACCCATTTATAAATGGGGATGATCTCCTCACTTGGGAGCCATCTCATAATGGTATTTTGGAATCCAAAAACTTCTACCATCATTGTTTAAATAATTTTGACCCCATTCCCTCATGGTTGAAGTCTTTTGACAAACCTTGGATTAAACCTTCAAGACTTAACCTTGTCTAGTGTATTGCCCACAATCGCATTCTTATAGAGGTTTGTCTTCAATCTTTTGGTGTTTGGCTATGCTCTAAATGTAAATTATGTCACCAATATAGGGAGGACACTAATCACATTTTCTTATCTTGTGCTACAGCCTATACTCTTTTGAATTATGTTACTGACATCTATGACTGCAGATGGTTATCCGACGACACTATTTACTCCCAACTAAAACATTGAGTGGAACTTGACTCCTCTCGGAAAATCAAGAACCTCTTCTTATCCGCGATTTCTAAGCTCCTACATGTGATCTGGTATGATAGAAATGAAATTATCCACAACAATTACTCATTTAATCTTAATGCAGGTCGGAGGAGGATCATTATTTCCATTCGGGAAACCGCCCTCCTTCAGAACGGACACTACGACAGCTCGGTTGGGGACTTTATGATTCTCCAATGCCTCAACCTTGATGGATTTTTCACCAAGACGAAGCTCTCTCTTAAGGTGTTTTGGCAATCTCCGACTCCTTTATGGATCAATATCAATATTGATTGATCTTCTAGAGGAAATCTAGGCCCTGTGGGATGTGGGGCCATTTTTAGAGATTACCTTGGTCGTTGTCACGGATTCTTCTTTGGAAGTTGTGGCACTACCTCTGCCCTAGAAGCTGAAATGATGGCGGTGATTCAGACCATTGCTTTTGTTAAGATAAAAGGATGAAACAACATCTGGATTGAGAGTGACTCCACCACCATTGTGCACGCTATTTGGAATGGAGTGATCCACCTTGCATAGCCTCTCACTATCCGATGGATGAACTGCCTCAATTCCCTTCTTGAAATCAGATATATTGCCACCCATACATATCGTGAAGAAAACATGGTTGTGGATGGCCTTGCCAACAAAGGATTCAACCAAGACATAACATGGAGTGATTCGCTGCCAGTTGATCTTCTTCCTCATTCTGTTAGAGATTGAAATAAGATACCATCTTTTCGTTTCATGTAACCTCTCTCTCTCTTTTCTTTTTTAATAAAATTTTTTCTTTTCCTTCAAAAAAACATCATGGAGCCTAATATTTTTCAATGATTGACCTTCATTCTAGGTAGCATCAATTTTGAGTAAATAATTAATAAATACTGAAGATAGCTTTCCAATTGAGGTATGGACATTACGAGTTTATAGTAATGCTATTTGGATTGACTAATGAACCCTCCGTTTTTATAGATCTAATGAATTTAGTATTCAAGGGATATCTTGATGATTTTTTTATGGTATTCATTGATGATATCTTGGTGTATTATAAATTCAATAAGGACCATGAGAATCACATGCAAAATCATTCTTGAAACTATTAGGTTGAAGGAGTTATATGGTCAATTTAGTATATGTTATTTCTATCTTCAAAAAGATTCTTTTCTTGCCCATATTGTATCCAAGTTTGGAATCTCAATTGATCCAATAAAGAAAAATGTAGTCATAGAATGGCCTACACTAATGAATATAACTAAGGTACATAGTTTCATTGGTTTGGTAGGTTACTATCAGTAATTTTTTCAGAATTTTTCTCAATTGTATAGCCCATTAACTGATATTATAGGTAAAGGGGTTATGTTTATTTGGATAATCAAATTTGAATAATGTTTTGATGAACTGAAGTGGATATTGGTTAATGTTATGGTTTTGACTCTACCATTTGGAAATGACAGGTTTGTTATATACAATTATGTACCGAAGAGGGGACTTGGGTGTTTCTTAATGGAAAATGATAAATTTATTGCATAATCATCAAGGTAATTAAATACTAATGAATAGAACTATCTAACCCATGATCTTTAGTTAGAATCTGTAATATTTTCTTCCAAGGTATGGAAACATTATCTCTATGGTGAAATATGGGAGACATAAATGGACCATAAAATCCTAAAATATATCTTTTTATAAAAAGATAACAATATGAGACAAAGTAGATGAATAGATCTACAAAGTAGTGGATGCATTGAGTATGAAACATCATGAAGTTCTAACCCAAATAATGATTAAGAGGGATCCTATATTCATGGATATAGTAAATATGTATATGGTAATTATTATAAAAGGATAGATATCACCCATTTTTCAAAAGAATACAAAATCATCTTTATTATAAAATATAATATATCAATATGATGATGATAACAATCAGAAGAAAATTAAAGTTGTTAATGATGGGAAATTAGTAGAGTTCATTTGTGAAGATGGTATTATTACATTTTCAAAGTAATTATGTGTTACATCTATACCTATACTAAAAATGGAAATTTTGGTTGATTCTCATTAATCAAATTTATATGTACACCCAGGTAGCACCAATATATATATAGATTTGATGGAACATTTTTTGTGGGTTAACATGAAGTGGGAAATTTCTGATTATGTATCCAGATGTTTGGTTTTTCAACAAGTGAAAGTTGTGAGACAGCATCCTAGAAGATTCGTGCAAAATTTTAATATTACTATGTGTAAATGGTATGATATTACTATGGTATTTTTTATAGGGCTAAAAAAACTCCTATGAAGAATGATTAAATATGGGTTATCTTTGATCGCCTTACGAAATCTACACGCTTCCTCTCTAGATGAGAAGATTTCCCTTCCTTAGAACCTCCCAAGGCTCTATATTAATGATGTTTTAAGACTTTATGGAACACCTATTTTTATCATGTCTAATTATGATCCCTATTTTACATCAAAATTTTGGAAGAGTCCTCAGATGTATATTGATATTATGCTTCATTTGAGCACTAACTACCATCATCAAACTGATGGATAGTTTGAAATGAATATTCAAACATTTTAATGCACTTTTTTTTCATAATTACATGAGTTTCAATGTATGTGGGAACAATATATACCTTTGGTATAGTTTTCCTATAACATTGTTTTCCATTCAAGTATTCAAATGGCACTGTATGAAGAATTATGTGCTAATAGATGTCATACTCCAAATTATTGGGATGAAGTTGGTGAAAAGAAACTCATAGATAATGAAATTATAGAAGAGACAACAACAATGGTAAATACTATTCAGAATCATATTAAAGCGTCTCAAGGTAGGAAAAATATTTATACCTAAAATTAGAGTAATGATTTGGGATTGCAAGTGGGATATCATGTTTTCTTAAAAGTACCTCTATGGAAGGGTGTTATAAGGTTAAGTAAGAAAGAGAAAATTATCCCTAGTTACATCAAACCCTTTGAAATACTTGAAATAATTATAGTTGTTTTTACCACTTGGAAATTCCACCAAGTCTCTCAAAAGTACATGATTTGTTCCATATATCATTAATAAGGAAGTGTATTCCAAACCCAACACATTTACTCACCTCTAATGAAATAGATTTGGAAATTGATCTATATTACTATGAAAACCCCATATAGATTCTTGATTCTAGAGGTAAATTAGTTTGTAATCATACAAATCTACTATTAATGGTACTTTCGATAAATCTCAAAATAGAGGAAGAAACATGGGATCTAGAGGATGTTATGAAGAATAACTACCCATATCTTTTTAGAGTATAATATCCACAAAAATTAAAGGATGAAATTTTTCTAAGAGGGAAGAATATTTCTCCCTAATAACTTACAGTTTATTTTTTAAAAAATAAATTAAATCTCTTTGATTACTTTCAATGCTCACAACACCTGGTTTAAATGAAAATACTCTTTTAAAATATTATTAAAACATGACCATAATAACATAGTTATTAAGTTGGAAGGAAGGAATAGTCTTGAATAAATTATAAAAAGTATATGTTTTATAAATTTATAGAATAAAATAAATGGTTATATATTGATAATAAATGAAATAAGAATCATTTGAATGAAAAAAATAATTTCTTTTTGGAAAAATTTATTTTCTTCTAAAAGGTGATTTAATCGCGCTTTATGCACATATTTTAATTTTAATTTTTACAAATTTCATAAAATTTATGTGATGAAATTAACTTCATTTTTTAAATCATAATATAAAAATTATCATAGGGTGAATTTTTGGTATTTTTCTGAAAACTTTCATTTCTCGATGAATAGTGAAAATACATATTTTTATTAAAAGCTACCTTTTCATTTAAATTATTAACAAAGTAAAATAATATTATAAAAAAAATTAAGTTGAAATTAGATAAAATATATTACAATTTAACTAATCTAAGTCATTGGGATCAATTTTATGTTCAATTTCATAATAAAAACTTTCCATACATATGATAATTTTCTCTTTGGAAACCTATTTTTAATTGTGCCTATAGGTTTAATTTTAAATTGTATTATGAAACTTATATGAATTTAATTTGAAAAATTGTTTCCATATTTTGAATCATAATAATTCATATTATTTAATTAGTAAAAATTAATTTTTTCCATTAGGAATAGTAAAATAAGTAAAAATTAATTACTGTGTTAAAGGTAAAAAATTATTTATTAGGGGGGTTAAACTAAGAATATAAGGGATAAAATGACCTAATAACTTGTCAAAACCCATTATATAAACATATCAATACCTTATCGCCTATAATTTTTTTCAATGAACCATTTTTTAGGCTTGCGACATGATAAAAATGTGGGTGTAATTGATTCTTTTTAAATTCCATGTGTGTCCTCTCCCCCGCTTCTAAAAGGCCATCCCATCTCACCCCTGCTTCACACTTACGAATATATTTGGTTCAGAAAATAACTAACCAAATAAATTAATTACTCACCTCCCAACATCATATATTACCTTTTTATAATAAATATATCCTAGGAATGATTTTGTTTCAAATGAAAAGAAGTTCCCTGAAGAGGAGGTAACGTTCTTAAACAAAAATTTTCATTTTCTTTCTTCTTAAACATCACTAAAATATTATTTAATAATGATAATATAATAACACCAGTATATACCATATAATAATATATTATTTTGTTAATGCAATAACCTATATCCATTTTATCTTCCTTCAAATGGGAAATGAAATTGTCGATCATGTGTACGAAAAATTACCACCTCACGAACTGATATAATTTTATTTCCATCACCACCATTAGAGGCTGGATATAATGACGTTTTTAACATATTTATATATTTTTTATGATATTATTAAACTTTTTTAAGTATAATATCACATATACTTTCTTACTTTATATTCTATTTAAAATATGATAACATCGCTCATGTGTATAGCGGACTACCTCCTCAGGAAGCGATGTGATTTGTTTTTTACTTAAACTTTACATGGAAGGTAAAAAAGGATAAATTTAATTAATATATGTGATATATATGAAATTATATATACTATTGGAAATTAATATTTCATACATTATCTTACCCTTTCACCTGTTAGGGGAATGATATCGCCACTCATGTGTATGTATGGCCTACCATCTCCATGAAGCGATGTGATTCATTTTCCTTGTCAAATTTTAATAAATGGATATAAAAATATAACTAGTGAGTAAATATTACATTTATAACATTAATATAATTCTGTATATGATGTATATATATCCTATTCACAAGAACATAAATTTTTATAACAAAACGCACATATGAAAATAAGGCAATTAACACATGAAATAATGAAAATAATGAAATATTATTAACAAAAGGGTGGAAAATATAATAATATGATCATATATGAAATTATAAATATGAATATGGTTATATTATGGTTTAATAACATGATTAAAACCATTACAAATGAGTTTAAAAAACATTCAACTAAAGTAAAATGTAAGGTAAGGGACTTCATCTCAATTTCTCTCCATTGAGGCATGTTGTAATGTTTTTCACATGATTTATTTTATATGGTGTATATAATTACCCTTTTTATGTAATATCATGAAAACCCCCATAATTCATGGTATTTTATGTTTTAATTTGAATTATTTCATCTAGGGATATTTTACTTGAAAATTACCATTATGTAAAGAATTTCATTACTCAATTTCTTATCATTGGGTTATATTAATTGTTCCTTGTATTCGAAATTTTAAGGTTATGTGTGTAAAGTATTTTGATTATATTATATTTTATTTACACTTGGTTTATATGGATTTTCATTTTATACACATAATCCATTCATTTATTCTCACTTCAACGTTATGATCTTTGTAAGGAGTTTTGTCTCAATTTCCACTTCATTGAGACGTATTAGTTAATATACACTTATTTACTATTATGTGGTGTATATTATCCCCCTTTTATTTATTTAACGTTAATAACTATTTATTCATGATTATTAATGTTTTTTTCAATTTTATTCGTCAATGGGTTATAATTTAAAACTAACCAAACAGGTAAAAATTATTATACAATCTCACTTTCTTTTGTGATTCTTTACTTTCTCTTGAAACAATCACCTTATTGTGATCATTTTTCATTGGAAATTAAATTTATATTAAATATCCATATTATTTTATAATGTATATGATTATTTCCTAAACATTATATCATTTTATATATGGTGATTAGTTTTAAATTTTTTTATTTAACTGTAGAAATATTGATAAGTCTGTATAATTTACTCAATATGGATATTTAATAATATAGAATATTGATTCATGAATTAAATTGAATATTTGATATATGAGAAATAATTTTGACCTGAACTTATAGTTGGGTCCTTGTTATGGATATCCCATTGATCTCTCAAAAGTTCTAATGAGACAAATCATTTTTTCAAATTAAACTGGTTTCTACCTATAGTTTTAAACCTTATTGTGAAAGGAATTGATGGTAGAGGTATCATAATGCCTTTTATTATGAAATAAGGTAATTAATAATTTTATTCAGTGATAATTTATTTATTTTTATAATCCATGATATTTTCACAATGATATTAGCTCTGGATGTATTTCATTCTCATTTTCTTAATTAAATAGCATGTTTGTTCTGTTGTTTACCTTTTCATATTGATTATGCCATTTCCAAATATGATAATCATGTTATTGATTAAATGGAATGTTTTTTTATTAATTTACCTTAATATATTCATTATTTTATATCCAATCATGGTAGTTAAGTTATTGATTAATGGAATTTGTGTTCATCTATTCACCATTACATATTGATTATGGTTTATTGATTCATAATAAATACCATTTTTTATAACCCTTACTGAGCATTTGAACTCACCCTTATTTTGTTTCCTTTCATAAGGATATAAAGTTGAATTCTTGGATTGAGTTCAAGGATTCCAAATTTTTTCCATTATTATTTTTTTATTTTATTTCCCTATGTAAAATGGTTGCCGTGTATGTATCACATTCTGTATAACTAATAAATTTATTGGCACATCGGGATTTGACCCCTAGTATCTACGCCAATGTAATAAAGTAGATTCCAGCTTCAGGATACTAGAGTCGAGGTTATTATAGGGTTGGACTACAGAAATTCGAATCATTATTGCTATCGGAATGTGTTCAAGGATGGGAACATTAGCATCCTTATCTTATATGTGGATGATATGATCCTGGTTGGTTCAAATAAGAAATATATTTAGGAGTTGAACTTTTATTTTTCTAGAAGTTCTGAGACAAAGGAACTCATAGAAGCTAATAAAATATTTCATGTATAGATTGATAGATATTATAAGTCCAAAAGTTTAGTTTTTTCTTAGAAGGTATTATCTAAATAGAAAGAACAAAAAATAAAATATGTTGATAAGTATTTATAGAATTTTTTTCATTTGTGATAAGTATATTTATCTACGTTATGGATTGTATAATTTTTAAAATTTAATTTCTAATGATAATTTTCAGTTAGTTATTGGAAGATTTGAAAAAGGATCACTAATAAGCTATGAATTTGATTCTATGATATCTCAAAGGATAAAAAAATTTGGCCTTTTATTTCAGAATGGATTATCTGTTGTAGGGTTATATTGACATTTACTATAGAGGTGATATGGATAGATAGAATATTATAATATCATTTATGTTTTCTTTTGTAGATATAGTTATAAGTTAGATGTTGAGGTTATAACTAGTTTTATCACTATCCCTAAAAGAATTCTAATATAAGGTCAGCATAGAAGTAATGAAATAATTGATATGCTTAATGATTTTGCTATAGGAACTTATAAGGATTTATAAAAAAGTATTTCTATTCTGTGATATTTAAGGTTCAATTCATTTGGCTTAGAATATACTATTTTTCTCATAGAAGTAATAAATTAATTTGAAATAAATTTTTACTTAAAATATGATAAAACACAAATTGTAAGATCTATGGAATATTAGAGAAATTAAAAATATAGCTGACATGTTTAGAAAGTTTTTAGTCTAGGAATGTATAAGGTATCTTTGTGCCTCAATGGGACTATAATGAATGGAAGGTGGAATAGGTATACTTTGTATAGTTATAGATGTTTTGGATAATTTAACTTCCTAACGATCAGCAGTTAATTTATTTCCCGGAAAGTAGTCTCTAAGTGGGATATTGTTTGGAAATGTAAAAACTATTTCATGTTTTTTGTTCTCGATATTCTAAAGGAGAATATTTAGAATTTAGGTTCCTAAAACCTTATGATGTTCTATTAAAGTAGATGTCCAATGGTGGTAGTGGTTTGGAATTTATATTATATAATCATTTGTATGAGTGGTCATAGACTAGGTGATGGTATGAGAAAGTTATGGATTATGGAAGGATTTTTTATGGTAAAATTAAATTATTTTTTTTCTAGAGGATTTTTAACAAATGAGTTATGAATATTTTTAATTAAAATGATGGTAAGAGTTAATTGAAAATTCAACTGGAGTTAGCGGTTGTGTTTGGAAATGATATAGAATATCAAAGGTTACTTTGACCAATGAAGGGTAACCAATAAATATCATAAGGTGGTGGAATAGATTTAATGGATGGAATATTCTATAAAGATAGAGTGGGACAAATTTTTACTCTGATTTGTCAATTTTGGATAAATTAGAAACGATGAGTGAGGAAAAAGTTTATCATTTAATAATAGTTATATTAGCTAATTTTCATTGTAATTATAGTATTTAACTTCTATTTAAATGAAAGTATTAATATTCTTCCATTGATATAGGAATTAAATATAGGAACCATGTAAATTTCATATTTTTGTTATTTGGTTTCATTTTCATTTGTTTTTTATAGAGTTTTGTGTTTTTTAGTGTGGAAATAGTTTTATCCCATTGTGGTGATTTAGGGTTCATTTTGACTTCCTAATTTCTAGAACATTTGTGAAAGAGATTTATTCTGGTCTAGGAAGTTCTGGATTTTATGTTGAAATATTCTGATGTTTTTCTTCTAGTGATTTATTGTTCCATATTATTCAACATTAATGATATTTATGTTTATAGTTATTAATTTATTGTATACCTTAAATTGATGTTGGATATTATTGTTATGATGTGTGATTCTCATAAAAATGAAGAGTCTATATTGAGAGTGATGTTTTTTTAAATAATAAAAAAATCATGATTATAGAAATTAATCAGGGCACTCTATTAAATGAATGTTAGGGTGTCCAATTTTTTTAATAAGGTACATACTTTGTTAGGTTGAATCTTATTATAATGGAAGACTTTCAGGGTTATCATAAATGCTCACCCCAATTACAAAAATATCAATCATAGAAAACAACATTCCATGGGAATTCAAAATAATTAATTCCATATTCCTCATTAGTTGGTGAAGAATAATGTGGGAAAGTAAAATATATTGTCCCCATTTTTGGTAAAAAATTATTTAAAAATATTATGAAAATAAGTTATAAATGGAGTAAAATTTTATTCTAATTACTATATTTGAGTTTTTTGTATGTCATAAATTTTTTCAATATCAAACAAATAGAAACAAATGTATGTTATAGTGTCATTCATACATTTATAAATATAATGTGAAAAAATATGGAATCAAGTCCAAGTTATACATTATTGATACAAGGATAAGGAAAAATTTTGTTCCATCATAGGAGTGGAGATAGAATTATCCTACTCTAATATATTACACTCATTCATATAAAGATAAATATCATTTTTATATATTTTTAAATGGTGTAATAGTTCCAATGGGGAATTTATCAAACATCAATAATATCATGTTGATGAATCACTTGATGATAAAGGGATTATAATTAAATTATTTTTATTTCTTAATAAAATATTTAATTCATGTTGATATATCTTGAATTCGTATAAAAAAATGACACACAATCAAAAATATTTACTTATTTTAGAGTTATATTTAGAAATTTCATAGATCCAACATGTTCTTGAATATGTGAATGTAAATTTCTATCATATAATTTTTTGATATAATGGTTTGTTTGTTGAGGAAAATACAAATATATGGCCATGTACATTATAAATGTATGTAACCCATTGAATAGTATATGAATGTTTTGAAATGTTACTTCAAAAATCTATGCCTCTGATTTGGTTGTATTGTAGAGATATATGTTTCTGGACAAACCATTGAATTCTAGACTAAATTACTACATGATATAGATTGAATTAGACTACTAAAATCATTTCACAACGGGTTCCTTGAGAGTGATGGAACCGAATGTTGGGAGAAAACTTACCATTATTTTTTATATTTTATTAAAATGATTACACAAAATGTTGAAACTGAGAAATAAATTCATAGTAATCTAAATCTATCTAGGGTAGAAATATGGATAAAAATACACATAATTAATAGTTTATAAGGTTGGTTTAAGACTTGGTATTATAAAATTATCTAAAATTACAAATTTAATGTCTAGAAGACTTTAATAGAAAACTTGAGGACAATGTGCACATGTATAATCTTATAATGGTTATAATATTAAAAATTATACTTTCTATGATAAGGAATAAGATGAATGCAGTATGATGTAAAATAGTGTAGTTACTATTGTGGTATAAAATTTGAATGTTTATTGTATAAGGTAAAAAATACCATTTATATTAATATTTCATACATTTTCATCTTTTAGAAATAATTAGAGTTGTATTATATTACGTTCTATGTAGAAATTTTTTTATGAAAATGGGTAAATAACTAGAGTTTAGTTAAAATTGATAAATTTGGATTTGTATAAGTGATTTTTAGTAATGATGGTTATAAGTATGAACCCTTCAAAATGAAATCACAGGTGGTATAAGTATTTTTTTTCTTCTGATTCTATAAATAAAAATTATTTCATTATTATATTGATGGATAAAACAACAGAAAAATGGGATTAAAATTCCAATGATGATGATCCATTCATTAAAACATTGGAATCATTTCTTTGTAGCCCAAATGTAGATGGTATATTATACTAAATGGTACCATATTAAGGAAAATTATATGATTAATAGAGTGTGAATATCTATTTAACCTTTAAATAAAATAAAAGTAGTTTAATAAACAATGTTTAATTTCATTAAGCAGTTTTTATATATATAATGTGTTTTCTATATATGTTATCTATTTAAAAAA
This sequence comes from Viscum album, assembly GCA_963277665.1. Taxonomy (NCBI): domain Eukaryota; kingdom Viridiplantae; phylum Streptophyta; class Magnoliopsida; order Santalales; family Viscaceae; genus Viscum; species Viscum album. Next base: position 111,756,375 of record OY728139.1, on the reverse strand, counting down.
AATTTACAAAATTCAATTTATTTTTATACATAATCCTATGGATAGTGTTTTCTACACCAATTAAAATGGACCATTTCAAGAAACATCATAACAAGGATAATAAATATTAACATCATTCTGAGGGTGAGCATTAGTTTAAGGGTGTTAAACAATATAAATCATAGAAATATCCTAAATATGAGAAACATGATTGTATAAAGAAACATATTAATGGAGAGAAACATACAGAATGTGAGAAATAGGTAAAAACCCACAAGGATAAATATAGTCAATAGTGTTATCCCATGAGGATCTTAGTAAAAGTTATTAAGGTAGGAAGTAAAGGATTAAAATTTCAGGTTGGATGGAATGCATGTGCTCATTCTTTTGACCCAGACAAGTCCAATTTAAATATTTACATTGTATATAGTTATATAATGAATAATAAAATTAATATATATATATATATATACATATAAAAAAAATATGCATGAATTGAAGGAAATAATTTGAGAGGACATTATAGAAAATTTATAACATAATTTCTATGTTTTAATATAAAAATGAATAATCAAATATAGTTTTTTCCCAAATTCCCTTACAGGGTAAATATATATAAGAATAAAGTGGTTTGAAAATCATATTGATTGTTTATATAAATATTCATGTAGTACTTAAAATTATTCTTTCCAAAATATATCTTAGAAACAATCATTATAAGTTAACATTATAAACAAAGAGAAACTTGGGATTATTTAATTTCATATCATGATGAGGAGGTATTTAATGTACATTATAAATGATTTAATTTATATAACATTACATATATAAATTTTATTTCTTAATAAATGTAAATTTTCAACATTTAAATGAATTATAGAAAAAAAAAAGAAACATGCAACAAAACCATTTTACTATTGGAGTTGGTACTCTAGAACCAACTGAAATTGTACTTTAGATTACTATAGTATAAATATATATCTTATCACATAATTAATTTTATTTTTTGTAATATTAATATGATAATTCCCTTATAGTATTAATTTTACATAAAGGCTAAAGTAGTTATCAACTATAATGAGAACCTGATTATGTTATGATGATATTATTTAATAATCCCTATGGTATAGATACATCAATCTAACCTGACATTGATGATCTCTAACTATCTATTGTTAGTGTACCATAAGATATTGAGATATTATTTCATGAAGTTCACACATGGTAATCTGTAGGAAAGAAAGGTTATTTTTAAAAACCTTCTTATAAGGATTCCAATTAATTCATGTATAATTGCATATCCCTATATGTGAACATTTTTATTAATCCTTATACTTGATATTATTGTTAATGTATATCATGAATCGGGTACTTTGATGCATGGATGAAATCTATGCTAATGTATTCTCGTAGTGAGGTAGCATCCATTAGGTTCGTCTAAAGTGATATTACATTAATTTAATTTTCAAAGAGAGGTTTTTTAACTTCCATATTGATAGTAGAATATTGTATCGACCTTTGATTAAAATAGAACTATCTGATAAAAATTGTTTCCATGGTAGTTCCTATAAGAGTTCATTTTAGAGATTCAAGGATAAATTAAGTATATATGATGATGGCATGAGTATAAATCATGTTTTATGAGATATTAGGAGACAAATGGATTATATTATGTATTTTAACTCACAGGGATTTGGTTGTAGTTACTATATTAACTTCTTTCTTTATGGGTACCTTAACGTGTTTCTAGAATCTGATCTAATAATTTAGGTATCTTCAACTAATTCCATTGAGAAATGGAACTATAGGGTTACACAATAAGTGTATCTTGAATCTCATTAAATTTGACTAAATTTAATATTAAGAATATGTTTATTACTTACATATATAATAGTATTTATTCTAGTAGTGTCGATCGTATAAATTAAATCACAAGATATTTGAGTTTAGAATATGTGAGTTGGATTTTATGCATTGTTTATTTATTCAAAAGGTAATAAATATATTTATATTTATTCACATTTTTAGTGAATAGGTTAATATAAAGATTAATTTAGTTTTTTAAATATTTAATAAAAGATTTATTCTCATGTTTAGTGAATATAATATTTTATGCAAGGATATGAATTGATTTTAGTGAATTGTTGGAAATGATATGTTTTAATTAATATCATGTCATTAAATATTAATTTATTTATTTAAGAAATGATATTAGATATTTTGTATTTCTTGGGATATAATAATATTAAAATTATTAGTATATTTAGTTGTGTTATTTGATCCTTGACTATCATTCTCTATTATTTAAACCTATGTATATATTCCACATTATATTATTTTTTCTTGGAAAGACATATTCAAAACAATAGATACACTACATGATTTTTCAAAATACCCAGGGAGAAAAAACCTACCTTCCTTTTCTCAATATCATAAAGGGAACTGGATATTTTTTTATCAATGATGAATTGTTTATAACAATATTATACCCTTATAGCACCTAATGTTTTAAGAATATCATATATAGATTCATAGATCACATATGGATATGTCTAGAGGATTATTCATTTGGATTCTCCATGCAACGAATAACGCAACAAGAGTGACAACAGAAATTGATCAAGAGGATTATTTTAAATGAAGAAATACTTATTAAAGTTGATTATTAATTAAATTTGAAATAATATCTAGTGATTTTGGAGTGTTTTCATCAATTTCTTCGGATATTATCCATTAATGTCTATTAAAAATAAAATTTGAGCATCAGTATGATGCTCCCACTAAACCTTTGAACCATAAAGTGGTATCAAAGTTGTAAAATTATAATATATAATTATTTATATTTATTTTATCAATTTAATTCAATAATTTGTAATTTTTCATATTTATATTTTTGTTCTTATTTTATTTATATGGATAACACATTCCTCAGAGTTTATATGGACATAATGAGCTAAAATGAATGAACAATGCTTGAAGGTACCTTTTAGGGGTGACAAGGTCACTGGCTACATGAAATAGTTACATGAATGTAAATATAAATTGCATGTCATGTATCCTTGCTCAACCACACAGGGAGTGAGTATTGTAAATCTTGGCTCGTTGTGAGAGTTAATATGCTACTTCATTATATGTAATGTATTAACCAATAGTGTGGAACATGATATAATAGTGAGTACATGATGTGACCTAGAAATTACACATAATGTAACCCTGCATATATTTTATGTCTTGTAAATCTTAGAGCATAATATGGTTTGTTAACTGGTGTAATTACAAGTTTTGTATTGATTGGACATTGAGAAACATGGTGATAAATAGGCTCCAAAACATGTAGTTGGTTTATACATTTTAGGTAATACATTTTATCCCACTCAGGTTATACATCAATTTAATTTTGATATGTATTTTAGATTAATATGCAGTGTTTTAAATGTTGCATAAATTCTCCACAGCATGATGTGTAATGGTTTTCATACATGTTCTGTGATTCATGTTCTTTTCTAGTGGTACATGAAATGTATATTTATGGCATGTAATGTGGTCATACATGTCATGAACACTATGTGGATTATCCCACGATACTAAACACTATGTGTATTAACCCACGATACTACACATCTTATTTATGCTGAACAATCATGTTGGCATCCTTTCCTCATGACTGCACAATACATTATTAGGACCATACACAATGTGTGTTAGATGACATGTCAAGTGATAGTGCACTCTATATATGTACTAAAATTATATAAATTTTAATTTAATATTATGAAAGAGATACACATTGTGTAAGAATTGAAATTCTAAAATGGGATTTTAATATACCAAAGAAGATACATGTCGTGTGGCCACCTAAGTAGGTGACATGTGATTAAATAATTTTTAAAAATTAATAATTAAATTTATTTAAAATTATAAAGGATTGTATTATTATATCTTGGAACTATTAGTAGAGAATATTGAGCTAAAGAATAAATTAATTCATTAGTTTAATAATTTATTAATTCATGTATATTTATCTTAATTAGAATGAATATGAATAAAATTTAAGAATTATAAACACATTATCATGGCATGTTGTGACTGATATGAGCTTGACTAGACTATCTATGATTTGTATTTATTCATTTAATGTAATTTTTTATTGTATAAGTTAATTTTATATTTGATATTAAATTAAATATAATGATCTGCATATCATCACTCCCTCATTTATCATGTACAGGCTTGTGGGTCCATGTATTATTTTATATAAACGTAAACCCCTAGTACCCCTAACCTGTGAGCGACTAAATATTTTTAGAGGATGGAGTTACCTAGCTAAAGTAGGGGGTTCAGGACCAGAGATGAGGTAAATCTACCTGTGAAGATATATAGGGTAAAGGAGAAATCTTGCAACTTGAGATGAGCATAGTCTCATGAAATTACTTCTACTAGGTTCAAGGTTGGTTTAGGCCTTACTAATGAACCAAATAGTATTTAAAATCACATGATCATAACACATATTTATTTTATTTTGTCAGTGTAAGGTTATTTATTCATTTATATTATCCATGGTCTATTTGGATGATTAAAGAAGATCACATAATGTAAAAAAATTATCCACTACACAGCCTATCTACAGCCAACCCCCTCCCACGACACAGCCCCCCCACTTCACCCCCCCATAGCCAACCGCCTCCTACTACATACCCCCCCCCCCACACTCCCACTGCATGCCCCCCTATAGTCGACCCCCTCCCACTACACAGCACCCCTACAGCCACCCCCCCCCCACAGTCCCCCTCCCCCACCTCCCCCTGCAGCCCCCACCCCCCACATTGCACATCCCCCCTCACCCCTGGCAGCCCCCACCCCACCCTGCACAACCACCCCCTACAGCCCCCCGCCCACTACACAACCCATCTACACCCAACACCCTCCCACTACACCCCCCCCCATTGCAAACACTCCCCACACATCCAACCTCCTCCCACTACATACCCGCCCCCCACTCCCACTACACACCCACCTACATCCCCCCCCCATAGCCAACCTCTTCCCACTACAGAGCCCCCCTACAACCCCCCCCCCCCCTGCAGTCCCCCTCTCCCACCTCCCCCTACAGCACCAACCCCCCCACATTGCACATCCCCCCTCCCTACACAGCCACCCACCTAACCCCCCCCCCCCAACTGCACAGCCCATATACAGCCAACCCCCTCCCACTACACCCCCCACCCCATTGCACACCCCCCCCCCACATCCAACCCCCTCCCACTATATACCCCCCCCCCCCCACACACACACTCCCACTGCACACCCCATATATCCCCCCCCCCCAATAGCCAACCCCCTCCCACTACATAGCCACCACCCCACCCCCCCTTACAGCCCCCCTGTAGTCCCCCTCCCATACCTCCGCCCTACAGCCCCAACCCCCCACATTGCACATCCTCCCTCACCCCTTGCATCCCCCCACCCTACACACCCACCCCCTACACCCCCCCATTGCACAGCCCATCTACAGCCAACCCCCTCCCACGGCACCCACCCCCTACACACACCCCCACAGCCAACCCCCTCCCACTACATAACCCCCCCCCACTCCCACTGCACACCCCCTACATCCCCCCCATAACCAACCCCCTCCCACTACATAGCCCCCTACAGACAACCCCCCCCCCCCACAGCCCCCCTACAGTCCCCATCCCCTACCTCCCCCCTATATCCCCCACCCCCCACATTGCACATCCCCCCTCACCCCTTGCATCCCCCCCACACCCTACACAGTCACCCCCTACAGCCCCCCCCCCACTTCACAACCCATCTACAGTCAACCCCCTCCCACTGCACACCCCCCCCCCACCACCACCACCACACACACACACACACTCCCACTGCACACACCCCCCCATAGCCCCCCTTCCACTATACAACCCCCCTCCCACTGCACAGCCACCCATAACTCCCCCCCCCCCTCCCACCCTACAGCCCCATACATCCCCCTCCCCCCACCTCCCCCCTGTAGCCACACCCCCAACACTGCACATCCCCCCCACACCCCTTGCATCCCCCACCCTATACAGCCACCCCTACCACTACACCCCCCCTATAGCCAACCCCCTCCCATTACCTCAAAAAATAATTTATGAAATAGAGACCCATAATATGTCTCCCTACCATTTAAGAACTCACTACCGTGTTGGATCAATATAATAGGACATCACTAAAATATCACTATAAGATATGAACCATGCTTCTAATCAAAAGGGTCTCAATAGAAAACCTAAATAGAACATGACATGTGAATCTATTTTTCTTTAAGAACAATATAAGTTCCACATTTAATTAAAGTCACCATGCCCACCATGAAGGGAATGCCACACCTATAACCCATGTCTACTTTATCTCCTTTGAAGGAATGAATGCTTAGAATATGTAAATAAATGGAACTCTACATATAAGTAAGGATTTTTTCCATTGGTATATCATTCTATAATATAGACCCTCTTCAATGGCATATGACATTCACCACCCATGGGATAATCACATTCCATGATCTAGAACACTCCTTCATATATCCAGAGCCATGATTTTTGAGTTGTGTCAAGCAAGGCCCCCCTTTAATGGGAATACTAAGTCAGATATGGTCACTGGTCAAGATGACCAATGAAGACATGATACCACTAGATATGTAAAAATATACATGTAAGGTATAACAAATAAATGAGAAATATATCCTAATAGGTAATTTTTAATTTTTGCAATAATACACAAGTAAGGAACAACATATTAATGAATAAAATGATTTATTGAATATTCATCCATCTATCAAATAACCATATATAAGGTGTGAAATAGTAATGAACAAAAAATAAATACCAAGAAAATGTCTCACAGGATAACCATTCATGACAAACAAACTATTTCATGTAAGGTTTTCTATACTAGGCACATATACTCAATACCATCATGTAAAGAAATTTTATAAAAGGTCCTAATATTTTAAAGAACTTATAGATTCATCATGTTTGTTCAAATTTACATAATCCACTAATGGTTTACACTCAGATCATTCCCAAAAAACAAGGTTCACTAGAAAAAGTCCCAATACATCATAATAGAGTCTCTAGAATTGGGGTTCAAGGAGGATGTCATTCCTAGATATGTAATCCACATCAAATTACCAAAATATATTCTTTCCAAATAAAATTTCTTGGATATTTCATGGAGATGTCACCAATTCTCATGATCCAACACTGATATATTAATCAATCCTGAAACATTCATTATATATGGTTTATATTTATAGATTTTTCTATCATTTCTTTAATCTATGATCATGTTCAGATGAATAAGAATAATATTTATTATAATAGATAGATCATACCTTGAAAGATCCAAAAAATAAATATAGTCTTCAAAAACATAATACGAGAGGATGAGGAAGCCTAGAGCCCCAAAGGATATCTTTTTGGGAGGTTTTGGTTGTAATGGGGTCAGATTACTATGATGGTTGTTCAAATAATCAAATTAGATAAAAATGGTGAAAGAATTATTAAATAAAAATTCATCTAGGCACCACCAAGAGGCCAGTGATCCAAGGAAGAATGTTATCATTCTTTCTTGGACACTGGATGATCCTTGAGATATACATAATTTCAAGTCCCACTGCTAGCACCACTAGATTTTTAGTGCACCCCACTGGATATCCAGTGGCCTTGTTTCCAAAACCATGCACCACACTCAGCCACCATCCTCTATGAATTAACTCCAAGACCCCCTTTATCTATAAAATACACCTCCAAGGGAGAATAAAAGATACAACACATAATATCCTTAAAAACATACCTTTAACGTCAAGGATGTTAAAATTCTCCCTCTTTAATGGCTTCTCATCCCCAAGTAGTGTCTTTAGTTTTCTTTATAGAACAACTCAAGTCATAATGTAGAAAAATATGAATTATTACCTCCCCTATTCAACCCAACCATCCTACCATAGGATTTTGACAAGTGGCAACATATTCCCTCACTACACTTTCTTGATGAGGTCTGATATATGTATCGAGCACTCCTCGAATGATGTGTAAGGATCCAACTCAATTTTATCACAGTCATTCACATGTTCAAGAAAATACATGTACCTCTAGAGTAGAGACACAAGGAACAGATCTTGGATACCTTTATACCATGGAAGAATATCCAAAGGGAAACACACTATACCAATATGGAATGATTATCAAAGAAGCTCTATACAAGGGCATAACATTCCATAGATACAAATTTCTGAACTGGAGGAATCATCATTTGAATAGATATTCTACTAGAGGAATCATGTGTTATGTTATTGGAAATATGATACACCTTGTTATCATCAATTTTAGGTGGAATAACAAACACTTACATGAATCAATGATGGATCACGGGTTGGGAAGAAGGGTTTGCAAAAAATAGGGGAGCTATTATTTATGGATAATCAAAAACAAAAAACCAAAAACAACCTTATCTTCAAAAAAATCCAAATTAAAAATGGAAGAAATGGAGGTAGAACATAAAACCCAGTTATAACTTACAGATTTGATGTGGAAGAACAACAAATCAGTATTTGGGAAGAAGGGTTTGCACACTGGAACAATGGGAGCTCTCGTTTAGGGCCCAATGTGGTCTGATCAGGATCGGAATTGGGAGCTGTATTTGTGGCATTTTATCCCAATGGTTTTTTAAAACGTTTGGGAATGTTATCAAACCTATCCCAATAGTTTCAATGAACCATTAGCATAAGGGGGTACCCATTCCACTATCCAAATAGTTTCAAAAAATCATTGGGAAAACTATCACTTATCCCAACGGTTATCTGTAATTGTTGGTAAAAGTGTCTCTACCCGGGCCTATCCCAATAGTTTTTCAAACCGTTGGGAAAATACACTCTAAAAATTTTTATACCAATGGTTTTCAACAAACCATTGGTATAGTTACCCTATCCCAACAGTTTATCTAAATTAGTGGGATAAAGGTGTTGGTATAGGAGGGGTTTCCAGTAGTGACTGGAATCCTCGATTCCTGCTAAGCCTTTTTGGGAGGTAAGTGATGTGGAGAAAAATATATTTCTATAAATACATGGTTTATGAATTTTATTTTTAATACCTAATGTTATAATCCATGACTTTTGATCTCCAGAAGATTCAGAAAGATATAGATGTGTACACCCTATTATCTCATCTCTTTGATCTCTATTGGGAGAAATAAAGATATGAGAGAGATGAAATATTCAAGGAAATATTTATGTGAGATCTAGGAGAAGTATTTACGTAATGAACTTATATATTTAAGAAGGTTGGATATATTGAGTCTTTAAAAATTTTAGGATTCATGTTTCCCAAGGAATTATGAAAAAACCTTGTCCACTCCTTATTTCCTTTTAGTTTCTAAAGTTGTATTGTGAATTTAATCATGAAAAATATAGATAATAACTTCTTAAATATTTTGAAATTTATTTTTAAAGTGGATAAATGCATGAAATGTGAACAATATTTTGTTCTTATGGTGAATAAGAGGAAATGAAATGTGAAAATATTCTAGGAATGTTCTATGTCTAATCCACTATTTCAATTCCCTTATATGAGGAAAGCAACCAAATAGAGGTTAAAGAGAAGGGTATTGTATGTTTTTCTTATGGAAAGGAGGTCTATTAAAAGAATAGTTGTTCCTCATAGAGGAATTAAGGGTAATCTTTAGGAATATTTTTTATCGAGTGTAATATTCTTATTTCTATAAATTTTTGTGAAGATTCATCTTTTGATTCTCACATTTTTATCCAAATTCAGGAACCATGTAGATACTAAAGTATTAATTAAGTTGAGGAGGATATTCATGATGTTAATGTAGTGAGACTTATTGCACCAAAAATATAATACCGCCATCTCACATTTCTAATTAACTGATTTTAGTTTCTATAAATTTTTATTTTTTGCCTACTCTAACAAAGAATATCAATTCTATGCCTAGTTTAGACATAAATGGTTTAATTTTTATGTTTAGAAATAAATAATTATATTTTAATAAATCTAGAATATGTTACAATATATAACATATATATAATCGTTTTTATATACTAGAATATCAAAATAAAGTATTGGAAATATATAATGAATTAAGTTTACATGAATCATATCACACCCAATTATGGAATCTTCTACTTGGTCTTATAAATAGTGTGTTTTTGATAAAATTATATCAAGAAGGATATTTGGATTATTTTGAGAAAAAAACACTTATATATATTTCATGATTGTTTATAAGGATAAAAAAACATGTAATGTTTTGTTAAAAAGGATGAGAGAGATATAGATATTTTAGAATTAGTTTAAAGTGATGTGTGTGGTCCTTTTCTAGTAGAATCTAGAGTTGGATACTCTTACTTATTTACTTATACTAAAAATGTTAATTTATATATATTTATCTATTTGGTGAGGAATGAGACTTATTTATTTGATAAATTTAAGGAATATAAGAATGAATTAGAGAGGAAGTTTGTTAATAAAATAAATAACCTCCACTAATATAGAGGAAGATAGTATCTCAATCAAGAGTACATCAATTATATGAAAGGGTTTGGAATATTATCATAATTCACTTCTCCTTATAACCAGAGTTTAATAGTTTCAGTGAAAAGAATAATCACAACTTGTTATAAATTGTTAGATCAATGATGAGTCATGTAGGTCTTCCATTATCCTTTTATGGATATGCATTATAGTCAGTGGCATGAATTTTAAAATGATTTATAACTAAAGTGGAAAGATAAATCCTATATGAGTTATAACAAGGTAAGAAATACATTAAATCACATATAAATGTATGGGTATGTGAATCATTTGTTGAGGATAATTAAAGAAACAAGCTCGTATATCTAAGAATGAAGTGTATTTTTATAGGATATCACAAATAAATAAGAAGATATAATCTATTTAATCCCATAAATAAAAATGTAATTGTGGAGAGATAAGGAATTTTTATAGAAAGGGAGTACATTTTCATAGGAGTTACTGGATAAAAGATAGACTTTGAATGATATAAAGGCTCAAGATAAATAGGATTTTCCATTGGTATAAATTTTAAATGACATAGTTGAAGAATTTGTTATAGTGATATAAGTTCTTCATAGGATTACATGGGAGTTTTGAGAATTGGAGATATATGGTCTACTTTCCATCAAGGAAGGTGACACATTATTGGTTGACAATAATAAACCTTTTCCCTAAAAGTAAGAATTATATGGATCAAAATTTTCATAATTGATAGAATATATAAATTATAAATTTAATTCCATGTTCTAAAATAATATTTGTGTTTTATTAGTGTAAGAACACATATCTTCATTTCAGGTTTGGATCTTGTTTTCAGGTTGTTTTTAAGGAAAAATAAAGAATTGGGAATTTTCTAAGTATGCGCTGTGTACCTGGGTACTACGTACAGCCACGTACTGGCCACATAATGGCCAAGTACATGGCTGTGTAGGTGACTTGGCAGACCATCTAAATCAGGGGCCAGTTGAGTTTAGTACATAGTGTTCACATTAAATGAAAATGTTGTGTAATTTTCTTTTTATTTGATAAATTGGAGTGGGGTAATGTCTCACGTCCAAAACACACTTCTTCTCCCCGTGTTCCGTACAAGACAGTGACAGAACAACAACGAACTTCAGGCCCCTCTCATTTCTTCATCTGATCTCTGATTGAGATGCCGCTATTTGCATCGGATTCCCACTAGTGAGTTATCCTTTCTTCTAGAGCCTTTCTTCCTGATTCCTCATCTCTCATGAGTTATTCAAGGATGATTATTTTTACCCTTTTTGTATATCTATGTTGTTCTAGGCCGATTTAAGGGCCTATGTTGAAGAGTGTTGATCATACGAAATCATGGTAGGTGGTTTGTGCATTTCATTGATTGTATTTAGATTATATATGATTAAAATTATGAATACCCATGTTTGGGGTATTGCATGTCTTGGAATTTAACCCTGATTAATACCTGTAATGGTTTGTTTGATTGAGAAAGGGTTATTTCTTATGCATAAGGTTTTATACCTTTATTATGAGGGTATTTCTCTTATTTGGTTTGATTATGGTTGTTTGGTCTAGAATGGCTGTTATTCTTGATTTATTTTCTATGAATTGGGTTTTTGGGATGGAGTTACTAATTATATGATATGCATGTGGTTCACATTGTGAAAGTATGACCATGGGGAATTGACCATGAGAGCTTCCTGAGGTAGGTTTATTTATGTCTGATTTGTTGTTATGTTAGACCAGAGGGGTTACATCATGAGAGTTACCCAGAGGGTTGTTATTAAATGAATGATGGACCATGGGGCATTGACTCTGATAGCTTCCAGGTAGTCCTTATAGTTTATTGTTGCTATGAAGACCAAGGGGGTATTCACTATGAGAGCTACCCAAAGGTTGTTCAAAATTTATTGATGCCATGTGGACCCAGGGGTATTGACCGTGAGAGCTTCCCAGGTGGTCATTTTTAATTGATTAGTTATATGTTAAAACAAAGGGGTAAGACTATGAGAGCTTTCCTAGAGTGTTGTTGTGAATAATTGAATGATTATGGTGATTCTGCCAAGCCAAAGCAAAAGCTTGGACTCATTCTTACTTGTTTGTTTAGATGGTCTTCTGAGACGTATCGTGTTACTATTACACATGGGATACATAGATTAGGCTAGATCCCAAGGTTTAAATTATAATTAAAGGATGAATAATAAAAGTAAATGAATGTAATTGAAAACTGTAGGATTGTTTACTTTTGAGTAATTCCTAGTTTATTTCTTCATTTCTTCATATTACCTGCTACATATATTCATTGATAGTTAGGCACATATCTTTTGGTGGTTGCCTACTGGGATTCATCTCACACCCTATTTGGGTCATGCTTTTGGACTCAAACTGATTATATGGTTACAGATATAGATAAGGGAAAGTTCCCTTCTTCATCAGGTACTTGATGGCTATTGGAGCTGGAGAGAATGGGACCAAGATGAGGCTTGTGATGCTGTTGGAGTTTACTACTTTTATGTACTTTGGTTTTAGTATTGTATTTTTAGAATTTTGACTTTTTTGGATGTTTTCCCAGACACATGTGACAATCATCATTTATATGAGCTCCAGTTGTTATATTACTATCAGTCTTCCGCTTTTTACTTTTGTTGTATGTTATTACTTCTTCCGTTATTATCTTACTATTTTTTACACTATGTTTACTCTTCCAATGAGGGAATAGTTTCCCCACTATCACACCCAAGGCCCTCACTACTAGTCAGTAACCTAAGGAGTTTGGGGAAATGCACTTGAGGTGATGTGACCAACTGGGTTCGGGGCACCTTTGGGCGGCACCCGGAACCGGGACATTACAAAGTGGTATCAAAGGTGTTTCTTTTCTTATTTTTATTACTATTTGAAGCTTATAGATAGGTATAATAAGGAATATGTAGTTGGTAATAAGTTGTTCCTAGGAGTAGCTAACTCGTGTATAGGGAAAATCCAAGTTACCTCAAATATTACAATTTTTCTAGTTTTTCAATTGTTATAGTTAATTTGATTTCATTGTTGGGTGATGTACTTGTTTTCTTCTATTATTAGTAATATCATTGTGATTATATTTCTTTTGAAAACTGATGAGATGAGGTTATGCAATCTCATGCATCATATAGTCACTTTCTAGAGATCACATGTCTTGCATTCTTATCATTACATTTAGGATGCATTAATGATTGCATGATATTGTGATTTATATTGTGCTAGATATGAATGTTGTTTTGATATATTCCATGATAGAATGCCTACTATTCTTATAGGGTATAGGAATATGTAATGTTTCATTTGGATAAACGCCAAACTTTGGTCCCTGAGGTGTTATGGGCCCTCTTGGATCAGAATTTGGTGGATCATGTTTGAACTTTAATTGAATTTTTTCAAGTTAGGATGTGAAAAAGGATTCCAAACTTTTATTCAAAGAGATTATTGGCTCTAACAGGTCATAATGTTTCATGAATTGGACCAAATTGTATGTTTTTAAGGGTTCTAGAGAAGTTTCATAGGCTTACTGTCTGTAAATCAAGACAACACGGCGTGTGGTGTTATGAAAACACACCATGTGTTCTTCTATTCTGGAAGAACTGGCTTTTCTTAAGTACACTCTATGTAGGTGTGGAACGTGTTACTTGACTATGTGAGTCGATACATTGGGTTGGAAAATATTTGGTGGAACATGCCATGTACTGGGAGTACACATGGTGTTGTAAAGAACCGTGTATCTAGCCGTGTGACCAACGACACATATGGATGAAACTTAGGTTGTACATGTTGTGTCTTGTTTATACATGTCATGTAGTTATCAACTGTGTATCTGGCTATGTGACCAACGACACAGGTGGATGGGATTTAACTGGTACATGTTGTGTCTGGGGTGAACATGATGTGTAGTGTTACACCAGTAGAGTTGTGAGGTTCGAGGCGTGTAGAAGTACTTGGGAAGGAGGGAAAATTCTAGTACATGCCATGTCTCAGGAGGAACACGCTATGTGTAAGGGGTATTACACAACCAGTATTGGAATAGGTACATGCCATGTTAAAATATTAAGGTAACACACTGTGTAGAGTTTATACTTGTTGTGTAACCTTGTTTTATACAAATGGAATTCTCTCCTTATCTTATTCCATTCATGAACTTCTAAATTACAGTCCTTAATAATCTTGTACTGAGGTGTGAGATTGACCTTGAAGAGTCATGCCACTGAGATGTCCTACGTTTGTACGCTAGGTATTGGGCGATGAAAAGACATCGTAAATTATAGGTAAGGGACTGCCAGTATATCCTCCTATTGTTCCCATCATGGCACCAGCTGTTATAATGAAAATAGTTGTTGATGCATAGTTCTGTGAAGGGTTTATGAGGATGATGCAGAATTTTCAAGGAGCACCACATCCTACCCAGACTATGGAGGAGTTGACGAGGGTGTTCCAATAGTAGAATCATCCCACTTTTTTAGGGAATGGGGGACCATAGTCTATAAAGTCATGGTTGGAGGCCATGCTTTCTATCTTTGAGCATCTAGAGATGCCTCCAGAGAGGAGGGTGAATCTCGTGACGTACATGTTATGTGATTCTGCCAAGAGATAGTGGTATTTTATCTCACATGAAGGAAGTCATTGGGATATGGCTTGGGAAGAGTTTTAGAGGGAATTCTATGATTACTTCTACCCCGAGATGTTGAGGGCCTATCGAGCCTGGGTGTTCAAGCATTTGTAGTAGGGCACTCTATCAGTGATGGATTACTCTTCTTATTTTACAGAGCTTCAGTGCTTCTCACCTATTCTGAGAAATGATGAGTTATCTTTGGCTAGGAAATTTGAGGATGGTATCAAGTATGACATCAAATCGCAGGTGAATGTTTTCATGCTAACTTCTATTATGGATATAGTGAACCAAGAACTGATTATTGAGTGAAATATAATGGGGTTGAGAGCTACAAGCTAGGGAAGTTCAGCATCCAGGGATGGTACTCCTTCGACAGATAGTAGGAAGCGTCTTAGGTAGCCTTAATGTGGTGATTCCAGTAGTAGGTATGTTTCTTAAGGTATCTATGTGGTATTCTACCAATGCAGGAAGAGTGAGCATATGAAACCACATTACCCGAAGTACCGAGTTGAGTACCGATCCTATGGAAAGATGGGTCATCTTCAGCGTTTTTTTCAGTTTTTCTCACCAATAGCTAGTGGGAGGGGTTCAGTTATGACTCCATGTTCAGGAGAAGGACCACCAATTTCTCACCAGTCAGGTAACTAGAGTTCTTCTAGTTGTTCAGGATAAGGAAGTGGGTATTTTCGTGGTAGTCAAGCTATAGGGTTTTAGCGAAAATAGGGTGGATCAACTTAGTGTAGTCAATAAGGGTCATAGGTCTGTGGTACAAGTCAAACTTTTATAGTGGATTAGACCCAGTAGGGGCAGGATCCCAGACCCTCTATGGTTAGAGGTATGATTCTAGTTGCCTCTTTTTTAACTTCTGCTCTTTTCAATATAGGGGATTCCCATAGTTTTTTATCTGTTTCCATTTTGGATATCCTTGGTCTCTACATATTTACTTCTAATGATGTTATGATGCTAGACACTCCGTTAGGGATTAGGATGGCTACTGTACAACAGTGCAAGGAGTTCCCTATTGAGGTCAGTGGGTGTAACTTCTTATGGGAACTCTATATCTTAGAGATGAAAGGATTCGATTTCATTCTTAGAATGAACTGGTTGGTCTCTTTCCAATCCTTTGTTTACTGCTATTGTTACAGGGTAAGTTTCAAGTCACCGTAGGGTGGGTATTTTCTACACAAGGGAGAATGGGATGTTCAGGCGAGAAAAGTTGGACCTGAGCATCATGGGTTGGGAGTAATTACATCCCATATTGTATGTTTATATCTGGATGACCAGGGGAGTTCAGATATGTACTTTCCTCTAGTGGTGGATCATTCTAGGGATGTCTTTCCAGATGACTTTTTAGGTTTACCTCTGAAGAGAGAGGTAGATTTCTCAATTGAGCTTATGCCAGGAGTGTCACCGGTGTCCATTCCTCCCTACAGTATAGCTATACTAGAGTTACTAGATCTCAATAAGTTTTTGGAGAAATTTCAAGTGAAGGATTTCTTCTGACCCAATACTTATCCTTGGGGTTCACCTGTCCTTTTTAAGAAGAATGCAGCTCATATTATGTGTGTATTATCTGAAGTTGAACCAGTTAACGGTCAAGAACCGATATCCCTTGCCGAGGATTGATGATCTCTTTGATTAGCTTCGAGGATCCTGGGGGTTATCAAATATTGACTTGAGCGGTTATCATCAGTTGCGCATTGGACAATCAGATATACCTCCCACAACCTTTTGAAGTAGGTATGGTCTATACGAGTATTTGGTTATACCATTTGGTCTCACGAACGTGCCAGCAGTGTTCATGGCACTGATGAACTAAGTGTTCCATCCTTACATGGATTATTTTTTGGTAGTCTTTATGGATGATATCTTGGTGTACTCTCACACTCAACATGATCATACTACCCATCTTGAGATCATATTGAGTACACTGAGAGAGAATCAGTTATATGTTAAGTTCTCAAAATGTCACTTTTGGATGGACCAGATTCACTTCTTGGGTCATGTTATCTCAGAGGTAGGAGTATCAGTAGACCCATAGAAAGTGAGAACAGTAGTTTCCTAAGAGAAGACGAATAAAATCTTTGAGGTATGGAGTTTTCTAGGGATAGCTGGTTACTATATTCACATTATACAGGACTTTTAATGCTTAGCAGTGCCACTGACAGGCCTGAATAAGAAGGGTGCAAATTATTTGTGAACAGATTCCCACGATTTAGACTTTCAGGAGCTGAAAGGAAGATTTACTTCAGCACTGATACAGATTTTTCCAAATCCAGGTAAGTTTTGCACCATTTACTGTGACGCGTTAGGTATTGGGTTGGGAGTAGTTCTTGTGCAAGGGGAAGGAGTCATTGTGTATGGGTCTCAGTAGTTGAGTCCACATGAGAGGAACTACCCGACAAACGATATCGAGTTAGTTGTAGTTGTGCATGATTTAAACTATTGGAGACATTATATTTTGGGAGATAATTTTGTGGTATACACTAACCAAAAAAGTCTCAAGTATATCTTTACTCAGCATGATCAGAATTTGAGACACCGAAGGTGGGTTGAGTACCTTTATTATTTTGAATTTGAGCTTTCCTACATGCCTATGAAAGGTAATTTAGTGGCTGATGCGTTGTGCAGGAGGACTCAGATTCAGGCAGTTCAGAAGGCCAGTAGTGAGTGGAAGCTTATGTTTTTGTTATCAGAGATGGATTTAGAGGTGCATGATAGATAGGGGTAGACGTTTCTTTCTTCTATAGTTGTTACCTCTACTCTACTGGATCAAGTGTGATTGAGGAAGCTATCAAATTCTAAATGCCTAGTCATATGGGAGAGTGTTTCAGGTAAGGACCCTACTCATGGGTGGACCATAGACGAGGATGCGGTTTTGCGTTTTCATGGGAGCGTATGGGTGTCAGTAGACATACGCGAGGAGATATTATGGGATTTTCATTCCTCAGTTTGGGAAGTTAATCTTGGTTTCACCAAGATGTATTGAGATCTACACTGTCAGTATTGGTGGCCAGGTATAAAGAGGGATGTGTCTGGTTTTGTTATGATTTGTTCCACCTATCAGCAGGTAAAGGTGAAGCATTAGAGATTGGCAGGGATATTACAATAGTTACTGATTATCCAATAAAAACACATATGTTAATTACATTTTAATTGTATTAAATGTTCATTTTTGATCTTATGGGACTGATTTAGTGGATTTTAATTTTGAACATCCATTCTCATCATTTGTGCACTTCATGCCTAATGTACACCAATTTAGGCTCAATGATTCATCTGATTTTAAGGAATTTAATTATCAATATTTTAATTTGATATTTTGGTAAATGGATCTACACTTCAATATGAAAATTTTTCATTCAGTTATCAATGGAGTATTCATAAAGTATTATGGGAATATTTGGCGATGAAAGGAAACTATTCTGGAGAAAGCAGATTGGACACCAGCCCACTGATGAGAGAGTGGGGCCCACAATACAGCCTCACGGAATCCAAAATTTCATGGGATGATAGAATACATATAAAGAAATGAATACCTATTAATAAATTGTTCTAATTAGGCCTCAATGGTGGTTATCAAGGTGGCCCAAATTGAATATCAAAATCTGGGCCAGAATCTACGGCACAGAATGTTATCCCACTAAATCGGTCATAACTCCCTATCCACAACTCCAAATAGTCCCAAATTTACAGACATCTAGAATACATCCAGGGAAAAAAATACTATTATATAGCCAACCTATATTAGGTGATATGCTTTCCCATACAAGACTATCTTTCCAGGAGATGCAAGGAGGATAAAAAGTCGAGGAGGGAATCAATTCCTCCACAACTTTCCACCACCCTAAGGCCTAAATTTATTTAATAATTGGGAATATATTTATTGAAGCTCGACCTAAGGCTTAAATTTTCCTATTTAAGGAAATGGTGGTGATGGGGAAGATATCTCATGATTTTGATGTAATGTTATTATGCCAACGTTCCTCTGTAATGTTTTCAATTTCCAGGTATGTTTCTTTTTTTTTATTTCTTTGTTTTTAATAAAAATATTTCTCTTCTATTCTTCTAATTTATTTAATTAAAACTATATAATCAAAATGAAAAGTGATATCTCTATGTTTTGGGGAATTAGTTCACACATAGGTGTGAATTTCTTTTACACACATAGAGGAGTGCTCGTTATTTCTGTGGTTTTAGTTTCTTCAATCCAATTATTTTAAGTCATCTTCTACCCACCATTGAGAGTATACCAACAATGGATGGATAACACTTTAATGGGTTGATCATAGGAAAATGAAAAGGCTATATTGAATTTTATTTTATGAACAAATTTTTGTTAATTTTATAACTAATTTAAGACTCCCATTCTTTAGTTATTTCCACTCTTCATCTTCACTGTGTTTGAGGAAACTAAATCCAATTACCAAAATGAACATATACCTTGGAGAGATCATGAATTTGGTTCTATAAGTGTGTAGGGGATTAGTAATTTAGTTTAGTTAGCATCAAAATAGAAAATTATTAAGTTAGTGTTATTTTTAATAATATATTTTTCAAGAATTAATAAAACCAAAATTTTCTAAAGAAGTAAAATTCATTCAATCCACCCCGAGCATAATCCTAAGATCAACCCATTTTAATTGAATTGAATTAACTTAGTTTTCTTAGTGTTATTTAAAACCAACTAAAATCAAAACCAAGTTGGAAAATTAATTTCCAAAAATCCATCTCATAGGTTGTGTATCTTAGGTATCTTCTTAGGTCTTAGTGGATTTGACAACCCAAGCTAGACTTCAAGGACCATTCTACCTTCATCTCTTGGGTAAATTTGAGTGAGAATCAAATTTTGGTGCCGTTTCCAGGGACCAAGTAAGTAAATTAGGCCAAAAAATTATTTCCTCACTCACATTCTTCTATTCTCACCCAATATCTCTTATCTTGTCCCTTTATCATTTTTTACTTTTTTGGCGCATGTCCGCCTACACCTGCGACAATTCAAACAGACTAGTTATAGTGGAAAGTCCTAGGATAGGGGAGTCAAGTGAACCTAGGGGATTGTTTCCATTAGATCCTAATCTCTTTGATACTCTAGAGTAAAAAATTGATCACATTTCAATGAAAGGTCTTCAAAGAAACTAACTCATAAACCCGAGTGGCAACCAAAATAGAAATCCAAATGAGGCAGCCCCAAACTTGGGGAATGCAGTCGATCAAACCATGAATGACTACCTCACACCTGAATGGACCCATGACCCCTCATTCATTAGACACAATTACCTAGGAGATGATAACTACATCTTTAAACCCCATGTCCTAAACCACCTTCCCATATTCCATGGAATAGAGTATGAGATTCCCTACCTTCACGTTAAGGAGTTCAATGACATTGTAGAAACCATGTGTCCTCCACATCAACTAGAATTAGCTAAGATGATTCTATTTACTTTTTCTTTAATGGATCGAGCTAAAAAATTGTCTAAAAAATTTGAGACCATCATCCATCAACTCTTGGGACCAATTACAAAGAGAATTCTATAAAAAATGCTTTCCCCACCACAAAACAATTTCACTTTAAAAGAGAATCCAAAACTTTTTTGAAAAAGAGGGAGAGTCATTTTATGAAACATGGGAGAGGTTCAAAGACACCCAAAACATGGTTCCACATCATTGTTTTTCTATACCTTAACAAGTGATAATTTTTTATTAAGGGTTGGGCATAGGGAACAAACAATTCATTGACATGATGTGTTATATAACCTTTAAAAACAACGCCCCAAATGATGCTTACGAGTATCTAGAATGCCTTTTTGAACAAAACCAAACATGGGGAACTTCACCTTATTCTGAAAAGCCACAAATAACTACTAGAATTCATAAACTTAGAGAAGAGGAAATCCTTAGGGATAAACTCACAGCACTCTCTAGAAAGGTTGAAGAGATAGACCTTAGGAAAGTCCATGAAATAAAAACTATAGACCCTGTTTTCACAATTTGTGACAAACATGAACCCAAGAAATACAACATCCCAACCATTCCATCCATCAAGGATGTTCTTTTAGGAGGACCCCCAGCAGAAGTAAATTCCTTGAACTTTCAAAAGCTTCAATACCAAAACACCTTCAACCGAAGGTATAATGACCACCCAGGCTTCCGCTGGAAAGATAACCAACAACCTAGCCAACCACAGGGACAAAATCCTTACCCGCATCAGAACTACCAAACCCATAACCAGTTCTAAACCCAACCTATCCAATACCAATAGCCACTAGACCATTTTCAACAAACCATCCCACCTCTAAAATATCCCCCTAGGATAAACCAATCTTCTCAAGCACCAACCCAAACTGTTCTACAAAGCCTAATAGAACAATTGTGCAAAAAAATTGAAAGGATGAACTCGGAAGTCTCTTCCCTAAAATAAGAACTTCAAACCATCAAAACTAGAAAGGTGCTCATGCCAACACAAGACATTCCACAGCAAACAGTAAGGGGAGATTCAAGTTGCACTCAAACAACTCATGAACAAGTAAAGGCTTTGACTGCTTTAAGAAGTGTGAAATCAATTGAGAAACCAGAAAAACTAAATCAGAACCCATCTGAAGATTCAAACTTGAATGAAAATTAAAATGAACGAAAGGATCAAATTGAAAAACATGATAACATTGTCAAATAAACAACTCTTCAACAAACAACCCCACAACCTGCACCATTTCCTCATGAGGGGGAAAACCAAGCCTGAATTGAGTGAAACATTGAGGTAAATCTTCTCACAAGTAAAGTTGAACATTCCCCTTATTGATTCAATCCAAACACTACCTTCCTACGCATAGTACCTTAAGTAATTTTTCACTTTTAAAAGAAAATTTTCACATAAAAATCAATTTTTTTGGCTGCTAATGTGAGTACCACCATTCAAGGTACCATTCCTCTTAAGTTGAAAGACCCAGGTTTCCCTTACATCAATGTTGAACTAGGAGAGAGAGAAAATTTCAAGGCCTTGTGTGGCCTAGGTGCTAGTGTCAATATCATTCCCTATGTTGTCTACTACCAGTTAGGCCTAAAAGATCTCCAACCCACATCTGTCACACTTCAACTTATTGATCGTAACATTCGGGTTCCAAAGGGGATTTTAAAGGACGTCCTGGTAACAGTTGAAAACATCATCTACCCTGCTGAATTAATTTTCCTTAATAACCATCCAAAATTAGTAAATAAGGAACAAATCCCAATCATCCTTGGTCATCCTTTCCTTGCAACAATCAACTCTGTTATCTGAGTTCGATACGGGAACATGACCATCGCCTTTGTAAACATGAGTCTAGACTTTAACATCTATAATGCAAGCTCACAAATAAAGGATGATGATGACATTCATAAAGTAAACATGATAGGAAGCATTCATAATGAGTCTATAGAACATCAAGGAATATTTGATGGATGTTTAAGTCAGGATGAGATTGATTTCCTTTGTTCACATGAAGTAATTTTATCTCCTTGGATTGAATCATTTTAAAATTTCTTTTATGATGAAGTATTAGGTCCAACAATCAATGAAAAATTTCAGGAAACCAATTTCATGGATACCAATCAAACTTCCTTACCTAAATCTGATCAAACCCATATTGTAGTTGAAAATTCTACACATGGGTATTCGATTATATCTAAAACTCTAGGAAAAATCAATCTTGATCCAATGTCCCAATCTTCTACTAAAATTCTGAACCAACCCAGTCTTGAATTGAAGGAACTTCCCACTACACTCAAGTATGCCTTCCCATGGGACAATCAAACACATACTATAGTCATTTATTCTTCTCTTGAAGCTAATCAGGAGAGGATGCTTCTAGATGTCCTCAGAAAACATAAGAAACCCATTGGTTGGACCCTGTCTGATATTCCTGGCATTAGCCCGCTAATCAGGACTCATAAGATTATTCTAGAATCAGATTCAAAGTCGTGTCATCAACCTCAATGGAGACTCAATCCAAATCTCATGGAGGTAGTAAGGAATAAACTTATGGAACTTTTAAAAGCTGGTATCATCTATCCCATAGCTGAGAGTGAGTGGGTGAGACCCATCCAAGTGGTTCCCAAGAAGGCAGGAATCACAGTGATAACCAATAAGGATGGAGAGATTCTCCCAATTAGGGCGAGTAGTGGGTGGAGAGTCTGCATCGACTATAGGAAGCTAAACTCATTTACCAAGAAGGACCATTTCCCCATACAATTCATTGACCAAGTCCTTGAGAGAGTGGGAGGTCATGCCTTCTACTATTTCTTAGATGGGTACTCGGGGTATAATCAAATTGAGGTCTTCATATAGGATCAAGGGAAGACTACATTCACATGTTAATTTAGCACCTTTTCTTCCAAACGCATGCCCTACGGGTTATGCAATGCCCCTGGAACCTTCTAGCAGTGCATTATGGGAATATTCTCAGACATGGTATGGTATTTTCTAGAGGTCTTCATGGATGACTTCTATGTGTTTGGGGATACATTTGAGGGATGTTTGAGTAATGTGGAGAGAGTCTTGTCAAGATGTTAAGAAAATAATCTGGTCCTAAACTGGGAAAAATGTCATTTCATGGTTAAAGAGGGACTAGTTCTAGGCCATCTGGTCTTAGGTAGGGGTATTGAAGTTGATAAAGCCAAGTTTTACATCATTTTTCACCTTCTATCTCCCAAAACTTTTAAGTAAGTGAGGTATTTTTTAGGACATTATAGTTTCTATAGAAGGTTAATTAGGAATTTCAACTCTATTTCTCGACCACTTTGTGCTCTATTGGTGAAAGATGCTCCATTTTTATGGACAAAAATCTATGAGGAATCATTCTCTACACTCAAGTCATCTCTTATCTATCCACCTATCATGAAATCTCCAAATTGGAAACTTCTTTTTGATCTCATGTGTTATGCAAGTGACTTAACTATAGGAGCAGTCTTAGGACAACGGTGTGAGAAAAATCCATGTCTCATTTCTTATGAAAACAAATCATTAAATGATGCACAAATTAACTACACCACCACTGAGAAAGAGTTTCTTGCTTTTTTCTTTGCCTTAGAGAAATTCAGGTCTTATCTCTTAGGATCACCCATGATTGTCTTCACTGACCATTAAACCCTAAAATACCTTTTCAAAAAACAAGATGCCAAGGCTAGACTGATTAGGTGGGTCCTTCTCTTACAAGAATTTGACCTCACAATCAAGGAAAAAAGGGTGTTGAAAATGTTTTAGTTGATCACCTCTCTATTATGGAATTAAAAGATAGCTCAAATCATCTTTCTATGTCTGATTCATTCCCTGATGAACACCTATACTCTGTGAGTGACTGCCCTTGGTATGCCGACATAGAAAACATATTAGTTACAGGAGTCATTCCAAAATTCTTAGGGACTCAAGATAGAAGTAAATTCCTTTATGATGTCAATAACTATGTGTTTGATGATCCATACCTCTATAAGTTTGGTCCCGACAAAGTCATTAGGAGGTGTGTCCTAGAATCTGAACAAGAGTCAGTCCTTATATTCTGTCATAGTGAGGCATGTGGTGGTCATTTTTCCTCTAAGAAAACTTCTGCTAAGGTTCTTCAGTGTGGTATCTTCTGGACCACCCTCTCAAGGTACTCCTATACATTTTGTCGAAGCTATTCTAAGTGTCAACAAGTAGGGTCCATCACAAAAAGGAATCAAATTCCACTCACTCCCATCTTAGTGATTGAAATCTTTGAATGTTGGGGAATCGATTTCAAGGGTCCCTTCCTAAACTCTAGGGGATATCTGTACATCCTTTTAGCTGTCAATTATGTCTCAAAATGGGTGGAGTCCATTCCCACAAAATCCAATGATCATCAAACTGTGATTATATTCCTAAAAGAAAACATATTCTATAGATTTGGTATTCCTAGGGCTATCATTAGTGATCATGGAACTCATTTCTGCAATCGTCCTTTATCAGCACTCATGGAAAGGTATGGAGTTTCTCACAAAGTGTCCACTACTTACCACCCATAGACCAATGGTAAATCTGATTTAGCCAATCAAGAAATCAAACAAATTCTTGAGAAAATTGTTAATACATCTAGGAAATATTGGTTAAGAAAACACTTAGATGCTCTTTGGGCCTATCAAACCACATTTAAAACCATTTTAGGAAATTCCCCATATAGGTTGGTTTATGGAAACGGATTCTATTTTCCATTGGAAATTGAACATAAGGCTTTTTGGGAAATTAAGAAAATGAATTATGACCTCTCATTGGACAAAAAAAGGAAATTATATCTCAATGAACTTGAGGAACTTAGGATGGAGGCTTATTAAAATTCAAGGGTCAATAAAGCTAAAGTACAAGCCTACCAATCTCAAAATCTTAAAAACAAAAACATTATACCCTGTAAACATATTCTTTTTTATAGTTCTAAACTTCATTTACACCCGGGAAAGTTAAGGTCTAGATGATCAGGTCCATACATAGTGCATAAGGTGTACCCATGGGGCTGTAGAAATTCAAGATCCCACCAATGGTCAAACCTTTAAAGTTAATGGTCATATAATAAATCCATTCATTGAACCATTCCAAAAAAATGAAGTTGATAAAAACATGTGTGAACCAACCTTAGATAAGAAAAATACTTAAATAATTAAGGTTCTAAGTCGAGCTAGCAACATTAAACCAAAACATTGCACGGGAGGCAACCCATGGTTTTCATCTTTGTGAATCATCTTTTTAAAAAAATTGTATTAATGAATCATTTTGATATTTAAGAATAAAAAAAAATAGATTGTTGACTTGTTCTTCTATTATGAGTATGGATGGGTATTAATGGGGAGCGCCATATTCATCCTTGTCACAGGGTGTGATCCTTGAGTAATACCTTACCTAGAAATTTAAAAAGAAGAAAATGTATCATCAGTTCATTTTATTTTTATGTGTTTTTAGGTTAAAATAAAAAATAATAATAATAAAATTAAAAGGCCAAATTATAGGACGTCCAAACCCCATCACAACCGGCAAAGCCGCAGGGACTTGAACTCGGGATCGGAGGGAGATAGGGACGTGCGCTTACCACTGACCTATGGCTTATAGTGATTCCTTATTCTATAATTTTTGTATATATACTTATTTTTTTATTACATGAATAAATATATATATATATATATATAGTTTTGTTTTGTTTTTTTGTTTTTTTCTTTCTTCCACTAGGTAATTCTCATAGTGACAAGTAGATCAAGGGATTAAAATGGAGTAGCAAGTATTGCAACTTCAACCACTAGGTGACTTCATTCCATGATCCTCGTTTTCAATTTCCTTTTTGAACTCTCATTCTCTTCCTCTACCCCCTTCTAAATTTTCTTTTCTTTAAACACTAGGGATAATGTTATTTTATTTTGGGGGGGATATAAAATAAAAAAATGATTTTTTGTTAAAAAAAATGAATAATCTGAAGAAAAAAAAGTGTTCCTTAATGGAAGGAAAATTTTCTTTAACCTTGAACATGATAATAGACATTGTACACTTTGAAACTGAATATCAAATAATTTAGCATGCCCTGATTCTGATTTTAATACATATATATTTCATGAACACATATTTTGGAAAGTGTGGTTGTATAATGTGATATTTCATTATTTATATTTTCATCCAAATAAAAAAAGAATCACAACGCACATCCTATGGATAGTGGGGTATTAGTTTGAGTTGATGGGGTCCCCCAAATAAATAGCATAGGTTTTGTGATCATTTTAGTTTTAATATTAGTATTTAAAAAAAACAATAAATGTGCACGTAGAGAAATGAAATGACCTAATGCATGGCTTTCGACACTTGGGGACCGTGACTACATAGTTGTCTGGACCAGAGATAGTAATTTTATCTCTATTTATGGTAATTTGACTTTGTTTTTGACTGAGTTAACTCGAGATGATGTCTGAGTATATGGGCTTCACTTGGTGCCCTATGGTCTTTGAGCCTGTGAGTCATCGGAAAAGTCTCGCTACAGGGGTTGACTCTTTTGAATTCAATTTAAATTAGCATGGTAAAATTGAAAAAAAAACAAAAACAAAAAAAATTACAACAAAAAAATATGAATACTCAGTTTAATATTGAAATGTGATTCCACCTAGCGCTTCCATAATTTCCCCCTTGAATAAAGATGAACCCTCATGTCTATCGCGATGCACAACACATCATCACTCTTAATTGATATTGAATAAAATATGGAGATGAATTTAAAAAAATGAATGGTCTTGGGATTGGGATCCTATTATGAAACTATCTTGTATTAAAATATTTTTATGGGTTTTGTGATTGCTTGGTATAAGGGTTTTTTGGTGATCATCGTGTATTAAAATGTTTTTGGAAAAGGGAATTCGAATTTCATATTTTTGAGATACATTTTTCTTGGGACTAGAAAATATCAAGTTGGGGGTGTGATTATCCAATAAGAACACATATTTTAATTACATTTTAATGGTATTAAATGTTCATTTTTGATCTTATGGTCCGAAGTTAGTGGATTTTAATTTTGAACATCCATTCTCATCATTTGTGCACTTCATGCCTAATGTACACCAATTTAAGACCAATTATTCATCTGATTTTAAGGAATGTTATTATCCATATTTTAATTTAATATTTTTTTAAATGGATCTACACTTCAATATGAACATTTTTCATTTAGGTATCAATGGATTATTAATAAAGGATTATGGGGATATCTGGTGATGAATGGAAACAATTCTGGAGAAGGTAGATTGGACACCAGCCCACTGATGAGAGTGTGGGGCCCACAATAAAGCCCCAACAAATCCCAAATTTCGTGGTATGCTAGAAGAAATGTAGAGTAACAAATAATTCTCAAGGAGACAGTGATAATTCATCTTAAATGGTGGTCATTAAGGCTTCCCAAATAGAATATAAAAATCTGGGCCAGAATCTACACCCTAGAATGTTATCCCACTAAATCTGTCATAACTCCTGATCCACAACTCCAAATAGGCACATATTTTACAGACGTCTATTACATATCCAAAGACACAAAATACTCTTATATGGACCACCTAGATTCAGAAATATGCATTCACATACAGGATGATCATTCCGGGGGAGACAAGGAGGATAAAAAGTAAAGGAGGGAATCAATTCCTCCACTACTTTCCACAACCCTAAGGCCTAAATTAATTTAATAATTGGGAATACATCGATTGAATCTCGTCCTAAGGCTTCAAATTTTCCTTTTTTAGGTGGTGGTGGTGAGGTGGAATATGTATCTTATTTTTTATGAAATTTTATTATGCCAAAGTTCCTTTGTAATGTTTTCAATTTCCATGTAAGTTTATTTTTTTTATTTATATGTTCTTAATAAACATCTTTCTCTTATATTATTCCCATTTCATTAATTAAAACTATATAATCGCAAAGAACAGTGATATCTCTATGTTGTGGTGAATTATTTCACACATTGAATTTCGTTCACACACACGGAGGAGTGCTCAATATTTCCACGGTTTTAATTTCTTCAATCTAGTTCTTTTAAGCCATCTTCCACCCACCATTGAGAGTATACCGTCAATGGAGGGATAACCCTTTAATGGGTTTATTGTAGGAAGATGAAAATTCTATATTGAATTTTATTTTATGAACGAATTGCTGTTCATTGTATAACTAATTTAAGACTTCCATTCTTCATTTATTTCCACTCTTCATCTTCACTGTGTTCGAGGAAGCTAAATCCAAGTACCAAAATGACCATATACCCTAGAGAGATCATGAATTTGGTTCTATAATTGTGTAGGTGATTAGTAATTGAGTTTAGTTAGCATTAAAATAAAAAATGATAAACGTAGTGTTATTTTAAATAATGGATTCGTCAAGAATTAATAAAACCAAAATTGTCTAAAGAAGTAAAATTCATTAAATCCACCCAGAGCATAATCCTAAGATCAACCCATTTTCATTGAATTGAATTCACTTAGGTTTCTTAGTGTTATTTAAAACTGTATAAAATCAAAACCAAGTTGGCCACTTCATGGACAAAAATCCATCTCATAGGCTGTGTATCTTAGGTATCTTCTTAGGTATTAGTGGATTCAACAACCCAAGATAGACTACAAGGACGGTTCTACCTTCATCTCTTAGGTAAATTTGAGCGTGAATCAGTTACCCATTCCTGAGTGGAAGTGGAATTATGTCGTGATAGATTTCATAATAGGTTTACTAAGGTCACTTTGAGGGAATGATATAGTTTGGGTTGTTATCGACAGGCTAATGAAGGTTGTACATTTCGTTCTGATCAAGGAAACCTGCAGTGTTGAAGATCTTGGGAGGTTGTACATCTGGGAGATTGTACTTTTTCATGGAGTTCTGCACTCTATCATTTCAGATAGGGACGCCTATTTTACTTATCATGTTTTTAAGGGACTACAGAGGTATTTGGGTACACAGGTACTTCTGAGTACAGCTTACCATCCCCAGATATATGGCTAGTCCGAGAGCACGATTCTTGTTTTGGAGGACATGATATGAGAATAAGTTATGAATTTTAGGGGCTCGTAGGAGATACACAAACCTTTAGTGTAGTTTTCCTACAATAATCGTTTTCATGAAATTATTCAGATGGAACCTTATGAGGCTTTGTACAGTAGGCCATTCTGATCACCCCAGTGTAAGATGGAGGTAAGAGAGGCAGTTATACTGGGACCTCATCTTGTCCAGGAGACCACTGAGCAGGTGGAGTTGATTCATAATAGGATTTCTACTATGTAATATCACCATAAATCTTATATTGATCAATAGAGATGACCTATGGAGTTCTAGGTCAAAGATCAGGTTTTCTAACATGTCACACCGAGGTTGGGACACAAAAGGATTATGAGACTGGGGAAGCTTCCACCAAGATATGTTGGGCCATTTGAGGTTTTAGAGAGAGTCGGTCTGGTTGCCTATCAGTTATAGTTACCTCATAGGTATTGTGCTATGAATGACGTATTTTATGTTTCTCAACTACGGTGTTCCTTTTCAAATCGGTCTCATGTTTTCCAACCTGAGGAGGTTGAGTTAGAGGTGGATTCATCCTTTTAGGATCAACCTTTTTAGATTTTGGATCGCAGCATGAAGGTTCTATGTGACCGTTCTATTCCTCTATAATAGGTTCTATGGATGAATGGGAGAGTATAGGATGAAACTTGGGAGAGGGAGGCTGACGTATGATCCCAATGGCCAGAGTTGTTTGAAGTTTTTTATTCACCGCCCTTGGAAGGAAAATTTGGGGATGAATTTATTTAAGGGGGAAGTTTTTAAGAACCCGGATCTTTATTTTTGGTATGGATCTTGATTTCCGGTTGTTTTGAGGAAAAATGAAGAATTGGGAATTTTATAAGTACACGTCATGTACTTAGGAGTAAACACCGTGTACATAGGTACCGCATACAGACACGTATTGGCCATGTAATGGCTGAGTACATGGCTGTGTAGGTGACCTGGTATACCACCTAAATTAGGGTCTATTTGAGGCTAGTACAAAGCATGTACATTAAATGAAAATGTCATGTACTTTTATTTTTATTTAATAAATTGGAGCGAGGTTGCATCTCACATCCAGAACACCCATCTTCTCCCCATATTTCGTATAGGAGAGCGATATAACAGATGAGAACTTCAAGCCCCTCTCATTTCTTCATCTAAGATATGATTGAGATGCCTCCAGTTGGATTGGATTCCCACCAGGGAGTTCTTCTTTCTTCTATAGCCTTTCATCCTGATTCCCCCCCCCCCTCTCTTGAGTTATTCAAGGATGATCTTTTTTACCCTTTTGTAGATTTAAGTTGTTCTAGGCCAATTCAATGGATAACATTCTAGAGTATTGATCGTATGACATAAAGATAGGTGTTTTGTGCCTTTATTTGATTTTATTTAGATTATATATGCTTAAAGATCTGAATACCCATGTTTGGGGTATTGTGTGTTTTGGAATTTAACCCTGATTAATACCTACTATGGTTTGTTTGATTGAGAATGGTTTATTGCATATGCATAAGGTTCTATACCATGATTATGGATTTGTTTCCCTTGTTTGATTTGATTATGGTCATTTGGTCTGGAATGCCTGTCAGGATTTCTTTGTTTTCCATGACTCATATTGTTAGGATAGAGTTACTAATTATATGAGATGCATCTAGTGCACATTGTGAAAGTATGACCAAGGAGAATTGAATGTGGGAGATTCCTGAGGTAGGGTCATTTATGTACGATTTGAAGTTATGTTAGACCATAGGGGTAAGACCATGAGATATATCCATAGGGTCATTATTAAATGAATATTGGACCTTAGGGAATTGACCATGGGAGCTTCCAGGTGGTCATTATAGTTTTTTTTGCTATACAGACCAAGGGGGTATTGACCATGAGAGATTCCTAGGTGGTCATTTTGGATTGATTAGTTCAATGTTAAACCAAAGGGGTTAGACTGTGAGAGCATTCCTAGAGGGTTTTTGTGAATAATTGATTGATTATGGAGAGTCTTCAAATCCAAATCACAAGCTTGGACTTGGTCTTACTTGTTTGTTTAGATGGTCTTCTGAGACATCTGTTGTTACTATTACATAGGGTATATAGATCTTAGGCTAGATCCCAAGGTTTATATGTTTCAAAGGATGAATAATAAAAGTAAATGAATGTAACTGAAAATTGTAGGATTGTTTACTTTTGAGTGCTTCCTAGTTTATTGCTTCATTTCTGCATATTACTTGATATATATATTCACTGAAAGTTAGGCACAGATCTTTTGGTGGTTTCCTACAAGGATTCATCTCACACTCTATTTGGGTCATGCTATTAGACCCAAACAGATTATATGGTTTTATTTATAGATAACGGCAAGCGCCCCTCTTCATCAAGTAATTGATTATTGTTGGAGATGGAGAGTATGGGACCAAGATGAGGCTTTTGATGCTGTTGGAGTTTACTACTTTTATGTACTTTGCTTTTAGTATTTTATTTCTAGAATTGTGACTTGTTTGGATGCTTTCCTAGACACATGTGACATGCATCATTTATATGTGCTCCATTTGTTATATTACTATCATTCTTCCGATGTTTACTTTTATTGTATGTTATTACTGCTTACGTTATTATCTTACTGTTTGTTTCTACTATGTTTACTCTACCAATGAGGTCATAGTTTCCACACTATCACACCCAAGTCCCTCACTGCTAGTCAGAAGACTCTAAAATTTGGGAAAATGCGCTTGAGGCCATGTGACTAACCAAGTTCAGGGCACCTTTGGGAAGCACTCGGAACTAGGATGTTACAAGTTGATCCTTAGGTTGATGTAAATAATGATGGGTGTAAATTGAAATTCTATAAAAATATGGATATTAATGGAAATATAAGTACCAATAAGGATTGATTGGTTACTAAAGGTTTCTAGCAACATAATGGAATAAACAATGATGAAACCATTTCACCAATTTCAATGATAAAATCCATAAAAATTTTACTTTCCATAATAGCTTAACATGATTATATGATTTGAAAAATATATATCAATATCTCTATTATTAATGAAAACCATGTCAAAGATGTCTATATGACACAACTAGGTGGATTTGTGACACCAAAGGATCCCAATATGGTATGAAAGTTGCAAATATCCATTTGTGGGTTAAGAAAGCATAAATATCTTAGAATATTAATTTTGATAAAGAAATGATATATTTTAGTTATGTTAGGAATGAATGTGACCCATGTATCTAAAGTAGGTTTAGTGGGAGTGTAATTTTTATACTAGTAATATATGTTAATGATATATTAATAATTGGAAATTAGATACCAATATTAAAGTTAAATAATATATGGTTGAATAAATTATTCTCCATTAAAGTATTAGATGAAACAGTCAATATTCTATGGATCAAGATCCATTAAGATAAGTATAAGAGGCTTCATGGAATAAGTCAAGGTATATACATTAACATGGTAATAAAAAGATATAATATATAATAATACTAAGAGGATTTTTTCTAATTTCACACTATATACATCTCTCTAATAAAATGTATCCTCACACAAAAGAAGAGATATAAACAATTAATATAATCCAATATTCTTATGTAGTTGGATCTATCATGTATTTCACATAATATATTATACTTTATATTACCTATTCATTGATCAAGGTAGTAAAATATCAATTGGACCCAAGAGAGACATATTGGTCATCTTTAAGTACTATATTAAAGTACCTTAGCTGTATAAAGGATATGTTACTAGTTTTTAGAGGAGATAGTGTACTAGTTTTTAATGGATACCCAGATGATAGTTTCTCAATAGATTTGAATGATCTAAATTCATAGTTGGGATATTTTTTTGCCTCAAATGAGGAGTTGTGAGTTAGAAGAGTTATAAGAAGCATATTGTCAAAGATTATATAGTAGAGTCTAAGTATACATGTCTTAAAACATAGATAAACTATTATTATGGATACATAACTTCATCTAGGAGCTTAGTGCTTTACATGTTAGTAAATATCCTATTACAATGTGTTATGATAATACTATAGACATGATTCTAGATAATGATCCCATATAACATCAATGGAAGAAGATTATACTTTAGAAGTATTAACTCTTAAGAGATTTTACTCAAAGGGGTTAAGTCATAGTTAGCAGAGTATCCATAGAGGAAAACATAGCAGACCCATTATCTAAATCCATACCTTAGCGGAAGTAAGAATATCATGTTAGATGTAGTGGGTTTAAAGTTGTTAGTAGTAGGCTTTAGTGTAAGTGGGAGTTTTTTTAACATTGTACCTCAGAGTCAACTACCTTGTTACTTTTTATTACTAGAATATTATTTGATATGTTATCACATAAAGATTTTTCATTTTTGTAGCATTAATGTGATCATTCCCTTTGAGAATTTATTTCATTAATATTTTAAAATAGTTTCCCGATATAATGAGAACCTAATGATGTTATGATAATATTCCTTAATAAGTCTTGTGGTCTTGATACATCAATGTGATAAGACATAGATGATGTATGGATATCATGTTTTGGTGTATCATAAAACATTGAGAATTATTATCATATAGTTCACACTTTCTAATATTCATTAAAGGGAGGTTATTAGGATATAACTTCCTATAGTGATTCCACATGTTTCATGTGTCGTTGGATATCCCTATCTATAAATGTTTGTATTGGTCTTTAACTTGACATTATCATTAATGTATATTATGATTCACATGCTTTGAATTATGGATCAAAACCATTATGGAATATTCTAATGATGATATAAAATATGTTAGTTATAACATGAGTGATATGGAATTAATTTAATAAGTAAAGAATGGAAACATCCCTTACATATTGATAGAGAATATATATCTGGCCCATTTATTGAAATATAACTATGTGATGAAACTATATCCATAGTATTTTATAGGTGAGTTCATTTTAAAAATTAAATAAAAGATGAAACTTTAATATAGGGTGATGACACAAGTATGCATCATGATTGATGATATACTGGGAGATAAAATGATTATATTGTAGGATGGTTTTTATAGGAAGGTTATTGTAGTTTCTAAATTAACTTCTTTCTCTATGGGTTCCATTACGTGTTGCTAGATGTTGATCTTGGACTTTAGTTATTTTCTCCTAATTCCATTAAGAATAAGGCCTATAGGGTCAAAAACTAATTTTTTCTGGAGTCTTAGTGAATTATTATAAATTTAATATTAAGAATAAATTTATTCCCAACTTGTAGACGAGTATTTATTCATGTAAAATTGATTTTATAAATTCAGTCATGAGATATTAGAGTTTTGAATATAAGATATGAATTTAATCTCTTGTTTATTTGTTAATAAAGTAATAAATAAATACTTATTTATTCACTAGTTTAATGAATATTTTAACTTATGTGAATATATAAAAAATATTTATTCACAAGTTTAATGGATATAATATTTTATGGGAGGATATGAATCTATTTTAGTAATCCATTGGAAATGATATATTTTATCTAATATCATTTATATAGATATTAATTTATATATTTATGAAATTATATTAAAAATAATATATTTCATGGTATATAATAATAATAATAATATATGACATAGGTAATAACATACATAAAATAATAGATAAGGACCTTTCTGAAATTTTCATTATTTAACCCTAAGTATATTTTCTACATTATATCATTTTTTTTAAGATGTGTTCTAAAAAATAAATGCACTACTTGAATTATCTCATTCCCTAGAGATAGAAATCCACTCTTCCTCCCACTTAAAAATATATATAGAATAATATATTTTGTTTTGATCAATGATAAATGGTGTAAAGAACCAAATTTTATCATGATAGCACCCAAAGTTTCAAAAACATAACCTAGAGATTCCTGGATCATATGTGTATATATCTCGATCAATCCTCATTTTTTGATTCTCTAAACAATGAACAATGTGACAAGAGAATCAATAGAAAACAATCTATTGGATTATTGTATACATGGTAATTCTTATTGAAATTGATTATAAATTAAATTTTTAATATACAATCTTGATATTTTGTGGCTCATTCATCAAGTTCTTTGGATATTATCAATTGATAATGATGAAAAATAAAATTCTAGTGTCTATTTGATGCTTCTAATACAACTAAAACCCATAATGTACTTATTCTGTAAAGCAAGGATGGGGCACACTACACTTAAAAACAAATGTTATGTATTTTAAATATATAGAAAAACTTTTATGTGATTTAAAAAGGTATTTTCATTGGAATTATATACAGATCAATCATTTATAATACCCATGTACCTTTATCCCATTTCATGTTTTATAGAAGGAATCAGGTGTAAATAAAAAGGGAAAAATAGTATATGAAAATATAAAAAAATTATGAGAATCAAGTGTAAGTAAGAAATTAAAAACATTTTTAATTAATATATTTAAAAACATTAACTAAATAGTAATCATTATTTCTATCCCATTTTGATACAGGATGATCCGTCTAACATATAATAAGAAAAACTAATTTAAATTTCTTTCAAGTGTCCAAAAAATTATAGTCATGTTAGATGTGTGGGTTTTGGAGAATAAATGTGAGAATATTTTGGTAAATCACAAACACAGCTGCATTCAAATAAGAAAATTAAAGAGACAAATGATAAGAATGAAAGTATAATGGAAAAATAAAAATGGAAATAATAAGTAAGAGTGAATATACTTTAAATTGATCTTAATTAAAAATCAACATAATTAGAACCAAACTTTGTAGAGACATCCACCTTTAGTTTTGATAGTTTCAATTACCCTTAGAGGTCTACCTTACCCAATGTAATCATTTCTCCATAGTAGTTTATGATAATTATGAAATAAAAAGATTGACACATTTATTTTATTAAAATATTATAATGTGTAATTGATTGTGATTTATATCTATTAGGTTCTACTCATCACCTTATTATGAGATTCCTAATTTATAATATCTAAGGTGATACCTTACACTATAAAAAATAGTCAAAAGATCAAGTTAGAGTATGGATTCATGTAGCTCAATAGCTGTGAGATGAGTTATGTATTCCTCATGATGATGTTGGTCTTGACATAGTGTAAAATTCTATAAAACGTTCACAACATGGTTATTTAATATTATAAATAAACCAAATTAAAAATAGTTATGCATATTTTCATTTTATATTATATTTAAAATCTGTTACAATAAATGTAAATTTTCTGAACTATTTTATTTAATGATTGATAGGTGCAAATAAATTATGGTCAAGATATTCTAATAGAATAAATATTGAATCAAATAAATTCTTTTTAGGATACATTTTGACTACAAATTGATCTCCCATATTTATTAACATTACAAATTTAAAAAAACTAATATTGAAAAATAAAAATATAGGTGACATTGAATTTGTAGAGAAAATATATAGAATAGTTTTTCATGCCATTAATGTTGTTGAGAGTTTAAATTAAATTCTAAAACATGAATGGATAGGAACTTCAAAAGTGAATGTATATATGAGGTGAATTTTCATAATTCATATGTCTAATAATTAATATGCTATTTTTATTTAAATTTAATATTATTTATATTTTTTAAAAACATACATATCATGAATCTAAAAATGGAAAACCTTATAAAAATATATGTGTATTTGTTAATATTCATATTATATATACACATGAAAAATCAATGGATCAAGA
Source organism: Viscum album (assembly GCA_963277665.1). NCBI lineage: Eukaryota > Viridiplantae > Streptophyta > Magnoliopsida > Santalales > Viscaceae > Viscum > Viscum album. The sequence continues at coordinate 111,718,977 of OY728139.1, read as the reverse complement.
ATAAATTTTATTAATAGCACACTAAGTTTCATGAACAGACCTGGATAACCCACCTAAATGGTACCCTAGCCAATACTAACCTAACTTTAAGGGAGTTCTAGATCCCAATGGGCTAGAAAAAAGCATCATGGAATCAATATGAGTTAATAGGGGATGATTTCACTTGAAGTGTTACAAGGAAACATTAAGCAGAATATGAGAAACAATATAATAGTTAGTATGACAGACACTCCATGGGAGTAAAGCTTACACAAACACCCTAACAAAAGACTAAATAAATGTTAATTAAAACATCACATGATATGTGTATCATAAAATTAATCAAGTGATTATAACTCCCAAGTTACCACAATTCAAGTACGCCCATCACCTTCGAGCAATGCCTTCCCTTTCCCTAAATATGGAATAATTAAATCTACAAATACATGAAGTCAAATTTTGGGTGTGAGATACAAATTCCAGTCGGATTTCACAAATAATTTTATAATAAATACATATCAAAAAACCATTTATGATTTAATTAAAATAAAGTATTTCATAGAAATATTTTCAAAAATCATATAAAAATGTTCCTGAAGAAACATTTCAATGTTTGATAATAAAATAGATACAATTTTCATTTATATTAAAAAATATATTAGTAAAAAAATTAACTAACATTTTCATATAAAATAATTTTTAACCATAGCACCATGGTTAAGAAACCTGTGTGTAGTTTATATATGGATTCTCATATATATTGGTGAAGTATGGTTTCCAATTTTCATAAGTAAAATCCCCAAGAATAAATAAGAGAATATCCCTAAGGGCTAATATCCCTACCCTCAAGTAGTATTGTTTGTGTTTTTATCATCAATCCATTTCTAGGTAGAGTTAATATATTTCTAGTGTGTGTTCTTACCAGAAAACTACATATACACCCAAGTTCTTCAAGGTAGATACATCATTTATGTAATCGGATATAATTTATCAGAACATTATTAAATCATTTTAATAGACATTTTATTTTTTCCCAATTTCATGTCTCAAAACATACCATTCATCTCAAAACCAAAATCAATGGGTCTTTTATCATAACATCATGTCATTAATTTCAAAATCCAATAACAATTGATTTTAATGAAAACTCATTCCTTTTGTTCAAAAAACAAATCATAAAATGGTTTTTCAAAAAAAATCATAAAATCACCTCATTTCAATACATAAAATACATCATTACTTTTCATTTAATGAAAATAAAACCATAATCTATAATTAAAATTCAAGAATATTTTTTAAAATATTAACAATATATTTCAATAGTCATTGTTAAGGGGATTTCATCACATTCCATTCCATTTTAAAATTATTTTTAAAATACAAAAATCCATCCTTGAAAGTAAAATAGAAATAAATTTAATTTTAAGTAAGCGTAAAAGTTTTAAAGTGATGAATATTTATTTTGAAAACACCTAACATAATTGAAATATCTCAAAACTACAACCACCATACTTTTTCAAGAAAGTGGTGAGTGAAAAGCCCAGTCAGAAGATAGATAAGGATATGAATCAATAGAAAACAGGTGAGCATAATCATTATCATCATAAAATAAGAATATCATCATCATCATAATCATTATTGTAAACATTAGATAAAGTCATTGAATGTGGAAATTCATAAAAATGAAACATCATTTCTAAGTGCCCAAATACCACACATGGTTGTGAACAATGCTAGAATCATGTTCATTAATAACATATGTGAATAATCATAAAAAAATTCATTGGGAACAAATCTATAATTATGTTCATGAATAATTCAAATTATCTCATAAGATATATCATATTACCTAGTTCATTGGAGCACTATATAATTCTGGGCTTACCCATCACATCAAAACATTTACATAACCATGGATTCCACATAGAATGTATATCAATCAAAGTCATGAAGTAACCCATGTAAAGGAATGGTTTTCATAATTATTTCATAAATAATGAATAAAAATGGGGTTCCTAAATGAAAAAGTAAAAAAAAATTGTATAATATTCATCATTCTTAAGTGAAGAAGAAACAACTCAAGAGGGGTCAAAATGTCATTTGGAAAAAATAGTTATTTTGGGACATCTTTGTATTTGTCATAAAAACATATTTAAAATATGTATATCACATAAAATAAATGGTAAGTAAAATGAAATTATATTCTAGGAATATTAAAATAATATCCACACTAAAATTTTTCATGAAAGAGGAATAACCCTAAGAAAAGGAGTTGGGATTGAGAATCCCATTACCTTATGTCAGAATACTTTATTTGCTTTAATATCCTAGATAATAAAATTATATTCATTAATTAAAAAATTAAAAATTTCTTATACAGTTATTTTATTTATTACAATTTTATTTTTTTGTTTATAGCCATTTTGGATGAGTTATAGAGTTCAATTTCATCGTTCTGAGAGTGTTCATTTTCTTGGTTTTCATGATCGGTTAACTTGTATACAAGTATAGAAGTTCGTGTAAAATGAAAATAATTCTCCAGAATTGAAATTATATGTTAGTAATGAAATTTAATATGTTTAAATGGTATTAAATATTATTTTATTTTTTTATATGGGGAAGATTTATTAGATAAAACATTAATGATACATTTTTAGTTTAATTTGACGGTTTTTTCATTCATCATGAAATAATTTCGATTTATTAAATATAATATTAACAAATTAGTTACAAAACATTAAATGAGTTATAATATGAATATTAAAATCATTATTAATGATAATAATAATTTTATTACCAGAAATGAAGGTGTTAATGAAAAATGAAAACTCATCATCCACGAAGATGATAAATCAACACATTAAGGACGTTGTTTTAATTTATAGAATAAAATGATATTAGAAGAGTTTTGATGATGAATATTTCATTAAAAAAATAAAATTACATTATATATATGATAATATAGTTATCATTACTTTTTTATAGGATAGGTGAGGACAGAATGAGAAAATAAAAAAATAAAAGAGAATGAAAGAGGATTTTACCTCTTGAATTTCTTCTTGAGAACCTTCTTATAGCACTTGGGTTTGGTATTTTTTTGAGACCAGAAGCTCTTGAGTGTGTGTAAGAGGTTTAGGAAGGTAATTGGGAAGAATTTAGACATTCTTAAATTCTTATGAGGTGTGAGGAGAAGAGGTGGTGAGGGTAGTATTTATAGGGGAGGAAAGGGGTGTTTTTTGATTATTTTATTCATTAGTTTAATATTTTGGCTCAAGAATATAAATTGTATAGATTCTTGTTACTAATTATAGTAAACAAGGCATGTGAGTTCTAACTAATAATTTCTTATATCATTAATGACTCAATAATTAATGTATTTGGATTAAAATGTTAAATACTGTAAATTACCACATTTCACTATTCATCAAAAAAATCAACTATTTTAGAAAAATCCCAAAAAAAACACCCTAACCATTTTTCAATATTTATATTTCAAAAATTAACTCCATTTTATGAAAATAATTTTATAAATATTATAAATTTATTTTTTAATTAAAATCATCATTTATTTGAAAAAATACTGATTTTAATATTATTACTAATTTTATGACACTTTGAAAAATTAAGGACTCATAAAATTATCTTATAATTATAATAAAACAAAATATTAATTTATGAATCTATTTTATAAAAATAAATTTTCTTTTAAATTATTATATTAATTAAAAAATTGTAAATAAACATTTATTTTTCACAAAAATAATAACACTAAATTTATCATCTTTAAAACATTTACTTACTTATACTATGATATAATTATATCATATTTTCATTTATAAGATGACTAAATTTTATTTATACTTTCATATTTAAGGTTACTTTTCTATTGGCTGGATTTTTATTCCTAATGGTCATATTACTATTCCAATGGTCAAGTTATTGTTCCATCGGTATGGGTTCCTTAATTTCTATAAATATCACTTATTTCCTTCTTCATTTATTATAATGATATTTTAATGGGTTATTTATGTTATATATGTGTTTTATAATATATAACATAATTATAAGAATGTAAAATTCCATTGATAAATGTTTGGGTCGTTACAAAAACCATAACAAGGGAATCTATAGGATGAAATTGGACACATAACAGGATCAATGAAAGAAAGAAACACCCTTCTTCGGTCACCCAGCTATTGTTCGCCCCAAACTCTACTCAATAGGGTAAAAAAATATGAACACACATTTTTTGTATTTATATGAATATCATAAGTGTTCTGTTTCACAGAAAGGAAACCTCAAATTAAAACAATATTCAATTTTCTGTTTCCAACTTAATCATTAATACATATAGTTTAATATCACTTAAAATAGGTGTGAAACCCCTTAATGAGTCAAAATAAATCAATTCATGAAACTCTTAGCCTCGACATAACGGTAATGGGTTGTACCCTTATACAACCATTAGAAACCCCAGCCCACCCTTATGCAGCATCGACCTACCCTTATGTGACACCTAAGGTACCCTTACACATCCTTTATAAGAAGGTAGTTAACCTTATGAAACCCAAATGTACCCTTACATGGAATTTTGAAAACCAACAGCTACCCTTAAAGGATCAATACCTTACCCTTATATAGCATATTGGAAAAGGGATTTACCCTTAATTAGGTGTTCTTTATCTTTACATAGGTCAAATTTATCCTTACCTAGCACATGAAAATTAAGGGTAACCATTATGTAAGTCAGAATTACCCTTTCGCATGTCAATCTTACCCTTACACAACACTAGGATGGCCCTTCGTATCTTAAGAGGTACCCTTATGCAACACTTTTTACCCTTATTCAGTACTGGGGTGACCCTTACATAGCACATATGATCAAGGACTTACCCTTATATAGAGTTTGAGTTACCTTTATGTAACCATTTAAAAACTAGTGTTACCATTACACAACCCAAATAAAAGTTTCCCAAACCTTATGCAACCCATTTTATTTCACTCTTAGCCTTATGCAGCGGGCATTTTATCCTTATGTTACCCTTGAAAATTCAAGGTTACCCTTATGAAACACCCCCTATATATTAGTATAGGTCTCTTACCATCAAGGAAAAACCATTCCCTATGTAAGGGTAGATATTAAAAAAATTTCTTTTAAAATAAACATTATAAACTAAAACCAAAAGGGTTTTAAATATTATGGAATGATCCCAACACATCAAAACTAAAATAAAAAATCATAATTCAAAGAACATACCTAAAATAAATGAATGGGATGTTAAAAAAGTTTATGAATGGTTTAATAAGAAATTAATAGATTGAATACTTATTTTAATAACTACTATATAGAGGTAAACTTTTGTAATCAATTTGTAAATAATATAATTAAATTTCTTCATTTTTTACTTATAAATTTTTAATATTTTTTGGGATCACACTATGGATACTCACACTTTTCATACATAGAAATATTATATATTATTAGACAAATATTCATTACATTAAAATAATAATTCATGCACGAATCATATAGGTCAAGTATATTTGGAAACTTAGACACGTAAACAACAGGATCATAAGTGAACTGCATCATCTAGAACTAATTTTTTTATAACTATAACCCTTCTTATACATATCATAAATAATAACTTTCTTCATAACCTGGGGAAAGGAAACATAAGAACAGGTGAGTTCAGATGTTCAGTAAGGGGAAAAAAGGGATATATCAACATAATATAAGCATAAAGGAATATGAACATGAGAATAAAATACGAAACCACTCCCTTTATATCATAGATCATAAGCATGAGTCATGGAATAAATATTGGAAGTTAATAAGACATTAATCATAAAATAATAAAATAATATAATCCATGTTAGCATACTATTAGAATATGAAATAGATTTTTCGAAAAGACATAAGCGTTAAAAATCATATATCAATGATGTCGACCAAGATATTTATAACATTTTAGGCTTAGGATAACCAGCCATGTACTTGTTTTTAGATTGGGATAAACTCCCATAAAGCCTCTTTTGGGATTGGGATAACCACCTATATACCCTCTTTTTGGTCTTATAATAACCTCCCATGTACCCTTTAAGCTCATATAACATTAATCATTACCCAATAAATTTTAGGGCTATATAATTCAAGGAAAAACTATCACATAATTAAATCATACATATTTATTCCACAATATCATAAAACATTCATAATATAATAACTTATGAAAAGGAAATGAGTTACATAATTATTTCCTCATAGCATAATCCATGGAAAAGAAACATGTTTCATAAACATCATTTCATCATTTTCATAAACCATCCAGAGAAATAATAGTGATTTTTCATTGAATAATATCCCCAATAAATATTATGAAACATCAAAGGATGTCATATTATATGTAAAATAATTTTAAAGACTACTTGGAACATTTATTAAGTAAAATATCCTTTTTATTTTGAAATCACATATTTAAAATCTAAAAATTTCTCAAATATCAAGGAAAAAATTTATTTAAAAAGAAACTTGAAAACATTAAATTACATTTCAAATCATTGAGTGGTATTGATAGTGGGAAATTATGTTCATGTTTTATATATTAAAAATAAAATTCAATTCATATTTTTGGAAAAAATTCAAAAGTGATTTTTCAGAAGATGATAAAAAGATTCATTTTAAACCATTTTTTAAAAATTAATACATTAAAAAAATTACATTAAACAATATTTTTATAATATTAAAAACATTATTGAAAAAAAAATTAAAAAACATAGACATTGAAGAGAAGGGTTTTTCAACTAAAGATAGAAATAAACTTGGTTTTTCTTTAAAATAATTATTTTTGACTCTTGAGTAAATAAAGAGAGGGAAATGAAAAAAACATTTAATTTCCATAAATAAATAAAGGAGAATAAAATTAATGAGTTTATTTATAGATAAATTAGAATATTTCATGATCATAAACATAATCATAAACAATCCCAATAAACAAAGAGATTGTAACATAAACCCCTTGCCATTTTGATAAATATTAAATTGAGAGACCTGTGAAAAAAAAAGATCATATATGGATATGAATATTTCATAATTATTATTATAATAATCATAAAATAAATTCATGTGTAGTATATAAACAACACAAAATAAATAAGTGGTGAATATGGCATGTGTCAAAATGATATAACAGTGAGATGAAAATCCCCTACCTTAGGTCTAACTTCCTTCTTACGCATCTGAACCTCCTATATAATAAATATATATTTATAATAAATATATTAAAGAACCATACTAATATATTTTATACCATATATTATTTACTTATAACCATTTACCACCCATTTATTAGCATTTATTTATTAAAATCTCAATTTTATGTTATAACTGCTTCGTTTGGCGTGTATGTTTTGGTTTGGTAGTTTTAATCCTTTTAATTTTATTATGCTTAAATGATATAAAAAAATTAATCGTGATATAAATATAATATACATTTATTATAAACATATTTAGATTCATCCATATGAGTTAGAGATAGAAAAATGAATTACAAAATTCATGGAGATGGTAGGTCGTACATACGCATGATTGTCTTAATTTTTCAGTAGAAGGAATGAAAGAAAATTAAATAATAAAATAAATTTAAAAAATTATTTATATATAATATATATCATATTTATTAATTAAATATATCCTTATTAACAACCATTTCAAAATAAAATTAAAAATATATCACATCGCTTCGTGGAGGTGGTAGTCCACACATATGCGCAAGTGACGTTATCATGTTATAATGGATTGTAAGGTAATAAGTAAGATGTTATATTATAATTAAAAATAATAATTATGTTATAAATATAATATATATACTTTAAATCCATTATTTTATCCATATGTGGGAGGCGATGATGGAAAATTAATTATATCGATTCACGAGGTGGTATTCTGCTGTACATAAGATCAACAATTTCGTTTCCCATTTTATAAAAGGGGAGATGGATATAGTTTATGAAATTAACATAATAACATATAAGTATATAGAATATATTTTTTATTAATTCATCATATTTTAATAATATTTTAATGATGTGTAAGAATAAAAATAACAAAACACGTGATTAAGAACAATGCCTCTTCTTCGGACAACCCCTTTAGGTTTGCCCCAAAAGCCTTCCTAAGAGGGTATTATATTCAAAAAAATTCTTCAAGGAAATGGTAATGTAGTTAAAGAAGGTATTTTTTCATGTATTGGATAAAAAAAGGCTTTTTGATGTAGGAATGAAAGATGTGTGGTGGTGACCCTTTACAAGTGAGAAAGAATGGTATTTTAGTAAATACCCAAAACTATTCATTAATGGGAGGTCACTCTCAATAAAAATGTATCCTAAATTGATATATAATATATTTGATAGTATATATGGTCTATACACACCTCAAAACCCAAAAAATAAACATTTTTTAATCACGTTATTCTCTTAACCTCTAAGTTAAATTTCTTTTAACATTTTAGTTTTCACCACAGTAACTAGTTTTTTTACCTTGGAAATTTATCCATTAAGCATAAAAATAAAATTATAATTTTATATAATTTGTAAAAAATAATTAGATAAATGAAATAAAATTTATTCAATAAAATTATTATGTTTGTGTAAAATTAATTTTAACGTAATTTCATATAATGCGTAAAACCTCATTTTAACCTTAACTGCGGTAATTAATTCATACTGTTTTTACTATTAATTATGACCAAAAATTAAGTTAATCAAATTACCTAATATTAATTATTTTTATTAAAAATATGGAATAGATTTTATCAAATTCAATTCAAATAAGTTTCATAATATAATTTAAAAATAAACCCACAATCATGATGAAAAAACGGTTTTACAATGAAAATGTTTCCATAAGTATAATTAGTTTTTATATAAAAACTTAACATAAAACTGATTGTAATGACCTTAATTGGATTAATAAAAACATAATATAACTAATTTTACTTTTAACCCATTTTTAAAAAATATGATACTTTTTATGTTCTTTAAACAAAAAAGACAATTTTTAATAAAAATAGTTTTTTTCACTATTTATCGAAAAAAAAATCTTTTTTAGAAAATTATCAAAAATTCACTATTAGATATTTTTTGAAATTTTTATTTAAATAATTAATTTAATTTATTCAAAAAACAATTAAAAAAATTTAATAATTATTTTTTAAATATTTTTGAAAAATGTAATGAAACTTATTTTTAGAAAAATATAGTTTTTTGCATAAAACTGGATTTATTCTTATCTAATTCCTAGAAAAATATTAGATGAATGATAAAAAAATTATTAAACATATAATATATAAAATCATTTGAAATCATTCAACTATATTTAATCATTTAATTTATTATGATAAAATGTAATGTGTGTATGAAAATAGTTTTTTAGAAAATATTTATTTTATTTTTAAATGATTTTTATTTTGATTTATAATAAATTGATTATCAATGAATTTATTTTATACATGCATAAACCATATACCTTTCATAATTTAGTTTTCACTATTAATACCCACCAATTAAAAGGCTATGTTATAATGGTATACTATATTATAGCTCTTTAAAACTAGGTGTTGTGTGTAATGCAAGATATTGAAGAAATTGTATTTATTTGAAAAATATATATGAAATCTCAAGGTGTTACATTATAAACTTGTTAAAAATAATTTCACCCTAAAACTTATTTTACTATAATATAAAAAAATTATGATACTTCTGTTTCATCATATCCTCAGGTTCCCATTTAGATTTCTCAAATTGGTTATTTCTCCACAAAACATTGACCATGAGAGTGATCTTGTTTCATAGAACTGTATCTCTATAATCTAAAATCTCAACTGGTTTTTCCACATAAGAGTGATATTTCTCCAGTAGTATTATCTTTTATTTTAATACATGTGAAGTATTAGGTATTTATTTCCCCATTAGAGACACATCAAACACATAGTGAACTTGAGAGAGGTTCGGTGGGAGTTCCAAGAAATAAGCTATCGTTCCTACTCGATCAAGAATCTTGAAATAGATAATATAGATAGGGATTGTATTTACCTTATTTTTTAATCTCATAACATTATTATATGGGAAATTTCATTGAAAAACCTTCCCACCAATATCATACTTTAGATCATGCCAAAGATTAATAGCATAGCTTTTTTTTCAACTCTGACTTACCATAATGTGTTGTTCAAAGTCTCTAGTGTTATCTACTTTTCATTAGCTTTATCATGTCCCAATATCTTTATTTATCTAATATAATCCTAGAACATTGAATTTCTACACTTATTTCTATTTAGGGCTTCAAAATGAACCATCATAATTCTCATTTGAAAGTTATTTTTGTAAGAAAACTCGACTAGAAGAAGTTATTTATCCCAAGTAACATTAAAATCCACAGAAAAATATCTTATCTTATCCTATAGAGTTTTAATGTTTTTATTAGGATTAAAATATATCTAATGATGATAATATTTTCTGAAACACAACTTCATATCAATATATTGATAAATACTTTACCAAAACTTTTAGGTATACCTTGGAACCTAATCAGATACAATAGAATGATGTAATCCATGAAACCATACCACTTTATTAATGTATATCCTAGAAACCCGATCCATAGAGAAGTCTTATTTTATGGTAATGAATTTTTATGACTTTATAAGGTGAAGAACTACAAACCAAATATCATTATTCCCTTTAGATATTTTGGGGAGTCTAATTATAAGGCCCCAGCCTTAAACCTTACCTAATCTTGAGTTATTACAAGATTACACATTGAGGATCTTTTCAGGTTTAGAGTTTTAGAGAATTAGATCATGAAACTTGCATTACATTCCACGTTTAAACAAAGTGGTTACATAAAAGACAGTATTTATTCTTCCCATCAACGGAAACATATTTAAAATGAAACATGGATTCTTTCTTGACACATCCTCGACACTATCATCACATCATGTACCTTTCCCTTGACCTGTGAAAAACATTTCAAAAACTTGGGATGAGCATAAAAGGCTCAGTAAGGGTTATAAAAAATATGGAAAGGAAACATGAGTTCATATATACATAAGAATGATATCATACTTTACCCATAAAACATAGGCATATCAAATCATGAATAAATCATAGAAAATATAAGACATAAAGGTAACTTGAGGCATTCATAACATTCTTACGTAGGGAGTAACCCTCTTGGTTACGTTTGGAATACCCATCACAGTATATTCCCTAAATCTCTTCGGAGAAACCTTAACGTTTCACTCCTTTGCGTTACCCAATGCATTGGAGAGCTATTACGGGTTCACCCGCCCTTAGTTTATCACGGAACCACCCGTTTTCATAACAATTCTCAAGAACCATAACATAATCGTATCACATAAACATGAATAAAGGAAACATAACATTTCCACATTTCAATCACAATATAACATTTTAGGATATTGAAATAATGAATCCATTCAAAAAGAAACCATTTCCAAAACCATTTAAAACATTTAATAAAGAGATTTTTGAATCAAAGTGTCCCATACCACCTTGATGCTTTTAACATTTTAAACCATTAATATCCATATAAATAAATCCTTAAAACCATTTTGAAAACATGGATATTAATAAGAACAAATAATTAAAACATTTGAAATGATATTTTGGTTAAAGGGGTTTTACCAAAATTAGAGACACTTGAATACAATAATCGAGGAATAACATTTATTCAGAACTTTACAATATCATGAGAATAAAAGGATTCATGATATAATACTCCAAAGGACAGTATATACACCATATAAGAGTGAATTGGTGCATAACAACAATGAACCCTCAATAGAAATGTCAAATGTGATGAAATCCCTTATAAAGAAGGTATCCTTAAATTAAGGACAAATAAATCTCAAAAATATGTGTGACAAATATATATACACCCAATATAAGTGGATATTAAGTGTAAAACAATAAAATTTCATTCACACATATTCAATGGATGACATATTCAATGACTACAAGTTGAACCCAAAGAAATCGAAATTGGGTTAAAAAGTTCCCTTGACAGCCGAACGGCATCACATCAAAATGAGTTGATGAGAGATAAAAAGTGTATATCATCACTTGGACATAAAATTTACATCAATAAGGATGTATGAGAACATTTCCCAACATAAAAATATGTAAATTAAAAGACCCAATAAAAGAAGTCTTTTAAAAAAGAGGAGGGTGAAAGGTTCCCTTACCGACTTGGGTATATTTCAAAACATACACCCCATGAAAGAAGGACAATAGATCATTGATGTAAATACTCATAAAAGAAATTATATTACACAAAGAGTAGAATAATGGGAAGTAAATACACCACTCAATGGAATTTGTGGCAAATGTAGCATAAATCTCACGAGAATAAAAGTGAGATGAAAAATCCCTTACGAAAATTCGGCAGCCTAACGGCGCCACTCAAAACATCCAAAAATGATTTATGAGAAGAGATAGGGTCTCTAATAATATGAACATAATAATTACAGTAGGATTAATATAAAATAACATCCCAATCATAAGAAATATGAGCATAAAAGGAATGACATAAAGAGTGTACTTAAAAAGAAAGAGAGGAGTAAGATCCCTTACCTCGGGTCCGACTTGACTCGATCGTTCTTTAATCTCCTGAATAATAAACTTGAGTTAATTTTTACTTCCTTAAGAACCTTTTTCAAGTTCATTATTCCTTTTATACCACTTATTATCATGTCATAAACATTATGTAATCATTTAAGTTAATAATATTTGTTTTGCCGATATTTGGTTCTTAAGTCGAAAGTGGACTTCTTACAATTACATGTTGTTCGTGTTGCCAAATGTTCATTATATCCAGAATTTTATTCATGATGTAGATATCATATATGTAATATATATCCAGTACATGCATGCATTTATAACATTACATAATCATTTAGAGGTAAGAAATGAAATGCACCGTTCATGGAGACGGTAAGTCGTACGTACGCATGAACGCTACTTTCATTTCTATTTCGTATTCTATAGAATGTAATAATAAAGATATAAAGGTATATTATAATTCTAGTATAATATCATATATAATATCATATTTCCATCCTTTATACATCCCACATGTGGTATTTAACGAATCAAATCACTTTGAGGGGGCGGTAGTCCGCACTTCCTTAAATGAAGATATCGCGTATACCCATAATGGAAGCCATAAAGGTAAGACAAAAATGAAAAATACAGAAGCATAAGGAAAACATAAACATATTATATATCATATATAAAAATAGTGACATCATAATGGACACCTTTGAAGGTGTTAAATGAGTATTTAACAATCATCGTTTCGGGAGGCAGAATTTCACCATCCACGGAAACCGTATGTCCTTTAACCATTTGATGTAGTTTTGTGAGAGTGTAGCTCGAATAAATCTTATAAAAACATCCTAGTATATTGAAGATACTGGTGTTATTACAGAAGAAATAAGTAAAAAGAGTTTAGGGGGTTGGAGAAGCAAAATAAAACAAATGAACATGAGAAAATGAATTACCTTTAAAAGTGTAACTCCTTTTGATTTGAGCCTAAAGGCTTACTTTGAAAGGATTATGCCCAAAGGGAATCCTCTAGGATGAGGATAGGGATGTGGAGAGATTAAATGGGCAGGTTTTGTCCGAGCCAAAGGCTTGATGAGTGTGTGAAAAGAGGTAGAGGTGGGGGCCTTTTATAAGAGGAGAGGAGGGGCACTTTTGGAAAGTAAGAAATATTACTTTATTTGAAAATGTGTTTCGGTTTCAAAAGGTCCCAAATTGATATAATTCGTGGATAAGGTGATAAGGCTTCGAAATCCACTCATCCAATAAGTTTTGGACATGTGTAGTTCATAGATTTTACATTATCTTTCCATTTTATTTAAATCGTCAAATAATGATGTCATCACTGCATCATTATTATGTCATAAATAATTTAATTTATTTAATGTCTAAAAATTATAAAAAAATACTATGATGTAGGAAATCTTTTTATATTTCCAATTAATATTTATAACCAAAAAGATGACTTGTATAACCCCACTTAAAAATTGTTTTAGTAAAACATATCATGTTTGTGTCAATTTTACTTTTACATTAAATAAAATGTTATTTATGTCATTTCCCAACCAAAGTGTCTCCATGGGGTCCCCAAGTTGACCCATGGCTTGTCTTGGTCGTCCATGACACAACCAATAATGTTGTTACATGTTTATAGGTCATTTTATATTATTAAAACATTATTTATACCTTAAACTACTCTAATTACCACTAATCGCGATTAAGAACTTAATAAGTTACTATTCACCAAAAAATTATTATAATCTCATTGAACCACATTTTGCTTCTTAATGACAACCATGTATGTCGGATTTTTGAAATTCAAAACACAATGATGGCAAAATTTCATTTAAATGGAAAATCAGTCTTTATAAGTACCACTTAGTGGTTTCACTATTCATCAAAAATTGAAGTTTTTCAGAAAATTACCAAAAATTCACCCTAAGATATATTTGATATTAAGAATTCAAAAATGAAGTCTATTTTACAAAATTTAAAACATATAAGTCACATTAATTAATTTAATAATTAATTCCCGCTGTCAGAGCAAATAGCGTATTTTTATGAAACAATAAGTATCAAAAGATTGACACTAGTTTAAGTCCGATTTCAAAGTGAAATTAATTCCAACGACCACTATTGGATTTAATGGTAAAAATATTTTCTAATTTCACTTTAAACCCAATTCAAAATATTATCTAATCAGATAAATAAATTAGATTAAAAAGTGGTTTTGAATTAAAACACAACATTCTACACTATTCATTAAAAAATGAACTTTATCGGAAAAATACCAAAAAATTACACAAAGTAAAATTTGATGTCCCGATTCTTAATAAGAGTTTTATTTTGTCCAAAAGAATTTATAAGAGTGATCAAAACTATATTTAATGATAGTTCTCCATTAAAAGGCGATAAGTGAACCTTTAGTGAAAACTAGGGCATATACGCCTAAAATTGAATTCTTTCCGTATTTTAAGCCTTTAGCTTTTATTGGATAAATGTAAAAACATTAAAAAACATATATAATCATATTTTAGTTATTTATATCCATTCCCACCAATACAACGGCTACATGTTAACTACCATTTGAAATAATATTATTTTATTATTAGAGTGCAACGTAAGATTCCCAAGAAACTCGTTGTTGCGTGTTGGGTATGCCATCGAGCATAGCGTCCCCTTTAAAGTCATATTAATATTTCATTCAAAATTATGGATAAATATGAAAATTTCATATTCTTTATTTACCTGGGGTGTTACATCCTTCCCCCCTTTTGGGAATTGCGTCCTCGCAATTTTTAAAATTGAGCTTGGAAACATCCTTGAAAGTCCCACATCGGAACAAAAGTCGATAAAAAACACTTTAAAATAAAGAAAGATAAGTACAAAGGTCACCTGAGTTAACCCATACTAGGACTCCATGTAGGAAAACATGGACATGGAGGAGAAAACATAGGGTCATGTTCTGATGGAGAGTGATAGAAAACATGTTTAGGAGAAAGTTAACAATGAGAAAATCACAAAGTTGTGATGGGTTAAACGGTGTTGGGTTCCCCAGTAGGAAAAGTTAATAGACAACATTTTTGTTTTAAGTTACTTTTTATTGAGGAATTTATTCATAAGGAAACATAATCACTTATCATGTTGACTTTCAACTTTTACTAGATTCCTTAATCAAACTCATATTTTTTCCAAAAGACGAGTATTTAGGGAGACTTGTTCGCATTAAGAGTACTATAATCAACTTCTAGAGAATCACCTAATCCACAAAAGAGAACTATATACTTCCCATTTCATTAGGCTTTAACCAAAACCAAAACCAAAAGGTTAGTACAAGATCAGATAATCCAGAAAAGGATAACCCTTTATAAAAAGAAAATCTATTCTTAACCTCCAAAATTTTTCCAACAAAACCCAAAGTTCAACGAGGACCATTCTATAATCAATTTGTCCATAAAATTCTTCAAAGTAAACCAATATAAGATTGAAACCCAAATATTTGAAGGATTTAGTCGCATAGTCTTCCAAGTTAAATCGTAACATTTATCTCCAAACAACATCAGTTGCTCCTAAAGTCTCGTATCAAAAAGTAATTAACCTAATCACATATTCTCCATGATAGGTTATTAATTTTCATAAATAACCCAAAATAAACATACTCTTAATTCATAAAATCATATAACTAAAAAGAATCAGTCAAACTAACCAGGGACTTCACGTAGTCCAGTGGTAGGCGATAAATACCAGTCGCACTTTGGTTGTGGGTTCGATTCCCGCAAAATTGTCTGACGCGACGGGTTGTCACACGGTCTGCGTGTTGTCCTTTTCCAAAACTATATAATTCTCAAATCATTACCCAAAAAGGGATAAATTCATCAAAAATAACCATAACATAATTTAACCTTAATTTTATCTCATGCCTTTCACTTCAATCATAACATATAGTAACCCATAATTACCTCAAAAGTAAGGATCATATAAACCCAAATGCTTCTTTATAACTATGTCCACAAAAGAAAAGATAACTATTACTTGAATAAAATTTACCTATATTAAACATCAGGGTTACACATAATATAAAAAGACTTCTAATGTAACCCCATCATCAAAAGAGATTTAATACTCTTAAGAATTTCACCATAACTCTTGAAGCCCTTATATGTTGACATCTTACTCATTCAACATTCTTCATGATCCATTATCCATTACTTTCCAACTTATTCCGAAATACCTCTTTCCTACAAACAAAATCATGAATCATATCCTAAGATTCCAAAATAGGAAAACAATAGTCATGAAATAGTACATACCTTTGATTGGTCATTGTCAGTTTCTTCATCCTCAATAGGAATGGAATTAGGTATTGGTAAACGAATATTGGTACGCTCTTGGTGACCCCATTCACAAAACTTCTTCATAGGACATGTGTTTGCATAATGACCATGCACACCACATTTAAAACATTCAATTGATCCCTCAGAAAGAACTTCTTTCCCTTTCCTCGAGTCAACTGGATGCTTCCTTTTTCCATGGCAGGTTCTTGCTTTATGACCTTCATTTCCACATCTATAGCATATTTCTGTCCCTTCGAAACATTTTCCTAGGTGTTTATTTCCACATCTTTGACACATAGGTTTTTGAACACACTTACCTTTATGATTATTACTTGTACTTCCTTAGGGATTTGTTTCTTGCATATATGATGTCTTAGAGAAATATCCAAGGTTTAGGTGGTCAATCATGACTCCAGATAGTTGGTTCAGGATAATCACAAGAGTTCTCATTGCAGCTCCCATATCATTCAGTTGCTTGCTCAAAACACTTTCACAGTTTCCTTCACATCCACTGTTACATTGGTGCCTGCTAGATCCAGCCATTTACTAAAACCAAAAAGGTCAGTGTGAGTATATCAACAAAACCATCATGTACTAATGAGTAAGATAAACAATAAGATATACTTACTCATTCAATTTATCTAAAACTAAGACTCTTGTCTGAAATCCTAACCATTATGGTAATGTCAGTTATGCTTAAAGAATACCCTAACCTCTAAAGTTATCTAAACCGACCTTTGATACCAACTATAAGGCCCCAGCCTTAAACCTTACCTAATCTTGAGTTATTACAAGATTACACATTGAGGATCTTTTCAGGTTTAGAGTTTTAGAGAATTAGATCATGAAACTTGCATTACATTCCACATTTAAACAAAGTGGTTACATAAAAGACAGTATTTATTCTTCCCATCAACGGAAACATATTTAAAATGAAACATGGATTCTTTCTTGACACATCCTCGACACTATCATCACATCATGTACCTTTCCCTTGACCTGTGAAAAACATTTCAAAAACTTGGGATGAGCATAAAAGGCTCAGTAAGGGTTATAAAAAATATGGAAAGGAAACATGAGTTCATATATACATAAGAATGAAATCATACTTTACCCATAAAACATAGGCATATCAAATCATGAATAAATCATAGAAAATATAAGACATAAAGGTAACTTGAGGCATTCATAACATTCTTACGTAGGGAGTAACCCTCTTGGTTACGTTTGGAATACCCATCACATTATATTCGCTAAATCTCTTCGGAGAAACCTTAACGTTTCACTCCTTCGCGTTACCCAATGCATTGGAGAGCTATTACGGGCTCACCCGCCCTTAGTTTATCACGGAACCACCCATTTTCATAACAATGCCCAAGAACCATAACATAATCGTATCACATAAACATGAATAAAGGAAACATAACATTTCCACATTTCAATCACAATATAACATTTTAGGATATTGAAATAATGAATCCATTCAAAAAGAAACCATTTCCAAAACCATTTAAAACATTTAATAAAGAGATTTTTGAATCAAAGTGTCCCATACCACCTTGATGCTTTTAAAATTTTAAACCATTAATATCCATATAAATAAATCCTTAAAACCATTTTGAAAACATGGATATTAATAAGAACAAATAATTAAAACATTTAAAATGATATTTTGGTTAAAGGGGTTTTACCAAAATTAGAGACACTTGAATACAATAATCGAGGAATAACATTTAGTCAGAACTTTATAATATCATGAGAATAAAAGGATTCATGATATAATACTCCAAAGGACAGTATATACACCATATAAGAGTGAATTGGTGCATAACAACAATGAACCCTCAATAGAAATGTCAAATGTGATGAAATCCCTTATAAAGAAGGTATCCTTAAATTAAGGACAAATAAATCTCAAAAATATGTGTGACAAATATATATACACCCAATATAAGTGTATATTAAGTGTAAAAAAATAAAAGTTCATTCACACATATTCAATGGATGACATATTCAATGACTACAAGTTGAACCCAAAGAAATCGAAATTGGGTTAAAAAGTTCCCTTGACAGCCTAACGGCATCACATCAAAATAAGTTGATGAGAGATAAAAAGTGTATCTCATCACTTGGACATAAAATTTAGATCAATAAGGATGTATGAGAACATATCCCAACATAAAAATATGTAAATTAAAAGACCCAATAAAAGAAGTCTTTTAAAAAAGAGGAGGGTGAAAGGTTCCCTTACCGACTTGGGTATCTTTCAAAACATACACCCCATGAAAGAAGGACAATAGATCATTGATGTAAATACTCATAAAATAAATTATATTACACAAAGAGTAGAATAATGGGCAGTACATACACCACTCAATGGAATTTGTGGCAAATGTAGCATAAATCTCACGAGAATAAAAGTGAGATGAAAAATCTCTTACGAAAATTCGGCAGCCTAACGGCGCCACTCAAAACATCCAAAAATGGTTTATGAGAAGAGATAGGGTCTCTCATCATATGAACATAATAAGTAAAGTAGGAGTAATATAAAATAGCATCCCAATCATAAGAAATATGAGCATAAAAGGAATGACATAAAGAGTGTACTTAAAAAGAAAGAGAGGAGTAAGATCCCTTACCTCGGGTCCGACTTGACTCGATCGTTCTTTAATCTCCTGAATAATAAACTTGAGTTAATTTTTACTTACTTAAGAACCTTTTTCAAGTTCATTATTCCTTTTATACCACTTATTACCATGTCATAAACATTATGTAATCATTTAAGTTAATAATATTTGTTTTGCCGATATTTGGTTCTTAAGTCGAAAGTGGAATTCTTACAATTACATGTTGTTCGTGTGGACAAATGTTCATTATATCCAGAATTGTATTCATGATGTAGATATCATATATGTAATATATATCCAGTACATGCATGCATTTATAACATTACATAATCATTTAGAGGTAAGAAATGAAATGCACCGTTCATGGAGACGGTAAGCCGTACGTACGCATGAACGCTACTTTCATTTCTATTTCATATTCTATAGAATGGAATAATAATGATATAAAGGTATATTATAATTCTAGTATAATATCATATATAATATCATATTTCCATCCTTTATACATCCCACATGTGGTATTTAACGAATCAAATCACTTTGAGGGGGTGGTAGTCCGCACTTCCTTAAATGAAGATATCGCGTATACCCATAATGGAAGCCATAAAGGTAAGACAAAAATGAAAAATACAGAAGCATAAGGAAAACATAAACATATTATATATCATATATAAAAATAGTGACATCATAATGGCCACCTTTGAAGGTGTTAAATGAGTATTTAACAATCATCGTTTCGGGAGGCAGAATTTCACCATCCACGGAAACCGTATGTTCTTTAACCATTTGATGTAGTTGTGTGAGAGTGTAGCTAGAATAAATCTTATAAAAACATCCTAGTATATTTAATATACTGGTGTTGTTACATAAGAAATAAGTAAAAAGAGTTTAGGGGGTTGGAGAAGCAAAATAAAACAAATGAACATGAGAGAATGAATTACCTTTAAAAGTGTAACTCCTTTTGATTTGAGCCTAAAGGCTTCCTTTGAAAGGATTCTTCCCAAAGGGAATCCTCTAGGATGAGGAGAGGGATGTGTAGAGATTAAATGGGTAGGGTTTTTCCGAGCCAAAGGCTTGATGAGTGTGTGAAAAGAGGTAGAGGTGGGGGCCTTTTATAAGAGGAGAGGAGGGGCACTTTTGGAAAGTAAGAAATATTACTTTATTTGAAAATGTGTTTCGGTTTCAAAAGGTCCCACATTGATATAATTCGTGGATAAGTTGATAAGGCTTCGAAATCCACTCATCCAATAAGTTTTGGACATGTGTAGTTCATAGATTTTACATTATCTTTCCATTTTATTTAAATCGTCAAATAATGATGTCATCGCTGCATCATTATTATGTCATAAATAATTTAATTTATTTAATGTCTAAAAATTATAAAAAAAATACTATGATGTAGGAAATATTTTTAGCTTTCCAATTAATATTTATAACCAAAAAGATGACTTGTATAACCCCACTTAAAAATTGTTTTAGTAAAACATATCATGTTTGTGTCAATTTTACTTTTACATTAAATAAAATGTTATTTATGTCATTTCCCAACCAAAGTGTCTCCATGGGGTCTCCAAGTTGACCCATGGATTTTCTTGGTCGGCCCTGACACAACCAATAATGTTGGGACATGTGTATAGGTCATTTTATATTATTAAAACATTATTTATACCTTAAACTACTCTAATTACCACTGATCGCGATTAAGAACTTAATAAGTTACTATTCACCAAAAAATTATTATAATCTCATTGAACCACATTTTGATTCTTAATGACAACCATGTATGTAGGATTTTTGAAATTCAAAACACAATGATGGCAAAATTTCATTTAAACGGAAAATCAGTCTTTATAAGTATCACTTAGTGGTTTCACTATTCATCAAAAATTGAAGTTTTTCAGAAAATTACCAAAAATTCACCCTAAGCTATATTTGATATTACGAATTCAAAAATGAAGTATATTTTACAAAATTCAAAACATATAAGTCACATTAATTAATTTAATAATTAATTCCCGCTGTCAGAGCAAATAGCGTATTTTTATGAAACAATAAGTATCAAAAGATTGACACTAGTTTAAGTCCGATTTCAAAGTGAAATTAATTCCAACGACCACTATTGGATTTAATGGTAAAAATATTTTCTAATTTCACTTTAAAACCAATTCAAAATATTATCTAATCAGATAAATAAATTAGATTAAAAAGTGGTTTTGAATTAAAACACAACATTCTACACTATTCATTAAAAAATGAACTTTATCGGAAAAATACCAAAAAATTACACAAAGTAAAATTTGATGTCCCGATTCTTAATAAGAGTTTTATTTTGTCCAAAAGAATTTATAAGTGTGATCAAAACTATATTTAATGACAGTTCTCCATTAAAAGGCGATAAGTGAACCTTTAGTGAAAACTAGGGCATATACGCCTAAAATTGAATTCTTTCCGTATTTTAAGCCTTTAGCTTTTATTGGATAAATGTAAAAACATTAAAAAACATATATAATCATATTTTAGTTATTTCTATACATTACCGCCAATACAACGGCTACATGTTAACTACCATTTGAAATAATATTATTTTATTATTAGAGTGCAACGTAAGATTCCCAAGAAACTCGTTGTTGCATGTTGGGTATGCCATCGAGCATAGCGTCCCCTTTAAAGTCATATTAATATTTCATTCACAATTATGGATAAATATGAAAATTTCATATTCTTTATTTACCTGGGGTGTTACACTAATGACAAAATTTACGGTGATTTTTTCCAATTTCCATCATGGTATGGGTAATAGTTGTATAATCCCTTTATATATTTTTCTCCCAGCCTTAACTTTATGAAATACTAAGAAATGAGATACATAATAAACAATATATCTCTTAAATTTTTTCCATGTGAAATTTATTTCATATCTCTATACATCTTAATACTTTCAGGAATAATAGAGATTGAAGAACTATGAGCCTCATCTAACATATCCTTCTTTAAATCTAGTATGGAAGGAATATATACATGGTTATTGATACTTATAATTTCATCACAAAAAAGGTTTAAATTAGGAACATTTCTCACCTTATTATACAGTTTTATATCATCCTTTTGAGCCTATTTAATATTCACTTGGATAGATGGTTGAGCACTTATTTGAGAAATATAATATTTTTTCCCTTCCTTCAAGATTTCCAAATCAATTCTCTGAAAATCCAGAAATATTAGATATTTGGTGATCCTAATCATAGATAAGATATCATGATCCTTTCGACTCAAATCATCATTCGCCTTGATCTCTTTATCAAGGTGGTAATGTATTGAGAAATTATAATCTTTAATTAGCTATAACCATCTTCTATGGTGCATAATCATCTATTTTTAGTGAATATATACTTTAAAATTTTATGATCAATGTATATATCACACTTTTTTGTAAATATAATGCCTCAAATACTTAACACAAAAATTACAAAAATTAAATCTAAATCATGAATTGGGTAATTTTTATCAAGATCCTTCAAGTTTCATTAGGTATAAGCTATAACCCTATCATTATGTATGATGAAATATCCAAATCCCTTATCTGATGCATCAATATAGATTACAAAAACTTCTCTACTACATGATAATGTAATCATAGGTGTAACTACTAACCTTCTCTTCGGTACCATTAATTTTTCTTCACATTCATTTTTTCAAAGTAACTTTGCTTTATTCTGAGTAAACTTGTTGAGTGGATTGGATATTCATGAGAAATTCTCTCAAAAGAGTTGATAATATCCAGAAAAACTAAGAAAACTTTAGATCTTATTCAAAGTGGTTGTTCTGAGAAAACATTAAATAACTTCTATCTTTGATGGATCCACATATATACCCTCTATTTAGCTTATATGACCCAAAAATAAAACCTTTTGTATCTAAAATGCACACTTAATCATTATTTCATACAACTTATCCTTCTTCAAGGTATTCATTATAATTCTCAAGTTATCTTCATTATCTTAATTTCTATTTTAATATAAAATAATATCATATATAAATAATACCATAAACTTATCAAGTTAATCTCTAAAGTATATATTCATTAAATTCATGAAGATAGTAGGGGAATTGGTGAGATCAAATAGAATCATTGTATATTCATTGTGTTCATATCATGTATAGAATGCCATATTGGGTATATCCTTCTTATTAAACCTCAATTGATGATATCCAGAATGAAGTTAAATCTTGGAAAAGTATTGATATCCACACATTTGAACAAAGAAGTCATAAATATGTGGTAGAGGATACTTTTTCTTGATTGTGATCTTGTTTAGTTCTCAATAATCAATGTAGAGTAAAATCGATCCATATTTCTTCTTAACAAAAAGAACAGGTGAACCCCAAGGTGACACACTTGGCTGAATAAGTCCCTTATCAAGATTCTCATGGAGTTTTTTCTTCAATTATTTCATCTCAATTGAGTCCATTCAATATGGAGTATTTGAAATAGGTGTAGATCCCGGCATGAGTTCTATTGAAAACATAATTTCATGATTTGGAGGAAGACTAGGAAACTCTTCTATAAATACATCAAAAAACTCTCATATAGTAGTAATATCATTGATACGTATTTTTTCCCCAGCCAACTGCGATAAACACCCCTTTTGATAATAATCAAGACATGTACAATGAATGTTATTCCCATAGAAATTTCATATTTATCATCGCACTAATAGAAAATCATAGGTTCGTTTCATGTATCAAATGTGGCTTTTATTCCTTAGTAATTGATGTGGGGTTTATATAGATAAATTCAATATAGGCCTAATATAACATAAAATTCAAACATAGGGAGAATAAAAAGATTTAAAGGAAGCATATTCTAACAAACTTTAACCAGAGAATAATTATTCACTTGGGATACTCTCACTGTAGAATTAGGTTTTTTCACTACTAATTCTAAATATAATCATTTGGGTGGATTTTTTATACCCTTGGAAAATTATTCAAATATAAAATATTAGGTAGATCTAAATTCAAATAAGTTCTAAATTGGATGGTAATTATACTTTTCACCACGTCGTTATTATACCCTTTATTAGAAATAGTAATCACAATATATTTCTGTTTATCTTTAGGCTTAAGAGGTTATTAAAATTTATCATCATGATTAACCTTCAAATTAAAGCACTATTTAATATAATTTACATACTCCTTTTATTTGAAACACTAGAGTTTGGTTGGTGTATTCTATGGAACTTTCTCCCTATTCAAATCATTTGCTAACTTCTTCCCATAATTTCAAAATTCATCCACTCAATGTCCTTTATTTCTTCACATAAAAAATTTACTAGTCCCTTTAAGATAATTTCCTCTGTGTTTCTTACACACTTTGAGCATTAAGGAAATCATATCTTATTCTCTTCATAGTTTTTATAGTTTCCTTTGAATTCCATATTCATTTTCTTATCAAAATTATGAGATTGATGGGTAGCTATGGTAACTCCAATATCCATTTCCACCATGATAACACATCAAATGATTTATTCATATCTACTAAAGTTCCTTATACCTAACACACTTTAGATACTATTTTTTATACATATAATAATTGATAAACTTTAATTTTAGTTAGGAATATAATTCTAGAATCATACCTCATAGGTCTTGTAAAATTTTCCTCATAAGTACCAATGGATTCACTATACTTCTATTTTATCTCAAGGAATTCCTTCCCTATTTTCATATTAATAATAAAAGGAAAGTAATTATTGAAAAACAATATTTTATCATAATACTGCTCCATGGATCAAATTTCTTCTTGTTTCCTAATATTATTTATAAGAGTTCTCTGTTGATCTTATTCACCTTTCAAATGATAGAAATCCAAAATGACTTTTTTCATGCTCTGAACACTGGAAAATGAAAAATATATTTTCAATAGTATTGTTCCATTTCTCATCAATTATTAAATTAGTAGAACCAGTAAAATAAGGTGTATTTTTTCACATGAAGGACTCAATATAATTTTGTTCCCTTTATTTCACATTTGTAAGTTCATCATGATTCATAGATTGATAGAGTTATGTGAGAATGGAAAAATGATTTTTCATTCCATATTCAATAAAATTTTGTTACTATGGAGGAAAATCATTGAATTTTTTATTGCATTCAAAATTAACAAAATTCCATCAGGTTCCAACCATAAACTAAAACCAAAAATCATAGTGTGAGAAAAAATAATCATAGTGGGAAACCACGTAATCATGAAAAAACATTTATAGGATGTAATAGTCATGACACCTTATTTTAAATCTATGAAACATTATATTTAATCTAGGTCATTTATGGGCATCATATATTAAAATCCTTCGTGATGGTTCATAAAGATTTTGTGAATTTTCAAAACAAATCCTTTTAATTTTTCAAACCAGATGTGCAGTAAGGACCGTTGTCATGTACAAGGTGAGAATTGAGTCAAATCCCAATGTTCCCATTTTTAATTTATTACCCCTAATCATATTTATGCTATATACACATAAAATTTTAGTATCCTGATAGTGATTTAATTTCTTGGAAACCACTCGCTCTATCCTTCACCAAAATTACAATACATTTTCCTATACTTGGACTTATCCATAGGGTTCTCACTGATTTTTTCTCATCCTAGTTTCTAATGGTTAACTAAAAAATTCTCTAAAACTAACTATGGTGACCCACACTTTTCAAACATATAAATATTATATAATATTATATGAATATTCAATAAATAATATAATGATTCACACCAGAATCATATAGCTCTAGTATCTTTGGAAACATGGAAACATAAACAACTAGTTTGTAAGTGAACTATATAATATACCATTAATTTATTCATAAATAGAACCCTTATTATACACATCATACATAATACCTTTCTTTATAACCTAGTAAAATGTAACATAATAAATGGTGAGCTTAGATTCTAAGTAAGAGTGAATATGGGAGATATAAACATAAGATGAGAATAAGGGTATGAAAACATGGGAATAACATTTTAAAACCATATCATCCATATCATATATCCTTAAATTTAGTCATGTCATAAATCATGTAATTTCATAAGACATGAATCGTAAAGGAATCAAAGAACATAATCCATGAGAGTATAACAATGGCATAAGACATAGATTTGTAGAATGTACATAAGCATAGAAAATCTTATGTCAAGGATACCCTCAAAGACATTCATAAAATTTTAGTCTTAGGATAACCACCCATGTACCTAATTATGGCTTGGTATAACCTACCATGTAGCCTCTTTTAAGTATGGTATAACCTCTTGTGTACCCTATTTTTCATCTTGGGATAACCTATCATGTACCAACTGTTTTCGATCTTAGGATAACATCTTGTTTACCCTTTGAGATCATAGAAAATTAATCATTACCCAATGAAATGAAGGGATATATAATTATATGTCCACCCATTTCATAATTAAAATTATAAATATTTGTTTCTCCTAATCATAAAAAATTCACCATATCATAACCCATGAAATGGAAATGGATTTCATAATCATTTCCTCATAGAATAACTTGTGGAAAACAAATGGGTTTAAAAAACATCTTTTTATCATAATCAAAAGTCATCAAGAGAAATAATAAGGATTTTATCATTGAATCATATCCCTATTAAAGATAAATAAACATAAAAGGATGTCATCTTAGATGGAAAATGGTATCAAAGATAAGTTGTAACATTTCTTAAGGAAAATATCCTTTTTATTTTTAAATCACGTATTTAAAATATAAAAATATTCCAAATATTATGAAGAATAATTTTTTTAAAATAACCTTTAAAACTTGTAAAATGAGTTTCAAATAATTTATTATTAATGATATTGGAAAATTTCATTAATTCTATATATGTAAAAATAAATATTCCTTTCACATTTCGGTAAAAATGTCAAAAGTACCTTGTTTACAAAATGATAAGAGGATTCCTTTTAAAACATTATTTAAAAATTAAAACATGGGTATAAATGAATTTAAAAATATTTGAATAATAGTAAAAATATTATTGAATTTTTTTTAGAAATCATGGATATGGAAGAGAGAGGTTTTCTGATCGATAAAGGAAATAAATTCGGTTTTTCCTTAAAAATTTATTTAGGACTATTGATTGCATAAAGAAAGGAAAATGAAAGTAAAACAAGTAATTTCCATAAATAAACAGATTATAATACCAATAATTATTTTCTTGAGATATGTATCATAATATTTCATCATCATAAAATTAATCATAAATAATCCCTATAAATAATATGATTGTAACATAAAATCCTTACCATTTTGGTAACTTTTGAATCATGAGCCCCATGAAATAAAGGACCTTATATGGACATATATTTATAATAATTTTCATAATAATAATCATAAAATATATTCAGGGTTAGTATATACCCCACAAAAAATAAACAAGTGTTGAATATGACATGTGTCCTATGAAAATAATAGTGACATGAAAATCTTTTACCTTAAGTCATACTTCCTTCATGTATCTTCGAACCTCCTATATAATAAATATAAATTTATTATTAATATATCCCTGAACCATAATAATATATATCATACCATATATTATTTAATTATAACCTTTTACCACCCTTTTATTAATAGTTCTATATTAAAATCACTATTTTGGATGATAACTACTTCGTTTTTCATGTATGTTTTTGTTCGATAGTTTTTTTCATTATACGTTAATTATTTTTATATTATCTCAAAAATTTAATAATGATATAAATATCAGATATATTTATTATATAAATATTTAGATTCATCCATAAAATTTATATAGAGAAAAATTAATTACACTGCTTATGGAGATGGTAGACCGTATGTACGCATGAACGTTGTTTTCATTTTTCAATGGATGGAAGAAAAGAAAG
Source organism: Viscum album (assembly GCA_963277665.1). Classification (NCBI taxonomy): domain Eukaryota; kingdom Viridiplantae; phylum Streptophyta; class Magnoliopsida; order Santalales; family Viscaceae; genus Viscum; species Viscum album. The sequence continues at coordinate 111,690,496 of OY728139.1, read as the reverse complement.
GTAACTAATAATTAACATTTACAAAAAAAATTAATATCATATATATTCAATAAATATTTCTTTATTACCAATCATGAAAAAATAAAAAAAAAGTATTGCATCACTTTGCGGAGGAGGTAGACCACATGTATGTAAGAGCGACATTATCGTTTTCTAAAAAATTGGAAGTTAAGAATGTAGTTGTGATATTATAATTTAAAAAGTATAATAATATAAGAAATATAATATATATATATATATATACTTTAAATACATAATTATATCCATCTGTGATAGGTGGTCATAGAAAACGAATTACATCGGTTTGCGAGGCATTAGTTCGTCGTACACATGATTGATGGTTTCATTTCCCAATTTATGGAGGGGGAGATTGATATAGGTTATTAAAAAAACATAATAAAATATAAATGTATTTAAGATACTGGTTTTATTATTTCAACATAGTAGAATAATATTTTAAGGAGGTGGAATAATAAATAAAACAAAATGTTTGGTTAAGAACGATACATATTCTTAGGACAATATCATTTGGTTTGCACCAAAATACTTCCTATGAGGTTTTTACATTAAAACGAAGGATTATAGGATGTTTTAATGGAGGTAAGGAATGGATTTTTTAGGAATTGGATGAACCAAAAGGATTTGGAATTATGTATAAAATAGGATAGTAGGTTCCCTTTTATAATTGATAAATAGAGGAACTTTTTTAAATACCCAAAACTATTCAATAATGGGAAGTGAATCTCAATCGAATCATCTAAAAAATTCATAAATAATGTATTTATGGAATATATAGTCAATAAACCCCTCTAAAAATAAAAAAAAATACAAATTTTTAACCATTTTTTCCCTTAACCTCTAAGTTTACTTACTTTTACCATTTTAGTTTTCACCAAGGTAACTAGTATTTTTTCTGGGTAATTTATCTATTAATCATAAAGATAAAATGTTTTTTAGATAATTTGGACCCACTTATTTTAAATATAAAATCCAATTTATCAAATAAAAATCCTCTGTGCATGGAAAATTAATGTTAACACGAGCATATGTAAAGTGAAAAACCTTAATTAAACAATAACCGTAGTAATTAATATTAAATGGTTTTAATATTAATTATGGCCAAAAATTCAATTGAAATTATTAACTAATGTTAATTATGATAGTTTAAAAATATGTAATACATTTTATAAAATTTATTTCATAGAATTTCTAGAATTTAATTTAAAAATAAACTCATAATCGTGACGAAAAATTGGTTTTCCAAACAAAATGTTTTTTATAAGTATAAAAAGTTGTTATTTAAAAATTTTACATGAATCTGATTTAAATGAAATAAGTTGTTTTAATAATATTATAATTTAACAAAATTTACTTTTGAACCATTTCAAAACCAAATTTAACTTTGTAAATTCTTTATATGAAAATATAATTTTCAATAAAAATTAGTATTTTTCACTATTCATCGAAAAATTAGTTTTTTATGAAATTCTCAAAAATTCAATGTAGGATAATTTTGAAATTATGATTTAAAAAATTAATTTTATTTTTTAAAAAACATTTTCTATATTTGTTAAAAATTAATTTTAAAATAAGTCTGAAAAACATAATGAAACTACTTTTTATAAATATATATATATATATATATATATATATATTTTGTAACGCCCCAACCCCAGTTACCCAGAGTCGGTGCATTATTACATAAAATTGGCATGATCACAAGAAAGATCAAATCTTGAAAGACCAATTGGTTTAGTAGCCTTGGAAACACTAGATATATTCATAAAGTTTTACATTACATCATAAAGTGAAAAACTACTACAACAACATGGTCTCCATATTCCACACTCATATCCCCACATGCAATCCCTGCAGGTCATTCATAAATTACTTCTTCACATCCTGGGAAAAATAAAACATAGAAAATGGGTGAGCTCAAATGCCCAGTAAGGATAACAATATAGCGGAAACATTCAAAAATAAGCCCAAACATTTAAGGCAATGTATAACTAAAACAAAAGCCTTTTAAACTTGAACTTCAACATAGTATGGGAAAAGTAAAATTAAATAATCTCATTTACTTATTCACATGGATATTCTACTAATCTAATAATCACATGCAATATCAATAACCACTTTCATAATGATGGAATGCATAATGCCAGACTATCATAACCACATAGCGAAGGCCCCGTGCCAAGACTACAAATAATATTTTTTCAAGGCCTTGTGCCAAGACACTAGTTTGTCTCATGAGACCTACCGATGCATCGAGGACCTATAGAGGGCTCCACCCATCACATATTAAGTCCAATGCATTCCCATATGAAAAGGTTTAAACATAACATACACATTCGTATTAAAACTAGCATACGAAATGTCAATACTTTCACCATAAACCATGAATGGTATAAAAATAGCACATCCACGGTCAAACATATCACAAAACCTTCAATACAATATAGAAGTTTTGTATCATAATAAATCAACTTCAAATAAGCGTAAAATCCATCAAAGGATGTTGACATAGATGAAATCAAAACTCTTTTTAGAGAAATATCTCTTTCTTTTTTGAAATCATTTAAGAGTCATATATTTATAAAATAAAACATTTTCTTTGAAAATATTCTTATAAGCTTGTAAGGGAAGCTTCGACGATTTTATAACGGCGGAAAATAACCGCACCCATCGTATAAGTTAAAAAAACATTCTTACCTTAATTCTGTCGAAAAGGTTAAAAGCACCTTGTTTGGAAAACGACGGAAAGATTCCTTTATAAACCTCTTATAAAAAGTCAAACAAGGGTATAAATGACTTTAACCCATATTATTTTAAATAGTAAAATCTTTTTGAAATACATTTCTAAGAAACATGGATGTGGATGATAAAGAAATCCCAGTGGATAATTACGTATAAACAACCTCGGATAATGAAGAGATTGAGAAATAACCCTTACCTTGTACTTTTCCTTGGTTGGGGTAGGTTAACCTCCTGTATAATAGTGAAATAATTGTTATTAAATTATACAATAATCATATACATTCATATGATATCATATATGATCTTTTAACATTGTTTTGTTAATAATATCTTAGTATTATCATCGTTTCGGGTGTTAACTTACTCATTTTATTTTATATGTTTTGTTACATAAGCCATGTTTTTCATGGATAGGTTGTATATTATTCATATAAAGAATGATATCAATTCCTTAAACATTATTTTTAAATCATCAAATGATAATTATACTTGAATGGATATGATAGAGAATGAATCTCATCGCATTCGTGGAGACGGTAGTCCGTACGTACGCACGAGCGACAATATCATTCTTTTGATATTAAAATAATATATAAATGGATGTTATATCATATATACAGAATCATTAACATGTTATATTTATTATTTACATGAGTTACACATCATTATTATACCCATCCAAATAATAATATATTGAATAACAATTACACCACGATGTGGAGACGGTAAGTCGTACGTACGCACGTATGGTGACATGTTATTCAAAGGGTGGATAGAATACTGAATATGGTTGTACCATATTTATAATAAAATCACATTATATATATGATACTGGAGTTATTATTTTAGAATGGTAATAACAAAGGAAGAAGAAGTGGAAGAAGAAAGGAACTTGGAAAAGGGTGGTGAAATCATTCCCTCTTCTTCGGGTTCTTCCTTTTGATTTGATCAAAAGGGCTCCTTAGGTTGGTTTTATGATCAAAATAAGGCCTCTAGGTTGTATTTAGGGAAGTTGGGAGAGTATTTTGGCAGATTTTGGCCGAACCAAAAGGCTTTTAAGGTGTGAATAAATGAGAAGTAGGAGTGCCCTTTTATAAGAGGGGTGAGGGGCACCTTTGGAAAAGCTAGAAATATTAATTTATAATAAATTCATATTCGGTTTCTAATGGCTCCAAAGTTTATTATTCAAAGTTTAATATGGGGATAGGTCGAAAAACATTCAACAAATAGAATTTAGACAGGTTTGGGTTACTATATTAACCTTATCTTTTAGTTTTAACTCTTAGTTAATTAGTTTGACATTTACCATGTCACTTTGTATTTTTATATTATATAGTTAATAAACTTAATATATACATCCAAGATATCCCAAAATGGTCCATTAATGATACACCTATCATGATATAAGTCCCTTGTCTGAACCTTATATTTTTAGGAATATAATATCAATTAATAATATAATATTTGTTTTAAAAACTCTTTTATGTCAATTTTGACACTATTCAATAGTTGATTTTTGTGAAACTTATAACATAATGATTACTTCGAACAAAGTAAATTAAATCCATCATAATATTTCATAGTATCCTATAAAATTAGTTTATTTCATTAAAAGTCTCAAATTATATTTATTTGGGTATTTATAATATCAATTATTTTAATTTTTCACTATTATGGTAATTACTGCATCATGATTGTGTCATAAATAAATTAAATTATTTAATATCTAAAAATTATAAATATAATATAATTATGTAATAAATATTTGTATCTTTCTAATGAATATTTATAGTTGAAAATCAAACATATATAACCCTATGTAAAAATTGTTTTGCTAAAAGATATATGCTTGTGTCATTTTTGTATTCATTTTAACTTAATTAAAATAAAGTGTTCCTATCACCTACAAGTGGCTCCATGGGGTCCCAAAATCGACCCAAAGATGCCTATGGTCGAACATGTATCAACCAATAAGGCTAGGATACATTTTAGGGTAATTTAGTATTATTATAATATTATTTTTTTAACCCTTATTTACCGGATTTACCCTTAACCATGGTAAATAAAATATTTATCAAAGTAATTATTCAAAATGTCTAAAAATAAAAGTTATATATTTACAAAATTTGAACATCCTGATTCCAAATATGGAATCCATTTTTCCAAATTCAAAACACAGAAGTGGCAGAAATTAATTTAAAATTAATTCCCGTTGTTAAAACAAAAAGCGTGTTTTTAAGAGATAATAACTACCAAAAGATTGACACTTGTTTATGTCCGGTTTAACTGTAAAATTATGTCCAATGACCAAAATTATATTAAATGGTAAAAATATATTCTAAATATACTTTAAAACCACTCAAATTCATAATTTATCACTATTAATTATTTTGATTAAAAAAGTTGTTTTTAATTAAAATTTAGTAATTTTCACTATTCATCAAAATATTAAAGTTATCTGAAAAGTTCCAAAATTTCACCTTAGGCTAAATTCGATATTCCGAATCCAAAAATGAAGTTTATTTTGAAATATAAAATATATATAATTTCAAAAAGTAGGTATTACTATTCATAACGGCTAGTTTGATTGGTTGTGGTGTGTGTTAGAACTCGAAGTTGCGTACAACACACGCTGTTAGTATTACTCAAAGGAAAGCATACCGTGGAAGATTGGGATGTTTCATTTTAAATTTTTTGATGTCCCCATTTAGTCAAAAAGTTTAAAATATTGTATTTAAAAAGGGTTCACTATTAAAAGTTGGTAAAAGTGCAATACTGAAAATGAATTATGTCTAAGAAACTCATAATATGGATTCTAAAATTATAAGGATTATATAAAGTTTAAAATTTAATTAATACTATTCATAACCTCTTTTTAACAGATTTTTTGGTAAATCATGGTGCGCTTGAACACGGTGTTGTGTGTATTGCAAGTTATTGAATTATTTTGAAGAAATAACACACTATGAAATCTTGGGGTGTTACATTCTCCCCCCATTCAATAAATTGCATCCTCGCAATTTGAAATTTTTCTTCAAAAATAAAAGGTTGAATATAGAAAATATCTTTGTGGGAAAACCCACATCGGAAATTGGGTTACTAAAATTTAGTCTTAATATGAGGAAAAGAGAAATGAAAGGGTCACCACCAAATTATGATCTCAATTAGGAGAACATTGGTGGCAATTAGAGACATATAATTGGAGAAAAAACTTAAATATTTATAGGTAGTGATTGAGGTCATCAATCACAAACAAGTGTAAAATTGAGGTCCTTAAATTCATCAATCTATGATGATTTGAAATACCATCGGTTCAACAAAACATAGGGTATTAGGATAACACATTTTTGGTTTTAGGATTCCTTAAATAAAGTATAAGAATTAATTTCTTCATAGAATAATAGAAGAAGAAAAATATATTCTTGACAAGTAGAGTTCCATCATTTAACTAATTTCTACCACAAACTCATCTTTCACTCTAAAAGATAATAAAAAAATATTCTATTTATCCTATTCGTATAGGGTTCCAAAAAAATGAATTTATAATTCATCTACCAGATCTTTTAAAAAAACTACATTATTTAATCCTGGACATCACGTGGGTTAGTGGTAGGTGATACACCCTTGTCGCCCTTCGGTTGTGGGTTCAAGTCTCGTGGCCTTTCCGGACGTGACGGGTTGCCGCCCGACCTCCAGGTTGTCCTTTTATGGAAATCCAAAATAATCCAAACTAGAACTATCCAAAATACTTCAGTCCAAAATTTATAAGGAAGGTAAACACAATAATGATCCTTTTTCCCGCGTAATAACTTGTGAACACCATCATCAAGTATTCTTTTAAAACACTGCAACATCCTGAATTACCATAAAACCTTATTGATTACATTCATGATCCCTTATTCCTTAAAGAATAATAGATATACTCCTTCAATACAAAAATGTTTTAAACCCCAACAATGATGGAATATACAAATCATTAATCAGTTTCAAGGTAGTCAAGAATATCCAATATAATTTATCCAAATCAATCATGTATTATTCCAAAATCACTACCTCAGTATCAGAACTATATTATGGTTTATCAATCTCTCAACCATATATTTTCCAAAAAATTTATCCTGCTATTGAGTCACTTTTCTTTGTTCCACACAATCTCAAGTCCTTAATGAAATAGTACTACAGTACAATCCTTGTATACTCTATAATTATTATAACAAGTAAATTGTTGATACAAAACTCAAATGACATAATCAGCATAAGAACTCTAATCATTCCTCTTCATCTGTGGTAGTATCATAACTTGATTATTATCCAATAGCATCATTTGCGGCATAGTCTGATGACTGGGACATAGGTTCGCGTAGTGTCCAAACTACTTGAAAATGAAGCATTGTACATTTGAAACCATTTTATTACCCTTGCAGTCACGTACTTTGTTCCCTTTTCCTCCACACTTATAACAAACTCTCATTCCTTTCGGGCAAGTTCCAGGGTGTTTCTTCCCACAGTTATCACATATGGGAAAATTCTTCTTTTCCCTCTTCCCTTTATCCATCTTTCTCTCATCCATCCTTTTCTTCTCTTGCTTCCCTTCAAAGCCATAAGACTCAGTAAACTCTTTACTTATCTTATCAACACATGATATTATTTCTTCATATGATGATAATACATGGGAGACTATTTCTCTTATAAATTCTGTCTTAAGAACATGAAAGATATGATCCTTCTTTCTCTTTGGATCATGTGCATTACTGGAGTTCTCATTCCTTCTACTGGGATCCATTTCTAAACAATGGCGTACACTAGATTAGTTTATGAATAACAATAACTAATCCCAAACTTGTAAAACACATAACATAAACTAAATAGTTTATGTATATAATCTATAATCATAAAAATGTCTCCTTTGAGGAAGTATAAACTCATAAACCCTTCATAATGGTTTGTAAAGAAAATGAGAATTATCCTAAGAAAATCCCCTGGGAGTGTCGTAACCAAGAGTGCAGCAAGGCCTGTCGTCGTGTACCAGTTCCCGTTCGAGTCCAGCTCAAAGCGGTGTTTTCGGGTTTTACCCCTAGGTACATCTGTGCCAGAGCCGCCTCTACCTACTCGTATCCAGACAAGGATGTATTGCTTGTAAAACTCACAAAATCTCTACAATACCAAAATTCTAGGAAATTATTCTATACTAATCCTCAAAGTTCATCTTAGGTCTACGTGCCTTAATCAGAGTTTATCTAAATCTATCTTCCAAGGTTTGTACTAAACTTCCTTTGATACCAACTATAATGCCCCGACCCCAGTTACCCAGAGTCGGTGCATTATTACATAACATTGGCATGATCACAAGAAAGACCAAATCTCGAAAGACCGATTGGTTTAGTAGCCTTAGAAACACTAGATATATTCATAAAGTTTTACATTACATCATAAATTGAAAAACTAATACAACAACATGGTCTCCATATTCCACACTCATATCCCCACATACAATCCCTGCAGGTCATTCATAAATTACTTCTTTACATCCTAGGAAAAATAAAACATAGAAAAGGGGTGATCTCAAATGCCCAGTAAGGATAAAAATATAGCGAAAACATTCAAAAATAAGCATAAACATTTAAGGAAATGTATAACTAAAACAAAATCCTTTTAAACTTGAACTTCAACATAGTATGGAAAAAGTAAAATAAAATAATTTCATTTACTTATTCACATGGATATTATACTAATAGAATAATCACATGCAATATCAATAACCACTTTCATAATGATGGAATGCATAATGCCAGACTATCATAACCACATAGCCAAGGCCTCATGCCAAGACTACAAATAAGATTTTGCCAAGGCCTTATTCCAAGACACTAGTTTATCTCATGATACCTACTGATGCATCGAGGAGCTATAGCGGGCTCCACCCGTCACATATTAAGTCCAATGCATTCCCATATGAAAATGTTTAAGCATAACATACACATTCGTATTAAAACTAGCTTACTAAATGTCAATACTTTCACTATAAACCATGAATGGTATAAAAATAGCACATCCACAGTCAAACATATCACAAAACCTTCAATACAATATAGAATTTTTGTATCATAATAAATCAACTTCAAATAAGCGTAAAATCCATCAAAGGATGTTGACATAGATAAAATCAAAACTCTTTTTAGAGAAATATCTCTTTCTATTTTGAAATCATTTAAGAGTCATATATTTATAAAATAATACATTTTATTTGAAAATATTCTTATAATATTGTAAGGGAAGCTTCGACGATTTTATAATGGTGGAAAATAACCGCACCCGCCGTATAAGTTAAAAAAACATTCTTACCTTAATTCAGTCGAAAAGGTTAAAAGCACCTTGTTTGGAAAACGACGGAAAGATTCCTTTATAAACCTCTTATAAAAAGTCAAACAAGGGTATAAATGACTTTAAACCATATTATTTTAAATAGTAAAATCTTTTTGAAATACATTTCCAAGAAATATGGATGTGGATGATAAAGAAATCCCAGTAGATAATTACGTATAAACAACCTCGGATAATGAAGATATTGTGAAACAACCCTTACCTTGTACTTTTCCTTGGTTGGGGTAGGTTAACCTTCTGTATAATAGTGAAATAATTGTTATTAAATTATAAAAGAATCATATACATTCATATGATATCATATATGATCTTTTAACATTGCTTTGTTAATAATATCTTAGTATTATCGTCGTTTCGGGTGTTAACTTACTCATTTTATTTTATATGTTTTGTCACATAAGACATGTTTTTCATGGATAGTTTGTATATTATTCATATACATAATGATATAAAGTCCTTAAACATTATTTTTAAATCATCAAATGATAATTATACTTGAATGGATACGATGGAGAATGAATCTCATCGCGTTCGTGGAGACGGTAGTCCGTACGTACGCACGAGCGACAATATCATTCTTTTGATATTAAAATAATATATAAATGGATGTTATATAATATATACAGAATCATTAACATGTTATATTTATTATTTACATGAGTTAAACATCATTATTATACCCATCCAAATAATAATATATTGAATAACAATTACACCACGATGTGGAGACGGTAAGCCGTACGTACGCACGTATGGTGACATGTTATTCAAAGGGTGGATAGAATACTGAATATGGTTGTACCATATTTATAATAACATCACAGTATATATATGATACTGGATTTATTGTTTTATAATGGTAATAACAAAGGAAGAAGAAGTGGAAGAAGAAAGGAACTTGGAAAAGGGTGGTAAAATCATTACCTCTTCTTCGGGTTCTTCCTTTTGATTTGATCAAAAGGGCTCCTTAGGTTGGCTTTCTGATCAAACTAATGCCTCTAGGTTGTAGTGAGGGAAGTTTGTAGAGTATATGGGTAGAGTTTTGCCAAACCAAAAGGCTTTGAAGATGTGAATAAATGAGAAGGAGGAGTTCCCTTTTATAAGAGGGGTGAGGGGCACCTTTGGAAAATCTAGAAATATTAATTTATAATAAATTCATATTCGGTTTCTAGTGGCTCCAAAGTTTATTATTAAAGGTTTAAGGTGGGTATAGGTCGAAAACCATTCAACCAATAGAATTTAGATAGGTTTGGGTTACTATATTAACCTTATCTTTTAGTTTTAACTCTTAGTTAATTAGTTTGACATTTACCATGTCACTTTGTATTTTTATATTATATAGTTATTAGACTTACTATATACATCCAAGAGACCCCCAAATGGTCCATTAATGATACAAATATCATGATATAAGTCTCTTTTCCGAACCTTAGATTTTTAGGAATTTAATATCAATTAATAATATAATATATTTTTTAAAAACTCTTTTATGTCAATTTTGACACTATTCAATAGTTGATTTTTGTAAAACTTATAACAGAATTATTACTTCAAAAAAAGTAAATTAAATCAATAATAATATGTCATATTATCCTAGAAAATTAGTTTAATTCATTAAAAGTCTCAAATTATATTTATTTGGGTATTTATAATATCAATTATTTTAATTTTTCACTATTATGGTAATTACTGCATCATCATTGTGTCATAAATAAATTAAATTATTTAATATCTAAAAATTATAAATAAAATATAATTATGTAATAAATCTTTTTATATTTCTAATGAATATTTATAGTCTAAAATCCAACATATATAACTTTATGTAAAAATTGTTTTGCTAAAAGATATATGCTTGTGTCATTTTTGTATTCATTTTAACTTAATTAAAATAAAGTGTTCCTATCACCTACAAGTGGCTCCATGGGGTCCCCAAATCGTCCCAAAGATGCCTATGGTCGAACATGTATCAACCAATAAGGCTAGGACACATTTTAGGGTAATTTAGTTTTATTATAATATTATTTTTTTAACCCTTATTTACCGGATTTACCCTTAACAATGGTAAATAAAATATTTACCGAAGTAATTATTCAAAATGTCTAAAAATAAAAGTTACCTATTTACACAATTTGAACATCCTGATTCCAAATATGGAATCCATTTTTCGAAATTCAAAACACAGAAGTGGCAGAAATTAATTTAAAATTAATTCCCGTTGTTAAAACAAAAAGCGTGTTTTTAAGAGATAATAATTATCAAAAGATTGACACTTGTTTATGTCCGGTTTAATTGTAAAATTATGTCCAATGACCAAAATTATATTAAATGGTAAAAATATATTCTAAATATACTTTAAAACCACTCAAATCCATAATTTATTACTATTAATTATTTCTATTAAAAAAGTTGTTTTTAATTAAAATTTAGTAATTTTCACTATTCATCAAAATATTAAAGTTATCCGAAAAGTTCCAAAATTTCACCTTAGGCTAAATTCGATATTCCTAATCCAAAAATGAAGTACATTTTTAAATATAAAATATATATAATTTCAAAAAGTAGGTATTACTATTTATAACTGCTAGTTTGATTGGTTGTGGTGTGTGTTAGAACTCGAAGTTGCGTACAACACACGCTGCTGTATTACTCAATGGAAAGCGTACCGTGAAAGCTTGGTATGTTTCATTTTAAATTTTTTGATGTCCCCATTTAGTCAAAAAGTTTAAAATATTGTATTTAAAAAGGGTTCACTATTAAAAGTTGGTAAAAGTGCAATACTGAAAATGAATTATGTCTAAGAAACTCATAATATGGATTCTAAAATTATAAGGATTATATAAAGTTTAAAATTTAGTTAATAATATTCATAACCTCTTTTTAACAGATTTTTTGGTAAATCATGGTGCTCTTGAACTCGGTGTTGCGTGTAGTGCAAGTTATTGAATTATTTTGAAGAAATAACACACTATGAAATCTTGGGGTGTTACATATATATAGTTTTTAAGAATAGAATTGGATTTATTCTTATCTCATGCCTATAAAATTATTTGATGAATGATAAAAAAAATTATTGAATATATAATTTATAAACTTTGTAAAAATAATTAACCAATAGTGAATGATTTAATTTATTAAGATAAATCACATTACGGGCATAAAAATAGTTTTTCAGAAAAACATTTCTTTTATTTTAAAATTATTTTTATTTTCATTTCTAATTAATTGATAACAAATTAATTTATTTTATAAATTTTTAAGACATAATTTTTATAATTTAGTTATTCTTATTCATGCCCACCAATTTAATGGCTAGTTTATAATAGTATACTATATTATGGTTTGTTAAAACATGGAGTTGTATGTAACGCAAGATATAGATGAAATTAAATTTATTTGAAAAAAAATCATAAAATCTATTGATGTTATACACATGGAACTCATTCAAAATAAAATTGGATAATCATAATATATATTGTGTGGATTCAATTCATGTATATATAATAAATCAACTATACATAATTTCAATTATGAATTAGTAATACTCTATATTCTTCATTTTATAAACAATATTCCAATTATATGTTTTATAATATATCTTAACATCTTTTTTATGATAGTGTGGAATTTATTTATTTTCAATTACATGATATGAGGACATTAATTTCATACAAGAAATTTATGGATTTATATAACTAGATAATTATTAAGGTAATATAATAATATTTCACTATGAAAACATTCATCATAATAAATTACTTACATTTCTCAATGTTTTTAAAATTTACAAAACAAATTAATGGTAATAATTTTGAATATTGTATTTTTAAAGTTGTGAAATATTTCATACTCTATGAGAAAACTCACATTCTAGAAAGAGATATTTATGAGAGTAAATGCAGTTTTATTGAAAATATTTTTTAATCATTTATAAATCTATATTTTTAAAATACTACTAGGACAGTGGAATGAAAACATTATCAAATGAGTATATAGATTTTTTGGAAATAAATGGGAAGATTACATGGTGTTAGAATGTTAATAATCATCATGAAGATTTAGTTCCCTATCACATGTATTTTTTTATTTATAAATTCCTCTTCATGTATTTTTTCATTGTCGATATTCACCATCATTTTAGATCATTTTATTTCCTCCAAGAACCCATCCACATCTCATATAGTTAATATCCTAAACAAAGACTTTATAGAATAAAAAAACATAATATAATAATTAATAAATTATTTAAACTACATTTTCCATGGTTAACCAACAATGAAGCATTAATTGATTTATCACCTGAGGAAATTATTATATATTTCCCTCACATGATAATATTGATGAAGTGATCAACAGGAACAATATTTTCCTTACCTTTTCATATAAATCATTATTTCATATTTTTCTACTAAAAAAATCATTTTTCATGGATGGGGAAAATGGGAAACCGCTATTTAGTAGTAACTATTTCAACTAATAGTAACCGCAAAATGGAAGTCTCTATAACATTTAAAAAAATGAAAATTTATCATGAACCACCTATCCCCCATCTTAAATACTCCCTGTTGATGCAACTTACCTCACACAACTCCCCATCGATCACTCTCCCCTCCTCCAATGTCCCTCCCTAGACTATTAATTCCCCCACCCCTACCCCAATGTGGCACTATATGTAGTTCCTCATTTCCATGATCCTCAAGGATAGTGGTGACACTCCTTTGCTCAGGGCTGAATATACCTCCCTTCCCCCTTTTCTTATTGTTTTTCCAACTACTACCTGTTGTTGGTTGAATTTTTTGATCAAATCTAAGTATTATTTCACCTTGAATATTTTTATGAATTGAATAATTTGTAAAAAATATGGTTTTATAGGTATATTTTGATTGAAATTAAATATTATTATTATAGTATTGAGTTTAAATATGATTTTTTCATAGTTTTACTATTGAATCATAATAAAATAAATTTAACTTAGTATTCATTTATTAAATTTCTATGTTAACTACAGATCTCAATAGGGGTGTATTTTGACTACCCAATGAGATAAAATTTCATATCTATTGATGTATTTGTTTTTTCACTTGATTCTGACTATTATATTTTCAAAACAGATGAGTTAAATTATATGAAATTAAAAAATTTCTTATACCATGCCTAATTTTGTTAAATAATATTCAAATTAAATTTTGTAATGATCATTATGGTTATGTATAGGATTATATGAGTGTGAACTAGTAAAGTGTTTGTCTAAAATTTGATTGAGTTTACATGTGATTTTTCATGCATGATATATTGGATCATATATTTGTGTTTTGTGTTTTTATTGACACATTTGATGTGACATGAATATTATTTAAATTACTATGCATCATTTGGATTAAATATGAAGGAAAAAACATTTTAAATTCTTATGAACCAATGTCTTCTATGAGTTTTTCATGGAATATTTTTTATGAGAAATATAAATTAGATCATTATATGCATGTATATAAATAGGGTTGTTGTATTATATACAATATTTGGTTTGTTAAGATGGGGATATAAAACTAAAAACCGCTTCAAATAATTTCATGTATCAAGATATATATTAATTAAAATAAGTGAAGGTTATATTGGAGTTACTTTTAATTTATATTATTGTTCGGGATGATGGTTATATTATGTAATTCTTTTTATAATAATAAATAACATTAGTTTTTGAAAATATTTTGTAAGGATAAAAATGGATACCTAATAAATTGATACCCTACACTATCAAATCTAATTAAATATGGTTAGGTTAGTATCAAACCACGTTTTTAACAGGGTTGGAATTATATAAATTAATATTACATCTATTGATTTAAATGTCACCCACTATTGTTTCAAAAAATTTATTTCCTTAAGAAATAAATGTATACTTAACTATTTTTATTTAAATCAAAGTAAATAGTTTATATGTTTTGTTTTTAAGACTTTTAAATTTTTAAATATTTTATTTGGATTTTGTATTAAAATAATATTTATTTATCATTAAGATAAATTTAATTTTAATGTATATAATATTTATTATCACATTGGAATGAATTTTTTTCAAATTTATGTGTTGGTTTATAGCTATGAATGTGATTTATTTGAATATATTTGAAGTAGTTGATAGGTTATTTAATTTTGAACAAAATGATGGTTTATAAAGGTGTAAAATTTTATCCTTAAAACTTTGATTTTAATTATGTAATACATTAAATTTTTTTAAAAGTCATTATGTCAATTTATTTATATATTTAAAAAAATTATTTGATTTCTCTATATTAACTTGCTTATTATATATATATAGTAATTTACTATTTTTTTTTAAATATTGTTTCTATATTTAAATTATTATTTTTTCTATATATACAGATATAGATAAGAGATGGATTGATTTATTGAATAAATATTTTATTTAATTCCTTGAGGGTATGAAACTATTTATTTATTTCATTAGTTGATGTCAATGTGATTTGATCAATTGATCATACAAAAAAATGTGCAAATAGATATCTCTTAAAATGAGATATTATAAGAGGGTATCTATTTTTAAATGGGTTTTTTATAAACTATATGAAATATACATAGCATGGTGAATAGTGTATTCCTTATGTATTATCAAAAGGTGTTCATATGGATATTGATCCCATAATAGTTGGTTTGATAAATGTAATACTCAATGACAAGATACATCAATTTCCACCTAAAGAAAGTTACATCAATAATTATGAAATTGGTGGAAGTTATCCATATTATAGTTGTAATAAAGAAGCATTGAAATTATTTGAAATACATAATCATTCACATATAGGATTATATCATGTATGCACTAGTTTTGGAAAAATTCCTTTATCATTGATCAGTTACACTTGAATACCATGAATCAGTTATGTCATGATCTGACCCACCGAGGCTCTCTTGGCTAGTAGAAATATGAGAAGTAACTTTCCCAATCCCACCTCCATAGGTTAGGGGCTACAGACAATCATTGAGAAAGAATAACTAATATGGGAGGCCTCTTCCTAATTTACTTATACACACACACCCAACCATCTTCATACAAAAGTGAAAAGGAATAATAATAAAATGCAATAGCATATAGAGTAAAAATCAGGAATTTAATAAACTTCAGGTAATAAAAAAGAGTTCATAATAGTAAACCAAAAATGAAAAGGGAAAATACATTCCCATAATTAAAAAATGTCCCAACCTGAAAATAGCTAGAAAATAAATGTTGTGAAATCTTGGCTTTAGGTCTCCGAGACTGACCACCGTACACGGTCTATGCACCCGAGTATCCCTAAGATCCACTAATTCCACCACCAATCAATTTTTCATATTCATAATACATGACATAGGTAGGAAAATCCCAGGAAGGAGTGAGTATATACATACCTAGTAGGACGCCCTAAAAACAGAAGAGAGGGAAATAGAAGACACGATAGAATTAGTTAGCTCAACCAAAAGAAAGATAGAAACTAAAACCATGTATATATATATATATTCTTATATAATATACCTAGATAAAAAAAATGGGATCTCTATATCATAGCCCAACCCAGGATGATAAGTTTTCTTATAAATCCAAAGGTCCATCATTGATTCCCAACATCTCACAAGTCTATCTGAAGAAGTAACCATGTGGGTAAACCACACCTTGACACTATTCCACAAATTCAATGGGGAATAGTCTCCATGTAGAAGAACCAAATATATGTATGATAAGGTTTTTCATTTAGTAGATTGATAGAGGACTCATGCCCTAGTCCATCTGGGGGTTTCCACTCAGTATGCAGAGGACTCACACCCTAGCCTTTTAGGGGGGTGCCACTCAGTTGATAGATATAGGAACCATGACCAAGTATGTCAGGGGAATTCCACTTAGTAAGTAGAGGACCCACGCCCTATTCTATCATGGGGATTCCACTCAATAGGTAGAGGACCCACACCCTAGTCCATTAGGGGGATACCACTAAGTGGATATATAGAGGACCCACACCCTAGTCCGTTAGGGAGATTCCACTAAATGGGTAGAGGACTCACACCCTAGTATATCATGGGTCTTTCACTTAATAGATATATAGAATAACCATTACCTAGTTCGTTATGGGGATGCCACTGAATTGGTAGAATACCCATGCCCTAGTCTTTTAGGGGTATTCCACTTATTAGGTAGAGGACTCATGCCCTCGTCTATCAAGGGGGATTTTATTAGTAGATAGATAAGTATAGGGGACCCATTACCTATAAATATTTGGGGTTATGAACCCCAGACTCTCTATAATTATCCTAATCAATCTTTTTTGTCATTGATAATCACCTAAAGAAGGGTGGTGTTCAAAACATCTCACATCGTAACTTAAATTCCACTAAAAAGGAAATCATTGTGTTCTATGTGGAAAAACACTTAGGATATGATACTAAATAACTAAAATTATAGTAGAAATTAAAGTAATAAGAGAGATATAAGTTTCACAAATAAGTAAATTATGTGTAAGGTGGTCCACATGGCATGTGACCTGACCTAGCCCCTTGGTCATGTCCTCTCTAGTACATGAATCGCTGGTCATGCAGTACTACATGGTGTGTAAGGGTACTACAAGGTATATATTGGCCACCTAGGGTCCTTCTATGTGATATTGGTTGTGCATGTGTCCTTCAGGTAATTCTAATGTACCAGATCATGTTTCTAACTATATCCCAGACCATGTACCAGGCCCTATCCAAGCCCATGTAGTTGGGTTGTGCTTATGTGTATGGCTGTGTCTGTGCCCATGTACTCTCAAAGTACATTCTAGGATTCCATTACTATGACACATGGCATGTGGGGGTCCCATATGTAATGTTATATTTATGTTCTCCCATAAATCCTATCCTCCAAAGCCAGGGTACTACATGTCATGTGTTTATCCAAGTACATGCTCTGTAGTTGGGATTTTCACAGAAAGTGAGATCCTCCATGTTGATCCCAAATCCACTATTTATGCCACCATTCACACCTATTTTTTCACCAAAATCTTTTTAAAACATAGGAACCATCATCGATTATAAATTTCTTAGATTCATTGGCCACAAAATGGGAATCTGAAATTCCCATACGATGCCATTGTGCCTCCTTCCATCTCTCGTAGCCACTCTAAGTACCAAAACCACAAATAAACATCCAAATACCTGTAAAGAAACAATATACACCTAAAAATAACTAATATGGTGATTTTATACACATATACCCTGATTCTAGAGGTCTGATCATGCTCGGACCCACTCGGTAAGGTCGAACCGTGGCCTAATAGGCCAACGGTGAAGAACATGAACAACATGAGGGGAAAGTAACAAGAAAAAATGTGTATTAATCATTATCCAAAATTTACTATCTAAATATAATATATCTATGATATTTGGGGTGAGAAACATGGCATAACAAGAGTAATATGATTTAAACAATTCAAATTATAGAATGGGATCATGCAAAGGGCATGCGATCATTGATAAGAGATAAGAAGATCAAATTCATGCTTAAAATTTTAATCAAGATAGAAGAAACCAAAATTTATGAGTCCTACCTTAATATTTGATCAATAATTGGTGAATAATTCATTCTCCAGTGATTGGTATGATCTATTGTGTATGATTCCTATCAACTCACCTCTATCTGATCACTAGTCATTTTCCGGTATCGATCCACCAATGAAGAATGGTGGAACCTCCTATCAATGATCCTAAAGTTATGCATCTAACCTTGATGATTATATATAGATTACTACTTATAGATATAAATATATTATTTTCATTTAATGAATTAATTAAATAAATTATTTAATCAATCCACTTAACATACCCACCAACAGATACCTCATCAAATGTCTAACACTAACCAAATTTAGGTCACGCCTATGATAAAACCCTTTCTGTAGAATCAATTATGGTCTTAGATTTATAATACAAGATTAAATTCAATATATATTCTATTATTTCTAAACAAATGTGTATATGTGATATAAATATATATAGTATTTTTATGAAATTAATTTCAGAATCACCAGGCCTTGGAATCATGCTCTATCTCAGTGTCTGGCTCTGAAAATATTTCTTAATATATTTCAAATTCTTCCAAGGGAAAAATATAGTCTCTGCATTATTCCCTCCTTTAAATATTTTCATCACTGAAAAGGAAAAACTAAGCAATAATTTAGGGCTAATAATCTCTCAACTCGGTCTCCCACTCCCACAAGCTCCCTCGATGGTTTCCTATGCTTCCAAAAAATACACACCCAAGGAAAAAAGCTAACCCATGAAGGGTATTTATCTAATGGTTCGCAATACCACTGGCACCTTTAAAAAGGAAACTCTACTCTCATAGCCTAGAATACCTAGGTTTATGTATTAAAATGAGTCGTATGCATACCTCCTTAGTTGTGACAAGTGGATAACTTAAGAAACCAAAACTAATATGGTTATAAAGTTAAGCAGTACACCACCTCACTAACCCAACATAGTAGTAGGAAAAAAGAAAGGTCCTAATAACACTGAAGATATCCTATCCCCCTAACTAAAATATTGTAACTCTCATACTACAAAGTCCTTCTTATTTGTTCCATAAATAACTCCTAACATTTTATGGGTAGTCCTTATCCACCCTTGGATGAACTAAACCCTCACAACCATCACTGGCACCTAAAACTAGGGCCCAATAGAAGTCATCCACTAGATTTGACCGGTATGACAGTGACCTACAAGGTCCCTCATACATGGCCTCAAAAAGGTGTTACTCCAATGGTGGAGTAATAATCATTGTGATATGAAAACTCTATTGATAGTATATGATCCTCCCAATGATGGCCCAAAACCAACATGTGAACTCAAATCATGTTTTCTAGAACCTAAACAATCAAATTTACCTGGATAGTTGGTTAGGGTAAAACACTATGCTCGACTGAAATTGATTCCCAAAAGAATTTCCACATCTTATCTCTAACTGTATCATGAAGTAAGCATTATATTTTTCAATAATAGTTAAGTAAATTCTATAAACATAGATGACCTCATGCATTCACAAGTGTCCTGAACATTCCCCAAAGCTCTTTTGGTCATCACCCTCTAACAGGTGAGGCAAAAATAATATATATTGAAAACATTTTGTAACTCACTTGTCTT
The DNA here is from genome assembly GCA_963277665.1 of Viscum album. Lineage (NCBI taxonomy): Eukaryota > Viridiplantae > Streptophyta > Magnoliopsida > Santalales > Viscaceae > Viscum > Viscum album. The sequence continues at coordinate 111,670,192 of OY728139.1, read as the reverse complement.
TCCAATAGATGTAAAAAGATCTCGATACGTCCTCACCTCCACAAAATGCGATGTTGAGGGAAAAAACCTCCTCATCACCTCCTTCCTCAGTATGACTGGTGTCACCGTCCATCCTAAAACATGTATGATGAGATTACCACCTTCAGAAAATCCATTAGAAACATATCTATGGATATCTATCCATGAAACATTACATAATTGATATCCTTGAGTTATACCTCTATGTCTCTTTGAATAAGAGGAAGGGTAAAAAATATTAACTGGAGGTAAACTGCACTATCCTCAAGTGTCTTATCTGCTCCAACTTAGTCATCGGGAACATGTGGATTTTATAGAAGAATACTATCATGAGTTGATCCATTCTACAAGTCTCATAGATTTACTAATTCATACAACATGGGAAAGGGTGTCACCATGAACTCAAAACATTTACATTGGATTTGGAAATCCACGTATGGTATATCCTACTCCAAAAATAGAGCTCGTGATAACTTGTATCAAGGTCAAACTTTGAGAACCGCTTTGCCTTAAACCACTGGTCAAAGAACCTAATGATTCTCGGGAGTGGATACTCTTCCACACATCACCTAGTTTAACTGACACCAACTCACACCTAACCTCAAGCACTCATTCACCTCTTACGTGCACAACACTGGGGTTCCAAAATGAACCTAATGGGTCTTAAAAACCATTTCTCTATAAACTCTCAATTACACCTTCGGTTTATGAATCTCAACAGGTACCATATGATGTATTATCACAAAAATCGGGGGTGACCCATGGTTCCAGTCCTTACGTAAGACTAACTCTTAGTGAGGTTATAAACACAGTATGTACCTAAGAAATGAATCCTCATACTCCACCACCACCGTAATAAAAAAAACCTCATATAATCCACTCCTCTAAATGTATTACTAGATAACTGATAAGAAGTCCGGTTTAACCTCTTATACATGAGCTCATCCTACTCTAGTTAGGATCACTTCTTATCAAAGGAGGAAAAATCTAACCCAAAAAGGTAAAAACACTTCCACACTCACTGGTTAAAAACAAATGAGAATGGATGGTATGGAACCAGTCTATACTGAGGAAAACATCATAGGGTCCCACTACAACTATGATGATATTCCACATTAGGATCTCTCTCTCCTCTAAGATTTAGGTCACAATATTGGAAGAATCATGTGATCATGGGTCCTCTCTGGAGGATCCTCCAAGGTTTGATAAAAAGGGATCTAATAGTATCACTAGGACTCTGATATGGTATATTCTTAGGGATAATTATCTCATGGATATGTGTGAAAACTTCCATTGGGGTAGTGAAGACACACATCATACCTCAAACCATACTTGAATCCTCTATGAGCTCCTACTTCATAGAAGTCATAATTACCATTTTTCGCCAGTTTACCACAAACAAGGATTGCTTTGAAACCTTAGAACAACAAACTAATACAAAAATACAATTCATAGGAACTCATCCACCACACCTTGACACTATATGACTTGGGAAGCATTAACTCACCATTACAGTTTTTGTATCACGTCTTAAGAACTCATCTTGATGGGGGAATTATCCCTCTTCCTGGTATATACAAATTCATTCCAAACATCACCAACATAGGTCTATATGGATTCCTTATGTCTCCATAGAAAATACTTGAACATTGGAGAAAAAATAGTGGCTTGTATCTATTCCTAAAATTACTTCAAAAAAATTATAAGGAACATATATCATAACTTGAAACACTCCTAGAGTCTTTGGGTAGAAAACCTCCAATGCATGCGGCTGTCCAAGATTCTGACCACTAGCTTTATGAGAATTTATTGGTCCACCTAGGGGTTTTTGTGGTATTATTAAACAAAATTTCCATCCACCTCCTACTTCTCCTCCATCTCCTCCATCACGTCTTCCACCCTACGAACCTCCTTTCTCTAGTTGATTCCTCTTCCTGGGTGGGTCGTCAACCACCTCTCTAACTTTAGGAGGATGGGTCAGAAAATCCCATGAGAGATGTATATACCCATCAGAAGCATAGAAATGACCATGCCTCATTTCACTAAGTTCTCCCCAAGGTCTAAATGAATGATGGTTCAACCTATGATGAGACCTATGTCACATGCCTATTGTTGATGGGTCATGTTGACCCTACAATCCAAGTGATCCCTACCTTATAAGATCATGATACCCAATAGAACCCTACACATCATTACCTATCACAAAAATATCCACCCATGACTTAGTATGAAATTTTTTATCCACCTAAACCATTGGAGGTGGTTTTATAAACTGGTCAGTAGGATATATTTCCACTTATTGAATATCTTGAAGAAAGATTGCCTTTCGACAAAGCCCCTTTAGGGTGGCCTCATCAATCATTAGGTCATACTCTAGATCTACTATAGAAGAATCATTGTCTATCATCATGGAAACATCCTACAAGATATATGACATACCATGATCAATGAGAAAATATAAATGGGGAGATGACTGAGGAAGGAAAATAAAATGACACAATCCTATATGATGCATGTAAAAATTTTATATACAACCAATGTCTTGGTATTCCAAGTTGATAATAAGGTATTTAGAGTCATAGTTAATAGATACGTCATCTACTGCACCAACATAGGGTTCCCTAGCCTTAAATCCACACTCAAGACACTTTGACATCATTGCGTTAAATTCACAATGAAACCTAATAAGGGGATAAAACTCAAAAACACTATCCTTATGTCTAACCACCTATAATAACAATATTTCAAAACCTAACACATTGGGTCCCAACTGGCTGGTGGGAGGCTAATCCTCAACCAACCCAAGACATCCTCCATAGGCCCAGGGCTAGCAACAAGCATCGAGAAGGCATCACTAATATAGGATTCCTTTTCTTAATGTACCTATACTTACACACCTAACCATATCCATTTATAAGTGAATAAGATTAATAATAAAATAAAATTACCTCTAGATTAAAACCCATGCATGTAATAACCTCTAGGGAATTAAAAATATTGTGACATAACAAAATAAAAAATAAACGGAAAATATATACTCCCGCCTAGAAAATATTTCCCAACCTGACAACAACTAGAAAAGAAATTATGAGATGGGATAGCTCCAGGCCTCCAAGACCAACCACCATACACGATCAATGCACTCGGTTATCCCAAATTTCCACTAATTCTACATCCAATATTCCTATCATATTCATAAGGCATGACATGTGGGGGAGAATCCCATAAAGGGGTGAGCATATACATACCCAATAGGATGGACTGAAAACAAAAGAGGGATAAATAGTAGACTCAATAGAAGTAGTCAGCTCAACCAAAAGAAATAGGGAAATGAAATCTAAACACACACACACACATATATATATATATATATTCTCATAGAATATACCCATATGAGAAATAAAGGGGATCTCCATCTCACACTCTATCCCATACCGATAAGTCTTCATGTGGATCCAAAGGTCCATAATTGATGTCCAAAATATCATGTGTCTATCTAAATAAGTATCCACATAGAGGACCCACACCTCACCACTATGTCATATTATCGAGGGCACAAAATCTTCAATTAGAGGAACTACAACTCTATTTGATAAGAGTATTCCACTCAATAGATAGATAGAGGACCCATTACCTAGTCTATCATGGGGTTCCACTCAGTTGATAGAGGACCACACCTTATTCTTCTAAGGGGGTTCTACTCAGCATATAAATAGAGGACCCATTTCCAAGTCCGTCATGGGGATTCCACTCTATAGGTATAGGATCCACACCATATCCCATTAATGGGATTCCACTCAGTTGATAGATAGAGGTCTCATTCCCTAGTCCTTTAGGGGGATACCACTTAGTAGGTAGAGGAATCACTCCCTAGTCCATCAAGGGGACACCACATAGTGGGTAGATAGAGGACCCGTGAACTAGTCCATCAGAGGGATGTCACTTAGTAGGTAGAGGAATTGTGACCAAGTCCATCATGGGGATGTCACTCAATAAGTAGAGGATCCACTCCCTTGTCCATTAGGGGGATTCTAATCACTAAGTAGAGGAGTATGGGGTCCCACACCCAACCCTTTATTATGGGAGGTTTCTAATCCCGACCTCTCTCTGATTATCATGCCTAATAATTGTTGTCATCAAGCATCACCTAAAGAAGCATCATTCTTATAGCATCTTGCATCATAATGAAAAATCTAATTAAAATTGTATCATCATGTTCAATGTGAAGAAACACTTAGAATAGTCAACTCATGGGAAAAATCCAAGTTAAAATGAATTTGTTACGAGATAAAGTAGTTTCATAAAGAAGTACACAATGTGTAAGGTATTCCACAAGGCGTGTGACCTCACCTGGCCTCCTGGCCATGTCCTTTCCAACACATGGCTCACTGGTCATGTATTACTGCACAAAATGTTAGGGTACCACATAGAATGTCTTAGTATCCCAAGGATGATAAATGTGCTCCTGGTCATGCTTGTGCACTTGGAGTTATGCCCATGTACCTAGTTGTGTACCATATCGAGTACCTGACCATGTCCAAGCCCACATAGTTGATCCATTCTTAGGTAACTATTTGTGTCTATTCTCATGTACAGTCAGATTATACACTAGACCGATATCACTGGGTCACGTGGTTCCTGGGGGTCCAACACCGCATGTGATACTTATCTCCTCTCATAAACCCTATTCACCGCAGTTGGGGTACTACACTACCTATGTCCATCCCATTATACACTATATAGTTGGTATTTTTAAAAAAATCATATCCATCACATGGATCCCAGATCTGTTCTTTAAGTTGTCATTTGTTCCTGGTTGACCATGAAAATACACTAAAAACATGGGAACCATTTCCGACCATTGATTTTCAGGATCTAGTGGCCAGAAATCGGGAATTTGAAATGCCTATATATGGATGCAACACCTCTCATCATCTCCAATAGGAACTATAGGTCCAAAATCCATTAAATAATTCCCAAAATCCCAAAAATAATCACAATATTCCTCAAAATTGTCGATTCAGTCATTTCGTTCACATCAACCATGAATCTATGGGTCTAATTGCACTTGGAATTTCCCAACAATATCAAAACATGTCCCCATAGGCTAATAGAGAAGAACACGATAAGAATATGGGAGAAAGGAATAGTAAAAATGTGAATCAATAATTATCCTAGAGTTATTTTCCAACGAGCATGGATCATGGATATTTATGGTGAGAAACATGGCATAACAAGAATAGTCTAATTTAAACAATTCAAATTATAGAATAGGATAATTTTAAGTGAATGAAATCACCAATAAGAGATAATAATATCAAATTCATGCTTAAAAAATTTAATAAATAGGAAATAAACCACAATTTAATAGTCTTACCTCAATATTGGATCGATTTTTTGTGAAGAATGCATTCCCCAGTGATAAGGATGGTCTTCTTTGTCTGATGTCTGTGGATTCACCTAGATCAGATCATCGGTCATTGTCTAATATCGATCCTCCAATGAAGAATAATGGGACCTCATTTTAATTATCCTAGTGTTATGTGGATAAACCTATAATTTTTCCATTGCGGACTACTTATATAGAGAAATAGATTTTGGGAATATAATGATTTAATTAGTCCACTTTATGTATTCTCCAATGGTTGCATCATCAGAACGTTTAGCCCCAACAAGCTTTAGGTCACACCGAGGGAAAACCCTATGATATGGATTGAACTATGATATCATATTTTTGATCTGAGATATCATTCAAGAGATATTACATTATTTCTAAAAACTATGTTCATGTGATATAAATATATTTAATATTTTTATAAAATTAATTCTGGGATCACTATGCCGCATAATTGTGCTCCATCTCAGTACATGGCTCTGAAAATATTTCTTAAAATATTTCAATGAATTATAGAGAAAAAAAGAGTCTCTATAAGTTTATTGATACCTCCTTTGATATGTTTTTAGTATTTTTTTAAAAGTCACTCCCTATTGAAGTAAATATTCCATAGTTATACTATAAATCATGAATGTTTAATGAAAAACATGGTTTATTATATGAGACTATTGATGCATGTGATAATAATTTTATATGGTTTGGAAAAGAGAATTTTTATCTCAATTATCATTTTATTTGTAACTCATCTAGGTATAAAAAATGATATTAATCAAGGTAATTAGATTTGTCCTGGTATGACCCTAAACTATATGATGAATATCACAGTCAAGTAGAATCATTACTTCCCAATAAAACAAAGGTTGAATATATTCTTCATGTCATCTAAAATTTCTAAAATAATGATGTGCAATGTCAAGAGAAACAAATAGGATGATAGGTTAACTCACTTAGTAGACTCTTTTCCCAAAAATAAATTTGATTAGAGACACTCAAAATTTTCCCATGATGGTTGTAATGTTTGAATAGGCTAGGCCACATATAGTTTTAACCCATTCATTTATATGGATAGTGTAACACATATTACCAATAAAATGGTGTTGGTTTTCTAAAACATTTCCCCATGGTTATGTAGGAATAAATCATTTTTGTTACTATCTACTCTTATTGATCGACCAAGAGGACCTAACAATAAAATTGATGTTTATTTAAAATTATTGATTGATGAGATGTAAGGATTTTGGATAGATAGTGTGCTGAATTTTGACCCAAAAAGTAATTAAATGATTAAACTTAGAGACAATTTATAATGGAAAATTAATGACTACCAATAATGTACTGACTTGTTAGTCCAGAGTATAGGGAATTTTCTTGCCCTTGTTTCAATAAAAATTAAAAATAAATATGGATTAAGAACTATTGTAAGTTGGAATACCTTTTTAACCTATTATTTCTTTATCTAGTACATAGGTCCAAAAAATATAGAGGTTCATTTTATATAAATAAGGAATATGGACTAATCATAAATAATGTCTAGGGTTTATATTTTATTATAACTTAAACAATAAAATATTCATATAATGTGTTTTTATCAGAATATTTTTCCTCTTGAATTTTCATATATACATATAGAAAATAATAAATTCAATCATAATTGGATGAATTAAATTATTTTCTTCAAATTTCATTAATGGAAAGATAATATTTTAATGTGTGTTTTAGATTTGATCCACATTGAAAAAAATATGTGTGGTAATATATGGTAGATGATTTGTATTATCAATGGGAAATCAAAGGAAAGTGCTAATTATTATTGTGACTTTCAGAAAATGGGATTGAGAAAACCCTAATATTTACAATTGAATGAGAATACCAAGGAATATGTGCCTATTAAAGAGTACATGTTTAGTAAAAAGGAGAAAGTGATATTTATTATTAATTATGAATATGCTTAAGATGATTGATAGTTATTTATCTAATATTTATTAGAATTTTAATGTAGTGTGAATGACATTACAGGGGATGAAAATTCATGATAATCATATTTTACTTTTATAGTTAATCTTGATTTTTATTTTTTATTTTTTCCCTACTTATTTTGTTAAGTATTTTATTAATGTTTCAAATTTTTTTATACATTTATATTTAATAAATCATCAGAAGATTGATTTTAATAATTTATATAGAATGATTTTTCTTACACTGAATCACTTTTAGAAACTATTTTTACCTTATTTTTTTATGTTATGGTTTTATTGAACAAATATTTAACTAGTGAAGTAATGTATAGCATTCTCATTCAATTTAGGTGGATGTATCCAATTGAGTGATACATAAAAACATTGAAATGATATGTTTTCAATATAGCTCATAAAGAATATTTGATTTCCAAATTTTATTTGATAGATGAATGCATCAGTTTCTATACTACAAATATTGAGGTGGAAAAAACAAAATTAAATAAACCTTCTTTGACTATAAAAGTCCAAATTAGAGTAGGGAGAACATTTTATAGAGATAAATTCAAGTTAGTTCAATCTCATCAATATGTGTTGTTCAACACTCAATCCTTTATTCCATTTATGAAATAAGTTATATAATTCAACTATTATTGATTTCATTTTTATATTTAATTTTTTCCATTTCTCTTATTTTTTTCAATTTTGTATTTATATCACTTAGTTGAAATGGGAAAGGCCTTATTCAACTGACCATCAGATCCAACAACATTATTTGAATACTTTTCATGACTAGTTCAAGACTCATGTATGAATAAATAATTGGTATAATATTTATATAATATATATAAACTCAATATTCATACCCCTTTATTTATTTAATTACATAAAATTTTTATGTTCTTAATATATATGAATCAGGTACACGTACAGTGACTGAAGAACTCAAACAACTAGTTGATTGTCCATTTCTAGTTTCTCATCATTAAAAGTCTTTGTTGGATAATGTGTTTTGATTTCATATCATTGTTGATGTGAATAAATAATTGAAAAAGAATGGTATTTGTTTTCCATACAACAATCCTGGTCATTACTATGAACTATTGAGGGATATCATCATAGTTATTTATGGTTATAGATTAAAACATATATTTTAGAAGAGTGATTGGTTCAATCCATTTTTTGGATTTAAAGTGAAACATTACTAATTTTTTTTAGAAAATATTAACAATATATTGTATAAATATGACAGGGAATGAAATGTCTCCTTTAAACTGGAATCACATATAGTTTAGGTATACTTTCTTAACACTAATTTGGATTAGAAGGTTATTGTGAAAATTCTATGAAAGGTTTCATTGATATTGAATTATAAGAGCCATATATTACTACCTTTTCTAATAAAATTCTTTTCCAAACAATTTAATTTATAAAAGATAAATATATTCATTGGCTTCAGGAGATCATTAAAGTAGATACGATTATTTATCATGATCAGTGAATGATTGTATATAATTTCTTTATACATGCATATAATTTTTTAACATTATTTGAGAGGTTAATAAATTATTTTAAAAAATAATTTATTGATATAAATTTATTTTATTTTCTTCAATATTGAGATGTCCTAGGTAATCCAGGGTTCTTCAAATATCATTTTTAGTATGTATGTTTCTAATTTTGTGATAATGTATTGTAATCTTATGTATGTACAATCTGAAATCAATTTATTTTTAAATTAAAAAAATATTTTTTACTCCATTATGTATTTATTTTTAGTGAGATCTAGTGCATATTCTAGTAGACACATGGGGCTCGGTAGATGGGTTCAATCTTGGAAATCTAGTGCCAAATTGAATGTGTTATTTGATGACATGTTTCATCTAGTTAGAGAGGGAAAAGTAAAGTGTTTCATCATATGGGAAATATGATACAAGACCCCCCCCATAAATTACCTATAACAAATCATGAGTGAACATTATTCCACCATGATGTGATTGAAAGATTATGGAGGGAGGTTCATGAAAAATAAATGTTTTTTTTTCAGGATATTATTTTTATTATTGTTATAACGTTGATATTTTTTTAAAAATAATATAATTTGATATATTTTTCAAATGAGTTTCAACCATTTTACATTTAAAAATAAAAAAAATAATGAAATATTATAAGTGAATACTAAATATATATAACTAGCCATAATTTTTGGGTGTTCTATACATCATGCAGTGAGTGACTTCATAATTTCTTTTTACCCAGTGGTGGGATTTGGTTGTATTTTGGTCAATTAAGGTAGTGATATTAATATTTATTATTTAAATCTATATAATATTTTATATTTTATACCTTCAATAACTGAATGTGTTGAATATGGATCAAGTATGGTCGTCGTTCACATAATCAGTCATTACAGGGCACGCCTTCCAAAAATGGAACTTAGCACATGTCGTATCTTATACATAATGTATGTTTATAATTCATCATTCATTCATTTATTTAAAATTATATGGTATTTCATAAATATAAATATGAAATTTTTTATAATATTTGATGTGTTAAGACAACAAGGTGATCCTACTGATTGGATGTTGGTATGGATGAGCACTTGTCGGGATACTGATCCTGGTGTTGTTGGTGTCATAGTATGAAAACTATTTAGTAATAAAATATATTTGTATTTGATATAAAATATATTTATTTTTTAATAAATTCATTAAGTATATTAGACATAAGCACTTTGATTTTGAGCTACCATATCTTCCAGATGAGAAATTATATACTACTTCATTAAGAGATAAAATATTTCAATGTATCGTAGTGCGTGATAGACTTGGCTTCTCATTAAAATATAGAACATGTGTCCCACACAATGTAGTTCATAGATACTAGGTTTTGGTTTCATTTAGATATGTTGGTATGCTCACACCTTATGTGTTATATTAAATAATCAGAACTATACAATGTGGTATGGATGCTCATTTAGATAAACTATATGAAATGTATGAGAAAAGATTTTCATAGATCTCAAAATGTACAGAGAAGGAGGTTATTCATGGTCTAGTTAATCGTTCATAAGTTCCAACATCATTGATAAAAAATAAAATAAAATATACTTACACTGATATTTTTTAATATTCTTATAATATTTAATTTTATTTTATTATAATCCATGGATACTACTAATGGGAATCACCATAGTCCATAAACGGCCTAGATGTGGGTGCACCAGATAATAGAAACATGTTCCATAACTTTTTTATTATGTAAGGAATTATTTTATAAGTATAAACTAGATTAAATTTCAAGTTCTATAAGTGTTTATAGTTAAGAAACATGTTTCACAAATATTATAGTTAAGAAAACTAATGTCATATAATTTTTGATGTGTAGAAACAAAAAACACATTAGTCTGGTATACAGTGAGGTTAGAAATATTGAAAAATCAATTTAAATGTTTTAAAAGTAAACAAATGTGTTTGATATCCAAAATGAACTAAAAAATATCCAACCATTGTTAAAACATAAGAAAATGATATTTTATTAATTTTTTACGAGTAAGAACTTAGAACACATCAATCTGATGTTTGATGTGCTCAGAATAACCAAAAAAATTTGTAAGGATATTAGAGTCTTTAAAATGTACATCAAAAGGTCAAAACTAGAAAAAGAAAAAAATGATTTCTAAAGTAATAGTAAAATTATATTTTAATAATACTTGACATGTATGAAATACAAGACATTAATCTGATGTTTGGTGTGCTCGAAACTACAAAAAATGATTTGAAGATATAAAAGTTTTTAAAATCTCTCATCACTAAGTCAAAACCTAGAAAAAAATCTCAATTTATTGTGAAATTTTATAAAAAATAAACTTTGAGTAATTTTTGAAGTTTATAAATTTAAGACATATCAATTTGATATCCTCTGAGATCGGAATGAATAAAGTATGTTTTTAAATATATAAAATTATTTAAAACCATGCATCAAAGGGTCAAAACATAGAAAAAAATAAGATCATCATTAAATTATAATAAAATGTTAATTTAATAACTTTCAATTTGTATGAATAGATTACATGTCAATATGATGTTTTTTATTCTTGAAATTTATGAAACCCCATATTTTTAAGATATAAAAGTAATTAAAATCCTGCTTTCGGAGTTCAAAACCTAGAAAATGATCTTAGAACATCATGAAATACAAGGAAAATGAACATCAAGTAATGTTTGGCATATAAAAATAGACATCATGTCAATATGATTTTAAGTAATGTGGCAATTACTAAAAAGGAATTTTAAAAAAAATTACTGTCTAAAACCTTTTTTTTAATCATTAAAACATAGAGATCAATATAAATTCATCATGAGGTCTTCTTATAATGATATTGTAATAATTTTTGAAATATATGAATAGACATAACATCAATCCAATGTCTGGTGTGCTTAGATTACTAAATAATCATATTTTAAAAATATAAAAGTCTTTAAAATAGTCATCAGAGGATCAAAACCTAAAAACTATCTTAGGTCATCATGAAATATTATGAATATTATTTATGAGTATTTTTTTGTATATAAATATAAATCATATTAATATGACATTTAGTGAGGTCTGAATGACCAAAAAAGTATTTTTAATGTGTTAAAAGTCTAAAATGTGTGCTTAAGGTTCAAAACATAGAAAATTTCATCTGATCATTGTGAAAACATAGAGAATAATCTATTAATAGTTTTTTTACATATACACATAGATAAAATTTCAATATGATATCAAGTGTTCCTGGAATGACTGAATAAGAAACTTTTAAAGACATAAAAGTCATTAAAATCATGGTCAGAGGGTTAAATCCTAGAAAATGATCTCAGATCACCATGAAATGTTATGAACATAAACATTGAGTAGTATTTGAAATGTAGAGATATACATCCCATCATTTTAGCATCTAGTGAGATTTAAATGACTGATAAATAAGTTTTAATGTTTCAAAAATCTTAAATGTGCATTTAATAATCAAAACATAGTAAAGTATATCAAATCCTTTTGAAAACTTATTAAAATGATATTTTAATAATTTTTTATGTATATGAATAGAGAACATATAAAACTGATATTTGATGTACTTGGAATGATGAAAATTTTATTTTTTCAATATATATATATATATATAAGTACTTAAAAACTTGCATCACAGGGTCAAAACCTAGAAAATAACATCAGTTCATCATGAAATCATAGTAAATTGATTTTTTTTTAAAAATATGTATAAAATTATACAACACACCTATCTAACATCTGGTGTGATCAAAATGACTAAAAAATCAGATTTTTAAGAAATAAAAGTCTTTAAAATCACATATTATAGTATCAAAACATAAAAAAATCTTGTATCACCATGAAACCTTTGGGAAATGATTTTTGAGTAATTCGTTATGTGTAACAATAGATGACACAACATTATAACATCTACTTTTCTTATAATGACCAAAAGTGTGTTTTTAATGATATAAAAGTTTTTAAAAACATCTATTAGAGAGTCAAAACATATAAAATGAAATAGAATCTTTATAAAATCAAAGGAAAAAAATATTTTAATAATTTTTGTTTTATAATAATATACCACATGTCAATATAAAATATAGTGTGTTAAATATGCTTGTAAAAATAGATTTTAAAAATAGAAAAGTATTAAAAAACATGTGTCAAAAGGAAAAAACCTTGAAAAATATCTTAGATTATCATAAAATATTAGTACAATCAACATTGAGTAATTTTTAATGTGACAAACCAACTTAGTTCAACCTAACACATCATCTGATCTCTCTCGCCCCAAGGATAAACATTAGAGTATGCATAAAAAATCCATTACTAAAATAAAAGCATGCTATAATTAGTGAAATGTAGCATACAATCATTCAAACTCAAAGCATTCAAAAGAACATGAATGTTAATTTACTACTAGTCCAACCACATATATAAAATTAACAATCTAAAAAAATCATTGGGCTCCACTACCAACTCTGTGTTAAACCACATACTCATTCTCTATGACTCTCAGGTTAGGCCAGCCTGATTCTGAGACTCCACACAAGTAGCTCCACTCGATCAATATATCGTGGGAATCATCCCCATCCATCACACAACCTATGCTCCAAACTAAAAATAAGACATCTTATCTACATGAACACCAATGTGCATGTATAGGGGTGACAGATAAATCTCAATAGTCTACCCCCAATGGTGAACCTATAATCTATTATCATAATAAGTGTAGGCACACATGATATTCCCATCCTAGTAAATATCTAAAAATAACTGACATAAAAATAAAATATGTATAAAAAGGGAGCTACAAAAGACAATGAAATATCCAACTGTAGATTCTATTCTGACACTTGAGGTAAATCTACCACTTCTCTGACCCATGTTAGAGGATATATAGAATGTCTACCACCCTGCCACATGACATTAGGCATATCTTCCAGATCTAAATAGAATATCCAAGACATTTAAATATAGAGGCATTAATTTCATACCCCATGGGTGTGACCATGGAAATCCACACAAAAACATGCCTCTACTAGGATCTAGTTCTATAATGGAATGATCCAAACATGCGATATATATCCCCTCCACATACCTTAGAAACTGTCATGTCCAAAAATTCCAAAAGAAATCGGACCCCAACATAGACCGGAATTATATACCACTCTATGGACTTCATCAACATGGACCTGATAGATGCACTTTCCAATGGGATCCATACATAGAACCAGGTGCATAATAGCATCCACAACAAATTTCTACCCTCTGGACAAGGTTCATAATCAACTATAGGGGGGTTCACTCATTCATATCATCCATTATCTCCCTAAGTATATCTGACCATATCCAGCCACTGGAGGAGAAAACAATATCAAAACTTAGGTCCAAATCCCAATCCATTATATCCCAAGGGTCTCCTCCTCAAACCAAAGTCCTAACTAAAAACTTCCTCAAACATTACAACTAATAGCCAACCAAACATAGGTTGATCCAACTCTCAAAACCACCATCCAAACATCAAATCTAGAATTACCAATAATTTCTTAGAAAATAAAGAATAGGTCTCTCTCAGTCCCCTAGATCTCTTAATCCATTAAAAATCCACTATATTCTCTCACTGACCCTCCTTAGGACAAAACCAAAACTCAGATATCTCATGTTCCCTAAGGTCACAACATAAAGAAACGTCTTATTAGGGACTCCCCTATTGAACCCAATCTCTCGATCTATGAATTTAAAATGATTTTCAACCCTCCCAAAGGTCATATAAAGAGTAGTAAATCTTATAAGGGTTTTATCTATCTCATCCAAATCATGGTACATGTATAGTGTATAAATATCCTAAATGGCCCTCAGTGGCCTCTAACTGATCCTCGATCAACAATTCACCCAAAGTATCTTTCAAAAACACAAGAATTACTATAAGTGAATACCCAATGATCTTAGTAAAAACATCAAAAATAGTAAACCAACAATTTATCCTAAAAAATGAAACCTTGAGGAAAATCCCATGAAAAAAAAATTATCTGATCATCTCGAAAAACAACCCATCCTTGGGAACTAACTCAACCACAAGGGAATCTAAAGAAACATTATACCACTCATGAATTCTCAACTACCAACTAAGGTATTCACTGATAACTTGCTAAAAAATCAATACAAAATGGAATCCTCAAGATTCCCTCAACCCATTTTAACAACACAATAGTGCTCGGATGTAACCGACATCCCATAGTGTCAACCCAACCAAAAAGATCCAATAGATATAACCTAGATTGATCAGTTCTGAAATCAATGGAAAATACAAGATATACTCAAAGATACTACTTGATCCCACCTTATGGGATCCATCTGAAATAACCATAAGCAAAATTATCCTAGAATCCACAATCCATATAAAATAATGAGCTCACAACCCTCACTCAGGCCTCACAACTCATAACCAAACACACTAGAGGATTATAAAACTAAACCTTAATTAAATACTCCAAAAAACTCTCCCTCAATCCAAAAATCTATCCACATGGCCTCTAAACACCAAAAGGGTACCACCATTGTTATTTACTCTTAAAAATTTATGGAATGGAATCCTCTTTTATCTAATTCTAACTATAGGGTGAAGAATAAGAAAAACTCACCAAGGGAGGAAAATTACATGGTGTGTGATTCGGGTACACATCATGTAACCCCAAGGGTCCTCCTATGGCATATTCCTTAGGCCACTCAGTGTGTACTTTTCCAAATTACAAGGCATGTATTCCCTCTACATGATATGTACCCTTCATTAGGTGCTTGCCCATGTACCTCATCCCTACTAGGCTTGTAAAATGTCTAACTACATGACATGCTACCTTGGTACATGGTGTGTAATCCCATATGGGGTGCTTTTCCATGTACCCCACATGGGGTCTGGCTAAGCATAGTACATGGTCATTGGCCATGTGCCTCACTCAGGCTCTGTTCGTGTACCCTACATGGCCAAGTTCCCAGAAATAGGTTCTCTAGTTGAGCCCCTAGGCACACCCCAAGTTTCCACAACATGGAATGCACTCCCAAGTATAAGAATTGTAGTCCCAAAACTAAATATTCCTAAAATATGAAGATCACACTACATGTGTTCCTTGGACCACATGTCCTGTATATGAGTTCTCCCCAATAGAAAACCCCCAAATCTGACTGAAACCACTGTTTATACTAGATTAATCCTATATCAACCCATAATGGGTCACCAAAAACCTATATAAGGAATTAAAACTTAATAAACTATTCAATGGGGGTTGGGGTAGAAAAAATAAAATTATTCTTCCTTGGAGTGGAAACCACTGATGCTTTGCACCGAATCAGCACTACGCACCAGCCAAGCCTCAATCATACTTTGGACGAGCTCCCTGGGTGGTGCCTCCTCCTCCCTCTCCCTCTTATCTACCTATCCCTCTCTCGTCTGTGCAACACCAAATCCCCCAGGGGAATGCATAGGAAGAAAAGGTAAAAAGATAGAAAAAAATTAAAAAAATATATTAAAATGAAAAGAGAAGAATGTGGGTTTGGCCCCAACCCCAGTGTCCACAGTGGGTTCATTCCTTGTCTAGGATAAACCCCTGAATAGA
Source organism: Viscum album (assembly GCA_963277665.1). NCBI lineage: Eukaryota > Viridiplantae > Streptophyta > Magnoliopsida > Santalales > Viscaceae > Viscum > Viscum album. The sequence continues at coordinate 111,653,675 of OY728139.1, read as the reverse complement.
GACTCAAATATGAAGATATAATCTCTATTCAATGATCTATTTAAAAGATATCACTGGATGAACATGTTTCAATAAATTAATATTTAATTAATTAAATACTTAATATTCTATGAGAATTTAAAGGGTTCAAATTTTTACTAAACAATTTTATTAGGATAAACACCATATTATAGAACCAATAGAGTGTTTGGAAAAATTATTCTAGATCATACCATAGGATAATTTACCATTTTACCCCTAAAACACTTTTGGAAACAAAATTTTCAAATTTATCCAGATTTTCACAATCCTTGAAAATGTGAGGCCTCACAAAATCCCCACTATAAATGATTCTCCCCCTCAAGAACCATCAGTAGTTAACTAGTAGCCATGATCACACCAAATCATTAGCCTAATTGATGTTATCTCAACCATATAAAAACCAATCTTACAGCATCTATAACTCTCTCCCAACATTAGATACAATCAACCATATATGATCTAACGATCCCCACCATAGGATTATCCTTATCATCTTCCTACTACCCAAATGTCAAACCACATGGCCCATGATACATCCATCACTGAACTCAATGGATAGACGTAGCCAAACCACTCACACCTGAGAACCAATATGAAATCCCACAACAACAAATGTTCATTCCTAACTTACCTAGAACATCAACCTTCACACTCCAAAAAACAACTTAAAATAAGTTTCATGGCCTCCAATATCCTATGGTGTTCTCTCCATCATAAGTATTTCCTTAAATCGCTCTCAAAAGTGAAATAACACTCATTATCATACAGGACAACTTCTAATGAAACTAATCTAATGCACCTAAAATCACTATCCATGATCCTAACGTAGGTCAGTTCCAACAAATATTAGTACCCTCAGCACTTCTATTCAAAAATGAGGCATCTCCCTCATACCATGATCAACCAAGCAACCACTCTCCACTCAGTTATCACTCCAAACTCACAATCCTCCATCAATACTCACACTGCGCCACCCCAAGTTAAATAAAAAATAATAAGGGATAGGTATCCATACAATCATTCCCTCTCAAGTTATCCATAAGAATGAGGGAACTCCCTAAAGTCCACTTCTCAACAACCAATAATCCTCATGCCTAACCACACCTTAGAGATAACAGACCTCAATGACCCCACTAAGGAAGAACAATCATGTCCACCCAAGCTACCAGTGATAGTAGGTACATGGAATCACCGTACAACCCATTAGTTAACACCTAGAAATAATTGCTCCCTCCAAAGAAACATGAACTAGGTAATTTCAGAGAACCACAATCTTAGGGAATCTAAAGCCTAATCCAAACATCTCTATGGCATATTTTCCCACATTGATCCACCAACAGGGCACTCAGATCCAATTATGAACCCACAAGTGTCTCCATGCATCCCTTAAATAAGGAACTACATCTTCATCACCAGTTTATCTCTCATCAAAAGGTTTACATGAACTGTCATCAGAAAAAGAAAAAAACATGTGGCTTAGTTGATTATAGTTCCACTAAAGGGTTATATACAATCCTTTATATAGGTCATTGGAGGAACTTTAAACAAATGAACCTACATTGTCAGTGAAAACACCACAGACAATAATATATCAAATTAATCTTATATGCCAAGAATAATAATTGAATATTGGCCTCTTTCCCATGGTCCCAGAACCAAAAACCATATAAATCAAGGGTATCACACTGGATGAAATTGCAGAACCATAAAAAATGAAACCAAGAACAGAAAACCCATGTACTAGAAATGTATACTTCCTATTGAAAAATGTGTTCACAACACACCAATATGATATCTATCATATGTTACAAAACATTCATATACCAATAGTCTACCAACTACCTAGATCATAAAACTATACTCTTGTTATACCATTTTTGTAATTAACTAGCCCAAGCCGACCTCACATGTCACCCGATTTGGATCACCAAAAGCCTCAAGTGTGCATCCCCATCAGGCTCAAATGCCAACTCTGAGTCAATCTATATACCTAGTCTCCATGACTCTCGAGCTGCACCAAACCAATCCTAAGACTCCACACAAGAAACTCTGCTCAATCAAGCAACACTAGGCCTCATCCCCATCCATCATGAAACATGTGTTCCAACATAAAATCAGATATCAAGTCTTCTTACACACTGAGGTACACATAAAAGGGTGAAAAATAAATATTAGTAGGTCTCCCCTAATAGTGAACATATGATCTATTTTCATGAAAACTTCATGCACACATTATAGGCATATCCTAGTCGAAATATAATAATAGATCGCATAAAAAGAAAAGTCAAATAAAAAGGGGTCTATAAGAAACAATAAAAATAGCCAAACATGAGTTCTAGTCTGACACCCAAGGTAAATCAATCCATTCTCTTCCTTGTGTAAGAGGATTTATAGCATGTTTTTTACCCCTCCACACAACATCGTGAACTTCTTCAAGATCTACATAGGATCTCCAAGATGTATTAACACAGAGGAATGAATGTCAAACCCTAGGGTGTAACCATGGGAATCCACACAACAACTCACATATACTAGGATCTAGGAAACTAATTGAATGATTTGAAATGGAGGTAGATCTCCCCTCTACACATCTAAGATATTGTAATGTCTCATAAGTCCTATAGAAAAAATAATCCTCCAACATGGACCCAACAAATACATTTCCCTATGGGAACCATCCATATGGATCTGAGGGATGAATTTCCCTATAGGATCTATACATGAAACTATTAGCACAACATCATCCATGGAAAATATCTACCCTCTTTTTAGGGTGAATACTCAACCATAGGGGTGCACTCATCTATATTTTCCATGAGATACCTAAGTATTTATAACCAAATCTATCCAATGTAGGAGAGAACCAAATCAAAAAAAGGGTCAAGGCCTAATCCATGATATCCTAAGGGTCTCTACTTAAAACCAAAGTCCTTATAAGAAACTAACTAAAACATCATGTCCAGAGGCCAACCAAACATGGGACGTTCAAACTCACAAACCCACCATCCAAAAAGATTATCTAGAAACTATGGCCATCTCTCATCCAACAAATCATGGGGGTCTCCTGATCCCCTGGATATCATCATCCATCAAATAGACACCACAATATCTCATCGAACCTCCTTAGGTTTAAACCAAAACTCAAGTCTCCCACAATCCCCAGGGTCAAAACATAAAGTGACATCCTTCTAGGAACTCCCCAGTTGCACCCAAGATCTTGAAATACCTCTTTAAACAATCCAAAACTGGACTAAAGATCATATAAAGTGTATTACACCCTATGATGGGTTCCTCTATCTCATCTAAAGGACAGGACATGCCTAGTGCAGAAACATCCCAAATGGTTCTTAGTGGCATCCAAATTATCCTTGGTCAACAATGTTCCCAAAGGAGAAACCAAAATCACAAGAACACCTATAAGGGAATTCTCAATAATCCTTGTGAGTAACTCAAAAAGTAGGTAACCTGTAGGGAATCTTAGAATGAAAAATCCTGAGGGAAAATCCCATACAGGAAAACCTCATCTAGCCTTCCAAGAAAACAACCCATCCTTGGGAACTAACTCAACCACAAATAAACACCATGCCACTCAAGAATTTTCAACTACCTACTATGGAATACACTAATCACTTGATCTGAAACCATCCCACAATTGAATCCTCAAGCGTCACTCAAACTCATTTCAATAACACAATGGCAGCCGGCCATACCCACTATCCCACGAAATCAACCCAGCCTGAAGGCTCCAATAGCACTATCCTTGAGGAACTACTTTTGACATCTAAGGAAAATACAATGTCTCTTCATATATACTACTCAATTCCACCTTCCATGATCCATCCAAAATAAAATCAGAAAAACCATCATGGTATCCACAATCCATACCTAATAATGAGCTCACAACCCTCACCTAGGCCTAACATCTCACAACCTATCCAACTAGAGAATTATGAAACCAAACCAGAAAGAAATACTTCTGAAAACACTCACTCAATCCAAAAATCCAATCATATATCCTCTAAATAGTGAAAGTATACCACTACTATTATCTATATAGAGAACACTCAAAATGGACTCCTATTATGTATAATTATGACTCTAAAGTGGAAACAAGCAAAACACACTAAGGAAGAAAAAGTAAATTGTGTGTACTTTAGTTACATGGCATGTACCCCCAAGGGTCCCCTTAGGTAGTGTACCTTAGGCCACATCAAATTTATTTTTACAAAGTACATGGCATGTATGCGTTACACACAGCTTGTACCCTATGTAGGGTACTTTACCATGTACCTCATCCCCACTTGGTGTGTAAAACTATAGACTAACCAACATGCTACCTAGGTACACTACATGTACCCCCACATGGGGTTCTAATCCATAGACCCCACATGGGGTATATATAATCACAATACATGGACATTGGATATATGCCTCACCTAAGCTCTATTTGTGCACTCCACATGTCCAAGAGCTCCAAGACAGAGCATCTGGTCGAGCCCCCAACTTCACCCCGAGTCATCACTACATATCATATACTCCCAATTACACAGTGTATAGTCCCAAAACTACGTCTTACCTGAACATAAATAACACATGACATGTTTTCCCAAAACCACATGTTATGTACATGGGTACTCCCAAATGGAAAATCCCTAAAACAGCCCAAACCCCTATTTCTCCCTAATTAATCCAAGATCAACCCTAAAGGGGATACCCAAAAACCCATTTAATGAATTAAAAATTAAAAAAAATCATATCAGGTAAAAACATTAAAAACAACCAACTTCCTGGAAAAATTCACAATTGATTCACAAAAGATCTGCGCCACACACCCACTGATCCTCGATCTACCTCCAAATGAGCTCCCTAGGTGGAACCTCCTCCTCCCTCTCCCTCTTATCCCCCTCTCCCTATCTTATTCATGTGACACCAAATCCCTAATGGGAGTTCATAGGAACAAAATGTAAATGTGAGAAAAGAAAAGGTGAAAAAAGAAAAATAAAAGAAAAAAGAACAAAAGGGTCCCAAACCTAGGTTCGGTGCCTACTATGGTTTTATTCCTCACCTAAGAAAAATCCCTTGATCTGAAATGAACCATAGATAAAAAATATATATCCAATTATCCATTTAAAATATATCACCAAATGAACACGTGTGAATAAATTAGTATTTAATTGATTAAATATAAAATATTCTCTAAAAATTAGAACGACCCATATTTTTACTAAATTCTTATTCTAGGGGAAAAACCCTATTCTAGGACTAAAAAAGTGGTCAGAAAAAATATTTAAGATCCTATTATAGGATAATTTACCATTTTTTCCCTAAAAAACTTCTTGGAACAAAATGTGAAAATTTCTCCTGATTTTCACAACTTGTGACAACATAAGGGATCATAGTTAAGATACAAGAATAAATAAAATATAAATAAAACATTTGGTTCTACTAGAATGATTGAAAAATTATTTTTAAAGTTTTAAATTTCAAAAACATATGATTTATAGTAAAAACATTGAAAAAAATATTGAATCATTGTGAATAATTAGGAAAATGGTATTTTAATAATTTTTGGTTTATATGAATATATGATACATCAATATGAAATTTGGTGTGCTCAAAACGATTAAATAATCAAATTTAAAATATATAAAAGTCTTTAAAATTTCACATCAAAGGGTCAAAATCTATAAAAATATCACAATCATCATAAAATATTAAGAAAACAAATTTTCATTATGTTTTGATGTTTTGGAATGGACACCACATCAATCAAATGACTAATTTTCTCTAAATGGTCAAAAAATAAATTTTACCATTTTATATGTCTAACACCCATGTTTAATAGTCAAAAAATTTAAAATGACATTAGTTCATCATAAAATATTAGAATAAGTATATTTTAATAATCCTCGATTTTTATGAATATATTACATATCATTCTGTTGTATGATGTACTCAAAATGATGAAAAGTGTGCTTCTAAAGATATTAAAATCTTTAAAAACGTGTATCATAAGGTAAAAACCTATAAAATGGAATTAGATCATAGTTAAATCCTATGTAAATTATCTTTTAATAATCTTTGATTTTTTATGAACATATGACACCTAAATCTAGAATTCAATAAGGTTTTAATGAGAGAAAAATAGATTTTAAAGATGTAAGTCTTTAAAATTTCATGTATAATGGTAAAAACATAGTAAAAAATCTCTAATCATCATTAAATATTAATTAAATGATCTATTAATAATTTTTTATGTTTTAAAATAGATGTAACATGAATTTGACATCCAGATTTCTTATAATGACCAAAAAATAGTTTTATTATTTTAAAAGTAAAAAACATGTGTTTAATTATCAAAACAATGATAATGACTATGAATTAATGTGAAATTTTTAGAGAATTATAATTGATTAATTTTTTACATGAATTAATAGGTGACTTTTTTCAATGATATGTGGTGAATTATAAATGATTGAAAAATAATTTTTTAAATATATAAATTTCTTTAAAATAAAGCATTGGTGGGTCAAAACCTAATAAATGATCTTGGATAATTTTGAAATCATAATAAAATAGCATCAAGTAATTTTTGACATATAGGAACATATAAAACATAAATATTAGATTTATTTTTCTTAGAATGTCCAAGAAAAAACATTAATATTTTATATGTCTAAAATATGCATTTAACGATCAAAATATAATAAATGACCAAAAATTGATGTGAATCCATTCCAAAATTATTGTTTAATAAATTTTGACATGTGTAAATAGAAAACAAATAAATATGATGTGAAGTTAGTTCATAAGTACTGAAAAATCAATTTTAGAGTAAGAAATTATTAAAGATAAGAAATACATTAAAAACAAGAAAATAACAACTATTTTTTTAATTATACCATTTTTTACTTTAAATAATAATTTTAATTATAATTATTAGTATTTTTTATTTGTTAAACTATTTTAATTTACTTTAAATTTATTTTAATTTAAATTTTGAGATGATGTGTGTGGAATTCAAACAATTTTATTGAGGTTAGTTTTAATATTATTTTATAATTTATTAAATATATTTTTATATTGCTGGAATACATTCAAATTTAAAATTATTTTTGGTATTTGTTTCTTATTTTTATAATAGATATTACAAAGGTATATTTCATGTAAATTTTAAAAAAACTATACAGAAACTACCACATGGAGGTCACTATAGCTTCCAGTGACAAGGCCTACAGTGACTGACATCTGGAAAGTACGATAGACTATTTTGGTTCATCATGTAATGATGGTCAAATGGTGGTCATTATAGGCTATAGTAACCGAGCAATAAGGACCCTCAGATTTGGCCATTGATTATCCACTATAGAACATTAACAATCACTTTTAGTGTTCGTTAGTGGATCTTTATGTAGTAGTGTTTCATCATAAGTTGAAAGGAAAAGGTGGGAATTATAGCATCCAGGAGAGGGATATTATGAATATCAATGACCATTGTCTTGAAGTATTTAGGGTGGATTTATATATACTAGCATATAAAACTTCCAAAAAAATATATCATGTGTAAATCAGGGGAGGGGTGATGGTTGATTGGGAATACTAAATTTCTCTATATAAATTTTAAGGATATCTATTAGATCTTCCCTATTTCCTCAAAAATTGAGTTTCAAATGTAATTTTTCTAGAATAATAAAAAATGTGTTTTTAATATTAAAAAAATTACTATTTTATTAACATTTATTCATGTTTTATAAATCCTCAAACAAACGTATATTGTCATTAAACTTTAGTACATCAATATATGATTCATTTATGACCTGTAATAATAACCCACACATCAATATGATGTTTGATGCACCTATAATGATTAAAAATATTTTTTAACTTCTATAAAAATTTATAAAATGATCAAAATTGAGGGAATGATATTGGAATTTTATAATAATTTATGAAAATGATTTTCAATTCATTTGTGACCTATATAAAAACAACATGTTAAACCAATGTGTGATTTTTTTGAAATAATAAAAAGTTTTCTTTAATTATTAAAAATATTTATGGTTCTACAAACATATTTCCAGTATTAAAAACTCATGAAGTGATTTCATACTATCACTAAACTTTAGGATGATTATCTTTGATCCCATTATTATTCAAAGGAAAAACCCACACAACAATATGATATTCAATGTGACTAGAATGATTAAAATTACATTTTTAAGTTATACAAACATTTATAAAATGAGTAAAACTGAGCAACAAACATCAAAATGTTATAAAATTTTAGGACAATAATCATTGATTCATTTTTTACCCAAAGGAAAATAATATGTGTTAAACCAATGTGTGATTTTTCTGAAATGATACTAAGTGTATTTTTACTATTAAAATATATATAATATTAATACAACATGATTCATACACTAATATATTTTAGAAAATCTTATATTATCATTAAACATTATGATAAGGTTGTTTGATTCATTTATGACTTGTACAAAAAATCCATACATCAATCTTTTGTGAAATGTGATTATAATGATTAAAATATCATTTTTTAAGTTCATTAAATATTCCTCAAAAAATCAAAACTGAGTGAATGATATTAGAATATCTTAAATATTTATGAAAATAATTTTTAATTCCATTTTGATGTGTATAAAAAACTACACATTAAACTGACATTTAATTTGTTTGGAATGAAAAAATAATATAATAAAAGGCATTTTATTTCTATAAATAAGCATAAAATTATCAAAACTAAGTAAATGGACTTGTATTTAGGTATTTTTAATTGGTTGGACCATGGTAGAGTGAGTCAAAACCATATAGATCACGCCTAAAAAATGTTTGGTCTATTTTCCCCTGGACTGAAGTCCTTATTTTTTTATTTTATCATAAGACTTCTTTTTTTAACATGGTTGAGAGGGAACCCTTACCTAATGTCCTAGAGGCCCAGAGTCCTTGTATGATACAGGGATAGAAGACCTAGACTCTGGCCCAAATACCTATATAGAATCATAAAGACCCACACCATAATAGACCCTTCTAGTCTTCCTACTAACCATCTATAGAAGACTATCACCCTTGATTTCCCATTAGTATTTTAGCATCACTTCCCTATGCATAAGTTTTAATATTGTGAGAATTAGTAAGTTTAAACTTTTTATTTTTAAATAAATATTTAATAGTATAATTTTAATTTATTTATTTTTATTTTGGGATGAATTTAAGTATTCAATAGTGAAATTATATTTATTTTAGATGTATTATGAGTATCCTCCCATTTAAAACAGAATTGTTTACAATTACAGCATATAAAAAATATGTGTTTAGATGTTCACTAAATAATTTAAAAATATCTGATTTATTATTATAATTCTACATCATTATTTATAAATATAAATAATAATATCTTTTGAAGTTATTTCATAAATTATAATTCATTCTTAATAAAAGTTCATTTCAAGTGAAAGTAATTATTAATCACATAAATTAACTTTTATTTTGTTACAAAATTTTTAGTTTTGATTAAAATAAAAAACCTTATGTTTTTAAAACTATTAATTTTGAATATATTTTTATTATTCAAGAAATAATATAAACATGGACATTTATTGAAACATAACATCATTATGAAATTTATAATTTAATCAAAAAGTTATTTATAACATATGGGTAATATGTTAATTTGTAACTTAGAACATATTTAATAATACATTATGAAAATAAAATTTTATAGTATTAATTATAAATTATCTGGATGGACTATTATAAATGTATGTTTTAGTAATAAATCAATATCATGAAATATTAAATATTTTTAAGATACATGTGAAATATATTAATAATATTAATGGAATGTATAAATATTAATGGATTATAAGATTTTTAGAGTTATAGAATTGAATACTTAAAATTTTTATTCTACATAAAAATGAATTTTATATACCTGTGTAAAGGTAGATTTCCAATAGCACAACTCGTGTAAAGGTAATCTAGTTTTGTTATTGGTTGCTTAAGGGTATGTTGTGCTCATGTAAAGGTGATATTTCTAGCACTTATCTCATGTAAGGTTCGTCTCTTCATGCATAGATTCAAGCCCAAGTATATGTAAAGGTAACTCATGAGTCCCATATGCAACATAAAGGTAGAACAATCGCTACATAAGGGTAAGCTGAGGATTATTCTACTCACATAAATGTACACCTGAGTTGTGTAATGTCCAGGGCTACTACATAAGGGTACAAACCTGACTCATTTAAGGGTAACACACCAAATAAATGTGATACATAAATGTATCCCACACTTTATCAATGTTACTTAAGGGTAAAAAAACACTTATATAAGGGAAAACTATATGATATAGACCTTGTGTAAGGGTATCCAAAACATCACATAAGGGTAAAGGAAAAGACAAAAGGCTTATATAAGGGTTAACCTGAGAACAAAAGGATTATGTAACCATACATGAAACTTATCTAAGGGTAAATAAAAAGAACCAACTCTTTCATAGGGGTACCCAAAACTCATGTATGGGTAAAACAACCTCACATAAAGGTAATATTCATCTCGCATAAAGGTAAAGTCATATAAAGGTAATCACACACTCTTAAAATTTAAACATACTATAATTTCATATTCTTCCTTGTATTAGAATCTATAGATTAAATCAAGGATTATATATATTTAATATTTTATTATCATATCAGTTTACATGTTCATTTTGTTGAAAAAGAAGATCAAATTAGTTAAACATGACAAAAATATAAACATTAGCATTTATAAAACCTTATTTTACTCATCAGTATGCTTTTTAAGATAGTAATAAATCGACCAACCTAAAAGAAAAAAGTTTGGAAGCTTATGAATTATTAAATAGGATAGTTGGACATTGAAAATCTTATCATGATCATGGAAGTAATATTTTATATAAGAATCACTGTAAATGATATTATATTAAATTTCTAGAAAATTAGTATATTGGGAACTAGTATTTAATATACATAATATTTAATTATAGATATACATTAAGGGGTGTCTAATTAAATATAACCTTTAATCCAATTACAGACTATCTTAAGGTTCATATAGATAGAATATGAGGGTATAGAAGACTCTGACCATAGGAATTATCTCTGAAGAAGGGAATTTATAGAAGAGTAATGGGTTTCTATCAAAGAAATCCTTAGGAATAAAACAAATAAACTATAAGTATTAAGGTAATGGAAAAATTATTTTATTAAATTTACATTTTCCAAAAACCCTTTCTTGTAAGGGAATTCTTTTTTAAAACTCTTATTTTATGGTTCGCAAAACCCTTATTATAAGGTAGAAAATTTATTTTTTATTTCTATTTTCCAAAATTATTTCTTGTAAGGGGATATGATTCTAAATTTTTTTATGATTTCAAGGTAAAACCTTATTATATGGGGAAATATTTTCCATTAAATCTCTATTCACATGGAATATTATTTTGAGAATTTTTTTAAAAATTCATTCTTCAAAAATTGTCCTTGTACTCTATATTTACTTCTTAAAATTCCCATTTTAAAGTTTACAAGTCATTTTAAGGAAATTTTGATTTCTAATCTCAAATACGGTTTCATAGTTTTAAGAAAATTATTTTATATATTAAATACTCTTTTAATTTAAAGGATGTTAATAATGGTTACATGTATTTTATTTCTATGCACTATATTTATCATTGATATTCCATATATGTTATGAAAATAATATTTTTATTTTTAATTTATAATTTCTACCCTTGAATATTTTATTACTTATAATATTTATGAATGAATATACTTCAATTAAGGTAACTTTAGTTATTTTTATTAGAGATGTAATTATTTTCCTCATATAAAATAAATTAAACATATATTAAGTTTTTGAAAGGTTATTTTAATGGATTTATAATGAGAAGGGAAATATTTACAAAAATACTTTATTTAAAATTATACACATGGGTATTGATTATGATGATGAGGAATAGGGATTAAACCCATAACCTCAAAGGGGACTTTGTCCTAAAAGTGATATTTAGACCTTCAGTATTGTTATTGACCACAATGTTTTTTTAAAGTTTTTCAAGTATAATTAAATTATATAAAAATATTTTATTTTAAAAAGTAAAATTTTAAAGTTTTAAAAAGGGAAATATAGATTTATTTCAATATATATTGGTTTTTAAATAAAATGGATTTTTAGGATAATATGTATTTTTAACAAAAGTCTTAAAAATGATCACTTATTGATTTTAAAGACCCTAAATTGTTATTTAGGGAAATATTATTTTTTATATCAATTGTTTTATATTTGATATAAAATGAATTGTTTTTTAAATAACATTTTAAAAGATAAAGGAATTTTCCTCTTTTTTTAAATCCCCTTACTGAGAAATGTTTTTCTCTCCCTATGTTTTAAAATTATTTTCACAAGTATAGTGATGAGTTGAAGATAAATGGTGATTAGTATCGATTAAGAGTCTACCTCAAGTGAATCTAGATAATAGTTCATAGAATTTTGTATAAACTCTGATTTATATTTTGATTTTTTAATCTTTAAAATCTATAGACCAAAAAGATCCGCAAATTTTATATTTTTCTATTATTATTTTAAATATATATATATATACATTGTTTATAACACTGGATCTGGGAGTGTGGGCATTGGAATATCACATTTGATATCAGATAAAATGTTTAGATAACATTGAATATTATAATGATACTAGTTAAGTATAGTTTTTTCTTATTATAATTTTAGAGATGATTTTTTAATTAATTGATGATAGTTTTGGTTAATGATAAATCTAATGATCCTAGTTTTCATAATTTTGAGAGATATTTATGAAAATATAACCCTTGGGTTTAGTATGTGTTTTAGTGAAGGGTTTATTTGAGGAATAACATTTTTTATTTTATAGACTTAAGTTTAAATGTTTGGTAACCTTTAAGGTTTATATGATCTTTAATGTTGAGTTTAGTGTGGTTAATAAGGTAAATAAAAATTTATTTGGGTAAATAAAATTGTGAGGTTGTAATTTCTTTATGTGGTAGAAAGTAATATCCTAAGATTTATTATGTATAACAGTTTTACTTTTAAATAAAATTTTAAGGGTATAATATTGATTAGATTATTTTGATTTTGGGATGAATGTAAATATTTAGTAGTGAAATAATATTTTTTAAGATGTATTATTGGTATCATCCCTTTTAAAATAGAATTGTTTAAAATTAAATAGTATAAAAAATATGTGTTTAGATATTCACTCGATATTTTAAAAAGATGTGATTTATTATCATAATTATACATCATTATTTATAAGTATAAATAATAATCTATTTTAAAGTTATTTTTTAAAATATAAGTAATTCTTGATAAAAGTTCATTTCAAGTGCACGTGATTACTAATCACATAAAAGTGATTTTAATTTATTTCGAAATTTATAGATTTTATTAAAAAGAAAAACCTTATGTTTTTAACACTATTATTTTTTAATATATTTTTATTATTCAACAAATAATTTATACATAGAAGTTTATTGAAACATAACATCATTAAGAAATTTATAATTTAATCAAAAATATTTTTATAACATATGTGTAATATGTTAATTTGTAACATAGAACTTATTTAATAATACATTATGAAAATAAATGTTTATAATATTAGTTATAAATTATTTATATTGACTATGAAAAATATAAGTTTTACCAATAAATTAATATCTTGAAATACTAACTATATATAAGATACATAATAAATATATTAATAATGTAAATGTATTATATGAATATTAATGTATTATAGGAGTATTAAAATTATTGAATTTAATACGTAAAAATGTTATTAATTATATGAATGACTTTTACATATCTGTATAATGGTATATTTCAATTAACACAACTCACGTAAAGGTAATATGGTTTTGTTACTAGCTACGTAAGGGTTGATGTTCTCACATAAAGGTAGGATCTTCAGTGCTCCTCTCACATAAGGGCCATCTCTTCATGCGAAAAGGTAATCCCATGCATATTTATGGGTAACAGGTGAGTCTCGTACACTACATAAAGGTAGCACAACCGCTATGTAAGGGTAACCTGAGGATCCTTCTACTCATGTAAGGGTGAACCTGAGTTGCCTAAGGGTCAAGACCACTATGTAAGGATACCAACCTGACTCATGTAAGGGAAACACACCAAATAAACAGACTAACTAAGGGTATCCCACACATTAACATGGTTATATAATGGTATAAAAACACTTGTGTAAATGTAACTTGTTCGATATAGAAACTATGTAAGGGTCTGCAAAACCTCATGTAAGGGTAAAGGAAAATGAAAAAGGATTATGTAAGGGTAAAACAAAGAACCAAAGGCCCGCATAATGTTATAAAAATCATATATAAGGGTAAATTAAAATAACTAAATCCTAAATAAGGGTACCCAAGACCCACATAAGGGTAAAACAACCTCACATAATGGTAATATCCATCTCACATAAAAGTAAATCACTGTAAAGTTAAGGATGCACTCTTAAAATTTAAACCTATTATACTATCATCTTTCTCCTCACGTGAAAACCTACAGATAAAATTTAAGAATATATATATTTAATATTTCATTATAATATTTGTTTACATGTCAATTTTATTGAAAAAGAGGATAAAATTAGGGAAACATGACACAAATATGAACATTGGCATTTTTAAAACCTTAATTTATTCATCAATGTGCTCAGTAAGCTAGAAATAACTCAACCACCCTAGAAGTTTTATGTTGGGAATCCTATTAATTATTAAATAGGATATTCATCCTTATAAAATATTATCATGATCATGGAAATTATGTTTTATATAAACATCATTGTTATAACATCTCAACCCTCTTAATTGTCTTGGGAAGGCGGTGGGACATTACTAGACCTTATGTGACATCCCCAAGACATAAAAGGATTTTAATAAATTCCAAGGGATTCATAAATAGTTAGGGGAATATTTTACATTTAAAAGTAAATAACCAAAACAAGATAACCATAACAACAAAACCACTCTATTATTCATGAGTAAAACCAAATAAAACTCAAAGTAAACCAAACCAAATCAAACTATATCATAATACAAAGAGAAAACCAAAACCATCAAAACTCAAAGACACCAAAGTCATAAACTACATGGCTCCCAAAATGATTCAAGATTCAACTTAATAATACATTATTATACTATCACTTTACTTGTTTATCGATAGATAATATCTACAAATGCACCAAATTTCCTAAGTAGGGGGTGGGAATAAAACTTAGTAGGATTTCCCTAATGACTTCCCAACTCATTCCACTTGGATAGAACAAGTTATAAAATTTATATAAAATATGTTGAACCCATTTTAAAGTAGTTTATTTCAAATAATAAAATAGTTTCCAAATAAAAAAAATTTTCCATAGAAAAGAAACCAAATAAGTCTTTCAAACCAATATTCAAATCCATTTGGAATTACCCATTTCATTCCACACATCTACACATCCACACATACATGTCTTGGTGACAATTCCATACTCATGAGTAGTCTCTCATCGATCTACCAAGTTGTCACAAGGTAACCATATACCAAGTGCCCCAATAGCACATGCCCCATCCATAGGGTCACATAAATGTAAATGAACACACACCAACTGTTTATGAAAAATACCATGCCAAAACAATTCTTCCAAACCATTTCAATAAAACAACCCTTTTAAAAAAAACTTTTTACAAACCTTTTTTTTAATCAAAACAAACACATATTTTAAAATCACTATTTTAAAATCATGAAACAAAGAACATTCTAAAAAACAAACAATTTCCACAATTTCACAAATCATCACTATAAAGGGTTTTAATCAAGATTTTCACTTAAATTTCATATTTCAATTCAAGTAGTTAAATAAATTTAAAATCAATATATCATATTATAAAAAGAGTAGTCAATATTGAATCCACATACCTCACAAATGATAGAGAAACCAAATAATGTCATAAAACACCAAAAAATCAGCTTGAAACTCCTAAAAATAACCATATATCTTATTCTGTATCATCAAAATAACCATATATAATCATTATTGGAATCATAAAACATGAATAAATTCCAAAAAGATTATATCCATGAATCCAAGATAGGAAAGAATAAGAAAACTAAGGAAAATAACCAAGAACGAGAACTCACTAAGGAATTTGTGCTTCCAACGCACTTAATAATTCCAACTGATCACTCCCAGATCAAGAGGAAGAATCTATATAGCCTTTAAAAGGAGTGGAATTTATTTTAGGGTTGGATTAGGGGGGGAAAGAGTCATTATGTTGGTAAAACAATTTAGATCCACAAAATATGGATCTTTTTTTAATAGTGCGCAGTTATAGTGCACGATTAGGAAAACTGGGCACTGATCATTCAATACCTACTACCTACAAACACCCCTCTCATGGTTGGATTGCATGGTTTGACAAACCGTGCGCTAACCATGTTAAACCCCTATGTCCCACTTTACATATTTTCTCATGGGTGGCCGCATATTTTGTCCAAATAATGAACCTAAATATATTCATACCCAGTGCCAACTATTTTAGTTTCATAGTTTCATTAGAGTTGTTTCATAGTTTATTATAACTGTACTCTAACTGTAAACCTCCATAAAATCCCCAAAATCATACCAAAACTCATCTGAACCTCCCCAAACATAACCCAAAAACTTTATATTCTTAAAATACATAAATAAATAGTCAAGTATTTGAAAATAGTGGTTCTAAGTTCTTCCCACCATTAGCCTATCTATACTCAGAAAGTATACAACCACCATTGTCCTGAAAGATTTCAGGATATTTCTGAACCATTTCTTTCTTTCTATTCCATATTTCTTCCTGAATCTAACCATGTTTCCATAAAACCAACACTATACTGATGATTTTCCTATGAAAGAACTTTTCTTACCTATCCACAATCCGCATTAGAACATGAACCAATATAGAATCTAGATCTAGGTCAAATATATCCTATTGAATCACATAGTTAGGATCAGGTTGATACTTTTTCAATTAAGTTATATGAAACACATTATGCACTAAACTAAACCTTTTTGGAAAATCTAACTAATATTCCACCGCACCAACTAATTCATGTATCTCAAAAGGGACTATTTATCGAGGAGATAACTTGAACATATTACCAAAACAATGATGCCCAATCCTTGGATAGATTCTTAGGAACACATGATCACTTACCTCGAATGACAACGGTCATCAACAATGATCTGTATGTGATTTATGACATCCATGAGTCATCTCCATCCTCTTCATAATCAACTAAATCTTATCTATTATCTCTTGCATGAGGCTTGGTCCAACCAATGAAGTCTCCCATATTTCCACCCAAAAAATTGGATAATGACAAGGAAACCCATAAATTTATTCAAAATAGCTACATATATCAAGTCTAGATAACTATTTTTATTTTATAACTCCACTAATAATATGTGATCCTCCCAAGATCCACCAAAATCTATTACACATGACCAAATCATTTCATTCATTTTTTGTATCATCCTTTTTGATTTTCCATCCTTTTGAGGATGATACGTCATGCTTATAGTAAACTGGACCCTAAGGGATTGTTGATAGGACTTCAAAAAATGATATGTAAACCTCAAATCTCAGTCTGATAATATCTAAACCGGTACACCATGCCTCTTTACCACTTCTTAGATATAGATTTTGGAAAATTCCTCCACCATATGATATTCGTTAATAGGGATGAAATGGGATAATTTGTGATCTGATCCACTATCACCCATATAGAACCTTTTTTCCAAACCGTCCTTAGTAGAACTATTAAAAAAACCACAATTATATTCTCTCATTTCCGAATGGAAATTTGTAAAGATTACAGCATACATGTTGGTCGCTAGTACTTTGACTTACCCTGCTGATAGTTGAGGTGTCTCATAACAAACTTAGCCACTTTTATTTTCATTCCAACCCACCAAAATTGTGCCTTTGGTGCCTTATACATCTTCAATATTCTAGGATGAATAGACCATCTATAATGGTTCTAAGCGTGAATAATTTATTCTTGAAAACCCATTGGCGTGACCATATGATCTCTAAAACACAACATTGAACTCCCATCCAGCTTCCATCACTCTATGGTCTCCCCACCATTGAGATTTGACCTCGTCACAACATATACAAAATTGGATGTATGTGCCTCTTTAACCTTCTCATCCAAAATAGGAACCAAAGAAACTAGAAAAAAACTACAACACTACCTCAATCTTCACAATCCAAGTGAATTTCATCTATTATTGACATCAACTAACATTTATATGAAGTCACTTTCTCTAACTGACTATAATACTTCATTCTTAGTGCATCATATATCAAGTCGAAGTGGAACAATTGAAGGTAATTCATCCATATTTCTTGTCTCATATTAAAATCTCTTTATGATAAAATGTGTTTCAAGATATTATGATCTATAAACACTATGAATTTCTCTTCAAAGAGGTAATTATTCCACATCTTTAAAGAATAGACTGCATTAGCTAATTATAAATCATGTGTTGTGTAGTTATCCTCATTAAACCATAACTACCATGATCCATAATCAACAACATGATCTCCCTACATAAGAACACATCCCAACCCATATCCCAAAGTATCATAATACACCACATAACCCTATCCTTATTCCTAAAATATCAATATTGGATTTGATATAAGGTGAAAATTAAGCTCATGAAAAGACTTCTGACATTCATCATTCCATTGGAATGGAATATATTTCCTTATTAAAGTTTTCATTGGTGAATCTAGTCATGAAAAATCATGAATAAAATGTCAGTAAAATCCAACTAAGCTAAGTAAAATGTGTATCTAAAAGAAATTATTTTATAGTTTCCAATATATCATAGCCTATATTTTTTGGATCCAAATAAATACCTTTTTTTAGAGATGGCATGGCCAGGGAAAAGTACCTATTATATCTGAAACTCATACTTGTAAATTTTTTATACAAACAATGATCTCTCAAGATAGACAACACTATTTCCAAGTGTTTCTTATGCTCATCCCTTGTCCTTGAATACACCAATATGCCATTCACAAACACCACCACAAAATAATCTAGATACCATTTAAATATATGATTCATCAATTCCCTAAATAAAGTTAGTGCATTTTTAATACTTAAATGAATAACCATAAACTCATAATGTCCATATCTACTCATCAAAGCAATTTTTGGAATATCCTCCTTCTAAACACATAGTTGGTGATATCCCAAACACAATTCAATTTTAGAGAACCATTGTCCTCCCCTCAAATGATCAAATATATCATAAATGTGTGGAACTAGATACCAATTCTTTATCATAACTTGGTTAAGGTTATGATAATCAACACACAACCAAATAGTTCCATCCACCTTTTTCACAAACAAAAATAGTTCTACCCATAGAGATATACTAGGCCATATGAACCCTTTTCTTTCCATCTATTCCAACTTTACTTTCAATTCCCTTAATTTTTTTGGTTCCATTCAATAATACATAATTGAGATAGGACTGGTCCTTAGTATGAGATCAATCATAAACTCCACTTCTCTTGTGGGTGGAAACCCTAATAAATTTTCAGTAAAAACTTCATGAAACTAAACAAAAATTGCTAGAAACACACTATCCATGATCTCATCAACTGATTCCAAGGTCAAAGCTTCCAAGTGGTATGAGATAGTTCCAACTAGTGGTGATAAAAATCCCCTTTCACCTGTCTTTATGTTTTTATCTCCTCTAAAGAGATGCTCAATGCCATCATCAGTTTTAAAACTAACCATTCAGTTTTAATAATCGATGTGAGAATTGAACATTGTCAACCAATCCATACCTATGATTATGTCATAGACACCCATATCAAGTACAGATAAATCCCATATAAATTTATCCCCATTTATTATTATAGAACATGATTTTCATAAAAAGTCTCAACATTCTCTTTGTCCAAGAGGATTTTTATGTTTCAAAAGAGAATCCATCATATCAACATGCAAACTCATAAGATCATCGTTATGAGAAGAAATAAATAAATGAGATGAACCTATATCAAACAAATATTTCACAAGGGTATAATTAAGAAGAATTGTACCTATCATCATTGAAGGTCTTGATTGATTAGTCATGATCACTTTATAAGATCTGTACAATTTCTTACTCACTACACTTTTCTCTTTTTTACCCTATTGAGATTTCATTAGTTGACGAGTCATGTAATTCCTTGAATCACCATGGCTTGATTGATTCTGATGACAAGAACTATTCTTCTTCCCTCATCGCGTCAAAGTTCACGACATCTTCAAAGCATGAGACATGTCCCTAGCACCCAAACATGGAGCACTATGAAAATAGCATTGAAGATGTATAATTTAGTTGCAATTATTACATTCTCTAGGTAGTGTTGTAAAATATTTCTTCATGTGATTGAATGAACCACATTGAAATCATCGATCCTTACTCTTAGTTTTAGGAGAAATATTCATCAATCCAGTCATCTAATTCCGATTCATACCACTAACATGGAAATAGGTGACCCTCTTTCACTTATTCCTAGCATTAGATTTCCAATCATTTCCCAAAAGTATCAAGATGCTTCCTCCACCCACATTACCTGATAGGTCTCTTTCTTTATACATCACCCTATTTACCATATATGTACAATCAGTTATATAATTAATTGAAATCATTGAGCAAATTTCTGGCATTAACCTCGATTCAAAAATGTGTATCTTCAAGGATGCACTTAAAAAAATCAGGTGAAAGGTAGACTAAATTCATGAATTTAACCATGTACTCTATCACGGAGAGTTTATCTTGCTTTAATCTGAAAATTATAATGTTCTTAAAATACTGAACATGTGAGGATATAATTTTTTTTGAACAATTCTTTAAAATCCTCCCATGAAATTCCTTGGTCCAATTTATCCTGTACTAAAAAATCCTACCACCGAAGTGATAGATCCTATATCATGTTTGTTTATAACATGACTTTCAACTCAGTCAATGTTCCTAGGAAATCGAATATTTGATTCATCCTATTCATTCACACTTCTTCTTTTTCTAGTTCTGAATCACCCTAAAAGATGGGTGGATTATGCTTTTGGGACTGAATGGAATGATATACTTACCTTAGGTCATACCTTTTGTTCCCTATATCCACAACTTGAAAATCCTAGAAAAAACTCTAAAATATCTATTGGTTCACCTATAGATCAAGTGAAACCACATTTTCATCAACATTTTCTGATTGGTTTTCATGATGCCTATCGATTTTCATTTTCTACAACCAAAACAAGATACCATTAAGTCTCACTCTCTAATAACTGAAGGCTTACCAATTTCAAATTTATCACATCACACATATCAAAACAAGGCTTTAAAAAATTAAACAATTTCCACTTTCAAACCATTTTTTAAAATTACCCCATGCATTTTGAAAAATTAAAGCATTTTAAAAATATTTTAAAAAATCAACACTTTTTCACCAAATCATAAATCATTACTCAAAATTATTTATACAATCCTAGTGGGAATTCATTACTATCAATTCATATGATTATCTTCTCATCATCTAAAACCCTAATGATGAGTTTACAAAACCTATAAGTGTCTCAAAATAATTGTGTACCCAATATCCCTGGTAACTTGATGATCAACATAAATAGGTTAGTTATTCCATTTTATGCTCTACATTCTAAGTCCCGAAAATCCTACTCTTTACTACCATTCTAACTCAAGGACTAAAATAGAATATTTTTTAACTCTGGGACTAAACAAACTAATACCATTTTTCAAAAAAAGATATTTGTACCGACTAAGACTAATATCATTTGTAACATCCTACCCCACCTCATTGGGTTGGTAAGGTAGTGGGACATTACTAAGCCTTATGTGATATCACCAAGACACCAAAGGATAGTAATAAATTCCAAGGGCTTCATAAAATATTGAGGAAGGATTTTCCCTTTAAAATTAAAATAACCAAAAAAGATAACCATAATAACACTACCACTATATAGTGCATGATTAAAACCAAATACAAAACAAAGTAAACCAAACTATATCAATGTACAAAGAGGAAACCAAAACCATAAAAACTCAAAGACACCAAAGTCATAAAATCCACATCTCCCAACATGCTCTAAACTCCAAATCAACAATCCAAGCCTATAGTATCATGATGCATCACTAAAAAAAATTTATACCTTTCCTTTACCTCTATATTGACAGATAATATATATAAATGCACCAAAGTTCCCATGCAGGGGGTGAGTATAAAACTCAGTAGGATTTACCCAATAACTTCTCAAATCACACATATAGGATAAAACAAGTTATAAAATTTATATGAAATAGTTTAAAACTAATTTAAAGTAGTTTATATCAAATTATAAAATAGTTTCCAAACCAAAATAGTTTTCCACAGAAAAGCAACTAAACAAATATTTCAAATCATTCTTCAAATCCATTTGGAATAACCCATTTCATTCCACACATCCGTACATACACACATGAATGCCCATGTGATAGTTCCATAATCATGATAAATATCTCATAAATCTACCAAGTCATCACATAATAACCATACACCAAGTTCCCTAATGGAACACACCCCTTCCACAGGGTCATGTCAATGAAAATGAACACACACCAATCATTTATTCCAAATACTATGACAAACCAATTTTTTTATACCATTTAAATAAAACAATAATTTTATTGAAAAAATTTATCCAAAACTTTTTCCATTAATGAAAACAAAACCATATTTTAAAATCACTATTTTAAAATCATGAAACAAAGAACTTTTCACAAAATAACCAAATTTCATAATTTTAAAAACCATCACTAAAGAGGGATTCTATAAAACTTGTCACATCAATTTCATATTTTAATTAATGAAATTTAATCATTATGAAATCAATACTTCAATTTATTACAATAGTATTCAAGATAGAATCCACCAACATCGAAAAAAATGGAGAAATCAAATAATGGAACAAAACACCAAAAACTCAGCTTGAAAATCCAAAAAATGACCTTAGATCTTGTTCCTCAACATCAAAACAAGAATATATCATCATTATTATCTTTATAAAACATTAATATATTCCCAATGGATTATATCCATGAATCCAAGATGGGGAAGAAGAATAAAACTAAGGAAAAAACCAAAAATGAGAACTTTCCAAGGGATATGAGCTTCCAATGCACTTAAAAACGCCAACGGATCACTCCTGGATCAAGAAGAAGGGTATCTCAAACCTTTGGAAGGATTGGAATTAGTTTTTGAGAAAAATTAGAAGAAAAAATATTCATTAAGAGGGTAAACTGAGTTAGATATATAAAATATGGATCTTGTTTTTAACGATGCATGGTTAGGGTGCACGGTTAGGAAAATTGTGTGCTAGACACTACCTCTAAACACCCCTTTCAAGTTGGATCACATGGTTAGACAAGAAATACACCAACTATGATAAACCCCTATGTCCCACTTTTTACATTTTCTCCTAGGTGGTCTCATAGTTGGGCCAAACCATGATCTTAGTCATGTGCCTACGCATTTCCCACTATTTTAGTGGCATGATTTCAGGGGAGGTGTTTCATGATTTATACTGACCATTCGAAAACCATGTACCTCTATAAAATTACCAAAAACATTCCAAAACTCCTCCAAACCTCCTCAAACATAACCCAAACACTTTATATAATTAAAATACATAAATAAAGGGCCAATTACCTGAAACCATGGGTGTGACAGCTATAAATTAGATTATATCCAATCTCAAGAAAATAATTGGATGAGTAACTGGTGTTTAATATATGTAATATTTAATTATGGATATACATTAATGGGATAGATATTTAAAGAGCATCATTTATTCGGTTAATGACTATTATAAGTGTCATATAGATAGAAAGTGGGATTAAGGAAGAGTATAATCATTGGAATTATCTTTGAATAAGGGGGTTGAAGAAGAGACTTAGGGTTATATGAAACAAATCCTTAGGAAAAAATAAAACAATCTATATAGATAAAGTTTAGGGGTAAAGGATTTTACTAAATTTTTTATTTTCCAAAACACCTTTTTATAAGGGAATTTTGTTTAAACTCCTACTTGATAGTTCATTAATCCCTTATTGTAAGAAAGAAAAATGGTTTTTTTATTTTCTAAAACCCTTTCTTGTTTGGGGATATGATTCTTTCCTTATTTTTTTAATCTTTCATGGGAAACCCCTTATTTTAATGGAAAATTATTCTATTAAAAGCCTCTTTATAGGGGAGATTATTTTAAGAATTTTATTTAAAATTCCTTCTTAAAATTTTATCTTGTTTAAGATATTTACATCTTAAATTTTTCATTTTAATGTTTACAAGTCCTTTTAAGTAAATTTTGAATTATAATTTCAAATATGGTTTCAAAGTGTTAAATATATTATTTTATGTATGAAATACTCTTTTAGTTTCATGGATATCATTCATGATTACATGTATTGCATGACCATGCACTATATTTATCATTAACATTCCATATATGTTATGAAAGAAATTTTTTTAAGTTTAATTTCAAAGTATTACACATGAATTTTTTATTACATATAATTTTTATTAAAGAACATATTTCCTTTAAGGCAACATTATTTATGTTCATTAGATATTTAATAATTTTCCTCTTTGAAAATAAATTACATAGATATGATGTTTTGTAAAAGTTGTTTATGGATTTATAATAATAAAGTCAGGCTTTGTAAAAATTATTTATTTAAAATTTGGAACATGGGTATTGATTATGATGATGAGGAATGGGGATTGAACCCATGACCTCAAAGGGGACTTTATCCTAAAAGTTATGTTTAGACCTTCATTACTACTAGTGGCCAAAAAATTTCTTAAATTCTTTCAATTATCATTAAATTCCCTAACGATATGTTATTTTCAGTTGTAAAATTTTTAGGTATTCAATGGAGAAATTTTGATTTATTTAAAATGATATTATGTTTTTAAATAAAATGGTCTTTATAGATAATGTCTTTTTTTATAAAAATTTTGAAAAGAATCTCTTATTGATTTTGAAAACCATAAAAAAATTTAGGGAAATTTTATTTTTTTCTATCAAATGTTTTATATTTGATATAAAATGAAATGTTTTTGAAATAGGTATTATAACATTTTAAAATAGAAAATATTTTTCCTTTTGTTTTAAAACCCCTTACTGGGAAATTTTGTGCCCACTGTATATTTTGAAATTATTTTAGTAGGTATTGTGATGAGTAGAATATTGATGGTGATTGGCCTCAATTAAGAGTCTAGATCAAGTGAAGTTGGATAAGAGTTTATAGAATTTTGTGTAAAATATGATATGTATTAATATTTTATAATACTCTAAAGATTTATACCTAAAATATCCTCAGACTGTATATTTTTTTGTCATTGTTTTTAAAAAAATATATAGTGTTTATGTCACTGGATATAAGAGTGAATGTCATGGGCTATCACAGAGGCCATGTATGGTTGCTCTTGAACACATACCATTAGAGAACAGCTACCAACAAGGATAACCTACCTACTTTCTTCTGAATGTTTTAGTGACCATGCTTATGCCGACTTGTATTTCATCAATGATAAGTTTCTTCTATGCAGTCCCAAAGTCCAAGGATGACCTGGAGGCCCAGTGGCCTAAAGTCCTATGAAGGAATGTATGCCTAAATGGCCCAAAGGCCCAAATACATACTCTAAATACCATTCTAAATGAATAATAATACTACTACAGTATCTCTCTATAGTATTAACTATAATATCCCACACTGGTAAAGTGTTATATTACTACTACAGTACCATAGTAATTCACCTTTTCCAAGGTTTCAACTCAATTTTTCCAAACAATATTATGAAGTTCTTAACACTAATCCAAAAATAAATTTCCCCAATCTCTTTTGGCCAGCATTTAATGTAGGCTTAAAATTTTTAGTCTAGTTCAAATTTTAAGCAGATCACACTATGGGTTGTGTCTGATTTATAATCAAAATTAAAAATGTTTTTAAAAAATAAAAAGTCTTACTATTAAAAATATTAGATATTTAAAACCTAATAGTTCCCACATGTTTTTATGTGTGTGTGTGTTTCATATATATTTATATATTGGTCGTAAAAATGATATTATTAAAAATATTAAATATTTATATATATATATATATTCATTACATTTCAATATATATATACATATATATATTTCATAAAAATGATATTTTAAATTGAAATAAAATTAAAATAAAAGATGTATTCATGGATTTGAATCCAACCCGCATATTTTATGGTCAGTATGATTATGGCCATGGGTTTTTTTTCTATTCCATTTAAAACCTTTTAATATGTTAGTCATTTTTTCTAGTCTGACCCACCTAAAAATACTGTTTTTGGGGCATGAATCATAGGCCCAAACCCATTAAGTACCCATACTTGGATTTTCATAAATATTGTGAACAATATTTTTCAACTAATATGCCACCATTAGAAGAAAAAAACTAGACCTCATTTCAACATGTGATATGATATTAATGATCTAATGATATTTTTTAAACATTAAACATCCTTTTTGTTTTACAAAAATTTTTAAAAAATTAAAACTAAACAAAATAATTTAGACTCTCATGAAAATTTAGGACAAAGGGTTGTGATTTATTCATTGAATTTTGAAATAAACCACTCATTGGTCGAATTTTGGATTTATTAAGAATTATTCAAATTGATTTTTTTAATTAAATTTTTCATTTATCTTGATCGTTATGTATTTCATTGTGGTAAGTTTTTTTATATATTATGAAATATTTTTTAAATTATGTGTGATATCTCTATAAATAAATATTATGTAATTTAATTAAAATTTATCATGTATTATATAACATTACAATTATAATTAGTTTTAGTTTTTTATGTAGTATTATTAAAATAATAATTTTTTTATTACAAGCACGTTCTTCTTTAATATGAGGTTAATTTTTTTCCTGGGAAAGGTCTCTTATGTGTTAGATATATTTCTGTACCTGTCGCAATTTTTTTGTTTGTAAATGTTGTACATTAATGAAATTGTTATTTGCATTGAAATTTTGTAATGTAAATCTATTTTTATTAATCTATTTCAATGTAATTATTTTTTATTAGATGAAATTATATAAATGCTACAATATAAATTTGGTTTTTTTTTCAATAGTGGCTATTGCGGTTTTATTTTTATGATGCAGTAGATGATATGGGATTTTAAATAGTTAAGGATTTATAGATGATAAAAGATTTTTTTCTCACTAATAAGAACCTTATATTAAGTACAAACAAATGAAAAAATAATCTATTATTGGTTGAATTTATAAATAAAACATGCAATTTATCTATAAATTTTTCAATACATTAACAATTTTTTATAAAAAAACATATATTCTATGATTATTTTTTATTATTTTATTATAACAAAAAATATATTTTTTCTATTTTTTATTGTCATTTTCATATAAAATTAATCATAGAATATATATTTAGTATTTTTCACTATATTTTATAAATAAATCATGTATTTTATTATTACATTTCATAATATTATGTTTATTTTAAATAAGTAACATGTATTCTTTTATTGTTATTTTGTTTAAATATAAAATATTTTTTATACTTTAAAAAATAAATTTCATATGAAATTAATTTGAGAATATATTTTATGTTTTATTTTGTAATATGTTTTAATAGAATATCTAAATTTTCAACCATTGGTTAATGGGAGAACAAATAATTTCATAATATAACATATGTTATGTTTTCTTGAAACTATTTTTGTTTTCTTAATATATTTTTTATTTGAAATTAAGGACATTCAAATTTTATAGGCACTTCTATTAACTTTTTTGAAATAATCATAAAAAAATTAATTTTAGTTTGCTTTTAATAAAAAAAACATGTGTTTTTATCATTGTTTTTAATATTATTTTTCAATGTTTTCAAAAGTTTTTAATATAATTTTTATTTAAAATGAATTATTGAAAATATGTGATGTGTAATTTAATATATTTTTTAAGTAAAACATTTTTTTAATTAAATTTTTAACGCTACTACAAATAGAACTTTTATCATCCCTAGAAATGGATTTTATCATCGCTAAAAAGGTGTTGACGTTATAAGAATATTTATAATATGGTGGATTTTATCAATGAAATTTTAGTTAAAAACATGTAACGCTCCTTGAAAACCAAGAAATCATGCTTAGATTATACAGATACATGGTGTGACTAGTATGATTGAAAATATTTTATTCTATTTTAAATAAAGACACACACTTTAGTCATATGAGACACACTATCTGCCAGATTGATGTGTGTTTGATTTCTACGTGTCACAAATTATTTAGGGATCATTTTACTAATGTATCAAGATAATCCAATCATGTTTTATTGATTTTGGAAATGTGGAATGTGTTTTAAATGAAAATGTTGATTTTAAATCAAGACACGCACTTTTA
Source organism: Viscum album (assembly GCA_963277665.1). Taxonomy (NCBI): domain Eukaryota; kingdom Viridiplantae; phylum Streptophyta; class Magnoliopsida; order Santalales; family Viscaceae; genus Viscum; species Viscum album. The sequence goes on along the minus strand of OY728139.1, from coordinate 111,625,067 downwards.
ATCATACAAGGAAAATCATGTATCATTTTGATGTGAAGTTAATTCCTACACATCACAAATGACTTACAGATATTTATTCTAAAGTATCAAGATGATCCAAGTGTTTTTTATTGAATTTGAGTAAGTGGCACATGTTTTGTTTTAAATTTTTAATTTTGAATAAAAACACACTTTTAATTATACTGAGCACACCATGTGTCTTGTTAATTTTCAGTTGATTCCTACATATCCAAATTTCTTATGTATTTTTTTCAAAATTTTCAAGATAATTCAAGAAAATTTTCTAGTTTTTTAGTATGTGATGCCTGTTTTGAACTAAAATTTAAATTTTATATAAAAACATGCACTTTCATTCATATCAGACACACTGTGAGTTGGATTAGTGTGTGTTTTAGACTCTTAAAAATCACAAATGACTTATGGATAATTATGTTAATGTATCGAGGAAATATGAGTGTGTTCTCTATTTTTTGAGTATGTGATAAATGTTTTGAATTATAATGTCAATTTAAAATAGAAACTCACACTTTCATTCATACTGAACACATCATGTATTGAATTTATGTATGATTGATACATACACATAAAAAATTATGGGTCATTTTCCTAAAGTATCAGGAAAATCCAAGCACATTTTATCATATTTTACTATGTCAATTATGGAGAGAGTAAGAAAAAATTCATACAAAAACCCTAAAAGGAGTAAACATAATTATATACACATGAAACTTTATTTTATATTTTAAAAACACAAGGTTGTCTCGCCATCGTGTTATTAAAAGGTCTTACACTGAAAATGGAATGGATTACATCACTACTAAACATAAAAAAACTCAAATAAAGAATAATGAACACAATTGAGAGAACATTAAACATTAATTCAATGCATCACCCATGAAAATTCATTGATCAAGATTTATTTTTCTCTAATAATTTTTTTATCTATGAAGTCCCAAAAAGTCTTCCATATAGAGTCTAGGTTTTTTCTTTAAGGATAATATCATTTACCCATTAGAATCCCACTTCATTTAAACTAATCATTTCCCCTCATAGTTCAGGTTTCTTCTCTATGTAGATGATTTTATCCTTAAATAAGGACTGTTAACTTTGTATGGAGTCATTCTATGCTCTATATTGGTACAAAATTATTTCCAAAAAATCAATGTGAAATCACCTCTTCATGAACTTTTCAAAAATTACTAAATATGTAATAAATAAAAATGATAAGAAAATGAACTAAATAAGAAATATATAAAATGATATTAAGATTTACTAAATAATTAGTAGATAAAACATATTAACATTATCTCTGTGAAATGAAAAAAAATTGATATGAAATCACATCTTTATGATGTTTTCTAACATTATGACATCATGTATTTTACGCACTCATTTATAAAAAATATATACTTCATTTTATGAATACATGTACTAATGAAAGTCCTGGTAGAATACGAAAAATATAATTAATAAAATAATTTATAAATATTTTAAGTTAAATTATAATTATCATTGGAAATATCTCTTTGGAGATGCTAGTTTGTTGATAGAATGTGATATCTTTCATAAATTTACAAACATAATAACTACAATTGTTTTCATTACTTTATTTGGTAAACAATAGAAATATTGATAAAAATAAGTTATATGTTTTGATATATGTTTTTATAGTGAAATATTATTATATATACACTAATTCTTATTCATTTGTAAATATCAATAATCTTATTGTGCTCAGTGGCCATCCTCATTCCATGATTTGGATGATATTTAAACACTACTTTATCATAAAAAATATTCCCTTAAAACAAAATATAAAATTTATAATTTGAATATTATTTTTCAAATGTTTAATGTAGTGTATTGAATATGGATAAATTTCATCATCTATGGTTAATTTGTTGGATATGTATGCTTTGAATCCAAAAAAATACATCATTGGAGAACCAAGATTGATTGCAATAAGCCACCAATTCTTCCTAAAAAGTATTAAGCAATAGAAGAAACAAAAATATATTATATAATATTAGATTATATATTTTTATCCTGTATTAAGGGTGTTAATAAGATTATATTGTTTCTAAGTTTCTTTTTAAATAATATGGCCAGTTACTGCACTATTATTTCAATTTCATTTTTTAAAATTAATCTTTATTAGTAGATGTGATGTGAGGAGTAATGAGTCCACATTTTTTGTTAAAATGGTTTTTAATTTACATAGTAATGATATATATACCTGTAAAAAATTAATATTATATAAAATTAATTAATATGGTAGATCAATAATTTGATAAACAGATTATAAAAATACACCACATATATACATTCAAAACTGAGGCTCTTATCCATTCATTCTTGAGAATTTCATTTAGTCTCTTAATAAAAATCATGTATCAAAGGGATCTTGATACACTTTTTATTATAATTCAATGTAGTTCATATTATTATTTTGAAATTTTTTATCTATAAGAACTTCTAATGTTATTAAATGTTGTAGTTTAATTATCATAGTAAATGTGACACCCACGATGTCACTTATTTATATATTTTTAGTCAATGATTGAATACATTGAGTTTTTGGGTGTCATGAGTTAAAATATTGTAGATTTTGAGAATTTTATAGGGACTCAAATTTAGGAACATGTTTGGTAAATTGTGTGGAAGTAACCATGTGACCTCTATAGGTTTATATAGTGGATGTTACACGGTTACCACACAGTCTTCTAAATTATTTGAACTACTCAGTTTTAGTAATTTTTTCATCTTCTTTTTAATTTTAGTCTCTCCAATTTCCTTCCCAAATTAAAATCCCACAACCTAGGCACCACTCAAGCATTATTATCCTACTTCTAATCCCATCTATAGTGGATCTTTGATGGTTTCTTGGTGGTTCTTCATCAGATTGAAATATGAGAGCCTCTCTTTCTTCCTTCTCTGGGTTTATTCCAATTTCCCACTTATTCTCTAACCCCAGAGGATTTTTTTTCTGTTTTTTTATGTCAAGGGTTATCTAAAATTTGATGTTTTTTGTTTCTAATGGTTTTGATCCATCCACTATGACCTATTCTAGTGGTTTTGATCGAAGGTGACATGGTTGAACCACTTAAGGTGGATTTTTCCTTTACATTTCCTTTTTTTAGTGTTCTATGAATTCTTAATGTTTTTATAATATTTTTAGCTAAATAAATGGTGTATGTATTATATAGGTTTCTTTTAAAAAATTTATTATTATTTTTTTCTTTTTGGTTTCCTTTGGAAAATGGGTGAATTTTATAGTTAAATAACACATTTACATTAAATAGTATTTTATGCATTCTAGGTATTTGATAAAATTCCAAAGAACATTTTATTAATGAAAATTGATTTTTTCATGGTGTTTTTGGTAAAATATGGTTTATAAACTGAATTGGATTTTGGGTTTTAAGTTTTTATGTGTTTTAAAGGGGTGTATTTCCTTATGAAAAGAAATTGTGATTTCTTAAAGTTAACTATGATTTATTCCTTGGTGTTAATTGTGAATACTTTTGGTTCAATGGTTAGTTCCCAAATGATTTTAAAAATGGATTTATAAAATGTATAGTTTATAAGTACTAAGAAAATTTCATAGATGGTGCTTTATAAAATTCCATTTGATTGATTTTTTATTACACCCTTATTGATCCACATTGTATGTGTTGATGATTGTTTCGTAGTTCCTTGAAACCTGTGTTCTAGATTTAAGAATCACTATTTCTAGGCGGTTTCCATTGGATTTATTCATGGAACCGGAAACTTATAATAGTTATTTATCCAAAATAGGACCTGCTTTCCAAAGGCAGATATTCGTTAAGTTTTGAACATTACGAAACTTAAGAACATGCATTGGTCGAGATGATGGGAGGTTGGACTCATCACACCCTTTTTGGGGGGAATTATTGTCTACTCCAGGACTCTCTATGTAAAATTAAAATATTTTCATGAATCCTTATTAATTCACCAAGTATATCATAAGTATACCTTAGAATTTTCAATCACTTATTAACATGTGTAAAATTTTAGAATCATCAGTATGCATTGAAGGTTCTTCATCAATGGAATCATCTGTATGTATTCGTGGTTTTTCATTTATGGTATCCTCTAATATACTAATTAGAGATTATTTTAATCATCATTATGATGATATTGGTTTTTAAGACACTCAGTGGGGAACTCTGGAATTTATTTTCATCCAGGGAGATGAAAGTTTGTTTTAATCTTAGGATCATTCTCATAAAATGAGCTACCTATGTATCCTTGTGAAAGGAATCAGAACCCTTGCAGTTTAGTGCCGCTTAGTAGGACACATCATACCTTTTAAGGTCATGTGATAAGGACCACTAAGTAGAAGGTTCTTAGTTGAAACTTAGTGTGGGACTTATGCTGAAGCATCCCAAGGAACATGGAAGGGATATAGGTTTCTAATTAAGATCAGACCTTATTGGGAATATGCCCCAAAGAGAATAGGGTTGATTTGAAATGTTGGGTTTGAACCTCAAAGAGGCTTTCTACGTATCCCATAGGGATGGGAATCAAAGCCCAAGTAGTTCGATGAAGTTTGGTCTTACTTCCTAAAAATGATGCCTCAATGACTTGAGGATTGAATTTGGATATTATTTCCTAAGGAGGATGCCCAAATTGGGGGAATTAGGGTTGGATTACTGAGGAGGATATCCAATGAGCTCAGGCTCTAAAAGATCATCCTACGTATCCTGATTTGAACAGGAATCAGAGTTCTTGTAGTTCCTTGGTTGAGTGTTTGTGCACATGTTGTAACCATCACGTATATCTAATCCCATGTGGGTCATTATCGGTGTGAGAAACAAGAGTATGTGAAAGATTCAACAATGACACTTCACACTTTTCCTCCTCCGCTGATGGAAGAGGGCACGTCGACCATGGAAGAGGGCGAGGCGATGAGCCTTCCCTCTGTTCTATTTACATTGGACAAGGGTCCAATGTAAGGAAGAAGGGGTGAAGGTGAGGGGCTTATATCAGGATGGATTCCCTGAAATTGGTTCTCGTAGGGGAGGGAGACTTCTCCTATACTTACGTGGAAAATCAAGTGTGAAGTGTACCTTCCCTACTGGAGACCTGAGGTTCCGGGTTGCCTTTTTGAGAAGGGCAAGGCCAGTAACCAACCATCCTCCAAACATGGAACTTCCCAACACTGTTTCTGGGAGAAAGGACCATGTGACTGTAGATATACAAACCCACAAACATCCCATGAATCTTAACCCCATTTTGAAATGAATGTGGGAAATCTATGACTGTGGAATTACAAACCCAAATAGGAGACACGCTGATGTGCCATTCCCAAAGGTTTGATAAGTCATGAGGTTTTGGTGGAGGCTTCAATTTAGTCCCTTTCAAATAAGGGAACCAAAGAAGGATATACCCTTCCATAAATGGATTTAAAAAAAGATACTTGAGATGGCCTCGTAGGTCCCTCGCGCAAGTATTCCGCATAGGTACCCCGTGTTGTTGTATTGCACAGGTATGGTGTGCAAGTATACAGCGTAGTTATACTATGTAGGTATGGCACATAGATATAATGTGAATATATGGATGATGACTGAAGAATGTGAAGAAATTCAAAACATGCCTATACCATTAAATTATCTCATATATCATGGTTTGGAGAGCTACCTAATAAAATTTGAGAGATCTAGGAGAAATAGATACACAATGGGAGCTTCAGAGAGTCTTTCGCTTTTTTTCAGTTCATAAATGGGGAGCCCAAGGGCTCTAATTATAGGCATGGATGGGCCTGGTCGAAGAGATGTTTTCCTTACAGGTACTTCGCGTAGCTCCGCTGTGCAGGTGCTCCATGTAAGGACATAAAACATCTTCTGGCATAGAGTTCGGCCACGTAGGGCAGCTGCATAGCTCGGTCGTGTAGCTCGGCTGTGTAGATCAGCCGCGTAGCTCTGCCACGTAGCTCGGCCGCATAGCTCGGCCGCGTAGCTCGGTGAAGCTACATCGTCACGAAGTGCTATTATTGATTTTCCTTTGTACTCTTTGAATATTTCTTTGGGATTTGAAATATCCAAAGTTTATCTATCTTTTTGGTTACTTTATCAAGTAGTTTCAACAAAATCCCCCCATCAGGTTTGGATCTGAAATATACAAATAGGGTCAAGTCCTGAGGGGAAAGTCTGGGGAAAAGATAATGATAGATTACTGAATAGCACAGTTTTGTCGCTCAAGTACTTCGTGTAGGTTTTTCATGAATTTATGGTGCGTAGTCATGACGCGTAGGTATTCTGTTGCCTATATATAGGTCTCAACCTTTCACGATTTTTTCTTCACCTGTGCTTTCTCCAAAATTTAGAGCTCTCGTTGCATAGATCGTTCACCCAGCTTCATCGTGTTGTGCTCTTGCGAAATTCTCTTGAAATTTCTTCAAGGTAAAATTATTTACATGATGGAGCTATGAAAAAAGGACTTCAATGATGTATTTGCGCTAGGATCCTTGTCGAAGGGCCTATGTGACTGACCTCATCGAAGGACCTTATCGAAGGACCTTTTAGAAGGACCTATGTGAATAGTGACCTTTGCCAAATTTTTCACTTTCTTCTTTAAAATATGAACTAGAAGTTTGGTAATTCTTTTTGAAGGAAAGAATGATTCATTTGATGACCCATAACGAAGAAGATAAGGCTCGCCAAAATGAAATGATGAAGATCATTGGGCCAGACTATTGTGACATTGTTGAGAGTACTCTTCCTGGGCTATGGAAGGGTCTAATTCCATACCAGTGTGACTATCCACAAAGTCCTTACTTACAACTGTATGGACATGGGCTTTTGAAAGATGCCCATGTTCCATCTATTAAGAAGTACTTTCCAAAGAATTGGTTTCTTCAGTATTCCAATTGTAACTTCATGAATATTAGTGCGAGGGGGTTCTGATACAAGAAGGCACGGTCCCTATTAGTTTCACCCTTCATCACAATGGATGCACTCCTGATATAAATGATCATGTTGTAGAACCAAGACAACATTGTTATGATTCCACTTTTTGGGATTCCCAAATAGATCAATCTAATGGTTGGAAAGGAGATTGGGACCTTCATTTTGGAGGGGGTGTAAAACCCGAGTGGATGTGGGCATTCTGGGTACGTTGGACTTGTGAGGAATTCAGAAAAGAGTTATCAGACGTTCATATTTATGAAGTTGTCTGGATGGGGAAAACTTATGTTTACAAAAATGAATTCATTCCTGAATTACTGAGCCGATGGAGTCCAAAAACGAATTCCTTTCATTTGATGCATGGTAAAGTTGGTATTTATATCTAGAACATTTACCAAATAGCTGGAATTATTATTCTTGGGGAAATGTATGACGAATTCATCCCGCCTGCCACAACATGGGGTGATGTTACTAGAACACCACCACTGGAACATGAATTACTTAAGATAGCGAATAATTTACCCAAGGATAGGAAAGATTTCCATGCTAGAGTGTGGATGGAAGACTTATTAGAACTAATAATAGAGAAAGGTCCAACCTATGGACGTCCTACTATTTGTCCTTCTACAGATAACCGAGGCAGTTCAGGCACATATTTCCCTACACTGGAAAGAGGTGATTACAAGCACTGGGGCTATAAATTCAAACTTGATATAGATGAAAAAGTACACTTAGCTGCCTTCCTTTCTATGTGGCTAAGTGTTTATTTGCTTCTAGTCCATGAATCCGGTGGTGGTGTAAGATCAGGGAATTTTTTCATTATAGATAAATTGATAGAGGGGAAGTATATTGGGTTATCATCCCCTATATTAGCACGAATTTACCATCTCCTACTACATTTATACAATGGGAAGGCTCCATTTATGATTGCAGGGTCATTCCAATTGTTGTGGGGATGGATTACAGCACACTTTTCTTCATACTCTGTGATAAATTCAGTTAGAGTTCACAATGGTTGATTCACTCCATTTTTACAGAAATTTTTTGGTATTCATCCCCTAGGATAAAGACCTGACGTGTTACTGAAGGTATTGAATGTCTCAGGGGAATTCAGCTTCTTTCCTTTTGGTGACCCACCAACTGGAACATTTATTGATGATGGTAAAGAAAATAATTATGAGATGAGATCTTATATGATGGCATTCAAGGATGGAATATTATCAACCAGGATTGATGGTGAAATTATCTACAAGGCTTATGTACCCTATAGGTTTGGTCGTCAGTTCAGATGTCTTCAACAATCAATCACTTTTCCACCCACATATGCCAGATATGAGAAGCACCCAATGGTAGTGAGACAATTATGGATTCTAAAAGATTTAGAGGTATCCAAATTTTCAATTACATTACCTCCACCAGATGAATCGATCGGATTGGAAGCTGGGTATGCCAAAGCTTGGATTTCTTCATATCCCCAAGGGGTTCTGAAAAAAAAATATCGAGTGGTAGCTAAAACGACTGTTTCACATGGAAATCATGGAAAGAAATCCAAGGCCATAGATGATACATAAGTGTCAAAGGTTTTAGAGCCCTCAAAATGTCTTTGTAGGAAGTACACCAGGAAGACCAAGGCTAGAGAAGTAATACCTCCAATGCCAAGGTGATCCAGTCGCCGCCATCAAATAGTGGTCCCTAATCCATCTATTGAACTTTTTGAAGAAAGGAGGTATAAAGAAATTTCCCAATCAGAAGGTGAATCTTACCTTACACAGTCAACCATACCAAGATTGAATTATGTGTGACCTTCATCCATTCATCATTGGGAAAGTATAACATGTGATCTTAGGGACGCATGGGCATTCCTCCAGCATGGCATTAGAATACCAGATATTGGTGACATCAAGTCACCTTCTGATTGCAATCCGAACAATAACTTTGCTGAAGTACAGAAGTATATTGTGGAGCTGGAGGTTTTTATATATCCCACTGATTAATAAATCCCAGCCTCTAAATGAGTATCTCATATGCTGGACTTAGGAGCCCGCGAAGGGGTAATTATCGACTCTGAGGAGGAGTGGGATATTTATGTTAATATTGAGAATGTATTTCCATTTTTATTTTGTCTCAACTCTGATTTATCATTTATCATCATTAATATTGATGAAAATGTATTTATGCAGTTTGAATGTAGAGAAGGAAGATATGTACCAATTCTCAAATCACCCAAGTACGGTCCTACAAGCTCTCCTATCAATGAAACAAATGATCCTCCCAGGTCCCCAGAACTTTCTCCAGGAGCAAGAATCATGATTGGGGTAATGGAGACAGATAATCCTCAACCATTACCTCAATTTTCCCCTGCTAAGAGGAGTGTTTCAATCTCTCCCAAAGCTTTTGAACAAAAACGCAAGAGAGCAATGAGATTGATTCAAAGCATTCACTGAAGGAGTAAGTGTTTATACGATCCTTAGGGAATACAACTTTATAAATATATTATGGTAACCTTGTTTTATCCTCTTGAAGGATCTATATCTCTCTCCTCTCTCAAGGGATTAAGAGTTGATGCTTCAAGACCAGAAAAAAGAAGCCTCAGGGGAAACCCAGGTTCATGCTAACGAATCTGCAATTTTAGTAGATAAATCATCAAAATATTCAACTATACCTGCTCTTGGTTCTGTTGAGATAGAGGAAATCCATGGTAATATTAAATTCATTCCCTAGTTACTTTAGTCAAACAATCCTGGAAATAAACAATACTGATATTCTTATTACATCAGAATAAAGGAATGAAAATCCAGGGCAATCTAAAACCAATGTTGATGTTAACCCAAACCCAGAAATATCTATTTCTGGTATACCAATTGAAGATTCAATGGAACAAAATGTCAGCGGAGCCAATTTGGTCATCAACCAACATTTTTTGGATACCTTAAATGGTGAGGATGTGGTAACATTTCAGTTCGTATACACTGAAATGATGGACACCCTTAATCCGAATATTGATATTCCAGGTTCCATCAAGGAGTTTGGGGATTTTCATGAGGAATTTCAAGGACGTATGTACCTATTCTTGCATTTTCCATACATAATTTTTTCTTTAACCTAATTCTTTACATCAAAATTCACCTTATCCAGCATTATCTCTAGAAAATGTCACTAAGGCTCTTCAAGAACAGGGTGTTCCACTTTATCCTTCTGGTAGGGCTGGAGAAATAGCTATAGAGGATCCTTCATCAAGAGATGTTCTAGAGCCTTAAAATTTCATAACTGAGAAAATTCAAGTAAATTCCCCTTCTCAAGAAACACCTGCTCAAAATACTAGAGTTGAGAATACAGGGGATGAATCCAATCAAGTAGATGACTTGTTATTGGGTAAATATAATCAGCTATCTGAATCATATTTTCTTTCTATATTTGAAACTAATAATGATCTTGATTTATCATTTAGGGTTATCAGCTCCTAGATCATAAGGTGAATCTTCTATTGTCCCAAGAGAAGCAGAACAAGGCAGCTCTTTAAGTGACCTGTTTTTAGAGTACATTTTACCTCATGGTAGTGAATCAGATTCAGACATAGGGATGCAATATGCTCTTGGTATGGCACTAAATAAGACGTGGAAGCATATCTAGAGCATAATTTTTGTAAAGCCTTTAGATGAATTGTCGTCCCATTTTTTCAAAACTCCCAGCATTATTCTACATATTGGGATTTGGCGGATTTATTTATCGGCCAGTCTATGATGCCATGAAAGAGACTATTTGCCAACAAGAGCAAGAGCATAAGCTGCGACAAGATTTTAAATAGGCTAAATGATGCATCAATATTGAGAATATTCAATCTAAAGTAATTGAGGTGGAGTAAAATCATAACAAGAAATCACTCGAGATTAGCCAACAAATCAAAGAAGCTAAGAAGGAGTTGTTATCTCTTCAACAGCAACTGGATGTTGTTCATAACAAGCTTGATCGATTGAATCAGACATTAGGAGAAAACCAATTAGAGGGGATAACTACCATTTCAAATGATAAGGAAGAACTTCATCAGGCAAAGGATGTTGGAGTTGCTCAACTATCTCAACTTCAATAGGCAGCAGATAAAGCTTATGAAGTGGTCCAACAAATGAAAAGTCAGGTTGAGAGTTTATTCTGAAACATGATAAAGAGGCTCCATTGTGTGGATGGCCCTCTATTTTCATATGAATGAAAGAAATTTTGTTTTCAATCATAAAAATATTCATTCCTATCTTTTCATGATTTCAATATGAAAAGTAAATTATGATAATGATTCCTTTACATTAAAAAATAATTATTATAATGAGAATGAAGTGCTCAAAAATTTTCATGTTAAGCCAAGGGACCTAATAAGCATAATTTGAATATTTCTAGGGTTATATGGATAACCCAAAAAAATTGTATCTTTTGACCTCCTTCTTTTTTTTATTGCTCAATATTACCTAAATCATACAAAAAATGTATATTTAGTGATCTAGGACTTGACTTTTGTTTAGAGTTCCCTTTGAAGGTTCTCAATCTAATGAGTACTGAGTCTTTTATTGTTGGCAGTTTAGAGTCATACATGTTGGAATATAAAGGTCTAATATTTAGGGTCGAAAATATATTTGACCATAAATTTTGAAATTATACCCCAAGAAAAACTCTGTGGATAAGAATTTCTTTAATATTCTTTGATCATTTCCAAGGGGAATCTTGAGTCATGTTTTTTTTATGGTCACCAAATCTAAAACTTGTATCAACATAAGGGGTGTCTTTACTAGGAATAATGTTACCATTATTTAATAAACCCATTATGGGGGTCGTGTTATGCAGGTTCAATAGGGTCATATGCTACATAGCCAAGTAGTGGTATCTTTTGACTGATAGGCATATTATGTAGGAAAATTTTTCAAGGCCACCTAAGGGCATGTAATACATAGTCAAGCAAAATAGTTCTTTAGGAATTTAATATTTTCTACTGATAGATTGTGGGAAATAATATTTGGGTGACTTAAGACCATAGTAGGTAGTTTTTCCAAGGAAATTAATTTTAAGAATGAAAAAAGGGTTATTTTAGACCAACATAATTCATGAATAGGAAAACCATTTTTTATACAAATTTTGTGTATGATTAATGGTTAAAATTTTATCAGAAAAGGAAATTTATGATATCATATTGTGTAGTTTTAAGTCATGCAGTGACGACATTAGTAATGTGCCATTTTAAGTCATGTAGTGAGGACATTAGTACTGTGCAGTTTTAAGTCATGCAGTGAGGACATTGGTACTGTGCAGTTTTATGTCATGTAGTGAGGACATTGTGTGGCTTTAATTTAAGGACTTTAGCTCTGACCAAAAGTGAGAAACTATCCCAATTTCTTGATAATTTTTTTGGAAATATACTATCATATTCAAGTATGAAAGGGAAAATCGTTAACTGTGATTTTAGAATTTCTAAAATTGAGCAATGGTATGTAAAAAGGGATATAAGAATTAGAGGAAGTCTCTTCTAGGAACAAATTTACCATTACTTGGCAAACTCGTTATGGGGGTTGTATTATGTAGGGCCAACTAGGGCATATCCTGTATAGCGAAATAGTGGTATCTTTTGACTGACAGGCCTGTTGTGTAGGCAACTTATACAAGTCCGCCTAAGGGCACGTGCTACATAGTCAGGCAAAAGAGCTCTCATAAGTTTGATATTCTATTGATAAAAGTAAAAGAAAGTTTATGGAGATTCATATTTTCTTAAGCATAGAGTTAGGATTATGGAGAAAGGTACCTAAATATGGAAAGGGTATTTCCATCCAAGAATTCCCAAATAATTGGAATAATAATACTTTTACAAAGATATGACCCAAACGTAAAAGATATGGTGTCTGTAGTTTTGGGTCATACAACTAGGACCAGAAATGGAAACAATATATGATATGTGGCCAAGTGATTTCAAGTTTATTCCCTAGTGCATCAAAAACATGGTAAAGTAAATGTGTAAACCATGGTCTTAAAAATTTTCATATTTTGAGAATGATAATGGGACAAGTATACTTGAATGACTGTTTTAAAATACAGATTCTTATATATTGTCATCAAAGTTTTAAGGGGTCAAAGATACTATAACAAAGAACGAAATTACCATTATCTGAAAAACCTGTTATGAGGGCTATATTATGCAGGGTCAACTGGGGCACATGATGCATAGCCAAATAATGGAATCTTTTGGATGACAGGCCTATTTTGTAGGCAACTTATGCAAGGCCACCTAAGGGCATGTGCTGCAACTTATTCAAGGCCACCTAAGGGCATGTATTTGTTTAACGCACATGAGAGAAGTTTGAATCAATATTGTTTATGAGTTTTATGTACTTTACATAGATCTGACTCATATGTAAAATGCAGACTTTCTTTGTTTCCTTTGAATGAATATGGTGATGTGCAGTTTTAAGTCATGCAGTGAGGACATTATACTATACAGTTTTAATTCATGCGGTAAGGAAATTGTTAACCCCATAAAAAATTAAAACACCTTATATAAAGAATCCATTTCCTCAATTCCTAATCCCACATGAGCTATGCTCGGTGTGAGAAACAAGGAGTAGTAAGGGTTTCTTTTATAATGAAAAGGTGATGCAAATGAAGAATAGGGGTATTAGATTTTCATTCAGTGTAATGTCATGTGGTAAGGACAACAATGAACTGATAAGAAAGGAAAGACATATTGTAACTGGATTAAGGGATAAAACCCAAGTGTCACTATATGTCTTGCTGGGGAAAGAATCAATTCATACATAGTTTTTAAAACATTACCTATGCAGATTTGATTTTTATACAAGAAATAAAGGGGGGTTATTATGGCTAGGCCCAAGATTAGAGATTTAGGCATCTTTATGTATCTCAAAATAGATGATAATCAAGCCATACGTAGTTCTTTAAACAATCATTCCTCATGCTAAGTTTGACATGAGTAATGGGGGCTTTTGATACGTTCTGAAAGAATGATAAATCTTAAGACATGAAATAGTATAAGGACCAAATCATATATCTTAAGGAAACACTATGTATAGATTTGATTCATATACAGAAGGAGAAAATAAAATAAGAAAATTTTGTGATTGTGGCTGGGCCCAGAATTGGAGATTCAGGCGTCTCTACGTATCTCCTTGAAAACAAGAATCAAGCCATACATAGTTCTTGAAACTTGGTCTCTATACAGATCTAACTCTGACATAGGAAAGAGAGGGACTCATGTACTACTAATAAGTAGTGATGACATCAATGACATTTGCTTATGTAAGCTTCTAACGTTAGATAGAGAAAACATTAGTTGTACATATGATGTCATGTAGTTTAACGTCATGCAATAAGGACGAAGATACTATGCACTTTAATGTCATGTAGCATGGACACTTATAGTTGTTATGCAGTTTAATGTCTTGCAACTAGGACATTGGATGCTGTGTATTTTTAAGTCTTGTAGCAAAGACATTGTATTGTGCAATTTAAAGTCTTACAATGAGGACTAATGTGGTTGTTATGCAGTTTAATGTCTTGAAACTAGGACATGGGGGTTGTGCAGTTTTAATTCTTGCAATGAGGACTACAATGATGTATAATTACACAAAGTATTTCTTCAAGAATATAGCATTTGTTGGAGATGTAATGAGCTCTCCATCCATTGATATGAAAGCATAAGATCCATTTGAATAAACCTTATGTATGTAATAAGGTCCTTCCCATTTTGGTTCATGTTTTGGAGGTTTCTTTCCTGGTATCATTAGAGACCTAAGGACCAATACCAATTCTCCTTGGAGGAATGAACGTAGGCGAACTTTCTTATTAAAAGCTCACGCTATTCTATTCTGATAGACTTCTAGATGATGAAAAGAATGAAATTTTTTCTCATTTAATCGTTCTAACTCATTAAACCATTTCTGAGATTTTTCTTCTTTATAAAACTGATCACATATTGCAACTCTAAGTGAAGGAAATTGTATTTCAATTAGAAAAACCACTTCAGTTCCATATTCCGATGAATAAGGAGTTGCTTGGGAAGCAGTACGAGTAGTTTTTTGATAAGCCCATAAATCATTCAAAAGTTTATCAGTCCATGATTTCTTATCTTTATCCACCATATTCTAGAGTATATTTGATAGGGTTTAGTTTAAATCCTCTATCTGTCCATTTTCCATCGTATGATAGTGAGATGAATGGTTGGATTTGATATTATATTCCTGATATAACTTTTTTACTTCATCAGAACAAAAATTGGTGCCATTGTCTGTCAAAATAGTATAAGGGACACCAAATCTAGTGGTGATATTAGTTTTGACAAAACAAATGATGCTTTTTGCTCCGAATTCCTTGAGAGGTATTGCCTTAGCCCACTTAGAGAAAAAATTAGTAGCAGTGAGAATATACTTGAACTGCTTAGCCATGGCTGGAGGATAAGGCCCTACTAGATCTATTCCCCTTGTGTAAAATGGCTAGTAGTGTTTAGTTGTATGTAGAAAATATGGTGGCTGATGAATGAAGTTGGCATGCACTTGACAGGGATGACATTTTTTAGTGAAGTCTGCACAATCCTATGTTATTGAAGGACAAAAGTATCCAAGCCTTCGGATCTGATTGGAGAGTCTGTACCTAGATTGGTGGGCACCACAAGCTCCTGAATGAACTTCTTTCCTGACAGCTGTGGTCTCTTGTCCATCAATACATCTGAAGAGAATTCCATCAAAGCCTCACTTGTAAAGGATCTTTTGGTGGTCTGGACTATCATAAAGAGTAAAATTAGCCACTCGTCACCGGATCTGCTCCTTCTCAACCCTATTTTGTGGAAGTATCCCATTTTGAATATATTCCATGATGGATGTTCTTCATACCTTGGTATGACTATATGGTTCAGAAATAGGGAAAATTTCATTAATTTTCTCCATTCTGATTTGAAAAAAAGGCAAGACCACAAGACGATGGGTTATACTGATAATTTTCTCATCCTGATTGGGATCTTCCAAGGTTGTAGCTGCATTAGCCAGTGCATCTGCTTGGGCATTTTGTGATCACGGGACATAGTAAAATGTCGGCCTTGAGGAAAATTCATCCATTAACTCTCTGAAATAATCACACAAATGGATTAACTCTTCTTTTCTAATAGAATATTCTCTATTTATTTGTTTGATTACCAATTCTGAATCACCTTTTACCTTTAGATGATCTATTTGAAACTGAAGGGCCAATTCCAAACCCATGATGAGAGCTTGATATTCTACTTCATTGTTGGTACCACCTTCCGATAATAGGAAAGAATAAGGCAATACTGCCTTTTCTGGGAAAATAAGAACTATTCCTAATCCAAACTTTTTTAGTTTAAGATTTTCCAGACTCTTCCCTGTTGGACTTCTAGAAGCACCATCAAAATACATATCCCATGTTTGGGAATTATCTTGAATAGAGAATACCTCTTCATCAGGAAGTTCAGTATTAAATGATGTGTCTTCCACAGATGGGTGATCATTAAGGAAATCAGCTAGATCTTGGCCTTTTATTTCCTTTTGAGGCACAAACTGGATATCAAACTATTTCAAAATAACCGCCCATTGTGCTATACGTCCTGTAAGTATAGGATGACTAAGGATAAATTTTAGCGGGTTATTATGAGATGCCAATTTGACCTCATGATGTTTCAGGTAATGTCTCAATTTCTGAAAAGAAAATATTAATGCTAGGTATCACTCATCAATATTTGAATACCATGTTTCTGCATCAATTATAGTGCGACTGAGATAATAAAGGTTGTTTTCATTTCTATCATCATTCTTTTGGGTGATGAAGGCACCTGGTGATCACTCTAAAGTTTTCACATAGAGAATAAGTGGTCTTCCTTCAATAGGTGGCATCAATACTGGTGGACTCAAGAGATATTTCTTTAGTATATCAAATACTTCTTGTCAATCCTTAGTCCATTGATAAGTGACTCCTTTCTTCATTAATCTATTGAAAGGTAAACATTCTCCTTCCAAATTGGTGATAAAGAGCCGAATATAGGCCAAGTGTCCTTGAATTCCTCTCAATTCTTCCAAATTTTGAGGAGGTGACAAACCAAGGAATGATTTTTTTTTTCTCAGGATCAAATTAGATACCATTATGGCATACAACGAATCTAAGGAATTTTCCTGAGGTTACTCTGAAACCACATTTTAAGGGGTTCGTCTTCAAATTATGTTTCCGAAGTTTTTGAAATATGGTTTCCAAATCAGCCAAGTGATTGGAATGTTGTTTGTATTGGACTACCAAATCATCCATATTACATTCAACAAATTTCCCTCATAAGGGTTTGAAGATATGGTTCATGGCACATTGGTATGTCGCGCCTGCATTATTTAAGCCAAAGGGAATTACCCGATAGCAAAACACACCTTGAGGAGCTCTAAAGGATATAGATTCTTCATCCTCTGGGGCCATTTGAATTTGATTATACCTAGAATATCCATCCATGAAGTAAAGAGATTAATAGCCATCCATTGCATCAATTAGAAGTTATGTAATCAGGATTGGAAAATCATCTTTAGGACAATGCTGATTAAGATCTCTAAAATCAATGAAGACTCTAACTTTCCCATTATTCTTTTTCACTGGGATAATATTGGTCATCCATTTGGGATACTAAACTTCCCTAACAAATTTAGACTTTATAATCTTATCAACTTCAGCTTCAATTTTAGAGGCATGAGTTGGGTGTGTTCTCCTTGCTGCTTGCTTGAACCCACGATGTTCTTCTGAAAAACCCAAATGATGGGTGTCTACATCAAGATTAAGACATGGAATTTCCATATAATTCCAAGAAAATATATCTCTATTTTGATTTAGAAAGGAATTATACACCTCTTGTTGCACCGAGGTCATGGTCACACTAATTAAGGTGGGATGTGGATCTTCTCCTGTACCCAGATTTATTTCTCTGAGTTCATCCATGGTGGTAGAGACACCTTCTTCAAATGCTATAGGAGCATCCCTGAGATCTTACTCTTATTCTTAATTATGTGTTACCTCTTCTGTTTTCATTTTAATGTTAGATAACAAGGAAAAACTCCCAAAGTTATGGGAGGAGTCATTATTTGAACATCTTGAAGAAGAATCCACCATATCTGACCCTACTGATGACGAAGGGTCTTCCTATGGTAAAGAGGGATTGATGGATTGAGAATCAACATATTTGTCTCCCTCTAATATTGCTATAATTTCTTCTATTATGATTGACGAAGTAGAGGCTCATTGTAGTTCAGCAGATGGAATAAAAAAATATCTTTTCAAGATTCCATCATTACTTGGTGTATCAATAATTTCTCCCATGTTATCAGGCTCAATTGTCACAATTGACATTATGGGAATTATTGGATGATTGCATGGATTTGGTTTTACCCTTTCAACTTGATTGATGGGTAACACATAATCTGTACTCAAATTATGGATTTGCTGGAATCTTTTCCATCCCATTTGGAGCATTAACTCTGGTTATCTCCTTGGTCATGGACTCCATTCCTTTTGTGTGATAAAACTCTGCCTCAATGTATT
Source organism: Viscum album (assembly GCA_963277665.1). Classification (NCBI taxonomy): domain Eukaryota; kingdom Viridiplantae; phylum Streptophyta; class Magnoliopsida; order Santalales; family Viscaceae; genus Viscum; species Viscum album. The sequence continues at coordinate 111,606,576 of OY728139.1, read as the reverse complement.
GAGATTCACATTTTTTGAATGGAGCCTTATCACCATACAATGTTCCAATTTGACCATTGAAATAGTATTTTAGACATTGGTGGTATGATGAAGGTATGGCTTCATGTTTATGCAACCAAGGCCTTCCAAGAAGAATATTGGAGGCTGTGTCCTGACAAACAACCATGAAATCTGAATTAGACACAAGATCTCCAAACTGAGTTCTGAGTGTAATTTCACCCAGAGGTTCTTGTTCATTCTTCTCATATCCTTGAAACATTAAAGTCGAAGGAGATAAGTCAGATTCAGTTAGGCCCAATCGATGAATTGTATGAATGGGAATGAGGTTAACCCTGGAGCCATTATCAATGAAGGCTCTTCAGATATCCATGTCATTGACCTTGCCAGACATATACAAGGGTCTGATGTGTCCATGTATCACATGGTCTTCATCTTCATCTGTAATATATATGACTGCATGAAATTCTTTATAATAATTCTCTATACGGTAAACCTCAGTAGCATAAACTTCAGTTTCAAATTCATAAGGACTTAACAAGGCCTCAATGAGTGCTTCTCAAAGATATTTTGATATATTAAAATCATCCAAAATTGATAACTTGGATGGTACATGGGCCAATTATTTCAATACATCATTATTTTGGTCCAAATGTCTGCGTCTCCCAGCATGGAGATGTGGTTTTTCATGTGCTTTAGAATTTGATGCTTCTATTGTTGATGTATTCTGTGTTGAAACAAAAGTGGGAAATACCACTGACTTTGGTAAATTAGACTGACTAAGTCTATTCATCTTCTGAGAAGAAGATGGTGTAGCTTCTAATCGGTCCTCTAGAATAATTGTGCCAGAACTAGACTTGTTTTGCATGGAATACACTCCTTGTTCTTGTTGAGATTGCAAAAGGGATATTCCACAAGTTTCTGCCACATATATGATTTGAGCAGGGGTAGAGTTAAAATGATGGTTTCTGGAATTCCCATGTCTTCCCATGTATCCTCAACCTTGTCCTTTTCCACTAGTTCCCCAATTAGGCACAAGGAATTTTGGTTCAATACAATTATAATCACCATTGGCATAAGGATATGTTAAATGGATAACATTAACAGAACCAAAGATCAATTATTTGTCTGATGAGGATTCTTCCTGACAGGTTACTTCTGGTTGTACCATTTGGCGGGGCGGTGCCCATAATTTTGAAACAGATGGCATAAAATCTGCTAGGGTTAAGTACAACTTTGGCCTTGACGTAAGATCGTCTTTTTCTGACTTCTCTTTATCCTTATGACCACTTTGTTTCTTTGAGGAACGACCTTTTGATGAATATGGTTTTGATGTGGGAGGAGTGGTAGAAGACACAATTGGTTGTTTCAAATGTGTTCGTAAAATAGCATGAGTCTGGTTGATCGTTTTCTTGTTCATCCAATCATCATATTTTTTCACATTTTTACTTTTAACCTCTTTCCATTCTCCCTCTTCCTCTAGATTGGTGGCAATAACACATGCTACTTGAGCTGATGAACTTTTCAATTTCACTTGTCTAGAGTCTACCATATTTTTCATAAGGTCTTTGAAAATAAAGAAATCTTGAATGGGGTGTCCTAACACCTGATGAAAGGAACAATAATTCAGATGATCTTTATCTTCATATTTATTTGGATTCTTTGTCCTTGGAAAGTGAATCAAATTGTTTTCTAAGGCTCAGATGAAGTTGCCAAGAACTTTCTCATTCCTGAAAGAGTATATTTTATTCTTTAATTCCTCAAACTGTTTCTGCCTTTGATCAATTTAATCATCTTGATGAGGTGGTTGTTGATGCTGATTCTTAGAAAGCAGAGCCCTTCGGTATGATGAAGTTCTTGAAGTAGAAGCAGGTACAGGTGCCTGTTTGAGTGTAACTGTTGTAGCTTATGCCTTTCCTATTATCCTTCCTGAAACTAATGTAATTTCATGAGTTTTAGTCTTAGTTTCTATAATAGAGTATTCAATCTACTGAGCGATTGAAGTAAGGTCTCTAAACCCTCCTGTGTATTTCACAGGGATCAATGGTGTGCATAATTCATCATGTATATTTTCCACATAGATTGGAAGCAACTCTTCTTGAGGGAGTGCTAAACTTAAGGAATATGTTAATCCCTTCCAGTGAGCAATGAAATCTGAAAATATTTCATTTTCCCTTTGTTTACAATTATTAAGATCAAAAACTATCATCTTTGGTATTGTTGAGCTAAATTCAAGAAGAAATTTCTGATGGAGATATTCCCACCCAGTAATTGATCGAGATTGCAAACTTGTATACCAGACAAAAGATGGTCCTTATAATGACTGCACAAAACACTTAAACTTAACTGCCTCTTTTTGTTGAGAAGTTCCCATCATAGGATCGCAACAAGAAACAAAATGTGTTAAGTGTTGTTCCGGATCTTCCAAACCATTAAAAATTGGGAATGTGGTATTCACAAAATTTGGTGGGGGAGGAATTGCATCCACCCATTCAGGGTAATCTCTCTTTTTCGACTGAACTAGTGCATTTCGTTCCTCCATAGCTTCCAACCGAGTCATTAATGCCTCCATTATATTCATAAGTATTTGGGTAATATCTGAATGAGCTGGATTCTGTGCAGGTATTGCAACTAGAACTTGAGATGATGCAATGAACGGTAAGACCACTGATAGTGGTGCTGATATCTATTTTGGATAACCCATGGAAACGGGTCTATCGGGATGTATAAGATCCTGTCTTGATTGTGTACCCAACATAGGGAATTCATTATCCACATCTATAGTCACTACAAATCCCCTCTGCTGAGGAGATCCTACAAGATTTTCAAGTTGAGGATTTTTCTGGGGAGTATGTCTAGCAGAAATACTGTTTTGAAGCAACTTTGTATTGCATCTTTTTAACTCCTTCATTTCCTCTTCTTACTATGAAAATCTCTCTTCAAGTGAAAGAGATTGAACCTCTCTATTGGAAAAGTGAGGTGAAATATAACTTTTTCCTTTTCCCCTTGTTAGATGCCTTTCGGAGAGGGGGGATTTGGTTATTTGAAGGCATACCTAGATTCTGGGTAAGCCTCTGATTTCGGGTATGTACACCTTCTTCATTTTCCTCGGTGTGTACTGTATTGTGGACAAGAACTTCATCTTATAGAGGATCTTCTACAATGGTATTTATAACATTCACTGATGCATAACGCATTGATGGCACTCTGTCAGTGTTTCTGGTAGATCGCCTCCCTTTTTATCTTTCACAAAACTCTGTTCTCTTATATGAAGAATTACATGGAACTATTTGGCAGATATTAACATGAAGGGAAACATTGTATAGTTCAGTTTTATGCTTTCCTATTGGCTTCTTCCCTAATCGGGAGAAAACTGACTTCCGTTGAGGAGGGGATTGTAGATGTGAAAAAGCCCCCAGCCTTGCAGGTTGGGGTTGATCCTATTATTCTTCCTCAAATCTTTGAACATTGTTTAATGAATTTGAAGGTTTCATTAAATGATCCCCCATCCTAGAAATCTAGGGTGATTCTTGAACTTCTACAACTAAAATTCTTGTAACTGCTCTTCTGATTTTGTGGATTTTGGTTCAGACATTAGCTGAGTGCATCATCCAACAATTACTTAAATCACCTATTTCAAAAGATCATTGTGCTATTTTGGACATTTGCATCCTATAACACCTGACATCCTCTAAATGGGATGCCTGTTCATGATTCTCAGAGGCTTGATGTGGAATTAGCTCAACAACTTCTTTTCTTTGGTCCTGATTCTGATGAGAACTGGTTGAGGCATGTTCTTGAGCGTACATTTGATTACATACAAAACCTATTGATTATGGCTAGTCGTGGGCAATAACATTATATGAGACCACTTTTGGCGGACTTTTCTGATTTTGGAGTGCAGTGAAACGCAATGCTCCATATGCACCCCATCCTCTGATGTGAACATTAGATGGGGAATCATAAATTAATTGGCGTATCCTCTTCGGAGCATTGAGACATGCGCGCTGAAGGGTTATCTGTTGTTTTTCAACCCTTGGATGTTGGGAAACTGAAAGAGATGCCAAGTCAATTTGGTGTTGTAACTCTTATATTACCTTTATATGATTTTGATATTCATCATATGGTAATACTTTAGTTTTCAAATGACGAAGATTTTTCCATAAGTTGAGACGAATGTCATGAATGCAATCTTCTGTCATCAATTATGGAATATCAAACTGAGAATTTACTGAAGTCCAGAACATGATAGGTATTTCTCCTTTAGCTAATTGTTTCCTCATGTTTAACATGTCTTCATCATCTTTCACTAGAGGTTTCTCCACCTGGTCTGACTAAAGTGGATGCTCTGCATTAGAAGATAAATGACCCAAGGGAGGTTCGGAGAATGATCATTCCCTTAAGAAGTCTTTTTACTGAGAAAGTGTTTCACCTGTTAATGACAAGGCATCAAACATGACTGGCCTTGTGTTTGCAAGTGCCTTGAGATAGGAGGTCTTTCTTGTTGCTACATTATCAATTATGGAATTGTTTTGACAGTGAAAAATACTACTGCAAAGAGGACTTTTGCAGTGAATTCCATTATGGGGAGGATCACCATGATGGATTACAGCAAGGGATAAATCTTCTTTCTCCTTGGTCTTCTGGCCACACAAAGGGTTTTCATGGCTCTCATCCAAATATAGACACTCTGGATTGACTGAATTTTCATGAAGCAAGCCTTCAGGATGAAGTTTTCGGTGAGAAACTTCAGAATTACAACTACCACTCCCAAAATTTGGTAATGAGAGGGTAGGATCTTGAGCAACAATAGATAAATGTCTAAGGGCTTGAAGAACACCAGCATTAAATATGAGATAAATTACAGCTTGAATATTGATTTTCCAATGGTATTTGGTGAGATTTCTTTTTTGATGTTCTCTTATACTTATTTGGGGCCACCTGCTGGGAGAAGTGGTTATAATGGGAAGGTGTATGTTCCTACCGTGAAATAGTTACCGGAACAGACCGATTAACTCCAATTGGAAAGGGTGTATGTTCTTGATCCTGTTGTCTATATGATATGGGGGAAAATGCCCCATGACCCTCCTAGACTAGAACAGAGGTGTGTATCTACTTCGGGATGACATACTAATGTGTCATACCATGTGTGAGGATAGATTAATATGTTTGTTCCCCTTATACTTCCTAAGTAGTTAAAATATCCTAGCATTCTTCTAGAATATGTGTAGGGATATGTGTCTACCCTTTCACTATTAATAAGATGTGTTTGGTGACATCAACAGCCAGAACAGGAATATACATCCATTATGTATCTAGAGTAGGTATATGTGCCTTCTCCTGTCCTTCTTTTCCTGTCAATGGATATTGACAGTACTCACGTATGGGGGTAGAGAGTTAGGTATGCCCCACATTTTTCATTGGAGACTGACTTCTCCGGGTGCTACCAAACCAGACTATTGGAAAGCTTGATGAACATTGGAAGGTGTATGTGTCTGCTGGCTGTTTTCCATCAAGTATGGTTGATGGTCTTCCTTCAATACTGGCAGATGAGACTGCTGACAGAATTGGTGATTGTAAATAGGTGTATGTTCCTGTTTACCAGTTGCCACCATATTAGATTAGCGAGCCTCTTTAAATGTAGTAAGACGATCCTGCTGACTGGCTGATAACTTGTGAGAAGGTGCATGTGCCTGTTCACGATACTCCACCAGGTTTATCTGGTGGGATTGGTGGGTTGTTGTCAAACGAGCCTACTGAGCAGCAAAATTAGAACGGATGGGTGTATGTGCCCACTCATTGTTTTTCATCAACTTTGGTCAATGGACTTCTTCGTAAGAGTCAGAGGTGAGAACCTGATACCTTTTGACCAGACGTTGTCCATGGCGGTTCGTCTTACATTCCCAGGTCTGAGAGACCTAGGCAAAATGTTCAGTGGAAACACCCCCTTCATGTTGGGGATACACTACCGCATCATTCTGGCAGTGATTTCTAGTCAGAGTCCTCAAGAAGGACTCCTGCATTCTTGAATTGAGTCCTTGAGTGACCTCTTGATCCACCTCCCTATAGTATGGGAGAGATTGATTGTTGTGTTTTGGGGATAAAGAACTAAAATGGTTTGATATGGTGGTTGGCACCATTTTCTTCTTGATCATTGGTCATTGTCGGCCAGATGATCGAGGATTATTGTTGACCTGTAGGGCCTGTCGAGCAGCCTCCAATGTTAGGATTGTACGATGATGGCGATATTCCTTCACCATCACATTATAGACCCAGTGTTAAAGATGTTGGGTTGGTGATAACGTCCTTCCTGTGGATGGAGATCTAGCTTGAACAGTAGTTGGAAAGTTCATAGATGTTTTCTTAGAGAAATTCATTCTTTGGTTTGAAGGGAGTTATGTAGAAAATTGAGAACAGTGACAAACTTTATTAAAGAAACATCTTTTCATATGGATACATTCATGATTAATTCCTTTGTATATCCTTCCTTTATCAATTGATAGGGGTCTAACACGTGGGTAACATTATTAACTTGGTTAAGGATTCACGTTGGGTTCGCCGTTTTTGTTTCGTAGTTCCTTGAAACCTATGTTCTAGATTTAAGAATCACTGTTTCCAGGTAGTTTCCATTGGATTTATTCATGGAACCAGAAACTTCCAACATTTATTTATCCAAAAGGGGACCTATTTTCTAAAGTCAGGAATTCGTTAAGTTTTGAACTTTACGAAACTTAAGAACGTGCATTAGTCGAGAGGATAGGAGGTCAGACTCATCACACCCTTTTGGGGGGGGGGAATTATTGTCTACTCTGGGACTCTCTTTATAAAATTAAAATATTTTCATGAATCCTTATTAATTCACCAAGTATATTATAAGTATCCCTTGGAATTTGAAATCACTTATTAACATGTGTAAAATTTTAGAATCATCAGTATGCATTCCAGGTTCTTCACCAATGGAAACATCTATATGTATTATAGGTTTTTCATCGATGGTATCCTCTAATATACTGATTAGAGATTATTTTAATCATCATTATGATGATACTGGTTTTTAAACCACTCAGTGGGACACTCTGGAATTTATTGTCATCCAGGGAGATGAAATTTTGTTTTAATCTTGGGATTGTGCTCATAAAATGAGCTACCTACGTATCCTTGTGAAAGGAATCAGAACCCTCATAGTTCGGTGCCGCTTAGTAGGACACATCATACCATTTAAGGTCATGTGATAAGGACCTCTAAGTGGAAGGTGATTAGTTGAAACTATGTGTGGGACTCATGCTAAAGCAACCCAAGGAACTTGGAAGGGATATGGGTTTCCAAGTAAGATTATACCTTGTTGGGAATATGGCCCAAAGAGAATAGGGTTGATTTGAAATGTTGGGTTTGAACCTCAAGGAGGCTTCCTACGTATCCCATATGGATGGGAATCAAAGCCCACTTAGTTTGATAAATTTTGGTCTTAATTCCTAAAAAGGATGCCTCAATGATTTGAGGATTGAATTTTGGGATTATTTCCTAAGTAGGATGCCCAAATTGGGGGAATTATGGTTGGATTCTTGAGGAGGATATCCAATGATCTCGGGCTCTAAAAGAGCTTCCTACGTATCCTGATTTGAATAGGAATCAGAGTTCTCGTAGTTCTTTGGTTGATTGTTTGTGCACATGTTGTAACCATCATGTATCTCTAAGCCCACATGAGTCATTCTTGGTGTGAGAAAAAAGAGTATTTGAAATATTCAACAATGATACTTCACACTTTTCCTCCTCTGCTGATGGAAGAGGGAACATCAACCGTGGAAGAGGGAGAGGCAACGAGCCTTCCCTATATTCTATTTACATTGGACAAGGGTCCAATGTAAGGAAGAAGGGGTGAAGGTGAGGGGCTTATACCAGGATGGCTTCCCAGAAATTGTTTCTGGTAGGGGAGGGAGACTTCTCATATACTTGCGCAGAATAGCAAGTGCGAAGTGTACCTTCCCTACCGGAGACCTAAGGTTCTGGGTCGCCTTTTTGAGAAGGGTGAGGACGGTAACCAACCATCCTACAAACTAGAAACTTCTCAACACTATTTCTAGGAGAAAGGTTCATGTGACTGTAGATATAAAAACCAACAAACATACCATGAATCTTAACCCCATTGTGAAACGAATGTGGTAAATCTCTGACTACGGAAATACAAACCCAAATAGGAGACACACTGATGTGACATTCCCAAAGTTTTGATAATTCAGGAGGTTTTGGTGGAGGCTTCAATTTAGTCCCCTTCAGATAAGGGAACCAAAGAAGAAGATACCCTTCCATAAATAGATTTAAAAAAAGGTACTTGATATGGGTGCATAGGTCCCAAAGTATGACACATAGGTACCCCATGTTGCTGTATTGCGTAGGTATTGCGCGAAAGTCCACCGCATAGGTATACCACGTAGGTATGGCATGCAGATATAACACGCAGATATGGTTGATGACTGAAGAATGTGAACAACTTCAAAACATTCCTATCCCATTAAATTATCTCTTATCTCATGTTTTGGAGAGCTACCTGAGACAATTTGAGAGATCTAGGCGAAAGAGCTGCACAATGGGAGCTTCAGGGAGTCTTTCACTTTTTTCAGTTCAGAAATGGGGAGCCCAAGTGCTCTATATATAGGCATGGATGGACCTGGTCGAAGAGATGTTGCCCGCGCAGGTACTTCATGCAGATCCTCCACGCAGGTGCTCCATGTAGGGACATAAAACATCTTCTGGTGTGGAGGTCGGCCGCGTAGGGCAGCCGCATAGATCGACCGCGTAGCTCGGCCACGTAGCTCGGCCACATAGCTCAGCCGCATAGATCGGCCCTATAGCTCGGCTGCATAGCTCGGCCACATAGCTCGGCCACGTAGCTCGGCCGCATAGCTCAGCTGCGTAGCTCGGTGAAGCTACATCGTTGCGAAGTGCTTTGGGAGTATTATTGATTTTCCATTGTAATCTTTGAATCTTTCTTTGGGATTTGAAATATCTAAAGGTTGTCTATCTTTTTGGTTAGTTTCTCAAGTAGTGTCAACAATGATGTTTATTCATTTCCAAGTGATGGATGATTGAATTTAAATTAATGATTTTACTTATGGGTTTGAGATCATGTTAAGAGGGTGTTGGAGGTGGGAAGGATATGATTTTTATATTATGCTTTGTTATTTTTTGTTTTCATGTGATTGGAATTTTCATGATAGTGACCCACCTACTTTATTTATTATACTAGGAACCCTATGGAACTAAATGAGAAATCAATGGATGAATGATTTAGTAGTTAAGTAACCTTATGCTACTAAGGGATGTTTCTCCTATAAGGGTAGTTGAGAGAGATTTGGGAGATGAATTTAAAACTATAAGATCTGCATGGTAGGGGTTACACCTATGAGGATTAATTATTGTCACATTATTCCTTAAGGTGTTTCCTCATAGTATGTATCATATATTATTTTTTATTTATTTTTTATTTTTCATGTGAGTTACTTATCTCATGGTATGAGTTCTCCTTTGATTTTTTTCTTCACATTTGGTTGAATGTTTATTTTATATAGTTTTACTTTATTCTTTATTTTTATTATGTATTATTCTTTATGGAATGAAATTCCTTATGTATTTTCCTTTTTATTTGTTATCCTTGGAGGTTATTTAATGGTTTTAACGAAAAGGGATGGATTTTTTTCAATGATTTTTTTCAAATGGAAAAAAAGAAAGTTTTAATGTGGGTTTTCAAAGTCAGACATTTAAAATGAATATGTTAAGTATTTTTTATTTTAAAATCATGAAATTGAAATGGAATAATATTTTCCCCCATTTATTTTTAAACTAGTGGACTTGATTTATTTTATAAAAGTAATGAAATAGACTCATGTTGGTATCCTACTAGCCTATGGATTACACCCTACATACTCACATTGGTGGGTATGTAGTATTCATGTTTGATGAAGGTTTTATGCTCTTCAATTTTAGGTTTAGATATATAATTACCTTTTAGTGAATTGGTTGTATGTTTGGATCATATAGGATACTTCAAAGTCATACATTGATTATGGTTGGTATTTTGGGTTCACCGGGTCAGTGGCGAGTCAGCTCAAGTGATAATTTATGTTTCATATTGGACTAGTTCCTTATAAAATTGTATTAGAGACCTATTGATATTTTTGGGTCAATATTTAAAAGTATATAGGGTCACCAAGGTTTGAGAGGTAGGTCTGAGGAAGTTCTTGGAAATATTTTCCTTGTATCATTCTTTGAATTACCAGGAGTGGTTAGAAGATCTATTTTAAATTTGGGATTTATAGTTGTTTATTTTTATGATATTTTGATATGGTTTGTTCCTACTCTAAGTTTTAGGGAGATATAAAGAGACATATTTGGAATTTTATAGTTTCAGAATGAAATTGGAGAAAATCCAGGGGTTCATGGTAATAGTACATGATCTGTCAAACCATGCGCAATCCATGAAAACCACGATGTATATCTTCCAGTGGCACAAGCACGGTTGGTTAATGGAATAATAAACTATGTGAACAATATATGTAAAATGGTAAAACTTTTTAAATTTTATTTATTTTACTCCATTGGTTATTTTAATTATCGTATGATTAATGTGGGTTTTTTATGAGTGTTTAAGGGGAGTTTTATAGATTGTGAATGTGTTTTATTTGTTTTATAAAGAAATATTTTAGTAAAAAAAGTGATTTTGTGTTCTATTAGTTTCCAAATAATGAATTATTTTGTGCTATTGTAAATTATTTTGGTGTGTGTAGTTTGAAGGTGATTTTTTTTCAAGAAATAGGTTTATTTTATTGTTAGTATTGAATTTTTTTAAGGATTTTTAAGTGTGGGTTTAAAAGGGGAATTTTTTCATCTAAATTTGATGTATTTGATTTATGATTTTTCATCTTCTATGGGGATTTGGTATATTTATAAAACTTTTTTTGTTGGGTTTTAAGGTAGTCTTGTAGTTTTGATTGGTTTGACATGTGTTTGTTCTCTTTGTGTTTTAATTTAAAGTGGTTTGATTGAATGATTTATTTTTTAATGTTTTAAAATGTGATACCTAGAAAGGAATTGAAAATTCAAGAAGTGAATGCTTTATCCAGGATTTTTATTTCAAGTCTCTAGATATACCCAAACTCTTGATAGAGTGACAGGGCCATGTTCATCCTATCTTAGGGATCATGCTCAAGTGTTTCTAAATCGGTATCTTCTAGTGTTTAATGGTGGTCATAGATCCCATGAACTAGTAAAATTTATAACTAAGATTAAAGAGATATTTAATTCACTATAATATATTAAGACCTATAGGATGAGGTACAACATTCCCTTATTTGAAGCATTGGGTTTGGAGTGGTGGAAATACACTCTCCAAACCCAATCATTGAGGTGTTTTCTTGGGGACATTTCAAGACCACCTTTAACCAGTGGTTTTATCTTTAGGAAGGAAGAATTTTGAAGGCAGTGAAATTATTGGGTGTACAAAAGGGTAATAAATCGTTGAAGAAATATGTTGATTACTTAAATTGGATAGTGAACTTATCCCCAAGTTTGGTTGTTGATGATTCAATGAAGGATTATTTTTTGTAAGAGGCCTTCATCCATATCTTCATTTGATGATGTTTCAGTTTGGATTGATTGTATATTTCGAAGTAGTGTATAAGGTTGTTATCATTGGGGAAATATTGGTAGGGAAACCTGTTCTAAGTGATGATTTGATCCCACCCACTATTAGTGAGGGTGATCCAGTCGGTGAGAAGAAAGATCGAGAAGGTGATGACGATGGGAAGTCATTTCCTTAACCTATTATTCTTATTTCATTAAATAGGATGTCGTTAGTATGTTTTCAATGTTGAAATCATAGGAACCCTAATACCTTATGTTCAATAGCTCTAAGTAACTTTCATTAGTATATCCTTATTGGTCACCTTCAATGGTTCTATAGATTCATGGTCAGCATATGAAGAAGCCTCATACCTAGTTCAAATACTGGCGGTATTTTATTTTAAAACTTTTATTGGATAGTTGGAGGTTAATCATTGCTTTTTGGAGTGATCTCTTTTTAAATTTTTCTTTTTAACCCGTGAATTATCCCTTCTCTTCTACATCCTAATTTTATTATATTTAATAGATGGAAAAGTTTTTTGTCTGATGTTCTTGTCTTTTTGGGAGATTACCCTTATGCTTTGATCTATTTTTTTAGGATATGAGTATGATTTTGGAGAAATTTTCTGTGATTTTATTCTATAATTATAAGATATATAAATGGTGGGTAGACTTATTCTAAGTTACTATGTGTTATCCTCATTCTTAAAAAGTTGTCTTTTGATATTCCTTTGGCTAGGATTTACCAATAATTTTGGCTCTTATGGAATTGAAAGTTATGAAAGTGATATTTCTACTTTGACCATTGATCTAGTTTGGGATTCAGGGGATCTTGTGATTAGTGTTATATATTTTTACATTCTTAGATCTATACAAGATAATATGAGAAGTTGTCCCAATGTCCTATTTTTTTGTCTCCCTTCTTTTGTTTAGTGGGAAATCTGCCTCTTCGGATCCTTAATGCATTGTTGGTTGGTGTGATTCAAATAATTTAAGGTGGTTCTCTCAATGAGTGCTTTGTTTTTTGTCTTTTTTTATTGGTCTAAGGTTTATGAAATTGGGTAGTTGATTGATTCCTTGATAGAATAGATTTATCATTATCTTTACCCACTTATTTTAAGCTATTAATGAATTTTTTTTGGGGGGGGGGGGTAAAGTGGCATGGTTAAGAGAATTTTGAAACCCATAATTTCATTTATTTATATATTTTTAGTATTTGATTGAATTAATTGAGTTTTTGGATATTCTAGGGTAAAAACTTGAAGTTTTTAGACTTTTTCAAGGCCACGCAATTAGGGAAACGGTTTAGTAAATCATGTAGTAGTAACTATGTGTCCTTTTTAGGTTTGGATGGTGGATACCATTCTATTACTACATTGTTTTCTAGATAATGTTAGTAAACCATGTTTCCTAGTTATTTTTGGGAATTTTGGTATTTTCCCATTCCTTTTAATTTGGGGATCTAACACTTCCTTCCCCTTTTCAAACCCCTCGGCCTAGGAACCTTCAAATCCATATTCTCCTCCTTACAATCCCTTTAATGGTGGATCATTGATGGTTTTATATTGTTCCCTTACTAGATTGAAAGGTAAAATCCTTTTCTTCTTCCATATCATGGTTTATTCTAATTTCCCCTATTTTTTCTATCCCTAGTGGCCATTTTAGATGATTTCTATTTCTATGGTTTTCTAACATTTTTTTGTATCTAAGTATTTTTATCCATATATTATTTCATATTATGGTGTTTTTCATCGAAGGTGACATGATTGGGCCTTTTGGGGTTGGTGTTTCCATTTAATTTCCATTTTGTTTGAGAGAACCATGAATTCTTGGTGTTTTAAATATTATTTTTAGTTAAATCAATTATTTATATGTTATATAGGTTTCTTTATCAAAGGTTTTCTATTATTTACTTTTTTATTTCCTTTAGATAATGGGTTAATTTTGTAGATAAATAGAACTTTTACTTAAAATAGTGTTTTAGGCATTCAAAGTGTTTTAGAAAATTCCAATGATGGCTTTATTAAATAAAAATGGTTTTCTCATGGTGTTTTGGGTAAAATATGGTTTATAAAGTGGGGTTACTTTTTTTAAAAAAAATTATATGTTTTAAAGGGGTTTTTTATCTTATGAAATAAAATGGTGATTTATTTAAGTTGATTTTGATTTAGGCCTTTTGTGTTCATTCTGATTTTTTTTTTGTTCTCTGATTGGTTCCCATATGGTTTTAAAAATATATTCCCAAAAATTAAACTTTATAAGTAAAAAAGAATATAACCTGGTTGGCACTTTATGAAATTATATTTTAATTATTGTTTTTTACACCCATATTGATCCATTTTGTATTAGTTGATGATGTTTTTTCTTGTTCATATGACGGATAATTGAATTGTGACTCATGGTTGTGCTTATGGGTTGGGAACCTTGTTAAAGGAGATATTGTAGGTGGGAAGGATGTGATTTTAGTATTATCCTTTAGTATTTTTTTCATGTGATTAACGTTGGATTACTAGTGTCCCACCTCCATTATTTATTTTATGAGGAGCATTAGGATAATAATTGGGAAATCAAGTGATGTATGATTTTCTAGTTGATTTTTTCCCCTATCTAAGATCCCTTAGTTGAAATTTTTTAGCCAATTGATGTGTATCTCATGAATATATTGGAGAGACATTCAAGTGATGAGTGTCGGTCCATAATACCTATATGCTAGGGGATCCACATATGCATATTGAGTATTATATCATTATCCCATAAGGTGTTACCACATGATATGTATCATATGTTATATTTTATTTATTTATTATTTAACATGTGAGTTGCTTATCTCATTGTATGAGTATACCTTTGATGTTTTACCTCTATTTTGGTTGAACAATTATGTTATAAAGTTTTCCTTTATTCTTTATTATTATTATTTATGACTTTGGCATGCATTTACTTATGGATTTTACTCGTTCTATATTATACTTGGAGGGTATGTAGTGGTTTTAAAAAAAATAGATGATTATTTTTTCAAAGGATTATTTAAAATAGAAAAAAGTAAAGTTTTAATTTGGATTTTCAAAGGCAACATTTAAAATGAATATATTAAATGTTTTTTATTTTATACCCATGAAAATGAAATGGAATCATATTTTCTTCAATTTATTTTTAAACTAGTGGAATTGGTTTATTTTATAAAAGTAATTAAATGTACTCATGGTGGTATCATACTCGCATATAGATCACACCCTAAAAACTCACACTTGTGGGTATGTATTCATCACGTCTAGTGCAGGTTTTCAAGAAATCATTATTAGTTTCAGATCGGTGCCACACTTTTAGGGAAGTAGATATATGTTGAGTTCATTAAGGTTACTTGAGAGTCACGTGGTGATGTTGGTTATTATTTCGGTTTTTTCAAACCAATTAGGACATGTTGAGTGTCACACTTCTCATCATTGTACTTTTGTTTTGACTTTGGATTGTGGATTTAAAATCTTATTTAAAAGAGTTGTATTTTGTTGGTAATATCCTTGTATGTATTTATTATTTTTTATTATTGTTATTTCATATTTGGATGTCATTTTTTAAAGATACCTATTTTCCTTGGTGTGTATATCTAGTACATGGATACTTTACATTGGGTACCCAGTTGGAAGTCATGGTTTTAATTTAGATCTATAAGGGTGAAATCATTATCATGTAGTCACTTTTGATATCATGGAACTATTTTCTAGCCCATGGTTATCAGGAATGTGCCAAGGTCTTTGTGGAAATCTAGGACAGGTGACATGTCAGGTCATCCCAGGATGATTTGTTATAGTAAAGGTACTCTCAAGAGGCCTATTGGGTTTATTGGTTAGTCCTTTAGATTTTTTTATTAGAAATTAATTTCCTCTTCATTTTCTTTGTTTATAATAATATTCCTCAATTTGAAATTTTTTTATTAATTGTTGAAGGTTTTGTATAAAAAAATAAATTATAGAGGACATACCTTATTATCATTATGTAAGTTTACAAGATTAAACATCCATGTTTTGGAAGTTATAATAGAAATTTTGACCATATGAACATCCAAATTACCACGGGGTATAGGCAGATCAACACTTTTCTCATGATCTACATGAATCCAAACTCTCACATTATATTTTGGATTTTTTTTATATATAATATCTCGATAGATATTTTACAATATACACCTCACAATAAGGTGATTGGTGGGTTTTAATAGACATAAATTACAATCATTATATCCCTATATAATTTTTTTATAGAAAATTTACTAATATTTTTCTGATTTATATTTCATATAAATATCCATGAAAAAATTAATTTCCTTTAGTAAGGCAGGCTTATTAGAGAAATAGAAAGCCTTAAAGCTGGGGGTCTGGTTGGCTCTCCCTGTAGCAGTTTCTATTGTGTTATTTATTCTCCTTGATTCATTCCCATAAAAATCTATAATAACTCATTTTTTCAATTAAATTTTTCTTTTATAATATATTTATGAATGAATGTCAAGTATTTTATTATTTCTATCCCCATGAATCTTTGATTTATTAAAAATATAATTGAGGTGACACTCAAAAATTTGAACCTTTGATGTAGACATATTATTATAGTCACTTCAAGGACACTGAATGTAGTCATTTATCAGTTATATCTGATCATGATTCTTGTTTAAAATTAGAATAAATAGTACTAGAAAATAATTAGTCATTTTTATGTAATTATTATTTAAATTGTAATAACTTTTTATTATTTCATACTTACAAATGATTCACATACTCTTCGTGTATTCCTATTTACTAGTTTTCCATCTTTATTTATATGAGCCTCCTTCTATAGCACATGGCATGGGATTAAAGTGGATATATATTTTTATTCATCAATATACATATAAAAAAGGAAAATAATTATTTTTTTTGTTTCATATCACATAAAAGGATTACAGTAGATTTAAAATGCACTCCATTTTTTCATGTAAATCATACCCCATACTTGTTTTATAGTATGGGTAAATTGTTTTAATGGAAATTTCATAATTTCAACACTAAGTTGTTTTATAAATTAAAAATCCTTAATCAATGTGATTAATACACATAATATCAGGTAAAATAAAACTAATTACAAAGAACATGAAATGATGCATCGTCATAGTGACTTAAGAATAAATTTCATATTTCTTGGTTTATCATGTGTGCTTATAGATTTTGTGGGTTGTGATTTACTTTCTCTTCAATATCCCTAAGATGATGCTTCATAATAATTTTTGGAATGGCTCTATAAGCCTTTCCAGTGACCATTAATACAAATTTCACTCGGTAATAATCAAATATAAATGCACCATATGAGAGATAAGGAAGAGGAAATAAAAATTTCATTGTTTTATTAGTAAAATAGTGAAATTATATGATAATGTTACCCTAAAATATTATTAAATTAGTTATTTCATCGTAGACCCAACATTTTACCATGAATCTATATCAATCAGCACGTGCATTTGAGTGGTGACCCAAATGTAACTAATGAAAATGGATCTATTGGGGTCAATATATTGTCCTCGAGCATTCCATAAAACCAAAAAAGTATTCTTTTATTCTCACCTTAATAATTTTCATTAATACTACCACACTATGATGCTTCTTTTGTCACTCGAACATGGGTTTTTCACCTTCTATCATTTCTTTTATTTCAACATTTTTAATATGTTGTTCCTTAGGATTGGTATCATCATTATGTAGAGAAACTTATTATTCCTTTGGATTGGGAGCATCAATATATGGAGAATACATTATCTATAGTTTAATTTAGATTATGTAAATGTAATAGTTAACACCTAATATTATGAAGTAAAACACTATATATTAAAAAATAATTAACTTGATTATTGAAGTCACTTTTTTCCTTAAAGGTTTAACCAATTTAGTCCCTCTATCGAGTATCCAAATCCCCTCATTCTGTTACCCAAGGAAATATAAGATATCATTTATATTTAGAACAACATGAAATTATTGCAACATCCAAATGAAAGGGCCATCCTTAGTGAATTTTTCATTTGACCCTGTAGTGGTTTTAGCTAAAAACATAATAATTGACTCGTTTCTATTTGTAGGATCTAGTACATTAAAAACTTATACTTCCTATGATTCCATTATGAATGGTTCATCCCTATAACCTTCTTTACTGAAATTAAATTTCTTGAATCCCAATTAATCGATTTTAACTACACACCTATTATCAACCCATTTTCACCAAAAAATTGGAAATTGGAATGTTGTATAATTATACTCCCATGTTTTTTTATAATGCCAAAGTACGACATATTCACGTAACATGGATTTTTTTCCCTTGTTTCTGAATACATGCATTACTTATTTCACAAGAGCAACTCCACCATTTTTCATTTTAATAATTTCATCCTAATCCTTTGTATAGAACATATATCTATTAATTAAAAAACCATTATAAGATAATATATCCACACTTAGTCCCCTGGCTAGCCAATGAAGTTTTTCAGAATTCATATTTTGATTTTTAGATAACACCTAAAAAATATGTTCTCAAAACTATCCTATAAACTATCGATTATGTGTATTTGATATCTAGATTTTATCCCTTGATAAATTTAAATACCTAATAATTATTTTTTGGGTTTCAATATATAGCGCAAACTATATAAAATTATGAAAAAATAAAGGTGAGTATACTCTCACACTAAAATGGTAACTATAAAAATATCTCTTCTAAAAATTTCATCAACCTCAAGGCACCTTCTATGAGGAGATTTTGTGAGGCCAATGATATCCACAACAAACGTGTAATCAGTACAAAATTTAATGGATTACTAAACAATATATCACTCTATAATATAACCTTATGTATGAATTTCATGTTTAATATGCCCTTTAAAAATATTCATATATCATTCATTGGGGTACGTCTATCTATAATTTATAGGACTATATAGTAAAATATCTCTGAAGTGTATTTGATATCTAGATTTTATACCTTGATAAATTTAAATACCTAATAATTATTTTTTGGGTTTCAATATATAGTGAAAAATATATAAAATTATGAAAAAATAAAGGTGAGTATACTCTCACACTAAAATGGTAACTATAAAAATATCTCTTCTAAAACTTTCATCAACCTCAAGGCACCTTCTATGAGGAGATTTTGTGAGGCCAATGATATCCACAACAAACATGTAATCAGTACAAAATTTAATGGATTAATAAACAATATATCACTCTATAATATAACCTTATGTATGAATTTCATGTTTAATATTCCCTTTAAAAATATTCATATATCATTTATGAATGGTTCATCCCTATAACCTTCTTTACTGAAATTAAATTTCTTGAATCCCAATTAATCGATTTTAACTACACACCTATTATCAACCCATTTTCACCAAAAAATTGGAAATTGGAATGTTGTATAATTATACTCCCATGTTTTTTTTTATAATGCCAAAGTACGACATATTCACGTAACATGTATTTTTTTCCCTTGTTTCTGAATACATGCATTACTTATTTCACAAGAGCAACTCCACCATTTTTCATTTTAATAAGTTCATCCTAATCCTTTGTATAGAACATATATCTATTAATTAAAAAACCATTATAAGATAATATATCCACACATAGTCCCCTAGCTAGCCAATGAAGTTTTTCAGAATTCATATTTTGATTTTTAGATAACACCTAAAAAATATGTTCTCAAAACTATCCTATAAACTATCGATTATGTGTATTTGATATCTAGATTTTATCCCTTGATAAATTTAAATACCTAATAATTATTTTTTGGGTTTCAATATATAGCGCAAACTATATAAAATTATGAAAAAATAAAGGTGATTATACTCTCACACTAAAATGGTAACTATAAAAATATCTCTTCTAAAAATTTCATCAACCTCAAGGCACCTTCTATGAGGAGATTTTGTGAGGCCAATGATATCCACAACAAACATGTAATCAGTACAAAATTTAATGGATTACTAAACAATATATTACTCTATAATATAACCTTATGTATGAATTTCATGTTTAATATGCCCTTTAAAAATATTCATATATCATTCATTGGGGTACGTCTATCTATAATTTGTAGGACTATATAGTAAAATATCTCTGAAGTGAAGCATATAGTGAACCATTGTATCAAAGAATAACTATAGGAATAACATCTCTAATTCACTTAATATGACAATAATTTATTTTTTCATAATTAGAAACTTTTTTGGGTCTATAACTTTACAGCATATAGATTTGAAAAAGAGAAAAATAATTGTTAATGTGTGTCAAAAAAAATTAGGTAGGATTCAATATAAAGATATAGGAATTAAATCTTTCATGAAATCATTATAGTCATGTGATTTTAGGTCCTTTAACAATAAATAATTTATTTACATGATATTATTGATATTTGATAAATACACATGGAATCTATACATCATTTATAAAGTTGAAAACTGATATCTCTCTTTCCTAGAAGGATTGTAAGCTAATGGATGAAGAAAATTCTATTGTTCACCCTTCACTGGTTCAAAATCTTCCCTTCTCCTCATGTAAATAATGTCCAACTTTGCCTTAATTTCATCCTTTGTTTTCCAGGTGCATTTAGTAATGTTCCAATGACACTATTACATGAATTTTTTCTATATGAATGACATTGAGAAAAATTTTGATGTTTAAAAAATTCCAATATGATAATTCAAAAAAATATCTTTTTATAATAATATTTCATAAGGTTTTTTGAAAAAGTTATAGTAAAAATGGTAACCATATCCTATACTTTCTCAAACTATTAATCATCTATTAGTGGAGATGGTTTTTTATATTTTTATAAATTCCCATTGAATGATTTCATACAAGATCATTATTTATTTTTTCAGGGTAAAAATTTATAATGTCCTAGAAACACAGTCTTCGAGGAATGTTTAAATCTAACTGAGTGTATACCATTTTCACAAATTAGACTCTCTGGAATTTCATTAATACTATATCTATAAAAATTTACATAAGTAGAAAATTAATTTATCATATCATACAACATGACTCAAAATTTGAAATCATTGTTTCCATAGGCATCTTAAAATATAACACCAACATCTCACATTAATTTCAAATCTCCAACCAATGGATGCATAAAAACATCAATATCATTACTTGGTTTTTTGGTCTTATTATGAGAAGAGATATCATAATGTATTTGTGTTACTCATAACCATAGTTGAAATTTATAATTTAGAAACATAATTGGTCATGTACTTTGAGTGATAATTTTCATACCAAAAGAATTTTTTTCATCTATAGATAGTGCAAGATGGAGTTTTCTCGACATGTTTCCAATTTTAGGATACTCATAATCAATTTTCTTACACTAAAGAGTGTCTAATAGATGATGGAGTTTTCTATATTGATTTCATTTATCTATATTCCATGTCAATTGACTTGTAGTATCCTCAATTACATATAGGCACCTAAACCTTGGAATGATTTGAAGTTACAATAAAAATATCAAAGTAATTGATTCATTTTTCTTATATCAAGATACACCAATTTTAGGGAATTTTTTATGTGATTAATTGTCCTTGAGAAACAATATATATTGATTTTTATATGCATGTATTCATTTAGAGATCATTCCCATTGAACATATAATTTTTTTAGTTTCGTTTATTCATAAAGGAGGATAATTGTCTTATTGTGGCATATCATTCAAGAGATCAAGTTGTTTTGTAAAGATAGTATCACTCCATCTATTTCCAAATTTAAAATTATATAGCTTTAGTATGGTTTTAAATGTTTTATATTTAGTTCAATGAGCATAAAATGGCATATTTTCAAAGATATCTAACTTCTCAAACATCTTTGGAAAATCATAGAGTTTATCTTCAACTTCCATTATTATTTCCTCAACATGATTTCTATTATCATTTAAACTTGTAATCATATCCTTAATATGATCTTAATAATAATTCACACTTTTAATCATGTCATATAATCGATAAACTATATTGTTGTCCAAGTCACTAGATACATTCAGTTCTTCCATGTGTTTAAACCAACATTTATAACTTTTATATATTCCATGATAGGTCAATTGTTCTCCCAAATACTATGGAATAATTAGTCTTGAATAACAACAACATATACATGAAAAACGTTTTTGATAATATATATATATATATATAATCTTTTGTAAACATGATTAACTCTTTAACCTCATCCATATACTCATTTTTTATTTGCTTGACATCTATCCATTTTTTATTCATATTCATCCTTTTTATTCAATAATATTCATAATTAAAAAAATATAAATACATAGAAGGTATGATCTTATAATCATAAAATATTATTTTTTATATATACATATATATAGTTATCATATTTAATATAAATTTTCATTACATTAACAACTTATAAAAACATATAAAGATGAAGAATTATATGAATGTAAAGAATAATAATGCATATTTTTTATTACAAGAAGATAAATTTCACGAATCATTCTATTTTCACTATTAAAACATATATCAAAACAAATTACTTATTTTTTCAATGTTTCTATAATGTTCAAAACAAAGTAATCACAATTATTATGGTTATTATGTCTGTAAATTTATTAAATATATCATATTACATCCCTAAATTAGCATCCCTAATGAGTTATTTCTTGAATTCATCTTGTCAACTCATCTTCGAGATGTGTGAATCTTTATTTTATCGAATGTTTTGAAAATTTTCTAATTATTATTTTTTAAAAAATTTAGATTTAGATATATTAATTAAGCTATTTCTAATGAAAATAAACTTTTTAGATGAAACAATTCATCTACTTCACATTCTATGAACATTTTTAGTAAAATTTGTCTTTATCAAAATTATAATTTTCATAAAAAATGAAAATCCAAAGGATCTTTGATGATAATACTATATATAAAATCATGGTAAATCATACCATTTTGTGGTGAATTTAAATAAACATCAAAAATCACTATTTTTAGCCTTATTATCACTTTTTTTCTAAACACTAATAGATATTCATTTTCACTTTTTAATTTAAAATTATTCCATTTAAAAAAATTCTATCACATAATTATAGTCTAAGATTCACCATTTTAATACACTTTAACTAATCACTTACACAAACATTATTGTATAATCTTCATATACTTTAAATATCACTTTTATTTACTTTAAATTAATTTCCAACATGCTCATATTCTTTTTTCCCATATATTTTTTATAAAAAACATACCCCAAAACTTATAAGTAATTCTTCCAAATATATTAGAATTATTATCCCCCTTTATAGAGGCTTTATAATCTAAATACATTTTATTTATAGTATAAAATCTCTATATTAAACTCAAATAATTTCAAGTTACACACAATAACAATTTAATAAAACTCGTATAAGAACAACATGAGTTAAAGTAGAAATGAATCACCCCAATCACACCAAATTAAAATTATAATCAATAATTTAAACCTTATTTATTGAACATTAATCCCACCATTATTTTTTA
Organism: Viscum album; assembly: GCA_963277665.1. NCBI lineage: Eukaryota > Viridiplantae > Streptophyta > Magnoliopsida > Santalales > Viscaceae > Viscum > Viscum album. The sequence continues at coordinate 111,583,424 of OY728139.1, read as the reverse complement.
CAATAAATAAACCATTTATTAGGTATCAATCCACTTTAGGTTAAACTATTTACACAATAAATTCTTCAAATTTAACATTGAATCGTTATAATTTTAAATTCATAATGAATAAAGATTTATTAAAATTAATATATAATATTAAAATTAATTTTCCATGTTAATAGTCATTCATAATTCATTAAATCACTTACACAGGGAAAAAATACATACATAATCATACGCTAAAAACCATAAGAACAAAAATCAAGAGGCCAACTTTTATGGATTAGATGAAAAATTCATACAATAATAACTAAAAAACAACTGAGTGAGGGGCCAAACATCAATATTATAATGCCTCGCACTATCATCAGTTTTGGAAATAAGGATAAATTTTAAATTTTTGCGACCGTGAGTGTTTATGGAAAAATATTAAATTCTATTATAATATGATCTCAGATAATTTTTCATGACCACTCTGTTGGTCCTAGAATAGGGTGTCTACCCTAGGACAAGAGTTTTCTAGAAATTTGAGCCATTCAAATTTTCAAGGAATAATTAATATTTAATTAATTAAATAATAATTTATTCATTAATGTTAATTTGATGATATATTATAAATGGATCTTCTGATTTTGATTCCATCTTCGTAGTTGAGTTTAGAATATGTGGTTTTGCCTAGGAAAGGCATATCCATGTGTTGGGCGTCGGGGCCGAGGTCGGTCCTCTTTTCTTTACTATTTTTTCTTTTTTATTTATTTTTATTTATCCCTTTATCTTTTCTCTCTTTTAAATTTGTATTCTTATGCATTACCCTTGGTTGATTTGGTGTCATGTGGCTGATAGAGGGAGGGGGAGGAGGAGGTGCCACCTGATGAGCTCATTCAGAGGTAGATCGAGGCTTGGTGGGTGAGTGGCACGAATCCAGGGTGAAGATTCAGTGGTTAACACATATAAATATTATTTTTTATGTTATAAGACACAAATACCCATAGTTTATCCATTTTCAAGTTTTTAAATCCTTTTTGGGTTGTTATGAAACCCTTAAAGATCAATCTAGACTTAATCAAGGAGAAATGGGGTTTTGGGCTATTTTAAAGGTTTTTCATTTGGGAAATCCCATGTATATGGCATGTGGCTCAGAGAACACACATTTTTTTCTTCCTATTTGGGGAAGATGAGTTTTTGGGACTACATGCTATGTAATGGGGGTACACGTCATGTAGTGGCTACTTTAGGTGTGTCAGGGGCACATGATCATGTAGGGTACACGACCAGGACCCATGTGAAGTACATGGATAGTGGTTGTGTACTATGCTTGGCATTATACCTTATAAAGAAACATGTCTAGGTACCTAGGTAGAGAGCCCATGTGGGGTACATGCTATTTACGGGGCGGTACATTCCATGTAGTCAGGCATTATACATGCCAAGTGGGGATGAGGTACACAGGAAGGTACTTCATGTGGGGTACATGCTGTGTATAGTGTATACATGTTGTGTACTTTGAGAATTTACATGTCTAGGGTCTTAGGAATCATGGCTAGGGAGAAACTTTTGTGGTACACATCATGTACCGGAAGTACGCATTGTGTATTTTTTATCCCTTGATGTGTTTTTCTTATTTTTTACCCTAGAGTTAGAATTGGACTTGTGAGTAGTAAATTCTAAGTTTTCTTTATAAATATCACAATGGTGGTATCCTTTTAGTCTTTATAGTATTTATGGTTTGATTTTTGGATTGGTAAATAATTTGAAATAGAATTTCCTAGAGCTTCAGTTTCATAATCCTCCAATGGGTTTAGTTGTGAGTTGTGAGGATCTGGTGATGGTTGTGAGCTTGTTAGTTGGCATGTATTGTCTATATCAAACTGGTTTTGTTTTAGGTTCTTTCAGCCATATCCCAAAAGGAAAGATCAAGTAGTATCTTTTAGAAGATCTTACTTTTTCCTAGAATGACAGGATCAGTTTCTTGAGGTTAGAGCAGTTCAGGTTTAGATCATGTTCTTGAAGATCAGAGTTATTTCAGCCTTAAGGATGGGTTGATGTCTTGGGATGGAGGTTAAAACTGGGTGTTATAGATATGTAGAAATGATTCTGAGCAATCTTTATGATTCCCTTGTATTTTGGTTTCTAAAAAATTTATTATTGGTTTACGTAGTTGGTTGTTGTTAATTCTTATATGGAATGGTTTGTCTTGTGATGAGGATCTCATATGGGGTTCTAATTTTTATGCGGTCGTAAGGAATGTTGAGAATTCATTTATGGGATTTTATTATTTTTGGATTCCATTTAGGGGAATTATTGATCAAGGATCAGTTAGAGGCCACTAAAGGAAATTTGGGATTTTTTTTTCACTAGGCATGTCTCATTATTTGAATGAGCTAGAGAAACACCTCGTAGGGTGTATTACACTTCTTATTTCCTTTAGTCCATTTTAGGATCTTCTTATGGGTGTTTCCAAAAATCATGGGTTTAGTATTTGATTCCCTAGTAGTTAATCACTTTATACTATGACCTCAGGGACTGTGGGAGCCCCAAGTTTTGGTTTGGCCTTTAAGAGGTTCATTGAGATCTCATGGTCGATGTTTTTTGGATGCTAAGATCTAGGGGACTGAGAGATGTCGTGTCCTTTATTATATGAGAGTTGATTAATACTACTAGTTTATTTTTTAGGATTTTGGGTTTAAGATTTGGATCTTCCCATGTTAGTTAGGCCTTTGGTCATGAAGTTTGAGGTGGTTTCTTCTTAGTAATTTGGTTTGAGGAAGAGAGTCTTGGGATATTTTGGATTGGGAATTGGCCCTAAGTTTGATATAGTTATTTATTTTTTTATCTGAATATGGTTAAATGGTCTTAAGGAGATAATAGAATATCTAGAAGATTATACCCCTCTAGTTGAGTGTTATCTGACTCATAGATGTTGAAGTTCTCCAAGTAACGTGGATGCTCTGTGATCCCTATTTTATAGATGGATCCCTATAGGGAAGTTCATTATTTTGGCCCATATGGATAGACCCCATATGACTTTATAGTTTTTGGTTCCATGTTGGATCCTGGTTGGTTCTGTAGGCCTTTTGGGATATGATATTTTCTCATACATGTAGAGTGGAGACCTTTCTCTAGTTTAGATCATGCAATTAGTGTCCTAGAGACTGGAGTATGTTCTTTATTATGTAGTAACCTATGGTTATGCCTTGGGGTTTTGGATTTAATGAATTTCCATTTATACTTCTTCAAGATCCTGTGTATATATGGAATACTCTCTAATTTTTGTGTGTTTGGGTGTGTCACATGTTATAAATCAACTAGTGGGGTCCATAGTAGGGGTATAATCACTTTGGTTGTCAGACTAAAACCCATGGTTGGCTATTTTTTGGGTTATTTTTTTCTCCCTTTATTTTTATTTAGTTTTTTATTTTATTCCAATTGTTAATATTCTCCAGCATGGATGGGCATATCACTTGTTCATGCACTTGTTATGACAGCAGATTATAGGTTCCCCATTAGGGGTGGCCTATTGGGATTTATTTCTCACCCCTCCTACATGAACCTTAGTGTGCATGCAAAACTAATGTCTGGTTTTAGGTTGGATCATAGGTTGTACGATGGAAGAGGTTGAGGACCAGTGTTTCTAGATCAATCAGAGTCACTTGTGTGGATCCCCAATATCAGGAGAGTTCAACTTGAGCATTGTGGAGACCGAGTATGTGGTTTGGATTGATATTAGTAGTAGAACATGTTTTATTTATTTTCAATCTGTTTATTTTGTATATGTGATCAACCCAATTGGAGACCAGTTGTTGTATATATTTTTTTTCTTTTTAGTATTTATGACTTTATGCCACATTTCATTTATTATAACATGCTTCTATTTTAGTTATTTATTATTCATACTTTTATGTTTATCCTTTTGGATGTTTTAGTTGTTTTCCACTATTATTACACTTTGACCAGAGGGTATAGTCTCCCCAACTATATCTGTTAGACCCTCAATGCTAGTCGGTAGCTTCTGGTGTTTAGGGAGACATGCTTGAGGCCTTGTAGAGGTCCATATCAGTTTATGTGTCAGGTCGATCTGGGATGTTTAGTTACAAAAATTTCATTAAATCTATTTTGTTATATTATTTTAGGATTTGGTAGACAAGTGATCTAGGAATTTGTTTGAACTTGTGATGTATATTAGACTAGTGTGTTAGGAACACCATTTCTGATAGAAAATCCAATTTTCTAGGGCATGGGGGTTGTTTTTTTTTTTTGTTTTTTTTTCTATTGTGTGATTTCACCTAGCATGATGCACTTGGGTTTTTGGATTTATGGTTTATTCTGGTTTTTGGATCTTGTCCCATGGGTAATAGTTCAGTGTTCATTTATCATTTTAGACATGTAAAATTCACATGACATATGAAATTATATGGTGTTTTCACTAATGATGGAGGTTCGGTTGTTTAAATTTTTTTCAATGACCTATATGGTGTTTCACATATAGATACTTGGTGAAATTATACTTAGAAAAAACACATGTATATATTTTTATCTAATTAAAGACCATGTGGATCTTGGGGAATGTTTTTCACAGGTGATGTAAATGATGTCTCTTCATCAAGGGATGCATAAAGACCCTTGTGGTTCTATAATGGACTTTGAGTTTTTTTTAGAAGCTCAATGAGGGAAAGGATTCATGAGATATCCTTGGATAATACTCAAGATGCCCTGAGGGGTGGTTCCCCTAAATTCATAGGTTTTTGTTTCCCAAGAGGGAGTTGTTCTTTCCACATGTTTTCTTTTGGGTCTTGCGGTGGGGCTCTTATGCCTTCTATCACTGATGGATTGGGTGGTTGTGGTCATTCTTCCTTGGTGGGTCCATTGAGGTCTGCCATCATTGGAGTGTGGTTAGGAATGAGGATGTCTAGTGTTTGATATGTGGAGAAATATGAGTTATCCTAGTCTTGCGGATGACTTGAGAGGGTAGGTTTGGATGTACCCCTATCCTTGTTAGTTTAGGTTGCACTTTGGGTAGCATGGTGAGAGAATGGTTAGACACTTGTGGCTTTCATCAACACCTGAGTGGGGTAGGTAGTGTGTTTGATATTTTCATAAGGGAGATGACTTGGTTTTTAAAGAGAGTGTTGAGGGTGATTTAGTTTCTTGGAACTGACCTATGTGAGGAGAATGGTCAGTGGTTTTAGGCATGTCATCCTAGTTTCATTAGGTCGTGGCCCATGTGATCATGAGTCTTGTTAGGTGCATGAAGAGTAGAGTAAGTAAAGACTTATGGTGGGGAGTGTACCATTGGATATTAGATGTCATTAACCTCATTTTAAGTGGTTTTTCGAGCGTGGAGTTTTTTGTTCATGGTTATACAAGAACGATCATTGGTTGTTGTGGTTTTTTGTGTCGCCGCTTAGGTGTGAGAAGTTTTTCCATGTCTATCCATTACGTTCAATGGTGGGTATATAATGGTCCATGTAGTGTGTTGTTTACTAAGTGGGGTGATGATCAGAATACTCCTATAGTGGGGAGCATTAGATTGGTCATGGTTGAACGTATATCATGTTGGGAGAAAGTTTTGGACACTGTAAGACCAGTATTTGGATGGTCAATATAGCATTAGTTATGCTAGTTCATGGGGGATATCATCGATATTGGTTGACCACTAAGGCTTCTCAAGGGTGAAAAGCATTTTTTATGGGATTTTTGGATACCTCACATGGTCACGGCTTGGGAGAAAGTTTTGGACACTGTAAGACCAGTATTTGGATGGTCAATATAGCATTAGTTATGCTAGTTCATGGGGGAGATCATGTCTATTGGTTGACCACTAAGGCTTCTCAAGGGTGAAAAGCATTTTTTATGGGATTTTTGGATACCTCACATGGTCACGGCCTGTGAAAATTAGGAGAAATTTTAACTTTTTGTTCCTGAGAGTGTTCATGGGATAAATGGTAAACTATCCAATAATTGGATCTTAGGTAATTTTTTCTAACCACTCTATTAGTCCTAGAATATTCTATTTATCCTAGGATAGGAGTTTAGTTGAAATCTAATCCATTCAAATTTTCATGTAATATTTAATATTTAATTAATTAAATATTGATTTATGTACACATGTTTGTTCGGTGATCTATTTCAAATGGAGAATCATATTGTGATTTCATCTCTTTGTTTGAGTATAAAATTAGGGATTTTTCCTAGGTGAGGCATAACCTTTTTTCAGTCATTGGGGAGAGTCCCAAACTCCTTTTCTTTTTCTTTTTCTTTTTATTTTTATTTTTATTTTTATTTTTATTTTTATTTTTTTTCTACCCTTTTTTTCTTTTTATATCTATTTTATCTTTTTCTTACCATGCATTCCACTTGGAGGCTTTGGTTTCAGGTGGATGAAAGAGTAAGAGTGGGAGAATATGGAGAGGGAGGATGTGGCATCCCCTGGGGAACTCGTCTAGATATAGATCGAGGCTAAGTGGGTGCAGGGCATACATTTAGTGTGATGATTTGGTGGTTTCCACACAGAGGTAGACCATTTTTATTTTTTATGCTTAAAATCCCCATAGTGTATCCATTTTTATGTTTTCAAATCCTTTTGGGTTTTTTGGGACCCCTTAAGGGTTAATCTAGGCATAATCATGGAGAAACGGGGGTCTCGGGCTGTTTTAGGGTTTTTCCCATTTGGGAAAATCCATTTACACAGTGTGTGGTGTAGAGAACACATGTTTTGTTTTCTTCCTATTTAGGAAAGATGAGTTTTTGGGACTAAATATCATTTAATAGGGGTACACTTCATGTAATGGTGACTCAGGGTGTACTGGGAGCGCATGGTTCTATAGGTTACACGATAAGGACTCATGAAAACTTACATGGCTAGTGGTCATGTAATACGATTGGCCTAACCATGTATGGGGGTACATGGTCTGGTATATGGATGGGGACCCCATGTGGGGTACACACTATGTATAGGAAAGTACACGTCATGCAGTTGGGCATTGTACATGCTGAGTGGGGTTATGGAACATGGGTAGGTACCCCACGTGGGGTACACATTGTGTACAGGTTACACATGCCATGTACTTTGAGAAAGTACATGCCGAGTGCCCTGGGGAACACAGCGAGGGGGAACCTTTTGGGGTACATGTTGTGTACCCTAAGTACTTTCTATGTACTTTTTCTACCTTTGTGTTTTTTTCTTATTTTTAACCCCAAATTCAGAATTATACATATGAGTAGTCCATTTTGATCATTTTCCATATAGATCATTATGGTGGTATCCAATCGATGTTAAAAGGCTATTTGGATGGAGTTTTGGATTGGGTGAACTTTTATAGAAGCATTTCTCTGAGGTTTGGTTTCAAAATACTTTAATGGGTTGGGTTGTGATCCATGAGGCCCTGGTGAGGGTTGTGAGCTTATTAGTTGTCATGGATTTTGAATGTTAGTATGGTTTTATTTGAGGTTGTTTTAAAAAAAATAGGAAAGGAATGATTGATTAGTATATCTGAGGAGATGTTGGTTTGTTTTTAGCATGACAAGACTGATTGCTTGGGGTTAGAGTAGTTGAGGTTTGGATCTTGGGATTGAGTATCAGAGCTATTGGATCCTTCGGTCTAGTTTAACACCTTATGATAGAAGTTACGGATGGGTTCAATTAAGATGCTAATATTAGTCTAAGGGACTCTTGAGGATTCCCTTGTGGGCTGGTTTCTGATCAAGTGATTAGTGATTGTTGTAGTTTATGTTTAGGAATTATCATATAAAATGTTTTGTTTTATATTGAGGAGCTATTTTAGGTTCCTTATTTTGAGGTGGTCCTCAGGACCATTGAGGATGCCCTTGTGGGCGTGTTTTGATTTTGGATTCCCTTTTTGAATGTTGTTAATTTAATATCAGTTATAGGATACTGAGGTTCGATTGGGATGTTTATGCACTAGGCATGTCTCATGCTTTGGATGAGCTAGATGAATCCCTCATAGGGGTGTCCTACACTTGTTGTGGCCTATATTCCATTTTAGGATATTTTAACTGACATGGCCCAAGAGCTTGGGTTCATCAGGGGAATCCCTAAAAGGATACCCATTTATGTTGTGACCCTAGGGACTATGGGATCCATGAGTTTTGGTTTGGCCCATAGGTGGGTTGTTAAGAGCCTTTGGTGGTTATTTATTGGATGTTGAGATCTAGGGGACTGAGAGAGGCCCTGTTCTTTTTTGGATGAGAGTTGATCAAAAATGATAGTTTAGCTACGTAGATGGTGGGTTTGAGATTTAGATCTTCCCATATTTGGTTTTCCTTTGGTCATGATGTTTGAGGCAGTTTCTACTCAATACTTTGGTTTGAGGAGGATACTCTTTGGATATTTTGGCTCGAGCATCGGCCCTGAGTTTGATATGGTTCTCTTCTCCTTTGTCTAGCTATGGTTGTATGGGATTAGGGACCTAATGGGTGAAGTAGATTAGTGAACCCCTCTAATTGAGTGTCACTCCTTGGATAGAGGTTAGTTTACATGGAAGCTAATGAGCTCCTACTACCGTGGATACTCTGCACTCCTAGTTTTATAGATGGATCCCTATAGGGAAGTGAGTTATTCAGAACCATGTGGATGGAGCCCATATGATGGTGTGGCTATCAGGTCCATGTGGAATCCATATTTATTCTACAATTTTAGGATTGAAATAATGATGTATGTGCTCAATATACAATAGAGGGGTGATTTGTATACTTTAAAAAATTCCTTAGGAACTTTTAAAGATGGTAATGTTTAAAAAAGGTAAACAAGGTAAGTTTACAAAACCTCTTAGTTCTACAAACTTTCTTGATTCCGAAAATGTAGTTCCAGAAATGAAACTTAAGAAATTTTTACAAAGATAAAGATTCTACCTTAGAGCATATATAATCTTATTAATCAGAGTAGAAGTATAAGAATGTATAAGATAGTTATACTTTCCCTAACAACCAAAATGCAACAAAAAACTTGAAACAATACACATAACAAGTAGTAAATATTTTAACCCAAAGATAAGGGTATCCAAAAACCTTGGATAAAGGTCCCTTGATTTATAATTTCAAGAAATTTTGTCTTACCCACACTAGGGTAAGCCCTCTATACGAATATCGGAGTCTTTCTTGCTATCCTCGCAACCCCTCGAACTTCATGGTAGTCGGCACCTCTGTCTTCCTATCCCCAGAAGCCCACGGATGTACTCAGCAACATTCGGAGTTGCACGAAGAAATTATGAATAATATGTTCAGTACGCACAAAGCAATAAAGTCTCTCTCTCTATAAATCACTTCAGCAGCATGTAATCTCTAGATTGATCAACAGTATTGAGCTTGTTCAAATGAGCTCCTATTTATAGGCACATCTTCAAAGGTCAGCTCCCTCCTCCAACGGTCATATTTTTCCTTGAATTTTGGAGGGACCTGTACAAGTGTCACTCAAACAATGGTTGGTTAGAAATAGAAAGAACAACATCGTTTTATAACTATAAAAAGAGTACGAAAAAATATGGTTGTTTAACCAAATCCATTTTTAGGAGTGTAAGGAAAAATAAAAGTTTGGAGTCTAACCAAAAACACATTTGGTGTCTATAATACATGGGTATTCAGATTCTGTATTCAAAAGAATTTGTAACATGAATTATATAGAATTCTAGAGTATGAATTTCAAGGAAATTCAGATTCTAAATTCATAAGAATTCGAAGTATGGATTCATAGAATTTGGAGTCTGAATTCATAGAATTCAGAGTCTGAACTCAGAAAGTTTGGAGTCTAAATTCAGAGAATTTGGAGTCTGAACTCAGAAAGTTAAGAGTCTGAATTTAGAGAATTCAAAATCTGAACTCAGAAAGTTCAGAGTCTAAATTTAGAGAATTCAGAACTTGAATTCGGATCCTGAAAACAAAATGCTCTATGTCTAAGTATTTATAAGATTCTAAGGTTTTAGATATGAAACCGAATTTTATACTTAGAAATAAAATGAGTTAGGTTTAGAGAAATTATGATATGAACAATGAAAACATGATAAGAATAAAACATATGGGAAAATAAATTTTCCTTAAGATAGAGTGTTTGTGATTTTCAAAACATGAAGGAATGGAAAAGTCATAAATAAACCTTATTGAATCAACAATCTCCCCCTTTTTGGAAAGCACAAACATCCTTATGAAAAAGAATATAAGGACTTAGAAAATAAAAATTATCTCCCTTAACACATGGGCAATGATGAATATGACTAACTCCCCCTTAGGCTTTAGAAACACTAAGGATCGTATTCTTGATTTCCGGATTGAGACTTAGCATTTTATTGCATAAGAAAATCTTCTTGGATAAGAAATACCCCTTAGATTAACTCCCCCTTACTTAGGTAAATTTGTTCTTTTACTTTGTATTCTTTTTTAACATTCCTTTCTCCCCCTTTGTGATTTTCAAAAAGGATTAAAGGGAATGGAAAAAGAAAATATGGTACCTGAAATATTAGTACTAAACAACCAAAAGACGAGAAACCAAAAATTTCATTAGGATTGGAAAAATTTATACAAGTAAGAAATAAAACAAAATGTCGGAATTGAACAAGATTATCCTTACTTCTCCTTCGGAATCAAATTCTTCACTATGGTTTTGAGCTTCTTGAGTTCCTTTTGATCCTCCTCTACACATTTGAGAAGGTAATCCTGATCTTCTGTTTTTTTTTTCTCTAAGGCTTTGATTTTTTCTTCCTGAGCCTTAAGATATTATGCCTATCCCTTTAGAAATTATTCTTACTTAGCAAATTTTTTCTCAAGTTCGATTCTAAGATTTCTTTCTCTCTTCCAACTCTGAGCAGCTGAATATAATTTACCATTCAAATCTTTCACTTCTTACATCTGAGAATTCTGTTCCAGAGGTAGCTTTTCCTAAAAACTATTTGTGAGATCCTTGATCTTCACATCTTCAGTGTCAAATGCATCCTTTACACTTTCTTGGAATTCATCAAGAATTCTCATGTCTTCTATAGTTTTCTTTGACTAGCTAGTCATTTTCCTGTAAGATCTTTTGTGGGATTTGTAGTTTATGTAAAAGGTTTTGAAATCAGCCTTAAGTTTGATGCACTTATCCATCACCATGGATATTGAATCTGATTTCTAATTCAAGGAATGCAGAAGCATCTGGCATCTGGTGTCTATGCTTGGAAATAGAGGGATAGTTCCAACAAGCTTTTTCAAAGACTGGACTACAAAATCATGTCTAAGAGAGGATGATTCTGAATCAGAGATTTTTCTTTGTGAGGATTATTTTTCTATATTATCATCTTTCCTCTTCGATGAAGCACCCACTTCTTTATTCTTCACCACTACTTTTTTAGGTGTATCAACAACCACCTGTTTTCCCTTATCATCTTTCGAAATTACTTCTTCTTGATTGGGTGATTTGTGTTCACTATCGGATAGTTGCACAATTTTATCTTCATCTACCTCTTCCTTCTCAACTCATACCTCAGCATACTCTAGATGAATGAAATCATGGTTGGGGATTTCTTCTTCAGAAACTTTGTTCACTTCTTCTACACTCTTATCATCTTTCCCTAGGGTAGTAGTTTTGAAGACTTGGCTTCAGAGGTTCGGAATGATAATTTTTCAGAAGGACTTTCCTTCTCATGAAAATCCTTTACTTGATTTATCCAATCTTCAGTATCACCACTGCATTCTTATTATTATTATTCTACATATTTTTCTTCTACTTATTTTTCTTGGACTTTTTCTGGAGTCACAAACATCTTTCCCGGAGTCTCTGGTAATGATTCTATCAGAAAGGATTCTAGTACTGGAATATTATCGGATGATTTCTCAGCAGCCTTCAGAAGTGAGTGGACTATCTCTACCTCAGATAACTTTTTCTTCTACTTCTTTTCTTTCTCTTACTTCACAAGCTCTTCAGCTTCATTTTCCTTCAAATGTTTTTCCTTAGCAGGGTCTAAGACAAACTTAGGCTCTCCTTCTTTCGGATTTTTCTTGTCTTCCCTCCACTTAGCCACAACCTCATCAAGATAGGCTTTTTGTTTCTTTGGATTTGGTGGTGCAGATTGGGTTTCCTTTTCTATTGGGGTTTTTTCCTTCTCTTACACTTCCTTTACCTTCCTCCTCCTTCCACCCTTTTTAGAGGTTTCAGTCACCTCCTGTTTCTTTGAAAGAGCTTCAACTTCCTCTTCAGTAAAATCATATAATTCTTTGGATTCTTTCTAAAAACCAACTTTCATCCTTCTCAAGGTGTCAACACTCATCAACATGACTTTTCAATTTCTTGACTTATATTTTCAAGGAATTTTGAAATATTCTAAATACCGAACAATCATATTTGACAGAATTATTAGATACATAATAATCTGAGCCTTCAGATTTCTATTATTTATGTTCTCAATCGTAACCAAGATATGCTAAACCAAGTTTAACTTTCTTAAATTTACCAAGAAATCCAGAATGTTGATTTCACTCTTCTTTAATGTATCCTTATCACCTTTTCTCGGAATGATGAATCCTTGAACCCAGAATTCAAGAATCCAAAAAAAAAATTGATAAGTGAAGAATCTTCGGAGTCTTTACCTCTGAAATACCAAGACAAGCCATGGCTTTTTCTTTAATAAAACTTCCTTGAACATCAGGCAACTTATGTGAGCAGAACTCTGCTTCTCCTTCATAAGGAATACCAACCAAGCTTGCAGCCTTGGTGTAGGAAATTGAATATGTATTCTCGTAAAACTTGAAAGAAAACTTGCTCCTGCCTTCTTCCTTGAAGAAAGTTACTATCTCGTAGAATTCAATCAGAAACTCCGGATACACCGGATCCTGTGCTTTCAGTTTTGAAATGCAAACACTCTCCCACCCATTCATCTTTATATTCTTAGAGATAATTGAATCATACTTAGTGAAGAAATTCATATGAACCAACCTTTCTCTATAAACCTACCATTCTGAGATTTACTTTATGGATGACATTTATTTTTTAGAAGAAGCTTCAACAGACATTCGAAGCTGAGGAAACCTTGAAGATCTAGAATGAGCTTATGTAGAAGGTTCAGAGCTTTAGTGTGTGAAGGCTTGAGTTTCGATGTGGGACAACCATCGAGGGTCCTTTATATAGGTTTTTGAGGTAGCGGTTCATCTTCCATACTCAATACAATGGTCGAAAAACCTTTTGAACAGATCTGAAGGCTTAAAAAAATGACCGAAGAATAATTTTGATTGATTTCGATATTTTGAGGTTTTTAATAAAAAAAATCAGATTTAAGGAAAATAGAATAGGAAAATTTTAAAAACAGATGAAAATACCAACAAGTAAAAGATGATTAGGAAAATTTAAGAAAGGAAACATACCTTTTGGATTTCTAGGAAGATTATTTGTAATGAGGAAAATTCTTCTTGAAGATCTTTAGATTCCAAAAATTTTGATTACAAAAATTTTCAATACGAAAACCTTCATTACAAAAATTTTAAGTATAAAAATATTCATTACGAAAATTTTAAGTACAAAAATATTCATTACAAAAATTTTAAATACGGAAAAATATTTGACTACAAAAAAAAATTAGACTACGAAAAATTTTACACTACAAAAAAATTTTAGACTAAGAAAAATTTTTAGAAATATAACAAACAAATGTACTCCCTCTATGAAAAGGATTTCCTTACTATAAGGAGATTGGTTTCAACAGGAAGTTAACATGGAAGATTACCTTACTTTTATAATTCCTAACTTCTGTTTAATGTATTCAAATCTATAAGAGGGTAAAGATTTTGTGAAAATATCATCAAGTTGATCTTGTGTTCCGATAAATTGAAGAATGATATCTCATTTTTGTGTGTGATACCTAAGAAAGTGAAGCCTAATATCTATGTGATTTGCATGAGAGTGATGTGAAGGGTTTTTACTTAAGGAAATGGCACTAGTATTATTACACAAAAATTTTGTTTTGGTAAAACTCATACCATAGTCTGTGAGTGTGTGTTGCATCCAAAACACTTGAGCACAATAACTTTCAGATTCTACCACCAAATATAAATTTTTTATTAAAAAGCCACTTTAAGGGAAAGTGGGAAACCACAGTCCACCAAACAAGAACCGCTACATGCTAAAAGAGCTCACAAAATTATTAAACACCAGACTAAGATTATTTGAGTCAGAAACTCTATATAATTCCCAGTTTAGAGTACTAAACTGGATGTATGGATCCTCCCAGATAAGTTCTTCGAGGTGGGTAACCATTCTGTCCATTGTCTGAATGAATTCCTCTAAGGTGATTTTTCCTTTATTAAAGTCTCGGGTGATGATACGGTCTTGCTTGTCTATCCAAGATTCTTGATATTTAGAGGCCTCAACTTGCAACCTTATTTCATAGATTCTTAAAATCTCCTCATTTGAGGCATTGGACTGAAGAACTTCCTCTGTCATTTCTTCTATGGAGTGGAATATGAGCCTTAGACACTCCTCTACCTCTTTTTCCATCACTCTTGGTTCTCTGCTTGGATCACCCATTTCCCCGACTTGCGGGCCTTTGCTTTCCTTTCACCCACCTTTCTTGGATGACCTGGTTTCCATCGGTTTAGGCAAGTAAGAATAGTCTTTGTGTCCCTTGGGTTCTTTCCCCTAAGTCACAATGCATTTCCCTGAGTCACGCTTTCCTTTCTTCCCCTTCTTCCGTCTTGGGCTATGGGGGCCTTTTCCTTGAAAATGGTCCAAACTGTCCACTGAGAGTTGGATATGACTTTCATCACCAGAATCATCTTCCTCATGCGTCAATGTTTAGTCTTGGACCGCCAGACCTTCAAAACGATTTTTCAACTCAAACCTTGGGGCTTATTTGAGAGGTCTCGGCCTACACAGAAAATCCACTTTTCCAGTTTTAGCCTCCATGCCATTCTTCATTCCCTCACTTCCAGACTTCTGGACAGAAGAGGACTGGGTAATGGGAATGTTTGGGCCCAAGGGACCCAAGACACTAATCCCATCATATCTTCCTTGTCCACGAGACCCTATAGCAGCAAGAAAATTCCTCTGAAATGGAAATACAGAAGGCTCGGCCTTCTATCTATATCCACTCACCTGAACAGCACTACACAGCATGTCTGAAGTTGTGGGCAGCTCGTTTCCTCGGCCCATGAATTGCAGTTGTGTGTAGGATTCCTCCCAGTCCTGACCTTGAGGGCCCCCGGGGCTGTGGAAATCACTGGCAGATAGATTCTCCACTCCATCATCAATAATGCTGATTGAGGTTGGGTGTTTCACCAGATCCACATTCAAGGATACCTCCTTGTCCAATACATCCAACGGACCTGCCTCCACTATACCCACATGTATGGGGATGATCCCCAGATCGTGTTGTGAGAGGATTAGGACATCCACAACTCGCAGCTCGGGCGCCGTTTCCTTAACATCCTTTATTGCAGCTGTTGGCACCGAATAAGGGTACTACATAAGCTGAACCGAACTGCCCTCACCTGTGCAGCTTTGTAACCTGTCTGGAGCCCCTTCCTCTGAGATAACCCCGCACACCTCCCCTAACCCATCCAAACCATCCCGAGTATTCTGGACCATAGTGGGGTCGACCAGCACCTCCGACCCTTCTGGGTGAGGAAGCAACATTTGTCGAGCACGTAGCCCACGATAGCATCCAAGGACCGGATGTCTGAACCGTTGAAAGCATGAACAGTATGCTGGCCAAGATTCAAAAACCACCTGTTGTTTCCATCTGAATTGGTCTCCAACCGAAATCCAAATCCAATCTGCAGGAGGCTTTGAAACATCGACCTCAACACAGACACGGGGGGAGATGGGGTGACATATCGCTGAATTCCTACTATCAGAGCACAAATATCTACTTACCAAGTTCCCTATCATGATTAAAATCGATGGGTTCTGAAAGGGAAGCGGCAATTCTAGGAAGCTTACCCACACCGCTGTATTCGGCTCATCCTGGTTCATGTTGAACTCGAAGGACCAATGAAGGAGGTAGAAACTGCAACTGTGGAGAGATCGAGGAGCACTGGACCAAGCTGCAACGAGATCAGTCTCCGAGGAGAAGCGTATCATCAAATGGCGCCGGTTGAGCAGACCCACCACCGCGCGATCATGAATCCGCCAAGAATCAAACATGAATCTATCAAAGGCATCAACCGAAGGGAGACGGCCTCTGAAACGCACCACTAGCATTGTCCTGTAGAGATCTGAAGCGGAGTTGAATTCCTTTGTGGAAATCGAGAGCTGTGGCAAACCCTTGTGGAGGTCGGGAACCTTAGGGCACATGGGAATCACCGGGAAGGGGGGAAGAAGGTCAGGATTGGTGAAAGGAAGGAAGCTCCGGATGTTTCCCCCTCCCTCCTCCTAGGAGGGAGGGTCCGGCGCATCGGTCATTGCCGCTAGGGATTTTCCATCGTCGTCGCTCCAGAGACGCAATCACTCGACTCCTAGTTTCATCCTAATTTACACCTCACCACTATCATGTTATCATTCCATTGATGTGGGTTTCCAGCTGCTACATATTCAGCTTTTGTAGTGGAAAGTGCTACTGAGTGTTGCTTTTTTCAAGAACAAGAAACTAATGAATATCCTAAGAAATGACAAGTTCTAGATGTACTTTTCCTATCCATTCTCCATCTACCAAAGTCAACATCCGAAAAACTTTTTAAAACAAAATCATTTCTAGAAGTGTAAAAGAGACCTAGATATATGGTTCCCTTTAAGTAGTGAAAAATCATTTTCACTACCTTTAAATGAGATTCCTTAGTATTGGATTGATATCTTGCACATAATCATACTGAAAGAATTAAGTCTGGACGACTAGCTGTCAAGTAAAGTAGACTTCCTATCAGACCTCTAAAAGATGTTTGATCGACTAGTTTCCTAGCTTCATCAAGATCAAGTGAATTTGAGGTACCAATAGGAGTACTTATACTCTTAGTTTTGTCATATCCATATTTTTTAAGAAGATATTTAATATACTTATGTTGGGATATATAGATTCCTTTTGGTTTTTGAGAAATTTGAAAACCAATGAAAAACGTTAACTCATCCATCATACTCATTTCAAACTTAGATTTTATTAGATCTGCAAAGGAATCAGTTAAAGATTGCTGAATTGAACCAAATATAATGTCATCCACATAAATTTGAACAATCAAAACATTTTTCTTATCTTTCTTTATAAAAAGGGTTGGATCAGCATTTCCCTTAACATAATTATTTTGAAGCAAAAATCTTGTAAGTCTATCATACCAAGCTCGAGGGGCTTGCTTAAGTCCATACAAAGGTTTGGTGAGTTTTTAAACATGTTCAGGATGTTTTGTATCTTCAAAAACATGAGGTTGTTTGACAAAAACTTCATCTTGTACAAAACCATTAAGGGAAGCACATTTAACATCCATTTGAAAAAGTTTTAAATTGAATAATACTACAAAGGAAAGTAGAATACGAATAGATTCAAGTCTAGCTATTGTATCATAGGTTTCTTAATAGTTTATTCCTTCTTGTTGATTATAGACTTTAGCAACCAATCTAGATTTATTTCTTACTATGAATCCATTTTCATCACATTTATTTATGAAGACCCATTTTAGTCCAATAACAGGAGTTTCCTTTGGTCTTTCATCTAAGGTTCAGACTTTATTCCTTTCGAATTCATTTAGCTCATCTTGAATAGCTTTTATCCAATCATCATCACCTAAAGCTTCATCGGTGATTTTTGGTTCTAATTGGGAAAGGAATTATAGATTTTCAACTTCATTTCTTAAGGAACTTCTAGTTCTTATAGTTTGATTTACATCACCAATTATACTATCACTAGGATGATTATTTATAAACAACTGATTTGGGTTTTGTAAAACCTATTCATCAACATAGGGTAGGAAGTATTCTGGGGTAAATGCTTTAGAAATATTTTCTTGAACATTTTCCTTATCAGAAGGATATTCTAACAAAGGTTGATAATCAATTTTTTAAAACACATTTGAAGATGTAGGTTGAGGTTGTTTAAAAACAAAAGGATCAGTTTCATCAAATTTTACATGTACTGTTTCTTCAAAAGTACAAGTATTTTTATTGAAAACTCTATAATCCTTAGAAGTTGTGGACTAGCCTAATAAAATTCCTTCATCAGACTTTGGTGAGAATTTGTGTATATTATCTTTAGTATTCAGAATGAATACCTTACAACCAAAAACCTTGAAGTAGGAAAGTCTAGGTTTTCTACCATTCCATAACTCATAAAGAGTTTTATTAAGAAAAGGTCTAATAAAAACACGATTTACAGTTTAACAAGTAGTACTTATAGCTTCAGCCCAAAAATGTTTGGCTATAGAATATTTACTCAACATGGTTCTTGTTATCTCTTGAAGAATTATATTTCTTCTTTCAACAACACCATTTTGTTTAGGTGTTTTGGGTGCTGAGAAGTTATGATTAATGCCTTTTCTACTACAAAAAGTTTCAAAATCATAATTTTGAAATTCTCCTCCATAATCACTATGAATAGTTATCAAAGGATGATTTTTCTCACTTTTAACATGGGCTCTAAAACTTTTAAAATAATAAAAAGCTTCATATTTCTTTGCTAGAAAATAGACCCACGTAAATCTAGTGTAATCATCAACTAAGACAAATACATAATATTTGCCTCCAATGCTTCCAATTTGTGTTAGACCAAAAAGATCCATATGCACTAACTATAATTCATCAGTGGTTGAGACTTCACCAACTTATTTAAAACATGATTTATGTTTCTTTCCATATTAATAAAGATCACAAACTTTTGAAGAATCAAATCTAAGCTCTGGTAGATCCTTAACTAGTCTTTTCTTGGAGAGTTTGCATAGGTTCCTAAGATAATAGTGTTCTAAAATTATATGCCACAACCAAGAATTATCTTCCATTGCACTAAGGAAAGGTAGATCTTGGCTCCTAAGGTCTTCTAAGTTTAGTGTGTATACATTCTCTTGCCTATGGGCAGAAAGAATAAAATCTTACTTAGAATTGTGTACTAAGCACTTGTCATTCCTGAAATTCACAAGGTAACCTTCATCACATAATTGACTAATGCTAATGAGGTTGTTCTTAATACCCTTAACAAATAACACATTTGAAATCAAAGTTTTTTCAAGAAGAAAAATGTTACCTATACCAATAATTTCTCCCTTAGCATTATCTCTGAAAGTTACTTTTCCTCTTTTCATCTTGATAATATTTTCAAAGGCATTTTTGTTACCAGTCATATGCTAGGAACATCCACTATCCATGTACCAAGTATTGTTGTTGGTACTTTCTTTATTTTCTTGAAAATAAGAGTATTAGACTTTTGAAACCCAAAATTTCTTGGATCTGGAAACTTCAGAAAGAAAAATTTTAGGAATCCATATTTTATTTGAAAAATAAGCTTTATGAAAACCTAAATACTGGGTTTTGTTTAAGGAACAATTTTTTGTCCAATTACCACCACACTGACACTTAGTACAGAAAGGAACACTTTTAGGAACAAAATAATTGTTACTAAAAATCGTTTTTGAAATTGTATAACCAAAACCAGAATTATTCCTTAGAGGTCGAATTTGGGAATACATTATATCAAAATTTTCCTTCCCTAAGGTAAATTTTGAAAAACACTTCCTCAAGGAAAATATTTCTGACTTTATTCTAATAACTAAGTTCTTATCCTCAAAAACATTAGTTTTAGTACTAGAGTTAGGCTCAAAAATATTTTTCTTAGAAATTACTTTTTCTAGATACTTAGAAAGTTTATCCTTCTCAAAATTAACTTCCTCAAGGTTTTTTGGAATTCTTTCAAAATCAAGGGTTTTCTTATTAAGATCTTTAGAAAGATCTGATATTTCCTTAGTAAGAATCTAAATTCTATAATTTGATTTATCAAGATTTTTCTTGACTTTAGAATTTTCATTCTCAAGAAGCTTAGCAAACCTAGAAACTTCTTCATAGGTAGGTAAAGTATTATATTCATCAGAAGAAGATTATTCATCTGAGGATTCATAGTATTTACTATCACTATAATTAGAATTTAAGGATACATTGGTGATGGGTTCAGCATTGTGTACCTTTTCCATTAAATAATGATTTTCAATAGGCATTCTGGCTATTAGACCAAAATTATTTTGTCTAAAAGATTCGTAATATGAGGATTCATTAGAAGAGTCTCCATCACCGGCACTCCAAGTGTCATTAGCTTTCAAAACATTCTTAGCTTTATATTTTTAGTACTTCTTTATATTTCTCTCAGAATGATTTTCCTTTCTATCTTTCCTCTTAAGCATAGGACAATCTGGCCTTATATTTCCAACTCTTTTACATTCATAACAAGTGACTTCAGAGTATTTCTTATCCTTTCTTTATTTATTCTTGTATCTATACTGAAATTATTTCTTCCCAACTATCTTTTTCATCCTTCGAGTAAGATTAGCTAGTTCATTCTCAGAATTTTCAATTTCACTTGATTCAGATAAAATAGTAACCTTCTTAGACTTAGATCTTGTAACTCTCTCAGGAGTCTTGGATTTCATATGATTTGAAGTAGTTGTAAAAGAAACACTTCCATTCCCATTATTCTTCTTACCATTGTCAGCATCTCTCTTCATTCTAGTCTCATGTTGAAGAAGAGTTCCAAAAATTTTATCAAGAGTAATCTATTAGACTTTACTATTCTTATATATTGTTGTTCTCTTTGATTCCCACTCATTATGCATGATTTCTATAATCTTATCTAAAAGTGCCTCATCATCCAAACCTTTTTCACCCATGGATTGTAATATATTGACAATAGTCATAAATATCTATTGTACCTTACATATAAGTTCTCCATAAGGAAAGAAAAAACCATGGTACTCAGCTCTAAGCATAGATCTTCTAGTTTCAATAACTTTGGAAGTACCAAAATGTGTAACTTCAAGCTTCTTCCAAATACAATTTGCTGCTTCACAAGAAGAAATGTAGCTATATATATTCTTGGTTATGGAACACAATAAAGTATTGCATACCTTGTAGTTTAGTTGATATTTTGACTTCTCTTGATTAGTAAAAGTTCAGAGTTCCTTATCAAGAATATTGTAATCTCTAGTAAGCATAACAAAGTTGTCCATTCTAGTGTTAATAACAAAAATCTTCATATGATCTCTCTAATATTCATAATCATTCCCATCAAAAATAGGTGGTCTAGTAGGATTAAGATTGTCAATTGAACCAACATTCATTCCTACCATCTTAAAGAAAATCTTTCCACACAAACTTATCAGTAATAAAAGTTTGTAAACAAGGATAAAAATATACTAAGCAAGGAAAATATAGAACAATGAAAAACTTGACCAAGAAAACTTATATATGAATATATGTATTTCAAAGACCTCCTCTGATACCAATTGTAGGGTCAAAATAATGATGTAGATGCTCAATATACAATAGTGGGGGTAAATTGTATACTTTAAAAAATTCCTTAGGAGCTTTTAAAGATGGCAATGTTTAAAAAAGTTAAACAAGGTAAATTCACAAAACCTCTTAGTTCTACAAACATGCTTGATTCCGGAAATGTGGTTCCAGAAATAAAACTTAAGAAAAGTTTTCAAAGATAAAGATTCTACCTTAGAGCATATAAAATCTTATTAATCAAAGTACAAGTATAAGAAAGTATAAGATAGTTATACTTTCCTTAATAACCAAAATTCAGCAGAAAACTTGAAACAATGCACGTAACAAGTAGTAAATCTTTTAACCCAAAGAGAATGGTATCCAACAACCTTGGATAAAGGTCCCTTGATTTATACTTTCAAGAAAGCCTGTCTTACCCACACCAGGGTAATCCCTCGATACGATTATCAGAGTCTGTCTTACTATTCTCGCAAGCCCTCGAACTTCAAGGTAGTCGGCACCTCTGTCTTCCTATCCCCAGAAGCCCTCGAATATACTCAACAACATTCAGAGTCGCATGAATAAATTCTGAACAAGATGTTCAGTATGCACAAATAAATAAAGTCTCTCTCTCTATAAATCACTTCAGCAGTATGTAATCTCTACAGTGTTCAACAATATTGAGCTCATTTAAATGAGCTCCTATTTATAGGAACATTTTCAATGGTCGGCTCCCTCATCCAACGGTCATATTTTTCCTTGAATTTCGAAGGGACCTGTACATGTGTCACTCAAACAATGGTTGGTTAGAAACAGAAAGCATGACATAATTTGATAACTATAACAAGAGTAAGAAAAAAATATAGTTTTTTAACCAAATCCATTTTTCAGAGTGTAAGGAAAAATAAAAGTGCAAAGTCTAACCAAAAACACATTTGGTGTCTATAATACATGGGTATTTGGATTCTGTCTTCAAAAGAATTTAGAACCTGAATTCTATAGAATTATGGAGTCTGAATTTCAAGGAAATTCAGAGTTTGAATTCATAAGAATTCAGAGTCTGAATTCGTAAAATTCGGAGTCTGAATTCATAGAATTCAGAGTTTGAACTCAGAAAGTTCGAAGTCTGAATTCAGAGAATTCAGAATCTGAACTCAGAAAGTTTAGAGTCTGAATTCATAGAATTCAGAGTCTGAACTCAGAAAGTTTGGAGTCCGAATTCAATGAATTCAGAATATGAATTCGGATCCTGAAAACAGAATGCTCTATGTCTAAGTATTTATAAGATTCAGATGTTTTAGATACAAAACCGAATTTTATACTTAGAAATAAAATGAGTTAGGTTTAGAGAAATTATGATATGAACAATGAAAACATGATATGGATAAAACATAGGGGAAAAGAAATTTTCTTTAAGATATAGTTTTTGTGATTTTCAAAACATGAAGTAAGGGAAAATCCATAAGGAAACCTTATTGACTCAATAGAAGTGAGTTATTCAGAACCATGTGTATGGAGCCTATATGATGGTGTGTCTATCAGGTCCATGTGGAAGCCTGATTTATTCTACAGGACATTCAATAGTTTCTCAGACATGTAGAGTGGGGATCTATCTCTAGTTCAGGTCATTCCATTAGAGTCCTATATCCCGGTAGATGCACTTTATCATGTGGATTCCTATGGATATTCCATGGGTCCGGCATTCATGTATTTTAATTTAGACATATTGGAGCTTTTATGTAGATCTAGAAAATGTGTCGGTTATCGGGTTGTTGGGTGAGTGATGTGTTATAAATCTTCTAGTGGGGGCCCGAGTGGGGGTAGACTTACCTCGAGTGTAAGACTAGAACCCATGGTTAGTTATCTTCTTTGTTTTTTCCACTAAAATTTTTATACAGTTTATTTTATGTTAGTTTTATTAGTCTCGAGCTAGGCTAGGAATATCACATGTTTAAGAAATTATTATGATAGCAGGTTATATGTCCTCCATTGGGGGTGGCCTGCTGAGATTTATTTCTTACTCCATGTACGTGAACCTTAGTGTGCGTGAAAACGTGATTCTGACTTTCAAGTTGGATCAATGGTTGTGTAATGTATGGGGTCAAGGCCCAATGTTGTTGAATCAAGTGAAGACACTTGTGTAGGGTCTTAGGATCAGGTTACTGCAGCTCGAGCGTTATGGAGACCGCGTATGTGGTTTGTCTTAGTGTTGGTAGTAGATCCTATTGTATTTATTTTTAGTTTTCTTATTTTGTATATGTCGTTGACCCATTGGGAGACCATTTATTTTATGTTTAGCTTGATTGTGAGTTTTTATGACTGTATAACACATTTAAAATATTATAGCGTGCTTCAGATTTAGTTTTTTATTATGTGTACTCTTATATTTATCCTTTTGGATGTTTTAGTTATTTTTTGTTGTTATTGAACTATAACCAAAGGGTATAGTATCTCCACTATATCCATTAGACCCTCATTGTTAGATGGTATCCTCTGAAGTATGGGGATACATGCTTGAGGCCTTGTTATGGGCCAGATCGAGTGACTTGGTAGGTCTACCAAGGATGCTTCATTGCAGAGAAGATGATAAGAATAAACAAAAATTATGAAAACATGTTCCAAAAATTGAGCATATGTGAAGAATAATAAAAAATCACAAAAAACTATGAAATATTGATTAGAAACAAGTAACTAATAATATGCCTTTTGTTTTTGAGGGACAATTTGTTAGAAAGCTTCAAAGGAGGTGACAATAGATTTCAGATTCTATGGGATTTTGAACATCATGAGCGACGAGCGATCTTTGTTAGGGTTCTTTTAAAAGAGGGAGAGAATTTTTATCAACATTAGTAAAAAGAGCTACTAAAACATACTTTTATTAGTGTTAAAATGGAAAGCACCAATAAAAATAATATTTATAAATGTTTTTAACATAGAT
The DNA here is from genome assembly GCA_963277665.1 of Viscum album. NCBI lineage: Eukaryota > Viridiplantae > Streptophyta > Magnoliopsida > Santalales > Viscaceae > Viscum > Viscum album. The sequence continues at coordinate 111,559,146 of OY728139.1, read as the reverse complement.
ATAGAGGATTTTATCAATGCTTTTGTATAGCACTAAAAAATACTAGTGAAAAATAAAAATTAAAAAATTAATTTAACAACTACAATAAATTATTATTATATATAAATGAATATTAAAAAATACTATATGATAAAAAATAATAAGTATTTAAAATAATTAAATATTATTATTTATATTAAATATATTAATAGATGTGATAATATCATTATAAATTTATTATATTATAACTAATGTATTAAAATTATGATAGATTTATTAATATTATAATAAAATTTTATAAATAAATTTATTAATATTATAATTAATTTTTTATTAATAAATTTATTAATATTATAATAAAAAATATTAATAAAAGTATTAATATTATAATAAATTAAAAGTTACAGAATTACATTATAATAAGAATTAATAAATTTTAAAAATGAATAAATATAATTAATTATTAATTACATTTGAAATTTTTAGTTATCTTTAAAAAAATTATAAATTATATAAATGATAAAAAAATTAAAATATATCATTAGTAAAAGTGTAAATAGTAAAATCATTTATAAATTCTTTCCACAATATATAATTAATTATAAAACTATAAAATTAAAAGTAGGAATTTTAATATATATAATTAAATAGATTTGCATTCAATATATACATATATATTTTTATTACTAAATTAGTTATATATATAGTATTGATTGGATATATAAAATATAATTAATTATTAAATATATATATATGTATATATACATAATTTAATTTTGATTACAAATATTATTATTTATATAAATGTATAAATATCTTTTTATGTGTCTATGTGTGATATATAGATGAACTAACACATATATACTTGTGTGTGTCGAGTTTACTACACACTTATGCATACACATATAAACATACATATACACATACATGCACATGCAGGCACATGAAAACATATATACATACATAGACATAGATTTTTTATCGCCTCATCATTTAAACACACACATAAATATAAATATATATGTATATATAAAAATAGACACATAAATATAAATGTGTGTGTGTGTCTAATGTATTATTATTTATATAAATATATATATATACACATACATAAATATAAATATATATGTATATGTATATTGATTATAAATTATATAACATGAATATAAATATATAAATTTAAAATATGAATATATATATATATATATGTATCTGTATGTATATTGTAAAATTATATAATTTTATTTTAAATAAATTATAAAAAACGTATAAATGATTAAATATAAATATATATATTATATATATAGTTATATAAATCATATTTAATATTGTATAAATATGTATATATAAAATGTAATGCTCTTTATCAGTGTTAAAAAAATGTTTATAAATGATATCCATGATCAGTGTAAAAAGATGTTGATAATGGTTTCCTTTTATCAGTACTTTTTTAATGTTGATAAAGGATATCCTTCAATTAGGATTGATAAAATTCTACCCTTTATTAACATTTTTTATCAATGATAAAGGGTAGTGCTGAATATTATAGAATCTGAAGTGGGGTAATTCTTTCATTTTTTATTGACATAGAATTTTATTTAATATTTTTTTCAAAATATCATGTTTTTGATGTTTTTTAATATATTAAAAAAGGTTTGTGAGGGGTATTACAAAACATATATTGCATTTTTATTATTATAATGTAGTATGGAAAATTTCCATCCTTCTATTTTTTTAATTAGAGAATAAAATACTATAGAAATATATTTTAAAAGTGCTAGATAAAGACTTTGATATCACTAAAAAATGTTGTTGATCTATGCATTATTAAAAGTGGAATGATTTTATCAGTGCTAGAAAATCACTAATAAAGGGTTCCTTTATCAGTGCTAAAAAAAGAATTGATAAAGGGGTTTCTTCGGTTTTCAAATCTGATTAAATATGGTTCATTTTTTGTTCAACTGGAATAGTGGTGGGAGAGCATAGATCGGGTGCAGGATGGGTGTGGATTCTCTATGGTGGTGAGTCACATGTAGACTCATTGTTCAGTGGAAGATAAATGGTTGTTTGCTCGATGGTTTGTTCTTGGTTTTGAAAGAAGGTATTGGTGGTACTGTTTAAGGTCCTGGATCACTGAGGCTTGATCCACTATAAACTCTACTCTTTCTTCCAGTTCTATTGATCCCATTCTAGGTCATTCTGGTGCGATGGTTCTAGTGGAAGTCTAGGGATATGTTTTTGAGTGGTGTCAGCTTTTCAAGATGTGGACCTATGGAAGGGAGGAGGTTCTTGCAGGTGCGGATCGCTTTCGAGTTCTTCGTCCACTCCAACTCTACCCTGACTCCAAGGCCTGTCTCCCTTTCCAAGTCGGTCTGGTGCAATAGATCAAGAGGAGGTTTTGGGATTTTCTATTCGAGTAACTAGAAGCTTTCCAATAGTTGCATCTAACATGGGTTCCTTCTCCTTCAGATCGAGGTTATTTTTTAAAATTTCAATTCATGGATTTGGGTTTTTTTTTATTGATGTTTGTTTTAATTTTGAATTTGAATTCCTACTATATGTTTTTGGTTGTTGTTAGATGTGTTTTTTTATTGATATTTGGAATGTGTGGTTCCCACTATACCTAAAAGTGGATTTTAGAAAATACAAAAAAAATTGATTATAGGCAACATCATTTTCTACAATTATATTAGAAAGTAATATCACAAAAATTCAAAAACAGAAATAGTTTCATTGTCTTTGGCACCTGACCCCCTATCAAAAAATCTTGATCATGGTATTGGTTTCTAAAAAAGCTACCCCAACTTGAGAAAAATAATCCACCTATATAATTAAACAATTCTTATGTTAGTATCACTATAATGAAATAAATTTAACATTAATATGAAAAAAATGCATTAATAAAATGTTGATTTTAACTAAAAGGACACACTTGGAATCATACCGGTCACATCATGCATTGGATTGACATGTGTTTGATTCTTTACATGTCACAAATGACTTATAAATAAATTTACTAAAGTATCAATATAATATGAGTGTGTTTTATTAGTTTTCAATGAGTTATAGATGTTTTTAACTAAATTGTCAATTTTAAACTAATAACGGAAACTTTGAGTCATACCGGGCACACTGTGTATCGGATTGAGGTTCAGTTGATTATTACATGTCAAAAATAAATTATGGATAATTTTTCAAAAGTATTAAAAAAATCGGAATACATTTTCGTAGTTGTAAGTATGAGATGTGTGTTTTGAACTGAAATGTCAATTTTAAATAAAAGGACATGCTTGGAGTCATACCAGTCACACAGTGTGTCGGATTGACATGTGGTTGATTCCTACATGTCACAAATGAATTATGGATCATTTTACTAAAGTATCATAACAACCTAAATAGGTTTTCTTGGTTTTTAGTATGTACATGTCTTTTAATAAAATGTCGATTTAAACTAAAAATAAGCACATTGAGTCATACTGGTCACATCATGTGCTGGTTTGACTTGATACTGATTTATACACATCAAGAATTACTTATGAATCATTTTTGTAAAGTATCAAGACAATATGAGCATTTTTCTTGGGTTTCAGTGAGTGATAGATGTTTTTAACTAAATGTTCAATTTTAAACTGATAACATACACTTTGAGTCATATCGGGCACATCGTGCATCGGATTGAGGTGAGGATGATTCCTAAACATTAAAAATGGATTATGGGTCATTTTACTAAAGTATAAAAATAATAAGAATGTGTTTTATTTTATTTTTTGATTATGTGAAATATATTTTGAACTAAAATGACAAATTAAAATAAAAGGACAAACTTTGAGTCATACTAGTCACACCATGAGTTGTATTCAAATGTGATTGATTCCTAGATATTAAAAATGACATAAATATCATTTTACTAAAGTATCATAACAAACTGAATGTGTTTCTTAGTTTTGAGTATTTCATTTGTCTTTTTTACTAAAATTTTGATTTTAACTGAAGACATGCACTTTGAGTTATATCGGACACACCGTGTGTCATTTTGACATGAGACGGATTCTTACACATCAAAATTGACTTATGAATAATTTTTCTATAGTATCAAGACAATTAAAGTTAATTTTATTTGTTTTTAGTGAGTGACACGTGTTTTTAACTATTTTTTGAATTTTAAATAGATTACAGACACTTTGAGTCATACCAGGAAGGCCATGTATCAGATTGAGGTGATGATGGTTTCTGTCATGACCCCTCCCAAAAGGGGACCATGACATGACTCTCCAAGCCTTACACTAATAGGATATGGGATAGTGACTAGCACCGAGTAGGCATATCACTAACATGGGAGTCCTTATCCTAATTACTTGTACAGACACACATATCCAAGACTATAAAATGATGAAATGTAAAAACAAATAACTAACCATGCATGCATGCATATAAATCCCATAACCAAAGTATGAAAGAAAGTGAAAGAATGTAAATAGGTCCAAATACAAGACCACCACAAAGAGTATGAAAAAAAGTCTAACTTGAAATTAAAATTGGGACTGCTGTCATAATACCGTAGGAACACACCTAGGTCTGTCTGGTCACACTAAGCACCGTCTAATCCTGGTCTATCAAGGACTCTGTCAAAATGTTAATTATTTTCACAAGGCATGAAATGTGTGGGAAAAGCCCATCCATGGTTAAATATACCAATATCCAATAGGAAACCCTAAAACCACAAATCATACAAAAAATAAAATTAAAGTCATCTCTATACAGGTATATGTTTATAACACATATAATAATAATGTCCAGATATACTCAACAAGACACATAGTCTAAAGGTAAGTCATGACTGTAGTATGTCATCCTAGTATTCCAGCTTAAATATTCCACATATAAATCATCTGGGAGAACACACTCTTGAGTATGATAGCACTGATAATGTTCATCTAAGAGATAATGCTTGTCAAATCTCTCTATTAGAAGTACATGCTAGAGGTCTGAAGAGATAAGATAAAAATATAAAGATCACACCCAAGGCCAAAGTGTATACCAACAACTCAATATGGATTAACCCACTATGTAAAGTATCGGTACCCGTGTAGTTTTGGTCATGATGATACCAAATACACCACTTAGGGCACAAAGAAGAATAGAGGATCTCACTCTGAGCCTCACAGAAGGATTCCAACAACTCTATCCAAGTAGTCCTGATGAATGGATCATTATCCTAGGAGTAGAAGATGATTACATAATAAACCACAAAAAAAAAGTATATGTATAATTCACCCTAATGAAACATGTCCAAGATATAGAGTACACGAGCTTCAATCCATATTTTAAGGAGTAAACAGCCTGTAGAAGGGTTACACGCCATGTCCCTTGACCCCGAATCCTTCCTATATAAACAACTCATGTCTCATGCCCATGTCTATGTAATAGTACATGGATTATAGGATTCCTGTATACTCTACCCACATACCAGTACATGTCTTAGACCATGTACCTATCTAGGTCATGTCCATGTACTGGAGTACACGGGGTGCTCCAACCCGTGTTCTTCAACCCATGTCTGTGTACCCTCCAAGGTACACGCCAAGTTACTGAGGAGTGGTCATGCACCATGGGATAGGGTCACATGTTTTGTGATTATTAACTATCTTCTCAATTCCTAGTAGTTGTATAGGGGGGCCACATAGTGTGTGGCTCCTTATTACACACTGTTTAGTGCATAATTTTTCAAAATTCTAGATCTAGAATACACCTTCGTTCTGATGCCTCCAACCTTTGATCTGGTAGTTGTCTCACCAGGAAAATCAAAGAACCACCTCTTTTGAGAATTTAAATCGATGAACAATGTGTTTTGAACTTCAATACATTTGGAAAATGGGATCATTCATCGTTTTTATTTCACGCCGAATAACACAAAATCATGTATCCAAAACTATTTGATCTGTCACCACTTCTATCACCGCACCACCGTTGTGTCGTGTTGATGTCATTTATAAAAATTTGGATCATTGTGCCAAGAAATCGGTTTGAAATTATCGATTTATCAGGATATGTTGAACCACAATCCAAATGAAGAACTCCCGCGGTGAGTGAAGAATCGGGGGAGAAATACACAACCACAAACATGAGGAATAAACCTCATACAATGTATGTGTTTTCCTAGATCCATTTTTGTTATAATAAAAACTAAGAATAAATAATCAAAAAATAATTCTCTTGATAAAATCCCCACAAATAAACCCATCCTGCAAGATTACTGATCCGCGAATCAATCTGTTGGTTGATTGATTCACGTTTTTCATAGAAATTAATAATGGTGAAAGAATCCAATAAAAATTAAAATCATACTTTGATTTGGATTGATCACTATTTAAGAATTGACCTTCACCATGATCATTGGTGGGATCCTTCAATTTTGTTTCATTTCAATCGTCGATCTATGATCTAGTTACTGTGCATCTAAGGGAGATCCTCCAAATCTCTCTCTAAAAGTTCTCCAATGGATCTATGTTTATGTAGATAACCCTAGAATTATATCATAATAGTCTACTTAAAGACTATACAATCACTACATTAATGAAAAATAAATAAAATAATTTATTTAATTATTTTATTCATTTCGACCTCCACGATGACTTTTCCACAAACGCCCTACACCAACTAAGATTATTCTGCGCCTAGTATAAAACCCATATTCTGAACTCAATTGTGCCCTCATATTTCTAATTTGGGTCCCAATTTATAATTTATTCCACTCTTTTGGGAAAACTGCATGTGTCTTCTATTTAATATATTTAATATATTTTAAAGATTTATTATAGGCACATCGGGTCTCGGAATCGCACACCGACTCATCTCCTATTCTAAAAAATAATCCAAAAAATATCCAAAAAAGTACATGGAAAATACAAGTCATTACATCCTCCCTACCTTAGGTATTTACATCCCAAAAATCCAAAACAATGTCTACACAAAGAGATGTGGGTACTGAGCATGAATATGAGTCGCCCGCTCCCATGTGCTTTCATGAATATTATTGTGCATCCACTGGACATACACTAGATGAATAAATCACCCATGAAGTATCATCTTTTACTAATCCTTGATCTCTACTAGGTACTCAACAAAGGCTATTTCATCCTCGATGTCCAGCTCACCCCAGTTGATAATGTGTGATGGGTCATGCATGTACCATCTCGAATGTGACAAGTGGAATGCATCGTGTACCCGGTCTAACAGTGGTGGTAGAGCTAAGTGGTATGCCACCTCTCCAACTCTATGTAGTATCTAGAAAGGTCTAATGAATCTCAAAGATAGATTATCACCTCAGCCAAATCTCCATAATCCACATCAAGTTGAAACCCATAGAAACACATGGTCTCCTTCCTTGAACTCCAAAAATCTTCTTCATCTATTATCATGAGACTTATGACGTCTCTATATAGTCTTCATCCACTCCTGGATGATTTTCACCTTCTCGGTAGTTACTCCTACCAAATCTAGGCCCATTAGTGCTAACTCTTTTGGGTCATTCCAGTAAAGTGGTGACCTACAGGTCACTTGTACATGGCCTCGAATGGTGCCATACCGATGGTGGAATGGTAACTATTATTGTATGCAAACTCAAAAAATGGTATTTGATCCTCCCAACTACATAAAAAGTCCAAAATAAAATCTTGAAACATGTCCTCCAAGACCTGAATGGTCTGCTCTACCTGGATGTCATTTTGGGGGTGGAACGCTGTGCTCAAGCGTAACTGAGTCCCAACTGCCTCCTGTAACCCCTTCCATAACCAGAATGTGAAGCGATCATCACATTCAAAATCAATCATCGATGGACCTATATGGAGTCATATTATATCCTAAACATAGAGGCTTCCCAATATCTCTACTGAACTCTTCTCTTGAATAGATAAGAAGTGGTCTGACCTGGTGAGTCAGTCTACGATCATCTAAATGGTATCATGTCTCTTGGATGTATGTGTTAATATTGTTATGAAGTACATGAATATTACATCTCACTTAAACTCTCACACCTAAAGGGGTTGATCTAAACTCACTATAACTTGGTTCTCTGTCTTCACTTGCTGACAAGTAAGGTATTGACAGATAAATTATGCAACTCCTTTCTTCATTCCCGGCCCCCAAAACTAATTTTGGAGGTCCTGGTACATCTTTTCCACACTTGGATATACCACCAAAGGATTTTTATAAAACTCTATCAGAACCTCCTCCTACAACATCACTGATACCATCCTGCATCCTTTGAAAAGAATAACATGCTCCTGACTATTATAAAATCCAACAGGAAAATTTCATGTGGATATCCGATTATATAGGGTTTCATAGTTGACATCCCCAAGTTGTGACTCCCTGACTCACTACAAAAGTGGAGGGGTGAAAACCATTTTTTGGAGGTAAGATAATCCACCTCCATACATACAAGATAATTTTAATGAATCCAGCTACTCTGATGCCCCACTCGGCAATTGCGAACAAGATCTTCTACTGAGAGATTTTGCTACCACATTCCCCTTCCCAGGAGTATAGAAAATTTCAAAGTCATGATCCTGGAGGAACTCTATCCATTGCCTCTATCTCAAGTTAAGGTCCTTTTGAGAGAAGATTTACTTGCAACTCTTGTGATCATAATAGATGATAAATTGATCCCCTATCAGGTAGTTTCACCACATCTTTAGTGAGAATACTACCACTGCAAACTCAATATTATGGGTCACATAGTTATGCTCGTGTGGTCTCAACTTACATGAACCATAAGAAATCACCACCTACATTTACATCAAAACACAACCAAGACTGGTTCTTGATACATCACAGAACACTAAATACTTGACACCTTCCTCTGGAAATCTCAAAATAGGGGTGCTCATCAAACTCTATATCAACTACTAAAAAATCTAATGGAACCTCTCTGTACACACTAAAGGATCCACTTTTGGGTTAAATCTATCATGGGTATTAATATCCTAGAGAAATCATGTATGAATCTCTAGTAATATATTTCCAACCCAAAGAATCTATGTTCCTCCTTCACGCTCTTAGATGGCTCCCAAGTTAACACTACCTCAACATTGTCTGATTCAACTGACACTCCATCTGTTGAGATAATGTATCCTAGAAAGTGGACTGCCTGAATCCAAAACTTGAAATTTGAAAGATTCCCATAAATTTGGTGCTCTTGGAGTACATCCAGAACTATCCTCAAGTGTCTCACATGATCCTCCTCAAAGACCGAGTACACTAGGATATCATTGATGAATACTGCCATAAACCAGCCTAAGAAAGGATGAAGTATCTGGTTCATGAGTCCCATGAACACTACTAGGGAGTTCATCACACCAAAGGTAATTTCCAAGTACTCATAGTGATTATAGAGGAATTAGAATGTTTTCTTCATTATATCCATATCTCGTACTCACAGCTAGTGATAGTATGACCTGAGGTCAACCTTAGAGAACCATTTTTTCACTATCAACTGATCAAATAGGTCATCAATCCTCAGTAGAGGATATTTTTTCTTCACAGTTACTTGTTTCAAGTTTCAGTGTTATAAACGCAACCTCAAGCTCCCATCCACCTTCTTGGAAAAAAACTAGGGCTTCCAAAGGTGAAAAACTAGTTTTAACAAGAACCTTCCTCTACAAGTCCCCCAAATGCACCCTCATCTCATAATGCTTTGTGGGATCCATATGATATAATAGCATATATATTAGTGTCATCCTGGGGTGTAGATCAATACATAATCCTATCTCATAGCGGGGAGGTAAACCTAGAACATCCTCATGGAAGAAGTCCTCATACTCTTCCACTAATGTAGAAAATTGGGAACTCATTTCATCCATTGTACCAAGGGTTAGGCTAGCCAACTGATGATTAATCTGCTACACCCTCTTATTCATGAGTCTATCGTGCGTTGTTGGGGTTTCCTTTTCACCAAAAAAAAGGAGAACCTAGTTCTGTCACTACAGACACATCACATCCTCCACTTGAAATTTTCAATATGGGCATGAATTGTGGATAAATAGTCCATACCTAAGATGACATAGTAAGGTCTCATCACTGATACAAAGAGATACCAATAGAAAATATTTCCTCTAAGAGTCAGTTCACACTCCTTGTATAAGTGTGTGATTGCTAATTCATCTCTGGTAGGATTCTTCAAGTATAAGGGTTAAGCCAAGGGCTCAACTAAAATCTCTAAGTCTCAAAAAATATGTGTGGAAAGAAAGGAATGAATATCACATGTGTCTATCGGTATTTCATCTATGGTATAAAAGACATAGATCAAACCTAGAATCATTCCTAGAGCCTCTGGTTTATAAGATTCAACCGCCTGCAGCTTTCCCCACCCCTGTCCTCAAGCTCCCTGAGCCTAGACTGGACCACCTGGGGGTGGTGGTGGTAATAAGTAAAAGTGTCTACCACCTATTGATTCTTTACTATCTCCTCTTATATGTATGTCACCCTACAGACCTGCTTACTCCTTCTGTTGTCTCTACCTCGATGGCCCATCCATGGTTTCTCAATCAGTTGTATGGTGGGTTAGAAAATCTTGGTCAAGAAGTTCCCTACTATCACATGAGTATAAACGCCTCTCCTTGGGATGATTAGACCAACCCTGTAAGACATTAATAGTAGATACTCTATCCTAGGACCTCATCCTAAAATTTATTACACTCCCAGGTCCCTAAGACTAATGTCATCTCCCTACTGTCGAGGTCTCTAGTCTTGTGTGCCCCCTACCTTAAAACCACTAGTTGTATCTGCTAATCCAAGAAACTCTCAACCATAAAAGCTTTCTCTAGAATCCCAAAATAAATAGGAATGCATAAAGTTATGATAATGGATCATATGTCTCTATAAATACCTCGCTTAATGGTTTGAGACCTAAAGAACTAGTCATGAACCATATCCATCAAGTACCTGGATAGGTTGGTAAACCTCAATGAATACTCAACTACTATTGTGTTTCCCAAATGGGGATGTAAAAGAGCTAGGATATATATATCCCTCAGTGTATCTGGATAGAAATCCTCTCTAAAGATATTCTTGAACTGTGAACACAGAAGAGCTACCTCATCATAAGATGGGGTCACTGGGCCCCACCATCTTCCTGCTGAGCCATGAAGAAGTCTCGCCGCCAGAACCACCATTTTATCTACTGGAATTCTAACCAGATGGAAAACTCAGGTCACCGTCTCAGTCCATTGCTTAGAAGAATATGTCTAGGTCTTAACTTGGAACCTTATGGGTCTCTGTCGCTGAAACTCGTGAAGGGAACTCAGCTGGCGCACCTTATCTAGTGGTATTATGGGTACCATCAGCTTCTCAACATGTATTGGTATACCTGGTACACCACCTAATGTAGAATATTTTAAATTCGTCCCTATATCAATGCCTCATCACTATGGGTATTATCCTCATGATTCTAATTCTATATCCTAGCTGGAATACATCATGAAGTCATCCTAGAAGTAAACAAGATGTACCATGATCAATCAGTATATTTAGAGAGTTGGCTCAAGAAGGACATGGAAACCATAACCCATTACTATATGATGTATGTACCATTGTTTTCCCTATAATATGTTTTCTCGTATATCTAGTAAAAAATAAGGTGATTAGAGTCTTGGGGTATGGATACGTCGGCCTTCGCACCAACACTGGATTCCCTGGACTGAAAGTCGAACTCGAAACATTTAACACTATTTCCACAAACCAAACTTATAGACTCTGATCCTAAGGTACAAATGACTAATCTGATACCACTCTATCATGACCCATACCAAAAGGGTTCCATTACATGACTCCCTAAGTCTTCCTCTAATAGGTCATTGGTTGGCGTCTAGTGCTGAGTATGAATATCACTAACATGGGAGGCCTTATCCCAAGTACATGTACACACGCACACACCCCCAAGCCTATAAAATGAGTAAGTGTAAAAAAATTAAATAACCATGCATTTATAAATCTAAATACCACTATGATAAGAAGTAAAATAAACTAAACAGGGCCAAATACAATCCCTCCACAAAGAGACTAAAAAAATTACAACCTGAAAGTAAAATTGGGACTACTGTCAGAATACTATAGGAACACACCTCAGTCTATCTTATCTCACTAAGCACTGTCTAGTTTTAGTCCTTCAAGTACTCATTCAAAATTTTGATTTTCTACACAATACAAGACATGTATGGGAAAGACCATGCAAGGGTGGGTACAACAATACCCAATATGACACCCTAAAACCACATAGCATAAAACAAATTAAAATACAGTTAGATCTACATAGTTATATGTCTACAGCATATATAACAAGAATATCCAGATATAATCAACAAGACTCATAGTCACAACCATAGTATTCTAGCTTAGGATTCCAGCTTGAAGATTCCACATAGCACTTGTCTGGGAGAACACGCTCCTGAGTCTAATATAACTAATGACATCAATTTGAGAGGTAATTTTCATTGGTTATTTCCATTAGAAGTACACGCTAATGGTTTGAAGTGATACAATACGCAGATAAGGATCACACCCAAGTCCATGGGGTATACCAATAACTCGGTCTGGATGAACCCACTAAGTAGAGGATCGGTGTCAACATAGTGTTGGTCACAATGATACCAAGAACTCCACTTATGGTATGAATATGAATAGAGTATCTCACTCTGGGCCTTATGGAAGGATTCCAAAAACTCTATCCAAGAAGTCATTCTGAAGGGATCACTATCCAAGGAGTAGGATTCAATTCCATACTAACCCTTAGAGAAAGGATATGGTGAATTCACCCTAACAAAACATGTCTAAGATACAAAGGAAAGGGGATTCAAGCCATCTTTTAAAGAGTACACAACATGTAAAAGGGTTACACGCCATTTCCATTGACCCCGGGTCCTGCCCATGTAAATATCCTATGTCTCATGCCCATGTCCATGTAACATTAAATGGTGTGTAGGATTCCCATGTACTCTACCCATGTACTAGTACACAGCTTAGTCTATATATTTTTCCAGGTCGTGTCTGTGTAGGGCAAGTACACGGTGTTCTCCAACTAGTGTACTCCACCCCATATTTGTGTACCCTCTGAGGTACACACCAAGTTACTGGGGAGTGGTCATAGGCCATGTGGTGGGTTCACACACCTTTTGATACTTAACTATATCCCAAATTCCCAGCTGCCACACAGGGAGATCACATAGTATGTGGCTCCGCATTACATTTCATGTAGTGTGGAATTTTCTAGAATTCCATATATGGGATCCACATTCATTATAGTGCCTATAACCTTCTATCTAGTGGTTGTCTCATTAAGAAAATAAAATAACCTCCTCTTCTGAGCCTCTCCATCAATGAACAATAAGTTCCAGCCTTCAATACGTTCATAAAAGGGGATCTTTTGTCATTATTCATTACACGCCAAAAAATACAAAATCAGGTATCCAAAACCTCCTCATTCACCATTTCTTCCATCATCTCACCACCATCATGGAGTTCCAATACCATATCTACAATATTGTATTGTTTCACTAATAAATAGTTGCACAACATTTGATTCATTGAGATATGCCAAACCACGGGACAAACAAAGAATGCCTATGGTGAATGAATAATCAGGGGAGAAATGCACAACCACAAACATGAGGAATGAACCTTGGATAATGTTCATGTTGGCCTTTTTCCATTACCATTATAATAAAAATGAAGAATCAATAATCACAAAATAATTCTCTTGATAAAAGCCCCGCAAATAAACTCATCTCGCAAGATGACTGATCCACGAATCAATTTGTTGGTCAATTGCTTCATGTTTATCATAGAAATTAAGAATGGGGAAAATCAAATCAAAACAAACATCCTACCTCGATTTGTATTGATTTCTAATGAAGAATGGAATTGTTTCATGATCGTTGGTGAGATTCTTTGATTATGGTGCACATCGATCATTGATCCATGATTTGGTTATTGTTTTTCTGAAAGAGATCCTCCAATGATCTCTCCAACGGTTCTCCAAAGGCTCTAGGGTTATGCAGATAACCCTATAATTATATCATAATAGTCAATTAAAGAATCTATAATCAATAATTCAACGAAAAATAAATAAAATAATTTATTCATTTTATTCATTTTATTCATTTCCTTATCCGCGATGACTTTTCCAAAAATGAACTGCGTCAAATGGGGTTATGTCATGCCTAGGGTAAACCCCGTATTCTGAACTCAACAGTACCCTCAGATTTTTTATCTAGGCCCGTATTTATAAGTGATTACACTTTTTCAATAAAACTATTTGTACATGCTATTTAATATACTTAATTTATTTCAAACATTTATTTTGGGCACACTGGGCCTCAGAATCGCACGCCATCTCAGTGTCTGGTCTCAAAAATAATTCATACAATATCATAAAATAATACATGTAAAATTTACATCATGAATATTTTTACACATAAAAAATGATTTACATATCATTTTCCAAAAGTATCAAAGTAATCAGAATGTTTTTTCTCAGTTTTTAGTACATCACATGTGTTTTAAACTAAAATGTCAATTTTAAATAAAAGGACACACTTAGAGTTATACCGGTCACATCATGCATCGAATTGATGGGTGGTTGATTCTTACATGTCAAAAGTGACTTATGGTTCATTTTCCTAAAGTATTACAACAATATGAATGTGATTTCTTAGTTTTGAGTATGTGATGTGCGTTTTGAACTAAAATGGAAATTTTAAACTGAAAACATGCACTTTGATTCATATTGGACACACCGTGTATTGGATTGAGGTGTGGTTGATTCTTAAATATTAAAAATAAATAATGTATTATTATCCTAAATTATCAAATAAAAATGATAAGGAAATTAATTAAAAAATTATAAAAAATGATGATAAATTCCACTAAATATATAAGTAGTAGGAATTCGCCTCTTTATGATGTCTTTATACATTCTGACACCAGGTATGCTACTCATTCATATCTAAACAAATATATTTCCTCTTTCAAATACGAGGACTATCTATGGTCCTGATAGTAATGGAAAAATATAAATAAACAAATAAGTAAAAATAAATATTTTAAATTAAATTTTAATTATCTTCGAAAATACCTCTTTAGAAATGCTAGTATTTTGATGGTATATGATATCTTTCATAAATTTGAAAACATAATAACCATAATTTTTCCATTAGCATGTTTTATACACTACATAAACATTAATAAAAATAAAAAAAAAATTATATATATGTTTTGATGGTGAAATAAAATTATATATACCATAACACTTATCCACTTATATAAGTCAATGGGCTCCTTGTGATCATAGACTGCCCTCATTCCATGATTTTAACAATATTTAAACACCACCCTATCATAACATAATTTTAATTAAAATATAATGTAAAATGTATAACTTAAATTTTAGTAGTAAAATGTTGCATGTAGTGTATTACAAATGGATAAATTTCATCATGTGTGGTCAGTTTGTTGGGTATCCATGAATTGAATCCAAAAAAATAAATCTTTAGAGTATCCAAATTGACAATAATGAGTAACCAATGAAACCTAAAAAAATAAACAAGAATATATAATGAAATAAATGGAAATATATTTGATATGATTAAATTATAGACCCCGAATGCCTTCATTTTTATTGATTTTTGATAACTCTCCTTTCAAGGGATGAGGGGGGGCCTTACAAGTCCCATAGGCTCAGAGATTACATGGACCGTAGGCTTAGGAGATTACACGACCCAAAGGTCTTAGGGAATTCAACCAGACTTTCTACAAGGAACTACCCCTCCCTAGTATTTGCATCATGATAGTAGCTCTCCACCTTCGTATGGCCGTCTGGCTAGGCTTCCCATGTAAGCACAGACTGGTCCCGATGGAATAGCCATACCCTCTCATTCAAAATCAATTTCAGTCATATCACCACTTTCTAACATTGTATCTTCATGAACATTTAATGTTAGTAAATGTATAAGTTGAATGGGTGGAGTAAAGGTACTTTGTAAATATATTTTTTGATTGGTTGGTTGATCCTTTATATCTTTTTGATTCGGTATTCTATTTCACCCCTTTCCTTTTTCCATATGTAATAACATTCATCGTTTCAAGACTTTTTTCATTAATTGTTAAAGTTTTTGCATAAAAAATAAATTGGAAATGGATATATCCTTTTATAAATGTATTTTTACAAGATATAACATCAATGTTATGAAAGTTACAATAGATTGCTTGACCTTATGGATATATGCATCATTAAGTGTAATAGGTAGCTCGGTACTTGGATCATGAGATAAAAAAATCCACACTCTCACATGACCTATTGGAAGTTGTTTGTTGTGTAGAATATCTCTTTGGATATTGTACATAGTACCCCTCACAACAAGATGATGGATGGGTGTTTATAGATATAAATCAAAATCATTTTCACCCTATAGAATATCAGTATGGGAAAGGTATCAGTGTATGCTTGATTCACATTTCAAATAAAAAATTATGATAATATTGATTACGTATTCTAAGATAGCTCTTTTAGGGTAATAGATCCCCTCAAAGACGGTGGGTGTGGGGTTATTCACATAGTGTTTGTTCTTGTGTTTTTTCTTCTCTTTGATTCCTTCTCATAACATTTTCTAACAACTATGACTTATAATTAATTTTTATTTCTAGAGAAGATAATTGTTCATTCAAAACATTCGTTTTCTTATCTTTATCCCCCCTTTTCATTTTTATTCTCAAAATATGTTTGGGGTGATACTCAAAAGCCCACACCTCTGATGTTTTCATGTTGTTATGGCTGCTTCAAGTCTGTAGTTAGTAGTTTCTCATTAGGTATAGCTGATGATAAATATTGTATCGAAGTAGGATAAAAAATTTAGTAAAATAAGTAATCATTATTATGTAATACCAATTTAAAGAAAAACAAAATTTTACTATGTCATACTTACACATGTTTCCTACACTTTTTTGGGTATTTTCATCTATTAATATCCATTCTTTGTTTACATGTTCCTCCTTTCGTAATACATGATGTGGGATGGAAGGCATTGGATTTTGATTTATCAATCTTCATATAAACCATATGAATATAATTATTATTTTTTCATGTCATATAAAACTATTATGGTAGATTTAAAATACATACCATTTTTTCAAGTGAAGCATACCCCATATTTGCTTTACAATAGGGGTACATTGGTTTTGCTACTCGTTTCTTATTTTTAGCACTCATTTATTGCTTTATAAATTAAAAAATATTACTAAAAGTGATAATATGCATATTTTAAAGCAATTTTTTACCATTCAAAATGTACCTGAAAATATTTCTATTCATGATGACCAATAAACGCATCTCATGATTTTTGGTTTATCAAGTGTAAATACATCTATGGTTGGTGCGGGTTTATTTTACCTTCAACATCTTCATGATAATACTTTGTAAGAATTGTGTAAAATCCTATTTGATCCTTCGTAGTGAGCATTAATACAAAATTCATTATAGATTTATCTAATATAAATACACTCTATAAGGGATAATGAAGAGTAATTCAACATTTCCTTATTTTGTTTTTTTAGTAAATTAAAGAAATTATATCGTAATTTTACACTAATCTCTTCTCAAATCAGTGTTTTAAGAATGATAACAACATTGTGACATGAATTTGCATCAATTGACACATGCATTCAAGTTTTTATCCCAAAGTAACTATTGAAAATGGCCTTATTGGGGTTAATAGGTTGGCCATATGAATTCTATCTAACCTTGAATTTGATGCCTTTGTTTATCTCCTTAATAGTTTTTTCTAACACCATTATGCTATGACACACCTTTTTTTATGGGCCATAGGTTGTTCATCATCTACCATTTCCTAATCTATAACATCGTCAATATATTTTTCCTCATTATTAGTATCATCAGCATGTGCATAAGGTTTTTGTTCTTATTCATTGGGAGCACCAGCATGTTGAGAAACTTGTTGTTCCTCGGGATTTGGAACATAAGCATGTGCAAAAGTCATTATCTACATAAGTGGATGAACATTTAATTTATATTATTTATATTCAGTAGTTAACAGATAATTATATAATGTAACACAATGTGTATTACAAAAAAATATAACATGATTATTAAACTCTCTTTTTTAAAAGGTTGAAGGGATTTGACCCCTTTATTGAGTATCCAAATCCCTTCATTATAGTCTCCTCTAACATACAAGACCCCATCTACATTGGAACCACTATGCAATGATTGAAACATACCAATTAAAGGGTCATCCTTGGTTTAATTGACATTTGAATATTCAGTGGGTTTGGTTGATAACAGAACAATTGAGCACTTTCAGTTCACAGGATCGGGAACATAAAATACTTATATTGCCTATGATCCTATTATAAACAGTTCATCTTTGTACCCTTACTAAAATCCACTTCCACAAATCCCAATTCATCTATTTTAAAATCACTCTTATTATCAACCCACATTCATTCAAAAATTATCACTTGGAATGTTATGCAATCCAACAACCATAATTGGTTGATAATGACAAAGTATGACATATTCACATAAATTAGATTTTTTTCCTTGGTACTAGATATATGCATCGCTTCAGCTACAAGTGTAACTCCGCTATTTTCATGGTACTGTGTTCATCATGTTCAATTATATAAAACATATAGACATTAATTAAAAAACCATTATAAGATAATACATGCACACTTTCCTCTAGCTAGACATCGAAGTCATTCTGAAATTGAATCTGAATTTTCATTTGACTCCTTAAAAATATGGTCTCAAAACTATCTTATAAACTATTGATGATGTGTATTTGATATCTATATTTCAACCCTTTATGGATTAAAATTCCTAATAATTACTTTTTGGGTTTCAATATATGGGGAAACCTCTAAAATGTTATGAAACCCATAAATGTGGGCCTGCTCCCAATCTCTAATTGTAATTGTAGAAACATTTATTCCAAAAATTCATTTACCCACAAGACACCCAGTGTGACAATATTTCGATAGACCAATTCCTTCCACATCATATAGGTAGTCAGTACAGAATTAAATGGCTTACTCAACAACATATAAATCCACAATAAAACCTTCTTACTGACTTTGATTTTTGAAATACCCTTTAAAAATATTCATATACCATTCAATGGGGTATGTTCATCTATAATTTACATGATCACATAGTTAAATCTCTCTTACCAAGTGAATCATCAAGTAAACCATTGTATCAAGTAATATTGGTGGGAATAACATCTCCAATTCAAATAATATGATAGAAATTTCCTTTTTCATAGTTTGAAATTTCATCAGTTTTATAACTCTATTATATATATTTGATAAAGAAAAAAATCTTGGGTAATGTATGATGGACCTTATTGGGGAAAATGAAACATAAAGTTACAAGCATTAGATCTTACATCAAAACATAACAGTCGTATGATTTTAGACCCTTTAACTTAAAATTAGTCATTAGCATGATATTATTGATATTTGATTAATACCCATTTGGAATCATTACATCATTCAATAAGTTGAAATATATATATATATCTTTCCTAGAAATAGTGAAATCATTTAGAGGAAGAAAATTCAGTTTTTCACTCTTCACTGGCACTAACACTTCCAATATTATCATGTAAATCATGTCCAAAATAGCTTTAATTCCATCCCTTGTTTTACTGAGTTCATTTAGTAACATGTCAATGACACTATCATATAGATTTGTTTCAACATACATAACATCAATAAAATTTTGAATGTACAAACAATTCAATAATGGCAATTCAAAAAAACTTATCACTTTTTCCAATCATTTTTTGTATGTTTTTTCAAAAAAGGATTATCAAAATCAGTGTCCTTGTCTTTTACTTTCTCAAATATTTGATCAACTATTAGTGGAGATGGTGTTGTCTGTTATTCTGAACTCCCATAAAATGATGTCATCCAAGATCTATACTTGTGTCATTCAGGTAGAAATCTGTTATGTCCTAGAAACACAGTCGTTGATGAATGTTTCAACCTAATTGATTGTGTACCTTATTCAAAAATGGTACAATCTTGAGTTACTTTAATGTTATATCCTAAAAAATTTCCATATGTAGGAAATTCATTTATCATATCATACAACATGGATCTCTATGTGAAATCATCATTTCAGTAGGAATCATATAATGTTACACCAAAATCCCACAATAATCTCAAATATTCGATCAATGGATCCAAATAAAAATTAATATCATTACTTGATTGTTTTGTTCTTGATATAATTAGAGATAAAATAATGTATTTTTTCATGCATAACCACAGTGAAAAGTTATAATTTTCTAACATAACCATCCATGTATTGTGAGTGCTGCTTTGAAAACCAAAAGGATTCACTCCATCTTTAAATAGTACAAGATGAAGATTTTTTGGAACATTTCCAAATTTATGATACTCATGATCAATTCTATTCTACTAAGGAGGTTTTTTTGGGTGATGAAGTTTCCCATATTGATTTCTTGTATATGCATTCCCTGTCAATTACCTTGTTGTATGCTCATTTTCATATAGGTGATTAAACCTTGTAATTATTGTAAAGTATCATACCAATTTCATAGGACCTGATTCATATTTATTATATCGAGAATCACCACACTTTGGGAATTTTTTAAGTAATTTTTTGTCCTTGATAAATAGTATATAGTCATTTGTACATTCATGTATTATTTCAAATATCATAACCATTGAATGTAGCATTAATTTATCATCATATATTTAGTGAGGAATCTTATTATCTCTTGGGATAATATAATTCAAGAGATAAATTAGTTCAGTAAAACTATATTCACTCCATATTTTTTCAGATTTTAAATTATAGAGCCTCAGTATGGCTGACAATACTGTATATTTAGTACAACCAACATACAATGATGTCTTTCTACAACTCTTTAACTTATCAAACAATTTTTTACAATCATGAAGTTTATATTCAAATGTAATTTTCATTTACTCAATACGAGCTTCATCATTCTTCTCACCTGTAATCACATCCTCGATACAATCTTCATCAGTTTACATACTTGTAATTATATCATAAGATACATAAAATGTAACCTTATCCCATTAACTAGCTACATTTTTCTTCCCCATTTTTAGTCCAATATTTATAACTTTGATCTATTCTATGACAGATCAAGTGTTAGTCTAACTCCTCTGGACTAATTAGTCATGAATAACAACAACGTAAACCCAAACAATAGATTTGATATGGGTTATATGCATGATATTTTTCAAACATGATGAACTATTTCACCCCATCATCATACTCTTTTTTCATATGATTGGAATATATATATTTTTTATTCATATCCATCCTATTTGATTTTTTAATATTAATATTTAACAGAATAAATAAATACACAAAAATTACGAGCATGGAACCCATAAAAGATTATTATTAAGGAATCATTTGAAGAAACTGTTGAATCTAAATAAAACGAACCATAAGTCTTGAACCGAGGTTCCTATATTCCATTATCATTTCAAAAAGTTCACATTTTATCAAAGGGACCTTTCAACAAACCATGCTAAGAAATTCAATTCATTAAACACCACATGCCACTTTAAAACATTGAATTTCTTAAATAAAATTAAAAAAACAACCCAAGAGGCATAAAAAATCATCACTATCATTATAACAAGTATTTAAAGAATTAAATCATCTATTATAAAACATTTCATGAAAGCAAAACAAGTCAACCAAGGCATTTTAATTTTAAAGGACTATATATTTTGAAAATACCATTTGGAGAATCCCATTTTTATGAAAAAGAGATTAAAAACCAAGTTCAAGATATGAAATAATGCATCTACATTTATATCTATGTATTCTTTATTTAATTACTTCATTAAAAAGTAGTTCAAAAAAACTTTTCTTCTTTGACTTGGTAAATCACTGTATAAATCAACTATTAGTTACTTGAACTACAAAATCCTTTGAGCCTGCATCAATCACCTTTAAATGAATTCAAGTACCATTAATTGTTAAATAATAAAGAAAAATATCAAGAAGATACCCCACTATTAAATACTCATTATGTAATGTAGCAGGTTGGAGTTCAAAAATAGTAGAGGAGTTTAGTATCACATTTCTCATTATTTTGGATTGATTTTGTTAACTATGTTTGCATTGGATCTATGGAATATCTTGTGTTGATATAGTCTTACTTCATTAGTGGTGATGTAATATGTGTTGGGTTTTGATGTAATGTAAACTTCTAATGGAATGTAAGCAATTAACTCCACCCATGTTTTGGCTATATCATAATGTCAAGTTCTTTCATACGTGATAGTTCATTCTGTATCTATAATCCATGTAGATAACCCAGGTGTTCTTTTAATATCACATGTGTGAAATATATAAAAAAGAAATATCCGTAAAAAATAAGAATATTAAAAAATATATAAAAAATTATTAGTCATAAAAAGATAAAATTGTTAAGAACAAACATAAAACAAAAAATAAAGCATATAAATAAAGAGTATGTGTATAAGTATCAAAATTATCATGAAATAATTTTTATCAAGTGCTATAAATAGAATAAATTGGAACTAATAATAAATACTAAATAAAATTTAGTTTATAATTCCTATAAAAAATTACAAACTAATCAGAAGATACTAAAATGATTAGGTTTCTTTTTCCTAGTAATGGAAGAAAATGGGAAGAATTGTTTGATTTTAATCCATGGGAATAGGAGGGATAATTGTAACTTGGATATGATTACCATCTGTACACCACAAAAAAATTCTACTTATCAATTATAGGCGTTGCCTTATATGATAAGTGGGAATTGTTTTAGTGGGGCATAGCTAGGATCTTCATGAAATCAGAGTGAGAAATAACGATAAATGGGTAAAAAACGTAAAAGTGAGGGAGAGGGTAAACCAACAATGGATCGGGGCAAGGGAGATTATATGGAGAATCATATATAAACATTACGAATATATATATATATATATATATATATATATATATATATATATATAATGTTGTTCAGAGTGAGTATCTCAAGAGGGAGTGAATTGAGTACCCAATAAAAATTTCTATCTAAAAATGATTATTTGAAATCCACAAAATATTCAAAAAATATCCCAAATTATCAATATAAGTAGTATGATATATATCTTAATCATTCTAAATATTTATGTTAAGATTGATTAGGTCACAGATAAATAATACATATAATATTATTGAATCGTATTAAATCAATTTACATGATCAAAATACTATATAAACACAAATTAAGATAAACTATCAAAGTGTAAATTTTGTATATAGTTAAAACATTTTTCAATTTTAAAGTGAAAACAAAGTAAAAAAATTAAAACACACAGTGAAAAAATGAACACAAGAGGTTCAGTATCAAGTCGAGACTTAGTCCTCTCCACTTGGTGATCACCCACCACTAAGCAGTTTATATAAAATAAATAGATGATCCACAACCTAGATCAGGTTTTACAATAGATGACATTGTCCAAGACACACACAACCTCTTCTATAGTTATTTGTGGGAGTAAAGATAAACAGGCCACATATATAGGGACCTCTACCACTCTTATCTGTGGGAAAAAATAAGAAGAAATTTTGAGAAGATATCTTGTATCTTCCAGTTTAGCTCAGGAGACAGTGTGCGTATATAAAATAGAGTATATCATACACTGCTCAAATGTAATGAAATATAAATAGAAAAAAAATATAGTAGTATAGAGTTTAGAGATGATTAGTCTGTTGCAATGTATCTTTTTACTCTTGATTTGATTCAGTAATAAAGCATGAGTTGGGTTTTCCTTGAAATATTTAGAAAAACATAGTGTCGCAAACTCTTGTTTTCTGACTAGAAGAAGGCATTGAATGAGATGTTTTGGTTCAACTTCCTTTTCTATATTTCAAAAAAAAATCAGCTCTATTGATTTTCAATAGGTTCATCTTGTTATCTTTTGGTATTTCAAGCTCCTCTACTATTTCTTGCATTCTTTCTTTCTCTTGTCCACTGCTCAATGATGAAGTGTACTATGTTTTTTATCAAAAATAGTAGCAAGGATAAAAATATAAAGATGATTCCTCATACTCCTAGTTTTGAGATACTTTTTGTCATACATTTAAGGCACAATTAAAATAGTAAATATCATTAACTTCAATAAATATATTTATTAGAATGATATAATTCAAAAAAATTAAGTAAAGTAATGTAAATATAGATAGTGTCTTATTATTTGGTGGTGTCTAATGTTCTAGCAGTGTCTCATGTTTCGGAAGCATGATAATGATGGTATGATATTAACGGTATGTTTCTCTGGTGGTATGTTTTTATAGAGGTGTCTTAGACTTATCCAAATTTCCAGAAAGCTGGAGGTATGCCACTGGTGGTGTCACAGCTAACGGTGTATGTCACGACCCGTCCTCGGGGCCCGTGCCGTGACTACCCCAAGCCTGCCTTCCATAGGCCAGGGGCTGGCGACTAGAACCAAAGGCGAAAATCCCGATAACTGGGAAGGCATTTCCTTTATAAATGTAAACAAAACACCACAGAGTACAAGCGGAAGTAAAACACTAAGTACAAAGAGAAGTGTTGAAAGGTAAATGGGCCAGAATACAAACCCAAATGAAAGTACAACTACAACTGAACAAAGTACAATAGAAAAAGACAACAGCTGGAAGAACGGAAGCGGCTCCTGGGTCGTCCACCACGGATCCTACCTGAAGGGTAGGTACAGATAGCCTCCACAATGCTCTCGCCCATCAACCTCCTCCGAGTGTCGTCTCTCCGTGAAGCCCACCTTCGGATACTGACTCGTCGTGTAGTCCACCTCCGGGTACTGACTCGTCGTGTAGTCCACCTCCGGGTACCGTACAGTCCTCGAACACTCGGCCTCCGTCAGCACTGCCCGTCGTCTGCAACCAACACAACGAGGTACGGGCATAGCCCGTGCGGGGGTGAGTATAACGATACTCAGTAGGGACCCCGAGACCCTCAAGGTCTCACAAAAACCAACATGGATAACCACAAACAAGATCTCAACAGAAAACCTCTACTTAGGTATATGCCCATGCATATACCTAAGTTATCAAGTAACCCATCTCAATCATGAGGAAAACACCAAGATCATGAAATCAACGGATAACCACTACCCAGGTATATGCCCATACATATACCTAAGTTATCAAGTGACCCATCTCAATCATGAGGTAAACACAAAGGTCAAAAGTCTCAACTCAAACCAGGATTTTCATTATCGAAATCGTAACTGCTGAAGAGCTCCGTCTCTGGAGTGTACAGTGGTCTTGTCACGACTCCGAGGTACTGCTCACTAACCTAAGACTGCTGAGGTACTCCTCCTGTCGAGTACCATGGGTCAGCCACCCAAACATAGTAGTGCTTCCCGCCGGGGTATGTCACCCAAACACAGTAGTGCACACCCCCTGGTAGCCTGCTGAGGTACTCTCCGGACGAGTACTGCAGGTCTGCACTATCACATAGGTAGTGCTCCATCCGCCATGGGTCTGCACCCAAACAAAGTAGTGCTCCGTCCATTGGGCTAGTCGACTCACTCCAAGTCGAGTCGGTCAAGCAGTCGTCAGGTCTCAGTCGGCTACACGGTCTCCGTACTCCGCACGCTCGTCTCTAGGAGGGTCCCCTCCATGAGCTACAGGTCGATAATCCAAGTATCTCATAGTCCCATGAATAAGTATCTCAAAGTACCGTCTCTTCATAGGGGTCTCAACGCAACAGACGGCGCGTCAATCGGACGCCCGGTCTATGAGTTACTAGCCTTTTCGTCTCCGGGGCCCGGTTGGTTTCATGTGCGAACCAATCCGGCCGTATCTCAACTGTACCCCGAACTCTCATAGGGTATACTCATAGGGACCGTTTCTCAACGTGATCACCAACGCCGCTGACGGTTTGTCAAACGGACGTCCAGTCTGAAAGATATCAGCTTTTCCGTTCTAGGGGCCCGGTTGGATTTCGGGTGCAATCCAACCCGGACACTATCCAACTGCATCCAAAACTCGGGCGAAGTATGCCAAAAGTTCCGTCTCATCAAGAGGAATTCAACTAGACAGACGGCGCGTCAATCGGACGCCCGGTCTGTGAGTTATTGGCTTTTTCATTCCAAGGGCCCGGTTGGTTTCGTGAGCGAACCAACCCGACCGCACTCCAACGGCATCCGAACCTCGAGCGGAGTAAGCCAAAAGATCCGTCTCACTTAGAGGAATCCATCAAAGTCGACGGCACGTCAATCGGACGTCTGAAGCTCAAGATATGAGTGTTTCTGCTCCGAGGGCCCGGTTGGTTTCGTGTACGAACCAACCCGGCCAAACTCAAAGTAATCCGAAACCTTGAGTGCGATATACCGAAACGACCGTCTCATTCCAATGATCGCTAAGCAACTGATGGTGCGTCGATCGGAGGTCTGTATCCCAAGATATGGGAAAAAGACCAAAGACGATCCGAAAACGGGGGTTTCGGGCCCGGACCGACCCGGCCCGAGACCCCCCCGGTCGGCCCGAACCGGGTCGACCCGCCCTGGGTCCGGGTCGGCCCGGCCCGGCCTGGGCACAGTGCGCCCAGCGCGCTGGCCAGCACGGCCAACGGCCGCGCCGTTTTTGGCAAGGGGGGGCACCTGCCCCCCTGGTGTAACCGCAGACCCCCAATTAAGGGGGCCGTTTTGTATAGCCGGCCGGGGGAATTAATTCCCCCGGCTCCCCTTTGTCCGGCCGGCCGGTTCTGCCAACGAGGACCGGCGACGGCCGGTCCTTCTTCCTTCGCCGACACCGGCGGCCCGGAACCGGCCTTCGGTCACCCTGCTCCGCCGCGGCCCGGAACCGGCCGCGGCTTGGTTGTTCCGGCGCGGTGCGACGGCACCGCGCCCTTCCGCTGCGGCCCCGCTCCGGCCGCGGCATCTTCGGTTTTCTTCGACGCGGCGCGACGGCATCGCGTCCTTGTTCATCTTCACGGCGCGGCGCGACGGCGTCGCGTCCTTGTTCAACTTCACGGCGCGGCGCGTCGGCGTCGCGTCCTTGTTCAACTTCACGGCGCGACGCGACGGCGCCGCGCGTTACTTGTTGTGCGATTCCCGCATGGTGCGACGGCACCACGTTATTCCGTTCCATCCACAAAAAATTAAACAAGGATAAAGGAGGGGGGTCGGCCGTGTTTGTGCGGTCCGGCCCCCTCTCGTTAACCGATATCATTTGGTTATATAACTACGAAGAACGACAAACTAGAAATCACGGACGAAAATAATAAAAATAAATTTAAACCCCTACCTCGAGCGCGGATTGAATGAGGTTTTCATCGCGGAGAAATTCGTCGCGGGAAGAGATTTCGCGGAAGAAGACGTCGGTGGCGTCGCGGTAATCGGTTTCCGAGAACTCGGTGTTCTTCGTCGGAGACCGATGTTCTTTGAGTTCTTCGTCAAAGAAGAAGATGTTCTTCCCAAAACCTCTCAACGACAAAACTCTAACAACAAAATAAAATAAGCTCCTTTCTTATTTTATTAACACAACAAGCCTTTTGAAATTCAAGAGTTTGAATTCCACATTAACTCACCTCATTAATTCCATAACTTAATAATCTTAAGTTAATAAAATTAATGGGAGTTGAGGAGGTTAGAGGATATGAAGGGGTGGGGTTTGTGTGGGACCCACCTCCTTCATAACCTACAAAGGGAAGTTGGGTAGTTACCCAACTTCCTCCCAAAGGATAAAAACACTTAGAGAAAAATAAAAATTATTGTTAAATTTTAATTTTTAACTTCTACAATTTTTATCAACTTCTCTCGAGTAAAAGAAACTCCAGAATAGGCGTTCATAAGCAAATACCGGCGTTGCGGTTCCATCGGTGCCCTCGGAATTTGATTCCGAGCACCGGTTCAAAAGTTAGAAAAACTCGTTCGTTCGTTCACTGAACGTACCCAAGTCAAACTTCGGAAAATGATTCCGGGCACACCGGGCCTCGAAATCAGGCGCCGTCAGAAACTGCGTTCTTATAAAATTCTAAAGAAAATTACGAAAAAAATTACCTTGAAATTTCTGGGTCTTTACATTACTCTCACCTCAGGGATTTACGTCCTCGTAAAGCTTTAACACAAACTAGGGTCACAAAAGCGGTATTGAGCACGCATCTGAGCCTTACGCTCCCATGTG
This sequence comes from Viscum album, assembly GCA_963277665.1. Lineage (NCBI taxonomy): Eukaryota > Viridiplantae > Streptophyta > Magnoliopsida > Santalales > Viscaceae > Viscum > Viscum album. Next base: position 111,530,936 of record OY728139.1, on the reverse strand, counting down.
CTTACCTGGAGATTCCGTACTGCTAGAGAAAGCGCACCCGAGGAATTGATCGTCCTCGTAGGATCTGCTCCTGTCGATCCTCGATCCCCACTAGAACCTCCGTGAAAGACACCCATCGCCATCGTCCAGCTCCTCATGGTCGATGATATGCGAAGGGTCGAGCACGTATCTCCTCAGTTGAGATACGTGGAAGTCGTCGTGCACCTAGTGCAACTGAGGTGGATGGGTCAAGCGGTAAACCACCCCGCCTACACAACTGAGGACCTAGAAAGGTCCGTTGAACCTGGGAGATAACTTGCCGCCTTGGCCACATCTCTGTAAACTTCATCGAGGTGAGACCCTTATAAGGATGTGATCGTCATCCTCAAACTCTAGAGGTCTCCAATTCCTGTTAGAACTGGAACTCGAAACGACTGCTTCCACGAGGGTAAGGTTGACCGACTCAAGAGTGATCGGTCGCACCCTCCTGTGCAAGAGTTACCCTGCGCTGCCTGGGGTTTCCTTTTTCGCCGACCAAGGAAAACCCATCCCGACGTCGTAGTTAAACCACAACCTTTTTGCCTAATACAGTCAATCCGTGTATGAACTGTGGATCCAATCCATACTCAGACCAACGTCATAAGGCCTCGACGCTGCCACCAAGAGATCCCAACCGAAACTCTCGCCTCGAGGGTCTGACCACACTATCGACGTAAGTGTGATTATCGAGTCTCCTCCCAAGGTATCTCCAGACGTGAGGGTCAAGTCCACAGCTTACCGGAAACTCTAGGTCTGGAACAAGATTTGTGAAAGCAAGGAATGATTCATATCGACGTCTGTTACTACGGCAGCTAGTAGTGGACACAGACTGTCCCTTGAATCATTTTTTTTTAGAGCCATTGGGTCACTCTCCTGACCGCATGCACTCTCTTCCTCCGCCCTCCAGCTCCCTGAGCCTGGTGGGGATAGCTAAGGCGGGTGGTTGTAGCATGTTAAGATGTACACCACCTCATGCTGCTCTCCTAGCTCTGCCTCCACATCTGCTGCTCCGCAGACTCATCTCTCCTTAAAGCTTCCTCTTCTTGAAACATTTGTCATGCTCGAGTCTCTAAGACTGGCGTCGGTTTCCTATTTCTTACTGCACTGTGCAGTCTTCATCCGCTCCTGGATGATCTGCACCTTCTTTGCCTACGATCTGGAAGAGCTGCTAAAAATTCTCCTTTGCCGAAAATAGAATCTCGGTCTCATCCCCTGGATGAACCACGCCCATTGCCTAATACAGTCAATCCTGACATGAATGACGCATTCACGCCATGGATGACATTGTAAGGCCTCGACGTAACTACTAAGAGATCCAATTGTCACTCTCGCCTCCCAGGGTCGAGTCACACTGTCGGCGTCAGTGTGAGGTCACTGGGTCTCCTCCAGTAGAAATCTCGAAATTGAGGGTCAAGTCAACAGTTTAACCGGGACCACTCAATATCAACCAAACAAAAGGACAGGAAAGCAAACAAAGATAAGTGTCTTTTTATTATTTCAGCTCATAGTACAAAGACACGAATACAATAGCAACATGGAACTAAAAGTACAAGGGACGTATCCACTAGTTCTGCTCCTGTCCACCTGCTCCTGGAGCTCTACTGCCTTGTCCACTGCTCGGCTGTTGCTCAAGCACCCGCCACTACTTCTTCTTCAGTGGCTCCTCCAAAGCCTGCGGATCAACTGTGCGGGGGGTCGGACAGTCACGTGCCAGGTGACCCTTCCCGCTGCAAGAGTAACACTGTCTGTTTTTGGAACGCCTAGCTCTGACCCCACCCCGAGTTCCCCGCACCACCGGTCCTAAAACCCGAGATCGTCCAACTGCTGGTCTGGTCCTCCTGGACCTCTGCATCATCTGTCTACTGCCCACAGATGACTCGGCTACTGATCGAAAAACACGCGGCAAAGGTAGCAGCTCCTGAACACGCTCGGGGTGTAGAGCTACTGGCACAAACTCCACCCTAAAGAAAGTCTCGAAGTCTTCCCATGCGAAGGTCATCCCGTCGCAAAACTGAAACAAGTGGCTCCACCACCTGCCTGCTGCTTCCTGAAGAAGGCTGGAAGCAAAGATCACCATTAAGTCTGCAGGCGTCCCTACTAACCTGAAGACTCTCACCACAGCCTCCAGCCAAACCTCAGCCGCCTGCGGGTCCGTCTCTCCCCGGAACCTGGGTGGCCTCTGGCGCTAGAACTCGTGCAGCACGCTCAAGTGGCGTGCATCGCCTACTGCTGGGGCTAGTGGAATCGGTGGCCCAAGGTATGGTAGTACCGCTGGTGCCTCAACTGCAAGAGGGCCCTGTACCGAAGCCTCGTCGCTCGGCAAGCTGTCAGTACGCACATCCCTCTGGGATCTATCTGGTCTTCCGAGAAAAGGCATCCTGAAAGAAACAACATGACACGGTCAATCGATTATACCTAGTAAGCTGACCTGGTTTGAGCTGACATTTAAAAACTTCTGTAAACACACACGGAATCAGTGTTTTCGTGCACAAAGTCGGAAATCAGTTGTCAGGGTTCTAGTGTATGGATACGTCGGCCGCTCGCACCAACACTAGACTCCCTGAACTGAAAACCACACTCGGTACTCTTAACACAATTGCTTCACAGAAAAAAAACATCAGAGTTATAAGTTCTGTGGTAGAACCGTCTCCTTTGATACCAATTTGTCACGACCCGTCCTCGGGGCCCGTGTCGTGACTACCCCAAGCCCGCCTTCCATAGGCCAGGGGCTGGCGACTAGCACCAAAGGCGAAAATCCCGTTAACTAGGAAGGCATTGCCTTTATAAATGTAAACAAAACACCATAGAGTACAAGCGGAAGTAAAACACTAAGTACAAAGAGAAGTGTTGAAAGGTAAATGGGCCAGAATACAAACCCAAATGAAAGTACAACTACAACTGAAAAAAGTACAATAGAAAAAGACAATAGCCGGAAGAACGGAAGCGTCTCCTGGGTCGTCCTCCTCGGATTCTACCTGAAGGGTAGGTACAGATGGCGCAGCTCCTGGATCGTCCACCACGGATCCTACCTGAAGGGTAGGTACATATAGCCTCCACAATGCTCTCGCCCGTCAACCTCCTCCGAGTGTCGTCTCGCCGTGAAGTCCACCTCTGGATACTGACTCGTCGTGTAGTCCACCTCCGGGTACTGACTCGTCGTGTAGTCCACCTCTGGGTACCGTCCAATCCTCGAACACTCGGTCTTCGTCAGCACTGTCCGTCGTCTGCAACCAACACAACGAGGTGTGGGCATAGCCCGTGCAGGGGTGAGTATAACGATACTCAATAGGGACCGCAAGACCCTCAAGGTCTCACAAAAACCAACATGGATAACCACAAAGAAGATCTCAACAGATAACCTCTACTTAGGTATATGCCCATGCATATACCTAATTTATCAAGTAACCCATCTCAATTATGAGGAAAACACCAAGATCATGAAATAAACGGATAACCACTACCCAGGTATATGCCCATACATATACCTAAGTTATCAAGTGACCCATCTCAATCATGAGGTAAACACAAAGGTCAAAAGTCTCAGCTCAAACCAGGATTTTCATTATCGAAACCGTAACTACTGAAGAGCTCCGTCTTTGGAGTGTATAGTGGTCCTGTCACGACTCCGAGGTACTTCTCACTAACCTAAGACTGCTGAGCTACTCCTCCTTTCGAATACCGCAGGTCATCCACCCAAACACAGCAGTGCTTTCCGCCGGGGTATGTCACCCAAACACAGTAGTGCACACCCCCTAGTAGCCTGATGAGGTACTCTCCGGACGAGTACCGCGGGTCTGCACTGTCACACAGGTAGTGCTCTGTACGCCATGGGTCTGCACCCAAACAAAGTAGTGCTCCGTCCACTGGGCTAGTCAATTCACTCCAAGTCGAGTCGGTCAAGCAGTCGTCTGGTCTCAGTCGGCTACACGGTCTCCGTACTCCGCACGCTCATCTCTGGGAGGGTCCACTCCACGAGCTACAGGTCGATACTCCAAGTATCTCATAGTCCCACGAAGAAGTATCGCAAAGGACCGCCTCGTCATAGGGGTCTCAACGCAACAGACGGCGCGTCAATCGGACGTCTGGTCTGTGAGTTACTAGCATTTTCGTCTCCGGGGTCCGGTTGGTTTCGTGTGCGAACCAATCCGGCCGTATCTCAATTGTACCCCAAACTCTCATAGGGTATACTCATAGGGACCGTTTCTCAACGTGATCACCAACGCCGCTAACGGTTCGTCAAACGGACGTCCAGTCTGAAAGATATCAGCTTTTCCGTTCCAGGGGCCCGGTTGGATTTCGGGTGCAATCCAACCCGGCCACTATCCAACTGCATCCAAAACTCGGGCGAAGTATGCCAAAAGTTCCATCTCATCAAGAGGAATTCAATGAGACAGACAGTGCGTCAATCGGACGCCCGGTCTGTGAGTTATTGGCTTTTTCATTCCAGGGGCCCGGTTGGTTTCGTGAGTGAACCAACCCGACCGCACTCCGACGGCATCCGAACCTCGAGCGGAGTAAGCCAAAAGATCTGTCTCACTTATAGGAATCCATCAAAGTCGACAGAACGTCAATCGGACGTCTGAAGCTCAAGATATGAGCGTTTCCGCTCCGAGGGCCCGGTTGGTTTCGTGTACAAATCAACCCGGACGAACTCAAAGTAATCCGAAACCTTGAGTGCGATATACCGAAACGACCTTCTCGTTCCAAGGATCGCTACGCAACTGACGGTGCATCGATCGGAGGTCTGTAGCCCAAGATATGGGCAAAAGACCAAAGACGGTCCGAAAACGGGGGTTTCGGGCCCGAGACCGACCCAGCCCGAGACCCCCCCCCTGGTCGGCCAGAACCGGGTCGACCCGCCCCGGGTCCGGGTCAGCCCGGCCCAGCCTGGGCACAGCGCGCCCAGCACGCTGGCCAGCTCGGCCAACGGCTGAGCCGTTTTTGGCAAGGGGGGCGCCTGCCCCCCTGGTGTAACCACGACCCCCCAATTAAGGGGGGCGTTTTGTATAGCCGGACGGGGGAATTAATTCCCCCGGATCCCCTTTGTCTGGTCGGCCCGCACCGGCCGGCCGGTTCTGCCAACGAGGACCGGCGACGGCCGGTCCTTCTTCCTTCGCCGACACCGGCGGCCCGGAACCGGCCGCGGCTTGGTTCGTCCGGCGCGGTGCGACGGCACCGCGCCCCTCCGCCGCGGCCCCGCTCCGGCCGCGGCGTCTTCGGTTTTCTTTGACGTGGCGCGACGGCGTCGCGTCCTTGTTCATCTTCACGGCGCGGCGCGGCGGCGTCGCGTCCTTGTTCAACTTCACGGCGCGGCGCGACGGCGCCGCGCATTACTTGTCGTGCGATTCCCGCGTGGTGCGACGACACCACGCCATTCTGTTCCATCCACAAAGAATCAAACAAGGATAAAGGAGGGGGGTCGGCCGTGTTTGTGCGGTCCGGCCCCCTCTCATTAACCGATATCATTTGGCCGTATAACTACGAATAACAACAAACTAGAAATCACAGACGAAAATAATAAAAATAAATTTAAACCCCTACATCGAGCGCGGCTTGAATGAGGTTTTCGTCGCGGAGAAATTCGTCGTGGAAAAACGTTGCGGGAAGAGATGTCGCGGAAGAAGACGTCGGCGGCGTCGTGGTAATCGGTTTCCGAGAACTCGGTGTTCTTCGTCGGAGACCGATGTTCTTCGAGTTCTTCGTCAAAGAAGAAGATGTTCTTTCCAAAACCTCTCAACGACAAAACTCTAACAACAAAATAAAATAAGCTCCTTTCTTATTTTATTAACACAACAAGCCTTTTGAAATTCAAGAGTTTGAATTCCACATTAACTCACCTCATTAATTCCATAACTTAATAATCTTAAGTTAATAAAATTAATGGGAGTTGAGGAGGTTAGAGGATATGAAGGGGTGGGGTTCGTGTGGGCCCCACCTCCTTCATAACCTACAAAGTGAAGTTGGGTAGTTACCCAACTTCCTCCCAAAGGATAAAAACACTTAGAGAAAAATAAAAATTGTTGTTAAATTTTTATTTTTAACTTCCACAATTTTTATCAACTTCTCTCGAGTAAACGCAACTCCGGAATAGGCGTTCATAAGAAAATACTGGCATTGCGGTTCTATCGGTGCCCTCGGAATTTGATTCCGAGCACCGGTTCAAAAGTTAGAAAAACTCGCTCCTTCGTTCACTGAACGTACCCGAGCCAAACTTCGGAAAATGATTCCGGGCACACCGGGCCTCGGAATCAGGCGCCGTCAGAAACTCCGTTCTTGTAAAATTCCAATGAAAATTAAGAAAAAAAATTCCTTGAAATTTTCCGGTCTTTACATTACTCCCACCTCAGGGCTTTACGTCCTCGTAAAGTTTCAACACAAACTAGGGTCACAAAAGCGGTATTGAGCATGCATCTGAGTCTTCCGCTCCCATGTGCTTACCTGGAGATTCTGTACTGCTAGAGAAAGCGCACTCGAGGAATCGATCGTCCTCGTAGGATCCGCTCCTGTCGATCCTCGATCCCCACTGGAACCTCCGTGAAAGACACCCATCTCCATCGTCCAGCTCCTCATGGTCGATGATATGCGAAGGGTCGAGCACGTATCTCCTCAGTTGAGATACGTGGAAGTCGTCGTGCACCTGGTGCAACTGAGGTGGATGGGTCAAGCGGTAAACCACCCCGCCTACCCAACTGAGGACCTAGAAAGGTCCGTTGAACCTCGGAGATAACTTGCCGCCTTGGCCACATCTCCGTAAACTTCGTCGAGGTGAGACCCGTATAAGGACGTGATCGTCATCCTCGAACTCTAGAGGTCTCCAATTCCTATTAGAACTGGAACTCGAAACGACTGCTGCCACGAGGGTAAGGCTGACCGACTCAAGAGTGATCGGTCGCACCCTCCTGTGCAAGAGTTACCCTGCGCTGCCTGGGGTTTCCTTTTTCGCCGACCAAGGAAAACCCATCCCGACGTCGTAGTTAAACCACAACCTTTTTTTCCTAATAGAGTCAATACATGTATGAACTGTGGATCCAATCCATACTCAGACCAACGTCGTAAGGCCTCGACGCTTCCACCAAGAGATCCCAACCGAAACTCTCGCCTCGAGGGTCTGACCACACTGTCGGCGTAAGTGCTATTATCGAGTCTCCTCCCAAGGTATCTCCAGACATGAGGGTCAAGTCCACAGCTTACCGGAAGCTCTAGGTCTGGAACAAGATTTTTGAAAGCAAGGAATGATTCATATAGATGTCTGTTACTACAGCAGCTAGTAGTGGACACAGATTGTCCCTTGAATCATTTTTTTTAGAGCCATTGGGTCACTCTCCCTGACCGCATGCAGCTACTCTCTTCCTCCGCCCTCCAGCTCCCTGAGCCTGGCGGGGATAGCTAAGGCGGGTGGTTGTAGCATGTTAAGATGTACACCACCTCATGCTGCTCTCCTAGCTCTGCCTCCACATCTGCTGCTTCGTAGACTCATCTCTCCTTAAAGCTTCCTCTTCTTGAAACATTTATCATGCTCGAGTCTCTAAGACCGGCGTCGGTTTCCTGTTTCTTACTGCATTGTGCAGTCTTCATCTGCTCCTGGATGATCTGCACCTTCGTTGCCTACGATCTGGAAGAGCTGTTAAAAATTCTCCTTTGCCGAAAAGAGAATCTCGGTCTCATACCCTGGATGAACCACGCCCATTGCCTAATACAGTCAATCCTGACATGAATGACGCATTCACGCCATGGATGATGTCGTAAGGCCTCAACGTAACTACTAAGAGATCCAACTATCACTCTCACCTCCAAGGGTCGAGTCACACTGTCAGCATCAGTGTGAGGTCACTCGGTCTCCTCCAGTAGAAATCTCGAAAGTGAGGGTCAAGTCAACAGTTTAACCGGGACTACTCAGTATCAACCAAACAAAAGGACAGAAAAGAAAACAAAGATAAGTGTCTTTTTATTATTGCAGCTCATAGTACAAAGACATGAATACAACAACAACATGAAACTAGAAGTACAAGGGACATATCCACTAGTTCTGGTCCTGTCCACCTGCTCCCGGAGCTCTACTGCCTTGTCCACTGCTCGGCTGTTGCTCAAGCACCCGCCGCTGCTTCTTCCTCAGTGGCTCCTCCAAAGCCTACGGATCAACTGTGCATGGGGTCGGACAGTCACGTGCCAGGTGACCCTTCCCGCCGCAAGAGTAACACTGTCTGTTTCTGGTATGCCTGGCTCTGACCCCACCCCGGGTGCCCCGCACCACCGGTCCTAAAACCCGAGATCCTCCAACTGCTGGTCTGGTCCTCCTGGACCTCTGCATCATCTGTCTACTGCCCACCGATGACTCGGCTACTGATCAAAAAACACGCGGTAAAGGTAGCAGCTCCTGAACACGCTCGGGGTGTAGAGATACTGGCACAAACTCCACCCTGAAGAAGGTCTCGAAGTCTTCCCATGCGAAGGTCATTCTGTCGCAAAACTGAAACAAGTGGCTCCACCACCTGCCTACTGCTTCCTGAAGAAGGCTGGCAGAAAAGATCACCATGAAGTCTATAGGCGTCCCTACTAACCTGAAGACTCTCACCACAGCCTCCAGCCAAACCTCAACCGCCTGCGGGTCCGTCTCTCCCCGAAACCTGGGTGGCCTCTGGCGCTGGAACTCGTGCAGCGCGCTCAAGTGGCGTTCATAGCCTACTGATGGGGCTGGTGGCATCGGTGGCCCAACGTATGGTAGTACCGCTGGTGCCTCCGCTGGTGCCTCAACTGCAAGAGGGCCCTGTACCGAAGTCTCGTCGCTCGGCAGGCTGTCAGTACGCACATCCCTCTGGGCTCTAGCTGGTCTTCCGAGAAAAGGCATCCTGAAAGAAACAACGTGACACGGTCAATCGATTATACCTGGTGAGCTGACCTGGTTTGAGCTGACATTTAAAAACTTCTGGAAACACACACGCAATCAGTGTTTTCGTGCACAAAGTCGTAAATCAGTTGTCAGGGTCCTGGTGTATGGATACGTCGGCCGCCCGCACCAACACTAGACTCCCTGAACTGAAAACCACACTCGGTACTCTTAACACTATTGCTTCACAGAAAGAAAACATCAGAGTTATAAGTTCTGCGGTAAAACCGTCTCCTTTGATACCATTTTGTCACGACCCGTCCTCGGGGCCTGCGCCGTGACTACCCCAAGCCTTCCTTCCATAGGCCAGGGGCTGGTGACTAGCACCAAAGGCGAAAATCCCGATAACTGGGAAGGCATTGCCTTTATAAATTTAAACAAAACACTACAGAGTACAAGTGGAAGTAAAACACTAAGTACAAAGAGAAGTGCTGAAAGGTAAATGGGCCAGAATACAAACCCAAATGAAAGTACAACGACAACTGAACAAAGTACAATAGAGAAAGACAACAGCTGGAAGAACGGAAGCGGCTCCTGGGTCATCCTCCTCAGATCCTACCTGAAGGGTAGGTACAGATGGCGCAGCTCCTAGATCGTCCACCACGGATCCTACCTGAAGGGTAGGTACAGATAGCCTCCACAATGCTCTCGCCCGTCAACCTCCTCCGAGTGTCGTCTCGCCGTGAATTCCACCTCCAGATACTGACTCGTCGTGTAGTCCACCTCCGGGTACTGACTCGTCGTGTAGTCCACCTCCAGGTACCGTCCAGTCCTCGAACACTCGGCCTCCGTCAGCACTGCCCGTCGTCTGCAACCAACACAACGAGGTGCGGGCATAGCCCGTGCAGGGGTGAGTATAACAATACTCAGTAGGGACCCTGAGACCCTCAAGGTCTCACAAAAACCAACATGGATAACCACAAATAAGATCTCAACAGATAACCTCTACTTAGGTATATGCCCATGCATATACCTAAGTTATCAAGTAACCCATCTCAATCATGAGGAAAACACCAAGATCATAAAATCAACGGATAACCACTACCCAGGTATATGCCCATACATATACCTAATTTATCAAGTGACCCATCTCAATCATGAGGTAAACACAAAGGTCAAAAGTCTCAGCTCAAACCAGGATTTTCATTATCGAAACTGTAACTGCTGAAGAGCTCCGTCTCTGGAGTGTACAGTGGTCCGGTCACGACTCCGAGGTACTGCTCACTAACCTAAGACTGTTGAGGTACTCCTCCTGTCAAGTACCGCGGGTCAACCACCCAAACACAATAGTTCTTCCCACCGGGGTATGTCACCCAAACATAGTAGTGCACACCCCCTAGTAGTCTGCTGAGGTACTCTCCGGACGAGTACCGCGGGTCTGCACTGTCACACAGGTAGTGCTCCGTCCTCCATGGGTCTGCACCCAAACAAATTAGTGCTCCGTCCACTGGGCTAGTCGACTCACTCCAAGTTGAGTCGGTCAAGCAGTCGTCAGGTCTCAGTCGGCTACACGGTCTCCGTACTCCGCATGCTCGTCTCTGGGAGGGTCCGCTCCACGAGCTACAGGTCGATACTCCAAGTATCTCATAGTCCCACAAAGAAGTATCTCAAAGGACCGCCTCGTCATAGGGGTCTCAACGCAACAGACGGCGCGTCAATCGGATGGCCGGTCTGTGAGTTACTAGCCTTTTCGTCTCCGGGGCCCGGTTGGTTTCGTGTGCGAACCAATCCGGCCGTATCTCAACTGTACCCCGAACTCTCATAGGGTATACTCATAGGGACCATTTCTCAACGTGATCACCAATGCCGCTGACGGTTCGCCAAACGGACGTCCAGTTTGAAAGATATCAGCTTTTCTGTTCTAGGGGCCCGGTTGGATTTCAGGTGCAATCCAACCCGGCCACTATCCAACTGCATCCAAAACTCGGGCGAAGTATGTCAAAAGTTCCGTCTCATCAAGAGGAATTCAACGATACAGACGGCGCGTCAATCGGACGCCCGGTCTGTGAGTTATTGGCTTTTTCATTCCAGGGGCCCGGTTGGTTTCGTGAGCGAACCAACCCGACCGAACTCCGACGGCATCCGAACCTCGAGTGGAGTAAGCCAAAAGATCCGTCTAACTTAGAAGAATCCATCAAAGTCGACGGCACGTCAATCGGACGTCCGAAGATCAAGATATGAGCGTTTCTGCTCCGAGGGCCCGGTTGGTTTCGTGTACGAACCAACCCGGCCGAACTCAAAGTAATCCTAAACCTTGAGTGCAATATACCGAAACGACCGTCTCATTCCAAGGATCTCTACACAACTGACGGTGCGTCAATCGGAGTTTCGTAGACCAAGATATGGGCAAAAGACTAAAGACGGTCTGAAAACGGGGGTTTCGGGCCCGGACCGACCCAACCCGAGACCCCCCCCCCGGTCAGCCCGAACCGGGTCGACCCGCCCCAGGTCCGGGTCGGCCCGTCCCGGTGTGGCCCGGCCTGGGCACAGCGCGCCCAACGCGCTGGCCAGCGCGGCCAACGGTCGGGCCATTTTTGGCAAGGGGGGGCGCCTGCCCCCCTGGTGTAACCGCGGCCCCCCAATTAAGGGGGCCGTTTTGTATAGTCGGCCGGGGGAATTAATTCCCCTGGCTCCCCTTTGTCCGGCCGGCCCGCACCGGCCGGCCGGTTCTGCCAACGAGGACCGGCGATGGCCGGTCCTTCTTCCTTCACCGACACCGGCGGCCCGGAACCGGTCGCGGCTTGGTTCGTCCGGCGCGGTGCGAAGGCACCGGGCCCCTCCACCGCGGCCCCGCTCCGGCCGCGGCGTCTTCGGTTTTCTTCGACGCGGCGCGACGGCGTCGCGTCCTTGTTCATCTTCACGGCGCGGCGCGACGGCGTCGCATCCTTGTTCAACTTCACGGCGCGGCGCGACGGCGTCGCGTCCTTGTTCAACTTCACGGCACGGCGTGACGGCGCCGCGCATTACTTGTCGTGCGATTCCCGCGTGGTGCGACGGCACCACGCCATTCCGTTCCATCCACAAAGAATCAAACAAGGATAAAGGAGGGGGGTCGGCCGTGTTTGTGCAGTCCGGCCCCCTCTCGTTAACCGATATCATTTGGTCGTATAACTATGAAGAACGACAAACTAGAAATCACGGACGAAAATAATAAAAATAAATTTAAACCCCTACCTCGAGCATGGCTTGAATGAGGTTTTCGTCGCGGAAAAATTCGTCGCGGAAAAACGTCGTAGGAAGAGATGTCGCGGAAGAAGACGTCGGCGGCGTCGCGGTAATCGGTTTCCGAGAACTCGATGTTCTTCGTCGGAGACCGATGTTCTTCGAGTTCTTCATCAAAGAAGAAGATGTTCTTCCCAAAACCTCTCAACGACAAAACTCTAACAACAAAATAAAATAAGCTCATTTCTTATTTTATTAACACAACAAGCCTTTTGAAATTCAAGAGTTTGAATTCCACATTAACTCACCTCATTAATTCCATAACTTAATAATCTTAAGTTAATAAAATTAATGGGAGTTGAGGAGGTTAGAGGATATGAAGGGGTGGGGTTCGTGTGGGCCCCACCTCCTTCATAACCTACAAAGGGAAGTTGGGTAGTTACCCAACTTCCTCCCAAAGGATAAAAACACTTAGAGAAAAATAAAAATTGTTGTTAAATTTTTATTTTTAACTTCCACAATTTTTATCAACTTCTCTCGAGTAAATACAACTCCGGAATAGGCGTTCATAAGCAAATACTAGCGTTGCGGTTCCATCGGTGCCCTCGGAATTTGATTCCGAGCACCAGTTCAAAAGTTAGAAAAACCCGATCGTTCGTTCACTGAATGTACCCGAGCCAAACTTCGGAAAATGATTCCGGGCACACCAGGCCTCGGAATCAGGCGCCGTCAGAAACTGCGTTCTTGTAAAATTCCAAAGAAAATTAAGAAAAAAAATTCCTTGAAATTTCATGGTCTTTACAGTGTATGGTTCGGTGGTGTATGCTCTGATAGTGTCTTAGAATTAGTAAAATTTTCAGTGTTAGTGGTATGAGTCTGATGGCACAATATTGACGGTGTCTCATCTCGATGTATCTCATACTTTTCTATTTTTTTCATTATGATAAATGGTTTATGACTGTATTGTGTCTCATAATTTGTCAATTCTTCTATCCAATGGTATGACAGTCTGATAGTGTGAAGTCCTAGCGATATCTCAGACTTTGATAATTTTTGAACTAGCGGTGTTTCATGACCAATAGTGTCTCATACTTATAGATTTATCACCTATTTTTAGAATACATATTTATTACAAGTAAACATAAAATTCATTAGCAATATTAAGTACATGATTTTTTTTATCATTAAAACTAGGAGTTCAACAATCTCTTGATTTTAGGATCATTAAAAATAGGAGGTCAACAATATCCCCCTTTTTATGATCACAAATCCTAGCATGAAAGGAATACTATAAAAGTAAAAATAAGTCATCATAGGTATTGGATAATAGTAAACATGATATCCAATAATAAAACAAGACTTATCATTTAGAGATGGTATCAAAGTTACAATAATAAAATATTACAAATATGGAAAGATGTAAAGAAGATAATATTAAAGATAAGGATTAATTAAGACATAAAAAATCTCCCCCTTTTAGGATTATCAAAAAGTTAAAGTAGATCAAAGGGAAGAATAAAATGATATTAAAATCAAGATCCCATCAAAGGCATGAGAGTCTAATCCAACAAAATACAAAGATCATGGGTCATCAGAAGGGTCCATCGGTTCTTTTCATTTAGACTGGGCTTGTTCTTTGTCTTGAGTTGAGATAACCAGATCGGCCCGAGGTAAAATAGATGGGACACTAGAAGAATGTCCAGAAACATTTTGAGGATGTCCTTCTACAATCACAACTAGCCTGAAATGTCTGAGAGCTTCAGTAGGGGACATTGGAAAAGGTTAAAGTTGAGGCGATAAATGTGAAAAAGGATTGGTAACCATGAAAGAATGATAGTTTGGATGAGGTGAAGGGTACATTGGTCCAGTAGAGAGTCCAGCTAAGGTGGAAGGAATAGGAAAGGCATCTGGAGCTACAACTGTAGAAGTATGAACATACAAATAAGGCTTCATGATATTGATAAAGTCTATAATAATTTGACCTCTTTTTTCTATAGCCTTTTTGAAATAATCTTTATTCTCTATGAAGGTTTAAAGAGTAGGAGTGAGTTCCTTAAGTTTATTAACTTTCTATTTAAAGGATTGAGTCACCGAATGCAATCTCATATTCTAAGCCAAGTATTTAAAATGGAAATCCATAGCATGTTTGGTATAGATTATTGAGAGATAGAACTTGATAGACTTTGTGATAGTCTCCCTGTTATCCTTGAAATACTTTAGGATCATCATGTGTTCATGCTCAGTGCCTTGCTTAAATTTCTTTAGAATTTATAAAGGAATTATAGGTTCTCCACTAGAGGGACTACTGGAGAAAGCTGCAAATTCATCTCTAACAACTAAACAGATGACATCAGCATCAACCACTGGAGAAGGAACAGTACAAATAGAAGTATTAGAGGGGGTATCCCAATTACTTTTAATAATACCATCAAAAGAAGCTCAAAACTCAGATATTATTTCCTCAACCAAAGATTTTAGGGAATTCAGCTCATTTCCAATTTGCTTATTTTCAATTTCCACAACCTGAATCTGATGCATCATTTTTGGTTGGATATGCAAAATAACCAACTCAAATAAATACCTTAAATTTGTTTCATTAAGATTTCTCAAAATAGGGGTTTGAGATCTTACACACTTATAAAACCCAACCATTAGCCTTTCACCAAAAAATTTTAAATCATCTTGAGTGACAACATCCAAGGGAACAACTGGATCAGGTTTAGGTATAGTAGGTCGCATAGAACTAAACTTCTCAATCATTCTTTCAATATCAACCTGGGCTGTTAAGGATCCTTTAGGATCACCTTCTATACTAACTTCAGGTTTATCAACCCTTTGAGGTGTTATTACAATAGAAGAGAATTTTCCCCACTCCTCATCCATAGAATCAACTCATCTATCAAAAATAGAAACTATGGTAGTAGGAACCACACTAGAATAATCAATTGAAACCTCCTTATTTCTATGATTTTATGAACTTTGGGTAGCTATAGTGTGTCCAACACTGGAAGGTTCGGCTTCTAACTATGTATTAACAGTGGGTACATCTTATATCTCAACATCTTTATGAGCATCTCCAATAGTGGACTCACCTTCCACATTTTATTTCAAAGGGGATTTATGAACATCAACCAATTTTTATTCACAAACTCTTCTTCTATCAACTCCTTTTTCTCTTGCTTGGTAACATGATGTTCAACAATAGCTATAACTCTCAATTGTTCTTCCATAGAAAAATTAGAAACTTCTTGACCAGTGACAACTGAACTAGCCTCACAAACATTACCAGCTAGAGTCTCATGAAAAATATCCAATGGTGGGGAATGATTCTCATAAAAAATGCATCTTTCAGCTCCAAAGGTCCTATGTTTCCTCTTTCTGGTGTTCATATTCCACCCTTTTTCCCTTTCTCAAACCCTAACTTCATACCTTCCTTCCCTTAGATTTCTATC
Source organism: Viscum album (assembly GCA_963277665.1). Classification (NCBI taxonomy): domain Eukaryota; kingdom Viridiplantae; phylum Streptophyta; class Magnoliopsida; order Santalales; family Viscaceae; genus Viscum; species Viscum album. Next base: position 111,515,420 of record OY728139.1, on the reverse strand, counting down.
AGCCTGAAAGTCCCTGAATGATTTGAAAGATTCCCACAACTATTGATATCAACCTCGGAATTCAATGATGTGTCCTCTCTATAGTATCTTATCTTGATCATGTGATTCAATCGGCACTAGATGTCAGTGGAATCCTTCGACCACTTTATTTTTGAAAATTGGGGTTTTTAGGAGCGAGTGACAGTAGGTATTCTCGACTCCAAACATATTATGATTTGGTTTTCCTCTAAAGATGATATGATTATTTCCTGGTCGAGTGTGCCTCACTCTTGTGATGAATATCGATTTCTTATCTTCAAATGGTCATACGATTTTCATATAAAATGAGATTCACCAAAGCTAGTGATCTGAGTAATATTTCTAGAACTTCCTCTTCCATTTCAAAATCCCTCGATAATTCGTATGCTTGGAAATTTGGTTGGGCATTACCTCTGATTAGATAGTAGGACTGGAGTGGAGTGTCATCTGATTTCACTGAGGTTATGTGTTGAAGTCGATGTGTCCAAGGCACCTGTTGAATCCTTATAGATTATCATCGGTGGAGAATTCTGATATAAGCAGTCAGTCATTTTTGAATCCTGGTGTGATTTTTTTTCATCGTGCAAGAATCTGGGTCATGGATTGGAAGTTTCCAGGAACAGGATGATGCAACCAGGATCTTTTTTGGATGATCAGGTGAATAGGGCCTCTGGTGGTTCTCCTGGTGATTATGGAAAGCTTCTGGATATAGTCGGTGATGGGTATGTTGATGGTTGTAAAGGATCTGTTCGAGGTCTTGGAAATATTGTTGGTAATGTATGTTCGGTGAAGTAGTGAAGAAAAAGCAAGTTAAGATATTACCTCCTGAACTGAGTGTATCTGGAATTTTTAATAGGATGAGGATAGATTTGTAAAGTCCTCCTTGTGACACTAAAATTATAGGGGGGGTCATAGTCTAGTGCAATGGTAGAAGTTAATATGGATATACACAATGCTAATGCAGAATCTCCGATGGATTCATCTGGAGTTGGTGTTCCAAATTATAAGGGCGTTGTGATCCCAAATTCATGCACCTATGTTATGTATCTGTGAGTAGGAAGTAGTAACAACACTGAAATGGTGATCCAACCAACTGGTGAGGGTAATTCTATGGATTCTCAGGTGTGGGTGCAGCTAACGCATGGTGAAAGTAGGAAGCTGAATATCATGCAGGGAACCAAAATGAGGAGGACTTTAGCCTGTCTCAATTTAAACAACTAATTTGATAGTTTGAGTAACGATGGAGGGATTGAAGACAACACTATTTTTTCCTCAGAAGCTGAGTCCAAAGGAGAAGGACAACCCTTGGATAAAAATGTTATAGGAGGGTTTAGTAAAGGCTTGTACAGTCCAAGGAGGAAGAATAGAAATAAGGAAAATAGGGATCTGGGGAATTGTATTGTTACCAAGAAGCAGAAACCAAAGGTTCCCAAAGACTATTCATATCTTCCTAGACCAAAGGAGACATGGTCATCTAAAAAAGGTTGAAAATCCAAGGAACATGGGGTTCATACAGTGGAAGGAGAGGAGGTTCAGCACATAGAAGTCACTGGGTCTCTATATCTCAACAAGGCAGTTACATTGATAGAGGGTACCTCATAAGTCTTGGTGACCCCTCATAGGGATGCAAACAAGATGTCATAGGATCAGCATGGGGAGATACTACTGCAATCTGAGGATGTGATGTTGGTGAAGGAGGATACTCTTCCCCCTGGCCAGCAGTGTAAGATAGGGACTCCCAATGACTCACAACGACATAATTTCATGGGCCTAGAATATAATATGAATCTACTCATGCACTCTGGTGAAGAAATGGTGGAGGAAGTTCTGAAAATTAAGGCGATGAAGGAAGGTGTTGATAAAATGATAGGAAGATTACTCTAAGTGGATACTAATATGGAGAAATGTGAGTGGGTTGACAAGAAATACCGCATATTAATTATAGACTTCAACATGGGAAAGATTAGTAAATAAGATTACATGAAAGCTTGGGACTATCTAGCATACCATTGTGAAGATATCTTAAAGGATGATCCAGATAGTCAGGTAAATTTTCTTCCCTGGAAACTATTTAGGGAGTCTGATTCCAACCAACTTAAACTTATCTTCAATAAGTTAGTAGTCTTATTTTTTGTTTGATCTGGTTATGTTGTGAGGGTTCTCACTTCCCCTTAAAAGTGTTAGAAATTGAAAAGTTGATTTGGATGGAAAAAAATCATTCATTGTCATTATCAGATTCAAAGTCACTTTCATCATTTGTATCCTCCTTTTCATTAACATTTTACTTCTATTTCTTATTCCTCGTCATCATTATCATCAGCATTATTTGACTTTTAACTTTTATATTGATATTCTCCAGATACCTCAATATTGTCTTCATCACTTTTGATGAATTTTTCTCTTTTAGAAAACCTCCTATGTGGACTTGGAGCTCCATGGGTGATGGGAGAAACATTGGGAGATAGATCATGATCACTCCCAACATCAATATATTGTTCTCTTTCTTTCTCAACAATAGCCTCTTCTTTCTCTTCATCAGAGTAGATCGCAACCTCATCAAGTTCCAAAATAGGATCAACTTCATCCTTAAGTCTTCTAGAATGATCAATGCGATTGTAATCTGTATACAAATTTTCAAAATCTCCAACCCATTTTCTTTTCCATGGGTTTCATCTTATCTTCATTCTAGATCAAGTGGAACTTGTTATATAGAAACCACCATAATAAATGATTGATTCATCATCATCACAAACTAGGCCCTTGGCCCTCAACATAGAAGAAATCATCTTTAGTTAGATCAATGAATTAGATCCAGAGGATGATTTGGTCATCTCCCACATATGTACCATTAGATATCTACAAATATTAATCTTATGGACTTCTATCATAAGGGATATAAGATACACATATTAACATCTCAAAGTAGAAAATCCCCCTTCCCTAGACAAAGAATATTCTTCACAAATTTGAAAAATAGCTTACACTCTCCATCAAGATCAAAAGCAATAGGTCTTCTTGTTGAACCATATCCTACTAACACAGCAAGGGATTCCTCATAAATGAACAGGTCACTAGCTTTGGGAATGTTACCTTGATTATCATAAAAAACTCCATCATGGGGTACATTCAAACACTTACCCACTTTCTTGAATAGAAACCAAATACCTAACCTCTTACACAACTTTTCAACCAATCTGAACCATCTTGATTGAATGTGAACTGCACATGCTAATAGAATTCGTGTACCAGTTTTGGGTAAAAGGGTCCCTCATTTGATGAGAACAATTCCAGCCATCCTTGTTTTTGGAGAACCTTGAGTACTAGAGACTTACTCGACAGCATCCACTTCGAATCTACTTCCTTTTCTACAATAACAACTCGGTTAGCAATCTTGTGGTTAACTGGAGAAATCGAAGCATGTGTTTTTGGTTCTTTCTTCTATTTATTTGAATATATCAACTTAAATGGATAAGACACTAATTTTCAATTCGTTCTTGGAATCTAGATTAATTCAGTAGGCTCGGTTGAAGGTAAGGTGAAGGTTTAAAAAGAAGAAGGCAAAGAGTTGCGCTCGGCTTGAGAGAGATGCATGGATATTGCACGGGGCTCAAGATTTGTTGGGAAAAGACATATGTCATATTCATATCATTTGGGATATTAGGTATTATAAATTTGAAATTATACATGAAATTGAAATTAAAAACATGATAGAAAAACACGCAGTCGGTTTCAGTAAATAAACTAAATAGGGAAATAAACCGGTGGTTCGCAATGTTGAAAAACAGAAAAAATTTCAAAGGCATATAATCAATGGTATGACAACCAATGGTATGACAACCAATGGTATGGAAACCAATGGTATGACAACCAAAAGTATGACAACCAATGGTATGACAACCAACGGTATGACTCAACCGAAATTTATCATTCCTAATTCTTGTTTGATATAATTCATTCTCTCTAAATTCAAAGGCTTGGTGAATATATCAACTAAATTATGCTCAGTACCAATAAATTCAAGAGTGATATCTTCTTTTTGAAAACAATCTCTCAAAAAGTGAGGTCTTATATCAATATTTTTTGTTCCAAAATGAGAAACAGGATTTTTAGATATGTGTATCGTACTTGTGTTGTCATAATTTATAGGGACATGTCAAGATTTATATCCATAGTCTAGTAGAGTGTCTTTCATCTACAAAATTTGTGCACAAAATCTACCTGCATCCATGTATTCAGCTTTGGCAGTAAATAATGCAATAGAATTTTTCTTGTTACTACACCATGAAACTAGAGACTTGTCCAAAAAGTGACATGTTCCATATGTGCTTTTTCTATCTAACTTGAATCCACTAAAATCAGCATCATAGTAACTTACTAAATCAAATTCTTGTCCTCAAGGGTAAAACAATCCTAAATTAGTTATATATTTGAGGTATTTGAAAATTCTTTTAACAGCAAGTAAGTGTGACTCATTTGGATTTTCTTGAAAATGGGAACACATACACACACTAAACATAATGTTTGGTCAGCTAGTAGTCAAGTAGAGAAGACTTCCAATCATACCTCTGTAACTGGTTCGATCAACTTGTTTCTCAGTTTCATCAATATCTAATTTATAGGTGGTACTCATAGTTTTATCACTGCTTTTAGAGCTATTCAAATTAAATTACTATAAAATATCTTTCGTATATTTACTTTGGATCAAAATAAATCCTTCTTTGTCTTGAAAAATATGAAATCCAAGAAATAACTTGAGTTATCTCATAAAACTCACTTCAAATTCATTTTGTATCATTTTAGAAAAATCAGTATAAGAGAATTTTTTGAAGGTCTAAAAATAATATCATCAACATAGATTTGTACTACTAATACATCTTTTGAAATTTGTTTAATGAAGAGGGTAGGATTATCTATTCCTTTTGAAAACCCATTTGAAATTGGAAAATTAGTGATCCTATCATACCAAGCTCTTGGATCTTGTTTTAAACCATATAAAGCTTTAGTTACTTTATAAACTTGATTAGGAAAATGAGGATTTTGAAAACCGGGGGGTTTTCAACAAAAACATCCTCAACTATAAACCCAATTAAAAAAGCACTCTTGACATATATTTGATAAAGTTTGAAATCTAGATGAGTTGAATAGGTAAGCAGGATCCTTATGGACTCAAGTCTAGCTACCAGTGCAAAGGTTTCCTCATAGTCAATTCCTTCTTCCTAACTGTTACCTTGTGCAACAAGTCTAGCTTTTTTTCTAACTATACTACCAGACTCGTAAACTTTATTCCTAAATACCCATTTAGTTCTAATAGTCAAGGTGTCCTTGGGTATATCTACAGGTTCCCACACTTTGTTTATTTTAAACTGATTCAACTCTTCTTGCATTAATATCATCCAGAATACATCATTAATTGCTTCATTGATATTATTAAGTTTAAGGTGAGACAAGACAGATTAATGTTCAACCTAATTTCTAATAGAATATCTAGTTTGGGTTCCTCTATCTAGATCACCTAAAACAACATCTAAAGGATGATTCTTGAGGGTTCTAACACTTCTAGAGAAGGTAGTACTGTTTACTTCTGTATTTTCTAGTGAAAGTTCTAGAAATTCTTCAAAACTAGATGATTCTTCTACTTGTTTTAGAGAAGAATCCAAAGGTTTGGAATTTAAGTTCAAAGAAGATAAGTCATCCTTAAGGTTTTCTAAAGAAGTATTAGTCTCATGTGGATCAGTTTTATCAAATTTGAGATGGACTGATTCTTTCATGGTCTTGGTCTTCTTATTGAACACTCTATAGGCTTTACTGGAAAATGAGTAACCAAAAAAAATTCATTCATCACTCTTAGAGTCAAATTTGTCAAGTTTGTCCTTGGTTTTAAGAATAAAGACTTTGAAACAAAAACCCTTAAGTAATTAACCTTGGGTTTACAATTATTCCACAACTCATAAGGGGTATTCTTAAGAATAGGTCTAATTAAAACTCTATTTATGATATAGCAGACTGTATTGACAGCTTCTTCCCAAAATAGATAGGTAGGTCATACTCATTTAGCATAGTCTGGGCTATCTCTTATAAGGTTTTATTTCTCCTTTAAACAACTCCTTTATGTTGAGGAGTCCTAGGAGTAGAGAAGTTATGAGTGTAACCATTTTGTGAGAAAAATGATTCAAAATATTGATTTTAGAACTCATGAACATGATCACTTCTTAAGGTTTTAATCCTAAGTTCGCTAAGATTTTCTAAAGAATTAGCATACTTGGTAAAGTAAGATCAGGCTTCACTTTTTTGAGCTAGAAAATATACCCAAGTATACCTAGAATAGTCATCTACAAGAACATAAACATAGTGTTTCCCATTAAGACTATAAACTCTAGAAGGTCCAAAAAATACATGTGAACCAACTTGAGAGGTTGAGAATTTGACACTTCTTTCTTTAATTTAAAAGAAACTTTGTGTTGTTTCCCTTTTTGACAAGGGTTACACATTTTATCAGTTGGGAACTCAAGATTTTGTAGTTCCCTAACAAACCCTTTTCTATTTAGCTTTTTAAGTGAGTGAATATTGAAGTGGTCTAGTTTCCTATGACAAATCCAAGATTCCTTATGAAAAACACTCAAGCATGAAACATTTTGATAAACTAAAGAATTTAAATCTACAGCATAAACATTGTCATTTCTTAAGGTAGTAAAGATTAAAGCATTTTTAGAATTAAAAAAATTACAAGAATAATTCTCAAACTTAACATGGAAACCATCATCACAAAACTGAGAAATACTAAGCAGATTATATTTTAAACCATAAACAAATAAAAATTTGTAAATTAAAACTAGATTTCTGTTACCAATCTAGCACATGATGATGATTTTTCTTTTTGCATTTTTACCAAAGGTGACATGGCCACCATCAACCTTGATAATACTATTAATGTAGGAATAGTCTCCTATCATATGTCGTGAACAACTACTATCCAAGTACCATAGACTTTTAATGGAGATCTTCAATAATTTTTCATACAAAACAAGTTTTAAACAAGAAATTATTTTGGTGCCCAAATCTATTTGGGTCCAGAAATGTGAGTAATAAAATCTTTGGGAACCCATATTTGCCTCATGGGTTTCCTATAAACCGATTACAAACTCATGAAAATAAACACATTGTTGGGTCCTTTTGAAAAGTGTTTGACAGTAAAGATTCCAAGTCTATATTTAAGAATAAAATTATTTTTAGTTATTCTCCTCTCTCTAGGTTCATATCCTATTCCAGTAACATATTTTGGGTAAAATTGCTTTCCCAAGATTTGTTTTAATGTTTCTCTACCATTTTTAAACTTTTCAAGATCTTTCTTTAATTTATCATTTGAAAGTTTAATTTCATTGTTTTCTTGGAGTAGTTGAATATCCTTCCCTTTTCTATAAACAGCTCAGACTTGCAGTTTATAGTTAGAGCATGTTGTCTTTTCAAAACTTTTTATTTATATTTTAACTCATTAAAGGTGTCTTCCAACATATTGCAGTAGTCAAATAATTCTTCATTTACCATATTTTTATCATCATGATTTTCATTATCAGATTCATCAGACTCGTGTAGAGGCAGAATATCAAAAACATTGGGTAAAGAAGATACCTCACTAACTTTAGTCATAAAGCACATATTTTCTCTATCTGTCTTTTCTTTAGGTGAAGAATTTGAGTCACTTAAACTATCTTCAAATGCACTCCATGTGGATTTCATGGACTCTTTATATCTTTTATCCTTGTCCTCATATTTATTTTTGTATTTTAGCTTAGGACAATCATATTTTATGTGACCTTTCCTTTTGCATTCATAACAGATAACTTCCTTTGAATCATCATCATTTTTCTTCTAACTTCCTTTATTGTCATATTTTCCTTTATAGTTTGGTTTTATGAAAAACTTTTTATTCCTATATAACTTCTTAAATCTTCTCTCTAGGTGAGTCATTTCCTCGTCATAGTTAGAAGCAGATTCACTATCACTTGAATCAACAGCTTGATCCTTTCCTTTTTCATTTTCCTTCTGTTGTCTAGAGGAAGTAGTCTTGAAATCTACTGACTTTCTCTTTGGCTTCTCATCCTCCTCATGGTTTACTTTAAGTTCTAATTCATATATCATAAGCTTACATATCAGTTCCTTGACTGTAAATTTACTAATATCATAGGATTCTCTAATTGACATTGAAGTGCCTCGCCATCTTTCGGGTAGACATCTTAGAAATCTCATTATCTGGTCCTTTTTCATTACAGGATTTCCCAGAGAGCTCACGGTATTGACAATCTCATTAAACCTGAGGTACATATCAAAAATAGGCTCATCAGGATTTATTTTAAAATTATCATATTTAATGGTGTAAGTGTTAAGCCTCATTTCATTAACATTAGTAGTTCCTTCATGTGAGACAACTAGAGTATCCCAAATCTCAAATTCTATTTTATGTGTAGAAATTCTATTAAACTCTTCATCACCTAAGGCATAGTATAAGGCATTCATGGATTTGCAATTATTATTATAAGCATCCTTAGTTGCATCATCCCAAGTATTTCTAGTAGTAGTGGGAATTTTATACACATCTACTATAGAAGACCAAATCTTAAAACACATACTTTCAATATGCATTTTCATTTTTATTTTCGATTGGGAACAATTAGTCCCGTTGAAGAAAGGTGGTCTATTGGTAGCAGAACCTTCCTGATGATTATCCATACTAAAAGATTAGCATATATATATATATATATATATATATATATATATATATAAAGAACTGAAAATTTAGAACTAACCGAAATTTGAAGCTCTTTAATGCTCAACTAAAATCACAGTTAAAAAGGTGTTTGAAAAATCTTTCAACCACTGATACTAAATATTGGTCAAAGTGAGTATCTCAAGAGGAGGGTGAATTGAGTACCCAATAAAAATTTCTGTCTAAAAAGGATTATTTGAAATCCCCCAAATATTCAAAAAAACATCTTAGTTTATCAAAGTAAGCAGTATGATATATATCATAATTGTTCTAAAGATTTCTTTTGAGATTAATTAGGTCTTGAATGAATAATACATATAATATTATTGAATCCTTTGAAATAAATTTACTTGATGAAAATACTATATGAACACAAATTAAGATAAACCATCAAAGTAGAAATTTTGTTTATAGTTAAAATAGTTTTCAATTTTAATGTGAAAACAAAGTAAAACAAAATTAAAACACACAACGGAAAAATGAATACAAGAGGTTTAGTCTCAAGTCGATACTTAGTCATCTCCACTTGGTGATCACCCACAACCAAGCAGTTTATATAAAATAAACAGATGATCCACAACTTGGATCGGGTTTTACAATAGATAACACTGTCCAGGTCACACACGACCTCTTCCATAGTTATTCATGGGAGTAAAGATAAATAGGACACACATGGACCTCTACCACTCTTATCCGTGAGAAAAAAATAATAATAAGAAAGTTTGAGAAGATATCTTGTGTCTTCCAATTTAGCTTAGGAGACGGTGTGCATACATAAAACAGAGTATAGCACACACTGCTCAAATGTAATAAAATATAAATAGAAACAATAAATCTAGGAGTATAGGTTTTGAGATTCTCAATTTGTTGCAATGCAGCTTTTGACTCTTGATTTGATTCAGCAATAAAGCATGAGTCAAGTTTTCCTTGAAATCTTCAGAAAAAAGTGCCACAAACTCTTGTTTTCTGACTAGAAGAAGGTACTGAATGAGATTATGTGGTTTAGCTTCCTTATCAAGAATTCACAACAAGTCATCTCTATTGAATTTCAATAGGTTCAGCTTGTTATCTTTTGTTAGTTCGGGCTCCTCTACTATTTCTTGCATGCGTTCTTTCTCTTGTCCACTGCTCAACGATGAAGTGTGTTGCACTTTTTATCAACAATAGCAATAAGAAGAATATTTGAAGCTACTTCCTCGTACTCCTAGTTCTAACATACTTTTTGTCAGACATTTAAGGAACAATCATTAAAATAGTAAATAGCAATAACTTCAATAAATATAACCATTAGAATGGTATGATTCAAAACAAAATAAGTAATATAAATAGTGATGGTGTCTTATGCTCTGGCAGTGTCTCATGTTTTGGCGGTGTCACATGTTCTGGCAGCATGATACTGGCGGTATGATATTGACGGTACATTGCTCTGGAAGTATGTTGTTCTGGTGGTGTCTTAGACTTAGCAAAATTTCCAGAAATCTAGCAGTATGCCACTAGCGGTGTCACAGCTAACGGTGTATGGTTCAGTGGTGTATGCTCTGACAGTGTCTCTGATATAGTAAAATTTTCAATGTTAGTGGTATGAGTCTGACGGTGCGATATTGATGTTGTCTCATCTGGCGGTATCTCATACTTTTCCATTTTTGCATTCTGGTCAATGGTGTCTGACTCAACAGTGTCTCATACTTTGTCAATTCTTCAGTCCAGCGGTATGACAGTCTAATGGTGTGAAGTCCTGGCTGTATCTCAGACTTAGAAATTTTTTGAATTGGCGGTGTGTCATGACCAATGGTGTCTCATACTTACAAATTTATCACATGTTCTTAGAATACATATTGCTTACAGGTAAACATGAAATTCATTGGTAGTATTAAATATATGATTTTGGATCATTAAAACTAGGAGGTTAACAATATCATGATTTTGGGATCATTAAAACCAGGAGGTCAATATATAATAATCATAATAGAATTATACTAATAAATAAATTCTTATATAAATAATTGTTATAAAAAATAATAACAAAAACAATTATAAAATTATGTTTCATATGTAAATATATAAGAAATTAAAATATATGGTTGCACCATAGCTAGAGGAGAAGACGTAGATGCTTATGGAGAGGTTGCGGTGAAGTAGTTTAGGATATAGCATGAAATAACAAAGGAGAAAAATGATTGTCATGGGAATTAGGTTTGCGGTGTAGCTTATTACTACATCATGGAATTGATCAAATAAATAGATACAAGGTTTTTGGATGCTTGAGCAGCTATGCGATGTGGGATACTAATTTCACCGCAATGTAGATCGATGTGTGTGTTAGTCGTTCAACCCCTTTGGAAAAATGTACATATAATTATATATTAAAAAAATTTGTCACAACAGATGTTCATGGAAATTTTATAGGAGTGGGAAAGTTCTGGTGACCAACAATTGTTGGTGGTGAAATGTCACGTATGAAAAGTATCAGTCGCCTGAATTTTCACACTCCTTCCAAATGCGTGAGGGAGGTGATGCGGCATTCAAATCCTTTGGGAAAATTTAAAAAAAAAAGAAATAAAAACTAAAAATGTTAAAACCTTTAATGGAGGATGTCAATTCGTCCAAGATAGAGTGAGGGAGATTAAGGGAGAGTGTGCAGTGGTGAAGGAGAGCGACAGTGCATGCGGCGGCAATGAGGGAAAGCGCTGATGGTGGTGGTAGGGAGTGAGAGCGGCGATGATGGCGGTAGGGAGGGAGAGCGATGGTGCAAGTGGAAAAGAGGGATTGTAGCGGTGAGGGTTTAGGACAGCGAGGGAGGGAGAGCGGCGGTGATATAGAGAGAACGACGGCAGGGTTTCACTTCCACAAGAGTTTGAAAGGCGTAGCCGAAATGGTCAGTTAGGGTTAAATTTATATAGCAGCGAAGGGTTTTTATCAGCTCTTCAAAAAAAAGTTGATATAAAGAGATTTTATCAGCGCTAAAATAAAAAATACTGATAAAATACCTCTTTACCAGTTCTTTTCTAGTGCTGATAAAGATGTATCTTTATCAGTGTTAGAAAAATGCAGATAAAATAAATCTTTATTAACGCTATAATTCAAGCGTTGGTAAAGAGATATCATTATCACCACTAGAAAAGTGGTGATAAATATTTAATAATATATTTGATATAATTAAAAAATGAAATGTATATAATTATAAATATATTTAAAGAATTGTATATATATATATATAATTATAAATATATATAATTATAAATAAATAATTATATATAAATAATTATTTATATAATTATAAATATACTAAAAGTATCGTAAATATGTATTTATAAATATAATTATAGATATATATTTATAATCAAAATTATAATTATAAATTCTTATATAATTATATATATATATATATATATATATTAATCAAATGGTGAGAGCTCACCCAAAAGGGCAAGTCTCCTTTATTTTTAAAAATGAGAAACTACAATAGTTGAAATTATGGTATTTTATAGTGATCCCTTTGAAAGGGGCATGAGCTCATTAGGAAAATAATCATAAAAAATAAAGGCATCACTATCTACCCCTTTGTTTGCAGGCCAGTCGGCAAGAAGATTGGCTTCACAGGAAACATGTGTGATGAAGAAACACATCATTGAGAGGAGCTCTAAACATCTAATCGATTGTACAATGAGTTTCCATGAAAGATGCATTTGACCATTTCTTACTGCTTGTATGAGAACACTGGAATCACATTCAAACCAAACATTATTCCAACTTTTTTGTTTCGTCATATTCACTGCATTTATCAGTCCATACATTTCTGCCTCCAAGGATGTTGCAATACCACAAGATCCATAGAGACACCCCACAACGTTATCATTATGATCTCTAAATACTACTCTGAATCCTGAAGATCCTGGATTACCTCTAGATTCCCCATCAAATTTGCATTTAATTCAACCCATGAATGGAGTGATCCATGAAATTTAAAGAGTTCCCCACATTTTAGGAAATAGAGATGGTATATCCAAATGTCTCAGCACCATGAGATCATGAACTGAATTACTACATCTACCAAGCTGCATGGAGTTAGCACCTTTCACTATCGTAATGATATGGAGGCAAGAAACTTGAAGCTTGAAGGGGCCCATACATGTACAGCAGTATTCTGGCTCCTCTAAATGGCGTGCATGAGTTCAACACAAGCCGCCTGAAACAGATTGAAGAGCTGTTTTAACAGAGTAGTTTGGGTACAGTCCAACAAGAATTACTGAATAGAATCCACCCAGGGAAGCTGCAGATCAAAGATGTTGAGAATGGAGTTCCATAGTGCAGTGTCAATGGAAAAACTCAGAAAGAGGTGGTTAATATCCTCTTTTTTATGACATAAAACACATCTAGAAAAGAGGGTGATACCCACTGCTTGCAAGCAATCGTCAACAGGATGCTTGGAGTGTGAAATCCTCCATAGAAGCAAGAAGCGAGATGGAGAAATCCAGTTTTTTATATTTTTCCACTCCATCTATGGTTATTTCCTCCAATTGAGTTGTGATAGGAATGCTTTGAGGTAAGAATACCATTAGCTACTGGTTCCCAAATAAGGAGATCATGAAAAATGTAGTTGCTGATAAAATCATTGATTTCGAGAGTTAGATCATCCAAATTGTCAAGTTGATATTTGACTATGGCATTCAAATCCATCATTGCGTTATCAGAACTAATCAGATTTTGAAGATGGGTACCTGTCCAATTGTCAAACCAAAATTTAAGGGAAGGGTTTTTGTTAACTACCCATTGTGCATGAGACATAATGCTGGTGAAAGTAGCCTTAAGAGTTGGCCAGATAGAGGATTCCATATAGTTGAGATTTCCATCCTTGAGCTTATTCAAGAATCTGGACCAGACAAAGCCAAGGGAATCTGATTTATTAGTAATTATCCTCCACATAAAATTTTCATGAATCACTTGATTGATTTTTTCAAGATTTTTAATGCCAAGTACCCCAAAGTCAATAGGTGTGCAACATTTCTTCCATGGAACTATAATTATTTTACATTCCATTATATTGCCACTCCAGATAATTTTTTTAATAGATTTTTTGATCTTCTTCGACAAAGTAACCTGCCATTTATAAACCATGGATGAATAAACAAATTTGGAGACTATGACTTGCTTGAAAAGACAGACCCTCCTAGCCATTGAAAGGGATTTACCTTTCCAAGAAGCTAGTTGCCTTCGGACTTGGCCCATGATATGATTAAAATGTGAAGCTCAAGGTCTACCCCAAAACATGGCCACCCCTAAATATTTAAAAGGAAATACACCTTGTCTGATACCCAACTTATGGATGATATCATTTTTCCTTGTAGGTGTTATATTTTTTCCAAAGTACACAAAATATTTGTTCCATCTAATTTCCTAGCCTGAAATCCTTTGATAATGCAAGGACTCTTTTATAAGCTTGAAATTTCTCATCTCCCCTTGAATGAAAAGAATAATATCATCTGCATACAAAAGATGAAGAGCAATGATAAGTAAGGGGATTAAGATTCCCATTCTTCACCAAATTCAATAAAAGCCTGCTCAAATAATCTTTTGCAATTGAAAAAATAATAGATGATAGAGGATCACCCAACCTCACCCCTCTCAGGCAATAAAATAATGCTCCAGATAGCCATTTATCATAATCGAAAGAGTCAATAAGAGTTTGGATCCAATTAATGAAAGTACCATTAAAGCCAAAGTTGACAAGAACTTTATAAATAAAACCTCAATCCATAGTATCAAAGGCCTTTTTAATATCAAGATTCAGGGAAATATAACCCCCTTTAGTGGATTTCCTCAGAATATTCACACATTTAGAGGTTTTCATAAGACAATCTTGGATAGTCCTCCCTTGAATGAAACCATATTGATTTGAAGAGATAATTTTATTTGATATTTTTTCAAGTCTAGAGGCAAGGACTTTACCAAAAATTTGGTACACGGTATTGACCAAAGCAATAGGCCTGAACAAATGAATTTAATTAGCATTTTCATTTTTCAGAATCAAAACAATGATTTGAGCATTTATACCCTATGAAAATGAACCAAATTTAAAAAATGATGAACCATCCAGCAAACATCATGTTATGTAAAAAAAATTGAGAGAGGGAGAGAAAGAGAAAACAACCGAAGAATCTGTATATTAATTGCTTAACAGGAACAGGAGATGAGCTACAATAGAAAGGGAAAGAGGAGGGGAAAGAGCAGAAGTAACCCGCGGGAGGAGACCACCCTTCCACGAGTCCAGCCAAGACCATCGGCGTCCTGCTGCCAAGCAATTGCTAAAATGATTCGTATCCCCCTCTTACAGCCAACCCCTCCAATTTAAAACCCAGTTATCCAGCCAGTTAACAACTTACTAACAACTAACAACCACTCTAACAAACTAATAAAGGAAAGGTATAACACTGCCCCTACGCAGTTACACCCCCTCCTGCCTCAAACGAACAGCCCCTAACAACACTCACTTATTTCCAACTCTGTCAGCCCACACCCAAACTCCTAACATTTCCACCCCATTAAAAACCACCTTGTCCTCAAGGTGGATCTCTAATACTCGGCTTGGCCCTTTGCCACGATGAAGCGCTTTCCGGTGTGGTGGTTCTTGTTCTCCTATCCGGTCTCCAACAGCACAATAAGACTTCTTTTATCCATAAATTCCAACCAACCTCTCAGCATTAACTTCCACTTTTTTAGGGTGTTTTGGATGCCCTGCAGTTGTAGCAACCCTTGGCATCACACTGCTTACTTCACTTCCCTGTTCAGCACTTTGCAAGAAATCTGCATCCTTGTGGCCAAAAATTTCTATTGCAGCCCGATGGACAAAGGAATGATAAGCGGACCCCTATTCCAAAAGCAACCACAAAACTGTCCAAACTCTAACTGGTGCTGCCCAACCATGCAAACCAAGAAGATTTCCCACAACCACAAGTATTACAAAATCAACACAACAATGGGAAACTCGTCTTGCCCAGCATGAACTGTTGGTTGAACATCTGCGTGAGTTGTAGACCGAGATATCTTTCCACAACCAACGTGCAGTGCAACCAGAAAAACACCGCAGAAAATGTACCCCTGGTGGTGGCCTCGGTGGTGGCCTCAGTGGCGGCCTAAGCTTCAAGGTATCTTCATTGAAAGCCAGCAACATACATGGGCAAACTTGGGCAACCATTGTAGGTGGATAGCGTTTCCAGAGTAATTCCTCTATGTAATCTTCAAGACGGTATGCTCCTGAATTGGTAACACATTCATGGAAAAAATCACTTACCAACAGTGGAGTAGATGTAGGGACTTTGGAGTCGACGATCATGCCATAGAAAATAACCTCTTTCGCATCTACTTGAGGAGCATGAAACACTTTGTCAACCATGACCACTGCAAGCGTGCTGTCATGTTGAGAGCTGCTCAACCTGCCATTAAGACTGTCAAAATGAATTTCAGCAGCCTGGCCTAGTTCACCATTTGCATCAACTTTAGCCTCTTCAGCCCAAACCTTTGATTTCCCTGCAGTTCCACATGCTATAACCTCTGATTCAACTTCATTTAGGTAAACATCCTCACAAAAAATGGGAGAAACTTTCAGCCCAAAGCCAAAGCCACTGCTCCCTAACCCCCCAAGGGGTTTTCAGCAACTTTTTCTGCACTTTTCCACTGCTTGGTCGGCTTGTAATTTGAATTGAATCTGGTCCCAGGAATCGCATCCTGAACTGCTGCAACTTCCCCAGCCCTCCAACTTCCCAGCGTACAAAAACTTCCCAAGGCAAAATGAGAAGCTTTATCCAGTTGTCCACTGCACGCTACTTTTCTTAATCTTCTATTAGATAAATCTGGAAAAAGATTCCGTTGTCGTCTCCTCCTTGATATATCAACGAACCTCTCAAAATTCTGTGTATCCAATTCTCCATGTTGGTGGACTGAATGTATGGGCAAAACACTCTCGACAAACAAGTTTCTCTCTGATCTATCATGCTCGTCCATAGCAATTCTAGGACCGTTTTCTTCGGAATCTATAGGTTCTCCAACAACAACAGGACATACATTTGCAATTGCCACTTTATCTTCCGCTACTGGAAGCAGTCCAAGATCAAGCTGCTCCTGAGATTGCCTAACCTGCTCATCAGAACCTGAAACCTGCTTCTCCAGCAATTTCAGTCTCTCCATTTTCTCTGTTTGCACCTCCTCGGCTCTTGTCGATTCTGCAAGCCGAATAAGGTTGGAATTTTCCTCTTCAGGACATTCCAGTTTGGTTTCAACCTGCTGCTGCTGCTCGATATTATTATCCAGCCTCTCCACACTAGTACTCAGGTTATCAATTACTTTTCTCTGCTATTCCGGAGTGGAAACAAACTATCCCTCCAAAGAAACAGGTTGCTGAAACGGTTTCCTCTCCGTCGGTTGCCCATACTTTTCCAATAGAGTTGGTTTAAACATTACCCATGACGGGTCTGGCGTAGCTCTATGCCAGGACAAAAACCAAAATAGAGTGGTGCCAACCATGCTAAGTTGGGCCCAGTGTAATTTCATGTCATCTTTCGTCCGACAAAATTCGAAAAATATTTCTGCTTTGAAGATCCAATCATTCAGATCCTCTCCCAAAAAATCTGGCAGCGTGACTCTTGTTGCCATTATGCACCCCCAACTCAGCTAAACAAATGACAAACTATGTCTTCCTCGCAATCCCTTATCACAGAAAAAAGAAATTTTCTGCACAACTGAAATCCTTTTTTTCCTCTTTTTTTTATAACCACGTTGGACTAAATCTACAGCAACTCCCATACACACGCCTCTTCTCTAATGACGCGCGCCTCTCTAATACCTAGTAGGAAGTAAGCCCGTCCGTCAACAGCTCTTACTTCAGATACGTACTACGGCCCTAAAATTATCCCAGTTGCGCACAGCCTTCGCCACTGCTCACTAAATCACTTCTGCAGCGATCACTCTCGACTCGTACATGTCTCCTGCTACGACATGTTTTCCTGCCACCTTCGACTGTTTCAGCTGGCGCTTGTGTCTCCTCCTTGTTCTGTAGCTCGGATTGACAGCCAGTTCCGCACGCAAGTATTCCCTATGTCGGCTAAAATCGATTGCGATCGCGTCACTTGCAGCGTGCGCGGTTCCAACAATCGTCTAGCTCTGTCCAACTATGATCGTCCTCCCTCACGCAAGATTTTCGTCGTCTTTACAGTTCAGCACAGTTCGACTCCTCAGTACGCATGCATACCCGACGTCGCAACTTCTCTTCCGCGATCTTTATTTCTCCAGTTGGACAGTGCTTGCTTCACTGCTAATCGATCTTCCGCAGCGGCGTACGACTCTCTCGCACAGCAACGATCTCTCTCTCATGCGATTTTCTAGCTACGATCGGCTCACCGAAAAATTGCACTGCTGGTAGCAGAAAATCTTCCACGGAAGATTACGCTGCATTCGTTTTTCCTCTAGCAACTTGTTCCTAGGCGTCTGATACTCCCTAACGTTTCCCTTCTTCCTTTTCTCTTCTTGCTGCTATGATTTTCCAGCAGCGTTCCTCCTCTCCTCCAGCATGCGATCGATCCTCTCGCACGGCTTCCCCAGCGGAGTCGCCAAATTGTTATGTAAAATAATTGAGAGAGAGAAAGAGAAAACAACCGAAGAATCTGTATATTAACTGTTGAACAGGAATAGGAGAGGAGCTACAATAGAAGGAGAAAGAGGAGGGGAAAGAGAAGAAGTAACCCGCGGGAGGAGACCACCCTTCCACGAGTCCACCCGAGACCACCGGTGCCCTGCTGCCAAGCAATTGCTAAAATGATTTGTATCCCCCTCTTACAGCCAACCCCTCCAATTTATAACTCAGCTATCTAGCCAGCTAACAACTTACTAACAACTAACAACCACTCTAACAAACTAATAAAGGAAAAGTACAACACTGCCCCTAGGTAGTTACACCCCCTCATGCCTCAAACAGACAGCCCCTAACAACACTCACTTATTTCCAACTCTGTCACCCCAGCGGAGTCGCCAATTTGTTATGTAAAATAATTGAGAGAGGGAGAGAAAGAGAAAACAACCGAAGAATATGTATATTAACTGCTGAACAGGAATAGGAGAGGAGCTACAATATAAGGGGAAAGAGGAGGGGAAAGATAAGAAGTAACCCGCGGGAGGAGACCACCCTTCCACGAGTCCAGCCGAGACCACCGGCCTCCTGCTACCAAGCAATTGCTAAAATGATTTGTATCCCCCTCTTACAACCAACCCCTCCAATTTATAACTCAGCTATCCAACCAACTAACAACTTACTAACAACTAACAACCACTCTAACAAACTAATAAAGGAAAAGTACAACACTGCCCCTAGGCAGTTACACCCCCTTCTGCCTCAAACGGACAACCCCTAACAACACTCACTTATTTCCAACTCTGTCAGCACACCCAAACTCCTAACATTTCCACCCCATTAAAAACCACCTTGTTCTCAAGGTGGATCTCTAATACTCGGCTTGCCCTTCGCCACGATGAAGCGCTTTCCGGTGTGGTGGTTATTGTTCTCCTATCCGGTCTCCAACAGCACAATAAGACTTCTTTTCTCCATAAATTCCAGCCAACCTCTCAACATTAACTTCCACTTTTTTAGGCTGTTTTGGATGCCCCGCGGTTGTAGCAACCCTTGGCATCACACTGCTTACTTCACTTCCCTGTTCAGCACTTTGCAAGAAATTTGCATCCTTGTGGCCAAAAATTTCTATTGCAGCCTGATGGACAAAGGAATGATAAGCGGACCCCTATTCCAAAAGCAAGCACAACACTGTCCAAAACTCTAACTGGTGCTGCCCAACCATGCAAACCAAGAAGATTTCCCACAACCACAAGTATTACAAAATCAACACAACAATGGGAAACTCGTCTTGCCCAGCAAGAACTGTTGGTTGAACATCTGCATGAGTTGTAGACCGAGATATCTTTCCACAACCGACGTGCAGTGCAACCGGAAAAACACTGCAGAAAATGTACCCCTGGTGGTGGCCTCAGTGGCGGCCTAAGCTTCAATGTATCTCCATTGAAACCCAGCAACATACGTGGGCAAACTTAGGCAACCATTGTAGGTGGATAGCGTTTCCAGAGTAATTCCTCTCTGTAATCTTCAATACCATATGCTCCTGAATTGGTAACACTTTCATGGAAAAAATCACTTACCAACAGTGGAGTAGATGTAGGGACTTTGGAGCCGACAATCATGCCATAGAAAATAACCACTTTCGCATCTACTTGATGAGCATGAAACACTTTGTCAACCATGACCACTGCAATCGTGCTGTCATGTTGAGAGCTGCTCAACCTGCCATTAAGAGTATCAAAATGAATTTCAGCAGCCTGGCCTAGTTCACCATTTGCATCAACTTTAGCCTCTCCAACCCAAACCTTTGATTTCCCTGCAGCTACTATAACCTCTAATTCAACTTCATTTAGGTAAACATTCTCACAAAAAATGGGAGAAACTTTCAACCCAAAGATGAAGCCACTGCTCCCTAACCCCAAGGGGTTTTCAGCAACTTTTTCTGCACTTTGCCACTGCTTGTAATTTGAATTGAATTTGGTCCCAGGAATCGCATCCTGAACTGCTGCAACTTCCCCAACCCTCCAACTTCCCAGCGTACAAAAACTGCCCAAGGCAAAATGAGAAGCTTTATCCAGCTGTCCATTGCACACTACTTTTCTTAATTTTCTATTAGATAAATCTGGAAAAAGGTTCCTTTGTCGCCTCCTCCTCGATCTATCAACAAACCTCTCAAAATTTTGTGTATCCAATTCTCCAGTAACAAGAGGGTTACAAACAGCTTCACCTTCATATATCATGTCCCACTGAATGTAGCCATGTTGGTGGACTAAATGTATGGGCAAAACACTCTCGACAAACAAGTTTCTCTCTGATCTATCATGCTCGTCCATAGCAATTCCAAGACCATTTTCTTCTGGATCTATAGGTTCTCCAGCAACAACAGGACATACATCTGCAATTGTCACTTTATCTTCCGCTACTGGAAGCAGTCCAGGATCAAGCTACTCCTGAGATTGCCTAACCTGCTCAACAGAATCTGAAACCTACTCCAGCAATTCCAGTCTCTCCATTTTCTCTGTTTGCTCCTCGGCTCTTGTTGATTCTCCAAGCCACATAAGGTTGGAATTTTCCTCTTCAGGACATTCTAGTTTGGTTTCGAGCTGCTGCTGCTCCTCAATATTATTATCCAGCCTCTCCACACTAGTACTCGGGTTATCAATTACTTTTCTCTGCTGTTCCGGAGTGGAAACAAACTGTCCCTCCAAAGCAACAGGTTGCTGAAACGGTTTCCTCTCCGCCGGCTGCCCATACTTCTTCAATAGAGTTGGTTTAAACATTTCCCATGACGGGTCTGGCATAGCTCTATGCCAGGACAAAAACCAAAATAGAGTGGTGTCAACCATGCTAAGTTGGGCCCAGTGTAATTTCATGTCATCTTTCGTCCAAAAAAAATTCGAAAAATCTTTTTGCTTTGATGATCCAATCATTCGGATCCTCTCCCACAGAATCTGGCATCGTGACTCTTGTTGCCATTCTGCACCCCCAACTCAGCTAAACGAATGACAAACTGTGTCTTCCTCGCAATCCCTTATCACAGAAAAAAGAAATTTTCTGCACAGCTGAAATCCTTTTTTTTTCCTCTTTTTTTAAAACCATGTTGGACTAAATCTACAACAACTCTCGTACGCGCGCCTCTTCTCTTATGACGCGCGCCTCTCTAATGCCTGGTAGAAAGTAAGCCCGTCCGTCAACAGATCTTACTTCGGATATGTAACGCTGCCCGAAAATTCTCCCAGTCGCGCACAGCCTTCGCCACTGCTCACTAAATCACTTCTGCAGCGATCACTCCTGACTCGTACATGTCTCCTGCTACGACGTGTTTTCCTGCCGCCTTCGACTGCTTCAGCTAGCGCTTGTGTCTCCTCCTTGTTCTGCAGCTCGGATTGACAGCCAGTTCCGCACATGAGTATTCCCTATATCGACTAAAATCGACTGCGATCGCGTCACCTGCAGCGTACGCGGTTCCAACAATCGTCTAGCTCCGTCCAACTCCGATCGTCCTCCCTCACGCAAGATTTCTGTCGCCTTTACAGTTCAGCACAGTTCGACTCCTCAGTACGCGTGCATACCCGACGTCACAACTTCTCTTTCGCGATCTTTATTTCTCCAGCTGGACAATGTTTGCTTTACTGTTGATCGATCTTCCGCAGTGGCGTACGACTCTCTCGCACAGCAACGATCTCTCTCTCATGCGATTTTCTAGCTACGGTCGGCTCACCGAAAAATCGCACCGCTAGTATTACGCTGCTTTCATTTTTCCTTTAGCAACTCGTTCCTAGGCGTCTGATACACCTCAGCGTTTCTCTTCTTCTTTCTTTTCTCTTCCTGCTGCTATGATTTTCCTGCAACGTTCCTCCTCTCCTCCAGCACGCGATCTATCCTCTCGCACGGCTTCCCCAGCGGAGTTGCCAAATTGTTATGTAAAATAATTGAGAGAGGGAGAGAAAGAGAAAACAACCGAAGAATCTGTATATTAACTGCTGAACAGGAACAGGAGAGGAGCTACAATAGAAGGGGAAAGAGGAGGGGAAAGAGAAGAAGTAACCCGCGGGAGGAGACCACCCTTTCACGAGTCCAGCCGAGACCACCGGCGTCCTGCTGCCAAGCAATTGCTAAAATGATTCGTATCCCCCTCTTGCAGCCAACCCCTCCAATGTATAACCCAGTTGTCCAGTCAGCTAACAACTTACTAACAACTAACAACGACTCTAACAAACTAATAAAGGAAAAGTACAACACTGCCCCTAGGCAGTTACACCCCCTCTTGCCTCAAACGGACAGCCCCTAACAAACTCACTTATTTCCAACTCTGTCACCCCAGCGGAGTCGCCAAATTGTTAAGTAAAATAATTGAGAGCGGGAGAGAAAGAGAAAACAACCGAAGAATCTGTATATTAACTGCTGAACAGGAACAGGAGAGGAGCTACAATAGAAAGGGAAAGAGGAGGGGAAAGAGAAGAAGTAACCCGCGGGAGAAGACCAACCTTCCACGGGTCCAGCCGAGACCACCGGCGTCCTGCTGCCAAGCAATTGCTAAAATGATTTGTATCCCCCTCTTACAACCAACCCCTCCAATTTATAACCCAGCTATCCAGCCAGCTAACAACTTACTAACAACTAACAACCACTCTAACAAACTAATAAAGGAAAAGTACAACACTGCCCCTAGGCAGTTACACCCCCTCCTGCCTCAAACGGACAGCCCCTAACAACACTCACTTATTTCCAACTCTGTCACCCTAGTGGAGTCGCCAAATTGTTATGTAAAATAATTGAGAGAGGGAGAGAAAGAGAAAACAACTGAAGAATCTATATATTAACTGCTGAACAGGAACAGGAGAGGAGCGACAATAGAAGGGGAAAGAGGAGAGGAAAGAAAAGAAGTAACCCGCGGGAGGAGACCACCCTTCCACGAGTCCAGCCGAGACCACCGACGTCCTGCTGCCAAGCAATTGCTAAAATGGTTCGTATCCCCCTCTTACAGCCAACTCCTCCGATTTATAACTCAGCTATCCAACCAGCTAACAACTTACTAACAACTAACAACCACTCTAACAAACTAATAAAGAAAAAGTATAACACCGCCCCTAGGCAATTACACCCCCTCCTGCCTCAAACGGACAGCCCCTAACAACACTCACTTATTTCCAACTCTGTCAGCCCACACCCAAACTCCTAACACATCATGTTGAATGACATCCCAAACAGTTTCAAAAAAATGATTGGTAAAGCCACCCGGTCCCTATGAACTTCCAAAATTAATATTAAACGCAATATTATTTCAAAATCTAGAGGTAAGGAGGTAAGCAACTCATTATCACCATTAGAAAAGATTAGTAATTATCCCTTCCAAAAAATCAGCATCAGTTCTAGGATATTGAAGAGATTCATGTAATAAGAAACAACATGGTTGGAAAGATCCTACTTGTTTCCAAAAATAGTCACCATCTTTGAGTAGAGATACAAAGCTTTCTAGATCTATGAATGGCATTGAAGAACTTGAAATTTCTATCACCGTCTTTGAACCTTTTGTCTTTGAAGTATTCTTTCTGTGAGTTATCTTTTAGGGCCATAAGTCTGGCCAGTTCACAAGAAATCTCAACTTCCCTCTTAAGATCAATGGAAAAGTTAAGTTGTGTGTTGTTTTCTTGGATGGCCTGAAGGGGGGCTTCAAGAGAGGCAATGTTGGCATCAATAGAATTTAAGAAAATCCTTCTCCGGTACTTTAATTTCTTTTTAAGTATGTTACGCATAAAGGAACATTCTAAGGCATTATCCCTGATATTTATAGAATTCCAATTGTCCTGAATGATTTTGGAACAATCAGGATGCTTAGCCCAGACATTATTGAATCTGAAAGGGAAAGAGGGCTTGGTTTCTCTAGGATTCAGCCTTAACAAAATCAGATGATGGTCAAAATTAATTTTAGCCAGAGTGGAGCAAGAGATATCAGCCCAATTATTCAAAGAATCCTCATTAACAAAAGCTCTATCTTGCTGGCAACTATTTTGTGAAGAAATTTTCCATACCGAGTGTAATTATCTCTAACACGAATAACCTAAAATAAATTTCAATCCTCTCTACAAGATCATAAATATATGGATGAAATTGAGCTATAAGCATCACCCGTTTTTTCATCAGAATTCGGAATAGCATTGAAGTCACCGAGAAGAGTCCATTTTCCACTTTGACTGCTTGAAAGAGATCAAATCTCCTACCATAAAGCTCTACGGTCATGATATGAGTTATAGGAATAAATGAGAGAACAAAAATGTTGCTTCCCTGAGACTTCAAACCTACAAGTCACCATCTGTTCACTGCTACAAAGAGATGAAGCATTCCCCGTATTCATATCCACAAGAACCCATAGTCTTTTATGATCTGAAGAAGACTGATTTTCGTCAAGAAGGTTATAGCCCAAACTCTTAAAAGATCCAATCCTTGATTAGAAGACCGTTTTAGGTTCAGCTAAACCAATAATTTCTAGTTTATAATGTTAAAGAAAAAAGCCTATGAGTACTAACTGTTTCTCGGTTGGCTAGGACCAAACAGTTCCAGAACATAATCTTCATGGTCAATTGGGTTTGGGGATGAAACCCCTATCTTCCATTCCACCTGTTTTCATAAGTCTAGGAGACCTTCTAGTAATTCCAGAATTCATTAAATTGATTTTATGAGAGTGAGAGGCACCCCTGATTTCAGGCTAGGAGACCTTCTCAGGTTATGAGTGATGTTGATCTTGAGAAGATTGAAGACTTGGTTTCAAAGAGAAAGGATCAGAATTTTTTAATTCAGTGTTCTTAGCATCCTGTTTATCACCTGTACAAACCAGTCCCGGAGCCTGCAAGTTGGAGTTATCATCAGAAGGATTCTTTCAGCCATTTCTCAACTCAGTTGCTCCTGAGGATTCTTCAGAATCACAAATACATGAGTTCAGACTTTTATCAACACTGTTGCCCACATCAATCGAAATTCTGTCAGTGTCAAAATCCTATTGATAAGAAGGAAAATTAGATGATACACTAATACATCCGTCCAAACCAGAATCATCAGATGGAGTAGCACCCGAAGAAGAAGCAGAAGTCTCATTGTTCAGCAGTATCTGTTTATCAGTTGTATCACCATCAACCTTTGAATCTTGCTAAACCAGAAGAACGAGATGATGTATTTCATGATAAAAATAATCAATAAGACTTTTATCATCCGATGAGGACACCACCTCCTTGGGTATTTCGATCGAGCATATATTGTTAGTCTCCATTCCCTCCTTCTCAACCAAGTTAGCCCATGAAACATTCTTCTCTGGCTTCCAGACTACAGCTTCTTGAGGACCTCCCCTATCATACACCTATTTATTAGAAGTATCCCCCTTCTCTAAACATGAGTTTTTTGATCTATGAGATTTGGAAACTTCTTTCCAAAACTTTTCACCGTTAAGGACTGAACCTATTTTTGATTGTCTCTACAGTTGGAAATAGCATCACCCACTATTTTGCGGACCTCACAAAATGGAGGTTTATATTCATACTCCACCTTAATTTCTATTTTCCTATCATTGGAAATCAGGAATAGAACCTCTGGAAATCTCGATTACATATTAACATCCACCGGAATTCGAACATAAAATCCAAGATCTCCATTAACAGTTCGATGGTCAAGTTTAACTATAATCCCAATGAACGATG
Source organism: Viscum album (assembly GCA_963277665.1). Classification (NCBI taxonomy): domain Eukaryota; kingdom Viridiplantae; phylum Streptophyta; class Magnoliopsida; order Santalales; family Viscaceae; genus Viscum; species Viscum album. The sequence goes on along the minus strand of OY728139.1, from coordinate 111,489,340 downwards.
AAAGATCATTGAGAATTCTTGGGTGCTAAAAAACCCAGTTTAGGCTATGAAGCCTTACCCATATTTGAGCAGTAGATTGTTTTTGCGCAAAGGTATTGAAGTTAGAGTCCCATTCAGAAATCCTGAAAATTCCAGGCTTGAGATGAATATTCCCAGTGTTCCAAGCAATGTTGAGATCTTCCTAATCCTTGAAGATGTATTGGAAGTATCCCTTCCGTATTGGAATAAGTCTCCAATCACTGAATCCCCAACAGGGCTCGATCCTGGATTTTAAATTAAGAAATGACCCAGGCTTGTCCCCCTTGGAGCATGTGACTCTATCAAGGAGGGAGAACATGCAAAGATCGAATCTTTGTTAAAGTACATTTGCATCCACCACAATTGAAAAACTACCATCATCCAACTTGATAATGTTGGGGGTTTTCAGAACAGCTTCTTTTACCAGATTCGAGCTTCCAGAAAGAGCCTCCAAAAAATAAATGTCCTTTCCTCTTGGTCGACTGCGCTCCACTCCTTCAGATGATTTATCATCTTCAGACAAAGCTCGACTTTCATCTTTGAAGGCAAACTCCCGGGATGGATCAAACGATGCCATTAAACCTCCAAGATTTATTTTCATGAAGAATGCCATTCTTGATTTGAAAATATGCAGTTCCAGCTTGAAGGATCCATCCGCCATTAGCCGTAAAGGATCATATATATATTTATTAATATATAAATATATATAATTATAAATATCATAAATATATTTATTATTTAAATATATTTATTATAATTTTATAATTATTTAAATATATATATATATTTATTTATTTATAATTATAATTATAAATATTTGTATATAATTATATATATTTATAAATTATATATATTTATATAATTATATATGGATTATATATTTATATAATTATATATATTATAAATATATTTATTATTCAAATATATCAGAAACGGAGCAAACCATGGATTAAAAGTTATGGTCCTGAAAATTTTATTATTAAAAAAATAAGTACACGTGTAAAGAAGATGAGGATTACGATGTAGAAAATTGGCACAAAAAAAGACACTAAAAAACAAAATGTCATTCAAGAGTCACCTTCTTTTACGTGTGTCACCCCTTCTTCCAGAGTCACTCTGACCTCTCGGGTGTGTGCCTCTATTCCACTACTTAGGGGTTTGTCGTGTTTCATCCTTATCATTCATGCCCGATGAATCATATTCCTCATCACGAGATTCAATGCCCCCAGTGAAATCATTTTTTAATATCAAAATTGAGTCATCTTGATTTTAGGCATCCTTCAAATCAAAATTGCTTCTTTCCTCGATAGTATCAATGCCTGAGGATTTTCCTCCAAAAGTTCCATGAACATTGCCAAATTCCTTACGGAAAGCATCCCTACTATTATATCTATTTAAAATTTCAAGCAGACTAATTGAGTGCTCTATTACCTTCGATTGGACCTAGATCAAGGGAAACTTATCTCTTGACAACTTCCCCTAAATCATAACATGGTTGTCAACTTCAACTTGTGCATTCATCACCCACACAAATTCTTTATAATCTTCTTTAGAGCCAATCATTTTTTTCTCCCAATAAGAGCATCATTAAATTAAGCCCCGCGTGGAAGGCTTGCCTTAGTGACGACATTCTTAGGATATTTCTTCAGCAACTCAAAATCATCATGTTGAGCAGGACGTACATCCAAGGAGACTTGTTCTTTCTATACCTACTCCTGAATGTCAGTGGAATCAGATTACTGCTCCAAGGGGTTAGAATCAGTCATCTTCCCCTTGGATTCTGCATCCTGGATCATCTCTCCGGAGACGGTGCCAATAGAGACATGTTTTTTATGGGCCTCCTTTCCCACATTGGAGGAGCCACGATGCTTTTCCTATGGCTAGGTTGTGAGGAATTTCCCACCTGCTTCATCTGGATTTTCCTAACATTTATACAATTAGATACAACATGCCACACCAACCTGCAAAAACCGTAAAATGGTGGGATGGACTCATTCTCATATTCAACCTCTATTTTCTCACCATTGTAGCATAATCAGGTAGACTATTCAACATATCCACATCCACCAAGGCTCTGAAAAAATATCCAAATTTTTCTTCTACAGTGCTCTCATCCATATTCACAGGCACACCAATGTAGGAAACTAAATCATTCAGAATTAAGGGGTTCCAAAGCACCCAACTAATACCATAAATTCTAAACCAAATATAAGCATTTGAATGCTTATGCGAGTAGGGTTTGAAATTTGTTGCGGGGAGCGCCCCTACGCGAGAGACGGTCCCCACAGAATAGCCCAGGATCTATTGGGTGTTTTGGTTCATTAAAATCCGAAATACAAAAACGATGTGTATATTCAATTTACTACAGGAAAATTGATAAACATAAAACATGTTTGCCCTGCAACTTCCCGATCAAAGAGAAATATTCAAATGAATTAACAACAGTGAAAAACACACTGGTAGTGGCAATTACAATATTCAAGCTTGCAATATTTCTCTTTAAACAGAACATAAAATTTGTACAACACTGGTTTAATAGAACCATAAAGAATGAGAAAATTAAGGCGGCAACATCAATGATAAAACTGAGCCAAACCAAAGCTCAAATATCTTCTATAATTAACACAATAAGCAATAATGTTCAGCGATTACAGGTCGAATTAAATGCAGAAAAGTAAAGCAGTAAAAGGGACACCAAGGATTTACGTGCTTCGGCCATAGGCCTACGTGCACGGGGCAGGATCATCATGGTTTTTTTACTATGCAAGGAAACAGTTACAAGATGAAACAGAGGACACAACTCACAAGCTAAACTAGACATGAGACAGAAATGAGACGCGACAAAAAACAAGCAACACGCACAAGCTTATAAAAAAATCGACAAGGAAAAAACTATAACAGGACCGAGACCCCCTTACCGGGGTTCAGCCAAACCTTTTTCAATGAAGAAGCTTGTAAATGGGTGCTGAAAACGTTGTCACGGAGTCCAGCAAGTCCGATCCTCAATGATCAATGTTGTTGTCCAAGTTCGTCACCACTGACTACTCCATCTGTGGTCCAGTCTTAGTCGCTGTCATCCAGGTCCGCATGACGCATAATAGATTATGTGTCCTTCATGTTCAAGAATGGAAATCACGATCTTCTTGGTGGTCGAATTCTGCGACCTCTGCCTCTCTTCCGACGAACCAGAAAACACCCAAGAAAAGGGAGGGGCTCACACCGCCTCGAACAAACCAAAGGACAAGGGGCCGAAGGAGTCCTTCGCACTCACGACGTTCCTGTGTTACTCCGCTCTCACCCCCATCGAACCAGATCGACGAACGAAGGGTTTTCCTTGAGAGACCCGAATCAGCCGAATACCAGATGTGTTGCACTTCTCCTTCTGATCTATCTCAGCCGAACCTGAGAAGACGTCGATTCGAAGAACCATGTCCTCCCTCGCATTCTGATCTGTCTCGGAGGAAAAACAAGAAATCCCCAAACTGGATCTCTCTCGATGCACCTCAGGAAGAAAAACAAAATCGTCCACGACAACGGTCTCTCGCCCAAAAAATAGGCCGAATCGAAGACATGAAAACCCGTCAAGAACCGCTGTCAAAGTGGTGATCTCACGCTCGTTTCCCTTCCATTGAAGCTGGGAAATCCAGTTGAATAAATCTCCAGATCTTGCTGAAGATAAAAGCTTCCATTAGAAGTCATCGAGTCGACCACCACCAAGAGTCGCCACCACGAGTTGTCGATGCCAGATCTTATGCCGCCATGACGAATATGGCTGAAAAAAAGGTGGATAAATCCAGGAGCCCGCTCTCCTATGAAAGTTGACCGAAGTCGCGCTGGATCTTGAAGAACCCTGGATCAGGGAGGCCTGCATCGAACCCTTTTTTTTTCTCAAGCCCTAAAGAGGGAAGCCACATATCCAATAGGACACGTGGTTGGAGGAGCTGATACGGGTTGTTCCCACTAGTGAGCTGCGAAACTGTTTCTCAGCAAAAAAAATATTAAAGGAATTGCATTTAATTAACAAAATTAAAGGAATTACAGATTCACAAATCTCCACCTTGGAAATTAAATGCACAAACAAATTTAATATGCAGCAACACACTCTCCACCTTGAAAAATTAAAACACACCACATGATGATTCTGCACCACCTAACATCATCAACTTGGGCATATCCTAAACAGGAAACAACCTACAGGGTATGACCCAAACAGTCCCCCTAACCATGTATCAATGTGACACATGTCACCCAAAGTTGAATGATATTATAAACAGCTACTAAACATGCTCAGAAAAAATGGCTCTAAACATAAACCGAGCACATACCTGTACTTACCTGAGTCGCACTCTGCGATGATGCCAGCGAGGAAGACGGGACCATCAAATCACATGCTAACAAGTCCCTGAATCAGCTCACCTGTGCCTGCAGAACACAAATAAACAGAGCAGTATCCAACATCACACAAAACATGGAAAAACAAAGCTCAGATAAATTCATATAGAATGCAACTCGGAAAAAAAAACAGGTCAGAGCACACAAGCAGAAAAATACACAAAGCTCAAAGGCAAGCCAATCGCTCACTCACCCTGAATCTAAAACAGACTCAGAAACTCTCCACCTGAGGAGAAGACACTGCCTAGAACCGAGCCAACAAGAGAGATTCCTCAAAAAAAAGGGTACTCCTGCAAATCTCATGCAGTCCCAAGAGTCCTACGGGCAAACTCTAGACCCACGAGAACACCGGTGATCCAAGGGCAATACGCTACCGACCAAGAAAACTCATCTCAGTCTAGCTTCCTAACGATATCTAGGAACCGCCTAATATCGTTAAAGAGATCCCGACAGAACCGCCATGAAGCCCGATCGTCACCGAACTTATTCACATGAAACTGTCACTCTAAACACTGCCCAGGCCCAATCACCACTCGTAACGGGTCACAACCTAGAGAAACCAGCCCAAAACCAGGACACACCAGAGGAACAAACCTAGAGAAAATTTCCAGCTCACTCTCCTAAGGCTATAGATAGCAATAAGAGAAATGTGGAGAGGAGAAGCATGCATAGTAAATGAAACAACCCAAAGAGGTCTCCACCTGAACCCACAAAAACATATCAGGATCAAAGGACCAAGAACCGTCGACTTTAAAACCGAGACACGCCGCCTGAAAACTCTAACAGGAAGACTCTCGACGCAAGGCACCAGAAGATGCTCGACAGATGGATTCAGAATCTCCACCATAGGAGACGACCGCCTAAACAAAAACCAAAAGGAGACATCCTCACACAAAAGGGAAACTGCAAGGATACATGCAAGTAGTCCAAACATCCTATGACAGATCAAAGACACGAGAACAAAGGCTGGGAGTCAGCTAGAAACTAGGAAAAAACAAGCCACTAAAGGGTCACACATCCTAGTCTAGAATTACTAACGACACACGGTTCCTAGGAAACCAAACAAAGCCGCTAAATAGGGTCGAACAGTAAACAAAGAATCTTGGTGGCCAACCAAGCGACACTGCACCCACAAGCTACCCAAACCTAAACACCAAACTCACAACGAGACCATACCCGGAGCCAAAAAGTCCTAAAGGATGCAGAGGAACACATCAGAGCTAACATAATCTCATCTCCTAGGCAAAAGGCAGACACTAGAGACACATGATCCTGCCAAGACCTTACTGCTAACCAGCTCTCAAACATAGGCAAACCTCACAAAGAACCCATTCCTAACCCGAAACCATAGACACACATAGGTAGCAACTACCAAGAGGCATCTTTGAGGTTCAGTCAGGCAAATGAAACACTGAAACAATGAGGAAACAAACTATCAACAATAGAATGAAATTACAGCCTAAGAGAGCCAACGACCTAGATGAACAAAACAATCAAAGCATGCTACAAAGTAAACACCACAAGCAAAACATTTGAAAGCAATTAACAATCAATTTCAAATTTTAACAAAGAAAAACTTAAACCCAATTAGGCTCTAATACCACTTTGTTGCGGGGAGCGCCCATACGCGAGAGACGGTCCCCACAGAATAGCCCAGGATCTATTGGGTGTTTTGGTTCATTAAAATCCAAAATACAAAAACGATGTTTATATTCAATTTACTACAGGAAAATTGATAAACATAAAACATGTTTTCCCTGCAACTTCCCAATCAAAGAGAAATATTCAAATGAATCAACAACAGTGAAAAACACACTGGCAGTGGCAATTACAATATTCAAGCTTAAAATATTTCTCTTTAAACAGAACATAAAATTTGTACAACACTGATTTAATAGAACCAGAAAGAATGAGAAAATTAAGGCGGAAACAACAATGATAAAACTGAGCCAAACCAAAGCTGAAATATCTTCTATAATTAACACAAGAAGCAATAATGTTCAGCGATTACAGGTCGAATTAAATTCAGAAAAGTAAAGCAGTAAAAGGGACACCAAGGATTTACGTGCTTTGGCCATAGGCCTACGTGCACGGGGCAGGATCATCATGGTTTTTTTATTTATGCAAGGAAATAGTTACAAGATGAAACATAGGACACAACTCACAAGCTAAACTAGACATGAGACAGAAATGAGATGTGACGAAAAACAAGCAACACGCACAAGCTTATAAAAAATCGACAAGGAAAAAACTATAACAGGACTGAGACCCCCTTATCGGGGTTCGTCCAAACCTTTGTAAATGAAGAAGCTTGTAAATGGGTGCTGAAAACATCGTTGTAGAGTCCAGAAAGTCCGATCCTCAATGATCAATGCTGCCATCCAAGTTCGTCACCACTGACTGCTCCATCTATGGTCCAATCTTAGTCGATGTCATCCAGGTCTGTGTGATGCATAATAGATTCTGCGTCCTTCATGTTCAAGAATGGAAATCACGATCTTCTTGGTGGTCGACTTCTGCGACCTCTGCCTCTCTTTCGACGAACCAAAAAAAACCTAAGAAAAGGGAGGGGCTCACACTACCTCGGACGAACCAAAGGACAAGGGGCCAAAGAAGGAGTCCTTCGCACTCACGACATTCCTATGTTACTCCTCTTTCACCCCCATCGAACCAGATCGACGAACAAAGGGTTGTCCTTGAGAGACCCGAATCAGCCGAATACCAGATGTGTTGCACTTCTCCTTCTGATCTATCTCGGTCGAACCTGAGAAGACGTCGATTCGAAGAACAATGTCCTCCCTCGCATTCTGATATGTCTCGGCGAAAAAACAAGAAATCCCCAAACTAGATCTCTCTCAACGCACCTCAGGAAGAAAAACAAAATCGGCCACGGTAGTGGTCTCTCGGCCAAAAAACAGGCCGAATCGAAGACATGAAAACCCTTCAAGAATCACTGTCAAAGTGGTGATCTCACGCTCATTGCCCTTCCATTGAAGCTGGGAAATCCAATTGAATAAATCTCCAGATCTTGCTGAAGATAAAAGCTTCCATCAGAAGTCATCGAGTCTACCACCGCCAAGAGTCGCCACCACGAGTTATCGATGCCAGATCTTATGCCGCCATGACGGAGATGGATGAAAAATAGGTAGAGAAATCCAGGAGGCCGCTCCCCTATGAAAGTTGACCGAAGTCACGCTGGATCTTGAAGAACCCTAGATCGGGGAGGCCTGCGTCGAACCCTTTTTTTCTCGATCCCTAAAGAGGGAAGCCGCATATCCAATAGGACACGTGGTTGGAGGAGCTGATACGGGTTGTTCCCACTGGTGAGCTGCGAAATCATTTCTCAACAAAAAAAAATATTAAAGGAATTGCATTTAATTAACAAAATTAAAGGAATTACAAATTCACAAAATTAAACTCCCAAGAAAAAAAATTGAAAAACGAATGGATTCAGTGAGTACAAGCCAATGCTCCAGGACTTCATTTTTTCGGCTACATATGAAAAAAGAAGATGGAAATAACCTATGACGATGGGGACAATCCACTAATTTCATATGCCCGAAATCCAAGAAAGCTTGGTCTTTAACTCCTTAGTGTTCATCGATTTATCTCCCTTAGAAATGATTAAATGACCAATAAGAGAGAACCTACGGGTTTCAAGACACTCTTTGAGCGCCACCAGATTCGCAATGACTGTGAATCTATGGGCACCGGATTTAAAAATCTAGGGATCCTGAACGTCATGGGAGAATTTACCAAACTCCTGAGATGTACCTTTAGAAAGGGATTTGATGAATGATAATCCTTTGCGCATGTGTTTTGAAGGATATGAAAGCGAAGAACCTGATATCTTCTTCACATCAAACACCATTGAACCCTTGATGCAAATATTGGGAGAAACCAAAAAATTGGACATTTATATTGCTCCATTTGGTAGGAAAATGCCAAGGACATCAGAATCCTGCAAGGTCAGACTTGGATCCTTCTATTGAGAAGTCAGATCGCAATCACCATCGCGATCACCAAGATCGACGACGCCCTTTGCCGCCTCCACCATGATTATTCAAATATATATAATTATAAATATAATAAATTTTTTTATTATTTAAATATTTTTATAATTATTTAAATATATAATTATTGATTCATAATTAAAATTATAAATATATATATTTATAAATATTTTTATATAATTATAAATATATATTTATTTATTTATAATTATAATTATAAATATATATATTTATAAATATTTGTATATATATATATTTATAAATATTTGTATATAATTATAAATATAAATATATTTATAGAGGGGTGAAATGTGGGTTGGGGGAGCTCTTCCTCTCGATAAAAATGGCTATTAGGTCATGGATATACCACATTTTCTTGGATTTGATCTTCTGGTTAAAGGGGAGAATAAGAATCATACGGGTACTCCTCCTATGAAATTGAATCTACCTGTTGTGGATGCGTCAACATCGAATCGAGCCGTTAGGGATATTGACTCACAGAATAGTAATCTTCCTAATTCCCAAAAGAATAGATCCTTCATATTCCCATAAGATGTGAACTCTGTTTGTTCTTTCAAGAAGGTCATTGCGGCTCATGTTTTTTCAAATCCTAAAGCAATTATGAAGTGAAGGGAAATGTGCAAGCACTCCATTTTAGCATGTCTCATGACTCTAAAAGGGGAGAAATCATGGGGTCTAGATGAATTGACCAAGAATTTGTCTACTCTCTAGGGCTTTTGAGGATAGAGATGCATTTCTCTTGGGTGTGGATATTATCATCTATTTTTCCCAAATTTAGATCTCAAAATAAAGGATTGGGTACTCGAACCGGTTTCGTTGAACCTGGTATTTTTCGCCTTCAAGAATGGTCATTTGGTTTTAACCACTTTGAAATATGAAACACTTGTGTCTTAGCCTTGGTAAGAATCCTTGGAATGAGCTGTATTTCTTAGCATCTAAGGATCTTTCATGATATTGCTTCGGAAATTGGTGTACCCATAAAGATGGACAAAGTGACTGAACAAACCAAGTTCAGCCAATTTGCGAGGGTCCTTGTTAAAGTTGACATGAGTTCCAATCTGGTTAACCAGGTAATTTTATCTATAGATAACGAGGATTTGGATCTGAACATTTCTTATGAAAATATCCCTTTATTTTTCCCTGAATGTAGCCTGGTTTGGCATTCCAAAAATGAATGTGGAAGGCATTTGTTATTCACTATTTGTTCTATAAGAGGGAATGCTTTAGTAGAAATGGTGTGTGAGGTGTACTTCGAAAATCATTGGAGTACACGGTGTGCCCAGTGGGCCATACACCATGTAGACTCAGTGTTACACAATCACCCGTAGGGAAAACTGTGTATGGGATACACGGCTTGACCCTAACCTGAAGGGACTACACATTGTTCCCAGTGGGCACATGACGTGTAGTCCGGCTGACCGTGCACAAGTCTGTCCTGATCAACATGCAGTGTAAGAATTAACTACACCGCATTCCATTAATACACACGACTTGAGTAATTTCCGAATTATTATTGATGCATTAAACACAAATACACAATGTGTAGATCTGACTACATCGCGTGTATTTTTGTGTTATCTGGACAGAACTATCGGCACCTCCTGATGAGATCCTCAATTTAATTTTAATCATAAAATTATTCGTTTCTATTAGATCTGCAAGAAACGATAAGAGAGGAAGATATCTCTAAATTCAGATTACAAGAACAATTAAACATGAATTGACAAACTAAATTATTAAAGCGTAAATCATCAAAAAATTATTTAAATAATTATAAATGAAAATATGACCCACTCTGATACCACTTGTAGGTTCTGGGCACATCAGAAGCATGGGATGGGTGTTTACCCAACTTTGTGAAGGTTCCGGGCGCAGCGAAAGCGCGTGGGTGGATGTGCCCACTTGGCTTTTTGTCATTAGCAATGATCAATTCGGGATCAATACGACGATAAACGCCAGTCTCCACGGATCGAATCACAAAAAAGGACAAAGAAGATGGTTTTTCCCGGAACCACAAACAAGGATCGTTACAGGTTGATTATAATTAATCTAATTAATTATAAAGAAATACCTTTTGGGTGTTCTTTCTTCGTTGATGTTCTCAATCACGTTGTCGATGTGATCCATCGTTGCATCGCAGAAGCCAAGTGTAGACTCTCTCTAGCGGTGATCCACACATGTACCTCGTATCTCTGGACGTCGCCAAAAGATTCTCCGGGTGCTAGCGTGGAGAAGCCTTTGCTTGCGTTGTCCGCCTTAGATTGTCTTGATCCGATGGAAGAGGATCTCTCTCGGTCTTGAGAGCGTTCTTGGAGGAAGAGGTTCTTTCGGCCTTGAAAGAATTCTCCAGAGATGTTGTGCACAACGATTCTCTTGTCTGTCAGAAAAGAGTTGGGGTTGTGAGGATATTTATAATCGGGTGTGTGGGGTTATAGAGTTATGACAATAAATAAATGCGTTACACGTTTTATTTATTTCATTGACTCTTTATTTAAAACCCCATGTCGAATAAATAATTCCTTGACATGCGCCCACGCTGATTATAATAAATATCATTTAAAACAATATTATATCCTCAAAATCCCAACTAAAAAAACTACACGGCGTGTATTAATAAATAAACGGCGTGTACTTGTTTTTCATTGAAAACTACATGGCGTGTACATTAAATGTACACGGCGTGTATATCTTGTTTTCATTTATTAATTTCCTTTCCAAAATAAAACTACACGGCATGTAATAATAATACACGACGTGTACTTGTTTTATTTTCTTTTTCCTCCATCATTTAAAACAACTTAGGCTTCCTTGAATAATTATTAAACCACGTACAAGAATAATCTTTATTCAACTTGAGATACTTGGATACACTTAGTGTATGACCCTCTAGGCCTCTTTCTCGTTGGCATTAGGCGGGCTTGCCTAAAGTCCAAGATTACTGTCTAGCAACGGGTCAAGGCACCCAAGAGAAAGAAGTTGACGCCGCATTGACGTATCACCTCATACGAACGCTTACTGTGTAATTTAATCCCTTTGTCTCAATATCTCATCAAGCAGGTTTCATGGTTGTGTCATAAACCTATATGCTTGATATGTCGTTCTTTTACTACCTGAAATAAACTCATCGTTTACACCATGGCCATGGAATTTAATGCGACAGTTCTATTTCAATCAAAGGGCCGAGATATCAACTTCCATAAATGGAAGGGACAAATCCTTCCTTGACTTATCCATTAACAACATGTCACTCGTGACGTACCCAACGTACCCTACTTCCCGCCAACTGTCTGCGTGACGGTTTTCGTCAGTAAATCTAAGTGCGCGAGTCATGACATGAGTTAATGATAATATTCCAGTCTAAGGACCATTACACATGCTCGTAGATAGCAATATCCGATGACACCAAGACATGCGGAATTACTACTGGCGGGTCTGTTCTCATAATCTCCCATCTTGGAGATTACCAAGTGCGAACTCCATGAGAGAGAGTCTCGTCTTCTTAAGAGTACTCGCACATGACGGTCTGTATACTATGTGTCCTATCATAGTATGTCATCCAACCGCAGAACTTTATTTAAGAATATTGTTATAGCATTTCAAGGTTCTCATCATAGCGGGGATCTGCTATGACCTTATTAATGCAACAAATATTTCAGGACATTATTATATTATAGTCATGCAGAACAATAAACAATATATAATAAGTGAACATTTATGTAATCAAAGTACAAAACAGTTGGTTCTGAGGACACCAACCCTTACAAACTCCCACTTGGACTAGAGACAACTGCCTACGACTTTTAGTCCGCTAGACCTCACATGATGATCATGTTTCTGCTGAGTCAAGGCTTTAGTCAATGGGTCCACCACATTGTCTTCCGTGGAAATACTGCTCACTGCAACTTCACCTCTCTGAGAAAAATCCCTCAAGAGATGATACTTCCAAAGTATGTGCTTTGTCCGCTGATGTGACCTTGGCTCTTTTGCAAGTTCCACCGCTGCAGTATTATCACAATAGAGTGTGATAGGATCTTTACTGCTCGGTACAACATCCAGCTCTTGGACGAAGCTTCGCATCCATACTGCTTCTTTAGCTGCCTCAGAAGCTGCGATATACTCGGACTCCGCTGTAGAATCTGCCACCACACTTTGTTTTGAGCTCTTCCAGCTCACTGCACCTCCATTCAAATTGAAGATGTATCCAGTCTGCGACTTCATGTCATCTCTAGCATCTACATGTACTCTGATGACTAGTTCCTCATATCCTCCATAAACCAAGAACATATCCTTAGTACACCTCAGATACTTAAGGATAGTCTTGACTGCCATCCAATGGCGGTCTCCTGGATCAGCTTGATATCTTCCTACTGCACTTAATGTATAAGAAACATCTAGCCTCGTACATAGCATAGCATACATGACTGACCCAATCGCGGATGCGTAAGGGATCCTTTCCATTCTCTTTCTTTCCTCATGTGTTTGAGGACACATTTTCTTGGAAAGATGAATGCCATGTGACACTGGCAACAATCCCCTCTTGGACTGTTCCATACTGAATCTCTTCAGTATCTTGTCAATGTATGTACTTTGACTTAGGCCCAACATTTTCTTGGATCTATCACAATGGATCTTGATCCCAAGAATATATGCCGCCTCGCCCAAGTCTTTCATTGAGAAGAATTTATTCAACCATGCCTTAACTGACTGTAAGACAGGTACTTCGTTTCCAATTAGCAATATGTCATCGACATATACTATTAGGAAAACGACTGCACTTCCACTAAACCTTTTGTAGACACAAGGCTCACATTCGTTCTTAACAAAGCCAAATTCTGTAACAGCTTCATCAAAACGAATGTTCCATGACCTTGATGCTTGCTTTAATCCATAAATGGATTTTTGCAACTTGCATACCTTGTTGGCATCCTTTGAAGTCACAAACCCTTCAGGTTGTGTCATGTAGACATCTTCCTGGAGGTTCCCGTTAAGGAAAGCTGTTTTGACATCCATTTGCCAAATTTCATAGTCATGGTAAGTAGCAATGGCCAATAGGATTCTGATAGAATTCAGCATTGCAACCGGTGAAAAGGTTTCATCATAGTCAATTCCTTGACGCTGTCTAAAACCTTTTGCAACCAGTCGTGCCTTGTAGGTGCTGACTTTCCCCTCCATGTCCAGTTTCTTCTTGAATACCCATTTATTACCAATAGGCTTCACATCAACTGGAGGATCTACCAAAATCCAGACTTGGTTTTGGTACATGGAATCCATTTCAGAATTCATGGCTTCTTGCCACTTAGCAACGTATGTGCCTTCAACTGCTTCCTTGTAGGTAATAGAATCATCATTGTCAACCAATAATGAGTCACCATCCTCAGTGACAAGAAAACCATATCGTTCTGGTTCTCTCACCTCTCTCGTGCTCCTACGCAGTTCTTGTGTCTCTGGAACAGATTGTTCTTCCACGGGGCTTTGTGGAATCTGTTCTTGTACCAACTCATGTGTATCTTGAGCCTCGACTTCATCGAAGTCTATCTCGCTCCCACTATCTCTTCTGGAGATGTGCTCCCTCTCAAGGAATATGGCGTGTCTTGCCACTGTAACCTTTTTGTCTGAGGGGTTGTATAGGTAATATCCCCTTGTTTCCTTGGGATATCCTATAAAGATACACTTTGTGCCTCGGGGTGCAAGTTTGTTACCTGAAGAGGCCTTAACAAATGCTTCGCTACCCCACACGTGTAAATTCGATAACATGGCTTTGCGTCCACTCCATAACTCGTATGGAATACCATTTATCGATTTAGTTGGTACTTGGTTTAGTATGTGTGCTGCTGTTTGTAATGCATATCCCCAAAAGGATAATGGAAGACTCGCATGACTCATCATTGATCTCACCATGTCCAACAGGGTGTGGTTCCTCCTTTCACTTACACCATTCCACTGCGGTGTGTAAGGAGGAGTGAGTTGAGATAGAATCCCAAAATCCCGTAAGAAATCAATGAAGTCTTGATTAAGATATTCTCCTCCTCTGTCTGAGCGGAGTTTCTTAATCTTCTTACCAAGCTGGTTCTCAACTTCATTCTTGTATTCTTTGAACCGATCAAAAGAATCTGACTTATACCTCATTAAATAGATATATCCATATCTACTAAAATCATCAGTAAAAGTTATGAAGTACGAGAACCCACCCCTTGCTTCAACTGGAAATGGTCCACACACATCTGTGTGAACTAATTATAGAAGCTCTTTAGCTCTTTCACCTTTCCCACTAAATGGGGCTTTGGTCATTTTGCCTTGTAGACACGCATGACATACACCAAGTGGTTTTAGTTCGAAAGAATCTAAATACCCATCTTGATGTAATTTTGTTAAACGTTTCTCATTGACATGACCTAGCCGGTGATGCCAAAGTTGGGTGTGGTATGAGTCATGTAAATTAACTTTGTTATCAATTTCCATTACTTGGTTTGTGTAGTCTAACACATAAAGGCCGTTATATAAATGTGCCCTACCAAAACAAATGCTATCTTTATAAAAGTAGCAACATTCATTTCCAAACTTGAATATGAATCCATCAGTATCTAATCTGGATACTGAAATAATGTTTTTTGGTTACAGAGGGTACATAATAACATCCTTTCAAAACCAAGACCATCCTGGTAGGCAATGTGAGGTGGTAGTCCCCAACAGCTACAACAACAAGTCTGGCTCCGTTGGCTGCTCGTAGATCTATCTCCCCTCGATCAATCTTCCTGAATCTACTTGGTTCCTGTATTTGGATACAGATGTGAGCACCACAAGCAGTATCTAATACCCAATTAGTAGAAACAGATAGATTGCATTCGATAACAAACGCACCTGAAGCTTCCCCTTGCTTCCTTGGCTGGGTGCAGTTTTTCTTCCAGTGACCCTTCTTGCCACATGCGAAACAAACAGCATCCTGTTCCTTTGCCTCCCCTTTGATCTTCCTTTTCTTGGAAGGCCTTGAAGAAGCTTTGGGCATAAATCTCTTCGCCTTCCCTTTCCTTTTATTCACCATAAGGACAGAAGGCTTTTCACGCTTCATGTCATTGTCCACTTGGAGAATAAGGATAAGAAGATCAGATAGAGACTTCTCAATATTGTTCATGTTGAAATTAACAACAAAGTTTGAGAAGCTCTGGGGGAGTGATGCGAGAATGAGATCGGTACCCAGTTCTTCAGGGAGTTTAAACCCTAGAACCTCCAAGCGCTCAATGTAGCCAATGAGCTTGACTACATGAGGCCCAGCTGGGGCACCCTCTCCAAGCTTGCTCTGAAACAGAGCCTTGGGGATCTCAAACCTTTCCTGTCTTGCTCTCTCCTGGTATAAACCACGGAGGTTCTCAAGCATGTTGTAGGCATCCATGTCTTCATGAGACTTCATGAGCTCACTAGACATAGATGACAACATCAAACATTGAACGTCGAGAGCATCGTTCAAATGTTGATCATAGACTAGGAAATCTTCATCACTTTCCCCTGGGGCAGGAGAATCAGGAAGTGAGGACTCCAGCACATAAAACTTCCGTTCATGGAGTAGGATAACCCGAAGGCACCTAAACCATTCTTGAAAGTTACTGCCGGTGAGGATGTTGTCTTTATCCAGAATTGATCGCAGAGAAAATGTGGTTGATGTGTTTGTCATTTTGATTCTACAATTTAAAAGAGAAGATTCATCAGTACTTTCTTGATTACATTTTATGAGAAATAATAAATTTTATTAAGTCTCCCACTATTTTATCAATTCCCAATGGCCCTCACCATTGAACTCGGAATGTCCAGTTGCTTTGACATTCTAATGGCAAGGATCCATATTTCCCTTCGCATAACCCCAACAAGGGTTGGTCAAGCTATTTGAAGGTATTTAGGTAGGCGGGTCTTTGCCAACTGTGAGCTTACAGTTCCTTGATCTGTTGAGTGGACTCCCCAATCCTGAAATACTGACTTGGATTTCCTCAACTCTTGCCTCCAATATTACATCAAGTCTAGAAAGGGCTACTTCTCTTGATGTAATACGGTTAAGTCAACCCGAAACCTTTCATAAGGGATTCCTTTATAAAAGTAAGTGTCCCAACAAGGGTTGGTCAAACACATAGTTTTATTGAGTCTTGCCCTTAATCAAGTAACGGAAGGCTTGGTCTGACTTAATATGGTATTTGAGGGATTTTATTCTTTATGCGTATCTTTGCATTATCACATGCTTGTTAATATTAAGTGATGCTTGCTTAAGTGATTAACCATGTTCCGATAATGTATACGTATAGACCGGTTTTTATTTTATTCCATCTTTGCATGCTTGTTCATTTTATTAATTATGTGATCGCGACAAAACATGCATAATATATAAACCATGCAATCAGACAGAAATAAAATAAGATGGCATGATCATGAGCTTCTATTTGGTTAGCTTATCTAGCGGTTTTGATAATCTTACCCTGACCTAGGGAAAACACCTTGAACCTAATGGTTCGTGTTTTGCAGCTCCCACCTGTCCACCTTTGTATCTTCTTGTGTCGGTTTCGCCTCAGCTTTGGGATTTGAACCGTCTCCTCTGGCTTGGGAGATCCTCCATTACATGGGTTTACATTAAAGAAACCATGGGCACGCAGGCCCTACATTTTATTGGAAGAAGGCTCGCAGGCCAACAAATTTAAATTAAATAAATTTAAATGAAACCATACACATACAAAGCGTCTTTGGTCTAGCTCATGATCATCCATAGTATGCAACGACATTTACGCATATTTAGAATTCAAATTCTTTTAATCGTTCTTTTATTTAAGATAATACGCGCTCGAATTCAATTAATTATGATCTTATAATTAATCAATTCTTTATCTTAAATTCCTTTCTGAATTTCCTTGAGATTCTTCTCATCCATATTCCTTGTACGGGTCTTTGTACATTGGAGGAAACCTGGTGAAATTCCATTTCTGGAAAGTACACGGCGTGTAGTTTATAATTACACGGCGTGTATTTTTCTTTTCACCCTTTGTCCAAAGTACACGCCGGGGCTTTGGCGTGTTTTTCTGTACTTTGGAAATTTTAGAGTACATGGCATGTAGATGAATCATACACGGCGTGTACTTCCTTATTACACGGTAACCGGCCTGGCGATCCCGTATACGCGGTACGCGACTTATCTTTGTACACGGTTTCACCTGGGTCGGAACGGACTACACGGCATGTTGTTCCAACATACACGTCGTGTATTCTGGTTTCCACGCGCCGTTCTATTCTGGTCAACATGGCGTGATTAAAACTTAGGCATAATCAATTCACACGGCGTGGTTTGGCGGACCAGTGCCGGTTCGTTGAACCTAAGTACACGGCGTGTAGTTTTAATTACACGCCGTGTAATCCCGTGTTGTACAGACAGAAAGAGAGGCTCCTCCGGATGAGTTCCTCGTTTTTATTTTAATCAAAATTAAAATTAAAAGGTCGTTTCTGTGATATGAATCGAGAAACAAAGGGGGAAGAAAAGATCTCGTTAATTCAGATTTATAGAATGATTTATTTCGAATTGAATCAAATATGAATGCGTAAATTATCAACGAAAATTAAATAACTATAATCAACGTTGTAACCTCCCTCTGATACCATTTGAAGGTTCCGGGCGCAGCAAAAGCACGTGGGTGGATGTGCCCACTGGCCTTTTGTCATTAGCAATGATCAATCCGGGATCAATACGACGATAAACGCCAGTCTCCACGGATCGAATCACAAAAAAAAAGATTGTTTTTCCTGGAACCACAAACAAGGATCGTTACAGGTTGATTATAATTAATTTAATTAATTATAAAGAAATACCTTTTGGGTGTTCTTTCTTCGTTGATGTTCTCAATCACGTTGTCGATGTGATCCGTCGTTGCATCGCAGAAGCCAAGTGTAGACTCCCTCTAGCGGTGATCCACACGTGTACCTCGTATCTCTGGACGTCGCCAAAAGATTCTCCGGGTGCTAGCGTGGAGAAGCCTTTGCTTGCGTTGTCCGCCTTAGATTGTCTTGATCCGATGGAAGAGGATCTCTCTCGGTCTTGAGAGTGTTCTTGGAGGAAGAGGTTCTTTCGGCCTTGAAAGAATTCTCCAGAGATGTTGTGCACAACGATTCTCTTGTCTGTCAGAAAAGAGTTGGGGTTGTGAGGATATTTATAATCGAGTGTGTGGGGTTATAGAGTTATGACAATAAATAAACACTTTACACGTTTTATTTATTTCATTGACTCTTTATTTAAAACCCCATGTCGAATAAATAATTCCTTGACATGCGCCCACGCTGATTATAATAAATATCATTTAAAACAATATTATATCCTCAAAATCCCAACTAAAAAAAACCACACGGCGTGTATTAATAAATACACGACGTGTACTTGTTTTTCATTGAAAACTACACGGCGTGTACATTAAATGTACACGGCGTGTATATCTTGTTTTCATTTATTAATTTCCTTTACAAAATAAAACTACACGGCATGTAATAATAATACACGACGTGTACTTGTTTTATTTTCTTTTTCCTCCATCATTTAAAACAACTTAGGCTTCCTTGAATAATTATTAAACCACATACGAGAATAATCTTTATTCAACTTGAGATACTTGGATACACTTAGTGTGTGACCCTCTAGGCCTCTTTCTCGTTGGCATTAGGCGGGCTTGCCTAAAGTCCAAGATTGCTATCTAGCAACGGGTCAAGGCACCCAAGAGAAAGAAGTTGACGCCGCATTGACGTATCACCTCATACGAACGCTTACTGTGTAATTTAATCCCTTTGTCTCAATATCTCATCAAGCAGGTTTCATGGCAGTGTCATAAACCTATATGCTTGATATGTCGTTCTTTGACTACCTGAAATAAACTCATCGTTTACACCATGGCCATGGAATTTAATGCGACAGTTCTATTTCAATCAAAGGGCCGAGATATCAACTTCCATAAATGGAAGGGACAAATCCTTCCTTGACTTATCCATTAACAACATGTCACTCATGACGCACCCAACGTACCCTACTTCCCGCCAACTGTCTGCGTGACGGTTTTCGTCAGTAAATCTAAGTGTGCGAGTCATGACATGAGTTAATGATAATATTCTAGTCTAAGGACCATTACACACGCTCGTAGATAGCAATATCCGATGACACCAAGACATGCAGAATTACTACTGGCGGGTCTGTTCTCATAATCTCCCATCTTGGAGATTACCAAGTGCGAACTCCATGAGAGAGAGTCTCGTCTTCTTATGAGTACTCGCACATGACGGTCAGTATACTATGTGTCCTATCATAGTATGTCATCCAACCACAGAACTTTATTTAAGAATATTGTTATAGCATTTCAAGGTTCTCATCATAGCGGGGATCTGCTATGACCTTATTAATGCAACAAATATTTCAGGACATTATTATATTATAGTCATGCAGAACAATAAACAATATATAATAAGTGAACATTTATGTAATCAAAGTACAAAACAGTTGGTTCTGAGGACACCAACCCTTACAAACTCCCACTTGGACTAGAGCCAACTACCTACTACTTTTAGTCCGCTAGACCTCACATGATGATCATGTTTCTGCTGAGTCAAGGCTTTAGTCAATGGGTCTGCCACGTTGTCTTCCGTGGAAATACTGCTCACTGCAACTTCACCTCTCTGAGAAAAATCCCTCAAGAGATGATACTTCCGAAGTATGTGCTTTGTCCGCTGATGTGACCTTGGCTCTTTTGCAAGTGCCACCGCTGCAGTATTATCACAATAGAGTGTGATAGGATCTTTACTGCTCGGTACAACATCCAGCTCTTGGACGAAGCTTTGCATCCATACTGCTTTTTTAGCTGCCTCAGAAGCTGCGATATACTCGGACTCCGCTGTAGAATCTGCCACCACACTTTGTTTTGAGCTCTTCCAGCTCACTACACCTCCATTCAAACTGAAGATGTATCCAGTCTGCGACTTCATGTCATCTTGATCAGTCTGGAAACTAGCATCTACATGTCCTCTGATGACTAGTTCCTCATCTCCTCCATAAACCAAGAACATATCCTTAGTACGCCTCAGATACTTAAGGATAGTCTTGACTGCCATCCAATGGCAGTCTCCTGGATCAGCTTGATATCTGCCTACCGCACTTAATGCATAAGCAACATCTAGCCTCGTACATAGCATAGCATACATGACTGGCCCAATCGTGGATGCGTAAGAGATCCTTTCCATTCTCTTTCTTTCCTCATGTGTCTGAGGACACATTTTCTTGGAAAGATGAATGCCATGTGACACTGGCAATAATCCCCTCTTGGACTGTTCCATACTGAATCTCTTCAGTATCTTGTCAATGTATGTACTTTGACTTAGGCCCAGCATTTTCTTGGATCTATCACGATGGATCTTGATCCCAAGAATATATGCCACCTCGCCCAAGTCTTTCATGGAGAAGCATTTATTCAACCATGCCTTAACTGACTGTAATACAGGTACTTCGTTTCCAATTAGCAATATGTCATCGACATATACTATTAGGAAAACGACTGCACTTCCACTAAACCTTTTGTAGACACAAGGCTCACATTCGTTCTTAACAAAGCCAAATTCTGTAACAGCTTCATCAAAACGAATGTTCCATGACCTTGATGTTTGCTTTAATCCATAAATGGATTTTTGCAACTTGCATACCTTGTTGGCATCCTTTGAAGTCACAAACCCTTCAGGTTGTGTCATGTAGACATCTTCCTGGAGGTTCCCGTTAAGGAAAGTTGTTTTGACATCCATTTTCCAAATTTCATAGTCACGGTAAGTAGCAATGTCCAATAGGATTCTGATAGACTTCAGCATTGCAACCGGTGAAAAGGTTTCATCATAGTCAATTCCTTGACGCTGTCTAAAACCTTTTGCAACCAGTCGTTCCTTGTAGGTGCTGACTTGCCCCTCCATGTCCAGTTTCTTCTTGAATACCCATTTATTACCAATAGGCTTTACATCAACTGGAGGATCTACCAAAATCCAGACTTGGTTTTGGTACATGGAATCCATTTCAGAATTCATGGCTTCTTGCCACTTGGCAAC
Organism: Viscum album; assembly: GCA_963277665.1. Taxonomy (NCBI): domain Eukaryota; kingdom Viridiplantae; phylum Streptophyta; class Magnoliopsida; order Santalales; family Viscaceae; genus Viscum; species Viscum album. The sequence goes on along the minus strand of OY728139.1, from coordinate 111,467,816 downwards.
GTCTGTGCCTTCAACTACTTCCTTGTAGGTAATAGGATCATCATTGTCAACCAATAATGAGTCACCATCCTCAGTGACAAGAAAACCATATCGTTCTGGTTCTCTCACCTCTCTCGTGCTCCTACGCAGTTCTTGTATCTCTGGAACAGATTGTTCTTCCACGGGGCTTTGTGGAATCTGTTCTTTTACCAACTCATGTGTATCTTGAGCCTCGACTTCATCGAAGTCTATCTCGCTCCCACTATCTCTTCTGAAGATGTGCTCCCTCTCAAGGAATATGGCGTGTCTTGCCACTGTAACCTTTTTGTCTGAGGGGTTGTATAGGTAATATCCCCTTGTTTCCTTGGGATATCCTATAAAGATACACTTTGTGCCTCGGGGTGCAAGTTTGTTACCTGAAGAGGCCTTAACAAATGCTTCGCTACCCCACACGTGTAAATTCGATAACATGGCTTTGCGTCCACTCTATAACTCGTATGGAATACCATTTATCAATTTAGTTGGTACTTGGTTTAGTATGTGTGCTGCTGTTTGTAATTCATATCCCCAAAAGGATAATGGAAGACTCGCATGACTCATCATTGATCTCACAATGTCCAACAGGGTGCGGTTCCTCCTTTCACTTACACCATTCCACTGCGGTGTGTAAGGAGGAGTGAGTTGAGATATAATCCCAAACTCCCGTAAGAAATCAATGAAGTCTTGATTAAGATATTATCCTCCTCTGTCTGAGCGGAGTTTCTTAATCTTCTTACCAAGCTGGTTCTCAACTTCATTCTTGTATTCTTTGAACCGATCAAAAGAATCTGACTTATACCTCATTAAATAGATATATCCATATCTACTAAAATCATCAGTAAAAGTTATGAAGTACGAGAACCCACCCCTTGCTTCAACTGGAAATGGTCCACACACATCTGTGTGAACTAATTATAGAAGCTCTTTAGCTCTTTCACCTTTCCCACTAAATGGGGCTTTGGTCATTTTGCCTTGTAGACACGCATGACATACACCAAGTGGTTTTAGTTCGAAAGAATCTAAATACCCATCTTGATGTAATTTTGTTAAACGTTTCTCATTGACATGACCTAGCCGGTGATGCCAAAGTTGGGTGTGGTATGAGTCATGTAAATTAACTTTGTTATCAATTGCCATTACTTGGTTTGTGTAGTCTAACACATAAAGGCCGTTATATAAATGTGCCCTACCAAAACAAATGCTATCTTTATAAAAGTAGCAACATTCATTTCCAAACTTGAATATGAATCCATCAGTATCTAATCTGGATACTGAAATAATGTTTTTTGGTTACAGAGGGTACATAATAACATCCTTTCAAAACCAAGACCATCCCGGTAGGCAATGTGAGGTGGTAGTCCCCGACAGCTACAGCAGCAAGTCTGGCTCCGTTGGCTGCTCGTAGATCTATCTCCCCTCGATCAATCTTCCTGAATCTACTTGGTTCCTGTATTTGGATACAGATGTGAGCACCACAAGCAGTATCTAATACCCAATTAGTAGAAACAGATAGATTGCATTCGATAACAAACGCACCTGAAGCTTCCCCTTGCTTCCTTGGCTGGGTGCAGTTTTTCTTCCAGTGACCCTTCTTGCCACATGCGAAACAAACAACATCCTGTTCCTTTGCCTCCCCTTTGATCTTCCTTTTCTTGGAAGGCCTTGAAGAAGCTTTGGGCTTAAAGCTCTTCGCCTTCCCTTTCCTTTTATTCACCATAAGGACAAAAGGCTTTTCACGCTTCATGTCATTGTCCACTTGGAGAATAAGGATAAGAAGATCAGATAGAGACTTCTCAATATTGTTCATGTTGAAATTAACAACAAAGTTTGAGAAGCTCTGGGGGAGTGATGCGAGAATGAGATCGGTACCCAGTTCTTCAGGGAGTTTAAACCCTAGAACCTCCAAGCACTCAATGTAGCCAATGAGCTTGACTACATGAGGCCCAGCTGGGGCACCCTCTCTAAGCTTGCTCTGAAACAGAGCCTTGGAGATCTCAAAACTTTCCTGTATTGCTATCTCCTAGTATAAACCACGGAGGTGCTCAAGCATGCTGTAGGCATCCATGTCTTCATGAGACTTCATGAGCTCACTAGACATAGATGACAGCATCAAACATTGAACGTCGAGAGCATCGTTCAAATGTTGATCATAGACTAGTAAATCTTCATCACTTGCCCCTGGGGCAGGAGAATCAGGAAGTGAGGACTCCAGCACATAAAACTTCCGTTCATGGCGTAGGATAACCCGAAGGCGCCTAAACCATTCTTGAAAGTTACTGCTGGTGAGGATGTTGTCTTTATCCAGAATTGATCGCAGATAAAATGTGGTTGATGTGTTTGTCATTTTGATTCTACAATTTAAAAGAGCAGATTCATCAGTACTTTCTTGATTACATTTTATGAGAAATAATAAATTTTATTAAGTCTCCCACTATTTTATCAATTCCCAATGGCCCTCACCGTTGAACTCGGAATGTCCAGTTGCTTTGACATTCTAATGGCAAGGATCCATATTTCCCTTCACATAACCCCAACAAGGGTTGGTCAAGCTATTTGAAGGTATTTAGGTAGGCGGGTCTTTGCCAACTGTGAGCTTACAGTTCCTTGATCTGTTGAGTGGACTCCCAAATCCTGAAATCCTGACTTGGATTTCCTCAACTCTTGCCTCCAATATTACATCAAGTCTAGCAAGGGCTACTTCTCTTGATGTAATATGGTTAAGTCAACCCGAAACCTTTCATAAGGGCTTCCTTTATAAAAGTAAGTGTCCCAACAAGGGTTGTTCAAACACATAGTTTTATTGATTCTTGCCCTTAATCAAGTAACGGAAGGCTTGGTCTGACTTAATATGGTATTTGAGGGATTTTATTCTTTATGCGTATCTTTGAATTATCACATGCTTGTTAATATTAAGTGATGCTTGCTTAAGTGATTAACCATGTTCCGATAATGTATACGCATAGACCGGTTTTTATTTTATTCCATCTTTGCATTCTTGTTCATTTTATTAATTATGTGATCGCGACAACACATGCATAATATATAAACCATGCAATCAGACAGAAATAAAATAAGATGGCATGATCATGAGCTTCTATTTGGTTAGCTTATCTAGCGGTTTTGATAAGCTTACCCTGACCTAGGGAAAACACCTTGAACCTGATGGTTCGTGTTTTGCAGCTCCCACCTGTCCACCTTTGTATCTTCTTATGTCGGTTTCGCCTCGGCTTTGGGATTTGAACCGTCTCCTCTGGCTTGGGAGATCCTCCATTACATGGGTTTACATTAAAGAAACCATGGGCACGCAGGCCCTACATTTTATTGGAAGAAGGCTCGCAGGCCAACAAATTTAAATTAAATAAATTTAAATGAAACCATACACATAAAAAGGGTCTTTAGTCTAGCTCATGATCATCCATAGTATTCAACGACATTTACGCATATTTAGAATTCAAATTCTTTTAATCATTCTTTTATTTAAGATAATACGCGCTCGAATTCAATTAATTATGATCTTATAATTAATCAATTCTTTATCTTAAATTCCTTTCTGAATTTCCTTGAGATTCTTCTCATCCATATTCCTTGTACGGGTCTTTGTACATTGGAGGAAACCTGGTGAAATTCCATTTCTGGAAAGTACACGGCGTGTAGTTTATAATTACACGGCGTGTATTTTTCTTTTCACCCTTTGTCCAAAGTACACGCCGGGGCTTTGGCGTGTTTTTCTGTACTTTGGAAATTTTAGAGTACATGGCATGTAGATGAATCATACACGGCGTGTACTTCCTTGTTACGCGGTAACTGGCCTGGCGATCCCGTATACGCGGTACGCGACTTATCTTTGTACACGGTTTCACCTGGGTCGGAACTGACTACACGGCGTGTTGTTCCAACATACACGTCGTATATTCTGGTTTCCACGCGCCGTTCTATTCTGGTCAACACGGCGTGATTAAAACTTAGGCATAATCAATTCACACGGCGTGGTTTGGCAGACCAGTGCCGGTTCGTTGAACCTAAGTACACGGCGTGTAGTTTTAATTACACGTCGTGTAATCCCGTGTTGTACAGACAGAAAGAGAGGCTCCTCCGGATGAGTTCCTCGTTTTTATTTTAATCAAAATTAAAATTAAAAGGTCGTTTCTGTGATATGAATCGAGAAACGAAGGAGGAAGAATAGATCTCGTTAATTCAGATTTATAGAACGATTTATTTCGAATTGAATCAAATATGAATGCGTAAATTATCAACGAAAATTAAATAACTATAATCAACGTTGTAACCTCCCTCTGATACCATTTGAAGGTTCCGGGCACAGCGAAAGCGTGTGGGTGGATGTGCTCACTTGGCTTTTTGTCATTAGCAATGATCAATCCGGGATCAATACGACGATAAACGCCAGTCTCCACGAATCGAATCACAAAAAAAGACAAAGAAGATGGTTTTTCCCGGAACCACAAACAAGGATCGTTACAGGTTGATTATAATTAATTTAATTAATTATAAAGAAATACCTTTTGGGTGTTCTTTCTTCGTTGATGTTCTCAATCACGTTGTCGGTGTGATCCGTCGTTGCGTCGCAGAAGCCAAGTGTAGACTCCCTCTAGCGGTGATCCACACGTGTACCTCGTATCTCTGGACGTCGCCAAAAGATTCTCTGGGTGCTAGCGTGGAGAAGCCTTTGCTTGCGTTGTCCGCCTTAGATTGTCTTGATCCGATGGAAGAGGATCTCTCTCGGTCTTGAGAGCGTTCTTGGAGGAAGAGGTTCTTTCGGCCTTGAAAGAATTCTCCAGAGATGTTGTGCACAACGATTCTCTTGTCTGTCCGAAAAGAGTTGGGGTTGTGAGGATATTTATAATCGGGTGTGTGGGGTTATAGAGTTATGACAATAAATAAACGCGTTACGCGTTTTATTTATTTCATTGACTCTTTATTTAAAACCCCATGTCGAATAAATAATTCCTTGACATGCGCCCACGCTGATTATAATAAATATCATTTAAAACAATATTATATCCTCAAAATCCCAACTAAAAAAAACTACACGGCGTGTATTAATAAATACACGGCGTGTACTTGTTTTTCATTGAAAACTACACGGCGTGTACATTAAATGTACATGGCGTGTATATCTTGTTTTCATTTATTAATTTCCTTTCCAAAATAAAACTACACGGCATGTAATAATAATACACGACGTGTACTTGTTTTATTTTCTTTTTCCTCCATCATTTAAAACAACTTAGGCTTCCTTGAATAATTATTAAACCATGTACGAGAATAATCTTTATTCAACTTGAGATACTTGGATACACTTAGTGTGTGACCCTCTAGGCCTCTTTCTCGTTGGCATTAGGCGGGCTTGCCTAAAGTCCAAGATTACTGTCTAGCAACGGGTCAAGGCACCCAAGAGAAAGAAGTTGACGCCTCATTGACGTATCACCTCATACGAACGCTTACTGTGTAATTTAATCCCTTTGTCAAGCAGGTTTCATGGCAGTGTCATAAACCTATATGCTTGATATGTCGTTCTTTGACTACCTGAAATAAACTCATCATTTACACCATGGCCATGGAATTTAATGCGACAGTTCTATTTCAATCAAAGGGCTGAGATATCAACTTCCATAAATGGAAGGGACAAATCCTTCCTTGACTTATCCATTAACAACATGTCACTCGTGACACACCCAACGTACCCTACTTCCCGCCAACTGTCTGCGTGACAGTTTTCGTCAGTAAATCTAAGTGCGCGAGTCATGAAATGAGTTAATGATAATCTTCCAGTCTAAGGACCATTACACACGCTCGTAGATAGTAATATCCGATGACACCAAGACATGCGGAATTACTACTGGCGGGTCTGTTCTCATAATCTCCCATCTTGGAGATTACCAAGTGCGAACTCCATGAGAGAGAGTCTCGTCTTCTTATGAGTACTCGCACATGACAGTCTGTATACTATGTGTCCTATCATAGTATGTCATCCAACCGCAGAACTTTATTTAAGAATATTGTTATAGCATTTCAAGGTTCTCATCATAGCGGGGATCTGCTATGACCTTATTAATGCAACAAATATTTCAGGACATTATTATATTATAGTCATGCAGAACAATAAACAATATATAATAAGTGAACATTTATGTAATCAAAGTACAAAACAGTTGGTTCTGAGGACACCAACCCTTACACTTTGCAAATTGTCATAATCGATGATTAATCCAGGATCAATACGACGATGAACGTCAGTATCCACAGAATTGAATCAAAGATAAAAGACAAATGAGAGAACCTGAAACTGAGAAGAGAGGATCAACATATTTTGTTTATAATTAATTTAATTAAATTATAAAATTACCTTTAAGGTGATTCTTTCTTCATTGATGCGTTCGACCACGGGCTCGAGGTGCGGATTCGTTGCGATGTAGAATCCAATGATAGAAATCCTCTAGCGGCGATCCACATGTGCTTCACGTATCTCTGAACGTCGCCGAAAGAATCTTCGGGTGCTAACGCAGAAGATCCTTGTGTTTGCGATGTTCTCCTTTGATCACCTCGAGAATTGCTTCCAAATATTTCTCCTTGATCCAGTGGAGGAGGATATCTCTCGTTATTGAGAGCATTCTTGGAGAGGGAAGAGTTCTCTTGGATCAAGAGATTTTCTCCAAGGATGTTTTGCACACAATGATTGGTTAGCCGATGGAATGACCCCTTGTCTTATATAGAGAATAATAACATAATAGGGAATTTAATTCACTAGGTAATGATAAATAATTAACACACGTGTCATTACTTAATTTATTATTCCATGTGAAAAGCTCATGTCATATAATAATAGCAATGCTATTATTTCTATGACATATGCTTAACTTGCACGTTATATTTAAATATTATTTAACCAAATAATATTTAATATTATTTCTCACCAGACCTATAACTTGATCCACCAATACTCCTCAATATTTATCAAGCCTTAAATAATGCCTATTTATATATTGAATAAATATAACTGCATTATTCACCGATAAATAAATATTTCATCCGCAATATATTCTCTCGAATAACTAGCGACGAAATAAATGCGATTATACATACTTGAATAATTATTAAACTAAACCGAGAATAATATTTATTCAACTTGTTAAATAAATAAATTATTTACCTAAGATACTATCTACACTTAGTGTGTGACCCTATAGACCCCTTTATCGTTGGCATTAGGCGGGCTTGCCTAAAGTCTAAGATTAATGTCTAGCAACGGATCAAGGTTCCTAAGAGAAAGAAGTTGATGTCAAAACAACATGTCACCTCATATGAACGTTTACCATGTAATATAATCTATTTGTCCTGATATCTCCAACCAAGCGGGTTGCGTGCAAGTGTTATCAACCCATGTGCTTGATTTCTCATTCTTTGACTTCCTGGAATTGAACTTGTCTAGAGAACACCATGGACATGGATTTGGTTAGGCTATATCATTTCCATCAAAGGGCCTGGGATATCTACTTATGTAGAAGTGACAAATCATTTCTTTCATTATTCATTAATGCAGTATTACCTGTGACGTACCCAACATATCCTACCTCGTTGCAAACATCTTTCGCCATAGTTTTCGTTAATACATCTAAGTGCGTGAGTCATAATACCTATTAATAATAATCTTAAAGTCTAAGGACCAATACACATGTCTGCGGATAGGAACATCCAATGACACTTATGAATGTGGATTTTCTACTTGTTCTCATAATATCCTCCTGGGCATTACCAAGAGTGCACACCATGAGAAGGTGCCTCAACGTTTCATGAGTCCCCACCCCTGATAGCCTGTATCATTTGTGTCATTTCAAATGATATCATCCAGCCATAGAACATATATTCAAGAAAAGTGGCATGACACTTCTGGGTTCTCATCATAGCAGGGATCCGCTTTGAACTTTTAGTGTGATAGTTATTCTTAGGACATTATCACATATTATGTCACACAGAAGAACAATCATGATGTGATAAGGAGTTTATTAATATTCATCCAATGAATATATGTTTATCATAAAGTACGATGAAGTTGGTTTCTAGGGCACCAACTCCAACAAAGATACCCTCTCCCGTGACGATGGGGGTGTTTGGCACATAGTGCTTAACTAGGGTGAGTGCGTATAGAAATCACAAGGAAAATACAAGTATATACATATATGATACCAAACACTCAAGTCCAACCTATGGGTTCTCAGACAAACCACCAACTCACAACCCTGCCAACTTTGTTGCTATCTTTAAATAAACAAATACCACACAATCCACAAAACCTGATTCACATTCCTAACCAATTTAATTAACCATTTCCATCCTGTTATCCAAACCAACCCAATCCATTACAAGATTTACTAATCAATTATTTATTTATTCCATCACTACACGGGCAACCACTAAGCACAATACACCACATGCAAAATAGAAACAATCGTTTCAGAAGGCAAAGAGCCTGATAAATTAAGGTGGCACCGCATTAAAGACACATCGTTCCACGTTCTCCACGTTTAATACCCATTCATGGTATATCATATATCGATCTCTTAAATACAGGGTGAATCTTTCTGCATGTTACTCATGGAGAAACTCCGAGTGAATTACCCATATCGATCACTATAATCATTCTTCAAACTTGTCCCACTCTGACCATGTACCAACAAAATCAACCCCCAACTCACAACCCCAACCGATAACATATTACCGCACAACCAGTCTCATAGCCCCGCTACACAACACTTCTCATCCATTCCACAATCAATCAATCTCTCAACCTGAGATTCCATTACATAGCCAGGTTGATGTATCATCTACAAGTTCATCCATAACTCCACCCAGGCCAACCCACAACACACAACCGTGCTTTAATGGCCTGGACCTCTCCGATCCATTACTTTGTGAAATGTTGGTGTTGGAGGTGTTCCGGGAGGTCAAGGGGACTTATCCCCAACACTTTGCCAATTTTTCCAGTTCTGTGAACAGTGTTTCCAGTTTTATGAATAGTAACAGATCGGTCTCACCGATTGGTCTCACAGATCGGTCTCACAGATCAGTTTCACAGATCGGTGTGACAGATCGGTTTCACAGATCGGTTTCATAGATCGGTGTGACAGATCGGTTTCACAGATCGGTCTGACAGATCAGTTTCACATATCGGTGTGACAGATCGGTTTCACAGATCGGTGTGACAGATCGGTTTCACAGATCGGTTTCACAGATCGGTCTGATAGATCGGTTTCACAGATCGGTGTGACAGATCGGTTTCACAGATCGGTCTGACAGATCGGTTTCATAGATCGGTGTGACAGATCGGTTTCACAGATCGGTGTGACAGATCGGTTTCACAGATCGGTTTCACAGATCGGTTTCATGTACAGTAACAGTGGGTGAACAGTGTTTCCAAACTCCTACAGTTTTGCCCCTTTTGACGTTTCCTTTGACGTAAAATACTTTTAAAGACTTATTTTAAGGGCTCTTAAGGCCGTTTAAAATGCCATAAATCCTATATTAATTATTCCTAAGGCTTGGAATGTTTTACTTGGTCAAACCGTGTGGGTTAATGCGATCCGTTTTTAATGGAGAATTAACCGGATCTTAAACCGTTGCCCATTTAATCTTCAAAAAGGGACGAGATATCATTCTCCCTTGTTCTTTCCCTTTGTTCTCAACTAGGAGGCACTAGAACCTTTCAATCCTTTCCATAGGAGTTGCACAATCAATCTTTACTCCTAGGATTGGTTCTGCTCTGTTTTGGATGCAACTGAGTCGTGTCGATCAATCTTCGATATAAGGTATGTTGTATCATCGTTCTTTTGGGGTTCATCTTCTCCTATCCTCTTTTCCATAATTATACCATGTAATTTCCAAGATTCTAATGGGTTTTCTTGGGGTTGGTTGGTACTGTCGTACCGCAGCATCCTCCGGTGGATGCAGTTGTCGCGAGGGGAGGATCGTGACCTGTTGTGTGAATAAAGAACGTGAGGAACTGTTTGAGGTAGGGGATTCATGGCTTCTCTAATTGTATATGTGAAATCGTAGAATTAGCATGATTTATCCCTTTAGATCACAATGAAATTGACCTAATTAAATACTTGAACCGGATTAAAAGAATTGGTTGATCACATGTGGTTTCTTTATACCGTGATAACGGTTTGCCTCATGTTTTCCTAGATATAGTGATATCTATGTTTTCTTTGATTTGTTGTTCGTTCATGATAGAAATTGATAACGAACGTAAATCCAGAATTAATTGTTAATTAATTGGCTAAAGATAAAGAGGCGTGTAAATTAATCTGGTTATTGCAGTTGTTGTAGTTGTTCTAATTTGAGGATAATCAAATTAGGGAAGTAAGAATGGTTATTTAATTGGGATAGCTTGCTGATTAGGTATCCGTGATTGGAACCTACGAATAAAAAATCTGCCAATTCAATATGGATTAGAGAACAGATTATGTGGGAATTTCTAAAAGGGTTCTGAGTTACCCTCTTGTTTGTTAAAGGGTCAAGAGCCCATGATGTGATGTTTGTTTTCCTGCTACTTGTGCTGTGATGTGATCCTGGATGGTTGTTGTGATATATGGAGGCATGGAGGCCTTGTGGTTATGGAAGCAGATGACACCTAGAGTGGCGAGATGCATCGGTTTATGCATGTGGGTGTCGGGGAGGACACCAGGGGTGATGGAATGGGATGGATGTGGTTGCTGGTTGCTTGCGATTTTCTTGAATGTTAATCTGCTTTGCTTTTCCCCACTGCTCAAGGCAGCTGGTCTTGCTACCCTTCTTCCGAAGGAGGCGAAGACGCGCGGGGTATGCCACGTGCTTTCCGTGTTTAGCCTCCCGAGGGAGAATGGGTATATGCTCTTTCTATAGGCGGAAAAGACTCGACGGGTAGTATATATACTCACCGTGTTGAGCCTCCTTTGTGTTTAGAAGCATAGGATGCTTTTTTAGAATGCCTGGGAATGTGGAAAAGTAATCCTGTAAGGAATGTTTGATTAAATGGTGAAAATCCACGGGGATGGAGATGCTGGAATTTAAAGGTGATGTGAATCTTAAAAAGGAGCAGTTGTTTTTGAATGTAATTCCAATTCAGTTTAATGTGGAATTTTTCATTCTTAATTAATGTTTAAAGAATTAATTAATGTACAGTGGAACTGATAAAATGAGAACGGAGTAATCTAATAAATCTCTTCAAATGTTTGTGTGCTTATAGGATACCTAGTCTTTGAAGTAGCATCCTGGAGTCTGAGAGACGTTAGCTGCAGTTGTATCTAAGACTAGGTAATGCCCATAGTGTGGATGTGAGTTACATATATATTCTGTACTTTTTGTGTTTCTATACACTACTCCACCCTGTCGGAAAGGGCAACTGACACCCCGGGGATTCTGAGCCCTGGGGGGTGTTTTCCCCAACATTCTGATGGGAGGTTGAATGGATGACTACCCCCTTTGTCTCCTCTCTCTTCTCTTGGTAGATACTTGTGCCATGAGGCACAACGGTTAGTTACCCCATATATGTGTGTAGAGGGCTATAATGGCTTGTGGTTATTCACACACATATATTCTGGATATAGTATCCTACGGACTACTATAGGTGTAACGTGTATAGGCTATGATGGCTTGAGGATCCTTACTCGGTGTATGGGCTGTAATGGCTTGAGGTATTATACCCGATGTATGATACACGTTATGCGAGCTGTGGTGGCTCCCGGAAACTACCTGGTTACCTTTGGTTGTGAGGACGGTGTGGTGCTTCGCCCAGGTGTCTGCGGGCAAGCCTTTGTGGTGCACGAGGTGCAGATTGTGGAGCTTAGCCCAGGTGTCTGCGGGCAAGCCTTTGGAGAGAGATGCACAGGACGTATGTCGTTGGGGCAAAGCGGAAAACCAGTGGGGAAGTAGTAGCGGGGTACCCTTGATATTCTTTACTATATTCTATATTCTTGTATGCGTTACTTGGTGAGATTAGCCATGGTGAGGTTGGGAACATAGTATACCTGTTTAGGTGACGAGTTAGTTTCACTTGTTGTTCACTGGGCTTTAGCATGCTTTCTTTACCTTTGCACGAGAGGCTTGGGGAGGATCCTACTGAGTATACTGTTATACTCACCCTATGTACATATAAACTGTTTTTCAGGTCACTTGGAGCAAGTTGGAGATCAAGCGGGTTACTACTAGCTTGTGGTTGGAGGAGGAGCTGTTCGGGCTCGTGGTCGCTGTCGTTTTTCTTTCTTTTGGGTACTTTTAGTTTTCCCTTTCAGTTGTAGTACTTTTTCATGACATTTCATATATGTACTTGGGTTTCTTTTATATTTCATTTATGAGTTGGAGTTGGTTGGAGTCTATTCTATCTCTCTCTTCCGCATGTGTTCTCTTAGAGGGTAATGCCTCCTATTTGTATGTTTATTATACCCTCGGTGCTAGTCGCCAACCCAGGGCCTACTGGAGGCGGGACTCATGGGTCATTATCTCCCTTTTCACATTGCCGGCCCAGGAGGGGTACACTTTGTGGGGAGGGGGTCATGACAGAGTGGTATCAGAGGTCTGGTTGAGGGATAGGATGGAGTTTGGAGTTAGGCACAAGTGAGGATACCTGGGATGGTAGGGCAACGGTTTCATTCATGTTTAGCAAGTGGGGTAAACACTGGAGACCGGCAGAGACATAGGAGTTCAGGGCCCCCTATGATCTGTTGCACGGACCTTTAAGTTTACGATGGCTACTAAACAAAGTGATACTGGTTGCAGGGTAGAGACCTAGGAAAGGATCATGTATCATTATTCTTTGCGCCTGTATTTGAATGGGTAGACCTTGGGATAGGTAACCTGAAATTAATAAAACAAAATAATTAATTAATTAATGTTGAGTCTTCCATATTCTAGGATTAGGAGCTCTAACGGTTGTTATTTTACAGGTATGGCTCCAGGTCGACGTCCTCGTCAGGTTTGCGCAGAAGATGCCTAGCAGGCTGTTCCAGCAGATCACCGCCGATTAGAGGTTGACGAAGATGACACTTGGAGGAAGACACTCCGAGATTTTCAGCGCCAGAGTCTACAGAAGTACGAGGGCTCCGTTTCAGATGCAGTCACAGAAGAATGGTTGGAGGAGATCGAGATAGGCTTCAGTTCGATTCGTGCTTGGAAGGAACACTGGGTGTCCTTGGTTGTGACAGTGCTACGTGGAGCAGCGAGGCAGTGGTGGTTCTTGTTCCTCGGTGATCGTGAGGAGTCAGCAATCTCATGGGAGGAGTTTCGAGACAGGTTTAGAGTCGAGTTTCTTTCAGCGACCGCGAAGGCGTCCAGTCGCCAGGAGCTACTCACCCTTCGACAGGGGAGCTCCAGTGTTCGAGAGTTTGGAATCCGTTTCAGGAACCTTCTACGATATGCTTCAGACCTGTTACCCGATGATGAGGCCAGGGCGAGGAATTTCGAGGAGGTTTTGCGTCCAGAGATCCAGCGCCAGGTCACCCCATTTATGCTGAAGACATATCTTGAGGTGCTGGCGAGGGCAGAGGTTGTTGAGAGGACTTTGACCAGGACTGGATCGTCACGATAGGGGAATCATCATGATTCCCCACGAAGCAGAGTTGTGGTCCGGGGTTCCCGGTTTTCAGGACAGAAGAGTTTCCGTTCACCTGGGGGTAGGTCCCAGCCCTTCCCATCTCGTTTCTCCGTAGGCAGCAACTCTCAGGCCTATGCCAAGGGATCAGGCGCTTGTTTTTCTTGTGGTGGTCGTGGTCATCAGCAGCGGGAGTGCCCAACTTTTCAGAGCAGTCATCGTGCACCAGGCGCTCCACTCCAGGTTCCTCCGTTGAGGCAGTTCCAGCCGAGGCAGCAGCAGCAGGTTGCACCAGCTTTAGATCACCAGAGGGTAGATGGAACAGGCAGAGGACAGCCCCATGACGCTCCCCGTCCTCAGAGAGCAGAGCGCGGCCGTGGTGGTGGTTGTCATCAGGGTCATAGAGGCCGTGGAGGTGGTCGTGGTCAGCTTCATGCTCTAGCGTTGCCAGCTCCAGGCGAGCCAGACGTCGTCCGAGGTACCCTTTTCTTGTTTTCTACCTTGGTGTATGCCTTGTTTGATTCAGGAGCGACACACTCCTTTATATCCCCTACCCTTGTCCACGCTTTGGGACTTGAGGTAGAGAGGCTTCCAGTTCCCTTGGCGTTGACTACGCCAGTTGGAGGTCGATCTAGCTTGTTTGAAGTATGTAGAGACTGTGAGCTAGTGTTGGGGCAGCACCGCTCTTGGGGAGATTTCCTATGTTTACGAATACAACCATATGATGTCATCCTTGGCATGGATTGGTTGTATTCAGTGTAGGCTATTGTGGATTTCTACAGGAAGAAGGTCGTTTTCTTTGATGAAGATGGAGAGGAAGTAGTGTTTGTTGGTGAGAGAGATCCTCGGATGAGTCATAGACGAGTTTCATCCTTATCATCCATGATGGCTGGGATGATGCTGAGTTCTTCAGAGGTTCAACAGTTGGCGTTTCCTAGGGTCGTAGAGGAGTACCCTGACGTCTTTCCCGAAGAGGTTGTAGCATTACCCCCTCGACGAGAGATCGAGTTTGGGATCGAGCTACAGCCGGGAGCGTCTCCTATCTCTATGTCTCCGTATAGGATGGCCCCTTCTGAGTTACGAGAGCTACGTATACAGCTTGATGGTCTGTTGCAGTGTGGTTTTGTTCGGCCAAGTGTGTCACCGTGGGGTGCACCAGTCTTGTTCATGAAGAAGGCCGACGACAGTTTGCGGTTGTGCGTCGATTATCGTCGATTAAACAAAGTGACAATAAAGAATCGATATCCTCTTCCACGAATTGATGACCTATTTGATCAACTGAAGGGTGTAAGTTGGTTCTCAAAGATCGACTTGCGGTCAGGATATCATCAGATGCGTGTAAAGGATGAGGATATCCCGAAGACTGCTTTCCGTTGTCGTCACGGGCATTATGAGTTTGTTGTAATGCCATTCGGCGTGACGAATGATCCAGCTGTTTTCATGGGGTTGATGAATGCTGTGTTCCGTTAATTCCTGGACAAGTTTGTTATGGTTTTCATCGATGACATCCTTGTGTACTCCACACCTGAAGAAGAGCATGCAGAGCATCTACGAGCCGTTTTGGGAGTTCTTCGCCAACATCAGTTGTTTGGGAAGTTGTCCAAGTGTGAGTTCTGGGCTCGAGAAGTTCGTTTCTTAGGGCATGTTGTGTCCCAACAGGGAGTAGTTGTGGATCCTTCGAAGATAGAAGTAGTAGTGTCTTGGGAATCCCCCAAGACCGTGTCAGAGGTGCGAAGTTTCCTTGGTCTCGCAGGCTATTATAGGAGGTTTGTAGCCAATTTCTCCCGAGTCGCGACTCCTCTGACAGCTTTGACCAAGAAGGATCAAGCGTTCATATGGACTGATCAGTGTCAGGCAGCTTTCGAATATCTAAAGGAGAAGTTGGTAAGTGCTCCAGTCCTTTGTCTTCCAGTGGAGGGAGTCTAGTTTGATGTTTTCTGTGATGCTTCACATCTAGGGCTAGGCTGTGTTCTCATGCAGTAGAGGTCAGTTGTTTCTTATGGGTCTCGGCAGTTGCGTCCCCATGAACGCAACTATGCCACCCATGATCTTGAGTTGGCAGTCATGGTGTTTGCTCTGAAGTTGTGGAGACATTACCTCATTGGTGAACACTTTGTGGTTTTCACCGATCATAAGAGTTTGAGGTATGTTTTCTCCCAACGTGACTTGAACTTGAGGCAGCGTCGGTGGATGGAGTTCTTGTAGGAATACGACTTTGAAATATCGTATACACCTGGAAAAGGGAACGTTGTAGCTGATGCACTAAGCCGAAAGTCACGTAATGATGTTGTGCGTGAATCTGGTGATTCCTGGAGAGTGATGGAAGAGCTAGCAGCTTTGCATCTTGATATGGAAGAGGTTGGAGGTAGAGGTTGTCTTTTCCAGATGACAGTGCAGTCATCTTTGATGCAGAAGGTGGAAGAGTCTCAGTTGGGTGATCTAGAGGTAGAAGTTTGGAGAGGCAGAGTTTTGTGTGGTGAGGCCCTTGATGGTTGGTCGGAGGATGAACAACACCGAGTGTTGTATCATGGAAGGCTTTTTGTTCCCTTGGCGATGTGCGAGACGATTCTCCGAGAGTTCCATAGTTCACCCTTGGCGGTACATCCTGGTGTGACGAAGATGTACCGATCCTTGAAGAGTCAGTTTTGGTGGCCTGGGATGAAGCGTATAGTTGCAGAATGTGTGTCTTGATGTTTAGTCTGCCAGAAGGTGAAGGCCGAACACCGTGTTCCTGGTGGTCTTCTCCAACACATAGAGATTCCTCAGTGGAAGTGGGAGGACATCTCAATGGACTTTGTTACAGGTTTACCTCGAGCTCTAGGAGGACATGATGCTATATGGGTGGTAGTGGATCGTTTCACTAAATCGGCCCACTTCATAGCAATCAAGGAGTCGAGCTCAGTGGAGGTTTTGTCGAGGAAGTATCTAGAGGAGGTGGTGAGACTTCATGGAGTACCTAGGACGATCATTTCTGATCGAGACCCTCGTTTTACCTCTAGGGTGTGGAGAGGTCTCTAACATGCTTTTGGCTCTCAACTGTGCCTTAGCACTGCTTTTCATCCTCAAACGGATGGTCAGACAGAGCGAACCATCCAGACTCTTGAAGACATGCTGCGCTCTTGTGTTCTTGATTTTGGAGGTTCATGGAAAAATCACTTACCCTTGGTAGAGTTCGCTTACAATAATAGTTTTCACTCTACCATCGGCATGGCGCCGTTTGAAGCCCTGTATGGCCGGCCTTGCCGTTCTCCGTTGTGCTGGACTGGGGTCGGAGAGTCAGCAATTCTCGGACCGGAACTAGTGCAGAATACAACAGAGATGGTTCAGGTGATTCGTGAGAGGATGAAGACAGCACAGGATCGTCAGAAATCATATGCTGATCAAAGAAGGAGACCGTTAGAGTTTAATGTTGGGGATCATGTGTTTCTAAAGGTGACTCCCCGTCATGGGCAACAAAGGTTTGGACGTGGAAGTAAGCTTTCTCCCCGGTTTGTTGGGCCTTTCGAGGTGTTAGCTCGTGTTGGAGCTGTGGCATATCGAGTAGCACTTCCCCCTCAGATGAGTCGGATACATGATGTTTTCCATGTATCACAGCTCTGTCGTTATCTTCATGATGAATCTCATGTTATCGATTGGGGAGAGATCGATATTGATGATGATGCAACCTTCGAGGAGCGACCTGTGGAGATCCAAGACCACAAGGAGAAGGTGTTGCGTGGGCGTTCTATCCCCTTAGTTCGTGTCTTGTGGCGACACGGTGGCATGGAGGAGAGTACCTGGGAGCGTGAGTCACAGATACGTGATCAGTACCCAGAGTTGTTCAATGTTTAACTCCTTTCATGTAATGATGTTTCCTCTCTGGTTAGATCTTTCATGTTTTATTTATGTACCTTTGATGTGATGTTATGTTTGAATTGTTTGGGTATGGATTGTTTGTTTCCATTCTCCAGGATGTCGTAGTTTTGTTCTAGCTTTCGAACAACTCATGGTGGTTTTCCCCTGAGAGGTATCTTATGGGGTGGTTGTTCGGACCCCTCTTTTCTTCTGGGTTGGTTTTTAATTATCGAGGACGAGAATGTTTTGAGAGGTATCTAATGTAATGGCCCGGACCTCTCCGGTCCATTACTTTGTGAAATGTTGGTGTTGGAGGTGTTCCGGGAGGTCAAGGGGACTTATCCCCAACACTTTGCCAATTTTTTCAGTTCTGTGAACAGTGTTTCCAGTTTTATGAACAGTAACAGATCGGTCTCACCGATCGGTCTCACAGATCAGTTTCACAGATCGGTGTGACAGATCGGTTTCACAGATCGGTCTGACAGATCGGTTTCACAGATCGGTGTGACAGATCGGTTTCACAGATCGGTCTGACAGATCGGTTTCACAGATCGTTGTGACAGATCGGTTTCACAGATCGGTGTGACAGATCGGTTTCACAGATTGGTGTGACAGATCGGTTTCACAGATCGGTGTGACAGATCAGTTTCACAAATCGGTTTCACAGATCAGTTTCACAGATCGGTGTGACAGATCGGTTTCACAGATCGGTGTGACAGATCGGTTTCACAGATCGGTCTGACAGATCGGTTTCACAGATCAGTGTGATAGATCGGTTTCACAGATCGGTCTGACAGATCGGTTTCACAGATCGGTGTGACAGATCGGTTTCACAGATCGGTGTGACAGATCGGTTTCACAGATCGGTTTCACATATCGGTTTCATGTACAGTAACAGTGGGTGAACAGTGTTTCCAGACTCCTACAGTTTTGCCCCTTTTGACGTTTCCTTTTACGTAAAATACTTTTAAAGCCTTATTTTAAGGTCTCTTAAGGCCGTTTAAAATGCCATAAATCCTATATTAATTATTCCTAAGGCTTGGAATGTTTTACTTGGTCAAACCTCATGGGTTAATGCGATCCATTTTTAATGGAGAATTAACCGGATCTTAAACCGTTGCCCATTTAATCTTCAAAAAGGGACGAGATATCATTCTCCCTTGTTCTTTCCCTTTGTTCTCAACTAGGAGGCACTAGAACCTTTCAATCCTTTCCGTAGGAGTTGCACAATCAATATTTACTCCTAGGATTGGTTCTGCTCTGTTTTGGATGCAACTGAGTCGTGTCGATCAATCTTCGATATAAGGTATGTTGTATCATCATTCTTTTGGGGTTCATCTTCTCCTATCCTCTTTTCCATAATTATACCATGTAATTTACAAGATTCTAATGGGTTTTCTTGGGGTTGGTTGGTACTGTCGTACCGCAGCATCCTCCGGTGGATGCAGTTGTCGCGAGGGGAGGATCGTGACCTGTTGTGTGGATAAAGAACGTGAGGAACTGTTTGAGGTAGGGGATTCATGGCTTCTCTAATTGTATATGTGCAATCGTAGAATTATCATGATTTATCCCTTTGGATCACAATGAAATTGACCTAATTAAATACTTGAACCGGATTAAAAGAATTGGTTGATCGCATGTTGTTGCTTTATACCGTGATAACGGTTTGCCTCATGTTTTCCTAGATATAGTGATATCTATGTTTTCTTTTATTTGTTGTTCATTCATGATAGAAATTGATAACGAACGTAAAGCCGGAATTAATTGTTAATTAATTGGCTAAAGATAAAGAGGCATGTAAATTAATCTGGTTATTGCAGTTGTTGTAGTTGTTCTAATTTGAGGATAATCAAATTAGGGAAGTAAGCATGGTTATTTAATTGGGATAGCTTGCTGATTAGGTATCCGTGATTGGAACCTACGAATAACAAATCTGCCAATTCAATATGGATTAGAGAATAGATTATGTGGGAATTTCTAAAAGGGTTCTGAGTTACCCTCTTGTTTGTTAAAGGGTCAAGAGCCCATGATGTGATGTTTGTTTTCCTGCTGCTTGTGCTGTGATGTGAGCCTGGATGGTTGTTGTGATATGTGGAGGCATGGAGGCCTTGTGGTTATGGCGGAAGATGATGCCTAGAGTGGCGAGATGCATCGGTTTATGCATGTGGGTGTCGGGGAGGACACCGGGGGTGATGGAATGGGATGGATGTGGTTGCTGGTTGCTTGCGGTTTTCTTGAATGTTAATTTTCTTTGCTTTTCCCCACTGCTCAAGGCAGCTGGTCTTGCTACCCTTCTTCCGAAGGAGGCGAAGACGCGTGGGGTATGCCACGTGCTTTCCGTGTTTAGCCTCCCGAGGGATAATGGGTATATGCTCTTTCTATACGCGGAAAAGACTCGACGGGTAGTATATATACTCACCGTGTTGAGCCTCCTTTGTGTTTAGAAGCATAGGATTCTTTTCTAGAATGCCTGGGAATGTGGAAAAGTAATCCTGTAAGGAATGTTTGATTAAATGGTGAAAATCCACGGGGATGGAGATGCTGGAATTTAAAGGTGATGTGAATCTTAAAAAGGAGCAGTTGTTTTTGAATGTGATGCCAATTCAGTTTAATGTGGAATTTTTCATTCTTAATTAATGTTTAAAGGATTAATTAATGTACAGTGGAACTGATAAAATGAGAACGGAGTAATCTAATAAATCTCTTCAAATGTTTGTGTGCTTATAGGATACCTAGTCTTTGAAGTAGCATCCTGGAGTCTGAGAGACGTTAGCTGCAGTTGTATCTAAGACTAGGTAATGCACATAGTGTGGATGTGAGTTACATATATATTCTGCACTTTTTGTGTTTCTATACGCTACTCCACCCTGTCGGTAAGGGCAACTGACACCCCGGGGATTCTGAGCCCTAGGGGTGTTTTCCCCAACATTCTGATGGGAGGTTGAATGGCTGACTACCCCCTTTGGCTCCACTCTCTTCTCTTGGTAGATACTTGTGCCATGAGGCACAGCGGTTAGTTACCCCATATATGTGTGTAGAGGGCTGTAATGGCTTGTGTTTATTCACACACATATATTTTGGATATAGTATCCTACGGACTACTATAGGTGTAACGTGTATAGGCTATGATGGCTTGAGGATCCTTACTCGGCGTATGGGCTGTAATAGCTTGAGGTATTATACCCGACGTATGATACACGTTATGTGAGCTGTGGTGGCTCCCGGAAACTACCTGGTTACCTTTGGTTGTGAGGACGGTGTGGTGCTTCGCCCAGGTGTCTGCGGGCAAGCCTTTGTGGTGCACGAGGTGCAGATTGTGGAGCTTAGCCCAGGTGTCTGCGGGCAAGCCTTTGGAGAGAGATGCACAGGACGTATGTCGTTGGGGCAAAGCGGCAAACCAGTGGGGAAGTAGTAGCGGGGTACCCTTGATATTCTTTACTATATGCTATATTCTTGTATGCGTTACTTGGTGAGAGTAGCCATGGTGAGGTTGGGAACATAGTATACCTGTTTAGGTGACGAGTTAGTTTCACTTGTTGTTCACTGGGCTTTAGCATGCTTTCTTTACCTTTGCACGAGAGGCTTGGGGAGGATCCTACTGAGTATACTGTTATACTCACCCTATGTACATATAAACTGTTTTTCAGGTCACTTGGAGCAAGTTGGAGATCAAGCGGGTTACTACTAGCTTGTGGTTGGAGGAGGAGCTGTTCGGGCTCGTGGTCGCTGCCTTTTTTCTTTCTTTTGGGTACTTTTAGTTTTCCCTTTCAGTTGTAGTACTTTTGCATGACATTTCATATATGTACTTGGGTTTCTTTTATATTTCAGTTATGAGTTGGAGTTGGTTGGAGTCTATTCTATCTCTCTCTTCCGCATGTGTTCTCTTAGAGGGTAATGCCTCCCATTTGTATGTTTATTATACCCTCGGTGCTAGTCGCCAACCCGGGGCCTACTGGAGGCGGGACTCGGGGGTCATTATCTCCCTTTTCACATTGCCGGCCCAGGAGGGGTACACTTTGTGGGGAGGGGGTCGTGACACGTGCTCACAGGCATACCAAAGCACAAACCAGAGCAAACTCACACATCACAACATAGCCACTTCACATTACATTAGTCTCTCTCACACAACCATAACCATTCCACACATCACATCACATACCAAAACGTAACATAATTTTAGATTTAGCAAAGGGAACACTTATCCAATTCCACTTCATTATTTGAGGGTGTTATCACACAAACCAAATCTGGGGGCATCCATTCATTAGCTAGATTTACGTGATTAACCAATTTTCATGTGTAAGTGTTCAACAGAAACCAAACAACAAGAAACCCATTTAGTGTGAAAATAAGGGCCCCCAACGGCCACAATTTTCAGCAAGGCATCAAGCCCGTATAATTCACAATATCACAATCAAAATATCAAAACTACAAAGGCATGCAAATCGAATCCACATACCCCTTTCAATTTCATTTAACCAAATCTTATCTTTGATTAGCCTCACACAACCATGATCCATAGGTGAACAAAAGTAGATCCATCCCATATGATGGACAAATGAAGAGAAACAAAGGAAATCATACCTCGAAAGGGTGTCAATGATTCTCGCATAAGAACGAGCCACACAACGGATCTCTGATCACCTCTCCCGCAAGATCCGCATGCATCCGAGGATGTTGCGACACCATCACACCAACAACCGAAGAGAATCTCATTTAAAACCATGAGTGATCATTCACCATCACATGACAAGAATAAATGAGAGAGGAAAGAGAACAAACTAGAAGAAACCACAAGAACGGAGGAAGAACACACTTTAGATCGAAGATAGATCGCTGCGGATCGAAGGAGAGAAGCTAGGAATCAATCCTTGGTGTAGGAATCCTCAAAATGCTGAAGAGAGGTCGCCGGGTTGCCTGGGGTTGAGGAAGGGTCGTTGCGGTCGTAGGGTTTGACCACCCGAGAGGCTGGAAAAACACTTAAAAGTTGCAACATCGGGGTATTACATGACGTGTAATACCCTTTCACGTCGTGTAATGTCCCGCGGTCAACTTTCGTTGAAAAACTCGTCGCCTTTCGATTTATTTTATTTTTCAAACCATGAAACATTTCACATCATGAACCGGCCTTAGAGAAGTCGTGAAGCCGACTTTCACGTCGTGTAATACAGTTACACGACATGTAACTCATGTAGTAGCTTTTCTGCACCCCCAGCTCTTGCGAAAACTCCTGGAACCTCCTTCAGACATCTCCAACAACCAATAACCAGCAAAGTAACGGACCGGGGGGACATAGACCGTTACATAAATATATTTAAAAATTATTTATACGTAATTATAAATATTTTTATATAATTATATATAATTATATAATTTTATATATTTATTAATATATATATATATATATAAATAATAAATATATTTATTAGAATTATATATATATATATATTTATTTATAAATACTTGTATATATAATAAATATATATATATATATATATATATATATATTTATAAATACTTGTATATATAATAAATATATTTATTATTTATATATATTTATTATAATTTTATAATTATTTAAATATATATATATATTTACAATTTTATAAATACTTTAAAAAAAAGATATTTATTTATAATTTTATATTTAAATATTTAAATCACAAAATTATTAAAAAAATCATTTAAATAGATTAATTTCATAAATTTCAAACATATATTTTATATGTTAAAACTTAATAAATAAAAAGGAATAAACATTATTCATATAAATTAAAAATATATTGAAAGTATTACATGTATAGTAAATAAATATATGTATAAATAAATATTACAAAATGATTAAACATATTTTTAACATTATTAATGAATATATAATAATAAATGAATAAATAAAATTAAATAAATTACAAAAATATTAAAAAGAGAATTAGTAACATTTACACATACATGTACACATGACAGACATATGTATGTACACACACACATCTACACAAATATACATACACACATACACACACATACACATACATGCATACAGTTATACATGTACATATATTTTAAATTATTTAATATCAATATAAATATATATTTAAATAAATATATTCATGTATATATTGTATAACCGTTTTAATAAAATATTAATATATTATATTAATTTTAATTATATACACATTTTGTAATTAATGTATATAAATAAACTATTAAACATTTTGACTAATATAAATTTGATAATTTTTTATATATAAAATTATGAAAATAAGATTCATTTTTTATTAAAAGTTATATAAATCATATTTATATATTATATTTACATATATATAAATATTGTTATATAGATCTTATTTAAAAATAGATAAATATTTATATATAAATTAAATTACTCACTGCGATAAAGTGTAATTTTCATCCGTGTTAAAAAAAACACTCATAAATGGGGGACTTTATCCGCGCTTTTTGCGATCATTGATAAAAGTCCCACATTTATCATTGTTTTTTGTCCAGCATTGTTAAAGGTCAGCGCTAGATAAAGCGCGATATGTGGTAGTGATAGATGTCAGATGATTTTTTTATTTAGTTTTTTTGTAAGAAATTGTTTTTGGGTATTTTAATATAATTTTTATATAAAATAGAGACATGGTATTCATTTTGTGTTATGTTATTATTTTGAAAAATCATTTAAAAAACTTATAAAATTTCCAACATTTTGAATATATTTATTAACGTAACATCTTTTTTCAATAAAAAGAGTTTTTTTATCTTTTTTATTTCATTTACAGTATATATTCTTTTATTGACTATTTTGAATAGAACATTTAAATTTTTAAAATTTGTGCATCTTTTTAATGATAGAACATATAATGTCGGATTATTTTTCAGAAGCTCTTTTTTTTGTAACAAATTATAATTTATACATTTTTTTACAAATTTCATATAAAAGTTGATGATGACACATGTTACCTATTCTTTTCTTGAGTTTTTTTAATATAATATATATATATTTTAATCTTTCGGTAACATTATATAATGTCTATGATTATTTTTTGTTATTTTTTTATGAAGTATGTTTTCTATATTTTTTATTACTGTGCTCACAGAAAATGTCATATATTTATAATTGATATGAGTAATTGATGTTTTGGATTTGTTAATTTTAATAATGTTAAAATCAGTTTTTTAAAGACTCCATTAATTTGGGTTTTGAATTGGATTTTAAAATTGATTGAATTGCGTTTTTGGATTTTTAAAATTGAAATTTATTTTTGATTTTATTTATAGTTTTTTAATGTTTGACGTTATCCTATCAGTTGTTTGTTTTGATAATGTCCCTCCATATCTACCACACCATGATGATAATAGCCCTATTTATTTTAATATAAAGTAGGGTACGTATTAGTAATATTATACATCACTCTCTGTCTGCTGTTGGGGTCCCGATGGAAGAGGACATGCAAACTTTAATTGTGGGGCGCAGATTTGCAGTTGCAGAGAAGACAGCAGGCCAAGAAATCAGTGATTCAGTGCCCAACATATATCATCACTTCGCTTCCACCCCTCCGTAGCTTATGATTACCATGAATGATGATGAGACACGTACGTCCATTATTCACTTCCTACGTGATAATAATGAGCACAAAATGCCAACTTTTCGTTTTATGCCCCCCTCCATGCATAATGCATGGAATTATGACAAGGGACTCATATCTTGATCCACCAATTCATTATCAATTTATTAAATTAAGAACCATGTTAAATGTGGAAATTATTTAACACCAATAAAAGTAGCTTTTATTAGTGTCAGTAATAGAGGTGATAAAATATTTATCTATTTACTTAAAGTAAAATGTTTATATTTTGATTGCAGTGAAAGATCTGAGACTTTAAAGTTTTAATTAATTAATTAATTGAACTTTTAATGTTTTAGAAAATTTTCTATAATAATTTTATATATATTAGTACTATAAACATATATGACATATATATGATACACACACATAGAAATTAATTTTATTTTATATAAAAATTACAATAAAATTAACATTATATTAATTAATTTGTATATATCTTGATAAACCCATGTATGTATGTCCTTAGGTTCTTCAGATGCGTACATACACAACACACACGCATACCCTTTTTGTATGCATACATACAATTATTTTCTAATATAATTATACACGTAATCATATATATTATTAAAATATTTTTTAATTATAATTAATAATTTTTAAATGTAATAATAAATTAATTATATATTTTTTTTATTTATAATCAATGTAATATAAACATTAATATATATCTATATATTATAGCATTTTTAAATCTATTTAAATATACTTATTAAGATTTTTACTATTAATTTTATAGTTTTATAGTTGATGGTATACAGTTCAAAACATTTATACATTTTTATTTTTGACGTAGTTGATAAAAAATATTAAATTAGTATTATTTCAAATATAGTTGATATTAAATTTAATATTAATTAGTGATATATCGAAAATAATCATCCATTAATTGGAATATGGTTATTAATATTTTTAAATATAGGTATACATTTTTATAATATTTAATATTTATTTATTTGTATAATTAATAAAAGTTTATAAATATTATCAAAAATATGTTAACAGAATTATTATTAATGTTATATATATATATATATATATATAATCAATATTATATACTTATATAATTTGTAATTTATTTTAAATCAGTTGCATTTAAATGCAATTTTTAATATTTTATATTTATTCATACAATTTTATAATTAATAATATATAGTAAAAAATATTTACACATTTATATAATTAATAATATTTCTTAAATAAAATTAGCCATATTGAAATATAATTATTAATTATTAAGTGGGTTTGGTGACCTTTTTGACAAAAACAATATGTCGAATCATCACACTTGGATGGCATTGTCTACAGGTGATTGTTAGTGTCATGAGACCAATCATTTGTTGGCTCTAAGCACGCAGGGCAAACCCACACGCCCGCGTCACGTGCCAAGCCACTTGCGTGCTCCTGACTTTGACTTGCAGGCTCCCCATTCGACTTGTCTTGAAACACGGACCAAGGAGTTTGACATGTGTGTGAGTCGACGGGTGAGAAAACCTACTAGACCCTACCTCCGACTAAAGTGTTTCCAGGGTGAGCATGGTGTAAAACAAAAAAGGTAACTCTTTTTGAAGCCCCAACGACATCTCCAAACTCCATAACTTTTATCTAATAAATGCTTCCCTTCCAAAAGTCAAGATTCGTTGCACATATTATCTCTAGAATTACTACGGTTATCTGGGTAGAAAATACCATCAAACAAACTATAACTGATCACAATAGAGGTTGTTGCGCCGTAATGGTGACGTGTAATTGAGGCCATGCCGCATAGGAAAGGGTTGTGACATGGTGATGTCGATCGATGGAGGTTGTGCCAGAGCCTTCACCATGGAGGGTTGTTCAGGGAGGCTGCACTGTGGTGACTTAGACCACGCCACAAAGCCTTCTTCACGTCAGTTACAAACAACAAGACCGACTGTTGGTCTTCAAGAGTTACGCCTTTTAGTGACTGTTACGGTATTGAATCAGGGAATCAATTTTGAATTTTATGAGGGTGTATTAACGATGTATTTTTCACACTGATCAAATCTCCGACAATTCCTTTCTTAAACCAATATTTTATTCCAATTGAAGAAGGGTTTTCAGAGAATTCGGAAGGGCTGCAGAAGCTACTCCACACCGCAATACTTCAACTTACGCCACAACAATTCACAACTCAGTACAGTTCTACGCCGTAGTGATCCCTTATGCACCGTGGAGGCCGACTTCAAGCGCTCTCCACATCGTAGCGGTTCATCTTGCACCGCAATGGTCTTGTTCCAGCGCACTTCTACACCCACTACTATAAAACAAACCTTTAACAATGCTGACCTTTATCAGTGTTAGAAAAAGAACTGATTAAATGTACCTTTATCAGCGCTAAAAAAGTGGTGATAAATTGTACCTTTATCAGCGCTATTGTTTCAGCACTGATAAAAGACACCATTTATCAACGTTTTTTTAACATTGATAATGTTCACCCTTTATCAGAGCTTTATTTTTAGTGCTCATAAAATGATCTTTTATCAGTGTTTTTAGCGCTGATAAAGGTCCGAATAAAATGAAATAATGAAATAAATTAAAAATTAAAAATGAGTATTAAAAAAAGTATTAAATTTTTTATTAATTAAATAATTATTGATAAAAATGAATAAATTTATTATACTATATATCAATTATAAATACTAATCAATAGTATATATTAAATATATAGATGTGTATGAAAAATGAAAATTAAACAAATAAAAATAAAAAATAAGTAAATTGAGAAAATCTTAAACATTTTATTAATTAAATAATTATTGATAATTTTAATAAACAGTATATATTAAATATATAGATATATATGAATGTATATAAATATGATTTATATAATACAAAATATTTATGTTTTACATTAAATAGTCATATATTTAGTGAATAATGATTTATAATTAAAAATTAATATGAATTAAAAATACCGACTAATTGCAGAGTAATGAACATAATTGAATGTCATTTGATTTTTCAATTTAACATAGATCAAAAATGCGTTATATTGATTTCATATATATGTAATTAATGCATTTTTATATACAATGCAAACATACAAAACTTATCTATTTTTTCAATATTGTTAAGGTGTACTTATTTTAATTTATTCAATTTCACTCATTTTTAACATGCATTCACTTAAGATTAAATATTCATTAATAATGTTAAAAATATATTTGTAAAAAAATATTAATAAATAAATATATTTATGTATGTACATTTACTATATTTATACATTTATAATTATAAATAAATAAATATTATTTTTTTAAAAGTATTTGTATAATTATAAATAAATAATTATATATATTTAAATAATTATTAAATTTATAGCAAATTTATTTAAATAATGAATATATTTACTATATTTATATTTATATGTATTTATTATATATATAAATATATAAATATATAAATACATAAATATATAAATATTATTATTTTTAAATATTTATATAATTACAAATAAATAATTATAAAATTATAATAAATATATTTAAATAAAGAACATATTTACAATATTTATATTTATATATATTTATTAAACATGTATATAAGTATATATATTTACACATTTTTTATCTATAATTATAATTATAAATCCTTTAGCAGTGCTTATTACTTAAGCGCTGATAAAAGTGTCCTGATCTATTTTGAGAACCCTTAACCATCACAAACCAGCTCGCGATATTCGATGCTCTCCACAGAATCCATCTGTTGCCGGCTCTCCTCCTCAGTGAATTAAAGCTCGAATCAAGGCTCCAAAAATTCCAAGGCTCAAATCTAAGGTTCGAACAATTCAAGGGTTGAACGAATCCAAGGCTCGAACGTAAGTTTTTCTCTACTTTCTCTCGAACGTAAGTCTTTCTCTACTCTCTCTTGGGGAACTTGGGGTGTAAAACATAAATGGTTCTGACTGTGGTGTAGGCTGTTTTGCAACTATGAGTGTGGTGCGTTAGCCATTTTTGGAGATTTGGCTATGGAGATCATCCATTTTGATGCTTGAAATTCTTAGAGTGCGAAACACCTATATTGTGAGCCTTCCCATCTTCGCTCCCAGGCCATACGGGCATCTCCTTCCTTCTCAATTGTAGATGTAAATTAATGTAGGGGATTTGCGAGCTACTCTTTTATTTATGTGGAAGTGTGGATGAATCATGCTTTATTCTCATTGGATAAATAGTGGAATTAACCATATGGTAGAAGTCCCATCCCATTTTAAATTATCTATATAATTTTGTGTGTATCAATTTCCATGATGGTGGTTAGGTAGCCAATGGGTTTGCTTCCCAACATATTAACCTGACTCATTATTTTCGTATTTATGTAGTAGAAACTTTAGCTGGGGAGTGATGTTTTATAGAACTGTTAATTTTGTGATTCCACTTAGATTTTTGAGTGAAGTAAGGGTAGTCCACTTAGAAAATGCGACCTCATAGGAGTCGTTCCATCTCAGTAGAGGCTAGTGTGTATGAGATAGATGTTGCAAGAGTTGGTGTGTTTTTCTCCCTTGTTTGTGATATATCTTCTTGATGTGCATTTTTGATTTATGCCAACTTCTTTATGGACCTCCCTAGAATCTTAAGGATGGATCAATGTGTATTAGATGGCCTCCCTAGAATCCTTCATATGGGTATATCTGATGTGATGACCTCCCTAGAATCCTTCAGATTGGTCGGTGTGATGATATGACATCCCAAGAGTGTTGATATATTTTCAAATATTTGATCTACCATTAATATTTAATGTAATAATTCCTTAGGTTGTCACATCACTTGTTTTAAAAAATAGAATGGAAGTTATCAAATTCTATATATTAGAAATTATTTTTATGTATTCATCATTTTAGGTCTACATGTATTAGTTCCACCACTAGGAATCTCTTATCACCACCCATGTATATGAAATAACTCTTTATTTATTAAAATACTTTATCAATACATTTTTATATCTTCTAGTTGATTGAATGAGAGTTTATTATTCTTTTTTATCATATTTGGGTTTCTTATTACTCCTTAATTGCCTATATTGCATTTTCATTTGTTTAGGGGATTTAAGAAAGACTTGATGTGTGTCAAACAATAATTATTATTGCAATTTGTTGTTTGAGACTCATCCCCCATCTCTTTTATAGAAAATTTTCATCTTCATTAGTTTCATCTCCTGAATAGTTATTGCAATTTATTGCTTGAGAATCATCCCCCATCTCTTTTATGTTGCTTGTACTACTCTGAGTAGTAGTCATCCTATAAATGACTATCGCTTAAAGTATTTCAAGCAATATAGGTTCATATCCACAAGATATGGAGGATGTGTGTCAAACAACAAAATGAAATGATAAATGTCCGGGAGATGAGATGATGAGCATGAAAATTGCCTATAACTTTCACCTTTGAATGAATTCAGTGGATAACACCTACCATGGTGGAGTAATTCTTTTCTTAAATTCAATTACCCATTTTCTTCAAAGCATACTAAAATTATTTGAAACAATCAAATGTTGGGTTTCCCTTATTAGAATTGTCTATAACTTTCACCTCTGATAATGAATATCTTATGTGTATTTATTTATTTATTATACAAAAATTAATATTTTATGAAACCAATAGGATGGATATGAATAAAAAATGGATGCATTCTAATCATTTGAAAAAAGAGAATGAATATGGAATTAAAGAGTTCATCAAAGTTTGCAAGAGAACATACATACAACCCTTCTCAAATAATTTGTTTGTGTTTACATTGTTATTCAAGAAAAAATAGTCCGAAAGAGTTAGAAGAACATTTGATTTTTCAATGAATAGATCAGATCGATAAATGTTGGACTAAACATGGGAAAAAACTGAACGTGCACATCGATTGAGATGATACTGCAATTTATGGATAATTTGATATGAATACCAGTGTAAATAATGATGGAGATTGCATGAAAGAAATGAAAATGGAAATTGAAGATGACCTTCATGATTGTATGAAGTTGTTTGAGAAGTTAAATAGATGTCCCAAGAGACCATTGTATACTGGTTGTACTAAATACACAACATTTTCAGTTGCATTGAAGTTATATAATTTGAAAGCTGGCAGCGGATGGAGTGACACCAGCTTTACAGAACTACTTGGTCTCCTGAATGGTATGCTAAAATAATAAAATAAACTATCATGTCAAAAACATGACTCTAAATGAATGCTACGTTCAATGGGCACGATCTCTAAAAAAATTCATGCTTGTAAAAATGATTTCATATTGTTTCGCAAGGACCATGTATCACTCATAAAATGCCCTAAGTGTGGCGCATATCGATACAAGAAAAGTGAATCAAGTCCTTCAAAATATGTACGACACTTTCCTATAATTATAAGGTTTGGAAGACTATATGGATGTCAGGAAATTGTGAGACAATTGACATGACATGTAGATATAATAATTACAGATGGGAACCTACATCATCCAACAGATTCTCCTTAGTAGAATAAAATTGATTACGAGTATCCTGAATTTGGAAATGATCCAAGAAACATTCATCTTGCATTATCTACAAATGGAATAAATCCTTCTGGTGTATAGAGTAGTACTCATAGTATATGTCCCATCATGTTGGTTAATTATAACTTTCCACCATGGTTATGAATAAAGCGCAAATACATTATGTTTTCTCTGATTATATCTGGACCAAAGTGTAATGGCCCGGACCCTCCTGGTCCATTACTTCGCAAAATTCTAAGTGTTGGGGTGTCCTGGACACCATCAGAGAGTTAGAAGGATGTCAGTGTTAGTGGAAATGTGTCACCTATCGGTGCCACTGATCGGTCTCACCGATCAGTTCCACCCATCAGTCTCATAGATCAGCTTCATATATCAGCTTCACAGATCAGCTTCATAGATTAGCTTCACAGATCAGCATCACAAATCAGCATCACAGATCAGCTTCACTGATTAGATTCACAGATCAGCTTCACTAATCATCTTCACATATCATCTTCACAGATCAGCTTCACCAATCAGCTTCATAGATCAGCTTCACTGATCATCTTCACTGATCACCTTCACTAATCAGCTTCACAGATCAGCTCCATCGGTTTCACCCATCGGTCTCAGCGATCGGTTTCACCCATCGATCTCACCGATCGGTTTCACCCATCGGTCTCAGCGATCGGTTTCACCCATCGGTCTCACCGATCGGTTTCACCCATCGGTCTCACCGATCGGTTTCAACCATCGGTCTCACTGATCCGTGTCTCACCAATCGGTCTCACCGATCGGTTTCACCCATCGGTCTTACCGATTGGTTTCCCCCATCGGTCTCACTGATTGGTTTCACCCATCGGTCTCACCGATCGGTTTCACCCATCGGTCTCATCGATCGGTTTCACCCATCGGTCTCACTGATCGGTGTCTCACTGATCATCTTTACCCAATCAGCTTCACCCGACCAGTTTCACTGATCAGCTCCACCGATCGGCTTCACCTGATCAGCTTCACCTGATTAGTTTCACTGATCAGCTTCACCCGATCCGCTTCACCCCATCGGTTTCACTGATCAGCTTCACCCGATCGGTTTCACTGATCCGCTGCACCTGATCCGTTTCACTAATCTGCTCCACCGATCAGCTTCACCCGATCAGCTTCACCCGATCGGTTTCACCGATCAACTTCACCTGACCGGTTTCACTGATCCGCTTCACCCGATCAGTTTCACATGATCAGTTTCACTGATCGGCTTCACCCATTCGATTTCATTGATCAGATTCACCCAATCAGTTTCACTGATCAGCTTCACCTGATCAGCTTCACCCAATCAGTTTCACTAATCAGCTTCACCTGATTCGTTTCACTGATAAGATTCACCTGATCATCTTCACCTGATCAGCTCCACCGATCGGTTTCACCAATTAGTCTCACCAATCGACCAAAGAGGGGTGTCGGGGTTTCCTTCCCCAATTTTCCCGTAACGCCACTTTTAAATCTTTTAACCTTTTAAAGTGGTTCGAGGCCATTTTTAAAGCCCATAAATGATATCTAAAATCCCCCAAGATATGATAGACCCTTCACTTACCAAAACGTGTGGCTTTTTTCTCAGTGTCACCTTTTTTTCCTTTACTTTTCAGCTTCGCCCCTATTACGTGGTTTTTCCCCGTTTAAAGGAAACCCTTTAACTCACAGCCGTTATCACCACCTCTATGAAGATAATTATTAAATAAAAATTAATTCCATCATGTGTAACCACCCAACCACATTAAGAAACAACGATCTTACTTTAAATCTGTTCAAGGTTTCATATCCCGTAACTCTAGGATCTCACCTTTTATTGCACAAAGTTTTTTTCTCCTTCTTGGCAAGTCTATTTTCCTTTCCTTGGTGAATTTGGAGTCCCTCTTCCTAAGGCTAGTTGTGCACCCCTTATGGATCCTTTCCTACTCACTCTTGGAGTCCTTGGAGTTCCAACCCTACAAGTCGGGCATCCTTAGTTCTTGGCGCGAGGAAGAAAACTTCGATCGTTGATCATCTAAGTAGGGGTTTTACTTCATCTCTATTTACTATGTATCATGTGGGGTGGGTACGATAATGTTCCCTCATAATATAGATGAAACCAAATTTAACAAAGATAATAAACGAACCTTTAAATAATGAAAGGGTGGGAATGATGATGTTGTTGCTGTGTTATACCTTTGTTATTATATTATGAATTGTATGGGCTTTTGTCCACTGAAAATCATGTCCATTGGTGGTCCTCCCTTATGCACTAATGATCCTATTTTTTATGGTTAATCCTGTGATTGAATGGATTTAACATGGAAAATGGTTAATCACCTAAACTAGATTGATTAAATGGATGCCCGATGAACAATAATCCTTGTATGATCACCCAGTTAACCAAACAGAAAGAAGAAACTTAATGAATGATGTGGTTAAATCTGAAAAAAAACATCCTTGCCCTGTTCTGGTGATATGTGTGGTGGTTCTGCTTGATACCGTGTGGGGCGACGTGGATGGGGATGGGATCCCCCGTTGTTGAGTTGTTGGTTGTGGACCTGAGGCTGTGTGGGGCCGTACAATGGGGATTGGTTTGGTTACAGTACTTTTAGGGATATCACATATCCCTTTTGTTTTTGTGACTTTACAGGATAACCAGATGTGAATGATTAAATTATTGCTTGGCTGTTTTTCCTTCCTTGGCTTGTGGCTATGTCTGTTAGTTGCCCGATAGTGAAGAATTATTTAAATGTAATCGCTTGAATATGATAACAAGAATGGGTTTAATGGGTAATTGTTTTCCAGGAATGAGTTGTGCTCTAGTTGTGTCTGTTGTGCTTTTGTATGAATGAATAGTAACGATGGTGTTTATGTATGGGCTGGTTTTGGAACCCTTAAGTTGGGATGAGTGCTTGTTTACCTATACATATAAATTTAGTTTTGTGTTTCTTATTCTCACCCCACCCAAGTTGACCACTTCGTACCAAACACCCCCATTTCATGGGGGAGGGTGTTTTTCCCAACATCCTATTGGGTGGCTTGATATTAAACTCTTTCTTCTCCCTCTCCCGAGTAGTCCAAGACTCTTCAGGAAGGCTGTGAGGGCCTAAGGTCCATTTTTTTAGCCTAAAACTCTTTGGGTAGGGTATGTTGTGGTGGTTGGCCCAGGTGTGTGTGGGCAGGTTTGTTTCCCAAGTGTCTTCGGGGTGAGGCCTAGGTGTCTTCAGGTGTGGCGTTAGTTGTTATGGCCTAGTTATTTTCAGGTGTGGTTATGTATGATTGTAGTGGCCCAGGAGTGTGTGGGTAGGATACGTGTTTGCGGTGGCCCATAAAGTTGTTGTTGGGGCAGTAGTGAGACTGTAGTGAAAATGGTGTGGGAGGTCTGACGTGTAGGATGTCTTCAATAATCAGTGGGAAAGTGGTGTGGGGTACCCAAATATTGATGTACTATTACTATTACTTACCTGAATTGCATTATTTGGGAAGTCTGCCTTGGTGAGGATGGGTGAATAGTTTCCTTGCTGGGTGTTTTGGTTACCTCTACTTTCTCACGGGGCATTAGAATTCCTCCCCACTTGTGCACTAGAGCTTTTGGTTTTCCCTATTGAGTATACATGTATACTCACCCTATGTATATAAAAATGCTTTCAGGTTTCCAGGAGGACTTTGGGGACCATGCAGGATCGTACTAGCAGACATCGGGACAATTTCCTTTGCTGTTTTTTTTCTTTTGGTAATTTCCCTTTTAAGTTTTTCTTGTACTTGTATGGGTTTATCTTTGAACATGCATATGAGAATGGGTTTTGGATTTACTTTTACCTTAATTTTTAGAGTTTTTTGGGTTTTTACCATCGTATCTCTCGATACTACTAAATAAAAAGGGTAATGCCTTCCATATTACGTGTGATTCTATACCCTTGGTTCTAGTCGCCACTCTGGGGCCTATTGAAGGTGGGACTCTGGGGTTATTATCTCTCCTTCAACTTGAGGAAGGAAGAGTCTGGTAGTTTGTTATCCCTTCCCTCATTTCAGTGAAGGTGGGTCGTGACAGAATGGTATCAAAGGAGATAGTTGAGAGATAGGATGGAGCTCAGGGTTAGGCATAATAAGGATTGAATGGGATGGTAGGAAAATAGTGTTAGACAATCTTGGTGCATGAAATAGGCCAGAGAATACTAGCTAGGACATTGGATTTTAGGCCCCCCTGTGATCCGATGCATGGAATCTGGACTTACCGAATGACCAAGTGAGGCTACACTGATTGCAGGGTAGAGACCATAGGAAAGGTACATGCATCATAATGACTTGTGTTCTTGTGTGTTATTAGTGTTATGAGAATTTAAATAAATAACAAGTTTAAGAAAAATTTAAAAGAAATATTCTACACTACTCAGGCTTAGGCATTCCTTGTTTACCTTACAGCTATGGCACCTGGATGAAAACCACGAGTAGTGCGGGCGATCAAGGCCTAGGAGGCTGATCTGGTTGATCAACAGAGGATTGATCGAGAGGAGGAGGATGACCAGTGGTAGAAGATGATTCATGCCTTTTAACAGAAGACCCTCAGGAAGTATGAGGGCAGTGTCTCAAACATGGAGATCGAAAGCTGGATCAAGGAGTTGGTGATAGCTTTCATCTTGATCTGGGCTCCGACTGAGTATTGGGTTCCGTTGGCAGTCAGTCAGATAAGGGGAGAAATGTGTCAGTGGTGGATACTCTACCTCAGAGAGAGGATGGAGAGTGAGATTTTTTTGGTTGACTTTGAGAAGGAGTTCCAGGCATAATTCCTTTCTTCTACAATGAAGGCTGAGAAGAGGTAGGATCTACTCTCCGTTTAGTAGGGGAGTATGTTAGTGAGGGAGATGGGGATCAAGTTCAAGTATCTCCTTCGTTTTTCTTTGGAATTTTTTCTAGATGAGGAGTGTCGGGAGAGACATTTAGAGGAGGCACTCTGACCTTCTCTTCAGTTTGTTGTTACTCCCTTCACCCTAACGATGTACTTGGAGTTCCCTAAAAAGGCTAAAGCGGTGGAGAGGATGCACACACTAGGAGGTGTGCCGCAAGAGGGGATCTAGTTGGGATCGTCAAAGGGGAAGGCCATCAGCAGCAGGCCTCCAACGTCAGGGCCTTCCAGGTTTCAGACAGTGGGGAGCAGGCCCCAGTTGTTCCAGTTTTGATCTCTCGGTCCTAGGCCTTTATTTTCAGGCCCAAGACTGAGGTGATTCATCTGTAGCAGCTATGGGCACCTTTAGAATTAGTGCCTGGAATGAGTGCAGTATAGTGGGTGTGGGAAGGTTCAGCGCCCACCTCAACAGTAGCAATTTCTAGCCAGACCCTTTCAGCAGTAGCAATAAAGACAGTGAGCTCCCACTCCTCTGAGAGCAGATGTTGCAGGAGGAGGATGACCTCAGGGACCTCAACCAGGGCATGATCAGAGAGGTGTCCAATAGCCGAGGGGTAGAGGATCTAGGTGTGGGTAGTTTCACGCTGCATAGGTAGCAGTTTCAGCAGGGCTGGAAGTCGTTCGAGGTACGATCATCTTGTTTAACAATCTTGTCTATGCCTTGTTTGATTCAGGATCTTCGCACTCCTTTGTTACACCCGATCTATCCCATGCCTTGGGCCTAGACATAGAGAGACTCTCCATTCCCTTGGTGATGAGTATTCCAGTTGGTGGTCATACCAGCCTGTTTGATGTTTTTAGAGGATGTAGACTGATGATGGGGCCACATTAGTCTAGTGGGGATCTCCTT
Organism: Viscum album; assembly: GCA_963277665.1. Classification (NCBI taxonomy): domain Eukaryota; kingdom Viridiplantae; phylum Streptophyta; class Magnoliopsida; order Santalales; family Viscaceae; genus Viscum; species Viscum album. The sequence continues at coordinate 111,430,520 of OY728139.1, read as the reverse complement.
CTGCTGCAAATGCATCCATATGATGTCATCCTAGGAATCAACTGGCTGTTTTTTGTGCATGCTATTATCGACTGCTTACAGAGAAGAGTCATATTCTCTAATGAGGATGGCCAATGTGTGGATTTTGTTGGCTAACAGAGTTGTCAGGTGGGGAGATGATGTGTGGAGCCTCTTATTTATAAGTTGTTAGAGATTTCAGTAGAATCAGTGGATGCTGAGACGATGGATGTTTCAAGAGTTTTCAGAGAGTTCTTGGACGTTTTTCCCAAGGAGGTTGCGACTCTACCCCCTCGACGTGGCGTTGAGTTCATGATATACTTACAACTCGGTGCCCATATGATTTTTATGACTCCTTATCGAATGGATCCTTTTGAGTTGTGGGAGTTGTGGATTCATATTGATGATCTGATGAAGACGAGTTTTGTCCGACCCATTATGTTACTATGTGGTGCTCTCGTCTTGTTCATGAAGAAAGAAGATAATAGTCTTAGGCTGTGCATGGACTACTGAAGACTGAATCAGGTAACATTCAAGAACTATTACCCTCTCTTGAGGATAAACGATCTCTTTGACCAGATGAGGGGAGAATGTTAGTTCTCTAAGATCAATATGTGGTATGGGTATCACCAGTTAAGGGTGAAAGATAGTGATATCTCGAAGACTACTTTCAAGTGAAGGTATGAGCACTTTGAGTTCATAGTCATGCTGTTCAGTGTTACAAAATCACCTACTGTGTTCATGGGGCTCATAAGCTCTGTTTTCAGTGAGTTTCTAGACCGGTTCTTCATTGTGTTCATCGATGACATATTGATCTACTCAAGATCAGAGGAACATACTAATAACCTTAGGATGGTCTTGGATATCCTTCGACATCACCAAATCTATGGGAAGTTTTCCAAGTGAAAGTTCTTGACACGAGAAGTGCACTTTCTTGGACATGTGGTGTCTCAGTAAGGGGTAGAAATTGATCGGTCAAAGGTTGAAGTGGTTGTTTCTTGGGAAGCACCCAATAATGTGATGTAGGTTTATAGTTTTCTGGGTCTGGCAGGATATTATCGGAGGTTCATACCCAAATTATCTCAAGTTGCACCTCCTTTGAAAACTTTGACCAGAAAGGACCATGCCTTCGTGTGGAGTGAGAAATGTCAGTAAACTTTCAACTATCTGAAGGAAAGGTTGTTCAATACTCTAGTGCTCAGTTTTCCAGAGGAAGGGGTGTTGTTTTAGGTGTTTTGTGATGCTTCTGGGCTTGGACTGGGGTGTGTGCTGATGCAGCATGAGTGATCTTTTATGGGTCTAGGCAGTTACGTCCTCATGAGCATAACTATGCCACCCATGACCTAGAGCTTGCAACATTAGTGTTCGCATTGAAGTTGTGGTGGAATTACCTCATTGGGAAGTACTTTGTGGTCTTCAAATATCACAAGAGTTTGAGGCATATCTTTACCCAGTGGGACCCGAACTTACGACAAAAAAGGTGGGTGAAGTTTCTCTCGGACTACAACTTCGAGATCTCTTACACTAAAGGTAAGGGGAACATTGTGGATGATTCCTTGATCAAGAAGTCGTAGAGGGAAGCTGTTCAATAATCTGTGGATACTTATAAGGCAATGAAGGAGTTTGCTACCTTACACCTGGATGCAAGGGCGGAGAGTGGTAGAGGTTGCATGTTTAAGATGACAGTGCAGTCCTCTCTATTGCGGAAGGTGGAGGAGTCTCAGTGGGGAGACTTAGAGAGTGAAGTGATGCACGATTGGGTTAACCAAGGAAATGCTCTTGAAGGGTGGTCGGAGGATGGTTAGAATCAGATTCTTTTCTAAAGGAAGTTGAATGTCCCAAAGACGATGTGTGAGGGAGTTCTCTGTGAGTTCCATAACTCAATCGTAGCGGTACACCCATGAGTTTCCAAGATGTACCGAGGCCTGAGGAAATAGTTTTGGTGGCCCTGGGTGAAATGGGTAGTGGCGGAGTTTGTGGAAAGGTTCCTAGTGTGTTAGTAGGTGAACACTGAACACTGCATCCCATAAAGTTTGTTGTAGCCTTTTTATGTCCCCGAGTGGAAGTGGGATGAAATCTCGATGGATTTCATCACAAGACTACCCAGGGTTCAAGGAGGATGCGATGCTATCTGGGTAGTGGTAGACTGACTAACGAAATCATCTCACTTCCTGTTGATTAAGGAGTCGAGTGCGGTGGATGCCTTATCACAGAGATATGTGTATGAGGTGGTGTAGTTTCATGGAGTTCCGAGGTCCATAGTCACGGATAGGAATGCACAATTTACCTCATGAGTCTAGAGGGGATTGCAACATGCTTTCGGCACCCAGCTATGCCTTAGTACTTCTTTCCACTCCCAAACAGATGGGAAGACAGAGCAGACCATCTAGACATTGAAGGATATGCTACAGGCATGTGTTTTGGACTTTAGGGGATCATGGGAATGACATTTTCCTTAGTAGAGTTTTTCTACAATAATAGTTATCACTCTACTATTGGCATGGCACTGTTTAAAGCCTTATATGGGAAGCCATGTCATTCACCCATGTGCTGGACCGAGGTTGGGGAGGTAAGTCTTCTTGGCCCAAAGGTAGCGCATATCACAACTGAGAAGGTTCAGCTTGGGAATGAGAGGATGAAGGCAGCCTAGGACCGGCATAATTCGTATGCCGATCGTAGGAGGAGGCCCTTAGAGTTCAAGGTTGGAGACCATGTGTTCTTGAAGGTTTCCCATCGACGTGGGAAGAAAAGGTTTGGAAAGGGGAGAAAGATCTCTCTTAGGTTCATTGGGCCTTTCAAAGTGTTGGGATGAGTCGGTGAGGTGGCATATCAGCTGGTGTTGCCACCTCAGTTGGAAAGGATCCATGAAGTTTTTCACATCTCCTAGATTTTTCGATATCTACACGATGACTCTCATGTCATTGACTGGGGAGAGTTGGATATAGGGGACGATGCTACATTCATGGAGCGACCAGTGAGGATTGAGGACCGAAAGGATAAGGTGCTTCGTGGAAGGACCATCCCTTTGGTTCATGTGTTGTGGAGGAACGATGGCCTTGAGGAGAGTACTTGGGAGCGAGAAGATCATATGCACACCCAGTACCCAGAGCTATTTTGAGTTTTTGTTGCAAGCCTTCCTTGATGTAATTTTTTTTGTGACTTGGTGTGATGTAATGGTGACCTTTTTTGGTTATGAGATGAGTTGTTTCCTTACTTTGTGAATGTTTATGAAAAGTCCCGATATGTGTGGAAGGGAGAACCTGATTCTTAATCAAGACGCATTAGTGATGATGCGATTAAACCCATGCGGGCAAGTCAGTGCCGCCCAAAGTGGATCATAATTTGACATGGTGGAAAGAACTTCCTGATCCATGTGTTGGGACAATGTGATCCTTGGGGTTCGTATGGATGTTTGGGGTGATTTTTCCCCGAGAGTTATCTTCTAGAGTGGTTGTTTGGGTTACTCTTGTATTCTCAAGGATGAGAATAGTTTGATAGATATATGATGTAATGGCCTGGACCCTCCTGGTCCATTAATTTTCCAAATTCTAAGTGTTGGGGTGTCCTGGACACCATCGGTGAGTCAGGAGGATGTCGGTGTCAGTGGAAACGTGTCACTGCGGTGTCACGGTGGTGTCACCTATCAGTGTCACTGATCAGTCTCACCGATCAGTTCCACCCATCAGTCTCACAGATCAACATCACTAATTAGCTTCACAGATCAGCTTCACCGATCAGTTTCACTGATCATATTCATAGATCAGCTTCATAGATCATATTTTTTGATCAGCTTTACAAATCATCTTCATAGATCAACTTCACTGATCACCTTCATAGATCAGCTTCACTGATAATCTTCATATATCAACTTCACTAATCAGCTTCTCATGATCAGCTTTATGAATCAACTCCATTGGTTTCACCCATTGGTCTCACTGATCGGTTTCACCCATCAGTCTCACCGATCAGTTTCACCCATCGGTGTCACCGATCAGTGTCTCACCGATCTGCTTCACTCGATTAGTTTCACTAATAAGCTCCACTGATCAACTTCACCCGATCAGCTTCACCCGATCGGTTTCACTAATTCGCTTCACCCGACCAGATTCACCTGATCAGTTTTACTGATCAGCTTCACCCGATCAGGTTCACCCAATTAGTTTCACTGATCAACTTCACCTGATCCGCTTCACCCAATCAATTTCACCGATCAGATTTTCCCGATCAGCTTCACCCGATCAGTTTCACTAATCAGCTTTTCCCGTTTAGTTTCACTGATTAGCTTCACCTGATCATCTTCACCCGATCATCTCCACCGATCGTTTTCATCGATCGGTCTCACTAATCAGCCATAGAGGGGTGTCGGGGTTTCCTTCCCCAGTTTTCCTGTGACTCAACTTTTAAGTCTTTTTAACCTTTTAAAGTGGTTAAAGTCATTTTTAAAGGCCATAAATGATATCTAAAATCCCCCAAGATCTAGGTGTCCCTTGACTTACCAAAACGTGTGGATTTTTCCTTAGTGTCACCCTTTTTTTCCTATACTTTTCATCTCCAACCCTATTACATGGTTTTCCCCATTTAAAGGAAACCCTTTAAATCACAACCATTTTCTCCACCTCTTTAAGGATAATTATTAAATAATAATTAATTTCATCACGTGTAACCACCCAACTACGTGGAGAAACCATGATCCACCTTTAAAGCCGTTCAAGGTTTCATATCTCGTAAATCCAAGATCTCTCCTTTTATCGCACGAAGTTTATTTCTTCTTCTTGGATGGTCTCCTTTCCTTTCCTTGGTGTGTTTGGAGTCCCTCTTCTCGAGGCTAGTTATGCACCCATACTGGATCCTTTCCTACTCACTCTTGGAGTCCTTGGAGTTCCTCCCCTACAAGTCGCGCATCCCTAGTTCTTGGTGTGAGGAAGAAAACTTTGATCGTTGATCATCTAAGTAGGGTTTTTCCTTCATCTCCATTTACTATGTATCATGTGGGGTGGGTACAATAATGTTCCCTCAGAATATAGATGAAACCAAATTTAACAAAGATAATAAAAAAACCTTTAAAGAATGAAAGGGTGGGAATGATGATGTTGTTGCTGTGTTATACCTTTGTTGTCATATTATGAATTGTATGGGATTTTTTCCATTGAAAATCATGGTCGTTGGTGGTCCTCCCTTGTGCATTAATGATCCTTTATTTTTTTTGGTTAATCCTGTGATTGAATGGATATAACATGGGAAATGGTTAGTCACGTAAAATCGGTTGATAAAATGGATTTACAATGAACAATAATCCTTGTGTGATCACCTCGATTAACCAAATGGAAAGAAGGAACTTAATGAATGGTGTGGTTAAATCTGAAAAAAAACATACTTCCCCTGTTTTGGTGATATGTGTGGTGGCTCTGCTTGATACTGTGTGGGGAAACATGAATGGGGATGGGACCCCCTATTGTTGAGTTATTGGTTATGGACCTGAGGCTATGTGGGGCCATACGATGGGGCTTGGTTTGGTTCTAGTACTTCAAGAGATCTCATGAATCCTTTTTATTGTTGTGACTTTATAAGAGAACCGGGTGTGAATGCTTAAATTACTACTTGGATATTTTTCCTTCCTTGGCTTGTGGCTATGTCTGTTAGTTTCCCAGTAGTGAAGAATTATTTAAATGGAATCACTTGAATATGATAATAATAATGGGTTTAATGGGGAATTGTTTTCCAGGAATGAGTTGTGCTATGGTTGTGGCTGTTGTGCTTTTGTATGAATGAATAGTAACAAGGGTGTTTGTGTATGGGATGGTTTTGGAACCCTTAGGTTGGGATGAGTTCTTGTTTACCTATACATATAAATTTAGTTTTGTTTTTCTTATTTAGTTCCCACCCAAGTTGATCACTTTGTGCTGAACACCCCCATTTTCATGGGGGAGGGTGTTTTTCCAAACATACTATTGGGTGGACAGATATTAACTCATTTCTACTCCCTCTCCCGAGTAGCCCAAGACTCTTCAGGCAGGATGTGATGGCCTGAGGTCCATTTTTTTAGCCCAAGAATCTTTGGGCATGGTATGTTGTGGTGGTTGGCCCAGGTGTGTGCGGGCAGGTTTGTTTCCCAAGTGTCTTCGGGATGAGGACCAGGTGTCTTTGGGTGTGGTGGTAGTTGTTCTGGACTAGGTGTCTTCAAGTGTGGTTTTGTATGGTTGTGGTGGACCAGGTGTGTGTAGGTAGGATACGTGGTTGTGGTGGCCCATAAGGTTGTTGTTGGGGCAGTAGTGAGACTTCAGTGAAAATGGTGGGGGAGGTTTGACACGTAGGATATCTTTAATAACCAGTGGGAAAGTGGTGTGGGGTACCCAAATATTGATGTGCTATTACTATTACTTACCTGACTTGCATTATTTTGATAGTGTTCCTTGGTGAGACTGGGTGAATAGTTTTCTTTCTAGGTGTTTTGGTTACCTCTACTTTCTCACAGGGCATTATAATGCCTCACCACTTGTGCACAAGAGATTTTGGTTTTCCCTACTGAGTATACCTGTATACTCACCCTACGTATATAAAATTTCTTTCAGGTTTCCAGGAGGACTTTGGGGACCATGCGGAACCGTACTAGCTCGGACATCGGGATAATTGATATTGCTTTTTTTTTTTCTTTTGGTACTTTCCCTTTGAATTTTTTATTATATTTTTATGGGTTTATCTTTGAACATGCATATGAGAATGGGTATTGGCTTTACTTTTACCTTCAGTTTTGGAGTTGTTTGGGTTTTTACCATCGTATCTCCCGATCCTACTAAATAAAAAGGGTAATGACTTCCATATTACATGTTATTATATACCCTTGGTGCTAGTCACCACTCCGGGGCCTATTGAAGGCAGGAATCAGGGGACATTATCTCCGCTTCAACTTGAGGAAGGAAGGATCTGGCGGTTTGTAACACCCCAACCCCTCTAGGCTGGAGCCGGTGCATTACTTGTGATATTGGAATGGTTATAAGGAATGAAAATTCTGAAGGAACGATCAGTTTAGTAGTCTTGAAGAAACTAGATACATAGATATAACCCAAATTACATTGAAAAAGGTTACAAAATACAATACATAACAAAAACTAAAATCTGCATCCATAGGAACTCAAAAGAAGACCTTCTCTTCATCACCTGTCGAAAGTAGACAATGAAAGGGGCGAGATCAAACGATCAGTAAGGGTTACAAATAGCGAAATCTTGAGTACAATAATAAGTGAATCACAAATAATCTGACATAATCAATATAGCTTAGTGAATAAATGAATAACTAACTATTAATAACTAAAAATGAAACCACATCCATAGATTTTGTTATAGTGAAAATCTCATGGATAATAATAATAACTGGTAATGAATAAAGAGAATTCTTATTAATTGGACGTCATGTATCTGGCACATGAGACCATAATACCATAAAAACGGTTTAGTTCTGTGGGTAGAAACCCGTCTGATTTTTGGAAACAAACTCGAAGGGTTTGTCGCCAAACTGTTTTGTCTCATGAGACCTACCGATGCATCGAGGGGCTATAGAAGGCCCCACTCGCCACTGCATATCCAAATCATTCTTTATACATTGATTCAATACAAGAGCAATATTCCCTTTCAATATCCATATAGAGTAGAGTATACAGATTCATCAATATTTCCATAATTAAAATAACTTTCTAAATAATCACCGTATGTAAAATGGTATACGGTTTAGACAACAAACATATCCATGACATGATATTATGGATATTTAATATAAATATAATTTCAAATAAAAAGTGATCTCAAATGGGCAGTAGGTACACCACATAAGGATTATTAGGTGCACAATACAAAGATAGTCACAACGAAAATAACAACTGAGACAAAGTCCCTTACCACAATGTAATCGGTCGAACCGTATGACAAGAACTTAATAAACATCAAGTGAATCATTGAATAACATGAATATAAATATAATCATGTTATTATATATCAAATGGAAGTACACATATACCAAATATAAGGAATAATTGGAGAACAATGGAAATCTCACATAAATGAAAGTGAGATGAGAAACCCCTTACCTTAACTCCAAACGTGTTCCATTATTGTACTTAAGCTCTTGGAATATGAAATTGTAATTTTTAATAAATTATTTCAGAACCTATTAGACATGTATTTAGTTTACTATAATTCTGGTTAGTTCATTTATGTCTTTATTGATAAGTTATTGTATTGAATTTCGTCATTCTGGAGTGTTTGTTTCCTTTATTTTCATATTCGATTCACTTGTTTTTAAGTAATGAAGTTTATGTGGAATGGTTATAAATCTCCAGGATTAGAATTATATATTATTAATTAACATATAGAATTGATATTTTTCATTTATATCATTTGGTTACATGGAATGAGGATGAATCATTAGATGACCACCACTTCGATTATTTGGTGGTATTTGGAATATTATGAAATAGTTTTGTCATATAACTTAATTATATGTACATATTATGGTTCATGAATATTAATGTAATGGACCAAACCTCTCCGGCCCATTCCTTTGTCAAAAAGAAGGTCATGAAGTGTTCTGGAGGGTAGAATGGACTTTTCCCACACTTTTTAGAATTTTGTAACTACACACTGTGTAGTGTGAGTACACGCCGTGTACCACCTTGCCGACTATACCCTATGTTGAAGCCGTGTCCTTGCTGCATGAAATAAATAAGTACACTCCATGTAGCACATCTTACACACCATGTAGTTTCTCCCCGCGTACGCGTTACCCTCAAACCATGTGTTGACCAGTCAACGACCGCGTGCCGTGTTGAAGCCGTGTCCTTGCCACATGAAATAAATAAGTACACATTGTGTAGCCCATCTTACACACCGTGTAGTTTCTCCCCACGTATGTGTTACCCTCAAACATTGTGTTGACCAGTCAATGGCCGTGTGCCACATTGAATGCCGTGTTGGAAGCCACGTGGCGACCATGTGAAATGGCCTAGTACACACCGTGTACTAGGAAGTACACACCGTGTACTAGGAATTACATACCGTTTACTTTAGTTTTTATCACCTATAAAAGGAGGGAGCCTCTCCTCCTTTTCAGATCATTCCTCTCCCCCCTTTCCTTCGAGTAGAGCCCTCCCGAGAGACTCCAAAGCTCCCTTCTTCCATAACTTCTTCGTCCGAGCTCTGATTTATGATCCGTCAGCGGCCACAAGATCGTAACGATGAGGAAAAAATTATAAGCTTGGATCTGTTGTTTTCCCTTTGGCATTTCCCTCCCAGCTTCCACCTGAGGAGAATTTTTCCGGGTTTTGACAGAAGCGACGGACGCCGACGGACGTCTTCTAAAGTTGATCTGGGGGAGAGTTGTGATCAGAACCTGTTGAGGTAGGGATCTTACCTTCGTCTCTCTAATTTGTGCATCATGCGGGATGGGTGTCCTCTTGCTTTCACAAGACATAGTTGAACCAGTTTAATGAAGATAATAACTGGCTTAAAGAACAGGGATGGGAAAGTTTTTATGTTTATCTTTGTTTATCCTATTGTTATGTTGTGAATTGAATAGGATTTCCTACTGAAAATCACGGTCGTTGGGGGCCTTTTTGCTTGCGCAATTAAATGTTGCCCTATTTTTCTATATTGTTTTGTGGATGGAATTTAATAGAATGTGGAAATTGGTTAATCATGTAAATTTCACTGATTAAATGAATACATGTAACCCTTTTATGATCACCCTGGTTAAACTAAATGAAAGAATGAATTTGTGGGTGCTGGTTGGGGTTTAATTATGTGAAGGGGTGTTTCGTGGGTTGTTGTGGAACGGGTGAGCAGCGGAGCTGCGGTTGGCTGGGTTGTGGGTTGGCATGTATGATATGGTTGTGATAGGTATAGGATCTGCGGTAAAAGGTATTAAAGGGGAAATGATATGGCACGAGCCTAGTTTTGTGATACGGTTGTGGAGATGTGGTTTAGTGGCAGCATGGCTGTAGTAGTGGGTTATGATATTAAAAGAAAGTGGAAAGTTGTTAAATGAACTGTGGGGAACGATAATGAATTAAACACGGGAACAATCAATGGGGATTGATTGATGATAAAAAAGGTTGGTTTTGTGTTGTTTGTGTTCTATCTAACTTGATTTGTGGTTGGCAGGGTTTTTTCTACGAAACACTTGATCTGGTTTGATAATTGCCCAGTAGTTAAGGAACTAATAAACTAATACTGTTGAAACATGAAAACCTAAATGGGGTTGGGTTTGTTTGTTGTATGCATGCTTCGTATTAGCAGTACCGAGACACGTGCTCAGTTTCTATGTTTAGAAGCCATAGGTTGGGCTGTGTGTTTGGTATACATATATGTATCTGTATCATTGTGTTTTGTCGCACCCCACCCATGTTGAGCACCTAGTGCCAAACACTCCCATTTTATGGGATATGGTGTTTTCCCCTCAGTTACTAGCTCCTTACTGCTCCTTCTTCCATAGGCTGTGATGGCTTGAGGCAACCTTACACCTAAGACTCTTCGGGTAGGTTTCGATTGGTGTGATTTTATCCCAAGACTCTTCGGGCAGGTTTACTGTTCCCAAGAATCTTCGGGATGAGGTCCAGGTGTGTTCGGGTGGGGATCAGATTGTGGTTGTGAGGCCCAGGTGTTTGCGGGCGGGATGTGTGGTTTGTGAGGCCCAGGTGTGTGCGGGCGAGATGTGTGGTTTGTGAGGCCCAGGTGTGTGCGGGCGGGATGTGTGGTTTGAGAGGCCCAGGTGTGTGCGGTCGGGAAGAGCGTGGTAGCTTCAAGACATTATTCATTAGGAAGAGCATCTAGCTAGTGGGGGAAATGGTGTGGGGTACCCAATACTTTTGTTCTTATATACTACTACCTGTTGTTTTGTGTTTTTGGTGAGTGTGGCTGGTGAGGTTGGGTGGATAGAATTCCTTGCTAGGTTTTGGTTCGTTCTGTTGTTCTCACGGGACATTAGGATGTCTCCCCACCTGTGCATGAGATATTTAGGTTTCCCTACTGAGTATACTTATATTCTCACCCTACGTTTACTTTTAGGTTTCCAGGAGGACTACCAGGTCCGTGCGGGACCCTACTAGTCGGGACAGTTGGAGTTGTTGCATTTGTTGTACTCTTGTTTCTTTTGGTATTGTACTTGTGAGTTTTCTTGTACTTGTACTTTGTTTCAGAATTGTTTAACATGCATGTGGGATTGGTTTGGGTTTATTTCCATTTACTTGTTCCTTTTTCTTTTGGTGTTTGACTCATCCTGTTTTCTGATCTTAAATAATAAAATGGGTAATGCCTCTCATATTTGTGAAAACTCATACCCTTGGTGCTAGTTGCCACTCCGGGGCCTACTGGAGGTGGGACTCAGGGGTCATTATCTCCCTTTCACCATTACCAGCTCAGAAGGGGCTTCTTTGGTGGGAGGGGGTCGTGACAGAATGTTTTAAGAGGTATCTGATGTAATGGCCCGGACCTCTCCAACCCATTCCTTTGTCGAAAAGAAGGTCATGAAGTGTTCTGGAGGGTAGAATGGACTTTTCCCACACTTTTCAGAATTTTGTAACTACACGCTGTGTAGTGTGAGTACATGCCGTGTAGCACCTTTCCGAGTATACCCCATGTTGAAGCCGTGTCCTTGCTGCGTGAAATAAATAAGTACACGCCGTGTAGCCCATATTACATGCCGTGTAGTTTCTCCCCGCGTTACCGTTACCCTCAAACCATGTGTTGACCAGTCAATGGCCATGTGCTGTGTTGAAGCTGTGTCCTTTCCACATGAAATAAATAATTATACGTCGTGTAGCCCATCTTACACGCCGTGTAGTTTCTCCCCACATATGCGTTACCCTCAAACCGTGTGTTGACAAGTCAACGGCCGTGTGCCGCGTTGAAGGCCGTGTTAGAAGCCGCATGGTGACCGTGTGAAATGGCCTAGTACACGCTATGTACTAGGAAGTACACGCCGTGTACTTTAGTTTTTCTCGCCTATAAAAGGAGGGGGCCTCTCCTCCTTTTTAGATCATTCCTCTCCTCCCCTTTACTTCGATCAGAGCCCTCCCGAGAGACTCCAAAGCTCCCTTCTTCCATAACTTCTTCATCCAATCTCTGATTTACGATCTGTCAGTGGCCACGAGATCGTAACAACGAGGCATAACTTATGAGCTTGGATCTGTTGTTTTCCCTTCAGCCTTTCATTCCCAACTTCCACCCGAGGAGGTTTTTTTCTGGGTTTTGACAGAAGCGACGGACGCCGACAGATGTCTTCTAAAGTTGATCTGGGGGAGCGTTGTGATCAGAACCTATTGAGGTAAGGAAAGTTGTTATGTTTATCTTTGTTTATCCCATTGTTATGTTGTGAATTGAATAGGATTTCCAACTGAAAATCACGGTCGTTGGGGGCCTTTGCTTGCGCAATTAAATGTTGCCCTGTTTTTCTATATTGTTTTGTGGATGGAATTTAATATAATGTGGAAATTGGTTAATCATGTAAAGTTTGATGATTAAATTAATACATGGAACCCTTGTATGATCACCCCATTTAAACTAAATGAAAAAACGAATTTGTGGGTGCTGTTTGGGGTTTAATTATGTGAAGGGGTGTTTCGTGGGTTGTTGTGGAACAGGTGAGAAGCGGGGCTGCAGTTGGCTGGGTTGTGGGTTGGCGCGTATGATATGGTTATGATGGGAAACGAAGCTGTAATAAAAGGTATTAAAGGGGAAATGATGTGGCATGAGCTTGGTTTTGTGATACGATTGTGGAGATGTGGTTTAGTGGCAGTAGGGCTGCAGTAATGGGTTGTGATATTAAAAGAAAGTGGAAAGTTGTTAAATGAACTATGGGGAACGATAATGAATTAAATGTAGGAACAATCAATGGGGATTAATTTATGATAAAAAAGGTTGGTTTTGTGTTGTTTTTGTTCTATCTAACTTGATTTGTGGTTGGCAGGGTTTTTCTATGAAATGCTTGATCTGGTTTGATAATTGCCCAGTAGTTAAGGAACTAATAAACTAATACTGTTGAAACATGAAAACCTAAATGGGGTTGGGTTTGTTTGTTGTATGCATGATTTGTAGTATCAATGCCGAGGCACGTGCTCAGTTTCTCTGTTTAGAAGCCATAGGTTGGGCTGTGTGTTTGGTATACATATATGTATCTGTATCATTGTGTTTTGTCGCACCCCACCCATGTTGAGCACCTAGTGCCAAACACTCCCATTTCATGGGAGAGGGTGTTTTCCCCTTAGTTACTATCTCCTTCCTGCTCCTTCTTCCATAGGCTGTGATGGCTTGAGGTGACCTTACACCTAAGACTCTTCGGGTAGGTTTTGATTGGTGTGATTTTAGACTAAGAATCTTCAGGCAGGTTTACTGTTCCCAAGAATCTTCAGGATGAGGCCCAGGTGTGTTCGGGTGGGGATGGGATTGTGGTTGTGAGGCCCAGGTGTGTGCGAATGAGATGTGTGGTTTGTGAGGCCCAGGTGTGTGTGGGTGGGAAGAGTGTTGTAGCGTCAGGACGTTCGCCGTTTGGAAGAGTAGCTAGCTAGTGGGGGAAATGGTGCAGGGTACCCAATAATTTTGTTCTTATATACTACTACCTATTGTTTTGTGTTTTTGGTGAGCTGGCTAGTGAGGTTGGGTGGATAGAATTCCTTGCTAGGTTTTGGTTCCTTCAGTTGTTCTCACGGGACATTAGGATGTCTCCCCACCTGTGCACGAGAGCTTTAGGTTTTCCTACTGAGTATACTTGTATTCTCACTCTACATTTACTTTTAGGTTTCCAGGAGGACTACCAGGGCCATGTGGGACCCTACCAGTTGGGACAGTTGGAGTTTTTGCAGTTTTTGTACTCTTGTTTCTTTTGGTATTGTACTTTTGAGTTTTCTTGTACTTGTACTTTGTTTCAGAATTGTTTAACATGCATGTGGGATTGGTTTGGGTTTATTTTCATTGACTTGTTCTTTTTTATTTTGGTGTTTGACTCATCATGTTTCCCGATCTTAAATAATAAAAAGGGTAATGCCTCCCATATTTGTGAAAACTCATACCCTTGGTGCTAGTCGCCACTCCGGGGCCTACTGGAGGCGGGACTCGGGGGTCATTATCTCCCTTTCACCATTGCCAGCTCAGAAGGGGCTTCTTTGGTGGGAGGGGGTCGTGACAATTAATTAGGTTATAAAATATATATTATAGTCTGGTTCAACCATGAATATGGTTTCATGACCAGTAATTAAGATGAAATTGAAGAATGAAACTTCGTCGTTCACGAAGGTTATAAATCGGAATCTCATGGACGTCGATTTCATTTATAAAATAAAAGGGAGGGAGTAAGAATATTTATGGTGGTTCTTCCATTCACATTATATAAATCCAGTATATATATTTTACTATAGTTATCATGATCATTTGGATAGAGGAGGTGAGGAGAGGATAGCAAAAGAAGATAAATTGAAATGAAACCAAATGAAAAAGAAGGGTGCTTTACCTCTTGAAATAACCTCATTGAGAAACTCCTTAAGGGAAGGGGTTTTGGTCTTATGGGAAGACCAAAAGCTTCTTGGACGTGGGGAGAGACTAGGTAAGGGTAATTGGGTAGAACTTTCAAGAGGTTCAAGGCTTAGAGGAGTGAAGAGAAGAGGTAGTGGTGGGGGGTTTTTATAGTGGAGGAGAGGGGTAATTTTTGAATATTTAATTCATTATTTTATTATTTCCCTCAAGACAACCAATAGTATTGTTTCATGTGACCACTAATAGTAATAATGGCATGTGAGTTCTAAACAGGTGGGCTTACATCATCCTTGCATCACCTATGATGCATTAAATCAATTATTTATCATTTATTGTATTTTATCGTATTTTACTATTCATAAAAAATTCTTGAATTTCAGAAAAATCCTAAAAATTCACCCCTAACATTTTTTGATGTGTAGAATTCAAAAGTGAAATCCATTTTTCAAAAATAATTTTCTAAATATTATTAATTTAATTTTTAAATAAGGTCATAGTTAATTTGAAAAATAACAATCTTGAAGTGCAATTAGTTTTATGTGACATTGAAAAATTAATTAAGATCCCATTATCATATTGGCTTAATAAAATAAAATAATAATATTATTTACTATTCAAGGGGAATATTACTATTCATATTACTATTCATAAGGGTATGTTACTATTCACCAAAAATCAAGTTTGTTCTATCAGACTCCAAATGATTTACCAAACACAACTCTGGATGACCATTTTTCGAAATTCAAAACATAGAAGAGGCAAAGTTGTGTTTATACAATTGCATTCTATATTTATTTTTAAAACCTTGGGATGTTATATTCTCCCCTCCTTACAAAAATTTTGTCCTCGAAATTCACAGAATATTACCTAAAAATATTCGGGTATGTCTTTAACATAATCTCCTCAGGCTCCCTTGTTGCTTCCTCCATATTTTGGTTCCTCCAAAGAACCTTTACCAGTCGAGTCGTCCGATTTCTCAATACTTGTTCTCTAGTATCAAGAATCTTGATAGGCTCTTCACAGTAAGATAGATCGGGCTCAAGTTCCACTTCTTCATAAGTGAGTACATGTGTTGGGTCTGGCATGTAATTTCTTAACATTGACACGTGGAACACATTGTGAACCTTGGAGAGAATTGGCAGCATTTCCAAATGGTAAGCTACGACTTCAATTCGGTCCAAAATTTCAAAAGGTCCAATGTACATGGGACTTAATTTTCCCTTCTTACCGAATCGTATAATACCCTTCCATGGAGATACCTTTAAGAAAACATGACCACCTTCTTGAAACTCCAAATCCTTCCTTCGGTTATCTGCATAGATCTTTTGCCTACTTTGAGCTATTTTGATATGGTTCTAGATAATATTCACCTTTTCCATTGTTTCTTCAACAAGTTCTGGGCCCACGAGCTTTCTTTCACCAACATCATCCCAGAAAGTTGGTGTACGACATTGCCTCCCATATAATGCTTCATAGGGTGACATCTGTATACTTGAATGGAATCTATTGTTGTAGGAAAATTCTACGAGAGGTAAGTACTGATCCCATATACCTTGAAAATCAAGTGAACAAGACCTCAACATGTCTTCCAATGTTTTAGTAGTTCGTTCTGATTGTCCATCAGTTTGTGGGTGGTAGGCAGTGCTCAAACGAAGATCAGTATCTAGGGCCTTCTAAAGACTTTTCCAGAATCTTGATGTAAAATGTGTATCACAATCAGAAACAATCGATAGGGGTACTCCATGAAGTCTCACAACTTCATTAGTATATAGTCTTTCTAGACGTTCAAGTGGTATATCTTCTCTTATAGCAAGAAAATGTGCTGACTTGGTAAGATGATCAACAATGACCCATATTACATCATTCCTTCTAGGAGTCTTTGGTAGTCCCATTACAAAGTCCATCGTGATATTATCCCATTTCCACTCAGGTATGGGAAGAGGTTTCAATACTCCTCCAGGCTGTTGCCTTCTAGCTTTCACTTGTTGACAAACCATACATCTTGACACAAAATCAACAATCTCCCTCTTCATGTTGTCCCACCAAAAATGTTCCTTCAAATCTCTATACATCTTAGTGCTACCAGGCTGTATAGAGAAATTGGAACTATAAGAATCATCCAAAAATTCCATTTTTAGATCAAGTATATTGGGAACACAAAGTCTCTTCCCAAATTTTAAAATTCCATCTTCATATACGAAGTCACTCAATCTCCCATCATTCACAGTTTTAATCTTCTTTTGAAACTCCTCATCCTCAGCTTGAGAACTTTTTATCCTTTCTAGTAAAGATGGTTGGGCAACCATTTGAAAAATAATTGATGTTTCACCTTCCATGGTTATTCCCATATCCATCTTTACTAGATCCATGAAAATAGGATCCCTTTCAACTCTCATCTTGTTCAAAACTCCATGATCCTTTCTGATCAAAGCATATGCCACCATATTTGCCTTCCCTGGGTGGTAGTGTATCGTGAAATCATAATCCTTGAGTAGTTCATGCCATCTCCTTTGCCTCATGTTGAGTTCTTTCTGTGAGAAAATATACTTCAAACTCTTGTGATCAGTATAAATCTCACATTTTTCACCATAGAGATAATATCTCCATATCTTCAAAGCAAAGATTACAACATCTAACTCAAAATCATGAGTAGGATAGTTTTGCTCATGAACTTTTAGCTGTCATGATGCATAAGAAATAAACCCTATCATTTTGCATAAGGACACAACCAAGTTCTTTCTTTAAAGCATCACTATAAATAACAAACCCGTCATTACCCGATGGTAGAGTCAACATAGGAGCATTGAATAATATTCTTTTCAGTTCTTTGAAACATTCTTCACAATCTTTTGTCCAAACAAATTTAACCCCTTTACGCGTGAGCTTTGTTAGTGGGTTATCCAGTCGGGTAAAATTCTGCACGAAATGCCGATAATAACCTACTAAGCCAATAAAACTGCGTACCTTGGTTATATTTGTTGGCATGGGCCAATCTTGGATTGCCTTTGTCTTCACAGGATCAACTAGGATTCCATACTTAGAGACAATATGGCCCAGAAAAGAAACTGATTGAAGCCAGAATTCTCACTTGCTAAACTTCCCATATAATTCATTTCTTCTAAGAGTTCCAAGAATAACTAGAAAGTGACTCTCATGGTATTCATAGATTTTTGAGTATACGACGATATCATTGATGAATATCACAAAAAAGTTATCAAGATATTCATTGAAAAATCTATTAATTAAATCCATGAAAACAGATGGTGCATTCGTCAGTCCAAAAGGCATCACTGTAAACTCGTAATGCTCATACCTGGTTCAAAATGTTGTCTTCGGAATATCTTCCTTCCTCACACTCAGTTGATGATATCCGGATTGAAGTTCAATCTTTGAAAAGTATTGATCTCCATGAATTTGGTCAAATAAATCATCAATCCGGGGTAGAGGATACTTATTCTTTATTGTAATAGCATTGATTTCTCTGTAATCAATGCATGGCCTCATGGATCCATCTTTCTTCTTTACAAACAAGACTGGGGCTCCCCATGGAGAATCATTAGGTAGAATAAATCCTTTGTCACTCAACTCTTCTAGTTGTTTCTTCAGCTCCATTAACTCCACAGTGTCCATTCTATAAGGGGTCTTTGATATAGGTCTTGCACTAGGAATTAAGTCAATGGAAAACTCAATTTCTCTCTTAGGAGGATGTCCAGGTAAATCCTCTGGAAACACATCAATGTATTCTTTCACTATATGCACATCTTCAATTTGAATATTTATTTCCTCATCCATAGCTATTGGGTTCTCTTCCTCTCCAAGAATTGCATTCAATAAAGCTACTGGGGGTGGGTCAAGATAAGAATCAGATGGCAAAGTCTCCGCTCCAAAGATAAGATATTCTACACCATTTTCAAAAATTTTAACTTCCTTTTTCTTACAATAAATCCTCGCATCAATATTTGATAGCCAATCCATATCGAGAATTATATCAAATTCAGTCATGGTTATGATGATAAGGCTAGCAACTAAAGCTCGTTTTGGTGTTTGGAGGGGGACTAGTCTACATGCCTTTGTTGCAATGATACATCCCATGAGAGTTTGACTGATAACTCCTTTCTTAAATAAAATTGGACATATCTAATTTTCTTGGAAAATTGAGAGGATATAAATGAATGCGATGATCCAGAATCAAATAAAGTGTTGGCTAAGTTTGAGGAAACAATTAAAGTACCTACCACCACGTCACTAGGAACTTCAACCCCCGCAGTTGTAATCGCATAGGATCTCCCTTTCTCTCTTGTATTTTTATGAGGAATGTTTCCTTGGCTCTTAGGACACTCATTTTCATAGTGTCCCATATCTCTGCAATTGTAGCATTGAACATCATTGAATTGTTTCTTCCCCTTGCATTCATCAGATCGATGACCCTTTTCTCTGCAGTTATAGCAGACTCCCTTGCCTTTCAAGCATTTACCAGGATGATTCTTTCCACAGTTCTTGCATAATAGGAAACTATTCATTCCATTGATCTTCTTTGGTGCCTCTCCTTTTCCTTTGTTATCATAATGCCGCTTCTTATCTTGGTTTCCTTTGAAAAAATTTGATCTAGAAAATTCCTTCTCTATTTTGATGGCACTTGATACAATTTCATCATATGATGAAAATGATTGAGAAGCCAGTGCCCTTCGAATACTTGGCTTAAGACCTTCAAAGAAATGATCAATATTGTCCACTAAGTCACGAATGTAATCCACGACATACCTGGCTAGCCTTGTGAAGGTAGCCTCATACTCTGCAACACTGTCTTCTTCCCTTTGTTTCAAGCCAAGGAATTTATTCTTCATTTCAGTTCATTGCTCACGAGGAAAATATTTTTCTAAGAATATTTCCTTAAAATTCCTCCATTCCATATCCTCTACCTCTTCTTCCTCCGTGGTATTTTGAATCAAGGACCACCATTAATCAGTGTCACCCTTGAGACAATATACTGCCAATACTACCTTTTCATTTTCATTGCATCTTAACGCCATGAATATCTTTTCAAGGGACTTGATCCATTACTCAACAACCATTGGATTAGTATCCCCACTGAAATATGGGGGCTTCTACCGCATGAAATGATCCAACACAGGTGTTGAATGGATATTCGTTACAACTTGAGTAAGTTGTCCTAATATATTCATGATATGATCTGCTCCAACGTTGACTGTGTTAACTTACTCAGTAGGGAGATCCCTACCTTGCCCACGAGTAATGATTCCCATTCTTACATTAGACACCATTTCTAAATAATGGGATACACTAGATTATTTTATGAATCTCAAATAGAAAATCACTCAACATAGATTGAAATTCTATGCATAGCTAATCTTATAAATATGGTTCCTTTAAGGAAAAATTTACATTAACTCCTTCATAATGGATTGTAAAGAAAACATGAATTATCCTAAGCATATCCCCCAGGAGTTTTGTAACCAATATTGTAGCAAGGCCCGTTGTCATGCACCAGTTCCCGTTCGAGTCTAGCTCAAAGCGGTGTTTTCGGGTTTTACCCCTAGATACATTTGTGCCAGAGACGCCTCTACCAGCTCGTATCCAAACAGGGATATAATGCTTAAAATATCCACATAATCTATTCCTTACCAAAATACTAGGACGTTCTTGTATGTTAATCCTTAGATACTACCTTAGGGATTTGTTCCATACTATACATCTCCACTTTCCAGGTTTTCTACTAAAATTCCTCTGATACCAACTGTAACACCCCAACCCCTCTAGGCTGGAGCCGGTGCATTACTTGTGATATTGGCATGGTTAGAAGGAATGAAAATCCTGAAGGAACAATCAGTTTAGTAGTCTTGAAGAAACTAGATACATAGATGTAACTCAAATTACATTGGAAAAGGTTACAAAATACAATACATAACAAAAACTAAAATCTACATCCACAAGAACTCAAAAGAAGACATTCTCTTCATCACCTGTAGAAGGTAGACAATGAAAGGGGTGAGCTCAAATGCTCAGTAAGGGTTACAAATAGTGGAATATTGAGTACAATAATAAGTGAATCACAAATAATCTGACATAATCAATATGGCTTAGTGAATAAATGAATAACTAACCATTAATAACTAAAAACGAAACTGTATCCATAGATTTTGTCATAGTGAAAACCTCATGGATAATAATAATAACTGATAATGAATAAAGAGAATGTTTATTAATTGGACATCATGTATCTGGCACATGAAACCATAATACCGTAAAAATGGTTTAGTTCTGTGGGTAGAAACCCGTCTGATTTTTGGAAACAAAATCGAAGGGTTTGTCGCCATATTGTTTTGTCTCATGAGACCTATCGATGCATCGAGGGGCTATAGCAGGCCCCACCCACCACTTCATTCCAAAGCATTCTTTATACATTGATTCAATACAAGAGTAATATGCCCTTTCAATATCCGTATAGAGCAGAGTATACTGATTCATCAATATTTCCATAATTAAAATAACTTTCCAAATAATCACCGTATGTAAAATGGTATATGGTTTAGACAAAAAACATATCCATGACATGAGATTATGGATATCCACTATATATACTAAATCTGGGTGTCTCCCAGCTGACGTGTCGACTCCACAATCACCCACGTCACTTAATTCACCTTTCCAATTACCATTTAACCCCCTATTTCTATTCAAAGACCCGTTGTACCCTACGCAACTCGACTACTACCTACGCCTTACCACGACCCCTCTTCCCGCTTAGGGTTTCCTTCTTCCTTCGTCTTCTGCTGCGCTTATCCATCGATCGCCATCGTGTTCCTCCCACAAAAAACTCAATCTAGATCCATTTCAGATCCTCTGCAATGAGAAACTCCACCTTCAGCTCTTCGACGTTCGGGTTGTCTGCTCCTCCTAGGGTTCCCACACCCTCGACCGCGTTGCGATTATCCTATTTCATGGATTTCAGATCCTTTGCAGACATTGTTGTCGGAATAAATACTCGGTGGATTAATCATGGAGAGTCTATGGAATTGCGCATCGAGCCGTGGAAGAATTGACAATGAGGTATCGCCTCCCACCTCCCGCCTCTTCCGTCCCTCCTTCCTCCACACTCCTTCAGCATCCGAAGCCCTGCCTACCCTCCCATTCCCCCGTTATTGATCCATATTTCATAAATCGTAACCTCATCCAATTTAATCTTCTCCAACCTCTTATTTCCAACTTGTATTTGAATTTTTTTCGACCAAAAAAATAGCAACTCCTTTGATGTCTTCACGAGTACCCAGTAAATTCCATTCCCTTTTGGTATTGGAGTCATGCAATTCGATGGTGGAGGAATTAGATTCACGATTAATGGTGTGGAAATACTGCTACCATTGTTGCAGACATTCATGTAGTCTAAATGTTTTTGTAGCTGCTAACAAGTATACTGATGAGCAGGATAAATGTGAGTAATCTTTATACTATTTGGAGTTGCAATGATCAGTTCATCTTACTAGCTCTCCTACCAAATTATCTTTTTTTTTCACTCTATTGATTACTGCTTATTTCAATGAATGATGGTTGGATGAGGTTGCTGATTATTTCTGAATTTGTTGAACTACATGTTCATGAGGGTTAAATTATGAAATTAAAGATAATGTTGGAGTTTAAAGAAAGAATACAATCTCATCAAAGGGTAACCATTTTGATTTAGTTGAATTCTTAAGTGGATTTATTATCTAAAAGCTAATGTTGGTCACTTTTAGTTATTTTTTTTATGAAACTAACTAAGATTCTTTGGTGTTACTTTTATTTTTTTAAGTTATTTATTTTATGAAACTAACTCAGACGCTTTGGTGTTACTTTTATTTTTTTAATATAATCTGATTATTTGAGTATGTGCATGTGTGATGGTGATTTGTGATTCATCCAGTTTGATTTATTTATTTCAATTTATTGTCTTCATCGTGATTCCTTTATGCAGACAATGGTTTTTCTGAAATCCTCTTCGTAATCATGAAAATACGAATTTGCATTCGGATTCAAGATCGAGTGGACCTTTCAGCACTGGCGGCTCATCTTCATCGAGTAGGTTTGTTGTTTCTTGAATTAGATCTGGTTGAATGAAAATTATTTTTTTGGATCCAGGTTCTTAGGTTACGATTTCAATTTTGGTTTCGACTAAAATGTGGGCAGATCGTCTTCAAACTGTACGCTCACATCCGGTTTCCATTTGAGTGTGAAGTCTATTCATTTTTTTCATAATGTGAAATATTATTAATTTTTTTAATGTTATATATATTGATTATCAATGTCCACTATGCATAATATGGTTACATTGCACACATTGACTATTAAATATAAAGAAAACCATTACAAACATGCATTTCCCATCAACCTCTAAAGATGCAATGTTTTAGATGATATTACAAATGAAGGAACGCCAAAAAAATTGTGAGTTCTCTATTATGTTCACTTTAAAATTCTACATTTATGATATTTATTTTAGTATATATATACTTTATAGCTAACACAATAACAGTTTTGAAATATATTGGGAATTATTCAATTACATCTATTCATCTCTCTTGTACTCCGATAAGTGGACTGTTGCCAACAAATGGCATCACACATGGAGACACACACATTCCATTAACACCATTACCTATCGGTTGTTAGTTATGTCTAATTTTCCTGTCTAATGCTATATACTTATAACTACATTATAGACTAACACAAATTAGTCATATCGAATATATTTTATGTTGACAGTGCCTTCAGGATCGGTAGCCGAGACAACAATCTCTACAGGATCAAAAAGCAAAGAAAACATGCCTATGGATAATCTCTACCTCCATTATGTAAGTATGATGACAATGTGCTTCTAAATAACTTGTATATTTTAGTTGAATTTCCATTTTTTGAATGACTTGTAGATTTGAAGCTCATATCTGTGTTTTCATTTGCACTCTCAGATCGATTGCAGATTGTAATTGTTCTTAACTATTTTGTTTATGCATTTCCTATTTAAAAGGAATGTGCAATTTCAGATTCCAAATGCCAAGGATTCCTCAGGTTTAATGAGTTTGTTATAGTGATGCAGGTTGCACCATGGTTCCTTAAATGCATTATTCTTATTTCACTTTATTTAATGGTTAATGCATACCTAGGTTGTATACTATATGTTTCAACCAGCAGATTACTTTGGCATAAGGAGGATATGAATTGACGTCAAATCTCTTCAGGTTTGCAGGCAAGAAAATTAATTTTTCTCAAATTTTTCCTTTCAATCAGAATTGTTGTATTATCATTGATGAATTAAGGGTTATAACATTTTTCTCTAAAAATTTAAGTTAGACACATAATGAATTTGCTTAATCTATATATATACTAATCGGAGGTATTCTCCACTGCCACATGTCAGAATACCAGGCCTCCACAATAGTTTTTCATCAGTATGCATGTCATTTTCAGGTTTACATATAGCTACAACAAAATTGGCACTACTGTGACTTAGGAAACATTTTTGAACAAAAATATTAATATTTACATAACTTATTGGAATTATAGAACTATCAAGATTCAATTACACTGGATCATATCATACAACCCAGGTATGCCTATATTATTTTATTCAATGCATAACTTCTTATGTCTCTTAGTTTCATAATCTACTATTTCTTAGTTTTAGATATCATGTATCTCTTTATAATAGCTGTATAAATCCGAGCAATTATTCATTTAGTCAGTTTGGTGTCTTCCTTCACAATGTTGTATAAAGATGTGAAATTATATACCCTTTTAGGTTTTTAATTTAACTCAATTCATATGAAATTTGACAAGTCAGTGGATATGTAGAATGATGCAATGTTGTATATTTGTGGGTCCTGTCTAAGAGTTGCTATACATACTAGGATTGTTCTCATCCCAACATATCGATGAACCTAAATAATGATGAATGTACATGGGCTGATGGAATGAATGCCTTCAATTTACAAGCATGGAGAAGAAACTTAATAGATGTGTATCATTTCTGTCTCAGCGAGGATTGATGTAGGTATTTTTTTCCCAGTGAGGATTGATGCAATGTTTTCCAATTTCTCATACTTAGTGTTTTAACAGATTGTTTTATAAATATTTATGGATTTCTTATTAAAGTGTTTCCCTATTACTCATACACATTATGTATTCTTATTTTTAAATATTACTGTAACTGCAGGTAAACATATTTCTTGATTGTGTATGACCTCAGGTCAATTTATCATGAAATTTTTTCATATTGGTCATCAAGAATTTAACTTCAAAATGTTATTAGTTACTTCTACTAAATCTGACATGACATGATTTAGAGAAGTGTGTCTTTTTTTTACGGTAGTGGATCATAAATTTTAATTCCGTACTGGATCATGTATTGTATTTCAGTATCTCATTATTTTTTAGAGTAGTGGAATGTGTTTTTTCTTTGACCAGTGGCTCATGAATTTTTTTACTGCTCTATATGTGATTCATAAGTATTCAATTTCCGATGACGTGAATTTGGTAGAGAAACTGATGCTGAAATATGATTCAAGGTGTATAAAAAATGTGGAAAAGGAAACTTCATTATTCAAATGTGCCATGCACAAAAACATTATTAATTTTCCTGATCCCACTCGATCAGTTTGTTTGTTATTTTAACTGTTGTAGGGAATGCTTTTCCTGTCATCCAACATCCAGAAGTGTTGGTCCACTGTAGTAACGAAGCAATACTCTACTGCCAGTTGATAACAAACCTAAAATGATTAAAGGGGTCTGGCTCCAAATGGAAAACCATCTTCACTTAAAAAGCATTAGTTTATTTTATAGTTTTCACCCATTTGTTTGGTAATGTAAACATTCTGTTCTGTTTCCTTTATTTCAAAACAATATCTATTCTATTTGTTTGGAAATTTCAAACTGCATGTTTCATTGTTTTTGTTAATTTTTCTTATTTTAAATGTATTATACTTTATGTTTTTTATTTTTCCATATTGATAACAAATTTTCATTTATTTTCAATTATAATTTATTCTAACTTATATTGTAATGAATTCTGAGAAAATTCTACAGCTATTCCAAATAGAATAAGTGCGAAAGTGGTCATAAGGAGTCATTTTCACACTTCTTTGTTGAAGTATAAATGTCATAGGGGATTTGGAATGGCTTTGGTGGGTTCACAGGTCTCCCATATTAGAATCAGCGGGAGCCCCAGTTTTTTAACTGTTGGTTTTAAGGGTCCAACAATAACAGCTTTGAAAGGTATATGAGAGCGTTCATTTTAATGGTCAGTTGTTGGTGTATCTGCATGGAAATGAAGAAGGCTCTCTTAAATGGTATGTGAGAGCATTCATCTTTATGTAGCATGACATCTCACTGAAATATTCTCTTAATTGTGTACTATTATATTCAGATTCATAAATTTCCCATCCAAAGATAATCATATTGATGCAGTGATTTTCATTTTGCATGTTTAGTTGAAATTCTTTGGAAGAATAGATGAGCATTTAACATATACTCCATCCTAATCATCCTTATCTATGCAAATGGTATACTGAAATGTGGAAATTCCACATTTGATGGAATGTGTAGAAGTAACTAATTTTTATTTTTTGCTGATTTATATATTTTGCTATTTCTGTATGTAGGGGGTGCTCTGGAACCAACAATTTTTCTATCAAGGGATGATTCAGATACCACATTGTCCCATAATCACCCTCTTCTTACCAAGGTATCTTCATTTTTCACCACATATGAAAATATAGGAGATAGATCTCATGAAGTTCCTAGAAAATCTACTATAGATGGGCCATATTTAGCTGCTATCAAGAATGGAAATCTATCTATTGATGAATTTTAAAATTATAAGAAAGATTTACAAATACAGAAGGAATTGATTGAGAAGATAAAGAAAATTCCAGTGGTGTGTGTTCCCTTTTTAATCTTTATGTGATATTTGAGTGCAACTTTTAATTCATTCTTTTTATATGTATGGTATGCCCTATGTTTGGTGGTAAAATGATTTCTACTATGTTATTTGATGACACTGTACTCTCTTGGGTCACTTTCTTTCTTGTAGTCAGTTCTATTTGTTTTAACCGTTGGGGAAATTATTATCATTTACTGCCTTGTAGTGTAAGGGGTTAGGCTTAAACTGAGAATCAGATGGCAACTAGTAGGTTGGCAGTAAAACTCCATCTTCTTCTGTAACATTACGTCCTCATGTTTCTTCAGTTATATCCACTATACAATTTCCTGGTGGGTAAATGGAAACTACTTCAACTACACATATTGTTTCCATGTGAAATCCTAAATGCAACATTGATTCTTTTCCCAATCTTGCAAACGTACACAATGTTGAAGGTATAAAACATGCTCATATAATTTCTCAAACACAATTTGATAATGAGAATCCTAATTATGCATCTGATCATTATCAAAATATAGATTCTATATGGAGTCATAAAACATGATTTCCACTTAAGTATTAATTTATGGTTTTACTAATTTCATTTCATCTTCAGGGTCATGTTTCACAGGTTCCTTTCGCAGGATCATTTAGGATGTTTAAACCTTTCCATTTTAACCAACACACTATCCTTTATATCTATTAATTTAGTACAACATGTTTAATGTAGAGCCTTTTAATTTTTTTTCCTTTGACAATGATTACAATTCCTTATAATTAGATTCCATTTTGTAAGAGCAGTTTGACTAAACTGACCAAATTAGTTACGAAATTCAACCTTAGATCTCCACACCAGCCTCCATAGTCCCAGCAAAATTAGATCTAGATAAGTCTAGGAATTGTCTTTCTATATCTATTGTTCTATTTCAATTCATATAAAAATTAGCATGATCACTTGTGAGTGCGTGCTTCTTTGTCCTTTTTCAACTGTTGTGGATTGATTTGGGGTAGGGGTTCATAGAATGGGAAGGAACTTAATAATAGTTCATGTTGGGTTTTTAGATTTATAGCATTTTCTATATCTCTTCCTCCTTGTATAAGCATGAAAGTTGTATCTTTGATTAATAGAATTTATTTCAATAAAGTCAGTATTAATTCATGGTTTCTTTCATGTATTCAATGTGAAAGGGTTTCCTCTAACTAGATTTTGGAGATATACTCATCATTATGGAACAAATAAGAATATGGTAATTTCATGATAAGTGGATCATTTTCTTCTCTAAGTTATTAGTTTCTTATAATTTTACTATGAAACACTTGTGAAACGTGTATTAGAAAACTGTATAATAAACTATGTGGAGCTTTTTAATATGACCAGGGGATGGTTTTTTAGATCATCAAAACATGTATTTTATTCTCAATGGAGGACCCTAAAAATACCAGGCACAAACTTTATTTAGAAACTGCTACATTCTTCTACATTTAATGTAATGACTTCACTTATTACATTTAACTGCCACTTTGTAACAGTATTCTACATTTTTATACATCTCACAGTCACATCAATTCATTTAATACTATATTCCCTATCATTTGATCTAATTGCAATTTATGTCTGTCATCTGTATTGTAGTATAGTGCAATAACTAATTAATTTCAGTAGTTTTGATAACATTATATTAGTATTTCCCATTCAATTATCTCTTCAATATAGAACTAGAAGTGAAGTATGCCTACAACACTTTGGCCGACATCTCCACCTGTTATGGTACTTTGCTACATTTTGGTGATATGTACTTGATAATGGGCCATTCATCTTTCTATGTGGTTTTTATGAGCAGAAATTTCAGTGTCTCCACTTGGTACTGCACCCAATTCTCAGGCTCCCGAAGCCATGAGTACCGATTCCTGGTCGCCTGCTGGTATGGATTCATCTCATCAGCATGAAATAAATGTACCTGAACCAACTGATTGTGTTTTACTATTAATTTTATTGTAGGAAATTTCAGCTCCCCACTTGGGTCAAGCGGCACCAGGACACAACACCATGGGACTGCAGTTTGGCAGGAGCTCTGGCACAGCTTTAAAGAAGGATGGAAAACCAGGAGTGGCAGTGACATAAACTTATCTTTTCATATCAATATTGTACTGAAACATTATTTCATATTGCGTTGGGATGGTGATTCTATTATGCATTGGTTATAACCCACCAGCAGTTGGGTTTTCTGATTTATGAAACCAAAAGAATGATTTAATTGCATGGTAATTGATAATCAAGCATTATTCAGTTATTTTAAACATTGTTTCGTAATTTTCCTTTCCTCTATATAGTCTATACTGTTAATAGATTATGTAGATATTATTAACATGTTTTCTTCACGTTTTTTATGAAACTTTTGTTTCTTTCAATGAATTATCTCCACTAAATTTAGGTTACTAATTACTAGCCATTGTACAGCTAACAACTTTCCCAGTTTTTTTTATTTTTCCAAAATATTTTATTGCCTCTATAAAAGCAGTGAACCATATCGTCATGAGAATGCATGAACTAAGAATTTTGTTTTATCACAGTGAAAATGCATAGGAGAGTACTAGTTTAATATAAATATAATTTCAAATGAAAATTGATCTCAAATGGGCAGTAGGTACACCACATAAGGATTATTAGGTGCACAATACAAAGATAGTCACAACGAAAACGGCAGCTGAGACAAAGTCCCTTACCACAATGTAATCGGTCGAACCGTATGACCAGAACTTAATAAACATCAAGTGAATCATTTAATAACATGAATATAAATATAATAATGTTATTATATATCAAATGGAAGTACACATATACCAAATATAAGGAATAATTGGCGAACAATGGAAATCTCACAGAAATGAAAGTGAGATGAGAAACCCCTTAACTTAACTCCAAATGTGTTCTGTTCTTGTACTTAAGCTCCTGGAATATAAAATTGTACTTGTTAATAAATTATTTCAGAACCTATTAGACATGTATTTAGTTTACCATAATTTTTTTTGGTTCATTTATGTCTTTATTGATAAGTTATTATATTGAATTTCGTCGTTCTGGAGTGTTCGTTTCCTTTATTTTCATATTCGGTTCACTTGTTTTTAAGTAATGAAGTTTATGTGGAATGGTTATGAATCTCCAGGATTGGAATTATATATTATTAATGAACATAGAGAATTGATAATGGTCATTTATATCATTTTGTTACATGGAATGAGGATGAATCATTAGATGACCACCACTTCGATTATTTGGCGATATTTGGAATATTATGAACTAGTTTTGTCATATAACTTAATTATATGTACATATTCTGGTTCTTGAATATTAATTAGGTTATAACATATATATTATAGTCTGTTTCAACCATGAATATGGTTTCATGACCAGTAATTGAGATGAAATTGAAGAATGAAACTTTGTCGTCCACAAAGGTTATAAATCGGAATCTCATGGACGTCGATTTTGTTTATAAAATAAAAGGGAGGGAGTAAGAATATTTATGGTGGTTATTCCATTAACATGATATAAATCCAGTATATATATGTTACTGGAGTTATCATGATCATTTTTATAGAGGAGGTGAGGAGAGGATAGCAAAAGAAGATAAATTGAAATGAAACCAAATGAAAAAGAAGGGTGCTTTACCTCTTGAAATAACCTCCTTGAGAAACTCCTTAAGGGAAGGAGTTTTGGTCTTTTGGGAAGACCAGAAGCTTGTTGGACGTGGGGAGAGACTAGGGAAGGGTAATTGGGCAGAACTTTGAGGAGCTTCAAGGCTTAGAGTAGTGAAGAGAAGAGGTAGTGGTGGGGGGTTTTTATAGTGGAGAAGAGGGGTACTTTGTGAATATTTAATTCATTATTTTATTATTTCTCACAAGACAACCAATAGTATTGTTTCATGTGAACCCTAATAGTAATAATGGCATGTGAGTTCGAACCAATTGGTCTTACATCATACTTGCATCACCTGTGATGCAGTAAATCATGTATTTAGCATTTATCGTATTTTATCGTATTTTACTATTCATAAAAAATTCTTGAATTTCAGAAAAATCCCAAAAATTCACCCCTACCATTTTTTGACGTGTAGAATTAAAAAGTGAAATACATTTTTCAAAAATAATTTTCTAAATATTATTAATTTAATTTTTAAATAAGGTCATAGTTAATTCGAAAAATAACAATCTTGAAGTGCAATTAGTTTTATGTGACATTAAAAAATTAATTAAGATCCCATTATAATATTGCCTTAAGAAAATAAAATAATAATATTATTTACTATTCAAGGGGCATATTACTATTCATATTACTATTCATAAGGGTATGTTACTATTCCCCAAAAATCAAGTTTGTTCTATCAGACTCCAAATGACTTACTGAACACAACTCTAGATGACCATTTTTCGAAATTCAAAACATAAAAGAGGCAAAGTTGTGTTTATAAAATTGTATTCTATATTTATTTTTAAAACCTTGGGGAGTTACACGGTTTGTTATACCTTCCCTCATCTTGGTGAAGGTAGGTCATGACACAAAGCAACCCGATAATGATATTGATGTCTATTTTGATCCATTGATAAAAGATATGGAATTGATATGGGATACAAGTTTTATAATGTATGATGCTCATAGAAGTGAAGGATTCAAATTGAGGACCATGTTGTACGAGACGATAAATGGATTCCCCTCTTATGGAAATTTATCATGATATAACATTAAAGGAATGTTGGCATGTCCCATTTGTGAAAAATGCACATACTCAGTTCAGTTGAAGCATTCCTCGAAGACTGAGTTTTTAGGACATCACAATTTTTTACATCGATGGCCTAAATACTGATCCTGGACAACAAAATTCAATGGGATTATCAAAAAAGGAACAACACCGTCTCTAGTAACGGGTGATCAACTATACAATAACGTAAAAGATATTGACACTATTTTTGATAAACCATTTTTGAAAAAACTTACAAAATCAGGTTGGAAGAAGTGATAAATTTTCTTTGAATTATCGTGTTGGAATTGTTTGTATTCCAGAATTTTTTTTTGATGTCATGCATGTAGAAAAAATGTATTTGATAATGTTATTGGCACGTTACTAAATGTTCCAGAATAAAATAATGATGAAATCAAGGCTAGGCTGTAATTGATTGAAATTGGGATAAGGTAATAGTTGGCACCGATGAAGGGTAAAATGTGGACTTTTCTTAATCCAATATCTTACACTCTATCCAGATAGAAAAATTGCAATTTTTCCTTTTCCTTAATAGTGTAAAAGTTCCATAGGGGTATTCATAAAATATCAAGAATATCATTTCAATGGCTAAATTTAAAGTTACAAGTACTAATATCATATGACCTCCATGTTTTGATTCAAGATTTGATGCATGTTGCATTCCATTTCATTTTGCCTCAAAATGTATGACATACATTAAACAGACTTTTCTTCTTTTTTAAATCCATAAAAAGTAAATTTATAGACCCAAAAAAGTTTCCAATCATTAATAAGAAGGTTATAGTCATATTATGTGAATTAGAGATGTTCTTACCACCATCATTTATTAATATAATGGTCCACTTAATGGTTCACTTGGTTAGAGAGGTTAAACTATATTGGCTTGTCCATTATAGATGGATGTACCCCATTGAACGGTATATGAAGATTTTGAAAGGGTATTTCAAGAATCAAAGTCATCCAGAAGGTTTTATTGCATAATGATATATTTTTGAAGAATCTATTGAATTATGTACTGATTACCTATTAGATATTGACAACATCGGTCTCCTAATGTCTCATCACAACAAAAACCTTATGGGCAAATGGATTTCTAGAATAGATGTTACAATTACCTTGATAGAACAATATCAAGCACAAATTTACATTTTACATAATAGTGAATATGTTGATCCATACATTGAATCCCATAAATAAATTCTTAGAGATTTGAATTCATCAAGTACTGAAGGATGGATATCAAATACACATAATCAATAGTTTATAGGATGGTTTCAAGATCAAATTTATAAAGAGTTATCTAAAAATATGAATTCAATTTCCAAATGACTTTAATGGCTATCCAGGGGACCAAATTCAAATATTATATCTTACACTGGTTTTGTAATCAATGGTTATGAGTTCTATACAAAAGAATATGATGACTACAATATGATGCAAAATAGCGGTGTTATGCTTGTAGAGAAAGCAATGCACATAACTGGTTCTAAGGATAGAAATCCTATTTATGAAAATATGTCATATTTTGGAATTATCAAATAGACATATGAGTTGGATTATACAAAATTTAAAGTACCAATTTTCTGTTGCAAATGGGTTGACAATATGAGTGTAGTGAAAATTGAAGAAATGGGCTTAATAAAGGTGAATTTCAGAGTGTAAGGAAAAAACATTAGCTATTCATAATGGCATCACAAACAGTTCAATTATTTTATGTCTCATATCCAATAAATAAGAATTGGTCAATTCTCCTACTGGAGACTAAAATAAATGTCGGGTCAGATGAAAATCCAATCGAGGATGACTCTTTCATTGGGTGATCACAATCAATTCATTCTGGTCCTAATGTAGAAAATGTATTTTATGTTATAGGGGGCCAAAAAGAGGGTATTTGGATTCTCGATAGAGGAAACGAATCCCTAAAACCTTTAAAAAAATAAATAGATTTTTATGAGAAGGTAAAAGTTGATTTAATTTTCATTATTTCTTACAGAGTTCGTTTATTTTAGAAGATTTCTATCCATATTTCATACCTTTGTAGGAAGAGAAATGATGATGTCTCTGCTCAATCACAGAGTTAATCTTGATGTGTGCACAATAAAATAATTGTCTATAGAATTAATGTATTATTTCATATTTATTTTTAATTTATTTATTTTTAGTATTACTCACATAATAATTTTTTTCTTATACAGGTGAATTCTTTTGTTCGAGTTGGGGTGGCTTATCCATCTTTCATGCCTTTTTTCATCAAAAGTTACATATAATTCTTCTTCCTAAAAACCTTTTCACCCCAAAAGTGTTACATTTATCACTTCCATTCAAGTTCCCTATACTAGTCAATCACAAAGGTAATCTTGATGTTTTTATAGTAAAATAATTGTCTATAAAATTAATGCATTGTTTCATATTTATGTTTTATTTAGTTATTTTTAGTATTACTCATATAATAATTATTTTATTATACAGGTGGATTATTTTGTTTGAGTTGGGGTGGTGTGTTCGAAGCTGCTCATGCTCATGAGAGATTATATTTCGATCCTGCAAATGAGATAACAAAAATAAGGAAATTCATCAAAAATGTATACAACCATCATAAAAAGGTGAATCCATACTAATTATTTAATTAATTTTGTCATCATTTTATCTACTATTTGTAAGTTAATTTCCTTATAATTTTTATCTAATACTTATTTAGTTTTTTTTTTCAAATATCTTTTGGGAATTCATATTGACTTGATGTTCTTAGTAGGAAAACCTTTCTTGTTGAAATATAGAAGAGTAGATGAATCTCATGAGGCCACTATGATGAATTCTCGTGATATAATGGGCACATGATCTTCCTTTACTCTTTTGATTTTCAATAATGAGAAAGGGTTTTCAGGTAAGAACATCAAGTCAATATACAGTGTTGGCATTTTGGAAAATAAAGGCAATGGAAATCATTATAACATTTGTAGTTAGGACTGTTTTTATACTTTGGGACATGTAGAAATCAAACACACCTCAATCTGAAACACGATGTGACCAGTATGACTCTAAGTTCTTCTTTTTATTTAAAACTGACATTAATTTTAGTAAAAAAGACAACAAACACACTCAAAACTGAGAAAAAATATTCATATTGTTTTGATAATTTGGAAAAATTATCCATAAGTAATTTGTGACATGTAGGAATCAAACACACCTCAATCCGATACATGATGTGCCTGACTTGACTCAATGTATCTGTTATTAGTTTAAAATCGACATTTTATTTCAAAAAGTGTCACAAACTGAAAACCAATCAAACATGCTCAGATTTTCTTGATAATTTATGACAAAAATTTTTAAGTCATTTTTGACATGTAGGAATCAGTCTCATGTAAAAATGATACACGATGTTATTGATATGAGTCAAAGTGCGTGATTCTAGTTTAAAATTACATTTTAGTAAAAAATACAAGTGACATACTCAAACCAAGCATAAACATTTATATTGTTTTAATACTTTAGTAATATTATCCATAAGTCATTTGTGACATGTATGAATCAACCTCACCTCAATCTGACGCACATTGTGATCGATATGACTCAAAGTGCATATTTTTATTTAAAATTGACATCAATTTTAGTAAAATGGAAACTGACAGAAAACCAAGAAAATGTATTTATATTTTTTTGATAATTTATGGAAATGATCCATAAGTCATTTTTGACATGTAGAAATCATCCTCACCTTAATCTGATACATGATGTTCCCGATACGACTCAAAGTGTCTGTTATCAGTTTAAAATTGACATTTTAGTTCAAAAAGTATCATTCATTGAAAAATGATCA
The DNA here is from genome assembly GCA_963277665.1 of Viscum album. NCBI lineage: Eukaryota > Viridiplantae > Streptophyta > Magnoliopsida > Santalales > Viscaceae > Viscum > Viscum album. The sequence goes on along the minus strand of OY728139.1, from coordinate 111,395,527 downwards.
AACACACTCAGATTTTATTTACAATTTATAAAATCAATTAATAATTCATTTTTTGACAATTAGGAATCAGTCTCACATCAAACCGATACACGGTGTGATTGGTATGAGTCAAAGTGCGTGTTTCTAGTTTTAAATGACATTTTAGTAAAAAAGACAAGTGATGTACTCAAAAATAAGAAAGCATATTCAGATTGTTTTGATACTTTAGTAAAAAAATCCATATGTTATTTGATATGTGTAGGAATCAGCTGCACCTCAATCCGATGCACGGTGTGACCGGTATGACTCCAAGTGTGTCTTTTTATTTTAAATTGACATCAATTTTAGTAAAATGGACAAATGAACTACTCAAGATAGATCAAATGAATTCATATTGTTTTGAAACTTTATGAAAATGATACATAATTCATTTATGAGGTGTATGAATCAGCCTCACCTCAATATGATATACCATGTTCTCAGTATGAATCAAACTGTCTGTTATCAGTTTAAAATCGATATTTTAGTTCAAAAAGTGTTAATCACTAAAAATCGATCAAACATGATAGTATTTTCTTGATAATTTATAAAAAATATTCATAAGTAATTTGTGACTTATATTAATTGGTCTCATGTCAAACTGATACACGATGTAACCCGTATGATTAAAAGTGTGTGTTTCTAGTTTAAAATGACATTTTAGTAAAAAAGAAAAGTAACATACTTAAAACTATGAAAAAACATTCATATTGTTATGATAATTTATTAAAATGATCCATAAGTCATTTTAGACATGTAGGAATAATCCACACAACAATATTATGCACGCTGTGACCGATATGACTCTAAATGCGTCTTTTTATTTTAAATTGACATCAATTTTAGTAAAATGGACAAATGACCTACTCAAAGCTAATAAAAAACATTCATATTATTTTGATACTCTATATAAATTATCCATAATCCATTTTTTACATGTATGAATCATCCTCACCTCAATCTGATATACGATGTGCCCGATATGACTGAATGTGTCTGTTATCAGTTTAAAATTGACATTTTAGTTAAAAAACTTTCACTCACTGAAAACTGATCAAACAAGCTCAGATTTTATTGACAATTTAGGAAAACAATTCTCAATTTATTTTTGACTTGTAGGAATCAATATCACATCAAACCGATACACGATGTGATCGGTATGAGTCAAAGTGCGTGTTTTTAGTTTTATATGACATTTTAGTAAAAAATAAAAATATCATACTCAAAACTAAGAAAATAAATTCGCATTGTTTTAATACTTTAATAAAATGATCCATAAGTCATTTGAGAGGTATAATAATTATCTTCACCTCAATCCAATGCACAATGTGACCTGTATGACTCCAAGTTCATCTTTTTATTTAAAATTGACATAAATTTTAATAAAATGGACAATTGAACTACTCAAAACCAATCAAAATAATTGATATTATTTTGATAATTTAATAAAATAATCCTTAAGTCATTTTTTATGTGTAGGAATAATTTTCACCTCAATCCAATACATGATGTTCCTGACATGACACAAAGTGTCTGTTATTAGTTTAAAACAATCATTTTAGTTCCAAATGTGTCACTCATTGAAAAATGATAAAAACACTCTATTTTTTTTTATAATTTAGGAAAATTATTCATAAGTAATTTGTGATGTGTAGGAATTAGTCTCACATCAAATCGATATACGATGTGATCGGTATGAGTCAAAGTGGATGTTTTCATTTTAAAATGACATTTTATTAATAAAAAAACAAGCGATGTACTCAAAACCAAGAAAAAATATTCTTATTATTTTGATACTTAATAAAAATTATTCATAAGTAATTTTAGATGTGTAGGAATCGGCCTCACCAAAATCAAATGCACAGTGTGACCATTATGACTCAAAGTGCATCTTTTTATTTAAAATTAACATCAATTTTAGTAAAATGGACAACTGACCTACTCAAAACTGAGAAAACACATTCGTATTGTTATGATACTTTATGGAAATAATCCACAAGTCATTTTTTGATGTTTTGGAATTATCCAAACCTCAATATGATACACGATGAACCCGATATGACTCAAAGTGTCCATTATTAGTTTAAAATCAACATTTTAGTTCAAAAAGTGTCACTCACTAAAAAATGATCAAACATGATCATATTTTCTTGATAATTTAGGAAAATTATTCATAATAAATTTTTGATGTGTAGTAATTAGTATCACATAAAACTAATACATGATGCGATTAGTATGAGTCAAAGTGTGTGTTTTAAGTTTAAAATGATATATTAGTAAAATAAAAAAGTGACGTACTCAAAACCAAGAAAACACATTCATATTCTTTTGATAATTTATAAAAATTGTCCATAAGTAATTTAAGACATGTATTAATCATCCTTAACTCATTCTGATTCATGGTGTGACCAGTATGACTCCAAGTGCATCTTTTTATTTAAAATTGATATCAATTTTAGTAAAATGGACAATTGAGCTACTCAAAACAAATAAAACACATTCAGATTATTTTGATACATTAAAAAAATTATCCATAAGTCATTTTTTATGTGTATCAATCATTCAAACCTATATATGATACACGAAGTGTTTGATATGACTCAAAGTCTCCATTATTAGTTTAAAATCGACATTTTAGTTCAAAAAGTGTCACTCAGTGAAAACTGATCAAACGTGCTTGGATTTTCTTGATAATTTAGGAAAATGATTCCTAATTCATTTTTTATATGTAGGAATTGGTATCACATCAAACCAATATACTATGTGATCATAATTATTCAAAGTACATGTTTCCAGTTTAAAATGAAATTTTAGTAAAAAAGATAAGTGACACATTGAAAACTAAGAAAAAACATTTAGATTCTTTTCATACTTTAGGCCAATTATCCATAATTCATTTGAGATTTTTAAGAATAATACTCACTACAATCTGATGCATGGTGTGATATATATGACTCCAAGTGCATCTTTTTATTTAAAATTAACATCAATTTTAGTAAAATGGGCAACTGACCTACTCAAAACTGAGAAAATGCATTTAGATTGTTTTGATACTTTAAAAAAATGATCAATAAGTCATTTGTGATGTGTATGAATTATCTTAACCTCAATCTGATAAACTATGTGCTTGGTATGACTCAAAGTGTCTATTATCTGTTTTAAATCAACATTTTAGTTCAAAAAGTGTCACTCACGCAACCATTAGGTTGCACCTGTGGAGCCTTTTTATATACTTATTTAATTAATTTTCATTTATATAATTCCTGAATATAAATATGAAATGGTTTGATGTATAAGAATCAACCACAACTTAATCCGATACACAATGCTCCCGTAATGACTTAAAGTTTAGTTTAAAACTAACACTTTATGTTAATTTATTTGTTTATATTATTACTAAAGTAAGAATTGTTTTATTCTACAGGTGAATTAATTTTCTGTAGTAGGGGTGGTTTATTCATAAAAAGTGTGAGTTGGGGTTATGATCAATAGAAAAAAAACTTTTATGTTTTTGAATTTGTGTAATAATTTTTACTTATGTAATCATATAAACCAATGTTTGAAATGTCTATAATATAATATATATTTTTCTTGTATTTGTGTTGTAAATTTCATTTCATTTAAATTATGTATTGTTACATGATTTTATTGATATTTTGTGATGTTTATGGTGTTGTGGAGTGCTGTTATAGCACATTTCATTGGTGTTGTAGTGTGCTGTTACAACACATTGCAGTATGCCCCTTTATCAACACTTTTGAAAGCACTGATAAGTGAGTCTGTTATGAGCGTTGATAAATTCCTCCTTTATCAATTATTTTAAAAGAACTGATAAATGTTTCCTTTATTAGTAATTTTAAAAACACTGATAAAGGTACCCTTTATCGGCACTAAATAAAAGCACTAATAAAGGGGTCCTTTATCAGTGCTAAAAAAGGCAGATAAAGGAGTCCTTTATCAGTAGTTTTTTAGAACTATTAAAATTCCCCTTTATTAGTTTTTTTATCATTGATAAACTACATGGTCTTTTAATCTCACTCTGGTAGTCAACGCTTCTCTAGCGCTGATAAAGGTCATTTTTAGCATTGTTAAATGCTTATTTTATAGCATTGACCATAACTATTCTTCTATAAACCATGGTACTTGATTTTGTATTCCTCCACCCCATAATTCCCTGCTTGTGCTATGGTTTATTTTTGATCCTTGTTGGGATACTTGTTCCTTCATCGATGTTTTGGGAGCGACCTTTTTTTTTCTCCCACCATACATGAAGACTTCTATTGATGATAATCAACTTTGGTTAAGAATTGGTTATACCCTTTAGCTTCATTCCCTTTGAATTGTTTTAGAACTTATGTCATGTTGGTTGGAATAGGTTCTAGGATTCATTGGTGTTTGAGGAGTTTTGGTTGGTGTGCAAAAATTATTTGAGTGATGATACCCTTGATGAACATTGACATTGACGTTGACAACCTTAAAGTAGGAAGTTCCGCACCTTTTATGGATCTCATTTACAAATGTTGTATTGATATAATTATTTTTATGGCATACCTTATTTATCATGCTTGATTGTGATTGTATATTGGTTTTTGTGTAGCCTATGAGACACATTATGATATTTAATTCCATGATTATTTCTAGAGTAGCTTGTTTCCAAGTTTGATTATGATCACATGTTGTCATGTGTTACTAAATTATTATCAGGATGTGATTTTATTCTTTCCTAGTATGAACTACCTTATTATTTGTGTTACCATGCCTTATAGGGTTTAATTATTACTTGAGATATGTGGACCATTGTGTGATGGTTATCTATTATGGAGGGAGTGCGTATGACTTATGAAGATGATGATGATGGACCTGAGCATAGGGTAGGGGCATGAAATTTTGGTGACTTGAACCGAGGTAGTGTGTTATGGGTGTGATGGCATAGAGGCCTGACCTGAGGTATAGATGGGGTACAACAACCTGGAGTCCTAAACCATGACGGATCCGAGATATGAGAGTATAGGGGTACGATCTAACTCGATGCCCTGAGACTACTAGAAGATGTGTTTTTGATCCTAGTGTCTTGTTCTTTATCACTTACGACATCCTATGATTATACTAACAACATATAGACAAAGAAGGTATGACTGGGAGTCAGTGGAAGCTTGGTTAGCACATGTCTTCTTGATACATGTGGTATATTTGTTATGATTGTTTTTATTTATTAATATCATTTCATACACTTGTTAAACCTAAGAAAAGTTATTAAGGACTTATTGAGGGCATGCTACTGGGTTTTATTACTCACATTTTGTATGGGAATTTTTATGCGTGTGTAGACTCCATGTTTATGGATCCATGTAAGGGAAAGTGGCCTGTGGCTAATGGAAGATCAAAGGAATGTGGCATTGGTGGAAGATCAGGATGAAATTCATGGGGAAATCCATAACTATTTATTTATTTATCTGCTACATATACTCTAGATTGGCTTACCACCTTGGGATCCCATTTATCTATTCATTGTATGACATGTATACCATCTTTCAGTTTATGTATATTACTATGATTATTTATTATGTTGTTTATTTTTTTATTAGTTCTATGACATTATACCAAGGGTATAGTCTCCCCACTGATAGACTAAGATTCTTCCTACTAGTCGATAACCTCTTGCATACGGGGAGACACACATGGGGTCATGTGACCCTCTGACTCAGACTCGATGCTTCAGGTTGGGGTGTTACAAAATGGTATTAAATAATTAATTTATTTTTTTATTTTTTTAATAACCCAAGGAATGATAGAAAGGAGATAGATATGTGTTACTCAGTGTATGAGAGTTTCCATGTTCTTGGAAAACTTATGTGTAACAGAACTCTGAGTTACTGTTGATGGGATTACTCTTATAGTTTTATGAGATTTTGGGTGTGTTCATGCATCATTACTAGACATGTAAGATCACATGCCATATATATACCTGTTTTTGTTCTGCATAGTTGTTTTTAAATTTAGTGCCTTGAATTTTGTTATCTATTCGGGATAGATTCCATGTTGTGTGATATATCTCTATTGGAATTAATTAGTTGAACTTGGCATGCTGTTATGTTTTATTATATATATGATGATAATGACTAATGTGTAGGGGATGTGCAGGGATGAGAATTTGGTTATTGTTAGGAGAGTTATACCTTGGGTTATGGGTAGACTCCTAATGAAACCTTTGTGTGATCCCATATACTAGTTAGGATATAACAACCTATTTTATAATACTTACCTTTGTGTTATAGAAGGTACTTCCTCATAGAAGACTAATGGTACCACCAGATGATGAGATCCATTGTACTCTCGATGACCCTATTCTACTGCATGTTGTACAAGAGGGTGATTCATAGCATTTCCCCACACCTACTCTAGTGGTGAAGGTAATAGGCCCACACTATCCAAGAGTCCTTCCACCAAGATACATGGTCGACTATGCCATGTATTTTTAGTTTTTGTATCCTCCATAATTTCAGGGCACCGATGGACCACATGGTGATGAGGACTGGGTGGATACCATCGAGGGTATCTTTGAACTCATTGAGACATTACCAAATAGGGAGGACAAGATGGAGGAACTTATTTTTCATGGACCTAAAGGTGGTGGTGGAGCATGATGGGATAGGTTGGTCGATGTGAGGGTCTCACATGGAATGCCTTCAAAGACCTTTTATTTGGGGATTTCTTTCCTTATATGTTGAATCTTAACCATGCACATAAGTTCATGGATATAAAGTTGGGTTCCATGATAGTGTTCACCAACTATGATTGTTTAACTGAACTTCTTCACATTGCACCTCTTTTGGCTGGAAATATAGCTCATAAGTTCAGTATATTCAAGATAATACTTTATCCTAACATAAAAAAATAGGTCTGAAGCTTCAAACATGCATCATACATGAAATTTATAAATAAATCCTTAACTATTGATAAGATCTTGGAGGGGGATTAAGTAGTTGGTCCCTTTCAACCCTTCAGTTCTTAGGTGGGTGGACCTTTTACTGCTGTAGTGAGTAAATTTTATAGTAGAATTAAGAGGAATACTATGGATGCGTAGAAAAGTAGTGGTATACCGGTAGAGCATAGTTCATATTCTCCAGTTACCTCAGGATGTGATCCACAATTCTTTAACCATGGGAAGATCAAACTCTACCATAGGGCCTCCTCGACACCTCCAAGAATGTGCAGGAAATACTGAAATATGGGCCATCTCCAATAATTTTCCATAGAGATTTTTGGTTGGGATTTCATAATGGGGAAACAAATATGCGGTTAGTGAACTAGGTATTCAACTTGGGCCCTCAACAGAATACTCATACTGGTCATGCAACATAGCGATAGGGTCACTAAGCTGAGGTAGGATGTGTGTATACAGTGGATAAAACCCCAATAGATGGTGGTGATATACCATCTATTGTTCAAGGTATATTTTTGATCACCTCAACTTTATCTACTGTCTTGGTTGATACCAATGCTTCTCATTCCTTTATATCTTCCCAAGTTGTTGTTATACTTTACATACTGGTCAATTTTTCCTATGAGTTACTTTCTCTTGATACACCGTTGGGCATGAATATGGACTAACTTCAGTGATATGTAGAGTGTCCTATAGTCATTAATAATTATAGACACCTATAGGACTTTATAACACTAGAGATGATGAGCTTTAATGTGATTCTCAACATGAACCAACTAACCAGCTACCTATATCACACTAATTGCTATCAAAGATGGGAATTGTTTACTTTTTATAAGGGATAGAAGTTTTTGATGAATGTAGATTAGGAAATTGGAGTAGGAAGAGTTGGTCTAGACTTGTGTCAGCTCATGACGATTATGACATAGATGGAAGGACTGACTCTCACAGCAGGATCAGTGAAAACCCCATCAACTTTCCTCCAGTCATAGGACTATATTAGGGCATCTTTACAAATGAATTTATAAGACTTCCCCCTGATAGAGGAGTTTAATTTTACATAGATCTAATACTAGGTGTGTAACCCATTTCAATGCCCTCTAATAATATGGATACATATGAGTGGAAGGAGATCAAGGTACGACTCGAGGTCTTAGAGAATAAGGGCTTTATCAGGACAAGTGCTTCACCATGGGGTGCACCTGTTTTGTTCACCATGAAGGTGGAAAATAGTATTTGACTTTGTGTTGATTACCGAAATCTAAACCAGGTGATGGAGAAGAACATATATCCTATTCCTAGGATCAATGATATTTTCATCCATTTACAGGGAGCCCAGTGGTTCACTAAGATTGAACATTGATCGGGCTATCACCAGTTGTGGGTTATAGATGAGAACATCATGAAGATGATGTTTCATAGTAGGTATATGATATATAAGAACATAGTGATGCTATTTGGATTGAATAATGTGCTGGTACTGTTCATGGATATCATGAAAAAGATATTCCACTCATACCTGGACTCATTCATTGTTGTTTTCATTGAAGACATCCTTATCTACTCACCGAACCCAGAACAACATTCTAGATATCTTAAGAGAGTCTTGAGCACACTTCAAGAACATAAGATTTATTCCAAGTTGTAGAAGTGTAAATTTTGGATTTAGTATCTTCATAGGTTTAGTAGGATATTATCAACATTTTATCCAAGATTTATCTCATTATCATCACCTAAAAATGTGCTAACAAAGAATGGAGTGAAGTTCTAGTGGTCAAACCAGTGTGAAGAGGCGTTTCTTGAGATGAAGAGGAGGTTGACTACAACACCAGTGTTGATACTTCCTAAAACTAGAATCAGTCATGTTGTATACTATGATGCATCAATCATTAGATTATGAGTGGTAATTATGTAGATGGAGAATGTAGTATCGTATGGGTCATGTCAACTAATACCCCATGAGAGGAACTTCCCTACCCATGACATGGAGCTGATAGTCATAGTCCATGCCTTGAATTTTTGGTGACACTATCTCTTTGGTGAGAGGTTTATTACCTACACTAAACACAAGAGACATTGTTATATCTTCCCACAATGAGACCTGAATCTAAGGAGGAGATGCTGGTTAAAGAATCTACATATGGTTTACTTCATGATGGATTATAAACCTGGTATGGGTAATGTAACACCCAAGTTTGTTAAAGAGTTAAAAGGAAAAATTTTACTACCCATGTCAATAGGTTACACCTTTCTTTTTGGTAGCCTACCCGTTTCAGTATGTGGGTCATCCCTAGGGAGGGGACCACCAGTTTGTAGGGTAATTGGTGGAACATGGAGGGCCAGGTCCCAATGACCATGTTAAAGTGGGGTGTATGTGTTGTAGCAGAGCCTGGTTGTTATATGGTATCATAGTAGGAACCTATCTAGAAGTTTTGTGGCACTACTTAGGTTGACATGTAGGGTCCACAACAAGGATTTTTTTTCTTTAAAGGTGGAGTGAATGCAACACCTTAGAATGTTAAAGGGTTAAAAGTCTAAATGTTTCTATCCATGTCAAAAATGTGAAATTTTCTTTTCGAGAGCCTACCTGATTAGAGCTCCATTGTTAAGCATGATTGGATTAGATTAGTGATCAGGATGGGTGACCTCCTAGAAAGTTTACCAAGGCGTGTTTGAGTTAGTAAAAGGAACACTGAATGAACATATGTTGGCCTATGAGGACATTCATTAGTTTGATGACCATTTCAAGCATGTGGGTGGGCCCTAGGGAGAGGACCGTGTGTCTATAAGGAAATTGGTGGCACCTGGAATCCCAGGAAATGAAAACCATGTTTTAGAAGGTTTTTGTTTGCTTTAGTGGGTCTCATTTATTATAGGTAACATTATAGAATATTCTCTAATACCTATGAAGTAGGCATACAAGGATCTTTATGAGAGGTCTTTTGATGTGTAGTGGCACCTAATGATCTTGTTGGTTGATTAGAGGATGGATCCTTTCAAGGAAGATAGGGATAAATGTCATGTTCTCCAGTATTGGTCACATATTATTTTGTAAAAAAAGTAAAGGTTGGATATGAGGTAGATCCAGAGTGTGTTGTGTTGTGGGAATAACTAGAAAATGATGGTTTGAAACCTCAGTGGTTGTTAGATGATGAAAATTTGATCCTGATATATGGTATAATTATAGTCTCTATTTACCTCAGGGAATAGTTTATGAGAGACTCCCATAAATCTAGGTGGGAGGTACATTCTAGAGATACAAAGATGTACCATGATTTTAGGTGATAGTTCCGGTGGGTAGGGATGAAGAGGTACATTATTGGGTTTGTTTCCTAATGCCTTACCTGTTAGAGGGTTAAATCCAAGCACCAACATCTTGGTGGAGAACTGTATACACTTCTAGTTCCCATGAGGAAGTGGGAGGACATCATGATGGATATTATGATGGGGTTTACTGGGACCCTAAGGAGTCATGGTGCCATCTAGTTTATTATCGACTGGTTGATGAAGATATCTCAATTCTTACTGATCCATAAGACTCACTCAGTAGAAGAGCTAGGGAATCTTTATATCCATCAGATAGTATTCTTACACGGAGTTCCCTTAATCATCATTTCATATAGATACATATGTTTCACATAATGATTTTAGTGGGGATTATAAAAGGTACTAGGGACTCAATTGATATTTAGCACAATGTACCATCCTCAGACAAACATACAGTCCAAGAAGGCAATTTATATACTAGAGGATATGTATCAATCTTGTATCCTAGAATTTAGTGGAGTGTGGGATGATCATATAGCCTTAGTTTCGTTCAAATAATACAAAAATTATCATGATTTGATTTAGATGGAACCTTATGAGGATTTGTATGGGAGACCATATCATTCATCACTCTATTAGAATGAGGTTGTTGAAGTAGCATTTGTGGGGTCCAGTATGGTTTAGGAGAATTATGAGAGAGTGAAGCTGATTCAGAAGAGGTTGATCATAGCTCATAGTAGACAAAAATCTTATGTTGACTATAAGAGGAATCCTTTGGATTTTGCTGTAGGTGATTTGATTTTATTGAGAGTTAATCCTTGGTTATGCCACTGATGTTCGAGGAAGAAAGGAAAGCTAGCGCCATGTCATGATAGATCTTTCAGGATCACTGAACGGGTTGGGACAATGGATTACCATCTAGATCTTCCATCACACTACTAAGGTATGCACAATGTGTTTCATGTGTCACAACTTACATGACCGATCTTGATAATGTCATCGAATGTGAGGATGTTTATCTATAACCTAACGTATTATATGAGGAGCACCCAATACAAATCATAGACTAGTGTGATAAAGTCCTTCAAGTGAATATGGTACTACTTTTTTGAATCTTGTGGTGACATGGGTGGATCCAAGAGGTGACATGGGATTAGGAGGCTAGAATTCTAGCTCAATGGTATGATTTGTTCAAGGAGGAACCCTAGGGATGCTTATCAGGGATGATAAGCCTTATAGGGGGTATAGTAAAGTCTTGATTTTTTTTCAAATATAGAAAGGCCTGTTCCTTTTTCTCCTTTGAGTTTTTGAGTTGAGCTATGTTGGGTAAATTATTATGGTTTTGACATGATTAAAAGTGTGATGGTGACCTTTATGGGAAAAAAGACCGCACCACCCACAATGAAGGTGGTTTCATTATATTGGTGTTGTGGAATTGAGGCCACACCATAGAGGAAAGGGTTATACCATAGTAATTATGATCAATGGATGTTTCACCATAGTCTTCACCATGAAGTGCTATTTGGGGAGGCTACACCATGGTGACATAGACCACACCGTAGATCCTTCTCTATGTTAGTTATAGATAGTGGGACCAAATGTTGGTCTTTGGGAGTTATGACTTTTAATGGATGTTATGGTATTAAATCAGGGAATTATTTTTGATTTTTATGAGGGTTTATTAATGAGGGTATTTTTTATATGGATTGGATATCCAATGATTACCTACTTATACCAATATTTCCTTCATATTGAAGAATGGTTTTTAGAAAATTTGAAAGGCCTGCAGAAGTTACTCCATGATGTAGTGCTTCACCTTATGCCACAATAGTTTGCAACCCAGCATGGGTCTATGTTTGAGTGATCCCTTATACATTATGGAGGATGAATTATGATTCTATCCATGCCTTAGTAGTTTGTCCTATGCTATGGTGGTCTTGTTCCATCACACTTATAATTCATAGCGACTCTTTTCTATGTTATTGTGCCCAATTTTATACTCCTTCATGCTGTAGTTCTCTTCTTACCTTATGGTTTCGTCTGAGGCCTTGTTGGGATCCTTGTTCCTTCATCGCTGTTTCAGAAGTGATGTTCTTTTATTCTTTTAAATGGACATGAAGATTTCTATTTATGATGACCAAAATTGGGTAGGAATTAGTTCTTCCATTTAGCTTGTTCCCCCTATCCTTGCTTTGGAACCCATGCCATGTTGGTTGGAACCATTTCAAGGATTCCTTATCATGAGAGGCATTTTGGTTGGCATACCTTGTTTACCATGCATGATTGTGATCACATGTTGATATGTGTAGACCATGATACCCGTTAAGATATTTTATTCCACGAGTATTTCTAGAGAATCTTATTTCCATGTTTGATTACGATCACATTCTATTATATGTTGTTACTATATTCTCAAGATGTGATGCTATGCCAACCTTGTATACTCTATCATGTCATGTGTGTTACTATGCCTTGAAGTTTGTTATTGGTACTTGAGAAAGGTGGACTATCATGTGATGTTTATCCCTTAGAGGGGAAGTGATCACAACTTGAGATGATAATGATGATGGACTTAAGCACATGGTAGGGGCATGATGGTCTGAAGGATGAACTAAGGTAGAGTGTTAGGGGGATGACGACTTGGAGGCTTGACCTGAGGTATAAAAGGGGTATGATGACCTGTTGGCCTCACCCATGATTGAGTTGGGATATGAAGGCCTGGGGGCATGGTCCAACTCGATGCCTTGAGACCACTGGAAGACATGTTTTTGAGCCTAGTGGCTTGTTCTTACTCACTTATGACATCCTATGATTATGTTACTAGCATGGAGCCGAAGCAGGTATGGTTGGGTGTCTGTGGATGATTGGTTAGCGCATGACTACTCGATAAATGTGGTATGTTTATTATGCATATTGTGAATTTATTAATATCATGGAATACACTTTTGATACTTGAAAACACTTTTTAAGTATGTATTGGTAGTGTCTTATTGGTTTTTATTAATTAAAACTTATACGTGCATTGGACTGGGTGTGCAGACTCCATGTTTCGAGATCTGTGGAATGATAAGGGGCCCATGGAGGATGGATGAGAAGTGGAGAGTGGCTTTAGTGGAAGACCAGGACAGTTTCTATGGGGATTTCCACTATTATTTATTTGTTTATTTATCTACTACATATACTCCGGATTGGCTTTCTACCTTGGGAGCTCATTTATCTCTTTATTGCGTGACACATATTCCATCTTTCAGTATGTTACTATAATTATTTATTACACTATTTATTATTTATTATCTGTGTTATGACATGATACCAAAGTTATAATATCCCCACTGACGTACTTAGACTCTCACTACCAGTCGATAACCTTTTGCATATTAGGAGGCGCGCTTGAGGTCATGTGACCCTTCGGCTCAGACTTGAGAGTTTGAGTCAGGGTGTTACGGTATACATATAATTATGTTTGAATATAATTACACATTTATATAATTAGCAACATATTTTAAAAAAACATTTATTCATGTTTACAAATATTAATATTTTTAATTATAATTAATAATTTTAAATGTAATTAATAATTAATTATATTATTTATATACAATCAATATAATGTGAATATCCATTAGTAATAATATATATATATATATATATATATATTAACAATTGTAAATAAATTTAAATATAATTATTTAATTTTTTTACTTTTATTTTTATAGTTTTATAATTAATAATATACTATGAAATGCATTTATACATCTATATTTTTCATGTAATAGAAAATATATTATATTATTTAATATGTAATCGTTATATACTTTCTTAAAATAATAATAATTTAGTATCAATTATACATTTTTACAATATTTAATATTTATTCTTTTTAAAATTTTAAAAGTTTTTTAATATTAGATAAATTATTCAAATACAATTATTAATTATTAATATATTTTTATATAATTAATAATATATATTTTTATATAATTAGTAATTTATTGTAAATTTTTATATTTTATATTTAAATATTAATTTATAAATTTAATTATATATTAAAAAAATATTTATACATTTTATAATTAATATTAATTTTTAAATGTAATTAATTATGTTGAAATATAGTTAAGAATTAGATTTTTTATGTAATCAATATATATATATATATATATATAGTTATACCTGATTTTTTTATTTTCTTTGAACTTTATCAATGACAATATTAGCACTGATAAAGGTTCAAAAAACATATGATTAAATTTAGTTTTCTAAAGGTTGTGTGGGTGTCACGAACTAGCCCGAGTCAACCTGCCACATCACCCAGGTTATTTTTCGACAAGATCCAAGGTGTATTACCGATCATCCCGGGCTGAGAAGCAGTGTCAGAGCATAAAAAACAATTGATTCAGAATGATTTCAAACTCTAAATATCAATAAACAAGAAGAAAAATTATTAATGGGAATACAAAATTACGTGTCCATATGTTGTAGTACCATGCATAATAAAATAACTAGTTTCAAATATAAATAGAGACCAAACAAGGCATAACCAATATAAATGACCAAACAAACATCTGATAATACACATAAAACAAGATACATAATGTGTACATGTACAAAAGAGACCAAAAGTGAAGAAAAAGACTGAAGTGGCTGATGCATCAACCATCCAAGATAAACCACTAAACCTGAGCTATTATACAACCATCACTCTATGACCTAAGGTCACCTCAGTATCCCAAGAAACCCAAAAAACGATAATACAATGCATCTTATCTACATTAGTACATAATGTTTATATATATAGAAGATATAAGAGTAATATACACACCCAGGTGTCTATGTAGGGTGTGAGCTATACATGTCTAGTATTATTTCACCAAAGAGTATATGCAATTCCTTTTACAAGATATTCCATAAATTATATTTTGAAATAAAATTCAAATAAATAATCATTTTAACATTCATAAAAAATAAAAACATCTATGCACCCCATATCCCCTTTAATAAAAATAGGACCACACTTTTGATTCCATAAGATTAGTTTACAAAAATCTATTTGAAAAAAATTTACAATTTTTTTATGAAATACCTTAATTTTATAAAAGAATAATAACTGAGTTTAAAAAAATAGATTTACCCATTTATTTTCCAAAATCATTTGAAAATTGGGTTTAATCTATTGAAAGAAAGAAATAAAAACTAAAAACATGAAGCATGAATCTGTGTGAAATAACATAAATAGAAAAAATATAAAATCACAAAACTCAGAGTTAAACCACTATATGAAAATGAATGTGTATAATAAACATCATATAAGTAAGGTTGGAGATACAAAATAAACAACCACAATAAAGGAAATGAAATAGATAACATAAAGTGATCATTTTATAATCATTAAGAAAAGTAGCGCTAAAATAAAGATTATAATTAAGGTTTATTTATATGTAAAAAAAGTTAAGTAGTACATAACACAATTTATAAAAATTTAAACATGAAATAAAATCCATATAAATTATCATTACAACCAAGCATCACGGGATATGCTATAAGGTTTCTAAGGTCAAGCACCCTAAGATCTTCATACTCTCTTATTGTAGAAATCAATTATATCTAATCATACTCGGGATTTTAAGGAGATTATCATCTTGTTATGGAAGCATGGTGACACCCATATAAGGACACCCAACCATATAATCCAAATCATGCACATGCTGTTGTGGAGAGTATTTTCTTTTCATAGTGTCTTAGTGAAACCCATATGATGGCACCCCAACAATATAATCTAAATCATAGTGATTTTTTAGTTAGTAAGTGGCATAATCCAATGTTAGGAAGAATGTGTCACACGATTAGCAGTAATTGTCCTAGGTTATGACATTTGCACCTGAGGTTACCATGTATCTAGCTTAGTGAGGCGATGAAACCTTTTTTTCACCTTCAAGGCCAAGAGATAGGAGATAAGCAATCATCCTATTTTTCCATCCATAATAATTCTTTCCATCTAATGTATGAATTCCTATACTGTTGATAGAATTAATATTCTCCATGATAAGGATTAAATAAGGGAACCTGCCTCTGATACCACTTGAAGTTCCAAGGATTGAATGACAACTGATAAGGGGGGGGGGGGTTGAATCAGTTGTTTAACTTTTATAAGTTTCAAGACTTTAAGAAACTTAACCCTTGTAACCTGTTAAGATTTATTTCCTTATCAACCTTTATCAAGATACTCAAGCATGCAAGAAAGGAAAATCAAGAAAGGCACACAATATTTATAAGGTTCAGTCTCAATAAGAGAACCTACATCCTTGCCATAACCACTCCCGTGGGTCTATGGAAATCCACTATAATGAATAAGTGAATACAACTTGTGCCAACTCCCATTGGACACCTTCTATATCCCGATAGGAAAGATTATACTGACTCCCGTCAGTTTACAATGTTTTCATAAAGAAAAAATGATCCAAACACAAGAATAAGAACTTTGATAAGCTGCTCCACAAATGCTCACTCTGAATGATCACTCCGAATCTTCAATCCAATTTCTTGAATCCAATTTTCTGAAACCGATCTTCTCAACAAGATAATGATGGTTCCGTACAAATGCTCACTCTGAATTCTCAATCCGGTTTCCTTGAATCCGATATTCTAAAATCGGTCTTCTCAGCAAGATAATGATGGTTCCGCACAAATTCTCACTCCGAATATTCAATTCAGATTCTCTTCTTCTCAAACACTCAAGGAAACTTCTTCAAGATGGTAGGAACTTTTCACTTAGAATTATCTAACGCTTCGTCTTTTCTACGTGTATAGAAAGTTGATAATGAGCAAATGACCTGATCACATATTTATAGGAAACTCAGAAAACAAAGGTGGGAAACTTGAAAATCTTTTCCGCTTCCTCAAATCTCAAAAACTCCGTAAATCTCTCACATTTAATCTTCAATCTTTGACTTCTTCAAATCTCCTTAAATTTCTCTGAGATTTAAGAAAAGTTGAAATTCTGGTTTTCTTGAACTCAGAATTTTCATTTCGAATTTCTCAGCATGTTGCTCAGGATTGTCATTCCGAATTCCCAGCATGTTGATCATGATTGTCATTCCGGATTTGTCAGCAAGTAGACTCCGAACTTCAGGCTTAGCAAGTAGACTCCAAACTTCAGGCTCAACAAGTAGACTATGAATTTCTAGCTCAGGAGGTAGACTCTAAACTTCAGGCTTAGCAAGTAGACTCCGAACTCAGGCTCAACAAGTAGACTCTGAACTGCAGGCTCAGCAAGTAGACTATGAATTTCCAGCTCAGGAGGTAGAATCCGAACTTCAGGCTCATCAAGTAGACTCCGAACTTCAGGCTCAGCAAGTAGACTCCGAACTTTAATCTCAGCAAGTAGACTACGAATTTCTGGCTCAGGAGGTAGACTCCGAACTTCAGGCTCAATAAGTAGACTCTGAACTTCAGGCTTAGCAAGTATACTCCGAACTTCTAGCTAAGGAAGTAAACTCCGAATTTCTAGCTCAGGAAGTAGACTACGAATTTTTGGCTCAGGAAGTAGACTCCAAACTTTCTGGCTTCAGGAAGTAGACTCTGAATTTCTGGCTTCAGGAAGTAGACTCCGAACTTACTCAGAATTTTGGTTAGAGAAAACATCAATCTTATTTACCATTTATTTAACAGATTTTATCATGAATCTTTTCATGATTTATGAGAATTTTAAGATCATCAAATCATCATCTGATTTAGTTAAGAAAGTTTGAGACACTTTCTTAACTTCTGACTTCTTATTCTTCAATAAAATATTCTTTAAGGAAATCTTCAGCAACCAGCAACTTCAACTTTCTGTAACTCAAAAACATTCTTCAACAAAAATATTAGTTGTCAAAAAATAAAAAACTTTGTTAAACGGAACACCAAAAAGGTTCTTTAATCTTCCCCTTTGGATTTGTTGGCAACCCTTGTTAACAAGTTTTCACCTCTCAAAAATTTTACATCTCAAGTTCTTGAATTTTACCAAAACATAGACTTTCTCAAAAAGAGTGTCCTGGAACCACACTACTAGATAAGGTAATGTTTTTGAAGGATTTCCATCCCTCGATGACAAGAACAATTTGCGGCCATGTAAAGATAAACTTCACCTTACTCAAACTCCCCCTCAACTTTTATCTTTTTCTTTCTCACTTTTCTTTTCCTCTCTCATTTTTATTTATCTCTCCCACATTATATGATAACCACAACTTTAGATTCATAAAAGGAAACTTACTCTCCCCCTTTTTCAACATAATCCAAAGCACGGTGGGGGTTATTCCTTATGAGTTTTAGGAATTCATGGGAGGAGGCTGAACATGGAGTTTTAGCCTTAGTTCAACAAACCTCTCATTTGACATTGCTTTTGTAAAAATATCAGCAATCTGATAGTTTGTTGAAATATATTCCAGCAAGACGTCTCCAGCAGTAGATTTCTCCTTTAAAAAGTGATACTTTATATCAATGTGTTTTGATCTTGAATGTTGAACAAGATTCTTGTAAAGATCAATGACACTTTGATTATCACAGAGTATCTTCAAAGGTTTAGAAACTTTCACTTTCAAATCTTCCAGCTGAACTTTCATCCACATCATTTGAGTACAAGCCTGAGTAGCTGCAACATACTCGGATTCATATGTACTTAAAGTTACTGAACTTTGTTTCTTGCTGTGCCAAATCACACAGCATTCCCCTAAGAAAAATGTTCCTCCTGATGTTGATTTTCTATCATTACAATCACCAGCACAATCAACATCAGTATAACCATGAAACTTCATCTCATTGTTTCTCTTGTATAATATCCCATGTGAAGTTATTCCTTTAACATATCTCAGAATCCTCTTAACTGCCAACATGTGTGATTCTTTTGGATTACTTTGATATCGAGAACAGAGAGTCACAACATAAGCAATATCAGGCCTTGAAGGTGTAAGATAAAGAAGACTTCCTATCAATTTTCGAAAGTCTTTCTGATTCACACTATTCACTGACTCATCTTTGCTCAACTTTGTGATCAATGATATAGGATTTGAAACTTCCTTTTATTTTTCCATCCCAAACTTATTTAACAATTCCTTAGCATACTTTTCTTGGGACAAGAAAATGTAGTTTTCTTGTCGTTGAACTTGTAATGCAAGGAAGAAAGTTAATTCTCCCAACATTAACATTTCAAAAATTTTCTTCATCTCTTCAGAAAACTTTTCAAAGAACTTTTCTTCATCTCCAAAAAAAATTATATCATCCACATAAATGATTACAATTAAAGTTCCAGAGTCAACATCTTTAACATACAAGTTTCTATCAACCTTTCCTTTAGAAAAGTTCATATTTCTCAATGAATTTTAAAGCTTTGAATACCATGCTCGTGGAGCTTGTTTCAGCCCATATAAGGATTTCTTCAATTTGAAAACTTTTTTTTCATCCTCATCAAGCAAAAACCCACAAGGTTGTTCAATGTAAACTTCTTCCTCAATCTCACCATTTAAGAAAGCTGAATTTACATCCATCTGATAAACCTTGTAATTCCGATGAGCATCCACTGTAAGAAACATTCGAATAGTTTCCAACCTTGCAACAAGGGCAAAGGTTTCATCAAAATCCACACTTTCCACTTGTGCATACCCTTTAAACACAAGCCTTGCTTTGTTTCTGGTAACTTCTCCATGCTCATTCAATTTATTTCTGTAAACCCACTTGGTTCCGATAACATTCTTATTTTCTAGCCTTAGAACAAGTTCCCATGTTTCATTCTTCTCAATCTGATCCATCTCTTCATTCATAGCATCCACCCATTCTTTATGTTGAATAGCTTCTGAAACTGATTCTAGTTCAACTTTTGAGTTAAGGGAAGTCTGATTTTCTAATCTTAACTTCTTTCTTGTCTGAACTGGAGCCTTCTGATCCCCAATAATATTTTCAGATTCAACATGTTTTTGTAATGTAGGAAAACTCACATTTCCTTTACCAACATCACTTTCTTCCCCATGTGACTCATCTGAGTCACTTTCACTCTGGTGGGGATTCTCTGATTTATCTTCCTCAGTATTTGTAACATATTTTGTGAAGGAACTTGGATTTTCAATTACCTTTACATCATATGAGTCCACCAACTTCTATAATCGTTTGTTCTAACATTTTTAACTTCTTCCATTCAGTGAATAACCCATAAATATTCCTTCTTCAGCTTTCTCATCAAACTTTCCTAAGTCTGGATTTTTGATTTTGAGTAAGCATGGACTTCCAAAGACTTTGAAGTAATTAAAAGAAGGTTTTTTGTTATACCACATCTCGTAAGGAGTCATGTAGGTTTTTGGTCTCAACAAGCATCTATTTTGAACATGTACAGCAGTGCTAACAACTTCTCTCCAAAAGAATTTTGAAAGTTTGTATTCTGATAACATACTTCTTCCCATTTCCACCAAGCTTCTATTTTTCCTTTATGCAACTCCATTTTGTTGTGGTGTATAGGGAGCACTATACTAATGTTTGATACCATGATTCCTTTGGTAAGTTTCAAAATCATTGCTTGTGAATTCGGTACCGTTGTCTGTTCTCAATTTCTTTATAGAAGCCCCCAATTCTTTCTCGACATCTCTTATGAAGAATTTAAACATTTCAATAGCCTCTGACTTATGCTTCATGAACATGATGTTTGTCATCCGAGTGAAGTCATCAATAAAAGTGATAAAGTATAAATCTCCTTTTGTTGATTGATGTCTCATTAGCCCACACAGATCAGAATGAATAAGCTCAAGTGGTTTGTTAGATTGAATCTCAACTCTTTTATGGCCTTTGTTAGTCATCTTTCCTTTCTAGAAAGTAATACAAACATCTTCATCTCTTCTTTTTAGTTATAAAAAATTCCGAAAAACATCAACTTAAAAAGCTTACTCATGTTCTTCTACCCAAGGTGGCCAAGTCTTCGATGCCACAACTTATTTTCATCTTTAGCACTCAAATAACAAGATTTATTGGATTCTCTAATTTGAAAGAGATTCCCACTGGTTCTTTCTCCTTTTGTAATCACTTTTCCATTTTTCACACTTTTGATGAGACAAGAATCCTTTCTAAAGAAAACTTCTTTTCCATCATCACAAAGTTGTCTTACACTAAGTAAGTTATGTTTTAGACCATCAACAATCAAGACTTCCTTAGATTTTAGTTTCTCTTCTTCAATCTTTGCCGTTCCGATTCCTTTAATTTTTAGGAAACTATCATTGCCAAACGTAACTGCTCCTCCATCATGACTTTCAACATGTTCCAAGATTTTTATATCACCTGTCATGTGTGAAGAACAAACACTATCAATAATCCATGGTTTGTTTCTCTTACTTGATTTCAAATCTGTCTCAACAACAAAATCTCTCTCATCAACCTTCTTATTTTCTGCATTATTTTCTTTCTTATCATAAGAAACTTGTTCTGGAAGGAGTGTCATACATCATTCGACATGATGACCAAAATGATCACATCTTCCACAAAATTCTTCCAAACATTCAAATTGATTCTTTGTTGGAATGTTTCTAACATCTTGAGAATTCACCTTTTCAACTTTCTGTGAGTACGAAGAGTTACTCATCATTCTTTCACTATTTCTTCCACTTTGCTCAAAACTTCTTCCAGGTAGAGATAAATTGTGCCAAAAATTATAAAATTTATGCCCATATATTCCACAACACCAGAAATATCCCTCAAATATTGATTTTCTATTAATGAATGATCTTTCATTATAGAAACTTTTTTGAGGTTGATAACTTCTTTCAGCTCTAGAAAACTCAGGATGTAGGCCATCTCTTCTTTTGAGAGAGTCTTCTACTTTTATAGGATTGATAGATTTCTTAAATCCTTTATCCACCCAAGCTTTACTAACACTTCTTATGAAACCTGAAATGTTAGAAGAATTAAATGAAACATTATTTTTGGTAAGAGAAGATTTCACCTGATTCTCGTAATGAGCCTTCACAACATTTTTAGAGGTCTCAGCTTTTACTTCTGTAGCTTTGTTGAGGTTTTCATTCATATTCCTCAGGGTATTTTTGGAATCAAGGAGTTTTGATTTCACATTGTTTGTTTCTTATTCCTTATCTTCCATCTTCTTGCTAAGATCTTCAATCACCTTTCCTTGTTCAGCAATTCTAAGTTTGTAACTTAAAATTTCTTGAATGTATTCATCTTCCTTCTTGGTGACATATTTACTTCCATCATGAACTTCTTCATGATTTTTCTTCATCACACGAATTTCATTCTTGAGAGATTTTTTTTGCTCAAGACATGCAAGGATTTCAGATCTTAGTTGATATTCTCTGTAAGATTCTTCACCACCTTCTTCACTTTCTGAGGAAACATTTGTTTTATCAACTTTTTCAATGAAGGTTCTGAATCTTTCTTTACTTTCATCTTTCGAGGAATCATTGTCAGATGATTCCGATTCAACCTTCTTTCTCAACATACATATTTTCTTTCCTGAAAACTTCTTCTTGAATTCTTTTGAAATCTTCTTTTCTTTTTCATTCTTGTTATACTTCTTCCACTGAGAATTCTCATTAGAAACATCTTGATATTATCCAACTTTCTTCTTAGGGAAATTCATAGAAAAGTTTTCAATTCCACCACACTCAAAACATTTGAAAGGAAGTTTCCCTCCATACTTTCCTCTTCCTCTTCGATAGTTCTTAGATATGAGAGACATGGTTTTTTCATTCAACTCTTCATCTTCCTTATCAACAGACTCACAATGGTTAGCTTCTTCATCATCTTGGATTTTCATCTTTCTCATAGCTTCAAAATCCATTTCATATTTCTTCTTCTTCTTAAATATTGGAGATTTCCTAATTTCATAGGCAACAATAAAGTTATGCAGTTCATCAAGAGATAAATCATCCTTATCTTCTAAAGCTGAAATTTTAGAATCAAACCTGTCTGGAAAGTTTCTCATAAGTTTCTTCACAATTGTAGAATCTTCCAAGTTTTATCCGAATCCCCTGATGTTGCATACAATTTCATTAACTCTGGTGAAGTATTCATCAATTGTTTCATCATCTCTCATCCTGATGTCTTCAAACATACTATGCCAGATTTGCAGCTTGGCCTCCTTGACTTTTGTGCTTCCTTCAAAAAAACTTTCCAGCTTGTCCCACATGCTTTTTGATGTTGTGAGACCCATCACCTTCTGATAAACATTTTATAATAAGGACATGAGAATAACATTTATAGCCTTTCCATCAACTTCTATGTTTCTCTTGTCAGCAAATGTCATAGGAGCATTTTTCTCAATAGGTGGAAAGCTAATAGTAGCAGCATCAACAACTTCAAGGCCAAGAGATAGGAGATAAGGAATCATCCTATTTTTCCATCCATAATAATTCTTGCCATAGAATTTAGGAATTCCTATACTATTGATAGAATTTATATTCTCCATGATAAGGATTAAGCAAGGGAACTTTCCTCTGATACCACTTGAAGTTTCAAGGATCGAATGACAACTGAGAAGGGGGGGAGGTTGAATCAGTTGTTTAACTTTTATAAGTGTCAAGACTTTAAGAAACTTAACCCTTGTAACATGTTAAGATTTATTTCCTTATCAACCTTTAGAAAGATACTCAAGCATGCAAGAAAGGAAAATCAAGAAATTCACACAAGATTTAAAAGGTTCAGTCTCAATAAGAGAACCTATGTCCTTGCCATATCCACTCCCGTGGGTCTATGGAAATCCACTATAATGAAGAAGTGAATACAACTTGTGCCAACTCCTGTTGGACACCTTCTATCTCCCGATAGGAAAAATTATACTGACTACCGCTAGTTTACAATGTTTCCTTAAAGAACAAATGAGCCAAACACAAGAATAAGAACTTTGATAAGCTGCTCCAAAAATGCTCACTCCGAATGATCACTCAGAATATTCAATTCGATTTCTTGAATCCGATTTTCTGAAACTGATCTTCTCAGCAAGATAATGATGGTTCCGCACAAATGCTCACTCCAAATTCTCAATCTGGTTTCCTTGAATCTGATATTGTAAAGACCCAAAAAATTCAAGGAAATTTTTTTCTTGTTTTTTTCTTGAGAATTTTACAAGAACACAGTTTCTGACGGCACCTGATTCCGAGGCCCGGTGTGCCCGGAATCATTTTCCGAAGTTTAGCTCGGGTAAGTTCAGTGAACGAACGAGTGGGTTTTTATAACTTTTGAACCGGTGCTCGGAATCAAATTCCGAGGGCACCGATGAAATCGCAGTGCCGATAATTTCTTAGAAACACCTTTTTCGGAGTTGCGTTTGCTCGGCTGTGGTTTTTAATTTTTGGGGTTAAGTTAAGAAATAAAATAAAAGTGGTGCAACCGGTTTTTATTTTATTTTTCTTAACTTAAGTTATGTGGATGATGTGGGACCCACAATATCCTAGCCACTTAGTAGGATATTTGTGAGGTGGGGCCCACACGAGCCCCACCATTTCTTTTCTTCTAAGTAACGCACCCGCACCCCCTTATTAATGAAGCCAACCCATGCGTTTATTCTGGTTAAGAAACGCCTCATTAATGTGGCGGTTTAAGCATTGCAATTAATTCGCTTAACTGTTTCATTCATTTTTTTTGAATTTTAAAACGCAAGGCTTCTGAAATAAAAATAAGACAACTCTTATTTTGATTAGGCTGGTGGTGTTGAGAGGCTAGGGAGTTTTCACTCAGGCTCTTGAAGATCTTCTCTTCCTCGCGAAGAACGCGAAGAATGCGAAGAACGTGAAGAACGCGAAGAACGCGAAGAACGCGAAGAATGCGAAGAACACTGGATCCTCGGAAATCAACGACGCTTCTTCCGCGACGCGACGATCCCCCTTCCGCGACGCCTTCTTCCATGATGTGCTTTTCTGTGACGAACCCTCGCTCGACGACGCTTAAGGTAGGGGTTTTGATTCAATTAAATCTTTGTGATTTATACCCACGGTATATGTTTAAATATTTGTCGGAAGCCTTTTTAAACTGCTAACGTGGTGGGTGCGGACCAATGAATAAGTCCGAACCCACCGTCCCCTCGTTCTTGGTGTGCGGATCGGCAGACGACGATGAAGCAGGCTGCACGGGCGTTGTGAGGTTTGCACAGTGAAGAACCGGTCCCGGGAGGGCCGTTGGCGAAGACGGCAGGGAAATCCGACCACCGGAGCTCGTCCGGTGGTCCGCGGAGCAATCCGCCGGTGCGCCTCGCCGGCACGGCGGCGCCGACGGCAGGAGGTGGCGGCAGGCACCGGCCGGCCGCCAGGAGACGGCGGCGCCCGTCCCGCCGCCGGGAAGAGCCGTCGCGGCTGAAGCCGCGACGGAAGGCCTCTAGTCCCGCGACCGCGTCGGACCGGAGGAGGTGGGACGCGGCAAACGACCGCGTCCGTTGGAAAGGGGCAGCCCCCATGCGGGGCCGTGGTTTTGTCCAGGGGGGCGGTCCCCCCTTTGCGCGGCCGCTTGGCTAGCGCCAGCGCGCCGGGCCGAGCCGCCCGGCCGGACCGCCAGGCTGGGCCGCGCCCAGGCCGGGCCCGGCCGTGCCTGCCAGGCCGGGCCGCACCCAAGAGGGCCAGACCCAGATCCGGGTCGAGTCGACCCGGTTCGGGCCAACCCAGGGGGTACCGGGCCGGGTCGGACCGGGCCCGAACCCCCTAATACCGGATTTTTTCGGTCTGTTGCCCATAACTTGGGCTAAGGACCTCCGATCGATGCACCGTCAGCTGCGTAGCGATACTTGGATAGAGACGGTCGTTTCGGTATATTATACTTAGGGTTTCAGAGAACTTTTTCTTTGGCCAGGTTGGTTCGTACACGAAACCAACCGGGCCCTCGGAGCGGAAACACTCATAACTTGAGCTCTGGACGTCCGATTGACGTGCCGTTGACTTTGTTGAATTCCTCTTAGTGAGACGGACCTTTTGACTTACTCCACTCGAGGTTTAGACGCAGTTGGAGTACATTAGGGTTAGTTTTGACTTAAAAACCAACCGGGCCCCTGGAACGAAAAAGCCAATAACTCTCAGACCGGGCGTCCGATTGACGCACCGTCTGTGACGTTGAGTTCCTGTTAACGATACAGAACTTTTGGATACATCAACTCTGGAATATGTGTCAGTTGATGTATCAACCCTTTGGCTCGTGGAGAGGACCCTCCCAAACGAGCTTGCTGTGTGCGGGAACCCTAGAGCTGGCTGCGACTGCAACGACGATTAAGATTGTACATAAATCCTCTGTGGATTCGACGACGACGACTACAACACTCAGCGATCCTACGTGGATCAGTGCTACCGATCCTGTGTGGGTCAGCGCTCAGCGGTCCTGTGTGGGCCAGTGCCTACGGATCCTGTGTGGGTCCGATCCTGTGTGGGTCATTGCGGGGGTTAGTTACCTATTGACCCTGTGTGAGTCAGATCCTTTATGGGTCATTGCGGGGGTTAGTACCTATCGATCCTTTGTGGGTCCGACGACTTAGATGAATCAGTGGCTATATCTGATCATCTCTATCGTCATACGAAGAAGTATACCTGTGTGAGCTGAATCTTGACTTGCTTTCCTATGTGGATTACGTTATACTTTCCTGTGAGGATTCTGTTGTGCTATCCTGTGTGGATGTGATCGAACTTGGGCTCGGATGTTGGAGCGAACTGGAATTGATGACTTAGGTATTTGTATGGGCATATACCTAAGTAGTGTCGGATGTTACTTCATGATTGTATCTTTCCTTTGTGGATTCTCGGAGACCTTCGGGGGTCTCGGGGTCCCTACTAAGTAGCTTATACTCACCCCTGCACGGGCTATGCCCGCACTACATTGTGTTGGTTGCAGACGATGGATAGCGCTGATCGCGGTTGAGGCTTGCAGAGCAGGTCGGTACCCGGAGGTGGACCACTAGGTGGGACGTACTCGGAGCGGACGGCTGGACCCGAGGAGCTGTGGAGGCTATCTGTACTCACCCTTTAGGTGGGACTTCCAGTGGACGGCTCAAGGCTGCGGCTTTACTTTCAGTTGTTGTTTTCCCTTTCCAGTTGTACTTTACTTTCAGTTTGGGTTTGTTTACTGGCCCACTTACTTTTCCGCACTTACTTTTGTATCAGTTTTTACTTAGTGTTTACTTCTACTTCTTTCTTTCTCTGTGGTGTTTATTTTCTTTAAAAAGGAAATGCCTTCCCTTTTTATCGGGAATTACGCCTTGTTGCTAGTCGCCAGCCCCTGGCCTATGGAAGGCGGGCTTGGGGTAGTCACGACACGGGCCCCGAGGACGGGTCGTAACAAATTGGTATCAGAGGAGTTCGGTTCTACCGCAGAACTCAGGACTCTGATCTTTCTTCTATGTGAACCAATAGTGTTAAGGGTATTGAGTGTGGTTATCAGTCCAGGGAGTCCAGTGTTGGTGCGGAGGCCGACGTATCCGTACACCAGGACCCTGACTTCTGATTTCCGACTTAATACATGAAAACATTTATTGCATATGTGTTTCAAGTTTTCTTTGTGATTAGTTTGTGTCAGCTCACCAGGTATACTGTTCTGACTGTGGCGCACCTGTCTCTTTTCAGGATGACCCCACGACAGTAGCCAGCTAGGATTCTGAGAGTTGTGCATGACGACTGCCCACCGAGCGACGAGGCCTCGGTACATGGCCCTTTGACTGTAGAGGCACCAGAGGTACCTCTACCCGCCGAGCCACCGATGCTACCAGCCCCAGCCGCTGATGATGCACGTCGCCTTAGTGCACTGCACGAGTTTCAGCGCCAGTGACCGCCCGGGTTCCGCGGGGAGATGGACCCTTAGGCAGCCGAGGATTGGCTGGAGGTAGTTGTACGGGTTTTCAGGTTAGTGAGGACACTAGCAGACCTCACGGTGATCCTCGCAGTGAGCCTACTACACGCGGCAGCAGGCAGATGGTGGATCTTGATGCTCCAGGTGCACGATGATGCATCTCTTCTCTGGACGGACTTTGAGAACCTCTTCCGCTCGGAGTTTGTCCCTGCCACCCTCCATGCGGTGTGCATCCAGGAGCTTCTACAGCTGCGGCAGGGTAGCTTGACGGTCGCCCAGTACTCGGCGAGATTTACCAATCTCTCACGCTATTCGACGGAAATGGTACGTGACCCATTCTTCCGGGCCCAGACCCTTGAGTAGGGATTGAGGCATGAGATCAGGGCGTCGCTGATCTCCCTCAGCATTCCGACACAGGAAGGGGTACTAGAGCGAGCCCTTCTGATCGAGAGCTTCTTGGCCGAGCCTACTTCAGCAGTGAGACCTACCGCAGGGCGGCACGTAGCAGAGTCTTCTGCAGCAGGCAGTCGACGGATGACTCATGGGTCCAGGCAGACCAGACCCTCAGGCAGACGACCTTAGGAAACTGGCTCAGCAGTGCGGGGCACACAGCGCAGATCCAGTCTTTCAAGAGGCAGACAGTGCTACGCATGCGGCGGGTAGGGCCACATGGCTCGTGACTGCCCGACCCGCCGTACCAAGGAGCAGCAGACGGTTGAGGGACCACCCAAGCAGAGGCAGAGGGTCGACCGTGGCGGTCCGCAGAGAGCAGGACGACGAGGCAGAGGAGCTGGTCGAGCAGCAGGTGGTGGGTGACGCTTTGAGGCTCTACCACCACCACCACCAGGAGGTCCACCCTGACCACAGGGAGCTGTCGGGCAGAGACAGGCACAGATCCAGGCAGCGGAGGCCTACGACCACAGCGCGCCCGAGATGATTCGAGGTACTATCCGTATCTTTTCCACCCTTGCTGCAGTTCTTATAGACACAGGAGAGAGTCATTCTTTCATATCCGCTGCCCTTGTTGGGAGCTCGGAGATTCCGACAGAGCTGTTGGCTCGATCCTTACGGCTAGAGACTCCTACGGGAGAAGACTCGACGATTACGCACTGGTGCCAGCAGTGTGAGCTTACTCTAGAAGGTGAGATCTTCGGCTAGGATCTTCTTGTAGCGGCGTCGAGGCCTTACGACGTCATCTGGGGCATGGATTGGTTATCAACAGTCCATGCTCAGATTGACTGTATTAGGCACAAGGTGCGGTGTGTACGCACCGATGGGAGTAGGTTCACCTTCACCGGTGAGAAGGGAGCCTTTGCAGCACAGTATGGACTTCCGCAGGGGAGAGGAAAACCCATCACTCATTTGTTGGCTAGCCTCATCCTAGGAGCAGTTGACGTGCGGAGTCCTAGTTTTCCTGCAGTGGTGGATCAGTATGCAGATGTTTTCCCCGACGACGTTCCAGGACTACCACCTCGCAGAGAGGTAGAATTTTATATTGATCTGTACCCCGGGAAAACCCCGATATCCACCCCAGCATATCGGATAGCTCCCGCCGAGCTTCGAGAGCTACGGGTACAGTTGGAGGACTTTCAGGGAAAGGGATTCATCCGACCCAGTGTTTCACCCTGGGCTTCCCCGATATTGTTCGCCAAGAAAGCGGACGGGGGCTTGCGACTTTGTGTCGACTATCGTCGCCTGAACCAGGTGACAGTGGGGAACAAGTATCCTCTACCAAGGATTGATGACCTCTTCGATCAGCTCAAGGGAGCACGGTGGTTCTCGAAGATAGACCTCAGGTCAGGCTATCATCAGCTTAGAGTTCGGGACGAGGACATGCAGAAGACAACCTTCAGACGTCGGTATGGCCACTATGAGTTCTTGGTTACACCATTCGGTGTAACCAATGATCCCGAAGTGTTCATGGGCCTCATGAACAGGATCTTTCAGCCATACCTCAATCAATTTGTCATGGTCTTAATTGATGACATTTTGATATACTCGACGACTGAGGAGGAGCACGCCTACCACTTGCGGGTTGTACTTGACACACTCTGAGAGAACCAGCTTTATGGAAAGCTCTCGAAGTGTCAGTTATGGATACGCGAGGTACACTTCTTGGGACACGTCATCTCTGAGGCGGGAGTTTCCGTGGACCTTGCAAATATCGAGGCAGTGCTAGCTTGGGAGCCACCCAGGAGCGTGATGGAGGTGCGGAGTTTCTTGGGACTAGCTGGATACTACCGGAGATTTGTGCCAGACTTCTCTAGAGTTACGGTGCCACTCTCAGCTTTGACGAAGAAGGGGAAACCCTTTGTGTGGTCAGACGGATGTTAGAAGAGCTTCTAGGAGCTGAGACAGAGATTGAACAGCGTGCCTATCTTGAGGTTTCCGGAGGAGGGAGTAGGGTACGTAGTTTACTACGATGCATTAGGGACCGGACTCGGATGTGTCCTGATGCAGGAGCGGGCCGTGATCGCCTATGGATCACATCATTTGAGGCAACATGAGCAGAACTACACTACCCATGACCTGGAGTTAGCAGTAGTGGTCTTCGCTCTGAAGATGTGGCGACACTATCTGATGGGAGAGCGCTTTACAGTCTATTCTGACCATCAGAGTCTCAGGTACATCTTCTCTCAGAAGGACCTGAACTTAAGACAGCGGCGATGGCTTGAGTTCCTCCAGGACTATGAATTTGAGATAGTCTATACTCATGGGAAGGGGAACGTAGTAGCCGATGCTGTCAGCAGGAGGACGGGCATTCAGCTACTTGGAGAGATGACAGAGCAGCTAGCCGCTTTGCAGATATCCTTCGTGGATAGAGATGGAGCAGCCATCCTTCAGTCACTCACAGTCACTCCTCCACTACTGCAGTGGGTTAGAGAAGCACAACATGGGGACGCCGACTGTGAGACGCGGCGTGCACAGATATCCTCAGGACAGACACCTAATGGTTTCTCTATAGGAGGAGAGCACGACGTCCTTTTCAGAGGACATAACTTGGTACCAGTTGATTTACGGGAGGAGGTACTGAGGGATTTTCACACTTCCCCTTTAGCAGTACATCCTGGAGTGGCGAAGATGTACTAGGATCTCAGACGACAGCATTGTTGGCCGGGCATAAAGAAGCCTGTGGCTGAGTTCGTTTCTCGATGCCTCACCTGCCAGTGGGTGAAGGTAGAGAACCAGGTACCGGCAGGCTTGGTACAACCCTTGGAGGTCCCAGAGTGGAAGTGAGACGGGATATCTATGGACTTTGTGACTGGACTTCCACGCACTTCCAGAGGTCATGACTCCATTTGGGTGATTGTCGACCGACTCACCAAGTCGGCTCACTTCTTACCCATCAGAGAGCAAGGCTCTGTGGAGAGATTGGGACGTCTCTACGTTCAGGAGATTGTACGGCTTCATGGTGTGCCATCGTCCATCGTCTCTGATCGAGATGATCACTTTACTTCCCGGCTTTGGAAGGGGTTAAAGGAGGCATTCGGGACACACCTACGTCTGAGTACCGCCTTTCACCCTCAGACAGATGGTCAGACGGAGAGGACCATTCAGATTCTCGAGGACATGCTTCGCGCATGTGTCCTCGACTTTGGTCACAGCTGGGAGGACCACCTACCCTTGGTGGAGTTCGCGTACAACAACAGCTACCACTCCACCATCGGGATGGCACCATATGAGGCGTTGTATAGCCGACCTTGCAGATCACCGCTGTGCTTGACAGACCCCGGGGAGTCAGCACTTGTGGGACCAGAGATGGTCCAGGCCACGAAAGAGAAGGTCCAGGTCATCTAGGAGTAGATGAGGATAGCTCAGAGCTGACATAAGTCTTATGTTGACAGGAGGTGGAGGC
Organism: Viscum album; assembly: GCA_963277665.1. NCBI lineage: Eukaryota > Viridiplantae > Streptophyta > Magnoliopsida > Santalales > Viscaceae > Viscum > Viscum album. Next base: position 111,363,665 of record OY728139.1, on the reverse strand, counting down.
CATTGGATTTCGAGGATGGAGACCACGTCTTCTTGCGGGTCTCACCTCGACGTGGATTACGGAGATTTGGCCGAGGTGGAAAGTTGTCTCTACGCTTCATCGGACCATTCCAGGTCCTCAGCAGGATTGGCGAGGTGGCTTATCGCCTGGCTCTACCACCTCAGTTGCACCGGGTGCACGACGTCTTCCACGTATCTCAGCTGAGGAGATACGTGCACGACCTGATGCATATCATTGACCATGTGGAGCTGGACGTTGATGATGAGGCGACTTTTGCGGAGGTCCCGGTGGAGATCGAGGATCGACAGGAGAGGGTCCTACATGGATGGTCGATTCCTCTAGTGCGCATCAGATGGCAGCACGGGAACCTCCAGGAGAGCAGTTGGGAGTGGGAGGCTCAGATGCGTGCTCAGTACCCACATTTGTTTCCCTAGTTTTTGATGTATCTTTACGGGGACGTAAAACCCTGAGGTGGGAGTGATGTAAAGACCTGAAAAATTCAAGGAAATTTTTTTCTTATTTTTTTCTTGTGAATTTTACAAGAACACAGTTTCTAATGGCACCTGATTCCGAGGCCCGGTGTACCCAGAATCATTTTCCGAAGTTTAGCTCGGGTAAGTTCAGTGAACGAACGAGCGAGTTTTTCTAACTTTTGAACCGGTGCTCAGAATCGAATTCCGAGGGCACCGATGAAATCACAGCACCGGTAATTGCTTAGAAACACCTCTTCCGGAGTTGCGTTTGCTCGGGTGTGGTTTTTAATTTTTGGGGTTAAGTTAAGAAATAAAATAAAAGTGGTGCAGCCGGTTTTTATTTTATTTTTCTTAACTTAAGTTAAGTGGATGATGTGGGACCCACAATATCCTACCCACTTGGTAAGATATTTGTTAGGTGGGGCCCACACAAGCCCCACTGTTTCTTTTCTTCTAAGTAACGCACTCGCACCCCCTATTAATGAAGCCAACCCATGCGTTTATTCTGGTTAAGAAACGCCTCATTAATGTGGCGGTTTAAGCGTTGTAATTAATTCGCTTAACTGTTTCTTTCGTTTTTTTGAATTTTAAAACGCAAGGCTTGTGAAATAAAAATAAGACAACTCTTATTTTGATTAGGATGGTGGTGTTGAGAGGCTAGGGAGTTTTCACTCAGGCTCTTGAAGATCTTCTCTTCCTCGCGAAGAATGCGAAGAACGCGAAGAACACGAAGAACACCAGATCCTCGGAAATCAACGGCGCTTCTTCCATGACGCGATGATCCCGCTTCCGCGACGCCTTCTTCCGCGATGTGCTTTTCCGCGACGAACCCTCACTCGACGACGCTTGAGGTAGGGGTTTTGATTCAATTAAATATTTGTGATTTATACCCACGATATATGTTTAAATATTTTTCGGAAGCCTTTTTAAACCGCTAACGCGGTGGGTGCGGACCAACGAACAAGTTCCAACCCACCGTCCCTTCGTTCTTGGTGTGCAGATTGCCGAGCGACGATGCAGCAGGCCGCATGGGTGTTGTGCGGTTTGCGCAGTGAAGAACCGGTCCCAGGAGGGCCGTTGGCGAAGACGAAAGGCAAATCCGACCACCAGAGCTCGTCTGGTGGTCTGCGGAACAATCCGCCGGTGCGCCGCGCCGGCACGGCGGCAGGAGGTGGCGACCGACACCAGCCAGCCGCCAGGAGACGGCGGCGCCCGACGCGCCACCGGGAAGAGCCGCCGCGGCGGCAGGCCGCTAGTCCCGTGACCGCGCGGGACCGGAGGAGGCGGGACGCGGCAAATGGACACGTCCGTTGGCAAGGGGCGGCCCCCACGCGGGGCCACAGTTTCGTCCAGGGGGGCGGTCCCCCCTTTGCGCGGCCGCTTGGCCAGCGCTAGCGCGCCGGGCCGAGCCGCCCGGCCGGACCGCCAGGCCGGGCCGTGCCAGCCGGGCCGGGCCATGGCCAAGCAGGCCGGACCTAGACCCGGGTCGGGTCGACCCGGTTCGGGCCGACCCAGGGGGTACCGGTCCGGGTCGGACCGGGCCCGAACCCCTTAATACCGGCCTTTTTCGGTCTATTGCCCATAACATGGGATACAGATCTCCGATCGATGCACCGTCAGCTGCGTAGCGATCCTTGGATCGAGACAGTTGTTTCGTTATATTACACTCAGGGTTTCAGAGAACTTTGGGTTCGACCAGGTTGGTTCCTACACGAAACTAACCGGGCCCTCGGAGCGGAAACACTCATAACTTGAACTCCGGACGTCCGATTGACGTGACGTCGACTTTGTTGGATTCCTCTTAGTGAGACGGACCTTTTGGCTTACTCCGCTCGAGGTTTGGACATAGTTGGAGTATGGTCGGGTTGGTTTTGACTTAAAAACCAACTAGGCCCCTGGGACGAAAAAGCCAATAACTCTCAGACCGGGCTTCTGATTGACGCGCCGTCTGTGACGTTGAGTTCCTGTTAACGATACGGAACTTTTGGATACATCAACTCCGGACTATGTGTCATTTGATGTATCAGCCCTTCGGCTCGTGGAGCGGACCCTCCCGAACGAGCTTGCTGTGTGCGGAAACCCTAGAGATGGCTGCGACTGCAATGACGATGAAGACTGTACAGAAATCCTCTGTGGATTCGACGACGATGACTACAACACTCAGCGATCCTACGTGGATCAGTGCTACCGATCATGTGTGGGTCAGATCCTGTGTGGGTCAGCGCTCAGCGGTCCTGTGTGGGCCAGCACCTACATATCCTGTGTGGGTCTGATCCTGTGTGGGTCATTGTGGGGGTTAGTTACCTATCGACCCTGTGTGGTTCAGATCCTTTGTGGGTCATTGCGGGGGTTAGTACCTATCGATCCTTTGTGGGTCTGACGTCTTAGATGAATCAGTGGCTATATCTGATCATCTCTATCGTCATACGAAGAAGTATACCTGTGTGAGCTGAATCTTGACTTGCTTTCCTATGTGGATTACGTTATGCTTTCCTGTGTGGATTCTGTTGTGCTATCCTGTGTGGATGTGATCGAACTTGGGCTCGGATGTTGGAGAGAACTGGAATTGATGACCTAGGTATATGTATGGGAATATACCTAAGTAGTGTCGGATGTTACTTCGTGATTGTATCTTTCCTTTGTGGATTCAGGGAGACCTTCGGGGGTCTCGGGGTCCCTACTGAGTAGCTTATACTCACCCCTGCACGGGCTATGCCCACACTATGTTGTGTTGGTTGCAGACGACGGATAGCGCTGATCGCGGTTAAGGCTTGCGAAGCAGGTCGGTACCCGGAGGTGGACCACTGGGCGGGACGTACTCGAAGCGGATGGCTGGACCCGAGGAGCTGTGGAGCCTATCTGTACTCACCCTTCATGTGGGACTTCCAGTGGACGGCTCGAGGCTGCGACTTTACTTTCAGTTGCTGTTTTCCCTTTCCAGTTGTACTTTACTTTCAGTTTGGGTTTGTATACTGGCCCACTTACTTTTCTACACTTACTTTTGTATCAGTTTTTACTTAGTGTTTACTTCTACTGCTTGCTTGTTCTGTTGTGTTTGTTTACTTTAAAAGGCAATGCCTTCCATTTTTATCGGGAATTATGACTTGGTGCTAGTAGCCAGCCCCTGGCCTATGGAAGGCGGGCTTGGGGTAGTCACGACACGGGCCCCGAGGACGGTTCTTAACAGATATTCTGAAATCGGTCTTCTCAGCAAGATAATGATGGTTCTGCACAAATTCTCACTCCGAATATTCAATCTGCATTCTATTCTTCTCAAACACTCAAGGAAACTTCTTCAAGATGGTAGGAACTTTTCTCTTAGAATTTTCCAGCGCTCCGTCTTTTCCACGTGTATAGAAAGTTGATAATGAGCGAATGATCTGAGAAGATATTTATAGGAAACTCAGAAAAAAAAGGCGGGAAACTTGAAAATCTTTCCCACTTCCTCAAATCTCAAAAACTCCGCACATCTCTCGCATTTAATCTTCAATCTTTGACTTCTTCAAATCTCCTTAAATTTCTCCAAGATTTAAGCAAAGTTGAAATTCTGGTTTTCTTGAACTCAGAATTGTCATTCCAAATTTCTCAGCATGTTGCTCAGGATTGTCATTTCGAATTCCCAGCATGTTGATCAGGATTGTCATTCCAGATTTCTCAGCAAGTAGACTCCAAACTTCAGGCTGAGAAAGTAGACTCCGAAGTTCAGGCTCAGCAAGTAGACTACGAATTTATGGCTCAGGAGGTAGACTCCGAACTTCAGGATCAGCAAGTAGACTCCGAACTTCAGGCTCAGCAGGTAGACTCTGAACTGTAGGCTCAGCAAGTAGACTATGAATTTTTGGCTCAGGAGGTAGACTCCAAACTTCAGGCTCAACAAGTAGATTCTGAACTTCAGGCTCAGCAAGTAGACATCGAACTTCAGTCTTAGCAAGTAGACTACGAATTTCTGACTCAGGAGGTAGACTCCGAACTTTAGGCTCAGCAAGTAGACTCCGAACTTCAGGCTCAGCAAGTAGACTCCAAAACTCTGGCTGAGGAAGTAGACTCAGAATTTCTGGCTTAGGAAGTAGACTCCGAATTTCTGGCTCAGGAAGTAGACTCCGAACTTTTTGGATTTAGGAAGTAGACTCTGAATTTCTTGCTTCAGGAAGTAGACTCCGAATTTATGGCTCAGGAAGTAGACTCATAATTTCTGGCTTCAGGAAGTAGACTCCGAACTTACTCAGAATTTTGGTTAGAGAAAACATCAATCTTCTTTACCATTTATTCAACAGCTTTTATCATGAATCTTTTCATGATTTGTGAGAATTTTAAGATCAGCAAAGCATCGTTTGATTTAGTTAAGAAAGTTTGAGACACTTTCTTAAATTCCGACTTCTTATTCTTAAACAAAATATTCTTTAAGGAAATCTTCAGCAACCAGAAACTTCAACTTTTTGTAACTCAAAAACATTCTTCAACAAAAATATTAGTTGTCAATAAATACAAAACTTTGTTAAACGGAACACCACAAAGGTTCTTCAGTTATGACATTTGCACCTGAGGTTCCCATGTAGCTATCTTAGTGAGGCGATGAAATTTTTTTTTCACCTTCCAATTACACATCAATAAAATTACACAAACAATCTATCATAATATTAATCTATCATATCTCCTCTAAAACCATTTAATCAGAATCCCATTTTAATCACATAAGTATTTAAACCATAATCAATTTCATCACAAAATATACATAAACTCATATAAAAATAATTTAATGAGTCTCAAACCAAGGGTGTATCATGAGTTATGAAAAACTTTAGTATAAGGTTCCAAACAAGCCATTAGTTTTTATCCAACCTTGGAAAATTTGGAAAACCATTTTCAAAAAACCACTTTTAAATGAAGTTTTGACTATAAATCATAGTAAATAAATGTTGAACATGAACAATGAATTAACTTGACCAAAATTTATAAATAGTAATGAAACATAAATTAAAAAACATGAAGATAACATAATGAACATGTAATTACAAGAACATGTTAATGAAAAACAATACACATAATAAAAAATACCCCTCCATTCAAACAAAACTTTAAAACTTTTATACATTATTTAAATACACAATATATCACATAAGAAATCATTTTGAAATCATTTGGAAGTGAAAAACTGTAACACCCCAAGCTTCTACGGTACGCTTCTCTTTGAATAATGCAATAGCGTGTGTTGTACGCAACATCAAGTTCTAACAGACACCACAACCGATCAAACTAGCCATTATGAATAGTAATACATACTTTTTGAAATTTTATGTCTCAAAATGGACTTCATTTTGGGATTCAGAGTATCAAATTTAGCATAAGGTGAAATTTTGGTACTTTTCAGATAACTTTAATATTTTCATGAATAGTGAAAATTGCTAAATTTTAATTAAAAACAACTTTTTTAATCAAAATAATTAATAGTGATAAATTATGAATTTGAGTGGTTTTAAAGTATATTTAGAATATATTTTTACCATTTAATACAATTTTGGTCATTGGACATAATTTCACAATTAAACCGAACATAAACAAGTATCAATCTTTTGATAGTTATTATATCTTAAAAACATGCTTTTTGTTTTGACAGCGGGAATTAATTTTAAATTAATTTCTGACACTTCTGTGTTTTGAATTTGGAAAAATGGATTCCATATTTGGAATCAGGATGTTCAAATTGTGTAAATAGGTAACTTTTATTTTTAGACATTTTGAATAATTACTTCGGTAAATATTTTATTTACCATGGTTAAAGGGTAAATCCGGTAAATGAGAGTTAAAAAATAATATTATAATAATAAAAAATTACCCTAAAACGTGTCCTAAACTTATTGGTTGATACATGTCCGACCATGGGCATCTTTGGGTCGATTTTGGGACCCCATGGTGCCACTTGTAAGTGATAGGGACACTTTATTTTAATTAAGTTAAAATGAATACAAAAATGACACAAGCATATATCTTTTAGAAAAACAATTTTTACATAGGGTTATATATGTTGGATTTTAGACTATAAATATTAATTAGAAAGATACCAAGATTTCATACATAATGGTATTTTATTTATAATTTTTAGACATTAAATAATTTAATTTATATATGACACAATGGTGATGCATTAATTACCATAATAGTAAAAAATTAAAATGATTGATATTGTAGATGACCAAATAAATATAATTTGAGACTTTTTATGAATTAAACTAATTTTATAGGTTAATATGACATGTTAGAAATGATTCAATTAACTTTTTTCGAAGTAATAATTCTGTTATGATTTTTACAAAAATCAATTATTGAATAGTGTCAAAATTGACATAAAAGAGTTTTTAAAACAAATAGTATATTATTAATTGACATTAAATTAATAAAAATCTAAGGTTCAGCCAATAGACTTATATCATGAAAGGTGTATCATTAATGGACCACTTTGGGGTCTATTTTATGTATATAGTAAGTTTATTAACCATATAATATAAAAATACAAAGAGACATTGTAAAAGTGAAACTAATTAACTAAGAGTTAATACTTGAAGATAAGGTTAGTATAATGACCCAAACCTGTCTAAATTCTATTGGTTTAGTGGTTTTCGACCTATCCACACCTTAAAATTTAAATAATCCACTTTGGAGCCATTAGAAACCGAATATGAATTTATTATAAAATAATATTTCTAGCTTTTCCAAAGGTGCCCCACACCCCTCTTATAAAAGGGCACTCTCCCTTCTCATTAACTCACACCTTCAAAGCCTTTTGGTTCGGCCAAAATCTGCCCAAATACTCTCTCAAATTACCTAAATTCATCCTATAGGCCTTAATTTAGTCATAAAGTCAACCTAAGATCCCTTTTGATCAAATCAAAAGGAAGAACCCAAAGAAGAGGCAATGATTTCACCACCCTTTTCCAAGTTCCTTTCTTCTTACACTTCTTCTTTATTTGTTATTACCATTATAAAATAATAACTCCAGTATATTATATATACTGTGATGTTATTATAAATATGGTACAATCATATTCAGTATTCTATCCATCCTTTGAATAACATGTCACCATACGTGCGTACGTACGACTTACCGTCTCCACGATGTGGTGTAATTGTTATTCAATAAATTATTATTTGGATGGGTATAATAATGATGTATAATTCATGTAAATAATAAATTTAACATGATAATGATTCTGTATATATGATATAACATCCAATTATATATTATTTTAATATCAAAAGAATGATATTGTCGCTCGTGCGTACGTACGGACTACCGTCTCCACGAACGCGATGAGATTCATTCTCCATCGTATCCATTCAAGTATAATTCTCATTTGATGATTAATAATAGTATCTAAGGACTTGATATCATTCTAGATATGATTAAGATACAACCTATCCATGAAAAACACGACTTACGTAACAAAACATATAAAATAAAATGAGTAAGTTAACACCCAAAACAACGATAATACTAAGATATTATTAACAAATCAATGTTAAAAGATCATATATGATATCATATTAATGTATATAATTATTGTATAATTTAATAACAATTATTTCACCATTATACAGGAATTTAACCTACCCCCAACCAAGTAAAAGTACAAGGTAAGGGTTTATTTCATAATCTCTTCATTATCCGAGGTTGTTTATACGTAATAATCTACTAGGATCTCTTTATCATCCACATCCATGTTTCTTAAAAATGTATTTCAAAACATTTTTAATATTTACAAGAATATGGGTTAAAGTCATTTATAACCTTGTTTGACTTTTTATAATTGGTTTATAAAGGAATCTTTCCATCGTTTTCTAAACAAGGTGCTTTTAACCTTTTCAACAGAATTAAGGTAAGAATGTTTTTTTAACTTATACGGCGGGTGCAGCTATTTTCCGCCGTTATAAAATCATCGAAGATTCCCTTACAAGCTTATAAGAATATTTTCAAAGAAAATGTTTTATTTTATAAATGTATGACTCTTAAATGATTTCAAAATAGAAATATATATTTCTCTAAAAAGAGTTTTGATTTCATCTATGTCAACATCCTTTGATGGAATTTACACTTATTTGAAGTTGATTTATTATGATACAAAACTTCTATATTGTATTGAAGGTTTTGTGATATGTTTGACTGTGGATGTCTTATTTTTATACCATTCATGGTTTATGGATGAAGTATTTACATTTCTTATGCTAGTTTTAATACGAATGTTTATGTTATGTTTAAACCTTTTCATATGGGAATGCATTGGACTTAATATGTGACGGGTGGAGCCCGCTATAGCTCCTCGATGCATCGGTAGGTCTCATGAGACAAACTAGTGTCTTGGCACAAGGCCTTGGAAAAATATTATTTGTAGTCTTGGCACGAGGCCTTGTCTATGTGGCTATGATAGTCTGGCATTATGAATTCCATCATTATGAAAGTGGTTATTGATATTGCATGTGATTATTCGATTAGTAGAATATCCATGTGAATAAGTAAATGGCATTATTTAATTTTATTTTTTCCATACTATGTTGAAGTTAAAGTTTAAAAGGCTTTTGTTTTAGTTATACATTGCCTTAAATGTTTATTCTTATTTATGAAAGTTTCGGCTATATTGTTATCCTTACTGGGTATTTGAGCTCACCAATTTTCTGTGTTTTATTTTTCCCAGGATGTGAAGAAGTAAATTATGAATGACCTGCATGGATATTATGAGGGGATATTTGTGTGGAATATGGAGACAATATATTGTTGTAGTAGTTTTTCACTTTATAATGTAATGTAAAACTTTATGAATATATCTAGTGTTTCCAAGGATACTAAACCAATCGGTCTTTCGAGATTTGATCTTTCTTGTGATCATACCAATGTTATGTAATAATGCACCGACTCTAGGTAATTGGGGTTGGGGCGTTACAATTAGTATCAAAGGAAGTTTAGTACAAACCTTGGAAGCTAGATTTAGATAAACTCTGATTAGAGCACATAGAAATAAGATGGACTTTGAGGATTAGTATAGAAGAACTTCCTAGAATTTTGGTATTGTAGAGATTTTGTGAGTTTTCCAAGAAATACATCCCTGTCTGGATACGAGCAGGTAGAGGCGGCTCTGACACAGATGTACCTAGGGGTAAAACCCGAAAACACCGCTTTGAGCTAGACTCGAATGAGATCTCGTGCACGACAACGGGCCTTGCTGCACTCTTGGTTACGACACTCCCAGGGGATATGCTTAGGATAACTCTCATTTTCTTTATAAATCATTATGAAGGGCTCATGAGTATATACTTACTCAAAGAAAACATTGTTATGATTATGGATTATATCCATTAAATCTTCAATTTGCGTTAGGTATTTTACAAGTTTGGAATTATTCATTGCAATTCATAAACTGACCTAGTTTATGCTATTGTATAGAAATGGCGCCCAGTAGAAGGAATGTGAACTCCAGTAATACCTATGATCCAAAGAGTAAGAAGGATTGTATCTTTCATGGTATTAAGCCATCATTTATAAGGGAAATAGTCTCCCACGTATTATCATCATATGAAGAAATAGTATCATGTGTGGATAAGATAACTAAAGATTTTACTGAGTCCTATGGATTTGAAGGGAAGAAAGAGAAGAAAAGGACGGAAGAGAGAAAGATGGATAAAGGGAAGAGGGAAAAGAAGAATTTCCCCATATATGATAATTGTGGGAAGAAACACCCTGGAACTTGCCTGAATGAAATGGGAGTTTGTTATAAGTGTGTAGGAAAAGGGAACCAAGTATGTGACTGAAAGGGTAAGTAAATAGGTTTCAAATGTACAATGCTTCATTTGCAAGGAGTTTGGACACTACGCGAACCTATCATCAGACTATGCCGCAAATGATGCTATTGGATAACAATCAAGTTATGATACTACCACAGATGAAGAGGAATGATTAGAGTTGTTATTTTTATTATGTCATTTGAGTGTTGTATCAACAATGTACTTTTTATAATAATTATGGAGTATATAAGGATTGTACTTCAGTACTATTTCATTGAGGATTTGAGATTTTATGGTACTAAGAAAATTGACTCTACCATCAGGGAATGATGGGTTCGTTATTTATAGTGATGCATCTAAGAAAGGACTTGGTTGTGTCCTTATGCAGAATAATAGGGTTATTGCCTATGCACCACGACAGTTGAAAATTCATGAACAAAACTATCCTAATCATGATCTCGAGTTATCAGCTATGATCTTTGCTTTGAAGATATGGAGGCAATACCTCTATGGTGAAAAATGTGAGATTTATACTGATCACAAGAGTTTGAAGTATATTTTCTCACAAAAAGAAATCAACATGAGGAAAAGGAGATGGCCTGAATTACTCAAGTATTATGATTGTACGATACACTACCACCCGGGGACAGCAAACAAGGTGGAAGATTCTTTGACCAGAAAAGATCATAGAGTTTTGAATAAATATGATAATTGAAAGGGATCCAATTTTCATTGATCTTGTGAAGATGGACATGGGAATAACCAGGGAAGGTGAAACATCAATACTTTTTCAAATGGTTTACAAACCATCTTTACTAGAAAGGATTGAGAGCTCTTAGACCGATGATGAAGAATTTAAAAATAAGATTAAAGCTGTGAATGATGGGAGATTGAGAGACTTTGTGTATGAAGAAGGAATTTTGAAATTCGGGAAGAGACTTTGTGTTCCCGATATACCTGATATAAAAAGAGAATTGCTGGATGATGCTCATAGTTACAATTTCTCTGTACACCCTGGGAGCACAAAAATGTATAGAGATTTGAAGGAACATTTTTGGTGGGACAAAATGAAGAGTGAGATTGCTGATTTTGTGTCAAGATATATGGTCTGTCAACAAGTGAAAGCTGGAAGGAAACAGCCTGTAGGAGTCATGCAACCTCTTCCCATACCCGAGTGGAAATGGGACAATATTACGATGGACTTTGTCATGGGGCTACCAAAGACTGCTAGAAGGAACGATGCAATATGGGTTATTGTTGATCGTCTTACCAAGTCAGCACATTTTCTTGCTATAAGAGAAGATCTACCACTGGAACGTCTAGCAAGACTATATATTAATGAAGTTGTGAGACTTCATGGAGTACCCCTATCGATTGTTTCAGATCGTGATCCCCGTTTTACTTCAAGATTTTGTAAGAGTTTTCAGAAATCCCTGGATACTAAACTTCATTTGAGCACCGCCTACCACCCTCAAACAGATGGACAATCAAAACGAACTATTCAAACCTTAGAATACAAGTTGAGATCCTGCTCACTCGACTTTCAGGGTATGTGGGATCAATATTTACCTCTGGTTGAATTTTCCTATAACAATAGATTCCATTCGAGTATTCAGATGGCACCATATGAAGCATTATACGGAAAGAGATGTCGTACACCAACCTGTTGGGATGACGTTGGTGAAAGAAAACTTGTAGGCCCAGAACTGGTGGAGGAAATGATGGAAAAGGTAAAGGTAATCCAAAATCACATCAAAGCAGCTCAAAGTAGGCAGAAGAGCTATGCCGATAATCGAAGAAAGGATTTGGAATTTCATGTCAGTGATCATGTTTTCCTGAAGGTATCTCCATGGAAGGGAGTCATACGTTTTGGTAAGAAAGGTAAATTGAGTCCCAGGTACATCAGACCTTTCGAAATTCTAGAATGAATTGGGGCTGTAGCTTACCGATTGACAATGCCGCCAAGTCTCTCCAAAGTTCACGATGTGTTCCACGTATATCTATTGAGGAAATACATGCCTGACCCAACGCATGTACTCACCTATGAGGAATTAGAACTGGAACTCGATCTGTCTTATTGCGAAGAGCCCGTCAGGATTCTTGATATGAGAGAACAAGTACTGAGAAACCAAACGACGCGTCTGGTAAAAGTTTTGTGGAGAAACCATAAGATGGAAGAGGAAACATGGGAACCCGAGGAACTTATGATGAAGAACCACCCGAGTCTTTTCATGCGGTAGTATTCTAGAAATTTCCAGGATAAAATTATTTGAAGGAGGGGAGAATGTAACACCCCAAGCTTCTACGGTACACTTCTCTTTGAATAATGAAATAGCGTGTGTTGTACGCAACATCGAGTTCTAACACACACCACAACCGATCAAACTAGCCATTATGAATAGTAATACCTACTTTTTAAAATTTTATCTCTCAAAATGAACTTCATTTTTGGATTCGGAGTATCGAATTTAGCCTAAGGTGAAATTTTGGTACTTTTCGGATAACTTTAATATTTTGATGAATAGTGAAAATTGCTAAATTTTAATTAAAAACAACTTTTTTAATCAAAATAATTAATAGTGATAAATTATGAATTTGAGTGGTTTTAAAGAATATTTAGAATATATTTTTACCATTTAATACAATGTTGGTCATTGTACATAATTTCACAATTAAACCGAACATAAACAAGGATCAATCTTTTGATAGTTATTATATCTTAAAAACACGCTTTTTGTTTTGACAGCGGGAATTAATTTTAAACTAATTTCTGCCACTTCTGTGTTTTGAATTTGGAAAAATGGATTCCATATTTGGAATCAGGATGTTCAAATTGTGTAAATAGGTAACTTTTATTTTTATACATTTTGAATAATTACTTCAGTAAATATTTTATTTACCACGGTTAAAGTGTAAATCCGGTAAATGAGGGTTAAAAAATAATATTATAATAATAAAAAATTACCCTAAAACGTGTCCTAACCATATTGGTTGATAAATGTCCGACCATGTACATTTTGGGTCGATTTGGGGACCCCATGGTGCCACTTGTAAGTGATAGGAACACTTTATTTTAATTAAGTTAAAATGAATACAAAAATGACACAAGCATATATCTTTTAGAAAAAATTTTTTTACATAGGGTTATATATGTTTTATTTTCGACTATAAATATTCATTAGAAATATAAAAATATTTCCTACATAATGGTATTTTATTTATAATTTTTAGACATTAAATAATTTAATTTATATATGACAAAATGGTGATGCAGTAATTACCATAATAGTGAAAAATTAAAATGATTGATATTGTAGATGCCCAAATAAATATAATTTGAGACTTTTTATGAATTAAACTAATTTTCTAGGTTAATATGACATGTTAGGAATTATTTAATTAACTTTTTTCGAAGTAATAATTTTTTTTATGATTTTTACAAAAATCAATTATTGAATAGTGTCAAAATTGACATAAAAGAGTTTTTAAAACAAATAGTATATTATTAATTGATATTAAATTCTTAAAAATCTAAGGTTCGGCCAATAGACTTATATCATGATAGGTTTATCATTAATGGACCACTTGGGGGTTTATTGGATGTATATAGTAAGTTTATTAACCATATAATATAAAAATACAAAGAGACATTGTAAAAGTGAAACTAATTAACTAAGAGTTAATACTTGAAGATAAGGTTAGTATAATGACCCAAACCTGTATAAATTCTATTGGTTGAGTGGTTTTAGACCTATCTCCACCTTAAAATTTAAATAATCCACTTTGGAGCCATTAGAAACCGAATATGAATTTATTATAAAATAATATTTCTAGCTTTTCCAAAGGTGCCCCTCACCCCTCTTATAAAAGGGCACTCTCCCTTCTCACTAAATCACACCATCAAAGCCTTTTGGTTCCACAAACCTCTACCCAAATACTCTCTCAACTTACCTCACTTTATCCTAGAGGCCTTCATTTAGTCAGAAAGCCAACCTAAGAGCCCTTTTGATCAAATCAAAAGGAAGAACCCAAAGAAGAGGTAATGATTTCACCACCCTTTTCCAAGTTCCTTTTTCTTCCATTTCTTCTTTCTTTGTTATTACAATTATAAAATAATAAATCCAGTATATTATATATACTGTGATGTTATTATAAATATGGTACAATCATATTCAGTATTCTATCCATCCTTTGAATAACATGTCACCATACGTGCGTACGTACGGCTTACCGTCTCCACGTCTTGGTGTAATTGTTATTCAATAAATTATTATTTGGATGTGTATAATAATGATGTGTAATTCATGTAAATAATAAATGTAACATGATAATTATTCTGTATATATGATATACCATCCAATTATATATTATTTTAATATCAAAAGAATGATAGTCACTCGTGCGTACGTACAGACTACCGTCTCCACGAATGCGATGAGATTCATTCTCCATCGTATCCATTCAAGTATAATTCTCATTTGATGATTAATAATAGTATCTAATGACTTGATATAATTCTGGATATGATTAAGATACAACCTATCCATGACAAACACGACTTACATAACAAAACATATAAAATAAAATGAGTAAGTTAACACCCAAATCAACGATAATACTAAGATATTATTAACAAATCAATGTTAAAAGATCATATATGATATCATATTAATGTATATAATTCCTGTATAATTTAATAACAATTATTTCACCATTATACATTAGGTTAACCTACCCCCAACCAAGGAAAAGTACAAGGTAAGGGTTTATTTCGCAATCTCTTCATTATCCGAGGTTGTTTATACGTAATAATCTACTGGGATCTCTTTATCATCTACATCCATGTTTCTTAAAAATGTATTTCAAAACATTTTTAATATTTACAATAATATGGGTTAAAGTCATTTATACCCTTTTTTGACTTTTTATAAGTGTTTTATAAAGGAATCTTTCCGTCGTTTTCCAAACAAGGTGCTTTTAACCTTTTCGACAGAATTAAGGTAAGAATGTTTTTTTAACTTATACGGCGGCTGTGGCTATTTTCTGCCGTTATAAAATCGTCAAAGATTCCCTTACAAGCTTATAAGAATATTTTCAAAGAAAATGTTTTATTTTATAAATGTATGACTCTTAAATAATTTCAAAATAGAAAGATATATTTCTCTAAAAAGAGTTTTGATTTCATCTATGTCAACATCCTTTGATGGAATTTACACTTATTTGAAGTTGATTTATTATGATACAAAAATTCTATATTGTATTGAAGGTTTTGTGATATGTTTGGCTGTGGATGTGTTATTTTTATACCATTCATGGTTTACGGATGAAGTATTTACATTTCGTATGCTAGTTTTAATACGAATGTTTATGTTATGTTTAAACCTTTTCATATGGGAATGCATTGGACTTAATATGTGACGGGTGGAGCCCGATATAGCTCCTCGATGCATCGGTGTAGGTCTCATGAGACAAACTAGTGTCTTGGCACAAGGCCTTGGAAAAATATTATTTGTAGTCTTGGCATGAGGCCTTGGCTATGTGGTTATGATAGTCTGACATTATGCATTCCATCATTATGAAAGTGGTTATTGATATTACATGTGATTATTCGATTAGTAGAATATCCATGTGAATAAGTAAATAGAATTATTTCATTTTATTTTTGCAATACTATGTTTAAGTTCAATTTTAAAAGGCTTTTGTTTTAGTTATACATTACCTTAAATGTTTATTCTTATTTATGAAAGTTTCCGCTATATTTTTATCCTTACTGGTCATTTGAGCTCACCCCTTTTCTATGTTTTATTTTTCCCAGGATGTGAAGAAGTAAATTATGAATGACTTACAGGGATATTATGAGGGGATATTTGTGTGGACTATGGAGACAATATGTTGTTATAGTAGTTTTTCACTTTATAATGTAATGTAAAACTTTATGAATATATCTAGTGTTTCCAAGGCTACTAGACCAATCTGTCTTTCGAGATTTGATCTTTCTTGTGATCATACCAATGTTATGTAATAATGCACCGACTCTAGGTAACTGGGGTCGGGGCGTTATAGTTGGTATCAGAGGAAGTTTAGTACAAACTTTGGAAGCTAGATTTAGATAAACTCTGATTAGAGCACCTAGAATTCAGATGGACTTTGAGGATTAGTATAGAAGAACTTCCTAGAATTTTAGTATTGTAGAGATTTTGTGAGTTTTCTGAGCAATACATCCCTGTCTGGATACGAGCATGTAGAGGCGGCTCTGGCACAGATGTACCTAGGGGTAAAACCCGAAAACACCGCTTTGAGCTAGACTCGAAGGGGAACTGGTGCACGACAACGGGCCTTGCTGCACTCTTGGTTACGACACTCTCGGGGGATATGCTTAGGATAACTCGCATTTTCTTTATAAATCATTATGAAGGGATCATAAGTATATAATTACTCAAATAAAACATTGTTATGATTATGGATTATATCCATAAAATCTTCAATTTGCATTAGGTATTTTACAAGTTTGGAATTATTCATTGCAATTCATAAACTGACCTAGTTTATGCTATTATATAGAAATGGTGCCCAGTAAAAGGAATGTGAACTCCAGTAATACCTATGATCAAAAGAGTAAGAAGTATTGTATCTTTCATGGTATTAAGCCATCATTTATAAGGGAAATAGTCTCCCACGTATTATCATCATATGAAGAAATAGTATCACGTATGGATAAGATAACTAAAGATTTTACTGAGTCCTATGGATTTGAAGGGAAGAAAGAGAAGAAAAGGATGGAAGAGAGAAAGATGGATAAAGGGAAGAGGGAAAAGAAGAATTTCCCTATATGTGATAACTATGGGAAGAAACACCCTAGAACTTGCCTGAAAGAAATGGGAGTTTGTTATAAGTGTGTAGGAAACGGGAACCAAGTACATGACTACAAGGGTAAGAAAATAGGTTTCAAATGTACAATGCTTCATTTGCAAGGAGTTTAGACACTACAAAAACCTATCATCAGACTATGCCGCAAATGATGCTATTGGATAACAATCAAGTTATGATACTACCACAGATGAAGAGGAATGATTAGAGTTCTTATGTTTATTATGTCATTTGATTGTTGTATCAGCAATGTACTTGTTATAATAATTATGGAGTATATAAGGATTGTACTGCAGTACTATTTCATTGAGGATTTGAGATTTTATGGTACTAAGAAAATTGACTCTACCATCAGGGAATGATGGGTTCGTTATTTATAGTGATGCATCTAATAAAGGACTTGGTTGTGTCCTTATGAAGAATGATAGGGTTATCGCCTATGCATCACGACAGTTGAAAATTCATGAACAAAACTATCCTAATCATGATCTCGAGTTAGCAGCTGTGATCTTTACTTTGAAGATATGGAGGCACTACCTCTATGGTAAAAAATGTGAGATTTATACCGATCACAAGAGTTTGAATTATATTTTCTCACAAAAAGAACTCAACATGAGGCAAAAAAGATGGCTTGAATTACTCAAGTATTATGATTGTACGATACACTACCACCCGGGGAAAGCAAACAAGGTGGCAGATGCTTTGAGCAAAAAAGATCATGGAGTTTTGAACAATATGAGAATTGAAAGGGATCCAATTTTCATGGATCTGGTGAAGATGGACATGAGAATAACCAGGGAAGGTGAAACATCAATGCTTTTTAAAATGGTTTCCAAACCATCTTTACTAGAAAGGATTGAGAGTTCTCAGACCGATGATGAAGAATTTCAAAAGAAGATTAAAGCTGTGAATGATGGGATATTGAGAGACATTGTATATGAAGAAGGAATTTTGAAATTTGGGAAGAGACTTTGTGTTCCCGATATACCTGCTCTAAAAAGAGAATTGCTGGATGATGCTCATAGTTCCAATTTCTCTATACACCCTGGGAGCACAAAAATGTATAGAGATTTGAAGGAACATTTTTGGTGGGACAACATGAAGAGGGAGATTGCTGATTTTGTGTCAAGATGTATGGTTTTTCAACAAGTGAAAGCTGGAAGGAAAAAACCTGGAGGAGTCATGCAACCTCTTCTCATACCCGAGTGGAAATGGGACAATATTACAATGGACTTTGTCATGGGGCTACCAAAGACTCCTAGAAGGAACGATGCAATATGGTTTATTGTTGATCGTCTTACCAAGTCAGCACATTTTCTTGCTATAAGAGAAGATCTACCACTGGAACGTCTAGAAAGACTATATATTAATGAAGTTGTGAGACTTCCTGGAGTACCCCTATCGATTGTTTCAGATCGTGATCCTCGTTTTATTTCAAGATTTTGGAAGAGTCTTCAGAAATACCTGGATACTGAACTTCATTTGAGAACTGCCTACCACCCTCAAACAGATGGACAATCAAAATAAACTATTCAAACCTTATAAGACATGTTGAGATCATGCTCACTTGACTTTTAGGGTATGTGGGATCAATATTTACCTCTGGTAGAATTTTCCTATAACAATAGCTTCCATTCGAGTATTCAGATGGCACCATATGAAGCATTATACAGAAAGAGATGTCGTACACCAACCTGTTGGGATTACGTTGGTGAAAGAAAACTTGTAGGCCCAGAACTGGTGAAGGAAATGATGGAAAAGGTGAAGGTAATCCAAAATCACATCAAAGAAGCTCAAAGTAGGCATAAGAGCTATGTCGATAATCAAAGGAAGGATTTGGAATTTCAAGTCGGTGATCATGTTTTCCTGAAGGTATATCCATGGAAGGGAGTCATACATTTTAGTAAGAAAGGTAAATTGAGTCCCAGGTACATCGGACCTTTCGAAATTCTAGAACAAATTGGGGCTGTAGCTTACCGATAGGCAATGCCGCCAAGTCTCTCCAAAGTTCACGATGTGTTCTACGTATCTCTATTGAGGAAATACATGCCTGACTCAACGCATGTACTCACCTATGAGGAATTAGAACTGAAACCCAATCTGTCTTATTGCGAAGAGCCTGTCAGGATTCTTGATACGAGAGAACAAGTACTGAGAAACCGGACGACGCGTCTGGTAAAAGTTTTGTGGAGAAACCATAAGATGGAAGAGGCAACGTGGGAAGCCGAGGAACTTATGATGAAGAACCACCCGAGTCTTTTCATGCGGTAGTATTCTAGAAATTTCGAGGATGAAATTATTTGAAGGAGGGGAGAATGTAACACCCCAAGCTTCTACGGTACGCTTTTCTTTGAATAATGCAATAGCGTGTGTTGTACGCAACATAGAGTTCTAACACACACCACAACCGATCAAACTAGCCGTTATGAATAGTAATACCTACTTTTTGAAAATTTATCTCTCAAAATGGACTTCATTTTTGGATTCGGAGTATCGAATTTATCCTAAGGTGAAATTTTGGTACTATTCGGATAACTTTAATATTTTGATGAATAGTGAAAATTGCTAAATTTTAATTAAAAACAACTTTTTTAATCAAAATCATTAATAGTGATAAATTATGAATTTCAGTGGTTTTAAAGTATATTTAGAATATATTTTTACCATTTAATACAATTTTGGTCATTGGACATAATTTCAAAATTAAACCGAACATAAACAAGTATCAATCTTTTGATAGTTATTATATCTTAAAAACACGCTTTTTGTTTTGACAGCGGGAATTAATTTTAAATTAATTTCTGCCACTTCTGTGTTTTGAATTTGGAAAAATGGATTCCATATTTGAAATCAGGATGTTCAAAATTTGTAAATAGGTAACTTTTATTTGTAGACATTTTGAATAATTACTTCGGTAAATATTTTATTTACCATGGTTAAAGGGTAAATCCGATAAATGAGGGTTAAAAAATAATATTATAATAATAAAAAATTACCCTAAAACGTGTCCTAACCTTATTGGTTGATACATTTCCGACCTTGGGCTTCTTTGGGTCTATTTTGGGACCCCATGGTTCCACTTGTAAGTGATAGGGAGACTTTATTTTAATTAAGTTAAAATGAATACAAAAACGACACAAGCATATATCTTTTAGAAATTTTTTTTTACATAGGGTTATATATGTTTTATTTTAGACTATAAATATTCATTAGAAATATAAAAATATTTCCTACATAATGGTATTTTATTTATAATTTTTAGACATTAAATAATTTAATTTGTATATGACACAATGGTGATGTAGTAATTACCATAATAGTAAAAAATTAAAATGATTGATATTGTAGATGCCCAAATAAATATAATTTGAGACTTTTTATGAATTAAAATAATTTTCTAGGTTAACATGACATGTTAGGAATTATTTAATTAACTTTTTTCGAAGTAATCATTCTGTTATGATTTTTACAAAAATCAATTATTGAATAGTGTCAAAATTGACATAAAAGAGATTTTAAAATAAATAGTATATTATTAATTGATATTAAATTTCTAAAAATATAAGGTTCAGAGAATAGACTTATATCATGATAGGAGTTTCATTAATGGACCACTTGGGGGTCTCTTGGATGTATATAGTAAGTTTATTAACCATATAATATAAAAATACAAAGAGACATTGTAAAAGTGAAACTAATTAACTAAGAGTTAATACTTGAAGATAAGGTTAGTATAATGACCCAAAACTCTCTAAATTCTATTGATTGAGTGGTTTTCGACCTATACCCACCTTAAAATTTAAATAATCCACTTTGGAGCCATTATAAACCGAATGTGAATTTATTATAAAATAATATTTCTAGCTTTTCCAAAGGTGCCCCTCACCCCTCTTATAAAAGGGCACTCTCCCTTCTCATTAACTCACACCTTAAAAGCCTTTTGGTTTGGCCAACCTCTGCCCGAATACTCTCTCAACTTCCATAAATTCATCCTAGAGGCCTTCCTTTATTTATAAAGCCAACCTAAGAGACCTTTTGATCAAATAAAAAGGAAGAACCCAAAGAAGAGGTAATGATTTCACCACCCTTTTCCAAGTTCCTTTCTTCTTCCACTTCTTCTTTCTTTGTTATTACCATTCTAAAATAATAACTCCAGTATCTTATATATACTGTGATGTTATTATAAATATGGTACAATCATATTCAGTATTCTATCCATCCTTTGAATAACATGTCACCATACATGCGTACGTACGGCTTACCGTCTCCACGTCGTGGTGTAATTGTTATTCAATAAATTATTATTTGGATGGGTATAATAATGATGTGTAATTCATGTAAATAATAAATTTAACATGATAATGATTATTTATATATGATATAACATCCAATTATATATTATTTTAATATCAAAAGTATGATATTGTCGCTTGTGCGTACGTACGGACTACCGTCTCCACAAACGCGATGAGATTCTTTGTTCATCGTATCCATTCAAGTATAATTCTCATTTGATGATTAATAATAGTATCTAAGGACTTGATATCATTCTGGATATGATTAATATACAACCTATCCCTGACAAACACAACTTACGTAACGAAACATATAAAATAAAATGAGTAAGTTAACACCCAAAACAACGATAATACTAAGATATTATTAACAAATCAATGTTAAAAGATCATATATGATATCATATTAATGTATATAATTCTTTTATAATTTAATAAAAATTATTTCACCATTATACAGGATTTTAACCTACCCCCAACCAAGGAAAAGTACAAGGTAAGTGTTTATTTCACAATCTCTTTATTATCCGAGGTTGTTTATACATAATAATCTATTGGGATCTCTTTCTCATCCACATCCATGTTTCTTAAAAATGTATTTCAAAACATTTTTAATATTTACAAGAATATGTGTTAAAGTCATTTATACCCTTGTTTTACTTTTTATAACTGGTTTATAAAGGAATCTTTCGGTCGTTTTCCAAACAAGGTGCTTTTAATCTTTTCGACAGAATTATGGTAAGAATGTTTTTTAACTTATACGGCAGGTGCGGCTATTTTCTGCCGTTATAAAATCGTCGAAGATTCCCTTACAAGCTTATAAGAATATTTTCAAAGAAAATTTTTTATTTTATAAATGTATTACTCTTAAATGATTTCAATATAGAAAGATATATTTCTCTAAAAAGAGTTTTGATTTCATCTATGTCAACATCCTTTGATGGAATTTACACTTATTTGAAGTTGATTTATTATGATACAAAACTTCTATATTGTATTGAAGGTTTTGTGATATGTTTGAATGTGGATGTGTTATTTTTATACCATTCATGGTTTATGGATGAAGTATTTACATTTCATATGATAGTTTTAATACGAATGTTTATGTTATGTTTAAACCTTTTCATATGGGAATGCATTGGAATTAATATGTGACGGGTGGAGCCCGCTATAGCTCCTCGATGCATCGGTAGGTCTCATGAGACAAACTAGTGTCTTGGCACAGGGCCTTGGAAAAATCTTATTTGTAGTCTTGGCACGAGGCCTTGGCTATGTGGTTATGATAGTCTGGAATTATGCATTCCATCATTATGAAAGTGGTTATTGATATTGTATGTGATTATTCGATTAGTAGAATATCCATGTGAATAAGTAAATGGAATTATTTCATTTTATTTTTGCCATACTATGTTGAAGTTCAAGTTTAAAAGGCTTTTGTTTTAGTTATACACTGCCTTAAATGTTTATTCTTATTTATGAAAGTTTCCACTATATTGTTATCCTTTCTGGGCATTTGAGATCACCCCTTTTCTATGTTTTATTTTTCCCAGGATGTGAAGAAGTAAATTATGAATGACCTGCAGGGATATTATGAGGGGATATTTGTGTGGACTATGGAGACAATATGTTGTTGTAGTAGTTTTTCACTTTATAATGTAATGTAAAACTTTATGAATATATCTAGTGTTTCCAAGGCTACTAAACCAATAGGTCTTTCGAGATTTGATCTTTCTTGTGATTATACCAATGTTATGTAATAATGCACCGACTCTAGGTAACTGGGGTTGGGGCATTACAGTTGGTATCAGAGGAAGTTTAGTACAAACCTTGAAGCTAGATTTAGATAAACTCTGATTAGAGGACATAGAACTAAGATGGACTTTGAGGATTAGTATAGAAGAACTTACTAGAATTTTGGTATTGTAGAGATTTTATGAGTTTTCCGAGAAATAAATCCCTGTCTGGATACGAGCAGGTAGAGGTGGCTCTGGCACAGATGTATCTAGGGGTAAAACCCGAAAACACCGCTTTGAGCTAGACTCGAATGAGAATTGGTGCACAAAAACGGGCCTTGCTGCACTCTTGGTTACGACACTCCCGGGGGATATGCTTAGGATAACTCTCATTTTCTTTATAAATCATTATGAAGGGCTCATGAGTATATAATTACTCAAAGAAAACATTGTTATGATTATGGATTATATCCATAAAATCTTCAATTTGCGTTAGGTATTTTACAAGTTTGGAATTATTCATTGCAATTCATAAACTGACCTAGTTTATGCTATTGTATAGAAATGACGCCCATTAGAAGGAATGTGAACTCCAGTAATACCTATGATCCAAAGAGTAAGAAGGATTGTATCTTTCATGGTATTAAGACATAATTTAGAAGGGAAATAGTCTCCCACGTATTATCATCATATGAAGAAATAGTATCATGTGTGGATAAGATAACTAAAGATTTTACTGAGTCCTATGGCTTTGAAGGGAAGCAAGAGAGGAAAAGGATGGAATAAAGAAAGATGGATAAACGGAAGAATGAAAAGAAGAATTTTTCCATATGTGATAACTGTGGGAAGAAACACCCTGGAACTTTCCTGAAAGAAATGGGAGTTTGTTATAAGTGTGTAGGAAAAGGGAACTAAGTACGTGACTGCAAGGGTAAGAAAATAGGTTTCAAATGTACAATGCTTCATTTTCAAGGAGTTTGGACACTACGCGAACCTATCATCAGACTATGCCGCAAATGATGCTATTGGATAATAATCAAGTTATGATACTACCACAGATGAAGAGGAATGATTAGAGTTCTTATGTTTATTATGTCATTTGAGTGTTGTATCAGCAATGTACTTGTTATAATAATTATGGAGTATATAAGGATTGTACTGAAGTACTATTTCATTGAGGATTTGAGATTTTATGGTACTAAGAAAATTGACTCTACCATTGGGGAATGATGGGTTCGTTATTTATAGTGATGCATCTAAGAAAGGGCTTGGTTGTGTCCTTATGAAGAATGATAGGGTTATTGCCTATGCATCACGACAGTTGAAAATTCATGAACAAAACTATCCTACTCATGATATCGAGTTAGCAGATGTGATCTTTGCTTTGAAGATATGGAGGCACTACCTCTATGGTGAAAAATTTGAGATTTATACTGATCACATGAGTTTTAATTATATTTTCTCACAAAAAGAACTCAACATGAGACAAAGGAGATGGATTGAATTACTCAAGTATTATGATTGTACAATACACTACCACCCGGGGAAAGAAAACAAGGTGGCAGATGCTTTGAGAAGAAAAGATCATGGAGTTTTGAACAATATGAGAATTAAAAGGGATCCAATTTTCATGGATCTGGTGAAGATGGACATGGGAATAACCAGGGAAGGTGAAACATCAATGATTTTTCAAATGGTTGCCAAACCATCTTTACTTGAAAGGATTGAGAGTTCTCAGACCGATGATGAAGAATTTCAAAAGAAGATTAAAGCTGTGAATGATGGGAGATTGAGAGACTTTGTGTATGAAGAAGGAATTTTGAAATTTTTGGAAGAGACTTTGTGTTCCCGATATACCTGATCTAAAAAGAGAATTGCTGGATGATGCTCATAGTTCCAATTTCTCTATACACCCTAGGAGCACAAAAATGTATAGAGATTTGAAGGAACATTTTTGGTGGGACAACATGAAGAGGGAGATTACTGATTTTGTGTCAAGATGTATGGTTTTTCAACAAGTGAAAGCTGGAATGCAACAGCCTGGAGGAGTCATGCAACCTCTTCCCATACCCGAGTGGAAATGGGACAATATTACGATGTACTTTGTCATGGGGCTACCAAAGACTCCTAGAAGGAACGATTCAATATGGGTTATTGTTGATCGTCTTACCAAGTCAGCACATTTTATTGCTATAAGAGAAGATCTACCACTAGAACGTCTAGCAAGAATATATATTAATGAAGTTGTGAGACTTCATGGAGTACCCCTATCGATTGTTTCAGATCGTGATCCCTGTTTTACTTCAAGATTTTGGAAGAGTCTTCAAAAATCCCTGGATACTGAACTTCATTTGAGCACTGCCTACCACCCTCAAATAGATGGACAATCAGAACGAACTATTCAAACCTTAGAAGACATGTTGAGATACAACTCACTTGACTTTCAGGGTATGTAGGATCAATATTGACCTCTGGTAGAATTTTCCTATAATAATAGCTTCCATTCGAGTATTCAGATGGCACCATATGAAGCATTATACGGAAATAGATGTCATACACCAACCTGTTGGGATGACATTGGTGAAAGAAAACTTGTAGGCCTAGAACTGGTGGAGGAAACGATGGAAAAGATGAAGGTAATCCAAAATCACATCAAAGTAGCTCAAAGTAGGCAGAAGAGCAATGCCGATAATCAAAGGAAGAATTTGGAATTTCAAGTCGGTGATCATGTTTTCCTGAAGGTATCTCCATGGAAGGGAGTCATATGTTTTGGTAAGAAAGGTAAATTGATTCCCAGATACATCGGACCTTTTGAAATTCTAGAACGAATTGGGGCTGTAGCTTACCGATTGGCAATGCCGCCAAGTCTCTCCAAAGTTCACGATGTGTTCCACGTATCTCTATTGAGGAAATACATGCCTGACCCAACGCATGTACTCACCTATGAGGAATTAGAACTGGAACCCGATCTGTCTTATTGCGAAGAGCCCATCAGGATTCTTGATACGAGAGAACAAGTACTGAGAAACCGGACGATGCGTCTGGTAAAATATTTGTGGAGAAACCATAAGATGGAAGAGGCAACGTGGGAACCCGAGGAAATTATGATGAAGAACCACCCGAGTCTTTTCATGTGGTAGATTTCTAGAAATTTCTAGGATGAAATTATTTTAAGGAGGGTAGAATGTAACACCCCAAGCTTCTACGGTACACTTCTCTTTGAATAATGCAATAACGTGTGTTGTACGCAACATAGAGTTCTAACACACACCACAACCGATCAAACTAGCCGTTATGAGTAGTAATACATACTTTTTGAAATTTTATCTCTCAAAATGGACTTCATTTTTGGATTCGGAGTATCGAATTTAGCCTAAGGTGAAATTTCGGTACTTTTCGGATAACTTTAATATTTTGATGAATAGTGAAAATTGCTAAATTTTAATTAAAAACAACTTTTTTAATCAAAATAATTAATAGTGATAAATTATGAATTTGAGTGGTTTTAAAGTATATTTAGAATATATTTTTACCATTTAATACAATGTTGGTCATTGTACATAATTTCACAATTAAACCGAACATAAACAAGCATCAATCTTTTGATAGTTATTATATCTTAAAAACACGCTTTTTGTTTTGACAACGGGAATTAATTTTAAATTAATTTCTGCCACTTCTGTGTTTTGAATTTGGAAAAATGGATTCCATATTTGGAATTAGGATGTTAAAATTGTGTAAATAGGTAACTTTTATTTTTAGACATTTTGAATAATTACTTCGGTAAATATTTTATTTACCATGGTTAAAGGGTAAATCCGGTAAATGAGGGTTAAAAAATAATATTATAATAATAAAAAATTACCCTAAAACGTGTCCTAAACTTATTGTTTGATACATGTCTGACCATGGGCATCTTTGGGTAGATTTTGGGACCCCATGGTGCCACTTGTAAGTGATAGGGACACTTTATTTTAATTAAGTTAAAATGAATACAAAAATGACACAAGCATATATCTTTTAGAAAAACAATTTTTACATAGGGTTATATATGTTGGATTTTCGACTATAAATATTAATTAGAAACATAAAAATATTTCCTACATAATGGTATTTTATTTATAATTTTTAGACATTAAATAATATAATTTATATATGACACAATGGTGATGTAGTAATTACCATAATAGTGAAAAATTAAAATGATTGATATTGTAGATGCCCAAATAAATATAATTTGAGACTTTTTATGAATTAAACTAATTTTATAGGCTACTATGACATGTTAGGAATTATTTAATTAACTTTTTTCTAAGTAATCATTCTGTTATGATTTTTACAAAAAATCAATTATTGAATAGTGTGAAAATTGACATAAAAGAGTTTTTAAAACAAATAGTATTTTATTAATTGATATTAAATTCATAAAAATATAAGGTTCTGCCAATAGACTTATATCATGATAGGTGTATCATTAATGGACCAATTGGGGGTCGATTGGATATATATAGTAAGTTTATTAACCATATAATATAAAATTACAAAGAGACATTGTAAAAGTGAAACTAATTAACTAAGTGTTAATACTTAAAGATAAGGTTAGTACAATGACCCAAACCTGTCTAAATTCTATTGGTTGAGTGTTTTTCGACCTATACCCACCTTAAAATTTAAATAATCAACTTTGGAGCCATTATAATCCGAATATGAATTTATTATAAAATAATATTTCTAGCTTTTCCAAAGGTGCCCCTCACCCCTCTTATAAAAGGGCACTCTCCCTTCTCATTAACTCACACCTTCAAAGCCTTTTGGTTCGGCCAACCTCTAACCAAATACTCTCTCAACTTCCCTCAATTCATCCTAGAGGCATTCCTTTAGTCAGAAAGCCAACCTAAGAGCCCTTTTGATCAAATCAAAAGGAACAACCCAAAGAAGAGGTAATGATTTCACCACCCTTTTCCAAGTTCCTTTCTTCTTCCACTTATTCTTTCTTTGTTATTACCATTCTAAAATAATAACTACAGTATCTTATATATACTGTGATGTTATTATAAATATGGTTCAATCATATTCAGTATTCTATCCATCCATTGAATAACATGTCACCATACGTGCGTACGTATGGCTTACCACCTCCACGTCGTGGTGTAATTGTTATTCAATAAATTATTATTTGGATGGGTATAATAATGATGTGTAATTCATGTAAATAATAAATGTAACATTATAATGATTCTGTATATATGATATTCCATCCAATTATATATTATTTTAGTATCAAAATAATGATATTGTCGCTCGTGCGTACGTACGGACTACCGTCTCCACGAACGCGATGAGATTCATTCTCCATCGTATCCATTCAAGTCTAATTCTCATTTGATGATTAATAATAGTATCCAAGGACTTGATATCATTCTGAATATTATTAAGATACAACCTATCCATGACAAACACGACTTACGTAACAAAACATATAAAAGAAAATGAGTAAGTTAACACCCAAAACAACGATAATACTAAGATATTATGAACAAATCAATGTTAAAAGATCATATATGATATCATATTAATGTATATGATTCTTGTATAATTTAATAACAATTATTTCACCATTATATAAGAGTTTAACCTACCCCCAACCAAGGAAAAGTACAAGGTAAGGGTTTATTTCGCAATCTCTTCATTATCCGAGGTTGTTTATACGTAATAATCTACTGGGATCTCTTTATCATCCACATCCATGTTTCTTAAAAATGTATTTCAAAACATTTTTAATATTTACAAGAATATGGGTTAAAGTCATTTATACCCTTTTTTGACTTTTTATAATTGGTTTATAAAGGAATCTTTCTGTCGTTTTCCAAACAAGGTGCTTTTAACCTTTTCGATAGAATTAAGGTAAGAATGTTTTTTTAACTTATACGACAGGTGCAACTATTTTATGCCGTTATAAAATCGTCGAAACTTCCCTTACAATCTTATAAGAAAATTTTCAAAGAATTTTTTTTATTTTATAAATGTATGACTCTTAAATGATTTCAAAATAGAAAGATATATTTCTCTAAAAAGATTTTTGATTTCATCTATGTCAACATCCTTTGATGGAATTTACACTTATTTGAAGTTGATTTATTATGATACAAAACTTCTATATTGTATTGAAGGTTTTGTGATATGTTTGACTGTGGATGTGTTATTTTTATACCATTCATGGTTTATAGATGAAGTATTTACATTTTGTATGCTAGTTTTAATACGAATATTTATGTTATGTTTAAACCTTTTCATATGGGAATGCATTGGACTTAATATGTGACAGGTGGAGCCCGCTATAGCTCCTCGATGCATCGGTAGGTCTCACGAGACAAACTAGTGTCTTGACACAAGGCCTTGGAAAAATATTATTTGTAGTCTTGGCACGAGGCCTTGGCTATGTGGTTATGATAGTCTGGAATTATGCCTTCCATCATTATGAAAGTGGTTATTGATATTGCATGTGATTATTTGATTAGTAGAATATCCATGTGAATAAGTAAATGACATTATTTCATTTTATTTTTGCCATACTATGTTGAAGTTCAAGTTTAAAAGGCTTTTGTTTTATACATTGCCTTAAATGTTTATTCTTATTTATGAAAGTTTCTGTTGTGTTGTTATCCTTACTGGGCATTTGAGATCACCCCTTTTCTATGTTTTATTTTTCCCAGGATGTGAAGAAGTAAATTATGAATGACCTACAGGGATATTATGAGGGGATATTTGTGTGGACTATGGATACAATATGTTTTTGTAGTAGTTTTTCACTTTATAATGTAATGTAAAACTTTATGAATATATCTAGTGTTTCCAAGGCTACTAAACCAATCGGTCTTTCGAGATTTGATCTTTCTTGTGATCATACCAATGTTATGTAATAATGCACCGACTCTAGGTAACTAGGGTTGGGGCATTACAAAAACATCCCTTTAATTATCAATTATTTTAATAATATCATCTTAGGATTTTTTTAAACACATGGAGTTCACTCAAGTTAATTATAGGTGTATATGACTTAGGAACCATTAAATACCATTTTTTTCCAAAATCAGAAAACACATACTTAATAAAATCCAATTCAACTCCATCCGTATTAGCTTTTATAAATTGATTTTAGTTGAAATATGAGTTTAAAAAATCAAGAACCCATTAAATTACAAATAAATATAATTTTATAGAAACAAAAACTTTAATCAAGTGAAAACCATGTCTCCCTCTATGAACAATGCTAGATTATGCCTCAAGAGGAGCATCGCATGCCATAAACATCAAAATCCCCATGTTTTGACCAACCATAGACATGCGTTTCATCCACTGTGTACATTAGAGAAATGAATAAGAATAAATAGAAGTATAAAGAAGAGAAAAAGAAAACGTGGTAGAAAAGGGGAGGTTTACATTGAAGAACCATTAAGAAACCCACCCTAAAATTAAGAGGAAGGAGGAGGATTCAACTAAGAATCCTCCAAAAGTGTCCCATTTGTGGGGAAGAGAAAAGGGAAACCCCAAATAAAAATATCCCAAAGGCCAAAAAAATATTTTTTAAGTAGGTTTCATAGTTTCCTCACAAAGTTTACCTAACCATGCACCTTCCAGTAAAATCAAAACTTCCTAGACCCACACACTTTACCTAAACGGTTCATAAAACCATGAGCCCTCCCTTCCTTCAGAGCCTTCCCTTTCCCCTTTCACCTTGAGACCTCCCATATCCCAGTGTCATGGGATCTCTCCAATGAGGTGTGGTGGTAAAGAGTAATCCCCCCTTTCCCCCTTCCACCAAGACCTCCCTTTACCCCTACCCCGAGCCCTCCCTTTCCCCTTGGGATGTTTGAGCTCTCTAATGAGTTGTGGGATATCCAGTGACATGAAATCCCTTCAACAATTTGAGACCATCTTAATGATGAATGAGGTTTCAAGAGATACACTATCCCTTTATAAGTTGAAGGTACAATCCATTTTTAGATATATATATATATATAACTAATTTTCTTATTTTTTCGTAGAGAATTCAAAAAGTAGAGGAAAAGTACTTATATATTACTTGGTAAATGTTATTCCCACCAAACTATTTTTTGTATTTTCTAAATAAAATGAATTTATGGTTATATGAGAACCATATAACACAAAATAAAAGACAATGAAACATGCCCAAAGGGATCCACCGTTGCAGGCACGAGCAATCCATTTTGAGAAAAAATGGAGAAACAACACCAAAATCACTTTATGGATAAGTGAGAACCGCAAAACAACAATGTGACCTAGGGTATCACCAATGCAGGCATGAGAAATCCATATTAACCACAAAAAAATCACTTTAAGGTCAATTGAGAAGCGCACAACAACACACAACAACATAATGACAGTAAACTAGATGCAAAGAAGTATAGGAGAGGACCGTGAAGTAAACCATAGGGGAATCGAGTAGTGAACTATTGAGGAGAGTACATCATTGGAATCAAGAATTACTGTATTTTCCATCCACATCTACATACTAGCCTTGGAAATTGATGATGAAAATTCTACATCATTTTGACGAAACCAAACAACCAAAACGTAGCAAGCACCCCAGATCCGAAAAATCGAAAGTCAGAAAGGAAGCTGCTTGATGACGCATTGCACCCAACACATCATCGTTGCCCGCCAAATACTACTAGAACCCTCAACATAATACAATGCCACAAAAAAGTCTCAGGTCAAAATCCATCTACCGTGAAGCACCTATGGGCATCCCACACCGCGACATCCCACGAACACTCGGCGCCAATTCTATGAACCATAGGACGCCGACGATGCTGAATCGGAGGGGGGAAGAACACACAAACTAGGAGTCGTTCAAGATGGAGGGAAGGGATAATGACATCGAGGGAAACTATAGGACAGAAAGGAAGAGGGAGGGAGGAGAAAAGCATAGGGGAACCCTAATCCACCGAGGGATCCTCTCGCAGTGCTGCGGCGCTTACGAGCTTATGGTAAATGTTATGACCACTTGAAATTCTTATGCACATTCTTTTTTTGGGGTAGATAAGACCTCATTATAGGATTTATAATTTTTTTTCTCACAGTTCTACCTTGATTCCATTATACATTGATTATAATATGGTTTTCTTCATTCAAGAATTTAATTTAGGGAATTTATGTATAATTTATTATTTCTTTACATCAATTGATAACTATAATAATAATGGGGTTCATTTTTCTAGGTTTTGGTTAGGTTTCATTTTGGATTTCTATATGGTGTTTTTTTTCACGTGTAATTTCTTATAGATGGTTTCAGATATGGTTTTAGGGTCTTCTATGAGAAGGCTCTCCAAATCTAAGAAAATGTCTGTGTTTCTAACTCATAGGGAATTTCTTAGAACTTATTTGGATTTTCCTACCTTAATTTTTGTTAAAAAGAATATTTTAAATTCTATTCAATTTATAAAAGTATGAAAAATGGATTTCTAATGAATTCCTTAGCTTCTTTTCAGGTAACCTTTCTATGAAAAATCATCATACATACTAGTGATTTTTTTTTGAATTAGATACTTTGGAAATTAAATTCTTGTTTTAGTGGTTTGAAAATAATTGACTAATATTAAATTTTGAACCAAGTTTAGTTTGAAACCTATTGATGTTGACATAATCTCTAATATAGTTAACTTTATTATACACACTTCATGTTTGTAATCTATGCCCTTCACTTTCTTATGTTAAATTATAAAAGGTATGATGGAAAAATGTTTCATAATATAATTAATTAATTTGTCCTAAATGAGACTAGTAATGATATTATATAATACCTTGATTTTAAATTCCTTCTAGGTTGGTGTAAACTTTATGAATTTCATGTGATATAGAATGAATCTATCCCTCACTCTTGGTGTTGATAGTGCAATTACTGTGAGATTGGTGACCTCTTACACAATTTTGTGTTGTGTGATTTTATTTGAATTTTACACTACACTTATGGTTTATGAATTAAAAGTAGTTAATTGTTTTATTTTAGTTATAAAATATTAGTGTAATGTTGAGGTTTAAACCAAGGGATTTAAAAAAATGTTTTTTAATGGTGATGTAAAAAAGGTTTTGAGATTTTAAATTGGTATAATTATCATACTTTTATGATTATTAAGATAAATTAGAATTTTAAAATTGAAATTTAATTTAAAAAATTTATTTCAAACAATAATTAAAACCTAATGGTTTGGGGGATTTATTATTTAATTATATTTTATTTCCAAGAAAGCAAGAATTTAGTGATATATGGATAACTTTCAGATCATATTACCTAGAAACACACCTCAATACGATAAGGGTTTGGAGGAGTTTTTAGATTTTAAATTACTAATCAATTTGTTGATATGAGAATAAAAGGTAAATATACTTAATGTAAATTCAAATGATGGTTGAAGAGACACGAATCTTATGAATAATTGATATTGAAACAATTAATTTCCCAATATGTGCATTGTATTTGGCATGGAGAATAAAATTTTATAGAAAGTTTTAGCACTGATGTCAATTAGGAAAATGAGCACGCTACTTACTCAATAGTAGAGAATAAAATTTAGAAACTAATAAATTACGATTTCATCATTTCAGGAAAAAATCACCAACATTAAAACATATCAGTACAACTAATCAATGTTTCTATAAATATTAACTTGAAAAATGATGTTTTTAGAATATGAGGGCAACTAGATCAAGATTATAACATATCAGTGAACCCTCTTCCTAATGCTGCCAAAACTAATTCAAGACAAAATGTTACCAAGAAAACAAATGAATCTCATGATTTAATTGAAAATGAAAATTAGGAGTTGTATGTTGTATTTATCAAGTATTCAAAGTGTTCCTTTCTATAGAAGTTATACCATATTAAGTGATTATGTGAAATTAAAAATAAATAAATGTCCATGATATTATAATTTTTGCATGACACATTTCCTAAATCTAATATCCATGATCATTTTTATGAAATAAATAATGATTTTAATGATCTTAGTATCAATTATAAAAAAATACTTTATTGTCTAAATGATTGTATTCTATATTGGGGAGAGGATTCAAGTAGACATGAATTAAAAAATTCCCAACTTCTAGATGGAAGTCAATGAGTAATGTTGAAAGTCTGAATCAAAATAATACTATGAATAAGAAGAAAAAGAATACCCCTGCAAATTTTTTTCATCATTTCACTTTAAAACCTATATTTAAATGATTATTCATGTCATCTAAAATCATTGAGCACATTGATATCTGTATTTCGTGCATGTATTTTATGGGGTTTTAATATATTATGTCTGTATTTAAATGATTATTCATGCTAATTTGTGAATGGTTTAACTCATTTTAAGTTTTATAGTAGGATAAAATAGATGATTGAAAAGGAGAAAAAAGTCACTTCACACTGCGAGAAAAGATTGAGGCATGGCACCAGATTTTTCAAGATGATCATGGAGTACTTCCAAGGCACATAACCATAGAACTGAGGAAAACTAAGGCTTCCGGAGCAGAAAACTAACATTACACATCGTATAATAATTACACGACATAATCTGATGCATGTTGTGAAAGAGAGACAATTCATGAAGTGAAGAAAATTTCAAGTTATATTTACACATCATGTAAAAAGTAGCCACATGATTTAAGAAGCCAAATTTGACGTAACTTTATTTTTTGACTCATTTTAAGAACTGAGACCCACCCATAACCACTTTTGGACCAATCCTTAATGTCCCTCATTAATACCAAATACCATATGGATCCTATATATCATGACCCCCTCCCCCCAAGGATACCCCTCCTGGACTGGCAATGAAGAATGGGAGATAATGACCCCCCAAGTCCTGCCTCCAGTAGGCCCTGGGTTGGTAACAAGCACCAAGGGTACAAAGATATCACAATATGGGAGAAAAAAAGATTAGGATATAGGATAAATCAACTGAAAATGACTCCATAACATATATAAAATGAATCCAAAACATACCAAAATGAATGTATAAAGAAAAAATGATACATATAAAAGTCTTCAAATGAAAGACCAAAATAATAAAGGCTAAGGCAGCATCACGATAACAACTCCAAAAGTCTGAACCAGAAAAATCCAGCACAGTCCACAAAGTCCTCATAGAAACCTGAAAATAGTTTCCATATTTATAGGATTAGAATTTAAATATACTCAGTAGGAAAAACCAAAGTACCTCATGAACATGTGAAAATAGCATACTAATGAACTTGTGTGAAAGTAGTAGGTTCAAACAACACCTAAACATGTATACTAACCAAAATCCCAACCTAACCAAGGCTCACTCACTAAATAACGCATCCAAGTAAAGTAATATAATAAACACATTTATGTTTGGGTACCCCGCACCACTTCCCAATGGTTAACTACTCATACCCTAACGATGAATGTCCTAAAACATCCACACTCTTCCACAAGCCCCATGTCACAACCTGCCTGTACACACCTGGGCCTCAGAGCTAGTCTCGTAACCTGGGAAAATGAAACTCACCACATCCTTCTCGAAGACACTTGGACCACAACCATACCACATACCACCCATAAGAACCTGGGCCACAACCATACCACATCCCCAAGTCACCTGGGAAAGCACAACACATCTCATCCCGTAGACACCTAGGAAAGCACACATTGCCCGCAAACACCTGATCCACACAACCGCACCACAACCTACCCAAAGATTCTTGGTCTACCAATACTAAGAAGTGGGAGTTGGGAATAGCAAGTAACTGGCCATCCATCCTTCCACCGAGATATTGGGAAAAGACACCCTCCCCCATGATAATGGGGGTGTTCGGCACATAGTGCTCAACTAGGGTGGGGTACGTATAGAAATCACAAAGGAAATACATGTATATATATATACCAAAAACTTATCCCAACCTATGGGTTTCAAAAAAAAAACAACCATCTCACAAGACACTACATTTTCTACCACCTCTAAAAGCACAACCACACAATAAGACACAAACTCAATTCATACGCCCATTCGGTTTGTTTTTACATAATATCAACAAGTGAAATAATATAAACCACCATTAATTTTCCTTACTAAACATATCTATTCGAATTCACTAAAATATAGTATTAATTCCATTAATAATTGGGTAGATATAAAAGAACCAACCACATGGAATAAGTACAACACCATACAAGAAGAACATAAGCCACAAGTCACATTACACTTTTAATCCACATTTTTCTACTTAAAAGATTTCAAAAATGTTGAATAATCCCATTTTAACAACACATTTGTTAATTAAAATCCATCCTATTATCATTTATTCTTTATCTGTTCACATTCCACATTCCATTTCAAATGAACCATTTTTTCAAATTACTTCCAAGAACATATATACCATTTTAGTTCCATAATCCCCATGTAACTATAATTAATTCATTCCAAAAAATAACTAACACACATAAAGAAGCACCACACAACAACCCATTACCTTCTTTCCAATAATCCCATATCACCACCAATTTACATCCACATCCACTTTTTGCATCCTTCCGGCACAACCACACCATAACCATCATACAACCCCGCTGTATAACCACACCCATTAAAGCACCACTATATAATCATATGTACCATTTAAAAAATCACAGCCCTGCTACATAAAACATACCATCCACTACCCCCAAATATCACAACATAGTCATATTACCTTCATCATATCACCAGATCTAATCCACAACAAACAATTATGTCCAAAAATACATTACATCACATAACAGAGAAAAATATACTTTCAAATTTAGCAGGGAATCCCTTATTTGACTCCACTTAATTTAGGGTGTTATCACAGAAACTATATAATCATAGGTAATCTATTTGTTTTTAGTCGGATATACGTGGTTAATTGATTCCATGTATTTTTTTAACCAGAAGTAGACAAACATGCATTCATAAACATTATGTGTGCAACCAAGGACCCCCAAGGGCCATGATTTTCAGTATTCATATATATCATACCCATCCAATCCATATTTGTTTTATTTTATAATGACACTTTTAAGGGTATGTGTGAACCAGTTACAAATCCAACCAAGTAAACCTCAAAACCCACCCACATATAGAGTCCCGCCCATTGAAAATCCAGAGTTCAAATTACCGTCTTACATGCAAAAATTAAAAATTCAAACTTCATAATTCTGTCTTGGTCCACATGCCACCTAACTTCACTTGTTCCTTGATTCATGC
Source organism: Viscum album (assembly GCA_963277665.1). Taxonomy (NCBI): domain Eukaryota; kingdom Viridiplantae; phylum Streptophyta; class Magnoliopsida; order Santalales; family Viscaceae; genus Viscum; species Viscum album. Next base: position 111,326,271 of record OY728139.1, on the reverse strand, counting down.
ACCTTGTTACCTCACAGCCCCATTGTCACATCATACCAAATCGCATGCGAGCCCTTCCCCTGGAGTCCGCCATCACTGTCGTAACATCTTCATCATCTCTGCCATTGTTCAAGTCCCGATACCAGTCATCCTAAAAACAAAATAATCACATACAATACATAATAAGAACATTTTGTAAATATCCTAAATTAGAATTATCCACCTAGACCAAACATCTTCGATAGAAAAACAGGCCATCATCGCCATCATCGCATAATCATGAGCATCACCGTTTTTTGATTCGACATATCATCTGCTACACCTCTAGAACACCACCTGCGTCAACAACATCACCAAATCCTATCCACCATCACCATTAGAGTCACCAAAAAAAATGAGACCATCGATGAAAATAAACCACTATCTAGATGGAAAACAAAAAATTGAAACTTGAAGCCATGGAAAAACTCTATAAAGAAGGGCTGGGAATGAGACCCTGAAGAAGGACGGGGATGAAAACCTATAAGGAAACTCGATGACTACAAACCATATGGCCCATAATCTTGTGTACCCATCACTCCACCTCTGACCTAGAGAGTAGCAGTGGAACCCTAGATCAGAGCAGGTTTGGTCAGCTGAGAATGAGATGTTGACTCCGGTAGTGGCTGTAAACCCAACGTCCACTAAACCACGATCCCAAAGTCTCTAGGTTAACTCCATACCATCCCTGACCCAAAGAGTCATGAATTAACCTGAGACTAGAGTAGGAAAAGTCAACAAAGGGTATCCGGAACACATACCTTCACCGAAAGAACAAGAACAGTAATAAAAATAGCAGTAAGCAGGGGAGAGGAAAAATAGAAGTTGAGAGCCAAAGGGCGGAGCCGAGAACCAAGGGGAGAAGCGAAGGAAATAATCTAAAACCATAGAGGAATAAATAAGGTGACCATGGAGAGTGCTCTACATAGATAGTACCCCATCCCATACATTCATAATATCAATAAATAAAAAATCCAAACATATCACTTTTCTCAGCCCCACATATTGATCTTAAACCGATTCAATTATATTTATTATGTTGGTAATATTTTATCTTCACAAGGGATACATTCATACAACCACCCTACATGATACACAATTAAAATAGATACAAAGTAATCCATACCTCAAATAATAGATAATCAACACTTTCTTATTGCACTAAAGAAGGGGGGTATGCAGCAGGAAGAAGCCTCATGGGAAACACGATACAAAGGCCACAACTCAATGCACGATCACTCAGGGAAGAAAGGTTTTGGGGAAACTTGGTATAAAGGGTAAAGGTAAAAGTACAAGGAATAAGGGGTATCAACTTTAGAAAGTCCAAATCCTATATCAATGGAAGAAACAGTTTCAAAATCCATTAAAGTCAGATCACGATCAAGACCACAAATTTGACTATCTAAAAGCCTCTTGAGTATTAGGAATTTAAAGATATATTTTATATACTTTTAAACAGATTCAATATAACTTAAATATTGTTTTAAATACATTTTACATCAAATACAATGTTAAAGGGGTGAATCTGGAAAAACTGTGAAAAACTGGAAATTTGACAAATTGTGGAAATAACTCACCGATGGATGAATTACCATTAGATGGCTCACCATTAGGTGAACTACCTTTGGAAGAGTCACCATTGGATGAATCACCTTTGGACAAGTCATTATTGAAAAAGTAACCATTGGACGAGTCACCATTGTACGAGTCACCATTGGATGAGTCACCGTTGGACGAGTCACTGTTGGATGAGTCGTCGTTGGACGAGTCAACATTGGATGAGTCACCATTGGACGAATCACCATCATGAGTCACTAGTGACCTACCATCACTGACTCAATGCTACAAGTCACTGATGCGAGGCACTATCATGAGTTACCGTTGCGACCTACCATTGGAAAAACTGGATTTTTGACAAACTATTGAAATGAGTTACCGTTACCTCCCAGAACACTTCAAACACCTAATTTTTAAAAATTAATGGACTGGAGAGGTATGATCCATTGTATCAGATACATCTAAATATATTCTCACCCATGGGAATTTAAAAACAAACCCATAAGGGAAAAAGGGGTCTGAATAACCACCTCATGAGATACCTTTATAGAATTTTGTTACACATGAAACACTTTCAATAACTAGAAATATTTCCCCAAACACCCACAACATCATAATAGACATCCATGAGCATAAGGATAAGGGAATAACACCCCCTAGGGAACCATGCCCCCCATCACCTGAACTATGGGAATGGTTCATCCTTGAGAACTGAAACAAAACTAGAAGGAAAGAGAATATTGGTCTAACCAAACCATGAGATACCTCTCATGATTATTGATATATTTATAACACAAAAATATTAAGGGAAAAGAAGTATAAACCTATATAATACCTTGAAGCAATATCCCGGGGGTGATACCTCTCAAACAGAACAAGGCTACATAGATAAGTACAATATGTCTAGTATAAAATTTATATCAATTAAACAACCATAATAGCACCTAGGAAGGTAATACAATGAAAAAAAATTCCTTCACATTATTTTAACCCCTTTACTTGAATGAATTCACTTAGACATTCCATTGCATGAATATCTATACATGAATTGTCTTTATCTACTAATATATACAAATTTTTTAAATTCAAAACATTTAAAACATATCATACTTGTTAAACCATTCCCATGAAAAAACTTGTATTGAAAAAAACTCAACAGGCTAAGAAAACCATTTTGAGTCAAAAATCAAATTTTGAATCCTTTGTGTACACGGTATTTATCAAAATTATCTTTGTAAAAACACTTTTAGAAAATTTTGTAAAACTTATTTTTCTACAACATGTTTCTTAGAAAAACATAAATAAATTGGAAGGATTTACGTTCCAACAAAATTTATTTTTTTCTACTAACATAACTCCTTCATGCTCTTTACTAAGTTAATATTAGAAGAAATTAACAATAAAAAAACTCTAATTAACATATGGAATGCATCAAAAATATGACATGAGTTTTAAAGGTACTAGCTTATCCAAGTTAAAAATTATTCTATGTTTGTAATCAATACATTAATTGCTAGGAACATGCTTATGTAGAAGCAATAAAGGGTTTAACATTCCAATTCCCATTTTTAATAGGCGCATGTAATTAATTTAAAGAGTTTTTAATAGTATTCCTCTACCAACATGAAAGCTTATATTAACTAAGACATAACTACCACGGGCATACAAATAAATGAAACTCATCCACCACACCATGATACTTTTCACTTTGGGAAGCACTGACTCACCCACATAGTTTTAAAAAATGTCGTAATATAACATGTCATGATGTGGGAAATAATTTATTACCCTTTCATCATATGTTTAAGGTCATACCACATGTATTAAACATAAAATTAATCATAACAAACCTAAAAAACAAGATAATAGTCAAACCATATCATCAATTCCTTTATAAAAAGATATTACACATGGTAGGAAACCCCATATTCATTTCTTTCAAGATCCCGAAAACAACCATTTTATTTTATTGCTGAGTTTAAGTGATTAATCATTTTTGTTAATGGTGAGGAATTTCATTAACATAATCACAACACATCACAATAGAAACACAATTCGAAACATCATGATAACTATATATCTCATCCAACACACATCACCACTACTGCACAACAAAACCACTTCCCCCAAACTCACTAACTAACAAAAACTTCCACCATACATTTCATGAAACCACATCACCACAACACTTTACCATTAACTAAAAAATACCCTTTTCCAATAACCACCAGATCTATCTCATAATACACATTTCTCCAACCAACTATCATAATTATCATCACACACAAAAATCCCTAAGCACACAAATTGAGAAATTACCTCTCCCATGTCGAGATATTATCTGCTTTGGGTGGCACTAAGTCACCCACACAGTTTCAATCACGTAAAGATATAACGAATCTCAATCAAGGATCATGTCTTCCCACCATCATGTTCTTGATGAATTTTAATCATACACTATTCAAGGGAACACAACAAGAACAACCACACATAGCAGCAACACATAGAATCTTACAGAGCTGTTCAGAGGATTACATTATTGCCTCTTATTATTTCACATGGGCACTTTCACACAATTTTAAAATTTTCATTGGAAATTGTTTCATTATCCATATATAAGTGATTAAACTTTTAAGACATAGTGATTTTAATCATGTATCCATATCAAGGGTCTCATAATCTACAACAATCATAGCATAAACAAGGGTTCCAACAACTTCTATTTTCATTAAGGCATAATAATACATGAATGCAATGATAATAATACAACCACAAACAATATTAGTAAAACATCACATTTTGAATTTAAATAACTCCAATATGTACCCAATTGAAAGATAAAACCGTACACATGTTATATCATAGACCATGTTTAATATGGTTAAACAAGACTTTCTAGGTTGATATTATTATCAAGGAAATGCACTTTCAACTTATTTTGAAAAAAATTCTACATTCTATGTTCTTGTGTTCAATTAAAAAACTACATTTTTTAAACAACACGCTCTCATAAGCATTAAAGTAAAACATGCTTTCTGATAATAAAATTTAAACTACACATGTTATCTTTCTATCTTTCATGCATTATCATGCTCAGGATAAAACTTATTTAATCATTTTTTAGTTCAAGAAAATGTTCTTATATAAGGATAACATGATTCTACTTACATATTTAAATGTAACATATCAAACATGATATATGCAAAAATCTATCATACTAGAATTTACTAGTTACCACACCAATGATTTCAACTCTAGGCATGCTTACCACAACAAACTAATCATGAATTTACATGTGAGGTAAGGTTGTTTTAGTACTTAAAAATTCTTATGAGTCATAAAATAATAAGTTTAATCACTTAAATAGTTTTAAGTCTCAACAATTTACCATAAGGCATGCTTATCATTTTCCAAAATTTGAAATAAATGTCAAAAGAATTTCTACCCTATCACATGAGTACAACATATAGTTATATCAATATCGTAGAACTACATCCATGAAAAATAAGGAGAAGGTTATTCTTGTAAGGGTTTCCAAATTCAAAGGAATTATCAATTAATAATATGGATGCTTCCAGAAATTTCAGAATTTAAACGTCTAAATCCACATTTTACAACAAGTCAACAACACAGGCCTATGATGAATTATGATGTGAATAAATACATGGAATATTACCTCATAAAGAAGATATAATAATTATAATCATGGTTTCTCAAATAATTTATTTTATCATGCAAGTGTGAAGTCTACTTCCAGACATCATTCTCTATAAAGGTTCAAAATTAAACAACTTGATTGCAATAAGATACAATAAGCATGATTCTATAACAAATTAAAACATTAAAAAAACTATATGGTATGCTGTACTTTTTTAACAAAGTAAGAAAATCCAATTTATTAATAATCATGCTATAACAAGAAAGGAAACAACACATTCAAACCTCAAGAAGGTTTGAGAAAAACAAACCAATCCAGTTAACCATCATATTACTCTTTCCCATTTGTTATACAAATAGCCCGACAATAATTTATGAATCTTATTAGAAATAGAAGAATATTAAAAGTCAGATAAAAACACATAAAATTTCATGATTCAGTTAATTCATTTTAACTTCCCAAAATCAACCAACTCAAGTAAGAACACGATTCATAATGATGCATGTACCTTTCCTAAGGCCTCTACCCTACAAAAGGTGTAGCCTCACTTGGTCATTTAGTTGGTTAAGAGTCCATGAACTGGATTATGGGGGGCCCTAAAATCCCATGTCCTAGCCAGTATCCCTAGCCTATGTCACTCAACAAGGTCAACTGGAACTATTTCCCTACCAACCCATGCATTCCTCACTATTATTAACTCCAAACTCCACCCTATCTCTCATCCATCACCTCTAATACCATTCTGTCACAACACCCTCTCCCCAAGGATACCCCTCCTAGGATGGAAATGAAGAAAGTTAGATAACGACCCCTGAGTCCTACGTCCAGTAGGCCCTGGGTTGGCGACTAACACCAATGGTATAAAGATCTCACAATATGGTAGGAATTACCCTTTATAAGAAAACAAGATCAGGAGATAGGACGAATCAACTAAAAACGACTCCATGACATATATAAATTGAAGCTAAACCATACCACAATGCATGTATAAATTAAAACTGATACACATAAAATTATATAAACGAAAGACCAATAGAATAAAGGCTAAATAAATGTCGTGACAACTACTCCAAAAGTCTGAAACAGAAACATCCAACACAGTCCACAAAGTCCTCCTGGAAAACTGTAAATAGTTTTTATATACATAGGGTGAGAATATAAGTACACTCAGTAGAAAAAACCGAAGTCCCTCATGAAAATGTGAAAAGAGCATACTAATGCACCTGTGTGAAAGTAGTAGGGCCAAAAAACACCTAAAAAGGTATACTAACCAAAATCCCAACCTCACCAAGGCTCACTCACCAAATAATGCATCTATGTAAAGTAATATAGTAAGCACATTGATGTTTGGATACCTCGCACCACTTACCACTGATTAAATACTCATACCCTAATGAAGAACATCTTGATTCTTCCACACTCTTCCATAATCCCCACATCACAACCCGCCATCACACACCTGGGCCTTAGAGCTAGTACCAAAACCTGGGAAAATGAAGCTCACCACATCCTACCCGCAGACACTTAGGCCATAACCATACCACATCCCTCCTACAGACACCTAGTCCACAACCATACCACATACCAAAGACATATGGTAAAGCACATCACATATCATCCCATAGACACATGGGAAATCAAACCTCACCCACAGACACCTGGGCCTCATAACCGCACCACAACCTACCCAAAGAGTCTTTAACTACCAATGCCTAGAATAGGGAGAAGGGAATAGAAAGTAACCATCCATCCATCCTCCCACTAGGATGTTGGGAAAAGACACCCACCCCCATGAAAATGGGGGTGTTCATCAAATAGTGTTCAACTTGGGTGGGGTGCGTATAGAAACTAACAAACAACCAAACAATTATCCCAACCTATGGGTTTCCAAACAAACAACCAACTCACAAGACACCGCCTTTTCCACCACCTATAAATGCACAACCACACAACAAGACACAAACAAAATTCATACCCCCAATCATTTTTTTGTACATAACATCAACAAGTGAAACAATACAACCCATCATCAATTTTCCTCCTTAAACATATCCATTTGAAGTCATTAACATACAGTATTAATTCCATTAATACTTGGGTAGATATAACAAAATCAACTAAATGGAATAAGCACAATACCATACAAGCAGAACACAAGCCATAAGTCACATTACACTTTTAATTGACATTTAGATGCTTAAAATATTTCAAAAATATTGAATAATCCCATATTAACAACCACTACTAAAAAATAATGCTATAGCCACGATTTAAAACCGTGGCTATAGATGCCGAAACCGTGGCTATAGGTAATAGCCACAGTTTCACCGACTGTGGTGCCTATTGGAATGGCTATAGGAAAAAACCTATAGCCACGGTTCCAAACCATGGATATTGACCTATAACCACGGTTCCAACCATGGCTATAGACCTATAGCCATAGTTTGAAACCGTGGCTATAGACTATGCCACGTAGATTTATCACCATGATTTATAACCGTGCCCATAATCCTATTGGTACGGTTTACAACAGTGGCAATAACTCTATTGCCACGCTTCACAACCGTGGCTACATCATGGAATATACAGAAAAAAAATCCAATGCTGCCACACAAAAATCCAATATACAACAAAAATCCAGCCTCTAACAACCGTCTTTCCAGAAAAAAAAATCCGATCCTGCCCCCTGCTCCCTCCGTGCCTCCTACCTCCCAGACTCAATGCCTCAACGCCTCAACGCTTCTCCCTACCTCCATGACTCCCTGCATCCCTACGTCCTTGCGTCCCTGCCTCCCTACCTCAGTGCCTCCTACCCCATGGCCCTTGCCTCCTACTCCCTGCCTCCCTGGATCAACTGCTGCCCCCTGCCCCCTGACCCTACCTTGGTGCCCTGCTCCCTGCTCCCTGGTCCCTTCTAAAACACAAAAAAAAAAACAGAAAAAATAGGCCCTGCTCCCTACTCCCTGCTCCCTGCCTCCTACCTCCTGCCTCCTGCCTCCAGCTCCCTGCTAAAACACAAAAAAAAAACAACAGAAAAAAACACAGGCCTTTATCCCTGCTTAAACTCAAATTCATATATCACAAAACAAGAAAAGAGTGCCTCCTGGATATCATCAAAACATTGTAGACTTATGCATAAATTATGATCATAATTGTGCCATAGTTCATGTAATTGCAATATAAAAGGTCAAAATTAACAAAAAGATAATTGGGTATCAAAAAATTAAAATCATAAAATAGTAAACAAATAGAAACAATCAAACTTTAAGATGATAACAATTCAAAATGTATGAGGTCGAAAGAATGCAGTGGTGTAGAATGTACCTGATATAATTTGAAGCATCAAAATTACCTGAAATAATGATAATGTTAGCTATTCAATATTGAATATAACATATATTTAAAACATATCATTGAAGAATAAACATTTAACAAAAAAACAAAGAATTAATATAAACATAGTATAATATATAACAATTATAAAATTCTGAAGTCTCATTGATAATAGACATTTCGATACAATAATCTGGTGAAAAGGGTGCCATTGTTGTGAATACCAAAAAAATTTCCTTTCCTTTTACACTATTTATATTGTGTGTCCATTTTTAGATAGAGTCCTAACAAATTGGTGATTTAATTGAGATCTTAGAGGATGTACGCCACTGATTGGATGAATAACTCAAGGTAAAAGATTAATCGTAGCTAAGATGTGACTTTGTTTGAGTGCATGCGATCATAGTGAAAATGTTCTTTTTGGACAAATGAAGTGTAGGGCCATTTTTTCTGTTGAATCACACATGATCACTACTGAAAAAAAAACGGATTTAGCTATGCATTCTACTGCATGAAGTGACCAGAGACATCATTGTTAAACATCCATGTCGGTGCCAACTTTCAAGAAGTTATATCTTCTCTACCAAACATCTTATATTTTATCCAAATGTTGGAATAAAGTCGTGACACCACAATTTTTTCTTTGTGCTATATCTTGAGTGACAAACATTGAGTGGAAGTTGTGATAACTTTCGGTGATTATTGTACTGCATAGAAAGAGGAAGAGGTGCTGGTATGATTCGTTGTAGGACTATCCAAAAAATTTCACTGTTGTAGTGTAGTAGTTCAAGATGATTGCCTCTGATTTTTTAAGCGTTCCTACTATAATGGTTACTATAGTTGCTAGAGTAGTCATAGTTGGAGCAGTTGTTTTGTGAATAGGTGGTCAAGATTCAAGAAATACTAACATTTGTTAAATCCCTTTCTAGGGTGCATGAATAGTACCATGATCAGCAGAAGAACATGCAGGAATAGGAACGGTAACTCACTGAGTTATCTTATCAATGTCGAGTTATGTAGAAGTTGGGTCTAGAGTTGAACATAGAAAAACTTTCTAGAGAAGTGGTGAGTCCAAACATTCTTTCCATTGTACAGGATTTCCGAGTATTAGAGGAAGACATCTCGCCTACTATTAACTGCGACCATGTAGAATGTTTCACCATTCTAAGAACAAGACATGAATAATGTAGTGAGGTGGTGGATCATTTTCCTTATGATAATCGACTCACAATAGTTCATAACATAGGAGGAAAGAGATGAAAAGACTTGTAGATTTTCTTAAAGTGAGCTCGGATCTACCACAAAAGATTCTCAAATTGGCTATGAGCATAGTGTTTTTGCTGGAAGCTACAAGTATCAAATTTGGCATGCGAGGAGTGTAACAAATACTGATGCTCCCTCAGCTACATCTGCAAAAAGAATTAAAAGTTACCATCAACGTCAAATCAAAAGGTAATCTACAATCTATGGGGAAATTTAAAGTATTACATGGGATTAAACAATCCTATCAGGGACAAAGATAGGGAACAATTGAATTTCCCTGTTTAGGTTCACCATTCATCAGCTTCCTCAACGAGCATCTCCGGGAAAGATTCACAACCGGAGGCTGTATAAGTGCGTGATCCGATGGCCACAAATTAGAAATATTATCGGCTGGGGAGGTGGGAAATACACCAAAACACAATAGTCGTGTTCAAATCCTAACAATTATTCTCAAACTCAACAAAGGAACCATAAACTATAGGCACAATGTTCCATTGATTATATAACCTATAATGGAACACCATTAGTCATCTATGTAACCCCTTAAAAGGAAGCAATATGACTCTTATCACATGGCCTTCAATGTTATATTATGACTTGGTTAAATGAATGTAATCTCACACCCATTATTGGTAACAAGATAATAAATCAACCCACTAGTGACAAGACAATAAGCTCATACCCTTATTTTTTATTAAGAAATAAATCAACCTACTTTTGAAATGAATGTAAACTCACACCCATGTTAGTGATGATTTAATAAGTGAGCTCACTAGTGGTGAGATAGTGAGGTCCTACCCATATTGGCAATGAGACAATAAATCAACACCCTAGTGAAGAGTGAGTGAACCCATTCCCTTATTGGTGGTGACCTAATAAATTGATCTGATTGTGATGATCCAGTAAACTTTAAACCTCATATGTGATGAGTTGAATGATTCAATCACCTTACTAGATATAGTTATATTTTAGAGTTCCCTATTATATGGATTTAAACTATTAAGTCATTCAATAAACAAACCACTATGAAATTAACATGGATGTTGTTCACCCCACTGAGCCAGCATGTTATAAAAAACAAACCAATATCGTTAATAGGAAGGTTTGCATGAATATTTTTTTAAAAATCCCAAGGATCGAAATGATTTCTTGATCAAGAGAATCATGTCTCAGAATCATGGTAATATACCAATTTTTAACATGGGGAGACATGCTAAAATAAAATATATCACAATCCACCAAGAAATACAAACAGAAGATTTTTAATGTCATCATAACTAGCATGGAATCAAAAAAATTGAATACAATATTTACTTTTGATTCTTGGATATTAGAAAAGTTCACATTATTCCTTGATTGGCAGGCTACTGGCCCATATCTACCATCACCTTAGAGAAAGTCTCATGCGCAGCTCTCAAAAACATCAAATTCAGGTGAAGTTCTATCAAATAGATCACCAGACCAGATAAAAACTCACATAGAAAGGGACTCCAGATCGGTTATCAGAGTCTAAATTCATAAAGGCATTGGAAATCATCTGTTCTAGCATCTTATCAGCACATTGTAATGGCATATCATTCTCGATCATACAGTTAGAAATCTGTAAATCCACATTGAAGCTCATCATTTAGCTTGTTGGGAGTTCTTGTGGTTGGAATTAGTATTTTTATGTCTATTTTTCAAGGTGACTAGGGATAGATAGATGTATTCAGACTCATCTTGATATTTTGGGAGTGTTGTGTAAAAGTCACTCGGGTTTCAGTTGAGGTTGGTCGGTGTCATAACTAGATACAACTCGGGAGCAAGCTATCATATGGTGGGGAGGTTATAATGGTTCAGGTACTCAAGTGAGGTAATTCATGCCTAATATTAAACTAACCATTTTTATTTGAACCCTTTTGAGTTTTAGAGGTGTATTTGAACCTTTTTGAAGTTTTAGAGGTGCTGGCATAGACAAAGAGTCGAGTTTTAAGAATTTTGATAGGGTTCAAGGCTAAAATTATATAGGAATTCAATGGTAACACCACAGCCAAGGGAACCATGAAATGATGTGTAGTTTCATAATAATAGATTTTTTAAGGCTGGTGAAGGGCCACACTACAGCCAAGGACCTTTCAGCATTTTGATTGTTTTCATAAGAATAAATTCTTCTAAAGTAAGGTTGCATTGTTGATCTAATGGTGGATCACACCATGACCCATATTGTTTCTCCATAATGCCCTAGCCACAAAGGGTGGTTGCACTGTGAATGGAAGGATCATGTCGTAACATGTTTCTAGGTAGGGGAGTTAGGTTCTTGGGTTAACACTAGGGGATATGTTTCACGGCATGACTTGAAGGGCCCCATCACAAAGTGGGTTTTGTAGAGGCATTGTGTCGTGAACCTTATGAGTCGCACCACAATGTACTTCCTATCCTGTTTTTTAAATGTCAATTAATATGTTTAATTAATTAATAAAATGAGTGTTTGACATAATTTTCTTATGAATAGAAGGGTAGATATCCCTACATTCTATCTCTTTCTTTCTCTCCATCCCAAGTGGAATTTTGAAGTTGGATCGGGTGAATGCTACACTTCCCAAGCCATTGAGTAAGAAGAACTAACTGAAAAACACACTATGGAATAAGGATCCCAAATCAGAGTGTTAGTGGTGTTAATAATAAGAAAAAGAATATTAATAATCAAATTATCCTTAAATGGGAAAAACAAGCTACTGATAATTGAGAAAAAACCTAGTGCTCATTTTTGTGGAGGTCTAAAACCCTTATGTCACTATTAGAACCCCCTAGGAAAAATCACCCAAAATATTTGGAAAGGGAAGTTATTTGTCATTACAAACATGTATACTCCTTCAATACTCCAAAATCCAACAAAAAGCTTTTTTAAGGATTGACTGAGCCTATATCAACCCCATCCAAACATATAATGGTTTCAAACTGAGATGTACTAAAATAAAATTAGTCCAGGGAAAGAAACTTCCCTTCAAAACTCTACACCAAAGGTCTTTTGGTTCATACAGAATACATCACCCTTGATTATCCAAAATAACTAGATTAAATGAATTAATATCTTTCAACCCAAGTCTCCCACATGAAACATAACCTCCCACTTAACCTAGTATATAGGTCTTTTACCTGGTTCTCCTCCCCACGAATATTTAGAAATCAAATAATTAAAAAAATCACAAACGGATTTAGTAAAATATGAATTCATCTTATAATAAAAATAAGAAGAGACAATTACACTGTGTAGATTAAAATTCTCTTCCCCGCCTTGGATAAAAGTTTCCCTTTATATCCATAAATCTTATTAGTCACCCACTCCTTTAACCAGTGAAAAGATTCCACATGTGACCAACATATAATAAGTTGAAAGCCCATATATTTTTCATGATAAACATGAACAAAACCTCAACACACAAAACAAAACTGGAACGAAATAAGAAAATATAGGACATGCAGATATGATTCACTATTTAGTTACCCATTTTTTCCCTCTTCCTGTTGCTCACAATGATCTCCCCATTCACCACCCCAAGAATAAACTAAACCTTATTATCCAATTTCAACAGATCCAGTTCAAGATTATCTAGAAGCACTCTTTGTATAGCAGTAGCAGTAATATATTTTAGTAAAAGATGGACATTATATATAAACTAGACTTCGGAGGATCCAAGCTTACTTTTCTCTTCTCATAGAATTCAAGTTACAAGTGAAAGAAATCTTTAAGAACTGCAAGGAAAACAGAAGCGTAAATACCTGAAAATCATCACTGAAAAATGAAAAATGGGATTTGAGGGTGAGCATACTTTGCTATGGTGTATCATATTTCCTAAATATTCCATTTGAATGAAACAGGTGAATATTTCTTATGTTGATAAAGGTTGTGAGTTTAAACTTTTTCAAAAAACCCTCCTGCCTTTCCATGCCAAGGTTGTCCTTGCACATGATGACCTCAAAATGAAAAGTGGTGTCATCATTGTGCTCCTTGGAATCCTGTATTTTTAAGAAAAAAACATTTTTTAGAGATGATGTGGAGAATGAAAAGAGCTACATATGTTTGGGCCTTCTCACCTTAATTAAGGGATCCTTGATTTTTTCATTCCCCATCATGATAGATTCCAAAAACTCCTTGGAATATTGAGTCTACTTTCGGATGGGAAGCTCTGTAATCTTCAGGGTCGTTTCATCCAATTCTATATTTCTAGTGATAGTGTCCTTGGTTGGTATTTTCACAATAGTCCCATGAAATCCCTTGTACCATGGATCCATGGGCTCCATCATTTCTCCATCTAAAAGGCATCTCAAATTTTGTAAAATGTCTCTGGGATCATAATTTAGGACATAGGATCTCCACCCAATACTGATCCCTTCACTCCCATTAACCAGAACCATTGGTATCACTAGTATATACCTTAAAAGTACAACAAGAAAGTTAGGAACAATCTTCATAACAACACTATAATCACACACTTACCAAGTGGGTTCAATAGAATGTCCATCTTCATTCAAGTTGTTTACGAGAATATCATCATCCTTTGAGAATAAGAAACAAGTAATCAGAGATAGTCTACTGTAGACATATCTGGCACATGCATGGTCTTTGACTCCCTGGTTAAAACACATGTATCATAAAGTGAGATTTTGGGCAGAATTTGTGCTCAAATGAAGTAAAATTGAAAAAAGATTTACCTGGTGCCTGGTACCAAATTGACCATTTGGTTGAAGCAGGTTAATGTTGTTACTCCCAACAAAATCCTATGCCATTCCAATTATGGTACCGGCAAGGCTGGTCACCCCATGGTGATAAGCTGAGTGTTTTGATACATAATGAGATAATTGGGTAACCTTCACCTACTTTACAAAATTCATCTTGAAAGAGTAGAAGAGAATCTCCCTTTGCTCGGCTTCAAGCCATCGACTGAATTGAACGTTAAAGGTTCGCCATTGAAAATAGTATTAGCTCTTTGTTCACAAAGTCACCGTACTTGATAAGCTTCTGCTTCTGATCAAGGTAAGTGTCAACATGTAGAAACAGATAATATAATAAGGTAAGACTTATACTACCCTATAAATCACCTGTCAAAGTCAATTCTGAACCTCAAGCTGCCGAAGCCAATTATTTCTAGATTATATATTTTTCTTGCTGAATGAAAGCTCAATTGCATTACCATATTCATCATCGACCCACATAAATTCCTTCTTATGCTTTTGGAGCTCACTGAATTATTCTTTTCCTTCTTTGGATGTGGTTGTACCCAACCCCTGGTACACAGATAATAAATTTCAGAAAAAAAAAATTCGGAAACGAGGCCTGATTGTGTTATTATATAAATGAATATCAATTATACAACATTTATGTGAATTTAATCCAAAGCACAGAATTCTTAAAACATCAAACCTGTTTCCATAACTCTTCATCCTCTTTAGTATGGCCATGCATTTTTTCTCGATAAGATATTGCTATAGCCCAATTATAATAATCCTGGAACAAAAAAGAGCATATTAGCATAGAAAAAAATGCAGTTACAAATCATAAATTATCACCCAAATCATCATTCAAGTCTTCTATAATTATCAACGTTTAAAAACTTTGACTAATTTATGCAATCATGTGAAACAAAGCCTTCAAAACAACTCAATATATTAATTTTTAATATTTTAAAATAGTTTTTCAATCATAACATATGATAGATAAGAAATAATATATGAAAATTCCATGTAAAGAAATTATAAAAGACACATACACATGATATATTCCAACAGGATTAGTCGGTGTGATCATATCTGCATGATAATCATGCATTCACATTATACTTGCATCGTTGGATGTTGGAATATGGTTGTATCACGAGGTCACATAATCATATCATCACACAAATATCCTCATGCTACTGTATTACATTGTTTAATCTCTACCATGTGGTTTACACTTCTCACACAGTCTATTATTATACATATTCCTTATTCGGTTTCATTATTTCATCATGGAATTAACAAGATGTATCTTCCCCAAAACCAAGGGTTCTCTAATATGACCCATCTCTCCTTATTTACATGAGTATGACTTGTGAGAAGATAAATCAAAAGATATATTGAGATCTGAGTCACCCAACATAGAAGATAGAACCCTAAATACCATTGTGGGTATGCAAATTTAGGAGCTGTGACCGACGAAGATCCGAAAGGATAAGGAGGATCAACGGGAGAGGGGTGGCCGTGTAGGAGGCGCGTCGGAGGAGGAGGTGGGGTGGAAACCTAGGAGCAGCGTCGGCGGGGGGAGGTGAGGGGTCCGCATTCAGTGGCAGTGTCCAGGAAGGAGGGTCGGAGATGAGAGCTCGCGGTGGTGGGGTTTCAGCGAGGGGCAACGTCGTGAGGGTAGCGTCACAAGGGCAGCGTCATGAGGGCAACGTCGCATGGGCAGCATCACACGAGCACCATCGCGCGGGCACCATCGGGGGAGGAGGGTCGGGGGAGGAGGTTCAGGGGAGAATAGAGATCGTGAGGGGCACTGTCGGGGAAGGAGGTCTACACAGATGTGAGGGAAATGTGAGGTGGTCACGTAGAGAAAGGAAACGCCCAATCTCAAAGATTAATTTCCAAAGGTTTTAAGTTAGGTGTGGCTATAAATTAACCTATATCCACAGACTTATAAAACTGTAGCTATAGGTCCGTGGATATAGGCCATTTTTCTAGTAGTGAACACATTTGTTCATTAAAATCCTGCCTATAATCATTCATTCTTTAGATGTTCAAATTAAACATTCCATTTTAAATAAACCATTTTTCAGATTCATCCCAAGAACATATATACCATTTTAGTCCCATAATCCCTAGTGAACTAGAATTGATTCATACCAAATAATAACCAACATACATAAAGCAGTACCACACAACAACCTATTACTTTCTTTCCAATAATCCCACATCACCACCAATTTATAGCCACATCCCCTTTTTGCAGCCTTACTGCACAACCACACCATAACCATCATACAAACCTTCTGTGTAAACATACCCATTGAATCACCACTATACAACCATATGCACCATTTCAACGATCACAACCCCACTGGATAAACCATCTCATCCACTACCCCCGCATATCACAACACAGTCATATTCCCTTCATTATATCACCAGATCTAACCCAAAACACACAATCATTTCCATAGATACATTACATCACATAACTAAGAAAAACATAATTTCAGATTTAGAAGGTCATCCTCTATTCAATTCCACTTACTTTAGGGTGTTATCACAGAAACCATATAATCCTGGGGTATCCATTTGTTTTTAGACGGATATACGTGGTTAACAGATTCTATACATTTGTTTAACCATAAGTAGACAAACATGCATTTATAAACATTCTGGGCATAACCAAGGACCCCCAACGACCATGATTTTCAGTATGCATATATCCCATACATTCATAAAATCAACAAATAACAAATTAGAACATATCACTTTTCCCGACCCCACCTATTGTTCTTAAACTGATTCAATTATCTTTATCATGTTTGTAATATGATATCTTCACAAGGGATACATTCATACAACCACCCCACATGATACACAATTAAAAAAGATATGAAGGAATCCCTACCTTGAATAACATACCATCAACACTTTCTTATTGCACCAAAGAAGGTGGGGGGGCATGCAGTAGGAAGAAGCCTCTAAGGAAACCCGATCCAAAGGCCACAACTCAATGCATGATAACCCGGGGAAGAAAGGTTCTAGGTATTATCGGTATAAAGGGTAAAGGGAAACATATAATGAAGAAAGATACTCTACTTTAGAAAGGCCAAATTCTATATCAATGGAAGAAATGGTTTAAAAAGACATTAAATTTGTATCATGATCAAGACCACACATTTTGACTATCTAAAAGCCTCACGAGTGTTAGAAATTTAAAAATATATTTAATATCTTTTTAAAGGGATTAAAAATTACTTAAATATTATTTTAAACTCATTTTATGTCAAATAAAACATTAAAGGGGTGAATCTAGAAAAACTTGGAAAACTGGAAATTTAAAAAACTGTGGAAATGACTCACCAGTGGATGAAGTACCATTGGACGAATCATCATTTGGTAAACTAACATTGGATGACTCACCATTGGATGAGTCACCATTGAATGAGTCACCATTGGATGAGTCACCATTGGACGAGTCACTGTTGTACGAGTCATTATTGGACAAGTCACTATTGGATGAGTCATCGTTGGACGAGTCATCGTTAGACGAGTCACCATTGGACAAGTCAATGTTGGTTGAGTCACCGTTGGAAGAATTACCATCATGAGTCACCACTAGAAACCTACTATCAGTGACTCAACCCTGGCGACCTACCATCAGTGACTCACTGCTGTGAGTCACCACTGGCAACTTACCGTCAGTGAATCACTAATATGGGTCACCGGTGAAAGTCACTAGTGCGAGGCACCATCATGAGTTACCATCGCGACCAACCGTTTGAAAAACTGGATTTTCAAAAAACTCTTTAAATGAGTCACCATTACCTCCTAAAACACTTCAAACACCTAATTTTCACAAAGTAATGGTCTAGAGAGGTCCATGACATTACACTATAAATGGAGGGAAATCCTACTACTGTTGAGAGATCCCTTAAACCAAATCTTGAAGAAAGAAGTTGTGCTATGAAGGGACCTCCCCAGTTTCATCTCCATTTTCATTATTCATTCATTTTATTCTCTCCTTTACTCTTATACTCTCATCACTATGATGAGGGGGAAAAATCTCCTTGTGAAATGGTTATGTAATAGAAGGGGGAAGGTTCCATTGGATTGATTTCATTTTATTTTTTTCACATATTTAGTTTGATGAAATTCGTCAATCACTTTATAATCCCTTTATTTTACTTTTATCATGCCCATTGATAATGGAATATAAAAGGAACCTTAGAATTACACAACTAACAACCCTAAACGAGGAATAAGAATTTTCAAATTTAGGGGAATTAATTTTAAATACAGTATCCAGATAAAATTGATTTGGTGAAACCCTAAATTACTAGACCAAGGGAAATAGGGAATTTCCGCATTAATGATGGGATACCATGACCACTAGATATTACTTATCTAGGCTATGGCACCAATCATGAATTAATTAAACTATTTTCTAAAAACCAATTGCACCTGAACCCTAAAATTAAAAAACCTAGGCACTCTTTTCAAAATTGTTTTAAAACCAATCAATAAATCTTCTTCACTTTCAATTATTATTTCTCCAATTATTTCCAAAACACCAATATGATTCTTTCCCCTTTCATTAATCAATAAATCAAACAATTTTTTTTTAAAAACTAATTAAACTAATTTCACTGTCATTGTGGATCGATCTCGACCTACTTATATAAAAATTTTAATTAATTGAGTATCATAGTTTGAGTTTTATAAATTTATATTTTTATTTGAACCATTGGGAAATAAAGACACCCTATGGGCACATCACACATGGAGTGGAATGCTATGGAAAATAAAAATGATAGGTTAATGCGACATCAAGGAGATTAAAAATCATAATAGGCATTTAATTAATTATATCTATAACTCTTATATAATCCTAGGAATGCGTGATTAGGATTGACTACTAATGGATTCAACCCATTCAAGACTTTAAGTACTTCTTATAGGATTTGTCCTGTTATTCTGATCTTTAAAAATCTACATCCATGGATGTGTATGCAACAAAATTCCATTAACATTTAGATGATTATTCCTAGAAAAACAAATGCTTGGAAATGTTATTGAATCATAATTTCAATCTCTAATTAAATAATTATAAGAGTTTTGGAACAATGGTATAGAGACATGATGAATATACTATTTCAATGTTCAAAATGAATGCTACTCTAATGTATCCTATTAGTGACTTCCCTAAATTGAGAACATATATTTTTGGATCAATCACACTACATTGGATTTTATGGTTTGTAACTTTTATTTTGATCCTAAACAACTACCTTATAGTAAAAATGGTGATTCCTATTTCAACATAGATTTCTCAAGGAATTTCATTGATTTTAGTTGAACAAGTCAAAATTCAATGGAATCACTAATCATAGACCACCTCTAAATTTACCAATAGGTTGAAAAATATTAACACAACTAATAAATGTTAATAGATAATTTGGAAAGGTCCAAAATTTGAATAATAGTAGAAAATGAGTTCAAAGTACATCATCAGTTGAAATTGAAACATAATAATTAAAGAAAAAAAAGTATATTTTTTAAACTTCCATATTATAAATTTAATTTGTTGGATGAAAATCCTAATGTTATTTATATTAATAAGAATGTTTTCAAAAATTTGATCTTAACATTACTTCTTGATTTTGGAAAAATTAAGGACCATATTAATTCTTTAAAGGACTTAAAAATAATGAATATAAAGCATGATATTTTTCCAGATGAGAATGAAAAGTATGCTATAACGATTTTTTTAGTGAAAAATAAGGAAAAATTATATTCCTTTAAATATTAAAACATGTGAAAGTATATGATGGTTATTAAAGTAACATTTTTAGATGTGTTTACTTAATGAATCATAGTTTACATGGGTTTAAAAGTCATGTTTCCCATTATTTTCTTTATTAGTTACCACCATTGGAATTTCATACATTATTATCTAGAAAGGTAAATATGGTTGTACTAGAGTTCTAAAAATTATCCATAAAACCATTTGAGAGAACTATACAACCAATTGAGCTTAAAAATATCTAATAAATAATTATACTAACACTTTGTGAAATGGAGATCATCTACCCCCATTATTTTTTACTATCACGATGCATTTAACTATGAATTTGGCCTAGGAAAGTAAATTAGGATGTTCCATACAATATAAATAGATGTATACAAATGATAATTAATTTATTTATATGTTTTTATTATAAATAAAAATCTCAGATCGACCTATGAAAGTGCGGACGATTGTTTCCTATCGACTATTCAAGGTTACGATGATTTGCTAATGTGTATAGAAGCACTCGGGTCGAATCCTCGATGATGATACATTTTAATAGTCGGTTGTTTTTAATTGATTGTATTTTGATTGGGGGGTTTGTTTGTAGAGTTTAATTGAAATGATTGATTGATTAATATTGATTTAACAATTTGATAAATATTGGGGTGAGGTCATCATTAGGTAGTTAATCTTGTGATATCCTTGGGCCTTGCTTTATATTGCATTAAATTAACACCCATGTCACAAGTTGATGTTGATTGGAATTCCTAAGTGTTAAGGATTTAATCCAAAATTTAACTTAACTAGGATTCTAATATCAATTAGTAATTGATTGTGGTAGTGTACTTATGGTTCCAATAATCCATGGAATCCATATGTTAAACAAAATATTTCATTAATCCATGACATGTTAAGTCCAACATACACAATTTTAAATTAAAGAATACTCATCGAGCAAATACTCTCAATCACTTAACATCCCTAAATTTTGACTCACCGCAATGTTAGATTTACTCATACATTAAGATGATTATAAATTTGGTTTATTATGGTTATGATGATGATTTAATAAGAGAATAAAAATAATGGGATAAGAAAAGAGTTGTGCGCCAAACACAAACACACAAACGGTGATGAGAATTAAAAATATAATTTCAATTGAATGAGGAAGCAAAAGAAGGGAAGGGTTTTCATCTTGATTTAAAATATTTTAAGAGCATTAATATTTAAGAACAGAGGGTGGATGATTAAAATAGAATATGAAGAAGAAATTTTCATTAAAAAAGAATTACAAAACAAAGACTTACAAGATTACAAATGAAGAAAAGCACAAAATTAAATGAAATAAAAGAGAAGAGGAAGGGTCTCTCAAGTGAAAAAATGAGTATGTAAGGTCCTACCAATCCTTTTTCAAGGCTTTGGTTGAGCCAATATATGCTCTTCTCTTCTGAAATTCCAACTCTATGCAAGGAGAAGAGGGGGTTGTATTTATAGCCCAGGGAGGTGGAAAATTTTCATTCAAAATAATCCCCTACACTTTCATCGAAAAGTTGGTCATCCAAAATGCTGAATATCGAGATTATCTCTTCCTAAAAGTTGTAGATATTGATTTTTAATGTCATAACTCAAAATTTGGAGTCTATTGGACTTATGTAGCCAAAGTTATGGTGGTTTTGATAAAAAATGTTAAACTATCCATTTCTATCCATTCTTTTTCAATGTCCGAAATGTGAATGGATTTTTGAATAGGAATATGCCTTAAAATATAAATTATTTCTTCAAAAAATCTTATTCCCATATATCCTCTTCAACACTACAAAATATCAGCTTGATTTGATGACTAGATCATGAGAAATGCCATGAATAGTGTCTGGATTTTAATTCCCATCTAAAATGGTGGGCTGGGTTTAAATTCATCAATTGGGCCCCTCGTATTTAGATTTGGGCCTTAAAGTTTTTATCCAAGATGAATTGAATTGTCCCAAAACCTTTTTAGGATAATTAAATTATTTGGACTTTTGGAGTGATCCTAGTAATTCAATCTTCATAGCTTATCCAGTTTCTTCACAAATTCTTTGGACCTTTTTGTGTGATCCATATGACCCTTAAAATGGCAGAATTGGCCCAAGATCCCTTCTAATGAAATGTTGAATATTGAGTGAGAAATCATACAAAATAAGAACTGTAAAAGTTGGATTAATAGGGTTATAGTTATTATTAAAACATTAAACAGACTTGAATCTGGTTGAATTTAAATAGTGTTCTAAAATTATATTTAATAATTAAACATTAATATTTTGAAAAAATTATGAAAATTTCATATAAAATCAGTAAAGGGAGTATATAATAAGTCAAGAAAATATTAATAACATCAACTCCCACACACTTAGTCTTGTGAATGTCCTCATGCACAACAAATATAAAACCACGAAAAAATCATTTTCACTCACCAAGAAATATTAAAATTTTGTTTTCCCCACTCAGGGGAGGTTTAGAATATTTTACACATCCATATTTAATTCCACCTCAAATTTTTACCGAAAAAATGTTCCAAAAATAACTCTTTTTTCATGCTCAAATTTAGAAATGGAAAATGTGGACACTCAAAACTCACACTTCTCAAGATGATAAAATTCATTTATGAAGGTTCACTCTTTCACCGACCAAAAATGAACATCTTAGAGTTTGAAAGAGTTATCAGCTTCCACTCCATATCCTAAAGTTCTCAAAAATCAAGAGGTATTTTTAGGGGTTTTTCTGTGTCTATGGGACGGTAGGAAGATGATATCCAAAAGATAGTAAAAAGGGGGTAAAACACCAACATGGAAAAACCAATGCACATATTTTTTGAGATGAGACATGAAAGGAAATGGAAACAAATATTTATGAGGGAATGAAAATGTGAAATAAGACAAAAAAGATGAAGGAAATTTGAAGTGGATGAGAATATGAAATATTTAAAAACCACAAAAGTTCTCCCAATGACATAAGTGTTCATTTTTTTGCATTTTTCTAAAGTTGAACTTGAAATAGATATCACACTCATCTCCCAACCCATGATTGATCTCTTCAAAACACTAATTTTAATAGTTATAATAAGATCAAAGGTTGAGGAAGATTGATTTTTGACCGACCCAAGACAAAATCCATACTTATTTTCATTTTTTTAATTTTTTTTGATTTTTATGAACACTTTTAAATATCATTTGTATAAGATAAACATATATACATTCCCAAACCCCACTGAAGGCAACCACTCCCCCTCACTTAAATTGATGTTTGTCCTCAAGAATATAATAGCATGGTGAAAATCAACAAAAGGGTACCCAAAATGAAATCAATTCCCCCCCACACTTATATTTAAAAAAATTATGAAATGAAAATCCATGTTGATATTGGGTGGGATAAGGGATTGGGCTTGTAATGTGGCTAACAAAGAAAAGGTTTTTATATGATTTAAGGGGATTTGAAAAGGAGGATTAATGTAAGGGAAATGGGAGGATATTTGGCTATTATGATTCTCATGAGGTTCAAAAAATGCCTCTATCATATTAATGCACACCAAAGTTGGAAATTCAGCTTGAAGGTCCACAAACTCAAGACTCACAAATAGAGGTAAAAAAACAAACATTTTGAAAATATGGACATAGGTGGCCTTGGAATGAAATCAAATGTCGTTCCTCATAGGTGGGGAAAACTATTTTCCAAATAAAAAATTGATCATTCAAAATTTGTTGGTTTTGACACAATATTCTTTATCTAAATTTATGAAGAAACCACAAATTTTTTGAGATGAACCATGTCTTTTGACTCCCCAAAAAGGTTGGAAAAAATTTGAAAATTGGAAGGTGAGTAAGCACGACTCTTGATTTTTCATATTGTTTTTAAATTATTATTATTTTTGTTTTTTTAGTTTTTTAGGTTTTTTTAGTTTTTTATAAAGACACACACACACAAAAGGGGAAGAGTAAAAGAAAAGGGTTTGATAAAGAAAGTGGTAAAAAAAATTAAAGAGAGGGGAAGAACAAGAAAAAGGGAGAGAGAGGAAGAGATAGAGAGAGTTAAAGGGAAAGAGGTGCCCTTGGTTTGGATTTGGTGGGTTGCTGTCTCCATCTGGTGATGAGTTAGTGGAAGTTAATGAGCCTTATGTGGGATTTTACCTGAAAAATAAAAATCATTATTCATATAATGAAAAACTAAAAAGAAATTAAAATTTCATAAAAGTAAAAGAAAACATGGGTTGCCTCCTAAGAAGCGCTGCATTTATTTTGTCTATAGCTGGACAATTGTAGTGGACTACCCATAGTCCGATGGTGGCCAACTTATTTTCTCAACTCTAGTATACTTCTAGAAAAACTTCTCCTTTGGGAGGATTGATGATTCATTGGATAATTTCATCCCTTCCTTGTTGTTTCACTTGAAATTCAATGGGGGTGGAAAGATAATATAGCTATCCAACCTTTGGTATTCAATGTGAGGAATGATTTTATCCACAAAGTGATGGT
This sequence comes from Viscum album, assembly GCA_963277665.1. Taxonomy (NCBI): domain Eukaryota; kingdom Viridiplantae; phylum Streptophyta; class Magnoliopsida; order Santalales; family Viscaceae; genus Viscum; species Viscum album. Next base: position 111,301,439 of record OY728139.1, on the reverse strand, counting down.
TTTATATTCTTGGGAATTCAGTAAGATGTCTCAATTTTGATGGTTCATTTATGTAAGGTTTATATAACACGAAACCAGAGTATGAAATCCCAATTGTTTTTGACTCATTTATTTCATCACATACCGATGTAGAGTAATGAGGACCAGTGGAGTCATAAGACTGAATTAATTTTTCAATATCCATTATATCAATGTTGTTAACTAAATAATGGTCAATTTCAACATCACCAATGATCACATTATTAATTAGGGAACAAATTTCACAAACATCACTACCATCAGGACAATATAAACACATTGGTTCAGGGTTCACCTCACATATAATAGAATTTTCAGAATCATGGATAGGAAATGATGAATGTTGGATAATTATATTTGAATCAAAAAATGAACATACTTGTTCATTTTCCCCATTACCGTCCAAGTTGGAGTAGTGGATGTCAGATGTGATATGGGATTCCAAAGAGTTTTTAATATTCTTTAGATCAATGGGGTTTTCATTTGTAATGTCAAAATCAACTTCTCCATTTATAACTTGGTTAATGAGTATGAAATATTCAAAAACTCCTCTATCAGTAGAATAGGAAGAACATGATATATTGGGATTTAACACACTCTCAAAGAGACTTTTAGAAGCATGGGTAGAGAATAACGATTGATTCTCTGATGGGTATCACATGGATTGAAAAATATTGAACTTGAACAGTTGGTCACCAAATTCCATGGATAAGATGCCATCATGGACATTAATTTTGGTTTTATATGTTATAAGTAAAGGCCTTCCTAGAATTATAAGAGATTGGCAAGACATTGTCTCACCTTCCATATCAAGGACATAGAAGTCTACTGGGAAGATAAGATCATTGACTCAGATAAGGAAATCCTCAATTATTCCCTCTAGACTAGTTGTGCTTCGATCGGATAACTGGATGACAACACCTATCAAATGCAAGGTACCTAGACCAATGTTTGAGAATATGGATTTAGGCATGACATTTATCTAAGCTCCTAGGTATATGAGTGCATCATCAAAGTTGGAACTTCCTATTTTTCATGGAACCGTAAAGGTCCCTGGATCTTTGGACTTTATGGGAATAGACTGTTATGTTAAAACATTCTCAATGGTCCTAAGTTGTCTCTTATGAGTACACGATTCCTTAAGAAACTTGTCATACTTGCGGATTTTTTATGGAATCTAAGAGGGGAATGTTGACTTCAACACATCTAAACATGTCGAGCATTTTAGTATCAGGTTGAAAGGACTTATTTGGCTTAGAAATGGGTTGAGGAAAAGGAATTGGGTTCCTAAGTAGAATGTAATAAGGAAAGGTAATGGATTCATATTTCTTTTTGAGTTTATTTTTATTTTTCTTTTTCTAGGTAAACATTTAGGGGGGGGGGGGTTAGAGGACTTATCTTGAGGCATAACAATTTATTTCTAAGATCTAAGTGCAATTTCACTTACATTACCCTTGGGGTTGGGTAATGGTTGAGTTGGGAGTTGGGAAGAATTTGATTGTTGTTTCTGGATCAGGTGGGATGAAAGTTGACCAATTTGGATTTCAATATTTTTAAGGCTGGAATGGATGAAGGAGGCAAGATCTTCCACTGCACTTTCCCATGGTTGTTTGGAAGAAGAGGCTTTTCCCAAATCATGATTTCCTTGATTTTGGTTCTTGGGAAAGAAATTGTATTGGTTTTGGAATTAGGAAGGCTCACTAGGATAGTGGAAGCCTGGAGAAGTAGGAGGAGGATTTCTCCTTTGTTGGCCAATCAATTTTTTTTTCTCATTTTCAAAAGCCGGTTTATGGGTTCCCTGTACCCCGCTACATGAGACCAGAACAACCACATTCATCAAAACAAAATAACACCAAAAACCACAAACTATGATAAAGGAACCACAAACCAGGGTGCAAGAACATCAGAAAGGCTGGAAAAATCCACCAAGGATTACCTTGAGCATCCCCCGACGCGACCATCGACACTGACCCAAATCCTCCCATTGGAAAACTCCAGAGGAATTCACCCAGCCTTCAAGCAATGAGATGGACCTCCAGGATCCAACCCCAAGGATTTCTCCTTTGTTGTTGAGGAACAAACGGATAATATTGTTGGAAGTTACCAACACCTTGACCATATTGAAACTGGTTTGGGTTTTGAAGAGGGAATTGAGGGGGATGAGAAATGGGATTACCATACCTCAAGCCTTGGTTAAAGGTAGAAGAGAAGGGATCAGAGTGGGGTTGGTTGAAGTTTCTAACAAACTGACCTGATTATTGAGGGTTGGGGTTCCACTGGGCATATATTGCATTGAGCTCTATTGGTCCAGATGAATCAGATTAATCCTCTTGAAGTTGTGGACATGTGTCAGTTGGATGAGTTGTAGAGTTGCAGATTACACAGTTTTTGATAGGTCCAGGGAATAGAGATTTTGGAGAAGATGAGTTTAGGGCTTTGGTAGCCATATCTAGTTGTTGCACAAGACCTGTAAGTTCACTCATCCAGTTAGTCATCTTTTTCGGCTCTATCGATTGACTATCTTGGGCTTGTTTGACTTGAGCATGTATTCAATTATTGAATTGTTGTGTGTTTGCAGCCATGTTTCTTATGAGATCTCTTGAAGATACATGAGTTTTATCAACAAGAGCACTGCCACTTGCAGCATCAATAAGGGTTCTCTCCATAGACAATAACCCCTCATAAAAGTATTGGATCAAGAGTTGTTCAAATATTTGGTGGTGTGGACAGGTTACAAAAAGATTTTTGAACCTCTCCCAGTATTCATGGAGTGATTCATTTGGGAATTGACTAATACCACTTATTTCCTTTCAGATAGAAGCAGTATGAGAAGCAGGAAATAATTTCTCTAAGAAGAGTCGCTTCATGTCATTCCATGTGGTTCTGGAACCATGAGGGAGGTAGTAAATCATGACTTGGAGGAGTCATATAGGGAGAAAGGGAATGATCAGAGTTTGATTTGTTCCTCAGAAACCCCTTGAGGCTTCATGGTAGAGCACACCACTTGGAATGCTTTAATGTGTAGATGTGGATCGTCACCAGCTAGCCTGTGGAAATGAGGAAGAAGATGAATGAAACCCGATTTGAGTTCGAAGTTTTCCTCTATGTTTGGATATTGAATACCAAGAGTTTGGTAATTCATATCAGGGGTAGTAAGTTATTTAATAGTTTGTTCCCTATGATTAGACATATCCAATTCAATTGGTTAGACAAGGACTGTTTCTTGATTTATTTGATTATCTCTAATGTTCCTCCTAAGTTGGAGAAGTGTTCTCTCAATTTCAGGGTCAAACAAATATTAGGGATTGTTTGGGAGGATACGAGGTATTTAGAGGGATTTTTGAAGAAAGAGGAATATGGGTTTTTGTTTGTGTTTTTTATTTTTATGATTTTTAAGAGGAAGACAAGTTTTTCTTTGTGTTTTTTTTATTTTTTTTAATTTTGTTTTTTATTGTTTTTTAACAATAACCAGAAACTAACAACTAATTAATTGAACCATCCCCAGCAAAAACACCATTTGAAATCATGACTGATTGTTTCCTATCAACCATTCAAGGTTTTGATGCTCTGCTAATGTGTATAGCAGTACTCGGGTCGAATCCTCAGTGATGATACTTTTTAATAGTCGGTTGTTTTAATTTTATTGTATTTTGATTTGGGGGTCTATTTTCAGAGCTTAATTAAAATGATTTATTGATTAATATTGATTTAACAATTTGATAAATATTGGGGTTATTTCATAATTCAGTAGTTAATCTTGTGATATCCTTTAGCCTTGCTTTATATTGCATTAAATTAACACCCATGTCACAAGTTGACATTGATTGGAATTACTAAGTGTTAAGGATTTAATCCAAGACTTAACTTAACTAGGATTCTAATATCAATCAGTAATTTATTTTGGAAGTGTACTTATGGTTCAAATAATCCATGGAATACATACGTTAAACAAAATATGTCATTAATCCATGACATGTTAAGTCCAACATACACAATGTTAAATTAAAGAATACTCATCGAGCAAATACTCTCAATCACTTAACATCCCTAAATTTTGACTCACCCCAATGGTAGATTTACTCATACATTAAGATTATTATAAATTTAGTTTATTATTCTTATGATGATGAGTTAATAATATAATAAAAATAATGGGATAAGAAAAGAGTTTTGCGGCGAGCACAAACACACAAACAATGATGAGAATTAAAAATATAATTTCGATTGAATGAGGATGCAAAAGAAGGGAAGGTTTTTCATATTTATTTAAAACATTTTAAGAGAATTAATATTTAATAAAATAGGGTGGATGATTAAAATATAATATGAAGAAGAAACTTTTATTAAAACAGAACTACAAAACAAATACTTACAAGATTACAAATGAAGAAAAACACAAAAGTAAATGAAATCAAAGAGAGAAGAAATGGTCTCTCAAGTAAAAACATGTGTATAGAAGGTCCTATAAATACTTTTTAAAGGCTTTAGTCGTACCAATATATGATCCTATCTTCTTAAATGCCAACTCTATGCAAGGAGAAGAGGGGGTTGTATTTATAGCCCAAGGAGGTGGACAGTTTGCATTCCAAATCTGCTCCTCCACTTTCATCGCCAATTTGGCCATCCAGACAGCCGAATCCTGAGATTATCTATTCTTCTAAGTTGTATATATTGATTTGTACTATCATCCCTAAAAATTTGGCAGCCATTAGACTTTTTTAGCCAAAGTTATGGCAGTTTTAATAAAAAATGTTAAACTATCCATTTCTATCCATGAATTTTCGATGGCTGAAATGTGAATGTATTTTTGAATATGAATATTACTTAAAATACGAATTATGTATTCAACAAAGTTGGACACCTATATCTCCTATTTCACACTGAAAAATATCAGCTTTATTTTATGACTAGATCATGAGAAATGTCATGAATAGTGTCCAGATTTTAATTCCCGGCCAGAATGGTGGGATGAGATTAAATTCATAAGTTGGGACACTTGTATTTGGATTTGGGACTTTAAATTTTTATCCAAGATGAAATGAATTTCCCCCGACCATTGGAGGATAATTAAATTATTTGGACTTCTGGAGTGATCCCAGTAATTCAATCTTCATAGCTTATCTAGTTTCTTTACAAATTCTTTGGGCCTTTTTGTGTGATCCATATGACCCTTCAAATGGAAGAATTGGCCCAAGATACCTTGTAATTAAATGTTGGATATTGAGAGGGGAATCCTAAAAAACAAAAACCATACAATTTGGATCAGTAGGGTTATAATTATTATTAAAACATTAAACAGACTTGAATCTGGATGGATTCAAATAGTGCTCTAAAATTATATTTAATATTTAAACATTAATATTTCACAGAAATTATGCACATTTCATATAAAATAAGTAAAAGGGGTATATAATAAGTAATGAAAATATTAATAACATTTACCTAACACATCACCTGATCTTTCTAACCATAAGTCCTCAAGCACACCTCTCTAAATTCCAAAGGGTGCCGACTTGTGGTGAGGGTCTAAAAGATACAGTGGGGAGACTATATCGTCTGAATAGAGTGAAATAATAGTGGAAATAACCAAAAAAACCACAAGGATAACCAAAAGAGTTAACATAATATATAACTAAAATATAATCATGCTATAATAAATTAATTGTAGCATACAATCATACATACCATGATCATGAAAAACATGCAACAACTGGTCACCCACTAGGTCGAACACATATAAATAAATAAATAAAGTGAAAATAAATGCAACAGTATCTACTTACATCTTTGATCTAAACCAAATACTCAGTCTCCATGATGCTCAATCTTCACTAGCCTAATTTCGATACTCCACATGAGCAACTCTTCTTAATCAAGAAATACTGGGCCTTGACCCCATCCATCACGCAACCTGTGCTCCAACTTGAAATCATACATCATGTAGGCATGAGCACCAAGGTTAATGTACAAGGGATGAGGAATAAATCTCAGTATGAAACTCCCAATAGAAAACCTATAATCTTATATCACAACAAGTTAATTTACATGTGATACGAACAATCTATATGAAACTAACAATAGCTGGCATAAGAGAAACAACTGGATAGAAATATACGGGGGAAAAATGAAAAAATAGTCAATAAAAGGTTCTAATATGACAACCAAAGTAAATACACCCTCCTTCTATCCCCCACCCAAGGATTTATAGCACATGTCTCACCCTTTTAAATAAAAACCCATGTGTCAGCTAGATCTATACAAGAGATCCAAGATTTCTAAATGTAATAGGCATGAATTACACACCCATTTGTATACACACAAAAAAGTGAATCTACTAGGCTACAGGACTCCAATAATAGGATACGAACAAGTGACATGAATATCTAGGTCAACACAACTATAGAAACCATCAGTCTTGAAGGTCCTTCAATATGAATAAGGCACCAGCTATGGACCTAAAAAGGTGAGATCCATACCATAATCTAGGATTATCTAACATCTATGTCCCTAATAAAATATATAGTACAAAAAATATACTTAGAAAGTTCCATGAAACCCCATGATCTCTAAGACACTCTATTTAGGGGGTCACACTAAACTAGATGTGGGTTCTAGTCATCTATATCACCCATTATCCCCCTAAACCTATATAACAATAGAAAACTAGTACAAGAGAGAACTAGATCACAACTTAGGGACAACATATCATCCAATAAATCCCAGTGGTATCCCTATAAAAAAATTAATGAGAAGAAACCACCACAAACATCACAACCAAAGGAAAACTGAATGTGGGACAATCTAACCTCAACCGTACTATCCAAAAATCTAAACTAGTAGCACTGATCAATTTTCAGCCAACAAAGCATATAGCCTCTCTCAACATCCTGGATCTCAACATCCAACAACAGCTACCGTGGTATATTAATGAAACACATCAGGACTAAATAAAAAATTGGGGCTCCCATAATCCTTGGGTCACAACATAAAGCGATATCGAACTAGGGACTCCCTTGTTACACCCAAGCTCTCAGCCTATGCCCATCCAAAGATCCAAAAATGACCCAAAGGCTACAATAAGAGAAGAAAAACCTACCATGGGTTCCTCTATATCATCCAAGATTAAAAGTCGTACCCCATGAAAAAACATCCCAAATGGACCTTAGCAGCCTCCAACTAATCTTTTATCAACAATATTCCCAAAGGGAATCCCAAAAGAAAAGTACACCAACCAGGGAATTCACAACAATCCTCATGAACACTTTAAAAGAAAAACCCTTGAAAAGGGATTCTCTACAAAAGACAAACCTCAAAGAAAATACCACATAATAAAACCTCATCCAACCATCCTATTAAGCAACCCATCCATATGTACTAACTTTCCTATAAAGGAATCAAAAAAAATTCATGCCACACATGCATTCTCAATAGCTACCCACGACAACAACTAATCAATAAATCATTAACCATCCCATGAGGGAATAATAAAGAGTCCCTCATAATCATCTCAACATCTTAATGGAACCCAACCATATCAAACATTCCATGACATAAACCTAGCATAAAGGCTCCAATAATTCTGGTCTCCTCAATCCCAAGAAATAACTTGAACTACTCTAACCTCGAGCAACTAGTCCCATCACACAGGGATAAACCAAGTTCTCCTCAGAGATAACACATGGTCCCACCACCTGAAATACATAAAAAATAACCCTAAATAGATCACCATGATTCAATTGATTTAGGTCAACCACCGACCTTATAACCCTCACCCAGGCCTCGCAATTAACAACCCAAAACCTAGGAGAACTCTGAAACCAAACCTTAAGGAAATCCCCTTGAAAATGATCATGCAGTCTAAAACACCATCCATACAACCTATAAATGTTGAAAGGATTCCACCATCATAATCTACATGAAAAAAATTCTCAAAATGGGCTACTAAAAAGTTCTATTTTGACACTAGGGTGGAAAATGGTAGAACATACCAAGGAAGGAAAAGTACACAAAATTTACTTGGGGTAGATGACATGTATCCACAAAGGCCCCCTAGTAATATTACTCAAGCCACTTGGTGAGTAATTTCCCAAATTATATGGTGTTTTACTCTTGGTAAATGACATGTAACCACACATGGGTACCTTCCCATGCACCTCATCCCCACTCAGCGTGTACGCCACCGACTACACAATGTGTACACCCCGTACATAGTGTGTACCCCACATAGAGTCCCCCATTTTGTACCTAAATACATACCCCCAAATGGGTTTTTTATAAGCATAGTACATGACTACTGGCTGCATACCTCGCAAAGGTCCTGGTTGTGTACCCTACATGACCATGTGCCCCCAACACACCCTTAGTCACCACTACACGGAGTGTACCCCAAGTAAACTATGTGTAGTCCCAAAACATAATCTTCCCCCAATAGTAAGAACACACAGTGTGTGTGTTTTTTGTAGTACATGCTGTGTACATGGGTTTTCCCAAATAGAACCCACCAAAATGGCTCAAAATGCCCGATTTATCACAAAAAACCCAGAGATCGACCCACACGGGGTCCCCCATAACCCACAAAAAGATTTAAATATTAAAATAAATTAAAATATGGGTATTTATGAGGGAAACATAAAAATGGTCCTACCATAAGGTGAAAACCGCTAAAGCTTCACACCAGATCTGCACCACACACCCATCAATCCTTGATCTACCTCCGGACGAGCTCCCCGAGTAGTGCATCCTCCTTCATATCCCTCTTCTCTCTATCTTTCTCTATCTATTTATATCTACCTATATTGGTTAAGGAAACTAAAGGGGATACCCTCCGTGGTAATATGTAAAAATACAAAGGGGTTAATAGAAAAGAAAAATAAAAAAAGAAAAGGAAGAAAAAAGGAAAAGAAAAAGAAAAGAAAAGGGGTCTAAGCTCGACCCCAGCACCCAATGCAAGGTTATGGCTCACCTAAGAAAAAAATTCCAATTCCAAAATCAACCATGCATATAGAATCTCAATCTAAAAATCTTTTTAAAATATATCACTGAACAAGAACACACAAATAGATTAATATTTAATTAATTAAATATTAAATATTCTTTGAAAATTCAAATGACTTGGATTTCCACCAAACTTATATCATAGTGTATGAACCCTATTCTTGGACCAACATAGTGGTTGAAAAAATTATCCAAGATCATCTTATATAAGAATTTAACATTTCCCCCTGAACACTCCTGAGAACAAAAAGGCTCAAATTTACCATGATTTTCCCAAACCATGATGATGCGGGTCATCACAAACTCCCCATAAAAAATGATTCTTTCCCTTGAGAAGCCTCAGTGGACAACCAAAATACATGCTACCACTCTAAGAACTAGCGCAACCAATGTTATCTCAAACTTCCAATGGATTAACTTAAAAAAATCTAAAACTCTCTCCCAATACTAGAGACATTCAACCTATATTTATTTGATGCTCCCCACTACAGGAAAATCCTTATCACTATCCCATTGTTGAAAGGGAAAACTACATGGACCACGCTAGATCCATCACCGAACACAATGTATAGACATGGAAAAACCTATCACACCTAAGTGCCAACATAAAACCCACAACCTCTATACTCAAAAAACCATTTAAATGAGCCTCAGAACCTCTAAAATCCTATGGAGCACTAACCACTACAAGTATTTCCTTAAACTACAGCCAAAAGATCATTGGGAATCACACTCATGTAGTCCAAGTCTAAATTAAACAAAGATAATACACTTATAAATGCTTCCTATGCTCCTCATGCAGGCCATTTCCAACAAAACAGATCACCCTCGATAGTTATCTTCAAAAACAAGGAATCTCCCTCATTAAAATATCAACTACATGACCACCCTACCCTCGAGAGTTGATCGGAATCCATAAGCATATAACCATGCTTCCACTATTATACCCAAGGTGCAACTAAAGATGAACAGACCCAGGGGTCCAACCAAACCAACCCTCTCAATCCATCCATGAGATAGAGAGCAGTCTAAGTTCTCCACTTCTCAAAACCTTGCATCCTTATTTATAAATTCATCATAGTGATAAATGATCTCAATGAACCCAATAAGTAAGAAAAACCATAACCACCCAAGACATCGGTGATAGAAGGCACACGAGATCCACCACATGACATGATATACAAAACATGGACATAATAGCTCCTTCCCATGAAACAAATACCTAGTAATTCAGGGGAACCCCTACCTCAGTGTAACTTGATCATAATATAAAGATATATCAGGCATTATTTCCCTCATTGAGCCACTAATAGAGAACTTAGAGCCCATTTCCAATCTACAAAGGTATCCATGCATCCCTCGATGAAGGTATTATATCTCTATCACTGGAGAGAATCTTGTCACATGATCCAAATACCATACCATTAAAATAAAATATATAAATGCAGTTTATTTGATTATAATTCCATTAAGTACTTATATGAGAAAACACCATATATGCTATCACTGACACATTAAACAAAAAAACCTAAATTATTAGTAAAACACTATAGAAAGACATATATCATGTGAATCCTAGGTGACTAGAATGATGCATGAACATTGGATTATTTCCCATAGGATAAGAGATAAGAACATAACAAACCATAAATCCAAAAGACCCAAGTACAACACGCTAGGTGAAATCATACAACTATAAAAAAAAAATCCAAGAACAAAAATCCCATACCATAGAAACTTAGAATTACTATCAGAAAATGTGTTCATGACACACCCATAAAATATTCATCATAATTTCTGACACATTTCTAGACCACCTATCTACCAACTCCCCAAATCACAGGACCAAAAATGCTTTGATACCATTTTGTAACGAACCAGCCCGGGTCAACCTGACATGTCAATCGATCTGGCTCACCACATGGAATTAATCATGCATCCCTAAATGTTAGGGGCTATAGATTATAGATGAGGGTATAAAATATACATCGGGGAGACTATACCCTATGGTCAGATTGTAATAATAGGAATACTAACCAAAACATTCACAAGTATAATTCTAAAAGTATGAAAAATAAAAAACAGAAAGATAATCATGCTATAATAAATAAAATGAAGTACACAATCATACATATTTTGATAATGAAAAACATACAACAACTAGGATCCCACTAAACTGATCACATATACAAAATAAAAAAAAACAAAAAATAAATTCAACATGATCTACTTATATCTTTGATCCAAACCAAATACTCCATCTCTATGAAACTCGAGCTGTACTAGCCCAATCCGGAGACTCCACACAAGCAGATCTACTCGATCAGGAAACACTAAACCTTAACCCCATCTATTGTTAAACATATTCTATAAAATTAAAGTAGACATCAGGTATGGATTCACACTAAGGTGCATGTACAGAGGGTAAGAAATAATTCTCAATTGGCCACCCCAACATTGAACCTATAATCTGCTATCATAACAAGTGCATGCACACATGATATGCCCAACCTGGATGAAATTCACAATAACTATAATAAAATTTAAAACTATACAAAAACAAACGTGGAAAATAGAAATGATGAAAAAAACCAAACATGGGTTCTAGTAAAAAACTTGAGGTAAATCTACCCGCACTCTAGCCCTTGTGATAGGATTTATTTCATGTTGCTCATGCTAACACAAAAAAACTGACATGTCCTCAATATCTACATAGGAGCTTTATAACATCTAAATGAATTAGGAATGAATGATGGATCATAGGGTGTAACTATAGGTGTCTATAGAAAAAATTAGAGCTACCAAGATATATGACTTCAATATCACAATCTGAACTGGTGATAGGAACATCTAGGTCAACACAACTAGATAATCCGTCTATGTCGAAGGTCCTAAAGAATGAATCAATCACTAGATATAGACCTAAAAAAGGTGTACTCTATACCATATTTTGAGATCATCTAGTATCCATGTTCCTAGAAGAAAAACATCATCTAGGATATACAAAAACCCACTTTGTAAGTGCCTTGACACCTCACGAGCCCAAATCCACTATAGTCAGGGCATCACAATAAACTAGAAGGGGGTTGAACTTATCTAGATTTCCCATTAGCCCCATAATCCTATATAATAATAATAAATTATTATAAGAGATAACTAGATCAAAACATATGTCCAAGGACCAATCTAATAAATCCCAAGTGTCTCCTCCTCAAACCAAAGTTCAAAATATAAAATATATTAAACCTCACAACCAAAGGACAAACGAATGTGGGATGATCCAACCTCGACCACACCATCCAAGAAGATGAACTAGTAGCATTGATAAACTCTCAGAAAATAAATCATGGGGCCTATCTTAGCTCCCATGATCTCAACATCCACAACATCCACTATGGGATCTCGAAATCCCACCTCAGTGCCAAAGAAAAATCCAAGGGTTCCATAGTCCCCATATTCATAATATAAAGTGATGTCTGACAAGGGACTCCCATGATATAACCAAGTTATCAAGCCACTCCCATCCATATCCAATAATAGACCAAATGACTTAGCAAGAGAAGGACACCCCACTAAAGGTTCCTCCAGATCATCAAAAAGCATGGGTCATGATTTGTATAGAAACATCCAAAATATCCTTAAGTAGCCTCTAACTAATCCTCAATTAACAACTCACCAAAAGGGTATCCCAAAAGGAAAGAACACCCACCAGGGCATTCATAATGGTCCTTAAGACCACATAAAAAGAAGGACCCTTCAATAGGGATCTTCAAAACAAGCCAAACCTCAAGAAAATACCACATAAGAGAACCTCATCTGGCCTTCCTAGAAAAAAACCCATCCATAGGTTCCTACTCATCCATAAGGGAATCCAAAAAAAGCAATGTCACATTGGTATTCTCAACATCCAACCATGGAAACCACTAATAACTTAATCAGTAACCATCCCACTATATAATCCTCAAGAGTCCTTCAGACTCATCTCAATAATTGAATGGCACTTTTCCATAACTACCATTCCACTGTGTCAACCAATCCTAAAGGATCCAATAGTTTGGGTCTCCTCAAACCCAAGATCTAACCTCAACTACTCTAACATCAAGAAACTAGTCCTTACTTGCTGGAAAAAATCAATATCTCCTTAGAGATACCATAGGATCCCACCTTCTAGAATATATTCAAAAGAACCTCAAACAGATCACTATAGTGCAATCGATCTAGGAAAACAACCAATACAACAATGCTCACCCAGGCCTTACAACTCACAACCCAAACCCTAGGATGATTCTAAAAGTAAACCTTGATGAAATCCTATTGAAAACACTCCCCCAGTCCACAAATCCATCTAGACAGCCTCTGAATTCAAAAAAGCATTCCACCATCATGATCAACATGAAAAAACACTCAGAATGTGCTACTCACAAGTCCCATTCCAACACTAGGGTGAAAAACATGTAGAATAGAGAAAGTTAGGTAAATTACATGACATGTACTTGGGGTATGCAACGTGTAACCCTAAATTAACTCCTTTTATATGTACCTTAGGCCACTCAGCATGTACTTTCCCAAATTATAGGGTGTGTTCTTCTTGGTACATGACCTGTAAACCCACATGGGTACCGAACCGTGTACCTCATCCCCTATGAGTGTGTACATCAACAACTACACAACATGTACCACATAATATATATAATATACCCTAAATGGGGTCCCCCACCATGAACTTGGAAATGTACCCCACATGATGTTTGTCCAATAATAGTACATGACCACTACCTTAGTACCTCGCATGGGTCCTTACTATGTACCCTACATGACCATGTGCACCAGGAATACCCTGAGACCCCACTACACAGGGTGTACCCTTGTTACATGTCATGTAGTCCCAAAAACTCATTTTTCCTGAATAGGTTGAACACAAAAAAAGTTTTATCTGAACAACATGCTGTGTACATGGGTTTTCCTGAATGGAAAACCCCCCCCAAAATCTCAAAACACCCGATTTATCCCTAAAATCCACAGAACAACCTACACAAGGCCCCCCACAACCCATAAAAGGATTAGAAACCTAAAAAAAATTTAAACTACATGTATTTATAGTGAAAACATAAAAATAAACCTACCTTTGGGTGGAAACTACTGAAGCTTCACATCAGATCTGCTCCACACACTTGCCAAGCCTCGATTTACCTCAAAATGAGATCCTAGAGCAGTGAGGGGAGAGCCCCCATGGGCGTACATGAAAATATAGACGGTGGAAGAGAAAATAAAAATGAAAAAATAAATGGAAGAAAAAAAATAAGAATAAAAATAAAATAAAGAAAAAAAGAAGAAGAAAAATAAAAGAAAAGGGGCCCAAGCCCATCCCCAGTTCCCAACACAAGGTTATGCCTTGCCTAGAAAACCCCACCTTTCTAGAATTAACCATGAAGATAAAATCTCAATATGACACTCTGTTTAAAATATATCACCAAAAAAACATGCATGAATAAATTAATATTTAATTAATTAAATATAAAATATTTCGTGAAAATTAGAATGACTCATATTTCCACAAAACTCCCATCTTAGGGCAAACACCCTATTTCAGGACCAACCAAGTGATCATAAAAAATGCCCGAGATAATCTAATATGACAATTCAACATTTTCACCTAAAAACTCCCAAAAAAAAGGTTCAAATTTAATTTGATTTTCACAACCCATGACGACATAGGTAATCATATTTCTTCTTATAACATTCTTTCTGATTAATTATATAAATAGTTAATTATTATTCATTCATTTTGTTTCACAGATACCCTAATCATTTGAAATCATATGTGAAAAATATATTCCAACCATATGGCTCTATTTTTGAATATTACTTAGCAGAAGAGTGTCTTACCTTTTATTCAAGATTCTTGGATGATATTGAGACAAAATACAATTGAGTTGAACGTGTTGACAATATCTTGACTCAATGTCAACTATACATGAAATCAATAATATTTCCCACTACATATTGACCAGTTGGGAGGACCTTAAATATAACACTGACACAATTAGTATTATTATAAGCACATATATATGTGATACTAAATAGTCAAATTATAGATTCATTCATTGAAATGATGAGGATACAAATTATCATATGAGAATCCATACACAAAATGAGATAGATATAAAAAAATCAGTTAATAAAGAGATAATAGAATGGTTTTCATGTCATATATGTTCATAAATACTGCAATTCAAACACATACATACATACATAAATACACACACACACACACCCGAACCGAATGGCCTGAAGGCCTTATTTTTTTATTTTATTATGGATAATACCCCTTTTAAGGGTTGAAGGGGAACCCGAACATGATCCGTAGGCCCAATGAACAAGGCCAGACTGACTCACAATACATGTCCCAAAGGCCCAGAGGGATACCATGCCCAATACATGACCCGTAGGCCCAACCCACTTGAACTTCCCTCCTCAGCTTCTGCGTCATTGATCACCTAGATCCCCACCTTGCATTGCTGATCGGCTAGCATTGCCCCGTACAAAGCAGCATGGTGCTTGGTCCTGATGGTGGCTACCATACCCTCTCATTCTTCTAATTCGGTTAGCTCTACATCTGGTGGCTGCTACTTTTTTTGTTTCTCTGATCCTTTTCTAGGGCCTGTTCTATGTGAACTGGGATACTCCATGGTCTTTTTGTGGCCTGAAGGCCCTATGGCCCGAAGTCCTTTGATGACTGGAAGGCCCTTGAGACCCGTAGGCCCAAAGGCCCAAATCAGGTGAATAGTTCTGGCTGCTACAGTACCGAACAGTAACTACTACAGTACTGTTATATATTCAGTTGACACATATATTATGTAAATTTAATAAATAATATTAATTTTTTTAGACCATGAATATAAATATATAAGCTTAACTGTTAGAATGTTCAAAGTTTTTGGCTTGGGGTCCATTAAATAAGACTAGGAAATTCAATTATTATAATGTTAATGGACTTGAATTTCATAAATTTGATTGGTAAAAAGGTTTAAGAACACTTAATAGTTGTATATTTACAGTTCCCAAACTAGGATAATATGTAATGTTGAATGATTTCATCAAATTAAACTACCAAAATAAATTTTCAGTTATTTTATCCAAATGAAAGTTGGTCAATATTATCAGGGGTATTAAAGGTTATTACATATAATTTATTTATTAAAATTTATCTCTGTTGATGAATTATAGTTATTGTGAAGAATATGATATATATATATATATATCTTTACATCATAATAAAAAGTGTTATATTATACAGATGATGTAGTAGATAAAGGGTAGAGTGTAGTTGTGCACTGGAAAAAATAGATTGTATGATATTAGTGATGAAGTGGAATAATTAACTTGCGTCATTTAATCCCATCATTAGAAATAAATTGACTTATTTTTCCATGATGATATTGATAATATTGATCTTGTAAGGGTGGATGAAGTATAATAAGTAACGATGGAGCATGATAACGATATGATTGATGGAGAAAATGATTTTATGTGTAGTTATTCATTATCTTATAAAATATCTAAGTATTATATTATTATTTTAGTACCTTTAATCCATTATTGTATTTATATTTTATTTTATACATGAAATGTTTAATTTGTAAAAAATAAATGTTATACTTGTTTTAAATATATGTTCTAAAACAATTTTTAATTTTTTATATGAAATAAATGATAAAGAAAAAAATGATTTAGTTGAGGTGATGTTCATGCATTGATGGAGTCAGTGGATTCTCTAGTTACCACATGAGAATATTGGAGGGTCATGAATATAGGTGAAAACTTTAATGTGAAAAAAATTATTGCATATTTTTCATACTAATAGCTTATTTTTTTTCATCACAAATACAAAATATAATTTCAGAGAGACAAAAATTGATAGTTTATAATTGTATAATCTTAATTTAATAAAGAAATTTATACCGTTTAATTGTTTTAGCATCCCGATAGAGGATGTTGTGGAATTATTTGGTCAGTTGGATTATGAGCCAGTAACCCTTCCCATTGAGATTGTGTTGATGGTTGGATATAATCAGTAGGTAAATTAAGATATTTCTTTATCATTTAGAAAAAAAGTTTTATTTATTTTAAGTTCCACTATTAATATAAACCATAGTTAAATTTTAAAATAAATTATAGTATAGGTGTCAGAAGAAGGGAGTGAAGATGGAGATAGAGATGGAGATGACTATATCTCATCAAGTGGTAGTCACAAGGATTAATTATAAACTCCATATTGATGAGGTTTTATAACTAAAATCATTACTCACAACTTATTATTTTTAATTAAACATATATGTACTTGTATCTTATTATTTATACCAATCAAAAGAAACTCATCACTTACTAGTATGATATCAGATAAAAATTTTAATGATGCAATTATGATGTCTATGAGGGGTATGGAAATGTTTGGGTGGATTTTCATTTTGAAAAGGGTTGTTTTTACGGCTTAGTGATTTTAAATTTCATTATTTAGAATTTTTTTGTCATTTATAAATTCATAGGTGTTATGAAGAAAGGTTTGGGGGTGATTTCAATCTTTTGAAATGTGAATAAAATATGATAATGATTTTTATTGTTCCTAAAATGGCATTAAAGTAGAAATGTATTTAGATTAAAGGAGTGATAGTTTAATTTTTTTCACGACATTTGTGGTGACATGTTAGTTTGAGTTTCATATGAATTGAATACTTGTAAATGAATTGATAGTGTTTTTTTACTGGTTTAATTAATATTTGTTGATATTTTGTTCACTTCAAAATTTTCTTTATTAGTACTGGGGGATGAAATCTAATTTTTCATTATACTATAATAACTATAAATGGTTTAAACCACCACTAAATATGGGTAATAATTTAATAGTGGTTGAAACTATGGCTAAATGTTTCTTATATTTGGCAGTGGTTTGAACCGCTATTATCCAATACTCAAAAATTTAAATGAAAAACCATTATTAAAAATCTAAAAGCCATAGTGAAAATAATATTTCATGAAATTTAAATAAAACCTACATCGATTTAAAAAAAAGCATGAAATATTTCATGAAACCACATATCATTTTAGTTTCTTGAAACCCCCCAAAAGCTATTTAATGACAATTTAAACCATCTCTAAATACAAAAAAACCCACCTCTAACAGTCTATTTTATAATAGTGAAAAATTACAATTTTTAGTCCCGAACACCTCATACTCAAGGTAACATATTATTATATAAGTATACACACTTAAAAGTGACTTTTAGGTATATAAATTCTCCCCACCAGTCCACTTTATACCCCTCAAAATCCATCAAATAATTTAAAATAAGATGAAGTATGGTAAAAAAATATCATCCTACAATCAGATACATGACCAAGGATACTCATGGAGATCTATTGAAAAGATATTACAAGGGATAAAAAATATACCCAAATGGTAATAGTATTAATAATAAACATAAGTTAAAATAAAATCTCAATATAGTTTATGATCATAGAAACACGAGGTCTCTAATATTGATTTTTTAGGGCCCCAATGTGGGAAAAATTTAACCAATTCATCACTGATATCTAAGAAAATGTTGAATGAAGAAATTAAGCATAAGATACTCTAAATTTACCATGGGATCAAAAAAATTCAATAGGAGTATTCACAACCATCAATTCCACATGTGCTAAATCTTTCTATCACTATATGTACTAACGACATATAAGAAATCAATTTTATAGAGGGATGCCTATTCATAGTAGTTACATATCAAGAAGTCTAAGAATTGTTTTAGGTTTCCCCACCATGAAAGGTTTCAATATACTATAGATAAAAGAATAAATTATATTACCATGGAAAGAAAATGTCAATAATAAATAACCTTTCATGGAGGTATACTTTAAATAACACCAAATATGAAACACAAACCAAATACGATCTAATATTTAGATCACAAAAACCAAATATAATCCAATGAAATAACATCAAATTAAGGAAATAATTAGTACCACATACATATGAACACAAGATAAGTAAAATTCCTTTTAGTACTAATAAAATTTGACAAAAATCAGTTGGTTAATTTTATAAAATCATAAAGACCTTGATAATACTTTATAGCAATTCAATTTCTATGAAAATCATTTTTTAGTCATAATATAAACTCTTTATCCATATTTATTAACATGTAGTGAAAATATTTCCCCCATAGAGAAATAAATTCAATATAAAAAATATATTTTCAAATATAAAAAACATTTGAGGTCAATTATAGATGAAGACTCTACTTTAAAATTAAGCACATTTATAAAAATATTTTTTATAAGGATTAAATAGTTTTTATAGAGTAAAACTAAATACCATAATACCAAATAATATGAACACATCATAAAAACTCCCTTTAATTCACCTCAAATTAATTATAAAAATTAGTATAATCAATTTGAGAACCAAAGGAGTTAATTTGTTTTAGAGGGATATAGAAATAAGTATGATTTGGTTTCATTGTTTTGAAAATCCTATACCAACCATGTAATAGGACCTGTAAAATTCTAAAAACCATGTGCATGAGATCTATATAGTTTTCCATATTATGTGACCTAACTTTATGCCACTTATTATCCTTCCATTTTAACCCCAAATCTCAAAAAACCTTAAAATAACTCATGAAATTTCCATAAGGATCCAAACACCATAAATCAATGTCAAAAAATGATAAAATTAATCAAGAAAAAATATCAAATTAAATAATGAATCCCAAATACCCATGGAAACTCAAGTATCTTCATGAAAGGTAGTGATTAGGTACCTATACATGACCTACCTCTTATGTTTCGAAAATCATATCTTCTATCTACCATATTTTCCCAAATAATTTTTTTTTCTGATACCATTTTTTTGGAACTATCCCTTGTCAACCTACCATGTCACCCAAGTTGGTCTATAACATGGCTCGAGGTGCATTCCCAATCGCCTCAGGTAGATAACTAGTAACGGGGAATTAAAAATAAATGAGTGGGAATGATTTCACCTTCAAAATATCAAAAAATAAGAAGTATAATTATTATAAGAAATTTGAAATTATGAATCCATATGTTAGACTACTATCCATAATAAAATAATAGGTTTTAAATATAAATAGAAATGGAACAAGGAATAAACCATATAAATGGAAAAATAAGAATCCATTAATAAGAATAAAAAATAATACATAAAGTAGGAATTCATATGGAAAAAATAGTTAAAAAATACCCTCATTTCATAGGAGAATAATGATTGAGTTTAAAAACCTAGATTTACCCTTATATTTTCTAAAAACATTTGATATTTGGGTTTAATTCAGTGAAACAAAGAAAGAAAAAATAAAATAAAAAACATGAAGTAGGCATGCATGTTGAATAACATAAATAGAAAAAATTAAAACCACACAACTAAAAGATAAACCACTATATGAACATGAATGTAAATGTTTTGTTGGTATGGAGTGTGATATTCTCCAATGATACCAACTTGAGGATCGGAATGATATTGATTCTCAATATACAAGAGGGGGGGGGGTGAATTGTATACTTTAAAAATTATTTGGAACTTTTAAAGTTGAAGATGTTTAATAAGGTTAAACAAGGTAATTCACAAAACCTCTAGTTATACACACTTGCTTGATTCTAGAAATATGATTCCGATAATGAAATTCTAGAAAAGTGAATCTGGAAATGAAACTTAAAAAAAGTTTACAATGGTGAAGATTCTACCTTAGAGCGTATAGAATCTCACTATATCATAGTATACATGTATAAGGAAGTATAAGATAGTTATACTTTCCTCAAAAATCATAATGCAGCAGAAAACTTGAAACAAAAAAGTAAAAAGTAGTAAGTCTTTTAACCCAAAGAGAAGAGTATACAACAACCTTGGATAAAGGTTCCTTGATTTATACTTTCAAGAAAGAATATTTTACCCACACTAGGGTAAGCCCTCGATATGAAGATCAGAGTCTGTCTTGCTATCCCCACAAGCCCTCAACTTCAAGGTAGTCGGCACCTCTGTCTTCTTCAGTAAGGAATTCCTCGAGCATTAAGGTAGTCGGCACCTATGTCTTCCTATCCCCGAAATCCCTCGAATGTACTCAACAAAATTTGGAGTCGCACGAAGAAAATATGAACAAGCTTTTCAGTACGCAAAAAGAAATAAAGTCTCTATCTCTAGAAATCACTTCAGCATCATGTAATCTCTATATTGATCAACTTGTTGTGAGCTCTTTCAAATGAGCTCCTATTTATAGGCACGACTTCAACGGTCAACTCCCTCCTCCAACGGTCATATTTTTCCTTGAATTTCGGAGGGACCTGTACACGTGTTACTCAAAAAACGGTTAGTTATTAACTGAATGCATGAGATATTTTTATAACCAAAGCATGTGTAAGAAAAAATATGATGCTTAACCAAATTCATTTTTCAGAGTGTAAGCAAAAATAGTTCGGAGTCTAAAAAAACACATTCGATGTCTATAACACATAGATATTCAGATTCTGTTTATCAGAGAAATTCAGAGCTAGAAATCTAAAGAATTTCGGAGTCTGAATTTCAAAGAAATTCAGAGTCTTGAATTCAGTATAATTTTATGTCTGAATTCATGAGAGTTCAGAGTCTGAACTTAAAAAGTTTAGAGTCTGAATTCATAAGAGTTTGGAGTCTGAACATAAAAAGTTTGGAGTTTGAATTCATAAGAGTTCGGAGTCTGAACTCAGAGAACTCGGAGTCAAAACTCAGAAGAGTTCAGAGTCTGAATTCATAGAACTCGGAGTCAGAACTCAGAAGATTTTGAAATCTGAATTCTGAGAACTCGGAGTCAGAACTAAGAAGAGTTTGGAGTCTGAATTCTGAGAGTTCGCAACCTGAATTCATATCCTGAAAACTGAATTCTTTATATCTACGTATATATATGATTCTGAGGTTTTTTGTTATGAAACTGATTTTTATACTTAGAGACAAAAAATGAACAATGAAAAACATGGTAAGGAAAAATTTCCTTGAGGAAGGAAAATTTTCCTTATGAAAGTAAAACATAGGGTAAATGGAATTTTCCTTAATATAAGGTGTTTGTGATTTTCAAAACATGAAGAAATGGTAAAGTCATAAGGAAACCTTATTGACTTAACAATCTACCCAAACATGAAGGAATGAATAATTCATAAGGAAACCTTATTGACTCAATAATCTCCCCCTTTTTGGAAAGCACAAACATCCTTACGAAAAAGAATATAAGGACTTAGAAAATATTTTTCTAGACTTTGAAAATAAAACTTATCTCCCTTAACACATGGGCAAGGATGAATACGAATAACTCCTCCTTATGATTTGGAACACTAAGGACCGTATTCTAGATTTCTGAAATGAGATTTTTCATTATCTTGAATACATAAATCTTTGTAATGAAAAATCCCCCTTAGATGAAATACCCCTTACTTAGGGACATTTCTTCTTTACTTAGTATTATTTTTCCTTTCCCCCCTTTGTAATTTTCAAAAAGAAATATTGGGAATGGAAAAGTAAATATGGTACCTACAATATTAGTATAGACAACAATATATATGAAGAGAAACCAACAATTTCATTAAGATTGGAAACATTTATACAAGGAAAAAATTCAACAAAAGATCAGATTGGGTATATCATCCTTCCTTTTCCTTGGGCAACAAAATCTTAATAATGGTTTTGAGCTTATTGAGATCCTTGTGATATTCCTCTTCTCACTTAAGAATCTAATCCTGATCCTCAACTTTCTTCTCTAAAGATTTGATTCTATCATCCTGAGCCTTGAGAGCTTCTACCTGAGCCTTCAAGACTTCTTCCTGCTTGACAAGATTTTTTTTCTATCTCAATCTGAAGATCTCTTTATCTCTTCCATCTTTGACCTACTGAATACAGTTTCCCATTCAAATCATTTACTTCTTGAATCCGAGTATTCTGATCAAGGGTCAGCTTTTCTTCAAAACTGCTTGTGAGATCCTTGATCTTCCCATCTTCAATATCAAAAGCCTCCTTGACACTCTCTTGGAATTCATAAAGATTTCTCAAGTCCTCTATTGTTTTCCTAGAACAACTGGTCATCTTCCTACATGATCTTTTATGGGCTTTGTAGTTGAAGAAAAAATTCTTAAGATCATCCTCAAGCTTGACACACCTATCCATCACCATGAATACTGAATCGGATTTCTGGTTCAAGGTGAGTCGAACCATCTGGAATATCGAGTCAATACTTGGAAAAATAGGAATGGTCCCAACAAGATTCTTCAATAACTAAACAACGAAATCATGTCCAAGGGATGATGATTCTAAATCTGAAACTTTTCTTGGTGATGCTTCTTTCTCTAGATCAGTAAGTTTCCT
The DNA here is from genome assembly GCA_963277665.1 of Viscum album. Classification (NCBI taxonomy): domain Eukaryota; kingdom Viridiplantae; phylum Streptophyta; class Magnoliopsida; order Santalales; family Viscaceae; genus Viscum; species Viscum album. The sequence goes on along the minus strand of OY728139.1, from coordinate 111,278,029 downwards.
ATTTGAAGATCCACCGACTTTCTTCTTTTTTACAACAGATTTAGTAGGTGTATCAACAACCACCTGTTTTCCCTTATCACTTTTCGGAATGGATTCCTCATCTGGAGATTTGTGTTCACTGTCAGATAGCTGAACAATTTTATCTTCATCTATATCTTCTTTCTGAGCTCTTGCCTCAACATCCTCAGGGTGTATGAAGTCATGATTAAAAATTTCTTCCCCAGAGAGCTTATTCACTTCATCTTCGCCCTTATTATCCTCTCCTTTTTCATCTTTCCTAAGTGTAGCGAGCTTTGAAGACTCTGCTTCATAAGTTCAGATTGATAGCTTCTCGGATGGAATTTCCTTCTCATGAAAGTCTTACACTTGCTTAATCAAATCTTTGGTATCGCCATTGCTCTCTTCTTATTCTACTTCTTCCACTACTTTTTCTTCTTCAACAAAATTTTCTTTTCATTTCTTCGGAGTGACAAAATTCTTTCTAGGGTTTTCAGGTAAGGGTTGTACCATGAAGGATTCTGGCACCAGAATATTTTCAGAGGCTTTCTTAGTATCCCTCTGAAGGGATTAAACAATCCCTGCTTCATTCATTTTCTTCTTTAGTTTCTTTTATTTTTCTTCTCTTTCCAGATCCTCATCCATATTCTCCTTTAGAGATTTTTCTTAAATAGGGTCTAGTCTGAAGTTGGGTTCCCCTTATTTTCTGTTCTTCTTATCTTCCCTCCATTTAGATACTACCTCATCCGGATACGATTTTTGCTTCTTGGGTTTTGGAGGTGCGGATTAGATTTCCTTGGGCTCAACAGTTTTTCCTTCCATTACTACTTCCTTCAACTTCCTCTTCCTTCCTCCCTTTTTGGATGGTTCATCCACTTATTGATTTTTCTTAACAGCTTTAGCCTCTTCCTCTGGAAAATCATAAAATTCTCTGGAGTCTGTAGAAAAACCAATGTTCATTCTCTTTAGGGGATCATCATTAACTAGCATGACTTTTCAATTCAATGGCTTGGAGCTGCAAGGAATTTTAAAATATTCTAAGCACCAAATAATTAACTTGGAAAGAACAACTAGATACATGATTATCTGGGCCTTCAAGTTTCCATTCTTAATATTCTCAATTGTAATGAGAATATGCTTAACCAGAGTGATATTCCTTAGATTTACCAAGAAATCCAAGATATACATGTCACTCTTCTTCAATGTGTCCTTGTCACCTTTTCTTGGAATTATGAAACCTTGAACCCATAATTCGAGAATCTGATAATTTGTAGACAAGTGGGTGATCTTCAGAGTCTTTATATCAGAGATTCCAAGACATGACATAAACTTGTCCTTAACAAAACTTCCTTTGACATCTGGAAGCTTATGAGAATAGAACTCAACTTCCCCTTCATATGGTATACCAACCAAATTAGATGCCTTAGTATACAAAAGAGCATAATTTTTTCCATAGCTCTTAAAGGAAAACTTCTCTCTACCTTCTTAATTAAAAAACTAACTGATTCATATAATTCAACTAGTAAGTCCGGATACACAGAATCTTGAGCTCCTGGATTCGATATAGAAATGCTCTCCCATCCATTCAGCTTAATGTTTTTCGAGATGATCGAATCATACTTAGCGAAGAAGTTCGGATGCACCAACCTTTCTCTATAGACTTTAAACTCTGAGATTGGCTTGACAGTAGACATATCTTTCTGAGAGGATTCTTCTACAGAAATTCAAAATTTAGAAACTCTTGAAAATCCAGAATGATCTTATGTAGAGGGGAAGAACTTCAGAATGCGAGAGCTTGAGATTCGATGTGGGACAACCATCAGGGGGTCCTTTATATAGGCGTTTGATGTGACAGTTCATCTTCCAAACTCAACCCAATGGCTGAAAATCCTTCTGATCAGATCGGACAGTTGATATGATTACTGCAAGGAAATCTTAGATCCGATGTTTTGAGGTTTTTTTAAATAAAAACATTCGGATTTAAGGAAAAGAGAATCTGAAAAATTTAAAAACAAAAGAAACTACCAGTAAGTAAAAATGATTATGAAAACTCAGGAAAGGAAACATATCTTTCAGATTTCTAGGAAGATTATTTGTATTGAGTAAAATTTTCTTGAAGAACTTTAGATTCCGAAAATTTTGATTCCGAAAAATTAAAAATGAAAAACTCCATTACGAAAAAATTTAAGTATGAAAATCTTCATTACGAAAAATTTGAAAAAAAACTGACTACAAAAATTTTCATTATGAAAGTTTTGAAAAAACTGACTATGAAAATTTTCATTGCGAAAGATTTGAAAAATATAACAAGAAAATGTACTCCCCCTCTGAAAAGGAGTTTATTACTATAAGGAGATTGGTTTCAACAGAAAGTTAACAAGGAAGATTACCTTATGATTATCATTCCGAACTTCTGTTTAATGTATTCAAATATATCAGAGGGTAAATATTTTGTGAAAATATCAGCAAGTTGATCTTGTGTTCTGATAAATTGAAGAATGATATCCTCTATTTGTGTGTGATCCCTAACAAAGTGATGCCTAATATCTATGTGTTTTCACGTGAGTGATGTTCATGGTTTTTACTAAGGGAAATGACACTAGTATTATCACATAGAATTTGTGTTTTGGTAAAACTCATACCATAGTCTGTGAGTGTGTGTTGCATCCACAACACTTGAGCACAACAACTTCCAGCTACTACATATTCGGCTTCAGCAGTGGAAAGTGATACTAAGTGTTTCTTCTTTCATGAACAAGAAACTAATTAATCTCCTAAGAAATGACAATTTCCATATGTAATCTTTCTATCCATTCTACATCCACCAAATTCAGTATCCAAAAAACTCTTTCAAATAAAATCATTTCCATAAGTATAAAAGAGTCCTAAATCCACGGTTCCCTTTAAGTAGTGAAAAATTCTTTCCAATTCCTTTAAAAGAGATTCCTTAGGATTGGATTGATATCTTGCACATAAGAATACTGAAAACATTTAGTCTGGACGACTAGCTGTCAAGTAAAGTAAACTTTCTATCATACCTCTAAAAGATGTTTGATCTACTGGTTTCTCAGCTTCATCAAGATCAAGTGTGTTTGAGGTACCAATGGGAGTACTTATACTCTTAGTGTTGTCATATCCATAATTTTTAAGAAGATATTTAATATACTTATGTTGGGATATATAGATTCCTTCTGGATTTTGAGAAATTTGAGAACCAAGGAAAAATTTTAACTCACCCATCATACTCATTTCAAACTCATATTTCATTAGATCTGCAAAGGAATCAGTTAAAGATTGTTGAGTTGAACCAAATATAATGTTATCAACATAAATTTGAACAATCAAAACATTTTTCTTATCTTTCTTTATAAAAAGGGTTGGATCTGCATTTCCCTTAACATAATTATTTTGAAGAAAAAATCTTGTAATCCTATCATACCAAGCTCAATTGGATTTCTTAAGTGCATAAAAATCTTTGGTAAGTTTATAAACATGTTCAAGATATTTTGTATCTTCAAAACCAGGAGGTTGTTCAAAAAAACTTCCTCTTGTACAAAACCAATAAGGAAAGAACATTTCACATCCATTTGAAAAAGTTTGAAGTTGAAGAATGCTGCAAAGGCAAGTAGAATACGAATAGATTCAAGTCTAGCTACTGGAGTATAGGTTTCTTCATAGTCTATTCCTTTTTGTTGATTATAGCCTTTAACAACCAATCTAGCTTTATTTCTTACAATGATTACATTTTTATCACATTTATTTCTGAAGACCCATTTTACTCCAATAACAGAAGTTTCCTCAGGTCTTTCAACCAAGGTCCAGACTTTATTCCTTTCGAATTCATTTGGTTCATCTTGCATAGCTTTTATCCAATCATCATCACCTAAAGCTTCATCAGTGATTTTTGGTTCTAATTGGGAAAGCAATGCTAGATGTTCTATTTCATTCCTTAAGGAACTTATAGTCCTTACAGGTTGATTCACATCACTAATGATACTATCACTGGGATGATTCTTTAGAAACAACTGATTTGGGTTTTGTAAAACCAATTCATCAATATAGGGTAGAAAGTCTTCTAGGGTAAATGCTTTAAAACATCTTCTTGGACATTTTCCTTATCAGAAGGATATTCTAACAATGGTTGATAATCAGTTTTTGAAAACACATATGAAGATGTATGTTGGGGTTGTTTAAAAACAAAGGGATCATTTTCATCAAATTTGACATGTACTGTCTCTTCAACAGTACAAGTGTTTTTATTAAAAACTCTATAAGCCTTAGAAGTTGTGGAGTAGCCTAAGAAAATTACTTCATTAGATTTTGGTGAAAATTTGTGTAAATTATATTTAGTATTCAAAATGAATACCTTGAAACCAAAAACCTTGAAGTAAGAAAGTCTAGGTTTTATACCATTCCATAACTCATAAGGAGTTTTATTAAGAAAATCTCTAATAAAAACTTGATTTATAGTATAAAAATCAGTACTTATAGCTTCAGCCCAAAATGTTTGGCTATAGAATATTCACTCATCATGGTTCTTATTATCCCTTGAAGAATTCTATTTCTTCTTTCAAAAACACCATTTTGTTGAGGCGTTCAAGGTGCTGAGAAGTTATGAGTAATGCCTTTTCTACTACAAAAATTTTCAAAATCATAATTTTGAAATTCTCCTCCATGATCACTATGAATAGTTATCAAAGGAAGGTTTTTCTAATTTTTAACTTGGGCTATAAACCTTTTGAAATAAGAAAAAGCTTCAGATTTCTTTGCTAGAAAATAGACCCATGTAAATCTAGTGTAATCATCAACTAGAACAAATACATAATATTTTCCTCTAATGATTCCAGTTTGTGTTGTTCCAAAAATATCCATATGCACTAACTGTAATGAATTAGTGGTTGAGACTTCACCGAATGATTTAAAACTTGATTTTTGTTGCTTTCCATATTGACAAGGATCACAAACTTTTGAAGAATCAAATCTAAGCTCCGGTAGACCCTTAACTAATATTTTCTAAGAGAGTTTTCATAGGTTCCTAAGGTTACAGTGTCCTAACCTTGTATTCCACAACCAAGAGTGATCTTTCATTGCACTAAGGCAAGGTAGGTCTTGGCTTCTAAGGTCTTATAAGTTTAGTGTGTAAAAATTCTCTTGCCTATTGGTAGAAAGAATAAACTCTTCCTTGGAATTGTGTACTAAGTACATGTAATTCCTAAAATTCACAAGGTAACCTTCATCACATAATTGACTTATGCTATGAGGTCGTGCTTAAGACCTTTAATAAATAAAACATTTGAAATCAAAATTTTTCCAAGAAGAACGATGTTACCTATACCAATAATATCTCCCTTAACATTATCTTTGAAAGTTACTTTTCCTCCTTTCGTTTTGATAATATTTTCAAAGTAGTTTTGTTACCAGTCATGTGCTGGGAACATCCAATATCCATGTACCAAGTATTTATGTTGGTACTATCCTTATTTTTCTGAAAATAAGAATGTTAGACTTTCGGAACCCAAAATTTCTTGGATCCGGAAATTTCAGAAAGAAAAATTTTAGGTACCCACATTTTCTTAGAAAAATAGTCTTTATGAAATCCTAAAGATAGAGTTTTGTTTAAGGAACAATTTTTTGCCCAGTTTCCACCACACTGAAACTTAGTGCATAATGGAGCACTTTGAGGAACAAAAAAATTGTTACTAAAAATCTGTTTAGAACTAGTATAACCAAAACCAGAATTATTCCTTAGAGGTCGGATTTGAGAATACATATTATCAAAATTTTCCTTACCTAAGGTAAAGTTTTACAAACACTTCCTCAAGGAAAATATTTCTGACTTCAGTCTAATAACTAAATTCTTTTCTTCCAAAACATTAGATTTAGAACTAGAGCTAGGATCGAAAACATTTTTCTTAGAAATTACATTTTCTAGATCCTTAGAAAGTTTATCCTTCTCATAATTTACATCCTCAAGGTTTTTTGAAATAATTTCAAAATCAAGGGTCTTCTTATCAAGATCTTTAGAAATATATGATATTTTCTTAGTAAGAATAGTATTTCTAGAATTTTCTTGATCAATATTTTTCTTGAGTTTTGAATTCTCATTCTCAATAATCTTAGCAAACCATGAAACTTCTTCATATGTAGGTAAAGTATTATCCTCATCAGAAGAATATTCTTCATCCGAAGATTCCTAATATTTAATATCATTATAATTGGAATTTAGAGATACATTGGTCATAGATTTAGTGTTGTGTACCTTATCCATTAAACAATGATTTTCAATAGGTATTCTAGCTATTAGATGAATATTATTCTATCCAAAAGATTCATAATCTGATGATTCATATGAAGAGTCTCCTCTACTAGAACTCATGGTGTCATTAGCTTTTAAAACTTTCTTAGCTTTAGATTTGTAGTACTTCTTTCTATTTCTCTCAGAATGATTCTCCTTTCTTTTCTTTCTTTTAAGCATAGGAAAATCAGGTCTTATATGTCAAGATCTCTTTTATTAATAACATGTGACTTCTGAATCTTTCTTATATTTCCTTTCTTTCTTCTTGTATCTGGATTGAAAGTTCTTCTGTCCAACAAAATTTTTTCATCCTTCGAGCAAGATTTGCTAGTTCATTTTCTGAAGATTCACTTCCACTAGATTCGGATTATATAACAAACTTCTTAGATTTAGATCTAGTAACTCTCTCAGGAGTCTTAGATTTCATATGATTTGAAGTTGTAGTAAAAGAAACACTTCCTTTCTCATTATTCTTCTTAATATTTTCAACATCTCTCTTCATTCTAGTCTCATGTTGAAGAAGAGTTCCAAAAAGTTCATCAAGAGAAATCTGAGTAACCTTTATATTATCATCAATAACTGTTCTCTTGGATTCCCACTCATTGGGAATGATGTCTATGATTTTATCTACAAGAGATTCATTATATAATCCTTTCTCACCCATAGATTGTAAACTATTAACAATAGTCATAAATCTCTATTGAACCTTACATATGGGTTCTCCATAAGGAAATCAAAAACCATGATATTCAGCTCTAAGCATGGATCTTCTAGTTTCAATAACTTTTGAAGTTCCAAAGTGAGTAACTTCAAGATTTTTCTAAATGCAATTTTCTGCTTCACAAGATGAAATTTGGATATATATATTTCTAGTCATGGAACAAATAAATGTATTGCGTACCTTATAATTAAGTTGATATTCATGATTTTCTTGGTTGGTGAAAGTACTAACTTTCTTTTCAGGGATTTTATATCCTCCAGTAAGCATGAAAAAATTGTTTACTTCAGTATTGATAATGAATGTCTTCATGCGATCTCTCTAATATTCGTAATCATTCCCATAAAAAATAGGTGGTCTAGTTGGATTTAGGTTGTCTATGGAACCAACATTGATTCCTTCCATCTTAAAGAAAATATTTCCACACAAAATTGTTAGTAATATAAGTTTGTAAATAATAATATATCCTAAGCAAGGAAAATATAGAACAAGAGTATCCCTAAGAAAAAAATAAGAATCCGGACCTATGAATCTGAAAATCTGATTCCAAAAAATAAAGAAGAAGATGAATTCTCTTCTGAATCTAATCATGAGATTAATTCAGATTGAACTAATCCTCTGATACCATTTTTTGGTTGGTATGGAGTGTGATATTCTCCAATGATACCAAATTGAGGATCGAAATGATACTGATGCTCAATATACAAGAGGGGGAGGGGGGTGAATTTTATACTTTAAAAATTCTTTGGAACTTTTATATTTGAATATGTTTAACAAGGTTAAACAAGGTAATTCACAAAACCTCTAGTTATACACACTTTATTGATTCCGAAAATATGATTCCAAGAATGCAATTCTGGAAAAGTGAATCCAGAAATAAAACTTAACAAAAGTTTACAAAGGTGAAGATTCTACCTTAGAGCGTATAGAATCTCACTATATCAGAGTATACAAGTATAAGGAAGTATAAGATAGTTATACTTTCATCAAAAATTAAAATGAAACAGAAAACTTGAAACAAACAAGTAACAAGTAATAAGTCTTTTAACCCAAAGAGAAGGGTATCCAACAACCTTGGATAAAGGTACCTTGATTTATACTTTCAAGAAAGTATGTCTTAACCACACTAGGGTAAGCCCTCGATATGAAGATTGGAGTTTGTCTTATTGTCCCCGCAATCCCTCAACTTCAAGGTAGTCGAAACCTCTATCTTCATCAGCAAGGAAGTCCTCAAGCTTTAAGGTAGTCGGCACCTCTGTCTTCCTATCCCCGGAATACTTCGAATGTACTCAGCAAAATTCGGAGTCACACGAAGCAAATATAAACAAGGTGTTCAGTACACACAAAGCAATAAAGTCTCTCTCTCTAGAAATCACTCCTCTAGATTGATCTACTTGTTGTGAGCTCTTTCAAATGAGCTCCTATTTATAGACACGACTTCAATGACCGGCTCCCTCATCCAACAGTCATATTTTTTCTTGAATTTTGGAGGGAATCGTATACGTGTCACTCAAACAATGGTTAGTTAGTAACTGAATGCATGACATAATTTTATAACCAAATCATGTGTAAGAAAAAATATGATGCTTAACCAAATTCATTTTTCAAAGTGTAAGAAAAAATAGTTCAGAGTCTAACCAAAAATACATTTGGTGTCTATAACACATAGATATTCAGATTTTATTTATCATAGAAATTCAGAGCTAGAAATATATAGAATTACGGAGTCTGAATTTCAAAGAAATTCTAAGTCTTGAATTCAGTAGAATTCGGAGTCTGAATTCATGAGAGTTCAGAGTCTAAATTCATAAGAGTTCGGAGTATGAACTTACAAAGTTCGGAGCCTGAATTCATAAGAGTTTAGAGTATGAGCTTACAAAGTTCGGAGCCTGAATTCATAAGAGTTTGGAGTATGAACTCAGATAACTTTGATTCAACACTCAGAAGAGGTTAGAGTCTGAATTCAGAGAACTCGGAGTCAAAACTCAGAAGAGTTTAGAGTTTGAATTTAGATAACTTGGAGACATAACTCAGAAGAGTTCAGAGTCTGAATTCAGAGAGTTCAGAACCTAAATTTGAATCCTAAAAAAATAATTATTTATATCTTAGTATATATATGATTACTAGGTTTTTTGTTATGAAACCGATTTTTATACTTAGAGACAAAAAATGAACAATGAAAAACATGGTAAGGAAAAATTTCCTTGAGGAAGGAAAATTCTCCTTATGAAAGTAAAACATAGGGTAAATGAAAATTTCTTTAAGATAAGGTGTTTGTGATTTTAAAAACATGAAGAAATGGTAAAGTCATAAGGAAAACTTATTGACTTAATAATCTCCCCAAACATGAAGGAATGGAAAATTCATAAGGAAACCTTATTGACTCAACAGTAAAATGTGAACATAATATAAGTAAGGTTAAAGATACAAAATAAACAACTTTAACAAATTAAAGAGAATGGATAACATAAATTGATCAAGTGAAAATAATTAATGAAAAGTAATTTTAAAACAAATTTTACCATTAAGGTATATTAACATGGGAATCATAGAAAAGAAGTACATAACATGATTTATAAAAATTTAAATATGAAGTAAAGTCTATGTAAATAAACATCACAACCAAGCATCATGGTATATACCGTAAGGTAGTTTGTGTTAAGAACCCTATGATCCTCATATATTATTATTTCTCAAACTAATCATATCCAATTGTGGAAATTCTTCTTAGGAGAGAATCATATTTTGATAACGATGTAGTGACACCCATATGATGGAAATACAACCATATAATCTAAATCAAATATGGGATGATAAAGAGAGAATCATCTTATCCTAGAGACATGGTGACACTGATTCGATGGAACCAAAACTATATAATCCAAATCAGAGTGACATTAATATATTAAGTGGTGTAATACAATGCTAGGGAGAGTGTTTCACATGCCCAGTAGTACTTGTCCAAGCTTTCCACCTAATAACTGGGTATTACAAAGAAGTTAGTTAAGAGAGAAGAGTAAAATTTTTAACACCCATCATCCAGATATCAATAACATAACACAAAAAATATACTACAATATCAATCCCTCATCTCACTTACCACATCATTTAATAATAAAACCCTTATTATTATCATAATAATTTAAACCATATTAAATTTCATCTAAAAATATACAAAAACATATATAAATAATAATATAATTTGGATAAAAATAAGGGTAAAACCTATGTTATGAAGACCTTTATTAAAAGGTTCCAAAAGGGCCATTAATTTTAATACAACCTTGGAAAATTTGAAAACCATATTTCAAAAACTACTTTAAAGTAAATTTTTTTATTATAAATCATAGTTAACTCAAATATAATCATGAAAATTGAATTAATATAGGAAAAATGTATAAATAAGAATTAAAAACCATTTAAAATATATATAAATAACATGGAACTAAGTCAAATCACATGTAATTATAGGAACATGTCAGATAAAAGTAATGAGCTCAATAAAAAATACACTTCCATTCAAAAAATAACTTAACCCATTTAAAAATTACTTAAATTCCTAAAATATCACATAATGAATTATTTGGAAATCATTTTTAATTCTAAAACATCACTTTAATTATTAATTATTTTTAGAAGTGCCTCTTCAGATTTTTTTCAAACACATAGGGTGAAATTAAGTTCATTTTAGGTATATAAAAATTGAGAACGATTTAAAACCTCTTTTTTATATTAATCTTGGAAAAAACTAATAAAATAAAATCCAAGATAACATTATCAACATTAGATTTTATAAGTATATTTTAATTGAATGATGAGTTTAGGAATCTCAAGCACCCATATCATGCCAAATATATATAATTTCATAGAAACTCCTACCTTAATCATATAGAAACCATGTCTCATTCAATCAAAAACTCTCAATTAGGTCTCAATAGGATCTTCAAAAGACATAGTCATAAAAATCCCATGTTTTAGACTAACCCTAGACATTATGTTTAAGAACCATGTCCATTAGGGTATGCAAGAAGAAGAAAAAGAAGAAGCAATGGATGGATAAAGACTAGAAAATGAAGAAGTGGTAGAAAAATAGAGGTTTACCTCGAGGAACCATGAATAAATCCACATTATAACCAATATTATGGAGGAGTATTTAACAAAGAATACTCCCTAGGCATCACATTCAAATTGGTATGAGAGTGGGGGAAACCCCTAATAAAAATGTCCCTAAATGACCAAAATACACAATTTTGAGCAGTTTTCATGGTTTAACCATACAATGTACTAAATTGAGTATAAAAAATATATATTATACTATATTCAAACCAACTCATACCCACAAACTTTAATCAAATGATTTATAAAACCATTTAGAAACTGTGCAGCTTTGAAAAAGGGCCCAAAAATCAAAATTTTCAATCCTAAACACCTCAAAATAAAATGAAAATATTACAGTATAATCATACACACTTAAAAAGGAATTTGGAGTGTGACAATTATTTTAACCATTCCATTTTCATCTCATAAAAAGTCATTATAGAATTTAGAATAAGTGAAACAAAGGTATGAAAAGATCATCCTTTAATTGGAAAGAAGACAATAGAGAATCATGGAAGTATAATGAAAATAAATACCTAAGTATAATAAATTTTAAAAAATAATAATAGAATTAATAATTAATTTAAGACAAAATCTAACCTTAAAATAATTCACAATAAAAAAACATGAGGTCTCTAATGCAGTTTATTTTAGGGGATCAATGTGGGAAAAATCATCTAATTCCTCATTACGATCTATGAAAAGGTTGGAGGAAATGGTTGAGCACAAGATACTTATAATTTAATAAGGGATCAAATAAATTACTATCTAAGGAATCAAACTCATCCCAGAACACTTGTGGTAACTCTTATTATAACTCTATATACTAGTGGCATCAAAGGGATAAATCTCATATAAGGGGTTCCTATGGACATAAGTTACATATTGAAAAGGAAAAAACCTGCCATAGGTCCCCTATAATTCTAGTTTTCACCTTAATATGGTGGAACAAATGAAATTATACCATGAAAAAAGGACTGATTTTTGAACTAAGAACCTTTAAAGGAGGAATTCTTTAAATAACAAAAAATGAAAAACATAATAAAAAGACACTCCATGATTCAAATCAGAAAGACCAAATATAAACCCATTAAATAACATCAAATTAAGGAACTCACTTGCACCATATATAAATTAAAACATAATAAGGAATCTTCCCTTTAGTGCCAAAATAATTTGAAAAAAATCACTGGTTAATTTTATAAAATCATAAATACATTGAGAATACTTTATAACAATTAAATAATCTATGAAAATCATTTTTAGTCATAAGATAAAACCTATTTATCCCCATTAAATATCATAAAGTTAAAAAAAGTTCCAAATTTTTTAAATTCACAACACTAATATCAGTTTCAAATATACAATACATTTTATGTCAATTACTAATCAAGAATCCACTTTAAAATCAAAGAGATTTCATAAAATACATTTCTATAAGTAAAGAATAGTTTTTACAGAGAAAAATAAAATACCATAGTACCAAATAATATAAAAAATCATAAAAAACCCTTGGATTCACCTCAAATAAATGGTAAACATCATTAGAATCAATTTAAGAGTCAAAGGAGATCAAATAATAAATTCAGAAGGGATACAAAACTATGCATAGTTTGGCTACACAGTTTGTAAAACCATGTACTAACCATCCAACAGGCTCTATAAAAATATAAAAACCTTTCACATAGGCTCCACGTGATTTTCTAGATGACATGATCTAACCATTATCCTCAAATTATCCTTAAATTGTCACATGAAATACTAAAAATCCTAAAAAACAACTCTTGAAACACCCATAAGGATCAAAACACCATTAATTATGGCCAAAATATGTCATAAATAATAATAAAAAGGTCTCAAATTCAAGACTCAACCTTGACTACCTAGGGAATCTCAAGTCTCATCATGGAATTTAGTGACCATGAACTGATTCATGACCTACTTTTTGAGTCCTGAAATTTCTCTATCATATCTACAATACTTTCCAAAATAATAACCTAGTTTTGATACCATATATTTACAAACCAGACAAGGTCATAATTCCACATCACTCATGACTAGACCTGAGGTTCATTCCTAATTACCCTGAGATGGAATCTAGTTTCAAACCATAAAAAACAATCAAGTGGAAATTATTTCACTCTCTAAATATCAATAAAAAAGCATCAGAGTTCTTACAAAAAAATATATAATGGTGTACCCATATATTGGACTACCATGCATAGTAAAATAAGTTGTTATAACTATAAATAAAAAAAAAAGGCATAACCAATATAAAAAAACCCATATATGATAATAAGAATCAAATAAGATACATAATGGGGAAAAGTATGGAAGAGACTAAAAATAATGAAAAAACCCAAGTGGCCAATATATCAACCATACATGATGAACCACTAAACCAAATCTTTCATGTGATCATAAATATATGACCCATGATCACCTCCATATCCTAATATACCCAACAATTGGTAAGATGATTTATGCTATCCACATTAGAACATAACATAAAATTCTATAGAATACATAATAATTAAATACATATTAGGGTGTGTATGTAGCATGTGAGCTATAATTTCTCAATTGGATTTCACCAAAGAGTCTCTATAATTCCTTTTATAAGTTATTCAATAAATTCTATTATGAAATAAAATTCATGAAAATAATCTTTTCAAAATTTATGAAAAAACAAAAAATATCTACTCACCTCATCACCCATTCTATAAAACAAGGGCTACACTTCAGAAGCATTCAGATTAGTTCACAAAAATCAATTTTAAAACTTTTTACAAAACAATTAAATAAATACCTCTACTTCACATAGAATAATAATTGAGTTTTAAAATCTATTATTAAACTATTATTTTTCAAAATTATTTGATAAAGGTGTTTAAAATAGTGAAATAAAGAATAAAAAAATAAAAAAATAAAGTTAACATGTGTGAGAATAACATAAATAAGAAATATATTAAACCACAAAAATTAGGTATAAACAAAAAAATTAATATGAATATAAAAAATGAACATCATATAAGTAAGGTTAATGATAAAAAATTAACTACCCTAACAAAGAAAAGGAAATGGACAACAAAAAGTGATTATATAATAATCATTAAAGAAAAATAGTCCCAAAATAAAGATTACCATCAAGGTTTATTAATATGGAAATAAAATTATAGTAGTAAATAAAACGATTTATAACAATTTAAACATGCATGAAAATCCATGTTAATAAACATCACGAACAAGCATAATGGGATACACCTTGAAGTAGTCAAGGCCAATCACCATAAGATCCTTATACTTTCTTTTTTCTTAAACCAATCACATACAATCCTGCACAAGAATCTAAGGATAGAATTTTATTGGACTATCATCATGGTTTAACCCATATAATGACACCATAAACATATAATCCAAATCATACATGGGCCTCTAAAGAGAGGATCCTCTTGAGCTAGAGGTGTGGTGACACCCATCTGATGTCACCATAATAATATAATCCAATCATAGTGAAATTTAGTAAGTGGTGTAATCCAATGCCATATATAGCATATAAAATTCATAGTGGTACTTTTCCAAGGTTCCCACCTAAGAAATTGGGGTTCCCATAAAGCTATATAAGGTTGGTAATGAAATATTTTTAACACACTTAAATCAACTATCAATAATATAACACAAACAATATATCACAATATAAATACCTCATCTCACCCCATACCCATTAATAAGAACCCCATTTTTATTATAATAATCATTTAATCCATAGTAAATTTCATCTCTAAATTTTCATAAAATCATATAAAGAATAATGAAATGGGGTTCAAACTAAGGGTGTAACCTATGTTATGATTGTTTTAATATAAGGTGCTAAAAGTGACTTTATTTTTAATCCAACCTTAGAAAATTTACAAAATCATCCTTGAAAGACCACTTTAAATCCATGTTATGATTTTATATCATAGTTAACTCAAAGAGTAAAATGAACATTGAATTAATAAGGATAAAATGACTAAATAGGAATTAATAATTAAACTATATTCAAATAACATGAAAATAATTCAACACACATGAAATAATAAGAACACGTCAAATAAAATAAATAATCTCAATAAAAAATATAGTTCCATTTAAACAAAACCTTAACCCTTTTAAACACTCCATAAATCCATAAAATATCATAAAAATAATCATTTTGATATTAAAAACCTCACATTAATTAACATTTAATTTAAGAAGATATTCTTAGGAATTTTTTCAAACACATTGAGTGCACTCAAGTTCATTCTAGATATATATGACATAAAAACCATTTAAAACCCCTTTTTTTCAACCTTATAAAACACCAATATATGAAAATCTAAGGAAATATCATGAACATTAGCTTTCATAAGTATATTTTAATTAAATGATGAGTTTATAAAACTAAATAACCCATGATTTTCTAAATAAATAAAATTTCATATAAACACATTTCTTAACTAAGTGAAAATCATTTATCATTATACAAATAATGCTATATTAGTTCTCATTAAGATATTCACATGACTTTTACATTAAAATCCCCTTGTTTATACCAACATTAGACACGAGGTTTGGAAACTATGGACATTATGATGAAAATATGGAAGGAGAAAGAATAGAAATGGAAGAATATAGAGAGGGTTATAATTAATAACCATGAAAATATCCCCTTTGGAACCATGAGGAATGAGGAGTTGACCTAGAAGCTTATTAGAGCATCCTATTCGAATGGGGAAAATAAAGGGGGAAAACCCCTAGTAAAAATCACCCCAAAAAACCAAAAAATATCATATTTAAAGCAGGTTTCAGGATTAACCCACAAAAGTTACCAAAACAAGTAGAAACAATGCACCTTCCACTATATTAAAACCACTAAATATCCAAAAACTTTACCCACATAGTTTTCAAAACCATGTAGAAACTATGAAGATGGGAAAAAGTTCCAAAAAAATAAAATTTTCAATCCCAAACACCTCAAAATCAAGGGAAAAAATTATAGTATAAATATAAACACTAAAAAGTTACTTTGGGAGATTTTATAGTGAGATTTTAAAGAATTTATGTAAGGAGTTCCACCTTTCTATCAATGCTAAATTTAGCATTGATAAATGTCAACATTTATCAATGCTAAAATTAACACATGTAAAATGTTCCTTTTTTAGTGATTTTATTTTTAGCATTGATGAACATATATTCAAACAGGGCATTTAGTAAGTTCTAATATGGTTTCAAATTATTTTTAAATTAACCCTAGTCACACCACTACTCCATCTAATTCATCAAATCTTTTCAAAATATGATTATTACTAATCAACTTGAGAAACATTTTTTAAGATTTGAGTTTAAAAATAGAAGGTGAATCAATCTAAATTTGATTTTATGATTTATTAACTGATCATGTGATGGTTTGTTTTAATTTTGATGAAAATTTCATATTATTTCCAAACTTATATTAATTTTTTGTTGAGGTCAGATTGATGAAACATTTTCGTGTGCACTCTCAAAAATATTTATAACTAAGTGCAGTACATGGGATGACCTAGTTCGTTCTCTTGAGGAGCTTTTGTGGTCAATCAATCACTACTTCTAATTCAATTTTTTTATATTTTTATTATTTATAAGACAATAATAAATGAAATTGTGGTTTGAGAAATGAGAATGAAAGATAAAGGAAATTAAACATGCATTGCATAATGTAGACAGAACGAATGTGGGAAAAAATGATGTTAGACAGAAAGGAGATATTCCTGAAAGAATCACCCAGATTTAACCTTCATCGTCTCATTATTAGTTTCAAATTTAATTAATAAACACACTCCATCGTATTTGTGAATATAATCTTCTATATGTGGTTGTGAATATATAGTGATCTCAATGATCGCCGAGAGACCGCACATCCACCTCCTCGATCGAGGGAAAATATTATAGAACTGAAAGTTAAGACTTGGGTGGAAAGTAGAGACACAAAGGCACATTACCCACTAATACACCCCTTAAACTAACTATAATAAAATAAGAAACAATAATCTTGAATGTGAAATGACTTGGGTTCAACACTGGATTGATCCCACATGAACTTCCTCGGGTTAGTTACTCATGATCAAGAGTACAAGAGATCGCAGTGGAGAAGGACAAGGTGGAAAACAAAAGATAAAAAAATGAGAATGAGATTAAGAAGAAGAAAAATATATGAAAAATGAATAATTCTATTACAATGTAATAAAACTAAAAGATAATAGAAAATGGCCACACGGAAGAGTTATGGCTGATTTAATCTGAGAAATTTAATCTATCCATTTGACTGGCCTAATTCCAATTCTTCAACTTCCCTGGTCATTATGACTTTGAAACCTATCTATTCACTCATTAAATCCTTAATAAATGTTTTTAAACAGGTAATTTATATTCCCTCCACAAAATATGATCCATTTTGTATGCATTTTCATGATGTTATTAATTAATTACGCAATGGAACCCTTTCTGTCCGTTGAGACGTTTTATCTTCCACATATTTGGAGCATTACAATAATGCTTTAATGAGCCTATTTTTGACTTTCAATTCATCAAGGATTTGGATAATTTAATCCTATGTCATATAAAGCTAGAACCATATCATTTTGATGTGTTTATACCAATTTATGTGTCCATTACGGAGGTGGGGTCCATGATGTCCGCCCGAAAACATTCCCATGTTAAATGATTTTTTGTGCCTCTAAATTCTTAAATCAGTCTTTACTCTTGAATAGAAATTAGTAGAAAATAAATCATGGATTTCAAAAAAAAAAACAGACAATTTTGAATTATAATGTAAATTTTATGACCACAATACCCCTATCATAAAAATCTTTCAAATTTCCAGATTTAACCATTTTTTTTTTCATTTGAGCTCAAAATACCACTAAAACCAAAAAACATGACAATTGTTCATACAATAAAACTATGGTGGTATTATAAATTACTATTTATAGTATAAAATTTATGAAAATGTGAGCTTCATCACTCCCCCACACTTAAACATTGCACTCCTGGGCAATCATCTTACATTCAAATCAAAATCCACACAATAATAAAAAATGAGAAAATATTAATGATCTTATCCAAAATTTAATTACATCATGTATCATCTATGAAAAACAATTCTATATTATTTTCATTTCAATCATTAAATTTTTTTCAACCTCATAAATCAATCCCTGACCCAATCACAACCTACCTCACATTGAATTTTATGTCACTCTTCACTCAAGGGAAATTGAATCTAGAGTTATGCTCATACTTAGAAATTGCATGTATCACCATAGGTTGGAGAAAATTATCATTTCTCCACAGTGTGAAACATGAAAATAAATTCAATCATGAGGGATTTAATTAAAGGTTCAAATAATTCGGTGGATTAGGGTTGATGGGAAAATGATTGAAAAAGTTTTAGGCCAGAAGGAGGAGGTTGGACTCTTAAGTACAATGCATGATTAATTCAAGTGAAAACACAAGTAATTCATCACTCAATCCCACTTAAAAATGTGAAAAACAATACCAACCCTATTTTATGACATGTTACATGATCCAATCAGTGATTATAATGAATGATATCATCTAATTTTGCATTTTTTTGCAAATCTCCAGAAAGTCACAACTTTTTTTCTTTTTCATGTAGGATGAGCTAAAAATAAAATACTATAAATGAATAAAAATTCATGACTTTGATTTTTTAGAGTTACATGAGTCATAAAATAATGTAAAATGAGTAATTCAAGCTCATCTCTATTTGTTTTTCATTTTTTAAAGGTGAAATGGATGAAACAAATAAAGCACGATGAAATGACGACACACGCCAAATTCTCTTATTATCCACTAGAAAAAATATGGAAACACACATATCACCACCCATAATTGATACAAATCCCAATTAACACACACAAAAGGCCCTTCCACCAAACTCAAACTTGAAATATCCATGAAAAAAATACTAAAATGTGGGTAGGTAAGGAAAAATCGGCTAGTAAGGTGGTTTAATCCTATAAGGAAATTCAGGGCATCTAAGGACTTATGAAGGATAAATGTAAAGGTGGGTCTCAATATAAAATGTGGCTATCCAAATATATGACTCAATCATTTCAAATACATTACCTGAAATCTTAAGCTTCAAAAGATAATATTCACAAATTCTGGTTCTCACACAAAATTCAAGTTTCCCTTAAGAAAGTATGGGTATTAAGAAGAACATGTAAAAGTTTTTTAGAATACCTCACAGAATTGGAAAAGTATTTTGTGTTAGTGTTTTATGGGAATGGATTTCAAAAATTAGTCAAACTCGTAAAAATTATTGAAAATCAATTTCAAGGAAAAATAATTCATATTAACAATCATTTAAAATACATTATTTCAAAAATCATTTCAACTCTTTCAAAATCAATTGATGTGTGAAAAGTGATAATAATATTCACTAAAGCTCAAAAATCCTAAAAATATGATAAACAAAGATGAAAAACACACAATAATAACTAAGCATGTTGAAACTCCCCCACACGTAAATTTTACTGCCCCTTATTTCAATTCAAGAAAATATAAATATAAAGGTAAAAATACAAGGGAAGGAAAGATAAAAACTGAAATTATTTTTGAAGTGGATGCCTTGAGTTAAGTTCCTAGAATCTACCACTTTAAAACTACATGAAAGTAATGAAAATACATAAGAAAAATAAATAAAAATAAAGATAAATTTAATAAAAAAGAGATAATTCTTGGTTTAGACCCCCAAAAGGGTGCTAGGTTTTTACTACCCCTAGTCAGGCAGTTTCAGTGGATTATCCCCAATCAGAAGGTGGGTGTGGTTTCTTTGAGATGAACCACCACAAGTGTGATTTCCCAATGTACATGATTAAACAATGAATGTGGAGAACCCCAAATAATATAAGATAGCTCCCAACCTTGAAGAAATAATAAAGAGAGAAATTAAGGTCCAGAGTGGGAGGGAAAAGAAGATAGGGGTGCTCCCTGTTGACTTCCGTGGTATCCTCCTCCATATGGTATGTAAATTATTGTTGAGGAGATAGTCACACCACCACATGCTTGTCCAAATCTTCTTCAATCACCACCACTTGGGTATTCTTTTCATTAACATCCAAGGTCTGCTCCATTTGTGCTATATCATAAATTTAAAAGAAATAGAAATCAGAAAACAATTCTTATTGAATAAGATTAAAACATGAAGAATTAATAAAGAAATCTTCCCTTTCAAGTAATTTAGCTTGGTAATTTATCTCTTCAGGCAGGACCATTGGCAAATAAATCTCTTCAGGTGAATTATCTTTCAAATTAAGAGATAGGTAGAAAGTTTATGATGTTTCATTATTAAGGATGGGAAGATCATGTTTCAAGTTATCTTCAACAAAGATATTTGAGGATTCTTCAAAAAAATGTTGATCTCTCATCAGTGCATCAGCTGTAATGTGTACTTCTAGAACCTCCTAGAGCAATTGTTGAGTGTGATATGATATGATTAATTCATTTAGTAGCTCATTATCACCCTCCTAAGGTTCTTTAACATAAAAAAATATTGGTGAAATCTCTTCCACCACTCGTTCAGGTTCAGGTTCTGGATTAGGTTTGGGTTGCTCCTAGGATGTGCGTATGTATTCAACAATCCATTCTATTTGGATCTCTAGGTTTTAAAGTTTATCACTAATATAATGAAACTAATCATCAATTTTATTCTAAAAATTTTCTTGCACTTGAGATTGGTCAGTTCATGCGTAATAATCACAATTTGAATACATCATGAACAAAGAATATTTTTTTTGTTTTTGAAATTTATAATTTTTTCTATTGTTTTTTAATGAAAGGAAAAATTATTTACACAATGTGAATAAAAATAGTTAATAAAAAACACTTTCCTCTCCAGAAATGATGCCAATTTGATAAAGCGTTGTTGTGTGTGCTGTCAAAAATATTTATAATTAAGTGCAACACAAGGGCTGAACGAGGTCCTTATCTTGAGGAGATTTTGTGGTCAATCAATCACTACTCATAATTTACTTTATTATTATTATTATTATTTATAAGAAAAAACTAAATGAAATTGTGGTTTGAGAAATTATAATGCAAGATAAAGGAAATTAAACATGCAATGCATAGTGCAGACAGAATGAATGCGGGAAAAAATGATAGAAAAAAAGGAGATATTCTTGAGAGAATCACCTAGATTGAACCTTAATCCTCTAATTATTAGTTTCAAATTTAATTAATAAAAACACTCCATCATATGTGTGAATATCCTCTTCTATATGTGGTTGTAAATATACAGTGCTCTCAACGATAGCTGAGAGACCGCACATCCACCTCCTCGATCAAGGGAATATATTATAGACCAGAAAGTAGAGCCTCATGTGGAAAGTGGAGACACAAAGATGCCTTAACCACTAAGATACCCATTTAAATAAATATAATAAAATAATAAATAATAAAATTGAATGTGCAATTTCTTGGGTTCAACACTGGATTGATCCCACAAGAACTTCCTCGGGTTAGTTAGTCATGATCACGAGTATAAGAGATCGCATTGGAGAAGGACAGGGTGGAAAACAAAATATAAAAAAATGAGAATGAGATTAAGAAGAAGAAAAATATATGAAAAATAAATAATACTATTACAACATAAGGAAACTATAAAACAATAGAAAATGGCCACATGGAAGTGCCAATGCTTTGAGAAGGAGTGATGATACAAATTTATAGGGAGAGGAGGTGAACGAATTCTCTCCAAAATCATCCTCCGAAAGATTCCATGTGGATGTACCATTAAATGAAAGAATTTATGACAGGTGTATTGATAAAATATGTTCCATAATTTCTCCTCTGTTCATCATCAAAATTTTATATTTATTGGAAATCGTATACAAGAGTTATGGCTGATTTAATCCAAGAAATTTAATCTGTCCATTAGACTGGCCAAATTCAAATTATTCAACTTCCCTGGTCATTATGACTTTAAAAACTGTTTATTAACTTCTTCAATACTTAATAAATGTTGCTTAAAATTTAATTTAGAGTCCCTAAATAAAATATTATCCATTTTATATGCATTTTCATGATGTTATTAATTAATTACGCAATGGAACTGTTTATTCCTGTTGAGACATTTCATCTTTTACATGTTTGGAGCGTTAAAATAATGCTTTAATGAGTCTATTTTGACTTTATATTCATCATGGATTTGGATAATTTAATCCTATGTCATATAAATCTGAAATCATCTCATTTGGAGGTGTTTATACCGATTTATGTGTTCTTTACGGAGGTGGGGTCCATGCTGTCTGACTGGAAACGTTCCCATATTAAATGATTTCTTGGGCCTCTAAATGCTAGAATCAGTCTTTACTCCTGAAGAACAAGCTGTAGAAAATAAATCAGGGATTTCAAGAAAAAAAGAATCAGAAAATTTTGGAATAATAATGTAAATTTTATGACCAAAATACCCCTATCATAAAAAGCTTTCAAATTTCTAGATTTAACCATTTTTACATTTGAGTTGAAAATACCACTAAAACCTAAAAACATGACAATTGATAATACAATAACACTATGGTGGGATTATAAAAAATGATTTACAGTATAAAATTTATGAAAATTTGAGCTTCATCACTTCCCCACATTTAAGCATTTCACTCCTGGGAAATCATCTTACATTCAAATCAAAATCCACACAACAATCAAAAATGAGAAAATATAAATAATCTTATCCAAAATAGAATTACATCATGTATAATCTATGAAAAACAATTATATATTATTTTCATTTAAATCATTAAAATTTGTTCAACCTCATAAATCAATTCACTACCCAATCACAACATACCACACATTGAATTTTATGTCACTTTTCACTCATGGGTAATTGAATCTAGAGTTATGCTCATACTTAGAAATCGCATGTATCACCATAGGCTAGATAAAATTATCATTTCTCTACAGCATGAAACATGAAAATGAATTCAATAATTAGAGATTTAATTAAAGTTTCAAATGATTCTATGGCTTAGGGTTGATGGGAAAATTATTGAAAAAGTTTCAGGCCAGAAAGAGGAGGTTGAACTCTTAAGTACAATGCATGCTTAATTCAAGTGAAAAACAGGAAATTTATCTCTAAATCCCACTTTAAAATGTGAAAAACTACACCAAACCTTTTTATGACATGTTACATGATTCAATATGTGATTATAATGAATGATATCATCTAAGTTCTCATTTTCTTGCAAAGATCAAGAAAGACACAACTTTATTTTCTTTTTTTAATTTTCTTTTTCATGGAGGATGAGCTAAAAATTGGATACAATGAATGAATTAAAATTAACGCCCTTTATTTTTGAGAGGGAAATTAGTCATAAAATAATGTACAATGAGTAATTCAAGATCATCTCTATTTTTTCATTTTTTTAAAGGAGAAATGGATGAAACAAATAAAGCACAATGAAATGATGACACATGACCAATTATCTTATTATCCACTTTCCAAAATATTTAAACACACCTCACACCACCCATAAATTATACACATCCCAATTAACACACACTAAATGCCCTCCCCCCACACTCAAACTCGAAATATCCATGAAAAAATACTAAAAGTGTAGCTAGGTAAGGAAAAATCAGCATGTAATGTGTCTTAAACCTATAAGGAAATTCATGGAATCTAAGGGCTTATTAAGGATAAATGTAAAGGTGGGTCTCAAAATAAAATGTGTCTATCCAAAGAGATACCTCAATAATTTCAAATACATTCCATGAAATCCAAATCTTCAAAAGAGAATATTCAAAAATTTTGGTTTTCACACAAAATTCCATTTTCCCTCAAGAAAGTGTGGGTATTATGAAGAATATGTAAAAGTGGTTTAGAATACCTCACAGTATTGAAAAAATATTTTGAGTCAGTGTTTTATGGGAATGGTTTTAAAAAATCAGTCAAACTCATAAAAATGCTTGAAAATCCATTTCAAGGAAAAAGAATTCATATTAACAATCATTTAAAATACATTATTTCAAAAATAATTTCAAATCTTTCAAAATCAATTGATTTGTGAAAAGTGATAAGAATATTCACTAAAGCTCAAAAATCCTAAAAAATTGATAAAAAAAATGAAAAGTTTACAAGAATAACTAAGCAGGTTGACACTCCCCCACACTTAAATTTTACTACCCCTTATTTCAATTAAACAAAATATAAATATAATGGTAGAAAATCCAAGGGAAGGAAAGATACAACTTGAAATTATTTTTGAAGTGGATCCCTTGAGTTAAGATCCTAGAAGCTACCACTTTAAAACTAAAATAAAGTAATGAAAATACATAAGAAAAATAAATAAAAAAAGATAAAGGGAATATAAAAGAGAAAAGGCTTGGTTTAGACCCCCAAGAAGGTGCTAGGTTTTTACTGCCCCTAGTCTGGAAGTTTCAGTGGATTATCCACAATTAGAAGGTGGGTGTGGTTTCTTTGAGATGAACCACCACAAGTGAGTTTTCCTGATGTCCATGATTAAACACTGAATGTGGAGAACCCAAAAGAAGATAAGATAGCTCCCAACCCTGAAGAAATAATAAATAAAGAAATTAAGGTCCACAATGGGAGGGAAAAGAAGATAGGGGTGCTCCCTGTTGACTTCCGTGGTATCTTCATCCATATGGTATGTAAATTGTTGTTGAGGAGATAGTAGAACCTCCATATTCTTGTCCAAATCTTCTTCAATCACCACTACTTGGGTAGTCTTTTAGTTAATATCTAATTTCTGCTTCATTTGTGCTGTATCATAAATTTCAAAGAAATAGAAATTAGAAAATAATTCAGATTGAATAAGATTAAAACATGAAGAATTAATAAAGAAATCTTCCCTTTCAAGTAATTCAGCTTGGTAATTGATATCTTCAGGAATGACCATTGGAAACTCAATCTCATCAGGTGAACTATCTTCCAAAGTAAGAGATAGGTAGAAAGTTTTTGATGTTTCATTATCAAGGATCGGAAGATCATGTTTCAAGTTATCTTCAACAATGATATTTGAGGATTCTTCCAAAAAATGTTTACCTCTCATCAGTGCATCAACATGAATGTATAATTATGGGACCTCCTCAAGAAATGGTTTAGTGTGGGATGATATGATTAATTTCTTTAGTAGCTCTTTCTCACCTTGCTTGGGTTCTTTAAAATAAAAAATTATTGGTGAAATCTCTTCCACCACTCGTTTTGGTTCAGGTTCTGGCTAAGGTTAGGGTTGATCCTAGGATGTGCATACATATTACGAAATAAATTCTATTTGGCTCTCTAGGATTTTAAATTTATCACTAATCCGATGAAACTGAGCATCAAGTTCATTGTAAACATTTTCTTTCACTTGAGATTGGTCAGTCCATGCATAATAATCAGAATTTGAATAAATCTGGAACAAAGAATATTTTTTTTCAAATTTATGATTTTTTCTGTTGTTTTTTAATTAAAGGGAAAATTATTTACACAATTAGAATAAAAATAGTGAATAAAAACCACTTGGATCCCTGGAAACGATGCTAATTTGATGAAGAATTGTCGTGTGCGCTCTCAAAAGTATTTATAACTAAGTGCAGCACAGGGGCTAACCTAGGTCGTTTGTCTTGAGGAGCTTTTGTGGTCAATCAATCACTACTTCTAATTATTTTTTTTATAATTTTATTATTTATAAGGAAAAAATAAATGAAATTGTGGTTTTAGAAATGAGAATACAAGATAAAGGAAATTAAACATGCAATGCATAATGTAGATAGAATGAATGCCGGAAAAATGATGTTAGACAGAAAGAAGATATTCCTGAGAGAATCACCCAGATTGAACCTCCATCGTCTCATTATTAGTTTTAAATTTAATTAATAAACACAATCCATCATATGTGTGAATATACTCTTCTATCTGTGGTTGTGAATATACAGTGCTCTCAATGATCACCGAGAGACCACACATCCACCTTCTCGATCGAGGGAAAATATTATAGAATAGAAAGTTAAGCCTCAGGTGGCAAGTGGAGACACACAGGTGCCTTACCCACTAAGATACCCCTTAAACTTAATCTAATAAGATAAGAAACAATAAACTTTAATGTGAAATGACTTGGTTTTGACATTAGATTGATCCGATGAGAACTTCCCCAGGTTATTTACTCATGATCACGAGTACAAAATATTGCAGTGGAGAAGAACATGCTGAAAAAAAAGATAAAAAAATGAGAATGAGATTAAGAAGAAGAAAAATATATGAAAAATTCATAATACTATTACAACAGAAGGAAACTACAAGACAATAGAAAATGTCCACACGGAAGTTCCAATTCTTTGAGAAGGAGTGAGGATACAAATTTATAGGGAGAAGAGGTGCAAAAATTCTCTCCAAAATCATCCTCCAAAATTTTCCACGTGTCTATACCATTAAATGGCTTAATTAGTGACTAGTGGATTTTTAAAATCCATTCCATAATGTCTCCTATTTTCACCCTCAAACTTGGAGCTTTATTTTCCATCTTATGTAAGAGTTATGACAGATTTAATCCGAGAAATGTAATCTATCCATTTGGCTGGCCAAATTCCAATTCTTCAACTTCCCTGGTCATTATGACTTTGAAACCTGTCGATTCACTTCTTAAATACTTAATAAATGTTGTTAAAAATTTAATTTAGAGTCCCTACACAAAATATGATCCATTTTTGATGCATTTTCACGATGTTATTAATTAATTACGTAATGGAACCGTTTCTTCCTGTTGAGACGTTTCATCTTCCACATGTTTGGAGCATTCAAATAATTATTTAATGGGCCTATTTTGACTTTAAATTCATCATGGATTTGGATAATTGAATCCTATGTCATCTAAAGATGGAACCATCTCATTGGAGGTGTTTAGACTGATTTATGTGTTCGTTATGGAGGTGGGGTTCACACTGTCCTCCCAGAAACTTTCCCATATTAAATGATTTGTTTGGGCCTCTAAATGCTTGAATTAGTCTTTACTCATGAATAAAAAGTTTTAGAAAATAAATCATGGATTAAAAAAAAAATAATCAGACAATTTGAAATAATAATGTAAATTTTATGACCAAAATACCCCTATCATAAAAACCTTTCGAATTTACAGATTTAACCATTTTTTGCATTTAAGCTAAAAATACCACTAAAACCTAAAACATGAAAATTGATCACAAAATAAAACTATGGTGGGATTATAAAAAATGATTTAAATTATAAAATGTATAAAAATGTGACCTTTATCACCGATCATTATTTAAAAAAAATTGAATGCTTTTGTTATCAATTGATATATTAAAACCTCAAAAATTTTTGATACATATTGTAGTTATCAACAAAAAAGTATGTAATTTTTTCATTAAATTCATACTATATGTATTTAGAATATTTTTTAATGAGTATTATTTATTGAATAATCCTAAAGGGTTTATGCAAGTTTCTATGTATTATTATTAATTTTTTATATCTTAAAATTAGAATAGAGATTTTAGATATAGGATTGGAGAAATATACAACATATCCTCTCTAGAATATAAATCAAGGTCCCCTAAATATCCTATATGATTTCACATTGGATTCTGGGGTGAAAAAAATTATTTTTGGCATGATAATTATTCTATACATTCACTCTTCTTCCTAGGTTGTTCATCACTATCCATGAACTTTTGGTTAGCCAATCTTCACCAATGTTTAACCAATGCTATTCTCAACTATGACCAGATGATTCTCCTCAATAACATAACACAATTATAGGAATATAATAACTATATTTTTAACACATAATGTTTAATATCATTCAATATATGAGAATATCATCAACTTATCCATGTGTAGTTAGAATTATATTTATAGGTAGAAGTGTTGTGGTAAAAATCTATACCTACCAAGTATAGTTTCCTAGTGTGGTATATACATAACCAAACCATTATAAATAATAATTAAATGAAATATAAAGTTATCTAATTGAAATTAATGTTTTTTTACCATGGTAACCCAATGATAGAATTATTGGATCATACATTCTTCGAAGGATATTGGGTGAAATTAATCTAGTATATCTTATGTGGTTGCATGTGGGTAACAATTTAGTTTGGTACCTTGGATACATTTTTAGAGGCATGGTTTCTTAGTTATGAAAACTCTCTTATTTAAACTTATACCTATATAATGGTTTTATCTATAGGCTACTAGATTATTTGGAATACTCATAATGAGTCTAGATACATGGGAGGTGGTGTTATTCTCCTTATTTAAAAGTGAAAGTTTACTTGATAATAACTGATCTTGGATCATTGATTAAATATAGGGAGTTATCACCCTATATTAGGATGTTGATCCCCTATTATGAATAGTTTATAGCTAGTATATGAAGGAACATATATCTATTCTAAGTGTAATGAAGGGAACCCAGGTCAGGTATCATTCTTAATCTGGATAGTGTGTGTGACCAAGGAATCTTGTGAGGAGGAGTCATAATTTGAGATGAGAGTGGTTTTGTTGTGATATTATTAAATTCTTTTTATAGATAAGGGATCTCTCTCATATTGGATGTGAGATCCATTCTTAGGAATCTCTTATTTTGTATGACATATAACTTTCCAATTATAGCAATAGAGTTAAACTCTTCTACGGTTATCAATATATTACAAGGGAATTATCCTATCTATTCATAAATTACAAACTATATGTGGAAATTTATTGGATTTATCCATCAATATACAGGGATTCTTCACACATGTATTGAGGAGAACATGGAAGCATACCTTCTTACTTCAAAAGGTTTATAGGATGATATCATTGAAATTTACACTAGCATCGGTTCCTTCCACTTGAACTATATGATCATTATTAACATGGATTCCCTAGAGTTTCTTCATTTCACACCCCCGTGAACCTTATATTTTATAGTTTCTCCCCTTTAATAAAATATTTAAATTTGGTGTGTAAAATTATTCTGAAGTGATAACTTTTTTTAAAAGAAATTGGGAATCAAAAAATAAATATGGAATTTTTTTTCTAAAATTAATTTGTATAGATTAAACTTATATTTGATATTATGTTGGAAGTAGATTACAATTTTATTTGTTATTTTTAAGTGACATACACTATTTTTTATTCATTAATTTATAATATACTAGTGATAATACTATTTACAATATTTAATAAAATGATTAATGAATAATTTAAAAGTACATATGAAATATCAGTAATTATGAATTGAATAGTTAAAAATAAAATTGAAAAAATAGATTCAATGTTATTTACATAATTTATTTTAAAAAAATAATAATATCAAATAAAAGTCAATTGAATAGTATTTAAATGATCAATGATAAATATAACTTAATAACAAAAAAAATCATAGAATAAAAAACATAATTCATATGAATCATTATAGTTAAAATAAATATAAATTATGAATAAAATAAATTTTAAATAAAAATAAAATTTGATAAATTGATTGATTACCTAAATTCAGATGATTTTTTTCTAGAGGGGGGGAATATGATTACTGTTTATTAAAATAGGATGAGTATGAAGAAAATATGAGTTTTGGATTGATTAACTGAAATTTATTTATTTTTTTATTAAATATGAATACTATTGAACCACATAAGATGTATGTGAATAAAAAATGGATGGATGTGAATCATATAGAAAAAGAATATGTGGATGGGATTAAAGAGTTCATCAATTTTACAAAAAATGGAAATTAACCTTCTCAAATCATTTTTACACATTTTCATTGTATTTATTCAAGAATAATTTGTTTAGATGAGATGGAATAACACTTGATATATCATATAATAGATTTTAGTTATAAATTTCATCCTAAACCTAGGGAAGAAGTGAATATATTTAGTCACTAGGACAAAAAACTATTTATGGATCGACTAATATGAGTAAAACTATAAATTATGATGGAGATTATATTGAGGAAATTAAAATGATAGTTGAAGATGAAATTCATGTTTTTACAAAGATATTTGAGAATTTAAATAGTTATGAAAATATTCCACCATATACTTATTTTTCTAAAGATACAACATTTTTAAGTGCACTAATATTATATATTTTGGAATATGGAAAAGGATGGAGTGGAACCACATTTATAGAACTGGTTTATTTTTTAAATGATATGTTACTAAAAGATAATGAGATTAATTGTTAAAAATATGATGATAAATGAATTTTATTTTCAATGAGTATAGTCTCTGAAAGAATACATTCCTATTTAATTGATAGTATATTTTTTACATGGACTATGAATATTGTAAAAAATCCCCTTAGTGTAGAATGGGTCGATACAATAAAGATGAATCAAGGATTTTAAAAGTGTTATGGTACTTTCTAATCATTAAAAGGTGTAGATAGCGGTATAGATGTGAGGATACTATAAATAAATTAACATGTCATTCATATACATGAATTCATAATGGGAAACTTCATCAACCAACAAACTCTCCTTAATAAAAAAATATATCATGGGTATCCAAAATTTGGAAACTAAATAAGAAACCTAATATTTCACTATTTAGAGATATAAAGAATCCTTTTAGTGTAAAAAGTATCACTCATAGTAAATGATTTTTTTGGTGAATTATAAATTTCCATCATGGTTATTGAGATACCTAGATGGATCATGTAGTCACCATGAGGGGGGGGGGTGAATTAGTGGTGACCAACTTTTACCAATTATATTCAACAAAAACTCTTTCTTTCACTAAGTTGATAAAAACTCTACTATTAGTTAATATTTATAGATTATTAGAAACTTGTCCTCACTACTTTAACCTTATGCTATGCAGATGATATAAAATAAACACCATATAGTAATTTTTATATGGTTCGACCTCAGTGTGAGAACCTATATCCTTTCTATGGAGACTCCTATTAGTACATGTATTCTTTCACATATATATCAAGTGAATATAACAAGACAACTACCATTATACTTATTTTTGATCCCAAAAATTAATTATACTAACTCACAGTAGTTACAATGTTTTCTTATATCATTGATCCATAATAAAATAAAACATGTGCGCAACTCAAAAAAACTTCATTGGGAAAATTATTCATCCAATGTCTCCATCCTGTAAAACTTTGTCTAGTGTGCTTTGTTATCTTCTGATATTACTTCTTCTAATGTGCCTCAATCACTATATAGTGTTTCTCTATTAGGCTTACTTTAATCTTCATCTGGTATGTTTTATTTGGTGTACCTCTATACTCTCCAACTTTGATTCATGTTCCTTAACTCAAACTACCCTTTACTGGTGGTTCTGATCAATAAAATATATCTTTTAACCCTATGAAAAAAACGTAACTATTCAGTTCCTTTAAATAAAACCTCTATTTGGTACCTCTTCCATCTACACCTCTATTAGGTTCACTTATTATCCATCCAATAGTTTCCTTGGTTGGAAACCCAAAATTTTCTGAAAATATCAACACATCACCTCTTCATATATATGAATAGTGTTATTCATAATTCTTATACAAAACTTACACCCCTTTATATAGGTTATTAATCAAGAGGAAAGTAGGGAACTAAAATATTTTTTGATACTCAACCAAAAATCAAAATTTGAAACTTATGTTCATCTCAACTTCAGTGGATGCCTCTACAATATTCTAAAATATTCTTGAATCTTCTTACAAAATTAGTGCCAACATAATTTTCCCAAAATTTTTTAAAAAGGAAATTAAGGAACTTATTAAAATCCATCAAACATGGAAATATAAATAAACATTGAAATAATAGCTTCAACATATTCAACGTAAAGGGAATTTATATATTATTTATATAAAGCTCCAAATAACTTTTTCTAACATATGTTTGTCTAGTGTATATTTAATGATCTTCTCCATCTGGTACATTAATATATCTCCATCTGATAGACAAAAAATGTTCATCTAAATTTGTTTTTCCAATGTGTTGGCATGTCTCCATAATATCTATGGTTCACAAAAATCTATTAGGTATATCTTCTTAGAATTATATGATTGATGACTTCATGTTTCTCTATATCATGCTTTCCTATCTCATAGAACTTCAAATGATCATCTTGACTTCTTTAGGATGTCCCTCTAACCACATCCTTTTGATAAAAATCATCATATGTCCTCCCAATGATGTTCGAAAAAATATTTAGGAGCTATTATTCTCATGGGGGGACACCATCTCTATTATAAAAAAATTATTTGATGGCACTTTTTCTGATGAACTCAATATAAAAGCCTTCATAAAATAAAATCCTCCATGGATTCATTACTTTGACCTTTATGTTGAGTAAGTGTTGTTTTCAACAATACATAATTTTATAAGGGGTAGATTGTTGAGAACAATACTCTATCTCTTTATGATGATTTTGATGATAAAAAATATCCTTATTTGTTATTATAATGATTTTAATTGAAGTATATTTCAGGAAATTTATTTTCCTTATATTCTTATCTTTGGAGAAAAATTAAAGCACATAATCCGCGAGGTATATTTGACAAAGTATTCAGAAATAATTTTTAGCGTGTTATGGAAACAATTTTTATACCCTACATTGAGAAGCATAGCGTAAGGATGGAATGCGGTGTTTACTCTATGAGATATCAGAAAAGTATGGTTAAACAACCATAAATTATCGACAAAGTATGGAGGAAGGAACCTTACGTTTGGAAGAAACCATACATTTAGAAGAAACCCTACGTTTGGAAGGAAACTTACATTTGGGAAATCAGAAAAGTATGGAATAAGATCATTACGTAAGTATGGAATGATAAGTTTGTTTCTTAAAAATATGGTTCATCAACCTTATTTTTTTAAACAACCATACGTTTGAAAGCTAAAGATAAAAGTATGGTTCATCGACCTTACTTTTATGAACAACTGTAAGTTTTATTGAAAAGTATGGATTATATACCGTACGTTTGAGAGTTGAAGAGAAACATTTTAGGTCAAAATTACATTTAAGACCAACCTTACATTGTGAACCTTATATTCAGAAAATTTATGCTATGCAGTTCAACCCTATGTTTGACTTTAGATGTTTAAATTACGACTTTATTAAAGAAACGATATTTATGTAGATTATCAGGATGATTTCAAACGATATTAAAAGCCTAAATTTAAAGTGAGTCTTTGACTAATTCAAGGCCTTTTATTTGTGATTCAAAGGATCAATTTAAGAGGAGATTTTCATGCTAAATTTAAAGGGAAGTTAAGACTGCTCTGTTAATTCAAATTTTTGAATATCGTGAGTCTGAAGGTGTCTTTTATGGATCTAAATTTTCAGAAGAAGTTCTTGTCGTTATTCTATATATTTTATGATATTTTGAATTTCAAAATATAGATGTGATCTACAGAGATACAATATAAAAGAACTGTTGAAAGACAATGACGAATATATAGAAGAGAAAAAATAGATACAATCAAGATCTACAGATCTGCTATTTCAAAGAGGGATAAAGCTCTATTTTCTGAAGAAGAAGAAGAAACACGACTGCAAATTTACTGATCTACATAGAATATCTTTTTGTGAATAAACTACTGTTAAAGTTGCGAATGACATTTCAAAATCTACTACAACCAAATCAGCTCAGAACTACTTTTACCTAAAGGTCATAATTTTTGAAGATAACGATCCATCTATTGTCAATTGCGTTCTATTGAAATTGTGAAGAACAATTGGAAAGTATTTTGAATAAAAAATACTCTTTTATTTTGAGTAACCGGCTTCTCGTACTAAGATGTGTATTCAGTTCTGTGTATGAACTAGAAGGTTCTGTTTAGCCTTAAGATTGTAAAGGTGTCAACTGCCTGCACTCAGTTGTGGAGTGGTCTGTTGATAAGAGGACTAGATAGTGAAAATCACCAAGCTCGTGGAGTAGAGCGTTGGTGTAGTGGACTAGGGGCCTTCTGTTCCCCAAACCACTATACATCACGTGTACTGTGCTATTTATTTTCCACTGCTAAATCTTTGATATAAAGATAAAAGGACAGATCATGATTATGAGAAGAAATTATAATAGACACAATTCACCCCCCTCTTGTGTATATTTGGTATAACCTGATCCAACAATTTATACAACATGCAACATAATGTTTATAATTCTCTCACATTTAGTTTTTTTTACACCTTGTATGCCTAAAAATTTCATATATATTTAACACTTTTCATAGCTTGTAATAAAGTCTTCATCTACTTGGAAACATCATGAAAAATGTCTCTCTAGTAGAGTCTTGTTGTTGTCCTTCAACCCCATATCTTTGATCATTATTGAAATATTTAAAAAATCATAGTTTTAAATTTTTATATTAATAACTCAAACTTTTTAGATCAAAATTTTTCTTTTTCCACTTTTTATACACTCGTACAAACTCAAAAAAACTTA
This sequence comes from Viscum album, assembly GCA_963277665.1. Lineage (NCBI taxonomy): Eukaryota > Viridiplantae > Streptophyta > Magnoliopsida > Santalales > Viscaceae > Viscum > Viscum album. Next base: position 111,243,469 of record OY728139.1, on the reverse strand, counting down.
TTGCAACTCTTTTTCTAGTAACATATTCAATATTACATCCGGTAACATTGTTTACAATATACCAAGAACTTTACACAACTATTTACTAAAACCTAAAACTATAGTATTCATACAATTGAATCCCTATTTAATCACATCAGTCCAATTATCTGTGTCTAATAGTCACAATCTATTACCATCACCACTTGATTACATCAATCCAATGAATAACATCTGGTATATGTAATGTATACTTTTGGAAACAATGTTAGATCATGAGAATATTCATGTTGTTAGTAACTTTGAAGATCAAAAAAATAACATATAACTTAACAAGTAAAATTTCTTATCCTAATTTAGAAACTCTTTAGGAATGTTTTTTAACCTTCATAAGTAATTCATATGATACATTTCTTAGCCATCATATGGAACATTTTCTAAGATTCTACAACAACTCTTATTTCACCATTATACTTAGATGGGTTTTCTATTGGGCTTAATTTCTTTAAAATAATTCCCCAATTTACTTATCTATTGGTACTTATTTAGTTTACTCTAAATATCATAGATAGTAATTTTTCATCTTATAAACATTCTTCTATATCTAGTAGTGAACCTATCCAATAAAAATTCTTTAGGAACCTTTACCTTCAACATCATCATTTAACTTAGGAACCTTTACCTAAGGAATATTAGTTTGTTGACTTAAAAAAACTACAAAAAATATTTACAATAAAAAAACATTACCATTTGATAGGAATATCAATCTCCCCCTTTTATTTATTATTAATAACAAAGTTTCATTAATGTTTGTGAGGTTTTTCTCCCACTTATTGATAATAAATTCAAAGACACCTTCTTATAAGAATTTATGTAAGGGAAACATTTTCTCTCCCCTCAATGATATGAATTATAATCCCCCTTTTGTAACATCTTGGGCTGAGGGAGGAACTTTTTCAATTTTTTTCTTCATCTCTTATTTTCTTCTATTTGTAGTAAATATAATATTTGAGCTTCTTAGGAGTAAAAAAGAATCAATTTTCTTAAAGAAATATGTTCTAAATTATCCAAATATTTGTCTACCTAATCCATTATTGGTTTATAACACAAGAGTTATTAACCCAAACATTAAAGCTATCCATGAAAATTAATAAGTGATGCCAACTTTTACAAAATCTTATTTCAGGGAAAGGTTCATCAGATTATCATTCATTTTACTTTCTTGAATCCATCTTAACAAATATATCAAAAGAGTCTAATCATAAAAATGACCAGGTTTCTCCCCATTTTCAAGATAATTAATACTTTTTCATCCACAATTTAAATTTCCCCCTTTACATTTTCACTTCAGTTTTCATATAAAAATGTGAGTATTGAAAATGTACCTTAAGGATGACATTAAACTTTAAATATATATATTTTTAGTATATTATGTAGATTTTATTATTATAATTAATTTTTACTTCATGTTGTAAATATTCTAAAAAACCAACTTCATCTCTACTTGAGGTCTTCCCATAACTGTGAGCACATTTAATTACCACTTTTAATATAAGCACACTAGAACATATATAGAAATAATGTAGATCTTCTGTAGCTCATCATATAGAGTAACAATGATCATAAAGTTTTCATAACATGGAAAAAATCACTTTAATTTTGTTCATTCATTTTAATTTATCTTTCCAAGTATTAATCTTCTTAGGTATCATGTATTTATTCTCAGATTTTCTATCAGTATAATATGGTTGAGTATTATTAACTTCTACTACAAAGAAGCATACACTTTTCTTATTTTCTTATGATCCCAACCTCATTTATTCCTATAACTATTATGGAGATACAACTATGAAAACCATAAAAATATGTTCAAATATATTCTTATGATTAACTTTCCTTAAAAATCCACTTTTTCTTTCTAAGTCTTAGTGACTTTTATTTATCAACTTTTCTCATCCTTGAAATATTGTCATGAAATTCTAGGAGTATAACTATCCAACTTACATATTTTAAAAAACTTCTTGTCTTCTGGTTAGTTACTCTTTAAATATAACTTCTGATGATCTTCTAATTCTTCATCAGAGATATATTCCACCATTACAATCCATTTATGTTTTCTCAAATTGATTGAATTTATTTCTTTAGATTACTTCTACTATTTTTTACATTCATAGTGAGATTTCAACCACCCATGAAGTGTCCTTTTATTCCAAAAGAGTAGTATATTTTCTTATATATTAAATATTTTATAAATTTATTCTTGGGTGTAATATTATTATTAGCTTATATTGGTTTATACCCCAAGGAAGATTTTAAATCTTTCTTCTTTTCATTTTCTTTTAGATTTTTTAGCGTCTTTCCATTAATAGTAATATTATTGTGATTGATAGAAGGAAACCATTTTTTTTCAAAATGAACATTTCTTATAAAAATTCAACAAGAATCTTCAATATATCATAATATTTTGGGTTCCATTGGATAATTATTCTTTTTTTATATGTAGGTATTCTTAGTTGATTTACCTTTTCATTAACTTTTCTACCCATTAATGTTGGCCTTCTTAATTCTTCATACATGGGGATATTGTTCCAAAAATTGATATCCCAATGTCTAAACTTTAAAAATCACCAATAATAACCAATAAGGATAGTATTATTTTTATCATTGTAATATGGATAATATAAACTTCTTTTGAAACTTGTTTCTTTTAGATATTTTCTCTATTCTTCTTAACACATTGGGTGGGGGGATTATTTCCCATTTATTTTCTAAATTCCACCTTTTTATAGGAGGTGGGTTTATCACATTTATTTACACATATTTTTTCTAGAATTATAACTCCCACTAATAATATGAGAGTTATTGCTAACTAATTCATCAGGACATGAGGTTACCTTTTTCTTCATCTTATCAGAAGATGATGATTCTGATGCTTTCACATTCTTACTATCATTGGGTAGAGTCTTTCCTGAGGTAAAAATTTATTTATAAACATTATAATATATTCTTATCTTATATTTATGTGAAGATTCATCTTGAGTACATTCCATATTTCTCAATATCACTACTTTTTTAAGACACTTTATGTTTAAAGTGTTCTTTATATTTTCAAGATTTATCACTTTATCTTCACATAAAATTTATTAATTTTATTTATTTTATTATGGTAACTTACACACCTATTTTAATAAAAATCAAAGTTATTTTTATTTATTTTCCTTGATCTTAATTTGAGAATTATTAACCTCTAAAATATATTTTTGAGTATCTTCTAGTGAATGGAGCTCTTCCTTTACACCTTTTTTAAACATATCATCTTCAAAAACATTCCTTGGTAAATACTCTTCTTCAAGTGTGAAATTTTATTCAAATAATATTACTAATTATTCCTTAATATCATTGAGTTTGGTGTGGGTATCACAAAATTTTATTTTCTAAAATTTTTTATCATACATTTTACTCTCCATATATAGTTATTCTTCAAGCTTCATTAAACTTCTAGATTTATCTGCCAATTATGAGTTATTGTCTTTAACAATAGTTTCTAATTCATTAAATCTTCCCTTAATAACTACCTCAATAAAAAATTTCTCACAAAAACCTTTATAAAAGCCTTATTCCATGAGGTATAATTTTTCTTGAGAACATAAAACATTTTTTTCCTCACCTTTAGTAATTTAATAATAGTTACACATCCTCATAGCTTTTTTCCTAATGCTTTATCTGTGTCATAAAGTTTTAAATAAATATATGATACTTCCTAATGTTATCCCTTGATATATGAAATTATATATATAATAAATTTAATAGGTACATTTTTCATGTATTCTCTAATTCCAGAGTAAAATTATTCAATAATTTCCATTGAATCATAAGTTTAGCAAGATTATTTTGTAGAAACAATTTTCTAAAATTCAAATTAATTATTAACAAAAAAATTTAATTATAATAGTTTTATATACTCATTATTATTATTATAAAAGTATAAGTTTTTATTTCTCTGATATTCTTTATTCTTATGGGTTTTCAAGGTTTTAGTTGAAACCACCATGCTGCAACAACTAGAAATAACTTTTGTAATCTTCTACTCATGATAAAAATTATTATCTTCTAGAGAAAAGAATTATTAAACTTTTAGAAAGATAAAATTCATATAAAATACTTAAATACATCTGTTAAAAAACTTATAGATCCAAACATAGGTAACCTACCCTTTATACAAACCAAGACACTCAGATAGATCGTAAAATCACCCTAAGGGGGGGGGGGGGTGGTGAATTAGGGGTGGATAAATTTTACCGATTATATTCAACTTAAAATATCTCTTTCCTTAAGTTGATTTAATCAGTACTATTATTTAATATATATAGGTATTTATAAAATCAACCTCACTACTTTAACCTTATTCTATATAGATAATATAAAGTAAAAAACATACATGTATTTTTTTAAGGTTTATCCTCAATATGAGAACCTACATTATTTTTGTCACATACATGACATATTTTAAAGGTAAATTTCATTTAATTTCCATTCATGCATTGTTTTGGGGGTTTCCCATGCTTTTGTGGAGGAATGAGCGAGTTTTCATGAATTCAGCCAAACCGTGAGCCCAATTCCAGATTTAAAAATAAATTTTGATTCCTTCATAAATCCTTCATTTTTCAATATTTTTCCTCCATTATAATTACTACTTGTCATACCTTGACCTATGAACACCAAAAAAGTAATTTGGACAATTTAGAAATCTATAAGCATGTTGGATTTTAGTTTTTATTTAATGGATTGGGCCTTCCCGAAAGCCCATTTTGTGCATTAAAAATAATTTTTAATTCTTCAATAACTCATCCTATTTTAAGTTTTTTCGGTGATTCCAACTCCCACCTAAGCCCACTTACCTAAGGCTCACGCATATTCTATCCTCCACTAGTTTGGAGCTAAATAGAATCGCGAAATTGGGAAAAACTTCTCTGGATTTAATAAATCTCCCATATTTGAATAGGTAAATTGATCCTTTCATAACTCCTTCCATTTTTACTCTTTTCCCCAATTATAGTTCCCACATGACCTCCTCATAATTTTTCAAATCACCCTTAAATTTTTAGCTATTTTAAAATTCATATTCTGGTGGATTTTGGGTCGTTTTCTTCAAGATTGTTTTCGATAAGTGTTTCTCTCTTAGATTCCTTCTTTCTACTTAGGGTTTCCTCCATCTTTAATAAATTTATATAGTGTCCAGAAGTTAGGGTTCATATTTATGGTTTGATTTGAGGTATTTTTGGTGAAATATTATGGTTTAGGGTTCGTTTTCACTTCCTTGTGGTGCGGCGAAGGTGCGGTTGAGGTTTCACACCAAGATTCAAGGGTTTTGACTCAAAAGGTAGGTGGTTCCATGTGTAAACATTTATTGATGAGTTAACTTTTTGTATTTACTCAATTTTCATATTCTTCATATTTTTTGTGTGGTGATAAAACTGTTTATGATTGATTTGGTTAATTGTTAAATTTTATAGTCGCTTTTTAACTTGAAATTGGGTGTTTTCATGTGTAACTCATGAGGTATTATTTGGATGTATTTTATAACTTATGGAATTGGTTTACTAAATATTTTTTGGACTGAAAATTCTGGTTTGGTAATGTATTAGTGTCATGTGGTCCTAAAAATAAGGTTTTTGAATAGTTTTGATGTGTAAAACATTGTTATACTTCTTGAGATCATTTTATGAAAATGTATGTTTTCATTTTTATCTTTTGTGGTGTTATTCAAGGTTATTTTATAACAATTTAATGTGGTTTTATAAATGTATTTAGGGATTCCAATTATATTTTGGATAGGAATTGGTATGGTTTTTGTCTTAAATGAGGGTTTTAAAATGGGTTTTGTGTGCAAGACATAGTTACACCCCTTGAGTTTGTTTTATGAAAATTGTGAATGTTTTGTTTGGTTAAAAAAAGTTGGTAAAAGGGTGTATATGTACTGTTTGGGGGTGTGTTCAACTATTATGGGTTTTTGAAAGGTAAGGTGGTTATTTAAGTTGTCAAATAATTTTTTAGAATGTTTTATAAAGTGATGAAATGTTTTTGAAAATGGAAAGAGATCTACAAAACATGGTTGTAAGCTATTTTGTGTGAGGGTGTTGTGAAAAATGAATTTTGTCGATGAAAGAGGTATTATATGATATTTTAGTGGGATTTTATGTGAGTTATAATGTATTGGAATAGTTTATAAATTTTTTTTAAATGATTTGTGGAAGTGTTAAAGAAATGTGAAAAGTGTTGTAGGCTATTTTGGCATGAGTCGGATTTCAAAATCAATTTGAATGAAAAGTGGACTTTTGTGACTTGTGTGGTATACATGTGGGATGTTTGGTGAATTTTTGATATTGAAATGGTATTTTCATGTGAAAAGTATATTTCTTGACTTGTTTAACTTGTTTGAGGACAAAGGAAAAACCCAGGTATCTAGGTGGGTGGACATGTACTAGTATGCTAGTGAATCCGTGGGGTTTGGCCTCAGTTTCACTTAGAAAGATTGACACTTACAACTCTAACTAAACTATGATTATGATGATTTGGGACCACTAGGTTATGTGTATGTTCCCTACTAGTGTATCATGCATGATAACCGATATTTGTGATGGTTACTCTCACCGAGATGCGAGGTACCTGTGACCCACAATGAGCTAGTGCCTAGGGGTTATTTCCTATTGCTTGTGATCATTAGATCCTTTATACTTACCGTCAGCATAAGGTATATTTGTCTGGAAAATTCAGTAGATTTTTAATTTATTTTAAAAGTGTTGATTCTTTAAATTATCCCACTTGAAAATTGATTTTTTTAAAGTTGCATCCTTTTGAAATTGTAACTAGAAATTATATGTTTTTGAAAACTTGCATGATTTTCATCTTTGAATGTTTATCACTTGGAATATCTTAATGGTGGTATCTTACTGGGAATTGGCTCACACCCTACTTACACCTTTGTGTGTAAGTAGACTTGGTTATTTTTTTGTCGCTGGTTGGGTACAATTTTTTAGTTCCAGTGGTTCAGGTTCCTAGCATGTCCTTGGTGGTGAAGTCTTAAGGATATGGCTTGAGGGAGGTGCCCCTTGCCATGAAGGTTCATGGGCTATTTACTTTTGGTTTTGTACCTTTGTTATAGTCTTATTGAGTTGTTTTAAAATATGTAATTCAGTTCTGAATTTTTTTAAAAGATTGTTTGGTTTGAAAAATCCAGATTCATTTTATTGGATTATTTTGTTGTTTTAAGTTTATAAACTTGGGTAAATCGCTCCCAATTATCATTTTATGATACCCAAGCACTTTTTGCAGCCCATGGGGATCATTAAATCCCTTAGGGCCTTGTAATGGGCTGGGTTTAGTGCCGGTTGTGGCGGCAAATAGATTCGGTTCGTGACAAAATGGTATCAGAGGAGGTTCACTCTATTTGGGTCATATAATATGGGGAACAGTTGGGTTAGTCTGGAGTTAGGATTTTTGGGAATTGGAATTCTGGTTAAGAGTAGTGTGGCTCATCACCACACCTCATGACAGGATTCAAGTCGCCAGGGGAAGTCGAAACTTTTCTGAGTCCTTTGGTTTTCTTGGTTTGATGATGATTAATGGAAATGAAAAGAGAGTTGGGTTAATGGTCTTAGTGATCTCACAGGGTCTGTAAAGCCATGTGAAGCCAGGGATATTTACCTCTATGATGGTGAAGTGATTGGAATATGGCCTCCAACCATATGTCCAAGTCACCCACTGAAACTAATTTCCTCTGGCATTGTCTTGTGTTGTTTATTTTTGAAATCTTGGAACTTTGGTTTTAAACTGACTTCGTTTTAAGAAGTATAAAGTTTTTGTGAAATAATTATCTAATAAAGAGGGAATGGTTAGATTTTCGAAAATTGAGAACTGAATTTTTTGAATTGTATTGGAATGGAAAATGGTGTGTTTGCACCTCTTTTGAAAGCATGAACTATGTCAAGGTTGGTTTTGAAAAAGTGTTTCCAATAGAGTTTTCTAAACTATTGAAAGGTGTTTTAATGGGATGAGATGTTTTGAAATTGATCTGAATAACTTGAAAGTGAGTTTTCATTGGAATGATTGCGCCTTTCTGAAAAGTTTTTTTAATGCGGTAATTTTTGTTCGATTTAATTGTTAGCAGTCTTGAGAAAAAGAAATTATTGGTTGATTTTTTTAGTTTTGAAAAGTGGAATGAGTTTTTATATTAAACATTGGTATTTTCATGAGTGACCACATGCATGGGGTTATATGGGATGGTGGATGGTTAATGGTATGACTGGATGAGTTTCAGGATGGATATGAGGAGGGTGCCCGGTTTGGCACAACAACATGCATGTGTGAGGACCATGGGATACCATTGGTGGATACACTAACTGCTGAACCGGTTATTTTTAAAATGATGATTTTAAAGGAAAAACATGATGTCTTGATGACTAGTTTGGGATGATGTGTATTATGTGTTTTGGAAAATGTTGACGTTGTGGGATATTTTGAGTCCAAGAACCCCTCCTATTTGAACTGTGTTTTGGGTTTGTGTTTGGTTGGTAATCTGCGCTGAAGGGCCGGTTAGTGGTTCTTCTAAGAAATGTTTTGGGACGCCTTTACGGTGGTTCCATTCATGTGTTTGGATCTGTTTTGTGGTATATCTTGACCAATGGTCCATCTTGGTTGGTTCCTTGTTGTTTTGGGATTTTTTATATGGTCCCTCTCCATGCATTGTTTATATCAGTCGCAATGGTCATGTTCGGTGACACCTTGTGATGTCATGTGCTCAATTGACCATAAAGGTGAAAGTTGTGCAATCCTCTGAGAGTCTCTATTATGTTGGGAGAATGTATCCCTTGTAAAAACTTCAAAATCTTCCATTTTAGAGAAAGGTGATAATAGGTGTTCTTTACTTCTACTGTTTCTCACCCGAAGAAACAAGGTGTGATGTGTGTGCATATTCTAAGCCCTTGTTTCAGTGAAATACCGGGTTAGGGTAAAGAGAGTTTGGAATGTGTTATGTCTTGGAAATCTTATCGGGGATTGCGGTGTAGTGGTTGGTTTCACCGAAGGAAGAATTATAATTCATGGGGTTTCTAAATCCTAACTGTGAGGACTAAGATGCTTCAATAATTGTGCTCCAACCATAGGTCTCAGAGAGAAGTTGGCTCGTAGTCAGGGGAAATCCCAGGGTCGTTTAAACCCTTGTACAAAGTCCTATCCTTAGTATGAAATATGGGAATAGTTAAAACCTCTGGTGTCTTCATGGTTGAGCACATAGTTTTTTCATGATTAGTAGTGTTCATGTGCTAGGAAGCCATGTAGAAAGAATGATCTTCACAGTTAGTGCACAGTTTCCCAAACCGTGTGGACTAACCCTGCGCCCTTCCCAAATCTTTAATTTTTTTGGGTCTTTCTGTGTTGGCCCATGCTGGTCGGTTAAGATGGTTGGTTCTTATGGTGGGGAGACCCACTATGATTCTCATGTATGTTCCTTCATAAACTTTTAATGGAATTCTACCCTTTTTACTAGAGAGTTCGTTTAGGCCTCCCCCTGTTAGTGTCCTGATTCTGTCTCGGAAAAATATTGGTTGTCTCTTATGGTGGGGTGCCTATTTGTGTTCCCCCATACCAAAAGATCATATTTATCCATAATATTGGCTTGGAATTAGGTAGTCTCATTCAGAACTATCTATCTACCAACATCTTTCTTGAGTAAAAGTTGGGATTGGAGAGTGCCCAATGGTTTAGTTAAAGTAAGTTAAGTGTAACCTTGTTCGAAGTTGTTGTTCGTTTGGATGAATTGCTGGAGTCTTGTTCGGATAGTGTATGAGGAGTTTTATTTTGGGATAAAGTATGAATGTGATTGATCATTTAATGAAATTAGGTTAAGTTTGGGTTGTGATATTAATCCTTCCTTAATTGATCATTGGTGGTGTTCTGGCCTTTGGGGGTGAAACCTGGCAAGGGAGTACCTCTTGGTTTCTCAGTGGGGTTTGGTTGTTGTTTTGGTCTTTCTGTGGCTTTATGGGGATGAAAAGTTTTCTTGATGGGTATAATTTTCACATAAATGACATATTGTAAAGGTTAATTTCATTTAATTTCTATTCATGCTTTGTTTTGGGGGTTTCCCAAGCTTTTATGGAGGAATGGATGAGTTTTCATGAATTGGGCCAAACCGTGAGCCCAATTCCAGATTTAAAAATAAATTTTTATTCTTTCATAACTCCTTCATTTTTCAACATTTTTCAACCATTAAAATTCCTACATGTCATAAATTGACCTATTAACACGAAAAAAGGAGTTTGGACCATTTATAAATATATAATCATGGTGGATTTTAGTTTTTATTTAAGGGATTGGGCCTGCCCGAAAGCCCATTTCCTGCATTAAAAATAATTTTTAATTATTTAATAAATCATTCTATTTTTATGTTTCTTCGGTGATTTCAACTCCCACTAGAGACCACTTACCTATGGAGCGCCCCCATTCTCTCCTCCCCCAGTGTGAAGCTCAATAGAATCATGAAATTGGGAGAAACTGCTCTGAATTTCAAAAATCGCCCAGATTTGAATAGGTAAATTGATCCTTTCATAACTACTTACATTTTTACTCTTTTTCCCCCATTCCAGTTCCTACATGACCTCCTAATCCTTTTTATAATCACCCATAAATTTTAATCTATTTTAAAATTCAGATTATGGTTGATTTTGGGTCGTTTTATTCAATGTTGTTTTTGGTAAGTGTTTTTCTCTTAGATTCCTTCCTTCTCCTTAGGGTTTCCTCCCTCTTTCATAAATTTATAGAGTGTCAAAAAGTTATGGTTCATAACTAGGGTTTTATTTGAGGTATTTTTGGTGAAATATTATGTTTTAGGGTTTTTTTTCAATTCCTTATGGTGCGGAGGAGGTGCGGTTGAGGTTTCACACCGAGATTCAAGGGTTTTGACTCAAAAGGTAGGTGGTTCCATGTGTAGACATTTATTGATGAGTTATATTGCTGTATTTACTAAATTTTCATATTATTCATATGTTTGTTGTGGTATGAAAACTATTTATGATTGTTTTGGTTAAGTGTTAAATTTTATAGTTTCTTTTTAACTTGAAATTGGGTGTTTTCATGTGTAAATCATGGGGTATTATTTGGATGTATTTGATAACTTATGGAATTGGTTTAATAAATCTTGTTTGGACTGAAAATTATGTTTTGGTAAGTTATTAGTGTCATTTGGTCCTAAAAATAAGGTTTTTGAATAGGTTTTATGTGTAAAACATTGTTATACTTGTTGAGATCATTTTATGAAAATGTATGTTTTCATTTGTATCTTTTGTGGTATTATTCAATGTTATTTTATAACACTTGAATATGGTTTTATAAATGTATCTAGGGATACAAATTCTGTTTTGGATATGAATTGGTATGGTTTTGGTCTTAAATGGGGGTTTTGAAATGAGTTTTGTGTGCAATACATAGTTACACTCCTTGAGTTTGTTTTATGAAAAGTGTGAATGTTTTGTTTGGTTAAACAAAGTGGGTAAAAGGGTGTATATGTACTGTTTGGGGGTATGTTCACCTAATATTATTTTTTGAAAGGTAATTTGGTTATTTAAGATGTAAAATAATTTTTTATAATGTTTTATAAAGTGCTAAAATGTTTTTGAAAATGGAAAGAGAGCTGCAAAACATGGTTGTAAGCTATTTTGTGTGAGTGTGTTGTAAAAAATGAATTTTTTTGATGTAAGAGGCATTATATGATATTTGAGTGGGCTGTTATGTGAGTTATAATGTCTTGTAATGGTTTATAAATTTTTTTAAAGGATTTGTGGAAGTGTTAAAGAAATGTGAAAAGTGTGTGGGCTATTTTGGTGTGGGTCAGATTTCAAAATCAATTTGAATGAAAAGTGGAGTTTTGTGACTTGTGTGGTATAAATGTGGTATATTTGGTGAATTTTTGATATGGAAATGGTATTTTCAAGTGAAAAGTATATTTCTTGACTTGTTGAACTTGTTTGATCACAAAGGGAAAACCCGGGTATCTAGGTGGGTGGATGTGTACTAGTATGCTGGTGAATCCGTGGGGTTTGACCTCAGTTTCACTGAGCAAGATTGACACTTAAAACTCTAAATAAACTATGATGATTATGATTTGGGACCACTAGGTTATGGGTATGTTCCCTACTAGTGGTTCGTGGACGAGAACAGATATTTGTGATGGTTACTCTTACCGAGATGCGAGGTACCTGGGACCCACAATGAGCCAGTGCCTAGGGGTTATTTCCTATTTCTTATGCTCATTAGATCCTTTATACTTACTGTCAACATACGGTATATTTGGTTGGAAAATTAAGTAGCTTTGGAATTTATTTTAAAAGTGTTGATTCTTTAAATTATCCCACTTGAAAACTGATTTTTTTTAAGTTTCATCTTTTAGAAATTGTAACTAGAAATTACATGTTTTTAAAAACTTGCATGCTTTTCATCTTTGAATGTTTATCACATAGAATCTCTTAGTGGTGGTATCCTACTGGGCATTGGATCACACCCTACTTACACATTTTTGTGTAAGAAGACTTGGTTTTTTTTGTTGTCGCAGGTTGTGTACAATTTTTTAGTTCCAGTGGTTCGGGTTTCTAACAGGTACTTGGTGGTGAAGTCTTGTGGAGGTGGCTTGAGGGCGGTGCCCCTTGACATGAGGATTCATGGGATGTTTCCTTTTGGTTTTGTACCTTTGTTATAGTCTTATTGAGTTGTTTTAAAATATGTAATTCATTTCTGAATTTTTTTAAAAGATTGTTTGGTTTGAAAAATCCAGATTCGTTTTATTGGATTATTTTGTTCTTTTCAGTTTATAAACTCGGGTAAATCATTACCAATTCTCATTTTATGATATCTGGGAACTTGTGCCAGCCTGTGGGGATTGGAAACACTCTTCAGGCCTTGTCACAGGCTAGGTTTGGTGTCAGTTTTGGCGGCGAACAGATTCGGTTCGTGACACTTTTCATGGAGACTCCCATCAGTCCATAGATTGTTTCACTTATATATCAAGTAAATACAATGAGAAAAATCTTATTAGGTTAATTATATCTCCCAATAGGTAATTATACTAACTCTATTCAGTTACAAAGTTATCTTATATCACTGAGAAAACATGAGATAAAACATGTATGCATTTCACAAAAAAAGTTTCTAGAAAATTCTCTATCAGATGTCTCCATTCGATAAATCCTTTTATAGAGTGATTTGTGTTTGTCCAGTTTGAATCCATCTGATGTGCTTAAATATATATTATGTGTGTGTCAATCTAGTTCACTTAAATATATTTTGGTTGTGTTCTATTCAGTACCCCTATAAACTCTATGACTTTAACCAATGTTCCTTAACATAAATTTCATATGTACGATGCCTATGATCAATAAAATTTTTCCATTAAACCTATGGCCATAAATCCTATGCCCATAATCTCTATCCAGAATATCTATATGGTACCTCTTACCATAATAACTATATTTGATTTAATTCTTCTTCAACCAAGATTTTTCTTGGTTGGAAACTCAACTTACTCTGAAAACATCAGCACTTTTCCTCTTCATTCATATGAGCAATGTTCTTCATCATTACCATACAAAAAATACAACCCTTTATATAATAAATCACTCGTGAGAAAATAAGGGATTTAAAATATATTTTCCTGCACAACCAAAACTCAAATTTTAAACTTCCCTCTCATCTCAATTTCACCAGATGCCTCTATAATATTCTAGAACATTCTTGAATCTTATTATAAACACAATGCCAACTTTATTTCTTCGAACATCCTTAAACATAATGTTAATGAAATTATTCAAACTTATTAAACCATTTAAATATAAAAAAACATTGATATAATAGATTCAACATCATCAAACTAGAGGTTATTTACAAAGTTTTTATGAAAATATCCTAATAACTTCATCCAGTACATGTTTTTATAGTGTGTTTTAAAAGAGATTATCTTTATAGTACCTTCATACATCTCCGTCTGGTGGACCCAAAATTTTTTATCATACTTTTTCTATTTTATGTGTTGACATGTATTTTTCTAGGACATAGTTCACAAAAATATATATAGTACATCTTCATAGAATCAACCATCTTATGACATTGTGTTTCTTTATCTAACGATCATATTTCTAATGGAACTTTATACGATTAACTCGACTTATTCAGAATGTCTCTCTAACCATCTCCATCCGATCAAACTCAACACCTGTCCTCCTGATGACATTGTAATGATCTATAAGAACTATTATTTTCATGTAGGAAAAAACATATCTATTACAAAAAACATGGTTTGATGGATCTTCATATGATGGACTTGATTTAGAAACCTTTATACAATAACATACTCCATGGATTCATTAGTTATTTATTTGTACTATGTAAATCTTAAACATTTTAATAATTTAACCTGTGTCTTTGTATACCCTATCCATCTAGAAACATCATATAGACTTAAAAATTTGTATATCTTGTAACAAAATATTAAATTACTTGGAAACTTTAATAAAACCATATGTATGGTAGAATCATTCCATTGGACTTCAACCCTATCTATCTGATCACTATTGCAATCATCACCACACCATAGTTTGAACTTTTTAAATCAGCAACATAAACCTTTTATATCGAAATTTGACTTTATCCACTTTGTAAAAACTCATACAAACATAAAAAAACTAACTTATTGAAACTCTTTATCTAGTAACATCACCACTATTCTATCCAATAACATTGTTTACATTGTATCATGAACATTTTACAAATACTTCCTCAAAACTTAGACGCTAGTCTTTAAATTTCATTTGATGAAATTAGTCCAATGATCTACATGTGATAGCCACGATCCATTATGATCATTGTCTAATCACATTAGTCCAATGAATTTTGTCTAGTATCCTTGATATATCCCTTTGGACTCATCTTGGATCATGAGAATATTTATGATGTTAGGAAATTTAAAGATCATCACAACATCACTAGACTTAATAAGGAAAATTTATTATCCTTATTTTGTAAATAGTTAGTAAATTTTTCTAATCTTTATTAAGAACTCATAAGGAAAATTATTATATTTTATAAGGAAATTTTATTATGGTTCTACAGTAACTCATAATTCACTATTTTAAATCTAATGGTTTTACCTTTGGGCTTACTTCCTCCACTAAACTTATTCAATATACTTAAATAACAGTACTTAGTTCTTCAAATCCAATTATTATAGAGAGTTATTCTACATCCTACAGACATTCTCATGTATCTTTTAGTAGCACCATCTAATAGAATTTCCTTAGGAAACTTTACCTTTAATATCCTTATTGAACTTATGAATTTTTTCCTAAGGAACATTTCTTTATAGACTTTACAATAACCTATTAAAAATATATAAAATAAAAAAACATTATCATTAAATTTGAACATTAGTTATACATGAAGTGTGAGTAACTTATGTTATCTCTACTTATTTTAAGATCAAAATAACCAAGTAATGAAATTGTTTTTTATTTGACTCCATTGATCAAATATATAAAATTGATACAATATTTAGGTGTTATAGTTTATAATTTTAATTTAAATAAAGAGTTAACATTGAGATTCATATTGTTCCGAAGAAGGTAAAACACCTTCCACATTAACAAGTGATTAACAATTTGAGAAATTTAAGGATAATGTCTTTGTTTTTTGTAAATCCTTTTAAAAAAACCTTATGAAAATGGGTTATAGAAATAGATATATTTTATCGAATTACCTTATTAAATTTTTTTGTATGTTAAAAAATTTCTTGATTCCATGCATGTTGAAAAAAGTCATGTGATAATTTCATGAATCATTGCTAGATACACCAAAAAAAAAACAAAATATTACATTAAGTCTAGATTGGGTAAGATTGATATGGGGATATGGTAAGATTTAGTTCTAGTTAAGGGTGAAATATATAATTATCTTCCTCTAGTGGATTAAATTATTTATAGGCAAGAGATATTTCATTTTTTCAACTTCCTTCATGGTTTAAAGGTTCTCAAGGTATATTTATCAAATTTTAAGAATATTTTATTGATGACTTATTTTAATTTAAAGAGATTAATATCACATGACTGTCATGTTTTTATGCAAGATTTAGTACCCATGGCCTTATGTTTCATTATACTTAATTTTTTTGATACAAACTAACTAGAAATTGATTCTTTTTTAAAGTTATATATAAAATTATATAAGGTTGATGAAGTTTCAACTATGTAAAAGGAAATTTCTATCATGTTATGTGAATTAGAGAGGTCCTTCGCACCTCAATTTTTTGATATAATGGTTTACTTGATGGTTCATGTGGTTTGATAGATCCATATATGTAGTCATATATATTATAGATCAATGAAACCCATTAAATGGAATATAAATATTTTGAAATGGTATATTAAAAATCAATATATGAAAAATGGTTTTATTGTAGAGTGAAATATTAGTAAGGGTGGGGTGTTTAATTCTATACTGACTACTGGTTCAATTTAGATAACACTGTTCTCTTAAAATCTCATCACATCAGGCACATGATGGGTAAAGGAATTTCTAGAAGCTATTTTGTCATAGTTATCATTATAGAGTGGGAGAAGAACCACCTTTACATTTTTATATAATAGTATAGAGTTTGAAATATATTTTTAAAATCAAAAATTAATTCATAGGTATTTGAATCCATTAAGGGATTAAATATGGATATTAAATACATAAAATCAAAATTTTTTAAGAAAACTTTGGGAATATATATTTTTTGGATTTATTTGAAATCTAATTTTAATATCATAACAATTTCCTTGGATATTCAAAAGATCAATTGTACATGTATTATCTTATAACAATTATTTAATTAATAGTTAAACATTTTTTACAAATGGAACATGATAAATGTATTACAATGAAAAAAATTAGGCCCACTCTTGTAGTAGAAGTGATTCATGTGTATGGTATTAAGGGAAAAATCCAATTTACAAGAATATGTCATACTTTCTCATTATAAATAAAATATGGGAGTTGGTATATAATAATTCAATGTTCTGATTTTTTGATGCAAATGGGTTGATAACATGAGTCCATTTAAAATCAATAAATTGGAATTCCTGAAAGTGAATTTTAGTACGAAAGGGTACAAGGATAAACCATTCACCATTCCAAAATAGTTATTACAAGTATTTTATGACTTATATCCTATAAACACTAATTTATGATGTGTTTCTATGATAAACTAAAACAGCTATAAGATGAAATCAAAATTCCATTAAAGATGAACCTTTATTTGGGATGGAATAATAATTTCATAATGGTTCCAATTTAGAAGGTTTATTATATGTAAGAGGGGAAAATAAGGATGTTATTGAGATACATAATAGAGGGACCAAATACCTTTATCCTTTAGAGAAACAATATATTTTAAAGAACATTTCAAATGTATCTGATTGGTTTTTTTATATACAACGTGTTTCCTTTTAATGTTTTCTGTTCACTAATAAATATACATAATCTAAATTAAATATTTTATTAGTTGTGAAGATAATGTATTATATAACTAAATATTCTACCAATATCGAGGAACAATATCATGGTAATTTTGAAATTGAGAAAATGTTAGATGTTGGATAACACTCTATAGGCGAGAAAAATCTTTAAGGTGAGGAAGTGGGGGAAAGATATAAGGTTAAAAAGATATAAGAGAGTCATATCACAATAGGGTTTGTAAAAATTATTAAAGTGATAATTAAAGTTAAAAAATTTATGGTTGGAACTAATGTACATGTCTACCTATTAATCAAAAAATGTCCATTTTATTTAGTTACATTTGGTTTGATTGGTATCGATACATGGAACAATGTTGTGCATGAATTAAAGGTAATAATTTGAGAATAAATTAGGGTAAAATTATTATTTTATTTATCTATTTTAATAAAAAATAAAATAATGAAATATTGATATACTATTCATTATCCCTTATAGAGTACACTTATATTAGAAAAATTATAAGATTAAATTCATACTGAGGGTTACTATAAACACTCATAGATAATTACAAACAAATACGATGAAACATAATCTTAGGGATATTGAGGGAAAGTAAAACCACAAACACTAAATATACACACACACATCATAAAATAAGAAACCTAGTATACTTTTATTGAAATTTCATAGGAGGAATAATTTAAGGTACATTGTAATTGGAATTATTTTATTTGAAATTACTTGTATTAATCACATTGATTAATAATTTTTAATTTATAAAAATAAAATAAGCATAGAAAATAAACAACATGCATCAAAACTACCATACCCTTGTGATATTGAAAGGATTAGGTATGCATCAATTGAGAAAAATGGTATGAATTTTAAATATACTATAAAAATTTCATGTGATATGAATTAACAATATAATTATATTCATTTTTATATGTAGGTTGATGAGTTGAAATCTCAAGAAACTTATATCCTATATAATGTTATATGGAATGAGTCTTATATAAATAAAAAGGAAAAAATTGTATATAAAACACATAAAATGTATGAGAATTGTATATAAGTATAACATGATAGATTTTTTTTATTTTAAATAATATTAATTAATAATGAATAATTATTTTTTTATATTTTTTATAGTTTATGCATAATAATAATCATCAACTATAATTGATAAAAAAATAACTTCATTAGATTTAAAGAGTTTAGAATAATATGACAATTCTAGAGGTGAATGTTCTAAATTGTCACCATAAGAATTCTTTGAGAAAAAAAAGGCATAGGTGGATATAGATGATAAAATTAAAAATATTAAGACACTGATAAATACTATAATAGAAAAATTTACCAGCTAGGATGATGTGATAAAAAATTTATTCAAAGGGATCTATGAGAAGAATCAATACAACCACAACTATAATGCAGATGAAAAAACACCCCTAGTTTTGAGGCTAGATATTCCCCTTAAATTATTAACTTATGAGAAAAAATTATCATATAATGCATATATATTACATTATTATACGTGAATATTCATTACATATCAGAACTAATCATACTCTAGAACATATAGGTTTAGTATCTTTTGAGATTTAACACATAAAAAATTTATTTTATAAATATTTTTCAGTATTTACCACCAATATTCTTCACACATGATACCCTTCTAGACACATCACACACAATAATCTTCCTTATAACCCAGGGAATGAAATCATACGAAATGGGTGAGGTCAGATGCCCAGTAAGGGTAAACATAAGAGATTCCAATCAAAGATAATAAATTAACATAAGATGAACAAGTGGGTATGATAACATAATTAATGTTCTTTAACTTAACATAAATCATACCCAATAAAACCTATATAATAAATCAAGAGTAATGATATAAGGATTAAATATAATATAATATATTAGTCATAGGATTATGGGAACATGAGTCAATAATCATGAACCATGGAAACAAATCATAGGAATATTTCAAAAGAATGTGGAATATAAATAATAATAGAAAATAATTTCTTTTGTCAAGTATCTCTACAAAAAACATATAAATATAGTGTATGGAGTCCCATAGTGGATTCAATTTACATCCTATTCCTATAAACATAGAATAAAATGTATCATAGTGGATTGGGTTCACTCTCTATTCTCGCATGAGTCATATCATTAGATATAAGGTTGTACCCAAATGAATTGAAGGGATATATAATTTGATGATCACTCTTCACAAAATAAAAAACTAATGTATCCATGCCACCTGAAAACATTCATAATTCTATATTAGATTGATTTAATCATGGAAAAGAAATGTGTTTTAGTAAAATATCCACAAGACATGATAAAAAGACATATAAATAGAAATTTTGTATAATATAATTAGATCATATCCCTAGTGAATCATAAGAAACATTAAATGATGTTGACTGAGCTGAAAAAAATTTATAAAAGCATTAGAAACTTTATTTGAAAATAAGAAGATATATCCTTTAATTTTTGATAAAATTTACTTTTAAAAGGAAATAATTTACAAAATAATTTGATTAAATTTAATTAAGAAAAATATTAAAACTTGTAATGTAATATTCATAGCGAAAACTGAAGAAGATAGTGAGAAAATGAAATAATGTCGAAAACAATAAAATAATATTACTTTCACACTTTTTTAAAGAAACTCAAAGTCAATAGAAAATGAACTTAAGTAATCATATAATTATAGAGAAGGAATATCATAAAATAAATAATATAGAAAAGAATAATAATTAAATAGATGAGGTTTTAGATTGAAAGAACATTCAATTTCACCCAAAAAATTATACATAGGCAATCTCAATTTCAAAGTGAGATTAAAAAATAAACTCTTACCTTTACTCCTGAAATCCTTGAAAGAACTTTAGACTAATGTATAATAAACATAACTATCTCAATTAATTATTTTATAACCTTATTAATATTTATTTTACTTAATAACATTATTTTATTTTTTCCTTATTACTCATATATTAATTGTTTATTTTCTAAAATTAATATTCAAGTGTAAATTGTTCTGTTCTTCCAAGAATGATTTATTTTAGAGGTTAAAATCTTTAATATTTGATCATTTGTTAATCACATAAATAATTTTATAAATATTTACTTTGTGTTTTTAATATAGTTATAGATTTCTATTGTCATTTCATTACACTTATGGCGACCGTTCTTATAGAACATCTACAAATCTATTTTTTCAGTGATTATTGAATTTAAAAAGGAATTGAATTAATTAGTGAATATACATTAGAATATGATAAAAATATATTTATGAAAAAATATTAAATTAATAATTATTACATTATATTACCAATATTTATGTTTTTTAGACATTTATGATATAAAAATTATAACATAATTCATGAGGTGGTAAAATCAAAACAAACAAGAACATGATATAATGACTGAATGAGTAAAAAATGTCATTGTATAAAAATAATATCACTTTTATTAAAGATTAATGACCTATAAAATTTTTTATTAATGTAATAAATTATATTTTAGTGGTGATGAATGAAGAAGATAATGATGAATGATTAAGGATATGATATCACTTATGTCAAAGGCTTGAATCTCCTCATAAAGAGACTCTTGAAAAAGAAATATTTGAGACTCATTCATATGAGAATATTTTCAAAAATGTGGAAGATCCTTGTTATGAATATGATTTGGGTTAGTATTTAAGAAGAAACTGAAGTAAATGTGTGGGTTAAAGTGGTGAGAGTAGGGATTTTTATATATAAAATAGGGAGTGGTATTTTAGAATAAAGTATTGATTATTTTATTATTTAGGGAAAATACTATAAATAATGTTGATTCTTATGACATTTATGCTTTTATGATTAAAAAAATTGGTTTACTTGACATTTAATCCAATCCAAAATTGAATGGAATCTTCAAAAAACTTAATTAAAGGTAAAGAATTTCAAATAGTTTTTATTAGAATAAAATATAACTTATCTTCCAAAATTTAAATATATGTTTATAAATTCAACCTTATAATTTAAAATGAATTATATTACTAATTTAATCCATTTTAACTATATAATTTTTCCCATAAAATTTTAATTCATATTATATCTTGATAATGCCATAAAATTTATAGTTATTTGGAAAAACTATATTTTTACTATTAAATGAAAACATAAAATATAATGAAAAAAATATTTTTTATAGAAAAATGAATTTATAAGCTTTAAGTGTTATTAATTTTATTTCATATCAATTAACTATTAAAAGGGTGTTAATATATTAATTTATAAATTGAAAGAATAAATTTTATCATAATTATATTTTAAAAGTGTTAAATTTAATTTATTAGGATTAAATATAAAACATATAGAATAAATAATTCTTTGAAAAATATCTCTTTTTAACATTAAATGATTTTAATTGCATCCCATTAAAATAAATTATTTATTTTTTAGCCATTTTATTTTATCAATTTATAGGTATTCAAATATTTCATTGAATTTTTTAATCAAATCAAATCCTAAAAAATACATATTTATAAATACATCATATAAACATCAAATTATATATTTTATATTATGTTTTAATATGAGTTTTTTTATAGGTCAATGTGTGTTTATCATCAAATCTATGATGTGATAAAAAGTAAATGACCACTTGAAAACTATGGATTTTTATGACTTGCTAAATGTTAGCATATATATAATAATAGTTCACTATCAAATCACATATCATAGAAAAGTACTTATATTTCTCAATTTTTTTAGTGTATTAAACAAAGAAATCATATATATTATAGTAATTAAAACCATAGAACTTTAAAAGATATTATATTCCATCTCAAAACTATTAACCCAAAATAGATATTTCCAAAAGTAATTCCAATTTCATTTAAGATATTTATATACCATTTGTTTATCTATAATTTTCTACAAATATCTGGTTTATCAAAAATTTTCATATTCAAAAGAGGAAATAGATCTGTTTCAGAATAAATGGGATGCTTACATAATGTTAGGATGTTTATAGAAAACCTAAACGAGTTGTTTTATGTCATTATTGGTGAAATTTTTTAGCTATATATTATTATAATATTGTCATATGACCCAAAATATTAAATTAATTATATAATTAAAAATAATACTGTTAACTGAAAAGGGTACACCAACCAGTAAGCTATGATATTTTCAATTACTATTTGGTAGTTTTATCAATTTTAACCACCACACTCAGAGATATGAATTCATTTTTGTATGACTACATAATGTTTTAAAATTAGTTTTCAACATAAATGATTTAATATGAAAAAGAGATATGATAATAAATAAAATAACTCATGTTTCTTGGTGTGGTGGTTGTAGTTGATAAAAACTACAATATAATTACTAACATTCTTATACTAATATGATTGGTTTAGAATATCTACCATAAATTTATATATGAAGTTTTTAAATAAATTATGCTTCTAATTTTTATGAACTAGTGTTATTATAATTTTAATGGAGTATTTTTTCATTTCAATTTTTAAATTTTATTTATACAGTTTCCAGGTAAGTTGATGTTTTCTTTATATTTTCATGTTCAATATTTATTATTGAAATTATATTTATCTCTAGTTTTTTTTTATTTTAGTTTCATGTATTTAAAGTGTGAGTTATTTATTTAAAAATGAAATTTTAGTTCAAACCAAGCATCATAGAGTGAAAATTAACAATACATTTTTGGATTATCATGATACTTTAGGAAAATAATTTGTGGTTCAATTGTGAACTATATGAATTATCCATAAATCAATTCGACACACAATTTGGATGATATGTCTGAAAGTGTTTGTTTTTAGTTTTAAAGTGACATTTTTAGTTTAAAATTCATGTTACAAACTAAAAACCATGAAAAAATTATCAGATTATAATGATAAATTAAGAAAACCATTCCTTATTCAGTTGTGACTTGTAGAAATTTAACTCAAACAAATCTAACACATGATGCTTTTGGTATTATCATAAGTTTGTATTTTTTTTAAAGGTGAATTTTTAGTTTAAAATACATATCACATACTCAAAACCATTAAAACATGATCATATTGTCCTGATACTTTAGTAAAAATATCCACAATTCATATTTGATCTATAATTATTAACCTCATGTAAATCTAACACATAGTGTGTTTTTATGACTGCAAGTGTGTGTTTTCAGTTAAAAAGTTAAAATTTAGTAAAAAACACTTTACTTATACTCAAAATCAAGTAAACATTCTCAAAGTATCATGATAAATTGTGAAAATGAGGCATGGTTTATTTTTTATCTGTAGGAATTAACCACATATCGATCTGAAAAATGTTGTAGTTGGTATGACTAAAAGTGAATGTGTTCAATTTAAAAGTATATTTTAGTTAAAAACTCGTATCACAAACTCAAAACCAATAATTGTTTTTGTATTTTACTGATAATTTATAAAGACTATGGGTGAATCATTTTTGACCCATGGTAGTTAACATCACATCAATCCAACACATGCTGGGGATGATATGACTGAAAGTGCTTGTTTACATTTAAAAGATACATTTAATTTAAAATACTCATCACAAAATATAAAATAAGAATGAATAGTTATATTGTTATGATAATTTATTATAAAATTACAAGGTTCATTTTTGACCTATAGGATTGAGCTTCATCTCAATATGACACACAATGTGAATGGTATGACTAAAAGTGTGCATTTTTAGTTTAAAAGTGACATTTTAGTTCAAAACGCACATCAAATACTCAAAAATGAGAAAATGCTACCATTTATTTATGATAATTTAAGAAAATGATCCTTGATTAATTTTTGACCTATGATAATCATCCTTACATCAATTAAAACAATGGTGTGGCTGATATGAATAAAAGTGTGTTTTTCCCAAACACACGTCACACACTCAAAACCAAGAAAATAGAATCAAATTTTCACAATAATTTTGGAAGATGATATTTAGTTCATTTTTACATGTAATAATTAACCAATCATCAATATGATCCATGGTGTGAATGGTATGACCAATTTCATGTTTTTAATTTATAGTTATATTCTAGTTAAAAACAGATGAGTCACATTCTAAAAAATAGGAAAAATAACTCTAATTTCTATGAGAGTAAAAGGAAAATCCCATGACTCATTTGTGACATGTCTTGATAAAAATAACAATAATCTGAAAAATGGTGTGGCTGGTATGAATGAAATTGCATGCTTTTAGTTTAAAAGTGATATATTTTAGTTCAAGACATACGGCACATACTTAGATGGTTATGATACATTGTAATGTGTTTTATCTATGTATTATGTTATCCATTATATATATATATATATATTATTTATACATTATTTTATAATTTAGTTTTATTTATTTATTTATTTATTTATTATAAAATAAAAATTATTTTTATAACATGAAAACTCTTCTTTTATATGGGGTTGGGTTGGTCTCCTACGAGTTGTCTTAATTATTTTTTAGTTTTTTTGGAAATTATAATTTTTTTATAAAATATTGTATATATCAAATGTAATTGTAATGTATTTTAATGTTTAAATATATATTTATTTTGTATTCAAATGTTTCAATGTAAATATATTGTTTATTATATAAAAATATTTGAATTTTCATAATATAAATTTTGTCCTTAGACTGATATCAGCTACATAAATGTGATATTCATGTAGAGTCACAATGTATCAACTAACATATCTTTTATTAGTATTAAAACTAGTGTTGAAAAAGGCCTTTTTTATGAGTACTAAACACAACGCATATAAAAATGGGTTTTTATCATTGATCGTTTAAATATTGATAATGATGTTCATTTTACACACATTGTTTTCAGTGGTAGAAGACAAATTTTAATAATAGTTTGCTGATAAAGGCCTTGTTCATAGTATATCCACTTAGAAAGTAGGCATGTATTTTTTTTATTGAGAAAAATATCCATTATTCTGGTTTTTATGTATGTATATATATATTAATACAAAATCGATGTTTTTTAGATATTTTTCATATAATTCATAGAACTATCCCTTCATTATAACATAAAATGACATCTTCTCCTCTATCATCCTATTAGTGTGATGCATGGTGTTGCTGAGTTAATTTAGTCCTAATAAAAAATATATACTATAGGGTATTATAGAGGCAAATATTTTAATATAGTTGATAACAAATGTTAGAGGAATTAAAATAGGCTCGAATGGGTGGATTTAATAAAAGGTAATAAAAACTTTGATGTGTAGTTATGTTTGTAATCAATGGAAGATAAGTTAGTGAAATTGAATTGTGGAAAAATTCATTAAACATCATTGAATTTTCCAATGAAATCATTGAATCCTTTAGATTATCTTAAAGAAGTTAACTATAAATGTGATTCATCACGATGGATTGAATATGAGTGAATAAAAAATAAGATTAGATGAGTAGTTGATGATAACCATCAAAGGATCAAAGGATAACATTTTCCATTGAATTAAGGTCGATGAAAAAAGAATTCCACTTCCTTATTTAATTTTTAATGTAATTAGCATTATTTTTTTATTCATAGATGATAGTAAAAACATAACAAATAAGAGAAATAATAATCATAAAGGATAAAGGGATTTAATTATTAAATTATTAAAATTCCTACTTTCAAAGTTATCAAAAATGAAAATAGTGGAATATGGGTTGTCAATTAAATATTGAAAAATTTATTAATTATAGAATTTCTAAATATGATAAAATTATCTTTATATGTGATTTCTTTCTTTAACAGTGGTTTATAATTATTTTTCTTATTAATTTATATATTATTCATGTTAGAGATTATTGTTTTTATTGAAATTTGATGATTATGTGATATTTTTTAGTGTTCCCAATTTGAATTTTATTGTTTGAATTAGTGAAAACCCACAGGAAACCTTTATGATAAAAATGTATAGAAACAATGAAATTTCACAAGACTTGGGACAATTTGACTTTGAGATCATGTCACTTATTATAATTGAAAATTCAAGTGATGAAGATGGATGTTGGGAAAATTGGTTGAGAGTTGAAAATGTTATCCCACTTTGGAATGTGGCTATCCCAAATTTTGATTATAGAAGACTCTAGGTAGTAAGTTATAAGGGGTGGTTTATAGTTTCACAATTTTTTGTTTCCTTAATACTAGGGTTGTTCTAAATTTTTTATGGGGTTATGCACCGTTCTGTCTTCATCTTTTCTCCATCAATAAATATTCAATATTTATGAAATATCTTAGAGTCTTTGCACATGTGGTTCAGACAATATAATTTAATTTTAGCTAGCCTCTAGAATTTAGTATTTTATAATTCTTGGAGGAAAAATTCCAAATTTATAGGGATATAGAAACAAACCACAACATTTAGTCCACTAGTACACACTATGCTAGAGGAATTAAATGCTGTGAAATTTTCAGTTTTGAGTGTATTTTTCATCATCTAATCAGAGTACATAAATCAAATAAGAAAATAGTCCATCCTATGAATTTTTATATATAGTCATGATTGTGTTATTATCTTCTTCATTAATTTCCATTTTAAATATGTTGGGAATTTTGAGAATCATAACTCTATATAATTAATGAGAGGGTTTAAGTGAGGTTTTCATAGAAGACATGTGGTCAAAGGTCCCCTAATGAAAAACTATATTTCTAGTGTAGGTATCCCATCTTTATTATAGAGGTGATATTTCCTCGCGTGTCAAGGAACATGTATTATATTTTTTAATAGAGGGTTTGGTACTCCCATAGAGACATAATCATGATAATGCATGGGTCCCTATATGATAAATAGAGTTCTAGTACTACCCCAAGTATTAGGGAGGGGTCCTCCATCAATGGAGTCCGTACTCCCTATATCAACTTCCATTTACCTCAATGTGGCATGGGTCCTTAATTGGAGCCATTACTCCAATGATTGATATAATTTTCCCATGATGTGGTGTGAGTCCCCAACTATGGATTCAAAAAGGTGGCATTGGATATATGAAACTTAAGTAGTTTATAAACTACAGTCCTTACAATATTATGCTTATCTCAGGTCACTCATGAATTATGATATTTTTTGTGATGAGTTTTTTTGGAACCAATGGATAGTTTTAGTGATATTGGAAACTTGGAAGGAGAATGATTGTGTTTTTCATTAACAAATAATGAATATTTTCTGGTCATGATGATGAGTGGCTTGATATGAGGTTAAGTATATTTAAAGAGGGTTGGATAGAGATTGAATATAAAATTTGTGAATGATAAACCCACCACACCATGGTTTTACTGGATCTTCTATGATGCTAGTTATTTATTGGATAAAATTATAAAAATCATGAGATGTTGAAACAAGGAGATGATAGAGACCATGCCCTGGAGGATTATTTAATAGAATTTCAAAATCCCTATACAAAACATGGAGACACAAAATAGGTGTTTTGAGGGCTATTATATATAGAGAATATGTGTAATTGAAATGGGAAACTGTAGAGTATCCACTCTATAGAACAAGAAATTTTGGATATAATGATTTTTTTAGTTGAACTTGAAATGAAATTTTCAGTATAGAGGGAGTCATTTTAGTGTTTTTTGTATAGAATTTTGATATCATGGATAACACTATACCACACTGTGGTAATTTCTTTTGTGGTCAAATGTGAAATTTAAGATGGCTAAAAATATTGGGATATGTGAGTTGTTATACTATGATGCTCATAGTATATAGATGAGTTGGAAACCCGAAATAAGAATTTTGGGGGAACCATATTGTGGTAGATTAGGTTCTTAAGAATGTTATATAATCGGTTTTATCTAGATGTTGGTAGTCAAAGGTGGTTAATTGGGGGTTTAATTCATTCAAAAAGGAATAATTTGAAGACCAATTTAGTGGACGATTGGTGGAAAACTCAAGGAGAATGATTTTTAGATTTTAATCCTTGATGAGAATAAAAAAAGGATAAGTGAGAGACTTGAGTCTGTGTGAGGAATTTCATTGAAGAATATGATATAAATATGGAATAGAAGAATATTAATATCACCCTTACTAATTAAATGTTTATCTTTATGAAAAATTAATGCAATCTATCACAACACTACACATTCTTATATTTCTTTTCTAAAATCAGTGAACAAAGAGAAAATATGAGGGAGTAACCCTAAGAATGATAGTTTTTAATTATTAAAACTTTGTAAAATCTTTAGTGAGTAGTGTTATTTCTAGGCATGTTTGCACATCATTGATGTATACTCCTTGGATTATCTATATGTGGTGAACTAAGTAAAATCTTACTGTCACTGTATTTTTTTATCTTATGAATATTGTGATTGTTTTAGGATTGATAGGTTAATTTTTTTATAACATGAGAATGATATCTAGTGCAAGACAAGAATAATTTAACACTTTAATTCATCCCTCCTATTAGGGTTTATTGTGATTATGGTTCCAATAATTGTTATTATAGAGACAAGGTTCTTTCGCAATGATTTCTTCATTAGATGATTACTATCATGTAGAATGAGGTTAATGTAAAAGGGGTCCCTTCATTATAAAAATCCATTTTTTTCATTTTTTGAATAAAATGCTTTTATGTTTGAGTGAAAAACATACAAATTACTCCATAAAAAAAATATAAATATCACAAACATCACTATAAATAACACCCACTCCATCAAATTCAAATTAAAATTCAAATAAAAAATAGTACACATCATCAAAAGGGGATGCACACCACCTTGATCTTCACAACCTAACACACCAGTCAACATCATTTTCACCCACACCCGAGCGTAGATGATTACCTAGCATAAGATCATTAACATCACTATACAAAATCACAAGAACAAGAAAACCTCAAAATCCACACTAAAACACATCTACTGAAAACCACCATCACCGTCATGTACTAACAAACCAATATCAGATCTCCCCAGCTATTAAGGATCACCATTAGTAGGGAATTGAAAATGAAAACTGGAACTGAATGGAACTTCATGGGAGAAACACCATATCCACCAATCTATATCATCCCACCATATAAACCATAGAGTAGTGCCCCAATACTGTTGTCCATAAGATATCAAGAACACCTTCCAATATGCTAAAGGTTGCTGACCAATAGTGAGGGCCTAGGGTGTGTCCATAGGGAAACTATAACCTCATGAATTATAGTAGAGCACAATATTAAATGATAAAGGGAAACAATGTAAGTAGTAATAAACATGAAGTAACGAAAATACTAATCATCTGAGAAAAACAAATAATAAATAGTTGGAATCTAAACAATAAATAGATGGAAAATAATTATGATGATCATGTATATATACAAAAATAGGGTGAAAAAAATATAGGGGAATCCTACATATATAACATGCAAAAAAATAAAGAGAAAGGAAAAAAAGATATATCTACTAGCATCATAAGTATAGGCTTGGTCCTCTTCTCCCATACACCACCCCAAAACTTGAAATCAAGCATTAGAAGCAAGATTATTCCCTTTATCTACATCTATAATCATGAAGTCTTATTGGGTACCAAAGGTGTCCCTAATAGAGTATGAGATATACTCAGTAGGCCACCACCAATAGTTTCTAGATCAATCTAGTCTATGAAAATAAAATGAGAAGAGTGGAAATAATAATAAAATACAATGAAATAAATAAATAAAACATGACGGTCTAGGTTACTCCTAGACACCTGACTGATGATACCTATTTAAGCCTCATATGTATGCCTCTGATACAATTTGGCCTATACAAGTGTGATATAATGTAAAAAAGGGGACAACATAAATGAGTATCATGAGATGGACCATTACCAAGATTGTGATTTGTCTTGGCAGTTGTATCCCTGGAATTTTAGTTACACATTATTATTATTTTAATTTAAATTAATCTTTATAATTTAATAAGAGTCACCCTGAGCCAAAATAAGGTAATCCAAATGGAATCTCAAGTATTGCTCTAGGGGAACTGTATATGCCTAATACCATAAGAGTCTGTCCAAGGCGATCCATAAATGGAATTCCAAGTATCAGTCTCGGCATGGCATGAAAAAAACACTCCAAGCCTATCCCTGATATCTCACATAGGGGACCAAGTATCACTCATGACCTGGAATTACCACCTATCCACTGATCCCATCTATGGTGTCTCCCCTAGGGAACTGGAATAGCTCACATGGAGGTAAGGTAAACACATGATGAGCCCATACCATGCATACCTAACATTACTCCTGACACATGTACAATCCATATATGAGTTCTAATTATGAATCTTGATGATCTTATCCAAGGAATCCCGTAAGGATCCAAGTATCACTTTCTAATTGGATATAATGTATGACTTAACTATTATAATTCATCTATTTATCCAATAAATGCACTTTTAAAATTTAAATATAGTTGTCCAAGATGTTTCATTTAGTAAATCAACAATGTATAGAGCATAAGGCCTAAATCATGACCAATTTCATTATTAATTCATTTCACTATCTGATATATTTATTATAAGGGAATGACACCTCAAAAGGTGTTTAAAACAACCTAAGGAAAAAGGGGAAATATGCCTCTATGGAAGGCACACCCATGGGGGTGGATCAAGTTAAGGAAATCAACCCATAGCGGTGATTCAACACTATCTAGGGCTATCATAAGCATTAAAATCTATTTAATTTTATTTACTAAGAATTTTGGAGGCATATTTAGATAAGTATGGCATACAGAATGATGACACATAATATAAATGAAACAAAAATTGAGGGAATGAAGCTTGAACACCTACCTTAGTTTCATAGATGACCACTTATCCATTTAAGGTCTTTGATTTGAGCTAGAATTGGAGAAAATGTAAAAATATAAAAAACACTGAAAATAGAGAAAATGAGGTCACACCAAATGAGAAAATGGGGTGGGAAGAAAAACTAAGAATATAAGGGAGTGGAATAGAGAGATTACTAAGAAGAATCCAATACACCTAAAAATAATAAGAAGGGATCCCAAATGGAGGAGATGTCATGGAACCTAGATCAGTCATGGGGGAGCTCCTCAGATGGATCCCTTTCTATAAGGAGAATAAAAAAAGACCCTGTCTAAAAACAAGGGGTTGTACCTTTTTTTAAAAAAAATATGGCTTAACATTTACAAGATATGTAATTTGATTACACATCGGGTAATTCTCGGGTCTTCCCCCCTAGGGAAAAGCCTCCACACATTATGAAAAGGGGTCTGGATATCCAAATACATTTCATGTATTTAATACACACCATTTATTTAAATACATGTTGTTTATTTGGTTTATATCTAGGTTCTATCCCATATGCTACCACCTTTCCTAAAATGAACCAACGGGGCCTTAGGCATGGTTTCCATTTTTAACCAAAACTAAAAGAAAACATACCTTACTGAAAAGACAGAACATTAAAACCTCCCCTATTTAAAACAACTTGTCCCCGAGTAACCCTTATGAGGGTAATAAAGCATCGTTTGAGAAAAGTTCTATCCAATGTTCATGTACATCAACCTCTCGCTCCCATGTCTCGTTCTATACATGGTCATGCTACCAAAGCACCCAAACCAGTGGAACTGACCTGCCTTAGAGAGACTTCTTTTCTTGATCAATGATATATATTGAATTATAATCAAAGGAAGAATCCTCCTCTAGCTCAATTTTCTTG
Source organism: Viscum album (assembly GCA_963277665.1). NCBI lineage: Eukaryota > Viridiplantae > Streptophyta > Magnoliopsida > Santalales > Viscaceae > Viscum > Viscum album. Next base: position 111,211,257 of record OY728139.1, on the reverse strand, counting down.
AGATCAAATGAATGATATGATTTAGAATGATACCAGTGAAGCTATGATACATGGAAGACATTGTACATGGCATGATACCTAAGAGGTAACTGCAACCGATAAGCTACTAAATTGACTCTCTCCAAAATCTCAAGAGGCATGACATAATGGGTCAATAAATTTCTCTATCTCTATATTTGTCTATGAATTAATCTAGGAGAAACTCATATAAATATCTGATGCCTCACATTTAAATTCAGAGGTCTATGGTGATGATCGTTATAAGAATTCTACCTGGACTAAGCTCTATCCATATATTTCTAAATCATATATACTTCTATGAATTCTCTTGAATTAAATGATGACCCAATAGTATTGCCTCACCTACCTGTAACTAATATATAGTTGAAAAACACTACCTACCATAAAGGGCTTCATAGGGATCAATCTTCATCGTTTCATGAAAGCTATTATTTTAGGAAAACTCAAGGATAAGTATATGTTTTCCTCATGAACCTAAAAAATAGAAGATACAGGCACGAACCATGTCATATAATACCTATATCATTTTCTTAGACTACTTGTTAGTTTGAGGGTGATACACTATACTTAATTGAACATGTAAAACCAGTGTGTTCTACAACCCCTACCAGAATCGTGACGTGAAACATGAATCTCAGTCTGATACAATAGAATGGGGAACATCGTAGAGGTACATAATATCCTAAATATAAATTCTACCAATCTAATCAACTGAGAAGGTATCCCTGATCAGTAGGAAGTGTGTGACCTTGGTAAACCTATTGAAAATTACCCAAATCAAATCAATGACTTGAGGGATTCTCAGAAATATCTTCATAAAATCCATGGTGACCTAATTCCACTTCCACTCAGGAATAGATAGATGGTGTAGTAGTTTAGAAGATCACCAATGCTCTACCTTTACCTAATGGAAGGTGAAGCACCTCATGATGAAACCTATAATTTTCCTCTTCATACTCAGCCACCAATACTATCAATGTATGTATTGGTACATATTGGTAAGACCATGGTGAAATACCCAAATAGAGGCATGATATTCCCATGAAAAATATTCCCATATGTATAAAGGAACCCAGATACGTCTGTGTAAGTGTACGATATCACTCTCCTCTACAACCCAAATAGGAGGGGGGTCTCACCTGAGACATGTTCCCTCAAGATCTGAAAGATCCCTCATCTGCACCCACTCCATAAGATAGGATGTCAATACTAGAGCTGCTAAAAAATATTACCGATGATATCCCTAAACCTACAGGTGCATATCAGAAAACAAGTCCATCAAAAACCTCTCATTTCTAGCCTCATGGATGGAATGTGTCTAAGTCTTATGGCTCAGGGTGTCGACTATTGCATTACCCTTTCCAAGTGTATAAGCAAGACCAAATTCGAATGAATGTAGGTATTCCACCCCCTTTAACCACCTCAGATTCAAGTCACGTAGTGTGGATATTTATTTGAGAATTTTGTGATCTTTGTAAACAATGAACCAATCACCCAATAGATAATGTCTCTAACAACATAAATCATGAACCACAACTTCTATGTCAAGGTTTCACATATGGAAATTCCTTTCATGAGGTCTCAGTTAATGGGACCCATACACTTTAACCTGATCACCCTATATTATAACTATTCCTATCCTAATTCCTAAAGCATCATAGTAAACAATATAGGTTTTTCTTGTCTCTAGAATAATTAGGATCTGTTCTGAAGTGATTATTCTTTTCAACTCCTAAAAGGCTATTTCATAAGCTCCTTAACATTCAAGCATCATTCCCTTTTTATTAAATCTCTTAATAGGTACTACTAGGAATGATAAATCTTGAATGAATCACTTGTAATATCCATCCAACCCCAAGAAACTGCATATGTTAAATACATTATTGGGATTGTCCTATGAAACCATGGTGCTCACATTTTTTAGGCCAATAGTTACACTTACCTCTGAAATGATATGACCAAAGAAGTGAACCTTATCGATCCAAAAGTAGAATTTACCAAGATTCACATATAGATGGTGCTCTCTTAGAGTATCTGGAGAAATATCAAGATAGTTGGAATGGTCGTTCCTGGAATGAGAATACACTAAGATGTTGTTCACAAGGACTACCATAAACAAATCCAAGTATAGGTGAAAAACGTGATTCATCAAAGCCATGAAAATGGATGGCATGTTTATAAGTCCAAATGATGTAACCGGGTACTTTTACAAGCTATAAATTCCTTAGAATGATATATGTGGTATGCCAGATCATCTCACACACACCTAGTGGTAGACTGACCTCAAATAGATCTTAGTGAAAACTATCACTCCTCGAAACTGGTCAAAGGGGCCGTCTATACTTGTAAATGGATACCAGTTCTTTACCAGAAGATGGTTAAACTATCTATAATCCACACACAAACTAAAGGTACCATCTGACTTCTTGAAAAAAAAGGATAGGTGAAACCTATAGAAAATTACTGGGTTATATAAAACATATTGATTCTAGATCTTCTAACTACATCTTATGTTTCTGAAGCTCTGTAGGTGCCATCCTATAAGGAGGAATGGAAATTGGTTCCACACCTAGATCTATCATGATGGTGAACTCCACCTCTCTTGTAGGAGCTAAACCAGAGAAATCTTCAGGGATGACATCCTTGAAATAATCCACAATAGTAGGGAATTATACACACTGTATTCCCTAATCACTCGTAAAAAGACTATCCATACGGGCTATCAATCTACCCAACCCATGATTCTCATGACTAGATCGAATTATCTAGATATCCCATTTTCCATTATGAATATGATTACTACCCTTGGGTAATGTAAATAACACTCACTAGTGATATAAATCCTCATGGGAATGATAAGGCACTGGACTGTCGATATTGAGAATGACGTCAAAGCCGATCATCTAGAGGAAAAATAAAATCCACAAGAAATGGTACCCACCTATCTCAAGGGGTCACTCCTTGAACTAGAATATACTCTCTGATAGGACCCCTAAAGGTGTGTTGAGAGTCATCACACCATATAATTACTCTATTTCAAGGACCATACTTTCCATAATTATAGAAAATATGAATGATTGTGAGGAAACTATATAAAATAGAGAATAAATAAAATAGAGGATACCCAAATAGTATGTCTAATATTAGAAAGACCTAGAATCTATTCCTCAGGTGTAGGCTGTAATATATAGATATGGACCAAACTGTGACCCTAAGATGCAACCTGACTAACCTAGGAAGGTACGCTCTGTTGTCACTGAACCTCTGAGGTCTTCCTACCTCGGAAACATCCTACTCCATGGATTAATTGGCTGATAGTAGACCATCTCCCATCCTAATATGGAGCCACTGATCCTGTAACTAAAAGTGGCATCAAAACATATACTTTCTCACTAGACACTGAAAGGAAATTTTGGCAGAAATTCCATAGAAGTCCCATCCTACCACATGATCAACACTCAATGGGGTTCCTCATACACTGGGGATTCTTGTGCCATTTCCTTCCACACTGGTGATACACCACATAGCCATCAATGCATGTAATATGATTGGAACTGCCCAGACACGCACCCTCGAAATGTTTCTTCCTCATGCTAGTTAAACCATACCCCCACCTGGAAGCTGAATCACCCTAACTCACATTTCCACATTCCCTCAGGTTCCACATTGTGATGAGGTTCTGGTTCACTATCTATGAAATGGTGTTCAACCTGGAAAAATTAACTTGTGATCAAATGGAATACATAATACCATCTTGAAAATGTATATTAAGGGTCAGGTCATCACCGATAAGAGTCAATGTGAAAACCCAGAGTTTGATTAAATGAACTGAATACCCCATTAATGACATGGAACCCTACTATATGTGCAAAAACTCTTGACCATGGTATTCTTTCAATGTATGGGGGAAGAAGTAATCATAGAAAGCTATTAAGAAGCCTGCATAGACCATACCTTGATGAAATATGACCTAAGTAATGACATTCCACCAAAATTTAGCAGAATCACACAATATATAGGTATCAAGATTGACCCTCCTATTTGGAGGCATCTTCAAGTGCTCCAATATATACAACATAGCTTTTATCCAAGATTCAGCAGCCTGAGGTCCTCTATCCCCTGAAAATGATGGATGATTTTGATTCTAGAATTCCCACATAAAATATTACATAAAATAGGAAGGTCATAGAGGTCCCTGTATGGATTTCAGAAAGTGAAAAAAATATATCAATGAACTGAGCATCAGTTCCCAATAGAATATTAATAGGTGGTGCCTTAGGTTAAATTACAAGAGGTAATACTGGTGGATCAGGGACCAACACCACTAAATCTTTGTAATCACCACCCTCTTGGTGTATGAATCAAAGACATTTAGGTGGAATAGGTCTATAATTTCCAATATCACGCCTCAGATAATATTTCTAGAAGAGAAGGAAAATAAATAATTAGGAAATAATAGGTATAAAGCCTTCCTATAGCAAGTTACACCTCTCTTCCTACTCCTAAATCCTAGTCTAGATGATAATAAAGATCATAACAGATCTTAAGATATATACCATACTACCAACTATTAAGTCTGGGTAAAGGTCAAGTTCTCACAAAATAGAATAGAGGTTTCAGTATATGGAGTGTCAATTACAAGGTATAGAGAAAAAAACCCTTTACCTTGCAATTGGAATCCCCATTTAGCAGTAACCACTTCATTTTAAAACTTTAATTTATTAAAGTTCATTATTATTTATATGGATACAGATATATCAATCAAGTTAATTGTGTCATCATTCCCAATTTATAAAGGCTTATACTCTTTATAAATCAGAATTGACACATCAAGAAATTGAAATATGACATTTATATAAGACATAGGGATATAACATGTCATATATAGTGATTTGACTGCATGAACTACCCTTCCCAATTAATATAAGTACTTTATTCATAAATTAAAATTAGAATTCATCAATCAAATCAACTAAAATTCCATCTCGTAGAACCAGCAATTCATGGATCAAATGTGTCATAATTGGTTAATTAAGTTGTCATCATCAATCTATGTGAAAAAACACCATTTAGATTTATATATTCACTTTAATTAATCTAATTATGTTATCCCTATAATAAATTTTAGTAAATTTCAATATTTAACAATCAAGTCACACAAAACAAGCACATGAAATATAAAAAAAGCACGCAGAAGTATAAATATGGAATGACATAATGCATGAAATTTAATTACTAAGGTTCCTAATATGATGCATGAGTTCCTACCTCTTTATCGTACCAAGATAATGAAAATAAAATCCTTAACAACAATATATCAATAATAATAACATCACCAAACATGTACGTCACCCAATAGTGAAATCAATGTATCTATAACAGACACAAACCAGATCAGTAATAACCCATCACAGGTAATTTGGGTTTTCTCTATACACGTGTTAGCTACTCCCAACCATAGACTCATTAAAAAATTACAATAAATCCTAGTATCCTGTCTAACACAAAAACAATAATACAAAAGTAAAAAGATAATCTCATACTACTTTGTAGGATCCCACCATAGAATCCACTGAGTGATGCCCCAAGATAGTTGGTCACATGACCTCAATCATGCCTCCCTGTATGCTGAAGGTTGCTGAGTAGCAGTGATGAACTAGGATGTGTCCATGGGGAGACTATTCCCTCATGAATTAGAGTGGATCACAATAGTAAATGATAAATGGAAACAACAAAAGAAATAATAAACAGTAAGCAGTAGAAATACTAATAATCCAAGATAAATAATAAATAGGAGGAAACTGAATATTAAATAGATGAAAACTAATGATGATGATCATTTGGCTATAAAAAAATAGGTTATCTGAAATAAAGGGTAAGAAGGAATATACCATCAGCTAAAAAAATAAATAAAAGGTAAAAAAGATTCATCTACTAGCATCATAAGCATAGGTTTAGTACTAGGGAGGAAGAAGACGATACCTTGTCCAAAAAACCAAGGCACAGATATTATTAAAGAAAGAAGTTACAAGAGTCTAAAATATGGAAGCATATTACAATCCTTATTATTAAAGGGGAGTAAATCATCAGAGATATCATCAAGACAAGTAATATCTTGATTGAATCATTTGTTATCTAGTCCATTTACAAAAATGTTTTCTTCATGATATATATGAGTGGTGATGTAGTTAATGTCGAGAAGAGAGTGGGTGAAATCCATCCAATAGGTGGTGATCGACCATGAAAGATGTGTCCCACCATTCCAGACCGCTTGAACAATGGTAGTTGGATCACTCTCAATTTGGAGGTTGTTCCAACCATAAGGTTTAGTGAAAGAAATGGCATGAATCATACTTATAATTTCAGCTTCTAGTGAGGAGGCAATGCCATTGCTACCATAGAAGAGTCCAAGGATATGAACAAGGTGGTTCCTGAAGATGGCACCACAACCCTCTGGACCTGGGTTGCCTTTGGAGGCACCATCCACATTTACTTTAACCCAACAAGGGAAAGTTGGATGACAAAAAACTTCAAAAGTGCGACAAGTTTGGAAAAAGATTCCATCAATTCAAAGACATCACAGAATTCCAAAATCATTCACAATATTGTTGCAGTGTCCCTTTTGAATCATAGTAGATTCGTGTATTGCAATAAGGATCCTCATTCGACCTACATTATGACTAAATGAAAAATTACTGTGAATAAGAGCATTTTTATCATACAAGATCACATGGTACAGCTCAGAAATAGTAGAAAGAAATATATTCTTAATCTGTTGAGAACTATTCATTTCTGCACATCTATTTAGTTGAGATTTGATAGAGTCATATGTTAGCCATCTGTAGTCAAATATGTCAAAGATATAGTTCCAAAGAGCATAAGAAGTAGAAAAATAAAGAAAGAGGTGATTGGTATCTTCTCTATGTTGATTACAGAGTCTATATTTATAACATAGTTGAGTACCAAAATATTGAAGACATCTATCTATGGGGATCCTGTCATGCACAAGTTTCCAAATAAGAGTGAATCTAGAGGGTTTTATCCATGGTTTGTCAAAATATTTCATCCAACCAAAATTAATTTCATAGTTTCAAAATAAATGATTGTAATTTTTTTTGAATTAAGAATACCATTATGAGAAGGCTCCCAAATTAAAAAATCCTTGGTGTTAGAGAAAGGATAGTTGTCAATGACATTCATAATGGTGTCAGGAAGCTAATAATTTTGAGAATTTAATATATATATAATAGAACAGTTGGTATGCCTAGGGATTTGACCAAGGAGAACCATAGAAATTAAGAGAGTTACAGTCCAGTTATACAACCAGAAATTCAGGGAATAATATCTAGAGAACATACAACTTGAATTGTTTATAATGGATGAGAAGGATTGCTTTATGGATGACCAGATAGAAGAGTTAAAAAATTGAAATTTCCCTTATTAAGTTTTCCAAGAAATCTATTTTTTAGAAAATACATGGAGTCATATTTACTATAGAGGAGGTTCCAAGTGATTTTGGCTTGTAGAGATTCATTGAAGTACTCAATGTTTTTAATTCTAATACCACCTTTATCTAAAGTTTTCAAACATGTCAACCAGGGGATGGTCACAAGTTTCCTCTCTAAAGTACTACTAGTCCAAATGAAATTTTTGATAGAGATGTTAATTTTTTTATGAGACTAGTAGGAAATTTGTAATCCAACATAGAGTAAACAATTTTAGAAACAATAATATATTTAACAAGGTATATTATACCTACCATAGAGAGTGATTTTCCTTTCCAAGAAGATACTTTATTAAGAATTTGATCAACAATGGTAGAGAAATGACAAGATTTGGGCCAGCCCCAAAATATGGGGACACCTAGGTAAGTGAATGGTAGAGTTAAATATTTTATACCTAGTTCATTTATGATATTACCTTTCATATTATTTGGAAAGTTTCTCCCAAAGAAGATAGAAGATTTGTTCCAACTAATGGTTTGCCCAGAAACCACTTCATAGTGATCAAGGGTGTTTTTGAGATTCCGAATGTTTCTTTTATCAACTTTTAGAAAAAGAATGATATCATCATCATATAACAGGTGGGTGGGAGCATTCAAATTCCTTGAAACATGAATGGGTTTGAGTTTTGTCTTTTCCAGAAGGTGAGTGATCAATCGACTAAGATAATTTTCCTCAATAGAGAAAAAGGATGACAGAAAGGAGGTCACCTTGCCTAACACTTTTGGTGTATTTAGAATATCCCCTGGAGGATCCATTAACTTGAATGAAAATGGAGGTTGAATTAAACAAGGTTCTAATAGTGGTGATGAAGGTATCACTAAAACCAAATGATTACAACACCTTAAAGTTAAAGCTCCAATCCATTGTATCAAAATATTTTTTGTTGTCAAGTTTAATAGATATATTTTCTCCTTTTTAGGCTTTTTTAAAGTGTTAATTCATTCCGAAGAAAGAAAAATATAGTTTTGAATGGATCTACCTTTAATAAAACCAAATTGATTCCTTGAGACAATTTTGTCAGTGATAGATGAAATCCTACTAGCAATGATCTTCATAATGATTTTGTAAATGGTATTAATGAGCATAATAGTCCTGAACAAATGAATCTTAGAGGCATTGTCAACTTTTGGTATTAGAGAGAGGAATTGAGAATTTAAGCCATGAGGGAGCACTCTTTTGGAGAAAAATGATTTGGAAAGCATGAAAACATCAAAATGAATAATATCCCAGTAGCGTTGAAAGAAGCCATTATTAAATCCATTTGGACCAAAAGTACTATAAAGTTTTAAACTAAAGACAATGTCTTTAATTTCATGATCAGGGGGTATGCTATGAAGAAAATTATTATCTTCATCATTGACCACCATCAGTATAACCTCAGGTAAGAGGTACTTGTTATTTTCAGGGCCATTAAAGATGGATTCACAATACAAGACAATATGATAATCAATATCATATCCATTATCTAAAAGGTTTTCTATATCTTTTAAGAAGGCTATGGCTCTGCAAGATTTTCTAGCTCTTTAAATTTAATTATAAAACTTAGTATTTCTATCACTGTCAGAGATCCATTTAACTTTAAAGTCTTGTTTTATCATGTTATCTTTAAAATTGAGTAGGTATTTGAGCTTTATTGAGATGTTGATTTCATGATTTGGATCTGTATTAAAATAAGCTCTTGTATTATTGTTTTGAAGTTGTTTAAGTTCATTCTCTAAAAGAAGAATGTCATTGTTAATTTTTCTACTATAGGATCTGCACCAACCTTTGAGTGTTTGTTTAATAAACTTTAATTTAATGGAGTAAGAAAAGGTATCATTGTAGTGTGTCATGGAAGTCCATTTTTTAATGATGTTAGTGAATTCCTCTTTAGAAAACCAATCATTTTTAAACATAAAAGGTAACGCAAGTTTCACAGTTTTGGTGGCAACATTTATCAGATGAGGATGATGTTCAGTATTAAAATAATCTCTAGTAATATTGTTTTGTAGTTGGTTATGTTCATCCTCTAAAAGGTGAATGTCATTGTTAATTTTTCTGGCATAGTAGCTGCACCAACTTTTGAGCGTTTGTTTAATATATTTTAATTTAATAGAGTAAGAAAAGGAATTATTGCAGTGTGTCATGGAAGTCCAATTTTTTTAATGATGTCAGTGTATTCCTCTTTAAAAAACCAAGAATTATTAAACCTAAAAGGTAATGCAGGTTTTACTGTTTTTGTGGAAACATTTATCAAAATAAGTTGATGTTCAGAATGAAGCTTGTGAAGTGTGGTCCTAGAGATGGTATCCCAATTTACTAAATCAAGGACATTCGTGAAGGCTCTATCCAATTTGGAGGTATCCACCCTATTGTGATGTTTCCTATACCAAGTGTATTTCACACCAGTAAGATTTATTTCAACAAGGTTGTTGTCATAAATAGAGGTTTTGAATTCTCTCGTGGAGATTGTGGCATGGGAGGGACCAATTTTTTCACTAGAGTTGAGAATAACATTGAAGTCCCCAATCACAAACCAAGGTATGTTAATACTAGACCCTAAATGTGTAAGATCATTCCAGATAGGTATCCTATCTTGGTACCTATTTTTGACATATATAAAAGATCAGAAAACTAGATTTCCCTAAAAAATAAAGTCACAAGTAAAGGCCTACTCGATAATGTTAAAAACATTCACATTTTGAATATATGTATGCGAGAAAATCCAAATAGATTCAACAAAGGATGAATTTTTTGTTGCACCTATAAAGGAGTAACTCTATTGACACAAATGAAAGTACTTTGAAGAGAAATTAATTTTAGGTTCAGTAATGGAAAACAATAATGGGTAGTGAGTATTAACCATTCTCTTTAAAACAAAAAAGTATTAGAGTTAGTAATACCCTGGAAATTCCAGAAAAGGATCTTCATTAAAATCTACTTTTGAAGCTAGAGATCCTTTTTTTTGTTTCCTGAGCCCTTATGACTAGAATACCATCTAAACTTTTTAGTGTTTAGGATAATGTTATTTTCATGAATATTTTTAGAAGTAGTAAGGGGGATGTGTGGATTACCCATCCTATTGATATCCTTGAAGAAATCATTCAAGGGAGCACTCATAGGTAAAACCACAGGGGTTTTATTAGCAATAATATGATAAATATCTTGATGAATATTTAGATTTTTAGAATTAGAAGTTATAAAAATGTGATCAATATCTTGAGAAATACCCACAAAAGCATTAAAAGTAGGGGTAAGTAATGTACCTGAGACATTTGAAGAATAATTGTCTTTTATAAGAATACCTGGAGGTGTGTCAGCTGATTTCCCAGAACCTAGGGACTTATTTGTGTCCAACAGGTTCATTTGACTTTGAGTAGTCATAGGGGTATGTCCCTGATACTTGATAACTTCCATAGCTAGAGCTGAAATAGAATCCACTTTAACCTCTAGACCTGGGGCATCCAGGTCTTTCATGACAATAGAATTCTGGTTTAGTGTATTGTCCAGAACTAATGCTGTACGAGTATCCACTCCAACTATAGCCCCCATAGGTTCATGAAATTTGATAGGAACACTATTTGAGCAGTGTGGGGAGTGAGATAATTGTTCATATTTCTTAATATTCTTATTTTTAGATTCATTTGCCAAACTTTGAGGGGTGTCTGTTTCAAGGTACAATCCGGTGCTGAAGGAGTAGCATCAATCACCTGACTGTATATGATTGTTTTATCCAAGAGATCTTGAGATAATGTTTTAATATGATGAGGAATACTACCCAAAGTGGGAGGAGTATAGGAGGGATGACTAGAATTGTCATCCTTAATATCCTTTGTGCCTACATTTATCTCTTGCTGGAAGACACTGCCCGAGTTGGAAGAAAGATCAGTAGTGTGCCTGGAACAAGTGTCACCCTTCTTGCCACCATTGTAATTAGGGGGAGTGGTGATTGAATACATCCTACATGTGATTATATCTCTATATGTTTCTAGGGAGTTAGAAAAAATAGGACATAATTAATTAATAGGGATTTGGAAAGCCTCATTTTCACAGGAATCAGGGTCCTGTTGAAGTTGTATGGTTTCCAAAACAAGGAATTTTAGTTCCTTAAGGAGATCCTAATTTTTATTAGTGTTATCTTACTCATCAACCATGTCAGCCCAAGATTTACCTGAGGTATTCTCTAAGGTCAACATTTTTTTAGTTTTTTACCCATAATTCATTCCTTCTTTTAGAAGTTTCAGTGATGTTAGAGATGGTAGATTTAACTTTTTTTTGTTATTATTGAACTCTTTCCATTCATTATCTATTGGTGGAACTACCTATTTCCTAACCACCCTAAAATTAAATAAGGTATGGATAATGATTTTTAATATCTCATAATAAGGTAGTATTTTCTCATATTCAATCCTAATTTCAGTTTTGAACTCATTGGTATTAAAAGTTATAATGTTACGGAGTTTAGTATCAAGATTAACCTCCACCATTACCCTAGAAAATAATCCCAATTTAGCATTCAGAATTCTATGATCTATCTTAATTGGTGATCCAATACAAGAAACAATATCATTTAGGATTTTCATATATAAAAAGTACCAATTAAGACCATGAAATCTAACTCATATTTGAGCCATTGTATTTCTATGTGTATAGGGTTTAAATGCATAGTCCCAATCTGAAAGTCTAAGAAATCCAGGCTTGAACTAGATATTACCAGTTTTCCATACATAGTCATGGTATTCTTGTGATTTAAACAATATGTGAAAATATCCCCTCCCAATAGGTACAAGTTTCCTATCCGAAATACCCCAGAAATGCACAATTCTATGTGTTAAATCAGGTAAGGGCCAAGGGAGATCACCTTTCACGTAAGAAATTCACCCTAAGATAGAATATTTTCACATTTGAGATCACTGTTAGAGTGCATATGAATCTTCTTCATCCTAGAAACCACCGCCATCAAGTTTCTTGAAGATCATGGGCTTCTAGGTACCCACTTTCCATAGATATGTTCCTTTAAGCGCATTAAGAAACTAAACCCCCTTAGATCCACCCACAGATATCTGTTTGTTGATTTCCCCATTGAGGGTTTGGATATGTTATTAAGCAGCATTGGTACTTTCAAAAAAGCATTCCCACTCTGGATTTAACGCCACCATGAAGAATCAGAGAGAAATATAGGGGTTTGATTATCACTCATGACCTGTTATTACCATCTAGCCACAAAGCCCATCCATTATTTCTCCCCTAGAGAACCGATATCACTTATATAGAGGTATTTTAAATGCATAGTGAGCCCATCCCAAGTATACCTAATATGGATCCCAATGTATGTACAATCCATATGCGATTTCTATTTATAAAGATCGATGAGACCATCCAAGGTATCCAATAAAGACCCAAGTATTTCTATCAGCTTGGATATAAGGTATGTCTTAACTATTATAATTCATCCATTTTTCCAGGTAATGAACTTATAACATTTAACTCAAGTTTTCCAAGATGTTTCATTTAGAAATTCAACTAGGCATAGAGAGTAGGGCCCAACTCATGGAAAACATCATTATTAATTTATTTCACAATACAATATATTTATTACGGGGGAAACACACACCAAAATGTGTTTCAAAAAACTTAAGGAAAAAGGGAAAACATGCATCTAAGGAAAGAAAACCTATGGGGATAGATCAAGTTAGGGAAATCAATAAATGGTGGTGATTCTTCGCTAGATAGAACTATAATATGCATGAAAAAAAATTTAATTTAATTTCATAATTATTTTGGAGGAATCACCTAAAATTTCTAGTGCATGACATGATGATGAATAATATAAATTCAATGAAAATTGAGGGAATGAAGCTAGACCACCTAACTTGGGTTCATAGATGACTACTCATCCATTATTGGACATTAATTCAAGCTATAATTGGGGAAAATAAAAAGTGGATAAAAACATAGAAAATATAGAAAATGATGTCACACCAGAATAAAATAAGAGAGGGGAATAAAAACATAGAATAGAAGGAATAAGAATAGAGATATTACTGAGAGGAATCCAATTTACCTAGTGATGATGAGAATGGAGCTCATACACTGGAGATATCATGGAACCTAGATTAGGCATGGGGGGAGCTCCTCACATGGCTCCTCTTCTGTGCGGAGAAGAAAAATAATCCTCTTATAAAAAAAAGTGGTTCTGCACATTTGTTTAAAAACATTCTTGAAATTTACAGGTCTTGTAAATGCATTTCACGTCATGTAATGCTTGAGCCTTCCCTCCTAGGGAAAATCCTATACACATTTTGAAAGGGGGATTTGCCAGCTAAATAGATATAGTGTATTTAATACACATTGTGTCATTAAATACACATAATGTATTTGGTCTGAAGATAGGTTCTATACCATATACTTCCTCATTTCCTAAAATGATCCAACCAGCCTTTAAGCATGGTTTCTAGGTTTAAACAAAACTAAAAGAAAACACGCCTTTATGAAAATCTAGGATTTTACAAATCCTGGACCAACATGAACACTGTCTTCAAGGTTGAACCTCTTGAAACACTGATTACCAATCAAACATAAGAATCCCAAAACATAAATAAGATCTATCACACTACAATAACCTAGCTTGAGTAGAAACAATAGGAGGAAAGAGTAGAGTTTAGAGTGGGAAGGCCTTAGCAGTTGTCTACATCCTTTGAATGAACCACAAACTACTTTCTTCGGTACCACCAATAAGAGGATAGAAACCTTCAGTCTGAAACAATAAAAGAAAATAGAAAGAAGGAAACTCATCATCGATGAAATCAAGACATCAAAATTTAGTCCACTTCAAGAATGGAAACTAACTAGTAGAAAATGCAATCGATGACTATGAAACACCACACCACTACTGACCATATAATTCAATAAAAAACTGATGCGATATATGACACCAGCCAAAAAAAAACCCTCGAAACTAAACATGTCCCACAACACTATCCCAATCCACCACATAAAACATCATAATGACCGAAGAAGTGGTTTGACATAATGGCATGGGTAACAAGAGTAGAGGATAGAAAACTGTTAAATGAGGAAGAGTTGTTTGGAAAATCAACCAACAAAATCCAAAACCAATGGATATCCTTTATGAAAAACTAGGATGAGGTTTTATCATAAATATTCAGGAGACAAGAGAAGTGGTATCAGTGGTTATGGTCCATGAAATTGTTGGGAACATCCAACTAAAAGGGAACCAACATAACTAAATATCCATAAGAAATTCCACAAAAGACAAATGGTAAGGGAAAAAGGAGTGTCATAGATAGAGATGAAGGAAATAGAGAGAAGGAGAAGACCTAAAATATAATGAGATATTGCATCAAAGAGGAGGTCATAATAACTGTATATGGAAGAAATCACCCAACATCTATATAGGATACCACATGGTAAAATAATTAAATTTGAAAGTTATATATAATAGATTTGATGATTTAAATATGATCTCAACTGAAAATATTAACAGTTTCTTTGAAAATATCATTGATTTTGTAGGGCCTATCCATAAATATGGAGATTAAATATAGGATGTTATAATCATAAATATGTTTCCCTGGAGGTTTCCATTATTATATAATCAAAATGTATCAGATCTTGCAAAAAACTCACAATCAAAATTGTCCCTTAATGATTTTCATATCAAGATGGTTTCTTATGAGATGTATGTGAAGCAAGAAGTAGAAAAAATACATTCATGAAATGAGATAGTATTTGAGGTTTTGGATAATATTTATATAAATAATGCTGGAAATGTGGAAGAATATGTAAATGATATGTTCTTATATTAATTGGTTAGAGTGTTTAGGTGGGGAAAAGAAGGTTATATAAGAAGATACCATTGGATTTATTTAACTATGAAAAATATAATTATATATTTTCAAGGTGTAAAAGGAATTATAAAGATAAAATTAAAGATTAATTTACATCAAAATAGCATAGAAAAGTTCCCCTAAAAATAAACTCTAAAATTGGAAATACATATAGGAAATGATTTCAATAAAAATTATTAGTGATAAAAGAGAAAGAATAAGATGAGTTATGATATGAAGATGATGAATTTGAGTTTATCTTATATATAGTGGATTAAATTATTGAAATTATTAAGAAATAAAAATCATAAAAAATGGAAGAAGATCATCATATGGGTATTTTATACTTGAAAGTAGAACTCAAAGAAGATCTTTAGGATTTGAAAGTTTAACATATTAAGAATAGAAAAATTGATGGTTTGATGAATGATTTAGTAGATTATATTAATCAAATCAAAGATAAAATTACTTAGTAAGGTAAAGTTAATGGAGAACATGGGGCTACTCAAACTACATTTAGATAAGTAGTGTATTTCAAAGAAACGTTTATTGAAAAATCTAAGGTTACTGATAAAATTAATTATTTTATCAAGTAATGAACTAAAAGGGTTGAATCCATTGAATAATAAGTAATTTACAGATGAAATAAGCATAAGGGTGAATCAAAAGAGATGGTAAAAAAGATGTTTCAATCTACAAATTTCCTTAACATAGAATGATAGAAAGATTTGGAAGAGGTACAAGGGCTGTTTAAAAAACATAAGTGAACAAAGACCCAAGAATATTAGAAATATTATTCTCAGTTGTGAGGTAAATTCATAAAATACATGGGAAGTTATTCTAAAGGAAAAATGAAAGCAAAAAAGTGTTTATAACACTCATTCACTAAGATCTGAACATAAATAAAGAAGATACTTAGAGGATGGAAATATATGGAGAGGGACCAATGATAAAATATTTTCCTTGATGAAGTGTCAATTTTGGTGGCTACCTTGTCCATAGAAAGACTTATTGAATATATTATAAAAGATACATGTGAGGATAAATTGGGTTTAAATAGTGAAGGATGGGAATATTTACTACACAATAAATATAAAACTATTTATATGGATATTATTATCTTAGTACTTTGGTGAAAAAACTGTAAATTATTGACAATGAGGGAATTAAGGTTACTCTTATAGAAGTCAATGGATAATGGATACTCAAAAATTAAATCATATTCATTTGGAAAATATCAGATAATATTTTAATAATTAAGATTATAATCTTACTTCCCATATAAAAGAAAATGTTAAGAGATCATCTTATGAATAACCTCAACTAGGAATTTCATAGAAAAAGGGAAGAGGAATCAGAAGGCTATCCCAAATAAAATTTCTCTTGATGTAATTCAAAATAGTATCACTTGGGTTTTTAATAGTGATTATTCATCCCACATAACCTACAATAGGAATCTCTTGAAGAATGTGATAGTCCATGTTTTTGTAATAATTAAATTAAAAAATGGTAAAGCTTTAAAAATCAGAGTAAGTGGAAAGAAGATACTTGATTTATATGAGATTAAAAACAACTATGTTCATTATGTGTATGTATTTTGGAATAATACTCTGAGTTTTATCCAATTTTGAAATATTGGTTTTGAAGTGAGCTTCAATAAAAAGGGACACGTTATCAAATGCAAGGTTATAAACATGTTTATGAGGTGTTGAAGAACAAACAATAGCTTATATCAAGTGTAAATTAAGGATAATACTTTTCTTCTTATAATATAATAATGAAAAAACCTACAGAATCAAAAAATTGTTGATATAAATCCTAAAATAATGGAAAATATATTAAATTTTAAGGTCATGTGTGATATTTATAAGTTAATATGTGACTATGGTAATAATTATGATGATTTATTAAGAGTAAAAGTGGTAAGAAATATTTATTGGCTAGAGAAGATAATATATTCAAATATATTGGACCTTATTCACATTGAAGTGGATGGTTGCATGAGAGATCCCAAAATACATGGTGATAAATGATTTATCATATTATTTTATGATTATAGTATAATGGGTTGCATCATGTTCCTGTAGAAAAAAAGAAGTGATAGAATCCATAAATTAGTTTTGGAGGAGTTCCAAAAATGAAATTGGAATAATGATTAAGATCCCTTTTCCATATAATGGAAAAGAGCACACCTCTCCTAATATGGAAAACTAATTATAGAAACATGGAATTAAGAATTATGTCTTAGTAGTATAACACCACAACTAAATGGTATAATAGAAAGGTATAATTTAATGATAACAACATGTAAAATACATTTATCATCAAAAGTAGAATATCTTTACCTATTAGAAGGAATCCATTCCAGTGGTGGTTTACAACAAAAATATATAATTTTTGATCCCTTAAGATGATAAGGCACTTATGAGTTTTGGTATGGGAGGAATCCAACATTGATTCACTCTAAAGTGTTTAGTATAAAGTGTCACATCCATAATATAAAAGGGAATCAAGGTGAGAATGGAGATATAATAGATGAAGGTATATTATTAGGATAATAAATCAAGATTAAATCCTATAAATTATTGAACAAAAGGATGAACATAATTATAGAAATAAAAAATTTCAAGGAAGTTAAAGAAAAATTAGGAAACAAATCTATAATTTTATATCTAAGAATAGATTTTGATGATAAGAAAGTAAAAAAAATTTAGTGGTGTATAAATTTTAATTTATAAAGAATAATCTGAGTCAAAATCAGTAGATAATGAATATTATAAATAGATTCAATCATAAAATCAATAGAGGAATAAGTGAGTCGAGGTCAATGATAAAAAATAAATGGTGACAAATATTCTCTAATGTAGACATAGGGATGATAATATATAGAACAATGCTATATTATCTCAAGTGGATCCATCCTAATTTGAAGAAGTGTAGAAAAATAATCTAGGGTAAATTCCATGAATGGGGTATTATATTAAATATATAAAATCAGTATTGGGAAATTTTTAAGATGTTGATTGATTAAAATATCACATGAATGGATTGGGTGTTTAAAAATAAATATGATGATCATAGAAATGTGATTTTAAATAAAGAAATATGAGTGTGAAAGGAATATAAAAATTTTCAAAGAGTTTATGTGGAATAAACCTTCACATTGGTGGTGATACTTATGTCAATTTGACTCTTTCAACCTGTGGATATTCATAGAAATTTTAAAAACTACAAATAGATTTAAAGACAAAAATGTAAGTGGAGTAATATATTAGGATTCTTATATCAAAAAACCAGTTTGATATGTAATTGATAATGATGAATCAAAGGTGTGTAGGATGAATAAAGGGATTATATGTATTGAAAAAATCACATTGAGCTTGATATGATCAATTAAAAACTTTATTAAAAAAAGGAACATAGAAGAGGTGGATTAAACCATACTATTTTTGTGAAATTGATCAAGGAATAGAAATTCATGGTATAAGTCTATGTTAATGACATAATATTTAGAGGAAACAAGTTAAAAATAAAATGATGAGTTTGTGTGATTGATGAGATCAAAATTTGAGATATTGATGACCAGAGAACTCATATATTTTATCAGGTCATATTTAAGTCAAAGAAGGGGATAAAAATTTGTTTCATAAGAAAAATATGATAAGGAGCTACTAAAATAGTTTAATATGCATGATAGTAAGTCAGTTTCATTAAAAATATTTAAAGGAACTACGATGGGAAAACATGATGAAGTATAAACTATGAATCCCACTCTATAATGGAGTTTGATTGTAATTTTATTATTACTAACCAAGAAAAGACTATAAATAATTTATGAAATATGCTTGGTGGCTTGATTTTATAGTAATTCAAAGGAATAACATCTCTCATCTATGAAACAGATCTTGAGTTACATTCAAGGAACAATTAAATATGTTTTTGTCTATTATGAAAGGAATGATCATGACTTATATACATATTTAGATGTGGATTGGGATGAAGATTTAATTAATAGAAAATTAATGAGTGGAGGATAATTTTTATT
This sequence comes from Viscum album, assembly GCA_963277665.1. Lineage (NCBI taxonomy): Eukaryota > Viridiplantae > Streptophyta > Magnoliopsida > Santalales > Viscaceae > Viscum > Viscum album. The sequence continues at coordinate 111,191,857 of OY728139.1, read as the reverse complement.
AGGAGAAAATGTATTGGATGTATTATAAATAAGTAAGATATAACTTCTATTTTCATGGTAGAAGAAGAGTTCATTTCAATAATTAAATCATGTATCAAGTTGTTCTGGATAATGAAACTACCATAGGATCATGGGGAACATGTGAAGATACCCCTAGTGATTTATTAAGATAACAAAGTGTGATTAAGACAATGAAGAATCCAATTCAAAATTCATATACTAAACATATTGAAATTATATATCACATTAGTATACAAAATTCGGAGCATGGAACTATCAATTTCGACCATGTTGAAATGTATCCAAAAGTGGAATATATTTTCATAAAACCTATGAACACACCATAATTTTTGAAGATTCAGTTTAATAACAATATTTATAAATATACCTTTCCTTAATGATGTTCAAAAGATCCCATCTCCCCATATTAATTTAATATTTAACTTTATTTCTTGTGTTGTGTAGGAATTTCCCCACAATTTTATTGTCCAATGAGGATAAATGAAAGAGTTACATATAAAATTCTATAGATGGTTTCAAGAAGCAGTGTGAAGAATTTAATTATCATCCAAAAGGGGAGTATATGGTATGGAAGTCTAGGAGAAATATGAACCATGGTGATGATACTTGATTACGTAAGAGATATGGCTAAGGATAGGAGAGTCTTAGAAATATTATATACTGATTGGACTTGGTATTATATCAATTAGTTATTTGAGGTGTAGAGATAAGGTAGATGTTAATTACTTGGAATGGATTTATCTCTTTATGAATTATTTTTTATACCAATAATTAAATATGTTTATTTATATTGATATAATATTAATTCCATTTATATTGGTATTTTTTTCAAATCAAGAATTAATTAGTTTTATGAAGATACCTAGGATTGTTAATAAACCCAAAGGGGGATAATATTAGATCAAAGTACGAGTTTTAGAGATATTGGTTCCATAAAAGAAGGAGTGTAAATGTTTTTATTATCAATCTTGGATGAAAAATTATTTCTCATGATAATATGGCCTGATACGAGGTTTTAATAAATTTAAAGAGTATTTTATGGATCTTTAAGATAAACTTGTTGAGGTATAAACACATTATCATGAAAAACCTCATGATAATGTGGCCTGATAAGATTTTTCTCATGATAATGTGGCCTGATATCCAAAATGACTATTTTTCTGTCTTTTATGGATGATGCATAAGAGTAACTAAAATAAGAAAACATAGAGTCTGTATGCCATATAGAAAATAATTTTGTATTAGAATTATTTTTAGAGTTTAATATAAAATCACATGTTTAGCATGGAGGAAGTCATTTCTAAGTGTGTTTTGTCTAGATAAATGTTATACCCAGGGGAATGATATACCATACTCTTTTTAATCTTAACATAATAAAATTTGAAATTTTAAATGGGAAAAAATATTAGGACATGAGAGTTCTTATGTCATGGAGATCATAGTACGTGGATGATATGGAAACCCAATTCAACACTCTGAAAATTTAGTTTAAAAGAATAATATGCTCAATAGCTTTCTCAATACACAACATTGAGCTTCATGTGAATTATAATATTCAATAAAAATATTTAAATGTGACCATTATAACCTATATGTTAAATTAGTGGTATGATTAATAACAACCAAATTGTTAAAAATATTTATAATGGGTTTATATAATAAAAATTTATTGATTAATGTATAACAAATAATTACTCAATTTTTAGTAGTGTCCTTTTATGATTTAAAAATATGTTTTGTTCAAAAATGGTTTTTTTATTGAATTTTGTTTTCAATTATTATATTTAATTTATGAAACTTTTAAAAATTTTATTTTATAAAAATGATATAATTTTTAAAGTCATTATATAAAAATTATCTTAGGGTAAAATTTTGATATTTTTTCTAAAAATATTGATTTTTCAATGAATAGTTAAAAAACCGATTTTTGTAAAAAATTATTTATTTCATTAAATCATGTAATTGAAAAGTCCTATTATATTTTTAATTTTATATTAAATTTAAATAATATTATTTTATTTATAAATAATCTAATTAATTAAATAGGAACAAAAATTATACTTGATTTTGTTTTAAGTTCATTAGTGTGCTTAAAATTTTTTTTTTCTTAAAATAGTTTTTCATTATTTTTTACGCATTTGTATTAAAATTAATTTATGAAACTTATAGAAGATAAATATTGAATAATTTATTCCATATTTATAATCATGTGGTTAAAATTTTGGAAATATACACCTTTAATTTTTTTCATATAATTAAATTATCATGGTAAAAATTTAGGTTTTCACGGTTAAGGTTAAAATGGGTTTAAAGTGGTTTAACTATAAGATAAAGATTAAAATGTATCCAAAACATGTCTAAATGTGATTTAATAAGTTTAATTATATCTTAAAATATATTATATTTATATTTATGGTTATTTGGTTCCACTTTACATGATTATGGTATATATATATGCTATTAAATCTTTTAATTAATTACATGTGTGTCATTTCCCTCTCTTATAAAAGAGAACCTTATCTCCTATATTACTCACACCTTTTTGAGCACTCTATTTTAGTCAATACATAATAAAATACCTCTATAACATCTCTATCTATGTCCTATAGGTTCTATTATCACCAATATATCTAACCTAGAAGGCTTTTTGTGTAAGCTAAAGTGGTTCTAAGGAGAATGTATAAGTTCTAACCAACCTATTTCAACTTTATTTATTCTTCGACCACATAAAAATCCTATTTAACCATGATGAAATAAAAAATAATTATATTATATATAATAAGATATTATTATGATTTTGGTACAACCTTTTTTCATCTCCTTTTCTATCATATTAGAAATGAAAACATCACTCATATATACATGTGGATTACCACATTCACGAAGTGATGTGTTTTATTTTTCATCACCAACCCAAAAGGGTGATTATTATAAGTAATTTAATTAATATATTTTATATTTATGAAATAATTATAATTTTATAAATATAACTCATCATCAATTTCCTTTCATATCCATCCATTGAAAAATGATAATGTCATTCTTGTGTATTTGTGGACTACCACCTCTATGAAGTGATGTGATTAATTTTTCATGTATGTATTTAGTGGATGGTTTTAAAAATGTATTTAATATAAAAAAATTATAATTATGTTGTGATTAATATTATGAGGATAATGTGATAATGAACCCTTTTACCACGATCATCCTATCGAAGCTGTTTTGGGATTATGAACTGAATGTCCTCAAAACACCTACTATAAACTTAAATGATTATATAACTTAATAAAACATCATAATAAATGAAATAACATGGATAATGAAAATGGAATCAAAATTAAAAATTTTCTTAATTAATTAAATATCCAGTATAATTTTATTATTTAAGAGTTAAAGAATATATGCCCATAGATAATATTTAAGGTAAAATGTGTTTCTTTAAAAACTTATTTTAAATGTTTTAATGTTTTTATTATATTCTCATCCCATTTCCATATTGTTTAAAAGGTTTCATGTATGTTATTAATATAATAAAATTTATTTTAAAATTTATTTTAAATCAAGTTTTTTTATTTAATATTATTTAATAGAACATCATTTTCGAAATAGGTTATTTTTGAATTTTTTTAAAAAGTGTGAAATGAATCATTTTTTAACATATAAAACATGGAAAAAATTTCCTAACATCATGAACATTATTATTTAATAATATACCTTTACAATATTTTCTGGTTTTTTCAAATGAATATCCCGTTTCCCTTTATTTCGGGATTTTTTTAGATTTTTCAAAGAAAAAAGGATTTTTATCCTTATTTTTACATGATGACTAAATGTGATTCTATATAACTCTCTAATGAATTTGGTGATGATTACGTTCCCTAGAGAATTATGTTAGAATTAACCAATAAAGTTATTCCATATGTAAGGGTCATTATAAAGATTATCTGAAGATGATATACCAATTCACCTAAAAGAATTTTATATTATTTAAAATTATTTTTTATGGAAATATTTTTACTTTAAAAGTTAATAAAATTATCTTATATTTAAAGGAATGGTTATTCCCTTTAAGGTTAAAAGTTATGTTTCTAAGAATTTTTTTTCATAGATTCTCATGTTTTCTAAGAAACCATCATGTTATGGTTTTCACCTTTTGTTTTCTTATAATGTGTTTTATGTAAAAAATTGGGAAATAAAGTTGAGTTCAAGTGTAATTAAATGATTATTTGAGCTCAAAGTTTATTATGTTAACGACAAACTATATTATATGATCCCATGGTTTTGAAATGGTCCAACAAGTTGATTTTTTTATATATGCCCCTTACTGATATTTTTTTGGTAATACAATGTCTTGAAATTATTTTTCATAGGGATTTATAATGATTATAAATGTTAATAAGGTCATATTTCTAGATATGGGATTTACCTTGAATAAAGTAATTGTATATTTATAAATAACCTATTTAGTGGAAAAAATACCCACATAAAGACATGAGAATTTTTACGTACGAGTTTTTACTAATTATATAAAACTATATATATAAAAGGTCCTATGGTATTTAAGTGATCCAATATTTCTATTTTATGTTTAGGATGACTAAAATTTGTCCATGTTTATTAGTTCCAAATCCATAAATATAAAGATTAGGTTTTTATCACTGGATCTAAGAGTATGGGTTTGGGGATGTTATACCCAAAATAGGCATTTTGGGGGGAACCATTCTATGGTGGATATTTTTTCTGAAATTTGGAGATTCAATTTGATATCAATGATGGTGGTTAAAGATGGTTTATTGGGAGTTTTAGTTCATTCAAAAAACATGAATTAAAATACCCAATAAGTGGATGACTTGTGGAAATTTAATGGATTAATATTTGGATATTTTAATTCATAACTTGGGAAGACTAAAGAAAATAAATGTAAGAGAGTAGATTTTGTTTGATGAATTTTAATAAATATTTTTTTAAAGATGGTATAGAAGTACAAAGACAACAACCTTGGTATCAGGTGTTTATTATTTATGATTAATTATTATAAGTGATCACAATGTCACATATTCCTGTATTTGTTTTTTCAAATAAGTGTGTAGAAATATAATATTATTGAGTGAACCTAGGGTTGACATATGTGTCTTTACAAAACCTTTTTAACATATGCAGTGAGTAGTTCTATCCCCTGTTATATCGACAAACCATCAATATATTCTCCTTGTATTAGTCCTTTATAGTGAACAAAGTAAAATCTTAATGTCATTTCATTTATTTTAATCATCTGGATATTGTGTGTGTGCTTGAGGATTAACTAGTTTGAAATGTTCTTGTGATCATGAGAATGAGATCCATTGGAAGATGAGGAGAATCAAACACCCTAATTCACCACCCACCTTAGGGTGTTTTGGTCCTATAGTTTCAATATATTATAATATTAGGATATAACTACATCTTTGATTTTCATAATCCTTAAAGCATATCTGGGATCATTTCCATTATATCTTGGGATTAGATCTGATTATTATTTCATTCCCCCTTATTTTCTGAGCATCTTTTAGGGTATTTATACTAAACCCCATATGATCATATACCCTATATATATGTTTTTTTTATTGATGATATTTAACTTAATATGTATTATATAGGAAATTGAGTTTTTGGTGTTATATATTAGTAGAAATCAACAGTGATAATTGCTGATAATGTTTGTGTTAGGAGTTGGTGTGAAGTAGAGTTTCCCCTTCTAGTCAATCTGGGTTTGTCTTGACAATGGGATATTGGACATCAATGTTTGCCTTTATTTCTTTATTTTTTCTTGTTATATAGTTATGGATATTTTTAATTTATCATATTCATAATTATAATATTATTTATTATTATATATCTTATGTTATTACTATTTTATCTTGAAGATATATGTCTGTGTGAAGGCTCGTTTAGATTAGTCCTTTTATATGAGTCTTAATCCTTATTTGTTCTAGAGACTATCTCATGAACTATTATAGGTTGTATTAGGACGAAAAAATTTGCCTAAATATTGTCCTAGGTGGGGGATTGATTGGTAGAGTAGTGTTAGAGTGTTATCAAAGCTAGGTTTTTAGTCCCAAGAGTAGATTTTAGAGTTAGGAGTCCTATGAGATTTAGTTTAGGAAGATTTTGGGAAAAGGTGTAAAGGGGTATTGAGCTTAATTTTCAGCCTAGGTGTAATGTCCTAACATGGGTACCACATACGGGTGTGCCGAACCAGTCGGTTACATGACCTCAGGTGTGCCTCCCCATTTTCCAAAGGCTACCAACTAGAACTGGGGGTCTAATATATAAAACAGGGGTAGACTCTACCCTCTTTATCAAAGAAGCACAATAATAGAAATTAACAATCAATAACAAAAAGAAAATAAACAACAACCAAAATAATACAATAACCCAAAACAAACTAGTATCACAAGATACACCAAAAATAAAAACAATATCCATAACTAAACATTAGATATGTCATTCAAAATAAGTATCATGTGTTAAAATGAAACCCCAAAATAAATACACTAATAACTCCCAAAAGATAGTCCTATCACCAATTCTGGTTCTATTATCCATGCTCCATCCCAAATCAGCCATCTAACATAGGGTTATTTCCCTTATCCTATAATGAAAACATTAAGTCTATTTAGGTACTAATCAGTCACCCAATTAGGGTGTCATTACAACTCAATAGGCAACCACCAATAATGTCAAAAAACAATATCTTGTCAATAAGAGTGTATGAACTTGTGTAAAGAATAATGTACAATGTATAAAGTAAATAGTTATAATATTTCATTATTCTTTAATTAATCACATAATTCCCCCAAGTTCATGAAGACTCCCAACACATCAATACCTAATTTGGCCTATGTTGGAGTCTGAACTATCCCTAAGGGATATCACATATCACAATACCATGGTTATCATTTATTATTTCATTTCAATTAATATCACGACCATTTGGAACCATAATCCAATTTCAATATCATGGGAGTAGAACATCATGTCTAGCACCCCATGTGTATTTGAAGCATTATTCTTGTCCCACACCCCATGGGTATTTGGAGCATTAGTCCTTATCCCATAAAATTATAATCACATGCATTTATTTGTTGCTAAAACTTCATGGCTAGAATCCTGTGGGTATTTGGAGCACCATTCTGTGTCCCAAACCCCATTTCTCAACCATTCACAGTTATCGCATATATCACATTCAAAAATTTTAATCAACATTAACCCTCCTATAAACATTTCATATCATGGTATACCATTTCAACAAAATCAGTCAAAATTATTTACTCTAATAACATGGAATAATATGATCAATTCACCATTAAACCATATATCAACATTTAATCAAAACCCATTAAATCATCAAAGTTATGCCAACCATCCCTCAATTCCCATTATAAAACAATTTTATATTCCATCAATTAACCAATTAAAAAACCCCCTTAACCCAACAATTTCATGATCACAAATCAACTAATTTCAATTGAACCAAGTTTATCCCAATTCATCATCACATAGAAATTTAATTAAATCAATTCAATCTCTGATGAAATTTCCTAATCATTGAAATTTCAATTTTAAAATTACATATATGTAATTAAATCAAGACTATGATATTTTCAGTTTAGACCACCTGACTCAAGATCATTGATGGATGATGGCTAATAGAAATATCCAAATTCAAGAAGAATGTTAAATTGAACAATGAAGAACTAGATCTAGACCCCAAGCCTTGATCTAAGATCAAATATATTATATCCATGAAAATATAGATATAAACCATCACCAATGAAGGAAATTGTCAATTCAAAATACGAGAGAAAGACAGGAGAGAGGGAAAAATTCAATCAGGATGAGAATTTATTACTAAGATAAGTGCAGATTCTTCAATACTCTATTTGTTTCATCAATAATGAAGTTAAAAAGGCCTTGGAATCAATATGGGTGGCTCTAAAATCAATGAAAAAACATTAGGTTTGAGTGGGGTTGAATCAGGGTTAAAACTGCGGGCTTCAAGAATTTTAAAATATTTTTTAAAGGGATTAATATCAACATGCATGACTTCCTGGGCTGGGGTGCGTGGTTTTCCAAACCATGCACCCAAACTGTGCACCTCATTTAGGGGTCACAAAATTACTGCTTATAGAGTGCATGATTTTCTAAACCATGTGACAATCATGAAATCCCTCTATGTCTAGGATTTTATGGTTTTCTAGGGTAGGAAACACAATTTGGGAAAACCGTGTGCCAACTTTACACAACCCAAAACTCCTAAAAAAATCAGCAAATTAACCCAAAATATCCACAAATTAAATCCCAAACTAGATAAAACAAAATAAGGTAAATGATTACCTGAAAATGAGCTCAATATATCTCTAGAAAAATGTTGGGATCTTACACCAGGGAACCTAAAAAAGGTGTGGGTGACCAGCATATCATTTTCAAGGACCCCAATATTCTGTTGAATGAATTAAAACTTTAATGAAACATTTTCCTGGTTAGAATAGGGTGATACATGCATCATATAAACATATTAGTTGTGAATTGTTTCCATTTATTTATTTATTTGGATCACTCAAATATTATTTAATGAATAAAATTTCATCTTTATGTATCTAGGAAAAAATCACATATCCATCCATATAGGATTCTGAGGTAAGTATGGGATGAGAATTTACCATTTTTTGAGGCTCTTACCACCAATCAGTTGAGTAACGAGGCTTTGATTCAGTGATCCAAATGAGATATATATTTTATAGGTGTGTAGAGATATAACCCTATCCCAATTGAGCCTAAATAAGTTCCTACACAAACTATATATGGGGGTTATCCTCCACCTACTATATAGTGGATGGTTCAAGTTGAACTTTATGAGATGATCTATAGGCTAAGTGTGTTTTAAGAGTTTCAACAACAAAGGCCACTAGAGTTTCATGGGAATCCAAAACCATAGGCTATAGAGAACTATATAGAGGTGGTGACTCATGTGTTCTACATAGTTTAGATAATTTATGATTAGACGGTGGTGGTAAAATATATAATTTAATTCACTTTGAAGTGAATCGTTGATGGGGTTTGATTATGTAAATGCATTAAAATGATAATTTATTATTGTCAAAGTTTTATAACCTCTTAAATGAAGAGTAATACACCATGAATCTAAGTATGGTTTGTGTGATACATATATTGGTTGTTTCTTAGTGTAGAATGAATATAGTTGATTACAAATCAAGGTTCACATATCACAAGAGATAATCCCTCAAAATGATTCATACAATGTTTTTTTTACTCTAGAAGTTGAAAAGATATATTTAGTGAGAGATTAAAGTAATAATTGTTCCTCTATTCAACCCCACATATGTAAGAGTTATTGATAGAGACCCTATGATAAATATTTTATTGATAGTGTTACGACCAGGGATCGGGCTAGGTCCAAGTTTCCCTGGGTTAGAGTTGTCAGTATAAGTTGGTTTACTTCAGGAATCATGATCCCATTAGAGGATGAATGCATATTTATGATCCAAATTTTGGTTATTAGTGATTAGAGAGTCAAAAAGTGGAAAAAACTATCAAGGATACATAATTTTATATGCTTTTGGAGGTTAATTCCATGTGTATTGAGACTCTTCGACCATATATATAGGGAGGGAAAACTATAGAAATATAGTGGATGAAACTCTAAACTAGAGGTAGTGTTAGGATCAGGGGACTCCTCACGTTGGATTGGGTGGGCCTCTTGGAGAAATTTTTTATAGAGTAGATGGTGGAATCATAGGAGGATCTATATGTGGATAAAATTTCAATCCACTTCCACTAACCCCACCTCCAGGTAGTCTACACTAGAACCAAAGTTCTAGTGATTAGAGATGTGAACAAATACATGCTATGGAGGGTTTTAATAAATAAATTCCCAAAATGGTTTGAGGTTTTTTGGTTTATTCTCTATACTTGAACCCTTATTTATCGACACTGATTTGGGTGGCTATTTTATTATTTATTTACTGATTTTAGTGTTAGTGATTCTAGTGGATTCCCTATATTGACCTATACATCCAGAGACACCTACTGGAGGTGAAAACATTCTCACCCACATATACTAATGTTTTGAGCTTACAAATAGTGAAAATTGGTCTTTGTGAGGATTTATCTTGGATGGTAAAAAGTAAAAAAAAACCACCCATGGTATGAAATAGTTATCTCTAGTCTGTGCCTAGACAGAATTTTATCATTAGAGAGTGGAGTGAAATCCAGATAATGAATTAAGGTTCTTTTTCATCACTAAATGGGATGAATAGTCAATTAAAACATGGATTTTATGCATGATGTCATAGATTATCACCCATCAGTTAGTGAGCATTACTATGTGTGCTGTAGATACTTCTGAGGAAGATCTTACTATAGTCATAGTGGAGTACATATATATTTTTCTACATATAATCCTAGGATATTTTACTTATCAAAATATTCAATTTCATCCTGACACGACACCATTATCCTCAACAACATATCAAATTAACCTATTTTATCTCAAAGGTACAAAGTTTATATTATAATTATTTTTGAAGAAATGTTTTATTAGGCCTAATTTCCCCAGAGGAAGATCATATTATATTCTAGAAGAAGGTGGATGAGTTCCCAAGGATTTGTATGGAATACCACTACCTAAACTAGGTTAAATTCAAGAAAAAAATACCCTCTATTGAGGATTAATGAACTCTTAGACCTGATAAAGGGAGTTTATTGGTTTTTAAACATCAACATCATATATGGATATCACTATTTTTGGTTTTAAAAGGATGACACCCCAAAGATTGAATTCAGGTGTCTCTATGGGTATTATGAGTTTCTATGGATTCTATTTGATATAAAAAACTCTCTAGTTGCATTCATGGGACTCATAAACCATATCTTCCAACCATTATTGGAATAGTTTTTAGAAGTATTCATTGATGAGATCCTTATATTTTTAGGTCCATAGGAAAATAATGTTTTATATCTAAGGATTATCCTTAACTTACTTTTCTTGCACCTACTATACGGTAAACTCTCAAAGTGAATGTTTTGGATTTAGTAAGATCATTTCCTTGGGAATATCTTCATAAAATGTGGACTAATTGTTGACCCCATGATGATTGGGGTAGTCATCACTTAAGATCCACCCAATAATTTGTTTTAGGTGCACATATGTCTTGGGTTGGTGGGGTATTATCAAAGATTCCTAGAAAACATCACTATGTTTGTATCTCCCATGATTGACCTTATCTAAAATAGATATCCTTTAATGTGGTCTAACAAATGATAGAGTTTTTTAAGAAGTTTAATTAGATGTTAATAAGTCATAATGTTTTTCGATTCTAGAGGAAAGAGTTGAAAATGTGGGAGTTTTGTGACGACTCTATAACAAAATAGGCTTAAGAGTTTATGTAGAGGTAGATGTTATTGCTTATTATTTCAAATACATAATACATATTGAGTATAACTATTTAACCCATGGAATGGGGATCATAATAAAGTGTTTTCCTTAAATATATGGAGGCACTATCTTCTAAATAGGTGATTTGTGATCTATATAGATCATAAGAGTCTCAAGTACATTTTCTCCTATGATGTCTTTACTTGAGGTAGAGGTGATGAATATAATTTCAATAAGATTATAAATATTATACAATTTATACTCCTAGAAAGAGAAAAGTGGTGGATGACCCATTTATTATAAAATATCATGTTTAACTAGTGCATTACGCATATAAGAAACTGGCGTTGATATAATTGGTTATGATAGAAGAGGGAGAATATGTATATATTATTTCAATGGTAGTAGACCCCACACTCTTTTATCATTTGATAGAGTCCTAAAATGGAGTCATTTATTATGGTATATTTCCTAAAAAAATATTCTTTATTAATTCACCCATTAAATTTTATAAATATGGAGATAATGTTGAACTTTTTTTTGGGTAGACATTGGTTCTAGTTGGGATGCATGAGAAGGCGATGAGGGAGTTTCGTACCTCCCAATATATTTTATATCTTGATGTTATGAAAATATATTAGGATAACATACTTAAGTATTGGTGTCTATACATAAATAGATGTTTGGTAGAGTTTATTTCGTAATACATCATGATCCAATAAATTAAGGTAGAGCACCAAGATCCCATTGGATTGAGCTAGCCTCCCATTGTTCTAATAAGGAAGTGGGAAGGGATATCAATAGAATTCAGGATGGGGCATCCATGTTTGATGAAGGGTTATGATTATTTATGGGTGAATGTTGAGATATTAACCGTGTAGGCATACTTCATCTATATTTGGGATAATATTTTGGTAGAGAGTTTGTGACATATGTACATGGATGAGTTCATGTGGTTTCATGAGGTATTATTGAATATTATTTCCAATAGAGAAGCTATATTCATGTACTGATTATTTAATATTTTGTAGGAAGGTTTTGGGACCCATTTATGGTTGATTATAGTGTTCTATATCCCATATATATGGATAGATCATGATAAACATTCATGTTCTTGAGGATATATTGAGTGACTATGTGATTATTTTTTATAGAAGTTAGGATGATCACTTACCATTAGTGGAGTTCATGTATAATTTAAAATATCACTCCACCATTAACTTAACATTGTTTAAGGACCCGTATGGGAGACCTTGTCAGTATCTATTTTACTAGATAGATATAAGTGTGTCAGTGCTTATGGTGACATATTGATAGTATTTGATGAAAAAAAGGTGTAGGTGATCCAGGAGTGTGTGAGGATAACATAGAGCCATCAGAAGTACTATTAAGACTAATGAATGCGTCCTTTGAAATTTATGTAAGGAGATCATGTGTTAAGGAAGGTCTCTCCAATATTCTATTTTGGGAGATTCAGTTAAGGAAGAGAGATCTACTTGAGTCTCACTAGGAATTTATAGATTTTATGTTGGGTTGGTGAGGGTTCTTTTCAGCTGAAACTACCCCTTTAGTTTAATTAGGTAAAATATGTATTCCATGTGTCATAACAGAGGATATATGTGTATGACACATAAAAAATTATCGATTGGTGTGAGATAGATGTCAAACATGGAACCACAATTTTGGAGTACCTAGTGATGCCTGAGGACTGATGAGAGAAGACCCTTCAAGGATGTGTGATACTATTGGTACACAGATTATGAATAATGAGGATCTTTATGAGAGATTTTGGGAGTGTGGGAATCATATGAGAGCTCATTAATCTCACCTATTTGAGTGATTTTTTATTTTGAGGATTAAAATACTTGAAGGTGGAGAGGATGTCATGACTTTTATTTTTCATTGGTTCTTTAAAATTATTTTTAATAATATTTCATTGAGTGGCCACATGCTCATAGGAGAAGGGTAAAATGGAAATTTTATATTTCTTTGAATAAAATTTTGAATGATACTTGGGATTAAGGATGAGATGTTTATCTTAGGGTATTGATTTGGTATTTTTTAGAGAGGGTTGGTATTGATATATTTTAGTGGTGATGATGAGGATTTAATAGAGGTTTTTATAGATATAGATATTTTGATGTATTTTACATTCTGTGTTAGAGGAGTTAATATAACAACCCATACATTATGAAATAGATATTACTTCAAAATTTGAATAATATTCAATACAATAAATAACAAAACCACACCAGGTCTATATAGGTTTAGTGTCTTTAGAAACTTAGAAACATAAACAACTAGTTCATAAGACATATACATTATCTAAAAATCATTTCTTCATAACTAAACTAATTTTGGAATATCTTACTAAATTCACTTCTTCATGACCTAGGGGAAATAAAAATATGAAAGGGTGAGCTCAGATGATCAGTACGGGTAAACAAGGGAGATATAAATCATATGATAATCAGAAGAACATAACATTTGAAAATCTTATCCTCCATATGAATGATAATGATATCATATCATGGGATAAATCATAAAAGTTCATAAGAATAAATGAATGTAATCCCAAAAGTCATAACATAAGACATAAAAGTTTTTAGAATACACTTAAGCATAGAAAATCATTTCATATTAGTCAAGGCACATTTCCAAGACCATCATAGTGGGCAAAGTCCATTACTAAACTGTGTTAACTCCCTATTCCAGCCCTGTATTACTAAACCAACATCTTTTAGCATTCTATCCCTATATATCTCATGATATATAAATATTTACCCAATTTATTGGAGGAAGATATAGGTCCCACCCATATCATAATGAAATAATTCTTATGTGTACCATAAAAACATAATTCATTCATCATAATGCAAGGAATAAAATGGGTTTCATTAAACATCATTCCACCATAACATAATCCATGAAAAACAAATGGATTTCATAAATAGAATTCCACTAGAAACACAATCAAACCATAGGAACAATAGGGACAGTATACTTGATACAAAACCCTATTAAAAATAATTCCATCTTATATGGAAAATAATTTTAATAGAACACTTGAAATTAATTCTTAAGGAAAATATCATTTCTTCTACAAAAAAATTTTCTTTTCTCAAAATACCACAAAATTTTAAAAGAAAATAAAATTGAAATATTATAAAGGAAGATTAATTTAAATAAGGCTTTAAGAAAACATAAAAACCTATTCATTTATTATAAGTTAAAAGAATACATTATTCTCGTACTTTTTTCAGAAAGTCAGAAAGCACCTCATATCGAAAAAAAAGTTTCATTTCATATCACTTAATAAAAATTCCCCAATGGGTAATATTAAATTTAAACAATTATATAAGGATAGAAAGAATATTTTGGAATACATATTTAAGAAGCATGGACATGGATGATAATTATATCCTAGTAAATACTTACGTATAAACAATCTTGGATAATAATGAGATTGTGAAATTATCCCTCACTTTAGGTTCAATATACTTTGTATATATCCAAACCTCCTATATAATGATTCAAATAATTTAATTGATTTATTACATAATCATTGTCATTTTTATGATATCATATGTGATCATATTATCATTTTTCTGTTAATAACATTTCATTATTAATCTTTATTCGGGTATTAGTAGCTTCATTTTCTTATGCATGTTTTGTCAAATAAGCTCTAGTTGTCCTTCTTAGGTCATAATTATATCAGTAAAAATTGAGATCAACATATTATATACCATATTTATTCATTTTATACATTTATATAATAATCCTTTAATGGATATCACGTAGAATGAATCGTATGGCATCGCGAAGATGGTAGGTAGTACGTACGCATGAGTGACAATATCATTCCCATAATTGTGAAATGATATGGATGTGGATGGTATATATTTTGTTCCAGAATCTATATAATGTTATAATAATCACATATAGTTATTATTTATATTATTATACCCATCCAAGTATGGTGGTGGTGAAAAACAGATTACACCACGCCATGGAGACGGTAAGCCGTACGTACACACACGTGGTGATTTCATTTTTCATAGGATGGATAGAAGGTGGAATATGATTGTTACATAACCATAATAAAATATCATTATATAAGTGATACTGTATTTATAACTTTATAATAGAAGAAATCACAAATAGGAAGTTTAATAAGAAAGAAGTTTGAAAGAATCGGTAGAGGAGATTACCTCTTCTTCGACGAGCTCCCTCTAGATCACCTCTTAAAGCACTAGGGTTGGTCTTTGAAGAAGAACAAAATATATAGAATGTGACTAGGGAAAATGATAAGGGAAATGGATAGGGGATGAACAATCCTAAAGGTTCATAATAAAGTAAAGAAGTGAGGGATGAGGTTCCCTTTTATAATTGAGGTGAGGGGCACTTATAGAATCTAGAAAAGTATTAATTTATTAAAAAAATAAAACCACATAAAAAAACCTCTAAAATGTCCTAATTTATAATATGAGATGAGATAAGGTTGTAATATCATCAACTTATAAATTTTAGATAGGTTTTTCTATCAATTTAAACCTTATTATTTTAATTAACACTTAGTCTATTTAAATTTTAACCAAGGTAACAAATATTTCAATATTAAAAGGGTAAAATATTTACACATATGATATAAATTAGACCATAAATAAATAATTTAGAACATTTTAGACCATATCATAATTATTATATATTTTATTTTTTTAAATAATTTAATAAATCTTTATTTTTAAAAACAATCAATACCTTTAATTTTTACATTATTCAATTAATTGATTATTAAAAATATTAAGATAACAAGTTAACTTTGAACCAAATATTTTATTATATTATTAAGAGTTTACGATAATCTATAAAATTCGTTTTATATATTAATTATCCCAAATTATATTTATTTTAATATTTTATATAACATTTATTTGTTATCTCCATTAATAAAATAATTACTATATCAATATTGTGTAATTGTTTAATATAGTTATTTTTTGAATAAAAATTAAGAATAAAATACTGAGATGAAGATAAATAATTTATATTTCAGAATAATACTTTTATTTGAACATAGATTCTGCAAAATCCAACATTAAAAATGTTATATTTATTAAAACATGAGTGTGACAACTTTAACATCACTTTAAATAAAATATTATAAGTGTCATAAACTTTTCCATATGGCTCTAAATGGTCAATAACTCAACCATTGGATGATTATGGTCGAGATATACTCGAAAAATAAAATTTTTTCTAGTGTTTGGATCTTTTAATGGTTATTATAATTTTAATAAAAAATTATTTTATTCATTTCTCAGCAATTAAATAATTTATTCATCCTCAATGTATTAGCCTTTATGGTAATTATTTATTTATTAAAAATTACAAATAAATTACCATGAAAAATAAAAAAAATTTACATTTAAAAAGAGTATTTATAATCCAATTTATCTTCTGAATAAAATTATTTTAAAAATGATGTAGTTATTAAAATTTGAGTAAGACATATTTAACTTTTCTTTAAATAAAATACATTAAATGTGCTAATCTCATCCAAGTGGCTTCCAAAAAATACCATTTCGACCCAAATATTATTTAGGTTGAAACAAAATCGTCCAATTATAATAGGAAAAGTTTAAGGGTAAACTTATAATATCATTTTACCCTTAATTTCCCAATTTACCCTTTGACCGTATTGATAAAAAATTACCGAATTTACTATTCATAATGCCCAACAATAAAATTAATCTACTTACCTAATTTTGACCTACTGATTCCAAATATGGAATCCATTTTTACAAATTCAAAAAAAAAAAGTTTTATTAATTAAATTAAAATTAATCTCATTGTCGGAATAAGAAAATGAGTTTTAAAAGTTAAAACATTACAAAAGATTAAATTGTTTTTATATCTAAAATCAATGTAAAATTAATGACAATGACCTAAATTATATTAAATGATAAAAATATATTATATTTATACTTTTAAACCATTAAATAATATAATCTAACCATATAAATTATTCTGATGAAAAAAGTTATTTTCACTTAAAATTTAAAATATTTTTACTATTCATTAAAACTTAAAAGTTATTAAAAAAATATAAAAAATTCATCCCAAGTGAATTTCTATATCCCAATTTAAAATAAAAGGTTTATGTTATCATATAAAAATTATTAATGTATCAAAAATTTAATTTAAAATGGGTTCTCCATTAAAAAGCGGTAAAATTACCCTTTTAAAAAATATAGGGTTTTTATACATAAAATAGGGTTTATTCATATACTATCAATAAAATATATATTAGATGAATTTAAAAAATATTTTATTAAATATATAACATATATATTTCATTAATTTCTTTTACTAATTGTAATTAACTTAATTTATTAACATAAAAAATACAAATATTTCCTTTACATTTAAATGGTTTATATTTTTCATAAATAATTAGTAGCTAAATAATTTATCATAATTTTTCATATGTTAGTTATATTTATTATTACCAAATTAATGGTTAGGTTATAATGTCCATTTTATACCAAGGGCATCATGCAGTTTGTTTAAACTCATGATTGCATGCAATGAATGCTATTAAAGAATTAAAATTATTTATAGAAAATATTTCATAAAAACATCTGAGTATTACATTATACCCCCTTAAAATAAATTTCAACCTTGAAATTCATCACTTGGATAAAAATAGATTATTATACCTATTCCTCATCACATCCTCAAGTTCCCACATAGCTTCCTCCAATTAGTGGTTCCTCCATAAAACATTAACCAAGTGAGTGGTCTTTTTGCACAGATTGTTTTTGCTATGAACTAGAGTATTTATTTATTGTTCTTCATAAGAAAGATCTTGCTCTAGTGGAATGACTTCTAAGTTTAGTATATGTGAAGGATCAGGTATGTACTTTCTTATGAGAGATACATGGAACACATCATGAACTTGGGAGAGATTCGATGGTAGCGCCAATCGATAAGCTACTTTCCCAACACGATCCATAATTTCAAAAGGACCGATATACCTAGGGATCAACTTACCCTTATTTCCAAATATTATTACTCTCTTCCAGGGATATATTCATAGAAACACATTGTCACCCACTTCATACTCTAGGTCCTTTCTTCGATAGTCACCATAAAGTTTTTTTCAACTTTAAGATGATTTTATATGCTGTTAAATAGATATAGCCTTCTCTGCCAGTTTATCAAAAGGATCAGGTCCTAATAGATTTTTTACCCATCTTCATCCCAGAAAAATAGAGTTCTTCACTTATTTCCATAGAGGAATTCATAAGTATCCATCTGAATACTCGATTGAAAGCTATTTTTGTAAGAAAATTCTACCAAAGGTAGGTTTTGATACAAACCACCCTTTAAATCCATAGATCAAGCTCTCAACATGTCTTCTAGAGTTTGAATTGTCCTATTATATTGACCATCTGTCTAAGGATGATAAGAAGTGCTGAAACTTAACTCTTTATCTAGATCATACTAAAGACTTCATCAGAACTTCTAGGTAAACTTCATATCTTGATCAGATATAATGGAAAGTGGTACTCCATACAATCTTACCACTTATATTATATATATCCTGGAAAGATGATCAAGAGATAAATCCTCTATAATAGCTATGAAGTCTTCTGATTTCGTAAGGTGATCAATTATAACCCGTATAGAAATATGACCTTTAGATGTTTTGGGAAGTCTGAAGACAAAGTTCATATCGATGTTTTCCCATTTCCATTATGGTATGGGTAATGGTTGTAACATCCCCTTATACTTCTATCACTCAACCTTAACTTGATAACAAACCAAACCCCAAGGTACATATTTAGTAATATATATTTTCATGATATCCTACAAAAAATACTCTTTCAAGTCCCTATATATCTTTATGCTTCGAGGATGAATAGAGAATGAAGAACTATTAGCCTCATCCAATATCTACTTTAATTCTGGTATGGTAGGAATACAAAAATGATTCCTAAACCTTATTATTCCATCATAATCAATGTTGTATTCAAAAACATTTCTCACCTTCTTTTGTAGATCTACATCTTCTTTCTAATCCTCCTTAATCTTCACTTGTATAGATGGTTGAACATTCATTTGAGAAATATAACATTTCTCCCCTTTAAAATTTCAATATAAATCCTTTTAAAATCCATAAATATTGTATATTTTGTGATCCTCATCATGGATAGGATAAGATGGTATTTTTTACTCAAAGCATCTTCCACCTTATTTTCTTTCTTGGGGAGGTAATGTATTTAGTAGTCGTAATCTTTAATCAACTCCAACCATATTATTTGGCACATATTCATCTACTTTTATGTGAAAATATACTTTAAACTTTTATAATCAGTATAAATATCATATCTTTCACCATAAAGATAATGCCTCCATATCTTTAAAGAAAATATTACCACAACTAACTCCAAATCATGAGTTGGGTAATTTTTCTCAGGGTTTTTTCAATTTTTGTGAGGCATAACCTATCATAATATCATTTTTCATAAGAAAAAATCCAAATTCCTTCTTGGATGCATCACTATAAATCACAAACCTTTCTCCAATATAAGGAAGTGTGAGTACAAGTGCACTCGATAACCTTCTTTTTATCTCTTTTAAATTCTCTTCACATTACTCAGTCCACAAAAACTCAAATCCTTTCCAAGTAAAATTGGTGAGTGTATTAGATATTTGTAAAAAATACTTCACAAAATTAAAATAATATTCAGACAAACCAAGAAAAATTCACATCTCAGTTACTATTGTCAGTCTATGACAAATTTTAATAACTTATATTTTTGTTGGATCCATAGATATCCCCTCTCTTGAGATTATGTGACCCAAAAATGAAACTTTATAAAACCAAAATTCACACTTGGTAAATTTTTCATAAAGCTTATCCTTTCTTAGGATCTTCAGTACTATTATCAAGTTATCTTCATACTATTCATTTCTCTCCAAATAAACCAGAATATAATCTATAAAGACTACCAAAAAATGATCAAGATAGTCTCTAAAGACTTTATTCATTAGATCTATAAAAATACTAGGGGAATTAGTAATACCAAAAGGCATCACTATAAATTTATAGTGTCCGTACCGTGTATGGAATGTTGTCTTTGGTATATATTACTTCTTGAACCTAAATTGATGATTTACTAAATGAAGATAAATCTTAGAAAAGTATTGAGATCCACATAGTTGGTCGAATAAGTCATCAATATGTATAATAATATATTTTTTCTTGATAGTGATCTTGTTTAGTTCTTGATAATAAATACAGAATCTCATTGATCCATCTTTATTCTTAACAAATAGAAATGGTGCACCCCAAGGTGACACACTAGGGCGTATGAATCCCTTATCAATATTCTCTTAGATTTTCTTCTTAAGTTCCTACAACTCAATTGGGGCCATTATATAAGGTGTCTTTGAAACATGAATATCACCAGTTATGATTTCTATTGAAAACTCAACTTCACGATTCGATGGAAGACCTGGAAATTATTCTACAAAGATATAAACAGTCTCCCATACAATAGGTGTATTGTTAATGGTGAGTTTATCCCCAACAATTTGAGATAGATAACCTTAATTTATAGTAATGAAGACCCATAAGTTGGAAGAAAGTTTCACTAGAAGATCATACTCATCCATGCATCAATATATGATTATAGATTGATATGGAATATGAAATATGACTTCCCTTCCTTGGAAATTTATATGAGATACATATTGAGAAATCCAATCCATCCCAATAATCACATAAAATTCCACTATAGGAAGGATTAAAATATTTGTAGGAATCACTTTCCCACAAACTTCAACCAAAGAAGGATTATAAACTTTTGATGCGACCATTGTGCCATTAGGAGTTGTCATAGCTAACTCAACATCTAATTGTTGAGGTAATATGGTGAAACCCTTAGAAAATTCTTAAGAAATAAAAGAGTGGGTGGATCTAGAATCAAATAAAACATTTTATACATTAGAGTGGATGATAAGTGTACCTTTCACCACTTCATTATCATACTGTAGATCACTGATAGTGATTGCATGTGAATTGAATTTATCTTTGGTCTTAAGAGTTTACTGACATCGATCATCATCGATAACCCTTGGAATAGGGCACTATTTGGCATAATTCCCCGTTTCCTTTCACTTGTAGAATTAAAGTGTAGGAGGTTCATTATATGTATAATTTTTTCTATTCATATCATTAGATATATTTTTCCCTTAAATTAAACATTCAACTACCCTATGACGTTCTCTTCCACACTTAAAACATTTTATAGTCCCTTTAAAACAATTTCTTCTATGTTTCTTTCCACACTTTGATCATAAGAGAAACATATCTTCTATTCAGTGTGGTATTTATATTTTCTGTTGAATTCAATTTTTATCTTCTTATCAAACCCATAGGACTGATGGGTTACTACAATATCCATCTCAAACTTAAGATCATATAGAATTATTTCCTCATAGCTATTGAAGTCCCTTATAGCTAATTCCCTTTAGATACTTGGCTTTAAGATACTAAAGAGTCGATGAATTTTACTCTAAGTTTAGATAATAATTCAATAAGTGTACCTTTCAAGTCTTGTACAATTTCCTTTGTAGGTACCAACAGATTCATCATCCTTATAATTAATCTCAAGGAGATCCTTATCTATCCTTTTTGAAGAATACAAGGAATATAATTATAGAAAAATAGGTTCTTGAACACATCAAATTCTATGGATTCAATTTCATCTCTTTGCCTAATATTCTTGATAATGTTACACCATTGATCAACTTGACCTTACAAACAATGGAATTGTAAGATGAATTTATGATGTTATGAACATCTAAGAACTAAAAACATCTTTTTTATGGTACTAATCCATTGTTTATCCACTAGTGGATCAGAAGACTTGCTGAAAGACGGTGTACACTGACTCATGAAGTACTCAATATAATGATGTTCAATCATTTGACCATTAGGAAGTCCTATATGATTCATAGCTTGAGAAAGTTTTGTGATCATAGCTATAAGATTTCTCATTCCAAATCCCATAATATTTGGTTTCTCAAGAGGACAATCATTGCATTTCCCCTTTCATTCAACATTAACACAATACCTTTGGGTTCCATCCATTGAATAAAAACAAAAAGCATAGTATGAGAAACACTAATAATAATGAGAAACCATATAATAAAGAATAAAATTACAATTTATGATACTTTATGTTTTATCCTAGGTTATTCATAATCATTTCTAAAACACTAGGATTGTAACCTATACTTTGACATATCCTTAGGTTTTTTTACTAAGGTTTTCTCATCATAGTTCCAAAAGTTTAACCATACCTTTTCTATGATACCAACTATAACAACCCATACTTTAAATACATAGATATTACTTAAAAATTTGAAGAATATTCAGTACAAAACATAGAAAAACCACACCAGGACCGTATAGGGTTAGAGTTTTTAGAAACTGGGAAACATAAATAATTGGTCCATAAGACATCTATATTGTCTCCTGCTTATTTATTCCTAACTAGAACCCTTTTGACATATCTTACTTAATAACCTTCTTCCTAACTGGGGAAAAGAAACATATGAAAGGGAGAGATCAGATACTCGGTACGGGTAAAAAATGTAGATATCAATCATATCATAATCATAAGAACATGACATTTTAAAATCTAATACTACATACAGAAGATCGCGATATCATGTCATGAGATAAATCATAAAATTTACTCAGAATCAATGAATGTAATATAAAAAGTAATAAAATAAGGCATAATTTTTTTTATACACTTAAGCATAGGAAATCATTTCATATTAGTCAAGGCTCCTTGCTAAGACCATTATAGCAGACAAATTTCATTACTGAAACTAAGCTCACTCCTCGTTCTAGCCCTATATTACTAAACCGAGATCATTTACCATTCTATCCATGTTAATATCATGAGATATAAATATTTACCTAATGAATAGGAGGGAGATATAGGTCCAACCCATCACATAATGAAATTACTCTTATATATTCCATAAAAACATAAATCATTCATTATAACCCAGGGAATAAAATGGGTTTCTTTAAACATCCTTCCACCATAACGTAATCCATGTAAAACAAATGGATTTCATAAATAGAATTACATAATAAATAAAATAAAACCATAGGAAAAATTGGGATAGTATACTTGAAACATGACCCTATTAAAAAAACTCCTTATTTGATGGAAAATAATTTTGATAGAACACTTTAAATTAATTCTTGAGGAAAACATCCTTTCTTATTTAAAAACATTTTATTTTCTCAAAATACCACGAAATTTTAAAAGAAAAGAATTTATTTTAAAATAAAATTGAAATATTGTAAAGTAATATTCATTGAAATAAATAGTTATAAAAATGTTTAAATCTATTCATGTCGTATAAGTCAAAATAAAACATTCTTCTTGTATTTTATCGGAAAGTCAAAAAGTACCTTCTATCGAAAATAAAAAAATATTCCTTTCATACCGTTTAATAAAAAGTCACCAATAGGTAAAATTAAATTTAAAAAATTTAATATGCATAGAAATAATATTTTGGAATATATATTTAGGAAACATGGACATGGACAATAACTATATCCCAGTAAATACTAACATATTAACAATCTCAGATAATAATGAGAATGAGAAATTATCCCTTACTTTAGGTCTGATATCCTTTGTATGTATCCAAACCTCCTTTATAATGATTTAAATAATGTCATTGTCTTATTATAGAATCATAGTAATTTTTTTGATATCATATATGATCATATTATCATATGTTTGTTAATAACATTTCATCATTAGTCGTTATTCGGGTATTAATGACTTCATTTTCTTATGCATGTTTTTTTGAATAAGTTACAATTCTCCTTATTAGTTCATATTTATATCATTAAAAAATGATATTAATATAATATATACCATATTTATTAATTCTATACATTTATATAATAATTATTTAATGGATATCATGTAAAATGAATCACATCACATCGTAGAGACGGTAGACCATACGTACACACAAGCGACGTTATCATTCCCATAATTGTAAAATGGTATGGATGTGGATGGTATAAATTTTGTTCTAGAATCCATATAATGTTATAATAATCACATTTATTTTTTATTTCCATCATTATACCCATCCAAGTAAGGTGGTGGTGAAAAACAGATTACACCATGGCGTGGAGACAATAAGTTGAATATACGCACACGTGGTGATTTCATTTTTTGTAGGATGGATAGAAGGTGGAATATGATTGTTTTATAATCATAATAAAATATCAGTATATTATTTATACTGGATTTATTATTTTATAATAGAAAAAACTCATGAATAGTAAGTAGAATAAGAAAGAAGTTTGAAAGAGTTGGTAGAGGAGACGACCTCTTCTTCGACGAGCTCCCTCTAGATCACCTCTAAATCACTAGGGTTGGTCTTTTTAGTTGAAAATAACCTATAGAATGTGACTAGGGAAGTTACGAATGTAAATAGTTAGGGTATGGAAAATATTTAAGGTTCAAAATAAAGTAAATAAGTGAGGGAGAATGTGCCCTTTTATAACCGATGTGGGGGCACTTATGGAATCTCCAAAAATGTTAATTTATAAAAAAATAAAACCACATTAAAATAATCCAAAATTTCCTAATTTCAAATATTATATTAGATAAGGTTTTAATAAAATAAAAAAATAAATTTTAGACAAGTTTTTATATCAATTTAAAACTTATTCTTTTAATTAATACTTAGTTATTTTATTTAATTTTTAACTAATGTAACAAATATTTCAACATTAAAAGGGTGAAATATTTACTTATATGATGTAATTAAACCTTAAATAAATAATTTAGAACATTTTAGACCATATAATAATTATTATATATATATATTATGATTTTTAAATTATTTAATAAAACATTCTTTCGAGAAGAAATTAATAGTGTCAATTTTTACACTATTCAATTCATTGATTTTTAAAAATATTATGATAACAAGTTAACTTAAAAAAATTATTATATTACTAAGATCTCAAGGATATAAAGAAAATTCATTGGATATATTAATTATCATAAATTATATCTATTTTAATATTTTTAATAACATTTATTTGTTATCTCCATTAATAAAATAAATACTACATCAATTTTTTTAATTATTTAATATACTTATTTGTTGAATAAAAAATAAAAATAAAATACTAAAACAATGATAAATCCTATATTCTTTATAATAATAATTTTAGTAGAATATATATTCTAAAAAATACAACATTAAAAATGTTAAATTTATTAAAACATGAATGTAACAACTTTAACATCATTTTAAATAAAATATTATAAGTGTCATAATATTTTCGATATGCCTCAAAATGGTCAATGACTTGATCCTTGGATGATTATGGTCGAGTTATACTTTAACAATAATATTTTTCAAGTATTTGGGTTTTTTAATGGTTATTATCATTTTAATATAAATCATTTTATTGATTTATCATCAATTAACTAATTTCTCCATCATCAATGTATTATCCATTATGGTAATAATTTATTTCCTAAAATTTAAAAATAAATTACCATAATAAATAAAAAATATTTTATATTTAAAAATAGTATTTATAATTTAATTTATCTTTTGTATAAAATTATATTAAAAACGATATAGTTATTAAAATTTCAGTAATACATATTTAACTTTTTTTAAATAAAATAAAATAAATATCCTAATCTCATCCAAGTGGATTCAAAAGGATAAAAGTTAGACCCAAGGATGATTTATGTCTAAACACACTCATCCAATGATATTATAATAAGTGTTAGGATAAATTTATAATATTATTTTAACCCTTAATTACCCAAATTATCCTTTTACCATATTAATAAAAAATTACCAAAGTTACTATTCATAATGCCAAAAAATAAAATAAATCTATTTAAATAATTTATACCTACTAATTCTAAATATAGAATCTGTTTTTCAAATTCAAAACACACAAGTTGTTGTAATGAAATTAAAATTAATCTTGTTGTCGGAATGAGAAAACGAGTTTAAAAAGTTAAAACATTACAAAAGATTAAAATGTTTTTATATGAAAATTCAATGTAAAATTAATGCCAATTACCAAAATTAAATTAACTAATAAAAATATATTTTATTTATACTTTAAAACCATTCAATAAAATAATTGAACTATATAAATTATTTTGATGAAAAAAGTATTTTTAACTTAAAATTTAATATATATTTACTATTCATCAAAACATTAAAGTTATCAGAAAAATATCAAAAATTAATCCAAAGTAAATTTTTATATCCCCTTTAAAATAATATGGTTATTTTTTCATGTAGAAATTATTAATGTGCCAAAATTTTAATTTAAAATGGGTTCCCTATTAAAAGGTGCTGAAATTACCCTTTTGAAAAATATAAGGGTTTTATACATAAAATAGGGTTTATTCATATCATATGACAAAAATATATGTTTTATGAATATAAAAAATATTTTATTAAATATATTACATATATATTTCATTAATTTCATTTACTAATTATAATTCACTTAATTTATTAATACAAAAAATATAAATTTTTCCTTTACATTTAATTGGTTTATATTTTTCATAAATAATTTATAACAAAAGAATTAACCATAAATTTTCATATGTTAATAATATTTATTACCGCTAACTTAAAGGATTGGTTATAATGGTAATTTTATACTAATGGTGTCTTCCAGTTCATTTAAACTCACGATTTCATGCAATACAAGCTATTGAAGAATTAAAATTATTTAAAGAAAATATTTCATAAAAACATAAAAGTGATTTAGTTAATGGGTGATTTTATTATATTGTTTAATGAAATGTAACAAAATTTTTATTGTGATATCATTTTTTTCATTGATTGGAGCGAAGTCATAGGATTTTGATTATGGAAAGATTCATGGGATACTATTATTGTTTCATTGAAATTACTTGAATCGTTTTGATTACCTCAATAAAGATAACTCTTGGTGTAGTGTGCTGTGTAAAATTGAATAAATTATAAAAAGTAACATGATTCATTGAGTAGTTGTTAGGGGTTATCAAAGAATCAAAATATAGAGTTAAATTTTTAATTTAGGTTGGTTTCTCTATACATTCACATCCTTCTTGGATTTTCTATAGAATTATAAATCTTTTAATATTCATGGATGATGGTATAGACATTATACCAAATTAAAATCATAATTATAATGGTTAAGGGTTTATATGGTTGAATTATAAATGGTCATTGATTTAACATTTTCGATAATGTGGATATAGAATATGGAATATTATTTAAATACCAATAATAAAATGTTAGATATGATTATAAACCCTAGATATGTGATTTCTTTAATCAATATTGATTTATGATTCATGATACAATTCATTGATATGTTGTATATATTGGAGATTATTATTTGTGTTGAAAATTTATGATCATGTGATATTTGGTAGTCCATAATTTAAAATTCATAACCCAAATTAGTGATAAATGTAGAGAAAATTTTGGAGGAGAAAGAATGGAAATTAATTATTTTCATATGGCCCATGATAATTTATAACATAGGCCATTAAATTTACTATAATTGGGTTTTAAGTGACAGTGAGGGATAAAGGGATGAGGTGGTAGAGAGTTACACAGGTCATTCCACTTTAGCAATGGTGATGCCAAATTCTAGAGATGGAAGATTCTAGGAATCATGTAGCATGATGAGGTGTAGTGTCTTACAAGTCCATGCCACTATAATAATGGGGTCATTCCAAATCCTTCATTTGGTCACACACCCTTATATTTTCATCTAGTTTTTCATCAACTTATGTGTGAAACTTATGAAATAACTTAGATAATATGCATATGTGGTTATATTGATATGTTTTAATTTTATATAGTTATAAGAACATAGTAATTAGGGGATCCTGAAGGTTAAATTATAAATTTATGGGAAGTAATAGATGTTAAAAAATTGATATCCCAATGATTTATAACATGCTAGATGAAGTAAATTTCATTTAATTTTTATTTTCTAGTGTATTTCACATCATCTCACTTGAGTGTCAGAATCAGACAAGTGATTTTTCCAATTTGTGCATTATTTTTCACATGGATTCCATGGTTATATTCTCTTCGAAATTAGAGGTCATTTATATGGGGTTTTTATAGTATTATCATTGTATATTTATATAAGTGAGTAAAGGGTTTGCTAGAGATGTTCGGTGTTAAAATGGGGTTAAAACACCCTTGATAGAATACAAACTTTAGGGAGAGATTCTCCCATATCCATTATAGAGTATGAACTCACCCATGTATTAGGAAATTAGTCCCCTATTTTTTACATAGAGTTTGGTACTCCCCTAGAGACATACTCATCATAGGGAACTTTACCCCATATGGCATATATATTTTTCTCACTCAATAGAGGGTTAAGGTTTAGAAATTTATACTTAGAGTCAGTACTCTCTCAATAAATATACAATTTCCATGATGAGGATTGGGTTCTCCATAGGGGACCGTACTCTATTGATTGACATAATTTCCCCTAAAAAAGGTATGGATCCCCCATTAAGAATATAGAGAGCTAAGGTGGGGGTTATGGAATCTGAGTAATTTAAATGATATGGGATTTATGATTCTAGAAATATCAGTTTTATTACTACATATAATATTTTTTAGGATAAACTATGATATTGGGACTTCACTACTTCTTTTATTGTCACAATTTATAATGACACATATATCCTTTATGTAATTTTACCTTGAACATAGGTTTAAAACTAATACACCACCTTATTTTTCCCTTTTATTTGAGGCATAATTCTAGACATGTTTATACATACCCTTGTACGGGTCTTTAAAATATAACTATTGTGTTTTATGAAGATGGTAGACAATGTTTTGGCAAATATAGAGGTTGGAAAGTTAGTGGATATGGAACATAGTTGTGCTAGGTGGTGATGTTCGTTGATATTGTTCATGTTGGGAGTTAGTGAAGCATGAAGATTCCCCTTTTCTGTTGATCTTAGCATATCTATACCATGATATATATGGATTTAGTGTTTTCCATTATTTTTAGAGTTTCATTTGTTATACAGTTATGTTTATTTGGCATTTTTTACATGCATGGTTATTCAATAGTTAGATATTATATACAAATTAAAATTTTTATATTTTATATATATATATGTGAATTTGTGAAGGTTTATTATGATAATATGAGTGTTAAGACATGTTAGTGTTTTTCATTTTATCCTTTTCTATTAGAGGTGGTATTGGGGTAGTGCAATTGACTTAAGTACTAGCCCAACTGGGGTCCAGGTGGGTTAGGTTGTGTCTTGGTGTCAAATATTTCATCAAATTTGTATTGGACTTTGTGAACAACACTTCTCAATTCATTTTTCTATGTATAAATTGATGTTATTAAAATAGAATTAATTAACCCAAATTTGAAGAATAATTGATCTATTATAGAATTGATCCAAGTTATGAATGTTTGATGAAACATGGAGAAGTAGTAAATATATCTTTTAAGTGAAATTTCAATATATTTTATGGATCATATGGTATTGGTAAAAGCCTATACAATGATATAGAACATATTGAGAAAATTAAAATAGTGTTTGTAAAAAAAGATAAATATTGTTTTAAAATATTAGAAAAATTAAACAAACATGCAAGGAATTTATTATATGATGGTTGTGTGACATATAAAACAGTATCAAAAGTACAAAAAATATATAAATCTATTGTATGAAATGGATGGTTTCATGCTAGTTTCGTGGAGTTTCTTTATCTATTTATGAATATGATTCCAGCTAAAAATAAGATTCCTTATCAAACACACAATAATATATAAATTTTATATGTCATGGTTATGATATATGAAAAATACATGGTATCCTTAATGATTTTATGTTACTTTTAAAGGAGTATGAATATATATAGAAATTTCTAAAGTGAGATACATCTCAATACAATAAAAATCAATGAAGTTCATAAAAATATGTATGTTAATTTATATCAATACTAAATCTTTATGACTATATAAATGTTGAAAGACTATAATCCAGTTTACATAGCACACATATAAAATAATTCATTCCAGTAAGATTTTTCAACTAAAAAAATACTCCCTGGTTGAAGAAAATTTACTAAATATTTCTTGAATATGGGAATGAGTTATGAAACTTTTGTTTGGTATTATGTACAGATTTTATGAATACTCATGGTGTGCAAACTAGTACTCATAGTACTTTATATTGGAAAATTATAATTTACTACCATGGTTATACACGATTCATGTGCATAATATGTTTTCATTTCTTATTTGAGGAATGAAATATCCTCATAATGATGTTATAATTTATTTTTATATAATTATAGTAGGATCAAATTTTTTTATGGGATATAAATTTTATTTTGTATGATTTTCATAAGAAACAGAATTACAATTTAGATCCATGTTGTTTTATATTATAAATTACTTTCCAACTTATGGTAATTTGGTATGGTGCAATATCAATGGAAGGTTATAGTTTTTCAAGTGTGATTAAGGTACCTATTCTATTAGGTTGACACATATTATGAAGACTATGTCCCTTGGAATTTGAAAATTATTATTTTTATTATATAAATATTGATCATTGTTGAAAACATTTCAAGGGAACATATAAGAATTATTATATCCTTCTTTTTTAATAGGAATATATTTAAATTACAAGGTAACAGATGTTTCCAACATTTTTGGTATAATATTATCTAGAAATATTCCAAAATTTTTTAGAAAAAGATATACATTTTCTTTTAACTACCTTATTGGAAGAGTTTGTATGGAAATAATTTTATAGAGATCATGCATATGAAGAAGAATATATGTGATAATAAAATTTATAATTTACTAAATACACAATAGAATAGTAAAAATAAAATAATGGAAAGGATAAACATGATTGTTATAGTATTTAGGGAAGTGATGGTACCATTAAATGATAGGTGGTACCAAAAATATTTATATTCAGTATATTTGTTTTGTTTTATAACTTTTTAAATGCTATAAAAGTCCCATAGTGGCATTCATAAAACATAAAGAATTTAACATTGATGAATGAACTTATGTTAAATGGGTTAAGATAAATTAACTTTCATGTTTTGTTTCTTTATTTTGTACCAATTACAATATAGTACATATTATGAAAAAATGACTGACAAAAACTCACTAAACTGCATTTATTTTATATATCAATATCGAACAATATTACTGACCCATAAAAGTTTCCATTAATGGAACTTTTTTTTTTCACTTTATATGAACTAAATATATTATTACCACCACAATTATTTGATATTATACTTAACCGGATGGTTTATTTGGTGATAGAGGTCCAAATTTTTAGTTGAAAATATTTCTAATAGATGTACCATATTGAATGTGTAACAACCTTTGATTTTAATATATATTTATATTTAAATAAATCATGCGTGTTTGACAACTTGTGATACAAAAAAAAACCAATCTAAAATGAGTAATTATTTATTTCATTAAGATATAATATTACAGTAGAAAATGAAACACATTATAAGATAACTAAATAAAACACAATTGGTTTAATTATGGAAGGAATGAAACCACAATTGAATAAAAGATAATAATTAATTAAAATGATTTATTATAAAAATATGTATTATTATTATTATTAAAGATCGATTTGACATGTCTGTAAAATTAAATTAAATATTATAAAACTAATGGATTTATACAAATGAACACTTAAAAGATTAATAAATAATTTTAATGGCATTCTATTAAAATTATTTAATGCTAAAAAGTGATATTTTTAAAAGAGTTTCTTATTTCTATGTGCTATGTATTTTAACATAATAAATTATTTTTGATAAAATTTTACATTCTAATTTATAAAATAATATATAGAAAATTATTTAATTAGTAATTGATATAAAATTAGATAAAGAATACTTAAAATTTTAAAAATTAATTTTTCTATAAAAATAGTTTTTCTTTATATATTATGTTTTCCTTTAAAATTTAAAACCCTAAATTATAGAATTTTAATATTATAAAATGATATTAATTTCTTGATTCATCATATTAAAATTATCTTAAGGTTGTTTTTTTAATTTTCTAAAAAAGTTGATTTTTTAGTGAATAATAAAAAACATATTTTTACAAATATAATAACTTTTATAGAACATCATGATATAAATTAGGCTTAAAAATTTATAAAAACTTATTTTTATAAAAAATATATTTAAGTAGTAAATTAATACATTTGAAAATAATATATTGAATTTAAAAACCTATATTTGTGATTTTAGAACCTAAGTAATATTTTATTTCAATAAAAAACATATTTTTATTCTTTAACATCAATTAGGTGTATCCTAGATTGAATTAGATTTTGGATTAATTTTAAGGTCAAATAAAATTACATTTTTTAATCATAAACCAATAAATTTCTTGGTAATGAAGAGTATTCATATTATTTGGCCTAAATAATAAAATAATTAATACTTTATTCTAAAACACCACCCTTCTTACCTATAAAAGTACCGCTACTCTATCCACATCAAATCACACCTTTACTTCTGTTCCACGTTGAATACCTACCCATATTATCTCTTTAAAATTAAACTCCCACGTTTTTGTGCCTTTGGTCATATTAAGGATCCCCAAATATATCATTTTCAAGTGTCACTCTAAGATGATATTCTAGTAACCGAATTAAGTGTCATATTCTCCTTAACTATTAATATTTTGCTTTATCATCCACCTCTTACTTAAATATAATTTATCACATTAATATATTTTTTAAATAATTAATTATTTTTTAAAAGTGATATTATGATTATAAAATAATAATGTCTTACTCATTCAATCATTAATTTTTTTTATTTTGGTCGATTTTCCCACCTATATAAACGATGTTATAATTTTGACATCATGAATGATTAAAAAAACTAAAATAATGGAAATAATATGTAATAATAATGAATTAAATTTGTTTTTATAATTTTGGAATGGGTTTATACATAATTATATTCATTAATAAAATCAAGTATTTCATTGAATCAAAATCCATAAGAAAACATATTTCTAAGCGCTACAAGGGAACTATCACTACATGTTCCTAGAATGACCATGGGACTCAAGAAATATTTCAAAAACACATACTATATATTCAGTAACATTTTATAGGTGATGTGCCCATGATCATAGAGTAAATACTGAATCCTCAAAACCAAATCATGCATGGAAAACATAACAACCAACACTCAAATATTAATTTGTAAATATAAAATAATTAATAAATAGGTAATAAGGAATTAAAAATGAATGGTGTTTGGTAAAATAAATATGAAAAATATTCATAATAAAATTAAAATTTTTGTATAGGTATTTACAATTCATTTAACCAATAAAAAATACAAGGTAATTGTTTCTTTCCCAATCTCACTTTTAAATCGAGATTGTCTATATATAAATTTCTATAGGGAAAATTACATCTTATTTCTCTCTAAAACATCATATATTTACTTCTAATTAATTTCTATATTCATTATTTTATTTAATTCCTTCTACGTATTTCTATGATTGATTAGGGTTATTTTCTATTGAATTTTACTTTTTTTTATAAAAGTTTAAAAATAATCATTTTTTATTACTCTTTTCATGGTCATATATTCCCATAGTATTCATTTGTTTTATAAATGAAGATTTATTTAAAAGTATGCATGGTTTTATAAAAAAAATTCTATTCTCATTGTTTTATGTTTTCCCAAAAGGGGATTACATACCCTGTTGGCAGGGGGGGTGAATCATGGTTTGAAATTTTTTTCTTAGGTTAAACAATTTTTATTACACCCCTTACTTCCATACTAGATATTGAACTATTAATTGTAAGGGTAACTTCTTTTTCTATTTAAGTTATGTTGATCTAAACTCTTAACCTTCCCCATTTATTGTTTTTTCTTGTCATAATTATTTACCCACTTAATAAAATGATGTTACGTATAATATAGAACAAAGAAATCACAAGGACATGTGTGTTTTTATTTAGTCTACCATTATGTTCTAATCCAAGGATCTTGAAACAAATAGTGTGTTGGTACCCCCAAATCACTAATATCACTAATTGGTGGAATTTAGGCTAGGTCACTCATGTTTGGGATCACTGACTGAAAAATGGTTTAGGGTCAATACACTATCTCATTGGGATCACATCCCTCACCGTTACCTCCTTCACTCACAACTCCAAAGGAAAAAATAGTTGGTATATAAGAAAAATAATAATATAACCTATTATTGAGAGTTTAACTAAGTATAGTTTGGTTCCATTGGAATCTCTACTTTATACTTCAAATTTGGATGTGAATATCGCTTTAAGAATATCCTTTACATGGGAATTCATGGTAACTCCTTCTCATTTGGAAATATATTCAAGATATTAAAAGTCTCATTATTCTTCTAATTTCTAGGAATAATTTTAGAATTACACCCCCATTATAGTTTTGTAACTAGAATACCTTACTATTTAGGAAAACAAATTACCTTTGATATGAAGGGTAATCAAGATATGTCATGGTTGAACTCCTTATCTTTTATTAGCTTCCCAGACATCTCGTTAAATATTTATTATCTTCTTCAAGTAATTATTTAACATGATCAATAAATATATTTTATTCTATGATTATTTTTATATAGTAATAATCTAATATTTTACCTTCTATCTTCTATTATTTTTATAGGTGTATAAAAATATCTCATTCAACTTTCCATATTTTAGAAACGAGGAAGTTCCCTCTTTTTTCTAGTAAATATATTTCACTAATATGAATTGTGGAATCTCTATTGAATATTATTCTGTATATCTCCTATAAATATTTTCATATTAAAAAATATGACTACCTTTGACTAATAAAACCATGACACCCTATAGTTTTTATCCTATTTTTTCACATTAATATTTCAATATATGTTATTTGGAAACCTCTTTATCTCACTGTGATATAATTCATTAAAATCTTACAATATTTTCATCCATAAAATTTAGAATACAATTTTTATATTCTTATCCCAATTAATTATCTTTTTATCATAGTCAATACTCTCCATTATTTTAACTATGAAATAAAATTTATTCAAAATTCAATCACATCTCATTTAATATTATCAAGCGCAGCTCACATGACTTGAAACACATGCACACATCCATTATTTGTATCTGAAGTCCCGTATGTACTTTCTTGATCAACTATGTTGTTTCATTTGAAATACCACCTATATGGGAATTGTAATATATTTCCTTAGTTGAAAGGTTCCTGGATCAACCAAGAAGACCAAGGACACATTATGTACTATGAATTAAAAACTATTCCATTTTAATGAAAATACTATGTGCACAGTCACTAGATTGATCAAAATTTCTTACTCAAAATCCTTTATATAATAACCTGTATGCTTCATGATGTTATGATGAGATCCTGAGAGGTTCCTATTTTGTGTCTTAAGAACTTTATTGAACTGATTCACTGATAAAATCTTGAGTGAGAGGATTAAGATTGTCAAGCGGATTGAATTTCATTATTTTCGATTGTGGATTTGAAATATGAATAGTACCATACTATTTCACCATCACACATCAGAATTACACCCTTACTAATACATGGTTTATCAACCAAGCCACTCCTCAATAAGGAAATCATGACTATCTAGTCACAATTCTCACTAGTGGCCTCTCTTTCAAACTTATATGTTAGAGGCTATGCACCCTTTCCCCATACTTCACTGACTCGGATGCTTGTCTGTCTTCACAAACACACACACTAGTACTACTACTCCTACTACCCAATTGTCTAAGTGTTTCATTTGATATTCACCACCAAATGTTTTTGTTTGGGTTCTTGGGTGATAACCATGAGGGTTATGGCCATATTTATTTGATAAATCCACATCTCCACACTTAAGAAAACTATCCAAACCAATCCCCCATACTCACACAATTACACACACACATATATTTTATTCTTCAATTGAACCAACTATAAATTCAAGATGAAATTTAAAAATTCTCCATGAATCACCACAATAAATATAATCATTATATAAAGTCAATAATTCCATAGAAACTACACTCAAATATTTTCAAAAAATCCAATAAAAATATTTTGGGGTTCAACAATCTCCCCTAATGGATTTAGTTGAAAATGTCTGTTTTAAATCCTTCCCCATTTTATCTCTCCAATTTTTATCAATTAAATACAAAGGGTGATCCAAAATTCAAATACATCTCCATGAGAGGTATCTATACTCTTTCTCTCCCATTATGATTGATTTTAATTAGGTAACCTTTAATTGGTGCTTAGAAATGATTCATCATTGACAATAATTTATTTATGCTCTATTCCTTGATCCCAATTATCAAATTTTTCTAAATAGAATTTCCATATCCAATATCCATCTCCAAATAAACTTTGAAAACACTTTTTTAACAATATCTAGACTAATATCTCAAAAAATATAGTTTTTAAAACTAAAACATAACACATGATGTGTTTAAAAATTATCTAATACTAATGAGTTGAGGCTTAGTGTAGGAGAAAATAATATTGAATAAAAAATACAAGGATGTTCATGTTACTTACTAGCTTTTTTAAATTCATATCATATTTTATAGTCCATTTTCTTATCACATCCTTGGATCCAAAATCACACCAAACTATTAGTACATAATTTTTAAATCATAAAAGATGTATGACTTTTTATTTAAAGAATCATTTATTCCATTTTTTAATACTAAAAAAATATTTCCATTTTCCTTCCATGTATTCAAAAATACCACATGTTATTCCACTCAAGAATAGGGATAAATAGGCTTTGATCATTTATCTTTAACTCCACATTAATTCAAGTATCATTACTATGAATTGTTATTTAAATTTAGTTACACCACATGTTGAGAAATAAATCATTCTAATA
Source organism: Viscum album (assembly GCA_963277665.1). Classification (NCBI taxonomy): domain Eukaryota; kingdom Viridiplantae; phylum Streptophyta; class Magnoliopsida; order Santalales; family Viscaceae; genus Viscum; species Viscum album. Next base: position 111,154,316 of record OY728139.1, on the reverse strand, counting down.
TTAATATTTAAGGGTCCAAAAAATATAGATGATACTAATAGGTTAGATTAAAAATAGACAAGCATGATATTTAGAATATTTCTACCACTTCAGGGTCTGTTATAGAACACATCATTCCTAGTCCCCACTATTTTGGTTATTATAGCATATAAAAATAAATTTAGTTAATTATAGATGTATTTCTACTTTTAGTTGACTGATACCACCATAATCATTGCCTATAAACACTTTTTGTAAGGAGTATTCGTCATTATGTAATGGATGACTTCAGATCAATCAATATGTACTCAATTTAATTTTAATTAGTCCTATATTCCCCAATTTCAATAAGAATCTCCATCATAACATGCACCTTCATGATTAACACCAAAATGGACCTCAAATACATCATACACCACTTATTACATGTAATTTAATATTTCAAACCATATCTAATTTTGGATTCATTTTATAATATTTTTAACACACTTACCCCATGGATTTTTTCTTCCCCTGAGTCATGCATCTCTTTAAATAATTTAGAACATTACACGCATAAGGTGAGAGAGTTACCTTCCACTTTCATCATGTTACAAAAGATGGTATATCATTATAGACCAATATTTTTCTTGTTATTTTGGAATCCATAATCTTATTTGAATCATATTTGATAAAAACAAACTTATTCTTTGTTTCTTTGAACTTGATATTTTTATCATGGCTTATTTCACAACTCTTTCTTCCATAGATGTCATTACTACCAAAGAATATACTTCACATTACCAATTGATCTTTCACTCTCCAAATTCTTTTCTTATTATTACAATAATATTCTAATTAAATAGGATATTTTTAACACATTTCAGATTATATTCAACATGAGAGTCTTCTTTATATGGATTCTAATTTTTTTCTCAAATGGATCAATTTTTCTTTAACAATTGTTATATTATATCTTTTATCCCAATTGGTACTTTATGAAATATCTTATATAGATTTGATTAGTATGAAATAATTTTTTATAATCAAACCCATTACTTGGTTACTATGATTTATTATCTCATTTAGTAAGGATTCCACCATATTTACAATAATGAATATATTTCAGTGATTCCGAATAGAAACTTGAATTATTCCAATGCATCCAAAAAATATAACACATGTTTTTATACATTATTGTAGGTAAAATCTTGTTTCTATTACCACCTATAGATATTGCTTTAAATTTATTTCTTACATCCATAATATTTTCCCTTTTCTTTGGAATCTTAATTGTTTTTTTGTCATACTTAGGAGGCGTTTTAACATTTCCAAAAACATATTTCACCATGGATCATGTACTTTGTGAAATGATTATTTTTTCTTTGATTCTCCCCAAATATGGAATAATTCAATTTTATTTAGTTATGAACCTATGAAGGGTAATAAAATAATAAATGAAATGTATATTTAAGTTTATTCTTACCCTTGGAATTCAATTGTTCCACTTTTTTTGGATAAGACCAATTCTTCCTCCAATTGTTGGATGTTTTAGCATAATAATTCAAGAATATCAGTTAGATCCACCATGATTTTCTTCACACTATACACATATTCTTATAATACATGGAAAATATTTTCTAGCATATCAATTTTCTCCTTTATTTTAGAATTAATTTTAGAAATGGAATCTTTCATCTATAACTTCTCTTATTGTATCCTTTTATTTTCCTTAACCAGTTCTATCAAGTGTGTTATAAGATTTTATTTCTTAGCATTCACAATTTGAATTTATTATGAGTTTATATTCTTTCCCTTCAAATCAACATTGAGTTTTTCATTCATTATGGACATCATCATATGTTTTTTATCATTGGAATCATTATTTTCTCTTAGATTAGTGGATACTTCATTAAATATTTTATTTATGCTTTTAATTTGTTCACTTAAATTACAAAAACTTATATCTAGATATCATGATATCTTTTATCCTATTTTATAATTATATTTTCATCTTTTAACTTTTTAGCCACCCCCTATGATAATTTGAAACTTCAAATTTTGGCCTCTTTAGAACTTCCTCATCATTAGTAGTCCCAACTTCACTTGGAATACTATCCTCTTAATTTATTCTAGTTACATCATTGAATGAATGAATAGTTTTACTATAACACACCAATATTTTCAAATGTATTTTAATTAAATAATATTAAATTTTATATCATATAGTATATGCAACAACAGACTTAAAATAATAACAATATACTATAAAAATATTAATATCTAAATAAAACCATGAAAACCTATATATTAGTTTGGTGGGTAGAAATATGAATACAATTATTATGATATATATACCAAAATTTTTTACTTGATAAAATCAATAGATATTCATTCACTTATTATCAATTTGTTATAAATGAAGATAAAATCATTTTATGGTAAAGGATATATTTTTCGTAAAACTATTTTTATGTGGTTATAGTATTTTAATCTTAATATATTAAACTATTATATATTGATTAATTCATAAAATGAAATAAGAAAATTATATATCTAATAATATGAATTAACATTCATTTAATTATGGTTAATAGGTAAAGAATGAGGATAAAATAGTTTTATTCTTCAAAAATATATTTTCTTCAATAATGTTTTTATTGTATTTTGTGTGTGGATAAATTGATTAATTTCTACCAATTTTATAAATTGAATTTTATAAAATGAAAAATTATTTTTGAAATCATAATGTTAAAACACTTTTGTGAATTTGTTTTGATATTTTTCTGGAATGGTTGATTTTTGAGTGAATATTAAAAAATATTAATTTTTTAAAATATATCATTTATCTTAATCAAAGAAATTTCAATGTTATATTTTGTTTTTTATTTAGTGTAAGTAAATTAAAAATAATATTGTTGAACATAATTTAATTAATTCCTTGTTAATCAACGTTATATTTTATTTTGGTATAAAATCATTTTTATGCTTAAAATAGGTATTTTTCTAAAAACTATTTTTCGTTTCATTTCATGAACTTATATTAAAATTAATTTTTACCAATTATTGAAATTAAATCATATAAAATGGATTCCTTATTTGGTATCAAAATTTTATAATTTTTTTATATGTTTAGTTTCATTTTTACTCAAAATGGGTAGTATCTTGGATGGCATTTTATCACTTCGGTGAAGGGTAAAATGGGTAAAATGAGGTTAAAAATTTGGGATAAGGTATAAAAAATAAATCTAAAAGATTATTTTGTTTCATTTTATGAGTTGAAATTGAAAAAATCATCATATAATTGAAAATATGTCATTTTTGTGTCACTTTCTTTTGATTATAATTTTTATATTATTTTAAGTAATGAATAATTACAAAATGTCACTATCTTTGTTTAATGTCTCTAAAATGTTTTCATAGAGATAAAAAGAATTTATTTATGGTTATAAATTTTTATTTGGAATATTAATAAAAATATTTTTTCAGAGTGATTTATTTTTAATTTTCTATGATGTTGTAATTACCTTAACCGCTTACGATACGACGATGTAACACTTGTGCATGAAGTAGAAAAATCAAGTAAATGAATTTAAAAAACATTAAAAGTAATAATTTTTGTATAAATTAAGGTGTTAAATGAATTTAATATAAATTATAAGTTATGTTTAAAGATTTTATATTTTAATTCCATTGTTGTATTGATATGTCTAAAGTGAAATTTTGTTAATAGTCCCAAAAATGACCTTAAGTGGTTTTTAATGTTTGGAAATTATTTTTAATCATTATAAAATTAGAAAAATCATATAATAACAAAATTTCATATAGAAATATATAGTATATCATGAATGTTTCATATATGTGACTGTTATATTTTTTAAAATTATCTTCCTAACCCATAAATATTGTAAAATGTGTTACAATATTTAAGCTTAAACAGGGTTAGTGAGGGAGATAAACTAAATGATAAATATTAGAATGATACTTAAACTTGTAAATTTTTTATTGGTTTAATTTATTTAAACCTTATATTATTTATGTTTAAATATATTGATATTTTGTTCCATTATACATGATTTAGACACATATTATATATTTATATTTCATGTATTTACAAGATTTTTACCACCTCACTTATAAAAGGGAACCGCCTCTTCTATATTCCTATGACTTCACAAGAAATTAATATAAACAAATAAATTTATAATAAATTACTATACATCATCCTAATTCTCTAGTGGTTTTGGTCTCACTATAAGTCCAACTTATAAGGCTTAAAGTGTAATCCTAAAGAGGTATCTCAAAGAATATGTATAACTCTTACATGAATGGTTCCATGTTTATTTATTCTTCCACCCCATTTAAATATTCTATAAACATTATAATATAATAGAATAATTATCTTAAATTTATTAAAATATTATTATATTGATAAAATGATACTTTTTTCATCTATGTTTCCCTCATATATGAAATTAAAACATCGCCTGTGTGTACGTGTGGACTACCACATCCACAGAGTGATGCATTTATTTTCATCACTACTAAATAATGATGGTTATAAATATATTATTAATTAATATATAATATGTTTATGACATAATTATTATTCTTTATTGATAATATATTTATTAATTTCATACTTTTCCATCCATTGGAAAATAATAACGACGCTCGTGTGTATGTGTGGACTACGACCTCCATGAAGCAATGTGATTCATTTTCCTTGTTTATATTTTAATATATAGTTATAAAATTTAATTTAATGTATCAATATTATAATTTATAATTATTTAGATTCTTTGGAAGATTTATACAAGAACTCTTTGACCATGATAAACTTACCAATGATATTTTGGAGATTATGAAATGAATGACATCAAAATATCCCACACGAACATAATTGATTTAGTAACTAAAGAAAACATGGTAATAAATGAAATAAATGAAATAAATGGAATAATATTAAGGTAATTAACATGAAAAATTTTCTTAATAAATTATTAAATTAATAAAATATTATTATTTAGTAATATAAAAGACACACTTGGTGAGTCAGACATGAGGTAAGGAGATTTCTTGTCCCAATTTTCTTTCATAGAGACTCATACCATTTTCACTACATGTTTATTTTTTTTGTGGAATATAGATTAATTTATGCATATATTTTGTAATTAATTTTATAAAATTAACTTGGTTTATAAATCCATTTTAATTTATCTTTTTCAATATTTTTTTTCAAAATTAATTAAATACGTAAATGATTTTTATTTAAAATGTTGTTTTAAATATTTTAAACTCTATTTCCTCCATTTTCTTGTTCCTTTAAAATTTTCAAGAATATTATTATTTATGATTAAAATATTTTTTAGGGTCACTCTTAACTATTTTTTAGTTTATTTACAAAGGTTTAAAAATAATATTTTTAATATTTTCTCAATAGATTACTTTTGATTTTTTTTACTAAAGTGAAAAAAAAAGTTTTTTTTATCATATAAAATATTAGCATAATTTACCAATGTCATGTTACTTATTTTGTTATAAATATTAATCTTCGTGTTTTCATTTTTTTTCAAAATTAAATTAAACTTACATTTTTTGAGTAATTTTTCATTTTAAAGAGTTTTCAAAAGAAAAGGAAAAATTCTCTAAAATTTTAGGTGAAAATTTAAAGTGGTTGGCTATTAGGTTAAAATGAGTTTTAAAGGGTTTTATGATGAATAAGTGAAAGATTATAATTTTTTTCTTCATGATGAGGTACTTAAACATTATATATGATTAAAGGTGGGGTCAATATTACTTATGATGATGGGTGATCCCAATATAGCTCTCTAATGCACTGGGTATTAATTAGTCTTCAAAGGCGAAAAATGAGGGCTATAACCTGGTATGTTACTCCTATTAAATGAACTAGGAATTTGGTATTCCAATATAGGCTATAAATAAGTGAATACAGGTTAATTTCTATAAGGTAAATAATTTTTGTGAATTTTTAAAGGTGGAAGGTTTATTTTTCAAAGAAATGTTTTTATGATGTATCAATGGTTTTCCTATTCTTACTAATGGGTTTTAACGATTTTATTTTATAAATGTTTTATTTTAACATATGGATATGTTTTATACATGTTCTAAAATTTTTACTATAAAAAATTTAAACATTATTATAGGTTTTCATGTTTTTCACTAAACTAATGTGAATCCTTTATTTTTATTCCTTATTGATCTTTTTTCACATCCCACATTTTTAAATATTTTTCACAAGATCTATGTATATGTAGAATTTATTTTAAGGTTAATAATTTTCAAAATAGTGACTAGTATTTAAATATAAAGAAATGTTTTGAATAAAATAGGATTTTAAATTTAATAATCATTTTTTTAAAAAAAAATAGACATTGAGCGGAAGTATCCTCTTTTTATTATAAGGATTTGATAAGTTAGATTTTTTCTTAATTATCTAAAAATAGTAACCTCAATATCCTTGAGGTGAAATAAAGTTAAAAACTTATTATTAGTCATGTATTTATGGATTATTAAAGATATGAGACAATATAGTTGGTATCTGATGAGAGGTTTATATAAATTTAGAGGTTAGGATGATTTATATGAGGATATTTTTAAAATTTTTCATGGGTAAGTCAATATAAGGTTGATAAAATTTTTAAATTAATAGATACCTATTTTTATGTTTTATTTTATTGGAGTTTATGTTTATTAATAATATTATAGGTTATATTTATGGGAATAAAACCATTGGGTTAATATATCTTATTGAAAATTTAATTTAATAAAATATTATTTTATATTTTATATAAATAAGTTGAGGGTATTGGTAAAATTTAGGTTTAATATGATCATTTATGTTGAGGTAAATATAGATAATTGGTATAAAGGGATATTACATTTTGGGAATATATGTTTTATCATATTTATAACCATTGGATTAAAATGTTCTTTGGTGAATATGAGATTAATATAAATTTTAAAGTATTTTTCTATTTTTGAAACATTACATGATTAAGGTAAAAAATATTTGAGGAATAAATATTGGATTAATTTATGGAATAAAATATGATTTTATTTTGTAAAAATAATTAGAATATTTCAAAATTAATATTATTAACTCATATACATTTTTAGTGTGTGAACTCATGAGTGATTAATGTTGTTTATAGATAAATAACCATTTAATAACATAAGAATATGCCACTGACTATTCATGATTTTTTAGTTTTGAATTTGGTTAGGAATATTTTTAAGAGACTGGCGTTTAATTATTTATAAAATGTTTAAAGTTTAAATTTGGGTGTTATTGTTGTGGAATTAGAGATTAATGTAGTATTTATTAAAATGAATGTTTATTCATATTGGATATTATATTATATTATAATAACCATTTTTTTGTTTAATTGATATAAATTGGAGAAATAGATTGTTATCATTTTTTTGGATCTTTTAGTCCCTTAAAAGTTAAATTTAATGCTTCAAGTATGAAAAAATCATCTTTATATTCATTGCTTGGAGTGAGAGATAAGATATAAATGGAAATAACTTGAAGAACAACCAAAGAAAAAATTGTTATTATGGAATTGAATGAAATAAAGTAAGTATATTTTCTCATATTATTGTTTCCAATAATAAAATATTTCCTCAACACATATCGGAAGAAGATAAATCTATTGAGTTTCATCACTTAGTTATTAAGTCAATCTTTGAGAAAATCATTCACATGTACAATTATTATAATGATGGATACATGGATTAATAAATATTTTATAATTGATAATTTCCATAGTCTTAACATATACATTTATGTTATTTTTAAAAGGAAATGTTATCAATGTAGATTAAAAGATAATCCTGGATACTTATGTACGTTTTATTCTACTCCTTGGAATTGATTCTAAAAATATCTTCAAACCATTTTATAAAGGAGAAGATAAAATTGAGCGTATGTAATTTCATTAATAGGGTGGAATTTTAGGACCCAATATTTATGAATTTATATTATTTTAATAATATTACATTGGATATAGTATGTTATATGCAATACCAAGATTAAATGAGAAATGATATACTATAAAAGTATTATTATTTAAATTATATTATTTAGATCGAGTGGTCCCATAAGGGGATCCATGATGTTAGGGTTTCCCCCTTCACCTCATTCCTATCCCCCATGAGTGTTGGTTGTAGATCCTCTCTTTAGAACTTCTCAGTGGTGATTTCATGGTGTGCGAACCCTCAAATTGTGGAAACTTTGATCCCAAGCATCTGTAGTATTTTCAGTTCGAGGTCTATTAGCGGAAGACCAATGTTTCTTCACTGGGAAGCACTGACTGTGGGTTCATAGGATTGATCTCTTCTTGGTGGTGCGAAGATGGTCTTGCATTCAGATCTGCGGTTTGAGGGTTGCTACTTCATTCTACGGTGATTGTGAGTGCTTTGGATGTTTGATGTGGTCTTCACCAGTGAGATCGATAGTGGAAAAGTGTACTGGTTTTGGCTCAGTTTGGGTGCAGCGAGGATCACTTCAAACATTTCTGGTGTTTGAGAGACCGTTATTGTGGTGATGGTTTTTTAGTTTTTATTTTTCATATACATGAATCTATTTCTTACTATGATTCTCTTTAGTACTGTGAATCTACTGTGCAAATCTAGTATAATGGTGTTTTTTGTTGTGTGGTATGGGGTTCAAGGGTCCATGTTGCCAGATTTTTTTAGGGGCTACTTCATATGTGGATTATAGCTGGGAGTTTTCACTAAATCATGGCTATCCAGAATTGGACGTTTGAGAGGGTATGTCTCTTGCCATCGGTACCAAGCCCGTGCATCTCTGCACGAGACAGCTAGCCGAGCGGCGATGAGAAGGTGGAAGCTAGACTGATTGTTTTTTATGTTAGGGAGGGGATTCCCTTATTGACATGATCTAGTTTTATGGATTTTGGCCCTTTGGGGCACAATTTTATATTTTAAGTCCTTAAAGTCATGTTGGGTTCCCCCTCATCCCTTAAAAGGGGGGTTTTTGAAAATAATAAAAATTTAATTTCCAAAATAAATAATATCCTTATAGCCGAGTCATTGGTTTGGTGGTAATGAATAAGAATAACAATATTATGAAATATATATAGAAATTATTTCCTTAATAAAATGACTAACCAATTGTACATTTATTATCAATTGGTTATAAATAAAGATGTAAAATTTTCAAGGTGAAAGATAAATTTTCATAAAAATGTTTTTATATGTGCAATGTTTTTCTTATATTAATAGATTAAATTAATCCCTATTGATAAGTGATTCTAATAAAATTATTATATTTTATATCCAAAAATATTAATTAAAATTAATTTAATTGTTTTTATTCGGTAAGAAATGGGGATAAACACATTTTATTTTTCAAAAATACATTTTCTTCAAAAATGGGTTTTACTTCATTTTTCATGTGAATACTATGATTAATTTCAACAAACTTTAGAGTTTTTTTTGATAAAATGGAAATAATTTTTTAAATTAGCTTGTAAAAATAATATTAAGACAATTTTTTTAATTTTTTTGAATATTTTGATTTTTGAGTGAATAGTGAAAATATAAATTTCTCAAAAACAATTATTTCTTTTAATCAAAGTAATTTCAATGATCCATTTTGGTTTTAATGTTTTTTAAATTCACATTAGTTTAATTTTTTTAAACCTAATACAACTAATTATATAGGAATCCAAATTATATATGTTTTTTTGTATAAAATCATTTTTATACTTAAAATGACTATTTTTTTCTAAAAAATCCTTTTTCATTGCATTTGACTCACTTATATTAAAATTAATTTTTATTAATTTTAGAAATTAAATAATATAAAATATATACCCTATTTTAGACCATCATGATTAAATTTTTTTATAAACCTTGTTTCATTTTTTTCATAATGAATATTAACTATGATAAAAGTTTATCACCACGATAAATGGTAAAATATGCTAAATAGGGTCAAAACTATGGGATAATTTATTAAAAATAATATAAATCTTTAATTAACTTAAATGGATAAGTTTATTTCTTCCAAAAACATCAAGTATTTTAAAATATGTCATTTTTGTGCCACTTGAATTTGATTATATCCTTTAGGTTATTTTAGTAAAGGATAATTACAAAAATAACACTCTAGATTTTCATAAAAACAATTTTAGGGTTATAGTGGGAACCATCAAATAATCCAAATCACACATATTTAAATATAAATACAAAATTAAAAACCAATAACAAAAAATTCAAACGAAGCATTTATTTAGTGACATCACGTCACGAGCCGCCTGAGAACCCCTACATCAAGGAATGTCATGTCAAGTCCACATAATTAAAAACACTGTCTTCCCCATCATAAAATCTTTATAATATCTTTCAAATCACCACCATCCAATTTTTCAATGGCCTCCACCACAAAAAGGAACAAACGTCACCAAAACGAGAGACACAAAATGATATCTTCACATAATAAACAACAATGTGATGAACCACTATAGACTAGTGATAAAAAAACCAAATTAATTAATGAAATGAAATAATGATCACTAATAGGGATCTAAAGTGGGAAAATACTAGGCTGATTGTGCCTTCCGAAGACCATTGACCAATCAAACAACACATCCCAAATCCTCCTTAGATACCATCCCAAAATGACAATCCCTTTCTTTAAATATCTATAATATGTTTTCATTGAGATAAAAACAATTTATGAATGGTAATAAATTTTTATTTTTAACATGAATAAATTATTTTTATGATATATATATATATATATTTTAGTTTTTAGTGATGATATAATTACCTTGAACACTTGAAAATGCCAATGCAGTGCTTTTTAAAGTAATAGAAAAATCAAGTAAATGATTTTAAACAACATACATGTAATATGTTTTTTATAAATTATGGTATAACATGAATGTAATGTTATTTTTAGGTGACTATGAAAGTGTTTATATTCAAATTCCATTGTTTTATTGATATTTTATAGTCAATGTTTGTGAGTAGTATCGAAAATGACCTTAAATAACATTTAATGCTATTTTTTTAATTATTAGAAAATCATAAAAATACTAAAATAACTCAATAGGATGGAAATTTTTCAGGTCTATAATTAATGGTTATTTTATAAGCCATTTTAAATTTCTAAAATTACTTTAATGACCCCAAATGACTGGAAAATGTGTTACATTGGTTAAGGTTAAATATGGTTAATGAGGAGGTTAAAACAAAGATATGTCTTAAAATGACAATTGAACTTGTTTAAATTTTTTTGGTTAATTTTTTTCCAACATTATATTCCTTTTATTTAAATATATAGTAAATTTAATCAATTTTAAATGAGTTATGAACATATTATATATTCATATTTCATGTATTTACAATATTTCCACCCACCTCACTTATAAAAGGGCACCTCCACTCCTCTAGTACTCACACTTCCCGAGCCATTTAGTTTGACCAATACATTTACATATACCTTACCATACATCCTCTTGATGTACTATATGTTTTTATTTCACCATAATACCAACCTATTAGGTATAATGTGTTAGCCAACAGAGGATTCCCAAAGAAGAGGTATAACACTTAACTGAGTATTTTCATGATTATTTCCTCATACAAAAAAATTAAATCATCTATAAACATGCTAATATAATAAATTAAGTATATTAACTATACTTTAATTTTATTATGTTTATGACACAACCCTTTTTCAACTAAATTTCCATCATATGAGAAATGAAAACAACACTCTTGCGTACACGTGGACTACCACCACCACAAAGCGATTTGTTTCTTTTTTCATCATTGCCTCAAAAGTATGGTTATAAATATGGGAATAAAAAATATATAACAAGTTTATAACAGAATTATGATTCTTTAATTATAATATATTACTTAATTTCTTAATTTTCCATCTTTTATAGAATAATAATGTTTCTCATTCATACACATGGACTCCCACCTCCACGAAGTGATGTGATTCATTTTTATTATCCTCATTTTATAGATTGTTATAAAATTTAATTTAATGTATAAATATGATTATTATATAATTATAAATATTTTATAGAATATGTGACCATATGTTATCCATATTTTATGGATGGTTATTTTAGATATTATGAACCAAACGGCCTTGAAACATTCAACATGAACTTAATTATTTTAGTAACTTCATAACACATGGTAATAAATGAAATATATAGAATAATAATAAAATAATTAACATTAAAATGTTTCTTAATCAAATATAAAATTAATAAAATATTATTATTCAGGAATGTAATGGATGTACATGGAAATTCGAACTCATGGTATGGGGATTTCTCATCTAAATTTCATTTCATTGATATTATTTCCATTTTTAGCATATATTTTATTTGGTGTGATGTAAAAAATAAATTATGGATGTAATTTATCATTTATTTAATAAAATTAAAATGGATTAAAAATACATTTAAATTTATCTTCTTCAACATCAGTTTGTTTCAAAATTTATGAAATCCACAAAGGGTTTTTCTTTAAAACATTATTTTAAAAAGTTTTAAAGTCTTTATCCTCTATGTTATAATTCCTTTAAATTTTTTAATAATGTTATGATTTATTATTAAATTTTTTTAATGGTAAATTTAAAATAATTTTAAATTTATTTAAAAAGGTTTAAAAAGTAATTATTTTAACTTTTCTCCTATGGGTCAATTCTGATGATTTTCACCAAACAACAAAAAGAATATTTTTTAATGTGTACATCATGATTATAATTTCCTATCATCATGTCCTTTATTAATTAAGAATATTAATATTCATGTATTCGTGGTTTTTAAAAGTATATTAAATTTACATTATTTTGGGTAATATTTCATTTTAAAGAGTTATCAAAAGAAAAGGGATATTGCTCTTAATTTTTATATGAAAAATAAAAAAGACTTTCTATTGGGTTGAAATAAGTTTTTAATAGATTTTATAATGAATAAGTGATATATTAAATTTTTTTATTGATGATACAGTACATGGATATTATATCTGATGACACATGATCCTAATATAGCTTATGATGATAGGCGATCCCGATATATCTCTTCAATGTGTTCATGATTTTCCCTTGATTACTAATGTGGTTTAATGTTTTTCTTTGAGTAATGTTTTATTTCATCATGTGGATATGTTTTACATATATTCTCATATTTTTATTGTGAAAAAGATAAATATTATCATAGGTTTTTATGTTTTTTCACTGGACTAATGATATTTATTTATTTTTATCCTTTAAGGAGATTTTTTTCTCATCCCACATTTTAAAGTGTTTTTAAAAGGATCTAAGTATTTCTTGTAAATATATAAATGTCAATATTTTACATTATGGTGACTAGTCTTAAAATTTGAATAAGTGTTTTGAATGAAACACAAGTTTAAATTTAAAGATCCATTTTTTGTAGAATAAATGGACATTAAGAGGAAGTATCCAATTTGTATTGTAAGAATTTAATATGTAAGAGTTTTTCCTAATTATTTAGAACCCTGTACCAAAAATATAATTCAAATTTAATATAGTTTAACCCCTATTATAAATCATGTATTTATTAATTTTTAAATATATAGGGAATTGTATTCAATGTCTTATTTATCCATACTTTTCATTTATAAGCTATTATTTTCCTTCAACTAAATCACACTCTTCCCATATAAAGTTCCAAAAAGATGAATTACATAATATTTATTCATCTTCATTGATGTTCTTTCCTATTTCATGAAACAAAATAATATAAGGTTACAATAAAACATTAACTTAAATAATTAATTGGATAAGTTAGAGTAAACAAATACAATAAAAGACACCTATGCTATGATACCAATTATTTATCCCAAAATAGGATTAGATACCTTGGGGTGGGGATTAATATAGGTATGGATTCATTGATTATGTTAAAAAAAATCCTTAAAATATTTCCTGGTATAATGAATCTTAACATCTTAATTGTATGGGTTACTTTTTTTTCTCTTCAAATTATATTGATTGAACTTCTTAAATTTCACTTTTATAAGTATTTATTATGATAATTCTTTACCAACTTTCATAGATAATGTTATATGTAATGTAAATAAAATAAATCATAAGGACACATTGGTTTTTACTTGGTTAACCACTACGATATAATCCAAGGAGAAGGTTACCAATAGTTTGTTGGTGTAAAAAAATCACTAAGCTCACTGCTTATAGGATTTTAGTCTAGGTCACTTTTTCTTAGATTTAATTTCCTAAAAATTATTTACGTTAGATGAACTATATGCCTGGGATCATTTATCTCACTATTCTATCACACACTCACTACTTCAAAGGGGAAAATAGTTGGAAAATATGATAAATTATAGTATCACCAATTATTAAGAGTCACACTGAGTAGTGTTTGGTGACCTCTTAATCTCCACATGCTCAATCATAGTTTTGATTTGAAATCCAATTTGATAATCTTCTTTCCATGAGATGTCATGAAATATATTTATTGTTTAAAAATTTCTTCAATAGATTCCAAGTATCCTTATTCTTCTTCTTTCCAAGAATACTTCTTGAATTTCACCCACTTTCTAGTTTTTCAACTAGAATGACTTACTGTCAAGTAGCTAAACATACCTTCGATATATAAGTTATATCAATATATGGAATTGTAAAACTCATTATATTTTTTTTTTCTATTCCCAGATATATCAATAGAGATTTATTATCTTCTATTAGTAATTATATATCATGCAAAACATGTATTTTTTTCCCTTGATTTTTTTTGTATAGTGTAGTTTTCTTCTTCTCTCTTCCATATTCCATTCTTATTATAGGTGTATTGATATATATCAGTCAAATTTACATATTTTAGAAGCATGAAATCTATTTATTTTTCATGATGTATATATTTCTATAATATGAATTATGTAAACCACCTTCAAACTCTATTTTTTGATATATATATGAATATTTTCATATTTAAAAATATGAAAACCTAATACTAAAAACACAAAGATACCAAAAAATTCTAGGTCTATTATTTCACATTAATATTTTTCATATCTATAATTTTGAAGCATGAGTCTAACTATAATATCCTTCATTAAAACATTCTTGTGTTTCCAACCATATAATTCAAACCATAGTTCTATGTTCTTATCCCACTTTTCATCTTTTCAAGTGTAGTCAATACCCTCCTTTAATCCAGACACAAATCATGCTTCTTCAAAATTCAAAAAGTTATTGTTTACTAATATCGAGTAATGATCATGTGTTTCAAAACCTATAATAATTGTTTCTTCATATTTTTAATCCAGCATGCAAGATCATTAGATCAACCATAGTGTTTCATTCAAAATTACTTATACATGGTCACTAGATCATCTTCCCTCACACACATAGTCACCAAATCAATCATAAATATCAAGGCTACTAGATCTGATATAAAGACCATAAAACACATTTTTATTCAAACTACTACACACATGATCACTGGATTTTCTATGGTTTATTATTTGAACTCTCACATGTAAGAAAGTTCATGATGTTATGGTGAGATTAGAAGAGATTTTGGGATCATGTAAAAAGAACTTATTTGAATTCATGTATATGGGAAATCTTGAGTGAGAGGATATAGATAGACAAGAGGACCACATTTCATTCTATCGAAGACTAGATTTTAAATATGAATAGTACCATGATATTTCACTATCCCAAGTTAGAATGCCTCTCATACTCCTATGTGTTTCATTATCCAAGGCATGTATTAAAAGTCCAATAAAGACCCTCTAAGGCTGGTGCTTTCCAATACCCTCCCATGTCGTCTTGCACGTGAGAGGCTAAGAACCCTTACGCGACTTCTCAATCCCAGTTCATAATCACATGACTGTAATGGTTCACCATAAGGTCTGAAGTTATCCCCTATGTATGCTAGAGGATACCAACTAGCAGTGAGGGTGTATAGTGGCATAGTCGGGAGACTATAACCTCTTTATCATAGTGAAATTTAGTGAAACAAAAAAGATAATAGTGAAAGAATAAATGGAAACACCTAATATATTTAGATACAAAATAAAATATATAAAGTATTAAACAATATCATACATAGATGGTGTCATGGTGATGAAAAATATGAAGTAGAAAAGACATATAAGTATTACTAGTATCGAAAAAAGAAAATAAAACATCAAAAAAACTTTCTCCATGAGCATCCTGATCACTATCACAATCCTTTACTCTGAAAAATAAAATATATAAAGAATCCATAATAGAGAACTTACCTTTATCCTTACCTGCATCATGAAATATTCTCAAGTAATAAATGGCATCCCAAACAGGGTGTGAGTAAAAATTAGTAGGCCACTACTAATAGTGTCTAACAAATTTATTTTATATGAATATAAAATTTAAAATTGTGTATATATAATAAATGTAAATCAATAAAGTATAAGAAAACTTTTTGGGATCAAGATTCTTATGGGATACACAACTAACTCTACCTTCTTCGGCCTGATCAAATGTCTCCCTACATATGACCTTTTAAATTGGTCCGGGACCCAAGACACATAGCCAAGGAATCCTAGAATAATAACCATAAGCAATCCATGGAAGACCCATCAAATTATTGACTTTTAGAATTCAATACTACTTGTAGTGTTCAACTAAGATGTTGGGATATTTGTGTTTGAGTGTAATTTAAGGGGAAAAACCTTAGGATTCCACTCTTAAGAGTTTCTAACCAAACTAATGAAAAAAAACCTTGCGAGTCAGGTATTCCATGATTGAAACTCAAGGGGTTTACTAAATCAATCACTTATCCAAATACATCAGGTTGAATATAGGGAGATCATCCAAATCTTTCTAAATTTTCTACCATGGGGGGATGAACCCACAACACAAAGATGAGAAAATCATCAATGTAATTCAAATAATGAATACAATATGGGTGTTACAGTTGTAATTCACATCATTGAATTGAGTGGCAGTCTATGATTTTACACAAGTACTTCAAAAAGGAATCCATGGCTTACTCAAGGCATGCCACACATTTAACAATGTTATCAAGTCCATAGTTGTAACCAATTCATAGAAGTTAATAAATCATAATTCAAAGTTTAAATGAAATTTAATAATTTATTTAATTCATTTAAAACATTACACTTATAATGGACCACCCAAACACAACTTATGGGTGTTTTAGATACAAATTAGGCATGGTGGTCATGGGTATTTAATCAAACAGACCCAAATGGGTGGTTAAGGTTGAGGTTTTTATCCTCCAATGGAGTCTATAAGTCCTATATCATGTTCAGGTCAAGGATTAGACAATAAATTAAAGGGGTTATAAATTTTAGGAGCAACACATAGAAACTATGGAATGTGGTACAATGAAACAAATTATAAACAAGGATACTTTTAGGGAAAAGTAATATACTATATATCTTATTCTTATATAAGATACCTTGTCTAGTATTATCCTTATATTTAGGTTATAATGACACAAATAAGAAAACTAGAAAAAATCTTTGAAAATATGGTATAAATGTTAGATATGGAGAAACAAGTTTGGATTTAATGAATATTCAATAAAAGAATGTGATGGAGTATTAAATATTAAGAAAATTTTACAACATGATTGACAAAAAGAAATCAGAGGTGAAATAGAAGAGATCCACTCAAAATATCCAAAGAGGATAAGAGAGAACTATGGCGGTGCTACCATGAAAACGAGGCAGGAGGAGAGGAATTTTTGTTTTGAATCCATAAAGGAGAAAAATGACCATTTCTAGAATTTTTTTAATAGGGTGTATTGTGTTTCCACATAGTTGGCCAAATCCTGTGCGAACTATGTATCCCAACTATCTAGGAGCACCACACCTTGCACAGTTTAGGAACACAGTTAGAAAAACCATGTGTAAACCATGCAAAGTGAAGGTAAAATATATTAAAATGATCATATGGTCCTCTATCACCATATGCATAGTTTACCAAAATGTGCCCCTACCTTTTTTGGGATGCGGAGTTTAGGTTCACAATTATCTAAACCAGGTGTTAACCATGAACCTCATCCAAATTCTTAAAAAACCAAAACTTTGGCCCCCGATCCTTCCTAAAATATCATGAAACCTCCTTTATACATTGGATAAATTTCATTAAGGTAAATTATATGTTTAAAAATAAATTTAAAATGGTCCATACCTCAATGATGAACTAGGATCATACAACCTCCCCTCTTTAAGGAAAATCATCCCCAAGTTTTAATTCTAGTGGTGGTTGAGCTACATCTTTGAACAACTCTAGAATCTGATCATGTACATGTTGCTTATAACATCCCTTTTTATTGATATATAGGATCAAACTTATAAGAGAAATTATGAGGGTCGAAATTGATGAAAAACCAAGAAATATCTACAAAAATATACCTTACAAGAGGAGGGAATGGATTTGAAATTGTGAAAAAGAGAAAAGGTGACCTCCACATCTGCACAGTTGGCCAGAGCATCCACTGCTAGGTTTCCTTACCGGAGGGTATGCTTTATCTCCACACCATCCTTGATACATTCTGTTCAATACTTAAGTATGTATACATGGTCCCATGGAGGCTGCTTGCTATTGACAAGAAGA
The DNA here is from genome assembly GCA_963277665.1 of Viscum album. Lineage (NCBI taxonomy): Eukaryota > Viridiplantae > Streptophyta > Magnoliopsida > Santalales > Viscaceae > Viscum > Viscum album. The sequence continues at coordinate 111,135,712 of OY728139.1, read as the reverse complement.
CTATTAATATTGTGCACATACATCAGATTCCAATTATCTTTTCTTATCTTGTATATTAACATGCTTTTATAACACATAAAATGGATCAAATTTCCTACCTCCTAGACTCTTCATGCTATGACCAATGATACGAACCAGACACTCCTCAAAAGAAGTACCAACCTCTAATTCAACTTCCTTAATATCAAATACATGAAATGGGTTAGAGTAATAAGATTGGAGTGGAGAAACATAAAAGACATCATGCATATCTAGGTACCATTGAGGACGATCTATCTAATATGCTATCACCCCAATCCTCTCGAAGATATCAAAAGGCCCAATGTATCAAGGATCTATCTTACCTTAACTATGAATCCATTGATGACCCAATCTAGGTGAGATTCAAAAGAAGACCTGGTCTCCTAACTCAACCACCATAGGTTAGATATACTGATAAACATATGAATTCTACCTAGATTAAGATATAACCATATTTTTCATAATCAATTTTACCTGATTAGATGAATCTTAAATGATATGTGGTATTAGTAGCATTGCCTCTTCTACATCCATTCAGTATATAGGCAAAAAGAACAACCAACCGTAGAGTGTCTTGTATGGATTCACCTAGATAGTCTGTTGGAAAATGTTATTATTAGAAGTATTAGTAAGTAGTAGGTTATTTTTACAATATAACCCAAATTATAGTGTGTATTCATTCTACATGCCCTCAAATATCTCTATTGGGTGCTCAGACTGATTGTCGGTCTAAGGGTAGTATGACGTAATCAGAAGTACCTGTGAATCAAGAGCCTTCAAAAACACCTACCAGAACCAGGAAGCTATCCGAGAACCCATATATCATACAATAGTACATGTAACCCCATGAAGTCATATGATCTATCAGACATAGAGTCTTCAAATCTTATCTAATGAGAAGGTCACTCAGACAGGTAGGAAATGGGAGACCTTCATCACCCTGTCCATAGTTATATATATTTCATCACATCCTTAAGGTGATCTCGATAACCCCATCACAAATTCCATGGAGACAACATCCCATTTCTACTTTGAGAGGGGTAGTGTCTGCAAGAGGCAAGTAGGTAACTTTTCTTCTTCTTTCACATGCTGATAGGTACAACACTAATTAAAAAACCCATTATCCCCCTCTTCATCCCAGGACACCAATACGGGAGATACATGTCATGATACATATTTTTGAGTTAAATATGTACTTCCCATTTGAAATCATTAGATACTCACATCTATTCCTATCATATGTTTTTTTTAAACTAGAAATTATCCTGAATATGTAGAATTTCATCCTCATCAACAACCCAAACACAAAATAATTCCCCACTAGAAACACCTTCCCTGAGGGAAAATCCTTCAAGATCAGATAGTTTCATTTTCTTCACTTGTTACAAAAATGATGAGGCCATTGATAAAGATTAAGAGATAGGATTCTCGTGAAACTCCTAAACTTACAGATAAATTTCAAAAATAAGATTCAATAATTTCCATTCACTACAAGATTCCTGAAAATCTTGAGTCTGATTCTTTTTGGCTCAAATAATTAAAACTAAATTACATTTACCTAAAGTTTAATAAATATAAAAGTTGAAGGACTAAATATTTTCAACTCTTATTCACTACTAAATATTAAAATTTCATCGATATAATATGAATTTGAGTCTCTTTTGGTCCGTGTATACCATGAACCACTCCCCTGTATGGTAATGTCTCCAATAACACTAGGAATTAATAGAAGCTAATAACTCAAGGTTTTTCATTGGGTAATTATACTCATAATGCCTAAGATAAAGACACTTGTATGTTATGAATCATTCCCCATGCATAAAAATTGATCCTATCCCACCGTATGATACATCAAAATAAACCTCCCACCATAATACTTTTCATCCTTGGTTAGTCATGTGGAAGAATGATGTCTGGTAAAGAGTTGTGGCCACTCTCCCTCATCAAAAAGTCATGCACCCAAGTCTTGTGAGAAATAAATCTATGTCTCCATAAGAATCTGACCAACAAAATTGAATTCCCATGTAATAATTTAACTTAATATTCAATGATCTCCACTAGATGATTCACAAAAGAAATGTCTGGATCCAACTCAAGCTCTTTCCAACTCAAAACATGAGAGGGACCAGGATAGTATTTTGTGAGATGTGATATATGAAAAAAATCATGAATTACCATTAACTGAACCAGTAATGAAAATTTATAATAAACCTACCCAAGATGATTAGTGGCCTAAAATAGTCCGATATATCTTAGACCCAACTTTCCCTTGTTTCAAAGATGATTATGACCCAACCGAGGAGAAACTTTAAAGAAAACCAATAGAAAAATCCAATGGAAGACACTGAGGATCCACATAAGATTTATATTAAATCTTAACTATAACCAGACACTGAATTATATCTTGAGTCATTGCATACATATTCTAAACAAGACTTGGTCCCACTGAAGAGTGATCACCCACATCTACCCAACAAAGAGGTGATCTGAATAGGTGACTATACAAAGCCTTGAAGGGAGCCATTTTGATTGACGATTGATAGCTACTATTATATGAAAACTAAATCAGTCCTATATGGATTTCCCATGATCCACAAAAATCCAATACACATGCACAAAGCATATTCTACCAGATTTGAATAGTACACTCTGTCTGACCATCTGCTTATGGATGGTAAGTTTTACTCAACCTAAAATGAGTCCCCATAACCTGCTTCAGACTTATATAGAACCATGATGTAAATATAGGATCAATGTCTAAGAAAATGGGAGAAGTAACCCCATGTAACCTCATAATCTCCTATACATACAACTTACCTAGATATTTAAATTTAATGGTGTCCCTAATCAGAATGCTTTTAGCCAAATTTTTCAACAGATCAATCACCACCCAAATAGAAATCATACCTTATAGATTCCATGATAATACAAAAATAAAGTTCATGGAAACCTTTTTCCATTTCCAAACCCACACCAGAAGTGGATAAAGAAATCTTCAAGGTTTCATATTCTCTGCCTTTATCTGTTGGCAGGTGTAATAGTGGGACACATAATTTAAAATGTCAAGATTCATACCCAACCACCAGAATCACCATATCATATTATAATAAATATTAGTAATAATAAGATAAATTTACCACAAATAACTATGGTAATAAAACAAAACTAAGATTCTCAAGGATGCTGGGACATAAAATTTCTCTTTAAAGTGGAGAATACCATCTGAAGAGAGAAACCAACCAAAAAAATGGTATCCTCACCATATAGGGTTTTTTAATTATCCCAAATTCATTATATTGCTACTAAATATAAAATATATACTCAATGAGATATGATGATAACTTAACACTAGTCAGAACCATACCTAAAATATCCTCTTGATCATCGAGGTGAAATTGAGAAAAAATCACCACAAGGTTCCACTCATCCTTTGATTCTAAAATAGCCTATGGTGGTAATGTCATTTTTAGAAAGTCTACAATGAAATTCCTTTTAACCTAGGTGTAAAAAATATCAAAGTCCATCATCTGATGGTATTACTACCATAATTTCGGTATGAAATTAAATTACTTTTTAGAAAAGATATAACTCTAACTATTATGGTCAGAAAAGACTATGAACCTCTCCCAAAAAAGATGGCGCCACCACACTTCAGCACACACATAACTATGATAATATATAAATCTAGAGTGGGTTAATTCTTCTCATGTGGTCAGAGATGAAGGGAGACATAAGACACCACATGATTATCCTCAATAATCATGCAACCCTAACCAACACCAAAAGCATCACAAAAAACCACATACCCCTTATCGAGCTCAGGTAAGATCATAATAGGAGATGATATCTAAAGTAGTTTCACCTCATTAAAGGAAGACCGACAATTTTCATTCCATATAAATTTCACTCCATTCCTTGTAACATCATTCAAAGGTGACATCAACATTGATAAATCCTTAATGAACTGTCTGTAATATATAGAAATTCCTAGGATGGTCTGAATCTCAATGTTATTAAGTGGTTCTTACGAAAATAAAACCTTCAAATTTGTATGATCAACTAATAATACATGCTTAGAAATCACATGCCTCAATAACGCGACTTCTTGAATCAATAAAATTTATTTCAAAAGATTTATATTAAACAGTGACTTCTCTGGACTTCCATAAAAAATTGAAATGATGCTCGTTCTCAAACTCAAATATCGAATAAAAAAACCAACTATGAACACTAACATAAATGTTATGAGATATTTATGGAATATATGATTCATTAAAGCCATTAAAACTATAGGATATTTAGTCAGACCAAACAACATCACAATATATTCATAATGTCCACACCTACTCCTAAAATCTATATTTGGTATATCAGACTCTTAAACTAAAATATGATGATAAAATGATAGAATATTGATCTTAAAAAACCCCTTTGAGCCTTTAACTGATGAAAAAAATCATACACATGAGGAAAACGATACATGTTCTTAACCATGACCCGGTTTAACTTCTTATAGTACATGCATAATCAAAGTGTACTATATGCATTCTTGGAAAAGAGCACAAGGGCTTACCAAGGTGAAACACTAGGTTGAACATAACCTTTCTCCAAGAAGTTATACAAGTAAATACTAAGCTCTTTCATCTCCAAAAGTTCCATACAATAGGAGGGTATTGAAATCGGATGCGTACCTAACACCATTTCAATCATAAACTATACCCACCTTTCTAGAGGAAGGTCGGAGAAATCATTTAGAAAAATTTCAATAATGTCCTAAACAACCATGAGAAGATCAACAATATAGGAAACGTCACCAGGATCAACTGTAATAGCAGATAAAAAAATCCTGGGCTTTGGTTAGAAAGGTATTTCATGAGAAAACCTTAGATCCCAATAAAAATGGGTAGATATAAATGATTGGGAAGAATTGGTATCAAATAAATAAATCTTTAAAAAATATTTAATAAATATATTAACTCTCACTATCACTAGACCCATATCTACCTCCACCGAAAAACCATCTAATACATGATAGTGTTTCACCCCCAAGGCATGTGGTTAGAGCCCTATTGTCCTTGAATCATATGACTTCACCATAGTATCCTTTAGAGTTGATGATCCCTAGCCATAATGAGGCATAAACATAGCCTAAAAAAATGATATAGAGGGCCATAATGTCCACAACTATTTTACATCTTTTTAGGAACATGATAAAAATGTTGAGTGTGTCTAACCTTTCCAAACTAATATCAAGTTAGGGAAACACTACCAAATGTAACTAAAAGTCTAATTTATTCCTTCCACTAAGAAAAACGTCCACCACTCATCTAATGATCATGAAACTTCTTCTTGTTCCCCTATATTCCATTTAAGCTTCCACTGGGTGGAAGATAAGAGGCATAATAACCAACCTTTCATTCCATATCCATTTCAACAATAATAGCTTTATCTACCATCTATACATAGTTTGAAAGCTTCAATATAAATAACTGTGACCTGATATCTGGTTGCAAACCTTATAGGTACTTATGTGATTTTAGCTGGCCATTCTTTACTACTTCTGGTGAAAAATGAAATATCTTAGCAAACTAATTGCTGTACACCGATACCGAACACTCTCCCTGATGAAAAGAGAGAAAATATAGAGATTTCACCATAATTAATGACTTTGGAAAGAACTAATGGAATAAGAGAGTCTTATAACCCTTCCAGTGTAAGACAATGTGCTTATCCATTATACCATGGAATCCTACCATCGCTTTATAGGACCCTTGAGTCTAAACACAATGAACTTCACCTTGATAGTCTCACATGTATCCATGAATTCAAAGATCTAATCAATTATATCAATCCATTCATCAAAATCATGAGGTTCATTAGTACCCCTAACAGTTGGTGTATTCTAATACAATAGATCCCATGATCGATCCATTTCTCCTAATGCTCCTGGATATATCTCAACAACTATGTTCTGGATTTGTGTTGAATTCTGGTCGACATCAACAAATACCAAAATGATAGTCTTGATAATATTATGATATATAGGTGGATTCTATTAAGGATAATCATCTATAACCTCTCAAGGATCTTATGGAAGATATCTTCAAGGCATACAATTATGCACAAAAAAATCAAAAAAAAGAATAATCTCAGTTAAAACCAGAAAAGTATAAGAAAAATATGAGAATGAGATCAAGAACTCAAACATGTAGAACACATCTTAACATCCCATGATAACTTGAGTCTCCTCATAGAAAGAGATAGTTATGCACTCACCACTACCTACCTCTCAAATCCCTAAAATACTATCTATAGTATACTAATTATCCAAAGATAAGGAATATTGTGGAAAAACACACCTTTATGCTAAAATATCATGAAATGAACAAGATACCCTCTCAAACCATCACCCTAACAGATCCAAATCATACCCAAATGGCATTCCCAATCCCTACAAGCTGGTAACTAGCATCCAAGTATCAACAACAACTAGAGGGAATGATTTCTCCCAACCTGAAGTAGTAAACAATATATATATATATATAATTAATGAAAAAATTAAAGAAAGAAAAAGAATATACATCATGTCAAAAATAAATAGAAGAATATTTAAAACTAAAAGAAGCCAACAATATCTATGTGAAAATCCAAAAGAAACAGAAAACAAAATGAGAAGTAGCTACTTCATGTGATAGCATAGGAATACTCCAACCATCTCCCCACAAACTACTCAACCCAACTGACAAAAACCTCACTACCTAATTGCAGTGCCCTTAATTTCCCTACATATAAATACATAAAAATGTATATACACCACTGAATAGGGGATAAAGGTTTGATCAAATAGGCTTAGTAGGATCCCACCCAGGTTTTTCATAACAAGTCTCTATAAAATAGTCTAAATATGTTAAACTAAAGAGAAAACAAGGCATGATATAAATTTACTAGTATTTATGTTAAAAGCATGGAAAACATTTAATCTTTTATTATATTTCCATATTTCCAAAATAAACTAGGTAATATAGTTTCAAACTATTTCATGTACATCAAGTAGTAAAATTTTATCAAAGAAAATCATGTATCACATTCCACATTAAATCTAATACATATCATAAAAAGGTATCATCACACTAAGGATAACTCTAGGTTAGGATATTAGACTAATAGTACCATAATTAATGACTAGTGCACTACCATGTAATTAGATCACATGCCTATGGAGAAGAGAAACACCCCATGAGTGAATTCTACAATGATACAAATATCAATTTCCTAGAACAACAGGCTTAGGGAATAGAGGGACACCCCATGAGTGAACTCCCCCAACATTACATGAATTATGGCCCTATGTAAAAACATCCACTTAATTTCCCAAATATTCTCACATGATATAGTTTCCAATCCATTTCAAAATCATTCTTTGAGCACCATTCAAAAAATCTATTTCACAATGATTTGAAAATACTATTTTACTTTTACCAAAATAAAAGGAAAAACCATATTTTATAAAAAACCCTTTCTACGCATGAAAATCGATAAATAAAGCATAAAATTTCATTTTATAAAACAATTTATAAAAATGATAGGGTAATATAGTTTACCCAAAATAGTCTAGATATAGAAAAAACTATCTTAAACTTGAGCCACACACACCCAAAACGTGATCCACCAATAAGAGAGAACACAATGATGAAAACAAAGGCTCTGGAATCAATCCCCACATCTCATACTAAATTTAATTAAGAAAAAAGGTCATTGAAGAGGGAATATCACAACATAAATCAGTTAAATCTCACACCATACCACAAAAAACACAATGGTTAGCCTACAGAGAAAGATCAAAAAAATAAATCTAGAAATAAAAAAGATAATCATCATAAAAAATTCACATATATATAACTGAAACTCAATGTTTTTTCCATGATCAAGGGTAAAGAAGAAATAGAAATGATATCTTACTTGGAGAGATGAAAAACAACTTCCCTGATTATCAACCACCAAAATAAGTGATCTAGATAGATTATAGGTCTCCAAAATTACATAAGATATCACCTAGGTTGAGAGAATAAGAGGCTACATTTGAATGAAAAACAAATCATCCATGAAAAACAATAAAAACCAGAAATTACATAACTTATATATTATATAATCCCATTTCATGTCATATAATACATGAATCCCATATACCCTAAAAACCCACGATATTTTATTTCAAATTGGACTTAACCTTTTACACAATTTGTCAATCATTTTAAAGGTGTGTAACCATTCACGCTGTGTATTTAGTTCATGGTATCTTCCAAGTAGCCAATACATGGTGCGAAATACCTTTACATGACATGTCTTTCCTCTTCTTACTGTCAAAATCTCATATTCTTACACAAAAAAAAACCCAAATAGAATATATAATTCTATGATCTTAAGTAGAATCCTACAAATCCATGAAAACATTATACCTATACTCCCTTAATTAAAACAAACATACATACCTAAACATTAGGACATTTTCCCCAACAAATGACATCTGTCCTCAGGAGTCCCAAAATGTATCAAATTAAAGAGGAAAATGAATAAAGAGAAGGGGAATACTTGAAAGATAGTAATAGAATGTTAAAAAACACAGGGAGATGCTTCTTACCACTAGGGGAGCCACTTCCCTGACGAATAATTGAACCACCAATCCCCATACATTCAACTTCTATTGAGTAATCAAAAATATGAGGGCATGATTTAATATTTTAGAGATGATAGTTAGTTGTAATAAATTCACATAAGATTACATGACATAACTAATCCCATCCTCAAAAATTCCCCACCCTTGATATATCATCACCAATCAGAGTGGGAAGAAAGCACTGGTGTTCTGTGAAGTGAGCTGATTAATCCATGATGAACATAGTACCCTATTCCGGATGCATGAATCCCATAGATTGATTATCTCTCAACATCCATGGGAAGAAGTAATTGTAGAATTTAGTCTAAAATTCACTCAAGACCATTATTCGATGTTGACATGCCTAAGTAAGAACTTCCCATCATCATTTGGAAGATCCATGAGGCATATATGCTTTTAGATTCACCCTCCTTTATGGAGGAGTATTCAAATTATCAAATATCACAAGAATAGCCTCTAACCAAGACCTCATGACAAGGGGACCACCTTCCCCTAAAAAAGTAGGCATGTGATGCTATTAGAAAGCCCTAGTCAACTCTTAAATAATTAATTTAGGCCATGAATCTCTCTTCATAGACTATAATAGATGTAGAAAAACTATTATTATCTAAGAATCAATACATGGGATTGGGAAAATATGTGGTACTATAGGAGTTTCCACAAGTGTCCCTATAGGTGGTTTAGATCCTACTGCCTCAAGAGTATAGTCGTCACCACCTTCCTAGGGCTTGAACTGAGGCTATCATGGAGGCATATATCTACAATGCTAATAACATGCTTCATAATAGATACAGTGTTAAATATATTATAGATATAAAGGCATGAAAAGTATAAGGCATAAATACAAAAGATACACTAACCAAACCACCACCATCTAAAGTTAGGTTATATGGTAAGATCTCAAGTCTTAATTACAATGACTTAGTTATATAGGGTGTCAATTCCTTGTTTAGAGGAAAACATTATCTAAGTTGTAATTGGAATCCCTATTTAACTAAAACTAAATCTTTCTAAAGAGTAATATTTTATAAAATCCAGATATAATGGTTTAGTTATATAGGTTTCCATTCCAAATTTATAATTACATAAACATGATAAGTTGAAATTAGAACTCCATTTAACTACAATCATATTTTCAACAATAGGAATTATAATGTTACTTGTGTATATATGATGGTTCCATTAAACAGTTTTCCATTATCAATTTATAGAGGCATGAAAATATAAATTTCAATTGGAAATCCATTTAGCTAAAACTAGGTAAAAGTTTTCAACTAAAGTAACCAAGGTTTCATAACTTTAACCATTTAAAAATTCGTTAGATTAGGTATCATTATCAAGAAATATAGGAAAAAACCATTTAGGTTGATGTAAACACTTTATGTAACTAAATATTCTTCTTCTTTTCCTACAATAAATGTTAAAAATTACTATCATTGTAATCAATACACACATTAGAGGAAACATGAAAAAAAATAATGATATATGCATGACATGGTATATGAATGAAATATAAATCCCAATATGAATATGTTGATGCATGAGCTAAATCTCACTTACTATACTAGTACAAGGGTGTAAATCTATAAATAATAAGGTTGTAAGTCATGTGTCCCAATGGTGAAAATAGTAAAACTATAACAACAAAAATAGTGAAAGAGTACCATCTCTGAAAACTTGGATTTTCCCTCCACACATGGGGAACTAATCCAAGGAATAAACTCATTAATAATCTCAAAACTTCCTAGTCTCCTTTATACCAACCCCAAATTGTGAGAAAAATGGAAAATAAAACTATAATACCAATTTTTTATGTCTCGGTTATAGTTCATAATAACTTGAGTGGTCCTATTAAACATTAGGCCTCAAGCACCCCACCTCATGCTAGAGGATATCGACTAGTATCATAAGTGTATGATGGTATAATGGGGAGACTATAACCTATTTATCCGAGTGAAGCATAGAGAAATAGAATAAATGGAAGTGAAGGAATAAATAGAAACACATAATCCTTCCAGATAATCTATTATAGATATAAGGAAGTTAATGATAACATATATAGATGGTGTCATGGAGATATAAAAAATGAAACAAGAATGAAATAAAAATAGTACCAATATAGAAAAAAATAAAAAAATAAAAAACATATATGAACATATCAGGAACTTACTCATTACTCTTATCCCAACCATAAAAGAGATAAAAAATACATAGGTAGGCGAACTCCTTTTTCCTTACCTGCATTCATGAAATCTTCCTGGGTACTAAATGGTGGCTTGAACAGGGTGTGAGTGCATTTTAGTAGGCCACCACCAATGACATCTAAAAAAATACAGTCTTTATATATAAAATTTAATAGTTTTGAGATATAATAAATATAAATCTAGAATGTATAATAAACCTTGTTGGGATCATTCTCATTGTGGGATACCCGGCTCACCCTACCTACTTCGGCCTAATCCGGATGTCTATGATCATATAACCTTTAAATTTGGATAGTTACCCAAGGTATATAGACAAGTTTTCCTAGAAAAATATCCATAACGAATCCATGAAATGCCTATTTAATTCTTGTTTTTCTGAAGTTGAGCCCAACAAGAGGGATAAAATGATATGTTTTACCATTTTTTTGAGTTTAATTAAAGGGGTGAACCCTTGGAATTCCCCTACAAAGAGTTTATAACTGAACAAAGGAAAACTATCCTTGCGAGTTGGGTATGCCTAAATTAGAAACCAAGGGGATTAGCTAAGTAATTCCTTATCTGAAGACATCATCCCAAACCCAAGGAGATCATCCCAATCATTCTAAATTTTATAGAGAGGGGGGATGAATCCATGACATCAAAGTGTGATAAAGATGAAATTCAAGATGATTGTACCACTTGGAATTTACATCATTAAATCAGGTGACATCCTATTAGTTCATTCAAGGAATTCCCCAAAGGAATCCAAGGATTAATCAAGGAATTAAAGAACTTTAGAAGTGTAAAAAAGTCTATAGTCGTGACCAATGCATAGAAGGTAACTAATCATAAGGCCATGCGTACTTTTCATTTAATAATTTAGTTAATTTATTTAATATAGTGCTCCTTTGAGGGATAAGAAAACCACACCTGATAGTTGTTATGGTTATAAAGAAATTATTATGTTCATGTAAATTTAATTAGATATATCCAAGGGGGTAGTTTACTTTTAATGTTTCAACCTATAACGAATTCTAAGCATCCTGTAGCATATATAGGTTAAGGTTTAGAGAGGAAATTAAAGGGGTTATACATTAAGGTATAAATGTAATGAAATTTAGGTCTATATACAATGGAACAAATTATAAACATAAAGGCATTTAGGTAAAAGTAATAGATCATGACCTATAGAAATCACCTCATGGTATCAGACTCAAATTTTAACTAGAACATGAGAAAAAAAAACACCAGAAAAAATCCATAAAAATAGGGTATACACATTTCATATAGCAAAAGAGTTTTTGATGGAAAGAAAAACCAATAAAATAAGTTGATATAGTGTTATCATTAATATGGGAATTCCAACATGACTTATGGTAAATGAATTATAGGAAAAACATATGAGATCCACCAAAAACCATCAAAAAGGAGGAGGGAGAGCTCCAATGTTGTTTCTATTCTAATAAGGAAGGAGGGTATGAATTTTAGTTTTAACGTAAAATAGGAGGAAACTAGTCATTTTAATAATTTTTAATAAGTAACATGCTTTGGACACACGGTTGGACAAACCACGCACCAACAACATTCCCCTACTATCTAGGAGCTCTACACGTCACATGGTTTTGGAATATGATTAGAAAAGATGTACAAAAATAATGAAAAATGAATCTATAATAAACTATAGATCTCATACAGTTATCTAAACCCATTCACAAGGTTTATAAAAGCATGATACTCCCTTTTATTAGCTACATGATTGAGGTTCACGGTTAGACAAACAATGTACTGACCATGTGCCTCATCTCACTTCTTAAAAAAAAATCAGAACATCAGGCCCTAAACCTTTTCAAAAGCTTTCGAAACTACTTTATCCCTTAGTGAACTCCCATTAAGGTAAAATATAAGTTTATATAGAAATTAAAATGTCTTGACCACAATGAAGAATCAGTATGTTACACCTTGGACCATACTGATCCAACCCATGCACCATCCTGTCTTCACATGAACACGCACTTGTAATCCTTCTCCCACTGCCCACTCAACTAAGTGGTACCTTTGTGCTCAACCATCATATTTTTTGGTTAGTATGTTTGGGTGATATCCATGAGAGGGATAAACATATTTTTTTCTAAATACTCATCTCCATACTTAGCCAAAAATATAAAAACCCATCCACTATCCTAATATATATATATATATATATATTCTTTAATGGAAACAAGAATAAATTCAATCCATTATTAAAAAATCGCATAAGAATCACAATAAAAAATCCAATATTTACATACAATCAATAAGTCCATAACACCCACAATAACATATTATCACAAAATCCTATACTGATCCTTAGGGGTTCAACATTTTATAAATTGTTTCCCTTAGATTAAAGGTTTTTGAAAATATAAAGGGTCTTTATTATTACTTTTCAATGTGATTTTATAATTCTCTTATGAATTATTTTTAATATATATTTCTACATTATATAACATTTTTTGAGCTTCATTGAGGATATTATGTATTCATAACATCTAAATTCTTTCTTATAAGGACTTATGATCATGTTTTGTGGAAATATTTTTGAAACCTATTTATTTATTAGGTGTTAATTAAGATATGATGGTATTATGAATTATTTTTTATTCATGTTTCACACATATATAGAGTTTTCTTTATATGATTGGTGGGACTAAAATTATGTATCCCTCCAATTCATTAGGTAAAGATTTATATCTCATGATATGAAAATATACTGGGAAGTGAACCTAATCCACTATGGGACATTGTTCTATATGTTTAGGTAATAGGGAGTGAACACAATCCACTATGAGACTCTCTCCACCATATGATGATGGTCTTGGTAGTAATCCTTGATATAAGAAATGTTTTTCAATTCTTATATATCTTCCAAATTATTATTATTTATTTCTCTGTTATTCTATATTTCTATATTATGTTTTCATGTATCGTGATTATTAAATCATGTTTCCACACTTCAATGAATAATTTATTTTGATTATACTAAAACCATTATATTATGAATCAATATTTAAAAACCATATTTTAATGGGTATGATTTATTTGTGATATATTTTTGTACCTTTATTATTTTCTCATATACACTTGTTTATCTTATGATCACTTATGATCATTGATTGATATATCTTATGTTAAACTCTTACTGAGTATTTGAGCTCACACTTTCTTTTGTTTCCATTCCCCAGGTTATTGAAAACAATATTACATATGATATGTATATAAGGGTATCATTTGTAACAAATATTTGTGGGTGATATTGAATATTTTTTTAAATAATTTTCTTCTATATTTAATCTCAAATGTTACTAAACCCATAGGTTCTCGAGGGTCATTTACTTTGAGGCTTAATATGGATTGGTGGATCTACTTTGAAATTATTATATTTTATTTAAAATGGTTTGAATCATGACACTTTATTTGATCCTTGGTATCTTTTATGAATTTATATATATAAACACACACACACACACACATATATATATATATGGGTGATATGTACATATCTATATGTACATATATGTGTACATATCTATATATACACATATGTGTACATATATATGTATAAATTCATGTGTATAAGGAAACGTCATAGAATTAATTCCTTAAAAATAAATCAATTTTTTATGAAATGGTTTCTTAACTCCAAAATGTTTTCTAAAATGAGGTTTAAACATTATGTTTCCATAAAATGTTTTTAAGACCCATTTTGAACTTGGGAAAAATATGATTACATAAAATATGTGTACTAGTTTTTAGTCTTAAGTATTTTTTTGAACATTAAAATGGTTTTCATGGAATGTTTGTATTCCCTCCAAGTAATCCCAACCTTGATTGGATGCATTTGTTCATAGAAAGGTATCTATAGTTGGGATATAAAAGTAGGATTTGTTATATTGAGGATTGATAATTATAATGTTTTTGCATTGTTTGCCTCAACTATTATTTAATTTCTCAACATGGGATCCTAGGCATATTAGTGAGATATGAGAGAAATTTTTATCTATTTATGTTGTCATTGAGAAGACCCCCTTGGGAATGGATGTACATAGGCCATGGGGGGTACCACTATTGTGGATTTTTGAGAGAATCTAGACACTTATTGACATATATATTCATTCGTAGGTGTGTAGATGATTATTTAACTAAGTATATCAATGGTCTCCTCATATAATGTTCATGAAATTCTCATGATTATGTATCTTTTATTACTACCTGGTTATTAATTTTGGATATTATAATAATTTCATCTTTATGGTTCATACAGATATACATATGGTTTTTATTTTTTATATACTCTAGATTTTCTCTCACTCATATTAATTTAGTGTGAGTATGAGGTGTAAGGACTCCATCATAAACATTACATATTCTAGAAAAATAAACTTGAATTGAATTTATTACATTATGAAACATGTTTTTGTTTTACAGTTTTAGATAGTTAGGTCAATACTCTTACATAATAATCCAATATATTACAAAATTTTCACTTATATTCAATATCTACTTTTTAAAAAATATAAATCTTTTGAAGAAAACCATGATTTTTTATTAAAAATCATCATGACATTCAAATTGAATTTTTATTTACTTTACCCATCCTTAAGCCCTTTGGTAATCATTTTAAAACATGGGATGAGAATAAAAATCTCATTAAAGGGAATAAAAGGAAAAAAATAAATCATTAGTCCATGAAAACTTATAAATGTAATTGCCCAGTCAAGATCAAGTATCACTGAGAGGGGGAGGGGAGAATTAATGTTATATTTTTCTTTTAGGTTTCCTTCTTTCTAAAATAGTATTCACCACCAGTTAAAGATTTATCACTTTCACTGAAAACAAAATAATCACACATCCACAGTAGCACAAAAATTTACAAGGTTCAATACTCAAAAAATAGTAGATACGTCCTTGGTATGGTGTGGAAACAATCCCATATTACACAGTCCACTAGAAAAAAAATCCTTTTGTGTAGAATACAATGAGTAGGATATGCCTTTACACTCATGTATCACTATATTCAATAAAATATCATGTGAGCTATCTCTAGCACAAATGATGTAATACAATGTTTTTATAATAAGTTAATAAACATGTTACTATGATACCTTATCAACTTTCACAAATAAGTTCTATAAAAACAGTTCTTCACTTTCCTACCCAGCAGTTGGTAAGAAAGTTCATAGACAACGTAATGATACTCAATCCAATTTCCAAGTCTGATCTTATGAGTTTAATTACTCAATCTAATAAAATAATCTATAAGAATACCACTGAAACAATACTGAACTCCTTCCGCTTAAGTTTGAAAATCATAGTATAATTCCCAGTCCGATGGTTCAACCTAATACGATGATAAATTAAATACGACCTTCTCTATTCTCATTTATTATTATGTCCATAAAATGTCCTCATGTAAGTATGATCCAGAAAATTCTTCCATTATTCAGTGCTCCATATTCTCTCTTCAATTGTAATTCAATGTCAAGAAAGTACAAAGTACTTCCACTATTTAACGGTGACCCAAATTTGTTTTGGGTGGGATTATGAAAATGTTTCCCACTTAACCAAATTTTCCTAAAACATAAATCCTTATTTAATATTGGGTGAATCTAGACTTCTTAAAAACTTTTCGAATGTTCTCAAAACTTCATGAATCTTCTCACAACTTTAGCTCACTTTAGAGTTTCTTTAAAAACCATAGTGTCTGATTCTGATTCCCAAATCTGATTTCTTCATTATGATGAAGACAGGGGATTATTCATTATGTTGCCCAATATAAATTAAAAACAAATAAGAAATCATATGAAAAATTATTTTCTTCTCATTAGAATCCTCAAAAAAAAAATCTCATTCTAATTTGTTCATTATAATGAAGATAGTGGATTCTTCATTACGTTTCTCTACTCCAAATGAATCATAAGAAAACCATTCTTCAAACTTCTTCAACATTTTCTGTTATCCCCTTGAAAACACTTTGAAAATATTCAAGAAACTATAATTTTCTTCATTTCTTTAGACTAATGATCATGTGTCTGATGATACTTATTAGTGTCATCTTACATCAAATGGATTGGTCTGTAATTTACTCTGATAGTTCAGTTTCATTTCCAGTCTAATGGTTCTTGACCCAATTTTTATGAGATAAAAAATAATTTATCACATGACCAAATGAAAAACATATCAGATTTCTTCTTTCTATTAACTGAAAAAATTAGATCATTTCTTTTATTTTGACCCACTTGAAAAAGAAAACAAAGTTTCTATATGGAAAATAATTAACAACTCATCTTGATGAGAAAAGGATGACTACAATGTTGATTGTTCTCTGATTTTATTTTTTGTATTGTTCACCAATAACTTATCTTCTTATCTATATTTATTGGTTCAAAAAACTCCCAACTTATTTTATTTTTATTAGTCCAAAAATTTCCCCACAAAACAGTTATGACTTCAATTAAACTCTACATCCGACATAAAAAATATACTATTAATATGAATCAGTGTGAGAATCCATTATAATGGATTAGTGGCACACTGCATCTGATAGACTAGTTCCAACAGCTCTGAATTCAGTAAATTATTTCCTTCTCTAAATATGATTCACATAAAATTCTTTCTCTGATGTTTTTTTCCTCATTGATTATTGATATAATAAAATACCATCATCTTCATAACTTCACATTATGATCAACCTTCACTGCCAAAAAACATTTCTACATATGGTGATATCACACTAATGAACTGAGACCATAAAGCTTAAGCTTCATCAACTTCCTTCTTTTAAAAAATTCTACTTGTATCAAGACTTACTTATGACTTTGAATATGATTAAGATTAAATTCAACATTGTCTGACTCACAATGGAATATTTTGTAGCTTCCCATCCTTTCATCAACTTCTTTCTTTCCAAACCTCAATAATATTTGTATCACTCCCCCATTCCTTCATAAATCTTTCATAAAAAATTTCTCAAAAAACTTATGGCATTTTTGAATTACAAAACCACAAATCATTATCAGATTTACATCAGATCCATACAGAATCTGATTCCCTTCCTCATTACGATCAACTCTTCATTCTGGACCCAAGGTGAGTCCAATGAATCTTTTCTTCTAGAAAAAATATTCCCAATTCAATGAAATTTATTAAGAATTATGAGTTTGATATTTTAAAAATGATGCTCAGTCCAATTACCAAATTTTAAGAAGTTAAATTATTTCTTTATTCTTTGACATTTCCTTGATAACAAAAGACAACACCTGATTACATTTTTTTAAAAGGTCATTCCTTGGTCAAAAGACCGAAGCACTAATTATTTCATATATAGAAAAGGAGGGATTACAAGAGATGAAAATATGGGATTTTCTTACAATCTTTTTGATAAAGCTGAAACAGATCAGTAGGCAAGGTATCCAACCAAGTCAGAACCTGATTGACACTTTTATTGGAAAGAGAATCTACAACCACATTGGCTTCATGGAAAACATGTGTATCAATGAAGTTGATACCCAGGAGAGAATCCAGACACTTCATCCATCGAGTGGTGAGAGGCCAGGCAAGATGAGTCACTCCATTCCATAAAGCTTGAACAATGGTTGTTGAGTCACTTTCTATCCATATGTTCATCCAACCTTTTTGAAGAGCAAAGGTGACAACATTTGTCCTAAAAATTTCCCCCATTATATTTTGTTTTCAACCAAGGTTCATAAATCATTGAACATTGTAACCTCAAGATATAGACCTTGGTTGAAAACAAAATCTAATGTGGAAAATTTCTTCAACATTCACTCTTAAATTTCATCCTTCTCAATATAAAATCTACATAGTTGTTAAATGTAAACTTCCTCATCAACATCATGATTCAAAAATGATGACTTAAAATACATTTTATTTTTTTGAAATCATTATGTAATAATTTCAGAAAATATTTTTATTATTTATAACCTTTATAGTAGAGAAAAAAATTTATCAAAATAAATGCTTTAAATCTGTAAGTAACAATTGCACACTAATCTTTCTTTGTTACTCATCACTTCACCATCTCCATTAAAATTGTTCCAGGAAACCCATTTTGTACCAATAACATTTTTGTTATCTATATTTGGTATGAGTTCCCAAATATCATTATTTTCTATCTGATCAAGCCCTTCTTTCATAGCCTGAACCCATTTCGGATGCTCAAAAGCTTCATTCAAATATTTTAGCTCAACATTTGAATACAAAGAAGTATGTGTAATTGTTATTATTATTTAATCCAATTGATGTTGATCACCAATAATGTTTTGAGCTTCCAATTGATTCCTCATCCTAGAATGATACTTTTGATATTCTTCCTCATCACTAGAAACAACTGATTATGATTCTTCTTATTAAGAAGGATTATAATTGTTTTCATCTTTATCAAAAGTTCTTTCTTCCCATTCATTTTCCTTATATACATGAGTTTTTTTATCTTCCTCATAATTTTCAGAAACTTTCACATCAAAATATTTAACTAATATCACTGACTCTTTTGTGAAACATCAATATCCACTTCCTTTTAGAGCATGACCAAGAAAAATTCCATCTTCACCACTATGATCAAACTTTATAAGATTCCCACATTTGTTATTTATGATACATAGGCTCTCAAAAACTAATAGGTGATTGAAACTTGTAGTTTTGCCAAAAAAATTCATATGGAGTCATATCTGAACTTGGTATATAAAAAATCAGTTTTTTATATAAACAATAGTACTCATGGCTTTACTAAAAAAGTAATGAAAGATACCATGTTCAAGTAACATAATTCTTCCCATTTCAATTATAATTATATTATTCATTTTAGAAACACCATTTTTTTGAGGATTATATGGTGTAATGAACTCATGTCAAATTCCATGCTTCTCAAGATAAATTTCAAATTCTTAATTTTTATATTCACCACCATTTTCAGTTCATAAATTCTTCACTAAATACTCACATTCCTTATCATCTTTTATCATGAAAATTTTAATCATTTTTAGATCATATGACTTATATTTCATATACATAACATAGGTGATGCGAGTGAATATATCAATTAAAGTGATGGAGTAACTATCCCCATGAGTGGACTATTTGTTCACTAGGCCACAAATATCAGAATGAGTATATTCCAAGGGTCATTTTGAATAATTGTTAACTTTCTTATACACATAATCAGTAATACTTTTTATGATATATCTTGAAACACCAATCTCTTCTTCTTGACATATCAAGAATACTAGAGGCACTATATCACTTCGATAATTTTCTCATTTTTATTTGAAACATGTATCCCATCACTTTATACCCAGATTGGTTCTCTTCCACCATGATTATGTAACAAGAGTTTTAAACCTCATCAACTTGGAATAATTTTTTTTGTATGTTGGTTTCTTATAACTATCTTTACATCTTACTCAATTATTAAGAAAACAAATATTTTCTAAAAATAACTTTGTTACCTTTATTAAAAAGTTATGAAACACTTACAAAGTTTCATTTCATTTCATCAACAAACAATTCCTTTTTTTATTTCAACTTTTCTTCCCCAATGATTGATGATCCAAGACCTTTGATTCTAAGAGATTCATCATTTCCAAATTACACCATTCTTTCTTTGAATTATTTCAAATTATTTAAAAATTTTAAGTCTAATTTTATACGATAAAAACAATAACTATTTAGAATCCATGTTCATTCTCCTTTTGTTGATTTGAGAGAGGATTCCAAAATAAGAGATTTTTCTTTCCGATTATCTTTCTTAACTTTTGGCATCTGATAATTGTTAAAAAAAATTTATTGTGTCGAAAAAAACAGGACAAACTTCTATAACGTGTCTTGGTCATTCACATCATTCAAAAATAGTTTCTAGAGGTTGGAACCTATTTTCATTTTTACACCAACCTTATCATGTTTCTTCAAAACATCCTCTTAAGACTTCTTTATTTGAGGGGATTAACTCCCCCTAAAACATTTCCTTTTATAATTTAAGGAATAGTTGTAATGTTTTTTATTAAACTAACACATATTTTCCATGTGTGAAAATCTAACAAAATACTAGCAGTATCCATAGAAAGAATATTTGCCTCTAAAACATCTATACTGACCGGATTTTTAAGTATGCTTCTCATGAACCTTCTTATCATAACATTGTTAACCAAGAACCATTCTATTATCATCCAAAATATCATTCTTGAGCTCAATTTTCTTTTCATTATTATCATAACCATAATAATATAAACTTTTTATGACTAATGATTTTTAGAAAATTATAACTTCTTGACATTCTTATTCTTGGAAAAAAACATAACATTCCAAACTTTATTCTTCTCAGAAACAACTTCAACTTTATTTTCAACCTTTGAAGGTAATTTTTTATCCTCATCAGGTTTTTTATTATATAGATTTCACAAAATTCATAAACATAATTCATGAAACTCATAACCCTATGTTCATATTTTGATTTTTGTTGTTGGAAAAGTTCCAAATCTTATTATTTTTCCTTTAACTTTACGACCATATGTTCATTAAAATTATTTTCTTTCTCAAGAGATTTTTTAAAATCATCAGACTCTACTAAAAATATGAATTTCTCATCATTAAAACCTTCTTGATTGTTTTTTAAGAGTATTCTATTTTTATCTTCCTAATTTATTTCTCAACCCTCCTAATATTTCTTAGAAAAGCTTTCAATTATTCTTTTATATGAAATTATAATTGAGTTTATTCTTCTTAGAACTATTGCTTATAAAATCTTCATTGTTAAATATTACAATAAAATTATTCTCATCCTTTTCAATAGAATTTTAATCTCCATCTTCACTATCTCCTTCATCATTATATTTAGATAAGGAATTTCTACTTTTGGATTTAGATAATTTTATATCATTTACTTTGGAATAATATTTAGCCTGATCACTTTATTTCTTCAATGAAATTATATGCCTTCTATCATATTTTTAACTAATATATTCTTTATTTATTCAAGGAAAATTATCCATAAAGTTACAAATAACTCAACATTTAAAAAATTTCAATGGAATTTTTCCCTTATATTAACTTATGAATGTTTTAACATTTTTAGAAAACAAGGATAAAAATTAACTAAGATTTTTACATACCTAATTTTCAGAATTAGATTCACCAAATTCATATTAAAAAATAATATTCTTGGAATTTACTTCTTGGTTGACTTGAAAGAAATTTCCCTATCAACTTGTGATTTTTTACTTTAATAATTGTTTCCCTTGTCATTTTATATGAAATAAGAGTGTTATGAAAATAATCTAGGGATAATGCTTTTGTATCTCTATTTTCCAATGAAGAAACTATTTCATAAAACTTATTAGGATAAATTCTTAACATCTTTTCAACAATATCAGAATATTCTATCCTTTCACCAAGACATGTGATAGTGATAACAATTCCATTCACCTTGGTAAAGAATTCACCAACAAATTCATATTCACCCATATTGATATCTTTATACTTCAACAACCAGATTTATAACTTTTACTTCTTTAATTTTTCATTACCTTCATAAATGTTTTTAAGATTATCCCAGATACCTTTGGAAGTGGAAACAACCTTAAATATTAAAATCTAAATTTCAGAAAGTGATGAGATTAAAGTTTTCTTGGCCCTTACATCATTCTCAAGATTCTTATTTATAACATATATTAGAGGAACTTTGTCATAAATAAGAGTAAATCCATCTATTGTAGCTTCAAAAAAATCATACCTAATAGACATAAGATAAGGCAACATTATATATTTCCAGATGTGATAGTTATTATCATAATATACAAGAATCCCTTTATTATTTAAAAAATTGATATTCTCCATCACAACTTCTTCTTCAAAACATTAGAAAATATTAAATGATGGGAACCTTCAGCTCTGATACCAATTATAAGTACCCAATAAATATCAAGTATCACTGATAGGGGGAGGGGGTGAATCCATGAGATATTTTTCATTTAAGTTTCATTATTTCTAAACTAACATTCACCTCCTATTAAAGAGTTATCACTTTAACTTAAAAAAACAATCACACATCCACAAGAACACAAACATTTACATGGTTCACTACTCAATAAGATTTTAAAAATCCTTTATATATTTTAGAAATAATACAATATCATAAAATCCACTAGATAAAAAATCTTTTTGTGTGGAATAAAATAAGTAGGATATGCCCTTACAATCATGTAGTATTATGTTCAATAAATAGTGCATGTTCTATCTCTATCATAAAGGATGTAATTCAATGTTTTTGTAACAATTTAAGAAACATGTAACTATGATGATTTGTTAACTTCCACAAACATGTTCTTCAAAAACAATTCTTCACTTTCCTACCCTACAATAGGTATGAAAATTTCTGTACTTCGTAATGATACTCATTTTGATTTCCTTATTTGATCTTCCAAGTTAAATTTCTTAGTCTGGTAAAATAATCTATAATAATTCCACTAAAATAATACTAAACTTATTCAGTATAAGTCTAGAAATCAGATTATGATTCTTAGTCTAATGATTCAGCCTAATGTGTTGATCATATGAATACAATATTATCTATTCTCCTTTATTATTCAGTCCAAAAAACTCCCTCAGGTAAGTATGATCTGTAAAATTCTTCTCTCTATAATTATTCAGTGATTTACCTTCAATATTCAATATTACTTTAATGTAAGGAATGTACAAAGTACTTCCACTATTTATAGGTGGCACAAATTTGGTTTGTATGTGATTTTAGAAAGGTTTCTCGCTCAACCAAATTTTCTTGAAACATAAATTTTATTTGAATCTCATGTGCATTGTGACCTTTTTAATGTTTGTTAGTTCTCAAAACTTCTCAAATCATCTCATAACTTCATCTCAATCCATTATTTCTTTAAAAACCTCAATTTTATTCTAATTCCATAATCCAATTTATTTATTATGACGAATATAGTGGATTCTTCATTATATTACTCCACACCAATCGAAAAACAAACAAGTAAACATATGAAAAAACATTTATTCTAATTAAGATTCTTAAAACAAACTAATCATTATGATTTCTTCATTATGATAATGATAATGGATTCGTCATTACGTTTCTCTACACTAAATGAAACAAAATAAAACAATTTTTTCAGATTCTCTAATAGTTTCTATAAAACCCTTTATAAAACTTTGAAAATATTCAAGGAATTATCCTTTTATTTATTTATTCAAAATAGATGATCCGATTTATGATGATACTTATTGGTGTTATACTCCATTAGATGGATCAGTCTTTACTTCACTTCAATAGTTTAATGTAGTTTCCAGTCAAATTTCTATTTAACCAATTGTTTCAAGAAAAAAGATAATTTATCTCATGCTAGAAAAGAAAATATATCAGAGTTATTATTTCTATTGACCCAAAACAAATCATAGAATTTATTTTCTCTTAATCAGCATGATAATGTAAACAAATTTTCCAACTCTAAAAAAAATCAAAAAATCATCTTGATGAGAAAAGGTTGAATATATTTTTGATTTATATCTGATTTTATTCTTCATATTGGTCACCACTAACTTATCACATTCTCTTTATTTATTGGTTCAAAAAACTCCAATTTTTTTATTTTTATTGGTCCCAAAATATTACCCAAAAAAAAATTCTGACTTCATTAAAACTATACATTCGACATTCAAAAGATACTGACAATATGAATCAGTTTGAGAATCTATTACGATACATCAGTGGCACACCCTGTCTGATGGACCTATTCTAGAAACTTTGACTTCAACAACTTATTTTCTATTCTGAATATGATTCACACCAAATTATTTTTCTGAAGATTCTTTTCCCATATCTTATTGGTCTGAATGAAAACCAACATCTTCATATCTTCACGTTCTATTCAACCTTCCCATCCAAAAAACATTTCCATGTATGGTGATCTCACACTGATGAACTGAGACATGAAAGTTTTTTCTTTATCAACTTACTTATTTCACAAAATTCTAATTATATCACGATTTTTTCATAATTTTGAATATGATTAAGATCGTATACATTATCATTTGACTTACAATTTAATGTTTTATAAATTCCCATCCTTCCAACCACTTCTTTCTTTCCAACACTCAATACTATTGGCAGAACTCCCCCTCTCTTTCATAAATCTTGCATCACAAGTTTCTCAAATAAATTAGGAATTTTCTGAATTATAAAATTGAAAATCATCATCATATTTACATCATATCCATGTAGAATATGATTCTATTCCTCATTATTATCAACAATTCATTCCGTACATTAGCTAAGTCCGAAGAACCTTTTCTTCCCGAATTTTTTTTCCCAACCTTATGTAATTTCTTAATCATTATGAGTCCAGTATTCTGAATATGATGTTCATTCCGATTGTCAGATTTTATAAACATATTTTATTTATTTCTTCTTTTACATTTACTTGACCAAAAGAGACAACACATGATTACGATAATGAGTCTGGTCATCTTCTATATCAGCTTGGTCCTAAAAATAAAAAATTTACTTTTTCAAAATAAACATGGGGCTCAAAATAAACAATTTCTTCCCAAATAAATAGCCTTATCTTCCCAAATATTTTCATAAAACATTTCATAAGAAATATTAAAGGATAAACAAAGCTCATAAAAATTTTCTTTAAAAACATTAAAAACTAATAATAAGGTTTTCATAAAGTTATAATTTTCACCCTAAAACTGGAATATACTTCCCTCTATATATAATATTTTTATGTTACCTTGAGAAATCATAATATTTCTATAAAAACCAATATAAAGAATATATAAAACATATAGGTTACCTGAGTCATTATTTACATATCACTCTTATAATCACTCTTACAAATGGAAAAACTATAAGGTCAACTTCCATACCCAATGCATTAGAGGGCTATCACGAACCCACCCATCCTTAGTTTATCACAGAACCACCCTTCATGGTTAATAATATAACTAATGATACATGGTTTATAATAGAACCATACATCATTATAAAAATTCGCAAGAATTATAACATTTTTGAAATTCAAAAAATCTTTCAATTTCCAACATTACACTCATAAAAATATTCTTGAGTAAAACAACCATTCCATTTTAAAATCACTTATTTTAAAAAATAATTTCAAAATTAAAAAGTAAAAAATTATCTTAGAATATAAATTTGAAAAATTTTAAATTACTATTTAAATAAAAAAATATTCCTGATGGTGAAAAAATTCATTCATGATGTATAAGTTAAAAAATATTCCTTTAATAATTTTTTTTAGAAAAATTGCAAGGTACCTCATTTAGAAAATGAAAAAATATATCTTCTAAAAATTTTTGTAAAAATTAAAACATAAGTAAAAAAAATTTCAAAAAATATAAAATAATAGTAAAAAAAACCTTTAATACATTTTTTTGGAAATATGTATATATAAGAAGAGAAGTGTTTTAAGGGAAACTTTAACAATTCTTTTTAATAAAAATCTCTTACCATGAGTCTGACTTGTCAAATATATTCTTTATCTTCATGAATAAAAAATATAGGCTAATTTAGACTTTATTAAGGATTTTTTATCATTCTTTATTCCTTTATTTTTATTTAATACCATGTTATATACAAGTACTCAATTAATTAAGTTCACTTAAGATATTTTTATAATTTTAGGTTTATAAGTCCAAAATACCTTTGGTAAGTAGAATATGGTCAAAGTATACATTATTCCATTATCCCCAGAATAATAATCATTAAATAATTATAATTTTTATAAATTTATGATATTTTTAATCCAGACATAAAATATGATTATGAAAAATGAAATACGTTACAATAGTGGAGATGATAGGCTATACGTACACATGAGTAACGTTTCCATTATTCAATGATCATTATGGAAAGTAAGTAAGTTGTATTTTATATTTATATAATGAAAATAATATCAAAAAAATCATATTAATACTTAAAACATAGTTATATATATTATCTATGTGATGTGGTGATATAAAATGAATCATATCGCTTGATGGAGGTGATAGTCCAGACGTACGCACAAACGACATTATCATTTTTAGTGACTGGAAAGGTAAGAAGGTAAATGATATATTATATTTTAATAATGAAAAATATTTCATTAATATTATAAAAATATATTACATTATTATAATCCATATATGATAGAAGGTTATGTAAAATGAATTACATGGTTCGTTAGGCAGTAGTCCACTATACACACAAACAATGGTTTTGTTTCCCATTTGATGGAAGAGGATATGGATATCGGTTATTAAATTTACATAATAAAATCCTATTATATGTATAATACTAGTGTTATTATTTTAGCATGGTTGATTAAAATTTGAAGGAGGTGGAATAAGAAAAAAATAAATGCTTGATTAAAAATGATACCACTTCTTTGAATAACCTCCTTTTATTAATAGCTTAAGACTACTAAGGTTGGTGTTATGCATAAAACAATATAATTATAATGAGGTTATGGATTCTATAAAGGGATTTGAATTGGAATTGAATAAACCCAATTTTAAATACCCTAATTCAAGTTTCCCCGAGCTAGTAGTTCTTTTATTAATTTAGCATTAGATACAAGGAATCACATCCTGAAGGACTGAATAGTTCAGTATAATTGTTAAACTAAAAGCATAATTGAAATTAAAATTCATCTTAAAAAATAAAATACACAAAGTTTTTTCTTTTATAACACTAATATTCTTATTATTCTATCCCTATATATCACATAGAAAACAATTCCAGATATCCTAGGGAAAATAAAACACAGGAAATGGGTAAGATCAGATTTTTAGTAAGGGTAATCATACAAGAGAAGATATAATGAATAAATAAGAATAATAAATATTACATGGTAAATAAATGAAACAAATTATATTTAATAAATAAATTTAACATAATATTGAAGAAATAAATGATGATCAAATAAAGACATATAAATAATCACATAAACATAAAACTTATCCATGAATATTATAAATAATAAAATAAACACATGGCCATTAATAACGGGTCTTATAATGAGGGAATTCATAATTCAAAACATAAAAATCATACTTTCAAGACCTTTCCCAAGAAAATTTAAATTTGTGGGTAGAAACCCATATAATATTGGGAAATGATTTGTCTCATGAGACTTTTTCAATGTATCATGGGGTTATCCATGACCAGGTTGCACCTATCACTTAATAAGTCCAATTCATTCCACATATTAAAGGGGAGAAACACAATCAACATAAAAATTCATATTGAAAAAAAACTTATGAAATTTTAATACTTACCCCAGTCAAATAAACATAATTATAAACCATCGAGAATAATACCGTGAATGGTAATAAAATTTTATATCGTCAGGAAAAATGATCATAAACAATCCAATAAAATAATAAGGATGATATAAATACAAAATATCCCCATTGAATCATAATAATAATATTGGGATGATGTTTTCAATGAATAGAAATACCATAAAAATGTCATTAAAAACATCCTTATGGAAAATGTCCTTTTCACTTTGAAAATCACCTTATAAAACAAAAATTTCAATTTTTTTTGAAAATACTCTTATTTGAAAATAATAGTTAATTTTTTTAAAATAATCTTTAAAACATTGAGTGGTCATGGCCTTGGAAAATTACATTCATTTTGTACATCTTAAAACCAAATATCCTTTTACATTTTTAGTAAAATAAAAATTGGTCTTTGTTTTGAAAATGACATGAAGAATCATTTAAAAATATTTTTTTTTAAAAAATAGTTATTTTTTAATAAATAATTTGGAAAATTTTAATTTTTTTGATTTTTTTTAGAAAACATGGATTGTGATGAAAATGGTTTTCGAATGAAGAGAGAAATAATGTTGATTTTTCTTAAAAACATTTTCTCCAAAATTTTAATTACCAAAGAGTGAAAAAACTATACTATTACTTGAAAATGTTAATGAATACCCATAGGATAAGAAAATATATTTATTTTAGGATATAAATATCAATTATTTTTCCAAAGAGGGACATATAAAAAACAATATCGAATAATGATGGGATTGGTAAATAGACCCTTACAACTTTGGTAACTTATGAATCATAAGCCTCATAAAAGAAATAACATCTAATGAAACATTAAATACTCTAAAAATAAATATAATCATAGTATAATATATCAAAGGGGTAGTATATACACCAAAAAAATAAATATATTGTAAATATGTCTTATGCCTCATGAAAGTAAAAGTGAGACAATAAAATATTAACTCAAGTTATATTTCCTTTATTTGTGTATGAACCTCATGTATAATAAATATATTTTAATTATAAAACTATTATAGAACCATATTATTATATATCATAACATATAATATTTACTTATAGTCTTATATCACCCGTTCTTTTTTAAAATCACTATTTTAGGTGATAATTGCTTCATTTTTCATGTATATTTTAGTTCTGTAATTTTGGTCCTTTTAATTTGATCATGGTTAAATAATATCATAATTTTAACCATGATATAAATATCATATATATTAATTATATATGTGTCATGACCCAACCTGACGGGGCCTGAACTTTAATTACCCCAAGCCCGTCTCCAATAGGACAAGGGCTAGGGACTAGAACCAAGAAGACATATCACACACATGATATGAATTATCCTAATGTACCTATAAAAAAAATCTTAAATCCCATAAAATTATTAAATTTAAAAATGCTGATAATAATGTAATGACAGATCTATAATCCCACAATCATAGTACGACATAAAGTATTCGGAAGCCTAAAAAGGGTCTAAATACAAGCCCACCAAAAATTGGGAAATTAGTACAACCTACTCAGAAGGAGGGGGATCCTATAAAATTCAACAATGGTATACACCTAGGTCAATATAGACTAAAATATTATCCACCAAATAATAGCCCTCTAAGGACTCTGTAAATATGTTTGTCGTCAGTATAAGACAAGACATTTATGGGAAGAGCCCATGCAGGGGTGAGTGTAACAATACTCCGTAGGACACCCCAAAATATCCAAACATAAATCATAAATATAATCCATATCATCATAGTATATTTCAATAATAACATGATACATAGAATAAAATATCCATATATACTCATAATAGACACACACTCATAAGGTAATGTCATAACTATAAAGACAATGTAGGATTCCTGCTTAAAGGTTCCATACAACTCTCTTTTGGGAGAAAATGCCACATGAGATATATTTCAAATACTTAAACTCATCCTAGAGGTAAAACTCATCTAGGATAACACACTCCATGAGATATAATACTATTGACAAAACTCATCCCTAAGGTAATTCTCATCAGGTATAATCAAGAAGAAGAATGAAATAAGTGTAAAGAGATCGATGCATAGATGGGAATCACTCCTAGATACATGGTTTATACCAAAAAAAAATTTGAATTAACATGCTTAGTAGGGGATTAATGATTGTATTATGTTGTTCATGAATATACTAAGAAACCCACCTAGGGAAATGATAATGATTTTGGATCTCACATCAGTCCTTATGAAGGGATTCAAAAAAATATTTCTGAGACCGATGTTCTACAAAAGTGATCACCATCCTATTCACAAGATGTGATTAATACTAAACCCTTAGGTAAATGATCAAGGAAAAAATACAAACCAATATTGGTGTAAGGAATCTTACCATGAAGTTAAACTGAGGAGAAAAAGGATTCCAACTAGTCCTCAAAGGAGTATACAGAGTGTCCCTTGGGTTACACAACGTGTCTCACTAAGCCTGGCACTGTCTGCATCTCATGTTCACATGGAATACAATCTTCCACAATACATAATGTTTCCTTGAGGTATAAGTTTTTTCAGTTTATGGGCTATTACTCATCATATTTCCTCCCTGTTCCCATGTATTTTCCTAAGTACACAACACGTATCCCTCCATACACATTGTTTGGGGCCATACGATCTCATAGGCATATACTATTTTTACACACCGATATTTCTTCTAGGTTTTACATGGAATGTGTCATGGTCAAAATGGTGTGTAACACAACCCATCCTCCTAATAGTGTACTCCGTGTACATGCTGAGTTAGCAATAAACAGTCACACAATGTTTTGTAGGGACCACAAGATGTGTGATATTTATCTCTATGAAGAGATCCTAGTCACTGCTTTAATGGTACCACATAGAATGTAATGTCATATTACAATTTTTGTAACCCAAAAATTATCTAGAATATGAGGTCCACCTTCGTCTATACCCATATTTCCATCGTCTTTGGTTCTTATTTCAATCTTTTCCCAAGATTATAGATCTGGTCCAACCGAGCCTCACCATCGCCTGCTCACAAGTAACCATGATTCAATCCTCTTGGAAATAAATTGTTAAACCACATAATATTTTCATGATGTGAATGAGAAGAATGGGTATCCTAACAATCAAATCCTGATCCACTATAATTTACATCATATCATGATCTCTTCATTAATTCAAACCCAGATATGCGGTACCAATCGATTGTGCTATGAAACGAGCATGCACCGATTGATCACCATGTATTTATTGAACCACTGGCCAAAATGAATCCCGATGATAAATGATTTAAGAATTGGGGAATAAATTCACAACACCAAAAAAATTAGGAACAAAACTCAAGAAAAGTTTGTGTTTTCCCTGATTTTATTCCATTAGAATTATGAATGAAGAGATATAATATAATCAAGAAAAGAAATATCCAAACCTAGGTAATATCTAATGAAAAACTATAATATTATCAACTCCAGTATCAATTCATTAGTTTATTGATTAAATTTCATCATAAGAAAAATATAATAGGTATAAATCCACATAAAACAAATGTACTACCTCAATTCAGATCAATCTTTGGAAAATAATGAATCCACGTCATCATTGTTGGTGAGATTCTTGAAATTCTATGCACACTAATTGACAATCCAAGATCCAATTATTGTTTGTATAAGAACAATACCCCAATGGTATATCTCAAATATATAGGGTTATGAAGCTGACCATGGTATTTCCCAATAGTAGTGTATTAATTAAAAAAATTAGGTCATTGAAATTTAATTAAATAAATTATTTTAATCAATTAATTTATTTAAACATTCACCCATGATCGTACCCAACATGAGCATCCAATGTGCTCTAAGGTTACATTATGCCTATGGTAAAACCCAAGCTTTGAACCCAATTGAATACTTATATTTCTATTCCAAGCACCCCTTTAAGTGTTATTCCACTTTTTTGGAAAATTCACGTGCAAGATATTTACTATATTTAATATATTTCAAACTTCGATTCTGGTATGACCTAGCCTCGAAATCACCTGTTCTATTTTTTCCTCATCTTAGAAATATTCCTATAAATATTATAAAATATTAGATGGGAAAAACTAGTCCATTAATATATTCCTCCCTTCAAGGATTTCATCCCAAAAAGAAAAAAACTAAGAAAAAATATTGGGATACTGATCTCTAAACTGGGTCTCGCATTCCCTTAGGCTCCCATGATGGTTTCCTATGCTTTAAAAAAATCTCCAAAGAAAAAACACCTACTGATGGAGGGAATTTCTCATACCGATCCTCGAAACCACCAGAATCTTGAAAAAGGAATCCCTACTCTCATGGTCCAGATTACCCAGGTCGATATCATAAAATGGGTCATGCACATAGCTCCTTAGATGTGACATGTGGATAACACCAAGAAACAAAATCTACAATAGTCACAGGGTTAAGTGGTATATCACCTTTCTAACCCAACAAAACAATCGTAAAAGAAAGGGCCTATGATCCTCGAAGATAACCTACTACCCTGAGTGAGAATCCATAACTCTTCAACTCTGAATGCCTACTTGATTAGAACATTGTGGACTCCTAATGTTTAATAGGTAATCCCCATCCTCCCATGGATTATCTGTATCCTTTACAACCATTAGTATCACTAAAAATAGGTCCCAAGAACTATTACCCACTAACTCCGACTAGTATAACTATTTCCCGTAACACCTCTCATACATGGTCTGAAATGTGCTACTCTAGTGGTGGAGTGGTGATCATCATGATACAAAAACCCCTATAATGGTAGATTATTCCCCCATTTGTGGCTTAAAACTAACATTAAAACCCAAATATTGTTCACCAGAACCTGAATATTCCTCTTTAATTGGCCAACTAGCCAGGGTAATACAATGTTATTGAATTTAAACGAGTCTCTAAAGGCTTCCCACATCCTTTTACTAATCATTCCATGAAGTAATAATCATAGTATATAAATATAATTGATGTAATTAAATGAATACCAACTACCTCGTACATGCACATACATCCCAAACTCTCCACTAAGCTCTGCTATCTGATGGGTAAGAAGTGGGTGCACCTCATGAGTCAGTATACAATAACTTAAGTAGCATTTTGAACTCTCATTAATCATGGAATACCCCTCATAAGAAACAAAAAACACAAAATTATTCACACTTCCACCCATCACCATGGTGTCCACCTATAAGTAGGTGATATGACAAGAGTTAAATTTAACAACAATCCATAACATCCTTTGCCACCAAACCAAAATTTAAATGATATCGGTATAATCACCCTTCTCCTAGGAGTAATATTAAGAGAAACAAACTTATTATCACCTTTTTTAATAGCATAACTGATTCCATGACCATACTTGAACAAGGTTATCATGATCCACACCTTTAGGAAATCCATCAAGAACATATCTAGTGGATATCTAGTCACAAAAGATCTGCCAACCAATATACCCAAGTCGTTCCTCCCTAACTCTCTGAAGGAGTAAAGGGGTAACAACCATTGACTATAGGTAAAAAAAACCATCTTCAACCACAATGGTCTACTCCAAAGAGGTTAATTGATCTATCACCTCACTCAACAACAAAAAACCAAATACTTTATTGTGAGAATCTATTGCCATGACCATGCCCCGAGTGGCCCCCAATCTCACAAAACCTTAACATTTGTAGAGTTCACATGCATTCCCATGTATGAGAAGACATATACCAAGGAGAGAAACTTCAAATATTAAACTGAATCCATGATATACTCTATACAACTAGCACTCTCAAAGCATTTCTAGAACCATCCCCCAGTGTCCCATGTGCTCTAACTTTGATGCTGAGAAAATGAGGGTAACATCATAGAAGAATAACATGAATCGATCGTAGAAAGGTTAAATATCTAATTCATATGTCTTGTAAATGTTGTTGGGTGTTTATCATTGAAGAGTGTATCACCAAGAACTCAACGAAACCAAATCGTATCTAGGAAGCCACACTCGATATACCCCACCCCTAAAACCTGGAGCTAGTGGTAACCCATATAGAGGTCAAACCATGAGATCCACTTCCCCTACATTCATTGGGAAAATAGGCCATCAATTCTCAGGGGTGGATTCTTACACTAGATAGCCATCTGTCTTAGGTGATGCCAACTCACATAAGAAATAAATATCTCATATTCTTTTAGGTGAAAAACAAATATTTTACTAATAGAAACACTATGTCTTATAAAGCCCCCACTCGGTAGACCCTTTAACTGCTCCTTTATCTCTTGCAAGTACATGAGGTCATCTGATATACTAGCATAAATATCAGTCCATCCCTAATTAAATTCCATGTTAAAAGAAAACTATCATTGGAAGGTCAACCTAGAAAATCCTCAAGAAGGATTTCCAATTACCCCACCATCATAGGAATTGAAATATCATTGCAACCATTACTCCATTTGTAATACAAGCCAACTGATAAAAAAGTGGAGGTGAACTCCTATGAATGAGATCATCCTTCTATTCCTGGGATAACTCATTATAAAGGAGGAAAACCCCATCCCAAAAAACTAGAAGAACCAATACACTCATTGGTAGAAATCATATGATAATGGAAGGTAAATGACTATCCCATACTATGGAAAACATTATAGGATCCCATTGTTGCTAGGAAGTTATTTTGTGTGAGGTAATCTCCTCATAGAGTTAGGTCACACCATCAATAGAAATGTGTACTCACTAATCCTTTATATAGGAGACTCCAAAACAAGGGTCGATAAAAAAATTCTCTATTGGTATCACTAAGTCTTGAATAGGGGATACACTCAGGGAAAAGTGGCTCATAATTCTCTATGAAAACTACTATTGGGGCAGTAAAGACACGTGTCATACCTCGAAATACACTCAAATACTCTATGAGACCCTACTACTTAGAACACATGAATTATGTTTCCTACCTATTTACCATAAATAGGTATTGATCTGACACCTTAGTAGATCAAACAACCTCAACCACACAAGTCAGAGAAAAAAATCACAAACACATGGCTCTACCGACACCCTATGTCACCCTAGAGATGTCTCACCACCAGGACCACCATCATAAAGGGGGTACTATTTAAGTGGTACATTCACACCATGATCTTATGTTAGTCCTCAAGCTCATGAAAAGGGGGATCTTGGATCACAATGAAATATGGGTGATCTCTAACTATAGAACTCACGATGCACACTCAACATAGGCATGTCATCTGATGGTACTAACAGAGTTAAATACTACTCCACAAAAAAAAAATGGTTACAAGAACAACCATCTAATTAGTTGAGGGTCCACACAATTTAGAAACCCATACCACTACCTCAAGTCAAACGTCTACTTCCTGAGGGTCTATCTCATCATGGAACCTTAGCGATATTCATCACCAGAACTCACATAATGCACTAAGCCTGATCATACCACCATCTAGGTTAGCTAGAGCCCCCAAATTCCCAACATGTCATCAATCATCCACCGGATCCATTTAAGTATAAAAACACCAATAAATAGGTGGTAGAAATACTATAGGATTTCTTGAAGGAAATGCCTCATGATTGGGGATCTGAACTGAGGCCTCATTAATAATCTAGTCATCAACACAACACTTTCTTGGAATACTAGACGGTTTTCATCACAAATACACCTTGAATGCCATCAAGATATACTGTGTTCAATGAGTATATCTAAGGATTTTACTCAAGAAGAAAATAGAAACCAAAACCCATTTTTATATGATTCACGTACCAATGTTTTCCATACAACCAATTTTTACATGTACCAAGTAAACAAGAAGGTTATCAAGGACCCATTGAATTGATAAGTCAGACTTTGCACCAACACTGGATGTCCTAGCCTAAGAGACAAACTCAAAACACCTTAACAACATTTCCATTGTTCCAAAACCAAACCTCATAGCTAGATAAAAGAAACTACAAAATCTAGTCCAAAACCCAGATAGTATCATAATGCTCAAATCTTGTCAACCTCCTTTGATACCATTTTATCATGACCTGACTTGATGGTTCCTAAACCACAACTACCCCATGCCAGTCTCCAATAGTCTATGGGATGGTGAATATCACCAAGAAGGCATATCACACACATGTGAGGCATAACCTAAAGTAGCTATATGCACACACACACACATCTCCAAGACATAAAATGATGAAATGTAAAATAATTGATAATAATTCATTAATACCTCTGTTATACCATGATAAGAGTATGACATAAAGTAATATAAAGAATAAAAAGGAGCCAAATACAATCCCACCCATAATTGGAAAATAAGTCCAACCTACTTAGAAGGATGATACCTCTTTCAAATCTATCAACGGTATCATCCTCGGGTTTTCTAGCCCAAACTAGTCTCCACTTGGTCCTAGTCCTTTAAGAACTTCATTAATATATCCTTCAATAGCATAATACATGACATGTGCTCGCAGATCACATGAAAGGGTGGGTATAACAATACCCAATAGGACACCTTGAAATAACCAAACACAAAGCATCAAGAGAAGTCTGATCATCCTAGAATATGTTAACCATAATGTGAGACATATAATAAAACAAACACATATATACTCATTGTATATACAGTATTAATTTAATTTCACAACCTTAAAGCTAGACTAGGGTTTGATCTTGAAGGTTACATACAACTCTCATCTAGGAGAACACACTTCATGAG
Organism: Viscum album; assembly: GCA_963277665.1. NCBI lineage: Eukaryota > Viridiplantae > Streptophyta > Magnoliopsida > Santalales > Viscaceae > Viscum > Viscum album. The sequence goes on along the minus strand of OY728139.1, from coordinate 111,098,745 downwards.
ATATATGACCACTGCTGATGCTTATCCTAGAAGTCATAATCATTTGAGAGAACACACTCCATGAGTTGTACTACTACTAACTGTAATCATCATAGAGGGAATGGTCATTGGGTATAACCAATAAGAAGCATTGATAATATATAAAGATATTGATAAACATATGGGGATTACTCATGGATCCACAAGGTTTACAAAAAACCTAATCTGGATTAACTTGCTAAGTAGGGGATTGATGCCCATGTAATGTTGTCTAGGATGATACCGAGAACCCCACCTAGGGCTATGATGATGATATAAGATCTAAATTCGAGCCTCATGAAGGGATTCTAATTACTCTATCTAATACAAAATTTCTTCATAGGGGATCACCATCTTATGCACATGACATAATTCCATACTAAATCCTTAGGGAAATGATCAAGGTAACACACCCTACCGATACTGGTCCAATGAAGCTCACCTTGAAGTTTAATAGAGGATTAATATGAATTCAACCTATTCTTAAATTAGTATACAATGTGTCACTGTGGGTACACAATGTGTCTCACTTACCATGGAATTGTTTTTGTCTCATGCTCACACGACATGCCCTTTTCCACAATAAATGGAATGTCTCTGAGGTACACGACATGTAGGTGTCTGGGCTAACACTCAGTGTGTATTATATCAATTCCCATGTACTTACCTATGTACATAAAGTATATCTCACCATACAAGGTGTGTATATAACCATACATGGTGTGTGGGGCTATATGATCTCCAATTAATGTACTATTAGTACACATTGAGCCTCATTCCATGGTGCAAAGGACATGTGACGTGGTCCACACGGTGTGTAATTCCACCTGACCTCCTGGATGTGTACTCCCTATACACGTTGATATGGCTATAAAGGGTCACATTATGAGTGGTAGGGACCACACAACATGTGATATTTATCTCTACGTGGAAACCCTTGTCGCCGCTTCAGGGTCCCACATGGAACATAACTCTAGATTATATACTATGAAGACCATAATTCTCCAAAAAAATGAGGTTCCTTTTCCAAGTACACCCAAAATGGTGTCAACTATGGTTCCACTACTGATCATTCCCTAAGATCATTGATTTGGTCCGACCAAGACTCATCGCCACCGGGTCTCCAGAAACCATTCCTCAATCTTCTCAGAGATCAACCATCGAGCTGCACTTTTAATTCATGCCAGGAATGAAAAGAATTTGTATACCAAAAATAAAATCTCAATTCACTATCATATCCATCATTGGTTGATCTCATTATCAAACTGAACCCAGATATGTGGTATCAATCTGTTTCACCATGAAATTTGTGCACAAAGATTGATCACGAGGTATTTGTCGAATCAACAGCCAAAAATAACACCATCGATAAAAGAATGAATAATGGAGGAATAAATGTACAACAAAAAAACATGAGAAATGGACCTCAACCTATGTTTTTTTGGATGTTAGCATTTTCTATTATAATGAGGAATGAAGAGATATAATATAATCAACAAATTAAATCCCCCACCCAGATAATATCTATCCCATACCCACAATTTTCTAGACCCAAAAATAAATTAATTAGTTAATTTATTCACATTATTCATAGAAAAAATTAAATAGGTATAAATCCACATAAAACAAATGTCCTACCTCTATTTGGATCAATCATTGGAAAAGAAAAAATCTGTATCATTGTCTTTGGCGAGATCCTCAAAACTCGCTACACACCGATCCCTGATCCACGATTCAATCCTTGTTCATATAAGAAAGATACTATAACTATCTCTCTAAAATCACCATTTTATATAAATAACCCAAGTATTTATCCATAGTAGTTTATTTATAGAAAAAAACATGGTCATCGAAAATTAATTAAATAAAATATTTTAACCATTTAATTTATTTAAACATTCACCCATGATCGTTCCCAACCTGAGCATCCAACACGCTCTAAGGTTATCTTTCATGTAGGGTAAAAACCATTCTTTAAAATCAACAATGGACTCATATACCGGATATAAGACTTTATTTAATAGTTATTCCAATTTTTAGGAAAACCGTGAAAATGTGAGATTTAATATATTTAATATATTTAAAACTTTGATTCTCGGATCATCAGGCCTCATAATTGTGTTCTGTCTCAATGCGTATGCTTAAAAATATTATTATAAATATTCCAAAGACTTACATAGAAAAAAAATGGTTTGTTACAATATGTACTTAGATTAATCTATTACATTTAGAGATAGAAAATGGATTAGACCGTTCATGGAGACAATAGGATGTTGGTATGTAAGAATGTTGTTTCCATTTTTCAGGAAAGAATGTAATGAATGGAAAATAAATATTAACTAATATTTATATAAGTATTTAAATTTAATATATTTCATGTATATTAATCAAATAAATCCTTGTTACCATTTATGTAAAAATGAAATGAAAAAAAATTCACATCGCTATGTGGTTGTGGTAGTCCACACATACGCACGAGAAATGATATTATTTTCTAATGGATTGCAAGGTAAGAAGTTAGATGTGATATTATATATTCATAAGTATGTTTAAATAAAAATATCACATTTATTCATTAACTCTAACCTTACCATCTTTACTATAATGTGTAATATAAAAATGAATCATATTTCTTCACGAAGTGGTAGTACACTGTACTCACGAGCGACACTATCATACCCCCAAGGAATGGAAAGTAAGAAGGTATATATGATATCATAATTAAAAAATTATAAAAATTTATTAAATATAATATAAATATTGTAAATCCATCATTTATCTACCCTGTAAAGGTGGTAATGAAAAATGAATTACATCGGTTCGCGAGGAGAAAGTTCGCAGTACCCACGATCAACAATTTTGTTTCCCATTTGATGGAAGTGGATATATATATGGGTTATTATATTACAATAATAACATATAATTATATTGGATATAATAGTTTTTTTATATTATCATAGTTTAATAATGTTTTAAGGAGGTGGATAAAGAAATAAAACAAATATGCACTTTTAATAATTTTATATCTTTTTCATAGATTCTCTTTAGGTTTTTATATAAAGACTTCATAGGAAGCTTTAATAATCTGAAAAAGGCCCTAGGATATTTTTATGGAATTAAGAAATGTATTTTTTAAGATCTTGTCCAAAAAAAATATTATTATAAGAGAGAATAGGGGAGGATAGGGGGTGGCCTTTTATAAGCGAGGGAGAGGATACACATGAAGTTTTTGAAAAGATAAAGTGATACACACATTTTTATCATGAAAAAAACCTAAAAAATGGTTCATTATTGAACATTATAGGTTATAAAGTCTAAATATTTCCATCCAATGTGTGTTGGATAATGTTTAGGTCATTTTACTCTTATCTTCTAAGTTTAACCCCCATTGTGAACCCACTTTTACCTTAACCATTATAATTAATTTTTACTATTTTTAGTATTCATTATGGTAAAAAATTAAGTTGAAATTATTAGATGACATAAATTATTATTATTTAAATTCTTTAATCCATGTTTCCAAATTCAATTCACATAAGTGGTAGAATTGAGGTTAAAATTAAACTACAGACGCGACGAAAGATCAATTTTACAAAGAGAAAATTCTCATAAGTATAAAATGTTTTAATATCAAAAGTCAATATTAAATTGATTTAAATTAACTAAAATAGATAAAATGTAATATAATTGAACTAATTTTAATTTTAAACCAATTTAAAATATAATTTAATTTTTCAAATAATTTAAATGAAAAGGCAGTTTTAAATAACAATCAGTATTTTTAACTATTCCCCCCAAAATTAATATTTTTAGAAAATTATAATGAATTCACCTAAAAAATAATTTTTGATTGTAGATTTAAAAAAAGATTTTTTTAATAAATTTTATAAAATTTATAAAAAACAATTTTAAATTATTGGCACAAAGAGTTACTAGATCTCTTTTTAAAAAATATAGTGTTTTTAGAATATAATTATTTTTCTTTAAAATGGTTATTATTTTATTTTCAATAAATAGATAACCATTTAAATAATTTTATACATGGGTAAGAATATAATTTTTATAATTTATTTAGTACTATTAATACCCAAAAACTTAACAGCTAGGTTATAATGGTCATGTTTAAATAATAATATTTTAATAGAGTATCGTGTTTTATTCAAACCCAATATTTCATGAATTGAAAGATATATAATAGATTAAATTTATTTAAAAATAAATGTACCATAAAGTATCACGGTGTTAAAGTTTCCTTTAATCATGGTTTTTTGTGTCATATACTCTATCAAATATGACATTCCTCTTCTGAAATCTCACAGTGTTATATTCTACCCCCTAAACAAAATTAAACCCTCACAATTTAATCTTGATCTTGGTAATCAGGTGTTTAAAATTTGAAAATACCTTTCTTGAAATCCAAAGTTGGGATAATGTTTAATAAAAAATTCTCCTAATAAGAGATATAGGGAAGTATGAAGGTCATTTGGAATAATCACATAACTAAATTTCCAAGTAGGATAACATATATGGAAAGATAAGACATGAACAAGGAAGAAATACATAAATAATTATAGAGAGTGGTAGAGATCATTGATTATAAGAAAGTAAGTGATCTGTAGAGGGTTAATAACTAAAAAACCAGAAGTCTGTAAAGGGTGAGAATACCATCAGTTCTTCATAAATGAAGGTATTAGGATAACCTTTTTGTTTCAAGATCATTTTCTTAGAGTTGAGGGATTATTTTACCACCTATGAATAAAATTAAATATAATTACTTGATATAGTTCTATTTAATAAACACAATTTCATCCTTTGTTTATGATTTGATCAATTTCCACTTCATTTTTAATCCAAGAAATGAATATCCAAAAATGATTTTTTATGTCTAAAGCACTAAAATTAACTTTTAACAGATCATAAGATCTATAAAAGTGTAACAAACCATTCCTCTTATATTTATTATAGCAAAAATGGTTAGTAAAAGTTATCCAATAACACCCCAAGTTCATCTTAATCCATTCTATAAATAGTTAACCTTAAGGATTGTCCAAAATATGCCAGACCAAATTTAGAAGAAAGGTAACTAAATCAACATTATATTATCTAGAAAATTAAACGTGGATCTTAATTTTACATTTCAAATATGTGAATACCTTGATTACTATAAAAACATAATCAGAACATACATGCTTCCAAAAATAAAATACCAGGTTTTCGAATATATTCTATAAATCAAAACATGTAGTAAACTCCATCAATAATAATATAAACAATCAAATCACCAACCAATTTCATGGTCATTAATACTATCCCATAAGCTTCTCTTTATAATTATTATCTCAAAATTTATCACATTTTATGGTTTATCTTCCCTCAATCATGCTTTTAAAAAAAAGAACTTTCCACGAAGACACATTTCCTGGTCATCAGTACCATTAAACATATGCTATCAAATCCTTAATGAAAATGCACTATAGTACAATCCTTATACATTTCATAATTCTAATTACCATAATTTCATTGATAAAATTATCATATAGAATAATTATTGAATCCAAAATTAATCACATTAATTATTACAATTCAATATTAAACTATCAACTATGAATAGTCATATTATTTATTAATACCTCATTCCTTTCATATTTCATTTGTATTATCTTCATCATCAACAATATAACCACTAATTTTACAACCTTGTTTATTATATTCATGATCTTTCCCATTAGAACATCGATTTTCCAAATGCCCATATTTTATACATTTAAAACATTCAACCATCGATAATAAAATTGGGAGGACATTATTCTTATCCATTGTGTTAAATGGTATATTTATTTTTCCTTGGAAATTGTTTTCTTTGTGTCCTTTCACCCACTAAGTTATTTTACTATCCCTTTGAGACTGTCTCCTGGGTGTCTCTTTCCAAATTTATAGAAGTAAGGAAATAAAACCTTCTTTCCTCTATGGTCCCCACTATTCAATCTCTTAATGGGATCCATCCTTATCTTCTTTGCTAAGTGTGAGAGTTGGTTAAGGTGAAAGTTCTTAATCATATATCATGATAAATAATTAATCATAATCACGATATTATTATCTCTAGTCATAATTCCATTTGGTTTCTCATAAACACATTTTCTATCTTATTCAATGTTAACCGAGTTTCTTCTCATTATATATATTGACTAAAACCAAAAGGCATAGTGTGAGGAACACTAATCATATCGAGAAATCACATAGTCACGAAGAATCATTTATAATATTTCCAATTCATGACAAATTATTTTCAATATATAAAACTTTATGTTTAACCTATGTTATTCATGGTTATCATATATTTAAATACTTCATGATATTTTATAATGAAAATGTGAATTAACCCATGCATATCCCCCGAGAGTGTCAAAAAATGTGCACAGTAAGGCCCATTGTCATGTACCGGGTAATCCTCGAGTTAGACTTGATGTGCCATTTTTAGAGTTATTACTATTAATAACATCTATGCCAGAACCATGTCAACTTTTCATATCTTGACAGTGATTTATTTATAGTAAAAACCACATAATCCACACCTCAACAAAAATTTAGGATGTTCTTATATAGTTATCCTCAATATACATTATAGGGTTATATTCACTAATCTATTTTTTCTTAAATCTAGTTCCCAAGGTTTCTAATAAACATCCTCTTATTACGACTAAAAATACCTAAACTTCAATAGTTCTGATCCATTGGTGACATCATTATATTAGAATTATAAACAAGGAATCATTTTTTGAATGACTGAATAGTTTACCAGTCTTGGTAGTCTAGATATGTACTTTAATTTCACATTAAATTTTAAAACATCAAATACACAAAGTGTTTTCTTTGAGAACTACCTTATTACTTATATCATATCCTTACATATTAATCAAAAAACACTTCTCGGTATCCTGGGGAAAATAAAATATAAGAAATATGTAAGATTAGATGCTCAGTAAGGGTAAGCATATAATATAATCTATCATGACTAAATAATATTAATCAATATAGAAAGGTAAATAACAGAAACACATGCCATTTAATCAAAAAAATTTACATAATATGGTAGAAATAAATAATTAGAAAATAAATCCATATAAGTAATCACATAAGATTGAAACTTATCCATAGATATTATAAATAATGGAATAATCACATGGACATCAACAACTGATCTCATAATTAGGGAATGCATTATGTGTGACATATGAAACATAGTTTCAAGACCTTTCACAATACATTTGAAATCTGTGGGTAGAAACCCATCTAATTTGGATAGGTGATTTGTCTCATGAGACATGTCGATTCATATAGGGTCAATATATAAATGGGCCCCACCCGTTACTTATTAAATACAATGCATTCATCATATCAAAGGGGTAAAATAGAATAAATATAAACATTATTATTGAAAAAATATCATAAAAACTGTTTATATTTAACCAAATCAAATAAATATAATCATAAACCATCTAAAATAATATGGTTAATTGTAATAAAATTATACATCCTCAATCAAACTGATCATAAATCACCAAAATAAATAATAACGATGATATCAATATAACCAATCCCTAGTGGATTATAAGTATAATAATGTTTTGATTTCATCAATGAAAATAAATACCATATTTTTTTAAAATAAAATTCTTGAGGAAAATATACTTTGCACTTTGAAAATCAACTTATAAAACAAAAAGTTCACAAAAAACTTTGCTAATACTTTTTATTAAAAATAATCATTGAAAAATTGTAAAATATTATTTAAAACACTGAGTGATCATGTAACACTCTAAGATTCAATGGTACATTTCCCTTTGAATAATGTAGTAGCTTTCATTGTACGCAACTTGGAGTATTAACACACCACACCTAATGAAACTAGCAGTTATGAATAGTAATAACCATTTTTTGAAATTTTATAAATTTTAATCTTCAAAATGGACTTCAGATTTGGATTTAGGCATATCAAAATTAGCTTAGGATGAATTTTTGGTATTTTCCTGAGAACTTTTAATTTTTGATAAATAGTGAAAAACAATGCGTTATTGTTTAAAATAGAATTTTTATTTAAATAATTAGTTATTTTATTTTAATTTATTTTAGGTCAAAATAGATACATAATACCTATATATGTTCAATGTAATTCATTTGAGTCATTTTATAATAAGTTTAGATATATAAAATATTACCGTCTTTTACCCACCTTTTAGGAGCATTTACAAATTTGCATTAAAATTAATTTTACCACTTATGTGAGTTGAATTTCAAAAAACCAAGAGACACAGTTGACATCAGTAAGTAAAATGTGGTTTAATAAGATGAAAATAATTTTTGGTGAATAGTAAATTTTGACTTTTAATTACCACGGTTAAAAGTAAATAGGGTAATTAAGGGTAAAAATGATATTATAATTACCCTAACACATGTCCTAACTATATTGGATAAGTTTAATTAGACCAAAAAAACTTTAGGAATAAAATATAATCCTTTTGGTCCACTTGGATTAGATTAGGACAATTATTATTATTTTATTTAAAGGAATAGTTAAAAGTGTTAAATTCAAAGTTTAATAGCTAATTTTTTTAATATATGTTTATACATAAGATAGATTGGACTAAAAATATTCATTAGAAAGATAAAACTATTTCCTACATAATTTTATTTTATTTATAATTTTTAGATATTAAATAATTTAATTTATTTACAACACAATGATTATGCATTAATTACTTTATTAATGAAATATTAAAATATTAGATATTATAAATATCCAAATAAATGTAATTTTAGACTTTTGATGAATTAAAATAATTATATATGTTAATATGACATGTTAGGGTTGATTAAATATTTTTTTTTCAATGTAAGCATGCTGTTATGATTTTCAAAAAAACCAAATACAAAATAGTGTCAAAATTGACATAATTGAGTTTTTGAAACAAATACTATATTATTAAAAGATATAATATTCTTAAAAATATAAGGTTTGGCCAAAGGAATTAGATACAGTTATATATATTAATAATTAACCACTCGGGGATCTCTTGTCTTGTTATTGTATGTTTATTAACCATATAATATAAAATACAAGGAGACATGGTAAATGTCAAACTATTTAACTAAGAGTTAAATCTAAAAGATAAGGTTAATATGGTGACCTAAACCTATATAAAACCTATTTTATGAGAGGTTTTAGACCCATCCCCAAATGATCCTCTAAATAAATCATTTTTTATCCACCATTAACTGTAAATTATTTTATTATAAAATAATATTTCAAGATTTTTCCTAAAGTGACCCTCACCTCTCTTATAAAAGGGTGCTTCCCCTTCTCTTAAGTTCACACCTCCAAAGCCATTTTTCTCAGCCAAAAACTGCCCAAATATCCTCCCAACTTTCCTACCTTAATCCTAGATGCCTTCCTTTTGTTATAAAGCCAAGCTATGGAGCCCTTTTGATCAAATCCAAAGGAAGAACCCGAAGAAGAGGTAAATATTTCATCACCTCTTTCAAGTTTTTCTTCTTCTTCCACTTCCTCTTTCTTTGTTGTTTCCTTTATAAAATAATAAATCCTATATTTTCTATATACTTTGATGTTATTATTAAAATGGTACAACCATATTCATTATTCTATCTATCATATGAATGACAAAGTCACCATACGTGTATACGTACGGTTTATCGTCTCCACATCGTGGTGTAGTTTGTTATTCAAACACTTAATTATTTGGATGGGTATAATAATGAGTATAACTGATGTAAATAATAAATATAACATGTTAATTATTCTGTATATATGATATACCATCCAATTACATATGATTTCATTACCAATATAATGATATTGTCGCTCGTGCATACGTACAGATTACCGTCTCCACAAACGCGAGGAGATTCATTCCCCATTGTAATAATTCAAGAATAATTTTCATTTTATGATTAAAAAAAAGTTTAAGACCTTAATATTATTCTAGATATGAATAAAATACATCCTATCCATAACAAACACGACTTACGTAACCAAGCATATAAATAAAAACAGATCAGTTAACACCCAAAACGATGATACCACTAAAATATTATTAACAAAGCAATATTATAGGATCATATATGATATAATATTTATGTATATAATTATTGTATAATTTAATAACAATTATTTAAATATTATATAAGAGGTTAACTTACCCTCGACCAAGTAAAAGTACAAGGTAAGGTTTAATTTCACAATCTATTTATTATCCGAGGTTGTTTTTATGTAAGTATCTACTGGGACCTCTTTATCATCCACATCCGTGTTTTACTAAAAATGTAATTCACAAAGTTATTACTATTTACTAGACTACAGGTTAAATTCATTTATACCCTTATTTTAACACATATTTTTTGAAAGGAATCTTTCGATCATTTTCCAAACAAGGCACTTTATGACCTTCTCGAAAAAATTAAGGTAAAAATGTCTTTTTTTAACTTATATGGCTGGTGTGGCTATTTTATACCGTTATAACATCATCAAAGATTCCCATAAAATCTTATAAGAATATTTTAAAAATAAATGTTTTCTTTTATAATTATATGACTTTTAAATGATTTCAAAATAGAAATAGATATTTCTCTACAAAAAGTTTTGATTTCATCTATGTCAACATCCTTTGATGGATTTTAAGTTTGTTTGAAGTTGATTTATTATAATACAAATCTTCCATATTACATTTAAGGTTTTGTGATATATTTTATTGGGGATGTGTTATTTTTACACCATTCATGGTTTATGGATAATGTATTGAAATTTCGTATTCTAGTTTTAATACCAATATTTATGTTATGTTTAAACCTTTTCATATGAGGAATGTATTGGACTTAGTAAGTGACGGGTGGAGCCTGCTATAGATCCTCGATGCATCGGTTGGTCTCATGAGAAAAACTAGTGTCTTGGAACAAGACCTTGAAACAATCTTATTTATAGTCTTGGCACAAGGCCTTGACTATGTGGTTATGAAGTCTGTCATTATGAATCCCATCAATATGAAAGTGGCTATTGATATTGCATGTGATTATTCGACTAGTATAATATCATGTGAATAAGTAAATGGAATTATTTGATTTTATATTTTACATATTATACTGAAGTTTAAGTTTAAGAGGATTTTCTTTTAGTCTTATACATTACCTTAAATGTTTATGCTTATTTATAAAAGTTTTCAGAATATTGTTAAACTTACTGAGCATCTGAGCTCACCCCTTTCGATGTTTTATTTTTCCTAGGATGTGAAGAAGTATTTTATGGTTGACCTAAAAAGATAGAATAAGGATATAAGTGTGTTGAAAATGGGACAAAATGTTGTTGATGTTTTTATTTCCTGATGTAATTTAAAACTTATGAATATATCTAGTATTTACAAGGCTACTAAGCTGATCGGTTTTTCGGGACATTATTCCTTATATCTTGCCAATGTTATGTAATAATGCAATGACTCTGGGTAACTGGGGTCAGGGTGAACAGTTGGTATCAGAGTAAGTTTAGTACAAACCTTGGAAACTAGATTTAGAAAAACTTTGATTAGAGAACACTACCCTAAGATAGATTTTGAGGATTAGTATAGGAGAACTTCCTAGAATTTTGGTACTGCAGAGATTTTGTGAGTTTTCCATGCAATAAATCCCTGTATGGATATGAGCTGGTAGAGGCGGATCGGGAACATATGTACCTAGGGGTAAAACCCAAAAACACCTCTTTGAGCTTGACTCGAATGGGAACTGGTGCACGATAATGGGTCTTACTGCACTCTTGGTTACGACACTCCTGAGGGATATGCTTAAGATAATTTTTATTTTCTTTACAAACCATTATAAAGGGTTTATGAGTTTATACTTCCTCAAAGAATTTTTTTCATGATTATGGATTATATCTATAAACTGTTTAATTTATGTTAACTGTTTTACAAGTTTGGAATTATGTATTGCGATTCATAAACTAATCTAGTGTATGGAATTGTTTAGAAATGAAACCTAGTGGAAGGAATGTAAACCTTATCAACGCACATAATCCAGGTAGGTATTTCCCTCCTACTCAAGATAATTATAGTGGATCTGGTGATGCAACTGGTGCTGATCAACTTATCACCATACTGGGACAACTCACTCAGGTTATGAATAATAACCTTACCCATATGGAGCACCCTGATCCACAATGCAGAGGATAAATGTTACACCAATTCAAGAGGAAACAAACACCAATATTCAATGGGAGTATAAATCCAATAGTAGCTAAGAAATGGATATATTCTTTATAGAAAATATTTCATTCTTTGGGGAGTAACTAAAGAGAAAATGTTGTCATGGAAGTTTATCACCTCACTAGAGATGAAGATCATTGGTGGTCATTAATCAAAAACAAAAAGGAACATGAAGAAGTATCAAACATGGAATGGAGGGACTTTAAAGATATTTTCATAGAAAAATACTTTCCTTGTGACCATTGAACGTATAGGGAAAGACAATTTCTGAGTTTGAGGCAAAAGGAGGATGAGAATGTCGTAAAGTATGAGGATAACTTTACTAGGTTATAATGGCATGAAATAGATTATATATGTAACCCAAGGAGTAATATTGATCAATTATTTGATGGGTTAAATCCATTTCTACGTCGAGCATTAGTCTCACAATCCTTCTCATCATACGAAGATATTGTCTCATGCACTACTAAGACAGAAAAGTAATTCTCTAAGTCTTATGACTTCAAAGAAAAGCAAGAGAATAAGATATCTTCAGAACACTTTGGAAATGGAAATAAAGGGATGACATGAAAATTTGAATATCCATCCTGTGGTAAATGTGGGAAGAAACACCCCTATACTTTCCCAAAGGGAATAGGAGTCTGTTACAAGTGTGGTGAAAAAATACACCAAGCTCATGATTGCAAGGGGATGAAAGAGGATGTCAATGTTGAATGATACAATTGTCGAGAAATGGGGCATTATGCAAATGAATGTCATAAGTGCCAAGGTAACTTACCCCAGAAAAGGACAAGGGAGCAAGGCCAAGCTTATACAATCACTAGTGTTGAGGTTGAAGCTCTGAAAGATGTGGTGGAATTTAGTTTAATGGTTACCTCAATTTTAGCCATTCTTTATTTGATTCTGGATCATCACATTATTTCATATCTTCCCAGTTTTCTATGAAAATTAGATATTTTCAATTTTACTTAACAAGGGAGTTGTCAGTCAAAACTCATAAGGGAAGTATCATCACAACAATGTTTTGTGAATCATTTCAAATTAGGGAATATAAATGTTCTTTATATGCTAATATCATTATCATACTCATGATTGAATTAGATATAATCCTCAATATGGATTGGATTTCAGAGCATGATGTGAAAATTTATTTTAAGAAGAAGGAGGTTACAATTTTCGATGATGATAAGGAGTACCTTATCTTTAGAGCAGAAAAATCACCACCTGATTCTTATCTAGATCCAACCCTAGTAGCTCTACTAAATTCAATTATTGGGGAGGAAGAGAATGAAATAACCATGGGTGAGGAAAAGAATGTTCAAATAGAGTATGTACCTATTGTATAAGAATATGTTGATGTGTTTCCAGAGGATTCACCTGGACATCCTCCAGAGCGAGAAATTGATTTTTCCATCGATTTAATTCCTGGTTCAAGAACCATATCGAAGACCCCTTATAGAATGGCCAATATAGAATTAGTGGAACTAAAGAAACAACTAGTGGAATTTAGTAATAAGGTATTTATTTTCCCTAGTGTTTATCCACGGGGAGCCGCTGTTCTTTTTGTTAAGAAGGAAGATGGATATATGAGGTTTTGCATTGACTACAGAGAGATAAATGATATAACAATAAAGAAAAAGTATCCCCTACCTCACATTGATGATTTATTTGACCAACTTCATATAGCTCAATATTTTTCAAAGATTCACTTTCGATCTGGATATCATCAGTTGTGTGTGCAGAAGGAAGACATCCCGAAAACGGCATTTCGAACCAGGTACAGGCATTACGAGTTTACCGTAATGCCTTTTGGATTGACTAATTCACTCTCTATATTCATGGATATAATGAATAGAGTTTTCAAGTAATATCTTGATGACTTTGTAGTGGTATTTATTGATGATATTTTGGTATACTCAAAATTCTATGAAGATCACGAAAATCACTTGCGCATTATCCTAAGGACTCTTAGAATAAATGAATTGTATGAGAAATTTAGCAAGTGTGAATTCTGGCTTCAGGAAATTTATTTTCTTGGACATATTGTCTCTAAGGATGAAATCTCTGTTGATACTTCAAAGACCAAGGTAATCCAAGAATGGACAGTACCGATGAGTATAACTGAGGTACGCAGTTTAATTGGTTTAGTAGGTTATTATTGGCGTTTTTTCCAGAATTTTTACCGATTGGCTAACCCATTAACCAAGCTCACACGTAAAGGGGTTAAATTTGTTTGAAAAAAAGTGTGTGAAGAATGTTTTGAATAACTAAAGAAAAGATTAGTCAATTCTCCGATCTTGAATCTACCATCAAGGAACAATTGGTTTGTTATTTATAGTGATGCTTCAAAGAAAGGACTTGGTTGTGTCCTAATGCCAAATGGTAGAGTTATTTCCTATGCATAACGACAGCTAAAAATTCATGAGCAAAACTATCCTCATGATATTGAGTTAGTAGCTATAATCTTTGCTCTGAAAATATTAAGGCACTATCTCTATGGTGAAAAATGCGAGATTTATAATGATCAAAAGAGTTTGAAGTATATTTTATCAGAGAAATAACTCAACATGAGGCAAAGACGATGGCTTGAACTACTCAAGGATTATGATTGCACTATACACTACCACCCAGGGAAGGAAAATAAGGTGGCAGATGCTTTGAGAAAAAATAATCATGGAGTTTTGAACAAGATGAGAGTTGAAAAGGATCCTATATACATGGATATAGTAAAGATGGATATGGGAACAACCATGGAAGGTGAAACATCAATGATATTTCAAATGGTTTACAAACCATCTTTACTAGAAATGATAAAAATTTCTCATACTAATGATGAGTAATTTCAAAAGAAAATTAAAACTTTGAACAATGGGAGATTGATTGAATTCGTATATGAAGATGGAATTTTGAAATTTGGGAAGATACTTTGTGTTCTTGATATACCTATTCTAAAAATGGAATTGTTGGATGATGCTCATAGGTCTAATTTTTCTATACACCCTAGTAGCACTAAGATGTATAGATATTTGAAAGAACATTTCTGGTGGGACAACATGAAGAGGGAGATTGCTGATTTTGTTTCAATATGTATGGTTTGTCAACAAGTGAAAGTTGGAAGGCAACATACTGTAGGAGTCATGCAACCTCTTCCCATACCTGAGTGGAAATGGGATAATATTACGATGGACTTTATCATGGGGCTACCAAAGAATCCTAGAAGGAATGATGCAATATGGGTCATTGTTGATCATCTTACCAAGTCAACACATTTTATTTCTATAAGAGAAGATTTACCACTTGAATGTCTAGAAAGACTATATATTAATGAATTTTTAAGTGTCAAAACCCAACCCGTACCATGGCTCGAACCTCAAATACCCCAACCTCGCCTCCATAGGCCAGGGGCTGGCGACTAGCACCGAAGGCACAAAAAACTCGGGGAGGCCTTTGCCTAAGAACCAGTACACACACATGTAGCTAACTCAATGCAAAAGTTCAGAGAAAGAGAAGAAAGAAAGGTTCTATACTATTATAAAAAGGGAACCAAACAAAAATGCATCGACCTCTAACAGTACAAGTACAAGAAAAGTAAAGATGAAAGGGAAAGGGGAAAAAATACACACCCAACTAGAAAAGTGACACAACCCAGCAACAGGTGAAAAAGTAAAACAGCTGGAAGAGTCTCACTCCTGAATCCCAAGCTACAACCACCGCACGCAGTCCAAGCACCCCATATCCCGAAGCTCCTCTGTTGTCACGATCAACCTGTTCGTCGTCTGCAAGGGAACACCAAATGCGGGCAAAGCCCAAGAAGGGGTGAGTATAAAAATACTCAGTACGATGCCCCAAAGGCTCAAGGGAGTAGCAATAGAGGTACTAAAGAGGAGAACAGTAAGAGGGAAAAGGTACAAAAAGAGTGAAAAAAAGCATATAGTTCCACCCAATAATAGATATGATTGCTCAAAGAAACCCAAATGATAGAGTAAGGGGATCTTCATCTCATATCTCACACCAAGTATATGCCCATACATATACCTAGGGCAACCAGATATACTTATAACTCAGACCTGTAGTCTAGAGACAAGTTACACAACCACATACCCACACTAGGGATCCAGTTCAAAGATTTCCATGAAGTACTCGTTCCGGGAGAACACACTCCATGAGTCTGATAGCTCTGATGACGTGTGTCCGAGAAGTAATGTTCGTCGGGAAACATCACGAGAGGTAGTTACACTCATTACAAGAGACAAAATCCTAAGTGGGAAGATTAAAATAGATATAAGCACTCATTATATGAGACACACTCCTGAGTAGGAAGATCACGAGAGATAGATGCACTCATTACGGGAGACACACTCCTGAGTGGGAAAGATCACAATACATAGATGAGGATCACTTCCAGGGCCATGGAGGATACCGCGACTCATCCAGATTCACCACATAGGTGGATTCACCAGCTAGGTAGAGGATCAATGCCCGGTAGAGTTGGTGACATCAATGCTTGACTCTACATAGGCTCAGGAATGGATAAAGGATCTCACTCCGGGCCTCTCGGAGGGATGCCGACTCTATAACAGAAGTCTTGATGAAGGGATCATACTCTTGTAGAAGGAAACGATGTCTGACCTTCAAGAGAATGAGACGAAGGGGGACGAACCCAAACAAAATATGTCCAAGATACGGTGGTCAAGAAGATCAATCCATGTACTGAAAATTACATGGTGTGTATAAAGGTTACACGTTGTGTCCTCTGACCCCAGGTACTACCAGTGTACAATGGCCCATGTCACATGGTTGGTCATGAAAAACACAACTACACAACATGTAGAAAGGATCACCTGTCATGTAAATGTTTCTGGGGTCTGCCCCGTGTATGCTGGCCATTTGCCCGTACACGGTCTCAACCCACGTACTCCAACCCATGTAATCGGTACACAGGGTGACCCATGAAACCAGCATGGTCTGGCCATGTGATGGAGCACCGAATCCAAGGATAGAAAAGCTATCTACGAGGAAAAAAAACCCACACTCATGAGGTGGGGAGTCCTGTCTCTACCGGAGTAAAGAAGTATGGAATACCCGCGCCATGAGTCATCAAGGGAGTAGCCATCCTAAATCTCACTAAAAGAAACACCATAGTTCTGCTCCTTAGGTTATCGGTCATACCTCAACCACCACAAAATTCCCTATTGAAGTAACCCGAAGGATCTCCATGTCATAAGTCTTCCAACACGATATACGGTGCGTCAATCGGACACCCAATCTGTAAGTTATAATCATTTTAGTACCGAGGGCCTGGTTGGATTCTTGTTCGATCCAACCCAGTCATACTTCAAATGGAAATGGATAACCAAACGGGACACATCGTTTCTATCCACACAAAAAGACACATGAGATGGGATACCCCTTTGTCCAAAATGGATACCTGATGAAAAAGTTGCATTTCACCGCAACACACGTAAACCGGGCCTCATGGGGCTCATGCCTCGACCTCGACTTAAAATATCCAAAATTGGTCTTGAAACATCTGTCTTAATTTTAGGGTCGCAACGTCATAGATGGTTCGTCATTATGACACCGTATG
Source organism: Viscum album (assembly GCA_963277665.1). NCBI lineage: Eukaryota > Viridiplantae > Streptophyta > Magnoliopsida > Santalales > Viscaceae > Viscum > Viscum album. Next base: position 111,080,877 of record OY728139.1, on the reverse strand, counting down.
AGGGATATATGTTTGATACAAGATCTAATAATAATAATAACATTATTATTATTGGGCGTTTGGTGGACCCGGGCCACGAACCAGAATTTAGTATCGAACATTAGACTTGAATCGACTTTATTAATGACAGGATCACATAACCACTAACGACAAGTCAATCAGAAATCACACACATGAGTTATGACGAGTCAAATATTTAATAACAATATTAAATCTATTATTTTCCGAGCGCTTTGGGTACCTGATCCAAAAACCCAAAAAAGACATCCAATATTGGACTCATAAATTCCGTCTCGAAGTCAGGGTCACACTGCCACTGACGGTTCGTGAAACTGAGGTCACATGAAGAAGATACCGTCAAAATACGATTTTCCCAACGAAAATAATAATAAAATTATTATATTATTATTATTTTTAATTTAATTTAAATCCTTAAATTCTCAAATCCAAAATCTACGCACTCACAATCCCAATGCGCATCACTAATAGGCGCCACCCTTGATTGATTTATTTTTTTTCTTTTATTATTTCTCCACTTTATTCTCACAATCTCTCTCCAATCTAATTCTTTCTTCCCCAATTTTACCACGCTCTACCCCTTGCATTTACTCCATGTGGGACGCCCCAAACCTCCATGCCTTCATGGTTATTTTTTAAAGGTATATGGGAAATCCCCCGTTTATTGAATAATAAATAAACTCCTTTTTAAGGGAAAAAGGAGGAACCCTAAATAGAGACAGATGCAGAACATCTAGAAAAACAAGGCACTTATCCATACAGGAGTCTGAATGTCAAAAAGAAGCAAAAATCAAAATAAGAACAAGCAAAAAAGTCTCATCACCCCCTAACTGAGAATGCAACAACGAAATCCACCAAGAATGTTGCGGAACCCCCTATGTGATGAATGTGTCGTGCTGGAAACACAAATAAGGCAGGACACTCCTCCAAATCACTCTGAAAATGAGAGGAAGATTGGATGATAGGTTCCAGCACACCTATCTCTCTTTCTAGCCACCCCCGATGGTGCAGTTGAGAAACTCAATACACCATAAACCTGATGCGCCACAACATCCACCATAGAACACTGTGTAAAATCAAATAGGGTACCCATCCATACACGGAAAGAATAGATGGATGAATGATGGGTGTCAAGACACCCATACCTCCTTCAAGGTTTCCCACCCGATGCAATCTGCAAACAAAACACGCCATCCAAATGCAAAGAGACAGACAACAAGATCCCACCACGACACATGCTTCACAATGACAATCTGCTCCAGGAAAGGCAGAAATAGACACGAAAGAGATAAATCAGTGAAGAAATAACCAAAAACAGCCAGATACACTCCAAAATCCACCCAATATCACACCAACACACTCAAACCAGAGTATATTTCCACACGATCTAGGCCAAAGATCACCACACGATCTTAGAAGACGAACACCCGAGGACGCCGTCATCTGAGATCCCAACTCCCTGCAACTCGACGTGAACCACCCGTATAGCAGCCAGAGACGCTGAGAAGCCATTATAACCCTACATCACTCGATCAAGAAACAATGATGCAAGGTTGAACAGATCGAAGGTGACCTAGATGGGGGGAGTGCTACGGCAGATCCACTGGATGAAGGTGAGGCGAGGACACTGCGGCGGAAAACGTGGAAGTGGAAACCCAAACTCGAAATGAAACCACAATATAGGGAAATAAGAACCGCCACTGCAAGAGGGGAGGAGAGAGATGAACCCGTCAAGCATGAAACCCATGCAGGAAGAAGAAGGAATGCCTGGCAGGAGCGGCGCCAGACGGAGATGGGAAAACCCTAGCAGGAGAGAAGAAGGCGACCGGGCGAGTGTGGCGCCATCCCCAACTATTGATCATCATCTTCTTCTTATTATATTATTTATTATTTAATTCCCATTATTATCTTATAATTACTCCATCTCTACCATCAATCTCCTCCTTTCACAATTTTTCACCCCCACGAACCGGGAGCCACTGCGCCTCCACCTCACACACGACCTGCCTCCGCCACGTTGCCTACTCGCGCTGCCACCTTGAACCACCAAACCCCTCGTCATACCCATTCCACAATATCCTTACGCATGCCATTCCAGGTTCAATTTAACTTGAAAAAAGAGAAAAATGTGGATATGTGATACTTGGGTTGATACCTTCGCGTCCGTATGTCACGCTCAACGAAACATTTAGTTTCTCGCGTGCTTAATTATTTGGGGATGAAGAACACGCAAAGAATGCACAGACAATGAATAAGGAAATATCACGGTCTAAGTGCGGATCGATAGTCGTGTTAGTTTGGCCATAGTTTTTGAGAATCAAGAACATGGGGAATTATAAATTAAATATTTATCATGCTTGAAGAATCTCAAATTCAAGATAAACAAGAAGAAAATTAATTCAATAAATTATTTATCGATCCTCGAATTAATTTATTTAATTCGCATTAATCATGAGAAATTAAATCAGGGTAAGAAATCCAAAAAGATAAATCCTAACTCAGTTTGGATCGATCATTGGTAAAGATTGTATTCATCAAGATCTATTTAGTGTTGATGAAGATCACACTTGAAAAATGATGAGAAGCAGTTGTTTTGTTCGTCACGCTTCGATTTGCCTGGATCCAAGGCTCTGTTGTTCTTTGCTTGTCGTCCGTCAATGGAGAGGAGAGGAAATGAGAGGATAAGTCATTGTTGGAAAAAATGGTTGTGAGGCCAAGATCTCATAACCATGAATTTATAACCTCCCGTCAGGTTAAAGGAAATTAAGTAAATAATTAAATAAACAATTATTTAATTATTTAATTATTCTCCCATGATGGCGCATGTGTCGAACACCTGATTAGGGCGAAGTTTATACCATTATTAGGGTAAAACCTATGTTCTGAACTCATTAGTAGTCTCAAATTTTTCATCTGAGTCCCTGTTTGAGAGATATTCGGGTTTGACCTATTAAATGAATGAATTAATAATTTAATTTATCTATTTAATGCATTTCCATCGAGCGAGGGGTCCGAACATCCCACACCGATTTATTTTATGCCGCGCCTAGGGGAAAGACTACATTCCGGACCCAACCGTGCTCTCAGATTTCCGATACGATCAAACATTTAAGAGATATACTATTTTCTTTATTTAACCACGTGTGCATAATATAAAAAATATTAACATTTTTATAAAATTAATTCCAGGTACACCGGGCCTTATAATTGCATGTCGTCTCAGTCCCTATCTCTAGAAATATTCTTAGAAATATTTCAAAGTCTTATTAGGCCAAAAAATGGTCTCTACAGTAAGACTCCATGGTGTATCCCTATTGATTGTTTCTAATTACGATCCCCATTTTATATCAAGATTTTGGAAAAGTCTTCAGAAGGGCTTGGATATTGAACTTTGTTTGAGCACTACCTACCACCCTCAAATAGATGGACAATCAGAATGGACTATTCAGACCTTAGAAGACATGTTGAGATTTTTCTCACTTGACTTTCAAGGTATGTGGGATAAATATTTACCTCTGTAAGAATTTTACTATAACAATAGCTTCCATTCAAGTATTCAGATGTCACTATATGAAGAGTTATATGGAAAGAGATGTTTCACACCAACTTGTTGGGATGATGTTGGCGAAATAAAACTCATAGGCCCATAAATTGTTGAGGAAACAATGGAAAATGTGAAGATTACCCAAACCCACATCAAAGTAGCCCAAAGTTGGAAAAAGAGATATGCCGATAATCAGAGGAAGGATTTGGAATTTCAAGTAGGAGATCTTGTTTTCTTAGAGGTATATCCATGGAAGGGTGTTATAAGATTCACTAAGAAGGGTAAATTGAGTCCTAGGTACATCAAAGCTTTTGAAATTCTAGAACAAATTGGAGTTGTAGCTTATAGTTTGGCAATGCCTCCAAGTCTCTCCAAAGTTCATGATGTGTTCCACGTATCATTATTGAGAAAATACATGCCTGACCCAACACATGTACTCACCTATGAGGAAATTGAACTAGAACCTGATCTGTCTTATTATGAAGAGCCTGACAAAATTCTTGATACAAGAGAATAAGTGCTGAGAACCGGACGACTCGTCTGGTAAATGTTCTATAGAGAAACTATAAGATGGAAGATACAATGAGGGAACCCGAGGAACTTATGATTAAGAACCACCTGAATATTCTTTTGTAGTAATATTCTAGAAATTTAGAGGAAAAGATTATTTTAAGGAGGGGAGAATGTAACACCCCAAGCTTCCACGATACCTTTCCTTTTGAATAATGCAATAGCTTGCGTCGTACATAACTTGGAGTATTAACACACCAAAACCAATGAAACTTACCATTATGAATAATAATACCCACTTTTTTGAAATTTTATAAATTTTTATTTTCAAAATGGACCTCATTTTTGGATTCGTAATATAAAAATTATCTTAGCGTGAATTTTTGATATTTTTCTGAGAACATTTAATTTTTGATGAATAGTGAAAAACACCTGCGTTATTGTTTTAAACCGACTTTTTATTTAAATAATTAGTTATTTTATTTTAATTTATTTTAGGTAAAAATAGATACATAATACCTATATATGTTCAATGTAATTAATTGGAGTCATTTTATAATAAGTTTAGATATATAAAATTTTATTGAACTTTTTACCGTCTTTTAACCACATTCTAGGAGAATTTACAAATTTGTATAAAACTTAATTTTACCTCTTTTGTGAGTTGAATTTAAAAAATTTGAGAGACACAATTGACATCAGTAAGTAAAATTTGGTTCAACAAGATGAAAATAATTTTTGGTTAATAGTAACTTTTGACATTTATTTACCACGGTTAAAAGTAAATAGGGTAATTAAGGGTAAAAATGATATTATAATTACTCTAAAACATGTACTAATTTTATTAGATAAGTTTAATTAAACAAAAAACAACCTTATGAATAAAATATGATCATTTTTGTTCACTTGGATTAGATTAGGACATTTATTATTATTTTATTTAAAGAAGAGTTAAAAGTGTAAAATTCAAAGTTTAATAACTAAAACATTTTTAATATTGGGTCATACATAAGATAAATTAGACTATAAAAATTTATTATAAAGATAAAAATATTTCATACATAATGGTATTTTATTTATAATTTTTAGACATTAAATAAGTTAATTTATTTATGACACAGTGATGATGCAGTAATTACCATATTAATGAAATATTAAAATATTTGATATTATAAATATCCAAATAAATGTAATTTGAGACTTTTCATGAACTCCGCTAATTTGATAGGTTAATATGACATGTTACGGTTGATTAAATAATTTTTTTGAAGGAATCATGCTGTTATGATTTTCACAAAAAACAAATACAAAATAGTGTCAAAATTGACATAATTGAGTTTTTAAAACAAATACTATATTATTAATTGATATAATATTACTAAAAATATAAGTATCATCCAAAAGACTTAGATAAGGTTATATATATTAATAATTAACTACTTGGGGTTTTTTTGTCTTGTTATAGTAAGTTTATTAACCATATAAGATAAAAATACAAGGAGACATGGTAAATGTGAAACTATTTAACTAAGAGTTAAATCTAAAAGATAAGGTTAATATGGTGACCTAAAACTGTCTAAAACCTATTGGTTGAGAGGTTTTAGACCCATAAACACCTTATATTATAAATAAATTATTTTAAGCTAGTAGAGACCAAAAATTATTTTATTATAAAATAATATTTCATGCTTTTCCAAAAGTGACCCTCACCTCTCTTATAAAAGGTTACTTCTCATTATCTTAATTTCACACCTCCAAATCCATTTGGATCGGCCAACCCCTGAAAAAATATCCTCCCAACTTTACTCCCTTAATATTATAGGCCTTACTTTGGTCATAAATCCAACCAAAGTATCCCTTTTGACCAAATCAAAAGGAACAACCCCAAGAAGAGGTAAATATTTCATCGCCACTTTCAAGTTCTTTTCTTCTTCCACTTTATCTTTCTTTGTTGTTTACATTATAAAATAATAACTCTAGTATCTTATATATAATTTTATGTTATTATAAAAATGGTACAACCTTATTAATTATTCTATCCATCATATGAATGACAAAGTCACCATTCGTGCGTACGTACAGTTTACTGTCTCCACAACGTGGTGTAGTTTGTTATTCAAACACTTAATTATTTGGATGGGTATAATAATGAGTATAAATGATGTAAATAATAAATATAACATGTTAATTATTATTTATATATTATATACCATCTAATTACATACTATTTCACCATAAGTATAATGATATTGTCGCTCATGCGTACATACGGATTACCGTCTCCACGAACGCGATGAGATTTATTCCCCATCGTAATAATTCAAGAATAATTTTCATTTTATGATTAATAATAATGTTTAATAACTTAATATAATTATTAATATGAATAAAATATATCCTATCTAAAATAAACATGGCTTACGTAACCAAGCATATAAAGGAAAACGGATCAGTTAACACCCGAAATGATGATACTACTAAAATATTATTATCAAAGCAATATTAGAGGATCATATATGATATCATATTTATGTATATAGTTATTTTATAATTTAATAACAATTATTTAACTAATATACAGAAGTTTAATGTACTCTCGACCAAGGAAAAGTGCAAGGTAAGGGTTAATTTCATAATCTCTTTATTATCCATGGTTGTTTTTACGTAAGTATCTACATGGACCTCTTTATCATCTACATCTGTGTTTCCATAAAAATGTAATTCCAAATTTTTTTACTATTTACTAGACTATGTATTAAAGTAATTTATACCCTTATTTTACGAAATATGTTTTGAAAGGAATATTTCCGTCGTTTTCCAAACAAGGTACTTTATGACCTTCTCGACGAAATTAAGGCAAGAATATCTTTTTTAACTTATAAGGCGGGTGCTTCTATTTTCCACCATTATAACATAGTTTAAGATTACCATACAAGATTATAAGAATATTTTCGAAATAAATGTTTTCTTTTATAATTATATGACTTTTAAATGATTTAAAAATAGAAAGAGATATTTCTCTACAAAAAGTTATGATTTCATCTATATCAACATCCTTTGATGGATTTTAAGCTTGTTTGAAGTTGATTTATTATGATATAAATCTTCCATATTGAATTGAAGGTTTTGTGATATGTTTGACTATGGATTTGTTATTTTTACACCATTCCTGGTTTATGGATAAAGTATTTACATTTCGTATGCTAGTTTTAATATGAATGTTTATGTTATGTTTAAACCTTTTCATATGTGGAATGCATTGGTCTTAGTAAGTGACGGGTGGAGCCCACTATATCTCCTCGATGCATCGGTAGGTCTTATGAGACAAACTAGTGTCTTGGAACAAGGCCTTGAAAAAAATCTTATTTTTAGTCTTGGAACAAGGCCTTGACTATGTGGTTATGAATTATGGAATTATGCATTCCATCATTATAAAAGTATCTATTGATATTGCATGTTATTATTCGACTAGTCTAATACCCATGTGAATAAGTAAATGGAATAATTTGATTTTATCATTGCCATATTATTTTGAAGTTTAAGTTTAAAAGGCCTTTGTTTTAGTCTAATACATTGACTTAAATGTTTATACTTATTTATGAAAGTTTCCCCTATATTGTTATCCTTACTGAGCATCTGAGCTCACCCCTTTATATATTTTATTTTTCTTAGGATATGAAGAATTATTTTATGGTTGACCTGTAGGGATAGAATAAGAATATAAGTGTGTTCAAAAGGGGACAAAATGTTGTTGTTGTTTTTATTTCATGATGTAATGTAAAACTTATGAATGTATCTAGTATTTCCATGGCCACTAAATTGATCCGTCTTTCAGGACATGATTCCTTGTATCATTCCAATATAATGTAATAATGCACAAAATCTAGGTAACTAGGGTCGGGGCATTACAGATCATGATGGTGGAAAAGTTTCTTCTTGTAATACATATTAAAAAAAATATCCCTCTCACACTTTTGGTAAAATCTAAACATGCCTTATTTTAAAAATGACAAGAAGATTCATTTAAATATATTTTTTAAACATTGAAATAAGTAAAAATATATTTAATAAATCATTTGGAAAGGATTTTTTTAAAGAAAAAATGGATTTTGATGAAAAATTATTTTATACCAAAGATACAAATAATGTTATATTTTCTTAAAACATTTTATAAATCATTTTAAATACCAAAGAAAAAAGAATATCCTTTGAACTTTGAAAACAAACCTTTAGAACAAAAATTTCACAAAAAAAATTTGAAAATAAATTTATTTGAAAATAATATTTGAAAAATTATATAGTAATATTTTAAAAAATTACTGTTCATAATGGTGGAAAATTCTATTCACACCGTACATGTTAAAATAATGATTCTTTTTACATTTTTGGTAAAAGACAAATGGGCCTTGTTTTAAATGAGAAAGGAAGATTAATTTAAAAATAGTCTTTAAAAATTAAAAATAGGTAAAATTATATTAATTAAATTATTAAGAAATGGTTAAAACATTTTTAGAAAATATGGATTTCGATGAAAAATGATTTTCGATCGAGGAGGGGAATAGAGTCATATTTTCTTAAAAACATTATCCCAATAATTTTGAGAACCGAAGATTGTAAAAATAGTACCATTACCTGAAAAATTTATTAAAAACTATAGGATATTGTAATAGATTTATTTTAAGATATAAATATCAAATAATACCCCCATGGGAGAATTATATAAAAATAATCATGAATAATGAAGAGATTTTGAAATAAATCCTTACCGATTTGGTAACTTTAGAACCATAATCTCTAGAAAAGAAATAACATAAAATGAAAATTTAAATACCATGAAAATAAAGTGATTCATGATATAAAATATAAAATTGGTATTATATAAATAACAAAAAAGAAATAAGTGGTGAATATGGTATATGTCTCCCGGAAGTAAAAGTGAGATGAGAAACCCTTACCTCAGGTTCAAATTCTTTCATATGTGTACAAAAAACCTGTATAATAAATATTGGTTTATTATAAATTAATTAACTAACCATAATCATATATATTATATCATATATAATTTACTTATAGTCTTTTATCATCCATTTATTATATATTCTCTATTAAAACAACTGTTTTTAGGTGATAATTGCTTCGTTTTTCATATACATTTTAGTTCTGTAAATTTGATCCTTTTAATTTGATAATGGTTAAATAATATAACAAAATTTTAATCATTATATAAATATAATATATTTTCATTATATATGTATAAGTATTAATCTATTAAAGTAAGAGATATAAAATGGATTATACATGTAAAATCCTGCCCCTTTTCATTGGCTTCAGAAGGTTGTATGATATTACTTGGCCTTAGGTGACATCCCCAACACACTAAAGGCTGGAAATAAATTCTAATAGATTCATTAAAATTTTTGGAATTATTTCCCCTTATAAAATATAATAACCACAACCAAGATAACCATAACTAAACAACCACTAAATGACGCATGGGACCAGATTAATACAACTCAATGTAATAGAAAACTAACAAAAAACACAAAACTACAACCATATAACATATTATAATACAAAGTGAATAAAAAAAACAACAACTCCCAATGACTCTAAAGTCATAACTCCAAATACCCCAACTTGATCCAAGGTCCAAATCTACAATCCATTCCCAAAAATAACATTACACATCACTAAAGAAATGATATACCTTTCCTTTACCTACGTCCTGATAAACAATATCTGCAAACACACAAAAGTGTCCAAGTATGGGGTGAGTAATGAAGCTAATTAGTTTTTACCTAAATTACTTCCCCACTCATGCTACTAGTATAGTAAATTTTAGAAAATTAACATAAGGTAATTTATATAAAACACTTTAAAATAGTTTATATGAAAGCCAAACCATTTCTTAGAAAAACCATTTTCTTACCAAAATAGTTTTCCAAAGAAAAACTATTTACAAGGAAATAATATAACCAAGTCATTCCAACAATTACAAGATTTAATTTGGCATACTCATTTAATTTTATACGACCAAACACACACACTCTCAACCGCACAAGCTTGGTGTTACCATTGATGATGGAACTTCACATCCATACTCTATACCTTTGGTGGTGGTACTTTATGGCCATTATCCATCCCATTTAATGCACACTTAACCATTTAATCCAAAAGAATTCCACAACAATCTTTTAAAAACCATTTCAATTAAATAAAACGTTTATTGAAAACACTTTCCAATCAGTATTCCATGCATCAATACTAGAAAACCATTTTAAAATCATCAATTTAAAATTATGTCACTACTTTCTATAAGGCCCCTTCCTTAAACATTAAATAATCTTGAATTAAGTTAATAATTCACATTAAGGATCATCTTAGGTTTAGAGTTTTAGAGAATATTTCCATACCTATTACATTACATCTATAATATTACAAAGTAGACACTTCTAATCACTATTTTTTTTTCATAAAATAAAAAACTCTTAAAAGAAAACTAGAACTATTTTCTTAAAATAAATCTTCTTGAATTCTTCCTTTCCATTACCCTGCCTTATACACTGTGAAAAACAATTCAAAAACTTGGGATGAGCATAAAAATCTCAGTAATGGTTATAAAAGAAAGAAAGAAAACATTATTACGTCAATACATACAAAACATAAGCTTTTTAACTTACCTCAAGAAATCATAAGATTTATAAATAACACATAGAAATCATATATCATAAAGTTAACTTATGGAATACATATCATACTTACATTATATATTTCACCGCTACATAGGGAGTTACGTTTGGAATACCCATCATAGTATATTCTCTATATCTTTTAGGAGAAACATTAACGTTTACCTTCGTCATATTACCCAATGCATTGGAGATTTATCTTGGGATCACCCACCCTAGGTTTATCATAGAACCACCTGTATACATAAACAATGCCCAAGAACCATAACATAATCATAACACTTGAAAAATAATAAAGGAAAGATAAAATTTCCACATTACAATCACAATATTTCATTTCAATAAATTGACATAATCAACTCTTTCTCAAAACCAATTTCAATACCATTTAAAACATTTCATAAAGGTATTTTTAAATCAAAGTGTCCCATATCACTTTGAAAATTTTAAAGGAATTAAAATTTTAAAACATTAATGTCCATATAGATAAATCCTAAAAACCATTTTTCAAAAATGGACATTAATGAAAAATATTTAAAATAATAAATCTTTAAAACATTTAAAACAATGTTTTAGTTAAAAAGTCCCTTACCACTTGATAAAATAATTGAATAAAAATAGTTGTAGAATAAAATTAAACAATGCTTATAATATCATGAGAATAAATATATTCATGATATAATATTTCAAATGGAATTATATAAACCATATAAAAGTGAATTGGTGTATAAAAAACAAATAAGTCTCAATGAAAATGTAAATTGAGACAAAATCCCTTACAAAGATCATATCCTTATATTAACCTTAAATCAATGAAATATTATGTGTGAAAATATAAATACACCCAATATAAGTGGATATTAAGTGTAAAATAATTTTAGGTCATCCACACATATTCTTGGAAAATCAAAACCAATGACATGGATATTTAATTCAATGAATGGAGATTGAGTTAAGATTTTCCTTACAAAGTTCATATAAATGATGCAAGAATTTATCAATGGGGTGATTTTGTGTATAAATAGTACATCCACACAAAAATAAGTCTAATTTAAAACATAAAAAAATCAAACAATGATTCCACACATAATCATGGCATAAATACTCAATGAAGTATGTGTAAGACCCAATGAGGGGGAATTTTGTTTTGAAATTACCCTATGAAAATTAAACAGCCTAATGACATCACTTTAAAATTCAGAAAATGAGTTGATGAGAGAAAAAAGGTATCTAATAACTTGGAATTAAAATTTACATCAATAAGGATATAGAATAATATATCTGAACATATGATAATGGTAATTAAAATATATAACATAAAAGAAGTATTTGACTAAAAAAAGAGGGTGAAAGGTTCATTTACCGATTTGGTTACTTATAAAACATACCCCCCATGAAATAAGGATCATAAAATGAAGATGTAAATACCCATAAATTAAATTATATTACAAAAATAATAAAATCATGGGCAGTACATACACCAAAAAAAGGAAATAGTGGAAAATATAGCATGAATATCATGAGAATACCAAGTGAGATGAAAACCCCTTACCTCAAGTCTGACTTGTCTTGTATGTTCCTTGTTCTTCATGAATAATAAAATTAAGTTAATTTATAATTTATTAAGAAATTTTTTCATGTTTATTATTCCTTTAATATCATGTATTTATTTTCTATAACAATTAGTTAATTATTTGAGTTCATATCAGACATTTTGTCGATGTTCAGAATTTGAGTCAAAAATAAACTTGTTATAATTACAAAGTGTCCATGTGGTCAAAATTCTATTATCTCCATAATGATATTACTGATTTAGATATCATATATATAATATATATACAGTATATATGTATTTATAATAGTCCATATAATTTTGATATATGAAAATGAAATGCACTGTTCATGGAGACAGTAAGCCGTACGTACGCATGAATGCTACTTTCATTTCATTTTTTTCATTTTTAAAGGAATGAAAAACAAATGATACATATTTTTATTATTATTAAAGTATAATATCATATTTTATATACATTAAATAATTTAATTAACACCATCATTTATACATTCCATGTATGGTATGAACGAGTTATATCACTTTGAGGGGACAATAGTCTGTACTTCCTCAAAAGAAATTATCGTATATACCCATTATGGAAACCATAAAGGTATGATATAAATGAAAAGTACATAAGAATATAGAAAAATATAAATATAATATATATGAAATATAAATATAGTGCCATCACAATGGCCACTATGAGAGATGATAGAAGATAATTGAATAATAATCGGTTCGTGAGGCAGTAGTTCGCCGTCCACAGAAATAGTATGTTCGTATCCATTAGATGGAGGTGTGTGTAAGTTTAGATCGAATAATTCTCATGAAAACATTATAGTATATTTAGGATAATATATTTTATATAATAAAAGAAAAATAATATAATAGAGAGTGAAGAAGTAGAATAAAAGGAAATAACTTGAGAGAAGACGTTACCTTTAAATCAGGTAACATTTTTTTATTTGAGCCTAAGGGATCTCTTGAATTTACTTATACTTTTGAAAAGGCTTCTAGGTGGAATATAGGGATGTCAGGATATTATTTGGGTAGAGTTTGGATGATCCAAGAGGCTTGAGAGGTGTGTTTAAAGTGTTATAGGTGATTCTCTTTTATAAGAGGGAGGAGGGGCTCTTTAGGAAAGTTTGAAATCAATATTTTATTATAAAATAATTTTCGGGTTAAAAAGGTTAAAAACTCATTCAATTAGAATATAATAAGAATATAAGTCAAAATAAAATCATCCAATAATAATTGGACAATTTTTGGATATTTTTTAATCCTTATATTTTTTATTTAACCCTTTGTTAACTAATTTTACTTTTACCAGGTCTTCTTGTATGTTCATACTATATGGTTAATATATTTAATATAAAATAAAAATAGAGCCAAAATGGATCATTAATGAAATTAATAACATCATATACTTCATTTTTCTAAAATTATATTTTTAATACTATTTTATCATTTAATAAAATAATGATTGATTTAGAAATTCATTTATGTCAATTTTTAAACTATTCATATCATGACTTTTTAAAAAATACAAACCAACTTGATTATTTCAAATAAACTTCATTAATTCGAATATAACAAGTCATACGCATCTTTAAAATTCATTTATGGCATAAAATGTTTCAAAATAAATTTACTTTAATATTTATAATCTCATTTATTTAAAAAATTCATTAATGAGGTAATCATTACATCATCATTGTGTCATAAATAATTTTATCTATATGATTTATAAAAATTATAAATAAAATACAATGATGTAGGAAATAATTTCGTATTTATAATGAATATTTATAGTCAAATATATCAATTAGATAACCCCACATTAAAATTGGTTTAGTAAAAAGATTCATGTTTATGATATTTTTATTTTTACTTTAAATAAAAAGTTACTATTGTCATTATCTTACCCAAGTGTCTTTTTAAAGGCCAACAGTCTTACCCAAGGATTTTATTGGTTGAACATGACTCATACAATAAGTTTAGGACAAGTTTTAAGATAATTTTATATTATTATAATATTATTTTTACTTTGAATTACCCTATTTACCTTTAACCACCGTAAATAAAATTTAAAAGTCACTATTCACCAAAAAAATATTTTCATCCTATTGAACCATATATTAATTAATGATGAGAACCATGTATGTCAGATTTTTAAAATTCAATTCACAGAAGTGGTAAAATTACGTTTAAATGAAAAAGTTGGTTTTCAACTACTACACAGTATTTTTCCACAATTCATCAAAAAATAAAAAGTTTTCAGAAAAATACAAAAAATTCACCCTAAACTTATTTTGATATTATGGATTCAGAAATTATTTCTATTTTTCCAAATTAAAAACATATTAATTTAATTAATTAATTGAAAATTAATTCCCATTGTCAAAACCAGAAAGAATGTTTTTAATAAGTAAAAAGTACCAAAAGAATGACATGTATTTATATCCAATTTAAAAGTGAAATTGATTCCATTGAACAAAATTAGATTAAATGTAAAAAATATAATCCAATTACAATTTAAAAACATTTAATGAGATAATATATCCATATAAATAAATCAGATGAAAAGAAAGTTTTGCCTTAAAATGCAGAATGTTTCACTATTCATTAAAAATTGAACTTTATCAGAAAAATACCAAAATTTCATCCAAAGTAAATTTTGATTCCTATATTCTAAATAATAATTTTAGTTTTTCAAATAGAACATATAAAATTGAAAAAAAATAGATTTAAAAAGGGTTCTCCATTAAAAGGCTGTAAATCGACCTTTTAAAGAATATTAGAGCACTCATGCTTAAAATTGGATTCATTCTTATTTTAGGCCTATAAATTTTATTGGATAAATGTAAAAACATTTTAAAAAAATGTTTAATAATAATATGGTTTGTTCTATTCATTCCTAACAATAAAAAAACTAGGCGTTAGCTAATATTTAAAATAATAATAATATTATATTATTTCTCGAAATAACTCAAAATTGTGTGCAACGTAAGATATTAAAAAACCCGTTGTTGTGTGTTGAGTACACTATAAAAAATAGAATCCAATTTAAAGTAAAATTAATATTTAATTCAAAAATATTAATAAATATGAAAATGTCATATTCTATAAATACCCGGGTCGTTACATCCTCCCCCCTTTTGGAAATTACGTCCTCGAAATTTTAAAATTGAGTTTGGAAACTTCATTGAAAGTCACACATCAGAAAAGGAGTCAATAAAACTATCAATTTTAAAGAAATAAAGATATGTACAAAGGTCACCCGATATAACAAATACTAAGATTCCATGAAAACATGGATATGGATGAGAAACTAAGTGTCATGTTCTGATGGAGAGTGATAGAAAACATGATTAGGATAAAATTAACCACTAGAAAATTAAAAACTTGTGATAGGTTAAACAGTCTTTGATTCCTTATTAGGAATAGTAAATGAACAACATTTTTGTTTTAATATATTTTTCATAAAGTTAAGGAATTTATTTATGAGCTTGACTAAGAATATAGGAAACATACTTACTTGTCATGTAAACATCTATATTGTAGTAAATTTCTACCACAAACTAATATTTTCTCCAAATAATGAGTATTCAAGATGACTTGGTCACATCAAAAGTGCTAGAATAAACTTCTGGAGAATCACATAATCCACAAAAGATTAACTACATATTTCCCTTGTCTTTATTAATTAACCAAAACCAAAATGGTTAGTTCAAGTCAGATAATCCCCAAAAAGGATAAACCTTTATAAAAATAAATACTACTCTTAATCTCTAAAATTGAACAAAAACATACCCAAAGTTCAACAAATACCATTCAATAAACCATTGTCCTTAAAATCCTTCAAAATAATCCAAACTAAGTTTGAAACCCAAAATTTAGAAGGATTTGATCACATAGTCTTCCATAGTAAATCTGAACATTTATCTCCAAATAACATCGACTACTCTTAATGTCTCATACTGAAGTGTAATTAACCTAATCACATATTCTCAGAGATAGGTTAATCATTTCTATAACTAACCCAAATTTCTATAAGTCCATAATAAATACATATATTCTTCCAAAATAAAATTCTACCATTACTCAAATGAAATACAATAGTATTCTATTTTCCTTAGGCATATAGTGTTTCCCCAAAAGAGAGAATGTCTTCTAAAATAACCTTTATCACTTAATCACCAAATAATTTTTTATACTAAGGATATCCATTTGATAAAACCTAAGTCCCCAAAATCAACTTATCCATGATCCATAAAATTATTTAACTAAAAATAAATAGTCATACTAAGCAGGGACTTCACGTAGTCTAGTGGTAGGTGATAAATTCCAATTGCACTTTGGTTGAGGGTTCGATTCCCACAGCTTTGTTCGACACGACAGGTTGTCACACGATCTGCATGTTGTCCTTTTTAAAAAAAATTATAATTTTAGAACATTCTCAAAAAATGAGATAAATTCCTCAAAAATAACCATAACATATCTTATCCTCAAATTTTATCTAATACCATTCATTTTACATCCCAAAATGTAATAACCATTTATCACCTCTAAAATAACTAGGACTCTTTCTAATATTCTAATTGTTATAGTTATGCCACTTATGCTTAAATAACACCCTAAACTCTAAATTTATCTAAAACTACCTTTAATACTATCTGTGAGGCCCCAACCTTAAACATTATATAATCTTGAATTAAGTTAATAATTCACATTTAGGATCTTTTTAGGTTTATAGTTTTAGAGAATTAGGCCATAACTATTACATTAAATCTCAAATATTACAAAGTAGACACTTCTACTCAGTATCCGTTTTTTTTCATAAAATAAAAACTCTTAAAAGAAAAATAGAATTCTATTCTTGATATAAATATTCTTTAATTATTACTTTCTCTTACCCTACATTATACCATGTGAAAAAATTTCAAAAACTTCGGATGAGCATAAAAATCTCAGTAAGGGTTATAAAATAAAGAAAGAAAACATTAGTTCGTCAATACATAAAAAACATAAGCTCTTTAACTTACCTCATGAAATCATAAGATTTATGAATAACACACAGAAATCATAAATCATAAAGGTAACTTGTGACATACATATCATACTTACATTTTATCTTTAACAAATACATAGGGAGTTACATTTGGAATACCCATCATAGTATATTCTCTAAATCTCTTATGAGAAACATTAATGTTTACCTCCGTCACGTTACCCATTTCATTGGAGATATATCTCGGGATCACCCGCCCTTGGTTTATCACAGATCCACCCGTATACGTAAACAAAGACCAAGAACCAAAACATAATTAGAACACTTGAAAAATCATAAAGTAAAGATAAAATTTCCACATTAGAGTCACAATATTTCATTTCATGATATTGACATAATAAATTCTTTCTCGAAACCAGTATTAATACCATTTAAAACATTTAATAAATAGATTTTTGAATCAAAGTGTCCCATACCACTTTGAAACTTTTAAAAGAATTAAAATTTTAAAACATTAATTTCAATATAAATAAATCCGAATAACCATTTTGAAAACATGGACATTAATGAAAAATATTTAGAATATTGCATATTTAAAACATTTAAAACAATGTTTTAGTTAAAGAGTCCCTTACCACTTGAGAAAATACTGAAATAAAAATAGTTTCGGAATAAAATTAAACAAAGCTTATAATATCATGAGAATAAAGAGATTCATGATATAATATTTCGAATGGTATTATATACACCATATAAAAGTGAATTAGTGTATAACACCAAATAAGTCTCAATGGAAATGTAAATTGAGACAAAATACCTTACAAATATCATATCCTTAGATTAAGGATCAATAAATGAAATAATTATGTGTAAAAAATATAAATACACCCAATATAAGTGGATATTAAGTGTAAAATAATCTGAGGTCATTCACACATATTCTTGGAAATGAAAAACCAATGACATGGATATTTAACTCAATGAATGGAGATTGAGTTAAGATTTTCCTCACAAAATTTGTATAAATGTACTAAGAATTTATCAATGGTGTGATTATGTGTAGAAATAGTATATCCACAAAAAATAAGTGTAATTTACAACATAAAAAATTAAACACTGATTCCACACATAATCATGGAATAAATAATCAATGAAGTATGTGTAAAATCCTATGAGAGGAAATTTAGTTTAGAAATTCCTCTATAAAAATTCGGTAGCCTAATGACATCACATTAAAATTATGAAAATGATTTGATTAGAGAAAAAAGTGTATCTCATCACTTGGGCATACAATTTACAGAAATAAGGATATAGAAAAATATATCCCAACATATGAAAATGGAAATTAAAATATATAACATAAAAGAAATATTTGACTAAAAAAGGAGGGTGAAAGGTTCCCTTACTGATTTGGTAACTTATGAAACATACTAACCATGGAAGAAGGATCATAAAATGAATATGTAAATACCAATAAATTATATTATATTAAACAAATAATAAAATCATGGGTATTACATACACCACACAAAAGGAAATAGTGTCAAATATAACATGAATCTTACAGGAATAAAAAGTGAGATGAAAACCCCTTACCTCAAGTCCGACTTGTCTTGTATATTCTTTGTTCTTCCTAAATAATAAACATAAGTTAATTTATACTTTATTAAGAAACTTTTAAAGTTTATTATTACTTTTATATCAGTTATTACCTTGTTATAACAATTATTTAATTATTTGAGTTCATATCAGACATTTTGTCGATGTTCGGAAGTTGAGTCAAAAATGAACTTGTTATAATTACAAATTGTCCATGTGGTAAAAAGTACATTATATACAGAATTATATTCATGATTTATATATCATATATATCATATATATCCAATATATATGTATTTAAAATAGTCCATATCATTTGGATATATGAAAATGAAATGCACCGTTCATAGAGACGGTAAGCCGTACGTATGCATGAACGCAACTTTCATTTCATTTTTTTAATTTTTAATGGAATGAAAAAAATGATACATATGTATATTATTATTACAGTATAATATCATATTTTATATACGTTACATAATTTAATTAACACAAGCCTTTATACGTTCCATGTATGGTATGAATGAGTCATATTACTTTGAGGGGGTCGTAGTCCACACTTCCTCAAATGAAATTATCGTATTTACCCATTATGGAAACCATAAAGGTATGATATAAATGAAAAATACAGAATAATAGAGACAAATATAAATATGATATATATCACATATAAATACAGTTTCATCATAATGGCCACCATGAGAGGAGGTAGGAGATAATTGAACAATCATTGTTTCATGAGGCAGTAGTTCTTCGTCCACAGTATGTTTGTATCCATTAGATGGAGGTGTGTGTAGGTGTAGTTAGAATACTTATCATAACAACATACTAGTATATTAAGGATACTATTTTTGTTATTTAATCAATTAAAAATAATAGAATAGGGAGTGAAGAAGTAGAATAAAAGGACATAACATGAGAGAAGACGTTACCTTTAAATCGGGTAACTTATTTTGATTTGAGCCAAAGGGATCACTTGAATTGCCTTATGCATAGGGAAAGGATTCCAGGCAGAATATGAAGATGTTTGGAGCTTATTTGGGAAGTGGTTGGATGATCCAAGAGGCTTGAGAGGTGTGTTTAAAGGGTTAGAGGTGATGCTCTTCTATAAGAGGGAGGAGGGGCTCTTTAGGAAAGTTTGAAATCATTATTTTATAATAAAATGATTTTCGGTTTCAAAATATCCAAAACTCATTAAATTTGAAGATAAGATGAATATAATTCTAAATAAAAGCATCCAATAATAATTGGATAAGTTTTGGATATTTTTTAATCCTTATGTTTTTTTAACCCTTTGTTAACTTACTTAACTTTTACCTTGTCTTCTTGTATAATCATACTATATGGTTAATATATTTACTATAAAATTCCAAGAGACCCAAAATGGATCATTAATGACATTTGTAACATCATATATGACATTTTAACGAATCTTATATTTTTAGGACTATTTTATCATTTAATAAAATATTGATTGATTTAAAAAATCATTTATGTCAATTTTTATACTATTCATATCATGACTTTTTAAAAAATAGAAACCAACTTGATAATTTTTAAAAAACTTCATTAATTAAAACATAACAAGTCATCCTAATCTCTAAAATTTTTGTATGGCATAAAAAGTTTCAGAATAAATTTATGTTAATATTATAATCTCATTTATTTAAGACATTCATTAATGAGGTAATCATTACATCATTATTGTGTCATAAATAATTTTTTATATGATTTCTAAAAATTATAAATAAAATACCATGATGTAATAAATATTGGTATATTTTTAATTAATATTTAGTGTCAAATATATCAATTATATAACCCCCTTTAAAATTTGTTTGGTAAAAAGATTCATGTTTATAATATTTTTATTGTTACTTTAAATAAAAAGTTATTAATGTCATTATATTACCCAAGTGGATTTGTAAAGGCCAACAATCTTACCCAAGGATTGTATTGGTAGAAAATGACTCATCCAATAAGGTTAGGACAAGTGTTAATTTAATTTTATATTATTATAATATTATTTTTACATTGAATTACCCTATTTACCTTTAACCGCGGTAAATAAAATTTCAATGTTACTATTCAGCAACAAATATTTTCATCCTATTGAACCAAATTTTAATTACTTATGAAAACCATATTTTCATATTTTTTAAATTCAATTCATAGAATCTATAGAATTACAGTTAAATGAAAAAGTCAGTTTTTAACTACTATGCGGTATTTTTCACTATTCATAAAAAATAGAAAGTTCTCAGAAAAATAAAAAAAATTCACCCTAAGATTATTTTTTTATTATTAATTCAAAAATCATGTCTATTTTACCAAATTAAAAACTTATAAATTTAATTAATTAATTTAAAATTAATTCCCGTTGTTAAAACAAGAAAACATGTTTTTAAGAAGTAAAAACTATGAAAAGGTCGACATGTATTTATGTCCAATTTAAAAGTTAAATTGCTTCCAATGACCAAAATTGGATTAAATGGTAAAAATATAATCCAATTAAACTTTAATAATTTTTAAAAAGATAATCTAACCATATAAATAAATCAGATGAAAAGACATTTTGGATTTAAAATGAAGTATTTTTCACTATTCATTAAAAAAATGAACTTTATCAAAAAAATACCAAAATTTCATCCAAATTAAATTTTGATGTCTTTATTTTAAATAAGAATTTTATTTTTCCAAATAGAATATATAAAAGTTACAAAAACTATATTTAAAAAGGGTTCTCCATCGAAAGGCTAGAGATTGATCTTTTAATGAATATTAGGGTATTCATGCTTAAAACTGGATTCATTATTATTTTAAGCCTCTAACTTTTATTGGATAAATTTTAAAAAATTAAATTTTTTAATCATAATATGGTTATTTATATTCATTCCTGCCAATAAAACAACTATGCATTAACTACCATTTAAAATAATAATAATATTATATTATTTCCTGGTATAACTCAAAGTTTTGTGAAACGTAATATTTCAAAGAAACTCGTTATTATGTGTTGAGTATACTATCATGAATAGTATACCCTTTAAACTAAAATTAATATTTAATTCATAAATATTAATAAATATAAAAATTTCATAGTCTATAAATACTTGTGTCGTTACACTATAACTTTCCAAAAAAAACTCCCAATTTTCACAATTACATAAAATGTCACTAAAGATGGTTTCAATTAAGAATTAAAAAACAATTCACAGACAATTTCATTGAAAATATTCAATCTAAAATAAATCCTTATAATTATAATAAGATGAGTTGATAGTGAAGTGACCTACCTCAGAAACTATGGTGAAAATGAAGAACGACACAAATTCTTCAATAAAAAGGATTGAAACTCCAAAAACCCACAATATATCTTATTCCCTAACATCAAAATATCCATATATCAAAATTATTAGCATCAAATAACCTAGATCCATTCCCATCAGATTGTATCTATCTTTTTTTGAGTGGGAAGAAGAATAATCTAAGGGAAAACAACCAAGAACGGAGACTTTCCAAGGAAATCAGACTTCAAAGAACCATGATTTTACAATGGATTACTATCGAATCAAGAAGAATAGTCTCCACAACATTTAAGAAGATAAAAATTCATGTTAGGGTCAAACTAGGTGAAAAAGAGACATTGAAGATAAAAACAAAATTAGATCCACAATATCTGGATCTAATATTTATCATGCACAGTTAGGGAGCATGGTTAGGAAAATCATGTAATATCCATAAAAATGCCTCTATCCCAAAATAAAAAATTTATCCTAAGTGGATGCATGGTTTAGCTAAACTGTGCGCTTAACCATGAACCTAACCATATCCCAATACCTCAAATTTCATGGTTTTCTATAGGATTTTCATTGTTTGTACTCACTGTGCTCAAACCATGCACCCATAGAAAAGCTCCCAAAACATTCCAAAAGTCCCCCAACCCCGCCCAAACTTCACCCAAACAATCTACATAATAAAAATACATAAATTAAGGGTTAATTAATTGAAACCAGGGGTTCTATAATCTCCCCACCATTAGAATTTTTATCTTTAGAAATTAGAAAACCATCATTGACAAAAAAGAGTTTGGGCCATTGGTCGACCATTTCCTTTTCCCATTCCCATGTTTCATTTAGAATCTGACCATGTTTTCAAAAAACCAGCACTATACTGATGCTTTTCCCATGAAATAATTTATCTTTCCTATCCATAATCTCTATCACGATATGAACTATGGAAGTATCCAACTCTAGGTAAATGTGATCCAATCAAATCACATGGTTAGGATTTGGCTAATACGTTTTTAAATGAGATGCATGAAACACATTGTGCACTACCCTAAACCATGGTAACAAATCCAACCGATATGCCATGTCACCAACCTATTCCATCATCTTAAAAGGGCCTATGTATTAGGGATATAAATTTCCCTATTTCCAAAATGACAATGCCCAAACCTTATAGATATTCCCAAGAACACATGATTACTCACCTTTAATTACAATGGTCATCAAAGATGATCTGCATACAATTTCTAATACATCTCCATCCTTTTAATAATCAATGAAATATTCTACATTGTCTCTTGGACAAGGCTCGACCCAACTAGTGAAGTCTCACCTATTTTCACCCAATAAAGTGGAGAATGACAAGTATTCCCATATAATGCTTAAAATATAAGCCATATAAATTTTGACATAACAACTGTTTTTATACAAGAACTCCACTAATGGTACATGGTCCTCCCATGAGCCACCAAAATCCATTATAGAATCCCTAAGAAAGTCTTCCAATGTCTATATCATCTGTTCAAATTGTTCATCCGTATGAGGATGATACGTTGTACTCATTTTCAACTGAGTTCTAAGGTATTTCTGTAAGTATTTACTGAAACGAGACATAAAATTAAGATCTCTATTTCATACTATTGAAACTGGTATGACATGACTCTTTACCACTTATCAAATATAGATTTTGGAAAAATCGTCCAACCTATGAGATTCACAAATAGTGTTGAAATGGGTCGACATTATGAGCTGATACACTATCACACATATGAAATTGTGTTTCCAAATAGTCATTGGGATACCTACAAAAAATCCATATCTATCTAATCCTATTTGTAAATAGGAATAGGTAAAAACTGCAAAATACCTGATGGCTGCTGGTTCTCTGCGTTAATCTACTGATAGGTGAGGCATATCATCACAATCTCACCCAATTTTCTTTTTTATTCCAACTGACCAAAATTTTTCTTCCAACGCCTTATATATCTTCTTTATTCCATGATGAACATCCCATCTCAAATGATGGTATAAATGAATAATTTTTTCCTCAAAAACCATTGGTACATCCATCCGATCTCAAAACCACAAAACTGAACATCAATCTAGTTTCCATCACTCAATGGCCTCCCCACCATTGAGTTTTGACCTCATAGTATCACATTCTAAATTAGTTCTCTATGCCTCTTTAACTGTTTTAATCAAATAAAGAAACAAATAAACTTGAATTAATACCATTTCACTACCTTGGTCTTCAAAATACAAGTGCATGTCAGCTAAAACCACATCAAATACCACTATTCCGAAGCCTCTTTTTCTAACCGACTATACGAATTTCTGCTTAATGCATCTACCACCGAATTGTCTTTACCTAGTATATTTGTCAAGTCAAAGTCAAACATTTAGAGATACTCTGTCCATCTTCATTATCTCAGATTCAAATAACTCTATGAGAAAATGTGTTACAATATATTATGATCCATATAAACCATATATTTCTCACCAAAGAGGTAATGATTCCATGTCTTTAAAGTGTGCACTATGGTAGAAAACTCAAAATTGTGTACTGTATAGTTATTATCTTGAAACTGTAACTATCGTGATCCATAAGAAACAACATGATATCCCTACAGAAGAACACATCCCAACCCATATCTCGAAGAATCATTATACACTACATAACCTGGTCCTAAATCTATAAAAATTAAGTTTGGTGCTGATGTAAGGCGAACATTAAGCTCTTTAGAAGAATTTTGACTTCCTCATTCCATTGGAATGAAATTTTTTTCCTTTTAAAAGATTTCATTAGTGAAGCTAGTTGTGAAAATTCCCTAATAAAGCATTAGTAATAACTAATCAATATAAGGAAACTATGTATCTCGAAGACATTCTTTGGTGGTTTCCATAAGATAATAGTCTCTATCTTTTCTGGATCCACAAAAACACATCATTGAGAGATTACATGGACAAGGAAAGTCACCTCTTGTATCCCAAATATCACACCTTGATAATTTGGAATATAGAAGATGATCCCACAAAATTTAAAACACTGTCTCTAAGTGTTGGTCATGCTCAAACCTTGTCTATGAATACATCAATATGTAATCCACAAACATCGCCACAAAATAATCAAGATACCTCTCAAATATCCAATTCATCAATTACAAAAATACCAATAGTGAATTCATAATACTGAAAGGAATAACCACATACTCATAATGGATATATATACTTTTGAAATATATCTTCAGAATATCCTCCTTCTGAACTTCCAATTAGTGATACCCTGAGAAAAAGTTAATTTTAGAGAACCACTAATCTCCCCTCAATTGATTAAACATATAATCAATGTGTGAAAGTGGAAACTAATTATTTATCATAAATTTATTAATATTATGATAATTAAAACAAAATAAAATAGTTCAATCTAAAATTTTTCACAAAAAATAGCACTTCCCACAGAGACGTGCTAGGCCAAATGAACCCTTTTCTTTCTAGCTCCTCCAACTAAACATTCAAATCCATTAGTTCTATCAGTTACATCCATTAATAGAGATGTGAGATAGTACTGGTCCTTGGTAATAGATCAATCATAAAATCTACTTATCTCGTGGGTGGAAACCCTAGAAAGTTATCGTAATAAACTTATGGAAACTGATCAACAAATAACAGAAAACTATTATTTCCAATCTCATCCATCGATTCCAAAGTCAGAGCTGTCAACTAGTTTGAGATCATTTTAACTGCTGTTTCCAACAATCCTACTACACCTACCTTTACATTCTAATATCTGTTAAATAGACGTTTGATGACATCATCAATTTTAAAACTAATCCTTTTAATATATTAATAAACGTGAGTTTTGAACACTTTCAATCAACCCGTACCCTAGATTATATCAAATACAACAACCTCAAGAATAGAGAACTACCTTATCAACTCAGCTCTATCAATTTCTCTAGAACATTATTTGCACATAGAGGCTTAAAATTCTTTTTGTCAAGGGGATTTTGATGTTTCAAAATATAAGGCATCATCCCAACATTTAAACCAAGAATATCAACAATATGAGAAACAAAAAATGAATGGGATGCACCTGTATCAAAAAACGTTTGCAAAAAGTTAGAATTTAAAATAATCATAACTCTAACAAATGATAGACCAGATTGATCATTAAAAATTTATTTCCTATATAAATATAATTACTTACTCACTATAATTTGTTATTTATTTAAATATTGATATTTCCCTTGCTGAGGAGTCATGGTATTCCCAAAATCACAATGTCTAGATCGGTTTTTCTATCAAGAGGTATTCTACTGCCCTCATCCAATTAAAGCATATGATGTCTACAATACAATATATGTGTCATGAACACCTGACCTTAGAGAACTGTTAAAATAGTGTTGATGATTCCCTATCTAGTTGAAATTGTGGAATGATCTAGGTTGTTCCATACAATCTCACTTTATGTGATCCAAATAACCACATTGAAAACAACCCTGTTTGCTCTTGGGTTTGAGAGGGAGATCAACTGATTTAACAATATGATTTTGATTCATCCCACTACCTTAGAAATAAGTGTCCCTATTTCTCTTATTCTCAGCATTAGAGTTCCTACCATTTCCTATAGGTATCATCATGATCTCTCCACCCGTAGATCCAAAGATGTCCCTCTATTCCACCCTCTCTCTATTAACCATCTCTGTAAAATTCATTATACAAAGCATGAAAATATTCAAGAGAATCTCTAAAATCATCCCTAATTCAAAAATGAATTCCTTTAAAGATGCACAAGCAGCAACTTTCGGTACAAAGTGGACTACATTCATAAATTTAGCCGCATACTATGTCACGAAGAGGTTCTCCAGCTTCAAGATGAAAAAGTATGTAATTCTAGCAGTCTTGAATGAGTGAGGATATAATTTTTTGTGAAAGATTTATTTAAAATCTTCCCATGAAATGTCATGGTCTAATTTAGCCTAAAATACTAAATCTCACCATTGGCATGCATGATCTTCCAACATATATGTTTCCAAGTTTAATTTAATCTCTGTTGGTATGCTAAGAAAATTTAATATTTGATTTATCCTATCCATCCATACCTCTAATTTCTCTAATTCCGAATCACCATGAAATATGGGTTGATTCTACTTTTGGAATATAATGGAGTGATCCACTTTCCTTGGTTTATCCCTCCTCTTTCCCCTATCCATAGTTTGGAATCTTAGACTATACTTTCAACCAATTTTTGGTTCACTTGTGGTTGAGGTGAAATAAAATTCATAGCATATTCCTTTGCTTGGTTTCTACGATTCCTAGCTGGTTCAATTTTCTATAAACATAAAAAATGTTGTAAGTCTCACTCTCTAGAAATTAAAGGCATAACAATTCAAATTTTCCACATCCCAAATATCAAAAAAGAATTTCTAAAATTCAACACTTTCCATTTTCTACCCATGTTTGAAAATTTTTCCATGATTTTGAAAACCAACCAATATTAAAAATACCACAACCATGCCTTTTCAGAATCTCACATTTAAAAATTATTCAACCCTAATCAACATTTTAAACCAAATAATAATTCATTACTCTAAATGAAACATGCAATCTTAGTGGGAAGTCATTTATACAATGAATTCCACGATCTTCTTAGTAGATAAACCCATGAAAATGAGGATAAAACTCCTATAAGTGTCTCAAAATACTTATGTACCCAATTACCTGGTAAATTGAAGTTCAACATAAATAGGTTTGATATCTCTTTTTATTCTCTATATTTCAAGTCCATACAATCCTACTCCTTTCTACCATCCCAACTCAAGGAATTATCAAGAATGATTGTCAACTACAAGACCAAACAACCCATACCATTATCCCAAAATGAAATATGAGCAATCCAAGGATTATACCATTTGTAACATCCCACCCCTCCTCATTGTCTTGAGAAAGTAGTTGGATATTACTAGGCCTTAGGTGACATCCCTAAGATGTAACATCATGAAATTTTATAAAATATATTATTTTAAATTAATTTAAATTCATTTATAGATTGTGTTACACACAATACATAGTTTATCTTTAATAAAAAAACACTAAGTTTATCTTGAATTTTTGGAAACATCATGTTCCTTTGATGACTTATATTACACACAATCCTGAGTCTTACCGGAATAACAATATAATATAATATTATTTATTTAATGTAATAGTTATCACCTAGCTGTTGGAATAGAGGAAATTAATATCATTTATTAAATCATGAAATTATAGTTTAAACATTTTTATTAAATGAATTAATTGGTAACAAATTGATTATAAATGAAAATAAAGTCCAATTGAATATAAAGGGCGTGTTTTTATGAAAACTATTTTTATGACTAAGATAAAGTTTTAACTTAATAAATTAAATTAATCAATGTTAGTGCATGATATTAATGAAATTTATATGATATATATTTAATAAAATGTTTTTAAATTCATACAATAATTTCTATAGGGATAATAAAATAATAAATTCAATTTTTAGCATAAAAGGTGTATATTTTTAAACGAAAGTTTTACTCTCTTTTAATAGCACACCTATTTTAAATATAATTTTTAAAATTTTAAAATTTTTATTTTAAAATATAAATTTAATATTTTAAATAGGAATATAAAAATTTACTTTGGGTGATTTTTTGTATTTTTTCTGAGAACATTGATATTTTGATGAATAGTGAATGACAATGAATTTTAATTGAAAACTGCTTTTTTATCTAAATATTTGTAGTGTTAAATAAAATTTTCAATTGGTTTTAAAGTATAATTAGATAAATTTTATATCATTTAAACCAATTTATTCCACATGAATAAATTTCAAATTGAATTTAGATATAAAAACTTAGAAAACTTTTGAACATATTCACTTTAAAAACCCGCTTGTCATCTCGTGTGTGGGATTAATTTTAAATTAATTTCTGAAACATAAAAGTTCATAATTTGGTAAAATGTATTCCATATTTAGAATTAGAATAATATATAACATATAATAAGGTCAAATTAGTTTTTGAGAAGAATATTACTGAAAGTAATTAAAATTAATTACAACAATCAATGTAAAAAATGTGTTTACTTAGTCGTTAAACATTAATCTTAAGGGGCCAAACGACCTAGAAACTTGTTAAAAAATACTTTTACAGACATTATTTGTCAATATTATCACTTTTATATAATTGGTTTCATTATTTGGAGAACTTTATGTAAGGGGGACCTCTCAATAGTGTTTATATTTACAAGAATGTCACTCCCTCTGCACTATAAAAAGACACTCACCCTCCACATATCTTCACTCCTATCAAAGAATTATTTATCATAAAACCCATGAAAAAATAATCTCCCAAAACCCCTCCTCTCATAATCAAATCATTAATTTGGTCATAAAGAAATCCTTGGAATTCCTTTGGGGTATACCAAAATGAGTTACCTGAAAAAGAGATAACATTCTTCAATGATCACTTTTCTTTTATTTATTTCTAAAAGAACTAAAATTATTCTTATTCCTTGATTATATAATAAAATAATTACTCTAAATATACTGATATGTTTTTTAAGGTTTAAACATAAAAATTTACACACTTCCATCAAATGGGATACACAACCATCGTTTGTGTGTACGGTGGACTACCGCCTCGCGAATTGATATTGTTCATTATCCATTACCACCACTCATGGTTGGGAATAATTATATACCTACTTATATCACACAAACACACACACACACACAAACACACACACACCCATGATATTTATGATTATTTAATTATTATATAACACATAACGTTATGCTTTCATTTTGTTGGAATTCAATAACATCATTTGTGGACATGTGGACTACCACCCCCTCAAAGCGATGTGATACTTTAAAATTTTTCATATAATGTATTAATGATGGGTTTAATTAAACATATTTTAAATAAATGAAATATATATGATATTAATTACATAATTATAATTATTTAAATATAATATATCATTTTATTTAATACCTTTTCACACACTGAAAAAGAGATAATGTCATTTTTGGACATGAAGACAACCGCCTCCTCGAAGAAATGTGTTTCCTTTTACATAAAAGTAATTCTATTTATAATTATATATAATTAAGATATAATTTATTTATTATATAATTATAATTTTTTTATAAAAAATCTTACTTACCTTCTTTCCATAATGATCACTGAAAAATTGGGAACGATACTCATGCGTATGTACGAACCACCATCTCTATGATTGTAACATCGATTCATTTTTCATAAACATAATTCATGATTGGTTTTAATAGTATAATTGATGAATATATATTATAATTATTCCATTATAATTATTTTTTATATCTTTAAACAATGAACTCAATGACCATAATCAACCAATCAAAGCCAGTTTTGATACATAAGATGAATATGATCAAAACATCGGACTTATATAGTATTGATTAAGTAATTTTATATAACATAATTATAAGTGATATAAAAGAAATAATAAACTTTTAAAAGTTTATTAAACAAGTATATAATTAAAATAAGTTTATTATTTAGGAATATAGAGTAAAATTATGACAAAGCAGACACTAGGTAAGGGATTTTAATCTTGTTTTTTACAACTATGACATAAATGTCATATTCACTCCTTACTTATTTTTTATGGTGTATATGATGTCATTTCTGATTTATTATATCATAAATTATATTAAATTAATAGTATTTAAAAGTTTATTTTTAGGGTTATTACTTTTGGGGGTTTAAATTTAGATGTTACCATAGTTGTAAGGGATTTTTGTCTCACTTTTTCTTTCATGATGCATGCTCCATAATCAACAATTATTTATTTTGTGTGTTATATATAATGACCATATTTTATTTTATATAATGAATATATTTAACTTTATTATATTTAATGTTTCATTTGAATGCATTTATTTCATGGGGCTTATGATTCAAAAGTTACCAAGTAGTAAAGGATTTTCATCTCACTTTTTACATCTATGAGATAAATGCCATATTAACCACTTAATTTTTTTGTAGGGGTGAATATATTACACCATTTGATATATTATATCATAAAATATATTATATTCATGGTATTTTAATGTTTAATTTCATAATTATTAATTTTAGGGCTTCCGATTCAGATGTTACCATAGTTGTAATGTGTTCTTGTTTCAATTTTACTTTCGTGAGGCAAATGCCATACTTGTAACACCCCAAGGTTTTAAAAATAAATTGACTCCTTTAAAATTTGTTTTATTTATATATTTATAAGTATAATTTAAACTTAATTTATCATCTTTTATGTTTTGAATTTTGAAAAATAGTCATCTATAATTATGTTCAGTAAGTTATTTAGAGTCTGATAGAAGCAAATTTCTTTTTAGGGAATAGTATCATACATTTATGAATAGTAATATGAATAGTAATGTGACCCTAATTAATAGTAAATTGTATTATTACTTTATTTTCTTAAGGCTTTAAGATAATGACATCTTGGTTAATTTTTCATTGTGTTATAAAAGAAATTATAGTTTTAAAATTGTTAATTTTTGAATTAAGTAATATTTTATTTAAAAATTAAATTATTGATATTTAGAAAATTATTCTCAAAAAATGGACATCATTTTTGAATTCTAAACGTTGATAAATGGTTAGGATGAATTTTGGGGATTTTTTCTCAAACAATTGATTTTTTGGTGAACAGTAAAAAATACAGTTTTGAGTTTCAGTGTGTTAATGACATCATTAATGATGTAATAATTATTTAATAAATCTGGTAGAATTGTGTATATTTAAATAATATGTGAGGTTTCCAAAGTGTCTAATACCATGTGAAAATACCACGGACAAGTCGATGGTTTTTCAAATACCACTAACGAGGTGTCCCTTGAAAATTATTAAAATAATCTCTCACTTTTGCTATAAATACCAATCCATTCCTTAATTAAATTAATTCCCAATTTTTCATCAAAGAAGATATAGCCTAATTACCTCCCTAGTAGTACTCCCAAGGTTTCCTAAATCCCCCAAGGCCTCAACATTCATGTTCCAGGAGTTACTCTACAAGGTAAGAAAATTCTCAATTTCTTTCTTTTTTCATTCAAGTTATCTTTTTTGTGGTATAACATTCAAGTTTTCATACTATGTTCTTATTTAATTATTATTATTGATCCATTATATATTATGATTAATTTCTGGATTGGTTACTCTTTTCCTCTCTATTTTTAAAATTTTCTAAAACCTTGTTTCATAGCAGTTAGGCTACCGAATTTTTTAAGGGATTTTTCAATTATTATTTTATTTTGGGTTCTTTTATTTTCTTATTTTTTCCTCAGAACATCTTAAACAAGAGGCATTAAAGATATATAAATAATGTATATTATGTATTTTCTCATGTTCAGGGTAAATTCATCATAATTCTTCTTCTCCTCGTCAACTTTTTCAAGGAATAAAAACATTGTCAATGATGTGTCGAATTACTGACATCGTGGATGATGTGATTTAAATTTTAATTAATTCCTTCGAGTCTGGTAATGAAACCATTGTTATGGTTCAAAAAGGTTATAATATATGTGTTATGTATCATCCTTGGTTCTGTAATTATTTTATAATCATGGTATTAATTTATAAGACAAAATGACGCCGTTATTATCAAAGAACCACTAAAATGATCTAAACGAACATCATTAATATTTTAACTTATGAATCATCCTAATATTAAACATAAAACTAATAAATGGTAAAAATTATGGTAAATGAAATATTTAAATACCTTTCCATTCCAATTATGGAGTTTTACACCCAATTGACAAGAACAATCCATCATGAACAGATCATGAAAATCATGTAAAGAACTTGCTGAAAACAGTACAAGGAACAAAATACTAACAATTAAAGGGTGAAATGATTTAATGAAATGGTAATATAAGGTATTATAAAGAAGTATATGATTATATAATATATTAATAAAACTTTTTTAACTATTATACAGTAGGTTTAAATGAATTGGAAGTAAGACAAATCCGAGGTAAGGGAATTCTTAACCCAATTTCCATTATTTGGGTTGACCTTCTACTTCGTTATTTATGTGGAATTAAAATTGATTGTGTGATGGGTTTTTCTTATATTATGTTTAATTATGTCTATTTACAGTGTATATATATATCCCATCCACTCTATTAATCCTGTCTTCAATTTTATGGTATTTATAAGGGGCTTTCCTTTTAAAATCCTCTTTTACAAATCTATTTTACAAAAATCAAAAGCAATGTTTTTATGAAATTATGTTGTTGTATGATTATGTTATGGTTATTGGTAATTTTTTATTATGAATGGTGGTACCTATATTTCCTTCTAATGAATTGGGTATGTGTAAGTTTTAGGTCGGTCGTATGGTTACTTTAAGTGTAATTGTGATGGTTAAAAAAATTGTAAGGTAGCTATGGGGGTTACAAATTATAAGGTAGCTGATAAGGTTTCAAGAATATGTAAGTAATGCACCAATATACCTTTATTATTATGTTTATATTCTCTTATTTTGTGTTTGTATTTTCTAAATCTCATGTTTCACAAATTAAGTATATATTTGTGACAAGCATGTCTTTTGAAAATGTTTTTATACGTTACAAGTATTCATGGACTAATGTGCTCTTTCCTTATTTTATATACTTTAATGATATTTTTGTGCTCATACCATATTTTTTAAATGATTTTAATTGGTCATAAGGATGTGTAATAAAAATAAGGAATCCAAGTTAAATGTTTGAATAATTTTCAAAGAAATCATGTTTTAAGCTTTAAGGTTTTATATTTTGAAAAAAATGGAAACTATTTTTATGGTATCCACTCTGAAAAAATGTGTAAGGTTATGAATGTATTTTTTCCCAATTATCTAAAGCTATAAACTTGAAAATATCCTCAATTTAAAAGGAAATTATTTTTTGTCTAAAATCAAGATTATGTAATGTAATAAGGCTGAGTCCTTATAGTTGGTATCAGAGGATGGTTTAGATAACTTTAGGGGTTAAGATGATGTTAAAAGAATAATGTAAATGATTTATACTCTATGATTAATTTTAAATGTTATAGAATTTAAATATTACCATGTTGATTCGTCTAAGATATGTTTGTTCATAATTTTTGTCCGCAGAAGAAGCAGGGAAGCTGAAGAGGGGAGGCACCGATAGAACAAGAACCTTCCGAATCTGTAGCCCGAAATAAATGGATCAGGTAATGCAAGAAATAAATAGTGGTGGAATCCATGCAAGAGAAAAACCAGAGGTACCATAATGGAACATTAAAATTGTGGGACATTTTATGAGACAACACCCTCCTACTTTCAATGGATATTCTTACCTAGTAGCGGTTGAAGGATGGATTAAAGCCTTTGAAAAGATATTTGAGGTAATGGGTTGTTCAGATAATTAAAAGGTATTTCTTTCCATTAATCATTTTGATGGTTAAACTAATCAGTGGTAGTAAATGGTAATGAATATCAGGTATAGAGAGGATATTTATGCTTTGAGTGGGATGAACTTAAAAGTATTTTCCTTGATTTTTTCCTAAGCTGGTGCGACTTAGGATAGAGAAGAAATTACTTGAATTGAAGCAAAAGGAAGAAGATTCAGTGGATGTGTATGAAGCGAACTTCACCCGACTGGTGAGGTATGCTCCAAATCATATTCTGGATCTTGGTAGCAAAATCAACCACTTTTACTCAGGATTGAAGCCAAGGTATCGAATGACATTGGCCTCCTATGAATTCAAAAGTTATGAGAAAATTGTACGATGTGTTGAGAGGATAGAGATGGAGTTTTCAAATGTTCACATGCTTTTTGGAAACATAGAGAAATAGAGGTCCAGATGGAAAGCGATGGGTAAAAATCAACCAAAGAAATCTAATGGTAAGAAAATCCACTTTCTATTTTGTGAAAAGTATGGAAAGAAGAACCCTAGGGAATGTCTTCGAAAAACTGGGAAGTGTTTTAAAGGTGGTAAGTTTAGACATATGACCTGAGATTGTAATGAAAATGATCCAAAGACTAATCCTAATAAGAAAACTGTAAAGTGTTTTAAATGTGGTGAGATGGGTCACTATGCAAATGCCTGCCTAAAGAGAGATCCAAATGATGCAAAGAAGCAAAAATATAAGAAGAAAGGTGTAGTGAGATCCTTTCTGACTACATTATCAGATGTCAGGTTATCCAATGAAGTTGTATCAGGTACTTTTCTTGTTCACTCAGATTTTTCTAAATTTTTGTTTTATACGGGGTCTACACATTCCTTCAACTTTGGGAAATTTTCAGGTAAATTTGAAATATCACCTCGACAAATGAGACCAATTTTTTTTTGTTAAAACATTAGGGGGAAATATTATAGTAAAGAGGAATTATAACAATCTTTGTATTGTGGTATATGAAAATACTTTACCTGTGAATCTTGTTGTTTTTACCTTAGTCGAGTTTGATGTTATTCTGGGAATGGATTGGATTTCTATTTATCATGATAAGATTGACTATAGAGCTAAAGAATTTGATTTTCAGAAAGCGTTTTAGTTTGTATACAAGAATTGACCCATACAATTTATAACATTTCAGGAATATGAGAAACTGTTGAAAGATAGAAATGAAAGTTATCTTTCTCATATTGTTGAAAAAAATGGAACTATTCAGATTAATGATGTGCCAATGGTAAATAAATACCTTGATTTTTTTCCTGATGAGTTACCCAGTGTCATACCTGATCGGGAAGTTGAATTCAAAATTTACTTAGTTTCTAATGCTAAGACAATTTCAAAACCCCCATATTTTATGGCTCAAATAGAACTTCTTGAATTGAAAAATCAATTATAGAATTTGCTTGATAAAGGCTTCATTCATCCTAGAAGTTCACCATGGGGAACTCCTATTTTGTTTGTTAAAAAGAAAGATGGTTTGATGAGACTTTTCATTGATTATAGAGATTTGAATAACATCACTGTTAAAAATAAGTATCTTTTTATTCATATTTATGACTTGTTTGATCATCTCTAGGGAGATTAGTACTTTTATAAGATTGACTTGAGATCTGGATACCATCAGATGAAGGTGAAGGAAGATGACATCTCAAAAACAACCATTCGTACTAGATATTGGCATTATGGGTTTTTTGTTATATTGTTTGGGTTAACAAATTCACCTGTTGTATTATAATGACTTCTTGGATAAGTTTTTGGTTTCTTTTATTGATGACATTATTGTATTTTTAAAAAATAAAGAGGAGCATGAAAGACATATAAGGGTTGTTTTAAAAACCTTAAAGGAAAAGAAACTATATGGAAAATTCAGAAAGTGTGATTTTTGGTTGAAATAGATTTCTTTTCTTTGGAACAACGTAAATAAGGATGGAATAACAATTGATCCTGCTCAAACAAAAGTACTTGATGAATGTCCAAGACCTACAAATGTTACATATATTCGTATTTTTCTTGGATTGGTGGGTTATTACCGATGGTTTGTTAAGAACTTTGTATGGTTATCTAGGCCGATAAATAAGTTAACATGAAAAGGGGTTAAATTTATTTGGACAGAATAATGTGATGTATGTTTTCAGGAACTAAATATGAGATTAGTGAATGCTCCAGTTTTGGCCCTGCCTTCCTGAAATGCTGAGTTTTTCATTTACAGTGATGCTTCTTTGAAGGGACTTGGTTGTGTTTTGATACAGAATGATCAGGTAATTGATTATTCATCAAGACAACTTAAAAATCATGAGTTAAATTATCCCACATATGATTTGGAATTGGTAGCTGTGGTTTTTTCTTTGAAAATTTGGAGGCATCATTTATATGGATCCAAATGTCAAATATATACTAACCATAAAAGGTCTGAAGTACATATTAACATAGAAGGAATTAAAAATGAGGCAAAGAAGATGGATTGAATTAATAAAGGATTATGATTGCACGATCAATTACCATCCAAGAAAATAAAACAAAGTGGAAGATGCCTTGAGTCGAAAACATCATGCATGATTAACTATGTTACATTTGGAAAATGATCCCTTGATTAATGATTTGATGAATTTTGGATTAGAAGTTGTTGGTGGAGGGAATACATCTGTTTTTTCTTAGGTTTCAGTGTAGTCATCATTATCAGACAGAATTAAGAAAGTATAAAAGGAAGAGCATGAACTACAGAAAAAGGTATATTTGGTTACAATGGGTAAGTTCCATAATTTAATCTTGATAAAGATTGGGTTTTAAGATTTGGAAAAAGGTTGTGTGTGCCTTGTGATTCTCAGTTTAAGAAAGACTTATTGTGTGAATCTCATAGTTCTCCATTTTCAGTTCATCCTGGAAGTACTAAGATGTACATAGACCTTCAAGAGTATTATTGGTGGGATGGAATGAAAAGAGATATTGTTGATTTTACTGTGAAATGCTTGAAATGTCAACAAGTTAAGGCAGAGAAGCAGTTACTGTAGGGATGCTTCATCCTTTTCTAGTGCCAGAGTGGAAATGAGAGAATGTATCCATGGATTTTTTGGTGAGACAACCAAAGACTTTTGGAGGTAACAACATGATTTGGGTTATTTTTGATCAGATGATAAAATATGTAAATTTTTTTCTGTTATAGATACAATGTCTTTGGATCATATTTCTCGATTGTACCTCAAATAGATTGTCCAGCTACATGGATTTCCTCTTTCCATTGTATCTTACTGGGATCCCAAGTTCACTTCTAACTTTTGGAAGGGACTTCATAAGTTGTTGTGCACATAATTAAATTTCAGTATAGCTTTTCATCCTCAATCAGTTGGGCAGTCAGAATGAACGATTCAGAATTTGGAGGATATGATTTGATCTTGTTTAATGGACTACTTGGGAAGTTGGGATCAACATCTTTCTTTAGTTGAGTTTTCTTATAAAAATAGTTTTCATTCTAGTATTCAGATGGCTCTTTTTGAGGATTTGTATGAGATGTGGTGTCAGACTCCAACGTTTTGGGATAAAGTTGGTGAAAGAAAGTTGGTGGGGCCAGAATTAGTAGAAGAAGTGGTTGAGAAAGTGAAGATAATCTAGAAACACATGAGGAAAACTTAGAGGAGGCAGAAAATTTATGTAGATAATAGAAGGAAAGACATCCATTTTGAGGTAGGTGACTATGTTTTCCTTAAAATCTCTCCATGGAAAAGTGTGATGAATTTTGGAAAGAAAGGAAATTTAAGTCCGTGATTCATTGGTTCTTTTAAAATCTTGAAAAATTTGGACCAGTTGCATACAAAGTTTCTCTTCCTCCAAGTTTGTCTTAGGTACACACTGTTTTTCATGTTTCTATGTTGAGAATGTAGGTTCCAGATTCATCACATGTCTTGAGCCCATAAGCAATTCAGTTGGAAGAGAACCTTTCTTATAAAAATAAAGCAGTTCAGATTCTAGATTGAAGGGAACAAGTATTTAAAAATAAGGTAATCCACAAGGTAAAAGTTTTGTGGAGAAACCACATGGTAGAAGAAGCAACAGGGGAGTTGAAAATGCTATGAGGGAAAGGTACACTCACTTGTTTAGTGAGTAAATAAAATTGAGAGGATGCAATTTCTATAAGGTGGGGATAATGTCACACCCCAAGGTTTAAAAAATAAATTGAATCCTTGAAAATTTGTTTTAATTATATATTTATAACTTTCCTTTAAACTTAATTTAGCAGCTTTTATGTTTTGAATTTCCAAAAATAATCATATACAATTATGTTCAGTAAGTTATTTAGAGTCTGATGAAACCAACCTGTTTTTTTGGTGAATAATAACAAACATTTATGAATAGTAATTTTAATAGTAATGTGACCCTAATGAATAGTAAATTGTATTAATTTATTTTCTTAAGGCTTTAAGATATTGACATCTTGGTTAATTTTTCAGTGTGATATAAAAGCGGCTATAGTATTAAAATTGGTAATTTTTGAATTAAGTATGATTTTATTAAAAAATTAAATTAAATATGTTTAGAAAATTATTTTCAAAAAATAGACTTTATTTTTGAATTATACACATTGATAAATTGTTAGGGTGTATTTGGGGGATTTTTCTGAAACAATTGATTTTTCGATGAATAATAAAAATACAGTTTTGAGTTTCGGTGTGTTAATGACATCATTAATGATGTAATGATGATGTAATAAATCTGGTAGACTTTTGTATAGTTAAATAATATGTGAGGTGTCCCAAGTGTCTAATACCATGGGAAAATACCATGGTCAAGCTCATGGTTATGCAAATACCACTAATGTGGTGTCCCTTGGAAATTATTAAAATAATCCCTCACTTTGGCTATAAATAACAACCCATTATTTCATTAAATTCATTCCCAATTATTCCTCAACGAATATCTGGACTCCTTACCTTTATATTAGTCCTCCCAAGGTTTCCTCATGCCCCTAAGGTCCCAACCATCATGTTCTAAGAGTTACTCTACAAGGTAAGAAAATTCACAATTTCTTTCTTTTTTCATTCAAGTTCTATTTTTGTGGTATAACTTTCATGTTTTCATAACATGTTATTATTTATTTCTTATTATTGATATATTATTTATTATTATTAATTTATGTGTAGGTTACCGTTGTACCCTCTCTTTTTAATATTCTCTAAAACCATGTTGCATAGCCATTAGTCTGCCGAATTTTTATAAGGGATTTTTCAATTATTCTTTTATTTTGAGTTCCTTTTTTTTCTTATTCTTTCCTCATAAACACTTACCCAAGAGGCATGAAGTCTCTATAAATCATGTATATTATTGATTTTCTCATGTTCATGGAAAATTAATCATCATTCTTCACCTTCTCTTCTGATTATTCAAGGAATAAAAATATTGCCTGTGATGTGTCGAATTACCTACATCGTGGACGATGTGATTTCAATTTTCTTTAATTATTTCAAGTCTAGTAATAAAACAATTTTTATGGATGAAACAGGTTATAATATCTATTTTAGGTATCATTCGTGGTTCTATAATTCTTTTTTACTCATGGTTTTAATTTATAAGACAAAATAAGGTTGTTATTATCAAAGAACCACTAAAATGATCTAAACGAACATCATTAATGTTTTAACTTATGAATCATCCTCATATAAAACATCAAAATGAAAAATGGTATAAATTATGGTACTATAAATATTTAAATACCTTTACATTCTAATTATGGAGTCTCACTTCTAATCGACAAGAACAATCCATCATGAACCGATCATGAAAATCATGTAAAGAACTCACCCAAAATAGTGCAAGGAACAAAATACTAACAATTAAAGGGTGAAATGATGTAATTAAATGATCTTATAAGGTATTATAAAGATGTATATGATTCTATAATATATTAATAACACTCTTTTAACTGTTACACAAGAGTTTTAAATGAGTTGGAAGTAAGAAAAATCCGAGGTAAGGGAGTTCTTAACCCGATTTCCATTCATTGGGTTAACCTTCTACTTCGATATTTATGTGGTATTAAAATTTATTGTGTGATGGGGTTTGCTTATATTATGTTTAATTATGTCTATTTACAGTTTATATACATATTCCATCAACTCTATTAAGTCTCTCTTTAGTTTTATGATATTTATATGGGGCTTTCCCTTTAAAATCCTCTTTTACAAATCTATTTTACAAAATTCATAAGCAATGTTTTTATGAAATTATGCATGTTTAATGATTATGTTCTGGTTCTTGGGAAATGTATATAATGAAGGTTGGGACCTATATTTCCCTCCAATTCATTGGGTATGTGTATGTTGGAGGTCGGCCGTACGGTTACTCCAAGTGTAACTACGATGGCTACACAAATTGTAAGGTAGCCATGAGGGTTACAAATTATACGGTGGGCGAGAGGGTTACAAGATTATGTAAGTAATGACCCAGGATAACTTTATTGTTATGTTTATTTTCTCATGTTTTGTTTGGATATTGTGTAAATATCATGTTTCACAAAGTAAGTATATATGGGTGATAGGCATGTCTTTTGAAAATGTTTTCATACGTTACAAGTATTCATGGACTAATGTTCTCTTTCCTTGATTTACATCCCTTAATGAGCTTTTCATACTCATGAAAAGTTTTTTAAATGATTTTCACATGTCATATGTATTTTTAAGACAAAGAAGGAATCCAAGTTAAATTTTTGATGAATTTTCAATGAAATCATGTTTTATGCTTTAAAGTTTTATATTTTGAAAAAAATGGAAACTATTTTTATGGTATACACTCCGTGAAAATGTATAAGATTTTGAATGTATTATTTCCCAATTCTCAAAAGCTCTAAACTTTAAAAGACCCTCAATGTAAAATGAAATTATTTCTTGTATAAAATCAAGACTATGTAATGTAATAAGGCTGGGTCCTTCTAATAATCACCACTTATTGATTTTTTGTGGTGCATATAATTCCCATATTTTATTCTATATCATGAATAAATTTATATTTATGGAATTTAATGTTTCATTTTAACTCATTTCTTTCATAGGTATTATGATTCAAAAGTTACCAAGTAGTAAGGGATTTTCATCTCGCTTTTTACATCTATGAGATAAATTTTATATTCACCACTTACTTATTTTTTGTTGTGTATCTACTTCCATTTTGATATATTATGCAATTAATAATTTTATCTTAATGGTATTTAAATGATTAATTTTATGATTATTAGTTTTCAAATTCAGATGTTACCATATTTGTAAGGGATTTATGAACTCAATTTTCATTCATTGGGTTAAACGTCAATATCATTGCTTATGTTATTCCATGAATATGTGTGAAATGAACTTTGATTGTATTATTATGTATTTAAACTTTTATTTTTTGGATTTAAATTTGTCACACATAATTATTTCATTGATTTATTCTCACTTCAATGACACAATATTTTTCATGGGTTTTCTCGTATCAATTTTATTTATGTGTGATATATTCCATATTAAACATTTATTTTTGTTGAGTGGTGTATATAATTACTATTAATTCTTTTTATTATTCTTATCCTTAAATATATGGGGTTTTACATATCCTTTTTATGATATCTTTTTCAAGGGTTGTACGGTTTAAAAGTTATCAAATCTGTAATGGATTTTTGTCTCAATTTTTCTTCTTTGAGATGTTTGTTATATTATACAACTATATTATTTTATGAGGTGTATATACTTATCCTTTGGCAAGTTATATCAAGAATATCCTTATTATCATGGTATCCTATGTTTCCTTTAATGTTATTCATTCATGGGGCTTATTATTTAAATGTTTCAAGGTGGTATGGGGCACTTTCAAAATGTTTAAAGGTTGTTTTCCACATGATTGTTTTTAAATATATTTTAATGGTATTTACATTTATAAATGTAAAAGACCCTTGTTTTTACTTATCCTCCACTTGGGATAATTTGTATTGATACCATCCTGATTATTTTAGGGATGGATTAAGTTTATTTTCAAAGATATTGTTATGTAAGCCATTTAATTTCTATGGGTTACTCATGTTTTAAAGACATTGTTATTGAACTCATTTCATTTACACGGGTTATTTATGTCTCAATGAGATTTTTCTAGAACCCATTTATTTTCGATGGGTTAATCATATTCTAAATATATTTTTATGGTAACCATTTCTTTTCCATGGGTTAATAATGTATTAAAGAGATTGTTATTGAACCCATTTTCCCCTTGGTTAATCATGTTTCAAATAGATTTTTATTGAAACCATTTCATTTACATGGGTTATTCATGTTTCAAAGATATTATTATGGAAACCATTTCATTTCTATGGGTTAATAATATTTCAAAGATATTATTATAGAGCCCATTTCTTTTCCATGAGTTAATCATATTTAAATGATATTTTTATTGAAACTATTTATTTTCCATGGGTTAATAATGTTTCAAGAGATTTTTTTGGAACCCAATTCCTTTTCATGGGTTAATCATGTTCTGATAAGAATAAGTGTCATTTCAATGAGTTTTTATGAATTCTATATGTATTCGGTTCTTAGACATTGTAAATTATTGATGGACCCAGATAGCCATTGGTGAGCCCATTATAGGTCATACTATGGGTGCA
Source organism: Viscum album (assembly GCA_963277665.1). Lineage (NCBI taxonomy): Eukaryota > Viridiplantae > Streptophyta > Magnoliopsida > Santalales > Viscaceae > Viscum > Viscum album. The sequence continues at coordinate 111,037,564 of OY728139.1, read as the reverse complement.
ACCAGATAACACTCTAATACATTGGGTGATGGTTATATTTTCTAGATAATTATATTATAAGTTGGCTGTATTTTTATTACAAATTTTAAGGGTTTTTATGGGTTCTATAAGGGTTTAATGAGTTGATGTTCCAGGATACCAATATGTTCTCTTTATGATTTTTCTGGGTTCACAATGTTTATAATGATTGAGATTGATATCACATGACTCATTATTATTGATTCTAATGACTCTTTCATTCTCTATTTTTTCCTGTTTCATGATATATTTATTTATGGGTATGAATATTCATATGTTATACACATTAATTTTTACTATATAATCATACCCTTATACTCTTATTATGTCCACTGAAGATATTCATTTGTTAATGCCTATTTTTCCCTTACTGAGCATCTGAAATCACCCACATTTTGTTTCCTTTTACCTAGGTTTTAAGTAAATTATGTTGAATGAGTTATTTAAAGAAGGTATTTTATATGGATGATAATAATATATTAATGTGATTAAGAAAATAGAGGTTATGTGGGAGAAATTATTTTTTAAAGTCTTCTATATTGTTTATGAAAGAGATTTTCCTATTTCTATAAAACATTAACCCAAAAGGTCATATAGAATGTATGTTATCCATGTTTTTCTTTTGATGTTGTAAATTTTAGAGGAAATATGGGTCACAATTATCAGATCAAAGTCAGAAATGTGATGTTTTGGATTTCAGCATAGGATCTGTATCTGTGGGTTCTGGGCTGTTATAGTTGTTATTAATGGTTGGTTTAGATATATTTGGAAATTTTGTTGTTTTCATATGAGGTTATCTTAAGATTTATAGATATCGTCATAGGACCATAAGATTAAGGTTTATCAGAATTTAAAATTCTTAAGACTCCCCACTTAATGTTTTTAAGTTGTAAATTTTTTGAGGTTATCAATGATGTTTTTGGAGATTTTTTTTTTGGTTTGAGATATTTGTAACCCCTAGGATAAAAATGAATTTTTTATAGGGAGGATTTAGTTTTCAAGATTAATGAAAAGGGGGATAACCCACATGCAGGGTGATGACTTATTGAATCAAGCTAGGTGGTGATTCTTAAACCCATGACCGAAGGACGATAAGGTTTTCACACACTACCACTATCCTTCACGATGTCCTGGTTAGTATTAAATTATTTTTACAAGTAATTACGATGTTTATTATAGAAACATATTTTAATTTTACTTAAATAATAATGGTTGATTTTTTTGGAAGAATATATTATCAAATCCTTCTAATATATAGGTTTCAAACTTAGTCAAGAAATGTTTGAATAATTTTCTGGATAGTTATTTATAGAATAATTTAGTTTGAAATTTGGGTATTATTATTTAATTTTTTGGATTAGTGTATCATTTTATGGTATACTAATTTTGGGAATTATCTAACCATGTGATAACCATTTTGGTTTTAGTTTATGTTTAAATACATGTAGAATCGATTTACTATACCTTTTATGGGTATGTACTATTTAAAAGTTTATTTTAGTGCTTTAGGAATTAAAAAATCATCTTGAATAATCATTATTTGGAGAAATTGATGAGATTTTGGTGGAAATTGATTAAATGATGAAACTATACTCATCAAGTAAGTATATTTACTTTTTTATTTTCTCTTTTTCTAAATGGTAATAGAGTTATTTAACTCTAATAAAAGGATCTTGAAACAAAAGTATTATCATAGAACCTTAAATTTTGATGTAATGGTGGTCTTTTAGATCATCATAGATTTAGTATTTTGAGGCCCTTAACTTTTCATTGATCAATCACTTGTTTATTATTAATGACCTCAATCACTCTCTATAATTATTTATTCTTTCCCCCTATTCCCACAAATGTCCCCCCTATGTGCAATCCTAGTTATGTGTAACTTTTGGTGACCTTTATGTTTCCCACCTTCCATTCTTAGAGGATGTTTTATTAACTCTTTTAATGATGTGGATTTCAATAAAGGGATTCTAAAAGTGTTAATACTATCATATCCAAGATGAATTGCGAGGGAAAATTCCTTTAAGGGGGGGGGGTACGATATAACATTCCAAAATTTTATGAAATATCGTCATTAAATTAATATAAATTATTTAATATATTACATTACAAAAAATATATAGTTTATCTAGAATCACACGTAACACCAAGTTTATTATGTGTTTGACACAACATCAAGTTCCCTCAATGACTTATGTTACACACAAGCCTGAGTCTTACTGGAAAAAAATATTTTATTAAATTTATTTATTTAACATAATATTTTTCACCTAGCCCTTAAAATAGAAGAAATGAATATGATTAATTTAATTATAAAAACATAGTTTAAAAGTGTTTGTAAAATTAATTCATTGGTTACCAATTAATTAGAAATGAAAATAAATTCAGATTGAATATAAAAGATATGTTTTTATGAAAATTATTTTATGAATAAAATCATGTTTTATCTTAATAAATTAAGTTAATAAATATTAGTGAATGATATCAATTAAATTTTTATGCTATATATTTATTAAAATTCATTAAATTAATCCAATAATATTAAGAGTCATAAGATAAGAATAAATCAAAATTTAATCATAAAAGGGGTGTATTTGCATATATATATTTTATAAAAACCCTAGATGAATTATAAAACGTATTCTCTTCCTAGCATATCCCATTCTCCTATAGTTGTACCAGTCCCCAAGTCCCAAATGATAAACAAAAACCTACTAGGTAAAACTGGCCTCCCCATATTGCCCTGTACTATCGAGGTGTTAAATCACAGGGTGTGAAATTACCTCGGCCGAAACTTACAACCAGTGGGAATCAATCACTGGAATTGATGGACAAAACCCAAAAATCTAAACAATAGGCCACATCATGGGGGAAAATATGGTTATAATTATTCCTTTTTAACCTAAGTAAACCTTCTATTCTCATGGATGGATCCACACATCTTGGTAATTAATGTCCCCCAACAATCCCCCAATACTGGTGGGTCTTGGTGTGTCACTCAGTTCCTCCTACAAGTTTTATGGGGAAATTAGGGTAACATTATTAAATCATAGGTGTGAATCGAAGAGAAATTGAACTTGAAACCTCAGGCGTTGACTCAATCACCATTTCCACTCCTCTCCCTCCCCTGGGAAAAAACATGGTTGTAAACCTACCCTTTTAACCCAAGAAAACTTTCTATTACCATGGGATGAACCACCAATCTTGGTAGTTCATGTTCCCCATCTATCCAATGACACTAGTGGGACCTGACGAGTTGGAAAGTTCCTCCAACATGGTGTATGGGTAAATTGGAGAAACATCATTAAATAATTAGTGTGAAGCTAAGAGGAATCTGACCCAGAACCTTAGTCTTCAACTACAGTACCACTGCCACTCCTCTCCGGCTCCTGGGAAGAAATGTATTTGTAAAGTTTCCATTTTAACTTAAATAAATCTTCATTTCACAAGGGTGAATCCACCAATCTGGGTAGTTCATGTCCCTAGATATCCCCGGACACTGGTGGGTCATGGGGGTTTAACTAGTTCCTCCTACAGGGTGTACATGGAAATTGGTGAAACACCATTAAAGCATAGAAGTGAAGCTAAGAGGAATCAAACATGGAACCTCAAGCTTTGAATCCAGGACCACTTTCCCTCACCTCCATCCCCTGGGAAAAAACGTGGTTGTTAACCTACACTTTTATCCTATGGATACCTTCACTTCCTATGGGTGGATCCACAAATCTATGTAATTCATGTGTCTTAACTATCCCCTAGAATTGTTGGGTCTCGTGGGGTTGGACTATTCCTCCTAAATGGTGTATGGAGAAATTAGAGAAACATCATTAAAATATAGGAATTAAGCTAGGTAGAGTCAAACCTAAAACCCAAGGCTTCAACTCCAATGCATCTGCCACTCCCCTCTCACCTTGGGGGGAAACATGGTTGTAAAAATTCCATTTAAACCAAGGAAACCTTAACTTACCATGGGTGGATCAAACAATACAAGTAGTTCATGTTCCCCAGATATCCCCCAGCATTGGTGGGTCCTGGGGGGTAGACCAGTTCCTCTTATAGTGTGTATGAGGAAGTTGGAGCAACATGATTAAAGCATAGGTGTAATATCCCATGTATTTATAGAATAATACTTTTTCATACCTATTAATATTTATAAATTAGATATTATTTTTACTTAGGACTATATGATTTTTCCAATAACATACCCAACATGCAATAACAGGTTTCTTCGAAATATTACATTGCACACAAAATATAGGTATAACAAAAATAATACAATATTAATATTATTATTTTAAATGTTAGTTAGCAACAAGCTGTTTTATTGGAAAGAACAAATAAAAATAACTATATTATGTTTACAGGTGTTTTTAAATGTTTTTACATTCAGAAAATAATTTTTTCAAGACTTAAAATGAGAATATATTCAATTTTAATCATAAAATACTCAAATATTTTTTAAAGATAGTTTTATCGCCTTTTTATGGCAACCCCTTTTTAAATATAGTTTTAATCACTTTTATATGTTCTATTTTAAAAAATAAACTTTTTTATTTGGAAGAGGGACATCAAAAGTTACCTTGGTTGAAAGTTTGTTATTTTTCTGATAAAATTCATATTTTAATGAATAGCAAAAAATACATCATTTTAATTCAAAAATACATTTTTATCTAATTTATTTATATAGTTAGGTTATCCTTTCAATTGGTGTTAAAGTGTAATTGAATTTTGTTTATATAATTTAATTCATTATTCTTCATTTTAAGTAATTTCATATTGAAATTTTATATAAACACATGTTAATCTTTTTGATGGTTTTTACTTTGCAAAAAACTCGTTTTCTCATTTTCACAACATGAATAAATATTAACTTAATTACTGAAAATAATGTGTTTTGAATTTTTAAAAATAGATTCCATATTTTTAATCAAAATTTACAAATTATATAAATAAGTCCCTTTTATTTTTGGATGTTATGAATAACAATTTTGGTAATTTTTATTTACCACAGCTAATGCTAAATCATATAAATTATGGTAACAAACAATATGATAAGGAAAAAAAACTACCCTAACACCTTTAAGAATCATATGGGATGAATAAAACTTGAACCATATATCCAAATGATCAAAATTGATTCATTTAATGGACTTTGTTCCATGAAAGTGATATACTTATTTTTAAAACAAAAGAAATTCACAACATGTCACTCTCTTATCTCTTATAAGTACACCAATTTTAATTCAGTGATAAACTTGATGAAACTATGAAAAGAAATAGTATACAAAAATTTAATGAAATTATATACATCATTTAAATTTATTTATAAATTTTAGAGATTAAAAATTACCATAAATATAGACACAACAATGATATAATAAATATTTTATTAAGAGAAATAACAAATAAATTATATTATAAATATTAAAATAAATATTATATGGAATAATTTTTTTCATACATGATTTTTATAGGTGAATATGAAATTATATAAGACTATTAATTTTTTGACGATGTTATCACTATGTTTATATTTGATTTAAATTCAATAAATTGAATAGTGTAATAATTGACATAATTGATGTTTTATAAAAATAGTTATTTATTAAATTATTTAAAAATACTAAAAATATTTTAAATTTAAAAAGTGACTATGATAAGGTAGAAAGTTCATTAAGTTTCCAATTATAGTAAATTCACCCCATTTAAGTAAAATTTAATGTCTCTTAATAATTGAAATTTTGTTACCACAATTAAATTTAAAAGAGAATAATTAAGGGTAAACTGAAAAGATAAAGTTTAAAATACAATTATTACATGTTTAAAAATTATTGGTTGAGATTATTTCGACCTATAATCATATTATCTCAGACATGTATCAATTTATATTCATTTTTATTAAAAAATTAATTTTTATTAATTTAATATTTTAATAATTCCAAGGGTGACCCTCCCCTCTCCTATAGAAAGGTACCCTCTCTTCTCTAATACTCACACTTCCAAACATTTTTGGTTCATTGTATACCTAACCAAGCCCCTTCCTAGAGACCCTCCCCATTTTCTTGAGGCCTTATTTTAGGCATAATACACTTATTTGAGGTGTTAAGTTGTTCTTCAAGGGTGATTAATCGAAGAGTTATAGTTTTCTTCAATTTTATTTCTTCTTCTACTTCCTTAAAGTCTCATACAACCATGATGAGATAATAAATATAGTATCATCAATATAATTAGATGTTATTATGTCAATATCATCACCTAAATTCATCTCTACTTCCATCAAATGGGAAAATAATTAATCGTTCTTGCGTACGCTTGACTTATCACCTCCACGAACCGATTTAGTTCGTTTTCAATTAAAGTATATAAAAATCAGTTATAATGATTGAATTAATATTCATATGTGATATTCATGAAATATTTATCATTTTAAAATAATAATATTTCAATTGTGTTATTACATTCCATGCACATAAAAATAATAATGTCGTTTGTATGTACGTGTGAATTATCACCTTCACAAAGCGAGGTGAATCATTTTTATTCACCACATCACCTATATGATATAAATAAGTATATTTAAATGATTATTATGATTTTAATAATATTATGATAATTTTGGAAAGATAATATAATAATTAACTTATTTCCATAATGATCAATTAAAAATGAAAATGTTACTCATGTGTTCGTACAACCTACTGTCTCCATGAATACATCATTGTTCATTTTTCATAACCATAATTAATAGTTTTATTTAAAAAGTTTGATTAATATATTAATGTGATGATTATTTATTGAATAATATTCTTGAGATGATGGACTTATGACCACATGGAATATTGACATCAAAACCATGTTTATTTTTTACTCAAGTACCGAATATCGACAAAATGTCTGATATGAACTTAAATAATTGTGTAATTTTTATAACATGGCAATAAGTGATATAAAAGGGACAATAAACTTGAAAAAAGTTCTCAATAAAGTATATGTTAAACTATATTTATTATACATGAATATAACAATTGTATGAGACGAGTCAGACTGAAGGTAAGGGACTTCGTATTAATCTCCTTTCATTGAGACATATTTTGATAATATACACCATTTTATTTTATGTGGTGTATAATAAAACCCTCTGAATTTTAATTTCATTCAAATGTTTTCAAATGGAAAATTTTTCTATGAATTATTTTAATAAATAAAAAAAGGAATGTTTTTTAACATACACATTGACAATGACCTTTTCACCACCATGACTATTATTTGGTATTTGGATTAATCTAAAAGCCATAATGTTTTTTTAAAAGAAAATTAAATACCATATTCTATTTTTAGGTATTTTGGTATTGAAAATGGTTTTTATAATGGATTTATTATATCAATATCTTGAAATGATATCTTATGATTTCAATGTGGAAATGATATTTTTTCTTTATTAATGGTTTGTGTGTTATGATTATTTTATGGTTCTTAAGGATTAGTTATTTATATGGATGGTTCTGTGGTAAAATGAGGGTGGGTGAGCCTGTCATAACTCTCCAATGCATTATTTAATGAGAAGGAGTTAAATAATTAGGTTTCTCCTAAGAGATTTATGGATTATACTATAATGGGTATTCCAAACGTAACCATGAAAGTTACTACCTATGTAGTTGTGAAAGGTACAATGAAAGTATGATATGGATGACACAAGTTACCTTTATGATTTTGGGTTGATATAAAATTTTTATGATTCTTATGAATTCATGGATTTATAAATATTCATGGACTAACGTTTTCTTTCCTTATTTTATCCCTTATTGAGTTTTTATGCTCATCCCTAGTTTTTAAAATTCTTTCATAGAGTATAAGGATGAGTGAGAGAAATGAAGAAGTAAGGATATTTTTTATCAAGAAAATAAATCAGGTTTTCTTTATAAAAGGGTTTCCTTTGGTGGGAAAAATGGATACTATTTTGATAGTATCCTATTGTTTGATTATGGTATGATATATATTAATAATGTCCTAATTTTCTAAAAGTCAAAACCTAAAAATATCCTCAATGTGAATTCTTTACTTAAATATAGAATATGTAATGTTTAAGGATTGGGCCTTATAGTTGTTATCAGAGACCGATTTAGATAAATATAAGGGTTATGCTATTGCTAATATAATATCCATAAATTAATTTTACTTTATGGTCAAATTTAAATTATATAGAATTTAAAGATCACTATATTGCTTCTTCTAAGATATATATGTTAAGAATGTTTTTCCACATTGGAAACCGGGCAGCTGTGCTGGGAAAAAATATAGAGGAAAATAACCTTCCAAATCATCAACATAAGTTGGTCAGAATCAGAACTGAACAGTTTTTTATAGTGATGAAACAGTTGACCCATGTTATAAATTGCAGTGGTATCCATGAATGATATCAGCCAGATCAACCATAAAAGAACATGTCAGTGGTGGATCATTTCATGAGGTCACATACTCCATAATTCAGAGGATTATCTGACCCTGTGCTAGCGAATATTAGATTAAATCCTTTGAAAATATTTTTGATGTCAGGGGGAGTTTATAAAATGAAAAGGTTAGTCTTTCTATTTACCTTTATGAAGGTGAAGTTGACCAGTGGTGGTAGATGGTTAATAATATCAGGAATAGTGGGGAGATTGGTGCTCTTGATTAGGATCAATTCAAAGGTATGTTTCTTGAGAAATATTTTCCTAAGGTGGTTCGACTTATGATGGAAAAACAATTATTGGAATCGAGGTAGGAGGATGACTCAGTGGATGCTTATGAATAAAAATTCACTATATTGGCAAGGTATCCTCCAAATTTCATATAAGATCTTGATAGTAAAATTAATCATTTTTTTCTTAAAATTAAAACCAAAGTATCGATGGGAATTCACTTCTCGTGAGTTCAAAAGTTATGAAAAACTTGTTGAATGTGCAGAGAATGTGGAAATAGAGTTTTTTGATGATCACATGTTCTTTTAAAACAAGTATAATAAGAGGTAAAGATGGTAGAACAAAGGGAAAAATTATTCAAAAAGGTATAATTGTTAGAAAATTATTTTTATGATTTGTAAAAATTATGGTAAAAATCACACTAGAGAATTCCTTTTGAATTCTATTAAGTGATTCCGACGTGGTAAAATTGGGAATAAGGCTTGTAATTGCACTGAAAAAGATAATGGTAAGGCAAAATCCAATATACATTCAATGAAATGTTTTAATTTTAATGAGATGGATCAGTATGAAAATGAGTGTTCGATGTAGAATTTGAATGATGGGAAGAATCCAAACTATAAATAGAAAGGTGTGGTGAAATACTATACAGATACTTCAATAGATGTTGGGACATCAAATGAAGTGGTATCTGGTACATTTTTTGTTTATTTAGATTATGAAAATGTGTTTTGGGATTATGGTTCTACACATTCTTTCATTTCTGAGATATTTTTGGTCAATTGGGATATCCATCTCAAGAAATGAATCCATAACTTGTGGTAAAAACACATGGGGTAAATTTTGAGAGAAAAAGAAATTATAATAGTCTTCCTTTAATTGTCTTTGGAAAGAATCTACCAAAAAACCTTATTGTTTTTCCTCTAGTAGAGTTTGAATTTATTCTGGGTATGGATTGGCTTTATATTTACCATGCTAAGATTGACTATAGAACTAAAGAAGTTGATTTTAAGAAAGACTTAAATTTTTTGTACAAGAATGAACCCTTACCATTGATAACATATTAGAAAGATGAGAAACTAGTAAAATATAGAAATAAATGTCACCTTGTACATATTTTTGAAAATAAAGGAACTGTTCAGATTAATGATGTGGTAGTGGTAAATGAGTATCTTGATGTTCTTATTTATTATTTTCCTAGTATTATACCTAATAGATAATTTGAAGTTACTATTGACTTAGTTCCTAATGCTAATCCAATTTCAAAACCCCCATATCTAATGGCTCAAATTGAATTTTTAGAGTTAAAGAAGCAATTGTAGGATTTATTAGATAATGGTTTCATTCGACCTATCAAATCACCATGGGGTGATTCTATATTTTTTGTTAAAAAGAAATATGGTTCAATGAGACATTGCATTTATTATAGAGCCTTGAATAATATCACTATTAAAAAAATATCCTTTTCCTCATATCGATGATTTGTTTGATCAGCTCCAGGGAGCTCAATATTTTTCGAAGGTTGACTTGAGGTCGGGGTACCATCGGTGGAAAATAAAGGAAGTAGACATTCTAAAGAACATGTTTCATACTAAATATGGCCATTATGAATTTGTAGTTATTCCATTTGGGTTAACTAACGAACCTACTATATTCATGGATATTATGAATAAAATATTCCATGAGTTCTTGGATAATATTATGGTCGTGTTTATTGATGATATTTTAGTATTTTCAAAAAGTCAAGATGAGCATGAAATTCATTTAAGGGTTGTCTTGAAAACCTAAAAAAAATGGTATGGTAAATTCATCAAGTGTGAGTTTTGGTTACAAAAAATTTCATTCCTTGGTCACATTGTTTCTAAAGATTGAATAATTATTGATCATAGTAAAACAAAAGTTGTTGAATAATGACCAAAACCCACAAATATAACTGAGATTCACAGTTTTTTGGTTTAGAAGGTTATTACCAGAGTTTTGTTGAAACTGTTTCATGGTTATATATCCCACTAACTAAATTAACTTGAAAAAGGTGTTAAGTTCATCTAGACAAAATAATGTGATGAATGTTTTCAGAAATTTAAAAGAAGATTGGTGAATACTCCATGTTTGACACTACTTTCGAGAAATGGTGAATTTGTTATCTACAATGATGATTCTTTGAAGAGAATTTGATGTTTCCTAATGAATAATGATCAGGTAATTTCTTATGATTCATGTTAGTTGAAAACTCATGAGTTAAATTACCCAATAAATGATTTGGAATTAGCTACTGTTGTTTTTTCTTTAAAAATTTGGATGTATAATCTGTATGGAGTAAAATACGAAATATATAAAGACCAAAAAATTTTAAAGTATATATTTACTCATAAATAATTTAACATCAAATAGAGAATATGGCTATAATTAATCAATGATTATGATTGCATGATTCATTACCATCCTGGAAAAGCAGTCAAAGTGAATGATTCTTTGATTTGGAAAAGTAATGTCACATTACCATGTTATGTTTGGAACATGACCCTTTGATTAATGATTTGATGAAATTAGGCATAGAAGTTATTGGTGCAGGAAATTCCTCTATTTTGTTTTAGGTTTCAGTGCAATTTTCTCTATCAGATAGAATTATGAAAGTACAAAAGGAAGATAGTGAGTTGAAGAAAAATGTAGAGTTGGTTCAGAAGGGTAAGTTTCCTAAATTTAACATTAATAAAGATTGTTTTTTGAGGTTTGTAAAGAGATTATGTGTGCCTTGCGATTCATAGTTGAAGAAACAATTTTATTTGAATCTCATAGTTCTCTGTTTTTAGTTTATCCTAATAGTACTAATATGTACAAAAATTTTCAGGAGTATTACTGGTTGGATGGAATGAAAAGAGATACTGCTGACTTTACTATGAAGTTTTTGACTTTTAAATAGGTTAAAGCAGAGAGGAAGTTACCATAATGAATTATTTAACCTTTTCTTGTACTATAGTAGAAAATAAATAATATATCCATGAATTTTTGTAGTGGGATTACCAAATATTTATATAGGTAACAATTCCATTTAAGTTATTGTTGATAGATTGACTAAATATTTTCATTTTCTTCCTATTCAAGATACATTGTCTCTAGATAAAATTTATTGGTTGTATCTTAAAGAGATAGTCAGGTTACATGGGTTTACCCTCTATATTGTATCTGATTATGATTCCAGTTTCACTGATAACTTTTAGAAATTCCTTCAGTAGTCATTGGGAAGTGAATTAAAATTCAGTATATCTTTTCATCTTCAATCAGATGGGCAATCAAAATGAAAAATTCAGTCCTTGGAGGATATACTATATTCTTGTTCAATAGATTATCAGGGAAGTTGGTATCAATATATTTATTTGTTTGAGTTTTCTTATAATAAATATTTTCATTCCAGTATATAGATGGCACCATTTGAGGAATTATATGGAAAGCGGTGCCAAACTATAGATTTTTGGGATGAAGTAAGTGAAAGGAAGTTGATGAGACCAGAATTGGTAGAAGAGATGGCAGAAAAATTTCAGTTGATTCAGAAACACATGAGAAAATCTTAGAGAAGGTAGAAAAGTTATGCGGATAACTAGAGGAAGGATCTTTCTTTCAAGGTAGGTGATCATATCTTTCTCAATGTTTCACCGTGGAAAAATGTGGTGTGTTTTGGTAATAATGGAAAGTTGAGTCTGTGGTTCATTGGACCATATGAAGTCTTGGATAAAGCTAGATCAGTTGCCTATATAGTGGATTTTTTCCATTTTTATCCTAGGTACACAATGGTTTTCATGTTTTAATGTTGAGAAAGTATTTCTCAGATCTATCTCATGTTTTGAGTCTAGAAGTAGTTCGGTTGGAATAAAGTCTTTCTTATGAAGAACAAACCATCCAAATTTTTGACCATAAAGAGAAAGTGTTTTAGAATAAGGTGATTCATAAAGTTAAGTTTATATAGAAAAACCTTATGGTTTAAGAGTCAACATGGGAGTCTAAAAATTATATGAGGGATAAATACCCCCACTTATTTGAGAAGTAAATAAAATTACGGGGTCACAATCTCAAAAAAGGGGAAGGATGTAACATCCAATATATTTATAGAACAATACCTTTTCATATATAATAATATTTATGAATTAGATATTAATTTTACTTAAAAGGGTATGCTTTGTATTATATCATACCCAACATGCAACAACGAGTTTCTCTAAAATCTTACGTTTCACACAAAACTGAGTTATATAAAAAAATAATACATTATTAATATTATTATTTTAAATGGTAGTTAATTCCTAGTTGTTGTATTGTCGGGAATGAAAATAACTAACTATATTATTTTTACACATGTTTTTAAATGTTTTTACATTCATCAAATAAATTTTAGAGGCTTAAAATGGGAATGAATCTGATTTTAAGCATAAAATACTCTAATATTTTTAAAAGGCTGTTTTACTGCCTTTTGATGGAGAACACTTCATCAATATAGTTTTTTTCACTTTTATATGTAATACTTGACAAAATGAACTTCTTATTTGGAAGAGGAACATAAAAATTTACCTTGGTTGAAATTTTGGTATTTTTCTGATAAAATTCATATTTTAAAGAATAGTTAAAAATGATGTATTTTAATTCAAAACTGCATTTTTGCCTAATTTATTTAAATATTTAGGTTATCCTTTTAATTGATGTTAAAGTTTAATTGGATTTAATATTTATAAGTTAATATAGTATTGGTTATTGTAAGTAATTTATTTTGAAATTTGATATAAACACATGTCGATCTTTTGATGTTTTTTACTTTAAAAAAATCGTTTTCTCGTTTTGACAACAAAAATTAATTTTAAATTAATTATTGAAAATTATATGTTTTAAATTTTGAAAAATAGATTCAGTATTTGGAATATGAAGATCTAAATTATATAAATAGGTCCCTTTTATTTTTGGACATAATAAATAGTAACTTTGGTAATTTTTATTTACCATAGTTAATGGTAAATCAGGTAAATTATGGTAAAAAACAATATGATAGGGACACAAAAATTATCATAACACCTAAAACAATTCCATTAGATGAATAAAGGTCGATTCTTATCACCTAAGGATAAAAATTGATTCATTTAATTGACTTTTTTTCTACAAATTGATATAATTATTATTAAAACAAAAGAAAGTGACAACATGTCACTCTTTTATCTCTTATAAGTATAATAATATTAATATAATGGTAAAATAGATGAAACTATGAACCAAAATAGTGTCAAAAAATATAATGAAATTATTTATATCATGTTAATTTATTTATAATTTTTAGAGATTAAATAATTAGTATAAATATTGACACAATAATGATACAATTATTATTTTATTAAGAGAAATATCAAATAAATGATATTATAAATATTAAAATAAATATTATATGAAATAATTTATGCCATACACAATTTTTCTAGGTATATATGACATTATAGAAGACTATTACTGGATTTGGTTTAAGTTATTTATCTATTTAGATTTTATTTAAATTCAATAAAATAAATAGTGTAGAAATTGACATAATTGATTTTTTTATAAAAATAGTAATTTATTAAACTGTTTAAAAATAATAAAAATATTTTAAAATTTAAAAGTGATTATGATAAGGTCTAAAATTTATTTAATTATCCAATATAGGAAAATTATCCCATATAATTAAAATTTAAAGTCTATTAATATTTAAAATATTGTTACCAAAATTAAAATTAAAAGAGAATAATTAATGGTAAACCGAAAAGATAAGGTTTAAAATAAAATCCTTACAGAGTTTTGCCTCTGAGAGGAATGACTCCCAGACCACGGTGGCTAGGGTTTCTCTGAGTTTTGGTTTCCCCTCTTCCCCCCTTCGGCCAGGCTTTTCTCGTGATTTCTGCATCTAGTTTCGGTCTGGTGTGGGCGTTGTTGTGCCTCATGCGTTCGTCCCGACATTCTTCATCCCCAGTGTCGACATCTTTAGCTTTGGTGGTGCGGCTTGGATCTCATCTAGCATGACGGCGGTGCAACGGTGTGCTCGGCATGGTTCGGTGCGACTGGATCTCTTCTGGCGTGACAGTGGTGCGACGGTGTGGCGTGGCTCGCCCCTCTCCGATGACGATGTGGTTCGGTGTGCGATCGGCTTCGCAGCTTAGTTTCTTCATTCGGGTTTGTCGGGTGCCAGGGTTTCTCAAGGGTTTGGTCAAATTCTTCAGGTGGCCTGGGATTCCTGGATCATCTGGCGCGATCAGGTGTGGGTCTCTGGTTATATGTGAAGCACTTTGAAGGGGGGAGGTATTGGGTCATGACTTCTCTAGATTTTGCAGTTTTTCTTTGGTATGGTGTGTTTGTTTTGCTGTGATTTGTTCTATATGGATAGATCTAGTATTTCTTGTTCTAGTTCGATCTCGCTGGCCCTTATCTGCCTTTTCCTACTACCATTCTCACTACTGTGAGGTTTCAGAATCTAGTAAGGGTACATTTTTGGTTCTGATTGGAGCAGACTCATGCCCATAGTGGTCCTTTTGTTTCAAGATGACCATGATCCCCTCATTGGTGGTTCCCCCTTGGAGCAGAGTTGGGTTACCCAGTCCTAGGTGATGATGGTCTAATCTCAGGCCTCTTGGTTTGCCTTCCGGGCTTATGTGACTATGGTGGCTGGGGGAGTTTAGGAGGGAAGCGATGTTGGTCCAGGATGACCCTTGATGGTGGTGCTTGAAATGGCCATTTTAGAAGGGAGAATGGTTTTTTATTGCGAGGTCTGTTGGTATGGTGATGCACCTGGAATAGACCTATGGATCAGGCCCAAGAAGGGGTTTTCTAGAGCTGTTCTTCATTGTTGCAGTGTTTTTCGGATTTGGTTGTTGAGAGGGTATGACGACAGTCATCAGACCGGGCATGTGCTTTGACACAGGACACTTGCTTACTATCAAGCCTTGCAACGGTGAAGTGCTTTTCCATGTTCATATATTGGGGAGGTCTAGCTTCATGTGTCAGTTTGGTTTGTCTCGCTAGACCTTCATCTTGTGAATGTTTTAAGTCAATGATGTCTTGGGTCCCCCCCTTCTTCCCTTAAAAGGGGGGTTTATGTTTTTGTTGAAACAATAAAAAATATAAGGCCTTCAGGCCGTTGGATGGTAAATAAAATCCTTACATTTCTAAAAATTATTTTATGAGATAATTTAGACCTATAAT
The DNA here is from genome assembly GCA_963277665.1 of Viscum album. NCBI lineage: Eukaryota > Viridiplantae > Streptophyta > Magnoliopsida > Santalales > Viscaceae > Viscum > Viscum album. Next base: position 111,021,665 of record OY728139.1, on the reverse strand, counting down.
CATATTATATTTGACATATCTTAATTTGGATCCATTTTGATTCAAAAAGTTATTTTTATTAATTTAATATTATAATAATTCCTAGGGCGCCCATCCCCTCTACAATAAAAAAGGTACATTTTATTCTCTAATACTTACACTTAAAAATCCTTTTTTTGGCCAATATATATCCAAAACCCTTCTTAGAAACCCTAAACACGTTCTTGAGTCCTTTTTTAGTAATAATACAATCCTATGAGGTGTTAAGGTGTTCTTGAAAGGTGATCAACTGAGGATGAGGTATCGTTTTCATTAAGTATTTCAATTTTATTTCTTCTTCCACTTCCATCAAGTATCCTCCAACCATGATGAGATAATAACTACAGTATCCTCAATATACTAATATGTTATAATGTTAATATCAACACCTAAATATATCTATACTTCCATCAAATTATAAATGAATTAATCGTTCGTGCATACATGTGGATTATCACCTCCACGAATTGATTTAGTTCATTTTCCATTACATTCTATCAAGATCCGTTATAATGATGAAATTAATATTCATATGTGTTATTCATGATGAATTTAAAATTTTAAAATAATAAAATTTCAATTATGTTATTAAATTTTATTCACATAAAAACAATAACGTCATTCATGCGTACGTGTGAACTATCACCTCCATGAACTGATGTGAATCATTTTTATTCACCACATCACTTTTATGATATATATAAATATATTTAAATTATTATTATTAATATAATAAAATTATTATCATTCTATAAAGATAAAATAACAATTACATTATTTCTATAATGATTAAAGAAAAATGAAAATGGTACTCATGCGTACGTACGACCCACTGTCTCCATGAATATAACGTTGTACATTTTTCATAACCATAATTAATATTTTGATTTAAAAAGTATGATTAATATATAAAAGTTATTATTATGTCTTGAATACTATTATGGTGATTATGGACTTATGACCACATTCACTAGTGACATCAAAACCATGTTCATTTGTGACTCATGTACCGAATATCGACAAAACTTCCTATATGAACTTAAATAATTATATAATTTTTATAAATTGGTAATAAGTAATATAAAAGGAATAATAAACTCGAAAAAGGATCTAAATAAAATATAAATTAACCTAATTTTATTATTCTAGAATATAATGATTTTAAATGATGAGTCAGACTGATGGTAAGGGACTTTGTCTCAATCTCCTTTCATTGAGGCACATTTTGAAAATATACATAACTTTATTTGAGATGGTGTATAATAAAGCCCTTTTACTTTTAATTTAATTCAAATATTTTCAAAATTAATATTTTTCTATAAATATCTTCACTAAATGAAAAAAGGAATGTTTTTTAACATACGTGGTGACCACGACCTTTTCGCTAATGTGACCATTATTTGGTATTTGGATTTCCCAACAAGCCATAATATTTTTTAAAAGAAAATTAAACAACATATTGCATTTTTATATATTTTGGTATTGAAAATGGTTTTGAGAATGGAGTTATTATATCTATATCTTTAAATGATATCTTAGGATTGCAATTTGGAAATGTTATTTTTTCTTTATGCATGGTTTATGTGTTTTGATTATGTTATGGTTATTGGGAATTGATTATGTATATGGGTGGTTCCATGATAAAGAAAGGGTGGGTGAGCCTGTGATAGCTCTCCAATGCATTGGGTAATGATACAGAGTTAGACTATAAAGTTTCTCCTAAAGGATTTAGGGAATATACTATGATGGGTATTCCAAACATAAATGTGAAGGTTAATCCCTATGTACCTGTGAAAGCTACAATGTAAGTATGATATGGATGCCAAAAGTTACCTTTATGATTTATGATTTTTATGAATTTTTCATTATTATTATGAATTCATGGGTTTATAAATATTCATGGACTAACATTTATTTCCTTATTTTATCCCTTACTGAGTTTTTATGCTCACACTTAGTTTTTAGAATGTTTTGACAAGGTATAAGGATGAGTAAGAGAAAAGAAGAAGTCAAGATGTTTTTTTATCAAGAAAATAAATCATGTTTTATTTATAAAAGGGTTTCCTTTGGTGGAAAAATGGATACTTTTTTGATATTATCCTCTTGTATGATTATGAGATGATATGTATTAAGAATATCCTAATTATCTAATACTCTAAACCTGAAAATATAACCATTTTGAATTCTTCACTTAAATCAAGGTTATGTAATGTTTAATGATAAGGCCTTATAATAGGCATGAAGCTTATAGGACTTAAACCTAGAACTATAGGCTTAGGCTCTAGTGTTGATTTCACTCCCCTCCCTTTCTTGGGGGAATAATGTGGTTGTAAAGCTACACTTTTCACCCAAGCAAACCTTATCTTCCCATGGGTGGATCAAAAAATATAGGTAGTTAAAGTTCCCTAGGTATCCCTAACATTGGTTGGTCTCAGGGAATTAGCCAGTTACTCTTACAAGGTGTACATGAAAATTAGAGAAACATCAGTAAATAATATACATGATGCTAAGAGGACTCAAACCCAAAAACTGAATATTCTATTCTTGTGCCACTGCCACTCCCCTCGCACCCATGGAGAAAAAATTGGTTGAAAGGATTCTATTTTAACCTTGGTAAACATTATATCCTCATGTTTGGATTAAAAAAACTTGTTATTTCATATTCCCCATCTATCCCCGACACTGGTGGGTCATGGGGGGGGGGGGTCATTCAGTTCCTCCAACAAGGTGTTTGGAGAAAATTGAGAAACACCATTAAATTATAGGAATCAAGCTAAGATGAATCAATCCCAGAACATCAGTCATCAAATCTAGTGATTTTCCACTCCCCTCCCACCCCTAAGAAAAAACATGGTTGAAAAGTTTCCCTTTTAACCCATGGAAACCTTCACTTCCCATGGGTGGATCCATTAATCATAGTATTTAACCTTCCCTAGCTATCCGCTAACACCAGTGGGTCCTGGGGGTCGGCTAGTTCCTCCTATAGGGTGTACAGGGAAATTGGAGAAAAATACATAAAGAATATTCAAGAAGCTAATAGGGATAAAATCTAGAACCTCAAGCCTCATCTCTAATGTTGATGACACTTGCATCCCACCCCAAGTGAAAAAATGTGGTTGTAAAGATGCCCTTTTAAAACAAAGAAAACTTCTCTTCCCATGGGTATATACAACAATATAGTTAGTTCACATTACCTAGGAATCACTCGATATAGATGGTTCTTGGGGGGTTATCTGGTTCCTCTTATAGGGTGTACGAGGAAATTGGAGCAACATCTTTAAAGCATAGGTGACAAATAGTGAATGAAAATAAATTTTAATTGAAAAATGATTTTTCCTATGAATAATTTTTAGTGTTAAATTATATTTTTAATTGGTTTTAAATTATAATTAGATAAATTTTATACAATTTAAACCAATTTATCTCATTGGAATTAATTTCATGTTTAATTTAGATATGAAAACTTTTCAAACATTTGAACATATTCACTTTAAAAACCCACTTTGTCATCCTGTCTTTTGGATTAATTTTAAATTAATTTCGGACAATTTTGTGTTTGGAATTATAAAAAATGGATTCTATATTTTTAATTAGATTAATTTATAATTTATAATAATTTAAACTTAGTTTCTTAAGAAAATTATTTGTGAAATTAATTACAATGATTAAGGTAAAAATGAGTTTACTTAGTGGTTAAACAACAATATCAAGCGTAACAATGACCTAGAAACTTGTAAAAACACCATTGTATGGACATTATTCGACCATATAACAATATGGATCAAATTTAATTCTTTATTTTGGGAACATTATGTAAGGGATACATCCCAATAGTGTTTACCTTTTTATATTTACAAGAATTCCACTCCCTCTCCACTATAAAAATACACTCACCCTCCCCCTCTATTCACACATATCAAGCACTTTTGGATCATCCAAACCCTTCCCAAATAAACACCAAACGTACCTACTCTCATATTATAAGTCAAAATTAGGTTATAAATCAATAAAATTAATTTCTTTTGTGTAAACAAAAAAGAGTTACCTGAAAAGGAGGTAACATTCTTCAACAATCACATTTGTGTTCATTATTTATCAAATCACTTAAATTATTATTATTACATGATTATATAATAACCTTAGTATCCTCAATATACTGATATGTTTTTTTATTTTAAGGTTTAGACCTATAACTTGACACACTTCCATCAAATGGGATACCCAATCATTGTTCGTGTGTACGACCGACTACCGCCTTGTGAATCAATGTCGTTCTTTCTTCCATTTTCACCTTTCAAGTTTTGGAATAATTATGGTATTATAGAATTTATATGATATATATTATATTTATTATGTATTTATTCTTATTTTAATTATTATATAACACACACCATCATTATTCCAATTTGTGGGAATAAGATAACATTGTTTGTGGATGTGTGGACTACCATCTCCTCAAAGAGATGTGATACGTTCAAACATTACATTAAATATATTAAATATGAGTTTCATTAATAATTTTTTAAATAAATGAAATATATATGATATTAATGACATAATTAATATTATATAAATATAATATATCATTTTCTTTGACACCTTTTCACACTCTGAAAAAGATATAATGACGTTTGTGAACATGTGGACTACCTTCTCCTCAAAGTGAAGTGATTCCTTTTAAATCACAATAATTATATTTATAAGTATATATAATAAAAAATATGGTATTTATGATATAATTATCATTTTGGAAAGATAAATTTCACTTACCTTCTTTCCAGAATGATCATTGAAAAAAAGGGAACACTACTCATGCGTAGGTATGACATATCGTCTCCATGATTGTAATGTTGGTACATTTCTCATAAACATGGTTCATGATTGGTTTTAAAAGAATAATTTATGAATAAATATGATAATTATGTCTTTATTTTAATTATGTATATTTTTAATCACGACCTGATGAACCATAGTCGACCAATCAAAGTCAGTTTTGACACATAAGACCGATATGGTCAAAACATCCAACTTAAACATTATTCATTAATAATTGTATATAACTTGTCTATTATTAAAATAAAATTAATAAAAACTTTAAAAATTTTCTTAATCATGTATATAACTAACATAAATTTATTATTCAAAAACATAGAGTATAAGCAAAAAAAATTAGACTTAAGGTAAGGGACTTTCATCTCACTTTTTACATTAGTTAGAAAAATTTCATATTCAAGACTTACTTATTTTGTGTGGTGTATCTACATAAACTTTTGATATATTATATAATGATCTATATTATATGGATGGAATTTAAATTTTAAATTTTATTATTATTAATTTTTTAGATTTTTATTCAAAAGTTATCACAGTTGTAAGGGATTCTTGTATCACTTTTACATTCGTGTGGCATACAACATAATCACAAATCAGTTATTTTGTGTGATGTATATACTGAACATATTGTATTTTATACCATGAATAAATTTATGTTCATTGTATTTTAAATTTCATTTTATGTCATTTATTTTATTGGTATTATGTTTCAAAAGTTACCAAGTAGTGAGGGATTTTTATTACACTTTTTAAATCTGTGAGGTAATTGTCATATTCACAACATACATATTTTTATATGGTGTATAAAATACCCATTTTGATATATTATTTAATATAATATATTATATTCAGGTTATTTAAAAGTTTAATTTTATGTTTATTACTTTTACTATTTTCAATTTATATGTTACCACACTTGTAAGAGATTCTAGTCTCACTTTTACTTTCATGAGGTATATTCCATAATCACCAATTATTTAATTTTTATGGGGTATATACTGAAATATTTTATTTTATATCATAAATAAATTTATATTAATGGTATTTAATTTTTCATTTTAATTCATTTATTTCATTGGTATTTTGATTCAAAAGTTACCAAGTTATAAGAGATTTTCATCCCACTTTTTATATTTATTAGATAAATGTCATATTCACCACTTAATTATTTTTTATGGTGTATCTACTTCAATTTTCATATATAATATAATGAATTATTTTATTTCATGGTATTTAAATGATTTATTTGGTAATTATTACTTTTGTGGTTTCTAATTCAGATGTTACTATAGTTGTAAGAGATTTCTTAACTCAATTTCCATTCATAGGGTTAAACTTCCTTTTCATTGGTTATGTTATTCCAATAATATATGTTAAATGACCTTTGATTGTATTATTCTATATTTAAACATTTATTTTTTGGATTTACATTTTTCACAAAAAATTATTTTATTGATTTATTCTTACTCCAATGATGCGATCTTTATAAGGGTTTTCTCATCTCACTTTTATTTTTGGTGATATATATTCCATATTCACCACTTATTTTTGTTTTGTGGTGTATATAGTACCCATGAATGTATTTTAATATTATTATCCATAAATTTATATTAGTTTACATATCCTTTTGATTATATCTCTTTCATGGGGTTTATAGTTTTAAATTTACCAATTTGGTAATGGATTTTTGTCACAACTTCCCTTCTTTGAGATGTTTGTTTTTTATAAACATATATTATTTTATTATGTGTATGTATCACTAATTTGACATGATATATAATAAATATCCTTATTATTATTATTATTTTATATTTTTACTTTAATTTTATTCTTTCACGGGGATTATGATTCAAATGTTTCATGGTTGTATGAGACACTTTGAAATGTTTTAAGGTTATTTTCCTTATGAATATTTTTAATGATATTTTAATGGTATTTCCATTAATAAACATTAAAAACCCTTATTATTACTTATCCTCCACTGAATATATTTTTTTATTGACACCATCCTCATTCTTTTTTGGATGGATTATGATTTCTTCAAAAAGATTATTATGGAAGCCATTTATTTTCCATGGGTTAATCATATTTTAAAGATATTGATTTTGAACCCATTTATTTTACATGGTCTATTCTTATTTAAATTAGATTGTTTTTGAAATTGTTTGTTTTTAATTGGTTATTTATTTTCTAAAGATATTTTACGGAACCAATTTCTTTTCCATGGGTTAATCATGTCTCAAAGAGATTTTTATTGAACCCATTAATTTTCCATGGGCTAATCATGTTTAAAATAGATTTTATTAGAAGCATTTCATTTCTATGGGTTATTAATGTTTTAAATAGATTTTATGGAACTAATTTCCTTTCCATGGGTTAATCATGTTTCAAAGAGATTGTTATGGAACACATTTCTTTTATATGGTTTAATCTTGTTTTATAGATATTGTTATTGAACCTATTTATTTTACATTGGTTAATCATGTTTCAAAGAGATTGTTTTGGAACCTGTTTCCTTTCCACGAGTTAATCATGTTCTAAAAGGAAGAATGTTTTTTCAATGACTTTTGATGAATTCTCTATGTATTCGGTTCTTAGACATTGTAAATGATGAGTGTGCCTAGATAACACTAGGTGAGTCCATTATATCTTATATGATGGGTGCGCCAAGACAACACTAAAATACATTGGGTAATTATTATATTCTATATATAATTATACTATAATCCAGACATATGTTTATTCAAATTTATAAGGGTTCTATAAGTGTTAAATGAGGTGTTTTTTCCAAGATACTAATATGTTTTCTTTATGATTTCAATGGGTTATAATGTTTCTAATTATTGATATTGATATCACATGGATCATGATTGTTGATTCTAATTAATCTTTCATTTTCTATGTTTTCATGTTTCATGATCTAGGTATTGATGTGTATTAATATTTATATGTTCAACTCATGAATTGTTATTATGTACTCATACCCTTAAGCTCTTATTATGTTCACTGATGACAATAATTTGTTAATGATTATGTTTTCCCTAAATGATCACTTGAGATCAGCCTTTTTATGTTTCCTTTTCCATAGGTTTTAAGGAAATGAAGGTGAACGAGTAATGTCTAGAAGTGATTTCATATAGATGATGATGATGATGTATTAATTTTATAAAGAAAATCTGGGTTAACTAGGATAAATTTTATTTAAAATTATTATGAATTACCTATATAGGAGTGTTTCCTAATTATGTAAAACTCTAAATCTAAAAGTACCTCCATATTGTAAGTGATAAATGTTTCCCTTTTTATTTTGTAAAGTATATATGAAAAAATGGGTCACAATTATTGGTGAATAATCCGGAAATGTAAAGTTTTAGATTTTGGAACAAGATCTAGAAGTGTGGGTTCTAGGTCGTTATACAAGATACCAAAGGCTAACAATAAATTCCAAGGGTTCATTAACAATTGTGGGATGGTTTCCTATTAGAAAATAAAAAACCCCAACCAAGATAACCATAACCAAAAAACACTAATGCATTGGAACAGAGTAATACAACTCAAGATAATACAAAACTGACAAAAATTTCAAACTACAACGATATACCATATTCAAGTACAAAGAGAAATACAAAACCATCAATGATAAAGACTTCAAAGATATAACTCCATAGCTCCCAATATGACCCAAACTTCAACTACACAAGACCTTCCCAAAGTATCACAACACATCACTAAATAAATGATATACCTTGCCTTGACCTGTGTCCCAATAAACAATATCTGTAAGTACACCAAAGTTCCCAAGCTGGGGGTGAGTAATTAAACTCAGTTTGTTTTTCCCAAATTAATTCCTTCCACATTACACTAGGATAGAAAATGTTAGTAAATTTATATAAATAGATTTATATATAAAAATTTAAAATAGTTTATATCAAAGAAAAACTATTTATATGAAAAATAGTTTTCATACCAAAACAATTTTCAAAAGAAAAACCATTTATAGGGAAAGCATCCAAACAAGTAATTCCAACCATTCCAAGATTTAATTTGGAATAAACCTTTCATTTAACACAACCACACACTCACACACTCAACCACCCATGCTTGGTGTTACCATTGATGGTGTAACTTTGAATCCATACACCATCTCTTTGATGTTAGTACTTCAAGACCATTATCCATCCCATTCAACTCACACTTAACCATTTAAACCAAAAGCCATGGAAAAAAATTATATGGATATCCAATTCAATAAAATAAATCTTTTATTGAAAACACTTTCCAACTAATTTTCTATGCATAAAAACCAAGAAACCATTTTAAAATCATCAATTTAAAATCATGTTACCCCTTTCACTTTCCACCAAAACATCGAATTTTCATAATTGCATAAACCGCCACTAAATAGGGTTTACATGAATTATTTCAAAACAATTTAAAAATAAATTTTTTTAAAAAAACTTTAGTCGATCCTTCTTGTTATAATAAGAGGAGTCGAGAGTGAATCCACCTACCATGGAAACTATGGAAAAAATGAATAATGATACAATATTCTCAAAAAAATGGATTTAAAATCCAAAAACCCGCCTTAGATATTATTCCATAACAAAAAAAATACATATCTCAACATTATTCAAATCAAAAAACATAGATATGTCCCAAACAAATATGATTTATCATTCCTTGAGAGGGAAGAAGAATAATATAAAGGAAAACAACCAAGAACATAGACTAACCAAGGAAATCAAATTTTAACACACAAAGATTTGTCAACAAATCACTCCTGGATCAAGATTAATGGTCTAAGAATCATTTTTGAAGAGAGTAACTCATGTTAAGTTCCACATAGGGGAAAATATTCATTAAAGAGAAAAACCAAATCAGATCCACAATTTTTAGATCTAATTTTTGTCGTGCATAGTTAGGGCGCATTGTTAGAAATATCTTGCACTAACCATAAAAATTCATATATCACAAAATTCAAGGTTTATAATAGATGTATCAATGGTTTTATAAAATATTTTAAGTAAACATGTGCCTACCCAGATCCCACTTCCTCGCATTGCAGGATTTTCTGTAGGAGTTTCACAATTTGTACTAACCTTTCTCAAACCATGCACCTTAAAAAAGACACAAAAATGTTCCGAAAGTTCTAAAAACCACAAAAACATTACCAAAACACTTTAAACACATAAAATAAATAAATATAGGGTAACTTACTTGAATATGAGGGTTCTAAAACACCATTCATGGTGACAGTAGGCTGTACGTACATATAAACATTATTCCCATATTTCTCGATGGATAAAACAAAATGAAAATAAATATAAATTAATATTTAAAAAATAATAATTATTTCATATATATAATTTCTATTAATAAAATAAATACTTATTATATCCTTGAAAAAAATTAAATAATAAACATTTCACATCACTATGTGAAGATGATAGTACACACGTACGCACAAGTGACGTTATTGTTTTTTAACGGATTGAAAGGTAAAATGTCAAATGTGATATTATATATTCTTAAGTATGTTTAGATCATAAAATTAAAATATATTCGTTAATTTTATCCTTACTATATTTTATGTAAAGTATAAGAAAAAATAAAACTACATTGCTTCGTGAGGCAGTAGTGCACTATACTAATGAGCGATGTTATCGTATACCCCATAGAATAGAAAGTAAGAAGATATATCTGATATAATAATTATAGATTTATAAAAATGTTAAATATAATATAAATATAATAAATCCATCATTATATACATCCTTTAATGGTGGTTATCGAAAACAAATTACATCGATACGCAAGGCGATAGTCCGCCTTACACACGATCAAAGGTTTAATTTCAATTTTAATACAAGTGGAGACAGATATGTGTTATTCCATTAATATAATAACATCTAAGTATATATGAGATAATTTTATTATTATCTTATCTTAGTGTAAGAATTTTTTAATGAGGTGGATGAATAAATAAAACAAATACTCATTTTTAGAGTTTTAACTCTTCTTCGGAGAGCCTCATTTGGGTTATAACTAAAGCCTTCATAGGAGAGATTCCTAAAAAAACTAATGCATATATTATATGGGAAGTTAATTAAGTAAGGAATTTTTTTAGGTATTGGCCTAAAAATGTTTTTTTAAGTGTGGATAGATAAGAAGATGGGGTTTTCTTTTATAAGTGGGGGAGAGAACAAATATAGAATTTTCAAAAATATAAAGAAACACCAACATTTTTCTCAAGATCCAAGCCTAAAAAATGATCAATTATAGAACCCTAGAGGTTATAGGGTCTAAATATTTCCATGAAATAGTTTTTGGATAAAATTCCGACCATTTTAACTTATATATTTTTAGTTTAACCCCTGGTAAACCCATTTTTACCTCAATCGCAGTAATTAATTTTTAATATTTTAATTATTCATTGTGGTAAAAAATAAAGTTGAACTTATTAGATAATATTAATTATTATGATTTCAAATATGTATTATATTTTTCCAAATTCATTTCCCATAAGTGTAATAATTTAATATAAAATAAATCAAAGACGTGATGAAAGAGTAGTTTTCCAAAGAGAAAATTTTCATAAGTATAGATTGATTTAAAATAAAACTTCAACATGAAATTAATTCCAATGACCTAAATTAGTTAAAATTCTAATATAATTGAAATAATTTTACTTGTAAACTAATTTAATATAAAATTTACTTTGAAAATAATTTAAACAAAATCGATGTTTTCTATAAAAATAAGTATTTTCACTATTCATCAAAAAATTAATCTTTTCAGAAATTTCTCAAAAATTAACCCATAGATTATTTTTAAATTTAGATTTAAAAAATGATTTTTATTTTTTCAAATAATTTTTATAAAATTGGAAGAAATTTATTTTATTCTATGTGTAGAAAGAGTGACTGGATTTCCTTTTAGAAAAATATATTTTTTCAGAAAATTTTACTTTTTCTTTCAAATAGTTCTTATTTTATTTCTTATCAATAGATGATCATTGAATTTATTTTATAAATATTTAAAACATAAAAATTTCATCATTTAGTTAGTTATATTCATATTTTAAAACTTAATGGCTATGTTATAATGTCCATGTTTAAATAATAACATTTAAATAGAGCATCACATTTCTTTCAAACCCGTTCTTGCATGCATTACAAGGTATTGAAGAGATTGAATTTATTTAAAAATAAATATATCATAAAGTATTGAGGTGTTACATTCTCTTATTATCTTGGTATTTCATGTCATATATGATATCATATATAATCTTTTTTAAAATATTGGGGTGTTACAAAAATGAGTTTTTATGTGTAAAGATATGATAAGAAGATGTTCTCTTTTATAAGAGAGGGGATGAGCACTCTTGGAATTACTCAAAATATTAAATTAATATAAATTAAATTTCGATTAAAAATATCTCCAAAATGATTTATTTAGAAGATAGGAGTATTATGGGTCAAAATTCTATCATCCAATATAAATTAGCCAAGTTTTTATTACTTATTTATGTTTAACTTTTGGTTTAAACCCTTGGTTAACCCCTTTCACACTTATCATGATAATACAGATTTGAACTCCTTGAGTGTCAATATATCTAATATATATAGAAAAAAGTCCCAAAAATAGACCATGGTTGATATTAGAACCATATCCTAATCACCAGGATGAATATAAGTTTTTTAGAAATTTTGTATCATTTAATAAAATATTATTCATTATAATATATAATCAATATCAATTTTTGGTACTATTACTTACATTTATTTTAATAACATCAAAACAATATGTAATGTTGAAGAAAAATATTTTACTACATATAAAAAATGTCATATTAATTTATAATTTTTTTGGATCACATTAATTATCTCAAATAAAATTACTTCTAATATTTGAAATATCATTTATTCGATTTTTCCATTAATTTAATTATTATTGCGCCAACATTGTGTAAGAATTTAAGGTAATAATTTCTTCACAAAAAAATTAAAATAAATTACCAAAATAAAGATAAATATTTTATCTTTCAAAATAATATTTATAACTGAACATATCCTCCAATAAAATCTATTTTAAAAATATTAATCTCATTAAAACCAGAAGTGTACATATTTTAATTTTCTTTAAATAAAATTTTATAAAAGTTATAATTACACCCAAATAGAAAAATGGCATATTACTAAATTATGGATGATTATGGATAAAATTGAATAATCCAATAAAATTATGGTAAGTGGGAGGTTCATTTTATAGTCCTTATCATTTTATTCTTATCTTTAATTATCTGATTTACTATTTACTATGGTAATAAGAATTATTATGGTTACTTTTAATATTGAATAAATATAAAAGGGACTTGTCATAAACCAACCTAGGTTAACCCCAAACTGGTCACTCGAGCCGATCTGCAACAGAGCCCAAATGGCATTCCCGATCCCCAGAGGCTGAAAACTAGTGTTAGGAATTAACAGAGTAAACCAAGGGAACAATTTCTCTCAATAATAATTAAATAACTATAAAGATAAATATAAACAACGTAGCTCGATACATACATCTCAATACCCAAACTGAACACCATTTTCACAAAAACTAAAAATACAAAAAACTGAACAACAAAACCAAACTGGATCTAATGACCCAACATCTCCATGTAACCTTTATGGTCACTCTCTAATACTAAGAACAACTATCACCCATGGTGATCAAGACCAAGATGAGACCTACACCACAAGATAAAAACAAGAGGAAAATATAGGAATGATTATTAAAACATAATAGGTATTCTTGAATAAATCTATTACCAATGCACTTACTTTAAAATAAAAAAAACCAACCTCAAGTATTAAATACAATGAAAAAAAGTAATATTTTTCATGAATTATCCATTTTAAAATAAATCATAGTCCATTTCCCTTTTTCCATTCCAAAAACCAGATCCATTTCCATTAAAGAATCATTAACATTTTCAAGGGGAAAGTGATGATTTAATTTCAAAATAACATAAGAGAGTATAAAATATTTTAACATTAAATTTTATTTCCTTAAACCTTTAGGATCAAACACATCAATTTACAAGAAAGACACCACACATGAAATCACTACAATAATCACATAATAAGTGAAATGGAAATAATCACACAAGGGAAACCAAGTATCTTAATCATCCATTATAAGTAATAGTATGCCAATAAACATGGGAGAACCTAGAAGATCATGAATAATCCAAAACATTATAATACATGAGACCCATACCTAGAAGCATACCTACATGATGAAATAAAAAATTACCTAAATAATCCTAGACACCCTAACTCAGGAAAGACCAAAGGGAAAATCCCATAGTAATATACCCAATATATACACCTACTATGGGCCACCAACTAGTTTATAATCTATCCAGTGCAGCAATTGTTCTCAGAAAATTCTCTCACTACGTTAGGTTCCCATGTCTCACGTATAAATGGGTTGAACTAACTAATTCCATACACAAAACCAATAACATGTACACATAATAATAATTCAACTATAGGCCTCACCCCAAACAACTCCAAGGATCAATATCTTTCTGTAGAACAATAATATCTCAAGAAGTCCATACTAAGGAACTCCCATTCCATACAAGTGATGTGTCATTAGGATTCTATAGTGAGGACATCACACCCATTTACATAAACAATGAAATATGATTACCCAATTAGGGTTTTCATGATAAACATCCACCACTTCCATAATGGTTCCAAACAAACCGCATGCTCTTTTCACAAAGACCATTATTTATCAAAGAACCAAATAGTATTTCCAAAAAGGTGAAAACACACAATTTCCCATTTCTAAAATCATTTTTACAAATCTTGTTCAATTACTCACACCACATATGCAAACTAAAACCATTTTCATCAAAATGCCTACCGATCCACACACTGTAATCATATGCTATCCTATTTTCAAAAGCTAAAACAATTTATAAATTTATTTGATAATCCAAAAACCACCATTTAGATGTCACAAATAAATTTTAAAATCCAATACATTATTTAAATGTCACAAAATATCCACAAAATCTAATCGATCATTTCAAAGAACACTTGGTGTGAAATGATTAAAAAAACAATGGCATTTATCACAATCAAATAGAGAAATAACCAATTTTCACACCAGAAAAATTTATCCAAAGACCAAAGAAAAATATTTTACATGTATGTAAGGTGAGAAAATAAATAAATCGATGAATACTAAATTATAAATGCATGTGAAAAGGGAAACCTACCTCAATCTCTTGGTGCTTTAATAATGCACGCCCAAAACCACACCACATGAGTTAGATAACGAATGAATATCCCATAGAAACCTTCAAAAAACAAAATCCACAACATAAATCAAGGGGAAACACAAAAACAAGGTTTATATGACCATGGTAGAAGAAAAACTCAAGATATAACAAAAGAAATAGGAATAGGTAGAAGAGAAGAGGAGTTTAACTTGAGATATCTATCCCAAAACAAGAATAAAACTCCACATCTACACCGAAGGAGCGATAAGTTTGATTAGAGAACCAAGTAGAGGCCTCCATAGTGTTGTAAAAACCAGGGTAAAAGGGTGTATTTGGGTCTAAAATCTTGATGGGGTCTGGGTAGGATAAATTCAATATTTTTACGTTCAGGACAACTCACCTAGTTTGGCCGGATAGTTTACCAAACTATGTGCCAGTCGTGTTGTAGATATTGCCTGAGAGGAGATCGACCGGATGAATAGCCTGCATGATTTGACTTACCATTCCCAAGCTGTGTTGTATATTCTATCTGAAACCAACACCTACCGCATGGTTACCTGGTTTGGGCCACACGATTTACCAAACCATGCGCCAACCATACACAGACTACTATCAAGACAAAAAATCCTAATTTTCTCCAAGAACTACCGAATGAGCAGAGTAACATCCATGAGGTAAGAAATAAAAAAAATGATTCAAAATTTAACCCCTATTAAACCAAAAACTCATGAGAAAAATAGAGATTCCCAAACAAATTAGAAAAAAGATGAAAAATAAAAACTGGGTGTGACAATTATCTTCACCATTAATGATTTCTTCCCATGAAAAGACAAAACATTTCCAATTGATCAATCAAAGACTAAGGATTATACAACCACATGCTCCATCCTCTTGAAATCTAAAAACCTCAACTAATACCATCAGGAACTCACACCTCTTTCCTAGAATAGAACCACAAATCAAAACCACTTTTTGAGAATCAATAGGAAATTAGAGCCACAACCTTCACAACTATAAATAAAATAGAACCATTGAGCACACTCCAAAAATCCCAACATTTTCCTAAACCAAAAATTAAACATAGAAATTATAAAATTTCAAAATAAAGATCCGTTAACAAGAATAACATGAAAGCCAAAACCTATCACCAATAGGGGGAGGCCCGGACAGACTCCTCACCATTAGAAACAACCTAGCAATGATTTCTCATAGAATAAATTTCAGCGAGACCCACAAAGGGTCTCCCCACCATTAATAACTGAAGATATTAAACAAAATTAAAAACTTCCCCATAGAGACAAAAAAGCTCCACCATAAGCAGAGGGGATGTGTAACGCCCTGACCCTAGATACCTAGATTCGGTGCATTATTACATAACATTGGCATGATCACAAGAAAGATCATGTCTCGAAAGACCGATTAGTTTAGTAGCCTTGGAATAACTAGATACATTAATAAAGTTTATATTATATCATAAAATGAAAACTAAAAACAATATAGTCTCCATATTCCACACTCTTATCCCCTCATACTATCCCTGCAGGTCATTCATAAATTACTTCTTCACATCCTGGAAAAAATAAAACATAGAAAAGGGGTGAGCTCAAATGCCCAGTAAGGATAACAATATAGAGAAAACATTCATAAATAAGAATAAACATTTAAGGAAATGTATAACTAAAGAAAAAGCCTTTTAAACTTGAACTTCAACATAGTATGGAAAAAATAAAATGAAATAATGCCATTTAGTTACTCACATGGATATTCTACTAATCTAATAATCACATGCAATATCAATAACCACTTTCATAATGATGGAATGCATACTGCCAGACTATCATAACCACATAGCCAAGGCCTCGTGCCAAGAATAAAAATAAGATTTTTTCAAGGCCTTGTTCAAAGACACTAGTTTGTCTCATGAGACCTACCGATGCATCGAGGAGCTATAGCGGGCTCCACCCATCACTTATTAAGTCCAATTCATTCCTTATATGAATAGATTTAAACATAACATAAACATTCATATTAAAACTAGCATAAAAAATGCAAATACTTTCTCCATAAACCATGAATGGTATAAAAATAACACATCCACAGTCAAACATATCAAAAAACCTTCAAAAATATATGGATTTTTTTTATCATAATAAATAAACTTCAAATAAGCTTAAAATCCATCAAAGGATGTTGACATATATGAAATCAAAACTATTTGAGAGAAATATATCTTTTTTTGAAATCAATTAAAAGTCACATAATTATAAAATAAAACATTTACTTTTAAAATATTCTTATAAGCTTGTAAGGGAAGCTTCGACGATTTTATAACGGCGGAAAATAGCCGCACCCGCCGTATAAGTTAAAAAAACATTCTTACCTTAATTCTGTCAAAAAGGTTAAAAAGACCTTGTTTGGAAAATGACAGAAATATTCCTTTATAAACTTATTATAAAAATTAAACAAGGGTATAAATGACTTTATACCATAGTCTTTAAAATAGTAATAATGATTTGAAATATATTATTAAGAAACATGGATGTGGATGATAAATAAGTCTTAGTAGATTATTACGTATAAACAACCTCGGATAATGAAGAGATTGTGAAATAAACCCTTACATTGTACTTTTACTTGGTTGAGGGTAGGTTAACCTCCTGTATAATGGTGAAATAATTGTTATTAAATTATACAAGAATCATATACATTAATATGATATCATATATGATCTTTTAACATTGCTTTGTTAATAATATCTTAGTATTATTGTCGTTTCAGGTGTTAACTTACTCGTATATGTTTTGTTACATAAGTCGTGTTTGTTATGGATAGGTTGTATCTTATTCATATCCCAAATGATATCAAGTCCTTAAAACATTATTTTTAAATCATCAAATGATAATTATACATGAATGGATACGATGGAGAATGAATCTCATCGCGTTCGTGGAGACGGTAGTCCGTACGTACGCACGAGCGACAATATCATTCTTTTGATATTAAAATAATATATAATTGGATGGTATATCATATATAAAGAATAATTATCATGTTATATTTATTATTTACATGAATTACACAACATTATTATACCCACCCAAATAATAATGTATTGAATAACAATTACACCACGACGTGGAGACGGTAAGCCGTACGTACACACGTATGGTGACATGTCAATCAAAGGATGGATAGAATACTGAATATGGCTGTACCATATTTATAATAACATCAAAGTATATAGGAGATACTGAAGTTATTATTTTAGAATGGTAATAACAAAGAAAGAAGAATTTTAAGAAGAAAGGAACTTGAAAGAGGGTGGTGAAAACATTACCTCTTTTTCGGGTTCTTCCTTTTGATTTGATCAAAAGGGATCCTTACGTTGTCTTTCTGATCAAACTAAGGCCTCTAGGTTGAAGTGATGGAAGTTGAGAGAGTATTTGGTCAGGGTTTGGCCGATCCAAATGGCTTTGAATGTGTGAATTAGTGAGAAGGGGGAGTGCCCTTTTATAAGAGGGGTGAGGGGCACCTTTGGAAAATCTAGAAATATTATTTTATAATAAATTCATATTCGGTTTCTAATGGCTCCAAAGTGGATTATTTAAATGTTAATGTGGGGATGGGTCTAAAACCACTCAACCAATAAAATTTAGTCAGGTTTGGGTCATTATATTAACCTTATCTTTTAGTTTTAACTCTTAGTTAATTAGTTTGACACTTACCATGTCACTTTGTATTTTTATATTATATAGTTAATAAACTTAATATATACCTCCAAGAGACCCTCAAGTGGTCCATTAATGATACACCTATCATGATATAAGTCTCTTGGCTGAAACTTAGATTTTTAGGAATTTAATATCAATTAATAATATAATATTTGTTTTAAAAACTCTTTTATGTCAATTTTGACACTATTTGGAAAATTGATTTTTGTGAAAATCATAACAGAATTATTACTTCGAAAAAATTTAATTAAATAAATAATAACATGTCATATTATCCTAAAAAATTAGTGTAATTCATAAAAAGTTTCAAATTATATTTATTTGGGTATTTATAATATCAATTATTTTAATTTTTCACTATTATGGTAATTACTGCATCATCATTGTGTCATAAATAAATTAAATTATTTAATTTCTAAAAATTATAAATAAAATATAATTATGTAGGAAATATTTTTATCTTTCTAAGGAATATTTATAATTTAATTTATCTTATGTGTAACCCTGTATTAAAAATGTTTTAGTTGTAATACATTGATTTTACCTCTTTTAACTCTTCTTGGAATTAAATAATAATAAATGTCCTAATCTAATCCAAGTAAACCAAAAAGGTTCATATTTCATTCCTAAGGTTGTTTTGGTCTAATTAAGCTTATCCAATAGAATTAGAGCATGTGTCAGGGTAATATTAATATCATTTTTACCCTTAATTATCCTATTTACTTTTAACCATGGTAAATAAAAGAAAAAAATTACTATTCACCAAAAATTATTTTCATCTCATTGAACTACATTTTACTCCTTGATATTAACCGTGTCTCTCGGATTTTCAAAATTCCACTCACAGAAGCGGTAAAATTATGTTTTATGAAAAATTCAGTTTTTTAACTACCACTTAGTGGTTTCACTATTCATAAAAAAATGAAGCTTTTCAGAAAAATACCAAAAAGTCACGTTAGGCTAATTTCGATATTCCGAATCCAAAAAATGAAGTCCATTTTGAAAAATAAAATTTATAAATTTCAAAAAGTGTGTATTACTATTCATAACGGCTAGTTTGATTGGTTGTGGTGTGTTAGAACTCGATGTTGCGTACAACACACGCTATTGCATTATTCAAAGAGAAGCGTACCGTAGAAGCTTGGGGTGTTACATTCTCCTCTCCTTCAAATAATTTCGTCCTCAAAATTTCTAGAATACTACCGCATGAAAAGACTCGTGTGGTTCTTCATCATAAGTTCCTCGGGTTGCCACGTTGCCTCTTCATTCTTATGGTTTCTCTACAAGACTTTTACCAGATGAGTCGTCCGGTTTCTCAGTACTTGTTCTCTCGTATAAAGAATCTTGACGGGCTCTTCGCAATAAGACAGAACGGGTTCTAGTTCTAATTACTCATAGGTGAGTACATGCGTTGGGTCAGGCATGTATTTCCTCAACAGAGATATGTGGAACACATCGTGAACTTTGGAGAGACTTGGTGACATTTCCAATCGGTAAGCTACAACCCCAATTTGTTCTATAATTTCGAAAGGTCTGATGTACCTGGGACTCAATTTACCTTTCTTACCAAAACTTATGACTCCATTACATAGAGATACCTTTAGGAAAACATGATCACCGACTTGAAATTCCAAATCCTTCCTTCAATTATCGACATAGCTCTTCTGCCTACTTTGAGTGGCTTTGATATGGTTTTGGATTTCCTTCACCTTTTCCATCATTTTCTCTACCAGTTCTTGGCCTACAAGTTTTCGTTCCCCAACATCATCCCAACATGCTGGTGTGAGACATCTCTTTCCATATAAAGCTTCATATGGTGCCATCTGAATACTCGAATGAAAGCTATTGTTATAGGAAAATTCTACCAGAGGTAAATATTGATCCCACATACCCTGAAAGTCAAGTGAGGAGGATCTCAACATGTCTTCTAAGGTTTGAATAGTTCTTTTTGATTGTCCATCTGTTTGAGGGTGGTAGGAAGTGCTCAAATGAAGTTCAGTATCTAAGGCTTTCTGAAGACTTTTCCAGAATCTTGAAGTAAAACGGGGATCATGATCAGAAACAATCGATAGGGGTACTCCATGAAGTCTCACAACTTCATTAATATATAGTCTTGCTAGCCATTCAAGTGGTAAATCTTCCCTTATATTGAGAAAATGTGCTGACATGGTAAGACGATCAACAATGACTCATACTGCATCATTCCTTCTAGGAGTCTTTGGTATTCCCATGACAAAGTCCATCGTGATATTATCCCATTTCCACTCAGGTATGGGAAGAGGTTGCAATACTCCACCAGGATGTTGCCTTCCAGCTTTCACTTTTTAACAAACCATACATCTTGACACAAAATCAGCAATCTCCCTCTTCATGTTGTCCCAACAAAAATGTTCCTTCAAATCTCTATATATTTTGGTGCTCCCAGGGTGTATAGAGAAATTGGAACTATGAGCATCATCCAGAAATTCCCTTTTTAGATCAGGTATATCAGGAACACAAAGTCTCTTCCCGAATTTCAAAATTCCTTCTTCATACACAAAGTCTCTCAATCTCCCATCATTCACAGCTTTAATCTTCTTTTGAAATTCTTCATCATCGGTTTGAGAACTCTTAATCCTTTCTAGTAAAGATGGTTTGGCAACCATTTGAAAAAGCATTGATGTTTCACCTTCCATGATTATTCCCATGTCCATCTTCACTAGATCCATGAAAATTGGATCCCTTTTACTTCTCATATTGTTCAAAAATCCATGATCTTTTCTACTCAAAGCATCTTCCACCTTGTTTGCTTTCCCCGGGTGGTAGTGTATCGTACAATCAAAATCCTTGAGTAATTCAAGCCATCTCCTTTGCCTCATGTTGAGTTCTTTTTGTGAAAAAATATATTTCAAACTCTTGTGATCAGTATAAATCTTACATTTTTCACCATAGAGGTAGTGACTACATATCTTCAAAACAAAGATCACAGCTGCTAACTCAAGATCATGAGTAGGATAGTTTGGCTCACAAATTTTCAACTATCGTGATGCATAGGCAATAACCCTATCATTCTGCATAAGGACATAACCAAGTCCTTTCTTCGATGCATCACTATAAATAACTAACCCATCATTCCCCAATGGTAGAGTCAATATAGGAGCATTGACTAATATTCTCTTAATTTCTTCAAAACATTCTTCACACTCTTTTTTCCAAACAAATTTAACCCCCTTATGTGTGAGCTTTTTAATGGGTTAGCCAATCGGGAAAAATTCTGGACAGAACGTCGATAATAACCTACTAAACCAATAAAACAACATACCTCAGTTATACTCGTAGGTGAAGGCCATTCTTGGATTGCCTTGGTCTTAGAAGGATCAATAGAGATTTCATCTTTAGAGACAATATGGACAAGAAAAGAAATCTCTTGAAGCCAGAATTCACACTTTCTAAACTTCCAATATAATTCATGTCTTCTCAGAGTCTTCAGGATAATGCGCAAGTGATTTTCATGATCTTCATATCTTTTAGAGTATACCAAGATATCGTCAATAAATACCACCACAAATTCATCGAGATATTCCTTGAAAACTCTATTCATCAGATCCATGAATACAGAGGGTGCATTAGTCAATCCAAAATCCATTACTGTAAACTCGTAATGCCCGTACCTGGTTCGAAATGCTATCTTCAGAATGTCTTCCTTCTTCACACACAACTTATGGTATCTAGATCGAAGGTCAATCTTTGAAAAGTATTGAGATCCATGCAGTTGGTCAAATAAATCATCAATGCGTGGTAGGGGATACTTGTTCTTTATTGTTATAGCATTGATCTCCCTGTAGTCGATACATAACCTCATATATCTATCTTTCTTTTTAACAAATAGAACAAGGGCTCCCTATAGAGAAACACTGGGGAAAATAAATCCCATATTACTCAATTCCTCTAGTTGTTTATTTAGTTCAAGTAATTCTACAGTGTCCATTCTATAAGGGGTCATCGATATAGGCCTTGATCTAGGAATTAAATCAATGGAAAACTCAACTTCTTGTTCTGGAGGATGTCCAGGTAAATCTTCCAAAAACACATCTACATATTCTTTCACAATAGGTACATCCTATTTTTGAACATTCCTTTCCTCACCCACTGTAATTTCATTCTCTTCCTCCCCAATAATTGAATTTAGTTGAGCTATTGGGGGTGGATCTAGATAAGAATTAGGTGGTGACGATTCTGCTCTAAAGATATGGTGTTACTTATCATCATCATAAAAAATTGTAACCTCCTTCTTCTTACAATAAATCTTCGCATCATGGTCTGAAATCCAATCCATACTGAGGATTATATCAAACTCAATCATAGGTATGATGATGAGATCAGCAGATAATGAACATTTATGTTCTCTAATGGGGACTGATTCACAAAACATTGTTGCAATGATACTTCCTTTAGGAGTTTTAACAAACAACTCCTTTATTAAATCAAATTGGAAATATCTAATCTTCTTAGCAAACTGGGAAGATATGAAACAATGCGATGATCCAGAATCAAATAATGCATTTGCTAAACTTGAGGAAACCATTAAATTACCCGCCACCACATCTTTCGGAGCTTCTACCTCAGCAGTAGTGATAACATAAGATTGGCCTTGATCTCTTGGCCTTTTCTGAGGTAAGTCCCACTGGCGCTTAGGACATTCATTTGCATAATGTCCCATCTCCCTGTAGTTATAGAATTGGACATCGGTAGCTTCCTTATTCCCCTTGCAATCACGAGCTTGGTGGCCTTTTTCACCACACTTGTAACAGACTCCCATTTCTTTTAAGCGAGTACCAGGGTGTTTCTTCCCACATTTACCACAAGATGGATATTCAACCTTTCCCTTCTTCCCCTTATTTCCATTCCTAGATTGATCAGTAGATCTCTTCTTCTCTTGCTTTTCTTTAAAGTCATAAGACGTATAGAATTACTTTTCTGTCTTGATAGCACATGAGACAATGTCTTCGTACGACGAGAAGGATTGTGAGACTAATGATCGATGGAGAAATGGTTTTAACCCATAAAAGAAACGATAAATCTTACTTATTGGGTTATGTATATAATCTCCAGCATACCTTGCTAACCTTGTAAAGTTAGCATCATACTTTGCGACATTATCATCCTCATTTTGTCTCAGACTCAGAAATTGCCTTTCCATATCTACTCGATGGTCGCGAGGAAAGTATTTTTCTAAAAACATATATTTGAACTCCCTCCATTCCATATTTGATACTTCATCATCTTCCTTCATGTTTTGAATCAATGACCACCATTGATCAACATCTCTAGCGAGGCGATAAACTGCCATGACAACTTTTTCCCTTTCACTACTCCCTAAAGCCTGAAATATTTTCTCTAGGGAACTTATCCATTGATCAACTACTAAGGGGTTTGTATTCCCATTGAATGTTGGTGGTTGTTGCCTCATGAAGCGATCTAAAATTGATCCTCCACATTGTGGATCAGGGTGCTCCATACGGGTAAGGTTATTATTCATAACCGGAGTGAGTTGTCCCAGTATGGTGATAAGATAATCAGCACTAGTTACATCACCAGCTCCAATATAATTATCTTGAGCAGGAGGGCAATCCCTACATGGAGTGCGCACATTGATACAGTTTCCATTTCTTCCACTAGGTGTCATTTCTAAAAAATGGCATAAACTAGATCAGTTTATGAATCAAAATACATAATTCCATACTTATAAAACACTTAACATAAATTGAACTATTTATGGATATAATCCATAATCATAAAAATGTTTTCTTTGAGGAAGTATATAATCATAAACCCTTCATAATGATTTGTAAAGAAAATTAGAGTTATCCTAAGCATATCCCCTGGGAGTGTCGTAACCAAGAGTGCAGCAAAGCCCATTGTCGTGCACCAGTTCCCGTTCGATTCTAGCTCAAAGCGGTGTTTTCGGGTTTTACCCCTAGGTAAATATGTGCTAGAGCTGCCTATACCTGCTCGTATCCAGACAGGGATGTATTTCTCAGAAAACTCACAAAATCTCTACAATACCAAAATTCTAGGAAGTTCTTCTATACTAATCCTCAAAGTCCATCTTAAATCTACGTGCTCTAATCAGAGTTTATCTAAATCTAGATTCCATGGTTTTTACTAAACCTCCTCTGATACCAACTGTAATGCCCTGACCCTAGATACCCAGAGTCGGTGCATTATTACATAACATTGACATGATCACAAGAAAGATCAAGTCTCGAAAGACCGATTAGTTTAGTAGCCTTGGAATAACTAGATACATTAATAAAGTTTACCTTACATCATAAAATGAAAACTACAACAATATAGTCTCCATAGTCCACACTCTTATCCCCTCATACTATCCCGGCAGGTCATTCATAAATTACTTCTTCACAAACTGGGAAAAATAAAACATAGAAAAGGGGTGAGCTCAAATTCCCAGTAAGGATAAAAATATAGCGGAAACTTTCATAAATAAGAATAAACATTTAAGGAAATTTATAACTAAAACAAAATCCTTTTAAACTTTAACTTCAACATAGTATGACAAAAATAAAATGAAATAATTCCATTTACTTATTTACATGGATATTCTACTAATCGACTAATCACATGCAATATCAATAACAACTTTCATAATGATAGAATGCATAATGCCAGACTATCGTAACTACATAGCCAAGGCATCTTTCCAAGACTAAAAATAAGACTTGGTCAAGGCCTTGTGCCAAGACACTAGTCTGTCTCATGAGACCTACCGATGCATTGAGGAGCTATAACGGGCACCACCCACACTTATTAAGTCCAGTACATTCCTTATATGAATAGGTTTAAAAATAACATAAACATTCATATTAAAAATAGCATAAGAAATGTCAATAATTTCTCCATAAAACATGAATAGTATAAAAATAACACATCCACAATAAAAAATATCACAAAACCTTCAAAAATATATATAAGTTTTGTATCATAATAAATAAGCTTCAAATAAGCTTAAAATCCATCAAAGGATGTGGACATAGATGAAATCAAAACTGTTTGAGAGAAATATATCTTTTTTTGAAATAATTTAAAAGTCACATAATTATAAAATAAAATATTTACTTTCAAAATATTCTTATAATCTTGTAAGGGAAGCTTCGACTATTTTATAATGGCGGAAAATAGTCGCACCCACCATATAAGTTAAAAAAACATTCTTACCTTAATTCTTTCGAAAAGGTTAAAAAATACCTTCTTTAGAAAACGACAGAACGATTACTTTATAAACTTCTTATAAAAATTCAACAAGGGTATAAATGACTTTATACCACAGTATTTAAAATATTAAGAATGATTTGAAATATATTTTTAAGAAACATGGATGTGGATGATAAAAGAGTCCCAATAGATTATTACGTATAAACAACCTCAGATAATGAAGAGATTGAGAAATAAACCCTTACCCTGTACTTTTCCTTGGTTAAGGGTAGGTTAACCTCCCATATAATGGTGAAATAATTGTTATTAAATTATACAAGAATCATATACATTAATATTATATCATATATGATCTTTTAACTTTGCTTTGTTAATAATATCTTAGTATTATCGTTGTTTAGGGTGTTAACTTACTCGTATATGTTTTGTTACATAAGCTGTATTTGTTATGGATAGATTGTATCTTATTCATATCCAAAATGATATCAAGTCCTTAAAAATTATTTTTAAATCATCAAATGATAATTATACTTGAATGGATACGATGGAGAATGAATCTCATCGCGTTCGTGGAGACGGTAGTCCGTACGTACGCACGAGCGACAATATAATTCTTTTGATATTAAAATAATATATAATTGGATGGTATATCATATATACAGAATCCTTATAATGTTATATTTTTTATTTACATGAATTACACATCATTATTATACCCAGCCAAATAATAATGTATTGAATAACAATTACACCACGACGTGGAGACGGTAAGTCGTACGTATGCACGTATGGTGACATGTCATTCAAAGGATGGATAGAATACTGAATATGGCTGTAACATATTTATAATAAAATCACAGTATATAGGAGATACTGGAGTTATTATTTTAGAATGGAAATAACAATGAAAGAAGAATTTGAAGAAGAAAATAACTTGAAAGAGGGTGGTGAAAACATTACCTCTTCTTCGGGTTCTTCTTTTCGATTTGATCAAAAGGGATCTTTAGGTTGGATTTCTGATCAAACTAAGGCCTCTAGGTTTAAGTGAGGGAAGTTTAAAGAGTATTTGGGCAGGGTTTGGCCGAGCCAAAAGGCTTTGAATGTGTGAATTAGTGAGAAGGGGGAGTTCCCTTTTATAAGAAGGGTGAGGGGCACATTTGGAAAAGCTAGAAATATTATTTTATAATAAATTCATATTCGGTTTCTAATGGCTCCAAAGTGTATTATTTAAAGGTTAAGGTGGGGATGGATCTAAATCCACTCAACCAATATAATTTGTAAATGTTTGGGTCATTATATTAACCTTATCTTTTAGTTTTAACTCTTAGTTAATTAGTTTGACACTTACCATGTCACTTTGTATTTTTATATTATATAGTTAATAAACTTACTATATACCTCCAAGAGACCCCAAAGTGGTCCATTAATGATACAAATATCATGATATAAGTCTCTTGGACGAACCTTCTATTTTTAGGAATTGAATATCAATTAGTAATATAATATTTGTTTTAAAAACTCTTTTATGTCAATTTTGACACTATTTGGAAAATTGATTTTTGTGAAAATCATAGAAGAATGATTAATTCAAAAAAAGTTAATTAAATAAATCCTAACATGTAATATTAACCTAGAAAATTAGTTTAATTAATAAAAAGTCTCAAATTATATTTATTTGGGTATTTATAATATCAATTATTTTAATGTTTCACTATTATTGTAATTACTGCATCATCATTGTGCCATAAATAAATTAAATTATTTAATGTCTAAAAATTATAAATAAAATATCATTATATAGGAAATCTTTTTATCTTTATAATGAATATTTATAATATAATTTATATTATGCTTAACCCTGTATTAAAAATGTTTTAGTTTTAAAACATTGATTTTATCTCTTTTAACTCTTCTTTGAATTAAATAATAATAAATGTCCTAATCTAATTCAAGTGGACCAAAAAGGTTCATATTTTATTCCTAAGGTTTTTTTGGTCGAATTAAGCTTATCAAATAGGATTATAACATGTCTCAGGGTAATATTAATATCATTTTTACCCTTAATTATCCTATTTACTTTTAACCGTGGTAAATAAAAGTAAAAAGTTACTATTCACCAAAAATTATTTTCATCTCATTGAACCACATTTTACTCCTTGATATTAACGGTGTGTCTCAGATTTTTGAAATTCAACTCATAGAAGCGGTAAAATTAAGTTTTATGAAAAATTCAGTTTTTTAACTACCACTTAGTGGTTTCACTATTCATCAAAAAATGAAGTTGTTCAGAAAAATATCAAAAATTCACCATAGGCTAATTTCGATATTCTGAATCCAAAAATGAAGTACATTTTGAAAAATAAAATTTATAAATTTCAAAAAGTGGGTATTACTACTCATAATGGCTAGTTTGATTGGTTGTGGTGTGTTAGAACTCGATGTTGAGTACAACTCACGCTATTGCCTTATTCAAAGAGAAGCCTACCGTAGAAGATTGGGGTGTTACAGGATGGAAGGTTCCAATGAATAGAACACTGAAATCATAACCGACAAGTAACCCACGACTCATCACCCCCAGATGGTCACAAAACCAAGCCAAACATGATTCACATGGGCAATCCACCCAAGGAAAACTCATCAAAATCACTCACAGTGACAGAGAACCAAAAATAGGAATATAGACACTTTTTCCCCATAATGGGGGAAACATGGGTTTATCCAAACTCCTCATGCCCCCAATATTTCTAACAATGTACCATCTTCACTCCGAGGACATTAGTTGGAGCCCTAGTGTTTGAAAAATCCACTACTTTAAATTCGGAAGATTCCAATATCTAATTGGAACTCCTTTTGGTTCCATAAGAAGCCACATAACACCTCATGAAGAAACAAAATATTATAACAAACCATGAAACTCACTTGCTCAAAAAACAAACTTTTTCCCAAACAAAGACTTAGAAGATGCACACACTGATTACACCACCACTTAGAACGGAATAATTTTTAGGAGCATGTCGGCCACAACATAAAGAGTCACCATAATGTGGAGACAATTTAAATCAATTCCAAATAGCTCTCTACTCTAGAAAATAGGTTCGAGCATCCTTCTAAGAGGTGGATTTAACTTTTGAAACTCGAGAAAGAAATCATTAGGTTGATTAAATTGAAATATTTCTAATGGGGAATCAACCATAGCCACACCAAAAAAATCCATCAAATATATATGGGGGGACATAGGGAAGATAGAAAACCAATATCCCTAATGAAACTATCTCATGAATCAAAACTCACATAAAACATATACCATTGCAGAAGGAAACCAGCTCAAAGATTCCCAAAACCTTTTTAGAAACCCACTAGACACTGCTTCAAGACCAAACTACCGACAAAATTTCACTCTGAGAACACAACATAAACATCTCATCCAAACCACGAGATAACATACCAAATAAACAACATTTCCAAAACATAGAAAAAAAATCCACACAACCATTGGATAATAAGAACAAGACAATTACCAATTTAAAAACACTTTTTAAAACAAAAAAAAAATTGCGGATTTTCATACTCACCAAAGGTGTTCCATTGAGTCTCACTCACATGAACACTTACGTGCCTATCCGGGAACATATAAACTCATTCCATACCAAGCACTCATTAACCATGAAAATCATCGACACTCCCCACCCACATCATTATGTTTCCACATTACACACATTTCTTTGCTTGTGAGCACTCATGGAATACACCAAAGGTCAAAACAAAACATTCTCATTTTCCAAATCAAATCATTCAACCGAATTCAAAATTTATAAAACCTTTTAAAGGTTCACTAACCATAAATTAGAAAACTATTTTTAGATTCCATGTTTTAATCTATTTCACTATGCTCAAAAATAAAATCCCTGGAATTCCCATACAAAAGTTCAATTTGTTTCATTCAAAAAAATTTCCAGAAGCTAAAAAAATCTCTTTCCATAAAAATCCATTTGATTAAAAACCAAATCCTTTTCATTTAAAACAAATCCAAAATAAAACATCCACTTTCAAACAATAGTTTTCCATAAACCACAAGTTTTCATTATAAAAATCCAATATCTTTAAGCTATTTCCAGTTTACCCCAAGAGTTCATTTAAAAATAATTCATTTATCTAAAGTCTTACACACGGTTAATTATGAAAATCCTTTTTCCAACCTTCCAAAATCCAACCATTATCCCTAAAAACCCATTTTGACTATTCCAATATAATGATTTTAAAAACAATTTTTATAGTCAAACGAGACTCAAAGATACTCATAAAGAAAAATAGTGTTGATTGGTGACTTGGTCATATGGTTGGAGGCCATATTCCAAACAAACCACCATCATAGAAAATCTTCTAGGACTATTTTTCAAGCCCCACAAGGATTTATAGGCTCTGAGAGCTCACAAAGACAACTATCCTAACTCCCTTTTCATATCCCAATACCAAACTATCCAAAAGAACCAAAATAAGCCAACAAAATTGGATATCCCATGGAAACTTGAGGATCAGAATGAGAAAAGGTTTATGACATCATTTTCGTTCCTACCTCTCAAGTCCCGACGATCACGCTCCATCAACCTTGACATCCCCAGGTAATAAAGGACACTCTGAAGAGCAGGGGCCTCTAAAGAGCCGAATTGCTATGGTACCATTTTTTCATGAACCAACCTGGGTAAATCCTAAACACCGATCCACAGGGGTTTGCAACTTGTGTCAATAATCAATAGAGTAACCCAAGGTAATGATTTCAACCAATAATAATTAAACAATTGAGTAGAGGAATTTAAAAAATCATCTCGATACATACATTTCAATACCCAAACTGAGCATTATTTACAAAAAAACTGAAAATACAACAAATTGAACAAGAACACCAAATTGGATTTGACAAACTAACATCTCCATGTGACCCTGAAGGTCACCCTCCGATACCATGAACAAATATCACCCATGACAATCAAGATGAATATTAGAACTTCACTACAAGATAAAAACAAGAGGAAACTATAGGTGTGAGTATTAAAACTTAGTAGATATTCCCGAACAAATAAATTCCCAATGTACTTACTTAAAAATAAAATAAACATCAACTTAAAGTTTGAAATAAAATGTAAGAAGTAAGAATCTTCATTCATTATACATTTTAAAATAAATCATGGTCTATTTCCCTTTTTTCCATTCCAAAAAACAGATTTGTTTCTATTAAAGAAACATTCACATTTTCAAAGTAAAAGTGATTATTTAATTTTAAAACAACACAAGAGAGTATAAAACAATTTAAATTTAATTTTTCTCATAAAAATTTGGTATCAAACTCATCACTTTCCAAGAAAAACCCTACACATGAAATTGCTACAATAATCACATAATAAGGGAAATGGAAAGAAGAACACAAGAGTAACCAAGTATCTCAATCATCCATCATAGGTAACTATGTTCCAATAGACATGGGAGAACCTATGAGATCATGAATAATCTAGAATATACTAATACATGAGACCCATCCTCAGAAGCATTCCTCACATAAAGAAATAAAAAAAATCCAAAATAATATCTTCCACCCAAACTCTAGATAGAACGAGGGGAAAATGCAACAGTAATAAACCAATATATCAACCTACAATTTGCCACTAACTAGGGTGATATCCAACAAGTGAAACAATCATTCTTATAAAATTCTATCACTATAATAGGTTCCCATGTCTCACGTATATAAGGGTTGATCCAAATGATTCCAACCAATCATCCAATCACATGCACATATAATAATAATTGAATAATAGGCCTCACCCTGAGCCACTCTAAGGACCAATCTCTTTCCATATAATAATTAGATCTCAAAGATTCCATCCCGAGAAACTCCCATTACATACAAGTGATGGGTCATGAGGATTTCACAATGAGGAAATCCCAAAAATTCACATAAACAAGAAAAGATGATTATTCAATGAGGTTTTTCAAGGGGAAACACAAAACCTAGTTTGACATGACTATAGGAGAAGAAAACCTCAAGAGAAAATAAAAGAACGAGTAAGAATGATAAGAGAGGAGGAGTTTAACTTGAGATAACTAGACCCAAACTTGTTTAAACCCCTATATCTACACCAAAGGTGGGAGAAGGAATATTATAGAACCAAGGAGAGGCCTCCCTAGGGCTGTACGAACCAGGTGGGGGAAACATAGGGTGGATTTGGGTCCAAAATCCCAAGGGGAAAAAGTGAAAATTCGACATTTTTAAGCTATGGGAAACTCATACGGTTTACTAAATTGTGCACAAACCATGTAGTGGCTATTACCTGAGAGGAGATAGACCTCATTACCAACCAAAATAGTTTGTCTTACCATGCACAAACTATGCTGTAGGTTCTGTCTGAAACCAACACCCGCCGTATGGTTACCTGGGTTGGGCTGCGTGGTTTACCAAAACATGTACCCACCGTGTGAAGGATACTACCAAGCCTAAAAAGTAAAACATTTCTCCACAAACTATTGAATTATATGAGGTATAACTAAGTGGTTAAAACTAAACACATAAATGCTTCAATATTTTACCCCTATCACACCCATAACTCGAGAGAACAACTAAGAACTCCAAGCGAACCAGAACAAAAGATGAAAAAGAAAAATCGGGTGAGAAATGACCTATTTAATAAATTATAACCTCCTAATTATAAATATGGAAACTATTTGAAGAAATTAAAGACTGATAATTAGAATAATTAAATTTAAAATTACAGTAGAAAAAATCAATGAAAATTTCTTTTTTTCAGAAAAATGTCTTTTTGAAATATAAAATATTTTTATAATTAATTCAAGTTTAAAATTAATTTCAAAAAAAATAATTGAATGATTTTAAATAAAAAATAAAAAATATAATTATAAATATAATACAAATTATAATTTAACTTTGAAAATATTTTAAAAATACAATTTTTAATTAAAATCAATATTTTTCATTATTCTTTGAAAAATCAATATTTTTCCAAAAATTATAAAAAATTATCCTAAGATAATTATGACATGATAAATTAAAAAATGATGATAAATATTTCAAGTTAAAATTATATTATTTTGTGATCAATATTTTAAATAAAACAATATAATACATAAAAATCCAATTTTGTTAGAAATAGTGTTTTCCATTTTTGACTGAAAAATTGTCAAATATTTTTTTAAGGAATATAAATTTTAAAAATATAACTAATAAATGTATGAAAATGTTTTAAATAAAAATTCATTTAGTTTTTACATCATTCCCCCTTTTTAAAATTGCATCTTTACAATTTAGTCACTTATAAAAAAGTGAGGATATTTTTCCCTCATAGAATTTTTAGACTCCTTTGTTGCTTTTTAAACAATATAGTTTTCCCAAAAAACCATGAATTGGTGAATTTCCTTGTTCAAAAATAATTTCTATCTACAATTAACAATCTGAATAGGCTATTCATCATTAAAAATTTTATCTTCAAACTGAACTACCTCATAGCTCAAAACATGATATGAATCCGGCAAATACTTTCTTAACATTGAAACCTGAAAAACATTGTGTACCTGAGATAAACTTAGAGGTATGTCGAATCAATAGGAAATTGATCCAAATTTATCCAATATTTCATATGGTCTAATTATCCACGTAATTATCTTCCCCTTTTTATGAAAATGCATAACACTTATCCATGGAGGAACTTTAGAAAAACATGTTCACCTACTATGAAAGAAATATATTTTCTATAGTTATACACATAACATTTATCTCTATTATGAACTATCCACATATGTTTCTAAATTAATATAAACTTTTTAACCATTTCCTCTACAAATTATGGTCTTATCATCTTCATTTTTCCTACTTCCCCTCATAAAGCTGAATTTTGACATCGATTCCCATATAATTCCTCAAAAGGTGTCATATTTTTACTAAAATAATAAATATTATTATAAGAAAAATCAACCAAATATATATTATAATATCAACATACTTTTAAACCCATTTAATAAGAATAAATTATGTCTTCTAAGGTATGAATTTTTCATTTGTACTTTTTGTCAGATTGAGTATGAAAGGTTATACTGAAATTTAATTTAGTGCCCAATGAATTCTAATGTCCTTTCCAAAAATTTAAAGTGAACCTGAGATCATGATATTATACAATAGAGAGAGTAACTTCATGTAACTTGACTATATCGTTTATATACAGTCATAAAATATGATCCAAAGACATTTTATCTTGAATGGGAAGGAAATGTATATATTTACTTAATCAATCAAAAATATCAAAAATCATGTTATTACCTCAGGAATTCTTACAAAATCCCATTACAAATTCCATGTATACATTTCCCCATTTTTACTATGGAACTGGAAAAGGATGAATCATACACTTCGGGAATTTTCATTCCACTTTATCATATTTACAATTAAATCATTTCATGGTAAGGTAAGAAATATATCTTTTCATTCCATCTCAATAGTAACATTCTCGAAGGTCTCTATACATCTTAGAGCTATGAGAATGAATGGAAAATGGTGAAATATGATATTCACTCAAAAATTATATCTTTAATTGGGAATCACAAATCATACATAATATCTTTTGAAATCTCAAAAAATAATCTTATCAATGTGAAATTTAGGAAACTTACCAATCTTAACAAATTATACCTATTTATAAAACTCACAATATATCTTCTGAGCTTTCTTCATTCTATTTGAAAAAGTTGATTGCACTAAAAAAAAAGAGACACTACTAGAAATGCAAGCTATACCAACGCAATATTCCCAACGGTTTCAAAAACTGTTGGTAAAAGACTCCTATACCAACGGTTCTGTAGAACCATTGGTATATCCATATAATAGTTTTTTTACCAACAGTTTCATTGAAACTGTTGGGTATAGTGATAATGAAGATATTTTTTCCAAAGGATTACTAAAACCGTTGGGTATAGTTGGAATTAAGAGGTTTTTCCCAATAGTTTTTTAAAGCATTGGGTATAGTTTTAGAGATTTTGTACCCAACGGTTTATAACCGTTGGGAAAACATAACTTTCTCAATGGTTTTTTAAAACCATTGGGAAAGAAAATCCCCCAATTTCATCGATCTGAAACTCCATAGATCTCGAAATTTTTTCCTTAACCGAGAGCTGGACGCACCCTCTCGAAATTTTTTCCCTAAAACTCAACCGTCTCGAAGGTTTGCCTCTAAATCTCGATGCAAACGCTACTTCCAAACACAACAGGTCTGGTTTCCAACAATTCGTTCTTCCCGTTTAAATCAGTATGTGTGAGTTCATTTATTTTAGATTTTTTCTTCCTATTTAAATCGATACGTGTGTATTAATTTATTTTAGATTTTTTCATTCTATTTTGGTGTAATCTAGTGTGTATTAGGATCCCCTTACGAAAATAAGGCATATATAATTTTAGGTTACGGTTCGAACCCTACTTCCAAACCTACTCTAGAGGGTGCTAACTCTAATTTCCAATAGGGAATCTATCTTTGATTAAAGTAATTTTTGTTCTTCCATTATAAATTGGTAGGTGTGCCTTCATTTATTTTAGATTTTTTCGTTCCATTTTTCTGCAATGTATTGTGTATTATGATCCCCTTATAAACACAATCAATATATCATTTTAGGTAGCAGTTTTGTTGTGATTTATCTGTATAGAATAATTTTGGTTGATATTTAAGAGGTCAATATGATCCTAAGTTATTTTATCCTTGGTTTATTTTAAATTTAAGTTTTATTGACTTGATTTTTTTGGTTAGCCATAAATACAGTTATAGAAATTTTTATCCTAAGAGGAACGATAAGATACTCATGCATTATGAATGTGCCCCTAAATGTTGTCTTTGAAATATCACACCTTAACTTTAAGATGATGATACCCACACTATAAGTCATTCAATGAATTGGCGCTTCCACCTGAACCACTAGAGTGATTTTGGGGTCATTTTCATGTGTGAATGGTGATAAAACCAAAATTTAATCTATTACATGATCATTTATTCCTACTCCATCAATCGGTTCGGTCATACAGTTGTAATATTTTTTGAAATTCAAAATGAGTGTTAGTAATTCATGTCACAATTTTCATAGGTAGTTATAAAGCATTATTAAGGTATTTATATCATTTTTTATCCTAGGAAGGCACCCATAATAAAAGAGTATAACCATCATAGAACTCACCAATGTTGTTCATGCCTAAAAATTATTTACTTTATGATATATATCTCATGAAACAAAATAGAAAGGGCATGTGCACATAATTATTCATCTCTAGTTGATAGATGGGCTTTAGGCCATTTGGCCATCTGGGTTCGGGTCACTAATGAGTGGCATCCGGGTTTGGGGCATCACAATTTCTGAATATCTTTTTTATAGGTGTTTCTAATCAAATCCATACCTATAACTATTGAAGGTACCTCTCCAAAATCAACTGGGACATGATTCAATGAATACACCATACCAACCTATGATCTATGTCCCCAAACCTAGGATCCCTTAATCCATGGTTAAGGTGAAACTTGATGAGGCCATAACTACTTTTGATGTGATCCTCATCCTACTCCTCATCTTGATCTCCCTGAAGAAGTTAAATTATAAAACTCATGTACTCCCAACAAGACCCTTAAGGATTATGTATTCCTTGATCCACTTCCAATATCTTACTGGTAAATCCTTGAATATAGGTATTAGAAATTATATATCTTATTTTTTTATATACACTGTATTTAGTTGTATTTCTTAATATGATTCTCATATAGAGTAATGTTTCAGTTATGCTTTTATATAAAATAAACAATTGTCATTTACCTAAATATTTTTTTTGATTGAACTTCAATATTATTGAATTTATTTGAAATGACTTATTGAATTTTTTTTACAGAATTGATAGAAGTTGGATGTACGAAACTGATCGGATTTCAACTAATTTTCAAAATAATTTGAACAGCTTTCTAGATTTTTCATTTGACAAGGCTTCAGATAGTGGTCGCATACAATGCCCATGTTCTAATTATGTTTGAAGACCTTGGTTGAGTTGTGAAGCAGTTAGCTATCATATAACAAAATATAGTTTCCAAACAAACTATTATGTGTGGTATCACAATGGAGAGAAAATGGAATCTCAAAATATTGATGATCTAAATGATAGGACTAAATTGGAGAGTTTGGATTTTGGTCCTAATACCATGGTTCGTTCTTGTAAATCACTTGTGATCAATGGATACAAATTTATTATCACGGAACGAGCAAGAAACATGAGAACACAACATAATGGTGTTATGATAACTGCGACAATAGACTGTTATGCCAGTTCGTCGAATAGTATACCTCGTTCTGAAAATGTAGTTTATTATGTAATCATGGAGAAAATAATAATTTTGGATTATTAATCACATGGTCGAGTCATGATGATGAAATTTCAATGGTTTGATTCAATAATGAGGAAAAGAACCTTTATTGATGATTGTGGATTTCTAGTTGTTGACATGACTCATACTCTTGCCACCGATGAACCATATGTATTGGCATTAATGGTGAAACAATTTTTTTATGTCAAAGATCATCGTCATCCTAAATTCAGTGTAATTATTGAAGTAAATCCCAGACATGTTTTTGATTTTAGTGATGATGAAGTTGAAACTATACCTACTACAATTTGAAGTAATCCGTTTATTACTTATGATGACTCCAATAGATCAATTGTCAGAGTTGATTGTGAACTCGAAGTTGTGGTGGGAAATATATAGAATCATACAGTGGTGTTCTCACCTACATGTTTCACCTACATCATTTAGAGTGTGTATCCTAATACTTACCTTCAAACCACCATAAATCTTCTGTTTCGTCAAGTTTTTTTTATCAGAATGGTTTTTCTATATTTTTTGGGGTTAAACATTAGTTATCTGTTGATAATTACTTCCATATTTTTATTCATTGTAGGAAATGAAACCCATAAAAGAGAGGCAGTGGAAAAAGATGACAGAAAATAATCGTCGCATGACACAGATGGGCATTCCTCCACTCATCCCTGTTGTGAGTATTTTATTTCAAATATATATATTTCAATAACTTATAATATCATGTGTTTAATTTTGTGTTAAACTTTTTTTTAGGATCCACCCCCTGGACAAGAGATATCCGATGAGGAGCCTGCTATTTCTCCTAGTACAGAGGCTGGTGGTAGGAGGGGGTGGTGTCAGATTTAGATGACCATCTGGTGGTCCCGGTACTGAGGCTGGTGGTACAAGGGCTTGTGGTGAGAGATATAGAAGATCCACTGGTCGTACCCGATTGGATTATGCCCCTACCACAGACGTATCTTCTATGCCCCATTTTGATCCTGGTGTGTCTTTAGGGACACATGGGATATTTATGCCTCCGATGTTTACACTACTAGTTGGCCAGATGTCTGTGCCATCATCTTTTTCTTCTAGTTCATTATCTCTGGGATATTATATTCCTCTTCTTCGACTACTGCTCCGACACAGTATGTGGCTAAGGAGCGTACACTGAGGGACACTCCACCTGTACAGGACATTCCTTCGGCTTCCGCACATCCAATGACGCCCATTGATCTGACTACCACAAGTATATTTATATAACTCTAACAAATTCTTATACCAAAATTTATTTTTATTATAACTTGTACTGATATTTTTTTCTTAAATAATAGATTCATCTACTGATAGGAGGTGGGGGAGGGGGCTTACTCGCTTGCGTGCGATATACAACCACCAGACACAATTGATGGTTGAATACAATGAAGATGGACAGATGATTGATAAATCTGGGTAGGAATGTCGGGGTTTTTTGGCGATGCTAACCAAATACTCCGACATCATTCTGGTCAACCTTCTCTATTAGAGACATCTGCCACACGAAGTCAAGGATAATGCATGGGCACAAATATGGGTACAAAATTTATTAGATTTAATGTAGTATTTTTTTTATTTATATTAATTAATCTATTGGGTGTCAGCATCGGTATACCTTCCCTGATGGTGATGGTGCACGACCGGCACATTTAAAGGAGCTCAGAGAGATTTGGAGAGCTTATAAACATGATCTATATGTTGGCTGGTGTGATTTAGTGGGCACGGAGTTGGAGACATTACCTATCATGTATGACTTCCCGGTAGAGCAATATCGCCAAATGATTACCCATTGGGCGACTACCAAATTTAAGGTATTAATCCCATTTGAGGTATTTAAATGACTGTTTTCATATTTTGAATTAATATTATCTAATTTATTATTAAACATTGTTTAGGAATCTTCTGAAAAAACAAAAAAAACATTGATTCAAAGAAATACCTCCACACTTTCGGGCGGACGACTATGTCAGATCATGAGAGGCAGCTGGTACAATATAGTTGTTTATAATTTTTCTTTATGAATTTCCATTTTTATTATTTCATACTTGAATTATGTGATTTATTGAATATTGAATATATGTTTATATTTGGTCTTCATATTGTTTCAATGTCATTACAGAAGCACAAATTGAATATTGAAGGACGTATCCCTCGAGCAAAATTGTTTTTCTCGAGTAGAAGGAAAAAAGATGGAACTCCGGTTAATGAACCGACACAAGAAAAGTTTTAATTTGATTATTTCAAAGTTTAATATATATTTTGAAATTTAATCATCTATTAATATTTTTAACAAGATTCTTTAGAGGCTCATGATGCCCAGGAGCCTGACAATTTTGGGCCACACGATAATTTATATCAGGTTTTGGGAGATGAGAACTCTGGTCGAGTACGCTGCCGGCCTGGTAAGAATATAGTCCCGAAGAGGTATTGGTCCTCTCCAGGTAGCCATTCTAGTACCACCGTGTTGGAATAGGTCAAGGATAATGCAAGACAGTATGATAAAAGTGTCATAGAGTTGGAAGTACAAGTTCAAACGAGGGACAAAGAATTTATGAAACTGATGAAAGCTTTATCTTCATCACTTCCACCAGAGGTCAGCGTGGATTGTCAGACATTTATGTCGTCGATGTGTGAATTATCCAATGCACCAGGCGGTAGTTCTAGTGGCAGTCGAGATGATGATGTTCCTGGTGATGACGAGGATGCTGAAGAGGATGAGGGCAAGGATGAGGATGAGGACGAGGGCGAGGATGGGTCCGAGGGCGAGGATGGGGCCGAGGGCGAGGATGGGGCCGACGATGAGCATGGGGACGATGATGAGGACGACGACGAGGATAGAGATGGTGGTGAGGATGAGGATGATGATGACAGTGGTGATTGTGATGGTGATCAGGGGAAGATTGATCCATTACATTTTTGACTTCTGTAAAACTCTTTATTTTTGAACCTGAGTTTTCACTCTGGTATTGATTTTTTTGAATTCAGTATAACTCTTTATTTTCAACCAAATATGGAAGCCTAATAATGTTATAATGGTTTGCAGGTGATTGATAATAAATGAGATTTTATGGGTTATTGTGAGGAGTTTCTTTCCCTTTAATTGATTGGTTCATAAAACATAAGTTGGTGCTGCATATATTATGTAATTGGAATTGGTAAAGTAAAATGCTGGTCTCAGATTTCCTAGTTGGTTATCTGGATAAAATTCTCTATCAAAAGTGGGTATATCTCTATTGACTATGGGTGTATTTTCTAATTGACAAATTTATTTATTAAACTGACCATGAAATACACATTTCCCACTATATGGAAGCACCACAAAAATCATAGATAGACACTAAACATCACAAGACACCCATGGGAGACACCCCTTGAGGTAGAGTCCCTCTCATAGCCTCTTTAATTTAAGAATGCTTTAAACTGAATTTAGCTTCTTTGTTAATTCTGCTAAATTATATTAAAATTCATATCTTGAATAAGTTTTCTTTAATATAATTGTTTCATTTGAAAAATAAATTCATGTTTTTATAATAAAACCCCTCCAACATAGGTTAGATGTTTACGAAAACTCATAATGATAGTTTAGGGTATGATAATTTGACTCTCAATTAGTAGTTTCAACTACATAGTACCACTTTTAGGTGTTCTACGCGCTTGAAAAGCGTACGTGGGGTGGTCAAAACTTGTCGAACGACCTCAGAATGCCATGAAATCGGACGACAATAAAGGTTGTTTGATTTGTGAAATTGTCGGCCAGATAGCACGTCAATCGGAGGTGTCGTGTGACCGTGCTGGCCAAAAACGCACTCGGTATGTCATAAATGGCCAAAACATGTGTCTTACGGTCAAATTCATGTCGAACGACATCATAATGACATGAAATCACATGAAAACACTCTAATTATTATTCGTGAGGTGTACGAGGAGACATCACATCATTTGGATGCGCGGTTTTCACGGCACGACTGAATATGTGTTTTTAGGTGTTCGACACACTTGAAAAGCATGCGTGGGGTGGTCAAAACTGGTCGAACGACGTTGGAATGCCATGAAATCAGAGAAAAATAAAGGTTGGGTGATTTGTGAAATTATCGGCCAGACGACATGTCAATCGGAGGTGTAGTGTGACCGCGCTGGCCGAAAACGCACTCGGCGTGTCGTAAATGGCCAAAACATGGGTTTTACGGTCAAATGCATGCCGAACAACATCGTAATGACTTTAAATCAAACAAAAACACCCTAATTATTATTCGTGAGATGTATGAGGAGACGGAACGTTATTCGGACACACGGTTTGCGCGACACGGCTGAATATGTGTTTTTAGGTGTTCGATGAACTTGAAAAGTGTGCGTGGGGTGGTCGAAACCAGCTGAACGACCTCAAAATGCCATGAAATCGAACTAAAACAAAGGGTGGGTGATTTGTGAAATTTTTGGCCAGACGACATGTCAATCGAAGGTGTTGTGTTACCGCGCCGGCCGAAAACGCACTTGGCTTGTCGTAAATGGCCAAAACATGGGTTTTACGGTCAAATGCATTCCAAACGACATCAAAATGACTTGAAATCACACGAAAACACCCTAATTATTATTTTTGAGGTGTACAAGGAGATGACACGTCATTCAGACAAGCAGTTTGCACAACACGACTGAATATGTGTTTTTTAGGTGTTAAGTGTGCTCGAAAAGCGTGCGTGGGGTGGTCGAAACTAGCCGAACAACCTTGGAATGCCATAAAATCGGACGGAAACAATGTTTGGGTGATTTGTGAAAATTTCAGCAAGATTACATGTGGATCGGAGGTTTCGTCTGACCGCGCTGGCCGAAAACGCACTTGGCGTGTCGTAAATGGCCAGAACATGAGTTTTACGGTCAAATACATGCCGAACGACATCAGAATGAATTTAAATCACATGAAAACACCGTAATTATTATTCATGAGGTGTACAAGGAGACGTCACATCATTCAGACACATAGTTTTCTTGGCACGACTGAATATGTGTTTTTTAGGTATTCGACGCTCTTGAAAAGCGCGTGTGGGGTGGTCGAAACCGGCCGAACGACCTCGGAATTCCATGAAATCGGATGACAATAAAGGTTGGGTGATTTTTGAAATTTTCGGCCAGACGGCATGTCAATCGGAGGTGTCGTGTGACCGCACTGGCCGAAAAGTCACTCGGCGTATCGTAAATGGCCAAAACTTGGGTTTTATGGTCAAATGCATGCCGAACGACATCAGAATGACTTGAAATCACACAAAAACACCCAAATTATTATTCCTGAGGTGTACGAGGAGATGGAATGTCATTTAGACGCATGGTTTGCGCAACATGACTGAATATGTGTTTTTTAGGTGTTCATAGCGCTTGAAAAGCGCGCGTGAGGTGGTCAAAATAGGACGAATGACCTCGGAATGCCATGAAATAGGACAAAAACAAAGGTTGGGTGATTTGTGAAATTGCAAGCTAGACGGAACGTCAATCGGAGATGTCGTGTGACCGCGCTGGCTGAAAACGTACTCTGCGTGTCGTAAATGGCCAAAACATGGGTTTTACGGTCAAATGCATGTCGAACGACATCAAAATGACTTGAAATCACACGAAAAGACCCTAATTATTATTCGCGAGGTGTACGAGGAGACGACACCTCATTCGGAGGAACAGTTTACATGGCACGACTTAATATGTGTTTTTAGGTGTTCAGCGCGCTTGAAAAGCGTGAGTGGGGTGGTAGAAACCGGGCGAACGACCTCAGAATTCCATGAAATCAGATGAAAACAAAGTTTGGGTGATTTTTGAAATCTTCGGTTGGACGCAACAGTAATCGAGGGGGTCATGTGACCACACTGGATGAAAACGCACTCGGCGTGTCGTAAATGGACAAAACTTGGGTTTTACGGTCAAATTCATGCTGAACGACATCAGAATAACTTGAAATCACACGAAAACACCCTAATTATTATTTTTGAGGTGTATGAGGAGACGACATATCATTCAGATGTGTGGTTTGCACGGCACGATTGAATATGTGTTTTTTAGGTGTTCGATGCATTTGAAAAGCGTGCGCGGGGTGGTCGAAACCGGCCGAATGACCTCATAATTCCATGAAATCAGATAAAAACAAAGGTTGGGTGATTTTTGAAATTGTCGGCTAGATGGCACGTCAATCGGAGGTGTCGTGTGACCGCGTTGGCCGAAAACGCACTTCGCGTGTCGTAAATGGCCAAAACATAGGTTTTACGGTCAAATGCACTACGAATGACATCAGAATAACTTGAAATCACACGAAAAAACCCTAATTATTATTAGTGAGGTGTACGAGGAGACGACATGTCATTCGGACGTGCGGTTTGCTCGGCACAGCTGAATATGTGTTTTTTAAGTGTTTGGCGTGCTTGAAAAGCGCGCGTGTGGTGGTCGAAACTAGATGAACGACCTCATAATTCCATTAAATCGGACAAAAACAAAGTACGGGTGATTGGTGAAATTTTCGGCCTGATGGAACGTCAATCGGAGGTGTCGTGTGACCGCGTTGGCCGAAAACTCACTTCGCGTGTCGTAAATGGACAAAACATGGGTTTTACGGTCAAATGCATGCCGAACAACATTGGAGTGACTTGAAATCACACAAAAACACCCAAATTATTATTCTTGAGGTGTACGAGGAGACGACACATCATTCTAATGCACGGTTTGCACGACACAGCTGAATATGTGTTTTTCAGGTGTTCGGCGCGCTTGAAAAGCGTGCGTGGGGTGGTCGAAACTGGCCGAACAACCTCAGAATTCCATGAAATCAGACGACAACAAAGGGTGGGTGATTTGTGAAATTTTCGGCCAGATGAGACGTCAATCGGAGGTGTTGTGTGACCGCGCTGGCTGAAAACGCACTCGGTGTGTCGTAAATGGCCAAAACATCGGTTTTACGGTCAAATGCATACTGAACGACATCAGAATGACTTGAAATCACACAAAACACCCTAATTATTTTTTGTGAGGTGTACGAGGAGACGAAACGTCATTCAAACATGTGGTTTGCACGGCACGACTGAATACGTGTTTTTTAGGTGTTCGACGTGTTTAAAAAGCGCGCGTGGGGTGGTCAAAACCGGCCGAAGGACCTTGAAATGCCATGAAATCAGACGACAAAAAAGGGTGGGTGATTTTTCTAATTTTCGGCTAGATGACACGTCAATCAGATGTTTCGTGTGACC
This sequence comes from Viscum album, assembly GCA_963277665.1. NCBI lineage: Eukaryota > Viridiplantae > Streptophyta > Magnoliopsida > Santalales > Viscaceae > Viscum > Viscum album. The sequence continues at coordinate 110,976,961 of OY728139.1, read as the reverse complement.
ACGCTGGCTGAAAACGCACTCGACATGTCGTAAATGGCCAAAACATGGGTTTTACGGTCAAATGCACGCTGAACGACATTGGAATGACTTGAAATCACACGAAAACACCCTAATTATTATTCGTGAAGTGTATGATGGGAAACCACGTCATTCGGATATGAAGTTTGCACGGAACGACTGAATATGTGTTTTTTAGGTGTTCAGCGCGCTTGAAAAGCGTGCGTGGGGTGGTCAAAACTGGCGAACGACCTCAGAATGCCATGAAATTGGACGACAACAAAGGTTGGGTGATTTGTGAAATTGTCGACCAGACGGCACATCAATCAAAGGTGTCGTGTGACCGCGCTGGCCGAAAAAGCACTCCGCATGTCGTAAATGGCCAAAACATGGGTTTTACTGTCAAATGCAAGCTGAACAACATCAGAATGAATTGAAATCACATGAAAAAACCTTAATTATTATTTGTGAGGTGTACGAGGAGACGACACGTCATTTGAATGCGCAGTTTGCACGACACGAGTGAATATGTGTTTTTAGGTGTTCGACGCGCTTGAAAAGCGCGTGTGGGGTGGTTGAAACCGGACGAAAAACCTCAGCCTTTCATTAAATCGCACAAAAACAAAGGTTGGGCGATTTGTGAAATTGCCGGCCAGATGACACATCAATCGGAGGTGTCGTGTGACCGTGCTGGCTGAAAACACACTCCGCGTGTCGTAAATGGTCAAAACATGGGTTTTACGGTCAAATGCATGCCGAACGACATCAGAATGATTTGAAATCACACAAAAACACCCTAATTATTATTTGTGAGGTATAAGAGGAGACGACATCTCATTCGAACGTGTGGTTTGAGCGGCACAACTGAATATGTATTTTTTAGGTGTTCAGTGCGTTTGAAAAGAGTGCGTGGGGTGGTCGAAACTGGCCGAACGATCTCGGAATGCCATGAAATCAGAAAACAACCAAGGGTGGGTGATTTGGAAAATTTTCAGCCAGAAGTCACATCAATCAGAGGTGTTTTGTGACCATGCTGGCCGAAAATGCACTCGGCGTGTCGTAAATGGAAAAAACATGGGTTTTACGGTCAAATGCATGCCGAACGACATCTGAATGACTTGAAATCACACAAAAATGATCTAAATATTATTTGGTAGGTGTATGAGGAGACGACACATCATTTGGGACCGCGGTTTGCACGACACGACTGAATATGTGTTATTAGGTGTTCGGCGTGCTTGAAAAGCGCGCGTGGGGTGGTCGAAACCGACCGAACGATCTCGGAATGCCTTGAAATCAGATGACAACAAAGGGTGGGTGATTTTTGAAATTTTTGGCCAGACGACACATCAATAGAAGGCGTTGTGTTACCGCGCTGGCCAAAAACGCACTCGGCTTGTCATAAATGGCCAAAACATGGGTTTTACAGTCAAATGCATGCCGAACGACATCAGAATGACTTGAAATCATACGAAAACACCCTAATTATTATTTGTGAGGTGTACGAGGAGATAGAATGTCATTCAGACACGCGGTTTGCATGGAACGACTAAATATGTGTTTTTTAGGTGTTCGACGTTCTTGAAAAGCGTGCGTGGGGTGGTCTAAACTGACTGAACAACCTCGGAATGCCATGAAATTGGACGACAACAAATTTTGAGTGATTTGTGAAATTTTTGGCCAGACGACAGGTCAATCAGAGGTGTCGTGTGATCGCGCTGGCTGAAAACATACTCCCCCTGTCGTAAATGGCCAAAACATGGGTTTTACAGTCAAATTCATGCCGAACGACATCTAAATGACATGAAATCACATGGAAACACCTTAATTATTATTCATGAGGTGTACAAGGAGACGTCACATCATTCAGATGCACGTTTTTCATGGCATAGTTGAATATGTGTTTTTAGGTGTTCGACGCGCTTGAAAAGCGTGCATGGGGTGGTCGAAACCGGCTGAACGACCTCGGAATGCCATGAAATCGGATGACAACAAAGGGTGGGTGATTTGTAAAATTTTTGGCTAGAAGGCATGTCAATTGGAGGTGTCGTGTAACCGTGCTGGCTGAAAATGCACTCCGCGTGTCGTAAATGTCCAAAACATGGGTTTTACGGCCAAATGCATACCGAACGACATCAAAATGACTTGAAATCACATGAAAACACCCTATTTATTATTTTTGAGGTGTACGAGGAGACGACATGTCATTTGGACATGCGGTTTGTGCAGCACAACTGAATATGTGTTTTTTAGGTGTTTGGCGTGCTTGGAAAGCATGCGCGGGGTGGTCGAAACCGGCTGAATGACCTCAGAATGTCATGAAATCGGACGACAATAAAGTCTGGGTGATTTTTGAAATTTTCGGCTAGACGGAACATTGATCAGAGGTGTCGTGTGACCGCGCTGGCTGAAAATGCACTCTGCGTGTCGTAAATGGCCAAAACATGCGTTTAATGGACAAATGCATGCCAAGCGACATCAAAATGAATTGAAATCACACGAAAACACCATAATTATTATTTGTGAGGTGTACGAGGAGACGACAGGTCATTCGGAGATATGGATTGCGTGACACGACTGAATATGTGTTTTTTAGTTGTTCAACGCACTTTAAAAGCATGGGTGGGGTGGTTGAAACCCGCTGAACGACCTCAAAATTCCATGAAATTGGACGACAACAAAAGGTGTGTGAATAGTGAAATGGTCGGCTAGATGACACCTCAATCGAAGGTGTCGTGTGATCACGCTGGCCGAAAACGCACTCCGCCTGTCGTAAAATGGCCAAAACATGCGTTTAACGGTCAAATGCATGCAGAACGACATCAGAATGAATTGAAATCACACGAAAACACCCTAATTATTATTCTTTAGTTGTAAGAGGAGACGAAACATCATTCGGAAGTGCGGTTTGCACGACACGGTTGAATATGTGTTTTTTAGGTGTTTGGTGTGCTTGAAAAGCACGCGTGGGGTGTTCAAAACTGGCCAAAAGACCTTGGAATGCCCTGAAATCGGATGGCAACAAAGGGTGGGTGAATTGTGAAATGGTTGTCCAGACGACACATCAATCGGAGGTGTTGTGTGACCGTGCTAGCCGAAAACGCACTCTGCGTGTTGTAAATGGCGAAAACACGTGTTTAACGGTCAAATGCATGCCGAATGACATCAGAATGACTTTAAATCACACGAAAACACCCTAATTATTATTCGTGAGGTGTAAAAGAAGACGACACATCATTCGGACATGCGGTTTGCACGGAACAACTAAATATGTGTTTTTAGGTGTTTGCGCGCTTGAAAAGCATGCGTGGGGTAGTCGAAACCGGCCGAACGCATTCGGATTGTGTTGATACTTTATGAAAACAATCCATGGTTAATTTGTGACATGTAAGAGTCAAACTATCCTTAATCCAAGGCGCTATGTGGTCAACACCATTCAAAGTGTCTCTCTTTTGTTTCAAATGGACATCATTTTAAGTGAATACAACAACTCACATACGAAAAACTGACCAATTGCATTCGGATTCGGTTGAAACTTTAGGACAATGATCCATGGGTCATATGTGACATTTACAAGTTAACCCCGCCTCAATATGAGTGCCAGTGTGGCCGACACCACTCAAAGTGTTTCTCTTTTGTTTTAAATGGACAAGATTTTAAGTCAAAAAAACAATTGGCATACTTAAAATGGACCAAATGCATTCAAATTGTGTCGATATTTAAGGAAAATAATCTATGGGTCATTTTTGATGTGTACAAGTCAACCTCGTCTCAATCTTAGGTGCGGTGTGGCCGCCACCACTCAAAATGTCTCTCTTTTCTTTAAAATGGACATGATTTTATGTGAAAACAACAACTGACATACGGAAAACTGAGAAAATGCATTTGTATTCTATTGAAACTTTAGGGAAAAAAATACATGGGTAATTATTGATGTGTACGAGTCATCCCTGTCTCAATCCGAGGCACGGTGTGGCCGGCACAACTCAAGGTGTCTCGCATTTCTTTGAAATGGACAACATTTTAAGTGAAATCAACAACTGACATACGGAAAACGAACCAAACGCATTCAGATTCTATTGATACTTTAGGACAACGATCGATGGGACATTTTTTATGTGTACAAGTCAACCCCACCTCAATCTGAGGCATGTTGTGGCTGGTACCACTCAAAGTGTCTTTCTTTTGTTTAAAATGGATACACTTTTAAGTAAAAACAACCGGCATACGGAAAACCAACCAATCACATTCGGATTGTGTTGATACTTTATGAAAATGATCCATGGGTCATTTGTGACATGTAAGAATCAACCCCACCTCAATACGAGGCACCGTGTGGCTGGCACCACTCAATGTGTCTCTCTTTTGTTTCAAAAGGACATCATTTTAAGTGAATTCAACAATAGAAATTTACACTCATCAACGATAGTCACAAAATATTTTTCATGCGTTGGGTAGGTTCACTCATGGGGTCATAAGTAATGAGACTCCTAATAAAATACCTTTTCACCATATATTATAAAAATAAAAGTTCAATGCAAAATGCATCACAAATCATTACATACCCAAATCTAGGATCAGAAAAAAAAAAATTGGGATTTGAGCTAATTTCAAACTCTTATTCAACTCTAATAAGTATTTCTCATATAAGAATTTTATGGGGACGTGTGGAAGCTATGCTGGTTGGGGGGTTAGTGCAGGGGTGAGGTGAATTACTACTAGAATATTGGTTGTCATTTGGAGATAGAAATGAGTGTAAATAATGTTTGCATTATTGAAACTATTATTAACTCTACTGGATGATTGTTTTCATATGAAGATTGAAATAGGGAATTTTAGTACATGACATGGTTGGAAGAGCTTGATGGTTTTATGTGTTTTTTGTGCTATTTTAGGTGTTTTATTCTTTTTTAAGTACGTATGTTGTTTTTGTGATATTTTTTTATGCAGGTGTATACTGGAGGGGCTACTGGAGGGCTGCTGTGCAACAGTCCTGAAAGAACACATTACCAATGGTTTTAAACCGTTGGTATAACCGTTCTGAGAAAACACATTACTAACGGTTTTAACCTATTGGTATAACAGTTCTGGGAAAACACATTACCAACGATTTTAAACCGTTGGTATAATAGTTGTGGAAATAGAAATTTAAAAACTATACCAACGGTTCTAAACCGTTGGTATAGTGGTTAGTATACAATATATACCAACGGTTTCTGGAAACCGTTGGTAAAAACATTTACACTGCCAGTATTTCCAACGATTTGTAAAACCGTTGGAAATACTCAAATTACACTGCCTTTCCCAACGGTTATAGAAAAACCATTGGTAATGGGAAACTGCCACGCTTTACTTTCCAACGGTTTGAAAAAAATTTGGTATACTATATACCAATGGTTTGGCAGCCTTTACCAACGGTTTTAAACCGTTGGTAAAGGCTTAATTTGTAGTAGTGAGAGTAAATCCTTGCATCCAAAAATTATATGCCAAAATTCATCAAATAATAAACCAAAGGGTCATGTTTAAAATGTAACATGGTTAATGCCACATTAATTTTCTAACTTAAATCATCAACTACTTTTTTTATTTTTCTAGGATGATAATGAATTGTGCGGTCATAATACTTGATCAATTCTAACAATCTTCCTTATCTCATGTTCAATTATTTTGTAGTGTATATATGATTAAAAAAATTTATGATTAGTATATATTTCACACTTGGATATATAGAAATTATGTCTAAATTTTTTTAAAGTAAAACCACACCATTTAATTCCAGATAATGTGTTGGATAATTTCACTCACGAGGTTCAAATTGTTGTGAATAATAAAAAAATACATAATCATTCTACATAAGAACACTACCAAGTCCCTTCAAATAAGAATCAGTATATATTAAAAATTCACAATTTTTAAGGGTAAGGAAAAAATTGGAGCATTCACCAATATTCTTTTTTAGTGCTTGAAAAAAATCATCACAATATTTTGACTAGATAAGTTTAACCCTCTTCCAAGTTTACTTAGTTAGTAAGCAAGATAACCAATAAAAGATTTCAAAAAACATCTACTACTAACCTGATAATACAAGAAAAATGTAATTCACTATAATATTTTTAGGTCTTTTCCATTTTTAGAAAATTTTATTTTAGTAGAGTCAATTGTTATCCCATCTATTGAAATAATGAGTCCAAGGAAAGAAATTTTTTGCAACCAAAATTCACACATAATAAATTTTCCATAGATTTTATTTTATTTTATGGTTTGAAAAAAAACAATTTGGTTTCTTCAATGATCATCTTGCCATATATAATAAACCAATATATAATGAATAAAAATAACCGAAAAATTATACAGGAACTCATGGAAAACTCTATTCATTATATTTATAAATACAGCTGGTGCATTAGATAACCCGAAGAGCATAACTACAAACTCATAGTACCCATATCTAGTCCAAGACATAGTGTTTGAAATATCTACCTCCTTCACCTTAAACTTATGGTACCCCAACCAAGGATCAATTTTCTAAAAGCACTATGGTCCATGGATTTGGTAAAAGAAGTCATCAATATGTGGAAAATGGTATTTGTTTCTTAATAGTGATGTTATTCAAGGCTTTATAATCAATGAATAGTTTCATTAAAAATTCTTTCTTTTTAAAAAATAAGATAGGAGAACTCCATGGTGATGTTCTCTGAAGAATAAAACCTTTATCTAGAAACTATTTCACTTTATTTTTAAACTCCAAATGTTCTACATGACTAGTTAAATAAGTGGGATTTGAAATAGTCTTAACATTAGGCACTAATTCAATAGTGAACTAAACCTATCTATTTAGAATAAAACCTAGTAAATCATAGGAAAAAACATCCTTATATTTATTTAGTACTGAGACGTCACTAATCTTAATAGTTTCTTTCTTTCCAAAAATACATTCTAAGTAACTTTCACATCTATTTCTAATTGATTTCACTTATTCTTGGCAAATTATTAAAGTTATAAAATCATTGAACATGACTTTATTATATCTTCAATATATCTTAGCATGATAAACTAAAAGCTAATCCATGCCCAGAATAATATAGAAATAAAATCTGGATAGTTTAAAAAGATTTGTAGGAAATACCATTTCACTGATAATAATATGAAGATTCCTATAAATCTTGGTTGCTTTAATACTTCCACATGAAGTATTCATAAAAAGTTATATAATAATTTTATGAGGTTCTATTCACAATTTATTAATAATTTTCTTAGAAATGAAAGAATGAGAAGATATAGAGTCAAATATGGTATTGGTATAATTTGAATAAACTAGTAACATAACTTTCACTAATTCATTTGATGCACAACATCAACATTAGTAGTAGAAAAAATATTTTTTCCACACCTTTTTTCTTTCTATCTTTATGGTTTTCAATCTGAGTTACTAACTTAGAGAACATGTTATAATAATGTCCTAACTCAATAATATTATAGCATCTTACCATCAAATTTTCATTATTTTTCTAATCATTTTCCTTTAATTCATGAGCCATGTGCCCCAAAATTCTACATTGAACTCAATTCCTAGTTTTGATAAGACATTCTCCAAGGTGATTTTTTTTAAAATTTATCACAAGATAGGAATTTAATTTGCATACCTTCAGGTTTGTTTGATGAATGATTACCCATTTCCTATCTTCTAGAAGTTTTCTTCTATTTCTTATTATGGAATAATTAATCATCATAAAAATACATTTCAACCATATTAGTATATATAAAAAGTTTATCATAACTTTTAAACTCATAGGAATCTAATTACCTTTGATATCATGTCTTCAACATTGATTAAAATCGATTAGTTTATTATTATGGTCTTAGTTAAAATTTGGTTCATACCTTTCCAAATGGGTGATGTTCTCTTCATTTGTAGCCATGGAGTATTTCTCTTTTGACATTAGTTCCATGAATTACTTTTTCCAACCAAATTAAAATAACCTTAATAAAACAATTATCAAAGAAAACTGTTGATGTTGAAATCCCTCCAGAAGATGTATCAATGGTGGCCAACACTGGTTGGGATAACATTTTACCCTCATGAGGCATAAAATCACAAAAGGGACCTCCTTCATGATGCTCCATTGTGAATCCCCTTACCACCACGAATGGAATGAAGCCAGCTATTCGAAGACCACCATGATCACCGTAGATTAGTGATGGAAGCCTTTGCAAGTGGGACGACCATCGTGACTACCATGGAGTAGTGGTGGAAGGCTCTTCTAGCCTGAAGACACCTCCTCCTTTCGTGAATCAAAATTTTGTACAATATTTATAATAACATCATGGTATATATAATGTACTGGAGTTATTATTTTGGTTTGGAAACAACAAAGAAAGGGGAAGTGGAAGAAGAAAAGAAATTTGAAAGAGGTGATGAAATTATTACCTCTTCTTCAGGTGCTTCCATTTGATTTGATCAAAAGGACTCCTTAGGTTGGATTTATGATAAATTTAAGAACTCTCGGTTTAAGTGAGGTTATTGGGAATATATTTGATTAGGGGTTGTATGAGACAAATATATTGGGAGGTGTGATTTTGAGAGAAGGGAAAGTACCCTTTTATAAGAGAGGTGATGGTCACTTTAGGAAAAGCTTGAAATATTATTTTATTATAAAATCATTTTCTGTTTATAATGGATCTTAATGAATTTATTTCGAGGATAAGGTGGGTATGGGTATAAATCTTCTCAAAAAATATGTTTTAGACATGTTTAGGTCACCATATTAACCTTATCATTTAGATTTAATTCTTAGTTAAATAGTTTAACTATTACCATGTCTTCTAGTATTTTTATATTGAATGGTTAATAAAATTACTATAAAAATACAAGAGAAACTAAAGTAATTAATTAATGACAGATATATTATTATATAAGTTCTTTGATAGAACATTATATTTTTAGGACTATTATATAATTTAATAAAATAGTATTTTTTTTAAAACTCATTTATTTCAATTTTGACACTATTTGGTATTTGGTTTTTTTGAAAGTCATAATAACTTTATCACTTCGAAAAAAAATTATTTAATAAACCTTAACATGTCATAATAACCTATATAATTCTTGGAATTCATGAAAAGTCTAAATTTACATTTATTTTAATATTAAAATATAAATTATTTTAGTCTTTCATTAATAAAGTAACTACTACATCATCATTGTGTCATAAATAAATTTAATTATTTAATGTTTAATTTTTATAAATAAAATACCATTATGTAGGAAATATTTTTATATTTCTAATGAATATTTATAGTCGAATTTATCTTATGTATAGCCCTATAATAAAAATGTTTTAGTTATTAAAATTTGAATTTAACACTTTTAACTCTTCTTTAAAAATAATAATAATAAATGTCATAATCTAATCCAAGTTGATCAAAAAGGATCATATTTTTTTAATAAGGTTTATTTTGGAAGAAATAAACTTATCCAATAGAATTAGGACATGTTTTAGGGTAATTATAATATCATTTTACCTTTAATTACCCTATTTACTTTTAATAGTGGTACATAAAATTCAAAAGTTACTATTCACTAAAAATTATTTTCATCCTATTGAACCAAATTTTACTTACTAATGTAAACCATTTCTCTTTGATTTTTAAAATTCAATTCACAATAGTGGTAAAATTAGGTTTTATGCAAATTTGTAAATGTGCCAAGAAGGTGGGTAAAATGGCGTTAAATAGTTCAATAAAATAATATATATCTAATCTTATTATAAAATTACTCCAATGAATTAAATTGAACTAACATAGGTATTATGTATCTATTTTAACTTTAAAATAAATTTAAATAATAATAATAATTTTTAAATAAAAGATGGTTTTAAACAATAATGCAATGTTTGTCACTATTTATCAAAAATTGAAAGTTTCCAGAAAAATACCAAAAATTAACCCTAAGATAATTTTGATATTACAAATCTAAAAATGAAGTCCATTTTGAAAAATAATTTTTATAAAATTTCAAAAAGTAGGTATTAATATTCAAAATGGCTAGTTTGATTGGTTGTGGTGTGCTAGATCTCGAAGTTGCGTACAACGCAAGCTATTGCATTATTCAAAGAGAAATACACTATGGAAGCTTAGGGTGTTACATTATTTCCTCCTTCAAATAATTTTATCCTAGAAATTTCTAGAATATTACTACATAAAAAATATTAGGACGGTTCTTCATCATAAGTTTCTCGGGTTCCCACATTGCCTCTTCCATCTTATGTTTTCTCCATAGAACTTTTACCAAACAAGTCATTCAGTTTCTCAAAACTTGTTCTCTAGTATCAAGAATCTTGACAGGATCTTCCCAATAAGACAGATCATGTTCCAGTTCTATTTCTTCATAGGTGAGTACATGTGTTAAGTCGGGCATGTATTTTATCAATAGTGATTCATGGAACACATCATGAACTTTGGAGTGACTTAGAAGCATGGCTAAATAGTAATCTCTAACTTGAATTAATTCAAGAATTTCTAAAGGTTCTATGTACCTGGGACTTAATTTACCCTTCGTACTAAATTGTATAACACCCTTACATAGAGATACCTTCAAGAAAACATAATCTATTACTTTAAATTCCAAATCCTTTATTCGATTATCAACATAGATTTTTTTCATACTTTGAGATTCTTTGATGTGGGTTTGGATAATCTTCACCTTTTCCATTGTTTCCTAAACATGTTCTGGGCCTATGAGTTTTATTTCACCAATATCATCCCAACAAGTTAGTGTGTGACATCTCTTTCCATATAACGCTTCATATGGTGCCATCTAAATAATTGAATAGAAGCTATTGTTATAAGAAAATTCTACCAGAGGTAAATATTGATCCCACATACCTTGAAAGTCAAGTAAGAAAGATCTCAACATGTCTTCTTAGGTTTGACTAGCCCGTTATAATTTTTTATTAGTTTGAGGGTGGTAGGCAGTGCTCAAATAGAGTTCAGTATCTAGGGCCTTCTAAATAATTTACCAGAATCTTGATGTATAATGGGGATCACGATTAGAAAAAATAGATCGGGGTACTCCATGAAGTCATACAACTACATTAATATATAGTCTTGATAAATGTTCAAGTGGTAAATATTCTCTTATAGAAATAAAATGTGCTGACTTGGTAAGACTATCAACAATGAACCATATTGAATCATTCATTCTTTGAGTCTTTGGTATCCCCGTGACAAATTCAATTGTAATATCATCCCATTTTCACTCAGGTATGGGAAGAGGTTGCATGACTCCTCTAGGATGTTGTCTTCCAGCTTTAACCTGTTGACAAACCATACATCTTGACACATAATCAGCAATATCCCTCTTCATGTGTTTCCACAAAAAATGATCTTTCAAATTTCTATACATCTTAGTGCTACCAGGGTATATAGAGGAATTGGAGCTATGAGAATCATCCAACAATTCCTTTTTTTGATCATGTTAATTGGGAACACAATGCCTCATCCCAAATTTCAAAATTCCATCATCATATATGAATTCAATCAATCTTCCATCATTTATAGCTTTAATTTTATTTTTAAACTCCTCATCATCAGTCTAAGAACTTTTTATCCTTTTAGGTAAAGATGGTTTGGCAACCATTTGAATTTTTTTTTATCTTTCACCTTCCATAATTATTCCTATATCTATATTTACTAGATCCATGACCATAGGATCCCTTTCAACTCTCATCCTGTTCAAAACTCCATATTACTTTTTGCTCAAAGCATCTTCCACTTTATTTTCCTTCCCCAGGTGATAGTGTATAGTGGAATCATAATATTGGAGTAGTTCAAGCGATCATCTTTGCCTCATGATGAGTTCTTTCTATGAGAAAATATACTTCAAACTCTTGTGATCAGTATATATCTCATATTTTTCACCATAGAGATAGTGTCTCCAAATATTCAAAGAAAATATTATAGCTGCTAAATCATGATGATGAGTAGGATAGTTTTGTTCATAAATTTTTAGCTTCTGTGATGTATAGGAAATAACCCTATCATTATGCATAAGGACACAACCCTGTCCTTTCTTTGAAGCATCACCATAAATAACAAACCCATCAATTCCCCGATGGTAGATTCAATATAAGATCATTGACTAATATTTTATTAAATTATTCAAAACATTATTCACACTCTTTTTTCCAAGAAAATTTAACTCCTTTACGTGTGATATTGGTTAATGGGATAACCAATCGGGCAAAATTCTGGATGAAGCACCAATAATAACCTACTAAACCAATAAAACTGCGTACATCAATTTTTCTAGTCGATGCTGGATATTCTTGGATTGCCTTTGTATTTGAAAGATCAATATAGATTATATCCTTAGAGACAATATGAACAAGAAGAGGAATCTTCTAAATCTATAATTCACACTTGCTAAACTTCCCAGATAATTCATTTCTTCTAAGAGTTTTTAGAATAGTGCGCAAGTGATTTTCATGATCTTCAAAGACTATAGAGTATACCAAGATATCATCAATAAATACCACTAAAAATTAATCAAGATATTCTTTTAAAACTCCATTCATTAGATCCATAAAGACAGAGGGTGCATTAGTCAGTCCAAAAGACATTACTGTAAACTTGTAATGCCCGTACCTAGTAAGAAATGCTCTCTTTGAAATTTCATCTTTCTTCACACACAACTGATGATATCCAGATCATAGGTCAATCATTGAAAAATATTGAGCTCCTTGAAGTTGATCTAATAAATCATCAATGCGAGGTAGGGGATACTTTTTCTTTATTGTTATAACATTGATCTTCCTATAGTCAATGAACAACCTCATAAATCCATCTTTCTTCTCAACAAAAATAATAGGGGCTCCCAATAGAGAAACACTAGGGTGAATAAATACCTTATTACTTAATTACTCTATTTTTTTCTTTAGATCCACTAATTCCACAGTGGTCATTCTATAAGGGGTCTTCGATATGGGCCTTGAACCAAAAAATTAAGTAAATGGAAAATTCAATTTCTCGTTCTGGAGGATGTCTGGGTAAATCCTATGGAAACACATAAACATATTATTGCACAATAGGTACATCCTATATTTGAACATTCCATTCCCCACCCATAGTTATTTCATTATCTTCCTCCCCAATAATTGAATTTAGTAGAGCTATTGTGGTTGGATCTAAATAAGAATTAGATGGTGACATTTATGATCAAAAGATAAGGTACTTCTTATCATCATTAAAAATTGTAACCTCTTTAATCATACAATAAATTTTCACATCATGGTCTAAAATCTAATCCATATCTAGGATTATAAAAAATTTAATCATGGGTATGAAAATGAGATCAGCAGATAAAGCACATTTTTATGCCCTAATGAGAACCGATTCACAAAACATTGTTACAATGATACTTCCCTTAAGAGTTTTTTCAGAGAAATACCTTGTTAAATTAAATTATCAATATCTAATTTTCTTAGAAAACTAGAATGATATGAAAAAAATTCAATGATCAAAAATAAAATAATTCATTGGATAAATTTGAGGAAACCATTAAATTACCAGCCACCGTGTCATTCAGAGCTTCAACCTCAGTAGTAGTGATCGCATAAGCTTGGGCATGCTCCCTTGGCCTTTTCTAAGGTAAGTTTCCTTGGTTCTTAGAACATTAATTTTCATAATTCCCCATTTCTCTACAATTGTAGCATTCAACATTGACTGCCTATTTTTTCCCTTACAATCACGAGCTTGGTGTCCTTTTTCACCCCACTTGTAACAGACTCCAATTCCTTTCAGGCAAGTACCAGAATGTTTCTTCCCACATTTTCTATAGAATTTAAATTCAACTTTTCCCTTCTTCCCCTTACTTCCATTTTTAGAGTGTTCAGTAGATCTCTTCTTCTATTTCTTTTCTTTAAAGTCATAAGTCTTAGAGAATTCATTTTCTATCTTGATAGCACATGAGACAATATCTTCGTATGATGAGAAAGATTGTGAGACTAATGCTTGATGGAGAAATGATTTTAACCCATCAAATAATTGACCAAAATTACTCCTTGTGTTACATATAAAATATGATGCATGCCTTGATAACCTTGTAAAGTTATCCTCATACCCTGTTACATTCTTATCCCCCTTTTTCCTTAGACTCAAAAATTTCCTTTCCATATCCACTTGATGTTCATGAGGAAAATATTTTTTCTAATAAATGATATTTATAATCCTTCCATTCCATATTTGATACTTCTTCATCCTCCTTTGGGTTTTCAATTGATTACCACCATTGATCTACATCTCCTGTGAGGTGATAAACTACCATGACAACTTTTTCTCTTTTCTACTCCCCAAAGCAAGAAATATTTTCTCTAAAGAACTTATCCATTTCTCAGCAACAAATGGATTTGTAGTCCCATTTAATATTGGTGGTTGTTGCTTCATGAAGCGATCTAACATTGATCCTCTACGTTGTGGATCAGGGTGCTCCATATGGGTAAGGTTATTATTCATAACCTGAGTAAGTTGTCACAATATGGTTATAAGTTGTCAAGCACCCGTTGCATCACCAACTCCACTATAATTATCTTGAGTAAGAGGGAAATCCCTACATGGATTACATGCCATGATATGGTTTCCATTCCTTAAACTAAAATCCATTTCTAAACAATGGCATAGACTAGATTAGTTTATGAATCACAATACATAATTAAGAACTAGTAAAATACCTAATAAAAACTGGATAGCTTATGCATACAATTAATAATCATAAAAATTGTTTTCTTTGAGGAGGTATTTACTCATAAATCCTTCATAATGGTTTTAAAGAAAATGTGAATTATCCTAAGAATATCCCTTAGGAGTGTCGTAACCGAGAGTTCAAAAGGCCTGTTGTCGTGTACTAGGATACCCCGAGTCAAGCCCGAAACTCTTTATCAGAGTTTTAACTCCTAGGAATATCTCTTCCAGAGCCAACTATATCTGCTCATATCCATACAGGGATGTATTTTTTCGAAAATTCACAAAATATCTACATTACCAAAATTCTTGGAAGTTCTTCTATACTAGTCCTCAAATTCTATCTTAGTTTAATGTTATCTAATCAGAGTTTTTCTAAATCCAGTTTCCAAGGTTTGTACTAAATTTCCTCTGATACCAACTTTAAGGACCCGACCATAGTTACCCAAAGTCCATTCATTATTGAAAAACTTTGGCATGATCACAAGGGATCAAATCCCAAAAGACCCATCAGTTTAGTATCCTTGGAAGTACTAGATACACACATAAGTTTTACATTACATTATGAAATAAACAACAATAAAATTGTGTCTCCTTTGAACACATTAATATCCCATAGACTACCCCTTCAAGTAATTCATAATATAATTCTTCAAATCTTGGGAAAAATAAAACATAGAAAGGGGTGAGCTCAGGTGTTCAGTAAGGATAACAATAAAGAGGAAACTTTCATAAATAAGGATAAACATTGAAGGTAATGTATAAGAATAAAACACTAGCTTTTTAAACATAAAATCTAGCATAATATGGAAAAGATAAATAAAATAATTCCATTTACTTATTCACATGGATATTATACTAGTCGAATAATCACATGTAATATCAATAGCTAATTTTATAAGGATGGAATGCATAATGCTGGACATCATAACCACATAGTCCAGGCCTCATGCCAATACTACAAATCAGATTTTGTCAAGGCCTTGTTCCAAGAAACTATTTTGTATCATGAGACCTACCAATGCATCAAAGATCTGTAACAGGCTCCACCTATCACTTACTTAGTCCAATGCATTCGTCATATGAAAAGGTTGAAACGTAACATAAACATTTGTATTAAAACTAGCATAAGAAATGTTAATAATTTAACCATAAACCAATAATGGTATAAAATAACACATCTAAAGTCAAACATATAAATAAACCTTCAATATAATATGAAATATTTTATAATAAAAAATCAACTTCAAACAAGTGTAAAATCCATCAAAGGATGTTGACATAGATGAAATCAAAACTATTTGAGAAAAATATCTCTTTCTATTTTGAAATCATTTAAATGTAAAATAATTATAAAAGAAAATATTTATTTTAAAAATATTCTTATAAGATTGTAGGGGGAGATTCTAAGGTGTTATAATGGTGGAAAATAACCGCACTCGCCGTATAAGTTAAAAAAACATTCTTACCATAATTTGTTAAAAAGGTTATAAAGTATTTTATTTGGAAAGCGACGAAAATATTACTTTCAAAACATTTTTTAAAAATTCAAAAAAGGTATAAATAACTTTATATAATATTCTATTAAATAATAAAAATGTTTTGAAATACATTTTTAAGAAATATAGATGTGGATGATAAAGAGGTTGTAGTAGATACTCACGTATAAACAACATCAGATAATAAAGATATTTTAAAATTAACCATTAACTTGTAATTTTACTTGTTAGAGGGTACGTTAACCTAATGTATAATAGTTTAATCATTGTTATTAAATTTTAAAGGAACCACATACATAAATATGATATCATATATGATCTTCTAATATTGCTTTTTTTATAATATTTCAGTAGTATCATTGTTTCAGGTGTTAAATGATTCATTTTCTTTTATATGTTCTGTTATGTAAGACATGTTTTTTATGGATAGGATGTATTTTATTAATATCCATAATGATATTAAGTTTTTAAAAATTATTTTTAATCATAAAATGAAAGTTTTCCTTGAATGATTATGATGGGTAATGAATCTCATCGCGTTCGTGGAGACGGTAATCTGTACGTACGCACGAGGGAAAGTATCATTCTATTCAAGGTGAAATAGTATGTAATTGGATGGTATATAATATATAAATAATCATTAACATGTTATATTTATTATTTACACCAATTATACTCATTATTATACCCATCCAAATAATGAAGTGTTGAATAACAAACCACACCACGACGTGGAGACAGTAAGCCGTACGTACACACATATGGTGACTTTGTCATTCATAGGATGGATAAAATAAGGAATATGGTTATACGATATTTTTAATAGAATTATAGTATATAGAAGGTACTGGAGTTATTATATTGGTATGGAAACAAAAAAGAAAGAGAAAGTGGAAGAAAAAAATAACTTTGAAATAGGCGATGAAATTATTACCTCTTCTTTGGGTGATTCCTTTTGATTTGACCAAAATGGATCCTTAGATTTGATTTATGATCAATGTAAGGCCTCTATATTGACGTGAAGGTAGTTGGGAAGATATTTGAGTAGGTTTTGTCTGAGAAAAATGTATTTGAAAGTGTGATTTTTAGAGAAGGGGAAGTACCATTTTATAAGAGAGGTGAGGGTCACTTTAGGAAAATCTTGAAATATTATTTTATTATAAAATAATTTTCTTTTGAGAATGGATTAAAATAGATTTATTTCGAGTTTAATGTGGGTATGGGTTGAAATAATCTCAACCAATATGTTTTAGACAAGTTTAGGTCACCATATTAACCTTATCTTTTAAATTTTATTCTTAGTTAAATAGTTTAACTTTTACCATGCCTTCTCGTATTATTGTATTACATGGTTAATAACCTAACTATAAAATATCAAGATAACATCAAGTGGTTAATTAAGAAAATATTTATTATTATATAAGCCCTTTGGAAAAACCATATATTGTTAGGACTATTATATAATTTAATAAAATAGTATTTGTTTTAAAAACTCATTTTTGTCAATTTTGACACGATTTGGTATTTATTTTTTGTGAAAGTCATAAAAACATTATCACTTAGAAATTAATTTATTTAATCAAACCTAACATGTCATTTTAACCTATAAAATTATATTAATGCATCAAAAGCCTTAATTTACATTTATTTTGGTATTTAAAATATCAATTATTTTATTCTTTTATTGATAAGGTAATTACTGCATCATCATTATGTCATTAATAAATTTAATTATTTAATGTTGAAAATTTATAAATAAAATAATATTACGTAGGAAATATGTTTATCTTTCTAAGGAATATTTATAGTCAAATTTATCTTTTGTATAACCATATATTTAAAATGTTTTAGTTATTAAAATTTGAATTTAACAGTTTTTACTATTCTTTAAATAAAATAATAATAAATATCCTAATATAATCCAAGTAGAACAAAGAGGATCTTATTTTATACCTAAGGTTAATTTTGGTCGAAATACATTTATCCAATAGAATTAAAACTTGAACCTGAGCCTCAACCCAGTTGGGGAGGTATCCTTAAGTGCATCCATGAGACCCAGGTTCAAAACCCAGCGGGGGAATATTTTTAGGGGTACTATAGCAGTACTGTAGCAGGCACTATAACCGCACTGTACATTGTGTAGTACTATAGCAGGTACTGTTGCATGTTATGTTTGGTACTATAACAGCCAAAAATATTCACCTTGGGCCACCAGTTTGGGCTTGGAGTCCTTAAGTCCTTAGGGCCACCCAAGCCTTCAGATTAGTAGAACTTTTAGGCCACCTTTAAGGCCTTTGGGCACCTCAAGGCTTTCGATCCACATGTAGTTTCCCTAGAAAGACTATACAAAAAGAAGCATCCCCAAATGAGGATTCAGAGCAGGCACACTCACCAGAGCAGAACCAATGGATTTGGAAGAATGAGAGGGTATGGCTACGCCATCGGGACCAGCCTGTGCTTGCATGGAAAGCATAGCCAGATGGACATGAGAATGTGGATAGCTACCATCATGATGTAGATGCTGGGGAGGGGAAGTTCCTTGTAGTTATAGTCTTTTTGAATTCCCCAAGACCTTTGGGTCATGTAATATCCCTCAATCCTATAGGAAATGTAATCACTAAGCCTACGGACATTGTAACACCCTGATATTTTATAAGATATATTATTTTTAATTTATTTAATATCTTCTATTGTATGCTACACCAAGATTATATTGCGCTATACGAAACACCGTATTAGCTTACAGTATACGCAACACTAATCTTTGATCGTTTAACACACAATTTCAAGTTTGTTTGATAGTAGTTATTCTAAGCAACATTGAGTGTATATATATATATTTTCAATTTATAAATGAAATATGGTTGTATTTTGTTATACGCAACAACAAAGGAGTCTTTCACTACACGGAACCCTGACATGGCTTGCATTACACCCAATCTTGACCTTCCTCGATAGCGTGTGTTGTACGCAATACCAGGTTTCACTAAACGACGATATATTGTTATAATATTATTATGAACTAGCTGTTATGAATAGTAGTATCTATATTTTTAATTTTATAACATTATTATTCATCTTACACATTTTATAAAACATGGTATGTGAACAAAATAAATTATTCGGGTAAAATAAGTATTTTTCAAAAAAAATGCAGTTTTCCACCTTTTGATGGCGCACCCACTTTAAATCTAGTTTTTGAAAGGTTTATAAGTTTAATTTGACAAAATAAAATTCTTCTTTGGAATCAGGATATAAAAATTTACTTTGGATAAAATTTTCATATTATTATGATAACTTTCTTGTTTTAATGAATAGTAAAAACACACTATATTTTAATTAAAAACAACTTTTTTCATCGTAATATTTTATATGGTTAAATTATAATATTGAGTGGTTATAAAGTATAAATAGAATATATTTTTACTATTTAATATAATTTATTCATTATCATTGATTTTACATTGAATTCGTAAGTAAAATCATTTCAATCTTTTGCAAAGTTTTGACTTTTAAAACTCGTTTTCTTTACAACATGATTAATTTTAAATTAATTACTGCAACTTCTATGTTTTAAATTTTGAAAAATGGATTCCATATTTTAATTAATTGGGTCCAAAATTAGGTTAATAGGTTACTTTTATTTTTTTTGATATTATGAATAGAGACTACGGTAATTTTTATTTACACCAGTTAAAGGTAAATCGGGTAATTAAGGGTAAAAATAAGATTATAAAATTACCCTAACACCTACCAAAATTCTATCGGATGAATAAAAGCTGACCCATATCACCTAAGGGTTATAATAGATTAATTTTATGGACATTTTACCATGAAAATAATTTAATTATTATTAAAACCAAAGAAAGTGACAACATGTCACTCTCTTAAATCTTATAAGTAAAATAATTTTAATTTAGTGATAAAAATTATGAAACTTAGAACATGAATAGTATTCAGAAATATAATAAAATTATCTACATCATGTGAATTTATTTAGAATTTTTAGGGATTAAATAATTATCATTAATGGCGACACAATAGTGATGTTGAAATTATTTTATTGATTGAAATATCAAATAAATGGTTTTAAAAATATTGAAATAAATGTTATATGAACTATATAATATTCTACACGACTTTTCTAGAAAAATATGACATGTTATGAATCTATTGAATATTTTAGTTCGAACATATCTTCTGTGGGGATTTTATTTAAATTCAAATAAATGAATAGTGTCAAAATTGACACTATTGTTATTTTATGAAAATAACATAATATAAAATTGTTTAAAAATCACAAAAATATTTAAAAAGTTTAAAGTAAAATTTATATGGTCTAAAATGTCATAAATTATCCAATTATATACAATTAAAAACACATAGGTAATTATTTATAACAATTTAAAATTTAGAATCTTATTACCACAATTAAAATTAAATAGATTAAATAAGGATAAATCAAGTTGATAAGGTTTAAAATAATTTCCCAACATGTATAAATTTGATTTTTTGATTCAATTAAAACCATATCTTACCACATATCTTAATTTTAGTCACTTTTGAAGTTTTTAAGTGGGGTTTGAGTTCATTATAAATTAATATTTTTGAGGTTTCCAAAAGTGCCCCTCTCTTCCCTTATAAAAGGGCACCTCCTCCCTCTCCTCTTCAAAACACTTTGAGCATTCAAGCTCGGCCAAACCCTGAAAATTTCTCTTTCCCATTTCCTTAGAAACATTCTGGAGGTTCTGGTCTTCTCAAAATACCAACTCTAGTTCCATAAGAGGAAGCTTAAAGGAGGTGCATCGAAGAAGAGGTAATCTCTTCAACCGATTCTTTCAAGTTTCTATCTTCTTCAACTTATTCTTATTTATTTTTTTCATTATAAAGTAATAAAATCAGTATAAATAATATACATATATGTTATTATAAATATGAAACAACCCCATTTCACCATCTATCCATCCTATGGAAAATGAAATCACCGCGCGTGCGTACGTACAGAATACCGTCTCCACACCGTGGTGTAATCGGTTTTTCCACCACCACCTTAATTGGATGGGTATAATGGTGTAAAGAATAAATATATATGGTTATTATAACATCATACTGATTCTAATATATTATATCATCCACTCCAATTCTATTAAATAATTATGGGAACGATGTCATCGCTCGTGCGTACGTACAGACTACCGTCTCCACAAACGCGATGAGATTAATTTTCCATGATTAACCATTCGGGTATGATTATAAAGTATATATAATAAATAATAATAAATGATATTACATAATAATGATACTGGATTTATTTACATGTATGTTTCATTTACTTAATTCCATTTAATTTAATAAGGAAACGAAAACAGCATTCATGTGTACGTACGACCTACCATCTCCATGAACGGTGTATTTCATTCCATTTATCGATCTATCATATGTATTTATATGCTGAATATATATTATATATAAATAATATTTTAAATTCTAGAATTAAGTAAATCAGGATATAAGTAATAATAGCAAGAACAAAAAGTCGAAACACGTACGATAAATGAAACAATTTTACCCAAAACGCTGCTTTAACATGGAATTTACAAAAGAACGGGTAATATAAAGTCACAAGTGAACCGTATATGATATTATAACAATTAATATGATTCTTTAATAAGTCAATGACTTTATTTAAATTATTATATAGGAGGTCCGGATACATACGAAGCATATCAGACATATGGTAAGGGATAATTTTGCAATATCATTTTTATCCGAGATTGCTTATACACAAGTATTTACTGGGGTTATATTTTTCATCCATGTCTATAAAAAAAATTTTATAAAGTTTTTATTCTTCCATTTATGTTTAAATTCATGTCTACCCCTCTTTGACTTTTACATTGTGTTATGAAAAGAATCTTTCTTTTTTTGACCATATGAGGAACTTTTTGACTTTTTAGTAAAAAGTACAAGGAGAATGTTTTTTTAATATATACGGCATGAATGTATTTTTACGGTTTCACAACACCTTATTTTCAGGAATCTTACTCAACAATATTTCATGATTATTTTCATCAAAATCCCTTTCTTTTAAAATTGAATGGAATTTTGTGATAAGAAAATGATTTTAAAGAAGAAAGTATATTTTCCTCAAGAATTAATTTCAAGTGTTTTGTCAAAACTATTTTCCATCTAAGATGACATTATTTAGTATGATTATGATTAAATTATAATTTCTATATTATTTACATGGTTTTATTCTTTTTATGGTGAAATTATATGCATTTGTTTTATATGGATTATATTTTGTTGGGATGATGTTTATAAAACCCATTTTTTTATTTGGGTTATGATGAATGATTTATGTTTATTTTGTGGAACAAGTAAGAATTATTTCATTATGATATGGGTGAGACCTATATCTACCTCCAATTAATTGGGTAAAGATTTATCTCTCACGAGATAGACATGGATGGAACAGTAAGTTAATCTGGTTCAGTGATACAGGACTGGAACGAGGAGTGAACTCGATTCAGAAAGGGACTTTGTCCACTAATATGGTCTTGGAAGCAATGCCTTGGATACTATGGAAATCATATCAAGTTATTAGTAGTTTTATACAATTACATGTTTCCATGCTATTTTATCATGATTTATGTTCCATTATGATCTATGCCTTATGTACTTCCATGTTTTATGTCATTGCTCAAGATTTTGATGTTTAAACATTATGTTCATGTTTTTAACTTCAAATGTATATGGTTGGTTTTATTTTCTCCATTCTTACCCTTACTTATCATTTGAGCTCACCCTTTATATTTTTTATTTTCCCCAGGATGTAAAGAAATGTTTTAGGTAAGAAAACAAAAAGGGGAGATCTTTATGGGAGATGTTGAAGATCTTTCACCATGATTAGAAGATTATGTTCCGAGTTCCCAAAGACACAAAACTATTAAGGTCCATGAGTGTTGGTTTTTTTATGTATTAAGTATTCCAAAAAAGTAATGTAATGTAAATGTACGTCAATTTTGGGGTCTCTACAGTTGGTATCAGAGGAAAGGTTTAGTTAAAATTTGGAAACTAGGATGAAAAAACTTTAGCGAGATCCCTAGAGATATTTCTAAAGTATGTCTAGGGATTTCCCTAAGGTTAAGTATAAGTATAGGATTTATTCTAAGAATTATGGTAACAATCTTAGAATTAATCCTAAGTTTTTATATATTTAAGGTAATCCCCCTTTATTATGTTGTTTTCCCTAGTATGATTTTTACCTCTCACACTATTCTTTTTGGGTTTTAGACGATGGCTAGAACCCGAAGGAACCGTGTTGATCAATGTAATGGAAAATGCAATGATTTTCCTCCTGAACAAACCAATGTTATGGGAGATAGAGTGAAACATATTATTGCTATACTTACACAAGATATGAATCATTGTGGACTTCCAAATGAGCAAAGAAGGGAACAATATTCTATTGAGTCCTTCATGAGGAAACATCCAACTTCTTTCAGTGGGTCTTCTGATCCACTTGTTACTGAACAATGGATCAGTACCATTGAAAAGATATTTTCCATACTTCTCTATTCAGAACATGAAAAAGTCATTCTGGATATTTACTATTTAGAAGGAGAAGCAGATCAATGGTGGACTCTAATTAAAAATACAAGGCCCCAAGATGAAATTTAATCAATGGAATGGGATGAGTTCAAGAACTTATTTTTCAATAAGTACTTCCCTAGTATTCTTCAAACAAAGATGGAAAAGTATTTCCTTGATCTTAAGCAAAAGTATGATGAATATGTTGGTATATACAAGAAAATTTTACAAGTCTTGCAAGGTATGCATCTGACTTTATCCTCCAACATGAAAGTAAAGTTGATCGATTCTTTAGTGGATTAAAACCAAGTCTTTGAAGGGAATTAGCTATAAGATACTTCAGTAACTATGAAGAAATTGTACGTTGTGCTTTCAAGGTAGAAATGGAAGTTGGTGTTATATATCCATCTCATGGTTTTGATAAGAAACAGAAGATGGAGTTCAACAAGAAATATCAGAATAATGGTGAAAAGAAGGTGAATGTTTCTTTATGATCAAAGTGTGGAAAGAATCATGGTAGAGATTGCCTTAAAGGGACTAGAAATATTTTTAAGTGTGGAAAAGAAGGTCATAGAGAAGCTGAGTGTCGAAGTGATGGAAAAAGGGTTTCTAATGATGCGAATAAAGAAAATACTACAGAGAATGCACCACCAACACTTCAATGCTTCAAGTGTAAGGAAATGGGGCATTATGCTAATCAATGCCCTAATCCAAGGGTTAATGATGATCAATGTAAGCAACCTCTTATGGAAAACGATAAAGGGATGTCACATGCGATCACTATTTGTGATGTTGAGTATGACAATGATGTTATGTAATGATTAAGTGTTTATGTAATGGTATTTCAAAATAGTATCATGGAATCTCATTTATGGTATCGAATATCTATGTATTGGTTTTGAATAATTATATGGTACTGATAACCATGAAAAGTGATTGAAATATTTTTGGAAATAAGATGATATGAACATAATGAATGGATAAAGAAAAAATGAAATGAGCTCATGACTGATATAAGGACAAAGTTATATCATTGTTTGAGTATATAGAAATTTTGGGATTTTGGTATGTGGACAGTGTTAAATTTTGACAGCATTCATGTTTTCACTAAGGTTCAATGTGTATTCATTTTTCAAGAGAATACATGATTAAGGTAGTCACATGTTTGTAATGTGACCAAAAAGATATATCGTATGATATATTCGGGATAAAGTAGGGTATTTACATGCTCGACAGATGACATTTCTAGTAATTGTTTTCTTTATACTATGAGCTTGGACAAAAGTATTTTGGATAAGCCTAAATATTGGAATCGATTATGTTGGACATAAGTTAGTATTGTTTAAGGCTAGAACTTTTTTCTATATTATTGATGGAATGTTATAATAATGTAGTTTTAGAAAAAGGACAACCTGCAAGATGGGCGACAACCCATTGCGTCAGAAAAGGCTGTGGGAATCGAACCCACAACCGAAGTGCGAAAGACCTTTATCGCCTACCACTGGCCTATACTAAGTCCTTGGTTAGTAGAAACTAGTTTCATTGTATTAAGTGGTATGATAAATTAATTATAAGTCCATTTTTGGAATCATGTACGATTAACTTCCCCATATAAGGACTTATGTATATTTGATAACTTTTTCTAACCTTTTGTTTGAGATAGATGGAATGACCCATCATTCTATCGCATGATCTGCTAACACTTCACGGAAGACAAATTCAACTTCATTTATTTAGGAGATGATTTGGAAATTGTTCAAGGAACAAACAATAGTGAAATTGTACCAAAATCAAGTGAGTATTTCTTTTAATTATTCTTCAACTTTAGGGAAATGATCTTGAAAACCAAAAATGTTGACTGTAGAGAACCAAAAATGTTGTCTTAGTGTCCTCGTATCTGATGAATCAGATGGTACCTTAGATCATCACAAATTTATGGCTTTATGAATATTGACGTTTTCATAGCCATGTTCTCTACCACTCTCCTTCAGAACTTGATGGTTAGATTTCTCTTTCATATCCATATTTTCACCTATGTTCTCTTGTGTGGAAACCCAGTGATTAGTTAATTTGGGTAACCGTTACGTTTCATACTTTAGTTTTTAAAGATAAGTATTGGTATTCCTTTTTACGATGTGGGTTTCTATGAAAGAAACTCTCATGTAATAAACTATTTATAACCCCGATGAATTTCGAGGGCAAAATGAATTTTAAGGGGGGTAGAATGTAACACCTCAAGATTTTATAAGATATTTTATTTTTAATTTATTTCATATCTTATGTTGTATGCTACACCAAGATTATCTTGCGCTATACGCAACACCGTATTAGCTTGTAGTATATGCAACACTAATCTTGGATCGTGTTACACACAATTTCATGTTTGTTTGATAGTAGTTATTCAAAGAAACATTGAGTGTGTATATATATATATATATATATTTAATGTATAAATTAAATATGGTTGCATCTTGTTATACACAAAAACAAAGGAGTCTTGCACTACACACAACCCTGACTTGGCTTACATTACACGCAATCTCAACCTTCCTTGATAGCATGTGTTGTACGCAATACCAAGTTTCAATAAACGATGATATATTGTTATAATATTATTATAAACTAACTGTTATGAATATTAGTATCTATATTTGGAATTTTATAACATTATTATTCATCTTACACATTTTCTAAAACATGGTATATGAACAAAATAATTTTTTTGGGTAAAATAAGTATTTTTCAGAAAAATGAAAATTTTCAGCCTTTTGATGGCACACCCACTTTAAATATAGTTTTTGAAAGGTTTATAAGTTCAATTTTAGAAAATAAAATTCTTATTTTGAATCAAGATATAAAAATTTACTTTGGATAAAATTTTCATATTATTCTGATAACTTCCTTGTTTCAATGAATGGTAAAAACACGCTATATTTTAATTAAAAAAACATTTTTCATCGTGATATTTTATATAGTTAAATTATAATATTGAATGGTTTAAAAGTATAAATAGAATATATTTTTACCATTTAATATAATTTATATCATTAACATTTATTTTACATTGAATTCGTAAGTAAAATAAATTCAATCTTTTGCAATGTTTTGACTTTTAAAACTCATTTTCTTAACAAGAGGATTAATATTAAATTAATTACTGCAACTTTTGTGTTTCAAATTTTGAAAAATTGATTCCATATTTGAATTCAGTGGGTTCAAATTATGTTAATAGGTAACTTTTATTTTTTTAATATTATGAATAGTAACTGTGATAATTTTTATTTACTGTAGTTAAAGGTAAATCGGGTAATTAAGGGTAAAAATAAGATTTTAAAATTACCCTAACACCTGCCAAAATTCTAATGGATGAATAAAAGCTGACCTATATCACCTAAGGGTCAGAATAGATTAATTTTATGGACTTTTGACCATGAAAATAATTTAATTATGATTAAAACCAAAGAAAGTAACAACATGTCACTCTCTTAAATATTATAAGTATAATAATTTTAATTTAGTGATAAACATCATGAAACTTCGAACATTAATTGTCTCCATAAAGCTAATAAAATTATATACATCATGTAAATTTATTTAGAATTTTTAGGGATTAAATAATTATCATTAATGGTGACACAATAGTGATGTTGAAATTATTTTATTGATTGAAATATCAAATAAATGGTTTTAAAAATATTAAAATAAATATTATATGAACTATTTAATATTCTCCACTAATTTTATAGAAAAATATGACATGTTATGAATCTATTAAATATTTCAGTTCGAACATATCTTCTGTGTGGATTTTATTTAAATTCAAATAAATGAATAGTGTCAAAATTAACACTATTGTTATTTTATAAAAATAACATAATATAAAATTGTTTAAAAATAACAAAAATATTTAAAAATTATAAAGTAAAATTTATATGGTCTAAAATTTCATAAATTATCCAATTATATACAATTCACAACACATAAGTAATTATTTATTACAATTTAAAATTTAGAATCTTAATACCACAAATAAAATAAAATAGATTAAATAAGGATAAATCAAGCTGATATGGTTTAAAATAATTTCCCAGCATGTCTAAATTTGATTGTTTGATGCAATTACAACCCTATATTACCTCATATCCGAATTTGAGTCACTTTGGAAGTTTTTAAGTGGGTTTTGAGTTCATTATAAATTAATATTTTTGAGGTTTCCAAAAGTGCCCCTCTCTTCCCTTATAAAAGGGCACCTCCTCCCTCTCCTCTTCACAACACTTTGACCATTCAAGCTCGTCCAACCCCTGACCATTTATCTTCTCCAATTCCCTAGAAACATTCTAGAGGTTTTGATCTTCTCAAAAGACCAACTCTAGTTCCATAAGAGGAAGCTTAAAGGAGGTACGTCGAAGAAGAGGTAATCTCTTCTACCGATTCTTTCAAGTTTATATCTTCTTCAACTTCTTATTATTTAGTTGTTTCATTATAATGTAATAACATAAGTATCACTAATATACAGATATGTTATTATAAATATGAAACAACCCCATTTCACCTTCTATCCATCCTATGGAAAATGAAAACACCTTTCGTGCGTACGTACAGAATACCGTCTCCACGCCGTGGTGTAATCAGTTTTTCCACCACCACCTTACTTGGATGGGTATAATGGTGTAAAGACCAAATATATATGGTTATTATAACATCATAATGATTATGATATAATATATCATCCACTCCAATTCTATTAAATAATTATGGGAACGATATCATCGCTCGTGCGTACGTACGGACTACCGTCTCCACGAACGCGATGAGATTAATTTTCCATGATTAAACATTCAAGTAAGATTATAAAGTATATATAATAAATAATCATGAATGATATTACATAATAATGATACTGTATTTATGTAAATATATGTTTCATTTACTTAATTCCATTTAATTTAATAAGGAAATGAAAACAGCATTCATGCGTACGTACGACCTACCGTCTCCATGAACGGTGTATTTCATTCCATTTATCGATCTATCATATGTATTTATATTATGAATATATATTATATATAAATAATTTTTTACATTCTAGAATTAAGTAAATCAGTATATAAGTAATAATATCAAGAACAACAAGTCGAAACAGGTACGATAAATGAAACGATTTTACCCAAAACGCTGCTTTAACATGGAATTTACAAAAGAACGCATAATATAAAGTCATAAGTGAACCATATATGATATTATAAAAATTAATATTATTCTTTAATAAGTCAATGGCTTTATTTATATCATTATATAGGAGGTTCGGATACATACAAAGCAAATCAGACATAAGGTAAGGGATAATTTTTCAATCTCATTTTTATCCGAGATTGCTTATAAGTAAGTATTTACTGGGGTTATATTTTTCATACATGTCTATAATTTTTTTTTATAATGTGTTTATTCATACATGTATGTTTAAATTCATGTCTACCCCTCTTTGACTTTTACATTGTGTAATGAAAGGAATCTTTCTTTTTTTACCATACGAGGAACTTTTTGACTTTTTCGGAAAAAGTACGATGAGAATGTTTTTTTAATATATACAGCATGAATGGATTTTTACGGTTTTAGAACACCATATTTTCATGAAGCTTAATATACAAGATTTCATGATTATTTTCATAAAAATCCTTTTCTTTTAAAATTGAATGGCATTTTGTGATTAGAAAATGATTTTAAAGAAGAAAGTATATTTTCCTCAAGAATTAATTTCAAGTGTTTTATCAAAACTATTTTCCATATAAGATGAAATTATTTAGTATAATTATGATTCAAGTATAATGTCTCTATTATTTACATGGTTTAATTCTTTTTATGATGAAATGATATCCATTTTTTTATATGGATTACGTTATGTTGGGATGATGTTTATGAAACCCATTTTATTATTTGGGTTATGATGAATGAATTATGTTTATTTTTTGGCACAAGTAAGAATGGTTTCATTATGAGATGGGTGGGGCCTATATCTCCCTCCAATGCATTGGGTAAATATTTATATCTCATGAGATAGACATGGATGGAATGGTAAGTTAATCCGGTTCAGTGATACAGGACTGGAACGAGGAGTGAACTTGATTCAGAAAGGAACATTGTCCACTAAGATGGTCTTGGCAGCAATGCCTTGGATACTATAGAAATCATATCAAATGCTTAATGGTTTTCCAAAATTACATGTTTCCATGTTATTTTATCATGATTGATGTTCCATTATGATCTATACCTTATGTACTTCCATGTTTTTTGTCATTGCTCAAGATTTTGATGTTTAAACATTATGTTCATGTTTTTAAGTTCAAATGTATATGGTTTTGTTTTATTTTCTCCATGCTTAACCTTACATAGCATTTGAGCTCACCCTTTATATGTTTTCTTTTCCCCAGGATATAAAGAAAGGTTTTACGTAAGAAAAAAAAGCAGAGATCTTTATGGGAGATGTGGAAGATATTTCACCATGATTAGAAGATTATGTTCTGAGTTTCCAAAGACACTCAACTATTACGATCCTTGAGTGTTGGTTTTTGTTATTTATTAAGTATTCCGCAAAAGTAATGTAATGTCCATGTACGTCAAGTTTGGGGTCTCTACGGGCATTTTAAGGGTTCCCCATCATCCTGTGAAAGGGGGGTTATAAAAAAACAATAAAAATAAATGCCTTCAGTCTATTTGGGTAATAGAATTAGGACATGTGTTAGGGTAATTATAATATCATTTTTACCTTTAATTACCCTATTTACTTTTAATCATGGTAAATAAAATTGAAAAGTTTCTATTTACAAAAAATTATTTTCGCCCCATTGAACCAAATTTTACTTACTTATGTCAACTGTGTCTCTTAGATTTTGGAAATTCAATTTATATAAGTGGTAAAATTACTTTTTATGAAAATTTTCAAATGTGCCTAGAAGGTGGGTAAAAAAGCGTTAAATAGTTCAATAAAATTTTATATATATAATCTTATTATAAAATGAATCCAATGAATTACATTGAACTAATATAGGTATTATGTATCTATTTTGACTTTAAAATAAATTTAAATAATAATAATAAGTATTTAAATAAAAGTCGGGTTTAAACAACAACACAAAGTTTTTCACAATTCATCAAAAATTGAATGTTTTCATAAAAATCCCAGAAATTCACCCTAAGCAAATTTTGATATTATGAATCCAAAAATGAAGTCCATTTTTAAAAATTAAATTTATAAAATTTCAAAAAGTACATATTACTACTCATAACGGCTAGTTTTATTGGTTGTGGTGTGCAAGAACTCGAAGTTGCATACAATCAAAGCTATTTCATTATTCAAAGAGAAATGTACCATGGAAGCTTGGGGTGTTTCACTTTTAGGTACTTGGGGTATCACATATCATTCAGACTTCATGAAGCACCCTCTAAGCACATATAGACTCCCTGGCTCTACTGGGTCACTATGATTTGTGAAGTTCCTCCATTCATGGATCCCCATTTCCCCATGATTCCCGAAGTACCTTCCATTGCAAATATCCCCCTCTTCACGAAGCACCACATTTTTTCAGGTCCTTCTGCTTCGTGAATCCCTCTCTTGTTCAGCCCTCCAGGCTCGTACAAGGTGATTTCAGGGTTCCTCAAGTGGTGATTCATATTTTGTTTCCCTACCTTATGCTTCTTCATATAGGTATTCTGATGGCTAAGTCTTCTTCACATAACCAGGATAACTTGGACCCCTCAATTTACCACTCCTCCACCTCACTCCTATCGAGCATTCCTTTTTCCTTCCCTTCCCCAATTATGGGTTGGTACAATTTTTGTAAATCTAATGGATGAGGAGTGAGTCCTCATCATTCTAGATAAAAGATTTTAAAATTCCAAGCACCTTCATCCCCAACATATGATGTTCCTCCAAATATATATTTTTTTATTATGGAAAAAACTTTAGGGAAAAGTGATAACTAGTCCAGCCATAGGAATCCTTCAAACAACATGATAGGAAATAGATGAATTAGGGAGTTGCAATTTGAGCCTTTTAGAAAACTTACCTCTGAGAAGAGACCATTGGAGGTTGGGATCTTTATTGTCCGGATCTGCATTGAGGAGGTTTTCAAAGCCGTAAACCATCTTATCCCAAGATTGGTTGAGCTCTTACACATTCATATTTTTTCAGTTGAATCCACATTCCAGGATTCAAAGTTGTTTATGTCCCCATGCACCCTTCTCTTTGGGAAGATTGTCCGGGAACCGCCTCCCAACCAGCCTGTCAAATTCTACTTGTGTGGTGTTAACCTCCAAGCTATTATCTGAGAATTCCTCATTGCAATCGAGTATTTTTTCCCCACTCATCACAATCCATTAGTTCAATTCCACTTGGAGGAGTGTTGAATCAACCATATCCTTCCTTGCATCCTCCAGGTCAGTAGTTAATTGTTCCCCTGCAAGAGGTTCAACCTCCTTCGTAGAATTTATCTTTGCCTACTTGGATGCCTTCTGAGGACACTGCCATTTACTTGAGGACCTGGTAACAGCAGGGCTAGGTATAAAGGAGTATTATTTCTTCTTTAACGGCCTCCTAGAGTGATGTATGAAACCTTCTGGGTCAATGATTGTGTTTTTACCCTTCTTTGATGAGAATCTAATGTAGTCCTCAGTAATTCCCACTTCCTTTGGCTCGACAGGAGAGTCCAAGTCCAAGTCATTTTCCTCCACTGAACCCTCAAGTCGTAAGGCACTGGTCTTTCCAGTATTATCCCCTTCAACATACCCTCCCACCACCACATGGTTCTCTTCACCTTCCAACACTGCGTACCGATTGGGATAAAGACTATTCCTTCCACCAAACTTCACTGTATCAGCATAAGATGAAATGGTCTGAGAGACACGCTCCGGAAGCTCTGAACTTCCAGGCTGCTCCAAACCACGGACCATGTCCTGGAAATGTTTCTTTGAGGCATCCCAACCTGCACTGTGAAACCAATCACCAGCACTAGGAGATACTTCCATTCGAGAAGCAACTGCAGTAAAAATTCCAGAGAATTCCGGCTGCCTTTTTGAGACCCCATCCGGTTGGGGGCACCGCTCCCCCATCCCAACCTCAGGCTCCTGCACTACCGCCCCCGATCCACTTAACAAAGAGCTGATACCCAAATCCCGTCTTAAACGGTCGAAAACTTCTGAAACCTGTGGCTTTGGGTCTTTAGAGACTGCTTCCTTCACTGCGCCTGAGGAGAATCGCAAACCCAAACCTGAAGAATCCTCTGCTCGGGGAAGTACATGACTGGTTTCCTCATCGCCCACAGGACCATGTGAACCATTGGTCACCATAGTGATGTCGGTCTATGGGAGAACTACATCAATAGAAACCTCCCCGCCTCTCACTGCAGTCCCTTCCTGACCAGACGCAGGACCAGAAAGATCCTCACCAGCCACAGCCAAGTCAGGAGACACATTAGGCACCACAGGAGGTTCAACCAACACACCCTGAGCCCTTTTGTGTCAATCACCCAAGCCGTGACCTTTCCTACAACAGGAAGAACAAAACTTCTTCCAAGATTCATACACTATGGATTGTGCGTACCTGTATTATTCCTCTATCATGATCCATACCATTTCTGGAGGAGGCTTCGAAAGCTCCATTTCGACCCAGATGCGAGCAACTATAGGGTGCTTCAGGGAGGAGGTCCTCCAATCAACGAACAGGAAGCGTCCAATGGAATTACCAATTGATTGAATAAGAGATGAATTCTAGAAGGGCATGGGGATCCCTGGGAGTTGAATCCAAATCACCGTTGTGGAGGGTTCACGATTCATATGTTGGTCAAAAGACCAGCGGAGTAAATGGAACTGAAATCCGTGAACAGATCTACCTACTCTGGACCAAGCCCACACCAAATCTTCCTCAACACTGAAATGAAAAAGCATATGTCTTGGCTTGAAGATACCGAAAACCACAGAATGGATTAAACCCCATGCCTCGTTCACATACCTGTCAAACATCTCCACCGGAGGTCGTCGCCGGATGAACTTCACCACCAGGGCTGTAGAGAGAAGAGAAGAAGCAATGGTGAATTCTTTTAAAGAAATTGGGACCCCTGGTTTCCCATGGAAAATCCCAGGGACCTTCAGAGAAACATTGATGCTGGGGAGAATAAAGGGAGAAACAATAGGAGAAGCCCCGATTCTGAGGTCCTGGGGTTGAGGCCCCTCCCCCAGAAGAGGAGGGGCCCCTGGAGCTGACATCGCCACTAGGGCATCGCCGCTAGGGCATCGCCGATTCAGATCTTGAACCAAAGGATTATAACCTCATATATATGACGTTAAACTGTGAGTTGTTGCAAGCATGGAAGGCCTAAGTGGACTAGAGAAAGGATGGGATCCAGAACCTTTTACTTCCCGCCTTTCAGTCCACCCTCTCTCACTCCATTTGGGATATGTCGCTATGCATGCCTTGGTAAGTCTCCATGTAAGTCCTGAAAATCCTTGATAGGATGTTCCTTGTACATGGAGCCATATACTCTTCATATATTGGTACATTCTCTACAGGATTCCCTCCTAGAGTAAGTTCCAATCTCCATTTCCCTAGGATGCTAACCTTGCGTAAGCCCTACACCATCCCTTGGGGACACACCTTTTTCGACATGATCTCCAAGTCTATTGTTACCTCTTGTTTCTCACACCGATCACAACTCATGTGAGATTAGAGTAAGAATCAACCATGACATCTCTTTGGGATTCTAACCATGTATAAGCCCCAACATCTCTTTTGGATACTCACCATGCGTAAGTCCCATGCCCCCCTAAAATACATGGACTTTGATATCCCGCCACTGGGATACGTAGGAATACTCTACGTGGTTCAAAACCCTCACTCCCCACAATCCAAACTTTATTTGTGTTTCATGTTGGTTTACCTTCGTTCCTCATGATTGTTGATCCCAAAATATGTGCAGAGGAAAAATATGAAGAGATCACACCAATTCCAAAGGAGCTTCTTTGCAAAGAACCTTTGTGGAGCCCTTCAGCACCATGGCCAGTGCAAATCCATGGCCCCCTCTATGATCACTGTAGAGTAAAAGAGGCAGAAGACTCTATGGTTATAACACAATTGACATTAATATTCGTGTTGTAGAGGGAACAAAATTGCCTCTGAGATCCCTTGGAAATTGAGGAAAGCCTTTGTGATTGTCATAGAGGGAATAAAGGAGCCTCTGTGCCGAAGGGATGATGGTTGATTTCACAGTTACAAATAACTTTATGCAATATTCTACCGATCAAAAAGTTCCATGTGGATTCACAACGAACTTTCAGAGCATCACGCTGCCTCTCGCCTATAAATATCAGGCTTCCCTCGGACCCAAATAATGGATACCTCGACCTTTCTCCTTCTCATCTCTCAAATCACAAAGCACTTTCTTCTCATCAAAAAATTAAGAAAATGAGATCTTCAAGGTATTTTAGCATTTCAAATTACCTTCTCTATAGCTCAAATACAACCCCTCTTCAAACAGGGATTCCCACTGCGAAGCCCACATGCCATCACAAAGGAAGGAGATCTTTAAGGGAACTCAGGTCTTCTAAAAGCACTCATGCTTTGGAAAGATTCTTCCATGAACATGTGAACCCCATGATAAGGCAGGATCATTGTGCTTCGCGAAGTACATTTCTTTGTAGTGCCACAATTTACAAGGCACCCATGCTTCGTGAAGTCCAACTCTTCGAAATCACTTTCACTTCATGAAGTACTCTT
Source organism: Viscum album (assembly GCA_963277665.1). Taxonomy (NCBI): domain Eukaryota; kingdom Viridiplantae; phylum Streptophyta; class Magnoliopsida; order Santalales; family Viscaceae; genus Viscum; species Viscum album. The sequence goes on along the minus strand of OY728139.1, from coordinate 110,941,372 downwards.
TATACGCATTTATATCAAATTCCTAGGCTAATCCACTCCACTTATCAAAGCATACCCTTTCATAGATTCTCTTAACTTTGTGTAGCACTAGAGATTCAAGAGGTACCTTCTTATGAACCCATTTGCTTCACCAACCCTTCTCTCGTATGACCTTCTAGGTTTGTATGAATTGATTTCAAGGTCCCTTGGAAGATACTTCATATTGAATTTCTTAGCCTCATTCTTTTTTTCATAGGAATGCTAAAGAATAATTCTTCCTCTCATAGACACGCTAATGTGAGACCCTCAACAGATCACTCCACAAACCCTTCTCCACATAGAATTGCTGATGCCTTCCCTTCCCCAAGTGTGGGTGGGTATCAGTTATATAAGTCCCAAGGGTGAGGATTTAATCCTCATCACCCGTGCTACAAGATGTTAAACTTACAGGCACTATCATCCTTAGTACATGATGTTAAACGATATCCTTGCCCCGTGAAATATACACAGAGTGCCATATCTCAGAATTTTTTCACACCCACTGGTCTCTATGAGAGTGAGATCTTCCTCACATAGAATGAGATCCTCCTTCCATAAAATAAAAATATTTTTCAGGGAAGGTAAACCATCAAGGTGTATGTCCCAAACCTTTCTTGCAGGAGGTATCATCCTTGATCCTCATCTCTTCTTATGTGCGTAGAGTTCATAAGAGTGATGGGCACAAGGACTCGATACCCCATCCCTCTCCCTTTGGGCTTTATCGCCATTGGTAATCCATCATGGAGTAAGTCCCAATATCCATCTACCTAGGACGCTAACCAAGTGTAATCCCCTATTTCCTCTTTGGGATTCTAACCATGCGTAACCCCACTCTATTACTCATGGATTCACCTTTTGCGACGTGATTTTAAGGTATTTTCTACCTCTTGTTTCTCACACTGACCACGACTCATGTGGTCTTAGAGTAAGCATCGACAATGGAACCATCATTTGGCCACCTTAGTGCATAAGCCCCATCATTTTATACCAAACTATGTGGACTTTGATCCTTTCCATTTCCAAGAAAGGTACGTAGAAAGACACCCTAAGGTTCAATCCCGAAACCCATCAGTCCCGACCACTTCACGTCGGTTCACCCTCATCCCACATGATATTAAACTATATGCCCCTTTAATCCCACATGAAGCTAAATAATATGTATTCAAACTATGTGGATTCCGATCCCTGTCTCCTTGGTCGGGTACATAGGAAGAGCTCTTGAAGTTCAACCCAAAACACCAGTATGATTTAAAACTATATGGATTTTGATCATTGTCTACTAAGTAGGGTATGTAGGAAGCCACCCTGAGGATCAACCCCAAACACTATTATTCGTTCAAAATATGTGAATTTTGATCCCTGTCTCCTAGTAAGGGAATATAGGAAACCTCCCTGAGGTTCAACCCCAAACATTAGTAAACTTTGGTTTCCCCTTTACTGTGACCCACATCCTTGGTCCATCCTAGTGACATCAGACCAAATCTTGGGCCACTAACCACACATGACCCCAAAATTTCATTTGGTCACTATCCTCTGCACACACTCTGATTTAATGACCCATACTGAACTACATGGACTTTGATTCCATTCCATGAGGATATGTAGGAATCCTCCTTGAGGTTCAAGACCATCACTCACACCGAAATAAATGGACTTTGATTCCCCACCACAAGGATTCATAGGAATCATCTCTGAGGTTCAATCCCTATATCACCGTAATCTTCAAATGTTGATTCAATCTCATTCCTCTCATCCAATTTGTTTAACCATCCATCATCCATCCTGATTCTTACCTGGCCTGCCACATCCCGGTGATATCACAACATTCCCTTGGGCATCCAACCATGCATAATCCTCACACAATCCATAACCATCCAACCAAGAATGTCCCTATTATGATGGTCCACTATCCATGTGTAAGCCCCAACATGTCTCTGGGTCATTGTACTTTGTGTACACCCCTATTCATCACCCCTTTGAATTATGTGGGTTTTTATCCCTGTTTTCTACACATGGTATGTAGGAAACCTCCCAGAGGTTCAATTATAACTAACGGTAAACCTTGGAATCCCCTTTATAGGAACCCAATCATCCCCGAATCCATCTTTACTGGATGTTTTGATCCACTCTCCTAGTAAACACCTAAGGTTCTCTCACATGGGGATGTACCAATCTGATCCACTCCAATCAGTATTCCAATCATTCTGATCTGTCTCCTCTAGATGTTACACTCACGACATATCCTATGTTAAACATGGTTATTTGAGGAAAATATCAGAGACATACCTATGAAATAAAATTCCCCGCACTCGAGGTGGGATGCCTCATACTTCAATGACCTTGATAAGCCCTTTCATAAGGGGAATAAACCCAGACACATCAGTGTTTCAAAATCCAAACCAGCCAGTAATGTCAAATGTGACTAATCCCCCAATAGATGGTCTTTTCCATGACTTGACCTCTTGGAATATCATGACAGAAGTAGTGTAATTAACTGACATCCTTTAATATATGGAACCAGGAAAGAGTTTTACAAAAATGTCTTAATCTTTAAGAGATAACCGAACTAGGTAACGAGTTCTAAGGAGGAATCCATGGAAGGTGAGAATGACATCCCATCATCCCATTTCGATCAATGAAAAAATGTCCTTGAATAAGCGACAGATGTCACCCGCCTTTGGATAATGGGAATGTAGGGAAAAAATCGGCATGTCCTCCACAGATGGATGCGTGCCCTGAAAAAAGAATCAAAAATAGAAATGATGAAATTTACATGAAGCTACTCTCCACAATTTAGAGATTAGTAGAGTTCAAGGAATCAGTGGATAAGAATTTCACTGGATCTAGCTATCCAACGCCAGGTCCTACCAAGAAAATAGTGGGCCTGTGTTGAAACTCACCAGAGATTGGGTCCGTTGAACATTGAAGATCCTGATCTACGATGTTGTTAGTGTGGATCCTTCTTACCAACCATGGGAGATGGAACAATGCTGGGGCACTGGACGTAGATTTCCTACTTTTAGTTTTAATGGTTGAATCTTCCTACTTTGTAGGAACCAAGATGCTATGATAGGGAATCAATCACCAAACACCTACTGATGCAAGGTCTAGGGAAACACCAACACCGCAATCCCTCATGACCACATCTCTTATGTAATAGTCTCCAAATTTATGGCTCTTGGGAACCAATGGCCCATATCAGCACTAGAACTCATTCAGAGGAGGTTGATCAACGACCTCATTCGATAGTATGAGGAGGAAGGGATTATCCCAACATGGGATATGGCCCGACATGCCCTAGAGGCTTCTATGAATTGACGTCGACACTTCCCCCAATGGCCTCACAGGGATCCACTACTCCCCACTCCAACCTAAAACCATTTAAAGATCCTTCCCCCAGAGCGCTTTGATTAATCGCTCCCTTACACCAATTATATGAGGGATGTCTGGGCCCGCATAATAATGATCCCGTCCTAGGGGCCACCAAGTAGGGTTCCCAGTAGGTCATGTCATTTACACCACCCAGTCCCAAAGTATGAGGGGAAGGTGAGTTATACACATGCACCCCGGCCCCAGTCTGGTTAACCTGACGCCAATGTCGAGTGAAAATTGATAAGGGCGCACGCCAGAGGGCATCATCATCAGCAGATGTTGTGACCCGCACCACCGCTGACACATATGATCAATTCCTTATTTATATTGAACATGGTAACTCATACAACTGACCTAGATCAATTCCCCAGCCACCCCATAGGTAGGTTGGGATGCCTCTCTTGGTCGCTGACACAGGCAATGCCCGTCGTGGGCTGACCCATGATGATGACATCCAACACGAAGGTCCTCCCCACACCACCACCAATGAGAGCATGGTTCCTACCCACTCCCAAGCTTATCCTGGAGGTCCTCCCTATGCCACCATATTTATGAGAAAATTCCCTCCACACTATAGTGACATCCATCACAAAGTTTCTTTCACACCAGTGATCCCAGTGATAGAGTCATTCCACCCGTCACATGTCACTGACGTGAAAATCCTCCTCACTCAGTCAACCACTAGTGTGGGGGTATTCCTCATTATCTTACTATAACCGAAAAATGAAATCCTCATCTTGGAAATTAGAGAAGCATAGGTATAGCTTACTTTATTGGCATCCAATGCAGAGGTCTTCCCCGTGTTTAGTTTTACCATTATGAAGCCCCCCCCCCCCCGTACTGTCACTACTATGCGAAACAAACATGAAATTACTGACCCTAGTCCATCCAGTTCCAGTAGAGGTCCTACCCACTTAAAGAATTATCACAGGGATTCTCTCAGTGTGCCATCTAGCGGACACATAGGCCCTCCTCGTGTTCCCTTTGACATTTTTCCAGGTACTCCCCTACCCGGTAGGAAGTCCTATCTGCCCCAACACTAGTTCATCCAAAAGTAATCCTCATGAAAAAAATCTACCCTATCCTGAAGAGCCATACAGGGGTAGGAGGGAGGGTTTCCACTGCTAGAGGAAGAACAATAAAAAGCTTCAGACCATGATTAAACCCGTTTTCTTTTCAGATTCCGAGGTGGAACCCAATTCAGCAATGGAACCCTCACCCCAATCTTCTGTGTTGGGGGTTGGGGTAGGAACAAGAAGTATAATCCACATCCCTCTAGAAAATGAGGTCCATCAGATCCCTGCCTTCCTCTAATGATACATCAAAGTGGAGGAAGATTCATCCTCTTTCTTGGGTCTGGCCATGCAATCCTCCCTATCATCAACACGATCATTCTCTACCTCAACTAGAGATCATTGAGGGTTATTTTGGGGACAAATAAAGAATGAGAAACAGCATGACCCACTGCCAGTAACCGCATCCCCTGCACGGGAAGCTGTGGTCACTAGTGTGTCTTACTGAGATGTGGAGGTGCAGTCATTTCATTCTTTAGAGGAAATCCCAAGATTCAACAGTTTTTCAACTAAGTCTCCATATTCTCCCGCATCTAGTCTACTATCTTGATGGTCCGCTTCATTGTCATTACTAGTACCTCATCCACCCCCAGTTGATGAATGGGGTGACCAAGGGCCGAATCCTTAGTATGTACTGAGGAGCTTGTGGGACATCCTTGCAGCTGACCATTTCCTAGAGATGTTCTGGCTAGTTGTAACCACAAACTTCAGTCTGCCAGAATCGCTTACCTAGAAAGAGGTCATGTATTTTTGCTAAACCCTTTAGGCAACATGCTTTCATCTCCATCATCGGAAAGTGGATTACCCCAAGAGTTATGAGCACTTTGAAGATATTTTCCATCAATGTCATATGTTTGACTTGGCCATGCTTCCTAGGGGTAAATGCCTTGAGTTTCCCGGTCACCATCAGACCCTACAACAATAATGCATTTAGAGCTTTAAAGTTCTCTATAAAATTATCTAGGAGGATTTCCCCCACGTTCAGATCCATGGTTGGGGGAATTATGTGGCCCTTCATTTCAGTTATATCCAGTTCCAACCCAAATTTCCATGAAATATTGAGGATATGCCTTTAGGTAGAGTCACAGTTGACATGCCTGACCAATAAGAGGGAGAGAACAAGCTAGATCTCTTTGAAGAGACCATACCCCCCCCAGGGGGGGGATGCCACACCTATTGGATCCATTGGGAAGGGTTAATTTTTAGCAACGAAATTTACTGGGTCTTCTCGTACCTACCAAGTCATTATCCCCAATTTAGAATCCCAATAAGAGAAAAGAGCATCCTGGGGCCGTCAAACACTCTAACCCATATGAATCAGTGTAGAAGACAAATGATGACCCCCTAAAAGGCTGCGTTACATCAACAACTCAAGGAACATAAAAATATGGTTGATGAACTCCTCACTGAATGTGCTGGAGAGCAGTGACCAGACTATGGTAACCCTCGACCGGGGTAGTAGGGGAAGGTACACACTCCCCCTAGTGAGTTACCTCAGTGTGACCCTGACTATCCTGCCCACATGGACAAGGTTGATTCTGAAGTTTATGGAAAGAGGATGCAATACAATTTTCCAAATCCACATGACTTGCATGATAACCCTCATCGGGACCTAGCTCAGGTTCCCCCAGCCACTCCACAGGTTGTTCCCCCGACAGTCATGTAGATCATCCCTCAAGCCTCTCCACGAGCCGTCAGGCCTTCTTACCATGTTGAAGAGCCTTCCAACACACTGGTGGTTAGGGATCCTATCCAATACAAGAATCCCAATCTAAATGATCTAATGGAGGTTCTTATTGCCTACCTTGAGGCTTTAGAAACACAAAAGGTGGAAATTACACCTAACAGTAATCCATATCTAGCATAGGTGGATGATATGATAGCACCGATGGTTTTGGAAACCCAACCTTTTCCCCATTTAATGGGATGAGTGATCGTCTGCATTATCTAGCCCACTTCATCTCAACGTGCGGACCCATGCTGGGAACTATAGTGTCGTAGGAGGCCACAAAACTCTGATGTTTCATACAAACGTTTGAAAGGCCTGTGTTAGTCTATTACAACCAGTTACCCATTGGGTAAGTAGCTAGTTGGGAGGATATTTGTTGGAATTTTCTTTACCAGTTCATCTCTACCACCTAGAAGAATAGTATTTCATACCTATTCAAGTGTAAGGAAAGGCCTGACGAGCACGTCATGAACTTTTTCACCCAGTGGAAAGGCCTCCCCTACTCCCTCGATAGGCCTGCTGACCCAAGAACAATTGTTGACAACGTGTGTGGGAAATTTCAAAACTAAACTAGTCCCCTCTATTATCATGAAAAACTATCTAAGGGTATTTTGGGATTTCTCTAACAAATCCTAGAATCTAGAGGAATCATTTTAGTAGACTAAGCAGGCACGTCTGTTGCCTCCTCTAGTTCCCACGAGAAGAGCCGCTAAGGCCAAGCCTGCCGTAACTTCCCAAATAGAGACCCCGCCAAATGAGATGGTGTTATTACCAGTGAATACACCTCTATAGACTCACTGAGACCCACCACCTCAGGCGCAACCTCTAGCCCAACAAAGCCCGCCTTAGAATCAGTAGGCACCCCTACGTAACGCGCCACCCCCACCTTGACGAGATAACCAGGTTTCTCCTCTTCGATAGGCTCCTCCAGCCCATCATTAAGCACATGATCCTAGATCCCCCTTCCCTAAAAGGAGGAACCAGACCTATAAATTTTATGAGGTTCAGGTGCCTGGTTATTTTTGAAGTGACTTGGAACAATTAATTATACGGTTACCCAAATGTAGGAGGCCCGAAGAGGCAGAGCTCACTGATCACCCCAATTACTACCCCTATCACCGAATCCCAGGGAAAACCCTCAATCATTGTTATGTGTTTAAATACTAGATCCAAGAACAGGTTGATAAAAATATAGTCAGATTAGATCCAGCCCCGACATAAGTGGAATGTGTATTCATACATCCTGATAGTGATAATGACATTGAATCTAAGTGGCAGCAGGTTCCTAACTGCAAATATTAAAAACACAATGAATGTATGGATCATAAGGAAATTTCCCACACTCATGGTATTATCTATGCACATATGAATCGACCTGAGCCATCAGAACCCGCCACATCACCCACAATCACTGCTTCTACATCGATGTCTCAGCCTTCCTTTCCCTAGAAAGACAAGAATCAGCGACATAAGGGAAAAAAAGTCCCCCACCGATGCCATCATCATCCTATACTATCAGTGATTTCATTCCCCAAAATATGGAGAATGATCCTAGAATCGACCTAATGATGGAGGATTATTCATGTGACGAACAAGGGTACGCTTCAGTTAACACAATGGAGTTGGTAAATCCCTACATGATTCTTGATGATGAGGAGTGCCAAACGTATCCTCCCAATGTCCCCAGCTGACTCTAGTGTCAACAGAGCCATGGTTACACAAGTTTCTAGGATGCATTGGTCAATGACTCCTGCCAAGATGTGCAAGCCACTAAAACCAGACAATAGGCCCAATGTAGATCTCAACATGCACAACCTTCCCATCTTGTTTCACCATATTAGCATCCACCACAGTTTGTGTTACTTGATCAGAAGGAGTCACCGTGATCGTGCTACAATTAGCCATGTTTTATTTTGACCAGCCTCAGTCATCTATCCCTCATCTAGTAGTCACTACATGAATTTTGACTAGTAAGAAATGAGATATTCCCCACACCAGTCGGCTGTCGATTCATATAGAAGGGAACGTCATACCTCTTTCTGCAGAAAGACCTCCTGTAAGTAGAAGTTTACACATGGAACAAAAGTATGATATTCTTATGAATATTTCCCGCATTCCTGCAAGTATATCTATCATCAAGGATCTTTTCCTATCAGTGGATATGCGTGAATCTATTTCTGAGGATTTAAGAATCCCCCTTCTATTTGAGATGAGGGTAGTATCCACAAAAGCCTTCCATGCTGAGGCAGTCGAGCATGCTGAATGTCAAGAAATTATATCTTTCTCTGGAGAAGAGTAAGGTTCTTAAAAATAGGGGCATATTTTCCCACTTTACATTACTGGCCATTTCAATGGGATGGAGGTTCATCGTTATCTTGTCAACATAGGATCTGGGATTAACCTTATCAAGACCTGGACACTCTGAAACATGGGGCTGTCTGAGGATGATTTGAGTCCCTCTATCCTGAAGATTATAGTTTATGACAGGACAACACAGACACCAATTGGAAAGATCCACATAAAGACCAAGTTTGGTGGCCTGGTTGCTAGCAGGAGTTTATGGTTGTCTCATAGAATACCGCCTACAATGTGTTGATGGGTAGGCCATTTCTCACCTGTATACTGTGGTCCCTTCTTCGTATTTCCAATGCCTTCAGTACTCCCTTAATGGTTGAGTAGGTGTACTATAGGTGATGCATCTCCCTTTTCATCTTTTGAATCCCACTAAATATATTCAAACTATTACAAGATTGAGGACAAGAAAATTTAGGATAACGAGGTTGAGAATGCTATGGAAGTGACTGACCCATGGACAGACCTTGATGATGCCTATATTTTCCCGATACACCGATTGGTGGCCACAACTCCAGATTTGGGAAAATTATTTGTCATTTATAGAATGAGGGAGGAGTAAATTACCAAGTCTAAGGGACATTGGAATATAACCTCGTATTCCAATACAAATCAGTCTCGGGTGATCCCAGAGCCCCCTACTCCCTTAAGGTATTGGGATGTCTTTTCCATGGCAATGAAAATACGTCATACTTTCTTGTTTTTCTAGGATGGGATAAACTGGCTCAATATGACACACCACTATTGCATTGTTATCATGAAACATAGCCCCTTGGGCTAAAGGCTAGATGGGATTAGGTTGATAGCCTTCATCACCATGGTTTCAACAATAGAGGAGCTCCTCGATGCGGTGTCCACCGCCGCTCATGTTGGTGCTAGTGTCCTATAAGGATCTATCAACTCAGAAGAATCACCTCCCACCGAGGATCCCTCCTCTATAAGTGAATTAGAGGATTTGTAGGATGCTCCTACCACATTAGAAGAGGGTGTCTCCACCACGATCGATGAATTGACACTATTGAACCTCGATAATGAGACGAATCCGAAACCAACATTGCTTAGCGGTGCTATTCCTATAGAATATCAACAACAATATTTGGACTTCCTAAAGCATCATAATGATGTGTTTTAATGGAGTTATTATGAGATTCTAGGACTAGATCCTCATGTCACCGTCCGCTGACTTAATCTTCCAGGAAATCGCCACAGGTTCAAGAAGCCTCCCAAGAAAATGCACCCTTCTCATGGTGCCATAATCGAGGCCGAGGTTGATAAGATCATTAAGTAAAAATTCATCAAGGATGTCCAGTACCCTAGATGGTTGGAAAACATTGTGCCTTTCAGGAAGAAGAACTGAAAAATCAGAGTCTGCATTGACTTTGAGGACCTCAACCGTCACAATCTGAATGATGACTTTCCCCTTCCTGCGATAGAACTATTGATTGATGTCACTGTGGTGTTAAATTCAATCTATTTTATGGATGGGTATTCTGGGTATAAACAAATTTGAATGGCCCCTTAGGATGAAGATTCAACAAACTTCAGGGAATCAAAAAGTACTTTCTGCTACCAGGTAATGCCCTTCGGTCTAAAGAATGTAGCTACCACCTATCAGCATTCCATGAATCGCATTTTTAAGCCGATACTCATGAAATTGGTGGAATTATACATGGAAGATCAGGTGGTAAAATCTCTCTAGCTCCAGGACCATCTCAAAGATCTCACGAAATTGTTCGGCTTCCTCCGATCCCACCATCTAAAGATAAAACCCATGAAGTGTTCTTTCGGGGTCACCTTTGGAAAGTTTGTTGACTTTTTTGTCATATATAGATTCATTAAGATAAATCCGAATAAGATCAAGTCCATCAGGTATATATCTCTTTCAAGCAACATTCGAAGGATTCATGTTTTTCAAGCCCACTTAGCCTACATATGCCGATTCATTGAAAATATTGATAGTAAGTGTAAGCCCTTTTCCTTGATCATGAAGAAATGTGTCAATTATCAGTGTGATGATGAGTGTTAGACTGCTTTTGAGGAGATAAAGTAGTACATATTATAACCTATGGTTCTGATTCCACCCATTTTTGGAAAGCCACTGGTCCTTTATGTGACCACTCTGGAATGATATCTCAGCGCCCTTCTCGCCTAGAAGAAAAATGAGGGTACAGAGAATATTTTATACTATCTTAGCCACACACACCTCAATACAGACACCATATACTCCTATATAGAGAAGAGATACCTTGCATTGGTATTCGTAGTGCAGAAATTATGACACAACCTATAACACCATGAGATATAGTTAGTGTCCTAAGTGGATCGGATGAAGTACATTCTGAACCACCCCATGTTGAAAGGTCATCTAGATTGTTGGGTAGTGATCCTACAATAGTTCGAAATCAAATTTGTCTCCCTTAAGGCTATCAAGGGACATACATTGTCATACTTTATTGTTTCCCATCCAGCTCTCATGGACCAGTCTCTAGATCTTGATTTTCTAGATGAGGAAATCCTCTCAATAGATCAAGACATTTCGTGTTGAAAAATGCACTTAGATGGTGCTTATAAAATCCCTACCGTTAGAAGACTCAATGATTCCATAATCAACAAAGTGGGCCTCAGTATCATCTTCAAACACGGCGGTGCACACTGTTCTTCCATATCCATTCATGTTGTCAGAAGGCTGTACCAACAATGAGGTAGAGTACCAGGCTCTCATTGCTGGTCTTGAGATGGCCCTCAATATTGATGTTCCCCACTTTCATTTGAAAGGGGACTCCAATATAGTCATCAAGATGATAAACAATGACTATTTCATTTGGAAGCTGAAGCTTGTACCAGTATTAGAACATACCCTCCAGCTGATGGACCAGTTCCCATATCGACAAAAAGTTACTCATGTCCCTTGTTTACAGAATGATTGAGCTGACACCTTGGCCATCTTGGATTCATCTCTTATAGAACCTAACTAGGATGATTTGATTATTCATGTAGCGCATTAGAGATTCATCACTCCCGTTACTCCGGATGACGATGATAACCTGAAGGTAAGCTAACTTACCATTGGTGCCTCCATGTCAGGACCCACAGGTCCCCCTACTGTGGTGTTGGAAGTGGTTGCCAACTGGAGGACCCCCTATACTGATTATCTCTACAATGGTAATATCCTAGAAGACTGAGATGAGCATGATAGAATCTGATGGTGCACATTAAATTTCACCCTCTAGAGTGGTCCCAACCTTGATCAAATCCTCCACAGGCACAGATTCGATGAGATTTTCCTACATTGAATTTAGGGAGGTGATATTTTCTAGGTCATTCAGGAGGTCCATACCAGTTCCTACAGGGCTCATTAGATAGGTCCAAAACTCTCTCACCAGATCCGGAGATTGGGTTATTTTTGGCCTTCCATGATCCGTGACTATATCGGATTTTACAAGAGGTTCCATACGTGCCAAATCCATGCTAATTTTATGTATCATCCACCAAAACCTCCCCACACTACCAATTACTCTTGTCCATTCATGGTTTGGGGACTCAATGTTGTGAGGCTCTATCCACCAGCGATAGACCTCCAATACATGTTCATCCTAACCGATACAAATTTATTTTCCAAGTGGGCAGAGGCAGTTTCGCTCAAGGAGGTCAAGGCTCATTCTATTTTTGAATTTGTAAGCTCCAAAATCATTTACTGATTCAGATTCCCTCATTCCATCCTCATCGATAACAACACCAAATTTCGAGAAGCCGAACTGAAGAAGTCGTATGCCAAGTAACACATATGTTCTAACCATACCTCCCGCTATCATGCTCAATAAAATGGGAAGATCGAGGCGTTCAACAAAACCCTCTATAATATTTTGTAGAAGATGGTTGGCCAGAGCAAGCAGAGTTGGCTGGATAAACTCCCCAACACTCTATGGGCATATGAGATGATAACTCATAGTTTTACTCAGGTGACCACATATTCCCTAGTGTACGGAATAGTGGTAGTCCTTCCCATCGAGATTCAGTTTCCTTCATTACCCACAGTTTTCTACGATCAGTAGACACCGTATAAAGTAGCTGAAATCCAACTGGATGAACTAGAAGAAGATGATGCGAATAGGCTTTGTGCCATGAACAATCTGGAGAGGCACCTGAACAAGATATCCATAGATTTCAATAAGAATGTCTGCCTCGACTCTTTCTTATAATGTGACATGGTATTAACCCTAAGAACAAAAATGATACCTAGTAGGAAACCACCCAAGATGGAGGTAAAATGGGAAATACCTTACATCATTCACTAAGTTGACCCTAATGGCGCATACTCCCTAGTTACCATGGATAGTGAGCATATAGCTCATCCCAACATTGATAAATTCATCAAGCAGTACTTTTCTTGAGTAAGACACAATCCCACATGACTCTAAATTATTACGCCTTCACCGCATATTGTTAAAATGAATGATTTGTCTAAAATTAAGGATGTAAAACTACCAAGCACTCGTCCCACATAACAATAAATTGAAAAATGGTTTGAGCTATAGTTCCTTAGACTAAGATATCCTCACATCCTTTCCGTATGACATTAAATAGGAAAAAATCTCAAGAACTATGTATCTCTTGATTCCCATCCTCATGAGGTACGTAGGAATTCTCATAAACCTTGTCTTAGAGTATACCCCCCAAATTCTTCTCTCTGAACCCCTTGGGAATAGTTCTGTGGGGGGATCCCACATAGTGTAGTGTAGACTTCTTTTTCCCATTTATGCCGAGTTTATTATGATCACACCATGTACCCCTCCCGTTATTATATTATCCCAAGTCATCACCACATTATGTTAAACTACAAGGCCCTTTCAAAACTGTGTATTTCTTGATTCCTGCCCCTATAGGATACATAGGAATGCCCAGACATTTCGTCCTTAGGCTAAACCCCAAACTTTAATATCTTTTCTTGGGTCCAGACCATTGGCCCAAATTCTTCTCAAAACACATGGTGTGTTGTAGGATTTTTTTTCCTCCATTTACACTGGGTTTATCATGATCGCACCATGTATCCCCCACCTTGGAAATATCCACTTTTTTCATCTATACCACATGATGTTAAACTGCGCGAGCATATTCACATGTCACAAATCCCCTTTATTTGGGTCTGCATAAACATTAACATCTGGAAGGACCCCAAAAGGTACAGATGCTCGGCCTTATGGATCGCCTACCATTTCAAGACCCCAAAAGGTACAGATGCTCGAACTCATTTTTAGATACCATTTAAAGTTACATGATATGGATGATATGTTTTGAACATGGTTGACAACTATCCTCCATTGTTATCACCACCCCTATATGTCCCAAATATTGGGTGCAGTGATTCATTTTGTCTAGATGTCACTTTAAATGTCAGGGTTCCTCGAGCAGGGATGTTGGTTTGGTTTGGAATGACCTTACCCCATCTCTTCCCTTCATTGTTGTTCAATTATATGTTGTAGAGGACCTGATCCCATTCCTTGTTTCCCACACCGAGAATTTATCAAGTGGGTTTAAGAGATTTTGTAAGAAAATATCTGCATAAAGGGTCACATAATCACGGTCCGAGATCTATGACCTTAAATTAAGATCACCAATTTCCTCACCGCACAATGTTAAACTACGTGATCTGTTTGAGATTAAGGACGTAAAACTACTCAGCACTTGTCCTACATGAGGATAAACTGCAAACTGGCCGGTAATTTTTGTCTGTGGCCCAACCTTAGGTCCCTCAACCTTTCTGAACCCTATCCCATGTTCTCACTTAGGATTGTGCAATATGTTATAAACTCTATGTCCTCATTCACGTCCCATATATTTGGTTTTCTATCATCTTTCACATCCGAAAGGACCCCATGAATAGAATGGATGCTAGGCCCTAGAGACCTCCCACCATCTCAGGACAATATCCCTAAGGATTTTGGATGATAATTTGATAAAAGTCCCATATTTAGAATATTGTCAGTGGTCGATGCTCTTTTGTTATTCCCATTCCAGGTCACACGATACAAATAATGTGTTGCAAATATGGTCAACAGTTATCCTCAATCATTGTTGTCATTCTATGGTCCTCCAAATGACAAGCATGGTGATTCACCCTTTCCACCCATCTATCCCACACACATGACATTAAACTGGAAATATATGGTCCGATCTCTATGACCAAAAACTATGATCTCCCCACAGCCTTGCCACATGACATTAAATTTCACGGAATCTTCTGAAACATTGTGTGGATTGATTCTCATCCTCATGGGATACATAGGAATGCCCAACCATTTTGTCTTTGGGTCCAACCATATTTCTTAGAAACCTTCTCATCTCTTTAACCCCCTGTCCTGAGTCCTCTGAGATGGGGTATGTGGTGTGGTATGGGATTATGTCCTCATTCAAGTCGGGTTTTCAATAGACACGCCACATACCTCTCTCTTGAAAGATCTTAACCCCCTTCACTCCACTTGTCTTCTCAAGTTGTTTTCTCTCAAATTGGCCCCCTCGAACCTATATGGAAATTCACCAACAGGCCTAGAAGCACTCTAATTCAAGACCTAGAGTGATGGATTCTACATATACATGTATTCTACCATTTTCATGCTTCGTGTTCTCCTTTATTTGGGATTTCATCATCTTTGACATTCTAGGGGACCCTCAAAAAACATTGATGCTAGGACCCATGGCCCTGATACCGTATAAGGACAACATCCCTAAGGATTTTGAATGAAAATTTGACACAAGTCTCACATTGTGAATGTGGTCAGTGGTCGACGCTCATTTGTTGTTCGCATTTCAGGTCACACGATATGGATGCTGTGTTTTGAACATGATCAACAGTCATCCTCCATCATTAAGACATCTCCATTAAGACATAAATATTGGTTGAATGATTCACATCCTTTTCCACTCCATCATGTCCATGTGGAATTTTGACACTCTTGGTGCTATCCCACAGTGTACGTTTTCTCATTAAGAGGATTAATCCACGGTTAAGTATTATTCGAAGTTCTATACTATTTCCCCCTTTCTCTGTATTCCATGTTTTGCTAAGAACTTCTCTTCCCTTATTTCGCACACCAAGCACATCTCACGCGGGCTTAGGGATTTGGTCAAGGTTTACATCTATTTGGAAGAGTCTCACTACCTTTAGTCCAAGCTCTACGACCTTAAACTAAGATCTACCCATGTTGTATGACGTCAAAATACATGGCACTTTTAGAACTACTTATGGATTGATTCCCCTATTTATGGGATACATAAGAACACCCATACATTTCGTCTTCGGGTCTAGATTAGGCTCCACTAATTATCTCTTATGTTCGGCATTTTGTCCCTGACTTTTATAGGATTGCATGGTGTGGTGTATGCAGTCTTTTTTCTTCATTCACACCAGGTTTTCAATAGCCGCACCACATAACCCCCCTTTTATAATCTAGTCTCCCCTACCTCTCGTCCCGCATAATGTTAAACTACACTCTCATAACTATGTATGTATTGATTCCCATCCTCATGGGATTCATAGGAACACCAAGGCATTTAGTCTTCAGGTCTATCACCATATCCTTCTATCTGTTCTGGCCCCTTGGCCTATGGTTTCTTCTCTAGAGTTGCGCGCAGTGTGGTGTGGACCTAGTCCTCATTCACATTAGGTATGGTTTATCACCCCTTGAGCATTCCATCTAAAACCTCATTCTTCTATATGTGTCTAAGCCATATGACCTTAAACCATACTACCTGATCCCACATGACTTTAAACTGTTTCATATTTGCTGCTAAATGTTAAAACATGTGGGTTGGTCCTATCATATGACCCAATACTATGCCATTATCATCCTGGCTGCACAATGAAAAGCGACACCACATTGTGGTATCCTCACTCAAGGGTACACCATTTTTGGTATCATTTCTCCACCATGCCATTTTTCAAGGCCTACATATTACTAGATTCATGTAGCGATTCCAAAATTCTTTATCCAAGGTTTTTTGATTAAAAAAACACACATCCACTCTAAATAATGAACAAGATCTATCAAATTCCACTTCTTTTGGTGTGTGGGCCATACATGCATGACAATATTGCCCCTGAAATTAGTACTCTACTATTTCATATATGAGAACTACATGTGGCTTGATTACCATCCCCATGGGATTCGTAGGAATGTCAATACATTTTGTCTTCAGGTCTAACCCCAGGTATCTCAGATCCCTTCCTCTTTCAATCCCCTTGGCCCGAACTATGTTGGGAGCATATGGTGTGCTGAGTACCTCTTGCATCCTCATTCAAGTCTGGGTTTTCAACAACCGCACCATGCATCTCCCTTGTTGCTTCCCAACCTGGTCCGAGTTCTATGACTATAAACTAAGATCTTATTATGAGAACTACGCATCTGGTTAGGCTACTTCACCACCCTGCGCACGTTTCATTAAAACAAGTTCCCTCCTAATGGTCCACTTTATCACCTTAAACTAGGATTTTGTATCCCCAAGACCCTTTTCCTTGGAAAGGGGTACAACTCCCTTTATCTGACACATCTCATTGGTGTACTCAAATGTGTCATGGAAAAGAGCCTAAAGTGTGGAATTTCACATGAACATTCCCTCGTTTCATGTCCACACTTCATGAGCCCTTTATTTGGAAATCGATCCTCTTCCATGTCTGAAAGGACCCCATTTATGGCATGGTATCATGCCACATTGGATGACCTACCACCTTGGGCCAATGCCCCAAAAGAACTCAGTCGATATTTTGCGATAGGTCCCGTGTTTCGAACATGGTCAGTTGTCGACCCTCAATTGTCTGTCCCCTTTCCAGGCTAACACGAAACAGATATTGTTCTTCAATCATGGTAAAAAATTATCCCTTATCATCACACCACCATCATTGTGATCTAGATATTAGGCACCATGATTCACATCTTTCTACTCCCTTATGTTTAATTGGAATTCCAACACACTCAGTTTTACCCCTCCATGCATTTGTGTGCTTTAAGTAGGTGGTTCAATAATATTAAGATGTCATTCAACTAAAATTACATTTCCCATAATGTGTGACTCCCTGTACTGGGAAATTACCATCATTATGCCTTATTTTCCACATCAATCATGACTCACATGGGCATAGTTGTCCTGGTAGTATGTGTACTGATGCAGCTGTACCACACATGCCTTTCATCCCTATGATGTTAAACTTCCATTTGAGAACTTATTATCGATTGATTTCAATCTTAATGGGGTATATAGGAATACCTGGGAACATTCCCTCTGATCTAGCCCCAAGTGAGGCCACCTCTGGTCTATGGTATAAAGAATACCATTGGGAACATGGTGGTATGGTGTGGAATTTTACAGTCCTCATTCACATTGGGATATGAACTATACTACGCATTTCCATTGGGGTACCCATGTCATCAACACATGACTTTAGACTGTAGACCTATCCCAAACAAGTTCAGGATGCCCCATGATAATTATGGGATGCATCAGCTTCCTTTCTAAAGATGATTTCCCCGGCCCATATTGGTCTCTAACCATGCTATAATCAAGAACTATGTATGGCTTGATTTACATCATTATGGGATATGAAGGAATTCTATGGCATTTTTCCTTGGGCCCAGCCCTAGGTTCATTAACCCTTCTAGCCCCTTGGCCCAAATCATGGTCCAGTCTCTATGACCTTAAACTAGGATCCTACAGTCTGTGAAACATGAATTTAAACTGTTATCCTTGGTCCAGGCAGAATGACCTTAAAACTATGTGCACCATCCTCACTATATGATGTTAAGATATGAGTCTATCATCCTCATTGGTATGATGTAAAATAGAAAGCCACTCTAGGGTCTCACCAAAGAGATTCTTTTAGGAAATGTGTATGATCCTTGATTAGACTGATTCTATCACCTAATATGCTTTAATCATGGTGGTGTAATTTCAAAAGCATTGGACTTCATTCGAACAACCCATCACTCCACCCTCCACACTTTTTGTTCCCTTTATTTAGACCCTCATCCTCTTTCATGCTTGAAAGAACACCCTAACAGTATGCATGCTCGTCCGGTGGATCATGTAATGTCCCGAGCTAATGTTCCGAATGAATAATTGATGAAATTTTAAGTTAGGCCCTGTGTTTAAAAAATGGTCAGCAGTTGGACCTCATTTGTTATCCCTATTTTAGGATAACGCAATAGGGATACTGTGTTTCGAACATGATCAATAGTTATCCTTCATTGTCAAGCCATCCCTATAGTGTTTGGAATTTTTGGTATCGTGATTCATATTTTCCACTCACCTCTGTTCGGATTTATTCTAATTCCCCTTGAGTTACCCCACTCGTACACTAGAGTACATCGGTAAAATGACAGTTCCACTATTCTGAGAACTTCATTCTCCAGAAAGGCCTCTCTTTTTCTTCCTGGAAATCCAGATTGGCTGTTCAGATCCCAGATTCCTAGATCCTGGTTGACACTCATATTCAAGAATAATAACGAAGCGATCACCCCTTATTTCTTAGACCGGGCATGACCCACATAATCTTAGGTAATGGTCCTCAGATATTTCACAAATATGTTGGGAATGAAGTAAACCAAAATACATAATGGGACTCATGCCTGTAACCAATATAAATTATGTTTATGTGTCCATGAAAATTACAATTCCCAAGGATTAGCCCCTCCCATATATGGTTTGACCTCTTCAATGGAGCATCCTAGCTCCGCCACTCTCTAGCTGGTATCATCCATGATCCTCTATTACCTCTTAAGCTCCGACTCCTACTTGATGGAAATAGGGCGTAGTTTATCAGCCTCAATCCGGGCCTGATCCTCATATGCTCAGATGATAGTCATCTTTTTAGAGGCTCACCTCATCTGTTCCTCAGCCCCTGATAGCTGGGCCTTCAGTCATGATATGAGACCCAATTGTTCGTCGAGGAAAGCAAAATAATCTTTAACCTGCTCCCGTGACTGTTGGATCTCATTTTTGGCCTCTTAGAGTCTCTTGATGTTCATGGAATTCTTACACTGCCAACCCACACCTAGGCGATGGTCATGTTCTTGTATCTTCTCTACCATGAAATCTCGGATGAGCATATGAGGACGCTGGTCAACCAATCCTCCTGCGAATAGGTCGCATAGCTGGGAATGAATCCTCCCCATTTTCTCTATCTATTATGCTTGTGGGGCCTCCCCAATGAAGCAATTGATCAACATCCATGACTGGCGACGGACGTCCTTTCTGTCCTCTTCATTGGAATACATCTCGTCCAAGTCCTTGGGGTTGGTGGGTTCTTATATGGGGAACGCCTCCAGGAACCCATCAACAAGATCCTCGTCTGGTGTCTGGTTGGGTAGGTCAGGTCTCATGCAATCTGATTGATCCCCATCATCGGATTCCACCTCTATGATTTCAGGTTAGGTCCAACTGATGGTCCCACATAATATTAGAAGTTTTGAAGCTTGGTTAGTATGGGTGTTCACTTCCATGAACACCGACATTACCCTAGGATAAATAGTTCTAGGGTCCCTAGTCATCCTCTCCAATGCGGCATACACCATTTGAAGAACTGTTCATGTGAAAATACACGAACGTTAGTTGGACTGATTCAATGGTTGACAATTGAAAATTCTGTGAAAAAGACTTACAGAGATCAAATGGTTAGTCTCTCCCCTAAGATGTTTCCACCCGAACCCAAGGCATGTCCATCCATATATGGTGGGTAAATCCAAAGACTCTAGGAGAACCACCCTAGGTGTCACATCCCCAATAGGCATGGTAATCACAATCATCGTGGGTGCAAATCCCAAAGCCACATCCACTATTGCACGAGAGTGGGTTTTGTACATGACACCCTTATGCATAGGCCAAATGTTAATTGAGAAGGGATAAAACTCCTAAATGAGGATCATAGGAAAATGGCTTAAGGTTTACCTCAAGATCCTTTGCAAACTCTTCCATCTCTGAGTCCAAGTTAGCCACCTCACCTTCCACTGAAGGGAACCCTCTACCAGCCTCCCCCCCAGGAGGACCATTATGATTCTTCCATTAGGGGGAAGAGCTCCCTCAATTCATTGGGAGATAGATTTGGAGGGAATATTTGATCGAGAAACAGTTTCACCGATCCTTCATTGGAAATAGGTCACCCTGAGAGTGCACAATGGCCTCAAGCTTGGTGATGTATTTCTCCCCTTCCACCTGAGATATCAAAAATCCGGCTCTGGCATGACTGATCCCCGAAAAATCCATCCCAAGATTGTTCATATGGTGCCACATCTGGGAAGGGTTGAGGAATTGTTTGTTTATATTCCAGATAGCCCACGCCTTTAGAAACACAGTTTCCTCAGGCATGTCTATATGGCGCAGCTGCTTCCTCTGATCCTTAGTTGGTATCCTACGGAACCCCTTGGATGGCCTCCCTTATGGCTGACATTGCTCCTCTCGGATCTCTGAGCCCGTCGTTGCCACCTGCCTCTCAGTCAGTGCGGGTCTCATAGATACTACAACCCTGCCACCATGGGACGTTCTTACCGCCTTCCAGCCTTAACCTCAAGGTTGAGGAGGCTCCCTGTCACTAGAACATACAGTTCTCTAATTCAGTGTCTCCCTTGGTTTGGATGCCTCCCAAATCTTGGCATAGTCTTTTACCAGCCCATAGACAGTTGTGGGTAGATACAACTCATTCCACATCTTCCCATCCTCTTGTATAAACGTGAGACACATTTTACTCATAACACATGGATGTTCCTCATGGCGTACTCCCATGTAGACCCATGGGGTGAGCCTCTGCATGCACCAGAACTGCTTCGTGAAGCGGTGCGAGGTGTACGGATCACAAAGAGGCTCACAATCAACATGTTCCTCTTAGACTCCATCCTAAAGGCTAGGAGGTATGAATAATACTCCTAAGTTCCCTGGAAATCATCAGTGAACACACCTATTGGTAATTGGAACAGTTGGAAGTTGAACTCATTCACCTTCCAGACCCAGTTCAGCACCAACGGTGGGGTTAACATGGTCAAGAAACTCTCTACCGCATTAAAAATAGCCAATTGAAAGTCATACCCTAGAGGGGAAATGGGGTTCAGGTATTTTTAGGAACCCATATGTTCCTCTATCCACCCATACAGAAGATGGAGTGGCCCGCACACCCTATGTGGCTTTTCACCCACAAATATTCCACAGTACTTTGTACAACTTACCCAACATCGTGATCCCCAGATTGATCTATTCCCCTATCTCCAACATGGACTCCATGATAAATGTCCTCAGATGCACACCCATGTTTGTATCCCTTACTAAAAGTATCTATCCCCAAATGAGTGATGAAATGAACGCATCCAACCTAACCACTAGTTTCTTCTTGGTACTGACACTTAGCCCCCATGTATTCCACTGGATTCCCTCAAAGATTCACTAGTATAAGTTCTCTTTGATGCGCTGGACCACCTTTGGGAAAGTGGGAGGCCTCACAGGGAGCTTCCCATATAGAGGGAAATTCAGGAACCACCTGAAACAAAACTTAAAACCGACATCCCTTATCGATTTCTTGTCCTCTCCTGACACTAGGTCCATTAATTCCTTTTCCACTGGAAGAATCTGCTCCAGGTCCTCCCATGTATTTGTGTCAGGGAGGAACTTTTCATAAATATCCCCCAATACTAGAATCCTTGAGATTTTGTAAAGGTCCTAGAGGCTGATACCGACCTCCCCATGGTGAAAATGAAAAGTGTTGGTCCTCAATGAACACCTGATCAACAAATATAGCATCAAATTCTTCAACTGGTAGATGTGGTATTGGTAGGCCCATGCCACCTCATACTGTCCCACTCTCCTCATCTCTTCCTCAAACTTGTCACAGGAGGAACATACCCAGTAATCCCATGCCCAGTCATCTGTGAAATTTCCGCGCTAGCATAGATCCCACTAATAATTCCATCCCTTCTCCTAGTTCTCCAAGACCACCTTAAAATGACGTGGTACTGCGGGGGAGATACCTCTAGCTACAACGCCTTCCCATCAATTTTGTTAACATGGTTGTATAGCCAATCGACATTGACAAGCCTATGATCTTCCCAAGTATGACCGTCTGTCGCCCTGAACTACTGGCACTGGAATGACGTACTCCTGAACCAATAGGATGGCTCATCTCTGAATTCTTTAGGAAAGAAAATATCATCCCTTAGACAAAATCCATATATAGGAAGCATTTTTCATAGAGGGTAGTTCTTATTACTTTCTGACAACAGCTCCACAAGGGACTCGTGGTCCAAATGGCTCCGTACACATTTCCCGATTCCCAAGTTTTCATCTATTTCTTCCCTTCAGAAAGTATCTACAAAGAAACCCCCAGAAGCCTCTTGGTGAGCCATTCCATCTCAAAACATTAGAAAATTTTTCCTAGATTACGAATCATGATTGTAGAGCTCGATCTCATAGCCTGATCTTAGCGACATGTCGTAGAGCCCTCCCATAGACCTTGTAGGCATAATCCATGGAGCATACAATCATGGAGTCTGAAGACTCGATGTGAACCACAGAGAAAACAATTACCTGATTCAAAAAGTGGTTAAAGAGCGTACACAAATTCATGAAATGAGAGACCAAGCAAGGAAACACGAATATAAGTAAGGAAACAAGAGGGTTTGTACTCCCCTATTTATATTCAATGACCTCTATGATTCTCGGCATGCCTAGTGGCGAGCTTCGTGGCGTTCTCAACCCGTACATTGCCTATCCACATCGCGACCTTGCTTCACGATATTTCATTTCGATTAGTCTATAAATTATGGTGATCTACCCTCACACTTGCACCCTCATTTTCTACTCATCTCCAAGTCTGAGAGGGGGCATTTGTTGATGAGAAAATATGTGCAAAGGAATAATACACAGATAGAACACCAATTCCAAAGGATATGCTTCACGAAGCACCTTTGAGGATCCCCTCAAGACCATAGACAATTCAAATACATGTCCCCCTATATGATTTCTATAGAGTAAAAGAGGTGGTATACTTAGTAGTTATGACACAATTGATAAAACTCTTCGCACTGTGGACGGTACCAGATCACCTCTACGATCCCTTGAAAATTAACACTAGCCTCTACGAGTGCCATATGGGGAATTTAAAAGGCCTCTACACTGAGGAGGGGATGGAGGTCGAAACCACAGTTACGAAAAAATTGACTCAATCTGCTTCATATCGTAAAGCACCACATGGATTCGAAGTAATATATTAGAGCTTCGTACCACCTCTCACCTATAATTACCAAGCTTCCATTAGACCCAAAGGATGAATACCATGACCTTTTTCCTTCTCATCTCTCAAATCGCGAAGCACCTTTTTATTTGTGAAACATTGAGAAAATGAGCTCTTCAAAGTATTTAAGAATTGTGATGTACCTTTTTTAGCTCAAATATAACACCTCTTCATGTAGGGATGACCTTTGTGAAGCCTATGAGCCATCCCAAAGGGAGGATATCTTTAAGGGTACTCGGGTATTCGCAAATCACTCGTGCTTCGTGAAGTACCTTCTATACACATGTGAACCCCATGCTAAGGTAGGATCACTATGCCATGTGAAGTTCATTGCTTCGCAGTGCCACTCTTTACAAGGCACCCATACTCTGCAAATTTCTACTACACGAAAGCACATGTACTTTATGAAGAAACCTTTATACACATGTTTACCCCACACCTAGGCTAGGCCAGTCCACTTCACGAAGCATACCCCTTCATAGAGTATCTCCACTCTATGGAGCACCAAACATTCACAAGGTCGCTTCCTATGAACCCCTTTTCTTCACCAACCCATCTCCCGTATGCCCTTATAGGTTTGTACAATGTGATCTCAAGGTCCCTTGGGCAGTACTTCATATTGCGTTGCTTAGCCTCATGCTTCTTCTCATAGGCACGCTAACAGCTATTGCTTCTTCTCATAGACACGCTAACGTGATCCACTCAATGGATCACTCCAAAACCCCATCTCCACATGTAATTGTTGATGCCTTCCCTTCCCCAAGTGTGGGTGGGTATCAGTTATGTAAGTCTAGGGGATGATTAGTTAATCCTCATCATTCGTGCTGCAGTAAGTTAAACTTCCAAGAACCGCCATCCTTAGTACATGACATTAAACTGTAGGCTTGTCCCATGCAATATACACGTGGTTCCTCTCCTGGGACATTTTCCACACCCACTAGTCTCCACGTGAGTGAGATCTTCCTCACATGGAATGAGATCCTTTTTGCATGGAAAGACATCTGTCCGCAGGGAAGGGAAACATTCATGGTGTAAGCCCCTAACCTTTCTTGTTGGAGGTAGCATCCTTGCTCCTCCTATATTGTTCCATGCGCAGAGTCCAAAGGATAGATGGGCATAGAGACTCAATACCCCATCACTCTCCCTTTGGGATTTGTCGCCATTGGGCCTCCATCCTAGAGTAAGTCCCAATATCCATCTCCCTAGGCTGCTAACCAAGCGTAATCCATTTTTTCCTCTTTAGGTTGCTAACATCACATAAGCCCTTCTCTATTGATCATAGATGCACCTTTCACGATGTGATAATCAGTTCTTTGCTGCCTCTTGTTTCTTACACCAAGAATGACTCACATGGGCATAGAGTAAGCATCGACCATGGAACCCTCCTTGGGCCACCTTAGTGCGTAAGCCCTATCCTTTTATACCAAACTATGAGGAATTTAATCATTGACCTTTCTAAGCAAGGTATGTAGGAAACCACCCTAAGATTCAAGACCAACACCCATCAGAACTGACTGCTTCATGTCGGTTCATCCTCACCCTGCATGACATTAAAGTATATGCACTTTTTTCCCCACATGACGCTAAACTATATGTATTCAAAATACGTGGATTTTAATCCCTGTCTCCTTGGTAGGGTACATAGGAAGCCTCCCTAAGGATCAACCCTAAACATCGATATGATTTGGAACTACATGAATTTTTATCCCTATCTCCTTGGCTGGCTATATAGGAATGCTCCATAAGGTTTAACCCAAAACACTAGTATGATTTTGAACTACATGTATTTTGATCCCTGTCTTTTAGGAAGGGTATGTAGGGAACCTCCATGAGGTTCAAACACAAACATTGGTAAACATCAGTGTCCCTTTTTCTGGGACTCACATCCTTGGTCTGTCCGAGTGAAGTCAGACCAACTCTTGGGATATAAAACACGCATTACCCCCTCATGTCATCAGGTTGCTGTCCTCTGTGCACACACTAATTCAATACCCCATCCTAAAATACATGAATTTTTATTCCCTTCCACAGGGATACATAGGAATTCTTCCTGAGGTTCAATCCCACCACTCACACCAAACTATGTGGAATTTGATTCCCCACCACAGGGATATGTAGGACGCCTCTCTAAGATTCAAGACCAATATCATGATCATCTTAAAATGTTTGTTCCATCCCATTCCTCTCATCCACTTTGTTCAACCATCCATCATCCATCCTGATACCTACCTAGGCTGGAACATCCTGGTAAGATCACGCCATTCCCTTGGGAATTTAACCATGCATAAGCCTCATGCAATCCTTAACCATCCAACCATGAGTGTCCCTCTTGCGATGGGATTTTATCCATGCATAATCCCCAACATGTATCTGGGTTGTTATCCTTTGTGTACACCCTGATACATCACCCCTTTGAACTCTGTGGGTTTTTATCCCTACCTTCTATAACGGGTATGTAAGAAACATCCCTGAGGTTTAATCACAGCCAAAAGTAAACCCTAGCATCCCCTTTATAGGGACCCAAGCATCCCCCGATCCATCTTCATTGGATGTTTTGATCCACTTGCCCAGTAAACCCCTCAGGTGATCCCGCTTGGGGATGTAGCAATATAATCAACTCCTAT
Source organism: Viscum album (assembly GCA_963277665.1). Classification (NCBI taxonomy): domain Eukaryota; kingdom Viridiplantae; phylum Streptophyta; class Magnoliopsida; order Santalales; family Viscaceae; genus Viscum; species Viscum album. The sequence goes on along the minus strand of OY728139.1, from coordinate 110,914,945 downwards.
CAGTGTTCGATCAGTCCAATCCGTCTATACTAGACGTTAAAATTAAGACATACCCTATGTTAAACATCATAAGATGCGAGAAACCTCATGGAAACGCCTATAGAATATAATCCCCCACACTTAATGGGGGTTCATCGGGCTCTTGCACCCTTGAGATTCCCTATTATAAGGGGAATAAACCCATAAACATATGTGTTTCAACATCTAGACATGCCAGCGATGTCCAACGTTACTACTCCCCAGATCGAAGGTTGTTACCATGAATTCACCACTTGGAATGTCAAGACAGAAGTAGTGTAATTAACCGGCATTCATGAAGATAACCGGGGAAGAGTTTCACAAACAACGTATTAATCTATAAGGGAGACTTGAACTAGGTAACGAGTTCCTAGGAGGAATCCATGCAAGGAGAGACCGGAATCCCATCATCCCATTTTGATCAAGGATCAAACATCCCTAAGTAAGAGATAGATACCCCCGCCTTTGGAAAGTGGGAATGCAGTAAAACAATCAGTGCATCCTCCACTGACAGATGAGCACCCGAAAAAGCATCAGAAATAATGACGTTAAATTGTATGTCCCCATATAAAACTACATAGGTTTTGATCATTTTTAGGTATGTAGGAAGCCTATTTTAGGTTCAATCCCAACCAATGGTAACAATGGTGCTCCCTCTTAGGGATGTACCCTCTTGATGTGATACTTTCCCATTTTGGGAAGCATCCCCAAGATCCTCCTCCCTGAGGTGTTCCGATTACTTTGGGAAACTAACCATTTATAAGCCGCATACTCTATCCATACTCTTCCAACCAATAATACCCCTCTTGTGATGGGAATTTAACCATGGATAATCCATAGGGTGTCTCTGGGTTTCTTTCCTTTGTGTACACCCTAATTCTACACCCCAATGGTGAACTATGTGGACTTTGATCCCTTTTAGGTAGGTAGGAAGCCTATTTAATGGTTTAATCCCATAACCCACTTTCCATAATGGTATCTCTTTTTAGACTTTGTGTCTTGGGAAGTTCGTGACCCAACCTTGAGTTTCTACTTCATTTGGATCCTTATCCATGCACTAAATTCTCACAGGCCACCTCCTCATGTGTCTCATCACCATAGTAAACTATGTAGACTTTGATTCCTAGCCACTAAGATATGTAAGAAGCCACCATGTGGTTCAATCCAAGAACCATCATCTTCACGTTGGTTCCACCTCATTCATTCCATCCACTTCACCCAATCCTATGTTTTCCATCCCGATTCTTATCCAGGATTCCACTTCCTGGTGGAATAATTCCATTCATTTGGGTAGCTAACCATGTGGAATCCCTAAATCACCCTTCCAAACTATGTGGGATTTGACCCTTGTCTTCTAAACAGGGTACATAGGATGCCTCCATGAGGTTCAATCCCAGCCAATTGTAAAAATTGGTGGTATATTTTTTGGGAATCTCATTCCCTGATATTCCATTTGTGACATCTAGATCAACCATCACAGTATGGAAAATTCCCTTTCTAGAGCACGAATTCTCAGGTCTGTCCTCATTGAGAATTCTGATCCATCTTTCTGGTAAACCTTTTAAGTGCTGCCTTCTAGGGATTTACCCATCTGATCCACTCTTATCAGTGTTCTGATCTGTCCAATCCATCTCTACAAGGCGTCAAACTCATGATATAACCTATATTAAACATGAAAATCCTAGGAAAACCTCAGAGATATTCTTTCTACATAAGATTACCCACATTATAGGTGGGATTCCTCAGGCTTCCATACCCTTGAGAAACCCTCTGGTAAGGGATAATTTAGGTGTACCAATTTTCCAGCATCCAGACATGCCAATGATTCCCAATGTGACTATTTCCCTGACCGAAGGTTGCTACCCTGACTTGAAAATTTGTCATTTTATAAAAGAAGTAGTGTAATTAACTAGTGTCCACAAAGAGATGTCACCAGGAGGAGTTTCATGAACAATGTATTAATCTTTAAGGGAGACCCAGACTAGGTGATGAATTACGAGGAGGAATCCATAGAAGGAGAAACTGACATCTCATCACCCCATTTCAATCAAGGAGAAAACATCTATAAAGAAGTGATGAATGCTTCCCACCTTTGGAAAGTAGGAATATGGGGAAATAGATGCGCGTACCCACAAATGTTACATTCCCCAACTAAAAGCATTGAAAATATAAATGGTGAATTGAACTAATGATTTTCTTCTTCAAACATGGGTATTAGTAGCGTTCGATACATTAGTAGATAAGCATGTTGCCAGATCCAAATATTCGGTGCCTTGTCCCACCAAAAAAATAATGGGCCTGGAATGGAACTCACCAGAATTTGGGGCAGTTAATCATTGGGATTTTGGTCTGCAATATCATTAGTGTGGATCTCTATATCCATCCATGGAAGATTGAATAGCGCTGGGGCACTGGCCACTGCTTTCCTACTATCTATACTGATAACTGAATCTTCCTGTTTTGTAGGTCCCAAGCTACAATAAATCTGTCACCTCTCACTCATAGAGGCATAGGTAGGGTCAACACCAATGCATAAATTTTGTAAGGATCCACCTCCACCGTGACGTCATCAACAACCACGGATACCAAGAACCCGCAACCAATCTCACCCTCAGAATTCATCTATAAGAGGGTGATTAATAATCTTATTCGACTATATGGACAGGAGAGGGTCATCCCAACCAGAGATATGGCTCACTAGTATTTAGAGGATATTGTGTTGAGCCGTCACTGTCACCCGCAAGGGCTGCATAGGGAGCCACTACTCCTCACTCTAATGTCCAACCGTTTCAGGATCTTCTCCCCAGAATGATCCTATGACTCGTTCCTCAACACTGATGAGGTGAGGGATGTCAGAGTTATCCTGACTATCAACAACACCTAGGATATTACAAGGAGGACTCCCACTGGGCTGCATCAATGCTGTAATCTAATCCCCAAGGCCAAGGAATAGGTGGCTTATACTACTGCGCCCCCATCCCCGGTTTGGCTGACCCGACGCCAACATCGGGCGAAAGCTCAAGAGGACGCCCATCATGGGGCATAATCTTCTACAACATCAATGGTCCATGACACACCCAAAACATTATATCGGATCCCTTCCATTACAGATTAGGGATTCACTCATTCCCAATTGGTATTGAGACCTCAACCACCCCATGGGCCGCATGAGTTGACTATTCTGACTGCCAGTGCGAGAAGCAACTGTCATGGGTTAACCCCTGACAATGAGATTCAGTAAGGAGGCCCTACCTATACCATCACCAGTCATAGTAGAGGTAATCCTTGATCCTGTTATCATCATGGAGGTCCTTCCCTTACCACCAACATCAGTCCAAATGAAGGTCCTCCCCATCTTGTTGAATCCTAGTACGGAGGTCCTCCCCATGTCCATGATCCCAAGTATGGAGATTTTTCCCATATCTTAGGATATCAATGTGAAGTTCTTCCTTTCCCTATCACCAATTAGCATGGAGTTCCTCCCCATGTTTTGATTAGATTTAGTAGAGGTACTACCTAATCCAACATCTATCAATGCCAAGGCCCTCCCCACTTTATTGATGGCCAACATGGAGGTCTCCCCATATTGTTGCTTGTAACCAGCATGGAGGTCCTTTCTATGCCATAGGTGGCTGACATGGAGGCCCTCCCCATGTTCTCACCAGCTCGAATATAGAATATCCCTACACTAGAACTCTCATACATGAAGGTCATCCCTGTGTGTCCAGTAACCAGTGTGAAGATATTCCTCATACCCAAGATCACCAATACGACAGTCCTCCCCATGTTCCATTCGATATCTTCCTATGTGCACCTCACACTGTAGCACAACCAGGTGTAGATCATCCCCACTTTCATTCCCAACATTGAGGTCTTCACTATGTTCCTACCATCTCTAGAAGATTCCCTTCTTTCTCTAGCACCATCCCATACGAAGGTCCTCCTTATGTCAAAGATTTACCCTACCTTGAGGAATTGTCTTATGATAGAAGGGTGTACCATCACCGTTAGAGGAAAAATACAGAACAGATCTAGATCAGTTTCAATACAGTCTTATTTTTGGACACTAAAGTAGAGTGTGATTTTATGATGGTGCCTTCACCTTGACCCTATGCATCATATTCTGGGGCAGGAACCAGGCATGTGAACTTTGTCCTTCCAGAAATCTAGATGTATCAGATCCCCAAAACCCTTCTCAAATAAATAAAGGTGTAGGAAGATCTAGATACCATTAAGGGTGTATCCATGAAGTACTCTATTTCATCACCATGATCATTATACACTTCAACCAATGATCAAGGAGAATTGATTTCGGGTGTGATGGTTGATGACAATCATCCATATCTGGAATGATTCATCGTCACCTTCGAAAATGGAGCGATGTTCAACACCCCATCCTACAGGGATGTGATGATGCAGTTAGTATCATATCTAGGATATGACCAAGTCTGCAATAACCTATCAACTTTTGAATCATTTTCTCTGCCGATTAGTCCACCACTGCATCAATCCAAATCAGTGCCATTACTGATTCCTCATCCTCCCCTAGTTGATGAATAGGGAAACCAAGGGCTGGATCTTGATTTCAAATGAATAATTTTATGGGAAATTTTCATGGTTGATCAGTTTTGTGAGATGTTATGGATAACTGCAACACAAGACTTTGACATTCTAGAATCTCTCACCCAGGATGAAGTCATGTTTTTCCACCGAACCATCTAGGAAACAAATTTCTATCTCAGGAACCTTTAGTTGGAATATAAAAAAATCCAAGAAAATTAGGATGACTTCGGCCAACAAAGACACCTAGTTGAGTTATCCATGATTATCATAGATTAGCACCCTAAATCACCTGATTATCTATAGACTCTTCAGCAATGATGCATCCATAGAATCTATGTGCTCTGCTGAGTTATTGAGGATGCATCTCCACATGTCCAAATTCATGGCCGGGGGCAGTGCACAACCCTTCATTTCACCTCAATCATACACCAGCCTGATTTTCTGAGGGATATTGAGGACATGAAGCTAGGTGTAGTCACAGTAAACATGGATAATCTCACAGAGAAGAAAACCGAGGTAAGAATTATTTAATAAAACATTCCCTCAGGAATAGTGCAGCATTTGATGGATCGCCCTAGCGTTTTCACTCGCCAGTAAATACATTTTCTTGGCCGTGCAGATCAACCAGAGTCATTGACTCTCGATCGGGACCCCAATAGGGGAAAATGACACATTGGGATCATAAATTCCTCTGAACCATTTCTCTTGATGCAAAAGATGGCAGATGATATTGAGAATACTACAATACATAAAAAACATGTAGAATATAAGAAAATTATTGATGAGCTTCTTTCCCAATGCATGACAGAACATCAGCCGGACTACAGTAACCCTTAGTACGGTCTCGTCCACCCTTAACCAAGCCAATAGGGATAGGTATAGGTCCCCCCAGTGAGTTTCCCCCATTGATCTTGAAAACCCTGTATATCTCGATAGAATAGAGGTCAAAGATTATGGAAAGATACCATGATATTCATCACCAAATCTACCCGAACAACGTGGGAATATTCACCAAGACCTGGTTCCACAGGACATTCCTCCATTGGCCCCTCATGTTGCTCTTCAAGGCATGCCTCCAGAAGCTCCTTGGGTCATTCCACTAGTTGCTCCATGAGCCGTTGGGCTCACCTATCATATTGAAGAACGTGCCAACGCACTAATGTTTGGGGATCCTCACCATTATAAGAACCCTTTCTAGGATGATTTTATGGTAAGTCTCATTGCTCATGTCGAGGCCCTTGAAACCCGATATGTGGTGATCCTACATTATGAAAATCCATATCTGGTGTGGGAGGATGATATTACAGCACCCCTGAGCTTTGGAAATCCTACCCTTTCCCCATTCAATGGGATTGGAATACCCCTGAAGTATCTCGACCACTTTATCTCATGGTGTGGACCCATGCTGGGAACTCCATCATAGCAAGAGGCCACCAAGATCTAGTAATTCATAAAGACATTGGAAGGGTATGCGTTCGTCTAGTATAACTAGCTGCCCATCATGTATATATTAGGTTGGTAGGATCTACGTAGGAATGTTTTTTATCAGTTTAGCTCCACCATGTGGAAGACCAATATTTTTTACCTCTTTAAGTGATAGGAAAGGCTAGATGAGAATAATGCGGACTTTGTCTCCAGGTGGAAGGGACCTATATATTCACTCGATATGCCGGTGACTCAAGAGCAACTATTGATGATGTGTGTAGTAAATGAAAAGACTGAACTGTTCCCATATCTTATCACTTAGAACATCCCATGTGGATTCTTGGATTTTTCTGACAAGGATTAGCACCTAGAGGAAGCCAGACATCAAGACAATAAGTCACACTCGTTTCCTTGCATATCCCTTGAAAAAAGAGAGGCCAAGGATAAGACTGCTACCATTGCATAGGTAGAGGCCCCCATGCCACTAGAGTTAGTGCCAGCAGAGCCCCCTCTATATAATTTTTGAGGGCCTCAGCCTCAGGTTCTACATATCCCACCTCACAATCAGAAAGCACTTCCTTGTAATGCACCACCACCACCCTTGAAAGATAATTAGGTTATACCTACTCGTCATTAGGGATAGGGTCCTAGTGTCCCTTTCTCAGATAGTAGAAACTAGACCAACTAGTTTGAAGAATCTCAAGTCCCTAGCTATTTCTGGAAGGCCTTGGATCATGGAATCTAGCATTTCCTAGAATGAAGGAGACCTCAAGAGGCTGACCTCATTGATCACCCCAATTAATACCCCTATCACCGGTTCCATAGACATACCCTCAATAAGAGCTATGTCTTCAAGGACTATCCCCAGGACCAAGTCAACAATAACATAGTTAGGTTGGGTCCTACCACATCATAGGTAGCATGTGTTCATTTATATCCAGACAACAACAATGCGGGGGAATTATAATAGGTCTCCCACTGTGGGTCTCAGAAGTGTGATGAATGGATGGATCACATGGCAATATCTTATGCTCACAGTAGAATTTGTACACATTTAAACCATCCATATCCTTCAAAAGCTGCTACACATCCTCCAACTACTGCTGCTACATCCATATATCAACCTTTTACCTCTCAGAAGATAAGGCACTGATAGCACATGAGGAAAAAAAGCTCCTTGCTGGTGCCAAATCCAACTCACAACCTTCGTGATATCATATCCTTAGAGAAGTTAATCATCCCTATAATCCTCCCATTAATGGAGGATTCTTCAACGGAATATCAAGTGTATTATTTGATGAATTTCATCAAGCTGGTGGACCCGTACGTAGTCACCGATGATGAGGATCATCAAGAAGATCCTTCTAACGTCCCCAGTGGATGCCATCTTTGATGAATTCATGGATATATGAATTGTTAGAATACACTATAAATCACCTATAGTCATGTTGTTCATGCCACTAAGACCAAATAGTTGGCCTGATGTAGAGTTCAGCATGTGCAATCTTCTCATTCTGTCTCATTAGATTCATGACCACCGCCATTTGTGCTGCTTGACTAAGTAATATCATTGTGATCATACCGTGATCAGACACATTTGGTAATTGAAAAAGCTCATTCATTTGGCAACCATCTAGTAGTTATTTTTTGTGGTTTATCTAGTGAGAAACAAGATATTCCCAACCCCATCCATAATATTCTAGTTCAACTAGTGGTACCCATTATACCCCCTGCCACAAAACAACTTTCTATGAGTAGAAACGTGCACCTAGAAAAGAATTATGATGTGCTCAAGCACCTTTCCAGCATACCTAAAAATCTCTCAATCCTCTAGGCTCTATTCATGAAAAACGATATGCATAAATCCCTTGAAGAGGCTTTAAGAAGACCCACCCCATTTCAAAAAAGTTTTAGCGGCCACAAAAGCTTTCCATGCTCAGGAATCCGATCATGATGAGTGTCATGCCATTATCTTGTTCTTAGGAGAAGATGAAGGCTCCACCGTATAGGGGAAAATCTACCCATTGTACATCACGTGTCATCTTAATATCATGGAAGTCCACCATTGCCTTATTAATATAGGTATTGTGATCAATCTCATGCCAACCCAGATGCTCCATAATCAAGGAATATCTGAAAAATATCTAAGTACCTATGACTATAAAAAGTAGGGTTATGATAGGACCGAGTAGAGGCTGTGTTGTAAGATACACCTGAAAACCTGTTTAGTGGCCTGATTTCCAACATTTAATTCATGGTCGTCTCATATGACACCACCTACAACAGGATGGTGGGTAGACCCTAGCTCCATCTACTTGTGGAAGTTCCCTCTTTAGATCATCAATGCCTCAAGTACTCCCTCAACAATCAAGTGGGCATACTACAGGGTGATGAATCTCCCTTTGCCTCATGTGAAGACAATTATTTGGATGCTGACTATTACAAGAGCAAGGAAAAGTGGGTTCAAACTAATGAGGTTGAGAATACTAAAACTTTTTTTCGAACCGTGGAAAAATTTAGATGATTCATTCATCCTCCCGATTCACTAGTTGGAAGCCACAACCCCAGAATTGGGAAATTTCTTTCTTGTATCTAGAGTCAGTGAGAAACATGTTCCTAGATACAAGGAATGCTCGAAGTTCACCTCATATTCCTATACAAATTAAGAATAAGTAATTCCAAATCCCCTCACCCGTGTAAGATATCGAGATGTTTTACCCATGACAATAGTAATACACCATAAATGAATGTTCCACTAGTCTGGGATTAACCGACTCAAGATAACGCACCAATACTACTTTGATATTATCGTGTGTGACCCCTTGGTTTGAAGTCATGATGGGATTGGGTCCACTGTTTTTCAGCCATGATTTCATCAGTGTAGGAGTCTCCTGATGAAGATTCCACCATCTCCCTGGCTAGCACTGGAATTCTATTAGGTTCATATAACTCGAAAGAATTGTCTCCTACTGATGATACATTCACCTAAGATGATGAAGAGGATTTGGAAGATACTTTTCCCATATTTGAATAAGGTGTCTCCACCATTGTCGATGAGTTGGTACAAGTGAATCTCAGTACCAAGGAATATCAGATACCAACCCTAATCAGTATAGTTATGCCTGTGGAAGAGAAACGACAATATGTGGATTTCCATAACAAGCATTGTGATGTGTTTTCTTGGAGTTCTGAAGAGATGACAGGATTGTACACTCAAATCATTTTCCAACACCTTGGTATCCCTGTAAGACATCTTGGGTTCAAAAAACCTCCCAAAAAGATGCACCAATATCATAATTCTAGGGTTAAGGATGAAGTTGATAAGATCATCAAATCCAACATTATCAAGGAATTATAGTACCCCAGATGGTTGGACAATATTTTCCTCTTTATGAAGAAGAACAAATAGATCAAAGTCTACATTGACTTCCGATATCTCAAAAACCACTATCCAAAGGATGATTTTACCTTCCCTGTGCCATGTATATTCATAGACGCCACTACTGGGTTCCAAGACCTCTCATTCATGGATAGATATTCCTGGTATAACCAAATATGGATGGCTCTTGAGGATGAGGAATCCACCACCTTTAGGGAACCGAATGATACTGTCTATTAATGGGTAATTCCCTTTGGCCTGAAGAATGTAGGATCCACCTATAAACGTTCTATGCACCACATATTGAAACTGATCCTCAGGACATTGGTGGAATTATATTTTAATGATTTGGTAGTCAAATCCACCCAACATCATGACTATCTCAGAGATCATGAGAATGTTTTTAGCTTCCTCAAATCCTTCCATCTGAAGATTAACCCCTTGAAATGTGCCTTTGGGGTAACCTATATAATGTTCCTAAACTTTTTCATCAAATATAGAAGCATAAAGAACAATCTAGGGAAGATCAATGCTATCATTCAGATGCCTCCTCTGAGCAATCTTAGAGTGCTCTGAGGCTTCTAAGGCCACTTAGCTTATATATGCCGATTTATCATAGATCTGGCCAGAAAGTGTAGGCCATTTTCCCAACTCATGAATACAGGTGTCTTCTACTAGTGGGATGAAGAGTGTCAAACATCTTTTTAGGAAATAAATATTTACCTACTATAACCTCCAGTTTTGATTCCACCCATCTCCAAAAATCCGCTAGCCCTCTATGTGACGGCCTAGGAATGATCCCTCAATTCCCTTCTCACATAGAAGAAAAATGAGGGGATAATGAATAATTTATACTATCTCATCTGCATGATCCTAGACCTAGAGACTAGATATTATTCTATTGAGAAGAGTTTCCCCACACTAGTTTTCATAGTACAAAAGTGATGACATTATTTGCAGCATCATGAGATACAAATGATGTCCCGTGTGGATCAATTAAAGTACATTCTAAACCAACCTATTTTTACAGGCCATCTATATCTCTAGACCTTGATCCCTTAACAATTATATATCAGGTTCATTCCATAGAAATCTGTCATGGGTCAGGTGTTGGTAGATTTTCTGGCCACCCATCCAGCCCCCACAAAGTAGTCTATAGATCTTGACCTCCCAGATGAGGCCATAAACTCAGTTGATTAGGACATATATTGTTGGAATTTGAACTTTTATGGATTTTCATGAATCCCTAAGGAATGAAGGATCAATGTTCCTATACTCCACAAAGTAGGCCTAAGTATCATCTTCATCACGCCCACATAGGCTGCCTTTCCCTATTCGTTATTATTGTTAGAAGGTGTCACTAATAACCAGGAAGAGTATCAAGATATTATCATTGGTCTTGAGTTGTCTATTGAGATTGATGTTCCCCACCTACATTTGAAGGGGGACACTGAGCTAGTCATCAAAAAAATCAACAGTGACTACGTCGTCAGGAAGCCAAAGCTCGTACCCTTATTATTGCATTTTCGCCAACTGATGTCCCAGTTCCCTTCTTGGACTAAGGTAATTCATGTTTTTAAATAACAGAATGGTTGAGACTATGCCTTGGTCAGACTTTTTATATCTCTCATGGAGCCTCACCAGAATGATTTGATCATACATGTGGTTCATCGAAAGATCATCACTCTTATCACCCCAGACGATGATGATAGCTAGTATGTAGGCAATATTACAGCTTGTTCTTCCACATTCGGACCTCCGGGACCCCATTCCACTATAGAAGAGACCCCTAGTTTGACAAATGGTTTTATTGAGTACCTCCAACATAGTAATTTATTAATAGACTGAGTCGAATATGAGAGAATCCATCCATGTTTTGTGTAGTTCACCCTCCAAAGTGGTCCCATCCTTGAACATATCCTATGAAAATGTGGGTTTGATGGAGTTCTTCCCCGTTTCAATCAAAGAGATGAGATCTTCTAGGTTATGCAGGAAGTTCATGCTGGTTCTTGTGGAGCTTATCAGGCAGGGTGAAAAATCACCAACCAGAAATGAATATTGGGTTAATTTTTCCCACAATGGTCCATGATTGTATTGAGTTATCAAAGATGTATCAGTCATGTCAGATCCATGTATATTTCTTACATCTACCACTGGAGCCTCTAAATAGTATTAAGTACTCTTGGCCCTTCATACTCTAGGGACTCGATGTTGTTGGACCATATCCACTAGCAATAGTTCACCAATGCCAGTTCATAATGACTGCCATGGATTTATTCTCCAAATGGGAAAACGAAATTCCACTCCGGGGATTCAAGGCCTGTTTTAATATTTATTTCTTTAATTCCAACATCATCCACCAATTCAGAGTCCCTCATGTCGTCCTCACTAATAATGGAACCAACATTAGAACAACTGAGTTATAGAAATTGTACACCAAGTATAACATCCGGTCCAACCATACTTCTCGCTATAATGTGTAGGAAAATGTATAGATTGAGACATTCAATAAGACCCTCTTAAATATTTTTCAAAAGATGGTTGCTTAGAAAAATAAAAGTTGGTTAGATAAGCTCCCCAATGCTCTCCAGTTTTACCAGATAATGGCTTGTAATTCTACCCAGATGACCCCATATTCCCTGGTGTATGGAAAAGAGGTAATCCTACCCATATAAATTTAGTTACCATCACTATATACCATTTTCTACGATTATCAGACATAAAAAATTGTAATAGAAGTCCATCTGGATGAGCTGTAATCCCTCTATGAGATTAGGCTTCAGGCCTTGCATAGTTTGGAGAGGCACCAGAACAAGGTAGCCATAACTTTAACTAGAATGTTTGTCTCCCATAATTCCTTCAAGGTGACATGGTGCTGACTCAGATGATTCCTATGATACCAGTAGGAAACCACCAAAATTAGAGCCCAAATGGGATGGGACCTATATTATCCCCAAGGTTTTCCCTAATGGTACATATTCCTTCGTCACTATAGATGGTGAGTGGATTACTTCCCCCATCATTTCCATGTTCCTCAAGCAATACTTTTCATGAATACCTATTATTTTTCTTTCCTCATCTAACATGATGTTAAACTACATGATACTGGATGTCCTGTATGATGTTAAACTGTAAAACTCCTTTTCATCCCACATGATGTTAAACAACAAGATCTATTTTCTTTTATCCCTTCCCACATGAAATTAAAATGCCCTTCCTCCATACAATATGATGTTAAACTACATGAAATTCTATAAATATGTATAGATTGATTCCCATTATTATGGGATGCACATGAATTCCAAGACATTTTGTCCCCGGGTCTAGATCTAGGTACTGAAAATCCTCTCTTCTTTCCGTATTTTCAACCTGAGTATCGTGGGATCAAATTTTGTGGGGTTATACCTTATTTGATCCCCATTTAGGTTGGTTTTAAAACTACTACATAACATAAACCCCTTAGATATCTTACCCTTTATCCTTCATCCTTATTGCATGACGATAAACTGCACATCATTCCATAACTATTTATGTCTTTATTCCCATCCTTATGGGATACATTGGAATACCTAGAATTTTTTACCTCAGGTCTAGCCCCAGGTACCAAAGATCCTTTATTATTTCTAACTACTTGACCTCATTATCCTTGGATCACGTGGTGTGGTTTGAGACCTTCTTTGGTCCCCATTCACATTTGGTTTACAACTACCACATCATGTATCCCATTTATGGATATTCCCCTTTATCCTTCACCGTTACCACACAAAATTAAATTGAATGGCATTCTAGAACTACCTATTCCTTTATTTCCATCCTTATGGGATACATAGGAACACCCAAGCATTTTTCCCCAGGTCTAGCCCTAGGTTCCCAAAATATTTTCATACCTTTGGCCCCCTTGACCTTAGTTATCTATGGGGATTTCATGTGATGTGGTGCATACTTATTTAGTACCCATTCATGTTGGGTTTATAATAGCCACACCATGTACCTCCTTTATGAGTATTTTTCCTCCCCCTTCATCCTTACCAAAGGACGTTAAAATGCCCAACATTATATAACAATGTTTGGATTGATTCCCATATTTATGGGATACGTAAGAACACACATACATTTTCTCTTCAGGTCCAGTACCAGGTTATTTGATTACTCTTCTACCCCCTTGGCCTGAGTTCTCTCCTGAGATTTTGAATGGTGTGGTGTGGACTTCTTCAATCCTCATTAAAATTAGGTTATTTCACTATTCCATAAACATACCCCCTTTGGGATAACTCTCCCCTATTTTTCCTTACCTCTTGATTTTAAACTACTAAAAATTCTAGTACAATATATGGCCTGATTCCCATCCTTAAGGGATACAAAGGAACTCCCAGATATTTTGTCTTATGGTCCATCCCTGGGTTCATCAGCCCACTCTTCCTATTTCCTCCACTCCCTTTATCAATTAATTTCCCCTAATTGGATCCCTCTATATCTGTTATTCTTCCTCAATGTGCTCATATGTGCTGTGATGTAGGTCTTAGAGTGTTGGATCATGAATGGACATGGTTTCATTCCATTTCTATGCTTCATGTGTCCCTTTATTTGGGTCTTCATCATCTTTCACATGTAAAGGGACCCCTAAAAGGTATGGATTACAGGACTCATGGATATTCTACCATCCTAGGATAACATCCCGGAGGATCCGAAATGAAATTTTGAGCAAGGTTCCACTTTCAAATTTGGTCAGTGATCGACCCTCATTTGTCTTTTCTCATCTCGAGCTACGCGACATGGATACTATATCTCGAACATGGTTAATAGTTATCCTTAATCGTTACACCACCCTCATCATATCACAAATATTGAATTCCATGATTCAAATCCCTCTTCAAATCCTCATGTCCAAGATGAATTTTGAAACTCTCATTTTAACCCCTCCGTGCACATTTGCGCATTGAGTGGGTGGATCCGTATCGTGGGGTCATTATTGACTCCGTACCTCTATTCCCCCTATCATGTGATTCAATGTGCCAAAATATCTTAACTTCTCCTTGCCTCCCACACTAATCATGGATCATGTGGGCTTAGGGACTTGGTAAGGTTTTTACCCACATGGAATAATTGTTCCACCTTGCGGTCTGAACCCTATGACCTTAAACTATGAGGTCACATTTGGGGTCCAAGCAGCATGGCCTTAAACCATTTTCACATTCTTTCAAGAATGTGTGGTGTGGTGTGGACTTATTTCTAATACACATTCACATCAGGTTTCTTTATGGTGCCTCACTACACATTTTCACTTTGAAATCCTCACCTTGGGTCTGAGCTCTACGACCATAAACTAAGATCCCCAACATTCTTATCGTAAGAAATTAAACTATTCCCTACACAATCTATCTGTACGATGATAAAATAAACAACACTATGATGTATTTATCCATGAAGATTTTTCCCTTTTATTATTTTCTATTTTTCATGCCATCTTCAATAACTACTTGTGGCATGATTCTCACCCTAGTGGGATACATAGTGACACTCAGACATTTTTTCCTCAGGTCAAGCCACAGAATCAAAATTCTTTCTTCCCCATTAATGGATTAGGTTTCTAAAATAAGTATTTATTGTGGTATGGTACCTCCCTAGTCCTCATTTCACATTGGTTTTGTAGTATTTACCACACCATATTCCTCCCTTGGGAGCACTCCCCACTTTCGTCCTTACTGCATGATGTTAAATTGCACGGGCACATCAACGCTTCATGTGTAACTTTATCTGGGTCTTCATCACTTTCATGTCTAAAGGGACCCCCAAATGGTATAGATGACTGGACTCATGGATCACCTATCATCTTAGGATAATGTATCAGAGGATCCTGAAAAACATTTGGAGCCAGGTTCCACATTTCGAATATGGTCAGCAGATGACCCTGAAGTGTTTATTCCCATCCTAGGCCATATGATATGGGAAATGTCCCTTGAATATGGTCAAAAGTTATCCTCTATTGTTGTGAAACCCTCATTTGATCCAAAATATCGGACACTATGATTCCCATTTTCATCCCCTCTCATGTTTTTGTGGATCTTTGACACACCTGGCATTGTCCCTCTGTGAAAATGCCCACGTCGAGTATGAATGTTGGTTTGGTTGGGATTTTCCCACTAAACATTTCTTTTTTATGGTTCTAATATCTAATGTGGTGGGAAATCCTGAAATCATTCCTTGTTTCCTATAATGAGAATAACTCACATATAATTAAGAGTTTTGGTAGGGTCATACCTACATATCGAACTAAACAACCCCATGATCTGAATTCTAAAACCACAAAATAAGATATCTTTTGTCTATTACACATGATGATAAACTATGATAACTATCCCTACATTAAATTAAACCATTTTTCCCCTACCATAGGACATTAATGTGTATGGACCAGTATTTTCATACGACCTTACACTGTGGAACCATCATCCTAGCTGCATGACGAAAAATAACACAACATTGTGGTGTTCTCACTTGAGAGGGAATCACCTTGGGCACTGGTTATTTTCCATTTCATGACTATATAAATATTGATTCGTATTGCGACACTTGAGCTTTCTATCCCAACATGGTCACTCAAAAAATGAGAGCACCAACTGCAAAAGAATAAACAAGATTTATCAAATGCCTCTTCTCTCTATGTATGGATCAGAAATATATGGGGAAACCCTATTAGAACTATTTATGTATTGATTCATTCAATTTTAGGATGTGTAGTGACATTATGGAATTTTATCTCTGGGTCTAACCATAAAATGGAAATATCCCCATTTTTTCCTTATGGGACTTATCTCTAATTTTTAGCATGTGTGGTGTGGTGTGGACTTTATTCTAGTTTTCATTTCATGTGAAGTTATGTACCGCACCCCACAATTCTCCTTTAGGGTGTCCATGTCCTCAATGTATGATGGTAAATTGAAAACTTACACTCAAAAAGTTTGGGATGACCCATGATAATTATGGGATGCTTACTCTTCCACTCTAGAAAGAATTTCCCCCCACTAATGTTTGTCTCTCACCATATTTTTCTTCAAGAACTACGTGCAGATTTATTACACTCCTTACATGATATGAAGTGATGCCCAAGTATTTTTCCTCAGGCCTAACCACAGATTCACTAACCTTCTAGGCCATTCAGCCTCAATAATCGTCCAAACTCTATGACCATAAACTAAAATATTCACATGAATATGTGGTGTGAAGATTGATAGTGGGTCCCATTATCCTTCATTTGTGTTAGGTTTTGTCCTTTCCCACATCCCAAATATCCCCTTTATATCCGTTCTTTGGTATTTTTATGGTGCGCAAGCCTTTCCTAGCTCATTCATGTCCGATTTATCTTCCCTGTGGAATGAGAACATTCTAGGAATGGACATCATAGTCCATGTGACATGACTTTAAACAATTGGCCAATTTTTTAGGTAGTATGAACTTAAACTATGCTCAATTTCCTGGCCATATGGCATTAAAATATTCCATTCATCATCCTTATCGTATGATGTTAAACTACATGTGTGGAATCCTTTTTTGCAAGGCACTATAGGTCCTCACAAGAGGGGTCCTGTTGGAAGTAAGTTTGATCTTAATTCAGACCAATACACCCACCCAATGTGCTTTCATCATGGTGGCGTAATTTAAAGAGTGTTGGTCTATATTCGAACAACCCATAACTCCATCTCCAATATTTTCATACCCTTTATTTAGATCCTCATCCCCTTTCACATCTAAAGGAACCCCCTAACGGCCTGGTCCCATGCCATTTTCCCCACCTACAATCCTAGGACAATGTTATCGAATGAATTAGATGACATTTCAAGTTAGGTCTTGTGTTTTTGAACTCATTCAGTGGTTGGACCTCATTATTTTTTCCCCATTTCAGGCTAACATGATATGGATACTATGTTTCAAATACAGTCAATAGTTATCCTCTATAATCATTCCTCCCTTTGTGTGTTTCAAATTTTTGGTGTCATGATTCACACTTCTCATTCCCCTTTGTCTGGATTGATTCCAATGCCCCTGGCGTTATCCCTCTCATGCACGAGAGCACATTGGGAAAGAAATTTGGCTACTTTGAGATCCTTATTCTCTAGTCATAGCTGCCTATCTCAGCCTGAATGTCCCAGGTTGTTAATCAAACCTCGAATGTTCAACAATTGTATGGCTCTCTCGTATCTAATGTGATCAATTATGTGGTCACCCCTTATTTCTCTCACTGGGCATGACCCACGTGAGCTTAGGGATTGATCATTAATAGTTTCATAGATATGTTCGAGATTAAATATTCAAAGAAGGAAGTAATATTTCCATGAACTCAGTCTAAATAAACAAAAAATAATGAAAATATGTTTGTGATTTTGGAAAAAATAGGCCATATGGATTATCCCCTTCAATAGAGCCTCTCATCTCCGCCACTCTTCGGCATATCGAATCAAGGATTTATTGTCGTCACCTAAGTTCCCTTCCTGACTTGTTGGACATGGGGTGAAGTTCATTAACCTTGATCCATACTCAATCCAACATAGTTGGGATATAGGCCACTTCATGAGATTCTTGCCTTAGTTTATCTTTGAATTCTTCCAATTTGGCCCATAGTTGCGATATGAGTTCCGATTAGAAATTGAAAAATGAATATATCTCATTAATCCACGTTTCAAATCACTAGATATACTATTCAGCCTCCTAATCCTTCTAAATGTTGAAATACTTTTTTCTCTACCAGGATACACTAGAGCTATAGTCACTCTCCCATACCTTCCTAGCAAGATAGTCCCAGATGAGCATATGTGGACTTCATGCATCTATCCCTCTAGTGTATATGTCACGTAGTTGAGGGAGAAGTGATACCATTCAGATTATCCACTTTGATTTTGGGATTTTGTCAAAAAGGTACTTGATCAGCTTCCATAACTGATGATGGACATCTCAACTATCCTCCACATCAGAATCGACCACATCCATTTCCTTTAGGATAACAGCTCGTATCCTGGGAATGAATCTAGGAGTTCGGAAGTGGGATAATATTTTGGTATGATATTAGATGGTCTAGGTTCCATATCTTGTGGTGGATCTTCATCAAAAGATTCCACCTTGAAAAGTTTAGGTTCTTCCCCACCAGTAGTTCTACCTAAAACTATGATTACCGTGGTCTGGTCAGCTCATGCATCCAATTCCATGTCAATAGAAATTCCCCTGAGGAAAGGAGCTCTAAGACCCCTGTCCATCCTCACTAACAGTACACCCACTATTTGAAGGACTTTTCAGATAATGACAATGTCAGATGTCCTAGTTGGGTGGGAAACTATTGTGTATCTATGAGGAAGAGGACGTACAATGCTCCAATATTTGATCGTGCCCTAGGGTTGTTACTGTCAAAAATCCTACGGCGTGACCTCCTGTATATGTTTGGGAGCTCCAAATATTCCGAAAGGGACACCTTGGTTTCCACATCCTTGTTAGACCATATATCTATCATCATTCCTAACACATGCCCCAGATCTTCTCCCCCTACATTTGTTGTCACGTGGAAAGGGGTATTTTGATTGAGTCTTTTCTGTACAGATAAAATGTCAGTTTAGAAACCTCGATTACATGAGTAATATCACAGTATAAAGGAATGTCTTAGATCTAACATCAAGAGAATCAATGAATTATCCCATCTTTAAGGCCCCAACCAAGCCTTCCTACAAATGGATTCCTTTATCAGCGTCTTCTCCCTAGAACTCCTCTAATCCCTCATGAAGAGAGAAACGCTCCCTCATCCTAGCAGTAGATAGTTGTGGTGGAGGCATTCAGTTAAGTAGTACTTTAACCCGATTTGTCATTAGACATGGGGTGACCTAGGAGGGCACTAAATCCTCTAGATTAGACACATTTCGTCCCCTATGTCTGAGACACTAGAAAGATGACCCTAAAGTGTAAAATTCTTAGAAGTTCCATTCCGAACCGATTAAGCTGGTCCCACATTTCAAAAGGACAAAGTAATTTTCTATTAATGTCCTAGGATTATCAAGCCTTCGGGTAAATATAATCTTCATCTATGTACACAGAACACATTCAATTCCCAGGGTATTGGAAAGGAATTTCACAGAACCCTCTATATGATATCCTTTCCTCCTAGACCTACCTAGTTGAAGCCACAAGAACTTCTTTTTCTGCTCCCCTTTAATTTTTGACTATTTTGGACCTTAGAATTATTGTCTTTACCGCTTCTATAGCTCCGCCACCATGAGGTGCATCATCTATACCACCAAGACGTGATCTTGTTGTTGTCTGACCTCGACCATGGGGTTGAGGAGGCACCCTGTCATCATCTCGGGTAGTCCACTGCTTCAACATCTTTCCCAGGTAGGTTGTGTCCTAACATTTTGCATACTCCTCAACTAGAACATAGGTTGTGGTAGGTAGAGGTAGATCATTCTGCATTTTCCTATCTTCCCATGTGAACATGATCCAGAGCTACCTCATCACACAAAAGTTATCCTCATAGAGTACCCCCACGTAAAGTTTTGAGGTTATCCTCTATAGTTACCAGAATTGGATTGTGAATTGATGCGGGGTATATTGATTACATATAGGATCGTGATACGCCCATGCCATAAGAACTCTGCCTCATAAGTCCATGAGATATGACCAATAATCCTTGTTTCCCCTACCATCATCGGTGAATACTCCCATTGGCATTGGGAATGAGTGAAAATTGAATTATTTCGCCCTCCAGACTCTATTCAGCACCACTGATGAATTTACCTTGATCATGAAGCTTCCCACTATGTTCAGAATGGATGGTTGAATGTTTGAATCAGGAGAGGGAATAAGGCTCGAATATTCATACACCCTCATGTGTGATACTATCCATCCATACAGAAAATGGAATGGCCTGTATACATATTGTGGATTCATCCCCTTGCGGATGTGCCAAATAACCTTTTACAATATTTCCAACACTAGAACCCCAAGGTTAACATGTTTCCCTATTACCAATATATCCACCATAATAAATGTGATCAGTCATTCACCCATGTGTGCATCCTTGACCTGTAGCATCCATCCATAAATGAGCGTAGAGATGAACCTAGAAACCCTAACTACTGGTTGATGCTCGATGTTAACATTGTACCCCCATAGATTCCATTAACCGTCCTCCAGGATTCACCAGTAAGAGCTATCCCTACCTTTCTGAGCTCCCCTTGGACAGGTAGGGGCCTCATTGGTAGTTTCATGGGTGCCTCTTCTCCTATAGTAGGATGCTATGGGGGAAATGTATAAAACATATCAACCACTTCTTGAAGTGGATGTCCCTCACTGACTATTTATCTTCTCCTAGAACCAAGTCCATCAACATCTTTCCCAATTGTAGAATCTACTCCGCATCATCCTAGGTATTCTTCATAGGGAGTAAATTATCATATATTTTCCCTTGAATTGAAATCCTTGAAATATGGTGGAGGTCCCAGAGGTTGACGTTGGCCTCCCCGTGGTGGAAATTGAATGTGATGGTCCTTGATGACCACCTCCTTAGTAGTTTTGGAATTATGTGTTTCAGTAGGTAGATTTGAATTGATAAGCCCACAAAGCCTCATACAAGCCTACCCACCTCAACCCCTCTTTGAATTTATCACAATATGGACACACCCAATAGGCCCACGACCATTCATCCATGAAATGTATTCCCTGGAGAAGGTCCCAATTTTTGGTCCACCATTTACCTAGGTTCCTTAAGTTCACCTTGGGAATGGTGTGATATTGTAGTAAAGATTTTTCAGGTTTCAATGATTTCCTATCAATGCCATTGACATTATTGAAAAGGAATCTGATGGTGATAGGCGTATGGTCCTTCCAGGTATGGTCATCGATAGCCCTGAACCACTAATATTGACACAAAGTTCCCCTGAACCAGTAATATGGTTCATCCCTAATCTCATTGGGGATAAATATTTCATCCCATAGAACAAAGTCGTACAACAGAAATATCTTGAAGAGAGGGTAATCCATTTTTCCTTACATCAGCAGCTCCACCTAGGAATTATGGTCAGAATGAACCCACACACATTCTACGAGATGGGGATTATTTTTCATGTCCTTCCTTAAAGAAGCATCTGCAAGGACCTTATAAGTAGCTTCTTGATTGGCCATTTTTTTTTTAGATTTTGGAATTTTTTCTTCTCTATTCGTGAAGACTATTTTTGAAGCCTGATCATAGAGATTCGAAAGACTTAGTGTGCTTTGTAGATAAATAAGGAATCACAGTGCACTGGTTCAATAAGTAGCATTCACAGAGTACTGATATAGGGAACCTAGTTCACAAATAGAATTCATGAGATGTGATAGAGCTTCTTGATTCAAGATATCGGGAACAATTTCATAGAGATAAGAATCAGAACAAATGGGGACCCCATGTAGAATTTATAGGTGGCAGCTCACAAATTTTACGGTGCCTTCAGCTGCCCCAAGATTTGAAGGTGATCTCGAACTGTGCTCTGTGATCCATCATCGCGAAACAACTTCACAATACACATGTTTTTGGCATCCTACCCTCATGATATGAACCTATTTCCCTTTATCTCCCATTCTGGGGGGGGGGGGGGGTATTTCTGACATCGAAATATGTTCCAAGGATAGATCAAGGGTGTCCAACACTGGTTGAGATAACATTTGACCCTCATGAGGCACAAAAATTACCAATGGGGCCAACTTTGTGAAGCTCCATCATGAATCCCCTTATCAACACAAATGGGATTATTATAAATATTCTATGACCACCGTGACCGCCGCAAGGCAGTGACAAAAGCCTCTGTGAGTGCGATGAGAACCACGTCTACCACATAGTAGTGATGAAAGGCTCTCTGAGTCTGTTGTTACTGCCTCTAATAGAAAATCACCATTTTCCTCAAATCATGCCTTCTATACATTGAGATACTCAATGCAAATAAATAGGTGAGTACCCTCACCCCAAATGATCACTACCATAACCTTTCTCATTCCAAGAAATCATTTTGTGAAGCTCCCTCTGCTCCATGAACTAGCCGGAAAATGCATCACCCATGGTATTTGAGAATTAAGAACCACCTATCCCTTTTTTCCAATTTCCCTCTAATTTAGGTGGATATTACCTTCGTGAAGCCCTATGGCCACCATGAAAATAGGAGGCCCTTTCGGGTACTCAGGACTTCACAGAGCATTCAAAATTTGTAAAGCACCCTCTAAGAATGTTTAGAATCCATCCCTTGACTGGGTCACCATTCTTCATGAATCTCCTCCCTTTATAGAGCCCCTTTTCACATTGATTCGCAGAGTGAATTTATTTATAAAGATCATTGTCTTAAAAAAGTACCAGAGATTTAGGAAGCCCATTTTTGTAGGGCCTTATGCTTCACAAATCCCTATCCTTTGCAGCCCTCTTGGATCGTATGAGGTGATTTCATGGTTCCTCAAGTGGTGATTCATGTTATTTTACCATACCTTATGATTCTTCACATAAGTATGCTAAAAATTATTGCTTCTTTGCATAACCACGCTATTGTGGGCCCCTAAACTGACCATTCCTCCACCTCACTCTCATTAGGCATTTGTTGTAACTTCCCTTCCCCAATTATGGGTCGGTAGAAGTTATATAAGTCCAAAGGATAAGGATTGAGTCGTCATCGTCTGAGCTGTAGGACAATAAACTGCCAAGCACCTTTGTCCCCAACATACGAAATTAAACTGTGAGTTTCAACATGCGTGGTAGGCCTGAGTGGACCAGATAGAGGATGGGATTGGGAAACTTTTGCTTCCAACCTTTTAGTCTTCCCTCTCTCACCCCTTTGGGTTTTATCTCTATGCATTCCTTGGGCAGTCTCCATGTAAGCCCCAACACACCTTAATAGGATGTTCCCTATACATGGATGCATATACAAATCGTACATCGAGACATTATGCTTGGGATTTATTCCTGGATTAAGTACCAATATCCATATCCTTTAACTGATAACCATGTGTAATCCCCACAACATCCCTATTGGCCGAACCATTTGTGAAATGATCGTCAGACCTACTGTTACCTCTAGTTTCTCACACAGAGAATGACTCATGTGGGATTATAGTAAGTAGTGACCATAACAGATCATTTGGCCTCTAACCATGCGTAAGCCCCAACATCTATTTGGTCCACTAACCATGTGTAAGTCCCATTTCCCCCACCGAAAAATGTGGAATTTGATTCCCAGCCATTGGGAAACGTAGGAAGCCTCTATGAGGTTCAAGCCCATCACTCCCCACAATAATACTATTTCCTGTATTTCACATCGGTTCCCCTTCATCTCGCATGTTGTTAAACTATATGCCCCCATACTGAAATATGTAGGTTTTGATCCCTTTCGGGTAAATAGGAAGACTCTTTGAGGTTCAATCCCAACCAATAGTAACTATGGTGCTCCC
This sequence comes from Viscum album, assembly GCA_963277665.1. Lineage (NCBI taxonomy): Eukaryota > Viridiplantae > Streptophyta > Magnoliopsida > Santalales > Viscaceae > Viscum > Viscum album. The sequence continues at coordinate 110,891,121 of OY728139.1, read as the reverse complement.
TCATAGCGATGTACCCTCTTGAAGTGATACTTTCCCTTTTTGGGATGCATCTCCCCGATCTAGATCTATAAGGTGTTTTGATTCCTCTGGGAATCTAAACATGCATATTCCCCACACTCTATCCATAATCATCCTACCAAGAGTGTCCCTCTTACAATGGGAAGCTAACTATGCATAAGCCCCAGTGTGTATCTGGGTTTATTTTTTTCCCTTTGTTTACACCCCATTCAGAAATTATGTGGAGTTTGATCACTTTAGGGTATGTAGGAAGCCTTTTTAAAGGTTCAATCCCATCAACCACGTTCCATAATGGTCTCTCTTTTGAGACTTTTTGTCTCAGGAAGATCATGCCTCAACCTGGAGACTCTGATTCCTTTGGATCCGTATCTATGCACTCCATTCTCAAGAGCCGCCTCCTCTGGTATCTTGTCACCCCACCGAACTATGTGGACTTTGATTCCAAGCCAATAGGATATGTAGGAAGCCTATATTAGGTACAAGTCCAACACCATCATCTTCACGTCAATTCCACATCAATCATTCCACCCACTTCACCCAATCCTCCATCATTCATCGTGATTCTTATCTGGGCTACCACATGCCGGTGGGATCATGCCATCCATTCGAGAAGCTAACCATGTGTATACCCCAAATCACTCATTCGAACTATGTGAGTTTTGATCCATGTTATCTACACAGGGTACATAGGATGCATCCATGAGGTTCAATCCCATCCAATGGTAAACCTTAGTGCCGCCTTTACTGAGACCTGCCTTCCCTGATCCACCCTTTGTGTCATCTAGATCATCCTTCATGGTGTGAAACCTTCCCTTTTTGGGAGACTCTATCCTGGGTCCATCCTCATTGGCTATTCTAATAAATCCATATGGTAAACCTTCCAGGTACTCCCTCATAGGGATTTACCCATTTGATCCACTCATGTTAGTGTTCTAATCAGTCTGATCCACCTCTGCAAGACATCAAACATTACATATTATAATGACATAAAATAGAATTCATTTTATTAAATTCCAAAATATCTTTTAGGTTTATATTTCTATATATTTAGGTCATAACTATTACATAATAATCCCATATATTACAAACTACACACTTCATTACATTGATTTTAATAACATCAAAAATACATGTAAAATTAGAGAAACATATTTTCTAACATCCCTAAAATGTCATATTATTCTATTAAATTAGTTTATTACATTAATTATTTTTAATTAAATTAGTTTTTAATATTTTTAATATCATTTATTTGATTTCTCTATTTTTTGAATTATTACTGCCTCAACATTGTGTAATAATTTATGATAATTATATATTTAATAAAAATTAAAAATAAATTACCATGATGAATACAATTCTATTATATCTCAAAATACTATTTATAAAAAAACATATCTTATGGTATCCCCAATGTTAAAAATACTATACATATTAAAAAAAAGAGTGTAACATTTTTGAATTTTCTTTAAATAAAATATTATAAAGGTTATAATCACACCTAAGTATAAAAAAATGAAATGTTACTAAATATTGGATGTGTATGGATGAAAGTGAATAATAAGTTAAAAATAAGGTCAATTTTAGGTTCGTTTTATAGTCTTAATTGTTTTATTTTTAATTTTCATCACTTAATTAACCTTTACTATAGTAATGCAAATTACAACAGTTACTATTCATTTTGAGCAAATGTAAAAGGGACCTATTTTCTAAATTTAGACCACATGATTCAAAATAAGGAAATAATTTTTAAAAATTAAATTAACATAATTAGCATAATTTAATTTAAAATTACACAAGAAAAGGTCATTGAATAACGATTTTTCAAAAAAAATGAATTTTTAAGATATAAAATGTTTGTATACTAAATTCATGTATAAAATTCATTTAAAAAAACTAATTGGATAATTATAATTAAAAAGTAATAAATAAAATTTTAAAATTATTCCAAAATTTAATTAAACTTATGAAATATTTTAAAAATACAATTTTTTATAAAAATTAGTATTTTTCACTATTCATTAAAAATCACTATTTTCAAAAAATTATCCAAAAATTATCCAATGATAAATTTTACATGATTAATTCAAAAATTAAGTAAATTTTTTGAAATTAAAATCCTATAATTTTGAAATAAATATTTTTAATAAAATAAAATAGTACATAAAAATCCAATTTGGTGATAAATAAAGTTTTTCACTTTTTAACCCCTTTTTTAACATTTTTTTAATGAATATAACTATATAAAATATAACTAATAAATATATGAAAATTTTATTTATAAAACATTTTAGGGCTGTTTCATGTGGTTGTTTTGAAAATGGATTTAGAAATGATATTTTAAAATGGATGGGTGTTTGAATGTATTTTTAGTGTATTCTTTACAACAATTTTTTTTTGAGTTTTGATGATTTGGTTTTATAATGATTGAGGTTATTTACTTAAAATTATGAAAATATATTTTTATATATATATTAAAACTAGTGTTTATGGCCTGCTTTAGGAAAGGAAATGTATGGGCTTTTTGGTGCTTACATATTAAGCGATTTATGTTCACACACTACATGTGACACCTGGTTTCGGTAGACCTAAGCTATCTTGAAGGTTCAAGATTCAGTTATTGTTCTCTCCTAGATTAATTTTTTCTAATATAGAGATATTTACCTTAGGATTCACTCACATATGATGTCAGGTATTATGGTTTTTTCATTTGTATCAAAGTTATACCAACCACTTCAAATTTTTATACCCAAATCACGTTTCTAATTTTTATTTTTGATTAGTTGGATAATTATTTTTGATATATAATTTGATATTATTTTTACATTCATTTCTTAATATGATAATGTACATAGAAATCTAATATACATGTTGTCCATGTCGACCTTCCAAGTGTAATTCTACAATGTGAATCATCCATAAAAATTATGCCATGAAGGCCATGATACCTTTCATAAGCCTATAGGGATTAGATACACCAATCAGGTATGTTTCAAGCTGAATTGGGTACCCTTTTAGAGGGTTACACAATTTTAGTTTGTGATATTAATGAATCATTATTGATCCCACCATTTACATCAAGGTGTGATTCCTCCTTTCACTTACACCATTCTACTGTGGTCTTTAAGGAGGAGTGAGTCGAAATAAAATCCCAAATTACTATAAATAATCAATGATGTATTATTTATGATATTCTCTACAATAGTTTGAGTGTATATTCATAATATTCATAATAAGATACTTCTCAACTTCAATATTATATTTCTTAAATATTATAAAAGAATATGACTTATACCTCATTAAATAAAATTATCAATATCAACTAAAGTAATCGGTAACAGTTTTGAAGTATGAGTATCCACCTATGAATTCAAATTTAAATTATACAAACACTGATATGAACCAACATAAGAAGCTATTTTTTCCTTTCACATATTCCACTAAATAGGTATTTCGTTATTTTTCCTTGTAAACATGTGTGATATTCATAATTTATTTTTATTTTAGAAGAATAAAAATATCTAAATTAGTGAAATATTTCCCAATGATTTTAATTTGTTTATCCTAGCCAATGATTCCATAGTTTGGTATAGTATGAGTCACCCAAAATATTATCATTATCTATTTTCATTACATAGTTCATGTAATCCAATACATAATGATTTTAATTCAAATATTCCTTAACATAACAAAATATTTCTTTATAAAACAACAATAATAATTACCAAATGTGAAAGTAAATCTAGATATGTCATGTTTGATTAAAAATAATGTTTTTTGTAATTTAAAACATTTAATAAAAATATTTCTAAACTATGATCATTCTAGTCTACAATGTGTGGTGGTAGTCTCAAATAGCCACAACTGGATGTTTGGATCCATTGTTTACTCGTAGATCCACCTGACAATGGTCATTAATCCAAAATATATATTTTTATATATTTGAATACATATATGAGCACCACATACTATATGTAATACCACAAATCATAGATATAGATAGGTTATAATTGATAAAAAAATCATATAAGGACCCCCTTAGTTATTTTCTTGGCTGTTGTTTTTCTTCCAATAGAACTTAATGCTACATGAACAATACATAGCATCTCATTTCATTGATTTTAGATCAATTTTTATCCTCTTGAAATGTTGTCACTAATAAAATTTAGACTTTCAATTAGTCATGGGGATTTTCCCTAGCCTTTACTATTATTAACCCTATGTACATAAGGCTTTTCACACTCCAAATCTTTGTTAACTTGGTGATTTAGAGTGAGAAGAATTGTGAAAGACTAATATATGTTGTTCATATTGAAATATTCAACAAAAAATGTGAATCCATGAGAGTTTTATGAAAAAATTATATTAGTATTCAATTAATCATGTATTGTAAACCTCAGAATCTCTAGATTATAAATATTTCCAATAAGTTTTACTATGTGATGCCCATTAGGTAGACCTTCTTCATTGTTTCTGGTAAAGAGTGCCTTATATATCTCATAATATTCTTATCTATATCTCTCCTAAAAAAGTTCAATGAGATACTTGATCATTATATATTAATCCATATTCCAATGTGAATTCATGAGTTCTCTATACATGGATGAAAATAATAAACACTGAAAATCATTCACACCATTCATGATTCTTTTATATATAGTGGAATCATCACTATTAAACTCTTTAATAGATGAAAGTGGGATTAGGGATTCTATTATATAATACTTCTATTTAGGGAGCATCACACCCTATAATAATGTAATCCACTTCTATAAGATACTACTATTTATGAGAATGGTTTTCTAAAAAATTGATCATAAGGATAATATGATTGATGGTAATTCCATTTTTCTACAATAATATTAGAGAACATTGTTATTACATTATTTTATTTCTTAGTGTGAAATAATAAATAATTGTTTTAGTAAATCTACCACTATTTTTTTAATTCTCAACATCCATCAACATTGAACTTAGAATATCCCATTATGAGGACATTCTAGTGGAAAAGATCCCTATTTCCTATATTATAATTGAAACAAAGTCCTTTAAAATTATCGGAACATATTTTGGTAGAGAGTCTGGAAAACTATAGACCATAAAGTCATTGATTCATTGTGTGGAATCATCAATTAAGAAATTATTATTTAGTATTCATCAAAAATTTCCTCCAAATATTTATTGGATTGATTGAGGTCATTAAACCCAATATTTATTTCCTTAAGTTAAACACCTAACTTACTTAAGTCATCCTAATAATTAAATGTTCCCTCAATAGAGGCTAAACCAACACTTTAACTACGGATCCATTTAATTTAGTTAATGGAAGGGTAAGTCTTATATAATATTTGATTTAAATATATTTTTTTATGTAGATATTTTCACATTTTATATTTTACATGTCCTTTTAATATTTTTTTCATTTTACATAAGTGATTAACCATGTTATGATAAAATATTTATGGATATTCCTTTTATTTTAATTCTATATTTGCATATTAGTACTTTTTTACATGATTGAGGTATTACATTAATATAATAAATCATGTATCAGACCCAAATAAAATAAATTAAACCTTTCATGATCATGAAAATTAAAAATAATTTTTTTTATTTATAATAAAATAAAAAACCATTCAACTATGAAAAAAACTCCTTATGGTTGTCTAGGTTTGATTTGTAGAATTCCCCCATAGTCATGTGTGTCACCTAGGTTTCATTTAACCTCAGATCAATCATGAACCAATTTCGTGTTCCTAAGATATATATAGTTATAGTGAACATATATCACACACAATAAAAGGGAACTAGATTGGCGTTAATATAAAATAAATCATGGGCACACATGCCCATACATAATAAGGAGGGGGGGTCTAAATAGTAGGATTTAAGTTTAATTTAATATAAATAATTGCAAAAATCACATGAAAAAAATTAAATTAGAATAAACTATACAAATAATTGTTTTTATCTAAAACCAGGATCATTCACTTGAGTAAATAATACAATCTTAAAATGATATTCTAGACTTCATATTGATTCATTATTTTATTAATGAAATGAAGTGGGAATTAATATGATGAATTTTTTGATTTTTTTGTTAATTAAATCTATATTAATTTCAATCCAATATATCCTAAAGATACTAATTTTATTTTCTTTCAAATAAATTAAATAAATATAAATTATTTAAAATATATTAAAATAAATGAAAAACTTGTTTTTAGAATAACTCAATGACTACATATGGAAACTAATCAATGTATATTGAGATCGTATAAAGTATAATCACGTGGAATATAAAAAATAGGTTTTATTATGTAATTAATTTTCATTTATGAGTCAATAAATGATTCATTGAATGTTTGTTAATTAACATGATGTTTACTTATTTTAATGTGTGTGAATTGTTTGATGTATCACTACTATAAATGGTATGTAGTTCATAATTAATATTAAAATTAATTAAACATTTAATATCATATAAACCAAATCATATTGAGTGTATGATACAATAAATATCATAAAGAACATATTTTGATGAGGTTTATGGAGTAATAATTTAATTTTAATTTTCCGATGTAAATAGTGTCTGTACATGGGATGTACATCCAACTACACATCACATTTATTACTCATCGTAGGTCTGTGATACACATATGGGGATGGGGTGTGTATTTTTTCATATTCATTTCCAATGTATGTGACATTCAAATCTACTACAGTTCATATAATAACCTATCTACACTTTTTTTAGTCCCAATGATTTGTCTATTTAGTAAATTATATATATATGACCACACATTTTCACCACAAAAACACATATACTACATGGAGTGTGACCTGGTTACATGGCATGTAGTCTGACTTGTCTTGTACCATCTTATTTTTTTCAACACATATAGTGTATTAAATAATTTCATGTGTCTCTATTTCATGATGAATAATGGAATCCATTGTAACATCCAAAGAAAAAAACTCAGTTGGATAATGTATATGACACACCACATCAAACTTAAATTAACAACTAAATATTATTATTTAAATGTTATCATTATAACCTAGCTGTTAGAATGGAGGGTACGAACAAGATTTACTGAATTATGAAAATAGGGTTTACACATGTATATACGATTAATTAATTGGATTCCAATTTATTATAAATGAAAATAAAACCCTTTTTAAAATAAAATGAAATTGTTTTTTGAAAAAATATTTAAATACGAGCATCTGTATTTATAAAATAATATAATAACTCTTGTTTTATTTTATTGATGAAATATATATATATAGAATATAATGTTTAAAATTCATATAATATGTTTTCTATACATGGTATTAGAACAAATTCAATTTTATGCACAAAAGAATTATTTTTCTAAAAGGCGGTTTTGCCGCCTTTTGATGAAACCCCTATTTTAAATATATTTTTTAATACTTTTATAAATTATATTTGAATAAAATAAACTTCTTATTTTAAATTACATTATAAAAAATTACATTTATTTAATTTTTGGTACTTTTCTGATGCGTTTCATATTTTGATGGATAATGAAAAAAATAATATACTTTAATTGAAAATAGTTTTTTTTCTAAATAATTTATGGTGAAAAATTATATTTTTCATTGGTTTTAAGGTATATTTAGAATATTTTTTTTATCAATTAATGAAACACAGGTTACTAGAATCAATTTCTCATTGAATTTCTATATAAAATCATTTTATTCTTTTGAACATTTTTACATTAAAAACATATTTTCTTATTCCGTCAATGGGACTAATTTTTAATTAATTTCTTTAATTTATGTGTTTGTAATTTTGAAAAATGGTTATAATATTTGGAATAATAATTTCAAAATTTATTAAATAGTTTCCTTTTATTTTAAGACATTATGAATAATGACTTTAATATTATTATTTTATTACCATAGTTATGGGTAAATCGGGTAATTAATGGTAAAAATAATATTATAAATATTATAAAATTACTCTAATACTGGTCCTAATTTTATTAGATGATTATTTTTCATCCCTAAGAATTTATGGACAGATTATGAGATAATTTATGGCCCTTTTCATGAGAATATAGCCTTTATAATATTATATTCAAAGGAAAATCAATTTTATCATACTTTTGTTTTTAACAAGAGAAATATTTTTAATGTGGGGAAATATAAGGAATATGTTCAAATATAAATAGTATTTGGAAATATAAAATATTTATCTAGATTATAAAAGATTATTTATAATTTTGAGTGACAATTTAATCACCTTAAATAGTGACATAATGATGATGTATAAATCAGTGAATTAAAGAAGGAATCAAATAAAAGATATTAAACAATTTAAAAAAAAATAATTTTATATGATTAATTTTTTCCAATAATTTTAGATGACTATGATTTTTTAGTGATGTTCTATATATTTTTGTTCAATTTTATCTTGTTTTTAAAATATTTTAAATAAGTAATGTAAAGAATAGTTTGAAAATTGATATTATTGATATTTTAAAATAAATAATATTTTATTAAATGAAATCAAATTTCTAAAAATCTCAATTATCGCTAAATGATTAGGATAATTCATAAAATGTTATCAATTATTCATCTATTTTTTGGTTTTCATTTTATAATAATTATATTAACCCTCAATTTGTAGACTACAGGATATTATTTTAATAATTAAAAATGTTAAATAAGGGTTAAAGTTAAAAGATAACTATTAAAAAATATCCAAACATATATAATTTTTATTTTCTTAAGGTAATTAGAAAAAAATCATCTAATCTATGAAATTAATAAGTTTAGAGCCATTTTAATTTTAAAATTAATTTTTATAAATTTAATATTTTTAATATTTTTAATGTGCCCCTCCCCTCTCCCATAAAAGGGAACTCATTCTTCTCTATTCCTTACACATAAAAACTTATCTTGGTTGTCCATGATTTTCACAAATACCTTCCTAGAATCCCTAACCATATTATTTAACTCTTTATTTAGGAACAAAACTCGCCTTAGAGGTATTAGGTTGTTAATAAAAGGAGATTGCTTGAAGAAAAGGTATCATTTTTAATTATATATTTCTATTTTATTTATTCTTACACTTCCTTAAAATATTACTCAAACGTTATGAAATAATAACTCCATTATCCTAAATTTACTAATATGTTATTATGTTAATATCACCACCTAAATCTATCTTTACTTCCATCAAATGAGAAAAAAATTATCGTTCGTGTGAACATCTAACTACTACCTCGCGAACCAATATAATTCATTTCTATCATTGTCGCTCAAGACTATTTATAATGATGGAATTAATGTTTATTATGGATTATAATGACATATTTATTATTATAAAAAATAATATATCGTTTATGTTCTGTCCATGCAGGAAAAAATGATAACAACATTCATGCATAGGTGTGAACTCTCACCTCCACAAAGCTATGTGATTCATTTTTCATCACAACATCACACGAATGTTATATATAATAATATTTAACTGATTAATATTATATTAATTATATTTTGGTCAATAATGGAAATATAAAATAATACTTAGCTTCTTTTTTTAATAATCATTGAAAAATGAAAACGTTACTCATGCGTACGTACGACTTACCGCCTCCATGATTTTAACCTAGTTAATTTTTCATACACATATTTAATGAATGTATTTATGTCACAACCCAGGTACTAATAAAGAATATTTCTTTTCATTCTAGAATTATGTAGTAAAATTATTTAAAATTTATAATGAAATAAGTGGTATTTATAAGAATTAAGGAACTTATACTAAATGAATAGTAACTTGTCCTTAAGAATAGTAATATGACCATTAGGAATAGTAATTTGGACAATAAAATAGAAACATCACCTAATAAAGAATAAATAAAATTTATCTATCTTATAAGTGAAATGATGATATATTTATACCATCGAATAAGTAAATATTTTTTAAAAAAAATTATAAATTAGGTGTTGGTTTTTTTGTGAGTCATGAATTTTTAATATCAATTTTTTAATTAAATTAATTATTTAAAATAAAATTTATATTTTAAAAATAGATTCATAAATTATTATTTTTTATTATGATTATAAGACTATTTTATAAGACATTAAATAATTTATTAAAGTTTTATAAAATCAGTTACATTTTTAATACTTATATTTTTTAAATAAATTATGATTTTAATTAAAAATTAAATTTATCATATTTAAAAAATTACTTTTCAAAAAATAGCATTATTTTTTGAATTATATACGTCAAAAAATGGTTTGGGTGAATTTTTATGTTTTTTTGAAATACTTGAATTTTTCGGTGAATAGTGAAATACAATAATTTACAAAATAATCTAAATTCATGAATTATTGGGTCATGGATTATGTTATAATGAGGTAAGAACCATTAGTTCAAACTCACATGCACTAATTACTGTATTTAGATATAATAACCAATACTATTGCTTGTCTTGAGAAAAATAATAAAATAATGGAAACCCCCCCTCTCTTCCACTATAAATACCACCCTCACCCCCTCTTCTCCCCACACCAATAAATCTTTAATAATTGTCCACATTCTAACCAATCCTCTTCTCAAGCCTCTTCCCCACATCCAAGACCTTTTTGTATCACCAAAATGTCAAAACCAAGGTCCTTAAAGAGGATCTCAAGGAGAATAGATCTAGAGGTAAAAATCCTATTTCATTTTCTTTTGTTTTCTTTTTAATTATTTTTATATTCTTATAATCTATTCACCTCCCCTCATCCAAGAAGAAATAAAACTCTACTATATTATATATACTATAATTTTATCATGTTTGTGGAAATTTTCATCATCATAATTATTATTCTCTTCCTTTTATTCTTAAAATAAAAAAATCGTTGGTGATGTGTTGATTTATCGATATCATAGACGATGTGATTTCAATTTCCATTAACGAGTTCATGGATGGTCACTAAATCATTTAATGGGTTTAAAAAGATTGTAAATTGAATTATATAAAGTATTTTATGTTATTTAATTAACATATATAAATGACATTAAATTATATAATGAAACTAGTTCATGTTTATCGAAGAACTGCCAAAATGATCTTAACAAACATCATTAATGATTTATCTAATGATTAATCATCATATCTGAAAAAATGATTTATGGTATCATTTAATATTATAAAATTCTATTAATACAATTTCATTCCACTTCAAGAGTTTTTCTTCCATTTTACAAGAAAATCATTTAGAAACAACAATGGAAACCATGTAAAGAAGACACCAAAAATAATGGAGATAACAAAATATTATTAATAAATGGGTGGACTAATGTTATAAAATGATAATATAAGCTGTTAAAAAAATGAATAATTTTCTTTAAAATATTAATTAAACTCTTTTAACCATTTTAGAATAGGTTTAAACACATTTTAAGTAAGACAGACCTGTGATAAGAGAATTCTTAACCAAATTTTCATTATTTAGGTTAACCTTCTACTTCTTTAAATATGTGGTACTAAGATTATTTTTGTAATGAATTTTGTTTATATTGTTTTTTATTATTTATATTTATTGTTTAAACATATATTACTTTTTTTATATTAATTATTACTCAATTATATGATATTTTCAAGGGACGTTTATTTAAAATTCATCTTTTAAAACTCTATTTTACAAAATTAAAAAGCAATGTTTTTATAAAATTATTCATGTTTTATGATTATTTTATAGTTCTTAGGAATTTTTTATGATGAATGCTGGAAATAATATCTCCCTCTAATGCATTGAGTATATTTAAGTTGGAGGTATACTATATGGTTACTCCAGGTGTAACTACAATGGTTACACTATAAGGTTGTTGTGAGGGTTACATTGTACGATAGCCATGAGGCTTACATTATAAGTCATCAATGAGGGTTAACAATAATATGGTAGCTACAATAGTTACAATATTAAGTTATTAATTACCTAATTTACCCATATATTTTATTTATTTATTTCAAATTTTTATGGAAATATCATGTTTTCACAAAGTAACTATGTGATACTAATTGGGTGAGAAATATATCTTCATGAAAATGATTTCATTTGTTTATAAGAATTCATGTACTAATAGTTTCTATCCTTCCTTTTATATCCCTTACTGATATATTTGGGCTCATACCAAGTTTTAAAATGTTTTTCATAGGGTCTAAGGATGGGTAAGAGAAAAAGAGAATCCACGATGAATGTTGTGAAGAAGTTTCTTGAATATATTTCATGTTTTTTATTAAAAATATTTGTATTATAAAAAAGTCAATATTTTTATTGTAGTATCCAATTGTTTTGGTTATGGGTTGATATATATGAATTATTTTCTAATTTCCAAAATCTATAAACATGAAAATGTCTTAAATATAAAAGAAAGTAAATTCTTGACTAAAAATCATGATTATGCAATGTTTAAGGATGGGTACATATAGTTGGTATCAGAAAACAATTTATAGAACTTTTGGGGTTAGGATGATGTTAATAAAATACCATAAATCAATTTTACCTTATTTTGAAAAGATATAGAATTTAAATATTTCCATGTTTCTTTTTCTAAGATATGTCTGTTCAGAATGGTTTTTCTAGAGAAGAAATAGGGAATCCAAAGTAGGAAAACACTAAGAGGATGATACATGTTTGCGTGTATAGCTAGGAATAGTGGGAATTGGAATCAAATAGTTTGTGATATTAATAGATCAGTTTACATAGGTAATAAATGGTAGTGGTATCCATGAAAGATAACAACCAGAAAACTGCAAAGGAACATGATGATAGTAGAACATTTTATGAGGTAACACCCTCATGCTTTTAGTGGATATTCTGACTTAGTGGCGATTGAAGGGTAGATTAAATCCCTTGAAAAGATATTTGATGCTATGGGGTGTTTAGATAATCAAAAGGATAGTATTTCCAATTATATTTTTGAAGGTGAAGCTGACTAGTAGTGGTTAATGACCAAGAATACTTGGTATAGAGATGATATTGATACCTTGGAATGGGATGAATTTAAAAATATTTTCCATGAAAAATATATTCCTAAGGTGGTTACACTTAGGATGGAAAATAAATTATTTCAATTGAAACAAAAGGTGGAGGATTTTGTTGCTATGTGTGAAGAAAACTTCACAAAATTGGTAAGGTATTCTCCAAATATTATTTAGGATCTAGAGAAAAAAATCAATTATTTTTACTCAGGATTGAAGCCAAGATATCAAAGGGCATTGGACTCTTGAGAATTTAAAAGATAAGAGAAAATTTTATGAAGTGATAAGAGCATATAAATGAACTTTTTTGATGAGCATGTGTACATTGAAAACAAGAAGATGAAGAGTTCTAGATGGAAAGTGATGGGTAGGAATTTATCAAAGAAATATAATGGTAAGAATGATTATTTTCTAGTTTGTGAAAAGTGTGGTAAAAAAACATGGGAATGAATTAAAAAACTAGGAAGTGTTTTCAATATAATAATTTTGGACATATGTCTGAATATTTTAATGAAAATTATCATAATCTTAATCATGATAATAAAACTATAACGTGTTTTAAATGGGGTAAGATGGGTCATTATAGAAATACCTGCTCAAAAAAAGATATGAATGATGGAAATCGTCTAGATTGTAAGTATAAAGGTATAGTGAGAAACTTTGTGACTATTTCATCATATGTTGGGCCATCTAATGAATTGTTATTAGGTACTTTTTTGTTTACTAATATGTTTCTAATGTCTTGTTTGATACAGGGTCTACACATTCCTTTATTTCTAAGAGATTTTTTAGTAAATTAGAAATTTCACCTCAAGAAATGGAACAAGAGATTATGGTTAAAACACAACAGGGAAATATTATTGAAAAAGCAATTATAAGAATATTCCAGTTGTTTTTTGTGTAAAGACATTACCTAAAATCCCTGATGTTTTACCCTTAGTGGAGTTTGATGTTATTATGGGTATGGATTGGATTTTTTTTACCATGCCAATATTGATTGTAGAAGTAAATAAGTGTTTTTAGATAGTGTTTCAGTTTTTATACAATAATAGACCCATAGAATTGATAACATATTTGAAATCCAAGAAACTACTAAAATATGGAAATGAAAGTTATCATGATCATATTGTTAAAAAAAAGGAACTGTTCTGATTAATGATATGCCAGTGGTAAATGAATACCCGGATGTTTTTTCTAATGAGTTTTCTGGTATAATAGCTAATTGAGAAGTTGAATATACTATTAACATAGTTCCTTATGTTAAGACAATTTTAAAACCCCCTTATCGAATAGATCAAGTAGAACTTATTGAATTGAAAAATTAGTTGTAGGAGTTTCTTGAAACATGCTTCATTCAACCTATTACTTGACACGGGGTGCTCCTATTTTGTTCATTAAAAAAATACAGTTCCATGAGACATTTCATTTATTATAGAGTTTAGAATAACATTACTATTAAGAATATGTATCCATTTCCATATATTGATGAGTTGTTTGATCATCTCCTAGGGAATCAATATTTTTCCAAGATTGACTTGAGATTAGGGTACCATCAGCTGAAGGTGAAGGAGGATGACATCCCAAAAATAGATTTTCATACTAGATATGGGATTTCTGAGTTTGTTTTTATGCCTTTCGGTTTCAAAAATTCCCTTGTTGTATTCATGGATCTTATGAATATAATAAATGATGAATATTTTCATAAGTTTTTTTTATTTTTATTGATAATATTTTGGTCTTTTCAAATAGTTATGAGAATCATGAAAAACCTCTAATTATTGACTTGAAAACTCTCAATGATAATAAGTTATATTGAAAATTTAGAAAATGTAATTTTTGGTTATAACAGATTTTTTTTCATGGTCACATTAAAAATAAGGATAGAATAAAAGTTTATCCTACCAAAAATAAAGTTGTTCATGAATGGAGAAATCCTAAAAATGTTACTCAGATTTTTAGTTTTCTTGGATTAGAAGGTTATTACCAATGGTTTATTAAAAAAATTCAGAGTTATCTAGTTTTTTACTAAGTTGATATGAAAAGGAGTTAAATTTATTTAGAAAATAGAATGTGATGTCTGTTTTAAGAACTGAATAAGAGATTGGTGAATGATAAAGTTTTTTCCATGCCTACTAGAAAAGTAGACTCTGTCATTTAAAGTGGTGTTTCTTTGAAGGAAATTTGTTGTGTTCTAATAAAAATTGATCAGGTAATTTCGTATGCTTCAATACAACAAAATCCTCATGAGTTAAATTATCCCACTCATGACCTGGAAGAAGCAGTTGTGGTTTTCACATTAAAAATTTGGACGCATCAATTATATGAAGCTATATTTAGAATATATAAATATTATAAAAGTTTGAAATATTTATTTACTATGAAGGAATTGAACATGAGGTAGATAATATGACTTGAATCGATAAAGGATTATGATTTCATGATCAATTACCATCATGGAAAAGAAAACAAAGTGACAGGTGCATTGAGTCAAAGACATCATTCATCATTAACCTTGTTATTTTTGGAACAAGTCCCCTTGATTAATGATTTGATGAATGTTGGATTGAAAGTTGTTGGTGTAATAAATTCCTCAATTTTGTTTCTGGTGTCAGTGTATTTTACTCGATTAGAATGAATTAATCAGGAACAAAAGGAAGACTGTGAGTTATATAAAAAGATTGAATTGGATAAAAATGGTAATTTTATAGACTTTAACCTAAATAAAGATTGTGTTTTAGTATTTTAGAATATATTATGTGTGCATTGTGTCTTTTGATTCTGGTGGGAGGATGGGATCATAAAGGGCGCATCGACTTATGGTTTCCTCTTGTCGCCACCTTTCTTCTCCTGTCTCATTCGGATGAAAAATCCTCCTCAGTCTTCCCGGAGGGCTCATAGTGCGGCATCTTATTCCATGGTGAAGGGCGGCCTCGCTCTGGAGGCTTGGGGTTTGGTCTTTTTTGTAGAGGTTTTTCATGTATTTTTGGGGCCGTGCTTCGGCTCTTCCATGACGTGGGATCAAGTTTTAGTGTGGTGCCGAGGTTTCAACCCTTCACTGTGGAGTGGGGATTTCTAATATGGTGCATCGGGGTGGTGGTTCATTTTGCTATGGTAGTGAGGTCCTGATATAGTGTGTCAGATCTTTGTGATGAAGTGGCTTCTGATCCGGTGCATTGGGGTTGAGATATATTTTTTTTGCGTTGTTGGGGGCATGCTCCAGTGTGGCTTTGGGGTCGTGTTTGAGTGCAGCGCGGGGTCGAGATCAAGAGGCACTATTTCTGGTCTTCCTCCAGGAGTCGTGACCTTATTCTTCCGTGGCTTGGAGATTCTTCGCGGTGTGGATTGTGATCTCATTTCGCAGCACTGGGGATGCATTTCTGATCCATGGTGAAGGTGTCATGATCTATATCTTGTGTAGTTCTCTGACAGGGGGACCTTGGTTGGTATGTTGCAATCTCTACATGTGGATTTGATGGCGGAGATGGGGATTTTTCATGTTGGATGTATGGTGGATATGCAAGTTTCTTACTGTGGATGTATTTTCAATATTGAATCACTTGGTTGGCATTGATATTTTTGGAATGGTGGTTGTTGTATGATTGGATGGTTTGTTTTTCAAAGTTGGGAAGATTGTGATACTAGACTCAACTTTATAGAATAGTCTTCAGTGGAGGTTCTATAGCTGACAGTTCATTATTGCAGAGCATTTTTGGATTTGGTTGTCTGAGAGAGTATTGCACCATCCATCTGATTAAGACTGTGCTTCGACACAGGACACTTGCTTGCCGAACAGCCTTGAAAAAATGGAGTGCTTTATCATGATCAAATTCTAGTGATAAGCAGTTCAGTGATGTTATTGTTTTTTTACTCTTACTATCCTTTGAGTGCGGGTTTCCTATGTCTATGAAATCTTCTTTGGTTTCTACCCCCTTTATCCCTTAAAAGGCTGCTTTATAATATAATAAAATATTTGAAGGCCTTCAAGCCAATGGATGGATGGATGTGTGCATTGTGATTCCAATATAAAGAAATAATTATTTTGTGAAGCTCGTAGTTCTCTATTTTCAGTTCATCATGGCAGTACTAAGATGTACACAAACCTTCAGGAGTATTTACAGGCGGGATGGAATGAAAAGTGATATTGCTGATTTTAATGTGAAATGTTTATGTTGTCAGTATCTCAAATTAGAGAGGTAGTTACCGAAGAGTATGCTTCATCTTTTTCCAGTGCCAAAGTCAAAATGAAAAAATATATCCATGGACTTCGTGGTGGGACTACCAAAGACTTATTGATATAACAATGTGATTTGAGTTATTGTCGACTGACTGACTAAATATTACATTTACTTCCTATTTAAGACACTATGTCCTTGGATTGGCTTTCTTGAATGTACCTTAAGGATATTTTTAGGTCAGAAGGTGTTACTCTATCTATAGTATCTATCCGAGAGCACAAGTTTACTTCTATCATTTGGAAAGGACTTAAAAAGTGATTGGGAAAAAAATTAAAATCCAGGATTGCTTTTTATTCTCCATATCATAGACAGACTAAGTAAATAATTCAAACCCTACTATATATGCTTAGATATTGTTCAATTAATTACTAAGGAATTTGGGACAAATATATTTCTTTAGTTGAGTTTTCTTATAATAACATTTTTTATTCTAGTATACAGATGACACCTTTTGAGGCAGTATATGAGAAGTGGTGTTGAACACCAATATTTTTGGATGAATTCAGGGAAAGGAAGTTTATAAGATCATAATTATTGGAGTAAGTGGATGAAAAAGTTAATATGATCTAGAAACACATGAGGATATCTCAGAGAAGGCATAAAAGTTATGAAGATAATAAGAGGAAATAATTTTCTTTTGAGGAAGTTGATCACGTTTTTCTTAGAATCTCACCATGGTAACGTGTTCTGTGTTTTGGTAAGAAAGGAAAGATAAGTCCATGGTTCATTGGACCTCATGAAATCCTAGAAAATGTTGAACCAGTCACCTATAGAGTATCTTTTCCTCCGATTTTATCTCAGTCACACAATGTTTTTCATGTTTCGATGTTGAGAAAGTTTGTGCTAGATTCATCTCATATTTTGAGCCTAGAAGTAGTTAATTTGGAAGAGAAAATTTCTTATGAGAAAAAGCCTAATAAAATTCTTGATTATAGAGTGTAGGTATTGCTGAATAATTTGATTCACTAGGTTAAGGTTTTTTGGAGAAACAACATGGTTGAAGAAGCAACATGAGAATCTAAAAATTATATGAGGTAAAGGTACCCTCACTTGTCGAATAAGTAAATCAAAATTAGGAGGATGCAATTTATAAAAGGTGGGAAGAATTTAACAGCCCATATACAAATAAAATAATTTCTTTTTATTCTTGGATTAAGTAGTCAAATTAATTATAATTTTATAATGAAATAAGTTATATTTATAAGAATTAAAAAAATTATACTGATAGAATAATCACTTGTCCTTATGAATAGTAACATGACCATTAGGAATTGTAATTTGGCCAATAGAATAGTTACCTCACATAATAAATTATAAATAAAATTTATCCATATTATAAGTGAAAAGATGATACATTTATATCATTAAATAAGTAAATAATTTTTTTTATAAAATTATAAAGTAGGTGTTGTATTTTTTTTGAGTCGTGAATATGTAATTATTTTTTTAATTAATAAAATGATTTATAAGAAAATATATTTTCATAAAATAGATTCAATAATTATTTTTTTCCTTATTATTATAAGATAATTTTATGATACTTTAATTAATTTTTCAAAGTGTCATAAAATCAGTTATTGTTTTAAAACTGGTATTTTTTTGAATAAATTATGATTTTAATTAAAAATTAAATTTGATATATTTTGAAAATTAATTTCAAAAAAATGTTGCTCATTTTTTTAATTCTACATGTAGAAAAATGGTTGGGGTTAATTTTTGGGATTTTTGCTGAAATACTTTAATTTTTGGTGAGTAATGAAATATTATAATTTACAAAAGAAACTAAATACAAGAATTATTGAGTCATGAATGTTGTTATATTGAGGTAAGACCCCTTGGTTCAAACTAAAATACACTAATTACTATATTTAGTCACAAAAAAAACAATATTTATTTTCTTGAGAAAAACAATAAAAAATGATTAAAATAATGGAAAACTCATCTCTACCCCACTATAAATACCACCTCTCACCCCACTTCTCCTCACACATCTCAAGCTTTTAGATTTATCCAAATTCTTCACAATAATCTTATCAATATTCTTCCCCATGTACAAGAATTTATGGTATCACAAAAAGGATAAAACCAAGAGTCTTAAGAAGGATCTCAAGGAGAAGAGATCAAAAAGTAAAAATCCTCTTTCATTTTTTTATTTTCTTTTCAATTATGTTTCTTTTATTATAATCTCTTCACCAACCTTTATCCACGAGGAATTAAAACTCTATTATATTATATATTCTGTAATTTTATCATGTTTATGGAAATATTAATCATAACACTTTTTCTTCTATCTCGTTCATTCTAAAAATTAAAACATCATCTGTGATGTGTCGATTTACCGACATCATGGACGATGTGTTTTCAGTTTCCATTACCGCCTTCATGGATGGTAATATAACCATTTAAATGGTTAAAATATATTTTAAAATATATAATATAACCTATTTTATGTTATGTAATTATCATATATACATAATATTAAATTATATAAGAAAACTACTTCATGTTTATCAAAGAACAACTAAAATTCTTTAAACTGATATCATTAAGGTTTTATCTAATGATTCATCATTATATCTGATAAAATGATTTATGGAAAAATTTATAATTATATAAAAATATTAATACCATTTCATTCCACTTCTAAAGTTTTAATTTCTTTTGAAAAGAAAATCCTTTACGAACCAACCATGGAAACCATGTGACGAACGAAGATGAAATAGCGGAGATAATAAAATATTATTAATAAATGGGTGGAATGTGGTATAAAATGATCATATAATGTGTAGTAAAAATAAATATTTTTCTTTAAAATATTAATGACACTATTTTAACCATTATACAGTAGTTTTAAACACATTTTAATTAAAATGAACTCGAGGTAAGGGAAATCTTAACCCAATTTCCATTCTTTGGGTTAACCTTATACTTTATTAACTATGTGGCAATAAGAGTATTTTTATACTGAATTTTTTTTATATTATTTGTTTATTATGTATATATATATTTTATACACATATTACTTTCATCCTATTAATTAACACTTAAATTATATGATATTTGTTAAGGGATTTTTTTTTAAAATTCCTCTTTTAAAGCTCTATTTTACAAAATACAAAAACAATGTTTTTATGAAATTATTCAAGTTTTATGAATATTTTATGATTATTAGGAAATATTTATGATGAATTATGGGACCTATATCTCCATCCATTGCATTGATAATGCGTCAGTTGGGGGTCTACCGTATGGTTATTCCAAGTGTAACTGCAATGGTTAAACCATAAGGTTGCCACGAGGGTTACATTATAAGATAGTTGCAAGGGTTATATTGTAAGGTAGTCCTGATGGTTACCAAATATATGGAAGTCATGATGGTTATGATCTTAATTAATTAATTCCCCAAGTTACCTATATGGTTTATTTATATTTTTCAATGTTTTATGGAAATATCATTTTTTCACAAAGTAACTATGTGATACTTTTTATGTGAGAAGTATATCCTTGTGAAAATGATTTCATTTGTTTATATGAAGTCATGTAATAATGGTTTATATCCCTATTTTTGTATCCCTTAATGATATTTTTGTTATCATCCCAATTTCTAAAATGTTTTTCATTAGGTTTAAGGATGGGTAAGAGAAAAGGAAAAGCCAAGATGAATATTGTGAAGACTTTTCATGAATAGATTTCAAATTTTTCCTTAAAAACTTTTTTATAATAAAAAATTGATATATTTTTAGTAGTATCCACATTTTATGATTATGGGTTTATATGTATGAATTATGTCCTAATTTTCTAAATCTCTACACTTGAGAAGATCCTTAATGTAAAAGAATGTAAATTATTGACTAAAACTAAAGATTATTTAATTTTAAGGTTGGGTCCATATAATTTAAAAGTATAATTGATATATAAAAGTTATTATTATTTCATGAATATTATTTTAGAGATAATTGACTCATGAACACTTTTAATATTTACATCATACAATGTTCATTTTGGAATGAAGTACAAAATATCGACAAAACGTCCAAAATGAACTTAAATAGTTATGTAATTGTCATAACATGGTAATAATTAATATAAAGGGAACAATAAACATGAAAAAGGTTATAAATCAAGTAAATATTTAACATAATTTTAGTATTAAGGATGATAAAGAACACATGTGACAAATTAGACTCAAAGTAATGGACTTCGTCTAAATCTCCTTTCTTTGAGGAATATCTTGATGTTATGCACTTTATTCTTTTATAAGGTGTATATAAATCTATTTGAAATTTTATATCATGAAATTTTATATATTATCATGTTATTTAATGATTTTTGGGTTATTATTTAATGATTTTTATGATGAAAATATTTCAAATTGGTAAGGAAAACTTTGATTTAAAAATATCTTTTTAAATTTTTTAAGATTTAATTTAAAAATATTTTCCTCCATTTATATATTCTTGATAGTATTATATATAAAGGAAATTTTATTTCTATTTTTAATTTTATTCAAAAAATTTTAAAAGTAATATTTTAATTTCTTTCAAACGAAACATTTTTTCAAAAAAAAGGAATGTTCAATTCGTAACGTACAGAGTGGGAATGACATTTCCACCACTGGGAATTTTATTTAATTTCTTGATTTTTTGGAAATATTACTTGTGTTATTAAATAAAAAAATATTCTTTTTTATTTATTGGGTATTTTTGTGTTTAAAATGGTTTTTAAAAGAAAATTATATTTTAGTGTTAAAAATGGTTTTGTAAAAGAAAATGGTATTATCATATCTGAAAGTGTTTTTCCCATGGGTTTAAAAGAGTTTTCAAGGGTTTTATTCATGATTTGGTCTTTGGAAATTATATATGGAGGTTTTATCCCCATTATAGATCATATATGAGTGTAATAAAGATTATACAAAGGTTTTAGGCCCATTATATCTCATGAAAGATGAGTGAGCTCGATATAGGTTATACAAAGGTTGTGCCCCATTATAGCTCTCCTATGCATTATGTACATTAGATTTGGAAGTCTACAGTATTGTTATTCCAATTGTAAGGGTTAATATAATTGTTATATGGTAATTATTTCCCATGTAACCTAGGTGATTTTTATATTCTCACAAATGAGTTTTCAAGAAAAGGGTTTTTAATGGATTTTCATGTTTTCACAGGACTAACAATTTCCTTTCTTTATGTACCTTACTGTTATTTTTATGCACATATCATGTTTTAATTTTTTTTATAGGTCATAATATTGGTAATAAAAAATAATATTTCATGAATTTTTTTTAATATGTTTCTTGAAAAGAAATGATGTTTTTATTTTAATGGTTTTCTTTTGATGAAAAAAATGGATAGTGAGTATAAGTGTTCACTTGTAATGTATGTGTTTAATATGTAAGTGTTTTTCACAATTATCTAAATCTATAGACCTAAAATATATTTTGGAAAATAATATGATTTCTTGTTTTAAAATAACAAGAATATGTAATGTTTAAGTCCGCGTCCTTATAGTTAGTATCAGAGCCAAGTTTTGACAACTTTGGATATTAGGAAGTTTTCTTAAGAGTTATGGATTTAATCAAAAGTTTATAATTTCAATATTGATAAAAATTTTGGTATCTTAGAAACCCTTTTTAGGATTTATGTTATGAAAATTTATTGAGATTAATTGTATTTTTAGAGACATTCATTTTTGAGGTAATAATGGGTTATTACATTTTGGGATGTAAAATGAAAAGTATGAGATAAAATTTGAGGCTAAAACTTGTTAAGGTTATTTATGAAGGATTTATCATATTTTGGAAATGTTATAATAAATATATATTTTTATAAAAAGGGTAACCCGTAGGATGGGTGATAACCCACATGATAGATGACAACCCATCGCATCCGACAAGGCTATAAGAATCGAACCCACAACAGAAGGGAGACAAGGGTGCATCACCTATCACTAGAATACACAAAGTCCCAGTTTCTTTTCCATTTTATTTTTAGTTAAATGGGTTAATGTATTAGGAATAATTTTATTGTGGGAACATATGTTTTGTTAAATAGATTTCTTAGGGATTGGGAAATTATTTTTCGATTAAATGATTAATGTTATTTCAGCAGATGTTCACTATTTTGGAAACCCTATATGATAAAGTTAAACAGAATACTATGTAATTTTATTTGATATTTAGTAGATGAATTATGTTTATGAGGAATCTATCATTTTATTGTGGACTTATGGTGATTCAGGTTATTTATGAACATAATTACTATATCTTTGGGATTATTTGATTTAAGAAATTACATTTTGGTACGAGAAACTAAGATTTATTAATGCTATTCAGAGATAAATGTTTAAATTTATCTTATAAGACTATGTTATCAAATAATTCTGAATTTTGGGTTTCAATATTAGTTTGGATAATTTTGAGTAATTTTAAGGATAATTATTTTTTGAATGGTCTATGTTGAAATTCATGTATTACTCTTTAATTTTAGAGATTGAAGTATTTTTTAATCATATAAGTTTTATTATTTTTGGGGAAATATCTTATCTTGTACTAACCATTTTGGTTTTTTATTTTTTAAATATAGGAGAAATACATAGTTAATATTTTTTGATTTATGTGTTTCTCTAGACATTGATTCTAGTGCTTTAGGCATAAAAAATTCATCTTGAATACTCATCACTTGGAGAAAATAAGGTTTTGTGGTGAAAATTGATTAAAGTATGAAACTGTACTACTAAGGTAAGTGTGTATTCTTATGTTCTTAGTCTTGGCATTAATTTAAATCCTCAATTCTATTAAAAATATCTTAAAAAATGTTATCCGTTTACTTATCTTACTATGAAATCATTGACCTTTTAAACCACCAAAGGTTTATGGTTTTATGATTGTTAAATTTCTCATGACCATATTATCTATTAGTCTCTATAATAACATGATATTTATTTTCTATTACATGTTCATGTTTTCTTATAGGTAACCCTCCTATGTGTTATCTCGGGTGATATTCTTACTTCTCTTTCTTTTGTTAAAGAGGAAGTTTCATTAATCTTTTTTTTATGTTGGATTTCAACCCCTAGTTTTCAATCCTGAGTTAAAATTGAGAGAAAAAAAGTTATTAAATTATTGGAGAATTTAAAATCCAAAGATTTTAATAAGGAAACACTATGTTCAATAGCATACATGATACACCACATCGAGCTTAAACGAACAACTATATATTATTATTTAAATGTTCTAATTATAAACTAGATGTTAGAATTGTGGGTATGAATTAAATTAACATAATTATAAAAATAGAGTTTAAACTTTATATATAATTTTTTCTTTGGTGACCAACAAATTATATATAAAAATATAACCCTCTTGAAAATAAAATGAAATAATTTTATGAGAATTAATTTAAATACGAACGAGTGTGTTTATAAAATAGGAAAATCACTCTTATTGGATTATATTTATAAAATATATAAAAATATATAAAATATGTTAAATATAATTATAATTATTCATATTATATGTTTTATAGACATGATATAATAACAAATCTAATTTTATGCATAAAAGAAGTATTTTTCAAAAAAGAAAGTTTTGCCGCTCTTTGATGGCACACCTATTTTAAACCTAATTTTGAAAATTTTATAAATTATATACGAAAAAATAAAAATCTTCTTTTAAATATAAATATCAAAACATACATTGGTTTAATTTTTTACATTTTTCTGATAAGTTTAATATTTTGACAAATATTGAAAAAATAATGCATTTTAAGTGAAAACAACTTTTTCGTTTAAATAATTTATGGTGTTAGATAATATTATTGATTGGGTTTAAAATATAATTAGTAAATGTTTTTATGCTTTAATCCAATTTAGGTCATTATAATGAATTTCTCATTGAATTTTGAAATAAAAACATTTCATTATTTTGAACATTTTTACTTTTAAAACCCATTTTCTCTTTCCATCAATGAGATTAATTTTTAATTAATTTCTACAATTTATATGTTTTGAATTTTGAAAAATGGATTCCATATTTAGAATAATATGGTCCAAATTTATTAAATAGTCCCCTTTAATTTTGGACATTATGAATAGTAACTTTAGTAATATTTTTTATTGTCATGGTTAAGGGTAAATTAGGTAATTAAGGGTAAAAATAATGTTATAAATATAATAAAATTACCCAAACACTTATCTTAATTTTATTGGATGAGTATTTTCTATCCCTAAGAACTAATATATTGGTTATGAGACCATTTATATCCTTTTTATGATAATTTAACCAATATAATATTTTATTCGATGGAAAGTCAGTTTTATCATACTTTTGTTTTTAAAAAGAGATATATTATTAATATGGGGTTATATAATTGACATCTTTTACTATAAATAGTATTTTAAAAGAAAAAAATGTTTATCTACATTATGGTAGTTTATTTATAATTTTTAGTAATAATATAATCACTCTAAATGGTGACACGATGATAATGAAATAATTGTTTAATTAATGGAAGAATCAAATAAATGATATTAAAATTATTAAAATAATTTTTTTTGATATTATTAATTTAATACACGAATTTTTTAGATTACTATTACATGTTAGTGATGTTTTAGATGTATTGGTTTGATTTTATCTTGTTATTATGATATTTTTTAAAAGTCAAGAAATGAATAGTGTCAAAATTGACAATATTTTAAAATAAATAATATTTTATTAAATGATATAATTTTTTAAAAAATATCAATGTCAAAAAATGATTGGGAAAAGTATTAAAATTTGAAAAGTTAATCATTTAATAGTTTTTTTTTCATTTTAGAGTAATTATATTAACCCCCAAAATTTAAATTACATGTTATCACGGTAAGAATTAAAAAGAATAAATAAGGGTTAATACTAAAAGATAAAGACAAAAAAATAGCCCAAAATTATCTAATTTTTGTTGGATTAATGGATTTAGACCCCAAATCATCTTATATTCTAAAATAATAGTTTCGATATATTTGGATTATAATAGTAAGTTATATTAATTTAATATTTTGACGATTTCCAAGAGTGCCACTCCCCTCTCCTATAAAAGGGAACCCATTATTCTCTCTTACTTAGACCTCAAAACCTATTTTTTTCAGAACAAATCTACCCATATTACTTCCTAGAATCCATATCCAAATAATATAGGCCTTATTTTAGGAATAAAATTCACCTTAGTGTTATTAAGTTGTTAATCAAAGGAGATTGTCTGAAGAAAAGCTATCATTTTTACTTAAGTATTATTATTTTATTTCTTCTTCCACTCACTTAAAATATTATTCAACCATAATTAAATAATAAAAATAGTATAATAAATAGACGGATATTTTATTATTTTAATATCATCACATAAATCTATCCCCAATTCTATTAGATGGGGAAATAATTAGCATTCATGTATACGACAAACTATCGCTGCACGAACTGAAATAATTCATTTTTTATCACCTTCTATCAAGAATAGTTATAATGTTGGAATTAAAGTTTATATATGATATTAATGAAATATTTTTTATTATTAAAATATAATATTTATTTTACATTCTTACCTTTCCATGCACAGAAAAATGATAACATTGTTCGTGCGTACGTGTGAACTATCGCTTCCACAAAGCGATGTGATTCGTTTTTCATCCCGAAATCAGATGAATGTTATATATAAGTATATTTAAATTATTAATATTATATTAATGATATTTTTATCAGTTTTTAAAGATAAAATAATACTTTTATTATTTCTATAATTATCATTGAAAAATGAAAATGTTACCTATGCGTACGTAGGACTTACCGTCTCCATTATTGTAACATAGTTCATTTTTCATATTCATATTTAATTAATTTATTAAAAAGTATAATTGATATATAAAAGTTTTTATTATGTAATTAATATTATTCTCGTGATGAAATAATCAAGACCAAATTTACTATTTACATCATACCATGTTCATTTTGGATTCAAGTACAGAGTATCGATAAAACGTCAGACCTAAACATAAACAATTAAGTAATTGTAATAACATCGTCATAAGTGATATAAAAGAAATAATATAATTTAAAATTTATCTGAATAAAGTAATTAATTAACATAGTTTTATTATTTGGGAAGATAAATAACATTCACGACAAATCAGGCTCAAGGTAGGGGAATTCTTTCTCAATCTCCATTCATTGAGACATATCATGGTATTAGGAACTTTATTCTTTTATAAGGTGTATATACAAACATTTTACATGTTATATCATGAATTTTAATTATTATCATGTTATTTAATGATATTTTAATTTTATTATTTAATTATTTTTATGAATCAAATATTTCAATGAGGTAAGTGACACTTTGATAAAAATATATTTTTAAAAGTTTTAAGATTTAACATAAAAATTATTTTCATTGATGTAAATATTATGGATATTATTTTATATAAAAGAAATTTTAATTATATTTTTAATTCCATTCAAAGGTTTTAAAAAGAAATCTTTTTACGTGTTTTATAT
Source organism: Viscum album (assembly GCA_963277665.1). Classification (NCBI taxonomy): domain Eukaryota; kingdom Viridiplantae; phylum Streptophyta; class Magnoliopsida; order Santalales; family Viscaceae; genus Viscum; species Viscum album. The sequence continues at coordinate 110,863,327 of OY728139.1, read as the reverse complement.
GTAACATTTTGAAATATGATAAAGGGAATGTTCTATTCTTAATGTACACGGAGAGAAAGAAATTTCCACCACTGTGAATATTATTTAATTTATAGATTAATTTTCATTATTACACATGTTATTACTTAAAAAACATTATTTTTCTATCTTGGGTATTTTGGTATTGAGAATGGTTATTAAAAAAAGGTTATTTGGGTGTTAAAAATGGGTCTGTAAAATAAAATAGTATTGTTATTTCTGAAAGTGTTTTTCTCAAGGGTTTTATTCATTATTTGGTCCCTGGAAGTTATATTAAAAGGATTGAGCCCCATTATAGCTCATGAGTGAGCATGATATATCTTATATGAAGGTTTTATCCCCATTATAGCTCATGAAATATGGGTGAGCCTGATATAGATTATATTAAGAGTGAGCCCCATTAAATATCTCCAATGCAATGGGTACTATAGAGGTAGAATTAGACCGCATGTTATTCCATTTGTATAGTTGAATGAAATAGATAAATTTTAATTACTTCCCAAGGAACCTATGTGATTTATCTATGACTTCCAACGATTTTTAATAAAAAGTTTTTTAATGGGTTTTTATGTTTTAACTGGACTAAAAATTTTATTTATTTATGCAACTTATTGAGATTGTTTTCCTCATAACCTGTTTAAATTTTTTTTTCATAGGTATTAATATTAGTAATGATAATGAATATTTTATGGTGAAAATATTGAAGATTCTTCTTTAAAAGAAAGCATGTTTTATTTTAAAAGGATTTCTTTTGGTGGGGAAAAATGAATACTGAGTATAAGTATCTACATGTAATGTATATGTTTACTATGTAAGAATTTTTACTAATTATATAAAACTTTAGACCTATGATATCCTTGGAAAAAGAATGTTTTATATTTTTAAAGTAACTAGAATATGTAATGTTTAAGGTCGAGTACTTACAACCACGATCCATCCCAGTTGTTTGTATTAGGATAAACTTTTTAATACCTTTAGGATACAAGATATGTACACTATACTATCCGAACAAAATTTATAAAAAATTAGATAGGTTCATTGGTAGTTCATTCTTAAACATTTAATGGAACTGGGTTATAATTGTAAAAAATAGAGATGATAAGTAGTCATATCGATGATCATATTTTAAGAATGATTTTTTTGGAAATAAAATCTAACATTAAAATATATAAATGAACTTCCAATCAATAAATAATTGTAGAATTAATGTGATGGATTTAATACAACTTGTTGGGTCTGGACGCATAAGAAGTGCTTATTGGGCCTATTATTCACTAGGTTTTTTTTCAATGGATATTAATCAATTTAAATGATGTGAATGTCACGAGAAAAAAAATTCTCAATGAATTTAAAAATTGATTTCTCTATAACTAAGATAGATTATAATTTCATATTACCTTATAATGAAATTACATAAAATGAAAAATAATACCTCAGTCTTGAGATCATTTATCATTGATCATGTTGATCCTTTCAACTTGATCATTGTATTATCATTTCATTTTAAGGACCCAAAGTACATCCCATATATCTATGATCTACACATGCTCCTCCGATCTTTAAATATTACTAATGAAATCTTGGGTGTAAGAACAATTGAATGATTATCTTGCATGTTTCTCATTTATAACTTCACGATCCTTCTAAATTGAAGGAATCCCCCTTGTTTTTCTAAGTCTATATAGGAAGGTTAGGAGGAATGTTGTGCCTAACTATTGACCTATTTAAAAATGAAATAGTGGTATATTTATAAACATAGGGTTAGGTTTTAATATTTAATTAATTATAAAAATTACCTTAATAATATATTAAATTCATACTGAACCATATTCTGAGTAAACTAATAATAATACTATTTTATGTCAATAAATATAAAAATTTGTACAATTAGAAATGTTATTTTTTACAATCCTATAAATAAATATTTATCATCAATCCTAAGACTTGGTTCAATTTCCCTCCATATCATTTATTTAATTCTTGAATAAATATTTAAATAAATATTATTTATTTAATAGAAAATTAAAAATTATATTCACAATATAGAATGTAGATATTTTTTTTAATATTAATGTAATGATTTTTTTTATCTTTCAAATAACAAAATATAAATAAATATTATATAGAAAATTAATTAAACAATTATCTTGCAAATTAATGTTTATTTAAAATTTAAGATCATTTACTAATTCTTGAAAAAATATTTATTCTTATTCTATAGAGTAATATTTATTAAAACTTTTAAATATAAATAACATTTAAGTTATATCAATGGGAACAATTTGTGTGTGGCCTACAATGCCTTTTCCTTTATGGTAGTGGGGTGGATAACCAAACTTTCAAGATTATTATCTAGGAATGAGTCAAGACACTATAGGGGAAAACATATTTCATAACAAAAACAACCTCATAAAAATCCTCACTCTATAATTTAATACATTTTATATTATATCTCATAATGATGTTTTCACACCCATGTCATTAACCTATATAACCAATATATCATTCTTTGATTTTCATAAATAAAATCATCCATAAAAATTAACCATGAAATTTGATGTGATGGTTACATTTTAATCAATGAGATGAGATATCAACATCAATTAAAATGGAAGGGAAAAATAAATCCTTAATATATTTATTATTATTATATCATTCATGAAACACCCAATTTACTTCAAATTCATCGTGATCATATGATATCTTGGTTTATAGTAATACATCAATGTTCATGAGTCATGACATTCAATAATAATAATATTAAAGCAAAAGTATCATTACATATTCTTATATAGAGGAATATAAAATAAATTTAAATGATGTAAAATTACTACTTAAGGTCTAGTTCTCATAATCTCATGTCAAATAAATTTCCACCTGAAAACTTCCTGAGATAAATTCTCATCTACTTATGAGTACTCACACTTTATTGTCCACATACCATGTGTCTTATTATTTAATGTTATCTGACTGTAGAATGATATTAAAAAATATTTTAATAGCATTTTAAGATCCTCACCATAGTGGGTAACTAATAATACCTTTTCAATGGGACATATACTAGATGATATTATTATATTCGAGTCATATAGACCAATAAAAAATATTTAATAAGAAAATTTAATAATATTCAATTCTTTGAATACAAATTCAATATAATGTACATGTAGTATTTATTAGGAAACAAAATCCAACAATTCCATGTTCATATAGTTTTAAAAATGATTTGAGATGAATCATTTCTCCAATAAATCATGTCAATCATTTTCAAATATAAGATTTTATATTTTAACTAAGAAATAATTTTACAATATCCCATTGAATTAACTTTAATCCCAAGAAAATAAATGAATTCAACTATCATTAAAATTTTAAAATCTGATAACATTAATTTCAAATAATATTCTCTTGATATATTATTTATTACTACAATGATAATATAAAAAATGTATAAAATTATTATAAATTTCAATTATTTTTATTGTTTTTGTAACACCCAAATGTTTTTATGAAATATTTTCTTTAAACTTTTTTAATTCTCTATAAGATTTTATTTCATGTAATCTTGAGTTTAAAAGAACCATGAGACACCCTTAATATAAAATTACCATTATATCCTAGATGTTAGGTGAGAAGAAATTTGTATAACTAACTTATGAAAATGCATTGTGAATTCATTGGCTACTAGTTATTTATGAAAAATATAAATTAATTAGATATTTTTATTTTTGAGATAATTTATATTGGTAATTAAATTAATTAGATATATATTCTATATACCTAATAAAGTATTTTATATATTCATCCAATGGATATTTTAGTCATAGGGTATGAATAAACCCAATTTAACGTACATAAAACTTTATTTTTTTAAAGGCAATTTTATGCCTTTGAATGGATAAACCTTTTTAAATTAATATTTTTACACATTAATAATTTTTATATGACTAAAGAAAAATTTTATTTTCAATAAGGATATAAAAATTTACTTTGGATAAATTTGAGTTATTTTTTTGAAAACTTTCATGTTTTGAGAATAATAAAAATACACTAAATTTACAAAACAAAAATTTCATAAAAAAATTTATATGGTTAAATTATAATATTTAATGGTTTTAAAGTATAAATATAATATATTTTTATCATTCTATATATTTTATTTCATTATAATTAATTTTATATTGAATTCAGATCTAAAAATATTTCACGTTTTTGCACTGTTTTTACTTTTAAAACCCATTCTCTCTTTCCGACAACGAGATTATTTTTAAATTAATTAATAAAAAAATCTGTATTTATAATTTTTAAAAGTGGACTACATATTATTAATATGTATTCCAAATTATGTAAATAGATTTATTTTATTTTTGAGCATTATGAATAATAACTTCAGTAATTTTTACTAATACAGTAAAAGAGTGAACCCGGTAAATAAGGGTAAGTATACTTTAATAAAATTACCCTAAAACTTGCCATAATATTATTGGATGAGTTTTTTTCTACTTAAATAATCCTTGTGTTGAAATTTTATCCTTTTGAATCCACTTAGATGATATTAATACATTTAATTTATTTTATTTGAAGAATCGTTAAATATTTCTCACTGAAATTTTAATAACTAAATAATTTTTTATATAAGGATATACAAATGATAATTTCAATTATAAATAATTATTTGAAATATAAATTTTTTTCATTCATCATGTTAATTTATTTTTAATTTTTAGGAAATAAATAATTACCCTAATTGATTATACATTAATGATGAAGAAATTATTTAGTTGATGAAAAAGAAATTATATTTTTTTTTAAATAATAATCCTAATTAAAATATCCTAAAACTTGACCAAATATTATTGGTAAATTATATCTATACCATAATCATCCAAGTGTAGAGTTAAGAACAATTTAGAGCCTTATATATGGGATTATGACACTTATATTATTTTATTTAAAGTGATGTTAAAGTTGTCACCTTCATAATTTAATAAGTATATCATTTTAAATATTAGATTTTCCATAATATAAATTCGACTAAAAGTATTATTATAAAATTTAGAATATTTATATTAATATTAGTATTTTAACATTAATTTTTATTCAAAAAAAAAGAATATTAAATAATTACATAAAACTATTTTAGTAATTATTTTGTTAAGAGAAATATAAAATAAATATTATAAAAAATATTAAAGTAAATATAATTTGGGCTAAATAACAAGACTAATTAATTTTATAGATGAAATTTATCTTCTAGTAATATAATCAAATTGTTTGTTAGAAGTTAACTTGTTGTATTAATATTTTTACCAATCAATGAATTGAATTGTGTCAAAATTGATACTATTGATTGTTTACCAAAATAATGTATTATTAAATTTCTTAAAAATCATTACAAAATTTTCAAAAATATATAATTATTATTATATGGTATAAAATAATCTTATGTAATTATTTATGGTCTATTTTACATCAAATAATTAAATAAATAACCCACTTAATATTGAATTATTTGTTACCCAAGTTAAAAATTAAATAGAATAATTAAGTGTTAATTTAAAATATATGGTTTAAATTGATATAAATACTTTTCCAAAATTTATGGGTTCATTAGATTACAACCCTATCTCATATAATATTCTAAATTTTGACATTTTATAGTTTTTTCGATAGGGTTTCATTTAATTATAAATTATTATTTATGGAGTTTCCAAAAGTGCCCCCACCTCAATTATAAAAAGGAACCTCCTCCCTCACCTATTGACTTCAATTTGACCCTTAAAGCATGGAAAAACCCAACCTTGTTTCCTTATAAAATTCCTTATCTACATTATATAGGTTCTTTTCATCTTCAAAGACCAACTCTAGTCCTCTTAGAAGAGATTTATTGGGAGCACCTCACGGAAGAGGTAATCTCTTTTAACTATTATTTCAAACTTCTTTATTCTTATAATTCCTCTTAATTAGTTGTTTCATTATAAATTAATAACATCATTATAAATAATATAATTATATTTTCTTATAATTATTAAAAAACTATATTCCACTTTCTATCCATCCTACAAAAAACAAAATCACCACGGGTGCGTACGTACGACTTACCGTCTCAACACTATGGTGTAATATGTTTTTCACTACCACCTTATTTGGATGAGTATAAATATGGAAAAAATAAATATATGTTATTATTATAACATGATACTAATTATGAAATATTATACACTATCCACTTAAATACCATTCAACAATTATGGGAATGATATCGTTGCTCGTGTGTACGTACGACCTACCGTCTCCATGATGTGCGATACGATCCGTTCTACATGATCATCATTAAACCATGACTATATAAATTAATATAATGAATAAATATGATATATATGTTATATTAATATAATTATTGAAATTATATAACTATAACCTAAGAAGTGGAACATGAACATTTCTGAAAAAACATTAATAACAACATAAAACAGTTAATATTCGAATAACAAGTGAAAATGAAATGTTACTAACAAAAGGATGATAATATAATCATATGATATCATATAAATGAATATGATTCTGGAATAAGTCAATAACAGTGTTTAAATCATTATACATGAGGTTCTGATACATACGAAGGATATCATACTGAATGTAAGGGATAATTTTTGAAATCTCATTATTATGTGAGATTGTTTAAGAGTAAGTATTTACTAGGTTATATTTATCATCGATGTCCACATTTCCTAAGTATGTAATATTAATTCTATTCTTATACAATGTTTTAAATTTAATTTTACCCTATGGAAAATTTTTATTAAATGGTATGAAATGAATCTTTTTTCGTTATTCGACATGAGGAACTTTTTGACTTTTCCAGCAAAAGTACAAGGAGAATGTCTTTTAACTTATAAGGAAAGATCATATTTTTACATCTCCATAATGCCTTATTATTCTGAATATTACTTTACATTATTTCAATTTTATTTTCAAATAAATTGTTTTCTTTTAAAATTGTAATGCATTTTGAGAAAAGAAACCGTTTTTTATAAAGGAAATATATTTTCCTCAATAATTAATTTCAAGTATTTTTAAAAAAATTATTTTCCATCTAATATGACACTATTTAAAAAATGGTTATGTTTCTATTGTTATTAATAATATGATTTTATTGTGTTTATGATAAAATTATATTTATGAAATCCATTTATTTTACACGGATTATGTTATTAAGGAATTATGTTTAAGAAACACATTTTATTACTTGGGTTATTCTATGGTGAGTGATTTATGTTTTTGTGGGACACATAATAATTATTTCATTATGAGATGGGTGAGACCTATATCTGCCTCCAATTTAATGGGTAAAGATTTATATCTCACTACATATACATGATGGTAATGAAAAATAAATCTAGCTCAGTAATACATGGTTGGAATGACAAGTGAACCTGGTTCATTAATAGACTTTGTCCACTTTAATGGTATTTACTACAAGCCTAGAATAATATGAAATGATTTTTAATGCTTATGTGTATGTCAAAAAACTTCATGTCTTATGTTAGGACTTTTTGGATTGTGACCATTAATTCTTATAAACTTTTATACCATGGTCTGATATCACGATATTTTATATGAAGGATAAGACTTTCAAATGGTATGTTCTTATTTCATATGATTATGATATGGTTGATATTTCCATTGTTTACCCTTATTGATAATTTGAGATCACACTTTAATATGTTTCTTTTCCCTATGACATAAATAAGGGTATTAAGTAAGATATGTCAAAAATGAGTCTAGATATGAAGAAATAAAGAGGGGATGGTGTAGATGTATTATGAACCAGTTGATTATGTTTCCCTGTTTCTAAAGACACTATGCCTATATGGTAATATCATGGAATTATTATATTTTTAATTAACATACTTCAATTTGGATGTAATATCAATGTATGTGAACTATGGGTTGTCATAGTTGGTATCAAAGGAAAGGTATAACTAACCTTTGGAAACAAGAATGATAAAGCCTTAGTAATAACCCTAAGGATTTGTCTAAGAATATTTTATAATACTACTATTTTAGAAATGACCATGAATAACCTAGGATAAAACCTAAAGTTTCTTAAATTGAAATTTTATTATTTATTATGTGGTTTTCCCATTATGATTAGTTTTTCTCACACTCTACTACTTGGTTTTAGTCAATGGATGGAACCTAAAGGACCCGTGTTAATTATGAATGTGATGTGAATTGTAATGATTGCCCTCCTGAGAAACTAAATGTTATGGGAGATGGAATGAAAAATATTTTAGCTATTCTCACATAAATTTCACAAGATATGAATAATGCATGACTTCCAAACGAGTAAAGTATGGAGAGAAATTCTCTTGAGTCCTTCTCGAGGAAGCGTCCACCTTCTTTAAGTGGGTCTTATGATCCATTAGTGGCTAAACAATGGATTAGTACCACTGAAAAGATAATTTAAGTTCTAAAATGTTCTAAACATGATATAGTCATCTAATCAGTCTATAATTTGGAAGGTGAAGCTGATAAATTGTGGAATCCTGTGAATATTATGAGACAAATAGATGAAATTGAGTCTATAGAATGGGACGAGTTCAAAAAATTATTTTTCAATAATTAATTTCCTCATATTCTTTGAACAAAGATGCGGATGGAGTTTATTAAAATTAAGAAAATGCATGATGAATCCATTGGTAGAAATGAAAATAATTTATAATACTTTCAAGTTAGTCTTCTAGAATTTTTTTTCAACATGAGAGTAAAATTGATTGATTATTTAGTTGATTAAAACCAAGTATCCAAAGGGCATTAAACATAAGGGACTTTAATAGCTATGTTGAAATCATTCGATGTGATCTCAAGGTTGAGATGGATATTGGAGTAACCAATCAGCCATATGGGTTTGATAAGAAGAGAAGAATGGAATTCAAATGAAAATATAAAGATCACACAGAAAAGAAGATAATTTTTCACTTATGCTCAATGTGTGGAAAAAAATATGGAGGAAATTTTCTTAAAGGAACTAATTAATGTTTTATGTGTGGAAAAGAAGGTCATCGGGCAGTTTAATGCTGATGTGATGGGAAAAAGATGTCTAATGATGAGAATAGAGAAAATGATACATAAAATACACCATCTATACTTAAATTATACAAGTGAAAGGAAATGGGGAATTATGATAATCAATTACCTAATCTAAGTAATATTGATGATGATCGATGTCAGCAAACTCTTAAGGCTAAATAAAAAAGGAAAGTCACATTCAATCACTATCGGCAATGTGGAGTACAATAATGAAGTGGTAAAAGGTACACTTACCATCCAGTCTAAAGTAGACAATGTTTTATTTGATTCTGGATCCACCCACTCTTTTATTTATGAATAATTTTCTAAGGGTATCACCATATTCACTCAATAATTAGATGTTGAGTTAGTTGTGCCAACTCTTAATGGCACAACAGTGACTTCAAAAGTTCATAATTCTTCTCCAGTTGAAGTTTGTGGGAAAATGATTCTTGAAAATCTTGTGATCCTTCGTATAATGGAATTTTATTTGATTCTTGGCATGAATAGGATTTATCTATATGATTATCATATCAATTTCCAAGGAAGGAAAGTCAAATTTCATGTTATAAAATCAATATATGATCATCTATCGATGAAAGGATGAATATAACCATACAATATAAATTTCTTCCAACTTATGGGTCTTGATTTCTATAAATGAAGGTTATTTATCCCAAATTTTTGGGGAGAAACTAAGGATTAAGAATACACCCATTGTATTGGTGTTTGATGATGTCTTTTTGGAAGAATTTCTAGGTCTTCCACCAAATCATGAAGTTGATTTTACAATAGAACTCATATCATGCTCTATGCCTATTTCAAATACACCTTATAAAATGACCCTATTTGAGTTATAGGAATTGAATAAGAACCTCCAAGATAATCTTGATAAGGGATTCATACGCCCTAGTGAATCACCTTGGGGAGAACCTACTCTATTTGTTAAGAAGAACGGTGAATCAATGAGACTCTACATTGATTTTCAAGAACATAACAAGACCAATATCAAGAAAAAATATACCCTTCCCCACAATGTTGAATTATTCGACCAACTACGTAGAGCTCAATACTTTTCCAAGATTGATCTTCATTCAATATATCATCAATTAATGTTTAAGAAGAAGGATACACCAATGAAGACATTTTTTTAAGGTATGGACACTATGAATTTATAGTGATTCCTTTGGTCTTACTAATTCCACCACTATCTTCATGGATCTAATTAATATAGTATTTAGATACTATCTTGATCATTTTTTGATAGTAATTATAGAATATATTCTTGTCTATTAGAAGATCAAGGAAGAACATGAAGACCACTTGATAATTGTAATGAAGACCATGAGAAAGGAGAATATTTATGAAAGATTTACAAAGTGTAAATTTTGTCTTCAGAAAGTTTCATTTTTGGGTCACATAATATCAAGAGGTGGGATATTTGTGGATCCATCAAAAAAAGAAGTTGTTTAAAGTTGGATAAGATAAAAAAATTGAGATCCAAAGTTTTCTTGGATTGGATGGATATTATCAACGTTTTGTGAAATATTTTTCACTATTATCTAATCCACTCACCAAGTTGTCTCAAAAAGGAGTTGAGTTAATATAGATGGAATAATTTGAAGAGAATTTCATAGAGCTAAAAATAATGTTAGCCAGTACACCTGTACTCACACAACCTTATAGTAGAGAAAGGTTTTTGATCTACTGTGATGTATCCAAGAATGGGTTGGGATGCGTTCTCATGAAAAATGATGTGGTGGTATCTTATGCAACACGGAAATTGAAAATCCATGATCAAAATTACCCAACTCTTTATTTTAAGTTATCTATGGTAATCATTGAATTAATGATATGAATGAATTATCTTTATAGTAAAAGGTGTGATATTTATACTGACCATAAAAGATTAAAGTATATTTTTGCACAAAAGTAGATGAATATACACCAAATAAGATGTTTGGATTTGATTAAACATTACGAACTCTCAATACATTACCACCCCGGTAAAGCAAAAACAGTGATATATTCTTTGAGTTGACAAGGCAATACTATCTCATCCATGATGAGGATCACAAAAGGTCCAATATTTATTGATTTTCAAAGGATGAATCTTGAAATTTTAAAGGAAGGGGAGAAATATTAACTTTCTCAAATAAATGTTCAGCCATGTATTCAAGTGAAGATTAAGGAGGTGTAGAAGAAAGATATAGAGATACAAAAGAAGGTGAGAAATGTTACTAGATTCAAACTTGATTGTGATGGGGAAATACTTTTCAGGTATCTGGTTTTTATTACTTATATTTCAAAATTAAATAAGGATCTATTATATGAGGCTCATAGTTCTTCATTATCTATTTACCCTTGAAGCACAATGAAGTAAAGGTACCTGAAAGAGTGTTTATAGTGGGATAGAATGGAAATTGAATTTTCCAAATATGTCTCTTGATGCTTGGTTTGAAAAAAAATTAGGGCTAAGAGTTAGAAGTCTATGGGGATGTTACAACCACTACTCATATTAGAATGGAAATGGGAAACCAACACCATGGAATTTTTCATCAGACATCCCAGAACATCAAAAGGCAATAATGATATCTGGGTTATAGTTGATCACCTTAAGATGTTGTCACACTTTATTTCTATTATAGAGGAATTATATCTTGATCATATTTCCATGATATATGTAAAGAAAGTGGTAAGATTTCATGTAATACCACTTTCTATTATATCTGATCGGGATCCGAGGTTTACCTCAATGTTCTGGAGAAGTCTTTAGCATGCTCTGGATATAAAAATAAGTTTTATCACTGCTTTTTATCCTCATAAAATGGTCAATATGAGAGTAAAATTCAAACTATGGAAGACATGTTGAGAGCTCTCTCTATGGATTTTAATTTTTATTGGGATTAACACATACCTTTAGTGGGATTTTCATACAAAAATTGCTTTCAATCTAGTATTCAGATAGATACTTATGAAGACCTCTATGGAAATAAGTGTATAACTCCAACATGTTGGTATGAATTTGGGGAACGGAAGCTGTTGGGACCTGATCTTGTTGATGAAATTGCAGAAAAAGTCAGATATATTCAATAACACAAAAGAGAATCTTAGAGTCATCAAAAAAATTATGCTGAAAAATGAAGAAAGGATCTAGATTTTAAAGTGGGTGATAGGTTTTTTCTAATAATATCTCCCTATAAGAGAGTAATTAAATTAGGAAAAAGGGCAAGATGAGCCCTAGTTATATCAATCCTTTTGAAATTCTTGATCATGTTGGGAAGGTAGATTAATGATTGGCACTTCCACCAAATATATCTCAAGTTCATAATGTGTTCCATGTATCTCTTCTGAGAAAGTACATACCTAATCATTCATATGTACTAAACTCAAAAGTCATACCCCTGAAGAAATATCTTTTTTTATAAATAACAATCGATAGAGATTCTAAATCGTAGTGAAAATGTTCTACGAACCAAGAAAACTCACTAGGTTAAAGTTTTATAGAAGAAGCACTAATTTGAGAAATATATGTGTGAAATATAGGATATTATGGGGGAGATTTATCCTCATAAGTTTGTTTTCAAGTGATAAATTTAGATGGAAAATTTCATTTTAAGGGGGTAGAATGTAACGCCCAGATTTTCTTATGAAATATTTTTTAAAAAATAATTTTAATTTTTCAGTAGCTTGCATTTCATGTAAATGAGTTAAAAAAATCAAGAGATTCCCATATTATAAAATTACGACTATATCCTAGATTTTAGGTTATCTTAAATTAGTATAACTAACTTATGAAAATGAATTGTGAAATCATTGGCTACCAATTATTTATGAATAATATAAATCAATTAGATATTTGTATTTTTTATAGAATTACTATTGGTAACTAAATTAATGATATATATATATGTTATATACTTAATAAAATATTTTTTATATCCATCCAATGGATATTTTAGTCATAGGTTATGAATAAACCCTATTTTATGTATAAAAACCTTTATTTTTTAAAGGGAAATTTTACACCTTTGAGTAGAGAACCTATTTTAAATTAAGATTTTGACATACTAATATTTTTTATATGAATATATAAAAATTTTATTTATAATAAGGATATAAAAATTTACTTTGGATTAATTTTAAATATTTTGTTTGACAACTTTCAAGTTTTGATGAATAGTAAAAATACACTAGATTTTATGAAAACAACGTTTTCTATCGAAATAAATTATACCATTAAATTATAATATTAAATTATTTTAAAGTATAAATAGATCATATTTTTATCATTTAAAATAATTTATGTCATTATCATTAATTTTACATTGAATTAGTGTGTAAAAACATTTCAATATTTTTCAATGTTTTGGATTTTAAAACATGTTCTCTCTTTATGAGAACGAGATTAATTTTAAATTAATTATTGAAAATTATATGATTTTAAATTTGAAAAATGGACTCTATATTGGGAATATTTACTTCCAAATTATGTAAATTGATTTATTTTATTTTTGGGCATTATGAATAGTAACTTTGGTAATTTTTACTAATACAGTAAAATGATAAACCAAGTAATTAATGGTAAGAATACTATTATAAAATTACCCTAACACTTTTTTTAATATAATTAAATGTGTTTTTTTACATAAATCATTCTTGTGTCTAAATGGAATCCATTTGAATCCACTTGGATGAGATTATGACATTTAATTTATTTTATTTAAAGAAATGTTAAATATGTCTCACTCAAATTTTAATAACTAAATAATTTTTAATATAAGTTTATACTAAAGATAATTTAAATTATAAATACTCATTTAAAAATTAAAATTTTTTCCTTTATCATGGTAATTTATTCTTAATTTTTAGAAAATAAATATTTACCTTAATAACTTATAAATTAATGATGGAGAAATTAGTTAATTGATGAGAAATCAATAATATAGTTTTTATTAAAATAATAATACCAATTAAAAGATCTAAAAACATGAAAAAATCTTATTGGTTTAGTATATATCGACCATAATCATCCAAGGATCTAGTTATGTACCGTTTAAAGCCTTATAGGATTGATTATGACACTTTTGTAATTTTATTTAAAGTGATATAAAAGTTGTCTCCTTCATAATTCAATATGTATAATATTTAAAATATTATATTTTGCAAAATATAAATTCAACATAAAGTATTATTCTAAAATCTAGTAGATTTATCATAATCATAGATTTTTATTTTTAATTTTTATTCAACAAATAACCATATTAAAAAATTACACAAATCTTTTTGTGGAAATTATTTTATTAAGAGAAATATCAAATAAATGTTTTTAAAAATATTACATTAAATATAATCTGGGATATCTAACATGTATAATTTATTTTTTAGATTACCGTGACCTCCTAGGAATATAATAAAATTATATTTTTTGAATTTATCTTGTTATATTAGGATTTTTAAAAATCAATGAATTGAATAGTGGCAAAATTGATACTATTGATTATTCATGAAAATAATGTTATATTAAATTATTTAAAAATAGTTAAACATTTTAAAAAATATATAATAATTATTATATGGTATAATATGATCTGATATATTTATTTATAGTCTAATATACATCAAATAAGTAAATAATTCACCCTTTTAATATTGAATTATTTGTTACCCTAGTTAGAACTTAAATAGAAAAACTAAGTGTTAATTAAAATATATGGTTTAAATTGATATAAATACTTATCAAAAATTTATTGGTTGATGATATTAAAACCTTATCTAATCGCATCATATAAATTGTGTCATTTTGGATGTTATTTTGGTAGGTTTTGATTTTGTAATAAATTATTATTTATAGAGTTTCCAAAAGTGCCCCTACCTCAATTTTAAAATGGCACCTCCTCCCTCACCTCTTAACTTCACTTTGAAGATTCATGCTTGGAGAAAAACTAACCATTTATTTCTCAACATCCCTATTTACATTATATAGTTTCTGGTCATCTTCAAAGACCAACTCTAGTTCTCTAAGAAGATATTTAGAGGAAGCACGTTGAGGAAAAGGTAATCTCTTTTACTGATTATTTCACACTCTATTATTCTTCTAATTCATCTTCATTAGTTGTTTCATTATAAAGTAATAACATAAATATAAATCAAAAACTAATATGTTATTATAATTATTAAACAACTATATTCCACCTTCTATCCATCCAGCAAAAAATGAAATCTCCACGCGTGCGTACGTACGGCTTACCATATCCACGCCGCGGTGTAATCTATTTTTCACCACCACCTTAATTGGATGGGTATAATGATGGAAATAATAACTATATATTATTATTATAACATTATACTGATTATAAAATATTATACACCTTCTACTTCATTACCATTCAATAATCAGGGGAATGATATCATCGCTCATGCGTATGTAGGCCTACCGTATCCACAATGAGATGTGATTCATTCTACATGATATTCATTAAAAAATTATTATATACATGAATATAATGAATAAATATGATATATATTATAATAATATCATTATGTAAATTATATAACTATATCCTAATAAATGGAACATGAACTTATCTGACGTAACTTACATAAGAACATGAAGCAGTTAATATCCGAATAACGAGTGACAATGAAATGTAACTAACAAATGGATGATAATATGATCATATATGATGTCATATAAATTACTATGATTCTAGAATAAGTCAATAACATTATTTAAATCAATATAAAGGAGTTTTAAATACATACTTAGGATATTATACCAAAGGTAAAGGAGAATTTTTCAATCTCATTATTATTCAAAATTGTTTATACATAAGTTTTTAAGGGGTTATATTTATCATCAACATATATGTTTACTTTTTATGTTATGTTATTTTTATATTTCTATAATTTTTAAAGTTAATTTTACCCTATGGATAGTTTTTATTAAATGGTATGAAAGGATTCCTTTTTCATTATTCGATACGAGGGACTTTTTTTCTGACAAAAGTATGAGGATAATGTTTTTTTAACTTATACGACATGATCGGATTTTTAAATATTCATAACACATTATTTCCATCAAGATTCATTAAAATGATTCCATTTTTATTTTAATTTTTTTTTGATTTTAAAATTGAGAGGCATTTTGAAAAAAGAAAACGTTTTTAAGAAGAAATGATATTTTCCTCAAAAATTAATTTCAAGTGTTTTTATCAAAAATATTTTCCATATAAGATAATACTATTTAAATAAGGTTATTTTTCTAATAATATTAATACTAATATTTTATTGTGTTTATTATGGAATTCTATTTAGGAATTCCAATTGTTTTATATGGATTATATTATGATGGAATGATGTTAAGAAAACTATTTTTTTCCTTGGGTTATTCTATGATGAATGATTTATGTTTTTATGTAACACATAATAATGATTTCATTATGAGATGGGTGTGACCTATATATACCTCCAATGCATTGGGTAAATATTTATATAGCATGAGACATACATTACTAGAAAGGAAAGTAAATCTGGTTGAGTAATACAGGGTTGGAACGGCAAGTAAGCTCAGTTCAGTAATGGAATTTTTCCGCTATGACGGTATTTTTAATTAGCCTTGACTTATATGAAATTATTTTCTATGATTATGTGTATTAAAAAATATGTAAGGTCTCATGTTATGAATTTTGGAATTATGACCATTAATTCTCATGAACTTTTATCTCATATAATGATATCAAAATCTTTCATATGTAGGATAAGACTTTCAAATGTTTTGTTATTATTTATTATGATTATAATATGATTGATATTTCCTTTTATTTACCCTTACTGAGAATTTGAGCTCACCCTTTCTTATGTTTATTTACCCCATGTCATGAAGAAGGGCATTAAGTAAGGTACGTTAAAAAGGATTCTAGATATGGAGAAATAAGTGGGAGATAGTGTAGATGACTGTGTAGATGTTTTATCAACTAGTTGTTATGTTTCCAAATTTCAAAAGACACCATACCCCTATAGTCCTATTAGGGAATAGTTATATTTTTAATGAATATACTTTAGTTTTGAATTAATATCATTGTATGTAAAGTATTTTTCATTATATTTTTATATAAATGTTAACATCGAATTCAACTCCCTTGAATTCTAGTTTCCTCATGTATCAATCCAATAGTACACAAAAGGAATGTAGTGCCTTCTTTAAGACATACATATCCCTTTTCAAAAGATACAGATTTCCTAAATTATCAATAATTTGAAATAATTTTTTTATTTTGGTATAATTTTATTTTATAAGGGAAACATTCATGAATTCCATCATTAAATCCATTTTGTATATTTTAAAGCCATATTTATTATGACTAACATGAATAATCAAATAGATTAAATGATTTTTACTAGTTTTAATTTTTCTTCTATATATATAACATTAATTTGAGCAAAGAAATTATATATAAACAAATATTTATTATATATTATAGTATTTTTTTCATCCATTTTAATTTTGATCAATAATTATGTCTCGATTAAATTGTGATCATTAAACCACTTCATTAACTTCTAAGTTGGATTCTTTTTTAATGGATCCAACTATTAATTAAATTCTATAACCCATAATTTATCCTTCATTGCATTATTAATTGGTTTTGGCTCCACCAATGATAATAAATATGTGTCCACATGACTGAACAATTTATGATTTTGTGTTATAAAAGAATTTTCTACAATAATAATTGACTTATTATTCTATGAGATTCTTTTACACCTTTAGGCTAATGGTTTTATTTTTTTTGAATTTATTTATTCCTCAAATTCATCCTTTTTATTTTCAGTATAATATTTAATTTAAGAATATTAAAAATATTAATCATTTACATCCTCTTAGACAAATATATATCCCAGTTATAAGTTTTATTATTTTATTTAAGATTTATCTTTAGCAATGTTAACATTTTCATTCAATAATATTTTCAAGACACTTTTTGAAAAACATATTAGAATTATATTAGGTAAAAAATATAATTGAAAATTCATGCACAACCTCATTATATTTTCTTATATTTCATTTATTATTAACTATATAAAATTGAAATTCAAGTACTATAATTAACATTAAAGTAAAATTAATTTCATAACCTATCTTATATAGTATTTTCTTCTCCAACAGACAAAAAAAACTACAATTTTGAGTATAATGTTTTACTTTTACACCACTTTAAAAATATCTCATAAGATACCACACTCGAAGAGTTGTATTTTCTATATATAGTTCACCAATAAGTTTTTCATATCTAAGAAATTACTTTCCTAAAATCTTCTTCAATATGAGTCATCATGTTTAATAATAATATTTTCTTAGTACTTATTAACATCAATAGAGTTTCAATCTATAATATTTTTTTATGAATTTTAATCACCCCCAATATCATTTTTATCTCACCTCTAAATCCCCTTTATGTACTCCATAACTTCACTCTTAGTTTCCATAACCATGATATATCTCATCCTAAAACAATGAACTTCAATCAAGATGAACTATTTTTTTTCCTATTGTTCCAACATGTCATATATAACCACCCAAATTGTTTTAAACCAAATCAATAAATTGCATTTCTATCCTTTTATTTTACCTATATGATTTTAAACTATCAACCATTTTAAGAATAAATTACTAATCTTTTAATAATAGTATTTTAGATTATGAATTTTTATTACCCATTATGAATTTATATCTATTACTTAATTAGTTGAAGAATATTTATAAGGAAATTATTTTATACTATGTTCTCCACATACACCATGAGAAAAAATAACTTTCATTGGTGTTCATATATAAAAGATTATAATTTTTCTTCTATAAATTTATTAAAAAATTTACAACATTACCTTTGATTAAGAATCCATCCAGATTGAATGATAATTTTATTCATATGTTTGTTATCTTTCTTTCACTCAAGATGTTATATAAAATTAATTATATTTAGAGTATTAAATATAAAATAATCATTATCAAAAAACCTTGTATTGTCACTTCCCTTAATCGTTTTTATTGCTAAAATAAACTACTCCTTTAAAACAACCCTTTAGATTTTCTAAAAGGTACATATTTTTTATCTCATTAAATGAATTCCAAAATTTATGTATCTGTATTTTTTAATTCAATTTAACTATTATAAAGAACTCAAAAAAGATAATATTTTCTTTTTTCTTTTTTTCCATCCATTCAACTTTGAATTGAGTTATGGCCAAAGGGGGTTTCACTTTAATAATTTTAGTATATGCAATGATGAAATATTTTAATTTTCTACACCAATTTAATAATTTGTTTCTAAATATTAATGAATTAATTTAATTACTTTCCACGTAGCTTAAAAAACTAATAGTGTTTTTTATCCTAAATTTCATGCAATCACAATAATTATAACCAATATTAGATAAAAGAGTGTAATATTAATTTTTAAAAGTACTTCTCATTGATAATGGGTATATTATCATTCTCTATTATTGACTCCATAGTATTTTAAATCATACATAACAACATTCCTCTTCACAATTGGGTATATAGTAAAGAATTTTTTTTAATAGATGGTACTTCATTATATGTGATATTTTGGAACATTAAATCAATATGTTTTCTATCTATGAATAGATAATAGGTTTAATCATGATACTTTTATTATTTAATTTTATCTCAATACATTTTCATTCCTTTTTACTTAATAATTGTTTTTTAGGTTCTAGTTCATCATCCTTAAAAATAAATTCCATAATTTATCAGGCAATTAAATATTTTTTCATTCATAAACTTATCCAAAATACTCATTCCTAATGTATTATAATAAAGTGAAATTTTATTCATTTTTCCAAAAATCGTATAACACTCTTGAAATAATAATATAGGGGGACTATAAATAAATCAGATAAAAACCACCAAATAAATCATTAAAAATAGGACAAAAACCCCAAGACTGAAAGATTCTATAAGAAAAAAGATAAGATAAAAAACAAAAACAAATTAATATATCCACTATGTCCATTTTAAACAAGAAAGAAATTGAGCCAATTGAGATATAGAAACTACAACCCATATAATAGAACAATATCTTAGAAGTGTGCACATCCCTAAAAGTAATTGAACACTGTAATTGAGAAACAACTTATAGTGATAATCAAACTTGGATAGAAAAATTAATAGGAACATGATTCAAACCATATTAACTCAATAGGCCACCTGTCATCCTTGTGAATCTACATCAGTTGATCCCACATTGATAGGAAGCATTAAGGTTTTAGATTCAATTATCATGTTCTATGATATTAAAATTATTGTTAATTACTTCCCCTAATTTGTTTTTCATGTATCTTATTTAATTTAGACCACATCTATCTAATGTATTTTAACACAATATTAATTGAAATATTGCACAGTACCTATCAACAGTACTCCAACATTCCTTTTATTTTATTTTTTTATATTAAACTCTTTGAGTTCATTTTCAATCTCCTCCATGATGTCCACAAGACATTTTGGACGATTTCACACATAATTTTGGAATTTATGTATTTATACTATTTCTATTATAGATTTACATGAATCTTATTTAAAAATTGTTTAACCCTATCCAATGAAAACATCATCTTCTTATTTATCTATTAAAACCCAAATATTTCATTGAAGACTTTTTACAGTAGAATATATATATTTTTTATTCTTTTCGAGGGAATATAAATAATTATTTTAATATTTAATCATACTCACCTTAACAAAAATAAATCAACCTTGTAAACCTCACATCAATATAGAAAAAAATTCCATAATTAATAAAATAAAATTGCAGTTTTCAATCAAATCATTCTTTTCAATGTTTTAATATTCTTTCCACTAGATATAGAAAGTAATTAATAATATATTTTTTTTTAATTCATTATAAATAATGTTATTTTTTCATAGATTTAAATTATATCTTCATATATTATTAACTATGAATTTATTTATGTTTAACTCATATATCATAAGAATCCAAGGTACTTTTCATAACATCAACTGAAAATACTAAGAAATTTCATTCATCTATAATTGACACCATTGGAATATACATATGATAAATATTTATATTTAATTATTTATAATCTCAATATAATATCATTATGATGTTCATGAATGTATCCAAAAAAACTCAATGATATGGTTAACATAACCATTAATGTTTTTTATTGGGTACACTTAAAATAATTAAAGTTATTATGAAATAGTTGCAACATAACCACATTCACCATATTTCAGCATTTATAGATATTGGATAACATTTTACAAAAGGATTTAGTGGAAATTTACCTCATTAAATTCATATATAGTTGAATATTTAATACTTTAGATAAGGTATTTTATGACTTTTCATATGTTTTGAGAATATTCTTATTTATTTCATTCAAGAACATCTTTATGGCATATAATATTTATATTCCATGTATTACAAGAGAGAAAAAATTGACCCTAAAACATCATAGATGTGATATCATATATGTGTTTTGGATAAAATAATTGAATCCAAAATAAAATAGAACACCATTATAATTAAGGCCATCCCCCCATATCAAAAATTAAACTTAAGATATGATAAATAACTAACCTTTGAGAGTTGATAATATTTATAACAACCATAAGTCTCTAAGATCCCTAATAGTTAGGATATTGTTTTATTAATTTTAATTATTATCAAATGAATCTTCTCCTCATACAAGAAGAAATAATTTATAACTACACAATAACAAAACTAACTCCATCACATCCAAAAATTAAATATAAATGAAATATATTAAGGATTTTACTTGGTTTACCACAATGGTCTAAATCTATTGATTATATCTTGATTATTTCTTGATTTAACTAGAGAATCACTATTTAACTATCATGAATATTTTATTTATGTTGGTTTCACTAAAAATATTAATTTTCACTCACAAATTCAACCTATCCAACCTAAACAGCAAGATTTATTTTCATATAAAATTTAAAATGAATGAAAATTACAATGAATATAAAGATAATATTAATATAAAAATCCCAAAATAAATGTTTCAATTTAACTATTACCTCCCAATCAAATGAAGATCATCAATATTGAATTAGTTCTCTAAAAAAACTCTTATAAAAACTTGATTTTTTATAGTTAATAAATATTTAATATTTTAATATATTCTAAATTGTTTTTATCATCCACTTTAAACTCCCTAATAAATTTTTAAAAACTTATCCATATTCATATTTCACTTTTCCATTCTACATTGGTTAAACAAATGATAAAAATTTAAATTTAAATTTCCCAATAAATATCATATTTTTTAATATTTGGAAGCTAAAATAAATAATGAAAAAAAAATCCAAAATTTTGTTTTTCTTGGTTTACCATGATAAAATTTTATTTTTAAAGGTTTCACACAATATATAATTACATATAATTTATTATCTATGAAAAAATATAGTCATTTTATTTTTTATAACAATATATAAACCACATCATGACATTAACCTCTTAGAAAAGTCTTGTGGTTTTCCTCTTAAATTTCAATATCTTTTATAGAACATTTCAATAAAAAACTATTCACTATGGCCTTTACCATGATGACGTAATTTTATTTTGAAAAAAACTATAAATATCTCTTAAATGAGATCAATATCTAATACTATAAAAAATTATTGAATTTCCATGTTTTCTCTATAATTAACATAATGAAATGGTTTTGTTAATCTCTCAACTTTTACAACCATACTTGAGAACCATAATAATTATATTCTCTTGAATATTTCTAACTCCAAATTTTATATTAAACCAAGATGTAAACCATGTTTTGGTTTACATATCTAATTCCATCCATGGATTTTTTAAGTATTTCCTCATTAAAAATATCTTATACTATAGTTTTCATTTTATAGAAAATGACATTGTTTATTTTCTCCCTATGGTGTCTATTTTCTTCACATGTTTATACCTCACTCCATTAGGTTATCCACAACTTATTAAATTTATTCTAACAAAATGGTAGCGTAATTGTTATGATTCATTTTTATTCATCAAGTCTTTGTTATTATATCTTCAATAATAACTTATTTTATATTTTTATATGTTTACCCCACAATACTTATAGCTTCAGGTAGTTTCATATTCCATACTAAAACATTAAATTTATATAATTACAATAAAATGTTGACTATTATTTTATATACAACTACTTTGATGAATGATGAATTAATAATTACATCATGAATAACATAGGTTTCAATACTTTAATATTATATATAATTTTATATAAGGGATGATAAACAAGTTCACTTACACTGAGTACGATACCAATTTGGTATCCTTTAAAGTATCTGAATCATCATCCTAAATATCCTTGAATACCTAAAAATAATAAATAATGCGTTCATTAAATGAATAAGATATTTTCATAAAAAGTTACAAAAATGTTAAATATTTTAAATTAGGGTTTTTTCTATATACTTAAAAACCCTAGTTGTAATACATGTATAATTTTTTACATATAAATACATCATTATATAATTTTAGGTAAAGTATTATCTTTATATTTTTATATTAATTAATGATTGAAGAAATTTTCTTAAAGAAGGATATAATATAATATCATAATTAAATTCAGATAAATCATTCAAATATTTAACCATAATAAATATATAAGTGTTCAAGTAAAATTAATGTTTTTAATTGGATATAAGATGATGTATCCTGTACAGAATGTTCCTTGTTAAGTCTACTAATTTTCTAAAAATATAAACAATATAAATGATTTTTTTGTATCATAAAACCCATTATTTTGAAGGAAAATGATTTAGAATATGTAAATGAATCATTATTTTATAATTTATGTAAATTAATGAATTTTACTTTATTATGTTTTTTGTATTTAAAAACTGAGAGTTAAATAATAAATAAGACTTAAAGAGTTAATAAAATGATTTTTCCTTAATAAATGTCCTATTTAAAAAATCATGTTGTGATAATATATTAAATTTAAAGTGGTTAGTGATTACCTACAAAGAATGATATTATTTTTTAGATAGTATCTTTCCATGCATTATGTATATAATCACATGAGTATATAATATAAAAATTTATTAATAAATTCATTTTTATACTTAATTAAAATATTTCATAAGTTTCCCAAATACTAGTGTTAATAAATCTATCCTATATATAAACATCCATACTATGATACACTTATTAAAAAAACAATGAAAATGATATAATAATGTTTTTATTGACTAATGATAATCAATTTTTATTTCCTAATAAATATTGGATTTCTCTTCAAGAATGAAAGTTATTCCTATTGAGTGAATAAGTTTTCTTTATGAATTTCCATTACTCTTTGTTTTGAAAATCACAAACATTATATATAAAGGAAAATAATTTTTTTCCCTAAGAATTATCCTAATAAGGAAAAATTTCCTTCCTCAAAAAACTTTTGTCCTTACAAACATTTTCATTGTTAATTTCAAAGTTTCTCTAAATATAACTCTTTTTATTCCTATATGTTAACATTTGGTTTCATATATAAAACATCAAAATCCTATAAATCTTGGGTTATATAGTATTTTGTTTTCTGACTCTAAATTCTATGAAATTCAGACTCAAAATTCTCTAAAATTCAGACTCCGAATTCTCTGAAATTCAAACTCCAAATTCTCTGAAATTCAGACTCTGAATTATCTAAAATTTAGACATTGAATTATATAAAATTCAGTCTCTTAATTATATGATATCCACACTCTGAATTCTCTGAAATTAAGACTCTAAAATCTCTAAAATTCAAGCTCCGAATTTTTTGAAATTCAGACTCCAAATTCTCTGAAATTTAGACTCCAAATTCCTTGAAATGCAAACTCCGAATGGACTAAAATTCAGACTCTAAATTCCATAGAATTTAGACTTCGAATTCCTTATAATTCAGACTCTTAATTCCTAAGAATTCAGACACCGAATTCCTCATAGTTCAAACTCCGAATTCCGAAGAATTTAGACTCCTAATTCATTAGAATTCAGATTTCGAAATCTATAGAACTCATGTTCTGAATTCCTTGATTAACAGAATCCGAATATTCAAGATTTATAATCTCCAAGTGTTTATTTGGTCAGACTGTGAACATTATTTTTTCTTTGACTCTAAAAAATATATTTTCTTAAGAAACCTTATTTTTCTTACACTTGTTATAGTTATGAAATGATGCAGTATATTCAGTTTCTAACTAACCAGGGTTTGAGTGACACGTGTATAAGCCCTTCTGAGATTCAAGGGAAAATATGACCATTGGAGGAGGGAGTCGACCGTTAGATAAGTTCCTATAAATAATAGCTCATTTGAATGAGGTTAACATTGAGAGGAACACTATTTATCACTCTAGATATTTCATGCTATTGAAGTGATTTCTAGAGAGAGAAACTATCATGCCTTATGCGTACTGAACATCTTGTTCAGCTTGCTTCATGGAACTCCAATTGTTTCTATGTACAATCAAGGACTTCTGGGTATATGAAGAAAGAGGTGATGACTACCTTAAAGTTAGAGGACTTCCATGGATATGAATAAAATAAATCCTATGCATAACAAACATGTCTTACGTAACTGAGCTTATAAAGGAAGACGAATCAGTTGACACCAGAAACGATGATACTACTAAAATATTATTGGAAAAGCTATATTAAAAGAATATATATGATATAATATTAATGTATATAGTTATTGTATAATTTAATAAAAATGATTTAAATATTATACAGAAGGTTAATGTGCCCTATACCAAGGAAAAGTACAAGGTAAGGGTTAATTTTACAATCTCTTTGTTACCTGAGGTTGTTTTTACATAAGTATCTACTAGGACCTCTTTGTCATCCACATCTGTGTTTTATTAAAAATGTAATTCAATTCTTTTACTATTTACTATACTGTGGTTTAAAGTCATTTATACCCTTATTTGACCACATATGTTTTGAAAGGAACGTTTCCTTCGTTTTCCAAACAAGGTACTTTATAACCTTCTCGAAAAAATTAAGGTAATAATGTATTTTTTTAACTTATATGATGGGTACATATATTTTCCACCATTATAACAAAGTCGAATATTCCTGTAAAATATTATAATAATATTTTCAAAATAAATGTTTTCTTTTATAATTATATGACTTTTAAATGATTTCAAAATAGAAAGTGATATTTCTCTACAAAAAGTTTTGATTTCATATATATCAACATCCTTTGATAGATTGTAAGTTTGTTTGAAGTTGATTTATTATGTTACAAATCTCCCATATTATATTGATGGTTTTGTGATATGTTTGACTGTGGATGTGTTATTTTTACACCATTCACGGTTTATGGATAAATCATTGATATTTCTTAAGATAGTTTTAATACGAATGTTCATGTTATGTCTAAACCTTTTCATATGAGGAATGAATTGGACTTAGTAAGTGATGGGTGGAGCCCTATATAGATCCTCGATGCATCGGTAGGTCTCATGACACAAACTAGTGTCTTGGAAGAAGGCCTTGACCAAATCTTATTTGTAGTCTCGGCACAAGGCCTTGACTATGTGGTTATGAAGTCTGGCATTATGCATTCCATCATTATGAAAGTGGAAATTGATATTTCGTGTGATTATTCCACTAGTAGAATATCCATGTGAATAATTAAATGAAATTATATGATTTTATCTTTTCCATATTATGCTGAAGTTTATGTTTAAAAGGATTTTTTCAGTCTTATACATTTCCTTAAATGTTTATGCTTATTTATGAAATTTTCCACTAAATTGTTATTCTTACTGGGCATCTAAGCTCACCCCTTTGTATGTTTTATTTTTCCAAGGATGTGAAGAATTATTTTATGGTTAACTTTCTGGGATAGGATAAATAAATATGTGTGTTCAAAAGGTGACAAAATGTTTTTGACATTTTTATTTCATTATGTAATGTAAAACTTATGAATGTATCTAATATTTCCAAGGATACTAAATTGATCGAAATTTTGGGCCATGAATACTTGTATCATGGAAATGTTATGTAATAATGAACTGAATCTAGGTAACTGGGGTCAGGGCATTATAGTTGGTATCAGAAGAAGTTTATTACAAACCTTGGAAACTAGATTTAGAAAAATCTGATTTGTGAACACTACCCCAAGATAGATATTGAGGATTAGTGTAGAAGAACATCATAGAATTTTGGTACTGTAGAAATTTTGTGAGTTTTCCAAACAATACATCCCTATCTGGATTCAAGCAGGTAGAGGTGGCTCTGAAACAGATGTACCTAAGGGTAAAACTCGAAAACGCCACTTTGAGATAGACTCAAATGAGAACTGGTGCACGACAACGAGACTTTCTCTACTCTTGGTTACGACACTCCCATGGGATATGATTAAAATAATTCGCATTTTCTTTACAAACCATTATGAAGGATTTATGAGTATATAATTCCTCAAAGAAAACATTTTTATGATTATGGATTTTATCCATAAACTGTTCAATTTATGTTAACTGTTTTACAATTTTGGAATTATGTATTTCGATTCATAAAATAATTTAGTGTATACCATTGTTTTGAATTGGCTCGTAGTGGAAGGAATGAAAACTGTGTCAACCCACGTAATCCATGCATGGATTTCCCTCCTACTCAAGATTATAGTGGAGTTGGTGATGCAACTAGGGCCGATCAGATTATCACGATACTGTGAAAACTCACTTAGGTTATGAATAATAAACTTACTTGTATGGAACACCCTGATCCACAATGCGGACCACCAACATTCAAGTGGAGTAAAAATATATTAGTAGCTGAGCAATGGTTAAATTACTTAGAGAAAGTATTCCATGCATTGGGGATTAGCGAAAGGGAAAAAGTTGTCATAGTAGTTTATCGGCTCATGGGATATGCCGATCAATGGTGGTCATTAATCCAAAAAACAAAGTAAGATGAAGAAGTATCAAACATGGAATGTGGGGAGTTTAACTAAATTTTCATAGAAAAATACTTTCCTCGTGACCATTCAGCGGATATGGAATGACAATTTCTGAGTCTAAGGGAAAAGGAGGAAGAGAATGTCGCAAAGTATGAGGAAAACTTTATGAGGTTAGAAAGACATGCAGAAGATTGTATACGTATCCCAAGGAGTAATATTGATCAATTATTTGATAGTTTAAAGCCATTTCTTCATTGAGAATTAGTCTCACAATCCTTCTCATCGTACTAAGATATTGTAACATGTGCTATCAAGACAGAAAAGGAATTCTCCAAGTCTTACGACTTCAATGAAAAGCAAGAGAAGAAGATATCTGCTGAACACTTTGGAAATGGAAATAAGGGGAATAAGGGAAAAGTTGAATATCCATCCTACGGTAAATATGGGAAGAAACACCCTGGCACTTGCCAGAAGGGAATGAGAGTCTGTTACATGTGTGGCGAAAAAGGACAACAAGCTCATGATTTCAAGGGGAAGAAAGAGGTTGTCAATGTTGAATGATACAATTTTAGAGAAAAGGGGAATTATGAAAATGGATGTCCTAATCACCAATGAAACTTTTTCTAGAAAAGGACAAGGGAGCAAGAACAAGCTTATGTGATCACTACTACTCAGGTTGAAGCTCCAAAAGATGTGGTGGTAGGTAATTTTATGGTTTCCTCAAGTTTAGCTAATGCTTTATTTTATTTGGGATCATCACATTGTTTCATATCTTCCTAGTTTGCTATGAAAATTATATATTTTCAATTTGACTTAACAAGGGAGTTGTCAGTCAAAAATCCTAAGGGAAGTATCATCGCAACATTTTTTTTTTAATCAGTTCCCTTTACGACAAATAAATATTCTTTATCTTCTGATATCATCATCATACCCATGATTTAATTTTATATAATCCTTGTTATGGATTGGATTTCAGACCATGATGTGAAAATTTATTGTAAGAAGAAGGAGGTTACAATTTTTGATGATGATAAGGATTACCTTATCTTTAGAGAAGAAATGTCACCACCCAACTCTTATCTAGACCCACCCCAAGTAGCTCTACTAAATTAAATTATTGGGGAAGAAGATAATGAAATCACAATGGGTGAGGAAAATAATGTTCAAATAGAGAACATACCTATCGTTCAAGAATATGTTGATGTGTTTCTAGAGGATTTACTTGGACATCCTCTAGAGTGAGAAATTGAGTTTTACATTGATTTAATTCCCGGTTCAAGACCCATATCGAAGAGCCCTTATAGAATGGCCACTGTGGAATTAGTGGAACTGAAGAAACAACTAGAGTAATTGATTAATAAGGGATTTATTCTCCCTAGTGTTTCTCTATGGGGAGCCCCTGTTCTTTTTGTTAAGAATTAAGATGGATCTATGAGGTTGTCCATTGACTACAGGGAGATCAATGCTATAACAATAAAGAATAAGTATCCCCTACCATGAATTGATGATTTATTTGACCAATTTCATGGAGCTCAATATTTTTCAATGATTGACCTTCGATCTGGATATCATCAGTTGTGTTTGAAGACGGAAGACATTCTGAAAATAGCATTTCAAACCAGGTACGGGCATTACGAGTTTACAGTAATGCCTTTTGGATTGACTAATGAACCATGTACCTTCATGGATCTAATGAATAGAGTTTTCAAGGAATATATTGATGACTTTGTAGTGGTATTTATTGATGATATGTTGCTTTAATAAAAAATATACGAAGATCATGAAAATCACATGTGCATTATCCTAAGGACTGTTAGAAGAAATCAATTATATGAGAAATTTAGCAAGTGTGAATTCTGGCATCAGAAGATTTCTTCTCCTGGACATATTGTCTCTAAGGATGGAATCAATGTTTATACTTCAAAGACTAAGGAAATCCATGAATGGCCAACACCAACAAGTATAAATGCGGTACACAGTTTTATTGGTTTAGTAGGTTATTATCAGCATTTGGTCTAGAATTTTACCCGGTTGGCTAACCCATTAACCAAGATCACACGTAAAGGGGTTATTTTTTTTGGAAAAAAGAGTGTGAAGAATGTTTTGTTGAACTGAAGAGAAGAATATTCAATGCTCCAATCGTGACTCTACCATCAGGGAACAATGGGTTTGCTATTTATAGTGATTCTTCAAGTAAAGGACTTGGTTGTGTCCTTATGCAGAATGATAGAGTTATTTACTATTCATCACGATAGATAAAAATTCATGAGAAGAACTATCCTACTCATTATCTTGAGTTAACAGCTGTAATCCTTACTTTGAAAATATGGAGACACTATCTCTATGGTGAAAAATGTGATATTTATACTGATCACAAGAGTTTGAAGTATATTTTCTCACAGAAATAACTCAACATGAGACAAAGATGATGGCTCGAACTACTCAAGGATTATGATTTCACTATACACTACCACTCGGGGAAGGAAAATAAGGTGGTGGATGCTTTGAGCAGAAAGGATCATGGAGTTTTGAACAAGATGAGAGTTGAAAAGGATCATATATACATAGATATATTAAAGATGGATATGGGAATAACCATGGAAGGTGAAACATCAATTCTTTTTAAAATGGTTGTCAAACCATCTTTAGTAGAAAAGATAAAAAGTTCATAGACTGATGATGAGTAATTTCAAAAGAAAATTAAAGCTATGAAAGATTGGATATTGATCAACTTCATAAATGAATATGTAATTTTAAAATTTGGGAAGATACTTTGTGTTCCCGATATACATGATCTAAAAAAGGAATTGTTGGATGATGCTCATAGCTCCAATTTCTCAATACATCATGGTATCACTAAGATGTATAAATATTTCAAAGAACATTTCTGGTGGAACAATATAAAGAGGGAGATTTCTGATTTTGTGTCAAAATGTATGGTTTTTCAACAAGTGAATGCTAGAAGGAAACAACCTGGAGGAGTCATGCAACCTCTTCCCATTCCTTAGTGGAAATTAGATAATATTATGATGGAATTTTTCATGGGGCTACCAAAGAATCCTAGAAGGAATGATGCAATATGGGTCATTGGTGATCGTTTTACCAAGTCAACACATTTTCATTCTATAAGAGAAGATTACCACTTGAATGTATAGAAAGACTATATATTAATGAAGTTGTAAGACTTCATGGTGTACCCATATCGATTTTTTCTGATCATGATCCCCATTTTACATCATGATTTTGGAAAAGTCTTTAGAAGGCCTTGGATACTGAACTTTGTTTGAGCACTGCCTACAACCCTCAAGCCGATGGAAAATCTAAATGGACTATTAAAACCTTAGAAGAGATGTTTATATCTAGCTCACATGACTTTTAATGTAAGTGGGATCAATATTTACCTCCGGTAGAATTTTCATATAACAATAACTTCCATTCAAGTATTCATATGGCACCATATGAAGCATTATATGGAAAGAGATGTCACATACCAACTTGTTGGGATGATGTTGGTGAAAGAAATCTCATATGCTCAAGAATTATTGAGGAAATAATAGAATAGGTGAAGATTATCCAAACCCACATCAAAGCAACCCAAAGTAGGCAAAATAGCTATACCGATAATCAAAGGAAGGATTTGGAATTTCAAGAAGGTGATCATGTTTTCTTTAAGGTATCTTCATGGAAGGGTGTTATAGGATTCAGTAAGAATGGTAAATTAAGTCCTAGGTACATCGGACCTTTCAAAATTCAAGAACGAATTGGAGTTGTAACTTATCGTCTGAAAATGCCTCCAAGTCTTTCCAAAGTTCATGATGGGTTCCACGTATCACTGTTGCGAAAATACATGCGTGACCCAACGCATGTAATCACCTATGAGGAAATTGAACTGCAACTTGATCTGTCACATTGTAAAGAGCCTGTCAAAATTCTTTATACAAGATAACAAGTGCTGAGAAACCGGATGACTTGTCTGGTAAAAGTTCTATGGAGAAACCATAAGATGGAAGAGGCAACGTGGGAAACCGAAGAACTTATGATGAAGAACCACCCAAATATTTTTATGTAGTAATATTCTAGAAATTTATAGGATGAAATTATTTTATGGAGGGGATAATGTAACACCCCAAAATTCCACAGTACGTTTCCCTTTGAATAATGCAGTAGCTTGCATTGTACACAACATGAAGTATTAACACACCACAACCAATGAAACTAACTGTTATGAATAGTAATAACCACTTTTTGAAATTTTATAAATTTTAATTTTCAAAATGGACTTCATTTTTTGACTCAGAATATCAAAATTATCTTAGGGTGAATTTTTGGTATTTTTTTGAGAAATTTCAATTTTTGATGAATAGTGAAAAGCACTACGTTATTGTTTAAAACCGACTTTTTATTTAAATAATTAGTTATTCTATTTCAATTTATTTTAGGTCAAAATATAAACATAATACCTATATATTTTAATGTAATTCATTGGAGTCATTTTATAATATGTTTAGATATATAATTTTTTTTGAACTTTTTGCCGTCTTTTACCCACCTTATTGAAGCATTTACAAATTTGCATAAAAATTAATTTTACCACTTCTATGAGTTGAATTTCAAAAATCCAAGAGACACGGTTGAAATCAGTATGTAAAATGTGGTTTAATAAGATGAAAATAATTTTTGGTGAATAGTAACTTTTGACTTTTATTTTCCATGGTTAAAAGTAAATGGGGTAATTAAGGGTAAAAATGATATTATACACACCCTAACACATGTCCTAATTCGATTGGATAAGTGTAATTCGACCAAAAACAACCTTAGGAATAAAATATGATCCTTTTGGTCTAGTTAGATTAGATTAGAATATTTATTATTATTTTATTTAAAGAAGAGTTAAAAGTGTTAAATTCAATGTTTAATAACTAAACAATTTTTAATATAGGGTTATACATAAGATAAATTCAACTATCAATATTCATTATAAATATAAAACTATTTCCTACATAATTGTAATTTATTTATAATTTTTAGACATTAAATAATTTAATTTATTTATGAATCAAAGATGATGCAGTAATTACCTTATTAATGAAATATTAAACTATTTGATATTATAAAAATCCAAATAAATGAAATTTGGGACTTTTGATAAATTAAACTAATTTTAGAGGGTAATATGACATGTTAGGGAATATTAAATAATTTTTTTTGAATTAATCATGCTATTAAGATTTTCACAAAAACAAAATACTAAATAGTGTTAAAATTGACATAATTGAGTTTTTAAAACAAATACCAAATTCCTAATTGTTATAATATTCCTAAAAATATATGGTTAGGAAAAAGGATTTATATAAGGTTATATATATTAATAATTAACCATTTGGGATTTTATTGTCTTGTTAGAGTATGTTTATTAACCATAAAATTTAAAAATACAAGGAGAGATGGTAAATGTCAAACTATTTAACTAAGAGTTAAATCTAAAATATAAGGTTAATATGGTGACCTAAACATATATAAAACCTATTGGTTGATGTTTTTGAGACCCATAACCACTTTTTCCTCTAAATAAATCATTTTGGATCCATTAGATTCCGAAAATTATTTTATTATAAAATAATATTTCAAGATTTTTCTAAAGTGACCCTCACCTCTCTTATAAAAGGGTACTTCCACTTATCTTAATTTCACACCTCCAAAACCATTTGTATCACATAGAACCTACCCAAATATCCTCCCAACATTCCTAACTTTATTATATAGGTCTTAATTTGGCCATAAATCCAACCTAAGGAGCCCTTTTGTTCAAATCAAAAAGAAGAATCTGAGGAAGAGGTAAATATTTCATCACCTCTTCCAAGTTGTTTTCTTCTTCCACTTCCTCTTTCTTTGTTGTTTCCAATATAAAATAATAAATTCAGTATATTCTATATACTGTGATGTTATTATAAAAATATAACATCCATATTAATTACTCTATCCATCATATGAATGACAAAGTCACTATATGTGTGTACGTACGATTTACCGTCTCCACGTTGCGATGTAGTTTGTTATTTAAAAACATCATTATTTGGATGGGTATAATAATGAGTATAACTGACATAAATAATAAATATAACTTGTTAAGGATTCTGTATATATGATATAACATCCAATTACTTCTGATTTCACCATCAATATAATGATATTTTCACTTGTGCGTACGTACAGATTACTGTCTCCTCGAACGTGATGAGTTTCATTCCCCATCGTAATAATTCAAGAATAATTTTCATTTTATGATTAAAAATAATGTTTAATAATTTAATATAATTCTGGATATGAATAATATACATCCTATCCATAACAAACCTGGCTAACGTAACTGATCATATAAAGGAAAACAGATCAGTTAACACCCAAAATGATGATACTACTAAAATATTATTAACAAAGCAATATTAGAGGATCATATATGATATCATATTTATGTATATAATTATTTTATAATTTAATAACAATTATTTATCAATTATACAGGAGGTTAACATACCCTTGACAAAGTAAAAGTACAAGATAAGGGTTAATTTTACAATCTATTTATTCTCAGAGGTTGTTTTTACGTAAGTATCTACTGGGACCTCTTTATCATCCACATCCGTATTTTCTTAAAAATATAATTCAAAACATTTTTACTATTTAATATACTATGGTTTAAAGTGATTTATACCGTTATTTGACCACATATGTTTTGAAATGAATCTTTCCGTCATTTTCCAGAAAAGGTTCTTCATGACCTTCTTGACAAAATTGAGGTAAGAATGTCTTTTTTTAACTTATACGGCGGGTGTGGCTATTTTCTGCCGTTATAACATCATCGAGGCTTCCCATACAAGATTATAAGAATATTTTCAAAATAAATGTTTTATTTTATAATTATATGACTTTTAAATGATTTCAAAAAAGAAATAGATATTTCTCTACAAAAAGTTTTGATTTCATCTATGTCAACATCCTTTGATGAATTTTATCCTTGTTTGAAGTTGATTTATTATGATACAAATCTTCCATATTGTATTGAAGGTTTTGTGATATGTTTTACTATGGATGTGTTATTTTTACACCATTCATAGTTTATGGATAAACTATAAAATTTTTTATGTTAGTTTTAATACGAATGTTTATGTTATGTTTAAAACTTTTCATATGAGGAATGCATTGGACTTAGTAGGTGACGGGTGGAGCCCGCTATAGCTCCTTGATGCAGTGGTAGGTTTCATGACACAAACTAGTGTCTTGGCACAAGGCCTTGACAAAATATTATTTTTAGTCCTGGCAGAAGGCATTGACTATGTGGTTATGACCTCTGGCATTATGCATTCCATTATTATGAAAGTGGCTATTGATATTGCATGTGATTATTCGAATAGTAGAATATCCATGCGAATAAGTACATGGAATTATTTGATTTTATCTTTTCTATTTTTATTAGAAGGTGTCACTTTGGTCAAAAGACCAAAGAAATTTTATTAGCAAAAAGAAAAGAAAGATTACAAGATTCTAAAAGACGGGATCAAATTACAATCTTTGACTTGCAATGGAATCTGGTTTTCTGGGAGCTCCTCCGTCCAGGTTATTGCCTGATTAATGCCTTTGTTAGCGAGAGAATCCGCAACCATAATAGCTTCACGGTAAGTATGAGTTGCAATGTAATTGACGTCATAGAGAGATTGAAGTAAGTTCATCCAGTGCGTAGTAATCGGCCAAGCAAGATGAAAATCTCCCTTCCAAATGGCTTGAACAACAGTAGTAGAGTCGCTCTCAATCCATAAGTTGTTCCACCCATGTCGAAGAGCAAAATCAGTGTCATGAATAACACTTAGCATCTTAGCTTCCAGAGAGGATGCAATACCACAACCTCTAAAAAAGCATCCCACGATGTGACCATGATGATTTCTGAAGACAGCTCCACATCCCGCGGGACCTGGATTTCCCTTAGAGGCGCCATCCACATTGATTTTAATCCAACCTGGAAAAGGAGGTCTCCAAAAAATATCAAATGTGTGCAACGGTTTCAAGAAAATGGCCTCAACTTGAAGACGACGAAGGATCATAAAGTCCACCACCGAATTGTTGCAGGAACCCTTCTGGATCAAAGCGGCTTCCCGAATAGCGATGAGAATTCTCATTTTACCTGCATTAGTGTTGTGTGAGAAATTATTATGTAGAATAGAGTTTCTATCATACCAAATCACATGAATCAGCTCAGCAACCCCAGCTAGGAACAAATTTCTAATTTGGTGAGAGGAGTCCATAGCAACGCAACGTTTAATATGCTCATCAATAGAGTTATAAACCGTCCATCTACAATCAAGAGTGTCAAAAATATATTTTCAAAGAGCAGTGGCAGTAGCAAAAGATAGAAATAGGTGGTTAGTATCTTCTCTATGCTGATTGAAAAAATGACATTTTGAACAAAGTTGAATACCAAAACTTTGAAGACAAGCATCAGTGGGGACCCTATTATAGGCAAGACACCAAATGAGAGTGAGTCTGGAAGGTTTAATCTAGGGCTTGTCAAATTTTTTTATCCAGTTCAAATCATTACCAGTGTTGTGTAAGGAGTTATTATAAAACATTTTGGAGTTAAGAATCCCATTATGAGAAGGTTCCCAAATCAAGAAGTCACACGAGGCAGAAAAATGGTAAGAATCAATAATTTGAACAATGTTTTTAGGAAGATTATCAATGTGAGAATTAAGGACATTACAAATGGATGAGTTGATGTCATCAGGGATATCATCAAGGGGGATCAAAGAGATAAGAGGAGCGCCAGTCCATTTGTCCAACCAGAATCTCATGGAAGAGTTTCTCAAGACCATCCATCTAGCGTTGTGCATAATAATGTCAAACGTGTCTCTAACAGAGGGCCAAATGGAGGAGGTCATGAAACTCCTCTTAGATCTTTTCAATCTATCAATGAACTGGTTTTTTATGAAAGCAATGGGGTGGGTGTCATTGTGTATCAGGTTCCAAGTTAATCTGGCTTGAAGAGCTTCATTGAAGTATTTAATGTTTTTAATGCCAAGACCACCAATGTTTAGAGGTTTGCAGCATTTAGCCCAAGGGATAGTCACAAGTTTCCTGTCCAAGGTGCTTCCAGTCCAGACAAAGTTTTTTATGTGAACATTTATTTTTTTTATGAGACTAATTGGCCATTTATATACCATCATCGAATAGACAAGTTTGGAAACAATAACAGACATGACAAGGCAGACTCTCCCCGCCATGGAAAGAGATTTTCCTTTCCAGGAGGAAAG
This sequence comes from Viscum album, assembly GCA_963277665.1. Lineage (NCBI taxonomy): Eukaryota > Viridiplantae > Streptophyta > Magnoliopsida > Santalales > Viscaceae > Viscum > Viscum album. The sequence goes on along the minus strand of OY728139.1, from coordinate 110,825,954 downwards.
ATGATTAAGAACCTGGTCAACAATGTTAGAAAAGTTGCAAGCTTTAGGTCTACCCTAGAAAATAGGAACGCCAAGGTATTTGAAGGGGAAATAACCTTCTTTGATGTTAAGCTCATTGATGATATTATTTTTCCTAGAATGAGGGATGTTTTTCCCAAAGTAAATGAATGATTTATTCCATCCAATGACTTGACCCGAGACCTCCTCGTAATGCTTGAGAGCAGCTTTAAGAGTTGTAATGTTTTTTATGTCACCCTTTAAAAAGAGAATGATGTCATCAGCATAAAGGAGGTGGGTGGGGGCATTCACGTTTCTGTAAGCATGAATTGGTTTGAGCTTGTTTTGCTCAACCAGCTGGGTGAGCATACGGCTAAAATAGTCTTTTGCAATGGAAAAAGGAATTGCAGAAAGGGGGTCACCTTGTCTTACTCCTTTAGAGCATTCGAAAAATCCTCTAGGAGATCCATTAACCAGGATGGAAACATGATCTTAATGGAAGAGGGTTTTAATTCTAGAAATGAAATTATCATTGAATCCGAAACCATGAAGAACTTTGAAAATGAAGTTCCAATCCATTGTGTCAAAAGCTTTCCGAATGTCAAGTTGAATGGCAATGTTTCCGCCTCTATTCTTATTATTTAACATGTTAGTGCATTCCGAAGCAAGACAGATACAGTCTTGGATAGATCTCCCCTTGATAAAGCCAAATTGATTACAGGAGATAATTTTATCAGTGATAGTGTTAAGTCTGTTAGAAATTAGCTTGGTGATAATTTTATAAAGGGTGTTGATCAGAGCAATAGGGCGAAAGAGGTGAATTTCAGAGGCATTATCTACTTTGGGAATCAAAGCAAGGAATTGGGCATTTAAACCATGAGGTAAGAAGCCGTTAGCAAAGAAGGATTTGACAAGCTTACAAACATCAGCATGAATGATATCCCAATAATTTTGATAGAAACCATTGTTGAATCCATCGGGCCCAGGGGCACTGTCAGGATTCAAACCAAAAACAGTGTCTCTAATTTCATGATCAAGGGGAACACTCAGGAGAAAACTGTTATCAACATCCGTAAAAATTGTAGGAATGATGTCATTAATGAGGTCTTTATTCATACAAGGCCCATTGAATAACGATTCAAAGTAAGACACAATATGTTTAGAAATACCTTCTTCATTATCCAAAAGGTTGTCTCCATTTTTAAGGGAGGCAAGGGGTCTACTAGCTTTTCAAATTCTTTTTAAAGCATTATAGAACTTGGTATTATGATTACCATCAATAAGCCATTTGAGTTTAAAAGTATGTTTGCGAATGTTGTCTTTTAAAGCGAGGAGAATATTCAGGTTCATAGTAACGTGAGCTTCATGATGGTGATCAGAAGCGAAATCGGAGTGGGTGATATTGTTTTGAATTTTATGCAACTCATTCTCAAGAGAGAGAATGTCATTATCAATTTGAATCGCCTTATACACTACCTTAAATTTTTATGCTTATTTATGAAAGTTTCCGCTATATTGTTATCCCTATAGAGCATCTGATCTCACCCCTTTCTATGTTTTATTTTTTTTCTAGGATGTGATGAAGTATTTTATGGTTGAATTACAGGGATAGGATAAGGATATAATTGTGTACAAAAGGGGAGAAAATTTTGTTGATGTTTTTATTTCATGATGAAATGTAAAACTTATGAATGTATCTAGTATTTCCATGGTTACTAAATTGATCGGTCCTTCAGGTGGTGCTTCCTTGTATCATGCCAATGTTATATAATAATGCATCAAATCTGGGTAACTAGGGTTGGGGTGTTATAATGGAAGTGTAGCCTTTACATATAAAGCCATGAAACCTAAAAACATTACAAGATCCAAGTCAAATAAAGTCACTATTTTATCTAAATCATGTGAAGGAGAATATTCTGAGAATAATCTAGCTAATCTTGCTCGAAGGATGAACAAGATAGTTGGGAAGAAGGACATTCTGTATAGATTTAAGAAGAAAGAAAGAAAGTATAATAAAGGCTCTGAAGTCCTTTATTATAAATTAAAAAGATCAAGGAATATAAGGCCAAATTGTCCTATGCTTAAGAAAGAGGATAAAAAAGAATAGCATTCTGAAAGGAATAGAAAGAAGTAGTACAAGGCTAAAGATAAGAAATTTTTGAAATATAATGACATATGGAGTGCAAGTTACATACCATTAGCTTATCCTCGATATGCTGGACTATCTAGGAGCCCTGTAACTATGTCCAGCTTGATTCCAGTAGTTCAATGTTATTCATGAAGATGCAGTCCCAAACCCTCATTGTTGAGTAGGTTTCGATTATGAAGGGGGGACAAACCTCCATCACGATCGACAATCTCATAATCTCTTATCTCAATTAGGATAGGGTGTGTGGACAATGGGTGAAATGGGATCCTACTACTAATGTTCTCAAACTCAATGTGGAAGGTTCTTGCTCAGAAGGAATCATGAGGGGCGGTGGGGTTCTGAGGGACTTTGGGGCTCAATTTTCTTTGGATTCAGTGCCTTTTATAGTACTGGAAACTCACTTGGTGCGGAAGTTCAAGATCTTCTCTCAGCTTTGTGGGTTTGTTCAAGGATGGGATTTCAAGTGACAGATATTGAATCGGATTATGAAGTTCTTGTAAAGGCTATTCAAGGGTTCCATTCAATACCTTGGGAGCTGACCTACCTTATATGCATATGTATTTTGGAAACCAATCAAGGGAAGATAATACATCATAGTTAGAGGGAGATGAATTTCTCAGTGGATGTGCTGGCTCACATGGGTAAGCGGGAAGAGAACCAGGTAATTTATAATAGATTGGACTCGCTCCCAATTGGGTGCAAGATTATTGTCCAAGGGGATGCCCTTGGCCTTTATCAAATTCGTCCTCCTTGAGGGAGGAATGGTACTTGTTATATTTTATCATATTTTAATATAATAAAAAACATATTTTAGTTAGTGATAATAGATATTTTTAATCTTTGGATGAAGAAACTTCTTCTGATGAGGATAATATATTACCCACTTAGGAAGAAGTATATAGGTTTGCTAAAATTTTTAAGAATTAAAATTCTAAACTCAATAAAAAACATGTAAAATTTCCTTAAGTTTCATTTCCTGAACCTATCATGTTTGTAGAACCAGAATAGTTCTTGTGAATTTATCTTTTTTATCTTTATTAAACATTTTTTTTCCTTAATGTTAAAAATTAATGTTTTTAAACTTACAATTCACCCCCTGTTATAATTGAGAATCTACATTCATATTTCAATCATACAATTCTATTTTTTCCATCGATTGAATTATATTTAACAAGTTGTTTCTATACCTATAAAACATTCATGTGATTTGATCTTCTATTTAGATTAATTATATTTGATCTCTTCATCAACCATGATCATTATAGGTTATAGAATCTAAAACTACTGAGTTTTTTATATGAGAGAGATATGTTTTATGTCTTAGAAAATTTCTCATTTTATTAGACAAAATTAGTATATGAATATATACGATGTATTGAGATAAATATTAATGATCATTAAATAGTTAAAAAAATGAAAATATGTTCTAAATATGATATTTTTGGTTAGATTTGTTATACCATTTAATGTGATATGTATAATCTTGAATGGAATTGTTTATAAATATAAGATATCATATCGATAAAAAATATATTTTTACTATTCATAATAATAAATTCATTAATTTTATTATTTTATTATATAATAATTTATTTTACAGGAGAGTAACTTATCTTAATATGCGTTAAAGGGATTTATGACTTAAATATATCATTTAATAATATATTTCAAAAGTAATAATGTTTTATAATTATTCAATCAAGAATTATGATTCTCTAAATCTGAATTTATTATTTTAAGGAGGAATATAAAATGATATCCATGTGGTTTCATAGCGGGGTTTTGATATAACACGATTTCCCATGATTCAACCAAAGTGGGGGTGGATTAGGGTGTTCAAAATTTTCATTTTTACTATGATTTTAAATATATTTCATAATAATTGTCATAAATACGCTAGGATTCTACCACAATGTTCACAAAATGCACAATGAAATAAAAAAATGTAAACATTATAGATAGAGAGAATTTTACATGGTTCATCTATACTAGGATTCAACCAATGATAACATATCAACAATGTATTAATACTGAAAATAATGATTACTGCATGGGTTCCCAGTTATAATCTTTAATACAATATAAAAACTCATCCAAGATATATATTCTCATCATCTATTACAATAGATAATTTTAAATACAGTTATAAGAATTTATAATATAACATAAAATTCCAACTAAAAAACTTATAATTAATGAATTAACACCAAACAATTAGGGTGTTCTCACTAATGTAATGATATTCACTACTTCATCATCACAAATATGTTTAGTAAATTATTACTTTAAAACATAAACTTAAATAAAGTTCAAAACTATGATAAATCTATATACAATTATAGATAGTCAATGATGTCCCAACCTATTCAATTCTCTACTTATATGCCAAATATACTCTATTTATTTTCATTATCATTTTCTCAAATTTTCATTTCTGCATTCTAGTATCCAATAAATAAAAATTTTAAATTCAAGTTCAAATTCAAAATGAAATATTCCATGAACATTTAATTCCTTACTAAAAATCTATTTAATTTTTTATAGGTGAATAACCACCATGTATCACCATTTGTATAGTTAATAATGGTTTGAAAAAACCAAAACTCTTTTTCATTACCAAACCGTCAATTCAACTCAAACCCTACAGTTTTTAAATAATAAAATTTTGGAGAATATAATAATGTATTAACCAGAAGGTTTCCCCATACTTTGACACTAACTTCTATAAGCATTTTGGATTGGTATAATTTCTCATGGAAAAATCTTGAATTTTTTCCCTGAATTAATTAAATCATAAATTTCATGGGCCTTCAACTTTTATTCCAAGTCTAAATATTGTGGTGTATTATCTTCAATAGCTATGAAATCCATGTTTTTTCAATGGGATATAATTATAGATCACATATTCATTTAATTTCAATATTTACCTTAAAAAAGTGTCTTAAATAGATATTTGAATTAATTTCATAATGATCAACATTCTTAATGACGCATAGATATATTGAAACAAGAAAAAATTAATATGGAATGAAAGAGTTTTACAGAACCTTGTAAAATCATAAATAAATATGATGAAATAGATGGGTTAATATGATGTAAATTAGTAATAATGTGCACAACACATTGTGAAAACACTGTATCTTTCACATCTTTGGAAAACAATAGATGATTCCAATAAAAATCATGTATTGTATAATAACTCTTATAAGGACATTCACTAATGACATGAACATTATTATTATTCTATATTTTTTTGAAACTGATACACATGTATAAAAACTAAAATCCCTTAACTTATACAGCAAATAACTGAAAACCTTATGAAGATTCAAATGACTTCAATTGAAAACAATTACATCCCAACAAAATTTGGTTGAAACAATCAACCCATTTGGGGTTTTTACCAATACACACCTGTTATGCCAATGTCAATTGTTAATCCATACATTATCTAGTTATAGTATAACTCCCCCTATTGTTATTCTTCTTCATTTGAAATAAAATAATAAGGGTTTTTCTCTTTCTAGATCAGATCACCTCTATGAATTCCAAAATAACATCTATTTTTCTGTAAATGAGAAAATATATATCAATAAATTAAGTAATATTAAAAAATTCGTGTCATAAATCATGGGATAAGAGAATATTTAAATTTATATAATATTTTAAAAGTATCATAGAGATATCATTCATTGTTACTCAGATTTGTTAAAGATCATTTCTCACCCAATATTGTTACATATAAATGTTTTTAAAACTAATAAAACAAAATATTGATTTAATAAAATATGTGTAATTAGGAGAGGGTATTTAAAACCATCTTAGTTTGAAGAAAATTTTTGAACTCTGAGGATCAACTAATTATCATCACGAACAATTGCAGACATTAGTTCTGAAAAAACATCTAACACATGATGCTAGGTACCAACAAACTTCAATTCCATAATTTTTAAGCCTATATTATCAATTATAAATTCATAATATATCTAAATATATTTCATATTTTGGTGATGTGTTGGGTTATTTGTTTACTCAATATCATTCTTATTGTCACGCTGAATTGACATTGGATGTATCACCATATTAATAAGATCTACCAATTATTTCTTTATCCAAAAAATGTGTGTAAAAACCTTGGAAATTGAAATAAATTCTACCTCTATTGTGATTAATAATAAAATTCCATTGATTACATATTCAATAAACAAAATCTATATTATTGATGAAGTCTCTTCTTCTTGTGGAAATTCAACCCATGAAATATAAGGACCATTTTATATCTGAATATACCTCCCAATACTAATTATATATAGCTTTGAAAACCAATAGAGAATATAATTTTCCCTTGATATACTTCATTATCCACTTTAACTCAATGATAAGTTATTCATTTAGAGAAATCAAAAAAAAATTATAAAGAAAATGATATAAAATATGTTTGGCCTCGTTACTATGAGTCATAGTATGTTATAAACAATTTTTTGATACAATGTTGAGTTTACACACTTTTTTACCTCAAGATTTATTTGTTTTATCGTAATTTTTTTAAATTCAAACTATTTTATATAATTCTCTTACAAATTTTTTGAGAAGCTATCTAGAATATTTCATATTTATTAGGAGATTATTTCCTTCATTTTTATGTACTTGAAGGCTAAGGAAGTAGGATAACTCACTAATCATTAACATCAAAAATTATGAATGAATCAATTTTATAAACCTATCAATGTAATGTTTTTTTCAGGAGAAGATGAAAATTTACCATCACCATGAATTATTGTTCATAAAAAAACTCACATTATTGTTGTGATTATCCAATCCTATTTTAAAATATAAATTTTACAGATACATGTCAAGCCATGTATACCTTGTATAGAGTGCTTGCTTTAATCCATAAATATATATTTTCAACATAAGTTCATTTAAATAATTATCTCAAATAATAAATACTATAGTTTATTTAATATAGGCTTCCTATTTTAAAACCCCATTTAGAAATTTCATATTCTCTTTTCCAAGAAGAGTTTCATTGATTCCATCATTTATAGTACTAAAAGTGCTTCCTCAATATAAAATTGATCATTGTACACATTTAGTTTTCCTAAAATCCATGCTTTGTCATGGAAAACTCTTCTATGTTCATCATAATTTGATCTAAAGACATTTTATATTGATAACATTATGATTTCTATTTATTTCCACAATATCTCAAGTTCGATTTATATCAATTTGGTCGAAAACATTGTTCATTACCTTCCATCATGATTTATCCATTACCACCTCTTAAAATATTACCGGTTTCTCCTCTAATAATTTAAAAGTGTGTTTAATTATTCTTATCCTATGATTTTACATTGGAGAATATTTTTCCCTAATAATTTTCATTAATGTAAATTAACTCCCCATCTTCTTATTTGATCTGTGAATTGAATTCATAATGTATGATATTCATATATTGAGTTAAAATTTTAATCACCTTTATTTTTTTTAAAAATAAATTCTCTAGATTCCATTTCAATAACACCATCATGAAAATACACTTCTTTTAGAATATAGCCTCTAATGGTTTTTTTGGAATTATTTTCAGCCACTTTCACATCAGAACATTCAATGATCATGTTGATTATATTATTGAAGAATTATTAGGAATTACACTTTGCTGAGTAACATAAAATTACACTTTCATATTCAAAATCACTATAAATTCTTGGAATCATTTATTTATTTTAAATAATATTAGTTCCAAATATTTTGGGTTGTTTCACAGAGGGTGTCCTTCCACTCCACATTTCATATTAAGGTTCACTTCTCTAATACTAATAAATTCATTTTTTTGAGTATAAAATGACACAAACATAACTTATTTGTAATAATGATGATAGATTCCATATTAAATAAATATATTATGGGAACTTTATTACCAATGTTATTCCTCCTTTTCATAAATAAATTCATTTATGAAGACATTACCACTGAAACTCCATACTTCATTATATGTTTCTCAAGATTTTTTTAACTTAAATGGTTGTGTATTTTGTTCCACTATATGAATTTATAATATTAATTGTGATTTATGTGTTCTTAACTACTATTATTTAGAATATTTTGATATAGTATTACCCTTATCTCTTAGATTAAATGAATAAAGCACAAACCATGATGTTATAGTCTCTAATAAATAAAGTAATGTATTTATCACCTAAGTTTTGATCTTGATTTATTAGAACATATACATTTTTGTTGACCAAATAGATTTGATTTAATAATAAAATACTCATGGGATGGTATGGTTTCCTCCATTTTTCTCCTTCGTATTCATCATATATATTTAATATGTTCTCTTTTAGGAAATTAAAATAAAAAACATCATTAAATTTTGATACATTCTCTGTACCTAGTTAATTAGTGTAGCCAATACTATAGTTATATATGATATTCAACTACTCCACAACATGAAGAAAATTATCCTATGTTTTTATAGTTGATTCAATATTTATTTCATTCTATATCCCTGTATAAGATTGTTTATTGTTTTTTCATTAAAATAAATTACTTTTTATTTTAAGGTGACTTCCACTCTCAAGTAACATAATTGAATCTAAAAAAAAATTAAAGACCACCAATATATATATATATTAATTATTTTTTAAAATTTATCTATAATTAATTATGATTTTCCACTACCTTTAATCATTAGACCTCTATAATTTTGAAACCATCATTTTCTATCAACACTTCCTTTCACATTATAGAGAGGATTCTTATCACATGACATGTGGTATGAGAACCCACTATAAAGAATATATTTACTAATGTTCTTTATAAATTTCAATGATATCATAGTAATAGAATATTTTTTTCATTTATATTTCACTTATTCTCTTTCCAGGAAACTCAATGTTGAGTTGTGACATATTCTAAACTATTACATTTTCTTCAGTATAAGATATATATTCATATACTTTTCCTTTATAGATAAAATTTATTTCCTAAATAAAATATATTGGTTTTACATGACTTCATTCATATTTGAATTCAATAGTAATTGTTTTCACTTACTTTTCTTCAATTGATACCTTTATTCCCCAAGTTATAGTAGTAAAAAATGTATCCATTGAATGATCATAAATTCCGAGATAAAGTATATGTTTTATTTATCCTTTTATAACATCCAATAGCTTTTCATTTCTAGTAACTATTTACTTCAAATATTTATAACATTTTTTGGAATATGTAACAAAAAAATTGAAATTTCAAGAGAGGAAGTAATTTTTTCCTGCCATCTAGCCACATATATTTTTGATTTGAGTATATATTTGATTTTAGATAAATTATAAATAATTAATAACATTATCATGTATTCTTCTACCCTTTTCTATTCATATTATCTCTCTTTTATATTGTTGTAATATGATATAAAAGACTGAATTTACCAATATATTGGATATTTGATTTCTCAATACTTCCTCAAAATTTCTTATTCACTGTGCAACCCTTTATTATAATACTTCATCTGAGATTAATCAAAACAATAACTCCTTCCATGATCCGTATTAATTTATTTTAGTCTGATGAAATAGTTTATAGAGACAAATTCGCCTTTAATTTGGTTCAATATTATTGGTTTTATCATTGATGTACATATTAATATTATCACTGATTGTTGAATACTCCTCAATTATTAACCTATAATTCAATATTTATTATAATTTTAATCTCTTATTTTCATGTTTTTCTATAATTTTATCTTAGTGATCAATTTATACTTTTTGATCCTTAATATAATATTAGGATTATTTTTAAAAACCACCTATAATTTTTTTCCATGGTATGTCAAGATCCTCAAGTGGTCATTTCAGAAAAGCATTGAAATAAACATCTTCCTCTAATTGATAATAATATTATATAGTATTATATTTATCCATTTTAACCTTTATAAAATCATTTACATCTATTATAAAATTAGTTTCAAAAATTTCAAATAGATCTTCTTTAGAATCATCTTTCTCATTAATTACCAAAAATAATATTTGAAATATTTTTTGAATTGAATTTCCAAAATTTATGTTACTCCTAAGGGGAAAAATTTTACATAGATTTTGAGTTAGTTAAATCACACCATTATCTCCATCAAATATTCTTGGAGAAAAAATAGATATGTTCCAGAACCTTATATAGTGAATGAATGATAAAAGTATCATACCATATAATCTTCCTTTACCTCCCTTAAACATCCTTGCCATAAAAAATAAAAAACAACCCCTATATTCTCCTCTTTAGTTTATTTATACTGTATATCATCCTTTTATATAGCATTAATTAAAATTCCATTGAATAAATATTATAAATAACATCATATCTTCACATTAATTTTTTATAAAATAATCTTTTTGTGTGGATCAATAAGTGATAATTCCTAAATATTAGCCACATCATATACACCATCTAATTGTAAATTAGTAACAATATTTTTGTGATCGTCATTACTATATCAACAAATTTCAACTCATTACCAAGTAAATTTATAGATCCTAGAAATTAAATAATACATTTAAATAATCAATTAATATTTTCATATGAACTCTTAATCAAATAATTAAATATAGTATAATTAATATTCATATTTTCCTCTCTAAATTTTTTTTCACCCTATTAAATATTAACATTATTGTCCAACATTTCTTTAGCTATTGGCTAACCTATACCTTTTAAGTACATGTAATTATGAAACAAAAAATAAATTGAATTCTGATATTTTTTATCATCATTAAAAAAATTCTTGATTGGTTCCATCATTGACACTCAAGGTAGAATCAATTATATGAATTCCCTAAACTAATTATGAGTAGAAAAAAATCACAAGAGGTAATAAATGATATCTTATTCTATTATTATATAATTGATTATATTTTCGATCAAATATGGGTAAACCCAGGACATTCACAAATTCTATATGAAGAGAAATTTTTATATTAAATTAAAAAAAATAACATGTGGCTATAGTACAACATTTAATAACTAGAGGTCTTATATTAAACCCTATTATGTGGGTGATTTAGGGTGTCTCAAAATTTATTTATATCCATAATTGAAATAGATATTTTCCTCACACTTTCAAAGAAACAGTTAATCTATCTTAGTGATAACACAATTAACAGTCAAATACAGAATAGTAAAGAGCTAAGACACTATAATTGTTACATGGTTTATCCATATTGAGAAATATATAAGGAGAATATATCAATGATGTGTTTATATAGAGAATGAATACTACTCAATAGATATATTATTACAATATTCCTGGAACATTCAATGCTCTTCTAAGTTCCATGATACCTTCCTCTCTCCACTCATTACATTCGATGAGGGTTACAAGATTTTGTAATATCATTATGCATGTCATTATCAGAATAATTATTATAAAATAAAAACACTAAACAACAAAAGATTCTATAATGTGTTAATCTTTAATAAATGATATTTTAAAATATTTTCACCAACCCTTCACCTACAAACTAGATCTTCAATGGAATTAAATAAAAAAATAACTTTTCAATTATATACTATCAATTAAATTCTAAAGTATTATATTCCATAAAATTATTCAACATTTCTATTTCTATTTGTTATATATTTTTCTCTAATTTTCAAACTAGTAATATCTATCCCAAAAATAAAATTTTAGAATACAAATTAAAATTCAAAATATAATCACTGAAGAACTTAATATTCCTATAAATAATTTATTTTATTATTTCAAAATGAACCACTACCATTGGTTACCATTTATATAGTTAGTGGTAATACACAAAACCACCAACACTCCTTGACAATTAAAGGTTATAAATTTAACTATAAACATGTTTTTTATCTATAATCATACTATGTTACATTCATTATAATAGAAACTCCAGTATATATATTAATTTTCATTGAATAATTTTTGAAATTAGGGTTCATAGAATTTTTCTTAGTGCAATCATTATTTTTGATACCATGAAACTGGGAGATTAAATTTCACTACCATATACAATTTATTTACGAACTGAACATTATTGTGAAGTATCTAAAATCCTGACCCAATACAAGTTATTATATAATTATCCAATTATATATTAATCTATCATTTTATCATGAAATATATCTTCATGTCTTAGACATCCATACTATTTTTTGATTAATTTAATATAGGTAAACAAGTTCAATCTCATGAATGTATGTTGTGGAATGAGAAATTAATTTTATATTCATTGACCCTTACAAAGTGTTATAAATTCATAGATTAATCTAATGTGTCAGTTGAGTTAAACTAATGTGTAAGATCCCTTCTTTTTCAGGTACTTTTTTCTCTTAGTTCTTTTTCATTTGATCCTTATTAGAGCACTATTGTTCAGAGATAGAGAGCATTTACTGGAAAAAATGTCCTAATTTTTGGGTATGTATGGTTTTTTTTAATTAATGGAGTTTGGGTATCGATGGGTTAGGTGTTAAAAATAGGTTTGTGGTGAGTTGAGATGCATTAAAGGGAAAATGGGCTAAAACTCAACTGTAGAACATTTAGATGTCATGTAAGGGGTATTACACAACATGTAATTGATTTTTTGTTTTAATAATAAAATACAAGGTGATGTATTTTTAGTGAAAATAATGAAGAATAATTACATGACATGTAACTGAATTACATCGTGTAAATTCCCAAGCTGCAGTTTTAAAGTGGTGGTGTGGATGTTTTTTGATGGAACACATTGCATATTTTCTCCTCTCAACATAGGGTGACTCTACATGAAAATTTGTAGTGTAAAACCCCCTTATGGGAATCCTATTTATGAGATCAATCCATGGTAAGTATTCTTGGATGGAGTTCTTCCTTCTCTTCCTTATTATCTAACACATTGCGGTGAATTCCCATGGAAAATTGGGTTGTTCATTCTGATCCTGGTCAAAATTGATCTAGGAACCTCTTGGGAGCCATTCTCATCTTTTCTCATGCTCATTATCCTTTAGAAACATTTTTAGATATTTAGTTAAAGGTAGGTGGTCTATTGTTTAATTCCCATAGTCAGGATTTTGATTCTGTGCCAGAAAATTGTATAATTTCATGATTTTTTTAGCAATTGAATTTACTAATGGAATTAATTAATTATATAATTGTGAAATTATAGAATATGGAGATAATTAAAAATTTAAATTGATTGTGTGATATTTATGTTCTGAATCGAATAATTAATTGGTGAATAAAGTATTGAATGATGGTTTTATGAAGGAATTAATTAATTATAAAATTAATTAATGGGTGGTTGAGATATATGTAATATTTTGTTATTATGATATATGGGATTAGAAATGATGAATGGAGTGAATGGTAACATGGTCACTCACTTATGAAAACAATAATAGTAATATGTTCATTCAATGATAAAAGGGGTGAATGGTAACATGTGCATTCTCTTATGAAAATAAGAATTGTAACATGGTCATTCAATGAGGACAGGGGTGAATGGTAACATGGTCATTCACTTATGAAAAAAATTATGGTAGCATGGTCCTTCAATGATTAGAGGGGTGAATGGTAACATGGTCATTCAATTAAGAAAAAAAAAGAATGGTAACATGGAAAATTAAATGTGAACTATCATGATGAATAATAATATGAACATTTAGAGATGTAATATACCTCAGTGATATTTCATAATCTGGAATGGGCCAAATCATGTAATGTGGTATGAGTGTCTATGATAACCCATAGTTAATGTGGTTAAATAAAGGTTAATTGATAATATGATAACTATATGATTATTCATTGTAATTATTTTTTTATATAATTTCTTGAACTATTATTGACTTGATATTATTTTAGACACCATTGGTGGTGGCCTAATGAGTCATTCCCACACCTTATTTGGAAACTTGATTGGTACCCGAATAAACTTTATTGTTATCGGATAGGTTAATGGAAAATTCCACATATTAAATGGCATGTTTAGGGATGGATCTTGGAGGAGGGAACATGACATGGTTCGAGACCCTGTTAAGAGTTTTTGATGTATTTATTTTTAGTACTTCATTTAAAACATTTGGTATGAACATTAGCATGGGATTTTCTACTTTAGTTGAATAATGTATTTTCCTATTTTGATTACCATGAGATATTGATATTGTTTAGTGTTATTCATATTACATAAACTATTTTTTAGTATTTATATTGATTTATTACTCTGATCAAAGAGTGTATAGTCTCCACAAGAATGACTTATTAGACCCTCAATGCTAGTCGAAAGCCTCCAGAATATTGGGAGGCACATTTGAGGTCATGTGACTGACCATATTGTGGAACAAGTGTGTGGTACCTAGGTCGGGATGATACAAAGTGGTATCAGAGGTAGTTTTTTTTGTATTACTATTTGGGAAATATGGATATGATATTAGTAAGAGTCTGGCCTTGGTGATGAGATTATGCATGGGTTTTTCTAACCCATGTGTGGGGGAAAACCCAATTGCTCAAGTTGGGATTATTTTATTGTTGTTAATTTTTACTGTTGAATATTATTTCACCTTAAGGGACGCATTTGTTTTTGGATGTGAGAATTAATTTTTTGCATATTTTCTAATAATTGAATCATGGACTAGAATGGAATGAGAAGTTTAGTTTACATTCATCATCTTAGTAACTCAAAATTATTTTGTGACATGCATCATTTTAGTCACGCATAGGGAGAGGAGTTTTGGGTAAGTTGTTGAAATTGAAATATTTTCTTGGCTTGTGAAATTGAATTGAAAATGGTTCCTAATATGACATCAGAAATGGTAAAATTATGCAATAATGTGAATAAATGTGTGTCTAAATAATAAAACTGATCTATGAGAATGTTTTTACCCTTGTAACCAAGACATAGATGTAGGATGGTGAAGGTTCGTGATAGCGCCTCGGTTTTGACCGCATGAAGTGTTTTGGGGAAAAGTTTTGTTGTGACTTGTTGTTATTTTAATCTTATATAAATGTGTAAATGTTTCAACTATTTTCTAATTTACATGTTTGGAATTGTAGATTTATTCCTCCATGATGACACTTATTGAGAGGATGACCGGAGGACATGACAGTGGACGATTATCTAGTAATGGGACCTAAGGCACCAATAGTGATGAGTGAGTAATCAAGGGATTATTTATGAGAGAATTTTTCTCCCTTCATGAAATTCATGGGAAAGGACCTAGAGTATGTTCTGAAGAGCTTGTCTGATTTTAAGAGAGATTTCCAATTGCAGCACCCTCTGATATTCAATAGAGTGGGTGGACCTAAAGGAGCACAGTTATGGGTTGAGTCTATTGAGATGGTACATGATCATTTGGAGACTATAATAGAAAATTGGGTCGAGTTTGCCACTTATATTCTATGAGTATCAACAAAGTGTTAATGGGATATTCCGGCATAGGCTGGACTAGATGATGGAATGATATGGAAGGACTTCTTGGGGATGTTCTAGGAGAAATTTTATCTAGATATGATGAGGTAAGAGAAATCAACAGGGTTCACATGGATGACTTAATAGAGAATGTTTATGATGGATTTCACTAGATTCTTTACAAACCTATAATGATTTTCTCTAGTGTTGACATTTTATGGGATAACTATGCCGATACGTTTTTGGGAAAGGCTTAAATGTGATATTATGTCCAAATATAAGATTTTTCGATTAATTAATTTTTTTGAGGTAGTGGATCATGATATCATAGATAAGGGGAACCTGAAGAAGGCTTCTAGAGATAGACATATAGTTGCTCCTAGATGATCAGGAGGTGCGAATTCTGAGTGTAAGAAGTGCTGCTATAAAAAATTTAGTTAGAGTAGTGGAAAAAATGCACAGATAGGAGGGTCAGTTACAAAGGAAGTTATGGGGGTAATCTATTATCAGTGTGGTAGGATGGGCTATTATCATAGAGATTGTTCCAGAAAACTAGTAGAGTGCCAGTTTTTTAGAAATATTGGACATTTATAGAAGTTATGTTGGATGAAAGGACAAACAGTAAGTAAGGGTGAAGCTATACATGGTCAATGTGTGGGAAGGGGATCTTCTACACCATATCATACATGATGATGGAGTTCTACTATCCAAGGTGGTAAAGGAAGAGGATGTGGTACTTCTGGGTAAGATCACTCATATCTGTCGAGTTGTTTAACTCAGGGGAGTTAGACAATATCACAAGGGAGAGGATAAATACAACTACATGTAGTGAAACCAACACTTGTGGATAGAAATACTAGACATTTGACAGAGAGAGGTACTATTCTTATAGATTCTACAATTGATAATGCCTTATTTGATACTGGTGCCTCTAATTCCTTCATATCTACAAAAATTGTTAATGATATGATCTTTTTGGTTGATTTCATAAGAAGGGTTTTTTTGATAGATACACCCTTGGGAGTGTGGTCTAGAGACATATGTTTGTGAAAGAGATGTTCTATCGAAATCAGGGAATATCAATTTTTATGGGATCTCTATATTCTTGACATGTTTCATTTTGAATTAATAATATATATGGACTGTCCAGTCTCATTAGGAGCCCATATATATTATTATGAATGGATAGTGGATTTTACGTCTCCTAAGGGTGACAATTACATTTAACATGGAGGGTGGGATATACAAAAAGGTTGATCATGGAAAATTAATAATTAACTGGTAGATATCATATCCCAAATTGCTATTTTATTTCTAGATGATGGAGGAGTACAACATGACACCTTTCCAACAATAGTAAAAGAGTTTTAGGATGTTTTTTTCGAAGGCTTCTCAGAACGACCACCTGAGAGGGATGTGTAATTCCCTATCGAGTTCATGTCAGGGGCTAAGCTAGTGTCTATTCCACCATACAGAATGGAACAAACATATCTTTTAGGGCTCAAGAATCATATGGATGATTTGAAAGATAGAGGATTTATCCATTTGAGTATATCGCCTTGAGGATACCTGTATTGTTTTCAAAGAAGGCTAATGGGAATTTTTACTTGTGTGTTAATTAACGGAAGATGAACTATATGAATTTGAAGAATTGGTATCTTATTCTATGTATAGATGACCAATTTTAATAGTTTATAGGAGCTTGTGTGTTCTGTAAGATTGAATTGATATTAGGGTATCATCAGCTGAGAGTTCGGACTTCTGATAAACTAAGGACTACTTTCAAGAGAAAGTATGGCCTATATGAACTCATTGTAATTCCATTTGGGTTGATGAAAAAACTAGTAGTGTTTATGGATTTGATGAAACAAATCTTCTATTCAGACCTAGATCAGTTTGTGGTGGTGTTCATGGATTCCGTTTGGGTTTACTCCAAGACTCATAGTGATCATGACCAACATATTGACATCTTCATGGATATACTGAGAGAGCATCAACTATATTCCAAGCTATATAAGTGCTTGTTTTAGATTGACTAGGTACAATTCTTAGGGAATATCACCTCATAGAAAGGTGTGTCAGTATACCTAGTGAAGGTTCAAATAGTGGTTTCTTGGGAGCATCCCAAGAATGTGTTTGATATCTTTAGATTTCTTATGTTAGCTGGATATTATGGAAGATTCATCTAGGACTTTTCCTATCTAGAAGCTCTACTTCTGAGACTGATCAAGAAAGGGATAATGTTTGAATATACAGAATCATGTGAAAATGTCTTCCTATAATTGATTAAGTGCTTGATATCGGCACTAATCTTGATCATAATTTGACCTAGTGAGGAATATATTGTGTATTGTGATGCTTTTGGGATCGAACTCAGAGCTATGTTAATACATGGATATTGATTTGTGGCATATGGGTCTTGATAGTTGAGGACACTTGAATCGAGCTACCCTATTCATGACCTCGAGCTAGAATTAGTGTTCTATTATTTAAAGTGTTGGTGACATTATATATTGGTTGAATATTTTACGATGTTTACCAATCACAAGAGCATAAGGTATATCTTCTCTATGCAAGATTTTAATCTTCAGTATTAAAGATGGGTTGAGTATATACAGTATTTCAATTTTGAGATAGAATATATGGTTGGAAAAGTAAATAGTGTAGATGATTATTTGAGCAGGAAAACCCAGAATCAGGTGGTATAGGTGTATAGTGTTGACTTGAAGATGATGGATTTACTATTCCCGATGCAAGTAGAGGTTTAGGAGAACTAGGAACATATGAATCTAATGTCTATTTTAGTATAGTATATGCTTTTGATACAGATCTAAGATAGGAAGTATGAGGATCCAGAATGTTTAACCTTGATGGAAAGACATTTAAGGTAAGGAGTCACCTTTATATTATATCATATATGAGGATGAGACCATCTATGTTAGGAACAATATTTTTGTACCTACGAGCATGCGAGTGGTGTTCATGTGGGAATTTCATTCCTTGAAGTGGGAAGTACATCCATGTGTGAAAAAAATGTACCATAACATATGATGATTGTTTTGGTGGTAGGGCATGAAAAATTAGATTGTAGGGTTCATGGAATGATGATACACCTATCAGAATGTCAAGGTAGAGCATCAATGAGCTGAAGGTTTTCTGTAGCCATTACCCATTCCTGAATGGATGTTGGATGATGTCAAAATAGATCATGTGGTGTGTGACCTAAGGAAAACAAGGAATAATGATTCTATTTGGGTTGTTTTGGATTAACTGAAAAAATTAGTGCATTTCTTTCCAATGAATAAGACATTCACAATAGAGTATTCGAGAGATTTGTGTGTGGGGGAGATAGTCCATCAGCACAGGGTTCTATGGACTATAGTTTCATATCGTGATTCATGTTTTACTTCAAGGTTTTGGTAGTGAAATCACTTGGTATACATGTATTATTGATTACATATTTCCACCCAAAGACAGATGGGCAGTCGAATCATACTATATAGGTGTTTGAAGATATACTATGGGCATATATACTGGACTTCAGAGGATATTGGGAGATGAACTTGGATTTAGTGGAGTTTTCCTATGACAATATTTATCATGAAACTATACAGATGGAACCATATGAGGCTTTTTATGTTAGGCCATGAAGATCAACATTATTCTGGAAAGATTCTGGTGATTCATATGGGAATGTTGAAGCTTAGGTTTGTTGGACCATTTGAGGCAGTAAAGAGAATCAGGCTGGTGGCGTACCTATTGGATCTTCCACCAAAATATAGAATTATTCATGTTGTTTTCCATGTATCAAATATTATAAATTATCATCGCACCCCTTATCATGTGATCAATATTGAGGTTATTGATCTTGAGATAGATGCATCCTTTGAGTAGCATCTGATACGTGTGTTGGGTCGGAGAGATAAATTGTTGAGAGGAAATACTGTGATGATAGTTCATGTATTATTGAAACATGGGCATATATAGGGATAAAATTGGGAAAGGGAAGCAGATATCTGGGATCAGTGGCCCAATCTTTTAGACATAGAATCTTAGAGATGCATGGAAGTGCAGATCAAGGATGAGTTGTTATAAAGTGTGAATATTGTAAGATCCCATATTTTTCATGTAATTTTATCTCTAAGTTCTATTTTGTTTGAACCTTATTAGATAAGTCTTATTCAGATATGGAGACGTTTTTTGGGAAAATGATCTTATGTTTGGGGATATTAGATTATTTTAATTAATTGATTCTGGATAAAAATGGTTTAAGTGTTAAAAATGGGTTGATGGTTAGTTAAGAGGCTTTAAAGGAAAAATAGGTTGAAACTAAACTACAGAACATTTACAACTATTGTAATTGTTTGTGGATTTTAATAATAATAATACTAGGTGACATATTTTTTGGAATTTTTTTTAAAAATAATTTCATTATGTGTGTATTAATTACACGTTGGGTAAATTCCTGACTTGTAGTTTTAATCTAGTTGTG
This sequence comes from Viscum album, assembly GCA_963277665.1. Lineage (NCBI taxonomy): Eukaryota > Viridiplantae > Streptophyta > Magnoliopsida > Santalales > Viscaceae > Viscum > Viscum album. The sequence continues at coordinate 110,805,916 of OY728139.1, read as the reverse complement.
CAGCTGATTTTTGATAGAACCCATTACACATTTTCTCCTTTATAAATAGGAGACGATCTATGTTATTTTGGAGTGTCAATACACCTTACGAATGTCTCTTTTTTTAGATCAATTCCTGGAAAGTCTTCAGGGTTGTATTTCTTCCTTCTCTTCCTTCCGCTCCAACCCGTTGCGGTGAAATCCCATGGGGAATTTCACTGTTGGTTTTGATCTTGGTCAAAACTAATATTGGAAACTCTCAAAAACCATCCTCATGATTCCTCGTGGGTTTTTTCCATTGGAAACATTGTTAGATATTTAGTAAAAGTTAGGTGGTCTAATTTTCAAATTCCATAAAGTTTATTTTGATTTCATGCATGCAAATTTTTGAATTGTTAGATTTGTTTAGAAATTTAATTTACCAATATAATTAATTAATTTGGTGAATTAATTAATTATAGAATTATGAAATTGTGGGTTTTGGGGATAATTAATTATGGAAATTTATTATGTGATATTGATGTGATGAATCAGATAATTTATTGGTGAATTAATTATTGTATACTGATATTGTGAAAGGATTAATTAATTATCAAATTAATTAATGGGTGGTTGAGATATATGTAATATTGTGTTACTATGATATATTTGATTAGTAAATGATGAAAGGGGTGAATCGTAACACGACCATTCACTTATGAAAACAAGAATGATAACATGACCATTATATTATGAAAGTGGTGAATGGTAACATGGCCATTTATGTATGAAAACAAGAATGGTAAAATTTTCATTGAATGATGAAAGGGGTGAATGGTAACATGGTTATTAAATTATGAAAATAATAAAGGATACATGGTCATTTAATGATGAAAAGGGTGAAAGGTAACACAATCATTCACTTATGAAAATCAATAATGGTAACATGGATATTCAAATTTGAACTGTGACGATGAATGTTAACATGGACATTCAGACTCATGATTTCCCTTGGGGATAGTCCAAACTATGGAATGGGTTGAAGCACGTATTGTGGTATGGGTGTCTACGAGAACGCGATAATTACGTGGTTAAGTAGAGGTTAATTGATAATGTGATAACTATTTAATTATGCAATGTGATTAATTATTTATATAACTGCATACACTATTATTGACTGAATATTGTTTTTGACACCATTTGTGGTGGCCTACTGATTCATACTCACACCATATTTGGGATGACATATTGGTATGCGAGTAGAATTTACTATTCCATGATAGGTTATGAGAGAAGTCCCTATGTTAAATGGATAATTTGGAGATAGATATTGGATTAGGGAACCAAACGTGGTTTGGGACCCACTTGGGAGTATTTTTGTGTCATTATTTTTAGTATTGGATTTTAGAGCCTTGACATGTAAATTATCCCGACATGTTATCTTTTAGTTAAATAATGTATTTTCGTAATCTGATTACCATTAGATATTTGGTTGTTTAGTGTTATACATATAAATTTTTCTGTTATTTATTATTTCCACTGGTCTATTACTCTAATCAAGAGGGTATAGTCTTCCCAAGAATGAATCATTAGAGCCACATTGCTAGTCTATAACCTTTGATGTACAGGAAGGCACACTTGAGGTCACATGAGTGACCGGCTCGGGGCACCAGTGTGTGGCATCCGGTTCAGGATGTTACATAATGGGATATATTTAGGGAATGAGAAATATATTATATCCTAAAATTAGCTCACAAATCTTTGGAGTAAAATAATTTTATTAGATATAGCTACAATAATACTTGCTTATACATAAACATCTATTAATTTAGAGTGTGATCATTATGCTTGGGCTATGTTTTTTTTCAAGTCAAAATAATCTAGAATCTTTCATTTCCCTATTTGAAAACCAAAACTATTAAAATATTAATACACTTCATGTTAATCTAATTTAAAAAAATCCATCATTCTAACCTCTGTTTGAAACATGATTTGATAGTAGTTTAATTCTAAGGTCAAAGATCACTATCTTTTTTTCTGTATCATTCTAATTTGATTAAAAAAATTGAAATATCATAGATTCATGGGATTCCATCTAAAAATAAATTAGCGATTCAAACAATTAGTTAAAAAATAGTAGAGGAAAGATAAAATTTTTAATTTCTCAATAAAACATATTAAATAAATTGATAGTGAAGGAATTGATCCATAGGTAAAATGGAAAACAATTTTATTTTATATTATTCATTTTTATATTCAAAATATATACTTTGTTTTCTTAATTCTTATGTTATGTGAATTTTAACTAATTTTAAACATATTACATGTCTCTAGAACCCAGTGGTAGAATCATTGTAATAATAGGAAATATTTAGAAGAAATACAATACTTTTGAGAAAAACAATCTGTATTTTTTAGGGTGAACATGAAATTATAAACAAATTCAAACCTATAAGACCATGTATTATAAATTTTTGGTTGATATATCACAATATAGATATTATATAAATATATCACTTTTAATGATATATAATTTCATTGTTTCCAACATGGTTTATAGTGCTTATCAAAAATAGACTGGCATATCATCAACATTCATGTAGAAATGTTGATATACATGATATAGTGAAAAAATATATATTTTTATATCCTAGTTAATTTATATAGATATATATTTTAATTTGATATATGTGATTAAAAAACACCCGAGTTTTCAAATAATCAATGTAATACTCATATCATTGGAAAATGAAATATGATTAGTAAAATGCAATATGATAATGTTTAGGAAATGAATATGAAATATTATTCATATCACTTAATAATATACTAGGGTTATTTAAAAAAATTAACAATAATTAGTTCCCATTGTTTTATAGTGGCCCTATTAAATCTACATGGATTTAAACTGTATCTAAATAATTTAGAGAATATGATGTGTTTATAATATGTGTATCAATATATAGAAATTATTGTAAAAATATATGATATTTAAATATTATTTTTTTTTAATTATTTTTTTCCTATAAAGGAGGTTTGAAGATATCATGAATCTAATTTCATCCAAGTATTAGAGAATACATACATTATACCACTCTATAATGATGATGAACAATAAAAATATTTATTTATCCATTATAAATGACCAAACATTGACTTTTTATTATTATTTGGATGAGAAAAAAATCAAAAAACACGGTGAATTCCACACATGGGGTCTAGAAATAATGAATTACAAGTGCATCACCCTTCACAAAGTTATTAAAATTATCTTTTGAGGACCCCAAACTATTATAGAGAATGTGAGTATCACCTAAATTTCCTTTCTTAAAAAGTGTATCAGCTGAAAATTTACCTTCTCTCCAGGTGTGGGTAACATGGGTCACATGGATGACAAGAATTATTCAGCTCCTGATAAGATACATCAACACCCATGGAGGTATACCCTTCATATAGAGAAACCCAAACATCACTACAGAGTCAGAATAAAATTCTATAATTAGAATGTTGTAGAACCTAAAAAACATGGGACTGGTGACTAGTGCTCTAACCTATGATCACAAGGAAGTCCCATGTCTATAGTAAGCACTGAAGCCAAGAATAACCAACCCCTATTATCTTTGAAAAGTCCAACCCCTTTCATTACACTATAAATTGTACAAACCATTAAAATTCTATTTAAAACCTGTTAGGAGTGGCTTCCACTTGATCCTTCTATCCATCATAATGAAAATATATTATAGTGTTTCATAAGGCCTTGATAGAAAAATGATGAATATTGGAGAATAAATTCCACTTTCAGAGTTAACATTTCATCCATCATCACCTTCACTCAGACCTGGATGAAAATAAGAGAAACCTATTTCGTATACCTTTCCTTATTCCGAGCTTCTGAATGAGTCTAGTAGACCTCTGAGATGTCAATTTCACTTGCTATTATTTCAACACCATTTTGTTCTACACAATAGAATCAACCCTCAAGAAGCTCTTTCATAGTGTCTCCATGTCCCTGTATATTTATTCCATTCCGCATGAAGCACCATGGCCTCATGTCCCAATCACCTTCAAAGAAGACATTCAAGCCCAAACATCTATCCCACACTAGAATGAACCAACCTTCTGATGTCCTAGATGCTGATGTTCCTTGAAGGAACACCTGAAAAAATTCCCATATCTGGTTCTTCCACCAAAAAGATGAAATAATATAATTTCTTATAATCACAACTTATAATTATGTCAATGAACTCTAGAAAAGTACCACCCTTGATAAAGGTTATGTAAGGAATAAGGCACCCAAAAAACACTGTTTATCTATCATATTTTTTCTTCAAAAAAATTAGATCCCCATTCCCGAAAACCACGCAATTTTATCTTTCAGCTCCTCTAAATTATACATTATGTAGTGTGTAAGATTAGTCAATCTTCCAATTCCCATCAAAAGAAGTTCCCAGTCATTGTAATATCTATCTCTCATGAATCTTGTCCACAAGGATTCCCCCTTAATAATGTTCCATGACATCCTTTCATGAAATTTTTGCATTATCTCCAACACAATTTGGAGCCCAATAACACCTTCCTCAATTGATTTCTATATTTATTTCCATGACACCTAGGGGAAACAACCACTCTAATACACATCCCATTGAAAGTTCTACATTATATTTCTTTTAATTGAAATCGTACTTTTGGATTTTTGATAACAAAAATCACATGCATGGGAATCAATGTTAGTGAACTATTGATCAATGAAATTATTCCACTGGATGAGAGAAATTTGTTTTTCTAATTACTAATTATCCTTGTGATCTGGTTGATGATACCATCAATGCATGCCTTCTTTATTCTATCATATGAGATTGGGGCTCTGAGGTAATTCATTATCTATTTTCACTTTTTCATGTAGATTTTATTCTATATTTAAATTAAGTGACTTGTTAATCATTTCTTGGCTATATAAATTATGATATTCATATTATTAACCCTCTTCCCACTTAAATTTAAATAAACACTCATGATTTTGATGATATCTTGAAGTTATTTTTTCCTACCATTTACAAAAAAACATATCATCTGTGAACATAATGTGTGATACTAATCCCTTTACATACATTCCTCTAAAAGGAATTATTCTTCCTTCATCCATATTTTTCATACTGTTTCTAGTAATAACGTCCTATTCTAGAGTAAAAATGCTATAGGAAAGTGGGTCCCCTCACCTAATTCCTCAAACTGATTTGAAGAAGCCAAAACACATTCCCATGAGAGAGATTCTAATCCATGGGTTCTAGTAACAATACACAGGCTACAAAGAAAACAATCTAAGGACTCGACCCCACGATGGGAACCCCACACCCCATCCCCCTTGCCACTGCAACCACCGATGTGGGGGGTAGATGCTAAGCCATGGAGAAGCATAAAATCTAAAACTCAAGTCATAGAACCATTCCTGAAAACCAAAATTCCTCATGACCCTAATGACAAATCTCCATTCCAACCTGTTATAGGAACTTTACATATCCACATTGGTCATCATGTTGGATCCATTTTTTTAATCAAGTCCTCCACAATCTCTATTTCTATACCAAAAATCCCTAAATAATTCTACCATACACAAAACTATTTTTATCTTATGATATTAATTTTGGGATTACTAGGCACAACCTTATATTAATCATATTACCAATTAATTTTTACGAAATGTTACACAAGTAAATTTTCCTATAGTGAATCAGGGTAGTTGGTAAATTAAATTTTGGAATAATGATAACCTTGTAAGTAGGCACCACCCTAGTTATATCACCACCTATGAATAAATATTTCTCTACCTAACCCACAATATCCTTAATAAATTCCCAAGAAACCACATAAAAATATACTATAAATACGTTGGGTCCAGGCTCACTTTCCTATTTCAAACCAAGCACTGCCCCTTTTACTTTATAATCTTTTGGAATAGCTGTTAAAACCTCCTCTTCCCTCCACCAATCATTGAATGAAACTCATAAATTCACATTCTTCCATATAAAATACTTATCCATATACATATTGAAATTTTTTAACTACGTGATAGTTCTCAATGAACTCAAGGCCATCTTTGCGGGGAATTCAACCTCTAATGTGTGGGGCCCATCCTCAAGATGGAGGGTGATTATTTTTAGCACAAATATTTTCTTCAGTATTACTATAAATTACTTGGAATTTTTATCTCCCTCTTTGAGCCAAAGGGTTCATGATCTTTCTCTGCACATCCTCTCCAAGCCCATAAGTTATTTAACCATTTGTTTCTATTTGTAAACCAATGAAACAAAATAGTTATCATTATAGATAGTCTAAATCCACTCCACAAGATCCTTGATTCCCCCTTGAAAAACTCTATATTAATACCCTTATAAATATGATTTTTAATACCACTTATGAAAGCACTTTTTGAGATGATTCAACCATTATAAAAGACCCACCCATGAAACATCTCCCTCTGGACACTCATAAGAACTCCTAACCCTCTTTAAAAATCCATCCATTTTGTGCCAATTTATTGATTAAAGGAAATAGTAACTCTTAATATCATCATTATTTAGAGTCACCAATATCATAGAATGATTATAGAGAAATATGTTGAGGTTTGTGACTACGACCTTGGTAAATGTGTCTACCCCTTGAAGATTTGTTATACATAAATCGAGCCTACAATATATTCTCCTAAACACTTTATTATTATGGACCCACATAAATTTACTACCAGATAATCCAATATCTATAAGCCCCTTTCCTTCCCTAAATTTATTGAACTCTTTAATTGATTATCATAAGAATAATTACCCTCATATCTTCTCTATAGGTTTTATGATGGCATTGAAGTCCCCCCTGATGAACCATGGGAGGGATCCCGATTGAATCATGGAAAGGTTCATCCATATATTAGTTGCACCATATACCTCACATTTCTCGTAAACCTAGATAAAAAATAACTTATTGACTTCATTGTTGAATTTATTTGTAATTTGATGAATTGAAGCGTCCACCATATCCACTAAAATTACAAGTTTCCAATGAAACCAGATGTTTGTATTACATTGATCTGCATGCATGAAGTCTTGGAAAACCATTCTCTTGGAGAAAAAATAAATATTATAAACACCTTATTTAGGTTCAAGAACAACCAAAATGGAGATAGAGAGGTAGCAATATTTAGATATTATAAAATATGACTTTACGTGCCTGTTGAGTCCCCAAGAATTCTATATAAACAGTGGAGTCATTGATCGGGAGATGAATTGGACATGTGGATGGTAGAAACTAATTTAATGTTTGAGAGGATGATTAGTGATTCTCTTGATATTGACCTAGAAATACCCCCTACATTTGTTGAGGATGGAAAATATTCCACCTTTTTTCTGATCCATAACACATGAATAAGACAATTCTATTGTAGTTTACTCCATTACCTAATAAACCATAGAATGATTAGGAGAGATATCAACCTATTGATGAGGCTTTAGAGGTACCCCCTCCAAGAATAGGGAGATAAAAACCATCTGCTCTGATGATTATCTTGAGACAAAAAACTCTAATAGATCCCCCTCTAGTATCACTTAATTTGTCAGGAAATCCTCCAGAGCTGACATGTTATTCAAATCAATCATTCTGGAAGGAAGACAAATGGTTGACAGGACCAGAGAAGCATTGGTCAATCAATGAGCAATAAAATTGGGATTAAAATCCCCGAGGAGATAAGAGATAAAAAAGAATAGATTCAAGGGTAAAAAGACTTTAGGTGGTGACAATGTCAAAAGTATAGAGCAGGTGGAAGGTGAATGAGACAAATCTACCACTATTTAAGATACCACCTCAATTTTAAAACCAATCCCCATACCCGACGAAGGTATGGGAGTCACCGGAGTTGTAAATGATGACAATTTCATACTAGCATCTGGGACCTCCACATTTAACGCATTGAAAGAGGAAGCTATAAGAACATCATATGAACCACCCATCAGATTCTCTAACTTGAAGACCATTATACATTTCTTACAATAGGTTGATGACTGTCCATGGAGATATAAATCCCCACAAAACATCGGTAGATTCTAGAAGAACACATATTTCCACCATGTGAACACTTCAAAAACTCTAATCAAAACCTTCTACAAAATCTTTATGATTATATACAGTTACATGAAAATATGGGGGCATGATGAAGACTGTAAACAACTTGTGTCTTCATCCCAAAAATAATATTCCGAGAACATTTCCAACTGAATGGAGGATAGAGGGGTTCTGTAGAGGGATCAAAAGACCTGGTAGTTGAATCCACATAGCTTACATGCTTTATTCTTTCCCAAAGTGGGTATCCTAAGACCACCAAGATAGAAATAAGTGCCCAGAACCACACCAGAGACCCTATCTATACCATATATTTGTAAAATAATTCACGGAAGATAGATGAATACTGAAGGAAAATCAATAAAAAACTAAAATCACCGCTGGCTAAAGAAGAACCCACGAGTTCACAAAGGTCTTGAAGAAGTAAATAGATTTTTTATACCTTCCAAATCTCACCACCAGTATTATCTGATGAAAATATATTGCAAAAATAAGCTCATCCACCAAAAAATACAATGCGGCACATCTGTTGACCCTATCTGAGCATCAAGGGGAAAGTTGAACAAATGAAATATGAGGGAGGAATCCTTTAGTGGAAAGAACTGATGGGACAACAAGGTCATATATGAAAAAAATTACACCTTAGGAAATGATGGATGTAACTTCACCACCACCTCCCAAAGGAGTTTCAAAAAACTTCACCTGATTGAGGGTATGAGGGAAGGTTGTTGTTGGTGGAGGAGGATGGAGAATAAGGGAAAAAAGGGATATGGTAAACACATGGTTTAAGTGATCCATTTTCATAAATATTTTCCAAAATCCATTATGGAATATATTATACCACCCGCCTTCTTAATTGAAGGAATGTGGTAATTGGTATCCCCTCAGGGGAAGGGGCTATCATTACCATCCAACCATCATTATTATTAGGCTGTGGAAAGAGAAATTCAATAATATTTTTAAAAATAAAAAATCCATATAATAAATTTAATTCTATCCACAATTTGAATCCAATGAAATATATTGAGTATGGAATTATTGTGAGTAATATTTTTGAATTAATTAATTAACAAGACAATTTATCATATTCTCATAAAATAAATCTATGAAACAAATGAGAGAGGATCACATGTAGTGGAATATTAACTACTATTTAGGTTATCATAACCAATTGAATGGGCCCTATTGATTCCTGAAATTTAGTAATTCATCTCATATTTAGTGGATATTTCATTAAAATTTTGTTCCTTATTATGATAATATAATATTTTTTATTATTTGATAGATACGGAAAAAATATCATGAAAAGGATTATATATTATCTACTATGTGGAATTAATTAATTGTCCTTCCTCTTCCCTACAAAAAAATGCTATACAAGAAGCTCTAAGTTGTAATATTGGTTGGTTTCTGTACATGGATAATGAAATAGAAAAGACTAAGTATCCAAATTTTCCACATTTTTTTTCTAGAGATGTATCTATCATCCATTCAAATAAATTATGTTAAAATCATTATATGGGGTGTTGAAGTATTTTGGGAAAAAATTTAATTTTAAAAACATTTATGAAAATCAAATTCCATTAGTTTTTTAGACATTATTATATATTATATTTTAAGAGGAATTCAGTGAGAAATGTAAGTCTGTAAGTGAATAAGGTAATTAATCATTAAAACCATAAAATAAATCTTGTAATATTTTTATTCAATTTGATATAAAAAAGGTATATAAAATAACATATTATGAAGAAGATAATGTTTTTTAACATGAATAACACCTATAGAGACATCAACTATGCTAGTAATGAGAGAAACTGTGAACCCTTAAGAAATAATTCAATATGTGATGGTTTGGTGATTGGAAAATTGTATATCTCATCACAAACATATATAATTCATTACACTGTTTATTTTAAAAACATCTCACTATAAAAATATAATTTCTATTTCCCTGCCACAAAAAATTATTTTTTTTATCAATTCATGCCATGTCATACAAATCCATAGATAATAGAAACTATAATTTTTTATTATCTCTTATATACATCATGAATGGAATAATTAAATATATTCTTCCAAAAATTATCCCATGTCATGAGACAAGGTTTCTAAACACAACTCCTAACTATATCTTGATAATATTAAAATGGTATATATAATTAATAAGATTGTTTACTAATATACAAAGTAGGTTTCTCTTGAGAACTCTTATATTTCTATGTGTATGAATGATGATAGTAAATCTATGTATAGAATAATAAAAATAGAATAATTTTTCATTTGTATCTTAAGACAGTCATCCCAAACACCTCTATCTCATACCTCATAACCATCAAAATTATGAATCATGTCACATTGTCTATCAAACCGCAACAAATAGCTAATACTATTTAAATAATTAACCCCAGTCAATATCAAAGACATATTAAATATTATACATACTGGGACCTTACTATAATAACATTATGTGGTTCTCATCCTATAAGGACCTCACCTTAATTTATCTGTGTAGATTTCCAACTATTGGGATCACATTGTATATTTCATTAAGTTGTTATAAACCCATAGTTACATGTAAAAATATATTTATTGGTTAGGATAATATCCACCCATAGTGATCCTCATTGGATTTATGGGTATTCACCCTCTCCTGATCTCACAACAACAACCTACAATGGTTTTGTATCTTTCCACCCATAATGACTCTTATCATGTTACCATTTTTTCACCATTGGAGTATTTACCATCCTAAACCTATATCATCATCACTGTACATCACATAACCACTATATAACTCCATATATTCTATAACATAATAACAATCATCATTATATTTATCATCCCTACTGAAAATGGGTTAAGACACATAACATACACTTAATCTATCACCTAGGTCACCACACATAAAAATATAATAGGAAAATATAATTTCACCATATAGATATAATAAACTCCTACCTAGGTCTAAAAAACAAGATTCTTGGTAGTGAATGTTTTTTAGTTCATAACACACTCTAACCTAGTTCATCCATAACCTTGATCACTAGTATTAATTCCTTGATCCACAAGTATTCAACTTATTTAGCGTATAAAATGGTTTTTAATCTAATCACTTCCAAAAATTAATAAAGAAACCCTTCTCAATAGTGTCTTATATATTATCATCCTTACCAAATTCCCATATCCATAAATACATAATAGAGTAGTTATTTTATATTTTTATATGTTAATTAATTACCATAATCATTATCAACTATCCAAAAAAATTGATACACTACTAAATAATGTGGAAGAAAGTATTAGGTATAATGGAATGTTATTTTATGGAACATACTCATTCTAATGTAGGAAATTTTATATATATTATAAAAAAAACTAATTTAATGAACATCTAAAGTCCCTCTATGCCGGAATTTGTAACAACTCCACCCCTAAGTGTCATGAATCCTATGTATCTTATTGAAACTTCATCGCATACTATCATCACTACTTGTATAAATTTCTCTAGTATGTGGAACAAAATCTTTATATATATATCATAACTCATGCCAATGTTTATAAGTCTAAAAATCACACCACATAATGAAATTTTACATATAATGTCATCATTTTAGCTCAAAATACCAGATTGGTACATATCAAAAAATATTTAAATCGACAAAAACAATTATATACTACCAAAAATATTATGGATATAATATTATTAATTATTTTAATTTATAGGATTCATGATTATTTTCTAATATCATTGAAAGTAATATAAAAATTTATAATCAATTATATAAATATATTCTTATTATCACACCATTTATAAAATATAGATTCCAAAATTAATCAAATTCTATCCATAATCTACCAAATTATATTTAATTAGCAATTATATAATTCATAGAGAGTATTCTGCTATTAATTTCAACTCCATTTTTCCACCATTAAAGGTCCTAAACTCACATCAATTAAATTACATTGTCACATAATAAAATAATAATCTATTTTAAAATATCAATATAAATATTTCATAATTCCCCTCATTATTTTACAATTTAAAAAATCATATCTATTTATAATTTTATTTTATAATATCTATTCGACCAATCTAATATTCCCCATAATAATTTCCAAAAAACAATCACAATCATCATATTGGATTATTGATAATTTTTTTCAAATCATTCATAATAAAAAGCATAGTATATTCACATGAATTAATAAAAGAGATGAGAATTTAGAGTTACACACATCACTTATATAAAAGAAAAAAAATCAGAAATCTCCTCCAATCCTTATTCAATTCACTTTTCTAATTTTAATCTATTGATTTTTTCATGACATAATAGTAACCTAGGGTTTTTATCTTAAGATAATATATTTAATATAAATTAAATGTTCACACTTGAAAAAAATAGATCGAAATTAGTAAATCCTTTGTCTCCCCTAATAACATCCATTAAAAATATCCATCAACTTACTCACTTTAATTACCATCCAATTACCCCTTTTAAATCCCAATATTTATTCAATTTATTGTACATTCCAGAACATATAAAAATATATTTCCATTTTCTACAACAACATTTCCAACATCATCTCCAGTACAAAAAATAATTTACCCCAAATATATAAAACTATATATTTTATTAAAAAATCAATTAAAATAATTTCATTAAATGTATAAATTAATATATTTATTTCTATTACAACCTAAATTTTACCAAAATTTCCAAAAACCATAGGAAATTAATAAAATACCATCTATGGGTAGACATTGCATCCCTAATCTAAAGGATTTCAAAAAAAAAAATTATAAAACCATTAAAATTATCATTTTACCCTTCATAGATTATAATTATCAAAATTTACTTGAAAACATAAAATTAGTGGGTCATCACATTACATACTCCATTGAAAAAGATTCATTCACGAAAATTTTAATGCATAACCATAAAATATGAAACCTTATCATATATAATCTGGTTACTTACACACATATTTTTTTTTATCAAAATAAAATTAAAATAACATTAAAAAACTCCATATATTAAACCTTGATTGTCACGACCTGTCCTAGGGGACCATGCCGTGGCTACCCCAAGCCCGCCTTCCATAGGCCAGGGGCTGGCGACTAGAACCAAAGGCATAAATCCTGGTAAAAGGGAAGGAATTGCCTTTAGAAAAGTAAACAAACAAAACAGAGTACACAAGTGAAGTAAGCACTAAGTAAAACTGAGTACAAAAGTAAGTGATGAAAAGTAAATGGGCCAGTATAAAAACCCAATTGAAATTACAGTACAAATGAAAAGAAAGTACAACAACAGTAAAGTAAAGTGGCAACCACTGAGTCGTCCTTCGGATATCCCACCTGAAAGGTGGGTACAGATGGTCTACTCAGCTCCTTGGGTCCGGTCGTCTGCCCCCTGTATGTCCCTCCAAGTGGCCCACCTCCGAGTACCGTCCAGCTCCACAAACCTCTACCTCGATCAGTGTTGTCCGTCGTATACATCCAACATAAAGTAGTGTGGGCATAGACTGTGCAGGGGTGAGTATACGATACTCAGCAGAGACCCCGAGACCCCCGAAGGTCTCATGGGATCCACAAAGGATAAACCAAAATGGAAATATACAATCACGAATTATCAACCGACTCTACTTAGGTATATGCCCATACCTATACCTAAGTCATCAATTCTAGTTCTGCTCCAACTCTTGAGCCCAAGCACAACCCAGTCCACAAAAGAAAGAATTCAATCACACCATTGGTAATGATTTCAAGTCAAGGATCAGCTCACATAGGTATACTACTCACGAAGAAGGGTGGAGATGATTAGATGTAGCCTCTGAATCATCTGTTCTACCGAACCCACATAGGATCCTAGTACAGAAGTCATCGCAGCTGATCCCATGGAGGATCCTAGTACAGTCATCACTGCTGCTGAACCCACGGGGGATCCATGTACAGTAGTCGTCGCTGCCAAACCCACGTAGGATCCAATTACAGTCATCATCACTGCCGAACCCACGGAGGATCAAAGTACATTGTTCATCGTCGTCGAACCCACGGAGGATCCCAGTATGGTAGTCGTCGTAGTCGCAACCAGATCTAGGGTTCCCACACACAAAACACTCGATTCTGGGAGGGTCCGCTCCTCGAGCCAAAGGGGGGTCGATACATAAAATATCATAAAGTTCTGATTTGATGTATCCCAATGTTCCATATCGTCAATAGGAACTCAATGTGATAGAAGGTGCGTCAATCGGGCGCCTAGTCTGAGAGATATTGGCTTTTTTGTTCCAGGGGCCCGGTTAGAAATATGCTCGTTCCAAACCAGGCTATTTTCCAATGTCGTCCAAAACTCACTTAGAGTATCTAAAAAGGACCACCTCATCGCAAGGGTCCCAGTTCCGCAGACGGCGCGTCGATTGGACACGCGGTCTTCGAGTTATTCACCTTTAAGTGAAAACGGGCCCGGCTCATTAAGCCTAGTGGGCCGACGGGTCAGGTTAACCCAGTTTTGGCGGGTCCGACCTGACAGGGGTTCAGACCGGACAGATGAAATGCGCGGCCCGACGGGGGCGCGGCCCGGCCCGGTGGGGCGCAGCTCGGCCCTGCTGGCGAGCGGCTCGGCACTGCTGGCGAGCGGCTCGGCCCGAGGGGGCCGAGTGGTCCGAGGCGGGGGGCCGCGGCCCCCTGGCTGCCTGAACCGGCTGCGCCAACCAGTGCTGCCCTCACTAACCGGCTGACCGAAGCTGGTCGGACTTTTTGGCGAAAGCGGCCCAGACGGGTGGGCTGCGGTTCGTTCGGCGTGGCGCCCTCCCGACGCCACGACTTTCTTCCACCGGGCTGGCTGACGAGCCGGCCGGTTCTTCCACCGAAGCGGCCCATGGAAATGGGGGTGCGGTCTTCTGCAGCATGACGCCGTGGGGCTCCGCAGTTCCTCTATTCGGCCCGGTCGACGATAACAGGCCAGTGATTTCCCGATCGAGCGGCCTGCGGTTGCGGGCCGCGGTTCTTCCTTATGCGGCAGACACCTTCGTTTGCTGCCGCCTCTATTCGTCACCACCTTTTCCTGACATGGTCTCAATCGAAAATAAAAGAAAATTGCGGAGGGTCATTGGGTCGTGTGAGTTCGGCCCGTGCCCTCCGTGTTAGGTGGTAACAGTTGGCTGAATTCATTTCAGAAAATTCAACGAAGAACAAGAACAATTTTAATCAACTAAAATTTTATATAATCCCCCTACCTCAAAAATTTATGTCGTACATCAAGAAATGAGGAAGACGGCGTCACAGGGAGAGGATTCATAGATGACGTCGGAGTGCATCCGAGTAGGAAGCATCGTCTCCACAGTAGTTGCGGAGAAGAAGAAGGAAGGCACGTCGCCGCTCTTCGTGGAGTCAACATTCATTGTCGAAGAGGTTTCATTATTCATGGAAGGATGGTGTTCTTCAACGAAAAAGGAACTCTCTTCTTCTTTTACACAAGATCTCTCTCAAATATCCTCCCAAAACAACATGTGCCAAAATAAAATAATAGCTATGGCTATTATTTTATTAACACTTGAAATTCAAAATTCAAATCACTTAATTAATTAATTGAAGAGGTTGAACTCATTAATTAAGGTGTGTTGGAAAACAATAAAGAGAGAGAGAGGGAGAGGGAGAGTTCTCATTCAATAAGGGGAGTTGTCAAAGAATTAAATAAAAGGGGGGTTTAAGGGAGTTTAGGGAAGATGAAAGGTTGGGGATCGTGTGGGCCCCACCTCAAAAATATCCACATACGGGAAGTTAGGTGGTTGTGGGTCCCACCCTTAACTCCCCTTTGTAGGATATAACTACTATAGATATAAATCAAATTGTGTACTACCAATTTTATTTATTTTATTCTAAATTCCCAATTATTAACTTTCAACCAACATAAAACGAAACTGCGGTAAAGGTCCCATTAAGCGAATACCGGCGTTGCGAGTTCATCGGAGCCCTCAGATTTCAATTCCGAGCACCAGTTAAAAAGATAGAAAAACCCCCTGGTTCATTCATTGAACGTACCCAAGCTAAATTTCAGAAAATTATTCCGGACACATCGGGCCTCGGAATCAGGTGCCGTCAGAAACTGTGTACTCGTAAAATTCAACAGAATTTAAGAAAAAAAATTTCCTTTAAATTTACAAGTCTTTACATTACCCCCACCTTAGGGATTTATTTCCCCGTAAAGCTACAACATAAAATAGTAGAACAAATGAGGGTACTGAGCATGCATCTGAGCCTCTCGCTCCCATGTGCTCTCCTAGAGGTTCCCATGCTGCCAACGAATGTGCACCAGAGGAATAGACTGTCCACGTAGGACTCACTCCTATCGATCCTCGATCTCCATCGGGACCTCCTTGAATGTCTCCCCATAATAGATGTTCAGATCTCCGTGGTCGATGATGTGTGATGGGTTGAGCACGTATCTCCTCAGCTGAGACATGTGGAAGACGTCGTGTACCCGGTGCAACTGAAGTGGAAGGGCCAGGCGGTAAGCCACCTTGCCTACACTGCTGAGGACCTAGAATGGTCTGATGAAGCACGAAGATAAATTGCCACCCCGTCCAAATATCCGTAATCCACATTGAGGTGGGACCCATAAGAAAACGTGGTCGCCATCCTTGAACTCCAGTGGTCTCTGTCTCCTATCAGCATAGGACTTCTGTTTACTCTGTGTAGTCCTCTTCCGCTCCTGGATGATCTGAACCTTCTCTGTCATAGCCTAAACCATCTCTGGTTCTACAAGTGATGACTCCCCAAGGTCAGTCCAGCACAGAGATGATCTGCAAGGTTGGTCGTACAGTGCCTCGTAAGGTGTCATCCCGATGGTGGAGTGGTAGCTATTGTTGTATGCAAAATACACCAAGGGTACGCGATCCTCCCAACTGCGACCAAAGTCAATGACACATGCACAGAGCATGTCCTCGATAGTCTGAATTTTCCTCTCCATCTGGCCATCCGTATGAGGATGGAAGGCAGTGCTCAGACATAGCTACATCCTAAAAGCCTCCTGTAATCCCTTCCAAATCCAGGAAGTAAAGCGAGCGTCTCGATTGGAGACGATAGATGATGGCACACCATGAAGCCATATGATCTCCTGGATGTAGAGGTGTCTCAAGCTCTCTACTGAGCCCTGCTCTCTGATCGATAGGAAGTGGGATGACTTGGTGATTCGGTCGATGATCACCCAAATAGAGTCGTGTCCTCTAGATGTATGGGGAATCCCCCTCACGAAATCCATGGATATCCCGTCCCACTTTCACTCTGAGACCTCTAAGGGTTGTACTAATCCCGATGGCACCTGGTGCTCCGTCTTCACTTGTTGACAAGTGAAGCATCATGAAATGAACTCTACTATATCCTTATTCATGCCCGTACACCAGTGCTGTCGTCTGAGATCCTGGTACAGCTTCGCCACTCCTGGATGTACTGCTAGAGGGGAAGTGTGAAACTCCCACAACACTTCCTCATATATGCAACTGGTACCATAGTACATCCCCTAAAGAGGATGACGTGCTCACCTCCTTCAGAAAACTCATCAGGTGTCTGCCCTCTGGATATCTAATCACATTGCGTGTCATAGTCAACGTCCCCATGCTGTGCCTCTCTTACTCATTGAAGGAGTAGAGGAGTGACTGTGAGAGACTGTAGAAAGGCTGCTCCATCTCTATCCACAAAGGATATCTGCAACGCGGCTTGCTACTCTATCTCCTCTCATAGTAGATGAATGCCCTATCTTATGTTGAGAATATCATCCACAATGTTCCCCTTCCCAAGATTATGTACTATCTCAAAGTCATAGTCCTGGAGGAACTCAAGCCATCGCTGCTGTCTCAGGTTCAGGTCCTTCTGCGAGAAGATGTACCTGAGACTCTGGTGGTCAGAGTAGACGGTAAATCGCTCGCCCATAAGATAGTGTCGCCACATCTTCAAGGCAAAGACCACTGCTGCTAACTACAGGTTAGGGGTAGCGTAGTTCTGTTCGTGCTGCCTTAACTGCCATGAACCGTAAGAGATCACTACTCACTCCTACATGAGGACACACCTAAGTCTAGTCTCTGATGTGTCACAGTAAACTATGTACCCTACACCCTCCTCTGATAGCCTCAAGATGGGCGCACTTTTGAATCTCTGTCTCAGCTCCTAAAAGCCCTGCTGACATCTATCTGACCACACAAAGGGTTTCCCCTTCTTCATCAAAGCTGAAAGAGGTTCTACAACTCTAGAGAAGTCTAACAAAAATCTCATATTATACCCAGCCAGACCTAGAAAACTCCACACCTCCGTCACACTCCTGGGTGGCTCCCAAGCAAGTACCGTCTCAATCTTCACTTGGTCCACTGCAACCCCAGCCTCCGAGATGACGTGTACCAATAAATGAACCTATCGAGTCCAGAACTACCACTTCAAGAGCTTACCATAAAGCTGGTGCTCTCGGAGTGTGTCCAGTACAACCCACAAGTGATAGGCATGCTCCTCCTTAGTAGTCGAGTAAATCAGTATGTCGTCGATGAAGAATACGACAAAACGATTGAGTTATGGCTGGAAGATCCTGTTAATGACACTCATGAAAACTTATAGTGCATTGGTTATGACGAAGGGCATAACCAAGAACTCGTAGTGGCCATACCGACACCTGATGGATGTCTTCTGCACATCCTCATCTCGAACTCTGAGCTGGTGATAGCTTGACCTGAGGTCTATCTTCGAGAACCATCATTCTCCCTTGAGCTGATCAAAGAGGTCGTCAATCCTCGAGAGTGGGTACTTGTTCTTTACAATCACCTGATTCAGGCAATGGTAGTCGACACATAGTCATAAGCTCGCATCCCCTTTCTTGGCGAACAAAATCGGAGAAGCCCAAGGTGAAAAACTGGGTCGGATGAATCATTTCCCCTGAAAGACCTCCAGCTGTACCCACAGCGCACAAAGATCAGCGGGAACCATATGATATGATGGAGTAGATATCGGTGATGTCCCAGGGTACATATCAATGTAGAATTCTACCTCTCTGCGAGGAGGTAGTCTTGGAACATCGTCAGGAAAAATGTTCGTGTACTGATCCACCAAAATAGGAAAAATCAGACCCCGCACATCAACCACTCCTAGGATGAGACTAGCCAACTGATGTGTGATTGGCTGCCCTCTCCTCTAAGTAAGTCCATCCTGCGCTGCAAATTCTCCCTTCTCACCAGTGAGGGTGAACCTAGTCCCATCTGTACGGACACACATCACTTTGCGCCTAATACAGTCGATCTGGGCATGGACTGTAGATAACCATCCCATACCCAAGATAACGTCGCAAGGCCTCGACGCCACTACAAGAAGATCCCAGCCGAAGCTGTCACCTCCTAGAGTAATCTCACACTACCGACACCAGTGCGTAATCATCGAGCCTACTCTAGTAAGAGTCTCTAGCTGTAAGTATTGAGCTAAAGGATCTGTCGGAATCTCTGAGCTCCGAACAAGGGCAATGACAATAAAATAATGATTCGCTCATGTGTCTATAAGTACTGCAATAAGGGTGGAGTAGACACAGATAGTACCTCTAATCATATAAGGTGCGCCATGGTCATAGGCCTTGACTGCCTGGAGCGGAGCCTTCCCTTATCTTCCAGCTCCCTGTGGTCGGGGTGGTTCTCCTGGTGGTGGTGGTGGTAGAGCCTCAAAGCGTCGTCCATCACCCGCTGCTCGGCCAGCTCCTCTGCCTCGTCCGCCTGCTCCCTGCGGAACACCACGATCGAACCTCTACCTCTACCTGGGAGGTATCTCTACTGTCTGCTGCTCGTCCGCATGGCGGGTTGCGCAGTCCCGAGCCATGTGACACTGCCCGCCGCATGCATAGCACTGCCTGCCCCTCAAATGGATGGCTCTATTTCGTTTTCCCCGCACCTCCAAACCTGTATCCTGGGGTCGCCCGCCTGATGGACTGGTCTGCTTGGACCTCTACGACATCTATCTACTTCCAGCTGCCAAAGACTCCGCTACATGTCGCCCTATGGTGGGTCTCACTGCTGGCGTCGGCTCAGCAAGAAATCTCTTCACAAGAAGGGCTCGCTCCAGCACTCCTGCCTGTGTCAAAATGCTAAGGGAGATCATTGAATCCCTGATCACATGACTCAGTCCCTGCTCGAAGGTTCGGGACCGGAAGAATGGGTCATGTACCAAGTCCATGGAGTAGTGTGAGAGGTCAGTAAATCTCGCCGAGTACTAAGCTACTGTCATGCTGCCCTGCCGTAGATGAAGTAACTCCTGAATCCACACCACACAAAGGGTGGCTGGAACAAACTCCGAGCGGAAGAGACTCTCTAAGTCCATCCAAAGTAGAGATGCCTCATCATTAACCTGGAGCATCAAGCTCCACCATCTACCTACTGCTACATGTGGTAGACTCGCGGTAAGGATCACCATAAGGTCAGCCGGTGTCCCTACCAATCTGAAGACACTTATTGAAACATCATCCCATACTATCATCACTACTTTCATGAGGGTCCATCTCTCTGTGGAACCTGGGCATCCTATATCACTGAAACTCGTGCATTGCACTCAGGCGGCGTGTACTCTCTGCTGCCGGGGCTGGTAGTATCAGTGGCTCAGCGGGTAGTGGTACCGCTGGTGCCTCCACTGTTATGGGGCCTTGTACCGAGGTCTCGTCGCTCAGTTGGATTCCATCTCTTACGTGACTCATAACCCTAGCTGGCTGCCTTCATGGGGCCATCCTGAAAAGAAACAGGTGCAACATGACCAAACAGTATACCTGATGAGCTGACACAAAGTAATTAGAAAGAAAACTTTTGAAACTCATATGCAATCAATGTTTTCATGCACTGAATCGGAAATCAGGGGTCAAGGTCCTGGTGTATGGATACGTCGACTAACGCACTAACACTGGGCTCCCTGGACTGATAACCACACTCAATACTCTTAACACTGTTGCTTCACATAAAATAAAGATCAGAGTCCTAAGTTCTACGGTAGAACCGACTCCTCTGATACCCATTTGTCACGACCCTTCCTCGGGGCCCGTATCGTGACTACCCCAAGCCCGCCTTCCATAGTCTAGGGGTTGACAAATAGCACTAAAGGCGTAAATCCCAGTAAAAGGGAGGGCATTGCATTTATAAAAGTACACAAACACAATATAGTACGCAAGTGAAGTAAGCACTATGTAAAACGGAGTACAAAAGTAAGTGCTGAAAAGTAAATTGGCCAGTATACAAACCCAACTGAAAGTACAATACAATTGAAAAGAAAGTACAAATGCAGTAAAGTAAAGCATCAACCACTGAGTCATCCTTCGAATATCCGACCTAAAGGGTGGGTAAAGATGGTCTCCTCAACTCCTCGGGTCCGGTCGTCTGCCCCGGGTACGTCCCGCCAAGTGGTCCACCTCCGGGTACCGTCCAGCTCCACAAACCTCTACCTCGATCAGTTCTGTCCGTCGTCTGCTTCCAACACAAAGTAGAGCGGGCATAGCCCATGCAGGGGTGAGTATACGATACTCAGTAGAGACCTCGAGACCCCCGAAGGTCTCCCAGAATCCACAAAGGATAAACCACAAAGGAAAGATACAATCACGAAGTATCAATGGACATTACTTAGGTATATTTCCATACATATACCTAAGTCATCAATTCCAGTTCGGCTCCAACTCTCGAGCCCAAGCAAAACCCAGTCCACACAGGAAAGAAGTCAATAAAAATGTTCTAATGATTGCAAGTCAAGACTCAGCTCACACAGGTATACTACTCATGAAGAGGGGTGGAGATGATTAGATGTAGCCTCATAATCATCTCGTCTACCGAAACCACGTTGGATCCTAGTACAAAAGTCGTCCCTACCGAACCCACAAAGGACCCTAGTACAGTCGTCACTGCTGCCAAACCCACGGAGGATCCAAGTACAGTAGTCGTCGCTGCCGAACCCACGTAGGATCCAAATACAGTCGTCATCGTTGCCGAACCCAATGAGGATCCAAGTACAGTGTTCATCGTCTTCGAACCCACGGAGGATCCCAGTACGGTAGTCGTCGTAGTCGCAGTTAGCTCTAGGGTTCCCGCACACAGCAAGCACGATTCTGGGAGGGTTCGCTCCTCAAGCCTAAGGGGGGTAGATACATCAACTATCATAATGTTTGGACTTGATGTATCATAAATATCTGCCTCTTCAATAGGAACTCAACACGAGAGACGACACGTTAATTGGATGCCCGGTCTGAGAGATATTGGCCTTTTCGTTCCAGGGGCCCGGTTGGAAATATGCTCGTTCCAAACCTGGCCATTTTTCAACGTCGTCCAAAACTCACTTAGAGTATCGTAAAAGGTCAATCTCATCACACGGGTCCCAGTGCTGCAGACGCCGCGTCGATCGGACGCGCGGTCTTCGAGTTATTCACCTTTAAGTGAAAATGGGCCCGACTCGTTATGTCCAGTGGGCCGACGGGCTGTGTTAACCCAGTTTTGGCGGGTCTGACCCGGATGGGGTGTCGGACCGGCCTGATGAAATGCATGGCTCAGCCCGAGGGGCGTAGCCCGGCCCGAAGGGGCGCGGCTCGGCCCGAGGGGGTGCGGCCCGTCCTGACGGGGGCACGAACTGGCCCGACCGGGCGCGACACAGCCGCGGCTCTGCCCTAGGGGGCTGAGCGGTCCGAGGCAGGGGGCACACCCCCCCGGCTACCCGAACCAACGACGCCAAGTGTCGTCGCCCACCCTAACCGACCGGCCAAATCCGGCCGACCTTCTTGGTGCAAGCGGCCCGCCCGAGCGGGTCGCGGTTCGTCCGGCGCAACGCCCTCCCAACGCCGCGACTTTCCTCCGCCCGACCGATCGATGCCCCGACCGGTTCTTCAGCCAAAGCAGCCCGCGGAACGCAGGCCGCGGTCTTCCACAGCATGGCGCCGTGGGGCTCCATGGTACCTCCCTTCGGCCCAGTCGACTAAAGCCGAACGGTTGTTTCCCGGTTGAGCGGACCGCGGTTGCGGGCCGCGGTTCTTCCTCATGCGGCCGACACCTTTGTTTGCCACCACCTATATTCATCAACACCTTTTCCCGACATGGTCTAAATTGAAAATAAAATAAAACTATGGAGGTTCGTCAGGCCGTGTGCCTTCGGCCCGCGCCCTCCGTGTTAGGTGGTAACAGTTGGCCGAATTCGTTTCTAAATATTCAACGAATAACAAGAACAATTTTAATCAATAAAAATTGTATATAATCCCCCTACCTCGATAATTGAAGTCTTATGTTGAGCATCACAAAAGACGTTGTTGCGGGGAGTGGATTTATAGATGATGTCGGAGTGCGTCTGAGGAAGAAGTGGCATCTCTACACTAGTTGCAGAGAAGAGAAAGGAAGGCACGTCATCGCTCTTCGTGGAGTCAGCGTTCTTCGTCGAAGAGGTGTCGTTCTTCATGGAAGGATGGTGTTCTTCAACGAAAAAGGAACCCTCTTCTTCTTTTACACAAGCGCTCTCTCAAATATCCTCCCAACACAACATATGCCAAAATAAAATAATAGCTATGGCTATTATTTTATTAACACTTGAAATTCAAAATTCAAATCACTTAATTAATTAATTGAAGAGGTTGAATTCATTAATTAATGTGTGTTGGAAAACAATAAAGAGAGAGAGAGGGAGAGGAAGAGTTCTCATTCAAGAAGGGGAGTTGTCAAAGAATTAAATAATAGGGGGAGTTTAAGGGAGTTTAGGGAAGATGAAAGGTTGGGGCTCATGTGGGCCCCACTTCACAAATATCCACACATGGGATGTTAGGTGGTTGTGGGTTCCACCCATAACTCCCCCATTTAAGATATAACTACCATAGATATAAATAAAATCGTGTACTACTAATTTTATTTAGTTTATTCTAAATTCCAAATTATTATCTTTCAACCCGCATAAAACGCAACTGTGGTAAAGGTCACCTTTATAGAATATCGGCACTGCGAGTTCATCAGTGCCCTCAGAATTCAATTCTAAGTACTAGTTCAAAAGATAGAAAAGCTCACTCGTTCGTTCACTGAACGTACCCGAGCTAAACTTCAAAAAATTATTTCGGGCACATCGTGCCTCAGAATCAGGTGCCGTCAGAAATTGTGTACGTGTAAAATTTCAAAAATTTAAGAAAAAAAGTTCATTGAAATTTCCGGGTCTTTACATTAATATAAAATTACCTCTCTTAAGGTATTTATTTGATAACAAAATGCCTCCAAATAACAGAAATGTTGGAACAATTCATCACCACCGAAGAATATCTTTGTGATGTTGAATTTCCCTTAGATATTTCAAAATAATTATATCCCAGAGATATCAGTATAACTCAAATATTTAACATAAAAAATATTATAAAAATAATTTCAAATAAAGGACACATGGAATACGTAATTAATCATTTATAACCATAAAAAGGTGAAAAATGATACATTACCTGGCCTATATTATCTAACAAATTAAAATTCATCTAAAATATTGATGAAAATTTTATTACCTTAAAAACTATTTTCTCTCTTGTTAAAGAGAAACTCATAAGATTACATGGTCTCTTATTAAAAAATATATGAGTCTCCACCCATATTCCATAATGAATATATGTCTAATTTAAATAGGCCAAAAGTTATTATGAATACAAGAAACATGTTTACTCATATCTTAAAATATCATTGGATAAATAATAGATACCATTATAACTCAACACAATATATATAAGTGGTCATTAAAGTGAAACATATAAACCCAAAAATGTATTGAAAAATGGTGGAATGATCACTATTATAATAATAAAATTATATTAGTGGTAAACGATCTTCCCTGAATCCAATAAAATGAAAAATTCACTCACTTATAATATATAAAATTGTTCATATCATCCATATAGTTTGAAAATAATTCGGTGGGTGAAATGATACATTTATCACAATAGAGTATTGAACCCTTGATATGTGTACTTTAACATTGATGTTGTAATTTGAGCATCATGATTTGTTACATTCAGCCTTAAAACCCAATTGTGTTGAAATATATATATGGAAAGAATATTTTATAAACTATTCAGTGATCTTGACTCATTATATGATAATAAATGATTACCTTCCATTAATTGATCCATTATCACCTAGATATCATTAAAACCTTTCAATTTAAAAATTATACCCATAAAAAATCCATATAAATATCTTATGAATTATCATAGGGAATTTATAAGGTATGTACAAAACCTTTTAGAACCAAATGTCTAGACATTACTTATTATCATATAATACCACATGAAAAATAGTAAACTACAAAAATGGTCATATTATACCCCTAAAAAATTAAATTCAAGGTGATGTATATATTTTTGGTGCTGTAATATAATATCAAATGGAGGACTATGAATCTCACACAAATCAATATCATGCACATATCGAGGAACAAGTAAAAACCCATGAAATAATACATAGTATTGGTTATCCCTATTTTAATGATAAATAGGCTCACCATTCACTATTTTTCCTCTCTACAACATCACCTCAGGATATACCAAATTATACTTCTAAAAATATCACAAAAAAGAATATATCACTATAAATTTACCTATATCTCTATCACATTGAAATTAAATTCCCTTTTCTCCAATTAATGTATCTCACAAAAAAAATGTTACTAAACGTTTCATCCACCACATTTAAAATCCCTAGAATATACGTGGTTTTGAAGATAAAATCTCCAATAAGTGTGACCCATATTCTCATTGATATATTAATATCATTTTGATAAATTAGATACATAAAGCTATTATGATTTAAAAAAATCATAAAGTATTTTATGTGAAAATAATACTTCAAAATATTATGTACAAATAAAAAGACCAAATGATCTAAATCATGGGTAAAATAGTTTTATTCAATGAGATTTAATTGTATAAATGTATATACAATGACTTACACCTATTGAATTAGTACACATTTAAAACCTTGGTGACATGCATCACAATATTCATCATATAAAATTCTTCATTTGTGAAATACAAGAACCTGAGAAATATTTTACTTCTCAATATTGATTTCAAAGGTATCTTAAAACTATATTATTCAGGAAAAATGTCTCATTCATTAGAATGTTGATAGTAGAGTCACAATCTAAGAAAAATTAGTAGTAAAAATCAACAATTACATCACAAGACTATGAAACTAAAATCATACTAAATATTAATTTGTATATTCATTGAAAAATCACTTTAATCATCTTTGGGTCTATTGATACATCATTTTATGTAAAATATAATGTTTAAAATAATGCCCATGTGTTTGGAATTGACATGTGGACATCTTTTAAAATAAATAATTTCCTCGGAAAAACCCTAATACTATTAATTGATTCACTTCCAAATATTCTATTGAATTTATTTAAATTAGAATAATTAAAATAAATACTATAATAAAATTATTATGATAATATTAAAACATTAAATTCATGAGCCTTGTAAACCCAAATGGTGTACTAATAACTCTAAAATGCATTACCATTAATCTTAAATGCCCATATAGATTCTAGAAAATGCTTTAGGTATTTATTCATCAATTGTAAACTAGTTTTTATATCCATATTATTAATAAATCTTAAAAATCCACCTCACCAATTTTAACATTTCGAAAAAAATCATCAGTCTATATAAGAGGATAAAATTTAATCACAATTATTTGCTTCAAACATTAGTAATTTATACCCAAATGCAAACATTAGTTTAGTATCTTGGTAGAAAACACAAAATAGGGAAATGATGACACACTATTTCAAATTAATATTTTTCTAATAATACATTACTCTAAACATTCAAATCCCAATGTTTTTTTATTTCCATTTTTTTCATATAAATAAAATAAACATAAGTATTTAGCTCAATCCCAAACTAAATCTCTCACCTAAGAGTTGTATTCATAACCTATTATATAAAAACAAGAATAAAAATTCATAACATATATGCATTTATTCATCTACATATCTTATTCAAATATATTAAATAATTAATGGTGTTATCTTTAGTATTTAGAAATGGTTTTTATTTTATAACTGAAAATAAACTCCAAGACTTGACATTCCCACTTTGGTAGGAAATAATATTGAATAAATTAAGAAGGCCCTAATGTCCATAATTGATAAGAAACCAAACATTGCAACATTTGGCTATGTCATGATCTGAGGGTATTTTAATTTAATAGTCAATTTTACCCACTTTTATCATGAACACTCTATCTCATTTCACTAAAAATATATAAGAATATAAAATGGAGAAGGGTTTTCCTAAAAATGTATAATTAATAATTCACTAATCCCATAAAGTATTAGTATAGGAATAATTTAATTGGTTATTTATTTGTAATATTTATCAAACACATTGATTAAGAATATATAGATCCATTGAAAAACGGTACACACTATTATTTTATATTATTCAATGCTTCCATCAGAATCTTATCTTAATTATCTCAGTGTTTGGAATAGTTTATTTTTCATGTAATTTTAGACATTCTATATATTCCTAAACCCATTAATATAATCATTATAATACTAGGTAATATTTAGATGACATTTATAAATTTCTTAAAAAATATATTTTATAATAAAAAACATAACATTGTAGGAAATTACACATTAATATCACTGGGTAAGATATGATTTTGGTTTGATTATAATGAAATAAATTTTAGAAATATATATCAATGTGAATGATTTGAATTTTCACTTCCAAAAACATGATTTATAGTGTTTAATAAAATTAGAAACATATATCATAAACGTTGATATATATAGATATTAATATATGTTATATAAGGAGTAAATATAGATTTTATATTAATGAGAAAAAATATAGACTTTTCTTTTACAGTGATATATAACATAAATGAAATCACAAGATTTTGCAATTATTTAATGGTAATACTAAAATGATTGGGAAATTATATAAGATTACACATCAATTTAATAGGATAAATATGGTAATACTAAAATTGTTGTATGATACAATCATTTCCTAATGCGTTTATCAATATACCAAAATTGGTGTAAGATTATATCACACTTAAAAAAAGTTAATTATTTATGTTGTGTTTACTATAAAGAGTGTTTAAATGAAATATTATTATTACTTTATCAAATTATATGAGTAATCATACATTTTAATTCTCTATGATATGGAACAACTATGAAAAAGCTCTATAAATCCATGTAGGAATATACTATACCACCTCCCTTCATGATTAAAGGATGGTGGTAATGAGAATCTCTATAGGGTAAGGGTCAATCAATATCATCAAATAGTAATTCTAATTAGAACATTGAATGACACAATAAACTCTATTTATGAATGTGTAAATTCTACGTAATATGATCAATTCAATCCTCAATCCAAAATCAATTAAAAATATATAGGATTGAGTAATTTTTGAGACCATTAGTAAAATAATAAATCATCATGGAAAATTAGGAAATAAGGAATCAATTAAAAAAATTAAATTAATCAAATTAATATAAATTACATCAAAAGGTATGTTAATTCCTTTTGTGGTTAATTGGAATAGTGATTAAAGGCCTTCTTGAAACATAAAATTAATTAATTCATCATCAATTGAGTTGAAATTCACTCACAATTTTGTTCCATGAATATAACTATTATTCAACTATATGATTTATTCTTATCTATTACATGATAAAAATATCTCATTGAATTTATTCTCCAATAGTAGTTATGTGGATTTTGATCACTGGCCTCCCCCTTCCTTGAAAAATCCATCTATAATGCAAGATATAAGTTGATGGGTTGCTTGATTTCTGTCACTATATAATCACATGGGGAAGTTGATATATCCAAATTTTCAACTTTTTTTTTGAAATATATCAATTAGTAATAGAACCAAATTATATAATAATCATTTTATGTGTTGATGAATTATTTTGGGGAAGAAATAGAATTTTAATAATTTATCTGAAAATATTGTTTATTAAATATTATTATTATTATTATTTTAAAATAAAATCAATGAAAATTTTCAGTATGTGGGTGAAGTGGGATAATAATCATTTAAAACATGAAGTAAATATTCTATATTTTTAATTCAATATGATACAAAATATGGATCCATTACAATTTATAATGAGATTGTTAATGGTTATTTTCAATGAATTTACAAAATTGAAACTCTATCTAATCTATAAATGATAAAAAATTGTGAACTCAAAAGAAATAATTTAATACTCCATGGGTTTTTGATAAGAAATATCATCATATTATTAGAAATATATCTAATTCATTTCACTTATTAATGTAAAATTCTTTACCACTACAATAATTTATACTTATTTACTAAAAAAATAAAAAATGTATAGACATGTATATCAAGTCCAAAAGAACCATGTTTCAAGTGGAAATTTCACCACAATGTTTCTCATCTACTACACACAACAAGTATGGTATAAGGCAGTGACCTCCTCTAACAAGCTTCCCATGTCCCAAGATATGAATTTTTAGTTCCCTCACCAACTATATCTAGACAATATATATAAATTTATATATATAAAATACGTATGAATATATAAATATAATTAGTACATTTCTCCTATAAAATCTCATATGGATATGTGAATAAATCAAGATAATGAATATATATATATATATATAATTAAAAAATTATTATTCTTATTCTCCTAAGATAACCATACCAACCATTTATATCACATACCTTATAAATATCACACTTTTTGAATCATGAACCACTATAAATTGTGATACAACACATAAATACTGCAATAGAAATAAATACCTCCAATGAATGTCAAATAACTATATACTTTTCCATTTTCTAAGGACCTTACCTTAATTACTCCATGTAGTTGTCCACTAATCGGAACCTCAACCAAATTTATCTAAGTAGATATCCAATTGATTGGAAAAAACATATATAAAATTATATAGTTATCCTCACTTATAGACCTCACTATATATATTTATTGGTTAGGTAATTATCAAACCAAAGGGGATGTCATTGGTTTTTAGGGTGTCCACTCTCAAGGACAGTCCTCGCTAAAACAGATAATTATTGTGAAACTTTATACCCTCAATGAAACTTTTTATATTACTAGTTTTCCACCAAGAGAGATAGTCTACTTGTAAACATGACTCATCATCATTGAGTCTCACATACCCAATATAGGGAGACACGCATTAAATACGATAATTATCATTATTAAAATTTTCAAAGTTGTTTTAAATAGATTTAGACCACTAAAATCTACTTAGACTATCACCTTGGCCACCACATAAAAAAATATCATAGAGCATTTTATTTTCACCTTATAAATGTAATTCACATTAAATTAGGTCTAATAAAATAATAACATAGGGAGAAAATGTCCCATTTGACATTAATATCTCACTCCAACCCTAGTCATCTATAATACAGATCTATGGGATTAATTAATTTATCCAAAACCATTCCCCATATCCTATTCATAAACACATTTTACAACCACATCACTAGAAAAACATATTATATAACCAGTTTTCATTAATTTATTATAATACATTATCCTTTCAAAATCCACTAATCCATTAATACATAAAAGATTAATTAATGTAAGGTTTTATAAGACATTCAATTTTTATCAACACTTTCAACTATCACATTAGCTATGATACACCACATTAAAAAGTAAAATAAATTACGAGGTGATATGGACTATATAGTTATGGGACATATCCTTTATCTATCTATCCAATGTTATGAAAATTTTATTAAAGAAGCATAAATACACAAAGTTCAGGGTGGTTAAAGTAATGTAATACAATGGAATCTTCCTGCGCCATGTTGACACCTCATCTAGAACTACAACCACCACTTCTATAAATTTCAATCATATATTGATCAAACCCCATTATAATGGCTTACATCCTAATCCAATGTTCATAAGTCTATAACTATAACCAATACAATATAGGGACTTAATAGATATTTCATATATTAGAATAAAAAATTATACACCACCAAATATATTATGATAATCATGTTATTAATTATTTAAATTTATAAGGTTCATGATTATTTAATAATATCACTAATAATACTTTAATAATTTCTAAAAAATTCTAAAAAAATATAATTATTATCCAACCATTTCAAAAATTTCACTTCCATCATTTATCAATGTTAATATATAATCCACCAAAATATATTTATTAATAATTTCTGAAATCAATTTATAGTATTATAAAAATAATAATAAATATATTTCCCAACCATCAAATTTCCTTAACTCATATCAACTAAATTATATTATCATATAATGAAACATTCCTCGATGTTTTTTCATATCATTATCAATTTTCACTGATTATAATTCTTATTAGAAAATTTTAAAAATATTTTCATTGAAAATATTAATTTATAATATTTATTTCACTATGTTCATATTCGTAATTCCCATTTTCATAATTCCATTACAATCATTGTCTATAATTATTAATAATTATGTACCCAACCAAGGACATTTTTTTTATTATAATTAATTATTAAATTTGATGAGAATTTAGATTCACCTATTTTATTTCAAATATCAATAGAAAAATTAAATCCCCTCTAATCAATATATATTATATTTATCCATTTTTTATATTTTATCTACCATAACACACTGATCTACTATGGTTTATCGATAGAGATATAAGCTAAAATGTATAAGAAATGTTCATGCTGGAAAAATCGATATATACGAGTAAATAATTTATCCCCCAACCCATAACTCCCATTACATAATGTCCGTCTATTTTCACTCTCCCTATCTCATTTGATTCCCAATATTAATTAAACTTATTAGACCTTTTACACATTATCTATATATTCCACCATATTTGAAAATATATGATTCCTTGTCAGCTCACCCACATAAAATTAATTATGCAACATAAATCGAAATAAGTATTTCATTAACAAAATACATTGAAATAGTTTTATTAAATAAATAAAATTACTTCCACTACCACTTGGAAATTACTAAAAATTTCAACAACCATAGAAAATTACTAAATACCACTGATGGGTAAAGGCTATGTCACTAATCTAAATGCTTCCTAAAAATGTAATGTTGAAACCTCTAAAACTATGATTTTAACCTTCAAGGTTAAAAATTCTCAATATTTACTCTAAACCATTGACTTATTGGATATCACATTTCATTTTTTTAAAACATTCATCAATAAAAAGTCCACTATATAAAAAAGGAAAATTTCTCATAAGTAGTCTCAACAAATCAATGAGCATTACTATAATAAATATTAATTATAATATATTTATAACTATTTAATGGAATTAATTATATAGAATAAGTATCTAAAACTACCTCCACTATGTGATTTCATCTACACTACTATTCTTTCAAAGAAGTCACATTTTGGGAATAACTCACCAATAAAGAACCATTTAACTAGGATCCTTATTTTTCTAATACTGAACAAAAACATTATCACACCTTGATACCAATATCACTCAAATCCATCACCTGTGATAGAGTATAATAATATATTCAAATAATTGAGATAAATAATATTTAATGAATCTGGTATAATCCCACTTGCGGTATAAACCAACATCTTCCTCTCCAACAATCTCAATCACATTAACAAGTCCAATAAATTGAATCCAAAACATTATTCACCTTAAAAATCTTTTTCCCCATATTGATGATAAATTCATAAGAATACAAGGTAACCAATAGAAAACTACAATAATATCATCAACTAATTCGTATAGAATTTCTGTCTCCTTTGAACACACCTCATGTAATCATGAACAAATAAAAATGTTTCATCGTATCAAAAAATATAATTTTCTCAACTACAGTCATCATTCTAACTCATCCTGATATATTGGGATCTATATGTTCACCCATATTAACCCATATTAGGAATCATAATAATATAGGAATGATAAATTTTAATATTGGAAAATTTTAATTGTAGTAAATGATCCACCTTTAATCCTATAAAGTCAATATTGAAATCTATCTTCATGTTCACCAAAATTATAATCACCTACTTATTTTGACCATCAATTGGTGGGAGAAGTGTTTTCTATCTCATTAATGAAATATAAATCTATGTTGAAATTAATTCCACCGAGATGATATTATTTATGTATCATGATTGGATACTATAATACTTGGAGATCTATGATGTTTTACCACATATATCACTTATTTTTTTTCTTCAAAAAAATCAAATATAATGTGTCTTTTATAAATATAAAATTAGGATATTTGATCAATGATTCCATGATCACCAATATTTATTAAAACCCTCCCTATGCACAACATAAACACATGACTAATTCCATATAAATATCTTATCACTTTTAATGGGGTATTTCTGAGGGATGAAGAAACATATTTTGAATAATATATTCAACCATTAATTTTTTTTACATGCAAGGAATCGAGATATAAAATAAACCACCAAATTATTCATAAAATTCCCCTAGAACATCCTATTAAAAGTGTGATATATCATTGTGATAATAAGATATCATACCAATGGTCGAATATGAAAATCACACAAAACTATATGTTACAAACATAGGAATATATATAATCCCATGAAAAAAACCTAATGTTCCTTAACAACCAATAGTATTAATATGAACTATTTGTTCTCTCTATACCTCCACCTTAGGATATTATAATAGAAAGTCTACAACCTATCACACCAATGAATATATCACCACCAACTAATAATGAGACCTTTTCCATTAGAATCTCTATAGTGAGGGAAATATAACATAAATATCTTTCTCATATTCCATTAATAATCTATCCTATATTATGAAATGAGATATATAAATTTCTTATGATATGTAAATATTATAAAGAACTATAAAAGAAAATAATAAATTAAAATTTTATGTTTAAACTCCAAAAAACAAAGATCCAAATTATGGGATATATAGAAATATTCATAGAGACATAATTTTGTAAACCTATATGCAATGAATTCCATATCTTGCATAAGAAACCATGAAAATTCTTGGTTGAATCAGTCACAATATAAATCATATAAAATTAATACATCATCTAACAAAATATCTGGAGAAATATTATTCTTAATATAGATTTCAATGGTTTATTAACACTCCTTTATCCAAAAATATATCCAATTCTTTTTCAGTTATTATAATAGTCATGAAATATATGAATAATAAACTATAATTTTTTTAAGTTCAATATAAGAAAAATAATATCTAAATATCTTAAATATTCTTTAGTATACACAATAAAAAAACCAACCCAATTAGAACTGAGTCCATTAATACACCAGGATATAAGGTAATGTTTCCTTGATAATTTTCCATAGTTTTCTAAAATTGAAAATTTGTCATATTATCATATAATACGTTTTCCCTAACCTTCTCTGACAAAATCCTTTGATTATTTTCCAAATATTTTCTTTGATATCATGTAAACCAAAATAACTTCAATGAAATATTAAAAAAATTACTGTTAGGGTTAAAATCCCATATTCATGTTACTCGAAAAATCATTGTTGCATTTATAATTCTAAAAGGTATTATGTAGAATTGAAATGCTTATTCAAGCACTATATAATGTTTTTGGGATTTCATTATTCTTAATACTAATCAGGTTCAAACATCAGTAATCTATACCCAATAATAAACTTCAGTTCACCATCTTTCCAAACAGCACTATAATGGGACATACAGAAATACTATGTCAAAAAAATATTTTCTTATATATTACATTTATCAGAATCCTCTGCTTCCAATGAACTATTTTATCAATATAGTAAGTTATCATTTAAAGAGAAGATTCACTATGACATATGACAAACAAATACTTAATCTTTAACCTCAGAGTTAAATTCATAACATACTAAATAAAATTAGTGAAATAGAAATTAATAAAATGAAAAATAAAATCCATATTCATGTTTGAAGCCTAAAGAACAAATCAGCCCAACAGAGGAGTAATAATTTATTAATAAAATTTTATATTCCCCAATTAGAAATCCCTTTTCCATTATTCCTTATATAAGATCCCATTCCTGTACAAGTGTTTGAGATTCAAGGGTAATTTGAATTTTGTTTTAGTGGAGTGTTGAAATTTATATTTTAGATTCAAATAGAATTACAAACCTTGTAATATCCCAAAATATATATTAACAACATGAAATGAGGATTTTATGGGTAGTGCTAGAGATACAAGAAGGAGAGTAACAAGGGCTAACTAGGCTATCCATCATTCACTATATAGATGCCAGCTAGATAGTGGGTTGGAAGTTGGACATATGAACCTTTGTGGAAACTGGAAAGATAGTATCCCAAAATCATCTATACAATGAGATTTTTTGGGGGATGAATTACCATTCTTCCCCCTCAAGTTATTTATGTCATCACCTCCTTTACCATTACTTTGGTTTGCATGATCAGAGTTTGATCCCCCCTTATCCCTTAAAAAAATCTACTTTTTTTGGTTCAAGAACACTTTTTAAATTATATGAGGTGTCTAATTATGTTTTTTTAACTTTATAGATATCCTTCACCAATATTTTTTATTTTATTCCACATTTAGATATTTTTTATATTGATTCACCTAGAGAAAGGTGGAATCAACCAAATTTAATTGAGGTTATTATCTATATTAAAAGCTAATGTATCAAGAATCCTTATATATGTACTCACCCAATAATTTTATGAGGTATATCAACTTAGTGAATTTTATGAGTTTCTAAGAAAATATTTAAATTGGTGTTGTGTCAATAATGTATGTTGTGGATTTTCTTGGGGATACTACCAGAAGTGGGTTTTTGATATACCATAGGTTATTGGTTTTTGTTATGGTACAGTGAAAGTGTTAAATTATTTTTTTCTGAGATTATTCCAATTTGGATAAAATTTGGTTTTAAAAAGTAATTTTTTTAAATTAATTATAGTTTCATTATAAATAAATTTTTGGAAATTCATGAAGTCAGTTATGGATTCAGATAGTTGACGGTGGGAGATTGTGTTGAGACAAGGCATGAACATGCTTGGGAATCCTAGGAAAAGCTAATGAGATGTGTAATTAATATAATGCAGAAATTTTTAGAATAATATAAGAGGTCCATGGTGAATTCCCAATGGATTATTGAATTATTTTTATATTCATTTGTATGTGATTTCTTACCACTAAGGAAACACACCCCTTTTATGGGCATAATAGTTCAAATTAATTTCGATGCATTAATTTAAATTAAATTGTTAAGGATATGGGATTGTCACGAACCAACCCGGGTCGACCTTGAACCAGTCACCCGAGCCGGCCCGCGACATGGCCTGAAGGGCATTCCCGATCCCCACGGGCTGGAAACTAGTGCCGAGCATCAAAATTTAACCGTTGGGAACGATTTTGCCCAAGAGAAAAAGATAAACAGATAAACAAACTGACGATAACCAAAATAAACTAGCAGCGAAAAGAACATAAACTGCACATACCTCCTTGTGACCCCTAGGTCATCACCCAACTCGAAACCATGCTGCTCCCACATTGAGAAACTGAACCAGAAACCTATAGGAGAAACTAAACCTGCAACCGGAAAGATATAATAGGTGTGAGCACCGAGATACTCAATAGGGATGCCAAGAATAAACCAATGATTCCAACAATTCTCTTTTCCAAAACAGTCCACTGACACAAGTTTTAAATACAGATATGAAAGTAGGGTTTTCACATTTTAAAATATGCAACATGTTATTCTCATTAAAAAAAACCCAACACACGCTACACACCATTTCCAAAATCATTTTCCATTTTATAAAAGAAATCCATAATAGAAAAAAAATCTCAAAGCTGGTCTAGAGTGAAACAAGTAAAAGTGAAACTGAAAATAAAACAATTCACTGAAATGAAAACAAGCAATGTAAATACTCAGTAACCATGGGTGATCCTGAACATCCCTAGAAGACCCCTAGACGTACTCAGTCTCGGAACCACCTACCGGAATATGGTGAAGCTCCTAAGTCTATAACCAACTGGCCGCCCTAATTGACCAATCCAGTGGCAAAGCCCACCTGGCCTAACAACAAATCCAGGGGGTACCAACCCGTCTAATCAGGGTTGATCAACAACCGTCACTCGATCATCTAAGAGATGCCTAGGAACCCATTGTGGTTATAATAATACTGCGTAAGTAGGAAGGCCCTCGCACACGTGACTCATCTCACCGCACTTTCCTACGCCAAACACGGACGCTTCCTATACGTTCACCCATGGAGGGTTACCCTAGATAGGAGCACCCCTTATACTTATATATATGCATACATGTCAAATATTCAAAGTGCCAAATGGACCATCACATCATTCGGTTTTCAAAATCCACTTTATCAAACACTTGGAGTTGTAAATCGGGCCTCTCGTTTTACATAATCAAATGCCTTTATGAAAACATTGCACATGCTCTTCTAAAACGACTCTAAACACCACTTTTGTATTTAAAAAGCCAAACAGGAATATACTCATGGATTTCTTTTCAAACCAATTTAAAAAACTTCACACAGAGGCCCACATCATTTTGAAAACAAGAACTTCTTATAAATACAAGGATTCGATAAAAATACCAATCTAAAGAGACGCGAAATCATTTCTACGAAAGCACTAAGTTCCACAAAACTAACAAACATAGGACAAACAAGTTCCATAAAATGTTTCTACTAGAAAACACCACTCATGAAATCCAACAGTACCATTTGCAGATAAATGTAGTTAGTTGCAACCAAGTTTTCACGGTATAAAAAAGTGCATAAATAAAGAAGCATCCGAAAAATCCATTTTTTGATCAAACCGTTCAACAGGAAAAACAGGGTCATAAGTTAACTATAAACAAAATAGAGGTGTGAAACATAATCTATGATTTAATGAAGATAACACAACCTTGAATGGATTAAAACTAGGAGAAAGGACATGGATACACCTACACATAACTAAGGGACTATTTCAAATTAGTTTTTAACACTTTTAACCATCGAATAAACACTACAATGAATAAAATATCAGGATGATAAGGGTGCGAATAATATCTATAAATCAAATGAAATCCTGCAAGTGCCTTTGGAAAGCTTCGGAAAGAGAGAAAATATGGAAACGCCTACCTCTAACAATAGTCACACCATGTTTTTTAACTCCAACCACACCCTGTTCACGTGCACACACTTAGACAAAAGCGCACACACTTGGAAACGATCTCGACTCCCTACGACAACTTCCAACACCTAGAATGAGTGCAGCGAAGACCCTCACACATCAAATAAAAATCCAGGGGCTCAGAGACATAAACATGATCCAAAAATAAATAAATAATTAATTAATTAAATAAAATGTGTAACAAGACAATAGACGATGAACATCACCTCGGACGATGGTGGAGACTCTGAAAACACGCGACAAGCTTTGATTGCATCCAAAAAACATCACCCGCACTGCTAATAAAATGGAAGGAAATTCAAAACACAATAACAATAATAAAATAAACGCGCGTGCAATAACAAAACTCTTACCTAGGATGGTAGCGGTGAACCAAAACGTGCGGCAAGACCAAACATGCACTGCAAACAACGGCGGATGATCCGAATAAATTTGAATTGCTTCGCCTTCGGTGGCGGCGGACAGAGCATGGTCCGACGTGACCTGAGACACCCTTTGTGAACCCAACAAGGGGATTTACGGCCATGTTAGAGTGACACCCTAAAACAATTAAACAACACCCAAAAACAATTAATGCAGAAGGACCAAAGCACGACCAAAAATGTATCTGGGAATCACATAAACCAAAAGTAAAACCAAGCGCACATCGAAACCTTCCCAAAGTATCATTCGCATCACAGTCACAAATCATAGAATAGGCTAAAATAACCATGCAAGCAAAACAGTTTCACCAAACAATAATTATCCATAAAACCACATCATTTCTCCCAAAACAATTATTCTAAAAAACATACCTAACTAATTAATATTAAAGGGATGTGCAAAATGAAATCAATCAATGTATTTGAAAATTTAAATGGGAAACGAAAATGGATTATATGTCAAAACTATTGCGCAGCGTCGACGCACCACCGAAAACTCGTCACACGGGTTCTAAAACCCCAAATCTACCGAGAAAACCCCTGAATGAGCTAAACCAGAAACATAAACGAAGGAGAAACCAAAAAGGGTGTGGGGATTACCGGACAGGAGAGCTGCTGCCAGAAGGGAGGGTGGCACACCGGCTTGAGAGAAGGGAGGCGAGCTGGGTAGGAGGTCGCGCTAGGGGGGTAGCAGGCCGGAAGAAGGGCCGCCGGCAAAGGGGTCGGCCGACCGGATATGGGGAGGTGAAGCTGCGGGTCGACTGTAGAGGAGGGAGGGCATGTTCACGGTTCGGGGAGCGGCATCAAGGGGGTGTGGCGCAGTCGGCCAGCGAGAGCAGAGAGGGAGCTGGGGGGGACAGCGCGGCAGGGGGAGGAAGGGTGCTGGAGCTGGCGGCGCGAGGAGCAGAATGGGGAAGGGGGGGGGGGGTAGCCCACGACGGGAACAGGGACGAGGGGGGGGGGCTGGGTAGATTAGGGTTTTCCCCCTATATATTTTTTATTATATTAATGATAATATCATTATTAATAATAATAATAATAATGTTACTAAATTGATAATAGTGCTAATAATAATAATACCAACAAACTTAATAATAAAAATAAAAATAATACAAATCATAATAATAAAATTGTAATAACATAATAATTAGAATATTAATATTTATAATCTTTATAATTGTAATAACAAACACAATAATAATAATAATAATATTAAAACATATTATTATTATTATTATAATTTCTAAGCACTTAAAAAAACATCTCATTCAAATTATCTTTCTTTATTTGTTTATTTTCATTCACCGGCCAAAATAATTTATGTACTTATTTTGAAATTACTAACCGCGCAATTCACCTACAATAAGATGTGCGGTTGAGAAAACTGCATCCGAAACGTGCCACCCGGTACCACCTAGTTATAGGGTTAAGTTGTGCGCTTGTCGCGCGGCTTTATAAATCGCGTGCAAGTCGCGCGCCATAACTCTGATCCATTCGGGTAACCGCACGGGCAACGCGCAGTTACTTCTAGCAGTGTGGACTGACCGTATAACAGAGAAAGTCATCCAAAACTCAAAATAATGATCAAAACAATAATAATAAAAAAATAGGTCAGGGTGTGACAATTCTCCACACCACAAAACTTTCTACCCCCAGAAAGCCACCAAGCCGACAGTTGACACAGCTCGAGTCCATGCCCAGACAAAACCGAGGAAGAACTGTGACTCCCGGGATAACCTTACTCTCAACAGGTCACACCCGACCAATCCAAGAGAAAACTGAATCCCGAGGTTGAGTGGAGAACACATGAGTGTTCTCCCCACCACAAGAATTTACTAATATAGAAAACCTTGAAACCCGATGATACCACCCCCGAGTGGGGCCAACTTGGGAACTCCCAAACCGAACCCAGTTAATTTCTCCACAAGGACCGAACGACACTCATAGACTTAAACAGAAATCTTGCTATGAAACGACCCAACAACCCGAGGATAAGGAATTAACTCCACCACTCACACACCGACCGAATAAAATCCTCACCGCAATCAGAGACTAGGGAATTCCTAGCCCGAACTCAGAAAGGACCCCGAAACACCGCTCATTAATTTCACAAAACCAAACATCCCCTATCGAAAAAAAATAAAGCCAAGCTCAAAATTAAAACGAACCGTTTATTTGCGGGCCCAACACCCTTCAAAGAAAATCCGAATGATTTGAAAACACACTGAGAAGAGATAAGACCGCTTAGACTACGGTAGAACAAGTTCATCACATCACCCCAACTATGATGAGCTTATAACGGTGACAGGAACCGAACAAGGGAACTTTGGATATATCCCTCCCAAAGCTGAAAACATTACTCGGACCAAGGTTCCACACATCCTCGACAACTCCTGACTATGCGTGAGCTTCACCCCGAGACCTGTGGTTGGGGTCCTGATGGCTGAAGCATCTCTTGCCTCACAGT
Source organism: Viscum album (assembly GCA_963277665.1). NCBI lineage: Eukaryota > Viridiplantae > Streptophyta > Magnoliopsida > Santalales > Viscaceae > Viscum > Viscum album. The sequence goes on along the minus strand of OY728139.1, from coordinate 110,764,737 downwards.
GAGCCATTTTCATCCTCCAATCTCCAAATTATTCTCCTCAATGATTCAAACGCCCACGCCGATGGCACATTTTCAAAGGGATGCAAGATTATGGCTTAGAATGCCCAAAGAGGCTACACTAGTGGCACATAAGAGAATAGTTAGACAACCTGGGAGTCGGCACCGACGAAGATGCTGTCTTCGCGACAGGTTCCTCCAGCATGCACCCCTTGTCCGATGGGGAACCCTCACAAGAGACAATTACCTTCAAACCCACCCCAAACTTCAATGATGGCGAGAAATTTCACCTTTACTCGTCCAAAACTAAACCCTCAAATAAACATGAGATGGTACGAACCCTAAAAACCCTGTGAGTTCCCAACAACCTGAAGACCCACTCTAATTCCACAACCACACAACTACCCCTCGCGAGCTTTGATTACTTTGATCAATAGGAAACATGAAAAAAGAACTGAAAACTGGGCATGACTCATTAGCAACCTTAGCGACCTTCCTGGGCGGCATACTCATAACAACACGAAAAACAAAACTGAAAACAACATCTTGCCAAAACTCACTCAAAGCAACAGCCCGATCCAAGGGAAAAAAACTCATACGTTAAACATACGCAAACATAAGTAAAAAATTTCTTTTCCAAAAACCTCCATTTCTTTTAAATTTTAAAACCTGCATATGGTCCCTTATGGACTATCACATGTGCATCCACCAAATCCCAACTACATCGCTCGCAGACAAGTGTTCCCGTGCATCCTCTGCACATATCGATGCACATGTGACCCTCCATAAGGAATACCAAGGTTTAGAAACCTCTTTCCCTTATCAAATCCAAACAAGCAATAAAATTTTCCAAATCGAAACACTTTCTCTTTAAAAACTCACTTTACTTATTTCATAAACAATTTGGAAGAAAAACTTTTTTTCATTTCGAAAACACTTTCATTTTCAACACACACATAGAGACCGAGTTCAAAACGAAACACAACCAACTATAAACTATCGGAATGAGGGACTAGTGTCTGTGCTTAACCCGGCGACATGGTCATGAGCCATGCCCCAAGTAAGACATAACACTAAGAGGAACTTAAACCGGGCACTTGGACTCCACATGGGTCACCACCCCACGTGAGGCCGCAATGTGAACCGACTCACTCTCATTGTCATCCCTCAATCCAAAATAACCAAAGACAAAAGGCTCAAATTCTGGACTAACCCTGGCTACTCAGGTCTCATTGCGAGCGATGGTGATCAGGAACCAACCCGTAACTTACCTCCAGAGCCCCGACAGTCCTAATATCCTTTTACCAGACATCCAAAATAACAAGAACCTGGCTCTGATACCATTTTGTCACTAACCAACCCGGGTCAACCCTGAACCGGTCACCCGAGCCAGCCCGCGACATGGCCCAAAGGGCGTTCCCGATCCCCACGGGCTGGAAACCAGTGCCGGGCATCAAAATTTAACTGTTGGGAATGATTTGGCCCAAGAGAAAAAGATAAACAGATAAACAAACTGACGATAACCAAAAAAAACTAGCAGCAGAAAAAACATAAACTGCACGTACCTCCTTGTGACCCCTAGGTCATCACCCAACTTGAAATCATGCTGCTCCCACATTGAGAAACTGAACCAGAAAACTGTAGGAGGAACTAAACCTGCAACTGGAAAGATATAATAGGTGTGAGCACCGAGATGCTCAATAGGGATTCCAAGAATAAACCACTGAATCCAACAAATCCCTTTTCCAAAACAGTCCACTGACACAAGTTTTAAATACATATATGAAAGTAGGGTTTTCACATTTTAAAATATGCAACATGTTATTCTCATTAAAAAAACCCAACACACTCTACACACCATTTCCAAAATCATTTTCCATTTTATAAAAAAAATCCATAATAGAAAAAAAATCTCAAAGCTGGGCTAGAGTGAAACAAGTAAAAGTGAAACTGAAAATAAAACAATGCACCAAAAAGAAAACAAGCAATGTAAATACTCAGTAACCATGGGTGATCCTAAACATCCCTAGAAGACCCTTGGACATACTCGGTTTCGGAACCACCTACCGGCATATGGTGAATCTCCTATGTATATAACCAACTGGCCGCCCTAACTGACCAATCTAGTGGCAAAGCCCACATGGCCTAACAACAAATCCCGGGGGTACCAACCCATCTAATCGGGGTTGATCAGCAACCATCACTCGATCTTCTAAGAGACGCCCAGGAACCCATGGTGGTTATAATAATACTGTGTAAGTAGGAAGGCCCTCGCACACGTGACTCATCTCACCGCACTTGCCTACCCCAAACACGGACGCTTCCTATATGTTCACCCATGGAGGGTTACCCTGAATAGGAGCACCCCTTATACTTATATATATGCATACATGTCAAATATTCAAAGTGCCAACTGGGCCGTCACATCATTCAGTTATCAAAATCCACTTTATCAAACACTTGGAGTTGTAAATCGGGCCTCTCGTTTTACACAATCAAATGCATTTATGAAAACATTGCACAAGCTCTTCTAAGATGACTCTAAACACCACTTTTGTATTTACAAAGCCAAACAGGCATATAATCATGGATTTCTTTTCAAACCAATTTAAAAAAATGCACATAGAGGCCCACATCATTTTGAAAACAAGAACTGCTTATAAAACCTATGATTCGAGAAAAATACCAATCTAAAGAGATGAGAAATAATTTATACGAAAGAACTATGTTCCAAAAAACTAACCAACATAGGAAAAACAAGTTCCATAAAATGTTTCTACTTGAAAACAACACTCACGAAATCCAACAGTACCATTTTCAGATAAAGGCAGTTAGTTCCAACCAAGTTGGCAAGGTATAAAAAAGTGCATAAATAAAGAAGCATCCAAAAAATCCATTTGTTGATCAAACCGTTCAATAGGAAAAACAGGGTCATAAGTTAACTATAAACAAAATAGATGTGTGAAACATAATATGTGATTTAATTAAGAGAAAAAAACCTTGAATGGATTAAAACTATGAGCAAGGACATGGAAACACCTACACATAACTAAGGGACTATTTCAATGCAGTTTTTAACACTGTTAACCATCGAATAAACACTACAATGAATAAAATATCAGGATGAAAAGGGTGAGAATAATATATATAAATCAAATGAAATCCTGCAAGTTCCTTTGTAAAGCTTCAGAAAGAGATAAAATATGGAAACTCCTACCTCAAACAATAGTCACACCATGCTTTTTAACTCCAACCACACCCTGCTCACGTGCACACACTTAGACAAAAGCGCACACACTTGGAAACGATCTCGACACCCTGCGACAACTTCCAACACCTAGAATGAGTGCAGCGAAGACCTTCGCACATCAAATAAAACTCAAGGGACTCGGAGACATAAACATGACCCAAAAATAAATAAATAATTAACTAATTAAATAAAATGTGTAACAAGACAATGGATGATGAACATCACCTCGGACGGTGGTGGAGACTCTGAAAACACGCGGAAAGCCAAGATTGCATCCACAAAACGTCACCCGCACTACTAATAAAATGGAAGGAAAATCAAAACACAATAATGATAATAAAATAAACGCACGTGCAATAATAAAACTCTTACCTAGGATGGTGGCGGCGAACCAAAACATGCGGCAAGACCAAACATGCACCGCGAACAACAGCGGTTGATCTGAAGCAATTTCAATTGCTTCGCCTTTGGTGGTGGTAGACAGAGCGTGGTCCGACGTGACCCGAGACACCCTTTGTGATCCCAACAAGGGGATTTACGGCCATGTTGGAGCAACACCCTAAAACATTTAAACAACACCCAAAAACAATTAATGCAGAAGGACCAAAGCACGACCAAAAATGTATCCGGGACTTACATAAACCAAAAGTAAAACCAAGCGCACATCGAAACCTTCCAAAAGTATCATTTGCATCACCATCACAAATCATAGAATATGCTAAAATAACCATGCAAGAAGAACAATTTCACCAAAAAAAAATTATCCATAAAACCAAATCATTTCTCCCAAAACAATTATTCTAAAAAAACATACCTAACTAATTAATATTAAAGGGATGTGCAAAATGCAATAAATAAATTTATTTGTTAATTTAAATGGGCAATGAAAATGGATTATATGTCAAAACTATTGTGCATCATTGACGCACCATTGAAAACTCGTCATGTGGGTTCTAAAACCCCAAATCTACCGAGAAAACCCCTTAATGAGCTAAACCCCAAACATAAACGAAGGAGAAAATGAAAAGGGTGGGGGGATTACCAGACGGGAGAGCTGTTGCCGGAAGGGAGGGTGGCGCACCGGCTTGAGAGAAGGGAGGCGAGCTGGGTAGGAGGTCGTGCCAGGGGGGGTAGCCGGCCAGAAGAAGGGCCGCCGACAAAGGGGTCGATCGACCAGAGATATAGAGGTGAAGTCACGGGTCGGCCGTAGATGAGGTAGGGCACGGTCGCGGTTCGGGGAGCAGCGTCGAGGGGGTGTGGCGCAGTTGGCCAGTGAGAGAGGAGAGGGAGATGGTGGGGACGTCGCGGCAGGGGGAGGAAGGGTGCTGGAGCTAGCGGCGCGAGGAGCAGAATGGAGAAGGGGGGGTAGCCCGCAACGGGAACATGGACGAGGGGGGGGGGGGGGGTAGATTAGGGTTTCCCCCCTATATTTTTTCATTATATTAATGATAATAGAATTAGTAATAATAATAATAATAATGTTATGAAATTTATAATAATGCTAATAATAATAATAGCAACAAACTTAATAATAATAATAATAATAATACAAATCATAATAATAAAATTTTAATAACATAATAATTAGAATATTAATATTCGTAATCTTTATAATTGTAATAAAAAACACAATAATAATAATAATAATAATATTAAAACATAATATTTTTATTATTATAATTTCTAAGCACTTAAAAAAACATCTCATACAAATCATCTTTCTTTATTTGTTTATTTTCATTCACCGGCCAAAATAATTTATGTACTTATTTTGAACTGACTAACCGCACGATTCACCTACAATAAGATGTGCGGTTGAGAAAACTGCATCCGAACCATGCCACCCAGTACCACCTAGTTATAGGGTTAAGCTGTGCGCTTGTCGCACGACTTTATAAACCACATGCAAGTCGCACGCCATAACTTTGACCCATCCGGGTAACCACGCGGGCAACGCGTAGTTACTTCTAGCAGTGCGGACTGACCACGCAATAGAGAAAGTCATCCAAAACTCAAAATAATGATCAAAACAATAAAAAATAATAATAATAACAAATAGGTCAGGGTGTGATAGGGATACTAAGAATAAAGATGAAAAGCTTCCTAAGGCACCTTGGAACTATTTTCGTAGCTTAATAACTCATTTTTGACTTTAATGGTTTAGTCTAAGGATGCGGCTTAACACTTAAACCCCATAAGAGGTGTTAACAAATGAATAGTTTTTTATAAGAATTAGTGAACATTTCTAATATTCCCCAGATTATTATTGTACCTAGTAGGATATATAATGAACCTTATGACACAATAGATCTATTGTGATGTATGGTGATGGGTTGGGTGAGTAGACCGACCCTTATGACTACTAATAAATAGAGATGGGTCCTGATCCATCTCTTTGTACTATTTCAAGTATATCTTTCCATTTAAGGTATATGAGGTTGTTTATTTTTATGAAATTTATGAGGTGTATGATTGACTCTTGGGATGATTGAAGAACTAATCATTGGAATTATATCTCAATTTTCATAGAGACATTCCGGCACAAGATGAAGCTTGTATGGTCAATCTATGTCAAGAACTAGATGATCAGTGATGGTTTATTTATTTATTTTATATATGTTATTAATTTATTCAAAACTTGGAACATGAACTTATCACTAAATTTTAGGTATGTATGGGACTAAATTGGTGGTTATATATTGTGTTTCATAATAATTCCTTACTCAGGTTGTTATTATACTTTGGTACCCAAGAAACACTCACTTAGTTATATGTATAGGTTGAGAAGGGGCCTGAGTATTTTATGATTAAGGAGAGGAAAATCATATGGAATTTGGAGACTAGGATTTCAAATGGATACAACATATTAGTAAATATTTGGTATATTATTTAATTTTTATTCTTATTATGCGAACACCATAGTGGGAGATTGAGTTTGTATGGATTACTCTCCTTCATAGTTTATTATTTATTAATTCATTAGTTTTTTATTCTCTCTATGTAATATAATGTTATCGGTTCTTTTTTATTTTATTATGATTTTGTACTCTGGTGAAAGATGTATAATCTCACCATGGTACCACCCTAGACCCCCAATGGTAGTCAAAATCCACTGGTGTATTGGGAGAAACATACGAGGTATAGTAGAGGCCCCTAGTCTAGACATTGATTAGTGGAAAGGGGTGGAAGGACATTACAATGTTCTATAAGAGACTCTTAATTTACACTTTGAGGATACAATAGCTATTTTATATAGTAATGTGTCAAAATATTTAATGGATGTCTAGGTGGTGTGTTATGAACACCTATTATGATAAGAAATATAGGTTACTAGGTGGTTGGGATTTATATTATTTAAACTACATGATTTTCCATTCATGTGATGAACATGATGTTTGAGTTTATTATAGCTTATTACATTATACTTATGGACATAGAGGACCATGCATCTCATGAATCATGATTAGTCATGTAGGATTACCATGACATGTAAGAGATTACCAGAGTGATTTTATCACTTAAGACTGATATTCAACTATTTCAAGCATAAAAAACTAATCACATGAAATTTTTTAATATATTTTCTTGGAGTAATTGTACTCTAATGAATCTCTATATATATATATATATATATTATTCTAATGGTAGGTCATTTGGATCTACGGTGAGATACCCGATGACGATGCTAATGATGTTTTCCCATGTGCACATAGTTGCAATGAACCTTGTAGGTCAAAACAAGATTTTTTTTTAATTATTGAGGATCCTATTAGGGTTCATTGTTATTTGGTTTCGGTTAATTAAATTCTCATTAATAACCTGTATGGTGTTTTACCATATATCATGTATTGACATTCTACATAGTGAAACTGTATTACTGTGAATCACTTGGTACAGATCGTTATAAGTAAATTCTAATTGTTTATGTGTATGGTTGTGTGATTTGTCTAAATACTTAATGGATTAGTCTACTAATGTCAATCCTAGGAGGGAATGATTTCTTTAGCGGTAGGTGGTGATCTTGAAATGTGATGTAGTATGTATGAGGTTCCCTAGAGTGGGTAATTAGAACATGCAATTCTATATTCTTGAAGATAAGATCATGGAAAATATCCATTGAAATTGAAATTATATAAGACTATAAATAGGGGTATAGCATCCCTCCATTTTATCACATAAACGTTCATTACATTATACAAAAAATGAGGATCTTTAAGGTTTAGTGTCTTGGATACCAGGAACTTAAAACACAACAACATAAAACATTCTTCTTAAAAACTTGAAATGCTAATTCATACTTGTTCATCCTAAGTTCATTACTATATCTAATAACCTGGGGACATACATAAAAGGAAAGGGTGAGGAGAAGGCCCAGTAAGGGAAACAAGTGAAACATTTTACATGTGAACTTGAGATACATCAATAAATTCATGATAAATAAATTTATGGCATGAGAAAGAGATCATGAGAAATATCATAATAAAAATAATTTGTTTCAAAACGTGAAGATGTGGATACCACATTTAAATTAGAAAATCATTTCCATATCACCAAGGTCCATCCCCAAGGTGTCATTAATTTTTTTTACCAAGGTTATTCACCAAGGTATCGTTAAAATGGTCATCTCTAGAGATTAAATCTTTACCCAATGAATTGGAGCACTATCAGGGCGCACCATTAATTTTCCTTTATTATCATGTGAGCCACATATATAATCATCAAAAATTTCATAAATAAACCATATATAATAAAATAAATGGGTTTCATTTCATAATCATAACGTTTTAAAAACTGCTTTTAAGACATGATCTTTATGTCCATTTAAACCCACAGAAAAGGAAAGTGGGATTCATGTATATAAATCCCAAAATTAAAATAGAACATTTTGATATATATGTGAATAACCCTATAGAAGAATTATTATTTAGTATTCACTTAATAAAATAAAATAATTTGAGACAAAGAGAGAGACATTTTGAGATGAAAATTCTGCAGCATAACGGCTATGTTACAGGGTTTTAGTAAATGTTGAAAAGAGAGGGGACATGGGTAACCCAATGATAAATGATACATAAAATAGTAGAGGGACAGAATATAAAGGATATATTAACATGGTAATGAAATTTTAAATACGTGCCATATGAAATGAAAAACTTGAATGGAATAAAAAAAATAAGATTTCTCTTATGAAAATTTGGCAGCCTAACGACGTCACTTAAAACATCAAAAAAATGAATTGATGAGATCAAATAGGGTCTATTATAATATGAAAATAAATAGGGAAGTATTATGGATATGTAAGATCATAACCCAATATAAGAAAACGAACTTGAAAGACTTTCCATTAAAATATAACTTGGAAATGAGATGGGTGAAAGAATCCCTTACAAAATTCGGCAGCCTAACGGTGCCACTTAAACATTCTTAAAATGAATTGATGAGAGAATAAGGGGATATCTAATCATATTAAAATAAAAATAAAGTAATTTTAATATAAAATAAAATCCTCCAACATAAGAACATGGAGCATAAAAGAAATAACATAAGAGAGATTACTTGAAAAGAAGGAGAGAGGTAAGATCCCTTACCTTGAAGTGTAACTTTGAAATCGTGAAGGTCGGGACCTTGGGAGGCTTGAGGGAACCATGGGAGGACTCCTTGGGAGGTATAGAGACCCTAAATTCGTTGGGGAGTATTTGGAAATGAAATGAATGAGGGAAATGCTTGTTATTTATAGGAGAATTGAGGGGACAAAACATTAATTGCCAAGGGACACCTCATCGGTGGTATTGGAAAAACCATGGGCTTGCCCATGGTATTTTTTCCCATGGTATTGGAAACTTGGGACACCTAATAAATTATCTTACTCTTCATAAGTCGACCGGAATTATTGCATTATTATTACATCCTTAATAGTGTCATTAAACACCCGAAACTCAAAAACTGTATTTTTACTATTCACCAAAAATTCAACTTTCTCATAAAATTCCAAAAATTTCACCTTAACCAAATATCTATAATCTGATTTCAAAAATGAAGTCCATTTTATGAAAATAATTTTCAAAATATTTTTAATTTAATTTTTAAATAAAAAACTATTCACTAAAAATTCAACTATTTCAGAAAAATCCTAAATATTCACCTTAACCAAATATCAATGCTCTGATTTCAAAAATGAACAACATTTTATAAAAATAATTTTCTAAAAATTTTTAATTTTATTTTTAAACAAAAAACACTACTCACTTGAAAAAACTAATACTCAACCAATAATTTCTGAAACAGTTATTTACCTATTTTATTGAATCACATTACTTAATCAAGGTGCCAAAATTATATTAATACTTTTTTAAGTGAAGTTAATTAATCAATTCGGTCACATTACTAATCATAAGTATAAAATCACTATTCATAAATTATTATTCACCAGAAATTAAGTTGATCTTATTAGACTCTAAATTTTATACTGAAAACAACTATAGAAGCCCATATTTTGACAATCGTTACATATTTTTAATTATTTAAGGTTTACGTTACTATTTTAAAATATCATTTTTCCAAAATTTATCATTAATATACATCCTATATTTATCCGGACACTTGAGATTCAGGAACATCACCACAAGAAGGAATGAAAATTTTTATTTATATCAAAGGATTACATAAAGCAGCTAAGGTATTGTTACATAGCCCCTTATAACCCCAACATATGACCTAAGTGTAAGGTGTTCTAAGGTGAGAGAAGCCAAGGGTGACTCAGCCAACATTGCCCGAGTAATGATTTCTATAAGCTTGAAGTTCTCCCAAAGGTGATTCCATTCCAGCTTCACATGATGAAGTTCGGCTTGGGTTTGGTCCAGAGGAAAGCCCAAAGGTGCTACCTCCTTCCCGAGTTCTGTCACGTGGGCTTTGATCGGCCCGAGACTGCTGGATGGGGAAATCAAATATTTTTTCTATATTAATTGATCACGATCAATTTTATTTATATACAATAATCAAAACATTTAGTTTCCAATGGTCTTATTGACCAATGGGTCATAAAGATTTCGAAACCCAATGGTCTTATTAAAATTATACCTATTTTATTAAATGAAATAGTTTTGTTGAGTATAAAATAAAATAACACACAATGTTAGGAAACAAAATTTATTCAAAATTTCAGGTCGTTACAATCTTCTCCTCTTAAGAAATTTCATCCCTGCAGTTTTAAAATTGGGCTTGGAAATTTCTTTTAATGTCCCACATTGGAAAAAGGGTGAGTAAAACTATTTCTTTAAAATAAATAAAAGGAAGTACAAAGGTCACCTGAGTTAACCCATACTTGGATTTCATGTAGGAAAACATGGATATGGAAGAGAAAACAAAGGGTCAAGTTCTGATGGAGAGTGATAGAAAGCATTTTTAGGATAAAATTAACCACAATAAGACCACAAACTTAAGATGTGTTTAACGGTCTTTGATTACCCAGTAGGAAACGTAAACCAACAATGTTTTTTGTTTTACCTTCCTTTTCATAATTTTGAGGAATTCATTTACTACATAGAATAAAAACATAAGGAGATATATTTACCTTCAAGTAGAGTTTCATCCCTTAATAATATCCCACCAAGACTAATCTTTTATCCAAACAATGAGCATTTAAAAAGACTTGGTCTCATCAAAAGTACAAGATTCATCTTCTAGAGAATCATATAATCTACAAAATAATAACTATATTTTTCCCTTGTCTTTAGTCATCAACTAAAACAAAAAAGGTTAGTTCGAGATCATATAATCCCCAAAAAGGATAATCCTTTATGAAAAGAAATATGACTATTAATCTCCAAAATTGAACAAAAGTACCTAAAGTTCCAGAAAGACCATTCAATACACAACCATCCTTAAAATTCTTCAGAATAATCCAAACTAAGATTGGAACCCAAAACTTAGAAGGATTTAATCACATAGTGTTCCCCATTAAATCTTAACATTTATATCCAAATAACATCGACTACTATTAAAGTATCATAGTAAAGTGTAATTAACATATTCATGTATTCTCTATGCTAGGTTAATCATTTCCCAGAAATAACCCAAATTCCCATATGTTCACAAAAAATACATAAATTCTTACAAAAAAATAAACTATTCCTCCTCAATTTAAATCCTGTAGTATTTTACTTCCCTTAGGCATATAGTACTCCAAAAGAGAAAAAATCATCCAAAATAACCTTTAATATTTAATCACCAAATCATTTTCCTATAAAAATGTTATCCATTTTATAAAACATAAGTTTTCAAAATCAACTTGTTCTTGATCCATAAATATAGCATATGCATTATTCAGTCCGAAGGGCATAATAACAAACTCATAATTCCCATATCTTGATTGGAAGGCAGTTTTTGGAATATCATCATTCTTAACCCTCAATTAATGATAACCAAAACGATGATCAATCTTAGATAATAATTGAGTCCCATGAAGTTTGTCAAATAATTCATCAATTCTCGGAAGAGAGTATTTGTTTTTCACTATGATCCCATTCAGTTCTCTATAATCAATGGTTAGAAACATTGATGCATCCTTCTTTTTCACAAAGGGAACTGGTGCTCCCCAAGGAGACACACTTGGTCAGATAAACCCATTCTAAAAAAGATCTTATAGTTTTTTCTTTAATTCATCTAGATCCACATTTTACATCCTATAGGGGTATTTGACATTGGATGAGATCCAGGTACGAGTTCAATGGAGAACTCTACCTCTATTTATGGGGGAGGACTCAGTAACTCCTCAGAAAATATGTCAACGAATTCCTAGATGATGGGGACATTTTCTAAAAGAATAAATGCTTCGTGAGAAACTTATTTCATTTACAAATCTTTTAACTAAAAAGGATTTTATGTCTTAAAACTTCATTCTTAGACAATTAAATTTTTTTCTATAATTCCTTCATAATGATTAATAAAAATCTTGTGATTAACCAAACATATCCCCTAAGAGTTTCATCACCAAGAGTGCAGTATGGCCCGTTGTCATGTACCAGATCCCATTAAATTCTTAATCAATGCAGTGTTTTCAGGTTTTAACCCTATGTATATCTGTGCCAGAGCCACCTCTACCTGCTCGTATCCAGACAAGGATGTATTTTCTTGATAAACCACTTACTCAATACTCACCAAAATACCAAGAAGATTTCATATATTTAAACATTTATGTAGGGTTCTTCCTAAATATTTTATATCTTAATTTCCATAAATATCTAAACTATCCTTTGATACCAACTATAACATCCCACCTTTTTATCACATAAACTTTCATTACATTATTCAAAACTGAGGATCTTTAAGGTTTAATGTCTTGGAAACCAGGAGCATAAAACATTATTATTCAACACTTGAAAGGATTCTTCATACTTATTCATCCTAAGTTCATTACTGCATCTCATAACCTGGCGACATACATCAAAGGAAATGGTGAGCAAAAGGCCGAGTAAGAGAAACAAGGGAAACATTTTACATGTGAACTTGAGATACATCAGTAAAGTCATGATAAATAACTTTAAGGAAAGAGAAAGAGGTCATGAGGCATATCATAATAAAAATAACGTGTTTCATAACATGAATATGTGGCTATAACATTTCACTTAGAAAATCATTTCTGTATCACTAAGGTCCATCCCCATGGTGTCATTTAAAAAAATTACCAAGGTTATTCACCAAGGTATCGTTTAAATGGTTATCTCTAGAGATTAAATATTTACCCAATTCACTCAAGCGCTATCGTGGCACACACTTAATTTTTCTTTATTATCATGTGATCCACATATATCATCATAAAAAATTTCATAAATAACCCATATATCATAAAATAAATGGGTTTCATTTAATAATCATAACGTTTTAAAAACTGCTTTTAAGACATGATCTTTATGACCCTTTAAAACCACGAAAAAGGAAAGTGGGTTTCATGTATGTAAACCCCAGAATTAAAATAAAACATTTTGATATATATGTGAATAACCCTATAGAATAAGGATAATTGAGTATTCACTTAATAAAATAAAATAATTTGAGACAAAGAGAGAGACATTTTGAGACGAAAATTCTGCAGCATAACAGCTATGTTACAGGGTTTTAGAAAACGTTGAACGGAGAGGGGAAATGGGTCTCCCACTCATAAATGAACCATAAAACAGTATAGGGACAGAATATAAAAGATATATGAACATGGTAATGAAATTTGAAAGACATTCCATATGAAATCAAAAACTTTAAAGGAAGAAAAAAATAAGATTTCTTTTATGAAAATTCTGAAGGCTAACGACGTCACTTAAAACATCAAAAAATGAATTGATGATATCAAATAGGGTCTATAATAATAGGAATATAAAGAGGGATGTATGATGGATATGGGAGATAATACCCCAACATAATAAAAGGAACTTGAAATACTTGACATGAAAATATAACTTGGAAATGAGAAGGGTGAAAGAATCCCTTACAGGAATTTGGCAGCCTAACGACGCCACTTAAACATTCTTAAAATGAATTGATGAGAGTAAGAGGGGGTCTCTCATAATATGAACATAAAAATTACAGTAATTGGAATATAAAATAACATCCTCCAACATATGAACATGGAGCATAAAATAAATGACATAAACGAGAGTATTTGAAAGAAGGAGAGAGGTAGGATCCCTTACCTTGAAGAGTAACTTTAAAAGCATGATGGTCGGGACCTTGAGAGGATTTAGGGAACCTTGGGAGGACTCGATGGGAGGTAAAGAGACCAAAAATTCTTTGGGGAGGATTTGGAAATGGAATGAATGAGGGAAAGGCTTGGTATTTATAGGAGAAGTGAGGGGACAAAGCATTAATTGCCAAGGGACACCTCATCGGTGTTATTGGAAAAATCATGGGATTTCCCATGGTATTTTCCCATGGTATTGGACAATTGGGACACCTAGTAACTTATATTACTATTCATAAGTCGACCAGAATTATTTCATAATTATTACATCTTTAATGATGTCATTAAACACCCAAAACTCAAAAACTGTATTTTCATTATTCACCGAAAATTCAACTTTCTCAAAAAAATCCCAAAATTTCACCTTAACCAAATATCGATGCTCTGATTTCAAAAATGAACTCCATTTTATGAAAATAGTTTTCTAAATATTTTTAATATAATTTTTAAATAAAAATACTATTCATTGAAAATTCAACTGTTTTAGAAAAATCCTAAAAATTCACCGTAACAAAATATTGATGCTCTGATTTCAAAAATGAACTCCATTTTATGAAAATAATTTTATAAATATTTTGAATTTAATTTTTAAATAAAAAACACTATTCACCTGAAAAAAGTAATACTTAAACAATAATTTCTGAAATAGTTATTTACCTATTTTATTGAATCTCATTACTTAATCAAGGTGCCTAAATTATATTAATACTTTCTTAAGTGATGTTACTTAATCCATTTGGTTACATTACTAATCATAAGCATAAAATCACTATTCATAAATTACTATTCACCAAAAATTAAGTTGATCTTATTAGACTCTAAATTTCATACTGAACACAACTGTAGAACACCATTTTTAAAAAATCATTACACATTTCTAAATATTTGAGGTTTAAAGAAATATTTTAGAATATCCTTTTTCCAAAATTTATAAATAATATACATCCTATATTTATCCAGAAACTTGATATTCACAAACTTCACCATAAGAAGAAATGAAAATTTTTATTTATATCAAAGGATTACATAAAGGAACTAAGGTATCGTTATAGATCCCCTTATAATCCCAGTATAGGACCTAAGTATAAGGTGTGCTAAGGTGAGAGAATCTGAGGGTGACTCAGCCAACATTGCCCGAGCAGTGATTTCTATAAGATTGAACTTCTTCTGAAGGCGATTCCGTTCCAGCTTCACATGATGATGTTCGGCTTGGGTTTTGTCCAGAGCAAGGCCTAATGGTACTACCTCCTTCTCATGTTCTATCAGATGGGCTTCGATCGGCCCGAGACTATTGGATGGGGCCATCAAATCTTCTTTCTATATTAATTAATCAAGATCACTTGTATTTATATACAATAATCACAACATTTAGTTTCCAGTGGTCTTATTGACCTATGGTCATAAAACATTCAAAACCCAATGGTCATAAAATAGTCAAAACCCAATGGTCTTATTTTAATTATACGTTTTTTATTAAATGAAATAGTTTTGTTGAGTATAAAATAAACTAACACACAAAGTTAGGAAACAAAATTTAATAAAAATTTCAGGTCATTACAGGGGCTCTGTGAAAGAGCATTTTAATCATAGAGAAAATACTCAAAACCTTATTGAGTCAGTGATATGTGGAACATGTGGATAAGATGTGAGAGGGGTTAGATCGAGTCATAGGTATCCACATATATGTAAATAATGTTATAAAAATCTTCTTACTAAATCAAATAATGAGAGGTGATACTAAGGGTATGGTGTGGGCATGGTGATTCCATAGGTCCCCCTTCTAGATGATAAGGAACTTTAGTATTGGTTCTTATAGTATGTGGCTGACAGAGTACATTGTTTTCAAGGTGAGTTTTTAAGGTAAGGACCAATCGGTTACCCAACCATGTTGACTCTAGATTCACATATGGAGCCACATGTAATCATGGGTAGACACTTATAGTTTTTTACGATGTTGGGTGGTATCCAATCTTGGGGTTAATCAATGGTTAAAAAACTATAGTGTAGGGATGAATCCCATGAAACATTGATCATGAAATAACTAATGGAAAAAGTTAAGTACCTGATTTTGAAGATGAGGGACATAGAAAATATTATTACAAGTCATTGTCATGCATGAGTTTCATGATTAGTGATTTATGAATTTGAGCTTATAAATGAAAAGATATTACATCTTATTAGATGAATATTCATTACATAACATAATGATCCATGAAATAATTGTATAGGTATATTATCTTTTGAAACTTGTAAATGTAAATAATTATTTAAAAAATTAACTACATCATCTCTCATATAGTTTTCGATAACTAACACCATTCATAGACAATTCATACTTAAAACCATTCTTCATAATATGAGGAGAGGAATCATTAGAAGGGGTAAGATTAGATTCCCATTAAGGGTAAACAAAGGACATATCAATGATCATATAAGAAAAACATGATCGTAAGGGTAGGATAACATGATCTTATCATTTAAAAACCAGACCCTATATATCAAAAAAAAAATATTGAGTCATGGAATAAATCTTGGTAGTCAGTAAGTCCTGATTCATAAAGGAATCAAAGAATATAAGACATGAGGGTATAACATTGGAATAAGACATGAAATTTTTGAATAAATATAATAATATAAAATCTTTCCTTTAGTCTTCAATTCTTATCACCAATACTATCTTAGTGGGTTGGTTTTACACCCCAAACCATCATAGTTGTCAAGGTACACTCCAAACTCTATCATAGTAGATGGATTCCCTTACAAAATTAGGTTTACTCTCCATTCTAGTCTTATTTATCTCATGAAATATCCATATTTATCCAAATAATTTATATAATTTTAGGCTCACTCATCATAAAATGGAAATAATTCATATATAATCAAGTAGATTATAAAACATTGACCACATCATATTCCACGAAAAGAAAACCGGTTTCATAAAAATTCCCGTATAGAATATCCCATGGAAATGATATAAGTTTAATAAAACTTTCATCAAATCACAACCTATGTAAAAAAAATAGGTTTCATAAAAATTTCATCATAGCACAACTGATGGAAAATAAATGGGTTCCATAAACATTTTATCAATTCATAATTTCATAATCCATGAAAAAGTTATGAGTTTTATAAAACTCATGTCATAATAATCATGAATCATTTAGAGAAGGAATAAGGATGGAATCCTTGGATCATATCCCTAGTGAAGCATAAGGGAAATCAATGGTTGTTGTCTTTGATTAATATAAATATCATTACAATATCATTAAATTATTCTTGAAGAAAATACACTTTCCACTTTGAAAAAGAAATTTCAAAAAATAAAAATCCGAAAAATATTGTGAAAATAATTTTCTTTGAAAATAGGATTAGAAAATTATAATTATATATTTATAGTATTGAGCGATGATAATTTGTTTTGTTCCATATAAGTTAAAAGAAAACGTTTCTTTCATAGTTTTGTAAAATGATCAAGTTAACTAATTCAGAAAAAGATAAGAATAATCCCTTTTAAAGATTTTTCAAGAAATAAATCATGGTTGAAAATTAATTTAAAGAATAATTGCAGAATAGTAAAAATATTCATGAAAATATTTTAAAACGCATGAATATTAGAGAAAAAGTTTTTTCAATTGAAGAGAGAAAGAAAGTAAGTTTTCTTTAAAAAATTTCATTCTATCTCTTGAGTACTTAAAGTGGGGAGAATTAAATGAAATCATGTATTCTCAATAAATAACAAAAATGTAATAAAATTTATGAGTTATAATTATTTAGATCATAATATTTCATCATCCTAAACATAATCATAAACAATCCTGATAAACAATGAGATTGTAACAAAAAACCCACACTGATTTAGTAACTTCTGAATCATAGAACCCACAAAAGAATAATTTAAAGTAATAGTTTAAATTTAACACCCCATTAATTTGTTTTATAATTTTAAAAACAATAAGTTATAAAAATAATAATTTAAAAATTGATTGTTTTAATTAATAATAATTCTTATAAAAAATTATATTTCTAATCTATAGCTTTTAAATTAATTTTAAATAAATTTTCTAAAAAAATTCTTTTTTATAGTATTATTTTGTGTAAAATAATATTTTAATATGAATATATGAATTTGATTATGTTTTATTAAATATTTTAAGAATAATGTATATATTGACTATTATAATTATTTTTATAAATACAAAATTGTGTTACTAATATATTCACTATTAATATAAAACCCCTAGATTTTATGGTATATATATTTATAAATATTTATAATTCATTATATAGCTTATATGAATAAAATAATGAGTCTGTGTAAAACATAACTTTTTTATAGTTATAAAAGGTGTTCCCATTATATACTCATTCTAGAAATAAAATGGTCTGGGGACTTGATGCAGCAACCAGTGCCCCGCACCCCACCCCCCACCACCCTAGCCACCTACGAAGGTGGGGGGGTGTAAATTGTTTTTTTATTTATAACCTAGGTGTTAAATTAAATTCTTCCACTTTTGTGATTTTAATTTCAAAAAATGGACACACACGGTTGCGATTAGTAAGATATTTAGAGAATGATAGAATCAACTGAATTTTTGGTGAATATTAAATTACCATTGTGAATAGTAATTCTACCCTTGTGAATGGTAATGTTTCTCTTATGAATACTAATATGACCCTTATTAATATTAACCTCTCCCATTATAGTAAAAATAAAATTTAATCTCTTTATAAATGTATTAAAATATTTTAAAAATTAATAATTAAGGGTTGGTATTTTTTTGGGTAAAAAAAATTTAATTACAATTTTTAATTAATAAATTTATCAAAAGAAAATTCAATTTAATAAAATGTATTCCTAAACCAATATTTTTTTCACCGTGATTTTATGATAAATTTATCAGACCTTTTGTAATCATTCAGAGTTTTTTACAATTATTTTTAAATTTAAAATCTGTATTTTCCATGTAAATAAGGATTTTATTTAAAAAATAAATTTCACATATTGAATAAATTATTTTGATAAAATGGATCATATTTTTTAATTATACACATTAGAAATTGGTTATAGTGAATTTTTAGGATTTTTCTATAATTCTTGAATTTTTAATGATTAGTAAAATACGATAATTTATGATAAATACTAAGTATATGATTTATTGATTCATGGGTGATGCATGGATGATGTAAGACCACTTTATTCGAACTCACATGAAATTATTAAAAAAAATCACAATAATCAAAACTATTTATTTTCTTAGGAAGAATGATAATATAATGAATAAAATATTCAAAAATCATACTTATCCTCCACTATAAAAACCACCCACCACTCCCTATTCTCCTCACTCATCTAAGACATGATTCTTGTCAGTGTTTTACCCAAATACTCTTCCATAATCTCTACCAACATCTAGGAGCTCTTGGCCCTTCCAAAAGGCCAAAACCCCCTCCCTTAAGGAGGTTCTCAAGGAGGATATTTCAAGAGGTAAACGATCTTCCTTTTCAATTAATTTCATTTTTAATTTACATTATTTACTAATATTATCCTCATATCATTTGTCCAAATGATAATAATAAATCATTTATCATTTTTATATTGTAATTATATCATGTTTATGGAATATATTTCCTCAAACTACTATCTCCCTCTCCGTCTCTCTCTCTCTCTCTCATTTATTTTAAATAAGAAATTGTTATTCAAGAGGTGTGGATTTACAACCTTTGCAGACGAAAAACTTTTTTTCTACATTTTACTCTTAAAGGATGGTCGTGATACCATTTTATGTCTACAAAATATTATAATATACTCATTATAACATATTTATTGTTCTAGAAACCATATATATACATAATACTAATTCATATGACAAAACTAGTTCATAATAATTGAAATGCTACAAAAAATTATCTAAATGGATGTAATTAATGTTTCATCTAATAACTCATCATAATACCATATAACCAAATTAATTATATAACCATTTAATCTTTTTCATGTTTACCAATAACATTTAATTCCAGTTCTCGATAATTATAACCAATTTACATGAACACCATTACATATAATCAAGTAAACCAATCATCAAAATCAAGTAAATTAACACTCCAGAATGACATAATTCAATTTTATAAATTATCAAAAGGATATAAATAATCATAATAAAATTATAATAAACTACATAAATTTATAATAGGTTATGAATTAAATTATTAACGAGCCTAATTTCATATTACAGGACATTAAGGTTAAGTGTAGAACACATTCAGACATAAGGTAAGGGTATTCTAATATCACATCAATTTTTGTGAGATACTCCTCATTCACAACTATTTATTGTGTATGGTGTATTTATACTATCCATTTATATATCATATCATGAATATATTTATTTTAATTAAATTAAATTAATCATTTCATGATTAATAATTTTGGGGCATATAATTTAATTGATTACAAAGTAGTAAGGAATTCTACCTAAACCCCCATTTTTCCTTCGGGATAATATTTCTCTTCCTTTAGAAAAATTAAATGCCTAATTATTTTTTGTATATGTATTCTAAATTATATTTATATGTTCCAAACTCATATATCTATATCATATCATCCTTATTTTATGGGGATATTCATGTTCTAAAATGGTTACCTACTAAATTCTTCTCGATAAACAAGCCCGATTCAACGGAACTTCTCGAATTCCTACACATTATCACGTGTTCTATTTAATATATTTTAATCAATAATTATTTTTATAAAATATAAAATTTTATCTTAAAAAAATATCTTGGTTCATTTTTTGTTTATGAAAAGAAACATGCCTTTCCATTTTAAAATCTCTTCCTTAAATCACACTAAAATGTTTTATTTATAAAGCTTCTTAAAAACTATTGTTACATTATTTTACTTTTAGTGGGACATAATTTATAACTAAATTATGATTTCAGTTTCCTTACCTTTTATTTCCATGGATATACATCTCTAAAATATGATTTTATGACAAATACAAATGGTTTTGTAAAATAACTCTTGTTTCCAATGTAAAATGGTTTTCTCATCTCATATTTAATTCTATGATATTTATGACTTGTTCACCAATTATTACGTTCATGTGGTGTATGTAAATCCCATTGAAATATAAAATCATGATTCTTATTATTCTTGTGATATTATATAGAATTAGTAATTAAATGTTTCAAACTGGTTGAGGCGGGTCAAGACTTCAGAGAATGCATGTCTGATTGTTTTACTAGAGGAGGAGGAGGAGGTTGAGGTTACATTTTATTCTATGCTGCATGACAACGCCCTAGGGCTGGATGGTTTTTCAGTTTCTTTATATGTTGCTTCTTGGGGAATTTTCTTCCCCTAAGTGGTTGAGGCAGTCTGAGACTTCTTTTATGGTGGCACTCTGAAAATGAGCGTTTATTCCTCAAGGGTGGTGCTTATTCCAAAGATGAAAGATCCCAATAATCTCATCCATTATTAGATGATTTTCCTTTTTAATGTTTCCTATAAGATATTAGCTTTATCATTGCAAGGATGATGAGATGGATCATTCCAAGGCTTGTATCGAGGGAGCAACATGAGTTTATTAATGGTCAGAGCATTTAAGGGGCAATAGGTATAGAAAGTGACCTTGTTCTTGAAATTAATAAAAGATAGGTGGGTTAAAATTTTATTTTACAAGTGCATACTAATAAGGCGTATGACATGTTGGAGTGGGGATTTATTATTTGTGAGGTGAATAGACTTGGATTATAAGATTGGATTTGAAGCTTGTGTTTTAGGTGTTATTCTTCACTATGGCTATCTATAACTCTTATGGGAAGGTGATTTGGCTTCTTTAAGTCGGTTCATGGTGTTCTCCAGGGAGACCCTCTTCCTCTAAGAATTATAATCTTGTCCCATGATGCTTTGTTTCATAATCTTTATAGAGGTTTTTAGGATGGTAGAGTGGTTCCAAAACACTGCATGGGTGGTTTACAAGGTATCTCACACTTAATGTTCACAAATGATATTTTGATTTTTATGAATTGAAGGCATAGGTCCTTATGCAACCTCATAGAGATCATGTATACCAATGACCGCATAAGTCGTCAGGGTGTTATCTCAAGGAAGTCCCATGTTTTTATCTTCAACAAGTGTCCCTCAAGG
Organism: Viscum album; assembly: GCA_963277665.1. Taxonomy (NCBI): domain Eukaryota; kingdom Viridiplantae; phylum Streptophyta; class Magnoliopsida; order Santalales; family Viscaceae; genus Viscum; species Viscum album. Next base: position 110,742,612 of record OY728139.1, on the reverse strand, counting down.
TGGTGTAAGGGAATTCATGAAACACTAGGTTGTTAATAGAGACAGTTACCACTGATTTACCTGGGTGTTCCACTTTCTAACAGCCATATCAAGAAGCAGTTCTTTGGGGATATTATCAAACATCGTCTTGGAAGAATATTCAATTTTAAAAGCAAGCTCTTATCATTTGGAGGGTTGGTTACCTTGATAAACAGCGTACATACATCCATTCTGAAGCATGTCTTTTGTATTATCGAGCCTCCAAGAAGGGTTTTCGGGAGAATGGAGAAATTTTTTAATGCATTATTTTTGGATGATAACCAAATGGGGAATTTGAACTGGGATTCGTGGTCTCGCTTGGAAAGGCCTGTGGAGGAAGGGAGAGTGGGGCAGTATGATCTGAATGAATCCTTGCAAGGAATACAAGGGAAGCTAGCCTGGGAAATTACTATCGAGGATTATCTTTATTAATCCTTCTCTAAGGAGTGGTATGGTGATGCGTATGTGAATGGAACCCATGGAACTTAGTTATAACATCTAGGGTGGTGCATTTTATCTCACATTGAGGTTCTTCATGGCTTAGCTCAGTGGATTTTTGGGAAAGTTGAGGTCAATTTCTAGAACATTAACAGGGTGGGTGAGAGGCTGGGATTTCCATGCCTTCCTTTTATAGAGATTTCTTTTTCCAAGGCTAGAAGTCCACAAAAATTTATTTTTTCAGTTCTTAATAATGATCAGATGAAGGTGTTTTAGGGGATTATTCGGAGTGATGAACTACATTGTTGATTGTACATGGGATCATGTTTGGGTAGGTTTGTTTCTTGAGACTACAGGAGGATAGTACATGTAGAAAATGCCCATGATGAGTGGTCAAAAAAGGATTGTTGTAGTGAAATCCCTACAAAGATGAATTTCCTCATGTGGCGTATTAGGAACAAGGCATTGCTGACATATGAGATCCTCCAAAGGAAGGGAATAAAACTGACTTCTCATTGTTTTTGTTTTGAGAATCCGAGGATTGAGTTATATTTGCACATATATTTTTAGATTAGCTGGGAAAAATTTAATTGATCCATCTTCTATCCACATAAATGCATCGATAGTGAAAAACATGAAATTAATGGATTGTTATCTTCTTGGTTTCATGTATTAGAAAGTAGGGGTATGTAATGAAAAATGAGGTTCAATATTCTCTCATCCATCTATTGGACTATATGGGACAGTTGAAATTAGGCTCGACTGGGTACTCACCATTCGATTTTTTTCCTTCAGATGAGGATTAGGATTCTAATAGTTTAGTTGGGTTCTCTCTGGAAGGGGGCAGTTTTTATCAACCATGTGTAACCTTATCAATAGGACCACATTTGTAGGGTAGGTGAGTAGGACTGTGGATTGGCTGGCAACCAGCTCTCAGTGGATTGAAACAGAACATTGACAGATCCTTAATGGATGGGTTGATGAGAGGTGGGGGAGGGGTCCTTCAGGATTCAAAGGGTTTAGTAATTTTAGGGTTCAGTGCTTATTATGTACCAAGATGTTCATTTGGGGAGGAGACACATGCGCTTGTTTCTGGATTGCTGATCTACAGGAGGTGGGGTTTCCGCATTTTAGAAGTTTAATTAGATTAAAAAATTATTGTTAGGTCTATCTAGGGGAATTTTGTGGCTTTATCTTCTGATATCATCATCATACCCATGATTTAATTTTATATAATCCTTGTTATGGATTGGATTTCAGACCATGATGTGAAAATTTATTGTAAGAAGAAGGAGGTTACAATTTTTGATGATGATAAGGATTACCTTATCTTTAGAGAAGAAATGTCACCACCCAACTCTTATCTAGACCCACCCCAAGTAGCTCTACTAAATTCAATTATTGGGGAAGAAGATAATGAAATCACAATGGGTGAGGAAAATAATGTTCAAATAGAGAACATACCTATCGTTCAAGAATATGTTGATGTGTTTCTAGAGGATTTACTTGGACATCCTCTAGAGTGAGAAATTGAGTTTTACATTGATTTAATTCCCGGTTCAAGACCCATATCGAAGAGCCCTTATAGAATGGCCACTGTGGAATTAGTGGAACTGAAGAAACAACTAGAGTAATTGATTAATAAGGGATTTATTCTCCCTAGTGTTTCTCTATGGGGAGCCCCTGTTCTTTTTGTTAAGAATTAAGATGGATCTATGAGGTTGTCCATTGACTACAGGGAGATCAATGCTATAACAATAAAGAATAAGTATCCCCTACCATGAATTGATGATTTATTTGACCAATTTCATGGAGCTCAATATTTTTCAATGATTGACCTTCGATCTGGATATCATCAGTTGTGTTTGAAGACGGAAGACATTCTGAAAATAGCATTTCAATCCAGGTACGGGCATTACGAGTTTACAGTAATGCCTTTTGGATTGACTAATGAACCATGTACCTTCATGGATCTAATGAATAGAGTTTTCAAGGAATATATTGATGACTTTGTAGTGGTATTTATTGATGATATGTTGCTTTAATAAAAAATATACGAAGATCATGAAAATCACATGTGCATTATCCTAAGGACTGTTAGAAGAAATCAATTATATGAGAAATTTAGCAAGTGTGAATTCTGGCATCAGAAGATTTCTTCTCCTGGACATATTGTCTCTAAGGATGGAATCAATGTTTATACTTCAAAGACTAAGGAAATCCATGAATGGCCAACACCAACAAGTATAAATGCGGTACACAGTTTTATTGGTTTAGTAGGTTATTATCAGCATTTGGTCTAGAATTTTACCCGGTTGGCTAACCCATTAACCAAGATGACACGTAAAGGGGTTATTTTTTTTGGAAAAAAGAGTGTGAAGAATGTTTTGTTGAACTGAAGAGAAGAATATTCAATGCTCCAATCGTGACTCTACCATCAGGGAACAATGGGTTTGCTATTTATAGTGATTCTTCAAGTAAAGGACTTGGTTGTGTCCTTATGCAGAATGATAGAGTTATTTACTATTCATCACGATAGATAAAAATTCATGAGAAGAACTATCCTACTCATTATCTTGAGTTAACAGCTGTAATCCTTACTTTGAAAATATGGAGACACTATCTCTATGGTGAAAAATGTGATATTTATACTGATCACAAGAGTTTGAAGTATATTTTCTCACAGAAATAACTCAACATGAGACAAAGATGATGGCTCGAACTACTCAAGGATTATGATTTCACTATACACTACCACTCGGGGAAGGAAAATAAGGTGGTGGATGCTTTGAGCAGAAAGGATCATGGAGTTTTGAACAAGATGAGAGTTGAAAAGGATCATATATACATAGATATATTAAAGATGGATATGGGAATAACCATGGAAGGTGAAACATCAATTCTTTTTAAAATGGTTGTCAAACCATCTTTAGTAGAAAAGATAAAAAGTTCATAGACTGATGATGAGTAATTTCAAAAGAAAATTAAAGCTATGAAAGATTGGATATTGATCAACTTCATAAATGAATATGTAATTTTAAAATTTGGGAAGATACTTTGTGTTCCCGATATACATGATCTAAAAAAGGAATTGTTGGATGATGCTCATAGCTCCAATTTCTCAATACATCATGGTATCACTAAGATGTATAAATATTTCAAAGAACATTTCTGGTGGAACAATATAAAGAGGGAGATTTCTGATTTTGTGTCAAAATGTATGGTTTTTCAACAAGTGAATGCTAGAAGGAAACAACCTGGAGGAGTCATGCAACCTCTTCCCATTCCTTAGTGGAAATTAGATAATATTATGATGGAATTTTTCATGGGGCTACCAAAGAATCCTAGAAGGAATGATGCAATATGGGTCATTGGTGATCGTTTTACCAAGTCAACACATTTTCATTCTATAAGAGAAGATTACCACTTGAATGTATAGAAAGACTATATATTAATGAAGTTGTAAGACTTCATGGTGTACCCATATCGATTTTTTCTGATCATGATCCCCATTTTACATCATGATTTTGGAAAAGTCTTTAGAAGGCCTTGGATACTGAACTTTGTTTGAGCACTGCCTACAACCCTCAAGCCGATGGAAAATCTAAATGGACTATTAAAACCTTAGAAGAGATGTTTATATCTAGCTCACATGACTTTTAATGTAAGTGGGATCAATATTTACCTCCGGTAGAATTTTCATATAACAATAACTTCCATTCAAGTATTCATATGGCACCATATGAAGCATTATATGGAAAGAGATGTCACATACCAACTTGTTGGGATGATGTTGGTGAAAGAAATCTCATATGCTCAAGAATTATTGAGGAAATAATAGAATAGGTGAAGATTATCCAAACCCACATCAAAGCAACCCAAAGTAGGCAAAATAGCTATACCGATAATCAAAGGAAGGATTTGGAATTTCAAGAAGGTGATCATGTTTTCTTTAAGGTATCTTCATGGAAGGGTGTTATAGGATTCAGTAAGAATGGTAAATTAAGTCCTAGGTACATCGGACCTTTCAAAATTCAAGAACGAATTGGAGTTGTAACTTATCGTCTGAAAATGCCTCCAAGTCTTTCCAAAGTTCATGATGGGTTCCACGTATCACTGTTGCGAAAATACATGCGTGACCCAACGCATGTAATCACCTATGAGGAAATTGAACTGCAACTTGATCTGTCACATTGTAAAGAGCCTGTCAAAATTCTTTATACAAGATAACAAGTGCTGAGAAACCGGATGACTTGTCTGGTAAAAGTTCTATGGAGAAACCATAAGATGGAAGAGGCAACGTGGGAAACCGAAGAACTTATGATGAAGAACCACCCAAATATTTTTATGTAGTAATATTCTAGAAATTTATAGGATGAAATTATTTTATGGAGGGGATAATGTAACACCCCAAAATTCCACAGTACGTTTCCCTTTGAATAATGCAGTAGCTTGCATTGTACACAACATGAAGTATTAACACACCACAACCAATGAAACTAACTGTTATGAATAGTAATAACCACTTTTTGAAATTTTATAAATTTTAATTTTCAAAATGGACTTCATTTTTTGACTCAGAATATCAAAATTATCTTAGGGTGAATTTTTGGTATTTTTTTGAGAAATTTCAATTTTTGATGAATAGTGAAAAGCACTACGTTATTGTTTAAAACCGACTTTTTATTTAAATAATTAGTTATTCTATTTCAATTTATTTTAGGTCAAAATATAAACATAATACCTATATATTTTAATGTAATTCATTGGAGTCATTTTATAATATGTTTAGATATATAATTTTTTTTGAACTTTTTGCCGTCTTTTACCCACCTTATTGAAGCATTTACAAATTTGCATAAAAATTAATTTTACCACTTCTATGAGTTGAATTTCAAAAATCCAAGAGACACGGTTGAAATCAGTATGTAAAATGTGGTTTAATAAGATGAAAATAATTTTTGGTGAATAGTAACTTTTGACTTTTATTTTCCATGGTTAAAAGTAAATGGGGTAATTAAGGGTAAAAATGATATTATACACACCCTAACACATGTCCTAATTCGATTGGATAAGTGTAATTCGACCAAAAACAACCTTAGGAATAAAATATGATCCTTTTGGTCTAGTTAGATTAGATTAGAATATTTATTATTATTTTATTTAAAGAAGAGTTAAAAGTGTTAAATTCAATGTTTAATAACTAAACAATTTTTAATATAGGGTTATACATAAGATAAATTCAACTATCAATATTCATTATAAATATAAAACTATTTCCTACATAATTGTAATTTATTTATAATTTTTAGACATTAAATAATTTAATTTATTTATGAATCAAAGATGATGCAGTAATTACCTTATTAATGAAATATTAAACTATTTGATATTATAAAAATCCAAATAAATGAAATTTGGGACTTTTGATAAATTAAACTAATTTTAGAGGGTAATATGACATGTTAGGGAATATTAAATAATTTTTTTTGAATTAATCATGCTATTAAGATTTTCACAAAAACAAAATACTAAATAGTGTTAAAATTGACATAATTGAGTTTTTAAAACAAATACCAAATTCCGAATTGTTATAATATTCCTAAAAATATATGGTTAGGAAAAAGGATTTATATAAGGTTATATATATTAATAATTAACCATTTGGGATTTTATTGTCTTGTTAGAGTATGTTTATTAACCATAAAATTTAAAAATACAAGGAGAGATGGTAAATGTCAAACTATTTAACTAAGAGTTAAATCTAAAATATAAGGTTAATATGGTGACCTAAACATATATAAAACCTATTGGTTGATGTTTTTGAGACCCATAACCACTTTTTCCTCTAAATAAATCATTTTGGATCCATTAGATTCCGAAAATTATTTTATTATAAAATAATATTTCAAGATTTTTCTAAAGTGACCCTCACCTCTCTTATAAAAGGGTACTTCCACTTATCTTAATTTCACACCTCCAAAACCATTTTTATCACATAGAACCTACCCAAATATCCTCCCAACATTCCTAACTTTATTATATAGGTCTTAATTTGGCCATAAATCCAACCTAAGGAGCCCTTTTGTTCAAATCAAAAAGAAGAATCTGAGGAAGAGGTAAATATTTCATCACCTCTTCCAAGTTGTTTTCTTCTTCCACTTCCTCTTTCTTTGTTGTTTCCAATATAAAATAATAAATTCAGTATATTCTATATACTGTGATGTTATTATAAAAATATAACATCCATATTAATTACTCTATCCATCATATGAATGACAAAGTCACTATATGTGTGTACGTACGATTTACCGTCTCCACGTTGCGATGTAGTTTGTTATTTAAAAACATCATTATTTGGATGGGTATAATAATGAGTATAACTGACATAAATAATAAATATAACTTGTTAAGGATTCTGTATATATGATATAACATCCAATTACTTCTGATTTCACCATCAATATAATGATATTTTCACTTGTGCGTACGTACAGATTACTGTCTCCTCGAACGTGATGAGTTTCATTCCCCATCGTAATAATTCAAGAATAATTTTCATTTTATGATTAAAAATAATGTTTAATAATTTAATATAATTCTGGATATGAATAATATACATCCTATCCATAACAAACCTGGCTAACGTAACTGATCATATAAAGGAAAACAGATCAGTTAACACCCAAAATGATGATACTACTAAAATATTATTAACAAAGCAATATTAGAGGATCATATATGATATCATATTTATGTATATAATTATTTTATAATTTAATAACAATTATTTATCAATTATACAGGAGGTTAACATACCCTTGACAAAGTAAAAGTACAAGATAAGGGTTAATTTTACAATCTATTTATTCTCAGAGGTTGTTTTTACGTAAGTATCTACTGGGACCTCTTTATCATCCACATCCGTATTTTCTTAAAAATATAATTCAAAACATTTTTACTATTTAATATAATATGGTTTAAAGTGATTTATACCGTTATTTGACCACATATGTTTTGAAATGAATCTTTCCGTCATTTTCCAGAAAAGGTTCTTCATGACCTTCTTGACAAAATTGAGGTAAGAATGTCTTTTTTTAACTTATACGGCGGGTGTGGCTATTTTCTGCCGTTATAACATCATCGAGGCTTCCCATACAAGATTATAAGAATATTTTCAAAATAAATGTTTTATTTTATAATTATATGACTTTTAAATGATTTCAAAAAAGAAATAGATATTTCTCTACAAAAAGTTTTGATTTCATCTATGTCAACATCCTTTGATGAATTTTATCCTTGTTTGAAGTTGATTTATTATGATACAAATCTTCCATATTGTATTGAAGGTTTTGTGATATGTTTTACTATGGATGTGTTATTTTTACACCATTCATAGTTTATGGATAAACTATAAAATTTTTTATGTTAGTTTTAATACGAATGTTTATGTTATGTTTAAAACTTTTCATATGAGGAATGCATTGGACTTAGTAGGTGACGGGTGGAGCCCGCTATAGCTCCTTGATGCAGTGGTAGGTTTCATGACACAAACTAGTGTCTTGGCACAAGGCCTTGACAAAATATTATTTTTAGTCCTAGCAGAAGGCATTGACTATGTGGTTATGACCTCTGGCATTATGCATTCCATTATTATGAAAGTGGCTATTGATATTGCATGTGATTATTCGAATAGTAGAATATCCATGCGAATAAGTACATGGAATTATTTGATTTTATCTTTTCTATTTTTATTAGAAGGTGTCACTTTGGTCAAAAGACCAAAGAAATTTTATTAGCAAAAAGAAAAGAAAGATTACAAGATTCTAAAAGACGGGATCAAATTACAATCTTTGACTTGCAATGGAATCTGGTTTTCTGGGAGCTCCTCCGTCCAGGTTATTGCCTGATTAATGCCTTTGTTAGCGAGAGAATCCGCAACCATAATAGCTTCACGGTAAGTATGAGTTGCAATGTAATTGACGTCATAGAGAGATTGAAGTAAGTTCATCCAGTGCGTAGTAATCGGCCAAGAAAGATGAAAATCTCCCTTCCAAATGGCTTGAACAACAGTAGTAGAGTCGCTCTCAATCCATAAGTTGTTCCACCCATGTCGAAGAGCAAAATCAGTGGCATGAATAACACTTAGCATCTTAGCTTCCAGAGAGGATGCAATACCACAACCTCTAAAAAAGCATCCCACGATGTGACCATGATGATTTCTGAAGACAGCTCCACATCCCGCGGGACCTGGATTTCCCTTAGAGGCGCCATCCACATTGATTTTAATCCAACCTGGAAAAGGAGGTCTCCAAAAAATATCAAATGTGTGCAACGGTTTCAAGAAAATGGCCTCAACTTGAAGACGACGAAGGATCATAAAGTCCACCACCGAATTGTTGCAGGAACCCTTCTGGATCAAAGCGGCTTCCCGAATAGCGATGAGAATTCTCATTTTACCTGCATTAGTGTTGTGTGAGAAATTATTATGTAGAATAGAGTTTCTATCATACCAAATCACATGAATCAGCTCAGCAACCCCAGCTAGGAACAAATTTCTAATTTGGTGAGAGGAGTCCATAGCAACGCAACGTTTAATATGCTCATCAATAGAGTTATAAACCGTCCATCTACAATCAAGAGTGTCAAAAATATATTTTCAAAGAGCAGTGGCAGTAGCAAAAGATAGAAATAGGTGGTTAGTATCTTCTCTATGCTGATTTCAAAAATGACATTTTGAACAAAGTTGAATACCAAAACTTTGAAGACAAGCATCAGTGGGGACCCTATTATAGGCAAGACACCAAATGAGAGTGAGTCTGGAAGGTTTAATCTAGGGCTTGTCAAATTTTTTTATCCAGTTCAAATCATTACCAGTGTTGTGTAAGGAGTTATTATAAAACATTTTGGATTTAAGAATCCCATTATGAGAAGGTTCCCAAATCAAGAAGTCACACGAGGCAGAAAAATGGTAAGAATCAATAATTTGAACAATGTTTTTAGGAAGATTATCAATGTGAGAATTAAGGACATTACAAATGGATGAGTTGATGTCATCAGGGATATCATCAAGGGGGATCAAAGAGATAAGAGGAGCGCCAGTCCATTTGTCCAACCAGAATCTCATGGAAGAGTTTCTCAAGACCATCCATCTAGCGTTGTGCATAATAATGTCAAACGTGTCTCTAACAGAGGGCCAAATGGAGGAGGTCATGAAACTCCTCTTAGATCTTTTCAATCTATCAATGAACTGGTTTTTTATGAAAGCAATGGGGTGGGTGTCATTGTGTATCAGGTTCCAAGTTAATCTGGCTTGAAGAGCTTCATTGAAGTATTTATTGTTTTTAATGCCAAGACCACCAATGTTTAGAGGTTTGCAGCATTTAGCCCAAGGGATAGTCACAAGTTTCCTGTCCAAGGTGCTTCCAGTCCAGACAAAGTTTTTTATGTGAACATTTATTTTTTTTATGAGACTAATTGGCCATTTATATACCATCATCGAATAGACAAGTTTGGAAACAATAACAGACATGACAAGGCAGACTCTCCCCGCCATGGAAAGAGATTTTCCTTTCCAGGAGGAAATATGATTAAGAACCTGGTCAACAATGTTAGAAAAGTTGCAAGCTTTAGGTCTACCCCAGAAAATAGGAACGCCAAGGTATTTGAAGGGGAAATAACCTTCTTTGATGTTAAGCTCATTGATGATATTATTTTTCCTAGAATGAGGGATGTTTTTCCCAAAGTAAATGAATGATTTATTCCATCCAATGACTTGACCCGAGACCTCCTCGTAATGCTTGAGAGCAGCTTTAAGAGTTGTAATGTTTTTTATGTCACCCTTTAAAAAGAGAATGATGTCATCAGCATAAAGGAGGTGGGTGGGGGCATTCACGTTTCTGTAAGCATGAATTGGTTTGAGCTTGTTTTGCTCAACCAGCTGGGTGAGCATACGGCTAAAATAGTCTTTTGCAATGGAAAAAGGAATTGCAGAAAGGGGGTCACCTTGTCTTACTCCTTTAGAGCATTCGAAAAATCCTCTAGGAGATCCATTAACCAGGATGGAAACATGAGCTTAATGGAAGAGGGTTTTAATTCTAGAAATGAAATTATCATTGAATCCGAAACCATGAAGAACTTTGAAAATGAAGTTCCAATCCATTGTGTCAAAAGCTTTCCGAATGTCAAGTTGAATGGCAATGTTTCCGCCTCTATTCTTATTATTTAACATGTTAGTGCATTCCGAAGCAAGACAGATACAGTCTTGGATAGATCTCCCCTTGATAAAGCCAAATTGATTACAGGAGATAATTTTATCAGTGATAGTGTTAAGTCTGTTAGAAATTAGCTTGGTGATAATTTTATAAAGGGTGTTGATCAGAGCAATAGGGCGAAAGAGGTGAATTTCAGAGGCATTATCTACTTTGGGAATCAAAGCAAGGAATTGGGCATTTAAACCATGAGGTAAGAAGCCGTTAGCAAAGAAGGATTTGACAAGCTTACAAACATCAGCATGAATGATATCCCAATAATTTTGATAGAAACCATTGTTGAATCCATCGGGCCCAGGGGCACTGTCAGGATTCAAACCAAAAACAGTGTCTCTAATTTCATGATCAAGGGGAACACTCAGGAGAAAACTGTTATCAACATCCGTAAAAATTGTAGGAATGATGTCATTAATGAGGTCTTTATTCATACAAGGCCCATTGAATAACGATTCAAAGTAAGACACAATATGTTTAGAAATACCTTCTTCATTATCCAAAAGGTTGTCTGCATTTTTAAGGGAGGCAAGGGGTCTACTAGCTTTTCAAATTCTTTTTAAAGCATTATAGAACTTGGTATTATGATTACCATCAATAAGCCATTTGAGTTTAAAAGTATGTTTGCGAATGTTGTCTTTTAAAGCGAGGAGAATATTCAGGTTCATAGTAACGTGAGCTTCATGATGGTGATCAGAAGCGAAATCGGAGTGGGTGATATTGTTTTGAATTTTATGCAACTCATTCTCAAGAGAGAGAATGTCATTATCAATTTGAATCGCCTTATACACTACCTTAAATTTTTATGCTTATTTATGAAAGTTTCCGCTATATTGTTATCCCTATAGAGCATCTGATCTCACCCCTTTCTATGTTTTATTTTTTTTCTAGGATGTGATGAAGTATTTTATGGTTGAATTACAGGGATAGGATAAGGATATAATTGTGTACAAAAGGGGAGAAAATTTTGTTGATGTTTTTATTTCATGATGAAATGTAAAACTTATGAATGTATCTAGTATTTCCATGGTTACTAAATTGATCGGTCCTTCAGGTGGTGCTTCCTTGTATCATGCCAATGTTATATAATAATGCATCAAATCTGGGTAACTAGGGTTGGGGTGTTATAATGGAAGTGTAGCCTTTACATATAAAGCCATGAAACCTAAAAACATTACAAGATCCAAGTCAAATAAAGTCACTATTTTATCTAAATCATGTGAAGGAGAATATTCTGAGAATAATCTAGCTAATCTTGCTCGAAGGATGAACAAGATAGTTGGGAAGAAGGACATTCTGTATAGATTTAAGAAGAAAGAAAGAAAGTATAATAAAGGCTCTGAAGTCCTTTATTATAAATTAAAAAGATCAAGGAATATAAGGCCAAATTGTCCTATGCTTAAGAAAGAGGATAAAAAAGAATAGCATTCTGAAAGGAATAGAAAGAAGTAGTACAAGGCTAAAGATAAGAAATTTTTGAAATATAATGACACATGGAGTGCAAGTTACATACCATTAGCTTATCCTCGATATGCTGGACTATCTAGGAGCCCTGTAACTATGTCCAGCTTGATTCCAGTAGTTCAATGTTATTCATGAAGATGCAGTCCCAAACCCTCATTGTTGAGTAGGTTTCGATTATGAAGGGGGGACAAACCTCCATCACGATCGACAATCTCATAATCTCTTATCTCAATTAGGATAGGGTGTGTGGACAATGGGTGAAATGGGATCCTACTACTAATGTTCTCAAACTCAATGTGGAAGGTTCTTGCTCAGAAGGAATCATGAGGGGCGGTGGGGTTCTGAGGGACTTTAGGGATCAATTTTCTTTGGATTCAGTGCCTTTTATAGTACTGGAAACTCACTTGGTGCGGAAGTTCAAGATCTTCTCTCAGCTTTGTGGGTTTGTTCAAGGATGGGATTTCAAGTGACAGATATTGAATCGGATTATGAAGTTCTTGTAAAGGCTATTCAAGGGTTCCATTCAATACCTTGGGAGCTGACCTACCTTATATGCATATGTATTTTGGAAACCAATCAAGGGAAGATAATACATCATAGTTAGAGGGAGATGAATTTCTCAGTGGATGTGCTGGCTCACATGGGTAAGCGGGAAGAGAACCAGGTAATTTATAATAGATTGGACTCGCTCCCAATTGGGTGCAAGATTATTGTCCAAGGGGATGCCCTTGGCCTTTATCAAATTCGTCCTCCTTGAGGGAGGAATGGTACTTGTTATATTTTATCATATTTTAATATAATAAAAAACATATTTTAGTTAGTGATAATAGATATTTTTAATCTTTGGATGAAGAAACTTCTTCTGATGAGGATAATATATTACCCACTTAGGAAGAAGTATATAGGTTTGCTAAAATTTTTAAGAATTAAAATTCTAAACTCAATAAAAAACATGTAAAATTTCCTTAAGTTTCATTTCCTGAACCTATCATGTTTGTAGAACCAGAATAGTTCTTGTGAATTTATCTTTTTTATCTTTATTAAACATTTTTTTTCCTTAATGTTAAAAATTAATGTTTTTAAACTTACAATTCACCCCCTGTTATAATTGAGAATCTACATTCATATTTCAATCATACAATTCTATTTTTTCCATCGATTGAATTATATTTAACAAGTTGTTTCTATACCTATAAAACATTCATGTGATTTGATCTTCTATTTAGATTAATTATATTTGATCTCTTCATCAACCATGATCATTATAGGTTATAGAATCTAAAACTACTGAGTTTTTTATATGAGAGAGATATGTTTTATGTCTTAAAAAATTTCTCATTTTATTAGACAAAATTAGTATATGAATATATACGATGTATTGAGATAAATATTAATGATCATTAAATAGTTAAAAAAATGAAAATATGTTCTAAATATGATATTTTTGGTTAGATTTGTTATACCATTTAATGTGATATGTATAATCTTGAATGGAATTGTTTATAAATATAAGATATCATATCGATAAAAAATATATTTTTACTATTCATAATAATAAATTCATTAATTTTATTATTTTATTATATAATAATTTATTTTACAGGAGAGTAACTTATCTTAATATGCGTTAAAGGGATTTATGACTTAAATATATCATTTAATAATATATTTCAAAAGTAATAATGTTTTATAATTATTCAATCAAGAATTATGATTCTCTAAATCTGAATTTATTATTTTAAGGAGGAATATAAAATGATATCCATGTGGTTTCATAGCGGGGTTTTGATATAACACGATTTCCCATGATTCAACCAAAGTGGGGGTGGATTAGGGTGTTCAAAATTTTCATTTTTACTATGATTTTAAATATATTTCATAATAATTGTCATAAATACGCTAGGATTCTACCACAATGTTCACAAAATGCACAATGAAATAAAAAAATGTAAACATTATAGATAGAGAGAATTTTACATGGTTCATCTATACTAGGATTCAACCAATGATAACATATCAACAATGTATTAATACTGAAAATAATGATTACTGCATGGGTTCCCAGTTATAATCTTTAATACAATATAAAAACTCATCCAAGATATATATTCTCATCATCTATTACAATAGATAATTTTAAATACAGTTATAAGAATTTATAATATAACATAAAATTCCAACTAAAAAACTTATAATTAATGAATTAACACCAAACAATTAGGGTGTTCTCACTAATGTAATGATATTCACTACTTCATCATCACAAATATGTTTAGTAAATTATTACTTTAAAACATAAACTTAAATAAAGTTCAAAACTATGATAAATCTATATACAATTATAGATAGTCAATGATGTCCCAACCTATTCAATTCTCTACTTATATGCCAAATATACTCTATTTATTTTCATTATCATTTTCTCAAATTTTCATTTCTGCATTCTAGTATCCAATAAATAAAAATTTTAAATTCAAGTTCAAATTCAAAATGAAATATTCCATGAACATTTAATTCCTTACTAAAAATCTATTTAATTTTTTATAGGTGAATAACCACCATGTATCACCATTTGTATAGTTAATAATGGTTTGAAAAAACCAAAACTCTTTTTCATTACCAAACCGTCAATTCTACTCAAACCCTACAGTTTTTAAATAATAAAATTTTGGAGAATATAATAATGTATTAACCAGAAGGTTTCCCCATACTTTGACACTAACTTCTATAAGCGTTTTGGATTGGTATAATTTCTCATGGAAAAATCTTGAATTTTTTCCCTGAATTAATTAAATCATAAATTTCATGGGCCTTCAACTTTTATTCCAAGTCTAAATATTGTGGTGTATTATCTTCAATAGCTATGAAATCCATGTTTTTTCAATGGGATATAATTATAGATCACATATTCATTTAATTTCAATATTTACCTTAAAAAAGTGTCTTAAATAGATATTTGAATTAATTTCATAATGATCAACATTCTTAATGACGCATAGATATATTGAAACAAGAAAAAATTAATATGGAATGAAAGAGTTTTACAGAACCTTGTAAAATCATAAATAAATATGATGAAATAGATGGGTTAATATGATGTAAATTAGTAATAATGTGCACAACACATTGTGAAAACACTGTATCTTTCACATCTTTGGAAAACAATAGATGATTCCAATAAAAATCATGTATTGTATAATAACTCTTATAAGGACATTCACTAATGACATGAACATTATTATTATTCTATATTTTTTTGAAACTGATACACATGTATAAAAACTAAAATCCCTTAACTTATACAGCAAATAACTGAAAACCTTATGAAGATTCAAATGACTTCAATTGAAAACAATTACATCCCAACAAAATTTGGTTGAAACAATCAACCCATTTGGGGTTTTTACCAATACACACCTGTTATGCCAATGTCAATTGTTAATCCATACATTATCTAGTTATAGTATAACTCCCCCTATTGTTATTCTTCTTCATTTGAAATAAAATAATAAGGGTTTTTCTCTTTCTAGATCAGATCACCTCTATGAATTCCAAAATAACATCTATTTTTCTGTAAATGAGAAAATATATATCAATAAATTAAGTAATATTAAAAAATTCGTGTCATAAATCATGGGATAAGAGAATATTTAAATTTATATAATATTTTAAAAGTATCATAGAGATATCATTCATTGTTACTCAGATTTGTTAAAGATCATTTCTCACCCAATATTGTTACATATAAATGTTTTTAAAACTAATAAAACAAAATATTGATTTAATAAAATATGTGTAATTAGGAGAGGGTATTTAAAACCATCTTAGTTTGAAGAAAATTTTTGAACTCTGAGGATCAACTAATTATCATCACGAACAATTGCAGACATTAGTTCTGAAAAAACATCTAACACATGATGCTAGGTACCAACAAACTTCAATTCCATAATTTTTAAGCCTATATTATCAATTATAAATTCATAATATATCTAAATATATTTCATATTTTGGTGATGTGTTGGGTTATTTGTTTACTCAATATCATTCTTATTGTCACGCTGAATTGACATTGGATGTATCACCATATTAATAAGATCTACCAATTATTTCTTTATCCAAAAAATGTGTGTAAAAACCTTGGAAATTGAAATAAATTCTACCTCTATTGTGATTAATAATAAAATTCCATTGATTACATATTCAATAAACAAAATCTATATTATTGATGAAGTCTCTTCTTCTTGTGGAAATTCAACCCATGAAATATAAGGACCATTTTATATCTGAATATACCTCCCAATACTAATTATATATAGCTTTGAAAACCAATAGAGAATATAATTTTCCCTTGATATACTTCATTATCCACTTTAACTCAATGATAAGTTATTCATTTAGAGAAATCAAAAAAAAATTATAAAGAAAATGATATAAAATATGTTTGGCCTCGTTACTATGAGTCATAGTATGTTATAAACAATTTTTTGATACAATGTTGAGTTTACACACTTTTTTACCTCAAGATTTATTTGTTTTATCGTAATTTTTTTAAATTCAAACTATTTTATATAATTCTCTTACAAATTTTTTGAGAAGCTATCTAGAATATTTCATATTTATTAGGAGATTATTTCCTTCATTTTTATGTACTTGAAGGCTAAGGAAGTAGGATAACTCACTAATCATTAACATCAAAAATTATGAATGAATCAATTTTATAAACCTATCAATGTAATGTTTTTTTCAGGAGAAGATGAAAATTTACCATCACCATGAATTATTGTTCATAAAAAAACTCACATTATTGTTGTGATTATCCAATCCTATTTTAAAATATAAATTTTACAGATACATGTCAAGCCATGTATACCTTGTATAGAGTGCTTGCTTTAATCCATAAATATATATTTTCAACATAAGTTCATTTAAATAATTATCTCAAATAATAAATACTATAGTTTATTTAATATAGGCTTCCTATTTTAAAACTCCATTTAGAAATTTCATATTCTCTTTTCCAAGAAGAGTTTCATTGATTCCATCATTTATAGTACTAAAAGTGCTTCCTCAATATAAAATTGATCATTGTACACATTTAGTTTTCCTAAAATCCATGCTTTGTCATGGAAAACTCTTCTATGTTCATCATAATTTTATCTAAAGACATTTTATATTGATAACATTATGATTTCTATTTATTTCCACAATATCTCAAGTTCGATTTATATCAATTTGGTCGAAAACATTGTTCATTACCTTCCATCATGATTTATCCATTACCACCTCTTAAAATATTACCGGTTTCTCCTCTAATAATTTAAAAGTGTGTTTAATTATTCTTATCCTATGATTTTACATTGGAGAATATTTTTCCCTAATAATTTTCATTAATGTAAATTAACTCCCCATCTTCTTATTTGATCTGTGAATTGAATTCATAATGTATGATATTCATATATTGAGTTAAAATTTTAATCACCTTTATTTTTTTTAAAAATAAATTCTCTAGATTCCATTTCAATAACACCATCATGAAAATACACTTCTTTTAGAATATAGCCTCTAATGGTTTTTTTGGAATTATTTTCAGCCACTTTCACATCAGAACATTCAATGATCATGTTGATTATATTATTGAAGAATTATTAGGAATTACACTTTGCTGAGTAACATAAAATTACACTTTCATATTCAAAATCACTATAAATTCTTGGAATCATTTATTTATTTTAAATAATATTAGTTCCAAATATTTTGGGTTGTTTCACAGAGGGTGTCCTTCCACTCCACATTTCATATTAAGGTTCACTTCTCTAATACTAATAAATTCATTTTTTTGAGTATAAAATGACACAAACATAACTTATTTGTAATAATGATGATAGATTCCATATTAAATAAATATATTATGGGAACTTTATTACCAATGTTATTCCTCCTTTTCATAAATAAATTCATTTATGAAGACATTACCACTGAAACTCCATACTTCATTATATGTTTCTCAAGATTTTTTTAACTTAAATGGTTGTGTATTTTGTTCCACTATATGAATTTATAATATTAATTGTGATTTATGTGTTCTTAACTACTATTATTTAGAATATTTTGATATAGTATTACCCTTATCTCTTAGATTAAATGAATAAAGCACAAAACATGATGTTATAGTCTCTAATAAATAAAGTAATGTATTTATCACCTAAGTTTTGATCTTGATTTATTAGAACATATACATTTTTGTTGACCAAATAGATTTGATTTAATAATAAAATACTCATGGGATGGTATGGTTTCCTCCATTTTTCTCCTTCGTATTCATCATATATATTTAATATGTTCTCTTTTAGGAAATTAAAATAAAAAACATCATTAAATTTTGATACATTCTCTGTACCTAGTTAATTAGTGTAGCCAATACTATAGTTATATATGATATTCAACTACTCCACAACATGAAGAAAATTATCCTATGTTTTTATAGTTGATTCAATATTTATTTCATTCTATATCCCTGTATAAGATTGTTTATTGTTTTTTCATTAAAATAAATTACTTTTTATTTTAAGGTGACTTCCACTCTCAAGTAACATAATTGAATCTAAAAAAAAATTAAAGACCACCAATATATATATATATTAATTATTTTTTAAAATTTATCTATAATTAATTATGATTTTCCACTACCTTTAATCATTAGACCTCTATAATTTTGAAACCATCATTTTCTATCAACACTTCCTTTCACATTATAGAGAGGATTCTTATCACATGACATGTGGTATGAGAACCCACTATAAAGAATATATTTACTAATGTTCTTTATAAATTTCAATGATATCATAGTAATAGAATATTTTTTTCATTTATATTTCACTTATTCTCTTTCCAGGAAACTCAATGTTGAGTTGTGACATATTCTAAACTATTACATTTTCTTCAGTATAAGATATATATTCATATACTTTTCCTTTATAGATAAAATTTATTTCCTAAATAAAATATATTGGTTTTACATGACTTCATTCATATTTGAATTCAATAGTAATTGTTTTCACTTACTTTTCTTCAATTGATACCTTTATTCCCCAAGTTATAGTAGTAAAAAATGTATCCATTGAATGATCATAAATTCCGAGATAAAGTATATGTTTTATTTATCCTTTTATAACATCCAATAGCTTTTCATTTCTAGTAACTATTTACTTCAAATATTTATAACATTTTTTGGAATATGTAACAAAAAAATTGAAATTTCAAGAGAGGAAGTAATTTTTTCCTGCCATCTAATCACATATATTTTTGATTTGAGTATATATTTGATTTTAGATAAATTATAAATAATTAATAACATTATCATGTATTCTTCTACCCTTTTCTATTCATATTATCTCTCTTTTATATTGTTGTAATATGATATAAAAGACTGAATTTACCAATATATTGGATATTTGATTTCTCAATACTTCCTCAAAATTTCTTATTCACTGTGCAACCCTTTATTATAATACTTCATCTGAGATTAATCAAAACAATAACTCCTTCCATGATCCGTATTAATTTATTTTAGTCTGATGAAATAGTTTATAGAGACAAATTCGCCTTTAATTTGGTTCAATATTATTGGTTTTATCATTGATGTATATATTAATATTATCACTGATTGTTGAATACTCCTCAATTATTAACCTATAATTCAATATTTATTATAATTTTAATCTCTTATTTTCATGTTTTTCTATAATTTTATCTTAGTGATCAATTTATACTTTTTGATCCTTAATATAATATTAGGATTATTTTTAAAAACCACCTATAATTTTTTTCCATGGTATGTCAAGATCCTCAAGTGGTCATTTCAGAAAAGCATTGAAATAAACATCTTCCTCTAATTGATAATAATATTATATAGTATTATATTTATCCATTTTAACCTTTATAAAATCATTTACATCTATTATAAAATTAGTTTCAAAAATTTCAAATAGATCTTCTTTAGAATCATCTTTCTCATTAATTACCAAAAATAATATTTGAAATATTTTTTGAATTGAATTTCCAAAATTTATGTTACTCCTAAGGGGAAAAATTTTACATAGATTTTGAGTTAGTTAAATCACACCATTATCTCCATCAAATATTCTTGGAGAAAAAATAGATATGTTCCAGAACCTTATATAGTGAATGAATGATAAAAGTATCATACCATATAATCTTCCTTTACCTCCCTTAAACATCCTTGCCATAAAAAATAAAAAACAACCCCTATATTCTCCTCTTTAGTTTATTTATACTGTATATCATCCTTTTATATAGCATTAATTAAAATTCCATTGAATAAATATTATAAATAACATCATATCTTCACATTAATTTTTTATAAAATAATCTTTTTGTGTGGATCAATAAGTGATAATTCCTAAATATTAGCCACATCATATACACCATCTAATTGTAAATTAGTAACAATATTTTTGTGATCGTCATTACTATATCAACAAATTTCAACTCATTACCAAGTAAATTTATAGATCCTAGAAATTAAATAATACATTTAAATAATCAATTAATATTTTCATATGAACTCTTAATCAAATAATTAAATATAGTATAATTAATATTCATATTTTCCTCTCTAAATTTTTTTTCACCCTATTAAATATTAACATTATTGTCCAACATTTCTTTAGCTATTGGCTAACCTATACCTTTTAAGTACATGTAATTATGAAACAAAAAATAAATTGAATTCTGATATTTTTTATCATCATTAAAAAAATTCTTGATTGGTTCCATCATTGACACTCAAGGTAGAATCAATTATATGAATTCCCTAAACTAATTATGAGTAGAAAAAAATCACAAGAGGTAATAAATGATATCTTATTCTATTATTATATAATTGATTATATTTTCGATCAAATATGGGTAAACCCAGGACATTCACAAATTCTATATGAAGAGAAATTTTTATATTAAATTAAAAAAAATAACATGTGGCTATAGTACAACATTTAATAACTAGAGGTCTTATATTAAACCCTATTATGTGGGTGATTTAGGGTGTCTCAAAATTTATTTATATCCATAATTGAAATAGATATTTTCCTCACACTTTCAAAGAAACAGTTAATCTATCTTAGTGATAACACAATTAACAGTCAAATACAGAATAGTAAAGAGCTAAGACACTATAATTGTTACATGGTTTATCCATATTGAGAAATATATAAGGAGAATATATCAATGATGTGTTTATATAGAGAATGAATACTACTCAATAGATATATTATTACAATATTCCTGGAACATTCAATGCTCTTCTAAGTTCCATGATACCTTCCTCTCTCCACTCATTACATTCGATGAGGGTTACAAGATTTTGTAATATCATTATGCATGTCATTATCAGAATAATTATTATAAAATAAAAACACTAAACAACAAAAGATTCTATAATGTGTTAATCTTTAATAAATGATATTTTAAAATATTTTCACCAACCCTTCACCTACAAACTAGATCTTCAATGGAATTAAATAAAAAAATAACTTTTCAATTATATACTATCAATTAAATTCTAAAGTATTATATTCCATAAAATTATTCAACATTTCTATTTCTATTTGTTATATATTTTTCTCTAATTTTCAAACTAGTAATATCTATCCCATAAATAAAATTTTAGAATACAAATTAAAATTCAAAATATAATCACTGAAGAACTTAATATTCCTATAAATAATTTATTTTATTATTTCAAAATGAACCACTACCATTGGTTACCATTTATATAGTTAGTGGTAATACACAAAACCACCAACACTCCTTGACAATTAAAGGTTATAAATTTAACTATAAACATGTTTTTTATCTATAATCATACTATGTTACATTCATTATAATAGAAACTCCAGTATATATATTAATTTTCATTGAATAATTTTTGAAATTAGGGTTCATAGAATTTTTCTTAGTGCAATCATTATTTTTGATACCATGAAACTGGGAGATTAAATTTCACTACCATATACAATTTATTTACGAACTGAACATTATTGTGAAGTATCTAAAATCCTGACCCAATACAAGTTATTATATAATTATCCAATTATATATTAATCTATCATTTTATCATGAAATATATCTTCATGTCTTAGACATCCATACTATTTTTTGATTAATTTAATATAGGTAAACAAGTTCAATCTCATGAATGTATGTTGTGGAATGAGAAATTAATTTTATATTCATTGACCCTTACAAAGTGTTATAAATTCATAGATTAATCTAATGTGTCAGTTGAGTTAAACTAATGTGTAAGATCCCTTCTTTTTCAGGTACTTTTTTCTCTTAGTTCTTTTTCATTTGATCCTTATTAGAGCACTATTGTTCAGAGATAGAGAGCATTTACTGGAAAAAATGTCCTAATTTTTGGGTATGTATGGTTTTTTTTAATTAATGGAGTTTGGGTATCGATGGGTTAGGTGTTAAAAATAGGTTTGTGGTGAGTTGAGATGCATTAAAGGGAAAATGGGCTAAAACTCAACTGTAGAACATTTAGATGTCATGTAAGGGGTATTACACAACATGTAATTGATTTTTTGTTTTAATAATAAAATACAAGGTGATGTATTTTTAGTGAAAATAATGAAGAATAATTACATGACATGTAACTGAATTACATCGTGTAAATTCCCAAGCTGCAGTTTTAAAGTGGTGGTGTGGATGTTTTTTGATGGAACACATTGAATATTTTCTCCTCTCAACATAGGGTGACTCTACATGAAAATTTGTAGTGTAAAACCCCCTTATGGGAATCCTATTTATGAGATCAATCCATGGTAAGTATTCTTGGATGGAGTTCTTCCTTCTCTTCCTTATTATCTAACACATTGCGGTGAATTCCCATGGAAAATTGGGTTGTTCATTCTGATCCTGGTCAAAATTGATCTAGGAACCTCTTGGGAGCCATTCTCATCTTTTCTCATGCTCATTATCCTTTAGAAACATTTTTAGATATTTAGTTAAAGGTAGGTGGTCTATTGTTTAATTCCCATAGTCAGGATTTTGATTCTGTGCCAGAAAATTGTATAATTTCATGATTTTTTTAGCAATTGAATTTACTAATGGAATTAATTAATTATATAATTGTGAAATTATAGAATATGGAGATAATTAAAAATTTAAATTGATTGTGTGATATTTATGTTCTGAATCGAATAATTAATTGGTGAATAAAGTATTGAATGATGGTTTTATGAAGGAATTAATTAATTATAAAATTAATTAATGGGTGGTTGAGATATATGTAATATTTTGTTATTATGATATATGGGATTAGAAATGATGAATGGAGTGAATGGTAACATGGTCACTCACTTATGAAAACAATAATAGTAATATGTTCATTCAATGATAAAAGGGGTGAATGGTAACATGTGCATTCTCTTATGAAAATAAGAATTGTAACATGGTCATTCAATGAGGACAGGGGTGAATGGTAACATGGTCATTCACTTATGAAAAAAATTATGGTAGCATGGTCCTTCAATGATTAGAGGGGTGAATGGTAACATGGTCATTCAATTAAGAAAAAAAAAGAATGGTAACATGGAAAATTAAATGTGAACTATCATGATGAATAATAATATGAACATTTAGAGATGTAATATACCTCAGTGATATTTCATAATCTGGAATGGGCCAAATCATGTAATGTGGTATGAGTGTCTATGATAACCCATAGTTAATGTGGTTAAATAAAGGTTAATTGATAATATGATAACTATATGATTATTCATTGTAATTATTTTTTTATATAATTTCTTGAACTATTATTGACTTGATATTATTTTAGACACCATTGGTGGTGGCCTAATGAGTCATTCCCACACCTTATTTGGAAACTTGATTGGTACCCGAATAAACTTTATTGTTATCGGATAGGTTAATAGAAAATTCCACATATTAAATGGCATGTTTAGGGATGGATCTTGGAGGAGGGAACATGACATGGTTCGAGACCCTGTTAAGAGTTTTTGATGTATTTATTTTTAGTACTTCATTTAAAACATTTGGTATGAACATTAGCATGGGATTTTCTACTTTAGTTGAATAATGTATTTTCCTATTTTGATTACCATGAGATATTGATATTGTTTAGTGTTATTCATATTACATAAACTATTTTTTAGTATTTATATTGATTTATTACTCTGATCAAAGAGTGTATAGTCTCCACAAGAATGACTTATTAGACCCTCAATGCTAGTCGAAAGCCTCCAGAATATTGGGAGGCACATTTGAGGTCATGTGACTGACCATATTGTGGAACAAGTGTGTGGTACCTAGGTCGGGATGATACAAAGTGGTATCAGAGGTAGTTTTTTTTGTATTACTATTTGGGAAATATGGATATGATATTAGTAAGAGTCTGGCCTTGGTGATGAGATTATGCATGGGTTTTTCTAACCCATGTGTGGGGGAAAACCCAATTGCTCAAGTTGGGATTATTTTATTGTTGTTAATTTTTACTGTTGAATATTATTTCACCTTAAGGGACGCATTTGTTTTTGGATGTGAGAATTAATTTTTTGCATATTTTCTAATAATTGAATCATGGACTAGAATGGAATGAGAAGTTTAGTTTACATTCATCATCTTAGTAACTCAAAATTATTTTGTGACATGCATCATTTTAGTCACGCATAGGGAGAGGAGTTTTGGGTAAGTTGTTGAAATTGAAATATTTTCTTGGCTTGTGAAATTGAATTGAAAATGGTTCCTAATATGACATCAGAAATGGTAAAATTATGCAATAATGTGAATAAATGTGTGTCTAAATAATAAAACTGATCTATGAGAATGTTTTTACCCTTGTAACCAAGACATAGATGTAGGATGGTGAAGGTTCGTGATAGCGCCTCAGTTTTGACCGCATGAAGTGTTTTGGGGAAAAGTTTTGTTGTGACTTGTTGTTATTTTAATCTTATATAAATGTGTAAATGTTTCAACTATTTTCTAATTTACATGTTTGGAATTGTAGATTTATTCCTCCATGATGACACTTATTGAGAGGATGACCGGAGGACATGACAGTGGACGATTATCTAGTAATGGGACCTAAGGCACCAATAGTGATGAGTGAGTAATCAAGGGATTATTTATGAGAGAATTTTTCTCCCTTCATGAAATTCATGGGAAAGGACCTAGAGTATGTTCTGAAGAGCTTGTCTGATTTTAAGAGAGATTTCCAATTGCAGCACCCTCTGATATTCAATAGAGTGGGTGGACCTAAAGGAGCACAGTTATGGGTTGAGTCTATTGAGATGGTACATGATCATTTGGAGACTATAATAGAAAATTGGGTCGAGTTTGCCACTTATATTCTATGAGTATCAACAAAGTGTTAATGGGATATTCCGGCATAGGCTGGACTAGATGATGGAATGATATGGAAGGACTTCTTGGGGATGTTCTAGGAGAAATTTTATCTAGATATGATGAGGTAAGAGAAATCAACAGGGTTCACATGGATGACTTAATAGAGAATGTTTATGATGGATTTCACTAGATTCTTTACAAACCTATAATGATTTTCTCTAGTGTTGACATTTTATGGGATAACTATGCCGATACGTTTTTGGGAAAGGCTTAAATGTGATATTATGTCCAAATATAAGATTTTTCGATTAATTAATTTTTTTGAGGTAGTGGATCATGATATCATAGATAAGGGGAACCTGAAGAAGGCTTCTAGAGATAGACATATAGTTGCTCCTAGATGATCAGGAGGTGCGAATTCTGAGTGTAAGAAGTGCTGCTATAAAAAATTTAGTTAGAGTAGTGGAAAAAATGCACAGATAGGAGGGTCAGTTACAAAGGAAGTTATGGGGGTAATCTATTATCAGTGTGGTAGGATGGGCTATTATCATAGAGATTGTTCCAGAAAACTAGTAGAGTGCCAGTTTTTTAGAAATATTGGACATTTATAGAAGTTATGTTGGATGAAAGGACAAACAGTAAGTAAGGGTGAAGCTATACATGGTCAATGTGTGGGAAGGGGATCTTCTACACCATATCATACATGATGATGGAGTTCTACTATCCAAGGTGGTAAAGGAAGAGGATGTGGTACTTCTGGGTAAGATCACTCATATCTGTCGAGTTGTTTAACTCAGGGGAGTTAGACAATATCACAAGGGAGAGGATAAATACAACTACATGTAGTGAAACCAACACTTGTGGATAGAAATACTAGACATTTGACAGAGAGAGGTACTATTCTTATAGATTCTACAATTGATAATGCCTTATTTGATACTGGTGCCTCTAATTCCTTCATATCTACAAAAATTGTTAATGATATGATCTTTTTGGTTGATTTCATAAGAAGGGTTTTTTTGATAGATACACCCTTGGGAGTGTGGTCTAGAGACATATGTTTGTGAAAGAGATGTTCTATCGAAATCAGGGAATATCAATTTTTATGGGATCTCTATATTCTTGACATGTTTCATTTTGAATTAATAATATATATGGACTGTCCAGTCTCATTAGGAGCCCATATATATTATTATGAATGGATAGTGGATTTTACGTCTCCTAAGGGTGACAATTACATTTAACATGGAGGGTGGGATATACAAAAAGGTTGATCATGGAAAATTAATAATTAACTGGTAGATATCATATCCCAAATTGCTATTTTATTTCTAGATGATGGAGGAGTACAACATGACACCTTTCCAACAATAGTAAAAGAGTTTTAGGATGTTTTTTTCGAAGGCTTCTCAGAACGACCACCTGAGAGGGATGTGTAATTCCCTATCGAGTTCATGTCAGGGGCTAAGCTAGTGTCTATTCCACCATACAGAATGGAACAAACATATCTTTTAGGGCTCAAGAATCATATGGATGATTTGAAAGATAGAGGATTTATCCATTTGAGTATATCGCCTTGAGGATACCTGTATTGTTTTCAAAGAAGGCTAATGGGAATTTTTACTTGTGTGTTAATTAACGGAAGATGAACTATATGAATTTGAAGAATTTGTATCTTATTCTATGTATAGATGACCAATTTTAATAGTTTATAGGAGCTTGTGTGTTCTGTAAGATTGAATTGATATTAGGGTATCATCAGCTGAGAGTTCGGACTTCTGATAAACTAAGGACTACTTTCAAGAGAAAGTATGGCCTATATGAACTCATTGTAATTCCATTTGGGTTGATGAAAAAACTAGTAGTGTTTATGGATTTGATGAAACAAATCTTCTATTCAGACCTAGATCAGTTTGTGGTGGTGTTCATGGATTCCGTTTGGGTTTACTCCAAGACTCATAGTGATCATGACCAACATATTGACATCTTCATGGATATACTGAGAGAGCATCAACTATATTCCAAGCTATATAAGTGCTTGTTTTAGATTGACTAGGTACAATTCTTAGGGAATATCACCTCATAGAAAGGTGTGTCAGTATACCTAGTGAAGGTTCAAATAGTGGTTTCTTGGGAGCATCCCAAGAATGTGTTTGATATCTTTAGATTTCTTATGTTAGCTGGATATTATGGAAGATTCATCTAGGACTTTTCCTATCTAGAAGCTCTACTTCTGAGACTGATCAAGAAAGGGATAATGTTTGAATATACAGAATCATGTGAAAATGTCTTCCTATAATTGATTAAGTGCTTGATATCGGCACTAATCTTGATCATAATTTGACCTAGTGAGGAATATATTGTGTATTGTGATGCTTTTGGGATCGAACTCAGAGCTATGTTAATACATGGATATTGATTTGTGGCATATGGGTCTTGATAGTTGAGGACACTTGAATCGAGCTACCCTATTCATGACCTCGAGCTAGAATTAGTGTTCTATTATTTAAAGTGTTGGTGACATTATATATTGGTTGAATATTTTACGATGTTTACCAATCACAAGAGCATAAGGTATATCTTCTCTATGCAAGATTTTAATCTTCAGTATTAAAGATGGGTTGAGTATATACAGTATTTCAATTTTGAGATAGAATATATGGTTGGAAAAGTAAATAGTGTAGATGATTATTTGAGCAGGAAAACCCAGAATCAGGTGGTATAGGTGTATAGTGTTGACTTGAAGATGATGGATTTACTATTCCCGATGCAAGTAGAGGTTTAGGAGAACTAGGAACATATGAATCTAATGTCTATTTTAGTATAGTATATGCTTTTGATACAGATCTAAGATAGGAAGTATGAGGATCCAGAATGTTTAACCTTGATGGAAAGACATTTAAGGTAAGGAGTCACCTTTATATTATATCATATATGAGGATGAGACCATCTATGTTAGGAACAGTATTTTTGTACCTACGAGCATGCGAGTGGTGTTCATGTGGGAATTTCATTCCTTGAAGTGGGAAGTACATCCATGTGTGAAAAAAATGTACCATAACATATGATGATTGTTTTGGTGGTAGGGCATGAAAAATTAGATTGTAGGGTTCATGGAATGATGATACACCTATCAGAATGTCAAGGTAGAGCATCAATGAGCTGAAGGTTTTCTGTAGCCATTACCCATTCCTGAATGGATGTTGGATGATGTCAAAATAGATCATGTGGTGTGTGACCTAAGGAAAACAAGGAATAATGATTCTATTTGGGTTGTTTTGGATTAACTGAAAAAATTAGTGCATTTCTTTCCAATGAATAAGACATTCACAATAGAGTATTCGAGAGATTTGTGTGTGTGGGAGATAGTCCATCAGCACAGGGTTCTATGGACTATAGTTTCATATCGTGATTCATGTTTTACTTCAAGGTTTTGGTAGTGAAATCACTTGGTATACATGTTTTATTGAGTACATATTTCCACCCAAAGACAGATGGGCAGTCGAATCATACTATATAGGTGTTTGAAGATATACTATGGGCATATATACTGGACTTCAGAGGATATTGGGAGATGAACTTGGATTTAGTGGAGTTTTCCTATGACAATATTTATCATGAAACTATACAGATGGAACCATATGAGGCTTTTTATGGTAGGCCATGAAGATCAACATTATTCTGGAAAGATTCTGGTGATTCATATGGGAATGTTGAAGCTTAGGTTTGTTGGACCATTTGAGGCAGTAAAGAGAATCAGGCTGGTGGCGTACCTATTGGATCTTCCACCAAAATATAGAATTATTCATGATGTTTTCCATGTATCAAATATTATAAATTATCATCGCACCCCTTATCATGTGATCAATATTGAGGTTATTGATCTTGAGATAGATGCATCCTTTGAGTAGCATCTGATACGTGTGTTGGGTCGGAGAGATAAATTGTTGAGAGGAAATACTGTGATGATAGTTCATGTATTATTGAAACATGGGCATATATAGGGATAAAATTGGGAAAGGGAAGCAGATATCTGGGATCAGTGGCCCAATCTTTTAGACATAGAATCTTAGAGATGCATGGAAGTGCAGATCAAGGATGAGTTGTTATAAAGTGTGAATATTGTAAGATCCCATATTTTTCATGTAATTTTATCTCTAAGTTCTATTTTGTTTGAACCTTATTAGATAAGTCTTATTCAGATATGGAGACGTTTTTTGGGAAAATGATCTTATGTTTGGGGATATTAGATTATTTTAATTAATTGATTCTGGATAAAAATGGTTTAAGTGTTAAAAATGGGTTGATGGTTAGTTAAGAGGCTTTAAAGGAAAAATAGGTTGAAACTAAACTACAGAACATTTACAACTATTGTAATTGTTTGTGGATTTTAATAATAATAATACTAGGTGACATATTTTTTGGAATTTTTTTTAAAAATAATTTCATTATGTGTGTATTAATTACACGTTGGGTAAATTCCTGACTTGTAGTTTTAATCTAGTTGTGCAGCTGATTTTTGATAGAACCCATTACACATTTTCTCCTTTATAAATAGGAGACGATCTATGTTATTTTGGAGTGTCAATACACCTTACGAATGTCTCTTTTTTTAGATCAATTCCTGGAAAGTCTTCAGGGTTGTATTTCTTCCTTCTCTTCCTTCCGCTCCAACCCGTTGCGGTGAAATCCCATGGGGAATTTCACTGTTGGTTTTGATCTTGGTCAAAACTAATATTGGAAACTCTCAAAAACCATCCTCATGATTCCTCGTGGGTTTTTTCCATTGGAAACATTGTTAGATATTTAGTAAAAGTTAGGTGGTCTAATTTTCAAATTCCATAAAGTTTATTTTGATTTCATGCATGCAAATTTTTGAATTGTTAGATTTGTTTAGAAATTTAATTTACCAATATAATTAATTAATTTGGTGAATTAATTAATTATAGAATTATGAAATTGTGGGTTTTGGGGATAATTAATTATGGAAATTTATTATGTGATATTGATGTGATGAATCAGATAATTTATTGGTGAATTAATTATTGTATACTGATATTGTGAAAGGATTAATTAATTATCAAATTAATTAATGGGTGGTTGAGATATATGTAATATTGTGTTACTATGATATATTTGATTAGTAAATGATGAAAGGGGTGAATCGTAACACGACCATTCACTTATGAAAACAAGAATGATAACATGGCCATTTATGTATGAAAACAAGAATGGTAAAATTTTCATTGAATGATGAAAGGGGTGAATGGTAACATGGTTATTAAATTATGAAAATAATAAAGGATACATGGTCATTTAATGATGAAAAGGGTGAAAGGTAACACAATCATTCACTTATGAAAATCAATAATGGTAACATGGATATTCAAATTTGAACTGTGACGATGAATGTTAACATGGACATTCAGACTCATGATTTCCCTTGGGGATAGTCCAAACTATGGAATGGGTTGAAGCACGTATTGTGGTATGGGTGTCTACGAGAACGCGATAATTACGTGGTTAAGTAGAGGTTAATTGATAATGTGATAACTATTTAATTATGCAATGTGATTAATTATTTATATAACTGCATACACTATTATTGACTGAATATTGTTTTTGACACCATTTGTGGTGGCCTACTGATTCATACTCACACCATATTTGGGATGACATATTGGTATGCGAGTAGAATTTACTATTCCATGATAGGTTATGAGAGAAGTCCCTATGTTAAATGGATAATTTGGAGATAGATATTGGATTAGGGAACCAAACGTGGTTTGGGACCCACTTGGGAGTATTTTTGTGTCATTATTTTTAGTATTGGATTTTAGAGCCTTGACATGTAAATTATCCCGGCATGTTATCTTTTAGTTAAATAATGTATTTTCGTAATCTGATTACCATTAGATATTTGGTTGTTTAGTGTTATACATATAAATTTTTCTGTTATTTATTATTTCCACTGGTCTATTACTCTAATCAAGAGGGTATAGTCTTCCCAAGAATGAATCATTAGAGCCACATTGCTAGTCTATAACCTTTGATGTACAGGAAGGCACACTTGAGGTCACATGAGTGACCGGCTCGGGGCACCAGTGTGTGGCATCCGGTTCAGGATGTTACATAATGGGATATATTTAGGGAATGAGAAATATATTATATCCTAAAATTAGCTCACAAATCTTTGGAGTAAAATAATTTTATTAGATATAGCTACAATAATACTTGCTTATACATAAACATCTATTAATTTAGAGTGTGATCATTATGCTTGGGCTATGTTTTTTTTCAAGTCAAAATAATCTAGAATCTTTCATTTCCCTATTTGAAAACCAAAACTATTAAAATATTAATACACTTCATGTTAATCTAATTTAAAAAAATCCATCATTCTAACCTCTGTTTGAAACATGATTTGATAGTAGTTTAATTCTAAGGTCAAAGATCACTATCTTTTTTTCTGTATCATTCTAATTTGATTAAAAAAATTGAAATATCATAGATTCATGGGATTCCATCTAAAAATAAATTAGCGATTCAAACAATTAGTTAAAAAATAGTAGAGGAAAGATAAAATTTTTAATTTCTCAATAAAACATATTAAATAAATTGATAGTGAAGGAATTGATCCATAGGTAAAATGGAAAACAATTTTATTTTATATTATTCATTTTTATATTCAAAATATATACTTTGTTTTCTTAATTCTTATGTTATGTGAATTTTAACTAATTTTAAACATATTACATGTCTCTAGAACCCAGTGGTAGAATCATTGTAATAATAGGCAATATTTAGAAGAAATACAATACTTTTGAGAAAAACAATCTGTATTTTTTAGGGTGAACATGAAATTATAAACAAATTCAAACCTATAAGACCATGTATTATAAATTTTTGGTTGATATATCACAATATAGATATTATATAAATATATCACTTTTAATGATATATAATTTCATTGTTTCCAACATGGTTTATAGTGCTTATCAAAAATAGACTGGCATATCATCAACATTCATGTAGAAATGTTGATATACATGATATAGTGAAAAAATATATATTTTTATATCCTAGTTAATTTATATAGATATATATTTTAATTTGATATATGTGATTAAAAAACACCCGAGTTTTCAAATAATCAATGTAATACTCATATCATTGGAAAATGAAATATGATTAGTAAAATGCAATATGATAATGTTTAGGAAATGAATATGAAATATTATTCATATCACTTAATAATATACTAGGGTTATTTAAAAAAATTAACAATAATTAGTTCCCATTGTTTTATAGTGGCCCTATTAAATCTACATGGATTTAAACTGTATCTAAATAATTTAGAGAATATGATGTGTTTATAATATGTGTATCAATATATAGAAATTATTGTAAAAATATATGATATTTAAATATTATTATTTTTTAATTATTTTTTTCCTATAAAGGAGGTTTGAAGATATCATGAATCTAATTTCATCCAAGTATTAGAGAATACATACATTATACCACTCTATAATGATGATGAACAATAAAAATATTTATTTATCCATTATAAATGACCAAACATTGACTTTTTATTATTATTTGGATGAGAAAAAAATCAAAAAACACGGTGAATTCCACACATGGGGTCTAGAAATAATGAATTACAAGTGCATCACCCTTCACAAAGTTATTAAAATTATCTTTTGAGGACCCCAAACTATTATAGAGAATGTGAGTATCACCTAAATTTCCTTTCTTAAAAAGTGTATCAGCTGAAAATTTACCTTCTCTCCAGGTGTGGGTAACATGGGTCACATGGATGACAAGAATTATTCAGCTCCTGATAAGATACATCAACACCCATGGAGGTATACCCTTCATATAGAGAAACCCAAACATCACTACAGAGTCAGAATAAAATTCTATAATTAGAATGTTGTAGAACCTAAAAAACATGGGACTGGTGACTAGTGCTCTAACCTATGATCACAAGGAAGTCCCATGTCTATAGTAAGTACTGAAGCCAAGAATAACCAACCCCTGTTATCTTTGAAAAGTCCAACCCCTTTCATTACACTATAAATTGTACAAACCATTAAAATTCTATTTAAAACCTGTTAGGAGTGGCTTCCACTTGATCCTTCTATCCATCATAATGAAAATATATTATAGTGTTTCATAAGGCCTTGATAGAAAAATGATGAATATTGGAGAATAAATTCCACTTTCAGAGTTAACATTTCATCCATCATCACCTTCACTCAGACCTGGATGAAAATAAGAGAAACCTATTTCGTATACCTTTCCTTATTCCGAGCTTCTGAATGAGTCTAGTAGACCTCTGAGATGTCAATTTCACTTGCTATTATTTCAACACCATTTTGTTCTACACAATAGAATCAACCCTCAAGAAGCTCTTTCATAGTGTCTCCATGTCCCTGTATATTTATTCCATTCCGCATGAAGCACCATGGCCTCATGTCCCAATCACCTTCAAAGAAGACATTCAAGCCCAAACATCTATCCCACACTAGAATGAACCAACCTTCTGATGTCCTAGATGCTGATGTTCCTTGAAGGAACACCTGAAAAAATTCCCATATCTGGTTCTTCCACCAAAAAGATGAAATAATATAATTTCTTATAATCACAACTTATAATTATGTCAATGAACTCTAGAAAAGTACCACCCTTGATAAAGGTTATGTAAGGAATAAGGCACCCAAAAAACACTGTTTATCTATCATATTTTTTCTTCAAAAAAATTAGATCCCCATTCCCGAAAACCATGCAATTTTATCTTTCAGCTCCTCTAAATTATACATTATGTAGTGTGTAAGATCAGTCAATCTTCCAATTCCCATCAAAAGAAGTTCCCAGTCATTGTAATATCTATCTCTCATGAATCTTGTCCACAAGGATTCCCCCTTAATAATGTTCCATGACATCCTTTCATGAAATTTTTGCATTATCTCCAACACAATTTGGAGCCCAATAACACCTTCCTCAATTGATTTCTATATTTATTTCCATGACACCTAGGGGAAACAACCACTCTAATACACATCCCATTGAAAGTTCTACATTATATTTTTTTTAATTGAAATCGTACTTTTGGATTTTTGATAACAAAAATCACATGCATGGGAATCAATGTTAGTGAACTATTGATCAATGAAATTATTCCACTGGATGAGAGAAATTTGTTTTTCTAATTACTAATTATCCTTGTGATCTGGTTGATGATACCATCAATGCATGCCTTCTTTATTCTATCATATGAGATTGGGGCTCTGAGGTAATTCATTATCTATTTTCACTTTTTCATGTAGATTTTATTCTATATTTAAATTAAGTGACTTGTTAATCATTTCTTGGCTATATAAATTATGATATTCATATTATTAACCCTCTTCCCACTTAAATTTAAATAAACACTCATGATTTTGATGATATCTTGAAGTTATTTTTTCCTACCATTTACAAAAAAACATATCATCTGTGAACATAATGTGTGATACTAATCCCTTTACATACATTCCTCTAAAAGGAATTATTCTTCCTTCATCCATATTTTTCATACTGTTTCTAGTAATAACGTCCTATTCTAGAGTAAAAATGCTATAGGAAAGTGGGTCCCCTCACCTAATTCCTCAAACTGATTTGAAGAAGCCAAAACACATTCCCATGAGAGAGATTCTAATCCATGGGTTCTAGTAACAATACACAGGCTACAAAGAAAACAATCTAAGGACTCGACCCCACGATGGGAACCCCACACCCCATCCCCCTTGCCACTGCAACCACCGATGTGGGGGGTAGATGCTAAGCCATGGAGAAGCATAAAATCTAAAACTCAAGTCATAGAACCATTCCTGAAAACCAAAATTCCTCATGACCCTAATGAAAAATCTCCATTCCAACCTGTTATAGGAACTTTACATATCCACATTGGTCATCATGTTGGATCCATTTTTTTAATCAAGTCCTCCACAATCTCTATTTCTATACCAAAAATCCCTAAATAATTCTACCATACACAAAACTATTTTTATCTTATGATATTAATTTTGGGATTACTAGGCACAACCTTATATTAATCATATTACCAATTAATTTTTACGAAATGTTACACAAGTAAATTTTCCTATAGTGAATCAGGGTAGTTGGTAAATTAAATTTTGGAATAATGATAACCTTGTAAGTAGGCACCACCCTAGTTATATCACCACCTATGAATAAATATTTCTCTACCTAACCCACAATATCCTTAATAAATTCCCAAGAAACCACATAAAAATATACTATAAATACGTTGGGTCCAGGCTCACTTTCCTATTTCAAACCAAGCACTGCCCCTTTTACTTTATAATCTTTTGGAATAGCTGTTAAAACCTCCTCTTCCCTCCACCAATCATTGAATGAAACTCATAAATTCACATTCTTCCATATAAAATACTTATCCATATACATATTGAAATTTTTTAACTACGTGATAGTTCTCAATGAACTCAAGGCCATCTTTGCGGGGAATTCAACCTCTAATGTGTGGGGCCCATCCTCAAGATGGAGGGTGATTATTTTTAGCACAAATATTTTCTTCAGTATTACTATAAATTACTTGGAATTTTTATCTCCCTCTTTGAGCCAAAGGGTTCATGATCTTTCTCTGCACATCCTCTCCAAGCCCATAAGTTATTTAACCAGTTGTTTCTATTTGTAAACCAATGAAACAAAATAGTTATCATTATAGATAGTCTAAATCCACTCCACAAGATCCTTGATTCCCCCTTGAAAAACTCTATATTAATACCCTTATAAATATGATTTTTAATACCACTTATGAAAGCACTTTTTGAGATGATTCAACCATTATAAAAGACCCACCCATGAAACATCTCCCTCTGGACACTCATAAGAACTCCTAACCCTCTTTAAAAATCCATCCATTTTGTGCCAATTTATTGATTAAAGGAAATAGTAACTCTTAATATCATCATTATTTAGAGTCACCAATATCATAGAATGATTATAGAGAAATATGTTGAGGTTTGTGACTACGACCTTGGTAAATGTGTCTACCCCTTGAAGATTTGTTATACATAAATCGAGCCTACAATATATTCTCCTAAACACTTTATTATTATGGACCCACATAAATTTACTACCAGATAATCCAATATCTATAAGCCCCTTTCCTTCCCTAAATTTATTGAACTCTTTAATTGATTATCATAAGAATAATTACCCTCATATCTTCTCTATAGGTTTTATGATGGCATTGAAGTCCCCCCTGATGAACCATGGGAGGGATCCCGATTGAATCATGGAAAGGTTCATCCATATATTAGTTGCACCATATACCTCACATTTCTCGTAAACCTAGATAAAAAATAACTTATTGACTTCATTGTTGAATTTATTTGTAATTTGATGAATTGAAGCGTCCACCATATCCACTAAAATTACAAGTTTCCAATGAAACCAGATGTTTGTATTACATTGATCTGCATGCATGAAGTCTTGGAAAACCATTCTCTTGGAGAAAAAATAAATATTATAAACACCTTATTTAGGTTCAAGAACAACCAAAATGGAGATAGAGAGGTAGCAATATTTAGATATTATAAAATATGACTTTACGTGCCTGTTGAGTCCCCAAGAATTCTATATAAACAGTGGAGTCATTGATCGGGAGATGAAGTGGACATGTGGATGGTAGAAACTAATTTAATGTTTGAGAGGATGATTAGTGATTCTCTTGATATTGACCTAGAAATACCCCCTACATTTGTTGAGGATGGAAAATATTCCACCTTTTTTCTGATCCATAACACATGAATAAGACAATTCTATTGTAGTTTACTCCATTACCTAATAAACCATAGAATGATTAGGAGAGATATCAACCTATTGATGAGGCTTTAGAGGTACCCCCTCCAAGAATAGGGAGATAAAAACCATCTGCTCTGATGATTATCTTGAGACAAAAAACTCTAATAGATCCCCCTCTAGTATCACTTAATTTGTCAGGAAATCCTCCAGAGCTGACATGTTATTCAAATCAATCATTCTGGAAGGAAGACAAATGGTTGACAGGACCAGAGAAGCATTGGTCAATCAATGAGCAATAAAATTGGGATTAAAATCCCCGAGGAGATAAGAGATAAAAAAGAATAGATTCAAGGGTAAAAAGACTTTAGGTGGTGACAATGTCAAAAGTATAGAGCAGGTGGAAGGTGAATGAGACAAATCTACCACTATTTAAGATACCACCTCAATTTTAAAACCAATCCCCATACCCGACGAAGGTATGGGAGTCACCGGAGTTGTAAATGATGACAATTTCATACTAGCATCTGGGACCTCCACATTTAACGCATTGAAAGAGGAAGCTATAAGAACATCATATGAACCACCCATCAGATTCTCTAACTTGAAGACCATTATACATTTCTTACAATAGGTTGATGACTGTCCATGGAGATATAAATCCCCACAAAACATCGGTAGATTCTAGAAGAACACATATTTCCACCATGTGAACACTTCAAAAACTCTAATCAAAACCTTCTACAAAATCTTTATGATTATATACAGTTACATGAAAATATGGGGGCATGATGAAGACTGTAAACAACTTGTGTCTTCATCCCAAAAATAATATTCCGAGAACATTTCCAACTGAATGGAGGATAGAGGGGTTCTGTAGAGGGATCAAAAGACCTGGTAGTTGAATCCACATAGCTTACATGCTTTATTCTTTCCCAAAGTGGGTATCCTAAGACCACCAAGATAGAAATAAGTGCCCAGAACCACACCAGAGACCCTATCTATACCATATATTTGTAAAATAATTCACGGAAGATAGATGAATACTGAAGGAAAATCAATAAAAAACTAAAATCACCGCTGGCTAAAGAAGAACCCACGAGTTCACAAAGGTCTTGAAGAAGTAAATAGATTTTTTATACCTTCCAAATCTCACCACCAGTATTATCTGATGAAAATATATTGCAAAAATAAGCTCATCCACCAAAAAATACAATGCGGCACATCTGTTGACCCTATCTGAGCATCAAGGGGAAAGTTGAACAAATGAAATATGAGGGAGGAATCCTTTAGTGGAAAGAACTGATGGGACAACAAGGTCATATTTGAAAAAAATTACACCTTAGGAAATGATGGATGTAACTTCACCACCACCTCCCAAAGGAGTTTCAAAAAACTTCACCTGATTGAGGGTATGAGGGAAGGTTGTTGTTGGTGGAGGAGGATGGAGAATAAGGGAAAAAAGGGATATGGTAAACACATGGTTTAAGTGATCCATTTTCATAAATATTTTCCAAAATCCATTATGGAATATATTATACCACCCGCCTTCTTAATTGAAGGAATGTGGTAATTGGTATCCCCTCAGGGGAAGGGGCTATCATTACCATCCAACCATCATTATTATTAGGCTGTGGAAAGAGAAATTCAATAATATTTTTAAAAATAAAAAATCCATATAATAAATTTAATTCTATCCACAATTTGAATCCAATGAAATATATTGAGTATGGAATTATTGTGAGTAATATTTTTGAATTAATTAATTAACAAGACAATTTATCATATTCTCATAAAATAAATCTATGAAACAAATGAGAGAGGATCACATGTAGTGGAATATTAACTACTATTTAGGTTATCATAACCAATTGAATGGGCCCTATTGATTCCTGAAATTTAGTAATTCATCTCATATTTAGTGGATATTTCATTAAAATTTTGTTCCTTATTATGATAATATAATATTTTTTATTATTTGATAGATACGGAAAAAATATCATGAAAAGGATTATATATTATCTACTATATGGAATTAATTAATTGTCCTTCCTCTTCCCTACAAAAAAATGCTATACAAGAAGCTCTAAGTTGTAATATTGGTTGGTTTCTGTACATGGATAATGAAATAGAAAAGACTAAGTATCCAAATTTTCCACATTTTTTTTCTAGAGATGTATCTATCATCCATTCAAATAAATTATGTTAAAATCATTATATGGGGTGTTGAAGTATTTTGGGAAAAAATTTAATTTTAAAAACATTTATGAAAATCAAATTCCATTAGTTTTTTAGACATTATTATATATTATATTTTAAGAGGAATTCAGTGAGAAATGTAAGTCTGTAAGTGAATAAGGTAATTAATCATTAAAACCATAAAATAAATCTTGTAATATTTTTATTCAATTTGATATAAAAAAGGTATATAAAATAACATATTATGAAGAAGATAATGTTTTTTAACATGAATAACACCTATAGAGACATCAACTATGCTAGTAATGAGAGAAACTGTGAACCCTTAAGAAATAATTCAATATGTGATGGTTTGGTGATTGGAAAATTGTATATCTCATCACAAACATATATAATTCATTACACTGTTTATTTTAAAAACATCTCACTATAAAAATATAATTTCTATTTCCCTGCCACAAAAAATTATTTTTTTTATCAATTCATGCCATGTCATACAAATCCATAGATAATAGAAACTATAATTTTTTATTATCTCTTATATACATCATGAATGGAATAATTAAATATATTCTTCCAAAAATTATCCCATGTCATGAGACAAGGTTTCTAAACACAACTCCTAACTATATCTTGATAATATTAAAATGGTATATATAATTAATAAGATTGTTTACTAATATACAAAGTAGGTTTCTCTTGAGAACTCTTATATTTCTATGTGTATGAATGATGATAGTAAATCTATGTATAGAATAATAAAAATAGAATAATTTTTCATTTGTATCTTAAGACAGCCATCCCAAACACCTCTATCTCATACCTCATAACCATCAAAATTATGAATCATGTCACATTGTCTATCAAACCGCAACAAATAGCTAATACTATTTAAATAATTAACCCCAGTCAATATCAAAGACATATTAAATATTATACATACTGGGACCTTACTATAATAACATTATGTGGTTCTCATCCTATAAGGACCTCACCTTAATTTATCTGTGTAGATTTCCAACTATTGGGATCACATTGTATATTTCATTAAGTTGTTATAAACCCATAGTTACATGTAAAAATATATTTATTGGTTAGGATAATATCCACCCATAGTGATCCTCATTGGATTTATGGGTATTCACCCTCTCCTGATCTCACAACAACAACCTACAATGGTTTTGTATCTTTCCACCCATAATGACTCTTATCATGTTACCATTTTTTCACCATTGGAGTATTTACCATCCTAAACCTATATCATCATCACTGTACATCACATAACCACTATATAACTCCATATATTCTATAACATAATAACAATCATCATTATATTTATCATCCCTACTGAAAATGGGTTAAGACACATAACATACACTTAATCTATCACCTAGGTCACCACACATAAAAATATAATAGGAAAATATAATTTCACCATATAGATATAATAAACTCCTACCTAGGTCTAAAAAACAAGATTCTTGGTAGTGAATGTTTTTTAGTTCATAACACACTCTAACCTAGTTCATCCATAACCTTGATCACTAGTATTAATTCCTTGATCCACAAGTATTCAACTTATTTAGCGTATAAAATGGTTTTTAATCTAATCACTTCCAAAAATTAATAAAGAAACCCTTCTCAATAGTGTCTTATATATTATCATCCTTACCAAATTCCCATATCCATAAATACATAATAGAGTAGTTATTTTATATTTTTATATGTTAATTAATTACCATAATCATTATCAACTATCCAAAAAAATTGATACACTACTAAATAATGTGGAAGAAAGTATTAGGTATAATGGAATGTTATTTTATGGAACATACTCATTCTAATGTAGGAAATTTTATATATATTATAAAAAAAACTAATTTAATGAACATCTAAAGTCCCTCTATGCCGGAATTTGTAACAACTCCACCCCTAAGTGTCATGAATCCTATGTATCTTATTGAAACTTCATCGCATACTATCATCACTACTTGTATAAATTTCTCTAGTATGTGGAACAAAATCTTTATATATATATCATAACTCATGCCAATGTTTATAAGTCTAAAAATCACACCACATAATGAAATGTTACATATAATGTCATCATTTTAGCTCAAAATACCAGATTGGTACATATCAAAAAATATTTAAATCGACAAAAACAATTATATACTACCAAAAATATTATGGATATAATATTATCAATTATTTTAATTTATAGGATTCATGATTATTTTCTAATATCATTGAAAGTAATATAAAAATTTATAATCAATTATATAAATATATTCTTATTATCACACCATTTATAAAATATAGATTCCAAAATTAATCAAATTCTATCCATAATCTACCAAATTATATTTAATTAGCAATTATATAATTCATAGAGAGTATTCTGCTATTAATTTCAACTCCATTTTTCCACCATTAAAGGTCCTAAACTCACATCAATTAAATTACATTGTCACATAATAAAATAATAATCTATTTTAAAATATCAATATAAATATTTCATAATTCCCCTCATTATTTTACAATTTAAAAAATCATATCTATTTATAATTTTATTTTATAATATCTATTCGACCAATCTAATATTCCCCATAATAATTTCCAAAAAACAATCACAATCATCATATTGGATTATTGATAATTTTTTTCAAATCATTCATAATAAAAAGCATAGTATATTCACATGAATTAATAAAAGAGATGAGAATTTAGAGTTACACACATCACTTATATAAAAGAAAAAAAATCAGAAATCTCCTCCAATCCTTATTCAATTCACTTTTCTAATTTTAATCTATTGATTTTTTCATGACATAATAGTAACCTAGGGTTTTTATCTTAAGATAATATATTTAATATAAATTAAATGTTCACACTTGAAAAAAATAGATCGAAATTAGTAAATCCTCTGTCTCCCCTAATAACATCCATTAAAAATATCCATCAACTTACTCACTTTAATTACCATCCAATTACCCCTTTTAAATCCCAATATTTATTCAATTTATTGTACATTCCAGAACATATAAAAATATATTTCCATTTTCTACAACAACATTTCCAACATCATCTCCAGTACAAAAAATAATTTACCCCAAATATATAAAACTATATATTTTATTAAAAAATCAATTAAAATAATTTCATTAAATGTATAAATTAATATATTTATTTCTATTACAACCTAAATTTTACCAAAATTTCCAAAAACCATAGGAAATTAATAAAATACCATCTATGGGTAGACATTGCATCCCTAATCTAAAGGATTTCAAAAAAAAAATTATAAAACCATTAAAATTATCATTTTACCCTTCATAGATTATAATTATCAAAATTTACTTGAAAACATAAAATTAGTGGGTCATCACATTACATACTCCATTGAAAAAGATTCATTCACGAAAATTTTAATGCATAACCATAAAATATGAAACCTTATCATCTATAATCTGGTTACTTACACACATATTTTTTTTATCAAAATAAAATTAAAATAACATTAAAAAACTCCATATATTAAACCTTGATTGTCACGACCTGTCCTAGGGGACCATGCCGTGGCTACCCCAAGCCCGCCTTCCATAGGCCAGGGGCTGGCGACTAGAACCAAAGGCATAAATCCTGGTAAAAGGGAAGGAATTGCCTTTAGAAAAGTAAACAAACAAAACAGAGTACACAAGTGAAGTAAGCACTAAGTAAAACTGAGTACAAAAGTAAGTGATGAAAAGTAAATGGGCCAGTATAAAAACCCAATTGAAATTACAGTACAAATGAAAAGAAAGTACAACAACAGTAAAGTAAAGTGGCAACCACTGAGTCGTCCTTCGGATATCCCACCTGAAAGGTGGGTACAGATGGTCTACTCAGCTCCTTGGGTCCGGCCGTCTGCCCCCTGTATGTCCCTCCAAGTGGCCCA
Organism: Viscum album; assembly: GCA_963277665.1. NCBI lineage: Eukaryota > Viridiplantae > Streptophyta > Magnoliopsida > Santalales > Viscaceae > Viscum > Viscum album. Next base: position 110,699,070 of record OY728139.1, on the reverse strand, counting down.
CCTCCGAGTACCGTCCAGCTCCACAAACCTCTACCTCGATCAGTGTTGTCCGTCGTATACATCCAACATAAAGTAGTGTGGGCATAGACTGTGCAGGGGTGAGTATACGATACTCAGCAGAGACCCCGAGACCCCCGAAGGTCTCATGGGATCCACAAAGGATAAACCACAATGGAAATATACAATCACGAATTATCAACCGACTCTACTTAGGTATATGCCCATACCTATACCTAAGTCATCAATTCTAGTTCTGCTCCAACTCTTGAGCCCAAGCACAACCCAGTCCACAAAAGAAAGAATTCAATCACACCATTGGTAATGATTTCAAGTCAAGGATCAGCTCACATAGGTATACTACTCACGAAGAAGGGTGGAGATGATTAGATGTAGCCTCTGAATCATCTCCTCTACCGAACCCACATAGGATCCTAGTACAGAAGTCATCGCAGCTGATCCCATGGAGGATCCTAGTACAGTCATCACTGCTGCTGAACCCACGGGGGATCCATGTACAGTAGTCGTCGCTGCCAAACCCACGTAGGATCCAATTACAGTCATCATCACTGCCGAACCCACGGAGGATCAAAGTACATTGTTCATCGTCGTCGAACCCACGGAGGATCCCAGTATGGTAGTCGTCGTAGTCGCAACCAGATCTAGGGTTCCCACACACAAAACACTCGATTCTGGGAGGGTCCGCTCCTCGAGCCAAAGGGGGGTCGATACATAAAATATCATAAAGTTCTGATTTGATGTATCCCAATGTTCCATATCGTCAATAGGAACTCAATGTGATAGAAGGTGCGTCAATCGGGCGCCTAGTCTGAGAGATATTGGCTTTTTTGTTCCAGGGGCCCGGTTAGAAATATGCTCGTTCCAAACCAGGCTATTTTCCAATGTCGTCCAAAACTCACTTAGAGTATCTAAAAAGGACCACCTCATCGCAAGGGTCCCAGTTCCGCAGACGGCGCGTCGATTGGACACGCGGTCTTCGAGTTATTCACCTTTAAGTGAAAACGGGCCCGGCTCATTAAGCCTAGTGGGCCGACGGGTCAGGTTAACCTAGTTTTGGCGGGTCCGACCTGACAGGGGTTCAGACCGGACAGATGAAATGCGCGGCCCGACGGGGGCGCGGCCCGGCCCGGTGGGGCGCAGCTCGGCCCTGCTGGCGAGCGGCTCGGCACTGCTGGCGAGCGGCTCGGCCCGAGGGGGCCGAGTGGTCCGAGGCGGGGGGCCGCGGCCCCCTGGCTGCCTGAACCGGCTGCGCCAACCAGTGCTGCCCTCACTAACCGGCTGACCGAAGCTGGTCGGACTTTTTGGCGAAAGCGGCCCAGACGGGTGGGCTGCGGTTCGTTCGGCGTGGCGCCCTCCCGACGCCACGACTTTCTTCCACCGGGCTGGCTGACGAGCCGGCCGGTTCTTCCACCGAAGCGGCCCATGGAAATGGGGGTGCGGTCTTCTGCAGCATGACGCCGTGGGGCTCCGCAGTTCCTCTATTCGGCCCGGTCGACGATAACAGGCCAGTGATTTCCCGATCGAGCGGCCTGCGGTTGCGGGCCGCGGTTCTTCCTTATGCGGCAGACACCTTCGTTTGCTGCCGCCTCTATTCGTCACCACCTTTTCCTGACATGGTCTCAATCGAAAATAAAAGAAAATTGCGGAGGGTCATTGGGTCGTGTGAGTTCGGCCCGTGCCCTCCGTGTTAGGTGGTAACAGTTGGCTGAATTCGTTTCAGAAAATTCAACGAAGAACAAGAACAATTTTAATCAACTAAAATTTTATATAATTTCCCTACCTCAAAAATTTATGTCGTACATCAAGAAATGAGGAAGACGGCGTCACAGGGAGAGGATTCATAGATGACGTCGGAGTGCATCCGAGTAGGAAGCATCGTCTCCACAGTAGTTGCGGAGAAGAAGAAGGAAGGCACGTCGCCGCTCTTCGTGGAGTCAACATTCATTGTCGAAGAGGTTTCATTATTCATGGAAGGATGGTGTTCTTCAACGAAAAAGGAACTCTCTTCTTCTTTTACACAAGATCTCTCTCAAATATCCTCCCAAAACAACATGTGCCAAAATAAAATAATAGCTATGGCTATTATTTTATTAACACTTGAAATTCAAAATTCAAATCACTTAATTAATTAATTGAAGAGGTTGAACTCATTAATTAAGGTGTGTTGGAAAACAATAAAGAGAGAGAGAGGGAGAGGGAGAGTTCTCATTCAATAAGGGGAGTTGTCAAAGAATTAAATAAAAGGGGGGTTTAAGGGAGTTTAGGGAAGATGAAAGGTTGGGGATCGTGTGGGCCCCACCTCAAAAATATCCACATACGGGAAGTTAGGTGGTTGTGGGTCCCACCCTTAACTCCCCTTTGTAGGATATAACTACTATAGATATAAATCAAATTGTGTACTACCAATTTTATTTATTTTATTCTAAATTCCCAATTATTAACTTTCAACCAACATAAAACGAAACTGCGGTAAAGGTCCCATTAAGCGAATACCGGCGTTGCGAGTTCATCGGAGCCCTCAGATTTCAATTCCGAGCACCAGTTAAAAAGATAGAAAAACCCCCTGGTTCATTCATTGAACGTACCCAAGCTAAATTTCAGAAAATTATTCCGGACACATCGGGCCTCGGAATCAGGTGCCGTCAGAAACTGTGTACTCGTAAAATTCAACAGAATTTAAGAAAAAAAATTTCCTTTAAATTTACAAGTCTTTACATTACCCCCACCTTAGGGATTTATTTCCCCGTAAAGCTACAACATAAAATAGTAGAAGAAATGAGGGTACTGAGCATGCATCTGAGCCTCTCGCTCCCATGTGCTCTCCTAGAGGTTCCCATGCTGCCAACGAATGTGCACCAGAGGAATAGACTGTCCACGTAGGACTCACTCCTATCGATCCTCGATCTCCATCGGGACCTCCTTGAATGTCTCCCCATAATAGATGTTCAGATCTCCGTGGTCGATGATGTGTGATGGGTTGAGCACGTATCTCCTCAGCTGAGACATGTGGAAGACGTCGTGTACCCGGTGCAACTGAAGTGGAAGGGCCAGGCGGTAAGCCACCTTGCCTACACTGCTGAGGACCTAGAATGGTCTGATGAAGCACGAAGATAAATTGCCACCCCGTCCAAATATCCGTAATCCACATTGAGGTGGGACCCATAAGAAAACGTGGTCGCCATCCTTGAACTCCAGTGGTCTCTGTCTCCTATCAGCATAGGACTTCTGTTTACTCTGTGTAGTCCTCTTCCGCTCCTGGATGATCTGAACCTTCTCTGTCGTAGCCTAAACCATCTCTGGTTCTACAAGTGATGACTCCCCAAGGTCAGTCCAGCACAGAGATGATCTGCAAGGTTGGTCGTACAGTGCCTCGTAAGGTGTCATCCCGATGGTGGAGTGGTAGCTATTGTTGTATGCAAAATACACCAAGGGTACGCGATCCTCCCAACTGCGACCAAAGTCAATGACACATGCACAGAGCATGTCCTCGATAGTCTGAATTTTCCTCTCCATCTGGCCATCCGTATGAGGATGGAAGGCAGTGCTCAGACATAGCTACATCCTAAAAGCCTCCTGTAATCCCTTCCAAATCCAGGAAGTAAAGCGAGCGTCTCGATTGGAGACGATAGATGATGGCACACCATGAAGCCATATGATCTCCTGGATGTAGAGGTGTCCCAAGCTCTCTACTGAGCCCTGCTCTCTGATCGATAGGAAGTGGGATGACTTGGTGATTCGGTCGATGATCACCCAAATAGAGTCGTGTCCTCTAGATGTATGGGGAATCCCCCTCACGAAATCCATGGATATCCCGTCCCACTTTCACTCTGAGACCTCTAAGGGTTGTACTAATCCCGATGGCACCTGGTGCTCCGTCTTCACTTGTTGACAAGTGAAGCATCATGAAATGAACTCTACTATAGCCTTATTCATGCCCGTACACCAGTGCTGTCGTCTGAGATCCTGGTACAGCTTCGCCACTCCTGGATGTACTGCTAGAGGGGAAGTGTGAAACTCCCACAACACTTCCTCATATATGCAACTGGTACCATAGTACATCCCCTAAAGAGGATGACGTGCTCACCTCCTTCAGAAAACTCATCAGGTGCCTGCCCTCTGGATATCTAATCACATTGCGTGTCATAGTCAACGTCCCCATGCTGTGCCTCTCTTACTCATTGAAGGAGTAGAGGAGTGACTGTGAGAGACTGTAGAAAGGCTGCTCCATCTCTATCCACAAAGGATATCTGCAACGCGGCTTGCTACTCTATCTCCTCTCATAGTAGATGAATGCCCTATCTTATGTTGAGAATATCATCCACAATGTTCCCCTTCCCAAGATTATGTACTATCTCAAAGTCATAGTCCTGGAGGAACTCAAGCCATCGCTGCTGTCTCAGGTTCAGGTCCTTCTGCGAGAAGATGTACCTGAGACTCTGGTGGTCAGAGTAGACGGTAAATCGCTCGCCCATAAGATAGTGTCGCCACATCTTCAAGGCAAAGACCACTGCTGCTAACTACAGGTTAGGGGTAGCGTAGTTCTGTTCGTGCTGCCTTAACTGCCATGAACCGTATGAGATTACTACTCACTCCTACATGAGGACACACCTAAGTCTAGTCTCTGATGTGTCACAGTAAACTATGTACCCTACACCCTCCTCTGATAGCCTCAAGATGGGCGCACTTTTGAATCTCTGTCTCAGCTCCTGAAAGCCCTGCTGACATCTATCTGACCACACAAAGGGTTTCCCCTTCTTCATCAAAGCTGAAAGAGGTTCTACAACTCTAGAGAAGTCTAACAAAAATCTCATATTATACCCAGCCAGACCTAGAAAACTCCACACCTCCGTCACACTCCTGGGTGGCTCCCAAGCAAGTACCGTCTCAATCTTCACTTGGTCCACTGCAACCCCAGCCTCCGAGATGACGTGTACCAATAAATGAACCTATCGAGTCCAGAACTACCACTTCAAGAGCTTACCATAAAGCTGGTGCTCTCGGAGTGTGTCCAGTACAACCCACAAGTGATAGGCATGCTCCTCCTTAGTAGTCGAGTAAATCAGTATGTCGTCGATGAAGAATACGACAAAACGATTGAGTTATGGCTGGAAGATCCTGTTAATGACACTCATGAAAACTTATAGTGCATTGGTTATGACGAAGGGCATAACCAAGAACTCGTAGTGGCCATACCGACACCTGATGGATGTCTTCTGCACATCCTCATCTCGAACTCTGAGCTGGTGATAGCTTGACCTGAGGTCTATCTTCGAGAACCATCATTCTCCCTTGAGCTGATCAAAGAGGTCGTCAATCCTCGAGAGTGGGTACTTGTTCTTTACAATCACCTGATTCAGGCAATGGTAGTCGACACATAGTCATAAGCTCGCATCCCCTTTCTTGGCGAACAAAATCGGAGAAGCCCAAGGTGAAAAACTGGGTCGGATGAATCATTTCCCCTGAAAGACCTCCAGCTGTACCCACAGCGCACAAAGATCAGCGGGAACCATATGATATGATGGAGTAGATATCGGTGATGTCCCAGGGTACATATCAATGTAGAATTCTACCTCTCTGCGAGGAGGTAGTCTTGGAACATCGTCAGGAAAAATGTTCGTGTACTGATCCACCAAAATAGGAAAAATCGGACCCCGCACATCAACCACTCCTAGGATGAGACTAGCCAACTGATGTGTGATTGGCTGCCCTCTCCTCTAAGTAAGTCCATCCTGCGCTGCAAATTCTCCCTTCTCACCAGTGAGGGTGAACCTAGTCCCATCTGTACGGACACACATCACTTTGCGCCTAATACAGTCGATCTGGGCATGGACTGTAGATAACCATCCCATACCCAAGATAACGTCGCAAGGCCTCGACGCCACTACAAGAAGATCCCAGCCGAAGCTGTCACCTCCTAGAGTAATCTCACACTACCGACACCAGTGCGTAATCATCGAGCCTACTCTAGTAAGAGTCTCTAGCTGTAAGTATTGAGCTAAAGGATCTGTCGGAATCTCTGAGCTCCGAACAAGGGCAATGACAATAAAATAATGATTCGCTCATGTGTCTATAAGTACTGCAATAAGGGTGGAGTAGACACAGATAGTACCTCTAATCATATAAGGTGCGCCATGGTCATAGGCCTTGACTGCCTGGAGCGGAGCCTTCCCTTATCTTCCAGCTCCCTGTGGTCGGGGTGGTTCTCCTGGTGGTGGTGGTGGTAGAGCCTCAAAGCGTCGTCCATCACCCGCTGCTCGGCCAGCTCCTCTGCCTCGTCCGCCTGCTCCCTGCGGAACACCACGATCGAACCTCTACCTCTACCTGGGAGGTATCTCTACTGTCTGCTGCTCGTCCGCATGGCGGGTTGCGCAGTCCCGAGCCATGTGACACTGCCCGCCGCATGCATAGCACTGCCTGCCCCTCAAATGGCTGGCTCTATTTCGTTTTCCCCGCACCTCCAAACCTGTATCCTGGGGTCGCCCGCCTGATGGACTGGTCTGCTTGGACCTCTATGACATCTATCTACTTCCAGCTGCCAAAGACTCCGCTACATGTCGCCCTATGGTGGGTCTCACTGCTGGCGTCGGCTCAGCAAGAAATCTCTTCACAAGAAGGGCTCGCTCCAGCACTCCTGCCTGTGTCAAAATGCTAAGGGAGATCATTGAATCCCTGATCACATGACTCAGTCCCTGCTCGAAGGTTCGGGACCGGAAGAATGGGTCATGTACCAAGTCCATGGAGTAGTGTGAGAGGTCAGTAAATCTCGCCGAGTACTAAGCTACTGTCATGCTGCCCTGCCGTAGATGAAGTAACTCCTGAATCCACACCACACAAAGGGTGGCTGGAACAAACTCCGAGCGGAAGAGACTCTCTAAGTCCATCCAAAGTAGAGATGCCTCATCATTAACCTGGAGCATCAAGCTCCACCATCTACCTACTGCTACATGTGGTAGACTCGCGGTAAGGATCACCATAAGGTCAGCCGGTGTCCCTACCAATCTGAAGACACTTATTGAAACATCATCCCATACTATCATCACTACTTTCATGAGGGTCCATCTCTCTGTGGAACCTGGGCATCCTATATCACTGAAACTCGTGCATTGCACTCAGGCGGCGTGTACTCTCTGCTGCCGGGGCTGGTAGTATCAGTGGCTCAGCGGGTAGTGGTACCGCTGGTGCCTCCACTGTTATGGGGCCTTGTACCGAGGTCTCGTCGCTCAGTTGGATTCCATCTCTTACGTGACTCATAACCCTAGCTGGCTGCCTTCATGGGGCCATCCTGAAAAGAAACAGGTGCAACATGACCAAACAGTATACCTGATGAGCTGACACAAAGTAATTAGAAAGAAAACTTTTGAAACTCATATGCAATCAATGTTTTCATGCACTGAATCGGAAATCAGGGGTCAAGGTCCTGGTGTATGGATACGTCGACTAACGCACTAACACTGGGCTCCCTGGACTGATAACCACACTCAATACTCTTAACACTGTTGCTTCACATAAAATAAATATCAGAGTCCTAAGTTCTACGGTAGAACCGACTCCTCTGATACCCATTTGTCACGACCCTTCCTCGGGGCCCGTATCGTGACTACCCCAAGCCCGCCTTCCATAGTCTAGGGGTTGACAAATAGCACTAAAGGCGTAAATCCCAGTAAAAGGGAGGGCATTGCATTTATAAAAGTACACAAACACAATATAGTACGCAAGTGAAGTAAGCACTATGTAAAACGGAGTACAAAAGTAAGTGCTGAAAAGTAAATTGGCCAGTATACAAACCCAACTGAAAGTACAATACAATTGAAAAGAAAGTACAAATGCAGTAAAGTAAAGCATCAACCACTGAGTCATCCTTCGAATATCCGACCTAAAGGGTGGGTAAAGATGGTCTCCTCAACTCCTCGGGTCCGGTCGTCTGCCCCGGGTACGTCCCGCCAAGTGGTCCACCTCCGGGTACCGTCCAGCTCCACAAACCTCTACCTCGATCAGTTCTGTCCGTCGTCTGCTTCCAACACAAAGTAGAGCGGGCATAGCCCATGCAGGGGTGAGTATACGATACTCAGTAGAGACCTCGAGACCCCCGAAGGTCTCCCAGAATCCACAAAGGATAAACCACAAAGGAAAGATACAATCACGAAGTATCAATGGACATTACTTAGGTATATTTCCATACATATACCTAAGTCATCAATTCCAGTTCGGCTCCAACTCTCGAGCCCAAGCAAAACCCAGTCCACACAGGAAAGAAGTCAATAAAAATGTTGCTAATGATTGCAAGTCAAGACTCAGCTCACACAGGTATACTACTCATGAAGAGGGGTGGAGATGATTAGATGTAGCCTCATAATCATCTCGTCTACCGAAACCACGTTGGATCCTAGTACAAAAGTCGTCCCTACCGAACCCACAAAGGACCCTAGTACAGTCGTCACTGCTGCCAAACCCACGGAGGATCCAAGTACAGTAGTCGTCGCTGCCGAACCCACGTAGGATCCAAATACAGTCGTCATCGCTGCCGAACCCAATGAGGATCCAAGTACAGTGTTCATCGTCTTCGAACCCACGGAGGATCCCAGTACGGTAGTCGTCGTAGTCGCAGTTAGCTCTAGGGTTCCCGCACACAGCAAGCACGATTCTGGGAGGGTTCGCTCCTCAAGCCTAAGGGGGGTAGATACATCAACTATCATAATGTTTGGACTTGATGTATCATAAATATCTGCCTCTTCAATAGGAACTCAACACGAGAGACGACACGTTAATTGGATGCCCGGTCTGAGAGATATTGGCCTTTTCGTTCCAGGGGCCCGGTTGGAAATATGCTCGTTCCAAACCTGGCCATTTTTCAACGTCGTCCAAAACTCACTTAGAGTATCGTAAAAGGTCAATCTCATCACACGGGTCCCAGTGCTGCAGACGCCGCGTCGATCGGACGCGCGGTCTTCGAGTTATTCACCTTTAAGTGAAAATGGGCCCGACTCGTTATGTCCAGTGGGCCGACGGGCTGTGTTAACCCAGTTTTGGCGGGTCTGACCCGGATGGGGTGTCGGACCGGCCTGATGAAATGCATGGCTCAGCCCGAGGGGCGTAGCCCGGCCCGAAGGGGCGCGGCTCGGCCCGAGGGGGTGCGGCCCGTCCTGACGGGGGCACGAACTGGCCCGACCGGGCGCGACACAGCCGCGGCTCTGCCCTAGGGGGCTGAGCGGTCCGAGGCAGGGGGCACACCCCCCCGGCTACCCGAACCAACGACGCCAAGTGTCGTCGCCCACCCTAACCGACCGGCCAAATCCGGCCGACCTTCTTGGTGCAAGCGGCCCGCCCGAGCGGGTCGCGGTTCGTCCGGCGCAACGCCCTCCCAACGCCGCGACTTTCCTCCGCCCGACCGATCGATGCCCCGACCGGTTCTTCAGCCAAAGCAGCCCGCGGAACGCAGGCCGCGGTCTTCCACAGCATGGCGCCGTGGGGCTCCATGGTACCTCCCTTCGGCCCAGTCGACTAAAGCCGAACGGTTGTTTCCCGGTTGAGCGGACCGCGGTTGCGGGCCGCGGTTCTTCCTCATGCGGCCGACACCTTTGTTTGCCACCACCTATATTCATCAACACCATTTCCCGACATGGTCTAAATTGAAAATAAAATAAAACTATGGAGGTTCGTCAGGCCGTGTGCCTTCGGCCCGCGCCCTCCGTGTTAGGTGGTAACAGTTGGCCGAATTCGTTTCTAAATATTCAACGAATAACAAGAACAATTTTAATCAATAAAAATTGTATATAATCCCCCTACCTCGATAATTGAAGTCTTATGTTGAGCATCACAAAAGACGTTGTTGCGGGGAGTGGATTTATAGATGATGTCGGAGTGCGTCTGAGGAAGAAGTGGCATCTCTACACTAGTTGCAGAGAAGAGAAAGGAAGGCACGTCATCGCTCTTCGTGGAGTCAGCGTTCTTCGTCGAAGAGGTGTCGTTCTTCATGGAAGGATGGTGTTCTTCAACGAAAAAGGAACCCTCTTCTTCTTTTACACAAGCGCTCTCTCAAATATCCTCCCAACACAACATATGCCAAAATAAAATAATAGCTATGGCTATTATTTTATTAACACTTGAAATTCAAAATTCAAATCACTTAATTAATTAATTGAAGAGGTTGAATTCATTAATTAATGTGTGTTGGAAAACAATAAAGAGAGAGAGAGGGAGAGGAAGAGTTCTCATTCAAGAAGGGGAGTTGTCAAAGAATTAAATAATAGGGGGAGTTTAAGGGAGTTTAGGGAAGATGAAAGGTTGGGGCTCATGTGGGCCCCACTTCACAAATATCCACACATGGGATGTTAGGTGGTTGTGGGTTCCACCCATAACTCCCCCATTTAAGATATAACTACCATAGATATAAATAAAATCGTGTACTACTAATTTTATTTAGTTTATTCTAAATTCCAAATTATTATCTTTCAACCCGCATAAAACGCAACTGTGGTAAAGGTCACCTTTATAGAATATCGGCACTGCGAGTTCATCAGTGCCCTCAGAATTCAATTCTAAGTACTAGTTCAAAAGATAGAAAAGCTCACTCGTTCGTTCACTGAACGTACCCGAGCTAAACTTCAAAAAATTATTTCGGGCACATCGTGCCTCAGAATCAGGTGCCGTCAGAAATTGTGTACGTGTAAAATTTCAAAAATTTAAGAAAAAAAGTTCATTGAAATTTCCGGGTCTTTACATTAATATAAAATTACCTCTCTTAAGGTATTTATTTGATAACAAAATGCCTCCAAATAACAGAAATGTTGGAACAATTCATCACCACCGAAGAATATCTTTGTGATGTTGAATTTCCCTTAGATATTTCAAAATAATTATATCCCAGAGATATCAGTATAACTCAAATATTTAACATAAAAAATATTATAAAAATAATTTCAAATAAAGGACACATGGAATACGTAATTAATCATTTATAACCATAAAAAGGTGAAAAATGATACATTACCTGGCCTATATTATCTAACAAATTAAAATTCATCTAAAATATTGATGAAAATTTTATTACCTTAAAAACTATTTTCTCTCTTGTTAAAGAGAAACTCATAAGATTACATGGTCTCTTATTAAAAAATATATGAGTCTCCACCCATATTCCATAATGAATATATGTCTAATTTAAATAGGCCAAAAGTTATTATGAATACAAGAAACATGTTTACTCATATCTTAAAATATCATTGGATAAATAATAGATACCATTATAACTCAACACAATATATATAAGTGGTCATTAAAGTGAAACATATAAACCCAAAAATGTATTGAAAAATGGTGGAATGATCACTATTATAATAATAAAATTATATTAGTGGTAAACGATCTTCCCTGAATCCAATAAAATGAAACATTCACTCACTTATAATATATAAAATTGTTCATATCATCCATATAGTTTGAAAATAATTCGGTGGGTGAAATGATACATTTATCACAATAGAGTATTGAACCCTTGATATGTGTACTTTAACATTGATGTTGTAATTTGAGCATCATGATTTGTTACATTCAGCCTTAAAACCCAATTGTGTTGAAATATATATATGGAAAGAATATTTTATAAACTATTCAGTGATCTTGACTCATTATATGATAATAAATGATTACCTTCCATTAATTGATCCATTATCACCTAGATATCATTAAAACCTTTCAATTTAAAAATTATACCCATAAAAAATCCATATAAATATCTTATGAATTATCATAGGGAATTTATAAGGTATGTACAAAACCTTTTAGAACCAAATGTCTAGACATTACTTATTATCATATAATACCACATGAAAAATAGTAAACTACAAAAATGGTCATATTATACCCCTAAAAAATTAAATTCAAGGTGATGTATATATTTTTGGTGCTGTAATATAATATCAAATGGAGGACTATGAATCTCACACAAATCAATATCATGCACATATCGAGGAACAAGTAAAAACCCATGAAATAATACATAGTATTGGTTATCCCTATTTTAATGATAAATAGGCTCACCATTCACTATTTTTCCTCTCTACAACATCACCTCAGGATATACCAAATTATACTTCTAAAAATATCACAAAAAAGAATATATCACTATAAATTTACCTATATCTCTATCACATTGAAATTAAATTCCCTTTTCTCCAATTAATGTATCTCACAAAAAAAATGTTACTAAACGTTTCATCCACCACATTTAAAATCCCTAGAATATACGTGGTTTTGAAGATAAAATCTCCAATAAGTGTGACCCATATTCTCATTGATATATTAATATCATTTTGATAAATTAGATACATAAAGCTATTATGATTTAAAAAAATCATAAAGTATTTTATGTGAAAATAATACTTCAAAATATTATGTACAAATAAAAAGACCAAATGATCTAAATCATGGGTAAAATAGTTTTATTCAATGAGATTTAATTGTATAAATGTATATACAATGACTTACACCTATTGAATTAGTACACATTTAAAACCTTGGTGACATGCATCACAATATTCATCATATAAAATTCTTCATTTGTGAAATACAAGAACCTGAGAAATATTTTACTTCTCAATATTGATTTCAAAGGTATCTTAAAACTATATTATTCAGGAAAAATGTCTCATTCATTAGAATGTTGATAGTAGAGTCACAATCTAAGAAAAATTAGTAGTAAAAATCAACAATTACATCACAAGACTATGAAACTAAAATCATACTAAATATTAATTTGTATATTCATTGAAAAATCACTTTAATCATCTTTGGGTCTATTGATACATCATTTTATGTAAAATATAATGTTTAAAATAATGCCCATGTGTTTGGAATTGACATGTGGACATCTTTTAAAATAAATAATTTCCTCGGAAAAACCCTAATACTATTAATTGATTCACTTCCAAATATTCTATTGAATTTATTTAAATTAGAATAATTAAAATAAATACTATAATAAAATTATTATGATAATATTAAAACATTAAATTCATGAGCCTTGTAAACCCAAATGGTGTACTAATAACTCTAAAATGCATTACCATTAATCTTAAATGCCCATATAGATTCTAGAAAATGCTTTAGGTATTTATTCATCAATTGTAAACTAGTTTTTATATCCATATTATTAATAAATCTTAAAAATCCACCTCACCAATTTTAACATTTCGAAAAAAATCATCAGTCTATATAAGAGGATAAAATTTAATCACAATTATTTGCTTCAAACATTAGTAATTTATACCCAAATGCAAACATTAGTTTAGTATCTTGGTAGAAAACACAAAATAGGGAAATGATGACACACTATTTCAAATTAATATTTTTCTAATAATACATTACTCTAAACATTCAAATCCCAATGTTTTTTTATTTCCATTTTTTTCATATAAATAAAATAAACATAAGTATTTAGCTCAATCCCAAACTAAATCTCTCACCTAAGAGTTGTATTCATAACCTATTATATAAAAACAAGAATAAAAATTCATAACATATATGCATTTATTCATCTACATATCTTATTCAAATATATTAAATAATTAATGGTGTTATCTTTAGTCTTTAGAAATGGTTTTTATTTTATAACTGAAAATAAACTCCAAGACTTGACATTCCCACTTTGGTAGGAAATAATATTGAATAAATTAAGAAGGCCCTAATGTCCATAATTGATAAGAAACCAAACATTGCAACATTTGGCTATGTCATGATCTGAGGGTATTTTAATTTAATAGTCAATTTTACCCACTTTTATCATGAACACTCTATCTCATTTCACTAAAAATATATAAGAATATAAAATGGAGAAGGGTTTTCCTAAAAATGTATAATTAATAATTCACTAATCCCATAAAGTATTAGTATAGGAATAATTTAATTGGTTATTTATTTGTAATATTTATCAAACACATTGATTAAGAATATATAGATCCATTGAAAAACGGTACACACTATTATTTTATATTATTCAATGCTTCCATCAGAATCTTATCTTAATTATCTCAGTGTTTGGAATAGTTTATTTTTCATGTAATTTTAGACATTCTATATATTCCTAAACCCATTAATATAATCATTATAATACTAGGTAATATTTAGATGACATTTATAAATTTCTTAAAAAATATATTTTATAATAAAAAACATAACATTGTAGGAAATTACACATTAATATCACTGGGTAAGATATGATTTTGGTTTGATTATAATGAAATAAATTTTAGAAATATATATCAATGTGAATGATTTGAATTTTCACTTCCAAAAACATGATTTATAGTGTTTAATAAAATTAGAAACATATATCATAAACGTTGATATATATAGATATTAATATATGTTATATAAGGAGTAAATATAGATTTTATATTAATGAGAAAAAATATAGACTTTTCTTTTACAGTGATATATAACATAAATGAAATCACAAGATTTTGCAATTATTTAATGGTAATACTAAAATGATTGGGAAATTATATAAGATTACACATCAATTTAATAGGATAAATATGGTAATACTAAAATTGTTGTATGATACAATCATTTCCTAATGCGTTTATCAATATACCAAAATTGGTGTAAGATTATATCACACTTAAAAAAAGTTAATTATTTATGTTGTGTTTACTATAAAGAGTGTTTAAATGAAATATTATTATTACTTTATCAAATTATATGAGTAATCATACATTTTAATTCTCTATGATATGGAACAACTATGAAAAAGCTCTATAAATCCATGTAGGAATATACTATACCACCTCCCTTCATGATTAAAGGATGGTGGTAATGAGAATCTCTATAGGGTAAGGGTCAATCAATATCATCAAATAGTAATTCTAATTAGAACATTGAATGACACAATAAACTCTATTTATGAATGTGTAAATTCTACGTAATATGATCAATTCAATCCTCAATCCAAAATCAATTAAAAATATATAGGATTGAGTAATTTTTGAGACCATTAGTAAAATAATAAATCATCATGGAAAATTAGGAAATAAGGAATCAATTAAAAAAATTAAATTAATCAAATTAATATAAATTACATCAAAAGGTATGTTAATTCCTTTTGTGGTTAATTGGAATAGTGATTAAAGGCCTTCTTGAAACATAAAATTAATTAATTCATCATCAATTGAGTTGAAATTCACTCACAATTTTGTTCCATGAATATAACTATTATTCAACTATATGATTTATTCTTATCTATTACATGATAAAAATATCTCATTGAATTTATTCTCCAATAGTAGTTATGTGGATTTTGATCACTGGCCTCCCCCTTCCTTGAAAAATCCATCTATAATGCAAGATATAAGTTGATGGGTTGCTTGATTTCTGTCACTATATAATCACATGGGGAAGTTGATATATCCAAATTTTCAACTTTTTTTTTGAAATATATCAATTAGTAATAGAACCAAATTATATAATAATCATTTTATGTGTTGATGAATTATTTTGGGGAAGAAATAGAATTTTAATAATTTATCTGAAAATATTGTTTATTAAATATTATTATTATTATTATTTTAAAATAAAATCAATGAAAATTTTCAGTATGTGGGTGAAGTGGGATAATAATCATTTAAAACATGAAGTAAATATTCTATATTTTTAATTCAATATGATACAAAATATGGATCCATTACAATTTATAATGAGATTGTTAATGGTTATTTTCAATGAATTTACAAAATTTAAACTCTATCTAATCTATAAATGATAAAAAATTGTGAACTCAAAAGAAATAATTTAATACTCCATGGGTTTTTGATAAGAAATATCATCATATTATTAGAAATATATCTAATTCATTTCACTTATTAATGTAAAATTCTTTACCACTACAATAATTTATACTTATTTACTAAAAAAATAAAAAATGTATAGACATGTATATCAAGTCCAAAAGAACCATGTTTCAAGTGGAAATTTCACCACAATGTTTCTCATCTACTACACACAACAAGTATGGTATAAGGCAGTGACCTCCTCTAACAAGCTTCCCATGTCCCAAGATATGAATTTTTAGTTCCCTCACCAACTATATCTAGACAATATATATAAATTTATATATATAAAATACGTATGAATATATAAATATAATTAGTACATTTCTCCTATAAAATCTCATATGGATATGTGAATAAATCAAGATAATGAATATATATATATATATATAATTAAAAAATTATTATTCTTATTCTCCTAAGATAACCATACCAACCATTTATATCACATACCTTATAAATATCACACTTTTTGAATCATGAACCACTATAAATTGTGATACAACACATAAATACTGCAATAGAAATAAATACCTCCAATGAATGTCAAATAACTATATACTTTTCCATTTTCTAAGGACCTTACCTTAATTACTCCATGTAGTTGTCCACTAATCGGAACCTCAACCAAATTTATCTAAGTAGATATCCAATTGATTGGAAAAAACATATATAAAATTATATAGTTATCCTCACTTATAGACCTCACTATATATATTTATTGGTTAGGTAATTATCAAACCAAAGGGGATGTCATTGGTTTTTAGGGTGTCCACTCTCAAGGACAGTCCTCGCTAAAACAGATAATTATTGTGAAACTTTATACCCTCAATGAAACTTTTTATATTACTAGTTTTCCACCAAGAGAGATAGTCTACTTGTAAACATGACTCATCATCATTGAGTCTCACATACCCAATATAGGGAGACACACATTAAATACGATAATTATCATTATTAAAATTTTCAAAGTTGTTTTAAATAGATTTAGACCACTAAAATCTACTTAGACTATCACCTTGGCCACCACATAAAAAAATATCAGAGAATTTTATTTTCACCTTATAAATGTAATTCACATTAAATTAGGTCTAATAAAATAATAACATAGGGAGAAAATGTCCCATTTGACATTAATATCTCACTCCAACCCTAGTCATCTATAATACAGATCTATGGGATTAATTAATTTATCCAAAACCATTCCCCATATCCTATTCATAAACACATTTTACAACCACATCACTAGAAAAACATATTATATAACCAGTTTTCATTAATTTATTATAATACATTATCCTTTCAAAATCCACTAATCCATTAATACATAAAATATTAATTAATGTAAGGTTTTATAAGACATTCAATTTTTATCAACACTTTCAACTATCACATTAGCTATGATACACCACATTAAAAAGTAAAATAAATTACGAGGTGATATGGACTATATAGTTATGGGACATATCCTTTATCTATCTATCCAATGTTATGAAAATTTTATTAAAGAAGCATAAATACACAAAGTTCAGGGTGGTTAAAGTAATGTAATACAATGGAATCTTCCTGCGCCATGTTGACACCTCATCTAGAACTACAACCACCACTTCTATAAATTTCAATCATATATTGATCAAACCCCATTATAATGGCTTACATCCTAATCCAATGTTCATAAGTCTATAACTATAACCAATACAATATAGGGACTTAATAGATATTTCATATATTAGAATAAAAAATTATACACCACCAAATATATTATGATAATCATGTTATTAATTATTTAAATTTATAAGGTTCATGATTATTTAATAATATCACTAATAATACTTTAATAATTTCTAAAAAATTCTAAAAAAATATAATTATTATCCAACCATTTCAAAAATTTCACTTCCATCATTTATCAATGTTAATATATAATCCACCAAAATATATTTATTAATAATTTCTGAAATCAATTTATAGTATTATAAAAATAATAATAAATATATTTCCCAACCATCAAATTTCCTTAACTCATATCAACTAAATTATATTATCATATAATGAAACATTCCTCGATGTTTTTTCATATCATTATCAATTTTCACTGATTATAATTCTTATTAGAAAATTTTAAAAATATTTTCATTGAAAATATTAATTTATAATATTTATTTCACTATGTTCATATTCGTAATTCCCATTTTCATAATTCCATTACAATCATTGTCTATAATTATTAATAATTATGTACCCAACCAAGGACATTTTTTTTATTATAATTAATTATTAAATTTGATGAGAATTTAGATTCACCTATTTTATTTCAAATATCAATAGAAAAATTAAATCCCCTCTAATCAATATATATTATATTTATCCATTTTTTATATTTTATCTACCATAACACACTGATCTACTATGGTTTATCGATAGAGATATAAGCTAAAATGTATAAGAAATGTTCATGCTGGAAAAATCGATATATACGAGTAAATAATTTATCCCCCAACCCATAACTCCCATTACATAATGTCCGTCTATTTTCACTCTCCCTATCTCATTTGATTCCCAATATTAATTAAACTTATTAGACCTTTTACACATTATCTATATATTCCACCATATTTGAAAATATATGATTCCTTGTCAGCTCACCCACATAAAATTAAT
Organism: Viscum album; assembly: GCA_963277665.1. Taxonomy (NCBI): domain Eukaryota; kingdom Viridiplantae; phylum Streptophyta; class Magnoliopsida; order Santalales; family Viscaceae; genus Viscum; species Viscum album. The sequence goes on along the minus strand of OY728139.1, from coordinate 110,680,570 downwards.
TATGCAACATAAATCGAAATAAGTATTTCATTAACAAAATACATTGAAATAGTTTTATTAAATAAATAAAATTACTTCCACTACCACTTGGAAATTACTAAAAATTTCAACAACCATAGAAAATTACTAAATACCACTGATGGGTAAAGGCTATGTCACTAATCTAAATGCTTCCTAAAAATGTAATGTTGAAACCTCTAAAACTATGATTTTAACCTTCAAGGTTAAAAATTCTCAATATTTACTCTAAACCATTGACTTATTGGATATCACATTTCATTTTTTTAAAACATTCATCAATAAAAAGTCCACTATATAAAAAAGGAAAATTTCTCATAAGTAGTCTCAACAAATCAATGAGCATTACTATAATAAATATTAATTATAATATATTTATTACTATTTAATGGAATTAATTATATAGAATAAGTATCTAAAACTACCTCCACTATGTGATTTCATCTACACTACTATTCTTTCAAAGAAGTCACATTTTGGGAATAACTCACCAATAAAGAACCATTTAACTAGGATCCTTATTTTTCTAATACTGAACAAAAACATTATCACACCTTGATACCAATATCACTCAAATCCATCACCTGTGATAGAGTATAATAATATATTCAAATAATTGAGATAAATAATATTTAATGAATCTGGTATAATCCCACTTGCGGTATAAACCAACATCTTCCTCTCCAACAATCTCAATCACATTAACAAGTCCAATAAATTGAATCCAAAACATTATTCACCTTAAAAATCTTTTTCCCCATATTGATGATAAATTCATAAGAATACAAGGTAACCAATAGAAAACTACAATAATATCATCAACTAATTCGTATAGAATTTCTGTCTCCTTTGAACACACCTCATGTAATCATGAACAAATAAAAATGTTTCATCGTATCAAAAAATATAATTTTCTCAACTACAGTCATCATTCTAACTCATCCTGATATATTGGGATCTATATGTTCACCCATATTAACCCATATTAGGAATCATAATAATATAGGAATGATAAATTTTAATATTGGAAAATTTTAATTGTAGTAAATGATCCACCTTTAATCCTATAAAGTCAATATTGAAATCTATCTTCATGTTCACCAAAATTATAATCACCTACTTATTTTGACCATCAATTGGTGGGAGAAGTGTTTTCTATCTCATTAATGAAATATAAATCTATGTTGAAATTAATTCCACCGAGATGATATTATTTATGTATCATGATTGGATACTATAATACTTGGAGATCTATGATGTTTTACCACATATATCACTTATTTTTTTTCTTCAAAAAAATCAAATATAATGTGTCTTTTATAAATATAAAATTAGGATATTTGATCAATGATTCCATGATCACCAATATTTATTAAAACCCTCCCTATGCACAACATAAACACATGACTAATTCCATATAAATATCTTATCACTTTTAATGGGGTATTTCTGAGGGATGAAGAAACATATTTTGAATAATATATTCAACCATTAATTTTTTTTACATGCAAGGAATCGAGATATAAAATAAACCACCAAATTATTCATAAAATTCCCCTAGAACATCCAATTAAAAGTGTGATATATCATTGTGATAATAAGATATCATACCAATGGTCGAATATGAAAATCACACAAAACTATATGTTACAAACATAGGAATATATATAATCCCATGAAAAAAACCTAATGTTCCTTGTCATTATTTCAACAACCAATAGTATTAATATGAACTATTTGTTCTCTCTATACCTCCACCTTAGGATATTATAATAGAAAGTCTACAACCTATCACACCAATGAATATATCACCACCAACTAATAATGAGACCTTTTCCATTAGAATCTCTATAGTGAGGGAAATATAACATAAATATCTTTCTCATATTCCATTAATAATCTATCCTATATTATGAAATGAGATATATAAATTTCTTATGATATGTAAATATTATAAAGAACTATAAAAGAAAATAATAAATTAAAATTTTATGTTTAAACTCCAAAAAACAAAGATCCAAATTATGGGATATATAGAAATATTCATAGAGACATAATTTTGTAAACCTATATGCAATGAATTCCATATCTTGCATAAGAAACCATGAAAATTCTTGGTTGAATCAGTCACAATATAAATCATATAAAATTAATACATCATCTAACAAAATATCTGGAGAAATATTATTCTTAATATAGATTTCAATGGTTTATTAACACTCCTTTATCCAAAAATATATCCAATTCTTTTTCAGTTATTATAATAGTCATGAAATATATGAATAATAAACTATAATTTTTTTAAGTTCAATATAAGAAAAATAATATCTAAATATCTTAAATATTCTTTAGTATACACAATAAAAAAACCAACCCAATTAGAACTGAGTCCATTAATACACCAGGATATAAGGTAATGTTTCCTTGATAATTATCCATAGTTTTCTAAAATTGAAAATTTGTCATATTATCATATAATACGTTTTCCCTAACCTTCTCTGACAAAATCCTTTGATTATTTTCCAAATATTTTCTTTGATATCATGTAAACCAAAATAACTTCAATGAAATATTAAAAAAATTACTGTTAGGGTTAAAATCCCATATTCATGTTACTCGAAAAATCATTGTTGCATTTATAATTCTAAAAGGTATTATGTAGAATTGAAATGCTTATTCAAGCACTATATAATGTTTTTGGGATTTCATTATTCTTAATACTAATCAGGTTCAAACATCAGTAATCTATACCCAATAATAAACTTCAGTTCACCATCTTTCCAAACAGCACTATAATGGGACATACAGAAATACTATGTCAAAAAAATATTTTCTTATATATTACATTTATCAGAATCCTCTGCTTCCAATGAACTATTTTATCAATATAGTAAGTTATCATTTAAAGAGAAGATTCACTATGACATATGACAAACAAATACTTAATCTTTAACCTCAGAGTTAAATTCATAACATACTAAATAAAATTAGTGAAATAGAAATTAATAAAATGAAAAATAAAATCCATATTCATGTTTGAAGCCTAAAGAACAAATCAGCCCAACAGAGGAGTAATAATTTATTAATAAAATTTTATATTCCCCAATTAGAAATCCCTTTTCCATTATTCCTTATATAAGATCCCATTCCTGTACAAGTGTTTGAGATTCAAGGGTAATTTGAATTTTGTTTTAGTGGAGTGTTGAAATTTATATTTTAGATTCAAATAGAATTACAAACCTTGTAATATCCCAAAATATATATTAACAACATGAAATGAGGATTTTATGGGTAGTGCTAGAGATACAAGAAGGAGAGTAACAAGGGCTAACTAGGCTATCCATCATTCACTATATAGATGCCAGCTAGATAGTGGGTTGGAAGTTGGACATATGAACCTTTGTGGAAACTGGAAAGATAGTATCCCAAAATCATCTATACAATGAGATTTTTTGGGGGATGAATTACCATTCTTCCCCCTCAAGTTATTTATGTCATCACCTCCTTTACCATTACTTTGGTTTGCATGATCAGAGTTTGATCCCCCCTTATCCCTTAAAAAAATCTACTTTTTTTGGTTCAAGAACACTTTTTAAATTATATGAGGTGTCTAATTATGTTTTTTTAACTTTATAGATATCCTTCACCAATATTTTTTATTTTATTCCACATTTAGATATTTTTTATATTGATTCACCTAGAGAAAGGTGGAATCAACCAAATTTAATTGAGGTTATTATCTATATTAAAAGCTAATGTATCAAGAATCCTTATATATGTACTCACCCAATAATTTTATGAGGTATATCAACTTAGTGAATTTTATGAGTTTCTAAGAAAATATTTAAATTGGTGTTGTGTCAATAATGTATGTTGTGGATTTTCTTGGGGATACTACCAGAAGTGGGTTTTTGATATACCATAGGTTATTGGTTTTTGTTATGGTACAGTGAAAGTGTTAAATTATTTTTTTCTGAGATTATTCCAATTTGGATAAAATTTGGTTTTAAAAAGTAATTTTTTTAAATTAATTATAGTTTCATTATAAATAAATTTTTGGAAATTCATGAAGTCAGTTATGGATTCAGATAGTTGACGGTGGGAGATTGTGTTGAGACAAGGCATGAACATGCTTGGGAATCCTAGGAAAAGCTAATGAGATGTGTAATTAATATAATGCAGAAATTTTTAGAATAATATAAGAGGTCCATGGTGAATTCCCAATGGATTATTGAATTATTTTTATATTCATTTGTATGTGATTTCTTACCACTAAGGAAACACACCCCTTTTATGGGCATAATAGTTCAAATTAATTTCGATGCATTAATTTAAATTAAATTGTTAAGGATATGGGATTGTCACGAACCAACCCGGGTCGACCTTGAACCAGTCACCCGAGCCGGCCCGCGACATGGCCTGAAGGGCATTCCCGATCCCCACGGGCTGGAAACTAGTGCCGAGCATCAAAATTTAACCGTTGGGAACGATTTTGCCCAAGAGAAAAAGATAAACAGATAAACAAACTGACGATAACCAAAATAAACTAGCAGCGAAAAGAACATAAACTGCACATACCTCCTTGTGACCCCTAGGTCATCACCCAACTCGAAACCATGCTGCTCCCACATTGAGAAACTGAACCAGAAACCTATAGGAGAAACTAAACCTGCAACCGGAAAGATATAATAGGTGTGAGCACCGAGATACTCAATAGGGATGCCAAGAATAAACCAATGATTCCAACAATTCTCTTTTCCAAAACAGTCCACTGACACAAGTTTTAAATACAGATATGAAAGTAGGGTTTTCACATTTTAAAATATGCAACATGTTATTCTCATTAAAAAAAACCCAACACACGCTACACACCATTTCCAAAATCATTTTCCATTTTATAAAAGAAATCCATAATAGAAAAAAAATCTCAAAGCTGGTCTAGAGTGAAACAAGTAAAAGTGAAACTGAAAATAAAACAATTCACTGAAATGAAAACAAGCAATGTAAATACTCAGTAACCATGGGTGATCCTGAACATCCCTAGAAGACCCCTAGACGTACTCAGTCTCGGAACCACCTACCGGAATATGGTGAAGCTCCTAAGTCTATAACCAACTGGCCGCCCTAATTGACCAATCCAGTGGCAAAGCCCACCTGGCCTAACAACAAATCCAGGGGGTACCAACCCGTCTAATCAGGGTTGATCAACAACCGTCACTCGATCATCTAAGAGATGCCTAGGAACCCATTGTGGTTATAATAATACTGCGTAAGTAGGAAGGCCCTCGCACACGTGACTCATCTCACCGCACTTTCCTACGCCAAACACGGACGCTTCCTATACGTTCACCCATGGAGGGTTACCCTAGATAGGAGCACCCCTTATACTTATATATATGCATACATGTCAAATATTCAAAGTGCCAAATGGACCATCACATCATTCGGTTTTCAAAATCCACTTTATCAAACACTTGGAGTTGTAAATCGGGCCTCTCGTTTTACATAATCAAATGCCTTTATGAAAACATTGCACATGCTCTTCTAAAACGACTCTAAACACCACTTTTGTATTTAAAAAGCCAAACAGGAATATACTCATGGATTTCTTTTCAAACCAATTTAAAAAACTTCACACAGAGGCCCACATCATTTTGAAAACAAGAACTTCTTATAAATACAAGGATTCGATAAAAATACCAATCTAAAGAGACGCGAAATCATTTCTACGAAAGCACTAAGTTCCACAAAACTAACAAACATAGGACAAACAAGTTCCATAAAATGTTTCTACTAGAAAACACCACTCATGAAATCCAACAGTACCATTTGCAGATAAATGTAGTTAGTTGCAACCAAGTTTTCACGGTATAAAAAAGTGCATAAATAAAGAAGCATCCGAAAAATCCATTTTTTGATCAAACCGTTCAACAGGAAAAACAGGGTCATAAGTTAACTATAAACAAAATAGAGGTGTGAAACATAATCTATGATTTAATGAAGATAACACAACCTTGAATGGATTAAAACTAGGAGAAAGGACATGGATACACCTACACATAACTAAGGGACTATTTCAAATTAGTTTTTAACACTTTTAACCATCGAATAAACACTACAATGAATAAAATATCAGGATGATAAGGGTGCGAATAATATCTATAAATCAAATGAAATCCTGCAAGTGCCTTTGGAAAGCTTCGGAAAGAGAGAAAATATGGAAACGCCTACCTCTAACAATAGTCACACCATGTTTTTTAACTCCAACCACACCCTGTTCACGTGCACACACTTAGACAAAAGCGCACACACTTGGAAACGATCTCGACTCCCTACGACAACTTCCAACACCTAGAATGAGTGCAGCGAAGACCCTCACACATCAAATAAAAATCCAGGGGCTCAGAGACATAAACATGATCCAAAAATAAATAAATAATTAATTAATTAAATAAAATGTGTAACAAGACAATAGACGATGAACATCACCTCGGACGATGGTGGAGACTCTGAAAACACGCGACAAGCTTTGATTGCATCCAAAAAACATCACCCGCACTGCTAATAAAATGGAAGGAAAATCAAAACACAATAACAATAATAAAATAAACGCGCGTGCAATAACAAAACTCTTACCTAGGATGGTAGCGGTGAACCAAAACGTGCGGCAAGACCAAACATGCACTGCAAACAACGGAGGATGATCCGAATAAATTTGAATTGCTTCGCCTTCGGTGGCGGCGGACAGAGCATGGTCCGACGTGACCTGAGACACCCTTTTTGAACCCAACAAGGGGATTTACGGCCATGTTAGAGTGACACCCTAAAACAATTAAACAACACCCAAAAACAATTAATGCAGAAGGACCAAAGCACGACCAAAAATGTATCTGGGAATCACATAAACCAAAAGTAAAACCAAGCGCACATCGAAACCTTCCCAAAGTATCATTCGCATCACAGTCACAAATCATAGAATAGGCTAAAATAACCATGCAAGCAAAACAGTTTCACCAAACAATAATTATCCATAAAACCACATCATTTCTCCCAAAACAATTATTCTAAAAAAACATACCTAACTAATTAATATTAAAGGGATGTGCAAAATGAAATCAATCAATGTATTTGAAAATTTAAATGGGAAACGAAAATGGATTATATGTCAAAACTATTGCGCAGCGTCGACGCACCACCGAAAACTCGTCACACGGGTTCTAAAACCCCAAATCTACCGAGAAAACCCCTGAATGAGCTAAACCAGAAACATAAACGAAGGAGAAACCAAAAAGGGTGGGGGGATTACCGGACAGGAGAGCTGCTGCCAGAAGGGAGGGTGGCACACCGGCTTGAGAGAAGGGAGGCGAGCTGGGTAGGAGGTCGCGCTAGGGGGGTAGCAGGCCGGAAGAAGGGCCGCCGGCAAAGGGGTCGGCCGACCGGATATGGGGAGGTGAAGCTGCGGGTCGACTGTAGAGGAGGGAGGGCATGTTCACGGTTCGGGGAGCGGCATCAAGGGGGTGTGGCGCAGTCGGCCAGCGAGAGCAGAGAGGGAGCTGGGGGGGACAGCGCGGCAGGGGGAGGAAGGGTGCTGGAGCTGGCGGCGCGAGGAGCAGAATGGGGAAGGGGGGGGGGGGGTAGCCCACGACGGGAACAGGGACGAGGGGGGGGCTGGGTAGATTAGGGTTTTCCCCCTATATATTTTTTATTATATTAATGATAATATCATTATTAATAATAATAATAATAATGTTACTAAATTGATAATAGTGCTAATAATAATAATACCAACAAACTTAATAATAAAAATAAAAATAATACAAATCATAATAATAAAATTGTAATAACATAATAATTAGAATATTAATATTTATAATCTTTATAATTGTAATAACAAACACAATAATAATAATAATAATATTAAAACATATTATTATTATTATTATAATTTCTAAGCACTTAAAAAAACATCTCATTCAAATTATCTTTCTTTATTTGTTTATTTTCATTCACCGGCCAAAATAATTTATGTACTTATTTTGAAATTACTAACCGCGCAATTCACCTACAATAAGATGTGCGGTTGAGAAAACTGCATCCGAAACGTGCCACCCGGTACCACCTAGTTATAGGGTTAAGTTGTGCGCTTGTCGCGCGGCTTTATAAATCGCGTGCAAGTCGCGCGCCATAACTCTGATCCATTCGGGTAACCGCACGGGCAACGCGCAGTTACTTCTAGCAGTGTGGACTGACCGTATAACAGAGAAAGTCATCCAAAACTCAAAATAATGATCAAAACAATAATAATAAAAAAATAGGTCAGGGTGTGACAATTCTCCACACCACAAAACTTTCTACCCCCAGAAAGCCACCAAGCCGACAGTTGACACAGCTCGAGTCCATGCCCAGACAAAACCGAGGAAGAACTGTGACTCCCGGGATAACCTTACTCTCAACAGGTCACACCCGACCAATCCAAGAGAAAACTGAATCCCGAGGTTGAGTGGAGAACACATGAGTGTTCTCCCCACCACAAGAATTTACTAATATAGAAAACCTTGAAACCCGATGATACCACCCCCGAGTGGGGCCAACTTGGGAACTCCCAAACCGAACCCAGTTAATTTCTCCACAAGGACCGAACGACACTCATAGACTTAAACAGAAATCTTGCTATGAAACGACCCAACAACCCGAGGATAAGGAATTAACTCCACCACTCACACACCGACCGAATAAAATCCTCACCGCAATCAGAGACTAGGGAATTCCTAGCCCGAACTCAGAAAGGACCCCGAAACACCGCTCATTAATTTCACAAAACCAAACATCCCCTATCGAAAAAAAATAAAGCCAAGCTCAAAATTAAAACGAACCGTTTATTTGCGGGCCCAACACCCTTCAAAGAAAATCCGAATGATTTGAAAACACACTGAGAAGAGATAAGACCGCTTAGACTACGGTAGAACAAGTTCATCACATCACCCCAACTATGATGATCTTATAACGGTGACAGGAACCGAACAAGGGAACTTTGGATATATCCCTCCCAAAGCTGAAAACATTACTCGGACCAAGGTTCCACACATCCTCGACAACTCCTGACTATGCGTGAGCTTCACCCCGAGACCTGTGGTTGGGGTCCTGATGGCTGAAGCATCTCTTGCCTCACAGTGAGCCATTTTCATCCTCCAATCTCCAAATTATTCTCCTCAATGATTCAAACGCCCACGCCGATGGCACATTTTCAAAGGGATGCAAGATTATGGCTTAGAATGCCCAAAGAGGCTACACTAGTGGCACATAAGAGAATAGTTAGACAACCTGGGAGTCGGCACCGACGAAGATGCTGTCTTCGCGACAGGTTCCTCCAGCATGCACCCCTTGTCCGATGGGGAACCCTCACAAGAGACAATTACCTTCAAACCCACCCCAAACTTCAATGATGGCGAGAAATTTCACCTTTACTCGTCCAAAACTAAACCCTCAAATAAACATGAGATGGTACGAACCCTAAAAACCCTGTGAGTTCCCAACAACCTGAAGACCCACTCTAATTCCACAACCACACAACTACCCCTCGCGAGCTTTGATTACTTTGATCAATAGGAAACATGAAAAAAGAACTGAAAACTGGGCATGACTCATTAGCAACCTTAGCGACCTTCCTGGGCGGCATACTCATAACAACACGAAAAACAAAACTGAAAACAACATCTTGCCAAAACTCACTCAAAGCAACAGCCCGATCCAAGGGAAAAAAACTCATACGTTAAACATACGCAAACATAAGTAAAAAATTTCTTTTCCAAAAACCTCCATTTCTTTTAAATTTTAAAACCTGCATATGGTCCCTTATGGACTATCACATGTGCATCCACCAAATCCCAACTACATCGCTCGCAGACAAGTGTTCCCGTGCATCCTCTGCACATATCGATGCACATGTGACCCTCCATAAGGAATACCAAGGTTTAGAAACCTCTTTCCCTTATCAAATCCAAACAAGCAATAAAATTTTCCAAATCGAAACACTTTCTCTTTAAAAACTCACTTTACTTATTTCATAAACAATTTGGAAGAAAAACTTTTTTTCATTTCGAAAACACTTTCATTTTCAACACACACATAGAGACCGAGTTCAAAACGAAACACAACCAACTATAAACTATCGGAATGAGGGACTAGTGTCTGTGCTTAACCCGGCGACATGGTCATGAGCCATGCCCCAAGTAAGACATAACACTAAGAGGAACTTAAACCGGGCACTTGGACTCCACATGGGTCACCACCCCACGTGAGGCCGCAATGTGAACCGACTCACTCTCATTGTCATCCCTCAATCCAAAATAACCAAAGACAAAAGGCTCAAATTCTGGACTAACCCTGGCTACTCAGGTCTCATTGCGAGCGATGGTGATCAGGAACCAACCCGTAACTTACCTCCAGAGCCCCGACAGTCCTAATATCCTTTTACCAGACATCCAAAATAACAAGAACCTGGCTCTGATACCATTTTGTCACTAACCAACCCGGGTCAACCCTGAACCGGTCACCCGAGCCGGCCCGCGACATGGCCCAAAGGGCGTTCCTGATCCCCACGGGCTGGAAACCAGTGTCGGGCATCAAAATTTAACTGTTGGGAATGATTTGGCCCAAGAGAAAAAGATAAACAGATAAACAAACTGACGATAACCAAAAAAAACTAGCAGCAGAAAAAACATAAACTGCACGTACCTCCTTGTGACCCCTAGGTCATCACCCAACTTGAAATCATGCTGCTCCCACATTGAGAAACTGAACCAGAAAACTGTAGGAGGAACTAAACCTGCAACTGGAAAGATATAATAGGCGTGAGCACCGAGATTCTCAATAGGGATTCCAAGAATAAACCACTGAATCCAACAAATCCCTTTTCCAAAACAGTCCACTGACACAAGTTTTAAATACATATATGAAAGTAGGGTTTTCACATTTTAAAATATGCAACATGTTATTCTCATTAAAAAAACCCAACACACTCTACACACCATTTCCAAAATCATTTTCCATTTTATAAAAAAAATCCATAATAGAAAAAAAATCTCAAAGCTGGGCTAGAGTGAAACAAGTAAAAGTGCAACTGAAAATAAAACAATGCACCAAAAAGAAAACAAGCAATGTAAATACTCAGTAACCATGGGTGATCCTAAACATCCCTAGAAGACCCTTGGACATACTCGGTTTCGGAACCACCTACCGGCATATGGTGAATCTCCTATGTATATAACCAACTGGCCGCCCTAACTGACCAATCTAGTGGCAAAGCCCACATGGCCTAACAACAAATCCCGGGGGTACCAACCCATCTAATCGGGGTTGATCAGCAACCATCACTCGATCTTCTAAGAGACGCCCAGGAACCCATGGTGGTTATAATAATACTGTGTAAGTAGGAAGGCCCTCGCACACGTGACTCATCTCACCGCACTTGCCTACCCCAAACACGGACGCTTCCTATATGTTCACCCATGGAGGGTTACCCTGGATAGGAGCGCCCCTTATACTTATATATATGCATACATGTCAAATATTCAAAGTGCCAACTGGGCCGTCACATCATTCAGTTATCAAAATCCACTTTATCAAACACTTGGAGTTGTAAATCGGGCCTCTCGTTTTACACAATCAAATGCATTTATGAAAACATTGCACAAGCTCTTCTAAGATGACTCTAAACACCACTTTTGTATTTACAAAGCCAAACAGGCATATAATCATGGATTTCTTTTCAAACCAATTTAAAAAAATGCACATAGAGGCCCACATCATTTTGAAAACAAGAACTGCTTATAAAACCTATGATTCGAGAAAAATACCAATCTAAAGAGATGAGAAATAATTTATACGAAAGAACTATGTTCCAAAAAACTAACCAACATAGGAAAAACAAGTTCCATAAAATGTTTCTACTTGAAAACAACACTCACGAAATCCAACAGTACCATTTTCAGATAAAGGCAGTTAGTTCCAACCAAGTTGGCAAGGTATAAAAAAGTGCATAAATAAAGAAGCATCCAAAAAATCCATTTGTTGATCAAACCGTTCAATAGGAAAAACAGGGTCATAAGTTAACTATAAACAAAATAGATGTGTGAAACATAATATGTGATTTAATTAAGAGAAAAAAACCTTGAATGGATTAAAACTATGAGCAAGGACATGGAAACACCTACACATAACTAAGGGACTATTTCAATGCAGTTTTTAACACTGTTAACCATCGAATAAACACTACAATGAATAAAATATCAGGATGAAAAGGGTGAGAATACTATCTATAAATCAAATGAAATCCTGCAAGTTCCTTTGTAAAGCTTCAGAAAGAGATAAAATATGGAAACTCCTACCTCAAACAATAGTCACACCATGCTTTTTAACTCCAACCACACCCTGCTCACGTGCACACACTTAGACAAAAGCGCACACACTTGGAAACGATCTCGACACCCTGCGACAACTTCCAACACCTAGAATGAGTGCAGCGAAGACCTTCGCACATCAAATAAAACTCAAGGCACTCGGAGACATAAACATGACCCAAAAATAAATAAATAATTAACTAATTAAATAAAATGTGTAACAAGACAATGGATGATGAACATCACCTCGGACGGTGGTGGAGACTCTGAAAACACGCGGAAAGCCAAGATTGCATCCACAAAACGTCACCCGCACTACTAATAAAATGGAAGGAAAATCAAAACACAATAATGATAATAAAATAAACGCACGTGCAATAATAAAACTCTTACCTAGGATGGTGGCGGCGAACCAAAACATGCGGCAAGACCAAACATGCACCGCGAAAAACAGTGGTTGATCTGAAGCAATTTCAATTGCTTCGCCATTGGTGGTGGTAGACAGAGCGTGGTCCGACGTGACCCGAGACACCCTTTGTGATCCCAACAAGGGGATTTACGGCCATGTTGGAGCAACACCCTAAAACATTTAAACAACACCCAAAAACAATTAATGCAGAAGGACCAAAGCACGACCAAAAATGTATCCGGGACTTACATAAACCAAAAGTAAAACCAAGCGCACATCGAAACCTTCCAAAAGTATCATTTGCATCACCATCACAAATCATAGAATATGCTAAAATAACCATGCAAGAAGAACAATTTCACCAAAAAAAAATTATCCATAAAACCAAATCATTTCTCCCAAAACAATTATTCTAAAAAAACATACCTAACTAATTAATATTAAAGGGATGTGCAAAATGCAATAAATAAATTTATTTGTTAATTTAAATGGGCAATGAAAATGGATTATATGTCAAAACTATTGTGCATCATTGACGCACCATTGAAAACTCGTCATGTGGGTTCTAAAACCCCAAATCTACCGAGAAAACCCCTTAATGAGCTAAACCCCAAACATAAACGAAGGAGAAAATGAAAAGGGTGGGGGGATTACCAGACGGGAGAGCTGTTGCCGGAAGGGAGGGTGGCGCACCGGCTTGAGAGAAGGGAGGCGAGCTGGGTAGGAGGTCGTGCCAGGGGGGGTAGCCGGCCAGAAGAAGGGCCGCCGACAAAGGGGTCGACCGACCAGAGATATAGAGGTGAAGTCACGGGTCGGCCGTAGATGAGGTAGGGCACGGTCGCGGTTCGGGGAGCAGCGTCGAGGGGGTGTGGCGCAGTTGGCCAGTGAGAGAGGAGAGGGAGATGGTGGGGACGTCGCGGCAGGGGGAGGAAGGGTGCTGGAGCTAGCGGCGCGAGGAGCAGAATGGAGAAGGGGGGGTAGCCCGCAACGGGAACATGGACGAGGGGGGGGGGGTAGATTAGGGTTTTCCCCCTATATTTTTTCATTATATTAATGATAATAGAATTAGTAATAATAATAATAATAATGTTATGAAATTTATAATAATGCTAATAATAATAATAGCAACAAACTTAATAATAATAATAATAATAATACAAATCATAATAATAAAATTTTAATAACATAATAATTAGAATATTAATATTCGTAATCTTTATAATTGTAATAAAAAACACAATAATAATAATAATAATAATATTAAAACATAATATTTTTATTATTATAATTTCTAAGCACTTAAAAAAACATCTCATACAAATCATCTTTCTTTATTTGTTTATTTTCATTCACCGGCCAAAATAATTTATGTACTTATTTTGAACTGACTAACCGCACGATTCACCTACAATAAGATGTGCGGTTGAGAAAACTGCATCCGAACCATGCCACCCAGTACCACCTAGTTATAGGGTTAAGCTGTGCGCTTGTCGCACGACTTTATAAACCACATGCAAGTCGCACGCCATAACTTTGACCCATCCGGGTAACCACGCGGGCAACGCGTAGTTACTTCTAGCAGTGCGGACTGACCACGCAATAGAGAAAGTCATCCAAAACTCAAAATAATGATCAAAACAATAAAAAATAATAATAATAACAAATAGGTCAGGGTGTGATAGGGATACTAAGAATAAAGATGAAAAGCTTCCTAAGGCACCTTGGAACTATTTTCGTAGCTTAATAACTCATTTTTGACTTTAATGGTTTAGTCTAAGGATGCGGCTTAACACTTAAACCCCATAAGAGGTGTTAACAAATGAATAGTTTTTTATAAGAATTAGTGAACATTTCTAATATTCCCCAGATTATTATTGTACCTAGTAGGATATATAATGAACCTTATGACACAATAGATCTATTGTGATGTATGGTGATGGGTTGGGTGAGTAGACCGACCCTTATGACTACTAATAAATAGAGATGGGTCCTGATCCATCTCTTTGTACTATTTCAAGTATATCTTTCCATTTAAGGTATATGAGGTTGTTTATTTTTATGAAATTTATGAGGTGTATGATTGACTCTTGGGATGATTGAAGAACTAATCATTGGAATTATATCTCAATTTTCATAGAGACATTCCGGCACAAGATGAAGCTTGTATGGTCAATCTATGTCAAGAACTAGATGATCAGTGATGGTTTATTTATTTATTTTATATATGTTATTAATTTATTCAAAACTTGGAACATGAACTTATCACTAAATTTTAGGTATGTATGGGACTAAATTGGTGGTTATATATTGTGTTTCATAATAATTCCTTACTCAGGTTGTTATTATACTTTGGTACCCAAGAAACACTCACTTAGTTATATGTATAGGTTGAGAAGGGGCCTGAGTATTTTATGATTAAGGAGAGGAAAATCATATGGAATTTGGAGACTAGGATTTCAAATGGATACAACATATTAGTAAATATTTGGTATATTATTTAATTTTTATTCTTATTATGCGAACACCATAGTGGGAGATTGAGTTTGTATGGATTACTCTCCTTCATAGTTTATTATTTATTAATTCATTAGTTTTTTATTCTCTCTATGTAATATAATGTTATCGGTTCTTTTTTATTTTATTATGATTTTGTACTCTGGTGAAAGATGTATAATCTCACCATGGTACCACCCTAGACCCCCAATGGTAGTCAAAATCCACTGGTGTATTGGGAGAAACATACGAGGTATAGTAGAGGCCCCTAGTCTAGACATTGATTAGTGGAAAGGGGTGGAAGGACATTACAATGTTCTATAAGAGCCTCTTAATTTACACTTTGAGGATACAATAGCTATTTTATATAGTAATGTGTCAAAATATTTAATGGATGTCTAGGTGGTGTGTTATGAACACCTATTATGATAAGAAATATAGGTTACTAGGTGGTTGGGATTTATATTATTTAAACTACATGATTTTCCATTCATGTGATGAACATGATGTTTGAGTTTATTATAGCTTATTACATTATACTTATGGACATAGAGGACCATGCATCTCATGAATCATGATTAGTCATGTAGGATTACCATGACATGTAAGAGATTACCAGAGTGATTTTATCACTTAAGACTGATATTCAACTATTTCAAGCATAAAAAACTAATCACATGAAATTTTTTAATATATTTTCTTGGAGTAATTGTACTCTAATGAATCTCCATATATATATATATATATTATTCTAATGGTAGGTCATTTGGATCTACGGTGAGATACCCGATGACGATGCTAATGATGTTTTCCCATGTGCACATAGTTGCAATGAACCTTGTAGGTCAAAACAAGATTTTTTTTTTAATTATTGAGGATCCTATTAGGGTTCATTGTTATTTGGTTTCGGTTAATTAAATTCTCATTAATAACCTGTATGGTGTTTTACCATATATCATGTATTGACATTCTACATAGTGAAACTGTATTACTGTGAATCACTTGGTACAGATCGTTATAAGTAAATTCTAATTGTTTATGTGTATGGTTGTGTGATTTGTCTAAATACTTAATGGATTAGTCTACTAATGTCAATCCTAGGAGGGAATGATTTCTTTAGCGGTAGGTGGTGATCTTGAAATGTGATGTAGTATGTATGAGGTTCCCTAGAGTGGGTAATTAGAACATGCAATTCTATATTCTTGAAGATAAGATCATGGAAAATATCCATTGAAATTGAAATTATATAAGACTATAAATAGGGGTATAGCATCCCTCCATTTTATCACATAAACGTTCATTACATTATACAAAAAATGAGGATCTTTAAGGTTTAGTGTCTTGGATACCAGGAACTTAAAACACAACAACATAAAACATTCTTCTTAAAAACTTGAAATGCTAATTCATACTTGTTCATCCTAAGTTCATTACTATATCTAATAACCTGGGGACATACATAAAAGGAAAGGGTGAGCAGAAGGCCCAGTAAGGGAAACAAGTGAAACATTTTACATGTGAACTTGAGATACATCAATAAATTCATGATAAATAAATTTATGGCATGAGAAAGAGATCATGAGAAATATCATAATAAAAATAATTTGTTTCAAAACGTGAAGATGTGGATACCACATTTAAATTAGAAAATCATTTCCATATCACCAAGGTCCATCCCCAAGGTGTCATTAATTTTTTTTACCAAGGTTATTCACCAAGGTATCGTTAAAATGGTCATCTCTAGAGATTAAATCTTTACCCAATGAATTGGAGCACTATCAGGGCGCACCATTAATTTTCCTTTATTATCATGTGAGCCACATATATAATCATCAAAAATTTCATAAATAAACCATATATAATAAAATAAATGGGTTTCATTTCATAATCATAACGTTTTAAAAACTGCTTTTAAGACATGATCTTTATGTCCATTTAAACCCACAGAAAAGGAAAGTGGGATTCATGTATATAAATCCCAAAATTAAAATAGAACATTTTGATATATATGTGAATAACCCTATAGAAGAATTATTATTTAGTATTCACTTAATAAAATAAAATAATTTGAGACAAAGAGAGAGACATTTTGAGATGAAAATTCTGCAGCATAACGGCTATGTTACAGGGTTTTAGTAAATGTTGAAAAGAGAGGGGACATGGGTAACCCAATGATAAATGATACATAAAATAGTAGAGGGACAGAATATAAAGGATATATTAACATGGTAATGAAATTTTAAATACGTGCCATATGAAATGAAAAACTTGAATGGAATAAAAAAAATAAGATTTCTCTTATGAAAATTTGGCAGCCTAACGACGTCACTTAAAACATCAAAAAAATGAATTGATGAGATCAAATAGGGTCTATTATAATATGAAAATAAATAGGGAAGTATTATGGATATGTAAGATCATAACCCAATATAATAAAAACGAACTTGAAAGACTTTCCATTAAAATATAACTTGGAAATGAGATGGGTGAAAGAATCCCTTACAAAATTCGGCAGCCTAACGGTGCCACTTAAACATTCTTAAAATGAATTGATGAGAGAATAAGGGGATATCTAATCATATTAAAATAAAAATAAAGTAATTTTAATATAAAATAAAATCCTCCAACATAAGAACATGGAGCATAAAAGAAATAACATAAGAGAGATTACTTGAAAAGAAGGAGAGAGGTAAGATCCCTTACCTTGAAGTGTAACTTTGAAATCGTGAAGGTCGGGACCTTGGGAGGCTTGAGGGAACCATGGGAGGACTCCTTGGGAGGTATAGAGACCCTAAATTCGTTGGGGAGTATTTGGAAATGAAATGAATGAGGGAAATGCTTGTTATTTATAGGAGAATTGAGGGGACAAAACATTAATTGCCAAGGGACACCTCATCGGTGGTATTGGAAAAACCATGGGCTTGCCCATGGTATTTTTTCCCATGGTATTGGAAACTTGGGACACCTAATAAATTATCTTACTCTTCATAAGTCGACCGGAATTATTGCATTATTATTACATCCTTAATAGTGTCATTAAACACCCGAAACTCAAAAACTGTATTTTTACTATTCACCAAAAATTCAACTTTCTCATAAAATTCCAAAAATTTCACCTTAACCAAATATCTATAATCTGATTTCAAAAATGAAGTCCATTTTATGAAAATAATTTTCAAAATATTTTTAATTTAATTTTTAAATAAAAAACTATTCACTAAAAATTCAACTATTTCAGAAAAATCCTAAATATTCACCTTAACCAAATATCAATGCTCTGATTTCAAAAATGAACAACATTTTATAAAAATAATTTTCTAAAAATTTTTAATTTTATTTTTAAACAAAAAACACTACTCACTTGAAAAAACTAATACTCAACCAATAATTTCTGAAACAGTTATTTACCTATTTTATTGAATCACATTACTTAATCAAGGTGCCAAAATTATATTAATACTTTTTTAAGTGAAGTTAATTAATCAATTCGGTCACATTACTAATCATAAGTATAAAATCACTATTCATAAATTATTATTCACCAGAAATTAAGTTGATCTTATTAGACTCTAAATTTTATACTGAAAACAACTATAGAAGCCCATATTTTGACAATCGTTACATATTTTTAATTATTTAAGGTTTACGTTACTATTTTAAAATATCATTTTTCCAAAATTTATCATTAATATACATCCTATATTTATCCGGACACTTGAGATTCAGGAACATCACCACAAGAAGGAATGAAAATTTTTATTTATATCAAAGGATTACATAAAGCAGCTAAGGTATTGTTACATAGCCCCTTATAACCCCAACATATGACCTAAGTGTAAGGTGTTCTAAGGTGAGAGAAGCCAAGGGTGACTCAGCCAACATTGCCCGAGTAATGATTTCTATAAGCTTGAAGTTCTCCCAAAGGTGATTCCATTCCAGCTTCACATGATGAAGTTCGGCTTGGGTTTGGTCCAGAGGAAAGCCCAAAGGTGCTACCTCCTTCCCGAGTTCTGTCACGTGGGCTTTGATCGGCCCGAGACTGCTGGATGGGGAAATCAAATATTTTTTCTATATTAATTGATCACGATCAATTTTATTTATATACAATAATCAAAACATTTAGTTTCCAATGGTCTTATTGACCAATGGGTCATAAAGATTTCGAAACCCAATGGTCTTATTAAAATTATACCTATTTTATTAAATGAAATAGTTTTGTTGAGTATAAAATAAAATAACACACAATGTTAGGAAACAAAATTTATTCAAAATTTCAGGTCGTTACAATCTTCTCCTCTTAAGAAATTTCATCCCTGCAGTTTTAAAATTGGGCTTGGAAATTTCTTTTAATGTCCCACATTGGAAAAAGGGTGAGTAAAACTATTTCTTTAAAATAAATAAAAGGAAGTAC
Source organism: Viscum album (assembly GCA_963277665.1). Classification (NCBI taxonomy): domain Eukaryota; kingdom Viridiplantae; phylum Streptophyta; class Magnoliopsida; order Santalales; family Viscaceae; genus Viscum; species Viscum album. Next base: position 110,660,841 of record OY728139.1, on the reverse strand, counting down.
AAAGGTCACCTGAGTTAACCCATACTTGGATTTCATGTAGGAAAACATGGATATGGAAGAGAAAACAAAGGGTCAAGTTCTGATGGAGAGTGATAGAAAGCATTTTTAGGATAAAATTAACCACAATAAGACCACAAACTTAAGATGTGTTTAACGGTCTTTGATTACCCAGTAGGAAACGTAAACCAACAATGTTTTTTGTTTTACCTTCCTTTTCATAATTTTGAGGAATTCATTTACTACATAGAATAAAAACATAAGGAGATATATTTACCTTCAAGTAGAGTTTCATCCCTTAATAATATCCCACCAAGACTAATCTTTTATCCAAACAATGAGCATTTAAAAAGACTTGGTCTCATCAAAAGTACAAGATTCATCTTCTAGAGAATCATATAATCTACAAAATAATAACTATATTTTTCCCTTGTCTTTAGTCATCAACTAAAACAAAAAAGGTTAGTTCGAGATCATATAATCCCCAAAAAGGATAATCCTTTATGAAAAGAAATATGACTATTAATCTCCAAAATTGAACAAAAGTACCTAAAGTTCCAGAAAGACCATTCAATACACAACCATCCTTAAAATTCTTCAGAATAATCCAAACTAAGATTGGAACCCAAAACTTAGAAGGATTTAATCACATAGTGTTCCCCATTAAATCTTAACATTTATATCCAAATAACATCGACTACTATTAAAGTATCATAGTAAAGTGTAATTAACATATTCATGTATTCTCTATGCTAGGTTAATCATTTCCCAGAAATAACCCAAATTCCCATATGTTCACAAAAAATACATAAATTCTTACAAAAAAATAAACTATTCCTCCTCAATTTAAATCCTGTAGTATTTTACTTCCCTTAGGCATATAGTACTCCAAAAGAGAAAAAATCATCCAAAATAACCTTTAATATTTAATCACCAAATCATTTTCCTATAAAAATGTTATCCATTTTATAAAACATAAGTTTTCAAAATAAACTTGTTCTTGATCCATAAATATAGCATATGCATTATTCAGTCCGAAGGGCATAATAACAAACTCATAATTCCCATATCTTGATTGGAAGGCAGTTTTTGGAATATCATCATTCTTAACCCTCAATTAATGATAACCAAAACGATGATCAATCTTAGATAATAATTGAGTCCCATGAAGTTTGTCAAATAATTCATCAATTCTCGGAAGAGAGTATTTGTTTTTCACTATGATCCCATTCAGTTCTCTATAATCAATGGTTAGAAACATTGATGCATCCTTCTTTTTCACAAAGGGAACTGGTGCTCCCCAAGGAGACACACTTGGTCAGATAAACCCATTCTAAAAAAGATCTTATAGTTTTTTCTTTAATTCATCTAGATCCACATTTTACATCCTATAGGGGTATTTGACATTGGATGAGATCCAGGTACGAGTTCAATGGAGAACTCTACCTCTATTTATGGGGGAGGACTCAGTAACTCCTCAGGAAATATGTCAACGAATTCCTAGATGATGGGGACATTTTCTAAAAGAATAAATGCTTCGTGAGAAACTTATTTCATTTACAAATCTTTTAACTAAAAAGGATTTTATGTCTTAAAACTTCATTCTTAGACAATTAAATTTTTTTCTATAATTCCTTCATAATGATTAATAAAAATCTTGTGATTAACCAAACATATCCCCTAAGAGTTTCATCACCAAGAGTGCAGTATGGCCCGTTTTCATGTACCAGATCCCATTAAATTCTTAATCAATGCAGTGTTTTCAGGTTTTAACCCTATGTATATCTGTGCCAGAGCCACCTCTACCTGCTCGTATCCAGACAAGGATGTATTTTCTTGATAAACCACTTACTCAATACTCACCAAAATACCAAGAAGATTTCATATATTTAAACATTTATGTAGGGTTCTTCCTAAATATTTTATATCTTAATTTCCATAAATATCTAAACTATCCTTTGATACCAACTATAACATCCCACCTTTTTATCACATAAACTTTCATTACATTATTCAAAACTGAGGATCTTTAAGGTTTAATGTCTTGAAAACCAGGAGCATAAAACATTATTATTCAACACTTGAAAGGATTCTTCATACTTATTCATCCTAAGTTCATTACTGCATCTCATAACCTGGCGACATACATCAAAGGAAATGGTGAGCAAAAGGCCGAGTAAGAGAAACAAGGGAAACATTTTACATGTGAACTTGAGATACATCAGTAAAGTCATGATAAATAACTTTAAGGAAAGAGAAAGAGGTCATGAGGCATATCATAATAAAAATAACGTGTTTCATAACATGAATATGTGGCTATAACATTTCACTTAGAAAATCATTTCTGTATCACTAAGGTCCATCCCCATGGTGTCATTTAAAAAAATTACCAAGGTTATTCACCAAGGTATCGTTTAAATGGTTATCTCTAGAGATTAAATATTTACCCAATTCACTCAAGCGCTATCGTGGCACACACTTAATTTTTCTTTATTATCATGTGATCCAAATATATCATCATAAAAAATTTCATAAATAACCCATATATCATAAAATAAATGGGTTTCATTTAATAATCATAACGTTTTAAAAACTGCTTTTAAGACATGATCTTTATGACCCTTTAAAACCACGAAAAAGGAAAGTGGGTTTCATGTATGTAAACCCCAGAATTAAAATAAAACATTTTGATATATATGTGAATAAACCTATAGAATAAGGATAATTGAGTATTCACTTAATAAAATAAAATAATTTGAGACAAAGAGAGAGACATTTTGAGACGAAAATTCTGCAGCATAACAGCTATGTTACAGGGTTTTAGAAAACGTTGAACGGAGAGGGGAAATGGGTCTCCCACTCATAAATGAACCATAAAACAGTATAGGGACAGAATATAAAAGATATATGAACATGGTAATGAAATTTGAAAGACATTCCATATGAAATCAAAAACTTTAAAGGAAGAAAAAAATAAGATTTCTTTTATGAAAATTCTGAAGGCTAACGACGTCACTTAAAACATCAAAAAATGAATTGATGATATCAAATAGGGTCTATAATAATAGGAATATAAAGAGGGATGTATGATGGATATGGGAGATCATACCCCAACATAATAAAAGGAACTTGAAATACTTGACATGAAAATATAACTTGGAAATGAGAAGGGTGAAAGAATCCCTTACAGGAATTTGGCAGCCTAACGACGCCACTTAAACATTCTTAAAATGAATTGATGAGAGTAAGAGGGGGTCTCTCATAATATGAACATAAAAATTACAGTAAGTTGAATATAAAATAACATCCTCCAACATATGAACATGGAGCATAAAATAAATGACATAAACGAGAGTATTTGAAAGAAGGAGAGAGGTAGGATCCCTTACCTTGAAGAGTAACTTTAAAAGCATGATGGTCGGGACCTTGAGAGGATTTAGGGAACCTTGGGAGGACTCGATGGGAGGTAAAGAGACCAAAAATTCTTTGGGGAGGATTTGGAAATGGAATGAATGAGGGAAATGCTTGGTATTTATAGGAGAAGTGAGGGGACAAAGCATTAATTGCCAAGGGACACCTCATCGGTGTTATTGGAAAAATCATGGGATTTCCCATGGTATTTTCCCATGGTATTGGACAATTGGGACACCTAGTAACTTATATTACTATTCATAAGTCGACCAGAATTATTTCATAATTATTACATCTTTAATGATGTCATTAAACACCCAAAACTCAAAAACTGTATTTTCATTATTCACCGAAAATTCAACTTTCTCAAAAAAATCCCAAAATTTCACCTTAACCAAATATCGATGCTCTGATTTCAAAAATGAACTCCATTTTATGAAAATAGTTTTCTAAATATTTTTAATATAATTTTTAAATAAAAATACTATTCATTGAAAATTCAACTGTTTTAGAAAAATCCTAAAAATTCACCGTAACAAAATATTGATGCTCTGATTTCAAAAATGAACTCCATTTTATGAAAATAATTTTATAAATATTTTGAATTTAATTTTTAAATAAAAAACACTATTCACCTGAAAAAAGTAATACTTAAACAATAATTTCTGAAATAGTTATTTACCTATTTTATTGAATCTCATTACTTAATCAAGGTGCCTAAATTATATTAATACTTTCTTAAGTGATGTTACTTAATCCATTTGGTTACATTACTAATCATAAGCATAAAATCACTATTCATAAATTACTATTCACCAAAAATTAAGTTGATCTTATTAGACTCTAAATTTCATACTGAACACAACTGTAGAACACCATTTTTAAAAAATCATTACACATTTCTAAATATTTGAGGTTTAAAGAAATATTTTAGAATATCCTTTTTCCAAAATTTATAAATAATATACATCCTATATTTATCCAGAAACTTGATATTCACAAACTTCACCATAAGAAGAAATGAAAATTTTTATTTATATCAAAGGATTACATAAAGGAACTAAGGTATCATTATAGATCCCCTTATAATCCCAGTATAGGACCTAAGTATAAGGTGTGCTAAGGTGAGAGAATCTGAGGGTGACTCAGCCAACATTGCCCGAGCAGTGATTTCTATAAGATTGAACTTCTTCTGAAGGCGATTCCGTTCCAGCTTCACATGATGATGTTCGGCTTGGGTTTTGTCCAGAGCAAGGCCTAATGGTACTACCTCCTTCTCATGTTCTATCAGATGGGCTTCGATCGGCCCGAGACTATTGGATGGGGCCATCAAATCTTCTTTCTATATTAATTAATCAAGATCACTTGTATTTATATACAATAATCACAACATTTAGTTTCCAGTGGTCTTATTGACCTATGGTCATAAAACATTCAAAACCCAATGGTCATAAAACAGTCAAAACCCAATGGTCTTATTTTAATTATACGTTTTTTATTAAATGAAATAGTTTTGTTGAGTATAAAATAAACTAACACACAAAGTTAGGAAACAAAATTTAATAAAAATTTCAGGTCATTACAGGGGCTCTGTGAAAGAGCATTTTAATCATAGAGAAAATACTCAAAACCTTATTGAGTCAGTGATATGTGGAACATGTGGATAAGATGTGAGAGGGGTTAGATCGAGTCATAGGTATCCACATATATGTAAATAATGTTATAAAAATCTTCTTACTAAATCAAATAATGAGAGGTGATACTAAGGGTATGGTGTGGGCATGGTGATTCCATAGGTCCCCCTTCTAGATGATAAGGAACTTTAGTATTGGTTCTTATAGTATGTGGCTGACAGAGTACATTGTTTTCAAGGTGAGTTTTTAAGGTAAGGACCAATCGGTTACCCAACCATGTTGACTCTAGATTCACATATGGAGCCACATGTAATCATGGGTAGACACTTATAGTTTTTTACGATGTTGGGTGGTATCCAATCTTGGGGTTAATCAATGGTTAAAAAACTATAGTGTAGGGATGAATCCCATGAAACATTGATCATGAAATAACTAATGGAAAAAGTTAAGTACCTGATTTTGAAGATGAGGGACATAGAAACTATTATTACAAGTCATTGTCATGCATGAGTTTCATGATTAGTGATTTATGAATTTGAGCTTATAAATGAAAAGATATTACATCTTATTAGATGAATATTCATTACATAACATAATGATCCATGAAATAATTGTATAGGTATATTATCTTTTGAAACTTGTAAATGTAAATAATTATTTAAAAAATTAACTACATCATCTCTCATATAGTTTTCGATAACTAACACCATTCATAGACAATTCATACTTAAAACCATTCTTCATAATATGAGGAGAGGAATCATTAGAAGGGGTAAGATTAGATTCCCATTAAGGGTAAACAAAGGACATATCAATGATCATATAAGAAAAACATGATCGTAAGGGTAGGATAACATGATCTTATCATTTAAAAACCAGACCCTATATATCAAAAAAAAATATTGAGTCATGGAATAAATCTTGGTAGTCAGTAAGTCCTGATTCATAAAGGAATCAAAGAATATAAGACATGAGGGTATAACATTGGAATAAGACATGAAATTTTTGAATAAATATAATAATATAAAATCTTTCCTTTAGTATTCAATTCTTATCACCAATACTATCTTAGTGGGTTGGTTTTACACCCCAAACCATCATAGTTGTCAAGGTACACTCCAAACTCTATCATAGTAGATGGATTCCCAAAATTAGGTTTACTCTCCATTCTAGTCTTATTTATCTCATGAAATATCCATATTTATCCAAATAATTTATATAATTTTAGGCTCACTCATCATAAAATGGAAATAATTCATATATAATCAAGTAGATTATAAAACATTGACCACATCATATTCCACGAAAAGAAAACCGGTTTCATAAAAATTCCCGTATAGAATATCCCATGGAAATGATATAAGTTTAATAAAACTTTCATCAAATCACAACCTATGTAAAAAAAATAGGTTTCATAAAAATTTCATCATAGCACAACTGATGGAAAATAAATGGGTTCCATAAACATTTTATCAATTCATAATTTCATAATCCATGAAAAAGTTATGAGTTTTATAAAACTCATGTCATAATAATCATGAATCATTTAGAGAAGGAATAAGGATGGAATCCTTGGATCATATCCCTAGTGAAGCATAAGGGAAATCAATGGTTGTTGTCTTTGATTAATATAAATATCATTACAATATCATTAAATTATTCTTGAAGAAAATACACTTTCCACTTTGAAAAAGAAATTTCAAAAAATAAAAATCCGAAAAATATTGTGAAAATAATTTTCTTTGAAAATAGGATTAGAAAATTATAATTATATATTTATAGTATTGAGCGATGATAATTTGTTTTGTTCCATATAAGTTAAAAGAAAACGTTTCTTTCATAGTTTTGTAAAATGATCAAGTTAACTAATTCAGAAAAAGATAAGAATAATCCCTTTTAAAGATTTTTCAAGAAATAAATCATGGTTGAAAATTAATTTAAATAATAATTGCAGAATAGTAAAAATATTCATGAAAATATTTTAAAACGCATGAATATTAGAGAAAAAGTTTTTTCAATTGAAGAGAGAAAGAAAGTAAGTTTTCTTTAAAAAATTTCATTCTATCTCTTGAGTACTTAAAGTGGGGAGAATTAAATGAAATCATGTATTCTCAATAAATAACAAAAATGTAATAAAATTTATGAGTTATAATTATTTAGATCATAATATTTCATCATCCTAAACATAATCATAAACAATCCTGATAAACAATGAGATTGTAACAAAAAACCCACACTGATTTAGTAACTTCTGAATCATAGAACCCACAAAAGAATAATTTAAAGTAATAGTTTAAATTTAACACCCCATTAATTTGTTTTATAATTTTAAAAACAATAAGTTATAAAAATAATAATTTAAAAATTGATTGTTTTAATTAATAATAATTCTTATAAAAAATTATATTTCTAATCTATAGCTTTTAAATTAATTTTAAATAAATTTTCTAAAAAAATTCTTTTTTATAGTATTATTTTGTGTAAAATAATATTTTAATATGAATATATGAATTTGATTATGTTTTATTAAATATTTTAAGAATAATGTATATATTGACTATTATAATTATTTTTATAAATACAAAATTGTGTTACTAATATGTTCACTATTAATATAAAACCCCTAGATTTTATGGTATATATATTTATAAATATTTATAATTCATTATATAGCTTATATGAATAAAATAATGAGTCTGTGTAAAACATAACTTTTTTATAGTTATAAAAGGTGTTCCCATTATATACTCATTCTAGAAATAAAATGGTCTGGGGACTTGACGCAGCAACCAGTGCCCCGCACCCCACCCCCCACCACCCTAGCCACCTACGAAGGTGGGGGGGTGTAAATTGTTTTTTTATTTATAACCTAGGTGTTAAATTAAATTCTTCCACTTTTGTGATTTTAATTTCAAAAAATGGACACACACGGTTGCGATTAGTAAGATATTTAGAGAATGATAGAATCAACTGAATTTTTGGTGAATATTAAATTACCATTGTGAATAGTAATTCTACCCTTGTGAATGGTAATGTTTCTCTTATGAATACTAATATGACCCTTATTAATATTAACCTCTCCCATTATAGTAAAAATAAAATTTAATCTCTTTATAAATGTGTTAAAATATTTTAAAAATTAATAATTAAGGGTTGGTATTTTTTTGGGTAAAAAAAATTTAATTACAATTTTTAATTAATAAATTTATCAAAAGAAAATTCAATTTAATAAAATGTATTCCTAAACCAATATTTTTTTCACCGTGATTTTATGATAAATTTATCAGACCTTTTGTAATCATTCAGAGTTTTTTACAATTATTTTTAAATTTAAAATCTGTATTTTCCATGTAAATAAGGATTTTATTTAAAAAATAAATTTCACATATTGAATAAATTATTTTGATAAAATGGATCATATTTTTTAATTATACACATTAGAAATTGGTTATAGTGAATTTTTAGGATTTTTCTATAATTCTTGAATTTTTAATGATTAGTAAAATACGATAATTTATGATAAATACTAAGTATATGATTTATTGATTCATGGGTGATGCATGGATGATGTAAGACCACTTTATTCGAACTCACATGAAATTATTAAAAAAAATCACAATAATCAAAACTATTTATTTTCTTAGGAAGAATGATAATATAATGAATAAAATATTCAAAAATCATACTTATCCTCCACTATAAAAACCACCCACCACTCCCTATTCTCCTCACTCATCTAAGACATGATTCTTGTCAGTGTTTTACCCAAATACTCTTCCATAATCTCTACCAACATCTAGGAGCTCTTGGCCCTTCCAAAAGGCCAAAACCCCCTCCCTTAAGGAGGTTCTCAAGGAGGATATTTCAAGAGGTAAACGATCTTCCTTTTCAATTAATTTCATTTTTAATTTACATTATTTACTAATATTATCCTCATATCATTTGTCCAAATGATAATAATAAACCATTTATCATTTTTATATTGTAATTATATCATGTTTATGGAATATATTTCCTCAAACTACTATCTCCCTCTCCGTCTCTCTCTCTCTCTCTCATTTATTTTAAATAAGAAATTGTTATTCAAGAGGTGTGGATTTACAACCTTTGCAGACGAAAAACTTTTTTTCTACATTTTACTCTTAAAGGATGGTCGTGATACCATTTTATGTCTACAAAATATTATAATATACTCATTATAACATATTTATTGTTCTAGAAACCATATATATACATAATACTAATTCATATGACAAAACTAGTTCATAATAATTGAAATGCTACAAAAAATTATCTAAATGGATGTCATTAATGTTTCATCTAATAACTCATCATAATACCATATAACCAAATTAATTATATAACCATTTAATCTTTTTCATGTTTACCAATAACATTTAATTCCAGTTCTCGATAATTATAACCAATTTACATGAACACCATTACATATAATCAAGTAAACCAATCATCAAAATCAAGTAAATTAACACTCCAGAATGACATAATTCAATTTTATAAATTATCAAAAGGATATAAATAATCATAATAAAATTATAATAAACTACATAAATTTATAATAGGTTATGAATTAAATTATTAACGAGCCTAATGTCATATTACAGGACATTAAGGTTAAGTGTAGAACACATTCAGACATAAGGTAAGGGTATTCTAATATCACATCAATTTTTGTGAGATACTCCTCATTCACAACTATTTATTGTGTATGGTGTATTTATACTATCCATTTATATATCATATCATGAATATATTTATTTTAATTAAATTAAATTAATCATTTCATGATTAATAATTTTGGGGCATATAATTTAATTGATTACAAAGTAGTAAGGAATTCTACCTAAACCCCCATTTTTCCTTCGGGATAATATTTCTCTTCCTTTAGAAAAATTAAATGCCTAATTATTTTTTGTATATGTATTCTAAATTATATTTATATGTTCCAAACTCATATATCTATATCATATCATCCTTATTTTATGGGGATATTCATGTTCTAAAATGGTTACCTACTAAATTCTTCTCGATAAACAAGCCCGATTCAACGGAACTTCTCGAATTCCTACACATTATCACGTGTTCTATTTAATATATTTTAATCAATAATTATTTTTATAAAATATAAAATTTTATCTTAAAAAAATATCTTGGTTCATTTTTTGTTTATGAAAAGAAACATGCCTTTCCATTTTAAAATCTCTTCCTTAAATCACACTAAAATGTTTTATTTATAAAGCTTCTTAAAAACTATTGTTACATTATTTTACTTTTAGTGGGACATAATTTATAACTAAATTATGATTTCAGTTTCCTTACCTTTTATTTCCATGGATATACATCTCTAAAATATGATTTTATGACAAATACAAATGGTTTTGTAAAATAACTCTTGTTTCCAATGTAAAATGGTTTTCTCATCTCATATTTAATTCTATGATATTTATGACTTGTTCACCAATTATTAAGTTCATGTGGTGTATGTAAATCCCATTGAAATATAAAATCATGATTCTTATTATTCTTGTGATATTATATAGAATTAGTAATTAAATGTTTCAAACTGGTTGAGGCGGGTCAAGACTTCAGAGAATGCATGTCTGATTGTTTTACTAGAGGAGGAGGAGGAGGTTGAGGTTACATTTTATTCTATGCTGCATGACAACGCCCTAGGGCTGGATGGTTTTTCAGTTTCTTTATATGTTGCTTCTTGGGGAATTTTCTTCCCCTAAGTGGTTGAGGCAGTCTGAGACTTCTTTTATGGTGGCACTCTGAAAATGAGCGTTTATTCCTCAAGGGTGGTGCTTATTCCAAAGATGAAAGATCCCAATAATCTCATCCATTATTAGATGATTTTCCTTTTTAATGTTTCCTATAAGATATTAGCTTTATCATTGCAAGGATGATGAGATGGATCATTCCAAGGCTTGTATCGAGGGAGCAACATGAGTTTATTAATGGTCAGAGCATTTAAGGGGCAATAGGTATAGAAAGTGACCTTGTTCTTGAAATTAATAAAAGATAGGTGGGTTAAAATTTTATTTTACAAGTGCATACTAATAAGGCGTATGACATGTTGGAGTGGGGATTTATTATTTGTGAGGTGAATAGACTTGGATTATAAGATTGGATTTGAAGCTTGTGTTTTAGGTGTTATTCTTCACTATGGCTATCTATAACTCTTATGGGAAGGTGATTTGGCTTCTTTAAGTCGGTTCATGGTGTTCTCCAGGGAGACCCTCTTCCTCTAAGAATTATAATCTTGTCCCATGATGCTTTGTTTCATAATCTTTATAGAGGTTTTTAGGATGGTAGAGTGGTTCCAAAACACTGCATGGGTGGTTTACAAGGTATCTCACACTTAATGTTCACAAATGATATTTTGATTTTTATGAATTGAAGGCATAGGTCCTTATGCAACCTCATAGAGATCATGTATACCAATGACCGCATAAGTCGTCAGGGTGTTATCTCAAGGAAGTCCCATGTTTTTATCTTCAACAAGTGTCCCTCAAGGTGGTGTAAGGGAATTCATGAAACACTAGGTTGTTAATAGAGACAGTTACCACTGATTTACCTGGGTGTTCCACTTTCTAACAGCCATATCAAGAAGCAGTTCTTTGGGGATATTATCAAACATCGTCTTGGAAGAATATTCAATTTTAAAAGCAAGCTCTTATCATTTGGAGGGTTGGTTACCTTGATAAACAGCGTACATACATCCATTCTGAAGCATGTATTTTGTATTATCGAGCCTCCAAGAAGGGTTTTCGGGAGAATGGAGAAATTTTTTAATGCATTATTTTTGGATGATAACCAAATGGGGAATTTGAACTGGGATTCGTGGTCTCGCTTGGAAAGGCCTGTGGAGGAAGGGAGAGTGGGGCAGTATGATCTGAATGAATCCTTGCAAGGAATACAAGGGAAGCTAGCCTGGGAAATTACTATCGAGGATTATCTTTATTAATCCTTCTCTAAGGAGTGGTATGGTGATGCGTATGTGAATGGAACCCATGGAACTTAGTTATAACATCTAGGGTGGTGCATTTTATCTCACATTGAGGTTCTTCATGGCTTAGCTCAGTGGATTTTTGGGAAAGTTGAGGTCAATTTCTAGAACATTAACAGGGTGGGTGAGAGGCTGGGATTTCCATGCCTTCCTTTTATAGAGATTTCTTTTTCCAAGGCTAGAAGTCCACAAAAATTTATTTTTTCAGTTCTTAATAATGATCAGATGAAGGTGTTTTAGGGGATTATTCAGAGCGATGAACTACATTGTTGATTGTACATGGGATCATGTTTGGGTAGGTTTGTTTCTTGAGACTACAGGAGGATAGTACATGTAGAAAATGCCCATGATGAGTGGTCAAAAAAGGATTGTTGTAGTGAAATCCCTACAAAGATGAATTTCCTCATGTGGCATATTAGGAACAAGGCATTGCTGACATATGAGATCCTCCAAAGGAAGGGAATAAAACTGACTTCTCATTGTTTTTGTTTTGAGAATCTGAGGATTGAGTTATATTTGCACATATATTTTTAGATTAGCTGGGAAAAATTTAATTGATCCATCTTCTATCCACATAAATGCATCGATAGTGAAAAACATGAAATTAATGGATTGTTATCTTCTTGGTTTCATGTATTAGAAAGTAGGGGTATGTAATGAAAAATGAGGTTCAATATTCTCTCATCCATCTATTGGACTATATGGGACAGTTGAAATTAGGCTCGACTGGGTACTCACCATTCGATTTTTTTCCTTCAGATGAGGATTAGGATTCTAATAGTTTAGTTGGGTTCTCTCTGGAAGGGGGCAGTTTTTATCAACCATGTGTAACCTTATCAACAGGACCACATTTGTAGGGTAGGTGAGTAGGACTGTGGATTGGCTGGCAACCAGCTCTCAGTGGATTGAAACAGAACATTGACAGATCCTTAATGGATGGGTTGATGAGAGGTGGGGGAGGGGTCCTTCAGGATTCAAAGGGTTTAGTAATTTTAGGGTTCAGTGCTTATTATGTACCAAGATGTTCATTTGGGGAGGAGACACATGCGCTTGTTTCTGGATTGCTGATCTACAGGAGGTGGGGTTTCCGCATTTTAGAAGTTTAATTAGATTAAAAAATTATTGTTAGGTCTATCTAGGGGAATTTTCTGGCTCTAATGTATTTAGTCTATTAAGTATGAATATTAATTGTGGAGAGAAATCATAGGAAAATTACTCATTATAGCTAGAGGGAGGATAACATTGCAGCAGTCTCCCTTTCTCACTTGGGAAGACTGGGAGAGGAGCTTATTGTTTATGATAGTCTGGGTTCTCTTCCATTGGAGTGTAAGGATTTTATATAAAGGGATTACATTGGTCTCCATCATTTTTACCCCTTTTGGGGTATTCGTGTTGTTGTATCTTCTTTATACAGAGGCACCTTCATTAATAAAAATTGATTTTTAGTCAAGAGTTTATCAATGATTTTATTAGATTATTTTCATCTTTTATTATGATTCAGATATTTCAAAGTGGTATGGGACACTTTAACATAAATATATCATTTATTAGACATAGGAGTAATGAATTGGACTTACCATGTGATAGGTGGGGCCCTATATCGCCCCTTGATGTATCATAAATTCTCATGAGACAAAACAGAATTGGATTTTGGTCGAGGACTTACCCTATAATTTTTAAAAGTCTTTGACAACTACTCTACAATAGTTTTATGATGACCGAAATATGAATTTCCTCATTATTTTATTAGTAATTTATAAATAATGTTATTATTTGATTAGTAGAATATACATGCTAATGTTTCATGTGGTCAATTATATGGTTTTGTTTACTCATCTTTCACTCCTACCACATTATTATCAAGTGCCTTTTTAAAGGCATGTGTTTTCATTTATTCACCATGCCAAATGTTTATGTTTATGATAAATTATATTGTATTACATACCCTTACTGAGAATCTGAGCTCACCCCCTTTCTTAGGTTTACTTTTCCCAGGTGATGAAGAAATAATCTTTGAATATGCTTTTAAGGATGCCGTTTATTTCATATTGTAGCATATTTTTTTTTCAATTCCAAAATGTATTATGGGTGTCATGAATGTAATCTAGCCTTCCAAGATTCCTAAATTGATCAGTAATTTGGGATTTGATTCCTTGTAATCATGCTAATGTAATAAAATAATTCATCATCTTTGGGCATCTAGGTTCAGGGAGTTATAGTTGGTTTCAAAGATAGTTTAGCAATAACCGTGGAAACTAGATTTAGAAAACATTGATTAGAGAATGTAACCCGAGGATAGAAATTTAGGATAATCATAGAATAACTTACAAGAATTTGGTTAATGTATATATTATGGGGATCTTCATAGCAATATATCCCTCTCTAGACACTACAAGTGGATGTGGTTCTGGCATAGATGTACTTTGGAGTAACAACTCTGACAAGGTGTTCCAATCCTAACTCGGGGTAACCTAGTACACGAAAACGGGCCTTACTACTCCCCTAGTTTGACACTCCCTAGAGATATTCATAGGATAGTTCATATTTTCATTACAAACCATAATGAAGGATTTAAATGTAAATCTATCCTCAAAGAATCTATTTTTTATGATTATGGGATTAGCTATGTATACATATTTCAATTTAAGTTAAGTATATAAATAATATTGGGATTATATATTGAATTTCATAATGTTATGATCTAATCTAGTTTATGAAATTGTTTAGAGATGGAACCTACCTGAAATAATTGGAACCACATCAATGCACACAATCCAAAGAGTAAAAATGATCATTTCATTGATGGGTTTAAGCTAGTATTTCGAAGGGAATTAGTATTTCAAACATTCTCATCATATGAGGAGATAGTATCATGTCCAAACAATAAGGATAAAGAGATTTCTAAGTGTTATGGATTTAGAAGGAAGAAGGAGAAGTAGGGGACAACTGGGGAAAAGACAAATAACATGAATAAGGGAAAGAAATATCTTCCCACATGTGATAATTGTTGAAAGAAATACCTTGTTATATGATTAAGAAAAAAAGGAATTTACATTAAGTGTGGAGAAAAATTCCATCATGCTCAAAATTTTAAAAGAAGGAAATAAGTTTATAATATTCAACACTTAAACTACAAGGATATAGGTAAATACACAAATAAATTTCCTATGTATGAAGGAAATGTAGCTTCTAAAAAGTAAAGGGATCTTGGTAAAGCTTATGATGTTGTTATGGTCAAAGTAGTATAATTAATGTATTTGTGTTTTTTGGATTCAAGAAATATGTTAGGATATTCTTGTTATAAAAATTATGAGATACGTAAGGTTTCTACTACATTATTTTTTCATTAAGGATTTAATAATATCTGATGGTACCAAGTAAAAGTTAATCCGTGGAAAGTTAATATCATGGGAGAGTATATGGTTGATGGAAAGATAACCCTTATTATGTTCATGATACTAAGATAATGTTTTCAGAATAAAGGGATTATTATTTTGGATAATGTAAATTGGATAACACTTACAATCTGGGATATAAATAATGGAATGTTGACAAATTCGTAGAGTCTACAACATTTTTGATATAATAAATTTATCCAAATTCATATGTTTTACATAAGGAATAAGGAATCATGAACATATTCAATAAGGCTTTATTTTAATTCATGTTTTTAACATGATTCAAGAGAATAATAGGAGAATGTAATCACGTGTTTGTATGTAGCGTCAATTCATGTTGTTTAATAAGTTCATAATGGAAAATAAGTAACCCTCATTATAAATTGTTGGGTCATTATATTTATTAAAAGTTAACCATTTATGGAATGTTTGATTTTATCTTTAGATATGGTTTTAGAAATTATTTTACCCTTTGATACAACTTGTGCTATGAAATGAAGTTGGAAAAGTTAAAGGCACAACCAAAGGGTAAGATTGTGTATCAAGTACTTATATTTCCTTACGTTATTGAGTGAAATAATTTTCAACTTTTATGAAAAGGATCTTGAAAAAAATGTATTCCTACTACCTTCATTTCTAATGAATCATATGGTCTTTTATATCAGTGCAGATTTATGGATTTGTTAACCTCCCCCTAACCATGTCCTCTATCACTCTCAATTAGAACATGATAGTTATATTATTCTTCAATGTCCATATTTTCACTTTATACTAATGTATCATATTAGAATGAGTAGTTTTGTGATAACCTATGAATTTTATTTCCACTCCTATTAAGAAGATGATTTATACACATTATTCTTGATGTGGGTTTCCTATAAGAAAATTTTCAAATATCAACCTTTAACTTTTGAAGTGCAATTTTGAACTGCGAGGATATAATTCTTTTAAGGGGGAATAATGTAACACCATAGTAATTTGTTTTATAATTTAAAATACATCAACTTATGAAAAATAATAATTTTAAAATTAATTGTTTTAATTACTAATAATACTTATAAATAATTATATTTCAAATTTATAGATTTCAATTTAATTTTAAATTAATGATCTAAAAAATACTATTTTACAGTATTAATGTATGTAAAATATTTTTTTAATATGAATATATGTATTTTATTATTTTCTTAAATATTTTAATAATAATGTATAAATTGACTATTAAATTATTTTTATAAATTCTAGATTGTGTTACGAATATATTCACTTTTAATATGAGACCCCTAAATTTTATGGTATGTTTCTTCATAAATAATTTCAATTCATTAAATAGATTATGTGAACAAAACACTGAGTTTCTATGAAACAACACTTTGTCATGGTTATAACCTACCCGTTAAACTTAATGTTTTCATTATGTGATTTGAATTTCGAAAAATAGACATACACAATTGTGATCAGTAAGATATGTATAGTCTTCTAGAATCATCTTATTTTTTTTGTGAATAGTAACTTACCCTTATGAATAGTAATTTTACCCTTATGAATAATAATGTTACTCTTATGAATAGTCATATGACGCCTATGAATAGTAACCTTTCCTATGATAGTATAAATAAAATTTAGGCACCTTATAAATGAACAAGAATATTTTAAAAATTCATAATTAAGTGTTGGTATTTTTGTGAGTAATAAGTATTTAATTAATTTTTTTTTAATAATTTTATTTAAAAGAAAAATCACTTTAAAAAAATTTTTTCCTAAACCAATATTTTTTTCTATGATTTTAGGATAATTTTATGATACCTTTTTTAATCTTTCAAAGTGTTGTAAAATTAGTTTTAAATTTAAAATCTGTATTTATCATGTAAATAATGATTTTATTTAAAAATTAAATTTCACATATTTATAAAATTATTTTCATAAAATGGAGTCCATTTTTTAGTTCTGCACATCAAAAAATGGTTATGGTAAACTTTTGGTATTTTTATAAAATAATGGAATTTTTGGTGAATAGTAAAATATGATAATTTATGGTAAATGCTAAATACATGATTTATTGAGTCATGTGTGATGTATGGATGATTTAAGAACACTTAATTAGAACTCACATGCACATATAACTATTTTTGTTCATAAGAATCAATAATAATGCTTTTCTTATGAAAAATAATAATATAATGAATAAGATATTAAAAAAGCACCCCTCTCCTCCACTATAAAAACCAACCCTCAATCCCTCTTCTCCCCACTCTTATAAGCCTTGAAGATTCTAAAAGTTCTACCAAAATACACTTCCCTATTCTATCCCCAAATCTAGGAGCTATTGGTCTTTCCAAAATTCCAAAACCCCTTCCTTTAAAGAGGTCCTCAAGGATGATATTTCAAGAGGTAAACCCTCTTCCTTTTCTTTTAATTTCATTTTTAATTTACTTTATTTTATTATCTTTTCCTCAACACATCTATCCAAATGATATTTATAACTCTAGTATCATCTATATACTACAATGAAATCATTTTAATGGAATAAATTTTGTAACGCCCCGACCCCAGAAGCCCGAAGCCAATGCATTATTTTAAAACATTAGCATAATTACAAGGAATCAAGTCCCAAAGGACAGATCAATTTAGTAGTCTTGGAAAATATATTAAATACATCAAGGTTACATTACACATTAATACATAAAACACAACATAAATAATTCATTGAGAACACCATTTTTACCCTAGATTAACCCTACATATCCAACATAATACACTTCTTGGAATCCAAGGAAAACAAAACATAAGAAAGGGGTGACCTCAGATGCTCAGTAAGGGAAAATAATTTAGTGGAAACTATAAAAATTTAAGGAAATATGTGTAATAAAAAAATATCCCTTTAAACAGAAACTTGAAAATAATATGGAGAAATTAAATCAAATATTACCATATAAACATGCACATGGATATTATACTAGTTGAATAATAACATGTAATAATTAATTTCATAATGAGGGGATGCCTAACGCCGGACATCATTACCATATAGTCAATGCCTTGTGAAAAGACTACAAATATTTTTTTTCAAGGCCTTGTTCCAAGACACTAGTTTGTCTCATGAGACCTATCGATGCATTGAGGTGCTATAGTGGGCCGCACCCGTCCCATACTAAGTCCACTACATTCCTCATATGAAAATGTTGAAACATAACATAAACATTCATATTAAAACTAGCATCTGAAATGTGAATACTTAAACCATAAAACATAAATGGTATAAAATAGAACCTCCATAGTCAAACATATCATAACTCATTCTATATAATAAGGAAGATTGTATTATAATAAATCAACCTTAATTAATAATAATATCCAGTAAATAATGTTAACATAGTTGAAATTGATCAGTAAATCTTTTTGAGAGATATATCACTTTTGTGAAATCATTTAAAAGTCACAAACTTATTAAGGAATTCATTGAAAGGATATTTTTTAATCAAAGTGTCCCATTCGACTTTGAATTTTTTGAAATGAATTAATATTTTAAAACAATCATGTTTATATAAATAAATCCTTAAAACCATTATGAAAACATGGAAATTAATGAGAAAGATTTAAAAGAATAAATATTTAAAACATTTAAAATGATGTTTTAGTTAAAGAATACTTTAAAATAACCATTTTTAAATTCCATTTACGAAATATGGACATGGATAATAAATATGTCCCAGAAAATACTTACACATAAACAATCCCAGATAATAATGTGATTTAGTTATTAACCCTTACCTTGAACTTTCCTTTGGTTGATGGTATGTTTAACCTCTTTTATGAATACCATAGTATGTTATTAAATTATAACATAACCATATTTATATTTATTATATCATACATTATTTTTTTATTACTTTATACTACCTATTTAATAATGATTTCCATGTTAAATTAACATTTCGGGTAATAATCGCTTTCTTTATCGTACGTGTTTTAACTTGTTATTCTTGATCGTATCATTTAGATAATGATTTAAATACTTATAGAATATAAAATATGATTTATATATAATATATATTTAGAATATAAATATGTATAATAGATTTATATATGAAATGGAAAACACCGTTTATGGAGACGGTAGGCCGTACGTACGCATAAACGTTGTTTCTGTTTTTATATCGTATTGAACAGAAGTATGTGAATAAGATATTTTTAAGTAAATAAATATATATATACCTATAGTAGAATTATTATGTCATATAAAAAATACATTTTAATAATATATATTTTTATAATCATCGTTGAATGGTGAACCTGGAAATGAATCTCATTGCGTCCTGGAGACGATAAGTCGTATGTACACACGAGCGACGATATCATTTCCTTAATGATTAAAAGGTGTGGAATTGGATGGTATATTAATTGAATATAGAAATTATAATGTTATTTTCATTATTTATATACATATTACTAATCATTATATCAATCCAAATAACATAGTATTGAATAAAAAATTACACCACGACGTGGAGACGGTAAACCGTACGCATGCACGCATGGTGACATTATCATTCATAGGATGGATAGAATAATGATTTTGGATATACCATATTTATAATAACATCAAATTATGTATAAGGTACTAGATTTATTATTTTGGTATGTAAATAACAAAGAAAGATGACGTTAAATAAGAAAAGAACTTTGAAATAGGGGATAAAATAATTTCCTCTTCTTTGGGTGTTTCCCTTTAATTTGAACAAAAGGCTCCTTAGGTTTGCTTTCTACTCAAGGTAAGGCCTCAAGGATTAAGTGAGGGATGTTGGGAGGAAATTTGGGCAGGGGTTGGCCGAGAGAAATGACTTTTAAGGTGAGATTTTGAGAGAAGGGGAAGTGACCTTTTATAAGAGAGGTGAGGGTCAGTTTAGGAAAAGTTTAAAATATTATTTTATTATAAAATCATTTTCGATTTCTAATGAATTGAATTGATTTATATCGAAGATAAGGTGGGGATGGGTCGAAATCCTCTCAACCAATAGGTTTTATACAAGTTTAGGTATCCATATTAACCCTATATGTTTTATTTAATTTTAAGTTAAATAGTTTAACTTTTACCATGTATTCTTGTATTATTATAATAAATGGTTAATAAACTTACTATAAAATGCCAAGAGAACCCCAAGTGGTTAATTATTGATATATCTAACATTATCTATGTAATTTGTCCGAATATTATATTTTATGAAATATTATATCAATTAATAATATAGTATTTTTTTAAAACTCATTTATGTCAATTTTGACACTATTTGGTATGTTGTTTTTGTTAAAGTCATAAAAAATTTATCACTTCAAAAAAATTATTTAATCAACCCTAAAATGTCATATTAACCTAGAAAATTCTTGGATGGCTTAAAAAGCCTCAATTTATATTTATTGTTATATTTATAATATCAATTATTTTAATCCTTAATTGATAAAGTAATCACTGCATCATTATTATGTCATAAATAAATTTAATTATTTAATCACTAAAAATTATAAATAAAATTCCATTATGTAGAAAATATTTTTATATTTATAATTAATATTTATAGTCAAATTCATCTTATATATAACCCTATATTAAAAATGGTTTAGTTATTAAACATTGAATTTAAAACTTTTATCTCTTATTTAAATAAAATAATAATAAATGTCCCAATCTAATCCATGTGGACCAAAAGGATCATATTTTATTCCTAAGGTTGTTTTTGGTCGAGAAACACTTATCCAATAGAATTAAGACATGTGTTAGGGTAATTATAATATTATTTTTACCTTTAATTACCCTATTTACTTTTAACCGTGGTAAATAAAAGTGAAAAGTTACTATTCAACCAAAATTATTTTCATCTTATTAAACCAAAATTTACATACTGATTTTAACCGTGTCTCTTGGATTATTGAAATTTAATTCTTAGAAGAGGTAAAATTATGTTTTATGCAAATTTGCAAATGTGCCTAGAAAGTGGGTAAAAGACGTTAAAAAGTTCAACAAACTTTTATACATCTAATTTTATAAGAAAATGACTCCAATGAATTAAATTTAACTTATATAGGTATTATATATCTATTTTACTTAAAATAAATGTATATAAAATAAATAATTATTTAAATAAAAAGTCGGTTTTAAACAATAACACAATGTTTTTCACTATTCATCAAAAATTGAAGGTTTTTAGAAAAATACCAAAATTTCAACCTAAGATAATTTTGATATTATGAATACAAAAAAGAATTATATTTTACCAAATTAAAAACATAAAATTTTCCTTAATTAATTTAAAATTAAGTCCCATTTTCAAAACCAAAAAGCGGGGTTTTAAAAGTAAAAACTATAAAAATATTGACTTGTATATATGTCAAATTTAAATGTGACATTACTTATAATGACATAAATTGTATTAAATGATAAAAATTTAATCTAATTATAATTCCAAAACATTAAAATGAATAATTTAACACTATAGATTATTTCGATTAAAAAAGTTGCTTTCAATTAGAATTTAGTATTTTTCACTATTCCTCAAAATAAGAAAGTTATCAGAAAAGAACAAAAAATTTATCCCAATTAAATATTTATGTACCACTTCTAATTAATAATTTAATTTAATTAAATTTAAAATATAAAAGTGTCAAATATTGGTTTTAAAAAGGGTTCACCATTAAAAGGCTGTAAAAATTCATTTTTTGAAAAATACTTCTTTTATCTGAAAAAATGAATTTGTTCTTATATTATGTCTAAGAAAAACATAATATGGATTCTAAAATTATATAGAGTATATAAAATTCAAAATTTAGTTAACACTATTCATAACTGCCTTTTGAACTGCTAGTTTGGTAAGTCGTGGTGCGCTCGAACTCGGTGTTGCATGTAGCGCATGTTATTGAATTAATTTGAAGAGATAACATACTATAAAATCTTGGGGTTTTACATATTTCTTCAAAATACCCTCTCTCTATCTCTCTATATTTTCTTTTAAAAACGAAATCGTTGTCTGGGAGGTGCCAATTTACAACCTTCATGGATGATGAACTTTCATTCCACAATTTCTTCTTCAAGGATGGTCATAATACCCTTATTATGGTTATATAATACTATAATATGTGTATTATAACAAATTTAATGTTTTGGAACTATTATATATACCTAATACTAATATATACGACAAAACTAGTTCGTAATAATTGAAATACCACCAAAATAATTTAAATGATTGTCATCGATATTTCATCTAATAACTCATCCTCATACCATATAACCAAATTAATTATATAAGCATTTAAAATTATGTATTTTCATAAATAACATGTAATTATAATTCTATATAATTATACCCATTTAACCTGAACACCATTATATATAATAAAGTGAACTGATCATGAAAATCAACTAAACGAACACTCTAGAACAATAGAATTCAGTCTTATAACTTATCAAAAGGATGTAAATTAACTTAATAAAATTATAATAAACAATATAAATTACTAATAGTTTCTTTACTAAATTATTAATGAGTCTAATTTTGTATTCCAGGACCTTAAGATCAAGTGAAGAACACATTCATACATAAGGTAAGGGTTTTCTCATCTCACTCCCCTTTTTGTGAGATACTCCTCATTCACCAATATTCATTGTGCATGTTATATTTATACTTCCCATTGATTCATCATATCATGAATATATTTATTTTAGTGCTATTAAATTCATCATTTGATGATTATTAATTTTGGGGAATATAATTCAATTGATTACAAATTGGTAAAGAATTCTACCTAAACCCCCATTTTCCTCCAGGTTACTATTTATCAACCATTAGTCAAATGTAATGATTCATTATTTTTGAATCTACATTATAAATTATTTTTATATTTTCCAAAATAATATATCTAGATCATATAAAGTTTATTTGATGGGGATATTCTTGTTTTAAAATGGATTCCTTCTCAATTCTTCCAAATAAACAAGCATGATTGAAGGGAACTTCTCAAATTATTACTCATTCTAATGTTCTCTATGTAATCTATTTTAAGCCATAATTATTTTTATAAAATAAAAAATTTTATCATGAAAAACTATCTTGGTTCATTTATGGTTTATGAAAAAAACAACTCTTTATATTTTAAAATATCTTCCTTAAACGACACTAAAATGTTTTATTTCAAAAGCTTATTAAACTCTTTTTACATGATTTCACTTCAGTGGGACATCATTTATTCCTAAAATATAATTTAAATTTCTGTATATTTTTTTCATAGATATAATGTTTCAAAATATGGTTTTATGACAAATAAAAATGGTTTTCCAAAAGAACTATTCTTTCAAAAGAAAAATGGGTTTTTCTCATCTCACTTTTAGTACAATGAGATTTACGACTTGTTCATCACTTATTCCTTGAATGTGGTGTATATAATTCCATTTTATATATCAAATCAAGAGTCTTATTATTCTTATGATATTATATGAAATTATGAATTAAAATTTTCCAAGTGGTATGGGACACTTTGGAATGTTTAATCTTTATTTTTCTTAAGAGTCTATCAATGATTTAATTAGATGAATTTCATCTATGATTATGGTTCAGATATTTAAAAGTGGTGTGAGATAGTTTTACTTAAAGATATATTTTATTAGAAATATGAGAAATGCAAAGGACTTAGAAAGTGATGGGAGGGGCCCACTATAGCCTCTCGATGCATCGATAGGTCTCATGAGACCAAATAGAATTGGATTTTGGCCGAGGCCTTACCCAAGTATTTTCAGATGTCTTAGCCAAGGCCTAAATGATAGTTTTATGATGTCTAGTATATGGATTCCCTCATTATGATATTAGTAATTGATAAATAATGTGATTATTAGACTATTAGAATATACATGGTAAATATTCATATGATCCGTTATATGGATTTGCTTACTCAGATTTCATTCATGCCATATTATGCCCATGTTTATTTTTAAAGGCACGTGTTTTCAGTTATTCACCATGAATAATTTTTATGTTTATTATAACTTCTATTGTATTACTTACCCGTAATGATCATCTGAACTCACTCCCTTTATTATGTTTCCATTCCCCAGGTTATAAAGAAGTAAAAGTTGAATAAGATTTCAAGGATTAAATTTATATAATATTGTATCATGTTTTATTCTATTTTTTAATTGTATTATGGCTATCATGAATTTAATATGGTCTTCCAAGATATCTAAGCTGATAATTTCTTTGGAATTTTATTCCTTATAATCATGAAAATCCAATAAACTAATTCATTGACTCTGGGCTTCGGGGGTGGGGGTGTAACATTAAATTCCATGATCATAAGGTTATTCATGATATAACATGTCAATTGGTCTATATAAACTTATCATAAATTTATATTGGAGCATAACATAACATGAATCCCAAATAAGGCAATTTGAGATGAAAAAAACTAACCCTGAGTTTGACATGATTTGAATGTACTCTATCCTCCTGTATAATAAATTTAAATTGATTATAAGTCTATTACATAATGATTTATATACTTATAATACCATAGACGATCCATTCATGTAATGTCCCATCCTGGGATCCATGCACCAATGCCCTGAGGCCGTTGTTTACATGACCTCATGCACACCTCCCCATATTCCAAAGGCTAACGACTAGCTGAGAAGGTCTAAAATATAACGTGGGGAGACTATACACTCTTTATCATAGAATGAAAATATATGTAATAAATAAAAAATAACAAAAAAAATACAGATTCATAACTAGAATAATTTCTATATCCAATAAAGACCAAAATCACATGATAACCTAAAAATAAGGATAAATAAACACAAACCAATGTAGTAAATATTACATGCCAAATATGTGTCAAGTGTATAAATAAAACCCAAAAGTAAGACACACAAAAATATCTCAAGAGGTTCCTGACATCATATCTTGTTTCCTCATCCATGCTCTATCCAAACTCAGCAATCTAATATAGTGTTCTTGGCCTTATCTTTTCCTATAATCATGAAATCTAATCGGGTACTGATCAGGAAGCCTGAGTAGGGTGTGAGTATAACTCTATATTTCACCATCAACGGTGTCAAACACAATATCCAGTCTATAACAGTGTATAAATTTTTATAAGGAGTAAAAATACAAATTAAAAGGTAAACAATTTTCACATTAATTTATTCTTTAACTGATCAAATAAAACCCTGGGTTCATGATGATGCCCAAGAAATTAATACCTTCTTAGGCCTATTATAGATTCTGAACCATCTACAAATGGATATCACATTTCATTTTATCATGGTTTTCCATTATTCATTTTATCTAAATTTTCCATTTAAACAATGGGGGCCTAGATTATCAGTTAGGAATCCCATTGGTATATGGAGTGGTAGTCCCTATCCCACAAATCAGTGATCACATACAATACATATATATAATGGGGGCCTAGAGTGGTAGTCTGGAACCCCATGAGTATTTGATGGAATATACCTTATTGCACACCTCATTAAAAAATATTATATGTTGGACTCCTCATGTGTTAATCAGGTTTTAATGATCACAAATCTTATTACTGTTAATTAATCTCGATCTTCATTGAGCATCTTGCTAATGCTCTTATATATCTATAATAACTACTAATAATGTTTTTAAATGATAACAAATCTTATGGATGTTAATTACTCTCTTTATTATTTACAAGTCTTATGCACGATCACAAATCTCACATATATTATCAAGCCTTTAGGTTTATGATTCAAGTTCTCTTACTCTCTAACGATTAAACTTAATCCATGTTCTGCATATTCTGTCTAAGTCAAAATATAGATATTTGTCTAAGTATGGACTCACCGTGACAATGACACCGTGAAGGACTCACCGTGACCCTAACACCGTGAAGGACTCACGGTGACCCTGACACCGTGAAGGACTCACCGTGACCCTGACACCGTGAAGGACTCACCGTGACCTTGACACTGTGAAGGAATCACCGTGACCCGGACACCATGAGCTAACACCATGACATGGATATACCATGAAGCTCACACCGTGACATTGGACATACCGTGAAGCTCATACCGTGAAGCTCATATCGTGAAGAAGACACCGTTTACCTAATCACTGTGACACCGTTTCTTAACATTTTGTCAATATTATTTAAATAATACTAACGGTCATATTTGATGTTTTTAATGCAATTAATGTTATTTAATGATAGTTGTTGGCATGTCAGGAAATAGTATCTCCTTCCTATGAAAATGGAATCATTCCTACTACCAGAAATTGTGGAATATAAGGAAGATTAAGATGAAGTACACGTGCAAGCGGTGAAGCAAAGAAAAGTGTGAATTTACAATGAGAAGAACTTATATACAACCGAGAGCATTGTTCTGAACAAGAAGGTCAATCCCAAACAAGAACGAGATTTCCAGACTTTCAAAGAACTCTTATGAATGCAATCCAACACCACTGAAGAACACACGACGAATCAAGAGATCATTCTCACTCTTGCAGAACACCAGCATAACTACGACACTCTGTTTTTCAACAGAAAAACCAGAGAAGGACTCAGAAGCATTCCTACTGAATCCAACGAGTCCAGAGCTGCATTGATAATCACTAGAGATTTCTAAACTCTTATCTGCTTTATCTAAGTGATTTATTTATTAACTTTCGAGCAGTGTGGTGTACTATATATTTCTTATACACACAATGTCTCCTGCACTGAACTGTAGGATATAAAAATCCTCAAACCACAATTATTTACTCTTCTTTACCCACGTCAACTGTGGAAGAGGTCCTTGTATGGACTGGTCTATTTGTTTCCCACAAAGAATAGTGGTAGAGGTCCCTGCGTGGCCTGGACAGTTTTGTAAACTGTTGTTAACCCCGATCTAGAGTGTGGATCAAATTTTATATAAATTTGAGAGGACTACGTCTCAGCTTGAGATGAAACCTCTTGTTATATCTGCGGTGCATCGTTAGTTTAAGTTTATAGTATACTACACATATCTTATGTATTCCGCTTCTATTACTTTGAAATACAAAAATATTTTAAAGCTACTTTGATAGTTAAATTAGAAAGTGTTTACACTTATTGTAAATCAGTAGGTTAGTTTCAAAATTTAGTTTAATCTTGTGGTTATATTAACTGATACCTAATCAATCTTTGAGAAGCTAAGTTAACATTTACAATCTGTATAAATTCACTACAGTTTAACTTGTTTTATAAATTGGGGGATTTTCAATAGACAATATTTTAACAGAAATTTTAATTGGAACTCAATTCACCCCCCTCTTGAGTATCCACTCCGACCAACATTTGGTATCAAAGGAGTTGTTTTTGTTTAAGGATTTTTGAAATAATCTGTTTTTCAACAGTGATTTTAGTTGCATCTTTAAAGATATTAAATTTCTATTAGTTCTAAATTCTAGCTCTTTAAATTATAGTTCTAAAATCTAGCTATGGAAAATAGACTAGAGGGTGCTGCTACTAACATGACACCTTTCTTCAATGGTACAAACTATGCTCAGTGGAAACTTAAAATGAAAATTCATTTATAAAGAAAGGGTTTTGATATCTGGAATGCTATAGAATCTCAATATAAACTTCCAGAAACTGAATGAATAACTTGGGATGAACCTACAAAGACTGCCTACAATAATAATTGTTAATCTATGAATGCCCTGTACTATGGTCTAGGAGATGAGGAGTTTAATAGAATTTCTGCTTGCAAAACTACTTTTGAAATTTGGGATACTTTGGGTGTTTCTCATGAGGGAACAACCAATGTTAAAGAAATGCCATTGAATACTTATACTATTAAATATGATAATTTTAAAATGAAGACTGATGAACCTATTTCTGATATGTATCTTAGGTTTAATGACATAGTCAATACTATGAATTCACTCGGAAAATATGTTCTAGCAAAGGAACAAATTATGATAATCTTGAGATGTTTACCAGACCGATGGAGAGGCACATCTGTTTCAATCCGAGAGTCATGTGAAATTACAGCTCTACCTGTAAAAGAACTCATTGGTATGCTCATGATGTATGAGGAAGAACTCAAGGTGAATAAAGAGGAAGATGATGAACCTTAGAGAAAATCTGTGGCTTTCAAGACTACTGCTTCATAGGGTAAGGACAAAGATAAAGTTTAAATACAAAATAACAGTTCAACCAGTGAAAATTATGACTTTGATAGTGATGCTGAAATGGCTCAGATAGCCAGAAAATTTAAGAAGTTTTATAGGAAGAAGAAGTTTTTCAGAAAATCAAATTACAAAGGTAAGTATGACAACAAGGGACACTGGAAAAAGGACTGGAAGAAATCTGAAAAATCTGATGAAGTTTTTTGCTATGAGTGAAAAAGAAAAGGACATATAAAAGTAGACTGTCCAAAGCTGAAATACAAGAAGAAATATGAGTATAAGGATAATAAGTATATGAAAGCCATGAAGGCTATGTGGAGTGATTCTGAAGACAGCACAAGTGAATCTGAAATGTATGATTCTGAAATAAAACATGCCAACATGTGTTTCATGACAAACACTTATGAGGTAACATATGAAAATATTGATTTAAATTCATATTATTCTAGAGATGATTCTCATTCTGAAAATATGTCAAAATCTGAACTGTTTGAATACTGTGATATGTTGGATGAAACCTGTAATGAGCTGAAAGACAAATACAAAAGATTAAAGAAATAGTATGCTTTAACTGTTAAACATAAATATGATCTTGACATAAAAATAAAAAAGAATGCTCAGTTTCTTAAAGAAAACACTGAACCGAAAATGTCAAATGAGCAACTTAGGAAGGACTTAAGAAAATTCACAAATGGAAAAGATACACTAACTCAAATGCTAGGAAATAAAGTTGCACCAAAATATACTACTGGGATAGGATACCAATCTGGACAAAGATAGATTACCAAGAATAGATTTATTCCTAAATCTGGACAGAATACTGCAAGTTCTAGTTCTAGACATTTATATGCTTCAACTAGTTATTCACTTAGTTATAAATCTAATAGAGTTTATCTTTCAAAATATTTTGATTTGGTAAATTGTATGATACTCATAAGACAGATTTGAGAACCTAAAGTTTTATTGGCTAACCTGTCTGGACCCAAGAAGATCTGGGTACCAAAATCATTTCCTATTTAAATCTGTTTTGTAGGAAGCCTGCTTGAAGAGTTCCCACAAGAAGACATGGTATCTGGACAATGGATGTTCATGACATATGTCTGGGGATTACTCGTGTTTCAAAAGTTTAATAAAGGTTGATGGAGGTCATGTCACCTTTGGTGATAATTCTAAATGAAAGATCATCGGCCTAGGTCAAATTGGTAACACTGATTCAGTTTTGATTTCCAAAGTTTTATTTATTGATGGACTTAAATATAATTTGTTAAGTATTTCTCAATTATGTGATGATGGTTTTAATGTTAAATTTGAAAATTATTCTTGTAATGTTTTAATTCTAAAAACGTTTTAGTCTTTTCAGCTCTAAGAAAAGAAAATGTTTATGCTGTTGATTTAAATTCCTTAGCTAAGAAAAATGTTACCTGTTTAAATGCTTTTCATAAAGATTCTTGGTTATGGCATAGAAAACTAGGACACTGCAACATACACTCACTTAGAAAACTAACTAGGAAGCACTTAGTTATATACCAACCTAAACTTGAGTTTCCAAATGAAAAGTTTGTTATCCATGTCAAAAGGGAAAGCAACATAAAGTTTCTTTTAAATCAATGAAAGAAGTTTCAACTTCTCAGCCACTCGAGTTGGTTCACATGGATTTTTTTGGACCATCAATATTTTCTAGATTAAATGGGAATCACTATGTCTATGTCCTAGTAGATGACTTTTCTAGATATACTTGGGTATACTTCTTAGCTCACAAAAGTGAAGCATGTTCTTACTTTGTTAAATACTCTAAATCTGTAGAAAATCTTAGTGGACTTAAGATTAAAACCCTAACAAGTGATCATGGCCATGAGTTTGAGAATCATGAGTTTTAATCCTACTACTCACACAATGGTTATAGTCACAATTTCTCTGCCCCTAGGACACCTCAGCAAAATGGTGTAGTAGAAAGGAGAAATAGAACCCTACAAGAAATTGCTAGAACTATGCTTAATGAATATGACCTGCCTATTTACTTTTGGGCTGAAGCTGTCAATACTGCTTGTTATATTATTAATAGAGACTTAATTAGACCTGTTCTTAAGAATCCCCCTTATGAGTTGTGGAACAATAGAAAACCTAAAGTTAGTTACTTTAGAGTCTTTGGCTAGAAAGTTTTTGTTCTCAATACAAAAGATAATATTGATAAGTTTTCTTCTAAGAGTGATGAAGGAATCTTTTTAGGATATTACTTAAGTAGAAAAGCCTATAGTGTTTTTAATAAGAGAACCAAGTGTGTGGAATAATCTGTTCACATCAAATTTGATGAAACTGATCTACATGAGCCTAAAACCTCTCTTGAAAATCTTGAAGAAGATTTATCTGTTCTAGACCTTAATGACAAATCTAATGAACCTGCTATAAAGAAAACCAGTTCTGGACTTATTCTAGAATCTGTTCCTAATGAACCTGAACCCAGAGAAGAACCTGAAATTTCTAGTCCTACCTTTACTAGATCAACTAGAATTCCAAAGAATCATCCTTTAGATGCTGTTGTAGGAAATATTGATAGAGGGACACAGACTAGTGCTTCTCTGAGAAATCAGGTTGAACATCAAGCCTTCTTCCACAGATTGAACCTAAAAACATTGATGATGTTATTAATGATGAATTTTGGGTAATTGGTATGCAAGAAGAACTCAATCAATTTGAAAGAAATAATGTTTGGAATCTTTTTGAAAGGCCTAAGGAAACTTTCACAATAGGAACTAAATGGGTATTCAGAAATAAAGTAGATGAGTCTGGAAACATAGTTAGAAATAAAGCTAGGCTAGTTGCACAAGGCTATAGTCAAGAAGAAGGTATTGACTATGAGGAGAATTTTTCTCCAGTAGCCAGATTAGAAGCTATTAGGATTTTACTTGCTTATGCTGCTCATCTAAATTTCAAACTATATAAAATGGATGTCAAGAGTGCATTCTTGAATAGATATATTGCTGAGTATGTTTTTGTTGAACAACCACCTGGAATTTCGAACCCTCATTTTCCAAATCATATTTTCAAATTATAAAAAGCTTTATATGGTTTAAAGCATGCTCCAAGAGCTTGGTATGATAGATTAAGTACTTATCTAATTTCTAAAGGTTTTACAAAAGGAATAGTCGATCCTACTCTATTTATAAAATGAATTTCTAAAAATGTTTTAGTTGTACAAATTTATGTAGATGATATTATTTTTTGATCTTCAAAAACTACATTATGTACTGATTTTTCTAAAATGATGCAAAATGAATTTGAAATGAGTTTAATGGGTGAACTTAAATTCTTTCTTGGATTTCAAATCTTTCAAAATGATGATGGAATTATTTTAACTGAAAGTAAATATACTAGAGATCTTTTAAAACGTTTTGGATTGGATACCACAAAAATTAGTGACACTCCCATGAGTACCACCTATAATATGGATCTTGATGAAGATGGTAAATCTGTTGATCAAACCACTTATAGAGGAATGATTGGAATTCTACTCTACCTAACTGCCAGTCGTCCTGATATTATGTTTAGTGTGTGTATGTGTGCTCGTTTTCAAGCAAACCCTAAAGAGTCAATTTTAAATGCTGTAAAGAGAATTTTCAAATAACTCAAGCATACTCCCAATTTAGGACTATTCTATCCCAAAGGACAATCATTTGAATTAGTTAGTTATTCTGATGCTGATTTTGCTGGCTGTAAGCTAGATAGAAAAAGCACCTCTAGAACATGTCACCTCTTAGGCAAGTCAATAGTATCATGGTGTAGTAAGAAAAAAAGTTCTGTTGCATTATCTACTGCAGAAGCTGAATACATAGCTGTTGGAAGTTGTTGTGCACAAATTTTCTGGATGAAACACGCATTACTAGACTATGGATATCAATTCAGACATGTCCCAATAAATTGTGACAACACAAGTGCTATTACCATTTATAAGAATCCTGTTTCTCATTCTAGGACAAAACATATTGATGTAAGACATCAATTTTTGAGGGATCATTATCAAAAAGGTGATATCACTTTGGAATTCATTGGTACTGAATATCTACTTGCTGATATATTCACTAAACCATTAAATTCTGAAAGATTAGACTACATCATACATGATCTTGGTATGATTAATCATAAGTAAATATCCTACTAATCTTAATGATTAATACTTTATTATATTTTACTTTACGGTTTCATAGTCACTATTTCTAAGTTACTGTTTTATGTTCACGGTCTCACCGTCAAGACTCTATGCTCATGGTCTATCAATTCACTGTCTCACCGTGACTACACAGAATGCTCACTGTCTCACCGTGACGACTACCAACTGTCTCACCGTGATGACTTGTTTTCATCACACCGTAATGCCTACTCACGGTCTCACTGTGAAGATTATTTATATTTCTATTTTAACCCATATCATGTAATTTTTATTTTACCACTATTTTATTTCCCGCATTTTTGTTTTTATGACTTTTGACATTCCCAAATGATAAAACTTAAGGGTTTCATTCAATTCCTTACCCAAACTCTCTCCTGAACCTTCTCTTCTCTCTCGCCCGAACCTTTAGTGGATGCCAAGGATGGAGCGTCCATCTTCACCTTCGTCTGAGAAGTGCCGCTCTAAGAAATAGAATAGGATACTGAGGATAGCTCCCGAAGGACCTCTAAACCCAAACCTGGTAAGCCGTACAGTTGTACCTGAAAAATAGGTTTTCCTAGAGTGGTTACTATCTAGATGATCATTAGTTTTAAAAGTTTTAAGAGATCAAGGATGGCTTGGATGGTTCATTGGATAGAATAGACCGATTTACCTGAGATTGGTATCTCAATTTTATCAGTATGTGAAGTTTTCGTTTGAGTTTGGAGAAAGATTTATGGTGACAAGATGGATAAATGGTCAAAAGTGCTCTTTCTCTTCGAGGTTGTGGGCTGTATGCCTAGGGATTCTCCATGAAAGAGTTTGTGAGGATTACCAGAGAGACACTCCTCCAACAATCGACATCCTTTACCTGGAAACTGATTTGGAAAACCTGACTGGAAATGGCACCAAGTGAAGGGCCATAGCTGCTGAATTTGAGGGGGAGACTAGACTTCTGTTCAAGTTTGTTCAAAATTTGATTAGTCTGAGAAAAGGAGATTTTGTTGTGATGAAGTATCAGGATGTGTTCCTGATTCATCTGTTGAAAAATGGCCATAAGATCAACCTATACAAGTATGTTATCAACTATATCTGTGAGCTGATCAAATTCACTTCCAAATCCACCTCCTTGTTTTACTCAAGGATGATTTCAGCTATGTTAGTTTCCAAAGGGATGGTTGGACCGAATGTAGAAAAGTTAGAGGACCTTGATTTCTTCCTATCCATGCCTATCATCAGAAGGATGAAGATTAGCTGGAAACCCTGGAAGAAGTAGTGGGTTGAGGATAATGATCAAGTGTATAAAAAGTTTAATCCTGTTGACTATCCAAGAAGGACTAAAAATATATCTGATCCTGGTTTAGAACCAGATGAAGTTGCTGAGTATTCAGAAAAAGAAGAGGAGGAGGAAGTAACAGTTGTAGTATCTCCAAGAGAAGAGGTTGAAAGACCTCAAATGGAACCATCTCCTATTGAAAAAGAAAGGACTATTGTCCCTGCTGTTATCCCTGCTGAAACATTTCAAGAAGAGGAAGTTGGTGTTAGTTTGAGAGAAGAGGAAGCTACTGTTCCTAGTGTGGATGTAAATCTAGAAGCTCATCCTAATGCTGCAAGGAAGTTGGTTTTTCATGATTGAGAACATCAAGTAACCTTAGAGGCAGATCCAGTTGAAGAGGATCTTTCTGTTGAAAAAGAAGCATGTTTGTAAGTTCAACCAGTGGAACAATCGGTTCCTGAGATAATTCCCTCTGCTGACGAGAGGATGGAAATTTCCTTCCAGCTGGCAAGGGAAGATTTTTCTGAAGAGATCAGAGATGATACTATGGATCTTGTCCATGTTCCTAAGCCTCAAGAATCTGAAAGGGATGCACAATTTGAGGGGGAGGAACCACAAAACCATGAGATTACAGAAGCCGGATCAACTGAAGTTTCTCAACCTACTGTCTCATACTATGTGCACACCCATATTGTTTTCCCAAGCTTTTATGATGTGAATGAGTCAGAGAAAGTGTCTACAATAGTAATGGATCTTTCGTCTCTGTTTCAACTAAAGTCTATCGCTCATCCAGAACCAGAACCAGAGCCCCACCCTCAATCCGAATCAAAATATGAGTTTGAAGATGACCCTGAACGTCAACCAAAATCTGAACCACTACCTTTACCTGCACCCTTACCTGAGAATCACTTCTTTTTGACCAAAGAGGATCTGAAAGTCTTTAGAGAATCTTTGTTAGCTGGAGTTGAGAAAATTTTCTCCACTCAACCTCGTCCAGTAACTCAGTTAAGTCAAGAAGATGCATCAATTCTTTTGGAAAATATTATCTTGCATATTAAACCAAGGATGATCCAAGAAATTCAAGAAGTCGGAGTTGAAAATAAGCTGCTAAGTGATGATGTGGAAAATATGAAAAATATGATAAAAAGTTTGCAGAATGAGTTATCTTTGAGATCAGAGCCTGCTCTTGTTTCTGCTCCTGCACCTATTGTTGCTTCTCCTGATCCATCTAATTCCTTCCTTGCTAGGGAAATTGGGTCTGAAGTTCATCCATACCTACTTTATTTCGATGAAAAGACTAGAAAAAGACAAACCAAGATTCTGGAACACATGAGAGATCTTGTGGAAAATCTGAATAAGCTTATAGATGAATACATTGGATGCCACCAAAATGTTCTGAAACAGCTCAATGTTATAACCAAAGCTGTCAAGGCTTCACATGCTTCTGGTCAGACCTCCAAATATTCTTTGGATGATTTTGTGCTGAGATTTATAATCAAGGAAGAAATTCAGAGTGCTTTCAGTGGCTTGGATTTATCTTCTTTGTCAGAAGTGGTTAAGAACAGTGATAGAGCATTGGACTTGGTTAGGATTCACTCTAAGATATCCAATGATTCTCAAAAAGATATCACTAAGAAAATAGATCTGTATCTATCCCAGATTTTCTCTAAAAGTGATATGACAGATCATTTTAGATATCTTGTTGAAAATTTGAGAATCCCTCCGTTGACTCAAGCTTTTAGACCTCAAGTTCAGAAAATTACAGAGTTCACCAGATTGTTGGACAGATTTTTGTAGAATAAGGTTGATTTTGAAAAGGCTATGCAATATGGTGGTGAAATCATTACTGATTTCATCAATCTTTTGAAGTCGTATCTTCATGTGCAGAGTACTACTATAGTTTCTCCAGCTGCTGCACCCCTTAGACCTGGACTACCTGCCTTAGCCTCAACTGCAATGTCAGTCAGCCAATCTCTTTCTCAGATCCGACTAGTCATTCTTGACCATCCCAAGCCTAGATCTTCTACTACTCCCACTTTGGCTCCATCTGTTTTTGAAGGTCTACCCTTACCCTCTTTGTCTACTACATCTATACCTTCTTCTACATCAGTACCAGCTCCTGTTGCTGATAAAGGGAAGGAAAATATGGATCCCTAAAAAGTCTAGAGACTGTTTTCTTTTTGATGGGATTTCATTTCTTGTTTACAGTTTGTACTTCTCTTGTACTTTGTATTCCTAACCCTTTGTTTAATGACAACTGTCGAGTTTCATTTCATTTTCTCTACTTTTTGATAACCCCAAAAGGGGGAGAAAACTCTACAAGTATAAATGGGGGAGAAAAACTACATGTGTCAGTTCTATAATGTTTTTTTTCCTATGCTAGTATCTTTAATGTTACATGTCATTTATATTCTGCTTATATCTAATTTGTGATCATCAAAAGGGGGAGATTGTTGGACTCCTCATGTGTTAATCATGCTTTAATGATCACAAATCTTATTACTGTTAATTAATCTCGATCTTCATTGCACATCTTGATAATGCTCTTAAATATCTATAATAACTTTTCATCATGTTTTAAATGATAACAAATCTTGTGGATGTTAATTACTCTCTTTATTATTTACAAGTCTTATGCATGATAAAAAATCTCACATATATTATCAAGCCTTTATGTTTATGATTCAAGTTCTCTTACTCTCTAATGATTAAACTTAATCCATATTCTGCATATTCTGTCTAAGTCCAAATACAGATATTTGTCTAAGTATGGACTCACCGTGACCCTGACACCGTGAAGGACTCACCGTGACCCTGACACCGTGAAGGACTCACCGTGACCCT
The DNA here is from genome assembly GCA_963277665.1 of Viscum album. NCBI lineage: Eukaryota > Viridiplantae > Streptophyta > Magnoliopsida > Santalales > Viscaceae > Viscum > Viscum album. The sequence continues at coordinate 110,623,944 of OY728139.1, read as the reverse complement.
GACACCGTGAAGGGCTCACCGTGACCCTAACACCGTGAAGGCCTCACCGTGACCCTGACACCGTGAAGGACTAACCGTGACCCAGACACCGTGAAGGAATCATCATGACCCAGACACTATGAGCTAGACACCGTGACATGGACATACCGTGAACCTCACACCATGACATGGACATACTGTGAAGCTCATACCGTGAAGCTCATACCGTGAAGAAGAGACCGTTTACTTAATCACCGTGACACTGTTTCTTAACTTTTTGTCAATATTATTTAAATAATTTAACGGTCATATTTGATGTTTTTAATTCAATTAATGTTATTTACTGATAGATGTTGGCATGTCAGAAAACTGTATCTCTTACCTAGGAAAAGGGAATCATTCCTACTGCCAGAAAGTGTGGAATATAAGGAAGATTAAGATGCAGTACATGTGCAAGTGGTGAAGCAAAGAAAAGTATGAATTTACAATGAGAAGAACTTATATACTCCTGAGAGCACTGTGCTGAACAAGAAGATCAATCCCAAACAAGAAGGAGATTGCCATACTTTCAAAGAACTCTTATGAATGCAATCCAACACCACTGAAGAACACACGACGAATCAAGAGATCATTCTCATTCCTGCAGAACACTAGCATAACTATGACACTCTGTTTTTCAACAGAAAAACCAGAGAAGGACTCAGAAGCATTCCTGCTGATTCCAACGAGTCCAGATCTGCATTTATAATCACTAGATCTTTCTAAAATCTTATCTGCTCTCTCTAAGTGATTTATTTATTAACTTTCGAGCAGTGTGGTTTACTCTGTATTTCTTATACACACACTGTCTTCTGCACTTAACTGGAGGATATCAAAATCCTCAAACCACAATTGTTTACTCTTGTTTACCCACGTCAACTATGGAAGAGGTCTTTGTGTGGCCTGGTCTATTAGTTTCCCATTAAGAGCAGTTGTAGAGGTCCCTGCGTGGCCTGGATAGTTTTGTAAACTGTTGTTAACCCCGATCCAGGGTGTGGATCAAATTTTATATAAATTTGAGAGGACTAAGTCTCGGCTTGAGACTGTTCCTCTTGTTATATCTGTTTTGCATCATTAGTTTATGTTTATAGTATACTACACATATCTTATTTATTCCACTGCTATTACTTTGAAATACAAAACTATTTTAAAGCTACTTTGATAGTTAAATTAGCAAGTGTTTACACTTATTGTAAATCAGTAGGTTAGTTTCAAAAGTTAGTTTAATCTTGTGGTTAAATTAACTGAGACCTAATCAATCTTTGAGAAGCTAAGTGAACATTTACAATCTGTATAAATTCACTACATCTTAACTTGTTTTATAAATTGGGGGATTTTAAATAGACAATATTTTAATCGAAATTTTAATAGGAACTCAATTCACCCCCATCTTGAGTATCCACTCCGACCAAAATCATATTTCATGAATATATATTTCAAACCATTTGTCAAGAATTGAAATAATTCATTATCAAATAATTTCATAATTTCATCATTTAAATAATATAAACATACCCCATTAGTCACTATTAAGTTCATAAACCATTAATCAATCAATTTCATAATCCCATTATTCACCAACTTCATTATCACATATTCAATCAATTTCATTACCACATGGGAAAAGTAATCATTCTACTAATTGAATTTAGATTGAAATTTCCCGATGTGGAAATTTTAATTTCACATTCACAGACACATATTTAATAATCAACACTATGGGAATTGACAATTAGACCACCTTAGTGAATATTTTTTCAATCCAAAACCCCCAAATTGTTTTGGAAATACTGAAATCACAACAACGCGAAAGATCTAGGACCAAAACCTAGTATCAAGATCCAACATCCCACATCCCAAAAAACATATAAAAAATCCATCAAAAACGGAGGATGAATCAACCATATTCATCAGGAAAGAGAGATGAGAGAGTGATTAAACCAAATTGGGAAGAAAACACTTAATGTAGAGGAGATGATCCATCAATTGGATCTTTAATTCATCAAGAAAGAGGATAGAAGAGACTTAGAATCCTACCAAGGGATTACAAAATTAGAGGAGATAATGTTATCCCAAGTGGGGTTGAATAGAGGTTAAAACTAGTGGGTTATGGTGTTTTATTAAAATTTTCAAGGGAATTAAACCCCCACACAAAGTTTCATATACAAGGGCATAGAGTTTTCCAAACTCTGTGCCTTATCCATGCATCCATATTTAGTGCTCACATGATTTATCCTAAGAGGAACACCGTTTGATAAACCATGGGCTAACCATGAAAATATCCTCTGTTTGAGGGTGAATAGTTTTGGAGGGAGGCTATATGGTTTGGAAAAACCATCCTCCAACCGTGAATTTCTTCATGATTCACCCAAATGGGCAGCACAATTTCCAAGTCCAAACCACATAGTTTTCCCAAACCATGCCCTAACCATGCATAACCCCTTTGGCTTCCAAATTTTTTTAAACTCACCTGAAATAACCCTGAAACTAAAACCACCCAAGGTAAAAAAAAAACAAGGTAACAAACTACCTGAAAATGAACATGTGGCATCTCTTAAAAGGCAGGGATCTTACGATCTTCCCATATTTTAATAGCTCATCCTCAAGATGTACTCCATTGTATCTATAAGAGTATATGGTGAAAATATAGGTCCACTAATATCACATATCTTATTCTCTCTCCCAATTTTCCTCCTGGACTCTTCCATGCTGCCACTAAACTTAGACTATCGATATGGTAATACCCCGTAACAATTTCTCACTATGATCCATAAAACCAATCATATTTACTTCAAATGATTAACCAACCTAAAGCTCAACATTAGAAACATCAATCACATGATATGGGTTGGGTGATGCTAATGATGTTGTGACATATGAAAAAAACATGCATAAAACTATACCTATGTTGAAGATCCATTCAGTACGCCACTGACCTGATTATTTACACAATCTCAAACAGTCCAATGAAACTAAGAGACAACTTTTACTACCTCCAAATCCTTTGGTGAACCATTATAGGTTACACCTGAAATAATATGTGATCATACACTATAAACTCTAGGGGTTATCTACATTGATTAGAATTCAAATTCTGCATAATCTGAGTAGTATCCAGATATTTCTAAATCAAAATAACCTACTATGATGTCTCAGGCATGTGACTCATTACCAAAAAGTAAGTGATTCTCCCAAGACCCCCCATAGTCTAGGATACATGCCAGTAGCAGATCCTCCAACACCTTAATATTACATTCTGACTTCTAATACATCTATCGGTGGAAATCTATACTTAGAAAAACCCGAGTACTCGGTGATTTCTACAAGCCTTCCCAAAACTGTGAAGTGAAACATGATTCATGTTATGAAACTATACTCCATAGTAACACATGCAGATAAACTATCTCTTGAACATAAATTCACCTAAATGTTCCACTAAGAACATCTCTCAGATAGGTAATTAATGGGCTACTTTTTTCAATCAGTATACAAATAACCAAAGGGAATAATTATTCTAAGGCGTCCTTTGAAGACTCACCATTAAATAAATGGTGAATTCATCGAACATCCATTTTAGAATGTGAAAGAACAATAGAAATCCACCAAGTTGTGGATACTCGGCCTTCAACTATAGATAGGTGTAGCGTTGTTTCATGACCCCTAAAATATCCATTTTCATGCCCGACCACCAATATCGTTGGCATAGTTCATGGTACATTTTGTTCAAACTAGGATGTTCCACCCACTTTGTGGCATGAAATTCATGTATCATATCCTCTCACATACACATAAGAACAAAAACATGGTTCTATACATAGCTGATCCCCTTCTACATTTATAGTTCAATCAGAAGGTGACTCCCCACCATCAAGGCTTTCCCTCAAGATCATACCCTCCGTATCCTCATATTATCTTCTCATGATTGGGCAAAAAAAAGTGTAGACTCTACTGATACTAATACGAGGGACATATGATCCTGGCTCTATAAAACCACAATATTCATCTCAGCCATCAAATTCATCATCCTCCACTCTAAACAAGACTCATTAACTACCCGAGTCTACATCTTCTTACTTAAAAAGGGTAGCAACACTGTCCCCCTTCTGGGTGTATGTGCCATATCTAAATAAAACATTTGTATATACTCAAACCACATCCTTTTTTGGATATTCAAATAAATCTATAAAAATATATACTTTAAAATCATGTGATCTATATAAAAAATTAAATTTTTACCAAATATATAATACCACCAACACTTCAAGGAATAAACCACTAATACCATGTCAACATAATTAGGAGGTAATTTCTATTCATGTGGCCTCAAATATCATGACCCATATCCCACATCTCAATCCCCCTACATCAACACTACTCCATATTTGACCTTGGATGGACCCCCAAAAACTGTATACTTCTCACCCGACATTGGTAGGATCAAAATCGGCACATTTATAAAATGATTACTTAATTCCTGGAAAGAGTTATCACATTATCCATACCACTCAAAATTTATCACTTTATTGGTCAATACTAAATGTGGGGCTTCTAGGAAGAAAAATTCTTGAATAAACCATTGATAATATACCAATAACCTTAGAAAGAATCATATATCAAAAACATTCTCGGGATGATCCCAAGAAACCACAACATAAAAGTTTTATGGGTCTTATGAAAATCCTTCCTCATAGATGATGTGACCTAAGACATGTAACTGGTTGATCCATAATTCATAATTACATATCTTGGAATATAGCCGATGCTCTATTAGTGTACTCAAGATGATGCCAATATGTTGGGAATGATTATCACGAGTCTTGAATTACACAAATATTTCATCTAAAAAATAACCAAAAAATGATCTAGGTATGGGTGGAAGGTTAAGTCCATCATGTATATAAACACATATATGACATTTTTTCTCCCGAATAACATCACGACGAACTGAAAAAGGACATAAATTATACTGAAAGTTGTTCTTGGTATATCAGATGCCCTAACTCTCAACTGATGATACGTATATCTCATGTTTATCTTGAAGAATACACAATATCCTCTCAACTGATCGAAGATATCCTCAATACATAGAAGAGGATACTATTTTTTCACTATCATACAACTCATCTTAAAGTAATCAACACATTAATTCATATTCACATCATCCTTATTAGAAAAAATATTGGAGGTCCCCAAGGTTATGTACTTAGATGGATAAATTCCTTATCTATAAAATATTTTGTTCAAGTCTTAAGTTATTAAAGATTTGTTTTTTCCATTTTATAAGGTGGAATATAAACTGGTACAACTTCTATAATGAGATCAATTGTAAAAAAAACATCCCTTTCTGGTGGTAACCAAGAGAATTTCTCAGGAAACACATACTGATACCAATCCACTATGGGTGGAAAAAAATCATGATTCACACCTTCATCATCAAGAAAAATACTTGAAACCCAGGTGGTGATCTCCCCTAGTTGCTGATGAACTACCCCTTTATGGACTGCATAGAAATCCCACACTCCATGATGAATATAACTATGTAACTCAATAGATGCAATGGTCACTATCCGACAGTAACAATTAATGTGGCCTCAGTATGATAGTAACTATTTCATACCCAAAATCAGGTAAAAAATGACATGTAGAGTCAAAAAAGTTCCCAATATAAATAATAATCCCTAAATTTGAGAGAACACCCCTTACATAAACATATTTATCTCAGAAGTACTCCCAATGGTTTGTCAATCATTATAACCCCACTTACAAACTCCCCTACTAGACTCAAACCATTCACAAGTTGTAAAAATATAAAATAATGAGAGGCTCAAGTATCAAATAAGGAATTAGAAAGTATAAAAGTTTCATGTATATAAACTCTAACTATGGATGGCACAAAATCACTATCCACAAGTGTAGGATAAACTGTATGAAACTGTCTTTCCCCTCTTTCATATGCTCCACCACACATCAAAGTCAAGCGATCTTTCCCAGACACACCATATATACTACCTCAACCGTCATGACCAGAAGAACTCCAACTGACTGAATGATATGAGGTAGAAGACCCCCTTTAAACACTCTGAATATATATGGATCCTTTTTCACAACCCCTCGGTCGAGGTTTTCTATAATACCTCTACAAGTGACCCATCTTTATAGAATCTCAAAAATCCACTATTCTTCATTGACACTAGCAGTGAATGTGGCCCAACCTACCACATGAGTGGAAATAAACTTAGTTACTGATCTGAGTAACTAATCCTTCTCTTTATCCAATATGTTTTACCTCTCTATTGTCAACGTTATCAAAGTTATGTTTCCTACTCTTGGTAGATATAAAATTTGATCATTCAGTAAAAACAACTTATATTCCACTTGAAGTCTCTTTCAAGTACCCATAGAAATGAGAGTCTAATTTACCACCTTATAAAACATCATAAGACTAAATATGTTAACTAGGGACTTAAGATCACATTTAATCTCATCCTGGTAGGGCCTCACTGAGGTAGCCACATCTTCATAAAACATTGAGATAATGAATTGTAAATCATTGAAGCGACTGGCATAGTCCATCACAGACATATTCCTCTAGGCTAGCCACATAAACTCACCTTCCCTCTCCTACCTGATCATATTAATTTAAATGTTATCCGAAAACTTATACCGGAATCACTTCCATAGCATGTTCTCCAGCATCCCATCTTGATTCTGAATATCCCACTAGTGATTTTCTTGACCAATTAATATATAAGAATGCATTTTGACTCTCTTCTCTACATGAGTCTATAAATTTTCAATGAATGTCTAGATAAATTCAATCCAGAACTCAGCAACCTCACATCCAGCCTCTATGGTGAATGTTAGAGGGTGATGCAAGTGGAAAACTCATGTCAAGTCAGACATACTCATCACAACACATTTTGGGTCTCTCTCTATAAAATACATAAATAGAGAAATGTTCTCACAGAACCGCTATCCCGAACCTTCACCAGAAACAATCTGACCCTTTGGTTCTACTATTGGAGGAACATTTCAATTCATGTCATCCTTTAGTCCTATCAACAAGCATAAATAAGGATGAATATCTCTCAATTACAACACACAACTTAGGGCACATAAAACATCATTAACACATTAACATAATAAGGATTCACATAAGGCCATAACAATTTATCCCCGATACCCTTCCACAAGGTCAAAACCGAGGAACTATCACTACCCTTAACCATCCCTCACTTGGGTCCTGGATAACATAGGGTAAAAATTTTAAATATTATAATGTTTTAAATTAGGCACAATTTTACTCATTTCAATTTACCAAATTTATCATCATTTACATTTGTCATTTTCATATTGGGGACCATTTTATCCTAAATTATTCAATCAAATAAAAGCATTTCGTTTTTTAACAACTCACCCAAAACATGATTTCCCAAGCGTGACTAAAATCATGCAGGTCACATAAAATACGGAGTTCCTAGAATGATATATGTATGCTCAAATACCATGTCATAATGGGGAACGAAGAAAAAATTTGGTAAGTAATAACATCTGACAACAAGTGTATCACTTGAGGTGAAGTAACATTAAGTTGAAACAGTAACCATCAAGAACCACAATCAAACTGTTGGTACTTTCTTTTACCACTATACATGGGTTAGCTACTCCAATACATGTTCTCTTTACTAAGGATCAACTCATCATAGTCTCCTCTCTACCTTTTCCAAATATTAAGAAAAAATAAAAAGGAAAGTAAAATCTCCCTTTAGTACCACTTTGTAATGTCCCAACCCCAGTTTCATGCATCTGGGCCCCAATCCGGTCAATGACATGAACTTAGGTGCACCTTCCCATACACAAGTGGATTACTACTAGAAGTGAGGGTCTAATATAGAATGGGGGAGACTATACCCTCTTTATCAAAGTATCACAACAATATAAATAAATAAACAATAAAAAAACATCAATGAATGATAACTATTATAATTTCTATAACCAATAAAGAACAACATCACATGATAATTTGAAAATAAGGATAAATGACCAAAAACCCATGTAGTAAATATGCCATGCCAAATATTTTTCATGTGGCTAAATAAAACCCAAAATAAATACAAACCAATATCTACAATTTAGGTCCCAACATCATGTTTGGTTCACTCAACCATGTTCCTTCCCAACTCATCCATGTAACATAGGGCTATTTCTCTTATCCTATCTAGAAAACATGAAGTCTATCTAGTTTCTGATTAGGTATCCCGAGTAGGGTATGACTACAACTCAGTAGGTCACCACCAACAATGTGTAAAAAAATATACAATATAAAATAGTGAATGAAGTAGTATAAATAATAAAAACACAAATGACATGGTAAAAAATTTTCACACTAAATTATTATTTAATTAATCACACAAAACCCCGGTTTCATGATGACACCTGAACCATAAATAACTACATCATCCAATGCAAGAGTATGAACCTTCCCTTAAGGGGTGTCACATTTCATTTCATCATGGGATTTTAGTATTCATTTAGTCCCAATTTCATATTCAAATAATGGGGGCCTAGAGAGGCAGTTCGACCCCCATGGGTATTTGGAGTGGTAGTTGCTACCCCACAACTCCATGGTCACAAATAATACATATATACAATGATGTCAAAGAGTTGAAGTCTTGCACCCCATGGGAATTTGGGGAAGCAGTCCTTATCCCATAACTCATTAAAAAATATCTCATTTCATGGTTCCATATTTCCAATGATTTATCAACCATTGAAATAATTCATTTTCAACCCATTACATAACTTCATGATTTCAATCATATCAACACACACCATGGGCCACTATAAAATTCATAAACCATTAATCAATTAGTTTTACAATCCTATTATCCAAAGACTTCATTACCACATATTCAACCAGTTTCATTATCACATGGTAAAAATAATTAATAAATTAACTCAATTTAAAATGAAATTTACCAATGTAGAAATTTAAATTTCAGAATCACAAACAGATATTTAGTAATCCAAACTATGGGAAGTTCAAATTATACCACATAACTCAATCTTTTTGATTAATTTTTACCATTCCAAAACCCCCAAATTGATGTAGAAAGATAGAAATCACAATAAAATGACAGATGTTGGCCCACAACCTAGGATAGAGATCCATTATAACCCAACTATAAAAACCTAGATCTAATCCATCATCAATGGAGTAAAACTCAACCCCATTAATCATTTAAGAGAGACGTGATAGGAAGAAAATATAATATGGAATAAAACACCTACCATAGAGGAGACAATCCTTCCATTGGATCTTTGATTTGTCAAGAAAGGTGTTTGAGGAGCCTTATAATCTTCCTAGGGGATTCCAAAACTGGAAGAAATAGTGTTAGACTGAGTAAAGGAGAATAGGGGTTAAAATCGGCGTGTTCATGAATTTTATAAAAATCTTCAAGGAAATTGCTTCCTATGTGAAAAGTGTATTGGGTAGGGGTGAACAACCTTCCAAAACATGCACCTTAACAATGCATCTCTATTTAGGGGTCAAACGGTTTGAAAAACCATACGCCAACCCTGAAAACACCCTCTGTTGGAGGGTGCACGATTTGGGGGGGAGGCCACATGGTTTGGCCAAACCATGAACCCCCTCCTATATCACCAAAAAATGGTGCATAGTTTCCTAGAAAAAACATCATGCTTTTCCTTAACCATTCACATACCCTTTAGCTTCAAAATTTTTCAAATTTCACCCTTAAAACCCCCCCAAAAAACAATCCTATGGTATAATAGAAACAAACTTAAATAGTACCTAAAAATGATCACGTGTTATCTCCATAAATATTGGGATCTTACAAATTATGATATTTCAACACCAACTTACTAATCACCCATTTTCAAAATCAGCATTTTAGGGTGTAAACTATTTCATTATTTTATAAGAATTTTAGTTTGAAAGTTTCAATCCTTTTATGTTGATCATGATTCGATTATCTCTAGAATGTTAGTAATAATATAAATATCATATTATATATATATATAGAGAGTCATCCATAAATTTTTGGGATAGAATTATTAATTACCTCATTCATGGAGATAATTTTTTATATGTACACATGAACACTGTTTTCACTTTTGACAGATAAAATGAAATAAAGGAAAATAATAATTCTCCTTTCCATAATTATTACTATGTCATTTATATTTTTAAATAAATACCTTCTACTATCCAAGTAAATCATAAATGATAAATGAATCACATCTCTTTGTGAAGGTGGTAGCCCACATGTACGCACAAGAAATGTTATCATTTTCCAATAGTTTGGAAGGGAATATGGTTCATATGATATGATAATTAAATAAGAATAACTATTTAATAAATATCACATTTAAACGTTAAACCCTTTATAATAATAATCCATTAAATATGGTGATATAAAATCAATTGTATCACTATGTGGAGATGATATGTCGTACATACTCACCAACAATAATTTCACTTCCCATTTGATAGAAAGAGGTTTAGTAAGGTGGTTTAATAATAATAATGATAACATTTTTGTACATTTAAAATACATAAGTTATTGTTTTTTGAAGATTATAATTGATTAATATGATATAAAATAATTAATTAAATAAAAGTGATAGGTTAGGGAGATTACTACTTCGTTGAAAAAACACCTATAGATATCCACTTAAGGAATCTAGAGTTTGTCTTTATAGAAGATAAGAACCCATGGAATGTTTTTATGGGATTTTATAAGATAATTTGGTAGGTTTGGTCAAGATATAATTCTCAAAGTTATATGAAGGAAATGAGAGGTTCCTTTATTTAATTTATTAGAAAGTCACTATTGGGATTTTATAGAAGATTAAAATGTAATAAAGTCATTCCCTTTCCCAATTAACTTGAAAAAAAACAAGGATTCCTAGATGAGATAGGATGGGTTTGAAATTTCTTCAAACAATAAAATTTTGATAGGTGTATGATTGCTTTAAACTTTATCTTTGTATCTATCCCTTTAATTAACATATTTTAACATTAACTGTTGTAACTTCTTTTTAGATATTAATGGGTTATAATTTGAAATTTAAGGGGAAACTTGGCACAAAAAACGGCCAAATGATGAAATTATTTAACATATATTATCCAACCTGTCCTATTTTAATATTTTTATGTTTTTTAAATAATTTAATGAAATATAATTTTGATAAAATATCGTTAATGTCAATTTGAGAAATATTAATTTAATAGGACATAAAAGACAAAATGAAATTATTGTAATTCAAATATAATCTTTTAATAGAACACTAATATGTCAAATTAATCTATAAAATTTGTGTAACACTATAAATTATTCAAATTATAATACTTTTAGTATTTTTAAAACAACGTATTATATATTTTTTAGTTGATAAAATACTACATCGACATTTCATAAGAATTTATAGAAATTATATAATTAATAAAAATTTTAAATATATTTGCTTCATTAAAATATTTTCATGATTAAAAACATATTCATTTATTTTCATTCATAACTTTAATTTTTCTCTATGTGGGCACATAAAACATTTTTAAATGTAAGAGAGTAACATTTTGAATTTTTCATTACGTTAAATATTTGATTGGTCATTTTCATGGACATTTTTTTCTTATAAAATTAAATGTTTAGCCTAATGTTACAAGATTCTAATTACCTTCATCCAATATGAATTAATATGAAAAGCTTTGACCTTATGATTTTGTTTTAACCTAGATTAACCCAGTTTACCTTTTACTAAGGAGATAAATTATAATAAGGATACTATTCATATTGACAAACATTTAATGCACACATTTTCAAAACCTGAACATCCTAATTCCAAATATGGAATTCATTTTATCATATTCAATTTCTATAATTGGTAGATATTAATTTTAAAATAAGCACACTGAACATGTTGAAAACTTCTTTTTAGGATAATACATTTCTTAAGTATAAAACCAGATTTATTCTTATCTCATGCCTAGAAAAATATATTAGATAAATGATAAAGCATTTGATATAATATATTATATTTCTATTTCATTAAAAAATGTCTCCAATTGTGAATAATTTATTATGATAAATGTATAATGTATGCATAAAAAATATTTTTGTTTCATAAAAATATCTCTTTCACTTTAAAATGATTTTCTAATAATCAATCAATACCTAATGAATTAATTTTATACACCTATAAACCATATATATTTCATGAAATATTTAGTATTATTCAAAATCTCTAATCTAATGGTTAGTACATAACTATCACATAATAGTAATTTAATTGTATATCGTGGTTCGTTTAAACAAAGGGTTGTATATAAGAACAGATATGTAAAAAATTTAATTATTTAAAGAAAAATATTTTCTAAAATATCAAGGTGTTACATTATAATCATGTTATAATGAATTTATAACTCAAAATAAATCATTATAATATAAAATAAAGTAGATATATCTATTTCATTACATCCTTGGGTTCCCAACCAGTTTCTTTGAATTTTTGATTCTCCCATAGAACTTTCCTTTTATGAGTAGTCTTTTTACGTGAAAATTTATATCTACAATCCAAAATTTTTATGAGTTTTTATTCAAAATAAAGGTCATATTATATTGGTATGAACTCTTATTTTAGTAAGTGTGATAGATCAAGAATGTACTCCTCCATAGAGATATGTGGAACTTATCATGAGCTTGAGATTGGTTCGGTGGAAGATCCATGTGAAAAGCTACACACCCTGGTTGATCAATAATATTAAATAGGAAAATATGACTTGGTATTTCCTTTCGTTTATTTTAAAAGATTATAACATTCTTCCATAAATATATTCATAGAAACAATTTTTCACAAACTTCATATTCTAAATTCCACTGATGATTATAAATATAACTTTTATACCGACTTTGAGATGCCTTGATGTTCACATGAATAGATTTGGATTTCTATGAAATTTACTTAGCTATCTTAGGTCCCAAAAGTTTTATTTATCCATTATCATCCTTTCATGTTGAATTTATACACTTCTTTCCACAGATTGCTTTATAAATATCCATTTAAATTCTTGAATGAAATCTATTATTATAAGAAATATTTACTAGAGGATGATATTGATCCCAACCCCCTTTGAAAACAAGGGAACAATATCTCAAAATATCCTCCATAGTTTGAATGGTTATATCATACTAACTATCTATCTGAGAATTATAAGCATTTGCTAAAGATGAACTCTTATTCCATAGCCCACTGAAGACTTTTTCAGAACACCTAGGTAAACCTTATATCCTAATCAGATACCATAGAATTTATTATTCTATATAACCTTACCACTTCATTAATATATATTATAGTAATATGGTCATGATGAAAAACTCCTCTAATAGTAACAGAGTGTGCTGGATTCATATGGTTATCAAATACCACAAAAGTAGAATTACATCCATTAAATATATTTGGGATTATAATGAGAAAACCCATGGTGATGTTTTCCCATATTAATTCTAGTATGGGTAATGGTCATAAAACCCTCTTAGACATCAATCTCTCATCCGTAAAATTGATGTTATACCAAGCACCAAGATTCATATTTTGAAATATCTATCCTTTATACTATCCCACAAAAAATTCTGTTTCAAATATTTATACATCTTCATAATTCTAGGATGAATAGACAATATTGAAATATGATCCAAAAAACAACTCTTTATTGAATCCCATTATTTTTTATATATATAAACGAGTCCTAAAACATACAATTCCATCAAAATCCATGTCGAACTCAGGGACATTTCTCACATTCTTCTTCAGTTCCACCTATTCCTTCTACACCTATTTAATCATCACCTTTATAGATAGTTGAACATTCATTTGGGGAATATTTTACTTCTCAACTTCATTACTGATTTCAAGATCCATCCATATAAAATATAGAAATATTAGATATTATGGGATCCTCACCATTGATAAGATATCATGATCCTTTCGATTCATATCATTTTCCACCTTATTCTCTTCCCTGAGGTGTTAATGAAGTAAGAATTTATATAATTTAAATATCTTCAACCATATTTTATAGAACATATTCAAATATTTATATATGAAATTATACTTTAGACTTTTATCATCATCAAATATATCAAAACATTGTCCATAAATATAAATCCTCTATATCATTAATTCAAAAATTACTAAAGCTCACTCAAAATCATGAGTTCGTAATTTTTCTTATAAACATTCAATTATCATGAGGAATAAGCTATCAGGATATCATTCTACATGATAATTCATCCCAACTATTTCTTTTATGTATCATTATAGATTAAAAACCCTTTTCCAGTCTAGAGTAAAGTAAGCATAGGTGAACTAACTAACCTTCACTTAAGTTTTGTGAGATTTTCTTCACATTCATCTATATAAAAGAAATTATCTATCTTTTGAGTCAACTAGGTGAGTGGATTGGACAATCACGAGAAATTATCCACCAAGTCCTGATAATATACATTCAAACTATGAAAACTATGGATATCAATCATAGTGGTTCTTATATTCCAAATTTCAATATCTTCCATCTTTGATGGATCCACTGATATACAATCAAATGAGATTATATTACCCAATAATGAAACATTCTGAACCCAGGATTCAGACAATGTAAAATTTTCCTAAAATGTTCCCTTCTTCAAGGTCTTCTATGCAATACTGAAGTGATCTTCATTCTCTTCACTTCACTTTGAATATATAAGAATATCATCTATATGTACATCCAAAAACTAATCGAGGTAATATCTATAGACCCTATTAAATAAATCCATTAATATAACCAGGGAGTTGGTAAGACACAATGAAATCACTATAAATTCACAGTGTCTATACATTATATATAATTCCATCTGGGGTATATCCTCCTTATTGAAAATCAATTGATGACATCTAGAATAAAGTTCAATCTAGTAAAAGTATCAAGCTCCATGAATTAGATCAATCAAGTTATCAATATGGGATATAGGATAATTATTCTTGATATAGACCTTGTTATGTTCTTGATATACAATAAAGTGATGCATCAATCCATCATTATTCATAAAACAATTATAGGTATACCCCACTGTGACACAATTTTATGAAATAATATCATGTTAATATTATAATAAAGTTTTGTATTTAATTACTACAACTCAAGCAAGCCCATTATATATGGATACTATGAAATATTTATAACACTAGTTATGAGTTATATTTAAAAATCGCCATCATTATTTGGTGGAACACCAGGAAAAGCTTCCCAAAAAACGTAAAAAATCTCTCATACAATAGTCATTTCATTGATGCTGATTTTCTTCCCAACTATATGAGCTAAAAATCCTATTAAATAGGAATAAAGACCCATAAAAAGAATGCAATTTCAATCAGAAGTTAATATTTATCATTACACAGATGAACAATTATTTGTTGGATTGGAAAATAAAACGTGATTTCCCTTACTCCACAATTTATATATGAATTATGTAAAAAATACAATCTAGTACCAAAAAAACAATGAATTTAACTATAGGGAGTATAAATAGATTTACAGGACGCACAATGCCTCAAAACTAAATAAGAGAAGAACCATAGACTTGAGATGTGATAATCATAAAATTAGGGGGTTTTACTGTTAATTAGGTATCTAATCGTGGATGTGGTACTTTGATACCCTTGAAAAAATCTTCATATATACATTAGTGGGTTGATCTAGAATCAAATAATACACTAGAAACTATAGAGTAAATGGAAAGCATTACTTTCACCACTTCATTATCATAATCGACATTTCAAATAGTGATCACATGTGATTTACCCTATTCTATAGAAATAATAGGTTACTGTTTTCAATCATCATCATTGATCTTTGGGTTTAATCACTAGTTTAAATAATTCACATACTCTTTGAATTTGAAATAGTTAAATATGGTTGGTGAAGTATGTGGTACTTTTTCATTATTCCTTTCATGGACTAGTCTCTTCACATCACTTTAGAATTCAATTTCTAGATGAAATTACTTTCCATACTTAAAATATTTTCTATTCCCCTTGAGAATATTTACACCATGTTTCCTTCCAAACATTATACATAAATTAAATATCATCTTCTTCTCTCAATAATTTTTATAGTTTATTTTGAATTCAATCTTCTTATTCTTATAAAAAATAAGATACAAATAAGTAACTACAATCTTAATATCCACCATGAATGAACATCAAACAATTTAATATTAGTTACAAAAGTATGTTATGGATAATTCCTTCTAGAGAAATGGTTTTAATCCACTGAATAATTGATCAACCATACTTTTAGGTTAGATGATAATACTAGAAGCATACATAGAAAGTATTGTAATATTTTCCTCAAAGCTACTAAAATATTCATCATCCTTCTATTTAGGCTCATGGAATTAATTCACCATTTTCATATGGAGAATATAATGAAAGTTATTATTTAATAATAAGTTTTTAACTTTTCCCACTACATAAAGATAATTTATTTCACTTTACTTATGTTCCTGATAAGATTATACCATTGATATAATTCACCTTACTAATAATATAAATCTAGAATAACATTTCCATATTATGAAAAATGGAGAATTCAAACATTTTTTTACTTGTATTGATTCATTTAGAATAAACTAGTGGATGAGAATACCTACTGGTGGATGGCGGGTGTTTCCTCAGGAAGGATTCAATAGAATGTTATTCCATCATTTTTTAATTTGGATGTTCCACATAATTTATGTCCTGATAAAGTTTTGTATGCATAAAAATATCATTTTTTATTCTATCTCCCATGAATTTTGGTTTTTGAGGAGGAACATCAGTGCATTTTCCAAAACATTCATAATTATCACGATTTATTCAGGTTATAGCCATTGAATAAAACCAAAAATCATAGTGTGAGGAACAATAATCATAGTTGGAAACTACATAATCAAGAAAAATAATTTATTAAAAGTCTAAATAATGACACCATCATTTTAATATATGAAACAATAGGTTTAACCTTGGTCATCCATGCTTATTACCTAAAATTTAGGATATTATTCTATACATATACTTATCCCCCGGTTTTACACTAATGTTTTCTCATCCTAGTTTCTAATGGTAACTAAACCTTTCTATGATACAATAATATGGACCCATAATTTTCATATATATATATATACATATATTATCTTTTTATATGAATATTCATTGGAAAACATAATGGTCCGCACAATAATAATATAGGTTTAGTATATTTTAAAACATAGAAGCATGAATAATGGGTTTATAAATGAACTAATTATTCTCTAACTTATTTCTCTATAACTAGTACCCTTATTATAAATATCATAGTTAAAATATTTCTTCACAACCAAAGGAAACAAAACATAAAAATGGGTGATATTAGATTATCAATAAGTGTAGATGATAGTGATATAAAATATCAAATAAGAATGACATATGAATAAGTATATGAGAACATGAGCCTAAAATTTGAAAACCATACCCTGTATATTATAGATCATAAACTCGAGTCATTGAAAAAAATTTGGTTATTGAAAAGACATGAATAATTCTGAAATCAAAGAACATAATCCATAAGATCATAAAATTATAATTATACATGGAATTGAGGCATACACATAAGCATATAAAATAATTTCCTTAGTAGTCAAGGCTCGTTTAAAAGACAATCATAGTGGATTGAGTTCACTCCCCAAACCATCATAGTAGCCATGATTCACTCCTTAGACTATCATAGTCGATAAAGCCCCTTACCAAACTTGGTTTACTCCCCATTACAGTTCTATTTATATCACGTGATATCCCTCTTTATCCATTTAATTAGAGAATGATATAATTATTTCCCACCCATCATAAAAATAAAATCATATATATGTGTTCCACATGATCATAAAAAAGTCATCACATCATAAATCATGAAAAGAAAAAAAGTTTCATAAACATTTAATCAAAACATAACCTATGGAAAATAAATGGGTTTCATAAATATTTCAACACAACATACCTTGTGGATAATAAATGTGTTTTATAAACATTTCATCATTGTCTAACCGTTGGTTCTGAATTCCTCTTGAGGAAATATTTAGGCATATTTCTGTATCCCAAATTCATAATTTGACTCAGTAGATAATTTCAAGAACCCAAAGGAAGCCTCTTGAAAGAATGTACACTTGTACGCAAGTCTAAAATTTTACATGCAAATCCATTACATTCCCAATGTGACATCAAATGAGATATTTCTCCACATCCTCCCAAAAATGGAAAAGGAAAGTTTACGGAAGCATGAAGGATAGTGAGGAAGGAAGAAATATACATGCAAGACTCTTACAAGACTAATGCGATGTCAACCGGACTCTTCCACACTCCCATTGAGATCATCACCTATAAATTTAAGGACACCCCACCCCTTTTGGGGTAATACTCTTGAAGCTAAACCATCACTCCTGTGTGCACAAGCCGCTCCCTTTTGCGACCATGTGCAAGTCATCATGTCAAGGTATTAGATCTTGCATGAAAGTTTATTCATGGGTACTCCTTCCGGTGGGCCTATAAGGTCTTGACCCTTGACCATTTCACTTTCACCTAATTCAAGTGAATGTAAAAGAACCATCTTGAGTGAAACACTTTCCCATGCCAATTGCATCTTGTGCTCAAGCCCCATCCTTTTACATTCAAATCTCTAACACTATGAACACCCATTTTTATGAACTCCATGGGTTTTCCTTACCCCAAGGAACCATGTTCATGATCCTCTTGCATGAACCACCCACATATTGTGTGCACCTACTTCGTGAATCTCCCCAAGATTACGCATATTGATTTCTTGGTCCATCATGCGGTGTCTAATCTCTCATTTCCCTACAAAATTATTATTCACATAGGTATTACAATAACTATTGCTTCTTTTCCTAGATATGCTATCACAAACCCCTCTATTGACCACTCATCCACCTCACTCACATCCGAAATTGCTTGTTCCTTCCCTTCCCTAAGCGCGGGTTGGTACAAGTTATGTAAGTACAAGGGGTGAGGAGTGAGTCCTCATCGTTCGAGCTGTAGGATGCTAAACTGCCAAGAACCTATGTTCTCAACACATGATATTAAATTGTGATCACTGAATGCATGGAAATTACAAGAAGTCCAGAAAATGAATTTTTTCTAGCACCCTCCCTTTCTCTCTCTCCCCCCCTTTAGGCTTCATCAACATGTGCACCTCAGGAAGTCTCTACATAAGCCTTGAACAACCTTCTCGAGATTTCTTCTTAGAGAAAGTCTCAATCTCTATCTCCATGGCCCACCATCCAAGAATAATCCCCACACCATCCCTCATGGACACTCCTTTCATGACATGATCGACATGTCTACTTTTACCTATTTTTTGTCACACATAGCATGAATCATGTGATATTAGAGTGATGGTGACCATGAAATCCTCTATGGGCCACTAAGTATACAAAATCCCCTTTTCCCCTCCTTACCGAACTATGTGGAATTTGATCACTATATTCTAAATAGGGTATGTAGGAAGCATCTTCAATGTTCAAACCCCTCACTCCCCACATTCCATCTATTCATAATATTTTACATCGATTCACTTTCATCTTGAATTACATTAAACAGTGATCCCCTTTCTCCTTTTTAACTACGTGGATTTTGATCTTTTTTTTGGGTATATAGAAATCCTTCTCCAGGTCCAATCCCAAACAGTGTTAAACTATGATGCTCTCTTCTAGGGATGTACCCTCCTGATGTGGCATCATAAAATTTTAGGAAACATCTATCAGTTACATCTATTTGAGGTTTTTTGATCCATACACTCAAGTAGTGGACCATGCATTATCCCCACAGTTCACCATACACTTTCAAATAAGAGTTATCCTATTAAGGATGTCCTTTAACAATGCATAAGACCCTGTAACATCTACCAGTCACTATCCATTGATTACGCCTTGATTCTATGCCTCCATCCTATACTACATATAATTTGATTCCTACCTTTCAAACATGGTATGTTGGAAGCCTCTCTGTGGTGAAATTCCATTACACATTCCTATCCTAATCTTTCCCCTAGGTCTCAATGTCTTAGGAGAATCATGCCTCAACCTAGAGGTTTCACTTCCTTCAGGTCCCCATCCATGTGTTCATTCTCAGAGCCACCTTCTTAGGTGTCCCATCACCCCACTTTCTGAATTACATGGAATTTGATCCCTATCTTCCAAACATGGTATGTCGGAAACCTTTATAAGGTTCAAGACCATCACTTTACACATACCATCAATTTCATAATCATTTCATCGATATCCATCTTGACTTTTACCTGGTCTGAAACATCTCGGTGAGATCATGCAACCCACTTCCTCTCTAGTCCTAGCAGCACTCAGGTAGCTAACCATGGATAATCCCCACATATCATATCCATCCAACCTATAGTGGAACTATTGAATAGGGTAGCTAACCACATAAAATCCCCAAATCACCCATTCAAACTACATGGGTTTTGATACCTGTCTTCTATATAGGGTATATAGGAAGCCTTCACGAGGTTCAATCCCAACCATTAGTAAACCATGATGTCTCCACTCATTGGTACCCACTTTCTCCGATCCATCCTTTGTGGTGTCTAGATTGGATTTCACAATTTAGAAACTTTCCATTATGGGACACACCACTCCTGGATCCATCCTCACTGGTCATTCTAATCGAACCCTCTAGTAAACCTTCTAGGCGATCCATCATAGGGATGTACCAATACAATCCACTTTAATATGTGTTCTAATGAATTCGATCCATCTCTGCTAGATGTAAAACTCATGACATACCCCATGTTTAATATGGGAAGCTAAGGAAAACCTCAGAGACATTCATATAGAATGAGATACCCTGCGATTGATGTGGGTATCCTCAAGTTTCAATGCCCTTGAGAATCCCTCTAACAACGAAGAATACATGTTTCCCAATGTTTCAGCAACCAAATATTCCATCGATGCCCAGTGTGACTAATCTCTTGACTAATGGTTTCTACCCTGGACTGACCCCCTAGGAATTTCCAGATAAAATCAGTGTAATTAACCGACATCGACAAATATATGGTACTGAGAATGAGTTTCATGAACAACATCATAATATCCAAGGAAGACTCAGACTAGGTGATGTGTTCTGCAGAGGAATCCACATAAGCAGGAATTAAAATCCCATCATCCTATTTTGATCGAGGTTCAAACATCCTTGAAGAAGCAATGGATGTTTACCTCCTTTGGAAAGTGGGAATTTGGGGTAAAATGCACCATCAACGAACATCAAAATGACATGCGCATGTGGCATGCCCCAGTGAAAATCATTAAAAATAGAAAAATGGAGACCCCGAAGTGAACTAGTTCTCCTCTCACTATTGAGATTTTTAGTGCTCGAGAAATCGATAGATGATAATGTCACCTGATCAAGATATCTGGTATTGCGTCCGGCTAAAAAAATAGTGGGACTAGCGTGAAAATCACCAGAATTTGGGGATGTTAATCATTGGTAATTCCAGTCTGTTGAACTATCATCCTGGAGATTTCTCTCTAACCATGGAATATTGAACAACATTGGGGAATTGGGAATTTCATTCCTATAATCTCTACAAATGGATTAATATTCCTACTTTGAAAGACCCAATCTATAGCTATAGACTAGTCGCCTCCTGCTCGTAGACATAGTGGTAGTGGAAAGGCTAATGTGGCAATACTATATGACTCCACCACTGTCATGACATCATCCATGACCATGGATACTAGGATCCCATTCCCCATCTCACCCTCAGAAAACATTCAAAGGATGGTGATGGACATTCTTCTTCAATAATATGAATAAGAGGGGGTAATAACTATGAGGAATATGGACTACCGAGACAGGGAGGATATTGAGCCTCACCATCACTGCCACCACAAGGGCCGCACAGGGTGCTGCTACTCCCCAATCCCACATCCAACAACTTCGGGAGCCTCTCCCTTGAATGCTACAATGATTCATTCCCCTGTACCGATAAGGTATGGGATGTTAGAGTCATATTAGAGATGAATATTATCTAGGAGCTTTCAAGAGGACTCCCATGAGGCCTCATCAGTGCCTCCCAGTGTCAATACTTTAGTCTGATGAACACGTTGTTTATCTCCCTGCTCCACTAGCCCTAAATCGGATAACCTGGATCCAATGTTAGTCACAAGCTCAAGAAGATGCCTATCAGCGTGTGTCATCTTCTATTGCTTTAGTGGCCCATGTCACCACCAACACATACTATTAGTTACCCATTATCAAAGAGCAGGAGAACTTATATGCTTGATCAGGATCGAGACCCCATCCACCCAATGGGTAGAATGGACTGACTCTTCTGGTCACTGAAATAAATAGAAGACGTCACTAGATGACCCACGATGATGATATCTAGTAAGAAGGTCCTCCCTATACAATCTTCATCTAGAGTGGAGGTCCTACCCGCTCCCATGCTTGGCATAGAGGCCCTCTCAATGTTACTGGCATCAATCCCAGAGGAGGTCCTCCCTGTCTTGTTGACACCTAGCATGGATTTCCTCCCCATCCTATGATCCTAGGTATGAAGACATTCCCCATATTTTAGGTTATTAATGATAAGGCCCTCCTTGCATCATCACCAACTCTAATGAAGGTACTCACTGCTCCAAAAATAATCCAAGAAGAGGCCCTGCCCACTTCATTGACGACTAACATGGAGGTCCAAACCATATATAGTCTGATCATTATGAAGACCCTCATCCTGCTATCACTTCCAGCCAGTGTGGAGGTCATCCCCATGCCACATATAGCCAACATGGAGTCATGTCCCATGTTCTAGCTAGCTCCAACAGAGGACCCCCCCTACTATGGAACTCTCTACCATGGAGTTCCTTCCCGTGCATTAGGAGAGAAACACAAAGGTCCTCCCTGTTTTCAATTAGACATATGAATGGGTGCCTGACGCACCCCAGATCTCTAAGGAGGAGGTCCACCCTACTCTAGAATCAACTCGTATGGAGGTCCTCCCCATGTCAAAGGTCTACCCTACACTGACGAATAGCCCCATGACTAGAGGGCGGACTGTCACCGCCGATGGAAGAATATTGAGAAGCACCAAATTATAGTCAATCCTGTCCGCTTTTCAGATTTTGAAGTGGAGTATGACTCGATTATGGGGACTTCACCCCCATCCTATTCATCAAGATATGGTGTAGGAAAAAGACATGTAAGCTTCATCCTTCCAGAAAAAGTGATATACCAGATCCCCAAAGCCCTCTATGGGTACACATAGGGGTAAAAAGCTTTGGCTCCCCTTTAGGGTCATACTGTGAAGTCTTGTTTACCATTTCCAAACTCACTCTCTAACTCAACATGAGATCACATGGAACTTCTAAGGGGTTTGGTAAATGATGATCACCAACCAAATCCACCATCGATGTCTACTACCCTCGGACAGGAAGCATCGATCAACACTCCTAACTACAGGGACATGATGATCCAGTCTGTACCATCCCCGAGAGAAGACCCAATATATAGAGGCTTGTCAGATCACACACCATTATCTCCACAGGACAGTTCTCCACTATAGCGGAACACGTAAGTGTCGTTTTTGGTTCCGCATCCTCCCCCAATTGATGAATGGGTCAACTCGGAACTGGATGGTGCTTTAGAACATAGATTATTGTGGGAAATTCTAAAGACAAACCAGTTTTCTAAGATGTTCTAGCTTATCACAACTCTAGACATCAAGTTGATGAAGTCCCTCACCTAGGAAAAAGTCACGTGATTCTACTGAACTCTTTGGGTAACACATTTCCACCTACAAGACCATTAGTTGGTTCATACAAAGAGTGTAAATTACTTTGATGTTATTATCCAATAATGCTGCATGGTTGACCTTTCTGCACTTCCTCTGTCTCAACATTCTCTATCATCCGGTTGTCACCGAGGTTTTCAGTAAAGATGTGTTTAGAACTTTCCTATACTTTGTAGACTCATCAAAGATTCATCTTTGTATATGAATATCCAAAAATTGTGGAAGTATTCCTCTCTCCACATCATCCCAATCCTACGGTAGTCAGACCAACCTAGTGACATCTAGGATATGCGACCAGGTGTAGTCACAATGAATATGTCCATGTGCATTAAAATTTAGGAGAATGAAACTGAATCAGGATCCACATAGGATAACCCACCCCGTAAGGCATCACAACATTTACTAGACCCCCCAAGAATTTTCACCCACCATAAGAGGCATGTTATAATACTTTCAGATCCCTTCGACTCAGTTACCTTAGGTTGAGACCCCAATAAGGGTAAAGGACCACCTGGGGATACTAAGTCATCTAAACCATATGGTTCAGTGTAGAGGATAGAGGTTGAACTCACCATGGAAGCCTTGCATCAAAAACTTTCCAAATAGACAAGGGTTAACGATGAGCTCTTGGATGAGAATCTTGAAAAACTACATCAAAATTATAGTAATACTCGATATGATCTCATCCATCCTCTATTAGAGAAGTAGGGGAAACCATATGTCATTTTTGGCCAGGTGTCTGTGTTAATCTCAGAAACCCTGCACATCTCCATAGGGTAGAGGGCAGAGTTTATAGAAAACATCCATAGTATGCATCACCAAACCTGCCTAAACTGCATAAGAATCACCCCCAAGATCTGAATCATGTCTCTCCTCCACCATCTCTTTAGGTTGTTCCTTTGACAGTTCCACTATTCTATCCACAAGCCTTTGGGCCTGCCTACCATTTTGAAGATCCCACCAATGGGATAGAAGGAAATAACCCCCATCAAGATAGAAATACCTATCAATATGACTTGATGGAAGATCTCATTTCCCACCTTGAGTCCCATGAGACATGTTAGGTGGTGATACCTCCTAAAAAAAGTCGTACCCAATGCGGGTAGACGATATGCCAACGCCCCCAGATTTTGGGAACCCTTACATTTCCCCTTTCAATGAGATGATCGACCTGCTATAGAATCTAGCCTACTTTATCTTAAGGTGTGGGCCAATGCTGAGATCTCCAGTGCAGTAGGAAGCTGACAAGATCTGGTGTTTTTTACAGGCACTGAAGGGACCTGCATTCATTTATAATAGCCAGTTACCCATTGGGTCTATATCTAGTTGGTAAGTTCTCTAAAGGTAGCTTCTATACCAGTTCAGCTCCACCACATAGAAGACCAGTATTTCTGACCTCTTCAATTGAAAACAATTGCTAAATGAATGAGTTATAGACTTTGTTTCTAGGTGGGAGGACCTCAAATATTCACTCGATATACAGCTAATTCAAGAATACAAGGTGATGATGCCCGTGGGGAACATGAAGACTAAATTGGTCCCCTATCTTATCAATCATAATATCACAGGTGAATTTTTAGATTTTTCAAACAAGGATCAGTTCCCAGAGGAATCCTTACAGCATGCCAAATAGTTATGTTCTTTGCCTCCCAAAACTCATATAAGGAGAGCCTCCAAGGCCAAAATTTATATCGTGGCATAGGTAGAGGCCCCATTTCAACAAGAATTATTATCAGTATAGGAACATCCATAGCATCACTAAGGAAAGTTTCCCCAGGACCAACCCCAAGCTCATCGTCATCCACCTCAGAATCAACCAATGGCAACTCATCAACCACCACCACATTGGAAAGACAATCAATTTCCACCTTCTGTTCAAGATCCATCCCCTCTTCAAATCCATGATCCTAGAGTCCCTTTCCATAACCATTATAACTAAACCTATTAATTTAATGAGGCTCAGGTCCCTGTATATTTTTTAAGTGCCTTGGATAAGGGAATCTTGAAGTTTCTACAGTGCCGAAGGCCCGAGGAGGATGATCTCATTGATCTCCCCAACTGCTGTCTCTATCACCAATTCTTTAGAAATTCTCTAAAGAAGTGATATGAATTCAAGGACTGTATCTAAGACCTGGTCAACAAAAAGGTTTCCAGGTTAGGTCTTACAACGACATAGGTGGAATGCATCTTTATAGATCTCAATAGCAACAAATAAGGTGGATGAAAATAAGTCTCTAGCCACAGGTATCAGAAGTATGATGTTTGGTTGTCACATAGAGATGTTTCTCATGCCCATAGTGTCATTCGAGCCTGATTAAATTGTATCAATCTTCCCTAAGTAGCTACACCTCCACTTTAACATCCACATATTAGCCTTATTCATCCCAAAAGAGTAGGAATTGACACCAGAAGGGTAAGAAAATCCCCATGTTGGCACTGAACAAATCCTGAAATCTTGGCCACTTAATGCCTCCTGATATGGAGATCACTCCTAGAGTTCTCCCAACATTAGAGTATTCCTCATCAGATGAACAAGAGTATTCCATATTGAATACCATCAATCTGATGAACCCTTAAATGGTTCTCGACAATGAGGAATGCTAGGATGGTCCGTCTAATGTCCCCAGTTAATGCCATTATTGACGTAGTTGTTGGTATGCGAACCATAAAAATGCTCTGAACAATGTTTCTATCCAGTTTGTGCATTCCACTAAGACTAAAGAGTAGGCTCATTGCAAAGCTCAACAAGCATATTCCTATCATCTCATCTCAGAAGGCTTACAATGATTGCCATTCTTATTTCTCAATCAGGCATAGTTGTTTTTACTACAATGTGATCAGTCACGTATAATTGTGGCTAGACCACAATCATATAATATTCATCTGGTAGTTGTTTTACATAGTTCAACTTATGAGAAAAGATATATTCTTAGAACCAACTAGAATCTTCTAGATCGACCACCAATTCCCTTCATACTATAGACCATGGAACCTCTCTCTACTAATTGGAATGTGCACCTAGAAAAGAAGCCTGATGTGCTTAAGAAACTCACCAACATTCCAACAAATCTCTCAATCCTTTAAGCACACTTCATATCCGAAGATATGCGTGGAGCTCTCATAAATCCTCTAAAACTTCCCACAAGTTATAAATAGTGTAAGAGGCTGCAAATTCCTTCCTTGCTAAGGAAGTTGAGCAAGAAGAATTCTAATTCATCATCTCGTTCTCAGGAGTAGATGAAGGCTCCCTTATATAGGGTCACATTTTCCTATTTTACAACACTGGCCAGTTTAATGGTGTGAAATTCGACCACTTTTTTTATTGACACAGGTTTTGGGATCAATCTCATCCCAACCTGGACACTCTGCATGCTAGGATCATCTAAAGTAGATTTGAGTCCCTCTAACATGAAAATTCAAGGTTTTGACATGACCGAACAGAGGATGTGTGGCAATATTCACATGAAGACCTATTTTTGTTGTATGATTTCTAGCACTAAATTTATGGTCTTCTAATAGGGAACTCATTATAATGCATTGATGGGTAGACCCTGGCTCCATAGGCATGCAATAGTTTGATCATCATATCATCACTGCCTCAAATACTCCCTCAATGGCCGAGTGGGCATGATCCAAGGTGATGCATCTTCCTTTTTTACAGGTGACACCTACTATTTGGATATCGACTGTTATGGTATCAATTAAATTTAGGTTCATAGTGATAATTTTGAGCCCACTGCTACTCTGGCCAATCCCCAAATGGACCTTGATGATGCCTTTATCCATCCAATTCACCGGCTGGAGGCCACAACTATGGACTTGGGACACTTATTTATATTCATTGAGAATATGGTGAGGTGTGTTCCCAGGTACAAGGAATTCTATAAGATCATATCATACTCCTACGTGAATCAGGCTCGAGTGATTCGAGACCCACTTACCCCTAGAAGGTATCGGGACGTTCGCCCCATGGAAACAACTATACACCATATTGTGTTTGTTCTTCTAGACCAGGATGGACCAAATCAAACTAACACACCACTAAGGCTTTGATATTATCAAACATGGACCCCTGGGTCAATGGCCTGATGAAATTTGGTTGACATCTTTCATTGCCATGGCATCAGCAGTGCAAGAGTCTCTCGGTGAATATTCTAATGCCACTTAGGCTGGTACCAACATTCTTTCGAGATCAGCCAACTTATAAGAACTACTTCATATTAATAATCTTATTACCTCAGACAATGAAAAGAATTTAGAAGATGGTCATCTTTCATTTTAATAAGGAATCTCCACCATTATCGATCTGTTGGTACAGGTGAATCTTGGTACCGAGGTAGACCAAAGGCTAACACTGATCAACACAATAATGCTTTCCAATGAGTAGCAACAGTATGTAGACTTTCTGATGTAGTATCATGATGTATTTTTTTGAGTGATAATGAGATTCTAGGAATATATCCTCAGGTCTTCATCCACATCCTTGGTCTCCCAAAAAGCTATCACGGGTTTAAGAAGCCTCCGAGAATGATGGACCATTTTCATGGTGCCATGGTTGAGGAAAAAGTTTATAAGATAATCAAAGAAAACACTGTCAAGGAAGTATATTATCCCAGATGGTTGGCCGATATCATCCTTATTAGGAAGAATAAAGGACAAATCATAGTATACATAAACTTTTGAGATCTAAACCATCACTATCTAAAGGATGATTTCCCCCTTCCTGTGATAGAGCTGTTGATTGATTCCACTAATGGGTTTCATTCACTATCCTACATGAACAGAAATTTTGGGTATAATAAAATCCCAACGGACCATGAAAATGATTATTCCCCTACCTTCAAGGTGTAATAGGGTACCTTATAATATCATGTAATGCCCTTTTGGTTGAAATTTTTTGGATTTACCTATTAGTTTTCTATGCACTACATATTCATGGAAATTCCAGGAATTCTAGTGGAATGTTATGTGGATGATCTAGTGGTCAAATCCCGCTATCCTTAGGACAACTATAGACATCTTGGGAAGGTGTTCAGATTCCACCACTCCCACCATATGAATATGAACTACTTGAAGTCTGATTTCAGAGTTACCTCTTGGTAGTTTCTTAGATTTTTAATTAGATACATAGGCCTTGAATTCGACCTAGATATGATCAAGTATATCAGTTAGATGCCTCCCCCAAGAAAACTTTGGCAGCACTCAGGCTTTGAAGGAAACTTAGACCATATACACTGATTTATTTTATATCTGGCCAGAAAGTGTAATACCTTTTCCAAACTCATGATGATATGTGTCGTATACTAATGGGATAAAGGGTGCCATGACGATTTTAAGGAGATCAATCTATATCTTTTGTAGCCTTCTGTTCTGATACCACCCATATCCAGAAAGTCACTGGTCCCTTATATGACCACACTGGAAGGATATCTCAAATCTGTTCTTCCCAGAATAATAATTAAGGGATAAAGAATAGTATGTACTATCTCAGATGTGTTCTCCTCGACACGGAGACCATATGTTCTTCTATTGAGAAGAGTTTTCGTGTAATGGTTTTCATAGTGCAGAAGTTATGGAATTATCTAAAGTATCATGATATATACTTGGTGTCTTGTGTGGATCAACTGAAGTACATTATGAACCACCGTATGTTGACAGTATTTCTATCATGGCGGGTAACGATCCTTCATTAGTTCAACATCAGGTTTATTCCATAGAAGGAAATCAAGGGTCAAGAATTAGCATATTTCCTCCCCACTCATCTGGCCCCCGTAGATCATTCCCATGACCTTAACATTCCGGATGAGTCCATTCTATCAGTGGATCAGACTATGCTATATTGGAAGATGTATTTTAATGATTCATCTTAGAGTATGACTGGTATAAGGATCTATGATCCCAAGAACAATAGAGTAGGCAAGGACATCCTCTTCATCACACCTATACATTATATTTTCAATATTTGTTCTTGTTGTCTAAAGGTTTCACCGAAAAATAGGTAGAGTATTAGGCTCGGATCACTGGTGTTGAGAAGGACCTCAAGATTGGTGTTCCCCACATAAATGTGAATGTGGAATCAGATCTGGTCATCAAGATGATCAACAGTGACTATGTATTCTAGAATATGAAACTTATTCCCCTGTTAGAGCACACTCACTAGCTGATGGCCCAGTCCCCTTCTTGGAAAAAAATCACTCATGTTCCTTGGTCACAAGATGGTCAAGATGATGCCTTGGATAGTTTTTTTCAATCTCACTCTGAGATCGATAAGGATGATTTGATTATCTATGTGTTTCATTTTTGTTTCATCACTCCCATCACTCTAGATGAATATGATAGCCAGTAGGTAAGTCATCTTACTGTGGATACATCCACACAAGGACCTTCAAGTCCTCCTGACAAAGTAGAAGAGACTATTAATTGGAAAAATACTTTTTTGGAGTACCTCCAACATGGAAATATCCTGAAAGACAGTGTCAAACATGAGTGAATCTATCAGCATGCAGTGAAGTTCACCGTCCAGAGTGGTCCTATATTTGAAAAGATCCGGAATAAATATGGGTTTGATGGAGTTATCCTTAATTGTATTCAATGAGAAAAGATTTTATAGGTTATGGGGGATTTCCATGTTGGTTCCCATAGAGCTCATCAGGCCAGGATAAAACTATCCCACCATATCTGAAGGTTGGGATACTTCTGGAACACCATGGTTCATGACTGTATTGAGTTAG
Organism: Viscum album; assembly: GCA_963277665.1. NCBI lineage: Eukaryota > Viridiplantae > Streptophyta > Magnoliopsida > Santalales > Viscaceae > Viscum > Viscum album. Next base: position 110,593,299 of record OY728139.1, on the reverse strand, counting down.
CCAAGTGCTTCCACTCATGCCAAATCCCTTCCAGCTTTGGGAATCAACCTCTAGAGACTCTCAATACTACCAAGTACTCTTTTCCTTTTGTAGTCGAGGAAATTATTTCATGGGACCATATTTACCAAGAATAGCTCACTAGTGCAGGTTCATTCTAACCACCATAGATTTCTTCTCCACCCAATGACGGTGGTTCTCTACTGTTGATTCCCTTAGATGTTCTTCCCATGGATTAGGACACAATTTCCCCATCACCTCTCTAGGTCAGATTTAGCACTATGGTTCTTGTGATTTTGGGTTTGCTGATTCAGCAGTCGATGTGCCTCAAGGCATTACTAGGGCCATTTTTCTTCTTCTTGGAAGGTTCCTAGTTTTCTACCTCATCGACATTTCCATCATTCAGAGACCTCGAATGCTCAAACCTCTACCCTGACCACTTATTTCGATGTTCCTATCCTAGTAGGATCTTGAGTGGTGGTAACATTGAAGTTTTGGGAGGTGTTTTTCAGTATCCGTTAGTGTTCCAGGTGTCTGATGTTCAGCATTGGATTTGGTTCTTTCAGATTTCCTCCTCATTATTTTAGTGAAGGTTTTTTCCTCCTTATCAGTGGTCAATTTTCTATTCGGTGGTGTTTGATTTGGGTTTATGGTTTTACTAGTGTTTGGTTTATTTCTGGTTTATTGGGGGTCGATGATGATGTGGTGTGGTTCCATGTTCTTTATTGGGTTCAATGGGTTTTATTGTTTTTCTACTTTGTTTTGGTGTTTTCGTTTCTACTGGATGATGAGGATTGACGAAGTCTTGATGTGATGTTTATGATGGATCTGAGGGTCTATGATAATCTCATTCATAGATGTTGTTTTTGATTTTATGTGTTGATCTTGCTCTGCAATGGTGGTTTGTGGTGGTGGAAGATAGATAGTGGTCCAAGAATTTGTGTTTATGGTGGGGATGCTATCCAGAGATCGTTGTGGTGATAGCGATGATGGTAGTTATAGGACAGATGAAGACAACTATCACGTGATGGTGAATGTAGGAGACATGGTAGGATACATAACATGAATTTGGAAGTTGTGGGTACACATGGCTCTATTTCTCCTTGGATAATGTGATTTTGTTTTTATTTTTTTACTGCCATTGGATGCTTGAAATATTTATACCGCCCAATATGTTTTGGTTACCACTCACCTAAAAAATGGATTCTTTGTAAAAAAAAGTAAATTGATTGGTCATAAGAAGATTTGTCCAGACATGCTTCCCAATGCCCTGTGGGCTTATCAGATGACAACTGAAAAATCCACCCAGTTGACCCTATACTCCATGGTGTATGGGATAAAGGCAGTCCTTCACATCAAGATTTAGTTTCCATTGCTCCATATAGCTATCTATGATCATCAAACATTAGACAGGGTAATAGAAGCCCATCTAGTGGAATTGGAATCCCTCAACAAAAATAGGATTCGATACTTACACAATCTAGAGAGGCATCAGAATAATATTTCAAAGGATTTTAACAACAAAAGTTCATCTACGGTTCTTCCTTCAAGGTGATATGATATTGTCTCTAAGGATGCTAATGATACCTAGTAGAAATCCACCAATGTTGGAGCCCAAATGGGAAGTACCCTACATCATTCACAAGGTTTACCCAAACAGTTAATACTATTTGGTAACCATGGAAGGTGAGAGAATTAATCCTCCCACCAATGCTAGGTTTATTAAGTAGTACTTCACATGAGAAAGAGTTTACTTATCCTACACGACGAAAAAACGCATAGTTGTCCTTATAGTCCAGGTTCAATGTCCTTAAACTAAGATCATTTCTGTCTAGGTTGTAGGGAATAAAACTACGCAACATTATCATGCTACATAATGTTAAACTATCATTTTTTCATTACCACATGATGTTAAACTTCATGTAACTCCAAAAATAAATATGGCTTGATTCCCATCATTATGGGATACATAGGGACACATGCATATTTTATTTTTGCGACCATCCCCAAGATCCATAGATCTTTTATTTTCTTTTTCCCTATGGATTGAGTTCCCCAGATTACATGGTGTGGTTGATACCTCATTTTTCCTCATTCATAAAATGTTAATTATAACCACAACATGTATGCCCCCTCAAGGACCTCCCTATCGTTTAATCCATATTGCATGACATTAAATTGCACAACATCCAAGAAATACATGTGGATTATTTCCTGCCATACCTAGATACATATTGACACATTGACGTTTTCTCTCTGGGAAGATCCTTAGAATCCCCCTTTCACCATTTATGGCTCCATGGACTAAACTTCCTCAGTAGTGTCTGGTGTGATTCTAAGACCTCATCGGTCCTCATTTGTGTTGGGTTTCATTATAGAACCACCTAAACACCCATATATTGGTAGTTTCTTACATTGTGGTCTTAATTATATGATCGTAAACTAAGATCTCTTTCATCATATTGTACAATGTTAAACTGCTTATCATTTCCTGGAAAGACATTAAAATGCATATTATTCCGGGTCCTTCCTACATGACCCTAAATAGAAAATGCTCTTTTTTCCTGTATGATGTTAAACTGTCGATCCCTAAACAACTATAAAAATTCATTTCATCTTGGTCTCTTGTCGATAAACTATTCATCACCTTGATGTTATCATCAAAGAGAGAATCTTTTTTTCAACCTCCTATATTACGTTTTTCTGAGAGTATGTGGCATAACTGAGACATCTTTGGTCATCTTTTAGGTCGAGCTATAACAACCAAATCATGTACCTCCCCCAGGATTAGTTATCCTGATTGACACCCTTACCGCATGATGTTAAATTGAACGACACCCCACAACTATGTATGGATTGATTCCCATCCTTATAAGATACATTGAAATTCCCAAAAATATTGTCTTCGGGTCCAGCACTTGGTTTATTAACCCTCGTCTATCTCTCTTCCTCATCATTTTTTATGGGATCATTACCATTATATGTCCAAGGGACCCCTTTATGTCCCTTTACCTTGAGAATTAGTTTGAATCCCCCTATCTAGAATGCCTTAATAACGTGATCAGATGAACTGCGGTGTAGGACCCAGAGTGTTGGATTCTACATGGACATTATTTTATTCCATCCCCAATCATCACATGTCTTTTTGTTTGGGTACCCATTATATTTTACATTATAAAGGTCTCCCTAGCTTTATTGATACTTGGCCTCATGGATCACCTACCCTATAGGGCCAATTCCCCTCAGGACATTCGAACAAAACTTTGAGTCTGGACCCATTTATTTGAATATGGTCATCGGTTGGACCTCAATCGTTTTTTCCCATCCCATGTCACATGATATGGATTCTGTGTTTTGAACATGGTCAATAATTATCCCCCATAGTTATGCCACCCTCATCGTATCCCAAATATCAGACAATGTGATTCATCTTTTTAACATCCTTATGTCCAAGAAGAACTTCAACACCCTCTGTGTTACTTCTCTATCCACCTTTGCACATTGAATCGGATAATCAGCATCATGGGAACATACCTAACCTGAATTCTACATTCCACTACTGTGTATTTCCATGTGTAGTAAGGATATTCTCCACATCTTATTTGTCACATCGATCATGGATCCCATGGGCTTGGGGGTCCTGTTTGGTTTCTTTACCTGAATCGAATAATAACCCCACCTTATGGTCCAAACTCTCTGAGTTTAAACTTGGAGCCTACATCTGGAGCTCCTGAATTTAAAAAGAGAATTTGATTCCAAGAATCATGACCTCAAAATGTTTATAGGTTTTTTGGAGGGAGTATGTGGGGTGGTGATGAGACCTATTTGGTCCTTATTCATGCCAGGTTGCTTTATGGAACTACACTACACACTTCAGCTATGAAATCCCCACCTTTTGGTCCAAGATACATGACTGTAAACTAAGGTCCCATGAATCCTAATCCGATGATGATAAACAGCATAAAACCCTTAATCCTCACCATATAATGTTAAAATTTATCGGTACGTACCACACACATGGCGTTAAACTAGTCAAACATGGTCCACACTCTACGACCTTATTCTGGGAGCTTATGGTGCAAGAAACATGACCATTAAATTGTTTGCAATACCCCCATAGGAACCTGATCCTTGAGTAAGGGTATGATCCCACCTATGGATGTTATACACTGGAATGTTTGAGTATGTAGTGGTATGATACCTATAATATTGTATTTCATAGGGATATTCCCCAGTTCCATTTCCAGACTTCATGTTTCCTTAATTTGGGTCCCCATTATCATTTAGATCTGAGGGGACCCCCTAAGAGCATAGATGTTTGGCCTCATGGCTCACCTACCATCCCAGAGCAATGCCCCCTAAAAATATGAATGACATTTTTGAGTCAGTTCCCATGGTTCTAATATGGTCATCGGTTGACCCTCATTTGTCTGTTCCCATCCCAGGTGACAAGATATGGATGTTGTTCTTCAAACAAGGTCAATAGTTATCTAAGTAGACAATTGTTATGGAAAAATGGAATCATAATTCATATATATGAGATATCTTATTTTCTTCCCAGGGTAATATATATATGGTCTGTGAGGCCGCCTCAGGGACCACCCCTCTTTGGAATACAGAGGCGTGGCCTCACCCTATGACGCTCCTACCACTGAGCTTCCCACTCATGCCATCCCAAAAAACTAGTTTTCCTATGGTCTAACCTCCCCAGAAGTAGCACACTTACTCTCTCATCACCTGGACTCCACACTTGATACCTTGATTTTCCAAATTCTCTTCTACAGAATTGCTTCCTAACATGCTACTGCCCAGTGGTCATCATATTCCGTCACTAGAACAACATCGATGCCAGTAGTGGGTAGCGATATTGTTTCACCCAGGCAAGAAGTTTTAAACAAGATCCATTGCTAGAAAAGGGTACATGGATTTTCCTCTTCCCAATCCTCTTTACACACTTTCTTTGGAATCCAGTGCAAGAACCCAAACTATCTATCAAACAATGATGGCACATAGGGCTCGTAAAAGATATTTCCATTAATGCAGGCTAGTAGCATGCCAGACCTGATACTCTACAAGTACTTCCTCTTCTCCATAAAAAACCAAAGGACATCCACCATTTGGACAAATGAAGTGTGGTATGGGTTGAAGTTAAAGTTTTAATGGTTTTCAGTGTGAAGCGTGACCCCTTACTCATTAAGTATCATCATCAATACCTCATAAATATTCAACAGAGATGGTCGTAAGACATCACCTAGAAGAAAAATGGAATTTGGGAAATCATATCTACTGATGTGAGCTATGACCTAGCCATGAATTATTTGGAATGGTCCATAGGTTTTTTGGGGTGTACTTCATATTGAAATCCACCTGATAATACTGTATAGCCTCACTAGTATAGAAAGCCTGAGGTTAACCTTTCTATAGATTTAATGATCTTGACATCACCAGTATCCATGTACGGACCCCCATCCTTTTGTCCCTCACTGGAAGCAACCAAAAACTTAGGAAGGTCATAAGAAAACAAATGTATCATACTTTTGGATACTAACAGTCATTCCAACTAAATCCCCATGAGTGGTATTCACCTACTCTCTGGATCCCCCAATATGATCGTCCCTTACCCATCTGTGATGCGCTTGGGAACTGCTTCCCTGGGCCTGACATCCTCACCCTATCATGACTCTTGTGAAATAGACTAAACCATGCTGGGTAAGATGTGTCCTTAAGGATTTATTTGATCCCCATCATCTCCTTGGCCAAGTCTGGTAGATTCCATGTTAGAATAGGGGTCCATACCATCTTTACCTATATGTTCTCCATCGGTAGGAACTAGTTGTATTAAAGCCACTCTATAGGAATTACTATTAGGTAGTGAACATCCCAAAGACTGATACCAACCTACTCATGGTGGAGGTGGAAGGTGTTCGTGTTAGGGGAACACCAACTGAACATCAATGGAACCAGGTCCTGCTATTGATATAAATGAAATTGCGACATACACATGGCTTCAAAAAACCCAATGTATCGATGGTCATACCCAAATTACTCACATGTTTGGAACACCCAAAATGCCCATGCCCACTCACAGGTAAAATTCCCATTGGACTAAAAATCCCAATCCTTCTTCCAGCCCTTTCTCTAATCATTGATACTACTATGGAAAGTGCTTTCCAAATATACAAGAAATTCATGAGCCATCAGTTCATCCCCCATGATAGTCTAGGTTATCAAATTTAGGATGTGTATGGATATTTCATAAGTCTCTCTGATAGGTTGGCCATTATTTATGATGTTTTAACATGAAAGGATATCCTCGTGTGTTACCCATGACCACATTGCGTCGATCTCGAAACCCAGCATGATCACTTACTCTAAGATGCTAAAATTCCATAGCAGGAGGCTATAACTCAATAAATAATCCTTTTGAGACCGTGTAAACATGCCTAGTAGAATCTGATTATCTAACAACGCTCTTTTGGCATGGAGAATGTGAGGGTTCGCAATCATATCATCCATCCGTAGAGTGAAGCCAACCTCCCTTTCAACATCAGTTTGTTCTCCAGCCATGTCTATTACATCTAAAATGCACAAAGTATTCATAATGAAGTATTTAGACATGGAATGAAAATCCAATGGTTTTGTGCAAGATCATATTATGACTGCAGAAAATTCAGTTAAGTCAAGAGCATGCATGTTTCGAAAATTGCATGAAAACCGGTGACCAAACATGGGTCTTTCATGAAAATATAAATAAATTACACTCACGAGAGAGAATCGATTTTCATACATAAAGTCAAGGTACTATGTCTTGGGTCCCTCCATATATTTATATTCATGGACCAGGTCTTCTGAATGCACGCAAAGCACCTTACACACTAGAATGGACATTTTTCAAACACCCCATCAGATGCAATGATCTCGTATATGTTTCCCTTGGAACCCAACTATATAGCCCCATTTCAGATCAAATAATGAGGTGGGAATTTGTTGGTTCCCAATTCAAGTTGTGGCCATAGGTAGGAATATTTTTGTAGCCCATAGTCGTTATTTAAATCCGCGTATAATTTCAAGAACCCTATGGAAGCCACAAATATGATTTAACAATTTCATGAAAGTTTGAAATTATATGCGCAAGGCCCTTGTGCTCCCAATGTGATGTCAAATGTGATATTTCACCCCAAAAACCAATAAATAGTAATGGAAAGTACACTGAATAATGAAGGATACATCGCAAGGCTGAAATCTGTGTGGAAGACACTTATAAGCGTAATGTAACGTCAACCGGCCTCTTCCACATTGGCTTGTTTATGCACTCCCACCGAGATCATTTCAAATTAATTGAAGGGCCACCTCCATTTTTGGGGTAATTCCCCAGAAGGAAAACTATTTCTACCATGCGCGCAAGCTTCTCCCATCCACAACCACATATAAGTCATCATGTTAAGGTATTGGATCTTTCACGACAGGTCCCCCATGGGTCCACCTTTGGGTGGACCCACAAGGGCTTGACTGTCACCCATTTCGTTTTCACCTATGTCAAGTTTATGCAAAAGACACCTCTCGCACCCAAGAATTTCCTTTTCATACTTCATCTTACTCTAAATCCTCATCCTTTTCCCCCAATTCTCCAAAATTTTGTGCACCCTTTGCTATAGACTCCATGGGTTTTAGATACCACAAGACACCATATTTGAGCTCCTCTTCTATGAAACACCCACATCTTGTGCATACCTCCTCTGTGCAACCTTCAGGCTTGTGCACAATGATTTCTTGGTCCCTCATGTGGCGTCTCATGTCACGTTTCTCTACCTAAGGATTCTTCACATAGGTATGCTAATTTCTACTGCTTCTTCGTATAACTATGCTAACATGGACCCCTCTATTGACCACTTTACCACCATAATCCTATCGGCAATTTCTTGTGACTTCCCTTCCCCAGTGTAAGTTGGTACATGTTATATAATTCCAAGGGATGAGGAGTGAGTACTCATCATCCGAGCTGCAGGACATTAAACTTCCAAGAATCTATGTCCTTAACACATGATGTAATACTGTGTTTTAAGAACGTGCGTAAAGTCCAAGAGGACTACAAAGGGGATTTTTATAGCACCCTCCCTCCATATATCTCTCCCTTTTGTCTTTGTGTCTATGTGTGCCTCAGACAATCTCTACGTAAGCCACAAATCACCTCCTCTAGCTTCCCTCCTGGAGTATGTTCTAATCTACAACTCCCTTAGCCTCTAGACATGTGTAAGCCCCATAACATCCCTTGTCGCTATATCTTTTATCACACGATTACCATGTCTACTATTACCTATTGTTTCTCAAACCGAGCATGAATCACATGGGCTTAGAGTGATAGTGACATTGAAATCCTCTTTTGGTTGCTAGCTATGCATAATCCCCCCACACCGTCCTTACCGAACTACATGGAATTTGATCCCTATCTTCCAAACATGGTATTTAGGAATCCTCTTCGAGGTTCAATCCCCTCACTCTCCACATTACATATTTTCCAACTATTTCATGTCAGTTCACTTTTTCCCCCATAACGATAAACTACGAGACCTATTCTCCTTCCAAACTACATGGGCTTTGATCCCTTTTTGGGTATGTAGGAAGCCTACTCAAGGTCCAATCCCAACCAATGGTAAACTCTAGTTCTACCTTTTACGTTTTTACCCTTTGGATGTGATATCTTCCTTTTTAGGACATATATACCAGATATATCTTTTTGAGGTGTTTTGATCCATCCAGTCGGGCAGCTAACTATTTATAAGACCTAAACTTCACCATTATCCTCCAAGAATGAGTGATCCTATTTTAAATGATTAATGACCACACATAAGCCCCTGAAATGCCTGTATGTCACTATCTGTTATGTATGCCTCAATTCTATGCCTCTATCCTGAACTATGTGGACTTTTATCCATGCATTTAAAACTAGGTTAGTTGGAATCCTCTCTGTGGTCCAATACTATTACTCTTTCCCATAATAATATTTCCCCCAGGTCCCTATGACTCGATAGGATCATGACTCTACCTAGAGGTTTCACTTCCTTCAGGTCCCCATCTATGTGTTAATTATCATGGGTCACCTCCTTAGGTGTCCCATCACCCCAATTTCTCAACTACATGGACCTTGATCCCTACCTTCCAAACAGGGTATTTATTAAACCACTCTAAGGTTCAAGCCCATATATTTCCAAATTACATTCATTTCAAATTAATTCCATCCATATCCATACAGAATCTTACTTAGGCCACCACATACTGATTAGATCATGCCACCAACTTCCTCGCTGCTCCTAGCAGTACTTTGTTAGCTAACCATGCATAAGCTCTGCACATCATATCCCTCCAACCAAGTGTGGTCCTCTTTTATAGGGAATCTAACTACATTTAATCCCCAAATCACCCATTCAAACTAAATGTTTTTTTATCCATGTCTTCTACATAGGGTACATAGGAAGCCTCCATGAGGTTCAATCCTAGACAATGGTAAAACTTGGTGTCGCCACTCATTGGGACCCACTTTCTCTGATCTTTCCATTGTGGTGTTGAGATTGGATTTCATGGTTTGAAACCTTACCCTTATGGACCACGAAAATAATGGATCTATCCTTATTGGGAGTTCTGACCGAGCCCTCCGACAATCCTTCCAAGTGATCCCTCATAGGGACATGCATATCTGATCCACTTTTATAATTGTTTTGAGCAGTCCAATCCATCTTTTCCAGATGTTAAACTCATGGTATACCCCATGGTAAACATGGTAAGTTGAGGAAAACCTCAGAGACATGACTCTGGCATGAGATAACCCATGACTAATGTGGGAAGCCTCTGGTTTATGCACCCTTAACTAGCCCTATGATGAGGAAGGAAACATGTTTCACAATGATTCAAATTCCAAACTTTCCATTGATACCCACTATGACTACTCTAATAAATGAAGGTTTATTCTCTCACGTGAACCCTTGGTAATTATTTACAGAAGAATTTTAATTAACTAACATAAAAAATGGTATAGAACCAGGAATTATTTTCATTAATAATATCTTAATATCTAAGGAAGACCTGGACTAGGCATCAAATTATGAGGAGGAATACATGGAAGGAGGAACCAACATCCCATCATTCTATTTCAATAAAGGAGATAATATCTCTAAAGAAGTGATAGATTATGCCCACCTTTGGAAAGTGGGAATGTGGGGGTATAGTTCACCATTGACTAATTTCATCATGAAAAGTGTAGGCGGCGTGCCCTGGTAGAAAGCATCTAAAATAATAACCAATGAAAAATAAATGGATTGCATAAACATTTTACCAATTCATCAATTCATAATCCATGAAAAAGGTATGAGATTCATAAATATCAGGCCATCATAATCATAAAACATCTAGATAAATAATAAGGAAGGTATAATTGGATCATATCCCTAGTAAATCATTAGTAGAATCAAGGGTTGTTGTCTTTGATGAATATAAATACAACTACAATATCAATAAAACATTATGGAGGAAAATACCCTTTCAACATTGAATGAAACTTTTTAGAAACTAAAAATTCACAAAATATCATGAAAATACTTATATTTATAATAAAAAAGGAAAACTATATAATAATCTTTTAGTATTGAGAGATCATGATTGTGGGATATCCGGTTGATGTTATATAAGTTAAAATAAAACATTACTTCGAAATTTGGGTACAAATTCATAAATACTTTATTTAGAAAATGCCAAGAACAATCCATTTAAAAAAATAATTTTTTAGAAATTTGGTCACGGGTAAAAATGAATTTAAGAAATAATTATAGGATAGTAAAAAAAATATAGAAAACCCTTTTTATGAAACATGTATATGAATGAAAAAGGTTTCTCGAGTGAAGAGAGAAGTAAAGAAATAATTCATTAGAAATGATTTTTCTATCTATTGAGTACTTAAAATGGGGATAATGAATGAAAAAAATGTATTATATAGAAATAACCTGAGTAGAAATTTTTTTAAGGTTATCTAGAGGTGTATCATAATATTTAATCATCTAAATCTTAATCATAATGTATCCTGATAAAAAATGAGATAGTAACATAAAACCCTTATCACTTTGGTAACTTTTGAATCATAAAACCCATGATATTTAAATTAAAATGAAACATTAAATTTCATGATCATAATGAGAATAATGATATAAAATATAATTGGGGCTATATAAAAACCTCATAAAAGAAGATAGGTGGATAACACAACATGTTCCCCAAAGAATGAAATTTGAGATTATAACCCCTTACCTTGAGTTTGACCTTCTTCGAACGAAATATAGCATCCTATATAATAAATATAAATTTATTATAATTATATAATAGAATAATTTATATAATTATAATTTCATATATGTTCTTTTTATGAAATTTCATCACATATATATTCATAATCCCTAATTAAAATCATCATTTCTGGGTGTAAACTATTTCATTCTTTCATAATAATTTCGGTTCACTAGTGCCAGCCCTTGTTCATAGATCCTGGTTATATCATCTAAAAAGTGTTAATAATGATATAAATATCATATATAAATATATATATAAGAATTAATAAATAAAATTTAGTGATATAAAATCTAATAAACCCTTCATGGTGATGGTAGGTCGTACTTACACAAAGATGTTGTTTTCACTTTTTAGCTGATGGATAGAAATAAAGGTAAATAATAATAAAAATTTGAATAATTATTATTATATAATATCATATATATTCATTATATCCATAATTATTAATATCCAAGTAAAAAATAAATTAAAAATGGATCACATTTTTTCTGAATGTGGTAGTCAACAAGTATGCATTAGCAACATTATCATTTTCCAGCGATTTGGAGGGTTAAAAGGTAGATATAATATTATAATTTCAAGATGAATAATTATGTTATTTATATCACACATTGGAATTATTCCCATACTAATAATGATCCATGATACATGGTGATGAAAAATGAACTGTATCACCACGTGGAGATGCTAATATATATGTACGCATGAGTAATAATTTAACTTCCCATTTTGTAGAAATAGGGTGAATAAAGGTGATTTCATAATTATAATAACATTTTAATATATTTTGTATAATTAATTTATTATTTCATGAATATTATAATAGATATATAAAAGGTATAATAAGAACAAAAAAAGTGATCATTTAAGGTGAATACCACTACTTTGAAAAAAATCATTTAGATATCAGCTTTAGGGCTCTCAAGATGGTATTTTTGGAAGACCAAAACCTTTAGAATGTGTCTATAGTAGTTTAGAAGATAATTTTGTAGGTTTTTGTTGATAAAAAAGACTCAAAATTATGTAAATGATAGAAAGGTTAAGATCCATTTTATAATTTAGGGGATGGACAATTTTGGGCTTTCTTAAAGAAATAATATATAATGAAGTCACTCTCTAGAAAAAATGATTCTAAAGGTCTAGGTATTCAAAGATTGGGTATTATGGGGTTGAAATACCACCAATAAATAAATTTTTATTGGTTTATGTGGTGTTCTAAAACATATATTTTGGTTTAATCCCTTAGTTAAACTATTTTAACAGTAACCACGATAACATCTTTTTAACACATAAAAGGCTATAATTTCACATATATGGTGAAAATGGGATCATAAATTTCGAAGGGATGAAATTATATACCATATTTTATCTATATTTTATTATTTAAATATTTTTATGATTTATATGTAATTTAATAATTATTATTTTTATAAAATTTCGTTAACGTTAATTTTTACAATACGATTTTAATTTGACATAATAGACGTAAAGAAAAATTCTGAATTCTAAAATAATCATTTAGAACAACACTAATATGTCATATTAGTATATAAAATTCATGTACCACTAAAAATAATTCAATTTAGATTACTTTTAATATTTTTAAATCCATTATTATTATTTTTTTTAATTGAAGAAATACTCTCTCAGTGTTGCGTTTGAAATTATGGTAATTAAATAACTAATAAAAATTTGAAATAAATTTCCATTATTCTCAAGATAGATATTAATATTCCGTCATAACATTATTTTTTCCATATGAGGAAACATAATAGATATTTAAAAGTAAGATAACGATATTTTGTATTTTTATTTACTTTAAGTATTATATAGGTCATTTTCATGGACAAGTGTACCTTAAAAAATTATATTTCATTTCTAAGGATATAATGGTTAGATTATCTTTATCAAAAAATAATTAATGTAACATCACTCCCCTTCTCATTATCTTGAGAAGGTAAGAGTATATTACTTGGCCTTAAGTGAAATCCCTAAGGTGCTAATGTCTGGCAATAAATGTTATGGGCTTCATTAATAGATGGGGGATAATTTTCCCTTAAAAATGAAACAACAAGCCAGAAATGACATAACCAGACTACTACATGATTCATGATAATAATGTGATCCAAATAAATGTACTACCATTGATATAAAATTCAAACTATAAAAAAGTACAACAAAGAAAGTCTACAAATACCAAAGTATATAGTGGTAGAAAAAACTGATATATGTCAAAGAATCAATTGAAAAATATTAGAATATTACAACATGTTCCATGATCTAACACAAAAAAACATCTTAGGTATCGATATTAATCTCTATATAAGTGTGATACTTTAACTTTTCCCATATCTCGATAAAAAATATCTACAAAGTCACCAAAGTTCCAAAGTGGGGGTGAGTAATGAAAATAAGTAGGATTTCCCAATATGACTTCACTAACTATGAAACTAGGATATAGAATGTTATCAAATTTAAATAAATCCATTTATATAAAACAAATTAAACAGTTTATCAAATCCATGACATTTCAAGTTAAATAGTTCTCACACCAAAAAATATTTCCAGCTAAACCCCTGTCCAAGGAATGAAACCAAACAAGTTATTATTAAATTTTCAATATCTACAATGGAATAACCCATTCCATTTCAGATAATCTAAAACACCACTACACACAATCTCAATGTTACCATTTATAGTGGAACTTTCACGTCTGAATCCATCCCTTTGATTGTGGAACATTAACATCCATAACCCATCCCTTTAATATTGGAAATTTTACATCCATATCCATCCCATTCCATCCATTAATAACCATTTATGATAACCACATGAAATTCAATCTTTTAAAACCAATGAAACCATTTCAATAAAACCAAATTTTAATTAAAATAGAAACCAATCAATGATTTCAATAAAACCAACCATTTATTGAAAACCAAATCAACAAACCAATTCAACATATTTAAATAAAACCATCTTTTACTTGAAGAAATGTCATTTAAACCATTTAACAAAATAAAGTTTTTTTTAAAAAATCAACATTTTAAAATCAATAAAACAAGGCACATTTCACAGCCTTTTCTAACAATTCCGCAATTTAACAAAAAATCCATAAACTACTCAAACCATAAATAGTGTGGGTTTCTACCATGATTTGAACACTAATTTACCAATCAATTTTAATCAAAAAACTCAATTTCAAATAAAAAAATTAAGGTTATAAATAGTGGAGTTGAGAGTGAATCCACCTATCTTTGGAATTTATGACAAAACGAAAAAACAACACAAAAAACGCCAATGAAACTCGGTTGAATCTCCCGAATCCTATAATAGATCTCTTGCCATAATATAAAAAAAGACAATTATAATCATATTTTGCATCAAATTCCTTACATATCTCAACAACGATAGTATATATATGAAGCTGAGAGAGAGGGAGTAGTAGATCTAAGGAAAACCATGAAAAAACACCATAAACAATGACTTACCACAAGATTTCAGCTTCATAACACTAATAAATGCAATTGGATTTCTTCTAAATTAATGGGGAAGGGTTCCCTAGACTTATAGAGGTATAAATCCTGATTTAAGGTTGTATTAGGACAAAAATGAGGGGTAAAAACACAATACCAACCTAGATAAACTTTTTGTGGATCTAGTTTTCCAACAGTGCATGGTTATTCGCAAGGTTAGAAAACCCACGTGCTAACCATGCACTAGATTCTATCTCTAGGTGGCCTCACATTTTTGGATTTAAAGGTTATAAAAACATTGCAAAAACATTAGAAATTTCATTATCTTAGTTTGCATTATTTCTACTAGGTGGAAGCATAGTTTTACCAAACTGTGTGCCTTAACCATGCACCTACCCCAGTCCTAGGTCTCACTGTGCATGATTTTTTGTATAATTTCCATGATTTTCACTAATTGTACACCTTTATAATATATCCAAAAACATTACATATGGCCCCCAAAACCTCTAAAATTCACCCATAAACATTTCATACATAAAAAGCATAAATAAAGGGTTAATTACTTGAAACTGGGGGTGGTAAATTCTCCCCACCATTGGACTTTACATCCCTAGAAAGTAGAAAACCATATTTGATCTGAAAGAGTTATAAACATTTCTCTTTCATTTCTATCTCTCATTCCCATGTATGTTTATGAATCAATGTTTCCATAAAAACCACACTAGACCGATGATTTTTCCACACAACACATTCTCTTGCCTATCAGCAATCCACACTGGCATGTGCACCATTGAATCATCCAGATCTATGTAAACATGACCTAATAGAAAAACATGTTCAAGATTAGGATGATAATTTTTAAACTGAGAAACATGAAACACATTATTCACTACACTGAACCATGGTTGCAATGACAACCAATATTACACCTTATCAACCCATTCAAGTATCACAAAAGGGACTATGTATTGAGGATATAACTTGCCCTGTATCCAAAAATGGAAATCTACATCCCTGGGGTGATATTTTCAAGAACACATGATCAATCACATTGAATGACAAAGACCATTGATTATTATCCAAATATTATTTTTGACGACTCTCAGTCATCTCCATCCATTTCTCGATCAACTGAATCTTCTCCGTTTTTTCCAGTACAATTATCGAACCAAATAGTGTAGTATCACTTGTTTGCACCCAAAAAAGTGGAAAATGAAAAGGACGACCATTCAATGATTCCAAAGGATCCATTTTTATCATGACCTGATAGATTTTTTTATATGAAAACTCCACCAAAAGTATGTTCTCTTTACATGAGCCACTAAAATACATTAAACAAGCCCGCATCATGTCTTCCAATGTCTGTATCATCCTTTAAGACTGCCCATCCATCTAAGCATGATATGCTTTACTCATAGCCAACTGATTCCCAATGGATTTATTTAAGGATTTCCAGAAATGAGATGTAAAACTCAGATATCTATCTGAGACTATCAAAACTGGTATACCATGCCTCTTTACCACTTATTGGATATAGATTTTTGACATTTCATCCACCGTTTGAGATTCGAGAATAGGTATAAAATTTCTAGAATTTGTGTGACGATCCACTATCACCCATATGGAGTCACATTTCTGAACCTTTCTTGGGAAACATGTTAAAAACTATGTGGCTATTTTCTACCATTTCCAACCACGTATAGGTAAATTCTATAATATGCCGACAGGTCATTGATATTCTTCTTTAACTTGTGTTTCATGTTAAGAATCTTGAAAAAAAATTCATCCACCTTCATTTTTATACTAACTCAAAAAAAATTTGATTTCAATTCCTTATACACTTTCTCTATTATAGGATGAACAAACCATCTGGAATAGTGGTAATCATGAAGAAGTTATTCTTAACAAGCCATAGGTATAAACCTCCGATTTCTGAACCATAACACTGAAATCCCAACTAGCATCCATCCCTCAATGGTGTTCCCACCATTTACTTTTGGAATCATCACCACACATTCTTAATTGGACGTATGGGCCTTTTTAACCATCTTCACCTAATTAGGAACCACAGAAACTGGAAAGAAAACAACAAGTTCACCTCGGTCTTCACATTCTATGTTCGTGTATTCTATCACTACATCAACTTCCACCAACCCGAAGTATATTTTTCTATTTAAGAATAATACTTATTACTTAATTAACATGCTATTGTATTGCCTTTTCCTAGTGAATATATTAAGTCAATGTCTAACATTTTGAGATACTCCATCCATCATATTTTTCTTAGGTTCAAATCATGTTATGAGAAAATATTCTTCAAGATCTTATGATATGTAAACATAGTAAATTTATCACCAAAGAGATAATTATTCAATGTATTAAAATCATGTACGATGGTAGCTAACTTGAAATCATATGTTGGGTAGTTCTTCTCAAGAAATTATAACTGTCTTGAGACATAAGAAACAAAATGATCTCCTGCATGAGAAAAAAACCAAACCTAATCCCAAAGCATCATAATACACCACATAAACATGTCTCAATTATAGAAAAATCAAGATTAGTGTTGATGTAAAGATAAATTTTAACTGTTGAAAAGAATTATAACATTCATCGTTCTATTGGAATGGAACATTCTTATTCATCAAATAATTCATAGGTGAGAATAGTCATGAAAAATACTGATAAAATGTCTATAATAACCATCCAATCCACAAAGACTCTATATATTGAAGACATTATTTTTTAGTTTCCAAGATATGAAAACCCATATCTTTTATGTATTTATAGAAATAAGTATTTTAAAGATTACATGGCCAATAAAATGTACCTCTTGTATCCAAAAATCACAATTTTGAATTTTTTTTCAAACAAACAATGATCTATAATGATTCCAAACACTGTCTCCCAGTGATTCTCATGGTCAACTGTTTTCCTTTAATACACCAATATTTCATCCAAAAACACCACCACAAAAGAATAAAGATATCCCTAAAATATCAACTTCATCACTTCCATAAATAATTCTGGTGCATTCATAAGAACAAAATACATTAACACATATTCATAATGCCCATATCTCATTTTGAATGTTTTCTTTGGAATATCCTCCTTCTAAACTCAAAATTAGTGATATCAGAATCACAATTTAATCTTAGAGAAACACTCATCTCCACTAAATTGATCAAACAAATCAAAAAATTTTGGAATTGGATATCAATTACTTATCATATCTTGATTTATCTTAAGATAATCTACAAACACCCATAGAGTCCCATCCACCATTTTCATAAACAAGACCAATGCTACCCACATAGACATGCTAGGTTGAATGACCCTTTGTTTTCCAGCACTAACAACTTCTCTTTTATCTCCGTTAAATATTTTGTTGCTATCACATAAGGAAAAAGAGAAATATTAATGGTCCCCAGGATGAGATAAATCATAAATTCTACTCCCCTTAGAGGTGGAAACCCTGATAAACTCTCAAGAAAATCATCTGAAAACTGATCAATGATTTTTCAAAAACTATTATTCTCATTCTCATCATTCGATGGCAAAGTCAACACTAACAACTAGAATGAGATTATTCCGACAGCTAGTGACAGTAATAATGTTGCACCTACCAATTCATTTTGGTCTCCTTGAAAGAGATGCTAAATGCCATCTTCAGTTGTAAAATTGACCTTTCTGGTATAATAGTCGATGTGAGCCTTGAACATCATTAACCAATCCATACCCAGGATTTTATCATATACATCCATCGCCATCACTGAGAAATACCATATCAACTCAGCTCCATCGACAATTATAGAAAAATCTCTACCCATAAAGTCTCTACATTCCCTTTGACCAAGAGGTTTTTTTAGTTTTTATATAAAATTTATCATCTCACATTTTAATCCCAGAAAATAAATAGCATGAGAAGTAATAAAGGAATGGGAAGCACCGATATAAAAAATACATCATAAGGGTAGAATTCAAAAGAATCATACCTCTCACTATCAATGGTCTCGAATGATCATACAAAATATCCAAATCAGCATTATATAATTGCTATGTCACTGCAATTTGTTCCATATTTCCCTACAGAGATTTCCTTTTCTGAGGTTTCATGGTATTCCTGGAATAACCATGGATAGATTTATTATACTAGAAATACTAGTTTTGATACCCTCATCCTATCAAATCATATTAGGTATATGAGACCTAAGAAGTGTCTTGAACACCTAACCTTAGAGAACTGTGGCAATAACACTAAATACTCCCCATATGGTTGAAATTGTGGTATGATCTAGGTTTTTCTATACACTATCGCTTCATGTGAGTCAAATAACCACATCGGAATCATCCTAACTTACTCTTCAATTTTGGAGTAATATTTTTTAATCCAAAAAATTTGATTCTAATTCATACTCCCACCTTGGAAATAGGTACCCCTCTTTCTCTACTCTTAACATTAGAGTTCCCACTATTTCCCATGGGTATCATCATACTATCTCCAACCATAGCTCCTAAGATACCACTTTATTATAATGTATATCTATTGAAAAAATCTGTATAATCTGTTATAAAAATAACAACAATATTAAATCATATTTCCTACCTAATCACTGATTCAGTGATGTGGGCCTTTAAGGATTTACTCACATAAACTATTGGTTCAAAGCACATTAATTTATAAATTTAGAAACATATTCCATGATAGAAATATTTTCCAACTTCAAGATGAAGTAGTCTGTCATTCTTTGAATTCTGAACTTATGAGGATAGAATTTATTTTTAAACAATTATTCAAAATCCCCCAATGAATGTCTGTGATATAATTTTTCTGGAATAAATATATCCCACCATTGGCATGAAATATCTTATAGTATATATGTTTTCATCATGGCTTTCAGCTTTGCTGGTGTGCAATGTAAATCGAAGATATTTTTCACCCTATTCAGCCGCACGTTTTCCTTTTCTAGCTTTAAATAACCTGAATGATGGGTGGACTATGCTTCCAAAACTAGATGGAAAAATGCACTTTCCTTGGATCATCCTTAATGTTCCCCATATATGTAGCTTGAAAAGATTGGGATATACTCCAAACCATCTGTTTCTTTTCTTGTGGCTCAGGTGAAACCATATTCTCAACAACTTACTTTTGTTTGTTTATATGACGCCTACTGGGTTCCATTTTCTATAACCAAAGAAAATTACATAAGTCTCACTCTCTAGTTACTAAAGACTTAAAAATTTCAAATTCTACCACATCACAACTGTCACCATAGTTCTATCCAAAATCAACCGTAACCATGTTCAATCCATTTTTAAACATTTCCAGTTGATTTCGAAAATCAAACCATTTTCAAAATACCACAACCATTCCCTTTTTCAAAATATCTCATTTTAAAATAAATTAAACATTTTCCAAAAATCAACATATTTCACCAAATAATAAATCATTACTAAAAATGAAATATTCACACCTAGTGGGAGGTTATTTCTAAATATCATGACATGATCGTCTCATTGGCTAAACCCATGATAATGAGATTTCATATCTTGTAAGTGTCTGCAAATTAATTATGTACTGAACACCCTGGTAATAGAAGTTCATCATTAAAAGGTTAGCCAAGACTTTTTATGATCTACATTTCAAGTTAGGAAAATCCAATTCGTTTCTAACAAACCAACACAAGGAATATACCAGAATGAATTTTCATCTTTGATATCAACATAACTGATGACCACTTGTTCAACAAAGATAATAATAAAGACCAATAATTATACCACTTGTCACATCCCTCCCATCCTTATTGTCTTGAGAAGGTAGGAGGATATTACTTGGCCTTAAAAAACATCCCCAAGGAACCAAAGGAAAACAATAAATGCCAAGGGATTCATTAACATATGGAGGAAAATTTTTAGATTGAAAATAAAACAACCAACCAAACATGCCAAAACCAAACCACTACATGATCCATGATAACAATGTGAACTAACTAAATGTACTTACATTGATATCAAGACCAAACCATAACAAAATACCACATTGGAAGACTAAAATTACCAAAGTATATAGTGGAAGAAAAAACTGATACAACCTAAAGGCTAAAAGGAAAAAACTCTAAAGATTCTAACTTGATCCATCATACAGCTTCACAAAACATCCCATGTATCACTACGAACTACTAGAGAAGTGTGATACTTTACCTTTTTCCCATGTCCAAATAAACAATATCTAAAAAAGTACCAAATTACCAAATCACCAAAGTAGGGGTGAGTAATGAAACTCAGTAGGATTTTTACCAAATAACTTGCTACTCACACTGCTAGGATAGAACATGTTATCACATTTTTATAAAAAAAATTATATATAAAAAATAAAATAGTTTATCAAATCCCATCCATTATAAGGGAATAAATTCTAAAACCAAAATAGTTTTCCAACTAAATCCATGTCCAAGGAAAGAAACCAAACAAGTCATTATACATTATTCAATTTATATAATGGTATAACCCATTCCATTCCATGTAATCAAACACACCCTTACACAAAATTTAAGTGTTACCAATGACAGTGGAACTTTCACGTTCGAACCCATCCCATTGATGGTGGAACTTTTGCATCCATAATATATCCATTAAATGGTGCAACTTTAATTTTCATATCCATATTATTCCATCCATAACTAACCATTTAAGGGAACTACAATCAATTTTATCTTTATAAACTAAATCAACCATTATAAAAAAAGTATATTTTTATTGAAAACCAAACCAATATACGATTTGAATAAATCCAACTTTTATTGAAAACCAAATCAATGATCCAATTCAATACATTTCAATAAAAAAAATCCTTTTATTAAAAACATATAAATTAAACCATTTACCAAAAATCCTGAAAAGACACATTTTAAAATCATGTAAACAAGTAACATTCCATAATCACTTCCCACAATTCAACAATTTCCAAAAAAAATACATAAACTACTCAAACTATCACAAAAGAGGGTTTATACCCTGATCTTCAACCTAATTTGATAATAAATTTCAATAAAAAAATCAATTTTAAATCAATACCTCATGTCCTAAAAAGAGGAATCAAGATTGAATCCACCTACCTCGGGAATTTATGACGAAATAAAAAATATTACGAAACCATCCATGAAACTATGTTTGAACTCCAAAAACCTCCCTTATATCACTTCCCCTAATTTCAAAAAATCCAAATATAATTATATTTAGTATCAAATACCATAAATATTTCTTTATAAGTAGTATATCTAGGAAACCAAAAGCGAGGGAGAATTAGATCTAACGAAAACCTAGGAAAACCACCACAAACGATGAATTAGTGCAAGATACGATCTTAAACACATCATTAAATGACTTTGAGTTACTTCCTAATTGATAGATAAGGGTTAATTATCATTATGGAGAGAGAAATACCGAGTTAGGGTTAGTTAGGGGAAAAAATGAGAGGTCAAAATACCATCCTGAACTAGATCCACTTTTTATCTAGTTTTTAAACTGTGCATGTTTATTCTAATGGTTAGAAAAATCATTAACTAAATATGCACCATATTATCTCTCAAGTGGGAGTCATATGGTTTGAACAAATTATAAATAAAACCATGTCCCAACCATGTAATACGACATTGAACCACTTTGCATGATTTATTTTAGCTAGCTTCCTAGTTTTTACAAACCGTGTGCCTACCCAGAGTCCTCTATCTCACTGTGCACGATTTCCTATTAAAGTTTCATTGTTTTCACTAACCGCCCACAAACCATGAGCGTTTATAAAAGATCAAATAACATTTAATAAGGCCATTAAAGCCTCCCAAACTGCACCCATAAACTTTACATACTTAAAATTCACAAATGAAGGGATACTTACTTGAAATCTAGGGTGCTTTAATTAACATAAATTTTTTTTCCCTCAACATTTAGTTTTTACCTAGTTGAACCTGATTTACCCTTTACCAAGGAAATAAATTTTACTAAGGTTACTATTTATATTAAGAAAATGGTCCTATTTAGAAAAATTAAACTTCACGATAAAAAATATGGAATCAATTTTATCAAATTAAATATCTATAAGTGGACAAAATTAGTTTTTAAATAATCGAGAAAAACACAATGAAAAATAAATTTAGAAAAATACATTTTAGTCATAAAACAAGATTTATTATTATACCATGTCTAGAAAACGTGTTTGATAAATGATAAAACATTTTATTCAATATATGATATGTATATTTCATTAAAATAACTCAAAATAGTGACTAATTAATTAAGATAAAAATAATTTTTTTACATAATAATAGTTTTTTTAGAGAAATAACTCTTTCACTTTCAAATTAGTTTAATCATTATTTATAATTAACTGATTCCTAATGAAATCATTTTATACATATGTAAATGATCACTTTTTCGTAATTTAGTTATTCATATTTGTAGTCTCCAATACAATGGATGTGAGATAATTTCCATATAATAATATTTTAATAGTTAATTACGATTCATTTAAACGTGATGTCGCATGTAACATAAGCTATTGAATATATTAAATTATTTAAAGATAAATATTTTATAAATTCATGAGGTGCTACACTATGTGTTGATATAGTAGAGTTATTATTTACAGATCACTATGATCGAGTTTGGATTGGTGAATCCGATGACTTTCATATGGGATTAGTAACCAAGAATTAGACGATGATGATCATGTGCCACAATGATGCCAATTATATCAATGGATGTCATGGTTTGTGATGAGTGTAACACACATAATGATGTTTTTTAAATTAATCCCGTGGTGTGATAGGGGGATTCTGAATGATTAGGAGGACATTATCGATCATTTGAGTGTATGCCATTCATTACTAGTGGAATTTTTGTTGATGTTGTTGATGTTATTCATATGAATAGGGTTTGAGAGTTGAATTTAATAGAAAAGCAGAATGAGTTCCATTTATAAATATATATAGGATGGTGTAATTGTTTTGAATGTGAAGCAGGATGGGGTTTGAGTGATGACATCAGGATCTACATGAAAATGATTTAATATGAGCATGATTCGGGTTAGTAGTGCATTTATGATCATAGAATGGAATGATAGTGGATGTGTCTAGTTGACTATACAACCATATATTTTCACTAGGTGTCAATTTGATACTTCATTTGATGTGTTAAAATGATCTTGGGATACATCTAGTGTTTTAAGACATGATGATTAGTTGATTCTAATGGTTCATCTATTGGGGCATCTGAGCATTTTGGGGTTGGTCAGTCAGGGGTAATATTGCTATAATATTTCTGTGTAATTAGATGTAATTGGTTCATAACTGCACCACACACATTATTTTTAATACAAATGGTGTTTTTTGAGTTTTTGAAGGGATTTTTTTAGAAATTCGTTCTGTTTAGGCTTATACCAAGATGATGGGTTTTGATGTTTTCAATTAGAAATTCAGGATAAAGTATCATATCAGTGCTTTACAAGTTTCTTAGTTGATCATCCGTGTTAAGTTGGAAGAACCATCATGAACAATTTTCTTGTGTTGAAATCATGTTTTGATTGGAAATTCTAATCGTAGGAAGGAATTTTGGCTTAGAAATAGACCTCATAATCTATTTTCAATGGTGTATAATACATATGACTTGAGGAATACTTGTATGATTAAAAATTGGTTTCTCAAGATATAAGGGAGTAGGCAATAATTGTATTATTTATTTTCTAAAGGAAAAAAGTAATATATCATGATTCTATGACACACGTTCCCTATTTTGGAAATGTGGCTTGATTGTGTATTAGGTGTCTAGTGTTAAAATATGACCCCTTAAATGGAAAACTACAATCATGGCAGGGTGACATGTTCTTTTGTATTAACACCAAGACATATCCATGATGAAAAGTGTTATGGTGGGAGGTAGTAATATCTCATGCCTGTATGTGTGTTTGAAATTTGTAAAAAGTTCAATATTGTTTTAGGATATTTGCTGAATTTTGATATAAGAAACATAAATGAATTCCAAAAGAATGGATTGTCAAAAAATATGTAATTTGGAAATGAAATAGGACTTGGATCAGTGTTGGAGTTATAGAGGGAGTTACAATATTGTAATAGGGGAGGATGGGGATATAAATGCTATAGACTTCGCCCATCAACCAGTCGGTGCGTAGGTAGTGGGCCTAGTAATCCCCAGGAGCCACCAGTGAACAAATTGAATTTTGGGTGTCAAAATTACCATTATACTCCCCCTTTGTGTAATTAATAAGTATCCACTATTCCCCCATCTATTTGGGAACACAAGAAGGGGTTAAAACCCCCTCATTCTCTTTATAACACCCTTTGAGTTTGGATGCTTATGTAGACATTTTTTGGTGTTTAAGGTATTTCAGTACCTCTATTGATCTATATTGATCTCATTTCCAATTACTTATAATTTTATTCATCTTACAATTATATTTTTTATTGGTAATAATTATATCATGGTATAATTGGATGATCATGTTGTTGATTCAAATCTACCTAGGAAAAAAAAGTTTCAAGATTCTTGTTTGCATACAGTAGCATGGAGATTTGATGAGGTTTATCACAAAGGTAAATTTTATGATATTTTTCCAATAAAAATAAATTTTATTAGAGTTTGATCAATGTAGTGTGTTATATATTTAGATAGTAATTATAAAAATAGTGTTGTTAGACCTCTATCACATTGTTAGACATGGTTCTGGTGCAGTGAGAGTGTATGATTAATATTTTAGCGATTTATCCAATTTTTTCAAAAATTTGGATTTAAATTTTTTGAATAATTTAAATTATTCCTAATTTGATTATAATTATTTTTTGGTGTTTCTTGATACCTTTTATCACTATGTATAGCCACTGATAATAGGTTGAGATGAGATGAGGCATGGAAAGGCTTGGTGGTCTAGGGTAGAGAAGTTAGGAAATGGAATTAAAAAATTTGAAAAGCATTGAAATGAGTTTGGTGGTTTATGATACTTTCCCCATGTATTTTTGTATTGTGTTTATATGAATGTTCATGTGTAGTGATTAAACTATGGAAAAATAAAAATTTTATTATCCATGTCTTTTAATTTAATTTAAATAGATTAATTTAAGTGATACCGATAAAACACATTATTTACAAATAATAAATTTGAATAAAGTGCCTATGCAACCAAGGACCTATTGATCTGGCTTGACACATCATCCATAGTTTGTTGAGGTTTAGACTAATGATATGTCATGATTCTCAAACAACTTTATGGATTATAATCATATGAATTGTTTTAGATAAGACATAGTTTCCCTTTTAGAGGTTCTCTTTAGATAAGATAGATGTGGATTTGGTTAGTGGACCAAACTAGAGAGACAAGTATGTATTCGAGATGGCACATTTCCATCCCTTTGGAATATTTCCATTATGGATTACCTTGTGAGGACTTTGAGTCCACATATATTTATGACAATGCTAATGGATGTGATTACCTATTTGGATTGGTGATTGCCTAAGAACTGATTAAGACTTATGACCCCAAAGGGTGACCTAATGTTTGTCTGACCCTGATAAGGTACAATGGTTTGTGGTTAATGATGATAGTTTTATTAGTTTTAACACCCATGATTTCAATTATAATAATAAATTATAAAGCAAATGACTTATGATAAGGTCAAAAAATTGTTATAGTATTCTTTATTGATAATTCGGATATGATATGTCACAGACCATCATGGATATTGGGACCCGAATGGAAAACACTTTTGGAAATGTCTTTGATTGATATAAAAAATTCCCATAGTAAGGGGAATGGGTATGTGATTTGAGAGAGGGTAAAATTCCATGGAATTATGTATCTCCAGGTAAGGAGGGTTTAATACCCATATATGGCCCCATAGGTTGTTGTGAAATTATAGAGGATTAATTTCGATGGAAACTAGAGACCTCCATGTATTCAAGGCTATATATATAACTATAATGGGATGACTTGGACATGATCCATAGGTTTTTGGGTATAGAATTGACCCCACACATTGATACTTGAAATCATTGTTATTCTATATACATGATACTTAGGTCTACTAGTAAAGAATTGACCCCCACAAATTGAGATATGATATTAAGAAGATGACTTGTAAGCATGCATTGGGTCCATGTGTTGGGCACAGAACCCCCACACAAAGATATTAAACATTTTGGGATGATTATATGTGTAAACCAGGTATTTATGAAGGGGAAAACCCTGGGAATATGGGTACTTGATTACTGGGACTCCTAGGACATCCTTTATGGAACTAGGAATAAGGATCAGAACCCCTGTATAGATCTGAATCGCTTTGGGATAGAATCATATTATTACATTTTCATAGATATTCCATAATTGGAAAAATAATTTATAATATATTGGGATAATATTTATGAGGATTGAGAGTGTTTGATTTTTTATTTTATATTAGTACATTATTTTTTCATATAATGTCTCATGCACATGTCACTTCATTTCGATATGTATGTGATCATGTTGACGGTACCTTGATAATTTTTTTACACACAAGAAATATTAAACACAAGAGACCAAAAATATCAAGGGAGTTTAAATATTGTTATGAGATCTAGTGAAATATATTGATGCGTATGATTTGGTCTTTCAATGCCCCTATTCTATTGGGGCATTCTTGGAGAGGAAAAAATCAGGGTAACCTTTTGAAGTTCAAAGATCATCAAAATAGTTATTTTCAAATTCTTCTCCATGATTAACTGTATTGGTCTGATCTTTTAACCTTTTTTTACATTCATTTAAAAGTTATTAAATATTATATCACATTCATTTTATGAGAAAATAAAAAATCCATATAAATCTTGTATAATAATTGATAATTTAAAAGATAAAGTTTTACCCCAATACATAGTACAAGGGTTGGTCCTAAAAGATCAATATGAATATGATCTGGGGATTTAGATGTGGATAATTCCAATTTTTATTTAAAGGATTTTTTATTTCTTATTGAGTTGGAATTGTTCAAAAGTAATGTGATTTTTGAAATTTAATATAATAAAATATTATTATAGATGATTTCAGAAGAGCTTCACAAGTGTCTATCTACTAAAATGACCAAGGATCCCATGATAAAGTAATGAATCATTTTCTTATACACTCAAAAATTAATTTTTGTTACTTTTACGTAATTTTAATTAAATAACATAATAATTTTTAAAATGGGAAGATAAAAATAATGTTTTCCATTAAAATGAAAAGAATTGTATTTTTATTTCAAATGTGATATTAAAAACACTATATAAAAATTGAATAATACGTTTTTTTTATTTCAAAAATTATGAAAACAACATAATTTATAATGGTAGATTTTAAAAAACCAGTAGTGTCTATAATGATGATCTTTGTCCTTATGTTATTATAAAAATCAATGTGGTCTTTATTATGATCTTCAAGACTATTGTAATTAGTTTAGTCACTTCACATGTGTCTTGAGCACCCACTTTCCATGTACCATGTGGCTCCTTGGTATTTTCTCATGTGAAAACATTCCTATAAAATTATCAATAAAATATTTGTTTTTTTGGTAAACTTTTGGGTCCACATGTGTTAGACAAAAGAGATTTTTTAGACCATATTTGTGTTGACTAAGTTTTTCAAAAAAAAAAATCAAGAGAAGAAACATCTTTTGGGTATTTTATAAAAATAATTTTTATAATCAAATTCATAGATAAGATACTTTGTTTTATGACAATAATTAAAAAATATATCTTTAGATCAAATTCTTACAAATATTTCATTTTCAGTGGTTCTCACATGATTTGAAAATCCAAACCAAAAAATATTATTCTCTGGAATATTATTTAAAATCTTTTCACCTTTAATGATCTTAATAAACGAATTTTTGAGATCTATAATTATATATTATATTTTCTCAATATTAGGTTACTCCTTGAATTTCATGGATAACTAGTCATTCTATTTTTAGATTTGATCCCTTAAAAAATCTAAATAAATACACTTCTTTTTATGTTAATTTAATTTTTATGTAAGTTCATAAATTCATACCACTAATTGATATATTTCATATATAATATATTCATATCATAACTAATTTTTAGGAATTTAATAACTTGAGTAAGAAGAAGAATTTACTCAATTACATACCTTAGTTTTTTTTTCTATGATACATTTGACACCATCATCATTTAATTCAGTTTTGGAGAGGCAGAAACCACATTTACTCCATATGGATACATCTAAGGATTTATTATATACCATTTTCTAGTTTATCCCCCTTTTGAATTTGTGGTACTCTAGTTTTATGTGTCCATTATTCTTGAATTTGAAGAGTGGTACCTATACTTATACTCGTTCATTGAATTGTTTTGGAATGAAGATAAGATTTGTTCATTCTGATGAATTTTTTCATCTTCTAGATATTTTCATCACAATCAGAATAATCATCATTTATTATCTGTAAGTAAATTTATTTCTACTACATGAATCCCATGTATTTATTTTTAGATTATTTCTTCATTGTAATCTCATCAGTCTAGAGTGATCCAATAAGTCCTTCCTCTAATATTTTTTTTGAAATCCTTTACATCTGTAATCCCTATTACCATGAGTGAACATGAAATTTAAAAATAAAAAATATATTATTTATAACAGTTTATATAGAAATATCATCACCAATAGTTATTTAACCATTTTAAATTTATTTATAGTGGTAAAACATCTTATAAAGTGATTCAATATAATTCACACTAATTTTTTTTAAATATTGAAAATATATATCATTTCTAGTATCCTAGAATTTATCAGTTACATCAAAAGGTATTTGAAGAATTTTTTTTAAAATTCATGGGTATTTCTACATGTGGAAACATGATAAAATTCATTATAATCTAATAAAAATGATGACCCTTCATGAAATTTATATATAGATAAAAGGTTTTAATATCAATGGGATTTTATTTCTCATTTTATTATTTAGAAATTGTGAAACTTTTCATGAGAATTTTCCAAATGGGATAACATTTAATTATAAAAAAAGTACACATACATGCATTCCAACAGCTATATTTTATTCCATCAATAAAACATGCACCATCTAATGAGTGAACTTTGGGTGTTGGAGGTAGGGGCTATATTTGAAAAATAATTTATTATAACTGACTATGATTTTTGAAATGAATTATTAAAGAAATGGTATTACATTATACTAATTGTTGGTTGGAGGAAGATAGATATATGGAGAGGATGTATTTAAAATTTTAAAATAAAAATAAATAATTATATAAAATTATGTAATTATATAATAAATTAATGTTATCATAATAATAAACATATAAATCAATTAAAATAATAATAAAAATTGAAATCAAAATGAGAAGGAAACACAATTTGATAATTGAATTTGGAAATAACTAAATATGAGTCCTTAAATATCATCCCCTCAGCAGCTTTAGTAGTTTTAGATTAATCCATTAAAAATAATGGTAGTTATGAAACTCAAAATAAAAACATGGTTTTAGTAGTCTCTAAGAAACTCGAGAAGGAATAAAATTGTGTCTTAATTGGTTCTAACAAGAAACCCTATAAAATATGACAATCTATTTTTATGTGGTTTAAGAAAGTACTCAAAATCCACCACTTTAATTGTAGTATTGACCTTTGAAATGTAAAAGTAGAGAAAAAGGTTTTTCTAGAGGAAAATTTTTTACAACGAATTATCTAATATCATAAAAATATTGGAAGTATGAGAATGATGGAAAGAGAGAATAAAATACAAGATAGAAGTCGAGTTTAGTAATGAAGAATACAATTTAATCAATAGAAGTATAAAAAGACTTTTATTTTCACAGGATTTAGGTTTGTTTTGTATCTATAGATGCCAATGAATTTTTGGGATTTTTATTATTTCCCATAAAAGTTCCTTGGTTGTTAGAGAGATTTATTAGGTCAATTTGGGATTTAAATGATGAATCAATGCGGTGAATTACAACGAAAGGGATAGTTTGACTAGGCTACCTGACCTGATGGTTGATCTCACTGGATAGTAGCTATAACCACCATCTTTCTTATTGAGTTTCCAGTGTAATAGATCCTATTATTTACGGATTGGCTAGTAAGTTTTCATTAATCCGGTAGTCAGTGGACCTAGAAGTGTCCTTGTTTAACTGTTCATTCCCTGATCTAGGTTGTTACTCTAATCTGCATATTTTTTTTCTAATAGCCAGGAAGATTATTCAAAACATCCCTCTAAACTCTTATTAAGATCATTAATAGATCAGTAAATTGATTATCTGCATACTGTAATATAAAAACAAAAATACATTTAATTAAAAACTATTAAAATAATAAATTTTGTCTGTGGTCATTCAAAATTATTTGATTTAAAATTGGGGAAACATACTCATATTAGGGTTTATGAATTAAGAATCAGTTAACCAACATCTATCCCATGATTAGTCGCAAGGATCATGAGGACTTATTCTATCCCATATAATATAATAATCAATCAGGTGAACAAAATCTGTAGTATATATTTTTTAAGATCAAGTATCCTAGCTTTATCATTCTTATCCTTATAAAAATCATGTGAAAAAAATTCATCCAGTGATTTTTTAGAAGGATGATATGGACAATTCTAAACATATTGAATTAAATAAAACTTCATATATCCAATGTTCACCCCTAACATTACATACTGATCTCATTCTATGTATCCAACCTATATAATTAATAATAAGTCATATTTCCTATGTCCAACCCATATATAGTTTTAATGGACCAATGGAAAATGTCTTTATAGTATAATAAATAATTCATCGAGAATTGAACATCTATCCCATACTAAGTTTCAAGGATCAGGGTGATAGTGCCTAAACTATGAAATAACATTTTCCATTAGGTGGAAAAAACTATATTGTATCCATTCACATGAATAATGCAAAATGTAGTCAACAATCTATTAGGATTCCACTTTCTATCATATAATGAATTACAAGGATCAAGCTTTTAATATCCATTTAGTCATTTAAAATTTCTATAAGTAACCAAGTTGAATCTATTACTCTCCTATATGGATCTGGTGGTACACATATAACCTAATTTCTATGTTTTTTGGTGTCTTGTGTCTAATGAATTTAATTATACATGAATCATCTATAAAATCACTTCATTCATATATATCTTGCATTTCATAGGGGCATACCTATCGTTGTGCCCAACTAATCATACAAATAAAAACCCCATCCTCTATTAATCCCATAGTTCAATTGAAATATCTTGGTAAATAAAATATACTAATAAAATAATCATAGTCATAATCATTTGAGTCACACTAGAAGGGATATATCCCTCAAATATAACCCTTCACCCCACGAGGGAAAAAAGTACGGAAATAAAAAAATCTCAAACATTGGATAATGGAATTAATCACATGACATGAAAAACGAAATAAAATGGACATAGTGACTTAACTATCCCATTATCATACCATCACCCATGAATCATTCCACTCTGGTGAGCTAGGCCACTATTCTACAACCCATAACTCTCAAGATAAAAAAGATCATGATATCAAACACCTAAATCAAAATTACAAAATATAATACCCTTTGAGGTTGATAAATCACAATCATTTAAGATCAAACTACTCCTTGTAATAATCATATCCTCATCTCATAGTCACCCCTCACATGGGGACTTAGTCAAAAGGGATGTTTAGTAGCTCAACTGACACACTTACCCCCATAGGCTAACATATCATGGTAGTTTGTCACAATATAATTCCATTTTTAAAATTATTTATCAAACCAATTATACCAATTTTGTAAATTAATGGTAATAATAAATTAAAATGATATACCATACCTCTTTAGATAAACCATAAAACATACAGATTCTCTTGTAATTGTGGAATAGGCTCATACCTTACCCAATGCTTTAGGTGAATGTCACAAACTCATGTAAAATTAATTAATAGGTAAATATATAAGTTACTAAGGTTTGTACACATTGTTAATGTTATAATTCTATTTTATCAAAAATTACCACATGGGTAACATTGAATTTAGGGTCTACAAGGAAAAAATAAAAAAATAATGGACCTACTAGTAGCCAAAAAGACTCACAATGATAACGTTACTCAAGGAAATAATTCTATTGTTCAATTTGAAGTTTCTCATAGCTTATTATCCATATATATATACTAATAATAAAATATATTATCAAATATAATGTTGTAAAATAAGGCCCCACCTACCTCAAACTATAATAACCCCTTAATCATGAAATCCGAGCATAGTCCTCAAACACCAAGAGCATCCTTGAGATACAAACTCCTCAAACTATTATCTACATAATTGTCATCAATATATATATAATCGCCCATAATAAAACCAAAATAAAATCAATTAATAATAAGATGATAAATCAAACCAGTAGCATAATGATGTCAAAATCTTGAGAAATGGGGTGTGGCCATCTCTTAAAGCATCCATGAACCAACTTCCCAAAAAATTACTACTATGAAATACCAATTCGAATAAAATAATTTCCAGTTGAAAAATGATCCATTGATAAAGAAATGTGGTATCTTATCACCAATAAAAATTGGTACAAAAATTTGAATTTAAACTTTCATAGTACCCTCCAGAAACTATATGTAAAATATTTATCCTTTAACCATATTTCAATATGTTCCAGGGGAATCAGTAACAAATCCAATGCGTTATTGAAATAAAATTACAAAGAAAGGGAGTGGGAGAATGTAAGAGGAGGAAAGGAAAGGAAAACAACATAAATATTTTATAAAAAACCCACTGGCTATACTTAATATAAAGAATAACAACTGGTGGAGACAAACAAGAAATTTTCATAGCCTCCATATACTTTATTTTCAATGAAATTAGTCACACCAAGTAGGATACATAATTTAAAATAAAAAATGATCATTTTTTCATTGTTAATAATACCACATATAATAAAAATAATTAACTAGTATACCAACATTAGGTACCTACTTTATTATCGGGTTCCCATTATAGATTCAACATCCACCGAATGACCAAACTAGTAGGTACCCTTCTCCTGGTTCTCCACCAGATACTTGATGTCATCAGACTACATACCTGGTGTATTATTATTACTAACATACGTAACTTTTCAATTTACCAAACGCATCCTTTTTATCCTAGAGTCTATTAAACATGAAAATACACAACCCAAAAACCTATTAAAATTTTATAAGTTATATATATGTTTAATTTCATTTTTAATTTGAAAATATTCAAAAAAAAACTTTCATTTGTATCTCATTGAAATTCTTCTTTTATCCTAATCTAATGATACATACCAATGTTGTTCATTAAAAAATATCTACCATAATAGTTATCAACCTTTAATATATAATCATGAATCCTCTCTAAACAACAATATTTAATGAAATTTGGTACATGATAATCCTTATATGTGCAAACATACATGACTGTTCAAAAATGAGTTATTTATAAATGAAATGTACTTACTTCCAAAAAATTATAGAAAACCCACACACTAAAAATTGACTGAACTCTAAAACATCATGATAGTTTTTCAATTCCTATTACATTCATGAAATAGTCAATTTTTTAATGGATATGAAAACTATTTACATTGTTGTTCAAAACTGGACTATCACTTAATAGGCAATAAAACATTGCATCCTCCAAATACCTATGTATTTAATTTAAATCCCAATATTTGATACAAAATCCATCACTGAAACCCCTAATCTATTAAAAATCATCATATTATCTATGAGTATATAAATTACTCAAACATAGTAACCATGTTGGTCTGTTATTCAAAACATATAAAAAATTATCCCACCAAAACATTATCACATAACTCATAGTATTAGGGTAATAAGTGTACTAATTAAATATAATGATCAAGATAAATACCTAAATCTCTTTATTTCACACTCTTCAAGTAATAAAAAAACTTCTACCCAAGTGTTGGGTTTACATTACAAACACCTCTTCGATATGTTTACCATAACATTATCTCGAATGGTTGTAACTAGTATTCATAGTATAGAGCTTCATAGTCTATACATCAATGGAGTTATTTCACAATATGATTTAAATTACTCATAATCCATGAGAATTGAACTTAATTTTTCCTATTAATGGTTAAATAGCAACACATACATTTCTAGTTAGTTACATCATGAGAAAACCTCCCACAAACCCCACTCAAGGGTTTATGACAACGTTGTGTTTAGTGAAACCATATTTAAAACTAATTGATGACCTATTTCCTTAACTATCATCCATGAAAACAAACAATTTTGGATAGAAACCTCCCTAGTTACTATAAAAGACATGTTTATTAACTAGCCATAGACTCCCAACCATCATTGGATAAATTCAATAATTCAACCACTGTATAAATAACCATAAATGGAATTCTATTTCATGACTCCTAAATAGAATTTTTGATCCCTTTAATCTGTTAGTCTTACAAAGAACAGAAAAGAAACCATACTATATTTCATGTTTATTCAAATGTCACATCTCACAGCTCACTTGAGTTAGACTATTTTAGTTTAACAACATTCATCATGAACCCACAATCACTATACATTCACATTATAGTGACCTAATCTCACACATTGATCATTTAAAATCCCATTTAATCTTATTAGTTTAAATTTTATTAACCAATATTAATTTATAACTTACTATAACCATCACAATATAGAAAATATTAATGGAAAACATCCTTCTCTATTTTTATTAGAAATTTAGAGTCTAACATAAATACCAATAGCAATCTAATATACAGTCACACCCCAAGTGTGACCATCCATTGAATCCCATTGGAATCTAATGTCCAAGCTCCATCATTCTAGGGAAAAAATAACTTGGTTATATAATGATCTCAACTAGCAAGTTGTTATCCACCACCTTCAAATGAGAATGTATCATTTTCTATTTAAGGATAATCACACTCATCGAAAACATTAAGATCATAATATCTAAAGTTTTTTTATTTTATAATATCCTATATAACATGTATATTGAGGAAAAGGAAAATTTATTATTCTAATGTCAAGAGAATATCTGAAAAATCTACTCTTATAATGCAATAGAGATGACATAAACATTGATAAACTATCATGTTCGTGTAAGAATATATCCTAGTGTCATCTTACCATACAAATTAACTCACTATATTTTGTTTCAAATCTGATAGATCCAATGATAAAATTCTTAATTTAATAGTTTACCATGCCCTATATACATGTCAAATAAAGCATTATAAAGAAACCCCATCATACACTCAAATTCAAAAGCTCAACTAAGGAAATATGAATAAACCAAGGAAATTACATCACCTGTCAAGAACCGACCCGTACTGGGGATCGAGCTGTAATTACCCCAAGCCCACCTTCCTAGGCCAGGGGCTGGCGACTAGCGCCGAAGGCACAATAAACTAGGGGAGGCCTTTCCCTAAGATACTGTATACACACACACATCTAACTCAATACAAAAGGGCAAAGAAAAAAAATCAAGATAAAATACTTCTACAAAAGGGAAACCAACATACATGCATCGAACTCTAACCAGTACAAGTAATGTTCTGAAAAAGTAGGATGACAAGTAAACTAAACTGAAAAAGGGAAAACATGCGCCCAATGAGAAAGGTTCCACAACCCGGAAACAGGTAAACGAAAGTAAATAGCTGGTGAGTCTCACACCTGGAAATTCATGATATGACCACTGAACACAGAACATGCTCCTGTGTCCTCTACGCTCTTCCGTAGTCATGGCCAACATGTCTGTCATCTGCAAGGGCACACCAAGTGCAGGCAAATCCCAAGCAGGGGTGAGTATAAAGATACTCAGTAGGATGTCCCGAAAGCACAAGGGAGAAATAAAGGTGGTACTAAAATGGTGACCAGTAGAAAGAATAAGAACAGTGAAAGAGTACAACAAAGTTAGAGTGTAGCTGAACCCACCAAAAGGAAGGAAGTATACTCATCCAATCCAAGAGGAGCTAGTAACGGAAAGCACCTGGTATACCCCGCGTGTCTTCGCCCCCTAGAAGGAGAGTAACCAAACCCAAGGAGTGGGAACAAATTAGGATGTATATATATATGCTCCACATGATTCCCAAACATGTGTGTTAGGGGATCTCTATCTCCAAGCTCAGCCCATGAAGAGTCACTAACAGTTCAAAGGATATCCATCACTGCTTCCCATCAATCCTGCACACCAAATATGCCTCATCTCTAAACCTAACAACCAAGGGTCTCGCTCCAGTAATTACTAAGAAAAGTCACTAACTAGCCTCATAGAAAGGGTCAAGCCTGAATGAAGTCACTGAGTAACCCAGTACCGATCCCCGCTGGAGGTTAAACCATAAGAGGTCATCAGGTAACCCACTACCCAGCCCCGCTGGAGGGTAAACCACAAGAGGTCGTCATGTGACCAAATGCCCAACCATGATGGAGGGTAAACCACAAGATGTCGTTAGGTAACCCACTAGACATCCCTGCTGGAGGGTAAACCATAAGAGATCGACAGGTAACCCACTTCCCAACCCCACTGGAGGGTAAACCACAAGAGGTGGACAGGTAACCCACTGCAGAGCCCCGCTGGAGGGTAAACCACAAGAGGTCGATAGGTAAACCACTGCCTAACCCCGCTGGAGAATAAACCACAAGAGGTCGTTAGGTAACCCACTGCACATCCCCACTAGAGGGTAAACCACAAAGTCAACGGGTTACCCAGTACCCAGCCCTGTCGGAGGGAAAACTCGGAACTGGTCTGATAACTCTGCACAGCCCGTGCCATCACTGGGTATCACTAACACTACAACAATGCAGAGGTTTGGAGTGTGTCAAAGGAATCTCTGACCAACAACCTTTCATGTTTCCACATTTAATGAGATCTTGAAAGAGGCTCTTCTCTCCCAAATAAATTACACCATTGTAATTTTCGCGGAAAAACACGCAAGATAGACTACTTACTCGCTGGAAATGGGTTCTCGATTGAAAAGTTATTCAACATCATTTTAATCACATATGACATCTCGTGGGGCCCACACCTTGGTCTCTAAATAGGTCGGGCGAACTACGGCATCGCGATGCTCTCGGAAAAAAATGCCAAAACGACTATTCATACGCCCCAAACGGGCGTCTTATGAAAAAGGCGTAGTAAGCTATACACAACTTAAAAGACATCCCGTGGGGCCCACGCCTCAACTCCGACTTCAACACCAGAAACCACCCTCGTCAACTTCGCCTTGATTCTAGGGTCTCAACACCGCTGATAGTGCCTATAACTGACTCTGGGTGCAAAAGATGCAACTCCCAAAGTTATGCAAATGGGGCCCTGTGGGGCCCACACCCTGAAACACATCACACAGATCACCCCATTGCATTCCTTGAAGATAGACATACGGCGTAGGCTATTCATTTTCCCTGAATGAATTTATGAAGCATAAGATATAAAAATGCAGCATACGTCTGAAAGTCGCATCATGGGGCCCATACCTCAGGCTCAAATTTAGGTGGGAATATTGCACCATTACAATCCCCTTAGAAAATCACTCAGAAACGAGTACTCAAACACCCTAAACAGACGTCGGGTGAAAAAGTGGCATTTCACCGTAAAACGTGTGAACTATGCCCTGGGGGGACCACACCTTGTATCTAACCTGAATGCTTTGGAAAGCTTCTCAAAATATCCGCACGAGGATTGGGGTCATGCTGCCGCTGACGGCGCATCAATTAGACATCCCAAACATGAGTTAGGTCCGACGCAAGAATAACTAATTAATTTAAATAATTAATCAGTTATTCACATTAAGTGTTTCATGCCACCGGGCAATGAAACCAAGCAGCAAGGGTTCCGAACTAACTTTGGAATGACAGTCTCAACACCAGGGCCACGGCGCCTCTGACAGTGCATCAAACCGACTTTCGGCTCATGAGTACGTCCGTTGTAAACTTTAATAATAATTTAATATTATTAAATTAAAGCGTTTCGGGTCACCCGCCTTCGGTCACAAAACCCAAAAAACCCAAAACCCATCATAAAAAGTAAGTCTTGAAGAGGCAGACCCCTAGCCGTAGACATCACGTCAAACAGACAAGCCGTTTAGAAGTTACGGCCCCCCGAATGCAAGGGGGTCCAACCGGGCCGGTTCACCCCGGCTGGCTCGGTCCGAACCGCCGGCCCATAGCACAGCCGCGGGTCTCACCTGACTCACTGTGGCCCGCTGGCTGCGGCCCACTCCAGCAACACCGTACCTGCCTTAGGTCTGATTATCTTTTTTTTTCGAATTAGACCGGACTGTTGGCAGGTCTCCTTCTCGTCGCCCAGAAGGACCTGTGAAGCGCGGGTCCTTGTCCATGGCGCACCCCGAGGCGGTCAGCACCTCGAGTTCCGCCTACCGAGTGTAACTGGCCAATCCCCCAGACGTCGGCACCTCCACCTCCCACAGCACAACTCTACGCTCGATGCCGCCTGCACCGCCTGGCTCCCGCTTAGCTGCTGGGCGCACCACCGCGACAGGCCGCCCGCCTGGGTTCGCCGCTCCGCCGCCGGGTGCGCCACTGCGACAGGTCGTGACCGCTTGGGTTTGCCGCTCCGCCGGCCGAGCGAACCGCCTAGCACCGACCGCTCGCGCCGCGGATCTTCCGAATCGACCTCTCTTGACACTGCTGCCCTAGCCACCTCCAGCTCGACCTCTGAGCTCCGCCTCGGCTCATCCGCTGGTGCTCCGGCCACACCCCTTGCTGGAGACAGACCTTCCGTTGGCCACCACATCCACTTCGGTGACCCAATTTCAAAACCGAAGGAAGATTCAAAATCCTTGGGGAAAGGCCCTCACAACACCTTCCCCCGATCAATGATCCAACTAGATTTTGGCGCGTTCGAAAATTAAGACGAAGAATGCCTAAGAACGAGAATTAAAAATAGGGCTCAGACGATGGATGTGTTTATTCAGAAATCATCCAAATTCTAAAATTATAGAATTAAAATGACGAAATTGACAAATGCATGAAAATAAAATAGAAATCCTACCACGATCCTACCATTCATCGTTGGTGACACGTCTGCTACGATCCCACATTGATCCGCCAATGTTCAGGTGGAGATTGCTCCTCGATCCGACGAAGAACACCGAAGAACGCCAATGAACGTCGAAGAATGCTCAAGATAGAGAGAGATAGAGAGAGAGAGAGAAGGGAAATTAGGGATTTACCCTAATTCAACAAATGAATTTATAAACTCTCTCTGAAACTCTACTGACGGGTGAGGATTCTGAAACCTCATCACCCGCCTATTTTATATCGCGCCAAGGTAAAACTCCCCATTTCAAACTCAACCGAAGTCTCGGATTTCCATTCCGAGACTTCCTTTGAATGTTATTTGAAAAGAACTCCAGTGTTAAAAAAATCACTAAGACATTTTTAAAATGACTTTTTTCCCATGAGTGACATCTCTCACAGTAGGCCTGCACCCGCAACATTTACACCCCACCTAGGGTAAATGGCATGCTCTAGATGCATAGTTCAAAAACACTTACCATTTTTATAATATTTATTCTGGGCATACCAGGCCTCAGAATCGCACACCGTCTTTGGGCCTAAATCTGGAAATATATTTAGAAATATTAAAATGTCTTACAGGGAAAAAACCGGGTCTCTAAATCATTCCCTCCTTCAATATTTTCATCCTCGAAAATAAAAACAAAGAAAAAAAACTCGGGATACATAGGTCACACCTAGCTCTCCCACTCCAAAGAAGACATGCACAACACCATGTTGGCACAACATGAAAACCAAAGGGATGGTTTGTACTCATAAGGTATGATACTCTTGAGGAAATACATAGGAATAAGCACGCACGTCATCAGCTGCAACACATGTAAGACATCGTGCACCCACTCCTACTATTGGGAGGGTAGGGAAGGACAGTAGGCAACCTCTCAATCCCTTGAACGATTCCCGAACGGCCCAAAGAAATTTGGGGGACTTCCCCATCTGAAACTCTAATTTCCACGTTGCGACTAAAATCACGGTTTGTTCCTGCAACATGGTCTCCTGATTCCCTCATTTAGAATACCCATTTGGTGAAACACCCAAGGATATCCAGTCACACAAGTTCTCACAGTTGGTGCATCGCAACCGAGAATCTATTACATGCTCAAAAAGCAGATGAGTCAACACCATAGGCTGCATAAAATTCATGTCCTCCTACTCTAAAACTTCCCGCACTAGTTGAGCCTGGGACTTCCTGCTAAGGGAACCTGTTACGACACTTCCATCATTCGGAACATAGACTACCTGGAATTCATAGTCCTGAAAAAATTTCAACCAGCACCGTCGCCTTAGGTTCAAGTCTCTCTGGGTGAGGACACAGCTGAGAATCTGGTGGTCTGAGAAAACCACAAAGCGATCTCCCAGAATATAGCATCTCCACATTCTCAGCGCAAGGACTTCCACCACCAACACCACATAGTGAAAAAGCGTAGTTCTGTTTATGGGGTCTCCATAACCCCTACCTGTACTTGATTGTTTTATCAAGATTGATGTTGAGCATGCAAGGTACCAACGAATAGGGAAGGAGAGAAAACTCATCCAACTGCCAGAGGCTAGACATAGAAAGCACGCGGAATACCCCACGTGTCTTTTCCCCTTTTGGAAGGAGAGTAATCCCCAAAAAGGCACTCTTCCAGACCCACTAGTGGCACCTAAAACCGAAAAATCCCCACTGGAAAAACTAGATTCTGCTCTCACACTCCACCGCAAAACCCTGCCATTAATGCACATGTCAGAGGGACTCATACACCACACCTCAATATTATCTTCTTTGGGTGGTACATAATCTCCCTCATCGTTTTGATCGCATCACATAAACATGTCTTAGTGGGGGAAGAACCCCTATTTCCTGTACATTCAAAGCTACGTCGGACAACACCAACATAGGGTTACAATGACACCCTACGTCACCCTTGATAACCCCTCAAACAAGGAGTTAGGATAAATGAGTACCTCACGCAGTGTCGAACAAGTTCTTCAGAGAAAATTTGAAAAAGGCACAGAGCATACCTATTACTATCTCTTGAATTGTAGGATTGTAGACATCCATAGGACATAGCTACCCGCTCCCCCGTCCGTCAGCTCCCTGAGCCTGACATGGGCCGCATAGTGGTTGTGGAAGGACCTCGAAACATTGTCCGCCCACTACAGTTCTTCCTGATTTTCTTCCAACACCACCTCCCTGGGGACCACCCTGTCCTCACCTGGGGTCCTCTAATCATGAAACTGCCCCTTTCTTGGCGGTCCATCTACCAACTATCTGGAAAATTCAGTACATTTTTCCAAGTAGTCTCACACCACATGACCTCACACATCAAAACACAGCACTAGGCCTTTGTGGGCTATCTCGGTGCACTACCCTGCTCTCGACCATGTTCCTAAGTCTCATCAAGGGGAGACACTTGGCATTGAGGCCCTACTAATTGACGTCCCTCTGAAAAAAATTTCTCTGTCCGCAGGGCCTACTCCAGCACCCCGAGATGGGTGAGGATGCACAAGGGTACTACGCTAGCATGAATCCCCTCTACAGAGGCCTCGCTCAACTTCTATGATCGGAAGTTGCCATCAAGGACAACATCCAAAGAGTACTGAGTAAGGTCTGCGAACCTAGTCACATACTCAGACACTGCCATCACTATCTGTTGAAGCCCCAGCAGCTCCTCAAATCGTAAAAAGCATAAGTTGGAGATGTAGTACTCCTCCCGAAAGAGCTGCTAGAAGTCATAAAATGAGAGTACCAACTCATCGTGCATCTAAGTAACCCTAGATCTACCACACCAAACTGCTTGGTGGAAAAAGACAGGTTGTCAAAGTCACCATCTAACCTGTTAGTGTCCGAAAAAGCCTGAAGAGGTGAACCACTGACTCTAGCCAACCCTTCATTGTCTGAGGGTATGGATCACCGTGGAACCTCAGCAGTTGCTAATGCTGGAACTCACGTAGTGTGC
Organism: Viscum album; assembly: GCA_963277665.1. NCBI lineage: Eukaryota > Viridiplantae > Streptophyta > Magnoliopsida > Santalales > Viscaceae > Viscum > Viscum album. Next base: position 110,550,429 of record OY728139.1, on the reverse strand, counting down.
CCAGCCCATGCCCGTCATCAACCCTCACTACCGGTACTAAATGCGACCCCATAGGTGGAGGTTCTACTGCCTTCCCTCATGGAGAAAGGGTAATCATATGATAGATTTTGAACTCAGGCCTCGTTGCTCACGGAGTCGTCGTCCTGAACCGGAGCTAGTATCCTGGCTGGCTATCATCACGGAAACATCGTGAATCCGATCAAGGCATACCGCGATCACATGAGTATATATATATATATAGATATCAACAATGATGGGGCGATGACTCAAGAAGAACAGTAAAAGACTCAATCCTATATGAGGCACAAACCAAATTTCCAACAACAAGCGTCTCAGTGTATTGAGTCAACAAGCAGGTTATCAGGGTCCTGGTGAATGGATACGTCAGCCGCCGCACCATCACTGGACTCCCTGGCCTGAGATCCGCTGTCGAGACACATTGAAACTATTGCCTCAAAACTCAACCAATTCATTTTTAGGGACGTCCGAACAATGCCCCAAGAAACAAACCACCTTTGATACCACTTTTTCATGAACCGACCCATACCGGGGCTCGAGACGCAACTACTCCAAGCCCGCCTCCATTGGGCCGAGGATGACGTCTAGCACCGAAGGCACATCCAACTAGGGGAGGCCTTTGCCTAAGAAACTGTACACACACACAGAGATAACTCAATGCAAAAGTGCATAGAAAAGAAAGAAAGATACAAAACTGCTACAAAAGGGAAACCAACATACAAGCATCGACCACTAACCAGTACAAGTAAAGATCTGAAAAATTAGGCTGACAAGTAAACGGAACAGAAAAAGGGAAAACACACGCCCAACTAGAAAGGTTCCATAACCCCGCAAAAGATAAACGAAAGTAAACAACTGGTGAGTCTCACACCTGAAAATTCCTGCTATGGCCACTGAACACAACCCAAGTTCCTGTGTCCTATACGCTCCTCTGTAGTCTCGACCGACCTGTCTGTCGTCTGCAAGGGCACACCATGTGCGGGAAAATCCCAAGTAGGGGTGAGTATAAAGATACTCAGTAGGATGCCCCAAAAGCTCGAGGGAGGAACAAAGGAGGTACTAAAACGATGATCAGTAGATAGAATAAGAACAGTGTAAGAGTACAACAAAGAGAGAGTGAAACTCAACCAAACAAAAGGAAGGAATTAGACTCACGCAATCCAAGAGAAGCCAAACACAGAAATCACATGGCATACCCCCCACATCATCGCCCCTCTTAGAAGGAGAGTAACCGAACCCAAGAAGTGGGAACAAAGTAGGGTGTATATATATATATGCTCCACAAGAAACCCAGATGAGTGTGTGAGGGGATATCTATCTCTAAGCTCAGCCCAAGAAGAGTTGCTAATAGTTCAAAGGATATCCATAACTGGTTCCCATTAATCCTGCACACCAAAGATTCCTCATCTCAAAACCGAAAAACCAAGGGTCATGCACTGGTAATTACTGATAAAAGTCACCGAATAGCCTCATAGAAAGGGCCGAGTCTGCAAGAAGTCATCAGGTGACCCACTGCCTAGCCCCTCTATAGGGTAAACCACAAGAGGTTATCAGGTTACCCACTGCCCAACCCCGCTGGAGGGTAAACCATAAGAGGTCGTCAGGTGACCCACTGCAGAGCCCCACTAGAGGGTAAACCACAAGAGGTTGTCAGGTAACCCACTGCCCAGCCCCGTTGGAGGGTAAACCACAAGAGGTCGACAGGTAGCCCACTGCCCATCCCCACTGGAGGGTAAATCACAAGAGGTTGACAGGTAACCTCTATTGGAATGTTGGGATATAATAACACTTTCATGACAACGGTTTTTGAAAACCATTGGCATAGTTCTTTTTTCCCAACGGTTTAAGGAAACTGTTCGGACATCTCCCATTAGAACACTTTTTCCAAACGGTTTCCTTAAACCGTTGGGAAATCACTATTTTTAACATCATTTACAAACGTTTATACAAATCCATTGGTAAAGAATACCATTCCCAACTATTTTCTAAAACCGTTGGGAAGGTTTTCCTCCAAATACACAGAACCCGCAATTCCCTATCCGTGCGCGACTTCCCCAGCTCAGTGTCTCTCCTAAAGGTATCTAATTACCCACTTTCCGAAACTCATTCCATCCTCTTCAATCAACACTTTTCTTGTTCTACACTATAAACCGGTAAGTGGTATCTTTGTTTTGTTGTTATGATTCTATGATTTTTTGGTTTCTATTTTGATTTGGATTTATGAATCTATGAATTTTTGTTTTATGTTTTGATTTGGATGAATTTCTGTTTCAATTTGGGGTGGGGTAGGGTGTGCAGATGGGGTGGGGGAGGATGTCTAGGGCTATACAAGTGGGTTGCTGGAGGGGCTGTCTAGGTAGGGTGGGGGAGGGGGCTAGGTTGTCTAAATGCAGTGGGGGTAGGGCTGTTTGGGGTGGGGGAGGGTGTGCAGGTGGGGTGGGGGAGGATGTCCAGGAAGGGTTGTCCATGTGGGGTGGAGAGGTTGTGTAGGTGGGGTGGGGGAGGGGATGTCTAGGTAGGGTGGGGGGAGGTGTTTTCCAAGTGGGGTGACGGTAGGGATGTCCAGGTGGGGTGGGGTGGGGGGGGGGGGTTGGGTTTTCCAAGTGGGGTGTGGGGGGTAGGGGTGTCCAGGTGGGGTGGGGGGGGGGGCTTGGTTTTCCATGTTGGGTTGGAGTAGGGCTTTACAAGTGGGGGGGGGGGGGGCTGGGTTGTCCATGTGGGGTGGGGGTAGGATGTCCAAGTGGGGGGGGGGGTGGGTGGGTTGTCCAAGTGGTGTGGGGGTAGGGCTGTCCAAGTGGGGGGGGGGGGGGGGTAGGGCTATCCAAGTGGGGTGGGGGTAGGGATGCCCAAGGGGTGTGTGTGTGTGGGGGGGGGGGGGGTTGGGTTGTCCAAGTGGGGTGGGGGTAGGGCTGTGCAAGTGGGGTGGGGTGGGAGGCTGTCCAAGTGGGGTTGGGGTAGGGATATCCAAGTGGGGGGGGGGGGGGGGGCTGGGATGTCCAAGTGTGGTGGGGGTAGGGATGTCCATGTGGGGGGGGGGGGCAAGGTTGTCCAAGTGGGGTGGGGGTAGGGCTATCCAAGTGGGGGTGGGGGGGGGGGCTGGGTTGTCCAAGTGGGTTGGGGGAAGGGCTGTCCATGTGTGGTGGGGGGGGGGGGGGCTGGGCTGTCCAAGTGGGGTGGGGTTGGGCTGTTCAAGTGGGGTGGGGTGGGGTGGGGGTTGGGTTTTCCAAGTGGGGTGGGGGTAGGGATGTCCAAGTGGGGTGGGGGTAGGGCTGTCCAAGTGGGGTGGGGGGGGGGGTTTGATTGTCCAAGTGGGGTGGCGGTAGGGCTGTCCAAGTGGGGTGGGGAGGGTGTGCAGGTGGATGAAGCTCATAACTATAAACTATCTATAAATTCTGGAAGTATGAAAATGTATAGGGACATTCGTGATAATTTTTTGGTGAGATAACATAAAATGTGTTTGATGTTTTTAGTCCTTTTTTATTTGGATTTTCTTTTGATGCTGATGATTCTTATTGATACATATGATGGAATTTATTTTAGTTTCTAAATCGACTGAGACTCCCCCACCATGCACAGTGCATGCAACCTCTACCCTTATTTAACCATTCTGTTTACACAGCCTATGCAACCTCTACCCTCATTTAATCAGTGAAATCAAGTCATTAATTCAAGCCTTCATTATTACTAGAATGTAACAAATTTAATGATGTATACCCATCCTCACATGATTTCTTACCTTAGATAGTGTCCAACATATGGAATACAAGATTTTGAATTCATCAGTTAACCAGGATCATATATTATATTTCCCCCAATATGACTGCACTAATACAAGTTTAGGGTCAATTAAATATGGTTCTCAATGTAATTTGTATATTATGTGTCCTTCTTGGACAACACTCACTTTTATGAGGGTGGGGTGCTTTTCACTAGCCATGCTGGCATGTGTAGACATCCATAAAATTGTTAGATAAGTCCCACGTTTAATTCAGTAATGTTGTTATCATTGAAATACTTTATTAATAATATCAAATTTAAAAATAATTATTTTTGTCTATACTTTATGTAATTAAATATTTTTATAAGCCATGAACAACCTATTAGTGTAGAAGCCTAAAATTTATTCACCCATGGGGTGCACTTGACTTGGGGAAGTAATTGGGTAATGAAAGGTATGGCCATAGAGGTTCCAATAATGAGTTATTGAACATTAGTGAATGACTTGGGATGCCTATAACACATAATGGGACCTGAGGCATGTGCCTATTATAGAACTAATGAAAATGAATATAAATAAATTGTAATTTAATTTTTGAGTACTTGTTCTTTACATTATTTTAATAGTTCACTACGTCGACTAGAATCTTCTTCCTTTATCGTTTAATTAAATGTATTTTCTATTAAAGTTCAATCCTATTGAATTGTTTATGACAAAATGACTTATATAAATTATTTTTATATAATGGACAGAAGTTGGATGTATGAAACCGATCAGATCTCAAGCGATTTTCAAAAACATTTGGAGAGCTTTATAGATTTTTCATTTCACAATGCTTCAGATAGTGGTCTCATACACTGCTGATGTTCCAATTGTGTTTGTAGACCTTGGTTGAGCTGTGAAGAAGTTAGCTACCACATAACCAAATATGGTTTTCAAGAAAACTACTTTGTGTGGTATCACAATGGTGAGAAAATGAAATCTCAAATTGATGATGATCGAAATAAAAGGACTGGAATGGAGAATTTGTTAGATGATTACTTTCTATTTATTCGTCATCGTGAAAAAGAAAGGATTTCGACTCACGAAGACATCAATATGAGGACAAATGATGCATTTAGTGCAAATGATGATATTGATAGGGCGAAAAAATTGAATGATGATGCCATGACTCCAGTATATCGACAATGCGATAAAATGAAAAATCTGGAATTTTTAATCTGATTGTTTCATGGGAAAACTATGTATGGGATTTCTAATATAGCAATCGATTAAATTCTTACCCTATTAAAGGATTTACTTCCAGATGATACAGATATTCCCTCAAGACACTATATGGCATGGAAGGTAGTTAAATAACTTGGATTTTCAAGAAAAAAATTCATGTTTTCCTCAAAGAGTGTAGTTTATTCTGGGAGGAAACCGCTGAATGAAATTATTTTATGAAATTTGGCACATTCTACTGGATGTCAAAATATGATGGAACACCGTACTGCATTCCATAGAAATTAATGTGGCACTTTCCATTGATCCCCATACTTCAGAATCTTTTTATGTCTGATGACATATCAATAAAAATGAGATGGCATGATACTGAGAGAAAGAAGACTAATGATGAGTTAGTTCATCTTGCATATGGATTTTCATGGTAGAGATTTGATTCTCGACATCCTGATTTTGTAGCTGATGTGCGTAATGTGAGGCTGGGTCTTTCATGCGACAGTTTTAATCCGTTTGGATAGATTCTTACATTGCACAACACATGGCCATTTTTTATACACATTTATAATCTTCCCCCATGGTTGTGTATGAAAAAACATTTCACTTTCATGAGTATACTCATATCTGGTCCTTCTGATCCCAGCATTGATATTGATGTATACATGCAACCTTTAATAAAAGAGTTGAATCTTCTTTGGGATATGGTTGAGTGCACATACGATGCATGTTTGAAGGACATATTTCAGATGCGTACTGCTCTTATGTGGACGATCAATGATTTTCCGGCTTATGAAATGATGTCTGGATGGAGAAAGAAGGGAAAACTATCAAGTCCTGGTTGTATGAAGAATAAATGATCTAGAAGACTAAAACATTGCTGTAGTTTCAGTTTTATGGGACATCGACGATTCTTTCCAAAGGATTATCCATATAGAATGAATCGTCGAAGATTTGATAATACCATAGAGACCGATGATCCAACTCAGTATATGTCTGGAACTTATGTTCTTAATGAATTGAAAGATTTCAGTTTTTCCTTCGGGAAGGGTCAAATGAAATCTGAAAAGAGAAAGAATGTTTCCACTGAAACCTCTTAAAATTGGAGAAAGAGGAGTAATTTTTTTTATTTTCATTATTAGTCAACAAATTTGTTATGTAATTATTTAGAGGTAATGCATATTGAAAGGAATATATGTGAAATGTTTCTTTTGGTTCTTCTAAATTTCAAGGGGAAGACAAAAGATTATTTACGATCTCGGTGTGACTTGGTGGATTGGGGAATCAGACCAGAATTGCATCCTGTGTGTATCATTAAAAACAAATGGAAACTTCCATGTGCTTCTTATGCGATGACATTTATGAGTTTAGAGTACTGATATTTAGCACCAATGGTTTTATGAAATTGATAAGGTTTCCACCATTGATTCAAAGTTCATTTGGTCTTTTCTCAATGATATAAAGATGATAAACTAGATCTATGTGTGATTGAATATATTGATTCTATATGGGATGAACCAAGATTAAACAAATATAAATTATCTTCTTAGGTCGGAGCTACACCTGAATCAAAGCTTGACCACTGAATGAAGGGGATGCCACTATTGTCACTGAGCTATTAAAGGTGGTGCAATTTTCATCAATTACGATGCTATCATTGATACTGAGATCTGGATTTTCTGAATTAAGGGGAGTCTATCAGAAATATTATCAAGTGATCTACATGAGTTCCCTTTTCTTTTAATAAGATGAAATGGGTGTTCTACCTCACCTATTTATTGACTGGGGAGGCCATAAGTAATTTTTAATTCTGACTTTGGATTTCATGAGGATAAGTTGTAATGCTCTGAGCCAAATCTGAAGTTCTTTCATTTATGGATGTTGAGTTCCTCCCATGAATCTATTTCTATAGTTCATCCATGTTATATAAGAAAACCCTTAATTATTTCATATCTATTAGGTACGTAGTTCATTTCATTGAAGTGAAATTTTGATGAATTTGTTTCTCGTTCTTGGATATTTGATGAAGATTAATTCATGTATTTGAATTTTTGTTGTTACTTGTTTTTTTGTCTCTATAATGGTTGAAATGTAAGGTGACCTAGATATATATGAGTTCTAGGTTTCTATGGCCATTGAGGACTGCACACCTGATACTTCAATAAATTCGTAAAATGTAGGAATTCTATTTTATGTTTTTCAGGGGATTTTTTTACTAGAAGAACCAGATTGTGTTTAGAATGAAGTGAAATTATTTAATAGAGTCTGGTACATGTTATATCTATTTGTGATAGAGTCAATGAAATTTATGCACTTTTTTTATTTAATTTTTAAAATGATATGTGTTCAGTGAAATTAATGGCCAACAAATGATTAATGAAAATTAAGGCAGTTCTTGAAAAAATATTATTAAAGAGGGGAAGAAGTAGAGAAATATAAGGGACTCCATAAGTTATCTTATACACACATCTTTGAGAGTGAGAGAGGGAGATCATAAGGGAAGAACTAGGAAGTGTAAGATTGAAAAGATACCTTGATAGATAATTTTATCCCATCCCTATTTTCTTTTTTCTTGCTTGTTATTATGAACAATTGTAAAATTGAATTTTTTTATTATGTTTTCTGGCTATATGTTTTTGGGGAACAAGCTTCACTTGTTAAAAATTAATATTTTGTTCATGATTATTTATTTTTGGGTTTCTTCATAATCAATAAAATCCCGATTCTTTCAAAATTTATCTTCTTTGATAATCAATAAAATTTCTACCAATTTAATTCATTGAATAATTGATTAAACATTTTAAATCTTCTCAGAAGATATTATTTGAGTGTGTATCGCAACCAAATTAATAAAAAAATTAATTTTATCTAAAATGATTAATCTTTTTCTTCAATGGTTAATTCAGGAATTGAAATATTGTGGTATTTATTCATTCATAGTTTGACCTACCGACTTGGTATGTTACATCTCAATTTATTGTTCCAGTGAAATCTATTTTCATGAATTAAAGAAACAACTTTTAAATCAGCAAATGAGTTCTTTTTATAATAATTGTTTCACTTTTTTTCTATTATTTGTTCCACTTCATTAATCCTGATGGGTTTTATTGATTTATTTTCCATTTTATTTTTATTTTCTTGGTCCAAATGTATAATCTTACTTCTCTAAGGTTTGAAACCCTACTCCCAAGATATGTTGGTTCTTAATAGGCTTTATAAATATATTATTTGTTGCATAGTCAATGAAATCAAGATCAAAATTTGGTGTTGATTCTAGTAAAGGTAAATGCGGAAAAGCCAAAAGGATAAAAATAAATCATGAAACCTCTAAAAAAATTCAATCTGTTAAAAAGTTTCTCAAAAAATATTATAAAAATACTTTTAAAAATTATGAAATTTTATGAAATTTTCTACATAGTTAATACTGAATATGGGCTTTGATGCACCCAAGATCATGGTTTGAAAATTTTGAACCTTTAACTTTTGAAATCAACATTCCCTGCTTAGAAATTTAAAATAAAAACTAATAAAAAATGGAAGAAAATATTTAAAACATGAACAATATTCATAACCAAAATCTGAATCCACTACCTAGTAGGAATGAGATAGAAGTGGGATTGATCTTTTGGGACATTCAGATGAAAAATATTTATAATAATCTATCGTACATTAGGTAAACTTATATGGATCAAATTTTTGTGATCAAACAATATCATCTTTCCATGTTTCCGTCTTACAATATACTTCCTAATGAATAATATTTATACACTGTTTTATATTTCTACTATGTGGTGTAACAACTTTCTTTGAGTGGGATGAGTATGGAAGAGTTAATGATTTTATATATCCATTTTTGTCTAAATAGAAATTCTAGGTATCGGTTTCAAAGATATGTTGAGTAAATTCTTGATGCATGGGATCAGTTGTTTAATGATTTTGTAATGAAATTTTATCCCAGAAGAATGAAAACTAAAATTAATCATAGGATTATTTTATTTTACCATGATTAGGGTGATCTATTCTATGAGGAATGGGATATTTTTATGGTTATTTTTAGTTATTTTCTATATCATCAGTGTACTCCACAGTTTCTTATGGATGGATACTACAATATCCTCAGCCCTTATCACCATACTTTAATTGATCATGTATTTTAAGGACATTTTAGCAATAAGACTACTGAATAATTGAAACAAATATTCAATACACATACACAAGATTCCCACCATAACTGTTATAGAAGAATAAATATTGTTAGGAAAAATAATAATCATGTTCAACAAGTTGAATTCAATGTTTATGGATATTATAATGAAAATAATCCAAACTCCCTTAGGGATAAATGCCACTATTATGTAATGTATGGCCATTCTAACTCTTACTATCCTAACTTCAATATGCCTACCAAACAACCTAAGAATAAATTTTTTTCTAGTTACGAACCTATGTTACAACAAAGGGATGATCCATTTTCTAATATTTACAACCAAGGTTATAAAAATATTCCCAAAATTTTATGGAAGGAGAAGGGTGTTTTCAGACATGTTGTACCCCTAGTTTTCAATAGCAACTTAGGAAGCAATACTAAAATCAAACAATGGAAGAACCTTTTAATTCTAAACGGAATTTTAGGGTCTATTTTTATTTAAAATAGATAAAATTATAAATTTAATGTATTTTTAGGATGAAAAATATTAATAATCAATTGAACAAAAAAAAGATCAATATGATTCAGATAAATTTCAATCAGATACACAAAATAAAATTATGGAAACACAAATGTACCAACTTTCTAGAGGTTTAAATCAAAGGGAGAAGGGGAAATTACCAAGTACAACGGAATTTAATCCTAGAGAAAATATCATGGATATCACTAATAAGAGTGATCTTAAGACTCAACAAGAAGTACCTCGGGATACATAACTTATTGAGAATTAAATTATTGAAGGAAATGATAACTGAATAAATGAAATCACTCAAAATGGAAATATGGACAAACCCATTGATAATTTTGTAAATCCTAATGTTAAAAATATTAAATAAGATTATAAGGAGGAAAAAATAATTAAAAATAAAGGGAAATAAAATAACAAAAAAATAAATGGAATAGATGACTATGGTTTTGAAGAGTTTGGCTCAACACATTACATTCCCATATATAATTAAAAATAATATTCAATAGAGTTGTTTATAAATATTACATTAATATTTAATTTATATAGGATTTATTATAGGTTCCCTAATATCTAAGAATTCATAAAAATTTGTTTTAAATAATAAAATTCTTGAGGAATTCTTCACTTAAAGCATAACTGAGGAGTGCCGTACTGAAGTTCAAAATACGATACCTCATAATCTCGATAATCCCTGTAGTTTTGTTATTCCGTGTACTTTTGGAAATAGTGGACCAAAAAATTAGCTTTCTAACATTAGAGCATGTTACAATACTATTATTTATTCATTGTCTATGTAGTTGATATTAGGTGGTATTTTTTCCACTACTATTGTTTTCCAGTTAGCAGACCACTAAATAACCCATCAAATTGGAAGAGTTGATAATTTTATTGTTGGGGTTAGGAAACTGTTTTTACTTGTTGATTTTCTTATACTTTATATAGAGTGTTATAAGGAAGTCCTCATCATTATTGGTGGGCCCTTCCTTTCCACTTTAGGATATTTAATAAATGTTACTAATGGAAGATTAATTTTCAATCTGGGAGAACAAAGTGAAGAGTTTAGTGTCTTAGAAAAATTAAAAGATTCACCACAATCTAAATTTTTCTATGTGATAATTTTCATGAATCTAAAGACTATTTTGATCAAGAAGAAGAAGTGTTTTTAAATATGATTGATGAGACAAATAATAACTACACAAAAGTTAACATGTATGGGTATTTTCTTAAGTAAAGAGGTATATCCAAAATATATTTATTTAGGTGAATTTCTAGAAAATCCAGATAAGTTTGTTTTAGAAAATGTTTTAAAAAAATCAAGAATTGATTGTAAGGTGTTTTCTAATTTGGAAATTAGTAACGTAAATGGTTTCTTTATCTTTCATTCCTTTTCGGATGAAAATTGAGTACCTTGGACCTCTTAGGCCCATATGTCTCCTTTTTATCAAAGAGGAACCAACTTTAGAGCTAAATCCTCTTCATTACCATCTCAAATATTCTTTTCTGGGAAAACAATTCTACTTTTTTGGTCATAATCTCTGATGAGTTAGCAATGATTCATGAAGATAGTTTACTATCTATTCTTATGAAGTTTAAATCAAATATTAGATGGTCGATAGTTGATATTAAGGGAATTTTTCCATATTTTTATGTGCAAAAAATACCTATGAAATTTGTTTCTAATACAAGAGTTGATGCTCAAAGAAGATCAAATCCAATCATGAGGTAGGTAGTTAGAGAGGATGACATTTATCTACTTGATGATAGAATATTTTTTACTATCTTTGATAATCCCTCAGTAAGTCTTGTAGAATTTGTTCCTAAATAGAGGTGTTTCATAGTCATTAATAATGAGAAAAATGAAGAAATTCAAATTAATAAAGCTATAGAGTTGAGGGTCTTTATGGATTATTTAATGTTTAACTATTCCATAACAAAAGATCATTTTATAATGTCATTTACAAATCATATGTTTGAATGGTAGTCTAGAAATTCAAATTTGTATTTTTTGGATGGTTATTCTAGTTAAAACTAGATTCCCAAAGCCTGAGAAGACTATAAAAGAACACATTTACTTTCCATTTTCCCTACAGGTATATACCCTTTAAAATCTATGGTGGTCCTTTAATATTTCAGAGGTGTTTGATAGCCATGTTTTTAGATATGATTAAGATAGTTATAGAAGTGTTCATGGATTAATTCTCTGATTTTTGTTTCTAAATTTATAGTTTTCTGGATAATTTAGAAACTGTTTCAAATTGATGTAAGGAAACCAACAAGGTCTTAAATAGGGATAAATGTTAGTTCATGTTTATATAATGATTTTTAAGCCATACAATTTCTAATAGGTGGACTGATGTTAAAAATTATATTATTGAAGTGATTTAGAAACTTCCACCTCCTAAAAATTGAAAAGTAGAGGACATTCCAGTTTTTACTGAATATTCATTAAAGACCTTTCTAAAATTTATAGGCCACTTTTACCACTGTTAGTGAGGATATTTCTATATTTTCAGAGAACATCCATGAATCATTATGTTTTCTCAAGGAAAATATTATATATTCACTAATTATTACTACCCCTAACTGGAATCTACAATTTGCTAATATATGTGATGAAAGTGACTGGGTAATAGGTTTAGTTTTGGGTTAAAGAAAGGAGAAGCAGTTATATGTGATTTACTATGTTTATATATTTCTTTATTATTCCTAGAAAAATTATTCAACTACATATAATTAGTTGATATCTATCATGTTTTCATAGAAACGTTTATGTAATACCTCATTGGATCAAAATTCATAATATTAATATATCATTCTACTTTGAAATATGTTTTGGCTAAAAAGGATTCAAAACTGAGACTTATGAGGTGGTATTTGTTGTTGAAATAATTTTATTTAGATATTAAATATGATAATGGTGCTGAAAATGTGCTAGATTATCACTTTTCTAGATTACCTACAACTACAATTCAAACTAGTGATCCAATAGAAATCAATACTTCTTTTCCCAATGAAAATTTATTTACTCCCTCAGGGAAAAATTATTTATGGTTTGCATATTATTCCAAATTTTTAGTTACTGGCGTCATTACAAAATAACATTCATGTAATAAAAGAAATAAGTTCATTTATTATCTTAAGTATTACTTTTGGTACGATCACTTTCTCTTCATAGCTGTATTGGTGGGATTTTTGAAAGGTGTGTTCATGAGGAGGAAATGATTTCTAGTTTATAGAGTTTTCACTCTTCTCAATGGGGTGGACACCATGGGGAGAGCGAAAAACCCAAATTGTTCTCCAATTAGGTTTTTACAACCCTAAACTATTTAAGTATATAAAATGTTTATAAATAAGTTCTGATAAATTTCAAAGTCTAGGGATTGTTTGTAGGAAACCAGTGTTTCCAGAAAAATGATTTTTTAAAGATAAAATTATTTATGTTTGGGGATTAGGTTTCATGGGACCATTTATTTCTTTATATGGAAATTAGTACATCCTTGTTTTATTAGACTTCATGTCTAAGTGGGTTGAGGTTGTAGCTATTCCAAAAAATATTTTTAGTTGAGTTATAAGTTTTATCAAAAAAAAATTTCTATAGATTTGGTGTTCCAAGTGATTTTATCATAGATAATAGTAAAATTTTTAAGAACATTTAATTAAAATCATAAATGGAATTGTATTGATTTATTGTAAAAACGATTATCATATATCACTCAAAATCTAGTGGGTTAGAAGAGATTTCAAATAGAGAAATGAAAAAGTTTATGCAAAAAAATGCTAGTAGTTCTAGAAAAGATTGGTCATTAAAACTTGATGAGACATTATGGGCCTAAATGACCATGTATAAAACTCTCATATGTATGTATCCTTATATAAATTTCTTTGTTTAGGCATTTCATTTTCCTATAGATATCTATAAGAAATGTTATTTGGAAATAAAATCCCTCAGCTTTGATTCCAATATTCTGGAGAAAGGAGGCTATTGTAGTTGAGTGAGATGAAGAAATTTGAAGTGAGTCTAATGAAAATTATAGAATTTATAAAGAGATATAAAAATATTTTCATGACTCTATAATTAAAAATAATAACATTATGTTTGGTTAGAGGGTCTTTATTTTTAATTCTATATTGAAACATTTTCTAGGGAAACTCAAAATTAAATGGTCAGGACCCCTTAATATAGTGAATGTGTTTGTAAAGGGAGATTTTGAATTATTTGGAGATGAAATTAGATTATTCATGGTCAATGGTAAAATATTTAATCATTTCCTTGAATGAAAAACCAATGGTATTGGATGTCATCTTTGTTTCTGAAATCTTAATATTAATGGAGTCTAATTGAGGAATCTAAACTCAGTGCTTCATGGGAGTCAACCCATATTCCTTGTAGGTTTTCTTTTTGATTATTCAATAAAAATAACTAATTTTTGTCAGTTTGGTTCTCTAATATTCTCTTATTCATTGAAAATTATACACACTTCACAAGTGTTAGAAATGGGTTTCAAGTAGGTTGTCTGATTTTTAGAAAGCGTAAAGTTTATTGGGATGAAGCTTAAATTATTATTCAATTCTTTGTGGAGATACATGCTTTAGCATAATTTATTTATTTCTCCAAAAAATTCTATGGTTGTTTTTATTTTTTTTAATTATATTTTATTATAATTAATGTTGATATTCTTGATTATATAGGAACTAAAACCATCTATCCAGGGTAGTTTACTCAAGGTTTAGATGTGGAGTAAATTTTGAATGATCTAAAATGAGTGAAACTTATTTTTTCAGATTAAGTTCAGTTATTTTAATTTTTTTAATTCTTTTTATCCTTCAATTCAAAGTTCATGAATTTAAGTATGGGGGAAACTCCTCGGATGATTTGAAATTCAATAAATATTGGGTTAGTTATTAATTTATTGGTTCTTCTCTTGTCTTCAATATTTTTCTGGAACTTTTTCAGGAATCATTTGAAATCCTCCATGGCACCTTGATTTTAGTTTATTTTATTAATAATTCTAGTTTTTATTTGAAATTGTACTTAATTTTTGGAGATAATTATCAAACATTCCATATTTTTGTTCCTTATTGAAAATTTGTGTGCTGTTTAAAAAGATGTCTAATCGTGTACTTAGTTTAATTTTGAGAAAAATATTTGATATTATGGCCATTGATTTTTGTATTTTATTGTGAAACATAAAAGATTAAATAATTCTTCTGAATTAAAAATTATGATAAACCAATTGTATAATTTTTTTCTTCCACATTTGAGTCCAACTTTGAGTACAAAATAGTGTATTAATTATGTGGGAGAGGGTAATATTTAATAAACTAAACTATGCTATAATAAAAATCCCATTATAATTTCTTAAAAAGTTTCAAAATTTTTAGTTTTTCAATATTTGGAATTCATTTTTTTTGACTTAAAATTTTTCTTTGGTTTGCAAATTTTGATGCCACATTGATGATTTTTATTACTCCATAGATTTAATTGTGCATATAAATTTTATTACCCTCTTAAAAAAATTTCAGGTAAAATTTGGGTGAAATATTTTACAATTTTTATTTGATTAGATAGTTTTGGTTGGAATTAAACTTATAAGACATTTATCTAGTTTGATTAATAAATTAAAATCCTAATCTAGGTTGAGCTAAAAAAATCCATTCTTTTATTCTTTAATTATTAAATCTAATGGATGAGTTATTTATCTTTACTTTAACTATTAAACTTGTCTGCTCAAGTAGAGTGTATAATTATTATGAATTTTAATTATGTGAGTCAGATCACCTTGAAATAAAGAGAAGTTTTAACTCCCACTTTGATGCAATTTGATATGCGTTTAATTCCTTTAAAAAATTTCAATTTCAATTACTTATGTAGAGCATGAAACTGATTTTTCACTAAATATTTTTGACATTAATTGGGAAATTAATTTTTCATCCTGATAGATTTTGTTTGGGAAAATCATTTTAATTACTAATTCTTTATGGAATCATGGTTTTTAATTCTTAATATTTTTTTAAATAGACTAATATTAATGAAGTAATTGATTGAGGAAAATCAATGCGTATGTTTGGGGGAATTTTATGTGGAATTAATTCAACTATTTTGATAAATAATTTTTAATTTTAGCCTTTATGTTTTTAAAATTTTTAATTATAGTGTTAATATTTATTTACTGTCAAATAGTAAATTGCTGATTAATCTGTTATAAATGATTGAATTAATAAGTGTTTTAACCCTTGTTTATATGATTTTTTTATTTATTTATTATTTTTGTATCTAAAATTTTAATTTTAATTTTTATGATTTATTCCTTTTCATTAATTTATTTTATTTATTTCTCTTGTTAAAAAATAAATAATTAACGTTTTAGTAATTGAAGTGTTTAATATTTTTAGAAATTATTTTTTCTTATATTTATTTATTTGTCTTAGTTTTACATTATTATATTATGTGCAATGGATGTCAAAAGAAATTTGAATCATCCATTCATTCATGTAATAAATTTTTGTATCTAGTTGTGTTTCATAATAGAATCTACGATTGGAGAACTATGGATAACCAGCAGAAGATAAATTTTTTAAGTAAAAATAATGATGAAATGGATAGTATAATAATTATAGTATTATGGAAATCTCTAATTTTTATTGGTGAACGTAAGTGAAGAACCAAATAAGATGATTTATCTTATGTCATTCTCTTCCAAAATTTTGATTCCTCTTAATCCATGATAAATAGTTGGTGACATCATTTTCCGAAAGGAATGAGGCATAATGAAATGTTGAGATTGAAAAATGATTGGCGAACCAGTGCAGTAATGATCACAAGATAAAATGAAGTAAAAATTTGGAAATAAATGACACCAGATGTATTATAGAAAAACCCCCTAATAGAAGTGGTAAACAACCACGATCCAATAGAACGATCACTATGGGTACATTTTGGTACACACCCACTCACTATTATAAGGAGAACAACCTTGTAATATCTCTCTTTAATAGTTGGGAAAACAACACACTAAACACCACACTCAAATGGTAATAAGAGCCAGATGATTAAGAGAGATGAGATATTACAAATGGGATGAATCCCTGGCCTTTTATAGGAAACCCTCACCCCTTCTTCTCCTCTCCCATAGGATCAATTAGTGGGGTTGGCCACCCACCACCCACTAGCCACACCTTACACCTTTGACCATCAGGGGTAAGGGACCATCCTAGAACAAATATACACTAACACATCTTCCACTTGAATATTGATTAAGAACCAATCACATATTCACACATAATTTTTCTCTGCCAAACATATTGTTCACGTATCTGAAAGGGCGTTCAAGGATCTTCACCATTTGAACTTATCAGAGTCAAGTGCCTTCATCATGAAATCTACCAGATTTTATTTAGTGTTATTCTTCTACATGTCCACACTTTCTTCCTCCACCACATCTTGGAAAAAGTGAAGTTGTACCACAATGTGCTTCATCCTGGAATGAAAAAATGGATTCCTTGCACTATGCAAGGTGCTATGACTATCAAAATAAAATGGAATCTCTTCTGGTCTGTACCCAAGCTCCCCCACCAATCTTATCATCCAAATTTCCTCTATAAAAGCCCATGTAGCTGCCATGTACTCCACCATTGTCATGGATAAATCCACAACTGATTTTATATTTTAAATCTAGATCATAGATCCTCCTAATAGAGTAGACACATAACCAGTAGTGGATTTCCTTCGATCAATGTCACCTAAAAAATATGAATCAACATAGACTCTGATAGTAAAATCCGATCTTCCACAATATAATGCAACATCTGAGGTCTCCTTGATGTATCTCAGGATCCCCTTCACTATGTTCCCATGCTCCCATCCTGGATTCACCATGTACAGACAAATTCTCCCATTGTGTGTGAAATGTATGGTCATGTAAAAACCATAGCAAACATCAAACTTACCACTACTGATTCATAAGGTACTCGATACAGTTTCTTCTTCTATGATTCAATAATGTGATTCATCATTGGGGATAACTTGAAATTAATGGGAAGAGGGGTAGATATTAGCTATCAATATTTCATGTTGAAGCATTTCAAGACTCTCTGTAAGTAAATCTTATCTGATATACAAATCATCCCATTATTTATGTCTTGGTAAATCTACACCCCAAGAATATTTTTTTCTGGTCCTGAGTCCATCATATCAAACTCCCTTGAAAATTGTGCCTCCGTATCCTGGATTTGATCTTTGTTGAGACCTGCAACCAACATGCCATCCACATTCAATAGAAGAATGATGAAATCATTACCTTCTTAACCCCTGAGATATGAACAAGGATCTAAATGAAGTCTGTTGTATCCAAGGTTCATGATATAGTAATCAAATCTCTTGTACCCACACCTTGACATTGGCTTGAGACCATAATAATATTTTTTCAACATGAAAACCAAGTTCTCATTAAATTTTTTATGAAAAACCTTATAGTTGGAGAATATAGATATCTCCATCAATATCACCATGGTGAAAAATAGAATTCATATCCAGATATTCTAGATGTAAACTATATGTATCACACATCATTGGAACTATCCAAATAGTCGTCAGTCTAAGAACATACAAAAATATTTCATTGAAGTCAACACCTTCCTTCTAAGAATATCCCTTGACCACCAGTCTTGCATGATATCTTTCCACCTGTTCCATTCCTTCCCTCTTGATATTAATGACCCATTTTTTCCAATATAATTCCTTCCATGAGGTAATGTAACAAGATCCAATGTCTTGTTCCGTTGTAGGGATTAATGTTCTTCCTGTATCATCACCATCCGTGAGGATACATCTAGACTCTGGGATGCCTCCACAAAATAAGATGGCTCTCCATCCTCTATCATTAAGAATTATGCAGTATTACTCTCAGTGACATAGTCTAAGTTCCAAATTCCTGCTCTTTTATCCTACGATGACTGTCGTGGTTTAGACTCAATCGATACTTGATCTTTGTGCTCTAGTAATTCCTCAGAAGAAACTGGTTCTTCCTTGTATTTTTCCACTACTTTTAAAGTTCTACTTTCTATATGACCCTCCTCCATGTATTGATCAATTGTCATTTTCACCTTGTCTTTTAACAAAATTACACCTCCGTTGATGATAAATTTGCAGGTAGTGGGGTCCCACAGACGATACCCCTTCACACCATCAGCATACCCCAAGAAGATACATTACTGGATCTTAAATCCAACATTGATCTTTCTTTTTCATTAAACAATGCATATATAGGACTTATAAAAGTATGTAATTGGGAATAATCAGTGGGTTTAACAGTACACATCTCCACTGATGTCTTCATATCAATAGCCATTGAGGGAGATTGGTCTATCACATAACAGGCAGTATTCACAGCTTATTCCTAATTTTTTTGGCAATTATTTAACTCTTCAATATCACTATTGTTCTATCCAACATGGTTCTCTTCATCTTCACTTCCACTCAATTCTACTGAGGATTGTACACCACTACGAAATATCTCTTGATTAATTCCTATTTAATATAAGTATCAAAATCCTCAGTTGTATATTCTCTAACTTTTTCAGTCCTCAGGCACATGATTTTCTTACCATATTCAATTACCTTCTGCACTTTGAATATTTTCAAGACTTCAAAAACATATACTATCCATTTTATCAGTACACCCAGCACCTCATGGGATAATCATCAACTAATGATACAAAGTACCTTCTTCTCCCAGGGATATAGCCAGTGCTTGCCAAGTGTTAGAATGGATCAACTCTAAGATCTATTTTTTTTGTGTATTTCACATCCAAAACTTTATCCTATGTTGGTTTCTCAAAACACAATGCTCAAAAAATGGTATGTATATCTTTGTTATACAAGGCAGTAACTTCAGATCCGTATGAATATTTAGGCCTCATTCTGACATATGAAAATGATTTTGATTCCATAACACTTTCAATGCTTTTATCGAGGTAGTCGATACAACAACTATCTACACCTCCTTGTACGTTTCACCCATAAGAATGTATAGGTTCTTTGAGATCTTCACTGCCTTTATTACCACTAGTTCACCCTTCATAATTATCATCACTCCATTCTCGATGCGATTCTTGAATCTTATATCACTGAATTGTCCTGAGGAAAATATGTTCTTCTTTAAGCACTTTACATAACGTACTCCATGGGAGGTCCGTACTATGTAATCATGCATATTCAATATGATGATACCGAATCCAATGATCATCAGAGCGTGATCATTATCTAGGTATATAAGTCATTTAGGGATGGTTTCATACAGGTCAAACCATTCCTGTTGAGACTTCTTGTGTCGTGTTCCTCCTGGGTCGATTATCCATGCATCATTGAGATCCGAACGACATCTAAAAGTTATCGCTGCTTCACTTACTAGTATATTTTCATTTCTAGAAGTACTTGAAACATTTTCATCCATTCCATTATTTCTTCCCCCACTGGACCCAAAATCTATTGTCACATTTTTTAGTCTTTCATCAATTGTTACTCGAAAATTGTCCTTCCACGACACTACTTTCATCATATTCTACGATGAAAAATTATTCCCATTGAATGTACTGATCTCCAATTTCACTACCATATCGAAATGTAGTTAGTCAAGAAGCTCCTATATTTAAAAATGATGTATTTAATAATTTCAATAATTTTTTTCTGATGTGATAGATAAACCAAAGTTTCAATTACAGAGGATATTCAAATTAATGAATATTATTAAAACCCAAAAATGTGAACAACATTGGGCTAGAACCTGCCCTCTAATACAACTTGTTTAGATCAAAAAATTATTGGTCCACCAGTGCAACGATAATCATCAGATTAAAATAAGTGAAAATGTGGAAATAAATTACACTAGATGTAATGTGGAAAAACCCCCAATTGGAAGGGGTAAAAAACCACAAAAAATAGAAGGATCATTATGGGTAAATGTGGGCACACACTCCCTAAAAATTATAAGGAGAACACAATCCTAATATCTATATTGAATAATAAGGAATACAACTCTTTAAATACCATACTCAAATGGTAATAAGGACTGAATTATGGTGAGAGATAACATATTAAAAATGTGATGTGGCTCTAGCCTTTTATGAGAAACCCTCACCCCTACTACTCCTCTCTCGTAGGATCAATTAGAGGGGTTGGAAATCCATGAACCACTAGCCACACCTCCCCCTTTGACAATTAGGGGGGATACTTAGTACTGGAGAAAATATCCACCAACAGGAAAAGTCCTGAAAATCAAACAGTTCTTGAAGATCTGAGAGCCTTCCACCAAAAAGCATGAACTAACCTCCCCTTTGTGAAAAATAGAAACTAACTAAAACTAGTAATGGTATTTGATCCCTTTAAATTAGTATACAATGTAATATTGGTAGTGAGAAAACTTGGATGAACTGAGAATGAAGAAAAACCAAGTGAGATGAATCTCCTTTTCAATTGATTATTCAAAGTCCTGGAACCTTGGTATGAGATATGAAAGTCTTTACACTCCACGATGAAGAGGGGCTAGGATGATCTGTAGATTAACATCCAGTTGAACTCATGAGGCATGTGGTCGAATCTTTGTTCAAAAAATGAGA
This sequence comes from Viscum album, assembly GCA_963277665.1. Taxonomy (NCBI): domain Eukaryota; kingdom Viridiplantae; phylum Streptophyta; class Magnoliopsida; order Santalales; family Viscaceae; genus Viscum; species Viscum album. The sequence continues at coordinate 110,529,186 of OY728139.1, read as the reverse complement.
ATAAAATCTCTGTTATATATTTGAGCTACCTGACACCGGAGAATAGGATGAGTTGATGCACATTAGGAAGCTGAAGTCTCCTCCAAGACTGGTTAACTGTTGTTTAAAGAAGAAGTTGCTAAAGCCACCCAAAACTGAGAATGGTGAGCATCCATCAACATATCTAGGACAATAAACCCTAGAACTGATTAAATAAACCTGAACTCAATCTCAGTGATGCTGATGAGTTTGTAGTACCGAGATTTGATGTCGATGGGTTGATTAAACCGTTAAGGTTTCCACAAAAGATTCAAAGCATGTTTTGTCATTCCCCAAAGGAATTAAGACAAAGAACCATATCTATGTGCAATTGAAGAAGTTAATTCCATCCAAGATGATCCAAGATTATACAGCCATCAATGATATTCTTATACTAGAGCCACACCTGAAACAAATCCTACCCATTGAATGAAGTCAAATCTTCTTTCATCACTGATCTTCTAAAGATTTTAAGATTTGTTTTCTATTTTGAGGATACTATTGGGATTCACTAAATGAAGGGGGGTGTAGATCTGAATTCTCATATATTTATTTCTCAATAATAAGTTTCTACAATTAAATTCTTCTCTATATTTACCCAATATTATAAAAGACGTTTTTTAAAGAAAGCTGTAATTATTTACATTATCGATTGAAACCCACTTTTATTTCATGTCTATGTTTTCTAAAAATATTTTCAGAAATGTTTTTTACATTTTCCAAATGATTTATAAAGTAAAACATTATTTATTTTGTAATTTTTAATATTTTTTTGAGGGAATCATTAAGTAGTTTTCCAAATGAGTCCAATTTAGAATTTATCAAAAATGTTAATGGAAACATTTTTTTAAATGTATACGAAATATATGAAAATTTCTACTATATTGAAAAATAAATGTTTCAATGATTTCTTTATATGTTAGAATTTTTGTTTTTATAGAAATAGATTTTTAAAAAGTACTGCAACATTTTATTTTTAAAAAAATTTCTTTTAAATTGGAGAGCACCTTTTATTTAAAAAATGTTTAAAATAATTTTAAAGTATTGTTTATAATATTGTAGGGTTATTTTAAAAGAAATGAATTCTGATTTTTTTTATAAATGTTTAGTTATATTAAGTGATTTTCAATGTTGAAATACTATTTTCATCAATAAATTCACAATGTCATTTTTAAATATTCTTTTATATATTCCACAAGTTATTTTCGAAGAAAAAGAATTTGAAATTTTTTTAATGGATTTTTAACATTAAAAAGTTATTTTCAAAGTAGAAAGGGTATTTTCTTGAAGAATTGTTTTACATTATATTTAAAAATCATATTCCTTATAAGATAACGTCAATTGATGTTACTTATTTTTTAATATGGATATGATCTATGGATAGAGTTATAATTTTATTTTATTTTTTATGATAAAATATGTTTATTAAACTTTTTTATTTTACTTGAGTTATGCTATGATGAAATGATGAAATGTTTATGAAAGTTCTTTATTTTCAACATGTTATGTGATGATGAAATTTTAATGAGACCTATTTTTTTAATGTGTTGTATAAGATTATTTTTTTTATAATCTTATGACACCAAGATCTATGGTTTATGTGATGGGTGGGACATATATCTCCCTCCAATACATTGGTTAATGATTAATATCTCATGAGATAAATAAAGCTATAATGGGAAGTTAACCTAGTTCAATAAGGGTCATTGTACACTATTATGGTATTGGGAGTGAAAATTAAAAACTAAGATGGTTTGGGGAGTGAACCCATTCTACTATTGAATCATTGGAAATGAGCCTTGACTACTATAGAAATGACTTTCTAGGATTATATGTATTCCACAATTCCATGTATCAATAAAAATATTATGCTCTCATGGATCATGTTATTCAATTTCTATATGATTCTTGTATTATGAACTACTAAAATATAACCAATGACTCAATATTGATATCCTTGATATACTTGGCATCATTTTTGAATATTATGTCTATGTCATAAAATCATTATACTCATGTTGTAATTATGTATCTCCATGTTTTTACCCTTACGGAGTATTATATATCACTCTTTATTATGTTTCCGTTCCCCTTGTTATAATGAAAAATATTATTTATGAAATTTCTAAGATGTTTGATAATTATGAAAAACATAGTGTGGGATAATGTAATTCATGTCACGACCCACCCTCGGGGCCCGTGTCGTGACTACCCCAAGCCCGCCTTCCATAGGCCAGGGGATGGCGACTAGCACCAAGGCGTAAAATCCCGGTAAACAGGGAAGGCATTGCCTTTATGAGTAACAACCACCACAGAGTCAGCAAGCGGAAAGTAACTACAAGTGCAGAAAAGTAAAGGGGGCCGGAAATACAAGCCCAACTGTAAAGTAAAGTACAACTCGAAAGGGAAAACAACAACTGAAAGTACAAGCGGCTCCTGGGACGTCCTCCTCGATTCCTACCTGAAGGGTAGGTACAGATGGCTCAGATCCTGGATCGTCCACCACGTATCCTACCTGAAGGGTAGGTACAGATAGCTCACAACTCCTCGGGTCCAACTGTCCGCTCCGAGCACGTCCCGCTCAGTGGTCCTCCTCCGGGTACCGACCTACTCCGAAAGCCTCATCCGCAGTCAGCGCTGTCCGTCGTCTGCAACCAACACAACGAAGTGCGGGCAAAGCCCGTGCAGGGGTGAGTATAAGCTACTCAGTAGGGACCCCGAGACCCCTGAAGGTCTCTCAAATCCACAAAGGATAAACCACGAAGAAAAGTAACAATCACGAAGTAACATCCAGTATTGATTAGGTATATGCCCATACATATACCTATGTCGCCAATTTCTGTTCGGCTCCAACACCGAGCCCAAGAACAACCCAATCCACAAGAAGAGTAAACAGTAAATCCACACAGGATAACAGTACAAGATCACACAGTTTATAACAAGTTTATGAAATCAACGGATAACCATTACCCAGGTATATGCCCATACATATACCTAAGTTATCAAGCGACCCATCTCAATCATGAGGAAACACAAAGATCATTGACTCAGCTCAAACCAGGATTTTTAATATCGAAACCGTAGCTGCTGAAGAGCCCCGACTCTGAAGTGTGCAGTAGTCCTGTCACGACTCCGAGGTACTGCTCACTAACCTATGACTGCTGAGGTACTCCTCCTGTCGAGTACTGCGGGTCTGCTGCCAACTACTGGGCGCTCCGTCCGCTGAGGGTCTGCTGCCAACTACTGGGCGCTCACCCAAATAGCCTACTGAGGTACTCCTCCTATCGAGTACCGCGGGTTTGCTGCCAACTACCAGGCGCTCCGTCCGCCGTGGGTCTGCCGCCAAATACCGGGCGCTCCGTCCACTGGGCTAGTCGACTAACTCCAAGTCGAGTCGGTCAAGCAGTCGTCAGGTCTCAGTCATCTACACGGTCTCCGTACTCCGCACGCACGTCTCCACCATCGCGGGTCTGTAGCTACAACCAAGCGTACACACTCCGTAGAGTATCGAGGGTCCGCCGCTAAACCAAGCGCTCCACCGCCAAGGGTCTGCTGCTGCATCCAAGCGCACCACCACTGTCAAGTACCACGGGTCCGTCGCTACACCCAAGCGCTCCACCGCCCAAAGTAAACAGAAGATTCAGCTCACACAGGTTCGGTAGCACTGTTCCACGCAGGATCACTGAGTGCTGTAGTCGTCGTCGTCGAATCCACACAGGTTCTCTGTACTGTCGTCGTCGCAGTCACAGTAGCAGTAGTAGTAGTCGTCACAGTAATAGTCGCAGCCAGCACTAGGGTTCCCGCACACAGCACGCTCGTTCGGAGGGTCCGCTCCACGAGCCGAGAGGCTGATACATCAACTGTCACAAAGACCAGAGTTGATGTATCCAAAAGTTCCGTATCGACAATAGGAACTCAACGCAACAGACGGCGCGTCGATCGGACGCCCGGTCTGAGAGTTATTGGCATTTTCGTCTCCGGGGCCCGGTTGATTTTTAAGGCAAAACCAACCCGACCGTACTCCACCTACGTCCAAACCTCGGGCGGAGTATGCCAAAAGATCCGTCTCACTTAGAGGATTCCATCAAAGTCGACGGCACGTCAATCGGACGTCCGGAACTCAAGATATGAGCGTTTCCGCTCCGAGGGCCCGGTTGGTTTCGTGAACGAAACAACCCGGCCGAACTCAAAGTAAACCAAAACCTTGAGTGCGATATATCAAAACGACTGTCTCGATCCAAGGATCGCGTTGCCGCAGACGGTTCGTCATTCGGAGGTCCGAGGCTCAAGTTATGAGCCAAAAACCGAATCTGGTTCGAAACGGGGGGGTCCGGGTCCGGGCCGACCCGGCCCGACCCCCCCCCCCCCCCCCCCCCCCCCCCCCGGGGCGGCGCGGTGGCCGGCGGCGGCGGACGGCGGCGGCGCGGCGGCCGGCGGCGGCGCGGCGGCCGGCGGCGGCGCGGCGGCCGGGCGGCGCGGCGGCCGGCGGCGGCGCGGGGGCGGCGGCGGCGGGCCGCGGCGGCGGCGGCGGCGGGCCGCGGTGGCGGCGGCGGCGGGCCGCGGCGGCGGCGCTTGGCACCGCACGTGGGTGGAACGCGGGGGGCAAGGCCCCCGCTTTGCTGGAGGGCGGCGCGGCAACTGGCCACGCCGTTTTTTTTTAATAAGCGCCCCCCCCCCCCCCCTCGTGGGGGGCCTGCTGGAGCGGAACCGAGGGGGCAGCCGGCCCCCTCCCTTTAAAATAAAACCGCCCCCCTCTTTAAGAGGGGGGTTTTGCCAGCTGGCCGGGGAATTAATTCCCCGGTTTAACGGCATCCGGCCGGCCAGCCGGCCGACCGGTTTTTCTCCAACGGGACCGGAATTTCCGGTCCCCTCTTCGGCTTCCGACGCCGGCGGCCCGGCCGCCGGTTTTCTCTTCCGCCGCGGCCCGGAACCGGCCGCGGTCTCCTCACCCCGCCGCGGCCCGGAACCGGCCGCTGTGTTCGTCGTCCGGCGCGGTGCGACGGCACCGCGCCCCTTCGCCGTACCATGATTCCTTCCAACGCGGCGCGACGGCGTCGCGTTCTTGAAGATTCTCCTCGACGTAGCGCGACGGCGTTGCGTAAATTATAAGCACGATCATCCGCGTGGTGCGACGGCACCACGCCACTTGCTTCCACCCGCATGAATAAAACAAGAACGATGGAGGGGGTTTCGGCCGTGTTCGTGCGGTCCGGCCCCCCCTCACGTTAAAATAAAAACGCAACTTAAAATAAATCAAGTCACACGTTAGTCTTGATAGAATCACGATCAAGAATAAAATAAGGAAACCAAAAGAAAACGACAACCCCTACCTCGGGTTTAAGATTCGAAGAATCGTCTACGTCCCGCGGAAGACGGCGTCGCGGAGGTCGGGCGTCGCGGTCGTCGTTCGTCAAATCCGTTGACGAAGTGTTATGCCCGAAGAGACACGACGTTGGCGGATCTTCGTTTGCCGACGAAGAAGGTCCGAGGAGGAAGAAGAGGTCCGAAGATACCGGGTCGCCGAGTCGATGATCCTTGACGAAGTGTTGTCGTTCTTCGTTGAGGATGATGACGTTCTTCGCCGGAGAAGATGAAGAGGAGCTCTCAAAAAGACAAAACAAAGAACTCAAAATAAAATAAGACTACCTCTTATTTTATTAACACAACACAAAAGAATTTCAAAGTTTGAAATTCAAAAAGACTTAACTCCCACAATTAATTAAGAGTAACTTAAGCCAATTAATTAGGGGTTAAGTATGTTGAGAGAATTTGAAAAGGTTAGGGGTTCGTGTGGGCCCCACCACACTTAATCCTCCCAAGGGAGGTTAAGTGGGTGTGGGTCCCACTTCCAACCACCTTTGATAGGTTTTAACTTGTTGTAATAAAATTGTTCTTCACAATTTTATTTAACTCAAACTAAAAACCCCAAAACGTAACTTTCAACCCGCAACAAACGCAACTCCCGAAAAGGTCTCTTTAAGCGAATATCGGCGCTGCGAGTTCATCGGTGCCCCCGGATTTCAATTCCGAGCACCAGATCAAAAGTTAGGAATTCCCGCTCGTTCGTTCACTGAACGTACCCGAGCCAAACTTCGGAAATTAATTCCGGGCACTCCGGGCCTCGGAATCAGGTGCCGTCTGAAACCGCGCTCTTGTAAAATTCTAAAGAAATTTAAGAAAAAAATTTCCCTTGAATTTTACGGGTCTTTACATTACTCCCACCTCAGGGCTTTACGTCCCCGTAAAGCTTCAACTCACACTTAAGGGAAACAAGGTAGTACTGTGCACGCAACTGAGCTTTACGCTCCCATACGGTCACCTGAAGATCTCGTGCTACCCGAGAAGCACCCCAGAGGAAGCAACCGTTCACGTAGAACCTGCTCCTGTCGATCCTCAATCTCTACTAGAACCTCTGTGCTTGTCGACCTGTCATCGACGTCCAACTCCCCGGGGTCGATGACGTGTGAAGAAAAATACACGTATCTCCACAGCTGAGACACGTGGTGGACATTATGTACCCGGTGCGACTGAGGTGGTAGGGTCAAGCGGTAAACCTCTTCGCCTACCCTGCTGAAGATCAAAAGGGTCCATCGAACTTCGGAGATAACATGCCGCCTCAGCCACATCTCCGAAACCTCATCGGGGTGAGACCGTATAAGAACGTGTTCGTCACCCTCGAATTCAAGAGGTTTCCCTTTTTAGGTTAGAACTGAAACTCATAACTCCTGCTGCCACAAGGGTAGGGTTGACCAACTCAAGAGTGATCGGTCACACCCTCTTATGCCTGAGTTTAACATGTGCTGCCCAGGGTTTCCTTTTTCGCCGACCAAGGAAAACCCATTCTGACGTTTGCCTAAAACAGTCAACCGGGGTATGATTTGCGAATCAAAACCATACCCAGATCAACGTCGTAAGGCCTCTATGCTGCCACCAAGAGATTCCAACCGAAACTCTCGCCTCGAGGTCAAATCACACAGTCGGCGTAAGTGTGATTATCGAGTCTCCTCCCAAAGGTATCTCCAGACGTGAGGGTCAAGTCTACGGCTTACCCGGAACCTCTAGGTCTGGGACATGATTCGTGGAAGGGTAGAATGATTGGTTCTTATGTCTATAGATATGGCAGCTCGTAGTAGACATAATTCGTACCCCGAATCATTCTTAGAGCTCCTGGGTCACACTCCTTGACCGCTATGCAGCTACTCTCCTCCCCAGCCCTCCTGCTCCCTGAGCCTGGCGGGGACCACTAAGTCGGGTGGTCGTAACATGTCGAAATGTGTACCACCACATGCTGCTCTCCAAGCTCCGCTTCCACGTCTTCTACCCTGCAGATTCATCTGTCCTTAGCACTTCCTCCTCCGGAAACATTTTTACACGCCCGAGTCTCTGAGACTGGCGCTAGTTTCCTGTCTTTCACTGCTAACGTTCACAACCACAAAGGTTCTCTCTAGCATCCTAACATAGGTAGGAATGCATAGAGGAAAAGAATTGGTTCGGATGTCCTTTAGACACACTTCGCTCAGAAGTTCGAGTCTAAAGAACTGATCACAACGCAACCAACGAGTACCAAGATTGATTGGTAAGCCATGTTGAGTGCTCTGCTTCTGACATGTCGTACTGTCGAAGCTGTATTAGCTCCAGAAAACTCACAACCACCTCCTCAAGCCAGTCCTCAGCCGCCTACGAGTCAGGCTCACCTCGAAACTTGAGGGATATCTGGTGCTAAAACATATGTAAGGCACTAAGCCTATGAGTCTCTGCTACCGGTACCGCCGGTAGTGTCTGCTGACCAACAGGTAGTGACATAGCTGGCGCACTACCCGTAGGTACTATCCCAGGTATCGGTTCGCGTAACGAAGCCTCATTACTATAAGGACCAACCTCATGGTCACTCACTGGAAACAACAGGAGCTAAGATCATCATCCGCTCTACTAGAACAAAGCTAGGCGTAGAACTCTAGCAATTGCCTCCATCCAGTCCACTGCTGCCTGGGAAATATATCTCGCCTCGTATCCTCAGAGGCCTCTACTGCTGGAACTCGTGCATCGCGCTCTGCTAGCGTGCATCGTCAGCTAGTGGCATCTGCTGCCTAACGGGTGGTGGTGCTGCTGGTACACCACCCGAAGGTGCCAACACTGAAAAAGGGCCCTGCACTGGAGTCTTGCTGCTTGGTGGGCCATCATCGAGAACTCTCTCGGAACTCCAGCTAACTATCTGCATGGTGACATCCTGAACAGATGTGTCACGGTCAACGATTTATACCTGGTGAGCTGACCTGGTTTGAGCTGACTTAAACCCTTTGGGAAACACACACGCAATCAGTGTTTCATGCATTAAGTCGGAAATCAGAAGTCAGGGTCCTGGTGTACGGATACGTCGGCCGCCGCACCAACACTGGACTCCCTGGACTGATAACCACACTCAATACACTAAACACTATTGCTTCACATAGAAAAGATCAGAGTTCGCGGTAGAACCGAACTCCTCTGATACCAATTTGTCACGACCCGCCCTCGGGGCCCGTGCCGTGACTACCCCAAGCCCGCCTTCCATAGGCCAGGGGCTGGCGACTAGCACCAAGGCGTAAAATCCCGGTAAACAGGGAAGGCATTGCCTTTATGAGTAACAACCACCACAGAGTCAGCAAGCGGAAAGTAACTACAAGTGCAGAAAAGTAAAGGGGGCCGGAAATACAAGCCCAACTGTAAAGTAAAGTACAACTCGAAAGGGAAAACAGCAACTGAAAGTACAAGCGGCTCCTGGGACGTCCTCCTCGATTCCTACCGGAAGGGTAGGTACAGATGGCTCAGCTCCTGGATCGTCCACCACGGATCCTACCTGAAGGGTAGGTACAGATAGCTCACAACTCCTCGGGTCCAACTGTCCGCTCCGAGCACGTCCCGCTCAGTGGTCCTCCTCCGGGTACCGACCTACTCCGAAAGCCTCATCCGCAGTCAGCGCTGTCCGTCGTCTGCAACCAACACAACGAAGTGCGGGCAAAGCCCGTGCAGGGGTGAGTATAAGCTACTCAGTAGGGACCCCGAGACCCCTGAAGGTCTCTCAAATCCACAAAGGATAAACCACGAAGAAAAGTAACAATCACGAAGTAACATCCAGTATTGATTAGGTATATTCCCATACATATACCTATGTCGCCAATTTCTGTTCGGCTCCAACACCGAGCCCAAGAACAACCCAATCCACAAGAAGAGTAAACAGTAAATCCACACAGGATAACAGTACAAGATCACACAGTTTATAACAAGTTTATGAAATCAACGGATAACCATTACCCAGGTATATGCCCATACATATACCTAAGTTATCAAGCGACCCATCTCAATCATGAGGAAACACAAAGATCATTGACTCAGCTCAAACCAGGATTTTTAATATCGAAACCGTAGCTGCTGAAGAGCCCCGACTCTGAAGTGTGCAGTAGTCCTGTCACGACTCCGAGGTACTTCTCACTAACCTATGACTGCTGAGGTACTCCTCCTGTCGAGTACTGCGGGTCTGCTGCCAACTACTGGGCGCTCCGTCCGCTGAGGGTCTGCTGCCAACTACTGGGCGCTCACCCAAATAGCCTACTGAGGTACTCCTCCTATCGAGTACCGCGGGTTTGCTGCCAACTACCAGGCGCTCCGTCCGCCGTGGGTCTGCCGCCAAATACCGGGCGCTCCGTCCACTGGGCTAGTCGACTCACTCCAAGTCGAGTCGGTCAAGCAGTCGTCAGGTCTCAGTCATCTACACGGTCTCCGTACTCCGCACGCACGTCTCCACCATCGCGGGTCTGTCGCTACAACCAAGCGTACACACTCCGTAGAGTATCGCGGGTCCGCCGCTACAACCAAGCGCTCCACCGCCAAGGGTCTGCTGCTGCATCCAAGCGCACCACCACTGTCAAGTACCACGGGTCCGCCGCTACACCCAAGCGCTCCACCGCCCAAATTAAACAGAAGATTCAGCTCACACAGGTTCGGTAGCACTGTTCCACGCAGGATCACTGAGTGCTGTAGTCGTCGTCGTCGAATCCACACAGGTTCTCTGTACTGTCGTCGTCGCAGTCACAGTAGCAGTAGTAGTAGTCGTCACAGTAATAGTCGCAGCCAGCACTAGGGTTCCCGCACACAGCAAGCTCGTTCGGAGGGTCCGCTCCACGAGCCGAGAGGCTGATACATCAACTGTCACAAAGACCAGAGTTGATGTATCCAAAAGTTCCGTATCGACAATAGGAACTCAACGCAACAGACGGCGCATCGATCGGACGCCCGGTCTGAGAGTTATTGGCATTTTCGTCTCCGGGGCCCGGTTGATTTTTAAGGCAAAACCAACCCGACCGTACTCCACCTACGTCCAAACCTCGGGCGGAGTATGCCAAAAGATCCGTCTCACTTAGAGGATTCCATCAAAGTCGACGGCACGTCAATCGGACGTCCGGAACTCAAGATATGAGCGTTTCCGCTCCGAGGGCCCGGTTGGTTTCGTGAACGAAACAACCCGGCCGAACTCAAAGTAAACCGAAACCTTGAGTGCGATATACCAAAACGACCGTCTCGATCCAAGGATCGCGTTGCCGCAGACGGTTCATCATTCGGAGGTCCGAGGCTCAAGTTATGAGCCAAAAACCGAAATCTGGTTCGAAACGGGGGGGTCCGGGTCCGGGCCGACCCCCCCCCCCCCCCCCCCCCCCCCGGGGCGGCGCGGGGGCCGGCGGCGGCGGCGGCGGGCCGCGGCGGCGGCGGCGGCGGGCCGCGGTGGCGGCGGCGGCGCGCGGCGCCGCACGTGGGTGGCACGCGGGGGGCAAGGCCCCCGCTTTGCTGGAGGGCGGCGCGGCAACTGGCCGCGCCGTTTTTTTTAATAAGCGCCCCCCCCCTCGTGGGGGGCCTGCTGGAGCGGAACCGAGGGGGCAGCCGGCCCCCTCCCTTTAAAATAAAACCGCCCCCCTCTTTAAGAGGGGGGTTTTGCCAGTTGGCCGGGGAATTAATTCCCCGGTTTAACGGCATCCGGCCGGCCAGCCGGCCGGCCGGTTTTTCTCCAACGGGACCGGAATTTTCGGTCCCCTCTTCGGCTTCCGACGCCGGCGGCCCGACCGCCGGTTTTCTCTTCCGCCGCGGCCCGGAACCGGCCGCGGTCTCCTCGCCCCGCCGCGGCCCGGAACCGGCCGCGGTGTTCGTCGTCCGGCGCGGTGCGACGGCACCGCGCCCCTTCGCCGTACCATGATTCCTTCCAACGCGGCGCGACGGCGTCGCGTTCTTGAAGATTCTCCTCGGCGTAGCGCGACGGCGTTGCGTAAATTATAAGCACGATCATCCGCGTGGTGCGACGGCACCACGCCACTTGCTTCCACCCGCATGAATAAAACAAGAACGATGGAGGGGGTTTCGGCCGTGTTCATGCGGTCCGGCCCCCCCCTCACGTTAAAATAAAAACGCAACTTAAAATAAATCAAGTCACACGTTAGTCTTGATAGAATCACGATCAAGAATAAAATAAGGAAACCAAAAGAAAACGACAACCCCTACCTCGGGTTTAAGATTCGAAGAATCGTCTACGTCCCGCGGAAGACGGCGTCGCGGAGGTCGGGCGTCGCGGTCGTCGTTCGTCAAATCCGTTGACGAAGTGTTATGCCCGAAGAGACACGACGTTGGCGGATCTTCGTTTGCCGACGAAGAAGGTCCGAGGAGGAAGAAGAGGTCCGAAGATACCGGGTCGCCGAGTCGATGATCCTTGACGAAGTGTTGTCGTTCTTCGTTGAGGATGATGACGTTCTTCGCCGGAGAAGATGAAGAGGAGCTCTCAAAAAGACAAAACAAATAACTCAAAATAAAATAAGACTACCTCTTATTTTATTAACACAACACAAAAGAATTTCAAAGTTTGAAATTCAAAAAGACTTAACTCCCACAATTAATTAAGAGTAACTTAAGCCAATTAATTAGGGGTTAAGTATGTTGAGAGAATTTGAAAAGGTTAGGGGTTCGTGTGGGCCCCACCACACTTAATCCTCCCAAGGGAGGTTAAGTGGGTGTGGGTCCCACTTCCAACCACCTTTGATAGGTTTTAACTTGTTGTAATAAAATTGTTCTTCACAATTTTATTTAACTCAAACTAAAAACCCCAAAACGTAACTTTCAACCCGCAACAAACGCAACTCCCAAAAAGGTCTCTTTAAGCGAATATCGGCGCTGCGAGTTCATCGGTGCCCTCGGATTTCAATTCCGAGCACCGGATCAAAAGTTAGGAATTCCCGCTCGTTCGTTCACTGAACGTACCCGAGCCAAACTTCGGAAATTAATTCCGGGCACTCCGGGCCTCGGAATCAGGTGCCGTCTGAAACCGCGCTCTTGTAAAATTCTAAAGAAATTTAAGAAAAAAATTTCCCTTGAATTTTACGGGTCTTTACAATTCATATATGAACCCGTTGTTTATGTTTCCTTGTTTCCAAAGGCACTATATGCTTACCATCCTTAGGTGTGTGTTTGCATAATCTATCAAAAGTTCTTCTAAAAATAAGTAATATATAAGTATAAAAATACTAGGTCATTATAGGTGGCATCAAAGTATATGTTTATCTAACATTTGAAAACAGGGATTTGAAAACATTAGTAAGAACCCTTAGGATGATACTCATTATAGTATAACAGCATAATGATTGGGTAAGGAATATATTATGTAGATTAACTTGAAATAAATCCATTTATCTATAATATAAGTGGAAGTGATCCAACCACATAATTACTTAGTGGTAATAACTCTAAAAAATGTGTTTTCTTGAATAGATTAGTACCTAGTACATGTTATCACGTTTTACTACACACCCGGTTTAACACTCCTAAGTGATAAGATTTTGTTAAGATAAATTTTATTATGAACCATAAGAATGGATTTAAATAATGACAAAGAATAACCTAGGATAAACTTAATGTGTAATATATTTTAAATAAGTTGTCTTTATTTAGAAAACTGATTCATAATTGGGCATAACTATATGTTTTCCCACTATGACTAATGTTTCTATCACTATGTTTCTTTGTATTATTCAGTGATGAGGGATAATAAGAATCATGAAATTACTAAATCTTATATAAAATTAAGTGATTATGTGAAACCATATTGGATCATTACTAGAGAGAAATATATTGTGATTATTCCTCATCAGATATCAACATATATGATTAACAATATGAAATTTAGTGAGATTCAAAAGATTACAAACAAGAAGAATATTGACTTTTATGAATGTTCATGTTGAATTTAATATGGGTAAAAGACTATTCATGTTACTACATGTCAAAAAGGCGGGAAAAATAACCTTAAAACGTTTTCTATATGGAGGTTAAGGTCATAGAGAAACATATTTCTATGTAATTCAACTTATTTTATATGAGGAACATGGGTATTATCCATGTCAATGACCTAAACTAAGAGTTATCCACTTGAACAATGAAGTAACTATGTTATACCAAATAATTAAAGTAAAAGATTTGAATTATTTATGTTTATGAATCAAATAATTATGTTGAATAAGTATTTTAAAAATGGTATTTTTTATAAGAATCATGAAACATCTAAATATATTGTTATTTTTGGTAGAATATATGTATCCATGTAAGATTAACAAAATACTTATAGATTTCATCATGGGTTATATGTTTGTATTTTATCTTCAGTACAATGTCTTAGACCCACCTTTAGAGGAATTATGTGACATGAGTTTATGAAGATTAAGGATTCTTTGGGAGACATTTATGGTAACTGAAACGTGTGGTTTTGTACATGTTTTAGTGAAATATTATTTGGGGAGAATATACCTATGATAATATTCCATTAAATCTATAGACTCTATGAATATATTATGATGAAATGTGGTCTTACTAATTCCCCCACTATCCGTATAGGTTTAATGGACAGTTCTTTTTGTGATTACTTTGTTCATTTTGTGGAGGTCTTTTTAAATTATATTCTTATCTATTCAAAGTGAATAGAAGATAATAATGAGAAATTTAGAATTATTCTTAAGAGAATAATGAAATATAAGTTTCATGAAAAATTTATAATGTGTTAATTCCAAATATAAAATATTTTATTTTTGGTTACATAATTTGAAAAAGGGTATATTTGCGAATCCATATAAGGAAGAGGCTATTGAATGTTGGACTAGAAATACCACTGTTAGTAAGATCTTATTTTTTCATGTTTTGATTGGATATTTTTGACTGTTTGTGGATAATTTCTCACAACTATCTAATACACTCACCAAGTATTCATTTAATGTAGCCAAGTTCTTTTGGAAAGATTAATGTGAAGAAAATTTCCTGAAACAAAAGAGAAGGTTAGTCGATGAAACTATTCATACATTACACTATATTTGGTTGGGGTTTTTAATCTATATTGATTCATCCAAGAATTGGGATCATTTATATTATAGAATTACATGGTTATCAACAATGCCTCATAAAAAATAGAGGTATAAGATTCAAATTATCCAACTCATGATTCAGAGTTTTGTTTAGCCAACTTTCCATTAAATATATAGATTCATTATATTCATGTAAAAAAGTGTGATATATATAATGATAAAAATAAATTTTATTATATATTCACATTTAAATAGTTAAACATGAACCATTGAATATGGTTAGATCTGATTATATGTTATAGATGATCAATATATTATCACCCTATGAATGAAAATCAGATGGATGATGATTTGAGTCGAAAGGGTTATGCTAGATTATCTATGTTGAGGACCATAAAAGATCAAATATTTATGGATTTGCAATGGATTGGTTTAGAAATCCGGAATAAAAGGGAAAAATAATATCTTTCTCAAATGAGTGTTCAACCCTTTATCCATGTAAAGATTAAAGAGGCACAAAATAAACATTTGGAACTATTAAATTTGATGATAAATGTACCTATTTTTAATTTTGATCCTTATGTAGTGATAATGTTTAAGAACAATGTATGTATTTTGTCCATGAAAAATTTGAAGAAGGAGGTGTTAGGTAAGCTCATAGTTATTTATTCTCTTTTTATCATGAAATTAAAAAGTATTTATAGATATATGAAAAAGTATTTCTAGTTGGATGGAATTAGGAGAGTTATTATAGGGTTTATATCTTGGTTCTTGGTATGTTAGTAAGTTAAGGGTAAGAAAAAAAAGTCTATGAGGATGTTACAACTATTACCCATACAAAAATAGAAATGAGAAACCACCACCATGAATTAGTTCATTGGAATTCCTAAAATATCTAAAGGGAATAATGATATATAGGTTGTAGTTAGTCATCCTTGAAGGTATTCAAGCTTCATCATTATCAGATAATATTTCCCTCTGGATCATATTTTCAGGATATAAATTAAGAAAGTGGTACAGTTTCATAGATTAACACATTCCATTGTGTCTCACCAAAATCCTTCATTTCCATCTATATTTTGTAAAAGTCTTCATAAAGATCTTGATACCATGTTGAGTTTCATAACTGTGTTTCATCCTCATATATGTGGTCAGTCTTAGAGAATAATCCAAACCCTAGAGGATATATTGAGATTGTGTTCCCTGGATTTCAATGGTGGTTGAGATCAACACTTTAGTTAAATTTTTATAAATCAACAGCTTTTAATAAAGTATTCAAATGGATCCACATGAATCTATATTTGGAAATTATTGTGGAGATATAAAATGTAGGATTTAAGTAAGAGAAATAAAGCTATTGGGGAATATAAGAAATGAATAAGTGGAAGAGAATGTTATAGCCATTCAAAAACACATAAATGAGGCATAAAGTCTATAGAAAAGTGATACATAAAATAATCAAAATGATTCGGAATTTTAAGTTTCTGATATGGGCTTTCTAAGAATATGTCCATCGAAGTAGTTAATTAGATTTTTATGGAAGGGAAAACTAAGACCAATGTATTTTTGAAACTTTGAAATTCTTGATCATATCATGATGGTTTCTTATCGGTTGTTGCTTCTACCAAACCTCTCTTGATTTCATGATGTTTTCTATGTATATCTCACGATGAAGTAAGCACCTAACCCTTAAAATTTACTAAACATAGTGGTCATATCGATTGAGATAGATATTCCTTATAAGAAACTTTTGGTGATTCTATATCATAGAGAGGTACTACTATGAAACTAGACCACTTACCTGGTCATAGTTTTGTGGCAAAACTACTAGCTTGATGAAGGTATATGAGAATTTAATGATTTAATGAGGCATATGTATCATTAGTTTTTTTATTCCAAAGTGATTCTTTTGGATGGTTAAATTCATTTTCATGGTGTTAGAATGTTACACTCAGATATTTTATGTTTTATTAAAATTTAAATTTAATTAATTTGATAACATGTTCTACATACCACACTCAGTTTTAATGAATTCATAAATACTATTAAAATTATTATTTAAACAATACCATTAAAACATAGCCATTATAGTTAGGTATATAAGTATTAAAAAGGATATTTTAAAATTTAACTATTATTTGTTTAGAAAAAGAAAATTAAATTTTAAATAATATCATAATTTCTGGTTTAGTCTTTATAATAACAAAAATAATTTTTTCTCAAAACAAATTATTTCTTTTTGTGAGAAAATAATGAAATTAATTTTTATCGTTTCTGTAATTAAATATTAAAAAAATTATTTTTTTAATTTATCATGTCATTATTATCCTAGCTTTAATTTTGAGGATTTTTCAGAAAAGTTTATTTTTTATTAATATTGAGAAATACTGGGTTTTATTGAAAAACTACACTTTAGTTTAAAGTACTTATAAGGATAATTTTATTTTAATAATGTTTTATAGTTAAAATAGTTCAATTATATATTTATTTATCCAATTTTTGTGATTAGAATCAATATCATTAAAAATTTAGATATAAAATTGTTTTAAACATTTGAATGGATTCTCTTAAAAAATTACCTTTTCATTACACCTATGCGATTAAATTTAAATTATATCCTACCAATTCAGTGAAATGAATTTGTAAAATGGATTGAATAATTATAATCATAATAATTAATATTATTTAATTTTTTAATTTTTTTAACCATAATTAATACTAAAAAATAGTAAGAATTAAGTATAGTGGTTAACAATAAAATAGGTTTCTCCAGTGGTTAACATGATAATATATGGGTTAAAATAATTTTGAAACATGTCGAACTCAAATTTTATAGAACTATTTTTACCTTATGACCTATAAGAATCAATAATGGCCAATTGTTGTTTTCTTTGGCTCCTAAAAAACAAGGGAACGCTATATTCTTTTAAAATATTCCATATGTGTCTTGATCCAACTTACAAAAGGTCACCCTCTCCTCTCCTATTCACACATAAAAAACAAATATTTATAAAAATATAATATATTCCTAATTTTTATTATTAATCCCTTCTATGAATTCTGTAGGTATAATTATAAAGATACTAGATGAGGTAAAATTCATAAATCTGCATTTTTGTTTTATTTCTTATTCTATATTCTTAAACTATTATAAAATTATGATAAAAAAAATATATATCCCGTATACTAGTATTTTATTATGTTTTTTAGTAATCTATATCCATATCCACATCTATCAAATAGGAAATAAAACCATCGATCTTGCATAGGGTGGACTATGGCTTCACGAACTAATGTGATATGTTTTTCATATCTATTTTACTTGGATGGTAATAAAGATATATTAAATGAATATATATGATATTTTTAACATAGGTATACTTTTTAAAATATTATATCACATATATCTTCTTACGTTCCATTCTGTTGGGGATACCATAACTCTATTTGTTTGTATAACAGACTAATGCCTCATTAAGCTATCTGATTAATGTTCCAGTAATTCATTTCATAGATGGTTATAAGGATATATTTAATGAATATATGTGATATTTATGGAATAAATGTTATTCTATAAAGGTAATATATTATTTAATATTCTTTATATTCATCCATCAAGATAATAGGAAACATCATTCATCCATATGTATGGGATATTGTCTCCTTGAATTGTGTAACTCATTTTCTATTTATAACACTAATGGATTACTCTAAATACATATATAATGAATACATAAGCATGTTATTATAAATATGATAATTTTTCCATAACCTATTTATAATAAACCAATATTTTTGATACTATAGGTTTGAACATTTATAATAGAAGTCAAGACTAAAGGTAAAATATTCTAATCTCAATTTGTCTTCTTTGGGACATAGGTTATGTTATCCATTATTATTATTTTATGAAGTGTAAATAAATACCTTTCTACAAGTAATATCATGAATTTATCTATTCACATGATATTTTATTTTTCATTAAATGTTATTTTTTCATATGTCTTATGATTCAAAAGTAATCAAATTGGTATGGGTTTGATGCTATAATCACATTGTTTATCGGTATTGTTTATGATTAAAATTTCAATAATAAAATCATAAGATCTATTTATCATGTAATTATTGAATTTTTTATCCTATAGTACTTTCATGAGAATATATATTTACCCTTATTTTTCCTCTCAATATGTACTCAATATTCCAAAATATATTTTTAATGAAAATTTTCTTTATTTCTATCTATAGTCATAAACCCTGTTTCTTCTAAATGAATGTTTTCTAAAAAATTCCAAAATTATATCAAAATTATAAAAATTATTTATTTAGGACATTTTAATTAATTTTTTACTTTTAAAAATATGATTTTAGTGGAATCTTAATGTCATTTTACAAAAAATACCCAAATATTATTTAAAAAAATGTATTTTCTAAAATATTTGTGATTTTTTTTGGTTTTAAAATGTTCCTTTCATTGTGTAAAGGAAATTTTTCTAAGGTTGTATTTTTAAATTATTTTAACGCTTCATTTATAATTCTCCAAGATAATTTTCAATGAAAATGATGTTGAAAATGTTTTATAAATTTTTAGTTTTAAGAAGTGATTTTCAAATTTTTCCAAGTTATCTTCCAAAAGAAGGTTTAATGTTGATGTATAAAGCTTCCTTTATAACATTATAAAATTATTTTGAAAATAAAAAAATTGAATTTTTTTATGAGTTTTTAGTTTTGAAAAGATTTATTCAAGTTGAAAAGGATATTCTTTCAAATTATTATTCGAAGTGATATTTTAAAATAAATTTCCATCTAAAATGAAACCCCCTTATGTTACTTAATATTTACTGGGGATATTATCTATGGATATAATTGTAATTATTTCTCATCAATTTTTATATTTATTATTAAAATATATTTATGAAACTCATTCCTTTTCCTAGCATTATACTATAATGAAATGTTGAAATTTTTATGAAACTTGTTTCTTTCCCACATGTTATACAATTTTTAAATGTTTATGAGACCCATTTATTTTCATGGGTTCTAATATGATGAATGTTTTAAGATATTTTACCATACACATATATTTATTATGTGTCAGTGGGACTTATATCTCCCTATAATTCTTTGGTTATGGATTTATATCACATTTGATAAACATGAATACAATAGGGAGTCAACAAAGATTAGTAAAGGAATTCTCCACTACAATAGTCTTGGGAGCAGACCTTAAAAAATTCAATGGTTTGGAGAGTGAACCCATTCCACTAAGATGGACTTGTAAATGTTACTTTACTACTATGGAATTGAATTTTCATGATTATATATATGAAACAATTCCATGCCTTATGCCAATTTTATGATCCCATGGATGATTTTATTTTATTTCTTTATGATTAACGTCTTATGAACTAACAATATTTATTCTAGGAATCATGATTATGATCCTTGATATGTAGATTATGGTTTTTAAATGTTATTATCATATTATAATGCAATTATACTCAGGTAGAACTTATGTATCTTCATTTTTATCCTTGACTGAGAACCTGAGATCACCCTTTATTATGTTTAAATATTCCTAGTTATAAATAAATATATTATGTATTATATATATAATAATGGTGAAAATTAAGAATAATATAGTGGAATGTGATATATTCCACATATGAATAATTTATTACCAATTCCCTATTTCCAATGTCACTATACTTTTGCGATAAGTAGGAGTTTGATAGTGTAATGAAATGAACATTAAATTAAACATATGCAATATCTATGTATAAAAATCCTAGATTATTATAAAATAGGTAAACCATGAGGTCATATAAATTCATAAATATAGATATTTTCAAGGTGTTCAAGTGGAAAATATTCTCTTATAGAGAGAGAAATTTCATATTGGTTTAGGTGATCAACAATAAACCATATTGCATCATTCATTCTAGGAGACTTTGGATGTCATACGAAAAATTCATTTTTAATGTCATCCCATTTCCACCTAGAAATAATAAGAGTTTTCATGATTCTTCTAGGAGTTTTTTCCTCATCCTTCACCTATAAACATACAAAGCATATTGATACACAATTAGAAATTTTCCACTTTATTTTATCCTATAAAATCATTCCCACAAATCAGTTAAATTTATGAAAACAATAAGGATTTTAAAGAAACTAGATCTGCTGGAATCAACCAACAATTACCATTTTAGTTCAGGTTTATGTCATGACCCGTCCTTGGGGCCCGTGCCGTGACTACCCCAAGCCCGCCTTCCATAGGCCAGGGGCTGGCGACTAACACCAAAGGCGTAAATCTCGATAACTGGGAAGGCATTGCCTTTATAAAAGTAAACAAAACACCACAAAGTACAAGCGGAAGTAAAACACTATGTAAAACAGAAACAAGCTATGCTGAAAGTAAAGGGGCCAGAAATACAAGCCCAACTGTAAAGTACAAGGAAAAAAGATAAAACAGCCGGAAGGTGACAAGCAGCTCCTGGATCGTCCACCAAGGATCCTACCAGAAGGGTAGGTATAGATAGCACAGCTCCTGGATCGTCCTCCACGGATCCTACCTGAAGGGTTGGTATAGATAGCGTAGCTCCTGGATCGTCCACCATGGATCCTACCTAAAGGGTTGGTACATATAGACTCCACAATGCTCTCGCCCATCAACCTCTTCCGAGTGTCTTCTCGTCGTGAATTCCACCTCCAGGTACCGTCCAGTCCTCGAACACTCGGCCTCTGTCTGCGCTGCCCGTCATCTGCATCTAACACAATGAGGTGCGGGCATAGCCCGTGTAGGGGTGAGTATAACAATACACAGTAGGGACCCCGATACCCTCAAGGTCTCACTAAATACAATAAGGATAACCACAAATAAGATCTCAACAGATAACCTCTACCTAGGTATATGCCCATACATTTACCCAATTTATCAAGTAACCCATCTCAATCATGAGGAAACACAAAGATTATGAAATAAATGGATAACCACTACCCAGGTATATGCCCATACATATACCTAAGTTATCAAGTGACCCATCTCAATCATGAGGTAAACACAAAGGTCATAGACTCAGCTCAAACCAGGATTTTCATTATCGAAACCGTAACTGCTGAAGAGCTCCGTCTCTAGGAGTACAGTGATCCTGTCACGTCTCCGAGGTACTGATCACCAACCTATGACTGCTGAGGTACTCCTCCTGTCTAGTACCACGGTTCTGCCACCTCACACAGTAGTGCTTCCCCTCATAGCATACAGAGGTACTCCTCCTGTCGAGTACCGCGGGTCTGCCACCTCACACAGTAGTGCTCCTCCGCCATGGGTCTGCCACCTCACAAAGTAGTGCTCCCCACTGGGCTATGCTAGTCACTCCGAATCGAATCGGACAAGCAGTCATTAGGTCACAACCAGCTACACGGTCTCCGTACTCCGTACGCTCGTCTCTAAGAGGGTCCGCTCCATGAGCTACTAGTAGATACTCCAAGTATCTCAAAGTCCCACGAAGAAGTATCTCAAAGAACTGCCTCGTCATAGGGGTCTTAATGCGACAGACGGCGTGTAAAACAAATGCTCGGCCTGTGAGTTACTAGTTTTTTCGTCCCTGGGGCCCGGTTGGTTTTGTGTGCGAACCAACACGGCTGTATCTCAAATGTACCCCGAACTCTCATAGGGTATACTCAAAGGGACCGTTTTTCCACGTGATCACCAACGCCGCTGACGGTTCGTCAAACAGACGTCCAGTCTGAAAATTATCAGCTTTTCCGGTCCAGTGGCCTAGTTGGATTTCGGGTGCAATCCAACCCGGCCACTATCCAACTGCATCTAAAACTCAAGCGAAGTATGCAAAAAGTTCCATCTCATCAAGAGGAAATCAACGAGATAGACGGCGCGTCAATCGGACGCCCGGTCTGTGAGTTATTGGCTTTTCCGTTCCAGGGGCCCGATTGGTTTCGTGAGCGAACCAACCCAAACGAACCCGATAGAATCCAAACCTTTAGCAGATTAAGCCAAAAGTTCCATCTCATCAAGAGGAATCCAACAAAGTCGATGGCACGTCAATCGGACATCCGAAGCTCAAGATATAAGTGTTTCCGCTCTGAGGGCCCGGTTGGTTTCGTATTCGAACCAACCCGGCCGAACCCAAAGTTCTCCGAAACCATGAGTTTAATATACCAAAATGATCATCTTGATCCAAGGATCACATCGCAACTGATGATGCGTTGATTTGAGGCCCGTAGCACAAGTTATGGGTGTCCGACTGGAAGAGATTCAGTATTAAGGGGTTCGGGCCCGGTCCGACCTGGCCCAATACCCCAGGGTCGGCCCGAACCGGGCGGACCCAAACTGGGTCTGAGTCCGCCTGGGGCGGCCCGGCCTGGCCGGTGCGGCCTGGTCCGGCCTGGGCGCGGCCCGGCCTGGCGGACCGGCCAGGCAGCCAGCCCGGCCTGGCGCGCTGGCCAGGCGCTCGGCCAAACGACCAAGCCGTTGAGGAGGGGGGTGCCTGCCCCCTATTTTGAAACCACGGCCCCACTTAATGGGGACCGCTCAGCTGGCCGGTCGGGGGTTTGAACCCCCGACAATCCCTTGTTCGGCCGGCCCACCCTGGCCGGCCAGTTTCTATCACCACGGGACCGGCGACGGCCGGTCCCCTCCCTGCTCCGACACCGGCGACCCGCTTCCGGCCGCCGGTTCCCATGCTCCACCGCGGACAGGTATCGGCCGCAGACTTCATTCATCTGGGGCGTCGCGATGGCGCCGCGCCCCTCTACCGCGACCCTACTCCAGCCGCGGTGCTTTTGCGGTTCTCCGGCGCGGCGTGACGACGACGTGACTTGGTTCAATTTCAAGGGGCGGCGCGACGGCGCCGCGCATTACTTGCCGCATGATCCCGCGCGGTGCGACGGCACCACGCCATTCCCATTCCAACCACATTAGAAACAACATCAATAATGGAGGATGGTCGGCCGTGTTTGTGCGGTCCGACCCCCTCTCATTAATCGAAAGCAATTGGTCGTATTTTCATGAAGAACGACAAGGTAGTATTCACGAACAAAATAAATAAATAAACCCCTACCTAGAAACGATGTCACATGTCGTCGAGCCATGGGAAGAGGCAAGCGTCACGGTGTTCAGTCGCCATGGAAGATCGGTGTCGATTCTGTTGTCATCGAAGGAAGAGTCGTTGTCGATGGCGACGTTCTCCTTCGGAGGCGTTCTTCATCGAGAACATTCTATGTTGAAGGGAAAGTGCTCTTTGTCGAAGAAGAACCGTTATTCATTGAAGATGCATCTTTCTTCATCGGAGGGAAGTTCTCTTCTTCTTCACACCAAAGTTCTCCCAAAAACTCCAGAACGTTGTTAAGACATTCCCACACACCAAAAGCTCCAAAATAATATCCCATTATATTATTTTTATTCACACCTCAAGAATTTTTAAAATTCAAACCAAACCACATAATTAATTAAATGAAGAGGCTCATCTCATTAATTAAGGCATGTTGGGATGAATTAAAGGTGGAAGGAAAGGTGAAGAGTTATACAAACTTAAGGAAGGATGAGATTAAAGAGGAGATGGCACATTAAGTGCAAGGGAGTTTAAGGGAGTTATAAGAAGTTCAAGGGGGTTATGGTCTCGTGTGGGCCCCACCACACTAAACTCTCCCATGGGAGGTTAGGTGGGTGTGGGCCCCACCTCCCACATATTCACACATGGGAAGTTGGGTGGTTGTGGACCCCACCAACAACTTCCCATGGTAGATTTTAACTTCCTTGAATAACAAAAATAAAATTTTTCAGAATTTTATTTATTTCTTCCTTAAACCCCAAAATTAAACTTCTTCTCCCATGCAAAAGTACCTATGGTAAAAGTCCTCTTAAGGAAATACCGGCGCTGCGAGTTCATCGGTGCCCTTAGATTTTAATTGCAAGCACCGGTTAAAAAGATAGAAAACCCCGCTCGTTCATTCACTGAACATACCCGAGGAAAACTTTGGAAATTGATTTCGGGCACACTGTGCCCCGGAATCAAGTGCCGTCAGAAACTGCGTTCTTGTAAAATCCCAAAGAAAATTAAGAAAAAAATTCCTTTGAATTTTAAAGGTCTTTACATTACTCCCACCTCAGGGATTTACGCCCCCGTAAAGCGTTAACAAAAACTAGGGTTACAAAAGCAGTACTGAGCAAGCATTTGAGCCTTCCGCTCCCATATGCTCACCTAGAGGTTCTCGTGCTGCCTATGAAAACGCATAAGAGGAATCGACCGTCCTCATAGGACATACTCCTGTCGATCTTCAATCTCTTCTGGAACCTCCGTTCATGTCGCCCTATCATTGACGTCCAACTCCTTGAGGTCGATGATATGTGAAGGATCAAGAACGTATCTCCTCAGCCGAGGTACGTGGAAGATTTCATGCACTCGGTGAAACTGAGGTGGAATGGTGAAGCAGTAAACCACATCACATACCCTACTGGGAACCTAGAAAGGTCCGTTGAACCTCGGAGATATCTCGCCTCCTCGACTACATCTATGCAAACCTCGTCGAGATGAGACCCGTATAAGAACATGGTCGTCATCCTCAAACTCTAGAGGTCTCCCTTTCCTGATTATAACTGAAACTCAAAATCCTGCTGCCATGAGGGTAAGGTTGGCTGACTTAAGAATGATCGGCTACACCCTCCCATGCACGAGTTTATCCTATGCTGTCTAGGGTTTCTTTTCACCGACCAAGGAAAAACCATCCCGACGTTTCCCTAATATCGTCAATTTGAGTATGAATAGTGATTTCCCAATCCATACTCAAACTAACGTCATAAGGCCTTGACACTGTCAGAAAGAGGTCCCAACTGAGACTCTCGCCTCAAGGGTCAGATCACACTGTCAGCGTAAGTGTGACTATAGAGTCTCCTCCCAAAGGTATCTCTAAACATGAGGGTCAAGTCAATGGCTTAACCGGAAACTCTAGGCCTGGGACTAGATTCATGGAAGGAAGGGATGTTTTGTATCAGTGTCTGTGGATACGAAAACTAGTAGAAGAGAAAGTACGCAATTTGAATCATCCTTAGAGCCCTTTCGGTCGCACTCCTTGACTGCATGCAGCTACTCTCTTCCCCTGACCTCTAGCTCCATGAGCCTGGAGGGGACAACAAAGGCGGGTGGTTGTAACATGTTGACAAGTACACCACCACATGCTGCTCTCCTAGCTCTTCTTCCACATCTGCTGCTCTGCAGATTTATCATTCCTTGACACTTGTTCTTCTTGAAAAATTTTACACGTCCAAGTCTCTGAGACTGACGCCAGTTCTCATCTTCCCACTGATAACATTCACTGGCTAAAACAGATCAGCCAAAAAACATTCAACCACAAGGGTTCATTATAGCACCCTAACATAAGTAGGAATGCGTAGAGAAAAGAGTGCTTACTCGAATATCCTTAAAACACACCTCGCTCTGAGGTCCAAGCTCTAAGAACTGATCATATCGTAGTCATGAAGTACCAAAAACGATCGGTACGCCTTGATGATTACTCAGCTACCGAAACATCATCCTGCCGAAGCTGTATAAGATCTAGAAAAACACTCAGCCACCTCCCCAAGCCAGTTCTCAGCTGCCTGTGCATCTGGCTTGCCTCAGAACTTGAGGGTATCTGATGTTGGAACACGTATAAGACTGTAACCCAACATGTGTCACCTACCAGTACCACCGGTTGTAACTGCTGACCAACAGGTAGTGATGTATTGCTGACACACTACCCGAAGGCACTATCTCAGGCATCAGTCCACGTACCGAAGCCTCATCACTATGTGGACCATCCTCATGGTCACTCACTAGAAAACACTAGTAGCCATGTCTACCATCCATTCCACTGGTGTCTCGGATAGGTAGAAAACTCTAGCAATCACCTCTAGCCATCCCTCTGCTGTCTGGGAATCTGCCTCGCCTCGTAACCACGGAGGCCTCTACAGCTGGAACTCGTGCATCGCGCTCTGCCAGCATGCACAATTCGCTAGTATGACTGGTGACATCTGCTGCCCAATAGGTGGTGGTACTGCTGGTACACCACCAGAGGGTGCCAACATAGTAAAAAGGGCCCGCACCAGAGCCTCTTCACTCAGTGATCCGTCATCGAGTACTCTCTCGGAAACTCCAACTGACTGTCTGCGTGGAGACATCCTGAATAGATGCGACACGGTCAACAATTTCTACCTGGTGAGCTGACCTGGATTGAGATGACTATAAAACTCTTGGAAACACACACGCAATTAGTGTTTTTTGTGCACAAAGTCAGAAATCAGTAGTCAGGGTCCTGGTGTACGGATACGTCAGTCGCCGCACCAAAACTGGACTCCCTGAACTGAAGACCACAATCGGTAC
Source organism: Viscum album (assembly GCA_963277665.1). NCBI lineage: Eukaryota > Viridiplantae > Streptophyta > Magnoliopsida > Santalales > Viscaceae > Viscum > Viscum album. The sequence continues at coordinate 110,502,434 of OY728139.1, read as the reverse complement.
CCTTAACATTATTCCTTCACAGAAAGAAAATATCGTAGTTATAATTTTTGAGGTAGAACTGAACTCCTCTGATACCAATTTGTCACGACCCGTCCTCGGGGACCATGCTGTGACTACCCCAAGCCCGCCTTCCATAGGCCAGGGGCTGGAGACTAGCACCAAAGGAATAAATCCATATAATAGGGAAGGCATTGCCTTTATAAAAGTAAACAAAACACCACAGAGTAAAAGAGGAAGTAAAACACTATGTAAAACTGAAACAAGATTTTCAGAAAGTAAAGGGGCCAGAAATACAAGCCCAACTGTAAAGTACATGGAAAAAGATAAAACAGCCGGAAGGTGACACACAGCTCCTGGATCGTCAACCAAGGATCCTACCTGAAGGGTAGGTACAGATAGCGCAGCTTAGGGATCATCCACCATGGATCCTACCTGAAGGGTAGGTACAGATAGCGCCACTCCTGGATCGTCCACCACAGATCCTACCTGAAGGGTAGGTACATATATTCTCCAAAATTCTCTCGCCCATCAACCTCCTCTGAGTGTCGTCTCATCGTGAAGTCCACCTCCAGGTACCGTCCAGTCCTCGAACACTCGACCTCTGTTTGCACTACCTCTCATCTGCATCCAATACAACGAGGTTCGGGCATAGCCCGTGCAGGGGTGAGTATAACGACACTCAGTAGGGACCCCGAGACCCTCAAGGTCTAACTAAATACAACAAGGATAATCACAAAGAAGATCTTAACAGATAACCTCTACCTAGGTATATGCCCATACATATACCCAATTTATCAAGTAACCCATCTCAATCATGAGGAAACACAAAGATTATGAAATCAATGGATAACCACTACCCAGGTATATTCCCATACATATACCTAAGTTATCAAGTGACCCATCTCAATCATGAGGTAAACACAAAGGTCATAGACTCAGCTCAAACCAGGATTTTCATTATCGAAACCGTAATTGATGAAGAGCTCCATCTCTGGGAGAACAGTGATCCTGTCACGTCTCCGAGGTACTACTCACCAACCTATGACTGCTGAGGTACTCCTCCTGTCGAGTACCGCAGGTCTGCCACCTCACACAATAGTGCTCCTCCGCCATGGGTCAGCCACCTCACACAGTAGTGCTCTCCCTCATAGCCTACAGAGGTACTCCTCCTGTCGATTACCGCGAGTCTTCCACCTCACACAGTAGTGCTCCTCCGCCATGGGTCTGCCACCTCACAATGTAGTGCTCCCCACTGGGCTATTCTGGTCACTCGGAATCGAATCGGACAAGCAGTCATCAGGTTACAACCATCTACACAGTCTACGTACTCTATACGCTCGTCTCCGGGAGGTTCCGCTTCACAAGATACTAGTAGATACTCCAAGTATCTCAAAGTCCAACGAAAAAGTATCTCAAAGAACCGCCTCGTCATAGGGGTCTCAACACGACAGACGGCGTGTCAAACGAACGCTCGGTCTGTGAGTTACAGGCTTTTTCGTCCCCGGGGCCCTGTTGGTTTCGTGTGCGAACCAACATGGCCGTATCTCAACTCTACCCTGAACTCTAATAGGGTATACTCAAAGGGACTGTTTCTCCACGTGATCACCAATGCCACTAACGGTTGGTCAAATAGACGTCCAGTCTGAAAGTTATCAGCTTTTCCGTTCCAGGGGCCCTGTTGGATTTCAGGTGAAATCCAACCCGACCACTATCCAAATGCATCCAAAACTCAATCTAAGTATGCAAAAAGTTCCGTCTCATCAAGATGAAATCAACAAGATAGACGGAGCGTCAATCGGATTCCCGGTCTGTGAGTTATTGGCTTTTCCGTTCAAAGGGCCCGGTTGGTTTCGTGAGCGAACCAACCCGACCGCACTCCGACAGAATCCAAACCTCGAGCAGAGTAAGAAAAAAGTTCCATCTCATCAAGAGGAATCCAACAATGTTGACGGCACGTCAATCGGACGTCCGGAGCTCAAGCTATAAGCGTTTCCGTTTTGAGGGCCCGGATGGTTTTGTATTAGAACCAACCCTGTCGAACCCAAAGTTCTCCAAAACCTTGAGTTTAATATACCAAAACGACCGTCTCGATCCAAGAATCGCATCACAACTGATGGTGCATCGATCGGAGGCCTGTAGCACAAGTTATGGGTGTCCGACCGGAAGAGATTCGGTATTAAGGGGTTCGGGCCCGGTCCGACCCAGCCCGATACCCCCAGGGTCGGCCCGAACCGGGTCCGGGTCCGGCCCGCTTGGGTGCGGCCTGGCTGGCGCGGCACGGCCCGGCCTGGTGCGCGGCGCGTTGGGCGCGCTGGCCAGGCGCTCGGCCAAACGGTCGAGCCGTTGAGGAGGGGGGTGCCTGCCCCCCTGGTTTGAAACCGCGGCCCCCCTTAATGGGGGCCGCTCAGCTGGCCGGTCGGTGGTTTGAACCCCCGGATTTCCCTTATCCGGCCGGCCCACCCTGGCCATCCGGTTTCTACCACCACGGGACCGGTGACGGACAGTCCCCTCCCTGCTCTGACACCGGCAGCCCGCTTCCGGCCGCCGGTTCCCATGCTCCGCCGCAGCCCGGTATCGGTCTTGGCCTTCATTCTTCTGGTGTGGTGCGACGGTGCCACACCCCTCCGCCGCGGCCCCGCTTCGGCCGCAGTGCTTTTTCGGTTCTCCAGCGCGGTGCGACGGCGCCGCGACTTGGTTAAATTTCACGGCGTGGCGCGACGGTGCCGCGCATTACTTGCTGCACGATCCCGCGCGGTGCGAGGGCACCGCGCCGTTCCCGTTCCAACCACATTAGAAACAACATCAATAATGGAGGAGGGTTGGCCGTGTTTGTACGGTCCAGCCCCCTCTCGTTAATCGATAGGAATTGGTCATATTTTCATGAATAACGACAAGGTAGTATTCACGAACAAAATAAATAAATAAACCCCTACCTCGAAAAGATGCCGCATGTCATCGAGCCGCAGAAATAGGCAAGTGTCGTGGTGTTCGGTCGCCGCGGAAGATCGGTGTCGATTCCGTTATCGTCGGAGGAAGAACTGTTGTCGATGGCGACGTTCTCCGTCGGAGGCGTTCTTCGTCGAGAACGTTCTATGATGAAGGGAAAGTGCTCTTTGTCGAAGAAGAACCGTTATTCGTTGAAGATGCGTCGTTCTTCGTCGGAGGGAAGTTCCCTTCTTCTTCACACCAAAGTTCTCCCAAAAACTCCAGAACGTTTTTAAGGTTTTATCACACACCAAAAGCTCCAAAATAATATCCCATGATATTATTTTTATTCACACCTCAAGAATTTTTAAAATTCAAACCAAACCACATAATTAATTAAATGAAGAGGCTCATCTCATTAATTAAGGCATGTTGGGATGAATTAAAGGTGGAAGGAAAGGTGAAGAGTTATACAATCTTAAAGAAGGATGAGATTAAAGAGGAGTTGGCACATTAAGTGCAAGGGAGTTTAAGGGAGTTATAAGAAGTTCAAGGGGGTTATGGTATCGTATGGGGCCTACCACCCTAAACTCTCCCATGGGAGGTTAGGTGGGTGTGGGCCCCACCTCCCACATATTCACACATGGGATGTTGGGTGGTTGTGGACCCCACCAACAACTTCCCATGGTAGATTTTAACTTCCTTGAATAACAAAAATAAAATTGTTCACAATTTTATTAATTTCTTCCTTAAACCCTAAAATTAAAGTTCTTCTCCCATGCAAACGCACCTATGGTAAATGTCCTCTTAAGGAAATACCGGCGCTGCGAGTTCATCGGTGCCCTCAGATTTTAATTCCGACCACCGGTTAAAAAGATAGAAAAACCCGCTCGTTCGTTCACTAAACGTACCCGAGGCAAACTTCAGAAATTGATCCCGGGCACACCGGGCCTCAGAATCAGGTGCCGTTAGAAACTGAGTTCTTGTAAAATCCCAAAGAAAATTAAGAAAAAAGTTCCTTTGAATTTTATGGGTCTTTACAGTTTAGATGAAACACAATGGTTTTTTCCAAAATTAAAAACACTTTATTTACAAATAAAGTTTTCCAATTTTTCATCATTCATGAATATAAATTTCTTCTAAAAATTTTCATCATCAAATTAGAAACTCATTAAATTTTCTAAATAAATTTTTTAGAAATTATTTAAAAATTGGTTGATGTATACCCTTCTTTAATAATTTCTATACTAATATTTATAAGATCCAAGAACATGGGATACATTTCAAAACTCATTTGGGTCATAAAACCATGATCTATCCTACTAAATTATTTTTGTTAAATTATTTTAATTCCATAGGTTTTAGATTATTGAAAAATCATAATCCATAAGAATATTGAGTTATATTATTTTCCTCATATTGAGCTCTTTTTTCAATAATATTTATTTTTGGATCTTATAGTCGGTGTGTATCTCACATTATTCTGTCTTCAATTTATGTATTATGAAATTGAACTAAATAACATGGTTTTTATAGATATATTCACGAGTATTCAATTCCTTTAATTCATATTAATCAACTTTATCACATTTTAAAAGGAAACTACCATGTCCCTTTTTGAATGCATAAAAATATATCAATAACACATCATTTCATGAAGGTAGTTTCAAAATCAGATCATCAACCAATATCCTCTTCTGTTATTCAAAATTTATTCACATTACATTGTCAATATTAACCTACCTCACTTACGTGTATTCTTGGATAGTGGGTTAGCTAATCGGTAAAAATACTAAATAAATCATAGATAGTAATATAACACACTGAGATTTTGGGAAATATGTTTGTAATAAATTTAATCTTTTTGATATTTTTGTCTCACATACCCAAATTTTAGATTGTGTTACACATAATACAATGTTTATCTTATTACACACATCATCGAGTTTAAACAAAACATAATATACTATTAACATTTTGTTATTTAATATCATAGTGGACACCTATCCCTTAGAATGATGGGGTATGAATTAGATTATATAAATTATGAAAATATATGGTATAAAAATTTATATGAAAATTAATCTTTGGTGATGATTAATTATAATTTAAAATAAAAACTATTTGGAAGTAATGGAATTATTTTTATCAAAAACTATTTTTTGCACCAAAACATGTTTTACCTTAATAAATTTTAAAATCCTATTTTATTGATTTATCTTAAATAAATTTATATATTATATATTCAATTAAATTATTAAAATTAAACTTATTTGTTTTCTATACAAGAGATAACAATTAACCAATTTTTATACTTATAATTTTTATTCATAAAAAGTAGTTTTGTCACCCTTTGAATACAGTTTTTGAAAAATTACTTTCTTTACACATTCTAAAAATTTATTTTTTTTAAAAAATAAAATTTATTTTCTAAATCACAAAGTTAAAATTATATTGGGGATAATTTTTGAGGGTTTTCTAAATTTTTTTTCAATTAATAGTGGAAAATACAGGATTTTATTAAGAATTTTCATTTATTTTAAGGAATTTAAAAACAACTAAAATATTTTAATATTTTTTTAAAATTATTTTTTTTCTTTATATATCTATTAATCCAATTTAGTTCATTGAAATCAATTTCATATTTAATTCTGATGTAAACAAATTTTAACTTTTGAAACCATTAAATTTAGAAAACACCATTTTCATTACGTTTGCGAGATTAATATAAAACAAAATTTTTCTGCTTATGTGAATTGAATTTTTATAAATGGTTTTCATATTTTGAACAAGAATAATATATATTTTCAAAAAAATTACGCTTAATTCTTTAACAAAATGAATATTGAAAACTGTTAAAATTAATTATCACCGTTAGGGTTAAAAGTGGTTTATCGAGGGTTAAACATAAAAAAGAAGGGGTAAAAATACAGAGGCTTGTCAAGAACAATTTTTTTTGGAAATATATTGAAATAACACCTCTAAGGTTTTATAATTTCTATTTTTTGTACTTATTTATAGTGAATAAAATTGGAATAACTTTTTATTTTTAGAAATAGTAAGTGTGTCACTCACTTCACTTACAAATGGCCAACCCCTCTCCACACCACTTCATACATCCCAATACATTTGGTTCAAAAAATATCTACCCAAGATTCATAATCAATTATATCCTATAATCCTATAATCATTAGTTTGTTCATAAATAAAATCTACAAATTCGTTTGGTCCAAATGAAAAAAAGTTGTCTGAAGATGATGTTGAATCCATAACAAAGCCCTTCATTTTATTTCTTCCTCTGCCTCCATCAATTATTATTAAATTATTGTTAGAAAATAACACCAATATCTCCAATACTCATATATTTTATTATTTTAATTTATTAAATTATATCTGTCTTTTTTTCCTTTTAATGGGAGACAAAACTGTTGATCGTGTGTACAGAAGACTACCACCACACGAGCTTTTGTTATTTGTTTTCTGTCACCACATATAACATCTGGATAAAATGATTTATTTAATATTTATATATTTTATTTATGATATTATTATACCTCATTAATAATAATTCCTCATATACCTTCTTACCCACAACCTTTTGGAAAACAATAACATTGATCCTGTGTGTGGAGGACTACCACCTCATGAATCGATGTGATATGTTTTTTCATTTCCATTATTCGTGGAAGCTAAAATGGATATATATAATAAATATATATGATATTTCTAATTTGATTATAATTATTTAATTATTATATCATGTATACCTTCTTACTTTTCATTCCATATAGAATATGATAACGTCATTCGTGTGTATGGCTGACTACCACCTCGCGATGCGATGTGATTCATTTTTCACTAACACTTTTGATGGAATAAAATTAGGCTAAATTTAATGATTAAATTTTATATATTCGAAATAAAAAGCTTTTTTTAATGGTAATATATTGTTTAACTTTATTTTATTTTATCCGTCGAGAAAATGGAAACAACATTCATGCGTGCGTACGACCCGCCATCCCCCATAAATGATGTATTTCATTTTATATCTCTAAAATTAATGGATTACTATAAATAAATATTTAATAAATATTTATTATATTAATATAATGGTTATAATTTGAGAAATTATAGAACCATGTTTAACGTAAACGGACAAAAAACACCAGAGAAAAACAAATATGAAAAATGAAGCAGTTGTTCCATAAAACATGACTTTAAATTGAAATTAGTAATAAATATGTTATAAAAGGTCATATGTAATTAATATATGGTATGATATATATAATTATGTTTTCATTATAGATTTATAATAAACCTATATTTTTTATATTTGTTTTTTAATGTGTAAAAAGTAATTCGACCCTTAAGGTAAGGGATTTCCGTCTCATTTTTATTTTATGATTGACACATTCCATATTCACCAAATGATTCTTTTATGTGGTGTGTATAAATAAAATTAATTTATTATTTTATTATTTACCTAAAAATTTTAAATACTTACATATCAATATTATTGTCCCTCTTTATTGGGTTTTATGGTTCAAAAGTTACCGAAGCCGTAAGGGTTTTTTCTCATAATTTTCTTCCTTTGAGACATATGTTATGTATTACACCTCTATTATTTTATAGGAGGTATGCACACACCATTTTACCTGTAATTTACTTAAATTATTTATTATCATGATATTTTAATTTTCATTTAATGATATTCATTCATGGGGTTTGTGATTCAATGTTACCAAAGTGGTGCTATGGTGTTGCAATCTCATTGTCTAACAGGATTGTTTATGATTATTATTTTTATGACGAAATATTATGATTGATATCTAAATAAAATCTTGAATTTTCTTATCCTCTTGTTATTTCAATATTATTATTTTTTCCTTTCATTTTTCTCTCATTATGTACTTATGATTCAATATTAATTTTTTAAATTAAAATTGACTTTACTTCTCTCTTCTATAGAAACCCCTTTTTCTTAAAAAACCAGGTTTTGCAAAAAAATGTTTCAAAAAATGATATTAACATTTTAAAAATTATTTATTAAAGTAATTTTTATCCATTTTTGAAAATTAAAAATATTTTTTCATATGAATGTTGATTTTATTTTACAAACTAGACCATTTGGGTTTTACCAATAATTTCAAAATAGTATTATTTATGAAAAATACATGAATAATAATTCCCAATATCATGGATCCTCAATGATTCCAATATTACATTACATATTTACATGGTTATTTTCAGCTAAAATTCATTCTTTAATATTTTTTAATTTTTTAGATTTAACATAAATGATTTCAACGTGAAAATGTTATTTTCCTCAAGAATGTTTTTAAATGATTTTAAATATTCGGTTATAAATTCCCATGGTTATTTTTAGAAAAAGGATTTTGAAACTATATGATGTTTTAAAAAAAATAAAATTGAAAATTTTATTTCCATAAATAAATTTTCTAAGTGATTTTTCATAATAATTTTCCATATAAGAGGGCATCAATTAATATTAATTATACATTACTGAGGAATATATTGAATGATACCATCCGTCTTCTTTGGATGTCTAGTGATTAATTTGATGAAATGTTTATGAAAAAAATAATTTTTTATTGGTCATTATATAGTGAGTTGATGGAATGTTTATGAAAATGATCTTCTTTGCACAGGTTTTGATGTGATAATATGACAAATGATTTATGAAATTGTGGCACACATAGAGGTATTTTTCATTCTATGACGGGTGGGGCCTATATATCCATATAATGAATTTGGTAAATTTTTATATATAATGAGAAAAAAATGGGAAAATTAAATGGTATTGTTCCACTTTGGGAAATAGGTGATTCCTAGTCCACTATGGGAAATGGGTGTGCGCTGGTCCAATATGGGAAATAAGTGAATTCTGAAGCACTATGGGAAATAGGTGCATTCTAATACATAATGGAAAATAGGTTATACCTCGTAATATAATATGTTGATAATCTTGGTAGTGAACATTGAAATATGTTTTTTAATATTTATGATTTTCCACACTATTTTGACATGAACATATGGTTTATGATTTATTTATGATGATTTATCAATCTTATAGTCCATGTATTCTAAAATATTAACTTTTTATTTTATGAGTCATGTTTATGATTCAGGAAATCTTGGGTATGAAATTATTATATAATTTTCATAATCACATTCCATTATGTTTATCATAGGATTTCATATGTTCATAGATTTATATCTCCTATGTTTACCCTTACTAAGAATATGAGATCATCTTTTCTTATATTTCCTTCCCTAGGTTCTAAATACAGGTTTAGATAGGGTATGTTTAATAGGAGTACTATGTGGGGATATATTTATGGTATATTTTGAAGACCCTTCATGAAATAATAATATTGAGTTTTCAGTCTCCAAAGTCAATTACCTATTATGGTGTGTGGGTGTGTGTTTTTTCAAATATATTGAATATACATCTAAAAATATGTAGTATAAATATATAAAAATCCTAAGTCACAATAGGTAACCTAATAATCTAATTATTATCAAAGACTTGTTTTGGTTCATTAGATTAGTCCATTATCATTCTACCATTATCTTCATAGAATCAACTAAAATTTCATCCTTCGAGAAAATATAGACAAGAAAAGAAACTTCCTCAACCAATAATTAACACTTTCTAAATTTAAAAAATATATGTTTTCAACAAAAACACTCTAGATTAATCCTTAGATGATTATCAGGGTCCTCATAGATCCTAGAATATGCCCATATATCATCAATTATTACCATAATTAAATTATCATGATATTTCATGAATAATTTATTCTTTAGATCCATAAAAACTGATGATGTATTTGTAAATGAAAACGTCATTACTATAAACTCATAGTGTACACACCTCATTTTTAATATTTTCTTCATAGTATCTTATTTATTTACTGAAAGTTATGATACGTATAATGAAGTTAAATCTATAAACATTTGTCACCAACAAGACTTTGATTGATAAAGTAATCAACAAAAAGTCGGAGATACTTTTTCTTTATTTTAATTACATTGATTTCCCTATAATAAATTCATAGATTCATAGATCTATCATTATTCATAAATAACAGAACATGGGCTCCCCATGGTGAAGCCCTATGGATAATAAATCTCTTATCACACCACTCCTCTAGTTATTTCTTCAAATACACTAATTCCACAGTGGTTATTTAATACGAATACAATGACATAAGATTTTCATTGGGGATAAAATCAATAGAAACTCAATGTCAAGATCTAGTATATGTACCTGTAAATCCCCAGTGAATGCATCAATGTATTCAAATAAAATAGGTACATCCCCAACATTACGATTACCTATCAAATTTGTATATTGTGTTTTATATTATTTCCCAAGAATATCATTCATAAGTTCTAGAGGGGGTAGACCTATACAAGACTCAAATTATGAATTCTCTATTATAAAGATAAATAATTTTATATGAGATATATAATTGTTCAAGTATCCAAAATAATAAAAATATTTATCTAAATTTGAGGTGATGATTGAAGTACTTCCCTCCAAATCATCGATAACTTTCACTTCAGCTATAATGATCTCATAAGCTTGGCCTTTTTCCCCCATTCTACTCTATGGTATTTTACCTTGACACATGGGAAATTGGTGTGAGTAATTCATCATTTATCTATATTTGAAGCTCTACACATAATTTATTTATTTTTCATTTTCATCATTAGTCTGAAGACCCTTGTCACAACACCTGTAACAAAATTCCATGACTTTGAAGCATTTTGCATGATGTTTCTTCCCAAAATTTTCACATGATAAAAATTAATTCCTTTTATTATTCTTCTTTAAATCATTATATATATTTTTTATTTTCAAATGACATATTATTCTCTTTATTACCCTTGTATTTATATTATCTAAAAAATATCTTTTCAAATTTTAAAGCACAAAATACTATTTCGTCATATGATGAAAAAGTTTGACAAACCCATTCCCTTTAGAGAAATAACTTATACCCTTTAAAGAAGTGGTAAATCAAGGATGTCATATTTCATATTTAATCTATAGAGAGATCATAGATAGTCTTTAAAATTTATCCTCATAATCATAGACACATTTTTATTCATTTTTCTTTAATATAATACATTTTTTCGTTCCTATCAACTCATTCTACTAGATCAAAGTATTTTCCAAAGAATGTTCCTTTAAAATATCTGTATTAATTGTCTTCTATTTATTTTTTCATCTCTAGTATTCCAGATCAATGACCACCACTGATGTGTATAAATATAAAAAAATATCATTCCAATGAAACCTTTTCCATTTAATTACATCTTAGGTCCATAAATATCTTCTCAAGGGACTTAATCCATTTCACAACTACCTCTAGATTAGTAGTCTCACTAAATGATGTGGGGTTCTATCTCATAAAGTGATAGAACATTGGGTAATCATGATTTGGAACAAAAAAATTTCTACTTGATCAAGGTTATTCATTATAAACAGATTCCCAAATATGAACATTATATGCTAAGATGCAACATAGGTTATGTTGGATTAACCAATAGTAAAATTTATACAATTACTATGAGTGTTGATATGTTTATTTTTTATAAGATAAATTACTAAAAATTGTAAAATATTTTATTTACTCATGAGATTATGATTTTTAAATAATAAAATATAATTTTGAATCTGGTGTAACATATAACATAAATCAAAATTTATTCATTCTTAATTATGGTATCATAAACATGAATTCTTTGTGGATATAAAAATGTTATCGAATTATTATTAAATTTTTTTATAATAAAAATTTAAATTATCCTTGTAATATCCCTTATAACATTAAAACCAAGTGTATAGTAAGTCATTTTTTATTACACTAGTTGATGGTCAAGTCAAAGCCCAGTGTTCCCCTTTTAGAGTTATTTCTGAGAGGTAAAATTGTTCCATAACCATGTCCTCTTATTGTATCTCAGTAGGGATGTATTCTTACAAACTAAAAATTCATTACCTTACCAAAAAATGGTCATATTATTCCTAAATTTTATGTATCCTCAATGTTTATCACAAGGGCATGTTCCCTAATATAAAATTTCCAAAATATATTTCCCAAGTATTTTACTAATCATCCTTTGATACCAAATGTTAGAACCCTAATTCCGGTAACTTAGAGTCAACTATGACATTATTAAATGTGTATATATACAAGGTATCGAAATAATAATGATGGAACAGTTTAGTAGTATTAGATAACGATATACATACATGAACTCGTTTTTACATTACAAATACAATACAAAACAAAACACTCAAAAAATATCTCTTTCATGATCTTATTAAATAAATTAATCTTTATATATTTGGTAAATTAACAAATGGTGAGAACAAATGCTCAAAAATGATTATGTACAGTTGAAGATATCATGGGTAAATTAGGATTAATCAATATAAAAAGATAAATAAATGAAAAAAGTATCATTTAATGGATAACTTGATCACAAAATGTATCCATGGACTATATGAGTTTATTAATCTCAAGGATTATAATAACTAAATTCTCAAAGGAGAAAATTCTTATTTTTTTATTTCATGATCTCATACCTTATGATATCCTTACCATCAAGACCCTACACCAAGACAATTTAAAACATTGAGGAATACCAATTTAATTTAGCTAACTGATTTATCATCTGAGACATGTCGACTCATCAAGGTTTTATATAATTTTGTGCGTCACCTATTGCTGCATATTCTAATAATTCATCATACATCTAACGATATATTTCATTCATAAAAACATTCCATATTAATAAAATTTTATATTGAGAAAAGAATATATATTTAAAAATATTTCCCTAGTCAATCAATTAAATATCAACGTATGCCACTATATATCTAAACAATATGTGGTTCAATAAATAATAATATTTTTGACAAATAATACAGATGTTTTAGGGAAATTTAACCTCTAATGATCATATGTAAGTGGATGTTTCATGTTAAAGTTATAAACCATAACAAAATGAGAGATAATATATATTTTTAGAAAAATTCACGTCTTTTGGAAGAAAAATTTGGAAAGACAAGAAAAATTAAAATAAGATTTCATAAAATAGTTTTCTTTCTAAAATGATTAAAAATATCTAAAAGTAGTAAAATACTATAAAATTATAATAGCAGTGGGTAATTCTATTACCCCCTTTGATTTAAAAAATACCTTTTTACTTTTTATAATGAAATTTAAAAGCATACCTTCTGGAAGGATGTAAATGGATTCCAATAAAAACCTTTTTAAAATTCATGGATAATATAAAAATTTCTTAATTAATCTTTTGAGAAATTAATAGAAGTATTGTAAAATAATTTTGATAAAATATGGAAATGAAAGGAATATATTTCCAATTAGAAGATAAATACAATAGATTTTTTCTTTTAAAAATTTAATTTATTAAAAAATTACCAACATTAAGAAATGTTGTAAGAAAATAAAATAACTCAATATATATCTAGTATATAAAAAAATTATTGGATCTTGAGAAGGATAAATGATAGTATTCCTTAAATATAAATAATATAAATACCAAAATAAGGTTATATTTTCAAATAAATTTTTACCACTTTATTAAAATTTAAATTATGACCCCATTAAATAATAGAGTATTATTAAATAGTTTTTCATCATTAATAAATAGTAAATCTTGTTAAAAAACACATTGGTTCTGTTTATACACCACGTAAAACTGAATAAGTGCATAATAAGAAATACGTCTTAATGAAATGTCAATTGAGAAGAAATCCTTTTCCGCATGCTTCCCTATAGTTGAAAAAATATAACATTTTCTATAATTTCCCTAGAAATTTTATTAAATTATCCTTAAACCATATTAATATTTATAATATCATATATGACCCATTTATAACATATCATCTACCATTTTTTAATATTATTTCAGTTTTATCCCTGTTTGGTATATTAATTGCCTTGTTTTCTCATTCATGACTATCATAAAGGATTATGTTATAATGTTTGGGATATATTCCCATCATTTAAAGAATTATTTTAGTGTTATGAATATCATATTAACTCATTAGACACATTATTATAATCATAATTCAATTACGGACATGGAAAATGAATCACATTGCTTCATGTAGATGGTACGCTCTACAAATGCATCGGTGATAATATATCTCCCTCAATGGATGAAAGGGAAATTAATTGGATAATATTTAACTTTTAAATAATTAATATAATTTCATATGAATTATATATATTAATTATTTCCATCATTATTACTATCCATTTGAGCCAGTGATAGAAAATAAATTAATTAAGTTTGTGTGCCTGTAGTTTATTGTACGCACTAGTGGTAGATTTGTTTACCATTTTATAATGGTAGAGAGGGAAACAATTTATATCAAAAAAATAACTTCTTAGTATGTTAAAGTTACTATTTTTATTATATTATAATTTTTAATTCATAATTGAATGTGGTAAAAAAAAATAAAGAGCTCATAGAAGTCGATTAAATTCTATTAGAGTATCCTCCATCAGATCTCTTATTAAGGACCCTAGGGATGGTTTTTGGGAAGACCATAAGCTCAATAATTAGACTAAGAATTATGGGTAGATAATGTTTCAGTATTTTCATTAGCTAATTTATTTGATATGTGTGAATAAGTGACATGTGGTACTGCCTATTTATAAAAAAGAAGGTGTGGAATTTTTTAAATACATAAAACTATTAAATAATGGGAAGAAAATACAAAACCAAGTTCATCTAAAATTTTAAAATAATGGGATAGAATGATTATAAGTTTTATCCATACCTACATGACTAATTTTTTTTTAAATATTTTATTACCATTACCTCCAAGGTTACAACGTTTTAAGATTTTACTTTTCCCCAAGATAACTAGTTTTTTTATCTATGTAATTTATCCATTAAATAGAAAATAAAATTAGAAATATCATATGATTTGGTCCCACTTATTAAAAATAATACATTAAATTTATCAAATTAAAATTATATATGTATGGAAACATATTTTAATACAAGCACACACAATGCATAAAACCCCGATCAAACCATAACTATAGTAATAAATTTTTATTATATTTACTAATAATTATAAAAAAAATTAACCTTAAATTATTACCTAATATAAATTGTCTAAATTAAATATGTAGAAAACATTTTTATCAAATTTGATTCTTATAATTTTTAGAGTATGATTTAAAATTAAACCCATAAATCGTTTTGAAGAATAGTTTTTCAAGAATTGCATTTTTGATGAAATAAATGATCCTATATTAAATTTATGAATTGTAATCATTATTAAATGGATTTAAATTGGTATAGTTTGATATATAATATATAAATATACTTTAAATATTTCATTGTTAATTATTTTTTTAATTATTTAAAATGGGTTGAAATTATACATTTTAAAATATTTTTCTAACAAAGTTTTTCTGAAAAAATACCAATTTTAAACTCCAAATGATCATATATTTATTTTCATTATATTGATATTTAAATTTTTTTAATTAATCATATTATATTATATTAATATAAATAAAATTATTAATAGTTAGATATAAAAATCTCAATTAATCATTAAAGATTATTTCTAAATACTTTTTTTAAAAAGTTCATTCTTGGCTTATTTTCACCGAGTATGTTCAATATCAATATTCACCCAACCAAATAATGATTTTCGTTTCAATAAATATTAAAAATATTCAATGTATTAGTGTATTATTATAATATAATGTTCAATTACTATAATTGGGGACCATATGTTCTAATCTAACTTACGTGTTTAAAAGAAGATATCTTCTTCATATTTGAGGGAGAAAAATGATTATGGAATAAAGTAAAAATACATTAAAGACAATCAGACTTGGATGATCTTGTAAAATGTGGAATAGATCGAGATAATCCTAATATATCATGTAGTCATACTAAAAAATTGTTTTATTTCCAGCACATGGTGATTACTTGAAATATGTACAAGTAGATAGAGAAATGATCAAACAGAGTGACTAAACTGTTTCATATTGATGCATGTGGACATATATAACAAAGATATATTAAAATTAATATATACTATATAGATACCCTATCCTTTTAAAAATATCATTACATGATTTTAATCATAATTAAATATCAGATTACAATCCAATGATCATAAATTATAATGTGTTTGAAGACTAGGTACATAAAATTGAAAACTAGGTACATAAAATTGAAAACATGGGCCTAAATAAAACATTTATTAATTTAATATTCATATAAATATCCTAACATCCATTGTGATCATAAATCTTAAAAGGATAAATTTGGGATAACATTAAAAGAGGGATGAGCTAAAATTATAGTTAAGAAATAAGCATTATAATAAATCATACCACATGGGTTAAAAGGTATGATATAATGATATATAAAGGCATAGAACATGATTAAACATAAGGAATCATAACATATAAAACATGGTATATTATAAACATGGAATACTAGTAATTTGGAATCAACATGACACATGAATTTATCATAAGTCAAGGCTCGTTTCACATAGAGTATCATGAGTCAAGGATAACCACCAAGACCATTGTACAAGGAGCACGAATCAAGGTTAACCAATAATACCATTATACATAACATCTCATGAGACTAATAATTACCCAATAAATTGGTACACTATCTAGTAACACCCATCACAAAATTTTCTTGAATATTTTCCCACATAAAGAATCATACATAATCAATCATACATAAAAAAACAGGGTAACTGTGGAATAAAATGGGTATCATAATCCTACCATGATGCATAATAAATGGGCGTATCATACAAGTATAAATGAAAGAAAGGGATTAAAAACATAAGTGGAAATTAATAAAAAAAATTAATATATAATGGTTATTTATGTCAAATAGAATTGATAACATGTCAAAAAAATTTATGAAACATTTAGCATTATCAAATTTTAGTGCTATTTTAAGGAAAATACTAAAGTGAATTTAAATAGAAAAAGAAATAATATTTTTTATAAAAAAATTATTTAAACAAGATTTTTTTCAAAATAAAAAGTATAATTTTATAAAAATAATGGCGGCTTAAAATAGATGATGGAGTTCAGTTGAAATTGGGTAAGATGTTGAGAAGTTCCCTTAAATCGGGCTTGCTTATCAGAAAGAATTGAGGAAGGAATAATTTAAAAACATGTATATCCTTGAATGATAAGGTTGAATACATATAGACATGAGTTTGGAAAAAATAAACAAAATTTATAATATGTACATAAAAATAAAATAGAACATAATTTGTGTAAAAAGGAGAGAAAGAGTAACCCGAAAGAATAATGGAGGTTTATTTAGGATACCTTACCTTATGTATGAAGGTGATCTTAACATTATCTTAATATACTGGATAATCTAATTAGATTAAATAATTTATTATTCCAAAAAACATTATACATGTATTTGATTTATTATAACTTTTTCATGTCCATTGATGACCTTTTTGATGAGTTGTAGAGTTTAATTATACTATTTGTGAGGGCTCATTTTTTTAAATTTCATGATCGGATCCCTTATATACGAGTATAAAAGTTATAATAAAAGGTAAATTGAAATAAATAATTTAATTATGAGTAATTAATGATCATACAAAAGGGTAAATGATCATATAAGCTGTTTGTTAATTTTGGGTGAGGATGAATCATTAGATTAAGTTTTAATGATAATGCTTGGATTAATTTTTCGGTTTCTCGATCACAACAAATTTATTTTGTTTTATTAACTAATATCATGAGAAAAAGATGATTACAGAACCTTAAATAATGTAAAATAAATAAATTATATTCTATTTCAACCATAAAAATGGTTTCATGACCATCCTTGAAGATGATAATAGAAATTAGAAACCGGTCATCGTTGAATGTGATCAATTAAAACATCTCGGAAGGTTTTTTCATTTTTAGTATAAAATGGGGGGAAGGGGAAGTGATGATGAATTATTCCTTTGTCATAAAAACATTCAATTATATTTAGGTTATTGGTGTTATCATTCCATTTTTATGAGTGGACCTGAGGACATAAAAAGAAAAGAAAGGAACATGAAAAGTAAATAAAAGAATCACAAAGAGGAATTTACCTCGTGAATTTATCCTCCTTGAGAGACTCCTCAAGCAATAGGTTTTGGTATTTGGTAGATTACATGTTATAAAATATGTGGGGGATGGGATTAGTAAGTTATTTGAGTTTAATTTGGACAAGGTACAAGGCTTGAGTGGTGTGACGAGAAGAGGTGGTGAGGGGTTGTATTTATAGTGGAGGAGAGCATCAATTTCTCAATATTTAATTCATTAGTTTATTATTTTTCTCAAGAAAAGAAATAGTGTTGATTACTGAGACTAAAAATAATAATTAATCAACAAGAGTTAGAAAAAACTATTCTACCTTCATCCATGACTCAATAAATAAAGTATTTAACATATAATGTATATATACCGTAAATTACAGAATTTTACTATTCACTAAAAATTCATGTATTTCAGATTAATCCCATAAATTCAACCTTACCATTTTTTGATGTGTATAATACACAAATGAAATTAAATTTATGAAATTAATTTTCTAAATATGATAAAATTAATTTTTAATTTAAATATAAATTTACTTAAAAAATATAAATTTTAAAATTAAAAATGATTTTCAAACACTTTGGAAAATTAATTAAGATCTCATAAAATTAAATTATAATCATAAGACAACAAAATATTATTTTATGAATACATTTTTTGAAAATTAATTTCTTTTAATTTTTTAAATTATTCATATAATTCGTAATTAAATATACATGACTTATAAAAATACAAACACATAATCAATTTTTTTAATATTTAATTACTTATACTATGATATAATTATATCATATTGGCACTTATAGGATAGAAAAAATTTCATTTTTATTTAAATTGGTGAGGTTCCAATTACATTGGCTGGTTTACTATTCATAAGGGCACATTATTATTCCAAAGTTCATGTTACAATTTCATCAGTATGTGTTCCTTAAATTCTAGAAATACATTTTATTTCACTCATTCACAATTTATAAATTTTTTATTGTGTTCTATATGTAATCTTATGTGATTATACTATAAGACTTAATTATAAGAAGCGAAATTTATTGACAAAACATTGGGTCTTTAGAATCCCCCCCCTATGAAATTTCACGATCGAAAATTCATCTTACATTCCATGCTGAAAATATGTGAGGGTGATTTTCCTTTATCATTTCCTATAGTTCCCATGTTTCCTCTTAATACTCATGGTTCCTCCATAGTACATTTACTAAGTGTGTGTTCTTCTTATTTATAAATTTATCTCTATAATCCAGTATCATTACTAGATTCTTCTCAAAATAAAGGTCATTCTCCATTTATACCACCTATGAAGATAGTACATGTGAAGGATTTGGTATGTACTTCCTTAATAGGGACACGTAGAATACATCATGTACTTTAGACATGGAAGGTTGTAGTGCTAGTCTATAGGCCACAACTCTAACACAATTGAGAATCTGAAAGGGGCCGATGCACCTAGGACATAGCTTTCCTTTATTCCCACATCTTAGGACCTTCTTCCATGGAGACATAATAAATAATACCATGTCTCCAACATTGAACTCAAGGTATCATCAACAATTTCCTCCATAGATATTTTGTCGCCTTTAGGTTTCCTTGATGTGCTACTGATTTTTTTCTTCAAATTTTCCACCATTTCTTTGACCATTTCAGGTCCTAGAAGCTTACGATCACTGAATTCATACCAGAATGCTGGTGTTACTACACTATTTTCCACAAAGAGCTTCATATGAAGCCATTTGGATACTTGAGGGGAAAATATTGTTGTAAGATAACTCATAGGAGGTAGATGTTTGTCTTATCCTCCTTTGATGTCCCTAGAAATTTCTCTCAACATGCCTTCTAGTGTCTAAATAGTTCTTTTAGATTGTCCATTTGTTTAAGGATTATAGTCCATAATGAAGTTCATCTTATTTCTTAGAGAATGTTGGAGACTTTTCCAGAACATTGAGATGAACCTCAAATCTCGATAAGATACAATCGATAGTGGTACTCAATGCAGCCTTACCACCTATTTTATGTATATTCGTGAAAGTTGATCCATTGGGAAGTCCTCTAGAATTTCTATTAAGTAAGATTTCTTTGCATGATGATCCAAAATGACCCATATAGTATTGTTTCTTCTAGATTCCCTTGGATGTCCAGTGAAAAAGTCCATTGTAATGTGCTCCCACTTTTATATTGGTATGGGTAGTGGTTCAATCATACCTTTATACATTTCTCTTTCTACCTTCACTTGTTGACATACTGGGAACTTTGATGTGTATTCAACAATGTCATTCTTTATATTGGCTCACCAATAGTTCTCTCAAAGATCCTAATACATATTTGTTCTCCCTAGGTGATTAGAGAAGGTTCAACTATGTTCTTCATTCAGAAGATCCCTATTTTTCTCTGGATTGAATGGTACACATAGTAATGAACCAAATATTACAACTCCATCCTCATAAATCTTAAACTCAGAGTATTTTCCATTTCTAATAGCTTCACCCTTTTCTGAATTTCCACATATGTTATATAAGAATAACTTATTTTATCCATGAATGACGGTTGAGAAATTATTTGAGAAATGATTTATGATGTTCCTCCCATAATTATTCACATGTCCATCCTCTAAAAAACTAAGAATATTGGATCGTTCTCAGTTATCATCATTTATAAAGATGAATGACCTTTTCTACTTAGAGCACCAACTACTTTATTTTACATAGTAGGATGCTAGTAGATTGGGCAGACATAATCCTTGATGATCTCTAACAATCTTCTCTAGAGAATATTAATATCCTTCTATGTGAATATATATTTGAAACTGTTGTGATCATTATATATCCCACACTCCCCATAGAGATAATGTCACAAGATTTTCAATGAAAATATCACAGCATCCAACTCCAAATCATATGTGGGATATTTTTGCTCATGAATTTTCAACATCCTTAAGTTATAGGCTATAAATTTATCATTATTTATTAGTACATAGCCTAAACCCTTATTTGAATCATCAATATACACCGAAAATAGTTCTCCATTTGACGGGAGTGTGAGTACTGGTGCAGTGATAAGCCTATTTTTGAGATCCTTACAAAAATCATCACATTATTGAGTCTATGAAAAATTCACACCATTCCATATCATCTTGGTTATTGTGTTTGAAAATCATGATAATTTATTCATAGATCATCAGTAATACTCATCTTGTTCATGGAAACTACGGATGTACATTATAGATGTTTCCCTTGGACCCTCTTTAATATTCTTTATCGTGGAAGGGTCCATCGATATCCCTTTAATGGTCATAAAATTACCAAAAAATTATACATCATCAATCCATAACTCACATTTACTATACTTTGTGTAATGTTTATCCCTTCCAAAAGCATTTATCACAATATTCAAATGCTCTTCATGTTCCTCCCTACTCTTTGATTATATCAGAATATCATATATAAAGACTAATTTTTTCTTGAGGTAATATCTAAAGACTATATTCATTACATCCAAAAAAATATTTGGAGCATTAGGGAGTCCTAATGCAATCACAATGAAATCATAGTGTCCAAACCTTGTTTGAAAGGCAGTCTTGGGATTATCTTCATTCCTCACCTTTAAGTGGTGATTTCCCGACTGAAGGTCCACCTTTGAGAAATAACTAGCCTCACATAGATTATTTAACAAGTCATATATTTGAGGTAGTAGATACTTATTCATTATCATGATTTTATTTAGATGATGATAATAAATGTGGAGGTGCATTAACCCTTAATTCTTCTTAAATTAGAGGACTGATGTACCACATGATGAAGCACTTGGGTGTATAAAACCCTTCTCCTGATTCTCTTATAACTTCTTCTTCAGAACCTCTAGATCAATAGGTTCTATTTTATAAGGTGTCTTTGATATATGAAGAGATCAAATAATAATTTCAATTGAGAACTCAAACTCTTGGTCATGAGGAATACTAGACAACACTTTAGGGAATACATCAGTGTAGTAAGTTATAATGGGCATCTCTTCAAGAATGATTCTCTCCTTTATCTCAATCATTTGAGAAAGATATGATATCTCATAAGGAAAAAATATTAACACCAAATACGTTCATTCTAATGAAGATTCATCCTCCACCTTACACAATTACATAATTGGAGGATGTGTTGGGATGTGAAGAGTGATCCCCCTTTACCAAAAGATGATGTTGGATTTCTATAAATATAGCCAATAAATTCCCAAAATAGCATCAAACTCTACCAAAGGGAGTACAATAAGATTTTCTAGGAGGTTTAGTCCACAAACATTGACCAGGGAGGAGTTATATACTTTGGATCTAATAATAGCCCCATTTTTTTGTTCTTATAGATAACTCAACATCTAAAGATTGAGGTGGTGATTTAATAGTTCTACTAAACGTGAAATATATGAAAGAATGCATATGACCAGAATAAAATAGTAAGTTCACTATTATTGAATGAATAACCAGTGCACCTATCACCAAATCATTTTATGGATTCACATCAGTATTATTGATAGCATAAGACCTTCCTTATTTCCTTAGAGGTTGTTGCTTATTTCTTACCTCTAGCCCTTGTACTAGAGAATGTTTTACATAATTCCTATGACCCTTGAATTCAAAACACTACACTAATGGGTGATTGTGGATATGAACCATCCTTTATTCTTCCACATTAGTGTAATTTGTGATATCCCTTTGTTTTTTCTCATCCATATGTCCCATTCGTCCATATTTGAAGTAATTCCTAGTTCCCATTAGAAAATTCCCAAGATGCATCTTCCTAGAAATTTTCACACGTGGGATGCTCGATCATCTTTCTATCAAGGTATTTATTTGATGATCCGCCCAAGTTAGACTCCATTTTCCTCATTTTATCATCGTCCAAGAGACCACTGAGAGTCTCCGATCTCCATTTCATCCTTAAGGGCATATTGGAAAATATCCTCGAAGCATTCACAGTCTCAAATAACCAACACTTTTTATAGAATCAGCTTTATTCCACTAAATAAGTGACCCACCATTCTTTTGGTGTTAATGAAAAAGGTAGAGGTGTACCTTTCAAGCCTTGTAAATTTTTATTCATATGCCCCGATAGAATCATCTTAGTTTTTCTTATGTCCAATAAAATCTCTTCCCATATTGATATGGAGGGCTCGTGGAAATATTTATTATAGTTTTTTTCTTGAATTCCTCTAAATAAATTGAAAAAATTTCTTCCTTGGACATTGTGTTATTGATCATTGTCCATAAATAATCAACCTCCCCATCATAATGATTGACCAAAAAAACAAATTTCACTTATTCGAATCATTTTAGTACAAATAATATATTTTTAGTGTAGCTAATCCAGTGCTCCATGAGGAGGGGATCAAAAGATCAACTAAATAGGGGGACTTTTACTTATGAATTATTATATGAATAGTTTCTATTTCCTTATATAATGATGTCTTTCCACATGATTCAAGTTATTATTCATAACTATAGTCATCTAATAAATGACTTTCATATTGTTTTGAGCACCTATTCCCATCAGATTTGGAATATCATTAAGTAAATCATCACATTGAAAATATAATTGATGGTTGGAATTTGTTCTTCAATTTCCCATCATTAACTAAGTAAAACAAAGTAAAATTAGGGGGATTTAATACTTATATAATATTCAAAAAATGAAACATTAAATTTAAAAGGCTAAAATATTAAAGTAAAATTATATCCGAACATGTGATTCCCTAGGATTCAACCCAGGTTATCCATGATCAGTTTCAAAAAATATATTCTTATGGGATTTGTTCCCTTAATAATGGTTCATAATGAGCTTATTAATTTACAAAATCATATCCCATAAGAGTGTCAAGACGTGTGTGATGTAATGACCATTTTCTGTACCATGTTACTAAGAGACAGGCCCAGTACACCTTGTCATAGTTGTTACTCCTAGGTATATCTACACCAGAACCACATCCACTTATTGTATCCAAACATGGATGTCTTTTCTTCATAAAAAACATACTCTATACATACCAAAATTTAGGTATGTTTAATGAAACTTAGTCTTATCCATAATGTTCATACTAAAGTTCTCTCTTCCTAATCTCCATAACAACTAGACCTTCCTCTAATACCAAAAATAGAAACCTTATCATTTTACACAAATCATTAAATGATTTTATGTATAATTAAACATTAGATTACAATCCAAGTATTTTAAATTCTAGTATCATGGAAGACTAGGTACATAAAAATAAAAACATGGGACTACATAAAACATTTATTTATTTAATATTCATTTTGATCACATATCATTCAGTATGATCATACATATTCATAGGATAAACCAGGGATAACATGAACAAAGTTATGAGATAAAATCCTAGTAAGGGAATAAACACAAGAATAAATCATAACACATGGGTTAGAAGGCATGTCATAAAGATAAGAAAAGGCATAAAACATGATAAATCAAAAGGAATCATAACATATAAGACATGGGATTAAATAAACATGGAATCATAATAATTTAGAAACAATAAGAAACACAAACATAAGCAGAAGTCAAGTCTCATTGCACATTGAGAATCACGAGTCAAGGCTAACCACCAAGATCGTTGCACATGGATCATGAGTCAAGGCTAACCGCCAAGACCGTTGCACATAACGTCTCATGAGGTTAAACATTACCCAATTTATTGGACCACTATCTGGGTGAACCCATTATAACATGTTCATGAAGATGTTTACCAAATAAAAAATCACACATAATCAATTATACATAAACATAATGGTACCCATGGAAAGAAATGGGTATCATAATGTTGTCATAAAGCATAATAAATGGGATTATTATATAAGTGTCCATGAATGAATAGTATTATAACATACATGGAAATTCATTAGGTAAAATACATATATATCATGGTAAGTTAAGTAAAAAAAATAGATAACATGTAAAATAAGCATTTAAAAAACATTTACATTAAAAAAATTTAGTGTGGTTTTAAGTAAAATACTAATGAGCATTTAAAATATAAATGGGAATAATATTATATATAAAATAAAAAGTGGGAAAATGTTTTCCTAATAATTTTTTTTATTTTATAAAAATAATTCTGGATTAAAAAAGATGATACAATGCACTTGAAATTGGATAATAATTTGGGAAGTTCCCTTAAATTGGGCCTGCTTATCCGGAAGAATTGAGAAGGGAATCATTTACTAACATGTATAGTAATTAAATAGAAGTTTGAATGGATATTGATACATGAGTTTGGAACCAATATAAAACATTAATATGATTTACATAAAAATAAAAGATAATTTTATTTGGGTAAAAAAATTAAGAATGTGTAACCCGGAGGATTAATGGAGGTTCAAGCAGAATCCCTTACCTTATGGATGAAAGTGTTCTTCAACTAATATTAATGTAATGGATAATCATATTATATTCATTAATTAATTATTATATAACCCTTTATACATTTATTTTATTTCTTATAACTTTATTAAGTCCATTTATGGACTTTTTGATGAGTTATAGACTTTAATTCCATCATTAATGAGTGCCTTTTTTCTTAATTTTAATGACCAACTCGCTTATATAAGAGTATGAACGTTCATGTAAAATTTAAATTGAAATAAATAATTAATGTTATGAGTCATTACTGATCATCCATACGTTTTAATAATCATATATTTCATTTGTTAATTTTGGGTGAGGATGAGTCATTAGGGAAAATTTTAATGATAATTACTAGGATTAAATTGGTAGTTTTCGATCACAACAAACAAAATTTGTTTAACAAATTAATATCATGTGTAAAAAAATATTCCAGAATATTAAATAAGGTGTAATACATTAATTATATTTTGGTTCCACCATAACAATGGTTTCATGACCAGCCTTGGAGATGATAATAGAAATTGAAAACCCATCGTCCTTGAATGTGATCAATAACACATCTTAGAAGGTTTTTTCAATTTTACTATAAATTAGGGGA
Source organism: Viscum album (assembly GCA_963277665.1). Lineage (NCBI taxonomy): Eukaryota > Viridiplantae > Streptophyta > Magnoliopsida > Santalales > Viscaceae > Viscum > Viscum album. Next base: position 110,476,332 of record OY728139.1, on the reverse strand, counting down.
AGATAAATGATGATAAATTACTAAAATAGAATAATAAATTTAAATTAAATTTAAGTTAATAGAGTCATCATACCATTTTTATGAGGGATTATGAGTATATAAAAAAAGTAAATTGAAAAGAAAATAAAAGAATCTGAAAGTAGAACTTACCGCTTGAATTTATCCTCCTTTAAAGTATCCTTAGGGAGGAGGTTTTGGTGTTTTTATGAGACCAAGATCTATGAGAAATGGGTGAGGATATTGGGAGGATATTGTATCAGAATATGGACAAGGAAAAAGGCTTAATAGTTGTGAGTAGAAGAGGTGGCGAGGGGTGGTATTTATAGTGTAGGAGATGAGTGTTTTCTCAATATTTCATTCCATAGATTATTATTTTCCTCAAGACAAGAATTAGAGATGATTTTTGAGACTAAAAAAAGTAATTGGATCATGTTAATTATTACCAATGATTCTTACATCCTCTATGACTTAATAAATAATGTATTTAACCTGTAATATATATATATATACCGTAAATTATCGTATTTTATTATTCACAAAAAAATTCAAGTATTTTAAAAAAATTCCAAATATTCACCCATTACATTATTTGATGTTTAAAATAAGTAAATTAAATATATTTTAAGAAAATAATTTTCTAAACATGGGAAATATAATTTGTAATTAAAATCATAATTTACTTAAAAAATACAATTTGAAAAATTAAAACTACTTTTCTTACACATTGAAGAATTAATTAATGTATTATAAAATTATCTTATAATCATAATCCACCAAAAAATTATTTTATGAATAAATTTTATGAAAATAAATTATATTTTTAATTTATTAAATTAATCATTGAATTGTAATTAAAAATACATGACTTACAAAACTACCAACAATTAATTAATATTTTATTAAAAAATTTAATTACTTATTATATGATTTAATTATATCATATTGAAACTTATAGGATAGAAAAATTTTATTTATACCTTTATTGGTGGGGTTTCTATTATATTGGCTAGTTTACTATTCATATTGGTCATTCACTATTCAAATGTCCAAGTTATTATTTCATCGGTATCTGTTCCTTTACTTTTAGAGATACCATTTAATTCACTCATTATTCATTTATAAAGTTTTTATTGTGTTCTATATGTAATATTATGTGATTATAACATAATACATAATTATAATAAGGTTAATCCATTGAAAAAACATTTTTTTAGTACATACTATAATAATTATATTGATTATTATAAAAGGAGGGGATGGATTTCAGTAGCCCCCAAAAAAATTATGAGGTGTTTCATTTTGTAACACAATATCATAGGGTAGTTGAAAATATTCCCAGAAATTAAATTATATAATTCAAAACCACTAATTTCATGGTGTTCACTATGATTAATGTAGAGTATTAACTCAAAACAACATGGAATAAGGAATTTTATTTTAGAAGTGAGATCACCTTAGAAAAAAAATGTCATTGATATTAGGAATGAGATCAAAAAAAAATTTGGGAAATGATTCTCATTCAAAAAACATAATAGAAATTTTTTAGAAGAAATAAGTATTAACTTTTATCTACATTTCTAATAGGTCATTGATTTTTATATAAAAATAATGAGTTATGTTTTGGAATGATGATGATCTTGAAGTATTCTTAAACTGTCATAATTAAGTGTTTTATTCTTGAGATGATGAAACAAAAAAAGTTTGAATACGATTGATATGAAGGGTTTTATCTTTTTCATATAGTAATAGTAAAATCATATAAATTCCTCACTAATAATCTTGTAATGTTCATATAATTTATTGGTCTTATTGTGGTAGACAATGAGAAGAATATTTTTCAAATCACTGAGAAATTTCCAAAGAATAGTGATGGGGAATTTAGTAGATCAAGGGGAGTATAAATTCATATATAAGTTCCATAGGAATGTACTAATGATGAGAATGAAAAATTTATACCAATATCTTTATATAAACTGAATTGATACAATGAAATTGATAGACATAGTATAATTAGAGGCAAGATAAAAATATTTTAAAAGTAGAGTATAATGTCTCTACAGTAAAAGAATCATACCCTATGAATAGGGAATATGTTTTGAAAAATCATCAACCAATGATAATTGGGTTCAGGTGATGAATGAAGATACTGAAAAAATTGATATTAAATTGATGTATGAGATTGATAAAAAGAAAAATCCTTAGGACTAAATAGGACTTTGAAATCAAAATTAGTGAAAAATGATTGTACATTTGATTCAAAGAATAATTTTTTAAGTTTATACATCTAGGTTATTGGAATAGATGTTGAATATACATTTTAAAACATTAAATATATGGAAATAATTATATTATTCATTTATATTACATATGAGAGGTAATTAATGGTTTTCTATAGGTATTTAATGTCACCATTTAATAGTGGGGTCTTTTAAGAAGAGGTGTACATCAAACTGGTAGAATTGTTTCTCATTCATGAAGATTAGAACAATGTTTTCTATTTTAAAATTGTATTTTAGGGATTTATGTAGGAACTAATAGCATGGTATTAATTAATTGTTTTTTTAAGAACATCAGATTCTATAGGGGAGTTTTTTACAATATATTTATCAAAACTGATGGTAATAAAAGGATGATGCTTTGGTTTTATGCGGAATAAAAAATATTTTCTAGATAATATAAACCATCATGAAAATAATTTATGGAGTTTATGAATTGTGATTTTTAAATTTCAATGATTAGTGATTCTATATTTCTTACTTTGTCTGTAAGTGACAGTAGGAAAAAATTGTACATTTATTTTTCAAGCAAAATATTTAAAGGAGTTTATAAAAATATTCTTAAAGGATGATTAAACGGTTATAAAAAAACTCCAGATGCAAATAATATGAAATTTTTTGGGGATAATAGAGGCAATGAACTCAATGTCATAGAATATTTTTGAATTATTAGCTGCCTATTATAGTTAACTACTAAACAAAATGATACTACTTTCTCCACATGCTAGGAGGTATGGTATCAACATAATCTCAAAGGGGGGCACATTTTTAATGAGAAGGATAATATGATATAACTTAAGGAAAAATAATTTCATCCTACATTACAATAAAAAATCTAAAAATGAATTTTTGGGACATAAAAATGTTGATTAGGTCATTTAAATAAATAATATAAAGTTAACATCATGTAGTGTTCTCTTCATTGCAAAAAAATTTATTTTTAGGCTAACCAAGAAACTAGAGTTCATTTCTCTGAGAACTGTAGAATATTAATATATTATGGCGACCGAATCATCCAAACATTTATTATGGATGAAGGATTATCTTGAGGACACATGATTTGAAGAAAACTATCATATATAAAGATAACTATTATAATATAATTTCTCTAACTCTTAGAAAAAAATACATTCCAACACACATAAAAATAGCACATTGAAATCTATTATTATTTTACCTCATAGAAAGTGGGGAATGGGTTTGTAATGTTGGTTGAATTTTTTAATGATCTAAAGGTTTCAGCAGACCAAAAAATGGAAATTAATGATGGCACATTGGAACTCAAATAGAAGGCTCTTAGAGTCCATTAGACTCCCCAGATATGAACATTGTGGATGTGCAACCCCAATCATTGAGGCCTGACATTTTTTCATTACGTGCTGATATATATTCTTCTCTATATTCCATAATAAATATTTTTAGGCTTTGGGTTCATTTAAAAAGGTGGATTTTTCATGTCCATTGATGGGGGAAGATGATAGGGGAGTATAAATATATGAAGAGTTTTTTTAGTCATGAAAATATTGATGTTGTTCAGTCCTCATATACGTACCCCAAATGAGGAAATTATGGGTAATGTTACTTAAAGATTATGATGTTTTGTTGAAGATATAGTGTCATCATGGTCCACGCATTCTGAAATATCTATTATCGATAACCATATGAATTATCATTAGATTTGAATTGTTATTGGTTTTGAGGAAGTTTCATCATGTGCTATAGATAACAATGGTATTCAAAGATAATCATTGAATTCTTTAATTATTTCTCATTTCTCACATGTATCCTATCATCAGAGATTATCTTTTGAGTAACTATTTGGTCACTATTTGATGTTATAGAGTGAAAATGGTTCGTGAAGAATACATTTTCAATGTTTTTTTTTAAAATCCAGTTAATAGACCCTAATGTGTTTTAAAAAAATTCCAAATGGAATATTAATGAAAAAATACATCATCATAAAATTTTAGTGATTTAATATATTTTGGTTTGGTAAATAAGTATTTTAATATATTTCTAGATAAGAAATGAATTTATGAATAAGGCTCTAGATGTAACGCCCCAAACCCAGTTACCCAGAGTGAGTGAATTATTACATAAAATTGGAATAATACAAGGAATCATGTCCCGAAATACCAATAAGTTTAGTATCCTTATAAGTTCTAGATAGATTCATAAGTTTTACATTACATGAAGAAATAAAAACATCAAAAAAAATGTGTACCATTTTGAACACACTTATATCCTTATCCTATCCAAATAGGTCAACCATAAAATACTTTTTCACATCCTGGGAAAAATACAACATCGAAAGGGGTGATCTCAGATGCTCAGTAAGGATAACAATATAGCGTAATCTTTCATAAATTAGTATAAACATTTATGGAAATGTATAAGAATAAAAAAAGGGTTTTAAACCTAAAAGTCATTATATTATGGAAATGATAAAATCAAATAATTCCATTTACTTAATCACATTGATATTCTACAAGTCCAATAATCACATTCAATATCAATAACCACTTTCATAATGATGGAATGCGTAATTCCAGACATCATAACCACATAAAAAAGGCATTGTGCCAAGAGTACAAATAAGATTTTGTCAAGGTCTTATTCCAAGGCTCTAGTTTGTCTAATGAGAACTACCGAAGCATTAAGGAGCTATAACGGGCTCCACCCGTCACTTACAAAGTCCAATGCATTCCTCATATGAAAAGGTATAAACATAACATATACATTAGTATTAAAAATAGAATATGAAATGTCAATAATTTATCCATAAACCATGAATGGTGTAAAAATAACACATCTAGAGTCAACCATGTCACAAAAACATCAATAAAATATGGAAGTTCGGTATCATAATAAATCAATTTCAAACAAGTTTTAAATCCATCAAAGGTTATTGACATAGATGAAATAAAAAGTATTTTAGATAAATACCTCTTTCTATTTTGAAATCTTTTAAAATTAATATAATAATAAAAGAAAAAATTTATTTTTAAAATATTCTTATAAGTTTGTATGGGAAGAATCGACGATGTTATAATGGAGGAAAATAGTCGCACCCACCGTATATGTTAAAAAAAGACATTCTTACCTTAATTCTGTCGAAAAGGTCCTAAAGAACCTTGTTTGGAAAATGATGGAAAGATTCCTTTCAAATCATATATGGTAAAATAAGGATATAAATTAATTTAACCCATATTCTAGTAAATAGTAATAATGTTTTGAATTAAAATTTTTAGAAAATACGGATGTGGATGATAAAGAGGTCCCAATAGATACTTACGTATTAACAACCTCAGATAAGTAAAGAGATTGTACAATTAACACACACCTTGTACTTTTCCTTAGTATATGGTGTATAAAACTATTTTATAATAGTTAAAACATTTTTATTAAATTATAGAAGAACCATGTACATAAATTTTATATCATATATGATCCTCTAATATTGCTTTGTTAATAATATTTCTGTAGCATCATCGTTTTGGGTATTAACTGATTCATTTTACTTTATATGTTTGGTTACAAAAGCCATATTTGTTATGGATAGGATGTTTCTTATTTAAATAATCAATTATATGATGATCATAAAAATTATTTTTAATCATAAAATTAAAATTATTCTTGAATGATTACGATGGGGAATGAATCTCATCGCGTTGGGGGAGACAATAATTCGTACGTACGCATGAGCGATAATATCATTATATTGATGGGGAAATCATCTGTAATTGGATGTTATATCATATATAAAAAATAATTAACATGTTATATTTGTTATTTACATTAGTTATACTCATTATTATATACATCCAAAATAATGAAGTGTTTTAATAACAAACTTCACGACGACGTGGAGACGGTAAGCCGTAAATATGCAGGTATGGTGACTTTGTTATTTATAGGATGGGCTGAATAATGCATATGATTGTAAAATAATTATAATAACATAGATGTATGTATAAGGTAATGGAGTTATTATTTTGGTTTGGAATCAACAAATAAAGAGGAAGTGGATAAAGAAAAGAACTTGAAAGAGGGTGGTGAAATTATTACCTCTTCATCAGGTGTTTCCTTTTGAGTTGATCAAATGGGTTCATTGGTTGGTTTTATGATAAAATTAAGGAATCTATGTTGATTTGACGGAATTTGGTATGATATTTGAGAAGTTTTTGTCCAATCCAAATGGATTTGGAGGTGGGAAATTAAGAGAAGGGGAATGACCATTTTATAGGAGAGGTGAGGGTCAATTTAGGAAAAGATTGACATATTATTTTATAATAAAATCATTTTAGGTTTCTAAGGGCTCCAAAATGATTTATTTCTATGAAATGGTGTGTATGGGTTGAAAACATCACAAAAAATAGGTTTTAGATAGGTTTAGGTCACCATATTGACCTTATCTTTTAGATTTAACTCTTAGTTAAATTGATTGACATTTACCATGTCTCTTTGAATTTTTATATTATATGTATAACAAACAAACTATAACAAGACAAGTGAACCAAAAGTGGTTCATTATTAATATATATATCCTTATCTATGTCCTTTGTCCGACACATAGATTTTTAGGAATATTATATCAATTAATAATATAGTATTTTTTTTAAAACTCTGTTATGTGAATTTTGAAACGATTTTGTATTTGATTTTTTTGAAAATCATAACAGCATGATTATTTCAAAAAAAACATTTAATCAAACTTAAAAAGTCATATTAACCTTAAAAATTATTGGAATTCATCAAAATTCTAAAATTACATTTATTTGTATATTTATAATATCAATTATTTTAATCATTCATTAATAAGGTAATTACTGTATCATCATGATGTCATAAATAAATTAAATTATTGAATGTCTAAAAATTATAAATAAAATATAATTATTTCAAAAATATTTTTATATTTCTAATGAATATTTATAGTCGAATTTATATTGTGTGTAACCCTATATTTAAAATGGTTTAGTTATTAAACTTTGAATTTAACTCTTTTAACTGTTCTTTAAATAAAATAATAATAAATTTCATAATCTAATAAAAGTGGACCAAAGGGGATAATATTTTATTTATAAAGGTTTCTTTTGGTCTAATTACAATTATCTAATAGAATTAAGACATGTGTTTGGGTAATAAGGAAATCATTTTTACCCTTAATTACCCTATTTACTTTTAAATGTGGTAAATTAATGTCAAAAGTTACTATTCACCATAAATTATTTTAATCTTATTGAACCAAATTTTACTTAATTATATCAACCATGTCTCTCTTATTTATAAAATTCAACAAAAAATTAGTAAAATTATTTTGTATTCAAATTTTCAAAAGCTCCTAGAAGGTGGGTAAAAGACGGTAAAAAGTTCAATAAAATTTTATATATCTAACCTTATTATAAAATGTCTCTAATGAATTAAATTGAAAATATATAGGTATTATGTATCTATTCTTACCTAAATTAAAATAAAACAACTAATTACTTAAATAAAAAAGTCAGTTTTAAACAATAAGACAGTTTTATTCACTATTCATACGAAATTGAATGTTTTCAGAAAAATACCAAAAATTCATCTTAAGAAAATTTTGATATTCCGAATCCAAAAATGAAGAAAATTTTGAAAAATAAAATATATAAAATTTAAAAAAGTGGGTATTAATATTAATAATGACTAGTCTGATTATTCGTGGTGTGTAAAAACTCCAAGTTGCGTACAACGCAAGCTACTACATTATTTAAAAGGAAACATACCATGGGAGCTTGGGGTGTTAAATTATCCCCTATTTATATTAAATTCAACCTCTAAATTTCAAGAAAATTACTACATAAAACGATTTGGGTGGTTCTTCATCATAAGTTCCTTGGGATCCCATGTTGCCTCTTCTATCTTATGGTTTCTCTATAGTACTTTTACCAGACGAGTCGTCTGGTATCTCAGCACATGTTCTCTGGTATCAAGAATTTTGACACACTCTTCACAATAAGATAGATCAGGTTCCAGGTCAATTTCTTCCTAGGTGAGTACATACATTGGGTCAGACATGTATTTTCTCAACAGTGATATGTGGAACACATCATGAACTTTGGAGAGACATGGAACCATTGTTGAAAAAAAATCTACAACTAATTTGTTCTTGAATTTTGAAAGGTCTGATGTACCTATGACTCAATTAACCCTTATTAGCGAAACTTATAACACCCTTCTATGGATATAACTTCAACAAAACATGGTCTCGTACTTGAAATTCCAAATCCTTCCTTTGTTTATCGCATAGTTTTTTTGCTTACTTTGGGCTGATTTGATGTCGGTTTGGATAATATTCACTTTTTTCCATTATTTCTTCAACAGGTTCTGGGCCAATGAGTTTTCTTTGACCAACATCATCCTAAAATGTTGGTGTGCAACATCTCTTTCCATATAACGCTTCCTATGGTGTCATCAGAATACTTCAATAGAAGCAATTGTTATAGGAAAATTCTACCAGAAGTAAATATTGATCCCACATACCTTTAAAGTCAAGTGAGAAAGATCTCAACATGTCTTTTAAAAATTGAATACTCCATTTTGATTGTCCATCGGTTTGAGGGTGGTAGGCAGTGCTCAAAAGAATTTCAGTATCTAGGGCCTTGTGAAGACTTTTCCAGAATCCTGATGTAAAATGGGGATCATGATCAGAAACAATCGATATAGGTACTCCATGATGTCTTCCAACTTAATTAATATATAGTCTTGCCAAACATTCAAGTGGTAAATATTTTCTTAGAGCAATAAAATGTACTGACTTAGGAAGATGATCAAGAATAACCCATATTGAATCATTCTTTCTAAGAGTCTTTGGTAGCCACATGACAAAGTCAATCGTAATATTATCATATTTCCACTAAGGTATGGGAAGAGGTTTCATGACTTCACTAGGATATTACTTCTAGATTTCACTTATTGGAAAACCATACATATTGACACATAATCAGCAATCCCTCTCCTCATGTTGTCCCAACAAAATATTCCTTCAAATCCCTATATATCTTGGTGGTCCCAAGGTGTATAAAGAAATTGGAGCTATGAGCATCATCCATCAATTCTCTTATTATATCAGGTTTGTTAGGAGCACAACTTCACTTCCCAAATTTAGAAATTCTATATTCATATATGATGTCACTCAATCTCTCATCATTCACAGCTTTAATCTTCTTTTGAAACTTCTCATCCTCAGTCTGAGAACACTTTATCCTTTCTAGTAAAGATGGTTTGGAAACCATTTAAAAAAGTATTGATGTTTCCCTTCAATTTTTATTCCCATATCCATATTTACTAGATCTATGAAAATAAGTTTCCTTTCAACTCTCATCTTGTTCAAAACACCATGATGCTTTCTACTCAAAGCATATGCCACCATATTTGCCTTTGTCGGGTGGTAGTGTATTTTGAAATCATAATCCTTGAGTTATTCAAGACATCTCCTCTTTCTCATGTCAATTTATTTTTGTGTGAAAATAGACTTCAAACTCTTGTGATCAGTATAAATCTCAAATTTTCCACCATAGAGATAGTGTCTCTATATCATTAGAGCAAAGATTACAGTTGCTAACTCAAGATCATGAGTATAATAGTTTTTCTCATGAATTTTTAGTTGTTTTGATGCATAATTAATAACTCCATCATTCAACATAATGACAAAACCATGTCCTTTCTTTGAAGTATCACAATAAATAACAAACCCATTGTTCTCTGATGGAAGAGTCAAGATAAAAGAACTTACTAATCTTCTCTTTAGTTATTAAAAACATTCTTCACACTCTTTTTCCAAAATAAATTGAACCCCTTTATGAGTGAGCTTGGTTAATGGGTTATCCTACTTGGCCAAATTCTGGATGAAACGTCGATAATAACCTACTAAACCAATAGAACTGCATACCTCATATATACTCATCGGTTCTGGCCATTATTGGATTGAAAAGGTCTTTGAAGGATCAACTGAGATTCTATCCTTAGAGACAATATGGCCAAGAAAATAAATCTCTTGAATCCAAAATTCACACTTGATAAACATTCCATATAATTGATTTCTTCTGAGGCTTTTTTGAATAGTGCAGAAGTGATTTTCATGATATTCATAGATTTTTGATTATAAAAAGATATCATCAATAAATACCACTAAAAAGTCATCAAGATATATTTCTTGAAAACTCTATTCATTAAATCCCTGAAGACAGAGGGATAATTAGTCAATTTAAAAGGCATTACTGTAAACTCATAATGCTCGTACCTAGTTCAAATTTTTTTTGGAATGTCTTCCTTCTTCACACACACTGATGATATTCAGATCGAAGGTCAATATTTTAAAAATATTGAGATCCATGAATTTGGTCGAATAAATCATTAATATGAGGTTTGGGATACTTGTTCATTATTTTTATATAATTGATCTTCCTATAGTCACTACACAACCTCATAGATCTGTCTTTCTTCTTAACAAAAAGGATATGGGCTCCCCATTGAAAAAAATAGGGAGAATAAATCCCTTATTACTCAATTCATTTAGATGTTTCTTTAGTTACAGAAATTATATAGTGGCCACTCTATAAGGGATCTTTGATATGGGCCTTGAACCAGGAATTAAATCAATGGAAAACTCAATTCTCGTTCTGAAGGATGTCTAGGTAAATCCCCTAGAAACACATCATCATGTTCTTTCACAATAGGTGCATCCTCTTTTTGAACATTCTTTTGCTCACCCGTAGTTATTACATTCTCTTACACCCCAATAATTAAATTTAGTAGAGATACTGGGGTGTATGTAGATAAGAAATATGTGGTGATGTTTCTACTCTAAAGATAAGGTACTCCTTATCATCATCGAAAATTGTAACCTCATTATACTTAAAATAAATTTTTGCATCATGGTCTAAAATCCAATCCATTCTGAGGATTGTATAAAATTCAATCATGGGTATGATGATGAGATCTACAGATAATGAACATTTATATTCCCTAATGTGAAATGATTCACAAAACATTGTTGCGATGATACTTCGCTTAGGTGTTTTGACTGACAACTCCCTTGTTAAGTCAAATTGTAAATATCTAATTTTCCTTGTAAACTGGGAGGATATGAAACAATGTGAAGATCTAGAATAAAATAAAGAATTGACTAAACTTGAATGAACCAATAAATTACCTTCCACTGCGTCTTTCGGAGCGTCAACCTCAACAGTATTGATCGCATAAGATTGGACTTGCTTTCTTGGACTTTTCTGAGGTAAGTTCCCTTGGCACTTAGAACATTCATTTGCATAATACAGCTTTTCTCTACAATTATAGCATTCAGCATTGAAAGCCTCTTTTGTCCCCTTGAAATCACGTGTTATGGGGCCTTTTTCACCACACTTGTAATAGATTCCCATTCCCTTTAGGCAAGTACTGGTATGTTTCTTCCCACATTTACTACAGGATAAATATTAAACTTTTCCCTTATTCCCCTTATTTCCATTTCCATATTGTTTAACAGATCTCTTTTTCTCTTTCTTTGCTTTAAAGTCTTAAGACATAGAGAATTACTTTTCTATCTTGATAACACAAGATACAAGATATTCATACGATGATAAGGATTGTGAGACTAATGCTTGATGAATACATGGTTTTAACCAGTCATTTAATCGATCAATATTACACTTTGGGTTACATATAAAATCTATTCCATGTATTGGTAACCCTGTAATGTTATCCTTATACCTTGTGACATTCTCATCCTCCTTTTTCCTCAGACTCAGAAATTGCCTTTTCATATCCACTCAATGGGCACAAGGAAAGTATTTTTCTAAGAAAATATCTTTAAAATCACTTCATTCTAGGTTCGATACTTTTTAATCTTCTTTTGTGTTTTGGATTAATGAACACCATTGATCTGCATCTACCGTGAGGTGATAAACTACCATGAAAACTTTTTCCCTTTTTCTACTCCCCAAATCATGAAATATTTTCTCTAAGTAACTTATCCATTGATCAACTACTGATGGATTTGTACTCCCATTGAACATTTGTGGGTTTTTTTTTCATGAAGCGGTCTAACATTGATCCCCCGCGTCGTAGATCATGGTTCTCTATATGGTTAAGTTTATTATTCTTAACCCGAGTGAGTTATCCCATTATAGTGATAAGATGATCAACAATGGTCGCGTCACCAACTCCACAATAATTATCTTGAGTAGGAGTGAAATCCCTACATGGATTATGTTGGTTGATACGATTTCCATTCCATCTACTAGGCACCATTTCTAAACAATGTCATACACTGGATTAGTTTATGAATCTCAATACATAATTCCAAACTTGTAAAACTATTAACATAAATTGAACTGTTTATGGATATAATCCATAATCATAAAATTGTATTTGTTGAGGATGTATATACTCATAAACCTTTCATAATGATTTTTAAAGAAAATGAGAATTATCCTAAGCATATCCCCCAGGACTGTTGTAACCAAGAGTGTTGCAAGGCCTGTTGTCATGCACCAGTTCCCGTTCAAGTCTAGATAAAAGAGGCCTTTTTGGGTTTTACCCCTAGGTATATCTGTGCCCAAACCGCCTCTACTTGCTCGTATATAGACAATGATATATTTCTTGGAAAACTCACAAAATCTCTACAGTACCAAAATTCTATGAAGTTCTTCTATACTAATCCTCAATGTTTATCATAGGTTTGTGTTCTCTAATCAGATTTTTTCAAAATCTAGTTTCCAAGGTTTGTACTAAACTTCATCTGATACAAACTATAACACCCAGACCCTAGTTACCTAGAGTCATTACATTGTTACATTACATTGGCATGATAGAAGGAATCGTTTCCCAAACGATCGATTAGTTTAATACCCTTGGAAGTATTAGATATGTTCATAAGTTTTAAATTACATCATGAAATAAAAACATCAATAACATTTTTCACCCTTTGAACAAACTTATATCCTTATCCCATCCCTATAGGTCTACCATAAAATACTTCTTAACATCCATGGAAAAATAAAACATAGAAAGTGGATATCTTAGATGCTCAGAAAGGATAACAATATAGTAGAATCTTTTAATAAATAAGTTTAAAATTAAGGAAATGTATAAGACTACAAAAAATGACTTTTAAACTTAAACTTCAGCATAATATGAAAAGATAAAATCAAATAATCCCATTTACATAATCACATGGATATTTTACTAGTTGATTTATCACAAGCAATATCAATAGCCACTTTCATAATGATGGAATGCATAATGTTAGACTTCATAACCACATAGTCAAGGCCTTATTCCAAGACTACAAATAAGATTTTTTAAGGCCTTATGCCAAGAAACTAGTTTGACTCATTAGACCTACCGATGCATCGAGCAGCTATAGCGATCTCCACCTATCACTTACAAAGTCCAATGAATTCCTCATATGAAAAGGTTTAAACATAACATAAACATTCATATAAATAATAGCATACGAAATGTCAATACTTTACCCATAAACCATGAATGGTGTAAAAATAACACATCCACAGTCAAACATATCACAAAATGTTCAATACAATATGTAAGTCTTGTATCATAATAAATCAACATCAAATATGCTTAAAATCTATAAAAGGATGTTGAAATAAATGAAATCAAATTATTTTCAGAGATATATCCCTTTGTATTTTGAAATAATTTAAAAGTCATATAATTGTAAAATAAAAAATTTATTTTGAAATTATTCTAATAAGATTGTATGGTAAGCTTCAACGAAGTTATAATGGTGAAAAATAGCCGCACTCGCCGTATAAGTTAAAAAAGACATTCTTACATTAATTTTGCTGAAAAGATCATAAAGCACCATATTTAGAAAATGGCGGAAAGATTTGTTTCAAAATATATATGATAAAATAAGTGTATAATTGACTATAAACCATATTATGGTATATATTAGGAATTTTTTGAATTTATGTTTTAGGAAAACACAGATGTGGGTGATAAAGAGGTCTTAGTAGATACTTACGTATTAACAACCTCAGATAAGTAAAGAGATTGTATAATTAACCCTCACCTTGTACGTTTCCTTAGTTGATGGCAAGTTAAACTTATGTATAATAGTTAAAACATTGTTAATAAATTATAAAAGAACCATATACATAAATATGATATCATATATTATCATCTTATATTGGTTTGTTAATACTATTTTAGTAGTATCACTGTTTCCGGTGTTAACTGATTCATTTTCCTTTATATTTTTGGTTATGTAAGCCATGATTGTTATGGATAAGATGTATTTGATTAATATAAAGAATGATATTATGTTAATAAACATTATTTTTAATCATAAAATAAAAATTATTCTTGAATGATTATGATGGGGAATGAATCTCATCACGTTCACGGAGACTGTAATCCATACGAACGCACGAGTGACAATATCATTATATTGATATTGAAATCATATGTAATTGGATGGTATATCATATATACAAGATCACTAACATGTTATATTTATTATTTACATTAGTTATACTCACTATTATTCCCATAAAAAATAATGAAGTGTTTGAATAATGAACTACACCATGTCGTGGAGACGGTAAGCCTTACATTCGCACGTATGGTGACTTTGTCATTTATAGGATTGGTGGAATAAAATAATAGGTTGTACCATATTTATAATAACATCAATGTATGTATAAGTTATTGTAGTTATTATTCTGGTGTGGAATCAACAAATAAATAGAAGTGGTAGAAGAATATAAATTTAAAGAGGGTGGTGAAATTATTAGCTATTCTTTGGGTGTTTCCCTTTGAGTTGATCAAATGGGTTCTTTGGTTGTATTTATGATAAAATTAAGGAATATAGGTTAATTTTGTGGGAATTTTGGAGCTTATTAGGGCTGGCGTTGTCCGAGCCAAATGGCATTGGAGGTGTGAAATTAAGAGTAGGGTATGTACCCTTTTATAAGAGAGGTGAGTGCCACTTTAGGAAAAGCATCAAATATTATTTTATAATAAAATAATTTTCGGTTTCTAATGGCTAAAAAATGATTTATTTCGATGATAAGGTTGATATGGGTAGAAAAACATTCAACTAATAGGTTTTATACAGGTTTAGATCACCATATTAACCTTATTTTTAGATTTAACTATTAGTTAAATCGGTTGACATTTACCATGTCTAATTGTATTTATATATTATATGGTTAATAAACGTACAATAACAAGAAAAGATAACCCCAAGTTGTTAATTATTAATATATATAACCTTATTTATGTTTTTTGGTAGAAATTTATATTTTTATGAATATTATATCAATTAATAATATAGTATTTGTTTTAAAAACTCAATTATGTCAATTTTGACTCTATTTAGTATTTGGTTTTTGTGAAAATCATAACTACATGATTACTTCGAAAAAAATTATTTAATCAACCAAAACATGTCTTATTAACCAAAGAAATTATTTTAATTCATAAAAAGTCTCAAATTATATTTATTTGGATATTTTAAAAATTAATTATTTTAATCAGTCATTAATAAGGTAATTACTACATCATCATTGTGTTATAGATAAATTACATTATATAATGTCTAAAAATTATAAATTAACTCAAATAATGTAGGATATATTTTTATCTTTCTAATAAATATTTATGGTCTAATTTATTTTCTGGGTAACCCTATATTAAAAATGGTTTAGTAATTAAAGGTTGAATTTAACTCTTTTAAGTCTTCTTTAGATAAATTAATAATAAATATCCTAATCTAATCCATGTGGACCAAAGGGGATCATATTTTATTCCTAGGATTTTTTTGGTAGAATTATACTTATCCAATAGAATTAGGACATGTGTTAGGGTAATTATGATATTATTTTTACCCTTAATTACCCTATTTACTTTTAATGGTGGTAAATAAAAGTAAACAATTACTATACAAAAAAGGTATTTGAATCTTATTGAACCACATTTTACATACTGATATCAAACATGTCTCTCGAATTTTTGAAATTCAACCCACAAAAGTGGTAAAATTATGTTTTATGCAAATTTTCAAATGCTCCAAGATGGTGGGTAAAATACGGTAAAAAGTTCAATAAACTTTTATATATCTAAACTTAATTTAAAATGGATCCAATGAATTAAATTGACCATATATTGGTATTATGTATCTATTTTTACCTAAAATAAATTAAAATAAAATAACTAATTACATATATAAAAAGTTGGTTTTAAAAAATATCACAATGTTTTCACTATTCATCAAAAATTAAACGTTTTCAGAAAAATACCAAAAATTCACCCTAAGCTAATTTAGATATTCTGAATCCAAAAATGATGTCCATTTTCAAAAATAAAATTTATAAAATTTTAAAAATTGGTTATTACTATTAATAAGAGCTAGTTTGATTTGTTGTGTTGTGTTAAAACTCCAAGTTGTGTACAACGCAAGCTAATGCATTATTCAAAGGGAATCATACCCTGAGTGCTTGGGGAGTTACACTACTGGAGTTTGGAATAATATGGAATGGATTCATAGTTTTTAACCATTTTTCTGGGATTGAATCATGGGGAAAACATAAAAAACTAGACAAATATATAGTGTTAATTAATTGTCATTGTGAACTCGTAATTTTTATGTAGGCTACTTAAAGTGATACATGGTGAATAGTATTTATCTTATGTATTACACATTGAATCGTGTTTTAGTTAAGTGATATATGGTTAAAAACATCCAATTAAGTGTTATGAAGTGAATAGTGTATATATATGTATGATTTAATCATATGGTCATAATGTGGTAATTCCAGGCACACCATGGAAGGAGGAGATTAAGTGACGAATATTGATTTTTATGAAGAGCTATAGGTTATATTGTTTTAATTCTCATCATACCAAAAAGATACCATCATGTGATGAACATTCATTCTATTTAATTTCATGATGTCATAGGGTTTTAATTTGTAGTGGGAAATGAAAGGGGGGGATTACTTGGTGAAAAATGTTCTGCCAAAATACCATGTTGTCACATGAATGTATTTAACCGAAATTGGGATAAGTAATTTTCTGATTACTTGATATATTTGACCCTTTTTTCTATATAGTAAAACATCCTGATATTTTATGATATATTTATATTTAAATAATTCTATATTTTCAATATCTTTCTCAAGACGCAACATCGAGCTTTAAAAGAATTGAGATATATAATAAAAGGTATTATTTTTTAAATGTTGTTAATAGTAAAAAATTTACGGTATATGAATATGTGTAGCCACTATGTAAACAATATTTAAAATAGTCATACTGAATACAAATATATTAATTAATTCTTAGGAAAAAGTCACTCAATATATATTGAAGTCACATTAAAAATCGAAAATGTATTTTGAATAACATTTTATCCATGTAGATTATAAATAATTTTTCCTCTTGATATTTTGTTTTAAAAAATTTACATTAATTTTCAAATAATAATTTAAAATTAATTATATGTTTAATTTATAGTTATTTTATTAAAATTGCAATATTTTCTTAATAGTGAAAATACTTATTTAAAAATACTATAGTATTTTATTTCATGTATTTTAAATGAATAATTTTGATTTTATTTTGTTTTATAATCCCAATTGATTATTTTTTGATAAAATATAATTTAATTTATACCTTTTAGATCAACACTACAATTTATTATGGTATAAAAAAACCTTTACAATTAAAAAAGTCATTTTTTAGAAAAAAATATTTTTACTCATTATTTGATGGATTATTATAAAAAGATTTTATAAAAAATTTTAGGGACTTAATTTGATAAATTGGATTCCATATTTTTATCTATAGATTAACATTTTTAATGGTCTATTTTATTTTAGGCATTATGAATAGTAATCCTGGTGAAATTTATCACCCTATTAAAGGCTAAATTGGGTTATTTAGGTTAAAAATAATATGATAATGCCTTAAATACATATCCAAAACATGAATTCTTTTATATTAGATCATTATATTTTCTTATAGTCATCCATATATTCAAAATATGACATTTTTTGGACATTTATCATTGATTTATATATTTATATATATATATAATATTTAAGTAAAGGATAAAGTCAAGAATGTCATTATATTACATTTAATATAAATAAGATTTTGTTACAGGAATATGAAAAACTTATGTCCAAATATAAATATTCATTTGAAATATTATTTTATTTTATATATTCTTTAGTTTTATTTTTAAATTTTAGTTAATTAACAATTAACATAATTCCTTACATAACAACAACATAATATTAATTCAATTAATAGAAAAATGAATTAAGTATTTTAAAAATTCTAAAAGTAATATAATTTTAATGAGTAATGGTGTATCATGAATTAAATAGATAAATATAAAAAATTAGTAATGTTTTAATGGTTTATAGTAAAATTCATTCACTTTCATCTTATTTTCAAAGTCAAATTAAATGAATTGTTTCTATAATGACATTAATGGTATTTTATAATAAATAATATTTCATTATATAATTTAAAATCCCAAGATATAATATATTTGAAAAAATTAATTTTATACGGTTACAAACATAAACTATAGATCATTTATGGGATTGTTTTCCATTTATGGACACATTCATAACCATTAAAATTACGAAAACATTTATATTATCATAATTTTAAAAAGGGTTTATGGTGGTTAAAACTAAAAGATAATAGTAAAATATAAAAAAACTTGTAAATCATTTGATTTATTAGATAAATTTTAGTAATTCACATATTATATTCGATTAATTCCAATTTGTATCGATTTTTAAATAAAACATAATTTATATTAATTTAATACTTTATGAAATTCCAAGAATGAACATAACATCAATTATAAAAGGGAACCCATTATCACTTTTCTTTACAACACATTAAGTAACCTAGATCGAATAAATCCTTCCTATTTATCTTTTGAACAACCCTAGACATGTCATATTGGTTTGGTTTCATCCCAAAATACCATCCTAAGGTACCTTAGGCAGATATCTAGAGGAATTCTATCGAAGAAGATGTAATTGTCATTTCCAAGACTTTAAAGTTTATCATCATATTATACATCATATATATCAGTTTTATTGATCCTAAAATTATAATTAAATTATAATAAATACACAAAGATTTTGTTTTTATTTGGAAAAGACCATATATTCTCTCTTTCACATCTTATGGAAAGTGAAAACATTAATCATGCATATTACCCGATTTTCATCTCCATATAGTGGTCCAAATTTTTTTCATCACCACTATAAATAGTGTAACGCCCTGACCCCAGTTACCTAGAGTCAGTGCATTATTACATAACATTGGCATGATCACAAGAAAGATCAAATCTCGGATGACCGATTGGTTTAGTAGCCTTGGAATAACTAGATACATTAATAAAGTTTACATTACATCATAAAATGAATACTACAACAATATAGTCTCCATAGTCCACACTCTTATCCCCTCATACTATCCCTGTAGGTCATTCATAAATTACTTCTTCACATCCTGGGGAAAATAAAACATAGAAAATGGGTGAGCTCAAATGCCCAGTAAGGATAACAATATAGCGAAAACTTTCATAAATAAGAATAAACATTTAAGGAAATGTATAACTAAAACAAAAGCCTTATAAACTTTAACTTCAACATAGTATGACCAAAATAAAATGAAATAATTCCATTTAATTATTCACATGTATATTCTACTAATCGACTAACCACATGCAATATCAATAACCACTTTCATATTGATGGAATGCATAATGCCAGACTATCATAACCACATAACCAAGGCCTCGTGCCAAGACTACAAATAAGATTTTGTCAAGACCTTGTTCCAAGAAACTAGTTTGTCTCATGAGACCTACCGATGCATCGCTGAGCTATAGCGGGATCCACCCATCACTTATTAAGTCCAATGCATTCCTCATATGAACAGGTTTAAACAAAACATAAACATTCTTATTAAAACTAGCATATGAAATGTCAATACTTTCTTCATAAACTATGAATGGTATAAAAATAACACAGCCACAGCCAAACATATCACAAAACCATCAATACAATATAGAAGTTTTGTATCATAATAAATCAACTCCAAATAAAGTTAAAATCCATCAAAGGATGTTGACATTGATGAAATCAAAACTCTTTTTAGAGAAATATCTCATCCAATTTTGAAATAATTCAAGAGTCACATAATTATAAAATAAAACATTTACTTTGGAAATTTTCTTATAAGCTTGTAAGAGAAGCTTTGAAGATTTTATAACGGCAGAAAATAGCCGCACCCGCCGTATAAGTTAAAAAAACATTCTTACCTTAATTCTGTCGAAAAGGTCAAAAGGCACCTTGTTTGGAAAATGACGGAAAGATTCCTTTATAAACCTCTTATAAAAATTCAAACAAGGGTATAAATGACTTTAACCCATATTTTTGTAAATAGTTAAAATGTTTTCAAATAAATTTTTAAGAAACATGGATGTGGATGATAAAGAAATCCCAGTAGATTATTACGTATAAACAACCTCAGATAATGAAGAGATTGTGAAATAAACCCTTACCTTGTACTTTTTCTTGGTTTAGGGTAAGTTAACCTCATTTATAATGGTGAAATAATTGTTATTAAATTATAAAATAATCATATACATTAATATGATATCATATATGATCTTTTAACATTTCTTTGTTAATAATATCTTAGAATTATCATCGTTTCGGGTGTTCTCTTACTCATTTTCTTTTATATGTTTTGTTACATAAGCCGTGTTTGTTATGCATAGGTTGTATCTTATTAATATCCATAATTATATCAAGTCCTTAAATGTTATTTTTAATCATCAAATGAAATTTATACTTGAATGGATACGATGGAGAATGAATCTCATCGCGTTTGTGGAGACGGTAGTCCGTACGTACGCACGAGCGACAATATCATTCTTTTAATTTTAAAATAATATATAATCGGATGGTATATCATATATACAGAATCATTATCATGTTATATTTATTATTTACATGAATTACACATCATTATTATACCAATCCAAAAAATAATTTATTGAATAACAATTACACCACGATGTGGAGATGGTAAGCCGTACGTACGCACGTATAGTGACATGTGATTAAAAGGATGGATAGAACACTGAATATGGTTGTACCATATTTATAATAACATCATAGTATATATAAGATACTGGAGTTATTATTTTTTAATGGTAACAACAAAGAACGAATAAGTTGAAGAAGAAATGAACTTGAAAGAGGGTGGTGAAAACATTACCTCCTCTTCGGGTTCTTTCTTTTTGATTTGATCTAAAGAGATCCATAGGTTCACTTTCTGATCAAACTAAAGCATCTAGGTTGAACTGAGGGAATTTTAGATACTATTTGGGTATGGGTTGGCCGAGAAAAAAGGCTTTGAATGTGTGAATTACTGAGAAGGGGGAGTGCCCTTTTATAAGAGGGGTGAGGGGTACCTTTGGAAAAGCTAGAAATATTATTTTATAATAAATTAATATTCGGTTTATAATTGCTCCAAAGTGGATTATTTAAAGGTTAAGGTGGTTATGGGTATAAAAACACTCAACCAATATAATTTAGATAGGTTTGGGTCATTATATTAATCTTATCTTTTAGTTTCAACTCTTAGTTAATTAGTTTGACACTTACGATGTCACTTTGTATTTTTATATTATATAGTTAATAAACATACTATATACCTCCAAAAGACACCCAATTGGTCCATTAACAATACACCTATCATGATATAAGTCTCTTGGAAGAACCTTAGATTTTTTGGAAAATAATATCAATTAATAATATAATATTTGTTTTAAAAACTCTTTTATATCAATTTTGACACTATTTGGAAAATTGATTTTTGTGAAAATCATAACAGAATAATTACTTCAAAAAAAGTTAATTAAATAAATAATAAGATGTCATATTAACATATAAAATTAGTGTAATTCATAAAAAGTCTCAAATTAAATTTATTTCGGTATTTATAATATCAATTATGTTAATTTTTCACTATTATAGTAATTACTGCATCATCATTGTGTCATAAATAAATTAAATTATTTAATGTCAAAAAATTATAAATAAAATATAATTATGTATGAAATATTTTTATCTTTCTAATTAATATTTATAATCGAATTTTTCTTATGTATAACCCTGTATTAAAAATGTTTTAGTTGTAAAACATTGATTTTACCTCTTTTAACTCTTCCTTGAATTAAATGATAATAAATGTCCTAATCTAATCCAAGTGGACCAAAAAGGTTCATATTTTATTCCTAAGGTTGTTTTTGGTCGAATTAATATTATCCAATAGAATTAGGACATTTTTCAGGGTAATATTAATATAATTTTTACGCTTAATTATCCAATTTACTTTTAACCGTGGTAAATAAAAGTAAAAAGATACTATTCACCAAAAATTATTTTCATCTCATTGAACCAAATTTTACTCCTTGACAATAACCGTGTATCTCAGATTTTCTAAATTACACTCACAGAAGCGTTAAAATTACGTTTTATGAAAAAATCATTTTTTTAACTACCACTTAGTGGTTTCACTATTCATAAAAAAATGATGTTTTTCATAAAAATACCAAAAATTCACCCTAGGCTAATTTCGATATTCTGAATCCAAAAATGAAGTCCATTTTGAAATATAACATTTATAAAATTTCAAAAATTGGGTATTACTATTCATAACGGTTACTTTGATTGGTTGTGGTGTGTGTGTTAGAACTTGAAGTTGCGTACAACACACGCTACTGTATTATTGAAAGGGAAGCGCACCATAGAAGCTTGGGGTGTTACATTCTCCTCTCCTTCAAATAGTTTCTTCCACGGAATTTCTGGAAAATTACTATATAAAAAGACTCGGGTGATTTTTCATCATAAGTTCCTCGTGTTCCCACGTTGCCTCTTCCATCTTATGGTTTCTCCATAGAACTTTTACCAGAAGAGTCGTCCGATTTCTTAGCACTTGTTCAATTGTATCAAGAATACTGACGGGCTCTTCGCAATAAGATAGATTTGGTTCTAGTTCTAATTCCTCGTAAGTGAGTACATGCATTGGGTCAAGCATGCATTTCCTCAATAGTGATACGTGGAACACATCGTGAACTTTGGAGAGACTTGGTGGCATTGGAAAACTGTAAGCTACAACCCCAATTCGTTCTAGAATTTTGAAAGGTCCGACCTACCTGGGACTCAATTTACCCTTCTTACCGAAATGTATAATTCCCTTCCATGGAGATACCTTCATGAAAACATGATCTCCTTCTTGAAATTTCAAATCCTTCCTTCGGTTATCAGCATAGCTCTTCTGCCTACTTTGAGCTACTTTGATGTGATTTTGGATTACCTTCACCTTTCCCATCGTTTCCTCCACCAGTTCTGGACCTATGAGTTTTCTTTTACCAACGTCATCCCAACAGGTTGGTGTGCCACATCTCTTTCTATATAACTCTTCATATGGTCCAATCTTAATACTTGAATGGAGGATATTGTTATAGGAAAATTCTACCAGATGTAAATATTGATCCCACATACCTTGAAAGTCAAGTGAGCATGATCTCAACATGTCTTCTAAGGATTGAATAGTTCATTCTTATTGTCCATCTGTTTGAGGGTGGTAGGCAGTGCTCAAATGAAGTTCAGTATCCAAGGATTTCTGAAGACTTTTCCAAAATCTTAAAGTAAAACGGGGATCACGATCAGAAACAATCGATAGGGGTACTCCATGAAGTCTCACCACTTCATTAATATATAGTCTTGCTAGACGTTCCAGTGGTAGATCTTATCTTATAGAAAGAAAATGTAATGACTTGGTAAGACGATCAACAATAACCCATATTTCACCGTTCCTTCTAGGAGTCTTTGGTATTCCCATGACAAATTCCATTATGATATTATCCCATTTCCACTCAAGTATGGGAAGAGGATGAAATAATCCACCAGGTTGTTACCTTCCAGTTTTCACTTGTTGAAAAACCATACATCTTGACACAAAATTAGCAATCTCCTTCTTCTTGTTGTCCCACCAAAAATGTTCCTTCAAATCTCCATACATTTCGGTGCTCCCAGGGTGTATAGAGAAATTGGAACTATGAGCATCATCCAACAATTCCCTTTTTAGATCAGGTATATCAGGAACACAAAGTCTCTTCCTGAATTTCAAAATTCCTTCTTCATACACAAAGGCTCTCAATCTCCCATCATTCACAACTTTAATCTTCTTTTGAAATTCTTCATAATAGGTATGAGAACTCTTAATCCTCTCTAGTAAAGATGGTTTGGAAACCATTTGAAAAAGCATTAATGTTTCACCTTTCTTGGTTATTCCCATGTCCATCTTCACTAGATCCATGAAAATTGGATCCCTTTCAATTATCATATTGTTCAAAACTCCATGATCTTTTCTTCTCAAAGCATATGCCACCCTTTTTGCTTTCCCCGGGTGGTAGTGTATCATATAATCATAATCCTTGAGTAATTCAATCAATCTCCTTTTCCTCATGTTGAGTTCTTTTTGTGAGAAAATATACTTCAAACTCTTGTGATGAGTATAAATCTCACATTTTTCACCATAGAGGTAGTGCATCCATATCTTCAAAGCAAAGATCACAACTACTAACTCGAGATCATGAGTAGGATAGTTTTGTTCATGAATTTTCAGCTGTCGTGATGCATAGGCAATAACCCTATCATTCTGCCTAAGGACACAACCATGTCCTTTCTTCGATGCATCACTATAAAAAACGAACCCATCATTCCCTGATGGTAGAGTCAATATACGAGCATTGAATATTCTTCTCTTCAGTTCTTCGAAACATTCCTCACAGTCTTTTGTCCAAACAAATTTAACCCTTTTACATGTGAGCTTTGTTAATGGTTTAGACAACCGGGAAAAATTCTGGACAAAACGTCAATAATAACCTACTAAACCAAAAAAACTGTGTACCTCAGTTATACTCACAGGTTCTGTCCATTCTTAGATTTCCTTGGTCTTAGAAAGATCAACAGAGATTCTATCATTAGAGACTATATGGACAAGAAAAGAAATCTCCTGAAGCCAGAATTCACACTTTCTAAACATCCCATATAATTCTTGTCTTCTCAGAGTCTTCAGGATAATGCACATGTGATTTTCATGATCTTCGTAGATTTTTGAGTATACCAACATATAATCAATAAATACCACCATACATTTATCGAGATATTCCTTGAAAACTCTATTCATATGATCCATGAATACAGAGGGTGCATTAGTCAATCCAAAAGGCATTACTGTAAACACATAATGCCCGTACCTGGTTCGAAATGTTGTCTTTGGAATGTCTTCCTTCTTCACACGCAACTAATGGTATCCAGATCGAAGGTCAATCTTTGAAAAGTATTGAGATCCATGCAGTTGGTCAAATAAATCATCAATGCGAGGTGGGGGATACTAGTTCTTTATTTTCATATCATTGATCTCCCAGTAGTCGATACATAACCTCATAGATCCATCTTTTTTTAACAAAAAGAATAGGGGCTCCCCATGGAGAAACACTAGGGTGAATAAATCCCTTATTACTGAATTCCTCTAGTTGTTTCTTTATTTCAATTAATTCTACAGTGGCCATTCTATAAGGGGTCTTCGATATAGGCCTTGATCCAGGAATTAAATCAATGGAAAACTCAACTTCTCGTTCTGGAGGATGTCCAGGTAAATCTTCCGGAAACACATCTACATATTCTTTCACAATAGGTACATCCTCTATTTGAACATTCCTTTCCTCACCCACTATAATTTCGTTCTCTTCCTCCCCAATAATTGAATTTAGTTGATCTATTGGGGGTGGATATAGATAATAATTAGGTGGTGATGATTCTTCTCTAAAGATAAGGTGTTCCTTATCATCATCATAAAAAATAGTAACCTCCTTCTTCTTACAAAAATTTTTTGCATCGTGGTATGAAAGACAATCCATATTGAGGATTATATCAAACTCAACCATAGGTATGATGATGATATCAGTGGATAAAGAACATTTATGTTCTCTAATGGGGACTGATTTACAAAACATTATTGCAATGATACTTCCCTTATGAGTTTTAACTGACAACTCCTTTGTTAAATCAAATTAGAAATATCTAATTTTCTTAGCAAACTGGGAAGATATGAAACAATGAGATGATCCAGAATCAAATAATGCATTTTCTAAAATTGAGGAAACCATTAAATTACCTGCCACTATGTCTTTCGGAACGTCTACCTCAGCAGTAGTAATAGCATAAGCTTGGCCTTGATCCCTTGGCCTTTTCTGAGGTAAGTTCCCCTGACTCTTAGGAAATTTATTTGCATAATGTCCAATCTCCCAGCAATTGTAGCATTGGACATCAGTAGATTCCTTCTTCCCCTTGCAATCATGAGCTTGGTGGCCTTTTTCTCCATACTTGTAACAGACTCCCATTCTTTTTAAGCATGTACCGGGGTGTTTCTTCCCAAATTTACTACAGGTTGGATATTTAACCTTTCCCTTTTCCCCCTAATTTTCATTCCCAGATTGATCAGCAGATCTCTTCATCTCTTGCTTTTCTTTAAAGTCGTAAGACTTACAGAATTCTTTTTCTATCTTGATAGCACATGAGACAATGTCTTTGTATGATGAGAAGGATTGTGAGACTAATTCTCGATAGAGAAATGGTTTTAACCCATCAAAGAAATGACCAATATTACTTCTTGGGTTACGTATATAATCTCCAGCATACCTTTCTAACCTTGTAATGTTAGCCTCATACTTTGCGACATTCTCATCTTCCTTTTGTCTCAGACTCAGAAATTTCCTTTCCATATCTGCTCGATGGTCCCGAGGAAAGTGTTTTTCTAAAAACAGATCTTTGAAATCCCTCCATTCTATATTTGATACTTCATCATCTTCCTTCGTGTTTTGAATCAATGACCACTATTGATCAGCATATCCAGTGAGGCGATAAACTTTCGTGACAACTTTTTCCCTTTAACTACTCCCCAAAGCCTGAAATATTTTCTCTAGGGAACATATCCATTACTCAGCTACTAATGGATTTTTAATCCCATTGAATGTTGGTGGTTGTTGCCTCATGAAGCGATCTAACATTGATCCTCCATGCTATGGATCAGGGTGCTCCATACGGGTAAGGTTATTATTCATAACCTGAGTGAGTTGTCCCAGTATGGTGATAAGCTAATCAGCACCAGTTACATCACCAGGTCCACTATAATTATCTTGAGCAGAAGGGAAATCCCTATATGGAGTGTGTGCATTGATACTGTTTCCATTTCTTCCACTAGGCACCATTTCTAAACAATGGCATAAACTAGATCAGTTTATGAATCAAAATACATAATTCCATACTTATAAAACACTTAACATAAATTGAACTATTTATGGATATAATCAATTATCATAAAAAAATTTCTTTGAGGAAGTATATACTCATAAACCCTTCATAATGATTTGTAAAGAAAATGAGTGTTATCCTAAGCATATCCCCTAGGAGTGTCGTAACC
Source organism: Viscum album (assembly GCA_963277665.1). Taxonomy (NCBI): domain Eukaryota; kingdom Viridiplantae; phylum Streptophyta; class Magnoliopsida; order Santalales; family Viscaceae; genus Viscum; species Viscum album. Next base: position 110,448,457 of record OY728139.1, on the reverse strand, counting down.
AAGAGTGCAGCAAGGCCCATTGTCGTGCCCCAGTCCCCGTTCGATTCTAGCTCGAAGTGGTGTTTTCAGGTTTTACCCCTAAGTACATTTGTTCCAGAGCCGCCACTACCTGCTCGTATCCAGACAGGGATGTATTGCTTGGAAAACTCACAAAATCTCTACAATACCAAAATTCTAGGTTGTTCCTCCATACTAATCCTGAAAGTCAATCTTAGGTCTATGTTCTCTAATCAGTGTTTATCTAAATCTAGCTTCCAAGGTATATACTAAACTCTCTCTGATACCAACTGTAATGCCCCGACCCCAGTTACCCAGAGTCATTCCATTATTACATAACATTGGCATGATCACAAGAAAGATCAAATCTCTAAAGACCGATTGGTTTAGTAGCCTTGGAATAACTAGATACATTAATAAAGTTTACATTACATCATAACATGAAAACTAAAAAAATATAGTCTCCATAGTCTACACTCTTATCCCCTCATACTGTCCCTATAGGTTATTCATAAATTACTTCTTCACATCCTGGCAAAAATAAAACATAGAAAAGGGGTGAGATCAAATGCCCAGTAAGGATAACAATATAGCGGAAACATTAATAAATAAGAATAAATATTTAAGGCAATGTATAAATAAAACAAAAGCCTTTTAAACTTTAACTTCAACATAGTATGGAAAAAATTAAATTAAATAATTCCATTTACTTATTCACGTGGATATTCTACTAATCGAATAATCACATGAAATATCAATAACCACTTTCATAATGATGGAATGCATAATGCCAGACTATCATAACCACATAGCCAAGGCCTCGTGCCAAGACTATAAATAAGATTTTTTCAAGGCCTTGTGCCAAGACACTATTTTGTCTCATGAGACCTACCTATGCATCGATGAGCTATAGCGGGCTCCACCCGTCACTTATTAAGTCCAATGCATTCCTCATATGAATATGTTTAAACATAACATAAACATTCATATTAAAACTAGAATACGAAATGTCAATACTTTTATTTATAAAACATGAATGGTATAAAAATAACACATCCACAGTCAAACATATCACAAAACCATCAATACAATATGGAAGTTTTGTATCATAATAAATCAACTCCAAATAAACTAAAAATCCATCAAAGGATGTTGACATAGATGAAATCAAAACTCTTTTTAGAGAAATATCTCTTCCTATTTTGAAATATTTTTAGAGTCACATAGTTATAAAATAAAACATTTACTTTGAAAATTTTATTATAAGCTTGTAAGGGAAGCTTTGAAGATTTTATAACAGCCAAAAATAGCCGCACCCGCTGTATAAGTTAAAAAAACATTCTTACCTTAATTCTGCCGAAAAGGTTAAAAAGCACCTTGTTTGGAAAACGATGGAAATATTCCTTTATAAACCTCTTATATAAATTCAAACAAGGGTATAAATAACTTTAACCCATATTCTTGTAAATAGTAAAAATGTTTTGATATACATTTTTAAGAAACATGGATGTGGATGATAAAGAAATCCCAGTAGATTATTACATATAAACAACCTTGGATAATGAAGAGATTGCGAAATAGACCCTTAACTTGTACTTTTAATTGGTTGAGGGTAGGTTAACCTCCTGTATAATAGTTAAATAATTGTTATTAAATTATAAAATAATTATATACCTTAATATGATATCATATATGATCTTTTAACATTTCTTTGTTAATAATATCTTAGAATTATCGTAGTTTCAGGTGTTAACTTACTCGTTTTCTTTTATATTTTTTGTTACATAAGACATGTTTGGTATGGATAGGTTTTATATTACTCATATCCAGAATTATATCAAGTCCTTAAACATTATTTTTAATCATCAAATGAGAATTATACTTGAATGGATACGATGGAGAATGAATCCCATCGCGTTCGTGGAGACGACAGTCCATATGTACGCACGAGTGACAATATCATTATTTTAATATTAAAATACTATATAATTGGATGGTATATAATATATAAAGAATCATTATAATATTATATTTATTATTTACATGAATTACACATCATTATTATACGCATCCAAATAATAATTTATTGAATAACAATTACACCACGACGTAGAGACGGTAAGCCATACGTACGCACGTATGATGACATTTCATTCAAAGGATGTATAGAATATTGAACATGGTTGTACCATAATTATAATAAAATTATATTATATATAATATACTAGAACTATTATTTTAGAATGGTAATAACAATGAAATAATAAGTTGAAGAAGAAAGGAACTTGAAAGAGGGCTGTGAAAACATTACCTCTTCTTCGGGTTCTTCCTTTTGATTTGATCGAAAGGGCTCTTTATGTTGTCTTTCTGATCAAACTAAGGCCTCTAGGTTGAATTGAAGGAAGTTGAGAGATTATTTGGGTAGGGGTTGGATGAGCCAAAAGTCTTTTAATGTGTCAATTAGTGATAAGGGGGAGTGCTCTTTTATAAGAGGGGTGAGGGGTACCTTTAGAAAAGCTAGAAATATTATTTTATAATAAATTTATATTCGGTTTCTAATGGCTCCAAAGTGGATTATTTAAAATTTAAGGTAGGGATGGGTAGAAAAACACTCAAACAATATAATTTAGACATGTTTTGGTCATTATATTAACATTATATTTTAGTTTTAACTCTTAGTTAATTAGTTTGACACTTACCATGTCACTTTGTATTTTTATATTATATAGTTAATAAACTTACTATATACCTCCAAGAGACCCCAAAGTGGTCCATTAATGGTACACCAATCAGGATATAAGTCTCTTGGCCGAAACATATATTTTTAGAATTTAATATCAATTAATAATATAATATTTGTTTAAAAAAATCTTTTATGTCAATTTTGACACTATTTGGAAAATTGATTTTTGTGAAAATTATAACAGAGTGATTGCTTCGAACAAAGTTAATTAAATCAATCCTAACATGTCATATTAACCTATAAAATTAGTGTAATTCATAATGTCTCAAATTATATTTATTTGGGTATTTATAATATCAATTATTTTAATTTTTCACTATTATTGTAATTACTTCATCATCATTGTTTCATAAATAAATTAAATTATTTAAGGTATAAAAATTATAAATAAAATATCATTATGTAGGAAATATTTTTAGATTTCTAATGAATATTTATAATCGAATTTATCTTACGTGTAACCCTATATGAAAAATGTTTTAGTTGTAAAACATTGATTTTACCTCTTTTAACTCTTCTTTGAATTAAATAATAATAAATGTCCAAATCTAATCCAAGTGGAAAAAAAGGTTCATATTTTATTCCTAAGTTTGTTTTTGGTCAAATTAATATTATCCAATAGAATTAGGACATGTGTCAGGGTAATATTAATATCATTTTTACCCTTAATTATCTTATTTACTTTTAACCGTGGAAAATAAAAGTAAAAAGTTACTATTCACAAAAAATTATTTTCATCTCATTGAACTACATTTTACTCCTTGATATTAACCGTGTCTCTCAGATTTTCGAAATACCACTCACAGAAGCGGTAAAATTATGTTTTATGAAAAATTCAGTTTTTTAACTACCACTTAGTGGTTTCACTATTCATCAAAAAATTATGTTTTTCAGAAAAATGCCAAAAATTCACCCTAGGATAATTTCGATATTCCGAATCCAAAAATGAAGTCCATTTTGAAAGATAAAATTTATAAAATTTCAAAAAGTGGGTATTACTATTCATAACGGCTAGTTTGATTGGTTGTGGTGTGTGTGTTAGAACTCGATGTTGCGTACAACACACGCTACTGTATTATTGAAAGGGAAGCGTAACCTGGAAGCTTGGGGTTTACAAATAGATTGTAATAAAGACTTAATTTATGAATATATATATGATATTTATAAAATAGTTATTATTCTAAAATTATAATATCATTTCTACCTTCTCACTTTCTAATTTGTTGGAAAATGATAATGTCTCTTGTGTGTTTTTGTGGACTACGACCTCTACAAAGCGATGTGAATCCATTTTCATTTTTGTTAAAAATGGATGATAAAATGGATAGATATAATCCAAATATAAGATATATATTTTTTAAAAATGATCAGGTGAATGTGAATTTCTAATTACCATTATTTCATTCCATCTGATGAAATTTGAAACATCTTTCATGAGTACATATAGCCTACTGTCTCTATGAATGGTGTAATTAATTTTTATACCTATATATATTATAAATGACTCTAAATACCAATATATTAAATATATATTATTTTTATTTCATGAAAATAATATTAGAGATGATGTAACCATGAGAAAGACAAAAGGACTGAAACCAAAAAAACAAAACACATATGAAAAATGAAGAAATTATCACAAAGAATAATGATAATAATAAAATACTATTAAAAATGGGATATAAAATATTATAAATAAATAATAAATGATATTATATATAAGTATATATTTCCATAATTTTTCTATAATAAGTCTAAATTAATTACATGACGTTAAAGTCACTTAGGAGGTATGTAGAACATGAGGTAAGGGGATTCATAACTTAATTTCTTCTCATTAGTGTATATACATTCCCTTAAATATATATATATATATATCATTAAAATATATTTATTCATATTTAATAATTTTTCAATTATGATTTACAATTTTAATGGGTCAAAATTTCCAATTTACCAATGGTGAATGAATTTAGTTTAAAATCTCAATTTTTTGGGATTTCATATTTTTTTATTGTGGAAATTTTATAATATATCCTTGATAACACCATATATTTTCTTATATTATGAATATTTAAATATATTACTTATTTTAGTCCATAATTTAATATAATTTTCAATTAAAAAAACAATGAAAATTTTAAAATAAATACGAATCTTATTTCTCTTTTTGATTAGGAATATTTTCCCCTATATCAATATTCTGCTAAATTGTATTACAAAAACTCTTTTTATTTACCCATTGAAAATTCTATTTCATACTTAACAAATTTAAATTGTTTCAAAGGTAAATTTTTATTATTTTTCAAAATGTTCATTTTCCACTTTCATTATAAAAGATAAAAGGATAATGTTTTTATTGTATATGGTGTTAAAAAAATGTCCCACCACCCTAACTGTTTTACATTATTTAGCTGATTCTACAATATTTCAATGTTTTTAAAAAGAAAAAAAATTATGAAACACTATATTAAATGTTTCAGTTCTTATCTCACTAATTCTTCAAATGAATAAATTTACTAGAAAATATATTTTCTAAGGGATTTATTATTATCTTTTGTCTTACTAATTTTGTGGTCGTTGAAATTCTCTTTAAATATCCACTTTATTATGATCATTATATTTTAAATTTATCTAAAAAATTACAATTTTTCATGTCATATATATGATTATTTCTTAAAATCTATACCATTTCATCATATAGGGTTTTACATTTAACGTCATTTTATTTATAAGGGAAATATTGATATTCTTGTATTCTATAATAAATATAGCCATTTATTGAAAATTAATACTTTTTATTGGTTAAATTAATAAATAAATATATTAGGAATGTATTATACTTGTAGTGATAAGTGGGTCTATAATTATATAGTCATTCAATGCATCAATAGTTATCATGAGACAAACCAGTTGGGTTTCCTTATGGAATGTTTTATTAGTGTCTACATACCCATTGATTAAATTATCATTAAAAATTTCTTTAGAGTAAATATATCATGATGTATGATATCCTGAAGTCTAAATTTAAATGTTCCCTTCATTGATAAATTAGTTATTATTATAGAAGTTATTATTACTATTTATTTTATCCATTGATGATTTTTTTCTAACATTATTACTTAAAATAAATATGTTTTAGTTATTTACCTTTTCATATTGAGTGTCTGTTATTTAATCATAATATCTTATGAGGTACATAACCTTTACCGGTCATTTTATATCACCCTTATTTTCTTTCCTTTCCATGATATATGATGAATAAATATTATAATGACTTTCAAGGATGCAAAATATATACTTTTTTAATGATTTATATTTTATTTCAAATATAAAAAATAATAATGTATTTGTCTAGATCATCATTATTACTAAACTAATTATTCGTTGAGGATTAAAACTTTTTTCTATATTGAAAAATAAATAAACTATGAATCATATCTGAGTTACTAGAGTTGGGGTTTTATATAGTCGGTATCATATAAATTATATTATAATCCTTGGGATCAATATTTTTGAAAACATAGACTAGGGAACATAATCCTATAACAATCATTACATATATGTGTAACTATATGAACATAGAACATAGTTTTTTTCATATGGATATTATGTGTTTTTCATGGAAACAAATCTTTAACTAGAAAAGTTTTCGTGGAAATGGTTTTAACATAAAACATTTTAGGGGAATCAACCTAAAATGTATTGGTCGAATATTTCTCAACCATCATTCTAGTGCATGGTGAATGTTCCCATCGCACATAGATTAATACTCACCAGAGATATTTTGGGGAGAAATCACATTGCATGTATGAAACAATATAAAGGATTTGGATATATAATGACAGAAAATGACCTAGGATAAAACTAAGGTGGAATTGATGGAAATTAAGGACATACTATAAATAATTTACTTGATTATTTGGTTTCATACTATGTTTATTATCTGCTATACTATGTATTTTTTTATTCATTGGTCGGAACTCGAAATAACCATGTTAATATTGTATATGATGAAAACTAAAATGATTTGACTCATGAGAAACGAAATGAAACTTGAGTTATAAAGGAAAACTATGTGATTATGCTTAATCATACATCTAAATATAAGATTAACAATGCAAAAATTCTTTGATTCCTAAAAAACTAATAAAAATATTATGATTCATGATGAACACAGTGGGATGAAGACTTAATTTTCTACATGTCATGTATGCGACCAGAAATAATTAGAGAAAACTATTAGAGGAAGGGGAATAATTTTTAGGGGTGGAAAATAAGGGTATAATGCTGGTAATTGTCAAATAAAAATAAACAGTTCAACGGGGGATATAATTTTCATACTAAGGTATCACTTATAGTTCATTGTCTTGTGTGTGGATAACATGGATATTTTTCAAGTCTATTACCTAATATAATGGTTAACTCCTAGACCAATTGTTGGCTTATTCCATGTCAATTTGGGAAGTTGAATGATTGAAGAGTTAATATATTGGTAATTGAGAATTAAGTTGTGGAAGTGTTTTGTGAATGATATTCTGGTTATCAAAATCATGAAAAATATAATGATCCATCTATAGTATTGTTAATTTTTTTATTTGAAAGAATATATTGAATGGTAGAAATAACAAGGAAAAGTGATGTAGAGGTAAGGTGATATTTTTATAGAACACATTATTAATGGAAATATAGACCATAACATGTGCATAATGTTGAGTCAATAATTTTTATTTTTGATAAAGAAATAATTTACGTTGATTAAAAAATTGGATTATATTTATAGCCTTAAAACTGATTAGAAATTTGATGAGAAAATTATTACAGGTAGTTTTTGATGAATATTACTACTTTTTTGGATTTAAGGAATATATTTGATAATATGTAACATTATTTAAGGAATATAAAGATATTTAATTTTTAGCATCACATATTTTTTCATTGATATGTTATGGGGATTTAGGTTATTTCAATGTTTTAGGAGTATATATGATATAGGGACTCACATGATTTTTATGTGACATTATGAGAAACTTTATGCTATCTTGGGATAAATCTTTGATCAAATATTTTGTATTTTTTTCATTGAATTCGATTAGACATATTTTGGATGAGTCATATGGATAAAAATACATTGAATGGATTTAGATAATTTTTTGGTGTTATTATGGTGGTTTTAAATAATAATATATTCAATCTATCCATATTATATAAGTTATTCTAGTCTTTTTTATGTAAATATTTACTGGTATAATCAATGACTTAGGGATCTTAAGATTCATAAAAAGTTAACATTATTTCATTGGGAATGAAAAAAACATATTTAATAAAAAACTTATGGAGTAATATATAATATGTAATTTATTTAAGTGTAACTGAAGTATGGAATCCTGGTTATCATATAAAAATAAGATACGTAATTATATTTTATCATGTTCTCTATATTTAAATTTAATGTATCCCTAAACCATCGTAAAAGATCTTTGAAATAAAAATTTTACACTTTTAGCTTCATTTCTAATGAATTGATGGTATTTTACCCCCTAACCGATTTATGGTTGGTGGTTATTAAGGTTATGATTACCATTTTCTCTACAACATTCCATTTTTCCTTATATGTTTTTCTTCTCTTCCATTTATATATTATAAATTCCAACCAATGATCTTCATATCTGGGAAGCTTAATATGTTATATTCCAGGTATCTTTTTATTTACCTCTTTAATATTTTAAAAGAAGTCTTATTATCCCTAAGTAGGTTGTGGGTTTTCAATAAAGGTAGAAAAACTTATGAAGAACATAAAATTTCAACAAAAAAATTTATTTAAGCGGGTACAATTTTACATCTTAAGATTTTATGATATTTTTTTCTTTCCAATATTTGAATTGTTATATAAATTATTTAACACACAAAACTAAGCTTTATTAAAAGTGAGATATATCAGAAGAAATTTATTATTTAAAATTTATTAACTATCCCTTGATTTGTAGGGTATTAATATGAGTAACTATTTTGTAAAAAATATATATAACGGCCCTATTGAATACAAAATCATTTAAAACAGCTTATGATATTCTTACTCAATTTTATGTGAAGTCATTTTTTTACAAATCTATTTTTTTTAATTTATTATATTGATATTATAATTAATGTTTCAACATCAATATTTTTTATTTTACAAAAATTAATTCATTCTTAAAATCTTCATGTAAATATTATCACGGGGTGAATTTTTGAGAATTTTATAAAAAGTTTATTTTTTTGATTGGTGAGGATATACATTTTTAATGAAAAATGTTTTTTTTCATGTTTTTTCAACGATTAATTTTGATTTCATATAATTTTTAACGCCCTATTATTATAAAATAACACTATGTTCAATAGAATATTCCAAACAAAACACTAAATATAAACAACGACGTTATAAAATAAAAATAATATTATACAAACATGACCCATTTAACATATCTTATAAATTGGATGGTTTGAAAATTATTAAATAAATTATTAAATATATATAAAATTAATATATACATTTATTTTTATATTCATAATACTCAAAAAAAATATTGACGAAATTTTATTATATAAAAAATACATTTCATTCATATATGTTTCTTATTGTTTTTTCGGTAAAATTCTTATAAATAATTTATAAATCATTTAGAAACGTTTTTTATAAAATTAACATAATATTTTAAATAATACCATAAAAATTTAAATTGGTTACATTTTTTAGATTTTTTGTAAAATATTGATCTTTAATTGAATAGAGAAAAAACCAATTTTTTTTAAAAAAATGTCATTTCTTTTAAATAAATTAAGTCATTTAAAAAGTCCCATTATTATTAAATTTTACTTCAAAATAAAATAGTGGTAATTTAGTATTATTTAATATAATTAATTATATTTGAATCAACTTTATACCATATTTTATTATTAGTTTATTATTTTGTATAAAACACATTTTTCTTAAAACTATTTTAATATGAATAATGTTTCTGCATTTAAATTATCAAAAAATACCCTAAAGTAGAATGATTTTAATTAAATAAATATTTTATAAATGTAAATTTATTAATTTAAAATATTATGATGAAATTTAATAGTCATAGAGTAAATTTAAAATAATCTTTTCATTGGAAAATGCATTTTTTAGAGAACTACCTTTTCATCATACTTGTGGGTTTTATTTGAAATTAAATTATTTCATTTATAAAAATTTAATTTGATAAAATTTATTACATATATTTAGTAATAAGAATATATATTTAATATGTTGAAATTATTTTTTGATCATAATGAATAGTAAAATAGTAAACAACTAGTACCTTGGTAAAAAAATTAAAATGGTAAAAGGGAGTGACCATAGTGTTAAAGGGTATGAAATGTTTAAAACACATTTAATTTTAGTGGTGGAGGTGTGTAATATAATTTTAACTCAATCGCTAAATTATTTCTCAATTTTCATGTAATATGGAATGAGAGTGATTTCCCATTATTTAATATTTTTGGGTATATAAAAAATATTGATTCTCTTCAATTATAAAATGAAACCCTCCCCTCATTCATCAACACCAGTCATGAAATTTTTCTCTAATAAACCAACCAATATTTCTCCCCAAAACCCTTATCTGAAATACAAATCTTCTATTTTTCCCAAAATACCAGCCTCAAGGTCATTAATAACATATCCAAATGAGTTTATTTTAAGTGAAGGTAATTGTCTTCACTGAGATCCTACTTTTTTTACATCTTCTTTCTCTACCATAACATATGTCTTAACAATTATAATATAATGAAAATAGTGTCTTGTATAGAAATATATTATTTTTATATTGATAGAAAAATATTTATCAATCTTCTTCTCCATCAAATGGAAAATGAAACTATCAATTGTGTGTACGGAGGAATATCGCCTCACGCACCGATGCAATTTTTTTCCATCATTATCTCTCACAAATATTCATGATAATGTATTTAATTTTAATATATTATATTTAAGAAACATTAATAATTATTTAAAAGTAATATATCATATAATTTAGTACTTTACCATCAATAAAAAATTGATAACGCGATTTATGTGTACAGATGACTACACCCTCACGAAACAATGGGACCCGTTTCTTATTACTACATCATATGAATGAAATATGTAAATAAATTAAAGAAATAATATTATAATTAATATATTTTATTCATAATTTAAGGATATAATAACACTTATCTACTTTAAAACATGATCTTAAAAAAATGGAAATGTTACACATGCGTAGATACAACCTATCATCTCTATGATTATGACGTAGTTCATTTTTCATTAGCATATTTAATTGTTATTTTAAAAATAATAATATATATACAAAAAATATATAATAATTTTTTTATTATTTATTTCATTGAAAAATTACTCTTAGACCATAGTCAATATACCAATACCATTTTGAAATTTATGAATTAATAATATTAAAAACACATGATGCAGGCATCACTGATTATGTAATGAAATGAATATCATGGAAATAAATAAAGTAAATTGATTATGTATCAAGAAGTATTACATTAATATGTTTTTAAGAATAATAAAAATATTTTTTTTTATTCTTGGGATAAACGAAATACCTGATAAATATGGACTCGAGGTAAGGGTTTTCATCTCAAAACATCCCACTTTGAGAGAAATACTCTATCAAAAGGAAAATTTATTTTATATGGTGTATTAAATGACAATTTTAATATAATGTAATGAATCCTACATAATTCATGGTATTTTATGTTATAATTAAATCACTTCAATTACTGGGATTATGATTCAAAAGCAACCAAGGCTGTTCGGGTTTGTCCTAGAGTATCATTTTAGTTGGGATTATCTATTCATGAATTTCCATTGAAGGAAATTAGGTTTTCATTATATATTAAACCCATTTAATTTATTTAACTTTGTTTATTAATGGAATTTTCATATAATAGTACCATTTTCCTCTCATTTTATGAAACTATATTTAGTACATGTTTTTATGGAAACAAAACGATTATATTTCAATCTTCCATTGAAAAAACTTTCCATTCCATATCCTTATTTTCATCAAATTTTTGTCAAATTTTTTTTTATTTTTATTATATGATTTTTTAATATAAATTTCTTACCCATTTTTAACTTTTTATAAAAATATTAAGAGGTATATTCTTTTCATTTTCGGAATGATAGAATTTTTTACATTTTTCAAAATTTTTGAAGGAATTTTTTTTAATGTTTATGTGGATTGTACATAATTACCCAACATCATGACAATTATTTTAATTGAATCTTCCTTTATAATTTTCCTAGTATATTTTGAAAAAATGTTTTTACAAAATATTTAGTCAATTAATCATTTTAAAAAATTGATTATCAAAATGAAAAGGTTATTTTACAAATGATTTGTTTCCAATATTTTTAATATATTTATATTCATAAAAAAAACAACCGTTAATGTCATATAATGATTTTTAATTTTGTATATGTATATATATATATATATATCATACATATCTACCTAAATCATTATTCCTCCCTTTGGAGGTCTAATTCATTCCTTATGACCATTTCTAAAATTTCTTCTTTAGGAATTCTCTTTTGATTATGATTTGAGGAGTGATTATTAAACCCATTTTTTTCTATTGGTAGTACTTAAGTTTTCTTCTAATGATTGTAATACTAATGTGAATAAAATATGAATGTACATGCAATGAATTTGATGGGTGGGTCATAAATTATATAGTCGTCCAATGCATTAGGTAATGTTTTTCCCTTATGAAACATCTTGTATATGATTAGGGAGTGAACCAAATCCCTTATAGGTATCCTTCCACCATTAGATGTTCTCTCATCATTTAGCATTGATTTATTTTTCTATAATTGTTTTTTGTTTTATTAAATTTTCATATATTTATATGATCTTAAGGTAGAATTTATTGTAATTTATTCTCCCATGTGATTACTCATGAGGCACATATTTTATGATATCATGTTATACCGATACATCACATGTTTTATTTACTTATAATGTTTAATCCCTTACTATAATTTTTAAGTCACCCATTTATTTTTTTGTATTTCCTATGGTATCCTATCCAGTTTTATAATATCATGGAATTTAAAAGCTCATTATGGAGAATAAATGTAACACCCCGAGATTTTATGAAAAATATTCTTTTTAATTTCATTAATGTATTGTGTTGTATGCTACACGAAAAGGAGCTTGCACAACACGCATCCTTGACTTACCTTTCATTACACGCAATCACGACCTTCCTTGATAGTGTGTCTAGAATGCAATACCGAGTTTCACTAAACAACGATATACTATTAAAATATTATTAAAACTAGCCATTATGAATAGTAATATCCACTTTTTGAAATTTTGTAAATTTTATTTTTCAAAATGGAATTCATTTTTGGATTTGGAGTATCAAATTTAGCTTAAGGTGAAATTTTGGTACTTTTTGGATAACTTCCATTTTCTGATGAATAGTGAAAATTACTAAATTTTAATTAAAAACTACCTTTTTAATCGAAATAATTAATAGTGATAAATTATTAATTTGAGTGGTTTTAAAGTATATGTAGAATATATTTTTACAATTTAATACAATGTTGGTCATTGGATGTAATTTCACATTTAAACCAGACATAAACAAGTGTCAATCTTTTGATAGTTATTATCTCTTAAGAATACACTATTTGTTTTGACGACAAGAATTAATTTTTAAATTAAGTAATGCAACTGATATGTTTTTAATTTTGTAAAATAGAAATTAGTTTTGAGTTCAAAATATCAAATATAGCTTAGGCCTAATTTTTGGTATTTTTATGGAAACATTCATTTTTTATTGAATAGTGAAACCACTAAATGGTAGTTTAAAAAAATGAATTTTTCATAAAACTTAATTTTACCGCTTCTTTGAGTGGAATTTCAAAAAATCCGAGATACACGGTTGATGTCAGTATGTAAAATGTGGTTCAATGAGATGAAAATAATTTTTGGTGAATAGTAACTTTTTACTTTTTTTACCACGGTTAAAAGTAAATAGGGTAATTAAGGGTACAAATGATATTATTATTACCCTAACACATGTCCTAATTATATTGGATAATTGTAATTCGACCAAAACAACCTTAGGAATAAAATATGACCATTTAGGCCCACTTGGATTAGATTAGAAAATTTATTATTATTTAATTCAAAGAAGAGTTAAAAGAGTTAAAATCAATGTTTATTTAAAAAATCATTTTTAATATAGGGTTATACATAAGATAAATTAGATTGTAAATATTAATTAGACAGATAATAATATTTCCTACATAATTCTATTTTATTCATAATTTTGAGACATTAAATAAGTTAATTTATTTATGACACAATGATGATGCAATAATTACCATAATAGTGAATAATTAGAATAAGTGATATTATAAATACTCAAATAAATATAATATGGGACTTTTTATATATTACAATAATTTTATATGTTAATATGACATGTTAGTATTTATTTAATTAACTTTATTCGAACTAATCATTGTGTTATTATTTTCAAAAAAATCAATTACTAAATAGTGTCAAAATTAACATAAAATAGTTTTTAAAACAAATATTATATTAGTAATTGTTATTTTATTCCTAAAAATCTAAGGATTGGCCAAATGACTTAGATAAGGTTATATATATTAATAATAAACAACTTGGGGTTCGTTTGGCTGATTGTAGTAAGTTTATTAACCTTACATTATAAGAACACAAGAAGACACGGTAAAAGTAAAATTATTTAACTTAATGTTAAATCTAAATGATAAGGTTAAAATAGGAACCTAAACATGTCTAAATTATATTTTATGAGAGGATTGCGACCCATACCCACCTTAGCTTAGAAATAAATCAATTTGGAGCTATTTAAAACCGAATTTGGCTTTATAATAAAATAATATTTTTAGTTTTTCCAAAAGAGCCCCTCTCCTCCCTTATAAAAGGGCACCTCCTCCCTCTCTTCCTCACACCACATTGAGCCTTCAAGATCGGCCAACCCCTACCAATTTCTCCTTTCCACTTCCCTAGAAACATCCTAGAAGTTTTTTTCTTCTTCAAAGACCTATTTTAGTGCCCTAAAAGGAGGTCTCAAAGAAGCACTTCAAAGAAGAGGTAATGTCCGTTACCGATTCTTTCATCTTTATTTCTTCTTCCACTTCTTCTTCTTTAGTTGTTTAATTATGAAATAATAACATAAGTATAACTCATATACTTATATGTTATTATAAGTATGTAACAACACTATTTCACCATCTATCCATCCTATGGAAAAATAAATCACCGCGCGTGCGTACGTACGGAATACCGTCTCCACGCCGTGGTGTAATCTATTTTCCACCACCACTTTACTTGGATGGGTATAATGGTGTAAATAATAACTATATATGATTATTATAAAGGGATATTGATTCTTTAATAGTATACATACACTCCAATAAAATTCCACGATCATGGGAATGATATCATCGCTCATGCGTACGTACGGAATACCGTCTCCACGACGCAATGAGATTCATTCTCAATGATTAACCATTCATAAATGATTATAAAGTATATATAACAATTAATCATGAAATATATGACATAATAATGATACTGGATTTATGTATATATATATATGTATGTCATCCAATTAATTCCCTTCAATTCAATGAGGAAACGAAAACAACGTTCATGCGTATGTACGACCTACCGTCTCCATGAACGGTGTATTTATTTCCATTTATCAATCTATTATATATATGTATATTCTAAATATATATTATATATAAATCATGTTTTACATTCTGGATGTAAGTAATAATGATCTAAGTAATCATATGAATAATTACAAGTCAAAACACAGACGACAAATGAAATGATTTTACCCAAAACGCTCTTTAACATGGAATTTACACAAGAACGGGTAATGTAAAGTCATAAGTGAACCATATATGATATCATAACAATTAATATGATTCGGTAATAATTCAATAACATTATTTAAATCATTATACAGGAGTTTTAGACACTTACTAATCAAATCGGACCTAAGGTAAGGGATAATTCTACAAATCTCATTTTATCTGAGATTGCTTATTCGTAAGTATTTACTACGGATATTTCTATCATCCATGTAAATGTTTTATAAAAGTGTTTTCATGTATGTTTAAAGTCCTTTTTAACCATTCTTTTCTTTTACTACATGGTATGTAAGGAATCCTTCTTTTGTTTACGTTACGAGGTACTTTTTGACTTTTCCAGCAAAAGTATGAGAAGAATGTTTTTTTAACTTATACGGAACAAACAGATTTTTATGGTTTTATAAAGCCTTAGTTTCATGAAGATTCCTCCAAAATATTTCATGACTATTTCAACGAAATCATTTTCTTTTAAAATTGCATGACATTTTGTAAAAAGAGAATGATTTTGAAGAAAAAAGGATATTTTCCTCAAGAATTCATTTCAAGTGTTTTATCAAAACCATTTTCCATCTAAGATGACATTATTTCATATGTGTATCATGTCTCTATGATTTACATGGTTTCACTTTTCTTATTATGAAATGATATCCATTTCTTTTATGTGGATTATGTGATGATGGGATGATGTTTATGAAACCCATTTTATTTATTGGTTTATGCTATGATGTATGATTTATGATTTTGTGGCACACAAAAGAATGATTTCATTATGAGATGGGTGGGACCTATATATCCCTCCAATGCATTGGGTAAAGATTTATATCTCATGAGATATACATGGCTGGAACGGCAGGTTAAACCGGTTCAATAAAACAGGACTGAAACGAGGATTGAACTCGATTCAGAAAGGGACTTTGTCCACTAACATGGTTTTGGCAGCAATGCCTTGGCTACTATGGAAATCATTACATGTGCTTAATGGATGCCACAATTACTTGTTTTATTCCCATTCTATTTTATCATGATTTATGTTCCATTATGATCTATGCATTATGTACTTCTATGTTTTATGTCGTTATTCAAGATTTTTAATGTTCATGTTTTTTTTAAGTTCAAATGTATATGGTATGTTTTATTTTTTCCATGCTTACCCTTAATGAGGATTTGAGCTCACCCTTTTTATGTTTTATTTTCCCCCAGGATTAAAAGAAATATTTTAGGTAAGGAAACAAAAAATAAGAAGACCTTTATGGGAGATGTTGAAGATCTTTCACCACGATTAGAAGATTACTTTCCGAGTTTACAAAGACACTAAACTATTACGGTCCTTATGTGTGTTTTTTTGTTATGTAGTAAGTATTCCACAAAAGTAATGTAATATCCATGTACTTCAAGATTTGGGCCTCTACAGTTGGTATCAGAAGAAAGGTTTAGTCAACCTTTGGAAACAAGGATGCGAGAACTTTAGTGAGATCCCTAGAGATATTTCTAAAGTATGTCTAGGGATGTCCCTATAGTTAAGTATAAGTATAGGTTATAGTCCTAGAATTTCAATAATGATCATAGAATTAAACCTAAGATGTTAGATATTGAAGGTACTCCCCCTTTATTATGTTGTTTTCCCTAGTATGATTTTTTCCTCTCACACTATTCTTTTTGGGTTTTAGACGATGGCTGGAACCCGAAGGAACCGTGTTGATCAATGCAATGGAAAATGTAATGATTGTACTCCTGAACAAATAAATGTTATGGGAGATGGAGTGAAAAATATTATTGCTATACTTACACAATCCATGAATCATTCTGGACTTCCAAATGAGCAGAGAAAGGAACAATATTCTATTTAGTCCTTCATGAGGCAACGTGCACCTTCTTTCAGTGGGTCTTCTGATCCACTTGTTCCTGAACAATGGATCAATACCACTGAAAAGATATTTTCAGTTCTTTAATGTTCTTAACATGATAAAGTCATCTTAGCAGTATATCGTTTGGAAGGTGAAGCTGATCAATGGTGTAATCTTATCAAGAATACGAGGAAAAGAGATGAAATTGAGTCCATGGAATGGGATGAGTTCAAGAACTTATTTTTCAATAAGTACTTCCCTCGTATTCTTCGAAAAAAGATGGAGAAGGAGTTTCTTGAACTAAAGCAAAAGGATGATGAATCTGTTGGTATATACGAAGCGAATTTTACAAGGCTTGCAAAGTATGCATCTGGATTTATCATCCAACCTGAAAGTAAAGTTGATCGATTCTCCAGTGGCTTAAAACCAAATCTTCTAAGGGCATTAGCTATAAGAGACTTCAGTAGCTATGAAGAAATTCTGCATTGTGCTATCAAGGTAGAAATGAAAGTTGGTGTTACTTATCCATCTCATAGTTTTGACAAGAAACGAAAGATGGAGTTCAAGGAGAAATCTCAGAATAATGGTGAAAAGAAGATGAATGTTTCCTTATGCTCAAAGTGTGGAAAGAAGCATGGTGAATATTGTCTTAAAGGGAAAAGTAAATGTATCAAATGTGTAAAGGAAGGTCATCGGGCATTTGAATGCTGCAATGATGGGAAGAAGATGTCTAATGATTCAAACAAAGGAAGGGATACACAGAATGAACCTACTACACTTCAATGATTCAAGTGCAAGGAAATGGGGCATTACGATAATAAATTCCCTAATACAAGGGTTAGTGATGATCGACATGAGCAACCACTTAAGGAAAAGGACAAAGGGAAGTCACATGCGATCACCATTGGTGATGTTGAATATGACAAAGATGTGGAGGAATGATTAAGTGTTTATGTAATGGGATTCCAAAATAATGTTGTATATAGTATCATGGAATATTGGAATATTTATGTATTGGTCTATTGTGGTTTTCAATAATTTTATGGTACCGGTAACCATGGAAAGGGATTGAGATATTTTTGGAAAAAAATATGATATGCGCATAATGAAGGGAAAACGAGAAAATGAAATATTTGACAGTATTCATGAGCTCATGATTGATATAAGGACTAAGTGATATCATGGGTTGAGTATATAGAATTTTGATGATTTTGGTATGTGGAAAGTGTTACCTTGTAACTGCATTCATGTTTTCACTAAGGTTCAATGGGTATTTAAGAGAATACATGATTAAGGCCTTTGAATGATTGGAATGTGACCAACAAGACATATCTTATGATATATGGGGATCAACGATGGTATTAAATCTCTGGTAATCGTTTTCACTATATTATGAGAGTGGACTGCAGTATTATAGATAAGCATAAAGATTAGAATGGATTATGTTGGACATAAGTTAGTATTGTTTAAGGATAGAAGTTTTTTTGATATTATTGATGGGATGTTATAGTAATATAGTTTTAGAAAAAGGACAACCTGCAGGACGGGTGACAACACATCGCACCGGACAAGGCCGTGGGAATCGAACCCACAACCGAAGTGCGACTGGCCTTTAACGCCTACCACTGGCCTACATGAAGTCCCTATTTAGTAGAAAATAGTTTTATTATATTAATCAGTATGATATATGAAGTATAAGTCCATTTTAGGAACCATATATGATTCATCTCACTATAGATGGACTTATGTAAGTTTTGATAACTTTTCTAACCTTTTGTTTGAGACAGATGGAATGACCCATCATTCTATCACATGATCTTCTAACAAATCATTAATGACAAACTAAACTTCATTTCTTTAAGAGATGAAGTGGAAATTGTCCAAATAATGATCAACGGTGAGACTATACCAAAATCACGAAAGTATTTATTCTAATTCCAATTTCATCAACTTTAGGGAAATGATCTTGAAAACCAAAAATGTTGTCCTAGTGCTATTATATCTGATGAATCAGATGGTACCTTAGATCGCCACAAATTTATGGATTTGTGATTACAAGCTTTTCCATAGCCATGTTCTCTACCACTCTCCATCAGAACATGGTGGTTAGATTTCTCTTCCATATCCATATTTTCACCTATGTGGAAACCTAGTGATTAGTTTATTTGGGTAACCGTTACATTGCATACTTTTGTTTTTAAATATTGGTTTTGGTATTCCTTTTTACGATGTGGGTTTCAATTAAAGAAACTTTCTAGGAGTAAACCATTTATAACCCCGACGAATTTCGAGGATGAAATTCATTTTAAGGGGGGTAGAATGTAACACCCCGAGATTTTATGAAAAATATTCTTTTTAATTTCATTAATGTCTTGTGTTGTATGCTACACCAAAATGAGCTTGCACAATATGCATCCTTGAATTGCCTTACATTACACGCAATCACGACCTTCCTCGATAACTTGTGTAGTACGCAATACCGAGTTTCACTAAACAACGATATACTATTAGAATATTATTAAAACTGGCCGTTATGAATAGTAATAACCACTTTTTGAAATTTTTGAAATTTTATTTTTCAAAATGGACCTCATTTTTGGATTTTGAGTATCGAATTTAGCCTAAGGTGAAATTTTGGTACTTTTCGGATAACATCCATTTTCTGATGAATAGTGAAAATTATTAAATTTTAATTAAAAACAACCTTTTTAATCGAAATAATTATCAGTGATAAATTATTAAATTGAGTGGTTTTAAAGTATATTTAGAATATATTTTTACAATTTAATACAATTTTGGTCATTGAATGTAATTTCACATTTAAACCAGACATAAACAAGTGTCAATCTTTTGATAGTTATTATCACTTAAGAACACGCTATTTGTTTTGACGACGAGAATTAATTTTTAAATTAAGTAATGCAACTGATATCTTTTGAATTTGGTAAAATAGACATCATTTTTGAGTTCATAATATAAAATATAGCTTAGGCCTAATTTTTGGTATTTTTCTGGAAACTTTCATTTTTTGATGAATAGTGAAACCACTAAGTGGTAGTTTAAAAAAATGAATTTTTCATAAAAATTAATTTTACCGCTTCTGTGAGTGGAATTTCCAAAAATCTGAGAGACATGGTTGATGTCAGTAAGTAAAATGTGGTTCAATGAGATAAAAATAATTTTTGGTGAATAGTAACGTTTTACTTTTTTACCACGGTTAAAAGTAAATAGGGTAATTAAGGTTAAAAATGATATTATTATTACCTTAACGCATGTCCTAATTCTATTGGATAAGTGTAATTCGACCAAAAAAATCTTAGGAATAAAATATGACCATTTAGGCCCACTTGGATTAGATTAGGAAATTGTTTATTATTTAATTCAAAGAAGAGTTAAAAGAGTTAAAATCAATGTTTATTTACTAAAACATTTTTAATATAGGGTTATACAGAAGCTAAATTCTATTTTAAATATTCATTATAAATCTAATAAGATTTCCTACATAATGATATTTTATTTATAATTTTTAGAAATTAAATAATTTAATTTATTTATGACACAATGATGATGCACTAATTACCATAATAGTGAAAAATTAGAATAATTGATATTATAAATACCCAAATAAATATAATTTTACACTTTATATAAATTACACTAATTTTATATGATACTATGACATGTTAGTATTTATTTAATTAACTTTTTTCGAACTAATCATTCTGTTATGATTTTCACAAAAAAATCAATTACTAAATAGTGTCAAAATTGACATAAAATCGTTTTTAAAACAAATATTATATTAGTAATTGTTATTTTATTCTTAAAAATCTATGTATCAACCAAATGTCTTATATAAGGTTATATATATTAATAATAAACAACTTGGGGTTCTTTTGGCTGCTTATTGTAAGTTTATTAACCTTATAGTATAAGAACACAAGAGGACACGGTAAAAGTAAAATTATTTAACTTAATGTTAAATCTAAATGATAAGGTTAAAATAGGAACCTAAACTTGTTTAAATTCTATTGGATGATCGTATTTCGACCCATACCCACCTTAGCTTCGATGTTAATCAATTTGGAGATATTTAAAACAGAATTTGGCTTTATAATAAAATAATATTTTTTGATTTTCCAAAAGAGCCCCTCTCCTCCCTTATAATAGGGCACCTCCTCCCTCTCTTCCTCACACCACTTTGAGCCTTCAAGCTCGGCCAACCCCTGCCAATTTCTCCTCACCAATTCCCTAGAAACATCCTAGAGGTTTTGGTTCTCTTCAAAGACCTATTTTAGTGCCGTAAAAGGAGGTCTCAAAGAAGCACTTCAAAGAAGAGGTAATGTCCATTACCGATTCTTTAATCTTTATTTCTTCTTCCACTTCTTCTTATTTATTTGTTTCATTATGAAGTAATAACATAAGTATCACTTATATACTGATATGTCATTATAATTATGAAACAACCCTATTTCACCATCTATCCATCCTACGGAAAAAGAAATCACTACGCGTGCGTACGTATGGAATACCGTCTCCACGCCGTGGTGTAATCTATTTTCCACCACCACCATACTTGGATGGGTATAATGGTGTAAATAATAAATATATATGATTATTATAAATTGATATTAATTCTGTAATAGTATACATACACTCCAATAAAATTCCATGATCATGGGAACGATATCATCGCTCGTGCGTACGTACGAAATACCGTCTCCACGACGCGATGAGATTCATTCTCAATGATTAACCATTCATAAATGATTATAAAGTATATATAATAATTAATCATGAAATATATGACATAATAATGATACTGGATTTATGTATATATATATATGTATGTAATCAAATTACTTCCATTCAATTCAATGAGGAAACGAAAACAACGTTCATGCGTACGTACGACCTACCGTCTCCATGAACGGTGTATTTCTTTCCATTTATCAATCTATTATATATATGTATATTCTGAATATATATTATATATAAATCATGTTTTACATTCTGGATGTAAGTAATCATGATATAAGTAATCATATGAATAATTACAAGTCAAAACACGGACGACAAATGAAACGATTTTACCCAAAATGCTCTTTAACATGGAATTTACAAAAGAATGGGTAATATAAAGTCATAAGTGAACCATATATGATATCATAACAATTAATATGATTCTGTAATAAGTCCATAACATTATTTAAATCATTATAAAGGAAGTTCGGACACTTACTAATCAAATCAGACCTAAGGTAAGGGATAATTCTGCAGATCTCATTTTTATCCGAGATTGATTATTCGTAAGTTTTTACTAGGTATATTTCTATCATCCATGTAAATGTTTTATAAAAGTGTTTTCATGTATGTTTAAAGTCCTTTTTAACCATTATTGACTTTTACTACATGGTATGTAAGGAATATTTCTTTTGTTTACGTGACGAGGTACTTTTTGACTTTTCCGGCAAAAGTACGAGAAGAATGTTTTTTTAACTTATACGGCACAAACTGATTTTTACGGTTTTATAAAGCCTTAGTTTCATGAAGGTTCCTCCAAAATATTTCATGACTATTTTCAACAAAATCTTTTTATTTTAAAATTTCATGACATTTTGTAAAAAGAGAATGATTTTTAAGAAGAAAGGATATTTTCCTCAAGAATTCATTTCAAGTGTTTTATCAAAACCATTTTCCATCTAAGATGACATTATTTCATCTGTGTATCATGTCTCTATGATTTACATGGTTTCAATTTTATTATTATGAAATGATATCCATTTATTTTATGTGGATTATGTGATGATGGGATGATGGTTATGAAACCCATTTTCTTTATTGGGTTATACTATGATGTATGATTTATGATTTTGTAGCACGCGAAAGAATGATTTCATTATGAGATGGGTGGGACCTATATCTCCCTCCAATGAATTGGGTAAAGATTTAAATCTCATGAGATAGACATGGCTAGAATGGCAGGTTAAACCTGTTCAATAAAACAGGACTGAAATGAGGAGTGAACTCGATTCAGAAAGGGACTTGGTCCACTAATATTGTCTTGGCAGCAATGCCTTGGATACTATGGAAATCATTACATGTTCTTAATGTATGCCACAATTACATGTTTTATTCCCATTCTATTTTATCATGATTTATGTTCCATTATGATCTATGCCTTATGTACTTCCATGTTTTATGTCGTTATTCAAGATTTTTAATGTTCATGTTCTTTTTAAGTTCAAATGTATATTGTATGTTTTATTTTTTCCATGCTTACCCTTACTGAGCATTTGAGCTCACTATTTTTATGTTTTCTTTTCCCCCAGGATTAAACGAAAGATTTTAGGCAAGGAAACAAAAATAGGAAGACCTTTATGGGAGATATTGAAGATCTTTCACCACGATTAGAAGATTACGTTCCGAGTTTCCAAAGACACTAAACTATTACGGTCCTTGTGTGTGTGTTTTTTTATGTACTAAGTATTCTGAAAAAGTAATGTAATATCCATGTACTTCAAGCTTCGGGTCTCTACAAGGACAAGAATACTTTAGTGGTAAACCTATGGATAATTGAAAGGATTAGTTGAAGAATATGATACCCCCCATTAATTTTGGTAATTAATAGAGTGAGTGGTTAACATGTAAATAAATATTTGTATAGATATTAGAAGTGGATATGGGTCTGGAAAAGATATACTTAAGTGAAGAAACTATGAAAAAAGGCTATTTGATCTGGCCACCCTCATCACTTTCTACAAGACAACAGTGCCTTAATTCATACCAAGGTTGAAAATCATGAGGTATTTTTTTTTAAAAAAATTAAAAAATATTTATGAACCATTATGAAGGACTTGAAAAATGTATTAGGTAAGAAACCCAAAATGGAAAAGTTACTATAGTTAACATATATTGAAACCTAGAGAGTAAAAAAATCAAGATATACATATCCTTATAATTTTATAGGATTCCCTTTTGTGTGTTAATACATTTGAAAATTGTTTCTTTTATTATTTTTAGATAATTATGGGATATAATATAAAACATGCTTACCAATGTGATGATAAATGTACTGATTTCCTTAATAGGATGACTAAATCAATGGGAATAGAAGTTATACATCTTGATATCATTCCAAATTATTTATATCGGTTTATGATTTACAATTAGAAAAAATTTGAATTCCCAAGAACAAAAAAGGAGATGGATGGAATCTAATGGATGTTCCAGTGTTAAACATAACAATGAAATGAAGATTAACCTTCTTATATGTAAACCATGTGGAAATAAGCATTATGGAAAATGACTTAAATGGTTTGGAAGTTATTTATGTTTGGGAAAGGATTCTAAAGGTAGCTAATTTTTGATGAAAAATTAAAATCACGATTAATAAGATGTAGGAAAATAAATTTCAACTTAAGGCCCAACTAATAGTTCAATTTCATAAATGTGGGAGACTTATTAATTATTTGAGCCAGTTCACTTATAAAAGTATTAATCACTAAAGTCCTATTTTATGATAAAAAATTGATGTCGAATAATTAATGTTTTTTTTGTTTTAGAACTCATGAATCTTGTTGTTGATTTTTTATAAATATTATTTTGGTTATAAGAATCCCGAATCATATAAGGATTGTTAAAAATTATTTTTTATTTAATTATTTTCCTTAATATGTTGAATGGTACCAATGAAATAGAAATTATATTTATTGGTAAATTGATATTTTTAGAAAACACACTATTCAGTAAAAGATAAAAAAATTCATGTACAAGATTTTTTGGTAATTATATTTAATAATTATTATTTGATTTTGTGTAATGATATAATTTTTTAGAATAATTAATGATAAAGAAAATTTTTTAAAATTATTTTTATTTTGATAATGTTAATAATATATTTGGGAACATCATAAGAATTATATAAATATGGTTTTTGAAAAAGGACAACATGTATGTTGGGAAAAAACACATCATAGTTCACAAGGCCACGGTTTTTGAACCAATTATTGAAGGGTGACAATAGAGAATCCTATATGATAACCTAGTTAGTATGATGATTTTTTACATAAAATATATGGAAGATAAATATGAAGATGATTTTGGGAGAAATATTTTAGGATCAAATATTTTTAAAATTTTTAGATTTTGAAGTTATTATTGATATCGTAGGAAACTTTTTATTGAGTGGTGATATATTTAACCTATACGTATAATATAAATTATTATTTTTGAATAATTTAATTATTTTATTGGAGTTTTAAAATTAAGGGTATGAGAAAATATTTTAGGTTAATGCATTATCCCATGCTGATTTTATTATGGTTACTTGCTGTGTAGGGAGATTTATAATATATGTTAAACATTCAGTTTTATTTTCAAATTTTGTAGATTAATATTTTCATATTCAATTTGGGTATTATCATATATTATGATAACCATTATAAAATTAATAAAGGTAGGTTGAATCGCTTGTTACTATTTTACAGATATTATGATCTATTAAAGGTTAATATTTTCACTTCTATGATAAATAAACTCATATTTGATATTCATTCCCCATTGTTAGAGGCAAATAGGAAATGGATCGAATCACAATGAGAGGATGAAATTTATTTTATGAAATAAAAAGATAGAATGTATGTATATATATAGTTTTTGTGTCATGATTGAAAATGACCCTGTCAACTCTTAGAAAAAGATATTGAAACATAATTGGTTCTTTATTGCCATCATGTTAGATTAATCAATGTAATTTTAATTCATTATATATTTATGGTTTTTTGGTTGTTAACACTCTATTGGAAATTCAATTTCTTGTGATCAATGATCTCTGTTAATCTCTATAATTATTTACACTTTTCTTCTCTATCCATATTTTCACATCCAACTAATTTTACCCCACTTGGAAGCCTAGTAATGTGTTATTCCATATGACCTTAATATATCTCATTTCGTATTTTAAGTTGTTTTTTATTAAACTTTTTTATGATGTGGGTTATCCACAAAGGTAATATTCAAATTTAAAAACCATTATTTCTAATGAAAAGTTAAATTATAGAGGATGAAATTTATTTAAGGGGGTATAATGAAACACCCCAATATAATTTATGTTATATAAATAGGTTAGGTAATATTATTGGTTATAATTAATTTTAAAATTTTATAAATCTAGTTACCATAGTTAAAAAAGGTAAATGAAAAATTTGTGAAACCATAGAGGTAAAGGGGTTAAATATTTAAAAAAATATTCTCTTTAGTGTTGTAGGTGTCGATAAACCTTATAACACATTGAATACATTATTTATCATTTTTTGAGGTAATTTTCATGATATTGACTTCCCATTATAAAATAGATTTGAGTTTTTACAAAAATTTCATTCATCATCTATTATATAAGGAAACCCCCTGCCCCAACCTATTCACACATATCAATCAATTTGGATAAAAAACAATGAAATAATCCCTCACAAAAATACTTTTCGACAATCTATAGTTGAAGGGTTTTCCAAAATAAAATACTTAGGGTTATTTATATGATATCCTAAGGAGGTTCTTCAATGAAAAGCTAATCATCTTCACCAAAATCCTCCTTTTAATTTCATTATTTTATAGAATCCATTTTTTAACAATAATAACATAAAAATAACATTATTAAATATATAACTATATATTATATATTTATGTTATCATATCTAATTATCTTTTCTTACCTCAATTGGGAAACAAAACAATCTTTCATCTGTATGATAGACTATCACCACATGAACCCATGTAAGTTGTTTGAATCATCGCCTCTCATGACTCTTTTTTGATGATGAATTTGATGTTTAATTTTAATAATTATGAAATAATAGTCATTAATTAAGATTATTATAACATATAATTTTTTACCTTACCATTCATAGAAAAATTACAACAACCCTCGTGAACAATGAGGACTACCGCCTTGTGAAGCGATGTAATTTGTCTTTTATTACCTATTCACATGGATCTAATATTTATATTTATTTATACATATGATATGATATTTTTAATTTTTTATAATTATATATATTATAAATAAAAAAATACATTATTTCTATCAAGGTATTTGGAAAAGTGTAACCTTACACATGCATGTGTAGGACCTACAATCTCTAGGATTGTAGCATAGTTCATTTTCCAGAAAAAGAAATTATTATTATTTTTAATAGTATAATTCATAAATAAATATTGTAAATACGTAATTATAATTATTGAGATTATCAGACAATTAGAACTTTTAACACGGTAAATAAACAGATGTTGTTTTGAAATATATGACCTGAGAGTCCCCAAATAATATGTTTTGGACATGAATTATTAATTAATTAAATATCTCATTAAAATAACTATAGTGAATGGTTAATTATAAGGGATTATAATCATAAAAATTTATTTAGGAATCATATATTATATATAAGTTTGTTATACAGTAGATAAAGGACATACATGATATGTCTGTACCCAAGGTAAAGGTTTTAGTATCAAAATTACCTTATTTGAGAGACATGGTATTTTATTCACCTAATTTATTTTTATGGTGTATATAATTCTCCATTACATTTTATATCACAAATAAATAATAATTACTGGATTTTAAAGGTACAATTCACTTAAATTATTAATGGAGGTTATTACTCAATTGTTACCAAGGTGGTATAGGTCTATGCTTAAATTCCATTTTAATCAGGATAATTTATGTCTGAATTTCCTTTGAAGGAAATTATTTGATAATATTCAACTAAAATCATTTAATTTTATTCTCCTATGGTTATTTATGAACTCTTAATTTAATATTACAATTTTACTCTCTTTTTTAAATAAAAATATTGAGTAAATGTTTTTAAGGATAAATGAACTTTATTTATCTGTTTGGTTGAAAAACCGTTCCATTCTATTTCCAAAATTTAATTAATAATATTTTCAAAAAACATAATATAATTCTATAATTGATTAATTTATTTTTTACAAAATTTTATGTTTTTGGAATGTTGCAAATGAAATATTTTTCTTATTTTTACAATGAGATATATTTTTAAAATTTACAAATTTGTGAATGGAATGTTCTTTAAAATTATATAACATGTAAAAAATTACCCATCATAAAGAAAATTATTTTAATTGAAAATTAATTAATTAGTGTCTAATACTATTTTGAAGGAAATTTATTTCCATACTATTATTTGACTTTTCAGTTTTATATAATCTCTTTCTAATGTGGAAAGAATGACTTTCTTAATATTGGTTTTAATCATTTCAAAAATATTTCAATTCATCAGTGGATACATACTATAATTTTATGATAATAATACTAAATTTCTTTTATATGACTCTTAAATATATACCCAATCAGTCTAATTTAATATAATATGTTAATTATTTTTTTTCTGATATTTTATCAAATTCCATCTTTACGAATTTTCTTTTGATTAGTATGTGAGGCATGATTATGCAAACCAATTGTTTTCCATGGGTACTAATTAGGTTTCTTACATATGATTTATTTACTAATAAGTAATACATATGAATTTAAATGAAATTAATGTGTGTGTGTGTGTGGGGGGGGGGGGGGTACTAGAATTTATATTCCATAATTTTCATTGGTAATGTTTTAGCCTAATGCGTCATTTTTTATTGGATTCAGGAGTGACGCTAATCCATTTTTGGGATTATTTCTACAATGGGATGTTGGCTCGGTAGTTCACATTTCCATATGTTTGTTTCATTTTTTAAAGTTACTAATATTTTCCTATTATGATATGATATTATGGTACCATGTTCCTTATGTTATTATTCCTTACTATTACACAGAATACATCCCTTTTTTGATATCTTGTTATTTTTCTATCTCACTTATTATATTTCATTATAATGTTTATTCCTATACTAGGATTTTTATCACACAAATTTATTTTATATATTCCCCATTTTATCCTATTCTATATTAGGATTTCATCGAATTCAATATCTCATTATTGAGATTAAAAAAATGAATTTCTACTTTAGTTCTTTTAAATACCAAGTCTTCCAAAAAGGATAATATTTTTTTATCATCAGTTTGTATTTAACTAAAATTTCTATTAAAAATAATTTAATAAAATGTGTAAAAGGTTTTTTTACATTATAAAATTTTGATATTTATTTATTGAATAAAATAATTAAATTTTTACATTTTAGGTCAACATTATACTTTCTCTTCTAAAAAATACTTTTAAAGGTAAAAGCCATTATTTAGAAATATATTTTTCGTCATGCTTTGAGGGATTGTAACAAAATTATTTTTTATCACTTCTAGAGATAAAAGTTGAAAAAATAGATTCAATATTTGGAATTAGAAGCTTAATATTTGATAAATATGGAATTTTATTTTAGTCATTATGAATAGTAACCATGGTGAAATATATCACATCGGTAAAGGGTAAATCAAGTAATTATGGTTAAAAATAAGGTGATAAACAGTTAAAAATATATCAAATATTTTAAATTATTTTAATTGATGACTATATTTCATCCATAATTATTATATATTCAAAAATATTTCCTTTTTATTCTATTTATCTTTTATGCTAACCCTTATAATTTTTAAATAATAGATAATGTCAAAAACATCATTCTATTTTTTTAATATGTATATTATTTTTTCATTGTAATAAAACAACTTATGTGGGGTTATAAAAAAAATTTATATAATAGTGAGTTTTTTTCATCTTGGTATTTCATTTTTAATTTTTATTAATGAAATTGTCACCCTGAATTCTAATAAAATGTTTACTTGGTAATTATTCAATTAATGGAAAAATTAAATAATTTTAAAAATTTTAAAAGTACCATAATTTTAGTGAGTAATAATATCCTATGATTTACTAGATAATAGTAATATAATATTTATGTTTTAAAGGTATACATTCCAATTCCATAGTTGGAATGACATTTTCCAATTCAAATTAATTGAATATTTCCAAAATGAAATTAATGATATTTTATAATAAAAAATATTTTATTAAATTATTTAAAATTCATGAAATTTTTTTATTTGGATTAATTAATAAGATATGTGTTAAAAAATAAACCATCTAACATTAATTTTCCTTTTGAAATTTTTCGATGTTTTCACGATCCTCACATTCTAGAAATATAGTAATTGAGTAATTGTGAAATTGATTAATTAGGTAATGTAACGAAAGATAAGGGTGAAAAACGAAATAAAAAATTTGAAAATTTTATTGTATGAGAGGATTTAGAAACAAAATCCTATCATATTTTACATAAATACATTTTTATATAGTTTTAAATGATAAATAATTTATATTAAATTAATAAATTAACAATTTACAATAATTCACTTCCCTTTACACATAAATGGAAACACCTTCTGTCTTTTCTTTAAACCAATTTCTATAGCCTATCTTATCCAAAAACATCAAGTTTATCTTAAAAACTCATTATATGATATATATATATATATGTTATGTTTTTGAAAAAACATAATTTCTATGTACCTTAATTGGAGATCCAATTGATGTTTATAAAAGAAGAGGTAATCATCTTTACTGAATCTTTTGAGATTATTTGTTCTTCTACATCCTATAAATCCATTTTAACCATCATAAAATAATAAAAACAGTATCATAAATTTACTGAGAGGTTATTTTGATTTTCTTAAATTAATATACCATTTATTTTCCATCCTAAAGAATGAAAAAAAATTCATGCGTACTTATGACTTACAATCTACTTGCAGAGGTATATTTTTATTCATCTCTATATTACATGGATGGTTATAAAGATGGTATTGTTGAATATATGTGATATTTATGAAATACTTTTTCTTAAAAAATTATAATATCATATTTACCATGTTACTTTTCTATCCATAGGAATATGATAACATCGCACATATGTATGTGTGGACTACCATCACCACAAAATTATTTGATCCAATTTTTTCCATTTCACATGGAGGTTAATAAAGATTGATTTAATGAATATATAAGACTTATATGTTATAAAAATTACCATGTAATTTTTATTTATTGTTTAACATTCATTATTTCTAACCATTGAAATGTGAAAACAACATCCATGTGTACGCGCATCATTCCATTTATATGAACATTATAATTCATTTTTCATTATATATTATTTTTTGGATAACTCTAAATATATATTAACAAAATATATATTATATTTATATGACGAATACAAATTTTTATATAACGGAACCATCAGAAATAAACGATTATCTAAAATACCAAATAAAATCATTTATGAAAAATAAGGCCTTGAATACCAATAATAATGATAATAATAAAATATTATTTCCACATGGGAGATAAAATGTTTTAAATTGGTTATATATGATTTAAATGATATGAAAATGGTAATTTTATTTATTTATAATAAATATAAATTTATTACACTTCTATTTAAATTCACATACAATGTAATTCAAACATATGGTAAATAGTTCCATAAATCCATTTCTTATCTTTAGGTCATATTACTTCTTCATTTTCATTGATATACAATGATTATGCATATAATGACATAAAATTATTTTATGTTGTTTTTTTAAAAAAAAATTTCATTTATTAAAATTTTTATGTTGATTTACATTTTTTACACACAATAAAATCATTGATTAAGGCTTAAAAAATGTTATGACCATTGTAATTTGTGTTACCTGAATTTATACTCCATTGATGAAAATGTGGTATTATGAACTTTTTTATTTTACCATGTTGTATATAAGTCTACTTTCACATATTTAAAATTAATATATATTTATTTCAGATTTTTATTGTTTCATTTCAGGTTTTCTATTTCAAGGGGGTTCAATTTAGAAGTTACCAAAGGGGAATGAATTTTTTTATAATCTTATTTTATTCAAATTTCTCTTTTCTAAATATAGTAATTATATAATCAATCTTTCCTAAAATCCATCTATTTTTTATCCAACGAATATTTAATAATTTTCTATATTTACTTTTGTATTTTCATATATTTGTATGTTAATTAAATCAAATAATATTTTCAAATAAAAACAATTCTTATTCCACATTTTTATCTGAAATATTTTTCATCCATGTCCATAGTTTGATTTTATTTGAAAAAGTGCTTTTTATTTACACAAATGTAATTTGATGGCATACTTAAATTTTAAAATATTTGAGGTTAATATTTATAATTTTTTCCAAAATAGAAATTTGGAATATAAATTATAAATTTCATAAGGAATATTTTTTAATGTATACAGAGTTAATTTCTATTTAATGCATTGTAATCATTTTACACTCATTATCTTCTTATACAACATTTCATTGACTATAAAAAGAAAATGGTTTATAAATTTTTTCTGAAATTTTTCTCTTTTAATTTATCCTATTATTCAAAATATATTATCTTATTTACAAATATAATTTTCTAATGAGGTAATAGTAGTCTTTCATATCATAATGGTTTCGTTGTTGTTAACTTTTTCTTGAGAAATTCCCATTATTATATTAATTGGATATTTAAATTATCTTCAATATAAATATTATTTGTATCATTGATATGATTATTTCCTAACTCATATTCTGATTCTACATATGGTGATTTACTTAAATGTTATTCTATGTATTGGTGAAATATTTATATTATATATTCTTTACTCAGTACAAAAATTTATTGATAAAAAACATTAATTATGAATTAAATTGATTATTTGATATATGAGGAATCTATAAGTCATTAATTGTTTCATGGGACCCTAAATTATATATCCCCTTGATTAATCAACAAGTATCACAATAAAAATGATTTATCTAACAATATTAAATGGGTTTTGGGTGATTTGAAACCCATAGTTTAAACTATCTTAGTGTAAGTCCATGAAAATAATGATATCTTGATGTATGAGATCATGAAATCAAACATTAATCATTAAATTCATTAAAAATTAAGTTATATTTATCCATTATATTATTTCATTTAATACAACCCATGGATTAATCTCCTTATAATGTAAATTGGATAAATGGAATATTTATTTATTTATTTACCTTGATATATTTATTAGTTCTAATTTACTCATATTGTAAAGTTTTAATTGGGAAATGACTACTAAAAATTATCAATGTGGGAACGTTATTTTTGAAGAGTGATGAGAAAAATATACTCAGTAATGAGTGTTAAGAGAATTAGGAAAAGTGAAGAGAGACATAAGGTGAATAGTGTATTTCTTAGACAAAATATGGTGAATATTAACCCATATAATGGTCAAGCGGTGATTAGTTAATAGATTAAACACCACATGGGGAAAATCAATCCATTTAAACATTACATGGCAAATAGTATATTTCATAACCTATACATGGTTAATATTAACATTTCAAAACATACTTGGGTGAGAAGGATGAAATCACAAATGAATTTTCTTTGGAAATAAAAATTTCATAGGAAATATAATTCTATCTATTTGATGAATAAGTATCTTAGTATAACTCCAATTTTAGTGTGAACCAAATCTGAACAGATTTAGTTAAACATTATAATATTATATATAAGAAATTTTCACACATCATTTGAGAGAGTATTGAACTGTCAATTAATTATTCTTTATAGACCAAGGGGAAAGTGATTAGTCTTAAAATATTATAATGCTTGTGTTCATAGTGAATTATAGTACATCAGTACAACATCATTGCATGCTCCATGGAATTTCCCAGTTTTGTAGAATAAATTAAAATTTTTATGACACTTTCATTATATAAATTTATATCTATATATTATTCTAAGAAGAAGAGATAAAAGGGGTTTTTTACAGATAAAACAAGATCAAATGTGGTGGTTATTTTAATTCACTAAACCATGATTTTCTTCTAACTCTCTTAATATACTTAACCTTGTGGGGAAAACATAACCTACATGAGAAATGACATCAGTATATCCTTAACTATCACAAGAGTCCCACACATCATGTAGTTGAGATGTATACAACAGAAATAATTTCAATACCCCCTATAAACACATGGATACATGTGTATTAGTCCTCTATAAATTAATAAGAGCATGATACACAATTAAAGATAGAATGGAGGTCATCCCATTATAGTGTATGTATCATATTCTTTTAATGAACATAATCCACAATTTTGTGTGGGTCACACATAGATATTAGTACCCCCTCGATATAAATTGTATAAAAACTAGGTTTCTAACCCATAATATGATTTTGGAGAGATGATATAGATATTTTTAATGTTTGAAAATGAATATTAATTAGGTGTGGCAGGTATCATGGTTTTATGAATGTTTCAATATACCTAGGGTGTTGTATGTTAGTATATTTGATCTATGAATACTAGAATAAGATTCACATTTATTCTTTGTTTTCATAATCCGGAAATAATATCTATATTCTAAATAATTTTTGAAATAAATTTCAATTAATTACTACTTTGGGAAGGGGGATACTACTAGGTATGTTTAAAAATTACCTTACATTTGCTTATTCCCAACCCCTAAGTTTTTATGTAGAGGATTTATAGTGTAATTCTGGTTTTAATGGACATAAATGTTAAGGGTATAAATCAAAAATACATTTTAGGATGGTAGTTTCTAAATATGCACATAGTTAAGGTTAGTGTGCTATAGAGTCCCCCCTAATCAGTTTTGATGGTTTTCATTATTTGAGGTGTTTGGAAATTATATTTTCCAATATTTACAAATAATTTAAATTCCATAATATATGGATATATAACCTTTGTATCTTGTATTTTATATAGTAAATAATGGATATGGTGTTCTTGAGTTATTATATTATATTCTAGATAAATGTGGTTATGTATAGGTTTACTATGATATGGCCTCCCATGTGTGTGATATATTTAATGGTGTTTATTTTCAACAAATGTAACATTTTAGATGTGATGGGTGGTGGAACACTGAACCTACATCAATCCTAGTGGGGGTCCTGGTGGGTCTCCTTATATTAAAATGGTATTAGAGTTAATTGAGTCTTATAGATAGTTACTTGATTTAGAATCCTTGTAATGTATTGTTTGGGAAACATATAAAAATAGTTTAAATGGGATTCATGTTTTTCTCTAACCAAGAAACCAAGTGATTGGTTTCATTTTTCAATTTAATATTTCACCAAGTCTTTATAAAATTTTAAATTATCTTGGAACACTAAAACATTACTTTTGGTGTAAAAAAGTATATTACATGTATCATAAAATGTTTCTTCAATTTCCATACCTTTTCCATAATGTTTTATATCAACCTAATATCATTTTATAAATGTGTGATTATCTTGAAAATATATAGAATTTCACCCTGTATACTTCTTACTTAGATACAATGTAAAGGTCATGGCTAAAAATTTATTGTCCTAATGATTTATGTTCTTTTTTCTATGAATTTTAAAATTGAAATTTATAGGTTACGATATTTTTAATGAATTATGATATAGATATAGATTATATAGGATTAACTATCTAAAAAATATGTTTTTGAATGTGATCAATGTTTTCGAAAATGGTTGGGTTTCATTGGTGAATTTTGACGTGGTATTGAGGTAACCACATAGAGTTTTTTTCTATGGATGGGTCATAATTTCAGTATATGGGATGGTCACATTGTGGAAAGGGATAAAAGGAGGAGCACTGCCTTTTCTGAGGAGGGATCCATGATGTGGAGGTAGCTGGTCACACCATGAATTGAGGAATTCACTGTGTTAGGGACTGTTTCTATTTTTTTCACTAAATAAATACACATATATATTATAATGAAATAGAAGGTCACATTAATATAAGTGGTTATCACAATGTTATAGATAAAATATTATTTTTAATTCAAATATATTACATATGGGTGTCACACCATGTATGGGGTCACCGCACCATGAAAATTACTATTATATAAAATATTCAGTTCATTGTTTTCACCTTTATTGATTTTTATAGACAAAGGATAGTAACAAAATAACTATTATGTCATGTTTTAATGAATTTTTTATGAGGGATTATCATCTATTGGGGAATGAAAGACACAACAAGAAAGGTGGGATTTGAGGATTTAGTTTTGGTCTGTGAAGGGTGAATAATGTTGTAATGAGAACATTCTTGTTCTGATGAGTCCCCTAAGAGGGGGTGGCACTATAAGAGAGATATTCCATGTCCAAAGACAACATCCTTGAGATTTTGGAACATGACAATGAATCTATCTTTTAGAATTTCCCAAGGAGATATCCTATGATGGGTGACTATAGGAGGGTATCATATTATAAACCATATTATTCCTACAATAAGAAGATTATCATAGTGTTTTTATTAAAAAGTATGACATAAAACAATTATTTTAGGGTCACCCTCCAAATAATTTTAGTTCTAGTAGCTATTCAAGGAGAATTATATTTTAATGTCTCTACCCTTCTCTTTCATATCTTAATTTCCCTTGGTTGTTTATGGTTATCATATTATTTTTTATTGGATTTTTATATGTTCATTCATATGTTTCATTTTTTTATTCTTATTCATTATCTAGTAATTTTATAATCCCCTTCTAAAATTTTAGTAATTATTTTACTAAAATGTTGAATAATTGGGTGTAGATGGGTGATACTTTTCTCAATTTTGATATTGGATTTTTTGGAGGTCGAATATGTGATTTTGGGTGTGTTTTCGATGATACAACATTTCTTAAGGATTTTTTAACTGATTATGCCTAATTAGAATAAATTGAATTATTAATTATAAAATAATTTATAATTGTTTATTTACTTGTTATATCTTTAGAAAAGATCTATGGTGATTGTAAGAGGACTTATGAGGCATGGATGGACTTTGAAAACATTCAATGGATCTTGGAGTGGATGGAATCATCATAGTTTTGGTAGTTAGTCCCTTTAATATAATATAATATAATTTTATGCATGATTTTGCATGACCGAATTAATTCATGTTACTACATAAAGTGATTAGTTTTCAATGAACCTTAAAATAAGAGAGAGGGTATCATTGGGCCTCCTAATGTGGGAAAAAATGCTCCCTTTCACATAGGTTATATTTGGATCTCCTGATGATGATACCTCCATGAGAGCGAAAGCGATA
The DNA here is from genome assembly GCA_963277665.1 of Viscum album. Taxonomy (NCBI): domain Eukaryota; kingdom Viridiplantae; phylum Streptophyta; class Magnoliopsida; order Santalales; family Viscaceae; genus Viscum; species Viscum album. Next base: position 110,410,783 of record OY728139.1, on the reverse strand, counting down.
GTTTAGTTATTGAGATTTATGGGCTATGCCATAAGGCCAATATGGGGTTTAATAGGCTTAATTTGGATCTCTTAAAGCTAGTTGGTTATGAATGATACGATCAATACTATTAGTGATATGTGAGAAAGTCATACATATTTCAAGTGACAAGGAACTCCCACAAGAGTGTCATGTTGAGAATTATAATACACTATGATTAGGATAAGTCCTCTAGTATACTATGATGTGTGATGTGGATGATTTACACTAGGAAATGGAAGATGAGATATCAAAAGGGAAAAGTGGGAGAGGGGCCAAGCGGAGGTCTTGTGAAATTTTAATGACTTTGTATCGGGGAGCTCAAGTGATCAATATGAACTATTATGGTATGAACCCTAGTTAGATTGATATTGTTTTGATGGGTTGGACTACCACCCAAATCATCGGGTTGAATGTTTCATTAGGGCGAACATACTATATGGGATTTTAGATATATCTTTGAACTAATGGAAAGAGACTAAAGTAGGTATTCAAAACATATTAGATTCCCTTACTGGTAAAAAAATAATTTCAATTGGTCTTATATGTTATGCTTAGTTAACAATGATGGAATTGAAGTGATTGGCTTTTGTGGTTAGTTAAATAATGATATTTTCTATGACATTAAATGCTCACACTATAGTTATTAGATACATTATGATTTTCTAGTGTAGTTTTTGAATAGGTTGTGTACCACCCTATAGTAATATGTGTCTGACTAGCTATATGTCTTTTTTTTGATGAGATATAATGGCCACACATTGATGTAAATTTCAGAGAAGGACCCTAACTTTTTGGAGAAGGTAGTAATCTAGTTTATTTACACCCTCCCATGGGAGGGGCTATATTTTTGACTTAATTCTCGACCTCCCCTAAGTGAGAGTTGATATTTCAAGATTCATTTCCACCCACCATAAGTGGGAAGTGGTTGGTACTTGATGCGTTTCATATTCTATATCGGTGAGAATTGGTTGGATACATGATGCTTAGACTCAATTATATAAGAGGGTTCAGTCTGAGTTTTTAATATGGCACGTCCAATTAGTGAGATGGGTTTGAGTGGGATTTGGATGATCCACTTCCTCTATGATTGAGGGGATAGTTTGTGTTCTTCATTTCCACCATTCCCTAAGAGTGTTTTGTTTTTGTAAAAATTGTGTACCCTCCCCTAAGAGGGGATGGGTTGGTGAATATATGTTCAAACTCCTCATAGAAGAGATAAATTTAGGAGATTGGAATTGAATATACCTTGAGGAAGATTGTTTAAGTTGAGGATTGGTATGACACCCTTCCCAAAATATTCAGGTATATGATGATACTTGGGGAATGAAGTCACTAGTTTCTAGTGATGGTGATAGTAGATATGGTCGTTTATCATCATGACATAGTTTTCAAAAAAATACCTCGCATGCCTATTATCTTTTATTTACTTTCCCTCATGAATACACACTATCACACACATACATATATGACATAATATATTAGGGTTACATGGTTAGACACTACAATGATGTATTTTACATAACATCTAGTAGAACTCAAGTTTCTATGCAGAACTCATATCTATATTACAAGTCATAGAATATGATATTCAATAGATCCAAATGATATAACTCGACATGGAATTGATTATGGGATAAAGATTATGATTAGGGTTTTTAGATGATCATACCAAAAACTTTCTTCTGTTTATTTTTAATATTTAATCAGTTTAGTTGGAAATGAGTTGGGATGTATTATTGTTTGATTTCATATTTATTTATTATATTTTAAATTATTTATTCAGTTTCTGGGCCTGATTGTTTTCAAGGAATGATATTTACTTAATTTTGAAATTATTTTTGGTTATTATTTAATGGGAATAGACTCCCTATTGTTTGTTTTAGGTGAATAATACTTATTAAGCACCTATGGAATGCAGGTAATCATGTATGTGGCTTAGTTTCACTCAATCTTGACACTATTGAGTGATCTCAAACCTCAGAAAAAAAGCATATCAAGGAATATTTTATTTTTTTGATAATATTTTAGTTATATTTGACTTACATTTGGTATGTGTCAGAGCATTGGATATACCTTAGACTAGTAAGACATGAAAACCATTCCAATATGATGTCCAGGTATCTAGTGTAATAGTATTGTTTTCCATGGTTATTGGTATCATAATAGATATATTTATTCATGTATGATTGTTATATTTTATATTACTATTTGGTATTTGGATCAGGCAATTAACTAAAATCTGTACTATGTATATGATTCATATTTAACACATAGGATTATCTTGAAATTTGTATTCTTGAGTAAGATTGAATTCATTAATGATATAGTGCTATGTTTTTTTATGATCAAATAGAATATTATATAGTTTTTTCATTTATAACATGGTGGTGTTATTATACTAAACACAACCAAGATTTTCCACGCATATTTTGGGCCATATTGATCATAATGAGGGATATTCAATTTAGAGTGATCTACCAAACTTATTTGTAAGGGATATATATACACCGTTGGTGAGTTTATATTGGAGTTGCATACCTTTATGATTGAACCTAATAGTATGGTGTTGGTGAATTATATAAGAGATATGTTTTGAGTAGGCATTGGTTTCTAAGAGATGTTTGGTGTGGTCATGAGTTTCCCTGAGATATGGGTAACCATCATATTGTATAGTAAAGGAACAAATAAAGTCACATTCTATTTAGAATAGAGTCACTCATAATTATTTTTTATTGAGGTTCAGATTAATCGGAAGGATCAGTTGGATTATTTACCCATTGACTTTAAATGTGGTTCTAGTTCAGAAAACAGATTGAGATTTTAGATATTTGGTCCACATTTTTTGAATCATGAGTTCATTATTATAATTATAAAATAATGTTATGGTGGTTTTTGATCATGAATTATACCTTATTATGAATTAAATTAATAAGTATTATTGAAAATAAATCATCAAATATAGATTTTGGTTAAGTGGTATGAACATGTGTGGGAAGAATGGTTCATTTTTAGGATTTTGAACTTAGTTTTGACAGCATGTAACTCATTTTATCTCATTAATAATTGTATATATTGGTGATAAAAGAGTGTGAAACCAATGTAATTAGATGAGATGATTATTGATTATGGTAAAGAAACTATGTGATAATTCTTGAATGTTCACATTACCTTGGGAGGAGGAGAGTGAGTGTTTTGAGGGATTTTTTTTGTGAAATCGTGATGTGTGAGGGAAAGTGTATATAGGTAATTCACAATACACATTTTGGATGTGGATAATTGAAGGTCCTTGTGTTGGATGAGAATTGATTTTACTCATGAGAGGCTTCAGTATTGGTAGATCATGATTTTTATAAATATTGGAGGCCTCCCACTATTCTGGGAGGTGACAATGGAGATTTATCAGAGTACCATAAAACACTTGATCCAATATTCTATCATGATAAGTGGTTTTTGTTTAGAAGATAATGGAATAGCAAGAGTGACCCACCTATTATTTTAGGAACCATCTAGATTAGAGATTATATATTATTATAAAGGAATCTATATGTTTGAAAAAACACTATTGGCTATTGGAGGGTACGACACTAATTTGGGATGAATTTCACTAATCATTTCTAATGAAATTAATAGTGATAAAGGAATGGGTAGTGACTGGTGTTTTTTATAAGAACATAGATATCAAAGAGTTCGAAAAATCTAGTCTTTATGATTACTAATTAATTGAATTTTTTCTAATCAAATTTTTTAGTTTCCAATTACATGGAAATGATAAGGATACTCTTATGGTGGGGAGAATCTCATTGGTTGTGAATATAACAACTTCTTATTATATGGGTTGGGTATACAATAATACTTATTAGTTGATTGTCGATATTATATAGGTTTTTCTATGTGTGGTAATATCTTTTGTGATCTAATTCTTCTGTAAAAACTCAATTTTGGATTTTGATTCACTGTTAGATTAATATTTTTTTATCAATAATAGTCTTAGGATAATGATGATGTGATCTAAGATTTAGTTAGGTCAGAGATTTTTTAGTGTTCCGAGAGAGACTGTGATAGCTGGTGCAGTTGGTAGTAAACCCAACCACGGAATTACACTAAGTATCATGTTTTCTATATTGTGTGGGAATTGGATGATTTATGGTGCCCTGAGAATTAAGGTATTATGATCAGGAGATGAGATGACACTTCGATGGATACGACTTGTCATTTTTTGGGATGTTCAGATTCTGGATAACTAACAAAGATGTTTTTATTTTAATTGGATGTGTTTAGGTTGAGATAACATTGATCACATTTATATAAAATTTGATGTGTGTTTTCAATAGGCAATTCCTAGGTTAGGGAGAATCGTGTCCTAAAAAATATTTTATGAGTAGAGTCTTATAGTTAGGAACAACATAAGACTATGATAGAAAAATTTAATTACACTCATGTTCATTGGGAGATATATTTTTGGTTAAGATATATTTTAGTATTAGTGATCGTAATGAGAGGGTGGAAAGGATTATAGTGAACAATGTTACCTAATTTTTAGATTTGGGTAGTGCAAATGTGTTTCATATTCATGAATAGAATGTGCCACATTAGTTGTTAATTTATTATTGATGTGGGTTAGGAATTTTTATTGAAGGATCATCATAGAATCTCAAATAAAAAAATCATTTTGTTCTGGAGTTTGTAATGACCTACAAATTTTAGGGTAATTTCTTTGTATAAAAACTAGATTTTATGTTCATGGAGTAAGAACAATTTATTTAATTAGAATTAAAAATGGGATTATAATGGTAATAAAATATCATGTAGATATTTTTGGATATGACCAGAGGCCTTAATTATGTTTTGGGTGATCATGTTAGTGTCAATGTTTGGTCAAGTTGACTCCTTGTTTATTTTTTTGTCACAACTAGAACATCACTCCGTGATTATAAAAGTTCACATGGTGAAGATAGATATATTTAGGAGTCAAACCCATTATATGGTAGGATCCCTAGCATGGAGTTAAATGTTAACATAATGAATTATTTGTGTCAATGTGTGGTGAATTATGTGTCGTATTTTACTTAAGGAAACAAACTTATGTATGTTCATAAAAGAGTATTTCAAGACATGACTAGTTTGTCTCATGGTGTGATGAATATAAAATGGGTTTTGAAAAATAAAAAATTTTATAACTAGGGATAATTCTATGGTAGAGGTCAAGGATCCATGATGAGTACCAGTACATACTATATTATAATCATTAATTATTTAATTTGTGATTTCTATAGAGAAATGATGGTCATTACTTAAACTTTAGGTCATTACATGATGTCTTGTTCCACAATAGTATCATATCTTTGGTAAAAAATTTCACACCATTAAGGTCCTCCTATTGGTATTTGGGTTCAACCTATTAAGGGTTTATCACACTATGACAAGAGGGGTCATGATGTGACCAGAAGGGCTACAATGTGATGTGTCCCTAGAGAGGGGACTATATCATGAGGGACAAAGGTTATACCATAAATGTTGGGACTTCAAGATTTTTATTTATAAATATGGAATATATTTTAAGTATTGACCTATAGGGCCATTATATGATGGGTGAACTGAGGAGGTTATTACCACCCATATAATAATGAATTCAATTTAAAGATTTTACATGATTATAAACATTAAAATTCATATATAATAATATTTCATGAACCAATTGGATTATTTTATATAGAGAATTGATGCATAATAATATTATTTTACCAAAATCATGGACATTTTTCCTTAAAGACACCATACTATACCATATTATAAACATCCCATTACTAATACACATCGTCAAAACATGAGGAACTAAAACATAAGAGAGGGATAAGCTCAAATTGTCATCAAGGGTTGAATAAGAATTTCATCAAGGATGAGTGATTAAATAAAGTGAATAACATGACAATAATTTAAATATTAGTATATCTTGATTGATAGTCATAAGAAAAAAGTGTGATGAAGTGTACATTATATAGGAAATTATTTACTTAAAATATTAACATGGAATAATAGTAGTTATAACATTTATTAGATGAATCTAACACAATCCATGATTCATGACAATAAAATATCATAATGAATAACATTGTTTAGATATGAAATAAACATTATCATAGGGAAACATAACATTCAAGAGAAAAACCATCAGTGAATATTCTTGTGAGTGACTCTAATATATGTGTGAATACATATCCCATGATATATAAAAAAATTAAAATGAATTAGCGAGTGATATCAGACCACAACCATTACTTATATATACTTATTTATTCCTCTTAAAAATCATTAACACCTCACATCCTAAAGAACCCATGTAAATAAAATATTTTTTATTAATATTCCAAATGGAAATCCCTCACTTTTAATAAAGATCCAATGAATATAAAATGGTTTATATAAAACATCCAAGTAGAAATAATTAAAATTTAATGGAGAACCCATGTAAATAATTTTTTTATAAAAAATCCAAGTGGTATAAAATAACATCGTTATTTTTGATACATAAATCATGGTCACCCAAAATATTCAAATAGTAAATAAAAATATATGTATAAAAGATTAATCATATCTCCATTTTATATAGATCATTTTATTATAATGGAAAACCAATAACGAAATTACTGTTATGGAACCTTTTTTCTATTCATCATTGTAAAATTCAAAGTTATGATTCTATTTTTAGAATGCATCCACTATGTTATTAAAAATTAATTGATTTGAAAAAAATTCTATGGATTTGGATCAAAAAAAATCCCCAAAATTGTATATAATATTTGTAAGATATCAGGTTTTTCATGAGGTTTATATCATTCATCTTCATGTTAGACATTGTTTTAACTTTCCTTTTGGCTTATAGACTAAGACGGGTTGTGGGTGGGTTGGTTGTTCTTGGGATAGAAGAGGCTGGAAGGAGGTAGGATGGATACATGATGATTACATGACGCTAAATGGGGATACATGTCATGTAATACCATATCATGATGTGTAATGGTATAGCCAGAACCTGTGACGACGTGTGTGGGTTTTTCCTCAAGAAGGTAAAATCGGGCATCACACATAGTGTAAAGAAATTACACGTCGTGTAATTTCCTGGATGTGTTTTTAAAATAGAGGTAGTGGCCTTTATTATTTACGTACATAATCAGTTTCCTCTTTTTTGAAACCTAAAACCCCACTATCCTAGGTTTTCATGTCTACCACCTGTCTGAGCTCTAATTAATTCTCCATCTATCACATTGGAACCAGATTAGTAAGTACTATATTCTTTTTTAGCCATTATTGATCATTCAAAAAAATTGATGCGCTATTTGGATTTAGGCTCATATTCTCTAATATCTCATTATCCATCCATTCTTCATATTTCTTCCAAAGCAGGTTGAATCATGACTTCATTCTAGATTATAAATCTACTATAGAGATAAGGTTTGTGGTCTATACTTTTATTTTAGATTTGGGTGATTTTAGAGTGATAAACTATTATACAGCCTATCAGACTTTCCAACACAACCCCTTTTTAGTGGGTTACGTACAATAGAATTAATCAGACCTAGTGAGGATTCCCATAGGTTTCATTGAAGTGTTTTTTCACCTGTAACACAAATCATGGTCACCCATAGGGTGGAACGTTTGAGAATTACTTAGTTATTCCTTGTTAAGGCACCCAAGGAGTGTGTTCTTGTGCCTTCCTGGTTAGAGGAAGCCTGGTTATACTTGGATGGAATGGAATAAAATTATTAGGATATATACTACATCCTTTCCATAGGTTATCATGATAGGACAAGCTTATATTGATTTAATGGCTTAGGTGGAATTGGTCAAATGAGTTAGTAAACTTGTTGGTTGTTTTTAAATTGCATGAATGGTTTATTATGAAAATGGTGATGAATGGGTGGGTATAACTATGTGACAAGTTAATGAGAAATGGATTAAATGTGTGGGTATTATAATTTTATGTAGTTGGTTATGTGAGTGGGTATACTCACATTGAATGTAAATTTTAAAATTTTATGAAATGAATGAATGAGTTGATAGATGCTGTGGATGACTCTCCATGGATCTAGAATTTGGTAGTTCATGCCTCGGGTTGATTATGCCCCACGGGTCATGATAATGTTTGATTCCTTGAGACATAGTACCACTTGGAAAAAAATTTATAGACTCACATAGGACATCTCAATACACATTCTCCCAGTTCATAGACTGAGTTTCCATTGTGATGCCCATTGGACTTGATGGGGATTCCTTGGTATTATGAACCTTAAATACAGACATTAGTGGTCTAAAATTAATTATACAGAAAGTTCATGGGTTTATTTTATGACTTCATTATACATTGAGGCCACATGATACCCGAAGTTTTATTACCTAAAGGTCATGTCATGTGACAAACTTCATTATACAGCTAGGCCATAAGTTACTTGAGATGGATGAACAAAGAGTCCATGTTACTTGTTTATATAACTTATATCTACCATGTTAGAAGATAATATGTGTTATGGGGAGCCTTGAGAATCTGTTTTGTGTTTCTTGTTGTAGTTGACTTATTCGATGCACATCTACACTTACAATAATGTCTTACTCACACTTGTTATCACGTTTTATATTGTTTTTTAGAACTGTAAAGATATTTCGGTGGAAACCTACTGGGATGTTTATCTCACACCCTGTTTGAGCCTTCATGGGGACCTAGAAAGATCATATGGTTACATTTTATGGTAGGTGAAAGTTCCCAAGTACAGTTTGTTAATAATTTTCTTGTAGTAGGGGAGCATGGGACCAAGCTAAGGCTAGTGATGCTACAGGGACTTTTTGGTCTTTTTGTTCTTTTTTGATAATTTTATTGTATTGTATTTCTATGAAATGCTCTAGATTATTTCATGAAACATGTATCATATGTATCATTGTATATGTGTTATTTTTGGATATTATATGTACTCTTGTATGGTATATCTATTCAGATGATTGCATATATATTCACATTCTCTACTGAATGTATTTGACTTCTGTAATGATATAATATAGTAATGAAGTAATAGTGTCCCCAATGAATCACCTAGGACCTAATTTCTTGTTGTAATCCTATGTAATTTGGGGATATGCTCTTGAGGATAAATATACAACCGAGCTCGACGATCTATTGAGTGGCATCCTGGTCTGGGACATTACAAAGTGGTATCATAGATGTTTTTTTCTGGTTTGACTAGCTGTTTGGTGCTAATCAATAGGAATCAGAAAGAAATGTAATTTGGTAATAAGTTGTGCCTGGGTGTAGCTACCCGCTTACAGGGAAAAGACAAATTTCATTCAATGGAATTTCGATTTCCTAGATTTTGACTATTAAATTTTAATTTATTTCACTGTTGGGTAATGTACATGAGTTTTGTTGTTACTATTGATATGATTGTGGGTTCTATTACTATTTCAACATAATGAGATGAGGGTATTCCATCTAATGAATCATATATGAACATGTTAGAAATTGTATTCCAGGAATTATGCCATGATATTTAGGATGCATTACTCATTACATTCTATTATGATTGATGTTGTGACAGTTGTACTTTCTTGTTGTGATAGGATTTAAGAAGAGGATAGAGGAGTGTTGTAATATTTCAATTAATAAGGTGTATGGGCCCTTATGGATTGGGAAATGATGCACCAATGAGATGAAAATTCAAATGTGAACCAAAATTTATGAATTTAATTGAACCATTTTTTGGGTTCATGAAGTGTTATGGGCCCTCATGGATTCAGGAATATTAAACCTTTTGTTGAATTTTATGAATTATAGAAATGTGAAAATGGAAATTATTGAAATTTAAAATGGCGACTTAAACTAGACCCAAATTTTGAGTGGGAAAGATGCAGAGTTTCTAGTGGTTTGATGGTTTTTCTTTATACAGTCATGGATTTTGGAGCAGGTTGTGTGTTATGAATTGATTTTAGGAGGGTTGTAACTTTTACTACACTATTTAGTTGCAACTTGTAAATATCTCTCTTCTAATTTGTGTGTTTGGAATTGTAGAGACATTCCATTACACCAACCTCTATGGGAAAATGTCTATAGAGGTGGTGACCACACTCCAGAGGCAGGAGGCCATGGGCTACTGGTTGATACACCATTAGTGCAAGATGTGGTAGTAGGGGATGTTCCAAACATAGGTCATGATGCATAGTTTCTCAAAGGCATATTTCACTATATACAAACTTTTTAGGGTGCACTAAAGCTTTCCTTGTCTATGGATGAGATAATGTGGGCGTTCCAGCATCAACATCCTTCAACATTTTTGGAGGATGGCAATTTATAGGCTGAAGAATTGTGGATTGAGACCATGATATAAATTTTCAAGCATCGAAATATACCTCATGAAATAGGGTAAAGATTGTGAATTATATGTTATGTGGAGCAGTAAATTACTAGTGAGATGTTCTAAACCGAGATTACGGGATGTAAGATATGGGTTGTACTATTTTCCAGACCTGCTTCTATGGCTACTTTTACACCTCAAATTTTCGAACAGAGGTGGATGTTGTGTCCATGCATCTGGAGAATGGTGTGATGATGGTTATAGAGTACTCCTCACACTTTATATAGTCACAATGTTTTTCACCAATTGACCTTAATGATGATCATTCTAGATCGATATTCTTCATGGAAGGTATCAAAAATGCTATCGAATCTTAGGTAAATGCATTTACATTTACTTATAACACTGAGATTGTGGATTAGATGATGATTATAGAGTGGAACCTAAGGGAATATGGTTGTGCAGAGTTATGCAGTGTTGTTTCTCAGCATAGTGGATATACTTATTCAGACATGAAGCATCATTTTGAGGCTTCCCTCAAGATGTGTTACATTCAGGTTATGAGTACTAGTAGATTGTTGTACAATCATCAGTGAGGTATGAAAGGCCACATGAAGAATCAGTGTGATCAAGACCTAGTCGAGTACCGATATTGCAGCAAGATGGGGCACATGCAGCAGTTTTGTAGTTCCTTCCCTCAAGATATGAGTGAAAGGGGGTCATCTCTAAAATCAGGTTCATGAGGGGATTCCTAAGCTTCACATTAGGAGGGGATCTAGATAATTGATGGTTATTCAGTCCAAGGGAGTGGTAGTCGAGGCAGAAGAAACCAGATGCTAGTTACACATAGACCTCAGAGTGGGCCTACTCCGGGAAGTGAGGTTGTGTCACTGGGTATTAGTCTAGGCCAATTTTATTATTTTTAGCCTACCCTCATGGAGAAGTGTGTCAGACAGTCTATTGTGAGTTGTATGATTATAGTAGTCTGTACTATTAAATCTTCTCTTTTTGATCTAGGTGTGTCCCATAGTTTCATATCTAAACCAGTGGTGAAAATCCATGGGCTTGTTATGTATTCTTCTGAGGGTATTTTGATTGTAGACACACCATTGGAAATAAAAATGGGTGATGTGTGCCGGTGTAAGGAGTTACCCCATGAGGTTGGTGGGTTTCACTTCTCCTAGAGTTTTCGTGTCCTCAAAATGATAGGTTTTGAAGTCATTCTCAGGATGGAATGGTTTGTAGCTTATCATGATCACATTGAATTCCACCACTACAGAGTGAATTTTACATCACCATAGGGTGATGTGTGTACCCACAAGGTGGATTGGGATGTCCAGGTGAGACGAGTTGTATATGAGCATCGTGGGCTATGCAGGATGATAGGCTAGATCCTTAGTTTATACATGGATGTTTAGGGAGTGAGTTAGGTAGACTTTACTCCAGTCGTTTAGTGCTTTAGAGACTTCTTTCTTGATGAATTTTTTGGTTTACCTCCTGAGATATAGGTGAATTTCTCCATCGTTCTAGTTTCAGGAGATACACAAATTCCCATTCCTCCTTAAAGGATGGATACAAGGGAGTTTTAGGAGTTTAAGTTGAAGTTAATGGATTTATAGTTGATGGGGTTTGTTCAGCCAAGTAATTATTTATGGGGTTCACTAGTCATTTTTGTGAAAAATGTGGATTGTACCATTAGACAATGCATGTATAATCGGAAACTAAACTTGATAATGACTAAAAACTGATATCCCTTTCCATAGTTAGATGACTTATTTGTTCAGATTTGAGGAGTATGAGTATTCTCAAAAATCGACTTGAGGTTAGGATATCATCATGTTCATTTTAGACATTAAGATATACCTCATATTGCCTTTCCCTGTAGTTATGGTCCATATGAGTATTTGGTTATTCCATTCGATCTTACAAATGTGATAGAGGTTTTCATCGATCTGATGAACCGATGGTTTCATCCTTTCTGGGATTCTTTTTTGGTGGTTTTCATGGATGAATTCTTCATGTATTCTCAATGTCCACATGACAATTTCAACCTTAATGATATCATTTTTAAATAAACTAAGATAGAATCAGTTATATGCTAAGATCATAGAGGGACACTTTTGGATGGACCAAATTCACTTCTCTTGTCACAACATCCTAGAGATTGATGTATCAGTGGACCTATAGAAGGAGAGAACTATAGTTTTCTGGGAAAAGACCATGAATGGTATTGATATATATAGTTTCCTGGGAATAGTTAGTTACTATTTGTGTTTTATACAGGACATCTCACACACAACAACACCATTTACGGGCTTGACTACTATGGGCGTGAAGTTGGTATGGTCAGATTCTTACGAGATAGCCTTTCAAGAGATGAAAGAAAGGTTGACATCATAACTAGTCCTAATACTTCCAGACTAGGGTAGGAGTTACAATGTGTATGGACAAAAATTATGTATTGGGATAGGTGCAGTGCTGATATAGGTGGATAGAGTCTTGGCCTACGTGTCTCGATAGTTGAGGCCTCATGAGAGGAATTACCCAACAGACAATCTTGAGCTCATTGCAGTTTCTCACACACTGCACTATTGGAGACATTATTTACTGGGAGATCATTTTTTTGGTGTATAAAAACCACAAAAACATCATGTATATTTTTACACAACATGATCTAAATCTGAGGTAGTGAATGTCAGTGGAGTACATACAGTGCATTGAGAATGATCTTTCCTATACGCATGGTAAATTCAATGTAGTGGCTGATGAGTTGAGTATAAGGAATCACATACAGGAGGTGAAAAATTTCAGTAGTGAGTGAAATATTATGTTTTTTTTCTCTAAGATGCATCTATAGGTGCCAGATAGAAAAGTCCATATTTTTATATTACCTTTAGCTATGACATCTACACCCCTAGATAGAGTTAAGATGAAGTATCTATCAAATTCTAAAGAACAAGTTCTACGAGATAGTGTCAAAGGTGTGGAAACTCCTCTAATTTGGACCATAGTTGAGGATGAGATATATTCTATCCATGGACGTGTTTGGGTTATAGTGGATATAAGTGAGAATTTGATGTGGGAGTTTCATGATTCGTCTTGGGAAATGCTCCCTGGAGTCACCAAGATGTACTGTGACGTGCACCATTAGTACTCATGGTAAGGTACAAAGCATGAGGTATTTTGTTTTGTTACGAGGTCTTCCACCTGTCCTTAGGTTAATTCATAACACCAATAACCAGCTCAGGTTTTACAGTAGTTACCTATTCCGGTGTGGAAATGGGATAATGTCACAATGCATTTTTCGGCTGGTTCACTGAGGTTTCTTCGAGGCAATGATGTTTTTTGGGAATATATTGATTTACTAACAAATGTTTCTCATTTTTTGTCGATCAAAGAGAACATTAGTTTTTATGATCATGGGAGGCTTTATATCCATGAGATTGTATGACATAATGGGTTTCCACGTATGATTGTTTTAGATAGGGATACCTGATTTACATCTTATTTGTAGTGGAGTTTTTAGTGGGTGTTGGGTGCATCAGTGCTTTTGATCATATCATACCACCCTAAAACTAATGTCCAATTAGTGTGTATAATATAAGTTTTAGTGGACATGTTGCATGCATGCATCCCAGATTTTGGGGGTCTCTTGGGAGAGGTCCCCCCCCCTGGTTGAGTTCACCAATAATAATAGTTATCAGAAAAATATAGATGGAACCTTAGAAGGATTAATATGGTAGGAAACACCGATCAACCCTGTGATGGTTAGAGGAATGCAATGAAGATTTACTGGGACCAAATCTCATGTCGGGGACTTCTATGTAGGTCCATTTGGTTCAGAAGCCAATATCTACTGCACAGTATCATCAAAAATATTATTCCAATCACCAAAGACAACCTACAGAGTTAGAGTTCATGGAATTGGGTTTTAATGGCTTTCACTGAGGTTTGGATATAGAAAGATCAGGAGGAAGGGTAAGATCTCACCGTGGTATGTTAGTCCTTTTAAGATTCTAGTGGGATTCAGGTCGGTAGCCTATGAGTTATAGTTACCTCAAAGGTGTCAAGACATGCATGAAGTATTCCACATATGTCAGTTACACCTTTATCTATTGGACCCATCCCACTATTTTCATCCTGAGGAGGATGAGTTTTAGGGTGATTCTTCATTTTTAAGAGAATAAGTTTTATATCATTGATATGGGCACAAAGGTTCATTGAGGAAGCTCAGTTTTTCTATTATGGGTGATATGGAAGAATGGACATTTACTTGATGAGACTTGGGAGAGGGAAGTCGACATACATGCTCAATGGTCAATTTATTTTTCAGAATAATCTTGTGAAACCTTGAGTTGGAAATTTGAGGATGAATTTATTTAAGGGGGGAATATTATAATATCTAAGGTTTTTTTGAGGTACAAATCCTTCGTTTTTTTTGTTAAATGCTGGTTAAACTTTCCTTTTGGGTTATTCCTTAAGTCGGGCCATTGTCATTTTGTTTTTCCTTGGGAAAGAAGAGGTTGGAAGGAGATAGGTTGTTTGTAAGCCAACTACACAACATTAAAAGGGGATACAAACCATGTAAGCCCATTTCAGGATGTTTAATGGTCTAGCTTTGACCATTAATGACATGTGTGGGATTTTCCTTAGGAAGGGATAATTGGGAATTACATTACATGTAAGTAAATTACATGTCATGTAATTTCCAAACAAACGTTTTTAAAATAGAGGCATCAACCTCTCTTTTTACACACATCAGTTTTATCTTATCTTTTGAAGATTAAAACCCATATATCCTAGTTTTTCAGGTCTAGAGCCCATCTGAGCTCTAAATCTTACATTGTCTATCACATTGGAACCACATAATTAGGTACTCATATTCTTTTTATCTATTCATGATTCTTCATAACAATGAATGTGCTATTTGGATTATGGATTATATGCCCTAATTTCTTGTTCATCGTCCATTATTCAAATTTGATCCAAACCAAGATGAATCATGAATTGATATTGGAATATTACTCTACTACCGATCTATGGTAGGTGGTATATACTTTTATTTCATCTTTTCGTATTTTTTAGAGTGATCCATCGTTATGATGACAGTCCAAAATTCTGCCACAACCCCATTTTGAGTGGGTTAGTTGCAGTAGATTTAACCGAATATAGTGAGGATACCCATAGGTTCCATTACAGTGCATTGGAACATATGACCCAAATCAAGGTCACCCATGGGGTGAAAATTTTGTAAATGCCTTTGTTATTCCATGTTAAACCACACAAGGGTTGTGTTCTTGGGCTTTTCTAGCTAGAGGAAGCTCGATTATACTTGAATGGAATATAATAGATTTATTAGGAGTTGTAATGCCTCTATGCCTTGTGTTATCATGTCATGAAATGATTATATTTATTAAATGGGTTATCTGGAATTGTTCAAATGAGTGGGTTTACATGTTGGATGTTTTGAAATTTCATGAATGATATATTGTACAAATGGTGATGAATGGGTGGGTATACACATGAGACATGTTTATGTGAAATGGAATACATGAGTGGGTATACTCATGTGATATAATTGGTGATGTGAGTGGGTATAATCACATGGAATGGAAATGTTTAAATTGTATGAAATTAAGGAATGATTTGATAGATTCCATGGATGACTCTACATGGATCTGGAATTCATTAGTTGATGTGTTTGGTTGATTATGCCTCTTTGGTATTGATTCAATGGGATGCCTTGTGCCTTTCTACCCCTTGGATATAGATTTATTAGTCTCACATAGTACATGTTGGTATACTTTCTCCTAGTAATCCAAACAGTGTCCAGAATGAGATTCCACTAGGATTCCCATGGGACTCGATGTGGATGCCTTAGAATTCTAAAAATTGGTTCTGAACCATCTTGGTCTATTCTTCATTATACAGAAAAGTTGTGGGTTTCCTTGGTGACATCATTATATAGAATGGCCATGGGATAACTAACTACTTATTATGGCAAGGTAGTGGCTTGTTATACACGTTATTATATGGCTAGTTCATGGGTTACATGAGATGGATGAATGACAATGTCGTGTTACTTGTTTACTTCTCTTATAGCTTCATTATTAGGAGATAACACTTGTTGTAGGGATACTTGAGAGGATATTTAGTAATTTTATTGCAGTAAAATTATTCCAGGGGAATTAAAATTTACAGTACTACCTTAAGTAATATTTTTAGCACATTATGTATTGCTTTTTAGTACTGTATAGATATTTTGGTGGGAACTTACTAGGATTTTTATCACATACCCTGTTTGGGCCTCATTGGGGACCCAAACTGATTTTATGGTGGTAGGTTATGGTAATGGAAAGATCCCAAGTATAGGTTGTTGATAATCATTTTAGATTTGGAGAGCATGTGACCAAGCTGAGACTTGCGATGCTACTGGGACTTTCTGGTCATATTGTTCTTTTCGGACACTTTTTTTTTATTTTATTTCCATTCACTACCCTGGATAATTTATAGATACATGTATAATCTGCATCATTGTACATGTGAAATTTTTTGATATAATATGTATTATTGTCTTTCCTTACTTTTCATATATCGACTTATTTATTCGCTTCATCTATTTAATTTTATTTACTTTTGATGTGATATACTCTAATAATGGGCGCATAGTCATCTCAATGACTCACCAATGCCCTCACTGCTATTTGAAAGCCTCTGGAGTTTGGGGAGATGCTTTTAAGGCCATGTAGCCAACTGGGATCAGGGAACTCTTGATTGGAATCTTGGTCTAGGATGTTACAAATATCATTCTAAATTGAAATTATTATAATCATTATGTTCAATAAGAAATTTTATAACTCAAAAAAGGATTTTGAGATAGCCTATCCCTTAGAGTTACCCATAATTTCTATGAATGTTATTTGACCACATATATCATATAGGTAAATATATTAGTTACCTATTTCAGAAACTTATTCATATTCATTTCCTATTATACTATAAATTAATAATAATTATCTTCTTGTAATAAATTATTATAATTTCATTTCAATATCAGGTTTTAATAATATTGATTTTTTTGAACAATGTTCATAAAAATCATTCCAATCCTCCTTATTAACTAAAATATAATGATTTAATAACCATTCATGGTACCAAAATTAATGTTTTATAAGAAATAATAGTTTTATAATTCCATTAAAACTGAGTTCAAGTCACATTTTGGGAGGAATAATGTTGTTATGAACTAGTTTAAGGTTATTTAATAATATCAGTCGATTACAATATAATAATAATTACATTGTGTGTTATCCCTAAAGAACCATTTTAAGATATAAATTTCATATATATATATATATATATATATATTATTTACATATAAAATATAAACTAAAACAATCTTTGAATGTTTTAGTAAAAAAAGGAATGTATTGTTCCATGTTGGTGGTAGTATATACATACACATGGATATTGTTTTCCATTTTCAAAGGGTGAAAGAAATATGAAACATGGTTTATCATTTTATGAAAATATATATGATATATATAGGATATATATTTATTTAATTACAACATTTAAACATCAAGGTTAGGCACTGAATGAAAATGAAACACAATTCTTATTGGAACTTCTAGTCCACACAACACACAACACACAATTAAGTATTTTGTTTTTATTAGTAGAAAAGGGAGAAAGGTGGTTAATTTTTATATAATATTTATAATAAAATACTAATATACCAAATATATTTACTGTTTCATTTTATTATGGTTTAATTAAATTTTTGGATGAATAAGTGTTTCTGAATAAATATAAACTAGGAAAGAGCAACACAAATTTATACGTCACTTATAGTATTATCTGCTTAGAAAAGGGTATAAGGAATTTGAGGGGTAGTATTTACAAAATACTAGAACATACTGATCATATATATGAATTTTCAAGAGATATTTGTGTAGATTTATCCCCAATACATGCAGTTTTTGGTGTGAGGGGAAGTTGGGGAAGAGTGTCCCTTTCAAGAATGTTTGTTACATTTCTGTATTAGTTAAACACTTTTTACCATTTTAGGTTATTTCTGAGGTAACTAGATTTCAATAAAGTTATTTTTCTTTATTTATAAATAATAAATTTTCCCTTATAAAATAATTTGGGCATAATGATTCATGATTTTATATTCAATTTTTTATATTTATTTTCTAAAAGTGTTAAAGAAATAAAATTTAAAACCTAAATGTGGAATGTACTCATATTTGTTAAAAAAAGATATAAACTAAGTTCCAAAATGTAACTTACTAATTTTTAAATTAGAACCTACATTTTTAAACATATAAATTCACTTATAGAATAAATATTTTTTATTGGAAAAATTATTAGATTCCAAATTTATAAATATATAGTAATAATTTTATAAAAGTTATGTTATTTTAAACATGTTATTTTTCACTTTTCTCTAAAAACCATTTTATAAAAATAAAAAAAAATTCATAAGATAATGTTTTTATAATTATTTATAAAATGAATTTAATTTGTTCAAATTTAAATTATAAAAATTGTATATATATATTTTTTAAAAAATCATAATATATTTTTTAAAAAATATTTTTAAAAAATAATTTATTTTTATATTAGCTATAACTATAAAGAGTGTGTCAGTCATAAATATAGAAAAATTGAGAAATATGAAATTTATTTAATTTATTTAAGATGCAAATAATATTTTATCAGATACTTATTCAAACCTTTTTAAATACAACTGGAGGGACCTTTATTTTAAAATGTGGTTATATATATTTATAATATCTTCTCCTATGGATAGCACACATTCGTCAAAAACTATTTTAATAAAAAGAGTTGTTGTATGCTTTTTTTTATTATGTTTTGAGAAATCTATCAAAAATCATAGTTATATAAGGAGTGAAATTTTACTGAAACTCTAGTTATTTCATTCTACCCCCTAAGTATATGTTTTTCCTCAATATTTTCTTACATGGAAGAAACAAAATGATGGTAATTTTCTCTCATCATGTCCTCAGGATCCTGTGTAGCTTCCGAAAAATTATTATTTAGCCGAATTATATGGACTAGAGTGGTGGTATTATTATAGAAATTTTTTTCTCAATGATCCAGGATCTACATTGATTTCTCCACTTATGATATATCATGCTCCAATTTTATGTCTTCTTAGCATATCTCGTCTAAATGGGATAGAATTTAATTTTTCAAAAGTGATACATAAAACACAAAATGTGCTTAGTGTAGGTATTTGTAGAGTGATAAGTGATATGATTTATCCCTATAATGATAAAAACTCTCTATGTGGCTATTATACCTAGGTCATAGATTCCCCTTCTTCCCAAAAATCGTAAAGTGATTTTAAGGGGATATTTGGAGGATCGCCTTAACACCAACAAGAAACAATAGATCTCATCATTTATTATCTATATGTCTCTTTTTTAAAAATTTTACAACATTCATGTTCCACATATTTTTTTTAAACTTCTCTATTATTTCATGAAAAACCTCAATCCTTATTATCTACGTCACCATAACATCATGACAACATTTTGGAGCATCACATCTCTTACAAAAAGATCATAATATGGCTCTAATTGAATACGTGAAAGGAAAATATTTTTATATGATAACTCTACCAAGGGAATGAATTGGTACCAATATCTCTAAAATTCTATTGAACAAGATATAAATATATCATATAGAGTTTGGATTTCCCTCTCAAGATTCCCATTTGTCTAAGGATAATAAGTAATAATGAAACCCAATATTATCTCCAATTCATTCTGAATAAATCTCTAGTACTTGAAGATAAATCTTAGATATTTATAATATATAATTTAGATAGGTAGTCAATGTATCCCTCCCATTTCTCTTATTTATATTAGAGAGAATAATCATATAATAAATATTCATAAGTGGTAATAATATGTGCCAACATTATAAGGTGGCCAACTACAACACTAAGAGATTTATGGCCTTTATATGTCCATGTGGTCATATGAAAAAATATGAGATAACCTTTTTTAATTTATATACTGATATGGACAACAATTTCATCATTCCCTAATAACTTTTTTGTTCATCCTTAACCTTCCGGTATAGCATATATCAAGATGCATATTCTGAAATTTTTCTCTTCATTTTATGCGATTAAATGTTATGTTTTAGGCTTTTATATATCTTCATACTTCTCAGATAAATAGATAAGGATGATCTATTTTAAGATTCTAAAATTCCAATCATTAGTTATGATTTTAATGGGACAGAAATCTTTCTTCAAAATATTATAACTCTATTTTTATCAAGTTGAACTATCAAATATTATATTCTTTTTTTGAAGCTATACATCATCTTTATGATATTTTCTAAACATGAAATGAATTTATCATATACAATTAATTTGTGAATTACAAGATTTATCCCCTACTATTATGTTATCAATATTCATCCTCTACAAATCCACATGTATTTGTAATTTTTGAAATCTTTATCATGGATAGAGTAGCGAGATCTTTCTAACTTAAAGCATCAAACACTTTATTTTCCATCTATGGGAAGCAGTGTATGGAGGATTCCTAATATTTTATCAATCAAACCTATCTCTATAAAAACATATTCATCTCATTAAATGTTAATATATATTTTATTATATTTTGGTCATTATATATATCACACATTTCTCTATAGTGGAAATGCCACCAAAATATTACTACAATGATCACCACATCAAACTGTAAATCATGTGTCCGATAATTTTGTCCATTAGTCTTTCATTAATGGGAGGAAGAAGAAAATACAATACCATTCCCCATGAGGACACATCATTTGAACTTTTTGATTCATCATTTTATATTATAGTCCCTTGCATACTACATGATAATGAATGTTTTAGTGTATTGACCAACCTATTCTTCAGTTCTAGGAAATTTCCTTGACATTCATTCATCCAGAATAACTTTAATATATTTAATGTTAACATAGTTGATTCTACAAGACTATGAAATTACTCAAAAACAATTTATAGTATATAGATGAACCAATAAAACTATATATCTCAACTACTATTGTCGGTCTGAGATATTTCTCAAAAACATCAATATTTTAAAGATCTAATAAAATCACCTTCCTTGGGATAATATGACCCTTCAATTTTACATTATGTATAAAAATCATAACACTTTATTAACATGGAATTTATTTTATACTTAGATAAGGTGTTCCTCCCAATATGAAATGATCCTTGTTCTATTTATTTCTCTTAAAATTAATTTGAATATTGTCTATAAATACAACTACAAAATGATCCTCATATTCTATAAAAAATATATTCATCAGAATAATGAATATAGATATGTAATTAGTATATATAAATGAAATAGTTATATAGTAATAGTATCCCAAACTCATTTTTAAGGATGAATTTGAGATATCTACCCTTTTAACCCATAACTAATGATATCCAAATCAAAGGTAAATATATGTAATGTGTTGACATCCACTAATAACATTAAAAAAGATACTAATATGGTGTAGATGATAATATTTCACAGTCATGATTTAGTTAATATCAGGATTATCAATGCAGACGTTCAGTGTTCAGTCCTTATATTTGAAAAAGGACTAGTCCACCCCTAGGTGATGCACATCGGTCGATAAAATTTTCCCAATATTTTTCATTAACAACTTTTCTAGTATCTCTAATTCAATTGGATCCATTATACATAAAATCAACGAGATTGGAATATATCAAGGTATGAGTTCTATTTAAGAAACAACCTCATGCACTGGGGGAAGACCATACCGTTTATCTTGTAATACATGAGTACATTCCTGTAGGATATGCATCTTATCATTACTTACTTCCTCTCTTATCATTTGAGTAAGAAATATCTCATTATTATTTACCAAATATAATATTTTTTCATTTACATACAATGGGATATAATATTTATGATGTTACACGAGAATTTGATTATCATGGATATTAAATGAGATCTCCTTCTACTAAAAATTTAAATCATCTCTATACATTGATATCCAATACAAAACTAATATAATGAAAAATTCTACCAAAGGAAGAATAGGTAGATCTGAGTTAAGTATACACCCAAAAATCTCAAGTAGAGAAGATTTATATTTATTAGATACAATCATTATACAAATAAATAATTTCATTGATATATTATTATCCATCACTTGAGGTGGTGATTCCACATTACCATAAAACATGTGTGATGTGAATGAATGTGACAAACTAAAATAAAATAAGGTATATGTTGATCAAGAATATAGAGTAATTAAACCTTTCATAACTTTTTACTATGATCTACCTTGATTTTAGTGATCATAAATTCCCTTTGTTATTCCCTTTTTTGGGAGGGCTATGTGGATTATTTTTTCCATTTTCTTGTGGGTTAGTGAATTGAATCATTTTGTGAAACACCATTCAAATCAATCACTATAGTGAGTGTATATCATTAGTTATGAAGTTCATATCATTTATTGTGTTAATCAGACTCTTAGCATTAGATTTTATATTGTGGTTTTTTTGGCCTACTATACCACACAATAAATACTTCCATGATAAATTACAGAAAATTACCTATTTCCTTCCAACCAGACTTTTTGAAAACTAGATGTTTAAATTTCTTTTCCATAGTTGAGTAACTATATGGGTTCAGATGGTATTATACATTCATTTTCTCTCCTCAAAAATATTATGATACCTGTAATTATATATCTACCATTAACACACATAGAACAATCTTATACATATTTCTCAATGTCTCTTATATAAAATCCTTAATTCTATGTTTCAATCCACTTAAGAAATAATAAATTTTCTTTTCTTGATCAAAGATAAATCCCTAGGTTTATCTAATAAGCCTCATGAAATTTTCTTTGTATGTCTAAATGGATTAATCACCCTTTTTTGAAATCTATGAATTGTCTCTCTATATCCATCCAATGAGTTATATGAAAATATCTACTAATAAAAAAAATTGTAAACTCTTCCAATTACATGGAGCCTAAATACTCTTTTTAACTATAGTTTTTAATTAGATACCACATTTCCCACCCCCAACATCAATATTGTAAACATCCAAAAAAAATTATCTTGTTTTGAGTATTAGAGAATGTAAATTTTCATTTCAATGTCATTGATAAATATCTCTATGATATGTGGATATTAAGATCCAATAAAGGAGGATGTATAATATATCATGAAAGACTCTATTGTAATATAGTGAAAAATTATTTTCATATGTTAATATTAATTGTTTCTAGATTAATAAATAATAAATTTTAGTAATATATTAGGGAGGATAAATTGTTAGTGTCTTTGAGGACCAGTTACACAATATTCTTATTACATGAAATATATTCAACATCTCCCATAAATATAATAAAATTTATTATTATTCAATTAAAAAACTTACTAAAATATTTCATTATATCCTCAGTAAAAGAAACATAATAAAGGGTAACCTTAGATGACTAGTAATGGTAAACATGGAAGATATCAATTGATGATCATATGAAATCATAAGTTAAGTGTAAGGGTTTGAGAATATAAATATATCATACAATATTCAATCCCCATCTAACATGTATTTTATACCTGAGTCATGTAATAAAACATTTTAATTTCAAACGACATAAAGCATAAGAGTAATAAATCACCATAAGTCAATCATGAACTATAGGTTCATGTGATAAAACTATGGTACCGTAATCATTATAAAAACCATTACGTATGTAATGGTTAATAATTGAGACCATAAAATCATAACTATTTAGGAGTCAAAACATGTTTCAAACTACATTAAATATTTAGAATTATAACCTATTTCCAACAATGGATCAATCACATCGACCTATTTCAGAAAGGGGAATAAGAACATCATATTGTTTCCCATCAACATCTCATGAGATATATAACATTTACTAATTGATTAAATGGAGATATACTTCACAACCATCACATAATCCATAAATATTCATGAAAAAGGATTATAATGAATTCATCATATCATTAAACATGGAAAAGAAGTATCTATCATAAAAATTTTAAAATGGAATAACTCATGTAATGAAATAGGTTTCATAAAAATTACATCTATTTATCATAGCATAACTGGTAGAAAAGGAATAAGATTTATAAATATGTTTTTATCATTAGAAAAAACATAAACCATCCAAATAAATAATAAGTATGGTATCATTGGATCAGATCCCCAGTAGAACTGAAGAAACTCTTAAGGTTTTTCTTTATTGATGAAGAGAAATTACATAAAATATCATTTAAAAAATCTTGAAAAAAATATGAATTTCATTTTAAATCACTAATTTAAAATAAATAAAATTTAAAAAAATAATAGGAAACATTTTTTGTAAATAAATATTAAATCATATACTGTATGATTCATTTATATTAGTTTTCATGATGAAATAAAAACATTTTTCATTTATTACATGTTATATAAAATAACCCCTTCACATTTTTGATAAAAAGTCAAAACTATCTAATTCATAAAATGTAATCAAGATAAATTTTATATAAATTTTTAAATACTACCTCATAGAAATAAATTTCTTCAAAAATAATTTTAAATTATTATATCTTTATTTCTTTTTCTATAAAACATGAACAAGGGAGACAAAGTGTTTTTTAGAGAAGAGATAAATTAATATGAATTTTCTTTAAAAACATTATTTTAGAATAATGAAAATAAAAATATAGTAAAATGAAAGGTTTTTTTCTTATAAAAATGTAAATATATTATAAGAAAATAAATTAATTTCTTAAGAGATCAATCATAATATTTCATCATTATGAACTTAATTATAAATAATCTAGATAAAAAAATGGATTGTAAGATAAAACATTCACCACATTGGAAAATTTTGAATCACAATCCCCATGAAATAAATTACATTATATGTATATTTATATCTAAGAATTTTTTTCAGAATAATCCAGAAATTAATGTATTGTAATTATATAAACATCTCATATAATAAATGAGTGGCGTATAAGACATAAGTCCCACAAAAATAAAAGTGAGTTGTAAATCCCCTACATTAAATATGTACATCATTTCTACAAATTAAAAAATATATTATTATTAATATAAGTTAATTATACATATATTATAGGGTCATACTCATATTTATCATACCATATACGATTTACTTATGACCTTTTATTTCCCCATTTATTAATAAATCCCTGATAAAATCTTGTTTTGGGTAATAACTACTGCATTTTTCATGTAAATATTTTGTTTGGTGTTTTTTGTACTTTTACATAGATCAAGGATCAATAACATAAAGAATTTTAAAATAATATAAATATCATACATACATTCATTATATATATATTTATATTAATCCACTAATGTTATAGATAGAGAATTAATTACACCATTAGCGGAGATGGTAGGTCATAAAAATGCATTAATGTTGTTTCAATTTTCTTAACTCAGGAAAATAAATAAATATAAATAATATATTACCATTCCATAATTAATTTTATTTTTTATATTTAACATGTTTTCATTAATCCTTTACTTATTAGCTTTTATGTAAATCATAATTAATGATTGAATCACATTGCTTCATGAGGCAGTAGTTTTCCATACATGTGAGTGATGTTATCATATTAAAATGAAATTGAAATTATTAATGTAATGTTGTATTATAATTGTAGTAGTATAATTATGTTATGAGTATCATATATATTATTTATATCCATCATTATATCCTTTCGTGATAGGTAGTGATGGAAACCAAATTACATCAGTTCGCATGGTTGTAGTCCGTCGTACACCCGATCAGAGTTTTCATTTCCCATTAAACTAAATAAGATATGGATATCGATTATACCATAAAAATAATAATAGATCATTATATTTTAGATTCTGGTGTTATTATATTTTAGTATTAGTACATGAATGATGGTGTAAGATTATAATATAAAGCAATGATTTTAGTGAAGACAATTAAATTCAATTAGGAAAAACTCATTTGGATATATTAATAAAGAAACTAGGATTGGTCTCTTTGGAAGAAGAGGTTATCTAGACTGTGTCTAAGGATATTTTGGAGTTGTTTCTCTATGTTTGTTTTGACCCAAATGGATTTTTAGTTGGGAATAAGTTCGGGGAGGAGGTCCCTTTTATTATTGAGGAGTAAAATTTCTATGAATAACCAAAAGTATTTAAAAATGGGATGTCACTGTCAATTAATGTGCCTAAAAATATGTTATTTTAATGAGTGGATGAATTATATGGTCAATCCATATGTCCACGATAAAAAAAGTCTTTTCAATATGTTTTTCCTTAATCTCTAAGTTTACTGAGTTTTATTATATTATTTCTCACAACTATAACTAGACACTTTTAATTTTCCTATGAAATTTATCCTTTGAGAATATAATTAAAACTGTCTTTATTAGAAAATTTAAACCCAATTATTATAAATATTAGAATAATTTTATTAAATAAATATCGTATGTGTCCTTAAAATTATCTTTAACATATGTATATGGAAATCACAAAACCCATTTTGATCCTTAAATATGGTAAATATTTTTAATTATTTTTAATATTAATCATGGAACAAAATAATTTGACATTATTATGTAATATAAATTATAATTATTTCAAAAATGGAATTCATTTTAGAAAATGGAAATCATTGATGTTTCAATATATAATTTAAAATACAGAATTATTTATTATCTAGAAATAAAATTGATGTTATGAATGCTTTAAATGAAATGGGTGTTTTAATTAAATTTGGATTTTTTACTATTCCTAAAATAATTAATCTTTTTATAAAAATACAAATATTCAATCAATGATAATTCTTAAATTTTAGTTAAAAAATTAAATTTATTTTTTCAAATAAATTATCTATACTTGGATAAAATTACAATCATTGTTTGTTATTAAAAACATTTTCTTAATGAAAATATTGTTTATCATACATATATATGCTTTACTAAAAATTAAGTACTGTTCCATAAATGTTTTTTGTTTATATAAAATAATTTTATAACTAGTTAATTATTTTTTTGATAAAATTGTATTTTTGGAACAAATAAATAATTTACTAAAAATTATATACTTTTTTCATCAATATGTTTTTTTATCTAGAACCATTATATTAAATATATTAAAATTAGTAATTTAAATTCATAATGAAAATTATAACCTCTATATTATAATGATCATGTTTGTATAAAAATAATAATCATATATCATTGTCAATTAATACTTAGTGTTTTCTGTAATGAAAACTATCAATGAAATTAAAATTTATTTGACAAAAAAATAAATCATAAATTTTAGGGATGTACAATTATTCACCCTTTAAAATTATTTTCACACAAAAAATACATCACATTGTTAAAAATTTTTGGATGATTGTTTTTCAGTACATCCTTAGGATCCCATGTAGTTTCCTTAGTCTAGTGGTTTCACCATGAACAATTGACCCAGTGATTGGTCATGCTTCATAGCACTTTCTTATTATGATCCAAAATCTCAACCAGTTGTTCCTCATAATAAATATAATTATCCAGTAATATGAACACTAATTTTAGAAATTTTTAAGGATTTGGAGTGTACTTAGTCAAAATAGTAACATGGAACACATCATAGACTTGTGGAATGTCCGATATAAGCTCCCATTGATAAGATACCATCCTGATAAGATTAATAATTTTAAAGGGAACCATATACATAGCCTTATATTTAATATATTATTAAATCTATTTACCTTATTCAATGGGGTAATTTTATGAAACACCTTGTCATAAACAAAAAAATTTAAATATCACAATTGATTGTCAACATAACTTTTCTTCTGACATTTTGATTTCTATATGACTTGCTAATGTCACTAACCTTATCCACAATTTCCTCAACTATATCAAGTAACAAAATAATTATTTCACAAAATTCATCCTAGTACATTGGTGTTTTAAACATATTTCCATATAGTTCTTCATTAGGAGTTATCCAAATGATCGAGAGGAAGCTATTGATGAATGAAAACTCTACCAAAGGAACATGTTTTTACCAACCACCTTCAAAATTCATAAAAAAACCAAAACATATCCTTTAGTATTTTAATTATTCACTAATACTGACCATCTATCTAATGATGATACATAGTGTGGAAACAGAACTCCATATCTAGAGCTTACTAAATATTTTTGAATAATTTTGAGGTAGACATTAGGTCTTCATAAAAAATAATATAATAAGTTACATTATCTAACATTAACTCTTCCTTAATTTTTATCATGGAAATGTAATCTATAGGGACATCATCTCTTATAACTATTAAGTGTGAAGCGTTCGTTAGGTGATAAAATATAACCCATATAGAATTATTTCCATTAGATGTTTTGAGATGTCCATGGACGAAATCCAAGGTGGTTTTTCCCATTTCCATTTTGGAATGGGTAATGGTAGTACTATCCTCTTATACTATTGTTTCCTAGAAAAAACAATATTTCATATTAATTGTTGTGATACTTACTCAAAATTATCCCTCTTAATGTTTTCCCTCTACAAATAATCTCCCACATAGGTTAGTGGTAGGTATTATACAATTGTCATCCTTCAGTTGTGGGTGCATACCTCACAAACTTGCTGAATATTATTTGTGTTTATGTATCATGTGGGTTATATTTTTCCAAAATGATATTAATATAATTTAAATAACTCCCAAAAGTTTTAATAGACCATAATTACCTCAACATTGATGAATATTTATACACTAATGGGTTTCAATACCATTAATCTTATGTCTATAATATGTAAATACATTTATCCACATATAAAATTTTCCCTAAATCATAAAAAAATCCAAAAGGTTATATTTCAAAAAATGATTCCAAAAAATATCGTTAATATTTATTTAATCCTATCACATAAAACCTCAAAAGTTTTTTCTTAGACATTGAACAAATGATAAACATTAATCTCATAAACCCACTATAGTATCCATATTTATTTAGTAAAGCATACATGTATTCATATATGCTTCCAAAAAATAATCCATCATATATTTGTTAAAGAATATAATATCATTGTGAAATAAATTAACATATAAATATTGATTTTATATTTTCATAGATAAAATATCAATTCTGATTTAATTATCCCAAAATCCCTATGGTGGGTGATAATTAATACTCATAATCACATAAAATCTCAAAAAAGGATGAACAATAATATTTTCATAGGGCTCATTCATACAAACTCAAATATGAAATTCCCAACTCTAGAGAGAAGGATTAGTATTCCCTAAATATCATGATTCACTTATGTCATGACCCGACTAAATAGGTCTTGATCTGCAACTACCCCAACCTCACATCCATATTCTAGGAGGTGGAGACAAGCACTGAAAGCCATATCTTTTAAGGAAGGCTATTACAAAGTGTCTGTGTCCACACACACCCAACCACTTCTACACTAAAGTGTAGAGGAATTAAAGTAAAAAGATTGAATATCTAAATTATGGACATGAACGTCAAAATCCTCTTGGGATAATAAGATAATGATAGTGTAAACTGAAATGTAAAGGAAACAAACACACACCCAAAAAAAAGATGTCACTACCTAAAAAATGGGAAAAGTAAGATGTTAAGTAAACCTAATTCATGTTCTCCTTTCTCTGACCACCGTATGTGGTGCAATCCTCTAGGTATCACTATTCTCCTCTATAGTAGCCACAAACCTGTCCATCATCGATATAAGACATGAATCATGTGGGAAAATCCCATTATAGGGGTGAGTATATTTTTACCTAATAAAACCACCCAAACTCTAAATATATAGTAGTAAGAGATACTATAGGAATATAAAGACAATAAAAATCCCAAACCAATTCAAGAGAGTATTAATTTAATAACAGGGATATATATATATATATATATATATATATATATATTCTCAATCTAATGAAACACAAATTTGAGAGAAGGAGAGTTCTATCTCTCAACCATTACAAATAAAAAAGTACAATCAATTCCAATATTACTTCAATGATGCTCAGTATCTCATGCAAAGTGTTATCCATGTCATGAAAAAACATGATACTATACCACAATGTCAAGGGGTATTAATCCATAGGTAGAGGTAATGTGACGTCGTACAAAAAGAGGATTCCACTAAGGTAAATGATAGATAACCCATGCCCATCCTAGCTAGAGAGTGAAACTCTAATGGTCAGTTGAGGACCCATGCTACGCCTGATTAGAAAATTCTACTCTAGTAGTGGAGGACCCATTCACTGAAATAATAGGAGGGTTCCACTTGAATAGAAGATAGGGAAACTTGGCCTAGGCTAGTGGGAGGGTTCCCCTCTAGTAGTCGAGGACTCATGCATTGATAGTGTGGTAGAGTTACACTCAGTAGATAATTAAAAGACAGATGTCGTTCCCTTCATAATGGATCCACTATGTACATATGTTGAGGTCCCAGTCCCAACCCAGCTTGCATGTGCCACTCTAAAGACCTTAGTGATCCTACATAATCACTATCATCATTTACCATCCCCTAAAGAATCATCCCACTTGAAACATCTCTCATCGTATCTCAAAGGACACTATGGAAGCCATTGACATGTTCTATATTGAAACATACTGAGGATAAGCTACTCATGAATCAATATATGGGTCCAAAAAATAGTTATAATAGAGGTTAACATGTCTTCAAAATGGATGAATGGGTACAAGGAGTGGAATTGGAACCACATGACATGTGGTTCCCTCCATTTTATGGACTTGTCTCTACCGGTACACGGTTCCCATCCCATGTTTTACTACACATCGTGTTCAAGCTAATCGAGGTCCTACCCATGATCTATGTGAGTGTCCATATAAATCTTCCCATGTTAGTGTAGAATGGATGAGAACATATTTATGGACATTTCTGTGACCATGTAATCCCATAGTACATGACATGTTACTAGCACAAGGGTCATTCGGGGTGTGGGGGTCCCAAATGGAGAGTGATAACATTATGACATGAAAACCTAGCAATCGTAGCAAAGGGATCACATGTCCTGTGTTATTAAGAACTCCATGGAATGTAGTTTGGATTTATATAGAGTCATATATCATCTCATGGGAATTTTATATTTGGATCCTACTATATGTATCTTTCCTCCATTTATAATAAATCAGTGGATCTTATCTCTCTTCATAGTTTCTAGCCATATACTGTCCAAAAATTGAACTTTAGTTGCCTCTCCTGAACCCCGTAAAAACCCACATGTATCATGTGGCACACCACCTATGGTCTATATTATAGAATATAAATTCAATCACCTAAAACCTATAAAACATCTATATTTATCCCTTATTTTATTCTCTATTTTTCTCGTGCAATTACCCCATACATCCAAGGTTCTGATAGGGATTGGTACCACCAAAAAACCACAATTCATGGTCCCATATCCAAATAAAAAATATCATGAAGAATAAAAGGATAAAATGAACCAAAAACAAAGGTTAACTATCATTTTCCAGGAATTATTGGCCAAAAAACAAATGATGGGATATCCTGGTTGAGAAACAATTGAATAAACCAATAAAAACAGTACATAAGAGCATGCAATGGCCCAATTGAAACACAAATAAAAGAATATGTTTATTTATACTCTATTAATTTTAATCAATAGGGACAGTAACTATGAATTAAAGATTCCTACCTTGGATGGAAATTTCATCACCAAATGAAACACTCTCCCACAAATAAGAAGATCCATTGCGTTCACTACACATTTACCGACTTGGATCTAGAGTCTCATCCTAGCATGATTTTGATTCTCCAATATATGAGAGGAATAATAGATCATAATGATCCCATGGTTATGTCGATAAACCCGATGAACCTTCCATAACCTTGTATTAACAGGAAAATATCATCAAATTAATTAAATAAAAGAAATAAATTTAATTATTTATTTAACTCAACACACCATCACACATATACTTTTATCTGAATGCCCCACACCAGCTAATTTTAAGAAGCACTTAGGGTAAACAACATGTTTCAAACTCAACCATGGTCATAGATTTAATATCCAATTTTTTTTAGATTTATACCATTTTATTACTAAAATTTCATTTATGTATGGTAAAATATATTTAATATTTTTATAAAATTAATTCCAAACACACTGGGCCTTAGAATCACAAAACATCTTAGCATCTACCTCTAAAAATATATATAAAAATATTCTAATGTTTTGAAAGGAAAAAATGGGGACTTTATATTATCCCTTATATCAATATTTACATCCCTAAAAAGTAAAAATACACAAAAATATCAAGATATTGAACATTCATCTTTCTCTTCATCTCCTATGAGATCCATGGCATGCTCATTTTCTTCCACAACACACGAACAAAAGGAACGACCTATCCACACATGGTCCTCTATTAATGATCCTAAATCACCACTATATTCTCTGAAAAATAGTATGCATCTTCAATGTCCATATCACCTATACTAATAATGTGCATGGGTTCATGAACATATCTCCTCAGATGTGACACGTGGAAGACGACGCATAACCACTCCAATGGTGGGGGTACGGTGAGGCGGTAAGCAACCTTTCCAACCCTATGTAATATCTTGAATGAACTAATTGACCACATGTAAATCATTCCTTCTAGAAAAAAAAATCATTATTATCATCATCATTGGAGTCTATTAGTAAAAATCGCTATCCCTTATCAAAATCTAAGGTCATATTTCATTGATTTACATAAGGTTTCTTCCTACTCTAAGTTGTCCTCATACGCTCATGGATGACTTGGACCTTCTTTGTCATCACCATCACCACCCACAAGAGATTCATCAAAGATAATTTTCTAGAAAAAGGGTGGCCTCCACGGTCTCTAGTACATGGCCTAAAAAATATCCATGATGATATTGTAGTGGAAGATATTGTTTTACACAAAATCTTCCAAGGGAAAGTTATCCTCCTCACTCCATCCACAGTATAAATTGAAATACCTATGCATATCATCCATCACCTGGATAGTGTGCTTGGTCATCCCAGTGGTTACGGGATAAAGACTCTAATCATTCTCATATGAGTCCCAAATGAATTATACATTCCTCTACAAAACTGAGAAATAACCCAAACATCATAGTCAAAGATAATAATCGAGGTGACCACGTGAAAGAAGCCAATCTCTTGTAAGTACATATGCACCAAACTACCCCTCGACCCCTACTCTATAATAACAAGGATGTGCACCAACCTTCTTATTAAGTCAAATATCACCCATATGGAATCATTTACCTTCTCTATCCATAGAACCCATATAAAAAATCCATGTATATTTTTTCCCATTTATACTATAGTATCTTAAGGGGTTATAAAAATCATGCTAGAACCTAGTTCTCAGCCTTCAGTTGTGGATAGGTGAGGCACCATGAAACAAGTTCAGTCACAATCAGTCTCATTTAATCCCAAAAAACTGTCACTAAAGGTTTCTATACATTTTCCCCACACCAGGACGTAAAACCGAATGGGAGGTGTGAAATAGTGTCATCACATCCTCCAACATCATGACTAAAACTATCATTCATCCCTTCAAAATGATGATGTGATTACCTCCTTCCGATATTCCATATGGTGAATCTAAAAAGGTGATATGGTCATGAAGACCTCATCTTTGATTTGTCCCAACATTGAATCTATCAAATGATAGATAATAAGAGTTGTCAGCATCATCAATTGAAGAAATGTTTCACCCTCCTGCTCAACAAGGGTGTGCTCAATGGACGCCAAGTGCTTTGAAACCTCCTACACCAATAAGACTGGGAAATCCTACTCCACTACTACATTTCACTTTCATAAAGTATAGACTAACCCTAATTCATAGATTTTTATGAACTCCAACCAGTGTCACCATCTTGGGTTTAAGTCTCTATGCATGAAGACACACATGCGACTTTGAAGATCTGAGTAAACTAAAATGCACTCTCCTAGAAGTTATTTCCACTACATAATTAGTGTGAAAACTTCAACAACCATCTCTAGGTCATGAATTGTGTTGTTCTTCTCCTAGCATCTCACTTTCATCGAATCATATGAAATAACTACCTTCCATTGCAACAACATGAAACCGATATGAACTCCTAAGGAATCAAAATACACTACGTACTCCACACCCTCCTTTAGTAGTTTCCACATGAATGGACTCATAATCCCTATAACTAACTCCTCAAAGGCCCTATTTCACTTATTAGTCTTGATAAATATCTTCCCATTCTTCATCTAGATGGTCAAGGGAGCTGAATTCCTGGAGAAGTTGTCCAAAAAAATATGGTAGTACCCCAAGAAAATCTCCAGACCTATGACACGTTATTGGGTGGTACCCATGTAAGAAATATATCAATATTTTATGGGTCCATAGATGAACCATGTTTAGAAATGATATTCTATTAGAATTGAACCTCATTAATTCCAAAATGGAACATCTAAAAATTACAATAAAGATAGTGCTCTTAAAAAAATCTAGGACCAACCTCAAGTGATCTTCATGCTTCTCCTCTAATGCAGAGTATTTGAGTACATAATCAAGGATAAAAAATGAAATGGTCCCAATACTGTTGGAAGATCCCATTCATAAAATATATAAACACAGAAAAAGAATTCACCACACCATAGGGAATCTCTAGGATCTGATATTGTCTATAGAAATATTGGAAATATATATTCCAAAAATTATCCTCACAAACTCCAAACTTGTGGTTGTTAGACCATAGATAGATCGTCAATAACCGTTCCACACTTCACAACTAGTAAAGGAGGTCTCAATACTCAACAATAGGTAGTTTTTGTTTTTCATGGCCAAGTTTAGGTGAATATAACCCATTAAAAGACATCAAATAATGCTCTCATTATTCACGAAAACACTGGTATTGTCTAGGGTGACACACTGGGCATGATGAAACCCTTCCCTCGAAGGATCTCCAACAAAAATCATTAGCTCATGGATCTTGGTAGGGGCCATATGATATGCTTTAGAAGATATTTGAATGGTCCTGGGATGTGAGTCAATACAAAACTCCATGTCTCACCTCGGTGGAAGTCCTAGAACATCATCAGGGATGACATGCATAAGATCCTCCATGACTGAAGGAATCCATATGCCTGAAGAACATGCTTCACCAAGGGATAAAAAATCTAAGTGATGGGTGATGGGATGCATACCCTTTATCAGAAAAACAACTAATCCCACATAGAGAAATCTCTCACCCACAAAGGAGAATCTTATCCCACCAGTGAGAATGAATTAGAATCATCTTCAGTGATAGTAAATCCAGCCTTGGACCATGGAAACAATTCATACCCAAGAAGAAACCATATGGTTCCATCATGTTTATAAAATGGTCCCAAATGATCCATTCTTTGCGAGTTGATAGATTGAACTACCAGCTGATAATATATATAGAAGATGTGTTCCTTATAGAAACCTCAAGATAATGAAAATGGGCTTGCACCTCAATTGGGAGCTCCAAATCTCACACCAAGAGTAAGTAGAAGAAGTGGTGAATCTCACTTTTGTAAAATAATACTGAGGAATGAGTAGAATAAAAATATAACATATATCTTATCATCTTGTGTATCATTTGGTCATATTGCCCTATAGCCATTAGCTATTAATGAATTCGACTTCCAGATCCTTGAGCCTGACATGGGTCACATATTTGTGACGGTTCAATGATCTCATAGTGTCATTCAACACCCATAATTATTCCTAATAAGTCCCCATATACTCCACTGTCATCTTCGCCTCCCAGGGGGCCACCATACCCTCTCTTAGAAGATTTCTGATCACAATACTGCCTCTATCATGGTGGTCCTTCCACTATCTCTCTATTCTCAGCAGCACATCAGGTTGGGAAGTCACATTCCATCTGACCTCTACCATCAATAGAATAACACTCTCCCTATCTTGGTTTCTCTGGTCCTCTATGCTTCCCTTGACCACAATCCTGATCCTGATCTTAGGTAGAGTTCATACATTGAGATCATGTCGACTAGAACTTTCTAGATATTGTTGGAAACTAAATTCTATAATTCCCAGTGTCAGCTCGATGTTCTTGGTGTTCATCTAAATAGAATAAATTTTCCACCATATCCCTCTCCAACACCCCATCATAGGTGGGAATGAACATTGGTACCATAGTATCAGGAATATCTCAATAGAGTCCCTTCCCAAACATCCATGATCAGAAGTAGAAATCTTAGATCATGTAAATGGTATAATGGGTGAGGTCATTGAATCTCACAGTGTACTCATCCACTATCATTCCTTGTAGATAAAACTGCATATGATCCTTAATCCAAACCGAGTGAAAAAAATGGGTAGTACTTTTCATAGAACAGATTTTGGTGGGTGTTTTGTGAGTGTGTCAACTCATCATGCATCTTGGTAATATGACTCCACTACTACCTAAGTGCTCTATGGAAAAGGGTAGTTCCCAACACAACCACATAATCTGTCAGTGTCTAGATAATAAAGAGACCATACAACACCGAATCTCACTAAACCTCTTCTACCTAGAGATCCATCCCATCATGGAGCCTCAGTGGCCTATGGTGTTAGACCTTGTATAGTGTTTTAGGGCTGTGTGCATCCTCATCTTACCATAGTGGTAGGATCTACTACTCAAAAGGTGGGGGTGATGCTAACAATAGACCTAGATGAATTATCTTATAATATGGACCTTGAACTAAGGAATCATCACTAATTATATCCTCATCATGAACCGTAACTGGTAATTTGGTCAGCTGTCATTGTGGAGGTATCTTGAGAATTTAACCTTGATGTACCACAATCAGATGAGAATATATATAAAATAGAGAGATTACTCAAGAAGTATGATTAAATACTCAATCCTATATGATACAAGTAACATTGATACCTAAAACCAATTCCTTGGTATGTTGAGTCGACAAGAAATTATCCAAGGTCCTAGGGAATGGATATGTTATCCACTTCACCAACAATGTGTCCCTATCCTGGGAACTACACTTGGGTCACATTGATTTTTTTCACTATGTCTCAACTAAATCCTCATATAGATAATACTCCAAAAACCATCCCAAGGATCAATTTAACTATGATATGAGTCTATCACGACCTGACCCAAAGGGGATCGATCCATAATTACCCCAATCCCACCTCCATTGCCTAGGGACTCGCAATAAGTAGTGAATGGAATATCTATTATGAGAGACATTTTCCTAATGTACATGTACAAAACACCCGACCATATCAATGTAAAATTGGAGAGGAATAATAATAAACCGATGCAATATCTAATTAATATTCATTCGTGTCAATAACATCTAAGGTGTACATATGTATTAAAGTATAAATAAAAAATTAAAGGGGAAAAAATACATGCCCAACAAAGAAAATTTCCCAACCTAAGGAAACAATGGAAGAAAAATTTTGGGATATACTAACTCTTATTCTCCAAGTACATAACACTATATGTGATCCAATACACTAGGTAACCCGATTATCCTCTATAGTCACCACCAACTTGTCTGTCATCATTATATGAAATGACACATGTATGAAAATCCCATGTTGCGGTGACTATATACATATCCTTTAGTATTCAGAAAAAGCTAAAGGGGAATTGTTAAAGATGTGATTTAAATATATAGATAGTATACAACTCAACCCAAAGTAATAGAGTAAAAATCCAAAAACGCTATGATATATATATATATATATATAAAATATACTCTCAATCCAAGGAAACCCAAATGAGAGATAAGTGGATCTCTATATCAGAACCTTCTCATAAAAAGAGTATCATTTATTCTAGGTGTATATCATATATGCCCAACATATCATGTGAAGTTTCATCTAAGTCCTTCCAGACCATGCTATTATGTCCCACAATTGATGGTTCGTATTATCTTGTTAGAAGAGATGTTCCCTAATAAAATAAGAGGGTGCTACTCAAGGAAATGATAAAGGATACATGCCCATCCCAACTACAGTGTTCCACTATAATAGTCAGTAGAGGACCAATCCCAATCTAAGATGGAGGGTTCCACTCTAGTAGTCAAGAACACATGCCTTATTTAACATGAGGGTTCCACTTAGAGAGAAGACAAATGCCACATTCGCTTCCCAAGATGAGATTTCCACTCTTATAGTTGAGTACCCATGCCCTATTACCATAGTATAGGTCCACACGGTGGGTAGTTAGAAGAATCATACCCTAACCATGTATGAGGGTTCCAATATAATAATAGAAATATGACCCATGCCCAACCCCATAGGAGTGTACTCTGTAAATACGTAGAGGACCTAGGCCTATCCCAATGGGATGGTGCCACTCTTATGATAGGGATAGTACATATTCTGATCCCAGCAAGAGGGTTCCAATCTAAATCCCATGGTGATTCTTCTTGATCACTACCATCAAAGAGAATTTTCTAAAGAAATGTCCCAATCAGAACATCTTTCTTTGTATCTTAAAGGCTATTGTGGAGGCTCTGATCATGATTAATGTGGAAAAATATTTTGGATATACTACTCATGTTCCAAAATCAGAGTCCAAGAGAAGGAGATAAAATATGTTGAAAATTATTCAAAAGGTAAGAAGGGGCCCACAATGTGTAATGTAGACCACATGACATGTGGTCCCACCATATCGCCTACTCATGTCCCTACTGGTACACGGATCTGTGCCCATGTAGCCCTACATGGCATGTTGGAGGACTACACGACGTGTTTGAGAAACACGAGGTTCTTCCCATGTTCCCAAGACATGTCTGTGTAAAGTTTCCACTATCTGTGTACTTCGGAACACAACGTGTGCCAGTCTATTACTATGCCCATGTATTCTTGGAGTTCACATTATGTTTCCAGTATATGATGGCATATCATGTTGGGGTCCCACATGACATGTGCTACTTTTATTTCCTGAATCCTTAGATGTTCTACTCATGGGGTCACATAAATTGAATTCATCTAAACTACATAGTGTGTAGTAAGGAATTACATAGAAACATTGATATTCTATTTGGAATTTTAGATTTGTCTCCTACACTATGGATCTCTGCTTGAGCCACCCAAAATTTGTGGATCATGCCTCTTTTCATTGTATCCAGCCATGTGATGGTTAGAAATTAAATTTTTGTTACCTCTATTGAATTCCATATGAACCCACATGTATCCAATTTCGTACCTCTTCTAGTATAGATTTTGTATCACCAAATTGATCACCCTAAAATCATCTAATTTCATCCATGGGTTGATGATTCATTCATCACACATGATTTCTTTGAGAATTTAAGGGTCCGATTAGGCTCGAGACCACCCAAAAACATTGAGCCACAACCTCATATCTTAAGGAAAAAGAACACGAAAAACTGAAGGGGGAAAAGAAAAAAAATATAATCAGTCATTGGACAAAAATTCTTATACAATGAACACAAATGGGTATATCCAACCTGAAAAATAGTTGAATAAACCAATATATCAGGTACACATGAACATTTAATGGGTCAATTCGAATGTAGATCAATGATTCATTTGGATTATACTCTATTAATTTCATCAACATGGTAATAACCCATGAATTTATGATCTTTAACTAGTTTGGATCATTAGTCATCAAATTACATGGTCACTAATAAAGAAGAGGAATAATTGCATTCACTATGCATCGATCTACTTATATCTAGAGTCTCGTCATCAACTATTTTTGATTCACCAATAGAGGGGTGAAGAATGACTCTCACCGATCTTATGGTTATGTGGCTAGACCTAGAGATACTTCCATTATCATATATTAATAGGAAAATATGTTTTGGATGATTAAATTAAATAAGTAAATTTAAATATTAATTTAATTCAACATACCCTCCTAGAAAATATTTTATCTCAACACCCCACATTGAATTATTTTAGGTCACACCTAGTGTAGAAGTTGTATTCTTGACTCAATAGTTATCTCATATATCAGATATGAGATTCTATTAAATTTTATCCCCTTTTATTTATGATATTGAACATTCTTAATATGAAATATTTTTAATATTTTTAAAAAATTTAATTTTGGAACACTGGTCCTGGTAATCTCTTGTTGTCTCAGTTCTAAAAATCAAAAATATATCTTGAAATATTCCGAATTATTAAAAGGAAAAAATAGGGTGTCTACAACTTCAACTATTTTGATTTTATATACTTTTCATTTTTACCTTTTTCATCAGGGGTTTTTGTGGATTATTATCCTTATCATCCCCTAGATTAGGGAATGATCCACATAATTCAAAAAATCCTAGAATCTATAGAATTTATGTGTAGTTGGTGCATTTTATAGATATTATTTTCTATTTGGAACTTTACCTAACTTTTTTCCCTCACATTTCAATTTATCTATTTGATTCCGCTCATTTTTTTTATGATAGATAACAAAAATGATTTTTTATTATTATAAACACATGAGAATAGAAAATATCTTTTCTATGGTACTGATAAATTTCTAAAATATACTTGATTAGTCAAACCACTATAATAAGGTGGAAGTATCCTCATGAAGGACTCAATAAAACTTTACCCCCTCATTTTTTAATTTTAATGTTCTCATGATTCAAAGCATGGAATTGTATTTGAACATAGAAATGATATTTACTATTTTAGAAATTATTATTTTTGGTTCCTCATGAGGAAAATCAGTAAATTGTATAATTAATTAAGTATTAATAGTGTTCCTTAAGGTTCCATCCATTGACTGAGACAAAAAATAATAGTTTCATAAATAAAAATCGTATAAGGAAGCCACATAATAAATAAATAAATAACAGTTATAGGATGTTTCAAATCATGAAAATATATTTTCAATATATAAAAACTTAGTTTCAACCTAGATCATTTAGGGTTTTCTATTCAAAGATTTCATAATGTCTCGTAATGAGATTATGAACTAGCAATGCATGTCCTCTAAGAAAGTCAACCCAGGTGTATAGGAAGGCCCATTTTTGTGCACTAGGTGGCGATAAAGTCTGGGTCAATGATCCCTTTATGAAGTAATTACACCAAGGTAAACATTTTTTAAATCCACATCCACTTTTATTATCTATAATGTAATTTAATTTTTTGTAAACCACTCTCTTGATCCATAATCAGATTTACAATACATGTTCTTATACCTTGACTTATCCTTAAACTTATACACAGACAAATCCTTATAAATATCCTTAGTCGTCTAAATAAAATTTTAAAATCCTAATCTCCAATGTTTTACAAAAACATTCATTTGATACTGAATATAATGAACCAATATTATCAAACATAAATATTACATATTT
This sequence comes from Viscum album, assembly GCA_963277665.1. Taxonomy (NCBI): domain Eukaryota; kingdom Viridiplantae; phylum Streptophyta; class Magnoliopsida; order Santalales; family Viscaceae; genus Viscum; species Viscum album. The sequence goes on along the minus strand of OY728139.1, from coordinate 110,369,015 downwards.
TCATATGAATACCAATATATTCCATGAGTAAAATCCCAAGGATCATAAATGTTTAATTTCATTGGAGACTAGTGAAAAAATATTAATATTTCAAGAAAGGTATTTGTCATCTCCCATAAAGGTATTTATATTTAGTAATCATTATAGAAATACCCTTTATAAAGAATTCGTTATAACCTATATAAATGACACATATGAATGAGTGAGATCATATGATCAATAAGGGTGAATATGGAAGATATATAGAAATGATCCTATAAAATCTTAATATCAGAATAAAGGTTTGACGTTCTTAATATAAAATACATTATTAATAACATATTAATAATTTATCATAATATTGAGCTATGGAATAAAAAATTATCATTAAAAAATATATCATCCATAAGAGTGTGAAATAATCATAAATAAATCATGAACCATAACTTCATGTCATATATGCATGGAACCATCATAAGTGTAGAAACCATTTCATATGTTATGGTTAACATCTGAGAACATCAAATACGAATGTATAATTCATCAACACATGCTTCCCATTAGATAATGGATTAGGCATCATCATCTATTTCCTATAGTATACCAATCCCAAGACCTATCCCTAAATTAGATCTACCACATCGACCTATTTCTCATAACATATCATTACCATTGTTTTGTTTCCCATCTTTATCTCTTGAGTTATAACACTTTACCCAATGCATGATAGGGAGATATGTGGACCAAATATCACATAATCAATATATTTTTATTCCAAAAGATCATAAATAATTCATCATATCATTACCCATATAAAATAAGTGGGTATCATAAATATTTCACCACGTAATATCCTGTGGAAATAAATGTGTTTCATTAACAATTCATCAATTCATCGTATCATAAAATGTGGAAATGAAAAAGGTTTCGTAAAAATATTTTCATATTAATAATAAAATTTAACCATCCAAATAAAAAATAACAATTGTACCATGATACCATATATGTAGTAAAATACAGTTTTTATTATTGATTAATATAAATTCAATAAAATAAAATTAAAACATTCTTAATAAATAAAACATTTTCACTTGAAATAAATTATTTAAATTATAAAAATTCCTTAAATATTATGTAAAATTTTATATTTTAAAATAAAAATGAATTAATTTAAAGTCATTTTTAAATAATTTTGTGATAATAATGGTGGAAAATTCTATTCATGTCATACACATTAGAAAATATTCCTTTCATGTTTTCAGTAAAAATTAAAGACTTCCTTGTTCAGAAAACGACAAGATGATTCATTTTAAATTTTTTATTAAATTCCAAGAATTTGTATAAATGAATTCAAACAAGCTTTTTAGAATACTAAATATTTCATTAAAACATTTTTATAAAACATGGAAATATAATTAAAAGAGGTTCCTAACTGAATAGATAAATAAAAAAAGTTTTCCTTAAAAACATTCATTTGGAATATTGATACCATAAAAAGAGTAAAATGAAATAAAAATTCATATTATATATAAAAACCCATAGGATAAGAAAATTAATTAGTTTTTTATAGGTATATTATTATATTTTGTTATTGGAATCTGAATCATAAACAGTCCTGATTAACAATGTGATTATAACATTAAAAATTAACAACATTGGTAATATTTTAATCCCAATCCACCTAAAATAAATGAAAATATATTGTTATTTATATCCCTTTAATTACAATTTTATTAGTAATAAAATAAATTCATGGTATGTATATATAAAAAATTAATAAGTGGAGTTTAAAGCATGTTCTTGCACAGAAATAAAAGTGAGATGGAAATTTATTACCTTAAGCCTTGACTTCATTCATACACATTAAAAAATAATGTATAATAAATATAATTTTATAGTAAATCTATTAAATTAACATAATAATCTCTAACGTACCAAATAAAATTTACTTTTGAACTTTCATTACCCATTTATGAACAATTCCATGTTAAAATTAGCTTTCAGGTAATAACTGCTTCGTTTTTCATGTATGTCCTCGTTTGGTATATTTGGCCATTTTACATTGATCATGGTTCCATAATATATGTAAGTTGTAAAATGATTTAAATATAATATATATTGATTATATATATATTTAGAGTAATCTACTAATTTTTGTGATAGAAAATTAATTACATCATTCAAAGAGATGGTAGGTCGTACATAAGCATAAATGATGCTTCCATTTTCCTGATTCATGAAAAATAAATGAAAGATAAATGAAATATTTAATTTATAAAATCATTTTAATGTAAAATATATTAATTAATTTCATGAAACTTATCTTTATTACCATCTATTTAATGTATATGGGAAGAATGATTCACATCACTTTTCATGGACGTAGTCTTTAGTATGCACAAGCGACATTATTATATTACCATGAAATGAAAATTATTAAGATATATATGATATTAAAATTTTATAAGTATACTTCTATTATAAATATAATATATATATATATATAATTTATATCCATAATTACATCCCTTCTTTATTGGTCGTGATGGAAAATGAATAACATCGATTAGCAAGATGGTAGTCTGACTTACATAAGACTGACAGTTTTGTTTCCCATTAGATGGAAGTAGAGGAGGATATAGGTTATGATATAAATATAATAAAATATAGTTATATTTTTTATATTGTACATATTATATTAAAATTAATAATACATGAATAAATATGATAAAAAATTAATAAATATAACGTGTTTAATGAAGGAAATTACTATTTCTTAGGAAAACCTATTTTTGATATCTTATTAAGGGCCTAATGATTTGTATTTTGGGAAGAAAATAAGCACTATAATATATATAAGGATGTTGGGGGATATTTTGTTAGGGTTTTAATGATAAAAATGGCGTATTATATCTGAATAAGGAAGGGGAGGAGTTCCCCTATTATTATTATTTAGGAGTGACATTTCTTAGAATTCCCAAAAATAATCATTAATGGGAAGTCACCCTCCACACATATGCAACCAAATTTGATAGATAATTAAGTGGAGTAATTATATCATCGTTATAAAAGCTCTACCACACAAGAAAAACATGTTTCAAACATGTTGTTTCTTAAAATCAATGTTTTCCTACTTTCACCATTTTGTTTTTTCACTACGATAACTAGTTTGTTTTTGTTTACCTTAGTAATTTAACCAATAACAATAAAATTAAAAAAAATTATTAGATAATTGGGGTACATATATTATAAACATCAAATATTTTTTTAAATAAAGTTCTTATGTGTGTTAAAAATCAATTTTAACACTTGTGTATATAAATCACAAAACCATGTTTTAACCTTAATCATATTAATTATTTTTTGCTTTATTTTATTAATCTTTGAGATCCAAAAATAATTTTACATTATTATAATTATTTTAAATTGTTATTATTATAAATATAAATACCATTTTATCAAATTCATTTTATTTAATAGTTTGAATTTAATTTAAAATAAAACATGCAAATGTGGTGAAAAAGTTATTCCCCAAAGATAATATTTTCATAAGTACATAACGTTTTAAGGTCAAACTTCAATATGAATTTGATTTCAAGGAATTAATATAGATTAATAATTACATAATTTATGTAATTTTATTTTTAAAACCATAATAATGTAAAATTGGTAGTTTTATTGATTTAATAAAAATGGTTGTTTTTAATACAATCATTACTTTTTACTATCCATCAAAAAATAAATATTTTTAAAAAAAATTAAAAATTTTACTTATTAATATTTTTTTTAATTTAAAAAATGATGTTTATTTTTGAAAATATATTTTCTAAATCTTCAAAAAATTATTTTAATTTTTAGTTTAAACGAATATTTTTTGAGAATTTAGTATTTCTGGAACATATGAAGTGTTTACTAAAAAAATATTATTGTTTTCATAAATATGTTTTATATATATAAATATTTAGAAAAAAATTTTAAATTTTTTTTATTCTAATTAACAAAAAAAATTATTGGTGGGTTATAATGATCATGTGTAAATAATAATATTAATAACATATCAGAGTTCATTAACACTCAGAACTGTATATAACATGAGATATCGAATAAATTTAATTAATTAAAAAACAATACCAGAAATTATATAGGTGTTACAACAAATATTATCTATAGTGTTTTCTAGAGATAAATTTAGTTTTTTCTATTATTTATTTCTTCTAATAGTTTAGTGAACATTGTTATAAGGTCTCATACTCCAGCTCCTATTCCTTTGGTCTTTTCATTGGGAAAACAAACATATTGTTCCATTCAAACAATATTAACTCAATTCCTTCTAGGTTCAAAAATTACTATTACTAAAAAAGAGTTAACATGAGAGATAAAAAACTAGCATCATAAGGGTATATCAATATACAAGGAATTAAACTATATCTTTTTTTTACTCTTTTACCTTATCATGTTAGTTTAATATTCTTTTAGTTCAACCTATTTCATTATTGGTTCATATTTCAATTGTATTTTCTCATACATTTTAAACAAACACCTAAATGTAACCAGGAAATTAGTACATGATAATTGTTTATAAAGACCATGTGATCAACAAATCAAAATCCCCTAGGATTGTCAAACTAGTTGTGCAGTTAGGCCACTTTTTCATGCCTCGGGCGATGACCATGTTAATTTCCAATCCTCCCTTTTCAATGTTATTATCCCTATGTACATGTAATTCAATTATTTTATCCATATCTATTATCTATATTTTTCAATTTCAAGTATATATTCTAACTCATGTTTTAAAAAAATATTCTAGTGATCATCCTATAGATATAATCCTCTCTTTGGTTTTCAATATGGTTCTATAAAATAAACACCAAAAAATCTAAACATTTTATCTAAAATAGATGATAGCCAGGAACGTTCTAAATGCATTACTTTAATTTTTTGTCAAAATTTAAAATATTATAATTTTTAAATCATAATTTCTTAATAACTATTAGGTCCAGTGGATTTTGAGACTATATACGTAATATGAATATTTTACAAAAAAACATCTCTATTTCTCGTTAAAGGACCAATAATATACCATGTTAATGATATATCATTAGAAAGACCCATCCCTATAATCCTGGGAATGAAAAAATAAGAAGGTTTTTATCTAAAATTCTCATTAAAAGAGATATATACATATATTATTAATGATCAGTTCTTATGAATAAGTGAAAAAAATTATAATAAGTGAAATATCATAACACCTAGAGTAATAATAATAAACACAGTTGATCTTAAAATTAAATTCCTTAGGAACATAAAGCCAAAAAATGCCAACATAGTATCATAATAGTTATAACATGCCTTATTATAGTTGAATATAAACATTGAATCATGAGACTGTAAGGTTATAATGAATAACATCCTTCAAATATAAAAAAACGTTAGCAAAAGGAATCATTATATTCATGACCCACACCATCAGATCCCATATTTATGAGAAACTAAAATGTAACCATAAATAAAAATACCTTCAGATATAGAATGTTACCCAAGGAATTCGATGGAAATATAGGACCCCACCCATCATTCTTCAACACCTCTGTGTTCCAAATAAGTTTCAATCACTTTTCACAATATAAAGAACCCATGGAAATAAAATGGTTTTAATAAAAACTCCAAATGAAAATAGTTACCTTTTTATAAATAACACATGGATATATAATGGGTTTAATAAAATATAAAAATGGAAACTACTCAAATTACATAGGGGGCCTAAAGAAATAAATTGATTTCTATAAAACATATAAATGGTATAGAATAAAATCATGAATTAAATAATTTTACTCTGAAATCAAGATAACCCAAAATAATCACATAATATAGGAAAATATATTAAAAAACACGGAAAAATAACTCCATTAGAGATAGATAATTTTTCGTAAATGAAAAACAAATCTTGAAATGTTAATTTGGTAATTTTGTTTATATTTATTATTATAAAAGTAATAGTTGTGAGTCATTTTTCAAAAATCCTCCTTTCTTTTTTAAATAAAAAGTTGAAGGTAAAAAATTCATTGAAGTAGATTAGTGTTAATAAAATACTATATGAATTTAAAAAATAGAGTTAATATAATTAAAATTTTCATCGCTTTGATGGAATATGTCCAATTATAAATTTTATATCTTAAAGAATGCTACTTGAGTTTCAAAGTACCCTACTATTACCATTGAATTCATTATAAGTACTTTAAGCTCTTGTATAGTAAATATAAACATAATAAAAACCTATTTTATAAAATTATTAATATAAATTTCCATTTTTACAATTAATTAATAAAAATTATTTTCATGCCTCATAATTTTATAATATCTTTTTAACATTGTGTGTTAATTATCAAACTTATTTTCAACTAGGTTCATAAAATAGGTTTTGAACTTCCTTATTCCCTAAAATATGATCCTTTAAAAACAGTAATGGTAAATAAATTTATAAATTATAAAGTATTATATTGTTATATTTATATTTAATGATTTTTTAGTTTTTTTTAAGGAGAAAAATGGCGATGAACTGATTTTGGGTTATCAGCCAATACCAAGGGATTACTATATAATGATCATTAAATTTTTTTATTATTAATAAAGAACCATATTCATAATATAAAATATTCATTTATATATATATATGTATATAATAATTACAATACAAAAGCAAATATGATCAATGAATTTAGTACTAAAAAAGGGAACACATCGTTCCGTGGAAGCGATACTCCCCACTTATGCATTAATATTTACTTCATTTTTCAATGGGAGGAAGAAAGGAGACAAATGGTTTATCATTTCAGGAACATAAATATGACATTTATATATACTATACATATTTTTTATAAACTAGTATATAAGTTTTATCAAAAAGAAACATGATTTTTTATTGAAGTGGTAGTCGTCAAAACAGATGGTTAACAGTTTCATATTTCATTGTACATAAGGAAGAAAGGCGGTCAATGCATGTGAAATAATTATAATAATATTAAAAGTATTCTTAAGATACTTATTTTTCATTTTAGGGTCATTTAATTTAATTTTGGGAACAAAAAGTTCATGTAAACAAATAGAATGGATGAAGGAGTGGTTATGAGTTTGTACCTCACGTCTTGTATTATCTCCTTTGTAATGCGGGTTAAGACTTTGAGGGATGGTACTTTGAGAAAACGACAAACTCATGAAGGTGTATATGAATGCTGAGAAGATATTTGGGTATATTTTTTTCTTATATTTTTTTATGGTGTTAGGGGATTTGAGGATATTATTTCCCATTTATAAGTTAAAATGGATGGATTTTTTTTGAATTGCCATATCTTTTCAATAATGGGATGACAATGTTAAAGAAATTGGATAATTTTTTGTCAATAAGAGATATGGGAAAGGATATGGTTTATAAAAGTTTAAACCACCAATTCAAATGCATGGTTTAAACATGTTTGTGGTCTATCCTACCTGGTTAAACATTTTTTATACTTTTTTTATTATAGAGGTATTGAGATTTACCCAAAGTTATTTATTCATTATTATTGAAAATAAATTTTTCCTTTTTACATAATTAAGACCTAGAGATTACCGATTTCACTTCCATTTTATTAAATTAAATTTAGAAAGGCTAAAAAATATAATTTTCACATATTCAATGTATAATTTTTTAAAGAAATGTTTCAAAAAATATAACCCGAGGTCAAACATTTCCAATACAATTATGAATATTATGATTATTTATTAAAAAAATATAAAGATACCAATAAAATTCATTTTTGGTATTATAAAATGGTTTCATGTGTTTCAAATTCATTAGAGTATACTAATAATGTCATAAATTCATATTATTTGAAAAAATGGTATTTTTTAGAGTTTACCTAGAAATAATTATTTTTAGAAAAATACAATAATTTAATTCAAGGTTATGTTTATTATCATAAGTAAAAAATGAAATGAATTTTTCCAAATTAAAATTATAAAATTTATAAATTTATTTATAAGATCAAATAAGACTATATTGTGAAATTATTTTCTAGAAAATCATATATAAATGTAAGTAAATTATTGATATAATATTAGTGTTATTCTTAAATATATCAAAACTAAAATGTATCGATTTTTTTGAATTAATTTACAAAACAATGGTTGTTTCTAGCATCATAGTTTTACTAGTTAAAAATATTTAATGATAATTTATTTTTAAAATATTTAATAACTATCTTTAACTAATTATTCAACAACGACAATAAATTGGTCAATATCTATATTAATTGAATGAATTTGGGTTTATTATGTTTTAGTGTTACATGTGGATATTTCTACCAAGTAATGAATTTATTTTATGATGAAAAGATTACTAAAATATGGGTTTTTATAAATGAAATCACATCATGACCCATATAGGTCATTATTTGATAGGGATCACACACAATATTAAAAACTATGGGTAACAACATCATTTAAGGGTCGGTCTCCCATTTGTTTTTTGGATGAGACGATGCAGGAGGGATATTTTTTATTATCTCTCCACCTCTCCTTACAGTCTCTTAACCCCTTGGTAATGTGTAATTCTTATATGATTCTTTGGTTTATTTAAGTTAAATTTATCCCTCTAATTAATTTTTCTTTCTTATTTATTACGCACTAATTTTATTGTCTTGTAGTTGGTTTTTTAGATAATTTCTAATAAATGTGGTATAAATAGGTCAACATAATGGGGGTTTTGGCTTATCTTGGATATACTATGTCTTTGGAGGTGTATATAACATCCTTGGTTTGGGTTTCAATGATTCATCATTTCCATGATGTTTCTGGGCAATTATTATTCATTTGAATAATTTTAATAATTAATTATAAATGTATAAAAATATTCTTTTCTACACTATGTCTTGAGATAAAAATATTTTTCCATCACTATAACGTATCACTACCATAGAGAACTAGTCAATTTATAGACTTGTAGTCACTACTTACATCAGGTTAGCCTCCACAAACACCAGAGGTAACATACTAGTAATGAAAATCTAATGAAGTATCATGGAGAGACTGTAACACATATATCAGAGAAGTAATAAAGAAGATAAAAATCAATAAATATAAATTTTAGTAATTAAAAAATGTAAATAAAATTATTTAAAAAAATAATTGTTTGATATTACAGTCATACACTAATAGAGATATTATGAATATAAAAAAATGGAAACTGAAATAAAATGGTGGAGATTATGATACCGTCCCAAATCCTATACTCTCCCTAAAATCCAACTTCCATTTTATTTGATCAATCTTGATAAAGCAATATCCAGACTCATCATAACTTGGACCTGTAAAAAGTGGGGGATTCTCAAGTACAGTAGTGTTGTGGAGGCCCATGTAGGGTGTTAGTATATAAGACAGTAGGGAAAAAACATAATCCCAAACTATATAATAAATGAAACAATATTTTAATGTTACACGATTAAAATTTGTAAATAAAAAATTTAAAATTAATAAAAAATAAAAAATACCAATATCATCTGGATGATTAAATGTATCTGATCACATTACTTAAACAATACTAACCTATATACTTGATACCAAATATTATTGATCCTTATGTATGTGACCATGATTATACATACCTGATAAAGCCCATTTTGGGGTGTATCTAAGATTATTTTGATGATATCCCCTACTAATATAATTGACCTAGGTATCTTATTATAGAAATAAGTATTAAAAACCTCCCATACAAGATTTTTCTTAACCCATGCATAACTTTTACGTTTAAAAAACCAAGAGAGTTTATAAAATCTATCCTAGTATTCCAGGTTAACCTTGGAACTATATCCTTCAATATCAAACTAAAATATCACAGAACTCACCTATGAGAGTTTTATAATCTGAGGAAATAATCTGTAATTGTCTGTAATGTCCCCTCGCTCGGCCTCCGGATCCTCTGTCGTTAGGTCTCGATCGCGGCAACGATTACGCCCTCCCTCTACCTCATCTTGCCTCGGCCCCTCAGGCGATATCCTTCGGTTCCCTGTCCTGGACTCCATGGGCCTTAGGCGCCAAGCCTCCCTCAGCTGCTCCCACGCCCCCAGTGCTCCCTAGCTTCCGTCGTTGCCCCCTCTCGTGGCTCTCCAGCCCAGATCCTTTAGAGATGCGCTTCGCGGGTCGCACGTGGGCTCCTCAAACCCCCACGTTCCCGAGGTAAGCCTAGAAGGCTTGTCTTCTTGAAGCTCAGGTCCCTGTGTATCCATGGTCTTCCCTGGGTCGGCGTTCTCGGCGGTGGAGGCGCACCTCAAATGGACCCTCGTAACCCGTTTCGACTCTGAGAAACCCCCCATGCCTCCTTTCGGCTAATTTTTTTATTTGGGTTTTTAAAAAATTAAAATTTGATAAAAGGGTATAGGGTTCCAATATTTTTAAAAATGGGTCCGGGATGCGTGAACGCCGTTCACGCATCCCGGACCCGGGCGTGATGCGTGAACGCCGTTCACGCATCTTCCCGAGAGAAGGGATGCGTGAACGGCGTTCACGCATCTCACAGAATACCTAGTGAACATTTTTGAAAACTCCTTTGCACATTTTTTTCTATTTAAGATAATCTTAAAAAATTCTCACTTTTAAAACATGGATAATTATCCAAATATGAAATTAAATTACATAAATGAAGAGATATTTGAAAAAAGTATAAATATATTATTTATATTTTTCATGAAGAATAAGGATTGGTATTTGGAGTGAATATGGAATTTGGTGGAATATTTTATCTAACACATATTTTTAACTTTATTTAAAAAGGAATCCATCCAACTAGCTACATAAGGGAATTAGGTGCAGCCACTTTTGAGGTTGGAACTGGAGTTGACTATTGTATGGGAAGAAATGGTAGGCGAGCATGAATTCACATGAGGCACATGGTATTAGAGTGGTGGTTCAATCATGTGCAGTGGAATGGTGTTAGAGAAGACAACATGGGTCGATGCCAGTGAGGATTTGAGAGCGTACCCCAGTAATCACTTCTACCAAGCTGAAGGAATGATAAAATAAATAAGGAAGCACTCAACCGAGTGATATTATTATATGGGAAAATGGTGACACAATCATTGTCTCTCCACTAAAAACATGCAGACATTTACACAACAGTTTGATCTAACTTTTTCAAGTTGTCTAATTAGTGAGAACCTTCTTCCCTTTCTCAAGGGTTTTATAGAGCATTGGTTATCTACCATTGATGAGTCACAAAGATCATGGTTGGGAATCCTTGGATAAAACCAAGGACCCTTCCATATTAAGAAGTCCATGATGAACTTATAATATCCAATCATGATAATATATTCATGAAGTTACAATTTCATTAATATAATTTAAATAATAAAATGAATAGTTCATGTGATGAGAGTAAAAATTTATTCTAAAATGAATATCCTATGTGATGAAATGTGAAACATAAGTATTCGGGTGATTAGAAGATCATATTTTGATGAATCCACGTGAATCAGATTCCTACATGAGTTGTAACATTTATGTGAAGAATGGAGAAGACCCGAGCATTGGGTATTTTTGATGAGTTTTTGTATTTTATTATGTAATTAAATATGAGTTACATGTATGAATATAGATAATGATTCATAGAGATAGACACCACATTAAGAAGAAAGAGGGGAACCTTAATCCTTCTAGTATTCTTTATGAGTTGCATGAAACAAAATACCCACAGAAACTAATGGGGCATTCAATATGAGGAAAATATGATACCACTACTGATGAGTATTCATATATAAATGTGTAATTAAATGTGTTATTACGAAACAAATTTAAATAAGGATTTAAATGATTGATTTTAAATCATGTAATAATGATATATTACCCATGAACAATTATTGTTTGTTTTGTGAATAAAGTGTGTATGAAGGTGATGAAGACTCTGTGTTGAATTGAAATATTATTTCTGATAACTCGATACAATAATGTATCAGGTAAATACATAAAGATGAATTGATGAGTTCTTGATTATTTGAATATTGAGGAGAATCTAGATTGCACAAAATCTGAAAAGAGTCTTAATATAATAATTTCTAAAATTATTGATAAAGTACACAAGGTAGGAGTGACTTGATTTCTTATAGAGTAAGTCTATTTGAAGAAGAACTTCTTCCTAAATTTGGAAGTAGATGTATCTTTTGGATTATAGAGTAGAATGAATCTCCAATGTATTATGGAGAAAGAGAGTGTATAGTGGATTATTTTTTGTTATAGAGAGGAAAAATGGATTATATGTCATTGTATTAACTTGTGGAGATAGTGAATAATACATGTTGGGGGGTATAACCAATATAGAAATGAGTAGTATTTTCAAAATAACCCTGTAAATAACATGTGATTCTCCCTATTTCATTACAACTACACTTGAGGAATGATTGAGAGTTTATATTGAGTGGATCAAAAACCTAAACAAATTTCAATAGGTTGAATTTAAAAAAAGAATTAGTAAAATAAGGCTACCACTGATTCACCTACCTCTCATTACCACCTAATTGATCCTTGGCCACTAAAAATATCTCTTCGTATCAATAGATCTTGGTGAAATAGGTTTACACACATCAATTTGCATTAGTTCAATCACTCTTATTGACCATTGATCTTTAACCTTTTATATATTTCAAATAATCTTCCCTTGTTAGAAAGAATCGCATGTATGAGTATGATCACATGATAAATTAGAGAGATCTTGAGCAGTGTCACATTTCAACAAATCTTCCATGTATGATTGGCTCATATAAACAATAAATTTATACCACAACCTATTTTCTTCTTCCTTGGATATAAAATACATATCTTCTTGTCCACTCAGAAGATATAGATTCCCCTTTGTGTGTTTTCCTTACAAAACAACTCCACTATATTTTCCCTTGATAATACACACCTTATTTGTAAATATTATAGTGTGTCCCAAGTCACATAGTGACCCTCAAGGCTATGGAATGAGCATTCTAAGAATTCCCCATATTTCCACAAAAATAATATTTGATAAATGGTTTATTCATGTGCATCACTAATACACCACTCATTATTCCTTAAGATCAGTAAATATTCTGATTCTAATTCATACCAAAATAAATCTTTATCCACATAACAGGCTCTTGTGTTCTGACACCAATCATTACTGCTTTCTGTTTATGAACAATAACCATACCATTTGTGGCATTACGATGTATCATTTTCTTCCCTAAACATTTTTTAACTATTTTTTGGACCTATGAACCATAATTTCCCTTTTTTCCATCACTTGTGTGACCTAATTTCCTAATATCATATTAGGAGTCAAGAGTTTCTCTTGATCCTATATTTAATTGTAGGCCAACAAAATCCTCCTAAAGTTCTTCAAAACATTTTACTTGGTCTTTTAATATGTTATTCATAAAATAAATAGCCTTGGATTATTATTTAACCTTTATGTTGAACTTATTGAATTTATATGAGCACAGAAAGGGATGTCATCTACATTTCCTTCCAAATTTTGATGATCTTCCTCATTACATTCTTCCACAGGAGTCGAATGAGAAGGAGGCAATAAAGAAGACTGTTGTGAAGGACCAACTTCTATAGCGGTCACAAAGCATGGTTCTGTAGTAATCGATTGCACCACATCAATATCAGAAATGACAATAAATAATTCCATCAAACCATTAATACACTGTTGCCTGAATAACTGAGAAGCCTCCATCCAATCCTCATCATCGACTATAGGGTAGTCGCTGTGCCACATACGCTCAGGATATTGAAGATGTCGGTATCTAATTGAAGTGATTGCTTGTCCTCCACTCAATTTTAACCGACTATGAATCTTATTACGAACTGCATCCAATGTCATACAACCATGGAGATTTACCACTTTGACAGGTGGCACACTGTAGCTAAAACCCTGCTCGGTACAAATTACCTCACCGTTGCAATATATTTGAGCAGACATAATTACCTATTAAAAAACAATTTAAAAATATTATACACTACATTAAAATTTTAAATTATTTAATTTGGTTTTCAATAATTGATTATCTTGAGACTTTTTTATGTATTGATTTATCACTGTTAAGGTATAATGATTGTGATTTTAGCACAAAAGCAAATTTAATATAATGTTTCATAAAGTTTGATTACTTATGAATATATAATCATGACTTGATCTTGAGACTTGCGATTAGTTTATCATTATCTGATAAACTAACCACAATTTATATGAGTAAACTCCTATCTCTATTATCAAATATTGCAGCGACCGCCAATCTCCTGTCAAATAGCAACGCCACCTCTCGAACAAGTTCTCAAATGCCTCTTCGTCGACACCTCTTCGGGGATGCCTCTTCGTCGACACCTCTTTGGGGCGTCAGTCTTTTATTTACAAATTTACTCACATGCATGTGAGAGGGTCTAGGGGTATGAAATACATAAATTAATTTAAACGGACACGCAGGTCCTTACACTTACTGAGAGATGACTCGCAGGTCATCAATACCGAAAAAATGCAATTATTACAAATTGAATAACAACATACACAAAATAAAACATGCAATTTCAATTATGCATGGTCGGTCGTCTCAAGATCAGTCATCACTCATACCGTGTTTTTTGGTATATTTATTATATTATCCGTATTATATAAAATCTATATTAAATACTACTCCTCTTTTACAAAAATTTAACTTCATGTGTATATATATATATATATATATATATATTAAAAACATTAAATAAATTTTATTATAACTGATCTAATTGAGATTTACATAATAAACACTTTTGTTATTTTAAATTTTATGAAATTGTAATGTTTTTTGGCCATTCTTCTACTTTTCAAAATATAAGTAAATATATTTTATACTTTATTGATTACAAATATTATTACTAGTAAATAAAAGTAATTTAATTTACACTTACATCAAAACCATCCATTAAAATAAATTTCTCCAACATAAATTACTTTTTCTAAACATTAAAAAGTTTAGACATAACATAAAACATTCAATATTTATACAACAGACATTCAAAAAATTAAATCATACGAACATTCAACATCAAGAAAATTAAATCATACAAAACATTTCATGCATAACATATGAAATAAATAAATCATACACACAATTAAACATACAAATGAAATAAATAAATACAATTAAACATACAAATGAAATAAATAAACACAAATAAACAATTAAATTATTAAATAGAAATTTTACCTCAATAAAAGCAGCAAATATTTGTTGAGAAAGAATTTCTGCAGAGCTTCGCAACGAAAATCAGAGGAGAACAATGGGTATTGGGGGGGGGGGGGACCCCTCCTTTTATAAACTTTTCTCGGCCAGATGCGTGAACGCCGTTCACGCATCCTTCAGCTCGTCCGCGAAGGATGCGTGAACGGCGTTCACGCATCCTTCGCCGCGGAGAGATGCGTGAACGCCGTTCACGCATCTTTTCCCGCGCAAGGATGCGTAAACGGCGTTCACGCTTCCTTCAGCTGGTCAGCAAAGGACGCGTGAACGCCGTTCACGCATTACCGTCGGGGTCCGGGATGCGTGAACGGCGTTCACGCATCCTGGACCCAATTTTAAAATTATCCGAACCCTAGCCCCTTTTAGCATATTTTAAATTTTATAAAACCCAGAAAAAAAAATTACTCCCTCCTTTCAGTGCTTTTTCGCCTCTTGGGGTATCCAGCACCGGGCACGGATCTCGCCGGTTCACAGGAATTCATTCTACATCTTTCTGGCCTCGGAAGTGGATTTCATGTCTGCGTGGTGCAAAGCCCCAAGATCATTTGGCCGCTGGCGATAAAGCCTATCCCGTTGGTCCATGGACGTTCAAAAAGGAATGGAATGTCCGCGTACTGCTGTTTGGATTGACCTGCTTGGGATGCCGCTCCCCTTCCTGAATGAGGGTTTTCTCAAAGTGATCGGAGACGCTCTGGGGGATTTCCTCTGCACTGACTATAGAATCATTAGTTGCGAGGACGCATCGACGGCTCATTTTTGTGTCGTGATGGATCTCTCCCAACCCATTCCGGAATGCCTCTCTCTTCAGGTGGAAGACAGGTTGGCTTGGGGCCAGGACGTCTCATACTTGGCCTTTCCCAGGTACTGCTCCTTCTGCTTGCTCCAGGGGCACTCTCTTCAGGTTTGCAGATGCCATCGGCACTCTCTATCTCATCTCTAGCCTGAGACTAGGTCGCATCAGCCTACTTGTTGTTCCCTTTCCACGATGTCCTCCACGGCAGACCTCTCTCCAAGGCTAGTGAAGAACCCTTTAGCTCCCACCCCAGGTTCCGAGGTGGCTCTGATCGATCATCTTCCCCGACATTCATTATCTTTCTTGAACCTGGATCCCTCCCCACCCAGAGTCGTGAGCCCCTCTCTGGATGGTGTCCTGACCCCTACCATAATCTTTTCATGGTTATCCCAGGGATCCCTAATAGAGGGGCTCCTCTCATGCTGTCTAGATAGTCTCCTTGGCCCCCCGGCTCCACCCCACCCGTGCTCCCTAGGATCTGTCACCTCTGAAAAGGTTCCAGCCTTAATGATCACTGACGCTCTCCCTTAGGATGCCGCCAACAAGGGAAGAACAGACTCAGACCCGGCACACCCTCACGACATCTGTTCGGGGAGGCGGTCGGTTCTGATGGCCTCTAACATGTCGCGGCCCCTGAAGGCAGAACCAAAATGGCACAGTCCCAGGCTCTCAGGGCGGTCGCTTGCATCCCCCTCCATTGCAAGGAGCCACTCATCCGATGTATCTAGGGTGACCCTCTCTCTGGTTGCCTCACAGTCGCCCTTGTCGGCTAGGGCTTGTACTCGATCCCGATTCAAGCACCTTAAGGAATACTCCTCTTTACACTTCAACAAAGCCATCAATTCTGGGGAAAGTTCCAGGATTCTGTTTGATAAATGATCCCATTAATCATATGGAATTCCCGTGGCATTGGAGCCCGGGAAAAGGTGGATTTCATTTCCAAAGAAACCAAAAGGCATAAGGCCTCCATTGTAGCAGTTCTCAAGCACAAACAATCTCCAACCAAAATCACAAACATTTCCAGGATTATCAACCTGCAAGGATGCTTGCACGCCGACCCTATCAATAATCACATATGGGTAATGTGGCACAAGAGCTTCACCATGGATCTGGTACAAGCCAACGACCAGTATATTAACACGAGGGTGGGGAACGGCAGCACGACTCTCTTCATCACTTTCGTCTACAGGAGCTGCAATGAGATTCAAAGGAGATCCCTGTGGAACGAACATAACTCCTTCGATCTGGGAAACTCTCCATGGATCATCGGGGTGGATTTCAACGTGATTGCGGACGTGGAAGAGGGGAAAGGATGAGGTCCATTCTAGAGGAACGCGAGCTTGAATTTCATTCAGTACATGGCTGGGAAAGGGCTCTCCAATCTCGGCTTCTCTGGAGACAGGTTCACGTGGTGCAACTGTCAAAAAGTAAGGAATCGCTATTGGAGTTGCCTTGATCGATGCCTAGCCAACATTCATGCTATTTTTTTGTTCTCTGACTCCAAGGTAACTCACCTCTTGTGGGGTCTATCTGACCACTCTCTTCTACTCCTATCCTTATCCTTAGGCCAGGTCCAGCCCGCAAATTTTAGATACTGCCACCACTGGGATAGCCTACCGGGGTTCCAAGACCTGGTTAGCACCACCTGGGGGTGACCACTCAAGGACATTCATGGATTGTCATCCATAACAATCTCCGAAGGCTCAAGGCTAAGACCCAAATGTGGTCAAGTGCTCAATCTTCCACGGATGATGACATCATGGCCACCATGTGGGACGTGGATCACCTGAAGTGGAACATGGAGACCTAATGGGTTGATAGGATGTTCGATGACCTTTCAAGCAAGAAGAGCGCTCTGGCAGAGATGTTACTTAAACCGGAGCGCAAGGAGAGGGAGTAGTCGAGGATTAAATGGCTTAGTGAGGGAGATAGGAATACATGTTTCTCTCACGCTTGTATTATGGAATGGAAGAGCCTGGTATGTCCCAAATTTTTACTGGATGATGGCACTTACAACGATGATAGAGATACTACAGGAGATATGGCCTTGGCCGCTTTGGAAGATCTCCTTGCTGGTCATAATCCTCGTCTTCCCAATGGCTATCCAGGTGAGGAAGGAAGATATTTCGAGGTGATTCCCAACCAGATCCCGACACAGGACAATGACTCTATGATCTCCATCCTGGAAGAAAATGAAATTCTGGAATCCATAATGAGGCTCAATCCCGAAAGGGCACCAGGCCCAGACGGGTTGTCGGGCTCTTTTTACAGAGCATTATGGGACTTCATTAAAACAGATATTATCACAGCCATCCGCGACTTCTTTCGGGGCGGTTACCTTCCCAGGGCTGCTTGCGCCATGACTGTAATCTTTCTACCCATGATCAAGAACCCCATTTCTATTTCCCATTACCGGCCTATTGGCCTCTGCAACTTTACTTACAAGATCTTGGCCGGCCTAATCAGTGCAAGGGTGGCCATCCATATTCCCCGATGGGTGTCCTTGGAACAAAATGTCTTCGTGAAAGGGAAATCCATTCAAGGAGCCATTACACTAGCTCAGGAGATGATCAGAGACCTTGAATTTAAGTCTCGCGGCTCCAACCTGGGTATCAAGTTGGACATGAGTAAAGCCTTTGACCAGGTCTAGTGGGGTTTTCTGAATAGGGTGCTGGAAAAAATGGGGTTCTCCACCTGGAACATCGACATCCTGTTTAGATGGTTCAGCTCCCCCTAGCTAGCTATCTCATTCATGGGGAAAACTTAAGGTATTTTCAAGGCGACCCGTGGTCTGAGGCAGGGTGATCCCCTGTCCCCAAGCCTCTTCATCCTCTCACAGGACGTCCTCAGCCGGCACCTGCACAGGGGCATCAAAAATGGCGAGATTACGGCATATTGCAGAAGGAGGAGGGCCCCTCCAATGTCTCATCTGATGTTCGCGGACGATACGTTCATCTTCTTGAATGGCAGTCGACGGTTCATCAGTGGCCTCAACAAGGTGCTGCAGAAGTATTGCCTCTACAATGGGCAGACCATCAACACGACAAATAGAAATTTCTATATACACAATGGATGCACCACCTCTCGGACCCAGAACATTAAACAAAGTATGGAAATGCACATAGGGTCGTTTCCTATGGATTATCTCGGTGTTCCAATCTCCCCAAAACGTCTCTTCTTAGGTGACTTCGACGCCATTTCCAACAGGATTACGGATAAGATACTCAACTGGAATAACGTTTTCCTCTCATTCGGGGGCCGGATAACGCTGATCAATAGCATGCTTCTTGCCTCCCACATCCATGCTCTTTCGTCCATCAATGTCCGGATGTGCATCATCAACAGGATAAAAAAGATTCTTTCTGGCTTTATCTGGGATCCTTGTTCGGAGGGCCGACGTCACTGGGATTCATGGGACAAGGTGGCGAGACCAGCTGAGGAAGGGGGTATCAACGTCTGTCGGCTCGAATAAACTCTCCAGTGCATGCATTCCAATATCGCCTGGGAGGTTCTGGAACAACGTAAGTTATGGGGAATTACCATGAACAAATCCCATGTTGGTCCTGAGGCTAGGGATGGTGAGAAAACCACTCCTTTCTGGTCAGTGATTTACCCTCTCATTGCCTCTCTCGAATCATAGTCCAGATGGATCTTGGGGAGGGGGACATCCTTTTCTGGCATCACAACTGGGCCAGAACCATCCTTGGCTTTCCCCGGTTCCCGTGCTTATTGATAACCTTCAAGGAGACGAGCGCATATCCGGACTTTTTTGAAGCGATCTTAGACGAGGACCAGCGTGATACCTTCAAGTTAATTGAGATCAACTCTGATCCGGACAGGTGCGTGTTTTATCTTTCTACCACGGGGTCCTTCACCTCCAGGGATTATCAACGCTCCATGGCCCCTCAAGCTCGGAGCGATCTGTGGAATGAGATCCTATGGTCCAAAGGCACTCCGCTCAAACAAAGCTTTCGTACATGGCGTCTGCGTCACAAGGCCATTCCCAATGACGAAAATATCCAACGATGTGGCATCCTGTTGGCCTCATGGTGCCCCTGCTGCTCAGACCACCACGAGGAGAATGTGGATCACCTATTCTTTGAAGGCGATTGGGCAGGGCGGTGTGGCTGCACTTCGGTGAGTTCACTACTTTTTCTGAGTTCCGCATGGCTGACATTCCATTTCTGGACCGATGGTTTCACGGTGCGGAGGAGAAGAGCCCAGAGCAGATAGCTCGCACGATGGTCCTCCATGCAGGCTGTTGGTCGATTTGGAAAGCACAAAACAAGTCTCGGTATGAAGGAAACCCCACCTCCATCTAGCAGATCATTACTCGCACCAAGATCCTTCATATGGATGTGCTCAGTTCTTCTCGAAAATGGAAGGATGATCCCACTCTTCAACGTCTCCAGACACATATCGATACTGATATCTTAGGTATCATTAATAAGAGAGGCAACTGGGTTTGTTGGTTACCGCCAAATAGATGGCTCAAACTCAACTCCGATAGATCATGCGGCATGGGGTCGATCGGAGGAGGAGGGGTGGTTCGGGACTCTTCTGGGTCGGTCATTATGGCCTTCTCTGCATCTTTGGGGCAAGGTTGTTCTCTCTAGGCCGAGACCAAGGCAAAGCGGATGGGTATCTCCTTATGTCACCAAGAGGGGATCACCTTTTCAGAGGTGGAAACTGATTCCCTATCCTCCACAATGCCATCAACGGATCCAACATCCCATGGTCCATCCACTACGTCACTTAGAAATGCGGGGACATGATCAGTAACAATATGAGCGTTGTCCACACTTGGAATGAGGGGAATAAGGTTGCGGATACCTTGCCTCCATCGACATCCCTGGTTCAGCCCGTTTCTATTTTCACACTTCTACCACCATGAAGGCGGAGGGTGCCAACTTGGTTCGAGGGGATTCCCTCAGCCTCTAATATTTTCGCCCCCCTTAGGCCCGTTTTTTCTTCTTTAGGTCTTTGGTCCAATCCCTCTTGTGTTTTGAACGTTCTTTTTTTGAATAAATTTATAGTATGATGATGATGATCACTCCCACTACGGTGTTCCAATATATAAACAAAACACCAACCCTAAGAGAATCATCCAAAATATAAATAAAGGGTCACCCTAATGGAAGTTTAATAGATCATATCCAAATTAAAAAAATGATTACTCATGTTTTCTCAAATGTCTAATTCTTTCACTGATATACATACCCAAGTCGTCCCCCACCCCACATGGGATGAAAATCATTGTGGAACCCACTCTGTACCTTAGTACACATTACATCAATGGTGAACCCCACTTGGGGTCCCTGTTCTTGGTTAAGTCCCAAGTTATCTCCCATCCACTGACTGTACCATATTCCTCAACAGTTTCATAAATTGAATATGACTTCACCTATCACATAGTGTTCACTATATCAGTATAAGTCAATGGAGTTAGATCAAAACCCATCAAATGGTTCATTGATGTCATTGGTCTTTCCCTTAACCAAACCCAATCCCATTACACACCTCCATTAAGTTGTTCATATACTAATATATCTATATAAACCAATATGTCATCTTTTAATAGAGAAGTCTTCAATCCATGGCACTAGGACTATAGTTTCATAGGAATATTTTTCATTTTTTACTAATGTGGTTTTACAATTTAATATCCAAAAATTATTTCAATCTATTAATTTTAAATTTTATATCATAATTATTCAAAATGGTTCATAAATATTTTTTTATAAATACTAGACATGATCATGAATCATAATAAGGAAAAAATTTCATAGGGAAAATACACGGACCACAAAACTTTATTTATAAGCACGTCCCCTTTATTCCCAGCCTGACAGCTCCATGTGTATCCTCACCCAATATCCCATTTTTAATAAAATATACTAGATGCACTCTTGGAAACATATATCACACCATAACATCATATACATTTAATTATAACACATTATAATCATTTTAACCATTATTCCAAAATTAGCGTTGCATAAAAAACTCATACAGAACTCCTGCCACTATGAAATCACATTCATCAATAGCTGGAGGGTCCATAAAAATACAGTAGAATAAACCCATCATTATCCCCATAGCGTGAAACACAAAAATTAATAACTTATTTTAATTAATAAAACTATATAAAATTTGTTAAATTGGTGTACCTTAATCAAATTAATTAATGAAAATAGTAATAAGTTGTATTAGGACATCCCCTTTCTATGTAGACCAAAATCCAAAAATCAAACATCTTATTCCACCATACTTTGAGGTAATAAAAATTGAATCATAATTTAGTAGGACATTTAATTAGAATAGGCTGAAGATGAAGGATTATGGAAATTATCATAGGGAGAGACTCACCTTTAATTGTTGTAAATTAAGGAAGAAGAACCCAAAATCAACATTGAATGTAAGAGAATAGATGGGGTTTTGAATCCTGGTTGTGCACCCAATGAGATAATAAAATGAGGTATTTAGACTCTAAATACCCAAGTTGATAGTAATATTTTCCCCAAAATACAACACTATCTAGTTGGAGGAACTTATACCAGCACGTATGACATTTCCTAGGTCATCAGCTAGACATCAGATACAAACAATAACATAGTTATATCATCTTCCATCTGAAGTCTTTCTTCTACATATTTTTACCATATGGCCTCCAATAAAATTCAAAAATGCCTCATTATTAAGGTTCTAAAGTTAGGAATTAAATTTTAATCTATCAAACTGAACATTTTCCCCCACTAATTCAAAATAAAAACTTCACCTTAAAATGTAAACTCGTCCTTACACACAATATAATATAAACACACCATCATAACACAATTCATCCCTAAGAAGTCATGGTGGTCATCCATTTACATCATCTATCATAATTTTTCCACCAACTCCAATTCTAATTAATTTTTTCTATCATCTAATTCCAAGCAATCTTTTTTGAGGAATCACTCCCTAACCAGGGTGTTGAAATCACCAAAACCAGGTCAATTATCACATTCATTATTGAATAACCAAGATATGTCTTACAAAACCCCAAATATCTCAGGATTCTAGTGGTGTGCATATATAAATTTTCATCTAGACTATGGTGTTCCCCACCATGGACTCAGGTCATAAAGGTAAATTCCATGCCATGGATACCCCACTGGTTGACTTTACATTAAAAACCGGATTTTGTTCTTGTAATAATGTCCTTGGAGATGTTTTTGAAACCTAAAAATATGCACATTCCAAAAAAAATGATCCAATTTTTTTTAAACATTTCCCAAAACCAATCTCAAATAAACCCAACAAGCCATTAAAATACAGTCCATCCCCAAGAACATGCTTGATTTTCCTTGAAAATCCTCACCTGATAAGAAAACCATAACTATAATGTCCAAAGTGATGTACTTGATTCATGTTACAACTCAAGTCATCAAATTACATGTTATAGAGCCATTTGGACCCCCTCCCAATATGACATTAAAACACTATGATATTTTTAAATATTTTTCTCTTTAAATTAATTTTAAAGTGTTTGATTGCTTACGTGACATGTAAAATTGATCATAAAACAAAAAAATGAATTATAACATATACATTAAAATTGTAACTATGAATATGATAAATGAACTTATAAAATATATATATATATATATATATTACATGATTAAAATTTATTTATTGATGTAAAATGAATATTTATTCAATTTTTAGTAGAGTCATTTTATACTTCTAAAATATATTTTCTTCAAAGAAACATTTTGTTTCATTTAGTGTGCTGAGAATATAAACAACAAGAAATATTTACATAAATTTTAATTGATAAAAACGGTAACATTTTTTAAATCATCATATAATAATTATCTTAGTGTAATGCTTTTGGATCTTTCATGAAAACTGATTTTCTTAATGAATATTAAAAATACTAATTTTTTAAAATTACTATTTATTTTCATTTAATATCGCATTATGATTTTAATTTGTTCTTAAAGTAACATATATCCCATTTAATTATATATTATATAATTAATTACATTGTAATTATCATTATACGTGATTTTTTATAAATTCTATTTTGGGCTTCAGAACACATTTTTTAAATATTTTTATGCGTTCTATGTGATTTCACCTTGATTAATTGAATAAATAATTATTTATTGATGATGAAAATTGTATTTAAATATTATATATTCAATAACTTCATTATAAGTAATGCCCCAACACACGAACCCGGAAATCGGTGCATTATTTAAAAACATTGGAATGATTACAAGGAATCAAGTCAAGAAGGACCGATTAGTTTAGTATTCTTGGAAAAAAGAATAGATAAATGAAAATTACATTATACTTTCTAACTTAAAACAAAACATAAATAATCCTTCTATATCCCCATTATTCCCCTAGTATAACCCTTTGTAACAATCATAATACACTTCATGGAATCCTGGGAAAATAAAACATATGAAAGGGGTGAGCTTTGATGCTCACTAAGGGTAAAAAATTGAGTGGATGCTTTCAACATTTAAGGAAAGATTTCAAATTAAGAAATCATCCTTTTAACCAATAAAATTGAACATAATATAGAAAAAATAAATCACACATTACCATATAAACATGCACATGGATATTCTACTAGTGAATAATCACATGTAATAATTAATTTCATAACGAGGGATTGTATACTACCGAACATAATAACAACTACGTTAAGGACTTGTTCCAAGAAAGTTCACAAATATTCTGTCAAGGCCTTGTTCCAAGACACTAAATTTTCTCATGAGACCTACCTATGAAATTATGGGATATAGTAGGCCCCATTCATTACTTACCAAGTCCAATGCATTCCTCATATTAAAAGGGTGAAACATAACATAAACATTCATATGAAAACTAGCATACGAAATGATAATACTTTAACCATAAACCATAAATTGTATAAAAATAGCACATCCATAGTCAAATATATCATAACTCATTCAATGAAATATGGAATATTTTATTATAATAAATCATCCTCAGTCAAGAATTGTATCAAAAATATGGATATTGACATAGTTGAAAATAATCAGTATTATTCTTTAAGAGAAATTTCCCTTTTTCATGAAATCATTTAAATGTTGCAAAATTTATAAAGGAAGTTATTTAAATTTGGTTTTTGAATCAAAGTACCCCATACCAATTTGAAACTTTTAAAAGGAATTAACATTTGAAAACACTCGTATCAATATAAATAAATCCTTAAAATCATTTTTAAAACATGGACATTAAATAAAAATATTTTAAAAAATAAACCATTAAAACATTTAAAATGTTGTTATTGATAAATATTACCATCCAAAAAACCATAAAAATTCATTCTGAAAACATTTTTTTAATCATGGACATGGATGATTAATATTTCCTATTAAATACTTACACATAAACAATCTCGGATAATAATGAGATTGTGGATTTAACCCTTACCTTAGATCTGATACTCTCCATACATGTCTGTAACACTTTTATAATGTTTTAATCATATTATTAACTTATTTCAGAATCTTAATAATATTTATTACATAATATATGATTCTTTTATGACTTTATATCACCTAGTTATTAACAACCCCAAGTTGATGCAACATTTTGGGTAATATCTCTTTATTTATCAAAAGTGTTTTGACTTGTTATTCTTGATTATATTAATTAGATAATGATTTAATTAATTTCAGAATGTATAATATGATTAATATATCATATATATTCATAATATAAATATATTTTATAAATAGATATATAAAATAGAATACACCGGTCATGGATACGGTTGGCTGTACGTATGCATGAACGATGTTTCTTTTTTCTTATCATATTGAATGGAAGTAAGTGAATGATATATATATATATATATATATATAATTCTAGTAGACCTATAATTTCATATATTTAATAATTATGAAAAATTTATTTTTATATAATTATTCTTATATGGTTAATGTGGATAATGAATATCATTGCCTTATGGAGATGGTATGTAGTACGTACGTATGAGCGACAATATCATTATATTGATGGTAAAATCGCATGTAATTGGATTTTATATTATATATAAAAAATAATTAACATGTTATATTTATTATTTACATAAATTATAACCATTATTACACCCATCCAAACAATTATGTGTTGAATAACAAACTACACCACGACGTGGAGACGGTATGTCGTACGTACACACGTATGGTGACTTTGTCATTCATAGGGTGGATAGAATACTGAATATGGTTATAATATATTTATAATAACATATATTTATTCATAAGGTAATGATTTATTATTTTATAGTGGAAACAACAAAGAAATAGGAATTGTAAGAAGAAAATAACTTTGAAAGAGGTGATAAAATAATTACCTCTTTTTCAGGTGTTTCCATTTTATTTGAACAAAAGGGCTCCTTAGGATGGCTTTCTTATCAATGTATGGCCTCTAGGATGCATTGAGGGTAGTTGGGAAGAAATTTTAGTAGGGTTAGGCTGATCCAAATGTCATTGGAGGTGTGAATTTAAGAAAAGGGGATGTACCCTTTTATAAGAGAGGTGAGGGGCACTTTAAGAGAATCTTAAAATTTAAATTTATTATAAAGTTAATATTCGGTTTCTAATAGCTCCAAATGAATTTATTTAGAGAATAAGGTGAGGATTGGTCTAAATCCTCTATAAAATGGTATTTAGACATATTTAGGTCTCCATATCAGCTGTATCTTTCAGACTTAACCCGTAGTTATATAGTTTAACATTTATGATGTTTTCTTGTATTATTATAATACATGGTTAATATAGTTACAATAAAATTTCAAGAGAAACTCATGTAGTTAATTAATGATATATCTAATATTTTCAATGTAATTTTTCCGAATCATAGTTTTTTATGACTTTTATATAATTTAATTAAATAATATTAGTTTGAAAAATTCATTTATAACAATTTTGACACTATTTAGTATTTTTTTTAAAGTCACAACAACTTGATTCCTCTACAATGAATACATTCAATCCACCATAACATGTAATATTCATCTAAAAATTCTTGGATGGCATCAAATTATTCAATTTATATTTTTATTAATATTTATAATATCAATTATATTAATCTTTCATTGATAAGGTAATTACTGCTTCATTATTGTGTCATAAATAAATTCAATTATTTAATGTATAAAATTTATAAATAAAATACTAAGCTGTAGGAAATATTTTTATATTTATAATTAATAGTTATTTTTGAATTTATCTTATTTATAACTATATATTATAAATGGTTTAGTAAATAAAAGTTGAATATAACACTTTCAACATTTTTTTAAATAAAATATAATGAATGTCCTAATCTAATCCATGGAGATCAAAAAGGACAATAGTTTTGTTCTAAGGTTTATTTTGGTCGAAAAAAACTTATCCCATAGAATTAGTACATGTGTTGGGGTAATTGGATATTATTATAATAATTGTTTTACCTTTAATTATCCTGTTTACTTTTAACCATGGTAAATAAAATTCAAAAGTTACTCTTCAGAAAAAAAATTATTTTCATCCAATTGAACCACATTTTACATAATGATTACAAACATTTCTATCGGATATTGGAAATTCAATTCAAAGATGTGGTTAAATTACCATAAAAGTGTAGCCAGAGGTAGAGCCCCTGGCCATTTATTAAAATAAAGGAAAAAGACAGTAACAAGCAAAAAGAACCAACAAAGTCACATAAAATCCTCAAAATCACACCCCTTACCGTCACTATGATAGACAGACACTTCCTCCGTCGCTGTTTCCCACACAGAACTCTCATAATGCTTCAGCACTTTGGCATATTTCCTCCTCAGATTCAGATTCTCCAGCTCAAGAAACTCATTAGGAGACTGCATACTTCTGACAGCAGATCTGGTCGGCATCAGCTTCGGCAAGTGAGAGAAGTCCTTCCTCATCCTCTTGCGAGGAGGGGCAATCACCTTGTCTTGGGCCACTGGCAGCGCCTTGTTCCCCACTTGAGAAATCTCACTATAAGACAACCGTACCGTGTTCTCACAATTCTCCTGGCCACTTTCATCGAGGTCCCCCCACTTCCCATGGTACTGCACCTCTGGGTATCCCACAAGGTGGTTCTGCTGGAACTGATTGTTCGTGTCAACAATGGCCAAGCATTGAGGCCGCTCCACCAATGTATGTTCAGCATCAACAACACCAGACTCATGTCCCACATTCTGCAAATCAACACTGCCACCTAAGGGTGGCATCTCATCCCCAGTTAACCTGCTCAATTCCTGGAACCGATTCTCCATATTCACAGTGTCCTGCACACACTTATCAGCAGTATCCTGGCCACTGCAGTTTCCACCATGCCCCAAAAATCTTCTATCTTTGCGACCAGCAGATTTCCATTTCTTCCCAGATGAAGCAGACCCATGCCCTTTATCCGAATCTGCCATAGCATCAGGCCCCTGCATGCTCATAACCAAATCCTCATTGCAACTTCCCTGGCAATGATTCAACACACCAGTATTTGGCTGATTGAGAAGGACTTGTCCTGCCCTCTCCGACACAACAGAGACCACGATTTCCTTCTGGCTCTTTCCTGCGGCTGCAGTTTCACCTGAAGCCAAATCACGAACAGTAGGAGCAGTCTGTGAAGCAGGACCCGAAGCATCATCCCCCCTACACAAGTCATGCCTCAGCGTGCTCATCACATGAGAAACCAAGGGGTTCGTATGATCCCCTGACGGATTCATCCTAACTGAGTCACCCCGGGACACCATAACAGGTGCAATACCAGAGCCAATTCTAACATCAACAACGAGTGTCCTCTCCCTCACAGGGGCCTTACCAATGCCCTTCCCCATATCTGCAGACCTCTTAAGCATGCCCCCAGTCCGACACCTGGAATCCGAATGCCCCAAACTGCTACAAGCTGTGCAGAAGTCAGTCCAGGTCTCATATACCACGGCCTGCTTCCACCTAAACTCCTCACCCACCGAAATCCAGACCCATTCCACCAGCGGTTTCGCAACATTCACTTCAACACAAAGCCGGGGATTTATGGGATGACTCACAGAAGAGGTGCGAGCATCAGTACACAAAAATCATCCTATCATATTCCCAATAATACGTATAAATGCAGGATTTTTGAAAGGTAAAGGCATATGTGGAAGGCTTACCCAAATCGGGACGGTGGATGGATCACGGTTCATGCAGAGATCAATTGTCCACCGAAAGAGGAAGAATCTGCAACCGTTGCATCGTATGGGAGCACTGGACCATGCGCAGACCAAGTCTTCCTCCAAGGAGAAGCGAATCATGAAGTGACTACTATCAAAGAGGCCAACGATTGCACGATCATTCAGATCCCATTTTCCAAACACAAATCTGTCGAACTCATCAACAGATGGTCTTCGATGGATGAAACGAGCCACCAGAGTTAGACCAAGGTGACTCGATGCCTCAGAGAACTCCGAAACTGTAAGCGGAAGCTGGGGATTACCGAAATGAAGTTCAGGAACCTTCGGGCTTAAAGAAATCGTGGGGAAATCCGGGAGGAAATTAGGGTTGGAGAAAGGAACAAATGGAATTCGGGGCTTCCGCAGTGAGAAATTCGAAACATCCACCCCCTTCCCACCGCCAGGAAGGGGGGGAAATTCTTCATCAAGCATGAACTAGGGTTCCTTCATCGATCTTCGTTGGGAGCGTCGTGAAATCTTCTCCTAGATCTTCCATTTCTGGTTAAATTATATTTTATGAAAATTTGCAAATGTGCCTAGAATGTGGGTAAAAGACGTTAAAAAGTTCAATAAAATTTTATATATCTAAAATTATTATATAATGAAACCAATGAATTTAATTAGATTAATAAAGGTATTGTGTATATATTTTTTACTTTAAAAATAAATTTAAATATAATAATATTTATTTAAATAAAATGTCAGTTTTAAAGAATAACGCATTGTTTTTCACTATTCATCAGAACATGAAAGTTTTTAGAAAAATACCAATGATTTACCATAAGATAATTTTGACATTCCAAATCCAAAAACAATTTAAATTTTGAAAAAAATAATATAAAATTTCACGAATTGGTTATTACTATTCCTAACTACTTTTTAAATATCTAGTTTGATTGGTCTAGGTGTGCTAGAACCCGATGTTGCGTACAACACAAGAAATTGTATTAATCAATGAAAAGCGTACCGTGGAAGCATGATATGTTACATAATCCCCTTATTCAATAAATTTAATCCCTTCAATTTGAACTAGGTATTTAAAACTAGGGGTTTGACATTTCAAAATATCGTAGTTGAAATCCCACGTTGAAAAATGGATTAATGAGGTCTCCATTTTAAAATAAAGAAAGGTATGTATGAAGGTTACCAAAAATAAAACATACTAGGGTTACATGTAAGAAAACATGGATATGTAAGAGAAAACTAACCAT
The DNA here is from genome assembly GCA_963277665.1 of Viscum album. Lineage (NCBI taxonomy): Eukaryota > Viridiplantae > Streptophyta > Magnoliopsida > Santalales > Viscaceae > Viscum > Viscum album. The sequence goes on along the minus strand of OY728139.1, from coordinate 110,338,511 downwards.
AATGTTCTGATGGAGAGTGATAGAGAATATTATTAGGATAAAGTTAACAATCTGCAAGCCATAAATTTGTAACGATCTAAGGGACAATTAGATTCATCATAAAAAGAGAGTACTAGGAATTTTTTTTTGGATTTTTCATAATTTCCCCCAGTGTTTTAGAATTAATTTACTTCATATAATAAGAACAAAAGTAATCACACTCACAATAATGTTTCATCCTTTAACAAACTCATACTACAAACTCTTCTATCTCTTCAAAAGAAAAAACTCAAAAAATATTAAATTTATCTCAATCGTGTAAGGTTAAAAATTTTAACATATACTATTTAAATGAATAAGAATATTTTATAATAACAAGGGACTTATTATAGGCCTATGGTAGGTAATAAATCCATATAACACTTTGGTAGTGGGTTCTATTCCAACAGCTTTGTCCGATGTGGTAGGTTACAACCCGACCTTCATGTTGTCCTTTTTCTAAAACATCTTAAGAATGGTTTTAAACATAAAAAATACTATCCAAAATTCAACATAATCCATTAAAAAGTTTAGTGTTATCCAAAACACATATGTTCAAACTCCCTCTAAAAGGTATCTAAATTTTCAAAATCAATTGTAGCATCAGATTCCGCAAATACGTAATGTTTCTCCTACTAGATATTTTATTACATTGATAATATTAAAACCATAATGAAAACAAAAAGTACAGCAATACAATCCTTATATATATCACATTTTTCTTATAACCAAAATACTATTATTGAATAAAAAACAAAAATACATTAATTATTCCACTTCTACTGTAGTAACATCATAATCATGACCTTGAACCATTTCTTTCTTTTAAGCTATATTTCCTTAATGCATTAAGAGATAATTTTAATAAAGTCGTATTTCTTTGAAATTGTAGCATTGATCATTGAAAACATATTTCTTCCCTTTCAATCACAAGTTTGGTTTCCCTTTTCCCCACATTTGAAACAAACTCCCATTTATTTTAGGCAAATACCAGGGTCTTTCTTCCCACAATTATCACAGAATAGAAAATTCTTCTTTCCCCTTTTTAGTTTATCTATCTCTTCCTCCATCATTATATTCTTATATTGTTTTAATTTAGTGTCCAAAGTATTAGATAATTACTTTTCCATCTTTATAGCACATGAGACTATATCTTCATATGATTAGAGTGATTGTGAGTCCAATTCCCTTTGGGGGAATGCTTTTAACCCATCAAAGAATCAATTAATCTTAATTCTTGGGTTAATTATGTACTTTGTTTCTGGCCTTTCTATCCTTGTGAATTTTTCCTCATACATTGCAATATTCTCATCATTTTTTTCCTTAAGTTCAAAAACTGTCTTTCTATATCAGCACACAGTTCATGAGGAAAGTATTTATCTAGGAAAAGTTCATTAAACTACCTCCATTCCATATTTTATACTTCTTCATCCTCTTTATTATAATGAATTAATGTATACCATTGATCTTCATCTCCTTAGAGATGATAAACTACCATGAAAACCCATTCCCTTTCATTAGTTCCCAAATAAAGAAATATTTTCTTTTGGGAACTTATCTATTACTCTTCCAAAAATGGATTTGTAGTCCCATTTAATGTTAGAGGTTATTGTCTCATGAAGCTGTCTAACATTGATCCTCCGTGATGTCGATCTGGATTCTCCATATGGGTACGGTTATTATTCATAACCTGAGTCAGCTATCCGTGTATGGTTATAAGATGTTCAGTACTAGTAATGTCACCATCTCTGGTATAAGTTTCTTCCATAAGAGGTAAATCCCTAAGTGGATTACGTGCGTTGATATGATTTCCATTTCTTCTTCTAGGAACCATTTTAAAACTATTGTATACTCTAGATTAGGTAATAAATCCTTATTTATAAATCTAAACGAGTAAAATACTTAACATAAATTAATTTTTTTACACATATCTAATCCATAATCCTAAATATGGTTCCTTTGAGGACATATTTACTCATAAATCCTTCATAATGGTTTGTAAAGAAAAAGTGAATTATCCTAAGTATATCCCCTGGGAGTTTCAAACCAAGTGTCTAGTAAGTCCCATTGTCATCTACCAGGTTACCCCAAGTCAAGCCTGAAATATCTTATTGGTGTTTTCTCCCAATGTTAAATTTTTTATAGAACTACGTCCAAATTTAGCATCTAGGTAGGGATGTACTTCTTGGAATATGCATGTAATCCCTACTTTTACCAAAATTCCCAGGGGTTCTTTTATACTTATCCTCAAAGTCTATATTATGGTTATGAACCCTAATATATGTTTTCCAATTCTATTTCTAATGTTTTTTTTAAAATTCCTTTATTAAAAACTATAACTCCCAAACCCTAAAAGCCTGGAGCCCGTGGATTATTTTAATACATTGGAATGATTACATGGAATCACATCCTAAAAGGACTGATCAATTTAGCAGTATTGTAAAATAGATTACATACATGAACATTACATTACACTTTATATCATATAATAAATCATAAATAATCATTTGAGGACCCCATTATTCCCCTAGAATAATCCTTTATAACAATCATAATACCCTTCCTGCTATCCAAGAAAAATAAAACATAAGAAAGGGTTGATCTCATATGCCCAATAAGAGTAAATAATTAAAGAGAAGCTAAAAACTTTTAATGAAATATTTATAATAAAAATATCATCCTCTTAAACAATAAACATGAACATAATATAGAAAAAACAAATAAGACATTAAAAAATAAAAATACACATGGATATTCTACTTGTCGAATAATTACATGTAATTCTTAATTTCATAATGAGGGAATGCATAATGCTGGACATAATTACTACTAAGGCAAGCTCTAGTGCCATGAAAATTCAAAATATTTTGTCAATTCATTGTGCCCAGAAAAATGTTGGTCTCATGAGACCAACCGATGCATCGAGGGGATATAGCGGGCCCCTCCTATCACATACTAATTCCAATGAATTACTCATATGAAAAGGGTGAAACATAACATAAACATGCGTACTAAAACTAGAATAAAAAATGTCAATAGTTTAACCATAAACCATGAATGGTATAAAAATATCACATCTATAGTAAGACATATCAGAAAACATTAAATACAATATGGAATATTGTATTATAATAAATCGACCTCAATCAATAATTACATCCAATAAAAGATATTTACATAGTTGAAAATAATCAGTAAATATCATTGAGAGAAATATCCCCTTTTCGTGATATCATTTAAAAGTTGAAAAATTTATTACATCAGTCATTTAAAAGAGGTTTTTGAATCAAATTATCCCATAATAATTTTTAAAATTTTGAAAGGAATTAACATTTTAAAACAATCGTACCCATTTAAATAAATCCTTAAATTAATTTTGAAAACATGGACATTAATTAAAATGATTTAGAAAAATAAATTATTAAAAATTTTAAAATAAAGATCTTGATAAATATACCCATCCAAAAACCTTAAAATATTCCTTTTGAAAACATTTATAAGAATCATGGACATGAATGATTAATATGTTCTAGTAAGTACATACATATAATCAATTTTTAATAATAATGAGATTGAGGAATTAACCCTAACCTTAGATCTGATACTCTTCGTACATGTCTGAAACTCAAGTATAATGTTTTCAAAAATATTATAAACTTATTTCAGAATCATCTTAATATTTAGTATATCATATATGATTCTTTTATGGATTTATATTACCCATTTGTTAACAATTGCATGTCAATGCAACATTTGAGGTAATATCGCTTTGTTTATCGTACATGTTTTGACTTGTTATTCTTGATCATATTAGTTAGATCATGATTTAATTACATCAATAATGTATAATAGGACATATATATAATATATATTCAATATATATATATAATATGGATATATAAAATTGAATACACCGTTCATGGAGACGTATTCCATACGTACGCATGAACACTATTTTTGTATTCTTATAATATCGAATAGAAGTAGGTGAATGAAATATATATATATATATATATATATATCAATATATTAAACTCATTATTTCATATATTTCATAATTATGAATAATATATTTTTATATATCAATTCTTTGATGGTTAATGTGGAGAATAAATCTCATCGCGTCATGGAGACGGTAGGTCGTGCGTACGCATGAGTGACAATATAATTCTATTTATGGGGAAATATTATGTGATTGGATGGTATATTAGATTTATAGAATCATTAAAATGTCATATTTATTATTTACATCAATTATAATTTTAATTATACATGTCCAAAATAATTAATCACTGAGTAATAAACTACACTACAACGTGGAGACGATAATCCGTAAGTATGCACGTATGGTGACTTTTTCCATGATAGGATGGATAGAATAATGAATATGGTTATATTATATTTAAAATAAAAACATAGTAATTTTAATTTACTATAGTTGTTATTTTATTATGGAAACAACAAATAAAGAGGATGTGGAAGAAGTGAAGAAGTTTGAAAGATATGATAAAATAATTACCTCTTCTTCGGGTGTTTCCTTTTGATTTGAACAAAAGGGCTACAAAGGTTGGATTTCTAATCAATTTAAGGCCTCTCATATGAATTTATAGTAGTATTTAGGATATTTGAGAAGGGTTTGGCTGAGACAAATGGTTTGGAGGTGTGAATTTAAGTGAAGGAGAAGTACGATTTTATGAGAGAGGTCGGCGGAAATTTAGGAGAATCTTGAAATATTAATTTATTATAAAATTATTTTTCTTTTTATAATAACTCCAAATGGATATTTTTCGAGGTTATGGTGGTTATGGATCTAAATAATCCCAACTAATAGGTTTTAGACATGTTTAGGTCACTATATTAGCCTTATCTTTTAGACTTAAGCCTTAGTTAAATAGTTTCTCTTTAATGATGTATTATTATATTATTATAATACATGGTTACTATAGTTACTATAAAATTTTCAGAGAACCTAAAGAGGATCATTAATTAAATATCTAACATTATATAAGTAATTTGGAAGAATATTTTTTTTACTATTATAAAATTTTATAAAATAGAATTTGTTTCGAAAATTCATTTATGTAAATTTTGACACTATTAGTATTTGTTTTTTTTGTTAAAGTCAAAACAACTTGATTCCTTCAAAAAAAAAATACTTTGAATCAATTATAACATGTCATATTAACATATAAGATTCGTTTATGGAATCAAAAGTTTCAATTTACATTTATTTTAATATTTAAAATATAAATTATTTTAATATTTTATTAATAAGGTAATTAATGCATCAGCATTGTGTCATAAATAAATTTAATTATTTAATGTATAAAAATTATAAATAAAATACTATGATGTAGGAAATTGTGTTCTATTTTCAATGAATATTTTTAGACTAATTTATATTATGTATAACTCTATATCATAAATGTATTAGTTAATAAAATTTTAATTTAAAACATTTAACACATATATAAATAAAATATAATAAATGTCCTAATCTAATCCAGGTGGAGCAGAAAAGATCATATTTTTTCCTAAGGTTTATTTTGGTCAAAAAACCCTTATCAAATAGAATTAGGACATGTTTTGTGGTAATTTGATATTATTATAATATTATTTTTACATTTAATTATCATATTTTCTTTTAACCGTGGTAAATAAAATTCAAAAGTTACTATTCACAAAAATTATTTTCATCCTATTAAATAAAATTATACTCACTGATTACGACTGTGTCTATTATAATTTTTAAATTCAATTCACAGAAGTGGTAAAATTATGATTTATTCAAATTTGCAAATGTGCCTTAAAGGTGGTTAAAAGACGTTAAAAAGTTCAATAAAATTTTATATATCTAATATTATTATAAAATGACTCCAATGAATTACATTGAATTAATATAGGTATTATGTATCTATTTTTACTTTAAAATAAATTTAAATTTAAAAATATTTATTTAAATAAAATGTCGTTTTTAAATAATAACGCAATGTTTTTCATAATTCAAAAAAAATAAAACGTTTTCTAAAAAATACTAAAAATTCACCCTAAGTTAATTTTGGTATTCAGAATCCAAAAATAAAGTCCACATTGAAAAATAAAATTTATAAAATTTCAAAAAGTGGGTATTACTATTCATAACATCTTTTTAGATGGAAAGTTTGACTGGTCGTGGTGTGCTAGAATATGAAGTTGTGTACAAAGCAAGCTATTGTATTAATGAAAGATAAAAATGTCGTGGAAGCTTTGGGTGTTACATTATATATTCATTTATTGGGTTTTACAAGGCATTGAACAAAAAAAAATCCATTTCCATGATAATTTTTTGTTTAAAAATGTATTTTATTGTGATTCATGTGCTAATATTAAAATGAATTACTACCACTTAATTAAATTAAATCTTGAAAAATGAATTTAATATAACTAATAATGTTAATTAATATAGTTTTATTGGGTAAAAATTAATTTTTTTATTATGAATAGTAACTAAGGTAAATATTTTTCATCTCAGTAACAGAGGTAAAACATGCATAAAACTTCAAGGTAAAAAATTAAAATCTGTATAAAACAAGTATTTATCCTATTTTATGATTGTAGTTTGACCAAATATACTTTTAGGTATTTAAATATTTTATTATAAAACATTATTTCTAAGTTATGAACATAATATTGACATTAGTAATGATAAGTTATATGTTATTTAGATTAAAAAGATTTTTTGGGTCATGGAATTTAATGGAATTGGTTTCAATTTTCCATTCTATTTTGGCTTACACCAATTGTATAAAAAATTTCATTTTATTATTTAATAAAAAAATCTTTCGACGAAATTTTTAACATTATTTCAAGGTGATATCATTTTTACACTTAAATCTGGTATTTTATTAAATATTATTTTTCATGCGTTTTGTTTTCTTATATTAAAAGTAATTTAATCATCATATTGAAAATGAATCTGAAAAAATGTATTCAAAAATTTAAAACATAATTTCCCAATTTTGATATATGTCACATTTTATTTTCCTTCATATAATAATGTTATCATTATAAAAAATCAGTTGTCTCTATAATGGTTAAAATAAATTTTGAGTGGTTTTAGTAGAAGATAAGGCATAATATGTGTCTCAAGCATGTCAAAATGTGATTTTTTAGTTTATTTAGACCCTATAACATATTTTATAAGAATCTTGGGTACCTTGTTTTCACATGAAATTATTATGATATATATATATTGTTTTTATCTTTGATGTAATTCAATGTGTTTCTTTTACCTCCCAAAAGAAATTACACCAATAATCATCTATTATCTATACATCATGTGCCTTGTTTCTAGTAAAATTGACACCATAATACCATACTGGGTACATTCCCAACATATAAGATTTTTTTTTCAAAAGACCATCTTTTGAATTCTTAAGGTTTAATCAAAAAATGGTTTCTCAAGAAAGTGGTATAACTATTAACCAAATACATTAAATATTATATCTTATTATACCTCTGATAAATATTTTTTATCCATTATAAAATTATTATTTTATTATCTTATATATTCCTAGATTTTATTATGATGATTTATTTAAAATTTTCTATATTATTTCCATTGAATGAAAAATGAAAAGAATCGCTTGTGTGTGTCTGTGGACTATCACCTCCACATGATAATATAATGAATTCTTTGTCACAATAATTCATGTTTGGTTATTATGATATGTTTAATGATTAAATATAATATTTACAATTTTATTACACATTTTTATTAAAATATATTTTCTTTTATACTACATCTCCATCCCCAGAATAAATAACATCTCGTGTGCTACGTGTGGACTACCACCTCCATGAAGTGATGTGGTTATATTTTTTAGTTTTGCTTTACAGGGATGGAAATTAGGATCTATTTAATGAATATGTATTTTTTATATTATATCATAATTATTCTATAAAGATGAAATATTATTTGACACTCTTTTGTTCCAACTATTGAAATATGGAAACATTTCTCTTATGTGTTTATAGAATACTGTCTTCACAAAGTGATATAATTCATTTTTCATCACCACTATATATAAACAGTCATAAAACTATACATATTGAATAAATTTAATACTCAATAAATTATTAAAATTATATATATAATGGTACCAGGACCAACATAAAAGGACCAAGACTTATGAATAGGAACATGGATGAAAAATGAACTAGTTATCTCTCATAATAGTGATTTTAAAAAAAGGTTTAGTTAAAAAATGGTGGCAATATGTTATAAGTAAATAATATATTATATGATATACATTATCTTAGTTCTATAATAGACTAATAATAAATATATATTTATTATATTGTTGTGTCAAACTCATACAAAGAAAAAAAACGTGATGTAAAAAATTTATATCTCAATTACATTTTAATTAGGATTATTTATACTTCAATTTCTATTGAGTGAGATTATATGATATATAGAAGATAAAATAATTAAATTTACTCAAAATATATTTATTAATTATGTTTTCAAATATTAGTAATCTTTTTAATAACAATTCACACATTAAATATATAATTATTACATCTTCTAGAAGAATATTCAATACACTTCTCAAATAAATAACAAAGGACTATACAGGCTTGTTGTCTTTGGAGACTATAGAAAATATATTAATATTTCATGAATTTTCTTCAAAATCACCAATAAAAAATTTCCTATATATTACAATTAATATACATACCAAACTCAAAGTCCTTCCTAAAAAGGGAATAGATCAAATCGAAAGTGTGATGTCGAATGTGAAGTAAGGATAAATATGGGAGATATCATAATAACACGAGCATAATGTTATGATAAAATGAGAAACAATTTGAAAATCATACCCTAAATATGAAATATAATAAAATAAATATTGTTTGTTTTTAATACCTTAATCATTAAGGAATCAATGAAAGAATACCATTAGAGCATACCACTGTCATTATACAAGGATTAGTGGCATATAAATAATCAAAGAAAATATTATTTCGTGGATAGCCACCAAGGCATTAATAAAATTTGTTTCTTGGTTAAACCACCCATGTACATCCTTCATCATTGGTATATCCTCTAGTATACTCTGTTTTGGGATTGGTGATATCACCTCCCATATACACTATTATTTCAGGCTTCAGTTAACCTTTATAAGACCCAATTTCGAGATTCAAAAAAACTCCCATGTACGCTTTGATCTCAAAGAAAAATTCTCATTACCCAATTAATTAAATGAAGATATATTTCCTCCCATCACATAATACATTCAACTGTGTTTCAAATTTTCATGAAACATTTATCATATCAATACCCATGATAGTAAAATGGGATTCATAAACATTATATCCCAGTATAACCTATAAACATGAAATAGGTTTCATAAAAATCTATTCATAACAATAATATAAATAAATTATATAAATAAAGATTAAGGATGGTTCCATTGTATCATATCCCTAGTAAAAGATAAGAAACACTTAAGGGTCTTATTTTTGTTGTATAGAAATTCCATAAAAATATAATTAAAAATTTCTTGAGTAAAATTACCTTTTCATTTTGAAATCACTTATGTAAAATATATAAATTTACCATATATTAAAGAAAAACATTATGTGATAATAACCTAGAATACATGTAATAGATGATTAAAATAATTTAGTGATCATAGTAGTGGAAAATTCTATTCATGTGGTAAATTTAAAAATAATTATTATTTTCACATTTTTTGTATAAAGAAAAAAGTACCTTTTTGGAGAATGAAAAAAATATTCATTTTAAACCAGTTTTTAAAAAGTAATAGAATTTTAGAAATGAATTTAAAAATTCATTATGGAATAGTGAAATCTTTCTATAATGTATTTAGTAAACATAGACATGGAAGATTATGTATTTTAATCCCAAGAGATAAATAAAGTAAATGTTTACATAAAAAATCCATTTAGTCTATTTATTTTTGAAATGGGGAAAATGAAAGGAAAGATTTACTCTATATAAATTGATGAGATTATATTTATTCAAAATATTTGTTAATTTTTTTTTATTTTGATGGTAAAAAATCCAACATTTATGTTACAAATTAATAATCTTTTATGTGAATTTAATGGAATTAATATTAATTATAATATTTCTTCTAGAAATATATTCATGTAATTGATCTATGGAAAATATTTTTGTAGTATTATTGTTGTGTTTAAATTTATTCTAGAAACAATTTTATTATCCTACATTTGTAATTGTAATTTATGGATAAGAAACAATTCATTCGAAGCAACATTTATGGATTAGGTACCCTAAGCTATTGGGAATGTATAAATAGGAACCCTATGTTTATTTAGAACACCATTTTTTGAGGAAAAAATGTGTGGTACATCAACCAAACTTTTATGATCAACTATACATTGTCAGCCCATTGTTTGGTGTTTTTGTCATCACATGAAGGAACCCTACATTTGACTATTAAACTGAGGAGTTTTAAAAAATGATATTATCCAAGACTTATGAATTTTTTTTATGGAAGTATATATCTATTCAAATATATCTTATGATATATTCAAGGGAACATTATTATTAATTTTAAGGATCATATTAAATAGATTGAATCATTTATATTGTTTTTGGTTTTTATGAATATCTTGAATGATTTTGAATTCAAATATTCACAATTTATTATTTGATATTTATTGAGATTGTTTAACATGGAGATGATAGTCCTAAATTATAAATTTCAATACATTCTTCATAAAAAATATATAGGAGATATACATAAGGAATATTTGTGTTTGAAATATAATAAGCGTGTCATTTCCTTCATAGATTCACTTTAGAGAAATACATATTTTGATCTATCTAATAGACTCTCTACTATTTAAGTCATTACTTATATATATTATTGTTACATCTTTATCTTGCAAGATCAATCAATCATTTTTCATAGATAAAATTTGGATACATATAACTTTATACATATTTTTGGTTTTTTCTTTGTCGTTATATGGATAAATATTATGTAACATTGAAGATCTATTTATTTTCATGCATTTTAGAAGATCTGAATACATTTTTCAGTTACTTCTACAACTATGAAGTATAAAATATTTTGTGAATAAAATTAATATCTATTGATTTATTGGAGTTTCTACTACTAATATTTTTTCATGATGAAGTGCCGGCATCTTATACCATGATATGGATTTATGGTTCTTTATAAACGAACAAGTAGGTCCTGTATAATCCTTATAAGGTGTCAACTTCCAGTAGTTAGGTCTTTTCAATTTTAGGTATCTGGATAAGAGATCCTACTAGTAAAAATTACCAAGCTCATGGATTTGAGCATTTTTAGAGTGGATAAAGGGATATTTGTTCCTAAAAACACTATACATTGATGTGTTCTTTTCCTTTTTTTTCTCTACACAGTAAACATTAAGATAAATGGAATGGTTCAGTAGAAAATAGTAGAGGTTTTTTTGACTCTATCAATTTTATTGGAAGAACATAGTTTACCCCCCTCTTGGGTCATTATGTTATTCACTTCCATTATGACCTCATAATTTCTATGAAATGAAGTTCCCCATTTCAATATTTATCTTTTTCTTCAATATTCATTTGTTTCTATTTGATTCCTAATAAGTGGTATTTGATTTTGGACTCTATTAGAGATATTTGTACTTTTGGAATTCCTTCAATATTTTATTTACTCTATATGATATTGAAATATAATATCAAAATAAAGGATCTACTATTTATATCCATGTGTCTAATAATAAATATTTATTTTATCTGACAATCTCATGTTAAATATTCGGATAAAGAAATCTTGAAATGTGTAATTCAAGATATGGTATGTCAATGATCTATGCTCTTTACTTTAATGATAATAATTTTAGATGTTATAAATCCCTTATGATTAATTATATGAAAAATATTGTAATGAAGGGTTTTTTAATGGCAGTTAAGAATTGTTAAATTCCTAAATAAGATTGGGAATATTGGAATAAGAATAAAGAAAAAGAATATGATATCAATTTATAAGAAATGAATTTAATTGTGTGTTGTTTTGGAAGTGATCTATTTAATCATGTATATTAATGTTCTACTATATATGAGATATGTAAAAAGATTCCAGTTTAATATGAAAGATTTTATAATATCATAAAATTAAGGTACACTATTTTAAAGCTAAATTTTGATACATTTAGAAATTTATAGGATGAAAAAATCACTGAAATGAGTGGAGGATTGACATAAATTTAAAATAACGTTGTTGCATTGGGAAATATAACATCAAAATTAGACAAATAATTAAAATTATCCAGAGTACTACCCTCTATGTGGAATGTAATGTCTATATGTATACGAAAATCTACACAAGTTAAAAATTTAGCAATGAAGTAACTGATTCAGACATTAATAATGGATGATTCTAACATGCATGCCGAAACTAAAAATCATCTAAAACAAAAATAAGATTCCCTGAATATAAAATAAAATAAATTATCCTATTCAAGTCATCCATATTTAGATAAATATTTATCATATCCTGTAAAAATATTTTAAAAACTATACAGAAATAAAAAGAAAGGGACTGATCAGGAAACGAAAGACGTCAGATATTAGAATGGCAATTGGCACTCCCATCCGCCTTGATAAGGAAACGACAGACGTCAGATTTGGGCACTTTACTAGAATGATGTTTGAAGTTGATCTTAGACCCACTCTCATTGATACAGTAACACTTTCTATTCCGTCTGATCAAATTCTGATTGATGTTGAATATGAAAAGAAACCTCCTTTCTGCACTAAATGCATGACTGTGGGGCACTCTTTGGAGCTGTGTCATAAAAATATCACTTTTAAAGAGTGTGGAATACGATGAAACCCCTCTAATATCTGTCAAAAAAAGGATACTTTGAAGGAATCATCCTCACCAAAGCATGCCATCAAGGGCAGTCACCCTCCTATGAAGGCATCCCCTGATGTGCTGCCTCCTTCGAAGGGAAAAGAGTTGATTATTGATTATACTCCGACAAGATCTTATAGTGGCCCTTATAGAGCTCATGTGGTTACAAATTCTGATAATCTGAGTCCTGCGTCAGTACTGGTGGTGAATGAATCTTCACAGAAGAATATTCAGAAGCAATATTCCGCGGAACGGAGGAACCACTCTGATGATGGGAAGAAGGGGCCGAGGTCTCCACTACGGGAAAGGAAGTTTCCATGCCTTGTAAGTGGGGGGACACTCATGAGGATGATGAGGAAAGTGATAGGAATATTATTAAAACCTCTTACAGTGATATTTTTCAAGGAGAAAAGATCAGAATCTCTGATAGTGAGGGTGTATTGCCAACCACAGTTAAAAGGAAACCAAGGAAAGATTACTCTGCAGTTCCGAGGACGGTGACCACCATGTCATCCTCCATGAAGGCCAAGGAAAAGATATCTATGGAGAAATTGGAGTGAAGGAAGGATTATATCAAGTTGCTCAAACAATATGAGCCCCCATCAGAATGGGAGTCAGTCGATGCGGATGATATGACCAGGTATGAATGTGATGCTTATGACAATTCTGACATGTAATCTCGTTCTCTTTCTCTTGTTTGTCTCTGCACTTTTCTTTTTATTAATAAATTTGCGGTCCAAGCGTGTTTGGATCTGACTTTTGCATATTACATGAGAAAGAGAAAGAAAATTATTAAGGATAACTTGATTAATTATTATAGTTTTCATGATAAATATTCTATATATTTTTAGACATATCGAAAAAGATTAATGGTATGTCTTCTTGCTTATACAAATGCGGTACAATCCTCTTACTCTAAAAAGTCTAATTGTGAAAAAATTTATTATGATAATTTAAATATGAATTTATTTATAATACATGATAAATATTAATCCTTAAATAAATAACATATAATGATTATAAAATATTAGGACAATACTTTATTTGTTAAAGAAAATTTTTCAAAATAAATTATAGATTTAAAATATCAATATTCTAAAATTTCTTGTGATTTTCAATATATAAGGATAAAATAATTATTGGATGAAGTGGATAATTTAAAACAATTTTATATTATTATAATAAAAGGAAATGAATATTTAAATCAAATCCTTAGAAAATATAAAATTCTGAAAGGAAAACTGGAATACAAAGTAATGGTGAAAGACAGAGATTATTTAATAATTAATTTACTCTTGGTTTAAATATCAAAATAGGTATACTATTAATTTTTTTTAATATGGTATTAGTTGAAATTATAAGAATTAATACTATTTTGGAAAACCTCAAATTTATTATGTTATAAATTTCTGTTATGAAAAAATAATTGTATATCTTGAATAGTAAAAACTATATTCAATATAAACAAGTTTGTTTAGATAAAAATTTAATTCCTAAAACATTTAGACCTAAAATAATATGGTTACAAAAAATCACTTGTATTTGATATTTTTAGGAATACACCACTAGGTTGCACTGTTAAATCTTTATGAGGTCAATTGAGTGATGTATAAAAATATATACTGAAAGGAGTGATCAACTCTTAAGTAGTTCAACATAAAAAAATCCTCCATACAAAAATCATTGATCCAGAAAATATTTTATTATTATATTCTTCTATTGATTTATGTATTTTATATAGAGGAGATTGATATCCCTTATATTTTGATAATAACTCTTCATTACTACTTCAATCAAGCCTTATTTTATTAATTTTCTAAAAATATCAAAATAGCTTTAGACATTGTTTTAAAATACATATATAATACAATAATTATAATTAATAATATAACAATTTCCATATTTAAACAAATTTAAATATGGATTTTTTTAGTTTATAAAATTTTATATTGTAACATTAACAAAAAAAGTTTCTTACATACAATTTCTGTTAAAAAATTAAAGTATGTATTGATTATTCGACATTTTCTGCTAAATAATATTGAATACTAACAAAAAATTATCAGAATAGAACATATAATTATCTTATAAATTTTTTTATTTTTATGTATTATTTTAAATACCTCGTTCAAAGGATTTTGAAAACCAGTCACTATAAGATGAAGCGATCAAGTACATCATGTTCAGATGAAAAGAATTCTCACAAATTGATAAAAGTTAATACTTATGATCTGTTAAAAGAAAATTTAGATTCATATGTTAATGATTCATTTGAAAAGAATTTTTAATGAAATAAGAATTTTAATAGTCTTAAGGAACTATAAGTCTCTTTATATCAAGTGTCTTATAAAGAGAATCTATTTAAATTTATCACCCTTAATAGAGAAAAAGTGAAGTAGTAAACTTATCTGAATATGTTTAGAAAGTGGTATGAAGAATTATAGAAAGAATATGTGTCAAAATGGGTTTTTATTCACTTGAAATGAAATATCACAATACAAAATATAGCTTAATCTAAAAATATTACTTTCATGTTTTTAGAGAAGAAATGATAAGTCAAATGGGGTTACTCAAAAGTGAAGTTGTTACTAAGACATATCTTGAGAAGATGAACCTAATATTGGGATAATAATATTTTTTTCTTCATATAAAAGAACATAATATGTTCAAAAAATATTTTAATAACTTCAAAGAGATTTAGTTTCTATGTTTGAAAAGGATCAGAATTTGGATGGTTTGGATGAACTACCTACTCCTTTCTAACCCCATAATTTTTTTTTCAATTATGTATTTTAATTAAAAATTATATATACTATTTTTAATATATTGTATAGTGAAATTATTAACTATATTTAATTTCATAATTTCTATTTAAATTTCATTTCTTATCATATATAAGCATGAATTAATATTTGATTATCTCCATACATTAATAAATATATTACATTAAGTGATTAATAATACTTATATAAATGTAACTAATTCTAAAATTAATTAAGAGTCATTTATTCCTTGAAAATATTTTATCATCCTATATACTATTACATAAGGGGAGAAATTTGAAGATGATCATTTTACTAATTAAAAATAATAGTATATATTATTGATTTTATATATTTTATGGAAGCGAAAATTTTGTGGGATTCTTAGTACATTATTTTTTGATGTCACAAAAAGGAGAATTAGTTTATATTTTTTGTTTACATTTTTATCATCCTGAGGGAGATGTTTAAAAATTTATATCCAAATGGGGAGATGTTTTCTTAATGATAAATATTATAAAGAGATAAAGGGGAAGATATTTATTATTTATATCTGTTTAAAACTATTCTTTTAAAAATTGTTTTAAATTTTATGTATTTTTAAATGGTTTTTTTATTATCAAATAGGGGGATATTGTTGAGAGTATGTTGATTCATCAGTTTTATTAATTTAGTTTTGGTTTTTATGCTCACAAATTCCCATATTTATGTGAATAATCGGTGTCCTTTAATGTTAATTTCAGAAAATTAATATTGATTAGAGTATTTATTATGCAAACATATTCAAGTCATCGATTAGTTGAAAAGATTTGATGAAATTTTCTAGATGTGTCTAAGTGTATTTTGGGAACACTGTTCATACCCTATGTTTGTAAGTGTAACATATGGATAATAAACCCAATGCTTGAAATAGATCGTATAGATTATGTACACTGTATTTCTAGAATATTATGGATATGTGACCCTACATTTGTAAAGAAACCGAAATTCTAGGATTAATATATATGGTATATCCACCCTATATTTATAATTAATCATACATTGTCAACGTAATGTTTTTAGTTTCTATCATCACATTAACGAACCCTCCATTTTACTTTTCAGTGATAGAGTTTTAAATCAATGATATTTTCTGAGATTTATACAACAATCTTGATGGATGTAATGACATATTAATTTTTTTATTATGGATTCAAAAACTCATTATGATTATTTTAAAAATTCATATTCTACAGAGTAAATTATTTATATTTTGATGAAATGTTATGATTCCCTTGAATGATTTTGAATTCAAATAATCCAGATTTATTGTATGAAATTTCTGGAGCAATTTTTACCTCGAGCTGCTCAACCTAGAGTATAAATATAAATATGTTCTTCATCAAAAAATAGTGATGAGATATACATATGGAATTTTTTTGTCTGTAATTCAAAAAACATCATTTCCTTCAAGGATACACTTTGGAGACATATATGTTTTGACTTATCCAATTCAATCATTTTGGTTTCTCTCATTGATGTTAGATCTTATTTTTACATATTCTTCTTCAATATTGACGAAGAATTTGTCCAAGATATACTATAGAGACATAAAGGTTTATACCTATATCATGTTTCTTATCTATCGTTGTTAAAATAAATCTTTTGGAATGTCCAATATCTATTTTCTAACATTAATTATTGAATATATGAATACACATATCTATTTTTCTCTATAATGATGAATTATGACCTATATGCAAAATAAACTCAATATCTATTGATTCAATAGATTCTCATCTTCTAGGACTTAGTTGTGGTGAAGTGTCATCATATTATACTAAGCTGCAGATTTATGATTCCATGTAAAATACCAAGAAGGCCCTATAAAATCCTTTTAATGTTTCAACTACAGGAACCCAATTATTTTCATTTATTATGTCTTTTGATAAGAGTAACTACAATTAAAAATCACTATAATCAAGGAGTTGAGAATTGGTGTATAGGACTAATAGATCTTTTTTACCTGGACCAATATATATCACCATGTTTTTTCCCTTTATTTAATTCCACTAAGTAATTGTCACAAACCGAATCGGGTCGCCATCCGAACCAACGCCCGACCCAGCCCGCGGCAAGGCCCGAAGGGAGTTCCCGATCCACACGGGCTGGCACAAGTGCCCGGGGTATCAAAATAAACTTTGGGAATGATTTACCCGAGTGCACACATATAAAGAAGCCAACCAAAGTAAACCAAATAGAAGTAAAGGTTACAATCAACATGTAATTAACCAAACAGGTTTTTGGTTCACAAGTATTCAAAAACCCAAATAACACTAAAACAAGATGACCAAAAACAAACCTAAGGACTATCGCCCGGTGTGAGGACACCGCCTCTAAGCCACCACCAAAACGCCACGTAGATAGTCCTGCTAACAACCTGAACCACTACTCCCAAAACCTGGAACCTTACATGTATCATAAGTAAACAAATCTACATACAACCAAGGGTGTAAGTAGGGTGTGAGCAATCGCCCAGCAGGATATCACCAAGAAATGATTCCACGCACAACAATCAAAAGACAAACCATTTGCAATGCTAAAATAAAGAGAGAAAGAAGTGAAAAAGAAAATGGTTTTCATAAAACGATTTAAAAGAAAGGCAGTTCAAGATAAACACATTAGGATAGCAGTTCAAGTGACATATCACGTATCATTATGCACGCAAAGTAACTGGTGGCACCAAAGGATGGGAGAGGCCCTATGGGTACTAGAACTAGTGGGATCCTAGAACGTCGTGACTCAGTGAAACATGGAGTAGGTGGCCACGGCCCTATGATAACGTGGCTTAGAAGGCCAGGAACCTCAGAACACGTGGCTTAGAAGGCCACGACCCTTAGATATCATATGTTTAGTTAGTGTTGCAATCGTCAAACCAACCAGTGAAACCGGGTCGGGTCATCTCTGGAACACTAGCTCAATAGTCCCAGTCTCCCCACCTAATACCACGGCTTCCCTCCTTGTGCTCACCTAAAGATCAAAGTTCATATAACATGTCACATTATCACTTAGAGCCAAACGTGTCACCTGCACACTGATATCCTCTTTGAAAACCACACACACACCAAAACTTCTTTTTTTTCCTTCTTAAAAAAAAAACTTAAACCACACTGCACAGTTTACAAATAATAATAAACAGACGAAGTGAGTTTACGCAATAAAAATGGACATGAACCACATAAATATACCACTGGAAAATTAGATTCATATTTAAAAAGTAATCAAAACTAATTTGTCAATATGGAAACTAATTAGCAGGGTGCTGAAAAATTAAACCAACACGCAAAAGATCGCCAGATGATAATTGAGTGTCGAATCACCTACCTCAAACAGGCTTAGAAAAAGACACGGCGCAAGACTCCAGTTGCGCCACGGTCACACCGTCTTGAGCCGTCAAACAGGTCCTAAAAACAGCAGATCGTACAATAGGTTCAAAAATATTGTTAACATAATAATAATGATGATGATAATAATAGCGATAACATAATAATAAAAATAATAATAACATAATAGAATAATAATAATATAACAATAATAGAAATAATAATATAGTATAATAATAATAATAGCATACCCATAATATAATAATGATAATTTTATAATATAACAAAAATAATAATAGCATAACAATAATTTAATAATAATAATTTAATAATAATAACAATGATAATAATATAATAATAATATGATTATTATTGACATAATAATAATAACAGAATAATAATTATTTTAATAATGTAATAATTAACATATTAAGAATAATAAAATAAAACCTTAATATCTTATATGTTAAAATAATAAAATGAAATAAACAAAATAAAAAAAAGTGAACAAACCGGCGGGGGGGTGCAGGAACGGCGTAGTAGAGGAGAGGGAGAGAGCGCCGACTAGGGAAGAGGAGGAAGAAGAAGAAAAGAAGAAGAAGAAGAAGAAGAGAAGAAGAAGAAAAGAGAGAAGAAGAAGAAGGGAAGAAGAGCGGCAGGGGGTGCGCCAGCTCGGTGGAGGAGGAAGGAGAGCAGGCAGGGGGGCGCGCCGGCTGGGCGGAGAGGGGAAGGAGAGCGGCAGGGTGAGGCTGGTACGCTGCGGGTGCAACAGGGGAGCAGCATGTCAGCCCGAGGCGGAGGCATGGCCGATGCAGGTTCGGCGTGGGTGCAACAGGGGAGCGGCGGAGAGGTCTGGGTGCGGCTGCTGGTGGAGGGCAGCATGGGGCACCGGTTGATGTCCGGCGAGCAGAGGGCGGGTTCCGGCTGCTGTCTGGCGAGCAGGGGGAAGGCGCGGCAGGATGGGTGCGCCGCAGATGGGGGAGAAAACAATAGAGAAGGAGGGGGAGACTAGGTAGCTGGCGGTGGAGGGTGAACAGGGAGGTACGGCGGCGAGAGGATGCAGCAGCGGGGGAAGGAGAAGAAAGAAAAAGAAAAGAAACGGGGGGAGCGGAAAACGTGGGGAGGAAGACACAAAATAATAGTAAAAAAAAGAAAAAATAAATGAAAATGGGAAATGTGGCGGCTAGGGTTTCAGGGGGGGGGAGGAAAACCGGAATTTTTTTTTGATAACAATAATATTTATATCATAATAATATTAGAGATAATAATATTAATAGTAATAATAATAATCATAGTCTTAATAATAATAAACTCATAATAATAAAATAATAATAACAATAATAATATCATAATAATTATAAAGATAATAATAACAATAATAATAATATAATAATAACAATAATATAATAGTCATAATACAATAATAACCAATAAAACCATAATAAAAATTTATCCAGTTATTTAAGGTTCGAGCATCGGCACCATGTGCTGAGAGACGTGAAGCCAATGCGCACTTATCAACTCGCACTTATCAGCGCACTTAAAATAAATTTTGTCCAGCTTGCTCGTGCCTCGCGTGCACGCCAAGCGATGTAAGGCCAACGCCCATTTATGAACGCCACTACGGAAGCCCCTTGTCGATTCAGTCCACACATCAACCAAGTAATTAAATAAACCGACAATCTAAACTCATGAAATAAAAATTTTAAAATTAAATTTGTACCTCTAAATGACGACAGGGCGTGAAAATTCTCCCCACCATGGAAACGTTCCGCCCTTGGAATGTCAGCTCAAAGCCTGATCAGAGAATAGAAATGGGTACTCCTGCTCAACCCATGACTTCCACTCCCAAGTCTCATGTTCATCATTCCCGTGCTGCCAAAGAACAATGACCAGAGGAATGGACTTTCCACACAGCACCCTTTCCCGAGAATCCACTATACGCACTGGTTTCTCAACCACAGACAAGTCAGACTCTATCTCCAACTCCTCCCAATTCAGCGCATGCGACGGGTCGGGGTTGTACTTCTTTAGTTGGGAGACATGAAATACGTCGTGAATCGATGGCAACTGTGATGGAAAAGCTAACATGTATTCCACCTTGCCAATCCTCTCAAGAATATCGAAACGTCCGACATATCTCGGTGTCAGCTTCCCCTGCTTCCCCAAATGACGGTGACCCAAGCGAGGGGCCACTTTCAGGAACACGTTGTCCCCCACTGAAAATTCTAGGTCCCGCTGCCTCTGATCTTCATAAGACTTGTGGCGACTCTGAGCTGTCAACAACCACTGCCTAACCAGCTTGATCTTCTTATACGTCTCCTGAACAAGGCTCGGTCCCAAGAGCGAGGCCTCTCCTACCTCAGCCCAACACAAAGGAGACCGACAAGGCCGGCCATAAAGCGCCTCAAAGGGTGCCATTCTGATGGAAGACTGGTAACTGTTATTATAAGCAAACTCGACCAGCCCAAATGACTATCCCATGAGCCTCCAAAATCTAACACACAGGCCCGGAGCATGTCTTACAGAATCTGATTCGCCCGCTCCGTCTGACCATCGGTCTGAGGATGGTATGTCGTGCTCATCTTAATCTACGACCCCAAAGCCTTCTGGAGGCCTCCCCAAAACCGTGATGTAAAGCGGGGTTCCCTGTCAGAAACAACTGCCGACGGCACACCATGAAGTCGGACCACCTCCTGAACATACAAGCGGCCCAGTTCCTCTACCTTCGTTGTATCTCTGAATAGAATAAAGTGAGATGACTTGGTAAAGTGGTCAATCACCACCTAGATATCATTCCTCCCTCGAGGTGTACGAGGCAAGCCAATGATGAAGTCCATGGAAACCTCATCCCACTTCCAGGTAGGAATGGGTAATGGCTAGAGTAGGCCAGATGGTCTCTGATGCTCTGCATTCACTTGCTGGAAGGTGTAACATCTGGATACGAAGTCGGCTATGTCCCATCTCATACCTGGCCACCAGAACTGACGGCGAACATCATAATACATCTTGGTGGTACCAGGATGGACAACCCACTGATATTGGTGGCTATCCTGCATCACCACCTTTCGTAGAGACAACGACACTACCGCAAGACCCTTGAAACATAGGACCCTCTGGGAAGACAAAGACGAATCAGAGGGAGTCTCCCCACCATGAAGAAACTGCATAGATCGCTGACACAACTCATCACCAGGCTTCTCCTGCTGAATCAACTCTAGAAGAGCAGGAGTCAACTGGATGCTAGCCAAGAGAGTACCTCCACTGTGCTCCCTGCTCTCCAAATGCATCTGGGCGAAGAGCCCCATCAAGGTCCACTCATCGCTGGACTTCCTCAACGCCTGCACTGGTACTTTTCTGCTCAAAGCATCATCTACCACATTACCCTTTCTAAGAGTATAGACAATATCAAAATCAAAACCCTGCAGGTACTCGACCCAGCGGCGCTGCCTCAAATTGAGATCCTTCTGAGAGAAAATGTAGGCCAGACTCTTATGGTCAGAGTTGACCACAAACTTCTCCCCAATAAGATAGTGGTGCCACGTCTTCAAAGCATGCATCACTGCCGCCAACTCTAAGTCGTGAGTTGGATAGTTCTTTTCATGCGTCCGGAGTTGGCGAGAACCATAATCCACAACATGGTCATCCTGCATGAGCACACATCCAAGGCCCATACCTGAAGCATCACAGTACACCACATAGCCCTTTCCTGACTCTGGTAAGGTCAACACAGGTGTGGTGGTAAAACGCCGCTTCAATTCCTCAAAAGATGTCTGGCACTGTGGGCTCCACTCAAACATCACCCCTTTCTGGGTGAGTGCGGTCATGGTGGAGGCAAGCCACGAGAAGTCCCGGACAAAGCGCCTGTAATAACCAGCCAAGCCCATAAAACTCCTGATCTCAAACACATTTCTCGGCTGCTCCCAAGACATAACTGCTATGATCTTTTCGAGATCCAGTGAAACCCCTTATTCTGAGACGACATGCCCCAGAAACTTCACTTCCCTGATCCAGAAAGTGCACTTAGAGGGTTTGGCGTACATGCGGTGATCCCACAAAGTTCCCAAAACAATGCACAGGTGATGCTCATGCTCCTCCTAGGATCCAGAATAGACCAGGATGTCATCCACGAATACCACGAAAAATGAGTTGAGATATTGGTGGAACACCCTATTCATGAGTGCCATGAAAACTGCAGGAGCATTCATCAGTCCGAAAGGCATGACCAAGTACTCTAAGTGACCGTACCTACTTCGGAAAGCCGTCTTCGGAATATCTGCTTCTCTCACCCTGAGCTGGTGGTATCCCGAACAAAAATTAATCTTAGAGAACCACTTTTCCCCCTTCAGCTGGTCGAACAAATCATCAATCCGAGGAAAAGGGTATTTATTCTTGATGGTTACCTTGTTCAATTTCCGGTAATCAATGCATAACCGAAGTGTTCCATCGGCCTTCTTCGCGAATAAAACCGGTGCGGCCCAAGGAGAGATGCTCGGGTGAATGAATCCTTTGGATTCCAAATTGTCCATCTATATCTTTAATTCCCTCAATTCGGTGGGGGCCATGCGATAGGAGGGAAGAGATATAGGTTGTGTTCCCGGTGCCAACTCTATCGAGAACTCCACGTCTCGCTCTGGGGGTAAGCCAGAAAAATCATCTGGGAAGACCTCTGGGAACTCATCTACTACGCGAGGTAACCCGCCCTGTGAAATACCACCATAGTCCTCCAGCGCGAGCGACGACAACTGATAAGCAAGATTTCCAAGATCGGGGAGTGGAGGTCCCACACGTCCCGATCGAGGATCCCATTCTCCGTGAAATAACTGGGGAGTCCCATCTGGTGCTGTAAAGCTAACTCGGCGTTGATAGTAATCAATGTGCGCCTGGAAGCGCACCAGCCAGTCCATATCGAGGATCACGTCAAATAGGTCCATGTCAAGGACCAAGAAATCCCATTCCATCTCGACTCCCGACACAGAGAGTGCGCACGATCGTCACTTAAGGCCTTGCTCCCTCTTTTTCCCCAACGGTGTTACCAACTCCATAGAAAACGACAACAGATCGGTTGGTAGGTTCAGCAGATTCACAAAATGAGCAGATATGAAAGAAAATGAAGCACCAGTATCAAATAAAACTGCAACTATAGAAGATGCAACCAGAAAAGTACCTAGAACCGTCGAAGGCCCTACATCAGATCCCGCTGGTGCCTGATCCACAGCATGCAGTTGCCTGGTCCCTGCCTGAGAATGACCGCTCGCCTGAGGCTCTGCCCTGATATGGCTCTGCCCTGAAGAGGATCCGGTCCTACCACCACACCCACAAAACTGAGATCCTGTCATCCTGGTCAGCTCTGACTGAACTGATACCCCTCTGGAATCCACTGATCCAGCCCCAATATGATAAGGGCGTGCAGTTCTGCAGAAGCATTGTAGATGTCCCACAACTCCACATCCATGGCATGGTCTGGGAGGGTATGGACAAATAGGTCCGATGTGCCCTGCCCTTCCGCACTAATGGCACACAACGGACCCTGCACCAGAAGCCCCAGATGAAAACTGCCTGGGAGGATGACCTGAGCTGCCATCACCCTTCTTCCATTGCTCATCACACTTCCTCTTCTTCTCAGATGAACTGTCACTGCCAAGCCCTGACACTGATCCAGAAAACCCCGACTTTCCCTTCTGCTCAATCTCGGCCATGCAAGAACGATCAACCACCTCAGCATAAGTCTTCAGCTTGAAAAAGAAAACATGGGAGTGAATTTCTTGTCGAAGGCCCTTCTCAAACTTCCGAGCTTTCAAGAATTCGCTCGAAACTATCTCAGGTGCGTACCGTACCAGTTCAGCAAAGCGATTTGCATAATCCATCACTGTCTGATTCCCCTGTGAAAGCTCCATGAACTCCCGAGATCTAGCAGAGGCTACGAACTCTGGACAATACTTCTCGTTGAAGATACCCTTGAAATCCTTCCAGCTCATGTGCTCATGCTTCCCAGCCTGGACCACTGATTCCCACCATTTTCCACTGGAACCCTCCAACTGGAACGAGTCACACTTCACCCTGACTTCCTCAGGTGTGTCAAGGAAATCGAACATGCGTTCTATCTTTTCAAGCCACTCCTCTACCTCCTGAGGTTCTGAAACACCTCAGAAAGAAGGAGGTTTGCTCCTCAGAAACTCCTGAGCTCTATCCTTCCTAGAGCCTAATTCTTCCCCTCTAGCTGGAACAGGGGCGGGGGAAGGAGTCTCCCCTCGTCCTAAAGCCTGAACGGCTCGGACCATCGCCTCAACCAATCTCTGATCAAGCGGCGTGGGAGAACTCTCTCCGGCTTCCTCCTGTGGATGCATGTGAACTCTCTGGGGAGGCATCTTACTGAAAAAGGGCAGCAATCAAGAAAGAAAACCATCAATAAAAAAGTAATAAATTTTTCAAACAAGATAAACATTCATCAACAAACCAAACATGAAAAAACAAATCCATATAAAAGCTTTACTTTCTTTACCTGGTGTCCACGTACAGTCTGCAGCCTGTACGTCCCACCCAGAAAATAAGTGAAACAAGCACCCTGACATCCCATGGTGACTCAGTATCTGTCACGAGGCGTGCTGGCCAGGCACCCTACTCGCAACATGGATTCTGAGCCTCGACAGACCCAACTCATGTATAATCCAACTCATCCCAAATAACATAAACCACCAACAAACCTCCCTGTGATACCATTTTGTCACGAACCGAATTGGGTCGCCATCCGAACCGACGCCCGACCCGGCTCACGGTAATGCCCGAAGGGCGTTCCCGATCCCCACGGGCTGGCACCAGTGCCCGGGGTATCAAAATAAACTTTGGGAATGATTTACCCGAGTGCACACATATAAAGCATCCAACCAAAGTAAACCAAACAGAAGTAAAGGTTACAGTCAACATGTAATTAACCAAATAGGTTTTTGGTTCACAAGTATTCAAAAACCCAAATAACACTAAAACAAGATGACCAAAAACCAACCTAAGGACTATCGCCTGGTGTGAGGACACTGCCTCTAAGCCACCACCAAAACGCCACGTAGATAGTCCTGCTAACAACCTGAACCACTGCTCCCAAAAGCTGGACCCTTAACTGTATCAGAAGTAAACAAATCTACTTACACCCAAGGGTGTATGTAGGGTGTGAGCAATCGCCCAACATGATATAACCAAAAATAGATTCCACGCACAACTATCAAAAGACAAACCATTTGCAATGCTAAAATGAAGAGAGAAAGAAGTGCAAAAGAAAATGGTTTTCATAAAATGATTTAAAAGAAAGGCAGTTCAAGATAAACACATTAGGATAGCAGTTCAAGTGACATATCACATATCATTATGCAAGAAAAGTAACTGGTGGCACCAAAGGATGGGAGAGGCCTTATGCGTACTACAACTAGTGGGATCCTAGAACGTCGTGACTCGGTGAAACGTGGATTAGGCGTCCACGACCCTCAGATAACGTGTCTTAGAAGGCCACGACCCTCAGAACATGTGGCTTAGAAGGCCACGACCCTGAGCTATCTTATGTTTAGTTAGTGTTTCAATCGTCAAACTTGTTAGTGAAACCAGGTCAGGTCATCTCCGGAACACTAGCTCACTAGTCCCAGTCTCCCCACCTAATACCCCGACTTCCCTCCTTGTGCTCACCTAAAGATCAAAGTTCATGTAACATGTCACATTATCACTTAGAGCCAAACGTGTCACCTGCACAATGATATCCTCTCTGAAAACCACACACACACCAAAACTTATTTTTTTTCCTTCTTTAAAAAAAACATAAACCACACTACATAGTTTACAAATAATAATAAACAACTGAAGTGAGTTTTCGCAATAAAAATGGAATTTCACCACATAAATATACCACTGGAAAATTAGATGCATATTTAAAAAGTAATCAAAACTAATTTGTCAATATGGAAACTAATTAGCAGGGTGATGAAAAATTAAACCAACACGCAAAAGATCGCCAGATGATAATTGAGTGTGGAATCACCTACCTCAAACAAGCGCGGAAAAAGACACGGCGCAAGACTCCAGTTGCGCCGCAGTCGCACCGTCTTGAGCCGTCAAACTGGTCCTAGAAATAGCAGATTGTACAACAGGTTCAAAAATATTGTTAACATAATAATAATGATGATAATAATAATAGAAATAACATAATAATAATAATAATAATAATAACATAATAGAATAATAATAATAATATAATAATAATAGCAATAATAATATAATATAATAATAATAATAACAGCATACCCATAATATAATAATGATAATTTTATAATATAACAAAAATAATAATAGCATAACCATAATTTAATAATAATAATTTAATAATAATAATAATGATAATAATATAATAATAATATGATTATTATTGACATAATAATAATAACAGAATAATAATTATTTTAATAATGTAATAATTAACATATTAAGAATAATAAAATAAAACCTTAATATCTTATATGTTAAAATAATAAAATGAAATAAACAAAATAAAAAAAAGTGAACAAACCGGTGGGGGGTGCAGGAACGACACAACAGAGGAGAGGGAGAGAACGCCGACTAGGGAAGAGGAGGAAGAAGAAGAAAAGAAGAAGAAGAAGAAGAAGAAGAGAAGAAGAAGAAAATAGAGAAGAAGAAGAAGGGAAGTAGAGCAGCAGGGGGTGCGCAAGCTGGGCGGAGGAGGAAGGAGAGCAGGCAGGGGGGGCGCGCCGGCTGGGCGGAGAGGGGAATGAGAGCGGCAGGGTGAGGCTGGTCCGCTGCGGGTGCAACAGTGGAGCAGCAAGTCGGCCCGAGGCGGAGCCGTGGCCGATGCAGGTTCGGCGTGGGTGCAGTAGGGGAGCGGCGGAGAGGTCTGGGCGCAGCTGCTGGTGGAGGGCAGTAGGGGGCACCGATTGATGTCCGGCGAACAGAGGGCGGGTGCCGGCTGCTGTCCGGCGAGCAAGGGGAAGGCGCGACAGGATGGGTGCGCCACGGATGGGGGAGAAAACAATAGAGACGGAGGGGGAGACGAGGTAGCTGGCGGTGGAGGGTGAACAGGGAGGTGCGACAGCGAGAGGATGCAGCAGCAGGGGAAGGAGAAGAAAGAAAAAGAAAAGAAACGGGGGAGAGGAAAACGTGGGGAGGAAGACACAAAATAATAATAAAAAAAAGAAAAAATAAATGAAAATGGGAAAGGTGGCGGCTAGGGTTTCGGGGGGGGGGGGGAGGAAAACCGGAAAAAAAAAATTTGATAACAATAATATATATATCATAATAATATTAGAGATAATAATTTCTTAAACTTTTTTTATAATTTTTGTTAAAAATAATTATGTTAAATTTTTTATGTAATATTAATGTTTATGTCTTCGAATTTAAAATTCATTTTTATAAATTCATTTCACAAAATATGAATAATTTAATTTAAAATTAAACAAACAGATAAGAAGTAAAGGTGGTTTTCCATAGAGCAAAGTTTCATAATCATAAAATGTTTTAACATAAAAAATAATAATTAAATTGATTCAATTGATACAAATTGAATTAAGTATAAAATAATTGAAATAATATAATATTGAATAATTTTTTTTACAAAAATTAAAACTTTGTGCACATTTAATTGAAAATTATATTTTCAATAAAAATCAATATTTTTTACTATTTAATAAAAATTAAGCATCCTAAAAATGTCCCAAAAAGTTCAACGAAAGATAATCTTTAAATATTGATTCAAAAGATGTTGTAAATTTTTTGAGTAATTTTTTTTTATTTTGTTAAAAAAACAATAAAATCATTTTTTTATAAAAAATACATTTTCGATTCCTATAAAGACAATACCAAATAAATAAGTACTTGTTTATCATTATATTTTATTTATCTAAACCTATTTATTTGTAATTTTCAAAATGTTCTTATTACTATTCACACTTCATTATTTAATGGATATGTTGGAATGGAAATATTTAAATAATAATACTAATTGTAAATCATGCTTTATTAAAACATGGTGTTGGGTGTAACAAAATATATCAATGATACTAAATATATTTGAAATGAAAAAATTTCATAAAATATACGAGTCTATATTTTTATCATTTTAAAATTAATTTCATCATTGAAATTATATCACCCTGATACAAACCACTAAGGATACTTCTTCATCATCATATCCTTAGGTTCCTATGTTGCTTCCTCTAGTAAGTGGTTTCTCCATTAATCAATGACTGGAGGAGTGGTCATGTTTCATAGAACATTCTCTCTATGATCTAGAATCACCATAGGATGTTATTCATATGAAATATCATGATCCAATGGTTTTAACATTGTGTTTAGTACATATAGAGGATAAGTCTTATAGTTTCTTAGGAGGGATATATAGAACAAAGCCTAAACTTGAGGGAGCTTCTATATAAGTAAATAGTGATAAGAAAACATCACCACTCTATCATGAATATAAAATATGAGAATATACCAACGGATCATCTTTGGTTTCATCCCAAATATCATATCTTTATTCCATAGAGAAATTTATAGGAAACAATTATCAAGGATTTCAAACTTCGTATCATGTTGATTATTTTCAGCATAATATTCATTGTCAAATCATAAATTTTTTTATGTTATGTTGAATGACTCTATAATTTATCTACCATTTACTCAATTATCTCAGGTCCAAAAAGATATTTCCTACAATATATCATTGAAAATTATAGTTAGATACTTTTTTCTATATAGTGCTTCTTGAGGATCCATTTTAATTATTGAGTGGAAGTTAATGTTGTAAGAAAAATCAACCAGAGGAAGGTGTTGATCTAAAAAAACTATTGAAAACTATATAATATGAACCTCCAAAATTCTATAGGGTTTGAATATTTCACTTTGAAGGACCATAATTTGGAGGACGATACATAGTGCCAAAACATTGCTCCATATCCAAAGCATGTTAAAGACTTATCCAGAAAAATGAGGTAAACCTCATATCCTGATCAACCACAATAAAATGTGGTATTCCATGCAACCTTACCACTTACTAAATGCATATCCTGGAATTTTGATCCAAAGATAATCATTTAATGACAGTGATGAAGTCTTCTGACGTTGTAAGGTGATAAAATCTAACCCATATAGAATTATTCCCTTTAGATGTTTTGGGGAGTCTAATGAAATCATTATTAATGATATTTCCCCATTTCCATTCTGGTATGGGTAATGGTTGTTACATCCCCTTCTAATTTTTTCTATCATCCTTAACTTGCGGACATAACAAGCACCAAAATAAAAACATTACAATATATATATTCATTATATCTCATTATAAATACATTTTTTTATCTCAAATAATATTTTTACTTCTTGGATTATTTTAGAATGGAGAAGTATGATCTCCCTATAACAACACTTTTTCAAATCACTTATACAAGGAGCATATACAGGGTTCCAGAAACTTATTATTACATCATAACCAAGGTTAAAATAACGAAAATTTCTAACCATATTCTATATCTCTATGTCTTCCATATATTCATATTTAATATAAAAATGGATATATGTATTAATATTTATTTTAAAAAGATGTTATTTCTCTCATTCATTCAATATTTCATGATTTTTCCATTTCACATGAAGAAATATTGGATCTTTTTGTGATCCTAATTATAGATAATCTAGAATTATCCTTTTGACTCAAATCATCGGTCATCTTATTTCATTTCCTAGGGTTGTAATTTATTTACTAGTCATAATATTTAATCATCTCTAACCACCTTTTCTGGCACATGTTCAACTCAATATTTTTGAATAAATGATTTAAACTTGTATGATTTGTGTATATATCACAACTTTCTCTATAAAGACAATACCTCTATATCATTACCGAAACATTCACGATAGCTAACTCCAAACCATATGTTGGGTAATTTTTCTCATGATCCTTTAATTTTTGTGAGTAATTATCTATAACAAAGTCATTCGATATGATAAAACATCCCAATCCATCCATTTGAAACATTAATACAGATTAATAACCCTTCTCCAAATAGGGAATTATAAGCAAAGGAGCACTAACTAAACATCTATTGAGTTTCTTGAAATTTTCCTCCCACTAATATATCGAAATAATTATGGCTCCCTTTTAAGATAACATGGTGATTGGATTCGACCATTGTGACAAATTTCTCACAAAATGCCTATAATATCCATCCAAACTAATAAAAATGTGAATATTGATCATTGTGTCTTGTATGGGAAAATATTTAATAGTATTATTCTTTGATAGGTCCACTTATATTCCCTCACATGAGATTATATAGACCAAAATGTGACTTTTTGTAGAAAAAAATCAAACATAATAAAATTTTCATACAAAATATAATTCCTTAGATTATTCAACACAAATATCATGTGATATTCATATTCTTCCTTCCTCTTTGAATGGATAAGAATATTTTCAAAAAAACTACCACAAATTAATCAAGGTAATCTATAAGGAATATATTCATTAAAACTATAAATATTGATAGAAAATCCATAAGAACAAATGGTATATACCCATAGTTTACATACATTATATGGAATGTTTCCTTTGATATATCCTTCTTTTTTGCCATACATTGGTGATATCCAAGAACAATAGTAAATTTTAGAAAAGTATATATCACTACAAATTTTATCAAAAAAGTATCCAATATAGGGTAGAAGATACTTATTCTTGATTATGATCTTTTTTTATCTTCTTATACAAAATACAGAGTCTCATAATTATATCTTTTTTCAATACAAAAGGAACAGGTGAACCTAATTGTGACACACGTGAAAAAATTAATCCATTATGAATATTCTCCTAGATATTATTCTTAAATTGCTGAAACTCAATTAGGGTCATTCTATAGGGATTCAATAAAATAATATTGGCTCTTGGTATGAGTTTTATTGTGAATTCATCTTTATGATTTGGTGGTATACTATGAAACACTTCAATAAATACATAAAAAACTCCTTAAAAATTAATATATGATCAATATTTATATTTTTCACAGCCATTTGAGATAAACACACCACATTAATGGTAATGAAGACCCATAAAATTAATTTTACCTCAATAAAAATTTAATATTATTCATCACACAGATATGTGTCATAGGTTGTTTGAGATATAAATTGTGACTTCTCTTGAGAAAATCGATTTGATATTTACGTTGAAAATCCAATTAATTCATAATATAACATCATATTAAATAATATAGAGAATAATATGATTTGAAAAAATAACTTTCCCACAAAATACATGATAAAATATTCTTTTACATGAGATGGGATCACCATACCATTAGATGTTTTCACTGCTATTTAAGCATCTATTCATTGAGGATTTGAATTAACATTCCAAGATTTTTTTTGTTAAACTTGAATTCATATAAATAATCCAAAATATGATACTTTAATATGTTATCATACATATTATAACCTCAACTACTACGTTCTATCTCAAATCCCATATTAAAACAAAAATGGGTTTCTTGACCAGCAAGAATATTTTACCAAATTCATCAATCATGAAAATATCATTCAAAGGTTGTATGTATCATGAAACATTATTTTCAATACTTGATACCTTATTTAATGTTATGTACCTTCCTATACTATAAAATTTCATGTTTGATGTATTTAGAGGTGTTTAAAGGATGATAGAGGAGGTTTGGTGGAGTTGGAGACACAACAGAACTATAAAATTCTTTTTACACTATAAAATAGGGGCTTTTGACATAAAGGTGTGGCTTATAACATATTAGGATAATGGTATTTTTATTTTTTTATAGTTATGGGGTATCATGTGAAATGATTTTTTTCCATAAGAAAGTTAATTACTGCATGAGTTAATTATAACCTGAGGAAAAAATCAACGGAAAATTGATTTAAAGGTTAAATGTAAGTAAATTTACTTATAATCCATGTACCCATGAATCTAACAATGTTAAAGTGAATTTTACACCATATTTAATTTTAATTTTACTATATATATAAGTCTTCTTCGGCCAAATTATTTTTCCCTATACTTTCATTCTCACATGTTTGCGGAAAAACCATGGGTTCCCTGTATAATATCTTCTTTCCACTTCCTCTCAACTTGTTCATTGTATTCTAGTGATTAACTTCTAATGATCCATGGCAATTTCTTCTTCCTCCATCGTTTTTTCCTTATGTTCTCATTAATAAATTTTCTATGGTTTTATTTTTTTCATCGCATTGGGTTTTGGGTATTATTTTGAAAAACCGTTTGTTCAGTTCACATTGGTCTAGGGTTTATGTGGGTGGTTGTGGATTCTGTGCTATTTTTTCTTTATCATGTGGTTCACAACAAGACCAAGAGGAATTTTCTAGGTAGTAAATCCTCTTTATCTACTATTTACATTCTATGTGTGTATATTTTATGTTTTTTTCTTTCCTTTAGGTGGATAGTAAGGGTTGACATAATAAATAAAGTTAATTGTAGCATTTAAAATTGATGGGTATGGGTATAAATCACAAGATTTAATTATTTTAAATATGATGATACCGATATGCTATCATGTTTTTTTCTTTAATGAAAATAAATATTTCTAGGAGACTTTCTTTGGATGTATATGATATGAGTTGATATCCCTACATTATTTGGGGTGATCTCACCATAAAAAAAATGTTAAAGAATTTATATATATTTATAATATCTTCTCCATCAAATTTAGATTTTGTTATAATACCCATGAAATATAAAAAAGTATATATATAAAATTGCATGAATAATTGAGGAAGCTCATGTATGTTTTTGTATGGTGTTCTTTTCCTTGTTGTGTTTCCCTACATTGTTTGGGAATGTTTTTGTGAGGTGATAGATTTTGTTGAATGGGCCATGTGATGTGTGGGGATATGATGAGATGTGGTGGTTGGTTGGAATGGATGTGATATGAGTATTTGGGATTTCATTATACTGTATATAGGTTTTGGGGGGTAGTGGTTGTATTGTATAGATGTTGTAGTGTGAAACAATTGTAGTGGGAATATGTTGTAGTTTATGACGGTGATGATGTGTTGTGGTGATGTGTGGTGGAAATGTGTAGCTAATATTTTAGAATTAATATTGTGAAATGTGGTTTAGATGTGTGATTTATTGAAGTTGTGATGAGATAGCAAGGTTGGTGCGGCACGATGATGATGGAGAATTAGATGTTTTATGGATAAAATTGATGTTAGTTTTGAATGTTGTGTAAAGGCTTTGTGGTGTTAATTCTCTATATATCTATGGAGTAATTATAATATAGTAATATAATATGAATTTGTTATAATTGATTTGTTTTAAATGAATTAAATTATGTGAAGAAATAATTGGTCCATGTAAATATGAATGAATTTTATTAGTAAATGAATATTAGTGGAGTTTTCTATAATTATAATATTTATAAATTTTAAATAAAATTGGATGTTGATTTCCATCTGTGTGATGGTTTTTAATGTGTTTCATATAGTGTTGGTAGTTTTGTCACTATTTGTGTGTGGTATTATGGTGCTAATGTGTGGGTCTCTAGTGATGTTGATGTGAATACATAGGTTGGTTATTGTGAGATACCAATATATGATCTTTTTTATGTTATTTCCATTTATGTTATACATATATTAGATAACATTACAAAAAATCATAGGATCTAGTTTTCAGGTGTTTTCTCCAACATACTAGATGGTGGGGATATGGATAATTAGTTACCCCTTCTTCTCCTATCATTATTTAGTAGAAACAATAATACATATTGGTGTTGGATATTACCCAAAAGTGTTGAACTAGGTGTTTCCATGAATGATGTGATTTGAGGTGATGAGTTTGTGATGATATCTGATACATGGTGAAGGTAATGAGTCATTGAATAATAATATAATTTTGATTTCTTTAATGTTAATCAGACTCTACATCCCATGTTATATAATGCGATGAGGTGTGATAGCCCATGTGTATTCCGGAGATATGTGGGGTCGTGATGAATGGTGATACCAGAAGATTCTAGAACATACAAGGGTGGGGCTAGCAGGGTTGCATCCTAAACCATATCCAAGATGGATCATGTGTCTTTGGTAACGATGTAACAAGATGTGGTTATTATGTGACATGTATGGAGGGGATTGGATCAGTATACATTTGATGTCAGAAAGTGAGAGCATAAAATCAGAAGGAAGATCAATGGGGAATATTTTTTTGTTATGATCATGATGTTATATTTCTATATTGGATGTGTGATTTATTGAGTGTTCCATGGTGAGAATGGTATGGTTATTTTACCTATCTAGCTTCTTATTAGTTATATTTTTTTCACTGGTGTATTATAATTCCCTTTTCACAAGTGCACTTCAGACCATGTTTTTGTCCCCGATGGGTATACAGTTATGTTCACCAAATTTTTATTCACTATATCCCAAATTTCAAGGAGGAATTTAGGGACCTAGATGTATATTTATATCTTTGGTTTGAATTTTATTATTATATCAATACCATAGGAATAATTTTTCAGTATATTTTAGAGATGTTTATTATATTTTTAATTCAATTCATACATTTTGGGTTTGTTTTTGGTTAATTTAATATTATATGATGTTTTTTTGGTTTTTCTTATCTTATCTCATGATATTTTTTATATAGGGTAATACCTCCCATGTCCATGTTTTTTATACCCTTTGGGATGTCTAATTACCCAGGGATTATAGGATGCGGGACTCATGGTTCATTTCCTAACTTATTTTATTGTGGAATATTTGGAGGGAGGGAGTCATGATAGTGTGGTATCATATGTTTTGGATGGTAGATAGTAACGAGTTTTGAGTTAGGAATTGTGAGGTTTTCATGTGTAATAGAAATAGTTCCAGTTGATATTGGTTGGTGACCTTGGACAAAGAGACCGGTTGGGGAATTGGATTGTCGGTCCACCCTCCCTACTAATGATTCAATACACTAACTCAATAATTATTTAATGAATAAGTGGGATTGAATTATTTGTAGGTTAGAAACCCTTGGGAGGTACATGATTTATGATTTATTGTCTTCATTTTTGAATTTAGAGGTGTGGTTGAAAAAAAAATCATTAAATAAATAAGATTTGATAAAATTCTATTTTTTCAGTCTTATGATGTTCTCCTTGATTTCCTAGGACTATTATTCATTTTACATGGGTTTATTATATAGTTAAGGTTCCATAAGAAAATATGATTTACGAATGGAATTTTGACCCATAAAAAGAGGTTGAGGTTTGGAAGAGAGTATTTCACCACTTTTAGAGGTAGATTTTAGGGATGTATGAGGGGAATGTATCAGGTTTGGAGATAGATTGTTGGTTAGAGGATCATGAGGATTATTTTGGACTTTGCCAGGAATAAGATGTGTTTTTGGTGTGGTTGGATGTTATTTATTTGTAGGATGTTTCATTTCAGTGGTGGAAATTGTTTCTTTGTGAATGTAAGGAGTCAAATGTGTTATGGATCGACATTTAGAGGGAGTTGAGTGTTAAGATTATTTATTCAATGATGAAGGGAGTTAATTATCAATAATTAATCTCTATTTAAATTGTATTTTGAGTGAAATGGATATTGTTATCAGGTTCATTTACCTATTTCACTTTGTTCCAAAAGTATTTCTATATGAGGGGTATATGAATCGATTAATAGATGAATATTTCTGTCCAATAATCAATCATGTGGTCACTCTTTTTATGATATTTAATATATGGAGGTGTAGATAATTTTAGTGGTTATAAAATGGATGATTTACATGGAAGTTAATCCTCATGTGGGAGAATAGTAAGGCTGTCAAGGAGTATGACTTCAGGACGAGGGTTGTGGGTGTTTAGTAAATATATTTTATGGCTAGTAGGGAACTTACAATGGTAGATCTCAGTCATGTTATATTTGAATAAGAATAAGAACAACCATTATTCATTCCTGACCACTCAGGGAGCCCAATATATCGTGGGTGTATTTCCCCATTTTTATAAGCATAAGTTGTTTCCTCTTAGTATTTTTCCACTTTAGGGAACATCAGTGATTTTTTAGTAGCTGAGGGGACATGGTTTCAGTAGAGGTAATCCTCATTATGGACCCCATCCATAGGTACATAGGCTAGTTATTGGTCGTGGAGGCCGAAAACAAGGAGTAAGAGGTGTTATGTGTGGTCAGATGCAAGCATTAGATTCTATAGTGCTTGAAGATCAAGGAGTGATGCGAGGTATGATTATTTTATAATCAAATATTATTTTTTATTTATTTTAATTAGGTTATTTTCACATATTTTTAACACCACATTATTTCATGAATTGTGACTATATGTAGAATAAATTCATGTTCCCATTGTGTTACCTATGTCGTTTAAAGATCAGCTTCCATTGTTTGATGTGTGTCAGGGATGGTGGCTGGTGATGGGGTAGCACTAGTCCCAGGAATATTTAATATTGTTGTAGATACAAACATATGATTATATATTTAACACTTAAAATTTTATGGATTATTATTTTTAATTAATTTTATATTTTGATATTATATATTTCACACAACACTAAATATAGTTTTTTATACGAAAGCAATAAGTGTGTCATGCGTCATACACAACACCAAGTCAATATTGTGTGACATGAAAAAATGATATTAAATTGTGGTTGAAGGAAAAATATGTTTTCAT
This sequence comes from Viscum album, assembly GCA_963277665.1. Taxonomy (NCBI): domain Eukaryota; kingdom Viridiplantae; phylum Streptophyta; class Magnoliopsida; order Santalales; family Viscaceae; genus Viscum; species Viscum album. The sequence goes on along the minus strand of OY728139.1, from coordinate 110,300,761 downwards.
TTTATTATACACATTTTTTATCCCCTCTAACTCCTAGTGTCACATTAAATGTGGAGTTTTACCGAACTACATGATACTATTAATAATATTTTTAAAATAACTTAATAGCTACCACATAGTTGATTTAATTGAAGTTATGAATAAGAATAACTAAAATTTGAAAATATTATTTTCAATTTTATATAAAATCAATCCTTTGTTTTTCAATTAGAAAATGTGATTGTAAAAACCTTAGAGAAATAAAGAAATTACTTTTCTAAGAGAACTGTATTTCTATGAAAACATGTAATTTTATTTCACTGGATTTAAAAAATAGTAATTTAATAATGTTTTAAATGAAATTTATATTTTATATATTAAATATTTATTTTTTATTCTCATAAAATATATTTTATAGGCATAAGATATAAATAAATCCAATTTTGTGAGTAAAATATTTATTTTTATAAAAGATAATTTTACCACCTTTTAAAGAAAAACCCAATTTAAAAAAAAATATTTTAATATTTTATAATTTTTATTTGAAAAATAAACTTAATTTTTTGATTATTAATATTTAATTTTTCTTTGGTAAATATTTAGTATTTTTTGGAGAACTTTTATTTTTTGATGAATGGTGAAAACATTGAATTTTAATTCAAAACTGATTTTTTATACTTTATTAATATATTTTAATTATTTGTTTCGTTAATTTTTAATGTTTAATAAGATAAATTTTACATAAATTAACCTAATTTATGTTATTTTATACAATTTCACTTTGATGTTGGATATAAAAACATTTCATGATTTTCGACCTTTTCGCTTCAAAACCCTTTGTCATTGGACATCTCTTGCATTAATTTTAAATTAATTTCTTCCACTTATATGAATTGAATTAGGGAAATAGACTAACTATTTGTATTAATAATAATTTCTAATTTCTAATAATTACATCAATTTTTTTTGAAAATATTAGTGAATGAGATTAAAAATAATTTCAGCGAATAAATGAAAAATTAGCTTACGAATGGACTAAACCTTAATCGTAATTGAAAAAATGACCTATATAAATGTTAATAATCCATTTTATATTCATATTTAGACCCTTTTCAGATTTTTTTTATGTTTTGGACCATTATTTGAGCAACTATTCAGGGGAAACGTGGGTGGAATTCCATTTTCAGAAGCTTACAAGAATGCCACTCCTCCACTATAAAATGAAACTCAAAGCCCCATTTATTCACACCACTCAATCGATTTTTAATTCCAAATATCTTCTAAAATAATCTCAATACATCCACCCCATAATTATATAGTCTTATCTTTTGTATTTAATCTAACTAATAAATCCAATTGGTGCAAACCAAGAAGAGTTACCCAAAGAAGAAGTAACATCCTTCCTCAAGCTCCTATGTTTTTTTCATGATTATATAATATCCAAGGTATCCTAAATATAATAATATATTTTATTTTATGGTATTTACCTAAACATACACACACATCCATCTAATGTGTAGTGAACTTACCGTTGCTGTGTATCGCAAACAACCGCCTAAGAAAATACATTGTTTTTTTCGTTGACCACCTCTCATGGTAGGTAATTATGATATAAAATATTTCTTCATTTTAGATATATGTTATTTATGATCTATTAAGTTTTTTATTAATTATTTCAATCATACCTTTATTATTTTCATTTTTTGTAAATATGATAACTTTTTTTGTGGATGTGTGGACTACCACTTTATCAAAGTGATGTGACGTTTCCACACATTACATAGAATGTATTAAGGATGAGTTTAGTTAAATTATATGATATATATTAAATAATAATAATAATTTAATGTTTTATATATATATGGGAAAATTAATTTCTTTCTTTCAATAAGGCATGAAATCCAAAATAATATTCACTACTGTGTATGATCTACCGTCTCCATAGATGGTGTATTCCATTTCATATATCAATATTTTATATATTAATATAAATATTTATATACAAAATATTTATGATATATAAATAATTTCATAAATTATTTAAATAATTGTATCATGGTATATCTAATTGGATCAAGAGTAACAATTCAAATCATATACGAAAAACTATAAGAATATTACCCAAAGCGTAATGTTAACATTGAATTGTTAATAAACGTGTAACATAAAGTCATAATAAATTAATATACAGTATGAGATATAAGAATATTGTTTTTTAGGATTTATAATAATCTTAAATTTATTTTACAAATGTTTTGAACGTGCATGAAGTAAGTAAAGACTCGAGGTCAGGATTTTCTCGTCTCACATTTATTTTTGTCAGACTTATGCAATATTCACCACTCATTTTATTATTGCAATGTGTATACTACACATAACTGATTTATATGATTATTATAATAAAATATAGTGTTATTTACATATCCATTTAATGATATATGTTTCATGGGGTTTATGTTTCAAAAGTTACCAATTCTGTAGATTAATTTTTCTTTATTTTTACTTCTTTGAGAGACATGTTTTTTTATGCAACTATATTCTATTATGAGGTTTATATAAAAACATTTAATATTCTATATCATGAAAAGAATTATTTTCATTTTGTTATAAGATTAATTTAATTTCATTTTCTTACATGGGTATTTTGATTTATTGTCACAAAGTGGTAAGAGTTTATTGTAATAATTTCATTGTATATCCAGATAGTTTATGATTATAATTACATTGAAGAAATATTATAATCCATATCTCATTTATACTAATAAGTTTTATTATCATATATTTAGTAATGGTATCTTCATGTATAATAACCATTTTTTCACAATTTTTAACTTAAAATAATTAAGAATTTGTTTTTATGAAAATTATACTTTACCACTCTCTTCAGTCGGAAAATATTGATTCTATGAAAACAATATTTTAAGAAAATTATTTGATAAAGGTTATACTATTATCCAATGATATATAAAAGAAAATTTTACACATTTTTTTTCTTTTTTCAACAATGATTTTTAAAAATGAATCTACTTATTGTTTTCTAATTGACGCACTTTTCAAAACGTTTTATGGTGAAAAAGGGCTGATTTGAATGTATGAATTTATCCTCTATCACAACCATTCATCGATGAAATTGGAATTAATTGTTTTCAAGAGTAGTTTTTTTAACAAAAAATTCTTATGTTCAAGAATATTTTTTAATTATTTTCAAATCATATTTTTTAGATTTACTAATCTACTTTGAAAGAAACATATTTTAAAAAAAATTTATGTTTTGAAAAGTGTTTTGAAATGTTTTCAACCTTATTTTATAAGTTTTCATGGAAAATGGTTTTGAAGATGTGTTCAAGATTCCATTATAAGTTTTTGAATATATTTTCAATGAAAAATGTTTTAAAAAAGAATTATGTTTTCAAGAGAATATTTTTGAAGTAAGAAAGATATTACCCTCAAGAATGTTTTTTTTTTCAATTTCCCTGATTCCTTTATATTTTTTCAAAGTTAATTCAACGAAAATGATTTTCAAAATTTTCTAGATTATAATAAGTGATGCTCTAATTTATAATTAAAAATAATTATCCATATATTATTACATAATTGGTTATATTTTAGTATTTACTAGATATGTGATCCAAGGACACCATTCACATTACTTCTATTAATGGTTTTTGTTTTAATAACATGATTATTATGAGATCCATTTCTCTTTCAAAGGATATATTCTTATGAATCATTATTTTTTTCACATGTTATGCTAGGATTAAATTATTATTTAACTTGTTTTTTCATAGGGTATGATTTGATCACGCATTTATAACACCAAATTCCATTCGTGGGATTTGATACGATTTTTTATCAATTTTTTTCATATGTGTGTATGATTTTATTATGAGATGGATGGGACCTACATCTCCTTTCAATTAATTAGGTAAATATTTATATCCCCAGATATAATTATGGTAATCAATTCAACATGATTTATCCACTATATAATATAGGGAATCTAAATCCACTTTTGAATATGGGGAAACCTAATACATTATGGGAAGAAGGGGAAACCTAATACCTTAAAAGGAGAGTACTATGAATGGGGATGGTGGTGTGTATTTACCTATAGGTGTAGTCCCTATGAAGTTCACTAATATGTTTTTGTAAATGGGCCTTGAATTATAGGGAAAGGTATTACATGTTCATGTTCTTTCCAAAAATTATATGACTTATGCCTATGATATGAACACATAGTTTATGTTCTTATTTATCTTATTATTATTCTCTTATGAATTTCCTATATTTTTCCCATCTATTTGGTTTTTGAAATATAATATTTAGGGTATGATCTTCAAATGTTATGCTCAAGTTATTGTACATTTATGTTCATGTTATACTTATGTATTTCTTTTATATACCTTATATAATGGTTTTAAGTATAAAAACTAAAAGGGAAGATATTTATGAGAAATATTGAAGATCATTCACCATGTTATAATATATTTTTCTAAGATTCCAAACAATCTACACTATTACATTTCTCCTGAATGTACATTTTTAATGTACTTAGTGTTCATGAAAAATGATGTAATATTAATGTATGTTTTTTTTATGTCCATATTTTTTGTATCAAATGAGAGTATTAGTAATCATTGGTAAAATAATATGATAAAACTCTAGTTAGTTTCCTAGTTATATTTCTAATGATACGTCTAGGGATATATAAAAGGATGTCTCTTAGGATTAGTTAATGTTTAGTAAATTTTCTTAGAATCTTGGTAAGGGATATAGTGAGTAGTTTTATAGTAATAAATCTATATCTATATACTAAAAGTTGATTTAGCTCTAACACATATCTATATAGGTTTAATAACCACAAAAATACCATATTTAGCTTGACTCGATCAGGAATTGGTGCATGACAATGGGCCTTGCTGCACACATAATTTGACACTCATGGGGGGATATTCTATAGGAATTCACAAACTCTTTATGGACAATAATTTGTATCTTAAAAATAGTCTTACTATGAATAAAATAGGATTATACTAAGGTTTCATTGATTAAATAATCATAATTAAAAAATTTATACATCCTATAAGATTTTTTTTCATGATTATATTTTTTCTATAATGATAAGTGGTGATAATTTTATTCTATATCATTTTAGTCAATGTAGGAAATGAGATATAAATGGATTAAAATGGAATGTGGCAGAAAATTTTCTAATGATAAGTCAAATGGTATGATCACTGGAGTGAATGAGGTTATGATCATTCCAAATAAATTTTCAAAGAACATGATAAAAAACATACACCATAACGAACTCTCAGAAACAACAATAAAGATAAGGAATGAGTCCTTTGAGATATCAAGTATAGGGGGCCATAGAGAAATGAATAATCAATTTCATTTGTGTGAAGAATGTCTAAGGATTCCCCAAATTGAATGTCTTATAGGAACTAGAATTTTTGACTATGGAAAAGAATGAAAAAGCATGTAACTATAATGGAACAATGATGAGTTCACTTAATTCAATGGATAAGAATATTGGCGTCCCTAAGAAGTCATCAAATGATAATCGATTTATGTGTGGATGTAATGATTGTTATGAAAAAATATGACCCATGTGGAAATATCATGAAGAGAATTTGCAAGGTGGTATATGTAATGGTTATATTGCTGATGATGATTAGACTATAGATGATATGTGATAGAGAATATGTATTTTGTAATGGAATGAGGTATCCTTGTTAATGGATTAAGGATGAAGTAGAATAATCACAGTGTTTATGTATTTGGATTCAATAATTATGAATTGTGAAATATATAAGGATTTTTTAGTTTATTTCATTTGTTAAGGATTTATAAGAACATGTATATTGGTTATTATAGACTAGAAAAGTAACCTAATCGAAAGTATAATTTTATGGTAAACAAAAAATTATGAGAAAGATAAAAAATTAATATTTTCTTAATGCTGAGATAATGATATTTGAATGAATATGTGTTGAATATGAATAAGTAAATAGGATGGTACCGATTACCTCAAAATAGATAATGAGTTTGTTGACAAGTGGATTATGATATAACTAATGAAGTTCACAAAATTTTTGGATTTATGTAATATATCCAATAAACCTTGGAATAAGAATACATGCATGTTATCAATAATTATTTATGGTAATTCAGGTTTTTACAATATTTCTAAAGAATATGTGATGAAGGTGTTAAGAAGATTGGTAAGTGAAAACTATGTGATACTTTATGGTATATGATGGATCAATTTTAATTGATTTAGTTAATTTCATTATATTGTTTTTGATTTTTAATATGATGGAAGGTTTTAATGGTTAACAATTTATGGAATGGTTTATGCTATACTTTAGATAATGTTTTAGAGATTAATGTATTGTCTCACCATATGATGATTTTTTTTCAGCTTAGGTAAATTGTGCAATGAATTTTGTTGTGATGTTAACTAAAGATAGATAGAATGAACTATCATTATATTTATGTATATCATGATCTATAAATTCTTCAGAAATATAAAATTCACCATAATTTCTCAGGATAATAGATGACGTGGAAATTTATCAAGACACAATAAAGTGTGAGGATTTCCTGAAATCATGTAAGTATATATTCTCATGAAAATTATTTAAGATTAGGTAAAATAATTTTGATAACAAAAATGTTATCTTAGTACCTTCATTTCTGATGAATCAAATATCCCCATATATCATCAGAGGTTAATGGATTTGTGATCATTAACATTATCCTACCCATGTTCTATATAACTCACCATCAGAACCTGATAATTATATTTCACTTCCATGTCCATATTCTCACTTACCACCTATGTTATAATATGTGGACACCCAGTTCTCTGTTACTTTAGGTATCCTTTATGTCTCCATATTTCCCTTTTTAAAGTAAATTTTAGTATTAATTTTTATGATGTGGGTTTATATGAAAAGAAATTTCAAGTATTTTACCTTTGATACCCCATATGAATTTTAGGGTGAAATTCAATTTAAGGGGGTGGAATGAAACACAATGATATTTTGTGAATTATTATTTTGTGAATTAATATAATATTTTCTTATTTTACTTTTCACAATACACTAAATATATATTTTGTTATAAGAAATTACTATGTTTGGTTATCATTATAATCAATACCAAGTCAATATTTCACTATAAGAATCATTTAGATTATCTTACAGTGTATGATACAGTATTCTTTCTTGTATTATAAACAATTTTGTGTCCCTTAGATAGATTGTGTTACATGAAAAGTTGATTTTAACCAAACTTCATGATACTATTAAAATTATTATTAAAATATTATTATAGCAACCACCTAGAAGTTGAAATGGATGTGAAGAATGAGATTAACTAAATTGTGAAAATATGGCTTAACATGAATATTAAATGAATCCTTTGTTTATCAATTAGTATAAGTGAACGATATAACTGTCTGAAAATAATGGACTTCCCTTTCTAAGAAAATTATTTTTCATCTTACACGCACAATTTTATCTAAATTGAATAAAAAATCAAATTTTAATTAATATTTTCAATAATTATTTTATATATTACATTAATATTTTTGTTACTCATCCAATATGTTTGATTGGCATAAGATAAGAAGAAGTCCAATTTTATGAATAAAAGGATGAATTTTTCTAAAAGATAATTTTACCACCTATTAATAGAGAACCCATTTTATATATGTTTTTTGAAAATTTTATATTTTTTATTTTATAAACTAAAATTCATTTTATGAATCATAGTATATTAATTTACATTGGGTGAATTTTTAGTATTTGTTTGAGAACATTCTCTTTTTGATAAATAGTGAATAACTTTAAATTTTAATTAAAAAATGCCTTTTTTATAATTTATTTATGTAGATAAATTATATTTTAGTTTTTATTGAAATATGAATTAGAAAAATTATATGTAAATTATTCCAATTTAGGTCATTGGAACCTATTTCACATTGAAATTGAATATAAAAACATTTTAATCTTATGGACCTTTTTGCTTAAAAACTTGTTGTCCTAGAACATCCGTGAGATTAATATTAAGTAAATTTCAAAAAATTAAGATATTATAAATTGGAAATGTGGATCCCATAGTTTTTAATAAGAATTATTTATATTTAATAATATGTTACACTTATTTTATTACCAAAAATATTAGTGAATGTGATTAAAATTAATTAGAGTGATTAAGAGAAAAATTAACATAATAAATAACGAAACCATAAACTTTAGTCCCAAAATGGCCTATAAACTTGTCTAAAATACATTATATTTTCATATTTTGAACATATCATCTCATTTCAATGGTTTTAACCATTATTTTAGCCACTCTTCAGGGAAAAAATGTGGGTGTAATTCCCTTATAAAAATATACAGGAATGCCACTCCCCAACAATAAAATAGAACTCACCCCTCACACATAATCCCAACTATGATTCCCTTTTGATCACCCAAAAATTTGTAAAATAAGATCTAAATATATATACCTTAATCCTAGAATCATCCCTTTGGGAATAAATTCCACCAAGGAATCTCGTTGGGGTAAACCATGAATAGTTACCCAAAGAAGAGTTAACATCATTAATCAAGGTCCTTTGTTTTATTTTCATTTTCCACACTCAAATTTTATTTTTACATTATTATATATAAAACATAATATCCTTAATATAATGATATTTTTTTATTCTAGAGTTTATACCTATACTTACACACACTTCCCTAAAATAGGTAATGAACATATTGTTCTTGTGTATAGATAACTACTACCTCACGAAATGATGTTGTTCATTTTTCCTTTACAACCTCGCATGGTATGGAGTTATGATGGAAAATATGTTTTTATATGATATATATGATATATATGATATATATGATATTTATTATATCTATATTATTTTGAAATTATTAAATAAAAATACCTTATTTCTTTCCATTTTTGGTAAGTATGACAACATCGTTTGTGGACGTGTGCACTACCATCTCCTCAAAGCAACATGATTCATTCACACTTTAACATAGATGTATTAAGGATGGTTTTAGTGAAATTATATGATATATATTACATAATAATGTTATTTGGATGATTTTACATGTATATATATATGTGTACATTTCAATTACATTCATTCTATTAATTCGTCAGGAAAATAAAAACAACGTTCATGCATATGTATGACCTGCCATCTCCATGGATTGTATATTAAATTTCATAAATATATCTTTTAAATTTTTTATGATGATTTATATAATTAATATTTATTATATATAAATAATTTTTTATTTTCAGGAATTTAGTAAATCATTATCTATATTAGAGTATCTAGAAAAAGAATCAAAACTTGTTCAAAAAACAACAGGGATAATACCAAAAATGTAATGTAAACATGAAATTGTTAATAAATGGGTAATATAATGTCATAATAAAATCATATATGGTATTATATATAAGATTTTTTATTATATTTTTAATAGAGTTATATTTTTTAAATAGTAGGTTTGAATGTGTATGAAGAAATTCATGACATAATGAAATGGTTTTATCATCTCAGTTTTATTTCTGGGAAACTTATTCCTTATTCACCACTTGTTTTTAAGTGGTTATTATAATTTACCGAAATATATTATATGGTTAATATACATAAACTTATGGTTTTTTACATATCAATTTTATGATCTCTTTTTCATGGGGTTTATGGTTAAAATGTTAATAAATCAGTATAGTATTTTTTCTCAATTTCCCTTCTATGAGAAATGTGTTTTTATGCCCCTATATTATTTTATAAGATGCATATACTACCATCAGACATGATATATCAGAAATAGACTTAATTTCATGATATTATAAGCTTCATTTAATTTCATTTTCATACATAGGATGTTTTATTTAAAGTTACAATGTTGAATGATGTTATTGCAACAATCTCATCATTTATCAAGATTTCTTTGGATTATGGTTACATTAATGGAATATTATGGTATATCTCTCAAGGAAAATCATTATTTTTATTCTCCTATGACTATTCATGATATTTTAATGTATTATTTCCATTTTCCCACTATTTTGTACATATTATAATTAAGAAAGTTCTTTTAAAAAAACACGACCTTACCTCTCTCTTATGTTGGAATACTATGTTCTCTAAAAACAATGCTTTCTAAAAATGTTTAAAAAAATATTATAATCTCCTCCTATGATATAAAAAATTAATTTTTAACCATGTTTTACATTTTTCATAAATGGTTTTTAGATAGGAATCTTCTTATAGTTTACTGATCGAATCTATTTTCTAAACTTTTTATAGTACAAAAGGAATGTTTGGCATGTGATGTTTATCCACCCTCACAACTTCCATCCTATGATTATTACTTTGAAGTTTTACTAGATTAATTTATTTAAGAGTTTTTTTCCCCAATATCCTCAAAATTTAATATTTTTAATGTTTTTTTCAACAAAAAATTATTTCAGAATTATTTTATGTTCTAGTAGATTTTTAAGTGATTTTCAAATATTCTTTTAAATTTTTATAAATATATTTTCAAATAAAATTGTTTTCATCCATTTTTTATGATAAATTTTTTTTCTATTGTTTTAAAACTTATTTTATAAGTTTTCATGGAAAAATTTATTCAATATGTTTTAAATCATCCATTATATATTTTGAAAGATATTTTTAATGAAAAAGGTTTTCAAAATTCATTATGTTTTAAAGAGTTTTTTTTCAAATAGGAAACTATATTTAATTCAAGGAATGATTCTTTTGGATTTTACATGATTCCTTAATATATTTTCAATGTGGTTTCTAAGGAAATTAATTTCAGAATGTGAGATGTTTTAAATGTGATGTTCTAAGTTATATTTCTTAATCGTTCTCCATATAATTTTTCTTCATTAGTTATAGCTTATGCTTTACTAGGGATATGATCTAAAGACAGAAATCATATTACTATTCTGAATGGTTTATGTTTTGATGACATAATTTTTATGAAATATGTTTCTCTTTAATAAGTTATATTCTTATGAAACCCACTTATTTTCATGGGTTAATCTGTTATGAAATTATTATGAAAACTGCCATTTTTCACACATTAATACATGATTACATGTTTAAAACAACCATTACATTTCTTGGGTTTTGATATAATTGCTTAAGTATTTTTGGAAAACCCTAGTTTTATTTCATTTTTAAATGTGTGAGACCTACATATCAGTCAAATTCATGGTTTAAATATTTATATTTCATGATATATTGATGGTAATCAAGTTTATGGGCTTCAACCACTATGGAAAATGGGAAAATTCGATCTACTATGGGAAGATGGGGAAAACTCGATCCACTATGGTGAGATAAGGAAACCTGATCCATTACACGGAAAATACTATGAATTGGGATTTTGGTGTGTCCCACCCAGTAAGTGTATTCCACATGAAGTTCCCTGATTTGTTTTTTTCAATGATACATGACTTATAAGGAAAGATATTACATGTTTATGATTGTGCCAAAAAAATATGCGGCATTCCTATAATATTCTATCATAGAACATTATTCTATTTATCTTATGATTCATTTGTTATTAATATATAATATTTATCCCATATCACACATTTTTAGTCTTTTATCTGCAAGGTATGATCATCAAATATTATACTAATGTTTTTATAAAATAATATTTATGTTATCCTTACATATTTCATTTATTCACCCTTACAGATAATTCTAGATCACCCATTTCTTATTTTTCCTTTACTTATGTTATGAATAATGGATTTATGAAGAAGCACTACAAGGGGTGATCTTTTTGAGAAACATTGAATATCTTTCACACAACTAGAATATTTTTTTCCAACATTACTAATACAGTAAACTATTAAGGTCCTTAGGCCAATACTTCTATAATGTAATGAATATTCTAAAATAATAATATAATATCCATGAATGTTAATCTAGAGTCACTATATTATACATATAATTCAATGTATATGTTATGTGAATGAATTTATTGAGCACTTATAGAGGGGAGTTTTCCATTCTAATACTGAGCGCCAATTAGTGGATTTTTTTGGTGAGTGTGGTGATCAAATTTATGGTAGGAATATGGATTCTATTTTTTCATAGTTAGTGGAGTTTTATGTGGTTACTAAAGCTGAAGGTGTTCCAAGGGTTATTGAGAAGTTTCTGGAAGTTTTTCTAGTGGAGTGTATGAATGTTACCCTTCGACGAAATGTAGATTTGGGGATAGATTTGGAGTCTAGAATGTCTCCAATTTAGATAGATCCCATTACAATAGTTCCTAAAAAGTTAAGAGAGTGGAGGTTACAGGTGGATTATTTTACATAGAGGGGTTTTATCCAACATAGAGTGTCACCATAGCATTATAAAATGTTGTTCTCTAAGTAGGTAGATGGTAGTGTTATGTGGTCTAAATACTACTACAGTTTGAATTAGGTAACGATTAAGAAATATTACCCTTTTTAAAATATTGATGATGTGTTCGACCTGTGGAGAGGATATTTTTTTTCTCTTGAAGATCGATCTACGGTATATATATCACTATATGAGTGTGAAAGATTAGGATATCTTGAATACTACCTTCTGGTGCAGATACAGTCACTTTGAGTTCATGTTCATGTCGTTTAGCTTTACGAGCGCACCATGTATTTTCACAGGGCTTATCAATATGTTGTTATGTGAGTTCATAAGAAATTTCTTCATAGTATCCAGTAATTATATCCTGATCTACTAAATTTCATAAGTGGATTATATTAAGAATCTGAGAGCTATTTTTATAGCCCCTCGATACCACAAGATCAATGAAAAGCTATCCAAATTTATGTTTTGGATGTGATAGATGTGTTTCTATAGATATATTATGCCTCAACATAGTGGGGTTGTCGACTTCTCCAATATTTACATAGTTCTTTCTATGTGAGTTCCACGTAATCTGATAGAGTATTGTAGTTTCATTGCTCTCATAGACTAGTATTGGTGTTTTACCCTATTTATCCCATTTTGAAGCCCCACTAATAATGTTGAGAAATAATGGTGATGATTTTGTGTGGATTTTTTTGTTCCAGGACACATTCAATTGATTGAAGTAGAATTTTGTTAGTTATCTAGTGATTCGATTTCCTCAAGGGGGAGTGTTGTTTAAGGTTTTCAATGATGAATCTAATTTGGTCCTAGGATGCATAACGAGATATTAGAGGGTAGTATTCTCTTATATGTATATACAGCTACATCCCCATGAGTGTAACTATGAAAGCCTTTATTTGGAGCTAGAGAAAGTCATTTTGGTGATAACGTTTTTGTGACATTACCTCATCAGTGACCACATTGTGATTTTAATGAACCATAAGATCCTTAAATATGTTTTTATTAGTGTTATCTAAATCTAAACCAGTAGAGGTGGAAATATTTTCTTAATTATTATGATTTTGGGATGTACTATACCCCAATAAAGTGGATTGTTGTTGTCGATGAATTGATTTAGATTTCCTAAGGATATATCGTCCAATTTTTTTCGATGGTTATAAAGGGTTGAATGATCTTACAAGAATGCATATTGAAATCAGATAGAATATTCATAATGGTTGTATTTATCAGATAAATATGGATTTTCCTTGATTTGATAGGTAGAGGTGTCTCATTGGGGACACATATAATTAGAGTTAATGCATAAACATGTTGCATATGTTGATCCTCTTGATGGATGGTCAAAGGATGGTCAGAACAAAATATTTTTCTAAGATTGGTTATTCATTCCTCAAACAATGTATGAGAATGTTATATTTTAGCTTCAGATATATCCAGTAGTGGTGAAACCCTATGTGAAAAATATGTACTTTGTATAGAGGAGATAAATTTTTTAACAAGAAATAAATGGTTAGTGGTAGATATTGTGGTGATGTTTCTGGTTTGTTAGTAGGTGAATGTAAAGAACCATGTTCCTAGAGATTCTTGGTTATCCTCGTATTTAATTTTGTTTATGTTGGAGAACATCTCAATTGTTTTTGTTACATTATTACCTCAGGGTCATAGAAGATGTGATCCATTTGGATGCTACTAGACCATAAAAAGAAGTAGGCTAATATTCTATTAATCTTTGATTTGAGTACTATGGGGGATTCTGTGAGATGTTATGGGGATAATGTGTTTATTATTAAAGGGGTAACAAGGACCATAATATTTGATCGAGATACTCATTTTGAATCATGAGTATAGATTCTATTGTAGTTTGATTTTAGATCTTAGATATACCTTATAAATTATTTAAACCCTAGTATAGATTGGAATATAGAGAAGACCAAGAAGATGGTAGAGGGTAATTTGTGGGATTGCATCTTGGAATTTGATAGATCATGGGTAAGGTACCTATCATGAGTCATGTTTTTATGAAATAAGAGATATCAATCTTTCATTTTAATGGATCTACTTGAGGAATTGTATTGATGGTAATTTTTTCCCGTTTTTTGGATAAAGGTTTGGGAATCAACATTTATTGGTTTTGATGCAGTGTACAGTATGACAAAGAAGATACTTCTGGTTCAAGAGAGTATGAGGGAATAATAGGACCATAATAAGGCCTATATTGGTTATAGGTGAAGGACTGTAGAGTTTTAGGTTAGAGACCATGTTTATTGAAAATATATACTCAATGAGGGATGTGGAGGTTTGGTAGGCAGTGATATTTCTCCTCGGTTTTATGGTCTATTTGAGGTGTTTGGTTGAGTTACTGAGGTTGAATATCAGTTGGCCTTTCCAACACAGATGGAGAGGGTTGAAGACATCTTCCATGTGTCCCAACTTTTTCAAAATCATCATGATTACTACAACATTATGTATTGGAAAAATATGGATATCAAGTACAAAATGATGTTCATGGAGAAACTAATAGAGATCTAGGATCATCAAGTGAAGGTTCATTGTAGATGAACCATTCCCTTAGTTCCAATGTGGTAGATGCATAGTAGACTGAATTATAATACTTGTAAGTGATAGTTGTACCTATGTTCCTAGTTCCTATGATATGATGTGATGTTTAGATCCCACTGGGTTATGAGATTTTTGGTTTCTTATTGATGTATGATGTTGATCTGGCTTCTAACATAGGATAATGGGAGAAACCGAATCCTAATCAATATATTTTTACTATTTTTTGATTAATTTATATTGGGAAAGTCAGAGACAACACAATGAGATAATTTTTTTACATTGAAGATGGAATTACCTTATTTTTATGCTTGGGGTAGTGTTTTTTGTTAGTTGTGACAGTGGTCGACTTGGGCTATGTGGAGGGTGATATGATAATGTGGGTGGCTATGTAGAAACTGTCGGCATGTGTATGGTAATATATTTTTGGTGTTGAAAATAGTGATAGGTAGTGATGTGGCTATGTTGGATTCCATAATGGATTTTTTTATTTGGAATGTTTGCTAGTGGTATCACTAAAGGTGCAATGAGAAACTTAAGTGTTATCTCATGTGGTAGTTGTTCAAACCCCTTTATTTTCATGGAGTTTTTTAATTATTATAAGTGAAATAAATCATTTAATATATATCTAATGTAATTTTATGTTCCTTATGGACTTGTTACTTTTACATTTTGAGACACTAAAAGGTGATTGAAGGAGGGTATAGGAGGCTTAGTAGAGTTTGAGATGCATCATAACTAAATAGAGCCTTTTTATCCATAATCTATGGGATTATGATGTAGTTTGGTGGATTATGACTTATGTGGATAGTGTTTTATGGCTTGGTTCTAGTGAAGAGATATTGTGAGAAATGAGTTTAATCCATAATAAGTGGATTTATGATGTGAGTTAATTCCATCGTAGTGTTCAATTTTGTTTGGAAAAACTATAGATTCACTTGTTAAATGTAGGTTTTATGTCTTGTAATCTATGAAATCATGGATCATACAATGTAAAAGTTGAATTTACAAAACAATTTTATCCACAAACATATTGTATATCAGCCCTTGAATGACTCTCTTTTCATTAAGCCTATGTTCTCTATCTTTTATGGTGAACTAGAGGATCCTTCTAGAGGTTCTTCCATACCATTCCTCCTATCAAGATTCTCTAATTATGGTGATAATGTTATGGTGATCTATTGTATTCTATTCTCCCTTCCATATTGTTTTCATTATGTTAATCTCCATGGTTTTTCTATTGTCATGTCATTTTGATTGGGATGATTTTTGGTCGGTGTTTTGATAACACTTTAGTGAGTTTATGATTGATCTAGTGATTTCATGTGTGGTAATGGATTCTGGGATACTTCTTCTTCATCATGTTGTTATTATCAAGATTATAAATCTTATTTTAATTATGGAATCTTTATTATCTCCTGTTTACATTTTATTTGTGGTGATTTCATTCATTCTCTTTCACATGGGTACATAGATAAGGTTGGCATAATAAATAGTATTAATTGGAATATGTGAAATTTATGCTTATGGGGATATGTCACATGATTTTCTTATTTGATATATGTTGTTGATGATATTAATAAATTTTGTTTCCTTGATGAAAATTTCAAATCTTTGGTGAATTTATATTAATGTAAATTATTAGTGTTGAGTCCCTTTCTATATTTTTGTGTGATTGAATAAAAAATTAAAGGATAAACAAAATATATCTGGAAAATTATTTGTTTCCCTAAGAAAATAATTTATGTGATAATATCCATGCTAAATAAAGAAGTATTTAAATAAAATCCCCAATTTTTTTTTTGAATCTGGTGTGTATTACTACTTTTCAGGCTTATACATGGTTTATTCCTATTGTGGGTTGGGAAATATTTTGTGTAGTGATAGAGGTGACTATTTGGGTTGTGTGATGTGCGGGGTTGTGATTTGATGTGGTGGTTGGTTAGAGTGGATGTGATGTGGGTAGTTATGGTGGGGTTATAGTGTGAAGAA
Organism: Viscum album; assembly: GCA_963277665.1. Lineage (NCBI taxonomy): Eukaryota > Viridiplantae > Streptophyta > Magnoliopsida > Santalales > Viscaceae > Viscum > Viscum album. The sequence continues at coordinate 110,283,825 of OY728139.1, read as the reverse complement.
GTTGTTATGCATAGTATTTGTAGTTTATTGATGTTGTAGTGCACAATGGCTATAGGTTTCAATGTTTGTAGTTCATTGTGGTGATGTTTTTTTTGACGATGTGTGTCAGTGATGTGTGGTTGTTGTTTTTGGTGTTTTCTATGTCAAATTTGGTTTAGATTAGTGATGTGTAGCTATTGTGGTGATATTTTTTGGTTGGTGTGGCATGTAAATAATGATTAATGCGAGTTATTATGGTTATGGCCAGTGTGAGTAAGGCTGGTTTTTGTGAGTAGTGGTTGTGTTAATTATCTGGTTAACCATGGAATAATTATAATGTGGTAAATTAACTTGAATGAGTTGGAATTAATATAAGTTAAATAGATTAAATAAAAATGATAAACAAATGAGTTGTGTAAAATAGAACGAAGCGGCCCAGTAAATGATTGTTTTGAATTTATTATATCTATAAAGTCGGTAACATAAAAATTAATGGATAAGAATATTTGTGTCTAGTGTGGTGGTTGTGTGTTGTGATTCCTATTATGCTGGTAGTGGTTGTTATTATTGATTTTTGGTATGTAAGTGGGGATGTTGTGTGAGTTAGTGTATTTGATATGAACCCATAGGTTAGGTATTGTGTTATAACTTTATATCATTTATTTGATGATATTTTTATACACACCCCACATGTGTTGGACATCCTTACAAATTCTCAATGGTTTTGGGTTTTGAGTGATTTACCTAACATTTGTGATGGCCAGGATACAAATGTCTTTCTACCCCTCTTCCCCACTCTTCATTCAATAGTAGTGTTGAGAATGAATTGGGTTTGGATATTAACAAGTAGTATTAGCCTGGGTGTTTTCAGGAAATATGTGATGAAATGAGGCTCTGATCAAATGTGATACACGTTGGGGGTCATGTGTTGTAGGAGGAGGGAACAAGTTTTTTTCGTTCACATTCATGATGCCCTACTTCACTGTTTATACGATGAGATGAGCTATGATGACCCAGGTGAATTCAATTGAGACATGGTGTGGTGATTCCTGATGATTTCATAGGATAAAAGGCCTTTCAATGTTGGGGTATATAGGTATGTGTCTTGACCCACATTCGAGATATCCCAAGTGCCTTTTGGAAATTTGTGATGTGATTTGGTTTTCATGTTACATGTAAGGATCAGATGGGAGAATATGATATTCGATGTCGTGGAATAAGACCGAGGAATGAACGTGGCATAGGTAGTGGGGAATATTTTATTTTTATGATCTCAATGATATATTAGTATATTGGGTGCGTGATTTGGTTAGAGATTCATGGTGTCTCTAGTATGGCTAATTTACCTATATAGGACCATGTCGGTTATATTTTTTCTTTACTGGCCCAATATAATTCTCTTTTTTCATGTGCACTAGAGATCATGGTTATGTCCATTCTAAGTATATATTTATTCATTCCCTATGTATATAAAATATTTTTTTGGCTTCCTAGAAGATGTTGTGGATTGGGACGGACATTTGCTGATTTTTTGGTGACATTGTTGTGTCATTGGCATCACATTTCTCTTTTGGTATAATTTAGATCCTTTTATTTTATTGTCTTATTTCAAATGAAACATTTGTGTATGCTTTTTTGTAAACTTTATATTATTTTTTGGAGTTTTTTGTTGATTTCTATCCAATATCCAAATCCAATTTTATTTATAGTGGGAAATTCCTACCATATGTGAAAATTTTATTCCCTTAGTGATAGTTACCAACCTGGGGCCCACTAGTTATAGTACATGGGGTCGTTATCTTTCTTACCTCGTTGAATAATATTTGAAAGGAGGGTTTCGTGAAAGCTTAGGCTTATCCAAGTTCATTCATAACCTTATAATATTCAAATAATTCATTCTCATGTCAAAGTCAAATGCACACTTTTCAGACTTATTACCACTAAGTATACTAATTCTTAAGAAACATCCACTTATAGTTTACAGATAGGGATATAATTAATAGGAATCTACTCACTCTATCACTAAAAAAAATTATAGGATAATTTCTTATAATTTGGCTTATTATTATGGTTCTCACCAGAATATTATCAGCCTATATTTTTAGTGGTTAACTAAACCATTCCTATGATACCAACTAAAATATAATAATATTTTCATACATAAATATAACATCTTTCTAGATGAATATAGAATAAATGTCAGAGATAAATTTATGAGGATTATTAAGGTTTAATTTATTTAGATACTAGATACACAATATTTTTATTTCATTAAATATCTTCAACAACTCCCATAATAATGTTCCAATATTGTAAACATCATAAAAAACTGCATTTAAAATCATTATTCATAATCAAGGGAAATGAAACATAACAAAGGGTGATCTCAGATGCTTAGTAAGGGTAAATATGGGATATATCAACATTACATGGTTATAAGGGTATGATAGTTTTCAAAATAATTTTTAAAACATAACCTCTATATAATATATCATAAACATGAGTGATGGCCTATATATTTTTTGTTAATATGACACAAATCATTAATGAATAAAATAACATAATAAATGAGATCATATAATTGTAATGATACATATATTTGTGTAAAATATATAAACATAGTAAATTTTAGGTCATTTATACCCACCAAGAAAGTTATAACATGTTGGTCTTGGGGTAAATAGATATATATAACAGCTTCAGGCTTGAGTTAACTTCTTGTGTACCCTATTTTGTGATTGGGATAACCTCTTATTCACACTCTATTTTTTTTCTTGAGATAACCTCCCATATACTCTCCTTTTCAAATTATGGTATAAACCCCCATTTATTGCCTTTAAAGATTGGGATAACCTCCCATGCACCCTTGGAGATCATACAACACAAACCATTACCAAATTCATTTAATAGAGGTATTGGTCCCACATCTCAAATAATCTATACATTTTTTTACATAAGAACTTAAAACACTAATCATATCACAACCTATGAAAATTAAATGAGGATTATCAACATTTTATCAATATATAACCTATGGAAATGTAACAAGATTAATAACCCCTTAGTTATCATAAAAATAAATATGAACTATACAAAACATAAGGATGGTACCATTGTATCATATAGCCGACAAAAAATAAGTAACACCGAAGTCCCTTTTCATTTAGGTTTATAAATACCACAAAAAACCATTAAAACATTACTAAAGAAAATATCCTTTACATTTAGAAATCACTTATTTTTAATATAGAAATTTCATAAATATTAAGGGAACCATTTAATTTTAAAGGATATATAAAACATTTTAGTTTAATATACATATAATTGATTTTTCATTATGGTATGAAATTATGTTCATACCAAATATGGTAAAAGAAATACTTATTTTCTATTTTTAGTAAAGAGTTAGAAGTAACTAAATCAAAAAATTAAAAGAAAATTAATTTAAAAATAAATTAAAGAAATTAAACCATTGGTAAAAATAATATAAAATAATCTTATTATAATAGTAAAAAAATTGTTAAAACATTTTTAGAAAACATAGTCATGGAAGAAAAAGGATTTTAAACCAAAGAGAGAAATAATATAATTTCATCCATAAAAACCTATTTTAGACTCTTTAGTACTTAAAGAGAGGAAAATTAAAGGAAAACAAATATACTATAAAAATAACCATAGGATAATAAAATAAATTATTTTCTTAAGAGGTATATGATAAGATATCATCATCGAAAACATAATTATAAATAATCATGATAAGTAAAGAAATTGTAACAAAAAAACATTTAACACTTTTGTAACTGTTGAATCATAAGAACCATGGATGAATATCAATATATGAAACCATAATATTTATGAGAATAATGAAATTAATTATATTTACATGTAAAATTGGATGTATATATACTTCATAAAAAATATTATCAAAACATAACATATGTCCCAAACAAGACAATTTGAGATAATAATCCATTACCTCAAGTCTTGATTAAGTTCAAACACATTCACACCTACTATAAAATAAATATAAGTATATTATAATCCCTTGATAACATTTTAATTAATAATATTCTTTAAAATTTTGTTTCAGGTAATAACATAATCCTTTTTCAGATAAGTTTTGGTTTGGTTGTTTGGTTACATTTACATTGATCGAGCTTAGATTATCACAAAAAAAATAATGATATAAATATAATATATATTCATTATATATGTAATTATAGTAATCTAAAAAACTCATTTATTGAAAATGAATTACACTATTCATGGCGGTAGTGGGTTGTAAATACACATGAATGATATTACCATTTTCTCAATGAATGGAAAAAAATAATGCTAAATAAAATATATATATATATAATATTCATTGATATGTAATATATATCATTTATAATAATTAAATCTATCCTAATTACTATCTATTTAAATCAAAAATGAAAAATCTGCCACATCACTTTATGGAGGCGGTAGTCCACACGTACACAGAAGTCACGTTATCATTTTCCAACTGATTGGATGTTATAAAGATAAATATTGTATTATAATTAAAAAAGTAAAATTATTTCATAAATTATATATATATATATATGAACTTTAAATTCAAAATTAAATTCATTCACGATAGACAATAACTGAAAATGAATTACAATGGTTCGTAGAGATGTAGTTCATCGTATACAGGATCGACTGTACTATTTCCAATTTATTGGAAGATGAGATTGATGTGAATTATAAAACTAATATAAACAAAATCTTATTATATGTGAGATATTTATTTTATTATATCATAATAGATGAATAACATGTGAAATATGCGGAAGAAGAAATAAAACAAAAATGCCCAGTTTAGAATAATACCTCTTCTTTGGACAACCTCATTAGGTCTGCACCAAAATAATTATTTGAAGTATTTAATATTAATAATAAAGTATCTAGGAAATTTTTATAGAATTATTGTTTATATTTAGTTTGGAATTTGAATATCCAAATGTATTTCATTGTGTCAATTGAAGATTAGATGGGGTTCCCATTTATAAGTGGGGGAGAGGACACGTTTGGAATTTATGAAAATAAAGAATTTTACCAACATATTAAACATGCTAAAATGATCCAAAATGGATCATTATTGAATATTATTTGATATTTTTTCAATATATTTCCATAAAATAATAATTTTGATACTATTTCTGTTATTGTATCACTGATTATTTTATTTTAACCCCTTAGTAAATGCATTTTATCCATAATTGATGAAATTAACTATTATTTTTTTTATTTATTATTATTAAAAAATTAAGGTGAACATATTATGTAATGTTATTTATGATGATTCCAAATATTTATTCCAATTTTCCAAATTTAATTCATGTAATGTTTATACTTTAATTTAAAATTAAATAAAAAGGCATGAAGAAAACAAAATTTTTCAAAGAGAAACATTTCATAAGTTAAAAACATTAAATATCAAAATTCATTATTAAATTTATTATAATAATATAAATTTTATTAATAATAACATAATTTAACTCATGTTACAATTAAAACATTTTATGTTAAAAATATACTTATTTACATGATTTAATTGATAATTTAGTTTTAAATATAAAACAAGTATTTTTGCCTATTCATTAAAAAATTAAAATATTCAAAAACAAAATACAAAAAATCACCCCAACATACTTTTTTAAATTTGATTAAAAAATTATATTCTATTTTTTAGGATTTGTTTTCAAAAAATGGACAAAAATATTTTTATTATTAGTTAAAAGAAAAAAAATAAAAATCATTTTTTTGAGAAATGTGTATTTTTAAATCATATAAATAATTTAACAAAATATAAGTAATTATATGTCAATATATTTTCAATTTATGAAACCATTATACATAAATTTAAAATTTTAGTTATTCCTACTCATACCCCTATAATTAATGTTTATGTTATAATGGTCTTGTTTCAATAAAACTATTAGTATTAAATTGTGGTTCCCTAAATCTTGGTGTTCCATGTAATGGAAGATATGGAAGAAACTAATTTTTTTTCAAAAAAATATTTCAAAAATAATTTATTTCTTAAAATTTACATCTCTATGGTACTTAAATGAAAAAAAAAATATTTTTTTATAAAACATGGATTATTTTGTCTTTGATTTATATTTTTTTCATCCATATCCATGTATTCTTGAAAATGTTTTTATAAATATTTTCTATATAATAATACGATTTCTAAATGTCAGTTTTTCCCTTATTTGACGTTCAATAATTTTTTTAAAGTGACATTTCGTTAAATTTGAATGAGGTACTTATTCATTTTAATAAATATGAAATTTATATTTGTTTTAAAGTTTGAATCATGAATGAAATTCCCAACCATCATGACATATCATTGATTTTATGCTTTCATTAATGGTTTTTGTAGTTAATTTCAAAGGAAATATTTCGCATAATATTTTTTTGAAATTTTTTGATTTCCAATAAGTGATTTAAAATTTAAAATATTTCTTCCTGAAGAAATATTTCTTTGAAATTTTAGAGAAAATTTTCATATATGGAAATATCTTTTGATGTTATTCATGAATTACTAGAGATATGACCCAATGATAAAATTTTTATTGTTTCTCTTTGTGGTTTACAATTATGATGATGATATTTTTATGAAACCCATTTATTTTAAAGATTTTATTATATTATGATATGATGATGGTAATATGATCATGTGCAATACATATGATTTGATTATGACTATGATATTGGTGGAACTAGAATTATAAACCCCCCTAATTCTTTTAGTAATTATTAATGTTTTATGATCTCAAAGGGTGCATAGGATGTTATCATAATCCTTATGGTTGGTACATAAGAGGTTATCTATATCCCAACAGAGGGTACATGGGATGTTATCTTAATCCTAGAACATGCTTCACTGGTGGTAATCCTAAGACTGAATGAGGATAAATGAGAGGTTATCTACTGATAGACAGATAGAACATGTGAGATTATCCCATGCCAAGAAGAGCATTCACGAGAGGTTTTCCCAAGCTAGAAGTAGGTACAAGGGTGATTATACAAAGCACAACATGTGATGAATGACTTGGTGGGTATCCTGGAAATAAGATTATTAATATTATGAATATTCCATTCTTTATGAAATTAATTTAGGAAATGATCTTATGAATATTTAATACTCAATGTCTTATGTTATTTCATTACATTATGAATAATGTCTATAAAATCCAAACATTTTCCCCTAAAAATGATTATGGTCTATAAATTGTATGGTTTTGTTTAAATAGGCTATGATCATGTTCGCATACCCTTATGCCCATGTCATATATAAATGACCATTGATATCTCTATTTTTACCCATATTAAGAGTATATGATCCCACTATATTTTTGATTTATTTTTCTTTTTATTTGAAGGAATGTTTAATGTCTCATATATCTATGAATGGTGTTATTTGTGAAGAACTAAATAGAATCTTATGTATTTCTATTAACTAATATTATTTATGTATTAAGGTTTTCAATTTCATTGAAACATTATGGTTATATCATTTATTATAATTATATGAAATGAATATTCTATTAATATGATGTATTATTTATATATGAAAAGTGTAGGCTACTATTGTTGGTATCAGATCAGGGATTAGATAAACATTCAAAAATAGTATTAGAAAACATTATTGAAAACCCCATGGATAATTATTATGTATTTTATAGTATCATAATGTTTTTTACGGTATAGAATATGTGGTTTTATAAGAATGGACTCCTATCTAAAAACTACAAGTGGATATGGTTTTGGATTAGATGAATTATAGATAAATAAGACTGAAAAGAGTTGGTTGAGTGTATTTTTCTGTCATTTTATTGTTTGGGGAATGACCCCTTTATATACTTTTAGTTTGACACTTCTGGAGGATATGATTGGGTTTATTAAAATTTTATATATGAACCATTTTGAAGGATTTTTAAAGATGTTGACCATGAATGACCTACATTAAACATAGGGTGTAATATATTGAAAAATGGATTCATTAATAAGACATCCTATAAATGATTTTTTATTATTATTTGGTTTCTCAATATGGCTATTTTACTTGTAGTATTATTTTATGTTTTACTTAATCTCTCATAAAATGGAAATTTTAGTTTATAACTAATGGTATGGACAATGAAATGATTTCAACCATAAGAAACTAAAGGATATTTAGTTAGATGTTGAAAACATATCATTATGACTAATCATATTCCATTATATATTAATAATATGATAAACATAATTTATTTTCATGACATGTTAAATAATATAAGAAATGTATTTTATGGAATTTCATGTGTAGATGACCATGGATGAAAGAATGTGAAATTTTATTCATTCCAATAATGTGGGAAGAAACACTAAAGATAATATCTAAAATGAAGGGTAAAATGTTTTCTATTATAACATGAAGGAAATAAAGAAATTAATTTCCAGGTAATTCAATTTCATATATTTGTGGAATATAGGAATTCTCTTAGTCAATTCTGAATTCCAATGGTTAACACCTTCATCATGTTTGGGACTTTGTTATGTTGATCATTAAAGTGGAAGGATTGAAGTGTTTATGTATCAAGATTCAAGAATTATGTTTTATAGGTTTTTCTCATTCATATTATTGTTATAAAAATCATAAAAAAATAATAAAAAATTGTTCTTTAATGGTTAATCCTTTAGTATTTGAAAGCACATATTGAATGAAACTGATATTATATAAAATCGATTTAGTGATTAGGTGATATTTTTAGAAAATGGATGATGAAGGGAAAGATAACCCTTAATATTTCCATGATATTCAGATAATAATGTATAGTTAGTATATAAAGTTGATTCTTATTGATAAAATAAATTGTATAGTATTGAATAACATGGAATTGATTAGTTATTTCATGGAAAAATGATATATGGAATATTTGGATAATTTTATTGCATATTGAATTTATGGATAATATTGAATAATTTTTGTACACTAATATTTTTCTTGATGAAATTATCTTTCAATTGATTTTTTGTGAATCATATTCATCTGGTAATGGAAGAGAATAGTTTATGAGAATAAATGATAAATGTATTAACTTGTTTGGTATGCGACATTATTTTATAATTTATGTTTTTTGGGAATAAATGATATAGTCGATCTCCAAAAAATGTATTTACAAAATATTTATGTTTTTTATTTATTTATGTTTTTCATAAATATTTTGGAGGAGTCTTATAGATGAAAATTTAAATAAATTAATAAGTTTTACATTGGGTGTTAGTAGTGATGTATTAGTGGTTAATTTATTTTATTTATCCATATTATATTACTTGTGATATCCATTTCTGTTTTGAGATATATATTGAGATATAATGAATAAAATTTCATTCATTTATGGATGTTAGAATCTGAAAATGAAATTAATTTATCTTCTTTATGTATGAAAAATTCATCATCAACATTCATTTCAGGGTTTAATAGATTATATAGAAGTAGAAACTGATAAAAGTGAAACTGAAGGATGGAAATGTTCTTATAAAATATATAGAAATAAGTAATATATATTTTCTCATGTACTATATCATGAAATTAAAATATTCAATCAATGTTAAAAATATATCTTCAAATATGAATTTTGTTCTTTTACATTCATTTAAGCTGAATTAATCATCTTTTAACCCCTTGATTGTTTATTATTTTTGTCATTAAATTTCTCAGGACCATGATCTATAATAACCTCTATTATTCCTTAGTCGATTCTTTCACCTCTAAAACATTATTTTAACTTCCTACCAATTTTACCCTTATATGGGAACCTAATTACGTGTTTTTCAAGCATCAATTGTTCCAACATTCCCATTTTTATGGTTGTTTTAATATCCCTTTACCCTATGTGGGTTTCAAAAAACGATATCTGAATATTTTTCACTTTAAATCAATTATTATGTGTTCCATAAAATTCTTAACATGCATCAGAGATCAAAAAATGTAATGTGATATATTGTATATTTTTCATTAAAATTAGCGGTATTAATAGGATAATTCTTATTATGAAATTTATATTTTTTCAATGATTTAAATATATTGATTTATACATAATACATAATTATTCAATTTTTAGTAGAGTCAATTTATGCTTCAAAAACATGTTTTCAACAAAAAATGTTTTTTTATTTCATTTTGTGTAGGGAATATTATAATTAATTTATAACATTAATAAAATTTATATTTTATAAAAAGGATGTCGTTTTTTAAACATTCTAAAAATTATCATAGGGTCATATTTTGGTATTTTTCTAAAAATATTTATTTTTCAGTGAATACATAAAAATATTTATTTTTGATAAACTATCATACAATATCATTTAAAGGACCCCCTATACGTTGAATCAGAAAATAAATTCACATAAGAAAAATTTAATTCGATATATTCTAATTAATAACTTTGTAATCCGGGTTATAAATTATATTTCATTAAGTTTGTTTTTTTGGCTTAAAACACATATTTCGTTAAAAACAAATCATGCCTACAAGGTTTTATTATCTTAAGTAATTTAAAAAAACAATTAATTAATTTTCTAATTAAATTTATATATTATATATTACAAAAAATTCACATAGATTTTTATTATAGACTTCACAAGGTGTGAAATAGGAATAAATCTTTTTCTTGGTGTAAAAATTCATTTTTTTGAAAACAGGTTTCTTTTCTTTTGGCGTTCTTATATTAAAATTAAATTCATACGCTTATAAAAAATTATAAATAAAAAATGTAATAACCTTTTTCAATTATAATAATAAATATAATTGAGTAGGTCTAGTTTATTTTGTATTCGTTTTGAAAAGAAACCTTGGTAATGATTTTTAATCTTAGAAAAAGAGGTAAAACTAGGTTAAATATATAGGGTAAATCATTAAAATAAATATATTTATTGAAATTATCTTATTAGATAAGTGGTTTTTAAACTAAAAAAATGATTAATTTGTGAAATATTTATTTTATAAAAATAGTTTTTTTTATTTTGGAACACATTCATGAAATATGTGAAGATAACTTTTATTTTATCCAAATTATAATCAATTTCTATGTATTTATATTTAATGTCATGGTTAGAAAATTGCATTAAGTTTTTGCTTGAACAGATATTATAAAACAATAATTTTATTATTATTTAATCTAAAATATCCATGGTAATCAACTTATTACTTTATTTCAAGGGGAGATGATTTTAACTCATAAATTTTGTATCTTCTTAAAAACAAATAGGTGTATTGTGTTCATATATTAAAAGTAATATCTTCCACATGTAGAAATGGAATCAGATAAAATTGATTCATAAATTGGAATATTAATTTCCAATTTTAATTTATAGTTTTTTTTATTTATTTTCATATAATTATATAACCACTGTAATAAAATAACTTATCACAATTAAGGTTAAAATGTGGTTAAAGTATTTTAACTAGAATATATGTTTTAAAAGTCATCAAAAACTTATCTAAACGTGACTAGATGAGTTTATTATAACTATACCACATATTATATTATAGTTTACAGTGAAGTGGTGAAACATTATAAGATAATATATATATATATATATATATATTAAGGTTCTAATTAATTCTAAGTGCTTAATTTCCCCTATTATAAATGAATACCAATTCTACGCTCTTCTACAATTATCATGATCAATAATGATTTTAAGGAGATAAAAAAATAACTTCTTTGGTTCCTTATATATGTATTATAGATTCCTATCTTTCCAAAAAACCATTTTTCTGCTCTCGTGGTATAGTCTAACAGTGTTTTCTCAAAAGTGAGGCATAACACCTAACTGTGAAATTTCAATTTAATCACATATTTTATATCCATAAAATATAGTTTATCTATTTAAGATTAATTAATTAAGTATATTTAAAATAAATAATTTGTATTCTGATGATCTATCAACCATTTCTCATATCATTTCCCTCAATTTGGAAGTGAAATGTATTGACCATGCGTACACGTGTACTACAGTGTCCACATAGTTATATGATCTATTATCCATCACTATAATTCATGGTTGGTTATTATGATGGATTTGACGCTAATATATGATATTTATCACATTATAATATTTCAATAATTAAAATATGTTTTTTTAATATATTACCTTTCTATCCATTGGAAAATGATAATGTCCCTTGTGCATATGTGGGAACAACCATGTCCACGAAGTGATGTGATTCACTTTTTATTTTCAAATTATGTGGATAGAAATAATAAAATATTTATTGAATATATATGATATATATGATATAATAATTATTCTATAAAGTTGAAATATTATTTTTATTACTTATTATCCATCCATCAAAAAGTGGAAACAATACTCCTAAGTACATAATGTATTCCATCTTCATGAAGTAATGTAATTTACTTTTCATCAAATAATTATGTAAATAGTTATACAATTATGTATAATGATTAAATGTGACACTATTTACATTATTAAAATTACATAATTAATGGGACCATGATCATTGTTCAAGGACCAGGACTACCAAACCGAAACACGTATAAAAGAAAACCAGTTACCACAGAGGACAACAATTTAAAAAAACAAATTATTAATAATAGGGTAATAATATGTTATATGTAAATCATATATGGTATGAAATATATGTTACTAGTTGTTTAAAACATTTATAATAAATATATATTTTTTATATAGGATGATTGAACATGTACGTATCAATGTATGAATTGAGGTACAAGATTTTTCATTCAATTTCACTTTAATCAGGACTATTTACGCTTGAATTTTAATTGGGGTAAATTATATGATATTTATTATATTAAAAACATTAGTTTTATTATAAAATGGTTTTATTATAAATTTTTATTTAATTGTAACATATTCCTCTATTTGGTAATTAAAATGATTAGGAATATGTTTTTAATAAAAATAGACTTTATTTCCTCTTTGGTCAAGAATTATATTCTTGTATGTCAATGTTTTCTATAAATTAATTTCACGTTTTCTTATATTATTAAACTATTATTATTTAATTTTGTTTTTACCCATGTTATACTTTTTATAAAAAAAATAGGAACCCTCTTTCATTTTTCAAACAAAATTACATTTTATTTTTACCCAATATGTGAAATGAGTATTTATGTTAACATACTCACAATAAATGATATTTCCCATAAGCATTCCCAACTATTTCTATAAATAATCCTTTCTCGGTTTCAATTTTTATTTTAAAATAATATTATTTCCATAATACTTTTTAATTTTTAATTTTTTGTTTGAGTTATTTCAAAATGAAATGGGTATTTTCATCCAGAAATAATCTATTGATCTTTTAATTGAATTATTCTTCTATAATAACATACTATGAAGTTACTTATATTTTAGTGGGGTATGTACTCAAATTATACAATATTTATTCATTCAATGTAATTTTTATCATTAAAATTTTGAGATATTTAAATAACCAATAATTTTTATAGTGATTATGATTTGATGATATGATGACAATTTTTTTTTCTAGTGGCACACATATGAATGGGTTTTTATTATGAGAAGGGTGGGACCATAATTAAAAACCCATAAAAATTATCAGGTATGTATTAATTATTTATTATCTCAAAGGTTATATGTTATTTCATTCGATGTTCATTATAGGATACATGAATGGTTATCATGAGTCTAAAAGAGGGAACATGAGAGGTTATTCTAGGACTGGAAGAGGCTACATGGGTTATTAACACAATATAAAAATAGTTTACAAGGGATTTTCTCCCAAGACTAAAATATGGTGCACAAGAGTTTTTCCTAATCCTGAAATAGGGTTCATAGGTGGTTTTTCCAAGATTTATGTAGTGGTGTGAGGAATTGTATCGCAAGCCCGAGGTAAGTGCATTGGTGTTTAGCCCAAGTGTAACAATTTATGAATTTATTTTTGTGTATCGATGATACAATTTTATTTTATTTTGAATATGAAACACATTATTCCATTCTTTTATGAAAACATATTTTTTAAATTTTATTGACTCATGGATTATGTTTTTTTATTCATTAATGATTCATGCCCAGTGAAATAACATGATTTATAACATGAATTTTGGTTATGATATAATAATTTTATGGTATGGTTTTATACGGTTAAACTGATGTTATCATACCCTTGTTAGCATTTCAAATATAAACAACCATTCATATATCCCTTATTTACCCATATTGAAAACCTGATATCACCTTTTATTGTGTATCTTTTTCCCAATGATATAAAGAAAGGTTATAAGAATGATATGTCTAATAAGGGTTATTGTTTTGGGGAACTTGGTGGGAGAATATATAAATAATTTATAAGACTATTTTTTATGTATCCCTATTTCCAGATAAACTAAAACTTGAAAATTCTAGTTGGGATCATGATTTTCTATATTGAATAATTATTTAGTACTATGTAATATTTATGTATGAAAATTATGGGTCCTTATGATTAGTATTAGATAAGTTTTTAGTTAATATTAAGTGATGAAGAGTATATAAAATTTTTTAAATCTAAAGGTATAGGCCTATCAATAAGATAAAATCATAAATGTTTTTAATTTTATATCTTATGTGGTTTTCAACTTAATAAATTTATCGCTTCATACTACAAGTGGATGTGGTTTTATAAAATATACCATTATATGTAATGACCCTAAAAATAATTTGTCGAGTGTTTCTTGGTTATCATTCTATTGCATAGTGAATGGCTTCTTACTATGAACCTAGTTTGACAATTGTTGTGGATATTCTTGGGATAAGTAAATTTTTCATTATGAAACATTAATAAGGATTTGTATATATGACGACCATGAATTACCTTGGTTAAACCTATGGTGTTGTATATTGAAAAGATGGTTTCATGAGTAATATATACTATAATTGATTTTTCATGATTATGAGGTTTCTCATTATGACTATTGCTACTCTCATTCTGATTTCCATTTAATTCATTGACTAAAACAATAATTAATCGAGTTCACAGGGACCATGAAAAAAATACAATGATTTACCCCTAGTAAAAAGTAATAGATAAGGACTTGAATGTGACACCTTGTAATTATAATTAATCATAAATCATGATATATGATTGATGACATAAACATTGGTGCTCTTTATAACACATAAAAAAAGTGGAAAATTGTCATTTATGGAAGTTCATGTGGAAATGATCATGGAGGGAAAAAATTTGAATTTATTTTTTTATAATTCATGTTGGATGATTCACCTATGAGAATATCTCAAAAAACGGGAAGATTTTTTATATGAGGAAATGAAGTGTGTACAACCTTAAATTTCCATGTAATTAGAGGTATTATATTTAGTAAACAGAATAATTATCTGAGTCTATTCCTTAATCCAAAGGATAACTACTAGACCAAGGAAAAGGTTATGGTATTCCAATTATTTAATAGTAATTATTGATGGGTATATGCAATAGAATTTGAAAATTCTTTTTTAGTAATGTTCTATATATGATATTCTCATAATGAGAATCATGAAATATCTAAGGATTAATCTATAGTTTTTTTCATTAGGTGTTTTCAAGAACATGTTAAATGGTGTTGATAACATAGAAATTTGATTCAATGATGATCTCATGTTTTTTGAAAACACAATATTTAAAAAGAGATAACATTTAATATTTGTTTGATGTTGAGATAATAGTTTTTAGATGGGATAAATTGATGAATCATGTTGATAATTTAAATGATATGATATTAATGAACATTTAATTTATTGGTTATTTTATGATCAAGGGATTTATGTAATCTTTCATGATGCTTACTGAGTTTTTGGATTTGCATAATATATTGGATAGTTTGGAAACTGTTAATTTTTTTGAAGCATTTATATTTTTATGGTGGTTTTAGAGTGGTTCTAGTTATTCTAGTAAAGTATTATAACGTTTCAGGAGAATATATGATCCATTTATTAACATTTTTGGTATGTGACATTATGTGGTACTTCATGTTTTCTAGGGATAAATGTTTAATTTTATATTTGAAAAAAACATGTGATCAAATGATTTGTATTTTTGGGTTTTAAATTCAGTCATATATATTTTATATAAATCATATGGTGGACCATTTATCAAATGTATTTTATATAAATTATGGTTTTATTATTGTGGTTTTTTATATTAACATATTTTAATTATACATATTGGATAAATATTTCTAATCTTTTTGGTATTAGTAAATGTCACGAGATAGATGATATAAATTGTAATTATTTTATGGATGTTATGATCTGATAAATGTTAATTTTTCTTTATTATAAATGAACAATTCATATAAAATATTCATTTATTGGAATAAGAGAATAGATAAAAGTATAAATTTCATGAATTAAAATCAAAGCATGGAATTGTGCATATAAATTGTAAGGAAATAATTTTTTTCTGTTTTATTATTTACTATATCTTGATAGTAAAATAATATATCTAATTTATCCAAAAACGTATCTTAAAATAAAAATTTTATTCTCTTAGATTCATTTTAAATAATTGTTTGTACATTTAACCCCTCACTAATTTATGGTTTTGTGGTAATTCACTTTCTCATGACCACATTTTGTCTCTCTATCAATTTGTCCATTAATGTTAGTTTTCACCTCCAATTGAATATTTTAGCTTCCCCAAATGTTCTTCATATCTAGGAACCTTTTTATGAATTTCTTAATGCAAACTTTATATTCCAAAATTCCATTTTTAAAGGATTTTTTACTATCCCTTTATGAGATGTGGGTTTTGAAAGATGAACATTTGAAAATTTTGAACTATTCATAAAAAAGATAAAATTTTTGAATGAACAATTTATTTATTGTGGTAGAAAGTAAAACATTAATATTTAAAAAAAATTCTCATCAAATTATTATTAAGTGTTTGAGTTTTTTTATGACATGAAATAACATGTGTAAAATGACCTATGATATATTGTCAACCTACTATTGAAATTTGTTTAATAAATAAGATAAAACATATTATGAAAGGAATACATCAATTTTTTACAGATTAAAATTTATTAATCGATATATAATGAATTTTTAATTAATTTTCTCATGATCCATTTTATGCATAAAATTTGTCTTCTTCAAAAATTATTTTTATTAATATCTTCCCATGTAAATTATAATTTACTCAGACCTTTTTTTTTAAATTTTATTTGTTAAAAAGTATAAAATTTTTGGAATAAAAACATCAAAATTTTCCTTGGCTATGTTTTTGGGATATTTATAAACATATTTATTTCTCAGTGATTAGTGAAGAAACTAATTTTTTTAAAACAATCACTTTATTTCACTAAATAACCCAATTATAAATTAAAATAGATCATAAATTAAAAAAAATAATATTTTAATTTGGTATGTTATAATTAATTCAATATGAATATGTAGGATCGAAAAAATGAATGTAGATGCTCAATATACAGGGGGTGAATTATATACATTATAAAATTCCTTTTCAAATTTTAAAGAGGGAAATGTTTAACAAAGTTAAAAAAGGTAAATTCACAAAACCTCTTAGTTTTATAAACTTTCTTAATTCCAGAAATGAGGTTCAGGAAATGAAACATAAGAAAAGTTTAAAAAGATAAAGATTCTACCTTTGAGTGTATAGAATTTTACTAATCATAGTACAAGTATATGAAAGTATAAGATTGTTTTACATTTCTTAACTACCATAAATGAAGTGGAAAACTATAAATAATACAAGAAACAAATAGTAAATCTTTTAACCAAAAAAGAATGCTATCTAACAACCACAGATAAAGGTCCCTCAATTTATACTTTTACAAAATTATTTCTTACCCAAACCAGGGTAAGCCCTCAATACGAATATCGGAATCTATCTTTCTATCCCCGCATGCCCTCGAACTTCAAGGTAGTTGGCACCACTGTATTTATATCCCTAGAAGCCCTCAAATGTACTCATTAAAATTCGAAGTCACACGAAGCACTTTTGAACAAGATGTTTAGTACGCACAACGTATGAGAGTCTCTCTCTAGAAATCACTTCATCAACATGTAATATCTAGAGTTGTAGAATAGTATTGATCTTGTTCAAATGAGCACCTATTTATAGGTTTATTTCCAACGGACATCTCCCTCCTCCATCGATCATATTTTTCCTTGATTTTCAGAGGGACCTGTACTCGGGTCACACAAACAACAGTTGGTTAGAAATAGAAACCACAACATCATTTTATAACTTTAACAAGAGTAGGAAAAATATGGTTGCTTAGCCAAATTCATTTTTTCAGAGTTAAAGGAAAAAATAAATGTTCAGAGTCTAACCAAAAAACCATTTGGTGTCTATAATAAATAAATATTCATATTTTGTCTTCAAAATAATTCGAAACCTGAATTCTATAGAATTCCAAAGTCTAAATTTCAAGGAATTTCAGAGTCTAAATTCATATGAATTCAGAATCTGAACTTAGAAAGTTCAGATTCTGATTTCAGAGAATTTAGAGTCTGAACTCAAAATGTTCGGAGTCTGAATACATAAAATTTGGAGTCTAAACTCAGAATGTTTGAATTCTGAATTTAGAGAATTCCAAACCTGAATTCGGATTCTAAAAATATAACTCTCTATATCTAAGTATTTATAAGATTCTGTGGTTTTAGATACAAAACCTAATTTTGTACTTAGAAAAAAAATGAGCTAGATTATAACATGTATAATGAAAACATGGTAGGGATAATTTTCCTTGGGGAATAGAAATTTTCCTTTTGAATAAAAAAATATAGGGGAAAATAAATTTTCCTTAAGATAGAGTGATTGTGATTTTCAAAACAATATGGAATGGAAAACTCATAAGGAAACTTTATTGACTCAACAATCTCTCCCTTTTTGGAAAGCACAGACATCCTTACGTAAACAAATATAAGTACTTCGAAAATAATTTTCTGGACTTTGAAAAAAGACTTGTCTCCCATAACTAATTGGAAAATAGGAACATGACTAACTCCCCCATTGTCTTTGGAAACACTAAGGATCATATTCATTATTTACGGATTGAGATATAGAATTTTATTGCTTACAAAATTATTCTTGGATAAGAAATCCCCCTTAGATGAACTCCCCCTTAGTTTGTGAAATTTTTTCTTTCAATTTGTTCTCTTTTTTTACATTCCTTTCTCCCCTTTGTGATTATCAAAAAGGAATAAAGGGAATGGAAAAGAGAATATGGTACTTGAAATAATATTACTAAAGAGCCAAAAGATGAGGAACCAAAAATTTCATTAGGAATGGAAAAATTTATACAAGGAAGAAATACAACAAAATAACAGAATTGAACAAGATTATCCTTCCTTCCCTTTAGACATTAACTTCCTTACTATGGTTTTGAACTTCTTGAGCTCCTTGTGATCTTCCTATGAATGTTTGAGAAGATGATCACGATATTCTATTTTATTTTATTTGGTTTTGAATTTTTCTTCCTAAGCCTTAACATATTCTACTTGACCCTTTAGTACTTCTTATTGCCTAAAATATTTTTCCTCAAGTTTTATTATAAGATCACTTTCCCTCTTCCAACTCTGTGTAACTAAATAGAATTTCTCATTGAGATCTTTCACTTCTTGCTTCTGAGTATTTTCTTCAAGAGATAAATATTGCTAAAAACTATTTTTGAGATCCTTGATCTTCACTTATTTGGTGTCAATTGCATCCTTGACACTTTCTTGGAATTCATCAAGGATTCTCATATATTCTATTACCTTCCTTGACCATCTTGTCATCTTTTTGCAAGATCTTTTGTGGGATTCGTAGTTTATGAAAAAGTAAGGAAATCAACCTCAAGTATGTTGCACTTATCCATCACCATGGATAGTGAATCCAATTTTTGATTTAAGTTGTGCTGAAGCATATGAAATATCAATTCTATACTAGGAAATATTGGAATAGTCCCAACAATCTTCTTCAAATATTAGACTACAAAATAATGTCCAAGAGAGGATGATTCTGAATCAGAGATTTTTATTGTTGAGGATTATTTTTCAATATCAACAGCTTTACTCTTTGATGAAGTACCCACGTTTTTCTTCTTCACCACTACTCTTCTAGTTGTATCAACAACCACCGGTTTTCCCTTACCATATTTCATAATTACTTCTTCTGTATTGGGTGATTCTTGTTCACTATTAGAAATTTTTACAATTTTATCTTTATCAAACTCTTCTTTCTCAGCTCATACCTCAACATCCTTTGGCTGAATGAAATCATGGTTACTACTATTCTCTTCAGAAAAATTGGTCACTACTTCCACACCTTTTTAATCTATTCCTGGTGTACCATGTTTTGAAGACTTGACTTTAGAGGTTCGAAATGATAATTTTGTAGAAGGTCTTTCCTTATCATGAATATCCTCTACTTGATTTATCAAGTCTTCAGTATCACCACTACCTTATTCTTATTCTTCTACTTATTTTTCTTCTACTTATTTTTCTTTTACTTCATTGTCTTAGAATTTTTTTGGAGTCACAAAATTCTTTCTCTGAGTCTCTGGTAATGGTTCTATTAATAAGGATTCTGGTACATGAATACTCTCGGATTCTTTCTCAGCATATTTCAGAAGTGACTGGACAATCTCCGACTTAGACAACTTTTTCTTCAGCTTCTTCTATTTATCTTTCTTCTGAAGCTCTTCAGCTGCCTTTTCCTTCAATGATTTTTCCTCATTGGGGTCCAAGCTAAACTTAGACTCCCCTTATTTCTGATTTTTCTTGTCTTCCCTCCACTTAGCCAAAACCTCATCAGGATATGCTATTTGTTTCTATAGCTTTGGTCGTGCAGATTGAGTTTCCTTTTTCTATTGGGGTCTTTTCTTCTCTTCCACATCCTTTACCTTCCTCTTCCTTCAACCCTTTTTAGAGGTTTTGGCCACATCCTATTTCTTTGAAAGAGATTCAACTTCCTCTTCAGGCGAATCATAGAATTCTTCAGATTAATTGGAGAAACCAACTTTTATCCTTCTCAAGGTGTTACAACTCAGAAAAATGAATTTTCAATTTCATGACATATATTTGCAAGGAATTCTGAAGGATTATAAACATTGAACAATCACCTTTGACAGAATGACTGTATACATAATAATCTAGGCCTTCGTATTTATATTCTTTATGTTCTCAATTGTAACCAAGATATTCTTAACCATGTTTATCTTTCATATGTTTACCAAGAAATCCAGAATATATATGTTACTCTTCATTAATGTATCCTTATCACCTATTCTTGAAATTTTGAATCCTTGAACCCATAATTCATGAATATGATAATTTTAGACATGTGAAGAATCTTCTGAGTCTTTACTTTTGAAAGATGAAGACAAGCCATGTATTTTTCTTTAATAATACTTCCTTTAACATTAGGCAGTATATGTGAGCAGAACAATGCTTCTCCTTCATAAGTAATTCCAATCCAACTAGCAACCTTGGTGTATGAAAGAGAATATGACTTCCCATAACAGTTGAAAGAAAAATGCTCCTACCTTCTTCCTCAATGAAAGTTACTATCTCGTATAATTCAATTAGAAACTCCGGATACACCCGATCCTGTGATTTCAGTTTCGAAATGAAAAAGCAGTCTCAACCATTGATCATTATACTCTTAGAGATAATAGAATCATAGTTAGTGAAGTAATTCATATGAACTAAAATTTCTCTGTAAACCAGTCATTCAATGATTTCCTTTATGGATGACATTTCTTTTTGAGATGAAGCCTCAATAGACATTCATAGGTGAGGAAACCTTGAAGATTCTGAATGAGCTTATGTAGGAGGTTTATAGCTTCAGCACGTAAAGGCATGAGTTTCGATGTGGGAAAACCATCTGAGGTCCTTTATATAGGTGTTTGAGGTGACATTTCAGCTTCCATACTCAATCCAACGGTTAAAAAACCTTTTGTTCAGATCTGACATCTTAAAAACATGACCAAAGAAGAATTTTTATGGATTTCGATCTTTGAGGTTTTTAATAATTACTTTCGGATTCAAGGTTAAGAGAATACGAAAATTTTAAAAAAAATAAATAAAAATACCAACAAGTAAAATATGATTACAAGAATTTAAGAAAGGAAATATACCTTTGGGATTGATAGGAAGACAATTCTTAATGAGGAGAATTCTTCTTAAAGAATAATAGATTCTGAAAATCTTATTACGAAAACATTGACTACAATTTTTTTTGAAAATTTAGAAAAACAAAATTAGTGTACAAAAAAAATTTAGACTGTGAAAACGTTTTATACTACGAAAACATTTCATTACATAAAAAAACTACAAATATTTTTCATTATGAAAATTTTAAACTTCAAAAATCTTCATTATGGAAAAATTTGAAATAAAAAAATTTTTATTATGAAAATTTTTGAACTACACAAAATCTTAATTATGAAAAATTTTGAATTACAAAAATATTCATTACAAAAAATATTGAATTACAATAATCTTCATTAAAAAAATTTTGAACTAAAAAAATCTTTATTATGAAAAATTTTGAACTATGAAAATCATTATTATGTAAAATTTTGAACTAAAAAATAAGAAAACGTACTCCCCCTATGAAAATGAGTTTTTTATAGTAAAGAGATAAGTTTCAACAAGAAGTTAATAAAGATAATTACCATAAGGTTATCATTCCTAACATCTTTTTATTGTATTCAAATCTATAAGGTGGTAAAGATTTTGTGAAAATATCAGCAAGTTGATATTTAATTTCGGTAAATTGAAGAATGATATCTCTTTTTTATGGGTGATCCTTAAGAAAGTGATGCCCAATATATATGTGTTTTTTACGAGAGTGATGTGCATTGTTTTTAATTATGGAAATGGCACTAGTATTATCACACAGTATTTGTGTTTTGGTAAAACACATGCTGTAATATGTGAGTGTGTGTGGCATCCCCAAAACATGATCACAACAACTTCTAGCTGCTACATATTCAGCTTCAGCAGAGAAAAGTGCAACTGAGTGTTGCTTTTTGAATGACCAAGAATCAAATGAATCTCCTAAGAAATGAGACATTCTGAATTTACTTTTCCTATCCATTCTATATTCACCAATGTCAGGATCAGAAAATCTTTTAAAAAAAATCATTTTCTGAAGTGTAAAAGAGTCCTAGATCCATAGTTTTATTTAATTAGAGAAAAATATTTTTCACTACCTTTTAATAAGATTTCTTAGGATTTGATTGATATCTTTTATAAAAGAATGCTGAAAATGATATGTCTAGATGACTAGCTTTCAAGTAAATTAGACTTCATATCATACTTCTAAAAGATGTTTGATCTACTGGTTTCCTAGCTTCAGTTTGATCAAGTGAATTTGAGGTACCAATGGGAGTACTTATACTCTTAGTGTTGTCATATCCATACTTTTTATAAAGATATTTAATATACATATGTTAGGGTATATATATTCCTTCTGGTATTTGAGAAATTTTAAAACCAAGGAAAAATGTTAACTCACCCATCATACTCATTTCAAACTCATATTTCTTTCAATCCGCAAAGAAACCAGTTAAATTTTGTTGAGTTGAACCAAATAAAATGTTATCAACAAAAATTTGATGAATCAAAACATTTTTATTATCTTTATTTATATAAAGGTTTGGATAAGAATTTCCCTTAACATAATTATTTTGATGAAAAAATCATGTAAATCTATCATACCAAGCTCGAGGGGATTTCTTAAGTCCATAAAAATCATGGTATGTTTGTAAACATGTTCATGATGTTTTGCATCATCCAAACCAGGAGGTTGTTCAACAAAAACATCCTATTTAAGAAAACCATTAAGGAAGACACATTTTACATCCATTTGAAAAAGTTTGAAATTATAGAATGCTACAAAGGCAAGTAGAAAACAAATAGATTCAAGTCTAGCTAATGGAGCTTAGGTTTCTTCATAGTCTATTCCTTCTTGTTGATTAAAGACTTTAGCAACAAATGTAGATTTATTTTTTACTATGATATCATTTTCATAAAATTTATTTCTGAAGACCCATTTTACTTTAATAATAGAATATTCCTTAGGTATTTCAACCGAGGTGTAGACTTTATTCCTTTCAAATTCATTTAGCTTATCTTGCATAGATTTTATCCAATCATCATCACCTAAATACTCATTAGTACTTTTTGGTTCTAATTGGGAATGGAATTCTATATTTTATACTTTATTTCATAATGAACTTCTAGTCCTTACAGTTTGATTTACATCACCAATGATACTATCCTTGGGATGATTCTTAAGAAACAACTGATTTGGGTTTTGTAAAACTTTCTCATCAACGTAGGGTAGGAAATCTTCTGGGGTAAATGTTTCAGAAATAACTTCTTGAACATTTTCCTTATCAGAAGGATCTTCTAACAAAAGTTATTAATCAGTTTTTGAAAACACATCTGAAGATGTAAGCAGAGGTTATTTAAAAACAAAGGAATCAGTTTCATCAAATTTGACATGTACTATTTCTTCCACAGTAAAAGTGTTTTTATTGAAAACTCTATATTCCTTAGATGTTGTGGAGTAGCCTAAGAAAATTACTTCATCAGATTTTGGTGCGAATTTGTGTATATTATATTCAGTATTCAGAATGAATACCGTGAAACCAAAAATCTTAAAGTAGAAAAGTCTAGGTTTTCTACCATTCCATAACTCATAAAGAGTTTTATTAATAAAAGGTCTAATCAAAACACGATTTATAGTATAACAAGCAGTACTTATAGCTTCAACCCAAAAATATTTGGCTACCGAATATTCACTCAACATTTTTCTTGTTATCTCTTGAAGAATTCTATTTCCTCTTTCAACAACACTATTTTTTTGGGGTGTTCTTTGTGATGAGGAGTTATGAGTAATGCCTTTTCTACTACAAAAACTTTCAAAATCTAAATTTTTAAATTATCCTCTATGATCACTATGAATAGTTATGAAAGGATGGTTTTTCTCATTTTTAACATGGGATCTAAAACATTGGAAATAAGAAAAAGCTTCAGATTTATTTGCTAGAAAATAGAACCACATTAATCTAGTGTAATCATCAGCTAAGACAAATAAATAATATTTTCCTCAAATTATTCCAGTTTGTGTTGAAATAATAAGATCCTTGTGTACTAACTGTAATCCATCAGTAGTTGTGACTTCACTGACTAATTTAAAACTTGATTTATGTTGATTTCCATGTTGAAAAGGATCACAAACATTTGAGGAATCAAATCTAAGATCCGGTAGATCCTTAACTAG
This sequence comes from Viscum album, assembly GCA_963277665.1. NCBI lineage: Eukaryota > Viridiplantae > Streptophyta > Magnoliopsida > Santalales > Viscaceae > Viscum > Viscum album. Next base: position 110,258,531 of record OY728139.1, on the reverse strand, counting down.
TCTTTTCTTAGAGTGTTTTCATAGGTTCCAAAGGTTATAGGGTCCTAACATTCTATGCCAGAACCAATAATGATCACCCATTACACTAAGGTATGGTAGATCACGGCTTCAAAGATCTTCTATGTTTAGTGTTCATACATTCTCTTGCCTATTTGAAAAAAGAATAAAATCTTCCTTGGAATTGTGTACTAAGCACTTTTCATTCCAAAAATTCACAAGGTATCCTTAATCATATAATTGAATTATGCTAATTAGGTTGTTCTTAAGACCCTTAACAAATAAAACAATTGAAATCAATGTTTTTCCTAGAAGAAGGATGTTACCTATACCAATAATTTCTCCCTTAGCATTATCTTTGAAAGTTACTTTTCCACATTTCATCTTGATAATCTTTTCAAAGAAGTTTTTGTTACTAGTCATATACCGGGAACATACACTATCCATGTACCATGGGTTAAAGTTGGTACTATCTTTATTTTCCTGAAAATAATAGAGTTAGACTCTCGTAACCCAAACATTATTGGATATGGAAATTTTAGAAAAAAAAACTTATGTATCCACATTTTCTTTGAAAAATAATCTTCATAAAAAATTAAAGACAGAGTTTTGTTTAAGGAATAGTTTTTTGCACAATTCCCACCACACTAACACTTAGAGAAGAATAGAGCACTTTGAGGAAAAAATAATTATTACTAAAAACCAGTTGTGAGCTAGTATAACCAAATCCAGAATTATTATTTAGAGGTCAAATTTGGGAATACATCTTATCAATATTTACTTTACAAAAGGTAATGTTTGGCCAACACTTCCTCATGGAAAATATTTCTGACATTAGTCTAATAAATAAGATTTTATCCTTTAAAACATAAATTTTAGCACTAGATTTAGGCTTCAAAACATTTTACTTATAAATTACTTTTTCTAGATCCTTAGAAAGTTTATCCTCTTCAGAATTAACTTCCTTAAGGTTTTTTGAAATACTTTCATAATCTAGGGTTTTCTTATCATGTTCCTTCAAAAGATATGATATTTCCTTAGTAAGAACAAAAAATTCAAGAAATTTCTTTATCAAGCTTTTTCTTGACTTTAGAATTTTCATTCTCAAGGAGCTTAGCAAACCTAGAAAATTCATCTTAGGTCGGTAAAGTATTATCTTCATAAGAAGAATATTCTTCATTTGAGTATTTGTAGTATTTACTATCATTATAAATACCATTAATGGATAAATTGGTGATGGATTCAGCATTGTATACCTTTTCCATTAAACAATTATTTTCAATAGGTAACATATCAAGTAAACAAAAAATTATTCTGTCCAAAAGATTTATAATCAGAGGATTCATCAGACGAGTCTCCACCACTAGAACTCCAGGTGTCATTAGCTTTCAAAACATTAATATATTTAGCTTTGTAGTACTTCTTTCGATTCCTCCTTGAATGATTTTCTTTTCTATATTTTCTCTTAAACATAGGACAATCTGGCCTTATATGTCCAGCTCTATTGCATTCATAAGAAGTGAATTCAGAGCCTTTCTAATCCTTTATTTCCTTCTTCTTGTGTACATATTGAAAGTCTTTCTTCCAAACTATCTTGTTCATCCTTTGAGCAAGATTAGCTAGTTCATTCTAAAAATGTTTACGTTCACTTGATTAAGATAAAATAGAGCGCATGTTAGATTTAGGTCTTGTAACTCTCCCAGGTGTCTTGGATTTCATATGTTTAATGGTGGTTGTAAAATCAACACTCTCATTCACATTCTTCTTCTTAAAATTTTCAGAACCTCTCTTTATTATAGTCTCATGTTGAAGAACAGTTCCAAAAATCTCATCAAGAGAAATCTGTGAGACTTTCCTATTATCATCTTTAGCTATCCTCTTGGATTCCCACTCTTCAGGCATGATGTCAATAATCTTGTCTACAAGTGCCTCATCATCCTAACCTTTTTCAACCATGGATTGAAAGATGTTGAAAATACTCATAAATCTATGTTGTACCTTACATATAGGTTCTAAGGAAATAAAATCCCATGGTACTCACCTCTAATCACAGATCTTATAGTTCAATAACATTGGATGTTCAAAAATGAGTTTTTTCAAGCTTCTTCCAAATACAATTTGCAGCTTCACACGAAGAAATCTGGCTATATATATTCCTGGTCATTGAACACAACAAAGTATTGTGTACCTTGTAGTGTTTTTGATATTAACACTTCTCTTGATTAGTGAATGTTCTGACTTCCTTACCATGAATCTTGTGATCTTCAGTAACCATAAAAAAGTTATTCACTCCAGTGTTAATAACAAAAGCCTTCATATGATCTCTCTAATATTTGTAATCATTCCTATCAAAAATAGGTGGTCTAGTGGGATTAATATTATCTGTTGAACCAAAATTCATTCCTGTCATCTCAAAGAAAATGTCATTCCACACTAACTTGTTAGTAATAAATGTTTGTAAACAAGGATAAAAATATCGTAAGCAAGGAAAATATAGGACAATGAAAAACATGATAATGAAAACTAGTATTTGAATATAATTATTTCTGAGACCTCATTTGATACCAATTGTAGGATCGAAATAATGTACGTAGATGCTCAATATAGAAGAAGGGGGATGCATTTTATACCTTAAAAAATTCCTTTGGAACTTTTAAATATTGTAATAATTAACGAAGTTAATCATTATAAATTCACGAAACCTCTTAGTTCTTCAAACATTCTTGATTCTGAAACTATGGTTCCGAAAAAGAAACTTATGAAATGTTTACAAAGATATAGATTTTACCTTAGAGCGTATAGAATCTTACTAATCAGATTACAAATATAAGAAAGTATAAGATAGTTATACTTTCCTTAACAACCAAAAATGCAGTGGAAAACTTGAAACAATACAGGTAACAAATAGTAAATCTATGAACCCGAAGAGAAGGGTATCCAACAACATTGGATAATGGTGCCTTGAATTATACATTCATGAAGGTATGTCTTACCCACACTAAGGTAAGCCCATGATATGAATATCAGAATCTGTGTTTCTATCCCTGCAATCCCTCGAACATCAAGGTAGTTGGCACCTCTGTCTTCCTATCCCCAGAAGCCCTCGAATGTACTCAGTAACATTCAGAGTCGTACGAAGTAATTCTAAACAAGATGTTTAGTACGCACAAAGCCTGAGAGTCTCTATCTAGAAATCACTTCATCAGCATGTAATATCTAGAGTTATAGAATAGTATTGATCTCGTTCAACTGAGATCTTATTTATAGGCGTATTTCCAACAGTCAACTCCCTCCTCCAATGGTTATATTTTTCCTTGAATTTTGGAAGTACCTATACATGTGTCACTCAAATAACTGTTGGTTAGAAACATAAAGCATGAAATCATTTTATAGCTAATACAAGAGTAGGAAAAATATGGTTTCTTAGCCAAATTAATTTTTTCGGAGTGTATGGAAATAATAAAAGTTCAGTGTCTAACAAAAAAACGATTTGGTGTCAATAATACATGAATATTCAGATTATATCTTGAAAAGAATTCAGAACCTGAGTTCTAAAAAATTCTAGAGTCTGAATTTTAATTAAATTCAGAGTTTGAATTCCTAAAAATTCTGATTCTGAACTCATAAAGTTTGCATTCTAAATTCATAGCATTCATAGGCTGATCATTAAAAGTTCAGAGTCTGAATTCAGTGAATTTGGCGGCTGAACTCAGAATGTTCAGAGTCCGAATTAAGAGAATTCAGAACCTGAATTTGCATTCTTAAAATAGAATGCTCTATATCTAAGTATTTATAAGATTTTGAGGTTTTAGATATGAACCCAAATTTTATACTATGAAATAAAATGAAATATATTATTATATGAACAATGAAAACATGGTAAGGATAAATTTCCTTGGGGAAGGAAAATTTTCTTTATGAATAAAAAAATATAAGGGAAAATAAATTTTTTTTAAGATAGAGTGTTTGTAATTTTTAAAACAACAAGGAATGGAAAATTAATAAGGAAACATTTTTGACTCAACATAATCAACATTATAGATAAATTTTTTATTTTTATTTAATAGGAAATAAAACATATTATCCAAAAAGTGTTTTTATGTGCGCAATTTGTTTTATGTTAATTTATGAAATAAATCACATTTGTTAATAATGTTAATGAAATATATATATTATATATTAATTAAAATTATTTTATATTAATTTCCTAGTGTTTGGAAGGTAGGGAATAAAAATAAATTCATTTTTATGTTTAAAAATGCATTTTTCTAAAAATAATTTCCATTGGATTGTATACTATCATTTTAAAATGATTTTACGCCACATATAGAAATTTATTATTATAAAATTATTCCCTAATTTTATGTATAATAATTAATATAATGTAATTGTATTAACTTAATTTTTAGTCATTATAAATAGTAAAGATGGTAAATATTTTTCACCATAGTAAAAGAGGTAAAACTATGTTAAAAATGTTGGGTAAAACATTAGAATATTTATTATAATTGTCTTTTTCCTATTGGATGTGTGGTTTTGGAAACCAATATATTATTAGGTAGATAAATAGTTTACTTGAAAATAGATATTTGAATTTGGGAACCCATTCTTCACCTTTTGAAGATAATATATATTTTATTAATAGTTATAACTATTTTTGGGTCTTTTCATTTAATGAAATTTTGGGAAGATTCCATTCAGTTTAGGATTTCTAAACAAGTAAATAAATTTTTTTATTAATTAACCAAAATATTTATATAAACCAACATATTACTTGATTTCAATTTTAATTAATTTTTACTCTTAAACCAGGTATTTTTCTTAAAAAATGTTTCTCGTGCATTTTATGTTCTTATATTAAAAGTAATTTATTTTTTCTTTAGAAACCTATTATAATAAAATTAATTAAAAAATCATATCAATTTTTTTAAAATAAATTATATGTCCCCATTTATTTTTGGATATATAATTATTTTCTCGTAGAAAAAGTTTATGTTATAATGATTATGGTAAAAAAGGTTTAAAGTTGTTCAATATGGAGACATGGCATAAAATTAATATGATATTTTTCAAATTTCATTAGTTGAGTTAATTTTTACAATTTAATTAATTAATTAGAATTTTTTTCCCCTTATTTCCACTTGATATGATTATGATATATATTATTTATACATTTAAATAATTTTATGTTTGTCATTTCCCTCCATTATAAAAGGACACTGTAACACCCGAGACTTTTATGAGAAATATTTTATTTTTATGTTATATAAATCATCAATGAAATCTTTCACTACACACATCACTTGCTTGGCTTTCTTTACACGCAATCGCGACCTTCCTGATAGCTTGCGTCGTACGCAATACCGAGTTTCACTAAACAATGATATGCTATTTTTTTTTTAAAAATAGCCATTATGAATAGTAATAACCAATTTTTGAAATTTTATAAATTTTATTTTTCAAAATGGACTTCATTTTTGGATTCGTAATATCGAAATTATCCTAGGGTGAAATTTTGGTATTTTTCTAAAAACTTTCAATTTTTGATGAATAGTGAAACCACTAAGTGGTAGTTAAAAAAACTGAATTTTCATAAAAATTAATTTTACCACTTCTGTGACTGGAATTTCGAAAATCAGAGAGACACGGTTGATGTCAGTAAGTAAAATGTAGTTCAATGAGATGAAAATAATTTTTGGTGAATAGTAACTTTTTACTTTTATTTACCACGGTTAAAAGTAAATAGGGTAATTAAGAGTAAAAATGATCTTATTATTACCCCAACACAAGTCCTAATTAAATTGGATAAGTTTAATTCGACCAAAAACAACATTAGGAATAAAATATGACCATTTAGGCCCACTTGGATTAGATTAGGACATTTATTATTAATTTATTTAAAGAAGGGTTAAAATAGTTAAAATCAATGTTTAATAACTAAATCATTTTTAATATAGGGTTATACATAAGATAAATTTGACTATAAATATTCATTAGAAATATAAAATGATTTCCAACATAATGGTATTTTATTTTTAATTTTTAGACTTAAAATAATTTAATTATGATACAATGATGATGCAGTAATTATCTTATTAATGAAATATTGACATAATTGAAGTTATAAATACCCAAATAAATGTAATTTGAGACTTTTTATGAATTCCACTAATTTTATAGGTTAATATGACATGTTATTATTGATTTAATTAACTTTTTTAGAACTAATCATTCTGTTATGATTTTTACAAAAATCAATTACTAAATAGTGTCAAAATTGACATAAAATAGTTTTTAAAAACAATATTATATTATGAATTGTTATTTTATTCCTAAAAATCTAAGTATCGGAAAAATGACTTAGATAAGGTTATATATATTAATAATAAACAACTGGGTGTTTTTTTGGCTTGTTATAGAAAGTTTATTAACCTTATAGTGTAAGAACACAAAAAGACACGGTAAAAGTAAAATTATTTAACTTAAAGTTAATTCTAAATGACAAGGTTAAAATAGAAACCTAAACTTGTCTAAATTATTTTTTATGAGAGGCTTTCGACCTATCCCCACCTTAGCTTCGAAATAAATCAATTTGGAGCTATTTAAAACCGAATTTGGCTTTATAATAAAATAATATTTTCAGTTTTTCCAAAGGAGCCCCTCTCCTCCCTTATAAAAGGGAACCTCCTCCCCCTCTTCCTCACACCACTTTGAGCCTTCAAGCTCAGCCAAACCCTGACAATTTCTCCTCTACACTTCCCTAGAAACATCCTAGTGGTCCTGGTCTTCTTCAAAGACCAATTTTAGTGCCCTAAAATGAGGTCTCAAAGAGGCGCTTCAAAGAAGAGGTAATGTCTGTTACAAATTCTTTCAACTTTATTTCTTCTTCCACTTCTTCTTCATTAGTTGTTTAATTATGAAGTAATAACATCAGTATAACTCCTATACTGATATGTTATTATAAGTATGAAACAACCCTATTTCACCATCTATCCATCCTATGGAAAATGAAATCACCGCGTGTGCGTACGTACGGAATACCGTCTCCACACCGTGGTGTAATCTATTTTCCACCACCACCTTAATTGGATGGGTATAATGGTGTAAATAATAACTATATATGATTATTGTAAAGTTATAATGATTCTGAAATAGTATTCATACACTCCAATACAATTCCACGATCATAGAAACGATATCATCGCTCGTGCATACGTACGGAATACCATCTCCATGATGTGATGCGACTCGTTCTACATGATCTTCATTGAATAATTATTATATAAATAAATTGAATGAATGAATATGATATATATTACACTAATAAATTTCTGGAAATGAGGTATCTATAACCTAAAAAAGAAAAATAAGAATTTATTCGACAAAACACGCATAAGAACAAAAAGTAATAAACACTTGAATAACAAGTAATAATGAAATATTACTAATAAGAAGCTAAGAATATGACCATATATGATATCATAAAAATAATTATGATTCCGGAATAAGTCAATAAAATTATTTAAATCATTATACAGGAGGTTCGGACACTTATGAAGCAAATCAGACCTAAGGTAAGGGAAATATCACAATCTCATTTTTATCCGAGATTGTTTATACTTTGAAATTTACTGGGGTGTATTTTATCATCCACATCCATGTTTCCTCAATATTTAATATTATTTCCATCCACCTACAATTGTTTAAATCCAATTTTACCCTTAGATGAGTTTTTAGTAAAAGATATGAAAGGAATCTTTTGTCGTTTTTCGTACGATGTAATTTTTTACTTTTCCGACAAAAGTACGAGAAGAATGTTTTTTTAAACTTATACGGAATGAATTTATTTTTAAAAAATTATTTCCAAGAATATTCCTTTACAGGTTTTCATGTTTATTTTTAATCAACTTCTTTTAGTTTAAAATTGTATGACATGTTAAGAAAGGAAAATGTTTTTGAAGTAGAAAGGATATTTCTCTCAAGAATGGAGTTCATGTGTTTTATCAAAATTATTTTCCATCTAAGATAATATAGAATTCTGTTTCTATCCCTATTATTACATTGATTTGATTATGTTGTGATGGAATTATTTTTATGAATTCCTTTATCTTATTTGAATTGTTTTATGATGTCATGATGTTTAAGAATCCCATTTCTATTACATGGGTTATGCAATGATGTATTATTTATGATTTTTTGGCACACATAAGAATGGTATCATTATGATATGGGTGGGACCTATATCTCCCTCCAATGCATTGGGTAAAGATTTTATATCTCATGAGATAGACATGGCTGGAACGGAAGGTTAAACCGGTTCAGTGAAACAGGACTGAAACGAGGAGTGAACTCGGTTCAGAAATAGACTTTGTCCACTAAGATAGTCTTGGAAATGAGTCTTGACTAAGAAGAAATGATTCTATATGATTATGTGTGTATTCCACAAAGTTTCATGTTTTATGTTATGATCATTGAGATTACATTTCACTACTATGATTTATCCCATGTTATAAAATTATGATTTCTTTTGTAGGTTAAGATTTCAAAAAGTTATGTCCTTATGTATATGATGTGATTGATATTTCTTTTGTTTACCCTTACTGAGCATTTGAGCTCACCCTTTTGTATGTTTTATTTTACCAGGTCAGGAAGAAGGTTATTAAGTAGGATATGCCAAAAAGGGACTCCAGATATGATGAAATAAATGAGAGGCAAAGTATATGCTTTATGAACCAGTTGTTTATGTTTCCCAGTTTCTAAAGACTCTATATCTATACATTCCTTTCCTGGTTTTGTTATATGTTGTAATCAGTGTGCTTCCATTCTGAAGTAATAACAATGTATGTAAAGTATGGGTCGTTATAGTTGGTATCAGAGGAAAGGTATAGTCTTCCTTTGGAAACTAGGATGTGAAAGCCTTTGTAAGAACCCTAAGGATTAGTCTAAGCATAGAACACGATCTTAGTTTATTAAAAATGGTCATGAAAAACCTATGATAAGACCTTAAGTGTGAAATTTTGTTCTTGATTATGTGCTTTTCCTATTTTAATTTGTGTTGCTCACACTATTCTACTTGGTTTTAGTCAATGGCTGGAACCCGAAGGAACTGTGTTAATGCGGAATGCGACGGGAAATGCAATGATTGTCCCCCTGAGCAACCAAACATTATGTGAGATGGAATTAAAAATCTTGTAGCCATGCTCACTCCACTTTCTCAAGCTATGAATCATGAAGGACTTTCAAACGACCAAAGGAAGGAGAAACAATCTGTTGAATCCTTCATGAGGCAGCTTCTACCTTTATTCAGCGGGTCTACCGATCCATTAGTTGCTGAACAATGGATTAGTACTAATGAAAATATATTTTTAGTTCTTCAATGTTCTAAACATGATAAATTCATCTTACCAGTGTATCATTTGGAAGGTGATGCGGATCAATGGTGGAATCTTATCAAGAATACGAGGCCAAGAGATGAAATTGAGTCCATGGAATGGGATGAGTTCAAGAACTTATTTTTCAATAAGTACTTCCCTCGTATTCTCCGAAAAAATATGTAGAAGGAGTTTCTTAAACTAAAGCAAAAATATGAAGAATCTGTTGGTACCTATGAAGCAAATTTTACAACACTTGCAAGGTACGCTTCTGGTATTATTATCCAACCTGAGAGTAATATCGATCGATTCTTTAGTGGCTTAAAACCTAGTCTTCAAAGGGAGTTAGACATAAGGGACTTCAATAGCTACGAGGAAATCATTCGATGTGCTCTCAAAGTTGAGATGGATATTGAAGTAACCCATCAGTCATACGGGTTTGATAAGAAGAGGAAAATGGAATTGAAAGGAAAATCTAAAGAGCACACTGAAATGAAGATGAGCTTTCCCTTATGCTCAAAGTGTGGAAAGAAACATAGAGGTAGTTGTCTTAAAGATACAAGTAAATGTTTCAAATGTGGAAAGGAAGGTCGTCGGGCATTTGAATGCCGCAATGATGGGAAGAATATGTCTAATGATGCAAAAAAAGGAAGGGATACACAGAATGAACCTACTACACTTCAATGTTTCAAGTACAAGGAGATGGGGTATTATGCCAATCAATGCCCAAATCCAAGGGTTTATGATGATGGTCAACATCAACAAACTCTTAAGGCTAAAGACAAAGGAAAGTCACATGCAATTTCTATCAGCGATGTGGAGTACGATAACGATGTGGTAAAAGGTACACTTACCATCCACTCTAAAGTAGAAAATGTTTTATTTGATTCTGGATCCACCCACTCTTTTATTTCTGAAGAATTTTCTAAGGATATCACCGTATTACCTCAACAATTCGATGTTGAGTTAGCTGTGACAACCCCTAATGGAACAACAGTCGCATCAAAAGCTTATAATTATTCCCCTATTTATGTTTTTGGGAAAGTGCTTCCTGAAAATCTTGTGATCCTTCCTATAGTGGAATTTGATGTGATTCTTGGCATGGATTGTCCTTCATTATATGGAGCTCATATCAATTTCCAAAGAAGGTAAGTCACATTTCATATTCCAGATCAATCTATGATCGTCTATCGATGCAAGGATGAACATAACCTTCCAGTGGAAATTTCCTACATTTTATGGGTCTTGATTCCACTAAATGAAGGTTATTTATCTCAAATGGTTGGTGAGAAACTCATGATTAAGAATATGCCCATTGTAAAGGAGTTTGATGATGTCTTTTCGGAGGAATTATCGGGTCTTACACCAAATCGTGAAGTTGAGTTTTCAATAGAACCCGTACCGGGTGCTTTGCCTATTTCAAAGACACCTTATAGAATGGACACAATTGAGTTGCGGGAATTGAAGAAGCAACTCCAAGAAAAATCTTGATAAAGGATTCATACGCCCTAGTGCATCACCTTGGGGAGCACCTGTTCTGTTTGTTAAGAAGAATGATGGATCAATGAGACTCTACATTGATTATTGAGAACATAACAAGATCACTATCAAGAACAAATATCCTCTCCCGCGCATTGATGAATTATTTGAGCAACAATGAGGAGCTCAATACTTTTCCAAGATTGATCTTCATTCAGGGTATCATCTATTAAGGCTCCAAAGGGAGGATATACCAAAGACGGCTTTCCGTACAAGGTATGGACACTATGAGTTTATAGTAATGCCATTTGGTATTACTAATGCCCCTACTATCTTCATGGATCTGATGAATGGAGTCTTTAGAGACTATCTTGATCAGTTTGTGGTAGTCTTTATAGACGATATTATGGTATATTCAAAGAGCAAGGAAGAACATGAAAATCACTTGAGAATTATATTGAAGGCCATAAGAAAGGAGAAGCTTTATTCCGAATTTACCATGTGTGAATTTTGGCTTTAAAGAGTTTCATTTTTGGGTCCCATAATCTCAAAAGAGGGGATATCTGTGGATCCAGAAAAAATAGAGGTTATCAAAATATGGTCGAGACCAACAACAGTGACTGAGATCCGATGTTTTCTTGGTTTGCCTGGATATTACAGACGTTTTGTGAATTATTTTTCATGATTATCTAATCCACTCACCAATTTTACTCGAAAAGGAGTTAAGTTCGTGTGGACGGTGGAATGTGAAGAGAATTTCAAGGAGTTGAAAAGAAGGTTATCCAGTGCACCGGTGCTCACACGGGCTTGTAGTGGAGAAAGGTTTGTGATCTACAGTGATGCATCCAAGAAGGGATTGGGGTGTGTTCTTAGGAAAAATGATATGGTGATAGCTTATGCCTCACTGTAGTTGAAAATCCATGAGAAAAATTACCCAACTCATGATTTGGAGTTAGCTGCAGTAATATTTGCATTAATGATTTGGAGGAATTATCTTTATGGATAAAGGTTTGACATTTATACTGATAATAAAAGTTTAAAGTATATTTTCACACAAAAGGATCTAAATATGTGCCAAAGATGATGGTTGGAGCTGATTAAGGATTACGACTACCCAATCCATTACCACCTTAGGAAAGCAAACAAGGTGGCAGATGCATTATGTCGACAAGACCATGCCAGTTTATCCATGATGAGGATCACAAAAGATCCAATATTTATGGATTTAAAAAGGATGGATCTTGGAATTATAATGGAAGGGGAAAATCTTATCTTTCTCAACTGAATGTTCAACCATCTATACATGTGAAGATTAAAGAGGCACAAAAAGAAGATGTCGAGTTACAAAAAAAGGTGAGAAATGTTCCTGAATTCAACCTTGATTGTGATGGGATAATAAAGTTCAGCAATCGGGTTTGTGTTCCTCCCATCCCCAAATTAAAGAAGGAGCTGCTGGATGAGGCTCATAGTTCTTCATTCTCTATTCGTCCTGGAAGCACGAAGATGTATAGGGACCTGAAAGAGTACTTCTGGTGGGATGACATGAAAAGAGATGTTGCTGAATATGTCTCTCGATGATTGGTTTGTCAGCAAGTTAAAGCTGAGAGACAGAAGTCTAAGGGGATGTTACAACCATTACCCATACCCGAATGTAAATGGGAAAACATTACTATGGACTTTGTCACAGGACTTCCTAAAACATCCAAAGGCAATAATTCTATCTGGGTCATAGTTGATCATCTTACAAAGTCCTCACACTTCATTGTTATTAGAGAGGATTTATCTCTGGATCTACTTTCCAGTATATATGTAAAGGAAGTGGTAAGATTGCATGGAGTACCACTTTCTATTATATCTGATCGGGATATGAGGTTTACCTCAAAGTTCTGGAGAAGTCTTCAGCATACTCTGGATACAGAGTTGAGTTTCATCACTGCTTATCATCCTTAGACAGACGGTCAGTCTGAGAGAATAATTCAAACTCTAGAAGATATGTTGAGAGCTTTCTCAATGGATTTCAAAGGTGGTTGGGATCAACACCTACCTTTGGTGGAATTTTCATATAATAATAGCTTTCACTCCAGTATTCAAATGGCTCCTTATGAAGCTCTCTATGGAATGAAATGCAGGACTCCAACTTGCTGGGTTGAAGTTGGGGAAAGAAGGCTATTAGGACCTGATCTCGTTGATGAAATGGCAGAATAGGTCAGATCTATTCAACAACACATAAGAGCAACTCAGAGTCCACATAAAAGTTATGCCAACAACCGAAGAAAAGACCTAGAGTTTTAAGTGGGTGATAAAGTGTTCTTACGAATATCTCCCTGGAAGAGGGTCATCAGAATTGGAAAGAAGGGGATGTTGAGCACTGGATATATCAGTCCTTTCGAAATACCAGATCGTGTTGGGAAGGTAGCTTACCGATTGGCGCTTCCACCGAATCTCTCTCAAGTTTACAATGTGTTCCATGTATCTCTCCTGAGAAAGTACATACCTGATCCTTCACATGTACTCAGCTCAGAAATTGTACCGCTGGAGCAAGATCTTTCTTATGAAGAACAGCCGATAGAGATTGTGGATTGTAGCGAAAAAGTCCTACGAAACAAGACCACTCACTTGGTGAAAGTTTTATGGAGGAACCACCAATTAGAAGAAGCTACATGGGAGGTTGAGGATATGATGAGGGAGTGGTATCCTCATCTGTTTGTTACAAAGTGACGAATTTCAATGGCGAAATTCATTTTAAGGGGGTTAGAATGTAACATCCGAGACTTTTAGGAGAAATATTTTGTTTTTATGTTATATAAATCATCAAAGGAATCTTTCACTAGACACATCACTTGCTTGGCTTTCTTTACATGCAATCGCAACGTTCCTCGATGGCTTGTGTCGTACGCAATACCGAGTTTCACTAAACAACGATATGCTACTGAAATATTATTAAAACTAGCCGTTATGAATAGTAATAACCAATTTTTGAAATTTTATAAATTTTATTTTTCAAAATGGACTTCATTTTTGGATTCTGAATATCGAAATTAGCCTAGGGTGAAATTTTGGTAATTTTCTGAAAAATTTCAATTTTTGATGAATAGTGAAACCACTAAGTGGTAGTTAAAAAAACTGAATTTTCATAAAACATAATTTTTCCGCTTCTGTGAGTGGAATTTCGAAAATCAGAGAGACACAGTTGATGTCATTAAGTAAAATTTAGTTGAATGAGATTAAAATAATTTTTGGTGAATAGTAACATTTTACTTTTATTTACCACGGTTAAAAGTAAATAGGGTAATTAAGAGTAAAAATGATATTATTATTACCCTAACACATGTCCTAATTCAATTGGACAAGATTAATTCGACCAAAATCAACCTTAGGAATAAAATATGACCATTTAGGCCCACTTGGATTAGATTAAGACATTTATTATTAATTTATTTAAAGAAGGGTTAAAATAGTTAAATTCAATGTTTAATAACTAAATCATTTTTAATATAGGGTTATACATAATATAAATTCGACAATAAATATTGTCTAGAAAGATAAAAATATTTCCAACATAATGGTATTTTATTTGTAATTTTTTAGACTTAAAATAATTTAATTATGATACAATAATGATGCAGAAATTTTCTTATTAATGAAATATTGACATAATTGATGTTATAAATACCAAAATAAATGTAATTTGAGACTTTTTATGAATTCCACTAATTTTCTAGGTTAATATGACATGTTATTATTGATTTAATTAAATTTTTTCGAACTAATAATCCTGTTATGATTTTCACAAAAATCAATTACTAAATAGTGTCAAAATTGACATAAAATAGTTTTTTAAAAAATATTATATTATTAATTGTTATTTTATTCGTAAAAAACTAAGGTTCATCCATGTGACTTAAATAAGGTTATATATATTAATAATAAACAACTTGGTGTTCTTTTGGATTGTTATAGTAAGTTTATTAACCTTATAGTGTAAGAACACAAAAAGACACGGTAAAAGTAAAATTATTTAACTTAAAGTTAAATCTAAATGATAAGGTTAAAATAGGAACCTAAACCTGTCTAAATTCTTTTGGATGAAATTATTTCGACCCATACCCACCTTATCTTAGAAATAAATCAATTTGGAGCTATTTAAAACCGAATTTGGATTTAAAATAAAATAATATATTTAGTTTTTCCAAAGGAGCCTCTCTCCTCCCTTATAAAAGGGCACCTCCTCCCCCTCTTCCTCACACCACATTGAGCCTTAAAGCTCGGCCAACCCCTGCCAATTTCTCCTCTCCACTTCCCTAGAAACATCCTAGAGGTCCTGGTTCTCTTCAAAGACCAATTTTAGTTCCCTAAAAGGAGGTCTCAAAGAGGCGCTTCAAAGAAAAGGTAATGTCCGTTACCAATTCATTCAACTTTATTTCTTCTTCCACTTCTTCTTCTTTATTTGTTTCATTATTAAGTAATAGCATTAGTATCAATCATATACTGATATGTTATTATATGTATGAAACAACCCTATTTCACCGTCTATCCATCCTACGGAAAATGAAATCACCACGCGTGCGTTTGTACGGAATACCGTCTCCAGACCGTGGTGTAATCTATTTTACACCACCACCTTACTTGGATGGGTATAATGGTGTAAATAATGACTATATATGATTATTGTAAAGTGATATTGATTCTTAAATAGTATACATACACTCCAATACAATTCCACAATCATGGGAACGATTATCATCACTCATGCGTACGTACGGAATACCGTCTCCCCGATGTGATGCGACTCGTTCTACATGATCTTCATTGCATAATGATTATATAAATGAATTGAATGAATTAATATGATATATATTACACTAATACCATTCTGGAAATGAGTTATCTATAACCTAAAAAGGAAAATAAGAATTTATTCGACAAAACACGCATAAGAACAAAAAGTAATAAACACCCGAATAACAAGTAGTAATGAAATATTACTAATAAGAAGCTAAGAATATGACCATATATGATATCATAAAAATAAGTATGATTCTGGAATAAGTCAATAACATTATTTAAATCATTATATATGAGGTTCGGACACTTACAAAGCAAATCGGACCTAAGGTAAGGGAAATATCAAAATCTCATTTTTATCCGAGATTGTTTATACTTTGAAATTTAATGGGGTGTATTTTATCATCAACATCCATGTTTCCTCAATATGTAATATTATTTCCATCCACATAGAATTGTTTAAATCCAATTTTACCCTTAGTTGAGTTTTATTAAAAGATATGAAAGGAATCATTTGTCGTTTTTCATATGAGGTACTTTTTGACTTTTCCGATAAAAGTACGAGAAGAATGTTTTTTTAACTTATACGACATGAATGGATTTTTAAAACATTATTTTTAAGAAGATTACTTTACAAGTTTTAAAGTTTATTTTTAATCAACTTCTTTTAGTTTAAAATTGAATGACATGTTAAGGAAGGAAAATGTTTTTGAAGTAGAAAGGATATTTTCCTCAAGAATGTAGTTCAAGTGTTTTATCAAAATTATTATCCATCTAAGATAATATAGGGTTATGTTTCTATCCCTATTATTACATTGATTTGATTATGTTGTTATGGAATTATTTTTATGAATTCCTTTATCTTATATGAATTATTTTATGATGTCATGATGTTTAAGAATCCCATATTTATTACATGGGTTATGCAATGATGTATTGTTTATGATTTTGTGGCACACATAAGAATGGTATCATTATTTGATGGGTGGGACCTATATCTCCCTCAAATACATTGGGTAAAGATTTTATATCTCATGAGATAGACATGGCTGGAACGGAAGGTTAAACCGGTTTAGTGAAACAAGACTGAAACGAGGAGTGAACTCGATTCAGAAATGGACTTTGTCCACTAAGATAGTCTTGGAAATGAGTCTTGACTAATAAGAAATGATTCTCTATGATTATGTGTGTATGACACAAAGTTTCATGTTTTATGTTACGATCATTGGGATTAAATTTTACTACTATGATTTATCCCATGTTATGAAATTATGATCTCTTTTGCAGGTTCAGATTTCCAAAAGTTATGTTCTTATGTATATCATGTGATTGATATTTCTTTTGTTTACCCTTACTGAGAATTTTAGCTCACCCTTTTGTATGTTTTATTTCCCTAGGTCAGGAAGTAGGTTATTAATTTGGATATGCCAAAAAGGGACTCTAGATATGATGAAATAAATGAGAGGCAAAGTAGATGCTTTATGAACCAGTTGTTTATGTTTCCCAGTTTCTAAAGGCTTTATACCTATACGGTACTTTCCTAGTTTTTTTATATGTTGTAATAAGTGTGCATCAATTCTGAATTAATAACAATGTATGTAAAGTATGGTTCGTTATAGATACCATAGATCCTATCTTTTCCTAAAATAATGAAAAAAATATCTTAAAATATGCTAAAATAAAAACATTATATGTCATTCCCCACTTCTATAATTATATTTCCTAAAGGCCATCTATTCATTTATTGTGGTGTAATCCAAAAAAGGTTGTTCTACAAATATGTATAACTTTTAACCAATTAAATTCTATTTTTTTCTTCTCCAACTTCATCTAAATAAATAGTATCTCATATAAAAAAATTAATTATGTATATTAAATATATATAATTATTATTATTATTCAATATCAACTATTTTATACATCCTTTCAACCAAATTAGAAATCAAATTCATCGCACTTTTGTATGTGTAGACTATCACCTACACTTGGTGATATCATTATTCTTCATCACCATAATTCGGGGATGGTAATTATGATGAATAGAAAATTTATATATTATATTTATGACCTAATTATATTTTTGTAATTATAATATATCATCTACCTCATTACATTTCCATATATTTAAAAATTATAATGTCGCTTGTGCATATGTGTGGACTACCATTTCTAGAATGTGATGTGAATTTTTAATCATGTTATCCTTAAAAAGATATAAATAAGGATATATTTAATGAATATATGGGATATATATATATGATACAATAAATATAAAATAATATGTAATTATAATTAATATTTATTTATTTTGAATAATTAAAAATTGGAAACCTCACTCATGAATACATATGAACAACGGTCTCCAAGAAGTGATGTAATTCATTCTTCATAAAAAATTTATATAAATTATTATAAAAGTGTATATCATGGTTAAATATGATACTATTGAAATTATTAACATTATGGGGTTGATGAAATAATGATAAATTTACAATCATAGACACTTTCAAAAAGAAACATGCATGAAAGACGAAGCTGTTATCACCCAGGAAAATTATTTAAATAATCAATTATTAACAAATGGGTGGTAAGATGTTATAAAAAAAATAATATATGGAATTATATATATGATTATGGGTCTAAAATATATGTTTAATAAATTTATAATTATTACATATGATGTTAAAACTCATATTAAGGAAGATAATACGTAAGGAAAATGATTTCTGTTTCAATATATTTTTATTGAGATTTTTTATGCATGAATTTTCATTGAGGGAAATTATATTATATTTATCATATAAATCCATTTATTTATTTTTATTCTGGTTATGTATTAAATTTTCATATAAAATTACCATTGTACTCTCTTTAGTAATTCAAATTATTAAGATATTGTTTTTTGATAAACATACTTAATTTCCTTTATAGTGAGGAATCATTTTATACACTATCATTATTTTCATTAAATTATTTTTAGGAACGTTTTTACTATTAAATTATTTTTGTTTAAATGAATTTTTAACCGTTTTATCCTTTAAATAACAAAATCAATGAAATGTTCGTGTAATTTTCTGAAAAATATACTTTTCATTCATTTGAAAAAAATTTATAGGGCTATTGTTTTCAAATAATAAACATGAAACAAATCTTCCACCATAATGACCACTAAATAATTTGATGTTTATATTAAATTATTTCACAGTTCTTTTCAAATAAAATTTTTCAAATAATACTTTTGTTACTGTTATATTATAATAGGTTTGTTCAAAATGAAAAGACTATTTTCTTTATGAAATATTCCAGCTATCTTTTAAAGGATTTTTCCATCTTTAAAATATTCCTTTGGTGATACATATACAATAATTATAATATGATCCAATAATAACATAAATATTCATTCTACAGTTGTGTAACATTCAATGATACTTCACTCTCTCATGTGGCTTAAACGGGATGGTTACAAGACCTCAACTGTGCATCCCCATACAAGAGAGGATGAAAACTAGTATCAATTGTGTGATATGTATAGTAGAGAGTCTATAACCCTAATTACAGATTTACTACATATCATAATATTCATATTAAAATAATAAATAAATATTAGAGTTCAGAATTAATGGAAATGATACAATAATATAGAGAACAAAAAAAAATAAAATCCAACAGAAAACCCCTATAGACTAATAAGGGAATAATGTAATTTCTCGCTAGAATGTAACTAAATGTCTTTATAGAAGTATAATAATGTAAAGTACTATAATATTGAACATAAAACATGAAATTCCCTTATCTTAAACCACATGTCAGTTTGTCTCAAAACCTTATCCCATCCACCAATCAGATAATCATTCATAAGGTCCCTTTACCTTTTCTAATCCTACCTCTATGTAATATGATCAAGTTCTAAATAGATTCCTAAATTAGGATTAAGTATAACGCATTAGGTCCACACGGCCATGTGTATACATGACCATTCTAGAAAAAAGTGCATGTAATAATGAAAAAAATATTTTCATTAATTAATTATTAAATTAATTCAATACCACATCAACCCCCTTTAGCTTCATACTGAAATACCTCAGATCATGTATCATGAATCTGCCAACCAAAACCATATAACCATGGTTAAGAACAACATGCCTCAGTTCCATTCCAAAATTTCTCTCAAAATATCACACAACCATGTGAACCATAACCTTATAAGCAAGGTTAAAATAAAGAAACTCTAGCTCAAAACTCTCTATATAAGAATATTAGAAATCAATAAGGGCCTATCAAAATATAGAAAAATTTTACCATGTGTTAGTGGCCATCCCTATATATAATATTTCAACATGTATTTTGGCCAAACCAAAAATATAATCATTTTGTCATGTATCACTGGGAATAGTTCTCTACATAATGATTTTAGAATGTATCAGGGAATATCCTAGTATATAATCATTTCATCTTGTAAAATGGGTGAACTCCCCATATAACCATTACAATATTCAAACTTGGACAACACCCCATATAATAATTACACCATATAAATCAAAACACATGTCACAACATCAAGGATATATCAATATCACATCACAAGGCTCAATGTTTAATTTTGAAAATTACCATTTTTCTTTCAATTAATAATTTTATTTATCCTTTGGTCATTAACCAATAAAAATATATCCATCTCCATTATCAGGCCAAACCAAGGAGAATAAATATCAATAAAACACCCGAATCTCATTTCATGTTAAACACACTTTAATCCACTAAGTAATTATTTTATAATCAAGTGTTCTCTAACCCTAATGGTAGCCACATGCTCATTCAAAACAAATTAAAACTAAATGGGTCGAAGGAATGATCCAATTCATCATTTAATTTATTCGATGGAAGATTTGTTTGGGGAATTTTAATATTATAGATACATGACAAAAATGATACCATATTCTTGTGGTTTATACCCCATACCATTATGTAAAGATAAACTATTCCTTCAAGTAGATTTAACCACAAGAATAAATGTGCAGATTATCAAAATAAGGTTTCTAGGTCATAACTATTCAAGATAAAAACCAACAACAGTCACGATCAATATATTACACCCAAATGGCCGAATAGTAAAGGGTGAGAAGTAAAAAATCAAACCAAAACCACTTTATAGGGATCCAATAGGTGATCGGGATGTCCTAAATCAGTAGTGGTGCTCCAAAAACAACTTGGATTCTACCATATGGTCAATAAGAGAATTTTTAATGTGGGGGTATTAGAACAATCTCATGAACAACCGCCTGTAAAAATATTCTTGGGAAATTACATGGCGTTTAATAGTTTTACATGCTGTTTTTTTATTTTTAAAGTGTTATTCTAAAAAAACCACCACATCAGATTATTAGTTAATCCTACTCAACTTTTTCAGGATGTTAATGGATTGTAAATATTGTAAATATTTCTTGCCATGTACTGGTTCATGAACTTTCTAGTGGTTGTCACACATCTTGTAACATGTACATGACGTGTAATCACTCGTCATATAGTTTTGAGCTCAAATACTATATAGGGAACATGACCACCACAATACCCTTCAATGCATATAAAAACCACAAAACCATATTTAAAACTTTTATAACAATTCCCCATTAAATAAAAATGTGGTAAATCTATGGAATTTAAGTGATTTTTCCAAAAAAAACTCTTCATCTCTGAACAAGACTCATTCAATAAGGAACAAATGAAAAACTAAAATAATGATGTACCTAAAACAATATGAAATCTTACAACCTCAAAGACTTCATTCAACACATCCCCAAGTTATTCCAAGTGTCACATTGGGGTCTCAGTGAATAAGTATAGCCACTACACTCAAATATCTAACCCCCTCTCCCAAGTCTCCTAAATCCACCCATGCTTCCACTACACTTGAACGAGAGCAATAATCCTATCCTAGAGATACTTATCACTGTATTCCAAAATCTATATCAGATGCAGCTTAAAGGATGCATTATCAATAACATCAATGTATACTATGTTTATCAAGTTATTGTGTTATGAATAATACCTCCAAAGCTGTGACATGTGAAAGAAATTGTGCATGTCACTATAGCAATGGGGAAGGGAAAGTTGGTACGCCACTATACTGACCCAATCTACTATCACCAAAATCTTGAAAAACTTGGGAATTTTCCTTACCTATTTTACGATATGGAATTTCCATAACCTATGAGACACTCGAAGGAAGAAATGGTGACCAAACATGAACTCTAGAGGTCATTTTTTATGGTTATTATATGCTTTATTCTTTATATGTGTGGTCCCCAACTTGTTCCTAATGAAATGAACGTGCTCTGATGTTTTATGTATGAGACTATCCCCAACAAGCACTAATATACCTACCTTAAACCAATAAATAGTGTATGGAAATTTCCTACCATACAAGGAGCCAAAATGTACCATTTGTCTAAATTTATGGATGTTTTTATTAGATGAAAACTACAAAAGTTCCATATGTTGCACCCATGAACCATCGAAATATAAATCATAGGCTCAAAAAATATACTCTATAACCTGAATGGTCTACTCACATTTACCATCAGTCAGAGTATGATAGTTCATACTTAAAATAACCCGTGAAACTAGATCCTTATGAAGAACCTAACATAACTTTGATGTCAAACAATGATTTCTATTAGAAACAACTCTACTCGGAACACCATGAACTGAACTACCTCACTCACTTAAATAGTGTCCATCTCATCAAATGTGAAGGTCTCCCTCATATGAAGATATTAGGACAACATCATCAGTAGATTCAAAATTACGCATAAAAAATCATTCTTATGGTGTTTCCTGAGTAATTATATCATAAAATCTATAACAACATCATCGTATTTCAACTAAAACATGGGAAAAGGCTGCAAAATCTCACCTGGAATCTGATGCATGTATTTCACATTCTGAGGAGTGAGATGTATCGCCAAAAATCATACTACCTCTTTCTTTATTCTTGACCACCAGAAATGTAAATGGAGATCATGTTACGTCTTTTCCAAGTCAGGATACACCACCCATAGAGAATAATGAAACTCTCACATCAAATCCACACCCGGACCCATAAAAACGCATACTCATCCATACAAAAGGATATAATCTCCACATATAAGAGACTATACCAATGGTGTATCCATACCATATATGCTATCTTTTAGAACCTATCCCTCTCAATCTAATGACTTCTCAGTCTTGATCTTGTAAAAAAGAATTGGAATTATATATGTCGAAGTCAGATCTACTTAACCCTAAGATATCTGGAAATCTAGATGCATGTCCGTAATGAGGGATATCACCTATCACTTATCAAAAGACTCCCATATTACCTATTCCTATTTAATTCATTATAAATAATCGGTAATAATGTTTCCCTTTCATGGTGTATAATACAACTCAATGTTTAGTGAATGTAGATACATTACCCACCTCCTCTATGGAAGGTTCAATTAACATTGAAAAAATTTGTACCTAATGTTGTTGTGCTCCATATATACCACCAAACTCTCCCCTAGGAGATAATTCCTCCCAAATAACTGGGCATGTAACAATAATGATATATACAAATCATGGGTAGTGTATTTCATCAAATGTATCCTCATCTCTCTATAGCTATATGTATCCACTCAGTCCACCTATATTTGAAATAATTTGAGTCTAACTCTAGAAGAATTATAATACACAATATATTCTTTAACCAACCCATGTAATGT
Source organism: Viscum album (assembly GCA_963277665.1). Lineage (NCBI taxonomy): Eukaryota > Viridiplantae > Streptophyta > Magnoliopsida > Santalales > Viscaceae > Viscum > Viscum album. The sequence goes on along the minus strand of OY728139.1, from coordinate 110,235,154 downwards.
GATAATAGATTATGAGGTCATCCTACCTTTAATTTCTTGAAAAAAATTCTCACTATAATCTTTCCAAACTAACTTCAATCCTTCTCTTGTAATCTTAGACATCAGTGCAGACACATGGGAGAAGTAATGGATAAAGCACATATAATAAATGTCTTGACCAATGAATCATGGAATGTTTAAGAATTTATTGGTATACTCCTAAAATATCATAGTTGAAATCTCCTCTTGGTCTACTAACACTCCTAGTAATAATATTACATGGCCTAAGAAGTTAACTTTATCAATTAAAAAACTATATTTACCTATATTGTCAAAATTTTGATACTCTCTCAATGTAATCAGGATGATTTCAAGATGTATGGCATAATCATCTGCTAAATGGGAGTACAGTAATATTTCATTGATAAAAACCACCACAAAAAATCAGAAATGTATGACGGATAATACTCACCAAGGTGGTGAATATGAAGGGTCATTAGTCAAACCAAATGGAATAACAACAAACTCATACTAGAAATGCCTGCCTCTAAATGAAGTTTGAGTTATGTTTGATGCTCTCACCTTTAGATGGAGGTATCCATATCTCAATTCGATCATTGAGAAGATCTTATATCATCTAAACTAGTAAAAATTATTTTCGATTCCTGGAATAGGATATGGATTATTGACCATCATCTGGTTCAATCTCCGATAATCCAAACACAAAAACAAGGTACCATAATCCTTTTAGTGAATATAATTAGAGAACCCCAAGTAGATGTATATTTCCATATGAAAACTTTAGTTTATTAATCCTAAAATAAATCTTTATACTCTTAAATATCTTATGGTTCAATTCTATAACACGTGATATAAAATTAATATACTCTCATCTCCAATATACACACGATCTATATCTCTTGATTAGGATTTAAGATGTAGAACTCATTAGGAAAGACATATAGAAAGTGGTCTACCACATGAATAAAAATAATATTGCATCATTCCACCATAATCAAAATGAATACCAATTATCTGAGCCATGAGATAATCCAATATGCATCGAATAGGTCCTACATGACTATCATGTTGATCCTAATCACCTTAGATATAATATATGCCTCATTCTGGAGATAATTATGTAACTCTCCTGTGGTAAGAATTGATATGATCTGGGTATAAAACTAGAAAATCCATGATAAGAATAAAATTAAATCCTTCCATTTCTAGCGTAAACAGTTCCCAAAGGGAATGATAACTACCAATATCTAGAGAACACACCTTCCAAAATTTGATATTCCCTGAAAAAACTCCCAAAGAAGTTCCCTCCTATATTATGTGCATAAACTCATCATCCTTATCATTCCTCAACATATTGAAAAAAATAGCTTTGGAACTTTTTCTATGTGTCCTTTGAAGATAACTAATCGTGTTTCCCTACTTTCTCTAGAATATCCTGCTAATGTGTGGCAGGTCCATAACGCATATATGCAGCCACCATCATCCTCTTATATGTGGGTTTCTCATAATTTTTAAAGAACGGATGAACTAACTTGACCCAAAAATTGTCTTCCTAGGGGCCTCCTGCCCCAGTGAATATAGCTAGAAGCATCATATAAAACTCTTTCATAATCTCATACATCGAATGTAATGTTTGAAGAATATCTCTTTTCATGGATCACATGACCCTCAAGAAACTGTATGGTAGATGAACATCCATATAATCATCAAGAGGGAAAATATTCTCTGTATCAGATGTTTGAGGAGTGTACTAATTTCCACTCTCTAGAATCTCAATACAAAGATGAAAATGATTGATTTTTTTACATGAAAAACATACTCTTTTAAACACTGTATATAACAAAGTCCTTCTTATCATGTGAACACAAAGAGGACCAATGACTCTTGGTATCTCTAAACATGGATTATAAGTAGTTTAACATGATATATCAATTCATTTTTTTCATTTTATATAACAGATATAACATGTATCATATATCATGGCTTAAATAGGATATTATATATCACATGAAATAGATATGTCCCTATCATGAAAAATTCATTCTAATATATATCACAATGACCCTATTATGATGCATTTATACTCATCTAGTTCCATATCGAGTACATGATTTTAAATCCAACTAAAAAATAGAATCACAAAATATTAACCTCTCACAACATGTGAATTACATAGTATGACAAAATCAACTTTAATAAGAAAATTGTATCAATAGTAATCTTCCAATTGGAACTCAGATATTTCATCATACATGGGTCAGATACACCCAACCAAAATCACATTAACCAGTACCGACACATCATAGTCTCCTTTCAACCTTCCTTAAATAGTAATGAAATATATAAAAATCATGGTTTCCAATGATACCACTTTATAACATGACCCAATCAAGTACACTCTCACATGGACGAATTAGGTTGGTTACAAGACCTCAAGTGCACATCCTTATATGCTAGAGGTTGTCGAATTGTAGAGGGTGTGGGATATGTATAGTGGGGAGACTATATCCCATGTTTACATAGTTAAAAAATAGATAAATATTATTTTAACAATAATAAATAAACATCAGAGTGCAGAAATAAAGAAAAAAATATAATACAGTGGAAACCCAAACAATAAAATCCATCTAAATAACCCAATAACATAATATCGGAATAATGTAATGTCATGAGTGAATATATCTAAAGATCATGATAGTAGTAATGAAAAATAAAAAACTAGAAGAATAAACAAAATACTAAAAATTCCACAATCCCAAACACCATGTCGGTCTGTCTCAATAAGTTATCACATACAAAAATAAATCTATCAACAAAAATTTCCCTTTCATTTTTCAGTACTACATTGATGTAATATTCTCATGTACCAAATGGAAAAACAAATAGGTTGTGATTTTAAATTAGCAGGCCAATGCCACCATATCTAAAAAATAATAGTCAGATAATATGTGCTTACAATAATTCAGTATACATGTGTATTAATTAAAAAAGAATTTAAACTCAAATAACATCAACCCACTTCCAATATCTACTAAAATATCTATAATAATGTTTCATGACGTTGATCACTAGAAAAGTATAACCATGGTAAAACAGATCATGCCTTGGTGCTAGGACAGGATTCTGCTTATCATGTCTCACTGCCATGCCAATCACAACCTAATAGCAAAGGTATAAATCAAACAAATCCTGCTCAAAACCCATTATATAATAATTTCAGTAATCAATTAGGATAAAACCTGGTATATAATAAATTTATAATGTGTCCGAATCAAGCCTAGAATATAATAATTTCAGTATGTCTCAGGGCCAGGCCTGGTATAGAATCATTTTAGCATGTATAACTTGGAATAACAAGCTATATAATAATTTTAGTATGTCTCAAAGAATAAAATAGTATATAATAATTATAGAATGTAAACTAGAATGAAACCCTATATAAGCATTGCATCAATCATACTAGGCGAATACACCTCATAACTATTAAAAAATAAAAACAAATGCATATGTTATAATAATAAGATTATCCCAATATCACATCATACAAATCAATTTTTAATTATAGAAATTATCATTTGTTGTTCAATTATACATTTCATTTATCCTTTGGTCATAAATAAACAAAAAAGAAATCAACTGATTAATAAAGTAATACAAGGTGAATCTATATTATGCAGACAACGAAATCCCATGTTATGCTAAACAATCTTTAATTCATTAAACAATTCCTTTATAATTTAGGGTTCTCTCAACCCATCTGCATAAACAAGCCATGTAAAAACAAATTGGATCCAAATAGTTTCCATATAATAATACAATTAATTATTTAATTTATAAAGTTAATGATATTTTTTTTTTGTAATTGTAATATTGCACATACATGAAAAAAATCAAATCATAGGGTTAAGGTTTAGATGCCCGACCTTTAACTGGTGATCAAGAAATTCTTCTAGTAGGATCGACCATAAGAATGAAGGTACATATGATCATAATAAGGTTCCAATATTATAAAAAAAAATCCAATGAAACTCACTGTCAAGAGATCACATTACTAGGGATCTGATGAATCATTTGGATTTATGGAATAAAGATAGAAACTCCAAAATTTCCTTGATGCTTCCCTAGGTTCAAGAGGAACAAGCTGCACGTGAGAGAATGAGAACAATCACTAGCACATAACCATTTAAAAATGTTCTTGGGAAATTACACAAACTGTATTCTATTTTTACGTTATTTATTTATTTTTAAATAGATATTTTAAAAACCCATGGCCTCATATTATTATTTAATCCCAATTTAATTTCATAGGATGTGTACAGATTACATGGAGTGTAATTGTTTCACACCCTATACTAGTTCATTACATTTCCAGCACGAGTTACACATCATGCAACTTGTATAGTTCATGTAATCACCTAGTATAAACTTTTGAGCCCAATTTCAATATGGGGACCTAGACCACCTACTAATAATTCCAACCATGGAAATCCATTCTAAATAAATTAAATAAATTTATACCAAGACTCAATTGAATAAAAAACCTAATCCCTAGACTAAGTCATTTTACCCAATAAAGTTTCTTCATCTCTGAACAAGACTTGGCCACCAAGACTAAAAAGAAATACTCAAAGAGAGACATAACTAAAAAAGGAGGAGATCTTATAAAATAGTTTATTGTTTTGAAAATAAAATGTTAAAAAAAGATTTATTTTTTATAGGTTATACTATAATGATATGGGGAATAGTTTGTTGTCTTTTGGAATACTCATGAATAGATTATAATTTTGAGATTGGTGGGATTTTAATTATATATCCATCTAAATAATTGGGTCAATATTAATGTTTTATGAACTCAAATGGTTTATAGGAGGTTATCCAAATCCTAAAAAAGTATATATCCGAATCATGAAATAGGGTACATATGAGGTTATCCCTTTTCTAAAATAGGGTACACGAGAGGTTACCCCAATTCGTAATTGGGTAAAAATGTGGTTACCCAAATCCAAATATTTTATCAATATCCTGGTTGGTAGGCTTAACATAATATTTCTATGTTTTTTATTATTATACACATTATTTCATTATTTTATTACATGATCTTATGCCAATGTTTTAATCTTATGGATTCTATATTTTTCATTAAATTGTGATTCATATCATATAAATTGTAAATATTTATTCCATGATTTTTTATTATTATCATTTCATTGTTTTGAATGGTATTCAATGGTTAATATCATGTTCTCATACACTTATTCTCATATCAAACATAATTGATCACTAATATCTCCCTTTTTTACCTTTTCTGATCACTTAAATCACAATTTTGTATGTTTATTTTTCCCTATGATATGGTGAAATTTTTTATATATGATATGTCTCATAATGGTTCATAATGAGAAAAACTAATGGGAATCAATTTGATCCTTTATAAACCAGTTGTTTATGCATCTATGTTTCCAAAGGCACTAAAAATTTACAGTTATGGAGTTTAATGGAATGTTATGTAATTAATATTCATCCAAAGATATATAAAATTTATAAATATGTTTTGTGGCTCCCTATATAATTTTTTTAAGAATGATCAGATTCATCTTATGATGAAATTTTAAATTTCATAATCATGATTCCCTTATACTATGAGTTTTCCCAATTTTTTTTATCATTATCACTGAAGTCTATTCTTGTATCTTATGGTTCATAAATGTTAGTATCCTTGAATAAAAAAATAAATGTTTGTATTTACCATGAGTTTCAACATAATATTAAAATAAATTACCCTCATTATATCCTAATTTCATCCCGAGCCCAACACAAATGCTTAGACTCCCTACATTACAATACGAATGATTACATTTATAATCTACAGAGAAATCATTATAATATCACATTTATTTGCTCAATAACATCAAAATTCATTAAATACCATTCAATGAATGTCCTTATACCTTTGTTGACCTTATATAATGTTGTTCATCTCTCTATACCTGATATCACACTCCCCATATTTGATTGACCTTCTCATCACACTACGAACCTAATTTACAACAATTATGACCCATGATCAATCCATTATCAAACCCAATGTATTTATGTCCTTTGAAACAATCACTCTTAATTTACAATTTAAATCAACCATATCATCACTTTTTCCCTGACCCTATAAATTTCCAACAAAACCTATTCCTAATTTTAACTCTTAACAAGGATCCCCACCTCAAAGTAGTTGTTGTTGTACTCCACGTCAAATGAATTTCCCTAAATCACTCCTAGAGAACCACCTAAAAATATTCCATTTCTAGATACATGTAACACCTTCAGGTCCATGATTATCCACATCCCACTCTTGACATTTTTCATCTCTAAAAGTACAGGTCAAGTACCACCCATGAGTCAATGATTTCATGGTGCTTGGTTCATTTCCAATATTTCCTCTAACACAGTGGGGAATTTTGAATTCCCATCCAAAACCCCATCATTCCTTTCCGGTAAATATTTAATCAGTTTACATTGGCCCCCAAATTTCACTTTTCCATTATTTATTTCAATTATACAAGTTTTACAGATAAATTGAATTTGTTTCCCTTTATCTCCATGGAACATAACATTCATATGGTATTTTATAACTCATTCCATTATAAATAATTCAAGACACCATGTGCCACACATTATCGAAACTATACGTACGATGCTCTATGAAACTCTAATTTCAATAAGCATGAGGTATCCCAAATGTTTCACATATAATGGAACGTCATCCCACATATTCCATTTTTGTCCACCTAGAACTAATGATGACGACTTTTCCATATATCAGGTCCAGCCATCAAAGCACACCCTAGGCACCCTAATTAAGTAATTCCATCATGTCATGGTCTACCAACATGAATATCCCATAATATGAATCAATATAACAATAAAATAATCTACCCATCTTACTCTCACCATGATCAGAGGCACATCAATAAACAATATTATGATTTAACCAAATGGTCGTACCCTTGGAATCCATCGTTTATTAAAATTCATGGGAATTAAAATTTATTTTATAATTAATATTAAAGGAACAAATATTCCACAAACACATGCTCAGTAAAAAATAGTTTTCACCAATATATGTCCATAATAATCTTTTTCTCTTATTAGATCTTAGCTAAAAAAATAGACTATGGATAGCCCCTCCTACATGTCCGCCTCAATTTTACAATTTACTAAGTCACAATGTTTTATGCTATCTCAAGTCCAATAATAGTCTCCCTCTTATTCCCATTCACATATATCTTTTCTCAAGAGTGATCATAGTTCATGGTTCATAATCCATGTACATATCTCATATATCTCTTAAGATATAGTATGAAAAATTCTCATATTTACTATCTTAGAAAATACCATAGGAATCACATTCCAAAACATCAGCCTACTAGGGAACTAATTTTCACTAAGTAAAACCCCATAGAACTGATCACTTCAGAAACAAAACATGATGGACAACTTTTTGGTAACCAACTACATATTAATAAATTATCATTATCCATGGAAACACACACACTATGTCAATTGTGTAAAATTTCATTCAATGATATATGGGAAACACTATATAGGTTGTTTCATGAACATTAAGTAAACAAAAATGAATGTTGATGACATATGAGTGTTTTTAGTGAAGGAATAAAATGGATAAATTGGCCAAATAGGGACACTATATATCCAATACACTATAATATTGTGTTTTCTTCATCACAAGATTCTCACAGTAGATCCAAATGACCTTTCATCACAATGAAATTCCTACTTTAGATAGCCCATATAAATGGAATTCCACAAATTAGTTATATAGAAAAAATTAGTATGTGTAGTTTCTGAAACATTGACATTGAAAAAATCACAAACTTTCATTCCTATATGTAATTTTAACTCTAGGTGACTATAATGATACATGTGACCCCTATTTACTCCATGGTCAAGTGGTATAATCTAAAATATGACATCTTGCTGATGAGACATGAGTCAAAATCTATTAAATAAAAATCAATATAAACCATCATGGATAACATCCATGGTAAAAACCATATAAAAATGACATCAAATTAAAATAATGACAACCCATAGACCATAGTAACTTCAACATCCTACAAGAACTTGTGTTCATGATGCACCATCCTGATATCCATCTCGGGCTCTAACACATTCATATCTCTTGACTACCATATCCCAAATAACAAAACAAATAAACCATGCTCTGATACTATGTTATAACATCCCCCTTCACTAGACAACCCATCATTGTCCAAACCAGTGGTCTCTACATACACCAGTTATCCCTCCTTGATTACTATAGGATCTCAATTAGTAATTCTTATCTAGGAAAGTTCGATAAGGGAAATACTTCCTTGTATTAGAGTGTTTGATAATAAGAAAAATAACCAAACATAATAAATATTATTTAATAAAAATAGTATAAAGAGGTAAATATTATAGTGAATACATTATCACACAGTCATACATCTATTCAGATCTCCCACTATGTTGATCATACATACTATGGATGATATAAAAAATAAATGATAACTAAATTAAATGATGGTGGCTATTTTTTTAATTCATTATCCCCACCTCACTAAAAACTCTTACTCACATTCAAGTTGCTCTAGCATGATCAATAAATACCATGCCTCAACCTAACATGGACCTGAAATAAGTCGTTGATTCTCAGGTACCCATGTTCAGGGGCACTGAACATGATGTGAGTATATAACTGAGGGGGTCCCAACCAATGTTGATTCTCATTATACCAACAATTTTGTGATGTATTCATGTTCCTTGCTTAGAATGTGTAAATAAGCTACATTAAATAAATTAAAACAAAACCAAAAATACCATATTAAGACCATTTTTGTAATTTGTTTATGAACATTAGATTGATCATACCAACATAGTTATAAAATTCAATCATTTTTTTGATCCTTTGGTGTGTGGATTAGATTGACCAATCTGGCATTGTCTAGTTTTAATGTTTATTTAAGAACGTATAGATGACAGATCTTCCAAATAAAAGTGACTTGTACCCCTTTATTAACCATATAATTAACCTAGACCTATCCTACATGACTGTTCTTATCGTGGCAATAGCTCACATGTATCACAAATATAGGGATTGATCCTAGAAGGATCTGTAATAGTATACCATATAAACTCTAGCTTCATATCTCTATTATCCCAATATATAGTGTCACGATCCTCCATTATGGGATATTTTTATTCCAAGGGAATATTCCAATGAGTATTAGGGTCCAACGATATGATATGTTTCTCACCTAAGAGATATAAATAAAATCTCTTTCCACCAGTGTTTTCCATACATAATTAAAACAACACCCTTATATGAATAATTAAAAATATAAATAATGTGACAAACCTGTGGGTGTATTATTTATCACATCACATTAATAATGGAAAACTGCATTGTAGAATTCCAAATCATGTCACTATGATATATACTCAAGTGCACTCCACAAACTGGTGTTAGAACATCACATGGGCACCCATTGGGAACCCTTGGTCACATCACAGGATTGGGACACAACAAATGGGGACCCTAGTGTTGGTAAAAACCCATTTAATATCCTATACCATGAAGATAATTGTTCTGTTTAATAGTTTTGTACACACAAAAAATACCTCTCAATCCTCATGGGGAAAACTGCATCAGCACAAGTCAAGGGAGATGGATCGCAACCCATCAGAGGGCGTTCTAATCCTAGTACGATTTTCCTACCAATATCAATCCCACCAGACACTCTCATCAAGGGGTTCATCATCTTTGTGGATTTAACACACATGCACACACAACACAAAAATGAATAAATTATAAAGATTATGTATGTGGACCACAAACCATTGTTTTAAAGACCCATCCTTCCTTTTAAGACAGATAGCTTGTTACGCTACCATTCCCAGTCACTCCTTAGCTCTAATGTTTATCATCTACAAAATTTGGCAAGTCCCACATTTCATGAAATCAATTACATTTTATTATAATCAATTTTAATTAATTAAACAAATATTGAAAAATATCCATAATCCTAAAACACTCACCGGGTGCTCCCACCACAACAAAATCACATCCATCATCACCCAGAGGATTCATAATACATTATATGAATCATTTTATCCTATATACCACATCATGATTCTAAAATGATTACCAATTAAATTTAATTTTAAAAAAATTGAATTAAATTTTGTGGAAAGATAAACCTTAATCGAATCGATGAATGAGGGAACCTAGATATTCTCTGGAGATGACCCCTTTCTAGGATAAATGAAAACCCTAAATCAACTAGTTTATTATATATTGTTGTAGTCGAGTCATAATTGAACCGTAATTCAATTGGAGAATAAATTATAAGAAGAAAAATATGAATAAGAAGGAACATCACCAAAGGGAGAGATTACAATCATTTTCACAATGATAATGTAAGAGGACCACAATCGCCTCTAAATATCAATGGGTAAAATATTAATTTCCCCCCAAAATATCCCACTTTCTAGATCGTACTTGTCTACCAACTATGTAACATCCCAGGTAAATAAAGAATAATACATTTTCATATTTATTAATATTTACGAATTAAATATTAATATTGCTTTAAAGGGGTTTCTATGTTCGATAGCATACCTGATATGCAACACAAAGTTTTTTTTGAAATCTTACGTTGCACACTAGTAATAAAATAATATTATTTTTAGTGGTAGTTAACACATAGTCGTTGTATTGGAGGGAATGAATAGAAATAACTAAAATATTATTTTATATGTTTGTTAAATGTTTTTACATTTATCCAATAAAGTATAGAGGCTTAAAATATGGAAATAATTAAATTTTAGGCAGATATACTCTAATTTTCACTAAAGGTCCACTTATCACCTTTTGATCGCGAACCGTAATTAAATATATTTTTGGTCACTCTTATACATTATATTGGGCCAAATATAATTCTTATTTAGAATCAGGACATCAAAATTTACATTGTGTAAATTTTTGGTATTTTTCCGATAAAGTTAATTTTTTTAATGAATAGTGAAAAATGTTGTATTTTAATTCAAAACCTCTTTTAAATATAATTTATTTATATGATTAGATTATATTTTGATTTATTTTTAAAGTGAAATTAGAATAAATTTTTAGCATTTAATCCAATAGTGGTCATTGGAAATAATTTCACTTTGAAATTGGACATAAACTAGTGTCAATCTTTTGATATATATTGTTTCATAAAAACACGCTATTTGTGCTGATAGTGAGAATTAATTATTAATTTAATTAATGTAACTTATATGTTTTGAATTTTTTAAAATATATATCATTTTTTAATTTGGAATATCAAATATAGCTTAGGGAGATGTTTTGGTATTTTTTTGAAAAACTTCAATTTTTGATGAATAGTGAAAACATTAAGTGGTACTTAAAAAAACTGATTTTTCGTTAAAATGAAATTTTACAACCACTGTGTTTTGAATTTAAAAAATCCAACATACATGGTTTTCATCAGGAGTAAAATGTGTTTCAATGAGATTAAAATAATTTTTGGTGAATAATAACTTTTAAGTTTTTATTCACGATTAGAGGTAATTAGTATAATTTAAGGTAAAAATAATGTTTTAATAATATGAATTGACCTTGACACATGTCCCACACTTATCTTATGTGTCATATCCGACCAATACAATCCATGGGTCAACTTAGGGACCCCATGGAGCCACTTTGGTAGGAAAATGACCTTAATAACTTTTTATTTAAAGTTAAAATAAAAATGTCACAAACATGTGTTGTTTTACTAAAACAATTTTTAAATGTGGTTATACAAGTCATATGTTTGAATATAAATATTCATTAGAATGATAAATATATTTCATACATCATGATATTTTTTTATAATTTTTAGACATTAAATAAATTAACTTATTTATGACACCATGATGATGCAGCGATTACCTCATTATTTAACGATTTAAATAAAATGAAAAGATAATGTAAAATCTAAGACCTACACTTGTCAGAAACCAATTGGATGGGTGTATTTAGAACTATTATCACCTTATCCTATAAATATATAATTCTGGGACCTTTAAAAACTGAAACTCATTTTATAATAAATTAACCTTTTATAACATTCCAAGAGTTCCCCTCCTCTCTTCTTATAAAAGGCCCCCACCTCTACCACCTTACCCACACCTATCAAGCCTTTGGCTTGGTCATCCCCTACCCATTTTGTCTCTCCAAATCCCTCTATTACTCCTAGAATCCTCACTTCGTGAAGAAGTCTTTCGAAGGAAACCTTTGAGCTAAAATCAAAAAGAGTTACCTGATTTAAAGGTAGTGTCTTCTCTTGTGTTCTTATGTTTTATTTTGTTTCTCCAACCCACTAAAATATTTTTATTCGATTATTTTGTAACAACACCAGTATCTTAAATATATTAGGATGTTTTTATGAGATTTATTAGAGCTAAACCTACACATACCTTCGTCTATTGGTTAAAGAACATACTGTTTCTGTGGTTGGCGATTTTCAGCCTCACAAAAAGATGATTGTTCAATCTTCTTTTAACACAATTAATGGTGGACATTAAGATGTAAATAATTTATATATGATATATATTATTTTTATGTTTTCCTTATGCTTCTGTATTTTTCATTTGTGTCATACATTTATGGTTTCCATTGTGGGTAAACACGATAATTTCATTTTAGGAAGTGCAGACTACCGCCCCCTCAAAGTGATTTGATTCGTTAATGACATATGTGGGGTGTATAAAGGATGGAGTTAATGTTATTATATATGATGTTATACTAGAATTATAATATACCATTATATCATTAGGATTTCACTCCATTAAATATGAAATAGAAATGAAAGTAGCGTTCATGCGTACGTACGGCTTACCGTCTCCATGAACGGTGCATTTCATTTCTTAACTCTATATGTTATGTACTATTATATATACATTTATATGCTGGATATATATGATATATATGATATCCAAATCACGAATATCATTCTGGATATAATGAACCTTTGACCACATAAAAAACATGTAATTGTAAGAAGTCCATTATTGACTTAAGTACCAAATATCGACAAAATGAGCTTTATGAAATTAAATGATTACATAACGTTTATAACATGGAAATATGTAATATAAAAGGAATAATAAACTTGAAATGGTTATTAAGTAAGTAGAAATTAACTTTAGTTTATTATTCAGGAGATTAAAGAGCAATCAAGTCACGTCGAACACGAGGTAAGTGAACTTTTAACCCAATTTCTATTCATTGGGTTAATCTCCAACTTTAAAATTATTTCATGATATTATTATGTCCTATATTGTATTTGTAATTTCATTATGTGTAATTATAGTTAATACACATAATAGACTTATTTTATTTTAAAAAAATGATCTTTGTAATGGACTTCGTCTCAATCTCCTTTCATTAAGGCATATTTTGTTCTAATACAAGGCTTTCTTTTATACAGTGTATAAACCCCTTTGACTTTTAATTTTATACAAAAGGAATATTTTTATACGAAGCATTTTACTAAATGAAAAAAAGGAATGTTTCTTTTAACTTACACGGTGAAAAATACCTTTTCCACCGCCGCGAGTATTATTTGGTCTTTGGCTTCTTCAACAAGCCGTAATGTTTTTAAAATAAAATAAATACCATGTACTCTTTTATGTATTTTGGTATTGAAAATTGTTTTTATAATGGGTTTGTTATGTCAATATATTTAAGTGATATATTATGATCAAAGTGTGGAAATTTTTGCCTTCCATTATATTTTTTTTATGTCATATGATTTTATAATGGTACTTAGACATTTGACGGGTGGTTAAGTGATAAACCATATGACGGGTGGTTCCGTGAATACCAGGATGGGTGGTTACGTTATAACCTCCAATGCATTGGGTATGGAAGTTGGCCGTATGGCTATTCCATTAGGTGATAAGTGTGGAAGTCGACCGGATGGTTATTCCACTTAAGTATGTTTATGTCCCAAGTTACCTTTATATGTTATGTGTTCTTTATATGGGTTTTATAGTAATCTTTTGGTTATAAAAGGGTAAGTAATGATCTTTTATTCAATGAATAGTATTTTATTCTTCATAAAGATGAAAAGTATTACTTTGATAAAGTATTCTTGTTTTACTGGTTGTTTTGAAAAACTAACAGTTTTCTTTCTTTGTGTATCCCTTACTGAGCTTTTTATGCTCACCCCACGTTTTTGAAATGTTTTTCACAGGACTTAATGTGGAATAGGGTCAAGGATGGGATCAAGGAAAAGTCATGCTATCTAAAACATGGAACTAGACATGTTTTTTTTAAGAGTTTTTATTTTAAGGAAACTTAGTAGAAGTGTCTACTTTGTAATCTTTTGACATGTAATAGTTATGTCCTAATTCTCTAAAAATCTAAACCTGAAAATATCCTCAATGTGAATTATTCATTTAATTCAATATTAAGTATGGTTTAAGGTCGGGGCCTTATAGTCTGTATCATAGGTCAGTATAGTCATCTTTAGGAGTTGGAAAATTGTAAAATTATAAATGAATTTCTGGTTTGATTGAAATGATATAGTATTTAAAGATTACCATATTGCTTTGTCTAAGATATATTTGTGTTAAGAATGATTTTTCATAAAAGAAATAGAGAAATTTTTTTGGGAAGGCATATAGAGTAGAATGACTTTCCGAATCAGCAACCAGAGATGGTCGGAAACAGAATTGAGCAGTTTACTGCAGTGATGACTCAGTTGAATCAGGTGATAAATTGTGGTTGTGTTTATTGATTATATTTTGGTGTTTTCTAAAAATAAAGTGGAGCATGAATGTAATTTAAGGGTTATCTTGCAAACCTTAGAAGAAAAGAAACTGTATGGAAAATTCATCAAGTGTGAGTTTTGGTTACAACAAATTTCTTTCTTTGGTCACATTGTTTCTAAAGATGGGATAACTGTTGATCCTACAAAAACAAAAGTTGTTGAAGAATGGACAAGACCTGAAAATGTAACTGAGATCCGTAGTTTTCTTGGTTTGGCAGGTTACTAATGAAGGTTTGTTGAAAAAGTTTCACGGTTATCTAGTCCAATGACTCGGCTAACTCGGAAGGGTGTTATGTTTATCTGGACAAAAGAATGTGATGATTGTTTTTAGGAGTTGAAAAGAAGATTGGTGAATGCTCCAGTTTTGGCACTTCCTTCCAAGAATGGCGAGTTTGTTATATATAGTGATGCTTCGTTGAAGGGACTTGGTTGTGTCATTATGAAGAATGATCAGGTAATTGCATATGCTTCACGTCAGTTTAAAAATCATGAGGTAAATTACCCTACACATGACTTGGAATTAGATGCTGTAGTTTTTGCTCTAAAAATTTGGAAGCATCATTTGTATGGAGTAAAGTGTGAAATATATACTGCTCACAAAATTTTAATGTATATATTCACTGAGAAATAATTTAACATGAGACAAAGGAGATGTCTAGAATTAATCAAGGATTGTGACTGTACAATTCATTACCATTCGGGAAAATCAAATAAATTGGTTGATGCTTTGAGTCAAAAAAGTAATGCTTCATTAACCATGCTACGTTTGGAACGAGATCCTTCGGTTTTTGATTTGATGAACATTTGAATAGAAGTTGTTGGTGTAGGAAGTTCTTCTGTTTTGTTTTAGGTATCAGTGAGATCATCTCTATCAGACAGAATTAAGAAAGCGCAGAAGAAAGACAGTGGGTTCCAGAAAAAGGTAGAGCTGGTTCATAACGGTAAGTTACCTGAATTTAATATTGATAATGATTATGTTTTGAGGTTTGGGAAGTGATTATGTGTGCCTGGTGATTCATAGTTGAATAATGAGTTGCTATGTGAGGATCATAGTTCCCCGTTTTCAGTTCATCCTAGCAGTAATAAGATGTACAGAGATCTTCAAGAGTATTACTGGTTGGATGGAATGAAAAGAGATATTACTGATTTTACTGTGATGTGTTGACTTGTTAGTAGGTTAAAGCAGAGCGGTAGTTACCAAAAGGGATCTTCAGCCTTTACCAGTGCCAGATTGGAAATTGGAAAATTTATCCATGGACTTTGTTGTGAGATTACCGAAGACATCTCGAGGTAGTAATGCAATCTGGGTTATTGTTGATCACTTGACTAAATCTTATCATTTCCTTCCTATTCGAGATAATTTCTCTCTAGATCAACTTTCTCAATTGTATCTTAAAGAGATAGTCAGGTTTCATGGAGTTCCCCTATCCATTGTATCTAATCGTGATCCCAAGTTTACTTCTGACTTTTGGAAGGGCCTTCAGAAGTCGTTGGGTACTGAATTAAATTTTAGTATAGCTTTTCATCCTCAATCAGATGGGCAGTCAGAACAAACAATTTAGAATTTGGAGGATATAATACGTGCTTGTTCGATGGATTATCAGGTAAGTTGGGACCAACATATTTCATTGGTTGAATTTTCATATAATAATGGTTTTCATTCCATTATACAGATGGCTCAGTTTGAAGCATTATTTGGTAAACGGTGTCGAACTCTAGATTTTTGGGATGAAGTGGGTGAAAGGAAGCTGATGGGACCAGAATTGGTAAAAGAGATGGTAGAAAAAGTTCAGTTGATTCAGAAACACATGAGAACAGCTCAGAGCAGGCAGAAGAGTTATGCGGATAACCGGAGGAAGGATCTATCTTTCAAGGTAGGTGATCATGTTTTTCTCAAAGTTTCACCATGGAAAAGTTTGATGCGATTCGGTAAGAAAGGAATCCTGAGTCCAAGGTTCTTTGGACCATATGAAATTCTAGAAAAAGTTCGATTAGTTGCATATAGAGTGGCATTACCTCCAAGTTTATCTCAGGTATACAATGTTTTTCATGTTTCGCTGTTGAGAAAGTATATTCCAGATCCATCTCATGTTTTGAGCCCAGAGGTAGTTCAGTTCGAAGAGAATCTATATTATGAAGAACAACCAGTCCAGATTCTTGACCATAGAGAGAAAGTGTTGCAGAAAAAGGTAATTCACCAGGTTAAGGTTTTGTGGAAAAACCATATGGCTGAAGAGGAAACATGGGAATCTGAAAATGCTATGAGGGATAAATACCCCCACTTATTTTGATAAGTGAATAAAATTGCGAGGACACAATTCCCAAAAGGGGGAAGGATGTAACATCCCAGGTAAATAAAGAATAAAACCTTTTCATATTTATTAATATTTACAAATTAAATATTAATTTTACTTTAAAGGGGTTGCTATGTTCGATAGCGTACCTGATACGCAACAAAGAGTTTCTTTGAAATCTTACGTTGCACACTAGTAATAAAATATTATTATTTTAAATGGTAGTTAACACGTAGCCGTTGTATTGGAAGGAATGAATAGAAATATCTAAAATATGATTATATATGTTTGTTAAATGTTTTTACATTTATCCAATAAAGTATAAAGGCTTAAAATATGAAAAGAATTCAATTTAGGCATATATACTCTAATTTTCACTAAAGGTCCACTTATCACCTTTTGATGGAGAACCATCATTAAATATAGTTTTGGTCACTCTTATACATTCTATTGGACCAAATAAAATTCTTATTTAGAATCGGGACATCAAAATTTACTTTGTGTAAATTTTTGGTATTTTTCAGATAAAGTTCATTTTTAATGAATAATGAAAAATGTTGTATTTTAATTCAAAACCTTTTTTTAATCTAATTTATTTATATTATTATATTATATTTTGATTTCGTTTTAATGTGAAATTAGAATATATTTTTTACAATTAAACCAATAGTGGTCATTGGAATTAATTTCACATTGAAATTGGACTTAAACTAGCGTCAATCTTTTGACATATATTGTTTCATAAAAACACGTTGTTTGTTCTGACAGCAGGAATTAATTATTAAATTAATTAATCTAACTTATATTTTTTCAATTTTTTAAAATATAAAACTTTATTTAATTCTGAATATCAAATATAGATTAAGGTGATGTTTTGGTATTTTTCTGAAAAACTTCAATTTTTGATGAACAGTGAAACCACTAAGCGGTACTTAAAAAAACTGATTTTTTGTTTAAATGAAATTTTACCACCTCTGTGTTTTGAATTTAAAAAATCCGACATACATGGTTGTAATTAAGAATTAAAATTTTGTTCAATGGGATTAAAATAATTTTTGGTAAATAGTAACTTTTATGTTTTTAATCGCGATTAGAGGCAATTAGTGTAATTTAAGGTAAAATAATGTTTTAATAATATGAAATGACCTTGACACATGTCCTGCCCTTATTGGATGTGTCATGGACGACCAAGAAAATATGTGGGTCAACTTGGGGACCCCATGGAGCCACTTTGGTAGGAAAATGAAACTAATAACTTTTTATTTAAAGTTAAAATAAAAATGTCACAAACATGTGTTGTTTTACTAAAACAATTTTAAATTGGGGTCATACAAGTCATATTTATGACTATAAATAATCATTATAAAGATAAAAAGATTTCATACATCATTATATCTTTTTTATAATTTTTATACATTAAATAAATTAAATTATTTATGACACCATGATGATGCAGCGATTACCTCATTATTTAACGATTTAAATAAATTGAAATGATAATCTAAAATCTAAGACCTAAACTTGTCAAAAACCTATTTTATGGGTGGATTTAGAACTATTATCACCTTATCCTATAAATATATATATTTGGGACCTTTAAAAAGCGAAACACATTTTATAATAATGTAACCTTTTATAACTTTCCAAGAGTGCCCCTCATCTCCTCTTATAAAACGCCCCCACCTCTACAACCTTACCCACACCCCTCAAGCATTTGGATCGGCCAACCACTTCCAATTTTGTCTCTACAAATCCCTCTATTACTCCTAGAAGCCTCACTTTGGGAATAAGTCTTTACAAGGAAGCCTTTGAGCACAAATCAAAAAGATTTACCCGATTTAAAGGTAGTGTCTTCTCTTGTGTTCTTATGTTTTATTTTCCTTCTCCAACCCCCTAAAATCTTTTTATTCCTTTATTTTGTAACAAAACCAGTATCTTCAATATACAAGGATGTTTTTATGAGAAGGATTAGAGATACACCTACACAAACCTTCGTCTAATGGTTAATGAACATACTATTTCTGTGGTTGGCGATTTTCTGCCTCACGAAACGATGATTGTTCAATCTTCTATTATCACCTTTCATGGTGGCCCTTAAGATGTAACTCTATTTATATATGATATATATTATTTTTATGTTTTCTTTATGCTTCTGTACTTTTCATTTTTGGCATACCTCTATGGTTTCTATTGTGGGTAAACACGATAATTTCATTTTAGGAAGTTCGGACTACCGCCCCCTCAAAGTGATTTGATTCGTTAATGCCATATGTGGGATGTATAAAGGATGGAGTTAATGTTATTATATATTATATTTTATTGGAATTATAATATACCCTTATATCATTATGATTTCACTCCATTAAATATGAAATAGAAATGATAGTAGCGTTCATGCGTACGTACGGCTTACCGTCTCCAGGAACGGTGCATTTCAGTTCTTACCTCTAAATGTTATATACTATTATATATACATGTATATGATGGATATATATGATATATATGATATGAAAGTCATTAATATCATTCTGGATATAATGAACTTTTGACCACATAAACAACATGTAATTGTAAGAAATCCATTTTTGACTTAAGTACCAAATATTGACAAAACGAAGTTTATGAAATTAAATGATTACATAACGTTTATAACATATAAAAAAGTTATATAAAAGGACTAATAAACTTGAAAAAGGTTTTAATAAAGTAAAAATTAACTTTAGTTTATTATTCAGTAGATTAAAGAGAAATCAAGTCACGTCGAACACGAGGTAAGGGAACTTCTTAACCGAATTTCTATTCTTTGGGTTAATCTCCTACTTTCAAATTATGTCATGATATTATTATGTCCTATCTTGTATTTGTACTATCTTTATGTGTAATTATAGTGAATACACATAATAGATTTATTTTATTTTAAAAAAATGATCTTTGTAAGGGACTTTGTCTCAATCTCCTTTCATTGAGGCATATTTTGTTCTAATACAAGGCTTTCTTTTATACGGTGTATAAACCCCTTTGACTTTTAATTTTATACAAAAGGAATATTTTTCTATGAATCGTCTAATAAACAAAAAAAATGAATGTTTCTTTTAATGTACATGGTGACACTGACCTTTTCCACCGCCGTGAGTATTATTTGGTCTTTGGCTTCCTCAACAAGCCGTAATGTTTTTAAAATAAATATATATACCATATACTCTTTTATGTATTTTGGTATTGAAAATGGTATTTATAATGTCTTTGTTATATCAATATATTTAAGTGATATATTGTGATCAAAGTGTGGAAATGTTTTCTTTCCATTATATTTGTTTTATGTCTTATGATTTTATAATGGTACTTGGACATTTGACGGGTGGTTACGTAATAAACCATATGATGGGTGGTGCTGGGAATACCCGGATGGGTGGTTACGTTATAACCTCCAATGCATTGGGTATGGAAGTCGGCCGTATGGGTATTCCATTAAGTGATATGTGTGGAAGTCGACCGAATGGTTTTTCCACTTAAGTATGTTTATGTCCCAAGTTACCTTTATATGTTATGTGTCCTTTATATGGGTTTTATGGTCATCTTTTGGTTAGAAAAGGGTAATTAATGATCTTTTATTCAATGAAGAGTATTTTATTCTTCATAAAGGTGAAATGTATTACTTTGATAAAGTATTCTTGGTTTACTGGTTGTTTTGAAAAACTAACAGTTTTACTTCTTTTTGTATCCCTTACTGAACTTTTTATGCTCACCCCATGTTTTTGAAATGTTTTTCACAGGACTTAATGTGGACTAGGGTCAAGGATGGGATCAAGGAATAGTCTTGCTATCTAAAACATGGAACTAGACAGGTTTCTTTTTAAGAGTTTTTATTTTATGGAAACTTAGTATAAGTGTCTACTTTGTAATCTTTTGAGATGTAATAGTTATGTCCTAATTCTCTAAAACTCTAAACCTGAAAAGATCCTCAATGTGAATTATTCATGTAATTCAATATTAGGTAAGGTTTAAGGTCGGGGCCTTATAAACTAGCTAGTGGAACATAGGCCACTAGCATACCTAATGGCTAACCAGTGGCTATAAACTACAACTGACTTCCTTCTAAATCCCTTTATGAGGATCGTTGACATTATCTAGCCTCTATTATTTATACAAAAAATATTCTTTGATGGAATCCACACTTTGGAAATAAATTATCTAGTCTAGTATAAAAGTCATCACCAATACCAATTCGAAACTAAAACTTCCCCAAAATATTCACACCCATCCATACACATGAGATATCACATTTATGATATTTGATGATATATTTAAAGTATTTTCCAAAGATAAGTAGAGATTAATATTGATTTTAAATACATCATTAATTAAGGTAGTACCTTCAATATAGAACTATTTTCTTGTTTATAATTAAGTCTTCATGCATGGATGAATACATGAGTTTGGGTAAAGGTATTAGTAAAAATTGTTATCTTGGTAAAAATATAATGTGACAATGATCCTACTCATGTTTAAATAACGAAGCCATACAGATTTGGTAAATTAGAATATTCCAATGATTGTTTATTCAAAGGGGTAATGGTTTTAGTTGATTTATTGAGAGTCCAAGGGTGGTCCTAGATGTTGAGATGGGTTGTGGTTAGCCTGAGGTGGATCTCTAAGGTCTAATGGTGTATAAATGATATGATCCATCCAATTTGATATTGGTGATATGGTCATACAAATCATGTGTGATGATGAATACCCTTTTGAGAGTGGGGTTGAGAATTGGTGTACTCTATGAGTAGGATAAGTCCACATGGGAATGATAAGGTGTTATAGGTATTGTTTCCTAATGTGAATGAATTATGATACTCCAAAGGTATATATTGATGATATAATATGTTAAGATCATTTTTATAGAGACCCATTCATTATATATATATATTACATCATATTATATGGATATTCTATACATAAAGTTATGATCTAAACTAGAATCATATATATATAGTGTTTTTGGATACAATGATACCTAAAAAACTTAGTAATAAAAAATCTAAGTCATCTTCCTCCATGATTTTCATAACTAATACGTTTTTAAGACATAACATTCATCAAAACGTTCTTCATAACCTAGGAACAAGAAAAATAAGAAAGTGTGGGGTCAAATTCCCTGTAAGGTGAAAAGGTAGATATCAATGGTCACTTAAGTATATCATGAGAATAATAGTATGAATGAATGATATTAGCATTTAAAAACAATTACTAGTATATCCTAGTCACAATCATGCGTCATGGAATAAATCTTGGAAGTCAGAAGACATGAATCACAAAGTAATCAAATAACATGATCCTTGTGAGAAAAATATTGGTATAATACATAAGATTATCTCATAAATAGAAGTTTAAAAAATAATTCTCCTAGTCAAGGATCATAGTTAATACTATCGTAGATGATTGGTTTCACTCCCCATACCACCATATTATTAGTAAATTTTCACTTTGAAGACTATCATAATAGATATAGTCCCTTATAAAAATGGGGTTTATCCGCTTTACATTTCTTATTATCTCAAGAGATATCCATATTTACATAATTAATTAGAGGTAAATATAATTTTTAGCACACCCATCACATAATCATAATAAATTTATATGTGTTCCTCAAGATCATAAAATATTCACTATATTTCATACCCCGTGTTAATGAAACGGTTTACATAAAACTTTCTACAATTCATAATAGACAAATCCATTAAAAATTATAGGATTTCATAAATATATCAAAATCATAAACCATGCAGATAAATAACAAGGATTTATTCCCTAGATAATATCTCCATTAAATAATAAATATCATTAAAGAATGTTATTATAAATCAATATTTTTTTAAAATATATATGGAATATTGCAGTAGGAATAAATTATTTACATTTTTTAAAACACATCTTTAAAATATAAAAATTCAAAAAATATTACAAGAAACACATTAATAAAAATTATACAATGAAAAAAATTCAAATAATTAACTGTTTATAATTTCAAGAATATTGATTTATTAGATATATTAAAACCAAGATTCTATTCACAATTTTTATAAATATAAAAAGTATATATTTTATAAAACAACATCAAGATTAAATTTTGTAACGCCCCGACCCCAGTTACCCAGAGTCGGTGCATTATTACATAACATTGGCATGATCATAAGAAAGATCAAATCTCGAAAGACCGATTGGTTTAGTAGCCTTGGAAAATGCCAGATGTATTCATAAGTTTTACATTACATTATAAAATGGAAAACTACTACAACAACATAATGTCTCAATAGACCACACTATTATCCCCTCATAAAATCCCTGCAGGTCATTCATAACTTACTTCTTCACATACTGGGAAAAATAAAACATAGAAAAGGGGTGAGCTCAAATGCCCAGTAAGGATAACAATATGGCGGAAAGAATAAACATTTAAGGCAATGTATAACTAAAACAAAAGCCTTTTAAATATGAACTTTCAACATGGTATGGCATAAATAAAATGAAATAATGCCATTTAATTATTCACATGGATATTCTACTAATCGAATAATCACATGCAAAAATCAATAACCACTTTCATAATGTTGGAATGCATAATTCCAGACTATCATAACCACATAGCCAAGGCCTCGTGCCAAGACTACAAATAAGATTTTGTCAAGGCCTTCTGCCAAGACACTAGTTTGTCTCATGAGACCTACCGATGCATCGAGGAGCTATAGCGGGCTCCACCTGTCACTTATTAAGTCCAATGCATTCCCATATGAAAAGGTTTAAACATAACATAAACATTCGTATTAAAACTAGCATACGAAATGTCAATAATTTCACCATAAACTATGAATGGTATAAAAATAGCACATCCACAGTCAAACATATCACAAAACCTTCAATACAATATAGAAGTTTTGTATCATAATAAATCAACTTCAAATAATCTTAAAATCCATCAAAGGATGTTGACATAGATGAAATCAAAATTATTTTTAAAGAAGTATCTCCTTTTATTTTGAAATAATTTAAGATCCATATAAAATAAAACATTTTCTTTGAAAATATTCTTATAATCTTGTATGGAAAGCTTCGACGATTTTATAACGGCGGAAAATAACCGCACCCGCCGTATAAGTTAAAAAAAACATTCTTACCTCAATTCTGTCAAAAAGGTTAAAAAGGACCTTGTTTTGAAAACGACGGAAAGATTCCTTTATAAACCTCTTATAAAAAGTCAAACAAGGGTATAAATGACTTAAACCCATATTCTTGTAAATAGTAAAAATGTTTTGAAATACATTTTTAAGAAACATGGATGTGGATGATAAAGAGATCCCAGTAGATTATTACGTATAAACAACCTCGGATAATGAAGAGATTGTGAAATAACCCTTACCTTGTACTTTTCCTTTGTTGGGGTCGGTTAACCTCCTGTATAATGGTGAAATAATTGTTATTAAATTATACAAGAATCATATACATTAATATGATATCATATATGATCTTTTAACATTGCTTTATTAATAATATCTTAGTATTATCGTCGTTTCAGGTAATAATCGATTCGTTCTTCTTAAATGTTTGGTTACGTAAGACATGTTTGTAATGGATAAATTAAATCTTATTCATAATCAGAATGATATTAACATTATTTTTAACCCTAAAATGAGAATAAGACTTGAATGGATATGATGGAGGATGGATCTCACCGCGTTCGTGGAGACGGTAGTCCGTACGTACGCACGAACGCTACTTCCATTTAATTTTTATTTTAAAAGAATTGAATCCAAATGATACATAGGTATATTACTATTCCAGTATAATATAATATTTTATATATGTTACTTAAGTTCATTAACACCATCCATTATACGTTCCATGTGTGGTATGAACGAGTCATATCATTTTAAGGGGGCGGTAGTCCGCACTTCCTCAAATGGAATTATCGTATGTATATACAACATGAAATGAATAATGGTATGAAATAAAATGGAATTACAGAAGCTTATATATAAAATATATATCATTAATATCATATTTAATTACAGTGCCATCATAATGGCCACCATGAGAGGCGGTAAGATGTATTTGAACAATCATCGTTTCGTGAGGCGTTAGTTTGCCATCCACAGAAACATTATGTTCATCATCCATTAGATGGAGTTGTGTGTATGTGTAGTTTGAATCCTTCTTATAACAACATCCTAGTATATTGAGGATACTGGTGTTGTTACAAAAGAAAGGAAATAAAAAGAGTTTGGGGGTTGAAGAAGCAAAATAAATGAAAATAATTTAAGAGAAATCGTTACCTTTAATTTAGGTAACTCACTTTGGTTGGAACCAAAGGACTTGTTGAAATGCTTTCTGCCTAAGGGGAAGCTTCAAGGAGGAGGAGAGGGATGTGGGGAGCTTAGTTGGGTAGAGTTTGGACGAGCCAAGTGGCTTGAGAGGTGTGAGGAATGAGTAGAAGTGGTCCTCTTTTATAAGGGAGAAGAGGGGCTCTTTAGGAAAGAGTGAAAGTATTACTTTATAATATAATTATATTCGGTTTATAATGGTCCAAAAATCATTGAGGTCGAAGATAAGATGACTCATATTCTAAATAACATCAACCAATAAGAATTGGACAGGTTTTAGATAATATTTTAATCATTATAATCTTATTTATTTAAATGATTTATTAATGAGGTAAACATTGCATCATTATTGTGTCATTAATAATTTAAATTATTTGATGTCTAAAAATTATAAATAAAATATCATTATGTAGAAAATCTTTTTAGATTTCTAATGAATATTTATAATCGAAAATTCAACATGTATAACCCTATGTAAAAATTGTTCTTCTAAAAGATGTAAGCTTATGCCATTTTTATTTTTATTTTAACTTTATTAATATAATGTGTCCCTACCACATACAAGTGGCTCCAAGGGGTCCCCAAATTGAGCCAAGGATGCTCATGGTCGGGTATGTGTCCACCAATAAGGTTAGGACACGTTTTAGGGTAATTTTGTATTATTATAATATTATTTTTTTAACCCTTATTTACCGGATTTACCCTTAACCATGGTAAATAAAATATTTACCACAGTAATTATTCAAAATGTCTAAAAATAAAAGTTACCTATTTACACAATTTGGACATCCTGATTCCAAATATGGAATCCATTTTTCTAAATTCAAAACACAGAAGTGGCAGAAATTAATTTAAAATTAATTCCCGCTGTCAAAACAAAAAGCGTGTTTTTAAGAGGTAATAACTATCAAAAGATTGACACTTGTTTATGTTCGGTTTAATTGTAAAATTATGTCCAATGACCAACATTATATTAAATGGTAAAAATATATTCTAAATATACTTTAAAACCACTCAAATTCACAATTTATCACTATTAATTATTTTGATTAAAAAAGTTGTTTTTAATGAAAATTTAGTAATTTTCACTATTCATCAAAATATTAAAGTTATCCGAAAAGTACCAAAATTTCACCCTAGGCTAATTTCAATATTCCGAATCCAAAAATGAAGTCCATTTTGAAATATAAAATATATATGATTTCAAAAAGTAGGTATTACTATTCACAACGGCTAGTTTAATTAGTTGTGGTGTGTGTTAGAACTCGAGGTTGCGTACAACACACGCTATCGCATTATTCGAAGGGAAACGTACCGTAGAAGCTTGGGGTGTTACATTCTCCCCTCCTTCAAATAATTTCATCCTCGAAATTTCTAGAATACTTATCACATGAAAAGACTCGGGTGGTTCTTCATCATAAGTTCCTCGGGTTCCCACGTTGCCTCTTCCATCTTATGATTTCTCCACAAAACTTTTACCAGACGTGTCGTCCGGTTTCTCAGTACTTGTTCTCTTGTATCAAGAATCTTGACGGGCTCTTCACAATAAGACAGATCGGGTTCCAGTTCTAATTCCTCATAGGTGAGTACATGCGTTGGGTCAGGCATGTATTTTCTCAACAGAGATACGTGGAACACATCGTGAACTTTGGAGAGACTTGGCGGCATTGCCAATCGGTAAGCTACATCCCCAATTAGTTCTAGAATTTCAAAAGGTCCGATGTACCTGGGACTCAATTTACCTTTCTTACCAATACGTATGACTCCCTTCCATGGAGATACCTTTAGGAAAACATGATCACCGACCTGAAATTCCAAATCCTTCCTTCGATTATCGGCATAGCTCTTCTGCCTACTTTGAGCTGCTTTGATGTGATTTTGGATTACCTTCACCTTTTCCACCGTTTCCTCCACCAGTTCTGGGCCTACAAGTTTTCTTTCACCAACGTCATCCCAACAGGTTGGTGTACGACATCTCTTTCCGTATAACGCTTCATATGGTGCCATCTGAATACTTGAATGGAAGCTATTGTTATAGGAAAATTCTACCAGAGGTAAATATTGATCCCACATACCCTGAAAGTCAAGTGAGCAAGATCTCAACATTTCTTCTAAGGTTTGAATAGTCCGTTCTGATTGTCCATCTGTCTGAGGGTGGTAATGAGTGCTCAAATGAAGTTCAGTATCCAGGGATTTCTGAAGACTTTTCCAAAATCTTGAAGTAAAACGGGGATCAAGATCAGAAACAATCGATAGGGGTACTCCATGAAGTCTCACAACTTCATTAATGTATAGTCTTTCTAGACGTTCCAGGGGTAGATCTTCTCTTATAGCAAGAAAATGTGCTGACTTGGTAAGACGATCAACAATAACCCATATTGCATCGTTCCTTCTAGGAGTCTTCGGTATCCCCATGACAAAGTCCATCGTAACATTGTCCCATTTCCACTCCGGTATGGGAAGAGGTTGCATGACTCCTCCAGGCTGTTGCCTTCCAGCTTTCACTTGTTGACAAACCATACATCTTGACACAAAATCAGCAATCTCCCTCTTCCTGTTGTCCCACCAAAAATGTTCCTTCAAATCTCTATACATTTTGGTGCTCCCCGGGTGTATAGAGAAATTGGAACTATGAGCATCATCCAGCAATTCCCTTTTTAGATCAGGTATATTGGGAACACAAAGTCTCTTCCCGAATTTCAAAATTCCATCTTCATACACAAAGTCTCTCAATCTCCCATCATTCACAGCTTTAATCTTCTTTTGGAATTCTTTATCATCGGTCTGAGAACTCTTAATCCTTTCTAGTAAATATGGTTTGGCAACCATTTGAAAAAGCATTGATGTTTCACCTTCCCTGGTTATTCCCATGTCCATCTTCACTAGATCCATAAAAATTGGATCCCTTTCAATTCTCATATTGTTCAAAACTCCATGGTCTTTTCTACTCAAAGCATCTTCCACCTTGTTTGCCTTCCCTGGGTGGTAGTGTATCGTAAAATCATAATCCTTGAGTAATTCAAGCCATCTCCTTTGCCTCATGTTGAGTTCTTTTTGTGAGAAAATATACTTCAAACTCTTGTGATCAGTATAAATCTCACATTTTTCACCATAGAGGTAGTGCCTCCATATCTTCAAAGCAAAGATCACTGCTGCTAACTCGAGATCATGAGTAGGATAGTTTTGTTCATGAATTTTCAACTATCGTGATGCATAGGCAATAACTCTATCATTCTGCATAAGGACACAACCAAGTCCTTTCTTTGATGCATCACTATAAATAACGAACCCATCATTCCCCGATGGTAGAGTCAATATAGGAGCATTGACTAATCTTTTCTTCAATTCTTCGAAACATTCTTCACACTCTTTTGTCCAAACAAATTTAACCCCTTTACGTGTGAGCTTCGTTAATGGGTTAGCCAATCGGGCAAAATTCTGGACGAAACGTCGATAATAACCTGCCAAACCAATAAAACTGCGTACCTCAGTTATACTCGTAGGTGCTGGCCATTCTTGGATTGCTTTGGTCTTAGAAGGATCAACAGAGATTCCATCTTTAGAGACAATATGGCCAAGAAAAGAAATCTCCTGAAGCCAGAATTCGCACTTGCTAAACTTTCCATATAATTCATGCCTCCTCAGAGTCTTCAAGATAATGCGCAAGTGATTTTCATGATCTTCGTAGGTTTTGGAGTATACCAAGATATCATCAATAAATACCACCACAAATTCATCGAGATACTCCTTGAAAACTCTATTCATCAGATCCATGAACACAGAGGGTGCATTAGTCAATCCAAACGGCATTACAGTAAACTCGTAATGCCCGTACCTGGTTCGAAATGCTGTCTTCGGAATGTCTTCCTTCTTCACACACAACTGATGGTATCCAGATCGAAGGTCAATCTTTGAAAAGTATTGAGCTCCATGCAGTTGGTCAAATAAATCATCAATACGAGGTAGGGGATACTTGTTCTTTATTGTTATAGCATTGATCTCCCTGTAGTCGATACATAACCTCATAGATCCATCTTTCTTTTTAACAAAAAGAACAGGGGCTCCCCATGGAGAAACACTAGGGCGAATAAATCCCTTATTACTCAATTCCTCTAGTTGTTTCTTTAGTTCGACTAACTCTACAGTGGCCATTCTATAAGGGGTCTTCGATATAGGCCTTGATCCAGGAATCAAATCAATAGAAAACTCAACTTCTCGTTCTGGAGGATGTCCAGGTAAATCTTCCAGAAATACATCTACAAATTCTTTCACAACAGGTACATCCTCTATTTGAACATTCCTTTCCTCACCGACAGTTATTTCATTCTCTTCCTCCCCAATAATTGAATTAAGTTGAGCTGTTGGGGGTGGATCTAAATAAGAATTAGGTGGTGACGATTTTGCTCTAAAAATAAGGTGCTCCTTATCATTATCATCAAGAATCGTAACCTCTTTCTTCTTACAATAAATCTTCGCATCATAGTCCGAAAGCTAGTCCATACCGAGGATTATATTAAACTCAATCATAGGTATGACGATGAGATCAGCAGATAAAGAAAATTTATGTGCTCTAATGGGGACTGATTCACAAAACTTTGTTGCAACGATACTTCCCTTAGGAGTTTTAACTGACAACTCCCTTATTAAATCAAATTGGAAATATCTAATTTTCTTAGCAAACTGGGAAGATATGAAACAATGAGATGATCCAGAATCAAATAATGCATTTTCTAAACTTGAGGAAACCAATAAATTACCTGCCACCACGTCTTTCGGAGCTTTTACCTCAGCAGTAGTGATAGCATAAGCCTGGCCTTGATCCCTTGGCCTTTTCTGAGGTAAGTTCTCCTGACGCTTAGGACATGAATTTGCATAATGCCCCATCTCCCTGCAATTATAGCACTGAATGCTGGTAGCTTCCTTCTTCCCCTTGCAATCATGAGCTTGGTGGCCTTTTTCACCACACTTGTAACAGACTCCCATTCCCTTCAAGCAAGTACCAGGATGTTTCTTACCTCATTTACCACAAGATGGATATTCAACCTTTCCCTTCTTCCCCTTATTTCCATTCCCAGATTGATCAATAGGTCTCTTCTTCTCTTGCTTTGCTTTAAAGTCATAAGACTTAGAGAATTCCTTTTCGGTCTTGATAGCACATGAGACAATGTCTTCGTACGATGAAAAGGATTGTGAGACTAATGCTCGACGGAGAAATGGTTTTAACCCATCAAAGAAACGATCAATCTTACTTCTTGGGTTGCGAATATAATCTCCAGCATACCTCGCTAACCTTGTAAAGTTAGCCTCATACTTTGTGACATTCTCATCCTCCTTTTGTCTCAGACTCAGAAATTGTCTTTCCATATCTGCTCGATGGTCGCGAGGAAAGTATTTTTCTAAAAACAGATCTTTGAACTCCCTCCATTCCATATTTGATACTTCATCATCTTTCTTCATGTTCTGAATCAATGACCACCATTGATCAGCATCTCCAGTGAGGCGGTAAACTGTCATGATAACTTTTTCCCTTTCACTGCTCCCCAAAGCCTGAAATATTTTCTCTAGGGAAAATATCCATTGCTCAGCTACTAAGGGATTTGTATTCCCATTGAACGTTGGTGGTTGTTGCCTCATGAATCGATCTAACATTGATCCTCCATGCTGCGGATCAGGGTGCTCCATACAGGTAAGGTTATTATTCATAACCTGAGTAAGTTGTCCCAGTATGGTGATTAGCTGATCAGCACCAGTTTCATCACTAGCCCCACTATAATTATCTTGAGCAGGAGGGCAATCCCTACATGGAGTGCGTGCATTGATACGGTTTCCATTTCTTCCACTAGGTGCCATTTCTAAACAATGGCATAAACTAGATCAGTTTATGAATCAAAATACATAATCCCATACTTATAAAACACTTAACATAAATTGAACTATTTATGGATATAATCCATAATCATAAAAATGTTTTCTTTGAGGAAGTATATACTCATAAACCCTTCATAATGATTTGTAAAGAAAATGAGAGTTATCCTAAGCATATCCCCCGGGAGTGTCGTAACCAAGAGTGCAGCAAGGCCCGTTGTCGTGCACCAGTTCCCGTTCGAGTCTAGCTCAAAGCGGTGTTTTCGGGTTTTACCCCTAGGTACATCTGTGCCAGAGCCGCCTCTACCTGCTCGTATCCAGACAGGGATGTATTGCTCGGAAAACTCACAAAATCTCTACAATACCAAAATTCTAGGAAGTTCTTCTATACTAATCCTCAAAGTTCATCTTAGGTCTACGTGCTCTAATCAGAGTTTATCTAAATCTAGCTTCCAAGGTTTGTACTAAACTTCCTCTGATACCAACTGTAACGCCCCGACCCCAGTTACCCAGAGTCGGTGCATTATTACATAACATTGGCATGATCATAAGAAAGATCAAATCTCGAAAGACCGATTGGTTTAGTAGCCTTGGAAAATTCCAGATATATTCATAAGTTTTACATTACATTATAAAATGGAAAACTACTACAACAACATAATGTCTCAATAGACCACACTATTATCCCCTCATAAAATCCCTGCAGGTCATTCATAACTTACTTCTTCACATCCTGGGAAAAATAAAACATAGAAAAGGGGTGAGCTCAGATGCCCAGTAAGGATAACAATATGGCGGAAAGAATAAACATTTAAGTCAATGTATAACTAAAACAAAAGCCTTTTAAATATGAACTTTCAACATGGTATGGCATAAATAAAATGAAATAATGCCATTTAATTATTCACATGGATATTCTACTAATCGAATAATCACATGCAAAAATCAATAACCACTTTCATAATGTTGGAATGCATAATGCCAGACTATCATAACCACATAGCCAAGGCCTCGTGCCAAGACTACAAATAAGATTTTGTCAAGGCCTTATGCCAAGACACTAGTTTGTCTCATGAGACCTACCGATGCATCGAGGAGCTATAGCGGGCTCCACCCGTCACTTATTAAGTCCAATGCATTCCCATATGAAAAGGTTTAAACATAACATAAACATTCGTATTAAAACTAGCATACGAAATGTCAATAATTTCACCATAAACTATGAATGGTATAAAAATAGCACATCCACAGTCAAACATATCACAAAACCTTCAATACAATATAGAAGTTTTGTATCATAATAAATCAACTTCAAATAATCTTAAAATCCATCAAAGGATGTTGACATAGATGAAATCAAAATTATTTTTAAAGAAGTATCTCCTTTTATTTTGAAATCATTTAAGATCCATATAAAATAAAACATTTTCTTTGAAAATATTCTTATAAGCTTGTATGGAAAGCTTCGACGATTTTATAACGGCGGAAAATAACCGCACCCGCCGTATAAGTTAAAAAAAACATTCTTACCTCAATTCTGTCGAAAAGGTTAAAAAGGACCTTGTTTTGAAAACGACGGAAAGATTCCTTTATAAACCTCTTATAAAAAGTCAAACAAGGGTATAAATGACTTAAACCCATATTCTTGTAAATAGTAAAAATGTTTTGAAATACATTTTTAAGAAACATGGATGTGGATGATAAAGAGATCCCAGTAGATTATTACGTATAAACAACCTCGGATAATGAAGAGATTGTGAAATAACCCTTACCTTGTACTTTTCCTTTGTTGGGGTCGGTTAACCTCCTGTATAATGGTGAAATAATTGTTATTAAATTATACAAGAATCATATACATTAATATGATATCATATATGATCTTTTAACATTGCTTTATTAATAATATCTTAGTATTATCGTCGTTTCAGGTAATAATCGATTCGTTCTTCTTAAATGTTTGGTTACGTAAGACATGTTTGTAATGGATAAATTAAATCTTATTCATAATCAGAATTATATTAACATTATTTTTAACCCTAAAATTAGAATAAGACTTGAATGGATATGATGGAGGATGGATCTCACCGCGTTCGTGGAGACGGTAGTCCATACGTACGCACGAACGCTACTTCCATTTATTTTTTATTTTAAAAGAATTGAATCCAAATGATACATAGGTATATTACTATTCCAGTATAATATAATATTTTATATATGTTACTTAAGTTCATTAACACCATCCTTTATACGTTCCATGTGTGGTATGAACGAGTCATATCATTTTAAGGGGGCGGTAGTCCGCACTTCCTCAAATGAAATTATCGTATGTATATACAACATGAAATGAATAATGGTATGAAATAAAATGGAATTACAGAAGCTTATATATAAAATATATATCATTAATATCATATTTAATTACAGTTCCATCATAATGGCCACCATGAGAGGCGGTAAGATGTATTTGAACAATCATCGTTTCGTGAGGCGTTAGTTTGCCATCCACAGAAACATTATGTTCATCATCCATTAGATGGAGTTGTGTGTATGTGTAGTTTGAATCCTTCTTATAACAACATCCTAGTATATTGAGGATACTGGTGTTGTTACAAAATAAAGGAAATAAAAAGAGTTTGGGGGTTGAAGAAGCAAAATAAATGAAAATAATTTAAGAGAAATCGTTACCTTTAATTTAGGTAACTCACTTTGGTTGGAACCAAAGGACTTGTTGAAATGCTTTCTGCCTAAGGGGAAGCTTCAAGGAGGAGGAGAGGGATGTGGGGAGCTTAGTTGGGCAGAGTTTGGACGAGCCAAGTGGCTTGAGAGGTGTGAGGAATGAGTAGAAGTGGTCTCCTTTTATAAGGGAGAAGAGGGGCTCTTTAGGAAAGAGTGAAAGTATTACTTTATAATATAATTATATTCGGTTTATAATGGTCCAAAAATCATTGAGGTCGAAGATAAGATGAGTCATATTCTAAATAACATCAACCAATAAGAATTGGACAGGTTTTAGATAATATTTTAATCATTATAATCTTATTTATTTAAATGATTTATTAATGAGGTAAACATTGCATCATTATTGTGTCATTAATAATTTAAATTATTTGATGTCTAAAAATTATAAATAAAATATCATTATGTAGGAAATCTTTTTAGATTTCTAATGAATATTTATAATCGAAAATTCAACATGTATAACCCTATGTAAAAATTGTTCTTCTAAAAGATGTAAGCTTATTCCATTTTTATTTTTATTTTAACTTTATTAATATAATGTGTCCCTACCACATACAAGTGGCTCCAAGGGGTCCCCAAATTGAGCCAAGGATGCTCATGGTCGGGTATGTGTCCACCAATAAGGTTAGGACACGTTTTAGGGTAATTTTGTATTATTATAATATTATTTTTTTAACCCTTATTTACCGGATTTACCCTTAACCATGGTAAATAAAATATTTACCACAGTAATTATTCAAAATGTCTAAAAATAAAAGTTACCTATTTACACAATTTGGACATCCTGATTCCAAATATGGAATCCATTTTTCTAAATTCAAAACACAGAAGTGGCAGAAATTAATTTAAAATTAATTCCCGCTGTCAAAACAAAAAGCGTGTTTTTAAGAGGTAATAACTATCAAAAGATTGACACTTGTTTATGTTCGGTTTAATTGTAAAATTATGTCCAATGACCAACATTATATTAAATGGTAAAAATATATTCTAAATATACTTTAAAACCACTCAAATTCACAATTTATCACTATTAATTATTTTGATTAAAAAAGTTGTTTTTAATTAAAATTTAGTAATTTTCACTATTCATCAAAATATTAAAGTTATCCGAAAAGTACCAAAATTTCACCCTAGGCTAATTTCAATATTCCGAATCCAAAAATGAAGTCCATTTTGAAATATAAAATATATATGATTTCAAAAAGTAGGTATTACTATTCACAACGGCTAGTTTAATTAGTTGTGGTGTGTGTTAGAACTCGAGGTTGCGTACAACACACGCTATCGCATTATTCGAAGGGAAACGTACCGTAGAAGCTTGGGGTGTTACAAATTTAATATAATTTTTTAAAAACCAAATATTTTGTAAAAATGACTTTAGACAATCATTTTAGATTAGTAAAAACATTCATTGAAAGAATTTTATAAAACAAGTATATGGAAGAAAAATGATTTTCAAAAAAAATACAAATAAAGTTTATTTTTATTAATATTAGTTTTTAAATCATTTTATATACCAAAGAGATAACATTTTTACAATTAATTTTAAAATAAATTAATAGTTATATAAAAAAAATTTAATGTGATTATTGAGTGGTATATAATGCAATTATATTATGAAAATATGAATTAGAAAAAAAATCTTGATAAAAAATGAGATTATAACATAAAACGTTTTCAACATTTGTACCTTTAAGATGAAAACCTCAAGAAATAAGAAAATATATAGATTTAAATAAAATTAATGAGAATAATAAAATGATATAATAATTGGAAATATATAAAATATATAAATGAAACAAGTAGTGAATATGGATTGTTTCACATAAAAATAAAAGTGAGATGAAAATCCCTTAACTGATGTTCAACCTCCTTTAAAAGTGATCTAACATACTATATCATAAATTTAATTTTTTTTATAATTTTATAAAATTTCCATGTTGATACTTATAATATCATATATGATCAACTTATATCATTTCTTCACCCATTTATTAATAAATAGTAATAAAAAATCATACTTTTGGATGTTAACTGTTTCATTTTTCTTGAGAATTTGGATTCTTTAGTACCATTGCATGAAAATTGATAATGACTCCATTATATATTGAATATTAATAATTACATAAATATAATATAAATTAAATATATAATTTCACATTCTTCCATAAATGTTATAGATAGAAAAGGAATTACACGGTTTGTAGAGATGGTTGGTCGTGTGTGTGCATGAACATTCTTTTATCTTTTGAAGAGATGAAAAAAATAAAGGTATAAATTAATTAAATATATTAGGCTAATTTTTAAGTGATATATATAATATATATTCAATACCTTTATCCTTATTACCATATATATAATGTAGAAATTAAAAATTAATCACATCCCTTCGTAGAGGTTGTTGTCCACAAGGATGCATGATCGACGTAATTATTTTCTGATAGATTTGAATGTAAAAAGAGAGATATGATATCATAAATACATTTGAATAATTTTTGTCAAAAAATATCAAGGAAAAAACAATAAACTCATCATAATAACAATCCTTTAATGGTGGTAATAGAAAATGAATTGTATCACTATGTGGAGGCAGTAGTCCCTGCGAGCGCAAGAGAGAATCTTGCACATCCAATTTGATTGAAAATATGGTTAATAAAGGTGTTTAGATAATTAAAAAAAGTTATAATATTTATGACACTAAAGTAAATATTTTATGATTAATATCACAAATTTATATTAGTTACATAAGGACATAAATTTAAATAGTATAGGAAAGATGATTATATCGTCTTCAATAGGCCTACATTACATCCTTTCTTATGGACCAATTGAATTGTATTTTAATAATACATACACATATAATTAATGTATAAGGAATTGTATACGATAATTTTGTAGGTTTTGGTGATATAGATGTCTCAATGTTGGGTAAATATGTGTGAGGTGGGGTCTCCTTTTATAATTGGGTGAGAAAAACTCCTGTCATCAACTACCAAGTGGATTAAAGTGTCAATTTGAGATTAAATAAGGTATAAATTTGTATTGAAAACAGGATTTGAACTAATTTAATTTGAAAACCTATCCTTATATCCTATTTTAGTACCATCCTCAATACAACCATTTTAATCTTAATAGTATTGACAAATTTTAACTGTTATTACAATTCATTATGACCAAACATTGTTTTGGCCTAATTGCCAAATTTTTTTATATTGATTAAAAATTGGGAATAAATTTTATATAAATAAGTTAATTTATATGGAATAATGTAATTTAATATTAAACTCATAAAACCTTATGAAAATTAGTTTTCTAAATAAATGTTTCTCAAATATTCCTAGGTTTTTATACAAAAATCTAACAAAAAATTTATTTCAATGAACATAATTAGATTATTAAGAATTTAAACGAAAATATTTTACATTTAAATAATTTAAAAAATGGATCTTTATTAATTATTGAAACAGAATGACAGTTTTCAATAAAAAGTAGTATTATTCACTATTCATAAAAAAACTCAACCTTTTTTTTAAATCGAAAAAAAATCATAATAATATTATTTGGAAATTATTTTTTCAAAAATAAATTTAATATTTTTAAATAATGATTCCAAAACTTAAAAAATAATTATATTGTTCAATCCAAAAATTCAATGAAACCCATTTTTGAGGGAAAATGAATAAATATATTAAAAATAATTGAGTACTTATTTATCAAAAAATGTGATCTATCTTAAACCATTATAAATATTTTCAAGTATATTTTTATTCTTATTTAATTTGGAAATGTTTTTGGCTATTTCATAATATTATACTATATTATGTTTCATTTATATAAACAACTACTCCTTTTACAAATAGTATTCCATAATTTTGAACATAGGAATCTAATAATTATGACTTAAAGATCATGAGGACCAAGGTATTTGAAATTATATTAACATAAGATTTTAAAATTAACTAAAATATTACAATTTTTATTTTCCTTAATGAGATACTAAATTTTATTAATCTCCTAAAACATTATAGGATAATCTATGGAATATATTAAGGAAAGGGATGAGCTAAAAAACCTATTTATGGAATAACATGATAAGGAAAACAAAAATGTGAGTCAAAATAATAAAATGATATCATAAAATATATATATCATGAGTGAACCACATTGAATAATAATATAAAAAACAGGAAATCATAAGTTAATTTTATAATAGGAAATTTTGAAACAACATCATGACATAATCATTAATCAGGTTTAACAAAATAGAAAATTTCACATGGTGAAAAAATTACCATTATAGATTTGGATTACTCCCTAATCCCAAAAACAATTTCCAATGAGACTAAATATTTATGAAATTAATTGGATAAATATCTCGGTTCACCCATTACAACAAGATAATTATTATTATTTCTATAATAGAATATCAATCTGAAGCCATAAAAACTATAATTACCCATCAAAAGAAATTTGTTTTAGAATCTTTTCTCATCTCATAATCAAAGAAAATTTTATAATGATGAAATTTTGCTGATAAAAATAAAGAATTAATTACCATATCGAATGAATGTTAAACAATATATTTATATATGTGAAAAACATATACTCATAATTTAAAATTAATAGTTAACATAAAAGGTTGTCATCAGTGATGAAAATATGTTTAATAGATTACAGTGAATATTTGTTTAAGTATATATACTTTTCACATTGAAATCACTTCATTAAAATCTAAAAATTTGAAAAATATTACAGAAAAAACATTCCATTGAGAATAAACATGGAAATATGTAATGGAATCATCAATGGATTTAAGTGTTCATGATTTTGAAATATTTAGTTCATGTCAAACTAGTTAAAAAACATTCCATTATAAAAATTCAAAAAGATCCTTGTTCATAAAGTGACAAGAAGATTAATTTTAATGAAATTTTGAAAAACTCTAACATGTGCTAAAATGTTATTGACATATAATTTGATTATATATAAAATTTATTTTAGACATTTTAGGTAAAATATGGATATGGAAGAATGTTTTTTTTCAAATAGAGAAATAAACTATCCTTTTCCTAATAAAGATTTTCTTAACCATTTTAAGTACTAGAGAGAAGAAAATTGTATTATTACATAAAAATTTCATTAATATGCTGAGGATAATAATATTAATGGTTTTTATTATATAATAGTAAAATATTGTTCTATAACATAAATTCATTTATAAACAATCCTCATTAAAATGAGATTGAAATATAAACCCTAACCACCTTTTAACTTGTTGAATAATAAAAATGTGGAATGAAGTAAATGAATTGAGTCATAAAATATAATGAAGTATGAGGTTTTAATGAAATAATATTTAATGGATAATTATATAAACCATTTAAAATAAATTTGGTGAAAAAAATAATATATACCTAAATGAAAGTTGTTTTGAGACAAAACCCTTCACGTGAATCTAAATTTTTTCATTTTTTGTATTTTATCTAATATATAAAAACATATATCAATTTTTTCGATTTTTTAACATGATTAAAACTTGATTATTAAATATTATTTTTTATTTATTTTAATAAAATATTTAATTACATCATTATTTTTATCCACATAGTGTATTTTTAGGATGTTCCTTTTATAAATTCAAAGGGCATTGGTGTGAGGACCATGGTAGAAGGGGTCATTTTCATCTCAAAAATTACAATGATGAATTTATGATTATTTTTATACTTTAATTATACTTTTAATGAATAAATATTTTTTATTTTCATTAGAAATGTACTACATTATGATCATTAATATGGTAGGCCATATATACATGTGTAACATTTCCATTTTTAAACTATATGATGTAATTAAATTAATTGTTATTTTATCTTTCTATAATTAAAATTATTTAATTCATATCATATTATTTATCCTAAATAACATACATATACCATCAATATTATATGAAAATAAAAATGAATCACATCGCTTTGTGAGGCGGTAATTTGTTGTACATGTGAAAAACATTATAATTTTATAATTGATCATAAGGTAAGAAATTATTCGATATATTAATTTTATAGAAATATAATTATTCTGTTAATATAATATAAATAATGATATATAAATACATGAATTTCATTTATAGTAAATGATGGAAAATGATTTACATCCTAACATGAGGTGGTAGTTTTTCAACCACATGAATGATGGTTTCATTTCCCATTGAATGATAGTGTAGATGGATTAAATTAATTACATTAATATAATAAGATATTATTTTATGGTAGATAATTATTTATTCTACCATATTCATTTATTAATATTTAAAAGATAATAATAATAAATAAAACAATAAATCTCAATTAAGTAAAATATATCTTCTTCAGAAGACCTCTATTATTATACCAATGCCTCCCCGTATTGAATTCATGATAAAACCAAGGACTCTATGGAGTGGTGATGGATTTATGGAAGGTATATTTTGATTTACTTACCAAACCATGGTAATTTAGAGGAGTAAATAGTATTGTATAGTGGGTTACATTTTATAAGTAAGGGAGAGGCCACACATGGAATTTTTGAAAAGAATTTGTTGTTCCCATGTTTTACACATGAATAAAGGCACCAAAATGACTCAATCTAGAAATTTAGATGATATATTATAACACCGAAAATATTTTATGGTATGATTCTCTTAAATATATTCTATTCATAGCCTATATTCATAAAGTATTGTGTAACTTTGAAAAAAACACTTAGTTATTTAAGAAATAATCATAAACTAGCCGTTAAACATGAATTTTACACTTATATGTTTTGAATTTCAAAAAATGATCATATATTGTTGTGACCAGTAAGTCATTTGCAGTCTGACATTACCAACTTATTTTTGATGAATTGTAACATACCCTTATGAATAGTAATATGACCCTTATGAGTAGTAAATAATGATAATATTTTATTTTCTTAAGATAATAAGATTATGAGATCTTAATTATTTTATTAATATGATAAAAACTAATTATACTATTAAAATTTTCATTTTAAAAATTAAATATGATTTTATTTAAAAATTAAATTAATAATATTTAGAAAATTATTTTCAAAAAAGGTATTTCATTTTTGAATTCTACACATATAAAAAATTTTAGGGTGATTTTTTGGGATTTTTCTTAAATACGTCATATTTTTGTGAATATTAAAAAGACAATTTTTAGTTTTCCGTATTTTAATGACATCATAATATTTGAATAATTAAATATAAAAGGATGGTTTAATTTTTTAAAGTAACATATTATTGTAGGTGTCCCAAGTGGCTAAAACCAGGGGGAAATATGTTGGACAATCCCCTGGTTTTGCAAAAACCACTAATGAGGGGTCTCTTTTAATTAGTAAAACGCTCCCCCTTAATTACTATAAATCCCCACTCATAAATTTTTTTTCCTTCATTCCAAGTCCATAATCCTCAATGATCTATTAGGTTTACCTCTGTATAAATCCTCCTAAAGTTTCCCCAATCCCCCAAGGTCCCAACATTCTTGTTTTTAGAATTACTCTTCCAGGTAAGGGAATCTACTACCCTTCTATTTTCCGAAAGATTTCATTTTATGTTTTATCATTAATTTTCAAATGGATTGTTTTGGGATATTTCATTCCATATTACCATTTCTGTCCATATTATGTAAGAGTGATGATAAACCCCCTTTCTCTCAATAATGTATTTTATGAAATTTTAAGTGATATCGTTATGCTGCTGAAGTTCCATGATGGATGTCTCCATTTTTTTCTATTTTGAGTTCCATTCATTTATACTTCTTTTCTAATATCCCCTCATCCAAATTATATGATAATTACATTAAATTACATTAAATGGAGGTATATTATTATGATGTAATATTTCATCATCATATCTCTTTCCCCCTCCTCTAATACTAAACAAATTAAAACATCGACCGAGAAGTGTTAATTTATAACATTCAATGACGACAGGTTCTCAAATTTCATTAGCATGTTCAATTCTGGTCATGAAAGCATTTTTATGGTTGAAACAGACCAGAATATATTTATTTAATCTGATTAATGTTCTGGAATCCTTAAACACGCATACTATAAGATAATAATAGAAAAAAAATTCATTATAAACAAAACCACCAAGCAAATCCAAACATTTCTAATAAACTTTTAACAAATGAATCATCATAATGGTATATAACACTAAATAATTATAAGATCATTTATATATATTTAATTAAATTAATAAGATATATTATCAATTTTGGTTGTCTAAACACACATCAAACGATCTTCCATTCATGTATACAATTAAATCGATCATGAAATCCAACGAAGAAAATGCTTCCAAAACAATAAAATTGAACCTCATAACCCCATTAAAAGGGCCATCAATGAACTTAATAATGTTATACTAAATAAATTAAATGTCTATGAGGTTATGAAATTATTAATTAATTGTGATAAATTTTATTATTCTGGTCATTAAAACAAACAAAGAACACACTCGAGCATAAGGTATGTGATTTCTTATCTCACTCTTAATTCTGTGAGATTTCAATTGTTCACCACTTATTTCTTCCATGTGGTGTATGTGTATTGAAATTGTACATATAATATCATGATTATTTTTATGTTCATGTTATTAAATGATTCATTTGATAATTATTAATTCTTGGTCACATGAAATGATTGATTACAATGTGGTAATGGGCTTTTTGTCAATTTTCCATTTTGTTGTGACTTACTTTTTATTGTGCACCTAATAATTATTATGTGGTGTAACTACATCCCATTTGAGATAATTTTTTATTTTAAATTATAAATATATAATATATTCATATTCTACTATCATGGATATTAGTATTTTCTTAAGTCGTATACCCTTTTACATGCGGTGTTTATTTGGAATGTTATTTTACCTATGGAAATATTGATGAATATGTATCCTCTACTCTATACGGATATTGGGAAGGAAAATTTTACCTATATTAAATCTATGTATACAAGAATTATTTGGTCTTGAAGTATTGTATGGGGTCTGCTATATCCCCTCGATGCATCAACATGTCTCATGAGACAAATCAGTTGGCGACCAACCATTTGAGTCTGTTTCAAAAAATCAGACGGGTTTCTACCCATAGTCTTAAACCTGTTTAACTATATTATAATATCATGTGCTAGATACATTATGTCTAATTAAAAATAATTATCTTTATTCATTATCAGTTATTACTATCCATGAGTTTTTCACTATGACAATATCTATTGATGTAGTTTCATTCTCAGTTTATTAATGGCGTTAGTTTTTCATTTATTCACCATGCCACAATGATTGTGTAAAATTGTTTATGATTCACTAATTATTGAATTCTTGCATCTGTTATTTTTAACCCTTTATGAGAATTTGAGTTATCCCCTTTCATTTGTTTACGCTCAACAGGTGATGAATAGGAGATCATTTATTGAGTTTCTATGGATGTAGTTTTTAGTTTTTGTTATGCAATGTATTTTGTAACTTCTTCCAATATAATTTGAGTGTAATCTATATATCTAGTTTATTCAAGACTAATAAACTGATCATTAATTTGGGATTTTCATTACTTCTAACCATGAAAATGTAACATATAATTCACTATCTCCAGACTATAGGGGTTGGGGTGTTACAGTTGGTATCAGAGGAATATTAGAAGAAAACGTGGAAACTAGATTAGGAAATGTATATTAGGGAATAAATCCCTAAGGTAGTATTTGATGATAAATGTAAAATATCATCACGATATTTTGGTAAGGAATAGATTATGAGAATCTTTATAGAAAATACATTCTTGTATGGATACAAATAGCTAGTGGTGGCTCTGGCATAGATGTAATTAGAAGTGAAAGATCTGACTAGGAGTTTCAGGCTTGACCTGGGGTATCTTTGTACAAAAAATGGCCCTTTATGCACTCTTGGTATTTAAAATCATTAGGGATATGCTTAAGATAATTAAAATGTTTTTAAAATCCATTATAAAGTATTTTAATTTATTATTTTCATCATATAAACCATGTCTATGAGATTATCTATGAACATGATTTTAATTTTTACTATGTACATTGCTAGTCAAGATTATAAATTATGATTCATAACCCAACCTTGTGTATGACATTATTTGGAAATAGAGCATAATGGAAGAACGAGAATCAATACTCATGGAAAATGTAGGCATTTCCCTACTGAGAATGTCAACATAGTTAATGTTGTAGTAGATAAGATCATGACCATTTTTTGAAAACTTACTCTAGTTGTGATGAATAACTATGCTATACCTGTGTTGGATCGTTTCATGCGGTATAAGCCCCCATATTTAAGTGGGAGAACAAATCCAATGGAAACTGAGTAGTCTATCAAGTCCCATTGAATGATATTCATGAAATTAAGATGCAATGATAATGAAATGGTACTATTGGCAGTGTATTGTCTCAAGGGTGATGCTGATCAATTGAGGTCCTTGATCTATAATACCATAGAGGAAGAAGAGATATAAGATTTGTAATGTAGGACTTTTAGGGGAATATTATTTGACAATTATTTCCTCTGTGAGCAGCAAACCGAAATGAAAAAGAAATTCTTGGGCTTGAATCCAAGGGAAGAAGACAATGTTGCAGAGTATGAGGCTGCCATTAAAAGGTGGGACATGTATGCCATAGATTATGCACGTGACACAGAAGACAATATTGGTCATTTCTTTGAATGTCTTAATCCAAGTCTTCAAGGGGCACTGGCTTCTCATTCATTTTTTTTCATATGATGAAATTCTATTAAGTTCCATCAAAATAGAGAGGGAGTTCGCTA
Source organism: Viscum album (assembly GCA_963277665.1). Taxonomy (NCBI): domain Eukaryota; kingdom Viridiplantae; phylum Streptophyta; class Magnoliopsida; order Santalales; family Viscaceae; genus Viscum; species Viscum album. The sequence goes on along the minus strand of OY728139.1, from coordinate 110,190,171 downwards.
TATCAAATTTGTTCAAGGTAAACCAAGATAAGAAGAGGTACTCTGATAACAATAGAAAAGGTGAATCTCCCAAAAAGAAAAAGAGAACGAAGAAATTACCATTATGCAAGAACTATGGAAAGAATCGTCTTGGAAAATGCATGAAAGGAATGGCAGTCTACTATAAGTGTGGAAAAAAGGGTCATCGATCTGATTAATTCAGGGGGAAGAAAAAATTCAATGATATTCAATGAAAAAAATTGTAGAGAGATGGGACACTATGAAATTAAGTGTCCTAAGGGCCAAGGAAACATTCCTCAAAAAAGGCCATGAGAACATGGGAGATCTTATGTGATTAAAACCCCGAAGTTTAATGTTCCTAATGTTGTAGTGGAAGGTACATTAATTTTTTCATCAAACATAGCCAAAACGTTATTTGATTCTAGATCATTGAATTCATTTATATCTTCCTAGTTTTCCAAGAATGTTAGACATGTCCCATTTGATTTAATAAAGGAGTTATCAGTCAAAAGTCATAGGGGATACATCATTGCAACAAAAAAATGACAACGTGTCCCCCTCCTGACACATAAATATTCTTTAGTTTCTAACCTTCTCATTCTACCAATAACTGACATTGATATAATTATAGGTATGAATTGGCAGTAAAACTATGATGCGGATATTTATTATAATAAAAAGGATTTAGAATTTTTTTAAAATGGTGTAGAATCTCTTATCTTTAGAGAAGAAACCTCTCCATCTAATTCATATCTAGACCCACCCTCAGAAGATATACAGAATTCAATTCTTGGAGCGTAACAAAACCTAATATCTATAGGTAGGAAAAATTCTTCAAATTGAAAATTTGTATATAGTTCCAGAATACATTGATGTATTTCTAGAGGATTTACCTGGACATCCTCCAGAGTAGGAAATTGAGTTTTCCATTGAATTAATCCCTGGTGTAAGACCCATATTAAAGACCCCCTATTGAATGGGCACTATGGAGTTAGTGGACCTAAAGAAACAACTTGAGGAGTTGAGTGACAAAGGATTTATTCGACCGAGTGTTTCTCCATTGGGAGATTAGGTCCTGTTTGTCAAGAAGAAAGATAGATCAATGAGGCAATGCATTGATTATAGGTAATTCAATGATATTACAATAAAGAATAAGTATCATTTGACCCAGATTGATGAATAATTCAATCAACTTCATGGAGCTCAATACTTCTCGAAGATTGACCTTTGATCTGGATATCATCAGCTGCATGTGAGTAAGGAGGATATTCTTAAGACAAAATTTCAAACTAGGTAAGGGTATTACGAGTTTATAGTGATGCCTTTTGGACTAACTAATGCACCCTCTGTTTTCATGGATTTAATGAATAGAGTTTTAATGTAATATCATGATAAATTTGTTGTGGTATTCATCAATGATATCCTGGTATACTCAAAAAGTAAAGAATACCATGAGAATAACTTATGGATTATTTTGAAAACTCTTATAAGAAAATAATTATATGGGATGTCTAGAAAATGTTAATTTTGTCTTCAATCAGCTTCTTTTGTAGGCCATATTGTCTCTATTTATGGAATCCTAGTTGATCCAGTGATGGAAATGGAAATCCATGAATGGCCCAAGCCAATGATAATAACTGAGGTATGTAGTTTTATTGGCTTAGAAGGTTACTATCGGCATTTTTTTCAGAATCTCGCTCGACTGGATAAACAATTAACCAAGATCACACAAAAAGGAGTTAAATTTGTTTAGACGAAAGAATTTATGGAGCACATTGAAGAATTGAAAAGAATATTTTTTAAGGATCCAATTTTGACTCATTCATATGTAAATGAGGGTTTTTTAATATACAGTGATGCCTCAAAGAATGGACTGTGTTGCATCCTTATGAAAAATGAAAAAGTTATTTCTTATGCATCAAGGAAGTTGAAGACTCACGAGAAAAATTATCCAACACATGATCAAGAGTTAGCAACTATAATATTTTATCTGATAATATGGAGACATTATCTTTATGGTTAAAAATCTGACATATACATAGACCAGAAGAGTTTGAAATAGATTTTCACAGCAAAATAACTCAACATGAGGCAAAGGATATGGCTCGAGTTACTCAATGATTAATATTATTCAATACACTATCACCTAAGGAAGGAAAATAAGGTGGTCGAAGCATTAATAAGGAATGATCATGGACTTCTAACTCAAATGCAGATTGATAGAGATCTTATATTCATGGATATACTAAAAATTGATATGCGAATTGTTAAGGAAATGTAAACAACTTTCTTCTTTCAAATGATTGTTAAATCATCCTTACTAGAGAAGATAAAAATATCTTAATATGATGATGAAGATCTACAGTAGAAAATTATTGCTCTTAAGGATGTGAGATTACAAGACTTCGTGAATGAGGAAAGAGTTCTAATGATTGGGGAGAGGTTATGCATTCCATCAGTACCTGAGCTAAAATGGGAATTATTAGATGATGCTCATAACTCAAATTTCTATTTATACCTGGGTAACACAAATATGTATAGAGATATAAAGGAATATTTTTGGTGGGTTAATATGATGTGGGAAAGTGTTGACTACCTGTCAAGGTATCTTTTTTTCAACAAGTGAAGTTAGAGAGACAACATCCTAGAGGAGTGATGAAACCTCTACCTATTCATATGTGGAAGAGGGATAACATTACAATGTATTTTTTCACTGGACTACCGAGGAAACCTAGGAGGAATTATTCAATATGGGTAATTGTTGATCACCTCGAAAAATATGCACATTTCATTCTAATAATAGAGGATTTACCACATGAGCTCCTAGAAAGACTTTGGATTAATGAAGTTGTAAGACATCATGGTGCACCTTTAACGATTGTGTTCGATCGAGATCCCCAGTTTAAATAAAAATTTTGGAAAATTTTTTAGATGTCATTATATATTGATGGTTCATATGAGTACTACTGGTCACACCCAAACCGACAAATAGTCTTAAAAGACTATTCAAACTCTAGAAGACATGCCGAGGTCATAAACTCTTGACTTACAAGGTATGTGGGATCAATACCTTCCTTTGCTGAAATATTACTACAAATATAGTTTTCATTATAGTATTCAATTGGAACCATATGAAGCATTATATGGAAAGATATTTCGAACTCCAACTTGTTGGGATGAAATTGGTGAGAGAAAACTTATAGGCCTGGATTGTTGTGAATAGACCATGAAAAAGGTGAATATAATCCAAAATTATATTAAAGCATCCCAATGTAGGAAGAAGAGTTATGTTGACAACCGGAGGAAGGATTTGGAATTCCAAGCGGGAGATAATATCTTTTTAAAAGTATCTCCGTGGAAGGGTGTCTTTATGTTTGGTAAGAAAGGGAAACTAATTCCTAGGTACATCAGACCATTTGAAATTATGGAAGGAATATGAGATATAACATACCATTTAGAAATGCCATCATGTCTCAAAAAGTAAATGATGTGTTCCATGTCTCATTGTTGAAGAAATACATTCCAGACCTAATGCATTTACTCACCTGTGAAGAAATAGAACCGGAACATGATTTGTCACACTGCATAGTGCCAATCAGGATTTTTAACACAGGGGATCATGTATTGAGAAATCCGAAAACTCATATAGTAAAGGTTCTTTGGTGAAACCATAATATGGTGGAAGCAACATGGGAACCTAAGGATGTAATGAAGAAGAACTACCCACATCTTTTTTATGGGATTTATACATAAATTTTTTGGATGAAATTTTTGAAGGAGGGAATAATATAACACCCCAAACATTTTATGGTATTCTTCTCATTAATATATATTATTCATAGCATATATTTTATAATGCACTATTTTACTTTGAAATAACACTTTTTTATTAAGGAGATAGTCATAAACTATCCATTAAACATAAATTTTCCACTTTTATGTTTTGAATTTCGAAAAACGGTCATCTAGAGTTGTGACCAGAGAGTCATTTGGAGTCTGACAGAACCAACTTGTTTTCTTTGAGAAATATTAACATAACCTTATTAAAAGTAATATGAATAGTAATAAGACCCTAATAAATAGTAAATAATGATACTGTTTTTTAAGGTAGTAATATAATGAGATCTTAATTAATTTTTCAACGTGATATAAAACAAATTATTCCATTAAAATTGCAATTTTTTTAATTATATATGATTTTATTTAAAATTAATTTAATAATATTTAAAATATTGTTTTCAAAAAATGGAGTTCATTTTTGAATTCTACACATTGAAAAAAATGTATTGTGATTTTTTGGGATTTTTCTAAATTACAACAAATATTTGTCAATAGTAAAAATACAGTTTTGAGTTTTTGGTAGTTTAATGACATCATAATGATGTAATAATTAAATATAAAAGTCTTGTTGACTTGTGTACTATAACATATGACATGATTTGTAACAAGTGGCTAAAACCATGGTAAAATACTCTAATAAAGACCATGGTTTTTGCAAAACACACTAATGAGGTGTCCCTTTTAATTAATAAAAAAATCCATCTTAATTACTATAAATACCGACTCATACCATCATTTTTCTTCTTTACAAATCCATAAACCTATATTTTCTGGTAATTTTACCTCCCTATAAATCCTCTTAAGGTGTTATCAAGACCCCAATGTCCCGACCTTCATGTTTTGGGAATTACTCTTCAAGGTAAGGGAATCTACCACTCTTCTCTTTTCTTAAAGCATTCATTTTATGTTTTATCGTTTATTTTTAATTGGATTATTTTGGTATATGTCCTTACATATTCCCATTTCGGTTCATATTATGTAATAGTGATGAGGTACACCCATTATCTCATCAAACAATTTTATTAAATTTTTTGTGACGTCGTTAGGCTGTCGAATTTTCATCATAGGTTTCTCAATTTTTATTCTATTATGAGTTCCTTTATTTTATAATTCTTTGTGCATATCCCCTAATCAAAATGATATGATAAGTACAGTACATTAAATGAAGTGGATTTATATTATGCTAATGGAATACTTCATCATCATCACTCTTTCCCCCTTCTCTTATACCATGAAAAATGAAAAATCATCTGAGATGTGTTAATTTATCACAATCCAAGACGACGAGTTCTCAATTTTCATTACCATGTTCAATTATATTAATGAAACCATTTATATTTTTTAAAAAGACCAGAATATATTTATTTAATCTCATTAATGTTCTGTAATTCATACACTATCACAATATAAAATAATAATATAAAACAAGTTCATTGTGAACAACACCGCCATGTAAATCCAAACATTTGTAATGAACTTTCATCAAATGAATCGCCATCATCATATATAACCCAAAATAGTTATAAGATCATTTATATCTCCATAATGTCATTAATAATTATATTAAACATTATAGATGTCTAAAATCACATCGAATGAGCTTCCATTCCCGAATACAAGTAAACTGTTCATGAAAACCAAGGAAGCAAATGCTTCCAAAACAATAAAATTGAACCTCTTAAACCCATAAAAAGAGCCAAAAATGAACATAATAAGGTTATAATAAATCAATTAAATGTATTAGAGTTTTTTTAATTATTAATTAATGAATATAAATTTGATTATTCAGGTCATTAAAACAAATTAAGAACACACTCGAGCATAAGGTAAGGGTTTTCTTATCTCACTCTTAATTCTGTAAGATTTCCATTGTTCGCCACATATTTCTTAAATGTCATGTGTGTGTACTACCATTGAATATATAACTTCATTATTCTATTTATGTTCATGGGATTCAATGATTCGTTTGATAATTATTATTTATTGGTCACATGAAACGATTGATTATAGTGTGGTAATGGGATTTGTGTTAACTTTCTATTTAATTGTTACTTACTTTGTATTGTGCACATAATAATTATTATGTGGTGTACCTGTAGCCCATATGAGATAATTGTTTATTTGAAAATTTAAATATATTATATATCCATATTATGGTTTCAAGTATATGAGTATTTTCTTGTGTTGTATACTCTTTTACATGCATTGTTTATTTTGAAAGTTCTTTTAACTATGGAAATATTGATGAATCAGTATCCTCTACTCTATATGGATATTGGGATGAGAGATTGTAATTGAATTAAATATATGTATAAAGAATTATTTTGTCTTTTAACACTGACTGGGGCCTGCTATAGCCTCCTCATTAATCGATAGGTCTCATGAGACAAATCAGTTAGTGACAAACCCTATGAGTTTCTTACCAAAATCAAATGAGTTTCTACCCACAGACTTAAACTATTTTAACAATGTTATAGTATCATGTTCCAGATACATGATATCCAATTAATAAGAATTATCTTTATTCATTATCAGTAATTATTATCCATGAGTTTTTCACTATGAAAAAATCTATAGATGCAGTTTCTTTCTCATTTTGTTAATGCCTTGAGATTTTCATTTATTCACCATGACATATTGATAATGTAAATTTTTTTATGATTCTCTTATTATTGAATTCATGATTATTCTATTTTAAACCCTTACTAAGAATTTTATCACACTCCATTCTTTTTTTACCTTCAACAGGTGATGAAGAGAAGATCATTTATTGAGTTTTGGTTGATGTAGTTTTTAGGTTTTGTTATGTGTTGTATTTTTTAACCTTTTCCAATGTAATTTTAGTTACATCTCTTTATCCAATTATTAAAGACTACTAAATTGATTGTTCCATTGGTTTTTTTCATTCCTTCTAACCATGCCAATGTAACAAGTAATTCACTAACTCCGGACTTGAGGGGATGGGGTGTTACATATAGGGACTAAATATTTCCACAAAATAGGATTTTAATATGTTTTTTGGTCAATTTAACCATTGTATTTTTAGTTTAACATTATAGTAAACTAATTTTAACCTTAACCATGATAATTAATTTTATCTTTTCTTAATATTCATTATGACCAAAACATAATTTTAATATATTATATAATATTTATTATAATGATAAAAAATATAAAATACATTTTTAGAATATTAATTCACAAAATTAGAAGAATTTAATTTAAAATTAAACCAACAGACGTAATGAAAAATTATTTTCCAATGAAAATGTTTTCATGAGTATAAAACAAATTATATCAAAATTCAACATGAAATGGATTCTAATGACCACAATTGTATTAAAAATATCATAATTCAATTAATTTCACATTTAAAACATTTTTAAATAAAATAGAACGATGTTAATGATTTGAAGAGAAATTTTGTTTTCAATAAATCCCATTATTTTCACTATTCATTAATACATTAAATCATTTAGAAAACTACCAAAAAACTCTTAGTTATTTTTTACATTTTTTTCACAATAAATTTTTTAATTTTAGAATTTTTTTTTTAAAAATTAGAGAGAATTAGTTTTTATATTTGTTATCAAAAAAATAAAAAAGAACCTTTTTTTGTGAAAAATACATTTTCAAATACTATAAATACATTACTACGAATTAGATAATTATTTATCAGTATATATTATTTATCCTCTATACTTATATTTTTAAATGTTCATATTACTATTTATTTTACCAAATTTAATGGCTAGTTTATATGTCCCCTGTTCATATAGAAATATTGTAAAAGAATTTTGTGGTCTCTTTAAAATCAATAGTGTGTGTTGTATACATTATAGAGCATAGATTTAATTTTAAATATAATGGTACTACATTTTACCCCTTTAATGAAATTTCATTCCTTACAATTTGTCCCTTTTCGATTTAGTCAAGGGTTTGACATTCACTAATTCCCTTTTGGAAAACCCAAATATTAAATGGGATTAATAAAAATACCTCTAAAAAAAGGGAAAAAGTAATATTAAGGTCATCACATAACAAGGTTTCCAAATAAAAAAATATTTATTGTATGTGAAAATATGTATTCAGAATTAATTTTAATTTTGGGGATAATGTTATAATTTTTAATGAGATAATTGGACATAATGTTATCAAAAATGAATATGATTTTTTTTCAAAATCCATTTTCAAATGTTGAGTGATCCTTATACCATCTGGAAAAACATTTGGAATTTTTTTAATTGACATGTTTAATTTCATCCTTTAGTTATTTTTCACTACATTATCACTTTTTATTTAAACATTGTGTCTTCATGATTTTTTTTCCTGAAGCACTAAATATAACATTGAATTTTCCCAATGAATCCTCAAAATTAAATTAAGATATTACTCTAATCATTAGATATTAAAAAACTATAAATAGGTAAAAAGGGTAAGATAATTCCACAAATGAATACAAATTCATATTAATCTCCAATTAAAAATTTATACTTAAATAATTCTATAACTAAATAACCATACCTTGCAATTAAATTTAATATTCTGGTATTTAATTGTGTTTATATCTAATAATCATTCATATTATATAACATGTTATACCTAAGGGTAAAATATAGATCAATTTTTTGAAACATCTCCTACAAAACCATTAATCACCTCTAAATTATAACAAATTAAAAATATTTAATCCTAAAATATGTTTCCCAAAATAAATTGGAAATTTATCAAACAAATTGATTAAGTAGAAAAATTGACATACTAAATAGTATGTCATGTAGTCCAGTTATATGATATGGACCATTTTATCCCTTCAGATGTAGATCGAAGCCTCATGGTCTTTCTGAATATGAATGTTTACCACCTAGCTTGTGGGTTTTCCTTTTTTATAAAAATATGTAAACAATATGATATTAATATTCATAATCCAACTTGGTCATATAACATTACCTTTAATGTGAAAGATAAAACAAGAAAAATTAATCATCAAATCAGTTTATTTTTAACCTCTTTGGTTTTATATTATTCTCATTCTTTCCAACAAAATCATATTATTTTAATCATCTATAATTACCTCGATATCAAAAACCTATTAATTACATTCTTTTATTCAATAATTGTTTTTCCATAAAATAGAAAAAAATATTAAATAGCCTTTCTAGGTCATTAGTACCATTCAATATAATCTAAAAATTGTTAAAGAAAAACTTCTGTGGAACAATCCTTATAATTGTTTTACCATTAATTGAAGTGCTTCCACAATATAATTCTTGAGTTAAAACACATAAACAATTCCATCATTCACCATCCATGAAATTCATAACATAGGTGTTTAGGAATTGATTATAGTATTAGTTCATTATCTTGGATAATAACTATGTTCCCCACGTCTACGATATTAAACTGTTAATGGTTCCTTAGGATGAACATTATTTACCTTCATCTTGTAACCATACTTCTAATTTCTAATCATCAATTAGTTTCTTTATGCCACAATTTAAAATAAATAAATAATAATTCAGTTCTATTATGTAATTTTCCGTAGTTTATCTTCCCTCATTTCTAGCATGTATGAAACTAAATATTAATTTATTTATTACCTTTAATATTTGATCTTCCATGAGATTCCATCCTTATCTTATTTGATGTGTTTAGAAAATAAATAATGTTCTATTTATTAATAATTATTCAATATAGATCATTTAGAATGATGAAAGTATATCTACCTTCCATTCCGATTAAATATGGGATATTCTTAGGGAAATCATTACATTTACTATGACATTTATGGTTGACAGGATTTCCCCTATTTCCCACCATTAAATAAAAAGAAAAAAAAGAAAAACATGATAATGAATTATCATAAAAAAGTGGAAACTTAAAAACCTATAATGATTAAATTATAAATGATAAGTATATTCTGACTTATGAGTCTCTTGTTTCTAATATAAGTCACCCAATGTAATGTTTCATATGGGGTTTTCATACGAAATATTTTGTTCAATTACATCATTTTGTGAATATCCAAAACATATCCACTACGAGTGCCAACAAGGTGTGAATAAAGGCATGTTGTCATGCATCAATTAATGAAAGAGTCAAGCTCAATCTACCTTTTTCCTAGTTATTACCCCTAGGTATACCTCTACCAGAGCCAAAGGCACTTGTAGTTTCATGATAGGGATTTAATTTCCTAGAACCCGCTCTCTCTATACATCACAAAAATTATAGGATATTTTCTTCTATACATAGTGATACCCTTATAAACATCTTTAGGGTAATAAATAAATAATAATAAACCTAATCCACAAAAAAATAAATATACATTTCTCTAATACCAACTTATGTTACCCAATCCTTTAAAACATATTATTATGTGATTTTAAACACAAAAATCCATTAATTACAAACCAAAGATCATGAGGCCTCGTTTCTTTGTATGACTAGGTACATGAAAAATAAATATAAATTAAATCATAGAATCTTTTTTATTATCATTAGTTAGATCCTAAATTAATTTTATCTCTTAAAATTGACTAGGCTATCGAACGGAATACATCAAAGAAATGTTTGATCTAAAAATATCAATAAGGGAATAACAAGATAAGGAATCATAATGTGTGAATCAAAATTATACTATGATCACATATAAGAGATGTATCATGAGTGAATCACCTGAAATTATAACATGAAGAACATTTAATCATATGATCATGGTTTCATATGAAATTTTGAAGCAACATATAACATGACATAAACATGAGTAAAGGATAACAACCTAGATAACATGACAAGGTGAACAGAGTCCAAGAATGTAAGAGGTTTACACCCTAATCACATACCTGGTGTCTCATGAGACTAAAGTATTACCCAATTCATTAGAGTGATATCTAGTTTCACTCATCAAAACATGATTATAAGTTTGTATTCCCCCAAAAGGAAATAATCATATGGAAAAAACCAAAGAATTTCCCTTGTAATAAATGGGTTTATTAAGGTTTCCACCTATATTAGTCAAAGGAAATTTCATAATGAAGTCATTTGAGAGATGAAAATCTGGTATGCATTACACCATTAATTAAAGGGAAAATAATATTGGTATTTATGTTATTAAAAATATAAATAATTTTGATGAAATCCATAACATCAAAGGTTGTCATCATTAATGAAAATTTTACTAAATGATTACATGTGATATGTCTTAAGGAATATACTATTTTTATATTGAAAATAATTATTTAAAATATAAAAATTTCTAATAATTTATAAAAAATAATTTATTGGAAAAGAAACATGGAATCATATAAATTAATCTTCAATGGATTTGACTGGTCATTATGGCGGGATATTCCATTCATACGAGACAAGTTAAAAACATTAATTCTTAGAAAGTCAGAAGCACCTTCGTTAGAAATGAATGTGAAGGAAACTTTTACATAATATTGTAAAAAGTTAAAAAAGGGTAAAAATTTAATTAATAATACAATTTATAATATTAATATACTCTTTAAAACATTTTAATGAAAATGTTGATATATAAGGAAATAGTCTGACTGAAAAGGGAAATAAAGTTAGATTTTCATTAAAACAATAGTCAACCATTTCTAGTACTGAAGATAGAAAAATTGTACAATTACATGAAAATTTCATGAATACAAACATGATAATAAAATAAAAGACTCTTATTATAAAATTAACAAATTACTTCCTTCAATGTAAATTTAAGAGAATACAATCTTGAGGAAAATGAGATAGAAATATAAAACCTTAAAAATTTGATATTTTTTTGAATCATAACACCATTGAATGTAGTAAATGAATTATAACATAAAATATCATGAAAATTGATGTATTAATTATAAAATATGTAAAGGTGAATTATATACACCATTTAAAAAAATTGGTGTATAAAAGAATGTTTTTCTCATATATGAACGTTTAGTGACAAAACCCTGACCTCAAGTCTATAATTTGTTTGGATGTATTTTATCTCATGTATAATAATATGATATCAGTAATTTGTTTTATTTAGTACATTTTCATAGTTTATCCTCTTATACGTCAACCATTTACTTCATTTATTTTAATGATATATTTAATTACATAATCATTTATGTCCATGTTGTATGTTTTGAGGATGTTCAGTTTATAAATTCAAAATGGAACCGGTGTGTCGAACGAGGGAAAAGTGGTCATTATTCAAATATATCCTGAATAATAATTATAAAATGTTATAGTTATCTTACATAAATTATTTTTAAAAAGTAAATAAATATGGTTTATGATTATGAAAAATGTTCTACATTATAATCATAGAGATGATATGTCATATATACGCTTCTATAACATTTCCAAATATATAAGATCATGATGGAATGAATGAAAGTTTTATTTTTTATTCTCACAATGATCATAATTTAATAAAAATAATATTTTTTCTCCATATTAATATACATTATCTGTCCATTTTAATTGTTAGTTAAAATAGAATAACATTGCTTCATGAGGCGGTAGACCGTCGTACACACATGTATGATGTTATCATTTAACAATGGATAATGAGGTAATAATTCTTAATAAATTTTAAATTTTTATGTATTATTAATATTTATTTAATATATTTCAAAAAGATTTATACGATTTAATGAAAATCGGTGAGACGTGATGATGGAAAACTAATTACATCGAGTTTTGCGTGGCAGTTCTCCATACACATGAATAGTAATTTCATTTCCCATTTGATGGAAGAGGATGTTGATATATTCTATTACGATAACATAATAACATATTAATATATGTTATATATTTTATTTTCTATCATAATGATTTATGAAAATTTGAAGCTAGTAGAAAAATAAATAAAACAAATATGCTTGGTTAAGAACAATATATTGAATTCAGACCACCTCTTTAGTATTATGACTAAATCCACCATAGATTATATTTATGATCAAAACAAGGACTATAGGATATGGGGGGATTAAATAAGTCATTTGGGAATGTATTGATTAAAACCTAAGGATTTAGAGGTGTAAATAAGAAAGGAGAGTGGCTTACCTTTTATAGGATTGGGAGAGTACACACTTGGAATTATTGGAATGAAAAAATATACACACACTTTGAAAATTCTAAAAGGATCTAAGAAGGATAATTATCAATCCATAAATTATATTTTGTCGACATACATCCATAAAATAGTATTTGGATGAGTTTTTATGTCATTTTATCCCTTAATGTTTAACTTTAATCCCCGGTAAACCAGTTTTAACCTCAACCATGGAAATTAATTTTTACTATCTTCATAACTCATTATGAAAAAAAATTAAGATGACCATATTATATAATTTTACCTATGATTTTTCAAAATATATAATTCATTTTTAAAAAATAAATAAAAATAAATTCTATAAATTAATTTAAATTTAATCCTCCAAACATGATATAAAAAGGTTTTCCCAAGAAAATGTTTTTATAAGTATTGAAGGTTTTTATATAAAAATTCAACATGAAATTAATTTCAATGATATAGGGTGGATTATTAGTTACAAAAATGAACTAGTTTTACTTTTAAAACATTTTAAAAGTAGTATTACTTTGTAAATGATTTAAATGAAAATGCACTTTTCCATAAAAACAAGTATTTCTCACTTTTTATTAAAACATAAATATTTTTAGAAAACTCACAAAAACATAACCATAGGTAATTTTGAAATATTGAATTAAAAAATTTAATTTTTTTAAAAAAATACATTTTTAAAACAAGATGAAATTAATTTCATTATGTGTTCACAAAATAATAATTTTTTTTGAAAAAATATATATTTTAAAATCCTATAAAATCATTACCAAGAATTAAGTACTTATTTATTTATATAGATCATTTATCCACCATAAATAATTTTCAAAATGTTTATATTTTTATTCATAATTATAAATTTAATGTTTAAGTTATAATAGTCACTCTTAAATAATAATATTTTATAGTTTATTGTGGTTCATTTAAACTCTCTATTGTGGGTTGTGTATTCTATCTAAATAGTATTCTTTTAAAATAATGGGATGTTACAATTTGAACATAGGTATTGATGTATCATAATGTATCAGTGAAATTAAATATATTTTAACATAAATGAAAACATAAAATATTATGGTTTTACATTTTACCCCTTCAAATGAATTACTCCCTCAAAATTCCCACACTACAATAAAAACAAATGAGGATATATTTGTATCATCACATCCTTGCGTTCTTAATTTTCTTATTCAAATTTTATATTCTTCTAGAGAACATTAACCTCTTGAGAATTTTTGTTCTACTAAACAATATCTCTATGTTCCAATATTTATTTTGATTATTTTTCATAGGAATGATTATCCTCTAGTAGTACAACCTATGAGTTCATTACTTCTTATGGATCAGGTATGTACTTACATAGGAGATACATATAGAAGCCATCATTAAATTGAGATAGGTTTAGTGGATGAACCAAGTGACAAGCGGATTTCATGACCAACAATCTCAAAAGGCTAATATTTATAATGATAAGATTTTTCTACTTTCAGAATTTTATAACCTATTTCGTAGTGAAATTTCAATGAATACCTCACCAATTATAAATTCAGGATTTCAGCGGTGATTGTAAATATTATTTTTATATAGACTATGAGATACATTGATGTGATGTAAAATAAATCAAATTGTATCTTCCATTTGCTTAGCTTTCTTTTGTCCAATAGAGTCCCTTCCTTGACTTTATCTCAATAAATTAGATCTCCAAACATATTTACATAGTATTCATTTAAAGGAGCCATATATATTCTTGAGTGAAATATATTATTATAATAATACTTGACTACAGGAATGTATTGCTCCCAAAACCATTGAAATATATATATCAGGATCTAAACATATCCTTCATTTTATTATGGTTATTTCAGTTTTACCATCTATTTATGGATTATAAGAATTATTAAAACCAAAAATATGAATCCAATGATTTCAAAATACATAACTTGAATATTAAGGTAAACCACTTATCCTGAAAAGTTACCATAGAATAGGGTACTACATAAAACCATCCCACTTAATGAATATATTTTTTGATCATTTAATAACGTGAGAAATATTCTTTAATAGAAATAATGTGTATTGAATTAATAAGGTGATTAACTAAGACACAAATATAATTATGGCCTTATGCATTTTGGGGAGTCCATATATAAAATCCATGGTGGTTTTTTCCATTTCCATTATTGTACTGGTAATGGTTGTAATATTCCCTTAGAATTATATTTCATTGAATTAACTTGCTAATATAATAATCATTAAGATACTTACTCTATAATATCTATCTCCATATTTTTACACCAAAACTACTCTTAAATATTTTTATACATTTTCATAATCTAAGTATGAATAGAGAATAATGAAATATTGTATTTATCCAATATCTACTTTAAATTGTGTGTGGACATGACACATATATGGTTCCTAGACCATTTCATTCTACCACAATCATGATTGATCTCCAGAACTTTTTTCACCTTCTTGTGTAGATCTACATATTATTTCAATTTCATTTTAATAAGTTCATATATGGATGTTTGAACATACATTTTGGTAAGATCATATTTACCCCCTTCCTTGTATATTTCTGGACCCATTATATTCAAAATAAAAAATATTGGATCTTTTATACCCTCATCTTATATAAGAAAGAACGATCTATTCACCTTAATTAATTAGCCACCTTGATCGGTTTCATAGGGTGATAACTTATTGAGAAGTCATAATCCTTATTCAACATCAACAATTTTATATGGTGAAAATTCAACACTTTCTTACTGATTATAGACTTTAATCTTTTATTGTTAGTATATTTTTCCCACCATTATGGGTAAATATAATGCCTCTATATCTTTAATATAAAAATTACCGTAGCTAAATCTATATCATGGTTTGGGTAAATTGATTCATGAACCATTAGTTTTCATGAGGCATATTCAATAACTACACTATTATACAATATTATGATTCATATACAATTCTTTGATGAATCAAAAGAATCAAAATCTCATCACCGCGACATGGGTAGGATAAGCATGGGTACGCTGACTACCCATCGATTTAGTTCCCTTAAAGTTTCATTATATTCATCTATCTAATGGAACACTTTCACCTTCTACATTATATTGGTTAGTAGATTATCCTATCATGATTAATTTTCCAAAAAGAATCAATAATATCCATCTAAATTAAGAAAACAAAGTAACTCAGTCATAATGCTTCATTTGGGCCATCGTTCAATAACATTAGAATTTGATAGATTTACTGATATACAATATCTTTATATTGTCTGAACAAAAAAGATTTTTTTTATAAAAAAATTAACACTTGTAGTATTTTTCATAGATCTTATCATTCCCTAGAGTATCTAGTATAATCCTTAACATATCATTAGGTTTTTCCCTAATCATGGAATATGTTAGAATTTTATCTATAATGACTTACATAAACTGATAAAGGTAGGCTCTAAATACTATATTAATTAAATAAATTAATATTGCAGGGCTGTTAGTAAGACAAAATAGAACCACTCTAAGTTTATAGTGTTTTTACCTCATAAAAAATGATATCTTGAATATGTTATCACATTGGACACTCAATATATTGTATCCATATTGAATAATATTTCTTTAAATATTATCCTCCTCATATTTGATCATAAAATCATCATAACATGGTAAAGAATATTTATACTTGATTTTTGATTTTTTTTATATTTCCTTCATTGTTAATGTTTGTCACATACAACCACATTTCGTCTTAAAAAATGAATAGGTGTACCCCATAAAGACACACATGGCTAAATGAATCCCTTATCAAGGTTCTCAAACTGTTACTTCCTCAATTCCTATAACATAATAGGTTCAATTTGATAATGATATTTTAAAATATGTGTAGTACCATGAATGACTTCTATTTAAAACTTAGTTTCAATATTTTAAGGAATACTAGTTAAATCATATATAAAAATTTTAAAAAATATTATATTATAGACATTGATTTAATGTTGAGTTCCTCCCCAACCATCTAAGATAAAGGCCCTTTCAGAATAAGAATCAGGAGACATATAATTGATATAATTTTCATTTTATGTTCATATTTATTCACACTAATATATTTTCATTGGTTGGTTCATTATAAAAACACAATATCCCTTCATCAAAGTTTGTAGTTGGTTTTATGTAAATAAATCAAATTCATGCCAAAGGTAACATAAAATTAATCTAGAGGTAGAATAAATAGATTTATAGGAATCACATTCCCACAAAAATCATTTTATGAAGAATTAAATAGGTAAGATGTGATCATAATATCATTTATATTTTCCATTTTTAATTCAACATATAATTTTTCAGGAAATAAATTTACATTAATATGGATTATTTATGGCCTAAAGTAATTAATATGGAAATTATTAAATAAGTTACTTCAATATTCTAGGGTTCCTATCACAACCTAAACTCTATCTGAAGGTTTCAGGTGTACTAGAATTTTGCGATGGGTAGTGCCCAACTTTTTTTTATGATTGATGATCAATACATGATTTACAGAATGATGAACATTATAATCTATAAAATTGAATGAATGAATATTGAAAACGGATATAAAACTGAACCCAATAGAGTATCATAACATATTATTTATAATCAATTTAATTAAATAAAGAATTTATTTAATGGAATTATTTCTTCGTTAATAAATCTGGTGACAGGATTATGTTGCACTATCATTGTGTTGTTGGAATCAAGGGACCTTTACCTCTAGTAGTGATCCACACATGGTTAGTGAATCTCCAGACATCATCGAAGGAATTTCTAGGTGATAGAACCACATATCTTTAGGCTTGTGTTTTCCACATTTGATCACTTCAAGAGCATCTTCAAAAGTGTTCTCCTTGATCTGGTGGAGGAAGATTTCTCTCCTTTTTGGGGAGCATTCTTAGAGAAGGGATCTCTCTCGGGATTTATAGAAATCTTAAAATCTGTTTTGCACAACCAAAAACATATGAATTTTCACTTTAATAAAATAATATAAATCGGTTTATATATTTTTAGGCTTAAAATAAAAAAATAGCACAAGTTCCCTTTATTATTTATTTAATCCCTACGGAACCCAATGTAAAAAATAATAATAATAATAATAATAATAATAATATTTATTGACATTCATTTTACATGAGAATTATATAAAATATTATTTAACTAAATAATATTCAATATTTATTATTTCTCTCTAGATCACAAAACTTGATCCATCATTCATCTATATTTAATGGGCCTTTAATAATGACTATTTATTTTTTAAATAAATTTTAAAAAATTATTCGTTAGTAAATAAAAAATATATTATATTAACTATTTCGAAAATAAATATTTATTAAATATTATTCTCATATTATATTATCTCGAATAACTAGTTAGATAATAAATTCGATCAAGTATATATGAATAATTATTAATAAAATTTTGGGAATAATATTTATTCAACTTGTTAAATAATAAATAATAATAAAATATTTTACTCAAATTATGGATACAATGTGTGTCTTTCTAGGCCTCTTTCTTAATGGAATTAAATGATACAACCTAATTTCCAGCGTTAGTATCTAGAAACACACCAAGGCACCCATAGAGAAATAATTTAATTTCGTAATGACATTTTATCTCATATGAATGATTACTATGTAAAATAATATATTTATCATAGTATCTGAAATCAATAATGTTTTATGTCGGTGCCATTAACATATGTGCTCTCCATCTATTTCTTTGACATTTAAAAAATGCACTTCTTTATAGAACACCATGGCCATGGATTTATTAAGGCTATATCATTTCCATCAAAGTTATTAAGATATAAACCTCTGTTAAAGATGAGAAGGGGTAGATCCTTTCTAATGTTATTCATTAATGTAATATTAGTTGTGACACACCCAATGTTTTCTACCTAATCATGATTATCTTTTTCATTTCCTTTCATCAATAGATAAAAGTACATGAATCATAATAATCATTAATTATTATAAAAAGTATAAGGTCTAATATACACATCCACAGATTGGAAAATGCATTGACAAATACAAATGTGGTTTTCCTACTTACAGGGCTTTTTCTCATAATATCTTACTGGATATGACCAAGGGTGTACATCATGAGAAGGTGCCTCAAACTCCTATGATTTTCCACTAATGATAGATTATATCATTTATGTCCCTAAAATACTATCATCAGGATATAGAATATATATTCAAGAATAGTGTTGTAGTTCTTCTGGGTTCTCATCACAGCGGGTAACATTTATGACCTTTTTGTGTGGTGGCTACTCTTAGGACATTATCACATACTATGTCATGAAGAAAAATCCGGATATGATTAGTAGTTTATTAATATTCAAACCCATGAATACAAGTTATCATAATGTACATAGAATGTGGTTATAGGGATCCAAATCCAACCGAATCACACCTTCTCTAGAGCCAACTACTAATAACCTTCATCCCACTATCTTTCACATGATATTCATGCTTTTTATAAGATATGACTTTAGTCAAGGGGTTAACAATATTATCTTCCTTGTCTAATCTTCTTGCTGTAACTTCATCCCTCTGATTGAAATACTTCAAGAGTTGACACTACAAGGTTATGTTCTTTTTATATTAGTGTGACCTTGTCATTTTTTTCAAGATCCAAAACTGTAGTATTACGAAAAAACAATGTGATATGGGCTTTAATACTAAGTACCACATCAAGATCCTAAACTAATGTATTAATATAAAAGGCTTCATTATTTGCATCATAAACCACTATATACTAGGACTCCATTATAGAATCAATGAAAATTGGATGCTCTGAACTCTTCTAGCTCATAAATATTACATTAATATAGAAAACATGTCTTGATTGAGATTTTAGATTATTATTATTTATCTAAAAACTAGCATCGGTATGACTTATGATGACCCTCTCCTCATCTCCTCAATAAACTAGGAACATATCCTCAATTTTTCTCACATACTTGTGAATGACCCTAAATGTTGTCTAATTTTGGTCTCTTATATTTTTTTGATATCTTCCTACCGTGAAAAATATCTTGGTATCATAATGCCTAGTACATAACATGGAATACCTAATTGATCCTAACATAGAATTGTATAGGATCTTACTCATTCTCCATTTCTCATGTTGCGTCTCAGGATGTATTTACTTAGAAACATGCAAACCATGTGACACTAGAACCAATACCTTCTTGGAATGTTCCATACTAAATATATTTAGTATATGGTCAACAAATATAATTTACATAATCTAAGAATCCTATTGGATCTATAATGAATGTTCTTGATCCCTAGATTATAGGTTGCTTCTCCTCAGTCATTCACAGAGAAGAAATTTTTTAACTAATCCTCATAGTGATGTATGACGTGTATTTCATTTCTAATATGTAATATTTCATCAAGATATAGTACTATGATAATGACTAAATTTCCACTAAACTTCTTTTAAAAAATTACTCATATTCATTATTAATGAAACAAAAATTCTTTTATGGATTCATCAAATAGAATTTTCCATGACCTATATTCTTACATTAATCCATAAATTGATCTCTACAACTTCAAAACCCTTGTGGAATCACCTAGAGTCAAAAACACCTTTTTTTGTTTAATAAAGATATCTTCCGGAAGTGTCACATTAAGGGATGAAATTTTGAAATTTATCTTCCAAATCTCATTATCTAGGAAAGTTATTATAGAAAGTTGAATCCCGATGGACTTAAACATGGAAACTAGAGATAATTTTACATTATAGTCAGTTCCTTGATGATGGTTAAACCCTTTAGCCACTATCATTACTTTATACGTATTTAATTTACCTTATATGTCAAATTTCCTCCTGAATACACGTTTACATCCAATGGGATTTAAATCAATAGGGGCATCGGGAAGAACCAAAACATGGTTATGATATATGGAATACATTTCATAAATTATTTCTACTGGTAATCTTGTAGCTTCTATGATTTCTACTAAGTCCTTTTAGGAGATATGTTCATCATTGTCAACCATTAATGAGTCACCATCTTCAATAACTAGAAAACCATATCTCTATAGTTCTCTTACCTCTCTTATTATCCGATATAGTGATTTTTTAGGATCTACTTCTTCCAATATGACTCATCGAACCTGTTACTTCTCCACAATTTGTGTATCTTGATCATAAATTTCATGTAATTAAATGTTACTCTCACTGTCCTTTTTGAGGATGTGCTTCCTCTCAAGAAAGTTGTATTTTCGTGTGATAGTCACTTTCTTTTCTGAGGGTTTGTATAGGTAATATAACTTTTATTCCTTATGATACACTATAAGGATAAACATTTTTTCCTTAGGTTCTTGTTTGTCTCCATAGAAGGACTTAACGAACCCCTCAAAACCCCATACATGTGTGTTTGACAGAATATGTTTATTTCAACTCCATAAAATGAAGGGAATTCAATTTTCAACATTATTTGGAACTCGGATTAATGTGTATGTCACAATTTTTAATCCATATCCCCGCAAGGATAATGAAATATCTGAATGACTCATAATTGACTTTACAATGTCTTAGATGGTAATGTCCCCTCTCTCACTAGCTACACTTCACTACGGTTAATAAGGTGGAGTATGATGAGATAGAATCCCAAAATCCAATAAAAAGTCGATGAAATCATGGTTATGATATTCACCACATCGATCTGATCAATGATTATTTATCTTCTTACCAACTTGATTCTTTACATCATTATTTAATTTCATTACTTTATAAAAGTACGCAGAATTATACCTCATTATGTTGACATGTACATATATACTCAAGTCATCAATAAAAGTTATAAAGTAAGAATATCCACCTCTAGATTCTTATAGATATTGTCCACACACTTCAGTGTGTACCAATCCTAGAAGCACTATGGACTTTTGACCATGTCTACCAAATGGTGGTTTGTTCATATTTTCTTGTATACAATCATGACATATATCATGTGGTTTTATCTCAAATGAGTCTAAATTACCATCTTGATAGAGAATATGCAAACTCTTTTCATTTAAATGACCATGACTGTGATCCCAAAGTTGTGTGTTATATGAGTCATGTGAACAAGATTTATCATCAATTTCCAAAAAATTGTTTTCATAATTTAATTCCTAAGTATCGTTACTTAAATGTCCCATACCATAACATTTATTTCCTTATAAAAGAAAAAAATTATTTTCAATCTTGAAAATAAACACATCTCCTTTTAGGAATGATTTGGAAATTATGTTCTTATTTACTTTACATATATATAATAAAATCTTTTAAAACCAACATCATTTCTATTATAAGTGAAAGGTGGTAGTCACTAATGGACCAGGTGGCCAGCATCGCACCATTGGAAGATCTTATATTCACCTTTCCAATGGAAATATTTCAGAATATACATGTATTATTCATTTCGATATAGATGTGAGCAGCACAAGTTGTATCTAATACCCAATGTGTAACTATAGAAATATTACATATGATAATGAATGTATATTTTTCTTCCCCTAACTTCTGGGTGCAGTTTCCCATAAAGTGTCCTTGCTTTAAACATGAAAACATATTTCCTTGTTTTTCTATAACCTACATCTGGATATAGTTTTTCTAAGAAGAATGGTAATTGAGGAATTTAGATTGTTTATAAATATTGGACCCTTTATTCTTATTAGTCATATTCTTATTCACCAAAAGGAATGCAGGTTTATCACCCCCATGTCCTTATCCACTTTTCAAATTAATGTAAGATGTTCTAAAAAAAAATTCTCATTATTTTTCATACTGTAATTAACAATAAAATTGGAAAATTACTTGGTGAGTGATTAAAGTATGACATATGTATGAAACTAATCCAGGATTTTAAATTTCTAAGATGTATAATCAATTAATGCAGCAAATAATCTTGAGTACATGAGGCCCAGCTAGCAGAAAATCCCTAAAAATTGTTTTGAACAAAGCATTGGATATCTCATAAATCTCTTGTCGCACCATCTCTTGAGAGAGATACCAAAGGCGAGGCATCATGGAATACACAACCATTTCCTAATATTGCTTCAAAATATCATTTCACATGGATGATATCCTAAATCTTTCAAAATTTGTGGAATCATTTAAATGTTTCTCATTGAGTTTTAAATCATTATCACTTGCCTCATTTCCAGGTGCTTTAGGAAATTTTTCTTCAAGAAAATATAATTTATTTTCATTGATATGGATGACACGTAGGTTCCTTTTCCATTCATGGAAATTTTTTCCAGTGAGAATGGTGTCCTTCTCAATTATATATCACAATGATATGTTTGACACCATTTTATTACTATTTTTACACATATTATCAAAAGAAATTTCATACTGTTTCTGATAAAATTTATACAAATAAATAAATATATTATTTATTAGTCTCCCACTATTTTATCAAAACTCAATATCCCTCACCATTGGCTTTAGAATATCCCGTTTTTTAGGAATTCAAGTGGAAATCATCCACATTCCCCTTCTCATTAACTCAACTATGATTGGCCAAGAAACATGAGTGGTTTTAGGTAGACATTCCAAATATAAACCTCATTAAACCATTATTCCTTGGGGCACTGAGTAAAATCCCCAGTCCTAAAATCCTTAAATTGGATTTCCTCAGCATTTGACTCACTGTTACACCAACTCCTAATTTCTCTATCAACCCTTGATGTCAACTAACCTAATTCAACCCAAAATTTAAGTTATAATTCCCTGAAAATTGAAATCACACAAACTTTGTATAGTTGAGAACATTAAACTATTGTTCAATTTTAATTGTAATAGTTTAAAGCTATAGCGACTTAATATATAATTGAGTGATTTTATCTTTTTATTTATAAATTTCCAATTATTTTTTAAATTAAATAAGTTTTAATATTATTTGGATTTACATAAGTGATTTAATGATGTATTAGATAATATTTATGCATAATAATATTTATTTTAGTTTTATCTTGTATGCTTGTTAATTTTATTAAATTATACGATCACAAAAAACATCCATAATGAAATAATCATGAAACTTGAAAGAAATAAAATAATAAATTGGTATGATCATGAGATTATACGAATTATTAGTTTATCTGGATGTTGATAAACAAACCACTAGGATAGGGGAATAACTCATTAACCTGATTAAGGACCATGTTACATATTTCTACATGTTCACTTATATATCTCCTTTGATTGGTTTCACCTCAGCTCCAAACATGAACCGCCTCCACTAGCTTAGGGGATCCATCAATTACATATTTCTTTTACTCACACATAAGTGAGGGTAAAAGGGGTTTAAATAGAAGAAACATTGGGCAAGAACACCCTACAAAATAAGAAGAGATAAGGCACACATGACGATAATTTTAATTAATAATAAATTAAAACAAATCACTTACATAAAAAGGTTTGGTCTTTCTCATGATCATCCACATACATAAAATGAATTACTTATTTAATAAAACTATCATTCAATTCCTAGTCATTTTTATTTAAAATAAAAAATTCTCGAATCAATTAATTATTACCTTTAATTAGTCAATTATTTTATCTTAACTTTTATCTGAATTTCCTTGAGATGGTCATCCAATATAATGTTAATAATTTAAATAATTTCATCTAAAATTAATTGTGATCGTAAATGTACCTTTGAGGAAACATGGTTAATACCTATCTGAATCTACCCAACCTATATTATACTCGTATATTGTTTTAATTTTGTGACATATGACACACACAACTTATCATGCACTTTCCTGATGTCTAAAATTACATGAATTATATGATTATTTTGTCATGTGTTATGCTTTAATGCACTTAGAGTAACAACTATAATATGAATCAGACTTGATATAGAGATAGGAAAAGTATGAATATATTAGTTTAACATTGATATGTATGTATATGAAAACCATTCACATGGAATTTCATATCATGTTAATGACCACACGAAAGAAATTTTCTAACAGTTTACATAATATAATAATTAAATATTAAATTTTAGTAATTCGGTATAAGTACATAGTGTGTAAATGAAAACTACACGGCATATACATCTCTCACCATCTATCTCAGGCACATGCCTAGGGACTCCACGTGTAAATTTTATCTCATCATGTGGAGTACATGATGTGTCTAATAATCAACACGTCGCGTGATCTCCAAATTACATGGTCACCACTCAGGTAGGCTGTCTATTGAAATACATGACCCGAATTTGACTGAAAGGGACTACACACTGTGTATGTGGTCTACAAAACATAAACATTTTCTAACAGTGTGCCATTTTTTCCTGGTTAACATGAAATGTAATAACTAACTATAGAACATGTTATCAATGGGCACAATTTAAGTAATTACTAAATTAACTCATAGTTCATTGAAGAAAAGTACAAAACATGTAACTCCAGTTACATGACATGTACTCTTGCATTTTCTGGAGAGAATCCTTATCACCTTCATATGAGTTACTCAATTTTATTTTAATCATAAGGTAAATCAATTCTGATAGATCTTTGTTAAATGAAGGTGGAAAAAGAAGATCTTGATATTTGAATTAAAAGAATGATTAAACATTAATTGAAAGACTAAATCACAAATTCATAAATTGTAAACAAATTTCAAAAATTATAAATAATTATGTGACCACTATAATAAAACTTTTAGGTTTCGAGCGCAGAGGATGTGTGATATAGGTGGTGCCCAACTTTGTTATTTTTTAAGATCAGTAATCAATATTAGAATTACATAATGAAGAAATTCATGGTGTATTAAATTGAATCAATGAACAATGACATGGAATAAATCATTAGAACCTAGAGGGGATCATCACTTATGATTTATAATCAATTTAATTAAATAAATAATTTTCTTTTAGGGAATTATTTATTTGTTGATGAATTAGGTGATAGATATGTATTTCACCATCATTATATTGGAGTAATAAAGTTAATATTCCCACTAGTAGTGATCCAAAAGTGTTATATGAATCTCCAGTCATTACTAAAGGAATATTCGGGTGCTAGCATGGAAGATCCTTGCACTTGTATCTTCTTCCATTGACCATTTTATAATTCGCTTGAAAATAATTACACTTGATCTAGTGGGGGACGATTTATCTCCATTCTAGGGAGTGTTCTTAGAGAAAGGACCTCTCTAGGGATTGATAGAATTCTCTAAATCCATTGTGCACAACCAAATACAGATGAATTGTCTCTTTGAGAAAATAATTTAAATAAGATTATATATCCCTTGGGTTAAAATAAAATAATTGCACAAGTTCTCTTCATTATTTATTTAATCCATGAGGAACCCCAATGTCAAATAATTGTATTAATATTAATAAAATTACATCCACTTAACTTACAAATTATATTAAATATTATTTAATTAAATAATATTCAATGTCTATTTTTTCTCACGGGACCTAAAAACTCGGTCCACAACTCCGCCATATTTATTAGTCCTTGAATAATAAAAATTCATTTATTTTATAAATATCCATGTATTATTCAGTAAGATAATAATAGATATTATATTCACTAAATATAAAATAAATATTTATAAAATATTTTGATCACATTATATTCTCTCGACAGACTATTGATGGAATAAATACTACGAAGCATACATGAATAACTATTAAACCACATCCGAGAATAATATTTTAAAAAAACTATTAAATAATAAATAATAATATATCATTTAGATGATATTATGGATACACTTAGTTTTTGTGACCACATATGCCTCTTTCTCAATGGAATTTGGAGAAACAGCCTAAATTCTAGGGATATAATCTAGAAATAGACCAAGGCGCCCATAGAGAACAATGTTAATGTTGCAACACCATGTTACCTCATACAAAAACATACTGTGTAATATAATCCATTTATCATGATATCTCAAATCAAACTGGTTGTATACTAGTTCCATCAACCTATGTGCTTGATGCCCCTTTCTTTGACTTCCCATAAATTGATCTTTCCAATAGAACACCATGGGAATATATTTATTTAGACAATGTCATTTCCGTAAAAAAGATAATGTTATAAAATTCCACTAAAGAGATGAATGAAAATGTCGTTTCTTGAATTATGAATTATAGAAATTTTAATCATGACTCACCCAACATATCCAACCTCAGTGTGCACATCTGTTGTAATTATTTTTTTCAATAAATCAATGTACACAACTTATAATACTCATTAATAAAAATCATAATGCCTATGGACCAATACACATATCTACAGATAAAAATATCCAATGACACATATAAATGTGGATTTCCTACTGGCGGGTCTTGTTCTCATACTATCATACACGATATTATCGAGGGCGTACACTATGAGAAGGTGCCTCAAAGTCAACTGAGCCTCCACCCAGATTGACTATATAATTGTTTCCCTCAAAATATATCATCTTTCTATAGAAAATATATTTAATAATAGTGTTGTAGCACTTCCAGGTTCTCATCAAAGCGGGGAACTATTATAACCTTTTAGTTGGATAGCCACTCTTAGGAAATTATAACATACTATGTCATGTAGAAAAATAACCATGATGATATAAGTAGTATAATAATATTGAAAACCGTGAATACAAGTTATAATAAGGTACCTAGAAGTTGGTTCTAGGGCACCAACTCCAACATAATCATTCTATATTAAATACCATACTAAAAAAAGTTTCATGAATGAGGAAAATAAATTCTAATATGAGTGATCAATTATAAAAAATCATGCATTGGAAACTTTAGTTAAGACACCTTATTTTCAATATATGATACCTCATGTTTATCCAAGGTCATTATTTGTTATCATCTATTCAAATACATTAAAATTGTTCACAAAGAAAATGTGAGATAAGAAAACCATATCCCTTAGGAGTGTCAAACTAGGTTAAGAGGAAGGGAAGGCTCATCAGACACTCGAATGAGGGAAGAGATATCCTCGACTAACTATTTTTGGTGTAATTACCCATAGATGAATCAATAGAAAACCATATCTACTTATAGTATCCCTAGAAGGGTATTTTTATAGTAAAACCACGCACCATTATTTACAATAACATTGGATGTTCACTTATACATTAGATTTTCCAAAGGGTTCACACAAACTTTTTCTCATCATGGTTTTCTACGTCCAATACTATTCTTTGATACCAACTATAATGATCCAAATGTTTCAAACATAATTATAATATCTTATTAGATGAATATTTAAAAATAATATTAAGATTATCACTTTAATCATATAAGTGTAGTGTGTTTGGAAAATTAAATATATAAATAGATTGTTCATAAGAGATCTACATCATCAACCACCAATATCTTCATAATTATCACCCTTTATATACTTATCATACTTTAAAACATTATTTCCAACATAGGGAAAGTAAACATATGAAAGGGTGAGGCCAGATGCATAGTAAGGGTAAAAAGGTGAGATATCAATGATCCCATAGCTATAACATGATAATAATGGTATGATATCTTGATATTTAGAATTTAAAACGTTAGCTGGCATTGAAAAGATTATAAACATGAATCATGATGTAAATCATTAAACTTAATAATATATAATCTTAATAGAATCAAATATCATGATCAATGAGAGAATAACATTTAAATAAGATATAAGTCTGTGGAATACACATAAGAATGGAATATCATCACTGTAGTCAAGGATCACTAGAAATACTATCATAACTGATTGGGTTAATTCCCCATTCCATCGCATTCATAGTAAAGGTTTAGATTAAAGATTATCATAGTGGATTGAGTCCCTTAAGAAACTAGGTACACTACACATTTTTTCCCTTATTATTTCTTGATATATCTATCATTACACGATGCATTATAGCGATATATTATTCTAGTCCCAACTATCACATTATGATAATAAATTCATATTTGTGCAGAAAGATAATAAAAAATTCATCATATATCATAACCCATGGGGAGAAATCAGTTTTAAAACCATTTATTCAATTCACCATAGAATAGCTCATGGAATATAAAAGGGATTCATAAATATCTCATAATAAAAAAAGTAAAAAATAATAATTGATGGTATCATTAGATAAAATCCCCACTCAAGAATATGTAACATCACATTGTTTGATAAAAATTGAATATTTTATTTAGAAGATCATTGGAATACTTCTTGAGGAGAATGTGTTATTAAATTTAAAATCACTTAATTAAAATACAACAATTTCAAAAATATCATGGGGAAAATTATTTTAAAATAATCATGGAAACATGTAAATGAGTCTTCAAATAATAGAACAGTTATAATCACATGAAATTTTTTTCATGTCATATATGTAAAAACATTGATTACTTTCCCATTTCGTGTAAGAAAATAAAATTACTTCTTTCAGGGAATTAAAATAATATTCTATATAATTATTTCAAAAATATCCATAAATGGATAAGAATGAAATTAAACAATCATTGTATATTAGTAAGGGAACTATTGAAAACACGTTAGATAATATGGATGTGGAAAAATAATAATTTCTTCTGAAGAGACAAATAAAATATGTTATTCTTAAAATAATTTTCTCCATCCTTTTAAGTACCTACGAGAAACAAATGTCAATATTACTTGAAAATATCAGGAATAAACATTGGATTTTCAAATTAATGACATTATTGAAAGATTTATCAGGAAAATTCATCACTGTAGTCTCAATCAAAATCAGTCTCGATAAATAATGAGAATATAAAATAAAACACTTTCCACTTTCATAGCATTCAAACAAAACCCTCATGAAAGATAAGGCCTTATATGGGTATTTTAATCCATATAATTTTAATTATAAGGATCAAAAAATTGATTCATGAGTAGTTTATAGGAAAAATAAAATAAATATGTTATGAATATGGAATGTGTATAAAAAAGTAATATTGGGATAGAAATCCCTTACCTCATATAAAAATACATTAGAAAGTTCTCTAACATCTATAATAAATTATTGTTAAATCATATTTTATAAAAAATTAATTTAGTTTCTTATAATGAAAAATACGATCCATTATAAACATTTTGACACCCATGTATTAACATTTTTTTAAAAAACATTGATTCCTTGTGTTACTTGTTTAATTTTTCATGAGAATATTGGTTTAGTAATACTAGTCCTCATAATTTAATCATAGTTACAAAATTTATATAAAGTTAATAATTATATAAATATCATAAATATTCATTATATATATATAGTCATTTAGAAAAGTTTTAGATGGAAAAATCTCTCAATTTTTTCATGGATATGGTAAGTCATCGGTACACATGAACAGAGTTTTCGTTTTTGAATTGATGGAAGAAATTAAGGGTAAATAATAAATCACCTTTATAGAATAATTATTAATTCCCAAACATAATATATATTCATTAAATCTATCCTTATTACCACCTATGTAATGAATAAATGACAAATTAACCACATTACTATGTATAGATGGTAGTCCACAAGTACCCATGAGGCATATTATCATTTACCAATATCTTATAAAGAAACAATGTAGATATTTTATTATAATTATAAAATATTTTTTTTAATAATTACCATTTATAAAAATTAAACCCATCATAATAACCAACCATGAATATGGGGATGTAAAATGAATTGTATTGCTATGTCGAGGCGGTAGTCCACATGTACACCCGAATGATAATTTCACTTCCCTTTTTAGGGGAATAAAGGTGGATAAAGGTGGCCAGATAATAATAATATCATTTTAGTATATTTAATATAATTAATTTTTTATTTCCTGGTGAATACTGTTGATTTAGTGTTTGTAGGAGAATAACTAAATTGGAAGAGGTCTAGAGCACAATTACGTCTTATTGAATAGTCCTATGTAGATACTTTTTCATCAACACATTGAATAGTCTTTTAAGAAGTATGGAACCTTTAATTTATATCTATGTACATTTAGAATATTATTTTGTATTTTTTGGTTTATCTATATGAATTATTGTAGTGTAAAAATAAGAAAGTTGTTTTGTACTCTTATATGAGGGGGAGGGGACACACATCAAATTTCATAAAAAAATAAAATGAAATAATGTCATACTCATGAAAAACTCATCCAAAAGGATTCTGTTTTGAATCTTGGATATTATGATGTTATAAATATGTTCATAAAGTATGATTTTGAAAATAATAATTGGAAAAATTACCCTTATCTGTCTTTTTATCCACCCTTAGTAAACTCATTTTAACTTTAACTATAGTGGAAAATATTTTTGGTTTTACTATTCATTTTGAGAAAAAATGAAAGTGTCCTCATTACAAAAATATGGACATGATGTTTAAAAATATGGAATCCAATTTAATAAATTAAACTCCTATAATTGTTAGAATTTAATTTAAATTAAACTAATAAAATATGATGAAATTTGGTTTTCCATGAAAATAAATTTCTTCTGTAAAATAGTTTTTTATACTAAAATATGACATAAAATTAACTCCATTAAAAATTATTAGGTTATTTAAAATATAATAAAACTAATTAAATTTTATCATCACTTTAAAAAATATTAATCTTTTTAAATTCATGAAATGAAATGTTTTTTTAAATGAAAATCTGTATTTTTACTATTTAATAAAAAGTCAAAATTTTGATGAAATTATTAAAACATCAGTCCAAGCTAATTTTTTATATTCTGACTTAAAAAGGATGATCAACTTTTCCAAATACCCTTTCTAGAATTAGGAAAAAAATTAGTTATATTATTTTATCATAAAATGAAATAAAAACCACATTGATAAAAAATATATAAATACTTTTCAACAAATTTGACACTTATTTATCAATAAAATTATTTAAACAATATCCTTTATACATAATTTTCAAAAAAATTATTAAAATTTTTTCAGAAACATTAATAGAAAGATTATAATTGAATAGTATATTATGGTTCATTCAGAATAATATTTTATTTTATAACAAGATATCAAAGAAATTATTATTTTTTATGACATGCAATGGGAATGTTAAGGGGCTCAGGGTGAGTTTTCATGGGATGGAACCATGTTATCATGACTAAGTTCCAATAGCATAGACTAACCTCTTGGGTGTTGGTATAGATAAAACCTAAAGTCTAAGTCAACCCTATGGGATGTAAGATATTATATATGTCTTTGTGATATTGAACACAGTACAAAACTGATCTAAGGAACATTGTGGATTCATTCATAAAGGAGGTATGAATGTGGGAGGTCCAGACTATTGTTCTTGTGTGACTGAGATAGTATTATGGAGATTACCCTACATGGATAGGTAAAATATAATATGAACATTGAGATATTGGGATGGGTGTTAAGTGAATATCACCTTATAGATGAGTCAGTGAACTTGTTGGATAGGATGTGTTCCCTTTTTTATTGTGGTATAAATTTACCCATCTACAAGTCTGATAGATGAAGAGACTAGATTCCTCACCATAATAAATGTAGTGGTACAAATACACTACCATGAAGAATAATATTTTTTTAGTATTGATGTTATCCCCCCTTAAGAGGTTTTGGGTTGGGTCCTTGATGTGAAACATCTCTTAATTTAGTGGGGATGGTTCATACAACAACGCCATGATTTTACTATGTGTTCTCATTAAATAAATGCTACATTTGATGACATGTTTAATAATAAACAATGTACTAAAATGAACAACGATAAATCTAATTGAGAGAAAATACAAAAATTAGAGATAAAAATAACAATATTATGTGAATCCAATATGAAACATCATTAAGAAAATTATAATATTTATAAAGTCAATAGTATCTAAAAATACCAAAAATATAAAATCACTATTCTCATGGTTTTCTATAAAGCTCATATCCCTGATTTCAACTATTGAAAATAGGAAAGGTATTATAGATATCAAAGACATTTTGGAGAAGAATTAATTATATATAATCAATGATTTTAGTGATTTATGTAATGATATTCATTTTAATGAAATTTGACTATTATATATATAGTTTCTAGAAGTATAGTTATTTTGATTTATGGTTACCCTAAATATAGTCATTTGATATATGGATATTGGGAAGTAATGTATCTAATAGGTATATTGAAATTGATTAATGTTTCTTATAAAATTGAAAATTTTATAATACAAAACTATATTAAAATTTGGAATGAAATAAAATGGTGAAATTTATCCTAAATATTTCTAAAAATATATATATTGTGATAAAAAAATTTATTATTAAGGGATTATTTAATATATATATATATATATATAATTAATATAAATATTCTACATCAAATCATTGTAATAATTTAATTTTAATATGCCAAATAATTAATTTTATGATAGTGTGATTGGGATCATTTAATGTTAAAAATGAATATTTTTCAAAGAATAAATTTTATGGAGTTAAGTATTTTAATCTTAATAAATTAAATTGATAATTTATTGATAATGAATATAATTTATTGTTCTAATTTATATACAAAAATATTAACACATATTTAATTTATAAATGTTGTCAGACACAACAAAAATAATATTATTAACTGAAAGGTACATCTTATATAATAACAGTTCTTTCATTATATATTATGATTTCAATTAAAAAATTTATTTTATTTATAAATTATAATTGATTAAATATGAATATGTATTTATAGAATGTAATAATAATTTTAGAGAATGAATTTTATTCTTAGGCATAAAAATAACTTTCCTTGGAAAAAATTATGCTATCATGGTAAATGAAAAATAATGTAAAACTAATTAACTAAGTTGTAAGTAATAAAAAACCATGATGTATTATGTGTAATTATTTTATTAGGGGATAAAAACCCATTATAATTATTTTTTACTTTTTCTAAACTTTACTTTTAAAATGAAAACCATATCTGTTAAATTATTATTATTTTCAAAAATACCACAAAAATATCCTATAAAAGGACCCCTCATTTTTAGTTCACTAACCGAAATTTGAAATTCGTTCTACCTTAAATCTCTAACCATTTAATCTCTTCCAAGTACTTCATTTATTTGTTAATGATTATTTTTGTACTATTGAGTATTAAATCATTTAATCTAAAATTACTCTGGTTGGGAAGGTGTTGATTCATATAGTGTGCATCTAAGTTCTTATCTAATATTATCAATTAAAATACTAATTACACTCTCTTTAAGATTCATTAATCCCTATAGTTATTTTATATTTAATAAATATTATTTTCAAAAAGTTATATTTATATTTTATAACTAAATTTTTATAATCATTGATTAGTATATAATGTTCTTTTTTGGGTCAGTTTAACCACCAATATGAATGATGTTATACAATCAAAATCATATTTAACCTTAATAATTATCACGAAATTAATATTTGTAATATATGATACTGAGGTGTAATATATTTCATAAAAATGATTTTTTATGGATGAAGAAAACATGAACAAAAATTATAATGTTACAAATGATTAACTATAAATTAGATGAAATACATTCATCATTGATTCAATTCTTAGGAATTATTCCCAAATATTCCATAATAAGAAAATATTACTGAATAAATAAATGTAATTAAATTATTCCACTACCATGAATAAAATGTGAAATATTGAATTTTTATCAGTGTAATTGAATTGAAATCGACATTATCTAACATTTACTAAATAATCGTAATTACTAACACATACTGATGAAAATAAACTATAAAAAATTAATTTATGTATAATGAATAATTTAAATATGAAGAGAATAAAATTTAATAGATGTGAATTATGATCTATAATAAATTAATAGGTTTTTTATGTTTAAAATGATTGAGTTGAAGGTATTTAATAGATATTGGGAGTAAAGGTAGGTGTATATTTTCCAATTTCAGAATAAAATTAATGTTGTTTTTTTCTAAGTTCATATATAGAGATATGGTTTGTTATTCTTAAATAAAAAAACATATATCTTATTATTCTATATTTTTTTTATGTTTTTTTCATACCATTTAACCACTATTTGGTTCAAAATTGAACTGAAAGGATTATTGTTAGAGGGATTTCCCTTATCACTTATTTTCAGTTAGATAACATTTTCATCAATAGTCTTATTATTTAAATTTATTTTTAAATTATTATCTACGTAAACAAATTATTTCATATAGTAAATATATATTGTTATTAATTTATTTAAATTTTTTAAGTGATGTTTTTTTTGTTTTTCGCACTACTCATTCTATTTTGATTTTGAATTTATTTATCAAATTACAAGAAGAGTATTATTATTTTATTTATTCCCCATAAATGAATTTTCTAATTTTATAACCCTTTTTATTTCTAAGTCTCCCTTTTAAATACATCATTGTTTTCCAAATGTAATTATTTTTCTCTTGGTTTTATAAAATAATTTCAATAAAAATGTATCAAAAAGAAGAGTATGTTTCTTCTTATCTTTTAACGTAATTTTATATTTCCCTTATGATGTGTTTTTCATATATGTGAGTATCCTATAAGTATTATTATACACCGTTTATAATATTTCTTAATGGAACCATCGATTTTATTTATCTAGATGACTTATGAAAATTTATTTAAACCATTATAAAACATGTTTCATCCAAATGGGTTGATCATGAAGTGATGAAATTATGATTGTATTCATGTTCTTATGGAACACGTATATATAGTTTATGATTCAATGATATGTGGGGCCATTAAATCCATAAAATAAATATTTTAATGTATCATATCTCAGGATATCATGATAGGATAGCTGTAGTTTTCCAAAGTATGTTACAAGATTTTGATGCTTAATCCAAGTCCACTATGTATTAGGAAGGTGGTTATCCTAGTTCATTACGATATATAATACTTGGATGTTAGATTTGAAATTGGATATTTTTTTCTTATGGTAGTGTTATATTATTTGGTCGTGAAATTTACCCAGGCTATAATGGAGCATATTTATTAATGTATATTTCTAAACCCTAATAGACCGCGTCTCATGTTATACTCAAATACTTACATATTCATTGATGATTTTTAATATTCATTTAATTTGTAATGATTTATTTATATTATGTTCATGAACATTTATTATGTTCTTATACCAATATACTCATATTATTCTCACTCATGATCATTATTTTTTATCTCCCATGCTTACCGTTACTCATCATTTTTTATTACCCCTTCTTATGTTTTTTAACACCCATATTTTTTTAACTTATTTCGAATAAATTAAATTTACTTGATATCCTTCGTTTTAAGGAACCCCAATTAAATCTTTATTAAAATGAAACAATGTGTTAGATTGAGTTTCATAGAACACAGAGTTTTAAAAAAACCATGATATATTATTTATATAGTTATCTAAACACATCTATTATAACCTAGCCGTTAATCATAGTGACAATAATTGTAATTAATAATTTTAAAATATTAATGATTATTTTTTTATATAATGGAATCCTATTGATAAAAAATTTATATAATTTTCGATAATGCCTTTATATGATTTGAAAATACTATATTCTCAAAAAAATATTTTTCTTTATTTTTGTAAACAATAAATACGTTATTTTTTCACACTTATAGAAAATTTATATGAAAAAATAAAATTATTTATTGAATTCATCATGTAAAAATTATTTAAGGGTGAATTTTTGGGATTCTTGTCAAAAGATTCATATTTTGAAGAATAGTTAAAACTATTTTATTTTCCTTGAAAACCTCTTTTTCCTGAAAGTTATTTGGAAAGATTAATTATATTTTAAATTTTTTTTATTGTATAATTAGTTCAAAAACAAATAACTTACTCTAGTTGATGTCACTGGTATAAGTTTCATATTGAATTTTTATATAAAAATTTGGTCAACTTTTGAACATTTTCTCATTCAAAACATATTATCTCATCGACTATATGAAATTATGTTTCTTTTATATTTTCCCACTTATGTGAATGGAAATTTTCAACATGGATTTCAAATTTTGAATCTGAATAATTTATATTATCGAATATGTTCTACTAAATTTCTTACCAAAATTAATAGTAAAATCATTAATAATTGTTTACCGTGATTAAGGTAAAAATATAACATCATAACCTTATTAACATATGGACTGTTTTTAATTTATTGTTGTCCAATTAATTAAAAATACTTGGGCACATTCTTATGCACCTCGTACAGGTTCTTGGAAGGTTATTAATTAATTTAAATAACTTTAGGCTTTTACTGAGAAATTTTTTTGTCGCGCGTAAGCACGGTGTTTGGAATTTTAACTAATTAATTAATAATTGAAAAGGGTAATAAGAGATTTAAAGAAGAATTAAATGAAAACAAGAAAGTATAAAAAGAAATTTTGAAGTAAAGTAGTAAGTCGGTTACGGGAAAAATAAAAATAACTAAAATGGGGGATTTCCATTTTTTATTATTTTTATCTTTTTCCCTTTCCATCCTTTTATTTTATTTTATTCTTTTCTTTATTTCTTTTTTTCATATCTTTTTTTTCTCTTAATTTTTTTATCATTCCTTTTTATTTCTTTTCTCTCCTTTCTTTTTTCCTCTCCACTCTCAGTCTCCCTTCCCTCACGTTGCACTCCCCCTTCCCCCTAGGTGCCACACCCCACTCACCCCCTTCGAAAGGCTGTAGATCCTTTATACGTAATCTGATCTCTTATATGTCAGGTGAACAGTAAACTATAGGGCAAGTCTAACCCTGATATAGTTTAATTGTTCGATTCCATTGAGTATTCTACGTGATGTTCGTCACAGATGTTTTTACCCTATTTTGTGGTTTTTTTAAAATCCTTTGTTTTCTTCTGTTTTAGGTCATATCAAAGCCTACTACAGATCTTAGAGTCATATAAGACTACAAGGTAGGGTTTCTACTCAATTTCCTTCCTATTTTTTCTAGTTTATAAGAAATTACCGTTGAGTCATTAGTGGGTGCCTACAGGCTTTGTGTAATTTTACCCAATTTAATTACTTTAATTGTTTTTCCTAATTGAAACAACCATAATAATCTTAAATTAATTTATTTTATTTGTTTCAATAATGTCAGACACCTCTTTTGGCATGCTGACATGGTCAGTGTATTTTTACATTAGACAGTTTTATAATTTAATTAACAGAAGGTATTGCCCATCCCTTTTTATTGTTTTTAAATTAAATAAATAGTTTTTTGAATTGTTGCAATAAGATCTGACACCCCTTTTTTTGTGCTGACATGGTCAGGGTATTTTCCATTAGCTGGGTTATAGTTTTATTAATTTCATGTGTGGGAAAACCTTTTTACTATGATTAAATTAAATAAATAGTTGCATTGAACATGAACTTGAACTATTGGATCATTAGCACTTATTTTTCTGAACTATTCATTTATTTTAAAAATTGCATTATTTTACGATGTTGATACGATATATATTTCCTTGTATGTTGTTATGCTGTAATGTTAAATTTATAAATTGTGATGTACGGGTGTATCTGGTTAGTTCTCAAGCTACTGCATTATATGTTTATTATGTCATATCTTCCGCTGTGAAAACATTAATTAAATTTAGGTCAGGGGAAGGAGGTGGGTCCCATATTAAGGGTAGTGATTAGGCCCCCAATTCCTGACTGCTTACCTCTATGTACCATGGGCGATTCCATTTTCTTAACTAGACCGAGACTTCCCCAGTCTTTCTAATACTTATGAGTGATACAAGTTCCAAAAGGGCCCATCGGGACGGATCCGTTGGCAATGTGGCCCAGCCAGCCTCGAATGACACTCAACCACTTTTTAGGAGATCAGGACATACTCAGGGTAATGCCATGCCTTGAGAGATACTTTTTCTTTCGAATGATTTACTTGTACAGGATTAGTGGTATTAGATAAATTGACGGATGTTTCGTAGTGATACCTTCGAGACCATATGAGACTCCAACTCTCAACATGAACTATAACAATGATGCACATAAGTTTAATATGATTTTTATTAGAGTCTCCTGAGAATTGACATACTTTTCTAATATATGGAAGTGCACCTGGTTGAAACTTAACTTAGTCCCCATGTTAAAGCACAAGCTTGGGGTATACATACTCCTTGTTTTACCTTGCTTCTGGGTTATATATATATGTGTGTGTGTTCATTCTTTCTGTCGACAGGTACCCTTTCAGACTACCAACTTAGGCTGAATAAGTTGATTAGTCATGGGTGTTGTTTGGAACCCAATCTGACTTATTTATTTCATTACACTTAATTTAATTATTTAAAATTGTTATGTAGTAGCAGACTGGATTTTTATTATTTCACGAAATGGAAAGGCTTAGACACTTTGGGTGTCGGCCTACTGGTATTTATCTCACACCCTTCACAGGCATCATTGAAACTCGAGTAGATTACGTGCTCATACGTATTGAAAAGGGAAAGCCATATTATTTCGATTCTTGATGGTTCATTACTACTTATGATGGAGACTGGGGTAGAGGACCAGGCCTTCATGAGGATGTATTTTCTGCTTTGTGTCTTTTCCTTTAGTTGACTTTGTGTTTGAGTTCTATTTTTCCTTCTTCCAGTTTAGACCAACATCATGGCATGGCATATTTTGTGACCTTCTGCACTTTATTATTATATATCTGTTGGATTATATATATTTCTTCTGATGCAGTTTATTTGTTCACATTCTTCCTTAATTTATTATTTTTTATTGTTTACTTCCGATGTGATATCATCTATTACCTATGAGGGAAGAGTCTCACCAGCAAACACAAAAAAGGGACCTCGCTACTAGTTGGTATCCTCTGGTGTTCAGGGAGATGGGCTTGAGGTTATATGACCCAGCGGTCCGGCCACCGTCTTAGAGGTGAGCCAGGTCGGGACGTTACAAAAAATGGGTTTGCCTTTGAGGATAAACTAAAAATATAAGTTTTTAAAATAAAATAAATATTAATCAAAACCCATTTTTATGGATAAATTTCGACATTATATCTTTTTTATTTATAATATTCTATTTGGGATCATTTTTCCATGATAAATACGTTGGTAAACCATTTTTTCCAAAAATTACTACTGTGTCACTTACCTAAATTATAAAAGGAAACCCACTATCCCTTATTCTTCACAAATGAAAGAATTTTTTTCATCCAATTAATTCTAAAATAAATTCCAAATATACATAACCTCTTACTTGAAGAATTATTTTGTACACAAACCCTACCTAGGAAGGCTTTTGTTTAAAAACAAAGGAGTCTACGAAAATGGGAGGAAACATTATTCCATGAGGGATTTTATTTAATTTCTTCCAACACCTCATTAAATAATTTTTATACCATGATGATAAAATAAAATAAATATATTAAATATAATTAGAATTTTTTTATATTAATTAATTTATTTAAAATTATTTTCACTATAGTAAAATGGTTTATGAAATCATCCTTCATGTGTATGGTGGAGTATCGTACCAAGAACAAATATCTTTCGTTTTTATCATTACCACCTCTAAAACTTGGGTATGATAAGAGATATAAAGTATTTATATAATATATATAATATTATTACACCTATTTAATCATTATATATATATCAGTTTTTTTCTTTCCATTACCTATGGGATACAGTAATGTCATTCATGTGTACGATAGACTACTGCCTCACGAAGTGATGTGATTCATTTTCAGTAATTATTTACATGGAAGATAATAAGTATATATTTGAAAATAATATATGATATATATGAAATAATTATATTATTCCTTAAATATTTATAAATATTAAAAAATATAACATTTTTTCCATTTTCACTCCCTAAAACATGATAACGTCATTCGTGCAAATGTGGACTACCACCTTCACGACGTGATGTGACTCTCTTATAATCACCACGTCACATTAATAATATTACTAAATATATTTAGTGAAATAATATGGTATTTATGATATTATTATTCATATAAAAAGATAATATATTACATACCCCTCTCCATAATGGTATTTGGAAAATAAAAACAACATTCATACGTACATACTACATACTATCTCCCTGAACGATGTATTAGATTTTATATCACTAAATTTTATGTATTAATCTAAATAAATATACATTAAATATATATGATATATTTATCATGGTTAAATATATGGATATTATGAAATACTTGTCTTTGTAAGATGAACAAATGTAACAGATAAAAACATATACAAATATCAAAACATTTATTACCCAAAAACTAATTTTGACAAAAAAATTGTTAATAAACCGATAATAATAGAACATAAGTAAATAATATAATGTATGATATATATAATTATAATTCTAAAATATATATAATAATATTATATTTATTAGACATTAGGTACAAATGAGTATGAAAGAAGTTTAGACTTACGATTTGGAATTTCATATATCTATTTTATTTCTAGGAGACCTATAAAAATTCACCACTAGTTTATTATATGTTATGTATATAAAACCCATTAAATTGGAAATATTAGGAATACCACTATTTTCATGATATTTTATTTTCATCTATTGTTTTTATTTATTTAGGATTATGACTCAAAAGATTACAAAATCTATAAGGGGTCTTTTGTCTCGGTTTTCCTTTTTTGAGAAATGTAATATATTATGAACCTATAATTTTTTATGACATGAATAAATAACTCAATTGACCTCTATTATGCTTAATTTATTTTTTTATCATTATTTATAATTTAATTTTAATTTTATTCATTTATGGGGATTATGATTCAATGATAACAAATTTGTAAGAGTTAAATGTTAAAATCTCTTCATCTATCAATATTATTTATGATTATGCTTCAAATAATTAATATTTTGATCTATATATCCATTAACACATGAATTTTATTCTCCTATTATTATTTCATGAAAATAATTGTTTTCATTTAATTTTAATCACTATATTTACTCATGAGTTCAAAATAATTTTTTTAATAAAAAATATTTTTATTTATCCTTTCAGTCGAAAACCCGTTTTTTATCCAATTTTTTTTACTAACTGTTTTTTCAAAAATATTTTTAAAAATTACTCAAATAATTTATTAATGACATTTTTATTAATGTTTCACTTCAAAAAAATAGAATAGAATCTTCATGTAATTTTATAAATAATTTATTTTTTGAATTTACCAAAATTATGAGTAGAATCTTTGTTGTAGTGTTTATAAATGGAACAATATTACCTGAGGTCAGGACCACTTCATTATTTGAATTCATATATACACGTTTTCATGGTTATGTTCAAAATAAAATTATTTTAAAATTATTTTGTTTTAAAAAAAATAATATTTTTAATAGAAATGATAATTTTATAATATAATTTTAATATGATCTTTAAATATTATTTTTAAAGAAATATATTTTGAAACTGTTTTGTGTTTTAAAAAGTGATTTTAAAATAAAGTTTATTTTCATTATGAAATGTTCCGCATGATATTTCAAAATAATTTTATATCTAAGATAATATACTTGGATGTTAACTATGATTTACAAGGAATATGATCTGAGGAAACCATTTATATTATTTATATAAAAGGATTATAGTGAGAAGATATTTATGAAACTTGTTTTACTTTTGTGGGTTATATGATGATAAAATGCATAAAAAATATTCTTTTTTTCCACCAACTATGCTTTGATAAAAAGATCATGTGATTTTGAAACCTATTTATTTATAAAATTTATGTTAGGATTAATCTTTTATGACACCCATTTAATTTTGGGGGTTTCAATTTGATAAATTTATTATGTTCTTGAGGTGAACAAATATATGACTTTAATTATATAATGTTTCATACATTATCAACAAGGATACTGGTAACATAATAAACATGGAGGCGTGGACCAATATATCCCATTAATGAAGTGGGTAATGATAAATGTCCTATGATCTCTGTGGGTACATGTGTGATTAGCCCATGCTTGAAAAGAAGGGTACATAGGTAGTTATTCCAGGCCCAAAAAAGGGTACGTGGGTGGCTAACCCAAGCCCAAAGTATGTACATGGGTATTTATCCAAAGCCTAACAAGTTATTAATTTCATGGTTGGTTGAATTGATATAATATTTTCTATGCTTATGTGTATACCAATAATATTTGTCGTAGGCCAATTTTATTCCATCATGGATCATGTTCTTTGATTTAATTATGATCCATGTCTTATAAATTTTTAATCATTATGACATGACACAATATTATGATATTCATTATGAAGGGTATGGTGTTCAAATATTATTCTCATGTTCTCATACAATTAATTTCATGTTATTCTTAGGTCTCATCCTTATTTACCCTTACTGATCATATGACATTTCCCTTTCTTTGGTTTCATATCCATAGGATATGAAAATATTTAATACATATGGTATGTATATAAATGGTTCTAGTTATTAATAACATTTTGGTATATTATATAGCTCACTTAAGTACTAGTCTTTTATGTTTCCTTGTTTCCAAAGGAACTAAACTATTATAGTCCTCATGCATGTGATTTTTAATGTGAAGATTATTAATTTAAAAATCATATAATATCAATTTTTGAAAATTATGGGATCTTGTAGTTGGTATTAGGGTTAATATTTTATTAAACAATTGAAACTAGGTTGAGAAAACATTAGATAGATCCATAGGTATATTTCTAATTATATGTATAGAGATTTCTCCAAGTATATGTTTAAGGATGATTTAGAGTATTGAAAAATTTACATGATTTTTCTTTGGGGTAGAGTAAGTAATTTACAAGAAATTACATCCTTGTCTGGATAATATAAGTGGGAGAGTCTTTCAAACAGAATTACATAATATTAATAACTGTAA
This sequence comes from Viscum album, assembly GCA_963277665.1. Lineage (NCBI taxonomy): Eukaryota > Viridiplantae > Streptophyta > Magnoliopsida > Santalales > Viscaceae > Viscum > Viscum album. The sequence continues at coordinate 110,146,395 of OY728139.1, read as the reverse complement.
AAAATAAACATTGATCTAGACTTGATCACCACCTACTTCAAACAAATTGGACTTCCCGCACACCTGGATTTATACTACCAAGGGATATGATTTAGAAATTCACAAACTATTTACAATCCATCCCGTTGTATTTAAATAGATGATGACTATGAATGACCTTGAATTAACCTAAGGACTAATATTCTAAAAATATTCTATCATTGTATAGAAATCATATAAGATATTTTACATGATTATGTGCTTTTCCATTATGATTAGTGTTTCCCAATATATTCTTTTTTGTTTTATTCAATGTCTAGAACTAGAAGAAAATGGGTTAACATTGAATGTGATGGGTAATTTTTTGATGCTAAAAAAATGGTATGTTGGAGAGAGTGGTGGATATAGTTATTATTCTATATCATTTATCACATAACATGATTTGAAATGATCTCTATAACCAACTCTCAAAATCACCCAAGAAGATATGGATAGTTTTAGCTGATATTTTGTGTAATAGTGACCATTAAGGAAATAAGATTAAGTTTTAAATATGTTGGTTATGTGGGAATATTCACTTGAGAGAATATCTTTGAGGGACGAGAATATGTTTTTAGTATATAAAAGAATGATATAATGAAAGTAATTATCGAAAAAATGAAAAGATAGGTTTACACAATGGATGAGAATATTGATCTCTCTCAAATATCATTAATTGATGAATTCTTAAAATCTAAAAAGTATGGGAATTATGAAACTAGATGTCCTAAGGGGAAATATGATAAAAATAATCAATAATATTGCACGGTTAATGGTTTTCTTGATGATGATGAAGTGACTAAGAATGACATATAAAAAGAAAGAGGTATTGAGGAATAATATGATAAATCGATGTTAAGTTATTAATAAGGAAATGTGATGACTGAAGTATTTATGTTGTGGTGTTGTAGAATTATCTAATATATAATTATTGTTCAATCTAGTTTTTTCATTAAGGATTTCAAATAGTATTTTATATAATGTGGATGAACTATAAAATTAATTTAATAGAAAAGTAATATTTTTTAGAAAACACATGATTAAGGTAAGATAACCCTTAATATGTTTCTAATGTTAATAAAATATTATTTACTCTGGATAATGAGATGATTGATATGAATAAATTAAATTGACAGTATTGATGATCATAGATCTTATTAATAATTTGGGGGAAAATTGGTTTATTTTATCATTAATGGAGCTTAAAATATTGTTGGATCTATGGAATATGTTCAATAATATATAGTTTTATTATAGGAAGAAGGAATAATTCTTGTTTTCCGTAAGGATTGATGGAGATTATAATTATTACTAAGCTTCCTAAGAGTATATGGATATGGTATTCACATATATGGAATGTGACCATTAAATGGTGCTTAATATTATTTGAAGATTAATGATAAGTTTATATTGAAAAATTCAGTGAAATTAGTCATTAAGTTTTAATTTTAAAATTTTTATATGGTTATCCATTTATTTAATGGTTCATGTTGAAACTTGCATGACGATTTAGAGATTCATGTATTACTTCAATATTTGACGATTTATGAATACAAGATAAACTATCCTATACATTTTATTATGATGATATATGAATATAGATAGAAAAAATTATCTTTTTATTAAGGGATATTGTAATTCCCTGTATCCGGATACCACTCAACTTGTGCCATGTACCTGGTTAGCCACATAGCCTCAAGTGCATCACCCATAACGCCAGAGGCTGCCGACTTGTAGTGAGGTCCGGGGGTGTGATATTGTGGAAAATATGCCCTCATTGGTGGAGTGTAACAGAATGGAATAAATTATAATATAATATCAGAAACATTAAACAACATATAAATAATGAAAATAAAGGAAGTTTGATATTTTAAGTCACTAAACAATTTTTTCCACAAAAACGATGATACAATATGTCACATGTTCTATGAAAATATCCAAAATAAGTACACTGACGTAATAAATAATATATGTCACAAAAGGACAAAAGAAACAAAATAATTAAGATATATCACAAGCCTCTATTTGATACCAAGTTCTCATACATCTAAGCCTTATATCATGTACCAGGAGAAGGGTGCTTGCCCTTATCAACACCTGCAATCATATAATCTTCTTGGTCCCAAAAGCCTGACCCAAATAGGTTGTATGACTATATCCTAGTAAAAAAACACACAAGGTCTAAGACAATATGGTAGTGAATATATAATATAGGTAGTGTAAAATAGTGGAACCAGTAAACCGGAAGGTACTCAAATGTAAGCACAATAGATATCTTAGAAGACAATTGTTCCATGTACAAGTGAATACTGAATCCAAGTTTGTTCTCTCAGTTGGAAAATACGTCATTAGTCATTAAATTTAATTATTAAATTCTATTAGATTATATAAAAGTCTCGATGTAACACCCCAAGCATCCATGGTACATGTATATTTGAATAATGTAATTGCATGAATTGTATGAAACATCGAGATTCTAACACACCGGGACCAATCAAACTAGCCATTATTAATATTAATACCCACATTTTGAAATTTTATAAATTTTATCATTCAAAATGGACTTCATTTTTGGATTTGTAATATTGAAATTAGCTCATGGTGAATTTTTGGTATTTTTCTGAAAACATTCATTTTTTGATGAGTAGTGAAAAAACACTACCTTATTGGTTAAAACAAACTTTTTATTTAAAAAAAGAAGATATTTTATTATAATTTATTTTAGGTCAAAATTGATACATAATACACATATGTGTTCAAAATAATTCATTAGAGTCATTTTATAATATTTTTAGATATATAAAATTTTGTCGAACTATATACCGTCTTTTACCCACCTCATAGGAGCATTTGAAAATTTATGTAAAACATAATTTTACCGCTTCTGTGTGTTGAATTTCCAAAATCCAAGTGACACGGGTAATGTCAGTATGAAAAATGTGGTTTTATAAGATGAAAATAATTATTGGTGAATAGTAACATTTTACTTTTATTTACCACGATTAAAAGTAAATAGGGTTAATAAGGGTAAAAATGATATCATAATTACCCTAACACATGTAATAATTCTATTTAATAAGTGTAATTCGACCAAAAACAACCTTAGAAATAAAATATGATCCTTTAGGTCCACTTGGATTAGATTAGGACATTTATTATTATTTTATTTAAAGAAGAGTTAAAAGAGTTAAAATCAAAGATTATCAACTACACCTATTTTAATATAGGGTTATAAAAAAGTTAAATTCGACTATAATTATTTTTTAGAAATATAAACAGATTTCCTACATAATTTTATTTTATTTATAATTTTTAGACATTAAATAATAAAATTTATATATGACACAATGATGATGCAGTAATTACTTTATTGTTGAAAGATTAATCTAATTGATATTATAAATATCCAAATAAAACTATTTTTTACATTTAATGAAATAAATTAATTTTACAGGTTAATATGACATTTTAGGGTTGATTAAATGATTTTTTTTCTAATTAATAATGTTGTTATCAATTTAACAAAAAAATACCAAATAGTGTCCAAATTAACAAAAAAGTGGTTTTAAAACAAATATTATATTATTAATTGATATTCTATTCATAAAAATCTAAGGTTCGGCCATTAGGCTTAAATAATATTATATATTTCATTAATGAACCACTTGAGGTTCTATTGGAAGCTTATAGTATGTTTATTAAACATATAATATAAAAATACAAAGAGACATGGTAAATGTCAAAATAATTAACTAAGAGTTAAATCTAAAAGATATGGTTAATATGATGACCTAAACCTATCTAAAATCTGTTTGTTGAGTTTTTTCAGACCCATCCCAAACTTAGACTTTAAATAATTTATTTTGGATCCATTATAAATAGAAAATTATTTTATTATAAAATAATATTTCAAGCTTTTCCTAAAGTGACCCTCACCTCTCTTTTCAAAGGGCACCTCCTCTTCTCTCAAATTCACACCTTCAAAGCCATTTGGCTCGGCCAACCCCAGTCCAAATATCCTCTCAAATATCATACCTTCATCCTAGAGTCCTTACTTTAGTCATAAATCCATCCTTTGGAGCCCTTTTGATCAAAATAAAAGGAAGAACCTAAAGAAGATGTAAATATTTTATCACCTCTTTCAAGTTCTTTTCTTCTTCCACTTCCTCTTTCTATGGTGTTTTCATTCTAAAAAAATAACTACAGTATATTCTATACACTTTTATGTTATTATAAAATTGTTATAAACAAATTCATTATTCTATCCATCCTATAAAAGACAAATTCACCATAAGTGCGTACATACGGATTACCATCTCCACGTCGTGGTGTAGTTTATTATTCAAACACTTCATCATTTTGATGGGTATAATAATGAGTATAAATGATGTAAATAATAGTTATAATTTGATAATTATTCTGTATATATTATATACCAACAAATTATATATTATTTTAATATCAAAAAAATGATATTGTTGCTCATGCATACGTACAGATTACCATCTCCACGAATGCGACGAGATTCATTCCCCATCGTAATCATTCAAGAATAATTTTCATTTAATGAATAAAACTTGTTTTTCTGAACATAATATTATTATGTATATGAATCCAATACATCCTATCTATAAAAAACATGGCTTATGTAACAAATCATGTAAAGAAAAACGAATTAGTTAATAATTGAAATGATGATTCTACTAAAACATCATTAACAAAGCAATATTAGAAGATCATATATGATATCATATTAATTTATATAGTTATTTTATAATTTAATAACAATTATTTCACCATTATACAAGAGTTTAACCAACCATCGACCAAGGAAAAGTACATGGTAAGTGTTAATTTGAAAATATCTTTATTATTAGAGGTTGTTTTTAGGTAAGTATCTACTGGGGCCACTTTATCATCCACATCCATGTTTCTTAAAAATGTTTTCCAAAACATTTTTACAATTTACTAGACTATGGGTTATTTTCATTTATATCCTTTTTTTACTTTTTATAAAATGGTTTGAAAAGAATCTTTTCGTCATTTTCCAAACAAGGTTTCTTATGACCTTTTTGACAAAATTAATGTAAGATTATTATTTTACTTATAAATAGGGTGAGGCTATTTTCTACCATTATAACATCGTCTAATATTCACTTACAATCTTAAAAGAATATTTTCAAAATTTACATTTTCTTTTATAATTATATTACTTTTAAATGATATCAAAATAGAAAGAGATATATCTCTAAAAAAGTTTTGATTTCATCAATGTCAACATTTTTTGACGGATTATAAGCTTATTTGAAGTTGATTAATTTTGATACAAAAATTCTATATTGTATTGACATTTTTGTGATATGTTTGACCATATATGTGTTATTTTTTCACCATTTATGGTTTATGGATAAATTATTGACATTTCGTATGCTAGTTTTAATTTGAATGTTTATGTTAGGTTTAAACCAATTCATACGAGGGATGCATTGGACTTAGTAAGTGAGGGGTGGAGCCCGCTGTAGCTCCTCGATACATTGGTGGGTATCATGAATCAAACTAGTGTCTTAGCACAAGCCCTTGAAAAAAATCTTATTTTTAGTCTGGGTACAAGGCCTTGGCAATGTGGTTATAAAGTCTAGCAGTATGCATTCCATCATTATGAAAGTGGCTATTGATATTGCATGTGATTATTCGACTAGTAGAAGATCCATTTCAATAAGTAAATGGCATTATTTGATTTTATCTTTTCCATATTATGCTGAATTCCTTGTTTAAAAGGATTTTGTTTTAGTCTTACATTGCCTTAAATGTTTATGCTTATTTATGAATGTTTATGCTATATTGTTATCCTTACTAAGCATCTGAGCTCACCCCTTCCTATGTTTTATTTTTCTCAGGATGAAAAAAATTATATTATGATTGATCTGCAGGGATAGTATAAGGGAAATGAGTGTGGACTATAGAGACTATGTTCTTTTATTTTTATCATTTTTTAATTTAATGTAAAACTTATGAATATAAATTGTATTTCCAGGGCTACTAAACTAATCAGTCTTTCGAGAATTGATATTTTCTGATTATGAAAATGTTATGTAACAATGCACCGAATCTGGGTAACTACGGTCGATACATTACAGTTGGTATCAGAGGAAGTTTAGTACAATCCTTGGAATCTAGATTTAGTAAAACACTGATTAGAGAACATTACCTTAAGATAGACATTAAGGATCAGTATAGAAATATTTCCTAGAATTTTGGTACTGTTGAGATTTTTTGAGTTTTCAAAGCAATACATCACTGTCTGGATACGAGTAGGTAGAGGTGGCTCTGGCATAGATGTACCAAGGGGTAAAACCAAAAAACATCGCTTTGATCAAGACTCGAATGAGAATTGGTGCACAACAATGGGCCTTGAGGCACTCTTGGTTACGACACTCCTAGAGATATGCTTAGGATAATTCCAATTTTCCACACAAACCATTATGAAGGGTTTATGAGTATATATTTCTTCAAAGAAAACATTTTTATGATTATGTATTATATCCATAAACTGTTCAATTTATGTTAAGCGTTTTATATGTTTGGAGTTATGTATTTTGATTTATAAACTAATCTAGTGTATGCCATTGTGAGAAATGGAACCTAGTGGAATAAATAGAAATAGTATCAATTCATGTAATACATGTAGGTATTTCCCTCATACTCAAGATAAATATAGTGGAGCTAGTGACACAACTATTGCTAGTCATCTTATCACCATACTCAAACAACTCACACCGGTTATGAATAAGAACCTTACCCATATGATGCACCCTGATCCAAAATGCAGAGGATCAATGTTAGACCACTTCTTGAGGAAACAAGCACAAACATTAAATGGGAGTACCAATCCATTAGTATCTAAGAAATGGATAAATTCCTTAGAGAAAATATTTCATGATTTGGGGAGTAGCGATAGGAAAAAAGATGTCATGGTAGTTTATCTTCTCACAGGAGAAGCAGATCAATGGTGGTCATTGATTCAAAACAACAAAGGAAGAAGATGAATTATCAAATATGGAATGTTGGGAGTTTAAAGATATTTTCATTGAAAAATAATTTCATTGTGACCATCGAGTGGATATGGAAAGACAATTTCTAATTCTGAGGCCAAAAGAGGATGACAGTATAGCAAAATATGAGGCTAACATTACAAGGATATCAAGGCATGCATCAGATTATATATGTAACCCAAGGAGTAAGATTGATCGATTTTTTGATGGGTTAAAACCATTTCTTCATCAAGCATTAGTCTCACTATCCTTCTCATTATATGAATATATTGTCTCATGTCCTATCAAGACAGAAAAATAATTCTCTAAGTCTTACAAGTTAAAAAAAGTAGTAGAATAAGAAATTTGTTGAACACTCTGGAAATGGAAATAAGGGGAAGAAAGAAAAGGTTGAATATCCATCCAGCAGTAAATGGGGGAAGAAACACCCCGGTACTTGCATGAAGTGAATGGGAGTCTATTACAAGTGTGGTGAAAAAGGCCACCAAGATCGTGATTGTAAGGGAAAGAAACGGGCTGTCAATGTTTAATGCTACAATTGTAGAGAATAGTGTAATTATTAAAATGAATTTCCTAAGCGCTAAGGGATCATACCATAGAAAAGGCCAAGGGAGAAAGGCCAAGCTTATGTGATCACTACTATTGAGGTTGAAGCTTTAAAAGATGTGGTGGAAAGTAAGTTAATAATTTCCACAGGTTTGGCCAATGATTTATTTGATTTTGGATCATTGAATTGTTTCATATCTTCCCAGTTCACTAATAAAAATATATATTTTCAATTTGACTTAACAAGAGAGTTTTCAGTCAAAAAACCTATTGGAAGTATCATCTGAACAATGTTTTGGGAATCAGTTCCCATCATGGCATATATGTGTTCATTATATGCTGATCTCATCATCATACCCAAGATTAAATTTGATATAATCCTTTAAATGGATTTTCTTTAGGACCATGATGTGAAAATTCATTATAAGAAGAATAAGGTTACAATATTTTATAATGATAAGGAATACCTTATCTTTAGAGAAGAAATGTCACCACCTGATTCTTATCTAGATCCACCCCCAATAGCTCTACTAAATTCAATTATTGGGGAGGATGAGAATGAAATAATTATGGGTGGGAAAATGAATGTTCGAATAGTGGACGTACCAATTGTGTAAGAATATATTGATGAGTTTCCCGAGGATTTACTTGGACATCCTCCAGAATGAGAAATTGAGTTTTCTATTGATTTAATTCCTAGTTCAAGGCCCATATCGAAGTCCCCTTATAGAATATCCATTGTGGAATTAGTGTAACTATATAAACAACTAGAGGAATTTAGAAATAAGGGATTTATTCTCCCTAGAGTTTTTCCATGGGGAGCCCCTGTCGATTTTGTTAAGAAGAAATATGGATCTATGAGGTTGTGCATTGACTACAGGAAGATCAATGCTATAAAAATAAAGAACAAGTATCCCCTACCTCACATTGATGATTTATTTGACTAAATTCATGAAACTCAATATTTTTCAATGATTGAACTTTTATTTGGATATCATCTATTGTGTGTAAAGAAAGAAGGAATTCCAAAAACAACATTTCAAACATGGTACAGGAATTATGAGTCTTCATTAATTCCTTTTGGGTGGACTAATTCACCCTCTATTTTCATGTATCTAATAAATTATTTTTTCAAATAATATCTTGATGAATTTTTAGTGGTATATATTGATGATAACATGGTATACTCAAAAGGCTAATAATATCACAAAAGTCGCTTATGCATTATCCAAAAGACTCTTAGAAGAAATAAATTATATGGGACATTTACCAGTTGTGAATTCTGGCTTCAGGAGATTTCTTTTCTTTGCCATATGGCCTCTATGGATGGAATCTATGTTTATCCTTATATGAAAAAGGCAATCCAAAAATAGCCAACACTAACGAGTATAACTGAGGTACGCAGTTTTAGTGGTTTAGCAGGTTATTATTGGCGTTTTGTCCAAAATTTTTCCAGATTGGCTAACCCATTAACGAAGCTAACACATAAAGGGGTTAAATTTGTTTCTAAAAAAGAGTGTGAAGAATGTTTTGAAAAACTAAATATAAGATTAGTCAATGCTCTTATCTTGAATCTACCATCAGGGAATGATGGGTTTGTTATTTATAGTGATGTTTCAAAGAAAGGACTTGGTTGTGTCCTTATGTAGAATGATAGATTTATAGCATATGCCTCACAACAGCTAAAAATTCAAGAGAAAAAATATCCCACTCATGATCTTGAGTTAGAAGCTGTAATCCTTTATTTGAAGATATGGAGACACTATCTCTATGGTAAAAAAATGTGAGATTTATACTGGTAACAAGTTTTTGAAGTATATTTTCTCACAAAATGAAATCAACATGAGGAAAAGGATATGGATTGAACTAATCAAAGATTAAGATTGCACAATACACTACCTCCCGGGGAAGGAAAATAAGGTAGCCGATTCTTTGAGCAGAAATGATCATGGAGTTTTGAACAAGATGAGTGTTGAAAAGGATCACATTTTCATGGATCTAGTAAAGATGGATATGTGAATAACCATGGAAGGTGAAACATCAATACTTTTTCAAATGGTTGCAAAACCATCTTTACTAGAAAGGATAAAAAGTTCTCAGACTGATGATGAAGAATTTCAAAGGAAAATTAAAGATGTGAACGATGGGATATTGATTGACTTTGTATAAAAAATGGAATTTTGAAATTTGGGAAGAGACGTTGTGTTCTTGATATACCTGATCTAAAAATGAAATTGTTGGATTATGTTCATAGATCCAATTTCTCTATACATTCTAGTAGCACAAAGATGTAAAGGGATTTGAAAGAACATTTTTGGTGGCACAACATGAAGAGAGACTTTTAAGATATAGTGTCAAAATGTATGGTTTGTCAACAAGTGAAATGAGGAAGGAAACAACCCAAAGGAGTCATGAAACCTCTTCCCATCCTTGAGTGGAAATGGGATAATATTAAAATGTACATTTTCATGGGACTACCAATGACTCCTAGAAGGAATGATGCAATATGGGTCATTGTTGATCATCTTACCATGTTAGCACATTTTCTTTTTATAAGAGAATATTTACTACCTGAACATTTAGTAAGAATATATATTAATGAAGTTGTAATACTTCATGGATTACCCCAATAGATTGTTTCTTATCATTATCCCCATTTTACATCAAGATTCAGGAAATGTCTTCAGAACGACCTGGATACTGAACTTCGTTTGAGCACTGCCTACCAATCTCAAACTGGTGGACAATCAGAACAGACTATACAAACCATAGAATTCATGTTGAGATCTTTCTCACATGACTTTCAAGTTATGTGGGATCAATATATACCTTTGGTAGAATTTTCCTATAACAATAGATTCCATTCAAGTATTCATATGGAACCATATGAAGTGTTATATGGAAATAGATGTCGCGCACTAACTTGTGGGGATGATATTGGCGAAACAAAACTCTTAGACCCAGAACATGTTGAGGAAACAATGGAATAGGTTAAGGTCATCAAAATCCATATCAAAGTAGCCCAAAGTAGGAAAAATACCTATGCCGCTAACTGAAGGAATGATTTGGAATTTCAAATAGGAGACAATGTTTTCTTAAAGGTATCTCCATGGAAGGGTGTTATCTGTTTTGGTAAGAAGGGTAAATTGAGTCCCAGGTACATCAGACCTTTTGAAATTCTAGAACAAATTTGAGTTGTATCTTATCAATTGGAAATGCCTCTAAGTCTCTCCAAAGTTCAAGATGTGTTCTACATATCACCGTTGAGAAAATACATGCCTGACCTAATTCATGTACTCACCTATGAGGAAATTTAACTGGAACCTGATCTGTCTTATTGTGAAGTGCCTATCAAAATTCTTGATACAAGAGAACAAGTGTTGTGAAACCGGACGACGCATCTGGTAAATGTTATGTAGAGAAACCATAAGATGGAAGAGGCAACATGGGAACCAGAGGAACTTATGATGAAGAACCACTCAAATCATTTTGTGTGGTACCATTATTGAAATTTCATGGATGAAATTATTTGAAGGAGGTGTGAATGTAACACCCTATGCTTCCATAGTATGTTTTCCTTTGAATAATGTAAATACTTGCATTGTACGCTACTTCAAGATTCTAACACACCATGACCAATCAGATTAGCTGTTATGAATAATAATACACACTTTTTGAAATTTTATAAATTTTATCTTTCAAAATGGACTTCATTATTGGATATGGAATATCGAAATATCTTAAGGTGAATTTTTGGTATTTTTCTGAAAACATTCAATTTTTTAGGAATAGTGAAAAAACACTACATTATTGGTTAAAACCGACTTTATATTTAAATAATTTGTTATTTTATTTCAATATATTTTAGGTCAAAATAGACACATAATACATATATATGTTCAACATAATTCATTGGAATCATTTTATAAAAAGTTCAGATATATAAAAGTTTATTGAACTATTTACCGTCTTTTACCCACCTCCATGGAACATTTGAAAATTTGTATAAAACACAATACTACCACTTATATGAGTTGAATTTTAAAAATATGAGATATGTGGTGAATATGAGTAAGTAAAATGTAGTTCAATAAGATGAAAATAATTTTTAGTGAATTGTAACTTTTTACTTTTATTTACCACGGTTAAAAGTAAATAGGGAAATTAAGGGTAAAAATGATATCATAATTACCCTAACACATTTCCTAATTATATTGGATAACTGTAATTTGACTGAAAACAACCTTAGGAATATCATATTATCCTCTAGGTCCACATGGATTATATTGAGACATTTATTATTATTTTATTTTAAGAGTTAAAATAGTTAAAATAAAATTTTAATAACTAAACCATTTTTACTATAGGGTTATACATAAGATAAATTAGAATATAAATATTCTTTATAAACCTAAATAGGATTCCTATATAATGTTATTTTATTTATAATTTTTAGATATTAAATAATTAAATTTATTTATGACACAATGATGATGTAGTAATTACCTTTTAATGAAAGGCTAAAATAATTGATATTATAAATATACAAATAAATTTAATGTGAGACTTTTAATAAATTAAATTAATTTTATAGGTTACTATTACATGTTAGGGTTTGTTAAATGAATTTTATTCTAAGTAATAATGCTATTATGAATTTAACAAAATCAAAATACCAAATAGTGTCAAAATTTACAAAAAAAAGTTTTTAAAACAAATATTATATTATTAATTGATATTATATTCCTAAAAATAAAAGGTTCAGCCAAATGGATTAAATAATATTATATAATTCATTAATGGACCACTTGATTTTATCTTATAAATTATGGTAATTTTATTAACCATATAATATTAAAATACAAAGAGACATGGTAAATATCAAACTATTTAACTAGGAGTTAAATCTAAAAGATAAGGTTAATATGAAGACCTAAACCTGTCTTAATCCTATTGTTTAAGATATTTTCGACCCATACCCACCTTATCATTTAAATAATTCATTTTTGAGACATTATAAACCGAAAAGGATTATATTATAAAATAATATTTCATGTTTTTCCTAAAATGACCCGCACCTCTCTTATAAAAGGGAACCCCCCCTTCTCTCAAATTCACACATTCAGAGCCATTTCTCAAGGAAACAACCTGCACAAATATCATATAAATTGTACTGAATTCATTTTAAAGTCCTTAATTTAGTTATAAAACAAACCTAAAAAGCCCTTTTGATCAAATCAAATGGAAGAACTCAAAGAAGAGGTAAATATTTCATCAACTCTTTCAAGTTCTTTTCTTATTCCACATCCTCTTTCTTTGTTGTTTCCATTCAAAAATAATAAATCCAATAGATTCTATATAATGTAATTTTATTATGAAAATTTTACAACCATATTCGATATTCTATGCGTCCTATTAATTACAAGGTCACCATACGTGTGTACGTACAAATTACCGTCTCCACGTCGTGGTGTAGTTTGTTATTCAAAAACTTAATCATTTGGATGTGTATAATAATGTGTATAAATGATGTAAATAATAAATATAACGTAATGATGATTCTTTATATATGATATAAATTCCAATTATATATGATTTTAATATCAAAATAATGATATTGTCGCTCGTGCGTACGTACGGATTACCGTCTCCACAAATGTGATGAGATTCATTCCCCATCAAAATAATTCAAGAATAATTTTAATTATATGATTAATAATAATGTTTATGAACATAATATCATTATTTATATGAATCAAATACATCATATCCATAACAAACATGGCTCACATAACCAATAATATAAAAGAAAACAAATTATTTAACACCTGAAATGATGATACAACTAAAATATCATTAACAAAGCAATATTAGAAGATCATATATGATATAATATTAATGTATATGGTTCTTTTAAAATTTAATAACAATAATTTCACCATTATACAAAATTTTAACCTACCCTCGACCAAGGAAACATACAAGGTAAGGTTTAATTTCACAATCTCTTTATTATCTGAGGTTGTTTTTACATAAGTATCTACTAAGACCTATTTTTCATCCACATCCATGTTTCTTAAAAATGTATTTCAAAAAAATTACTATTTAATTGAATATGGGTTAATTTCATTTATGCCCCTCTTTTTACTTTTTACAAAAAAAAATTAAATGAAGCTTTCTGTCATTTTCCAAACAGGGTACCTTAAGACCTTTTCGACAAAATTATGGTAAGAATGTTTTTTTACTTATACGGCGAGTGCAACTATTTTACACCATTATAACATCATCAAAGCTTCCCTTACAAGCTTATAAGAATAATTTCAAAATAAATGTTCTCTTTTATAAATATATGACTTTTAAATATTTCAAAATGTAAAGAGATATTTCTCAAAAAATGTTTTGATTTCATCTATGGCAACATCCTTTGATGGATTTTAAGCTTATTTGAAGCTGATTTATTATGATACAAAAATTCCATATTGTATTGAAGGTTTGGTAATATTTTTTATTGTGGATGTGTTATTATTACACCATTCATGGTTTATGGATAAATTATTTACATTTCCTATGATAGTTTTAATACAAATGTTTTTGTTATGTTTAAACCTTCTCATGTGAGGAATGAATTGGACTTAGTAAGTGACGGGTGGAGCCCGCTATAGCTCCTCGATGCATTGGTAGGTCCCATGAGACAAAGTAGAGTATTGGAACAAGGCTTTAGAAAAAATATTATTTGTAGTCTTTTCACAAGGCCTTTACTATCTGGTTATGATGTCTAACATTATATATTCCATCATTATGAAAGTGGTTATTGATATTGCATTTGATTATTCGACTAGTAGAATATCCATGTGAATAAGTAAATGGAATTATTTGATTTAATATTTTCCATATTATGCTGATGTTCAAGTTTATATTCTATTGTTTTAGACTTACATTGCCTTGAATGTTTATGCTTATTTATGAAATTTTCCGCTATATTGTTATCCTTACGGAGCATATGAGATCACCCCTTTCTATGTTTTATTTTTCCCAGGATGCGAAAAAGTATATTATGACTGACCTGTAGGGATATTATAAGGGATATGAGTGTGGCCTATGGAGACTATGTAGTTTTAGTTTTTCAATTTTTAAAGTAATTTAAAACTATTGATTGTATCTAGTATTTCCAAAGTTACTAAACTAATCGGTCTTTAGAGACTTGGTCTTATGGGATCATTCCAATGTTATTTAATAATGCGCAGAGTCTATGTAACTAGGTTCCAGGAGTTAAACTCATGTTACGACCTAGTATCAAAGACCCCCTGTATAATTAATAGTCAACACGTGACATAAACATAATTTAATCATTTTATAATAGAGCTTAACCTTGGTATCCCTTAATGGATCCTAGGTCCGATCAACATTTTATATAATCCTCAATGAGCCCAACCAACCTATCATGGCTCAATCACGACCCTTACATAATTACCTCTGGATCACATTCATGGCCTTTTAACCGAAACCCCCTTTCACTAAAGGTGTACATAAGGTGAACTTAGTTCCACGAGTTTGACCTAGCCTTTTTAATTGAGACTATGGCTCGCCCATTCCTAGTTAACCCTATGTAATCATTTTGTACAATAAAACACTTGTAAATTAAACTATTCCATGGATTTAATATATTAACTCATGTGGGAACATATAATATAACAAGAAACACATGTAAATTAAACTATTACATGGTTTTACATTATTAAGTCACGTGGGAACAATTCATATAAAATGTAACCCATGGGAATTTAAAAATCACATGGATTTAATCATAAATTACTCACATGGGTAAAATTTACATAACAATCCTATTATGTAATCTAAACCATGAAAAGCAGTTAGTATAAAGTAACTCACGTGGGTAGTTTCACAGTTGGATCAAAACATTCAAAACATGCTTAAACATGCATAGGAATAACATGAAAAAAGGGGTAATCACTAATACCAAACCCTTAATTAATTAAAAAAAAATTTATCACAATTGAAATTCCATTATAAATTAAATTCATACATGACATCCCAGTAAGGTAAATAAGGCATGACTCATAGGCAACCTTGGATAAATGACCATAAACGGTCATCCCAAGGGATACACACCCATGGGGTGGCCCTTAATCAAGATAAACAACCTAATTCATAATTTAAAATACAAATTCAATTACCTAAACACCAATAAGAAATTATAAGGGTAAATTATATATCAAGAGGCACCCCAAAAATGTTTGTGCGGTACTCTAACAAATATAAACATCATGAGAATTAAATAAAGGCACAAGACCACCTACCTCTTACTCGTACGACTCTCCTCATCTAGCATCATCATATAATTTAGCCTAGATCTAGGTACATTTACAAAAAGAGATATAACATTTGACCTTTGATAACTAGGTTGAGAGAAAAAAACTATAAGAAAGTCTCAAGAGGAATCAAGCACTCAGTAAGTGGATTCCAACATAACTGATGGTGATCGAAACAGAGTTCAGATGAAGATTCAAGAGGCAATACGACCTCTTGGAATGGTAGTTCATTTAATGGGATGAGCCATATGTCTTTCTGATGAAGCATGAGGCCCTTTCCCGATTTAGAAAAAGTGCACAATATATACTGGAAACCACAAGACGTGTTCGTACAATTTATGAAAAGACCATTACATGGTCGTGTATTGGGATTATTTGGTGTGTATCCCGCCATACATGATGTGTAGATACGATTACATGGTTTGTAGGCCCCAGTCACATCATGTAATAAGCCTATAGCTACCCCTTGACCTAATTTCCCATATTTTCATAAGTATAGACTAAAAAGGAAATATTATTACCTCAAAGAAATTACTGGGTTCATAAAAACTCCCCCTCCGCCCTATATAAATCCATCCATAAATTTACCTTCCAAGGTTTATGATGAAATACCTGAGAACAACTTCAACCAATGTGATCATATGTCAGCCTCCCTCTCCCAAGTCTTTTCTAGTACTCCGTTGTGCTGCCTTAGAAACCGTACTAATGGAATAGACCATCAATAGAGAACCTTTGTGATACAAACCACAACTCAAAAAGGATTCTCCACAAATGACACATATACTTGGAACTCAACCCCCTTGAGATGAACAATGGGAGATGGGTCTTAAAAGTTTTTTCGCAACTTAGAAGCATGGAAGACATCCTTTTTAGCATTATGCCTCTGAAGTAACTTCAACCAATAGAAAATATACCCAACTCTTTCCAAAATACTGAACTATCTAATGTATCTCGTTTAAAGATTACCATATATCATGATCCTTTTATGTCCCAACCTTGGTGAAATACTTAGGAAAAATTGGTCCTCGACCCCGAACTCTAGAGGTCATCTGTTGAGATAAACATAATATTTTGTATCAGACTACACATTAGCCACCTGCTTTCAAATCACCTAAACAGGTTCAGTGGTCTCCTGGACAAGATGAGGTCCCAGTATAGCCACCTCTATTTCCTCCTTCAAACACATTGGTGATCAGCATAGACCAATGTAAAAATCCTCATATGGAACCATATGAAAAGTATCATGAATTTTGTCATTATAAGTAAACTCAACCAAAGTTATGTGTCTCTCCCAATATCCATTAAATTCAAGACACATGCCCGAAGACATTACTCCAATGCCTGAATAGTATGCTCTGGAGGGCTACCCATCCAGAAATGGAAAGATGTGCTCAGAAGCACCGATGTATCCAATGCACTTTGTCACCCTTTCTATAAATGAGAAGTAAACTGGGAATTTGTATTGGGAATGATAGAATACAAAATCTTGTACATTTATACAATATCATTGATGTACACCCTTCCAAGCTCATCAGCATTGATGGTTACCTTGATTAGTAGGAAGAATGTAACCTTTGTGAGTTTTTTAAGAACAATGCAAATGACAACATTACCACTACACCTCCTCTATTAGAAAAAAAGCCACCAAGAACACCATTTGATAAATCTAGTGACGCTTCTTGCATGATTTTAATTTAACTATGAAAACCAGAACATAACTAGGGTCATTATAGAGGCCTCACAGTAGTGAACTATCAAACCCTGACTTAACTCATCAAAAATATTCATATAATATTCCCTCAAATGGAATTATGGAATTTTACACCCACCAACCATAAACTTGAAGAGTGTTTAAATTGGTCTAATGGAACCAAACATGACGAACCAGAAGGACAACGTGTCAAACCGTCAAAGGATGACTTATCTAAAAAATGACCAGCTTAGATGGCTGATGTATTGCAATAGAAACATTCCGACTGCCAATGTAACATCCAACCACAATTATCCCACCCACTGAAGCTCATACATGTCTCCCGATGATGCTTCATTATCAAGCTATTCCTTAATCAATAAAAGTTCATTCCACGACATGAGTAAAAGTGTAATTCCGTATCTACCCCACTAGGATCATTACCTATTTTTAAGAATCACATATGAGCCCCAAAATATGTTTGTGATGTCATCATATTCACCAACCCAATGTCTAAGGAACTCACCAAGGTGGTTCATACACCCCATTACAATTGAGGCTTTGGTAAAAAGATGAAATTCCACAAAACAAAACTGATTGAACCCAGAGTGGAATCCACCTGGTGGTCATGTAAAAGAAAGCAGCAGGCATCCAGAGTCCATACAAGGAATTCCTACATCGAAACCCAAGTATCACTTAGGATTAACCAAGCCTCAAAAAACCACACACCCAACACACAACACATGAGGAGATCACAAACTAACCCAATGGAATTCAACTATAGTGCGACAAAAAACCGATGCTCTCTAAACACATCCAAGATGATTCCATAATAGTGGACATTAACATCCTTTAAGAAGGGGAACACTAATAGGATTTCATGGATATCTAGAAAATGATATTCGAAACATTACTATTAAAACTCCTGGAAGAAGATCATCATCACTTGTCGATGCATCATA
The DNA here is from genome assembly GCA_963277665.1 of Viscum album. Lineage (NCBI taxonomy): Eukaryota > Viridiplantae > Streptophyta > Magnoliopsida > Santalales > Viscaceae > Viscum > Viscum album. The sequence continues at coordinate 110,127,797 of OY728139.1, read as the reverse complement.
ATTTAACTAAGGAAAATGCCTTTTTTCCAAGGCATTTCTATAAAATCTCATGCCTAATTACCGAGGTCAACTCATGATCATTGGTTCCTCACAAGGATTTCACACACAACCAAATTTGTAAATATTGTTCTTCTGAGCAAGCAATAACATAAATCATGACTCACAAGTCTCAAAGGAATTCCAGTAGAAATGAACTTCTCTTAATGGTCTATTATAGTGATCCTTACAACATAAAGAACACAATTAAACAAAACTGATGTGATGATCCCCATATAAGAGTTTTGTTGGAGCCAGAATATTGCCCGAAAAAGAATCCCCGAACGCTGCCTCACGAAGCTCCGACGTGAAGCACCCCCGAGCATCGCGGCCGCCGCGAAGTGCAGGAGGCGGTAATGCTCCGCGAACGCCCTGACGTTCGCGAGCCCGCCGTGAAGCCCAGGAGGCGGTAACGCTCCACGAACACCCTGACGTTCCAGAGCCCACCGCGAAGCGCAGGAGGCGGTAATGCTTCGCGACCGCCTTGACCTTCGTGAGCCCACCATGAAGCGCATGAGGCGGTAACGCTCCGCGAACGCCCTGACATTCGCGAGCCAACCTCGAAGGACCCGCCGCCCCTTCGCGTCGTGTGAGTTCTGCTTCACGGTGCCCCTTGCCTATAAATACTGGGTTCCCCCTGAGTCCAAGAGGACGGACGATCGGACCTTTTGGATTCTCAGATCATGAATCGCAAAGCACCCTTCGCCCCCGGGAATCATGAGCTCTGCGATGTACTTGTTCTTCACGAGATGCCTTCGCCTTGTCTCTTCTTGAGACCCTCTTCCAAGAGGGATGCTCTTCACGAAGCCTAAGGGTGTTCACGATGGAAGGGGAATACCAAGGGAACCCGGGCAGCCGCGGAGTGTTCATGCTTCGCGAAACACCCATCCTGTACTAGTGATCCACATGACAAGGCTGGGTCGCTGTACATCGCGAAGCACACTGCTTCACAGCACCTTGCTTTGTGAGGCACCTCTGCTTCGCGAGGCAGTGCTCTGCGAATACTATTCCACTTCGCGAAGCACCTCCCATACACACCCTTTCCCCATGCTAAGGCCAAGGCACTCCCCTTCGCGAAGAATACTCCTTTTCTTGACAATTCCTCTTCCTGTGCGACCCTCCATGTCTGCACGATGTGATTTCAAAGTCCCATGGAAAACACCACCCGTAGCGATTCTTCACCTAATTCTTCTTCGCATAGCCATGCTAACGTGGAACCCCCAATTGTTCACCCCACGCCATGGATTTGTTGATACCTTCCCTTCCCCAAGGGGCAGAGGGTACCGGTTATGTAAGTTCTAGGGGTGCGGATCAAGCCCACCTCATCCGAGATGCAGGAAGTTAAACTGCCAAGCACCTCGTCCTCAACACATGACGTTAAACTATGATCACACCCCGTGCCTCGCATGCAGGGTCCCCGCATCTCAGACATTCTTTACACTCCTCGTCTCCACGGGAATGGATTCTTCCTCACATGGAATGAGATCCTCCTTGTTGGAGTGGCGTTTGTCCACGGGGGAAGGGCTACCTCAAAGCATAAGCCCCTTGCCTCCCTTGTGTGAGGTTTCACTCATGCACCTCTATACTTCCCCACTACCAAGGCTAGTGAAGACCCTTTCCCACTATGCTTTGTTTCACTTCAGCACTCCATCCTGGATTAAGTCCTAGAACCATGGCTCGCCCAACGCATATTCCCCTCTGCGTGTCTCACGGAAGCACCCTTCTTGACGTGATTGTCAGGTCTCTACTGCCTCTTGTTTCTCAAACCGAGCACGACTCATGTGGTCTTAGAGTAAGCATTAGCCATGACAACAACCCATCCAGCATGACATTAAACTGTATGCCCCCGTCCGACATGATGTTAAACTGCACATCCATATGAACTATGAGGTCTTTGATCCATGCCAAGGCATGGTACGTAGGAAGCCTCCAAGAGGTTCAATCCCATCACTCGTCATTTCATTCACGTCAGGTTCCACCCTCATCCAACATGACGTTAAACTGCTATTCCTGTCTGAAGGCAAGCCGTTGTGACCAACCCAAACTATGAGGACTTTGATCTGTGTCAAGGCACGGTACGTAGGAAGCCTCCCTGAAGTTCAAGCCCACCACCCATCAGACCAAAGTCCATTATTCACATCGGTTCGCTGACGCCCACCACCAGTGGACCCTCGGGTTCACCTTCACGTCGGTTCACCGATGAAGCCCCTTTGAACTACGAGGTCTTTGATCCATGTCAAGGCGTGGTATGTAGGAAGCCTCCCAGAGGTTCAATCCCACCATCTTTTGGTCACCTCGTCCTCATTCACGTTAGTTCACCAACACCTAGGCAGCCTAGTGTGTAAGCCCCACACCATCTAGACCAAGGTCCTCACTCGCGTTGGTTCGCCGACACACCATTATGAACTACGATGTCTTTGATCCATGTCAAGGCATGGTACGTACGAAGCCTTCATGAGGATCAAGACCATCGCCACCTGGACCCCAGGTCCTTCTTCACGTCGGCCTTCTGGCATCCAATCGGAACTATGAGGTCTTTGATCTATGTCAAGACGTGGTACGTAGGAAGCCTCTATAAGGTTCAATCCCATCACCTGGTCGTTCCGACCATATTCACATCGGTTCACTGACGACACCCATCGGGCCAGGGTCCACCTTCACGTCGGTTCACTGGAACCCTCCCAAACTACGCGGACATTGATTCCTTACCACGATGATACGTAGGAGGTCTCTTCGAGGCTCAAGCCCAATCCCACTGTCGCCCTTATGATAGTCCCATATCAGTCCCCTGCCGCTTCATCCATCCATCCATCATCCACCCTGATTCTCACCTGGACCGCCATGTCCTGGGGAAATCAGGCCATTCCGCTCCTCTTTACAACACTCAAGAATCCACCCAAGGGTTGGCCTCGATGTCAGCATCCCTCTAAGTGAAATTAATCAATCTGATCCACTCCATCTAGTGTTTTGATCAGGCCGATTGGTCTTCCCTAGACGTTAAACTCGCGACCTACCTCATGATAAACATGAGATTCCTGAGGAAAACCTCAGATGGCATGCCTTTGGCGTAACCATCTCCGATGGACGTTTAACCTGCGGCATACCCTGTGTCAAACATGGGAAGCTGAGGAGAACCTCAGATATATTCCTAGGGTGTATGATTCCCCGCGCTCGATGTGGGATGCCTCGGGCTTCCACGCCCTCGAGAATCCCCAAGAAAAGGGACAAAAGATAGACACGCCAGTTCCCCAACATTCATACATGCTACTGATGCCTCGACATGACTACTCCCCCAACTGAAGGTTACTGCCCTGACTGGACCCTTTGGAATGTCTTGACAGACGCAATGTATTTAACCGGCGCCCATGAAAACATGGAATTGGGAAGAGTTTCACAAACAACGTATTAAATATATGAGGGATACCCAGACTAGGTGACGAGTTCTGAGGAGGAATCCACAGAAGGAAGAACCAACATCCCATCATCCCAGTTTCGAGCAAGGAGCAGACATCCCTGAATAAGGAGCAGATGTCGTCCGCCGTTGGAAAGCGGGAATGCGGGGCAATAGCAGCGCATCCCCCACAGACGGATGTGCACACCCCAGTGTACAAGCGTCAGAAACAGAAATGGTGAACCCGACGTGAAATTATTCTCCTCAATGTAGAGATTAGTAGAGTTCGAGACACTGGTAGATTACCGTGTCACCGGATCCAGATATCTGGCACTTGGTCCCGCCAAGAAAATGGTGGGCCTGTCGTGAAACTCACAGGAAGTTGAGGCAGGAGAATGAGGGGCATTACATTCTGTAACGTGTTGGCGTGGATTCCTCTTACCGATGCGGAGAATGGAATGATGTTGGGGAACTGGTTTTCAATCCTTTTCCTCACAGTGTTGATGAGTTGATCTCTCCATTTCCTAGGAAGCAAGTTGCTGCTATGGGGACACGATCACCGCCCGCTCGCCTGCATAGGGGTGGGGGAAATACTGGGACATCCGCTCCATGTGGCTCCACTGCCGTCGCAACGACCTCCACATCTGTGAATACGGGACACCCATGTCCCCTCTCTCCATCAGAGATCATCCAGCGAAGGGTGATCAACAACATTATATGCTGGTAAAAATAGGAAGGGGTCATCCCAACTTGGGATATGGAATGCCTCGACCTGGAGGCATCTAGGCCTCGCCGTCAACGCTTCCCTCAAAGGCCGCGCAGGGAGCCCCTGCTCCCCACCCCAACATTTAGTCGTTTTGGGAGCCTGTCCCCGGAACGCCTCGACGACTTCTCGCCTTACGCTGACGAGTCGGGTGATGTCCGACTCGGCCTGCTCGAGGTCGCAATCCAGGGGCTCCAGGCAAGGGCTCCCACTCGGATGCGTCAGAACCGCTGACTGGCTTCACCAGAAGAGCGGGTAGGGTATGCCCCTGCACCACCTGCGCCAGCTCGTCTCTCCCGGCGTCAGCGTCGGGGCCGAGCTGAGGACGCTCCTCAAGGGGCATTGACGTCAACAGCTACTGTGGCCCGTTCCACCGCCGACGTGCATCATGGAGTCCCTGCACACAGTGAGCAGGGTCACTCCTTCATCCGACCAGGACCGAGGCTCCGACCGCCTCATGGGTTGGTCGGGTTGGCTCTCGGCGTTGTAGGCCTGACTGGCGATCACCCCGAACCAATTAGCAGTGATGTCACCCCGTATAGAGGGCCTCCCCGTATCACTATTCCACATATCATGGTCCTTCCTCACACCAAATCTCGTCATGGAGGTATGCCTCGTGTTACCCCCATCTCGAAGGAAGACCTACCCCGCGGCAGTGACGCGAAGTGCAGAAACCTCTCCCGCGCCCACCATACAGGGTATGGAGTCCCTCCTCCTACCCCCAACCATCGATGTGAAGGCACTGCCCATCTGGTCCCTCTCCAACGTGGGGGTCCTCCCTATGTCCTTTCTGCAACTGGCGAAGGTCCTCCTCGCCCCGGCAACTCGAGGAGTAAAGGTCAGCCTTGCTCCGCCCACATCAAGCATGGAGGTCCTCCCCGTGCTCCTGCCGGTTCCAACAGAGATTCCTCCCACATGGGTGCTGTCCATGGAGGTCCTCCCCATATACACTTCGACATCTGCCTTGGTTCCCCTCGCACCCCAGCTATCTCAAGCGGGAATCCTCCCCACCATGGCGCCGGCGCTGCTCCAAGGCTACATGTCAAGGATCAACCTTGTCCTGAAGAGCCACCCAGGGGTAGGAGAGCAGGTCGTCACCGCCACAAGAAGAGTCCTAGGAAGGCCCGGGTTGAGATCAAACCAGCAGGTTTCTCGGATTCTGAAGCGGAATGCGATTCAGCGATGGAGCCTTCTCCCCGCTCCGCCGTGTCAAGGACTGGGGCAGGAACCAGGCGCGTCAGCCTCATCCTCCCAGAATGCAAGGTCCAGCAGATTCCCGCATCCCTCCGTAGATAAATCCAGGAGGAAGAAATTGTGGAAATTTCATAGGTCCCGACCGCTCAATCACCACCGTCGTCACTAGAAGCGCCCTCTACCTCTACCAGAGATCACAAAGAGCTATTTTGGGGACCAACGGCGGTAGAGCAATGAAATGACCTATCGCCGACAACCACAGCTCTAGCGCTATAAGTTTTGGCTATCAGACCATCGTATCATGATATCGTGGTAAGGTCACCTCATTCTTCAGAGGATGGCCCGGAATTCGGTATCCAGTCAGCTCGTTCACCATATTCTTCGCCGCCAAGTTTACTGTCCCAGCGGTCCGCCTCAGTACTGCTGCCGGTCCCTCAGCCGCCTCTGGTTGACGAGTGGGGCAATACAAGGCCAGCCTCCAAGTCCGAACCCAGAATCTTCAGGAGCATCCTCGCAGCGGATCACTTCCCAGAGAAGTTCTGGCCGACGGTAGTGCCAAACTTTTGCGCACCAGAGTCCGTTACCCCGGAAAAAGTGGGGTGCTTCTACCGAACCCTATGGGCGACACACTTCTTCCTCCGTTACGAGCAGGTGATGTACCCCAGGAGTCGAGAGCACTTTGAAGAAATCGGTGAGCAAAGCCGCCTGATCGATTTGGCAGTACTCCCTATGGCCCAACACCCTGGGTCACCAGGCCGTCAGAGCACCCTTCAATGGAAATGCGTTTAGAGTTTCAAAGTACTCTGCAGAGTCATTAAGGAAGCTACCCCCATGTGAAAGTCCGTGGCTGGGGACATTATGCGGCTATCCTCTTCAGCCCTATCTAATGACAGCCCGATTCAGTATGCGACATTGAGGACATGCCCTCGTCAGGGGTTGTGGTCCACATGGCTGAAATGGTGGACAAGGAAGACGAGCTTGAATTTCTTGATGGAGACTTCCCTCCTAGGGGGTACCACCACTGCTGGACCCATCAGGGAGGGTTACCCGTCAGCAGAGGAACCTTCTATGCCTCCATGTATCCACCGAGTCGCTGGTACTCAGTTGAAATGTTGGTAAGGGCAAGGAGCACATTGGAACAGTCAAGCACTCCAACCCATCCTCCTTTGCACAGAAGACAGACGAAGATTCCGAGAAGTTCGCGTTACTCCAGCTGCTTGCTGAGCAGAATAGGCTGGTTGACGAACTCCTGGCCGAGCGCGCAGCAGAGCGGCGACCTGACTATGGTAATCCCAATCTGGGGCAACAAGGGCATGAACAATTTCCGCCTGGTGAGATGCCTTCGGGCAACCCTGATCATGCTACTTCCGCATATAGGGCAGAATCCGGAACTCACGACAAGAGGGCACGATACATCTTGCCAAACCCTCTTGAACAATGGGGCAATCTGAGGAATCCAGCCCGGGTTCCCCCAACCGCCCCACAGGCCGTTCCGCCAGTCACTCCACGAGTTTCTGAAGCCATCTACCATGTAGAAGAACCCTACAATGCACTTGTGGTTAGGGATCCCCATCAATACAGGGACCCCCACCCGGATGACCTTATAGCGGCACTCATCGCCCGCCTCGAAGCATTGGAAACACGGCAGGTGGTAGTCCCCCCGGATGGAAAACCATATCCCGCATGGGTGGATGACATTCCCTCACCCCCAAGTTTTGGAAACCCCACTTTCTCTCCCTTCAACGGGACAGGGGACCCGCCGCAGCACTTGACCCATTTTTCTTCTAGGTGTGACCCCATTCTGGGGACTCCAACCCAGCAAGAAGCCGCCAAACTCCATTGTTTTGTGCAGACATTGTAGGGCCCCTCATTCATCTGGTACAGCCAGCTCCCCATTGGATCGGTGACCGGATGGGAGGATCTCCCCCGACAGTTCCTACACCAATTCAGCTCAACCACGCGAAAGACCAGCTTTGCAGACCTCCTCAAGTGCAAACAAAGGCCTGATGAGCGAGTCGCGGACTTCATCGCCCAGTGGAAGGGATGTACATACTCCCTCGATATGCCACTAACTCCGGAGAAATTACTGACGATGTGAGTAGGGAACATTAAAATGAATCTGGTTCCTTCCCTGATCACCCAGAACTACCCTAGAGGGTTCTGGGATTTCTCAGATAAGGCTCAGCTCCTCGAGGAGGCTCTACAACAGGCTAGTCAGGCACTTTCTCCGCCCTCTATGATCCCAGCCAGGAGGGCTGCCAGAGCCAAACTCGCCACGGTGGCCCAAGTAGAAGCCCCCAAGTAGCTGGAATTACTTCCATCGGCACCGGCCCCGCAACCCCGCAAAGGTCCTCTACCTCAAACACAGGCTTTTGCCCAACATCGATTGCCTCAGAATCGACAGGTTCCCTCGCGCAATGCACCGCCACCACCTAGGCGAGACAATCAGGCACCGCCCCCTCAGCTGGCCCATCTGGCCCCTCATTAGGGCCAGGACCCCAGGGGCCCCTATCCGGAAAGAAGGCACCAGACCGATTCATTCAACGAAAATCAGGTCCCTGGATACTTCCGAAGTGCTCTAGAGCAAGGGATTGTTCGCCTACTCGAGTGCAGAAGGCCGGCAGAGGCGAATGACACCGATCACCCCAACTACTGTCCTTATCATCGGATTCTAGGGCACACCCTCAAGTAATGCAATGTGTTTAAAGACTGGCTTCATGACCAAGTCGAAAACAACATAGTCAGGTTGTGCCCAGCACCGACACAGGTAGCAGGTGTCTTTGTAGGGTCAGAGATCGGTAGCGACAGTGAAGGAGAGTGGTAGAAGGTTCCCATCAATGGGATCCAGAAATATGATGACTGGATGGCTCGAAAGACCGTCACTCATGCCCATGGTATCATTTGGGCATGCCTAAATAACCTGGAGCCTTCGGGGGAAGTAGCGAGTACCTCTGCATCGTCTTCACAATCGACCACTTCCCAAAAGGGCAAGCAGTGCCGATGAAAGAAGAAGCAACACGCTCCACCATTGTCGTCGTCATCCCGCACTCTTGGTGATTTTATGCCCCCTTAAATGGGGATTCCTCCCAGAGTCTTCCCGGTGGTGGATGACGTGTCGAGCGACAGCCAGGGGTACGCTTCTGCTAACACCGTGGAGCTCATAATCCCTATATGACTCCCGACGAGGTGGAACTCCATGAGAGCCTCCCCAACGTTTCCAGCCGACGTCAAAGTCAGCGGAACCACAACCACACCAGTCATCGAGGCACATCTTCAGACACTTTCAGTCAGGCCGTGCACGCTACCAAGACCAGACATCAGGCTCAGCGCAGATCTCAGCATGCACAACCTCATCTGAGGCCCTCAGTTCTACCTCCACCGCCGTTTGTGCTACTAGATCAGGAAGATCTAGCACGTCTGTTTCATAGTCAGTCTTGCCCGGCTACAGGCCAATCTCCGCTGTCTGATCCTAATCCGGCAACTACCCTCTAGGCTTCAACTAGTTGGCAGCGGGATGTGCCCAATACTAGCCAACCGCCGGTCCAATCAGTAGGACCCGATATGCCTCCAACTGCAGAACGACCTTCTGTAAGCATAGGCTCGCGCTGGGAATGAATGTATAATGTCTTTAAGCACCTAGATGGTATTCCAGCGAGGCTTTATATCATTGAGGCCCTTCGCCTATCTTCTGAAATGCGCGTAGCACTTGCTGAGGCCCTGAGGACCCCCTTCAGTTTGAGACGGAGGTAGAAGCTGCGAAAGCCTTCAACGCCGAGGCAATTGAGAACACCAAATGCGAGGAAGTTATCTCGTTCTCCGGTGAAGATGAAGACCCTCCCATACAGGGGAATATTCACCCACTGTACATCACTAGCCACTTCAATTGCATGGAAGTCCACCGCTGCCTCGTTGACACGGTTTTTGGGATGAACCTAATCCCAACTCGGACACTGTGAAAGCTGGGTCTGTCGGAAGATGATTTGATGCCCTCCGACCTCAGAATCCAGGGATATGACAGGACCGAGCAGTCCCCAGTCGGAAAAATCCGCCTGAAGACCCAGTTCGGTGGCCTAACTGCCAGCATTGAGTTCATAGCTGTCTCTTAGGACACCGCCTACAATGCACTGATGGGTAGTCCATGGCTCCATCTTCACACAGCGGTCCCTTCGTCGTATCACCAATGCCTCAAATACTCCCTCAATGGTCGAGTAGGCGTGCTCCAAGGAGATGCGTCTCCTTTCGCCTCTTGTGAAGCCTGCTATCCGGATGCCGATTATTACAAGAGTAAGGACAAGCATGTCCTAGTAAGTGAGGATAGACTCGCCCCGGTCGCAAGCGATCTTTGGGCAGGCCTAGATGATGCCCACATCTTCCCGATCCATCGATTGGAGACCATGACCCTGGACATGGGGAAGTGTTTTTTTGTTTCGGGTACGCAAGGAAGGCGTGTTCCCATGTCCCAGCGGCGACGGAAAATCACCTCGTACTCCTACGCCAACCAGGCTCAGGTGATCCTGGAGCCCCCTACCCCTGTGTGGTACCAGAATGTAAAGCTTATGACAACGGCAGTACGTCATGCGTGTCTCTTCCGCCGGGATGGAATCAACCGACTCAGGACGACGCGTCATCACGGCTTTGGTATCATCAAACGTGGACCCTTAGGCCGAAGTCCAGATGGGATAGGATTGACTGGATTCATTGCTATGGTCTTAGTGGCGAGTGGGTCACCTGATATGATGACCACCGCTGCCCAAGCCGGCACCAACTGCCTATCAGGGTTTGACAGCCCAGAAGAAGCCCCCTTTGCGGCAAACCCATCCACGGGTGGAGAGGAATATTTGGAGGACACTCCCCCACCTTTGAGGAAGGCATCTCTACCACGGTTGATGAATTGGTACCAGTGAACCTTGGTAGTGAGGTAGATCCAACACCCACATTGATCAGTGCAGCCATGTCCCCCGAGGAGCAGCGGAGGTATGTGGACTTTCTCAAGCAACACCATGATGTGTTCGCCTGGAGTTACAACGAGATACCAGGACTAGATCCCCAGGTAGTCGTTCATCTCCTAGGCCTCCCGTCAATCCATCACGAGTTTAACCAGCCTCCCGGAAAGATACACCCTTCTCACGGTGTTATGGTCGAGGCCAAAGTTGACAATCTTATCAAAGCCAACTTTGTCAAGGAAGTCCAGTACCCCAAGTGGCTTGCCAACATTGTGTCTGTCAGGAAGAAGAATGGGCAGATCAGGGTCTTCATCGACTTCCACGACCTCAATCTCCACTGCCCAAAGGATGACTTTCCCCTCCCGGTGACTGAGTTGTTAATTGATGCTACGGCTGGGTTCCAAGCTCTCTCTTTTATGGATGGTTATACCGGGTACAACCAGATTCAGATGGCCCCTGAGGACGAGGAGTCCACTGCTTTCAGGGCTCCCCAAGGTACCTTTTGTTACCTGGTTATGCCCTTCGTCCTGAAAAGTGTAGGTGCCACTTATTAGAGGTCCATGAATCGCATATTCAGGCTGATTCTCAGGACGCTGGTGGAGTGCTACGTGGATGACCTAGTGGTGAAATCTCGCCAACGCCAGGACCATCTCAAAGATCTTGAGAAAGTGTTTGGTATCCTCCATTCCCGCCACCTGAAGATAAACCCGTTAAAGTGTGCCTTCAGGGTCACCTCTGGGACGAATCTTGGCATTGTTGTTAGATACTGGGGCATTGAGATCGACCCAGATAAGACCAAGGCCATCAGCTAAATGTCTCCCCCGAGCAATATTCGGGAACTTCGAGGTCTCCAAGGCCACTTAGCCTATATACGCCGATTCATCGCGAATCTGGCCATCAAGTGTAAGCCCTTTTCTAGGCTCATGAAGAAGGGCGCCGCCTATGAATGGGATGAAGAGTGTCGGACCACCTTCGAGGAAATCAAACATTACATGCTCCAACCTCCGGTTTTGATGCCACCCATTTCCGGAAAGCCGCTGGTCCTTTACATGACCACACTAGAACGATCCCTCTATGCACTTCTCAACCAGAATAATTACGATGGTACATAGAACAGTCTCTACTATCTCAGCCGCATGCTTCTCGATACGGAGATCAGATACTCCCCAGTCAAAATGGGCTGCCTTGCGCTTGTTTTTTCTGTACATAAGTTGCGGAATTACCTGCAACACCATGAGGTACAATTGTTCTCTCGGGAAGACCCACTAAAGTACATCCTGAACCACCCCATGTTGACTGGTCGACTAGAACGGTGGGCGGTGATCCTCCAACAGTTTGACATCAGGTTCGTACCTCAGAAGGCCGTTAAGGGACAGGAATTGGAAGACTTCTTAGCTACCCATACAACCTCCACAGATCAATCCCTAGACCTAGATTTTCCTGATGAGACGATCCTCCAAGTTGATCGTGTCGTCCCATGTTGGAAAATGCACTTCGACAGTGCCTCCCTGATCCCCACCGGTAGGAGGCTCAACAATCATAAGCTCAACAGAGTGGGCCTGGGTATCGTCTTCATCACCCCGGTGCAAGTCGTCCTACCATACTCGTTCCTGTTGTCATAAGCTTGTACCAACAACAAAGCGGAGTACGAGGCCCTCATCACTGGCCTCGAGTTGGCCCTTGAGATCAATGTACCCCATCTACATGTGAAAGGATATTCCGAGATGGTAATCAAGTAGGTCAATGGAAATTATGTCGTCAGGAAGCCGGAGCTTGTTCCATTGCTGGAGTGCACCCTCTGCCTAATGGCCCAGTTCTCCTCTCGGCCAGAGGTCACCCATGTCCCTCAGTCACAAAAAGGTCGAGATGACGCTTTGGCTGGCTTAGCTACGTCGCTCGTGGAACCTGAGCAAGATGATTTGATCATACATGTGGCACACCAGAGAGTCATTTCCCACGTCACCCAAGAGGACAATGAAGGCCTGTGCGTAATTCATCTCACAGCCGGACCCTCTACGTCAGGGGTCACAGGTTCGTCAGACACAGTGGTTGAAGCCACTCCCATCTAGAGGGCACCTTTTTTCGAGTATCTCCATAATGGTTGCCTCCCAAACAACCAGAACAAGTGCAAGCGAGTCCGACGCCGCGCACTGCAATTTACCCTCTGGAGTGGTCCCAGTCTTGAGCAGATCCTCTATAAATGGAGCTTCGATGGCGTTCTCCTCTTTTGTATTCAAGGAGTTGAGGTTTCACATGTTATGTAGGAGGTTAATGCTAGTTCCTATGGTGCCCATAAAGCTGGACCAAAGCTGTCCCACAAAATCCGGAGGTTGGGGTACTTCTGGACCTCTATGATCCATGATTGTATCAAGTTTTCCAAGAGATGCCACGCATTCCAAGTTCATTCCAACTTCCTACATCGGCCACTAGAACCCCTCCACTCCACCAGGTACTCTTGGCCATTTGCAGTGTGGGGACTTGATGTAGTGGGACCATATCCAGCAGCAATAGCTCTCCAGTGTAGGTTCATCCTAACTGCTACAGATTTCTTCTCTAAGTGGGCAGAGGTAGTTCTACTCAAAGAGGTCAAGGCCCATTCCATCATCGACTTTGTGAGCTCCAATATCATCCACCGGTTTGGGGTCCCTCACACTGTCCTCACCGATAACGGCACCAACTTCCGAGTGGCTGAGCTAAAAAATTGTACGCCATGTACAATATCCATTCGAACCATACCTCCTGCTATCATGCACATGCAAACGGACAGATCGAGGTGTTCAACAAAACCCTCTCTAACATTCTGCAGAAAATGGTTGGTCAGAACAAGAAAAGTTGGCCTGAAAAGCTCCCCAATGCCCTCTGGGCTTATCAAACGACGACTCGCAATTCCACCTAGGTGACCCCATATTCCCTGGTGTTTGGGGTTGAGTCTGTCTTACCTATTGAGATACAGTTTCCATCGTTACGCACTGTAGTCTATGACAAGAATGATCTAGATGAGGTGGCCAAAATCTCTCTAGATGAATTGGTAGCACTGGACGAGACTAGGCTCCATTCCCTGCACAATCTATAAAGGCATCAGAATAAGAGAGAAAGGTCCTTCAACAAGAAGGTTTGCCTTTTCACTTTTCTGCAGGGCGATTTCGTTCTGGCCCTTCGAGCACCAATGATCCTCGGTAGGAAACCACCCAAGCTAGAGCCTAAATGGGAAGGACCCTACGTCATCCACAAGGTTTACCCCAACAGAGCATACTCCTTTGCCACCACGAATGGTGAGAGTATAAATCCTCCCCACAATGCCAAGTTCCACAAGCGGTACTTTGCCTAGGGAAAAATGGTCCGGCACGAACTTAAACTGTACGGTCCCACACGACCCTAAACTGGGCATCACGGTCCCGCACGACCATAAACTGTGCGTCACGGTCCCGCACGACCATAAACTGTGTGTCACGGTCCTGCACGACCCTAAACTGCACGTCCTGGTCCTGCACGACCTTAAACTGCATCCTCGTCCTGCAAGATGATAAACTAAAAAATGGTCCGAGCTCTATGAACTTAAACTAAGATCTCTCCCCGTCCTTACTATAGGATGATAAACTGCAAGCCGGTCAGGTCTCCCAGACCGCGGATCGGCCTCATGCCCTTTGGTTTTCCCCAACTCAATCTTTTGCGGGATTGTACGGTGTGGTGTGGGACTAAATCCTCATTCACGTTAGATTACTCACCCTATCGTATAGATACATAGGCGAGATGTGTCTCTCGTCCCACATGAGATTAAACTGCGCTTCAAGAACTATGTGTGGATTGATTCTCATCCTAATGGGATACTTAGAAATGCTCAGACACCTCGTCTTAAGCCCAGCCCCAAACTCTTCTCTTTGACTGTCCCCCCTAGCTATAGTTTCTTAAGAGGGTCCTCACATGATGTGGAGTATGCATCCTTATCCCCACTCATACGAGGATTGTAACAGTCACGCCGTGTGCCCACTCCCATTCTTCGATCCTCCCACGTCCTCACCGCATAACGTTAAACTGCATGGCCTTCAAGAACTACGTATGGATTGATTCCCATCTTAATGGGATGCATAGGAATGCCCGAACATTTCGTCTGTTGGCCCAGCCCAAAAGACAAAATCTTCCCTTTGGGCCCCTGGCCCCTGTCCTAATGACAAGACATTAAACTACAAGCCAGTCGGGCCTTCCTGACCAAGGCTTAGCCTTAGGCCCCTTGGCCTCCTCAGGCACATGGCCCCCATCCTCACTGCAAGACGTTAAACTGCATGCCAGTCAGGCCTTCCTGACCGCGGCTCGACCTCATCCCCCATGGATTTCATCGACTCAAGTTATCTTATGGGATCGTACGGTGTGGTGTGAGACTACGTCCTCATTCACGTCAGATTACTTATTGTACCGTACATATCCCCAAAAGAGATGCATCCCTTGTCCAGCATGACATTAAACTGCATATCCAGAAATACATATGGCTTTATTCCCTTACAAATGGGATACATAGGAACGCCCAGACATTTCCTCTGTCAGCCCAGACCAAAATCCAAAATCTTCTCCTTGGGTCAAGACATATAGCGTGGTATAGGATTACATCCTCTTTCACGCCGGGTTACTCGTCGCGTCATACACCTCCCCGGATGAGATATAGTTTTCTATTTCCCCTGTCCTTACCGCAAAACTTTAAACTGCAAGCAGGTCAGGCCTTTCGGACCAATTCCTAACAATCAGGCCCCCTTGGCCTTTTCGGGCCCCTGTCCCAGGTCCTCTCTTATGAGAGTGTATGGTGTGGTGTGGGACTATGTCGTCATTCACATCAGTTTATTCGTTGTACCGTAAACCTCCCCTGTTTGGGGGTATATTACTCCCCTCCTCATCCCGCATGACGTTAAACTGCATCTAGAGAACTACGTGTGGCTTGATTCCCATCATCATGGGATACGTAGGATCACCTGAATGTCAAGGCTTCGGGTCCAGCCCTATCTCTCGGAAATCTTCATCCCACCCTGGCCCCTTGGTTTACCCTTCCTCCACGAGGGGATTATATGGCGTGGTATGAGATTATAACCTCATTGACGTCAGTCTTGTAATAACCACGCCATGCACCTCTCATTCTCAAGCTGTTTCATCGACCCTTTCCGACGGTTCACCAATGTGCCTAAGGGTACTCCAATTTGTTACCTGGAATGCCAGACTTTACTCGGACATGTCCGCAACCGCCTTCCAGGCTTTGTGTATCCCTTCATCAGGGCTTCCGTCATCTTTCACACCCAAAGGGACCCCCCAAGAATGGCCTAGATACTACGCCCAAGGGCTCTCTGACCGTTAAGGGCCAACGCCCCCGAGGGTTTTGGACAACAAATCGATAAAATCCTGCGTTGAGAATATGGTCAGCGGTCGATGCTCATTTGTTGTTCCCACTTCATGCTAACATGATATAGATATTGTTTTCCATCATGGTCAACATTAATCCTCCATCGCCATGCCAAATCCCCAATAATCCCAGAGTGTCGAGTACACGATTCACGTCCTTCTTCACTTCATCTTGTCCAAGTAGAGTTACGAAGATCTTGGTACTACTCCTCAGTGTGAATCCGCACGTTACGGGGAAAAAGCCGCGTTA
This sequence comes from Viscum album, assembly GCA_963277665.1. Lineage (NCBI taxonomy): Eukaryota > Viridiplantae > Streptophyta > Magnoliopsida > Santalales > Viscaceae > Viscum > Viscum album. Next base: position 110,111,841 of record OY728139.1, on the reverse strand, counting down.
AAGGATTCCTTTGGGGCTCTCTTTCGAATCCCCTTTGATGGATGCCCCAAGTATTGCGATGAGTATCCCCCCCCTTGTTTCTCACACAGAGTTTAACTCACATGGGCTTAGGGATCAGGTTCTCGTATGCGCTTACTCGGGAAGTTGTCACTATCCATGGTCCGAGATCTAATACCATAAACTAAGATCCATATAGAACTACGTTCATCTTGATTCACATCCTCATGGGATACGTAGGACCGCCTGGACGCCTTGTCTTCGGGTCCAGCCCATTTGGGGAGCTAGTCTCTTCCCCCCTATTTCACCTCTTACCTCTATATAGGCCCCTCATCCTGAGGTTTCCCTTATAGAGTGGCGTACGGTATGATGTGGGATCATGTCCCTATTCACTTCGGTTATGCCACACGACACCATACACATTCCCCACCTAGCATCGCCTCTGCTACGTCTGTGCTGCATGACGTTAAAATGAATGTCTGGTCCTATCACATGACCATAAACTGTGACATTATCATCCTGGCCGCATGACGAAAAACAACACTTCATTGTAGTGACCTCGTTGTAGAGGACATCAGATTGGGTATTGGTCACATTCCATGCCATTTGTCAACACCTATCACGGCTTGATTCTTGTGGTGAAACTAAGGCCTGCTTCCACAGGCCTGTCGCTTCACAAAAAAAACCCCACTCACCTTAAAGGAAAAACATGACTTATCAAATTCCGCTTCTTTCAGTGAAAGGGCCACGCCCACACTTCCCTTTCTCCCCTGGCACTGGTATCTTACCGTGCAACATTTGAGAACTACGTATGGCTTGATTATCATCCTCATGAGATTCAAAGGAACTTCTGGTCACTTCCCCGCAGGCCCAACCCAACCTTCATGTTCGGTCCCTCGACTCGAGCATTTCCCTATAGAACACATGGTAAGTAGGTCTTAGGTCCTCATTTGCGTCAGGTTTTGTAACCGCCTCGCCATGTGTCCCCTGCCCCCTTACCCATTCATGGTACGAATTCTACGACCCTAAACTAAGATCTCTCTATTGTAAAGGACTCTTCCCCCTCTATCTAATATGTCTTGTTGTCATATTCAGATGTGTTTTGACAAAGAGCCTGAAGTGCGAGATTTTCATGAGGACATTCCCCTCGTCCCATAACCAAGATTCGTGAGCTCTCTATTTGGATCCTCATCCGCTTCCACATCCCAAAAGTTCCCTCGGACGACATGGATACTAGGCTTAAGGTCTCTCCATGGATGCTAGACCTAAGGGCCCCCCAATCGTTTCGGGCCAATGTCACTAAGGATCTCTGACAACATTTGCGACATGGTCCTGTGTTTCGAACATAGTCAACGGTCAACCTTCATTTGTCTATCCCCATTCTAGGCTAACATGATATGGATGCTACATTTCTGCCACAGTTAATAGTTATCCACTATCGTCACGCCACCATCATTGTGATCCAACTCTCGAGCGACACGATTCACACATTTCCACCTCCCCATGTTCAAGTAGAAGTGCAACATATTCGGCTCTATCTCTTTGCGCATCTAAGTGCGCCACATGGGAATGTTAGTGTCATGGGGCTAGTATTCACCAAGCGTCTCTTCACCCTAACCAGCCCTTTTCTGTGTCGGGAAAGTCCCACCACTACTTCTTGTTTCCCAAACCGAGCATGACTCACGTGGGCCTAGTAGTTTTGGCAGGATGTGTACCAACACGGTCAGGCTTCTAATCGCCCTGCATGATGTTAAACTACGCTTCTGTAACTACGTATGGCTTGATTCCCATCCTCATGGGATACGTAGAGAGACCCTGTATTTTGCCTAGGGTACAACCCCTAGAAATCATTAATCCCATGATTCCCCTTTCCGGCCCCCTGGTCGGACCCCTCGCTAGAGAGGCCCTGTCCCAAAGAAGGAAGGATCCATGACCAAAGAAATGCACCCATCTGGAATACTCCCACCACAGTGGTGTAACTACCTAAATGTTGGATTCTGTTCGGACAAACCATCGCTCCATATTCAACGCTTTTCATAACCCTTTTTCGGACCCTCGTCCCCTTTCATGTCTGAAGGGACCCCCTAACGGCCTGGTCTCATGCCGCATCGGCTCACCTACCATCCTGGGCCAATGTCTCAGAAGACTGGTCATGTTTGGAAGGACCCCCTAATAGTATGGATGCTCGACCTAAGGTCTGCTTGCTGTCCTGGGCCAACGTCCCGAAGGATTGATCAACAACATTTGTGACCTGGTCCTGTGTTTCGAACATGGTCAACGATCGACCCTCATTTGTTAACCCCATTTTAGGCTAATGCAGTAAGGATATCGTTTCTCCACCACAGTTAAAGATTGTCCTTTATTATCATGCCATCCCCACAGTGTTCCAAATCTTGGGTATCGTGATCCACATTTCCCATTTACATCTGTTCGGAACGATTTAAGCGCCCCTGGAATTGATCCGTTCGTACATAATAGCACGCTAAAGAAACGTTAATTCAGCTGTTCTAAGGACCTCCTTCTCCGGTCAGGCCTCTCCCACCTTCCGGAAATCTGGGCTGGTTATCCAAACCCCAGATGCCTGAAGATTGTTTTTTACTACCATGTTTGGAGGGACAATGAGGAAACTATCTCTTGTTTCTCACATCAGGCTTGACCCACGTGATATTGGGGAGTTATCGCCGGACATCCCGCCAACATTATAGGGATGTAATGAACCGATGCGAATAGTGGAAATCATGCATGCTATGGTATTCAAGAAAAAAATTGAAGCGCGAATGTACCATTAAAAGGTTTGTAATTTGTTACAATACCTGGGGGTCGACTCCCCCCATGGACGGGTTGACCCCATCAAAAGAACGTTGCAGCTCTGCCACCCTTCGGCTTGTGGCGTCCAAGACTTGCTGCCACCAACTCAGCTCCTGGCCTTCCTCAGTAGCAGCGGGGCGTAGTTCCTCAGCCTTGGCTCTGGCCCTCTCTACGTCAGCCTAAATGGTAGCCATCTTTTCAGAAGCCCTCATCATATGCTCTTCTACCTATGCTAGTTGGGCCTTCAGCTGTGAGATCACCTCATATTGTGCATTAAGAGAGGCTGAGTGCTCATCCGCCCGGGACTGCACCTGCTGGACCTCACTTTCAGCCTACTGGAGCTTCTTGATTTTGGTCGCCTTCCTCCACTGCCAGCCCACACGGAGCCCACATTCATACTCCCGGATCTGCTCAGCCATGAGATCTCAGATGAGCGCGTGAGGAATTTTGGGTGTCCACTCCCCCAACGCACAGTTCATGTAGCCGTGAGTGAAACCTTTCCATTTCGTTCATCCATAGTGTTTGGGGGTGTCCTTGATGAAGTGCATGATTTTCTTCCACGATCGGCGGTGGACTATGCTGCTGTCCTCCTCGTCGGAGGCCGTTTTGTCCCAGTCTGCGTGATTGGCAGGATCGTACATAGGATACGCCCGCAGGAAGTCCTCAGCAGAATCTGCATCTGATGTTGAATCTGGAACGACATCTGGCGCCGGAGCAGGCATGACCGGACTTGGGTCGGCCCATTGATCCTCGTCATCAAACTCCACCTCAATAACATCAGGCACAACCCTGTTGGTGGCCCCGCCGGTGATAGTGTGTGTTGCAGCTCGGGGAGATGGGGGGACAATCTCCACCATCACCGGCATACCCCTAGGAGGCATGCCGCTAGACATCCTGACTAGCCTTGCCGCAGCAGACCATGCCAGCCGAAGAATTGTATGACAGAGAGGGACGCAAGCATTAGTTGGTGCAATCTACATATGACAACAATGAATCCAGTAGAGGAAACTTACGGAGATCGAACTCTTGGTTCTGCTCCTGAGTTGATGCCGATGGTACCTCGAGGCATGGCCCTTTGTACACTATTGGAAGGTCTAGAGATTCTCTAGGGGCCACATCAGGTGGTCCGGCCCCACCAGATTCAGAACTAGACGCAGCCATAGGTGTGGGTTCTGAAGGTCCTGTATCGTCACCCTCCATGGGGCTAGAGCGAGGCATGTGTACAAGTTCCTCCGGCATGATTCAAACATCAGTGAGAAGTCCTTGATGGCCTGAGGACAGAACGTAAGGAAGGAAGATTGGATTCTACCTCGAGAGCCTCTGCGAAATCATCAGAATCTGAGTCTTGGTCTCCAAATTCACCCTCCCTTAACGGGCTCCTTCCGTCAGTCTCATCCTCCTGAGAGGTGTCCTCTGATACTTCTGGTAGGGGGAAGTGATCCCTCATATCGGCAGCTGACAGCAGTGGGGGAACCGTCCGATCTAGCAGTACCCTCACCTGGTCTGTCATTGGGCGTGGGACACCACTAGAGTGAACATAGTCCTCCAGCTCGTCCAAGTATTGCTCCGCCTCCGCCGGAGACGCTGTGAAACCTCCCCGGACTGGGCCTATTCCTGGTAACTCTATCCCAGGGCGATTCAAGTGCGCCCACATCTCAGGTGGACTGAGGAATTGCCGGTTGACATCCCAAATGTCCCAATCCTCTAGGAACACTGCATCCTCTGCCATGTCAATATGATGCAACCGCTTCCCCAGAGCCTAAGTGGATATTCTACAAAATCCCCCCGGTGGCTGCCCCTCTAGATGGACATGCTCTTTCAGAATCATCGGATCCACCACTACTGCCACACCCTCGGCCGGTGCGGGTCTCGCCACCACGGCGGCCCCGCCACTACGAGCGGCCCTTGCTGCCCTCTAACCCCGCCCTCGGGATAGAGGAGGCCTGCCGTCACCAAACTGAATAGTTGGCTACCTCAGCATCTCCCCCTGATAAGCAGCCTCCCAGCTAATGGCATACTCCCTCACCAATTCGAATGTGGCGGTGGATGGAGGCAATGAAATTCACATCTTCATGTCTCCCCATGTGAACATGAGCACAACTGCCTCATCACACACGGGTGCTCCTCGTGATGCACCTCCCAGTAAACCTGCGATGTCAACCTCTGGAGGCACCAGAAATGCCTCACAAACTGATGTGGGGTGTACGGTTCACATAGCGGCTCACGATCCACTTGTGCCACCAAAACTCCGCCTCGAAAGGCCAGGAGATAAGCCTAGTGCTCTTCTGTTCCCAGCCCATTGTCAGTAGGTATCCCCGTCAACAATGGAAATGGGTGGATGTTAAACTCATCATCCCTCCACACCCAGTTCAGTACCATCGGCACAATTGGTTTGAATGGGAAGCTCCCGGCCGCATTCAGAATGGAGGGGCGTAAGTTTGATCCCTGCGGTAAGAGAGGGTTTGGATACTCATAAATCCCCCTGATGTGTGCCACAATCCACCCATACAGAAGGTGGAAGGGCCCGCATATCGGTGGGGGCATTTTACCCTCGCTAACATGTCGCAGCATCCTGTACAGCTTGGCGAGCATTGGAATCCCCAAATTGTCCCGTTGCCCCATGGCCAACACCGACGCCATGATAAAAGTGCTGGGCCGCACCCCCATGCTGGTATCCCTCACCGGTAGGATCCAACCGCAGATAAGGGCCGCGATGAATGCTGTCAGCCTGACTATTGTCTATTGTTCAGTACTAACACTGAAACCCCATGTCTTCCATTGGTTGTCCTCCAAGACCCGCCAGTACGAGTGCTCCTTGCCCCGTTGATCTACCTTCGGACAAGTTGGAGGCCTCGAAGGAAACTCTTGATTCTCCTAGAAGTTTAGGAACTGCTCGAAGAACTTCTTAAGGTGGAGGTCCCCCACTGCTTCTTTGTCCTCTCCGGGGACCAGTTCCATTAGCGCTGATGCTAGTCGCGGAATCTGCTCCGTGTCCACCCACGCACTCATGACAGGGAGGAACTCATCATACATGTCCCCCAAGATCGGAACCCCCAAAATCTGGTGGACATCCCACAGGCAGATACCCACCTCCCCATGGGGCAGGTGAAAATTATTGGTCCTATAAGACCATCTACTCAGCAGCTCCGACATCAGTTGTTTCTGTTGGTAAATGTGGAATTACGAGGACCATGCCGCCTCATACAAACCCACTCTCCTCAGCTTGGCCCCAAAATCCTCACATGAGGCGCCTACCCAGTAGGATCATGCCCAGTCATTGGTGATGTTTCCGCCCTGGCGTAGGTCCCACTCATCGGACCACCAATTCTTCGAATACTGCAAATCCGCCTTCAGCATGGTACGGTACAGAGGAGGGGACGTATCCGGTTGCAATAGCTTCCCATCAATATTGTTCACATGATTATAGATATAGTCGGCAGTGACAGGTGTGAATTCCCCATGTGCATGACCATAAGCCGCCCTGAACCACTGGCATTGGCATGGCGTGATCTTAATCCAGCAAGCCGGTTCGTCCCTACTCGCCTCAGGGATGAAGACGTCATCCCTCAGCCCGAAGCCATCCAAGGGTAGCTTCTTGCACTGTGGATAGTTCTTCTAATACTTTTATAACAGTTCCATCAAATAAGTATGGTCCAAGTGGCTTCGGACCATCTCCCCTAGGCCCAGATAGTTGGCCATCTCATCCCTCCGGGCGGCATCTGTAAGGACCCCCAATACAGCCTCTCGATGGGCCATTTCGGTTTGGGCATGTGGAAAAGGATTTTTTCAGGCTGGATCACGAAGCTGGATCGCGAAGATTCCTCTTGAAGCTCAAGCACAAAACCAAGATTCAGAGTTTGGCCTAGGCCGGCAAAAAGAAATTCTCTTGGCGCGGTCGCGGAGTCGAAGACTCGCAGTTGGCCGCGAAGCTCGATTCGCGGAGAGCAGACGCGGAGTACGCGGAGCTTTGCGAAATCGGGAGCGAAAAAGGACAAAAGTCACGAGAAGACAAAATAGAGTTTATCCCACCTATTTATAGGTGGAGACCCTGGAGCGTCTCGGCGCGTCCCGCCCGCGTGGAGCATCGCGGCGCGTCCGGACCGCGTGGCCACCAGCAGCACCGCGGACCCCTTCGTGAGGCCGCATTGAAAAATGCCGATAATTTTGGCAATTTTCCCTCAGACATCGACCCTTCATTCCTCCACAGCTCTAATTCTGAGGGGGGGGGGATTTGTTGGTGCCAAAATATTGCCCGAAAAAGAAGCCCCGAACACTGCCTCGCGAAGCTCCGATGCAAAGCGCCCCCGAGCATCGCGGCCGCCGCGAAACGTAGGAGGCGGTTACTCTCCATGAATTCCCTGACATTCGCGAGCCTGCCGCGAAGCCCAAGAGTCCATAGAGCTCCATGAACGCCTTGACGTTCGCGAGCCCACCACGAAGCGTAGGAGGCAGTAACGCTCCGCGAATGGCCTGACGTTCGCGAGCCCGCCGTGAAGGACCCGCCTCCCCTTCGCACCACGTGAGGCCTGCTTCGCGTCACACCTTGCCTATAAATACTGGGTTCCCCCTGAGTCCAAGAGGATGGAATATTGGAACTTTCGGCCTCTTAGCTCCCGAATCAGGAAGCACCCTTCACCCCCGAGAATCATGAGCACTGTGAGGTACTTCTACTTCGCGAGATGCCTTCTCCTTGTCTCGTTTTGAGCCCCTCTTCCGAGAGGGAAGCCCATCACGAAGCCTAAGGGCGTTCGCGAAGGAAGGGGAATCCCAAGGGAACCCGGGCAGCCGCGGAGCATTCATGCTTCGCGAAACACCCATCCTGTACTAGTGATCGACATGCTAAGGCTAGGTCACTGTACATCGCGAAGCATACTGCTTCACAACACCTTGCTTCGTGAGGCACCTCTGCTTCATGAGGTAGTGCTCCGCGAATACTATTCCACTTCGCAAAGCACCTCCCATTCACACCCCTACCCCATGATAAGTCCAAGGCACTCCCCTTCGCGAAGAATACTCTTTTTCTTGACAATTCCTCTTCCCATGCGACCCTCCAGGTATGCACGATGTGATTTCAAAGTCCCATGGACAACACCACCCATAGAAAAGCTTCACCTAATTCTTCTTCACATAGGCACGCTAATGGCTATTGCTTCTGCGCATAGCCACTATAACGTGGACCCCTCGATGGTTTACACCACGACCCCCCTTTACCATGGCTTTGCCGATACCTTCCCTTCCCCAAGGGGAAGAGGGTACCAGTTATGTAAGTCCTAGGGGTGCGGAGCAAGCCCGCCTAATCCGATCTACAGGACGTTAAACTGCCAAGCACCTCGTCCTCAACACATGACGTTAAACTATGATCAGACCCCGTTCCTCGCACGCAGGGTCCCCCCGTCTCGGACATTCTTTACACAACTCGTCTCCAGGGGAATGGATTCTTCCTCATATGGAATGAGATCCTCCTTGTCAGAGTGGCGTTTGTCCATGGGGGAAGGGCTACCTCAGAGCGTAAGCCCCTGGCCTCTCTTGCATGAGGTTGCACTCATGCACCTCCGTACTTCCCCACTGCCAAGGCCAGTGAAGCCCCTTTCCCACTGCGCTTTGTTGAACTTCAGGCCTCCATCCTGGATTAAGTCCCAACACCATGGGCCACCCAATGCATAAGCCCCTCTTCATTTCTCACAGACACACCCTTCATGATGTGATCGTCAAGTCTCTACTGCCTCTTGTTTCTCACACCGAGAATGACTCATGTGGGCTTAGAGTAAGCATTATCCATGACAACACCCCATCTAGCATGACGTTAAATTGTATGCCCACGTCCGGCACGACGTTAAACTGCACATCCATATGAACTATGAGGTCTTTGATCTATGCCAAGGAATGGTACATAGGAAGACTCCAAGAGGTTCAAGCCCATCACCCATCATTTCATTCACTTCAGGTTCCACCATCGTCCAACATGATGTTAAACTGCTATTCCAGTCTGACGGCAAGCCATTGTGACCAACCTGAACTATGAGGACTTTGATCTGTGTCAAGGCACGGTACATAGGAAGCCTCCCTGAGCTTCAATCCCACCTCCCATTGGACCAAGGTCCCTTCTTCACGTCGGTTCTCAGACGCCCACCACCAGTGGACCCCCGGGTTCACCTTCACGTCGGTTCGCCGATGAAGCCCCTTTGAACTACGAGGTCTTTGATCCATGCCAAGGCGTTGTACGTAGGAAGCCTCCCAAGGGTTCAAGTCCACCATCTGTTGGTCACCTCATCCTCATTCACGTCAGTTCACCAACACCTGGGCAGCCTAGTGTGTAAGCCCCACACCATCTGGACCAAGGCCCTCACTAGCGTTGGTTCGCCGACACACCATTATGAACTACGAGGTCTTTGATCCATGTCATGGTATGGTATGTAGGAATCCTTCATGAGGTTCAATCCCATCACCACCTAGACCCCTGGTCCTTCTTCACGTCATCCTTGCAGCATCCAATCAGAACTACGAGGTCTTTGATCCATGTCAAGGCATGGTACGTAGGAAGCCTCTATAAGGTTCAATCCCATCACCCGGTCGTTCCAACCACATTCACATCGGTTCGCTGACGACACCCATCGGGCCAAGGTCCACCTTCACATCGGTTCACCATCACCCTCCCAAACTACATGGACTTTGATTCCTTGCCACAAGGATACGTAGGAGGTCTCTTCGAGGCTCAAGCCCAATCCCACTGTCGCCCTTGCGATAGTCCCATCTCAGTACCTCGCCGCTTCATCCATCCATCCATCATCCACCCTGATTCTCACCCAGACCGCCATGTCCTGGAGAAATCAGGCCATTCCTCTCCTATTCACAACACTCAGGAAGCCACCCAAGCGTTGGCCCCGATGTCGGCATCCCTCTAAGGGAAATTCATTAATCTAATCCACTCTAGCTAGTTTTTTGATCAGGTCGATCTATCTTCGTTGGACGATAAGCTCGCGACCTACCTCGTGATAAACATGAGATGCCTGAGGAAAACCTCGGATGGCATGCCTTTGGTGTAGTTGTCTCCGCTGGACGTTAAACCTACAACATACCCTGTGTCAAACATAGGAAGCTGAGGAAAACCTTAGATATATGTCTAGGGAGTATGATTCCCCGCACTCGATGTGGGATGCCTCGGGCTTCCACGCCCTCGAGAAGCCCCATGAAAAGGGACAAAAGAAAGACACGTCAGTTCCCAAACATTCAGACACACTACTAATGACTTAACATGATTACTCCCCCAACTGAAGGTTTCTGCCCTGACTGGACCCTTTGAAATGTCCTGACAGAAGCAGTGTAATTAACCGGCACCCATGAAAACATGGCACTGGGAAGAGTTTCATGAACAACGTATTAAATATATGAGGGAGACCCGGACTAGGTGACGAGTTCTGAGGAGGAATCCACAGAAGGAAGAACCTACATCCCATCATCCCGGTTTCGAGCAAGGAGCAGACGTCTCTGAATAAGGAGCGGATGCCGCCCGCCTTTGGAAATCGAGAATGCGGAGCAACAACAGCGCGTCCCCCACAGACAGATGCGCGTGCCCCGGTGTAAAAGCATCGGAAACAAGTGTCTTAAACATATTGAAGGAGGAAAAACTACACTCAAATGAGTGAGTTTAGAACCAACTTAAACACATGAGTGTCATTCCACCTTCCATGATCACCTCGTCATATCACTTGGCATGAAAGAAATATTAAACCGACCACTTTTTCAAATGACCTGTGTCCTAGAATGTTCTCCTAAGTAGTGGTAAGAACTTGGTTCCACAAATATTAAGTCACTCTACTCCATGGATATCCATTATACATACACAATAGCTTAAAGCTAAATGATTCAATAGAACTCAACAACTCATTTTAACATTTAACACTCGATGGGTATCGCGTAAGTCAACATATTCAACCCCAAGTTTGAAAGAGAAAAGGACACATTCGGGGTAAAATTCATAGGTTTTACAATCTATGCATAATATTAACATATGGATCACGCAAGAATTATCTCAAAATCACATAATCAACACACCCATTTACATAGATGATGACATACCAAGTCGCCCATCACTTATGGAAAGAGAGCTCACATGACCTCCTAAGCAGCTGACCATTCCCAAGGCACATCTACCCTTCTGAACTAAGAATTCCCCAATGATGATTAACATATCAAGGGTAAATTTACAATGGTGACCCATCTGAAAAAGCGTGTCCTCTTTAATGACTCAAACATCAAACTAGGGACAATGTCACCTGGGAAGTACCATCGTTGGAAAGCTCTACTACATGATAACCCCATATAAAGAATAAGAATCATAACAGTAAGAGGAATCATACTTTAGATCCTCTAGGTAACATGATCAAAGACGTAAGACATGGGATCCTTATCTAAAAATTCTTGGGATTAATCCAACATGGGATCCACTAAAGATAAAAAAATAGAGTCATCCTACAACAAGGATCCTCAAAAATGGTACACAGAAGAGAGATCCTATAAGGGACTCTCTAGAACAAAAATTATGCAAGGAATACCTTAGGGAATACTTGGAAACTAGATAGAATATAATGATATCATACATGAGATTCTCTTGGTAGAAACATAAGAAGAGGAATCCTACACAGAACCCTTGATATCAACTTGATCCATGACCTTATAGGGAAGAATGACACATCTATCAAGGGAAACATCCTCAAAGAATAGGTCATGAGAGGTAGCTCATAGCTCAACTCATATCATAGGTCTTTACTAGGTTGTTTCAAAGACCCACCAGGTTATTCATTCCATGTTCTCTCCGAGGTGACAACTAAAAATGGTAACTGGAGGAAGAACCTCAATATTTAGAAAGAATCCCCAAAACACCCATTAAGAATCCTAAATATTCCCCATTTGTTTCCCCATTGCGATCTACGTGAAAAAATACTTAGAAAGGACTAATAACATGTCCAAAACTACAAAAGGGGGATAAAATAAGAAAAGACCCTTAAAGGGTACCAAAAAAGAACTACATGGTGTGTAGAAACCTCACACGGCGTGTACCCTAATGATTTTATATAAGCATGTACTCATGCCGGCCTAGGCGTGTAAACATTATAGGTACATGGCATGTGAGCCCGACACATAGAATACACCCAGGTTCTCCCTCCTAGCCATGTACTTCCACATGGCAAGAGCCACATGGGATCTGCCTATGTAAAACTACTTGGTGTTTATCTACCGTACATAGCGTTCACTAACCAAAAACTGACAACTCGTGTTCTCTCCCACATGGCCAGACACACAGTCAATTAAAACATGGATTATGCTCTGAGTACAAGGAGTGTACATATAAAAATTTATCTCTTACTAAATAGAAGAACACATGGCATGTAATCATAACATCACACACTGTGTTATCTGGGTTTCTGGACAGTAAGCCTCAAAACGTCCCTGAAACCCCAGTTTCTAAAAAATAATGAAATGGTGTGCCAAATTATAACCCATAGGGGCTCATAATTCTTTTTAATAATTGTTTGGAATTACATATATTACATAACTACACAATTTCAGCTCATGGACTAAACATGATCCACCTAATTCAGATGCAAGGGGTCCCATACTCCATAGGGACCAATGTTTGGAATCCATCCAATTTGAACCTTAATAAGTACAAATAAACTTATCTAAAAAGAAGGAATATCTTTCACAGTACCTATCACAACAATATGCATATCAATAAATACATTTATCACAACAGCATGCAATGACTAATTATCTATAAATGGCTTGAAAACAATTCAAGGCATGTGATTCCTAATAAGTTCTTATATGATGCATGAGATGGAATACCCTTATCTCATTAGGTTTTGAAAAAATAGAACCAAAATTGTTCCAATAATAATATCACAAAACAATTGTGTCACCCATTGGTTAAATCGAATCAACTATTTCAACTTAAAATCCAAAAATCACAAGTCAATTTGAGGCAATTTGGCTTTTACCTATACACAGGGTACCTACTCCCTGGCACAGTTTAGTACCAAAATCCATTCCATTCATATCCTTGTATAATTTCAACAAAAACTAGGGAAAACATCAAATTCAATGACTTTAATACAACTTTGTAATGTCCCAGATCTCGATGCCACTCAACTAGAGCCTTGTACTCAGTAGGCCACATAACTTTAAGCGTATCTCCCCAAACGTGAGAGGATTCCAACTAGCAATGAGGGCCTAGAGTGTGAAAGTGTGGAAACTATGTCTTGATTAGTAGAGTGTAAAATATAAGAATAAATAATAATACAATATAAAAAACTCTAAAAAACATACAACTGAAGTAAATAGGTCTAGACTGATATTAGAAGTCACTAAACATCATTCCATAAAAAAGATGATGCAACATGTCACATGTTATAAAAAAATATCCAAAATAGGTACATTGTAGTAATACACTATATATGTCTCAAAATAAAAAAAGAAACAAAAGATACTAGGTAGCATCGCAAGCCTCAGCTCGGTCTCGAGCACTCATACTCCTAAGCAGCACATCAAGTACCAGCAGAAGGGTGCTTCCCTTATCGACACCTGTAATCAATTAATCTATTTTTCCCAAAATCATGACCCAAACATGGTGTGAGAATAAATCATAGTTGGAAACCACCCATGGTCTATGCCAATCTGTCAGTGAATATATATAATAGTAAGTGTACAATTGTGAATGTAGTAAACCAAAAGGTACTAAAATGGAAGAAAAATAGATGTCCTAGAAGACAATGTAACCATGTACAAGTGATGACTGAATCCAAGATTGTGCATTGTCTTAGTAGATATATCATTAGACATTACATTTAATTATTCAATTCCATTAGATTATATTAAACTCTTGATGTCTATCCTAGGCCCAATGACCCCTGTATAAGAAACATTCTACTCATGACATAAAAATCTTTTAATAATTTTCCAATAGAGCCTAACCATGGTATGTCTTAATGGATATTAGGTATTCTTGGAATTTTAAATAATCCTTGATGAGACCAACCACCTTATCATGGCTTGGCCATGGTCCTTACATATTTACCAATTATGCCCATTCATGGTCTTTTAACCAAGACCATCATTCACCCATGGTATACATAATGTGAAATTAGTCACATGATCCTGACATTGTGTTTTAACTGAGACTATGGCTCACCCATTTCTAATTATCCCTTCTTAATCATTTCATACAAGTGTCCACATGTAAATTAAAATATTTCATGGATTTAACATATAAACACTCATGGGAACATATAATATAATAAGAAACACATTTGAGTTAAACAATCTCATGTTTTAACATCAACAACTCATGTCGGAATATTTCATATACAAAAAACACATTGGAATTAAACTATCACATGGATTTAATCCTAAATAAAACACATGGTCAAAATTTACAATTGAATCCTATTATATAATCTAAAGTATTTTAAGGCCATATAAAAACCTAACTCACGTGGGAGGGTTTACAGTGGGAGAAAAACATTCCAACCATTATTAAATAGATGAAAGGCTTAAGAAGAACCGAACACTCACCAAGTGGATTCCAACCCAATCGACAGTGATCGAAAGAGTGTTCAGATACAGAATCGAGAGGAAAAATAACCTATCAGTGTGTCGGTTCGTCGAACGGGATGATCCCTCTATCCATTTGATGAAACATGATCCTACTACCCTATTTTACAAAAAAGGAAATAAAAGTACATGGTGTGCACTTGAAACAACATGTTGTGTCCATACAATTTCTGGCCAGATAATTACATGAGAGTGTATTGGGATTACATGGTGTTTATTCCTCCATACACAACATGTATATAAAATTACATGGCATGTAGGCCACTTTTATTTCATGTATTAGTCCTACAACCAACCCTTGACCTCCCCCCCATTTTATTAATTATATACTTAAAAGATAAGATCTGAACCTCAAAGTAAGAACCAAGTTCTTACATATATTATGAAACTTTTACGCCTTAGTCATAAAAAGGTCAACTTAAATTCATAGAATGTGATTTGAAGTTTAAATTGATCAAGGTCCAACCAAAGCATGAGGTTTTCAAAAAGAAAAAGAAATGAGATCATGTAATTATATCATCTCATGAAAATTCATCAACATTAATAAAGGTAACCAGAAAAAAAGGATGTATATTATCATCATTTTTTATGATACCAATGTATTTTTTCATACCTCTTTAGTTTAGGGTTCCATGGTCGTCAAATTTCTATAGATAATCTACTTTATTTCTTCCAAGGATCTTTATAACTCTATGTAACAATTTTTTATTTTATTACATGTCAAAATAATCACTTACTATCTATTTTATTCAATATAGGAACCAAGTAATTACTTAATTTATGTATTAATATTATTCCAAAATTACATTTTGACTAGAATATTTATTATTCATTTTTACGATGTGTGTTTTTGGGAAATAAATTTCAGATATTAATCCTTTGATAACTGATATTAATTTAAAGAGAGAAATTCATTTTGAGGGGGGAAAAATGTAAAACACGAAATTATTTGGGATTTTTTTGTATAAATTAAATTTTATTGATAGTTTGTGTAAAATGAAACACCATTTTATGATTACGCTTTTGGAAATACTAGGTTAGATTTTATTACACATTACACACAACTTAACAAAACCATGATATATTATTAATATAGATATTTAAACATGACATTTATAACCCTTCCATTAAACATAGTGATATGAATAGTAATAAATAATTTCAAAATATTATTTATAACGTTTTTATAAATTATTTTTATTGATTAAAAATTAATTAATTTTTGGAAATGTTTTTATAGTTATTTTAAAATACTATATTCTCTAAAAAATCCATTTTTTAATGTTAATAAAATTATTATTTGAAATTATTTGAAAATTAATTTTATGAAATATTGTTAATTTTTGAAATCATAATTTAAAAATTATCTTGGGTGTAATTTTTGGGATTTTTTTAAAAAAAATCATTTATGATGAATTGTGAAAATACTTAATTTTCTTTCAAAACTACATTTTCGTGTAATATAATTTTAAAAGTTAAATTATATTTTAAATTGGGTTTAAAGTAACATATTTTTCAATTATAAATCCATTAATCCAATTTAGGTCATTAGAATTAATATCATATTTAATTTGGATATAAATTCTTTGTTAATGTTTTGGTAGTTTCTCTTTAAATACTCTATTTCTTGATGCTTCTGTTAGGTTAATTTTAATTTAAAAATTTTCCACTTCTGGGAATTTAAATTTTTAAAATTAATTTTGTATTTTTAATAATATTCATTTTTATTATATAATACTTTAAACATATTTTTTTTGACCAAAAAGGAGTAGTATAAGCCATAAAAATTATTTACCACAGTTATGGTAAAAATGGGGTTTCTACGGGTGAAAATAATAAGATGAGCGATAAAATTACCCATAACCTATATGAATCCAATTTTATATCCATGTTAATACCATAAAACTTATTTTATATAATGTGTTTCATTTTAAACTATTGTTTTACACTAAAAACTTGGGTTTACCATTTTCTTTTAAAATAATATCATGTATGCCACACGCCTTAGTTATAAAATGTCACACCGTATCCTCTATTTTTAGCACCACAAAAACATTTCAGTTCAGAAAAAACAAACCCAAACAACTTATATAATTCTTTAATATCATTCTATAATCCTTATTTTTGAGATAAATTCAACCTTACATGAATTTTGGTGCAATCCTATCGAGGTTACCTAAAGAAGAGGTAACACTCTTCGACGAGTGCTTCTATTCTATTTCTTCCTACATATCCTTAAAATATTATTAATCCTTAATGAAATAATAACGTCACCATATTATATATAATGAGAAATTTTTATATACAGTTCATTACTTACAACCATCTCCACTTCAGTCAAATGGGTTACAAAATCATCATTCATGTGTACAATGATCTATCGCCTCACGATCTGAGGTCATTAATTTTCCATTACAAATTCTCATGGTTTGGTATGATGATGGATATAAAGAATATATATGATCATAATAATGTTAATATACCTATGGAATAATTATATCATATATAACTTTTTTACTTTCCATTTCGTATGGGATACGATAACATCATTCGTGTGTACAGTGAACTACCACCACATGAAGCGAGGTGATTCATTTTCACTAATGAATTACATAGAAGAAAATAAAGATAAATTTATATAATATATATGAAAAAAATGAAACATTTATTATTCATAAAATATAATATATCATGTTGGTTCTTATCTATTCACTCACTGAATGATGATAACATCGTTTGTGTATGGGTGGAATACAACCTTCACGGAGAAATGTGAATCTCTTTTAATCAACATGACACATGGACGATATGTATAAGTATATTTAACAAAATAATATTTCTTATGATTATATTATCATTATTTATATATAATATATTATATTCCTCCTTTCCATAACGATCATTGGAAAATGGAAATGACCTTCATTCGTACATACGACCTACAATCTCTATGAATGACGTATTTTGTTTTATATCACTAAATATTATGGATTAATATAAATAATTATATAGTTGATATATATTTTATTATTATCATGGATAATATTCTTGATATTATTATATCATGATCTTAGTTGGAGGACCAATAATAAAAAATCAGAACATATTCGAATAATGAAGCAGTTATTACCATAAATACGATTTGAAAAATGAATTTTTAGTAAACATGTAATGAAAACAAATAAGTAAATTATATAAGATATTATATATTTAATTATGGTTATTTAATATAAATATAATAAACTCATATTTAATTTTTAATTTTATTTAATATGTACAAACGGTGTTATAACTTACATTAATGAAGTTCTAGTCTCTCTTTTATTTATTGGAGACATATAAGAAATCACCACTAATTTATTATTATGTGGTGTATATACTGCCCCTTTAAACTATTATATTAGGAATCAAATTATTTTAATTATATTTAAAGGTAATTTTATGTAATACAATATAGGGTATTATGACTCAAATATTACCAAAGTGGTAATGGTTTTTTTATCAATTTTCCTTCATTGACACACATGTTATGTTATTCACCTATCTTGTTTTATGAGGTGTATATGAAAGCAATTTAAAGAATCAATTACAAATTTTCAATGATAAATTCAAAATAAAATGATTTTAATGAAATTTTATGCTTAAAAATGGTTTGTTTCATGTGGAATGTATTTTTTTGTCAATAATTATTTTAAAATGATCTTAATGATAATTTTTAATGTTATGGATTTTAAAAATGTTTTATGTTTTTAAAACAGGTTTTTCAATGAAATATTATTATCATTAAAAAATATTCCAAATGATATTTCAAAATTATTTTCCATCTAAGTTAAAACCATTAATATTACTTATTATTTAATGGGGACATGATCCATGGTCACAATTATTATTATTTATATGGATGGTTTATGATGATAAGTTGTTTATGAAATCCATTTCTATTATGTGGGTTATAACACGATAAAAGAGTTATGAAACCTATTTGTTTTTACATGGTTTATACATTGATGAAATTATGTAATTATTATGAAAACTATTTATTTTCCACTAGTTATGTTATTATAAAATTTATAGGAAACCCTTTTCATTTCCTGGGTAGTAATATGATGTATTTTTTATGATCTTGAAGTATGCATGTGTATGATTTTCATTATATGATGGTGGTTATGTTACATCCAAATAAGGTGGATACATTATATCCAAGACGTATGGAACCTATATCTCCATCCAATGCATTGGGTATTGAAAAATGTACTACAAGCTTCGATGGTACACATATGGTGAGCCTTAGCCGGAAAACCAGGGTGCATTATGGTTAGATGAAGCCTGAAAAATAAGTTACAAGGGTGGTTATAACATGATCAAAGTAGGTACATAGATTGTTATCCCCATCCAAAATTAGGTACAAGTGAATTTATTTCATGATTAACATGTTATTAATGTCTCGGTGGGCATCCTTGAAATGTGATTTTCTATGATTAAGTGTGTGTCAGATATATATGTCTTATTTTAATGTTATTATCTCATAGATCATGTTCATTGATTTCTTTATTTCCATGTCTTATAAACTGCCAATATTTATTCAATAACACAATTATATGATCTTTTATTTGTAAGTTATGGTTTTCAAATATTATGATTCACTTCTCATGACCTTATGTTACAATTATTTTTATTTATCTCATTTTTTAACCTTACTGAGTATCTAATATCACCCTTTCATGTGGTTTATTTCCCCATGATATAAATAATTTCATTGTGTATGATATGTCTAATAAGGTTTCTTATTATGAAGAAAACAATAAGAGATTATGGATATTTATTGTGTACTGGTTGTGTATAATTATATGTTTGCAAACGCACTAAACTATTATTGTCCCCAGGTGTGTTTTTTTGTAATTTAATGATTCTTTATCTAAAAATATTTAATATATTGTTATTAAAATCCAAGGTTACTAAATTTACATTCCACATATTATAATAAAGAATAATATGTATAATATTTCTTTAAGTTTACCATATGTAAAGTGTATTTTTAGTAAATTTTAATTTTAATTTTTTAAAATAAGTTGGTTATGTATTTAATCTCTAAAGACAAAAAAGATATAGGTTTATGTGTCTTGAATTTTTTGGAGATAGGAATAATTTAAATGTTAATTAATGTAAGAAACACGTATGTTGTACATGGCTTATCTTAATTGGTATTATGATGGTGTTCAGTTATTATTGGGGATTAGGTTTCTAATATTTAGATAATAGAACCAAATATAACCAATAAAGAACAAAAAGTGATATAAGATGAACATAAAATTTGATTTATTGAAATTTTAGAATCATAATTTAGGTCAACAAATGATTTATTTTCTTCTTTATATGATTTCATAATATTTTTATTATTTATTGATGATCACATTGGCCATTTTGTTAGTAAGGTATTGTGAAAAAATCATGATATTGGGGTGATGATAGGTACACATAATATTAAAAACATCATATTTCATCACAGATCCTGTAATTCAGTTATATCTAGAATTTAATTTAATTCTATTAAGTTGTGTCCCTTGTAATTAATTATTTATTTCTTGGTGAAACCATATAGTGGTAGAATGATTTCATCCCCAGACTATTAGACCTATCAGATAGAATTTTCATTGAATTTTCTTCGTTCAAATCTAATTATTCATATATTAGTGGAACTTCTTGAAGATTCAATCCCGAGAAGAAATATGTGCTTTAGGAGGATAGGGCCTAAGGATTACTCTTCATTACCTCCTCCCCTTGTGAGAAAATATTCAAATAAGATAAATGACAAGAAAACAACTATTGAGACTTTGATACACCTGGCGGTATGGAACCAGGACAAACATTCCCAGGATATTTTGTGTAGATCAAATAAAGAAGTGACTCAGAAGGTATTTGTGCTCAACACAACTGAAAAAATGGCAGACAAGATGTTGGGAGGACCCTTAGAGTGCCTTTTAATGAGGATAAATACCCATATATTTAAAAAATGATCTCATTCTAGTAGGGGGATTAAACAATGGGAAGAAAAATATGGAGGAGTACATAAAATCATGGGACAAGCTCCCTTCTAGAAGTCGAAATGATTTTGATGGTGGAATACAGATCTTAGGATTTGGATTTAACCTTGAAGTTGTTAAGGGAAGTGTATTTTGGTAACCTTAGGTTGTTATTTTATAACTCTTTTTTATTGGATGTTATTCAGTTGGTTTGAATGGATCAATGATTGTGATGTGTCTGGGTCGATCTGAAATCTCTTTTTGGTTTCATTGAGATGTTTGGTGTTTCATCCCCAACATGCTACTTGGATCTACTCCAAATGGGGATCATAGCAGCATGTATTAACTGGAGAATGACTTTTATATCTGGATGATGAGAGGGTATGTATTTTCCATCGGTTCACTACCCATGAATTTCTACAAAAGACTATTCACAAAAAGGTTATGCTTGGATGAAGCTTGTCATTCTGGTGTATTTGCTAGGGAAGAGCTGATTCTGTAGTTTGTTCTAGGTTTTTTTTTGGTTACTTATGGGTCTTATTGATCATTATTGTTTCTCACTTTTCCTCAAACGTTTTGTTGAAATAAAAAAAAGTAATTTTTAGTCAGTGGAACTTCATGTCATTTTTGGAATACAATACGTCTCTCTGTAAAGAGCCCATATTTATTGTATGGATGGGGAATTCAAATTTAATCACCCATGAAAACCAATAATCATATATCAATTCGAGGTTATCCATGAACTAACTATGGAAATAAATTAAATTATATGGGTCCTAATACCAAATAGTGAGTGGTATTTATCTCTTATTATTCGACTAAATATTTTGGATATGATGATAATGAATGATTTTTTTGTTTTCTATGAATACATTCCTACTCTTCTAATATATCTTGAGGTTTATTTTTCCATTGAACTCATTCCCCATGTAATTCCTATCTAAAAGACTCATTATAGAATAAACTTTATTAAATTGGAGTAATTTTATAATAAATTACAAGATAATATTCATAAGGGTTTGATACTATCAGGTGCTTCACTATTGGGTTCACCTATTATATTTTCAAATGAGAATAATGTGTCAATATCTGTCTTTGTTGATTATCTTGATGTTACTAAGTTTACAATCAAGAAAATTTATCATATTCCCTATATTAATGAAATATTTGATTATCTATGTGGGGATGAATACTTCTCAATGATATGCCTTTTATCATGATATATCAATTAAGTGTGAAAATGGAGGATATACCAAATAAAATGATAAGAATAATATATGTACACTTTGGATTTAGAGAGATTCCATTCACTCATACATAATCCCATATTATCTTCATTGGTTTTATTAACATGTTCTTTAGATATTGCCTCCATCAATTTATGGATTCCTTTAAGGATAATATTCTGATATATTTTAAGGGAATGGAAGAGAATTCACATCATTAACAGATTATTATAATGACCATTATAATGGATAAATTGTATAGTGTATTTAAAAATTTAAAATTAATAATAAAAAATGTGTCACTCATAGGATTTTTATTAATAAAAGAGGGTGCATATATAGATCCTTCAAATATTAGAGTGATTAATAAATAGACTATACCTACAAAAATATCAAAGATTCATAGTTTCCTTGGATTAGCAATAAATTATAGATTCTTTTGGATAACATTCTAGTGAATGATGAAACTATGAATAAGATTAACTCATAAGGGAGTGGAGATTATTCAGATATATGAATGTGAAGAAAAATTTACGACACTCAATATAAGGTTAGTAACGACACCTGTACTCACACTACCATATAATATCAAATTGGTTGTAAAAAAAATAATGAATCAATAAAGGTATTATAAATTCTTATCATGAAAAATTAAATAGTTAGTCACTGCACCTATACTCACACCACCCTACATTATTGAATAGGTTGTGAAAAACATTAATGAATTGATGAAGGTATTATATTTTCTTGTCATGAAAAATGAAATTGCGTTAGATTATGCCTCATTTGAATTAAATATTTGTGGAAAAAATTTCCTCACGCATAATTTAGAGCTATTAGTTATAATATTTTCATGAAACATATAAAATAATTTTCTCTATTAGTAAAGTGTTAAAAATATACTGATCATGATAGATTTAGGTATATATTCAAATAGAATCAGGTGAGCATGCATCAAATTAAATGGTTTAAGTTAATAATATATTATTACTACTCAATACTTTACCAACCTAGTATGGAAAACATGGTGGTTAATCATCTACATAGTAATATTCATGCTACATTATTCACACATTCTTGTCATGGGGTGTCAAAAAATAATAATTCCTAAATTTAAATTCAAAATAGTGGTTATCCTAGGTTATCACCAGATAAGAGTACACAATAATCAAGTTAGTAACATAAAAATTGAGAAAGGGAATTTTTTGATATTTTTTTATTTAAAAAATCAAATTAAACAATATGTTGAAAGAGTGATATGACCCAGATAATCAAGTTAGGTTAAATATTCGAAATGTAATGCTATACTAGATTAAATATATCCAATCCAATTCATCAAAGACAAGTAATGTGAGATTACAAAATATATATTTATCACTCCATTGATAAAATTATAAGGCCCCAGACATAAGAATTACATAATCACTAGTATTATCTAATAAATTACTCTATTTCACATTGAGGATCTTTTCAATTTAAGAGTTTTATAGAATTAAGAAATTATACATACATAAAATACCATAAATTACAATGTGTACAATTATTATTAGTACCCATTATAATATATTATAAATAATTTAAAATAAATCATGTTCTATTTTATGAAAATACTTCACGACTTTCAATTTGACCTCTTTATAACCCTTACTAATCATTAAATCATGTGAAAAAAAATTAAAAACGTGGGATGATTATAAAAAAACTAGTAAGGGATAAAAAATTATGGAAATTATGAGTCCATTTATAAAAATTTCAACCCATGAAAAAAACATTTTGGAAAACATAAAATTTTACCTAAAAGGGAAACATCATTCCTTAAAAAATACCATTTATTTTACCCATTGAAAACGAAATATTTCTATGAAAACTTATTATAAACCATATAATATTTATGTAGGTTCCTTGGGAAATCATCAAACATAACCCTTATAGCATCTTTTCATATTTTAATAACCATATTGCAAAATTTTAATATAATTATCCATATAATATAATCTTTACCCAATGTATTGGTGTGTTATCTGGTGCACCAATCATTTAATATAAGGACCCGAGCTTAAAAAATTAATTAATTTTGAATTAAATTGAATAATTCACATTGAGGATGTTTTCAGATTTAGAGTTTGATAGAATTAGGGCATAACTGTTAAATCCAAAAGATTACAAAGTAGACACACCTACTCAGTTTCCATTTTTTCACAAAATAAAAACTCTTGAACAAAAAGTCGGGTCTAGTTCCATGTTTTAGATAGAATGTCTTTACTTGATCCCATCCGTGACCCTATTCATCTTTAAGTCCTGTGGAAAACATTTCAAAAACTTGGGATGAGCATAAAAATCCTAGTAAAGGATACATAAAGAAGGTAAACTGTTAGTTTTTCAAATCAACAAGTAAAACATGAATACTTTATCAAAGTAAAATTTTTTACCTTTATGAAGTATTAAATACTCTTCTCTGAATAAAAGATCACTACTTATCCTTTGCAACCAAAAGATTACCATAAACCCATATAAAGAACACATAACATATAAAGGTAACTTGGGACATAAACATACTTAAATGGAATAACCATACGGTCGACTTCCACACATATCACTACTTGGAATAGCTATACAGCCGACTTCCATACCCAATGCATTGGAGGTTATAACGTAACTACCTGTCCTAGTATTCACGGCACCACCTTCCATTTTTATTATCACGTAACCACCCGTCAAATGTCCAAGTACCATTATAAAATCATAACACATAAAACAATTATAAAGGAAAGAAAAAATTTCCACATTTCAATCACAATATATCACTTCATGATATTAACATAAATAAATACATCTACTAAAATCAATAAAACTCTATGAGAGAAATATCCCTTAATACTTTGAAAATATTAAAAGAAGACATTTAAAAGAGAATTTAGAATCAATGTGTCCCGTACCACTTCAAAAATTCTGAAATGGTTTTCAAACATTCAGGTCTGTATAAATAAATCCTTAAAACATTTTTTAAAACATTGACATGGATGACAAATGTTTAAAAGAATAAATCTTTAAATCAATTTAAAACAATGTTGTAATAAAAGAGTCCTTTAGCATTTTGAACATTTAAATTATAAGCCACATGAATGTAGACAATTTTCAAAACTTTTAAATGACTTGAGTATAGACATAATATGGATATGGAATGTCAAAGGGGCTGTATATACACTTTAAAAAGAATAAAAGTGTATATCATTAAGAAGTGTCTCAAAGAAGAGAAATTGAGACGTAATCCCATTCAAATATCATTTCATTAGTGAAAGGATAAATAAATGACATAATTATGTGTGACAAGTATAAATACACCCAATATAAGTGGATATCAAGTGTAAAACAATAAGAGGTCATTCACACATACTCTTTGAAATACAAAACCAATGACATAGATATTTAACTCGATGAAATTAGATTGAGTTATGATTTCCTATACAAGATCATATAAATGATGTATGAATTTATCAATGAGATGATTATGTGTATAAATAGTATATCCAGACAAAGGTTTGTGGAAATTACAAAATATAGATTCCAAACATAATCTTGGAATAATAAAATCAAGAAGTAGAGGTTTAACCCAAACAATTGAAAGTGGGTTAAGAAGTTCCCTTACAGAAATTCGACAGCCTAACGACATCACTTTAGAATTCATAAAATGAGATGATGAGAGATAAAAAGGGTATCTTATCACTTGGACATAACATTTACAACAATAAGGGTATATAATAACATATCCCATCATAATAAGATTAAAAGACCAAACAAAAAGAAGTATTTTAAAATTAAGAGGGTGAAATGTTCCCTTACCGATTTGGGTGACTTTCGAAACGTACACCCCATGGAAGAAGGGTCATACAATGAAGATGTAAATACCCATAAATTAAATTATATTATACAAAGAATACAATCATGGGTAGTACATACACCACACAAAAGTAAATATTTTCAAATGTAGCATGAATCTCACGGGAAAAAAATGTGAGATAAAAACCCCTTACCTCGTTGTGATCAATCGAGTCGTATGACCAAAAGATAATAAAAACCAAATGAATCAAATAATACCATGAATATAAATATAATAATTATAATATATATTAAAGGGATGTACAAAATACACCACATGCAATAAATAAGCGGTGAACAATGTATATCTCAAAGAATTAAAAGTGAGATAAGAAATCCCTTACAAAAATTCGGCAGCCTAACGGCGCCACTTAAAACTTCCAAAAAATGGATTGATGAAATAAAATAGGGTTTATCATCATATGAAAATAAAAATTACAGTAAGAGTTATATAAAATAACATCCCCTAACATAATAAATATGAGCTTAAAAGGAATGACATAAATGAGAGTACTTAAAAAGAAAGAGAGAGGTAGGATCCCTTACCTCGTGTTCGACTTGACTCGATCGTTCTTTAATCTCATGAATAATAAACAAGAGTTAATTTATACTCGCTTAAGAACCTTTTTAAGATCATTATTCTTTTTATATCACTTATTACCATTTTATGAACATTATGTAATTATTTATGTTAATAACGGTCGTTTTGTCGATCATTGGTACTTGAGTCAAAAATAAACTTCTTATAATTACAAGTTGTTCATGTGGTAAAATATACATTATATCCAGAATTATATTCATTATGTAGATATAATATATATAATATATATACAGTATATAATTTCATTTATAATATTAAATAACATTTCATGGTAATAAATGAATTGCACCGTTCATGGAGACGGTAAGCCGTACGTACGCATAAACGCTACTTTCATTTCTATTCCATATATAATGGAATTAAAACTAAATGAGAGAGATATATATATTATAATTCCAGTATAATATATATTTTATATAGGTCACATATGTTCATTAATTGCATTCTTTATACATTCCATGTATTGCATGAATGAGTCATATCACTTGAGGGGGCGGTAGTCCACACTTCCTCAAATGAAATTATCGCATTTGCACAACATGAAAAGCATAAAGGTGTGTTTTAAATGTAAAATAAATATGAATATAGAGAAAATTAATATAATATATATCATAAATAAATATAGTTCCATCATAATGGAAACCATGAGAGTTGGTAGGAGAAGATAGAACAATTATCGTTTCGTGAGGCAGTAATTCACCATCCATGGAAACAATATGTTCTTTAACCATTAGACGGAGGTGTGTGAAAGTAAATCTCAAATCCTTCTCATAAAAACATCATATCATGTTGTAGATACTATTTTTTTTACAAAAATAAAAAATAAAATGAGTTTTGGGGGTTGGAGAAGCAAGATAAAACAAAAGAACACAAGTGAAGACATTACCATTAAAGTGGGTAACTCCTCTTGGTTTGAACCTAAAGGGTTTCTTGAAGAGATTTTTGCCTAAGGTAAGGCTTCTAGGATGGAGATATAGATGTGGAGAGATAAAATGAGTAGAGATTGGCCTAGCCAATGGCTTGAGAGGTGTTCGAAAGGTGGTATAGATGGGGGCCTTTTATAAGAGGGAGGAGGGGCACTCTTGGAAAGTCTTGAAAAGTTACTTTATTATAAAATCATTTTCGGATATCAAAGGTCCCAAAATTATATATTTCAAGGATAAGGCGATTAGGGTTTAAAATCCACCCATACAATAGGTTATTTGACATGTTTATGTCTTATATTTTACATTATCTTTTCATTTTATTTAAATCGTTCATTAATGAGGTAATTACTGCATCATCACGGTGTCATACATAAATTAATTTATTTAATGGATAAAAATTATAAAAAAATACCATGATGTAGGAAATCGTTTTATCTTTCAAATTAATTATTATAATAAAAAATATAACTTGTATAACCCCATGTAAAAATTGTTTTAGTAAAATAATACATGTTTGATACATTTTTATTTTAACTTTAAATAAAAAGTTAGTAATGTCATTTTCTTACCCAATTGGACCCATGGGGTCCCCATGTTGACCCATGGATTTTATTGGTCGGCCATGACTTATCCAATAAGTGTAGGAGAAGTTTAAAGGTAATTGCAAATTATTATTATATTTATCTTAAATTACACTAATTACATTTAATCGCGATTAATAAAACTTAAAAGTTACTATTCACCAAAAAAATTATTTTAATCCCATTGAACGACATTTTACATTCTAATGACAATCATGTATGTCAGATTTTTGAAATTAAAATCACATAAGTGGTAAAGTTACATTTAAATGAAAAATCCGTTTTTTTATCTACCACTTAGTGGTTTCACTATTCATCAAAAAATGATGTTTTTTAGAAAAATACCAAAAATTCACCCTAAGATATAATCGATATTCTGAATTCAAATATGATGTCTATTTTCCAAAATTCAAAACATATAAGTTTCATTAATTAATTTAATAATCAATCCCCGCTGTCAAAACAAATAGCATGTTTTTAAGAAACAATATCTATTAAAATATTGACACTAGTTTAAGTCCAATTTCAATGTGAAATTAATTCCAATGATCACCATTGGATTAAATGGTAAAAATATATTCTAATTGCACTTTAAAACCAATTGAAAAGATTATCTAATCATATAAATAAATTATATTAAAAGGAGTTTTTGAATTAAAATACAACATTTTTCACTTATTCATTAAAAATGAACTTTATCAAAAAAATAACAAAAACATACAGAAAGTATATTTTGATGTCCTGATTCTAAAAAAGAATTTTATTTGGTCCAATATAACATATGAAATTGTCAAAAATTGTATTTAAAAAGGGTTTTTCATCAAAAGGAGTTTAATCGTCCTTTTAAAGAATATTAGAATATTGACGCTTAAAATTGGATTCATTCGTATTTTAAGCCTATAACATTTATTGGATAAAAGTAAAAATATTTGACAAAAATATATAATCAATTTGTAGTTAGTTCTGTTTATTCCTACTATTAAAATGGCTAGGCGTTTACTACCATTTAAAATAATTTTATTTTATTATTTGAGTGTAATTGAAGACTTCCAGGAAACTCGTTGTTGCGTATTGGGTATTCCATCGAGCATAGCGTTCCCTTCAAATTAATATTAACATTTTATTCACAAATATGGATGAATATGAAAAGTCATATTATTTATCTACCTGGGGTGTTACATCATTCCCCCCTTTGGGGAATTGTGTCCTCGCAATTTTAAAATTGGGCTCGGAAACTTCATTGAAAGTCTAACATCGGAACAAGAACCAGTAAAACTATCACTTTAAAAAAAAGAGAGAAGTAAAAGGGTCACACGAGTTAACCCATACTAGGATTCTGTCAGGACCTGACCCTACCCGGGCTCGAGCCGCAACTACCCCAAGCCCGCCTCCATAGGCCAGGGGCTGGAGACCAGCGCCGAAGGCACAACAACTCGGGGAGGCCTTTGCCTAATCACGTGTACACACCCACACGCAACACACTCAATGCAAAGGTGAAGAGTAAAAAAGAAAAGTAAAGGGAAACTGCTATAAATAAACCACAAGAGTGCATCGACCACTCATCAGTACAAAGTACAAACTGAAAAGAAAAGGTGAAAAACACGCGCCCAACCAAAAAGTGTCACAACCCGACAACAGGTAAACAAAAAGAAACAACTGACAAGTCTCCCACCTGGAACTCGGCCACGACCACCGCACACGGTCCAAGCTCCCAAGCTCTTACGCTCTACTAAAGCCACGCTCCACTTGTTTATCGTTTCCAAGGGCACACCAAGTGCGGGCAAATCCCAAGCAGGGGTGAGTACAAAAATACTAAGTAGGATACCCCGAAGGCTCGAGGGAGCAACAAAGGATGTACTAAAGGGTGAGCAGTAGATTGAAGAGGGAGTGGAACAGAGGTACAACAGAGAGTACAGTAAAGAGTAACAGCTCAACCCAACAATAGAAAGGTATAAGACTCGTCCTAACATAAGGAGCTAGGAATGGTGAGAAGATGCACTTCTCATCGAGCTTTTGCTGCCTATAGCAGGAGATTAGACTCATCCAACCATGAGAAGCTAGACACGGAAAGCACGTGTCATACCCCGCGCGTCTTCTCCTCTCTTGGAAGGAGATTAACCAAACCCAAGAAGTGGGTACGAGAAACAAGGTATACACATAGCGGTATGCTCAACAAGAAACCCGAACAACATCGTAAGGGAATCTCCATCCCGTAGCTCAGCCCAAGAAATGAGTCTCCAACAGTCCCAGAAGTAATCTCCATCGATGCCCAGCATCCCACACGTCTGCCCCGAACCGCAAGTCGAGGGGCTCAATCACCGCACTTCGACACTATCCGCTTTGGGCGGAACTGACTCGCCCGCACGGTTTTGGATCGCATCACAAGAATGCGTCTCAGTGTGGAAAGTGACCCTCGCACTTGGGAGTTCTAGGGAAATTCAAACCATACCTCATCACTGCCCCGCAGTCGAGAGGTCTCCTCAAAGGCAAAGTCGTTCCATCACCGACCCGTACAACCAAGGGTCCCGGTCCGGTAGTCACGGAGGTAAGCCACATTCTAGCCTAGTACAAAGGAATGAGCCTGGAATGCCAATAGGTGTCCCACTTCCCAGCCCTGCTGGAGGGTAATTCATAACAAGATATCGGGTGACCCACTGCCCAGCCCTGCTGGAGGGTAAACCATAATACATCATCTGGTGACCCACTGCCCAGCCCTACTGGAGGGTAGACCATAATACATTATCAGGCGACCCACAGGCCATCCCTGCTGGAGGGTAGACCATAATACATCATCTGGAAACCCACTGCCCAGCCCTGCTGAAGGGTAGACCATAATACATTATCAGGTGACCCACTGCCTAGCCCCGCTAAAGGGTAGACTATAATACATCATCTGGCGACCCACTGCCCAGTCCTGCCGGAGGGTAGACCTGGAATAAGTCAACATGAGACCCACTGCCCAGCCTTTCTAAAGGGTATACCTTAATACATCATCAGGCGACCCACTGCGTAGCCCCGCTGGAGGGTAGGCCGTAATACATCATCAGGCGACCCACTACCCAGCCCCGCTAGAGGGTAGACCTTAATACATTATTAGGAAACCCACTGCCCAGCCCCACTGGAGGGTAGACCTTAATACATCATGAGGCGACCCACTGCCCAACCCCTCTGGAGGGTAGACCTTAAAACATCATCAGGCGACCCACTGCCCAGCCGTGCTGGAGGGTAGACCTTAATACATCATCAGGCGACCCACTACCCAGCCCCGCTAGAGGGTAGACCCTAAGAGGTCATCAGGTGACCCACTGCCCAGTCTCTGCTGGAGGGTAGACCCTAATAGCATCGGCGAGCAACCCATTGCCCAGCCCTGCTAGAGGGTAAACCCGAAAAAGTCGATGAGTAATCTACTGCCCAGCCCCGCTGGAGGGTAAAACTCAGAACTGCTCTGTCCATCTTTTCTGGAGGGCACAACACTGGCCAACTGAACACAGAGTGGGTATCGCCAACCACCCAACTCCAGAACAACTCATCCAAAAGAAGTTCAGCACCTGCTTCATCACAGGGTGCCACTAGCACCACTACTGGTCGATCCCTCGAGAATGAAACCAGGGGGAGACCACTCAACCCTGCTGGTCAAACAAACAAGCATAAAGGGACCCTCTTCATCGCGAGAGGTCAAAGTACGTAAAGCAGAACACGACACGCACGTGGGCCCCACACAACGTGTGGCCCCATATCAACCCCAACCAAGCTCATAAACGTTCTCAGGTACGAACAACCACATGTACCTCCAAGCATTTCTGTATACTCCCAGAGTATACCACATTCTCAGCCCAAGGGTCATCGTGCACCCGGCACCCAATGTCAACGTGAAGGCGTGACGTAACATCTCCAACTTGCCACCTCAATGACTGGGGCACATCCAACCACATCTCTTTAACCACTAACATCACTCTCCCAGGAGTGAACGCGATCACATGCCAAAGTTCCACTACAAACACGGTAGAAGGACCTCCATTGAGGCACCTTTCACATTTCCACATTTAATAAGATTGCGTATAAGGCTCCGCACAACCAAACGGATCACACCGTTGTAATCCTCGTAGAAAAAAACGTGATATTAACTACTTACTCGCACCAAACAGATATCCGACGGAAGGTCACCAAAACCGCCTCACGCCCGAATGACGTCCCGTGATCCCAAGCCTCAACCCCAAAAACAGTCGGGCGCATCGCACCATTGCGATCCCCTCGGGGAAACACGTCAAAAGCACTACTCACATGAGAGCAATGGATATCCGGAGATAAGGTTCATTCCGGCGAACCGCAAACGAGCGGTTCTTCGTGGGACCCGCATCCCAATCCCAAAACTCAACGAACGGATCGCACCGTTGCGATCCTCTCGAAAAAGTACCCGAAAAGGGCTAATCACTTGTCTAAAACGGTCACCCGAGGATAAAGCTATAAATCACCGTCAACTTCTGTAACGTCCCCCGTGGGGCCCGCACCAGCATGCAGAATTAGGGAGGGCAGACTGCGCCAACGTGATGCCCTCGGAAAAACACCCAACATCGACAGCTCGCACACCCCGAACGGACGTCCGAGGGAAAAGTCGCTAAAAGCTGCACGCAGCTCAAAAGACGGGCCGTGGGGCCCACACCTCAAATCCAGCTTCAACGCTCGAAACCACCCTAGAAACCTCTACCTCGACACCAGGGTTCCAACGCTGCTGACGACGCTTAAATCGGACGTCAGACGCGTCTGCGCCGTCCAAAACAAGATCCCCCGAAGGAAATGACGAACCACTTAAAGACATGTCGCGCCTCCGAGACCCGCGTTTCGAGAATTAAAATTCCCATAAACCATCTCAAAAACTTCGCCTTGACACCAGGAAGGCTCTTTCTTAGACAGAACTCCAAATGGACACCCGTAGCGGAAAATACGGGTGTCCGAACACCGAGGGGGCGAGGCCCCTGGGGCCAGACCGGCCTGAACCGGCCGGTCCGCGGCTTAGCCGCGCGGGCCGGCCGCAGACACGCGGTCTGCGCGCAGACCGTCCACGAGGGCCGGTTGCGGAAGCCATGTGAAGACCCGCGCGGGGCGGGTCTTTGTCGCTGCACGGGGGTCGCGCGCCGCGACCCCCCGATCGGCGCTCCCTGGCGACCGCCGCCTCGCCGAGCACTCCGCCTGAGCCTTGGCCTTCCTCCAGAAGCCACCCGAAGCCGCGCCAAGCGCCTCCGCCACCTCACTCCGTGATGCCTCCTGATACTGCCTGCGCGCTGCGACACTGCCTGAGGTCTCCCGCCGCACGCCGTGACACCACCTGAGGCCGCCCGCCGCGCCAAGTCTCGCCGGACCACCGGAAAAACCCCCAACATTCGACAATCAACCCCGGCCTCCTCCGAGCTCGGATTTTGATTCCGAAATATGCGTTGGAAAGATAAAAATGTATAATACGCGTCTATGGGATTTTTTTAAGGTTTAACATCAAATTAACACATAAAAATTGACTCAATGGTAGGCTCGGGAATGAAAACACAACGGAAACCTCCTACCTCGCTGGGCTTCGCCCGGAGCTTCGCGTCGATCCGCCGGCATCACCGCACCTCGTTGAAAGTTGCCTCTCTGGACCGTCTCGCCAGAGATGGAGGTGGAGAGGGGAGAGGGTTTTTCCAGGGGGTTCAAGGGAGAAGGGAAGGGGGAGGGTTTAAATAAATTAATTAACGATTTAATTAATTTAAAACCCCCGAAAAGACCCACATCTGAAACTCCCGATGGGGTCGAGGTTAAGCCTCCCCTAGGGTAAACTCCACCTCCCGAGCAAAACGGAGGTCTCGAAATTTTAATCTGAGGACCCGTTCAAAAGTTATAAAATTTAACGTCTGAAGCTGCTAAATTACGAAAACGCCCCTAGGGCCATTTTTCACAGGCAGGCCGCGCCCGGAAAACATATACCCCTCCTAAGGAAAACGGAATGCTCCGAATGCAACGGTGACCTCTGTTTTCCAATCCGAGCTTCCGTTTAATAGATACATGGATTTCAACATTAAACGAATAAATTAATTAATTAATTAATCTGTTTAACGTTCCAGAAGCGGGCGAGGGATGCAAACGTCCCGCACCGACATGTTTTATGTCGCTCCTAGGGTAAAAACCCCATTCTGGACCCATCCGTACACTCGGATCTCTGATCCGGATCACCGTTTAGGAGTTATCACATTTATTTGGCGTTTCCAGTGAGAACACACTGAAAATTTAATTCCGGCCACTCCGGGGCTCGGAATCGCACGCCGTCTGAGGGAGATGCTCTGGAATGTCATCAAGAATATTCCAAAGTCTTCCGCATCAAAAAATGGGTTCTCACATCATTCCCTCCTTCAATATTTTCATCATTGAAAAGAAAAACTGGGGAGCAACACATGGTACAAATCCCACACCTGGCTTTCCCATACCCATAAGAACGCACGCACAGCTCTTCGTCACTGCACACAGACCAAGGGATTGATCCGTTCATGCGAGGTCGGCCCTTGCCGA
The DNA here is from genome assembly GCA_963277665.1 of Viscum album. Taxonomy (NCBI): domain Eukaryota; kingdom Viridiplantae; phylum Streptophyta; class Magnoliopsida; order Santalales; family Viscaceae; genus Viscum; species Viscum album. The sequence goes on along the minus strand of OY728139.1, from coordinate 110,077,662 downwards.
TGTTGTGTACCCACTCCAGACTTTGGGGTTAGGGAGAGGAGGTAGACAACCTTGCCATCCCTTTGCACGGTCTCAAACGACCCGAAGGCTCTCGGGGGTAGCTCACCTCCCCGAACGAACCTCTACGTCGCACGCCGCGACTGGAATCACTACTCGCACCAAGAATAAGGCATGGCGATTCCCTCCTTCAGAATATACATATAGTGAAACACCCAAGGATATCTGGTCACGCAAGATTTTACAGTCGATGTCTCTCAACCAAAACTCTCTCACATTCTCAGAGAGCGATGGATTCAACACCATTGACAAAAGGAAAAGGTCTCAGCCTTCTTCCTTACTAACACAGGGTTACACCCGACGCCCTATGTCACCCTGGTAACACCTCAAACAAGGAGCAGGTAGAAAAGCCTTTCACACGCAGAGCCTAACAATTCTACTGTAAAAAGTAGAAGAGTCGCAAGGGGTACCTCTCATCATCCCATGCTCTGTAGGATCATAGACATCCAAGCTCACAACTGTCCGCGGTCCCAACTGTCACCTCTCGGAGCTTGACTTGGACCACCTAGTGGTGATGAGAAGACCTCGTAAAGCCATCCCTCACTACCAGATCCTCTCGCTCCTCTTCTAGAACCACCTCTCTGGGCACTACTCCGATCACGGCACTGCCTCTACCATTGTGGTGCGCCTGCTGCCTACCCGAAGCTCTCAGCAACTCGGGTCGGGCAGTCTTGTGCCAAGTGACCTCACCCATCACAAGCATAACACCGACTCTCTCTGGGCTGCACTGGTGCCCTCCGGCGCCACTATGGTGTTCTACCATGCCCCTGAGTCCGGTTGTCAGTAAGACACCTGCGTCGAGGTTCTACTTTCCGATGCCCACTAGCTGCGGCAGACATCTCGGCTCCAACGTGCCTGCTACCGCCACCAACACTAGAACGCGACAGGAAGCCCTCTGTCACTAGAGCCAACTCTAGCACCCAAGTATATGTAGAAATTCCCAAGGGTACTATGACAGTACGAATCTCTCGGTGGAGACCCTGCTCAAACATCCGCGCTCGAAGGTTGTCATCATGGACCAAGTCCGGGTAAAAGCGTGCACGGTCTACAAAACTAGCTGCGTACTCGGCCACCGTCATCCCTCCCTACCGAAACTGCAGGAGCTCCTGAATCCGAACGGAGTGCAAGAAGGAGGGGAAAAACTCCTCATGGAACAACAACTGGAAGTCGCCCCACGAAAGCGACGACTCGTCAAGAAGCCGAGTCACCAGACTCCACCAACGCCATGCCGATCCCCGGAAAAAGGCTGGCTACCAAAGCCACTCTCTGATCTTTCGGTGTCTGCACAGGCCTGAAAAGGAGAACCACTGCCTCGAGCCAAACCTGTGCTGCCTGAGGGCTTGGCTCACCACTGAACCTCAGCGGTCTCTGCCGCTAGAACTCACAGAGCACGCTCAACCTGCGCTCAAGATCAGCCTGCTCAACTGAAACATCCTGCAGCTCAACAAGTGGGGGTGCTACTACCATCCCACCTAGAGAAAGGGGCTTGCATGATGGGTCCTGGACTGTGGCCTCGTAGCTCACGGGGTCATCATCATGAACCAAAGCTGGTATCCTGGCTGGCTGTCTTCACGGAGACATCCTGAATATTATCATAGAGTGTCCCGGTCAGATGAGTATAATGTATATATCAATAACATCAAAGATGGGGAGATGACTCAAGAAGGACAGTCAAGACTCAGTCATATGTGATGCACAAACAAATTTTCCCTACAACAAGTGTCTCAGAATGCCGAGTCGACAAGCGGGTTATCAAGGTCCTGGTGAAAGGATACGTCGGCCGCCACACCATCACTGGACTCCCTAGCCTGAGAGCCGCTCTTGAGACACATTAACACTGTTGCCCTATATCCCAAACAATTCCTCTTTTAGGGACGTCCGCACAATGTCCCAAGGAACGAACCACCTTTGATACCACTTTTTCATGACCCGACCCTACCTGGGCTCGAGCCGCAACTACCCCAAGCCCGCCTCCATAGGCCAGGGGCTAGCGACCAGCGCCGAAGGCACAAAAACTCGGGGAGGCCTTTTCTTAATCATCTGTATACACCCACATGCAGCACACTCAATGAAAAAGTGCAGTGTAAAAAGAAAAGTAAAGGGCAACTACTACAAATAAACCACAAGAGTGCATCGACCTCTAATCAGTACAAAGTACAAACTGAAATGAAATGGTGCAAAACACGCGCCCAACCAAAAAGTGCCACAACCCGGCAATAGGTAAACAAAAAGAAACAATTGACGGGTCTCCCACCAGGAACCCGGCCACGACCACCGCACGCGGTCCAAGCTCCCAAGCTCCTACGGTCCACTGAAGCCACGCTCCACTTGTCTGTCGTCTGCAAGGGCAGACCATGTGCATGCAAAGCCCACGTAGGGGTGAGTACAAAAATACTCAGTAGGATACCCCGAAGGCCCGAGGGAGCAACAAAGGAGGTACCGAAGGGTGAGCAGTAGATCGAGAAGGGAGTGGAACAGAAGTACAACAGAGAGTGCAGTAAAGAGTAACAGCTCAATCCAACAAGAGAAAGGTAGAAGACTCGTCCTAACACAAGGAGCTAGGAACGGTGAGAAGATGCACTTCTCGTCAAGCTTTCACTGCCTATATTAGGAGAGTAGACTCGTCCAACCATGAGAAGCTAGACACAGAAAGCACGTGACATACCCCGCGCGTCTTCGCCACTCCTGGATGGAGAGTAACCAAACCCAAGAAGTGGGTACCATAAACAAGGTATATACATAGCAGTATGCTCAACAAGAAACCCGAACAACATCGTAAGGGAATATCCATCCCGTAACTCAGCCCAAGAAATGAGTCGCCAACAGTCCCAGAAGTAAACTCCATCGATGCCCAGCATCCCGCACGTCTTCCCCGAACTGCAAGCATAGGGGCTCAATCACCGCACTTCGACACTATTCGCATGGGCGACACTGACTTGCCCGCACGGTTTTGGATCACGTCACAAGAACGCATCTCAGTGGGGAAAGTTCCCCTCACACTTGGGAGTTCTAGGGAAAGTCAAACCACACCTCGTCACTGCCCCAAAGTCGAGAGGTCTCCTCAATGTCAAAGACGTTCCATCACCGACCCGTACAACCAAGTGTTCCACTCCGATAGTCATGGAGGAAAGCCACAGGCTAGCCTAGTAGAAAGGACTGAGCCTGGAATGCCAGCATGTGTCCCACTGCCCATCCCTGCTGGAGGGTAATTCATAACCAGATATCGGGTGACCCACTGCCCAACCCTGCTGGAGGGTAAACCATAATACATCATCTGGCGACCCACTACCCAGCCCTGCTAGAGGGTAGATCATAAAACATTATCAAGTGACCCACTGCCCAGCCCCACTGGAGGGTAGACCATAATACATCATATGGCGACCCACTGCCCAGCCCTGCTTGAGGGTAGACCATAATACATTATCAGGTGACCCACTGCCCAGCCCCGCTGAAGGGTAGACCATAATACATCATCTAGAGACCCACTGCCCAGCCCTACTGGAGGATAGACCTAGAATAAGTCGACAAATGACCCACTGCCCAACCTTACTGGAGGGTAGACCTTAATACATCATCTGGAATCCCACTGCCCAACCCCGCTGGAGGTTAGACCTTAATACATCATCAGGCGACCCACTACCTAGCCCCGCTGGAGGGTACACCTTAATACATCATCAGGAGACCCACTGCCCAGCCCCGCTAGAGGGTAGACCTTAATACATCATCAGGAGACCCACTACCCAGCCCTGCTGGAGGGTAGACCTTAATACATCATCAGGAGACCCACTGCCCAGCCTTGCTAGAGGGTAGACCTTAATACACCATCAGGCGACCCACTGCCCAGCCCCGCTGGAGGGTAAACCCTAAGAGGTCGTCGGGTGACCCACTACCCAGTCTCTGCTGGAGGGTATACCCTAATAGCGTTGATGAGAAACCCACTGCCCAACACTGCTGAAGGGTAAACCCGAAGAAGTCGATGATTAACCCACTGCCCAGCCCCGCTGGAGGGTAAAACTCAGAACTGCTCTGGCCATCTCTACTGGAGGGTAAAACACTGGCCAAACAAACATGGAGTGGGTATCACACAACCACCCAACTCCAGAACAACTCATCCAAAAGAAGTCCAACACCTACTTCATCACGGGGTGCCACTAGCACCAATACTGGCCGATCTATCGAGAATGAAACCAGGGGGAGACCACTCAACCCTGTTGGTCAAACAAACAAGCACACATGGACCCTCTATGTCGTGAGAGGTCATAGTATGTAAATCAAAACCCAGAACTCTCGTGGGACCCACAAAACATGTGGCCCCATATCAACCCCAACCAACCTCACAAACGTTCTCAGGTACGAACAACCACATGTACCTCCAAGCATTTCTGTATACTCCCATAGTATACCACATTCTCAGCCCAAGGGCCATCGTGCACACGACACCCAACGTCTACACGAAGGCATGACTTAACATCTCCAACTTGCCGCCTCAATGACTGGGGCAGAACTATCCACATCTTTTAACCACCAACATCACTCTCCCAGGAGTGCACGCGATCACATGCTAAAGGTCCGCTACAAACACGGTAGAAGGACCACCACCGAGGAACCTTTCACATTTCCACATTTAATAAGATCGTGTATAAGGCTCTGTAAAACCAAACGGATCGCACCGTTGTAATCCTTGTGGAAAAACACGCGAGATCGACTACATACTTTCCCCAAATAGATATCCCACGGAAAGGTCACCAATACCGCCTCACACCCGAACGACATCCCATGATCTCGAGCCACGGCCCCGAAAACAGTCGGGTGCATCACACCATTGTGATCTCCTCGGGGAAACACATCAAAAGCACTACTCACTTGAGTGCAACAGATATCCGGAGAAAAGGTGCATTCCGGCTCACCGCACACGAGCGGTGCTTCATGGGACCCGCATCCCGGTCCCAAAACTCAATGAACAGATCGCACCGTTGCGATCCTCTTGAAAAAGTACATGAAATTGCCTAATCACTTGTCCGAAATGGTCACCTGGTGATAAAGCTGGAAATCACCGTCAACTTCGAAAACGGCCCTCGTGGGGCCCACACCAGCATGTATAATTAGAGCGGGCATACTGCGCCAACACGATGCCCTCAGAAAAACACCCAACATCGACTGCTCGCACCCCCCGAACGGACGTCCGAGGGAAACGTCGCTAAAAGCTGCACGCAGCTCAAAAGACGGGCCATGGGGCCCATGACTCAATTCTATATTCAACGCCCAGAACCACCCTGGTAACCTCCGCCTTGACGCCAGGGGGCCAACGCTACTAACGATGCTTAAATCGGACGTCGGATGCATCCGCGCCGTCCAAAACAAGATCCCTCGAAGGAAACGATGAACCTCATAATGAAATGTCGCGCCTACGAGCCCCTCGTTTCGGGAATTACAATTCCCATAAACCATTAGAAAAACTTCGCCCTAACTCCAGGAAGGATTTTCCGCAGACGACACACAAAATGGACACACGTAGCGGAAAATACGGGTGTCTGAACAACGAGGGGGCGAGGCCCCTCGGGTTGGACCGGCCTGGACCGGCCGGTCCGCCCGGCTTGGGCCGGCCCGCGGCTTAGCCACGTGGGCCAGTCGCGACAGCCGTGTGAAGACCCACGCGGTGCGGGTCTTTGTCGCCGCACGGGGTTCGTGCACCGCAACCCTGTGGTCGCCACTCCCTGGCGACCGCCGCCTCGCCGAGCGCTTCGCCTGAGCCTTAGCCTCCTCTGGAAGCCGCCCGCAGCCACGCCAAGCGCCTCAGTCGCCTCACGCCGTGACACCGCCTAAGACCGCCTGCACGCCGCAACACCACCTGAGGCCACCCGCCGCATGCCGTGACACCACCCGAGGCCGCCCACTGCGCCAGGGCTCGCCGGACCCCCGGAAAAACCCGCAACCTTCGACGATCAACTCCGGCCTCCTCCGAGATCTGATTTTGATTCTGAAATATGGGTTGGAAAGAAAAAAATGTATACTACGCATCTATGGAATTTTTTTAAGGGTTAAAATCAAATCGACACATAAAATTTGACTCAAATGTAGGCTCGGGAATGCAAAAGCAACGGAAACCTCCTACCGCGCTGGGCTTCGCTCGGAGCTTCGCGTTGATCCGCCGGTATCACCGCACCTCACCGGAGTCGCCTCGCCGGACTGTCTCATTGGAGATGGAGGAGGATAGGGGATAGGGTTTCGCCAGGGGGTTCAAGGGAGAATGGAAGGGGGTGGGTTTAAATAAATTAATTAACGATTTAATTAATTTAAATCCCTGGAAAAGACCCGCATCCGAAACTCCCGATGGGGTCAAGGTTAAGCCTCCCCTAGGGTAAACACCAGCTCCTGAGCACAACAGCGATCTCAAAATTTTAATCTGAGGCCCCGTTCAAAAGTTATAAAATTTAACGTCCGAAGCCGCTAAATTATGAAAACGCCCCTGGGGCCATTTTTCACAGGTGGGCCGCACCCGCAAAACATATACCCCTCCTAAGGTAAACGGCTCGCTTCGAACTCAACGGTGCCCTCAGGTTACCAATCTGAGAAAACGTTTAAGAGATACATGAATTTCAACATTAAATGAATAAATTAATTAAATAATTAATCCGTTTAACATTCCAGGAGCGGGAAAGGGATCCAAACGTCCCGCGCTGACATGTTTTATGTCACTCCTAGGGTAAACACCCCATTCTGGACCCATTCGTACACTCAGATCTCTGATCCAGATCACCGTTTGGGAGTTATCACATTTATTTGGTGTTTCTAGTGTGAACGCACTGAAAATTTAATTCTGGCCACTCCGGGGCTCGGAATCGCATGCCGTCTGAGGGCGTTACTCTGAAAAATCATCAAGAATATTACAAAGTCATCCACAGAAAAAATCGGGTTCTTACAGATTCCATGTAGGAAAAAATGGACATAGAAGAGAAAAAAAGGGCCATTTTCTGTTGGAGAATGATAGAAAACATGTTTAGGAGAAAGTTAACCACCTGAAAATTACAATATTGTGATGGGTTAAACAGTATTTGAATCCCCGGTATGAAAAGTTAATAGAAAAAATTTTAGTTTTAAGTTACTTTTAATTGAGGAATTTATTTGTTAGCTTAATTAAAACATTAGGAAAAAAACTTAATTTTCATGTAAACTTTCAACTTTTACTATATTTCTAACACAAACTCATATTTTCTCCAAACGATGAGTATCCAAGATGACTTGTTCACACTAAGAGTGCTACAAACAACTTCGAGAGAATCACCCAACTCACAAAAGAGATCTATATATTTTCCATGTCTTTAGAACTTAACCAAAAACAAAAAATTGTTTGTACAAGATCAGATAATACCCAAAAAGGACAATCCTTTATAAAAAGAAATACTACTCTTAATCTCCCAAATTTGTCCAACAAAAACAAAAGTTTATCAAATACCATTCAATAAACAGCTGTCCATAAAATTATTCAAAGTAATCCAAACTAAGAATTAAACCCAAATCTCCGAAGGATTTAATCACATAGTATTCCAAGATAAATATTAACATTTATCTCCAAATAAGATCAGTTACTCTTAAAGTCTCATATTGAAAAGTAATTAGCCTAATCACATATCCTCGATGATAGGTTAATCATTTCAATAGATAACCCAAAATCAACTTACTCTTGATTCATAAAATCATTTAACTAAAAAGAATTAGTCAAACTAACCAGGGACTTTATGTAGTCCAATGGTAGGCGATAAATACCAGTTTCACTTTGGTTGTGGGTTCGATTCCCACAGCTTTGTCCGACGCGACGGGTTGTTACACGGTCTGCATGTTGTACTTTTTCCAAAACTATATAATTATTTAAACATTCCCCAAAAAGAGATAAAATCATCAAAAATAACCATAACATAATTTAACCTCAGGTTTATCTCATGCCTTTAATTTTATATTATACCATATAATAACCCATAATTACCTCATAAGTAAGGATTATATAAACTAAAATGGTAACATTTATAAATATTACCTGAACTTCCACATCGAGTTTGTTATCTCATACATTATGCATTAGAGAACTCACCATGGTTCAGGTGATTAATCATGACTCCTTGATAGTTGGATTATAATAACCACGAGATTCCTCATTGAATCCCCCATTTCATCCAGTCTCTTAATCAGGGAACCACCACAGTTTCCTTCAAACCCATTGTCACATTGGTGCCTTTTAGATCCATCCATTTTCTAAAACCAAAAATTTCAGGGTGAGTATATCATTAGATTCACCATATAATACTGAGATATAATTATTCATGTTATCTTAAACACATTCACTTTATCTAAAACTATAACCCTTTCTGAAATCCTAACCATTATGGTAATGTCACATGTGCTTAGAAAATCACCTAACCTCTAAGGTTATCTAAACCGACCTTTGATACCAACAAATATCACCTAGCCTTAAAACATTACATAATATTAATTAAATTGAATAATTTACATTGAGGATCATTTCCGGTTTAGAGTTTTGAGATAATTAGGACATAACTATTAAATCTCAAAGATTACAAAGTAGACACACCTACTCAGTTTCCATTCTTTTTACAAAATAAAAATTCTTGAACAAAAATTCAGGTCTAGTTCCATGTTTTAGATAGAATGTCTTTCCTTGATCCCACCAGGGACCCTATTTATCTTCAAGTCCTGTGGAAAACATTTCAAAAACATGGGATTAGAATAAAAATCCCAGTAAAGGATACACAAAGAAGGAGAACTGTTAGTTTTTAAAAACAACAATTAAACCATGAATACTTTATCAAAGTAACACTTTTTACCTTTATGAAGTAATAAATAATCTTCACTGAATAAAAGATCACTACTTATCCTTTGTAACCAAAAGATTAGCATAAACCCATATAAAGAACACATAACATAAAAAGGTAACTTGGGACATAAACATACATAAATGGAATAATCATACGGTTGACTTCCACACATATCACTAATTGGAATAGCCATACGTCCGACTTCCATACCCAATACATTGGACGTTATAACCTAACCACCTGTCCTTGTATTCACGGTAGCACACATCATTTGGATTATCACGTAACCGCCTGTCAAATGTCCATGTACCATTATAAAATCATAACACATAAAACAATTATAATGGAAAGAAAACATTTCCACATTTCAATCACAATATATCACTTCATGATATTAACATAAATAAAAACATCTACTAAAATCATTAGAACTCTATGAGAGAAATATCCCTTTATACTTTGAAAATATTAAAAGAAGACATTTAAAAGAGATTTTATGATAAAAGTGTCTCATACCACTTCGAAACTTTTGAAAATGTTTTCAAACATTCTTGTACATATACATAAATCCTTAAAACAAATTTTAAAACAGGTACATGGATGATAAATGTTTAAAATAATAAATCTTTAAAACCATTTAAAATAATGTTGTAATAAAAGAGTCATTTTCCATTTTAAACATTTAAATTATAAGCCACATGAATGTAGACCATTTTCAAAACTTTTAAATGACTTGATTATAGACATAATATGGATATGGAATGTCAAAGGGTATTTATATACACTTTAAAAAGAATAAAAGTGCATATCATCACGAATATTCTCATGGAAGAGAAATTGAGACATAATCCCATTCAAATATCATGTCATTAGTGCAATGATAAATGAATGACATAATTATGTGTGAAAAGTATAAATATACTCAATATAAGTGGATATCAAGTGTAAAAAAATCAGATTTCATTCACACATACTCTTTGTAAAACTAAACCAATGACATAGATATTCAACTCAACGAAATGAGATTGGGTTATGATTTCCTATACATGTTCGTATAAATGAAGAAAGAATTTATCAATGAGGTGATTATGTATAGAAATAGTATATACACAAAAAGATTTGCGGAGTTTACAACATATATATTCCACACATAATCTTTTCATAATAAAATCAATAAGTAGAGGTTTAACCTAAAGAATTGAATGTGGGTTAAGAAGTTCCCTTACAGAATTTCGACAGCCTAACAACATCACTTTAGAATTCATAAAATGAGATTATAAGAGATAAAAAGGGGTATCTAATCACTTTGAAATAGAATTTACAGAAATAAGGATTTATAAGAACATATACCATCATAATAAGATTAAAAGACCAAACAAAAATAAGTCTTTTAAAATGAGAAGGGTGAAAGGTACCCTTACCAATTTGTGTAACTTTTGAAACGTAAACACCATGGGTGAAGGTTCATACAATGAAGATGTAAATAACCATAAATTAAATTATATTACACAAATAATACAATAATGGGAAGTACATACACCACACAAAATGAAATAGTGGCAAATGTAGCATGAATCTCATAGGAACAAAAAGTGAGATAAAAACCCCTTACCTCGTTGTGATCAATCGAGTCATATAACCAAAAGATAATAAAAACCAAATGAATCACATAATAAAATGAATATAAATATAATAATTATAATATATATGAATGTTCAGTAAACAATACACCACATGCAAAAAATAAGTGGCGAACAATGGAAATCTCACAGAATTAAAAGTGAGATAAGAAATCCCTTACGAAAATTCGGCAGCCTAACGACGCCACTTAAAACATCCAAAAAAATGGATTGATGAATTAAAATAGGTTCTATCATCATATTAACATAAACATTACAGTAAGAGGGATATAAAATAGCATCCCCTAACATAAGAAATATGAGCTTAAAAGGAATGACATAAAAGAGAGCACTAAAAAAGTAAGAGAGAGGTAGGATCCCTTACCTCGTGTCTGACTTGACTGGATCATTCTTTAATCTCCTGAATAATACACTAGAGATAATTTATTCTTTCTTAAGAACCTTTTTAAGTTCATTATTCATTTTATATCACTTATTACCATTTTATGAACATTATGTAATTATTTATGTTAATAACGGTCGTTTTGTCGATCATTGGTACTTGAGTGAAAACTAAAATTCATATAATTACAAGTTGTTCATGTGGTAAAATATCCATTATATACAGAATTATATTCTTGATGTAGATATCATATATATAATATATATCTAGTATATACTTTCATTTATAATAATACATAACATTTAAAGGTATGAAATTAAATGCACTGTTAATGGAGACGGTAAACCATACGTACGCATGAACGCTACTTTCATTTATATTCCGTATTTAATGGAATTAAAACTAAATGAGATATATATATATATATTATAATTCCAGTATAATATATATGTTATATAGGTCACATAAGTTCATTAATTTCACTCTTTATACATTCCATGTTTTGCATGAACGAGTCACATCACTTGAGGGGGCGGTAGTCCACACTTTCTCAAATGAAATTATCGCATTTGCACAACATGCAAAGAATAATGGTATATTTTAAATCTATAATACAGATGAATAAAGAAGAAATAAATATAATATATATCATAAATATATATAGTTCCATCATAATGGCCACCATGAGAGGTGGTAGTAGAAGATAGAACAATCATTGTTTCGTGAGGCAGTAATTCGCCATCCACAGACAGAGTATGTTCTTTTACCATTAGATGGAGGTGTGTGTAAGTGTAGCTAGAATCCATCTCATAAAGACATCCTACTATATTGGAGATACTGTTTTTTACAAAAGAAAAGAATAAAAAGATTTTATATGGTTAATGAAGCAAGATAAAACAAAAGAACACAAGTGAAGACGTTACCTTTAAATTGGGTAACTCCTCTTGGTTTGAACCAAAAGGATTTCTTGAAAAGATTTCTGCCTAAGGTAAGGATTATAAGATTTAGATAGGGATGTGGAGAAATAAAATGAGTAAAGCATGGCCGATCCAATGTCTTGAGATGTGTGCAAAAGGTGGTATAGGTGGGGGCCTTTTATAAGAGGGAGGAGGGGCACTCTCAGAAAGTCTTGAAAAGTTACTTTATTATAAAATGATTTTCGGATATCAAAGGTCCCAAAATTATATATTTCGAGGATAAGGTGATAAGGGTTCGAAATCCACCCATCCAATAGGTTTTTGACAAGTTTATTTTATATATGTTACGTCATCTTTTCATTTTATTTAAATCGTTCATTAATGAGGTAATCACTACATCATCACGGTGTCATAAATAAATTAATTTATTTAATGTCTAAAAATTATAAAAAAATACTATGATATAGGAAATATTTTTATATTCCTAATAAATATTTATAGTCAAAAATATTACTTGTATAACCCCATGTAAAAATTTTTTTTAGTAAAACAATTCATGTTTGTGACATTTTTATTTTAACTTTAAATAAAAAGTTATTAATGTCCTTTTTATACCCAAGTGGCCCCATGGGGTCCCCAAGTTGACCCATGGATTGTATTGGTCGGCCATGACTTATCCAATTAGTGTAGGAAAACTGTAATGGTAATTTAAAATTATTATTATATTTACCTAAAATTACACTAATTACCTTTAATCGCGAATAATAAAACTTAAAAGTTACTATTCACCAAAAAATTATTTTAATCCCATTGAACCACATTTTACATCCTAATGACAACCATCAATGTCGTATTTTTGAAATTCAAATCATAGATGTGGTAATGTTTCATTTAAATGAAAAATCAGTTTTTTTAACTACCACTTAGTGGTTTCATTATTCATCAAAAATTGAAGTTTTTCAGAAAAATACCAAAAATTCACCCTAAGCTGTATTTGATATTCCGAACTCAAAAATGATGTCTATTTTAAAAAATACAAAACATATAATTTGAATTAATTGATTTAATAATTAAATCTCGTTCTCAAAACAAATTGTGTGTTTTTAAGAAACAATATCTATTAAAATATTGACACTATTTTAAGTCGAATTTCAATGTGAAATTAATTCCAATGACCACCATTGGATAAAATGGTAAAAATATATTCTAATTGAACTTTAAAACCAATTCAAAATATGATCTAATCATATAAATAAATTATATTAAAAAGTGGTTTTGAATTAAAATACCACATTTTTCACTTATTCATTAAAAATGAACTTTATCGAAAAAATAACAAAAACATACACAAAGTAAATTTTGATGTCCCGATTCTAAAGAAGGATTTTATTTGGTACAATATAACATATGAAATTTTCAGAATGTGTATTTAAAAAGGGTTCTCCATCAAAAGGCTGTTAATCTCCCTTTTAAAGAATATTAGAATATTTACGCTTAAAATTGAATTTATTAGCATTTTAAGCCTCTAAAATTTATTGGATAAAAGAAAAAATATTTGACAAACATATATAATAATTTTGTAGTTAGTTCTTTTTATTCCCACAATTACAATGTCTAGGCATTAACTACAATTTAAAATAATATTATTTTATTATTAGAGTGACGCGTAAGATTTGCAGGAAACTCTTTGTTGCGTATTAGGTACGCCATCGAGCATAGTGTTCCCTTCAAATTAATATTAAAATTTTATTCAAAAATATAGATAAATATGAAAATATCATATTCTTTATTTACCTGGGGTGTTACATTTAATCTGTAATAGGCTTACTTGTTTCTATATACATGCACCCATAATTTATAATTAAAAAAAACGACTAAAACATTTCACCATTTTAAAAACTCTTTGAAATAAATATGCAAATCCCTTGTAGATATTAAAATTACATTATCTTATAAAATACTATTTTAAACACAAAATACACCTTTCCTTTGGAATACAATCCTCAATACCTAAATTCTTAAAAAGATAAAGTTTTTTTAACATTTATTAAAGCATGATATCTTTTAAAGGAAGCCACATATAGAACAATTTTCCAGAAAGTGAAAAAGTCATTGTCACTATGTTCATTAAGGATAGAACATTCCATCTCTCATTTTTCAAAACGTTCCATATAAAACACACTATAAGATTATTTTTTGAAAACAACTTTAATGAATTTAAAAATAGAAAAATATTTCATTTATAATAATTTTATATAAATATATAGATAAAATAATATCATGTAGTAAAATATTTTGAATTTAAATATTGATACATTAAAAAGATATTTAACAAAACCATCACATATCACTTTGAAACATTTGAATAATAAGATCAATTAAGTAATATCATTTTATAAAATATTAAAAAACATGAGAATAAATAAATCCATTATAATATATGAAAAATGTTCTACATATAAACCTCATTAAATAATTAAGGTTCATAACATCAAGAATTTCATCCATCAATGGAAATTGAGGTGAAGTGTCTTACCTTGAGTATGACTTGTCCCAACAATCTTTCTCATCGAGAATAGTTAAATTATTTACATACATAAAAAATCAAATTTATAATTACATTTATTTTATTTATTATAATGTTTTAAACAAATACATAAATAACTAATTTTACATCTTGTATTTTGACCATATTCGGTTTATGTGTCAAAAACACATTATTAGGTAAACTAAGGTCAATGAGGTCATTATCAAAGCATAATAGAATAATAATCCTGACATAGTTATCATTTTTATACATAAAATTCACTTTTAAAATCAATCATGAATGATTATTAAGAAAAATTATCCAATGATGCAATCATGAAGGCGATAGGTTTTACATAAGCATGAGTAAAATTCCGATTTTTCAATTTTCATTATGGAAAGAAGATAAAAAGATTACCCTTACAGAATGATCATAATATAATAAAAACAATATTAATTAGTCATATATAATTATATAAATAATTCTTGTGAGATAAAAGGAATCACATTGCTTTAAGAAGGAGGTATTCCATTAATCCACGAATGATGTTATCACAAATTCAATGTGTGGAAAGGTAATGGAGAAAATTATTTATTATATTTAAATAAATATAATTATATAATTAGAATATTATATATTTTATTAATATATTATATGTTCATTAAACCAATTATTAATATATCCCATGTAATGTATTTATGAATCTCATCGCTTTGAGTATCCTGAAGTCCATATGTTGACAAATGATGTTATCGTATTCCCACAAAAATAAAAGAAGGATGGTATGTGTTATATAATAATTACACAAGTAAAAATACATAATAAATACCATATATATAATATAAAAATAGAACTCCTATCATAATTCTCATCCATTGCATGTGGTAATGGAAGAAATGAATGATATCGTTTAGCGATATAGTAGTTCCGCGTACACACCACTAGTGATATTTTTACCAATTTGATGGAAGTGTGCATAGGTGTCGGTCAAAGAATTAAAATATAAAAGATCTATATATATAATATACTACTGTAATTATTTAATAATCATATAAATATAAATGGAGGAAATTGAAAAGGAAACATAATAAAAATAGATGTTGATGAACATTACCTCTCTTTGGGGTAACTCTGTTTGGTTTTTACTAAATAAAATTCTTGGTTAGATATATTCTGAAATTGAGGCATCTACGATGAGGGTATGGATTTAATGAGATTACTTTTAAGGGGTATTATGAAACATAGGTATTGATATGAGTGAATAATTGAGGCGGTGAGTTCCCATTTATAATGGAGGAGGAGTGGCATTCTTTTAAAAAAAGAGTAAAAACTATTGAGAGGTATCCCTTTTATCCTATGCCTAAAATAATGAATAAAATTATATAAATGATGTTATATGTTCTAATTATGTCCATAAAATATATTTTATACAAATTTATAGGTCATTTTCCCTTATAATATTAATATTTATCTAATATGTAAACACATTTTTACCTCAAACTCTATAATTAATTTCAATTTCATTCACCAATATTTTTGGTAAAAAACTATGTTGAGAATACTAGATATTATAAATTATTTTATTAAAAATATTTAATTATCTTTTTCAAATTCTAATAACATAATTGTATGAAATTAATTTAAAATTGATCCCCATACATGATGATGCAACAAGTTTTAAAGTAAAAAAAGATCAAAAATTTAATGTGTTTTTATATTTGATTTAAATGGAAATTGATTCCAATGACTTAAAATGTAATTATTGATTTATAATTGAAATAACTAAACATTAAATCCAATTAAAAATATAATTTAAATCTATTAAAAACTAATATGAAAATTCATTTTTCAATTAAAATTATGTGATTTACATTATTCATCAAAAATGAAACTTCTAAAAAATACGAAAATTCAACCAGTGTGATTTTTAATATTATGATTTAAAAAATTAATTTTATTTTTTAAAACAAATTTTCTAAATTTTTCAAAATTATCTTGTTAAAAAATCCCATTAAAAGGTGAAAGAACTATGATATGAAATAATAATATTATCAACATATTGTTATTCTCTATAACTAAAACTTGCATGTAACATAAGAATATGATGGAGTTAATTGTTCTGTTTCATATACACTATTGAATATGAAATATATTTTAATTTAAAACTAATATCTAATTTTTAATTATTAATAATTATGAAAAAGATTTATTTTATCAGTACCTTGGATTTTTCATCCTTTACCCCATTTTAAAATTATGTCCGCCAAATTTTATTCACTTATCAAAGAAGTTGGGATACTTTTCCCTCATATAATTTTCAGATTAAAATTTCACCTCTTCGACACGTGGTGTTTTTTGAAAAACATAAACATTGTGAATTACCCAATTCCGAAAAACTTTTCCTTTGTGGTCTAGAACCTAAACTTGTTGTTCTTTATAAGAAATATTTTCTTCCAACTGAACTACATGGGGGATCAAAACTTTAGATGAATGTGGTACATATATCCCTAACATTAGAACATTAAATATATTATATTCCTAGGATAAAATCCTTGTAAAATAAACTTGGTATGAATAAAATCCAATATTCTCTAGGATTTTATTCTGTTCAATGAACCATGGACTCAACATCCCCTTCATAGCATATTGCATAAAACTTTTCCACGGATAAACTTTTAGAAAGATATTATCACCAACCTAGAACAAAATATCATGCTTTTAGTCCTCCACATAATAGTTACACCTTCTCAATGGTATCCTCATCTATCACTAAATCTAATGAACATTCTCTATTATTTCCTATACCAAGTCATGTCCCATAAACATCCTTTCTTATATACCACCCGAAAATGCTGGTGTCTTATACCAATTTTAATATAATGCCTCAAATGATCTAATAAGTTTATTGGAATGAAAGCTATTATTATAATAAAACAAAACCAATTAAATATGCCCATACCAACTTCTCTGGTAATCCATTTTTCAAAAAAAATGCACATATTTCAAGTTATGAATAGTCCACTCAGACTATCCAATGGATTGAGGAAGAAAGGTTGAACAAAAATTTAATTCATTACCCAATGACTAGAGAAGTCCTTTCAAAAATTGGATGTGTACCTAGAATCATGGTCTCTTACAATTGAGGGAGGAACTCAATATAACATGATAATATTCTTTAAATAATGTCTAGAAAGCTACTCTGAATACATCGTATCTCTAATTGGATTAAAATGTGAAGATTTATTTAATCGATATAAAATAACCCAAATCACATTATTACCTTGAGAAGTATTTTGAAATCCTACCAAAAAATACATTTATATTATTTCTGATTTCAACTCTTGTAATATGAAATATTTAAGTACCCACTTTGGTAACTATCATTATAATTTAACAAAATGATAATTCAAAAAAATAAGAGTAAATTTCAAAATATCTCCTTTTATTCCATCCCACCTATAATACTCCCATAGTTATTTCTATATCTTAGTGATTCTCTAATGAATAGAAAAAAATGAAATTTGATCTTGAGTCAACAACTCTTGACTCAAATATGAATCAGTAATCATTTTGAAAATCATAAAACACCCAATTAATCAATATTAAAATCATGAACCCTACCCTTATTAACAGATTATACCTTTTTAAGAAAAGATTTATTGACCTTCTTATGTCTCTTAATT
The DNA here is from genome assembly GCA_963277665.1 of Viscum album. Classification (NCBI taxonomy): domain Eukaryota; kingdom Viridiplantae; phylum Streptophyta; class Magnoliopsida; order Santalales; family Viscaceae; genus Viscum; species Viscum album. The sequence continues at coordinate 110,059,628 of OY728139.1, read as the reverse complement.
ATGTATGACAAAGTCAAATTCACTGAAAAATGATAAAAAATAATGTAAATCCATTCATCCACAATTTCATGTCCAAAATTCATCAAATCATTAGCCAAAGTGTCATGTTCCAAAAGTATCATGGTTAACATAACTTTATTTTTTTACTCATATCATTTCCCACCATGTGTTAATTTTCCAGGATGATAATGCATCGTGAAATAAAATTCCTTGATTAGTTTCATTCATCTTCCCTATGTCATGTTTAATTCTTTTTATGTTAATATATACTTTGAACTTTTTTGATCAGTATATATTTCACATTTTACTACATACAAATGATACCTCCATATTTCAAAATAAAAAACAAAGGCATCTAGTTCCAAATAATAGATAGGGTGTGTAACCTCATTATTTTTCAACTGACATGATTTACAAGCAATTACCTGATCAATCTTAATTAAGAAAACTCCATGTCCTTTCAATAATGCATCAGTATAGAAGGAAAAATATCTATTTTCAAAAGGTAGGGAAAAATTTTAAGCTTTAAAAAATTTAATTTTGTAGTTATTGAAAACATTCATTACATTGTTTTGTCCAGATATACATAACCCATTTTCAAGTTAACTAATCCAGTGGTCTAGGAAATAGAGAAATTTTATTAACAAACCAGCAGTAGAAACCTCTTAAACCATGAAACCTATGAGTCTTGGTGATATTTTTAGGTCTTTAACATTCATAAAAAACATTAATGTTAGTTATATAATAATTATGGAATCATTAGAAACAATGAGACTATAGAAAAAAAATTGAAACCAAAATTCACATTTTCTAAATTTCTCATATAGTTCAATTTATTTAATAGTTTTCCAAACAAACCTTCGATGTATTTCATGTTGCTTTAAACATTTATAATATACCAAAGTGTCAGTAGTAAACTCAACCACAAATGAATCCAAGAACTTTAGGAAAATCTAATTCAAATGATCAATGAATATAACAAGGCATTCAATAACCCAGATAAAATAACTAAAAATTAATAGTTACCATATATAGTTTAAAACATAATATTTGGAATATCATATTCCTTCACTTTCAATTGATGGTATCCCAGCCTCCAGTTGACCTTTAAAAAATATTTTTCTCCCAGGATCAAATCAAGAAAATCCTCGATATGAGGTAAAGGAACATTTTCGTAATAGTGATGTAATTCAAGGCTCTATAATCAATGAAAATTTAAATTTATCCATATTTTTTTTAATGTTAGGAGAAATTTTTTTTGAAGTAGTGGATTGGATGAAACCATTATCTAATAACTCCCTCGATTTATCTTTCAAATATAAAATATTTACATGCAATATTTGATAAGGGGGTTTAAAAATCGTCTTAGAAACAGGTATTACGTCAATGGTACTATCACCCTCTCAATAAGGAATTAAACAAGGAAATTCATACAGGAAAACATCCATCTATTAATTTAATACTAAAACATCACTAATTTAAACAATTTTTTTATCTTCAACAATATGAGCTTGGTAACTTTCACTACAATCTATATTCAATTTCTCAGATTCTTGGTAATATATCAAATGAATGAAATCATTAAATACAAATTTCATAGCACTAAAATCTATATTAACATGATAAAATTAAAGAAAATACATAACAATAATTATATCAAACTATAATATGGATAATTTCAAAACATTTGCAGGATGGAACATACCAGTTGTGACCACAAGAAGATCCCATTAAATAATGGTTTCCCTAATACTTCCACTCGATGTTTTAAACATATGTTATATATTACATTCACTTTTTGATATCCCCTATTTATATAAAAATTAATCAAAACTGAATTAATTTGAAGATATAGAGTCAAACATGGTATTGACCTTATTTTAATACACATGAAACATAAATATCACCGCTTCAGCTGACTACATGATATCAAATGTAGTTGTATAAAATGACCTTGCAATGCCATTCTATTTCTGATCACATATATTTTCATCCTATGAGACTGACTTTGGAAATACATATCATAATGACCCTACTCTTTACAACTAAAAAAATTCCCCAATGGATTATTATTAATTACCACAATCTTTGATTATTGATGATTCTTTTTCTAATATTCCCAGGCCATGTGGCTAGACATCCAACATTGTTGACAATTCAATATCGTCACAAGACCTTCTCCAGGGTTCTTTTTACCACACATACCACAAGAATGAATCTTCATTTTCTTACCTCTATATTTATTTATAGTAGGTTTCCACATCAACATTCATCCTAATTTTTTCTTACTTTTATCGTCATGAGGAACCTATCAGACATTAACCTTAATCCCATCCATTTCATCCATACAAAAAACATTATCATAGTTTTTAAATTATCATGAAACCAATTAACATTGTATAATATGTCTTAAACCTGAGTAAAAATGTTAAATATTTCTATAATTTTCATAAATAAAATCTAGCACAAACAAGTCCATTCTAGTGAATTTTCCTCATAATCATTTATGTAATATTTATCTTTCTACCTCAATTCCAGGAATTTTTTTCCATTCGGATTTGAATAACCATAGTGAAATATTTCATAAAAAATATCCATGAATGTTTCTTATTCCATAAAATGACAATCATCTTTCTATATTGTATTCATAACCGAAGCCACCTTCGATGAACTTTACCTTCAAAATGATAAAAAACAAGGGTTGCCTTATGATATTATGAACATCCAATGACATCAAATATCTTTTCCAGAGAATTAATCTATAATTTGGATACCACTGGGATTATGATCCAATAAATATTGGGGGGATATTTCCTAATAAAATTATCGAAAAAAATACATGATCCATAGTGGTAAATTAGGTTCATCTCTAGCATGGATACCACCACCATTTATCACCTAAGTCAAATGAGTCATCACTACAACTGTTCTATTCTGATACCTACAATCTCAGAATATTTATTTGGAAAGATATCATTCATTCATTTCCATCCCAGTACAAATTCATTATTTCCTCTAAAGAATACCATTTTAAAAAGACATAGTTCAGATGAACCAATATTCTAATATTCAAATTATATAATTAATCCTGACCATATGGTAAAATATTTCAAGCTCATTTAATTAAAATTATCATAACCTCTAATGTTATAAAATCCAAAATTTGATACCAACTATAAGGAATTAGCCTTAACCATTACATAATCATCATTTTTATTAATGAAATTATATTTTTCACATTGAGTATATTTTTAGGATTATAATTTTAGATAATTTTTTCATAACTCATACAGAAAAAGAAACAATAAAATACAATGTGGAAAATTTTGATTAGTATTTATTTTTTCCATAATATAATTTTTTAGACAAATCCTGATCTCTTTTATGAAACTAGTTCATGACACTTATCATTACCTTTTGGGTTACTAACTAACCCTTAAAAATTGTGAAAAACATTTAAAAACATGGAATGAACATAAAAATACTAGTAAGGGATACCAAAATTAGTAACCCATTAGTTAATTGATAAACATTAATGTAAAGACCCGGGAATTTCAATGTAATTTTTTTTCAAATTATATATGAATATTATGAGTTTGTGAAAATTGACGACGCATGATTCTGAGGACCACTGTGCTTAGAATGAATTTCTAAACTTTTTTAAGTAAGTTCAGTAAATGTATGAGTGTGTTTTTTGTAACTTATGAATAGGTGCTTGGAGTTGAAATCCCAGGACACTGTTAAACTCACAATGCTAATATTCTTTTAATGATACCCTCACCCTGACCGCAGTTGGTCGAGGGTGGAATTTAATTTTTCACATTTTCTAGGGAGAAGAAAAATAAAATTATTTATCATTTTATTTTGTTATTTTATACCTCTCTATATGGGTTATGGAGGTGGGGACCACCCGAACTAGAAAACCACCAAATTGAATTCTAATGGTGGGGACCACCCTAACCCCTCTTTAATGTGGGAAAGTCTCTTAGAATCCTCCCATTTAATTGTGCCAAAACAATACAATAAATCATTCCAATTAATTGTGGCAACGAATTATAATAAATTCTGCCAATTAATTTTTCCATTTATTAAAATGTGTCAACTTTAATTTGATGAAGCTATTATATTGGCTCATCATTACTATTGGGAGGACTGGTTAGAAAAAAGGGAGAACCTAGAGAAACTCTTCCTCCAACGAAGATTGCGCTCTATGACGAAGAGTTCTCTCTCCAGTGAAGAACGTGCTCTCCAACAAGGAACACGCCCTCCAACGAAAAATTCTCCCTCCAATGAAGAATGTGCTCTCCAAAGAAGAACATGCTCTCCAATGTAAAACAACCTCTTTAATGAGGAACGTCTTCAACGACAATGAAACGATGTCCATCCTACCCTCCTCACCGACGTCAACGAACCTTCTAGGTTGGGGTGTGATTTTGATTTACCTTCATTAATTTTCTTTTATGTTGAGCTTCTCCCCACGATCCGCTTGCGACAACCCTAATGCGGAGGCTGCAGCCCAAAAGAACATGGCCCGACCTCGCCGCAACCTTTGTGGTTTTGATGCGATCTTTAAGATGGAGGAGGATGGATACTGGTGACGATGATTGTAACTGGTGAGACACTGAAGCAGCGGTCGGCACCACGGTCGGCTGCGAAGATGGAAGCGGCACAACTGCGCTGTTGGAGAAGAGCTTCGTCCTGTCAGCCGCGACAGAGCAAGGGCGGCGACCAGTGGGGTCTGACCGCGCGATGGGGAGGCGAATGCGTGTGTCTGTGCCATCGGGCATGAATGAGCCGTGACCATGTGTTGCGGCAGTGAAGAAGGGCGGTTGGCTCGCTGCCTGTCGCCGGTGATGGCGTGTCGCGTGACTGTACCACACGGAGGAGGAGGCTAGCTGTTTGGACAGCTTCGGGCCACGACACTGCGAGCTGTCGGACGGCCTGCTGCCCCACCACAGGCCGCCCACCTTGGGCCACTGCACCATGGGCCGCCGCTCCGCAGGCCCCTGCAACGTGGGCCGTAACACCGCGGGCCGCTCAGCGGGCTTGGCTGCGCCGGCCGGCCGGTCCCAGCCGGTCAAGCCGGACGCAACATGCCTGGTTGGATCTCGTGGTCCAGGTCCACCCCAGGGCTAGCCCCAGGTCGGGTTGGGTTAACCTGGACCGGGTCAGGTCGGCCCATGCCAGGTTGGGCCAGGTCAGACCAGACCCGGGCCAACTTCGTCCCTTTTTTCTCTATCAGTCATTTCATGAGCTACGGGCCTCTGTTTGATGAACCGTCTATGGAGAAAAAAACCTTATATTGAGATGGTCCTTTTGGTATACCCCACTTGAGTTTTGGATAATTTTGGGGTATGACTGGGTTTGATCGAGCACAAATCCAATTGGGCCCTTGGGACTAAAAAGCCAATAAATTACAGACATGCAATCCGATTGACGCACCGTTTACTACATTGAGACCAGTTTTTTGTGGGGTTCCTCTAGAATACATCTTCATGGGAATTCTTGTAAGTTGGTGTATTAGTCCTATGGCTTGAGGACTGGACCCTCTTAGAATCAAGCAAGCTTAGTGCAGGAACCATGTAGCTGGATCGAACATGAGAAAAGGATCCTATGTGGGTATGTGCTTTGGGATCCTTTGTGGGTCTGTACTTTTTGATCCTACGTGGGTATTTTTTTCAAGATTTACACTTTAATCCTCTCTATGAATCCATGTGGGACTACTCTAGGATCTTACGTAGGTATGCTTTACTAGGATCCTATGTGTCTCTACTATACTAGGATCCCATGTGGGTCTGATGATTTAGGATCCTTCATGGGTATGCCTCTTAACAGATGTAAGATGATTCAGTAGTTACATCTAATAAACTCTACTAACGTACCTATGTTATACCTAGTGTGAGCTGAGTCTTTACCTTTTTGGTAATCTTCTGTGTGGCATACATGTGTGGTTCTTACCTTCGAGGTGATACCTTTTTGGTTTTCTTCTATGTGGCAATACCTTTGTGCTACTTACTTTTGTGGTTTTACCTTCATGGTATTCCTTTCTTCATGGAACAGTTGTACTTTGGCAAAGTATTTGGCCCTTGAGTTTCCTTATGAATGAGATGGGTATAATTGATAACTTAGGATTATGTATGGGCATATACCTAAGTAGGGTTGTCAGTTGTTTTCATGATTTTTGGTTTATCATTTTTGGATTTTTTGTGACCTTTGAGGGTATCGGGGTCCCTACAGAGTATCGTTATACCCATACATGCACGGGATATGCCCTCACCTTGTCGTGTTTGGTGCAGACGAAGGAACACAGTGAACGAGGACGAGGGTAACAGGACTAGAGGTAGCTCAGAGGTGAACCTTAGATGAGGCGTACCATAGAGACGATCATTTGAAAGATGTACCTACACTTCAGTTAGGATCCTTGGTGGGTGTTCATAGGAGAAGTTCAGTTTACTTGTACTTTCCAGTTTTCTTTTCCTTTCTCGTTGGGTTTTTATTCAAGCCCCTTTTTCTTACTATACACACTCTTTTTACTTTACTGTTTACTTGTGTTTGTATCTTGTTGTGTGCATGGTTGTGTGTGTTTATAGGTTATAAAGGCAATGCCTTCCCAGTTTTAGGTAATACACCTTTTGGTGCTAGTCTCCAGGCCCTGGCCTATGTATGGCAGGCTTGGGGTAGTCACGACATGGGCCCTAGGGGATGGGTTATGACAAATTCTTACCAGAGGAGTCTGTTCTACCATAGAATAATGGACTCTGATCTTTTAATGGAATGAGTGTTATGTTCTATGAGTGTGGTTATCAATTTAGGGAATCCAATGTTGGTGCGGCGGCCGACGTATCCATACACCAGGACCCTGACTTCTGATTCCCAACTTAGTACAAGAAAACACTGATTTTGTGTGTGTTTCAAAAAAGTTTCTTTGTGATTTTTTTGAGTCAGCTAACCAGGTATAACTTATTGAATGTGACACAATGTTTTCTTTTCAGGATGCATCCCCACAGACTACCAACTAGGGTTCCGGGTATTCAATGCGAGGATATCCCACCGAGCAATGAGGCCTTAGGGAAGGTCCCTTTATCAGTAGGGTAACCAGTGGAGGAACAAGCGATACCATTACCATTGGGCCACCAATTCCACCAACCCCAACATGTGAGGGGGCACACCTCTTGAGAGTGATTGACTAGTTCCAATGCCAAATGCCAGCAAGGTTCAGGGGAGAGATGGACCCACAGGTGACTGAGGATTGGTTGTAGGCCATGGTGAGGGTCCTCCGACTGGTATGGACACTACTTGATCTCATGTTGATTATTGGCACTAGTAATCTACTGGCAGCAGCAGGCAGATGGTGGCGTTTTATGCTCCAGGTCTACGAGGAGGTGAAACTTTTCTGGGCAGACTTTGAGAAGCTGTTTTGGGAAGAGTTTGTCCCATTGACCCTTCACACAATGCGCATTCATGAGCTTCTTCATCTGCACCAGGGCAGCATTATTGTGCCTCACTACTCAGCGAGGTTCACCGACCTCTCACACTACTCCACTGTTATGGTGTGAGACCCATTCATCAGGGCACTGACTTTTCAGTAGGGACTCAAAAAAGAGGTCAGGGCTTCTATGATTTCTCTCAGCATCCCGACATAGGCGGGGATGTTAGAGAGAGCCCTATTAGTGGAGAGTTTTCTTACAGAGCAGTCACAAGCACTGAGACCCACATTGGGCATCACGTAGTGGAGTCTTCTGCAGCTGTCAGCATAAAAATGTCATAGAGGTCCCAAAGGGCCAGAACAGTAGTTGGACGACCGCAGGATTCAGGGTCAGTTGTGTAGGGAACCAGAGACATAGCCCGTCATTCAAGGAGCAAGTAGTGTTACACATGCAGTGGGTAGGGTCACATGGATCGTGAATATCCTACCAGCTTTATGGAGGATCAAAAGATGGTCTATGGTCTGTCCGGGCAGATACATTGGTTCGACCGAGGAGGTTCGTAGGGAGAAGAAAGATGTGGAAGAGGAGCTGGTCGTGCAGTTGGCGATGGGCGACAATTCGAGATGTTACTGCCACCACTATCAGGTGATGCACCTCGACCATAGGGAGTAGGTGGACATGGGCGAGCTCAGCTCCAAGTAGTTGATGCCTATGACCATGGCGCTCCAGAGATGATACATGGTATGATCCGTGTCTACTCCACCTTTTCTTTAGTACTTATAGACACATGCACAAGTCATTATTTTATTGCCATGACCCTCTTTCGGAGTTCGGTGATTCCGACGGAGCTGTTGGCTCGATCGTTGCGGCTAGAGACTCCTACAGGAGAGGATTTTATGATTACACACTGGTTCTGACAGTGTGATATTACTCTAGGAGGCGAGAGAATCAGCTAGGATCTACTAGTAGCAGCGTTGAGGTATTACGACATCATCATGGGTATGGACTAGTTATCAACAGTCCTTCCTCAGATTGACTGTATTAGGCGCAAAATGTGGTGTGTCTGCAATGATAGGACAAGGTTTTCCTTCACCAGTGAGAAGGGAGACTTTACAGCATAAAATGGAATTACCTAGAAAAGAGTTCATCCAATCACTCATCAGTTGGCTAGCCTTACGCTCGGAGTGGCTGATGTGGAGGGTCCGAGTTATCCTGTAGTGGTGGACCAGTACACGAATGTCTTCCTTGATGATGTTCTGGGTCTACCTCTTCGTAGAGAGGTATAATTTTACATTGAATTGTACCTCAGGATGACACTGATATCTACACCAACTTATTAGATAGATCTTGTAGAGATTTGTGAGATGCTAGTACAAAAGGAGGACTTACAGGGGAAGGGATTCATCTGACCCAGTGTTTCCCCTTGGGCAACCCCAATTTTGTTCTCCAAGAAGGCAGATGGGAGCTTGAGACTTGATGTTGACTATCGGTGCCTGAACCAGGCGACTGTGAAAAACAATTACCCACTTCTTTGGATTAAAAACCTCTTTGACCAGCTGAAGGGAGCACTGTGGTTCTCAATGATAGACCTCATATCAGGATATCACCAGTTTAGAGTACGAGATGAGGATGTGCAGAAGGCATATTTTAGATGTCAGTATGGCCACTATGAGTTCTTGGTTATGCCATTCGGCATGACCAATGCTCCATCAGTGTTCATGGGCCTCATGAACATGATATTCTAGCCATATCTTGATCTCTTTGTGGTGGTCTTCATTGATGAAATTCTAATTTACTTGGCTACAGAGGAGGAGAATGACTATCATTTACTGATAGTTCTAGATGCACTCCAACTGCACCTGATTTATGGTAAGCTCTCGAAGTGCTAGTTCTAGATCTAAGAGGTTCACTTTCTAGGACATGTCATCTCATAGGGTAGAGTTGCAGTGGATCCTTCAAATTTTTAGGTGGTACATGATTGGGAGCCACCCAGGAGTGTAATGGAGGTACAAAGTTTCCTGGGTTTGGACGGATACTACCAAAGGATTGTGGCATATTTTGTCAGAGTTGTAAAACCTTTATCAGCATTGATGAAGTTGGGGCATACATTTGTATGGTTGGAGAGATGCTGGAGGATTTTTCAAGAGCACAAGCCAAGACTGACTAGTGCCCTCATCTTGAAGCTTCCGGAGGAGGGTGTTGGTTATGTAGTCTACTACGACACATCAGGGACCAGGCTCAGATGTTTCCTGATGTAGGAGTGAGTAGTTATCACATATGGTTCTCGACAGCTGAGACAACATGATTAGAGCTACACTACCCATTACTTGGAGTTAGAAGCAATGGTCTTCGCCATGAAGATGTGGTGACATTACATGATGGGTGAACGTTTTATAGTCTACTCTGATCACAATAGGCTAAGGTATATCTTCTATCAGAAGGGCCTAAACCCGAGACAACGACATTGGATTGAGTTCCTCTATGTCTATGACTTTGAGATAGTCTATTCTCCTGGGAAGGGGAAAGTTGTAGCAGATGCACTTAGTAAGAGATCTTGTATACAACTGCTATGTGAGGCAATGGAGCAGCTGGCTACATTAAGGTTATCCTTTGTGGAACGAGATGGAGAAACTTTTCTTTAGTCTCTTACAGTCCCACCCCCACTTCATCAGTGAGTTAGAAAGGCGCATCATGGGGACACTAACTACGAGGCTCGATGTGCTCGGATATTCATTGTACCTGCACATGATGAATTTTTTGAAGGTGGGGAGCACATCAACGTCTTCAGAAGACATACAATGGTACCAGTGTCACTTCGGGAGGATGTTTTTGGGGAGTTCCACACATCCACTCTATCGGTACATCCACAATTGGTGAAGATGTACCAAGATATCCAACGACAACCCTGGTGTCCAGGAATAAAGAAAGCAGTAGTAGAGTTTGTCTCTCGGTGCCTCACTTTTCTACAAGTGAAGGGGGAGTATCAGGTACCAGTAGGCTTAGTGCAACATTTAGAGGTCCCAGAGTGGGTGTGGGATGGGATATCCCTGGTCTTAGTTACAGGACTTCCATGTACATCCAATGGTCAGGATTCAATTTGTATGATCATCTACCAACTCACCATGTCATCCCACTTCCTACCGATCAGAGATCAGGGTTCAGTAGAGAGCCCGAGACGCCTCTATTTGTAGGAGATTGTGCGGCTACATGGCGTAACTTCAAAAATTGTATCCGATCATGATGCATGTTTCACTTATCAGATATGGAATGGGTTGTAGGAGGTTTCCAGGACACATCTTTGTTTTAGAACCACCTTCTATCCTCAGACGGATGGACAGATTGAGAGTACCATTCAGAACCTTGAGGAAATGATGTGCGCTTTCATCCTCGACTTCAGTCGCAGCTGGGAGGAACAATTTTCCTTGGTGTAGTTTGCAAACAACAATAGCTATCACTCTACCTTTGGGATGGAACCATTCGAGGCCCTGTACAGCCTACCATGTAGATCACCATTGTGCTAGACTGATCCAGGGGAGTCAGCACTCATGGGACCAAAGATGGTACAGGCTACCACAGAGAAGGTGCAGATCATCCAAGAGCAGATGAAGACTACACAGAGTAGGCAGAAGTCTTATGCCGACAGGATACAGAGACCTATGGAGTTTGATGATGGTGACCATGTCTTTCTATGGGTCTCACTAGACGAGGTTTGTGGATATTTGGATGGGGTAGAATGTTATCTCTAAGGTTCATCGGACCCTTTCAGGTCCTCAGTAGAGTTGGCGAGGTGGTTTACCACTTAGCACTTCCACCTCAGTTTCACCAGGTGCACGACGTTTTCCACGTATCCCTGCTAAGGAGATACATGCATGACCCATCACATGTCATCGACTACAGTGAGCTGGACATCGACTATGGGGCGACGTTTAAGAAGGTTCCAGTACAGATTGAGGATCGACAGGAGAGATTCCATCATGAGCGGTCAATAGCTTTGGTGCGTGTTCACTGGCAGCATGAGAACCTCTAGGAGAGCACATGGGAGTGGGAGTCTCAGATTCGTGCTCAGTACCCCCACTTGTTTTCCTAGTTTTTGTGATGAGGGTTTCAGGGATGAAAATCCCTGAAGTGGGGAGAATATAAAGACCCGAAAATTTCAATTTATTTTTTTTAATATTTTATGGGAATATTAAGAGTCCATGAAAATTTACGGTGTGTGATTCCAATGCCTGGTGTGCCCGAGATGAATTTCCGAACCTTTTTTTGAGTACGTTCAGTAAACGTGCGAGCATGTTTTTTAACTTTAGAATCAGTGCTCAGAATTGAAATATGAGGACATCGTTGAATTCGCAACATTGATATTTTCCTAAGGAGACCCTCACCTCGATCACAGTAGCTCAAGGGTGGTAGTTAATTTTTCACTTTTTCGAGGGAGAAGAAAAATAATATTATTTAACATTTTATTTTATTTTTTTGAAACCTCTCTATATGGGTAATAGAGGTAGGGAATACCCAAAATAGAAAACCCCTAAATTGAATTATAGTGGTGGGGACCACCCAAACCCCTTTTTAATTTGGGGAAATCTCTTGGAATCCTCCCATTTAATTATTCCAACTTAATACAATAAATTGTGCCAACAGAATACAATAAATTGTGCCAATTAATTGTTCAATTTATTAAAATGTTTCATCATTAATTTGATGAAGCTATTATATTTTCTCCTCATTTCCTTTAGGATGATTTGTTGGAAAAAAGATAGAACTTGGTGAAACTCTTCCTCCAATGAAGAACACAATATACAACGAAAAAAACTCTCTCCAAAGAAGAACACAGTCTTCAACGAAGAACACACCCTCCAATGAAGAACACGCTCTCTAACGAAGAACGTGCACCCTTACGAATAACACCCTCTCTAACGAGGTAAGTATTTAATGACAATGAACCAACGTCCATCCTTCCCTACTCACCGACGTCAACTAACCTTCATGGTCAGGGTGTGATTTTGATTTACCTTCATTAATTTTCTTTTCTTTCAAAACTCTCCCCCTGAGCCACTTGTAACCACTCTAACGCAGAGGGTGCAGGCCAAAATAACATGGATCGACCTCCCTTCTACCTTTTTGGTTTTTATGTGATATTCGCGATGGAGGAGGATGGAGACCAGTTCTAGTGATTGGCTCCGGTGGGACTCTAGAGCTTGTTGGATCGAATAGTAGATATATATTTCTATTAGATGGAACAATACAAGAGGGGGGGTGAATTGTAGGTTTAAAAACCTTTGAGTTTTAGCAACAAAGAGATTAGTTTAAATGATCTTAAACTAATACAAATACAAACACCCACAATTGTATTGAATATAAAAGGTATGATGTATTGTAATACTAATGTAATGTAAAACAATTGTATTCAAGGTGAACACAATGATCAGAGTAATATAAAGATGAATGATTCTACCTTAAAGAGTATAGAATCAATCAATACAAAATGTAATAGAATGATTGTAATTGAAACAATTACAATTGAATATGTAAAGAAGAAAGGAAACAATACAAATCCCTTTCTAATACAAGTAACAGCGGAAATGTAAAAGTATTACAATTCTTTTAACCCAAAGAGAAGGGTTATCCTTTCACCTAGGATAAAAGGTATGTCTCACCAATACCTTGGTGAGCCCTCGATACGATGATCGACACGTCTGTCTGCCTATCCCCGGCAGCCCTCGATACGATGATCGGCATGTCTGTCTGCCTATCCCCGGCAGCCCTCGATACGATGATCGGACGCACAAGGAAGATGAGAGAAGTCACAGTGTCTCTCTCTAGAATCTTGGTAGTTTACAAAGTCTCTTCATTCGTTCTCTTAGTTCATCGTTATTCTCTCAGCTTCAAATGACCTCCTATTTATAGGCCTTGGGTTCCAACGGTCATATTGCATCCAACGGTTATATTGAAACAGAAAGAACGACATCGTTTTGATTAGTTTGTAACTAACTCAACGACATCGTTTTGTTAGGACAAGAGATATATAGAAAAGTAAAACATGAGTATGATTCATATGCAATGAGTGTTTTTGACTAAGTACCAAAACAAATAATGAACATCTGAATAGAAGAATCAGTCCGATACGATTGACAGAGTCAGTACGATACGATTGACAGAGTCAGTACGATACGATTGACAGAGTCAGTACGATACGATTGACAGAGTCAGTATGATACGAGTGACAGAGTCAGTACGATCAGTATTGTACGATACGATAAACATGATAGAAGACAAATGTAATTTCCAAAATATGATAGAATTCATTTGTGATTTCCAAAACATGAAATAGATGTCAAAAGAATACTTTTGACTTAACAATCTCCCCCTTTTTGGAAAGCACAACACACAAAGTAAATATAACAAGAAATACTTATCTCCCCCTGAGTTATTGAAAACTCTTCTGAATAAGAAATTGAATACAACTAACTCCCCCTTAGGTATGGACTTTCCTAAGGATTTTATTCATAGATTTTCCTTAAGAGAATTGTAAAGTATTCTCCCCCTTTGTAAAACATTCTCCCCTTTGTAAAACATTCTCCCCTTTGTAAAACATTCTCCCCCTTTGTGATTTACAAAAAGAAAGGAGTAATCTTGAATTGTCTGAAAGAGTTAGTAAAGCAATACAAGATAATGGATAAAAGAAAAGGATCATAAGAGTCATTACAAAACAAAAACAAGTTCCAGAAGAAAACAAATACAACAATAATTTGTTTTCTCTTTCCTTATCCTTCTTTATAAGCTCATGAAGAACAGCTTTCATCTTCTTGATCTCCTTCTTGTCTTCAGAAATTAGTTCACCCTGAGTTTTGAGAATCTCTTGTTGGTCCGCAAAAATTTGATCTTGATTTCTGATAGTCTCCTCCTGGACTCTGATTACTTCTTCAAGTGTATCAATTCTGTTTTGCAAATTCTTGTTATCTTTGGATAACACAGAATTTTGATTCTTCAGCAAAACCATTTCATCTTTGAAAGATGAAACCTTCGAGAATTCAGATTTAAAAACATTCATTCTCTCTTGCAAATCTTTCACTGAAGGAACATCGGCTCTTTGAGAAGACAAAGGATTCAACCTTTCAACCGTTTCTCTATCAAGCTTGTTGAAAGCAATTTCAAGCTCATTTGATAACCTTATTATATCTTCAATTTCTATCTCATGATCATTGATTGAGCTTTCTGTTTTGTACGACCACTTGGTCATCTTATTGCATGCCTTCTTATGAGTAACCGAACTTTCTGATAGAACTTTCAAATCAGCTTCTACTGACAAAACTTTCTTCCTTAATTATTTTACAGAGCCAAACTTCTTCTTTTGATTGTCAGTAATAAAATCAATCTTTCCTTCCAGCCTCGGGAAATAAGGAATAGTCTTCTCAACCCTTCTTAAAACATGAACAATGTAATCACTTTTCTTGAGAGAGATTGTATGCTCTGAATCAGTATCTTCATCGTACGATGCTAGTTCATACGATCGGCTTGAGTCAACAAGTGGTTGTTTTCCTTTTGCTTTTTCTTTCTTCTTTCTTTCTTCTTCCACTTTGTCACTAATGATAACAACTTTATCAGAGTGAGATGATTGAGTACATTTCTTTTCTTGAGATGACATTCTGTCCGTATATCGTTCCTGATCGGCATGAGGAGTTTTTTGAACACCTTCACTCAGCTTTTGAACCGATTCCTCTCTACTCTTCTTTGAACTTTGAAGAAATTATAAAAGAAAGTCTCCTTATTCTTCTTCCACTTCTTCTATCTCTTCCATCACTTGTTTTTGTTTTTCTTTCTTAGGGAGACTCTGTACGATGGGCTCTTGATGCACTTCTTCTGTTAGTTGGGCACTAGCATCCTCAACCGCTTTCAAGACTTTAGAGACATCAAAGTCCTGAGCCTTTCTTTTCAAAAGAACCTTCTTCTTCTTTTTAGCCTGAAGGGTTTCTTCTACCCTTACTCTTTCTGCAAAAGCCTCACCAGGGTCAAGACCAAACTTCGGATCACCTTCCTTTCTCTGTTCCTTATCCTTTCTCCATTTTGCTACAACTTCCTTACTGTACCTTGGCTTCTTCTTCGGCTTTGAACTGGTTTGCGGATCAGACTTTTGAGTAACACCGGTAGATTGAAAGTCCTTGGCTGGAATAGGTGCCGATTGATTCTGAGCCAATTCAACTTCTACATCTCGGACAAAACGTTTTGAATTCGGATCAAAAAAAACATTCAGCTTTTTCATCGTACTCTTACTAATCCATGAGGGCTTCAAATCCATGGGGTTTCCTTTCAACGGAATGTTACAAAACATCATACTTTCAAGAATGAACTTCGTAAGGATAGCTGGATACATAATCATCTGGGACTTAATCCCTCCTGTCTTGACATTCTTAATGGTTTTAAAAACATATCCCATGAGATTTACTTATCTCATATTCACAAGATAGTCAAGCATAAAGATATCAAAAACTTTAAGAGTTTCTCTATCTCCTTTCCTTGGGATAAAAAAACCTTGCATCCATAAAGTTACAAAACGATTGTCCGGAGAAAGAAGAGACAATTTTCTCTTTTCTTAATTAACAACAAACAAAGTCTTTTCATCATTTTCTCTATTAAACGTACCAAATTCTTATGGTAGTTTGTGTGATGGACAGAAAGAATCCCCTTCTACAGAAACATTCAGAAAATGTGCCGCTTGTTTCACAGACATAGACAATTTTCTATCGTACACAGCAAAGTTTATAGTCATGTCTTTGTCGAAAGAAACGGTTTTGTAAAACTGACAAACTTCATCAAAAAGAACCGGATCATGAAAATCAGGCTTTTCAACACACAGATGTTCCCATCCTTGAAACAAAATGATCCTCTTGATTGTAGAATCGTACGTATCGAAAAAGTCCTGAGATACTAACCTTTCTCTGTTAAAGTCTTTTTCTGTAAAAGTCTTTGAAGACATTTCGGCGGGAGTGTTAGCAGAGGATTGAGACATAAAGGTTCTGCCGATGAGAAGATCGTACGATGATTTATAGCTGGTGGAGCAGAGCTTCACCTCAATTCCTAAAAAATCAATGTGGGTTTGGGGAGGGGAGGGGGGCTATTTATAGGCGATAAAGAGGTGACCGTTGATCTTCTATGGTCGAAAAAGGGTGACCATTGATCTTCTACGGTCAAGATTAGAGAAAACAAGATCAAATGTTAGGATTAAAACAAAGAAAAAAAAATTTAAAAAAAAATGAAAAAAAACATGTTATAGAATGTAAGGTAATTGTTGGTTTTGATAGAAATCAAAAGAAAATACAATCGTAAGGAAAAAAACATCATCATGCCGATGGAAAACAAAGTCATTACTATGAACTGACCGTACGATAGAAAACAATCTTGTTACCATGAACTGACAATGCGATGGAAAAAAATCTCATTACCATGAAATGACAGTACGATGGAAAACAATCTCGTTACCATGAACTGACAATACGATGGAAGACAATCTCGTTACCATGAACTGACAGTACGATGGAAAAAAATCTCAATACCATCATCGGTCGATTCAATAGAAAAGAAAATCATTACCATCATCGTTCATTACGAAAAAAACATTACCATCATCGGTCGATACAATACTATTGATACGATGGAAAATAAATTCAATACCATCATCGGTCGATACAATACTATTGATTAATTGGTACGATGGAAAAGAAATTCAATACCATCATCAGTCGATTCAATACTATTGATTGATTGGTACGATGGAAAATAAATTCAATACCATCATCGGTCGATTCAATACTATTGATTGATTGGTATAATGGAAAAGAAATTCAATACCATCATCGGTCGATTCAATACTATTGATTGATACGATGGAAAAGAAAGTCAATACCATCATCGGTCAATTCAATACCAATATTGATTGATACGATGGAAAAGAATTTCAATACCCTCATCGGTCGATACGATGGAAAAGAATTTGATTACCATCATCGGTCGATAGTAAATGATACTATAAAACTGTCATTATGATAAACAGAAGGAAAAAATGAATGATTCGATAAAAACTGTCAATACGATAAACAGGAAAAAAACAATCCAAAGAGTAAATAGTTAAAGAACATAAGATAAAAAAAACATAATGACAGAAAGAAATGTCCTCCCCCTTTCTACGAGGAGTTTCTTACTATTAGGAGAGATGTAAAACAGGAAGTAGAAATGAATGATTATTTTAATGTAATCATTCCTAGCTTCTGTTTTATATATTCAAATCTATCGGAAGGTAATGGTTTTGTAAAAATGTCAGCAAGTTGTTCTTGCGTTCCAATGAATTGTAAAATAATATATCCTTTTTGTGTGTGATCCCTAAGAAAGTGATCCCTAACATCTATGTGTTTTGCACGTGAGTGATGTTCTGGGTTTTTACTAAGAGCTATGGCACTTGTATTATCACAAAGAATTTGAGTTTTGGAGAAACTCAAACCATAGTCAGTGAGTGTGTGCTCCATCCACAATACTTGAGCACAGCAACTTCCAGTTGCTACATATTCAGCTTCAGCAGTGGAGAGTGCTACTGAGTGTTGTTTCTTACAGGACCAAGAAACCAAAGAATCTCCTAAGAAATGACATGTTCCAGATGTACTTTTTATATCCATTCTACAACCACCAAAGTCAGCATCTGAAATTGTTTTTAAAACAAAATCATTTCCAGAAGAGTAGAAAAGACCTAAATCCATAGTGTCTTTTAAATACCGAAAGATTCTCTTTACGACTTTTAAGTGAGACTCTTTTGGATTAGATTGATATCTTGCACATAAGAATACAGAAAACATCAAGTAGGGTCGACTAGCTGTCAAGTATAGCAAAATCCCTATCATACCTCTAAAATTTGTTTGATCTACTGGTTTCCCTGTTTCATCAAGATCAAGAGTATTTGAGGTACCAATTGGGGTGCTAATACTTTTAGTTTTGTCAAATCCATACTTTTTGACTAAATATTTAATATACTTATGTTGAGATATATAAGTTCCTTCTAGTTTTTGAGAAATTTTAAAACCTAGAAACAATGTTAACTCACCCATCATACTCATTTCAAACTCAGATTTCATTAATTTTGCAAACGAATCAGTTAAAGATTTATGAGTTGATCCAAATATGATGTCATCAACATAGATTTGGACAATCAAAACATTTTTGTTTTCCATTTTGATAAAAAGTGTTGGATCTTCTGTACCTTTTGTATAATTGTTTTGTAAAAGAAATCCTGTAAGTCTATCATACCATGTTTTAGGGGCTTGTTTCAGACCATATAGAGCCTTGGTAAGTTTGAAAACATGATCAGGATGTTTTGGGTCTTGAAAAACAGGAGGTTGTTCGACAAAAACTTCTTCTTGAACAAAACAATTTAGAAAATCACATTTGACATCCATTTGAAAAATTTTGAAATTGAAATATGCTGCAAATGCTAATAGAATACGAATAGATTCAAGTCTAGCTACAGGAGCATAGGTTTCTTCATAATCTATTCCCTCTTGTTGATTATAGCCTTTAGCAACAAGCCTTTCTTTATTTCTTACAATGATTTCATTTTCATCACACTTGTTTCTGAAAACCCATTTTACACCAATCATAGTTGTTTCTTTAGGTCTTTCAACTAAAGTCCAGACTTGATTCCTTTCAAATTCATTTAGTTCATCTTGCATTTCTTTGATCCAATCATCATCACCTAAGGCCTCACTTGGACTTTTAGGTTCAAATTGGGAAAGAAAAGCAAGATGTTCTATTTCATTTCTTAAGGAATTTCTGGTCCTTACAGGTTGATTTATATCACCAATGATTTTATCACTGGGATGATTCCTAAGAAACAATTGATTTGAGTTTTGTAAAACCTGTTCATCAATATATGGTAGAAAATCTTCTGTGGTAAATGTTTCAGGAATACTTTCTTGAACATTTTCCTTATCAGAATTCTCTTCTAATAAAGGTTGATAAACATTTTTTGAAAACACATCTGAGGATGTAGGATTGGGTTGGTTGAAAACAAAAGGATCAGTTTCATCGAATTTTACATGTACTGTTTCTTCAATAGTACAAGTGTTTTTATTGAAAACTCTATAAGCCTTAGAGGTTGTATAATAGCCTAGAAAGATTCCTTCATCAGATTTTGGTGCAAATTTGTGTAGATTATCTTTTGTATTCAGAATGAATACTTTTCATCCAAAAACTTTGAAGTATGAAACATTAGGTTTTCGGCCAGTCCACAACTCATAAGGGGTTTTATTAAGAAATAGTCTGGTTAAAACACGATTTATAGTATAACATGCAGTACTAACAGCTTCATCCCAAAAGTGCTTAGCAATTGAGTATTCACTCATCATGGTTCGAGTCATTTCCTGAATAATACGATTTCTTCTTTCAACAACACCATTTTGCTGAGGAGTTCTTGGAGCTGAGAAATTGTGAGTAATACCTTTCTTACTACAAAAAGTTTCAACATCTGAATTTTGAAATTCACCACCCTGATCACTTTGAATAGTTATCAATGGTATGTTTTTCTCATTTTTAACTTGGGCTCTAAAAGTTTTGAAATAGGAAAAGGCTTCAGATTTCTTTGTGAGAAAGTAGACCCATGTAAATCTAGTAAAGTCATCAACTAAAACAAATACATAGTATTTGACTCCAATACTTCCTGATTGTGAAGGACCAAACAGATCCATATGCACAAGCTATATTGCATTAGAAGTTGAAACTTCATTAATTGATTTAAAGCTAGTTTTATGTTGCTTGCCAAATTGCCAAGGATCACAGACTTTTGAAGAATCATATCTAAGATCCGGTAGCCCTTTTACAAGTCGTTTCTTTGAGAGTTTACTTAGGTTTCTCATATTACAGTGTCCTAGTCTCCTATGCCATAGCCACGATTGGTCTTCTATTACACTTAAACAAGGTATGTTTTGGTTCCTAAGGTCTTCTAAGTTAATAGTGTAAACATTCTCTTGCCTATGGGCAGATAGAATGAACTCATCCTTGGAATTGTGAACTAGACACTTATCATTTCTAAAATTCACAAGGTAACCTTCATCACATAATTGGCTTATGCTGATGAGATTGTGCCTAAGACCTTTAACAAAGAAAACATTTGAAATAAGAACTTTTCCATGAAAAACAATATTACCTATACCAACAATCTTTCCTTGGGCATTATCTCCGAAGGTAACTTTTCCACCTTTTGTTTTGACAACCTTTTCAAAGAAATCTTTGTTTCCAGCCATATGTCGAGAACAACCACTATCCATGTACCAAATGTTCTTATTGGTACACTTCTCGTTTTCCTGAAAAAGAAATAATTAGATTTTCAGAATCCAAACTTGTTTGGATCCAGAAGGGTTAGATAAAAGAATTTTAGGAATCCACATGTGTTTTGCAAAATGAGCTTTATGAAATCCTAAAGATTGTGTTTTGTTAAGAGAAAAATCTCTTCTCCAGTGTCCACCACATTGACACTTAGAACAGAAAATGGTTTTTTGAGGAACAAAATAGTTATTGCTAAAAACAGGTTTGGAATAAGAATAACCAAGACCAGAACAATTTCTCAGAGGTCTAATTTGAGAATACATCCTATCAAAGTTTTCTTTTCCATGAGTAAAGTTTGACAAACACTTTTTCAAGGATAAAATCTCTGAATTTAGTTTTAAAACCAAATTCTTATTTTCCAAAACATTTGAATTTGAACTAGAGTTAGGCTCTAAAATATTTTTCTTTGAAATTACAGTTTCAAGATCCTTAGAAAGTTTATCCTTATCAGATTTAAATTTCTGAAGGGTTTTTAAAATGCTTTCAAAATCAGAAGTTTTCACAACAAGATCTTTAGAAAGATCTGAGACTTCTTTAGTCATGATTGAAATTCTAAAATTTCTTTTTCAAATCTCTTTTTATGTTTAGAATTTTCATTTTCAAGTAACTTAGAAAATCTAGATACCTCTTCTAAAGAAGGTAATGTATCATCCTCTGATGATGATGATTCATCATTTGAAGATTCATAATATCTATTATCAATATAATTTGCATTTAAAGAGACATTTGTAATAGCTTCAGCATTATGTACCTTAGCCATGAGACAATGATATTCAATTGGTAGTCTGGCTAGAAGTCCAATATTTCTCTGTCCTGATGTCTCATATTCTGTAGAATCATCTAAGGAATCACTACCACTTGCACTCCACGTATCATTTGCTTTCAAGACGTTCTTTGTCTTATAAAACCTTTTCTTGTTTCTTTCAGAGTGTTTCTCTTTTCTATATTTCCTCTTCAGTAAAGGACAATCAGGACTTATATGTCCTGCTTTCTTGCATTCATAACAAGTTACCTCTGAATATTTCCTACCTTTATTTTTGAATCTATATTGAAAATATTTCTTTCCCACAATCTTGTTCATCCTTCGAGCAAGATTTTCTAACTCATTATCCAGAAGATTACAGTCACTTGAATCAGATATAACAATTTTCTTGGATTTAGACCTTGTAATCCTTTCAGGTGTTTTAGCTTTAGATGCAAAAGCTACACTTCCATTCCCATTCTTCTTCTTATTGAAATCAGCATCTCTCTTCATTCCTGTCTCATGCTGTAGAAGAGTTCCAAAGAGTTCATCAAGAGTAATCTGGGAAACTTTTCTATTTTCATCAATAGCTGTCCTTTTTGACTCCCATTCATTTGGCATTATATCTATAATCTTATCAACAAGAGCTTCATCATCAAGACCTTTTTCTCCCATAGATTGTAAGATGTTTACAATTGTCATAAACCTTTGTTGCACTTTACATACTGGATCTCCATAAGGAAAAACAAATCCATGATACTCTTCTCGAAGCATTTCTCTCCTTGTTTCTATAACCTTGGATGTACCAAAATGAGTAACTTCTAATTTCTTCCAAATACAGTTGGCTGCTTCACATGAAGATATCTGACTATATATATTCCTGGTTATAGAGCATAATAAAGTATTGTGTACCTTGTAATTCATTTGATATTCTTGCTTCTCTTGGTTGGTGAAAGTACTAACTTCTTTGTCAGGAATTTTGTAACCCCCAGTAAGCATAATAAAATTGTCTACACCAGTATTGATAACGAAAGTCTTCATACGATCTCTCCAATACTCATAATCATTCCGATCATTGATTGGTGGTCTAGAAGGATTCAGATTGTCTATTGACCCGATATTCATTCCTGCCATCAAATACAACAAAAACAACTTTTCCACTCCACACGTTAGTGCAGTAAGTATTCAAGATAGTAATAAGAAATAAATCTAGTAATACAAATCAGTGGAAAACCGCCTCTGATACCAATTGTTGGATCGAATAGTAGATGTATATTTCTATTAGATGGAATAATACAAGAGGGGGGGGGGGTGAATTGTAGGATTAAAAACCTTTGAGTTTTAGCAACAAAGAGATTAGTTTAAATGATCTTAAACTAATACAAATACAAACACCCACAATTGTATTGAATATAAAAGGTATGATGTATTGTAATACTAATGTAATGTAAAACAATTGTATTCAAGGTGAACACAATGATCAGAGTAATATAAAGATGAATGATTCTACCTTAAAGCGTATAGAATCAATCAATACAAAATGTAATAGAATGATTGTAATTGAAAAAATTACAATTGAATATGTAAAGAAGAAAGGAAACAATACAAATCCCTTTCTAATACAAGTAACAGCGGAAATGTAAAAGTATTACAATTCTTTTAACCCAAAGAGAAGGGTTATCCTTTAACCTAGGATAAAGGTCTGTCTCACCAACACCTTGGTGAGCCCTCGATACGATGATCGACACGTCTGTCTGCCTATCCTCGGCAGCCCTCGATACGATGATCAGCACGTCTGTCTGCCTATCCCCGGCAACCCTCGATATGATGATTGACACGTCTGTCTGCCTATCCCTGGCAGCCCTCGATACGATGATCGGACGCACAAGGCAGATGATAGAAGTCACAATGTCTCTCTCTAGAATCTTGGTAGTTCACAAAGTCTCTTCATTAGTTCTCTTCGTTCATCGTTATTCTCTCAGCTTCAAATGACCTCCTATTTATAGGCCTTGGGTTCCAACGGTCATATTGCCTCCAACGGTCATATTGAAACAGAAAGAACGACATCGTTTTGATTAGTTTGAAAATAACTCAACGACATCGTTTTGTTAGGACAAGAGTTATATAGAAAAGTAAAACATGAGTATGATTCATTTGCAATGAGTGTTTTTGACTAAGTACCAAAACAAATAATGAACATCTGAATAGCAGAATCAGTACGATACGATTGACAGAGTCAGTACGATATGATTGACAGAGTCAGTATGATACGATTGACAGAGTCAGTATGATACGTTTGACAGAGTCAGTACGATCAGTATTGTACGATACGATTAACATGATAGAAGACAAATGTAATTTCCAAAATATGATAGAATGCATTTGTGATTTCCAAAACATGAAATATAAGTCAAAAGAAGACTTTTGACTTAATAAAGCTATGACCGACACCACGAACGGCTGCAAAGATGGAGGCGGAACAACCGCGCCACTGGAGAAGAGCCGCAACCCATCGTCCTTGGCAGAGCAAGGGTGGTGACATGTGGTGGCCAACCGCATAAAGTGGAGGTGGTGGAACCTGTCCGCGCTGCTAGGCATGGAAGATTTGAGTCCTTGTACCGCAGTGGCGAAGGGAGGGCGGCTGACTCGATATCGGCTATTGGTGATTGCGCAACGCGCGACCACTCCGCACAGAAGAGGAGTATAGCCATCCGGGCAGCCATGGGCCATCGTACCCCGGACCGTCGCTCTACAGGCCACCACACCGTGGGACGCCGTACCGCGGGCCGTCGTATTGTAGTTCGACGTACCGTGGGTCGCTGCACCATGGGTTGGGTCAGATCTCGTGGGCTGGGTCCGACCTAGGGCCAGACCCAGGTCAGGCCGAGTTGACCCAGATCGGGTCAGGTCAGTCTGACCCTGGTCAGGCCGAGTCAACCCGGACTGGGTTGGGTCGGCCGACCCGGGCTAGACCCAAGCCAACATCATTCTTTGTTTCTATTTCGGTCATATTTTGTGCTACAAATGTCCAATTTATGAATCATCTATTGCACCTAAAACCTTGGATCCAGCCATTCCTTTTGGTATACCCCACAAGAGATTTGGATAAAGTTGGGGTACAACCAGGTTGGATCGAGAATGAATCCAACTAGGCCCTCGGGACCAAAAGGCCAATAACTTATAGACAGGGCGTCCAATTGGCGCACCGTGTCTTATGTTGAGACCCCATTTTTGTGGCGGTCCTTTAGGATATCTCTTCGTGGGACTTCATGGCAGTCGGAGTATTCGTCCTGTGGCTTGAGTAGCGGACCATCTCAGAATCAAGTGATCTTAGTTCAGGAACACTATAGCTGGCTGTAACATGAGAAATGGATCTTATATCGGTCTGTGATTTGGGATCCTATGTGGGTCTGTACTTTGGGATCCTACGTGGGTCTATGTGTGAGAGTCCCACTTGGATCCACTCTAGGAATCCATGTGGGACTACACTACGATCCTATGTGGGTCTCCTTTACTAGGATCCAACATGGGTCTACTTTACTTGGATCCTATGTGGGTCTAATGATTTAGGATCCTTCATAGAACTACCTCTTAAAATAAGTAAGATGATTTAGTAGTTAAATCTAACCATCTTTACAAACATACTATGTTATTCCTGGTGCGATCTGAGTCTTTACCTTTTTGGTAATCTTCTGTATGGTGTACCTTTGTGGTACTTACCATCGTGGGGATACCTTTGTGGTATTCTTCTATGTGGCGTTAACTTTTTGGTACTTACCTTTGTGGTGTTACCTTAGTGTAATTACTTCCTTCATGGAATAGTTGTAATTTGGATAAGGATTTGGGCCTTGAGTTTTCTCATGAATGATATGGGTATACTTGATAACTTAGGTATATGTATGAGCATATACGTAAGTAGGGTTTTCAGTTGTTGTAGTGGTTTTTGTTTTATCCCTTTTGGATTTTGTGAGACCTTTGAGGGTCTCAGGGTCCCTACTGAGTATCGTTATACTCACCCCTGCACGGGCTATGCCCGAACCCTGTTGTGTTTAGTGTAGACAATGGATAGCACTGACTGAGGAAAAGTGTACTAGGATAGGAGGTTGATCGGAGGTGACCCTTAGACGAGATGTACCACAAAGAAGATCGTTCGAGAGCTATACCTACCCTTCATGTAGTATCCTTGGTGGGTGTTCATAGGAGCTGTTCAATTTACTTGTACTTTTCAGTTTTCTTGTATTTTTTAGTTTGGCTTGTATTATGGCCCCTTTTTCTTATTTTACACACTCTTTTTACTTTATAGTTTACCTGTGTTCGTATCTTGCTTTATGCATGGTTGTGTGTGTTTACAGGTTATAAAGGAAATGCGTTCTTAGTTTTAGGGAATACGACTTTCGGGGCTAGTCACCAACCCCTGGCCTATGGAAGGCGGGCCTGTGGCAGTCACGACATAGGCCCCGTGCGACGAGTCGTGAAAATTAAAACCCATAAAAAACCACTACTTGAAAAAAAACATTTTACACAAAAAGTGAAATATCTTTCTTTTTAAAAAATATTATTTATTTTACCTTTTGAAAGTAAAATATTTCTATGAGAAATCATAAGAAACCACATGAATTTCATGTTGTTAGGTTGGGAAATCACCCATAAAACCCTTATAGACACCTTACATACTATAATATTCATACTAACAACTTATAATACAATTCTTTGGAAAAAATAATCCCAACCCAATGCATTAGAGATATTTCTAGAAACTCCCATAATTTCATCCATAATAGTCTTACCCAGCATAATCTATGAATAACCATAATTTATAATTTCCAATAACCACAAAATGAATAAAACATTTCACAATTTTGATAAATTATTTTAAACTTGTGTGGAAATCACTTTCAAATATTTAAATACCATTTTCTTTCAAAACCTATTTTTAACACAAAATAAACCATTAATTTGGAAAACTATTTACAATAATAAAAAACCCCAAAAAAGTGAATATGGTTTTTCCTTTAAGGAAACATGTGACATAGAAATTTAATTGGAAAATAAAATAATGTACATGGTGGCAGAAGTTTTATTTTTTTCTATGTACGTTAAAAAAAGAACATTCCTTTTGATGTTTGTCAAAATGTTCCATATAAAACACATAATAATATTATTTCTTAAGGAAAAATTTAATTAAATTCAAAATAGGCATAATATTTCCTTTGAAATCATTTTATATAGATAAAATAATAATTTAAAATCATGTATAAAAATATTTTGAAATTAAATCTTTAAACATTTTAAAAAGTGTTTTTAAATCAAAGTGTCCCATACCAGTTTGAAAAACTTGAATCACATGACCCATGAATGAAAACAATCTAAGAACACATTAAATAACAAGATAATAAATAAATACATGACAATATATGTCAATTATTTGGTATATACACATCATAATAGAATAATGGTGCATAACATCAAGAATCTCCTCAATGAATAGAAATTGGAACCAGGTCCCCTACCTTGAGTATGACATGTCATGTTTGTCTTTATCTCCCAAAATAATAATCTTATGTAAATTATTTAAATAATTAGGATACATTTTAAATTTAATAATTAATTTTATTTTACATATCAATATTTTTTAATCTACTACTTAAAAAATTAATTTTAAATCGTGTGTTTTGACTATATTATGTTTATGTATCAAAAATGAATTTTGTAGTTCAACTAAGGTAAAGGGGGTAATTATAAAGAAAACTCATGAATAATTAAAATGAAATAATTATTATATTTATACATCAAATATACTTTTAAATCCAATCATGAATGATTACTATGAAAAATAAACCAATGATATAATCACGGAGACAGTAGATCATACGTACACATTAGTAACATTCCCATTATACAATAATAATTATGGAAATAAGGAATGTAAAATTTATCCTAAATAAATTATAATTATATATTAAAAAAAATATTACTCAATAATTTATACTTATAAACATAATTATTTTGATTTAAAGGAGTCACAATGCTTTGAGAAGGTGGTAGTCCACACTTCCACTAATGATGTTACCAATTTTTCGATGTGAGAAAAGGTAATAAAAAAATTATATATTATATTTTCAGAAATAAAATGATGTCATGAATATAATATATATTTCATTTATATCACATATTTTTATTAAACCCATCTTTAATATATTCCCTGTAATGTTTGAAGGAATCACATTGCTTCGGGAAGGTGGTAGTCTAAACGTCCACAAACAATGTTATCATATTCCCACAAACTATAAAGTATGAAGATATGTGTAATATAATAATTAGAGAATAATAAATACATCATATATATAATATATATCATATAAAAATATTATTTTCATTATAATTACAATCTATTATAGGTGGTAGACATACAACATTGTTTTTCGAGGCGGTAGTCCGTCGTACACACAAACTGCGATTTAGTTACCCATTTGATGGAAGTGTTTGAAGATATAGGTATAAACCCTACCACAACAAAATATAAGTATATTTTGGATACATAGGTCACTATATAATCATGATATAAATGGGAATGAAGGTATTGGATAAGGAAAAAAATAAAAATGGGCATTGATTAACGTTACATCTTCTTCGGGTAACTCTTTTTGGTTTTCACCAAATGAATTCCTTGATTAGTTTAATGAAAAAATTTAGGATTATAATATTATATAAGGTATGTTGGAATATGTTTTTGTACGGGTTGTTTGGACCATATGTATTGAGATCTCTGAAGAACTGTGGGGGTTTAGTGCCTATTTATTTTGGAGGAGGAGTTGCATTCTTGTAAATACATAAAGGTAAACACTACTGGTTGGTATCCCTTACATCAACTGCCTCCCATAATCAACCAAGCTTGATAAAAGAGATACAATGGTCTATTTATTTCTATAAAAGTTGTTTTAGAAAGGTTTCTAACTCATTTGACTGTTCAAGATAAAAATATACTCAATAAGTAAACATGTTTTTACTTTAATCGTTAATATTAATTTCATTCATTATTATTTTTTGTCAAAAACTAAGATGACCTTAATATAAATTATATTTTATAATGATTAAAAATATTGAATCCATTTTCTCAAATTCTAATCATAGAAGTGGATGAAATTAAGTTAAAATTAATCTCTCAAATGGGAGACAACAACTGATTTTTAAAAGTCAAATTATTCAATGTTTGAAATGTTTTTATATCCAATATCATTTTTAAATTTATTAAAATGTAATAAATTTTATATATGGATGTATTATTTAATTATTAAAAATAAAAACCAATTACCAATATAATTTAAATAAATTAATTAGACTAAAATGCTGTTTATAATTAAAATTTAATGTGTCACACTATTTATCAAAAAAATAAAACATCTGGGAAAAATAAAAACAATTATTCCAATGTGAAGATTGATATTAAAAATTAAAAAATAAATATTATTTTCTCCAAAAAAATTTATTAAATTTTTAATATTTAAATTTTAAATAAGACTTACATTAAAACATTTTAGAACTACCATATTAAATAATAATATTAGTCACATATTATTTTTGTGAATAACTCAGTCTTGCGTGAAATTCATGATTTCAAAAGGTCATGCCATTTTTTTCATATTATATATTTAACATAGAATCCATTTTAATTTAAAATTACTATATAATTATTTAATATTAATAATTACGAACAATCCTAATTCTATCATTACCAGGGATGTTACACAAATAGTGATTGTGAGAATAAAACCTGAGAAAATATAATTTAGTATAACTTATATTCTATGTGTGAGATAGTTTCATAAAATACCCCAAATTAACTTAGTAAATATGTTATCATGACTTTTTATCCCAGAAAATCAATAGAGTCCACTATCCCTCCTATATATATTGAAAATCACTTAGTATCTCACCACTAAGCCTGTGTCAATTCCATCATATATAAATGTCATCCTGGTGAATGGTTATAATGATAATTTACCAAACCAATAAAAATAATAAAATATAAAACCAAATTCGATCACTATAGATAATAAAAAATGTTTTTATTATATTTAAACCAACTTAAAAGAAGAAAGAAAAAGATATTATTACATAAATTATAGGAACTCAATCAATAATTAAATAGGACCTTCCCTTACCCAATCATTATAAATAATAACCAAATATATTAAGGGTAACCAAGAATAACGTGAAAGATAAATAAATTACAAAATAAATAAGTAGAAATAGAAGAACAAGTAAATTTCTTATCTAGAATCTATCCATCGAATGTTAGAACAATTGCATTCCACCAGGAAGCTGAATAACACCAAGATGACTTCTTAATTGCAAATCATGTTTATACTATATATCAAAACTAAAAATTTCAAATAAATTATAATTTTTTAATTAAACATATCCCCATAATTAAAAAAATAATTCATTTTATGAATGAAAAGACTCTTCATTTTCCTCATTATTGACACATACATCATCTGTATTAATGATATAATTTCTCCACAAACGTTTTATTTAAACAAGATTCAGTGATTCTTACTTAATATAAGACTAGAATAATTTCATTCAACTGCATATACTTGGATAAATTCATGATTTAATGTGGAATGTTCACTTTTATTAAAAAAACATTTTTTTGGTTATTTGGTCCTTATAGGGTTCAAATTATTATTCGGATTAGTTGATGATGTTGAAACCCTTGAATAGATTAATTCTATAAAAAATATTTATCCACGTGGTACTTTTTTTAAAAATTATGCTCAAAATAATTAAGTTATAGAAAATAGTTAACATTAAATAATTAATAAATTATTACATATAGGGTCAAAACATCCGTAAAATAAATAAATGATGGAATTAAATCCAACATAAAAATTTGTGTTGATTAAATAATCTTAATGCATGTGGGAAATAAATTAAATTTAATATCTTTAAATTCCCCCATATATTGAACTTAGGCTCCTAGATAAGTGAGCATCAAAATTAGGTCTAATTATATTTAAAGAACATAACCATAAGATCAACTGATTTAAGACCAGGAATCAAAAGATATCATGCCTTCTAAAACCCCATCATTTTGATTTATCCATTCATGTCATTGAATCCATTTCCATATCATTTTTCCTCAAATTTTCACCAAAATCATACCTCACATAAATTCCCCATCATTACAAATGATAATTTTAAACATGGTTTTTCTCATATAGACATAAGTAAGAGTCACTGTATGATGGATAAATTCTTTCATATCCACTTGATGTGAGTCAATTAATTTTTTTATAATGAGTAATTTTCAGGTTTGTTCTATGGATTTTGGTAAGTATGTTTTAGATTTCAAAATTTATGATATAGAATAAGGTGGGTTTGATTATATTATAGTAAAATTATGATTACAATTTTCACCTAAGTATAGTATACTCCTCAGTCCCCATAGGATGAAATATTATCAAATAATCACTATAACATTTGGGAAGGTACACAAAAATTATAATTTCGTTAAAAAAAGACACTCCAATAACTCCTTTTAAAATAATTTATTTTTATGATATTTTTAAATTCTCCACTGTATGATTTTTGAAGAAATGGTGATTTTAATTTTAATTAATGCGTTTTACTTCACATACCTTATACTAAATGAAAATACATCTCCTTATCTTCTTAAATGTTATTTTTTGTTGATTTTTTAGTATCTTAATCTCATAAAAAATTTTAGAATACTACTAAAAAATGTATAAAGGCATAAGATTTATAATAAAAACTAATATTAAAAAAACACATTTTAAAAATTTATTATAAAAAAAAATTATTACCAAATAATGTAGTATAACACAAGATATCCCTCACCCCCCCCACACACTTATATTAAAATAGATTATGCAATTTCACTTCTAAAGTATTTTGGATATGGAAAATTTGTTTCAAATGCGGCTAACCTAAAATTGTTTCCATGGATTTTATAGGAAACTAGGATTAAATTTATAAGGAAAGATTGAAAAAAAGAATTATATTGAAAATATTTATTTTAAATCTAATGAAATTCCTCAATCATTTAAAATACAAGTACCACTAAACCTATTGTTTTGACAAAAATAAGTCAAATGATACTTTATGTAATCATTGTTTTTTACTCTCAAGAAGTGAGTTCAAAATAAATAATATTTCAAAAGGTCTCATAATCCTATAGGTAAAGTGATTTTCATGATAAAAATAGTGAGATATGAACTGGGATTCAAAAAGAAGTGTTCCTTTAATGAAATTCAAAAGGTTTTGAACTTGAAATAAGTCTATTTCATTATTGATTTATTTTTTGTGTAATGGGAAAATAGGTTCCCCCATTGAAACGGATTTCAAAAATGTAAACTATTATAATTTTTTCTTAAAATATTTTTAAAATAGAATATTTTAAAAAGAATCTCAAAAATGATTCTAAATGGAAGAAAAATTTAAATATTAGAAATTTTAAATTCCTATGATAAAAATGTTACCTCACCTAAAAAATAATTTAGGACCCTAATTCATTCTAGTGGATTTAACATTTAAATAGTTTTTAAATAGAATCATAATAATAAAGTATTTTCTTAAGAAGAGGTACAACCTGATGTATTTTATTTACAAACATGCTAGTGGAGTTCGATCTCCTCCATTGGATTTGATGGACGTATCACATGGAATTTCAATAGTATATGTCAAATATAAGTGAATGGATATTCCTCTCATTCATTCTAAATATTAATAAAACCAATAATATATAGGTGAGGAACAATAATTAGGTATTACTATCTAGAAAAAAGTTTATCTATAATCTGTATGAGTCTTCATTTGAATAAAAACTATATTTCTCTAGGATAGAAGTATTTTAGTAAGTTATTTTGTCATGAGAAAATCTTTTTATCTCTTTTTAAATATAATAATTTTTTAAAGGTTCATTTATAATTTCATCAATTGATTGAATTTTTAAATTTCTCTCTTTTCCACCCTTTCAGGAACTAAATTATCTCTATCCCAACCTAGTAATCCATTTTTTCAATGTCATTCAGAATGTGAAAATATTCCCCATAAATCAAACTATATAAAATAATTATTATCATGGGTTTTTATGAATTCCTATAATCCCATAAGTTTTCTTCCAACCATTGTCACTAATTCATCATGTTTGTATTAACAATATTTTTCTAAAAAAATTGATTTCCTACTTGGGAACTTCATCTTGGACCTTTATATTTATTTGATATGGTGTTAACAATTTAATATGTGCCCCATATTTTCTCAAAATTGTTTACATTATTTATTTTTTAAGTTATTACTTTGATCCACAATGGTGTATCTAGGCGCTCCTATCATTATTGTCATCAATCATTAGGGCCATTTCAACCATGCATTTCGAAACATAATCTACCATTTTAAATACATAAGAATTTACAAATGACATTAGATAGTGTTCTACCAAAATATATACTCTAGATAAAACATTATCAGAAAAATTATTTTTTTTTGTGGATTTCTCATTTCATAGAAATATTCAATGAATTTGAAAAAAAATACACCTTTGGAATTATTAACATGCATCATTAACTAGGTGGTCTATTGAACTCAGGATTATAAAAACATTCATATTGTCCTTTGAGGTACATATTTTCACCCATATGCTAAAGTGTTAAAAACTCATAAATAAATTCAATTTCATTTTCAAGGTATCATATTTTCAATAGTTGGTATTTGAGAATTTTCTAAATAAATACATCCTCTAAAATGTAATATCTATATTAATATTTTTTTTCATATTTAGTGGGAATTTATGTGACATGGGAATTGATATGTTAATAAATAATTGAATATTCATGAACATAAAATAACATATACATTAATCAAGTACAAATACCCTCCAAGAATGTGTTCAATTTTTTTCCTCACCTATAATTTCAAATTCAGTAGTATTGGGAAGTCTAATGAACAGAACAAAAAGTTGTTTCTAAACTCCCTTATTATCACTTATTTCTAAGATGAAATCCAAAAATATTATCATATATCTCAATATATTTTTATTTTCTTGAAAATAAATCATCGAGTACCTTATAGATTATTCATCAGACTTTAGTTCCAAGTAGTCATGATCAAAATCATTCAAACTAATAAAATTGTCCAAAATACCAATTCAGTGTTTTTGTAATTTAATTGGGATACATATAATTTTATTAATTCATATGAAACGACTCATGTATTTTCCACAACTATTTGAGAAATTACTTGTCCAACTATTTGTGCAGAGGTATCACAATATAGCTAAGATAGTTCTCCCTAATTTGGTATCCCATCATTGGTGGAGTTATCAATATCATATTTAAATCACTAATTTATTTATGTCACCCTTAATTTATGTTTAAAATAGTCTCATTTAGAATTAATCTAGAGAGAGGGAGATAAATCTTTGGAAAATCATGAAAAACAACCTTTATAATCTTTCATGTCTTAAATTTTTGTTAATATGTTTCAAAAAAGCTAGGTAGGGAAATGAATTTGTCACCTCAATTTTTTATTTATCCACTTCAACTCATGTTTGAAAAATTACATGAACAATCAGAATTTTAATTTATTTTTATGCGATTTATGGCGATATCAAACCATTTTTATCTCCCTTTTGTTGGGTTTGGTCTCATGTTGTGTTTGGTGACTTTTAGAAACATATAAGGGATTCTGGGATTGCATAGTAGGAACATGGTTTGGGAAAACCGTGATTCCACCCCCTTAAAACAATGAAACTGTAGATATAATAATTTCATTGTTTTTATATGGTTATTTTAACCATATGATAACATCACAATACCATTCCAAAATCCTAGCAATGAAACATGGATAGGGTGCACAATTACTATGAACCATGTGCCCCACCCATAAGACCATGTGTGCGAGTGTTTATTCCTACAAAAAAATTAATTAATACCCAAAACCTAAATTTTAAACAACTAATCACCCTCTATCCCACATTGTTGATCCTAATTGAATTAATTGGAATTTAGAGTCTCTCTATAGGATTCAATGGCTCTAAAAATCACATATCTTGCAAATTGAAGTGCTTGGGGAAGATCTTATTCCATATCCTTTATTTGGTTTCTCTATTGATTTATCTTTTCTTTTCCTTTATTTATATAATTTTTAGATTAGTGAATCCTAATGTTATTTATGAGTTATATCTAATTTTTTTGGATCTTATTTTTTTGATTTTTTATTCTTGGGGTTTATCTTGGATCCTCTTCACATTCTCTTCACCATTACTATTTCCAGTTGCGCATTTCGATTTTCTTAATTGTGAAATTATTGTTTGTTGGATCCAAAAGGAATTAACCAAAAATTAAAATAAAAAATTTCATGATTCAATTGAATTGGTCTTTTAATTTATTTATTAAAACTTGATTTGAGATTATTTCATATTTAATATAAAAATTGTATAGAATTTGTTAAACCCCCCCCCCCCCCATTTCTAATGTTATTGAAATCATTGGGTATATTTTAAGAAAAAATTAACCATAAAATGAAGAATTAATTCATGAAATGATTTTATGATGATTTTTGAGAATATTGGATTTAAATTAACAATGATATGGAAGTCATGAAATTAAAAAAAAATGATATATATATCTTTTTGAAATTTAAATTTCATGTTGAAACCTAAAATTAGGAATTTGAATAGTGAAGGATGAATTAATTTGAAACGATTGGTATTACCATATATTTTTTATTGATTGAATAACATGTGATCAATAGTTATTTGTAGGTGATAAGAACAAGAATGTTAGAGGTCTAACTTTTTTCCAATAGATTAATCATGAAAAATTTAACTAAACCTAGTTTGGAAAGATTTTTCTTGATGGGAAGATGATTTATTAGTATCATTAGCCTAAGCCTTAATAATTTATGAACACATAATTGAGACATGACTGATGATTATGTAGTGTGACAATCCTTGATCCTAGAACTAATATTACTCGTGGAATATAACATTAGTTATTTTCATTACATGTTCGTGACATACATTGTCTAAAGAAAAATTTTATTAATACCAATTGTTTTATATAAATATTTTATATGAAATTATAATTTAAATCAATTTCTGATATATCAACCATCTATGTCATTTGAAAGTTGTTTTGGATTTAACGTATGAAAATAACCATCTTATCCCAGGTTTATTTTAATTGAAAACATAAATGGCTTACCTGATTTGTAATTTAGTATATATAACATGGTGAGACCCTAATGACTGGGTTATCTCAAACCCCACATTTTTCTTTGGGAATTTGTTTTTTATTTATCCTTGGTTTGGGGAAAGGGAATGCACCACTTGGAGGTGGTCGGTGTGGTTGATCCTTGGGAATTTGGACTAATAGTGGTGATGGTTGGAGCTATAGTCCACATTATTCATAAGATCTATGAGGATATTTCATAATTAATTTCTTGTGTAATTTTGGTGATTTTTTATTTTGTGAACATTATTTATCATATTGTGGTACTTTTTTCGTATTATAAGAGTCATTAGTGTACTATAATAGAGTGGGTGAATTGTAATTTGTGAAATAATTTTTTTTATTTACATTGCCTCCTAAAGTGATAAATTCATAAAAAACTAGGTAAACTAAACTAATAGGATATATAGTTTTATCAATACATTATAATATCAGAGTTAATGGAAATTTTATAATACAGATTTTGAATCAATTCTTAAACATGCACATCATAAATATATTCTGATAATACAGGTAATGTAATGTTTGTAAAGTAAGTAACAAAAACATATATAAATTTATAAAAAATATCCAAAAATTTAACATTAACATTAATGAAACCTATTACCCATAATTTAGGTAAAAAGAATTCTAAAATATTTTTAAATGACTTTATTCCTTAAATAAGGAATCCCTTGAAACAAATATCAGAACAACTTATGATTACCCATACTTATGAACCATCGATCAGAAAATTAGTAATCACCCATATCTTTCTATACATGGAGACCCTTGATCAAACACAAGATTAGACATAAAATTTAAAAAAATATCTTAAATAATTTATAATCTCTCATGGATTACATAAGACAAAAAAATCTATAAATACTAAAATAGAGTACCTGAGTAATAAAATGTTATGAAAGATTCAATGTAATATCATATTTTTTGTGATAAAAATTTTTACTCCCGCTTGAATAATAATTTTATTTATAGAAATTTATTTTTTAGTCGTATTCTGAATTCCATAGATGCAGTATTAATGGATTTTGATGAACTCATATTTACTTGATAAGGGTCAATACATATTCTTAATCCAATGGATGATTCTCATGAATTTCCATCTAAATTTTAAAATGGGTCCATCCAGTAGAAATCTTTTAGTACATCTTGAATGATATATAAGTTTCATATTGCAGGAATTCATAAATGATTTTTTGTAGAAAAGGAATTCTATTATTTTATAAGTCTTTCCAAAAGAATTTATATAACTTTTTCTATTAGTGTTTTGTTTTTCATTATCTTATAGAATCTATAGAACATCAACCAATTTACATTAATTTATTTTGTCTGATGTACAATGTAATTGCACATCTTATATATTATATTTCATCATGTTCGGTTCATTTAGAAGACTTATCCAATGATTATCTGATTTTATTCTTCTAGAAATCATAAAAAAGTTTTTTATTATTTAAAAAGTATTATATGAATGATAGTGATATATTTTTCCCAAAAAAAACATTCTAAAATACTTGGTAAGCATAAATTTCTAAAAATAATGTTTTTATAAAATTTTGTTTTTTATCAAAACTAATGTAAGAAAGTATTGAATGTAAAATTTTGACTAAATATTTTTCCCCTTGTGAAATGTTTGGTATACTGAAAATGTTTAGTTTTATCTTGTTTTCTATCTTGATGGTTTTCTCTCATAGTAAAGCCATTCTATTTTATTTTCACTGGATTCCATGTGCAAGTTGCTAACCTGTGGAGATCGGGAACTCCCTTCAGGGTATGTGAAGACTAGTTTGGGTATCAGTGTATCAGGGTATCTAGGTTTTTTCATGAAATAATTATATCAAATGAGGTTGGTCAGCTTTCTTGGAAGTTGGAATGCAGTTTTACATTTTCCCAATAACTAGTGTTTGGATTGTTAGGATTTATAAGATAGTTACATATCATTGTACAGAAAACTGAAATTATAACTATACTTAAATCACTATGGGTGCTTACGAAAATTTTTATTCATGAATATATTTATTGGATTATATACTTTTCAAAAATTTATCTAAATATTTTGAAATAAAAAAACATGAATCACTTCGTTTAATTAATACTATGATAAATATTTTGGAAGCCTATGGGTTTGTTATTTATCTTGTGTGTCTTCATGCCTCAAGGGATTCATTTGAATGCTACATGGAGGAATCTATTGATGAACCACAGTAAGTGAATATTTTATTAGACCCGAATCTTATTCAGATATCGGTGTCTGTTTTCCAATATTAGGAATAATTTACCACACATGTTTTCAAATAGGTACCATTGGGGGTACATCAAAGGGATAAAGATAGATATCATGATCAAAAGATTCCTCATCATAACAATCATATCTACTAGGACAAAATTACCCTCAAAAGATACAGGATTAATTGAAATGTTTTTTTCTTCTTTTATAGTTCTTGGAATTACCAAATTAATTAAAAGTGAATTGTGTAACCTTTAAGATAGAATGTCCTATTGGGATGTGGTGGGACAATATAATTAAAGAGAATAAACATGTTCTCATAAAGTGGAAAGACATTAGGGATTTTCCATGATGAAATTATATCCTTAATCCATGGTTTTTGTGATATAAATAGATTTAAATAGCCTCTAGTATGGTGAAAATATGGTGAATTTGTATACAACGAACTTTTCATAAAGCCTTCATTTATCTCTAAAGGTATTGATAAATGAGAAAATTAAGTCTCAAATATTATATATTATTATTCAATATAATATTTAATATCATTTTTTTATGATTAATCTTATCTCTTATATTGATATTTTGGACAGATCATTGATGGTTGACCTTGACCTCTCGAGTAAGTCAGGGTTGATGGGAGTACCTTTATCTCCCAGTGGGTTTTTAGTTAGTTCCTATAAAGGAAATATAACTAATGAATATTTTAATAGTGTTTTTGATAGGATACATTTTCTAAATCTCTTGTAGTGTCTAGAATGTTCCCTTTTAAATGATTCCATTCTGAAAAGTTTGGTCATTCAAAAAAGGTTTTCACTATGGTACTCGTGATCTATGACACATGATGTTACTCAGGACACCTACAATATTATTCCATGTATTTTCATACTCACACATTAGAATTGGCTCATGAATACTAAAAGTTACTACCTTATAATTAGATGATTAAATAACTAAGGGGTTCGATCCATAGGAATCTAGAAAAAATATTCTTTACCTTGGGGAGTTGTCTTTAAAGAATGATTGTGTTGTTCCAGCAATAGTGTGGGTTCCATCACTATATGTCTATCTTTTTTGATTTCTATATTTTATACTGGTTCATTTCACTAAACCATTCATATAGACTCATTTTTTTTGAGTCCTCCTATAAAGATAATGAGTTGGGTGATTGATACTACTACAAACCTCAGAATAATAAGATTGTATGGTCTCTAATGTGCTCGTTCATTTTACTTATCTCTGAGATTAAACTCACATGTAATTTTCTGGTTCTCAAATTGAATTCTTTCTGTGTCATTTTCTACATAGATGAGATGTTTGATCATAGGGTCCGATTTGACTTTTATTTTCAGTGGTTCACTTTTATTGCGCCTGATGGGTCATACTGAATTTTTAGGGAGAATGGTACTCTAATTCATGTAGATTTAGAAATAACTTTTCAAATATTTTAAAGGTGATATGCATTTTTTCTTTTTTTACTTTGGGAGAGAACATTTGAGTAGTAATCTACCTCATATTGTCATCGATTTTCCTAATGTGTTTCCATACGAGTTTTCTAGTTTTCCAAAAGTAAGATAAGTAGAGATAATTATTGAAATAGTATATAGTACCAAGCCTAAAATGATACATTATTACTATATTGAAATCTCTAAGCTAAAATATTTGAAAAGTCAATTTGATAATTTGGTGAAAAAATTATATATTCGCTTGAGATTTTCACGTTTCGTGGTACATATGATTTTTCTTCATAGAATGATGATTGAACACTTTTCCAATTTGGTGATTATTGAAAACTCCATCAAATTATGGTAAATAAAACATATATTTTACCTCAGATAGAAGATGTTTTTGATCAGTTGAAATGGTATAAGTAGTTTTTGAAGATTTCATAGAATTAATGAATCTAACCTTCAGAGGACCACTATTTAGAGAGAGTGTAGCCACTTTGAGTACCTTATTATTATTTTTTGGCTAGATCAATGCTCCAATTGTTTTTACAGAAATAATGAATGAGAAATTCCATGAGAACCTTAATATGTCAATGGTCTTATTTTGGAATGATATCATGAATTACTCTAAAAGTAATGAACATCATGTTCATTGTCTGAGAGAATTTATATAAATATTGAGAAGTCACCATCTTTATGAAAAAACAATCGAAATGTTATATTTAGACGTGGGAAGTGGTGTTCACTGGACATGTGGTCAAGGAAAATGGAATTTCGAGGTTATGTTCATTATGAAAAGGTTACATCAATGTAATTTTTTCAATATTATGAGATTTTTAAACACAGTGGTGTATTATTACAAGTTCATTAAAGATTTCATAAATATATATATTCCCTTACGACATCTCCCACTTTGAATGGGGTGAAGATCATGTGTTATTCTTAATATAATAATTATTATGATGATTTTAAAAAAGCATTCAATGTCTGAACCAATGTTGACTATTCTAGAAGATGGAGAGGG
The DNA here is from genome assembly GCA_963277665.1 of Viscum album. Taxonomy (NCBI): domain Eukaryota; kingdom Viridiplantae; phylum Streptophyta; class Magnoliopsida; order Santalales; family Viscaceae; genus Viscum; species Viscum album. The sequence continues at coordinate 110,019,146 of OY728139.1, read as the reverse complement.
TTATGAGGTCTTTCTTGATACATTAGGTTCAGGTTTAGGTTTTGTTCTCTTGAATGGTGATCATGTGGTGGATTATGGTTATTGATAGATTATGAAACTTGAGGAGAATTATCCTAATCATGATATCAAACTTATAGCTATATGTTTTGATCATAAGAGTTAGATGCATCAATTTTTTTGAGAAATTGTTTACCATCTATTCGAATCACAAAAGTATAAGTTGTATCTTCTCTTGAAAATATTATAAACCATCAATATAGATTGTGGATGGAGTTCTTATATTAATTAGATTTTGGAATTTCTTTAAAACCTGCTGGGTAATTTCATTTCTTATGCTTTGATCTAGAAACATAAAACCAAATTCATTAAAGAATCATTTGAAGAGTGGAATTCAATGGCTCTCTTTTCTAAATTTCATTTTTCAGTCTAGGAGGATGTGGTCGAGACTATTTTGTAAAATCTTTATCTAGTAACCTCTATCCTCAATATCATTGTTTAAGAGAAGCATCTTGATGACGAATTATTTATAATTATTGAGTTCTGTTACTATTGAGAGACCATTGTTGAGTTTTCATTCTCTTCTTTGGGTGTGTTGTGTTTCTAAAATCGTTATATTGTGTGTTTTAAATTTATAAAATATTTGATGATGTGATTTTCATAATTCCCTAGGGGTGATTCACCCAAATACGATAATGATATAATAGAACATATAATAACAATTACGGTGTCCATGTATGAGAAGTGATAACACTGACATTGTTTCTCATAGTTATACTTTTCAAAAGTTCATAATCGAGCACCATAAACCTTCTGGTTTTCTTTATTTCCATATTATTCTGGCATCGATGTGGGATAAAATCTATACGGACTTTTTGGTTGGATTGTTGTGTACCCGCCAAGGGAATAATTGGATATGTGTAGTAATATATTGGTTAAAAGAATCATCTCACTTTATAACCATTCAAGATAGTACCAATGCTCATGAATTATGAGGTTTATATGTTAAATAGATTATCATATTTCATGGAGTTCCACTGACTATAGTCTCTGCTAGGGATCCTCGATTTAGTTCACATATTCATATAGTTCTCTGGGAGGTGATGGGATCCCATGTTATACTCAAAATAAACTGTCTTCATTAGATGTTTGGATTAATAGAAAAAAATATAAGAGTTCTTCAAGATATGATTCATGCTTGTGTTCTCGACAATGGAGGCGCTAGGGATATGAATTTTAAACAGATTGAATTTTTATACAATAATAGTTACCAATCCGCTATCAGAATTGATCCTTTTCAGGCCTTGTAGTTTTTTCCATGAATACCTTTATTTGTTGTTAGAAATTGGTGAAGCTCCCTCATGAGACATGTCATGGTCTTGGAAATGACAGAAATTAATAATTTCATTCATTATTTAATGGTGATCATATAGAGGAAATATAAATCCAAAACTAACATTCTATGATGACATTTGGAGTTTTTTGTTGATGAATAGGTACTTTCAAGAGTTTAACCTTTGTTGGGTCATTGATAGCTTAGTCTAAAGGCCTGAAGTCCTTTTGTTTTATTATTTCACATTGGAGAAACCCCATTTTTAATTAAGATAAAGGGTAACATTAAATTTTTCATAGACTATTAGGCACTAAGTCCAATACATGTACTTTGAAATTCCAAAGGCAAGAAAACCAAATGAAAATCCTCCCAAATGATTTCTTAATTTTTTCTCTAGAGTGAATGACTTGCAATGATGATTAGTAAGAAATTACATATGTTGGAATACATGTTTTCTGGTACTGAGGAAAAATCAATATCCTCGCATTATTCTATTTTGATTTTCTTTTCTAGAGATTTATTTATTCTCTAAACCTAATATTGGACTAAACTTGGGTATCTAACGCTCTTTTTCCCCACTCTTCCATCAAATTTTTCACCCATATCATTGATTGTCAATGCCTCACCCACCATATATTGTGCCTTCGAGTAATTCTCCCTCTTATTCCATCTCCATCTAATATAAATCTGTCATATGAGGAATCCCACCACCATCGCCTTTATCTTATATTTTTGAAACTTCCTTTGGAACCATCATTCCCATTATACTTAGCTATCAATTTTTCTACACCAACGTTGCCTCTTGCAACTGGACTAATAATGAAAATATGATGATATCCCCTAAAAATCTTTTTGATTCTGGGAATCGAAATTGGGATTTTGATGTAGGATTATATAATTTATTTTTTAATACTAGTCTAGAACCCCAACTGAAGGTCACTGATATCTTATAAAACAATTAAAATTTTCCATGAGATATGTCATACAATTTGAGATTGTTGAGAATATTGGAAATGTTTTTTACCACTTGGGTTTTCCAAATTAGTTGATGTCGGTTCATAATCTATATCATATATCAAATCTTATAAAGTGTCCTTTTGACCCTTCTCATATCCTAAGCATGGAATATCATTAGGTGGAACGTTATTTATTAGTGACTAAAAATATAGCATGGTTTTTTGATTATGAGACAGTTTTGTTTCATGGAAATTTTATACTTTTTGTATTTGTGATATAAAATATGGTCCTAAATCACATGAGACTTGAGAGTGTGAGGTACTGATCAGAGAGAAGTGCACACAGATTTTCAATTCGGAGTATTTTTAAAAAGAATTCTAGGGACAAAAAGTGTTCATGGTGGAAGGATGTAACATCCCATTAAGTTATTTCATTACTTTTACACCCCAAAATTGGTCTCGTTTTGTTTGGGGATTTTCTCAGTTTGTTTCTAGTAACTATTAACAATATTTTAGAGGCTTTTGGGTTTTTCATGGTTGGTACACTGGTATATCTAACAATGTCCCACCCAATCCAAATTTTCTACACTTTGATATAGGGATTCATATGGTTTTTGCACATTCATCTTAACCATATGAACAAACCATTAACCCTTTTGAGAATCCAAGAATGTTTTCATTGTTAGGGTTCTAACATTCTACAAATCATGCATAAAATCATAGAAATTATTTCTGGTGGATTTCATTCCAATAAATAATTTAATTAAAATCCCAAACCACAAAGTTTATCCTCCAATTAAACCCTAATAAAAATAATTGGATTTTGGAGACTATCTTGAGGATTCATTGCCTCCTCAAACCACTTCTATTGTAAATATAATTGTCAGTGGAAGATCTAGAACCCTCTATAGTATATTATTTCTATATTGATTAGGTTTTCACTATCATTTCTTTCTCTACTTTTTTAGAGGGGTGAATAATAATGTTATTTACAGATTAGATATCAGGATATGGTTTTTATGGTTTTTGATTCTAGGTACTTTTCATTGACCCTCTTCTCCATCATCTATCCATTAGCATTTTCCATTGTAGGTGTTGATGGGCATGACTATGAAATTAAAGGTAGGTGGTTCAATAAGTATTTAAATAAAACTCAAATACTAAATTTCATGATTTATTTGAAATTAGTTTTCAAATTACTTATTAAACCTTGATTTGAGATGATTATATATTAGATTTTAAAAGGGAATGGAATTTATAAAAAATATCAATTTAAATCGTATAGAAATTCCTGGGTAAATTTTGTTAAATATAAAGGCATAAAATGGGAAATAATATGAATAAATAATTTAATGTTGATTCTTGAGAACATTGGATTTATATTAAATATGATTTTAAAGCCATGAAATTTATTAAAACCTGTGATTTTGTTTTGAAATTTAAAAGGAATTTTGAGACCTAAAATTGGTCATTTGAATTAGGAATAATGAATTAAATTAAAATGATTTATTTTTCCATATTTTATTAATTATATTAATCAAACATGTTCGTGATTAGTTAGTGGGTTATTAAGATAATCATTTCAAGAATATAACTCCATATAATGGATTGATAGTGAGAAATATAACTCAATCTAGTTCTTCATGATTGTCCCCAAATAAATATTGATTGGTGAGTCCCATAAGCCAAATTAAAATATAAATAGGCACACATACTTGATAAATAATTTAATATTGAGTAGTTTGAGGATTCTAGAACATGTATGTAACCAAACTTTAGATATATTATTAAGAAACATTTTTTCTTTAACATGATCATTGCCATATTTTTTAAAAAACAATTTAATTCATGCCAGTTTTTATATAAATTTTTTATATAAAATTTTCATTTAATCATGCAGTTGATATATATATTATATAATTGATTTGAAACATTAATTTTTATTAAAATTTTAAAACAATTTGTCATTATTTTTTATTTAAATTTAAATAATAAATTGTTTTGTTGTTATAGAATAGATTGTAGAACACTTGGTGGGACCCTATTGACCAATTTATCTCACACATTAAATTTTACTTTGTGAATTTATAAATAATTTTTATCTAGGTCCCGATAATGTTAAAGAACCACATTGCGGTGGGAGGTGTACTTAACCACAATGACTCTTCAGTGAAGGTGCAGACCGCGAAGATGTGCGACCCTTAATGTGTATGGGTTAGGGGTCTTTATCATGATAGATATTGCGTTATCTTATGTTGATGGGTTCTTTGGGATATTTAACTATATTTTTAAGTTACTTTCTCATAGATATGTTTTTGGAATACCATCTACATTTTCATTTATATTTAGTTACTCTATCTTGATGGCTCGTTCCTGGGGAAAATTAGTTTGCATGGATTTTAAATTGATTTCAGGTGCCAGCTTCCAACCTATTGTGGTAGAGAATGCTCATCAAGATATGATTGGACCAGCTAAGGTATCAGTGTTCAAAGGTATCTGGGTTGGTTTATGACACAATTCCTCTCTCAAATATTAAATAAAAATTGAAAATTTAAAAAAAAATTCAATGCATTTTTTCATGTATTTTACGAATTTTATAATAAATGGTCACAATAATTACAAAAACATGTTAAATCATCTTAAAATACCACCATTTAATATTCAATGTGAACAAATAATATAATTACAATTTACCACTGAAATGTACCTAGAGAATGATATAATCGTAATGGTGTCAATTTTTAAAGTGAAAATTATGAAGTGACCTATAATAATACTCTTATTTCGATCCTCATAAAAAAATTGTACATAAACATAACTCGAAAATCCATCCGAAAAAGAAATAATGAGTTCTGAATACCAATGTCTCTAACATCTTATAAAAAATGGTATGTAGAAATGAACATTCTCAGTGACCTAATTCAATCTCTAAAAGTAAATACACATTCTAAAACTTTTATAAATTATTGCAAGGATTGATTCATTTTTTTCATACTTTCTATATTTTGGGAAAGTTTCTTTTAGACAAAATGGTTGAGGGTAACTATTTTTTAATCTAAAATTGGATAGATGATCTCTCCTTCCAAAATCTTCTCAACCTCCTTCTTCACAACCTCTATTATAGTTTGATTTATTATACTTTAAGAATAATTATGGATTTTTAATATCCATCATGTATAACTCTATATGAGTTTATATTTATCTTAATTAATGGGATACCCCCTAATCCTTACCTTATTTCTAGGAAAGTATCTCTAAAATAGAAATCAATGGTTTCTTATGGGTTTAAACTGATTTTTAGCAATTAACACTCATAAAGAATCTCATTTCATGAGGTGTCCATATTTAAAATTATTGAGAAGTGGTTTTAATTTTAGATTTGTGGGATGATGAAGTGATGATATAAAATTATGGTTACTGACATCCAAAGATTCAAAATCATGTGTTTAATAAATCATTTTATCATTCTATGCATTAAATAAATCCTCAAATAAGTTGTATGTTATATCTTCGTCCAATATGTAATAAAAATTTAATTATTTTTGGAAATTTCATGTTAAATGTTATTTTAAATGGAAAATTTTTCTCCTGGGGATATATTATCCAAAAGGTTCATTACCTTCTTCCTATAAGATTTCAAAGAGTAAGAATCCATCAAAAGGGTTCCTCAGGGAGTCAAAATTTTTTAAGTTCAGAAGGTTGTCTCTAAACTCTTTGGTTAGTGTTATTTCAAGACATTGATGTTGTACCTGAATTTATTTAGGAAATTTCACCCCCTATGTGATATGTGAGTGTGAAGGGATCTTAACTTCTTCCATGTAAATCACATGGACTTCAATAGGGAATACTAAATCATTATCTTTCAAAGGGTAATCTTCCAAAACTTCTAGAAAAAATAAGGATATTTTTCCAAGATAGACCACCCCACATGTGGGATTCAAGTATCTCATATGAAAAATTTTATTATGAATGGGGGTATATATTAATTGAAGTATTGAGATCATGTCATTCGTTAGATAATATTAAAGGTAGAATGGTGCATGGCATGGAAAATTCCTCTATATCGTGATGTTTTTTTGGGAGATATATTGTGATAAGGGTCTAGACACATCTTCCCAAGATAATCCTCTAATTCTCATGATGTCTCATTTTCATGGTAAAAATATCATTTGGAAATTTTTATCCTCTGTAATTTTTCATATAGCTTCCAAAAGTGGACTTTTGATTTTAATTTTTTGAAGGGTTTTTTATTTCTCTTTTAATTTTTTATTATTTTATATTTTTGGACATAGTTATTCTAGATGGGAATGGAAATAGAATATCTACCATATCGTTGGATTTTTAGTTATTTAACTTCAAAACCTTAAACTAGTTTCTTCTTTTATCTTTTCAAATTTTGGTTTGTTGTGTTCATCTATGAATTATACATAGAACATTCATTATTTCTTTAATCATGTTCTAGTTATAATATCTTATGTTCTGTTTGAAGAATTTATTTACCACTCATTACTGTAATATTTCCATCATCCTTTATTATACTTGTGACAATTTGGTCTATAGTGTTTCCTATATATTTAGAAAGCATGCCCATAAGTGTTCCTAATTGGTTTTCTGTATTATATATATTATTTTTTAACATATAAAACATGGATTATAAGTGTTTATGATCATATTTTTGTGCACTTATTTTGGGATACTCATTAGTATTATATTGGAAAGGATATGGTTTTGGGTAATCAGTATTTTTATACGATTTTTTTTAATTGGTGGTGGGTTTTGGAGTTGATGTTGTAATGTGTTTTAGTTTTGGAACATATTTTTTAGGAAATATAAGATATGTTTACTAATTTTAAAACACATATTTTTAATTATTAGGCTCTATTCATCCTTTATGTTTTTGAATTTCCTTCACTAGTAGAATACTACAGAATATACCATTCCTTTAAATTTATCACATTAGTTATAGAAATTATGTAAGGAGAATAAAAAACATACATTAGTCAATGCCTATTGTTTAATAAATTATTTCTTTTACATATTTCTCACAAAAATATCTATCAATTTGTTATTATATTATAGTAAGTGTGATGTATAAGAATTTATTACCTCATGAATAACTTTTTCCTAGTACCTGTTACACTAAATAATTATGAGTTCTTATATATCCTCCCAATTAAGCCCTTGGATTCTTAGGGTGACTTTTAAATCCATGATCACCTAGATGAGGAATCCAATAGGTATTTATAATTTTCTATTAATTTATTTTAAAATAAAACAAGGACATAAATATCTTTGATTGTATGATGTGGAAAATTGGTATATAGCTTTTTAAACCTCTCCCAAAAAATGTAGAGGGTCTCTTTATATGACTATATGATGTCATATATATCATTTGTGATATATTTTCCTCTGGATGCGGGGAAATAATATTATCATGAATTATATTTGTAAGTAATCCAAATCATGGAAATATTCTGGTTATAGGTTCTGATTCCATTCTTTGGAAGCAATTTCCAGTTAAAAGGGGAATTACTTCAAATTTACCAACTTATCAACTTCACCTTGGTGTATGAAAGTAGTGCATAAATATGTGAACACTTTAATAGTTTTTTTGTGTATTCCCCTACTAATCAACCAAATTTAGAAAACACTAATATTCTATTATGTTTTGTTTAAAATTCATCGTACAACTATGTCATTATGACTTGATTTTATAGAATTGTGAATTATGTGTCATAAAGGTCAATAATTTTTTTTGGGATTATCACCCATGATGATAGGCTTAGAGTAAATAAATGAAGATTCAATTAATTATAAAAGATAAATTGAATCAAATTTTGATTTTAAAATAATTTTTTAATGTCTACAAAACTTATTTCTTTCAATTTCATCATCTAGGGTATAAGTAAATGTGTTATTTATTGTATTCATGAAAATAGAAAATTATATTTATAACACCACCACCCCAGAAAAAAAGCTATTTTTAGATCATTTTAGTCATGGGGTGTGGAAAAAATTATTTTCAATGTTAAAAAATCTATAGTGGTTAACCTAGGTTTTCTCTTGAGAGGAGAGAACAATAATAATTGTTTTCACATAAAATTAAAGGATAATAATTTTTTGAAATTGTTTCATTTAAGAAATAATAATATAAAATATATTTTCAAGACAATGATATGAGAAGGGTGATCAGGTCAGTTCATGTCCGCTAAATTCAATGATATCCTAGTTCAATGTAATCCAATCCTCTTCTACTAACCTAATTAGAGTGAGATATCGTAATCAATTCACCTCAATACCATGGTAAAATTTTTATGGTGAGGAAAATAGATACAAAAATATTAGTTTGGTATACCATCCTTTCTCTTTGTGAGATATTTTTATAAAATACCCATAATTAACTTAATATATACACAATTGTGACTTATTTATAAAAAATAATGGATACTTACAACTACCCCTTCCACACATTTTGACAATTCATTAGTGCTTCACCACAAATCCATGATATATTACATTGTAAATAAACTAGATATAAATAGAGTGAGGTAATGAAAATTAAACATATAAATAATAGTAAAAGAATCTAAAGGCAAATATTATCTTCCATTATAATAATAACTTAAATAATATCATTGATACAAACTTAGATAAGAATGAAAATTATTTTATTCCATGATGTGATGTAACTCAATAATTATGAAAAAAACACCCCTTCCCCAATAATTCATTTTTCTAATCCTTTATGGTAATGGTAGCAAGGAAGAAGAGGGTAGAGGATTCCATTACCAAAATATAGAAAATTATGAAAAGAAAATTCATTCTTTCAAATTTTTACATAAAAAGGTTACATAGTTTTTACCTAACAAATGGAAGAATATCGGAATTTTATTTTCTTAATAGAATATTGTGATTGGGTTATGTTTCAACCCTAAAAAGTATATTTATAAATTTATAGTAATACTTATGCATAAATTACCGATGCTCTCTATTTCTATAAAAATATACTCTTCATCTTCATCCACATTGATGCATATACTAGCTTTTTAGTTATAGAATTTATCTATAAAATTTAATATGGACATGATACATCAATTATAATTTTACATCCAGCATGAATAACTTCATTTTTTCATGTTTCTAAATATATGATTCATTTATTGAGGTATAGTCAATTATTTTTTCCAAATATATATTTTCACATTGATTGATTTATTTGGACCTCATTGAGTTTTAATTAGCTTTGGGTCCACTTGAATAACTCAAGGCAATTAACATTGATCAAAATAAAATAATTAATTCCAAAATTTGTATCAATATTGAAAAAGTTGTTAATGAAATACTTAAATGATAGAAAATGATTAAAATTTCAGAATTGCATAATCTTAGAATTTATGATAAATAAAAATCTATAACATAATAATGATGAAATTTAGATCAAATTGATAAAATAGAAGGGACTAAAACATTGATATATACTAAAACTAATGTAAATATTAATGCTATTTTTATTACATGATGAGGATTAAAAGAGACCTAATATTCATGTATTTTCAATAAATGGACCTGGAAATTACAAGGTTAGTGTGTAAATCCAATCATCCTAAAAAAACTAATCAACCATTCATCCATGTGAATATTAATGATGTAAATAATGGGGATACATAGTGAATGGTTTTGGTATGGAGTATTTTAGAGTTCATTAATGATAATTAATAAATTATATTATTGATGAAACATTTATATTTTACACCAATACAAGAATTATGGATGGAGAGTTTTCATGATTCACATAACTCACCATTATCTACCCATCTTGGAAGTTAAAAAATTTATAGAAATATGAAGGATAATTTATGGAAGGAAATATGAATAGATACATTTAATATTTTATATTTCCATTCTCGGTATTCTTTAACATTATGGTGGAATAAAAAAATCTATGGGGATAGATAAACCATTATCTATACATTAATTTAAATTCCAGAACATCACTATGGATTTGATTGTAGGAATTAATATAAATTATGTAGTTTATAATTCCATTTCGGCTTCTGATAATCCCTCTACAATGTCAGCACATTTCATTGACATTTAAGAGGATTTCACATTTTATTATCATTATATGATATATAAAAGGGTGTGGTACGGATAAATAGAGTACCACATTTCATTATATAAAATCATGATATTATCCCTACCTCCAAAATTCTTAAAAATAATTCAACCAAAAATAGATACCAAGTTGAGAATCAGCACATATTATCATCCATATACTGATGGTAAATCTAAGAGAACCACTCAAAATCTATATGATATTCCATGAAATTTTTAAATAGACTTAAACTGTGTTTATGATAAAAAAATTCCATATAAATAATTCTCATGTTATAATAATTTTCATTTTAGCATTACAATTGAACCATGGGAGGATGTGTATGTTAAGAGGTGTAGAATTCCAAAAAAAAATTAGATGGTGCTGGAAAGCATAAAATATTGGGACTAGATAAAGCTTGAGAGACAATAGAGAAAATTATTGACATTTAATGTCACATAAAAACATTATAATGTTAAAAAAATCACAATTTAAAAAAAAATAGTGATATATAATGTTTGAAGTAAAAGATGAGATATTCATTTTAATACCACCATTGAATAGGATTATGAGATTCAAGGAAAATAGAATTTTTTTATTTATTTAAATTTTCCATTTCTAAATCCTATATCATGTGGGGACAGTTGATTATTAACATTCACTTACACTAAAACCCACCCAAATGGATGATGTGTTTAATGTGTAATTATTTATGAATAATATACTATATACATCACATGTGTTAAACTCAAATGTACTAAAATTAGAACATGACATCTTCTATGGGAAATAATGTGTGGAATTAATTGATTATAGATATAGGGTAATATGAAATAGGAAAACTCATCTAGTAAATGTTCTATTGTGGAATTCTATATTGGATGAAGAATAACGATATCCTAATGATATAATGATGAATAAATACCATATTTTTAATCAAATTAACAATATTTCATGGGTTGATTACTTTAAAGATGTAGAAAGTAACTACTGATGTTTATACAATCTATTTTTCCTTTAAATAATTATTTTTTAAAAAAATATTTTTCCACATGTATTACAATACTATAGAAAATTGTAATACACTTTATTGAGAAAAATTATTACTATGAGAGGTAAATATTAATACGTTGTGAGAATAAAATTTGAATCGTCATTAAGAAAATTACTAGAGGAATAAAACCACAATTAAAAAGAAATTCCATGAATTTTAAATCATTATCCATGGGTTTTTTATAGTGATTATTATACCAGTTGAAAAAATGGATATAATTTAAATAATAATAAATAAAAATTATATTTTGAGATAGAATAAAATCAATATAATGAATGATTTTAGTGATGTATGTAAGAATTTATATTGGAATGAAATTAGACCAATATATATAAATATATATATGATCGTCATAAATATGTTTTTTGGATATATAGTCATTGGAAATATGGTCACGAGATATATATTCATTGTCTATCCATGTATCCAATAGGTATATTGATGTTTTAATATTCAATAAAATATTTGAGGATAAATATTTCAGAAATAATGAATAATTCTGGAATGAAATAAAAAGACAATAATTAATTCTAACATTTATAAAATATATTTTTATGTGTTACATATTATTATCATTATCATTATCATCATCATCATCATCATCATTATTTTTTTTGGAAAATGATTTTATGTATTTAGATCTTTAAAATAAAAAATCTAGTCCATATTTATTGAAAAAAATTAATTTTATGAAGAAAAATATTTAATTTTAGTGGGATGTGATTGAGATCATTTAATGTTGAAAAATAAATATTTTTCAAATAACAGTGTTAAAATTATTGTGTATTTTTTATCAATAAATTAAATGTATACATATTTAATGATTAATCTAATGTGATATTTAAAATAATAAAAAATCTCTTATTTATTTAGTGTATGATATGAATTACTATCACAAAAAAAAAATAGGTTTAAACAATCATTTTTCTATAAATAATTTTTCTATATATATTATGGCTCAATTAAAAGTTAAATTTATCAAAATTTAGAAACTAAATTATATTAAATAGAGTTATTATTTCTCCTAAGCAAATTTAAATTATTTTTGAAGTTTCATTTAATTTAAATGTATAAAAATAAGTTACTGAGGTTAAAATTGTATTACCCATTGAACGGTAAAATAATATAAAAATGATTAAATTTTTTTTACTATATTAAAATATCATAAACATATACATAAATTTTTTTAAAATGTGTTCATTCATGACCATGAATAATTTTTTTCCAAATTTTAAAAAATTTTATTTTAAATGGAAACATTTTACATTAAAAAATAATTATATTTGGAAACACCACTCAAAACTCACCAATAAAAGAACACCTATTATAGCCCTCCAGTGAAACTCTTTCCCAACAGTTATAACTTATATATATTTCCATATTACTTCTTCAGAATTCTTACTAATAATTTTTTAGCCTCTAGTTCGATGAAGGAAGTCTAAATCCCTCATTTCAATGAAATCGTGTCGAGAAGAATGGAATTAATGAAGTTAGTATCTATTTTCTTCTCTAAGTTCATAAATTAAATTATAATATCATCTTTCAATAAATATAATTTGACCCCATAATGATATTATAGTTATATCATCATGATTATGTAAAAATGATATTAATATTATATAACTCTATTCCCTCGTTTATTCATCATCATTGTTTGTTATTCTTTTTGTCGGTTCAATGTCATGCATTAATGATATTACAAAAACGTCACCATTTTCCCTATGAATTAGTATCAATACATTAATAAATGTAATTTATGATATTTAGGAGTAATATATTTTAGGGTAATGGTTATATATGGATGACATAATATTGAGAAATGTAATTAATGTTTATTAGTAAATTACAAAAAAAAAATTGACATGGATTTCATTATCATGAACCAAACTAAAAACTTAAATAAATGAACATGGGTATAAATAATAATTGAAAAAAATCCATTACATTAAATAATATCAGAATAGAAGAATTTTTATTAAATAATTATCATCAACATTATCATTACAAAAAATATACAAAATAATAAAATTTACCAAAACCCATTAGTAAAAACAATATATAACTAATTTAAATTTGTTTGAATAAAAAATGTAATTAAATAGATTATAAGGTAAAATATATGAATATCATAATGAAATAACTTAATAATATATATATATATATATATATATGTATATGTATATTATTTAGGATGTTTTAGAGCATATGTGGATGTAAAGACGAAATGTAATAATTTTATCCAATCTCACTTGAAAGATCACATCCATTACCGATATATTTTTATTTATGAAAATTGAATGTTTTTATTGTATAAAACCCAATATATTGTATTATAATTTTATTATTTCTAATGTTTTATTGTCTTTATACCATTTTACCTCACTATTCGTAACAATTCATTAAATGGATTTCCTATAATAGAGTTTGAACTTTTCTCATCATTTCTATCTTGTATCATTTTCATCCATGTTCATATTCATTATTTAGATATATATATGTATATATAGATAAATATATTAATTATTTCATAAGGATATTTATATTTTCAGTATGTTCCTTTATATATATATTTTAAAAAATATGTTAAATGTTTTTTTCATGAATCATTTTTAATTGATTTTACTTTCATTAAGATAAGGTGTTAATGGAATCATCATTTTTAATGATTTCCACATAATAAAATTTTCCTCTAACTATATACTTTTATCATAAGGATTCATTCTTACAGATATTTAATGATTTTAATAAACTTTCTATTATTATATTTATTTTATAAAATATTTTATACTATACAAATCATATAAAAATTAATAGATATTTCTTCTTATTATTTTAGGAAATTTATTATTTCACTTATAAAGTATTTGTTCATCTATTTAAATATAATTTTAAAACTCATATGAACTATTTTGATTTTTTGATAATGATACCATCATGATTTATCTTTTAGATGTATTATGATCATGTTTTATTGAAATCTTTATAGAAATTATTTATTTCTCAAGGGATAATCAAAAATGGTGAAATCATGAATGTTATCACATTTTTGTGGTAAGAATATATTTCGTTTATCATTAGATGATGTGTGGGTATTTTATATCCCTCAAATGCATTGGTTAATGTTTTATATCTCTTGAAATCAAGTTCGGTTAAAGGTTGTTATCTCTAGTCCAAAATGTTTTATGATATATGTTGTTATCCCATGTCATTATATTTTGTGTAGGTGGTTAACCTAGTCCATTATGTTGTGAATTTCATAGAGGTTATTGTTGACATATGTTATTATTACTCTTCATTTTTATTCCAGATTATTATTTAATTCAATATACCCATGTCATGATGGCTCAAATTTATTTTTGTATGCTTCTACATCACCATATATCATTTATTATATTATACTCAAAACCATATATCATAATTCATGATTTTTCATCCATGATTAATTGGGTATGATTTCTTAATGTTATATTCATGCATGTTGAATATATTTTGAAGCCCACATTATCATATAATTATCACTTATTATCATTAAACGTTTTCTATCATGCATAACCTTACTGATAAATTTGAAATCTCCATTTATCATGTTTCTATTACCTATGTTATGGAAAATTATTTTCTGTATGATATTTCATGAAGGCTACCATATGTTAAGAGTATTTATGGGATATATTGAATAATATTTTTAAAAATAAGATAGTTAGGAATCTAATATCTAATGAAATGAGACATATTTGTTTTATTGTCTGGAGTATTATGAGATGTAAGAAATATTCACGTAAAATTATTTAATATGTATATATGACGTACTCAATTTTTAGTATATTTTAATTGATGTGTACTATACCCTACAATAGTGGGAACTATTAGAGAATTGATGTGAACCCTAATATAGTTGAACATGTAGTGGTGGGGTACTTAATTTTCCACCTCCCGTTGGTGATAGAGGATAGTGTGGGTTCTTGATGTCCCACCACCCCTATGTAAGAGGGGATAATGTGGGTTTTTGATGTTTTAATATCATTTTATTAGGGGGTTTTGTAGGTCCTTAATGTATAACCTCCACTAAGAAATGATGTACATGGTACTTATTGTGTTCCTTCCCATGAATGGTGATGGGTTGGGCCCTTATTGTAAAAATATCCCTGATAAGGATGTGTATGTGGATCTTTAAATCTACCCTATCTTGATGATGAGGGTATATGTATATATATTGAATGACACCCATCCCAACATCTTATTGTATTAGATGGTACATATGGCATGAGGTGATAGATTTCTATAAATGGACACTAATGGTATGGTCTAGTGCCACGATGACATAGTTAGCACATGAAAACCTAATGTGAATGTTTATTTTATTTAATATCTATCATGAATTAAAATATATATGATTTCATATATTAAGGGAACTTTCTGAGACCCTATTGAGATGTATTTCTCATAGAAAGATTAAGAGAATCTATTAGTGTGCATATTTTCAATATTCTTTACAAGTTATAACATATGGTGTGTGGTGGATATATCTATGGAAGATCACTATAGTATTGGTGATGTGATGGAGATGAATCTTGATGACCGAAAAAAATCCACCAAGTATTTTTCTTCTATTTATTTTTTATTTTTGATCATCATAGTGGAAAATTAGTGGTTTTATAAGATTGTATGATTTCAACATTCATTTTGTATAGCATTTCAATTTTATTTAATATGAATTATATGATATTTTTTGGATGATTATTTTTTATTTATATTATTATTGATTATTATGATATCAAGGGAATAGTCTCCCCAATGTATTATTTTTGGTCTCACCACTAGTTTGTATATTCTATCATACAAGAAGGAAATAAATTGTTCCAATGAAACTCAAGCAGGGACACAATTGAGTAGTCTTAGATTAGGACACCATATATATGTATGAAAGGATTGAAAAAAATAAAAATATAAGTAGAAAAATACATTAAAACCCAAAAAATCTAATAATACCCATGTTATTCAAAACAAAAACCACGTGTCATATAATTTAGAATGTGTATCTTTCATTGATGTTGGTCAAATGTGTTATCTTCAATCTTAGTGGTATGATGAAGATGCCTCAGTAGAATTTTTTTTATTCCATCCGTGTTGAATCAATTGGATGATCTAAATAAACAATTTCTTTGAGAATGAATCTTTTTTGTTCCATCATATTCTATTATCCAAAACAAATAATGAAAAACAGGGTAGGAAAAAACTAATGAATCAGTATGAGGAATTTTTAGGATCAAAATCAAACTCTATCTAAATGGTTTATACTCTTTAAATATCCCAAAGGATACTCTTTATTATTATAAAGAATTTATTCTTATGTTATAAAATATAAAAGACATTATTTAGTTATTCAACCATTTTCATGAATTATTAAATTATTTCATGAATTAAATTTTAGAAATAACTATATTGATGATTTCATTACATGGATAAAATCTGATCATTAACTCATAATATATATCCTACAATGCCCTATCATATTGTTTTTTTTAGATTTGTACGATCTTGTAACTTTAATAAGAATTATATATATCACTATACCATGTCATACACTATGACCCAGCCAATATAGTGCAATATAATATCAACATTTAAAAAGAAATTATATATCCTAATAATATATTATACATTATATAAGATTATTAACCTTATATATATATCTCTATTAATATCTATCTCCCACTAAAACATTATTAATTTTTTCCATTTCAACTTATATTATAGAATACACAATAACTTATGAAACCATATAAGAAACTCCTCTTATATATTTCAAAAATACATTTGTAAAACTATTATCCAATTAATCACGTGTGGATTCATATATAATATAGTAAGAATATCCATCGAAAACTAATTTTAGAAAAAATCTAAATAATTTTATGGCAGATCTCTATGTTTCAAAAAGCTCATTATCATTTAAATGACCATAATGTTTTACCCCATTATTATTTTTATCATTAATAATAAATATGGGTTTCTGAATATATATATATAGAAAGATGGAACCTTATAATGAATCATTAGTGATACTCAAGCAATAAAGTGATATTCCATGATATCTATTTAACACACGTATCTATATACCTATTTTAACCAATTGTATTATAATAAAAATAAATAATTTTTATATAATACATTTTCAAAGACATTGAGAAACCATATGACATAATTCATGTCAATATTGAATCATTACCCTTAAGTTCATTATTCTTCATGTATAGACTTTCCAGGTTGATGAAAATACCATATTTGATTCACCATTATGTTTTATCACATCATATTATCCTCATATGATAGATAATATTACCACATTTATTTTTGGTGTATAGTCATGCACTTATTTATTCTATCCCTGTTGGGGTTCCAAATGTTCAAATCCCATATTTTTCATACTCCAACTTATAACATGATCAGTAAAATACCAAGACACCTCTGATTAGCTGAGCCTCTAGGATTTTGTAATAATGGTTTAAAATTATAATTGTTCTCAATTGGTATCATTCCATCCTCAATTATATGTAAAAATCAAATATTATACTTTCACCACTAGTATATCAAATAAATAGAGTATAAGACTTAATGTGACATACTTATACAGTCATCTATTGTATAAAAAACAGTTTGTGCCTCATGAGTCTACTTCATAATAGAAAATTCCATTCATGATAACATTAATATATTATCACAAACTATAAAAAAACATGATGAAAATTGGTTAGTTGTAACTCAATGTTGTATTTTAAAATGATAATCATAATTACAGTTCAAAAAAATGAGTATCCAACATGAATGAATGAAAAAATTGGGGAATAATTTTTATATATCATGATACATTTGATATTATTAATCATTTTTAATAATATTAATGTAACCATAAATAAGATCCCATATCATCATGTCCAATTTTATAAAAAACTAGATCATCTTTATATTCTCTTCACAATTAGAGTTTTTTTAAATTCATTACAATATTATTTCGTTCTTTCCACTTCCCTATGTGAACATTATATAAAACTATCTTACTAAATTCCTTCAATTTTTAAAATATTTTTTAAAAATATAGCCTCAACATTGGTGATAATTAATAATCATATTATTAATGTTATAATTATGGAATATTAATTTAAACTATCTATATTTACAAAGTAAATTTTAAATTTTTAACAATATTTATTTTTTACTTAATATATATTCACTATTCATGAACATCATCATTCATGAATCATTTCGAAAAAATTTTCCCATTGTGACCTTTTTGGTAATAATATGTTACCCATTAAATTTTCCATTTCTAGATAATGATAAATTTATTTTCGATATAAATTTATTTTCACATCATTATATAAACATAACGTAACTCTTTAAATTCCTCTTTATCAGAATAACCAAAAATCCTTTAAGAAAAGAAGTTATATTCACATTTTACTTTGGCTATCTTAATATATCAATTTCCACACAGTGATCTTATTTATGTAAAAATATAGTACCATTACCCCTTTGATATTTTGAACTCCTTATATTATCATGCAATGATAAAAAAAATTGTTAAGAAAAAAATGGATTCCTTTACATGGAATATTTATTAAATAAAATATTTTATTCATATATAATATGGTATTGTATAATTTTATTTCATTATTATCAAATGAAAATATTAGTGCATAAAATATACCCTTGAAGGTGGTGGGGTTATAAAATAAATCATTTAACATAAAAATGGATAAACACATTTAGGTTTTAAAAATGATTCACCCTCATTTCTTTTCAAGCATGTTATACAAACCAAAAAATTATTTACATTTTGTTGTAAAATATTCACCTCATTTTATTGACAATTTTTTTTTAAAATTTATGATATATATTACTACATAAAATAAATTTTATAATTATACACATCCAATATTTATACTCATATGAGCTTGATATATACCTTTCTAATGAAAATCCATGATCCAGTAACCCATTTCACCATCATTGAATACAATCTACAATCTCCATAATTTTTTTCAATACATTTTAATTAAATTATTAAATAATCATTTTCAATCATATTACCTTTAAAATTCAATAATTTATTTCTATAACACTTAAAATAGATGTAGACATTCAAAGGAGAATCACAAACACCTTTAGGTAGCCTAAAAAAATTCAATCATGTAAAAACATTTACCTTCATTTTTTGAATCTATTATTAGGTTTCAATGACCATTGATAAATTTTTTATAATTATATTCTTAATTTTTTGTAATAAACACTTACCATTTTTACTATTATTAATAAGCTAATTTTATACATCACATTTCATGGATATATATTCTCAACACTTTATGAAATATTGTGAAAATTTATTAAACCCATTAATATTATTAGAATGTTTCAGTCATAATTAGTAAATAAACTCAATAGTTGGATCATTTAATAAAGGATATTTTTAACCGTAGTAATTTATTGAAAGGAAAAAACCTAATTGGGTACATGAGTGAATAAAAATGTTCCATTGGTCATTTTTTCTAAGGCATTTTAAACCTTAAATGAATAATTTTACACTACTTATAAGAATCCATAACCACTTTTTTAATAACTTTACAATTTATTTAACTAGAAATAAATTTATTAAACATATATAAAATTTCATAAGAATGATTCTTAAATTTTTTATACTAGTCTATGGAGTTAATTAAATTAAACATACCCATTTCAAGGATTTTTTTATATTAAAAAAATAGGAAAAGGATGTCATTTATCTAAAATATAAGCATTTATGAGACGAGTATCATGTTTTACTTTCATTTAATAATGAATTTTATTAAATGTCCTCCCATTAAAATTATGAACCCTTACTGAATTTATTTTATCCATTAGTTGAAAAATTTTCATATTACAGAATAAACTACACCGGTTAATCTTACAATTGATTCCATACTATATCAATTAAACAATCATATCAAGGAAACAATATTTTACTCTTGGAATGTTCAGTGGATAACCCTCTACGCTAATCAACCATATGGATTCCCACAACTATATCCATCTAGTATCAAACATTTCTTGTATTCCTAGAAAATTATATCCCAAATAAAATTCCAAAAAAAACCTAAGGATTAGGGTCACCTAATTAGTTTGTATCTTTACATAAGTTAATCTAGGGGTTCTCATATTTGGAATGGTTTACTCAGTTATGTGATGAATATATTCCCAAGTGTCACATTGAATGAAATATAACACATCATATTATTGTAAAGAAGATTTAATATCATGGTGTTATAGAATATAGTCATTATATGTGTAAGCATGATTTTAATGACTTAATTTTGAATACAGACTTCTTCCACCAAATCATTATGTTCAAACCTTATTGGGGTCTAACTCCATAAAAAATCAAATATTTTTTTATTAAAACTAACATAAATCTATGTATAGTCACACATCTCAAAATTAATCTTTTTTATAAGGTACAAGAAAACAATTAATGTTATGTTTATAATTATATGGTATCAATAATCTATATCAGAGTGTGATGAGGGAGACAAATATACATGCCCACATTTGTAAAAAAGGCATTCACTTCCTGGCCAATAAGAATTCTAACACAAATACTATCTACCAATGGATACGTTAGTCAAGTGATAATTATATTCGAGTAAGATTCTAATACCTATAATTTAAATAATATAATAACCCTTCAGGTTGAATTTAATAACCTTAATCAATCCAAATACTTGGTTGAAGAGAACTAAATAAATTATCTTACCCACCATTTAACACCGTATATATATGTATGCTGATTTATATATGTATTTTAGCATTTAAAACTTTGTCATCCATTTATTAATAATATAGAAATTATATTCATGAATGAACAAAATCATAAAATAAATGAAAATGATTTTTTTTAATATTAGTTATTTTTTTGAACAATCCACAAATAAAGTGGTTACAAGGACATTATAATTTTTCCACGAATTAGGGGATTTCATAATAAAATAATTACAAATAAATTATATTCATTTGAAATATGAAGTTATTCATATTCTATTATATATATAATTTTACATAAATAAATGATGTTAATTGAGATATTACAATTTTATATTTCAACTATATTATGTAAACAACTTATATAATATAAATATAACATATTTAATATTATTTTATCCTTCATCATATCAATTATAAATAATATTATTTATGTTTTATAAATAATTTATCAAATCATTCTATATTTTGAGAATTTAAAATTATTAATTATATAAAGTTAAAAATATTAAATACAAACTCATTTATATTAAGTCTTATTTTTAAATTTAAAAATAATTTATAAATTACCCTTATAATGTCAACATAATCATTTTATATACAAATTATTTGTCATTCTATTTAATTTCAACATTTATTTTGTAATTACACATAAAATTAAATAATACTTGTTTATATAATTTTGTATAAACATATTTTATTAATGATGATAAATTTGTAATTAATTAATATATAAAACCTATTTAAATTTATTAAATATCAGAAAATAAATTTTTTATAATTTATGATTTTTTTTAAAATATATCATTCAATTCATATATGAAATTTAGAAAAAAAATAAATTTTATATAGACTTTGTATATAATAATATACACACATTGAAATATACAACTTCAACCATTACATATAATATTTAATGATAGATAGTCATTAATACACAAAATTGACTATTATTTCCTTAAACATTTATTGTATGATATCCCAACGTTTGTATTATTAACTCAATGCATGGTGACCTGTGAAAGAGTAACCAATTCCATCTAGATATCATGTTCTTTGATATTTCTGATATCACATATATGATTTGAGGATCTATTTTTGAATTCATGGATCACCAATATTTTCAATTATTACTACCCATATCATACACTATGATAGGTTGAAAAAAAGATGGATTACACTTTGTTAACAACTATGAAATCCTATGATGTGTTTTGAGTCCATATCACGACTTATAAAATCCATTGTTATATGAAAGTCCATATAAATATATATATATATATATATTCAATATCATATTTTATGATATGAAAAAAAAATTAAAGTATGATATATATATATATATATCTTTTATTAGGATGTTTTTAGTGATAAAACATTGTGGTAATAAACTAATAACATCATTAGGGGCTATAACACCTCACATTATATGAACATTTCCAATGTGAAATATTTGTGAATGAATAAAATAAATCTATTGTCCAATCTCTTTGTTTATAATCCTCTTTCAAACATCAACGAATCCCCTAGGATGGGATCCTAACTTCATCACTATTAAGGTGTAAGAGGTCCAAGGATTCCATTATTAAGGTAAATTATCCCTTAATTCCTCTGATATGTTTTAATGGATCTTACAACATCTATTATAAGTATAAAAGGGATTTCAAACCTCATATTCAAAATATCATCACACTACACAAAACCAAAACAATTTATTATGTAAATAAAGATAATATAACATTATCTCATGTTGGTCATTGATGTTATATTCAATCACATTGACTTGATAAGGATACCATAGGTGCTACTAATATACTCATCCATCAGTGGTATAAACACGAGTTGATCTGTATCACTCTATATTTATAATGGCTCATACTTTACTAACAAAGATATTACATAAAAATTTGTAAAATATTTTGTAAAAACAAACCAAAACCAATCTTTAATCGTATATGTTTTGTGTATTTAGAAATTAAGAAGCATAAACAGTCGGTTCATAAGACTTCTACATTGTCTCCCGCATATTTAATCATTATTAAAACCCTTCCGACATATCTTTCTTAATACACCTATTCATGACATGGGGAAAACAAACATATTAAAAGGTGGTCTCAGATGATTCATATATGTAAACAAGGGAGATATCAATCATATCATTATTATAGGAAGATAACATTTGAAAATATTATCCTTCATATGAATGATCTTGATATCATGTCATGGAATAAATTATAAAAGTTCATAAGAATAAATGAATGTAATCCCAAAATTTATAACACATAAAATTAAATTTCATTTCATACACTTAAGCATAGAATATCATTTCATAGTAGTTAAGGCTTAGTTCCAAGACCATTATAGAGGACAAAGTCCACTACTGAACCAAGTTCACCCCTCTTTAGAAAAGTGTATTACTAACCCGAGATCATTTCCTAGTCCATCCCTATCTATATAAAGAGATATAAATATTTACCCAATAAATTTGAGTGATATATAGTTCCCACCCATATGATAATGTAATCACTCTTATGTGTACTGTAGAAACATAAATATTTCATCCTAACCTAAAGAATGAAATGGGTTTCTTTAAACATCATTCCACCATAACATAATCTATGTAAAACAAATGTATTTCATAAATATCATTCCATCATAAACACAATCAATATATTTGAATAATAGGGTTAGTATACATGAAAAAACACAAATACAAAATCTCATCTTTTATGGAAAATAATTTTGATATAACACATTAAATTAATTCTTGATGAAAATGTCTTTTCTTCCTCAAAGAGTATTTTCCTCAAAATACCCCAAAATATTAAAATAAATGAATTTATTTGAAAATAATCATGAAAAATTGTAAAGGAAGATTCATTGAAATAATGATTTATGGAACTGTAGAAATCCTTTCATGTCATATAAGTTAAAATAAACCATTCTTCTTAAAAAAAATTAGAAAGTGAAAAATCACCTCATATCGAAAATGAAAAGTGATTCCTTTCATATCATTTAATAAAAATTTAGAATTGTGTACAATTGAAATTAGAATTTTAATAAATAAGAAAAATAATTTCTTGGAAAACATATTTAGGAAATAATGACATCGATGATAACTATATCCCAGTAAATACCATTGTATAAATAATCTCAGATAATATTGAGTTTGAAAAATTATCACTTACCTTCAGTCTCATATCCATTGAATGTATCTGAACCTCATGAACAATTATTAAAATAATTTCATTTATTTTTTACTAATCATATTATTTTTTACAATATCATATATGATCATATTATTATCCGTTTATTAATAACATTCATTATTACTCATTATTCGGGAATTAATGACTTCATTTTCTTATGCATGTTTTATCAAATAAGTTCTGGTTCTCCTTCTTAGTTCATAATTATATCATTGAAAAATTATATTAATACAATTTATACCATATTTATTCATTATATAAATTTATGTAATTATAATTAAAAGGATATCATGTATAATAAATCACATCGCATCATGGATAAGTTAGGTCGTACGTATGCACGATAAATGATATCATCCCCATTATTGTGAAATGGTATTGATGTATATGGTATATTTTTTTAAAAAAAATCCATATATTGATATAATAATAACATATATTTATTATTTACATCATTATACCCATCCAAGTAAGGCATTAGTGAAAAATAGATTACACCACGGTGTGGAGATGGTATGCCGTAAGTACGCACCTATGGTGATTTCATTTTTCATTGGATGGATAGAATATGGAATATATTCATTCCATAATCATAATAAAATCTTAGTATATAAGTGATTCTATAGTTATTACTTTATACTGGAAACAACTCTTTAATTAGATATACATGAAGAAAGAAGTTTGAAATAATCGGTAGAGGAGATTACCTCTTCTTCGATGAGCTCCCTCTAGATCACCGCATAAAGCACTAGAGTTGCTCTTTGGAGAAGAAAATATACTCTATAATGTTACAGTGTAATTTTATAATTGAAATGGTCAGGTTATGGATGGTATTGAAGGTTCAAAATGAAGTGAAAAAGTGAGGGAGGAGGTGCACTTTTATAGTTGAGGTAAGGAGAACTGATGGAATCTCCAAAAATATTAATTTATAAAAATAATTCAAACCACATACAAAAAAAATAAAAATTTACTAATTTAGAATATAATATAAAATAATGTAGCAATAAAATCAACAAATAAATTTTAGATAATTTTTATGTCAATTATAACCTTATTATTTCAATTGAAACTTACAAATTCTAATTAATTTTTATCTAAGGTATCAAATATTTCAATATTAAAAGGGTGAAATATTTACATATGTGATATAAATTAGACCATAAATAAATAATTTAGGAAATTTTAGACCATATCATAATAGTTCTATATTTTCTTAAAAAAATCATTGATTTTTAAATAATTAAATAAAACATTATTTTGATAAACAATCAATAGGGTGAATTTTTACACTATTCAGTTCATTGATTTTTAAACTATTATGAATTCTAGTTAACATTAAAAATATTGGTTTATTATATTACAATAAGGTCAAGGTAATATAAATTTTTTTTGGACATATTAATTATCCAAAATTATGTTTATTTTAATATTTATAATAACATTTATTTTTTATCTCCATTAATAAAATAATTACTACATTAATTTTTTTGTAATTATTAATAATACTTACTTTTTGAAAAAAAATTAAATTGTAATATGAAGATAAATATTATATATTTACTAAGAAATCTTCTTGTAGAATATATCTTCTGAAAAATACAGCATTTAAAAAATTATATTTATTAAAACATAAATGTGATAAGCTTAACATTACTTTAAATAAAATAGTATAGGTCTCACAAGCTTTTCCATATGGATCCAAATGGTATATAAATTGACCCTAGGATGATTGTGGTTGAGTTAAAGTCAACCAGAAAATTTTTTTCAAGTGTTTGGGTCTTTTAATGGTTATTATCATTTTAATAAAAGAAATTATTTTTATTTCTCATCCATTAAATAATTTATCAATCATCAATATATTAAAATTTAAGATAATTACTTATTTCCTAAAAAACAAATAAATTACCATGATAAAGGAAAAATATATATATCAAAATAGTATCTATAGATGAATTTATATTCTGTATAACATTATATTAAATAACATATAGTTATTAAAATTTGAATAAGAAGTATTTAACTTTTATTTAAATAAATTAAACTAAATTTCTTAAACTTATCCAAGTGGCTTCCAAAGTATAACATTTTGTCCAAATGATGATAGGTAAAAAAACACTTATCCAATGATATTTGGACAATTGTTAGGCTAACTTTATAAGATTATTTATAAGATTAATTTCCATAATTACCCTTTAACAATATTAATATAAATTACCGAAGATATTATTCCTAATAAAAAATATATATATTTACATAAATTTGATATAATGATTCCAAATATTGAATCTATTTTTCCAAATTAAATAAAATATATTTTTGAGTAATTAAATTAAAATTAATCTCATTGTTGGAATGATAAAACGGGTTTTAAAATCTTAAACATTGCAAAATATTGACATGTTTTTATATCTAAATTCAGCGTAGACGTAATTAGAATGACCTAAATTATATTTACTGATAAAATTATATTATATTTAAACTTTAAAACCATTAAATTATATAATTTAACCATACAAATTATTCTCATGAAAAAATTTGTTTTCACATCAAATTTAATATATTTTTATTATTCATTAAAACAAGAATATTGTCAGAAAAATATAAAAAAAATTATCTAAATTAAATTCTTATATCATTATTTGAATGTAGATATTTATGTTGTCATGTAATAATTATTAATTTTTAAAATTTTTAGTTTAAAATGGGTTCTCCATTAAAAGTTGGTAAAGTTTGCCTTTTAAAAAATAAATGATTTTTATATATAAAATTGTGTTTATTAAAATTCAATAATTAAAAAATAAATTTTATGAATATAAAAAATAATTTATTAAATATATAAATGATATATTTCATTAATTTCATTTACTAGTTGTAATTAAATTAATTTATTCATAAAAAATTCAAATATTTCTTTTACATTTTATTGGATTTTTTCATAAATATTTTGTAGCCAAAAAATTCACTATACATTTTCATATTTTAGTTATTATCTTTCCTGCTAACTTAAAATATAAGTTGTAATTGTAATTTTATACCAACGGTGTTTCAAGGTTTGTTTAAACTCATGATTGCTTGCAATATAAGCTATTAAATAATTAAAATTATTTAAATAAAATGATTCATAAAACATCACAGTCATACATTCTACTCCCTATAAACTGAATTTTACCATTAAAATTTATCACTTTGATAAAAATAGATAAGGATACATATGCCCCATCAAATCCTCATGTTCCCACATTGCTCCGACAAATTGGTGGTTCCTCCATAAAACATTAACCAAGAGAGTGGTCTGGTTTCACCAAAATGTTTCTCTACAATCCAGAACCTCTATTGATTGTTCTTCATAAGAAATATATTTCTCTAGTGGAATGAATTCTGAGTTTAGTAAATGTGAAGTATTAGGTATATACTTTCTCAAGCGAGATACATGGAACACCTCATGAACTTCAGAGATATTTGGTGGTAGTGACAATCAATAAGCTACCTTCCCAACGTGATCCAAAATTTCAAAAGGACTCATATACCTAGGGCTCAATATACCCGTCTTTCAAATATTATTACTCTCGTTTAGAGATATATTCATAGAAACACCATGTCACCCACATCAAACTCTATGCCTTTTCTTCAGTTTTCATCATAATGTTTTTTGAACTCTGAGCTTATCTTATGTGTTTTTGAATAGATATAACCTTATTTTCCATTTGATCAACAAGATAAGGTTCTAATGGTCTTCTTTCCCCAACTTCATCCCAAAAAGCTGGAGTTCTTCACTTCTTTATATAGAAGTATTCAGAAGGATCCATCTGAATATGAGATTGAAAGCTATTTTGGTATAAAAATTTTACCAAAGGTTGGTGTTGATCCCCAAATCCTTTGAAATCCATAGTTAAAGCCCTCAACAAGTCATCTAGAGTTTTAATTTTATTTTCAGACTAACCATCTATCTAAGGATGATAAATAGTGATGAATCGTAACTCTATATCTACAGCCTACTAAGTAATTTTCCCAAACAATGAGGAAAACATCAGATCCTGGTCAGATATAATGGAATGTAGTACTCCATGCAATCTTACAAATTTATTTATATATATCATATAATTCATATAAAGAGAGAAATCCTCCCTAATATCCATTAAGTGTGCTGATTTTTTAAGTTGATGAAACATAACCCATATAGAAATATGGAGTTTAGATGTTTTGGGATGTATGATGACAATGTACATTGTGATGTTTTCCTATTTCCATTATGGTATGGGTAATAGTTGTAACATCCTCTTATAAT
Source organism: Viscum album (assembly GCA_963277665.1). Taxonomy (NCBI): domain Eukaryota; kingdom Viridiplantae; phylum Streptophyta; class Magnoliopsida; order Santalales; family Viscaceae; genus Viscum; species Viscum album. The sequence continues at coordinate 109,990,425 of OY728139.1, read as the reverse complement.
TATGTCTCTCGAGCTTAACTTTCTAAAAAACCAAGCACTGAGAGACATTCAACAACATCTATTTTCATTACATCCCACTATAAATTCAATTTCAGATCCCAATAAATCGTTGTGATTCTAAGATGGTTATAGAATGAATAAATATGAACCTTATCTAATAGATCATTTTATTATGGAATGGGATGAATACAAACATGGTTTCTTGAACCTTATTATTCCATCACAATCAGTGTTGAATTCAAGAACATTTTTTACCTTCTTTTGTAGCTCTGTATCTTCCTTCTATGCATCCTTAATTTTCAACTTCATAGATAGTTAGACATTCATTTGAGAAAGATATTATTTATTTTATTCTTTTATATTTTAATAACTGTCCTTTAAAAATCCACAAATATTGGATCTTTCGTGATCATCATCATGGATAGGCTATCATAATCTTTTTGACTCAAATCATATTACACCTTGTTTAGATTCCCATGGTGGTAACATATTGATCAATAATAATATTTAATAAACTCCATCCATCTTTTATGGTACATATTCATCTCCTTTTTTGTGATAATAATATTTAAACTTTTATGATCTGTATAAATATCATGCCTTTCACCATAAGGATAAATAATCTATATATTTAATATGAAGATTACCATAACTAACTCGAAATCTTGAGCTGGGTAATTTTTCTCATGAATTATCAATTATCACGAGGCATAAGCTATCTCCATATCATTCTGCATGAGAACACATCAATCGACTTCTTGGATTCATCACTATAGACCACAATCCTTTCTCCACTACAAGGAAGTGGGATCACAGGTGAACTGGCTAACACTAGTTTTATCTCTTTGAAATAATATTCACATTCCTCTAACCACATTAACATAACTCCTTTCTGAATCAACTTATTTAGTAGATAAGTTAGTTTTGAAAAATACTTCACAAAACATTGATTATATCTAGTCAAACCATGAAAATACCAGATCTTGGTTACTGTTTTTGGTATAGGCCCACATTCAATAACTTATTTTTTGTTGGATCCACCAATATTTCCTCTCTTGATATTATGTGACCTAAAAATGAAACTCTATGAACCCCAAATTCAAAATTGGTAAATTTATCATCCAGATTCTCCTTTCCTAGGGGCTTCAGTGCAATTCTCATGTATAATTCATCCTCTTCCTCACTCTTTGAATAAAACAAAATATTTTCATCTATAACAAATTGATCAACACAGTATCTATGGACATTATTCATTAGATCAATGAATATATCAGGTTAATTAGTAAGACCAAAATCCATCACTATATATTCATAGTGTCCAAACCTTGTACAGAAGGTCTTATTGGGTATTTTCTCTTTCTTGACCCATAATTGATGATATCCTGAATGAAAATCAATCATGGAAATGTATTGAGATCCACATAGTTGGTCAAATAAGTCATAAATTTAGGGAAGGGGATATCTTTTCCTGTTAGTGATCTTATTATGTCTCAGTAATCAATGTACAGTCTCATTGATCCATATTTCTTCTTGGAAAATAGAACTGGTGCACCCCAAGGTGATTCACTATAGTGTATGAATCCCTTATGAATATTATCTTGGAGTTTCATCTTCAATTATAGTAACCAAATTAGGGTAATTATATATGGTGTCTTTGAAATATGCATAGTACCAGATATGAGTTCTATTGAAAACAAAAATACATGATTTTATGGAAGACCAGAAAATCATTCCATAATGTCTTTAAAAAAATCACGTAAAATGGATGTATTATTAAGGGTGAGTTTCTCCCCCACCATTTTTGATATATAACCTTCATTTATAGGAATCAAGACACATAAGATGGATGAAATTCCCACTGTAATGTCATACTCATCCTTGCGCAAATAGATAATAATAGATTGATCCAGAATATAGAATATGAATTCCATTTATTTGAAATTGTTATTATATCCATGTAAAAAAGATAATCTAGGCCAATAAGCACATAAAATTTCACTAATGGAAGGATTATATGATTTTTAGGAAGTACATTCCCAAAAACATAAACTAAAAATAATTATAAACATTTTTTGTGGTCGTTGTACCTTTAAGAGTTGTCACAGCTTACTCAAAATCTAATTGTTTATGTAATATTACAATACACAGAGAAAATTTTTCAAAAAAAATATTCAGTGTATCCACAAAAAAATTAAAATAGTTACTTTAGAGTGGATGGAAAGTGTACCTGTCAACACTTTTTTATCGTACTCCACATCGTCGATAGTGATCGCATGTCAGATTAATTTTTATTTGCCCGTAATAGTTTTCTAACGGTATGTATCATCGAAAACCCTTGGATTAGGGAACAAGTTAACATAATTCCCCACTTCCTTTATCTTGTATCATAGATGTATTGGAGGTGAATCCTGTGAATCAATTTCTCTATTCACATCATTAGACAACTCATTACCATCATTTTAGCATTAAACATCCCAATTACCTTCTCTCCCACACTAAAAAAAATTTCTAGTACCTTTATAAAAAAAATTATCCATGTTTATTTCCACTCATTGAGCATAAGATAACACTCAACTTCGTTTCAGTGTGGTCTTTATATTTTCCCTTGAATTCCATTTTTCTCTTCTTCTAAAATATATGGCTAATGGGTTTCTCTAATCACCATATTAACCTTAACATAAATTAGAATGATTCTCTCATATCTATTGAATTACCTTATGGATAATGTCTTTCAGATACTTGGTTTTAATCCACTAAATAATCGATCAATTTTACTCTCAGGTGGGAAAACAATTCCAGAATTGTACCTTTAAAGCCTTTTAGAATTTTCATTGTTGGTACTGATGGATTCATCGGTGTTATTTTAATATATAGGGAACTCCTTCTACTTTCATGTTCAAATAATATGAGGAATATAATTATTGAAAAATATATTCTTGAACTCATCCCATTACATGGATTCAATTTCATGTACATGCCTCGAATTTTTGATAAGGTTCCACCAGTGATAAAATTTTCCTTCCAATCAATAGACTGATAAGATAACTTATCATGTTATATAAATTTGTAGAACTGAAACTATCATTCAAATGGTACTAATATACTTTTATGACTCTAGTTGAATAGAATACCTACTAAAAGAAGGTGAATGTTTCTTGATGAAGGACTCAATAGAATGTTGTTCCCTCCTATTTTATTTTGGATGTTCTGCAAGATTCATAGCCTAACAAAGTTTTGAGAGAATAGATACAATATTTTTCATTCAAAATCCAATAAAATTTAGTTTCTTAGGAGAACAATCATTATATTACCCCTCACATTCAGGATTAAAGTGGTTCCACTGAGATCCATCCATTGAATAATACTAAGAATCATAATATAAGAATCACAAATAAAAATGGAAAAAACATTTAATGAAAAATAAAATTTCAACGAATGATTCATTAGGTTTTATCGAAGGTTATTAATAATAATTTCTAAAACACTTGGATTGACTATGGTTTTTATCCTTATTTCTAATGGTTAACTATACATTTTATATAATACCAACTGTAACAATCCATACATTACATACATAGATATTACTTCAAAAATTGAGGAATATTCATTAAAAAACATAAGAAACCATGCGAAGAACACATAGGTTTAGTGTCTTTAAAAACTAAAAAAAAATAAAAAACTGGTTCATAAGACATCTACATTGTCTCCCACTTATTTATTCATAACTAGAACCCTTTTGAAATATATTACTTAATTAAATTCTTCATGACCGGTGGAAAAGAAACATATGAAACACTGAGCTTATATTTTCAGAAATGGTAAATATGGGATATATCAATCATATCATAATCATAATAACATCACAATTGAAAAATGTTATCCTGCATATAAAAGGCCACGATATCATGTCATGGTATAAATCAAAAAAGTTTATAAAAATCAATGAATGTAATAAAAAAATTAATATCATAGGACATGCAATTTTATGGTATACACTTAAGAATATAAATTCATTTCATATTAGTCAAGGATCCTTTTCAAGACCATTACAGTAGAAAAATTCCATTACTAAACTGAGTTCAATCCTCCTTTCTGCCCTATATTAAAAAATAAATATTATTTCCCATTATATTCCAATCTATATCAGGAGATATTAATATTTACCCAATGCATTGGAGGGAGACATAGGTTAAACCAATCTCATAATCAAATCATTCTTATATGGGACACAAAAACATAAATCACTCATCCTAACCTATAGAGACTCAAAGCCTGACATAATTGGACATTACATTACTTTTTCATAATACATAATACATAACAAAAAGAAACACACAAGGACCATAACAGCTTAGTGTCTTTGGAAACTCGGAAAAAAATAATCTTCTAATCACGGTGAAAGATCTTCAATATCTCCCATAAAGATCTTACCTTTTTGTTTTCTTACCTAAAACCTTTATTTATATCTTGGGGAAAATAAAACATAAAAAATGGTGAGCTCAAATTCTTAGTAAGGGTAAACCTAGAGAACATAAACCAATCCATTAACATTTTAATGCAAAAACATGAACATAAAATCTAAACATCCAAATCTAAAGCAAAGACATAAATCATGGAAGTACGTAAGGAATATATCATAAAAGAACATCAATAATGATAATATATCATGGGAATAAAACATTTAATTGTGCCAAACCATTAAGCACATGATATGATTTCCATAGTAGCCAAGGCATTGCTGCAAAGACCATTTTAGTGGACAAAGTCCCTTTCTGAATCGAGTTCACTCCTCATTCCAGTCCTCTAACACTGAACTGGATTAACTTGCCATTCCATCCATGTCTATCTCATGAGATATAAATATTTATCCAATGCATTAGAGGGAGATATAGGTCCCACCCATCTCATAAAGAAATCATTCTTACATGTGACAGAACATAAAGATAAATCATTCATGATAACCTAAACAATATAATGGGTTTCATAAACATCATCCCATCATAACATAATCCATATAAAAAATGGATATCATTTCATCATAATAGAAGTGTAACAATGTAAATCATATATATTTTATACTTGAAACATACAAATATGAATAATGTCATCTTAGATGGAAAATGTTTTTGATGAAACACTTGAAATAAATCTTTGAGGAAAATATCCTTTCTTATTCAGAATCATTTTATTTTCAAAAAATGACATGCAATTTTAAAAGAAATTTTTTTTGATTAAAATATTCATGAAATATTGTATAGTAAGCTTTATAAAAATAATTGATTTTGAAACCTTAAAAATCCGTTCATGTCATAAATGTTAAAAAAACATTCTTCTCGTACTTTTTCCAGAAAAGTCAAAAAGTACCTTGTAAGGTAAAAAAAGAAAGATTCCTTACGTACCATGTAGTAAAATTAAAAAATTGGTAAAAATGACTTTAAACATACATGAAACCATTTTTATAAAATAGTTACATGTATGATAAATATAACCACAGTAAATACTTACGAATAAACAATCTCGGATAAAAACGTGATTGGAAAAAAGTTATCCCCCACCTTAGGTTCGATATGCTTTGTACGTATCCGAAACTCCTGCGTAATGATTTAAATAATGTCATTTACTTATCACATAATCATATTAATTGTTATTATATAATATATGGTTCACTTATGACTTTATATTACCCATTCGTTTGTAAATTCCATGTTAAAGCAGCGTTTTGGGTAAAATCGTTTTATTTATCGTACGTGTTTGGACTTGTTGTTATTGATATTATTATTACTTATATCATGATTTAATTACTTCCATAATTTAAATAAAGATTTATTTATTATATATATTCATTATATATATATAATATATAGATGAATGAAATAAAATACACCGTTCATGGAGACGGTAGGTCGTACATACGCATGAACACTGTTTTCCTTTCCCTATTGACTTGAATGGAAGTAAGTAGATGAAATATATATATACATAAATACAGTAGCTTATTTATGTAATATATTTCATTATTATTCATTATATATTCTTTATAATCACTCTGGAATTATTAACATGGAGAATGAATCACATCGCCTCGTGGAGATGGTAATCCGTACGTATGCACGAGAGATGATATCGTTCCCATAATAATAGAATGGAATTAGAGTGGATGATATAATATCTCAGAATAAGTATGATGTTATAATAACCATATATAGTTATTCGTTACACCATTATACTCATCAAGTTAAGGTTGTGGTGGAAAAACAGATTACACCACGGCGTGGAGACGGTATTCCGTACGTACGCACGCGGGTGAATTCATTTTCCGTAGGATAGATAGAAGGTGAAATGGGGTTGTTTAATATTTATAATGACATTTTAGTATAGTATTGATACTGATGTTAGTAATTTATAATAAAACAACTAAAAAAGAAGAAGTCTAAGAAGAAATAAACTTGAAAGAATCGGTAGAAGAGATTACCTCTTCTTCGATACACCTACTTTAAGAATCCTCTTAAGGGACTAGAGTTGTTATTTTGAGAAGATAAAAACATACAAAATGTATCTAGGGAAGTTGAGAAGGTAAATGGGCAGGGGTTGGCTGAGCATTAAGGCTCAAAATTGTGTAAAGGGGAGAGGGAGGAGGTGCATTTTTATAATGGATGAGAGGGGTACCTTCGGAAAATCCTAAAATATTATTTTATAATAAAGTCATATTTGGTTTATAATAGATCCAAATTGATTTATTTCGAAGCTAAAGTGTGGATGGGTCTAAATAATCTCAACCAATAGGTTTTAGACATGTTTAGGTCACTATTTTAACCATATCATCTAGTTTTATCTCTAAGTTAAATAATTTATCTTTAACCATGTCTTCTTGTTTTCTTACAATATATTGTTAATCAACTTACTATAACAAGCCCAAATAACGCCAAGTGGTTCAGTTTTAATATATATATCATTATCTAAGTCATTTGACTTAACCCTTAGATTTTTAGAAATAAAATAACAATTAATAATATAATATTTGTTTTAAAAACTATTTTATATCAAATTTGGCACTATTTGGTAATTGATTTTTGTGAAAATCATAACATAATTATTAGTTCTAAAAAGTTTAATTAAATCAATACTAATATGTCATATTAACCTAAAAAGTTATTGGAATTTATAAAAAGTTTCAAATTACATTGATTTTGGTCTTTATAACATCAATTATGTTAATATTTTATTAATAAGGTAATTACCGCATCTTCATTGTTTCATAAATAAATTAAATTACATAATGTCTAAAAATTAATTATAAAATAAAATTATGTATGAAATCTTTTTATATTTCTAGTGAATATTTATAGTCGAATTTATCTTATTTATAACCCTATATTAAAAATGTTTTAGTTATTGAACATTGATTTTAACTCTTTTAACTCTTCTTTGAATTAAATAATAATAAATGTCCTAATCTAATCAAAGTGTACCTAAATGATAATATTATATTAATAAGGTTGGTTTTGGTCGAATTATACTTATCCAATAGAATTAGGACATGTTTAAGGGTAATAATAATATCATTTTTACCCTTAGTTACCCTATTTACTTTTAACCGTGGTAAATAAAAGTATAAAGTTAATATTCACCAAAAATTATTTTTATAGTATTGAACCACATTTTACTCCTTGATATTAACCGTGTCTCCAAGATTTTTGAAATTCCACTCACAGAAGTGGTAAAATTATGTTTTATTTAAAATTTTAAATTCTTCTAGGAGGAGGGTAAAAGATGGTGAAATGTTCAATAAAATTTTTATAAAATGACTCCAATGAATTACATTGAACTTTTGTAGGTATTATGTATCAATTTTCACCTAAAATTTATTTAAATAAAATAAATAATTATTTAAATAAAAATTCGGTTTTTAAATAGTAACCCAGTGTTTTCACTATTCATAAAAAATTTATCGTTTTCAGAAAAAAAAATACCAAAAATTCAACGTAGGATAATTTCGATTTTCCGAATCCAAAAATAAATTCCATATTGAATGATAAAATTTATAAAATTTCAAAAAGTGGGTATTACTATTCATAATTTCTAGTTCATAATAATATTATAATAATATCTCATTTAGTGAAACTCAGTGTTGTGTACTACACACGCTATCAAGGAAGGTCTTGATTGCGTGTAATGCAAGCCAAGTCAAGGCTTAGTGTAGTGAATGATCCGTTTGGTGTTGCACATAACATAATCAATAATTATTTCATATAAACATTAAAAAAATATATACTTAAGGTTGTGTACAATAATTTCCACAAAACTAACTTCAAATTGTGTGTAACACGAGCCAAAAAAAGTGTAGCGTATACTGCAAGCTAACATGGTGTTGTGTATAGTTCAAGATAATCTTGGTGTAGTGTATAATAGAAGACATTAAAATAATATATCTCATAAAATCTAGGCGTGTTACATTCTACCTCCCTTAAAATGAATTTCTCCCTCGAAATTCGTTCGGGTTATAAATGGTTTTCTACTTGAAAGTTTCTTACATAGAAACCCACATCGTAAAAAGGAATACCAAAACTGAACTTTAAAAACTAAATTATGAAATGTAATGATTACCCAAATTAACTAATCACTGGGTTTCCCCATAGGATAACATAGGTGAAAATATGGATATGAAAGAGAAATATAACCATCAAGTTCTGATGGAGAGTGGCAGAGAACCTGGCTTTGAAAAATCCAACAATCACAAAGCCATAAATTTGTGATGATCTAAGGTACCATATGATTTATCATATATAAGAGCACGTGGAAAACATTTTTTGTTTTCAATATCATTTCCCTAAAGTTGAAAATTTTGAAATAGACGAAATACTTACTTGATTTTGGTACAATCTCTCCATTGTTTGTTCCTTGAACAATTTCCACTTCATCTCATAAAGAAATGAAGTTGGATTTGTCATTTGTGAAGTGTTAGAAAATCATGTGATAGAATGGTGGGTCATTCTATCTATCTCAAATAAATGGTTAGAAAAAGTTATTAAATATTCATAAGTCCATCTATGGTGAGATTAATCGTATATGGTTCCTAAAATGGACGCATACTTCGTATATCATACCACATAATAAATTTAAACTAATTTAGACTAACCAGGGACTTCTTGTAGGCCAGTGGTATGAGATAAAGGCATGTACCACTTCGGTTGTGGGTTCGATTCCCGCATCCTTGTCCAACACGATGGGTTGTCGCCCGTCCTACAGGTTGTCCTTTTTCTAAAACTACACTATTATAACATTCCAGAAATAATATTGAAAAAAGGTTCTATCATTAAAAAATATTATCTTATGTCCAACATAATCCATTTCAAATCTTTAGACTTATACAAAATACTTTGGTGCAAGCTCATAGTATAAAGAAAACGATTACTTGAAAGGTCACCTAACAAGCACGTGAATACCATCATTTATCCCCCAAATATCATAAGATATACCTTTTTAGTCACATTCTAAAATGTGAATACCTTAATAATGTATTATTTTAAAACATGAATTACCATAGAACCTTAGTTAAAACATGAATGTTGTCAAAATTTAACTCTTTCCACATACCAAAATCCCAAAATTTCTATATACTCAAACCATAATATCACTTTGTCCTTATATCAGTCACGAACTCATTAATACTATCAAACATCTCATTATATCCTTATCCTTTCATTATGCACATATCATCTACCTTCCAAAAATAATTGAATAACATTTCGTGGTTACCTGTACCATTCATCATATACTTTCAAAAACTCAAAGAAAGAAAACAGTGTAACAATCCTTAGATTTTTCTTTATTCTATAGTACCATACATTATTCTTGATAAAAATACAATCATTCCACTGCATTCTTATACCACTGACTGAGCTTCACCATTTCTTTCATCTCATATATCATTTTTAGTCTATTCTTCATCATCATCAACATAAATACTACCCATATGACCATGCTAATTCTCTTAATGAAATTTTCACTTAGAGCATTGGTTTTCATAATTCCCATACATTCTACATTTAAAACATTTAACCATTTTTGATGTCATAGATATACCATTATCCTTATCTATGGTGTTAACTGAACCTTTTCCTTTACAATTACTGGATTTGTGTCCTTCTTTTCCACACCCTATGCATCTTCCAGTTCCTTTGAAACATTATCCATGATGCCTCTTACCACATGATTTACATGATGGAAATTGAACTTTCTTTCCTATATGGTCATAATGAAACTCCATCTTTCTCTTATTAGATGAGTCAGGAAACTTAACAAAGTTAAGATTGTTGATCATATTATGAGATTTCTGATTAGGCATAATAACGATGTTTGGACTTCCAAATCCCATTTCATTTGGTTTCTCATGAAGAATAACATTCCATTGTCCATCATATCTTCCATTATCGTGAATCTTCCTGTTTCCAGCTATTTTCTAAAACCCAAAAAGAATAGTGTGATAGGAAAAAATCATAATAGGAAAACAACATATTCATAGAGGGTAACTTCAATCTCTAACATATTAGTTATAATCATAGGTTATTCATGATCGTTATCAGAATTCTAGGGTTATATCCTATACTTATACATAACCTTCGGAATATCCCTAGACATACCATAGAAATATCTCTGTAAATCTCACTAATGTTTCTGTATCCTAGTTTCCTAAGGTTAACTAAACCATTCCTCAAAAACCAACTATAGAGACCCAAATCCTGACATACTTGGACATTACATTACTTTTTCAGAATAATTAATACATAACAAAAACAAACCCACAAGGACCATAATAGTTTAGCGTCTTTGGAAACTCGGGAAAAAATAATCTTCTAATCATGGTGAAATATCTTCAACATCTCCCATAATGATCTTACCCTTCTGTTTTCTCACCTAAAAGAATTCTTTATATCCTAGGGAAAATAAAACATAAAAAATTTTGAGCTCAAATTCTCTGTTAGGGTAAACATAGAGAACATAAAACAATCCATAAACATTTGAATGCAAAAACATTAACATAAAATCTAAATATCCAAATCTTGAGCAAAGACATAAATCTTTGAAGTACGTAAGGAATATATCATAAAGTAACATCAACCATGATAAAATATCATGGGAATAAAATATGTAATTGTGTAAAACCATTAATCACATGATATGACTTTCATAGTATCCAAGTCATTGCTTCCAAAACCATCTTAGTGGACAAAGTCCCTTTCTGAATCGAGTTTACTCCTCGTTCCAGTCATGTAACACTGAACCTTATTAACTTACCATTCAGAAATGTCTATATAATGAGATATAAATCTTTTCCCAATGCATTGGAGGGAGATATAGGTCCCACCCATCTCATAATTAAATAATTCTTATGTGTGACACAACATAAACATAAATCATTCATCATAACCCAAATAATAAAATGGTTTTCCTAAACATCATCCCATCATAAAATAATCCATATAAAACAAATGGATATCATTTCATCATAAGAGAAGTGAAACCATGTAAATCAATGAGATATTATACTTGAAACATACACATATTACATAATGTCATCTTATAAGGAAAATGGTTTTGATAAAACACTAGAAATAAATCTTTGAGGAAAATATATTTTCTTATTCAAAATCATTTTATTTTCAGAAAATTCCATGAAATTTTAAAGGAAAAGGATTTTTTTGAAAATAGTCATTAAATATTGTAGAGTAAGCTTTATAAAAATAATGCGTTATGAAACCATAAAAATCCATTCATGTCATATAAGTTAAAAAAACATCATTCTTGTACTTTTTTCGGAAAAGTCAAAAATTACGTCGTATGGTAAAAAATAAAGATTCCTTACAGACCATGTAGTAAGAGTCATAAATGGGTAAAAAAGACTTTAAACATACATGAAATGTTTTTATAAAATAGGGACATGGATGATAAATATAACCGTAGTAAATACTTACTAATAAACAATCTCAGATAAAAATGAGATTGGAAAAGTTATCGCTTACCTTAGATCAGATATGCTTTGTACGTATCCGAACCTCCTGTATAATGATTTAAATAATGTCATTTAAATATTATATAATCATATTAATTGTTATGATATCATATTTGGTTCACTTATGACTTTATATTACCTGTTCTTTTTTAAATTCCATGTTAAAGCAGCGTTTTGGGTAAAATCGTTTTATTTATTGTACGTGTTTGGACTTGTTGTTATTGATATTATGATTAATAATATCATGATTTAATTACTTAAAAAATTAAATAAAGATTTATATATCTTATATATTCAGTATATATATATATATATTAGATAAATGAATTAAATGAAATACACCGTTCATGGAGACGATAGGTCGTACATACCCATGAATGTTGTTTTCCTTTCATTACTGACTTGAATGGAAGTAAGTTTATGACACACAGATATATATATACATAAGTCCAATAGCTTCATTATGTCATATATTTCATTATTATTCATTATATATACTTTATAATCATTCTTGAATTGTTAACATGGAGAATGAATTTCATCGCGTCGTGGAGATGGTAATCCGTACGTATGCACGAGCGATGATATCGTTCCCATAATTATTGAATAGAATTGTAGTGGATGATATAATATCTCTGAATCAGTATTATGTTATAATAACTATATATTCTCATCATTTACACCATTATACCCATCCAAGTAAGGTGGTGGTGGAAAACAGATTACACCACGGCGTGGAGATGGTATTTCGTACGTACGCATGCGAGGTGATTTCGTTTTTCATAGGATGGATTGAAGGTGAAATGGGGTAGTTTCATATTTATAATAACATATCAGTATATTATTGATACTGATGATATTACTTTATAATGAAACAACTAAAAAATAAGAAGTTTAAGAAGAATGAAACTTGAAAGATTCGGTAGAAGATATTACCTCTTCTTCGACGCACCTCCTTTAATCTTCCTCTTAACAGACTAGAGTTTGTCTTTTGAGAAGAAAAAAACCACCCGAATGTTTTTAGGGAAGTTGATAAGGGAAATGGTCAGGGGTTGGCCGATCTTGAAGGCTCAAAATTGTGTAAAGAGGAGAGGAGGGAGGTGCCTTTTTATAAGGGAGGAGATAAGGACCTTAGGAAAAACCTAAAATATTATTTTATAATAAAGTCATATTCGGGTTATAATAGCTCCAAATTGATTTATTTATAAGATAAAGTGGGGATGGGTAGAAATAATCTCAAACAATAGGGTTTATACATGTTTAGGTTACTATTTTAACCTTATCATTTAGACTTAACTCTAAGTTAAATAATTTAACTTTAACCATGTCATCTTGTTTTCTTACACTATATGGTTAATAAACTTACTATAGCAAGCCAAAATAATCCCAAGTTGTTCATTGTTAATATATATCCTTATATAAGTCATTTGGATGAACCATAGTTTTTTAGAAATAAAATAACAATTAATAATATAATATTTGTTTTAAAAACTATTTTATATCCATTTTGACAATATTTGGTAATTGATTTTTCTGAAAATCACAATAGAATGATTAGTTCTAAAAAAGTTAATTAAATCAATACTAACATGTCATATTAACTGAAAAATTTATTATAATTTATATGAAGTCTCAAATAACATTTATTTGGGTCTTTATAACATCAATTATGTTAATATTTCATTAATAAGGTAATTACCGTATCATCATTGTGTCATAAATAAATTAAATTATTTAATTTTTAAATATTATTAATAAAATAAAATTATGTAGGAAATCTTTTTATATTTCTACAGAATATTTATATTCAAATTTATATTATTTATAACCCTATATTAAAAATGTTTTATTTATTAAACATTGATTTTAACTCTTTTAACTCTTCGCTGAATTAAATAATAATAAATGTCTTAATCTAATCCAAGTGGACCAAAATGATAATATTATATTCCTAAGGTTGTTTGGGTCGAATTATACTTATCCAATAGAATTATGACATGTGTTAGGGTAATAATAATATCATTTTTACCCTTATTTACCCTATTTACTTTTAACTGTGGTAAATAAAAGTATAATGTTTCTATTCACAAAAAAATATTTTTATAGTATTGGACCACATTTTACTCCTCGATATTAACTGTGTCTCTCGGAGTTTCTAAATTCCACTCACAGAAGTGGTAAAATAATGTTTTATTTAAATTTTCAAATTCTCCTAGGAGGTGGGTAAAAGACGGTGAAATGTTCAATAAAATTTTTATAAAATGACCCCAATGAATTACATTGAACTTATATAGGTATTATGTATAAATTTTTACCTAAAATAAATTTAAATAAAATTAATAATTATTTAAATAAAAAGTCGGATTTTAAATAGTAACCCAGTGTTTTCACTAATCATCAAAAATTGAAAGTTTTTAGAAAAAATACGAAAAATTCAACCTAGGATAATTTCGATTTTGCAAATGCAAAAATGAAGTCCATTTTGAAATATAAAATTTATAATATTTCAAAAAGTGGGTATTACTATTTATAATGGCTAGTTCATAATAATATTATAATAATATCTCATTTAGTGAAACTCGGTATTGCGTACTACACACGCTATAGAGGAAGGCCTTGATTGCGTGTAATGCATGCCAAGTCAAGGATGCATGTAGTGAAAGATATGTTTGGTGTTTAACATAACATAATCAATACTTATTTCATATAAACATTAAAAAAAATATACTTAATGTTGTGTACAATAATTTCCACAAAACGAACTTCAAATTGTGTGTAACACGAGCCAAGAATAGTGTTGCGTATACTGCAAGCTAATAAGGTGTTGTGTATAGTACAAGCTAATACTGGTGTAGTGTATAATAAAAGAAATTAAAAATAATATATCTCATAAAATCTCGGGGTTTTACATAACCCAAGTAATAAAATGGGTTTCTTTAAACATTATTTCACAATAACATGATCAATGTAAAACAAATGGATTTCATAAATATAATTCCATCATAAACACAATCAAACCATATCAACAATAAGGATAATATACTTGAAACATAACCCTGCTAAAAAATCCATTTATATGGAAAATGATTTTTATTAAACTCTTGAAATTAATTGTTGGATAAAATATCAGCTCTTCTTCAAAAAAATTATTTTCTCTAAATACCACACAATTTTAAGAGAAAAGATTCAATTTCAAAATATAATTTAAATATTTTAATGTAATATAGATTAAAATAAGGTGTCATGAAATTATAAAAAACTAATCATGTTGTACGAGTTATAAGAAAACATTATTCTCGTACTATTGTCATAAAGTCAAAATGTACCTCATATCAAAAATGAAAAAATATTACTTTCATACCATTTAATAAAAATTCAACTATATCTAAAATTGAAATTTATTTTTTTAAAAGGAGAGAGAGAATATATTGTAATTAATATTTAGGAAACATTGTAATGGATGACAACTATATCCCAGTAAATACTTACATATAATGAATCCTGGATAAAAATGAGATTGTGAAATTATCCCTTAACTTTGGTCTTATATCCATTGTATGTATCCAAGCCTATTATATAAGAATTTGAATAATTTTATTGACTTATTCCAGAATCATAGTTATTTTTATGATATCATATATGATCATATTATCATCTATTTGTTAATAACATTTCATTATTACATGTTATTAATATATTGATTTATATCTTTTCTTATATATGTTCTCTCCAATAAGTTATGGTTCTAATTTTTAGTTCACTGTTATGTTATTAATAAAATGATAATAACATAATATATACCATATTTATTCATTATAAACATTTATATAATCACTCATTAATGGATATATTGTAGAATGAATGACATCACATCATGGAGACGTTTGGTTGTATGTACGCATGAACGATGAAATCGTTATCATAATTATGAAATGGTATGCATGAAGATGGTATATATTTTGTTACAAAATCCATATAATGTTATAATTATGACATATAGTTATTATTTATAATATTATACCCTTCCATGTAAGGTGTTGGTGACAAACATATTTCACCACTGTGTGGATGTGGTAAGTCGAACATACGCACACATGGTGATTTTGTTGTTCCCAGGATGGATAGAAGATATAATATGTATGTTACATAATTATAGAAAAACCTAGTATATAATTGATATTTTATTTATTACATTATAATGGAAACACATCATGAAGAGGAAGTAGAATAAGAAATATGTTTGTATGAATTGGTAGGGAAATTACCTCTTCTTCGATGAGCTCCCTCTAGATAACTTCTTAAGGCACTAAAGTTGGTCTTTAGGGAAGAACATAACCTATATAATTTGAATAATGAATTTTATTATAAAAATGGTAATGTGGTGGCTAAGATTTAAGGTCCAAAATAAATTGAAGATTTTTGGGAGGAGGTTCCCTTTTATAATTAAGGTGAGGGGAACTTATGGAATCTCAAAAAAAAATTAATTTAAAAAAATCAAACCACATCCCAAAACCACTAAAATATCATAAATTAGAATATGATAAAATTTAATTTTTTAATATCATCAACAAATAAATTTTAGGCAATGTTTTAATTCAATTTTAATTTTATTATTGTAATTAACACTTATTTATTCAATTTAATTTCAACTAATATAAAAAGTGTTTCAATATTAAAAGGGTGTAATATTTATTTATATGATGTAATTTAGAAAATGAATAAATATTTTATAACATATTAGATAGTATCATAATTATTCTATATTTTTTAAAAAATAATTATTTTTAAATAATTTAATAAAACATTATGTTGATAAACAATCAATAGTGTAAATTTTTAAACTATTCAATTAATTGATATTTAACAATATTAAGATAAAAAAATAACCTTGAACCAAATATTTTATTATATTAATTATATGTCAAGGTCATCTACAAATTTTTTTGGATATATTAATTATCCAAATTTATAATAATGTTAACATTTTTAATAACATTTATTTGTTATCTCCATTAATAAAATAATTACTACAACCATTTTATGTAAATATTTAATATTGTTATTTATTGAATTAAAATTAAAACCAAAATAAAAATAAGAGGATAAATCCACTTTATTTCAGAGTAATAATTTTATTGAAATATATCTTCTAGAAAAGCCAACATAAAAAATGTTATATTTGTTAAAACAAGAATGTGACAACTTTAACATCAATTGAAATAAAATATGATAATTATCCAAATATTTTTAATATGGCTCCAAATTGTCAATAACTCAACAATTGGATGATTATGGTCGATATATACTCTATAAATAAGATTTTACAAACTTTTTTGGACATTAAATGGTTTGTATCATTTTTATAAATATTATTCTATTGATTTCTCATCAATTAAATAATTTCTCATATCATCAATGTAATATCGTTTAAATTTTTTTTTTTATTAAAAAATAAAATTAAATTATCATGGTAAATAAAAATATTTTAGCTTTAAAAAGAGAATGTATAATTTTATTTATCATATCTGTAGATTTATATTAAAAATAATTAATTTTTAAAATTTAAGTAAGGCCTCTTTATGTTTTCTTAAAATAAATTAAATTAAATATCCTAATCTCATTCAAGTGGGTTACAAAATATACCATTTAAACCAAAGGATAATTTAGGTAAAACAAATATCATCTAATGATATTAGAGAAATTGTTAGGCTATATTTAAAATATCATTTTTACCCATATAGTATTGATTTAACCTACTAATAGATTAATAAAACATACCATACTCACTATTCATAATGCCCAAAAACAAAATAATTCTATTTACATAATTTGGAACTAATTATTCTAAATTTGGAATCCATTTTACAAAATAAAAAATTTAAATGCATCAGTAATTAAAATAAAATTAATCACATGGTTAGAATGAGAAAAAATGTATTAAAAGCTAAAACATTTCAAAAGATTGAATTTTTCTTATATCTAAATTCAATGTAAAAATAATTCAAATGATATAAATTATATTAAAAAATTATATTTTTAATTTAAAATAACTTAATAATATAATTTAACTATATAAAGTATTTCAATGAAAAATTATTTTCATATAAAATTTAATATATTTTTACTATTCCTAAAAACATGAATGTTATCAGAAAAATACCAAACATTCATCCAAATTAAATTTTTATATCCATATTTCAAATTATAGGTTTATGTTTTCATATAAAAATTATTAATGTGTAAAAAGTATAAAGTGGAGTCTCCAACAAAAGGCAGTACAATTTCCCATTTAAAAAATATTGGTTTTTATACATAAAATTCGGTTTATTCACATCCTTTGAATAAAATATATATTTGATGAATATCAATAATAATTTATTAAAAGTATAAAATATATCTTTCATTAATTTAATTTCTGACTTGTAATTCACTTAATTTATTAAGAAACAAAATAAAAATATTTCAACTACCATTAATTGGTTTAGATTTTTCATAAATAATTTGTATCAAGATAATTCACCATAAATTTTCATATCTTACTTATAATTATTTATTATAACATAATGACTAGTTCATAATGTTAATTTTATACCAAGGGAATCTCACAATTTGTTTAAACTCATAATTGCGTGCAGTGTAAGATATTGAAGAATTAAAATTATTTAAAGAAAATATTTCATACAAACATGTGTGTGTTACAATAATTTTTATAGGACACCCCATTTTTCCATGATATGAATTTATCTAATATAGATAGATAAGGAGAATTAAAGAGAAGTGGGATAATATGAAGGAGTCTTAGGAAGTCATAGTACCAAATACCATGTCAACTATTTAGACTCATTATATTTCCCCTAGGACACACCAGAGTATTATAATGATTTTACTCACATATTAAAACGATATGTGGGTAATTTTTCATTCCTTTATTTATTATCAATTAATCTTTTATTATTTAATGTGGTGTATCTTACTAATCCATTACATTACACATAACCTTATAAGAATGAAATTTGAGACCATAAGTTCTTAATGTTAAGGAGTAATGAGAATTGTATAATTTTATTCTATTAAAAAGACTATAATACAACTAGCCCATGTCATAAAAAATGACTTGGAAATTGTGATGATACTGGATATCACTATATCACAGGGAATAATATACCTAAATTAAAAATTACACATCATATCTGATTGTGGATTTAGGGAATAACTCTATTCATGATGAGCCAAAGTATGTTCGTTGGCCTTATGAATCCAATTATTTAAGAAATGTATTGTTAGTGTGTGGATATGATTAAGAGGAATATTTTCCCTATCAGTATAGGAGAGATCCACTATGTGTTTCAAATATATTAGTCCATCCCATTAAGAATATAGTAGTCCCAAATAATCAGGATAACATAACACACAAATATAGTCGATTTCATGATTTTCCTTATCAAATATATCCCATGTTCAATGGGGAGTTGGATCATTAGGTGGAAATAAATTTAATATATAAATTTTATCACATTTTATATCTTGTTTGAACACCCATTGGTCATATAGTGGTTTATGATTTAATAATTTTTTATAGTGCAATTATATGCTAGAGGATGATTTTTATCCAAACTCATAGCAAATCCACAATACCTTGGTTGATAATTGAACAAATGTTTTCATGGAATTGTAATCTTTGGATTATAAGTTTGATATAGTTTCATGGGATTATATAAATTCACAAGGATATATTAATAATTAGCTAATACACTTTATGGTTCAAAGAACTCATGAGGTACTCTAAGGGTATTATTCAAATTGGATTTCATTATTTTATTATATTTTCACTTTTCTATTAGAGGGGAATTCATGCTTTCATTGTGACATAGGTCATCCCTCCATTTCTAGATTTTTGTATCATGATTTTCAAATCGGGTTCTTTATAGATTTTTCTATAAATACCCTAAACCTATTATCCTAGAATCAGTGGGTACATTATAAGATTTGATATAAATACAATTGAATAAATCCCAAACAACTGAATAATTTAGTATTCATGTAAATCTTGAATCATATGTGAAACTCACAGTAAATTATAAAACAAAAAATAAATCATAGTATTTTTTTATAGGAAATCATTATTACCATTATCATATCACTATATATAATTCATAATAAATTTCATGTTATCCTTGCGATATTAAATATAATAAAATGGTTATCTCTAATGTTTAGTAAGGGTATTGTGCAACATAAGCTATCATGAAAAAATGTTTAATAATCAATATGAAAATTAAAATAACTAAAACACATTTAAATTAATCAATTACTTGAACATTAATATTAATATGGTATGAATAATTGTTGAACCTAATATGCCTATGTAATAATCACATGAGATTAAAACTTATCCATGGATAATTTAACTAATGGAATAATCACATGGACATAAAAAAATAACATCCTAATGATATAATGGATAATTTTGGACATCATAAACATACCATCAAGGCCTTTCTCCATTATATATTATATAAATGAGTAAGGTATAAACAAAATAACCAGCTAGTTTGTCTCATGAGACCTACCAATGCATCGAGTGTCTATAGAGGGCCTCTCTCATCACATACTAAGTCCAATGAGTTTATCGTAGAATATGGGAGAATAATAATACATATAAACAATAATATTAAAAATATTGGACAATAAGTCTTAATAATTTCCCTAATAAATAAAAATAATCAACAAAATTAATTGTATTGGTAAATTAGTACATAAATGTCAATATATTCCCCAATCATTAAACATATTCATACAACATACAGAGTACTATGGTCAAGGTTATCAAAATAGTACATCTTAGTTAAACTGATCATATAATATCCATGTAAATTATAATAATTGTATAATTACCACATATCCTCAAGAGAGTATAAGTAAAATAAGGGTTTTTGTTATTGAGGAAGTGAAATTCCATTAAAATATAATTAAAAAAATTATCAGGAAAAATAAAATTTTCTCAAAAACTTTATTCAAAAACAAAAAAATAAAATAATATAATGATTTTTTAAATAACCATGGAATCATTTAGAGTATTATTAACATAAATTACTGGTCATGAAGATGATAAATTTCATTCACTACGAATATATTAAAACAAAATTCCCTTCAATGTCTCCTAAAAAAGTCAAAGGGTACCTTATTCTACAAAAATAATAAGATTCATTTTAATTTTTTTAAACACAATAACAGGTAAAAATGTCTCCAAAAAACCATTGGATAATATTAAAAACATTTTTGAATTTTTTTTAGAGAACATGGATATGAGAATGAATGGTTTTTTACCCAACAGATAAATAATGTTTTTTTTCTTTAAAACATTTTCTCAGACATTTAATGTATCCAAGAATTGAAAATGGTATTATTACTCAAATATTTAAATCATAAACCAAAAAATATCCTAATATTATATATATTTATATCATAATTTATCATCATCATGAACTTAATCATAAAAAAATATGATAAATTATGGGATTGTAATTGTAAAACCCTTACACTTTGGAAACATAACAATCATGAAACCCATGAAATAGATAACCTCAAAATAAAAATTGAATATCATGAATTAAAATGTATTAATATTATGAAATATCCTAGGGACATTATATACAGTAAAAAAGAATAAATAAGTTTTTAATATGGAATATGTATCATAGAATTAAAAGTGAGATTATAAATCCTTACATGAGGTCTGATTTCCTTCGTATGTGTTCAAAAATAATGTATAATAAATATATCTATGGTATGTATATATTATATAAACATAATAATATATATCATAAAATATATTATTTTCTTATAATTTTTTATCACACTGTTATAAATAATTTTTTATTAAATACATTATTCCAGGCGATGAGAGATTTTCTTTTCATGTATGTTTTTTTGGTAATTTCAGCCCTGGAACTTTGACCAATTTTCCATAATATTCACAATTTTTATAAATAAAAAATATCATATATATTATTTTTATAACTATTTATAATTTTCCATAATATATAGAGGTAGAAATATGAGTTACAACATTCATAGAGACGGTAGGTCATACATGTGCATGAATGTTGTTTTCATTTTTTATAGATGAATGTAAAGAAAGGTAAATAATATTAAAAATTAAAGAATAATTATTATATAATATATATAATGTATATTAATTTAAAATATCCTTATTACCATCCATGTAAATATAAAATAAAAAATCTTTCACATTAATTCGTGGAGGAGGTAGTCCACACATATTTGCGAGCGACAATATTATTTTCAAATGGATTTGAAGGTAGGAAGTTAGACGTGATATTATAGTTATTGAAGTGTATTTATTTCATAAATATAATATTTATATTTAAATACACACATTAAATCCATTAGTATATCCAATCATGAGATGTGGTTATAGAAAATTAATTACATTAATTCGTGAGGCGGTTGTCTAGTGTACATATGGTCGATAGTTGTCTTCCTATTTGATAGATAAAGAGACAGATATAGGTTATTATATCAAAATAATATCATCTATGTATATTTTAGATAATATTTTTATTATATTTCAATTAATAAGACATGAATTAATGTTGTGAGAGAAAAGGTAAAAAAATAAGGAGCTTAGTGTAGATAATTACCTTTGTTTACAAAAACATCCTTTGGATCTATTATTAAGGACCCTAGGTTTGGTATTTTCGGATAAAAGATGTTGTATATCATTGATAAGTATTATATGTATTTTTTAGTTTTATTTTTATGCTAAATTACATTATTGGTGTGATAAATTGAGTGGAGGTGGTCCTCTTTTATAATTGAGGAGGAGTGATATTTTTTGTAAATACATAAAACTGTTCAAATATGGGAAGTCACTCTCACATAAAGTTCCACTAATGTGGATCTATTTTTTTGAAAGCTTTTCCAGATATTTTTACTTAAATTTTAATGATTTAGTTAATTATTTAACCACTTTTTACATAATAATTGTAATTTTGTATTTTAATAATTAATTTTGATAATTAATCAATTTGTATAATTAATTATGTATTTTTAGTCTTTAAATTAATAAATTTAATCTTACTAAACTAATTTAATTTAATTATTTCTAATTTAGTTTGGTTAATTCGAATCTTCTCGACTTTTTAATAAGTTAATATCCATTTGAAACAATTTTTTAATCAACATAATCCTATTTAATTAACACAAACGCTATTTTAATATTTTATATATTATTTTAGTTAAATTATAATATTTTAGAAATGTTAAATAATGTGTTAAGTCTTTATTCTAGTCATTTAAGTAAATTATTTGTGTTTTTAATTAAATAAAATTGTTCGCTTATAATTTTATGTGTTCAAATAATTATTTAATTAAATAATTAATATTTTTTAAACATTAATTATATTATTTTATGTATGCAGTTTGACTATTAATTCATTTTCTTTTGGTTTTACTCTACCGATGAGGTAGACTATAACTAGCGGTAACCACGTTACCATTACTTACTAACGGTGACCTGCATTCTTTTTTCTATAGCGGTAGCTAGTTTTGATATGTTACGGTGACCTTTGTCACTGTTACCCTTTCCTACCAGTAACTCTAATTCTTAACCCTAACCTCACTGATAAATTTTATAGGTTCACTGATACTCTTCTCTTTTACATGTAGCTAACCTTTTTAAATAATTTATTTAGTAATCTCAATTTATGTTGTTCATAATCTTGGTTTATTAAATATCCAGTTATTAACATAAGCGATATCAATTAATACATTTTATTATAACTTTAAAGTTTTATGTTTAAAAAAATTCTATCTTAATTAATGGTGTTTAGAATTATTTTAATTATTTATTTTTAGTCTTTTTATTTAGCTTAATTAAGTTTTAATTTTATGTTTAATTTATGTGTGTTTTATTTATGTGTGTTTAATTTTATTTGTAGTGACTCTTTTTATTTTTTTTACCTGTAAGCCACTTAATTTTAATTTTTAACTATAACCTTAAATTATTTAAGCTACTAGTGAGAATTTAATTTTTATCAGTGTTCTTGTGCTGTCATGTTTTTTTATTTTACTTTATATTGAACCGGTAATCTTAATATATATTCTTAACAATGAGTTTTCATTTTCAGTCTACCGGTGAGCTTCATTGTCTATCGGTGACCCATTGCCTCCCTCATCACTCACCGTTACTCATTCCTCACAAATATCTCATCCTAACTGATATCCTATCAGTGACCTTTCCCCTGCTTCTCCCCCATCACTCACCTTTACTTGTTCCTCACTGATATCTCTACCTACCGTTTCATGAGTAGTCTATCACGCACTGCGAATTTTTCCTCCATTCAACTTTTTGCAGCCTCCATTCATCTCTGCTTCATGAACCAACAACCTTATTATTCTGTTTGTACGTGTTTCGATGCACCTTCATACCTTCACCAAGACCGCAACTAAGAAGAAATCACCAGCAAAACTATACATCAAAACAGAATTTGAGTCGCACTTGCTGGTGACGTCGCGCCGTGAGGAGCACAACCCACACTACTGTATACCTACTAGTGATGTCGTACTGCTAGGATCATGAGCCACTGCTGCTGGAAGACTGCTGTTGCGATGTGGAGCCGAGGAGGAGATCATTGCGATGAGCTTGAGCTGAGCTGCGATCTGCCGGTGCCGAGGAGCTTCTGCGCCACCTGGTTCAAAAGAGTTAGCAGAACCCTCCCCCTATGCGCCAAACATTGGGGAGGGAGAGACAAGATAAAAAAATAATAATAAATAATAAAAACAATAATAAAAGAAAATTAAAATAAAAAGAAGATAAAATAATAAAAGTAAAGTAAAGTTAATGTAAAGTTAACTTTACATAAATTTTAACTTTACAATGTCAAATAAATTTATAATAATTTATAAAATTTATAAATTTAAAAAATATATCAATAAATAGATAAATTATAAATTAAAATATAAAAATAAATTAATAATAAATATTAATAATAAATTAATACACTATTAATAGTATAAATATATAATTAAGAATAATTATAAATAAACTATAAAATATACTTATTAATTTAAAAATATTTAAAACATAAGTATTAGATATAATTAAAAAATTAAAATAAACTAATTTATAAATTAATTAAACAATTTAATTTCTTTAAAATTAATAATAATAATGAGAATTAAATTATATATTCTATCTAAATTTTTTGTTCTTTTAATTACTTATTTGCTTATGTTTTTTTACCTTTAATAACGTGCTTAAAAATGATAAAATTAATAATTTAGTAACTATAACAATTAACTTAATTTAATTAATAACTTTTTAATAAAATTATGTTTTACCATAGTTATATTAAGTGGATAATTTTATAAATAATTGAAATGTAAATAATTATCAATCAACTTCTATTAACTTTCAACGAGTAAAAATAACACTTAACTTTAAATAATAACCATTTCTCATTCTTTGTGTTTGCATTTATTTATTTTTCTCTAACTTTGCAGGTTCATTCAAGAGGTAGGAAAGCATCCAGGTGCATTCAACTAACTGAGCGGATGTTTTTTATGTGAGAAAAACTAGTGTGGCGTGCCAGTACCGAAAAAATGCACGTGTGAGGTGCACATGTGATGAGACTTTGAATTCGGTGGAAAATGTTTGGTGACATGAAACTTATGATAGTAGGATACATAAAGCAGAGCGAGGAACAGAACAATGTGGGAGACTCTCATTCTCATTCCACGCCACACATAAGAGAGCAAAACCTCTGGGAGACACGAAGAGTAGCACCAGTGATAGGAGTTGCAGGAGCGAAGCAGCAGTACACGATCAACATCTTTAGAGGGAGGAAATCTCTCTCGTCCTCTGTTTTTATATGTTTTACATTGTACTTGAAACTTATATATTGATAATGATAATAGTTTAATGTCATTTTCTCAGGAATTTTGAGTTTTATTAGTTAAAACCTTTATCTCATTCAATTAATTTCTTTAATGAGAATCTGATTCTTTCGGCGAGAGTGAATCTGGTTCTTGAACATAAAATTGAATTAGCACCTTTAAGAACTTAATTCTAAATCAATGATCTTTTGGTGAGATCGATCATTGAGACAGTCCATAAAACATTCAAATTTGAAATCATCAAAACTCTCTCCGAGATAGTTTTCTTAAGATAACCTTTTATCAATTTGATGTATGTGGTTTTAGTTGTGGCGAACTTCGAGAACTATATTATAGGGTTTTATTTCTTCTAGCAAGGAATAATTAACAAAAAACTTTTAAGGTGTGAATTTAATCAAATGAGGATCATTAATTTAAGACAGCCAGGTTCAAATATCTCGATCATACTTCTTGATCTACCCTCGACACTCTTGTTTCTTTATATAGTTATTTTAGTTTACACTATTTCATTTTTGTTGTATTATTTATAGTATAATTAATAGGGAATTTCCAAAACATGTTTCATACTTCTTTATTAAAAACAAATAAAAAATATAAAAAAATAAAAATTATAAAAAAAATCCCTACCACACTACTGACAACAGTTATGTTACTTTTGAATTAAACCAATAATTCTCATCTGCCTTTTCTATGGATCGACCTTGCACAACTATACTAGTGTAGGAGTTATAAAAGTAATTTTGAGGGCCATGGAGAACTCCAGCCTATTCAATATTTGGAATTGTTTCCAGGGAAGGCAAGCACTGAGAATCTACGCTATTAATAAAAAATCATAAAAAAACTTAGAAAAATCAATTTAAAAAAAAACCAAAAAAAATATTCTGTGAACATTTTCTGCTTATGTTGTGTTTTTGATCTAAGACATTAAAAAAATGGAACATTATGAAGGGTCGAACTATTGAACCGGACATTACTTTGTTTGTTGTAGAGAATATGGGCACATTGCTTGGCAGTGTGTCTATAATCAGTCACAACAGGATGTTTATATTGAAGAAGATGAAAATTTTGAATCTAATCATGAATTCAAATCTAAAATAGAATTAATTGAAACCAAACTGGATGCTAGGGAGAATAATTGGAACAATTGGTTAACTCAAACCAATGAAATTCAATATAGAGATTCTCATGAGCAAGATCTAAGAACTAAAATATTAGAAAACATGCTCTTGGATTTACAAAAAAGGGTTAAAGAACAAAAATTATTTGAAGAAAAAGAAAAAGAAAATGTGTATAAAATATTTTAAAATCAAATTTAAGAGGAAAGTGATAGTGAAACTGGACAGGAAACCATTCTCATTGAAAAATATGACTCTGTTAAACCAAATCTAGAAATAACCAACTCTCTGAGTCAAGAAAAAAACATTGAAAATCCAACAAAGAACTTTAATGGTGTTGAGTTGGACAATTGTGAAGATGAATTGAAAGAAATTGAAGATGAATGTCCATTTCTCTTCATAATTCCTACATTTGAGAGAAATCAATATTTTAGAAGATTTGATAATAAGGTCATTCGGGTAGAAGAGATACTTGAAAATGAAAATTTGGATGTTAAAAAATCATCACCCAAATTTTTTGAAATTCTGAACATTGAGCCTGAATTTGATATTGTGTATTGTTTAGAAGAAAACATTAAACTGGAAGTTAAAGAATCTAAAATATTATAACCTAAATTGAACACTTCTCTTCCACGTTTTGAAATTGTAAAGCTAATAATTTCTGAACTATTGTTGGATAACGAGGAAGAGGGAATGATATTTTAAGAAAGGCTAACTGGTGAGTTCACATTTCCATATTCCCATAGTGATCACTTTTATGAAACATTGTGTAATGAAATGGAAAAGAGTATTTTCATTCCTAGGGAAGACTGTCTGAATTTGATCAATCTTGAACATGAATTTATTGAAGTTGAATTGGACATTTCTTCCCCTGAACTAAACATTCTAGAACACACTATATATATTGTTTTGGAAATTGAGCCTTTTGAACTTGAACATAAAACAGAGGTTGAACACACATTAGATGATGGTTTTAGAACTGATTTGATATAAGAAGTAGATGTTCAATGTGAGTAAAAAGATGAGGATCTTTTGGAAGAGATTTATAACATTGTTAGACCTGATTTTTTTGGTGAGAAGATAAATTGTTTTCCCTGCCAATCACTTCTATCCTCACATGTGAAGGGTTCTGAGCCTTCTCATGATACTGATAGTAGTCTAGAAAGAGAATTATACTTGAGTTTCATTGTACACGATTCTATTCATAACTATATTGAAACTCTTCTTGAACCTACTATTCAGTATTCACCCATTTTCACCCTTGAATTTGAACCTGTTAGTGTTGAGGTTAAGAGAGATAGCTCTGAGGTTAATGATACACACTTTGAATCACCTAGATATATGTTTTCCCTTCATGAGTATTCAAATATTGAAATGTCTGAACCTATTCTGGATGTGGACAACACTATACCCATTACTGTTAAATGGTGCTATATAGGGATTTATGTAGCTAATGAGAATTCATTATTTGAATGCTTATGTTTTGATGCCCACATAATTCAACTTTCTTTTAAAAATAATTGGGCCTAACATGTGTTGTGGTTCCTATTAAGGAAACCATATCTAACTTGTGACTATGGTTAGTTTCTAGGTGAGTCCAGCTGGTGAATGTAGACCTAGCGCTGCATTGGAGGCAACCCATGGGTTTTCTATGGTTTTCAATAAAAAATGTGATTAAATAAAGTCTAACTGAAGACTTTAAATTCAATACATCAAAGGAGTCAACCCATGCTCTGTCTTTGTTTTCATCTTTTTACTATTTAGTCTTGAATAAAGTGATGCTTTGTTGCCTTCCATATGCTCTATATCTGCTGGAATTTTGTTCTTGGGTTACATACTCTGTGTTTCTAGGATGATGTTGTTGTGTCATTTAAGGAGTAGAATTATTTGCTGAAGGATAAATAGAAAACCTACTCAGGGAAGTGTCTTACTGTTATTGTTTGTAACATTTTTCTACTCCGTAATGCTTTATTAAATATCCGCTATTTGTTTTTCTTACATGAAAAATTATGCTGGTATAAAAAATTCTTCTACTTGTTACTGTGTTGTGCATAAATTCTGTATTTTCCTCTTTGCTGAAAAATTTAATTTCACTATTGTAAAAACCATTCCACTGTATGAAACTAAGTGTGGGGGATATGTGCTGACTGGTTAGTTGTGTTTTTCATTGGATCTGATTGATGTTGGGGTTTTTAGCATGAACTTTATCTACTTTATTGAATATCTTACTGTATAAATTTTTCTAAACTTGCTTACACCCAATTAATTTTTCACCCACACCTTGTATTCCACTAGAAATAAATGTTAATGCATGTACTTGGATATGAACCTATTGATTATTTATTCATTGTGAAAAATAATATTTTTTAACGTCATTGAGACCCTTTATACTTGTCATATATCTACTTAATTATAAATCTGTTTTGATCCTTAATTGATAAATTGTTCTTCTCCATTTTTAGAAGTCAACTTTGGGGACAATGTTGGGTTTTATGTGTGGGGGAGGGGTTCAATTATTGACATTCCTTTATAGAAAGCCCATCAATTCCCACGACAACTTCAAACATTTTGTTAAAAATTGGATGACTTTTTTTCAAAATTATTGCATAATTTTGGCTTTTCATTGTACTCAACTGGGTCTTGACTTGGGGCAAGTTCCTTACTGGTAGTTGAGAACTTCTTTGAGTCTAAAATTGATGGTAATGGATGATTGTTGAGTGATTTTACTTAGTGATTTGGTGGAAATATGGTTCAGTAACTATATATGAAAGTGATTTAGGTAACCTTTTAATGGGACTATGATCATAACCATTGGAACTAGAAGATTGATTCTGATTCAAGGGGATTCATTCATTATCTTTTAATTATTAAAAGTAATTTCTTTAATGAGACAATGTAAATGAGTTTTATATAAATATTTTGGAATTGGTGTAATTTTGGTATCTGGGATCCCACAGTGAGTCTCTGAGACCCTAGATGCTGGGTGCATTTCTGTTTACTTTATGCCCTATGTACACCTTTAATAATTGCATTGCAGAGTGCTTTGTACAATGATACATGGCTTGGAATAAATAAATAAAGTGTCTAGGGTCAAAAATGAGCTCATTAAGGTGAGGGGACTGATGAACTCCAGATGAAGAAGGGATCAATTGGTTTTTATGGCAGTCAATTAGGTTGTATCATTGAAACGATTCGTGAAAAATTTATTTATTTTTGGAACCTAGGTGAAGAAGTCAATGTACAAAGTTCCTTGGTTAAGATCTTAATTCCATTGATTTTTTTAACTCATGTTATTCTTGGATTTAGAACCTCAGATTGGATTGAAGTGAGTCGTTAATTTGTTTCACATATGAGGCATGACATCTTATTTGATGGATGGTATTTGTGTTCTTAATTACCCATGAGCATTTGTTATAGACAAGATTCATATAAGTAATTCATTTTCATAAATCCTACTATTCTGTTTTGTCCTTTATTTTTGAGTGATGGTCATGTTACAATGTGAGCTTAATCATAAAAACTTCAATGCTTTTCAAAGAAAATAAAACATGAAATTGTTTGAGGACAAAGAATGCTTATGTGTGGGGGAATTTGATGTTACTCTATTTTTGCATAGTTTTTCCCATAATTTTTCTTAATTTTTTATGATTTAATTAATTATTTAACAAATTTTTACTAAATAATTGTACTTTTGTATTTTTATAATTAATTTTGATAATTAATCAATTTTTATAATTATTTATGTATTTTTAGTCTTTAAATTAATAATTTAAATTTTACTAAACTAATTTAATTTAATTATTTCTTATTTAGTTTGGTTAATTCGAATCTGCTCGACTTTTTAATAAGAAAATATTTGTTTTAAAAAATTATTTAATAATCATAATCCTATTTAATTAACTTAGACTTTATTTTAATATTTTATCTATTATTTTAGTTACTTTAGAATATGTTAGAAATGTTAAATAATGTGTTAAGTCTTCCTGCTAGTCATCTAATTAAATAATATGTGTTTTTAATTAAATAAAATAGTTCGATTTTAATTTTATGTGTTCAAATAATTATTTAATTAAATAATTAAGAGTTTTTAAACGTTAATTATATTATTTTATGTATGCAGTTTGACTATTAGTTCATTATATTTTGGTTTTAGTCTACTGGTGAGGTAGACTATAACTAGCGGTAACTAGGATATCGTTACTGACTAATGGTGACCTGCATTCTTTTTTCTCTAGCGGTAGCTAGTTTTGAGATGTAATAGTGACCTTTTTCACCATTACCCTTTCATACTGGTAACTCTAATTCTTAACCCTAACCTCGCTGATAAATTTTATAGGGTCACCGATACTCTTCTCTTTTTCATGAAGCTAACCATTTTAATTAATTTATTTAGTAATCTCAATTTAAGTTGTTCATAATCTTGGTTTATTAAATATCAAGTTATTAACTTAAGAAATGTCAATTAATACTTTTTATTAGAACTTTGAGGTTTTATGTTTAAAAAAAATTCTATCTTAATTAATGGTGTTTAGTATTATTTTAATTTCTTATTTTTAGTATTTTTATTTAGCTTACTTATGTTTTAATTTTATGGTGAATTAATGTGTGTTTAATTTTATTTGTAGTGACTCTTTTTATTTTTTCTGTACCGGTAAGCTACTTAATTTATATTTTTAACAGTAACCTTAAATTATTTAAGCTACTAGTGAGCATTTAATTTTTATCAGCGACCTTGTGCTATCATGTTTATTTTATTTTACTTCCTTTTGAACCAGTAATCTTAATATATATTACTAACGGTGAGTTTTTATTTTCAGTCTACTGGTGAGCTTCCCTATCTATTGGTGACCCATTTTATCTCTCATCACTCACCATTACACATTCCTCACTGATATCTCACCCTCACTAATAGCATATCAGTGAACATTCCCCAGCTTCTCCCCCATCGCTCACCTTTACTTGTTCCTCACAGATATCTCTACCTACCGTTGCTTGACCTGTCCGTCACTCACTAAAAAATATTCCTCCATTCCCATCCTTCCATCCTCTATTCATCTCTGCATCATGAACCAACAGCCTTATTCTTCTGTTTGGCCAGGTTTTGTAACACCTTCATACCTTCACCAAGACCGCAACTAAAAAGAAATCACTAGCACAACTATACAACCAACCAGAATTTGAGTTGCACCTGCTGGTGACTCCATGCCGCGAGGAGCACGAGCCACGCTACTGTATACTTGTTGGTGATGTTGCGCCACTAGGAGCTTGAGCCACTACTGCTGGAAGACCACTTCTGCGCTGTGCAGTCGAGGAGGAGATCGTTGTGCTGAGCTGAAGCCGAGCTGCGATCTGCCAGTGTCGAGGAGCTTCTGCGCCACCTGGTTTAAAGGACGAAGCAGAACCGTCCCCATTTGTGCCAAACTTGGGAGATAAAGAAAGAAGATAACAGAAATAATAATAAATAATAAAAACAATAATAAAAGAATATTAAAACAAAAATATGATAAAATAATAAAAGTAATATAAAGTTAAAGTAAAGTTAACTTTACATAAAAGATAACTTTACTAAGTCAAATAAATATAAAATAATTTATCAAAGTTATAAATTGAAAACAAACATTAATAATAGATAAATTATAAATTAAAATATAAAAGTAATGTAATAATAAATGTTAATAATAAATTAATACACTATTAATAGTATAAATATATAATTAAGAATAATTGTAAATAAACTATAAAATGTACTTATTAATTTAAAAGTATTTAAAACATAAGTATTAATTATAATTACTAAATTAAAATAATCTAGTTTATAATTTAATTGAAGAATTTAATTTCTTTAAAGTAAAAAAAATAATGACAATTAAAATATTAATACTATCTAAATTTTTTGATATTTTAATTACTTATTTTCTTACGTTGTTTAACTTTAGTAACTTACTTAAAAATGATAAAATTTATAATTTAGTAACTATAAGTATTAAATGAAATTAATTAATAAATTTTTAATTAAATTATGTTTTACTATATTAATATTGAGTGGATAATTTTATAAATAATATAAAAGTAAATAATTATCAATCAACTTCTATTAACATTCAACGAGTAAAAATAAAACATAACTTTAAAAAAATAACCATTTCTCATTATTTGCGTTCGCATTTATTTATTTTTTCTAACTTTTTGGGTTCATTCAAGAGGCTGGAATGCGTCTTTGTGCATTCAACTAACTGAGAGGAAGATAGTTATGTGAGAGAAACTAGCGCGATGTTCCAGTCGCGAAAAAACGCACGTGTGCGGTGCACATGTGATGAGACTTTGAAGTCGGTGGAAAATGTTCGGTGACATGAAGCTTATGAAAGTAGGATTCATAAAGTATATCAAGCAGAAGAATAGTGGGGGAGACTCTCATTCTCATTCCGCACCACACATAAGAGAGAAAAACTCCCGGGAGACATGAAGAGTAGCACCGGTGATAGGAGTTGCAGGAGCGAAGCTGCAGTACATGATCTTCATCTTCAGAGGGAGGAACACTCTCCCTTCTTCTATTTTTATATGTTTTACATTTTACTAGATACTAATATATAGATAATGATCTTAGTTTAATGTCATTTTCTCAAGAATTTTGAGTTTTATTGGTTAAAACATTTATCTCCTTCAAATAATTTCTGCAATGAGAATCTGATTCTTTAGGCAAGACTGAATCTTGTTCTTGAAATTAAAATTGAATTAACACCTTTAAGAACATAATTCTAAATCGATGATATTTTGGTGAGATTTATCATTGAGACACTCCATAAAACATTCAAATTTGAAATCATCAGAACTCACGACGAGATATTTTTCTGATGAAAACTTTTTATCAATTTGTTGTATGTGGTTTTAGTTGTGGCGAACATCAAGAACTATATTATAGAGGGTTATTTATTCTGGAGAGAAAGAATTAACAACTAACTTTTAAGGTGTTAATTTAATCAAATGAGGATCATTAATTTAATTGAGTAAGGTTCAAATCTCTTGAGCAAACTTCATGATCTACCCTCGGTACTCCTGTTTCCTTGTATAGTTATTTTAGTTTACACTGTTTCATTCTTGTTGTACGGTTTTCGGTATAATTAATATGGAATTTCAAAAACTTGTTTCATACTGCTTCATTAAAAAGAAATATAAAATATAAAAAAATGAAAAGTATAAAAAAAATCCAAACAACCCTACTCAAAACAGGGAAGTTACTTTTGAATTAAACCTAGAATTCTCATCTTCCATCTCTTTGGATCGACCCTGCACTGCTATACTAGTGTAGGAGTAATAAATGTAATTTTGAGGGTCGTGATGACCTCCAGCCTATTCAGCAAAAAAAAATGATAAATAAGTTACCAGATGTAATTTTTGATCTATCCTAATATACACTAAAAAATAATATTTTTTAAATATTTTATTCTTTAACATCTATGTTTAATTACTTTTTACAATTTAGTTATCACCATAGTTACTAGTTTTGTTCATTTATTTAGCACAATATTTTATCATTCAAGACTAAAAATAAATGAACCTTATTATATAATTTTGAAAAATTAATTCCAAATATTGAATTAATTTTTTCATATAAACATCCTATTTTTAGTAAGAATTAAATTTAACAGGGGTGCATGTAACCCATAAAACCATTTTCTAACATTAAGTATGGTAAAACAAATTTCTTTAATAATAATTATAAAGAAAAAATAAATTTGAATTATTAACTAATGTAAATTATTGTAATTAAAAATAATCAATAAATCTTCCCAAATTTAATTCAAATAATTTTTTTAAAAATTTAATTTAAAATTATTCCCATATACACGATGAAAATAAATGTTTTCCTAAGAAACAATATCTTATGTATAACCATTTTTATAAAACATTTCAACATATTATTGATTATGATAGAATAAATTATATTATTAATATAAAAAATTGAATTAATGATTCTTTTAATTAATTTTTAAAACCAAATTTATCTTTGTATCTTCTTTTAACAGAAAGGATGTTTTTAATAAAAATTAGTATTTTTCACTATTCATCAAGTTTGTTTTTTAAAACTATCCAAATTAATTCAACAGTTAATTTTTACATTATTATTTCTAAAATTAATTAAATATTTAAAAATAAATTTTCTAAAAGTGAAGAAATTAACTTTTATCTAATTGTGGAAAGTATGGGGAAACTGATGTCTAAAAGAATATATTTTCAAGCATATTACATGATTCATTCCTATCACATGATTAGAAAGATTATTTTACGAATGATAATATATTTTATTTAATATATAATCTATATATTTTATTCAAACATTTTATTAATAGTGAAAAATTTAATTATTAAAATAAAAACACATTCCTCCCATAACAAGTTTTTCTCATAATGATATTTCATTTAGTTTCAAATGAATGTTATTTAAATGTTTAATCGATTAATAACCACATAATTGATTTTATACATTTTTAAACCATATAACTTTCATAATTTAGTAATTTCTTTCTATACTACCAAATTTAACAAGTAGTTTATAAATATCATGTTTAAATTATTTATTCCATGAGTCATTTAAAATTGTTTTTTCATGTTGCATTTGAAATAAAGCATTAAGTTATTATTTTAAAATATAGGGTTATTAAACTCCCCCACTTGTTAAGAAATTGAGACCTCACAACATGAACTTTCTCTCAAAAATCATGGGTAATAAATATGAAAATAATTTTCTTGAAATCCCACTTCACATGAATGATTAATAAATTACCCAATAAAAATAGGAAAATGGAATAAAAATGTCATTTTCAATAACAAATTACTATGTTTCCATGTAAGAGAACATTATTCAGAAGATAAAATTTGTATATGGAATAAGATAATAAATAATTATGGATTGTGAGAGATAATTAATCCCAAGAAAGTTAATTATCATAGAAAATTTAATGACCAAAAAACCATAAACTGATAATGTGTAAACAATAACATTGGATCATTATAAAAAATCATGTATAAACATTTTATATCAATATCTGTTTCCTAAAGATAAGGGATTATTTTACTATCAAGATAAATAACGCTATGAAATATACTTAATATATTTTTATTTTATAAGCCCAATTTAATCTTTTAATAATTCTTTTATCAATATCTCCTTCATTTCTTACTCCATGAAATGAATAACCATGTTGAATATTTTTTCCTGAATAACTAAAATTGGCATTAAATATATCATAATATCTAAAAAAGGGTAAAATTTCTTTAAATGTAATATCACGCCCCTTCCTCGTTTGCTCGAGAAGGTAGTAAGAAGCTACTTGGCCTTATGCGATGTACCCAAGGTGCTAAAGGCTAGAGATGAATGTTGAGCACTTCAATAACTAATGGGTAATTATTTTCCCTTATAAAAAAACAACTACAACTACATGATTCACATCAACCAAGTAACCCATGATAACACGTTACCAAGAAAAAACCAAACCCTTTCAACAAGATTCCCCAAACCAATACAACATAACCAAAATAATCCACAAAATCATTGTACTAAGACAATATATAAACAACAAAACCCCAAGGAACTATGAAACCAACCATTTCTACACACCATGATCTATGCCCAAGAACCCCAATACCACAACATACTAATAATGAACCACTTGAAAATGATATTCTTTACTCTTACCTGTGTCCCAGAAAATGAAATCTATAAAAGAACCCATGTTCAAAATCAGGGGTGAGTTCTAATAATCACTATCATTTAAACCAATTAATTCCCAAAACATGCCACTAGGGTATAACCATTAGAACATTTATTAATATAATTTAAAAAACATCAAATAGTGAAAAAATTACCAATAAGCCAAACACAACTTCACAAATCAATTTTCACCCATAACCATAAAACACAGGGGATAGCCAGTAAGCATTCCAAAATACATTTTTCTATCACATGTTATCACAAAAAATTCCCTATTTCAAAACCACACATAGAAAAAACATAAAAATAAATTTTTGCACCCCAAATTGGTAATAATCATAGTGGAACTTCCCATCCAATCTTGTTTACCACTTTTTAAATCTAGTGTTTTTCCTGCCCACATATCCATGATGGTGGACCTTCCATCCACAATCCGTCTCCTTTTTATAGTGGTACTCCCAGCCCAAATCTCATCTATTCCATACATTCATAATAAAAAATTCAACTAACAATTACACAACATTATGAAAAAAATTATTTCACAAAAATATTCCATTTCATTTCAACAAACTATCCATTTATTGAAAATACACAGAAATCTCTTTTATCATGAAAAACCACATTTCAATAAAACACATATTTATTGAAATCCATCTATTATAAAAGATTTTACAAAAAATAAAACCTCTACCAATTTTAAAATCATCATTTTAAAATCACACATAAATGACCCCCTTGCAACAATAACCCATTTTCCCGAAAATCCCCAAATTGTAACAAGATGTATTTCTTCTATGGTTATCACATCACAATCACAATTAATTTCAAGAAAAAGAAAATAATAAAAAATAAGGCATGATGTTCTAGCATGTCATGTCAAGAGAGAACCAACATACCTTAGGGTTCTGGTTAAATTCACCCACATCCTAATGGCACACCGAATCAAGGTATAAACTCCACAAAACAGACTTTTATCCATTTCCCTAACATTAAAAACACCAAATATCACCATTTTAGAGAACAAAAACCCTTGATCTACATGAAATTGGTGTATATCTAGAAAACCTATAAAGAGGTAGATATATCTATAAGGAAAACAATGGAGAAACAAAGAGAGAAGGATTACCTGGAGAGAATAACCTTCACCGCACCTTGAAACACATTTAAATCTCTTATAAATTGAGTGGGAGAGATCCTCCAACCCTTTATAACCACAGATACTGATTGGGTTCATCTAAGAGAATAAATGGAGGGTTTATGGAAAATAATGAGTGATCTAATAATTAAAAACACAATTTTTAATATAGTGCATAATTAGATCACGCAGTTAGTAAAACTGTGTACTAACCGTGCAGATGCTACTACCTCGAAGGGAACCTCACACGACCTCCTCGCACGACTATTCAAATTTTTTAAAAACTGTGTGAAGGCCCGCTATCTCATGTTTCATGGTTATCTAGGTTTTTTTCATGGTTTCCCTTCACCGTTCCCAAACCTCGGTCCTTTAAAAATCCTTGAAAACTTTCTTAAAACCCTTAATGACTCTACCTAACTCTACCAAACATCACCAAACCACTTCAAACACAGAAAAAGGAATAAAATGGTCACATACCTCAAACCAGTGGTGCTATAATGATAAATGGATTGTAGCATGGTTATTTTCTTTCCCTTGTGTTGTATGGTTTTGGGTGAGAATGGCTTGGTAAGGATGTGTTTGGATTTTTGGTAATTATTGAACTATTTTATGTTTTTTATAAAATGGTTATATAAATGTGCTAAAATTTCTACAATAGTATCATGTGTGGGGAATTTATTGAGGGAAATCATATTGAGTATTATCACTCACATATTCATTGTCACTTGGGTGCTTTTGTAGATGTCATTTTCAGGGACATAGGTAAGATTAAAAAACCTCATTTTTAGTGGTTCATCGTGATGATTTGAAGATACTTTGGTTCTTGGGAATTGTGATTGGGGTGGAGATATAGGTAGTGTCATATTTCTTTTAGGTTTTTTTGTTTAGTCTTCTGATTAGTACTATGATTTTGGGGATTATTGTGGTTATGTTATATTGGTTTTGGGAATCTTGTTGAAAGGTTTTGGTTTTTTCATGGTAACATGTTATCATGGGTTACATGGTTGAAGTTCATCATGTAGTTGTAGTTGGTTATGACTTAATTGGTAGTTGGATTTTGTGTCTAAAGGAAAATCATTCCCCATTTGTACAGGATTCCCTCAAGATTCATTTCCAGTGTTTGGTACCTTGGGAACGTCGCCTAAATCCATGTATCATCTCACTGCCTTCTCGAGCCAGTGAGGAATGGGTGGGATGTTACAATTGGTATCAGCATGTTTGGTACTTAAAATACTAGTGATTTTGGTTTGTTGGTCTTGACATTGTCTTTCATAGATTTTACATTCGTTCATGGACTATTCCATGAGTTGGTTTGAAATCATGGAGTAGGATTGTCAGAATATGAAATGTATATACTAAAAGAATGTAGTGAAACCATTTTATTCTTAAATTAACGTTTCTAGGGAATTGGGTACATAGGTGTCTTGGAGACACTTATGGGTATTTAAAATCTCATTATAATGGTTGTATCCAATCAGATGATCATGGAATACATGGTATAAATGACTTCCCATTAGGATTTCATATTTTATTTGGGATTATTATTTATGTTATGATATAGATATATGAACTTGTGAAAATTATGGACATTATTTTCAATTTTTTGATTTAAAATATGGATACTAATGTTATTTTGAAAATGGGTTGATTTTCAAAACATGTTTTATTTTCCAATGATGGTGAAACATGGGTAACATGAACTTTAGGAAACCCTTGTTGTGATAGTTGCAATGTTATTGAATTTGAAATTGTAATCCTTTTCATTCTAAGGGTTTGATACATATAATTGTTTATTCATTGATATAAATAGAACTTGGTAGGCATCATAGAGACCAACCAGAGGAGGTTGCTGAAAAGGTAGTTGTACTTGAGCCCCAAGTGAACCAGCATCTAGTGATGAGTATAGTGGAATATTTCAAATTTGTGGTAAGTGGGAATAAATCAGATGAAGAAAAGAATGTGGATCATGAAATTCGGTTTCAAAAATAGAATCCACCCACCTTTAGGGGGGATTTGGAGACTAAGAAATAATAACCATGGTGCAATGGAAAGAATAAAATATTGGAATTTTTGGGAACACCGGTGGAGTGAAAGGTGAACCTATAAACATACATATTGGATGATATTTTCCTTCAGTGGTGGGAGTTGGAAGTCCAAGATGGAATGAACCAATGTAAGACATGGGATGGTTTTGAGGAACTATTTATCAAAATATTCTACCCTCAAAAATTAAAAATTCAGGTCACAATATTTCTCTATTGTTTAAAGAAAGAGAACCTCTCGATCACTAAATATGTGACAAAGTTTATGAACATAGTGTGTTTTTCACCCTAGGTGGTAGATATTTCATCGTTGAAGACATATATTTTTGAATTTGTGAGGAGGTGGGAAATTCAATCTAAAGTAGTGGTGCTATGTACAAGTGGCTATATAAAAATGGTGAATAGAGAAACAATAGTCGTATATGATTTTTTTCGAGCTCTAGGTGGCGGAATCATGTTAGTACTGACATGAAATAGTGTGAACTCTAATGCAGGGTTCAATAAGAAGAGGAAAAATTATTTCCAAGGTGGGAGTATGGCACATATTCCATTGCCAGAATTTCTGAATCTTTCTCCCAAGCCCCAAAGTAAGTCATGATGTTTTTAGTGTGGCTCTACGGGCTATATTAAAAGGTATTATAAGGGATAACCTCAATCATGTCATAACATTAAGCATATGAGGGAATCTTCAGTGTTATTGTCGTAATTCTCTGAGGCTAGTTATTTATGGAACCACTCAGTGGTCATTGGCATCCTATTCCTTGATATGGTTGGAGTAGTAATATACAGATTTTCAGTAGAGAAAATTTTATCATGGTGATTATAAGAACCCCACAACTCCTCAGCAGGGAAAGAAAGAGCAGACTGTGGGAAGAAAATAGTTGTTTGGAGCTGAGTAGGTTAGGAAGGATAATCAGTTAGGACCATCCATGGTGCGATATATGATTCTTTTAAATTCTACCTTGATGAAAGTAATTTTTTATATGGGTTCTTCTAATTATTTTTTTTGCCTCTCGTGTTGTCAATTTTCTGGGATTCTGTGTGGAAATGATGCCTTAATTTTTAAAACATCAAACTCTTCTAGGTCAAAGATAGCTCTGGGCCTTTCTATATTGATCACACTGTATAGTTGTGGATATGGTTGAGTTGATGTGGGATATCTCAGTGCTTGATATGATTATTATTATATAATACTGGGAATATATTGGTTTGAAATATTTAAGGACCAAATCGCCTATTATGTGTGAACGTTTAGATTTATGACAGACGATGGTGTTAAACAAATTTTTAGAGGGGATAAGAATTAAATTTTTGGTGATATAGGGTTGTTGGAACAATATTTTGGAATGATATCATTTGAGTTATTGGCATTTTTATTGGAATCAATAGAAGGAGTTGAACACTGTATTTGTCCAGAGGTTCTTGATTAGTTTCTGGATGTATTTCTCAAAGAATTATCAGGGTATTCACTAGATAGAGAAGTGTAGTTTACAATTGATATCTTTCCTGGGAATTGTCCTATCTCAATTCATACTTACTAAATGTAACCAATATAATTTAGGGAATTGAACATGAAGTATGAAGAGTTAGAAAACCAAGGGTTCGTCTGACACAGTATGTCTCCATGGGCATGAATAGTTTTTTTGTTAGAAAGGCATATAGAAATCTATGGATGTGTGTAGATTATCGTAAGATTAATAAATTTAGGATAATGAAATTATATCCACTTTCATTCATTGAATATTTTTTTTTATTTTGGGGAATCAAAGTGGTTCTCAATAATTTACTGGTGATTGGGATATCATCAATTGTAGGTGAGAAAAGTGGATATTCCAAAAAAATATTTTAGATGAAGATATGGCCATTATGAGTATGTGGTTATGCCCTTGGGTCTGAAGAATGTACCATTAGTTTTCATGGAATTGATGAATCAAATATTTTAATGATATTTGGATTCTTTCATGATGGTAACCATGGATGATATTCTTGTGTATTGAAGAATAGCAGAGGAGAAAGAGTAACACTTGGTGATAGTGCTCGAGATCTTGTGAGATCATCAGTTTTATGTAAAATTGTCAATGTGTTACTTTTGGATAGATGATTTTTTTTCTGGGAAATGCTGTTTCTA
Organism: Viscum album; assembly: GCA_963277665.1. Taxonomy (NCBI): domain Eukaryota; kingdom Viridiplantae; phylum Streptophyta; class Magnoliopsida; order Santalales; family Viscaceae; genus Viscum; species Viscum album. The sequence continues at coordinate 109,948,366 of OY728139.1, read as the reverse complement.
AAAAGGGTGTTTTGGTTGATTTGGAAAAGATAGAGGTTGTTATCAATTGGTAACCATTGAATAACGTTTCCAAGTTATGGATATTCCTTGGTCTAACTATATTTTATCATCATTTTGTTTATGATTTCTAATGATTGGTTACACCAATGGAAACTTCTACACGGAAGAATGTTCAATTTTAATTGGATGAGTAGTGTTAGAAATCTTTTTAAGATCTTAAGGGTCGCCTTACATCACCCCCCTTCGTGGTTTTTCTAAAACTAGGAAAAGGGTATGTGGTGTAATGTGATGCATGAGGAATAGAGATGGGGTGCATTCTCATGAAAGGGGGTCATGTTGTTTCATATGGATCATGAAATTTTAGGTTTCATGATTAGAACTTCCCAAAACATGATTTTGAGTTGTAATTTGTGTTCCATGCATTGAAAATGTGGTGTCATTATCTGTTTGGTGAGAAATTCACGGTGTTTACTGATCATAAGAGTTTAGAGCATATTTTCTCGCAAATATATTTGAATAAGAGGTAAAGGAAATGGATGTAATATCTCCAAATGTATTATTTTTACCTAATGTACCCTAAGGGTAAAGGGAATTCCAGGGAGGATTCATTAAGTAGGAAATCAAATCTCTAGGTGGTGAAACATGCATCAAATCAAGGGTAGTTAATGTCAGTCATAGCTGACATGGGATTAGAATGTGAGGATCGGGGTGATAGAGTTGTTTTATTTCATGCCTCATTTATTGCTGTCATTATTGGTTTGGTAAAAGTGGAACATGCGTTGGATTCTGAGTGTTTGGCGATGAGGTTGAAACTCATTGGGGGGAAGACCATTGGGGGGTGGGAACTGAATGGGAATGTAGATATATTTTTTAGGAATCAAATGGTTATACTAGTGGTTTGTTAGGAGGAAATTATATGGTATTATCATCATTCTCGATGGTTTTTCCATCAAAGAATTTAGAAAATGTATAAGATGTTGAAGGTGCACTTTAGGTGGCCTAATTTAAAAAGGAAAGTGGTGGAGTTTGTGTCAAGATGTATGACTTGTCTACAAGTCAAGGAAAAGCCTCAACATAGAGAAATAACGTTGTAATTTTTATCTATTCCTAAATTAAATTGGGATAAAATAGTAATTGATTTTGTTATAGCTATCCAAAGAATGGTTCGAAATCATTATGCCATATGGGTGATAGTGGGTCATCTCCCAATATCATCCCATTTCATTCATATTCGTGAATCTCATATGGTGGAAGATATATCCAAAATCTATATATGGGAATTCGTAATGAGGAATGGTGTACTAGTTTTGATTTAATCAGATAGTGATATGAGGTTCACATCTTGTTTCTGGAAGTATTTTCAATAATCCCTTGGCACTCAGTTGATGATGAGTATGACGTATCATCCCCAGATGGATGGGAAGTCCGAGAGTATGATACAGACATTGGAAGATATGTTATGGGATTTTTTGATTGATTTTGGTGCCTTGTGTGAGGAGAACTTTCCATTATAGAATTTTATTTATAACAACAGTTACCAGGCCTCAATACATATGGCCCCATTCAAAGCATTGTATGTACGTCTATGTCATTCTCCACTTTATTGGGTTCAAACGTGTGAGACTTCATGATGAAATAGTGGGTTCCCTAGACCCTACTATGTTGTACTTTTTATTACTGTATGACGTGTGTAGTTAGATATGCATGATGATATCTTACCATTATAGTGCATACTTTTCTGCGTCCACTATAATAATGGTAATGTCCAAAGGTTAATTGTCGTATCAAGAGGTTTTACCAGATACCAAGCTATAATTAGAACCTCGAGATACAATGAAATTGATCTTAAATATTTGTTCTATTGTCTAGATACATCTTACTGAATGTACACAGTAGATGTCTAACTATCAGGTGCTTGGGGCTCATAAGCATTGAGACTTCTTCTCATGTAGTTCACACTTGGTGATCTCTAGTAGTGAGATCATGAGGACATACCTGCCAAAAATAATACCACATGTTTTGGGTGTCATTGGTTGTTTCTATCTATGGACATGTGGATTGGTCTCCTGACTTGAGACCATTACCAATGTATATCATTTAATTACGTACTTTGATGCAAGGTGAAAACCATGACAGTAATGTCATGGCGGGGTAGTTTGTGCTGAGTGCGTTATTAGTGGTATGATGTTGGTTGAATGGTCAAGAAAGCATTTGTCGCTTCCGAGTTTAGGAAGTTGTATATCTCTGGACTGGTTGATCGGTATGGTGCTGCCTTCATAAGTATTTTGCCAAAGAAGTAGAAAGGAAATTCCATCCAGATAGATCGACAAATAATAAAGCAAGTTAAAGATGATGACACAAGAGTGTGTCCTACTTTATGAGATATTTAATGAAAAAGAGACTATAGTACATAGTTAGTGTTCGCAGGATGGTAGTCGTTTCTATGACTATCCTTATCTCTTTAGGTGCCATGATGAGTTTCTAGAATGAACTCTTGGTCTGTGGATTTTATTCACTGGTATCGAGATAAGGGCCTAGAGGGTCACACACAATAGCGTATTCAAGAATCCACACCTATTCAGTTGAATAGGTATATGGACATAGTGGGCCCCACCATGGGGTCTGAGTGTTGTCCAAGTTTTTGATCACCAAATGAATTAAATAAATTTATTAATATTCTAGTTATGAATATTTGGGATTGAATTTATTTAATATATTTACGAGTTTAGTAAATACAAGAAAAATATTAATCGAATGAATATTATGTAATATTCAAGGTTCATTTCATATTAACCGGGACAACGAGTCGAGTTAAATGGCTCGGTTTTATCACATAATATATTATATATATATATTACAAGTATGTGATAAAATAATAAATAATATTGACACATTTATAAGTCTTCATAGTTATTTATTTATAGAGCATTGATATTAACGGGGGCTGGGGAACCCTATCGGGTATTTATCAATATCTCTATAAATAAGAGAGGAGGCTCTCTCTCTTCTATGTGCAATTAAATATTCATTCATTTTAATGGAATGAAAGTTGAGAGCCTCTCTCTCCTCCCGCTTCATAGAGAGAGATTCACTCGATCCAAGATGCTCAGATCGTGATCTCTCTTCTGTATCGAAGGGTTCTCGATGCGGTGATCGTCGGGATGTCGAGAGCAGCGTCGGATCGCTGCGCTAGCACCCGGAGTTCGATGATCGGAGTTCCTACATATTTTTGGAGCACGTGTGGACGATCTAGAGGGATCCTTCTTTCGATCCTTTAAGTGACGATCGCCATCGGCTAGTAGCAGTCGACCACGCCTACAGATTTGAAATGGGTACGATTCCATTTTAATTTTGTGCTCTTAATAATCTACACGAGATCCTCAGACCTCTCCGGGGCTCGTATCATTGGCGACGATAGGATTCGTCATCCCGCTGACGAAAAATTTAAAATCCTCGTCCCACCGGCTTTAGCTGCGGGCCCCGGGAACCTAACAATGGTATCAGAGCAGGTCGTGTAGCTTTTTAGAGCCAAATAAAATTAATTTTCATAATATTAAGTTGATGGTTCAAAAATGGTCCCATCGGTTCAAACCGCGCTTGGATCCGATCTAAAACGGCCAAGATACGGTCAATTTAAATTTTTGGATTAGATCAAATATGCAGTTTAATCTCGGGTACTAATTTTTTTTCATCTTGTAGAACCGATCAAGTTGAGATTGGTTCAATGGATGTAATTAAAATTGTGAACATTATAATTTGTCAAATTAAATAATTTCCACAATAATTATATTATTTTAATAATTATTATTTTATTATTAGAATAATATAATAATAATAAATTATTATTTTATTATAATAATTTTATTATTATTTAATTTAAATGGCTGTCTTTAGCCTTAAGAATAATAATAGAAAAGACTTGAAAAGCTAAGTCTTATAGTTGTTAAAAAAATGGGTGGAAACAAGACTTAAAAAGTCTTTATAAAACAAAAAAAATGGGGAAAGGGGGGAAGCCGCGTAGAAAACAGGAAGTAACAAAAAAACCAGGGTAGGGAGAGGCCCGTGGAAAAAAGAGAAAAAAAGGGGAACCCTCTCCAGCACGAGGAGCCGCACGCCAGCCGCACCTCTCCCACTCAGGTGCCCAACTGTACAGCTTGTCGTGCACAGCCGGGCGCCCGCCTGCTTCCTCCGTAGTGCACTGCCTGCTCGCCCAGACTGAGCCGCCACCCGACGTTCCCCTGCAGCACCGCTCCTCCAACTGGCCACCCCGGCCTTCCCCTACCCCATCGCCTGCCTGGGCCCCATCGCCTTCCGCTCTCCCTGCGGACCCACACAGCTCCTCTGACACGACGCAAACCTGCAGGCGCCGCCTGCTTCTCCTCCTCCAGAACATCCCCTGTGCGCTCACCCAGCCGCCCCGCTTGGGTAGAACCAGACACGATGCACTGCATCACTACTCTTCCATGTAGGCTCGCCGGCCGAGCAGCCAGTCTCTGCCAGCGCCTAGCCTCCTGGCCGCCCCGTGCCTCCACCCAGCTCGCGCCTTGGAACCCCTCTCCCCGCGCTCCCTGCAGAAGCACCCGCACCCCGCCATCCCGTCCTCTGTGCCACCAGCAGGGGTCCGATCATACCCCTATCCCTCCGGCACGGCACACTGCAGCGCCCCTTGGCTACTCCTCCAGTGCGACCTACCACAGCACTAGGACGATGCCCCACCGCCGGCCGCTCTTCAGTTCCAGCCGAACACCACCGCCTGCACCCTCCTCAATAGTCAGTTCCCTAGCGCGAAGCCCCGCGCTCTACCGAGAGAGGTGCCGCCTCCAATAGTGGTAGACCACACAGAGGCTCCTCCCCGGGAGTACCCTGGCCATGCTTACCCGACCACCGCCCAGTCCCCATAGTGGGCAGGTAACCCCTGACATGAGTTTAATTAAATCAATTAAAATAATTAATTAATTAATTTAATTAATTTAATTAATTAATATATTAATTGTATTGAAATAAATTTTAATTCCTGGTTATAATTAATTTAATTTAGATATTAAATTAAATTAATTAATTTAATGTCAAGTATTAAAATTAAATTAATTAATGGACCGTTAATTAATGAAATTAATTGAATTTAGTACTTCATTTATTTTAATTATATATATCACTCGTACTTATTTATGCATTTTAATTTTTATCGCACAAATATTGTACCCGACTACTAGTCTTGAGCACTAGCCCTGTATGTCTACATTCAAATTATTTATTTAATTAATTATTTTAAACTGCATGCGATGTGTGTAATTAATTAAATGACGGTCTGCACATCATCTTTGTTTTCAGTTAAAATGTATAAGGTCATGCATGACCAATTTATATGATGTACATTTATACTCGAGTTCCCCTCGCTTGCATGCGAGTTCCTTTGTACTTTAGACGAAGATGACGATCGACATCGACCCCGCCAAGATGAGGCTGAGCATGTTGATCAAGACGATGCAAATATGTAACGTGGACTCCGCCCAAACAAGGCGATGCTCCAGATGAGAAGCAGACATACAAAACGGTTTGAGATGAATCTAGTGTCAAGTTTCAACAATGGTATGATGCCCTTTAGGTCGTTTTGATGCTCAATACCAGTTTGGAAGTAGTTCACCTTTATGAATTTATTTATTATTTTATGCATTTTAGAACAGCAGGAAAAATACATAAAATAATATATAATAAAATTCATAAAGAAGCGATGTATGTTTTTCTATTAAAGTTCGGTTGTGAGAGAGACAACATAGATGAACAAGATTAATAGAAATGGATTACATTCGTCGAGAGAAAAACATAAAACCCTCAAAGAAAATATTAAGTCAGAAACACCCTTCCATCATTCAAGTTTGAACAAAACCAGGTGTTCGAGGTGCCATTTCATGCCTTAGATGAGGGTGCCTCTTACTACCAGAGAGTTATTATTTGTGTGGTGGGTTGACTTAACTAAAATTTAAGCAAAGATATAGCCTTATCTAGTTTTATTTAATTTTAGAGTCAAGCGTTGAGTAAATCAGTAAATGATTTTTGAAGCTGGGACTTCACTCAACAGATCAAGGAACCACAAGATAAAGCGGTTGTCCAACCAAAATAATACCTTGGACCCTCTGAGTAGTGGCGTAGCCCTATCTTTTAAACAATGAGGGAGGTTCTGGGATCCTTACCACTAGAATACTCAAGAGTATTCCAATTCTCATACAGAGGGTTCCTAGAATTCAAAAAATTAGTGGGATACTTTTAATTATTAAATAATCAGTAATGTTGGATTAGGTAATCGCATAAAAGTACAATCTGCTAAAGTATATTTGTAGATAATGGAAAGAAATACCATAATAAAACTGTGATGAATGTTGGAAAAAGTTAATTTCTAAACAAGAATGAAATTCCAAGTGTAGTATATGCACTTGCACACATTACTATCATAATGGAAATTCAAGGTGCTTGTGTCCCAACCTGTTAAGCCACCTCAAGAAGCAAGGGTGTAAAAATGCTTACAGGAGACTCATGAATCAAGAATATGATGGTTCTGTCATAATTCTATCATCAAATTCTGATTTTAGTTGTGGTATCTACATCATGACTTGGATGATGATCACATGTAGTCTCATCTCAAAGATTCTTTCGAGGAGAATGTGAAGCAAGATTTGAATGTGATGGTTGCACTCAGATTGTGTAAAGTGAAAGACGATTCATAATCTTTCATGTCATCCCATTATTATACATTTTAGAACCAATTAATCTATTTTCATTTAAAGCTAAAAACGAATGGTATAGAGTAAGTGCTTCATTTCCTTTAAGGTAACTTTCACCAAGTAATAAGAATATTGGAGATAACGCCATCTTTTATTCTTATGGCGAATAAATTGAATGACAAGACGAAAAGGCCTATGGAAAGTTACGCCAAAGGAACCTTCTTCATGTCCTTAAATAAAAGGTGGTTAGTTATTTGACAAGAGGTTATTTTCATTACATAATAAAATGAATTTATTGAAGTTTAAAAAATGAAATACAAGAAGCAAGTACCCGCTTCACGTTCAGTTTATATTCATCAAATAAAAGTATTGTTTTCTCGAATAGTTAATGGGTATTAAAATAAAATATGCTTTTCACATATATGTATTGAAATACAATAACCATGTAAGTAGAGAAATGTTACTAGAAGTAAAGTGTCTTCTTCAAGCAGCTGGGAAAGGGTGATTCCTAAGTCAGCGGGGAGAAACACATAACTTCTAATTTCCAAGTGATTGATTCAAATTTAAAACGTTGTGGAGTATAACCAAAAAAATTTATCTCATATGCCTATTTGGACATGATGAGACATTATTCCATGTTTTGGAATGAATTTTTTTTGTGGTAACATACTAAAAAAAATAGGTCACTACTATTTGAATCAGTGGAAAAACATGATGAATATAAAATGAAAGACCTACCCAGTTGTGGAAACGTGATTCTTTGTCAAGAAAAACTAAAAGCAGACGTCAAATATATACCCAATATGGTATTTAGGCTCAGAATAGCTAAACACCTATGGTATTATTGACACCCTTAGTTCATACAATAAACTTTTATAAATAAAAGTATGCCATGAAGATTTCCGAGGTTAGCTAAACAAGAAAATGTGAACTATTACAAAGAAAGCAAGAGGTAAAGATACTTCATAAGTTTCCTTTAAGTTAATAAGGAATAGTGATGTATTTGTTTAGTAAGAAGATATGAGTTGCTTCGGATTGGTAGGCCGAAGAATATCTTGACCAAGCAATCATCGATCATGATAATGTAGCATGGAGTAATTCCTAAACGCATGTTACCTTATCTACATCACCGTGTTGACATTCATAGAGAGGATCTATGATAAAGTCTTACATATTATCATTGATCAACAAACATGTAGCGTGGATCAATTCCTAAACACATATGTTACACATCAAATTTATGATGTAAGTTGTATTAATGTTACAACCTACAAAAACTTCCATTATATTTCATAATGTGCATTGCAAATAATAGCTTAAACCCATAAACAATATACCATCTAAAATGACAATTGGATATCATAAGATTAATAGTATAATGGAAAATCCATTATGTCATAGGATGTGTTTAGATGCAAAGTGTTTGTTAGGATACACACAAATATGCATCAAGTTAATCATGTTGTTTTTTTGAGGTAATTATCATAACAGTTGCTTAAGATATTACCTAAATCCGTACAATAGAAAAGATGTTGTCAAGTATTAGACTACATTTCTATACAATGGTGCACATCTCTATTTGAGATAGTGGGAGCTGAATTGACTTGGACTTAGTCAATGCTCGAGATGCACAAATGGTTGGCATAGGGAACAAGTTCCACAAGTGCATTTGGAATAAGAATGTTCCAAAGACACATATTGCATAAGAGGAATGAAACCATGGTGATGGTTTTATATTCACCACGACCGGTGATATATTATTCATTGAGAATAATAAATCCTACAAGTAAGCAGTATATGGTAACGAGCTAAGATTGAAAAGATCAACTAAAATTCAATAATGAATTCTATGTATCAAATTGAAACGGGGCTTATAAATTGAATATTGTGGTGGGTATTCAAATGAAATGATACATGGATGGTAGAAGTATGGTACCAATAAGGCTCAATTGGTTATAACAAGTTATTACACCTAAATCTATTAGAATTTTTCTTTTTATAGCCAAACATCTAAGATCCTTTTATTGTTCATTGGATGTCAATATCATCTTTCATGGAAGGTGTCTATACGATGGAACCAGAAAGAGATGATGACATTAAATGTTTCCAATAAGGGTTGAAAGTTACTGAAATCCAATTTTGGATTAAAGTAATCAACATGATCATAGAAAATTCATTATAAATGAATCTTTACCTTGTGTCTTCCAAAGGTTAGTGGGAGCGCCAATGTTTTCCAAATGAAATATGTTCGACAACATATGGAAAACAGATTTTGATCATACAGTTAAATAAGATCAGGTTAAAAGCAATTCTAAAATGATTGACTTTAAGTAGCAACCTAAGTTCTAGGGAACATGATCCACTGAGGTAGATCCAAAGGTTTCTTAGTCCTATTCAATCATACATAGAGTGACCTTGTATTGAAAAATACACATTGGAACAATTCATGTTCAGAATTGTTTCCTATGTGACATGGCTTAATCGCTTCAAGTTAATATGTTCAGAACATAGGAAGAGATTAAAGATGTGAATTGATACCATATGACTTTGCGACAGATCAATCATCTATGCCATAATATCTACAATAATTAATACTGCTAGGATATAATTTATTATAGGAAGATATCAATTGTTTCCAAGAGCACTGCAAGTGATGCAGTCATGACTATCATCTTGTACTTCGGTAAGTACAAATGATATGTACCTGGAATATGGAAAGTAATGTATACTAGTTATGGTGGGAGACATACTAATAGTCCTTATATCTATTTGATCTAGTATCATAGTTAGGCAAAGGAGATGAGTGAGTCAAGATCATAAAAGCTTGTGGTATCCATACCTACAAACACTGAGTACGTTGCAGCTTCTAAGGTAGCTATGAAGCAGTTATAAATTGCAATGATTTGTCCCATTTCTCGGATTTTCACCCAGTGAGAAAAGTATTATCATAATGAGAATTATGAAATTCTTACTAGCCAAGTTGTCAAGTTATGACAATAGACAAAAGTAATATACTTGGAGATACCTTACCTTGAGAAGTTTTACTCAAGCATATAAAGTTGCATATAGCAGATATGCCACGCGGTGAAAAAGTGGCAGGCCCAGCAGTTAAAGCCATTACTCAGTAGAAGCATGATATTTATCATGTGACTAGCTAACAAGTTCAGTTAGCAAGTTGGCTCTAGTGCATGTGGGAGTGTTGAAATAGTGGGTGCCCTAGACTCAACTATGTAGTAATTTTGATTACTGTATCATGTGTATAGTTAGATATGCATGATGATATCTTACCATTCTAGTGCAGACTTTTCTGTGTCCACTATAATAATGGTAATTTCCAAAGGTTAATTGTCGTATCAAGAGGTTGTAGCAGATCCCAGTCTATAATGAGAACCTCGAGATATAATGAAATTGATCTTAAATATATGTTCTATAGTCTAGATACTTCTTACTGACTAGACATAGTAGATGTATGACTATCAGGTGCTGGGGGCTCATAATCATTGAGGCTTCTTCTCATGAAGTTAGTACTTGGTGATCTCTAGTAGTGAGATTACGAGGACAGACCCACCAATAGGAACACCACATGTTTTGGGTGTCATTGGTTGTTCCTATCTTCGGACATGTGTATTGGTCTCATGAATTGAGACCATTACCAATGTATATAATTTAATTACGTACTTTGATTCAAGGGAAAACCATGAAAGTAATGTCGTGGCGAGTAAGTTTTTGTTGAGTGTGTTATTAGTGGTATTATGTTGGTTGAATGGTCAAGAAATAATTTGTCACTTCCGATTTTAGGAAGTTGTATATCTCAGGCCTGGTTGATCAGGATGGCGCCACCTTCATAAGTCTTTGGCCAAAGTAGTAGAAAGGAATATCCATCCGGATAGATCAACAAATAATAAAGAAATTTAAGGACAATGACACAAGAGTGTGTCATGCTTTATGAGATATTTAATGACAAAGAGAATATAGTACATAGTCAGTGTTCGTAGGATGGTAGTCTTTGCTATGACTATCCTTATCTATTTAATTGTCATAATGAGATACTAGACTCTGCTCTTGGTCTATGGATTTTATTCCCTGCTATTGAGAAAAGGGCCTAGAGGGTCACACACAACAACATATTCAAGAATCCACACCTATTCAGTTGAATAGGTATATGGACATAGTGGGCCCCTGTATGGGGTCCGAGAGTTTTCCAAGTTTTCGATCACAAAATGAATTAAATAAATTCATTAATATTCATGTTATTAAAATATGGGATTGAATTTATTCAATGTATTTACGATTTTAGTAAATACAAGAAAAATATCAATCGAACGAATATTATTTAATATTCAAGGTTCGTTTAATATTAATTGGGACATCGAGTCGAGTTAAATGGCTCGGTTTTATCACATAATATATTATATATATATATTACAGGTATGTGGTAAAATAATAAATAATATTGACGCAGTTATAAGTTGTCATAGTTATTTATTTAGAGAACGTTGATATTAACTGGGACCGGGGAACCCTACCAGGTATTTATCAACATCTCTATAAATAAAAGTGGAGGCTCTCTCTCTTCTGTGTGCAATTCACTATTAATTCATTTGCATGGAATGAAAGTTGATAGCCTTTATCTACTCCTTATTATAGAGAGTATCACTCGATCCAAGATGCTCGGATCGTGATCTCTCTTCTGCATCGAAGGCTTCTCGATGCGGTGATCGTCGGGACGTCGAGAGCATCTTTAGATCGTAGTGCAAGCAGCTGGAGTTCAACGATCAGCATTCCTGTGGATTTTTGGAGCGCATGTGGATGATCTAGAGGGATCCTTCTTTAAATCCATCAAACGACGATTGAAATTGGCATGTAGCAGTCGAATTCACCTTCAGATTTGAAACTAGTATGTTTAATTTTTAATTTTGCGCTCTTAATACTCTACGCGAGATCCTCGTACATCTATGGGGCTCGTATTGTCAGTGACGACAAGTTTCATCATCTCACTGATGAAAAATTTTAAATCCCCGGCCCACTGGCTTCCGCTACGGCCCTCGGGAACCTAACACTTCAATGGTTGGGTTGAGCCTTGTTCAAGAGACTACATAGAAGATCAATTTGATCAGGACGAAAATAGATATGGATTAGAGTCTTCCAAAATTATATGAAGACCGTTGTCAACAATATTTGTCACTCTATGTGGGTGATCATGTGTTTCTAAGAGTCTCTCCTAGGATTCGACAACGTCGATTAGGAATGAAAGGAATGTTATCTCTACGGTATATTAGTCCTTTTGAGAGACATTATTGGGTTAGATAAGTGGATTATTAGTTGGTCCCACCCATGTTCAGTGTGGTGTATAATGTGTTTCATATTTCTCAATTAAAGAGTTATCGGCTAGATAATGACTATATGATTCATTGGGACCATGTTAACATTGATCTAGATGCTTCATTAGTGGACATTCTAGTGCAGATTTTGTACTGGTAAAAAACTCTTTCAGGGTAAATGGCTCAGTATATTTTATGTTTTGTGGAAGCATGGTAAGATTTAGGTGGAGACTTGGGAGCGGGATAATGATATGGCCAAGCAACGACCTAAGCTCTTTTGGCAAAGTAATGGTTCTATACTATTTGAGGATAAGAAATCCAATGCTATGGAGACTTTTTTACCCCCATTTGGAGGTATTTGACCCTTATTTATGTCTATTTTTTTGTTTAAAGTGGTTGGGTAATTTTTTTTAGAGTTTTAGAGAGTTTGTAAGGGTTTTAAGAATGTATTGGAGGATTTTTTAAAGAACATTATTTGTGCACGGTTATGGGTAATTGTGCACCAAAACCAGGTAACTGGGAAACATGATATAGTGGGCCTTTGAGAAGTTTGTTCATGGTTTTCATAACCATGTGATGAGGACATGCGAGGTTCCCTTCGAGGTAGTAGCACCTGAATAGTTAGTTCACATTTTGACTAACCGTGCAATCTAATCATGTGTGGCAATAAAATTTGCCTTTTTATTATTGTATCACTTGATATTTTCTCTAAACCTTCCATTCTCCTCCAAGAAAAACCCTACTATTTATTCTGGGTTCTCAAGGATTAGAGGAGCTCTCCCACTCATTTTGTAAGCGATTTGGAGGGGTTTTAAGGTGCATTGATGGAGATTCTCTCGTGGTAAGCATTCCCTCTTGGTTTATCCTTGATTTTATTTAGATTTACATCTACCTGTCTCTTAGTTATATATATCTATACCCATTTCATGTAGATCAAGGGTTTTCCCTAAAATGGTGATATTTTTGTCTGTTAATGTTAAGGGAAGCGATCTAAGGTGGTTTTGTGGAGTTTTTACCTAGTTTCAGTGTGTGGTTGGGCGATGGGTTTATTTTTCCAGAACCCTATGATTGGTGGATTCCCTCTCGACTCCACGTGCTAGAAATTGTGCTTTATTTTCAATTATATTGTTCTACATGAAATTAATTGTTATTATGATTTTCTTATCATATTTGAAACCCATTTGGTGATGATTTGGGGATTTTGTGGAAAATTGGTTATTATTGCAAAAGGGGGGGCATTGTTGTGTAATTTTAAAATGTAGATTATAAATTATTTAGTGTATTTATTTATGGAAAATGTTTTATGAAAGATTTATTTCAATAAATATCTATTTTATTTAAATGTTGTTTGGAATGGAAAAGGGGTTTATGGGTGTTTTCCTTAAATGGGTAATTTATTGAAATGATTTGGCTTGTGGTTGTGAAATTTTTGTTTGTATAATGTTGTGTACTTGTTCATGGATTTTTTGTTATGTATGTGTGGAATGGATGAAGAATTTGGTGAGGAGTAAAACTATAAATATGGGATGGATAGTTTATAAAAGGGCCACTATCAAGGATAATTTGGTCGGAGGTACAACAACCTTGCAAAAGTTGTAAATGGGATCAGATGAGAAGTTCCAGTGTGACTATTACTAGTTTGGGGTGTGAAACTTTATAGTTATTCTTTTTTTTTTGTGGTTGTGAAAGATGGAAATTTTTGTGCTAACCTGGGATGAATGAATTTATTCTCTCATGGTTATTAGAGTTCCCTTGTGATTAATGGTTTTGGGTTTAAAATGATTTTTTAAGGGAGTGTTTAGATTATTGGTAATTTTACCACTATTTGATATTTTATATAAATTGTTTTTATAAATGTGATAATGGTTCTAGACTATTGGAATGTTTAGGGAAGTAATTTGGGGAAATTCTACTGAGTATTATTACTAACCCCTTCTCTAGAACATGGGTGCTTTTGCAGATATCGTTTTCGAGGACATAGGAAAGAGTAATCCATTTCATTTTCTTAGTAGTTCATCATGATGATTTGGCAGTATTATGGTGCTTGGGTATGGAGCATGGTGTGGATCTATGGGCGGTGTCACTATTCATTTGGGTTTTGTTATTTATTCTTCTGATTAGTACTCTAATTTTTGGATTATTTTGGTTATGTTGTATTGTTTTTTCGAATCTTTTTGAAGGGATATGTTTGTTTATTGGTGACATATTATCATGGGTTACATTGTTCACGTACATCAGGTAGTAGTAGTTTTTTATGCCTTATTTGGTAGTTATTTTTTTCTAAGAGAAAATAATTCCCCGTTAGTTAATGAATCCCTCAACATTCATTTCCTACCTTTGGAACCTTGGGAACATCGCCTAAGGACAAGTAATATCTTACTGCCTTCTCGAGCAAATGAAGAAGGGGCAGGATGTTATATTCCATATATCTATAAACTTTAAAGATTAAAAAATTGATAGGACTAAGTTATTCATTACAATAAGTTAATAATTAAGTCATTAAAATTAATCCCATAGCTATATGTAATCCATTACATAAATATTAAACCATAATTATTCTCTGAAAACATGTCGGACCAAATCCAGTGTCTAATAATTTAGAAGGATGTTCTCTTTATTCAAAAATCAAAATAACATTAGATTCTCTCAATAACATAAAGCAGCTATTAATTTCAAATAGCATAAATTTATATACATTAATCACTATAAAACCTTAATTAAAACATGTTTGTTTATAAAATTTATTTATCTCCTTATTTATTAAATTAAATCTATGTTATCGAATATATTTAATAATTCCAGAAATGTAGTAATCTCTAGAAATGAGAACATAAAATATTAATTTAGTGGATGATTTCATGTTCACTAATATTTTCTAATAAAAAATATTTATCCTTATTATAACCATAATAGAAAAATATTAAGGGTTATCTTCTCTCAATGATGTGTTTTCCAAAATGATAAACATTCTACTGAGTCAATTTTCTTTGTTATCAGTTCCATTTAGCATATTATTTCAAATAATAAATGAAATACTACAATAATATTGTTCTTATATGTTTAATTATTCTTAAAAACATAATATCATTCATATAATACTTATTCAATATAATATTTTACTCCAAATACAAAGGTACATTATTTTATTTCATATATAGTAACAACATAAGATTACACTTGATCCTTATCTTCCTCTAAATAATAATATTTTTATTCATGGGGAATTTATCTTCTTAGTGCCCCATACGATTATAGTTGAAACACCGAACTATAAATATTTCTTTTATACCCTTGAATTCATTCTCTAGATACATTTCCCTATAGGTATGAAGAAAAATCGCATTCCCTTCACGCAATAACTAGTGTATTTATTTAAAAAATTACCACATGAGGGAAAATAATTCTTTATATTCATCCCCATATTTACTTTTTTCTCTTCCATAATCTTCATCTGTTACATTACTTTACACCTATAAATCATGGATTATTCATTATTTTTCTTGATAGTACATTATACTATATCCTCATATTACAAAAAAAAAGAGTTTGGGAGATTAATTCCCTTTGATGTATTGGATTTATCCCATTAACAAAATAGTCCATTATAATTTTTTAATTATGTAGGTAGTCTATAGAATCCTTTTCTAACCTCATAAATTTATCTCCATACATAGAAAAATAATTATTCTTTTCATATCAGACCTATGAATTGGTTGTCCATATCTTTTCATTGTTTAGATAGAAAATATTTTTCAAAGAAAAATTCCATAAAAAGAGTCCATTATATGAATTATATTTCCTCCTCATCATTAGTATTTTTAATCAATGAACACAATTGATTTTATCTATAGAGAGATGATAAAATTCTTTGTGAACCTTCTCCCTTTCATTACTTCCCATAATGAGAAATATATTCTATAGGGATCTTTTCTGTTATCATCTACAAATGTATTTTTATTCCCATTAAATGATGGGGGATTTTGATTCATCAAGTAGTCTAATATTGTTATACCACATTGTATATTAGTAGGATGCAATATAAGTGAATGGATATTATAATCTGACTCAACTATCCCAATGTAGTTATAATATGATCAGTACTACTGTTATCTCTAACACATGTTTTATTATCTTTCCTTTGAGCTAAATTCTTATATAGATTACACACATTGGTGTAATTTCCATTTGTTTCACTAGGTTTTATTTATAACTAATTTAATATACTATCTTAGATCATATCATTATGAATCATAATGTATAACTTCGAAACTTGTGGAATAATTTAAATAAATTGAAAAAATTATGTATAGCTAATATCATAATCATAAAAATGGAACCACTCGAAATATTATATTGTCATATAAATATATTCAAATATTTCATAATGGTTTATAAAAAAATTTAAATAAACCCAAAAATGTCCCCTGAGAGTGTCAAAATAAGGGTGAACCAATGCTTGTTTGTATTCAGCAAGTTATAATCAATTCAAATCCCATTATTCCCTTTCATGACCCAAACCAAGACAGGGCCCAAGACACAACAACCCTAATCCCACCTACATTGGTCAGGGGTGGCAACAAGAACCAAAGGTATAACTAAACTTAGGGTGGAATTTTCCTACATTCCTATAAAAATTCACCCAAAAACACCTCAATTCAATAGTGTAGAGATATAAAATGATGTAAAGATAAATGCATGACCAAAACTACCCCAAACCAAAGAAAACCCAAAGTAGTGAATGTGTTAAAGGGAAAAACAATTCCCTCAAAAAGAAAACTAGAAAATTTTCTATGTTGTTAGGAAGGATGGGTTTGTTGTCAAAAGAAACTACTAGAAATCGCCTCATTCCATCTTCAGTAAAAACCTTAATTGACCTAGCTTACTTAGCTCTGGAAACCTCAGGTCCTTCATAGAATCCATTAAAATTCCTATAGTCTACAAAGGACACAACACGTATGGGAAAGTCCCTTTTAGGGGCGGGTATATGAATACTTAGTAGGAAAACTAAAAACCTACAATATAAAGGGAGAAACTAAAAAGGAATATTTCCACTCAACCTAGCCAAAGTGAACTCCATCAAGAGAGAAAATCCATTTCAAATCATACATGGTTTTACAAGACTATTCAGGTAAGTCAATAGAAACCCAACACAAATTTAATGAAGACTCTATCCTACTAGTCAACCCAGAAAGAAGTAACTTTGTCCAAGAACATATGGATCAATATGGTGAGTAGATGCAATACATGTTGATTATTTTACACCATTAGAAGAAGAGTAATCTCATCCAAACATGAGAAGCTAACCCCTAAAAGCTCATATAATACCCCACATTTTGTTAAATCACATGGAAATAGAGTGACAAAAAGTATTGTGTGTGCGTGGAAGAATTATTTATGCTCAGCCAACAGTAGGTGTCAACCTAGAAACTGAAAATTCCACAAGGGCTCCCATAAGTCACCCAAATATACTCATATAAAATCCCATTTATGATTAGGTTATTACATTATATAGTGCAACAAGATTCTACTCGAAACTATAAAACTAAATAAAAAATAAGAGAAAACACTCCATGAGCTCATCCATCCCAGATGGTACCCTTCCAAGAGATATGCTCTATTGAGAACAACCCACTATGTCCATTTGTAGTGCCCACCACAAGAGGTCCTCCTATTTCTAACCTGCGCCATGGCCAAGACCAAATAACCCCTTGTGGATATGCCTGATACTCACTACTACACATAGTTGAGGGAGAAATATTCCAGACTATACGACGCATGAATTTTTTCTAATGAGAGATAATGGAGGGACCTACAGCCCACCACTTCCCTAAAGTCTAGGGAGTACTCGCTCTTAACCAACCTGTGAAACCACTGTCACCCATATTTGGAGTGAACCACACATTATTCCATCGAGGTAGTGCTGACCCTAGACCTGAAATTTCACATATTTAGTGGAGGGGTCTTCACCTCTTAACTATACTCAACTGATGAGGGAGAACTAAATCAAATGGAGGACCTTCTCCCTGCTTATACTCAGAGAGCGGGAGTTCTACATTGTAGATGAGGATCAGTGCCCTAAAACGTAATGGGATTACCACTTAGTGGTCAGAGGATCTACACCCTGTCATGACAAGGTGGTACTAATCTACAAGCTCATTTAGAATTAGGGACCCACACCCTAATATGATGTGGGAGTACTGGCTCCATGTAAGATGAATCACACCCTTATCCGACAAGGGAGTATAAAAACTACTGAAAACATGTATGGAGGAAAAGAACATTGGAATGATAGGGGAGTTCTGACTCCAATGATGAAGGATCCAAACCTTAACAGAATAGGGAGTACCCACTCTATCTATACATCATGTCTTGAGGACTTGTTTTATAGCATGGTAGGGGAGTACCGACTCCATAGATAGATGACCCACACCCATGTCCAACAGCGGATTACCGACTCTATCTAGACAATGATTGTGGAGGTCCTACTCCATGGCACCATATGGGAGATCTAACTCCAACAACTCAAATGATTTTAGGGGACCCACACTATAATCCAATATGGTAGTACCAGTTCCAACATCTCTCTCATAAAAACAAACTGATGTTTAACCTTGGTAGAGTACTGTTGTAAATGTGTCTTATTATAAACGCACATCCTTGTATCTCGTGGGGTGAAACTGACGACACCATCTTGTTCTATGTGAATAACAACTCAGGTTATGATGATCAGTGTAACGCCCCGACCCTAGTTACCCAGAGTCGGTGCATTATTACGTAACATTGGCATAATCACAAAAGATCAAGTCTCGAAAGATTGATTAGTTTAGTAGCCTTGGAAACCCTAGATACATTCCTAAATGTTACATTACATCATAAAGTGAAAAAAACAAAAATTACAAGGTCTCCATAGTCCACACTCATATCCCCTTTAGACTATCCCTGTAGGTTATTCATAAAATATTTCTTCACATCCTGGGAAAAATAACACATAGAATGGGGTGAGCTTAGATGCTCAATAAGGATAACAATATAGCAGAAACTTTCATAAATAAACATAAACATTTAAGGAAATGTATAACTAAAACAAAAGCCTTTTAAACATGAACTTCAGCATAATATGGGAAAAAATAAAATGAAATAATGCCATTTACTTATTCACATGGATATTCAACTAGTCGAATAATCACATGAAATATTAATAACCACTTTCATAATGATGGAATTCATAATTACAGACTATCATAACCACGTAGCCAAGCCCTCATTCCAAGACTACAAATAAGATTTTGTCAAGGCCTCGTGCCAAGACACTAGTTTGTCTCTGAGACCTATAGATGCAATGAGGAGCAATAGCGGGATCCACCCATCACTTAATAAGTCCAATTCATTCCTCATATGAATAGGTTTAAACATATCATAAACCATTACATAATCGTATCACATAAAACATGCATAAAATAAACAAAAAATTTCCACATTTCAATAACAAGATATCAATACAACACATTGATATAATAAAACCATTTTCAATACAAAAAAGAAAATTAAAACATGGTATTTATTTTTCATTTAAAAATAGTTATAGCTTGTAGAGGAAGCCGAAACTCAAATAATTGTCACGGCGGCGGAGAAGTCGTTTTCGCCGCATAAGTAAGACAAAAAATTCCTTTTGTCGTTTAGAAAAAACACTTCATATAAAAAGATTCCTTTTGAATAAAAGTAAAAGTCAAAGGGGTTTATACACTGTATAGAGGAAATTTGTGTATAAAACAAAATATTCCTCAATGAAAGGAGATTGAGACGATGTCCCTTACCTCGTGTCTGACTTGACTCGATCATTCTTTAACCTCTTGAATAATAAACTAGACTTAATTTATACTTTATTAAAAACATTTTTATAATTCATTATTCCTTTTATATAACTTTTTACCTTGTAATTAACATTATGTAATTATTTAATTTATTAACGGTCGTTTTTTCGATCATTGGTACTTGAGTCAAAAATAAACTTCTTATAATTACAAGTTGTTCATGTGGTAAAATATCCATTATATATAGAATTATATTCATGATTTAGATGTCATATATATCATATATTTCAAGTATATACATTCATTTATAATATTACATAACATTTAGAGGTTAGAAATGAAATGCACCATTCATGGAGACGGCAAGCCGTACGTACGCACGAATGCTACTTTCATTTCCATTTCGTATTTAATGGAGTGAAATAGTAATGATATAAAGTTATATTATTATTCCAATATAATATCATATATAATATCATTTACTCCATCCTTTATACATCCCACATATGGTATTAACCATTCAAATCACTTTGATGGGGCGGTAGTCTGCACTTCCTAAAATGAAATTATCGAGTTTACCCATATTGGAAATCATAAAGGTATGCCATAAATGAAAAATACAAAAGCATAATTAAAACATAAACATAATATATATCATATATATATACATTGACTTCTCAATGGCCACCATTAGAGGTGTTAAAATAAGATTGAATAATCATCATTTCATGAGGCAGTAATTCGCCATCCATAGAAACAGTATGTTCTTTAACCATTAGACGAAGGTGTGTGTAAGTTTAAATATAATACTTATCATAAAAACATCCTATTATATTTAATATACTATTTTTGTTACAAAATAAATTAATAAAAATAGTTTAAGTGGTTGGAGAAGAAAAATAAAACAAAAGAACATAATAGAAGACATTACCTTATATTCGGGTAGCTCTTTTTGATTTGAGCCAAAGGATTCCATGGAAAGTCTTCTGCCCAAAGTGAGGCTTCTAAGAGTAATATAGGGAATCTAAGAGAGTATTTGGGTAGAGGTTGGCCGAGAAAAATGGCTTTAATGGTGTGAATAAGGTGGTAGAGGTGGGGGCCTTTTATAAGAGGAGAAGAGGGGAACTCATGGAATGTCATGAAATGTTACATTATTATGAAGTGTTTTTCAGATTTCAAAGGTTCGAAAATTATATATTTCGAGGATAAGGTGATAAAGGTTATAAATCCACCCATAAAATAGGTTTTTGACAAGTGTAAGTCTTAGATTTTACATTATATTTTCATTTTATTTAAATCGTTAATTAATGAGGTAATCGGGGCATCATCATGGTGTCATACAAAATTTAAATTATTTAATGTCTAAAATTTATAAAAAAATATCATGATGTAGGAAATATTTTTATATTTACAATGACTATTAATAGTCAAAAATATGGCTTGTATATGCCCACGTAAAAATTGTTTTTGTAAAACAATACATGTTTGTGACACTTTTATTTTTACTTTAAATAAACAATTATTGATGCCATTTTCTTACCCAAGTGGCTCTATTGGGCCCCCAAGTTGACCCATGGATTTTATTGGTAGGCAATGACTCATCCAATAAGTGTAGGACAAGTGTAAATGTAATTTCATATTATTATATCATTATATTTACCTTTAATTACACCAATTACCTTTAATCGTGATTAATAAAACTTAAAAGTTACTATTCCCCAAAAAATTATATTAATCCCATTGAACCAAATTTTACTTCCTAATTACAACCATGTATGTCAGATTTTTGAAATTAAATTCACAAAAGTTGTAAAATTTCATTTAAACGAAAAATCATTTTTTTAACTACCACTCAGTGGTTTCACTATTCATAAAAAATCGATGTTTTTCAGAAAAATACCAAAAACTAACTCTATGCTATATTTGAAATTCCAAATTCCTAGATGATTTCCATTTTACCAAATTCAAAAATAAAAGTTTCATTAATTATTTTTATATTTAATACTCGCTGTCAAAACAAATAACGTGTTTTTAAGAAACCATATCTATCAAAAGATTGACACTCGTTTATGTCCAATTTCAAAGTGAAATTAATTCTAATGACCACCATTGGATAAAAGGGTAAAACTATATTATAATTATACTTTAAAACCACTCAATAGTATAATTTATCACTATAAATTATTTTGAATAAAAATGTTGTTTTTATGTATTTTTCACTATTCATCGAAAATTGGATGTTCTCAGCAAAATACCAAAAATTCAACATAGGCTAATTTAGATATTATGAATCCAAAAATGAAGTCCATTTTGAAATATAAAATTTATATAATTTCAAAAAGTGGGTATTACTATTCATAATAGCTACTTTTATTGGTTGTGGAGTGTTAGAATCTCGAACTTCGGTACAATGCAAACTATTGCATTATTGAAAGAGAAGCGTACCGTGGAAGCTTGGGGTGTTACATTCTACCATCCTTCAATAAACTGCGTCCTCACAATTTTAAATTGTTCTTTAAAAATAAATGGTTGAAAGTAGAAAATACCTCTGTGGAAAACCCAAATCAAAGACAAGGTTAATAAAATTTAGCCTTAATATGAGGGAAAGGGAAATGAAAATGTCACCACCAAATTATGTTATCGATTAGGGGAACATTGGTGGAAATTATAGACATATAATTGGAGGGAAAACTTAAATATTTGTAGGGAGTGATTGAGGTCATCAATCACAAACAAGTGAAAATTTGGGGGCCTCAAAGCCTTCAATCTATAGTGATTTAAATTATCATCAGTTCAACAAAACATAAGGTATTAGGATAACACTTTTTTTTAATATCCTTTTCCTAATGTTTAAGAATTAATTTATTCATATAATAAGAGAGAGGTATATATATATACTTGACAAGTAGAGTTTAAACCATCAACTAATTTCTACCATAAACTCATCTTTCCCTAAAAAAGATAATAGAACTCAAAAATATTATATTTATCCTAATTATACAAGGTTCCAAATATTATCAAATACCATTTAGATTAGGAAAAATATTTTGTAATAACCAGGGACTTCCTGTAGGCTAGTGGTAGGTAATAAAGGCATGTCGCACTATGGTTGTGGGTTCAATTCCAGTAGCTTTGTCTAACGCGACGAGTTATCCCCCAACCTGTAGGTTGTCCTTTTCATAAAACTATAGTATTATAATATTACAAAAAATAATCTTCAGAATTGTTTTAACCATAAACAATACTATCCCAAGTTCAACATAATCCATTTCAACCTTTATAGTGATCCAAAATACCTCTGTCCAGACTTTCTTTAAAGGGTCTCTAAATTCCAAAATCAATTGTAACATGGGATTCCCCAAACAAAGTTGATTTTCTCTTATTATCAAACACTAAAAATATGATTACCTTAATCATATTAAAACCTTAATGAAAACAACAAGTACTTCTGTACAATCCATATATATATCACATTATTCTTATATCCATAATATTGTTCTTGAGACAAAAAACACTAATACATTAATTATTCCACTTCAGCTGTAGTAACAACATAAGATTGTCCATGACCCCTTGGCCTTTTCTGAGGTAATTTTCCCTGATGCGTAGGACATTCATTTGCATAATGCCCCATTTCCCTACAATTGTAGCATTCAACATTGATAGCATCATTCTTTCCCTTGAAATCACGAGCATGGTGACCTTTTTCTCCACATTTATAACAAACTCCCATTCCTTTTAGGCACGTACTGGGGTGATTCTTTACACAATTATCACATAATGGAAAATCCTTCTTTCCCATTTTCCCTTTATCTGTCTCTTGTTCCACCGTTCTATTCTTCTCTTGCTTTACTTTATTGTCATAAGATTTCTGAGAATTCCTTTTCTGTCTTGATATCACATGAGACTATATCTTCATACAATGAGAAAGATTGTGAGACTAAGGCTCGACGGAGAAACGGTTTTAACCCATAAAATAAACGATCAATCTTACTTCTTGGGTTACGTATATAATCTACTACATGCATCGCTAAACTTGTAAAGTTAGCCTCATACTTTGTGACATTCTAATCCTCCTTTTGTCTCAGACTCAGAAATTTCCTTCCTATATCTACTTGATGGTCACGCGGAAAGTATTTTTCTAAGAAAATCTCTTTGAACTCCCGACATTCCATATTTGATACTTCATCATCTTCCTTTGTGTTTTGAATCAATGACCACCATTGATCAGCATCTTCAGTGAGGCGGTAAACTTCCATGATAACCTTTTCCCTTTCACTACTCCCCAAGGAATGGAATATTTTCTCTAAGGAATTTATCCATTGCTTAGCTAATAAGGGATTTGTACTCCCATTAAATTATGGTGGTTGTTTCATCATGAAGGGATCTAACATTGATCCTCCACGTTGCAGATTAGGGTGCTCCATATGAGTAAGGTTATTATTCATAACCTGAGTGAGTTGTCCTAGTATAGTGATAATAATATCAGCACCAGTTTTATCACCAGCACCATTATAATTATCTTGATTAGGAGGGAAATCCCTACATGGAGTGCATTCATTGATACAGTTTCCATTCCTTCCACTAGGCACCATTTCTAAACAATGGCATAAACTAGATCCGTTTATGAATCAAAATACATAATTCCACACTTGTAAAACACATAACATAAATTGAATAGTTTATGGATATAATCCATAATCATAATAATGTTTTATTTTTTGACGTATATAATAATAAACCCTTCGTAATGGTTTGTAAAGAAAATGAGAATTATCCTAAGCATATCCCCCGAGAGTGTTGTAACCAAGAGTGTAGCAAGGCCAATTTTCGTGCACCAGTTCCCGTTCGAGTCTAGCTCAAAGTGGTGTTTTTGGGTCTTACCCATAGGTACATTTGTGCCAGATCCGCCTCTAACTACTCGTATCCAGACAGGGATGTATTTCTCGGAAAACTTTCAAAATCTCTATAATACCAAAATTCTATGAAGTTATTCTATACTAATCCTCAAAGTCTATCTTAGGGCTATGTGCTCTAATCAGAGTTTATCTAAATCTAGCTTCTAAGGTTAGTACTAAACTGCCTCTGATACCATCTGTAATTCCCCGACCCCAGTTACCCAGAGTCGGTGCATTATTACGTAACATTGGCATGATAAAAAAAGATCATGTCTCAAAATACAAATTAGTTTAGTAGCCATGGAAACACTAGATACATTCATAAATGTTACATTATATCATAATGTGAAAAACTACAATAACATGGTCTCCATAGTACACACTCATGTCCCCTTCAGACTATCCTTGTAGGTCATTCATAAAATATTTTTTTCACATCCTGGGAAAAATAAAACATAGAAAGGGCTGAGCTTTGATGCTCAGTAAGGAAAACAATATAGAAGAAACTTTCATAAATAAACATAAACATTTAAGGTAATGTATAACTAAATAAAATGCCTTTTAAACTTGAACATCAGAATAATATGGAAAAATTTAAATTAAATAATTCCATTTACTTATTCACATGGATATTCTACTAGTCGAATAATCACATGAAATATCAATAACCACTTTCATAATGATGGAATGCATAATTCCAGAATATCATAACCAAGGCATCGTTCCAATACTACAAATAAGATTTTGTCAAGGCCTTCTTCTAAGACACTAGTTTGTCTCATGAGACCTACCAATGCATCGAGGAGCTATAGTGCGCTCCACCTATCACTTATTAAGTCCAGTGCATTCCTCATATGAACAGGTTTAAACATTTCATAAACCATTACATAATCGTATAACATAAAACATGCATAATGGAAAAATAACATTTCCATATTTCAATCACAAGATATCAATACAACACATTGATATAACAAAATCATTTTCAATACCAAAATAAAAGAAAAGTAAAACTTATTATTTATTTTTCATTTAAAAAAAGTTATGGCTTGTAGAGGAAGCCGAAACTCAAATAATGGTCACAACGGCAGAGAAGTCATTGTCGCTGCATATGTAAGACATACCATTCCTTTTATCATTTAGTAAAAATGCTTCGTATAAAAAGATTCATTTTTAATAAAATTAAAAGTCAAATGGTTTTATAAACCGTATAAAGGAAAGTTGTGTGTAAAAAAAAATATGACTCAATGAAAGGAGTTTGAGACGAAGTCCCTTACCTCGCGTCCAGCTTGACTCGATCATTCTTTAACCTCCTGAATAATAAACTAGAGTTAATTTATACTTTCTTAAGAACCTTTTTCAAGTTCATTATTCCTTTTATATCACTTATTACCATGTTATGAACATTATGTAATTATTTTAGTTAATAAAAGTTGTTTTGTCGATCATTGGTACATGAGTCAAAAATAAACATTTTATAATTACAAGTTGTTCATGTGGTAAAATATCCATTATATCCAGAATTATATTCATGATATAGATATCATATATATCATATATATCCAGTATATATATTAATTTATAATATAACATAACAGTTAGAGGTAAGAAATGAAATGCACCGTTCATGGAGATGGTAATCCGTATGTACGCATGAACGCTACTTTCATTTCTATTTCACATTTAATGGAGTGAAATTGTAATGATATAAAGGTATATTATAATTCCAATATAACATCATATATAATATCATTTACTCCATCCTTTATACTTCCCACATATGGCTTTAAATATTCAAATCACTTTGAGGGGGCGGTAGTTCGCACTTCCTAAAATGAAATTACCGTGTTTAACCATAATTGAAATCATAAAGGTATGCAATAAATTTAAAATACAGAAGCATAATTAAAACATAAACATAATATATATCATATATAAATACAGTGATATCTTAATGGCCACCATGAGAGGTGTTAAATGATGATTGAAAAATCATCGTTTCATGAGGCAGTAATTCGCCACCCACAGAAACAATATGTTTTTAACCATTAGACGAAGGTGTGTGTAAGTGTAAATCAAATTTTTTCATAACAACATCCTAGTATATTTAATATACTGGTGTTGTTACAAAATAAATGAATAAAATGAGTTTAAGGGGTTGGAGAAGGAAAATAAAACAAACGACCATAAGAGAAGACATTACCTTAAAATCGGGTATCTCTTTTTGATTTGAGACAAAGGCTTCCTTGGGAAGACTTCTGCCCAATGTGAGGCTTCTAGGAGTAATAGAGGGAAGTTGAGAGAGTATTTGGGCATAGTTTGGCCAAGACAAATGGCTTTGACGGTGTGAATAAGGTGGTAGAGGTGGGGGCCTTTTATAAGAGGAGAGGAGGGGCACTCTTGGAAAGTCATGAAATGTTACATTATTATGAAGTGCTTTTTGGATTTCAAAGGTCCCAAAATTATATATTTCAAAGATAAGGTGATAAGGGTTCTAAATCCACCCATCCAATATGTTCTTTACAAGTGTAAGTCTTATATATTACATTATCGTTTCATTTAATTTAAATCGTTAATTAATGAGATAATCGTTGCATCATCATGGTGTCATAAAAAATTTAAATTATTTAATATCTAAAAATTATAAAACAAATATCAGGATGTAGGAAATATTTTTATCTTTACAATTACTATTTATAGTCAAAAATATGACTTGTATAACCCCATGTAAAAATTGTTTTAGTAAAAAAATACATGTTTCTGACACTTTTATTTTTACTTTAAATAAAAAGTTATTAATGTCATTTTTTTACCCAAGAGGCTCCATGGGGCCCCCAAGTTGACCCATGGATTGTCTTGGTCGTCCATGAATCATCCAATAGGTGTAGTAAAAGGTTAAAGGTAATTTCATATTATTATATCATTATATTTACCTTAAATTACCCTAATTACCTTTAATCGTGATTAATAAAACTTAAAAGTTACTATTCAACATAAATTATTTTAATCCCATTGAACCAAATTTTACTTCTTAATTACAACCATGTATGTCATATTTTTTAAATTAAATTAACAGAAGTGGTAAAATTTCATTTAAACGAAAAATCAGTTTTTTAACTATTACTGAGTGGTTTCACTATTCATAAAAAATCGATGTTTTTCAGAAAAATACCAAAAATTCACTCTAAGATATATTTGATATTCCAAATTCAAAGATTATGTACATTTTACCAAATTCAAAAATAAACGTTTCATTAATTATTTTTATATTTAATTCCCGTTGTCAAAACAAATAACCTGTTTTTAAGAAACAATATCTATCAAAAGATTGACACTAGTTTTTGTCCAATTTCAAAGTGAAATTAATTATAATGACCACCATTGGATAAAATAGTAAATGTATATTCTAATTATACTTTAAAACCCCTCAATAGTATAATTTATCACTATAAATTATTTTGAGTAACAATGTTGTTTTTAAGTATTTTTCACTATTCATCAAAAATTGGATGTTCTCATAAAAATACCAGAAATTCAACATAGGGTAATTTCGATATTCTGAATCCAAAAATGAAGTCCATTTTGAAATATAAAATTTATATAATTTCAAAAAGTGGGTATTACTATTCATAACAGCTACTTTGATTGGTCGCGCTGTGTTAGAATCTCGAACATGCGTACAATGCAAGCTATTGCATTGTTGAAAGAGAAGCATACCGTGGAAGCTTGGGGTGTTACAATCAGAAATTTGAATACAGTTCCTATAGAAGGATATATTGAAGGTGGAATATATCAAGAAGATCTTCAAGGACTATACGACGTGCACTGTGGTTCACAAGGCATATGAGTCCACCTGAGCACCTAGCCTTGTTTTTCATCTACAAATTTATCCAACCATTTTAGGGATAATTGGAATGTAAAATCAATACACTCTAGGTCACACTTCACTTGAAAACTGATTTCCTTTCTCATTCACATGGTTCGTCTCGTCATGTCCCTTAAATGTCATGCATACCATGCTACATAGAACGTTCTAGCTATATGGCCACCTATTCTTGTGGTTTTCCCATTCCCAGGTACCATATCTCATTTCCATGAACTTTGGTTGTTTGTTTGTACATGACCATGTGTTTTTACATTCCTATCCCCAAACATGTCATAGGGTCCCATAGTTTGGGTCTCTACATGGAATGTAACCCTATTAGATGACATGTAATTCTGAAATTTCATCATCCCCAAATTGTAAGGTCTACATGACATGTACAACTGAAATAAATGTTGTGTAGAAGGCAATTCCTATTGTGAATCACATATAATTTGTTTTGATTCTCCCATGTTTTCCCCTAAACCTATAGTCCTACCATAAAATGATCGTTAGAAATTTTATTTTGGATTTTAAACAATAAAAAATGTATAAAGAAGGGCGATCGGGACCAAACAACAAATCCACATACCTTAAGGGAACACTGATGATTTAGGTGTAAAATAATGATCATATCTTGCTACTCCACGATCTGAGGATGATATGTATCTGAAACTAAGATTGATAGCAGCTCGATGCATTGATTCCAGCTTGATTTCATCGTCACTAAATGGAGGATAGAAGAGGTGTGGCTCTCCATGTTTTTTATTCACAAAATGAGAGGGCGAGGGAACGATATTTTATTTATTTAATTTATTAAATTATAATTTAATTAATTAATCCATCACTTAGCACCCTATAAACTCATCTTCATTAGAAACTCCCAGCATGGACAACTTTATGTCATGCATAGGGTAATTTTTTTTCTAAACTCAACTGTTGTTCCATAAATTAGATCTAAGACTGTATTCATGAGTTATACATGTTTTAAGTGAAACTAAATGCATGTGAATAATATATTTAATATTTTTTTAGATCACTTCAATGGGGATGTCTGGGATATGTATTCTCACACTCATTCAATACATAACTTTGAAAATATTACAAAGTAATACATGTCAAAAAACATAGACTCTACATGACAAAACCCTTAAAATATTTTCATCCCTAGTAATAAAAAGGTTATGAATTAGGAAAATAAACTAATCCTTACACTTGAACTCCCTTTCTAGTGATCACCTTAAGGGTTCCTCTGAATCTCCACAAAACACTCTCATGGAAAACACCAAGGCCAAACCACTGTTACATCCATCTCCAACTAGGTCACGATCATGAAACAAGTGGTCACATGTTTGCTCAACTGAGATAGGTAGAGATGTACCATGAACTAAGATCAATCTGAAGTCATAGGATCTGGGAGTACACCATCTCACTTTCCTAATATAGATAAGAATGAAACCCCACAGTTCCCATACACCCCCATATGGACTATTAAGACAACATCCTGAATCATATTTCATTGAAGGTTGACACTGATATATGAGTTTAACAATGAAAAATAAATGATGGTAGAATCATCCAACATTGAGAAGGTAGATATAAAAATCATGTGACATACCTTGTACATAATTGCGTATATTGGAAGGTGAGTAACTCAAACCACAAACACAACCACACCCACTATTGGCATCCTAGCTAAGTATGAATGGTATACAACCAACGAATACTAAAGAAATCTTATAGGGTATAACTCTACCAGTAAAGAATGATTCTAAAAAATTCTATCAACTACTAAACCTATCCCTAAACACACAAGTCCAAGTTACTCATTCTCCTTACCAAGATACTATCCACTTTGGGCAGCATTGACTCACATGAATGTTTTTGGTCGAGTTACAAAAATGAATCTCAGTGGGGAACGTGTTCCTTTTACTCACGAGAAAAAATTTACATCAAACCATTCCATGTCCTCCTTAATTTATTTTTATATAAATATGACTCTATGAACATAACGGTACTCATGAATAAAAAGTGGGCTGCCCAAAAACTCAACTGGGTCTCACCAGGCCCTCTATCGTAAACAACCAACACGATACCCATCCCCAAACCCACATGTCAGAGGGTATAATACACCACACTTTGATAAAATTCTCTTTGGGAGAAACTAACTCAAAATCCTGGTTTCTCTCGAATCACTAAAAATTAAACTTGGTGGGGGAAGTAATCCTCTACCTTATGAATTTGAAGCAATGTCAAACAAAAAAACATAAGGTTATACTGATCCCCACATCACACTAGTTTATACCTCGACCAAGAATAGAGAATAAGATAGTACCTCAAAATAGTTTATAACAAATAAAACTATAAAAAGTAGAAATGTCACAGAGTGTACATCCATTAAACATTGCATATTTTTTTTCAAAGGCCTCTATGGAATGTACCTATCATCGCCCGCATCCCCCATCTACCCAAGAAAGTGGTGGAATACCTTGGTCTGGTGGTGGGAACACCACCATCTCTCTACCACCTCTTTCTTCAATACTATAATATCCACATGTTCTACGATCCTTCAAAGCGCCCTTCTCCAAACGCTATCTTGGCCCAGGCGGTTCGACGATGAGTTCCCTTTCAATAGCACAACAAGTCATAAAATCTCTTCAAAACTATCCACGACCATCGAATGAGTAATAATGTCTCTCATGTGGATAACTTGATCCTCAGTCTTGGTACTTCACTATAGGACCTCATGCCTATGTTTAGGCATGTGTATGCCTTTGAAACTGTGAGCATGTCATATGTCCTCTACCCACTGCTGCAGACACCTCAACCTTGTGACCACTACTGTGGAAAAATACACTTTTCCCACATATAAGAAGCTCTTTATAAACATAGATCACTCAAGTACCTTTACATAAGAGGAAAAGAACAAGGAGATGTCACTTACTCTAATGTCTATATGGAGTCCCTTATCAAATGTTGTAGCTCTAAAATATTCTTCTCGAACAATATCTAGGGAGTAACACAACATGTCTATAAACCTCACAAAGTAATCCTCCACAGCCATTTACCCTACCATTGTTGTAGAAGCTATTGTACATGCACTGATCTCAACATGGATGGGTAAAAATATTCCCTGAGGAGTTTCTCAAACTCTACCAATGTTAGTGTCACCTTGATGTGGGACAACAACACAAACCTCCACCATCGCCCGACCGAACTATTTATAAAGATACCTTCTAGGACTACTATCAGAATGGGAGGTATCCTTACTAGTTATAAAACATGTGTGACCACTTTGATCCTGTCATCAACTCCATGGGAATTTGTAGCACCGTATTACATCAGAAGTCACTACCTCTTGAACTTATGAAATTCACTCACCCTTTTCACATCCCCATCCTAATTGGATGCCCTACAAATGGATTATTTTCCAACCTTAACAGTAGAGTAACTTCATCCGACCATGAGAATATAAACATGAAAATCATGTGGCATACATCATGATTATTTTCCTCCATGTATGTAGAGTAATCAAAATTACTAAGTGTGAACAAAATAATTCTGTATGGTTAGCCCATAAGAGCTGTCAACCGAGAACATGACAATGATGTAAGGGATACCAAAAATCACCCATATATACTCATCTCAGACTCCAAGTCTCATGAGGTTTAAAACCCATAGACAACAGATGATTCTCATCATATCTCTTGATGTAAAATACTTGGAGAACACACTCCACATACTTAGCTATCCCAGAAGGTACATGTCAGAGAGATACACTCAATCAGAAACAACTAAAAACGTCTAGTAATAGTGGCTAGAACGAGAGGTCATTAACTCTAAAAAATTCATCATAAGAAAGGATAATGAAACCCATGTGAGGAGTACCACTCCTCACTGATACACATAGTTTAGGGATCACCTCTCTAGACTATGCATCACACACATCCTTTCAAATGGGTGATAATGGATAGATCTTCACCTCACCACTTCCCAATCATCGATGGAGTACTAGATCTTATCAAAATCCGGAAACATCCGTCTCTCTTGTATGTTGTTTCTCACACCTCATTCTATAGAGGGATTTCTAAATACTAAACCTGAATTTCTCTTATCTAATGGAGGGTCATGCACCTCATAATTTTACTCAATAGATGGGGGATCAGTATCCCCAATGGAGGACCTTCTCTTCACTTCTATTCAAAGGGGGGGGGGTACTACTTCTTATGAGAGGACATGTATCCTAGTACGATGGGTGAGTACCAATTATAGGTTAGAGGAATCATACCCTATTATGATAGGGTAGTACCACTCTACCATCTATTTTACTATGGGGGACCCATGCCCTGATACAATAGGGTAGTAACGACCCTATGCTAGAAGAACTGCACCCTGGTCCAATAGGGGAGAAACAACTCAACTAGAAAAATATGTATAGAGGACACTCACCCTGGAAACACTTTGGAGGTACAACTCCATGGATAGAGGACCTACACCCAATTACAAAAAGGTAGTACCCCCTTTATTGATACATCATATCAGGAGGACCCACGCCCTACCACAATAGGAGAGGACTGACTCCATGGATAGAGGACTCATACTCTAATCCAATAGTGGAGTACCTAATATATCTATCCAACAGGTGTATAGGGACCATGAACTAGAATAGAAGTAAATGGATAACTCCATATAATCAAATGCTATAGGGAACCTACACCCTAATTAAATATGGGAGTCCAAATCCCAACACCTCTCTTATAAAACAACACGGATCTCCAACTTCGATTTGGTACTACTACAAAATATCATTGCTCAAAACATTCCACATTTTATCTCGCATGAAAAAATGGAGGCCAACATTGTGTTCTACGTGGAAGACCTATAAAGATAAGATTCATGTAATCTTGATTCCAATTCCTATAATATTTGATACAGAAGGAGGAAAAACTCAAGAAGATCCACAAGGGGTACACATCATGTACCAGGGTCCACACAACATGTGAGCTAGCTGAAGAAAATAGAAATATACCTTGTCAACAAAGTTTTCCATCTTCTTTAGGGGTATATGGAATGTAGATTCAGTGTTGTGTACTACTTCCCCAATCCTCTGTACATGTTTTTATATCACATGGCTCAACCAACCATATCCCTTAAATATCATGAATCCCAGGTGATATGGTATGTTCGGGATAAATAGCCGCCTCCTAGTGTGTTTTTATCAATCCTATGTACTTGAACCTAAGTCCATGTGCCTTGGTCATGTGGTTATACATGTCCAAGTGTTTTTACATGGTTATCCCTATACATGTCCCATAGTCAGACGGTTTGGGTCCCTATAAGTCATGTAAACCTCAAAATTCATCTTACCCAAATAATAAGGGAAACAAGTCATGTCTCAGTTGACTACATGCCATGGATATGGGAATTCCAGTCACGAATCAGCTGAAAAAACGCTTGATTCACCCCACTTTTCTGTAAACCCCCAGTGGATCTCATGTAATTTTATTTGGGAACTAAATCCCTAGAACAATGCATAACGAAGGGGTATCAAGATGAAAACTCAAGAATACCTAACCTAATGGTGAAATTATAAAGATTAAAGTGTATAATGACACCCATATCATGTTTCTCTTCGATTTAATTATGATATTTGATATAAACTGAGATCTGTAGCACCTTAATGCTTTGCTTCCATCTCAATTTCATTATCTCCAAAGGGATGAGAGTAGAGGTGTGGATCTCTATTAGTTTTTTGTGCACCCAACATGGGATGGGGAGGGTATTTTATTAGGTTTAGTTAATCAATTATATTCTAATGTATTTTATTAACCCACCTCCTAACACCCTGCTCATTCACCTCTATCCAAAACTCCTAGCGCAGACAACCTTATGTAGCACCTAGGGTAAAATTCAGGTTCTAAACAAATTTTTAGTTTCATAAATATGGTATGAGACTTGGTTCCATATATATTCCTATTTTAAGTTAAACCACATGCACGTGAGAAAATATATTTAATATTTTATTTAAAATCATCACATTGAGGCTTTCTGGGACTCAAATTCCCTTACCAACTCAACACCTATCTTAGGAAATATTCAATGAAATATTCTAAATTATTATAGGTAAAAAACTGAGTCTCTACAACCATTTTATAGTAATTAACACTAATAAAACCAATTCAATATTCACATTTATTTGCAATATCTCGATAGGGATGTATTTCTTGGAAAATAAAATAATCACTTCCATTAAAAAATATTAGTATGTTATCCTATAAATAAAATTATCCTCATATTTTTTCATGAGGTTATGTTCTGTAATCTATATTTTTGTAAATTTAGTACCCTAGGTATCTAATAAACATCCTAAAATACAAACTATAAAGACTATGACCCTAGTTGGCTAGAGTCGGTGGTTACTTTGTTATAATGGTTCTATATACATGTGAGCCCATACCAAAGGACTAAATAGTTTAGTACTACTATAAAACATTATACACACATGAAACTAACATTATATTTTAAAACATAAAATAAAACATAGTATTTTCTTATATATAA
Organism: Viscum album; assembly: GCA_963277665.1. NCBI lineage: Eukaryota > Viridiplantae > Streptophyta > Magnoliopsida > Santalales > Viscaceae > Viscum > Viscum album. The sequence goes on along the minus strand of OY728139.1, from coordinate 109,913,194 downwards.
CAATTATTAATTTTATTAGATCCTTATATATCAACCATAATACACTTCCTAGAAACCTAGGGAATGGAAACATAAGAAATGGGTGATCTCTATGCTTAGTAAGGGTACGCATCTAGAATATTATATCTTGAAAAAAAAATCCATATAAAAAGGAAAAAAACAAATACATTCCATTATATGAGTAACTTTAATATAAAGAATAATATGGAATGAATAATTGATGATCAAAAAAATGACATGTTAATAATCATATGAACTTGAATCTTATGCATGGATGATCTATGTAATCAAATAATCACATATACATTAATAACTAATCTTAAAATTATTTAATGATAAATTTTGGACCTCATAACCAAAACGTCTACTCATTTTTCCATGAAATTATATGTAAATTGTTGATTTTTTGGCCAAATAATTGAATTAGTTTTTCTCATGAGATATACCAGTACATAATGGGGAAGTTTAGGCCCCCAAACATTGCATACTAGGTTTATTACATTCCTCATATGAGAGGGGAGAAACATAATCAAAGTAAACATACATATAGAAAAAAATATCACAATTTTTTTTAAAATTTTCTCAATTAATCAACATTATAAATATAAACATTCATATTTGAAAACAAAACGATGATTACAAATAAATTCCCAATCAATAAACATAATTAAAAACCTGAAATCGTACTATAAATAATGTTATCAAAATAGTAAATCCCAGTTAAACTGATCATAAAAATACAAAAAAAATTATAATGGTATCAATGAAACAAATCCCTAGTGGAGAATATGTAAAATAATGGTTTTTTCCTTTTATGAATATAAATACCATAAAAATATTATTAAAAACATTCATAAATAAAATACCCTTTTCACTTAAAATATAAAATTAAAAAAATTTAAAATTTCAAAATATTTGGAAAAAAATTATTTGAAAATAACCTTGGAATCATGTACATGATGATCAAACGAAATTATTGTTCAAGATGGGGGAAATTATTTTCATTCTGAGTGGGTTAAAATAAATATTCATATCACATTTTTTTTATAATTAAAAATGTTAATCATTTAAAAAATTATAGGAATATTCCATTTAATTTTTTTAAAAAAACTAAAAACTTTGTAAAAATGACTTTAAATAAGTTAAGGATAATAGTAAATGAATTTTTTTAAAACAGTTTTAGAAAACATAGAGGATGAAGAGAATAGATTTTCAACTCAAGAGAGAAACAATATGATATTTTATTAAAAAAATTCTCAATCATTTTATTTAACTGTGATAGGAAAATGAAATTATTACATGAAAACTTCATGAAAAACTATATGAGAATAAAATTTATGATTTTCTTGATAGATATATTGTAATATTCATCATCATAAACATATTCATAAATAATACTAATAATAGATAAACTTGTTATTGTGAAACCCTCATCAATTTGGTCACATTCGAATCATAACCCCCATGAAGGAAATAAACTCAAATTAAACATTAAATCTCACTAAGATAAATATATTCATGAAGTTACACTTCAATGTGGAATTATGTACACCATAAAAAATAAATAAGTGGTAAAATGGGATATGTTTCACAGATCTAAAAGTGAGATAAGAAATCCTTACCTTAGGACCAATTTCCTTCATATATTTTTCAATATTATTTATAATAATTATATATTATTTATAAATTTATTAAATATAAATAATAAAATATATCATAAAATATTTAATTTTCTTATAACTTTTTATAACCCATTCAACAACAATTTATTATTAAAAAAAAAACTATTCCTGGTAGTAACTACTTTGTTTTTCATGTATTTGTTGGATTGAATATTTCAGTCCTTGTACATTTATCATTGTTCCACAATCTATATAAAATTAATCATGATATAAATATTTTATAAATTCCTTATATTATTATTTATAATATTCCATTAAAGTTTAATATAGAAAAATAAGTTCCCTTATTCATGCATATAGTAGGCCGTACATACTCATAAATAATATTTTCATTTTTAATATATAGAATGAAAGAATAGAAAAAAATACATTAAAATAATAATTAATATATCATATATATCATATAGATCATATATATTAATTAAATATATCATTATTACCATCCATGTCAAAATGAAACAAAAAAATGATTCACATCACATTATTGAGATAGTACTCTGCACATACCCATGATTGACGTTATCATTTACCAACAAATAGGAAGGTAGGAAGATATATGTGTCGTTATAATTAAATGGGACTAATTATATAATTAATAATAATATATATATATATATATATTAAGTCCATTATTATACCCATACATGAGAGGGGTCAGAGAAAATGAATTACATTAGTATGTAAGGTGGTAGTCTATCATACACACGATTGATGGTTTTGCTTCCCATTTTATAGACAAGTATATTGATATTGGTAAGGATATAAAAACCAAAATCTATGTATATGGTATATACAAGTGTTATTCTATTGGAATTACTAATACTTTATAAAGATAGCAAGAAATTGAGTAAAAAATAATGATCATAGTAAAGAAAAATACATTCTCTTAGTAAAACCTCCTTTGGGTCTTTTATTGACAACCCTAGGGTTAGTAAATTGGATTGAAGTGGAGATATATACTATGTATAATTAATTAGATATTTATTTTTTTAGTGATTAGTGTGATAAATTTACTTAGTGGTGTAAATATATGAGGTCATTATGTGCCATTTAAAAATTAACGAAGAGTAGAATTTTTATAAATACCCAACACTATTCAATAAAAGAATGTCACACTCAACCCATATGCCTAAAAAAATTAAAAATAATGTATTGTAGGGAATATATTGTTGATATAAACCTCAACTAAAAAAAGGCATTTTTTAAACATTTTATTCTTTAACCTCTCATTTTAATTACATCAATAATTTTTATTATCCCCATGGTAACTAGTTTTTTATTTAATTAAATTGGTATTTTATCAGTTAAGAATAAAAATAAATGAGAAATATTCGATGATATGAACCTAATTATTATAAATATAAAATAAAAATAATCAAATTCAACTTCTATGTGTGTAGAAAAATTAATTTTTACATAGTTGCAATTAATTTACAAACCCATGTTTGAAAATTAATGACGGTAAATAAATTTTACTTCTATTACTAATCATTATGACCAACGATTAAGTTGAAGCAATTAAATATTATTAATAATTAAATTAAAAAAATCATAAATCCAATTTTTTCAAATTCAATTCATATCAATTGATGAATTTAGTTGTAAATTAATCCCACCTACTCTATGGAAAAATAGTTTTCCAAAGAAAATATATCTGAAGTAAAAATATATTATATCTAATTTTAAAATATAATTGATTCACATGATTTGAGTAAGATAAATAACAATATCATTGACATAATTTTAATTTTAATAAAATTTTAAACAAAAAAATTCTTTTTATAAGAATTAAAAATAATGAATTTTCTCAATAAAAATTAATATTTATTAATATTCATTAAAAAAATAATCATTCCAGAAAATTATCAAGTATTCACATGAAGTTAATTATGAAAATTTTAAGTAATAATTGTGGTTAATTGTTTAAAATAAATTTTCTAAAATTGTAAAAATGAATTTTAAAATAATTTGGGAAATGGAGGTGAAACCATTTTTTAGAAAAATATGGTTTTTATGTATTACATTGGATTTATTCTTAACTACTGATTATAAAAAATAATATATGAATGATAAGAAAAAATTTAACACATAATATTAAAATTTCATAAAAATAATTAATAATAGTGACTCGTTTAATTATTCAGAAAAAGACACATTCAAGGGAGAGAAAATAGTTTCTTAGAAATTAAATTCTGTTAATTTGAAATGATTCTTTCTTTTATATCTAATTGACTAGTAAAAAATTAATCTATTTTACACATTTTTTTACCATATACATTCAATAATTTATTTAGTCACATTAATAAACACCAATTTTATATCTAAGATGTAGAATTTATATTTGAATAATATATTTCATGATTTATTTATGATCGGTGTTGTGTATCATATATTCTATGAAAAGCATTTTTATTTTTTAAAAATATTAGGATTTTATAGTTTTATATCCCAATACTCTAGAAAGTTATGATTTTCCATAAGGAAACTAATTTTTACAATATATTAAAAGGTATATGGTGAAATCTCATCGTTATTTATTTGAAAATTCTCTATCCCAATCTAGGGAATCAATTATAGAGGGAAACTAGTTGAAGTAAAACTAAAATATAGTTAAATTGTGTTATGGTTACACTGAAAGAATTCACCTAATATTTGTTTTACCATTATGTGAGTATAGGAGGACATTAATGGATGCACTTTGGGTGGACCTTCTTGACATATATAGTGCAGATATCACCACCTCACAACCCCAATGAGTACTTATTATCCTTCCAAGAGGTGGATACCATATATGAGTATCTAGGGTTTATAGTTCCAAATTTAATGACACCACTATTACCAATATAAAAATAAAAATTCAAGCACATAATTCTAGAGGATAGATAAATGGTTAGATTTTAACAATGAAGGTCTTTGATCATGTCATTCATGATATGGTTTTAGGTATGGATTATGACTTCATATCTAAGGAACTCATATTACTCAACACCAACTAAAGTTTGTTTATTAATATAACTTATTTTGTAATATGTAAATTTTTATAGTACCCCAATCCCAATATATTAGGATAGATAGTTATACAAGGTATTTCCATCTATAGACTCACATTTACCTTCCTATGTGAGATTATTGTCAATAGAGATAGACTTTCCTTGGATCGTAACATGGAATAGATGAAAATTTATGAAGTTATCATTTCCATGGAATAAATATAAATAATACATTATTGGGTATATTTGTATCATTACATGGGGTTATTCCAATAATTGAATAGGTTTATATTTACCATCACTAGTGGGATGTACCCAATAATAGGAAAAATAGGACCAACCATCATGAGATTTTACCCAATTACCCAAAACATGGGAAGCCTAGCCTTTTAATTTTTAGATGTTATAGAGTAGTGATTTCTTACCATGGTGAGAGATTACATTAATGTTTTATCTGTGGATGTTCCAAGGTTACCCTCTTGATGGTAGATTAATTATTAGAATTTATTTTCACATATATACCACAATAATTTTATCCACATTGAATAAAATATCCCCAAAATATCATATGGAGATAATTGTGATGTTAGTGTTCCTTCAAAATAATTTTTTTATTTGAATTAGTTTCTCCATCTAGGAAGATATTATTTTTTTATGATAATTCAAATGGGATATTGATTCTTTATATTGAATATCACCATCCAAATCTAGTGATAGACAAAAATATATAAACTCTTCCAATGATTTATGCCTTATTTTACTAGTTTAAAGGATAAATGTGGTTATAAAAGATTTAACTTATGCTTATATTTTAGAATAATTACGATCCTATGTATCATATACTGAATATTATATTAATATTTTATGAGTTTCACTACAAATTCTTAGTAATGATGTTCAATTTCATAAAATCCCCTCTTGTGTTCATAGTACTCATAAAAAATGTTTTCTTACTTCTCCAAGAATATTTTATGGTATTTTTAATTAATTAAATCTTTAATTATTACTTTATAGAGGATTATAATGTTGGGAATTTCAATATTATCCTAGACTTGCTTCACGAGAAATGGAGTGATGGAATTATATTAATATAAAATATCTAGATTTTAGAAGGTTACTTCATGGGTATTATCATATATAGGGGGGTTCATTAATCATAAAAAATAAGAGGTTGTGATGTATTGGTATCAAACTATGACAATGTTTGGTGTTTTGAGTTTTATTTAGCTAGTGGAATATTATCCCAAATTCATGATAGAGATCTCTAGGATTTTATCAAATTTTGAAACCCTTAATTTCAAGTAGAATATTGTTTTGTAGTATAGATATTATTATAGATAATTTGAAGAGATGAAGTGGTTGTTCAACAGTGCCTTAGTATTATAGTTTCATGAAGAATAAGTTAAATATGGGGTTTCATGATATGTTTCTTGATCTAGTTTAGATGTTTTTGGATATAGATATTGGATATGTTTTCTTTTATGTCTTATCAATTTACTCCTCATGAGAAAAAATATATGAACATTAACATAGAGAATGTGATAGTACTATTTTTCATAAATATTTATAGAAATTATCTTATTAGTGAGGTTTTTAATATTATTCATAGAATATGAGCCTAAAATATATCTTCTCCCTTCGAGATATCAATGTTTGGTGGAGGTGTTTGTGGGACTTCCAACATGAATATGACATTGATATAGTCTATAATCCACTAACAGTTATTGTGTTTTATGATTCTATTGGAAGGGATTCATGATATCCTCTAATGAAAGAGGATTTTGATAAATTGTCCATTATTTATATAGTTGTGATAAAATAGGTACATTAGGTCTGTCTTCAATCGATTGTGGGGTCCTCCAAACATGTTCACCTTATTTAAGATTCCCATAATAGAGAAATTTATTGGAATATTGTTTAGGACTATTAATTTTTGGGTGACACAACTAATGGATTCTATGAATAATAAGAGAACAATATCCTATTTTGTGGTTGTATAGTGGTTTCCATGTGTTTTTTAAAAGGAGGAATTTGGGGAATTTAACACTTCCTTATGAGAAACATATCCTATTGTGGAAAAGTTGTACCCAGACCACAAGTTTCATTCACTATTTCGATAAATGAATAGGATTTTTGATAATCATGTATCATGGTGCATCACTTATAATTAGGTGGATATTTCTTAATCACTTTCCACTAGACCGAGCTACCCTATTATTCTTAAAGAGTGTATATGGGATAGAATATAAATATAATTTATAATAATAATATAATTTTCGTAGAATATTGATGACATTTTAAAGGCTGTTCACACTGGACTAGGAATGGTGTATCACCTACTTTCCTTTGATAAGTATAGTTTTATAGATATCATAATATTCCTATACACTAATGAGATCATAATATTTAGCAGATTTCCCATGATTATCCTCTCGGGTCATAGTTTATGGTTATATATCTTCTTCTATAAGAGCATGATGTGGAATTTGGGACCCATTTGTGATTGATTATAAAATTCACACCATATATAGATGTCATATCATAAAGGACAAATCAGGTTATCATGGAAATGTTTTTATCTAGCATGCTAAATTTCTAAACGAATTGGTTTGATCACCTACCATTAGTGTAGTTTTAGTGCAATAGAATATAACACTCCTCTATTGGTAAGGATGATTTTGAATACATTTCTATGAGAACATATAGTTTATCCAGTTTTAATCAATGATTTTAAATTCTACCATTATGGATCCTAAATAGGGTTTATTGAGTATGGAGACATTTTTAGTGATTCAAGAGTATAATATGATAGTCCAAAGCCATCAAAAACCTTAAAAAATAGAATAAATAATCCTTATATATTGAGGAGGGGGATTTGTGTTTCTGAAGGTCCAAAATCAATTAATTTTGAGGATATACAATTAATTAATATATATTTACCTAGGATTCATTAATACATTCAAGATTATACATAACATAGGTTGTGATACTTATATAGTGACTTCACCCCAATAGTTAAATTGGGTGAAAAACATTTTACACATGCTGTTGTTAAGTTGATGTCTCCACAATGATTCATACATTATTTATTAGGGTAATATATAAATTTAGGAAAATAATAATATTATGGGGTACCTGTAGGCTATCAAGGACTTCTAGGGGATGTTCTTCAATGTCCAATAATTTCATTGGAGTGAATCTTATAGAATCATGAGAATATTTAAGAGAGCTAGTGGTGGTAATGTAGTAACATAAAATATTTGTAGTCTTTACTCATGGATTGATTCACTCTATATTGAATGAAAATCATTGATGTTGAGAGGAAATAGTAATTGAGATTTTTTATATAAACTATTTGATTATTTTTAATAATAATTATTGAGTTGGTTTCACAGTCAGTTAATTTTAAAATCATTGTGGGCATTTGAAAAATATTTCATATTTAATAAAATATTATTTTAACGCTTGAATATGTGAAAAATTAATATTTATTAAATGGATCCTCATATGTATACTCTAAAAAAGGTTATAATTATGAAATTTTGGAGTTCCAATTAATGTTATAATTTTAAGGTTTGATCGTCCAATAAAAGACTGTTCAATTGTCAATTATTAATTTTATAATCAACTGAACAAGAATTATGTTATGAATTTTTTTCTAACCCTCTCTTGAATGAATTGGTATCATCTTGTAGGATCCCTTGAGATAAGTTCTCCCATTTCTAGAAGACTTGGAGTGGGAATAAACACCACTAGGTGAAGGTAGGACTATGATCAAAGATGAATCATCAACAATTGGATAATGAGGTATACCATTATTTATGATTCTACTCACTTAATTAATTATTTTCATAACTTTAATTATCTCAAATTTGAGTTGTTTATTATGTGATTTTTAGTGTTCATTTTAGTTTTTAATGTTTTTTGATAATATTTTTTTCTTAATTCCAATTGTGAGTATATGAATATGTAAAAGAATTATTTTTTATTCCTTTTCCATATGATATTTAATGTTGATCACTTTTACGATCACTGAATGCAGTGGTTAAGGAATAATTCTTGAACACCAAACCATTTTACCTCCCAATAAATCTTACCTTCTCCTGAATCATGATCATATATGTCCTTTTATTTTACCATTGTTTCTAACATGGATGATTGTATGGTAGATAAATATGGGAAATAAAAATAGAAGTTCCTATAGTTCAGGGAAAAAAATGTTATGTTGCTGTTGATTGCTCGCATTTCAATGATATTTCAGTGGCATGGTACATGTTTGGTGTGGATAGAGTAAAGGTAAAATGAGGCTAATATAAGTACCATGTTTTACAGGTCATACATGAAATAATAGGATGAAAAATTATGACACAATGTTCTATTGAGGAATGAGGGATACCCCTCTAGGTTGTAGAGTTCATTAATGGTAGGAGCACTCACTTAAATAGTAGAAATGATGGTGTTTATGGTTGAATAAATGGATATGCATAAATTATTCATGGGGGATAACCTAATTATATAGCATGTAGTTCTTAAATAACACATCATATATAATTATTTAAGTTTTTCTATGCTTTCCACAAAATATAAATATCACACAATATGATACACTAATGTATATTCTATGTATGATCATCTATGGTGGTTAGGGTTTATTAATATAGTTAAATGTCTCATGGTATGTTTTCAATGGTCACGATCCATGTTTTTAGTAACTACACAACCAAGGTACACTATATTACATACTTAACTAACCCCTTTATACCCATATATCTTATATCCATGTGGAATTCTATTTATTTTAGTGAAAAATCTTAAACTCTCATAGTAATACAAAATAAGTTATCTTAATGTTTACACATAAAATATAGCTTAACGGGTTACTCCTTATAAGTTGAACCAATAAAAAACAACAATGGTACATGTCTAGATATCACATGGTGTTCACAAATTGATTATAGAAGTGAATATATCATGTACGAGGAATATTTTGATGTTTTTTCTCATATCTTATCTCTTGAATTTGAAAATATAACAAGTGAGTAATTAATTAAATGATTTATTTAAAAATAATGAAATAGTTCAAGCCACATCATTATTATCTAATGATTCTAGATAAATTTTATTAGCATTTTTATCTCCATAATGGTGATAGTGATGTGTGGGAAACATTTATAAAGATGACATAGGGTATGTAACCCACTAGAGAGACATTGACACTAGGGTGTTAGTCTTATATATAATTAGTGGAGTAGGTAAACCCACATTTTGATGATGTGTGGGTATTCAAACTATAGAGTTGGGTATCCCCTCAATATAATCACATACTATAGAATAGAGTATGAGTCCCCCTTTGGTGTCAGTATACCTTAAGTGACATACACTCATCATCAGGATATGAGTCCTATTTTATGATCCTAGATAACTGATTTGAATGTTTTTTAAGTTGGGTAGTGCCATTTTTTCAGTTATTTAGGTCTAATGGTTCTATTTGATTCCCAGGTTCCCTTTAATATACTATCTTAATAGAGGAAATATGTGAAGACAATACCATGATCAACCTTTATTCTCTGTTGGAAAAATCCCTTAAATATTTCTATGTTTTTTTATATTCGAGTTGACTTCTAATTCATTTCTCCTTATTTGGGTTTTAAAACATGGAATGTTTATACTCACCCAATAAAAGGAATTTTCCCAAACATTTTATTTCATTCCATATGACTTATATTTAAATGTTTTCTTTGGGGGATATTGAGGAGGTTAATCGGTAACATTGAAATTTATAACTTCAGTTATTGCTAAAATTTTATTTTTCTACAGATAGGGTGATATTGATTGCACGAAGTTTAGTAATTTTGTTTTTATGTATATGAGATTTTAGGAACTTTTATTTTCCTCTACATAATGATGATAAATTGTTCATACGATATGAATTTTTATCATCTGTCACATGAATTTTATATTATAACTAATGGAAATGTTTATTTCTAATTTTCATATTATATTATAAATATTAGTGGTTGTAGGTTGGTTTATTAGGATAAGCTTTCTCATGTGTTTAATATGTCTTAATTGGCCTATTTTCCAGTCTATGTCATATTAAAGGCATAATTAAAGTGGAAATCATAGATTACCTCAAACCCCGGTGGGGTCCTAATGTGCTGGATCATATCCAAATCAATCAATGGTTATATTCCCTTATTTTCAAAAGTTAAAAATTTATAATGGAATTGTGTTTATATTATTCTACAAGGGAGGTGGTTTGATAGTTTTAGAGATAGATTCCATTCATAGAACAATCTTCTATAATATTTTTCTAGATATTAAAATAAGAAATGAATATTTAAATTAAATATTATTCACATAATTCACATTTTAACATTCTTATTTATAAAAAATAAATTAATTTTAATATTAACATTAAATATTTTAAAATTTTAGCTTAAATGATTTCATAAAGGGAATAAATGAAAATAAAACGTCATCATTTCACTTGTATAGGATCAAACTACCACATGTGATAATTATTTTATAGATGTTTTGAATGGGAGGAAAAATAATAAATATTTTCCTTCTTATAAAAACATTAAAAATATTTATACTTGTCTTTTAAAATTATAATATGGGTTACATAAATTATGGAATGGGTAGGTTGTGAATAAATAAACATATACTTTGTAAAACCCTTAGTTTGACACAATAAGGGATTATGAAAAGTTTTCAATGAGATATAATAGCTTTTATTTTATCAATAATGGATGTATTTAATGAAAATACCATTAAAATATTATCATGGAAACCAATATGTATTATTTTTATGATTTTTGGAAAAAATGATATCAAATAAGAGAAATATGGAAAGACTTGGGAATGCTTACCTCACATGTTGGTTCACCGTGTTTGGATTACGACTAAATCCATTGAAAGAGGATCTTTTAGTTACACCAAGGGATTAATTACATGTATATAATTGTTTATAGAGTAATTTGGTCTTATATTTGTCAAAGAAATATGTTTTCAATGACACACACCATCCTAGGAGACACTAAAGTGGTTCCTAGTTCTTTTGCACCATAATGCCTCAACTGTGTCTTATTGTACACCAGAGGCTGCCGAATAGCAGTGAGAGTCTATAGGTTGTAAACCTGGGAGACTAGAATATATGGATAGTATTAAAAAATATTTAAAACAATGTAATTAGTATACAAAAAATAAATAAATAATATATAGGTGTTAAGATACCAAAAAACCCCATGAAATCTCATAATGATGCTAAAATATATAGGTTACCAACATAGTAAATAATTAAAGTACACAAATCCCTAAAGTAAATAAATTATAAAATAAAAAAATACTTAATAATATATGGAAGTCTCTAACTCTTTCATGGATCATAACTCCAAACTTTGTCCAAGACAACTACCATTGATAATTACCTTAGGTTATTCCCTAAACATGTATCCTATAACCAAGGGGAAATGTAATTGGGTACCCATGTTTCATAGAGGATAGAGAAGGGTGTGGTTAATACTTAGAATGCCACCACTAATGGTTTATAACACAAATCTATTATTTACATTAAATGCATCATGGTTTTCAATATATAAATAAATAAGTATGAATAATTATGGACTATTAAAACAAAAGGAATAAAGTCAAGTATTGGGTATCAAAGAGATGCCCTGTGCTGACACTAGTTGTTACGACCCAATATATTCTCCAATCATTGTTTAAACAATTATAGACTGGATTAGTTAAATCAGACATCACTATAGAACCTGTAAGAAAGTGCCCCTATAGGAATCTACATACCTCAAATTGGAATTCCCTATCATCTGTTCCAAAGAATAATCATAAAAATAGTGTGAACTTAGAGAACCCACAATTTCGTTATGAAACATGTATTAATTGAAACAAAAACTCATGCCCAATGCATTCCATACCAATTCTAATTGATTTTAATCATTGGATCATGTACCGTGAGATGAAATAACTCATGATGTTTTTAATAAAATAAAATAATTTATATAATTTAATAAATAAAAATATTATCCAAATATAAGGGGGAGACTTCCCATGGAATTCTAGATAATAAATCTATGTGAAATCAATTTTCCTGATCAAGTAATTCCTATTTATTTCACCCCAATGAATCTCAAGGTGTCTCTATAAACCTACATTCACATGCATCCCCTAATAGAATATTAATCAGGTTAATGGAATTCCATGGTCAAACGAAATGCAATGAATTCTAGAAGGCCCTACAAGGTTTTCCATGCCTGTCACAATTAATATGGATCTCAATCTTGTAATTATTGCCCAATTTAAAAAATATAATATTATTTGAAAATAGAATTCAATCCAAAATCACCATTAGTGATTAATTCATATTTACATTTAATTATCCCACAGTCATAATCATAAATGGGGTCTTATAGGACATCCAAATAATTTAAAATTCAATGTTAATTAATAAGTCTCTAAGGAAATTCATATAATACCCCTTTAGGTCACCCAAAATCAAGGAACAATATAAACTCACCTCTTAAATGGTTTAACACGGGTCTAAAAACCAACCCACATTCCATAGTCCACATGGGAGCTGTGTAATTAATATAGAAACTAACAAATTATATTTAATTATTCAGGTGAATCATTCAATTATTTGGTGCAGTTACCCTAGATAAATATTTGATATCGAGGCTATTCATGAATAGAAAAACATTTATACCAAAAAATTCATACAAATTTTCCACTTTAATTCAATGGAAGAAACATTTTCAAGGCCCTCTAATTATTGTATCATCAAAAAAAACCTACACCATTCCAGTAAAACCTAATGTTTATTTATATGAAATAATTATAATTAATTAAATAATTATAAAAAAACATAATTCTAAAAAAATTGAATATAATATCTCCCCACACTAGAACCACAAGAAAACAACAACCACTGACTAGTGGTGTATCCCTAACAACATCATAGGAAACATTCCTGAAAAACAGATCCACGATAAAACTTAATTCCCTTCAACTTAGTGGAAAACAATTACAAAATTTGTGACACAATTTAAATCCATCAAAGTGATAAGTGATTGAATGTGATGACATCCTAATATATCCTCTATCTATGTTATCTGAAATACACAAAAGAAATGGTTTATTCTACCATGCATTGGGAGAATATCCAAGAAAAACCTAAACCGGAGACCCTAAAAATTAGAGAGGAAGAAGTAGAAGAAGATATGTGGCCACATGAGGGAGTAGTCTAACTATAAATTCAAATTAATGAATCTAAAACAACCTAAAACCCCAAGGGTTTTTAAGGTCATAAATAAACTCATATAGTAGGGATTGAAGCACGAATGAGAGGAAAATTTAAGGAGGGGGTAGAAATTAAATTAAATAGGTAAAAATGGTAAAACACACATTTAATGAGACATAGGGTTTAGCCAAATGGTATTCTAATATGTTTCCCAACCGGGATGTAGGAACTATCAAAGTACTCCCCTTTCTCTTGTTTGATACATTCAGTCTTCCAAACCATTTTCAAACCATGTGAATTTTCATTACCACAGTCTCAAAATTTTCACAAGGCTTGTCTGCAATTGTGCACAAAATCTCCATCAAAAAAAATCAGCACTATTTCCCCTTGAATTGGAATTTTTATCTCAAAATCATGTATTATCCTATAAAAATAATTATGATCTTTTGAAATATAAGGGAAAACACCTTGAGATCTATAGTGCCACATGGTTTCTCATAATTAGTGTTCCCCAACACATGGTTCCTTGTAAAGACATCAATACAATTTTGAAACAAGAACAATGATCCCTAGGATCACCCATGAATATGATCTTCCTTTTAATCCTCATTCTATATCAAAAGACAACACTTTTAGAAACTCCATCCATTGGAATTCTCTATGGATTCTCTAATAAAAATTCACCCCATTCAATAATTATAAATTCAATCTTCCTCTTATAACTAAAATTTTTCTTACACGTGGTGTATTACAAACACCCCTTTAGAGAACATACTATCCCTAATAATTATTTGTGGTTATCCATCCCTGTATCTTGACCTACATTGGTCACAAATCATGGTCAGATAGCATTATTCAATCGTCAAATGTATGAAACACATCCAAATCACGACCTCAAACGCAATACTCTCCAACAATTCAAACTCAAACCAATTCCTGTCACTACTTTTAAAACACCGATATGGTACTCACATGATCCGATATAACCTAAATATTGATAGGATAATCATCCAAGAACCTAGAATACCTATTTTAGTCCCCACCATAAGCTTCAAATTATAACCAATAAATTTAAATTCTTTATCACCTCTTCCTTTAGAAGAGACTATTGAAAAAAACAATCTATTCCCCAATGTCATGACTCATGCAGTTCCCAACATACCACACTCATATATCTTATAGAACATTGATTAAACATTAGTACCCATCTACATTAGTAAACTATAAAATATAATGGATGCATAACCATCATCTATACGTAAGGAAATAATATACATGAAATTCACTGAAAGCAAGGTTTTGTTTATTGGATTCATCCAAAATACCTAAAAAAGGAATACTATATGTTATTGAGAAACTTCCACATCCAAACACTCACTTGAACACAATTATAACCATTCCCATTTGACACATATAAAAAGCACTCTTCACTGAATATCAACAAGTTAAAATATAACCTGATTATAATGAATCGATTCCCATAGAAATCAAACATTCATCCAAATAATATCACTATATTCAATAAATCATTCCCAATTATTTATCTAATTCTGACATTAACATCCAAAAATTTTGTCATGCCCTGCCATAGACACTAATTTACCACCAATTCAAGAACCCTCCGGCTGCTTAAAACTATCTCGAGCCCAATGACATTTCTCGTTCTTGATCCACCACCATATATGATTCCTATTGTGGAATAAGATATAGAATCAATATATTGTCTTTATCTAGTCTTTATTTGTATAAAAATTCCATCATTCCCATTCCAAAATAAGTTATTCCCAGTCTTATGACTCTCCCTGCACGTGTCTCGTATGACTATATCTATTATGTCACCCCCACCATAGGGGCCATATTTCTATCCCTTATTTATATAAAAATTAATATTTCTTGACCTACACACTTTTTATCATAGAACTAAAGGATTAGATGTGGTCATCCCATTCCCACATGAGTGATAGAAACACAACATTAACTGCTGCCAGTTGTCACCCTCTGAGAATGGAATCTAAAATAATTAATGGCATCCATTTCATAATGAGGTTTTCACCCATCAATGTAAAATGGAAAAAACCTAACATATAGCTTCACTTATTCCACTCTTTATGTGTAAATTACATGGTATCACCTTCAGATATATGTTTTCTACTCACCTAATTCATTCTCAATGCACCCTATTAACACTTTGTTCCAATGCATGGTCCAAACCTATCGTCTATTCCATTTCACTATGATCCTTCCATGATATCACAATTCATTATAAAATAATATCAAATCTCTCATTCTAAGGCCCTAAGCCTCACACCCCACAAACGCCTCATTTTACTCAATTGCTTACATCTAGATGAACTCATCACCCAAGACATTTAACAACCCGATGAGTACCTACCAAGAATTTATGAACTAATAAAGGTGATGGCAATCCATTCATAAACTCTCTTTATCTCCACAATATCATAATATTTCTCATTAGAATGCACAAGATCTACTTTTTCAAGGAAAAGATCAATAAGGCTCGCATGTTTCCAATTAATTCAACATTTTTTATATAGAAAATAATTGAGTACATACTCTTAAAACACCAATCACATTACCACAATGAAATTATAAGTCTATAGAATATTCCTAAAACTCGACCTCAATATCCCTTAAGGTCTCATTATCCATTACACCCATTTCCTTACATAAATTAGAGTTGCATGAGTTGATCATTTATAGAACATGGATGTAGCACCTTTTGAAGAATATGAACATGCCTCTTGGTCCATCAGTTCAATAGATATCATCACATCAACAATGTTTCCACCAACAAATATTAAATTCCCCCACCCCAATGTCATGTCTAACCAATAGACAACCCATAATCTATATCATCATTCTGATATCATAATCCTCTACCATCTCCTTCCTCCATCAACATATATCCTAGGAAGGAATAAATTACCATGTTAAAAAACATGAGAATAGTATGTATACTTATCTGAATAATACTATACCTTTGAAAGCTATCGATAGGACAAAGAAACATGTTCTATAGGTGTTTCCCTTAGAACGAATCCAATATATATAAAATATTTACCAAATACATGATAGAAACACATGACCATCAATTCAACACATTTATGAATCCGGCCATGCTTTACCCAAAAAAATAGCCATAACACTTAGACAATCCCTCTCATATCTACATTTTAAAACAAGAACCATCTAACTAATCCATGAGTCACATTCTGAAAAAATGCTTTATCACCGAACCAAGGGTCAAAACTCACAATATTAAAGGGTCATGTTAAGACCCTGGATCTCATCTTAAGGTCACATGAAAACCAAAATGCCATCACTAACCATTCATCCTAGAGGCCAAAATGACCTATTATGGTCTCAAATACATCTAGGGGCATAAAACAATATATCTAGCCCATTGGATATCACTTATGCCTCACAAATCAGGATCTTCCTCTTCTGTTTAAATCCAAACTCATATCACAAACACATGACCTACATCTACATAGAAGAACTCTAAATGGACCAACCATCTATATTAGAGTCAACATCACAAATACCGAGTTACATCAGGATCACCCTTCTATGCCCTTTACACTACTCAAGACCATTGGATTTTAACAAAAAAATAAAAAATTCAAAAAATTCATTAGATAATAAGGAATTAAAAATATATTGGAGAATATACCTTATATTTTTATTATTAACACCATATTTAACCAATACAAATCAATTAATTTTTCTACATATCAAGCATTACACATGTTTTATATCATTAAAATTTCGAAGATCGTCAGCCTAGTGTCGGTATATGAAATATAAAATAAACTTTATAGAGAAAAAAGATCTTTATGTTGTTCATTTAACCCCATTTGACTGGAAATAGTATAAATTAAAAACATGGAAGCCAGATATATCACTTCCAAGGATTCACTCTTACGCCTTTTCATAACCCATTATGTTTCCATGATTTGAATATTCATCAATAATTTAGATATAAAAATATCTATTTTTGTTAAATAAGACTCCATTCACATGTTATAGAGGATAAAAATGGATAATTTTCTTACTGGAGCCTTATTTATCAAAACTCATTCCCTTAATAACCCATTTAAATCATCTGATAATTTAAAAGTGTTTAATCTTGAAAATTTTCATGTAAAGTACTATCATGCACTAATATCTGAGAAAACCAATATAAATTTTTGTAGACACATTAAATAACAAAACCCTAAAAAAATATAGAACTATATCAAAATATAGTTTTCTATGTGTAATAATCAATAACAATAAGTAAATCACAAGTATATATGAAAAATACAATAAAACTATCAATCACATGAAACACGTGAATAGAATTTA
The DNA here is from genome assembly GCA_963277665.1 of Viscum album. NCBI lineage: Eukaryota > Viridiplantae > Streptophyta > Magnoliopsida > Santalales > Viscaceae > Viscum > Viscum album. The sequence goes on along the minus strand of OY728139.1, from coordinate 109,894,892 downwards.
AATCATATGTTACTATAATGATGAAGGAATGCATGATCCCACTTTTCTTACTATAAAAATAGTCATAAATTTAATAAATCAATAACATCTCACCCATGTTCACCACTCATGTATGAAATCAATTAACCATAAATTTTCCAAGAAATAACAAAACTCTTCCTCCATAAAACATGGATTTTTCTCACGTATGTGTGTTTGGAACTCAAAATACTGATATCAGTAAAAATCCCAAAAAATATCATATTCTCCAATCTATTATATAATAATATAATGAAAAAATAAAAAATGACATCGATGCTATTTTTTTAACACCCTGACCAAGGAACCACTGAGTAGGTGTCATAATTTAGTGTACTATAATGGATCAAGTGCACATACCCATATATCATAGCCTTCCAATAAGTAGTTAGGTTCTATAGGTGATACAGTATTGTAATTATAATCCCTGATCATAAATCAACATAATAAAAATATAGGAAGTAAAAAAATAAAATTCACAATAATAAATCGTTTTTAATATTCCAAAAAAACCACATGAAATATCATGACAATTTTACCATAACCATTTAGGTATACAAAAAAAAAACTCATATACAATAATACAAAATGTAAATGAAATAGTAAAAGACTCAAAGAACACATTACCCTAAATGACTCATGGTCTAGAATAGATCCCATCTCCCAATGTCGAACCAAGATAACAACCATCAGGCATCCCCATGGTAGATGCCCTAAACCCATAACCTATGACCAAGGGAGAATATTTCTTGGAAAACTTATACTATAAAACCCTAAGTAGGGTTTGAGAAACAATATATAGGCCACCACTAATGGTTTTAAAAGAAAATATAGTTTGAATGTTTAATGAATCATAGTTTCCAATATAAATATAAATTTTCAATAATAATAATGGGCTCTAGAAAAAAAAGGAAGCAAGTTGAGCCTCTGGTCTTATGGAGGCAACCTTTAAAACACTACATTCTATAGCCAATGAAGATCTATTAACATTATAGAATTAATCATTGCATGAATCTTTTATTCGGAACATTATTAAGGAATCTATAAGCAAGTGGAATGAGAGAAAAACAGAAGGATCGAACATAAATTCCTTACCATCCATTCCTGAGAAAAAAACACTTGACTAGTATGGACTCAAGGGACATCACATAACAGTGAGAACCAAAAATCGATTGTAATGTTGACTCGAACATAAGGAACTCTATATGTATGCTAATTGATCAAAATAAAAGGATCACATACCATGAAATTTGAAAAAACATTCCCTTGAGAATCTATGGAATCAATCCGAGGAATTAGAAAATTGTAAACCTTTCACAAATATAAGGAGAAACCGCCCCTAGCATTCATGGTAATTAATATCTTTAAAATCTACTTGATTTATCAAGTTATTCAATAGAACTAGAATCTATTTAATCCGAAGGTTACTCTACATAAAATCATTACCATGCATCCTCTATTGAAATTATAGGCCTTTTTAGGGTATTCTATTATCATAAAAAACAAAAATAATCTGGGGAGGTCCTATAAGGAATTCCATACCCATCACCATTACCAAGGATCTCAATAAATCCTTATTTCAAAATTTGAATAATAAAAAATTCTGCAAAAATAAAATTTAAGATGAAATCACCATTCATGTTCAATAAGAAATTTAATTCAAGTATACCAAGGATATAAGAATAATGTGGGGGTCCTATAAGTCATCATAAGAATCCTTCATTCCCCATTAAACTATTATTTATCAAAGGGAAACCATAAAGGACCCCATTAGCTCACACAAAATCTATCCACAATATATAATCACCTATTTAAATAGTTAAACAATAGTCCACTCAAACCAACACACCTTCCTAACCCTAAATATGTTTCATGTCATTAGTAAGGAAACTAACTCATTCAATTTAGTTACTTATGCCATTCATCTAAAGAATTGGAATGAAAATAAAAGATCAATAAAAATTAAAATGGGTTTAATTTATTTGAAAAACATTTATAAAACCTTCCATATGTGATTCATTACACATTAATTCCATTAGTAGATAACTTTTCTAATTCCCCCTATGAGTTGAATCATCAATAAGGAACATAAATCAAGTTGTGGTACCACAATAATTGTTTACAACCATAAATTATAGTTATTTAAAAAACTAAAAAATTACTAATAGAAGAACACCAGCTAGAATCTCTCACTACATGGGAACCATATTATAACACTCACCAATGACCCTTGATTTATCCCCAACCATATCTCTATCAAAATAACATAACAATCATGAGTAATAAAAAACAAAATTATTTATAATTTATTTTAAAAAAAAATATTTGGGAAACAAATTATGTATTTTAAAATGATGTATGATATCATGTAGAATTTTTATAAGGATATCTCATATTCAATCCAACCAAATGCTAAAAAATAAATGATCAATTATTCCATTATTTGGAGGAATTTACAAAAAAAATAAACTAGAGAACCTAAAAAATAGGGAGGATAAAAGAGAAGGGGAGAGGACGAATCCAAAAGGAGTTCAATCACCTTAAAATTTTTTAAATAGAGTAGGATCTCAAAAACCCCTAGGGTGTTTCAGGATGGAGTGGACCTCTGTGAGAAAGGAGGGGAACATGTGAGAGGAAAAGGGAAGGATGGGGTGGGATTCAAATTGAACATAGAAAAAATAGTAAAACCAAAATTTATTGATACATGTGTTTTGAATAAGTGTTTTTAAAAAACAATTCAGCACCCATTTCCTAGGAACTGTCTAAGTAAACCCCTCTTAGGTGGTTGAGCTGCATGATATTCCAAATCATGTGCTAACCATGTAAATTGTAACTACCTCAGTATACACCATTCTTCATGGTTTCTCTACAACTGATCGCAAAGTGTGCACAAAATCAATTACACAATCCTTGATGCATGGTTTCCCATTAAACTCACATTTTCCCTCAAAACTATGCACTAACCATACTGAACAACCATTCTCTATAGAAATTGAACTGAAATCACCCTGATTTTCAGGGTACCATATGGTTTCCCCAAAACCATTCACCACAAATCATGTTCCCTAGAATAAACCTCCAAAAACATTAAAACCATACCTGAGTCGCATGAATATTACTCTAGAATCTGAAATAACATTCAATTATCATTAGATATATAATAATACCACCATTATATGTAAAAACTCTTAAAATTCCATTACGAATCTCCAGTCAAAAACTGACACAACTAGTAGTGAAAAATGATAACTTCCTATATACATTATGCCCTTCCATAAAAATAAATATTACATTGACTGTAGAGATAATGGATTGGATTATTGGCTTTTATATATCCAAGGGGGATGGTTATCATTAGATACTATATTTATTAATATATTTGTTAGGTTAAATATGATGAATATTGTTGATTCCATTTATTATTAATATTTTTAGGAAATGAAATAAATATTTTATAAACATTATAAAATAAAAAATATTGAATGGAATATAGGAAATATTTTTTTCAATGAAAATAATAAATTAATGTAATTTTATATGAATAAAATATTAAATTAGCTGGGAATGTTGAATTAAAGGGTGTGAATTTTTTTAAATAATTCTTCAATAAATTATTTAACTCTTTGATGGATATTTATTTATTTCCAAAAATAAGCTTTTATACTCATTTTTACACAATTATCATTTTATTAAACATACATTATACATAAAAACATTATTTTATTATTATTCACTGAAATATACGATTTTTTTAAAAATATAATAAAAAATCAATAAAATTTATTTTCATCATATTTTTTTAATAATTAAATCCATATTTAAAACTCATATTATAAGAATGATAAATATATAATTTAATTAAAAAATAAATAATACCAGGAAAAACCAGTTATTTTGAATAAAATATCACTTTTTTCAATAAGTAATTAAATTTTAATTTTTTAATATTACCAAAATATTATAATATTTATAATTATATATATATATATCATAATTTTTCCAAATTATAATGTCTCATTTAATTTTCATATATTTATTACTTATAATAGTATAATTCAAGAAAAACTATTTACAAAATAGTATGACATAAGTCACCTTCAAAAAAATTCTTATATGAATCCCATAAAATATCATATCTATCATTTTTAAAATGTGAATATATATATATATTTGAGTGTGTGTGTGTGTGTGTGTTTTTTTGGTGTGTATAAAAATAAATTCACAATGCTCATATAGCTCATTTATTCTATGGTTAGAAATATACTCCATGTTCATCATATAAATTTATTCAATATTTTTAAAATATTAATTTTATATTTTTATTAAAAACAAACATATTGGATAGAATATTATTTTTAATTTTCATTAATTAAGTTATAATTGTTATATAAAATTTTTATTTTATAATCCCAATTTTTTCTAAAAGAAAAATGAAAAAGAATACTTATATTCTTTTATAAAATAATCATATTTTTTAGTGGTACTCAAAATTGTGATGAATAATATATATATATATATATATATATATTCATATATATAATATTAATGTTGAATTAAAATAAAAGAAAGAATGAGATATTTATTTTTTATATAAGGGGGAAGAATTTAATATTCATTTTTTGGATATTATATTCCCCCTAATTAGATTGCATTCCCATAAATTTTAATTTACCCAGACCAATGAATGAAGATGAGAGTATTAAAATAAGAATGAAAACATATATTAGTTAACTTGAGAACTAATTGTTTGTTTATAATGTAAAATTAGGGAACTAAACACTTCCCTCCAACTAGGCATATATTAAGATTCTTATTTCTCTTAAAAACACTTATCATTTATGATTCAGTAGTATGACTAATGAATTTCTAAAGATTGAACTTTCACTACATAATTTTTATAATTACATTATTATTTCATTTGATAAATTAATAACTACTATAATAATTACATATGCCTTGTCTTTCTACCGAATTCACTTTTGTGGTATATTCCCTTAGCACAGGGTTGGTTAACATAAATAAAACTCAATCTCTATGAAATAGAATCCTTGGATATTTGTGTCATCCCTATTTCCTTTTCACTATTGATATTCATTTAAATTATATTTATAGTTACCTAGGATTCTCACACAATGATATTAAATGTTTTAAGATGAATATTCAATACATGACACAAGAACATTCATGGGGACCATAATAGTATGTTTTCTTTGGAGACTGGGTACAGAGTCTTCTAATTTTTTGAAATATATTCAACAACTCCCATAATGATATTCTCCATTAGTACTCATCACAGACAAGCCCTAATTAAAAAAATTCATCATAACCTCATAAAAGTAATCATAATAATGGGTGTTCTCAAATTCATAGTAAGGGGATAAAGTTAGATATCAATGATTACAAAATCATGACATTAGAATAAGTGTAAGATAAAAATATCTTATCATATGAAAACCATACTATTCATATCAAGGATTATAGTCATAAGACATGGAATAAATTGTGGAATTTCATAAGACATGAATCATAAAGGAATCGATGAACATAGACCATGATATCATAATATATGCACAAAACTTGGGAATGTGGAATACACATAAGTATAGAAAAATAATTCCATGGAAGTCAAGGCCCGCTGCTAAGGCTATCACAATGGAATGTGTTCACTCTTAAAACCATTATAGTTGTCATGTTTTACTCCCAATACCATCATATTTAAAAAAATTACCTTACTGATTATGGTTCACTCCCATTCAAATCCTTTATATCTCATGTTATATAAATCATTACCCAATGAATTCAGGGTTGATATGGGTTCCACCTGTCACAAAATGTAATTCATATGTATGTATGTCATAAGATCAAGAAACACACATCAAATCAGAAAAAATTAAGTGAAATGAGTCTCACAAACACTTCATCATGTGATAATCAATAAAAAGAGTCAGGTTTAATAAATATTTCATAATTTCATCACATTATTACTCACGAAATAAAGAATGTTTCATAGGTATTTTTTTATGGTATAACCCATGCAAGAGAAATTAGTTTCCTAAATATATTTTTATCATAAACATGGACCACTAAGAGTGATAATAAGAACATTAACTATGGATTATGTCCCTATAAAATAATAAGTAATATAAAAGGATGTCATGTAAGGTATAAATTGATTTTGAATGAAAAATAACATAAAATTATTCTTGAGAAAATGATCCTTTATTGAGAAGTCAAAAATTTTCAAGAAAAATTTCTTAAAATATTATTGAAATACTTGTCATTGAAAATAACCATTAAAAATTATAAATAAATATTAAAAGTAACGATTATTCATGATAGTAAAAATTTATGTTCCTGTCGTTTACATTAAATTAATGATTCATTTTACATTTTTGGTAAAAACTAAATATAAATTGTATGGATATCAACATGAAGATTACATCCCAAATATTTTGTAAAAAATTTAAAAAAATGTGTAAAACTTTATTTAATAAATTATTAATATAATTTTAAAACATTTTTGAAAGAACATATAGAGAACATGATTTTGAATGAAAATGGGTTTTCGAACGAAGAGATTAATGAATATGATTTTTCATAAAAACATTATTCTGAACTATTGAGTACATAAACAGAGTAAAATAAAGGGAAACATGTATTACAATGAAATAAGTAGTGGATAAAAAAATTAGAAATTTTTCTTTAGATATGTTACAAAATAATTTTTCATCAGAAACATAATAATAAAAAATATTGATAAACGATGAGATAGTAACATAAAATCATTACCACTTCGGTAACATTGAATTATAAGCCCCATGAAGGAAAAAAATTAAATTTAAAAAAACAATTCATGAGAATATATGAATTCATGATATTACCTATTAAAGGGTATGTATATACAAATCATAAAATAATATATCTTCATAACATTACGTATACCTCATGGAAAGAAAATTAAGACAAAAATCATATACCTTGAATGTTAACTTCTTTCATACACATTGAAATACTAGATATAATAGTTATAAGATTACTATAAATATAATAAATAAAAATAATTATATAAATAATACCATATATTATTTATTTATTATCATTTTATTACTCATTTTTGAAAATTTCAATGTTAATGTCACATTTCGAGCAATTACTACATTGTTTTTCATGTATAATTTTATTTTTTATTTTTTATACTATTATATTGATCATGGTTCAATAATATAAAGATTTTTAACCATTATATAAATATAATATATATTCATTATATATATTTATATATTAATAAATAAATTTTATTTATAGAAAATGTGATACACTATTCTTGGAGACAGTAGGTTGTATATACGCTTGAATGATGTTTCCATTTTCTGTATGGATTAAAACAATGAATGGTAAAAAATTTATAAATGTTACATAATTATTTTTATGTCATATATATCAAATATTTTAATGAAAAAAATCCTTACTAACTTCCATGTAATGAGAGAATAAATCACATATCTTTGCGAAGCGGTAGTACATCATACAAAATAATGACATTACCATATTCTTGTAGAATGGAATATAAGAAAAAATGTTATATAATGATTCCATAAGAATAATAATATCATATATATTTAATAACTATATCATTATATCCATCTATGAGAGGCGTTGATGGAAAAAATAACATTGGTCTGTGAAGCGGCAGTCCTCCACACACATGATCGATGATTATGTTTCCCATTTGGTGGATGAGGTGTTAGATATATGTTATTTCATTAACATATTTACATATTAGTATATCAAATTTAATTTTTTATTATATTTTATGTGCTAATACAATATTTAATGTGGAAAATGAAGAATAAATAAGAAGGAGATCAGTTAATACAATTACATTCTCCTTGAATCGCATTATGTGGATCTTTTATTAAAGACCCTAGTGTTGGTCTAATGGGTGGAAAAAAATCTCTAAAAATTGAACAAGATGATGGGGAGTTTTTTTGGAATTTAAAAATAATATGCTTTGATATCTATGAATAAGTGATGGGTGTTGGTGGACATTTATATGTTGGGAAATGGAACCCACATAGAAACGACATTGAAATTTTCCAAAAGAACCAAAAATAATAAATTATTTACCAAGAAAAATAGCTTCCAATTGAAAATAAATATAAATTTGTGATGGATAATATTAAAATATTACCATAAAATAAGAATATTACAAATTGTATACTCATTTTAACCCATATATTCCTAGTTTAACCCCTGGTAAAAACATTTTTACCTTAACCACGATAAATAATTTTTATAGTTCTTACTATATTAATGGTCAAACATTATAGTGGACTTATTTGATAATATAAATTATTATTACCAAAACAGAATCCATTTCTAAAAAATTTATTCATATAAATATTAAATTTTAACTTAAATTGAATCCTTGAGTCGTAATGAGAAATCAAGTTTTCACAGAACAAATTTTTATAAAAAGAGAATTTTTTTTAAAATCCAAAATCAAAATACAGATGATTACCTTGACCTAAATTGGATTAATATATATTTAATTTTACTAATTTTACTTTTTATTAAATATTATAATACTTTTAAATTCATAAATATAAATGATAATTCTAAATAAACACCATCATTTTTTCACTATTCATCAAATAATTATCTAATCATAAAATTATAAAAAATTCACCCTATAATAATTTTGAAATTTATATTTCAAAAATTATAATTATCTTTCAAAGTAAATTTTCTAAATTAGTAAAAAGTAATTTTAAAATAACTAAGAAAATAAAGATAAACATTTTTTTAGAATAATAACGTTTATAAGCATAAAATTGGGTTTTTTATTGTCTCTTGTATAGAAGACGCATATGGTGTATACTATGCACTGGATTTAATATATATTATAAACATTTCAATAAAATCTCCCAAACAAATTTATTTTTTTAATTTATTGAGATAAAACACATTTGTGTCCATAAAAATAGTTTTGTAAAAAAATATTTCATTTTTTTAAAATGCTTTTTATTTTCATTTCTAATTAATTGGTCACTAAATAATTCATTATATATAAATGTGTAAACCATATATTTTCATAATTTATATAGTCCAATACATATAATCCATTGTAATGGCTATATTGTAACTATCATATTAAATATTTAAACTTTAATATTATGTCACATTTTAGTTAAACATGATGTTGTGTGTAATGATATCTTCACTCAGTATTCCATGAAACAAAATCAGAACTCATTTTTTCATGTAAAACAAGCTAAAATATATGTTTCTTGTAATTAATGCTACAATTAGTGTTTAATTTAATGAAATCTAAACTCATTTTTTGTGAAATAATTTTTTTTAAAATTAAAAATCTATCAAAAAATAATTATGTTTCACAAAATTTTAAATTGTAAAATTCTACCCCATAAACTAATTTTTTTCCCTCACAATTTTAATAATTTCTTTGGAAAAAATGGTTTAAAATTTGAAAATACATTTATGGGAAACCCATGTTGTAAAAATAATTAATAAAACATCCTCTTTAAAAGATATAAATGGATGAATGAAGGTTATATTGAATAACACATGATAGGATTCTGAATATGAGAACATGGGTTGGAAGTGAAAATATGGAAATATAAGATAAAAATAACACCCAAATATATATGTAGAATGATAAATAACATGGTTAGGATAAAGTTAACATCTATAAATCCATAAATCCATGATATGTGAAAAGATCATTAATTCATTAGAAAAAAAATTTAAATGTATAACACTTTATTTCAATATCATATTTTAATGTTCAAGAATTTTTTTACAAGATATACTTACTTAAGTTTGATACATTTCATAGTCATTGTATAATTATTTGGTTATTACTTGTTCAATTCTCACTTCATCTCAAAATCCAAGAGGTAAATTATTCATGTCCAAAGAACTAAAAAATAATAATATCCATAAAATATTGATAATTAATTCGTTAAATCCATAATTATTATCATAAATAAAACAGATAGAATGGGTTATCCAATATGAATAATTCTTCATATGGATAAATAATACATTAAAATTTTAAACAACATCGAATATTCCAATTAAACCATTCCATAAATGGGTAACTGTATAACACTTCCAAAATATAAAATTTATAAATAATGTCAACATATCCTTAATCCCCCAAAAAACACAGTGTAGATCTTCATTATCACATACCAAATATGTGAATAATTTAGTCATATATTTTTATGAAAAATTATTAACATAAGAAATTAATGAAAATATACATAGTTAATCATTCCTTGATAAAACCAGTGATTATTGAATATACCACATTAATTATATAGTGTTTTAAACATTATAAATTATAGTAGAAACCACTTTTTCTAAAAAAAATTATAAGTTCCAAGGTCATCAATACTATCCAATTTACATTCTTCATATCCAATATATCTTTATCCAAAAATCATTACCTCAAAACAAGGAACATATGAAGTGTTATCTTCCCTTAATCACGTGTTTTTCATAAAATGACACCTTTTCATTAAATCAATATTTAATGTCTTTAGTACTATTCAAAATATTCTTGAAAATCCGTAATTCAAAACTCATAAAATACAACCCGGAATTATTCCATGATTTAGATTACATAATTTTTTAATTCCAACACCTAAAAAATTTAATCATTCCACTTTATTCTTAAACCATTAACCAGGAATCATCATCTTATTCCTGAATACTTATTTCGTTAAATATTTCATTTTTAGTCTCTTCATCATCAATAATATTACAAGTACTCATAAAACTGTGCTGATTCATTTCAATATCTTTCCTCATAAGAAGTATATTTTCATAATTCCCATACATTACATATTTTAAACATTAAACAATCTATGAAATCTTGGGGTGACCATTATTCTCATCCATTTTACTAAAAGAAGGTTTCATTTTTCCTATGTAATTAATTTCATTGTGACCATATTATCTATAAATAAACTGTCTTTCTATTTATTTGAATCATTATCTTCAGTGATTCCTTCATCATTCTCAACATATATCAAACTGAATTTCTTTCCATTATGGTATCCAACAAATAAAATCATAAAAAACTCTATCATTCCCTTCTTTATTGAGTCTAATAGATTTTATATTCGATGTTTTTAGTGACATATCGTGTTAACTAATTATATAAAATAAGAATATCATTAAATCAAGTCATCACCCCATTTTCTTTCTCATCAAGACATTGCCTATCCAATTTATCAATAATCTAATTCCTTATAGATCCGTCCATTAGAAAAAACCAAAAACATAGTGTAAGGAACAAAATTCATATTGGGATCAAGAAAAATTACTTATATAATATTTAAATCTTGATACCTTATTTTTAAAATTTTAGACCTTAGGATTATCATAGGTCATTAATAGTCATCATCTATTTAAATACTTTTTGATGGTTTGTGAAGAGTTTTTGAATTTCTATAGTATATACCCTAAGAGTGACAGACCATGTGTATATCAAGGCTCATTTTCATGCACTAGGTGATGATCAAGTGTAGCTCAACACACTAATTTTCGATTTATTACCCTAGGTACAAATTTTACTAAGAAAAATACACTTGTAATATCAAAACATGGATATTATTTCATGAAAAATCACTTAATCTATCCTTTTCCAAAACTCTAGGATAATTATCTATAGTGACCCAATCATTTCATACATTAACATTATGTTACATTTGTGGAATACTTAAAACATCATACAAATAGATAGTCATGCACCGTATTATTCTAGTACCTTTAGAAACATGGAAACATAATAAATGATATATAAATGAGTTACATTATCTCCCATAAGGTTATTATTAACTATCAACATTATTATACACATAAAATATAATACATATCATCATAACATGGAGAAGAAATCATAAAAAGGGGTGATATGAAATGCTCATTAAGCGTATAAAAGATAGATATGTAAGAAAAATCATGATCATATGGATCTGAGAACATGATCATGAAAATAAAATATCATACCCTAAATATCAAAGATCATATATATGAATCATGGGATAAATCATGGTATTTTATAAAGCATTAATAACAAATAAATAAAGAACAAAATCTATGAAAGCATAACATTGGAACAAAACATGGAATGTGTCATACAAGTAATCAAATAATAAGATTTCCATTATAGCAAGGCCATCGCTACCAATACCATCTTGGAAGTATGGGTTCACTCCCCATATCATCTTGGAAGTCGTGGTTTACTCCCACGGACATATTAGTAGTAAAGGATCATTCTAAAGACCATATCAGTCGATCTCATGTGATATAAGTCATTATCAAATGCATTAGAGGGAGATATAGGTCACACACATCTCATAATGATATCCTCGATAAATTTTCCACATGATAGTTAAAAAACATGTCATAACCCATAAAATGGATAGGGTATCATAAACAAGTAATAATGTCATATCCTAGGGAAAAAGATACAGGTTTCATAATCATTTCATCAAAAGCACATCCCGTGAAGGAGAAATGGATTTAATAAACATATAACATGTGAATGAGAAATGAATTTCATAAAAATATAACCCATTAATGAAATATAGTTTCCATAAATACCATGACATTAATCATAACACATTCCTAGAACGAATATGAATGGAAACATTATATAATTTCCTATAATGGCATGAGTAATGTCAACAAATGTAATATTATATGGAATATAATTTTGAAATATCTTTCAAAAAATATTTATTAATGAAAATATCCATTAATCTTTGAAAATTGAGTTTTAATGCCAAAACAATTTGAAAATAAGTTTCTAAAAAATACCTTTAAAACATATAAATAAGACATGAAATCATTTTTGAAACTATTTTCCTTCAAAATTTTATAGAATAAGATTGAAAACATTTTAAAAATATTTATTGAGAACACTTTGAAAACACGAAAATAATTCTTGAAACCATTTTAAAAATAATTTCATTGAAAATAATTTTAAAGTTATAAAGTGACCTTCAAAATTTTTAAAAACCATTTAATTTAAAATAATTTGAAGACTTATAATGAAATCCTGAATTTTTTTTGAAAATCATTTATTTTAAAATAACATTGAAAACATATAATTAAAGCATGAAAATGTTTTGAAAATAAATTTACATGAAAAATACTGAGATAATATAGATAATATTTTGAAAACCAATTTCATGAAAACTTATAAATGATGTTTGAAACCATTTTTGAAAACATTGTTTTTGAATACAATAGATTTTTTGACCAGAGAGTTAGACAATGATATTTTACTTAAAAAAATTATCTTCAGTACTCATGACTAAAAAAATACTACCAATACATGGATATATATTTAATTAATATAATATTAATTATATAATTAGTATTCCTTAGATATGAATCATAATATTTCATAAAATAAGCACAACCTTTAAAAATTTCAAAAAGTGATGTGATTGTTTAAATATACTATCACCACCTGGTTACATGGGATCATACTCTCCATGTACGAAAATTAATTTATGTGAAGCTTAAAATATCATTAAAATAATTATATTCAATATACTACAATAAAATATAAGTATATACACCTCAAAATATAGTTTAGGTGTGTAACAAATACGAGTTTCAAAGAAAACAAATTGGGAAAAAACATTTTTTCCGATTTGGTAACATTTGAAACATAAAACCAATGAATGAAATTTAATAAAATGAATATTTAAATACCCATTTATTTAATTATATTAATCATTTAATATATCCATGTTATGTATGCACACCACACTAAAATGAGTGGGTGGTTAATAAATCATGTATCTCACAACAAAAAGTGAGCGGAAATCCCCTTACCATTTGTATTGACTCTCATAGTACTCAGTCAAAAAACCTTTAAAATAAATATAAATTTGTTGAAAATATTATTCATAACCATATTATAATATATATAATACCATATATATTTTATTATGACGTTATATTACCCTCTTTTTAACCATCTTACGTTAAGGTTTCACTTTGGATAATATTTTAATTGTTCTCCCCATATGTCTTAATTTGTTATATATTTTGTTTTTTAAAATTATATCATGATTCCATAATGTAAAAAATGATATAAATTTCATTTATATCCCTTATATTTTTATTATAGTAATCTATATGATATATAATTCTGAAATTTAATACACAACTCATGGAAGAGGTAAGTCGTACATATGCATGAACATTGTTTCCGTTATTATTATCATACTGAAAGAAAGAAACAAAATGAACTATATGTATATATATATTATCACTAATGTATAATAATAATATTATGTAAATAATATATGTTTAATAATCCTATCTTTAATACATTCCATGTTGTATGTGAATGAATCACATAACTTTGAGGGGGCGGTAGTCCACACATCCACAAATAATATTATCTTATTTACAATGAATGAAAACTAAAAAAATATATGTTTTAATAAGAATATAGAAAATTAAAGTTATAATAAATTTAATATATGAAATTTATAAACATATTATCCATCATAATTTCAAACATGATAAGTTATAAAAGAAACATTAACAATCATTATTTAGTGAGGTTGTAGTTCATCGTAGAAATAAATAGTATATTTGTTACCCATTATATGGGGTTGTGTGTAAGTGTAGTTAAAAAACATAGAACAATAAATACAAGTATATTTTTGATTCTGGTGTTGTTCTACAATCATTGAATAAAGATGTAGGAGGGGTGGAAAAAGAAAAGAAAATAAAGGATTTTGGGAGAAAACGTTACCTCTTAATTGGGTAACACCTATTTGTTTGTAGGAAAAGGATTCCTTGGATTTCTATATCCACAAGGAGATTATTCTATCAGGAAGGTAAGGATTTTGGTAAGTATACTGGTCATCTATTGGAAGAACCTAAGTATTTGGAGTGGTGTTAATAAGAGGAAGGGTTTTCGGCCTTTTATAGAGAAGGGAAAGGATGCACATGACATTTTTGGAAACATATAAGGTGTACCAATGTTTTTACCTAAAATAAGTAATAAAAAACAAAAAAAAAACGAAATAATAAAGGTTTCATGGATGAATAATGGACATATAATGTGTATTGTACATGTTTCTAGGTTGTTTTGTTGCTTAAATTTAAGGTTTACGCCTTAGTTATGTGTAATATTACCACATTCGGTGTAATTAAATTTAGTTATTATCAGCAGTATTTTTGTAAAAATCATGTTTACCTTATTCGACATTATAAATTTTTATTATTTAAAATATTGAATACATCTTTTAAAATGAAAATCACATAATTGGATGAGGTTAATTTGAAATTAATCTTCTGGTCAGGCCGACAATGGGGTTTTTAAATTAAAAATACTGAAAGTTTTGCTATGTTTTTTTACACAATTTCATAGTGAAATTTCTCTCAATGACCTAAATTATATTAATTGATATAAAAATTACCTAATTAAAATTTTAAATCAATTTAAAATATAATTTATCCTTATATATAAATTATATGAAAAATAAGTTTTGAATTAAAATTCTGTATTTTTCACTTTTAATTATAAAACAACCATCACAAAAAAATTACAACAATATACCCTAACCAAATTATTATGTTCTTATTTATAATATTATGTTTTATTTTACATATTAAATCTATAAAAGTCCAAAAAAATCGATTGAAAATGTGTTCTCCATTAAAAATAGGAGAAAATTCATTAATAAAAATTTTGAGTTTGAAGAATAAAATCGAGTGTGTTTTTATCTTATGTCTATCGAATATATTTTAGGAATATAAAAATTATTTTATTAAATATATAACATATATATTAAATTAATATATCTCAGTAACTATAATTAATTTAATTAATATGGGGAAACATCTTTATGACCATAAATATAATAATATTTCCATTTATATTCAATCAGTATTCATATTCATTTTTAATTAATTCGTAACCAATGAATTAATATTTTATTTTTTTGAACCATATATTTTCGTAAATTTGTCAATATTTTCCATAACCAATAATATAAATTCTTGTTTATATATTATTATATTATGTATTCACATTTTAGTGATATATAATTGTTTGGTAAAACTCGGTCTTGTATGTTATGCACGACATCGAGGAACATTATTGTTGCGTGTAGCGCAAACTAACCATAGTGTTCTATATAGAGAAAGATAAAGTATATGTTATTTTTTGTTCATGATTAACTTTTATTTGTGTATAACCCAATCCAAACATAGTGATTTAATATAAAAATCTATCTTTAGTGTTTTGTGAAATGAAAAATATCAAAAAGGTTAAATTAATTTGAAAAAAATAATTCAAAAAATATAGAGGTGTTACATTCTTCCTCCAATAAAATAAATTTTTCCCTAGAAATTCATTTGGGTAATCAAAGGATTAATACTTGGAAATTTCATTCATAGTAACCCACACCATAAAAATGGATAGTAAAAATTCACATAAAAAGGGAAAATTGGAACCATACAGGTTACCCAATGTAACATATAAATAGGTTTCCACATTGGAGAACACAAGTTGGGACTGAATATTGGACATAGAAGAAGAACATAAATATTTATAAGGAGAAGTTGAGGTAATAAATAATAAAATATTCAGTGATCAAAGAAAACTTGAGGGCTATAAATTCGTAAACCTCTGATGATTTAAAATACCATCTGTTTAAAAAAAATTAGGTTATTATGACAAAAAAATTATTTTTACCATTATCCTAACATTGATTAATTATTTTATTGACCACGAATACAAGGAAATATAATTACATTATATATTTCCATAAATAAATTTCATTATTTTGTGGTTACTTTATCTAATTCATCCATTAATTCATGAAACAGATGTTTGTAAATTAAAATTGATGCTTGAAGTGCTGAGATAAACATTTAGCTGATCTTAAGGCCCAAAAAAGAGTAAAAAAATAACAGTTTATCATTTTATATTATTAAAATTCTATATGATTAATACACTAATCTATAAACATAAAATGTAACTCTACTAGTTCATCATTAATAAATATTCTACACAAATAATTACACATTAAAATGGACATCATGGAGGCTAGTGGTAGGTGTAAAACCTTTTTCATCCTTAGGTCATGGGTTCAAGACCCAGAAACTTTCTAGAATTTTTTGGATTTCACCAGACACACATGATGTCATTTTCTAGAACCATACTAATATAGTTTTCGAAATCAATATGATATACAACCTTGAAAAAAAGATAAAAACTAAATTTCCTTTTAACCATGGGTTTCAATACAAACTTAGTGCATAAATACATCCTATGATGTTTATCATAAAATTTTCATGAATGGTTAACCTTATAACTCTTATAAAAGATGAAAATACAAAACATTAGAAATAAATCCATAAAATAAACTTAACAATGATTCCCGCATATATCACAATGTAGATCTTGGTTTTCACCTTCCAAACATTTGAATACCCTCATAAAACATGCATGATTCATTAAAACATGCATGATTATTTAATCCAATTATTCTTTATTCCAATGATTATATGATACATTCTTTAAATCCAAGACGTTTTAAACATCATCCTTGATGTCATATAACAATTTTTAAATAATTAGTTCTACTGTAATCTGTACCATCCACATTACTTATTCATATCTGACTTTTTTTTTTCAAATATCATTATCTCAATGTCAAGAATTAATTAATGGTTTCATTCCCTAAATAAAAATATTACCTTCCTATGAAACATCCAATCATCATATCCTTTTCATTCCATAATTAAAATTTATACTAAAAGTAATTATTTATTTCTTGATTCACATAACATAATATTTGAATCCCAAAACATAAATACTTTATTCATATAAATTTATTCTAAAACCATTACTCTGTATTCATCAACTTATTACTTAATACCTATTTCATATAATATGAAATATTAATCATGTCTTAAGGTTCCTCAACCAAATCAGATCATTTGTCTTATGTTTAATGTAAACTATACTGGAAGAAGGTCACATACCTTTCACATGTCACTTTCAGTATCATTATCTTTAAAAGTATAACCCATACTCATGCCACTTTCTTAATTTTATTTATGATATTTCCACTTGTGAAATTAATTTTCAAAATGCCAATATTTTTTACATCTAAAATATTCGATGTTAGCCATGTTTTTTTTAGTTCTATCAATTGATTAAAACTAAAAATCATAGGTTGAGATACACACATCCTAGAAGGAAACCACATATTCATGAAAAATTACTTATAGGATGTCTAAATCATGAAATCGTAGTTATTATAAGAAATAAAAGAATTATCCAAGGTTATTCCTAGTCATATTTTGTTCAAATGATTCATAACGGTTTGTGACGAGTTTATGAATATCTAAAGCATATCCCCCATGAGTGTCAAACTAGGTGTGCAACTAGGCCAATTTTCATGTACCAGACTACCCCATGTTTGGGGCAAAACAACTTTTCAGAGTTGTTATGTAATGACCCAATGTTTCATTAATGTAAATCCATCATGGTCTAATTAAATGTCTCTTTATGTTTATATAAAATTTCAAATTAATTGGTTTTATGTTAATAATTTTGACCGTTGCTAATATAGCCGTTGAACAGTGATCAGATGATTAGTATAAATATAGGTCTTTAACTCGTCCAATTTTACTTAGACAAAAGAAGCGATGGCCTCGTCCAGTAGAATTGCTCCGTACGAAGCCCATTTTTCAGAGCTCGGAAAAGAGGTGGCATCTTTGGGATTCTCCATTGACCAAACAAAAGATGAGATTCATCTTGTCATGCTTGAACATGACCGTCTACGGGAAAAGTTGAAGTTGATTGAAATTACCACTTGAGCGATGTTATCCGATCCACCCCAAGAGTCTGTCAGCATCGCACACCTTACCCTTAGGTCTTATGTAGCTGTTTTATGGGGTTATGTAACAAATAAGTAGTACTATGTTCATGCACATTATTTTTTTGTATATAATAATGAATATAATTTCTAGTCATTTTTAATACATTGTAAATAGTTTTTAAAGTACAAATGGTGTTTTTTAGTTATTATTTAATTAAAAAATATATTTTATTAAATTAAGAGATTTTTGAATTAAATAATATATTAATAAAATAATAATATTATTATTAAATTAATTTTTATTAAATATAAATGATCTTATAATTTTATGAATGCAATTAAAATTTTTATTAAGGTTTGAAATCCATTTTTGTCAAAACCCGTGAATTTTTGATAAATGCCGGTTTTTATTTTAAAATTGAAAATTAAAATATTTAGAAAATTATTTAGATAAAATAGACGTTATTTCTGGAATCGGGATGTCGAAATTATCCAACGTTGAATTTTTCATAATTTTATGAGACAGTTAAATTTTTGGGTAAAAATTAAATACCAATTAAATATATAATCTGTTTTATGACATCATAATGACCCAATAGTGATGTAATAAAATACTATAAGCTTTATTTTCTTCTAGTTTATGTTTTAACATTAAAATAATGTGATTTTGGGTTTGTTTTAATTACTTTTCAAAGCATTAATGGACCCCTCAAGACTTATTCAACACTTTACCTTTTTAAATTAATTTCCATGGGAGTGTGACCCACCTCCACATAAGAAACCATATTATTTTAAGAATTTCGGACTTTGGACTTATAAAATATTGTTTTTCTCTTCTCTTTTGCAAAAATCATGGGAAAAAACCATGGGATGGTTTGTCGTTTGGGTTGATTTCATATAAGGGGTCTCAAACCTAAATAATAATGAATTACCTCACCTTTCCTATACAAACCCACCAAGATCCCACTTCATCCTCACTCAAAAGCCCTTGTAGTTAGTCCAACCTCTGCCCTACTCTCTCTATAATCCTCCCAAGGTTCCCAAAGCTCCCAATAAGCCTCTCACAATCCTTCTCTAGCCTTTTTAAGCACACTTCCAAGTAAGGGTTTTTTTACATTCTCATTTTTTGTCCAATTTTCTTTAAGTTGTATTGCCCTTTTAATTTCATTTATGAATGATGGGGTATGGTTTTGAACCTCCCCCATACTACCCTATTATTTTTTTAATGATGTGAGACCCATTTATCTCTCATTAAATGCCTCCTATATACACCCATTACTATGCTGAAATTCCGAACAGAACTTCTCTCTCTTTTTTTACATTCAAGAAATAATTTTGTATCATGAATCTAAATTCCATTACAATTGTTGGGGCATGTATCTATATGACCTCCTTACTGTCCATTTCACGTAAATATGATGAGGAACCCCTTTCTCTCTCATCAACCATTTTTATGAATTCTTATGTGACGCCGTTACGCTGCCAAAATCACACCGATTTTCTAAGCCAATGTCATTGTGTAGTGAATACCATGCCCATTTCTCCATCAAGGGAATTCACCTTTATGAACATTTACTTATTTATTGTAAAGTTTCACGTATTAATTCCACATCACTTTATCATGGAATAAATTATTATGTTTTATGAATCCATTTTTATGATCCATGTTGCACACTTATGCATGAAATGAAATGTTTAAGAAAGGTGCGCCCTTATAGTGCTCCAATGCATTGAGTAAATTATAGTATCATGATACATCATGTGAAATGAGTGTTGACTCATGCTAATTCGAGTGAAATGAGGGTTTACTCGTGCTTTATGTGAAATGAGGATTTACTCATGCTCCATGTGCAATGAGCCTTGGCTCATGGTAATTCCTTGTTAAGTGTTGTTTCCACATTCCCATGTTATGATTATCATGCTTTATCATGCCTTTATGTTCATGTTTCTCTTGTTCTATATTGATATTCTTATTTTCTAACATGTATTGTACTCCTCATGTTATTCCATGTGTACTCCCTTACTGGGCTTTATAGCTCACCCTTTTCTTATGCATGTCCTCTGGTTACCCCATGCAATGCTAAGTAAAATGGAATGTATTGGTCATGTAAAGGTTGTTTTCAATAAAGATGTTGTGTTTCATGTATTAAGTTTTTATTTAATGATACTAATCCCCAACGAAACTAAACCTCTCGATATTCTTTGTTGTATCTAGTGATGTTTAATGTAATAAATCATGTTTAAGTTTGTAATAAAAGCAGGGTTGTCATAGTTGGTATCAGAGGATATGTTTAGTTATTTTTGGGATTAGGAAACCCTAGTAAAGCCTTAGAGACAAGACTAAGTATAATAAAAATATCCATAAGTATTGGTAAGTACTGAGTAAGTGGTTTATCAGAAAAATACATCCCTGCCCGGATACGAGCGGGTAGAGGCGGCTCTAGCACAGATGTATTCTAGGGGTAAAACCCAAAAACACCACATTGAGATAGACTCAAACGGGAACTGGTGCACGACAACGGGCCTTGCTGTACTCTTGGTTACGTCACTCCTGGGGGATATGTTTTGATAAATTCACAAGCTTAGTATGAACCCTTATTAAGGGAATTAATAAAAATGCCCCTAAGAATATATGTTAGAAAGTAGATGATGAAAAGCCTAGATTGAAGCCTATAGACTCATGATTTAAGGAAATAAATGTTTATTTATAATTCATCAAATTTTGTCTTTGGATTAACCTTTATGTTCCACCCAAAACTTTCCTTTTATTCCAGCCAATGGACGGTAATAGGAGGTCTCGGGCTAACAACTGTTCTGAAGATCAGCGTGATGACTGTACTAATGAGACGCCAAATCCAATGGGAGCGAGAATCATGAACTTTTTCACGATTCTCTCTCAGAAAAATCAAGTTTTGAATAGAAACACGGGTCAAGAGGAACATTAAACCTCCCCCCCCCTAAGAAAGAACTAGTCGCTGTCGAGAGCATCATGAGACAAAGGCCTCCTACTTTTAGTGGATCATTTGATCCCACGATCGCTGAACAATGGATCAACTCCATTTAAAAGACCTTCTTCATCCTTCAATGTTCTGAACAAGAGAAGGTTCTCATGGCTGCCTATCATATAGAGGGTGAAGATGATCAATGGTGGACGTTGATAAAAAATACGATGCCTGAGGATGAGATCGAGGCGTTGGAATGGAAGGATTTCTGGAAGATGTTTTTCGATAAATATTTTCCGTGCACCCTCTGGCTTAAGATGGAAAGGGACTTCCTTTCCCACAAGAAAAAAAATGAAGAATATGTTGGAGCGTACGAGGAAAACTTCACAAGGCTTGCACGATACACTTCCAGCTTTGTCGTTACCCCCGAATGCAAGTTTGACCGCTTCTTTGGTGGGCTGAAGCCTAGCTTGCGGAAAGCATTAGCAATCCGTGACATCGACAGCTATGAGGAAATTGTCTGATGTGCCCTCAAGTTCAAAATGGAGATTAGGGAATCACAGGGGTATCATGGGGACAAGATACGTAAGGTGGACTTCAATGCTGGTGGTCCGATGGATAAATCCAATGGTGATAAGAAGATCCAGCACCCCACTTGCCAAAAGTGCGGAATGATGCACCCTCGAAATTGCCTTAATGCTTCAGGTGTGGAAGAGATGGGAACCTAGCTGTTAACTGTCTGCAAGAAATACCCACAGTTGCGACAGAGAAGAGGAACACTCCGTTCGCACCTGAACGCGTTGTTCAATGATACAAATGCAAAGAACCAAGTCATTTTGCAAATCAGTTCCCTAATCCAAGGGTTTTCGGAGGCGACCAACAACCTCCAAGGAAGCAAGGAAGAGATTTTGCCATCACTCATGTTGAAGTGAACCCCGACAACGAAGTGGTGATAGGTACGCTAGTTATTCATTCAAGAATAGCGAACGTACTTTTTGATTCCGGTTCTATGCATTCTTTTTTATCTCGAAAGATTAGTAGAACAATCCCAGCACCACCACAAATCATGGAAGTATAGATGTCAGTGAGTACGGAAAATGGGGCAATCATTACATCCCATGAATATATGTCCTCCCCTGTTATAATATGTGGATTGAATTTCCCAGTGAACCTCGTCATACTCCCTCTGGTGGAATTTGATGCAATTCTTGGCATGGATTGGCTTTCCTTATATAGAGCCAATATAAATTGTCGGGAGAGGGAAATCACACTCCATATGAAGAATCGACCCCCGATTTGTTACAAATGTCTGGAGGAAGATGAATCTCTTTTAGCTCCATCATCTCAAGCATGGATATTACTGACTTATGATCACACGTATCTGGATCAGATGATTGAGTCCAAGGAAGAAACCATCCTTGAAGAAATGCCTATTGTGAGGGAATTCGCTGAAGTGTTTCCCGAGGAACTGCCCGACCTTCCTCCTAGAAGAGATGTTGACTTCTCAATTGAACATATACCTGGGGTGCTACCAATATCCAAGACTCCATATAGAATGGTTGTTGTTGAGCTTGAAGAGTTGAAGAAACAACTACAGGAAAATCTGGATAAAGGGTTTATACGCCCAAGTGCTTCACCATGGGGTGC
Source organism: Viscum album (assembly GCA_963277665.1). Lineage (NCBI taxonomy): Eukaryota > Viridiplantae > Streptophyta > Magnoliopsida > Santalales > Viscaceae > Viscum > Viscum album. Next base: position 109,871,380 of record OY728139.1, on the reverse strand, counting down.
ACTAGTCCTCTTCGTCAAGAAGAAGGATGCGTCAATGCGACTCTGCATTGATTATCGTGAACTTAACAAAATCACGATAAATAACAAGTATCTTCTCACAATAATCGATGATTTGTTTGATCAGCTGCATGGAGCACAATACTTCTCAATGGTGGACTTGCGGTCGGGATATTACTAAGTAAGGGTGAAGAAAGAAGATGTCCCCAAGACTGCTTTTCGTACAAGATACAGGCACTATGAATTCATAGTAATGCCTTTCGGACTCACCAATTCTCCAACAATCTTCATGGAATTAATGAATAGAGTATTTAGGGATTACCTAGACAAATTTGTTTTAGTCTTTATAGATGATATTCTAATATACTCCAAAACCGAGGACGATCATGAGGAGCATTTAAGAACTGTACTGGAGACTTTGCGCAAGGGGAAGCTCTATGGAAATTACAGAAATTGTGAGTTCTAGTGGGTGGAAGTCTCATTCTTGGGCCATATCATCAGAAGCAATGGGATATCTGTGGATCCCTCCAAAACAGATGCAATTGAGGGATGGCCGAGGCCAACATCAGTAATGGATATCCATAGATTATTTGGGTTAGCTGGATATTTTCGAATATTTGTGAGAAATTTCTCACCATTGTCCAACCCTCTTACCAAGCTAACTCGAAAGGGAGTATAGTTTTCTTGGTGTGATGAATGCGAAGAATTCTTGAAGGAGTGGAAACGGAGGATTATCACTACACCCGTGCTCACTTTACCCATGAGTGGGGAACTTTTTGTGGTATTTAGTGATGCTTCAAAGAAGGGCTTTGGATGTGTGCTGATGCAGAATGATAAAGTGATATCCTATGCCTCAAGGCAGTTGAAAATCCATGAGAAAAACTATCCAACACATGATCTGGAGTTGGCGGCTAGGATCTTTGCCTTGAAAATATGGAGGCATTATCTCTATGGAGAAAAATTTTATATATATACTGACCATAAGAGTCTTAAATATATATTCATGTAGAAAGATCTTAATATGCGCCAGAGAAGATGGATAGAGCTCATCAAGGATTATGAATTTTCAATACATTACCACCCGGGGAAAGCGAACAAGGTGGGAGATGCCCTACGTAGAAAGGATCCAGCGATTCTATCAATGATGAGAATTGAGAAGGATCCAATATTCTTAGACATGATGAAGATGGACAAGGGAATCATAAAGAAGGGAAAATCATCAATCCTATCACAAATTATTGCTCAACCATCTCTTTTGGAAAGGTTAAAAGATGCTCAAAAGGAGGATCTGGGAATTCAGGAAAAAGTGGAAGCTATCAAAAAGTGGAAATCCTTAGAGTTTAATGTTAATGAAGAAGGAATTGTGCGGTTTGGGAAAAGACTATGTGTTCCATCAAGTTCGGAGCTGAAGAAGGAACTTTTGGATGATGCACATAGTTCAAATTTCTCTATTCACCTAGGGAGCACAAAGATGTATCGAGATCTCCGAGAAAACTTTTGTTGGGATAATTTGAAGAAAGAGAACACTGAATATATATCAATGTGCCTGGTTTGTCAGCAAGTGAAGGCAGAGAGGCAGAAGTCTAAGGGGATGATGCAACCATTGCCCATACCAGAGTGGAAATGGGAGAACATGACCATGGACTTTGTCACCGGACTTCCAAAGACATCCAAAGGCAACAATGCAATCTGGGTTGTTGGGGACCGTCTTACAAAGACTGCACACTTCATTGCTATTCAGGAGGATTTCTCATTGGATCAACTGGCACAGATATATATCAGGGAAGTGGTAAGGTTGCATGGAGTACCACTATCTATTGTGTCTGACCGAGATCCATGATTCACCTATAATTTTTGGAAGAGTCATCAACATGATCTGAATACTGAACTGAACTTCAGTACAACCTATCATCCTCAAACTAATGGCCAATCCGAGAGGACTATCCAAACACTTGAGGATATGTTGAGAGCCTTATCATTGGACTTTAAAGGAGGATGGGATCGAAATCTTCCTCTTTTTGAGTTCTCTTATAATAAAAGTTTCCACTCGAGCATCCAAATGGAACCATATGAAGCCGTGTATGGGAAAAGGTGCAGAACACCAGAATATATGGATGAGGTCGGTGAACGTAAGCTTCTTAGACCAGGAATGGTCGAGGAAATGGTGGAGAAGGTGAAAACCATTCAGCAGCATATCAAGGCAGCTCAGAGTCGACAGAAGAGTTATGCAGATAACCATCGACGAGACCTTGAGTCTAAAGTTGGAGACATGGTTTTTCTACGCATATCTCCATGGAATAAGGTCACGAGGTTTGGAAAGAAAGGGAAGTTAAGTTCAAGGTACATTGGATCCTTTGAGATTCTTGATCATGTTGGGGTTGTGGACTATCAACTAGCACTTCCACCTACTATGGACAAAGTACACAATGTCTTTCATGTATCCCTCTTAAAGAAGTACATACCGGACCCTTCACATGTACTCTCTTCTAAGGTGGTACAATTGGAAGATGATCTTTCTTATGAAGAGCAACAAGTGAAGATCTTAGATCGTAGAGAAAAAGTTCTACGAAATAAGACAATGCCCCTCGTCAAGGTATTGTGGAGAAACCACAAGTTTGAAGAAGCGACTTGGGAATCGGAGGATATGATGATGCTGAGTTACCCACATTTTTTTTAGTGTGGGAAAAGGAAAATTTCGAGGGTGAAATTTCTTAAGGGGTGAATATTGTAACGACCCAAAGTTTCATTAATGGAAATCCCTCTTGATCGAATTAAATGTCTCTTTATGTTTATATAAAATTTCAACTTCATTGGTTTTATGTTAAGAATTTTGACCATTGCTAATATAGTCGTTGAACAATGATCACATGAATAATATTAATATAGGGCTTTAACACATCCAATTTTACTTAGACAAAAGAAGCGATGGCGTCGTCCAGTAGAATTGCTCTGTACGAAGCCCATTTGTCGGAGCTCAGAAAAAAGGTGGAATCTTTGGGCTTCACCCTTGACCAAGCCCAAGATGATCTTTATATTGTCAATCTTGAACGTGACCGTCTACGGGAAAAGTGGATGTTGATTGAAATTACCACTCGAGCGATTCTATCCGAGCCACCCCAAGAGTCTGTCACCATCGCACACCTTACCCTTAGGTCTTATGCAGCTGTTTTAAGGGGTTATGTAAAAAATAAGTAGTACTATGTTAATGCACATTATTTTTTTTTATATAATAATGAATATAATTTCTAGTCATTTTTGATACATTGTAAATAGTTTTTAAAGTACAAATGGTGTTTTTTAGTTATTATTTAATTAATAAATATATTTTATTAAATTAAGGGATTTTTGAATTAAATAATATATTAATAAAATATTATTATTTTTATTAAATTAATTTTTATTAAATATAAATGATCTTATAATTTTATGAATGCAATTAAATTTTTTATTATGTTTTGAAATCCATTTCTGTCAAAACTCGTGAATTTTCGATAAATGTCGGTTTTTATTTTAAAAGTGAAAATTAACATATTTAGAAAATTATTTAGAAAAAATAAATTTTATTTATGGAATCAGGATGTCGAAATTATCAAACATTGAATTTTTCAAAATTTTCCGAGACAATCAAATTTTTGGGTAAAAATTAAATACCATTTAAATATATAATGTGTTTTATGACATCATAATGACCCAATAGTGATGTAATAAAATTCTATAAGCTTTATGTTCAGTCATTTTATGTTTTAACATTATATAATGTGATTTTGGGTTTTTTTGAATTACTTTTCAATGCATTAATGAACCCCTCAAGACTTATTCAACACTTTGCCTTTTTAAATTAATTTCCATGGGAGTGTGACTCACCTCCATATAAGCAACTTTATTATTTAAAGAAGTTCGGAATTTGGTCTTCTAAAATATTTTTTTCCTCTTACCTTTTCCAAAAACCATGGGAAAAAACCATGGGATGGTTTGTGGTTTGGATTAATTTCATATAAGGGGTCCCAAACCAAAATAGTAAAGAATTCCCTCACCTTTCCTATATACACCCACCCAAGCTCCCACTTCCTCATCACTCAAAGCCCTTGGAGTTCGTCCAACCTCTGCCCTAATCTCTCTATAATCCTCCCAAGGTTCCCCAACCTCCTAAGAAGCCTCTCACAAGCCTCTCTCTAGCCTTTGGAAGCACACTTCCAAGTACGGGTTTTTTCTTCCTTTCTCATTTTTTTTCCAATTTTCCTTAAGTAGTATTGCCCTTTTAATTTCAATTATGAATGTTGGGGTATGGTTTGGACCTCCACCATAATGCCCTATTATTGTTTTAATGATGGGAGACCCCTTTATCTCTCATTAAATGCATCCCATATACACCCGTTACTATGTAGAAATTCTGAAAGGAACTTCTCTCTCTTCTTTTACATTCAAGCAATAATTTTGTATCATGAATATAAATTCCATTACAATTGTTGGGACATGTATCTATATGACCTCCTTACTGTACATTAAAAGTAAATATGATGAGGAACCCCTTTCTATCTAATCAACCATTTTTATGAATTCTTATGTCACACCGTTACGCTTCCGAAATCACACCGATTTTCTAAGCCAATGTTATTGTGTAGTGAATACCATGCCCATTTCTCCATCAAGGGTATTCACTTTTATACACATTTACTTATTGGTTGTAATGTTTTATATATTAATTCCATATTCCTTTATTGTGGAATAAATGATTATGTTTTACGAATCCATTTTTATGATCCATGTTTCACACTTATGCATGAAATGAAATGTTTAAGAAGGGTGCACCCTTATAGCGCTCCAATGCATTGGGTAAAGTATAGTATCATGATACATCATGTGCAATTCGTGTTGACTCATGCTAATTCAAGTACAACTAGGGTTTACTCGTGCTTTATGTACAATGAGGATTTACTCATGGTCCATGTGCAATGAGCCTTAGCTCATGCTAATTCCATGTTAAGTGTTGTTTCCACATTCCCATGTTATTATTATCATGCTTTATCATGACTTTATGTTCATGTTTCTATTGTTCTCTATTGATATGCATATTTTCTAACATGTATTGCACTCCTCGTGTTATTCCATGTGTACTACCTTACTTGGATTTATAGCTCACCCTTTTCTTATGCATGTCCTCAGGTTACCCCATGAAATGCTAAGCAAAAGGGAATGTAGTGGTCATGTAAAGAAAGTTTTCAATAAATATGTTGTATTTCATGTTTTATGTTTTTATGTGATGATCGTAATCCACAAAGACACTAATCCTCTCGATCTTATTTGTTGTATCTAGTGATGCTTAATGTAATAAATCATGTTAATGTTTGTAATAAAATCAAGGTTGTCATATGTTACCCCTAGGTACATCTGTTCTAGAGAGACACCCACTTGTAGTATCTATATAGAGATATATTTCTTGAAAACCACACACTCTATCCTTTATCGAAATTCAAATATATTTTCTTATACTTTTCATTATCCTTAAACTTATCCCAAGACATATGCTTAGGGTTCTCTCTAAGGTTTTCTCATCCTAGATTTCAATGGTAAACTAACCCTTTTCTCTGATACTAACTATATCAGATATATTTTTTCAAACATTAACATTATATAACTTTTACAGAATACTTAAAACATTAAAAAAATAGACACCCAAAGACTTTATTAATCTATTACATTTAGAATCATGGAAACATAAACACTGGTAAATAAATGAGATACATTATGTCCCACTTGGTTCATCTCGACTATCACCCTTCTTAGAAAAAACAAAGATAAAACATGTCTTCAAACCTTGATGAAGGAAACATAAATGGAGATGAGCTCAAATGCACAATAAGGGTAATCATGTGAGATATGAAGTTATAATCATGAGAATATGGTTATGAGAAATGATCATGATAATAATATATAACACCTTGTAAATCAAAGATCATATACATAAATCATGGCATATATATTATAAGTTCACAAGAAATAAATAATAAGGAAATAAAAAACATAATCCATGAAATCATAACATCGGAAAAAAACATGGAATTGTGGTAGATACAAAATCATATAATATGATTTCTATAGTAGATAAGGAATATCTACCAAGATTTTCTTAGTAGTATGGGTTCACTCTCCATACCATCTTGGTTGTCATGTTTCACCCCCATTGTCATATTATTTAAATTATTTATCTTCTCATACCATCTTGGTAGTGATGGTTCACTCCCATGTCCATCTTAATAGTTATGGTTCATTCCCAAGACCATTTTAGTCTATCTCATGATATATAAATCTTTACATAATATATTGGAGGGAGATATATTTCCCAGCCATATCATAATTAAATCATACATACATGTGCCAAAAGATCATTAAATATCATATCAAAACCCTTGAAATGAAATGGGTATCATAAAAATGTAATCAAATTAGAAACTATAGAAAAAGATATAGGTCTCATAATCATTTCATCAAAAAAATAAATGGTGAATGATCAATGGATTTTACAAACATATAATTTTTGAATGATAAATGGATTTTATAAACATATAATTTGTGAATGAGAAACTAGTTTCATAAATACATTTATATTATAATTAACACATTTAGAGCAAGAAAATGAGTGGATCATTTATATCACTTACTATAAATGCATTAGTAATGTCAACAGATGTCACATTATATGAAAAATAATTTTTAAATAACTTTCAAAAAATCATTTCTTTAGGAAAATATCCATTATTCTTTGAAAATTTTTGTTCAATGAATAACACCATTTGACAATATTTTTCTTAGAAAATATAATAAAAAATTATAAATAAGAATTACATTAATTTTGAAAAAAAATTTCATTGAAAAATTATTGAATAACATTCAAATATTTTTAAAAACATATCTTAAAAAACAGTTTCAATAATTTAAAATAAATCTTGAATGCGTTTTGAATACAATTTTATTTAAAATAAGTTTACAACATATAAAGAAATCTTAATATTTATTTCAAAAACATTTATTTTAAAATAACTTTGAAAACATATAATGAAATATTAAAAATGTTATGAAAAAGTTTTTACTTGAAAACCTGTAAAAAAATAAGGAAAATTTTTTATTCCCATTTTCATTGAAAATATATCAATGAAGTTTGAAAAGATTTTTGAAAACATGGTTTTTGAATATAATAGATTTTTTATAAGAGAGAAAAACTATCATATTTTACATAAAAACATTATCATAAGTACCAAATAATGGAAAATGGTAAGAATACATGTATATATCATGAATAAAAATAATAAAAGGTAACTCATGAGTTTTTTTTGGGAGATGCATGATAATATTTCATTAATGAATCATAATCAGTAAAAATCTCGAAAAGCGATGAGATTGTATAAGTAAACTCTTACTATTTGGTTTATTGGGATCATACTCTCTATATAAGAAAAGAAAATTATATGAACGATAAAATTTCATGAAAATAATTATATTACTAATATAACATGTAAAATATAATTATACACACCATGATGAATACTTTAGGTGCATAACAAAACATGAGTCTGAAAGAAGGAAAATTGGGAGAAAACATTTATACTGATTTGGAAACTTTCGAAATGTAAACCCCATGATTGAAATATAATTAAATAGATACAAAAATACCCATAAATTTAATTATATGAATAATTTAATACATCCCTGAAAAATATAAACACCTCTCAAAAAATAATGGGTGGTGAATAAAGCACTAGTCTCATTGAAATAAAAAGTGGGATAAAATCTTCTTACCTTTTGTCTTAACTCAAGTCATACTCATTCAAACCAATAGTATAATAAATATATATTTATTATAAATCTTCTAAAGAACCATATTATTATTTAAAATCTCATATATTGTTTTATTATGACCTTATATTACCCTCTTGATAACCATACAATGTTAAGTTTTCACCTCAGATAATATTCTCTTTGCTCTTCACATATGTATTAATTTGTTATATCTTTGCTACTTATACTTATATCATGACTCAAGAATATATAAAACTGAGAGATATATATATATATATGGAATGTATAGAATATTTTTATTATAATAATCTGTGGAAAATATAATTCTGAAAGGGAATACACCAATAATAGAAATGGTAAGTTATACGTATGCATGAATGTTGTTTCCATTATTATTGTTGTATTGAAAGAAATAAAGAAAATGACTTATATGTATAAATATATATAATATAATTTATTTATAAATTATTTTTATATATATAGCATATAATTTAACTAAACACATCCTTAATAAATTACATGTTGTCTGTGAACTAATCACATTGCTTTGAGGGGTTTTAGTCCATACTTCCTCAACAGAACATATAATATTCAAACCAAATGGTATGTAAAAAAGATATGTGTTTTAAAAGAAATTAATAATACTAAATACATAATAAATATAATATATGAAATATATAAATTTATTTTACATTATAATTTCCACAATGAGATGTGGTAAAGGAAAAATGAAAAGTCATTATTTAGTGAGGTGGTAGTTCACCGTACACATAAACAGCATGTTCGTTAACAATTAGATGGAGGTGTGTGTAATTTTAGGTCCAACCATTAGAATAAAAAATTAATAGTATATTTTAAGTATTGGTTTTTTTATCCAGGCATGGAATAATGAGATTTAAGGGGTGTGGAAAGAAAATAAAAGAAAGAAGTTTGAGAGAAGATGTTACCTCTTAATATGGTAACTCTTTTTGGTTTGTGCCAAAATGATTCCAAGGATTTATTTTTATCCAAGGGAAGGATTATAGTGTTAAGGAAGGGACATCAGGAAGTTTAAGTTTTAGATAATTTTTAAGCCTAAGAGGTTTTATAGGTTTGAATAAGAGGAAGAGTTGGTGGCATTTTATAGGGATGGGAAATGATAAAGTTGGCATTTTTTGAAACAAGTTATGTGTACCCACATTTTTATCTAAAAAATTCCATATAAAACCAATGAAACTCAATATTTTATGGATAATAGAAGAATAGTATCCATAAATTGTGTGTTTAAAAACATTATATATATTTTTTGTCTTATCTTTAAGGATTAGTCTATAGTGAAGCTCAATTTTAGCTTAATCAAGGTGACTCATTTTAATTACTTTCACTAATATTTTTAGTAAAAAACTATGTTGACCTTATTAGATATTATAAATTATGATGATTCCAAAAATAGAATCCATTTTTATAAATTCTAATCATAGAATCAGTATAAGATAATATAAAATTAATCTCGTAGTCCAGTCAATAAAGAGGGGTTTTAATGTGAAAATATTCAAAATGTTGCTAAGTTTTTAGACCTAACTTCAAAGTGGAATTTATCTAAATGAACTAAATTATATTATTTGATAAAAAAATTATCTAATTAAAATGTTAACTCATTTAAAATATAACGTATTCTAATAAATAAATTATATGAAAAAGTAGTTTTGAATTGAAATTCAGTATTTTCACTTTTCATTAACAAAATAAAACATCAAAGAAAAGTAACAAAAACATTAAGCTAAACTAATTATTATCTTTCCATTTAAAAGGTGAATTTTATTTTGAAATATTGAATATATAAAAGTTAAAAATAATGGATTTAAAATGGGTTCTATTTTAAAAGGCTGTGATAATACTTTAATAAAATACTAATTTTTAAGAATAAAATTGGGTTTGTTCTTATTTTATGACTATAAAATATATTTTATGAATTTTAATATTATTTTATTGAATATATAAATTATATATTACATTAAAATCACTCAATAACAATAATTAATTTAATTTATAAGGGAAAAATAACATTGTGACCATAAAATAGTAATATTTCCATTTATATTCAATTGGTTTTCATATTCATTTCTAATTGATTGGTAACCTATGAATTCAACATATATTTATATAAATCATATAATTTCATAAATTAGATAATACTATTAATAACTTCTAATTTAATAGATAGGTAATATCTTATTATATTAAGTTATCACTATTAAATAATATACTATTGTTCAATAAAAACCAGTCTTCCGTATTATGCATGCCATTGAGGAAAGTCATTATTTTGTGTAACGCAAGATAAAGTCAGAGTTTTATATATAGAAAGATAATGTTTATGTTGTTTTTTTCCTGATTAACATGGTGGTTTGTATAATTAAATCCAAACATTATACTTTAATATTAAATAAACTATCTTCAGTGTTCCATTAAATGACAAATAAAAAAAAGGTTAAATTAATTCAAAAATAATAATTCACAAAATAATTATGTGCTATATTTACTATAAATTCTGTCATCCTTAGATCTATAATTATACATGATTTAGTGATATCACTAATTATTTCTCATCCTAACTTCCAAATATTAAGTAAACCTATCCTATGATACCAACTATAGTGACCTACGATTATCATAAAAATATATTACATATTTTTAGGATGAATATTCAATACATTCCAAAAAAACACATCTGAGGACCAAAATAATTTAGGGCCTTTGGATATTATCTACACAATATTCTAATTTAGTGAAAGTTATTCAACATCACCCATGAAGATAATCCCATTTAGTCCTATTCAAAACAAACCCTATATAAATCCATTATTCATGGCCTTTGTAAAGGAGTGATAGTAAAGGTTGATATTATATGGTCAGTAAGGATATGAATGTGAGATATAAATAATCACAAAATCATGAAATGAGTATAAGGGTATGACATCATGATCTTAACTTTTGAAAACTCTACCATTCATATGAAATATCATAATCATGGAAAATAAAAAAACACGAAAATTCATAATACATGAATCATAAAAGAATCAAAGATCATAACCCATAACATTGTTACATAGGCATAAGACCTGGAATTATGGAATACAGATAAGCATAGAAAATCATTTCATAGTAGTTAAGGCTCACATCCATGGTTATCATGGCGGAATGTGTTTACTCTCCAAACCATCATAGTAGTCATGGTTCACTCCCAAGACCATAATAGTGGAAAAATTACATTACTAAATTGGGTTAACTCTATTTATTGTCCAATATATCACATCATATATAAATATTTACCCAATTCATTGGTGGGATATATTGTCCCCACTTGTTAAATAATGTAAATCATCAGTATGTTCTCCATGATATCATAAAACATTTTTTATATCATAACCCATGAAATTTAATGGGCTTCATAGAAATCTCAACATATCATAAATTGTGTAAAAGATAAAGGTTTCATTATAATTTCATCATTTCATCATAGCATACCCCATTAAAAATAGTTTTTCAAATGCATTTAATAGTGTTATCATTCATGGAAGAGAAATGGTGTTCATACAAAATTTTCATCATAAACATAAACCATTCAGAGAAAAATATTAATTGTACCCTTGTATTATAATCAAATTAAATAATAATTAACAAAAATGGATTTAATCGTTGATATAAAATGATTTCAAAATAAAATTTACATGGAATATTTCATAAGGAAAATTTCTTTCCTTTAAAAGTGACTTTTTTTAAAATTAAATATTCAAAAAATATTTGGAAAATATTTTTCATAGAAAATAAAATTGAAATGTGATAATGGAAGATTAAATGTAATTTTCATTATGAAGGAAGATAGTTGTGTTCATCTTTACATGTTAAAATGAATATTTTATTCACATTTTCAATAAAATACAATCAAGAAATGTTTGGAAAATGAAATAAATATTATTTTCAATATAATTTTTAAAATGTATAACATGGGTACAAGAGCCTATAAAAGATAATTTTGATGATATTAAAACAATTTTTAAAACACCTTTAGTAAACATGGTTTTGGAATAAGAATGGGTTTCTAATTGAAGAGATAAATAAAGATGATTTTCTAGAAAAAAATATTTTGAACTAATGATAACCTAAAAAGAGTAAAATAAAGGGAAAATATGTATTTTACAAAAAATAATATAGGAAAATAAAATTCATGAGTTTTTTTAGAAATTTATCATATGATTTTACCATAAGGAATATATGCATAAATAATCCCGATTTATGATGAGATTATAACATATATTCATTACCAATTTTGTAAATTTGGAAGGTAAGCCCCATGAAGGATTAATTTTAAATGAAACCAAAAATATAATGAGAATAAATTTTTTTTGATATTATATTCCCAATATTCTATATATAACCTTATAAAATAATTTATCTGTATAACATAACATATTTCTCAAGGAAGGAAAATTAAAACTAAAATCACTTATGTTAAGTCGTGAAATCCACCGTACATATTAAATCCCAAGTATATTAAATATATGATTATTATTAATCTATTATGAAACCATATTTATGTATATCATAAAATAAATTATTTTCCTATGAACTTTTATTACCCATTTACTAGCAATTCCATGTTGAAATCATGTTTTGGGTAATAACATCTTCATTTTCTTTGAATGTTTGATTTTTTATTTCTTTCCGTATAAAAATGTGCATGATAGAATAATATTTATAATTTAATAAATAATATAAATATTATATATATTCATTATATTTTTTTTATAGAAACCCAAAATATTTAGAAATATAAAATGATATACAACGTTCATGCAGATGGTCGGTTGTACGTGCACATGAACATTGTTTCAATTTCTCAAAGGATTGAAAGAAGGATAAATATAATATTACCATTAAATAATAATTATAATGTCATATATATCACATAATTGAATTAAAATGATTTTTATTACCTTCCTTTTATATTTTGAATGAATCACTTTGCCTTATAAGGCAGCAGTTTTCCAAACATGCGAACAATGTTATCGTATTCCCACAGAATAGAATGTAAGAAGGAGCATGTAATATCATGATTATATGAAAATAATAATATCATATATATATATATATAATAAATATATATATATCTATCCAAAATTATATTTAGTTTTGATAGGTGGTGATGAAAAATCAATAATATCTGTTCGTGAGGCTATAGTCCGCCGTACACACGGTTTTTAGTACCATTTTCCATCTTATGGAAGAGGAGAAGGATATAGGTTACTTAATTATAAAAATATCATATTAGTATATTGGATATAATATTTTTATTATATTATATGTTTTAATATATAATATAAGGTGTAAAATTAATAAATAATAAAATGGGTCTTAGTGATGAGAATTACCTTCTCTTAGAAGCACCTTCTTTGGATCTCTTATGAGGAAACCTAATGTTGAAATCTTTTGAGGCAAAAATGTCTATATAATAGATTTGGATATTGGGGAATGATGTTTATAGGGTTTGGACGAAATATTTGTCATTTTATGTTTGCATAAGTGAATAGTGGTGGTTTCCTTTTATAAATGGGGGAAAGGAAGCCACATTGAAACAACATGAAAAATTCCTAAAATAATCCAAAATAGGAAATAAATTACCATGAAAAAGGTTCTAAATGAAGATATATTAGAACATGGGAAGTATATGATTGAAATTGTTTCATAATATTGTAATTTTACATTTTTTATAATTATTTTAACCCTTATCTTCATTGTTTAACCCCCTATAAACCCATTTTTACCTAAACCTTGGTAAATATTTTTTTTACTGTTTTTACTATTTATTCTGAATAAAAATTAAGATAAACTTATTGGATAATATAAATTATTATTCTTCCAAAAATCTAATCCATTTTCTAAATTCTATTCACAGATGTTGAAAATTTTAATTTATATTTAATCACACAATCACAATGAAAAAAAAATTTGAAGAGAAAATTTCATAAGTATAGAATGTTTTAATTTCTAAATTCAATATGGAATTTATTTAAAAAATATAAATTAGATTAATATAATTATTTTAAATTATTTTACTTTTAAAAATATCATAAAAAAATTGGTTTGTTTTAAAATCCTTCAATATCAATCACAATACTTAATAAAACTAATAATTTTCACCATTTATCAAAGTATTTATCTTTTCAGAAAATGTTCAAAAACTCACTAATGAAATATTTTGAAATTTAGAATTCAAAAAATGTAGATTATTTTTACAAAAAAAGGGTTGAAATAAAATTTAAAATTATGTTTATAGAAGGAAACAAAACAACTTTTTAGAAATATACAGTTTTAATATTAAAATGTGTTTTATTGTTATATATTTTATTAAAAACAAAAAAAAATTAATGTTATACATTGGATTGAAAATATAGTATATAAATTTCATTAAAATAATACATAAAAAGTGATTTCTTATTATATTTTTTAATTTAATTATTTGTCCATATATAAAAATAGTTTTTCAAAAAACAAATCCTTTATTTTCTAATTGTTTTTATTTATATTTATAATAAACTGGTTACAAAATAATTCATTATATAAAAATATATAAAACTATATTTTCATAAAATAGTCAATCCTATCCATACCCATAATTCCAACTACTAGGTGATATCTATCATATTAACTAATAATAATATTATAGTTTGTCACGTTTTGTTATAATTTGGTGTTGTGTGTAATGTAAGCTAAACTCAATATTGTGTATAAAAAATCTAAACTCATTATTGATTTTAACATAATCCAAACATGATGTTTCATATAATTAAATCTACACTCATTTTTGCGTGTAATTCAGTATTAACACAGTTTTTCTTGTAATGAAAAATATCAAAATGATTAAATTTATTTTTTAAAAAATATGAAAAAATCATGGGTTGTTACAGTATTAACCCAGTAAGGAAGCTTGAATATATGGGAGAATTAGAGATATTAAAAACATTACAAAATTTCTCACTCCAAGGAAATGTATCATTTTTAATTTTTACATTGTGAACTACTATAGTAAAAATAGAAAACAAATGTAATGGAAATAAACACTTAATAAGAGAGTACACAACATAATTGAAAAATGTTAAATGAAATAAGAATAATAGAAATATGTAACAATGATAATACTAAAAACTCTTCACAGTGAATCAAATTTGGTTGGTGGATAATTACCCAGATTCAAATGATACAATTTTGAAAAATTAGTACAGTATTGTTTTAAAAGGTCAAAATATTATTCTAATACTTATAATTCATTGATTATTGTAAATAGTAGAAATATAATACCTAATAAAACCTCTTTAGTCAAACTATCTTATTCATCAATGTACATATACTTAGGTTTTCATCAAATAATATGTTTATAAGCACTAGATCATATCCTAAAAACAATATAATCATTCATGTTTGGAAGGAAATGATTAAAATAGAATACATATATGTTTTATAATGGAAAATCACAAAAAAGTAATCTCATTTATCACAGTAAAAACTAAAATAGTTAGAATATCTCAACTCAATGTGGTACTGAACAACACAAAAGATTTACCACTTTAATAAAATATAATCATTTTTACTTTAAACCTTAGTCTTTTATTTATAGGTATTTATTCAAACTAAAAAACAATGGTAAAATAAATAAACAGTCAATAAATTTATCACATGATAAAAATATGAATGATCTAACTTGGTATTCTAGTATAAGTGGTCTAGGTAAAGTAAATATGTTCCAAAAGGTACAAGGTTTATAATCAATTACCCTAGAGTATATTAATTAGATTTTAAATCTACCCTGAAAACAGACTTAATAACATTAATTATAAGAGATGAATTGAGTTAATTTTTATTCATTAAAACAAATGATATAGAAGTGTTCATTTTAGTATAATGAAATAATTGTCTCTCCCTTTTTTTAAATTAAAAAAATGATAAATATTTAATCTTTGATAATGTAATGTAAATAAAAAATTCCCTGTTCTTTTGCAAAACATACCACCCCCTAATTTGAAAATATATAGAAGAAATACTTTGTCTACTTTTTTCAAAAAATCATAATGGAATATATTACCCTATAAATCTCTATGTTCCCTGCTATTTTTTTTGTAATTTTTTTACCCCTCCTAATAATTGTTTATAAACCATTTATCCCTATTTTGGATTATAAAAAATATAACATGAGTGTTAACAAAATTCTAATAATAAAACCATAGGTCTATGACTAACATAAGAATAAACATATTCATTGGTATATATATACGAATAACTAAATATAAAATGATAAGATTCACATAAGATTAAAACTAAGTATATATAAGAATTAATAAGTAAAATAAGTTATATATATAATAAATATTTATAATTAGAAAAATATATTAATTACTAATTTTAAAAATAGTAAGAGGGTATTCATGAGTACCTCCATAAGGAAAACCATTAAAAAATGTACCCTGACATATATCCTAATTCTTTGGCTCAAGAAGATGTATTCGGTACACCTTCAAGTCAAATTTTAAAATCATCTGGAATATATTTTTAAAATTTAATATAAAGTTAGCATAGTTTTATAAGAACAAAATAATGTCACATATCAGGAATATTTTATCAATGTAAATGTAATTACTATAATGAAATAAAAGTTGTTAATATTAGACTAATGATACATATTGTATATAATTTATTTGAATATTTTATAGTGAAACAATGTTTTAGTAAAACTCATTCTGAAATCACTATGTGTGTGAACATCAGAAACAATTGGGAACAATAATTTTTATATAATATTTATTATCCTTCAGTAGTGTAAAATTAAAGGAAATGTTATTTCTCAATATATCAGGATTGTTAATATTTACTATGAAAATGACATGTTCTAGATGTACTATTTGTATTCATTCTATAGGATCTAAAATGTATATTCAAATAACTCTTTAAATGATATCATATTCATAGGTTTTATATGACACTAGTATTAAATTTTCATTATTGAAATATATGGTGTTTCTAACATCCATAAGATAAAATTCATTCATATTTTCGTGGAATCTCACACCAAACAAATAGAAAATAATTTCTAGATGACTAAATTTTATGTAAAAAATATTTAAGATCATCCTTATAAACAATTTTTGACCTACACTTTTCCTAGATTCATACATGTAAAGTATAACTTAGTTACATAATGAGTACCTATACAAGAACCATTATACAAACCAAAATGTCTAAAAAATTCCTTGAAATACATATATTTATTTAAAAGATTAGATTCTTATTTATGGTTTATTTTTTATTCATGAAAAAAATTATGTTCACCGTTCATACTCTTCTCATATTGACTCTGTATAAGCTCTAGAAAAAGTTTTCTAAGATGTTTTTAGGTACATATTAAAATAATGTTGTCAATATAGATTTGTAAAAAATATGGTTTAATAATAAAATTTCATTATTAAAATGTTATGGTCTTCTATCAAAGTAATAAATTGTTTTCTAATTAAACAATATTGATATTATTTCAAATGAGTCTCTTTGGGCTTATAAATGTCCACAGTGTTCCTCAGAAAGGATAAAAACTTGTTCTATAAACATCATATCTTAAAAACCCAAAGGTTGTTCAACATAAACATCCGATTGAACATAAAAAATAATGAATGACATATTTACATCTATTTAAATTTGTTTATAATTATGATGAGCTATATAGACTCATAGAGTCCAAAAATATTCATGTTTTTTAATTGAGTAAAATTTTCTTCATATTTTGTTACCTCTTCTAGATTATAACCTTTAACAATAATTATTTCATTATTATTAATTATATTTCTATATTAATTACACATATTCTAAATTAACCATTTAACACATATAACAAAATGATATTCTGAATGTTTAATGAAGGTCTAATTCTTATTCAATTCTAAATTTTTAGGTCTTTCAAGTATTTTAATTTTTCACCTCTCAAAAAAATGCATTGTCTACCATTTTATGTTCAAATTTAATTGAGACTACAATATTATCATATTCATTCCATAATAAAAATATTGTTATGTGAGGTTAATGAACATCAGAAATGATATTATCAGTTGGTTTATTACAAAACATCAATTAGTTTACTGGTAAATTATTGTTTTGTCCTATAACTTTTTAATGATTATCAACTGTTAAACTCTATTTCAGAATGATAGTTATTGGGGTATGTAGTTCAAATATCCAATATAAATTGGAAGGTATTTCCAAAACAAAATATCAATTATTTTGACAATATAGTCATTTTATCTTTATATAGGGATTAATTTCATCTATTATTTCTTCAATGAAATGCAACCATCTGTTAAAAAATGATAAGTCAAACATGTGGTTGTGTTTTTAAAAACAATTATTTCATAATCATTTATATCAAAATAATTATGTTTATATTTCTAATTTTGAATAAATGATTTTTATCTAAAAATTATGAAGTTGCCTCTTTTTCTTCATTATGGTTCATAATTTTTTATATTTTTTTCATGGAGTGTTCTATTCCTCTATTATCCTATGAAATTTCATTTTTTAGTTATTGGGGTTAAAAATTTATTTTTTAACCATTCTCATTATAAAATATTTCCAAAAAAAAACTCACAATCTCTTTTGTATGATCACTCTCAATAGGGATCATATAAATAATTTATATATTTAAAACTAGTGAATGTTACATTTAAAAAAATATGTCTTATAAATTAAGTGTAAAAAATAAATCCATTTAATTAATGTTTAATAATCAAATAATATATTCACATATTATTTTCTTTGGATAATCCTGGTTTGTGTCAGTCTAAACTGGTTAATGTGTACTAACTAAAATTTTTTGGATACTGGTAATTCAAAAATAATTTTAAATCATGATTTATTTTTATTTCCATATTGTTAAGTTTCATTGATTCATGAATATTTAATTTTATTCTATGAAATATCATTAAAAAGATATTTATCTGAAAGATTAGGGAAAATATAAAAATTGTATCATCATAATATTATATTCCAAATCCTGAAATAATCCTGAATTTTCTATAAGAAATGAAAGTTCACATATGCAAGTTACTCTAGGTTAATTTTTTATATATTATTATTTATATAATGAGATATGATTCGAAATCTGGGAAAACTTGTAATAACAAATATTTCATTCTAAACTTTTATATAGTAACCCTCATGACATAATCACTTTATGAAAATATGGTTATTCTTCAGCCCTAAAAATACATTCTCAGAAATTATAGTTACTCTATGAAAAATAAATATTACATCTTCCATCCATTAGACCTTACACATTGTATCTAAAATTAACAACTCCACATTTTACTTTATGTATGTATTTTAATGTGAAACTTTTTCTAATAATATGATATAAAATATCACTATCAATATATCATGTGCTTCGACTGTAGGTACGTAGTATTATTTCTTAAGATAAATAAATCTAAATTTTTTCTTCCAAAAAATTATTAGGTATGGTAATGTTAAGAATAATTATTTTGGATCACACCTTTATCTAACTCTTCATTATTTAATGGATATCGGTTTATTAGAAATATAATACATAGATTTTGAAATATTTAACCTTATTAAAGTAAAAATGATTTTTCCAATGACTTCCCATGAAAAATTGAGTATAATATGTTGAATTATTCAAAATTAAAAAATTGAAAATTTTACATAATAATATATTTAAAACCTAATTCAAAATATGTCCTAAATGTTTTCAAATATCCTAAAATTTTATCAATATCATTTATTTCATGAAGAAAAAATGTAAAACAACTTATTTAGACTCTCAACTCTTGATGAATGTCTTAAAAATTCAATATAAGAATTATAAAATTAAATATATATTGATTTATGATTTAACATCCATTTAATTATTTAAATATTATCATTGTCCTTGAAAATATCTACTTTAGATTGATCACTGTTTTTCATCATAATATTTTGTATTTTATTGATGTTCTTCACATATTTATCCATGTAATCAAATAATGGAGTGTTATCATCATTATCAAAATAATAAGGATATGAAGTGTCTATAGACATATTCATGTAAAACATAGTAGTTTCATTATTGATAATAAAGGATTTAATCCATGGTAGATTACTATAGATCTATTTTATCTTCTGATTATCATAAAATTAGGTTTAATTATTAAAATATGGACCTTCACTAATATTATAGGTATTCATCACTTTTAAAACATTTTCCATTTTCATTTATAGGTTTTCTTGATTACATTATCTTTCTTATTTATCTATGTAAATTCTCCCCAATTATGACTTCTCTTTTAAAAAAAACAAATAAAATTTAAAGAATATTTTTTATACAACTTTATAGAAATCTATTTTCTATATTTTATTTAATTATTACAGAAACACTTATTAAAAATTATCTGGTTTACATGGCTTGGTAGTTTAAAAAAACTCTTTATCGGTTGTCTATATTTCTATCATCTTATTGATTCACATGATAACACTTTAATGTTTATGGGTTAGATTTACTATACCTAGATATTGTAGTAGAAGAAGAAAATACATTATTTTGTTTCCCATTATATGAATCAGACTTCAATCTACATTAATACTGAAATAATTTTCCGATAATATCATCAAGATATACCTTCAAATGATGAATCATGTCATCAATTGTTATCCTTTTAGACCCCCACTCCATTGATGTTATATAAATAATTTTGTCAACTAACTAGTCAAAATAAATCTTTTTAACCAAATTAAATAAATATATTAAGGATTGTAACAGATCATTGATTCATTAAAGCAACAAATTCTAGGTAGAAAATCAAAATATTTATTATCCTCACACAATAACTCTCTTTTAGTCTCTTGCACATTGGAATTTCCAAAATGTGTAATCTACAAATTATTCATAAATTCATTTGTTTTCTTGTAGGAATATATCTAATGAGAAGTTTAAAGACTTATTGAGTAAAGGAATATATTTTCAACATTATATTTATAGTGATACTTAGTAATTTCTTTATTTGTAAAGTATATTATTTACTTCTATAGAATATTTTAATTTTTAATCATCTTTAGAAAATGACCCACAACATTGTAAATCATGAACATCATTATAATGTCTCTCCCGTTCTCATAACCATCAATATAAAGTAAGAGTGAATGAATAGTAGTTGTTTTCTCCAATGTTCTAATTAGAAAATTAGATACCCTGTAAAAAGTGTATTTTCTATTTTATATATTAGGACAGGGAAAACGAAAATTCTCTATATTGATTTTTAAAGATGCTTTAAAAGTGGTTCATTTAATGTTTATAAAAATTTAGTATTTTTCTCATAATATGAAATGTACAGTTCAGATGTTATATGTTTTTAACTATAATTTTAACAAAAAATAATTAATGTAGTTAAAATAAACAATTCTAAAGAAAACACTAAATTCATTTAAAACAATTTAAATGAAAAAAATAAAAAAATAAAATAAAAATTAAATGGGTTTCCATTTGGACATAATTATTCTAATAAAAACTAATATTAAAGTATATCAATTTAATAATATTTGGAACTATCCTCTATTTTCATAATCTATTGGAGGAAAAATAGTGACATCCAAAATATACATATTTTTAAACCCCATAACATCGTTGATCATAAAATTATGAAGAAATTTTATTTTCGTAAACATATATAACATATGTTTATAGTAGCAAGCACTAGAATTGGAGATCCTACAATAATAATATATTAAAATCAGCCAATCCCTTATCCCATGGGCTTATTTGGAGAAGAAATTTAAAATAACTATATCATATCCCTAGAAAGATTCAACCGTTAAATATCAATTTTTTTATTATAATAGAAAATTAAGATTGTTTAAAATGAAATCCAATAAATTATAATATCTAAGATCAAACTAAAAACATAAAAAATAAAAAACACTTAATCTATGAAGGTAGTGAACACATCTAAATATATAGAAAATTAAAACAATCTATTATTTATTCTTCAAATCCTTGGTCTTTTATTTATATATATTGAGTATAACTAACTCACAACAGTAAAAATAATTAAATTTTGGGATATTTTTCACCTAAAACAAACATGGAAGGTCAAAAAAGATCTTTTAGTAAAATTTGTTCAAATGACGTCATGATTTTATGTAAGGTAGATAGTTTATAATTAGTATGTGTGGTCATATGAGTAAGAAGTTAAAACCTCATGAATACATTACTAACAAAATATAAATAAGGTAAATTATTATAATGATATTATTACACATCATCAAAACAAATAATCTAGAATAATTCATTTTGGGAAAATGGCCCAACTCCTTTCCTCCAAACATGAAAAAAAATCTCAATCCATTTATCCAAGACTCATGGTGTTTCCCAAAAAAAAATTCTTATTGAAAATATTAACTTTTCATTTATTTATTTATTATATCACATTATATATTGTGCTAAAAATCATATTCTTCTCATGATTTCCTTTAAAGAAAAATTATATATATAACTCTTTCTAATTCCAGATTGTTCTTTTTATTGGAAAAAAATATTTGAGCTCAGATGCTCAGTAAAGTATACTGTAATGTAGATACTGACATGAGATAAATATTTTGAATGAAAGATACTATCAAATGGTTTTATATAAATAATTATGTAAATATGAAATATCAAAGGATGGAATAATAATGGAAGTAAAGAAATCACAATGATAAAAATATAAATGATCTCATAAAGCTGGAATATCTAATGATAAACATCATTGTTATTTTATCTACGTTATATACAATAAAATTTTATATAAAAGTGTTACCATACTTTGAATAATTTTGATTTTTTCTCATGTGACCTACAATTTCACTGATGAGTGATTAAAATATCAATCCTTCAATAGAAATGTATACTTTAATGCATCATAATCATAATATAATAGGTATTTAAAAAATACCCAATCTAGATGTCCCATGATACCCGTTAGTGCATTGGGAAGCTATTTTAGGCACCCCCCATTTATTAATATGTCCAATGAATTCATTATATGTAATTAATAGGCAAAAAGTATCCACATAGTCATCCATAAGGAAAACAATTCCTAATCAGTTCAATATATTAAGGAATACTGTATTAAAATAATTTGTATAAGGATTTATAATTTAACATATTTTTTTGATCAATATAATGTAAGGATATCTATAAGAAAACTATTTAATCCAAAGTAGAATATATAGTGAATTTACTTTGAGAATGAATTTTTAGAGAGGTTAATTTTTTTAATATTTGATTAAATGGTATCAAAATGTAAATTATGGATAAACCCTCGCATTATAGTATCAAATCCACACTCTAAATGATACATATGAATTTTAATTATAAAACAACAGATAATTTCAAAATTATAACAACTTATGGAAACAATAAAATGAAATAAAACATTAAAATAAGAAAATTTAAATTGTATAATTTTGAATGGTTTGAGATTGATAACAATTCCATTGGAGGAAAATAATAAATTATATAAGATTAAATAACACAATTAAATAATTTTTATGTAACATTCAAATAATCACTAATAATGGGTGGTTTAAAACATCATTTTCGTAAACTGATCTATAGATAATCAAAATATGGATTCATTATATTTTGATCATATAATAAAATTAATATCAATAAAATTTAAAATTTAAAAAAAATTCATAAATTTAATGATATTTTAGAAGAATTAATTTTTCTATTTTATAATGTATTAAATATCATTGAAATAAAGGAAATAGAAGTTGACTTAAAATATAAAAGGTATTTTTAATGAAATTTAATTTTTTTCATAAAAATTATATAAATTGAAAGAAAATAATGAAAATGAACATATAATTTAAAGATAAAGTTGAGAGGGAGAGGGAGATAATAATAAAAATAATGAAAACTCATGGAAGAGTCCCCTTATAAATTGTATAAGGTATGTACTATAAACATTTTGGGAAGGTAATTAGATATATAATACATTAAAAATGTGTAAAACAATTAAGGTATACTTATAATTCTTTAAATATTAGATTTAGGGGAGAAGATAGACCATAAATAATTAATACATTGAATGAATTGATATTTAAATGAAAATAGATTACATTATGATCTGAATCACTTTATAGATTCTCTAACATGTTAAATAATCAAATTATATATATTTACTATATTATGTACATTATACAAATTTATTTCATTGTTATTATTTTAAATAAATAATTTATTATAATCTATTAGTCATCTATTAGAAAAATATTTACTTGGTCAGAATGTTATGGTTGTCGGATTGAAGCTCCCGACGCCCAAGTCTCTTCTCAAAGCTTCCGGAACACTTCTAAGGTAATTTCTTACCTAGAACGGAAGATCTAAAGAGAAAAAGGAAGGCCTAAGTGTTGAAAATTATCAAACACTTGCGCGCCTACTTAATTCCTTCAATATAACTTGCACGTCCCTCTTCTGGAAGAACCTCAAGAGGATGGTAAAGGGTTTAATAAAGAGTCGCTCAAGCATTTCAATACTGGTTGAAAATCGCGCAAGTACCCCTAATGTCGCGCAAGTATACTTGCGCGACCAATACTTGCGCGCCGCCGCAGGACTTGCGCGCCTTTCAAGACTTGCGCGCCCCTATGAAAAATCATGGCAGAGTCCCCTTATAAATTGTATAAGGTATGTACTATAAACATTTTGGGAAGGTAATTAGATATATAATACATTAAAAATGTGTAAAACAATTAAGGTATACTTATAATTCTTTAAAGATTAGAACTATGCTTGAATCAGAAACCCGGTATTCGAGTATTGAAAAATAATGGCTAGCATTAATCTTTGCAGTTCAGAAACTGAGACACTACCTGCAACATCACGAGGTCCAATTGGTATCTCGTAATAATCCACTCAAATTCATCCTTAGTCGTCCAATGCTTACAGGACGTCTGGCAAGGTGGGCGGTTATTCTACAGCAGTTCGACATCAAGTATGTGTCTCAAAAGGAAATTAAGGGCCAAGCTCTGGCTGATTTCCTGGCTGAACACCCTTCAGTGGAAGACACGTATTCAGATATCGAACTCCCTGATGAGGAAGTTTTTTCTATTCAAGAGAGTCCTCAAACATGGGAAATGTATTTTGATGGTGCTTCTAGAAGTCCAACAGGGAAGAAAATGGAAAATCCTAAATTCAACAAAGTTGGTTTAGGAATTGTGCTCATTTCTCCAGATAAGGCAGTGTTACCTTATTCCTTTTTGTTGTGGGAAGGTGGTACCAATAATGAAGCTGAATACCAAGCTCTCATTGCAGGCTTGGAGTTAGCGCTTCAAGCACAAGTGAATCACTTAAAGGTGAAAGGTGATTCAGGCCTGGTAATCAAACAAATCAATGGGGATTATGCCATCAGAAAAGAAGAATTAATCCCTTTATATGATTACGTCAGAGAGTTAATGTCGGAATTCCCTACAGAACCGACATTTTCTTATGTCCCAAGATCACAAAATGCTCAAGCTGATGCACTGGCTAATATAGCCACAGCTTTAGCAGATCCAAATCGGGACGAGACAACCATCTGTATTGCCCACCGTCGTGCAATTTCACGTTATGTTCAAGTCAGAACAGAGGAAATTAATGAAATTAGTCCCATTCCTGAACCATATGGTCATACTACAGGATGGATGTCACCTATGAGGGAATACCTTCAAAATGGAACACTTCCACCTTATAGAGCCGAGAAAGAACAAATTCGGCGACGTGTGGTCAATTTTACTCTTTATGATGGTCCAAACCACCTCGAGAAAATTCTCTATAAACGTGGTTTTGATGGAGTTCTCTTCAGATGTATTGATGGTGAAGAGACAATGGCTGTCATAAAAGAAGTGCATGCAGGAGTCTGTGGTGCCCACCAGTCTGGACATAGATTGTCTGATCAAATTCGAAGGCTTGGATACTTCTGGCCTTCAATGATACAAGATTGTGTTAATTTCACAAAGAAGTGTCATTCATGCCAAGTATATGCCAACTTCATTCATCAACCTCCAGAGTTGCTTCATACAGCTAAATACTCATGGCCATTTTCCACATGGGGAATGGATGTGGTGGGACCTTACCCTTCAGCTACGGCCAAGCAGTTTAAGTACATTCTTACTGCTACTGATTTCTTTTCCAAATGGGCAGAGGCAGTACCTCTCAAAGAAGTCAGTTCTAAATGCATTGTTAGCTTCATCAAGTCTAACATCATTACTAGATTTGGTGTCCCTCATACCATATTGACAGACAACGGCACCAACTTCTGTTCTTCTGAGGTAAAGAGATTGTATCAAGAATACAACATTAAGTCCAACCATTCATCTCGATATCATGCAGCGGCTAATGGCCAGATAGAGGCCTTCAACAAGACTCTTTCAAATATACTGCAAAAGATGGTGGATAAAGATAAGAGGTCATGGCCTGATAAACTCTATCATGCTTTATGGGCTTATCGGACTACCACTCGCAATGCAACGCGGTCTACTCCATATTCATTGGTATATGGAACAGAAGCAGTCTTGCCAATTAAAGTTCAATTGCCCTCACTCAGAATAGCCATTTGTGATCAGTTATCAACAGATGAGAAATCCCAAAAGCGGTTGAATGAATTGGAACAGTTAGATGAGAAAAGATTGTTCACTTTGCACCATTTGGAAATCTATCAGAATCGAATTGCACGAGCTTTTAACAAAAAAGTTCGTCTTCGTTCATTCATTCAGGGAGAATTGGTATTGGTTCTCAGAACACCAATGATACCAGGAAAGAAGCCTCCCAAGCTTGAACCAAAATGGGAAGGACCTTATTCAATACATAAGGTCTACTCCAATGGAGCGTATTCTCTGATTTCAATGGATGGAGAACACATCACGACTCCAACTAATGCCAGATTTCTGAAGAAGTATTTTGTATAAACACAAAATATTGTTCCCAGAACCAAGACTCTTACATTTGGTTCATACAGCAATGGTCCAGTATGACCTTAAACTACAACTTCGTCCAACATGACATTAAACTGTGTCACACTTCTTTCCGAGATGACATTAAACTATAATACGTCCAGCATGACGATAAACTGTACGGTCCATGCTTATGACCTTAAACTATTCGCACTTATGTCCCTGCAACATGACACTAAACTGTGCAGCACCAATAGTCCTAACTGCAAGACTTTAAACTGCATAGTCCCTAATTTTGTCCTACATGACAATAAACTGTATAGAAGTTCGTATATTTTTTCCGAGATGACATTAAACTATATTGTGTCCTAGCAACATGACATTAAACTGTGTGGCACTTTCATCGTACAACATGACGTTAAACTGTGTCAGTTCCCTTATCGTCCAACATGATGTTAAACTGTCACATTGGTTACTAATATGTCCTACATGACACTAAACTGTATATGTCCGAGATGACATTAAACTATATTTTGTCCGAGATGACATTAAACTATATTGTGTCCTAGCAACATGACATTAAACTGTGTGGCACTTTCATCGTCCAGCATGACATTAAACTGTAAAAAATCCCCAGAACTGATATCCTCATATTGGTTCACCTTAGTCCTAGCTACATGACTTTAAACTGTACAGCACCAGTTCGTCCTTGCTATATGACGTTAAACTATACAGCAATGGTCCCGTATGACTTTAAACTGCATCATCCCTGGTCCATGTATATGACCATATACTATTTGCAAATATGTCCAGCAAGATGTTAAACTGTGACGTCCTAACTACATGACGCTAAACTGTATAAAAGTCCCTCACGTCTGGAAAGACGTTAAACTATATAATCATCAAAAGTCCAGCATGACATTAAAACTGCACAATCCCCCTTTCGTCCAATATGACGTTAAACTGTATTGTCCCCATCGTCCTAACTACATGACGCTAAACTGTACAGAAAGTCCTTGATATGTCCTACATGACATTAAACTGTGCATCGTTAAGGTTGTTATTACCTCTTGTTTCTCACACCGAGTATGACTCACGTGAGCTTAGAGCGAACATCAACCATAACACTCCCTTTGGGCCACTAACCATGTGTAAGTCCCAACAACATTTTTTTTAGATCATTGTCCACAAGAACAACTTGATCATTAATTCATTCTTTAATTGAACTACACAGACTTTGATCCTTGCCCTCCAGGCTGGGTATGTAGGCAACCTCTCAGAGTTCAAGCCCAAAGAACAATCTCTTCACGTCGGGTTCACCATTTTTGTTTCACGCGGAATCCGGGGATGACCTCCTGGACGGGAGATTCAAACGTTCCGATCAGTTTCTAACGGGTTTGTTCGTAGAACCGGAAACATCCAATGATTCCACATCCGTCTGGACCTACTTTCTAAAGGCAGGCGCTCATTAGTTTGTGGACTAATGAGGCTTAGGAATTCGCATTGGTCGAGAGGATGGGAGGTCAGACTCATCACACCTTTTTGAGGGGAATTATTGTCTACTCCGGGACTCTCTTTATAGATTTAAGTTATGTTCGTGAATCCTTATTACATTACCAAGTATAAAATGTGCTTTCCTTTAGTTTTAACAATCAATGATTAAATATGCAAGAAATTTAGAGAATCTTTTATATGTATTCAAGGTTTTTCATCAATAGAGAATCATCTATATCTGTTTAGAGATTCTTTGGTCAATGGTATCCTTCAAAACATTTATATAAAAGTCTCTTGGTCATTATGATGACCAGGCTGGTTTTAAAGCCACTCAGTGGGGCACTTGATGTTTATCGTCATTCAGAAGGACAGAGATTATTTCAAAGTTGGGATCGAACCCATAAATGGGCTACCTACGTATCCTTTGTTTTGGAAAAGGAATCAGAGCCCACGTAGTTCGAGTTATGGATTATGATGTTTATGATTGATGGCTCAAAGATGAATGTTATAATTACTTTTACACTCTATGCTCACGTGAGTCATGCTCGGTGTGAGAAACAAGAGGTATTGGTAAAAAATTTAGACAATTGTGCCATAAAAGATGCAATCATAAGAATTTGTTTGGGGCTTATGTATGGATGACTGCCCAGATAGATGAAGGTTTAGGATTTACTTTTAGGGAGAAAATCCATGAACAGGGTCCATAAAGTTATATGTGCTTCATGGAGATTTGAATACTCTAATCTTGGGGCTTACTCCTAAGGAGGATTCCCAAGTTAGGAGGGGACTTATGATTGGGTTTTTTACTCCTGAAAAGGAAAACCCAAATCAAAGGTAAATTATGACTGGTTAAGAGAAATTTTAAGAGACTTGGGGCTTACTCCTAAGAAGGATGCCCAAGATTTATGACTAGGACTTATTCCTGAGAAGGAAGCCTAGGTTAGGGGACTTGGGGCTTACTCCTGAAAAGGAATCCCAAGGTTATGACTGAGTCTTATTCCTGAAAAGGAGACCCAGGTTAGGGATTAATGTTTGGGGCTTACTCCTGAGGAGGATGCCCAAGATTAAAGGACTTGATTGGGGCTTATTCTTAAGAAAGATGCCCAGATCAAAGGTTTTTATAACTGGGGATTATTCCTGAAAAGGAGACCCAGGTTAGGATTCTCTCATCTTAAAGGATGAGGTTGAATGAATGAACTCTCAATCTTTGGTGACATAAAGATGTTTAAATCACTAGGTTTTGAGAGGTATTTCACAGAATTCCTTTCAGATAAGGATGTCAAATCAAGAAATCATGCCATAAATGGCTTTGAAGAGTATCTTGAAGACTGAATCTTGAATAGGAAGGGTGAAATGGCTTAAGAGGGGTAAAAATGGGCAAGATGGGCACCCAAAAAGATAGGGGCGCGCAAGTCTTGAAAGGCGCGCAAGTCCTGCGGCGGCGCGCAAGTATTGGTCGCGCAAGTATACTTGCGCGACATTAGGGGTACTTGCGCGATTTTCAAAGGGAGAATGAAAGAGTCTCTGATTTCATTGCTCGTTGGAAGGGATTAACGTATTCCTTGAGTTTATCACTCCCTCAGGAGGAATTGTTGCCAATCTGTGTGGCAAATTTGCGTGACGAATTACGCACGCCATTGATCCCTGTGAAATACACAGGAGGGTTTCGAGACCTTACTTCAATCGCTCAACAGATTGAAGATTCCCTTATGCAGGCTAAGGTTAAATCTCGTGTAATTCCATCAGCTCCAGGAAGAAGAATGGGTAAAGCAGAAACTGCTACAGTTATGCTTAAACAGGCACTTGTACCTATTTCTACTTCAAAACCTTCATCTTCTCGAAGGGCTCCACCTCCTGAACGCCAACAACAAAGGCTGTTTCGTCCAAATGATCAAAAAGATCAACGACGAAAACAATTTGAGGATATGAAGAGTAAAACATACTCTTTCCGAAGTGAGCAAGTTCCTGGTTACTTCATTTCAGCTCTGGAAAATAATTTGGTTCAATTACCAGTGCCGAAGAGACCAAACAAGGAAGGAGATGAAGACCGTCCCAATTATTGTCCCTTTAATCAAATGTTGGGACATCCCATCTAAGAGTGTTTTGTCTTTAAAGACCTCCTAAAAAAGATGGTCGACTTGGGACAAGTCAAATTGAAGGGTTCTTCAGCTCATGTAGCGTGTATTACCGCTACAGATCCAGAGGAAGGAGGCGAGTGGCAGGAAGTCAAAAGCAAAACTGTGAAAAAATATGATGATTGGATGGTCAGAAAGACAATCAATCGGACCCATTCCATTTTGCGAACAAAATTGAAGAAGCCAATTGTGTCTCCTACAAAAGCTGCAGTAAAGCCTCCATCAAAGGACAAATCCTCAAAAGGGCAGCGCAATTCAAAGAAGAAAGAGGAATCATGAGAAGATGAGTATGTATCAAAGCCTAAATTGTCTTTGACTCTGGCAGATTTCATGCCATCTACTTCAAAGCCACGGGCACCGTCCCACCAAACGGCACAGCCTAAACAGGCTAACCAGGCAGAGTCTTTATCAGACGAAGAGTTAATCTTTGGTTCTGTTAATATGATTCAATTAACAGATTCATATTCCAGTCTTGATGAGCCTGAATTCCCTGTATCAAATAAAGGAACCCGAGGAAGTTCTAGAGGATCAGGATATAGGGGAAGACGTGGATCTTTCTGAAGCCACTACTCTAATTCTACCCCTGCTATCACTGTATATGCAGCAGAAACTCGTGGTAGAGCCCTTCAGCGAGCTCAAAATGAACAAGCAAGTTCTTCTGCCAATGGCCAACTCAGCTTCGGCACAGTTATTTTGGAAGACCGATTAAAGGTTCCATCTTCTTTATCTCAGCAAGTAAATGGATCTAATCAGTCTAATTTTCCAAAACCAAAGATGTTGCCAACTTCAATACAAGATGCATCAGCTTCCAAAGCATCTGCTTCCAAGGTACCTGCTAAACCGCATATTCCTATTGGGAAACGCAGGCCTCTAGATCAAAAGTATGATATATTGAAACACTTGGCCCAAGTACCATCCAAATTATCAATTTTGGATGCTTTGAATCTATCAAAAGATCTTCGGGAAGCACTCATCGAAGCTTTGTCAAGTCCTCAGGAGTTTGAAGCTGAAATTGCTGCGGCTGAAATTTATCTCATAGAGAATAATCCTGCAGAATGTCATGCAGTGATATCTTTTACTGATAAAGATGAAGATGATGTTGTGCATGGGCACATAAAACCTTTGTACCTATCTGGCAAAGTCAATGGTATAGATGTTCGAAGAGCTTTTATTGACAATGGTTCAGGAGTCAACCTCATGCCCATTCGCACACTTCGTCGATTGGGCCTCACGGAATCTGATTTATCTCCTTCTACCATGATGTTGCAAGGATATGATAAAAATGAACAAGAACCACTGGGAGAAGTTACGCTCAGATCTCAATTTGGAGATCTTGTTTCCAATTCAGATTTCATGATTGTTGATCAAGACTCAGCTTTCAATATCTTGCTTGGAAGACCCTGGCTACATCAGCATGCAGCTATTCCGTCATCATACCATCAATGTCTCAAATACTGTTTCGATGGTCAAGTTGGAACATTGTATGGTGATAAGGCCCCTTTCAAGACATGTGAGTCTCAATACATTGAGGCGGAATTTTATCACATGAAGGGAAGAGAAAAATCTACAATGAAGGAAATTACCAAAGTTAATGCTCTATATGGTTTGGAAAAAATTCCAATAAATCCATTTTCACATGTGAGTACAGATTATGTGTTACCTATCAGTCGAATTGACAAAATAGGCCCAAATCAAAATACTCTTATGGAAAGATCCATAATGTCAATTACGGCAATCGAGCCAGACAACATGGGAGAAATTGGTAACTTACCAAGCAGTGATGAAAGCATAAGTGGTGACGTTTTCATTTCATCTGCTAAAATCCAACAAGTATATACTTCGCTAATCAGTCCAAATGAAGTTATAGCAACACCAGAGATGAATATTGATGTCGATTCTCAATCCATTATCTCCTCTTTATTTCCCAAAGAAGACCCTTTTTCATCAATAGGGTCAGAAATGGAAGCTTCTTCTTCAAAATGTGAAAATTTTTACATCTCTTATGATCATGAGAATTTCGTTTTTTCATCTACTTTGCAAGTAGAAACGGAAGAAATAACACATGATGAAGAGGAAGAGGAAGATCTTAGAGATGCTCCTCCAGCATTTGAAGAGGGTATCTCTACCACTGTGGATGAACTCAGAGAAGTAAATCTGGGTACAGAGAAAGATCCACGCCCCACTTTAATTAGTGCGGCCATGACCCTTGAAGAACAAGAGATGTATATTTCTTTTATAAAGCAAAATAAAGATATTTTTGCTTGGAATTATACAGAGATGCCTGGCCTTGATCCTGATGTTGCCACCCATCATTTGGGTTTGCCAAAAGAACATCGAGGATTCAAGCAAGCCGCGAGAAGAACACACCCAACCTATGCTTCCAAAATCGAGGCTGAAGTGGATAAGCTTATCAAAGCTAACTTCGTCAGAGAAGTTCAATATCCCAAGTGGTTGGCTAATATTGTCCCTGTAAAGAAGAAGAACAGACAAATTAGGGTTTGCATCGATTTCAGAGATCTTAATCGGTATTGTCCCAAAGATGATTTTCCAGTTCCGATTACAGAACTCTTAATTGATGCAACGGCTGGCTATGAAGTACTTTATTTCATGGATGGATATTATGGATATAATCAGATCCGAATGGCCCCAGAAGATGAGGAATATACAGCCTTCAGAGCTCCTCAAGGTGTGTTTTGTTACCGGGTGATGCCCTTTGGTTTAAAGAATGCAGGTGCAACATATCAACGCTCCATGCATCGTATCTTCAAACCTTTTATAGGGAAATTTGTTGAATGCTATGTAGATGATTTGGTGGTTAAATCCAAACAACGTTTTGATCACTTGGCTGATTTGGAAATCATATTCCACAAGCTTTGACAACATAATTTGAAGATGAACCCCTTAAAATGTGCTTTTGGGGTAACCTCAGGAAAATTCCTCGGCTTTGTTGTACGCCATCGTGGTATTGAATTCGATCCTGAGAAGACCAAATCAATCCTTGGTATGTCACCTCCTCAGAATTTGAAAGAATTAAGAGGACTTCAAGGACACTTAGCCTATATTCGGCGTTTCATCGCCAATTTGGCAGGCAAAATTTTACCTTTTACCAAATTATTGAAGAAAGGAGTCACTTACCAGTGGACTGAAGAATGTCAAGAAGCATTTGATGTTCTCAAGAAATACCTCTTAAGTCCACCAGTACTCATGCCACCTGTTGAGGGTAGGCCTCTTATCCTCTATGTGACAGCTTTAGAGTGATCATTGGGTGCCTTTCTCGCTCAAAAGACTGATGCTGGGAATGAAAATAGTCTCTACTATCTTAGTAGAACTATGCTTGAAGCAGAAACCCGGTATTTGAGTATTGAAAAATGCTGCCTAGCATTAATCTTTGCAGTTCAGAAACTGAGACACTACCTGCAACATCACGAGGTCCAATTGGTATCTCGTAATAATCCACTCAAATTCATCCTTAGTCGTCCAATGCTTACAGGACGTCTGGCAAGGTGGGCGGTTATTCTACAGCAGTTCGACATCCAGTATGTGTCTCAAAAGGCAATTAAGGGCCAAGCTCTGGCTGATTTCCTGGCTGAACACCCTTCAGTGGAAGACACGTATTCAGATATCGAACTCCCTGATGAGGAAGTTTTTTCTATTCAAGAGAGTCCTCAAACATGGGAAATGTATTTTGATGGTGCTTCTAGAAGTCCAACAGGGAAGAAAATGGAAAATCCTAAATTCAACAAAGTTGGTTTAGGAATTGTGCCCATTTCTCCAGATAAGGCAGTGTTACCTTATTCCTTTTTGTTGTGGGAAGGTGGTACCAATAATGAAGCTGAATACCAAGCTCTCATTGCAGGCTTGGAGTTAGCACTTCAAGCACAAGTGAATCACTTAAAGGTGAAAGGTGATTCAGACCTGGTAATCAAACAAGTCAATGGGGATTATGCCATCAGAAAAGAAGAATTAATCCCTTTGTATGATTACGTCAGAGAGTTAATGTCGGAATTCCCTTCAGAACCGACATTTTCTTATGTCCCAATATCACAAAATGCTCAAGCTGATGCACTGGCTAATATAGCCACAGCTTTAGAAGATCCAAATCGGGACGAGACAACCATCTGTATTGCCCACCGTCGTGCAATTTCACCTTACGTTCAAGTCAAAACAGAGGAAATTAATGAAATTAGTCCCATTCCTGAACCATATGGTCATACTACAGGATGGATGTCACCTATCAGGGAATACCTTCAAAATGGAACACTTCCACCTGATAGAGCTGAGAGAGAACAAATTCGGCGATGTGTGGTCAATTTTACTCTTTATGATGGTCCAAACCACCTCGAGAAAATTCTCTACAAACGTGGTTTTGATGGAGTTCTCTTCAGATGTATTGATGGTGAAGAGACAATGGCTGTCATAAAAGAAGTGCATGCAGGAGTCTGTGGTTCCCACCAGTCTGGACATAGATTGTCTGATCAAATTCGAAGGCTTGGATACTTCTGGCCTTCAATGATACAAGATTGTGTTAATTTCACAAAGAAGTGTCATTCATGCCAAGTATATGCCAACTTCATTCATCAACCTCCAGAGTTGCTTCATACAGCTAAATACTCATGGCCATTTTCCACATGGGGAATGGATGTGGCGGGACCTTACCCTTCAGCTACGGCCAAGCAGTTTAAGTACATTCTTACTGCTACTGATTTCTTTTCCAAATGGGCAGAGGCAGTACCTCTCAAAGAAGTCAGTTCTAAATGCATTGTTAGCTTCATCAAGTCTAACATCATTACTAGATTTGGTGTCCCTCATACCATATTGACAGACAACGGCACAAACTTCTGTTCTTCTGAGGTAAAGATATTGTATCAAGAATACAACATTAAGTCCAACCATTCATCTCGATATCATGCAGCGGCTAATGGCCAGATAGAGGCCTTCAACAAGACTCTTTCAAATATACTGCAAAAGATGGTGGATAAAGATAAGAGGTCATGGCCTGATAAACTCTATCATGCTTTATGGGCTTATCGGACTACCACTCGCAATGCAACGCGGTCTACTCCATATTCATTGGTATATGGAACAGAAGCAGTCTTGCCAATTGAAGTTCAATTGCCCTCACTCAGAATAGCCATTTGTGATCAGTTATCAACAGATGAGCAATCCCAAAAGCGGTTGAATGAATTGGAACAGTTAGATGAGAAAAGATTGTGCACTTTGCACCACTTGGAAATCTATCAGAATCGAATAGCACGAGCTTTTAACAAAAAAGTTCGTCTTCGTTCATTCATTCAGGGAGAATTGGTATTGGTTCTCAGAACACCAATGATACCAGGAAAGAAACCTCCCAAGCTTGAACCAAAATGGGAAGGACCTTATTCAATACATAAGGTCTACTCCAATGGAGCGTATTCTCTGATTTCAATGGATGGAGAACACATCACGACTCCAACTAATGCCAGATTTCTGAAGAAGTATTTTGTATAAACACAAAATATTGTTCCCAGAACCAAGACTCTTACATTTGGTTCATACAGCAATGGTCCAGTATGACCTTAAACTATAACTTCGTCCAACATGACATTAAACTGTGTCACACTTCTGTCCGAGATGACATTAAACTATAATACGTCCAGCATGACGATAAACTGTACGGTCCATTCATATGACCTTAAACTATTCGCACTTATGTCCCTGCAACATGACACTAAACTGTGCAGCACCAATAGTCCTAACTGCAAGACTTTAAACTGCATAGTCCCTGATTTTTTCCTACATGACAATAAACTGTATAGAAGTTCCTATATTTTGTCCGAGATGACATTAAACTATATTGTGTCCTAGCAACATGACATTAAACTGTGTGGCACTTTCATCGTCCAACATGACGTTAAACTGTGTCAGTTCCCTTATCGTCCAACATGACGTTAAACTTTCACATTGGTTACTAATATGTCCTACATGACACTAAACTGTATATGTCCGAGATGACATTAAACTATATTTTGTCCGAGATGACATTAAACTATATTGTGTCCTAGCAACATGACATTAAACTGTGTGGCACTTTCATCGTCCAGCATGACATTAAACTGTAAAAAATCCCCAGAACTGATATCCTCATATTGGTTCACCTTAGTCCTAGCTACATGACTTTAAACTGTACAGCACCAGTTCGTCCTTGCTATATGACGTTAAACTATACAGCAATGGTCCCGAATGACTTTAAACTGCATCATCCCTGGTCCATGTATATGACCATAAACTATTTGCAAATATGTCCAGCAAGACGTTAAACTGTGACGTCCTAACTACATGACGCTAAACTGTATAAAAGTCCCTCACGTCCGGAAAGACGTTAAACTATATAATCATCAAAAGTCCAGCATGACATTAAAACTGCACAATCCTCCTTTCGTCCAATATGACGTTAAACTGTATTGTCCCCATCGTCCTAACTACATGACGCTAAACTGTACAGAAAGTCCTTGATATGTCCTACATGACATTAAACTGTGCATCGTTAAGGTTGTTATTACCTCTTATTTCGCACACCGAGTATGACTCACGTGAGCTTAGAGCGAACATCAACCATAACACTCCCTTTGGGCCACTAACCATGTGTAAGTCCCAACAACATTTTTTTTAGATCATTGTCCACAAGAACAACTTGATCATTAATTCATTCTTTAATTGAACTACACAGACTTTGATCCTTTCCCTCCAGGCTGGGTATGTAGGCAACCTCTCAGGGTTCAAGCCCAAAGAACAATCTCTTCACATCGTTTCACCACCATCTCATATGATGATGATTTGTGAAACCGCCCTTGGAATCAATATCTTTACATTGATTAACTTTCGTCCTTGTTATATGACGTTAAACTATACAACACTTCTGTCTGGTATGACAATAAACTACAATATTCTTTGATTTCCTCATTTGAAAGAGAACTATTATTGACATTGATTTTTCAATCATGGTTTTCAATTTTTACGTGCATACATGGTAATGCCTGAACTTTTTATCTCAGGTTAAACCATCATTGCACTAAAGTCCCCTTTTCACCCTTCACATGTACGAACCAAATTTGTACAAAGGGTAGTTCTAGAACTACGTGGACTTGATTCCCATACTTATGGGATACGTAGGAACATTCGAGTGTCCCTCGAATCCAGTCCCAAGTCTTTTGGGCCTAACCCCAAATTTCACTTTCAGTCCCTTGGCTGAAAAGTCTTCATGAAAACACACACTGTGTATTCATTATTATGGTCCGAATTCTATGACCCTAAACTAAGATCACTCATACTTTCGTCCTGCATGACGTTAAACTGCATTTCAAGAACTACGTATGGCTTGATTCTCATTCTTATGAGATACATAGTGAAGTCCAAGTTTCAATTCAGGACCCAGCCACAACATGATTATGGTTATCATTGACCTATGTATCTCTATATACATTGGACAATACCCATCATTATGTGTTATAATCCTAACCTTAAATATTTTCAGATCTTCATAACCCTTTTCATGACTTCTAGTCACAAAAATGTCAAACTTCTGAGAATTCTTTTGCCTGACTATGCAGCACGTGCCCCTAGGTGGCCTTGCATAAACAGTCCACATAAAAGACTTGTCAGCCAAGAGATGCTATTTATTTGACCATGCAGCCAATGCCCATAGGTGGGCCTGCATGTTTTCAACCCCCTAACGGGTTTGTTAAATAATAGTAACTTCATTCTTGGGAAGAATGCCTCTTTTTTCCTTATTTGTCTTAAACGACAGTATGTAGGGATCCGCAAAAATAGCCATCCTTAACGTATTTGTCCCATATCCTTTTTCATGATCTGAAAGTATTCAAGTCTATGGTTTATTTTTCTTCCCTACGTTTGGGTCAGACCTTCGTAGGAGTGATATTCATCCAGTTCTTCGATATTCTTGTTTGGAAATATCTTCTCCATATTCAAGTACCTCTTTCTATACAACAAACTCTATGCTTTAGAAAATTTGAATCTCCATAAACTTTCACTGGCTTTTAGCACTAGGAAAGTAAATTTCTGGGAGTTCTTTTGCCTGACTATGCAGCACGTGCCCATAGGTGGCCTTGCATAAACAGTCCACATAACAGACTTGTCAGCCAAAAGATGCTATTTTATTTGACTATGCAGCCAATGCCCATAGGTGGCCCTGCATATTTCAACCCCCTAACGGGTTTTGTTAAATAATAGTAACTTCATTCTTGGAATCTACTTCTTCTAATGCCTTTTAGCTCTTTTTCATATCATTCCTCAGATTCAAATATTCTTAAGCCATAGTTTACATTTTTTTCCTCATACTTGAGTATGGTAATATGTTTTCAGATAAATTGTCAAGGAATTGAATCCATTTTTTAATCCATTTCGGTCAAAGCTATTTCGACCTTAAACATTAGCCCCTTTATGTCCGGTGTGCATGACTTTAAACTGCCCACACAAAAGACAAAAGAACATTGAATAAAATTCAAGTTCCAGCACACTTGCGTGCTGCCTTCTGTGCCCTGAAGACTTGCGCGCCCCCTTTTCCTTTGAATGTATTCAATTTCCTCAGAGTCAAATCCTCATTTCTTTCCGGATCCAACTCTGAGGGGGGACTTTTGTTGACGCTCCTTTCATCACAGAATCTAAAGATCGGAAAAGGGGAATATCTGAGCTCAATGTGATTCATCCTTTGAAAAAACATCAAAAATCGACAAAGGGATGAACAAGGAGAAAATTGCCCATAGGCCGCGCAAGTTCTCTCATGGTCGCGCAAGTACACTTGCGCGCCGCCTAGTGGTCGTGCAAGTACTTGCGCGACACCTTATGGTCGTGCAAGTGACTTGCGCGACCTAAGTGATAACCGCCCGGTAACCGCCCGGTAACCGCCCAGGGTCTTCTTTTGCCTATAAATAGACCCTGTGGGCCCCCCATTCGAAGGGATCTTTTTTCAGAAACTCGGATTGAAGCTCCCGACGCCCAAGTCTCTTCTCAAAGCTTCCGGAACACTTCTAAGGTAATTTCTTACCTAGAACGGAAGATCTAAAGAGAAATAGGAAGGCCTAAGTGTTGAAACTTATCAAACACTTGCGCGCCTACTTAATTCCTTCAATATAACTTGCGCGTCCCTCTTCTGGAAGAACCTCAAGAGGATGGTAAAGGGTTTAATAAAGAGTCGCTCAAGCATTTCAATACTGGTTGAAAATCGCGCAAGTACCCCTAATGTCGCGCAAGTATACTTGCGCGACCAATACTTGCGCGCCGCCGCAGGACTTGCGCGCCTTTCAAGACTTGCGCGCCCCTAACTTTTTGGGTGCCCATCTTGCCCATTTTTACCCCTATTAATCCATTTCACCCTTCCTATTCAAGATTCAGTCTTCAAGATACTCTTCAAAGCCATTTATGGCATGATTTCTTGATTTGACATCCTTATCTGAAAGGAATTCTGTGAAATACCTCTCAAAACCTAGTGATTTAAACATCTTTATGTCACCAAAGATTGAGAGTTCATTCATTCAACCTCATCCTTTAAGATGAGAGAATACTAACCTGGTCTCCTTTTCAAGAATAATCCCCAGTTATAAAAACCTTTGATCTGGGCATCTTTCTTAAGAATAAGCCCCAATCAAGTCCTTTAATCTTGGCCATCCTCCTCAGGAGTAAGCCCCAAACCTTAATCCCTAACCTGGGTCTCCTTTTCAGGAATAAGACTCAGTCATAACCTTGGGCTTCCTTTTCAGGAGTAAGCCCCAAGTCCCCTAACCTAGGCTTCCTTCTCAGGAATAAGTCCTAGTCATAAATCTTGGGCATCCTTCTTAGGAGTAAGCCCCAAGTCTCTTAAAATTTATCTTAACCAGTCATAATTTACCTTTGATTTGGGTTTTCCTTTTCAGGAGTAAAAAACCCAATCATAAGTCCCCTCCTAACTTGGGAATCCTCCTTAGGAGTAAGCCCCAAGATTAGAGTATTCAAATCTCCATGAAGCACATATAACTTTATGGACCCTGTTCATGAATTTTCTCCCTAAAAGTAAATCCTAAACCTTCATCTATCTGGGCAGTCATCCATACATAAGCCCCAAACAAATTCTTATGATTGCATCTTTTATGGCACAATTGTCTAAATTTTTTACCAATACCTCTTGTTTATCACACCGAGCATGACTCACGTGAGCTTAGAGTGTAAAAGTAATTATAACATTCATCTTTGAGCCATCAATCATAAACATCATAATCCATAACTCGAACTACGTGGGCTCTGATTCCTTTTCCAAAACAAAGGATACGTAGGTAGCCCATTTATGGGTTCGATCCCAACTTTGAAATAATCTCTGTCCTTCTGAATGACGATAAACTTCAAGTGCCCCACTGAGTGGATTTAAAACCAGCCTGGTCATCATAATGACCAAGAGACTTTTATATAAATGTTTTGAAGGATACCATTGACCAAAGAATCTCTAAACAGATATAGATGATTCTCTATTGATGAAAAACCTTGAATACATATAAAAGATTCTCTAAATTTCTTGAATATTTAATCATTGATTGTTAAAACTAAAGGAAAGCACATTTTATACTTAGTAATGTAATAAGGATTCACGAACATAACTTAAATCTATAAAGAGAGTCCCGAAGTAGACAATAATTCCCCTCTAAAAGGTGTGATGAGTCCGACCTCCCATCCTCTCGACCAATGCGAATTCCTAAGCCTCATTAGTCCACAAACTAGAAGTCATGAAAAGAGTTATGAAGATCTGAAAATATTTAAGGTTAGGATTATAACACATAATGATGGGTATTGTCCAATGTATATAGAGATACATAGGTCAATGATAACCATAATCATGTTGTGGATGGGTCCTGAATTGAAACTTGTACTTCACTATGTATCTCATAAGAATGAGAATCAAGCCATACGTAGTTCTTGAAATGCAGTTTAACGTCGTGCATGACGAAAGTATGAGTGATCTTAGTTTAGGGTCATAGAATTCGGACCATAATAATGAATACACAGTGTGTGTTTTCATGAAGACTTTTCAGCCAAGGGACTGAAAGTGAAATTTGGGGTTAGGCCCAAAAGACTTGGGACTGGATTCGAGGGACACTCGAATGTTCCTACGTATCCCATAAGGATGGGAATCAAGTCCACGTAGTTCTAGAACTACCCTTTGTACAAATTTGGTTCGTACATGTGAAGGGTGAAAAGGGGACTTTAGTGCAATGATGGTTTAACCTGAGATAAAAAGTTCAGGCATTACCATGTATGCACGTAAAAAATGAAAACCATGAATGAAAAATCAATGTCAATAATAGTTCTCTTTCAAATGAGGAAATCAAAGAATATTGTAGTTTATTGTCATACCGGACAGAAGTGTTGTATAGTTTAACGTCATATAACAAGGACGAAAGTTAATCAATGTAAAGATATTGATTCCAAGGGCGGTTTCAAAAATCATCATCATATGAGATGGTGGTGAAACGATGTGAAGAGATTGTTCTTTGGGCTTGAACCCTGAGAGGTTGCCTACATACCCAGCCTGGAGGGCAAGGATCAAAGTCTGTGTAGTTCAATTAAAGAATGAATTAATGATCAAGTTGTTCTTGTGGACAATGATCTAAAAAAATGTTGTTGGGACTTACACATGGTTAGTGGCCCAAAGGGAGTGTTATGGTTGATGTTCGCTCTAAGCTCACGTGAGTCATACTCGGTGTGAGAAACAAGAGGTAATAACAACCTTAACGATGCACAGTTTAATGTCATGTAGGACATATCAAGGACTTTCTGTACAGTTTAGCGTCATGTAGTTAGGACGATGGGGACAATACAGTTTAACGTCATATTGGACGAAAGGGGGATTGCGCAGTTTTAATGTCATGCTGGACTTTTGATGATTATATAGTTTAACGTCTTTCCGGACGTGAGGGACTTTTATACAGTTTAGCGTCATGTAGTTAGGACGTCACAGTTTAACGTCTTGCTGGACATATTTGCAAATAGTTTATGGTCATATACATGGACCAGGGATGATGCAGTTTAAAGTCATACGGGACCATTGCTGTATAGTTTAACGTCATATAGCAAGGACGAACTGGTGCTGTACAGTTTAAAGTCATGTAGCTAGGACGAAGGTGAACCAATATGAGGATATCAGTTCTGGGGATTTTTTACAGTTTAATGTCATGCTGGACGATGAAAGTGCCACACAGTTTAATGTCATGTTTCTAGG
This sequence comes from Viscum album, assembly GCA_963277665.1. Classification (NCBI taxonomy): domain Eukaryota; kingdom Viridiplantae; phylum Streptophyta; class Magnoliopsida; order Santalales; family Viscaceae; genus Viscum; species Viscum album. The sequence goes on along the minus strand of OY728139.1, from coordinate 109,828,744 downwards.
ACACAATATAGTTTAATGTCATCTCGGACAAAATATAGTTTAATGTCATCTCAGACATATACAGTTTAGTGTCATGTAGGACATATTAGTAACCAATGTGACAGTTTAACGTCATGTTGGACGATAAGGGAACTGACACAGTTTAACGTCATGTTGGACGATGAAAGTGCCACACAGTTTAATGTCATGTTGCTAGGACACAATATAGTTTAATGTCATCTCGGACAAAATATAGGAACTTCTATACAGTTTATTGTCATGTAGGACAAAATTAGGGAATATGCAGTTTAAAGTCTTGCAGTTAGGACTATTGGTGCTGCACAGTTTAGTGTCATGTTGCAGGGACATAAGTGCGAATAGTTTAAGGTCATATGCATGGACCGTACAGTTTATCGTCATGCTGGACGTATTATAGTTTAATGTCATCTCGGACAGAAGTGTGACACAGTTTAATGTCATGTTGGACGAAGTTGTAGTTTAAGGTCATACTGGACCATTACTGTATGAACCAAATGTAAGAGTCTTGGTTCTGGGAACAATATTTTGTGTTTATACAAAATACTTCTTCAGAAATCTGGCATTAGTTGGAGTCGTGATGTGTTCTCCATCCATTGAAATCAGAGAATACGCTCCATTGGAGTAGACCTTATGTATTGAATAAGGTCCTTCCCATTTTGGTTCAAGCTTGGGAGGCTTCTTTCCTGGTATCATTGGTGTTCTGAGAACCAATACCAATTCTTCCTGAATGAATGAACGAAGACGAACTTTTTTGTTAAAAGCTCGTGCTATTCGATTCTAATAGATTTCCAAGTGGTGCAAAGTGCACAATCTTTTCTCATCTAACTGTTCCAATTCATTCAACCGCTTTTGGGATTGCTCATCTATTGATAACTGATCACAAATGGCTATTCTGAGTGAGGGCAATTGAACTTCAATTGGCAAGACTGCTTCTGTTCCATATACCAATGAATATGGAGTAGACCGCGTTGCATTGCGAGTGGTAGTCCGATAAGCCCATAAAGCATGATAGAGTTTATCAGGCCATGACCTCTTATCTTTATCCACCATCTTTTGCAGTATATTTGAAAGAGTCTTGTTGAAGGCCTCTATCTGGCCATTATCCGCTGCATGATATCGAGATGAATGGTTGGACTTAATGTTGTATTCTTGATACAATCTCTTTACCTCAGAAGAACAGAAGTTGGTGCCGTTGTCTGTCAATATGGTATGAGGGACACCAAATCTAGTATTGATGTTAGACTTGATGAAGCTAACAATGCATTTAGAACTGACTTCTTTGAGAGGTACTGCCTCTGCCCATTTGGAAAAGAAATCAGTAGCTGTAAGAATGTACTTAAACTGCTTGGCCGTAGCTGAAGGGTAAGGTCCCACCACATCCATTCCCCATGTGGAAAATGGCCATGAGTATTTAGCTGTATGAAGCAACTCTGGAGGTTGATGAATGAAGTTGGCATATAATTGGCATGAATGACACTTCTTTGTGAAATTAACACAATCTTGTATCATTGAAGGTCAGAAGTATCCAAGCCTTCGAATTTGATCAGACAATCTATGTCCAGACTGGTGGGCACCACAGACTCCTGCATGCACTTCTTTTATGACAGCCATTGTCTCTTCACCATCAATACATCTGAAGAGAACTCCATCAAAACCACGTTTGTAGAGAATTTTCTCGAGGTGGTTTGGACCATCATAAAGAGTAAAATTGACCACACGTCGCCGAATTTGTTCTCTCTCGGCTCTATCAGGTGGAAGTGTTCCATTTTGAAGGTATTCCCTGATAGGTGACATCCATCGTGTAGTATGACCATATGGTTCAGGAATGGGACTAATTTCATTAATTTCCTCTGTTCTGACTTGAACATAAGGTGAAATTGCAAGACGGTGGGCAATACAGATGGTTGTCTCATCCCGATTTGGATCTGCTAAAGCTGTGGCTATATTAGCCAGTGCATCAGCTTGAGCATTTTGTGATCTTGGGACATAAGAAAATGTCGGTTCTGAAGGGAATTCCGACATTAACTCTATGACGTAATCATACAAAGGGATTAATTCTTCTTTTCTGATGGCATAATCCCCATTGACTTGTTTGATTACCAGGTCTGAATCACCTTTCACCTTTAAGTGATTCACTTGTGCTTGAAGTGCTAACTCCAAGCCTGCAATGAGAGCTTGGTATTCAGCTTCATTATTGGTACCACCTTCCCACAACAAAAAGGAATAAGGTAACACTGCATTATCTGGAGAAATGAGCACAATTCCTAAACCAACTTTGTTGAATTTAGGATTTTCCATTTTCTTCCCTGTTGGACTTCTAGAAGCACCATCAAAATACATTTCCCACGTTTGAGGACTCTCTTGAATAGAAAAAACTTCCTCATCAGGGAGTTCGATATCTGAATACGTGTCTTCCACTGAAGGGTGTTCATCCAGGAAATCAGCCAGAGCTTGGCCCTTAATTGCCTTTTGAGACACATACTGGATGTCGAACTGCTGTAGAATAACCGCCCACCTTGCCAGACGTCCTATAAGCATTGGACGACTAAGGATGAATTTGAGTGGATTATTACGAGATACCAATTGGACCTCGTGATGTTGCAGGTAGTGTCTCAGTTTCTGAACTGCAAAGATTAATGCTAGGCAGCATTTTTCAATACTCGAATACCGGGTTTCTGCTTCAAGCATAGTTCTACTAAGATAGTAGAGACTATTTTCATTCCCAGCATCATTCTTTTGAGCGAGAAAGGCACCCAATGATCGCTCTAAAGCTGTCACATAGAGGATAAGAGGCCTACCCTCAATAGGTGGCATGAGTACTGGTGGACTTAAGAGGTATTTCTTGAGAACATCAAATGCTTCTTGACATTCTTCAGTCCACTGGTAAGTGACTCCTTTCTTCAATAATTTGGTAAAAGGTAAACTTTTGCCTGCCAAATTGGCGATGAAACGCCGAATATAGGCTAAGTGTCCTTGAAGTCCTCTTAATTCTTTCAAATTATGAGGAGGTGACATACCAAGGATTGATTTGGTCTTCTCAGGATCGACTTCAATACCACGATGGCGTACAACAAAGCCGAGGAATTTTCCTGAGGTTACCCCAAAAGCACATTTTAAGGGGTTCATCTTCAAATTATGTTGTCGAAGCTTGTGGAATATGATTTCCAAATCAGCCAAGTGATCAAAACGTTGTTTGGATTTAACCACCAAATCATCTACATAGCATTCAACAAATTTCCCTAGAAAAGGTTTGAAGATACGATGCATGGCGCGTTGATATGTTGCACCTGCATTCTTTAAACCAAAGGGCATCACCCGGTAACAAAACAGACCTTGAGGAGCTCTGAAGGCTGTATATTCCTCATCTTCTGGGGCCATTCGGATCTTATTATATCCAGAATATCCATCCATGAAAGAAAGTACTTCATAGCCAGCCGTTGCATCAATTAAGAGTTCTGTAATCGGAACTGGAAAATCATCTTTGGGACAATACCGATTAAGATCTCTGAAATCGATGCAAACCCTAATTTGTCCGTTCTTCTTCTTTACAGGGACAATATTAGCCAACCACTTGGGATATTGAACTTCTCTGACGAAGTTAGCTTTGATAAGCTTATCCACTTCAGCCTCGATTTTGGAAGCATAGGTTGGGTGTGTTCTTCTCGCGGCTTGCTTGAATCCTCGATGATCTTTTGGCAAACCCAAATGATGGGTGGCAACATCAGGATCAAGGCCAGGCATCTCTGTATAATTCCAAGAAAAAATATCTTTATTTTGCTTTAGAAAAGAAATATACATCTCTTGTTCTTCAAGGGTCATGGCCGCACTAATTAAAGTGGGGCGTGGATCTTTCTCTGTACCCAGATTTACTTCTCTGAGTTCATCCACAGTGGTAGAGATACCCTCTTCAAATGCTGGAGGAGCATCTCTAAGATCTTCCTCTTCCTCTTCATCATGTGTTATTTCTTCCGTTTCTACTTGCAAAGTAGATGAAAAAACGAAATTCTCATGATCATAAGAGATGTCAAAATTTTCACATTTTGAAGAAGAAGCTTCCATTTCCGACCCTATTGATGAAAAAGGGTCTTCTTTGGGAAATAAAGAGGAGATGATGGATTGAGAATCGACATCAATATTCATCTCTGGTGTTGCTATAACTTCATTTGGCCTGATTAGCGAAGTATAGACTTGTTGGATTTCAGCAGATGAAATGAAAACGTCACCACTTATGCTTTCATCACTGCTTGGTAAGTTACCAATTTCTCCCATGTTGTCTGGCTCGATTGCCGTAATTGACATTATGGATCTTTCCATAAGAGTATTTTGATTTGGGCCTATTTTGTCAATTCGACTGATAGGTAACACATAATCTGTACTCACATGTGAAAATGGATTTATTGGAATTTTTTCCAAACCATATGGAGCATTAACTTTGGTAATTTCCTTCATTGTAGATTTTTCTCTTCCCTTCATGTGATAAAATTCCGCCTCAATGTATTGAGACTCACATGTCTTGAAAGGGGCCTTATCACCATACAATGTTCCAACTTGACCATCGAAACAGTATTTGAGACATTGATGGTATGATGACGGAATAGCTGCATGCTGATGTAGCCAGGGTCTTCCAAGCAAGATATTGAAAGCTGAGTCTTGATCAACAATCATGAAATCTGAATTGGAAACAAGATCTCCAAACTGAGTTCTGAGCGTAACTTCTCCCAGTGGTTCTTGTTCATTTTTATCATATCCTTGCAACATCATGGTAGAAGGAGATAAATCAGATTCCGTGAGGCCCAATCGACGAAGTGTGCGAATGGGCATGAGGTTGACTCCTGAACCATTGTCAATAAAAGCACTTAGAACATCTATACCATTGACTTTGCCAGATAGGTACAAAGGTTTTATGTGCCCATGCACAACATCATCTTCATCTTTATCAGTAAAAGATATCACTGCATGACATTCTGCAGGATTATTCTCTATGTGATAAATTTCAGCCGCAGCAATTTCAGCTTCAAACTCCTGAGGACTTAACAAAGCTTCGATGAGTGCTTCCCGAAGATCTTTTGATAGATTCAAAGCATCCAAAATTGATAATTTGGCTGGTACTTGGGCCAAGTGTTTCAATATATCATACTTTTGATCTAGAGGCCTGCGTTTCCCAATAGGAATATGCGGTTTAGTAGGTACCTTGGAAGCAGATGCTTTGGAAGCTGATGCATCTTGTATTGAAGTTGGCAACATCTTTGGTTTTGGAAAATTAGACTGATTAGATCCATTTACTTGCTGAGATAAAGAAGATGGAACCTTTAATCGGTCTTCCAAAATAACTGTGCCGAAGCTGAGTTGGCCATTGGCAGAAGAACTTGCTTGTTCATTTTGAGCTCGCTGAAGGGCTCTACCACGAGTTTCTGCTGCATATACAGTGCTAGCAGGGGTAGAATTAGAGTAGTGGCTTCGGAAAGATCCATGTCTTCCCCTATATCCTGAACCTCTAGAACTTCCTTGGGTTCCTTTATTTGATACAGGGAATTCAGGCTCATCAAGACTGGAATATGAATCTGTTAATTGAATCATATTAACAGAACCAAAGATTAACTCTTCGTCTGATAAAGACTCTGCCTGGTTAGCCTGTTTAGGCTGTGCCGTTTGGTGGGACGGTGCCCGTGGCTTTGAAGTAGATGGCATGAAATCTGCCAGAGTCAAAGACAATTTAGGCTTTGATACATACTCATCTTCTCCTGATTCCTCTTTCTTCTTTGAATTGCGCTGCCCTTTTGAGGATTTGTCCTTTGATGGAGGCTTTACTGCAGCTTTTGTAGGAGACACAATTGGCTTCTTCAATTGTGTTCGCAAAATGGAATGGGTCCGATTGATTGTCTTTCTGACCATCCAATCATCATATTTTTTCACAGTTTTGCTTTTGACTTCCTGCCACTCGCCTCCTTCCTCTGGATCTGTAGCGGTAATACACGCTACATGAGCTGAAGAACCCTTCAATTTGACTTGTCCCAAGTCGACCATCTTTTGTAGGAGGTTTTTAAAGACAAAACACTCCTGGATGGGATGTCCCAACATTTGATGAAAGGGACAATAATTGGGACGGTCTTCATCTCCTTCCTTGTTTGGTCTCTTCGGCACTGGTAATTGAACCAAATTATTTTCCAGAGCTGAAATGAAGTAACCAGGAACTTGCTCACTTCGGAAAGAGTATGTTTTACTCTTCATATCCTCAAATTTTTTTCGTCGTTGATCTTTTTGATCATTTGGATGAAACAGCCTTTGTTGTTGGCGTTCAGGAGGTGGAGCCCTTCGAGAAGATGAAGGTTTTGAAGTAGAAATAGGTACAGGTGCCTGTTTAAGCATAACTGTAGCAGTTTCTGCTTTACCCATTCTTCTTCCTGGAGCTGATGGAATTACACGAGATTTAACCTTAGCCTGCATAAGGGAATCTTCAATCTGTTGAGCGATTGAAGTAAGGTCTCGAAACCCTCCTGTGTATTTCACAGGGATCAATGGCGTGCGTAATTCGTCACGCAAATTTGCCACACAGATTGGCAACAATTCCTCCTGAGGGAGTGATAAACTCAAGGAATACGTTAATCCCTTCCAACGAGCAATGAAATCAGAGACTCTTTCATTCTCCCTTTGCTTGCAGTTTGTAAGATCGAAAACTGTCGTTTTTGGCAAAGTTGAGCTAAACTGAAGAAGGAATTTTTGACGAAGATCCTCCCATCCGATGACTGACCGGGATTGCAAGCTTGTATACCAGACAAAAGCTGGTCCTTGCAAGGTTCGCACGAAGCATCTGAGTTTCACTGCTTCTTGTTGCTCTGGAGTTCCCATCATAGGATCACAACAAGACACGTAATGCGTCAAATGTTGTTCAGGGTCTCCTGATCCATTGAAAGTAGGGAAAATAGGGTTTCCAAAACTGGATGGAGGAGAAATTGAATCTACCCATTCAGGGTAAACTTTCTTTTCAGGTTGAACTTGCGCCCGTTTCCCTTCCATAGTTTCTAACCGAGCTGTTAATGACTCAATATTAGTTATTAACTTTTGAGAAACTTCAGGTTGAACTTGGTTTTGGGTAGGTGCAATGAATGGAGCTTGGACAGCCGTGGAGGTTGGTGCTGCAACTAATGGTAGTGCTGCCAACCGTTGTTGCGTTTGACCCGTAGGATTAGACCTCTGTGGGTGTACTGATAAAGGAGGATATTCCTGATCCATCTCAGTAGTTACAACAAATTCCTTCGGCTGTCGGACTTCAGCATTCTTAAGAAGAAGACTATTCTGGAGTAGTTCTGCATTCAACCTTCTTAATTCTTTCATTTCTTCCTCCTGTTGTGCAAACCTTTGCTCTAATGATAGCGATTGACCTCCTTCAGAGGAAGGGTGAGAAGTAACCTGATTCTTTCCTTTCCCCTTATTGGATCCTTTTCGGAGAGGGGGAAGTGGGTTACTTGAAGGAATACCCAGATTTTGGGTAAGCCTTTGATTACGTGTGCGCACACCTTCTTCATTTAGGTCTGTGTGCGCGACTTCTTGAGCAGGAACCTCTTCGTCTGATCCCTCTGATTGAGCCTCATCTGGTGAATCAGCAGCAACGGAAGTGATGACATTAATGGATGCATATTGCATGGAATACTTTCTATCAGCATTTCTGTGATATTGTCTCCTTCTATGTCCATGATAAGACATGGAATTCCGTTGACTTGATCCCTCAGGAATTTCTTGGAGAACCGTCACTTGGAGAGAATCTCCTGACATCTTGGCTCTTCGTTCCTCTTGAGGCTTATTCCCTAATCGAGAGAATACTGACTTTCTCTGAGGGAGAGATTGAAGATTTGAAAAAGTCCCCAGTCCGGTGGACTGGGGGTGTTCCTGTTGCTTCCGCTCAACTCCTCGAATCCCATTCGTTGATTCTGAGGGTTGGGTTAGAGAATTCCCCAGTCTGGAAAGTTGGGGTGTCTCTTGACATGCTATGTCTGAGATCTTTTTAAAATCTCTCTTGATCTTGCGAATCTTAGTTAGGAAATTAGCTGGATGCATTAACCTGTATCCACTTTTATCACCTGGTTCAACAGACCGTTGGATGATTTCCGAAACTTCTGTCATTTGATGACGTGTTTGCTCCAGACGAGAGGCTTGTGCAATATTCTCGCCTGCTTGATGTAGGAGCAATTCAACAACCTATTCTCTATATACTTGACTTTGAGAGGAACTAGTTGAAGCTTGATCTCGAGCAAGCTTTTGATTATGAACAAAGCCCATTGACTGTGGCCGGCCATGGGCAATAACATTGCATGAGACCATTTTCGGCGGGCTCTGCTGACCGGAAAGAACTGTGAAATGTAGTGCTCCGTGAACACCCCATCCTCTGATATGAACATTAGATGGAGCATTGGAAATTAACTGACGCAATCTTCTTAGTGCGCCAAGGCATGAACGTTGAAGGGTTCTCTGTTGCTTTTCAGCCTTCGGATACCGAGAGACTGATAGAGATGCCAAATCAATCTGGCGTTGTAACCCTTCTATTATCTTAAGATGATTTTTATATTCATCGTAAGATAATACCTTCTTCTTTAATTGACAAAGAGTTTTCCATATGTTGAGACGAATATCATGGATTCCATCATCCGTCAACATCTTTGGAATGTCGTACTGGGAGTCAGCCAAAGGCCAAAACATGACTGGTACTTCACCTTTTTCCAGTTTTTTCCTCATGTTCAGCATTTCCTCTTTATCATTAAATGAAGATTCTTCTACCTGTTTGGACCAGAGTTGGTGTTTCCTTGTTGCTTCATCGGATTCAACAAGATTGGTAGAGGAATCACTATTCATGCTGGAAGATGAATGACCCAGGGAAGGTTCGGAGAATAACCTGAACCCCAGGCTATCTTATGATGGAGAAAGAGTTTCACCTGCCGATAGTAAAGCATCAGACATGACTGGTTTTACGTTTGCAAGTGCCTCGAGATAGGAGGGCTTTCTCGTCACTACATTGCCTTCTGAAGAATTTTCGAGACAACGTGAATCACTACTGCGGAGAGGACTTTCGCAGCGAAGTTCATCACCATGAGGAGGACCATCATGATGGGTTACAGCAAAAGATGAAATCTCTTGCTCCTTGGCCTTCTGACCACACAGAGGGTTCCTGTGGCTCTCATCTGAAGAAGAAACTTCAAGATTGACCGAATTTTCATGAAGCAAGTTTTCATGAGGAAGTGTATGTTGAAGACCTTCGGGATTAATGTTCCTGTTTTTGGGAACTGAGGGAGTAGAATCTTGAATTTCGACAGATAAATGTCTGAGGGCTTCAAGAACTCCAGCATCGAGCAAGGCCTTGTTGCAGATTGGCCTTTGATCTCCTGACTGTGCTGGGCGAATCTTTTTCTTAGATGCCTTCTTACTCGCTTTAGAAACCACTTGATGACGAAAGTGATTGCTCTGAGCAGGTGTATGTGCCTGATCAGGAAAGATGGTCAGGTTAGGCTGACAATCATCGCTCAAATCAGGTGTATGTTCCTGACTTGGTTGTCCGTATGATATGGGGGAGTATGCCCCATAACCCTCTTGGACTGGAACAGATGTGTGTGTCTGTTCCGGAGTGAATTGTTGATGTGTCACTCCACTGCTAGGGATAGATTTATGTGTCTGTCCCTGAGATGATGCTGAAGCTGTTATGATATCCTGGCAAGCATCCAGAATATGAGCAGGAATTTGCTTCTGCTCTTTCACCATTGACAAAATATGTTTGGTGACTTCAGCCGCCGGAACAGGGATATACGTCCATTCCGGGATTGGAGTAGGTGTATGTGCCTGCTCATGTCCTCCTTTTCCTGTCAGTGAATCCTGACAGTACTCAAGTGTGGAGGCAGAGAGTTGAGTCTGCCTCCTGTTTGTCGTCGGGACTTTCCGACTGACTTCTCCGGGCGCTACCAAGCGAGACTGTTGGTAGGCCTGATTCGTATTAGCAGGTGTATGTGCCTGCTGATTACACTTCGCCAAACGCGGTTGACGAGATCCATCATATGTAGTCAGACGAGCCTGCTGACTAATTGGTGATGTATAAGCAGGTGTATGTTCCTGCCTATGGTACTCCGCCGGAATTGCCTGGCGGGATAGGCTTGATGCTGCCAGACGAGTCTGCTGGACAGCGGAATTAAAACGAACAGGTGTGTATGCCTGCTCGTTTTCCACCAAGTTAGGTTGGAGGACTTCTCCGGAGATGGCAGGGATGACAACCTGCTTATTATTAACCGGATTCCGTCTCTGGCGGTTCATCTTGCCTGCTCGGGTTCGAGGAACCTGAGCTGAATGCCTGGAGTCAGTACCCTCATCATGTTGAGGGCGCACTACCGCACGAGTCTGGCGGCGATTGTTGATGGGAGCCCTTGAGAAGGACTCCTGTCTTTTTGAATTAAGGCCCTGAGGGACCTGCTCATTCATTTCCTCGGAATAAGGGAGTGAATGGAAATTGCGTTCCGGGGATAACGACCCGAAACGGTTGGAGACGGTAGTCAGCACCGCCTGCTTCTTGATTGCTGGTCGCCGTTGTCCGGACGACCAGGTAGAATTGTTAACTTGGAGGGCTTGACGAGCGGCCTCCAGAGTTGGGATAGTACCGTTGCGACGGTACTCCTTAACCAGTGCATTAGAAACACAGCGTTGAAGACGCTGAGTTGGTGATGTCATCCTCAGAGCGGATGACGTTCCAGCAGGAGTAGCAGCATTGGTTTTCACAGCAGCAGTATTCACAGGGGTGAATTTAAGGAAAGCCATTTTTGTAGAAGATCTTGAAAAAAGAGTGCCTTTTCCATGTAACAGACATAATCAAGATGAATCCGGCTACTGCATCTTTTGGATGATCATATGTCAATGATTGCCTTGTTGGACCAAAGGTCCTAACAGATAAGAAGAACATCACTTTAACTTGGTTAAGGATTCACGTCGGGTTCACCATTTTTGTTTCGCGCGGAATCCGGGGATGACCTCCTGGACGGGAGATTCAAACATTCCGATCGGTTTCTAACGGGTTTGTTCGTAGAACCGGAAACATCCAATGATTCCACATCCGTCTGGACCTACTTTCCAAAGGCAGGCGCTCATTAGTTTGTGGACTAATGAGGCTTAGGAATTCGCATTGGTCGAGAGGATGGGAGGTCGGACTCATCACACCTTTTTGAGGGGAATTATTTTCTACTCCGGGACTCTCTTTATAGATTTAAGTTATGTTCGTGAATCCTTATTACATTACCAAGTATAAAATGTGCTTTCCTTTAGTTTTAACAATCAATGATTAAATATGGAAGAAATTTAGAGAATCTTTTATATGTATTCAAGGTTTTTCATCAATAGAGAATCATCTATATCTGTTTAGAGATTCTTTGGTCAATGGTATCCTTCAAAACATTTATATAAAAGTCTCTTGGTCATTATGATGACCAGGCTGGTTTTAAAGCCACTCAGTGGGGCACTTGAAGTTTATCGTCATTCAGAAGGACAGAGATTATTTCAAAGTTGGGATCGAACCCATAAATGGGCTACCTACGTATCCTTTGTTTTGGAAAAAGAATCAGAGCCCACGTAGTTCGAGTTATGGATTATGATGTTTATGATTGATGGCTCAAAGATGAATGTTATAATTACTTTTACACTCTAAGCTCATGTGAGTCATGCTCGGTGTGAGAAACAAGAGGTATTGGTAAAAAATTTAGACAATTGTGCCATAAAAGATGCAATCATAAGAATTTGTTTGGGGCTTATGTATGGATGACTGCCCAGATAGATGAAGGTTTAGGATTTACTTTTAGGGAGAAAATCCATGAACAAGGTCCATAAAGTTATATGTGCTTCATGGAGATTTGAATACTCTAATCTTGGGGCTTACTCCTAAGGAGGATTCCCAAGTTAGGAGGGGACTTATGATTGGGTTTTTTACTCCTGAAAAGGAAAACCCAAATCAAAGGTAAATTATGACTGGTTAAGAGAAATTTTAAGAGACTTGGGGCTTACTCCTAAGAAGGATGCCCAAGATTTATGACTAGGACTTATTCCTGAGAAGGAAGCCTAGGTTAGGGGACTTGGGGCTTACTCCTGAAAAGGAAGCCCAAGGTTATGACTGAGTCTTATTCCTGAAAAGGAGACCCAGGTTAGGGATTAAGGTTTGGGGCTTACTCCTGAGGAGGATGCCCAAGATTAAAGGACTTGATTGGGGCTTATTCTTAAGAAAGATGCCCAGATCAAAGGTTTTTATAACTGGGGATTATTCCTGAAAAGGAGACCCAGGTTAGGATTCTCTCATCTTAAAGGATGAGGTTGAATGAATGAACTCTCAATCTTTGGTGACATAAAGATGTTTAAATCACTAGGTTTTGAGAGGTATTTCACAGAATTCCTTTCAGATAAGGATGTCAAATCAAGAAATCATGCCATAAATGGCTTTGAAGAGTATCTTGAAGACTGAATCTTGAATAGGAAGGGTGAAATGACTTAAGAGGGGTAAAAATGGGCAAGATGGGCACCCAAAAAGATAGGGGCGCGCAAGTCTTGAAAGGCGCGCAAGTCCTGCGGCGGCACGCAAGTATTGGTCGCGCAAGTATACTTGCGCGACATTAGGGGTACTTGCGCGATTTTCAACCAGTATTGAAATGCTTGAGCGACTCTTTATTAAACCCTTTACCATCCTCTTGAGGTACTTCCAGAAGAGGGACGCGCAAGTTATATTGAAGGAATTAAGTAGGCGCGCAAGTTTTTGATAAGTTTCAACACTTAGGCCTTCCTTTTTCTCTTTAGATCTTCCGTTCTAGGTAAGAAATTACCTTAGAAGTGTTCCGGAAGCTTTGAGAAGAGACTTGGGCGTCGGGAGCTTCAATCCGAGTTTCTAAAAAAAGATCCCTTCGAATGGGGGGCCCACAGGGTCTATTTATAGGCAAAAGAAGACCCTGGGCGGTTACCGGGCGGTTATCACTTAGGTCGCGCAAGTCACTTGCACGACCATAAGGTGTCGCGCAAGTACTTGCACGACCACTAGAAAAAAATTATTAAAAAAAACCCTAAGATAATTCGAATTTGAGGATTCCAAATATTAATATCATATTTTAACATTATAATTATAAGTATGATAAACTGTTATATTATGTTAAAATATAAAATATCTAAAAAACAATATATTTTTTAAAAAATGTTTCTTTTTCTATGAGTGATTAAATTTATATTTTTTATTATTAAAAAATATGATTTATATTTAATTAATTATACATATTAAATATAATATTTCCAATATATATTATATCCTTTAATAATATATTTATATGAATTATATAAATATATTTATTACAAATTTTTTTTCTAATACACATATTTTGATGGTCGCCTTAGATTATTTTGTCATTTTACAATCCTAAAAAATTATATGTGAATAATTTTTCAAAATGAATATATATATATATATATATAAATATATATATCTATTGGACTAAAATCATCATTCTCATAAAACTCATATATTTTATGGTCAGATATAAACTATGTCTTTCATAGATATAGTTCGTCATATAAAGATATCTAATCCTATAAAAATATAATTATACACATTAATTATTAATAATTATAATGGTAAAAATAATATTTTTCATTTTCATTTTTGAATATATAATCCTATAATTATATTTTATTAATAATATGAATATCTGTTTTTCTAAAAAAGAAAATTAATTTGACTATAATTATATAAAATACTCATATTTTTTAAAAGTTATTTTGAAATAGGTATGAATAATATATACAGACATATATATATATATGTGTAAAATATAAATTTCAAAATGAAATGAATGGAATAAAATGATATTCAATATTAAAATAAGAGAGAAATAATTAATGGAAAATATTGGGATGATAAAATTAATTGGTTTTGTGGTACATCGTTATACATGTATATAATATGGACGAAAAAATGAAACTGATTCCATGATTGGGAGGTAGTGGAACAAATAAGGGAAAATAAGAAAATAATGAAAACAAGTATAAAACAAATTATATTATTTCATTATTTCTAAAATTTTGTTAGATCAAGCTACATTAACAACCATTATGTTCTTACCTTCAAAGGTATCCACTAGCCATTGAAATTAATCAATGCCTTAATGGGACCTCAACTCTAAAATTAACAGTAGGAACCTCCTCTTAAAAAAATAGAGATAATAAGAATAAAGAGAGAAATAGACAACTGATAATGAACTCTTTTGTGTAACAAATTTGATCCATGATTTTTATTTTATTGGACTCCATTAATGATTGAGAAAGAATCTTGAATTTATAATGTTGCATACATGATGAAATGGTCAAACCATTTACCTTCCATTCTATTTACTATATTATAGTTAAAATCTGTTAATGTTAATATTTTATATAAAATTAATCATTTATTGTGCTAATAATGAAATATTAATAAGATAATCAATATGAGAGGAATTATCAAATTATATCAGATATCATTCCACATGGGAACCACAACATGCTATAAATGACTATGTGAAGACACTGACCACGATCTAGTGAATTCCACCACCTCATATTATGAGCTTTATTAAACAATATTCATCAATTTTAAAAGTGTATAAATATAATAAAAAATTATTTATAACTTTAGAACCATTTTTAGTCTATCCAAAACACTTTTGGACTTTATTATCATAATCTATCTGATTTTTTCAAAAATAATATTTACAAAAAGTATTACTCATTCTAGGAAATTATGTGTGAATTTATGGACCTTCATAGAATTGAAAAAATTATTTTTTCCCCTAACCATACATTAAAGAAAAGAGCATCTGATAGTAAAACATTACTACTACTAATTCTATAATAGGCCCTAACATGATCTTAATAGAAAAATCATATATTTATGTGAACATGTCTAACACAATATATATCATTTTTTTATTATAAGCATTCTTATGTAATATATTTATTCAAGAAATTAAATTACCATTATAAATACGGCATATCAATGTAGTGCGGTAAAAATATTACATTCACGAATCTCTAAAAAAGACTTCTCAATTGGCATAAATACATCCCATGCCATTCATCCAAGAAGTTCAGATCATCACATTGCACTAAAATAAACATGGACGTCCATTTGCTTGGTCTAATTCAATCATGGGGATAGATGTCACAATTTTCATACAAGAGAAAATAATCACATCATGGTTAAACTCAACAGATGACATGATCTGTAACATAACTGACCACCCCCCTAATTAGTTAATCCTAAATGAAGGTGCTAGAATGGAATCAAAATATTATGTTCGATATGTTATATATCATTCCAGTCTTCAGTAATTGGTATTTAAATTAAGTGTAATCTCATACGTATATTAATAAATTTAATTTATTCAATGGAATATAATTTCGAATGTCACTTTATGTAACAAATTTCAAATTATTAAATCATCAGTACAATTTTTATTCCATAAAATATTCTTCTAATGCTAATCACAATATATCATCACATCCTATAATACTCATGTATGATCATCGATTAGAGATATTACAACATCATACTATCATACATTCAGGTAATTTAATTATTTAACAGTTCAAATAATATATATATCACATATAAATTAATGATAAGTTTATATTTTTGATTTTTTATAACCAGGTAATATTTTATAACCATTAAATATGACCAATCATGTATTTAACACTCAAATATTTAATAATACTCTCATGTTTACTTTATTAATCATTTTATTAAATTATATTCTTTCATATATAACCATATAATATATCATTAAATTTCCCCATTCAATGATATCTTGAATGATATGGTATTTTTAAAATATGTGTTTAGTCATTTTCGGAGACCCAGGTTCTACTCTATAGTAATATATCAATTATGTTCTATGTAAATATCAATTTTTTAGTAAATGATAGGAACCTTTATAAGTATATTAATGAACATCATGAATCAGAAATCCTTCTTTATGACATTTCATGTAGAAATATACCCTTAATACTCTATTGTCTACACCACAATAGAGTTTTTGAAAGACTTATGACTAGTAACACAATTAATAAGTTAACCTAAAAAACTTAGTTAAGATATCATATCATATTTATCATTTTTTAAACTAGCATTACTGTATTCCATTACTATGAGGAAATCAAAACCTCTAAAACCATGAACATATAATTATATATTCCTTTGTATATAAGGATAACCATTATAGAAATATAGTGGTTTTACTCATGATTAGTTGTTATCTAGTTTCTATTCCCAAAATAGTGATTTATATTGTTCCAAGTAAATATTAATCAAAATAAACATGGATACAAAAGAGGGGTGAATTCTGTTCATTTAAAAATAATTTTTATAATGTAAATTTACTCCCTCTTAATGTTCTGAAGAAAATAAAAAAAATCTTCAACTAGATTGTGTGGTGGAAAATAACGTAAACCATAACATGGAAATATTTTATAGCATTTTGGGGCACAAATATACCCAAGTCCACCCCACCAACACTATATCTATGAGCTTTGTGATTTTCACCAAATCGGTCCTTTTCTCTATGACCTCTATAATCGAGTGAACATAGTTTACACCTTCCAATTAATAATTTTATTTTAAAAATAACTATAATGTAAACATATTTTATAAGAAGATTAAACACAAATATAAACTCGATGATTTATTTTTTAAGGGATGTTCTATAAATAGTTGCTTTCATAACTCAAAGAGGATGATATCTTCAAAATAAAATATCAATAACATGTAAATCACACTTCTTTATAAGATTATATGATATTTATGTTGAGAAAATATATAAAAACACATAGAATTATTATTAATAAAATTGTTGTACTCGCAACGGGAAAACTCAGTAGTTGATTGGTGTGTATGTCTCCAAAGTGTGGCTTTGAATTGTTTTTCAATAAACTTCCTAAAAAGACAAATAGAGATATAGTATAAGTTTCATGAAGAACATAACAAAATAGATCAAAACCATTTTGTTTTAAATTTTTAGTAATTTATATAAATAATGATAAATGATAAAAAAAAATAAACTTATCACACATATTCAATAGATATAAATTTCTCCTCTATAAAAGTAGAATCCAATAAATAATAGAGTGTGAGATTTCATCATCAATCTTCTTGAATAAGCAAAACATTCTAATTAATTAATACCAAAATACATCAAAAATATCAAATACATTTATTTTTAATATCATTCACATATCTCAAAGTAAAACTTTTTGAGAAGAAATAATAACATGATTTAATCTTCATCAACTATATTTGGTTATATCACCAAAAAATCACGATATTTAAAAAAATCACTGCCTTGAAAATTTTCATATAATTGCCCACTAAAAATCCAAATTTATATTATAAATAATAATTTCATTATTTTTTCTTATATATACTTATAATAATCCATTTAATAAATATTTAAGCAAAATTTGTTTGAGAAAATCATAATAGGAATCTGGAAAAATAATCCACAATTTAAATATTGTAGATTTATGATTCAATGTAGTGTTACTCTGTGCATGGATTTTTCAAAAGTATGGTTTATAACATTCCACTAATTCCAAATATTGGGTTAACTGACCTTAAATTTCATACTCAAATATAGTATTTTCCTCAAAAATAATTCCCAATGTAATTGTTTAACTTATATAGATGGTTTATAAGAAACATTCCTTTCTAAAAGTTAGGTTCTTAAAGATAAGATTCTCTGCAAACATTATGTTCATAAAAGTGATTCCAGAATACATAAAATTTTATATAACACCTTGAATACCATCAACTAAAATAAAATTATAATAAAACAAATATCTCAAGAACTATAATCCTTAAATACACTTGAAGTGGCATTATTATTAAAACATATGAGGAAATTTATGACCATCCAAATCATTATGAATTTTAGGAATATTTTTAGATCAATATATTCCCATAAATCTCCCCCTTTTAGTGATCACAAAACCCCTATAAAATATTCATTGAAATATAAAAACATAAAAAAAATTAATTTAATTCTATGTAATTAGAGATTTTATTAGTCTATATTTCTAATATAAAGGATGAAACAACTAACTGTAAGGATTTGAAAAAATAAGTTGCTATCAAATTTTGTCCCCAAAATTATAAATGTATTTTAATGTATAATTTTTTTTAAAATAACATATAATAGAATAAAATAGGCATAGAAATTGATTTTTTCTAAATTTCACCCACTTTTGTGATCTCAAAAAGTGTGTATAAAAATGAAATTGAACAAAGTTAATGTTCGACTAAACTTACAATGAAAAGTTTGTTAATCTAAGGAAAATACTTCCTCAAAGTAGGGTGGTAATGGAAATAAAAACTATAGAAAATAGAATGTAAATATAAAATACTATAGAAAAATTAATTTCATTATAATAGTCATCCCCTATTACATGAGTTTTTTCCCATGGTTTTAGAAAAGGAAAAGGTCCAGAAAGTGGGTTTATGTTCATCTGAAGAGGATTCTAATGTGAGAAAATCACATATAGTTTGAGGAATAACATTGATCATATCTATTAGTAGCTCAAAATTAGGATCTATTATCCTATAACATTACTTTAATAAATATTATGATCCTTGATACATCTTTATAACTTCCATTATGCTTACTTTTACAAAACAATGAACAAATTCAACTAAATAGACATACTTGTCCATCATTCTACTATGCCAATTTACCAAACATATAACAGAAGGATCTATAGATGTCAACCTAGAAATAGATCATAATTATTATCCAAAATAATTGGAAGGGGAATATAGTTACATGTTAAACTCAATAAGAGAATCAAAACTCTTTAACAAATGTTGAGATTTTTTTTATTCAGTTATAGAAGTATATTCATCACTTATACTGGATCTGGCAGATTTGAGTCTACTTTATAAATACTTATCGAAATATATAAAATCATATTTTAAAATTTATTTATCTGTAATCTATCCAATTTATATATCTATATCCCTCTTAAATTCATCAAAATCAGCTTCTAATATAGAATTTTATTTCAATCATCTCAACCAGTCCTGGGGAAATTCAAACACTATTAGTGGGGTAGAAGAACTCTATAGATAATCATTCAATTTCCTAAAACTATCAAGCTCTAATTTAAATTTACAATCATCATAATTCAAATCATATATTTCTAAACCGTTTTTATATAAAATGAGTGAGTAAATTCTTCAAAATAATCACCAACATCGGATGACGTCTGAGAATTTCTAACATAGGGCTCCCCTACATCAGAAATGTGAAGTCATTAAATTCCCATTTATTTACGAGATCGAGAAGGAAAATTTATAAGTATATCAATTCCTTCATTAGAATGAACATTTGTAGTCCCCTTTGAGGAGACAAAAAGCGGAATACACGAACTTCAAATGAGATCAATTGTTTCAGTTATTATAGATCTTAAATGCTTCTCTGAATGATCCACCTACCCAATTCATTCTTATGAAACTTCTCCAATTATTTTTTCAACTAAAAATTCAAACCAATAAAACATATTTATTTATTTTGTAACAGGTACTAGTTGAATCAGTTTTTCAACGTATAATGATAAAAACATTTCCATTTAAAATTCCTTTCTTCTAGGAGTTCAAACTACCATAGAACCATTATCTTCATCAGAAGTCTCTTTAATTGATTTAGGGAATTAGGTAACTCCCTTATTCTATGATGTATATTTTCATCCACCCCACTCCTTACCTTTATTATAAATGGAATATTGTTTTTACCAGTAGAATTAGCTTCTATGACTCCTTTCATTTATACAGTTTCTTAAACATTGGAATCCCTAATATCTTCTATATGGAATCTCATTTAACTAACAAATTTTTTTACTTTTTTCTCCCCATGATAATTATCTCTACATTATTCTTCATTTTTATAAATGACCGTAAACCAAATTTTAGTTTTTGTTCTATAGAAAAATCCAAATGTCCTAAGACTTCTATTAGATAAAATTATACTATGATATAATATTATTCTTGTGTATATATCATAGACCATAAATTTTTTAATAATGAAAAATGAAACTGTCATTCATTAGGGACAAAAGTACATACATACATCATTTTTAAAAGTTTTGATTCAATAACCATAACATGAATATACAAAAAAAAAATTGATATCTCTAAACATAATAATAAGAGATACATATCCAGGAAAATAATTGTCACATTCTAGGTAATCCATTAAACCATCAATGACTGAATAAATTTGACCAGGACCTTCTAGTCATCCTCTAAGTACTTTATAAAAATGTTTAATAATTGAGTGGTCCAAAATAAGAAATACATTATTTCCTCAAATTTATGAACTATATCCACACAATACCCTAGATTAATGTGTAACATACCTCCATAGGGGAAGTTGAAAACACATTCAATTAAAAATTATGATGCTTAAAATTATATATCATTTTCAATTGATCATATGACAACATTGGTTCAAACAAAACAAAACTGAATATGTTCATAATCGCATTTTATATCCTTTTCAAAAAGGTATTCATTATTATCTCCATTAAACATAAATTCCATCCTTGAAATTATAGGGCTTGTTTTAATAGAAGGTTCATATGGAATATCCATTAGAAATTGATGACTTTACCTTGTATAATATTCATTTTCAAAAATGAGATCCTTGTTTTCATCGATCCTCTTGAACCAGCTTCATCAGTTCTCTTCAACATCATAGTTTTAGGGATTAATAAATTATTTGGTTTTTAGAAGAGGGTTTGAGTGAGAATGGCATCATTAAGAATGAAAGGGTTCATGATCAAAAGTGAGAGAGAGTGAGATAATGAGATAAACTCTAACATATTCATGTATCATATTGGTTTCTTATGCCAAAATTAGAGTAATCTTTTGGGGTTTTTTAAATTGAAAAGAAAATTTCATGAAAAAATTGATATAATCTTAAATTAAAAAATTTTAAATAAATTACTAGAAATAAATAAACTATAGAAAATAAAAAATTATGTAAATAAAAATAATAAATATATATTGAATAAGATAAAATAATTTAAATTAAATAGACATTGCCCCCAACCTAAAGTAAAAACTAGTAGTGGGAAGTTGTTTAGTGAAAATATATGTAAGTTAATACTTAGTATTGACATATTTAAAAGGTAAGTCCACTTTATATATGTTATATATTGGAAAAATATTCCTCATATCAATATGCTTAGCCATAAGAGGGTATTCTCTTAGGATACACTATTTTAGGCCTCTCTATCTTTTGGCCTAAGTTTTCATACATGGTTATTTTCGCTCTTTTTCAAAAATTAATAAAATGATGACGATGATTATATGTTTATTCGAAGACTTAATCACAAGAGTTTTAGAATTTTTTACAGTATTTGTATTATCACATAAAAAATTAATATAGTTAAAATTTAGTCCAAAGTACCAAAGAGACTATTTCATCCTCTAAACTAGTACAATAAATATGATAGCCGATATATATTCATCCCCAACTATTGAAAATCAAAATGAATATTTCTTTTTACTAATAAATTAAACTAGGTATTTACAAAAATGTTACAAGAACCAGAGGTTATTTTCCCATCCAACCTATACCTTTAGAAATAAGTCTCAAAATATGAATTTATATTAAAATTAAGATATTTGGTATACATAAAATATTAAAACATAGTTCCTTGAAAACATATAAAATTCCTTTAACAGTTTTAAGATGGTATTAATTTCATTTTGTTTGAAATCTTTCAAAATGATAAAATTATTATATCATTTATGGACTTATAGAAGTTATATATAGTTTATTATAAATCATACCTATATATTACTTGTTGTCAAATGATTTTCCAACTTCATCCAAATAATGTTTTATATTAGTAAAAATGAGATTTTAATGAGTATTACTATTTTAACATTAAAACATCTTCAACAGATCAATAATATACATTATCCCATTTAAAACATTTCCATTTTTTTTTACATTTGAAAAAAGAGAAATAAATTCATTTCTCCCATTATACACATTTGAAATTAATTTTTTATATGTTTTGAGAAACCATTATAGATCATTTTATTTGTTAAAAAAACAACATCAACTATATAAACATGTACTAATAAAATATCAGCATAGGAATGTTTCGTAAAAATATTAGGATCTTCTAATCCCACTAAAAGTAATTTTTTAAAATAAAAAACATAATATTTTTAACCAAGATCTTGATTCTTGTTTATATTCATAATGTGTTTTTGTGTGTTTAAAAACAAAATTTGGTAGATGAGGATTTTCAAACCTAAAAGGGTTTTAAAAATAAACATTCACCACTACATAACCACTTAAAACTAATATTTATCATCTATGTTGTATAATCTCAAATTCATATGATATGAATTTTCTAACATGATTATAAGGGATTGGAGCCTAAAAATTGGGGAAAATATTTCTCCATAATTTATTTCTTATTCATGGTTATATCCTTTAGTAACTAATATACCCTTATTCCAAATTATTATTCTGGGGTTTACTTTCTTAGTTCTAATGAACCATTTGGTTTCTATTACTAGATGGCTTGAAGTCCTATCAACTAATTACCAAACTATTTTTTCTTAAACATATTTAGTTCTTCCAGTAGGATATCTTCCAAATCTATTCATATAAGGTATATTATATATATTTAGGTAAAAATTGGTATAGA
The DNA here is from genome assembly GCA_963277665.1 of Viscum album. Classification (NCBI taxonomy): domain Eukaryota; kingdom Viridiplantae; phylum Streptophyta; class Magnoliopsida; order Santalales; family Viscaceae; genus Viscum; species Viscum album. The sequence goes on along the minus strand of OY728139.1, from coordinate 109,805,983 downwards.
ATAGTTGTTAACTCAACTATATTCCCTAGATTCTTTACATTACTAAAACATGTATCTAGATATTCTATAACACTCTATAAAAGATTCTTCATTTATGTATTCATATATCTATGTAAGAAATTTATAGGTTCATCTAAAAAAGATTAAATCTCTTTAAATTCTGATTTATTTCCGAAAAACTTTATAATAATCAAGTATCTTGTTGATTATAGAATTAGTAACTTAATCGTTTTTAATTTGTTTGTAATAAAAAAGGAGCACTTTCATCAAACATCCCATAAATATATTTTTTAACTATATTTGAATTTTTATTAAATACCATGAGGAAACTAAAACGAGTAGAATGTACATGACATATTCCTTCACCAGCTTTGGATCAAACCTACCAAGTATTTATTTAGTATTTAATATATAATCTTTACATCCAAAAACATTGAAGTATTCAAATTTATGTTGTCTATTATTACATAACACATAAGGTGTATTTTTAATAAAGTGCCTTATTAAAACAATATTCCTGATATAAAAAAATCTATTGATAGATGATACCCAATGATAAGTAGGAAGACTATATTCATATAACATTGTTCTGTCAATTTCTCTAATAGTCATATTACTACATTCTAAAATTCCATTTTTTGAGGTGTTCAAATAGTAGTGAAAGTGTGTTTAATACCATATATTTAGCAAAAGTAATTGAATTATTAATTCTAAAACTATCCTATATAACCACATCTAAATGCAATTATTTTTAAATATTTTTATTTTTTATCAACATTAAAAATCCCAAAAATGAATCACATTTAAATTTTATAAAATAATCTGAGGTAAATATGGAAAAACAATCAACTAAAAATATATGAAATTTACCATCCAATATTATCCATCATGATGGTCTAAATAAACCCATGTGGATAAGTTCTAAAGGTTTAGATTTATAAACCTTATTAATATATTTAAATATGACTTATGCTGATTTTTTAATTTTGTAATCATCATAAATTTTGTTATGATCAAATTTAATACACGGCAGAAGCAAATTTAATTTTTATATAACATAAATACACAATATATGTTACAATTTTCAATCCTTATATGTCATATCTAGGATTATTTTATTTCATTAATTAAAAATTAAAACTTTATGCACATAAGGAACTAAGTTCCAATGTGTAAACAGTTTTTATTCAAGGTTCTCTAAATTTATGAAAATTATCAATAAAAAGTAATTAGGGTTGTTAGGAAAGTAAAAAAATCCATCACCACATAGTTGAAAAATTCTTATCAAATTGTACTTTATCCCTTGAAAATAGAGATGTTTTTTGATGAATATTGATTCTGGTCTTCATACAGATCCAACTCCATGTATCTTTCCTTTAGAATTATCTCAAAAAGTGACCAAGTCTTCATAATCAATTGATAGTGTATGGAATTATGATAATTCTCCACTCATATACCTGGATGAGACACTATTTAAAATATCTATCCCTATGTATTTTGAAAAAAAACATCTCACAAAGACATGTTTTGGTACTTAAATTATCTTACCCCAATTGGTGGCTATGAGTATTTATCTGGTCATCCAGATATGTTTATTGTTTATATAAATTCTACAATTAATATTAGATTATATTATAGAGATATACGTTATCTTTACAGTACTGATCAGAGGATTCCTCTTGAAAAAATTATTTGTATAATGGCCATTAATATAAGTCCCCATTCTTTAACGTTACATAATCTTGAGTTAAATCAAGAATTTACATTATCTAATTTTTAGGTTTATAGTTTCATTAAATTGGTACATAACTATTAAATTACAACTTAAAAATTAAATTGTAGATAATTATACTCAATATCTATTTTTTTATAATCAAAATCTTTTAAAATAGAAAATGATTTGTTTTTCTTGATAAAATTATTCATAACATTCATCTTGTATTATTACTTCCCGTTAAACATCCTTATACCCAATTAAAAAGATTTCAAAAATATGGGATGAGAAAAAAAATATCAATAAAGAATATAAATAATGAATGAAACCATTAATACATGAATACTTTGAACTCATGAAACCATTTTCAAGAAATAATTTTTTTCACCCGTAAAACATAAGTTCTTTAACATAACTCGTGAAATCATAAGATTACTAAACAACTTATTATAAATAATAAAAAATAAAGTTAACTTGTGGGGTCTATATTATACATACATTGTAGATTTCACAGGTACATGTGGAGTAACCTTCTTGGTTACTTTTCGAATAACCATCATAGTTAATTCCAAAAATCTCTTAGGGGAATCCTTATCATTTAACTCTATCTCATTACCCAATGCATTTTAGAGCTATCACAAGCTCACCCACAATTTTTTTATCATGTAACCACTAGTATACATAAATAATTCCCAATAACCATGACATAACCATAACCCATAAAACAAGTATAATAGAAAAATTAACATTTCTATTTTGAAATATGAAAGGAAAATTTCATGATATTGATAAAATAAAAACATTATTAAAACCATTTTCAATACCAAAATTCATGAAAATTGAATATGGTATTTATTTTTCATTTAAATTGATTTTGGATTGTAGAGGATGCCCAATATCAAATAATGGTCCCAGTGGCGGAAAAGGCCTTATCACTGTATATGTTAAAAAGGAATACCTTTTGTAATTTAATAGAAAACAAAATATAAAAAGATTCATTTTGAATACCTTTTAATGAAATTAATATTCAATGGGTTTTATTATAAACAGTATAAAATTAACGTGTTTTATAACATCAAAATATGCCTCAATGAAAGAAGATTGAGATGAAGTCCCTTACCATGAGTATGAATCATCACGTAAAATATTTAAATTCCTGAAAAATAAATGCAGATTAATTTATAATTTTTTAGAACCTTTTTCAATTTTAATATTTCATTTTCATTAATTATTACCAAGTTATAAAAACAACATAACTATTTATGTTCATATGAGAGTTTTTTCAAATATTAAGTAATTGAGTCAAAAATGAACATGGTTTGATATCACTAGTCCACGTGGTCTTAAGTCCTTCATCTATGAAATAATACTCATGAAATTATTATCATATTTATACAAAATTTATATCTTAAAATATAAAAAATAAGCATGGTTTTGAAAAATGAAAAACATTATAATCTTGGAGACGGTAAGCCATACGTACACATGAGTAAAGTATTCCATTTTTCATTGATCATTCTAGAAATAATTTATGTATTATTTTATCTCTAGATAATGATAATAAAATAATTAATATCACATTAATCATTAAAAAAACTTATATATATCTTACAAGTGATATAATGAATAAAAATGATTCACACCACTTCGTGGAGGTGATAGTTCACATATACGCATAAATGATGTTAACATTTTCACGTGTATTGAAATTAAAAACATAATTGATATATAATTATAATATAGTGATAAATATTTCATTAATGTTAAATATGAACATTAATTCAGAAATTAAAACCAGTCATGAGAGACAGTTATGAAGAACGAATTAAATCGGTTCTTGGAGGTGATAGTTCACACATGTGCGCGAACGATTAATTACATTCCCATTTAATCGAAGCGAATATAGATTTAGGTGATGATATTAACATAATAATATCTCATTATATTGTGTATAATGGATTTTATAGTTCCTCATGGATGAATGAGATTTAAAGGTAGTGGAAGAAGAAATAAAATAGAAACACTTGTATAAAAATATTGCATTTACTTAAGATGATCACATTTCGTAACACAATAACAGCTCTAAAAAGAGTTTTATGCCTAATATATGGCCTCAAGAATGTGAGTATGGATTATAGTATTGGTTTTAAGTGGATTTGGGATGAACCCAAAGGTTTTGGAAGTGTTATCAATAGAGGGGAATGGGTGACTTTTTATAGGAGAGGGGGCACCCTTGGAATTTTTAAAAGTATTAAATTAATGTAAATTAAATTTAGATTCCAAATGGGTAAAAAAATAATTTGGATAAAAAAAGGAAGTTTCTATGTATAAATATAATCATCAAATGAATATTAGACAATTTTTAGTAATCTTTTAATTCCTTTATTTTATTTTTAACCCCTTTTTACTCTTACTATTTTATCAAGTACTTTACATTTAGAGGGTTATAATAATTACCAATTCATGAAAAAAATATAATGAATGAGTAATTAGTGAAATTTTTATATCTATATAATCATTTTGGCCGAATAAGAAAATTATATGAATTTTATATCAATTAATTAAATTTTTAATATTTTAAAATATAAATTATGTCAATTTTGATGCTATTCATTACATATATTTTTTAAAATATCATTAAAACATTATTACTTAGAAGAAACTACATTAAATAAATCCTTACATGTCATATTAATCTATAAAAAGTTTTTATAGAATTTAATATTTCCCTATAATATTTAATTTAATATTTTTAAAAGCATTTATTTTATTCTTTCTTTCACAAATCTGTTATTGCATCATCTTTGTGTTATAATTAAATTAAATTATTTAAAAAATAAAAATTATAAATAAATTACCATGTTGTATTATATCACATTATCTTTATATTTTATATTAATATTAGATGATATCACTTACATAACCCCATATTAAAATTGTTTTAGTGAGAAGAGACATATTTATAACATATCTACTTTTAATTTAAATTAAATGTTATAATTACATAATCAAACCCATGTACATTTAATAGGTCACAATTTTGGGCAATGTATTTTCATGGTACATAATAACTCATCCAATATTATTAATACAAGTTTCTTATTATTTTTATAATATTATAATATTGATTTTACCTTTAATTACACAGTTGACCTTTAACCTTTGTAAACAAAATACTAAAGTTACTATTGAGAAAAAAAACTATTTTGATCCTATTGGAATTTTTTTTTCATAATTCGTATGACCATGTATTCTTGTTTTTAGGAATTCAATTCACATAAGTGATTAAATTATATTTATCACTAATCCTATTGATAGATCGAGAAAACTGGGTTTTTAAGTAAAACGTTCAAAAGTTCACATAGTTTTTTCTATTTAATTTTAATTTAAAACAAATCCAATGAACTAAATTGTATTAAATGATAAAAGGTTCATATAAATATACCATAAAACCATATAAAACAATAATATTACTGTATTAATAAATTATATGAAAAAATATATTTGAATTAACATGTTGTATTTTCACTATACATAAAAATATGAATGTTAATTGAAAAATACCAAAAAATTATCCAAACTAAATTTTTATATCCCATAACCAAAGAATATGATTATTTTAAAAAATATAACATATAAAAGTGAAAAAAACTAGATTAAATAGGGGTTCTTCATCAAAAGGAGGTAAAATTCCTTTTTTTTGAAAAATACTCATTTTATTCACAAAATTGAATTTCTTCTTATTTTATGTTTAGAAAACTTATAAAATGAATTTTAAACATCATAGTTAATTTATGTTTATTTAATATAATCCAAAAAAATTATTTTATTAATTTTTCAGCCCATTTAATCACACAAAAGTAGTTTTTCATCAAATCACATCCCTTATATTTAATTGGTTTTTATTTTCATTTTCAATTAATTTTCTAACCAATGAATCATAATGTAAACATGTCTAAGCACTATTTTCAAAATTTATTTAAAACATTTCCTTCCCTCCATTCATATATATATGGAATTAAAACCAATTAAAATAATAATATTAATAATATATTATTTGTAGTATAACTTAGTCTTGCAAGCGACATAATATTTCATAGAAACCCATTATTGTGTTTCTGGTAAAATATCAAACACAACATCCTATTTAAAGTAAAATTAATATCTAAATTATAATTATTAATAAAATATATGAAAAAATTATTTCATAATTACATAGGATGTTACATCCTCCCCCTTTTTGGAAATTTCATCCTCGCAGTTTTAAATTTTGGTTTGATTACAAAGGTTTCACTTTTCCAAATAGATTTATTTAAATACCACAACATAAAAAGAATTAAAAAATTTTATCAATAAAATAATTAATCTGAATTAAAAAGGACACCTAAGATAACACATATAAGTATTACATGTAGTAAAACATGGATACGGATGAAAACCTAACGATCATGTTCTAATTGAGAGTGATAGAAAACAACATCAGGGGAATGGAAATAATCAGAACACCGCAAACTTGTGATAGGTTAACGGTCTTTGATTTCATAGTACAAAAGTAAATAAATAATAATAATTTCAAGATTCTTTTCATCGAGTTGTGGAATTATTTTTTACATAGAATAAAAACATAAGTATATATAGTTACTTGACAAGTAGAGTTTCATCATTTAATCAAATTCCACCACAAGCTCATCTTTTTTCCCAAATGATTAGTATTTAAGATAATTTTTTATGATCAAGACACTATAATAAACTTCTAGATAATAACATAATCCATAATATATTAGCTATTTATTCATCATGTCTAGAAAAATTAATGAAAACCAAAAATTAGGATAATATAAAATAATTTCACAAATAGAATAAACTATAAGAGAATAATGAATTATTTTAATCTCCATAATTCATAATTAAAACCCAATTTCAAACATAGACCATTTAATAAATAAAATTCCCTAAAATTACTCAAATTGTCTAAACTATGATTGAAACCCAAAATTTAGAAGGGTTTGATCACACATTGTTCCATGATAAGTTTTAAAAAACATAATTCACTCATAATATCTCATAAGAAAAATTATTTTAAAAGTCACATATTCTTCATGATAGGTTAATCATTTCTATAAATAACCTAATTCTCTGTAAGTCCAAAATTAAAAATAATATATTATTTCAAAATATAATTTAACAATTACTATTAAAATAAATTTCCATAGTATTCTAAGGACATTAATCCTATAATGTTCAAAAAATACTAAATGTCTTCCAAAATAACATTTATCACTTAATCCCCAAATAATTTTCCAATTCCAAGGATATCTAGTTGATAAAAAATAAGTTACCAAAATCTAATTATTCTTATTTTATCAACTGATTAAGTAAATAGAAAAAGTCTTACTAACCAGGGTCTTCAAATAGGCCAGTGGTAGATGATAAATTATTATCTCCCTTCAGTTATGGGAACAACACCTACAGTCTTGTCCGAAGTGACGGGTTGTCACTCGTCCAATGGGTTGTCCTATTTCTAAAACTATATAATTATTATAAATATTATTAAATTCCCAAAATGATATAAAGTCTTCTAAAATTACAAAAACATATTTTATCCTCAATGTATATCTCATACCTTTCATTTTACATCCCAAAATGTAATATCCCATAATTACCTCAAAATAATGATCATAAAACTTATAAAGGTTTTTCATAACTTTAAAATTATTTCCACATAAGAAATGATAATTCTTACTCAAATAAAAATTTCACATAAAAAACATTAGGTTATACATACTATAAATATTATTCAAATGTAATACCATAATTAAAAGAGAATTAATAATTTAAAACATTTCATCATCCATAGATCTAACATGAATATTAAATCAATTATATGTAGTCTTATTAATCCTTCGTCATTCATCTAGTTAACTTAACCACAATTTTACATATTATTCCATAATAATTATTTCCTATAAACAACAACATGAATCATGCCCTAATATTCAATAATGTAAAAACATTAGTCAAGAAAATTATTTATACCTTTCATTTGTCATTTTATATTTCCTCATCTTCAGTTAAAATATAATTAGGTATTTCAAAACATATATTTTCATGGACCAAATGATATTATTCTATAACCTTATTTATAGGGCATATATTTTCATAATAACCACGCTCTCCAAATTTAAAACATTCAATTGATAACTCGTAATGAAATTATATCCATTTCATGGAGTCAACTGAACTCTTCCGTTTTTCCTTGGACTTTTTTGCATTAACCTTTATTAAAACATGTATTAAACTTTCTTGTATATTTAAAATATTTTTTATGTGTTTATTTTCAAATCCTTGACACATGTATTGATTAATATGCTTAACATTATGATCATTATTTCCTGAAATATCATAGGGATTCATTTCTCTCATATATGAGGCATTAGATAAATCACCAAGGTTCAATTGGTTCATCATTACTCCTGATAGTTGGTTTTGAATAACCACACTATTTCTCATTCTAGCCCCCATTTCATTCGGTTTCTTATTCACAAAGCCACCATATTTTCTTTTACATCCTTTAGGACATTAGTTCTTATTAGATGTAGCCATTTACTAAAACCAAAACTGTTTGTGCGGGTATATTAATAAAATAATCATATAATATCTTATGATGAAGATAAATCATAAGATATAATTATTAATTTTATCTCAAACTCATTCAATTTATCGAAAATAACTATCACTCTTTCTATTATTCTGACTATTGTGGTTATATATAACTTGTATCCTATGTTTAAATATCACCCTAACCTCTAATGTTGTTTAAACCATACTGTGACACCAACTATATGGCCTCATCCATTATCATTACATAATATTGAGTTAAATCAATAATTCACATTGAAGATATTATCTGTTTTATAGTTTTAGAGAATTAGACCATAACTATTACATAGAAACTCTATAATTACAAAGTAGGAATGTCTACTCAATATCAATTTTTTCACCATCTAAAACACATTAAAATAAATCATGATTTTTTTATTTATAAAATTATTCATAACATTAATGATGTCTTCTTCCATTCACTTAAAAATCCTTTTACCCTATGTAAAACATTTTAAAAAGTTGATACGAGCATAAAAGGCTCCGTAAGGGATATAAATAATGAATGAAATTGTTAGTCCATGTATATTTTAAACTCATTGAATTTTTTTAAAAAAATCGTACTTCTCACCTACAAAACATAAGACCATTATCATACCTCATAAAATCATAAAATTCTTGAAAAACATCATAGCAGTCATCAATAATAAAGTTAACTTGTGAAATCCATATCATACTTACATTGTAGCTTCAACAGCTACATAGGGAGTAACCTTCAAGTTTACATTTGAAATACCGATTAAATTATATTCCATTAATATACCAAGATTTTACTTATAATTTAACAATGACACATTACCTAATTCATTTTAGTGCTATCATGGGCTCATTGACCATCAATTTATCATAGAACTACCAATATACAAAAACAATCTCCATGAACCTTAAAATATTCATCACACTTAAAACAAACATAAAGGAAAGTTAACATTTCCACATTCCAATCACAATAAATAAATTATTGATATTTATATTGTAATGTCCCAACCCTAGTTTCCCTAAGTCGGTGCAGTGATACATAACATTTTCATGATCACAAAATATCATGTCTTGAAAGACCGATTTTTTAGTAGACTTGGAAGTACTAGATACATTTATAAGGTTTACATAACATTATAAAATGGAAAACTAAAACAACATTGTGTTCATAGGAAACACTGAGATCCCATAGACTATCCCTACAGGTTAGTCAGAATATACTTTTTCACATCTTGTGAAAAATAAAACAAAGAAAGGGGTGAGCTCAGATGGTCAGTAAGGATAACAATATAGGGGAAACTTTCATAAATAAGCATAAACATTTAAGGCAATGTATAGAACTAAAACAAAATCCTTTTAAACATAAACTTCATCATACTATGGAAAATATAAATCAAAATAATTCCATTTAATTACTCACATGGATTTCTTACTAGTCAAATAATCTCAAGCAATATCAATAGCCACTTTCATAATGATGGAATGCATAATTCTAGAATTTCATAACCACATAGTCAAGGCCTTGGGCCAAGACTACAAATAATATTTTGTCAAGGACTTGTGACAAGACACTAGTTTGTCTCATTAGACCGATCGATTCATCGAGGAGCTATAGAAGGCTCCACCCATCACTTACTAAGTCCAATGCATTCGTCATATGGAAAGGTTTAAACATAACATTAACATTCGTATTAAAACAGGCATACAAGATGTCTATACTTTATCCACAAACCACGAATGGTATTAAATGAAACATAAATAGTCAAACATATCACAAAACCTTTAATATAATATTGAAGTTTTGTATCATAATTCATCAACTTCAAACAAACTTCAAATTCATCAAAGGATATTGACATAGATTAAATGAAAACCTTTTTAGAGAAATATCTCTTTCTATTTTGAAATCATTTAAAAGTCACGTAATAATGAAGAAAACATTTATATTTTAAAATATTCTTATTAAATTATAAGGGAACCTTCAATGATGTTATAATGGTAGAAAACAGATTCACCCTTCGTATAGGATAAAAAAATATTCTTACCTTAATTTTGTCGAAAAGGGCATAAAGTACCTTGTTTGGAAAACGACAGAAAGATTCCTTTATAAACATCTTCTAAAAGTCAAAAAGGGTTTAAATTACTTTAACCCATAGTATATAAAATAGTAAGAATGTTTTGAAATTCATTTTAAGAAACATGGAAGTGGATGATAAAGAGGTCACAGTAGATAATTACATATAAACAAACCTCGGATAATGAAGAGATTGTGAAATTAACCCTTACCTTGTACTTTTCCTTGGTAGAGGGTGGGTTAAACTCTTGTATAATGGTTAAATAATTGTTATTAAATTATACATGAATAATATACATTAATATGATATCATATATTATCTTTTAACATTTCTTTATTAATAATATCTTAGTATTATTGTCGTTTCGAATGTTAACTGATTCATTTTCATTTATATGCTTTGTTATGTAAGTAATTTTTGTTATGGATAGGATGTATCGTATTAATATTCATAATCATATTAAATCTTTAAACATTATTTTTAATCATCTAATGAAAATTAGTCTTGAATGGATATAATGGGGAAAGAATCTCATCGTGTTCGTGGAGACGGTAATCCGTACGTACGCACGAGCGACAATATCATTCTTTTGATATTAGAATAATATATAATTGGATGGTATTTCATATATAAAAAATCATTACCATGTTTTATTTATTATTTACATCAATTAAAAATCATTATTATACCCATCAAAATAAAAATGTATTGAATAACAATTACACCACGACGTGGAGACGGTAAGCCGTAAGTATGCACGTATGATGTCATGTGATTCAAAGGATGGATTGAATAATTAATATGGTTGTACCATATTTATAATAACAAAAAAGTATATAGAAGATACTGGAGTTATTTCTGACTAAATTAAGGCCTCTAGGATAAAGGGAGGACAGTTGAGAAGGTATTTGGTTAGGGGTTGTCCTAGCCAAATTACTTTGATGGTGTGAACTAGAGATAAGGTGAAGATCCATTTTATAAGAGGGGTGTGGGGAACCTTAGGAAAAGCTAGAAATGTTATTTTACAATAAAATAATTTCTGTTTTTAATTGCTCAAAAATGAATAATTTAAATGATAATGTAGGGATGGGTCTAAAACCACTCAACCAAAAGGTTTTATACAGGTTTGGGACACTATGTTAACTTTATCATATAGATTTAACTCTTAGTTAAATAGTTTGACATTTACCATGTCTCATTGTATTTTTATATTATATGGTTAATAAACGTACTATATACTTCTAAGAGAACCCCAAGTGATTAATTAATGATACACCTATCATTATAAAAGCCTTTTGGCTGAACCTTATATTTTTAGTAATATAATATCAATTAATAATATAATATTAGTTTTAAAAACTCTTTTATGTCAATTTTGACACTATTTGGTATTTAGTTTTTCATAAATTCATAACATGATTATTACGTAGAAAAATATCATTTAAACAACCCTAACATGTCATATTAAACAATAAAATTAGTTAAATTCAAAAAAAGTCTCAAATTACATTTATTTGGAAATTTATAATATCAATTATTTTAATTTTTCATTAATTAGGTAATTTCTGCAATATCATTGTGTCATAAATATATTTTATTATTTAATGTCTAAAAATTATAAATAAAATACCATTATGTAGGAAATATTTTTTATCTTTCTAATGAATATTTATTGTCTAATTTATCTTAGTTGGGACCATATATTAAAAATGTTTTAGTTATTAAACAATGAATTTAACACTTTTAACTCTTCTTTGAATTAAATAATAATAAATGTCCTAATCTAATCCAAGAAAACCTAAATGATCATATTTTATTAATAAGGTTGTTTTTGGAAGAATTACACTTATCCAATAGAATTAGGACATGTGTTAGGGTAATAATAACATCATTTTTACCCTTAATTACCCTATTTACTTTTAACCGTGATAAATAAAAGTAAAAAGTTACTATTCACCAAAAATTATTTTCATCTTATTGAACAACATTTTCATTACTGATATCAACTGTTTCTTTTAGATTTTTGAAATTCAACTCACTGATGTGGTAAAATTATGTTTTATGTAAATTTGGAAAGGCCTCTTGGAGGTGGGTAAAAGACGGTAAAAAGTTCAATAAAATTTTGATCTATCTAAAATTATTATAAACAGACTCCAATGAATGAAATTGAACTTATATAGGTATTATGTGTCTATTTTGACCTAAAATAAATTTAAATAAAATAAATAATTATTTAAATAAAAATTTTGTTTTAAACTATAACTTAGTGTTTTTCACTATTCATCAAAAAATAAAAGTTTTCAGAAAAATACCAAAAATTCACCCTGAAATATATCGATATTCCAAATCAAAAAATGAAGTCAATTTGGAAAGATAAAATTTATAAAATTTCATAAAGGGGGTATTACTATTCATTACAGCTAGTTTGATTGGTTATGGTGTGTTAGAACTCGAAGTTGCGTACAACACACGCTACTGTATTATTCAAAGAGAAGCGTACCGTGGAAACTTGGGGTGTTACATTCTCTCCTCCTACAAATTATTTTTTCCTTAAAATCTCTAGAGTATTACTGCGTAAAAATACTCAGGTGGTTCTTCATCATATATTCCTTAGGTTCCCACGTTGCCTCTTCCATATTATTGTTTCTCCATAGAACTTTTACTAGATGATTCGTCCGGTTTCTCAACATTAGTTCTCTTGTACCAAAAACCATGATAGGATCTTCGCAATAAGACATATTGGGTTCTAGTTCTAATTCCTTATAGGTTAGTAGATGCGTCTGGTCAGGAAAGTATTCTCTCGACAGTGGTAAGTGGAATACATTGTGAACATTAGAGAGACTTGGTGGAATTGCCAAACGGTAAGCTACAATCCCAATTCATTCTAGAATTTAGAAAGGTCCGATGTACCTAAGACTCAATTTTCACTTCTTATAGAAATGTATGACACCCTTAAATGGAGATACCTTCATGAAAAATGATCTCTTACCTAAAATTATAATTCCTTCCTTCTATTATCAGCATAGCATTTCTGCCTACTTTGAGCTTCTTTGATGTGGTTTTTGTAACACCAAAGAATTTTATAAGAAATATTTTGTTTTTATGATAAATAAATCATCAAAGCAATCTTCCACTACAAACATCACTTTCTTGGCCTGCTTTACATGCAATCGCGACCTTCCTCGATAGCTTGCTTCGTACGCAATACCGAGTTTCACTAAACAACGATATGCTATTAAAATATTATTAAAACTAGCCGTTATGAATAGTAATAACGATTTATTGAAATTTTATAAATATTATTTTTTAAAATGGACTTCATTTTTGGATTCGGAATATCAAAATTAGCATATGGTGAAATTTTGGTATTTTTCTAAAAACTTTCAATTTTTTATGAATAGTGAAACCACTAAGTGGTAGTTAAAAAAACTGAATTTTTTATAAAAATTAATTTTACCACTTCTGTGAGTGGAATTTCAAAAATCCGAGAGACACAGTTGATGTTATTAAGTAAAATGTAGTTCAATGAGATGAAAATAATTTTTGGTGAATAATAACTTTTTAATTTTATTTACCATGGTTAAAAGTAAATAGGGTATTTAAGAGTAAAAATGATATTATTATTACCCTAAAACATGTCCTAATTCTATTGGATAAGATTAATTTGACCAGAAACAACCTTAGGAAAAACAATATGACCATTTAGGCCCACTTTGATTAGATTAGGACATTTATTATTAATTTATTTAAAGAAGGGTTAAAATAGTTAAAATCAATGTTTAATAACTAAATCATTTTTAATATAGGGTTATACATAAGATAAATTCGACTATAAATATTCGTTAGAAAGATACGAATATTTCCAACATAATTAAATTTTATTTATAATTTTTAGACTCAAAATAATGTAATTTAGTTATGATACAATGATGATCCAGTAATTGTCTTATTAATGAAATATTGACATAATTGATGTTGTAAATACCCAAATAAATGTAATTTGAGACTTTTTATGAATTCCAATAATTTTATAGGTTAATAGGACATGTTATTATTGATTTAATTAACTTTTTTCGAACTAATATTTCTGTTATGATTTTAAAATAAATCAATTACTAAATAGTGTCAAAATTGACATAAAATAGTTTTTAAAACAAATATTATATTATTAATTGTTATTTTATCCCTAAAAAATCTAAGGTTCGGACAAATGACTTAGATAAGGTTATATATATTAATAATAAACAACTTGGTGTTCTTTTGGCTTGATAGAGTAAGTTTATTAACCTTATAGTGTAAGAACACAAAAAGACACGGTAAAAGGAAAATTATTTAACTTAAAGATAAATCTAAATGATAATGTTAAAATAGGAACCTAAACTTGTCTAAATTCTATTGGATGAGATTACATCGACCCATACCCACCTTTTCTTTGAAATAAATCTATTTGGGGATATTTATAACCGAGTTTGTCTTTATAATAAAATAATATTTTTAGTTTTTCCAAAGGAGCCCCTCTCCTCCCTTATAAAAGGGAACCTCCTCCCCCTCTTCCTCACACAACATTGAGCCTTCAATATCATCCAAACCCTACTAGTTTCTCCTCTCCACTTACCTAGAAACATCCTAGAGGTCCTGGTCTTCTTCAAAGACCAATTTCAGTGCCCTAAAAGGAGGTCTCAAAGAGGCGCTTCAAAGAAGAGGTAATGTCCGTTACCAATTCTTTCAACTTTGTTTCTTCTTCCACTTATTATTATTTAGTTGTTTCATTATGAAGTAATAACATCAGTATCACTCATATATTGATATGTTATTATAAGTGTGAAACAACCCTATTTCACAATCTATCCATCCTACGGAAAATGAAATCACTGTGTGTGCGTACGTACGGAATACCGTCTCCACGCCTTGGTGTAATCTATTTTACACCACCACCTTACTTGGATGGGTATAGTGGTGTAAATAATGACTATATATGATTATTGTAAAGTGATATTGATTCTGAAATCATATAAAAACACTCCAATACAATTCCATGATCATGGGAATGATATCATCGCTCGTGCGTATGTACGGAATACCGTCTCCACGATGTGATGCGACTCGTTCTACATGATCTTCATTGCATAATGATTATATAAATGAATTGAATGAATTAATATGATATATATTACACTAATAAAATTCTAGAAATGAGGTATGTATAACCTAAAAAGAAAAATAAGAATTTATTTGACAAAACACGCATAAGAAAAAAAAGTAATAAACACCTGAATAACAAGTAGTATTGAAATATTACTAATAAGAAGCTAAGAATATGACCATATATGATATCATAAAAATAAGTATGATTCTAGAATAATTCAATAACATTATTTAAATCATTATACAGGAGGTTTGGACACTTACGAATAAAATCAGACTTATGGTAAGTGAAAACATCACAATCTCATTTTTATCTGAGATTGTTTATACTTTGGTATTTACTGGGGTGTAATTTATCATCCACATCCATGTTTTCTAAATATTTAATATTATTTACATCCACCTACAATTTTTTAAATCCAATTTTACACTTCGGTAAGTTTTTAGTAAAAGATATAAAAGGAATCTTTTGTCATTTTTCGTACGAGGTACTTTTTGACTTTTCTGACAAAAGTACGAGAAGAATGTTTTTTTAACATATACGGCATGAATGAATTTTTAAAACATTATATCCAAGAAACATCCTTTACAAGTTTTCAAGTTAATTCTTAATAAACTTCTTTTAGTTTAGATTTGTTTGACATGTTATGAAAGGAAAAGTGTTTTTGAAGTAGAAAGGATATTTTCCTCAAGAATGGAGTTCAAGTGTTTTATCAAAATTATTTCCCATATAAAATAATATAGGGTTCTGTTATGTTGTGATGTAAATATTTTTATGAATTCCTTTATCTTATATGAATTGTTTTATGATGTTTATGATTCCGATTTTTATTACATGAGTTATGTTATGATGTATGGTTTATGATTTTTTTGCCACACATAAAAATGGTATCATTATGAGATGGGTGGGACCTATATCTCTCTCCAATGTATTGGTTAAAGATTTTATATCTCATTAGATTGACATGGCTGGAATGGCAGGTTAAACCGGTTCAGTAAAACAGGACTAAAACGAGGAGTGAACTCAATTCAGAAATGGACTTTGTCCACTAAGATAGTCTTGGAAATGAGTCTTGACTAATAAGAAATGATTCTCTATGATTATGTTTTTATTCCACAAAGTTTAATGTTTTATGTTATGATCATTGGGATTAAATTTCACCACTATGATTTATCCCATGTTAAAAAATTATGATCTCTTTTGCAGGTTAATATTTCGAAAAGTTATGTTCTTATGTATATGATGTGATTGATATTTCTTTTGTTTACCCTTACAGAGCATTTGAGCTCACCCTTTTGTATGTTTTATTTCCCCAAGTCAGGAAGAAGGTTATTAAGCAGGATATGCCAAAAGGGACTCTAGATATGATAAAATAAATGGGAGGCAAAGTAGATGCATTATGAACCAGTTGTTTATGTTTCCCTGTTTCTCAAGACTATATACCTATACGGTCCTTTCCTGGTTTTGTTATATGTTTTAATAAGTGTGCTTCAATTATGAAGTAATAAAAATGTATGTAAATTATGGGTCGTTATAGTTGGTATCAGAGGAAAGGTATAGTCAACCGTTGGAAACTAAGATGTGAAAGCCTTTGTAAGAACCCCAAGGATAAGTCTAAGAATAGAACACGATCTTAGTGTTTGAAAAATGGTTGTGAAAAAACCTATGATAAGACCTTAAGTGTGATATTTTATTCTTTATTATGTGGATTGTTGATTCTAATTTGTGTTTCTCACACTATTCTTCTTGGTTTTAGTCAATGGCCAGAACCCGAAGGAACCGTGTTAATGCGGAATGTGATGGGAAATTCAATGATTGTCCCCCTGAGCAACCAAAAGTTATGGGAGATGGAATGCAAAATCTTGTAGCCATGCTCACACAACATTCTCAAGATATGAATCATGCAAGACTTCCAAACGAGCAAAGGACAGAGTCACATTCTGTTGAATCCTTCATGAGGTAGCGTCCACCTTCATTCAGCGGGTCTACCGATCCATTAGTTGCTGAACAATGGATTAGTACTACTGAAAAGATATTTTCAGTTCTTCAATGTTCTAAACATGATAAATTCATCTTAACAGTGTATTGTTTGGATGTTGATGCGGAATAATGGTGGAATCTTATCAAGAATACAAGGCCAAGAGATGAAATTGATTCCATGGAATGGGATGAGTTCAAGAAATTATATTTCAATAAGTACTTCCCTCGTATTCTCCGAAGAAAGATGGAGAAGGAGTTTATTGAACTAAAGAAAAAGGATGATGAATCTGTTGGTACCTATGAAGCAAATTTTACAAGATGTGCAAGGTACGTTTCAGGTATTATTATCCAACCTAAGAGTAAGATCGATCAATTCTTTAGTGGCTTAAAACCAATTCTTCGAAGGGTGTTAGCCATAAGGGAATTCGATAGCTATGAGGAAATTGTTTGATGTGCTCTAAAAGTTGAGATGGATATTGGAGTAACCCATCAGTCATATGGGTTTGATAAGAAGAGGAAAATGGAATTCAATGGAAAATCTAAACAGCACACTGAAAAGAAGATGATCTTTCCATTATGCTCAAAGTGTGGAAAGAAACATGGAGGGAGTTGTCTTAAAAGGAACAAGTAAATGTTTCAAATGTGGGAAGGAAGGTCATCGGGCATTTGAATGCCGAAATGATGGGAAGAAGACATCTAATGATGCAAACAAAGGAAGGGATACACAGAATTAACCTACTACACTTCAATTATTCAAGTGCAATGAGATTGGGCATTATGCCAATAAATGCCCAAATCCAAGGGTTGACGATGATGGTCGACGTCAACAAACTCTTAAGGCTAAAGACAAAGGAAAGTCACATGCAATTTCTATCAGCGATGTAGAGTATGATAACGATGTGGTAAAAGGTACACTTATCATCCACTCTAAAGTAGAAAATGTTTTATTTGATTCTGGATCCACCCACTCTTTTATTTCTGAAGAATTTTCTAAGGATATCACTATATTACCTCAACAATTAGATGTTGAGTTAGCTGTGACAACCCCTAATGGGACAACAGTTGCATCAAAAGGTTATAATTCTTCATTGATTGAAGTTTTTGGGAATGTGATTCCTTCAAATCATGTGATCCTTCCTATAGTGGAATTTAATGTGATTCTTGGAATGGATTAGATTTCCTTATATGGAGCTCATGTCAATTTCCAAAGAAGGGAAGTCACATTTCATATTCCAGATCAATCTATGATCGTCTATCAATGCAAGGATGAACATAACCTTACAGTGGAAATTTATTCCATCTTATGGGTCTTCATTCCACTAAATGAAGGTTATTTATCTCAAATGGTTGGTGAGAAACTCATGATTAAGAATATGCCCATTGTATGGGAGTTTGATGATGTCTTTCAGGAAGAATTATCAGGTCTTCCACCAAATCGTGAAGTCAAATTTTCAATATAACTCGTACCGAGTGCTTTTCCTATTTCAAAGATACCTTATAGAATGGCCCCAATTGAGTTGCAGGAATTGAAGAAGCAAATCCAAAAAAATCATGATAAGGGATTCATACGCCCTAGTTCGTCACCTTGGGGAGCACCTATTCTGTTTGTTAAGAAGAATGATGGATCAATGAGACTCTCCATTGATTATCGAGAACTTAACAAGATCACTATCAAGAACAAATATCCTCTCCCGCGCATTGATGACTTATCTTACCAATTACGAGGAGCTCAATACTTTTCCAAGATTGATCTTCGTTCAGGGTATCATCAATTAAGGGTCAAAAGGGAGGATATACCAAAGACGGATTTCCGTACAAGGTATGGACACTATGAATTTATAGTAATGCCATTTGGTCTTACTAATTCCCCTGCTATCTTCATGGATCTGATGAATAGAGTCTTTAGATACTATCTTGATTAGTTTGCGGTAGTCTCTATAGACGATATTCTGGTATATTCAAAGAGCAAGGAAGAAAATGAAGATCACTTGAGAATTATATTGAAGACCCTAATAAAGGAGAAGCTTTATGCCAAATTTACCAAGTGTGAACTTTGGATTCAAAGAGTTTCATTTTTGGGTCACATAATCTCAAAAGAGGGGATATCTGTAGATCCAGCAAAAACAGAGGTTATCGAAAGATGGTCGAGACCAACAACAGTGACTGAGATCCGAAGTTTTCTTGGTTTGGTTGGATATTACCGAGGTTTTTTGAATGAATTTTCACGATTGTCTAATCCACTCACCATGTTGACTCAAAAAGGAGTTATGTTCGTGTGGACGGAGAAATGTGAATAGAATTTCAAGGAGTTGAAAAGAAGGTTATTCAGTGCACCTATGCTCACACTGCCTTGTAGTGGAGAAAGGTTTGTGATCTACAGTGATGCATCCAAGAAGGGATTGGGGTGTGTTCTAATGAAAAATGATATGGTGATAGCTTATTCTTCACGACAGTTGAAAATCCATGAGCAAAATTACCCAACTCATGATTTGGAGTTACCTGCCGTAATATTTGCATTAAAGATTTGGAGGCATTATCTTTATGGAGAATGGTGTGACATTTATACTGATCATAAAAGTTTAAAGTATATTTTCACACAAAAGGAGCTGAATATGCACCAAAGAAGATGGTTGGATCTGATTAAGGATTACGACTGCTCGTTCCATTACCACCCTGGGAAAGCAAACAAGGTGGCAGATGCATTAAGTCGACAAGACCATGCCAGTTTATCCATGATGAGGATCACAAAAGATCCAATATTTATGGATTTACAAAGGATGGATCTTGGAATTATAATGGAAGGGAAAAAATATTATCTTTCTCAAATGAATGTTCAACCATCTATACATGTGAAGATTAAAGAGGAATAGAAAGAAGATGTCGAGTTACCAAAGAAGGTGAGAAATGTTCCTGAATTCAACCTTCATTGTGATGGGATAATAAAGTTCAGGAATCGGGTTTGTGTTCCTCCCATCCCTGAATTAAAGAAGGAGCAGCTGGATGAGGCTCATATTTCTTCATTCTCTATTCATCCTCGAAGCACGAAGATGTATAGGGATCTAAAAGAGTACTTCTGGTGGGATGGCATGAAAAGAGATGTTGCTGAATATATCTCTCGATGCTTGGTTTGTCAGCAAGATAAAGCTGAGAGATAGAAGTCTAAGGGGATGTTACAACCATTACCCATACTCGAATGGAAATGGGAAAAAATCACTATGGAATTTGTCACAGGACTTCCTAAAACATCCAAAGGCAATAATGCTATCTGGGTCATAGTTGATCGTCTTAAAAAGTCTACACACTTCATTGCTATTAGAGAGGATTTCTCTCTGGATCAGCTTTCCAGGATATATGTTAAGGAAGTGGTAAGATTGCATGGAGTACCACTTTCTATTATATCTGATCGGGATCTGAGGTTTACCTCAATGTTCTGGCGAAGTCTTCCACATACTTTGGATATAGAGTTGAGTTTCAGCACTGCTTATCATCCTCAGACAAACGGTCAGTCTGAGAGAACAATTCAATCTCTAGAAGATATGTTGAGAGTTTTCTCTATGGATTTCAAAGGTGGTTGGGATCAACACCTACCTTTTGGTGGAATTTTCTTATAATAATAACTTTCACTCTAGTATTCAGATGGCTCCTTATGAAGCTCTCTATGGAATGAAATGCAGGACTCCAACTTCCTGGGTTGAAGTTGGGGAAAGAAAGCTATTAAGACCAGATCTCATTGATGAAATGGTAGAAAAGGTCAGATCTATTCAACAACACATAAGAGCAGCTTAGAGTCGACAGGAATGTTATGCTGAAAACCTAAGAAAAGACCTAGAGTTTGAAGTGGGTGATGATGTGTTCTTACGAATATCTCCCTGGAATAGGGTCATGAGATTTGGAAAGAAGGGGATGTTGAGCCCTAGATATATCGGTCCTTTCGAAATACTGGATCGTGTTGGGAAGGTAGCTTACCGATTGGAGCTTCAACCTAATCTCTCTCAAGTTCACGATGTGTTCCATGTACCTCTCCTGAGAAAGTACATACCTGATCCTTCACATGTACTCAGCTCAAAAGTTGTACCGCTGGAGCAAGATCTTTCTTATGATGAAATGCCGATAGAGATTCTGGATCGTAGCGAAAAATTCCAACGAACCAAGGCCACTCTCTTGGTGAATGTTTGATGGAGGAACCACCAATTAGAAGAAGCTACATGGGATCTTGAGGATAAGATGAGGGAGAGGTATCATCATCTGTTTGTTACAAAGTGACGAATTTCGAGGGCGAAATTCATTTTAAGGGGGGTAGAATGTAACACCTGATAATTTTAGGAGAAATATTTTGTTTTTATGTTATATATATCATAAAAGGAATATTTCACTACACACATCACTTACTTGGCTTGCTTTACACGCAATCACAACCTTACTCGATAGCTTGTGTCGTATGCAATACTGAGTTTCACTAAACAATGATATGCTATTAAAATATTATTAAAACTAGACGCTATGAATAGTAATTACAACTTTTTGAAATTTTATAAATTTTATTTTTCAAAATAGACTTCATTTTTGGATTCGGAATATCGAAATTAGCCTAGGGTGAAATTTTGGTATTTTTCTGAATACATTCAATTTTTGATGAATAGTGAAACCACTAAGTAGTAGTTAAAAAAACTGAATTTTTCATAAAACATAATTTTACCACTTCTGTGAGTTGAATTTCGAAACTTCAAGAGACATGGTTGATTTAAGTAAGTAAAATGTAGTTCAATGAGATGAAAATAATTTTTGGTGAAGAGTAACTTTTTACTTTTATTTACCACGGTTAAAAGTAAATAGGGTAATTAAGAGTAAAAATCATACTATTATTACCCTAACACATGTCCTAATTCTATTGGATAACTGTAATTAGACCAAAAACAACCTTATGAATAAAATATGACCATTTAGGCCCACTTGGATTAGATTAGGACATTTATTATTAATTTATTTAAAGAAGGGTTAAAATAGTTAAAATTAAAGTTTAATAACAAAATCATTTTTAATATAGGGTTATACATAAGATAAATTCGACTATAAATATTTTTTATAAATATAAAAATATTTAAAACATAATGATAGTTTATTTGTAATTTTTAGACTTCAAATAATTTAATTTATTTATGATACAATGATGATGTAGTAATTATCTGATTAATGAAATATTGACATAATTGATGTTATAAATACCCAGATAAATGTTATTTGAGACGTTTAATGAATTATAATAATTTTATAGGTTAATATGACATGTTATTATTGATTTAATTAACTTTATTTGAACTAATAATTCTGTTATGATTTTCACAAAAATCAATTACTAAATAGTGTCAAAATTGACATAAAATAGTTTTTTAAAAACATATTATATTATTAATTGTTATTTTATTTCTAAAAATCTAAGATTCGGCCAGATGACTTAGATAAGGTTATATATATTAATAATAACCAACTTGGTGTTCGTTTGTCTTGTTATAGTAAGTTTATTAACCTTATAGTGTAAGAACACAAAAAGACAAGGTAAAAGTAAAATTATTTAACTTAAAGATAAATATAAATGATAAGGTTAAAATAGGAACCTAAACTTGTCTAAATTATATTGGATGAGATTATTTCGAACCATACCCACCTTATCTTCGAAATAAATCAATTTGGAGCTATTTAAAACCGAATTTGGGTTTATAATAAAATAATATTTTTAGTTTTTCCAAAGGAGCCCCTCTCCTCCCTTATAAAAGTGAACCTCCTCCCCCTCTTCATCACACCACATTGAGCCTTAAAGCTCAGAGAAACCCTGCCAATTTCTCCTCTCTACTTCCCTAGATAAATCCTAGAGGTCCTGGTCTTCTTAAAAGTCCAATTTTAGTGCCCTAAAAGGAGGTCTCAAAGAGGCGCTTCAAAGAAGATGTAATGTCCGTTACCAATTCCTTCAACTTTATTTCTTCTTCCATTTATTCTTCATTAGTTGTTTAATTATGAAGTAATAACATCAGTATCACTCATATACTGATATGTTATTATAAGTATGAAACAACCCTATTTCACCATCTATCAATCCTACGGAAAATGAAATCACCGCGCGTGCGTACGTACGGAATACCGTCTCCACGCTGTGGTGTAATATATTTTACACCACCACCTTACATGGATAGGTATAATGGTGTAAATAATGACTATATATGATTATTGGAAAGTGATATTGATTCTAAAATAGTATACATACACTCCAATACAATTCCACGATCATGGGACCGATATCATCGCTCGTGCGTACGTACAGAATACCGTCTCCACGATGTGATGCGACTCGTTCTACATGATCTTCATTGCATAATGATTATATAAATGAATTGAATGAATGAATATGATATATATTACCCTAATACCATTCTGGAAATGAGGTATCTATAAACTAAAAAGAAAAATAAGAATTTATTTGACAAAACACGCATAAGAACAAAAAGTAATAAACACCCGAATAACAAGTAGTAATGAAATATTACTAATAAGAATATAAGAATATGACCATATATGATATCATAAAAATATGTATGATTCTGGAATAAGTCAATAACATTATTTAAATCATTATACAGGAGGTTCAGACACTTAAAAAGAAAATCGGACCTAAGGTAAGGGAAAATATCACAATCTCATTTTTATCCGAGATTGTTTATACATTGGTATTTACTGGGGTGTATATTATCATCCACATCCATGTTTACTCAATAATTAATATTATTTCCATCCACCTAAAATTATTTAAATCCAATTTTACCCTTCGGTGGGTTTTTAGTAAAAGATATGAAAGGAATCTTTTGTCGTTTTTCGTACGAGGTACTTTTGACTTTCCTGACAAAAGTATGAGAATAATGTTTTTTTAACCTATACGGCATGAATGGATTTTTAAAACATTATTTCCAAGAAACTTCCTTTACAAGTTTTCAAGTTAATTTTTAATCAACTTCTTTTAGGTTAGAATTGTATGACATTTTAATAAAGGAAATGTGTTTTTGAATTAGAAAGAATATTTTCCTCAAGAATGGAGTTCAAATGTTTTATCAAAATTATTTTCCATCTAAGATGATATAGGGTTCTGTTATGTTGTGATGGAAATATTTTTATTAATTCCTTTATCTTATATGAATTTTTTTATGATGTTTAAGATTCCCATTTTTATTACATGGGTTATGCTATGATGTATGGTTTATGATTTTTGTGGCACACATAAGAATGGTGTCATTATGAGATGGGTAGGATCTATATCTCCCTCTAATGCATTGGGTAAAGATTTTATATCTCATGAGATAGACATGGCTGGAATTGTAGGTTAAACCGGTTCAGTGAAACAGGACTGAAACGAGGAGTGAACTCGGTTCAGAAATGGACTTTATCAACTAAGATAGTCTTGGCAATGAGTCTTGACTAATAAGAAATGATTCTCTATGATTATGTGTGTATGCCACAAAGTATCATGTTTTATGTTATGATCATTGGGATTACATTTCACTACTATGATTTATCCCATGTTATGAAATTATGATCTCTTTTGCAGGTTAAGATTTCCAAAAGTTATGTTATTATGTATATGATGTGATTGATATTTCTTTTGTTTACCCTTACTGAGAATTTGAGCTCACCCTTTTGTATGTTTTATTTACCCAGTTCAGGAAGAAGGTTATTAAGTAGGATATGTGAAAATGGGACTCAAGATATGATGAAATATATGGGAGGCAAAGTAGATGCTTTATGAACCAGTTGTTTATGTTTCTCAGTTTCTAAAGACTCTATACCTATATGGTCCTTTCCTAGTTTTGTTATATGCTGTAACAAGTGTGCTTCAATTCTGATGTAACAACAATGTATGTAAAGTATTGGTCGTTATAGTTTTGGATTACCGTCACCTTTTCCATTGTTTGCTCCACAATTTCTGGGCCTACGAGTTTTCATTCACCAACACCATCCCAACAGGTTGGTGTGCGACATCTCTTTCGGTATAACACTTTCTATGGTGCCATCTGAAAACTTGAATGGAAGCTATTGTTATAGGAAAATTCTACCAGAGGTAAATATTGATCCCACATACCTTGAAAGTAAAGTAGGCATGATCTCAACATATCTTCTATGGTTTGAATAGTCAGTTTTGATTTTCCATCAGTTTTGGGGTAGTAGGCAGTGCTCAAACGATGTTTAGTATCTAGGGATTTCCGAAGACTTCTCCAAAATCATGATGTAAAACGGGGATCACGATCAGAAACAATCGATAGTTGTACTCCATGAAATCTTAAAACATCATTAATATATAGTATTTCTAAACATTCAAGTGGTAAATATTCCCTTATATCAAGAAAATGTGCTGACTTGGTAATACGATCAACAATGAACCATATTTCATCGTCCCTTCTAGGAGTCTTTGGTAGTTTCATGACAAAGTCCATCTTAATATTATCCCATTTCCACTCATGTATGGGAAGATGTTGGATGAATCTTCCAGGTCATTGCCTTCCATTATTCACTTGTTTACAAACCATATATCATGACACAAAATCAGAAATCTCCCTCTTCATGTTGTCCCACCAAAAATGTTCCATCAAATCTCTATACATCTTGGTGCTACTAGGGTGTATAGGGAAATTGGAAATGTGAGAATCATCAAACAATTCCCTTTTTAGATCAGGTATATCAGGAACACAATGTCTCTTCCCAAATTTCAAAATTCCATCTTCATACACAACTTCACTCAATCTCCCATCATTCACAACATTAATCTTATTTTAAAAATATTCATCATCAGTCTGAGAACTCTTTATCCTTTCTAGTTTAAATGGTTTGGAAACAATTTGAAAAATTATTGATGTTTGACCTTCTATGGTGATTCCCATATCCATATTTACTTGATCAATGTATATAGGATCCTTTTCAACTCTCATATTGTTCAAAACTCCATGATTCTTTCTACTCAAAGCATCTTCCACCTTATTTTCCTTCACAGGGTGGTAGTGTATAGTGCCATCATAATCCTTGAGTAGTTAAACCCATCACCTTTGCCTTATATTGAGTTCTTTCTGTAAAAAAATACACCTAAAACTCTTATGATCGGTATATATCTCACATTTTTCACCATAGAGATAGTGTCTCCAAATCATCAAAGTAATGATTACAGATACTAACTCAATATCATCTTTAGGATAGTTTTTCCCATGAATGTATAACTATCGTGATGCATAGGAAATAACCCTATAATTCTGTATAAAGACACCACCAAGTCTTTCTTAGAAGCATCACTATAAATAACAAACCCATCATTCCCTAATGGTTGAGTCAAAATAAAAGTATTGACTAATTTTATCTTCAATTCATTAAAACATTCTTCCCACTATTCTATCCAAATAAATTAAACCCCTTTTCGTGTGAGCTTTTTAATGGGTTAGCCAACAGGGCAATATTCTGAATGAAACATCGATAAAAACCTGCTAACCCAATAAAACTGCTTACCTCAGTTATATTCATCGGTGCTAGCCATTCTTGGATTGCTCTTGTCTTAGAAGGATCAACGGAGATTCCATCCTT
This sequence comes from Viscum album, assembly GCA_963277665.1. Classification (NCBI taxonomy): domain Eukaryota; kingdom Viridiplantae; phylum Streptophyta; class Magnoliopsida; order Santalales; family Viscaceae; genus Viscum; species Viscum album. The sequence goes on along the minus strand of OY728139.1, from coordinate 109,778,826 downwards.
AGAGATAATATGGACAAGAAAAGAAATCTCCTAAAGAAAGAATTCACACTTGATAAACATCCCATATAATTCTTGTCTTTTAAGTGTATTTAGAATAATGTACAAGTGATTTTCGTGATCTTAGTAGCTTTTTGGGTATACCAAGATATAATCAATAAATACCACTACAAAGACATCAAAATATACCTGGAAAACTCAATTCATTAGATCCATGAAGACATAGGGAGCCTTAGTCAATCCAAAAGGCAATATTGTAAACTCGAAATGCACGTACCAGGATTGAAATGTTGTTTTCTGAATGGCTTCCTTCTTCACACACAACTGATGATATCCAGATCAAAGGTAAATATTTAAAAAGTATTTACCTCAATGAAGTTGGTAGAATAATTCATCAATGCAAGGTAGGGTAAACTTGTTCATTATTGTTATAGCATTGATCTCCCCGTAGTCAATGTACAATCTCATAGATCCATCCTTCTTCTTAATAAAAAAGGACAGGGGATCCCTGTGGAGAAACACTAGGTTAAATAAATCCCTTATTACTCAATTCCTCTAGTTGCTTCTTTACTTCCACTACTTCCACAATGTCCATTCGATAAGGGGTTTTCGATATGGGCCTTGCTATAGGAATTAAATCAATGGAAAACTCAATTTCTCGTTCTGGAGGATGTACATGTAATTCTTCTAAAAACACATCATCATATTCTTTCACAATGGGTACATCCTATATTTGAACATTCCTTTCCTCACCCATAGTTATTTAATTATTTTCCACCCCAATAATTGATTTTAGTAGAGCTATTTGGGGTGGATATAGATAAGAATTAGGTGGTGATGATTCTGCTCTAAAGATAAGGAATTTTTTATCATCGTCATCAAAAATAGTATCCTCCTTCTTCTTATAATAAATTTTTTCATCATGGTCCGAAATCCAATCCATATCGAGGGTTATATCAAATTAAATCATTGGTATGAAGATGATATTAGTAGATAAAGAACATTTATATGCCCTAATGGGGACTGATTCATAAAAAATTATTGCAATGATACTCCCCTTAAGAGTTTTGGCGGACAACTCCCTTGTTAAATCAAATTGTAAATATATAATTTTCTTAGAAAAATGGGAAGATATGAAACAATGTGGTGATCCAAAATCAAATAAATCATTGTCTAAACTTGAGGAAACCATTAAATTACATGCCACTACATCTTTTGGAGATTCAACCTCAGTAGTAGTGATAGCATAAGCATAGACTTGATCCCTTGGCCTCTTCTAAGGTAAGTTCCCATGATTCTTAGGAAATTCATTTGCATAATTCCCCCTTTCTCTACAATTTTGGCATTCAACATCACAACCTCTTTTTTCCCCTTGCAATCACGAGCTTGGTGGCCTTTTTCAACAAAATTGTACCAAACTCCCATTCCCTTCAGGCATGTACCAGGTTGTTTCTTCCCACATTTACTGCAATATGGATATTCAAGATTTCCATTCTTCCCCTTATTTACATTTCCAATGTGTTCAACAGATCTCTTCTTCTCTTTCTTTTCTTTAAAGTCGTCATACTTATAGAATTATTTTTATGTCTTGATAGCACATGAGAAAATATCTTCGTACGACGTGAAGGATTATGAGACTAATGCTCGATGGAGAAATGGTTTTAACCGATCAAAGAAATGATCAATCTTACTTCTTGGTTTATTTATATAATTTGCAGCATGCCTCGCTAACCTTGTTAAGTTAGATTCATATTTTGCAACATTCTTATCCTCTTTTGCCTCAGACTCAAAACTTTTCTATCTATATCTTCTCGATGATCATGAGGAAAGTATTTTTATAAGTAAATTTCTTTAAACTCCCTATATTCTATATTTGAAACACTATCCTCTTCATTTTTGTTTTGAATCAATGACCACCATTGATCAGCATCTCCAGTGAGGTGGTAAACTGCCATGAAAACTTTTTCCCTTTCGCTACTCCCCAAGGCGTGGAATATTTTATCTAAGGAATTTATCCATTCATTGGCTAGTAATGGATTTTTACCCCCATTGAATGATGGTGGTTGTTGCCTCATGAAGTGATCTAACATTGATCCTCCACTCTGCGGATCAGGGTGCTCCCTATGGGTAAGGTTATTATTCATAACCTGAGTGAGTTGTCCCAGTATAGTGATTAGCTGATCAGCACCAGTTGCATCACCAGCTCCACTATAATTACCTTGAGTAGGAGGGAAATCCCAAAATGGAGTGAGTGCATTGATATGGTTTCTATTACTTCCACTAGGCTTCATTTCTAAAAAATGTCATAAACTAGATTAGTTTATTAATCGAAACACATAATTCCAAACTTATAAAACACTTAACAAAAATTGAACAGTTTATAGATACAATCAATAATCATAAAATTTTTTTCATTGATGAAATATATACTCATAAACCCTTGATAATTTTTTGTAAAGAAAATAACAATTATCCTAAGCATATCCCCCATGATTGTCATAACCATGAGTGCAGAAATGCCCATTGTCGTGCACCAATTTCAGTTGGATTCTATCTCAATACGATGTTTTTGGGTTTTACCCCTAGGTATATTTGTGCCAGAGTCGTCTCTACCTACTCGTGTCCAGACAAGGATGTATTTCTTAGAAATCTCACATAATATCTACAATACCAAATTTCTAGGAAATTCTTCTATACTAATCCTCAAAGTTTATCTCAGGGCTATGTGCTCTAATAAGAGTTTATCTAAATCTTTTTTCCAAGGTTTGTACTAAAATTTCTCTAATACAAACTATAATTCCTTGAACCTAGTGACCCATAGTCAATACATTATTACAGAACATTGGCATGATCACAAAAGATCATGTATCAATAGAACGATTAGTTTAGTAGCCTTATATGTACTAGATATATTTATAAGGTTTACATTACATCATAATATGGAAAACTACAACAAAATTTTTTCCATAGACAACACTGAGATCCCACAGTCTATCACTGCAGGTCAGTCATAATATACTTCCTCGCATCCTGGAAAAAATAAAACATAGAAAGGGGTGAGCTCAGATACATAGTAAGGATAACAACGTAGCGGAAACTTTCATAAATAATCATAAATATTTATGAAAATTTATAGAACTAAAACAAAATCATTTTCAACATAAAATTCATCATAATATGGAAAATATAAATCAAAATAATGCCATTTACATACTCACATACAGATTCTACTAGTCTAATAATCACATGAAATATCAATAGCCACTTTCATAATGATGAAATGCAAAACTCCAGACATTAATAACCACATAGTCAAGGCCTTGTGACAAGATTACAAATAATATTTATTCAAGTCCTTGTTCCAAGACACTATTTTGTATCATGAGACATACCGATGCATCGAGAAGATATAGCGGGATCCACCCATCACATACTAAGTCCAATGCATTCCTTATATGAAAAGGTTTAAACATAACATAAACATTCATATTAAAACTGGCATAAGAAATGTGAATTATTTATCCATAAACCAATAATGGTATGAAATAAAAAATCCACATGAAAACATATCACAAAACCTTCAATACAATTTGGAAGTTTTGTATCATAATAAATCAACTTCAAACAAACTTAAAATCCATCATAGGATGTTGATATAGATGAAATCAAAACCTTTTTAGAGAACTATCTCTATCTATTTTTAAATCATTCAAAAGTCATGTAATTATAAAAGAAAACATTTATATTTGAAAATATTCTTATAATCTTGTTAGATAATCTTCGACGATGTTATAACGGGGGAAAATAGCCGCATCATCCGTATAATTTAAAAAACATTCTTACCTTAATTTTGTCGAAAAGGTCAAAAAGTACTTTGTTTGGAAAACGACGGAAATATGTCTTTATAAATATCTTATAAAAGTAAAACAAGGGTTTAAATGAATTTAACACATAGTCTATAAATCAAAACAATGTTATGAAATACATTTTTAAGAAACATGGATGTGGATGATAAAGAGTTCCTAGTAGATAATTACATATAAACAACCTCGGATAATGAAGAGATTGTGAAATTTATCCTTACCTTGTACTTTTCCTTTGTTAAGTGTAGGTTGAACTCCTCTATAATGGTGAAATAATTGTTATTAAATTATACAATAATCATATACATTAATATTATATCATATATTATCTTTTAACATTGCTTTGTTAATAATATCTTAATATTATCGTTGTTTCGGGTGTTAACTGATTAGTTTTTCTTTATATGATTTGTTACGTAAGTAATTTATGATATGTATAGGATGTATCTTATTCATATTAATAATGATATTATGTATTTAAATTTTTTTAATCATCTAATGAAAATTAGTCTTGAATGGATATGATGGGGAATGAATCTCATCACGTTCGTTGAGACAGTAATCCGTACGTACACACAAGCGACAATGCCATTATTTTGATAATAGAATAACATATAATTGGATGGTATATCATATATAAAGAATAATTATTTTGTTATATTTATTATTTAAATCAATTACACATCATTATTATACCCATCCAAATAATAATGTATTGAATAACAATTACCCCATGACGTGGAGACGGTAAACCATACGTACGCACGTATAGTGACATGTAATTCAAAGGATGTATAGAATAATGAATATGATTGTACCATATTTATAATAACATCAAAATATATATATGATACTGGAGTTATCATTTTATAATGGAAACAACAAAGAAATAGGAAGTGGAAGAAGATAGGAACTTGAAAGAGGTGAAGAAATATTTACCTCTTCTTTGGGTTCTTCCTTTAGATTTGATCAAAAGGGATCCATAAGATGGCTTTCTAACTAATGTAATGCCTCTAGGATGTAGGTAGGAAATTTTAGAGGTAATTTTGGAAGGTTTTATCTAAGCCAAATGGCATTGAATGTGTGAATTACAAAGAAGGGTGACTGCCCTTTTATAAGAGGGGTGAGGGGAACCTTAGGAAAAGCTCGAAATATTATTTTATAATAAACTAATTTCGTTTTCTAATGGATCAAAAATTAATTATTTAAAGGATAAGGTGGGTATGGGTCTGAAACCACTCAACCAATAGGTTTTAGACAGGTTTGGTTGACTATATTTACTTTATCTCTTAGATTTAACTCTTAGGTAAATAATTTGACATTTACCATGTATCCTTGTATTTTTATATTCTATGGTTTGTAAACATAATATATACTTCTAAAAAAATCCCAAGTGGTTCATTAATGATTCAAATATCGTTATATAAGTATTTTGGCTGAACCTTTGATTTTTAGGAATATAATATCAATTAATAATATAACATTTGTTTTAAGAACTCTTTTTTGTCAATTTTGACACTATTTGGTATTTAGTTTTTCCAAAATTCATAACAGGATTATTACTTCGAAAAACATTTATAGAACCAACCCTAAAATGTCATATTAACCCATAAAATTACTGAAATTTATAAAAAGTATCTAATTACATTTATTTGGAAATTTATAATATCAATTATTTTAATATTTCATTAATTAGATAATTACTGCATCATCATTGTGTCATAAATATAATTTTTTATTTAATGTCTAAAAATTGTAAATAAAATACCATTATGTAGGAAATATTTTTATCTTTCTAATTACTATTTATAGTCTAATTTATCTTATGTGTAACCCTATATTAAAAATGTTTTAGTTATTAAACATTGAATTTAACACTTTTAAGTCCTCTTTGAATTAAATAATAATAAATGTCCTAATCTATTCCAAGTGGACCTAAAGGATAATATTTTATTTCTAAGGTTGTGTTTGGTCGAATTAAACTTATCCAATGGAATTAAGACATGTGTTAGGGTAAAAATAATATCATTTTTACCATTAATTTCCTTATTTACTTATAACCGTGGTAAATAAAAGTAAAACGTTACTATTCACAAAAAAATTATTTTCATCTTTTTGATCCACATTTTAATTACTGATATCAACTATGTCCCTGAGATTTTTGAAATTAAACTCACAAAAGCGGTAAAATTATGATTTATGTAAACTTTCAAATGCCTCTTGAAGGTGGGTAAAAGGTGGTTAAAAGTTCAATAAAATTTTTGTATATCTAAACTTATTATAAACTGACCTTAAAGAATTAAATTGAACTTATATAGGTATTATTTGCCTATTTTTACCTATAGTAAATTTAAAAATAATAAATAATTATTTGAATAAAAAATCTGTTTTGAACATTAACTTAGTGTTTTTTCACTATTCATCAAAAAATGAAGGTCTTTAGTAAAATACCATAAAATAACCCTAAACTAATTTTCGTTATTCCGAATCCAAAAATAAAATCCATTTTGAAAGATATAATTTATAAATTTTTAAAAAGTGTGTATTACTATTCATAATGGCTACATTGATTTGTTACGGTGTGTTAGAACTCGAATTTGCGTACAACACAAGCTACTGTATTATTCAAAGAGAAGTGTACCATGGAAGCTTGGGGTGTTATAGATATAATCAAACCATAATTAAAACCATTTTCAATAGAAAAATACTTAAAATTTGAATATTGTATTTATTTTTCATTTAAAAACCTTTTGGATTGTATAAAATCCAAATATCATATAATGGCCACGATGTTGGAAAATTCATTATCACCATATACGTTAAAAAATCATTCCTTCTGTAATATAGTAAAATAATTCACATAACAATATACCTTTTGAAGACCTATTACTGAAATTAAAAGTCAAATTGGTTTATTATAAACCATATAAAACAAATGTGGGGTATAACATGAAAATATCTTCTAATGAAAGGAGATTGAGATGAAGTCCTTTATCCTGAGTCTGACACGTCACGTACAATATTTATATTCAAGAATAATAAAAATTAATATAATTTTAAATATTTTTATAACCTTTTTAATTTTAATAATTTCTTTTATATCACTTATTACGGTGTTATATAAATTACATAATTTTTCATGTTCATATCGGATATTAGTCGATATTCGGTACTGGAGTCAAAAATGAACATGGTTTGATGTCACTAGTCCATGTTGTATGAATTACTTCATCTCTTAAATAATATTCATTACATTATTATCATATTTATAACTTTAAATCAAACCAAGAAGTGTTTTTATAAAAAAATTAACAACGTTATAATCAGGGATACGGTAAGCCGTACGTGTGCATGAGTAACATGTTCCATTTTTTATTAATCATTATTGAAGGAATTTAAGTATCATTTTATATTTAAATAATTATAATAACATCTTTAATATCATATTAATAATTTAAATATTCTTATATATATCATAAAAGTTATATAATGAATAAAAATGAGTTGCATCGCTTTGTAGAGGTGATTGTTCTCATGTACACATGAATGACGTTATCATCTATATGAGCAAGGAAATTAATGACATAATTGACTAATTATTATAATTAAATAATTAATATTTCATTAATATCACATAAGAACATTAATTACATTATTATAACTAGTCATGAGAGATGGTTATGAAAAAATAATTATATCGGTTCGTGGAGGTGATAGTTCACACATAAGCACGGACGATTAATTAAATTCTCATTTGATGGAAGGGGAGATGAATTTATATTATGATATTAACATAATAAAATATCATCATATTTATAATATTTTAGTTATTGTTTTCTCTTGGATTAAATATATTTAAAGTAAGTTGAAGAATAAATTAAATAGAAACACTTAAATAAAAACAGTACTATTCCTTTGGATGGTCACCTTTCTTAACACCATAACACCACAAAAAAGAGTGTTATAACTAATATATGGCCTCAAGAATGTGATATGGTATTTGAGGAACTGGTTTGGTAAAATCATGAATGTACTAAAAGGATTTGGATGTGTGATTAATAGAGTGGAATGGGTGCCTTTATATAGAAGAGGGGTAGGGCAACCTTAGAATTATCAAAATTATTAAATTCATATAAATTCAATTTTGATTCCCAATGGGTAAAAACAAATTTATTTATAATATATGATTATTATGGGTATAAATATAAATATATAGTGAAAATTAGAAATTTTTTTATTTTTAATAATTATTGTTTTTAACCCCTTTTAACTCTTGCCATTTTGTCACATAATTTAAAATTAGAGGGTTAAACTATTTAAAAAATGATTCCAAACATCAAATTACTATTTCATTGACCATAATTATTGATTTATATCTAATTTATGCCCTAATATTATATTTTTATAAATTTAATATCATTTTATTAAATATTTGATATTTTAAAATATGAATTATGTCAATTTTAACATTATTCATTACATGACATTTTTATAATATCATGAAAAATTGATTACATAAAACGAACTAAATTAAATAAATACTATATTATAATATTATTCCATAAAATTAATTTATGGAATCATATATTTCAAATTATATTAATTTTAATAATATTTATATCATTTATTTGATTATTTCTTTAATAAATCTGTTAGTGCATCATCTTTGTGTCATAATAAATTTAATTATTTAAATAATAAAAATAATAAATTCAATTACCATATTGTATGTTATATTTTTATATTTTTATGGGATATTAATATTCAAAGATATTGCCAACATAACTCCATATTAAAATTGTTTTAGTAAGAAGATAATTATTTATTATATATTTTACTTTACATTAAATTAAATGTTAATAATGTCACAATCACACCCATGTGACTTCTAAAGGTCATCATTTCAGTCCGAGTATGGTCATGGTCGATAAAAACACATCCAATAATAAAAGGGAAACTGTTAGGGTAATTTTATAATATTATAATATAAATTCGACCTTTAATAGTGGTAAATAAAATTCTAAAGAAGCAATTTACTAAAGATTATTTTGATCATATTGCACTAAATTTTTTAAATTGATTAAAACCAGGTATGTCTATTTTTGAAAATTCAATACATATTAGTTTTTCAATTTGGATTATCACTAATCTGGTTGATGGATCAAGAAAATAGGTTTTTAATGTGAAACATCCAAAATTTCAAATAGTTTTTAATTTTTAATTTTAATTTGAAAAATAATAAAACGAAATACATTGGATTAACCAATAAAAACATAATATAATTATAGAAGAAAACATATAAATGGATAAAATATTAATATAAATAAATTATATGAAAAATAAATAAATAAAGATATGGTATTTTTTACTATTCATTAAAATATTATAGTTATCAGAAAAATAAAAAAAATATTATCCAAACTAAATTTTGTTGTACTGATTCCAACTGAGATGTGTGTTTTTTTAAATATAACATATAGAAGTGATAAAAAAATATATTTAAAAAGGGTTCTCCATTAAAAGGTGGTGAAAATGCCTTTTTTGAAAAATACTTATTTTATTCATAAAATTGAATTTCTTATTATATCAAGTATATAAAATATATATAATGAATTTGAAACATCATATTTAATATATATTTTGTTACTATAATTCAAAAAGAGTGATTTTAATATTTTATAAATCAATTATTTATGCCTAAAATGTTTTTCATAAACCCACATCACTTATATTCAATTGGTTTATTATTTTCATTTCTATTTAATTCTCTAACCAATGAATCATTATATAAACATGTGTCAACCATATTTTCATAATTTTGTGAATATTTTTCATTCTCACCATTCTAAAATCTATCCGATAACTATGACATTGAATAATTATATTAATAATATATTATTTTTTGGTATAACTCAGTCTTGTGTGCAACATACGATTTCGAAGAAACCCATTATTGTGGTTTAGGTACGCTATAAGACATAACATCCTTTTAAAAGTAAAATTACTATTAAATTCATAATTATTAAAAAATGTGAAAATTTCTTATTCTATAATTACCTGAGATGTTATAATTAATCCCATAAAAAATGTTAGTTACATTAAACATGAGTATATTCTATATTCTAGGAAAAAATAATATTCACATAGTTTTTTATTTTCTTTATTACGTCCAATAACATATTTTTCTTTTGTATGAAAATTATTTCCAAAAAAAATAATGATTCTCATCCCTTATTTTATATACTATAATAACATTTAAATGATTCTACTTCTGCCTAAAACTCTTTAATTATAGTTTCGTGTATAGTGACGTTTGAAGAATATTTAGAGAGTTTTTCATTTAGTTATCCATGTTATTTTGTAATAACATAATTCTCAACAAAAAATTAATGGTGATTATTATTTAATGATAATATATTTTCTTTAAGAGGATTCATATTTCTCCTTAAAAATATAGATGTACCAAGCTTTATTAATTTTTTAAAAAATATAGAATCAGATGTATAAGAATGATATGATTATACATTTTCTTCATTACATATAAAGAATATATTAGAATTCATATTTAAAAGACCCTTCCTTGAAATAGATTTAGAAGATCAGATAGAGTTTTAAAAAATTCTCCATGTAGCCTTTATATCCTTTTCCCCTTTGTTTTCGTAATCATCTTTCATTTGGTACATTCATTATTTTAAAAAAAATCATTTATCCTAATTCTGTAGTAGGAAATCAAACCTGTTATACCACATCTATTTCATTCATTACATCTAAATTTTTTGTACCAATGACTATTTTTATTGAAATCCTTAAAATCCATCTTGAAACCATTCTTTATATTATAAAAAATTTATAATATTCATTCATTATGACCCAATTATATTTAATAAAATGAACAGTCTAAGTCATTTTAAGATAAAACATTCTCCTCATATTTCATTTAATTTTTTAGTGATGTAACGTTTCAGGAAATAGTCACACTTTTATCAATATATGATCATATTCTAAAGAATCAATGTTATATTCATGAATTATTAATGTGTAAATGAATTCCATCCTTAAGTTATTTTTTCTGAGGGTGGATTGTTTAATTGTACTAGAAATTGCATTCTATTTAGAGGAAAAAAACTCTATTATCTTTTAATGTCTGATCTAGTTTTGGGATTGGATCACCTAGGGAAAAACATGATTTACTATTTCATTCAATCATCCATTAATTTTTGTCATTATTTCACTATCATACATCTTAATGGTATTAAATTTTAATCTTGTCATGTTATATTTCAATTGTTTGAAATTGTTAATTGCTTCATTAGAAGAAAATATTGTTAACCACATTTCAAAATTAGTTTCACATTGGGATATATGATTTAATACCTAAGGACTAATTCTCCATATGATTGAATTCATATATTTCCAGTTTCAAAAAATATTTATCTTCATTAGTAGCATACTAATTTTTTTTACAATAAATTCATAAGGATCTACATTTTTCATATAAAATTTTAAATAAAGATTGTTTAAATATATGACCATTCTATCATTCCAATACCCATAATTTTATCCATATAAATATAGTTATCTTATCTTTGACATGAATTATTTTAGATTATCTATGTAATTTTTCTTAATTAATAGGCCTTTACATGAATATTGTTGGATATTAACTGGATTTATCAAAAAGTATCCATTTGATACAAATTGTTGGTCCGAAGAAATGTGAAGACGTTAGAGGGGTGAATTGTTTCCTTTTAAAAACAATTTGACAAATTAAAATTAATCCCCCTTTATATTTTTATATGGAAATGTTATATTAATTTCTTTAAATGGATTGAGTGGTAGAAAATAAAGATGATAAGAAAAAAATGTCTTTTATACTACTTTAGGGAACAAAAATACGCTAGCCCTATCCACCCATACTCTCTCTATGATCTAGGTGAATTTCACTAAAGAGTTCCTTTATTGGGGACCTAAACAACAATATGCTGGTAGTTGTAACATTACAATATATCTAGTTCTTTTATAGGGATTCGTAATTTTTAGAGCATGGTATGAGAATCTTACTCTCCTATATAAAATATGTGATTCATTATTGAAAGAAAGATCATCACATAATTTCATCTAAAACTAATAAGTGATGATATCTTCATATGAAAATATAAAAAATTCAACGCACATTCTATTATAAGAATCTTTGATCTTTCTATTGAGATAAAATTTAGATACACATATATGTAGAAAGACGAACTATTATTGATGCAGAGGAGATAATACTAAGAAAATGATAAATATGTATGTATCCAATGTATTGATCTGAAAATATCTTTTACGAAAATAATAAAAAGTTAAACAAATATATTTCATCATTAGAAGGGTAAAAATATGGAAACATATTAAAGAATGTATGTATCCAAGGGGAATTCCTTCAGAGAAAAAAAAAGACACTAGAAAAAAAAACAATACAACATAGTATCTTCTGTAGATAGAAATTTATCCTCTATAAAAGAGTAATCCAATGAAATATAGAGGAGATGCCTTTATCATCAAGATTCTTAAAAATCATGTCATTATAATTGATTTATTCATAACAACATTTAAAATCTCAAATAAGTTAGTTTTTAATATCATTCAAATAATGTACATTGAACTTGTTGAGAATAAATAAGATCATGATTTTATTTTATTCAAATGAATCTAGAAATATCTCATGTTAAATTATTATATACAAAACGACCATTTATTTGGAAATTTAAATATGAATTCACACTAGAACTCATAAAATCCCTTATAAATAGGAATGATTTTATCTATTGTTGAATAAACATTGAATCTCCCCCAACTTGACCATAAAAAATGGTATTGGTCACACCTCCTTTATCAGGTCAATCCATACATCCACTCAAAAACGTTTGATTGATATCATCAGGATGGAAACTTTTTCCAATCGTTGTATCTTCATGGGATCCTCATTCATGAGGGTTATTGGATAAATCCAATAGGAATCTATGACACTCGATGCCCATGAGAAAACCTTGGGGGAGAAAAATTGGTTCAAGTATTTTCTTGGAATTATAAATTCCGTATATAGAGAGTGTTCAACCTTTTATTCCCAACAGATGCGTTAGTTAAAATAAATGGATTACATATTTCCACAACATTAATTAATAGTTTTTCCCCAAAGAAAGAGTCAACTTGGTTCCTTTTTACATTGCAATTGGGCATGTAGATTGTGGGATGAACTAGGAGAAATCAATGATGTATCTGGAATGATGATGTCTAATGGGGAATTCTTATAGTGATGGTTTTTCATTCTTTTATGGGTTTTCTTGTGGAGACTTTCATGGATATTCTCCTCATTGATGGTGTTTTGTTAATTTTGAAAGGTCGCAACCAAACCCTCTATGATGGTCCCGACCCATCTGTCACATGTATGGTTGTGAAGGAAAAATGCCTTGTGGATGAACTCATGGTTCTTAAAAAAAAAGAGAATAGACATCTTTTATTTGACACTGTCTGGCTAGAAGATTCCCCCTAGAGCCACCCATTTTTTGAGCATTATGGAACTAAAGTGTGATGGTATCATCCCATGCAAGGCCTCAAGTTTAACAATGATTATGCATTATGTCAGGTAACAATTCAAGGAGGGTTTGTGGTCAAGCACTCCATTGGATCATTAATCTATTCTATTAACACATCTTCTAGGGTTGGTGATTCCTTGAATGAAAAAGCTACAACCATTCTCAATGGCCTCGATTTATGCCTCCCTTGGAAGATTACCTTGGAAAATATGGTAACTGACACAAAGATCATTTGGAGCTCCATCAAATACCTCTCTATAAATCTATGGTAGATTATATATTTGATTTGTAGGTGAAAATATCTCATTTCCAAAAATATAGAGATCATCCAAACATGGCGCGAAGGCAATCGTGTTTTGACTCTATGGCATCTAAGGCTACCTCGAACCCCCCCTTTATTTTATTTACTCTCGGATCCATCCCCACAAGTAGCACTAAATATGTTCTAATAGATTCTCTTGGTTATCACTTCTATAAACCTCCCTAAATACCTTTTACTACTTCCACATCCCTTTCCCTTTCCCTATTCCTTTTTCTTCTTATTAAATGAAATAATACGTTTAGTCAAAAAAAACATCGAATCAGTCATTGAGAAACTTCTAAATATATATTCATTATATTAAAATAATTTTAGAAAAATAAAAAAATAATCAATAATTTAAATTTTGATTGAAACTAATTCAATAAATGGTTTCACTACACATGTATCCTTCAAAAGTACAATTCATAATATATCATTGATTCCAAATGTTCTGATAGATAACCTTAGGTTATATGAACAGTTATCTGATCAAACAGAGGTATATTCTCAAATGTTTGGTTCTCAATACAAACATTTATCTTATATGTATTGTATAAAAGTATTGTTTCTTATTAACATTTATATTACCAAAACTAATTTTTTCAATAAATTTATGGTATGGAATAGTGATCCCAGACAACAAAGAAATTTCAATAACAAATTCAAAAAATTCATCCGAAATAGGTTCAGAAAAAAATAAATATCTTAAGTTTTATATTGTGGAAATATATATAATGTAACATTATTAGTAAAACATATAATGGTATTTTTGAGCATCCAAATCAATGATAATTTAAATAATATTATGGGATCAACATATTATGAATATTAAATAATATAAAATACATTATATATCCTTTGGAGGATTTATATAATGAATCATATCCATCAATTCTATATATTTAGTTGGACCATGAATGTTCCTCATATTTTTTCCATTTAACACTAATAAAGATGCCTTCATAGAATTTCTCAGGCTAAACTTTTATATAGCATTACCAATATAAGTTTTTTACCCAATAAAGTCATGTTATTTTTTCCAATCTCTATCAATATTAATTCATAGTTTATTTTCTATTTCATCCATTTATTTTATTTATCCTTATCAGTTAAATATTTACAGAATCAAAATTCATGAAATAATTTTTATTGGGTATTATATCATCCACAAAAAATATCTAAAATATAAAAAATTCCTAATAAATATTTTTAATTCTTAATAATCATCCACATTATTAATGAATTTGATATTTTTTTATTCCATCATAAAACTATATGTTCTACCTTTGAGATGATTTACTCAATACCTAAATGAAGAATTTTTGTGACTTCTCACTCCTCCTCATTGCCTTGAAAAGGGGGTAGGACATTAATGGGTCTTTTGTGACTTCCCAAAGACACTGACAATGGAAATAAATTCAAAGCTCTTCAATTAATGTTCTGGGATGATTTTCCATTTTCAAATTAAACAAACCGACCAGGATAATCATAACCAAAAACCACTATTTGATGCATGATAAAAATGTAAAATAACTAAATTGAATTCCAAACTGTTAATAATACCAACCACAACCATGAACTATATAAGAGTACAAAGACGAAGAAAAGACCAACAAAGCTCAAAGACTCCAAATACATAACTCCATAGCTCCCAACATGATCTAGGCTCCAAATCCATGATCCATGACCCAGGTATCACGATGTATCACTGATTAAATGAGATACATTAAATTTCCATATTTCTTGATAAACAACACCTGAAAATTCACAAACGTTCCAATTCATGGTGTGGGTATAAAACTTAGAAGGTTTTCCTCAACTGTTTTCCCTACTCATGCCACTAGGTTAGAAAATTTTAATGTGTTTACTTAAAACATTTTAAAAAAAATTCATTAATATAGTTTATATCAAATCCAACCCAATTCTAAGAAAATATTTTTCATACCAAAATAGGTTTCCAAACTGAAACCTTTTTCAAGGAATGAAACCAAAGAATTACTTTAACAAATTTCCCAATCCATTGGCATACCCACTACATGGTTCCAAAATTCCACACAACCACACACACATTCCCAAGTGATAGATCTATACTCATGAGTTGTATCTCATTAGTCATCTAGGTCATAAAAAGTTAACCATATACAAAGTTCCATAGGGGAAAATTTCCCTTCCATAGGGTCGTGTAAATGCACATGAACACACACTAACCAAGTAAAAGAAACTGCATTTCGAGAAAATAATTTAAATACCTTTGAAGAATACAAATTTATTGAATAACATCCAATCAAACCATTTCCAAAATTTAAAACCAAGCCTTATTTTAAAATAACATTTTAAAATCACAAACCAATTCACTTTTCACAAAAACTAATTTCAATAATTTTCAAACCATCACTAAAGAGGGTTTATGAAAATATTTGTATATAAATTTGAAAATAAAATTTAGTAAATTCAAGAACTTTAAAACCAAACCTTATAGTTCTAACAATATGAGTCGAGACTGAGTCCACCTACCTGACAAACACAGTTGAAAATAAAAACATCTACACATTCCTCAAAAAAGAATATTAAAATTCATAATCCCTTCTGTAAATCCTGTTCTATAACATCAACATAGAAATATATCATATTAGAATCACACACAATGGATATATGCCCCAACGCTTCCGATACATGAAAATAAGATATGTAATAAGAAGAAAACCAAGTAAATATAATATGAATAGGAACTTAACAAGGAATCTGGGCCTCCAATGCACAAATAATCACCAAAGGGATGTTCTTGGATTAAGGGTAAGGGTATCTATAGCCTTTGGGAGGAGAGGAATTCAAGTTAACGTATGTTTAGTGTAAAAAGAGATGTTTATAGAAAAATATGACTTATATCCACAATTTTTAGATATTATTTTTAATGATGCCTAGTTTAGGTGAACGGTTAGGAAAAATGTGTTCAAACCATGTCCCATCCACTGTAGAAAAACACCCATAACATTATTGGATAACACAGTTAGGAAAAAATTTCACATACATGCTTTACCATCACCCAATAGCATGCATGGTTACTCCTAGGTGTTCGTATATTAATTCCAAACCATGTTCATAATCGTGCACCTACCGAGAGCCCAATTTTTCACTATTCATGGCTTCCTAGTGGTGATTCATGGTATCTGTTAACCTTTATCAATCTTGTCACCACCAATAAATCCTCAAACAATTTCGAAAACTCCTCAAGAACATCTCTAACATAACCCAATTACTTTACATACATAAAATGCATAAATAAGGGTTTGCTTACTTGAAACTGGGATTTCTACATTCAGACAACTATTGGTGTTTCCATCCATAGTGAGTTGAAAAACAATATTCCCCTTAAATATTTAAGGTCATTACTCAACCATTTTCTTTTCATGTTCTTATGGTTCTTCTTAAATTTACCACGTTTCTACAAAACCTACACTAGAATAATACTGTTCCCATAAAATACATTCTATTTCATATCCATAATCCATACTAGTATATGCACCAACGAAGTATCTAGATCAAGGTCAATGTGATCCCATCAAATCACATGGTCAGGTTTAGGCTGGTAGATCTTCAACTGATATACATGAAACACATTTTTCAATAAAATTAATCTTGGTGGAAAATCCAAATAATATTCTACCTTATCTGTCCATTTAAGTATCTCAAAAGGGACCATGTATTGAGGATATAAAATTCCCTACTTTTTAAACAATGATTATCGATCCTTTGAGATATTATCAAGAACACATGATTATTCACCTCAAACAACAACCATTGAAGACGATCCACAAATGATTTCAGAAGACTCTGAGCCTTCTCCATCCTTTTCATTATCAACTGAATATAATTTATCATCTATTATACAAGGCTTGATCCTACTCATGACATTTCACTGGTTTCAACAAAAGAATGTGAAGAACAAAAAAGATGGCCATACAATGCTTCAAAAGGATCCATATGTATCAAGGAATGAAAATTGTTGTTATATGACAATTGGACAAACATTATGTGATACTCCCATAAGCAACCAAAATCTAATACACAAGATCGAATCATTTCGTCCCATGTTTGTATCATCCTTTCAGATTGTCCATTGATATATGGATGACACATCATACTCATAGTCAACTGAGTCCTAAGGGATTGCTATATGTATTTCCAATAATGAGGTTTAAACCTCATATCTTAGTATAATATTATCGAAAATGGCATATAATTCCTCATTACCACATCATAGATATAGATTTTTAACAAGTCCTCCACTATATGAGATTCACGAATATAGATGAAATGGTATAACATTGTGAGTTGTTCCACTATCACCCCTATGGAATTAATTTTCCGAACGGTCCTTGGGAGACATGTCATAAAATACAAGGCTATCTACTACAATTTCCACATGGTAATTGGTAAAGAATGTAGAATAGTCATTAGACACAGATTCTCTACCTAAACTAACTAACAAGTTAGATATCTCATTACAAACATAGACAACACTTTTTTCATTCCAACTCTTGGAAATTGTTCTTTTAATAACTTATTCATATTTTTGTATTCCATGATGAGCATCTAATAAAAATGGTGGTAATAATGAAGAAGTTTTTCTTGAAAATCCATATGTATGACCATCCAATCTCTAAACCAGAAAACTGAACACCCATCCATCTTCGATCCCTTAATAGTCTCCACACCATTTTTTAAATCCATGGAAACACAATCAAAATTGGATTTGTGTGCCCCAATTAACCATATTAATAAATTAAAAAAAAGAAAAATAAACTGGAAAAAAAATTATATCATTATCACATTCTTTACAATCTAATTGCATGTTATCTACCACCGACATCAATTTTCACTAATCTGAAGTCTTTTTTTTCGAAGTGATGATATGAATTTTTTATAAATGAATTTGCCATAGAATTTTCATTGAAAGGTGTACAGAACAAGTCAATGTAAAACATTTTGGGATACTCCATCGATCTTCATTTTCTCATATTCAAATCAATTTGTGATAAAATATATTTTAAGCTATTATGTTCTATAAACACCTGAAATTTCTATCCAAAAAGGTAATGATGCCAATTCATTAATTAATATAATATTGAAGCTCACTTAAAATCATGTTTTGGGCAGTTTTTCTCATGAATCCATAACGTTCATGAGCCATAAACAATAACATGATATCTCTATATGATAAAATATCCCAAACTAGACCCTAATGGATTATAATAAAATACATACCATTATCATAATTCTATAAATATCAATATTGGTTCTAATGTAAGATGAAATTTATGATCTTTAAAATACTTATAAAATTCTTTATTCTACTATAATAGAAAATTATTTGTCATTTAAGTAATCATTGTTGAATCTAGTTCTGAAAACTCACAAAAATGTATCAGTAATAACAAGATAAAATAAGAAAACTGCATATGTCAAAGAAATTATTTCGCAGTTTCTAATAGATCATAGCCTCTATATTTTCTATATCCATAGAAACACTCAATTTTGAGATAAAAATTCCAAGTAAACTATCTCTTTTATAAAAAAATTACAATTTTTTAATTTATCATACATATAATGATCCCATAAGATACCCAAAACATTATCCAAGAATTGATCATCCTCATCCCATGTCCTTCAATACACAAATATGTCACCAACAAACACCACAAAAATACCCAGATACCATTGAAATATCAGATTAGACAATATCATAAAAACTATTGGTGATTTTGTATGATATGAAGGCATAACCACAAACTTTTAATGGTAATATCACCTCCTAAAATATTTCTTCGAAATATCCCCCTTCTTAACCCACAATTGGTGATATATTGAGAACCATTCAATCTTGGAGAACCACTAATCTCACCTCAATTGATTCAATATATCATAAATTCTTGCAAGTGGATGCTGATTCTTTATTATAACATGGTTAATCCCATAATAATCTAAAAAAACTAAAGAGTTCCACCCTCCTTTCTCATAAAAAAACTGGTGTTTCCTAATAATATGTGCTTGGCTGAATGAACCCTTTTCATTCCAACTCTTCCAACTAGACTTAAATTTAACGAAATTCATTTGTATTCACTTAGTAATATGAAGGGATATAACAGATGTCACTAGAAGGGGAACAATCATAAATTCCAATCCTCGTATGGTTGTAAACCCTAAAAAATTATTAGGAATGTCATATGAAAATAGATACACAACTATTTGAAAATGTTTACCCGGATCTCATCCACTGATTCCAAAGTAAATTCTACCAATTCTTATGAGTTAATTAAGACTACTGGTGCCAACAATCCTATTTCACTTACCTTTATATTCAAGTCTCTTCTAAAGAGTTTCTTGATGCCATCATTAGATGTAAAATTAACCCTTTGAGTATAGTAATGGATTGATCCTTAAAAATTGTCAACCAATCTAAAAAAATGATTATTTCATAGAAATCCATTTCAAGAGTAGAGTAATATCATATCAAATTATCTCAATCAATTCTTATTGAATACGATTTTCACAAAAGGCTCAAAATTCTATTTGGATAATAGGAGTTTGAAGTTTCAAAATAGTAGGCATCATCTCAATAATAAACCCCTTAAGATCAATAACATGAGAAGATATTAATGGATGTGATTCACCAATATCAAAAAAGACTTCTATAAGGGATATGTAAAATGAGTTATAACTCTCACCATCGATAGTCTAGAGTGATCACACACAATCACATTCTAATCTCTATACATATGTTACCTCATTGAACTTTCTTCTTTATTTTCCTATTGAGATTGCACTCGATGAGGATTTATGGTATTCCTAGAATCGCCATGGGAATCTCTATTCTTATTATCATGATTATTATTCATCTATCTTCCCATAAAAAAAGATGTATGTGAAACATATGATATGTCCCAAGCAAAAAATAGTGGAGCACATAGATAATAACACTCATTATTACCCAACTGGTTGTAATTATGGAACTCTCAAGGTTATTCATAACAATATATCTTCATGTGGTCAAATAAACCACATTTAAAACATCTATGTTTACCCTTTAATTTTGGAGGAATATTCAACAATCCGGACGTTTTATTCTGAGTCATTACACTACCTTGGAAATATGTTTCCCTCTTATATTTATTCCCAACAATAGAGTTCCCACAATTTCCCATAGGTATCAACAAGATTCCTCCACCTATAGTTCTTGAGATTTTTTCTTCTTCAACTATCACTCTATTGACAATTTATGTATAATCCATAATGAAAAACTAATAAATATTTTAGAAAATCTAATTCCACAACCCTAATACAAAAATTAATGCCTTAAACAACACACTAGAAGCAACATCCGGTACAAAGAGGAAGATATTCATAAATTCAGAAACATACTCTAACATTGATATATTATCATGCTTCAATCTGAAAAGCATTTTGTTCAATATATCCTA
Organism: Viscum album; assembly: GCA_963277665.1. Lineage (NCBI taxonomy): Eukaryota > Viridiplantae > Streptophyta > Magnoliopsida > Santalales > Viscaceae > Viscum > Viscum album. The sequence continues at coordinate 109,757,612 of OY728139.1, read as the reverse complement.
AACATGTGAGGATAAAAATGTTTGTTAAACAGTTATTCAAAATCCTCACCTACAATTCTTTTTTCTAGTTAATCCTTTACTTTGAAATCCGAAAACCAGTTTAAAATATCCTATAGTATGTATGGTACCAAATTTACTTTCAACTCTACTGGTTTGCTAAAGAAATCGATTGTTTGAGTTATCCTATTTAGCCAATCCTCTTATTTTTTTTGGTTCTAAAGCACCCATAAATAATGGTGGATTCTACTTATATAATTGAATAGAAAGGTACACATTCCTTGGTTTATCTATTGTGTTCCCTGTATCTACATCTTGATAAGCGAATTCAATACTCAAAACTATTTTTTGGTAAACATGTGGCTCAGTGGATACCACATTCTCCATAACCACTTCCATTTGGTTTATTCTATACCTATCAGGTTCCATTTTCAGTAACAAAAAATCATTTGAATATAAATCTCTAGAAACTAAAGGCTTCACAATTGTAACATTACCGCACCAAATAATACACAAAAATACTTTCCAAAATTCATCACTTTTCCACTTTCAAACGATTTTTTTAATTCCAACATTCTTTTTAAAATCAAACAATATTCAAGATACCACTACCATGCCTTTAAAAATTTTAACATTTGAAAATAATTTTTATAATTTAAAAAAATATTCATTAGATTCATGTCAAAAATCATTAATCAAAATGAAATATTCACTCATAATGGGAAGTTATTTATAAAAATTCATGTCATTCTTTTCTATTTGGCTAAAATCTTGACATTGATATTACAACTCCTATAAATTTATCAAAACACACTTATACCGAAACTCCTCATATACATAAATTTTATCATACATTTGTAAGCTACACCTCCTTATGCTTTACATTTCTCGTCCCAATGATCCTAATCTATTATACCAAACCAACTCATGGAGTAACAACATTGATCTTTCAACTCCAATACCGAACCAACTAAAACCATTTTTCCCAAAATGAAAATAATACCATCGAATAATGGTATGATTTTTAACTTCCCACCCCTCCTCATTGGTTTGAGAGCGCCGTAGGACATTAATGAGTCTTAGGTGACATTAACAAGATAGTGAAAGATGGAAATAAGTGATAGGGGATTCAATTATAGTTGGGGGATGATTTTACCTTTTAAAATAATCCAAAAAAACCATGATAACAACAACCAACAACCACTATGTGATTCATGATAACAATGTAAAACAACTCAATGTAATACCAAACTGACAACAATAACAACTACAACCAAGAACTATATATTAGTACAATGTAGAGAAAGATACATATAAAGCTCAAAGAATATAAATTCATAACTCCATAGTGCCCAAAATGCTCTATGATCCAAATCCATGATCCAATCCCAAGGTATCATGATGCACCCCTAGAGAAATGAGATACCTTACCTTTACCTATGTATCGATAAAAAAACATCTACAATATAAAAGCTCCCAAGAATGGGGTGGGTATAAAACATAGTAGGTTTTCCCCAAATTACTTTCCTACTAACACTACTAAGATACAACATGTTTTCACATTTACATAAAATAATGTATATCAAACACATTAAAATATTTATTATCAAAGATAAACCATTTATAATTAAAAAATCAAACCAAAATAGTTTTCAAATTCAAAAACATTTCCAACGAAAGAAACCAAACAATTACTTTTAAGCATTTTTTCAATCCACTATCATACCCATTAAATGGTTAGGAAATTCCACACAATCACACATGTATCCCCAGGTGATAGCTCTATAATCAGGAGAAGTCTTTTTTTATCTACCAAGTCCTCATAATGTAACCATATATCATGGGACCAAATAGAACATTCCCTTTCTATAGGGTATTTAAAAGCAAATGAATACAAGACAGCTAAGTAATCCAAGTTCTATACAAAAAAAAAATAATTCCAGGACATTTATATAAAACATTTCATTCACACAAATCCATTCTAGAAAAACAATTTCAAAAATAAAATCCAATCCATATTTTAAAACATCAATTTAAAATCAAGAAACAAAGCACTTTTCATAACAATTAATTTCCACACTTTTCAAAACCATCACTAATGTGGGTTTGTACCAAAATTTTCAAATCAATTTCAAGTAATTAAAATAATTTGAAACCAATCCTTCATGTTTTAACAATAGGAATTCTGAGTGAATCCACCTACCGTTAAAACATAGGCAAAAAAATTATGACACCAATTCTTCAACAAAACTATATTGAATCTCTAAAAACCCCACAATAGTTATTGTTTCCAAACATAAACATATCCATATATCATCATAGTTTCCATAATATACGATAGAAAAATCCACACCATAATAGATCAAAGAATCCAAGTTAGGGAATAAGAATAAAAGTAAGGAAAACCAACATGAACTAGAATATACCAAGGAATTCAGGCCTCCAATGTACAATTACTCTTGGGTGGCCGCATGGTTTTCCCAAACCCTGCGCTCATCTGTGCGCATACCTATAGCCCACTTTTGGACATTTTATAGCATCCTGGAGGTGTTGAATAGCTTATAATAGTCGTGATCAAACCGTAATCCTCCAGATAAGCCTAGAAAACATGAAAACGCTCCTCCATATAGTCCCAAACATAACCCCATTACTTTAAATACTTAAAATAAAAAACTAATGGGCTACATAAAATAAATTGGGGGTACTAAAATTTCATATTAAGAACCTTATGTGAAATATTGGAAAATTCAAATTCTTCGGTTCATGTCATCTAAATATCCAGGAGTAAATTCTTAATAGGGAAAATAGTTTTTACATCCATATATTATATCATGTCATCATATTGAGGATCCCTATCATGAAATATTTGAGAGTATTTGATCACAATTACTGAAGAAAAAGATTCTTCATAGTCCATATATTAAATTCATAGCTAGTCATTTTACTACCAAACTTGATTTATTAGTGAAACTCAACAATGCTAGTTTTCATATAAAAATCCACTAACACCTAATGTGTCTTTCCCATTCACTTGAATTCACCATGTTCTAAACATTATAAGTTTATATAGAGATTATAATAGATTTCATAAAAACAAATCATTTCTCAGAATCAAAATTTCCAGTTTCCACATGATTATTAATAGGATAATTGATTATAAACATTATGTTATCACCATTTTACACAAGATTTACACATATAATTAGATCCTAAAAAAACATACAAAGTCGTTGTGTTTAGTTTTTTATTTCAGTTGATTCTTCTTTGAGAACCCTATGTTGAACCATATCACATTTGTATTTAAAATAATTCTTATTTATTGGTACAGAACTTATCAAAAATCATATTTCCACTAACTAAATCCATGAAAAATATGATCATTTTCAGGGAAAACACGACATTATGCCACTAATACATTATGTTCATTAGGATTATAAATTTAATATCACATATTATCTTCATAATAACCAATAAATAGTCATTTCTCTAATTTATATAAAAACTTATTATAGAAAAAACATGGTATGTGTTCTTATTATCACTAAAACCTTATAAAATAAAAATTTGGATACTTCCCATAAAAAAACATATATGATTTTTTCTTTATTACCTTATATGGAACATGATTTATTTATAATACATAATTTTACAAAGCATATCTCTGTTTTCAACATGTAAATGAACTTCACCTTTTTTGAATCCCCCCTTATATCATCATCTTTTTATCTTCACAAGTGTGTGATGCACCAGAAGTTTTTGATAACCATGACTAAGCATTAGATAAATTCATTTCTATGATATTCACATCCATATAATCAAACTACTTATCTTAGAAAAAAATTCAACCACAAATACGAATATGGTATTACATTATATGTCATGCATACAAGATAACTCAAATAGATAATCATGATGAATTTAATAATCCACAGTAAAGACATATTTCACGGTAAGAATCACACTGTATATATTTTACTTATGTAATTTTAATATAAACAATCCCATTAAAGAAGAATATAAGAAATATCATATCCATTTTTGGTCCACGGTTCATAATTTACCATAACTCAACCGAGATAATATCATAAATTAACCCAATAATAAATATAAAATGTGACTCTTGGATACATTGGAGTAATATCGATATCATAATTCTTCATATGAAATATTAATGATATTCCTTTTGGATCCAAACAATTCATTACACCCATCTAAATGAAACCCAAATATTATATAGAATTTAGGCACCCAGTTGTTAGAGTCACCTATATTCTTCTTTCATACATATGATAATTAAATGGAACCAAACATTTAAGGTCACCTATACTAAATAATCACAGTTTTTAAATGTATTTCCAATGGTTTAGATATCACAATTAGGATTCCACGGGTATTCATAGCTAGAATGTTTTCATATGTATCATATGTATATCATATGAAATTATTATATCCCATGAAAATTATACATGTCATGTAATTTTTATATTTATAAATGATTATAGAGTTTTGATATAATAATCCACATTCCTTCCACTAAATAAATTTGTTCAAACTATATTAATATGAAACCCTTTACCAAACTAACTTATTTTTACTAAAGAAGAAATTGAAGAAAAATAAAACTACAAATATTCGAATACATCACATGCATAAGGTATATAAAAACATTACTTTTAAAGACATATTAAACTATAATCATCTTAATAGTTAGTTTCGAGAAATAGGTATCCAACCCCACTTTTATATTAAATACCTAAGTCTGTAGGCCCCTGAGTAGTGTAACACAAACTCAATCTAGCCATAGTTATTTACTCAATATAGAAATCAACTCCATATTAATTCTAATAGTAGATAAATATAAACTATAACTGAAAAATAAATTCATGATCATAAATTTGAAAAAATAATGTTTTTATAGAGGAAAATTCCATTTTATATTCACATACCAAGCATGAAACCAGTATATGCATGCGATGCTAATTATTAAATAGTAATTTCTATAATTTAAACAAAATAATATGATCTCCACAACATTTAAAAAATTTAAATACATGAATATTTAAATATATATTTCATATATAATTGATATTTTCATTTATTTTACAAGTTATATGTGAATTATATCAATAATAATACGAAAAATAACTTTTTATACGATCTAAAGTCATCTAAATATCCCTATTTCAAAAATATATTTTTTGAAAAATAATTTATAATAATTTTCTGAAGTTGATAGATAATGGATATAGTGTGGTGGAATTATCTAAAACAATGTGAATATATAAAAATTCAATTAACACATGATATAATATATATTTTCATGTAATTTCAATTCTACGGTCACAAAAAATACCATGGAGTTTGAACATACACCATGAAAAAGTGGGTCTTTCTAGTGTCTCTAACTATAGAATATTTCACAACTAACTATATCTCGGTGACCTTAAAAATGGTATTTATATTATGGTTCGAAAAAATATGTGAAATTTCCTTTTAAAATGTTGTTTTCAAAATATATTTTAAAAACCTATGACATGGTGGTTAGATAACAGTGTAGTTTCATAGAAAAATAACAGAGACCACATCATAGTTTTCCAAACATGGCTATGGTTCTAGAAAAATTCCAATAATAATTTTTAATTTAGATTTTAATCACATTGATTTATTTGAAGAAATTTATCAAATATTATATATGGGTTTTGTGGGACAACATTAATACCATAAAAATAGATGAAATCACAATTTATGTGTGGAATTACAAAGAATATAATAATAAATATGTAAAAACATTAATAAATAGGGGTAATTCATTGTCTATACTTTAAATTATTATAGATAATGATTTTTATGAATCTCACTTAGATAACCCAATAAATTAATTTCTAAAAATTAATTCACCATCAAATTGAATCAATGAATGCTTCAATAGGTTCACTTATTTATAAATGTGTGCTAATATCTTTTCATTGATGGAAAAAAGGAGATAAGAGAAATTAATTGACACTCGAAAATAATTAATGAACTCTTGTATGTGAAAAATGGGGTCTAGGAATCATCATTTTATAGTCCCCCTTAATTTAGTGAATGGGCCTCTGGAATTCTAATATTTCATATATTATGATATTCATATTAATTTTCCCCACCCAATTTATTAATCTGATTACCAATTTACATTAAAAATTAATATTTTATCAACACATTATATATGATGTGTCCATAAGTATATATGAACATGATAATAATCATGGTAGATACATCTAAATTATTTTATATTATAAATTAGACCATGTGATGACCCTGATAATGGTGTTGTTAAATTCTCCATATCATGGTATAAGATTTAGTGCACAATATTCAACATAATTATTAGTTGGTTATATGGGATTAACATACATTATTTTTCATGGACTCTAGTTTTCTTATAAATTGATTATATGATTAGGTATACTTGATTAAGACACCGATATTCAAATAAAATATAGACATACATGTGTTTTATTGAGATCACCCTTGATCACTTTGTATCTTGAGTATCATTAATGGTTTTCTATAAGCCTCTCATTTCCTAAATGTCTATATTAGGTGATTCATAAATTTTTTCAGTAAAATAAATTTCTCTATAGCAGACCTTTTTAGTTTTATGAAATATGATTTGGTATTTTAACAATGTTTTCATATAAAAGTTTAATATATTCTTTCGCATGTTATGGTAAATGAGTTGAAATTTAATGAATGTGAGTTAAGTATATAAATATTTAGTGCTGGTGTGTTATTTTTTGAAATATTTCATAAGGAAATATTATATAATTTCAGTTTAGACTTCTTCATGGTCTATATAGTGATAGACCACACCTTGGTAAATATCGTCATGTCATAGTTATGGGCCTAAAAATTTACCTATTATGTGATAATTAAATGTTTCAATATCATATACTATTCCAAACAATCATAGTCTCTTTATTCATAATGTGATGATGTTCATAAGAGTTTATAAATAAAATCTAATATGTTAAATGTTGAACTATTTATAACAAATGAGAATTTAATAATTATAATTTTTCAAACTCATTGAACATTTAATAAATTTTGCATTCAATATAGTTGTTCTTTTGTATCCAAGGAGTCTCCCTAGGTGGATATATAAAGAGACTCATTGGATTTTATTTCAGCACGTAAAAACATTGCGATACTTCTTAAGGTTGAAGATCTCTAGCTCACTAACCCTCTCTCTCTCTCTCCCTCTTTGTTTCCCTTTAACACCAATATTCTAGCAACCTATGAGGAATAGTGGAATCTTCCAATGTATTAAGAGATTTTCACATTTCATAGACACCTTAGGTGAATAGATCCCATTGAATTATTCTCAATTAATTCTATCAATATTTTATAGAAGAACTAGGATATATTAAAGTTTATTGATAAATGTTACATATGTCATCATTTATTTCCTTAAGTCAAAACAAATGGGTAGATCTAGTGGCTTTATATATTTTGGTTATTGATTTATATTATTTCTGGATAAATATAATCTTCTCTATAACCCATAAAATTAAGGGATAAGAGTATAAATTTGATGGAAATGTTTTTTGGGGGGATTAAAGAAGTTATTCCCTAATATTACACATATTATACTGAATCCTTATAGGACATGGTGACTTTTATGGCATGGAATTTCATTCTATATAATATCTTTCCTCTTAGAGTATTGAAGATCCTTAAGGATATTAATTGATGGTGGGTGAATTATGATTCCATAAGAATTTTTCAACATTATATTGAGCTTTACGACATAAATGGAGTGTTAAAACAAATATTTACTTAACTGGTGATGTTTTTTATGTATCAATTATATATCTGAGAATAGAATTACTATTTTATTGATTTAGTGATTCACGAATATTAATATTTTTCATTATTAATTTTTTTTCAATATTCTCATAGAAATGTTGTATTATTTTAGGATATAAAGGTAAAAAGGACTGGATATTTATTGATTTTTGGAAAATAACTCCTTTATAGTTTGTTAATTATATTAAAACTGTGTTTGTAAAAGAATAATTATATATATATAGAAGGAGAATCAAAATGAATGCTGGTTTCATCATGATATGTGACTTTGATGTAATAAATTTATATAGACATCCAACTATAATGGTATGATATGGTTTATAATGGTTGTACAAGATAATATGGATACACAACTAGGAATTATAGGGAAATATTCATTTCATAATTTAAAAAATTATTTCATAGTTCATAATGTCACATCATAAAATGATGTCCTATAAAATTTATTTTTTATTCTAAAAAATTCAACTGAATAATAGTTATTCAATATTTATCTATTATACAGTAAATATTGATTATGAATATCAAGTGAATTAAAAGATTTAAAAATTTTTGTTCCAAAAACAAACAGTACAAAATAATATTTTATAGATTCATATTTATTTTTATGATTTAATTGAACATTTGATAATGTTTTAAATGATTTTTGATACATAATTTTTGGATATTGTGTAAATCCACCATTACATTATAATTCAATGAATTATATTTTGATTAATGAAATACTATGAAAATTAATAATTTTATTAAATAAGTGAGAAGAAAAATTTATACTGATAGAAAAAATATTTGGGAGATTTCTTTAGGGTTAATGTCATGGAATGTGGTGATGAACTAAGTGTTCTATTGATGTATCATTTTCAACAGTTATGAGGATCTAAGAAGATATTTCAGTCTTCTATACTCATTTGTGATCTTGTATCTTTGTGTCACATTAACATATGTATATTATCTTGTAAGAATCTTCCTACTCTATATTCTTGAATATTTTTTGATAACAAAATAAAGATGTGTGATGATTTATTTTTTCAACAAATCACTAAGGATATTGGTTATTCTTTGATATATTAATTTTATTTTTTTGTTTATATATTTTTATTGGGAACTATTCTTGGAGAGTATGAATCGTATCAAAACAAATGGTTTTCCCATGTTCATTGAAATTTTTTTAAGTTGTGCAAATGAATGCATTATTCCATATATTCACACATTGGGTATTGATGATCTTGATATCATCATAAATGGAGTTAAAATTTTCAAATTTTTAATTCAATTACTCCTAAAAATAAGAATAATATTTAAGATGACAGGAGAGCACACATAACATTACATTTATCATTATATGAGAAATAATTGAACAATCTATGGGTTACAAAATAGTTAATTACATATTTAATAAATATTAATTTACATGAATAACGGTGATAATAATGTTGGAATAACAAAACATCATCCATGTCAAGTAAAATTAATAGATATTGGCAAGGATATAGATAAATCTATGGATTATTTCTGTTTTTCAATCAAAAACATTTTCATTGCAATCTATTATTTATTGATAAGTTATTGATTATTCCATAATTATATATATATTTCTAGGACTCTAAGGGGTTTCTCCTCTATCTCTCACCCTTGGTCTCCCCTCAATGGTGATTTTGATGGGAAATCCTAGCATGATTCCTCTACAATGTATGATTTATCCATTTATCTTAATTTCATGTATACACTTTAATGTATGAGGTAAACAGTCTAGTAAATTTTAGGGATCTATATAGTAAATATTGTCACTAGTTTTCCTCCTTAAAAATCATTTAGGCATTTTGATGTAAGGCATTAGTGAATTTTTTGGTCGTTAGGTAATTATAAATGTAGTTCTCTAAAGGAATGTGTAAATGGACTAGAAATGTATTTCACTTAGTATAGTGAAGGAGGAAAATAGTTTTTAGCCTTATTAATGAAGTTGATTTTTAGATCTAAACTTTTCAAGGATAATTTTTATGGAAGGGTTAAATGGATTGGAAAATGATGTGTCTTTCTCTAGAGAGGATATAAATTGGGTTTTAACCTTGTCGATAACAGTGACATTTGGAGGTAAAGAATGTGGTTTTCTGGGACATGGTTTGATGATGGTCATGGCTCAATCAAGTGATTTTTGTTAATATTTTTCATCTACCTTAATGATATAAATTATTGGAGGTGTTCTTTCTATATGTTGTAAGTTTTTGTGTTTCATTATTGGTGTTGTCGATGATGTATCAGTAGATATGTGTCTAATGATGATGTTTCTTGTGGATATGGAATCATCTATGACCTAGATTGGTGGTAATTGCTTCATGTTTTATCTTTTATTTTGTTTTTTACATTTTCTCTATTTACAAAGGTTGCTCCGATGGTGAGGATTAATGAATTTCATTTGGTTGTTGGGGGTGTGATCTTGGGTAATGGGTCCCCGACCATCACTTTGGTCCAAAGATCAATGAATTGTTTGGCCATAGGCTCCATACATTGGTTCCATATATAGTTTTAATATGTTGTACTATTTTCTCATTTGGGGATTTTTTTTAAAACGTGACAATTGGTGTGCTCCCTTGATTATGTTTTTTTTTCGGTTCTTACTAAACCTATAATTGGTAAAACTATTAAATAAAAAAATATAAAATCAAGGATATCATGGTAAAAAATTTATTTTAATTTTAGTGGATATATATGAAGAACAATATATATTAGAGGATCTTGATGTGTTTGATTCCACGATTAAAAAACTCAACATCATTTAGATTCCCAATGATATGAGATGATAAACAGAATTGAATAAGAAATAGAAATCTAAATAAGTAAATTTATAAGTAAATCCCCTAAAGGAATTTTTTTTATTCGTAATTTTATAAGTAATAAATTTTAGAATCTAATGATTATTCCATGACCTCTATAGAGTTTATTTCATTTCCCTCTAAAGATATATAATGGGGAAAAGGTATGAATAATGGAAAACATTCATTTAATTTTTTATAATATTTTTATATTTAATGTTAATTTCTATAAGAATAATACTTATCATGATGTGGATGATCAATCCAAAATATAATATTGGTGGAGTAATAAGGATGTCAGCAATTATTACTGACAAAACATATCTCATAGAAATGTAAATTTCAATTTATGATGGGATTTTTTTTTATTAAAGCCTTCTTTTAAACTTGTAATAAATTTTAAGAGGAGAAGGAAGATTCAAAAAATAATGCTAGTAAGTCTTTATAGTTTAATAATATCTTTAAAATTAATAATTTTTTAATTAAGAAGGATTTACTGTAGAGGAGTTTAGTGAATAAAAAACTCAAAGAGATTTCCAATTGAGAATAATTTTTAATGATTGATTGAAATAATGTATACAACTTTAGATAGGTAAAATATATCTTTAAAGGATTATGAAACTCTGTTGAAGTAATCCAATATGAAGGCAAATTTTGAAGTGGATGATGGATGAGGAATTAGAATTTTGAGTGAAATTAGTGATCTCAGTGATATTATTAATTAACAATATTTGTTTATTTAAATAATGAAAAAAAATTCAAATATTTAGGAAATTATATATCTTATGGAAAATATTCTTCAATTATAAAATTACTCAAATAATTTTTTTTCTATTCAAATATTTTGGTATGGAAGTTATATACACATAAAAAGAATAAGATATATTGTTAATGTAATATAAGAATATGATTATTTTCATAAAACCGAATATATTATCTTTTTATACACTTGGTATATTATTGAAATCAATGATAATAATGGATAAATTAAAAGCATTTTGTATATCACTATTTAATAAAAATGAGTCCATTGTTATATTAAGTGATTGTATTAAAAATCACAAAAATAAATTAGGTGTGGAATAATAAGTATTTTTAATCCATAAACAATATAAAATTACAACATCAAATTAAATTATCTTAGGTAATTCTTGAACCATGTTTTTATCTTACACTAGTTGCATCTTATCTCATGTTATTTTAGGTAAAATTTAAAAAATAGTGGAACTTTTTTGAGAAGTGCATAATTCGATCATGGTTATTTAAAAACATTCAGTTTGATCTTAGAAAACATATAGCCAATTTTGAGCAAAAATAAAGGTGTGCATGGTTTTCTTATCCCATGTATAAAACTCTCATAAGTTTTCACCCATGAGTAGTAAGGGTTTTCATGTTTGTCATATGGTTTAACTAACCACAAAACTAAACTATTCATCCCATCTAGAAGTCCAATAGGGGTGCAAAGTCACTTCTAACCATGTGGCCCAACATGTATGTCATTCACGAAATTTCTATTTCCTAAAAAATTATATTAAAAATATATACACAACATTTTAACACATAAACACCACCATTGAACCCTAAAATGATTCATTGGTTTTAATAGGCTCTCATGAAGTTATTTATACTCCTCCAAACCCTTCTCTTAGTGGATCAAAGCACCATTTATTTCTTTTGATATTCATCTGGTACGTTAATATACTCTCGTGTAGTTTCCTCTAATATACTATTCTATCTTTAGATATTAATAGATCATAATGTTATTTATAGATCTAATATCTATTTTTTGGATCATTAATCTATGTTTTATTTCTTGATCTCTTTTGCATTAGTTGTCATTTTCATTCTCATTGTAGATGATGAATTGATCATGTTTTTAAATGATGATGAATCTATAAAATGTTCTCATACAATTAAAACTCTATATTTCTTGATTAATTTGAAATTATTTTTTAATTGATTTAAAACCCCATATTTGAGATGATTTTATAATTAATTTAAAATTGTAAGCGAATTGTAAAAAATCCCCCAATTTCAATGGAATTAAAATTATTGGGAGGATATTGTATAAAATTATTCCATGATTCTAAAGTGTATTTGAGGAAATTATTTAATGATGAATCTTGAGAAAATTTGTCTTAAAATGATGGATGATTTGAAAGGACATTAATTTAATAAAAACCTAGGGTTTGGTTTTGAAATGAAAAGTCATGTTGATACTAAAATTTTAAACTTCAAAATGTGTGATTAAATGATTTTAAATTATTGAATTTCACATGATTAATTCATTAATTTCTTAAATAACATGATATCCTGGGTAGTAAATGTGTGATTAGGAAAAGCACACTAGGAATCTGATTCCATAACAACTAATTGAAAATGACAATAGTATCTAAACCTGGTTCAACATGATATAAAATGATGGGTACCATAATGGGGTGTAGATTGATTTCTCATAATGTGTACCTTAATGGGGTGTTGAGATGAATGTTCACACAAATCTTAATCTATATTTATGATTGAGATGTTTTAGTATTATTTTCTCAGAAACTAAAAAAACTCAGGAATTATTAGCATGGTGATTTATTTTTCTTGACTTGAATAAACATTCCATTGAATATATAACTATTTTATTCATTCCAACTATTATTATATAAATTTTTATATAAAGTTTTCATTTAAAACTATTTGATATCTTCAAAAAAATGAATTGAAATAATTTTTTGTTAAAATTATATAATTTTCATGTCATGCATTATTTTATTAAATTTTAAAGTATAAATGGTTTATTATTATATATTTTATTATGGAATATTAGGTATTATCTAACTAGGAAATTATTCTGACACCCTACCTTTATCATTGGGAATTTTCATAATAACATATTCTAAGTACAAACAAATATAATGTGCCACTTGGTGGTGGTGGGTGTACTTGATTTGTGGGACCCACAGTGATGGAGGTGACCAGTGGAGATGTGTCCACATGTTACACTGGTATTCAAAGATTTTATTTTCTATATGGTGTGTATTTGTTGATGAAATATTTCAGTATTTATTACCAATCTAGTTCTAGTACATTCTCTTTGACAATTGTGTACATACCAAATTGAAATGCTTATACTCTAATATTTTGTTGATAAATTGGTCGCTTTTTTCTTGTATGATTATATGTTTTATACCCAAACCTATGGTGATGGGGAATTTTCTTAATGTTATGATAAGACCGGATCTAGTATCGGTGTAATAGGGTATCCTGGATGGTTTATGAGCATGTCATAACAAAAGAGGTTTTCAATCTTCTTTTGCTATTGATATACTGTTTTGGGATGTCCCAGTAGATAGGAGGTAGGACTGTTAGGATTTGTGAAGTAGTTTTCGGTGATTTTCAAACTATATCCCCTTATAATTACCCTTATTTCACTATGGGAATTTGGGAGAAGTGTCCTTATAAATACACTACTAGCATTTTCATCTTTTGAGGTAGGGGACTTAAAACGGCCACCGAATGGTGGATGCTGCACTTTAATACCGAAAAAAACTAATTTTCCCCTCCCCCCATTATCCCCTCCCCAACCCAGCGACCCACCCCTCCCCGACCCCGCGACCGCGTCCCCCAGTGACCCCGACCCCTCGACCCAGCGACCTTGATCCCCAACGATCCTGACCCCCGTCGACCCCTCTCCAACCCCCGGCGACCCCTCCCAAACCCCCTGTGACCCTAACCCCCGACCTCCGGTGACCCCAACCCCCGACCCCAAGCGACCCCGACCCCCATCCCCCGACCTGCTGGTGACCCCGACAACCCCGGGAAACCCCGACTCCCGGCGACCCCCACCCATGGCGACCCCCACCCCCTTTCCTCCGTGTTGTGCCACCCGCAACCCCGAAAACCCCCCACCACCTTGCCTCCATGTTGCGCCCCCACGTGACCCCAACACGACTGTGACCCAGCAACCCCCACCCTGCCTCTACGCTGCACCTTTGGATAGTCCTACCGCCGTTGTCCCCTCCCGACCCCGTTGCATCCCTCCGGCATGTCCTCCTGCCTCCATTGGACCCTCCAGGTCTGTTGGGCCCTTCCTTGTAGAACCCTCCCACGTTTCGTCCAATAGTTCCGCTCCTTTTGAGTCTGGCCATAGAACCCCTGTCGTCAAGTCACTGCATGGTCATGTATCTACAATCGAGTCACACCCTGTTACCCATGGTCGAGTCCTCTGCAGGTAATGTTAATTATCCTTCAAATTTGGTTTTTAAATTTTATTGATATGTTTTTTTAGAATTTAAATAAGATATTTAACTTTTGATGTCAATTAAATACATAAATGGATAGGAGCTATATTGATATGCAAGATAGATTTTCAGCTGAATATAATGAGAGGATTGTGCGATTTATGGATTTCACAAACAGATTTCCGAGAGATATGATTAGTAGTCCATGCAGAAAATGTGCAAATAGATATCTCTTCCAATGGGATAGTCTTAGAGAACATTTGTTTTTGAATGGGTTTTTGAAAAACTATAAGAAATGGACACGTCATGGAGAAGATTTTGATTCATGTCATCGCTCACAAAGTATTCATATGAATGTTGATTCGAAAATAGTTGATCTGTTGAACATAATGCTCAATGATATGATGTGTCAGTTTCAACCTGAAGACAGTAATGTCATAAATGATGACGTTGGATTGAGAAATCCCCGTTCTTCTACATATGGAGAAGAATTGAAATTAGTTGAAATTTTTTATGATGCACCTACTGAATTATATCATGGATGCACTAAATTTAGTAAACATTTGTTCATCGTTGAATTATTACACCTAAAGGCCTTGAACCAGTGGTTAGACACCTCATTCGACATGTTGTTGGTATTGTTGAAGAAGGTACTCCCTGCTAGAGCGAAGATTCTAGAGTCATTCTATCAAGCTCGCATGTTTATGGATGGTCTTGGTTTTAAATATGATACAATTGATTCATGTCGCAATAATTGTATGTTGTTCTGAAAAGAGAATGTGGGAATAAATATTTTTACTGTTTGCTATACATCCAGGTGGAAGACAAATGAGATTAATCAAGGTAGTCAGATTCTCCCTGGGAGAGTCTTGAATCAAGGGAAACAAGTTTCCGCTAAATAGATGCGTTTTTCCCACTCAAACCGAGACTGAAGAGATTATTCTTGCCCAATAAAATTGCTAAATTGATGACTTGGCATTTAAAGAGAAAGAAAGAGATTGATAAATTAACTCACTCGATAGATTCTTTGGCATTGAAAGAGTTTGTTCAAAAACTCCAAGACTTTTTCCGAGATGATCATAATATTCGATTGGGTTTGGTAAAAGATGGTTTTAACCCATTTAGTTCCATGGTTGGTGCAACACAAAGTACATGGCTAGTGGTGTTGGTTCCATACAAAATTCCCCCATGGGTATGTATGAAGAAACCTTTTTTCACTGTAAATTCTAATTGATGGACCGAGAGGACATGGTGATAAAGTAGATGTTTATATGCAATATTTGATTGATAAGCTGTAAGAATTTTGGGCCGATGGTGGAATGACTTTTGACTCGGCAGCTAATGAAATGTTTAGACATCTAGCCTCTTTGTTGTAGAAAATTAATGCTTTCCCAGCGTGTTCTAACTTATCATGTTGGAGTACTAAAGGATAATTTGGTTTCCCTTGTTATAATAAGAGTACGAAATCTATATGGATTATGCACTGTAGAAAGTGGGCATATCTTGGTCACATGAGCTTTCTTCCTCCATTGCACAGGTTCAGAAAATACCGTGTATTGTTTCATGGGAATAGAGAGTATGACCTGTCACCACAAATACTGTCTGGGGTTGATGTTTGTGCACAACTTGATCAAGAAGACATCCGCAAAATGTATGATTTCAAGATATATTGGTTTCTGCATTTCCTTCTATTCCTCCTAAAAATAGACAACGAAGTCATAATTGTAAGAAAAAAAGTTTTTTTTGAATTTCTTTACTGGAAATTTATTATTTTAAGACATAATTTGGATGTGATCCACATTGAAAAAAAATGAATGTGATAATATTTTGTGCGCCATTTTAGGTGTCAAGGGGAAATCAAAGGACAGTGCTAATGCTCGACGTGATTTGTATGAAATGGTATTGAGAAAACCTTTACATTTACAGTTGGGTAAAGGTAATCAGGAAAATATTTCTAATGCATAGTACACAATGAGTAAAAAGGATAATCAAACATTTTTATCAATTTCGAAGACTGTTAAGGTGCCATATGGTTATTGCTCTAATATTTCGATGCATGTTAATATGACGAGTATGACATTACAGGGTTTGAAAAGTCACGATAATCATATTCTGCCCCAATAGTTAATTCCTATAGTAATTCGTGATTTCATACCTTCCCAGGTTGTCGAACTGTTGATTGGAGTTTCTAATTTTTTCAGACAGCTCTGTTCTAGAAATCATTGCATAAGTGATTCGAAAAAGCTACAGGATAAGATTGTACTTGCACTATGTCACCTAGAAAAACTCTTTCCACTGTCTTTTTTTGATTTCATGGTTCACTTGACCTTGCATTTAAGTGGATAAGTCATTGCTGGAGGTCCTGTTCAATTCAGGTGGATGTATCCAATAGAGCGATACTTAAATACATTGAAATGGTATGTGCACGACAAAGCTCGTCCAGAAGACTCAGTTGCCATGAGATATTTAATGGATGAGTGTACTAATTTTTGTGCTTTATATATTGATGAGGTTAAAAAATGATAGATAAACCGTCCCACAATGACGAGGGTCCAATTGGATAAGCAATAACAATTTATATACGGAATGACTAGTGGGTTCAAGCTCATCGATATGTGTTGTTCAACACTCCATCATTTATGCCATTGATACAGTTAGTTTCATATTTGATGTGTATTTTGTTTCTATATTTATTTTATTTCTTACCTTATATTGTGTTATGATTTAGGATGCATATCACTGAGTTGAAACGTGAAAGGCCCCATGAAACTGACTATCAAATCCAAAAACATCATTTCAACACATTTCTTGAGTGGTTCAAAACTCATGTACATATAATTTATTTAATATTTTTATAGTGCAACTTAGTTGTATTTTCACAATCTTTTATCCATTATACAATATATGTATAATTTGCAGATTCAAAAGTTACGTGATTTAACCTAGCATGTGAGAGTAGAAATCAACCAACAAGCTGATGGTCCATTTTTTACAGCTTGTCGCTATAAGTATTTGAATGTTAATGGATTCCGATTTTGTATTAGCGATGTTGACATGAACCGAGCCACACAAAATAGAGTTATTGTTTGTTCTTTTCTTGGTGTGGGTTATTATTATGGATTGTTGAGAGATATTATTGAGGTTATTTATGGTTGTTTCTTAAAACATATATTGGTAAGGTGTGATTGGGTCAATCCAGGTCATGGAATGAAAGTTGATATCTTCAAATTTACATTAGTAAACATTAAAAATATGCTATATAAATATGACTGAGTTAGCAATGAGCCCTTCATACTAACATTGTAGGCAGAACAATCTTACTTTGTTAGCATTGATTCTGATTGGAATGTTGTGGTGAAAATGTCTAGAAGAGGGGTTTTTCTGTGTGACCAAGAGGAACCTGAAGTTCTCGCATTTCCTGATCAAACACTTGACCAATCATTATAAGCTGTACGAGATGAAGATATACAATGGGCTAAAGAGACAGTTGAAGGAGATATGATAGACTTCCTTGATTAGAGAAAATAGTAATTATATACCAAGATGTTATTTGTAAAAATATTTATGAGTTTATATATGTATAAAATTTTAATGATTTAACTATAATTTCTTTTAATGTAGATATGTCACAGGGTGGTCACAGTGGTTCACCTGATGTTGTCGGTATGTATGTTTTCATTTTTCTAAATTAATTGATTGTAATTTTCTCTGTATATTTCCCTAACTATTTCCAATTATTAATTTATATTGTAATTAAATTATGAATTTATGTTTATCATGATCTAGTGCATCTTTCAACAGACGCAGGGGTCCTAGTAGAGGGGTTCGATCCTGGAACTCTGGAGCCCGATTGGATGTGTTATTTGACGACACATTTCATCCAGTTGGAGATGGTGCTACTGTATTGAGTCGTCAGTTTAGGAATATGATAAGAGACTCACACAAATTCCCTCTGACGACTCGTGAATGCAGTTCTTTCCCCCCAGGATATTATGGACAGATTATGGAGGGATATTTAGGTAAATTAAAGGTTTAATTTATCTTTATATTGTTATTATTATTGTCCCATCTACTGACAATTTTTTTTGACAGGATAATTTTACATCCTATACAGATGAGTTCTGGGCTGTATGTATGTCCAAATGCCGAAAATTATGGAAGGATTACAAGTCAAGGGTGAAGAGAGATCACTGGACACCATTTACGGGTGTGCCAGACATTCTACAGTGAGTCCCTCCATGAATTCTTCCTGTGTAGTGGCAGGATTTGGTTGCGTTTAGGTCGAGTGAGGCAGCAATGGTAAGATTTATTACATTTAATCTATAAATGACTTATTTTTAAAATGTCTATTAAGTAAATGCGTTGAATGTAGACTGAGTCTGCTCGTCATTCACATAATTGGTCGATGCAGGGAACGCCTTTCAGACTTGGCACTTGACATGTGTCACAGCTTAGACATGATATAAGTTTAGAATTCACTATTTCATTCATATTTTAAAAATATTGTAGTATAACATGGTGAAACCCTTTATTATAGTTACACCAACGTGGCGAGACAATCATTCGGATGTCCATATGGGTGAAGACTCGTAGGGTGGGTGATCCCGATATTTTTGGTGTTATAGTAAACAAATTATTTACTAATAAATGTATTTTTATTTTATATAAATTATTCATATTTGTTCATTTATTCATTATATGCTACATGATTAGTTTGGTGCTCAGTTAGCAGAGTTTCCAGAGGAGAAAAATCGTAGTACTGTGCATAGAGATCAAATATTTCACTGTGTCATGGGGCGTGACAGTCATGGATATTCTTTGACTTATAGTGGTGGTGTCCCACGACGTGCAGTTGTTATAGCAGATGTGATGGGTGCATGCAGAGAGTCAGGGATGTGCACACAGGCTGAGATAGATGCTTCCATACCGGATATGAAACACAATTTTGATGCACAGTTTCAGCAGTTACGTGCAGAGTATGAGGAGAGGTTGTCACAGATGCCATCACGTATCGATGAAATGACGACGCAAGAAGTGTCACCACATGTAAACAATAAAACAAACCATACATAGATTAAATTTTATTGATATGTTTAAGATACATAATATAGATATATATTGTAGGCTCTGAATACAGTTGGTGGACATCGTAGTGATATTGGTGATCCAGATGAGAATGAACCCCATGAATGTGATAATTTCATTTGTGTTGATTAATTCTCCAGAAGTTTTTATATCCTTGATGAATATAATCATCCTTTTTGACCAAGATTAATTTGTTTTATTATTTGTGGATGTCATCTTCATGCACTCCAAGACTGATGATGATCATACCCAATACATGACATCATACTGATTACACTTATAAAGCATCGAATATACGCCAAGCTAAATATATGTAAATTTTGTATTGATTAGGTATAGTTATTGGGTCAAATAATCTCATAGGAAGGTGTGTCAGTGGATGGAGAGAAAATTCAGGAAGTTGTTTCTTGGGAGAATCACAAGAACTCTTTCGATATCTGTACCTTTCTAGGGTGAGTGAATTGTGACGTGTACGCATAGATGGAACGTCAATCAGACGTGTAGTTTTTGGGTACGACACAATATGCGTTTTTTAAGTGTTGGGCGCGCTTCATAAACACACGTGGGGGGTGTTTAAATGGGCCAAACGAAGTTGTAATGGCCTGAAATCAGATGACAGTAACGGGTGAGTGAATTGGGAAGTGGATGAGCAGACGACACATCAATCGGACATGTTGTGTGCCCGCGGTGACCGAGAAAGCAATTCAAGTGTCATAAACGGCCAAAAACGGACATTTAATGGTAAAATTCATAGAGGATGACATCAGAAAGACCTGGAATCACAGGAAAACAATCTAATTATTATTTTGGACGTGTACGCGTAGACGGGACATCAATCAGATGTGCGGTTTGTGCGATACATCTCAATATGTGTTTTTAGGTGTTGGGCGCGCTTCATAAACACGTGGGGGGTCCAAATTGTCTGAATGAAGTTGGAATGGCCTGAAATCAGACTACAACAATAGTTATGTGAATTTTAATGTGTTCAGGAAGACAGAATATCAATCGGATAGGTTGTGTGCCCGAGTGACCGAGAACGCTGTTATGGTATCATAAACGGCCAAAACGGGTATTTAACTGTCAAATTCATAGAAAACGACATCAGATTGACCGGAAATAACATGGAAACAATCTAATTATTATTCGTGACATGTACGCATATACAATACGTCAATCGGATGTGAGGTTTGCGCAGTACGTCTCAATATGTGTTTTTAAGTGTTGGGTGCGCTTCATAAATGCACGAGGGGGTCCAAATTGGCCGAACGAAGTCGGAATGGCCTGAAATAAGATGACAGAAATGGGTGACTGAATTGGGAAGTGGTTGAGTAGACAGAACGTCAATCGGATGTGCCGTGTGCCAACGGTGACCAAGAACGTAGTTCTGGTGTCATAAACGGCCAAAACAGGCGTTTAATGATATAATTCATAGCGGACAACATCAGATTGACATGAAATCATAGGGAAACAATATAATTTTTATTCGTGATGTATAAGCGCAAGAAACACATCAATCGGATGTGCGGTTTGTGCGGTATGGATCAATATGTGTTTTTTAAGTGTTGGGTGCACTTCATAAACGTGCTTGGGGGGGGGGGAACGGGCCGAAAGAAGTCAGGTTGGCTTGAAATCAGACGAAAACAACCGGTGGGTGAATTTTAATGTGGTCGAGTAGAAGATAGTTCAATCGGACGTGCCTTGTGCCCGCGGTGACTGAGAATGCAATTCTGGTGTCATAAACGGCCAAAACGTGAGTTTAACCGTCAAATTCATAGTGGACAACATAAGATTGATCTAAAATCACAGGGAACCAATATAATTATTATTCGTGACATGTACACGTAGATGTCATGTCAATCCGACGTGGGGTTTGCACGGTAAGGCTCAATATGTGTTTTTAAGTGTTAGGCAAGCTTCATAAACGCGCGTGGGGGGTCCCAATGGGCCGAATGAAGTCGGAATGACTTGAAATCAGGTGACATCAACAGGTGAGTGAATTGTGATGTGGTCGAGTAGACAGAACATCAATCGGATGCACCGTGTGCCCACGGTGACTGAGAACATAGTTCTGGTGTCATAAACAGCCAAAACGGGCATTTAATGGTCAAATTCATAGAGAACGACATCTTATTGACCTGAAATCACAGAGAAACAATATAATTATTATTCTTTATGTGTACGTATATATGGAACTTCAATCGGATGTGTGTTTTTCACATTACTTTTAAATATGCGTTTTTAAGTGTTGTGTGCGCTTCATAAACACGGGTGTGGGGGTCCAAATGGGCGGAACGAAGTGGAAATGCCCTGAAATAAGACAACAGCAACGAGTGAGTGAATTTTGAAGTGAAAGAGCATACGACAGGTCAATCGGATGCATCGTGTGCCTGCGGTGATAGAGAATGCAGTTCTGGTGTCATAAATGGCCAAAACGGGCGTTTAACAGTGCAATTAATAGGGGACGACATCGTATTGACCTTAAATCATAGATAAGCAATCTAATTATTATTTTTGACATGTACGCATAGAAGACACATCAATTGAACATGTGTTTTGCACGCTACGGGTCAATATGTGTTTTTTAAGTGTTGGGCGCGCTTCATAAATGCATGGGGGTCTAAATGGGACAAACGATGTTGGAATGGATTGAAATCAGACGACATCAACTATTGAGTGAATTGTGAAGTGGTCGAGCAGACGTCATGTCAATCGGACACGTTGTGTGCCCGTGGTGATCGAGAATGCAGTTCTGGTGTCTTAAACGGCCAAAACAGATACTAAACGGTCAATTTCATAGTGGACAACATTATATTGACGTGAAATCATAGGGAAACAATATAGTTATTATTCATGACGTGTACGCACAACAGGCATGTCAATCGGACATGCGGTATGCATGGTACGGCTCAATATGATTTTATAAGTGTTGAGCATGCTTCATAAACGCGCATGGGGGGTCCAAATGGTCCGAACGAAGTTGGAATGGCCTGAAATCAGAAGACAACAACAGGTGAGTGAATTTTGAAGTGGTCGAGCAGATGGCATGTCAATCGGATGCGTCGTGTGCCAGCAGTGACCGAGAATGTAGTTCTGGTGTCATTAACGGCCAAAGCGGGCGTTTAACAGTAAAATTCATAACTTACGATATCGGACTGACCTGAAATCATAGGGCAACAATCTAATTATTATTCGTGATGTGTACGCATAGACAGAACGTCAATTGGACGTGTGGTTTGTGCAGTGCGGATCAATATGCATTTTTTAGTGTTGGGCGCGCTTCATAAACACGCGTGGGGGGTCCAAACAGGCCGAACGAAGTCGAAATGGCCTGAAATCAGACGATAGAAATGGGTGAATGAATTGTGAAGTGGTCGAGTAGGTGGCACGTCAAAAGGAAGTGCCATGTGTCCGCGGTGACCGAGAACACAGTTCTGGTGTCATAAACGGCCAAAACGGGAGTTTAATGGTCAAATTCATAGAGGGAAACAATGGATTGACCTGAAATCCTAGGGAAACAATCTAATTATTATTCTTGAGGTTTACGAACTGACGTAATGTCAATCAGACGTGCATTTTGCAGAGTATAACTCGATATGCGTTTTTAAGTGTAGGGTGCACTTCATAAACACACCTGGGGGTCCAAACGGGATGAACGAAGTCGGAATGTCCTGAAATCCGATGATAGAAATGGGTGAGTTAATTTTGAAGTGGTCACATAGACGACACGTCAATCGGACATACCGTGTGCCCGCGGTGACCGAGAACGCACTTCTGGTGTAAAAAACAGCCAAAACGGGCATTTAAAGATCAAATTCATAGCGGACGACATCATATTGACCTAAAATCACAGGTAAACGATATCGTTTATATTCGTGACGTGCACGCATAGACGGAACGTCAATCGGATGTGCGGTTTGTGCGGTACGGCTCAATATATGTTTTTTATGTGTTGGGTGCGCTTCATAAACGCGCCTGGGGGGGTCCAAATGGTCCGAATGAAGTTGGAATGGCTTGAAATCAAAATACAACAACCAGGGAGTGAATTGTGAAGTGGTCGAGTAGAGGTCACATCAATTGGATGTGTCGTGTGCCCGCGGTGACCGAGAACCCAGTTCTGGTGTCACAAACGGCCAAAACAAGTGTTTAACGGTCAAATTCATAGCATATGACATCAGATTGACCTAAATTCACCGGGAAACAATCTAATTATTATTCTTGATGTGTACAAGAAGGCGACATGTAAATCAGATGTCCATTTTGCACGGTACGGCTCAATATGCATTTTTTAAGTGTTGGACGTGCTTCATAAATGCACGTTGGGGGGGGGGGGGGTCCGAATGGGACAAACGAAGTCAGAATGGCCTGAAATCAGACGAAATAAACGGGTGGGTGAATTGTGAAGTGTTCGAGCAAAAGGCACATCAATCGGACGTGCCATGTGCCCGCGGTGACCGAGAATGCATTTCTGGTGTCAAAAACGGACAAAACAAGCGTTTAATAGTAAAATTCATAGCGGACGATATCGGATTGACCTGAAATCACAGGGAAACAATATAATTATTATTAATGATGTGTACGTGCAGACAACATGTTAATCGGGCATGCATTTTGTGCGGTACTACTCAATATGCAGTTTTTAAGTGCTGGGTGCGCTTCATAAACGCAGGTGAGGGGTCCAAACGGGTCAAACAAAGTCATAATAGACTGAAATCAGACGACATCAATGGGTATGCGAATTGTGAAGTGGTTGAGCTAACGACATGTCAATCGGACGTGTCGTGTGCCAACGGTGACCGAGAATGCAGTTCCGGTGTCACAAACGACCAAAATGGGTGTTTAATAGTCAAATTCATAGCGAAAGACATCGAATTGACCTGAATTCACATGGAAAAAATCTAACTATTTTTCTTGATCTATAAGAGAAGACTACATATCAATCGAATGTGCGGTGTGCACGGTACTGCTCAATATGCATTTTTTAAGTGTTGGGCGCACTTCAAAAATGCGCATGGGGGGGTCCAAACCTCCCGAATGAAGATGGAATGGCCTGAAATCAGATGAAATCAATGGTTGAGTGAATTGTGAAGTGTTCGAGTAGACTTCACATCAATCAGACGTGCCGTGTGCCTGCGGTGACCATGAACACAGTTCTGGTGTCATAAACAGCCAAAAAAGGTGTTTAATGTTCAAATTAATAGCGGACGACAACATATTGACGTGAAGTCATAGGGAAAGAATCTAATTATTTTTTGTGATGTGTATAGAAAAACGGCATATCAAATGGATATGTGGTTTGCACAGTATGGCTCAATATGCATTTTTTTAAGTGTTGGGTGGGCTTCATAAACGCGCGTGGGGGGTCCAAATGTGACGAATGAAGTCGGAATGGCCAAAAATCAGATGACATCAACAGGTGAGTGAATTTTCATGTGGTCAAGTAGACGTCACATCAATCAGACGTGCCGTGTGCACGGTACGACTCAATGTTCATTTTTTAAGAGTTGGTCACGTTTCATAAACGAGCATGGGGGGGGGGGGTCCATACAGGCCGAACGAAGTCCGAATGACCTGAAATCATACGACAACAACATGTGAGTGAATTGTGAAGTGGTCACAGACACGACACATCAATCGGAGGTGTCGTGTGCCCATGGATTACGAGAATGCAGTTCTGGTGTCATAAACGGCCAAAACGGGCGTTTAATGGTCAAATATATAACAGACGACATCAGATTTACCTGAAATCACAGGGCAACAATCTAATTAAAACCATATAATTAATGATTTTGAATTTTTTAAAATGGTAATCAAAATTATGAATATATTTTGAAAATCTAAACCTTTAGATATGTTATAGTAAGATTGAATTGAAATATGTTAATTTGTTTCAATTATTTTTCTTATAGGTTTTATTCGGTATAAATTTTGTTATTAAATTTTGTTATGAAGTTATATTTGATGATGGATGTTGAGCTTGGAAGATGACTGATGAAATTTATGTGGGTATCATTTATTGTGTGATTGATATTTTTAAAAAATAAAAAAAAACCTATAGCGGCCGCCATTTGGCGGCTGTTATAGGTGTTTCCATCGCCACCTATAGCGATCGCTGAATGGCGGCTGCTATAGGTCTGGGCTACAGTGGCCACCAATTGGCGGCTGCTAAAGCCTATTCGGGCTTGCCTACAGCGTCCGCCAAATGGCAGTCGCTGATAGCAACAGTGATGGGCCAAAAGTGGCCGCTGATTGGCGGATGCTAGATGGCTGCTATAGACGTTTGGTGGTGACTTTTGGCAGCCGCAAAAGGGCATGATTGTACTAGTGATATTTTGATCTTATTCAATAATTTTCCCAAATTTTTTATTTAGTTGGTTGAAATACCAATCTTGAATTCAATTAAAGGAATTGATTATTATATATCTTGTTTGATTTACTATTTGAGTATTCTTGCTAATGTTTTAGGGTTGACTTTTGATGATATATAGAATCGTGTCTATGAAAATACGTTTCAATAGGCCATAATAGGATGATGTTGTTGAACCACAATAGTCAAATCATTTGGTGGACTAGAATCTTGATGAGATAATGGTGTGTGGTATCCATGATTTGGTATGGGTACCTACAACCATTCTCATTCAATATCAAGTAGTGGAAACCCAAAGGGATGAATCGCATAATATAATCAAGTGTTTCTTTACTAAAAGGCACCACATTTTCAAGGCTTTAATGATCCTAAAGAGGCTGAGGATTGGTTTCAAAATATTTAGATTCTTTTTGAATTCTTCTAAATACCTGATACTATAAAGGTGACATATTCTACTAAAAGGCATATGTTTCCCCTCTTACATTTTCTATCTTTTAGTGATTTGTCTTACATAGAATTTCTTAATTATCAATAAAAAACCTCTCAATATCATTCCAAATATGGGTTGGTAGATATCTCATATGGTGTATATTGAATATTATCTTTTATAGGTCTCCTTTATTATTCCTTCTGGGGTGTTCTATGTTTTATAGGGAGAGTAGGGGCAGAGGTTGAGTGGGTTTATAAATTATTATATAGATTTGGGTGTGGAAATATTTGTGTTTTACTTTGAAATAGAGAGGTAATATTTTAGTGGTGATCTCCCTATAGTTTTCTTCAAGTTTCCCAGCATGTTTTGATACGATTTCTCTAGATTTCCACCAGCAAGGGAGATGGAGTTCTCCTTTGATATAGTATCTCATACTCAACCAATATCCATTCCTTCAAATAGTATGATTCTAACTAATTTTAAGGAGTTAAAAACTCTATTAGATGATCTTATATAGAATGTATTTATACACCCAATTATGTCACCTTGGGTGGTGCCTATTCTATTTTCAAATAAACATGATTTAAAACATTTATATGTGTTGAATATCCGAATATCAATCAACACATGATAAATACAGTGTATACATTTCCATTTATTAAGGATATGTTTGATCATTTGAAAGGGGATAAGTGGTTCTCAAATATTGGACATTCATCTGGTTATCACTTATAGATTATAAAAGAAGATTTAATTTATAAGACCACTATCATGAGTAGGTATGCCCATTCTATGTATATTTTAATGCCTTTTTTTATGACCAATGATCATATAGTGTTCATGGAATTGATAAATATAATATTTTATGAGTTCATCTACTTATTCATTGTATTTTTTTAGAAAAAATATTGGTTTCCTCCAAAACATGGGAAGATCATATTCATCATTTGAGATAATCTCTATAAATTTTGAGAAATCATTCAGATCTCACGAAGCACCCGAAATGAAATTTCAAAATTCAGGAAGAGATGTTCATGGGATAATTGATTATGTAAAGTAGTATTTCAATTGATCCTAATCAGGTAAAATATATTATGACTTGGAAAAAATAAAAAAAATGATATGAATCTCATTGGGATTAGTGAGGTATTGTGATTGGTGTGTTAAGAATTTATCAAAGTGATCTTCTCTAAGGAACACACTCACTTAGAAAGGGATGAAATTTAGGTAGTATTTGAAATGTTAGAATAATTAAGATGTTTTAAAATTTATTTTAACTTTTGAACCAATGTATACACTTCCAAATTATTGGATGTGATACATGATCATTTTTTTTGCAAGAGTGTTTGGGTACGGAAACATCCATATGCAATGTGATAACATGATAGATTGTGGTTCAAGATAGACTAGTCCATGTGAGAAGAACCATCCAAACCATGATCTTGAACTTCAATCATAATTAAATCTCTTTATATTTAGTGCAATTTAATTTTCATAGAATGTTTTACCACCTATTCCCAACAATAAATATTGAGTTATATCTTATCTTTAAATGGTTGGATTCTCTAACAAAGACGTTGGGTGGAGTACCTAGAGTCCTTTTATTTTGACATTTATTACACCCCTGGTAAGGGGTTTGTTTTCACTGGTATATTTAGTGGGATATTTTTGACTCAAACAATGATGGAATCACCAGTATAGTGGAATATGGTTTATCTCTTTTCCTAGTTGCATTTGGAAGTTTTATGGGATATAATTAAGATTGTTTTGTAAAATGTTCAATTTATCTCCTCTCTTCACATGATGATTATTTAGAAGTATCTACATGAATAATTATGTGAATGGATGAGACTCTATTTTGGTGGGGGGAATTAGGGAGTGTTTATTCTATTTAAAGGTAACCATATGTTTCTAAAACTAGCGTATTATAGATTTACCTATGCGAAAGGATATGATGTGGATTTCTATAATTCCCAATTGAAAGTGCAAACTAGTACATAAAAGATGTTTTATGATATGATGTGATGATTTTGTTGTCCATGTTTGAGATATCAAATCCTTGAAATTATTTCTCATTTTTATATTTTCCATCATCTTAAATCGAAGAACCAGATACCTTCAAGTTTTCTTTAACCACTTCCAGTGTTGACTTAGAAGGGGGATGTGATTTTTATAAATGTTTTGGTCAAATTTCGGTATACCCTATATAAAATAATGAGATATGTATAGGGATAAATATGATGTAAAAATTAAATCACTTTATACTTATTCTATATATAAATATTGTGGATGATTTGGTAATTATCTATATGAAAGATATTATCTACGTTCATGAAGTTGATTATATTATAGTCTCCGATAGGTTTCCTCATTTTACATATCATTTTTCGAGATGACTTATAATGTTAATGGGAACCTATGTATGTTTTATAATGGTATATTATCCATATATAAACATATAAAAAAGAAAAACCTATACCTATATTGAGGATATGTTGTGTGTCTGCATTCATGACTGTAGTGGAGCTTGGGATGTCTATTTGGGACTAGTAGAGTTTTTCTATAATAATAGTTATCATTACAATATAATAATGGATCATTTTGAATACATGTATGGATATCCATTGATTTGTCTATTATGTGGCTTCATTATTGGTGAATATACCTTGGTTAGATTGAGTTTCTTCTAGAGGACAATGGTAATGATTAAGTTGATTCATTAGATAAATTGTTATAGTATAGAACTTGTATAAATCTTGAATTGTTCCTCATTGAATGTGTATAGTGTTTTCAGTTGCTTAATTATTATTCATGACATTTTCACCTCATTTGTATCACCGATGTCTTGGAATAAAAATTGATGCTTATGTTGGGGTTTGTATATGCTTTGGATATTTTTGATTCATTAGGAAAAGTGTCTTACCATTTTTCATTGACATTGCTGTAGAAATTGATCTACAATGTGTTTCATGTATCACAACTTTTGATGTATCATTATTACCCTTCTCTTGTCCTGATATTTGAATATCATGATATTGAACCCGATTTATCTGTGACTGGGAATCTAGTAATGATTATTGATTCTATGATAACGGTTATTCATGGTAATATCACTCCTTTGGTCCATGTGTTATGGTAGAGTTATTATGATTTGTATGACACAAGGGAGTGTGAGGAACTGATGTGGAAGAAATGGACTCATTTTTTTAAATGGAATACTCTGGATAAGATTTCAAGGGATATTAATTAGTTATGGTGTTGAGAATATAACTTCATGTTACATTTTTTTAGGAACATCATGACCCTTGTTATACTCAGACATTTCTTGAGGATTGTCTTGGATCATGTTTTGTGAAATTTTGAAAATATAATAGATTTTTAGGTAGTTTAGATTTATATTAGAGTTAAGGAAAGCTGTGTTGTTTGGCCCTAGAAACCATGTGGCCAATGCTAATCAACTAGAGGGGGTGCACCGTTTTTAAAAACCATATAGACACCCAAATAAACTAAACACGCCTTGTACAATAAGGGTTTACATAGTTGGTTCATAGATAAAATAACCATGAGTTCAAACCATACAACCCATATAAAATTCTGGTAATGTTATACTATTAGGTCTCATAGTTAATACTAACCATATTGCCCAACTAGAAAACCATGTGTGTGGATTTTAATTCCCCCCCCAAATTAATTAAAAATACATGGACCACTAATTTTACCCCAAGATAGTCCCATTCGACCCTTATATGATTACTTTGACTTAAGAGTTTCTCAAGAAGTGATTTTGACACCTCGAACCCATTTTATTGGTGGATCGAAGCACAATCTATTTTATTCGATCATCTTCTAGTAATTTATTCTCTTAACATTTAGTTTCTTCCCATATCCACTTATTTACTTCTCAGATGGTGATAGATCATCATTTTATTAATAGATATAATATATGTTTTCATTGATCTTGATTATATGTTTTATTTATTGATATACTTCACCCACATTTTTATCCATGATCCAGTTGTAGGTGTTTAATTAATCACATGATTAAATTAATGTGGCTCTATATGACATTAACCAACAATTGAAACCGTGTATATCATGATTTACTTGAAATGTGGTTATAATTTGTTCAAATATCTCAATTTTAGATGATTTTATGATTAATTAAAAAGGGAATGGAATTGCGAAACACCTCAATTTTAATGGAATTGATTTTTTTTGTAAATTTTATAGTGAATAGTTGATTGAATTTAATGTGGTTATGATGAAAGTATTTTATGTTTATTATTGAGAAATATTTCTATAAAATTAATTATTATTTTAAAGTAAACAATTTGGTTAAAAATTATGATTAGGTTTTGAAATGAAAATCCATGTTGAAACAAAA
The DNA here is from genome assembly GCA_963277665.1 of Viscum album. Lineage (NCBI taxonomy): Eukaryota > Viridiplantae > Streptophyta > Magnoliopsida > Santalales > Viscaceae > Viscum > Viscum album. The sequence continues at coordinate 109,726,462 of OY728139.1, read as the reverse complement.
ATTAGGAAATTTAATTGTGAATGATTAAATGATTGATTTTACCAAGATTTAATTTTTTTTATTTGATGAAAATGTGAGATTGGGTATTTAATGTGTGATTTAGAGAAGAAACCTAGGACTATGAATGACTATTCAATGTTTTTAGATGACAACATTAACTAAACCATGTTTGGAATGATTGCATTTTATGGATCTTCTAATGGAGAATATATTGATATCCCTTAATAGATCATCTAATTGGTGTTTATTTGAGTGTTCACACATATCTTAGGTTTTTAGGACGATTAAGAGGTTTGAGGATGCTATTACTATTAAATAATGTAATATTGGACTTCTTAACATGGTGTCTTTTTTACTTCATTATTCATGAAAATTATTATTGAACTATCATATTTTTTACCAATATTTTCATGTAATTTTTTTTATAAAAGTTATCTCTAAGACTATTTTGATATCATTGATTTTTTTATATGAAATAATGTTTTTTTGAAAATATGTAAATTTCATTTCATGTCTTATTTTATTTTAATTGAAATCCTTCCTAATTTATTGTTATTGAATCTCTTATGGAATTATTAGTACTATCTAACATGCCTTGTTTACCAACACCCTACCATTTACATTGGGAATTTGTAGATTATCTAATTTTACGCCCATGAAATCGGAAAGTGCCACTTGGAGGTTATGGGAGTATTTGATTCTTGTGGCCTGGATTGATGGAGGTGACTAGTAGATATGTGATCCGCCTATTACATGGGTTTCTTTAGAATTTACATGATAGATGTTGTGTCTTTGATGATGTTTTATTTTGGTATTGTTTTACCTATTTAATTCTAGTACTTTCTCCTCATGGATTAATGGAAAATGGAATTGTATCATTTATATTCTATGTTTTTGTAGAAAAATAATTTTTTTTGTCCTTATAAGATACCGGGTGAATGTTTCCAACCCTAGGGGATAGTAAATACACTTCAGGTTAGGTCAAGATTTGCTCAGGTATAAATGTTCTAGGGTATCTAGTATATTTTGTTAAAAAATAATGATAGAGAATATGTATTAGAATTTTTAAAAAGAAGATGATTTTGTTCTCAAACAAAAGAATAGTAAAAAATTGTTTTAAAAAAAATGTTTATCAGGAAATTTTCATTTAAATGGATATATTGTTATTGTGGTGGGAATATTAAAAATCCCAATGGGTTGTGGTAATTTTATTTCTAATTAATAAAAAATATAACTATCAATATATATTTGGAGGTGTATTAATAATATAATGAATGAATTTGTTGATTGGAGAGATAAAGTGTAGAAGAATCTATTTTCTATTTTACATACTGTTGGAGATCATTAATTCATATTTTATTAATGTATCTATTATTGAGATGAAAATGTGAGAGTAATTCATATATCTCAAATCTAATTTTTGAAATTCTGATCTTAATGAAACTAAAAGGAAAGTGTTATTAGATACTGAGAGAATTATCCGTAAGATGTGGCTGGTGTATTTGAGAATTATGGAATTGAATTAGTACTATTATGATACCGAAAATGAATTTTTCAGAATCCATCATAACCTGATATATTGTTTTAATCATGGAAGCACTATTTCTTGGAGTTAAACGTTATATGTATGATTAATTCATCTAAAATTTATTATCCTAATTTTACAATATTTTTCAAAATATATATTTGATGAGGTAGTGTAAATTTCATTGGGAAGTTCGTGATATAGAAATATAAGAACGACTTAAATATTATTTGTAGATTAAAATTGTTTTATTCCCATTTTTGAAGAACAAAATGTAAAAATTATGGGCTAGGGTTGAATATCAATGATATTTTATGCTGATGAATTAATAAAGATCTTATGTTAAATATGATCCAATGTAAAGGAGATCATGGTAATCTATTAGGATGGTTTCTGAGGTGAGGAGAATTACATTGAGATAAATGAGATTCCATGAGTTTTTAAAAAATATTTTTTAAAAAAAACATTATGTATTCCTAAAAACAAGTCATCTATAAGAATCCTATTAAATAATCCGAAAATCATTGAATATATTTGAAATTTTGAATATTTAATAAAATTATTTAATAGAATACTAAAAATAAATTAATTAAATAAAAATACAGTAATACATACAAGATTATGGAGGCATGTGAATGATGTGTTTGGAGACTCAATGATAAACGAATCAAATTGAACAAAAATACCTGTATATGTTAGATATCTAGAATAATAAAAAATATAAATTCTGTATGAATATTAAATTGGTAGAAAATTTAAGAAATATATAAATAATTATATCTAATGTGTATGATACTTGAACTGATAGAAGTGATATTTGAGATATTTTCGTTCTCATATCTGGTTTTAGAGTATGGTAAAAAGAACGATTTCTAAATTTCTAATTCATATGATGATACACTATTTATAAATTTACAGAAACCATTGGAAGATGATCAAGTTGTGAATATTTCCATGGATAGTGATGAGGGTTTCCACTACATGAAATGAATAATCAAACTATGAAGAAGTTTAAAAAATACCAGTAAATCTTGTTTTGTGAATTATCTGGTAGTCAACCAGTAAATAGATGATAACATCATGATTCATGCTAAGAAGATAATATTAGGATATTATCATTCAATGATAATACCACTTCATGTTATCATACAAAAATAGAGTTTTAATAATTATTTATTTTTAGATAAATTATTTTCATGAGGATTTAGTAACTCATTATATAAATATAAAGACAAATATGAAGATATTGACTTTGAAATTTATTAATAAAAGATCAAGAGTTTTGGAGAAGATCACAATACTATAGTTTTAGGGGAATATTTCTGTTTTAATTTTTAATTAATCCTCATGTGATTATGAGAATATGAAAATTGAAAGATAAAATACTGATGGTGATGTAAATATGATACTAAATTCAAAATTAGAATTTAGATTATAAATGTGGGAGAACCATGAGTATCAATTTGTTAGATTTTTTTGTTAATCTCAAGAGTAGATAATATGAATCAATAGTGATCGGATAATAATATTCCCAATAAAATATCAATATCATTGAAGATGGCTGATAACAGTGAAGAAAAGTATTGATAAGAATTATTTCATTGTTATTGATCTATCGATGAAAGTGAATAAGTGATAAGTCGAATCAAAATCTGGCCATATGATATCCCTATATTATATGGAAAACAAGTGAGTAAAATTTCTACATTCATAAAACACTATAAATCATTCAATGTAGTCGAATAACTTTAAGGGAAATTTTGAGTCGAGATGTAGAGACTAACATTCAATCTTATATAAATTATTTTCAAAACGATATTAAAGACACTCATTGAGGAAAATATATTGGATTATTTTATGTAGTGAAATCCAGGAGAAAAATAGTGATATTTTCCATGGCTTAGTTCATAAGACTTATGTTACACCCCAATATTTATAAAAAAACACCATATTAAATAACATATTATACACACAACATTGAGTTCAAATGAACTGTGATATAATATAAAGATATTATTACTAAATGTGGTCGATTTGACAAAGCTATTAAAATTTGTAGGATTGAATAATATTATTTTTACTATGTAATGTTCATAAAAATCTAATAAATATTTATTGATAAATTCGTAATATGCGTTAAAATTTTAAAATAGTTATTTTATTCAATAAAAAATATTTCCTTCAAAAATGTTTTTATGTACTTTTTTGAAAAAAAAATTAATTATTTTTTTGGAACATTTAGAATTATTATTTTATAAAATTAAAATAATTTTCAGAATAAAAATATTTATATTATGTTAGGGTCAAATTTTTGGATTTTTATGAAAATGATAATTTTTCAATGGATAGTGAAACATACTAATTTTTAAAAACTTATCATTTCTTTTTATCAAATTATATAATTTAAAAGTACCATTATTTTTTAATTTTATTTCAAATTGAAATAATTTTTTAGTTATATTTTATCTAATTTAGTATATTTAAATTACCTTTACATTGTAGTTTGGTATAGGCTTATTTTAATGCATTAAAACATGTTTTTAACTGTTTTTAAGTGCATAATGTTTCTCATTTTTGACAAATTAAAATGCCTCCTAAGGTGGAATTATTTAAACTAAATGTATAGATTATATATCTATTTATATTAATTTAAATTAATTTAATTATGATTACTTATCAAATATTCATTATAAGATAATCGTAATCCTGAAAAAAAGAACTTCTTGAAAAACATTTTTTTTCAACGCCTCTATGGGTTTAAATTAAAATAAAATTATAAAAAAAATTTGGATTTAATTTTATGAAAAGTATTCCACATTTTTGAACAGTATAATTAATATAATATGATAATTTGAACCTAATTTTTGGTCTTAATGGATATTAAAAACTGGAAAAATTGGTTACCATGATTAATGCTAAAACCAGTATATCATGGGGTAAAATAAAAAATGTCAATTGAATAACATTCTTAAAATGATTCTATTTGAGTTTTTTGCATTTTAACTTCATTATATCTCCAACATTATTTTTTTTAATTTTGGAGGAACATGGTTACAGAGTGACTACCATTATTAAATAGTTTTGTGTATTTATAAAATTTACACTCCACCACCCTTATAAAAGGGAACCCTCAATCATCTCTTTTAAAAACTTCCATAACCCATTTTTTCATCCAATAAATTCAAAAATACCATAATTAATTCCATTAAAATGTATTAGAATCAATTTTTGATTATAAATCCAATATAAGAAGCCTTTAGGTATAATCTTAAAGATGTGGTCGGATGAAGATGTATGGTTCGTAATAGCACATCTTTCTTTTATTTATTCTTCCACCATCATAAATTCTTACTCAATCATGATGATATAATAACATATGTTTATACCATATAATAATATGTTTTATATTTAATATGAGAAAATAAATACATATTCTCTTCCAAAAACTGGGGAACTGAACCATCATTCGTGTGTATGGCAGACTACCACCTCACAAATTGATGTAACTTATTTTCCATCATCATATCTGAAGATGTCATATGTGATGGATTTTGATTTTATATATTATATTGATGAAATATTAATAATTATTGAAAATTAAAATATAATATACCTTATTACCTTACCATCCATTGAAAAATTATAACATCGTTCGTGTTTGTGTGGTAGACTACCACTTCACGAAGCGATATGATTCATTTTTTATTACCGAATCACATGGATGGTATATTTAGGTTCATTTAATGAAATAATATGATATTTAAATATTGTTATAATTCTATAAATAAATAATAACACACACCTTCTTTCTATCATGATCGTCGAAAAATGGAAATGTTACCCATGCGTACATATGCCCTATCATCTTTATGATTGGAACATAATTAAGTTTTTATGAATATAATTCAGGGTTGGTTCTAAAGTGTAATTTCTATAAAAAAAATTAAATAATTTCAGTATATATTTTATAAATTATTCAGTAATGTCCCATTTTCCACCGTCAACACACCGATGTCATTTTGAAATTTTGAATCGAGTGTCCTTAAAACACCCGATGGTGAAAAAATTAATTAAGTAATTAAAAAAATCATTTAAATAAGTGAAGTTAATGGTTTAAGTGTTATATGGTGAACATGGAAAATTTTATTAACAAAAAACTATTTTATATAATTTTATTATGCAAGATTAGAAATAAACATGACAAAGTTTAGACTCTATGTAAGGGTTACTTTTAGAAAACTTCATTCTTTGAGACATATGTTCTTTTATGAACCTAATTTCTTTTATACAGTCTAAATACTTCCACTTTTCATATTATATCATGAAAACTTCATATATAATGTTTTTTAATTTTAAAATTTACTTATATTATTCGTGAGTATTATGATCTATAAGGTACTGATGTGGTAAGGGGTTGAGATTTAATACCATTTTAATCTGGGTTGATTACAATTGAATTAACAATAAAGAAAATTATTTAATCATTAAATAATAAACCCCTTTAATTTTACCCTATGGTTATTCATGAACATTTTATGTAATAGTACTATTTTCCTCAATTTTTTTACATAAATTGATTGAGTAAAATGTTTGAAGGAAAATTGAACTTATTTTACGCTTCGATCGTATACAATGTATCTTTTGTTTCCATGTTTTCTTTAAAATATTTTTAGAAATATTTTCAATTTTGATATGATTTTTAAATTAAATTTTCACATATTTATTGTTTAAAAACTCGTTTAAATGGAATATTATTTTCTTCTTCCAAATGAGTAACTTTTTTAACATTTTTACAATGATGTGAGAGGAATATTTCTTTTAACATATACCACATATACAGAATTACCCAATATCATGGAAACTATAGTCTTTGATGATTCCATTTTATGTTTCCATATATATTTTATAATAAAAATTTTTTGATCATAATTTGGAAAAAAATTAAATTTTTGATGAATTTATATTATTGATAAAAATATTACTCTTAAAGTTTTAAAGATATATTCAAAAATCACAATATAATTTTATATTATTGATTGTTATAAATTATGTATATATTTCCCTCACATATACCACTATCATTTTCTCAATTAAAATAATGGGGTAATACATTCCTTATTTTAATTTATCAAATATCTCCATTATTTATTTTCTTTTGATAGTGAATTGAGACTACATTATACAACTAAATTTTTTCCATGGGTATTTATTATGTTTATTCCTTTTGATTGATTTCATTTTTTTGGAACACATAATCATGAACATGCTTTTATGGGAATTATAGATAAAAATACAATAAAGTGGGTAATGTTTTTAGTCTCATGCCACGTTATTTATGGAATTAGGGAGTAAACCAAATCCATTTTTTGGACTTTTTTTGCCATGTGATATATCTTGGTAGTTATCCTTGAATCTATTATATGTCTTGTTATATGATATTGACACATTTTATATGATTCCATGATATTATAACACCATGTTTTATATTTTATGATTCAATTTGATTACTGATGATAATTATCTTTCGCGATATCATGTTATACCTTTGACACATAAATTATGTTTCATTATGATGTTTATTTATATACTTGTCTTTTTAGAACACCATTTTTATGTATTCCACAGGTTATACTATTCTATTTTAGGATCATTAAATCATTGGGAATATCAACATGGAGAAACAATAATGATTTTTTATTTTACCCACAATTTTTTATTGTGAACCTAGTCTTCAAAATACAACAACACTCACGATCTTTGGGTTAAAATTATTTAATGTCCATTGTAAAAAACGTATAATAATATATATAAAATGATTGGGATATTATAGTTGGAATCAAATAATGTCCTAATTATTTTTTGGGATTAAGAATATAAGAATATAGTAAGAACCCAATGTATAAGTATAAGGATAATTCTATGTATGGGAAAATATCAAAGAGTTTTGTTGAAGTATAGATTATGTGGGTTTCAAAATAATAAATTCATCTATGGATACTACAATTGGATGTGGCTCTATTACAGTTGTACATATGGGCTATAACCCAAAAAATAGATCCTTGAGCACGACATGATCATCTCCAAATGCATGAAAATGGGGCTTACTACACCCCTATTTTGAAACACCCAAGGGATATTTTTAGGAAGTATACAAACTATTTTTGAACCATTATAAAAGACATGAAAAAAATTTTATGTTAGAAAAATAAATTATACATTTACCATGGATAACCTTGATCTAAACTAATAGACTCATAATTCCGTATATACATATCATTTATATGTTATTCCTCAAATGCTTCTAATTTTCTCTTTGGTATATTTAGTATTTAATGCATTCTCATATTTCTTTTATTATTTTAATTAATAGAGATAAATAGGAGAAAGAATGCGAAAAACCTATGTGATGGGAAACATAATGATTTTCATAAATAGATTCCTAAAAAAATTAGAATGGTAGTTAGACATATTTCTATAGTGTCAAATGAACTATCTCTAATCATTATTAATAAGTAGAAAATCATTTAATTTATAAACACATCAATTAAGATAATTATGGATTCTCAGGACATTTAAAGTGTTAATGATGATAAAGAAAACAATATTCAATTTCATTTACATCAAAAATGTCTGAAGAGGAACCCATGAATATTTATTTAAAGGAACAAAAAGATTCATTATGTGTGGTAATGGAGGGCACAATGTATCTTATTGTCAAGGAAAATGAAAATTACAGATAACAAGTTGTGGGGAAATAATGTTTAATCTAATCCATCACTAATTGTAAAATGTCATAGATGTGGGGAACTTGGTCATTATTCAAGTCAACCCCCTTACCCAAGTATTAATTACAAATGGTCTATGGTATAAATATCATTTAAATATTCTGATTAAAGTTTTTATGTTTTGAAACTTGGGAATTAAATTATTAAACTATTCTTATCAGTGGTATACTTGACTATAGGAATTGTTAAACTTCTATGGAATGTTCTATAATAGTTTTCCATTAATGAGTTTCATGAGTATTTTTATGGTAAAAAATGTTCAAAAAGGTTATTTAATGATAAGGTGATATTTTTTGAAAAAAATAATTCTATATAAGACTCTAGATAATATAAAAACAATATGATGATTAATTTAATTTTTTGGGTGTTCATCATATTTTTGGAAATTTTCTTAAGAATTATAAATATATGGTTTTATAAGAACGAAAAATTGTATACTCGGTGAAAACCCATCACAAATGGCGTGGTCATGGGGATTAAACCCCCAACAAAAATAAGATAAGGGTCTAGCACCTATAATAAGACTACATGTAGTATTGATTAGTAAAAAATTGGTTTTACTTAAATTATTTGATGGATAAATATTATGTTTCTTTTGGAAAACTCATTATATGATCTTGTGTTTTTTAAATTTTAATAATTTTGAGGGTATTGATGATATTTTTGGGAAATGTTTATTGGGATGATGTGCATATAAAACCTTCATATTTAGTGTAAACGATTATTTGGGAATATTTATATTATGTCTTTGTATATGTAAATTGAAAGGTAGGATATAACCTTTGAGGTTAAAGACTTATTTATTGTTGAGTTTATTGAGGTAGTTTGGGATATATTGATATATATTAAGGAATTATCACTGTTAAACCATTAGATTTATTGTTTAATTTCTGATATTAATATAATCATACTCATTTTGGGTATTATCTTACTTTGTTCTAACTATTTTGGGGGTTTAAAAAAGATAGTAGGAATAGCTTGTTACACATGTATGGATCTTATGATCCATTAATTTTAATTTTTTTGCTTTTAAAATTTAAAAATTAATATTTTATATTCATTCAATATAGTAATAGGTGAAGTGGACATTGATCAAAACACAAAGAAAAGATAAAATTATGGTAATTAAATTAAAAGATATCAAGAACATATATTTTATGGTGTTATCTATATTTATAGTAAAAGAATTACTCTACTATAGTAAAAAGATATTAGAAATCTATTATTATATTATCATCATATCATATCAATTAATTGTCTATTAACACATCATAGATGTATGGTTTTGTGTTTTTTAACTTTATCTTTGTCATTCACTTTATTTTGATCAGTGATCCCTATCACCCTACTTAATTATTTATCCTTTTTTTCCATGGACATATTTTCAATTACCCCCAATATTATACTTTATATAAACATAGTTTCTTGATTATCTTCGTATTCCTCTTTCCCACTTTTTAAAATAATATTTTATTAACCCATTATACATTGTGGATTTGTACACAAAAGAATTTTCAAATTTCAAACCCTTGATTACAAATCAAAATGTCAAACTACAAGGACATAATTTATTTAATAGGGTATAATGAAACACCATAATAATTTTAAAATAAAACTATTTTTAATTTCATATTCAAGATGCAACATTGAGATTAAATGAGATGTGATATAATATTAAAATATTATTATGTAAATTTCAAATATTTAACATATACTTTAATATTGGATGGTATTAATACTATTTCCTATTTTAATAAATATACATAAAATTACTATATAAATTTATTGATTAATTCTTACTAATAACTAATCATTTAATAAATATATTTAATTCTACAAAATATATATTTCTTTAAAAGTGATTATTATTGAATTTTGTGAGAAAATATTATAATTAATTTTTGGACCATTTGAAGATGCTAAATTATAAAATTAACATCATTTTTTAAATCTACATATTTATATTAACATAGAGTAAAATTTTGGGTTTTTCGGAAAATATTAATTTTTCAGTGAATAGTGAAAAGTAACAATTTTTATAACATTGTCATTTCTCTTTTTTAAATCTATTTTAAAAGTATCATTATTCATTTAATTTGATTTATAACTAAAATAATTATTATTTGGTAATATTTAATTAAATTAATTACATTATAATCATCTTTATAATGTATTTTTGTTTAAAATTAATTTTATTCTTTAAAACACATTTGTTTTTAATATTCGTATAGAATGAAGAGTGTTTATCCTTATAAATTAATTTAAAAACCATAATTGGAATTGATATAAATAAAATTTATATATTATATATCTATAAATATTAACATAAATTTCTTTAATTAAGATTACTTCTCATATATTCATTATAATATCATTTTATTCCGTAAAATTGCATTTCTTGAAAATCTATTTTTCGACACCTCTGTGGGTTTAATTATTAATTGAATTATAAATATTTAGTGGATTGTATTTGATAAAATATATTTCATATTTATAATCTGAAAAATTAATATTATATAATAATTTTTATATAATTTTTATCCATAATTCATTGTAAAAACAGAAAATATTTGTTAAACGATTAATGTAAGAACTGGTTTACAAGAGTGTTAATCAAAAAATATAAATGGAATAAAATGTTTAATTTTATATGTATTTTAGAGATGTTTAGTGGAATGAACTATTATTAAATTAATTAGTTTTAAATTTTTGAGTAACTTCCGTAAAAAGTGACTTCCAATTATTGAATATTTTTGTTATTTACAAGAATGTAACTTATCCTCCCTTGTAAAATGGAATACCATGTACACTAATTTCTACACTTAAACAACCCATTATTTTATAAAATAACCATAAAAATAAATTCCTTACATTCCTTCACATTTTCTAGGGTCCTTGGTCTGTTCATAAAGAAAATTTCAGAAGATATTAAGAATAATCCTAAATAGGTGTGTTAAAAAGATATATTGTACTTCACTGAGAATATTTCTATTATTTCTTATTCCACCACAATAAATTATTGATAAATAATTATGATAATATAAAATCAGTATACATAATATAATAATATTTTATTATGTTAACTTAATAACATAAATCCATCTTCACTTCCATCAAATGGTAAATGAAATCACTATTCATGTGTATGACAGACTATTACCTTGAGAACCAATGAAACTCATTTTATATCATCACCTATCATAGTTATTCATGATGATGGTTTAAATTTTATTATATTATATTATTTAAATACTAATTATTCTTCAAACTTATCATATCATATACCTTAATACATTACCATCCTTTGAAAAATGACAGTGTCGTTCATGTGTATGGCAGACTTCCGCCTCACAAAGTGATGTGATTTGTTTTATATTTTAAAATAATATGGATAGTATATGTAAGTGTATTTCAATTAATAATATTATATTTATATTTATTTTAGTTTATAAAAACACTTACCTTCTTTTCATCATGATTGATGAAAATTGAAACGTTACTCATGCGTACATACGGTCTACAGTCCCCAAGAGTATAATGTTTTTAATTTTTCATAACCATATTTCTTGATTTTTCCTAAAACATTAATTTAATCATAAAAATTATAATAATTTAATAATTATTATTTTGGATATTATTTAATAATTAAGCCTTTGAACATGTTCAACAGACCGATGCCATTTTAAATTTGGAAATGTAGGCCATGAAAACACCCATCATGTATATAATAAATTAAGTAATTTAATCCATTATTAAAATAAATAAAGGAAATGGTAACAGTTTAAGGGATAAATACATTAAATTTTTCATTATAAAAATAATAAATTATATAAGTTTATCATATATGAGATACAATACATACATGATAGAGTCTAGACTTGAGGTAAGGGTATCTGTCTCCAAAATTTTTTCTTTGAGACACATGTCATTTTTTAATCCAAATTTCTATTACCTGTTGTATATACTACCCATTTATATATTATATCATGAATAATTCATACATAATTCTATTTTATGTTACAATTCCTTTACACTATTCATGGGGGGTTATCATTTAAACCTTACAATTGTTGTAATGGTTTATGCTTCAATCTCAATTTAATCATAGTTGATTATGATTGAATTTACATTGAAGGAAAATATTTACTAATTATCTAATAAAACCCTTTATTTTTATTATAATATATTCATTCATTGAAATTTCAGTTAATATTACCATTTTCATCTCTTTTTAAATTAAAATTATTTAGTAAATATTTTTAATAAAAATATTTTTTATTTCACTCTTCGGATGAAAATACATTCTCTTCCTGGTTAATGTTTTCTCATAAAAGATTCAAAAAATTTAAAATTATTATATTATTTATTGAATTAATTTTTACCAATTTTAATTATTATAAAAAAATTTAAAATGGGTCTTCATATCATTTTTCGAATGAGGCACTTTTTTAACTTTTTTATAGTTGTGAGAAATGAATAATTATATTAACTTATATAACATATATAGATTTCCTAGAATCATTACCAATATATTATTTAAACATTATTTTATAACATTATAAAGTTATTTTTAATGAAAATAGTTTCTCTAATATTTTGGAAACTTCTTTATATTTCAAAGAAGTGATTTAAAATTTAAAAGTGTAAAAAAAAATCATGTAGTTTTTTAAAGAAGCTTTCATCAATAATGAAGTCCATTTATTTTATGGGTTTCATATAAATTGTGAATATATATGTATATCACATATAAAAAGAGATTATTATCCCATACTGTTATGTGTAATACATTCCTTATTTTCCTCTCAAAAATTCTTTTATTATGAAATTTATTTTGATTTTGATATGAGGCAAGACTATGAAACCCATTTCTTTCTATAGGTAATTATTAGGTTTATGCCTTATTATTTTTATGTAACACAAAATAACGAACATGTTATGATGGGTGTACCCAGATTTCACTCCAATTAATTGGGTAATATTTTATGTCTCTTGAGGGGTCATGTATTGAATTAGGGAGTAAACCTAATCTATATGGGACTTTTTCCACCGTGGGGTATTGTCTAGAAAATAATCCCTGAATCATGTTTATGTCAAGATATATGTTTCTCCATCATTTCAATTATATTTTGATCTAATTATATTGTGTTATATATTTTCTTAATCCATGTGATTACTCATGAGACTTATATTTTAGTATATCATGTTATACCTTTGACTCACATGTTATAGTTCCATGTCATGTTTATTCCCTTGCTTGGTTTTTTAGCTCACCCTCTATTTATATGTATTCACTAAGTTACCTCATGATGGTTTTGAAGCTTTACTGAATTTATGAGCTCTTTATAGGTATATAAATAAAGGTTTTTAATTTTAGACTCATGGTATTTTATTATTAACCTAGTCTTCCAAAGACACTAGGACTCATGATCATTTGGTTGTAATTAATAAATGATGGTGTTAAAAATAATGTAATAATATGTTTAAAATGTTTGGGTATCAATAACCCATTATACAATGTTAGGATCTAGTATAAAGAACCTATCATGAGATATTAAAAACTTCTTGATAAGATATATTATTGTATTAAATTTTGAAAAATAGTCAATATCTGAATCTTGAACTTTAATTGAACTTAGTAAGGAATAGGCACCCATATTAATAATGTTCCTTGTAAAAATTATTGATGTATCTTTTAGTTATTTTCATTGGTCTCATTCTTTTAAGGTTAATAATTTAAATAAATAGTGGATGGAGACTTTTACCAATTAGAGAGTCTAATTTCTATGAAGAAAGAAATTATAAAAAGGGGTATCACTGATTCATTACCACCTTCGAGGTGATACATCATCACATAACTAGAAGAATTAAATAATATCATATATAACCCATGTTTCCATTTATTAGATCCATTTTATTAAAAGTTAATTTTTGTAAAAATATTTATGAAAGTCTTATTTGTATAATATAAAAAATCAACTCTGATGAAAAATATAGTTCTCATCATTGTTTTTACAAACATAGAGGTTTTAACAAAAACTATGAATAGATGATTGAATAAATAAGTATAAAATATTAAGTGGTTATTAAAAAAATGTTTACATCAACAAATTATAGTATAAAAATGTTAGTTCACCTGATAAATAAAATAAGAATCGTTATATTAAAGAGTTACGTTCAGATAGTGAAGTTGAATGGTCATCTCAAATTGTTAAAAACCTCTACTATTATTTTAATTATTAAATATAGGATTTTTGTAATGGATTTTTAAGTTATATATTTAAATTTAACCATTAAATAGATAATGGTAACACATATTTGGTAGAATATGTAAAATCTATTCAAAAAAATAAGTAAAATAGTTGCAAATAAGAATGTTTTCGATGAAAGAAGTGATGGGAAAGCATCAATAAATAATATGTAATAAAAATTTATAAATTGGTGTTGATGTAGTGCAATTTATAATTAATGAGAAATATAGTTTTATAAAAATATTATAAGAAAATATTCATTCATTATAAGAAACTTATAAAGGTATTATTATGGTTCAAGATTCTTAATTATATATGAAAGAAAAAATAATTAAGGATCTTGATAATTTTTTAAAATAAGTTAGCAAGATATATGAGGATTAAATTCATAATATTAAAATTTAATTTGAGTAATTATTTAAATTAATTTAGGATTAAGATATTTTCTTTCATATAAACTATTATGAATTAGATTTTTAGTTGAGAAATCTAGAATCACCATAGGTAGAGTCTTCCTAAAAATAAATATAAGCGTGTTGTTTACATTAGTTTTTTGAAAAATTGAATTTCATTAAAAAAGACTCCTATTAATTGAAAAAGGGGATTTATAAAATATAAATATGAACATAATTATAACTCAACATAAGTGGTAAACCATATTCCAGGAAAAAAATTGTTTTTACTAATGACATTTCACTTTATAGTAAATGTTACAACATAATATATTGTTAGAAATAATTATATAAAGGTTTTGAGAAGCGAAAAACATATTCATGGGTGGAATTTAGTAAGATAAATAAAATTTACAACCAATTAATATTCCAATGGAATGGTGTTTCCACCTTATACGAGCTATCCAAATCGAAACAAAATGCAAGAGAACAAGATTTATTGTCTATTGTTAGTGCTATTAGTGATTTGGACAAAGGTTTATTGATTGTTTGAAAGATATATCAATTTAATAATATTATAGAAGTGATTTAATAATTGGGTTGCTTTTATAGTCAAGATAGATCATATTTATATGAGAAAACATACATAGAAATGGATAAATCGATTCAACAGAAAAATATTGGATATTTTTAAGATAATTATATCATAAATGTTCATTATGATGATTTATTACTAGATAAATTAACCAATAATTATTCAATTAATTAATGATAAATAATAACAGAAAATGTGAATAAATAAGTGATACAATACATTAAGTCAACCTTGGTGTATGGAAATTGATAATTTTGAATAAAACAAACCCAATACAAAGTCTATGAAGGATGATACATCGAAGATATATGTTAATTTTATGGGTGAAAATTCAACATAATTTACCATTTAATATTATCAATGAATATTAGAACTGAAAGAATAAATATGAATAAATTAAATTAATCAATCCCATAAAAAATTATTATATTGGTTTGGAGGAGACAAACCATAAAATGTTTTAGAGTAATTTCCAAATAAGGGTAAATTAAATGTGGATTAAGAACAATTTTGAAGGTGAAAAGTAACTAGAAAAATATATTATTATTTATTGAATGGATATAAGGAGAAATTAAAGTAATTATAAACAATATAGGATAACCATTGAAGATATATGGAATAAAATGCTAGTTTGGACATGTTATAATTGAGTTCATGACTATTTGTCTCGCACATTTGTAATTAGCCTAGAAAATGAATTAGTCACAAAGGAATGAATGGGATTTTAAATATAAAGTGAGAAGGAACATTCCATCTAAAAATAAATCTGAAAATAAATATAATACCATGTTATTTAGAGATTCTAAAGTAAAAAAAGACAAAGTATCATCAAGCATGAAGATATCTCCCCAGATTTTAGCTAAAAAGAAATTGTTAGTTTTTTTAGAAGATAATACCAAAACTATTGCTCTTATAAATGAGTTGATGGGAAACTATTTTTATTCCCTACAACCTATTCGTTCGTGTTTCAAAATCTGGAATTGAAGATGATTGTTGTGGGGGCGATCTAAATTCTATTATAATTATACCTCAATGTATTTCATTAATTATATCGTACTAAATTACGCCATGAAACATTTAAAAATCTATTAGGAGGATAATCATAGATTTCACATAGAAAAATACCATATAATTTAATATTATTATATTACATCCCTTGAAGGTGATATGCATGGATAAGCATCCAAAACATCATTATTACATGAGAATTTAGAAAATATAAAAAAAAGTTTAAGATGAGGTATAAAAATAACCTTTATTTTTTTGATTATTTTACATGAAATTTCATTATTATGGGGAAGTAATGATATACTGTAAAGTATATTGGAGTTTGTGATACATTCTTTCACATGGATATTTTGAATTCTTTCGAAATATGAGTGTAGGATAAATATTAGTTAATTATATATATGAATATCCCTTGGAAAATTAAACTTAGTTAGTACCATATGTTTTGTAGTTTAATTGATATATTTAGTATACATGATAATCTCACATGTTGTTTACACTAATCTAGATTACCTAAACATAGATTTTATTAATTGGCAGCACATTTCATGGGGAAATTTGAGTATCATATTTTACTAAATAAAAGAATATGATATTTTAGTAAAGCATGGGATGAAGGTGTTTTTAGCCATTATAGATAGAGAATGATATTTATTATCTATAATGGGTAGAGAAAAAATTACTTATGAAGGCATAATGATACATAGTTTATAAAATAAATTTAAGGGTTTGGACAGAAAATCAAAAGGAGATATGAAGATCCTAATGGATTAAGATGATTGTATTTACTTTAAATATAGAAAGATAACAATCATTATTCATTTAATGATATATGAGGATGAAAATAAATAAATAAATATATTACAAATATAATGGTTTTAAGAAGTTTTCTACCATTATACATGTTTTTGGAGATAATTAATTCAAATTATGGTAGTAATGATTAATTTTATATGGGAATGTGTGAAAGATCCACAAATCAGATATCTATTGATTGAAGGTCTGATCTTAATCAGAATCAAAGACAAGTGTAATTAAA
Source organism: Viscum album (assembly GCA_963277665.1). Classification (NCBI taxonomy): domain Eukaryota; kingdom Viridiplantae; phylum Streptophyta; class Magnoliopsida; order Santalales; family Viscaceae; genus Viscum; species Viscum album. The sequence continues at coordinate 109,708,870 of OY728139.1, read as the reverse complement.
TTTTTAGATAACTATTTTAAAAAAGTATTCATGAGTTTGAGAATTATAACATTGAATTGATACATTTAAGCAGTTTATTGAAATTTTTTTGAACATACCAAGTCCTTGGATATTGGATTAATTAATAAAACAATATTTTCGTAAAGAAAACATTACTTTGAGGATGAATTTTTCCAAATTTTATTCTCAAGAAGTAAAACTTTTGTGCTGAATATTTAATTAATGAGGTAGTATAAATTATATCTAAATGATTGTGATTTTGTAAGACAAGCGCATCTGGAAGAAATTTTCTAGATTCACATTATCATGAATCCAATAGTTGAAGAACAAATATTGTAATCACTATATGGATCATAAAAGATATAATATTTTATACTATCAATTTTCTTGAAATCAAAAGATAAATATGACAATAAAATTTATAAATCATTTTAATATGTTTAGAATGTTTTTAGGGAGATCATAATATAATTGAGTTGATGGATGTTCCATGAGTTTTCATGAAATATTTTTGAGCCAAAACTTAATGAAGATCATAATATAATTTTTAAGCAGAATTCTATTAAATAAATTGAAATGACATCAAAATATAATATATTTAGTATGTGTAAGAATATTTTTTAATAAAATATTTAATGTTGTTAAAAAAATATATTTTTCTACTACAAAATGTATTACTGAGAATGTGTAAAACATTTTCTAAGATTCTATCAAAATATATATAAGATAAACCCATTACATATATACATAATATGTTAAATTGAAAAAATAATATACTTGTTATAGAAATATAGAAATAGGGATATTTATATGCAACTCATAAGGAATTCAATATAATGTATGAGATACTTATATCATAGAAGTGATATAATATAAATTTTATTTCTTATATAAGGTTTTATAGTTTGAGAAATATGAAATATTTCTTGATATTTATTCTAGACGATCTTATATTATTCTTAAAGTCATAAAATTAGGGGAATAAGATAAATCAATGCTTCAAACTATTGATAATGATGAATGATTTACTAATATGAATTGAAGAATCATGTTTTGATGTATTTGATGACGAAATTATTCTAAAATGTGGTTTTTGGAATTAATTTCCAACCTTTATATGAGTATAAAATCATTCTACCATGAGTGGTGATGATTGAATCATATGAGATCTTAATGTATTTATAATACTACTGCATGATATTATTAAAATGAAGATAAAAAATACTTGTTGATTGGGTGGATGATATCATGAGGATTACAAGAATCATGAAGGAAATCGAATTTCAAATATAATGATATGGTCTTTCATATTTAATAATAGAATGTTGGGGGTTATATAAAATTTCATAATACTATAATATAATTGGAACTTCCATATTTATATATATTTTTAATTGTTTCATTATTATGAGAATATAAAAATAGAAGCATAATTGATTGAGTATGTTTAGAATCTAATAAATGATTTTATGAGTGATCTCAGAGTATTAAAGTGGTGGAATCAGGATATAATCAAAAGATAAGATCATATGTGTTCAGGTAAAATAAAGAAAAAGATTCTTATAAATGAATCATATTATAAAATATTTTTATAAATAGAGAAAATTTAATGCGAAAAATGTTGAAACTACTTATTCTATGTCAATTTAAATTATAATGTGGGAAGCAAGAACATGGTCCTCCCTTAGAATATATATATGTGGAATAAAGATAATAAGTGATAATAATGATGAATTTCATGTAGTAATACTTATGATTTAATGGAAATCAAATCTATTAAATATAGAAATTTTGTAGGGATATAGAGATCAATATTCCTTGAATTTTAATAGATTGTATTATGAAATCCAATGACTCTTACTATGAAATATGTTTGGATAATTTGGTATAGTAAAAACCCAGAGCGGATTGGTTATCTTGTTCAAGAGTGGGTGGGGAGGGATCATTGTACACTAATGGTAGAGAGTATAAATACCAAATTGGGTAGTGAAAAATGGTGGGATACGATATAATGTACTAATTGAGATATATTAATGAAATCTATGGAGTTATACAATTGTGTTCACTTGCACAATAATGTTAGTATTACATTCATAGAATCTACCCAAGAATATTAATAAAGATTCACCCACAATGGGATTAATAATTATTGAAATCATTTTGTTTGTTGTAGTTATTTTCCAGTTATATTAGTATAAGGGTTAGAATTTAAACAAAGGGTGCATCAAGACTTTAACCAGTATTAAAGGTTAATTTCTATGAAGAATAAATTATAAAAATTTGAATCAATATTGCATCCCCCTCCCATTATGTAATTCATCATTATATAATATGAAAAATAATTGAAGATGTTAATAATTATAATAGAGGTGATTTTACAGTAGTATATGTCACTTCCATGAATTTCAAATCAATAGGAAATATATAAATTATAGAAAATAATTTTAATTTGAGTGATGTTATCTACCATGAGGGGATGAGTGAAGCTATCAATTGTGTTTCACAACATTTTCTAAAAAAGAATGATTTGATTTTTAAAAATTATGAATGTGTCATTATGGGGTAAAATGATTTTATTGGACTCCTTATGTTTTAATCATGTATTAATGATCACAATTTTTTACTTCTATATAATATATATCATATCATGTTTAGATGTGATTGGTTTCTGTATGATTCAAATAAATTATCTCAAGGTCTTGATTTCTATATATCATGAATTTTTATTTTAAACTATATTTAACCTCAGTCTATAATGATTTATCTTAGGAATGATTAAGTCCAGTTCATTATGTGAATATTACTACTTAGGTATATATATAGATATTTCGCTACGTATGAGAAACTAGGAGTCTACCACATGTTCTTGTTTTATGTAAAAGGTCCCAGAAACTGTGACCCAGACATCGTGACCCAGACACCATGACCTAGACACCGTGACCTAGACACTGTGACCTAGACATCGTGACCCATACACCGTGACCCAGACCCCGTAACCAAGACCACATGACCCATACACTGTGACCAGACATTGTAACTAGTTCCAAATATCATGAAGTCTGTGACAATGATTCATTTCTAAGACATCGTTCGAAGTTTGGAAAAATACCAGACACTATGATATTAACACCACATTTGTGCTATCAGCTCCTATTCCCAATACAATTATTCCATCATGATTGTCTCACTGGTCAAAGGAAAAAAGAATACATTATCTTGTGGGGACACCATTTCCATGTGAAACCATTTCTAGGCAGACTATGACACCATTGTCCAATCTATTTTTGATGTTTTCAATTTAATTTCTAACAGTCATATTTGAGTCTTTCAAATGAACTAGCATAATTATTATTTCTTTGTAGATATGTCACCTGACATTACGAGGTATGAGGTGCAGGATACATGCATCACATCGGCTCCAATGCATGAACACCATGAATAAAAAGAAAAGCGTGGCCCTAAATCAAGTGATGACAAGTAGCAACACATAGGAGAAGTGTAATAATTTTTAAAAAGTGGACTGATACATGCACCAAGATACATATGAAGAACACAAAAAGAATTATTGAATCAAAAATATGGAATACCACAGATTTGAGCCAAATAATCATTGAAATGAAAACTCCATGAACAATACGATGTAGATCTAACTAGAAACTAGAGCATTAGACTTGAGATACTCTATTTCTCACAAGAGGACTTTATACTTGCATCTGCTTTATACTAGAAGTCTATAGCTTCATAGAATAACAATCAGTGCACTTTTAACTGTATATAATCATATTTTCTATTTTGTGTATTGTTTTTAGCTTTCGAGTAGCGTGTTTCTGTATCTATATTAAAAACAAACATTGTCTCTTGAACTAAACTGAAGGATACAATATATCATTCCTATCATATCATTTTACACTGGTTTACTCCCACATATAAGTTTGGAAGAGGTCCTTGTGTGACCTGATATTTTTTACCCATGAAGAACTATGGAAGAGGTCTTGTGATATTGATATTCCTATGTCCTGTTATTTACCCTGATCCAATGTGTGGATCAAGTTAATTTATATAAACTGATTGGTGGAAGGTGATCACCAAGTGGAGTGGATTAGGTCTTGTCTTGGGAGTGAACCACTTGTTTTATCCAGCGTGTTGTTTAATTTAGTTTTTCTCTTTTTTACTATATAATTCATAAATCACTATATTTACATTGATAGTTAATCTTGGATAGAATATATTATTGTTTTTCCTTATTATAATAGCTTCAAAAGTAATATAAATAACTCTTTCTGATATCACTTAGAATTAATCAATCTTTTGAGAGGTCATTTGAAAAGTAAAACCTTTATAAACTTATTACCTTGATTGACTGGGCTATATTTATTTTTAATAGGGAATATTTTTAAGAAAACATTTTAACAAAAAAAATAATGGATACTCAATCCCCCCTAGAGTACTCTATTCTGACCAACATTTGGTATCAAAGGAGTGATTTAAGACTCTGTTTTTTAACATATTCAACTGTGATTTTAGTTGTACTTTAAAGATCTGTGAATTTTAGTTAATTATAAATTTATACCTCTTTAAAATTATTTCATTATTATTTATAATATACTAGAAGGTTTTGTAACAAAAAAACCATTATTCCTTAATAGAACCAATTATTCGGAATGGAAGATTAAACTGAAAATGCATTTAGAATAATGGGATTTTGAAATTTTTTCTTCAATTATAGATGAGTATAAGATTCCTTCTAATGATAGAATTACATGGGATTACCCATACAATGCTTCTTAGAATAAAAATTTTAAATCCATGAATGATTTATATTTCTCTTTAGGAGATGAGGAAATTAAAGGAATTTCTACATGTAAAACTACCCATGACATTTGGGATACATTGTCTATTTCACATGAAGGAACATATAGTGTGAATGTAATGAGACTAAATACTTATAAAAATTATATGATAACTTTAAAATGAAACCAGATGAGCCTATTTCTTACAAGTATCTCAGATTCAACGAAATTTTCAAAACAATGATTTCTCTTGGAATAGAAGTTACTGCGAAAGAAAAAATAATGAGGATTCTCAGATTCCTACATGATAGATAGAGAGGAACCTCTGTCTCTATTATATATTCATGTGAAGTAATAAAATTACATGTCAGAGAACTCATTGTTAAACTAATGATTTATTAAGTGGAGATAAAATTCAACAAGGAAGAAGATGATGAACCCAAAAGAAAATTTGTGGCATTCAATACCACCACCTATAAACATAAATAAAAAAGGGAAATTGGATGTCTCTATAGGAAGTTCCAATAGTAAACAATCATCACCTGATAGTGATGAGGAGATGGCCCAGCTGGCTAGATGATTCACGAAATTTTATAGGAAAAATAAATTTTCCAGAAAGCCAAACATCAAAGGAATATTTGATGAAAAGGGAAGGTGGAATAAATATTTGAAAAGAAGTGGCAAGTTTGATGAGATAGTATGCTATGAATGTAAGCTAAAGAGGGAATATACATTCTAACTATCCCAAGATGATGTATAAAAATAAATATTAGGAAAATGATTGAAAGTATAAAAAGTCAATGAAAGCAACTTGGAGTGCTTCTGAGGATAGTTCAAGTGACTAAGAGACTTCACATGATGAAAAGGCTAACAAATCCAATATGTGTTTCATGAAAAACACATTTGAGGTAACCATGACATCTCCTATTAAATATTCCTACTATTCTGTAGGTGAAAGTTCTTTAAAAAATATGTCTAAATAAGAAATGTTTGAGTATTTCAATATGAAAGAAGAGACATGTAAGGAATGAAATTATTAATACAAGTCTTTAAAGAAATAAAACTCTCTTGCCTCAACTATTAAATCTGAAATTACTAATGAAATGGAAAAAAGGTTCAATTAATCATAGAAAACAGTAAACTAAAGTTATCTAATGAGCAATTGAAAAAGGAATGTGAATGGTTTACTAATGGTAAAAATATTTTGGTCCAAATTCTATGTAAAAATATTGCTCATAAATATACTACTGGAATTGGATATCAAATTTCTAAAAGAAATTTTGGAAAAACCAATTTTGTTTCAAGATCCAGAACATACATATTTACTCATAGTTCAGGAAAACATTATACTAGTTCAATTTATGATACACTCTCTACTGTTTCAATATTTTCTGGACCAAATTGAGTTTATTTTTCAAGCACATTACATAATGCTTCTAGGAAAACTATGTGGCATATGTGGGTTCCTAAAGCACTTGTCCCTAATGTTACTGGACCAAAAAAAATATGGGTACCAAAGTCTATTTTTATTAGATAATTTTGTAGGAAAATTGTTCAAATCTCTCATGTAAAATATAATGGTACTTGGATAGGTGGATTTCAAGACACATGATAGGAGACTATTCATGCTTCACGAACATAAAAAATGACTGTGGACATGTCACTTTTTGTAACACCCCAGGTAAATAAAGAATATGACATCTTTATATTTATCCATATTTTTGAATCAAATATTAATATTACTTTAAAGGGGATTCTATGCTCGATGGCATACCCAATACTAAATAACGAGTTTCGTGGGAATCTTAGGTTGCACTCTAATAATAAAATAATATTATTTTAAATGGTAGTTAACGCCTAGCCGTTGTAATAGAGAGAATGAACAGAACTAACTACCAAATTATTATATATGTTTGTCAAATATATTTACTTTTTACAATAAATGTTAGAGGATTAAAAATGCGAATGAATCCAATTTTAAGCGTAAACATTATAATATTCTTTAAAAGGTTGATTAACCGCCTATTGATGGAGAACCTCTATTAAATCCACCTTTTGACAATTTTATGTGTTATATTTGACAAAATAAAATTCTTCTTTAGAATCGAGACATCAAAATTTAATTTGTGTAAATTTTTGGTATTTTTCCGAAAAAGTTAAATTTTTAATGAATAGTGAAAAATGTTGTATTTTAATTCAAAACCTCTTTCTAATCTAATTTATTTATATGATTATATTATCTTTTGAATTGGTTTTAAATTTAAATTAGAATATATTTTTACCATTTAATCCAATAGTGTTTGATGGAATTAATTTCACTTTGAAATCAGACTTAAACTAGTGTCAATCTTTTGATACATTTTGTTTCATAAAAACACGCTATTTGTTTTGACAGCGGGAATTAATTATTAAATTAATTAATGCAACTTATATTTTTCTAATTATTTAAAATAGACATAATTTTTTATTTCGGAATATCAAATATATCTTAGGGTGAATTTTTGGTAAATTTCTGAAAAACTTCAATTTTTGATGAATAGTGAAACCACTAAGTGGTACTTATAAAAACTGATTTTCCATTTAAATGAAAATTTTCCACCTTTGTGTTTTGAATTTCAAAAATCAGACATACATGGTTTTCATTAAAAAGTAAAATGTGGTTCAATGGGATTAAAATAATATTTTGGTGAATAGTAACTTATTAAGTTTTTAATCGCGATTAGAGGCAATTAGTGTAGTTTAAGGTAAGAATAATGTTTTAATAAAATGAAATGACCTAGACAGATGTCCTACCCTCATTGGATGTGTCATGGACGACCACGACAATCCATGGGTCAACTTGGGGACCCCATGGAGCCACTTTGGTTGGAAAATGACATAAATACCTTTTTATTTAATGATAAAGTAAAAATGACACAAACATGAGATGTTTTACTAAACAAAATTTTACATGGGGTTATACAAGTCATAGTTTTGAATATAGATAGTAATTGGAAAGCTAAAAATATTTCCTACATCATAGTATTTTTTTTATAATTTTTAGACATTAAATAAATTAAATTATTTATGACATCATAATGATGTAGTGATGACCTCATTATTTAACGATTTAAATAAAATGGAAAGATAATGTAATATCTAAGACCTAAACATGTCCAAAACCTATTGGATGAGTGGATTTATAACCCTTATCACCTTATCCTCTAAATACATCAATATGGGACCTTTAAAATCTGAAACTATTTTGAAAATAAAGTAACATTTTTTAACTTTACAAGAGTGCCCTCCTCTCCTCTTATAAAAGGCCCCCAACTCTACCTCCTTTCCCACACTCCCAAAGCCTTTGGCTCGGCCAACATCTGCCCATTTTGTCTCTCCACTTCCTTATCTTACTCCTTGAAGCCTCACTTTGGGCAGAAGTCTTCCCAAGGAAGCCTTTGAGCTCAAACCAAATTGAGTTACCCGATTTTAAGGTAATGTATTCACTTGAGTCCTTTTGTTTTATTTTGCCTCTCCAACCCCCTAAACTCTTTTTATTAATTTATTTTGTAACAACTACAGTATATTAAATATACTAGTATGTTTTTATAAGAAGTATTCGATCTACACTTACACACACTTACATCTAATGGTTAAAGAACATACTGTTTCCGTGGATGGGGAATTTCTGCCTCACGAAACGATGATTGTCCAACACTCATATAACACCTTCAAAGGTGGCCATTAAGATGAAACTATATTTATATATGATATCTAATATGTTTATGTTTACTTAAGATTCTTTATTTTTCATTTATGGAATACTATTATGGTTTCCATTATGGGTAAACGCGATATCTTCATTTAAGGAAGTGCAGACTACCACCCCCTCAAAGTGATTTGATTAGTTAATACCATATGTGGTACATATAAAGGATATATTTAATGATATTATATATGATACCATACTGGAATTAAAATACTATTATGTATCATTTTGTTTTAATTCATTAAATATGAAATAGAAATGGAAGTAGCGTTCATGCGTATGTACGGCTTACCGTCTCCATGAACGGTGCATTTCATTTCTTAACTCTAAATGTTATGTAATATTATAAATGCATGAATATACTGGATATATATGATATATATGATATATACATGACGAATACAATTCTGGATATAATGAACCTTTGACCACATGAACAACATGTAATTGTAAGAAGTCCACTTTCGACTTAAGAACCAAGTATCGACAAAACAAACATTGTTAACTTAAATGATTACATAATGTCCATGACATGGTAATAAGTAATATAAAAGTAATAATGAACTTGAAAAAGGTTCTTAAGGAAGTATAAATTAACTCAAGTTTATTATTCAGGAGATTAAAGAACAATCGAGTCAAGTCGGACCAGATGTAAGGGATCTTACTCCTCGCTTTCTTTTTAAATACACTCTTTTATGTCATTCCTTCTAAAGCTCATCATTCTGGTTAAAGGGATGTTATTTTATATTACTATTACTGTAATTTTCATGTTCATATGATTAGAGACCTTATTCTTTCTCATCAATCCATTTTGGAAGTTTTGAGTGGCACCGTTAGGCTGCCGAATTTTCGTAAGAGATCAAACCCCTCACTTTCTTTTAAAGTACTCTCCTTTATGTCACTTCTTTTAAGCTCCTCTTTGTTATGTTGGGGGATTCTCCTTTATATTACTATTTCTGTAAAATTTATGTTAATATGATGAGAGAACCTATTTGATCTCATCAATCCATCTTTGTAAGTTTTATGTGGTGCCGTTAGGCTGCCGAGTTTTCGTAAGGGATTTTTCATCTCACTTTTATTCCCGTGAGATTTATGCTACATTTGCCAAAATTTACTTTGAGTGGTGTATGTACTTCCCTTTATTTTACTCATTGTGTAATATACTTTCATTTATTAGTATTTACATCAATGTTGTACTGTCCTTCTTTCATGGGGTGCATGTCTCGAAAGATACCCATGTCGGTAAGGGAACCTTTCACCCTCCTCTTCTTGTAAAAGGCTTCTTTTGTTATGTCTTTAAATTCACATAATAATATGTTGGGATATGTTCCTATATATCCTTATTGATTTAAATTTTATGTCCAAGTGATGAGATACCCCTTTTTATCTCTCATCAACTCATTTTCTAGATTTTGTAGTGACGTCGTTAGGTCGTCAAAGTTTTTCAAGGGAACTTCTTAACCCAAATTTGATTCTTTGGGATAATCTTGTACTCCTTGAATATGTCATTATATGAATATGTGTGAATAACCTCTGATTGTTTTACACTTAATATCCACTTATATTTGGCGTATTCTTTTGTCACACATAATTATGTAATTGATTTATCCTTAAACCAAGGATACCGTCTTTGTAAGGGACTTCGTCTCAATCTCCTTTCATTGAGGCACATTTTTGTTTTATACACCACTTCCTTTAATACGATGTATAAACCCCTTTGACTTTTACATTTATTCAAAAGGAATCTTTTTATAAGAAGCGTTTTACTAAACCAAAAAAGGGAATGTTTTTGTTGTACGTATGCGGCGACAACAACTTCTCCGCCGCCGCGAGTATTATTTGGTCTTTGGCTTCCTCAACAAGACGTAATGTTTAAAAAAAAAATAAATACCATATACTTTTCTTGTATTTTGGTATTGAAAATGGTTTTGATAAAGGATTCTATTATGTCAATTTATTTAAATGATATATTGTGATTTAAATGTGGAAATGTTATCATTCCTTTATGTTAGTTTTATGTGTTATAATTTATAATGGTACTTGGACATTTTGCGGGTGGTTACGTGATAAACCATATGACGGGTGGTGCCGTGAATACCAGGATGGGTGGTTATGTTATAACCTCCAATGCATTCGGTATGGAAGTAGGCCGTATGGCTATTCCATTAAGTATGTATCGAGGTTGGCCGAATGGCTATTCCATTAAGTGATATGTGTGGAAGTCGAACTTATGGTTCTTCCACTTATGTATGTTTATGTCCCAAGTTACCTTTATATGTTATGTGATTTTTATATGGGTTTTATGGTAATATTTTGGTTAAAGAAGGGTAATTAATGAACTTTTATTCAGCGAAGAGTTTTTACTACTTCGAAAAGGTGAAAATTATTACTTTGATAAAGTATACATGGTTTACTTGTTGTTTTGAAAAAAACTAACAGTATTCATTCTTTGTGAATCCCTTACTGAGCTTTTTATGCTCATCCCAAGTTTTTGAAATGTTTTTCACAGGACTTAAAGTGGACTAGGGCCAAGGATGGGATCAATGGAAAGTCATGCATCCTAAAACATGGAACTGGACATGTTTCTTTTTAAAAGTTTTTATTTTATGGAAACTTAGTAAAAGTTTCTACATTGTAAACTTTTGAGATGTAATAGTTATGTCCTAATTCTTTAAAACTATAAACCTGAAAAGATCCTCAATGTGAATTATTCATTTAATTCAATATTAAGTAAGGTTTAAGGCTGGGACTTTATAGTTGGTATCAAAGGTTGGTTTAGACAACTTTAGGGATTAGGATTTCTTGTGAGACACATGATTAGTCCCTATATCTATTATTTCAGTTAAATCCTTATTTTATAACATTTTTTCAGGTCAGGTAAAGTCGGTTATGAATGGAAGGAGAAGGATATCAAATGGAATTCCTATCTCTTCCTGATGACATGCTTGCAATAATTATTGCAAAGTCATATTCGAATGATTGTGAAACTTTTTCTAGCATACAAATCACTTGCAAGTAGTTGTTTGAGATATAAACACCTCCACTATACCTCGTTATCATCGTGGATCATGGGTTGTTTTTAGACAAATACTAATTTCACAATATTTACATATTTTCAAGAAAGGTAAATATTATCAAGGTATTTTCAAATATTTTACCTTATCACAAGAATTTGAAGCATATTATGATTTTAAAAATGGTGCTGAGGAAGGATACCCTTGCACAACCTATTTATATTTGATTTTAAAATATAGTCTCACATCACATACTTATGGTATTTTAAAAGGACCAATAATAGGAAGTTTCAACTCAATTTCGGTCCGACTATTTTATAGAAATCATGTTTTATCAGATGTTTTGGAATTATATGTCATACATGATTATTTTCCAAAACTGTTTTTCTGTGAACACCCATATGACCCATGTTGTACGAGGTGTATTTGGATGGAGGAAGAAAATGATTTTGAAGGATCTCTAAATCACTTTTTTAATGCATGGGACTTCTACCAACGTGAGCATGATGACGATGAAACCGAGTGGACGCCAAGATCAAGGTATGATGTTATTAATTTTGGGAATCATTTTATTTTATCTTATGGTGGTGAAATAAGACTTCAAGAATTAAGATGTTGAGATCGTAATGAATTCGGATGAAAATTAAACGTATAAGGAAATGATTGAGGTTAAAACATGTTAGGGTTATTTTTTGAGTTTTATAAAAACTACAACACGCAGACCATGTGACAACCCGTCGCGTCGGACAAAGCTGCGGGAATCAAACCCACAACCAAAGTGCAACTGGTATTTATCGCCTACCACTGGACTACGTGAAGTCCCTAGTTAGTTTGACTGATTCTTTTTAGTTAGATGATTTTATGAATTAAGAGTAAGTTGATTTTGGGTTATCTATGGATATTTACTAACCTATCATGGAGGATATGTGATTAGGTTAATTACTTTTCAATACGAGACATTAAGAGCAACTGATGTTGTTTGGAGATAAATGATACGATTTAACTTGGAAGAATATGTGACTAAATCTATCAAATATTTTGGTTTCAATATTAGTTTGGTTTACTTGGAATAATTTTATGGACAAATTGATTATCGAATGGTCCTCGTTGAACTTTGGGTTTTGTTGGACAAATTTTGGAGATTAAGAATAGATGTTCTTTTTATAAGGGGTTATCCTTTTCTGGATTATCTGATCTTGTACTAGCCTTTTTGGTTTTGGTTTTGGTCTAAAGACATGGGAATTATATAGTTCTCTTTTGTGGATTAGGTGATTCTCTAAAGTTGATTATAGTACTCTTAATGTGAACAAGTCTTCCTAAATACTGGTCTTTTGGAGAAAATATGAGTTTGTGTAAAAGTTGAAAGTCAACATGATAAGTGTTTATGTTTCCTTATGACTAAATTACTCAATAAAAAGTAACTTAAAACAAAAATGTTGTCTATTAAATTTTCATAATGGGGAATCGAATACCTTTTAACCCATCACAAGTTTGTGATTTTCTTGTGGTTAACTTTATCCTAAACATGTTTTCTATCACTCTCCATCAGAACATGACCCTTTGTTTTTCCTCCATGTCCATATTTTCGTACTTGGAATCCTAGTATGGGTTAACTCGGGTGACCTTTGTACTTATCTTTCTTTATTTTAAAGTGATTGTTTTACCGACTCTTGTTCCGATGTGGGACTTTCAGGGATGTTTCCAAGCCCAATTTTAAAATTGCGAGGACGCAATTCCCAAAAGGGGGAAGGATGTAACACCACAGATAAATAAATAATATGACATCTTTATATTTATCCATATTTTTGAATCAAATATTAATATTACTGTAAAGGGGATGCTATGCTCGATGGCATACCCAATACGCAACAACGAGTTTCTTGGGAATCTTACGTTGCACTCTAATTATAAAATAATATTATTTTAAATGGTAGTTAACGCCTAGCCGTTGTAATGTTGGGAATGAAAATAACTAACTACCAAATGATTATATATGTTTGTAAAATATTTTTACTTTTTACAATAAATGTTAGAGGATTAAAAATGCGAATGAATCCAATTTTAAGCGTAAACATTCTAATATTCTTTAAAAGGCCGATTAACCGGCTTTTGATGGAGAACCTCTTTTAAATCCACCTTTTGACAATTTTATGTGTTATATTTGACAAAATAAATTTCTTCTTTAGAATTGGGACATCAAAATTTTCTTTGTGTATATTTTTGGTATTTTTCCGAAAAAGGACAATTTTTAATGAATAGTGAAAACTGTTGTATTTTAATTCAAAACCTATTTTTAATATAATTTATTTATATGATTAGATTTTATTTTGAATTGGTTGTAATGTGAAATTAGAATATATTTTTACCATTTAATCCAATAGTGGTCGATGTAATTAATTTCACTTTGAAATCGGACTTAAACTAGTGTCAAAATTTTTATACATTTTGTTTCATAAAAACACGCTATTTGTTTTGACAGCGGGAATTAATTATTAAATTAATTAACTAATCTTATATGTTTTTAAATTTGTAAAATAGATATCATTTTTGAATTTGGAATATCAAATATAGCTTATGGTGAATTTTTGGTAATTTTCTGAAAAACATCAATTTTTGATGAGTAGTGAAACCACTAAGTGGTACTTATAAAAACTGATTTTCCGTTTAAATGAAAATTTTCCACCTTTGTGTTTTTAATTTCAAAAATCTGACATAAATGGTTGTCATTAAGAAGTAAAATTTGGTTCAATGGGATTAAAATAATTTTTTGGTGAATAGTAACTTATTAATTTTTTAATCGCGATTAGAGGTAATTAGTGTAGTTTAAGGTAAGAATAATGTTTTAATTAAATGAAATGACCTAGACACATGTCATGCCCTCATTTAATGTGTCATGGCCGACCAAGAAAATTCATGGGTCAACTTGGGGACCCCATGGACCCACTTTGGTTGGAAAATGACATAAATACCTTTTTATTTAATGATACAGTAAAAATGACACAAACATGAGATGTTTTAATAAAAAAAAAATTACATGGGGTTATACAAGTCATATTTTTGACTATAAATATTCATTTTAATGATAAGAAGATTTCCTACATCATAGTATTTTTTTTATAATTTTTAGACATTAAATAAATTAAATTATTTATGACATCATAATGATGCAGCGATGACCTCATTATTTAACGATTTAAATAAAATGGAAAGATAATGTAATATCTAAGACCTACACATGTACAAAACCTATTGGATGAGTGGATTTATAACCCGTATCACCTTACCCTCTAAATACATCAATGTGGGACCTTTAAAATACGAAACTCTTTTGAAAATTAAGTAACATTTTGTAACTTTACAAGAGTGCCCCTCCTCTCCTCTTATAAAAGACCCCCACATCTACCTCCTTACCCACACTCCCAAAGCCTTTGGCTCGGCCAAACTCTGCCCATTTTGTCTCTCCACTTTCTTCTGTTACTCCTTGAAGCCTCACTTTGGGCAGAAGTTTTCCCAAGGAAGCCTTTGAGCTCAAACCAAAGGGAGTTACCCGATTTTAAGGTAATGTCTTCACTTGAGTCCTTTTGTTTTATTTTGCCTCTCCAACCCCCTAAAATCTTTTTATTCATTTCTTTTGTAACAACTCCAGTATATTAAATATACTAGGATGTTTTTATAAGAAGGATTCGAGCTACACTTACACACACATACATCTAATGGTTAAAGAACATACTGTTTCCTTGGATGGCGAATTTCTGCCTCACGAAACGATGATTGTTCAACACTCATATAACACCTTAAAAGGTGGCCATTAAGATGAAACTATATTTATATATGATATATAATATTTTTATGTTTTACTTAAGCTTCTGTATTTTTAATTTATGGCATACCTTTATGTTTTCCATTATGGGTAAACGCGATATCTTCATTTAAGGAAGTGCGGACTACCGCCCCCTCAAAGTGATTTGATTCGTTAATACCATATGTGGTAAATATAAAGGATATATTTAATGATATTATATATGATACCATACTGGAATTAAAATACTATTATGTATCATTATGTTTTAATTCCATTAAATATGAAATATAAATGGAAGTAGCGTTCATGCTTACGTACGGTTTACCGTCTCCATGAACGGTGCATTTCATTTCTTAACTCTAAATGTTATGTAATATTATAAATTAATGAATATACTGGATAAGTATGATATATATGATATATACATGATGAATACAATTCTGGATATAATGAACCTTTGACCACACAAACAACATGTAATTGTAAGAAGTCCACTTTCGACTTAAGAACCAAGTATCGACAAAACAAACATTATTAACTTAAATGATTACATAATGTCTATGACATGGTCATAAGTGATATAAAAGGAATAATGAACTTTAAAAAGGTTCTTACAGAAGTATAAATTAACTCAAGTTTATTATTCAGGAGATTAAAGAATGATCGAGTCAAGTCGGACCCAAGGTAAGGGATCTTACTACTCACTTTCTTTTTAAGTACACTCTTTTATGTCATTCCTTCAAAAGCTCATCATTCTTGTTATTGGGATGTTCTTTTATATTAATCTTACTGTAATTTTTTTGTTCATATTATGAGAGACCCTATTCTCTCTCATCAATCCATTTTGGAAGTTTTGAGTGGCGCCGTTAGGCTGCCGAATTTTTGTAAGAGATCAAACCCATCACTTTCTTTTAAAGTAATCTCCTTTATGTCACTTCTTTTAAGATCCTCTTTGTTATGTTGGAGGATGCTCTTTTATATTAATCTTTCTGTAAAATTTATGTTAATATGATGAGAGACCCTATATGATCTCATCAATCCATTTTTTTAAGTTTTATGTGGCGTCGTTAGGGTGCCGAGTTTTCGTAAGGGATTTTTCATCTCACTTTTATTCCCGTGAGATTTATGCTACATTTGCCACAATTTCCTTTGAGTGGTGTATGTACTGCCCATTATTTTACTCATTGTGTAATATGCTTTCATTTATGAGCATTTACATCAATGTTGTATTGTCTTTCCTTCACGGGGTGCATGTCTCGAAAGATACCCATGTCGGTAAGTGAACCTTTCACCCTCCTCTTCTTGTAAAAGACTTCTTTTGTTATGTCTTTTAATTCACATAATATTATGTTGGGATATGTTCTTATATATCCTTATTGATTTAAATTTTATTTCAAAGTGATGAGATACCCCTTTTATCTCTCATCAACTCATTTTCTGAATTTTGTAGTGACGCTGTTAGGCCGTCAATGTTTTGCAAGGGAACTTCTTAACCCAAATTTGATTCTTTGGGATAATCTTGTACTCCTTGAATATGTAATTCTATGAATATGTGTGAATAACCTCCGATTGTTTTACACTTAATATCCACTTATATTGGGTGTATTCATTTGTCACACATAATTATGTAATTGATTTATCCTTAAACAAAGGATACCGTCTTTGTAAGGGACTTCGTCTCAATCTCCTTTCATTGAGGAACATTTTTGTTTTATACACCACTTTCCTTAATACGGTGTATAAACCCCTTTGACTTTTACGTTTATTCAAAAGAAATATTTTTATACGATGCTTTTTACTAAATGACAAAAGGGAATTTTTTTTTTCGTACGTATGCGGCGACAATGACCTCTCCGCCACCGTGAGTATTATTTGGTCTTTGGCTTCCTCAACAAGCCATAATGCTTTTTAAAATAAAATAAATACCATATACTTTTTTTTGTATTTTGGTATTGAAAATGGTTTTGATAAAGTATTCTATTATGTCAATTTATTTAAATGATATATTGTGATTAAAATGCGGAAATCTTATCATTCCATTATGTTGGTTTTATGTGTTCTAATTTTATAATGGTACTTGGACATTTTACGGGTGGTTACGTGATAAACCATATGACGGGTGGTGCCGGGAATACCCGGACAGGTGGTTACGTTATAACCTCCAATGCATTGGGTATGGAAGTCGGTCATATGGCTATTCCATTAAGTATGTATGGAAGTTGGTCGAATGGCTATTCCATTATGTGATATGTGTGGAAGTCGACCTTATGGTTCTTCCACTTATGTATGTTTATGTCCCAAGTTACCTTTATATGTTATGTGATCTTTATATGGGTTTTATGGTAATCTTTTGGTTACAAAAGGGTAAGTAATGAACTTTTATTCAGCGAAGAGTTTTACTACTTCGAAAAGATGAAAAGTATTACTTTGACAAAGTATACATGGTTTACTTGTTGTTTTGAAAAAAACTAACAGTTTTCATTCTTTGTGAATCCCTTACTGAGATTTTTATGCTCATCCCAAGTTTTTGAATTGTTTTTCACAGGACTTAATGTGTACTAGGGTCAAGGATGGGATCATGGGAAAGTCATGCAACCAAAAACATTGAACTGGACATATTTCTTTTTAAGAGTTTTTATTTTATGGAAACTTAGTAAAAGTTTCTACTTTGTAAACTTTTGAGATGTAATAGTTATGTCCTAATTCTCTAAAACTCTTAACCTGAAAAGATCATCAATGTGAATTATTCATTTAATTTAATATTAAGTAAGGTTTAAGGTCGGGGCTTTATAGTTTGTATCAAAGGTCGGTTTATAAAACTTTAGGGATTTGGAGTTCTTGTGAGACACATGATTAGTCCCTATATCTATTATTTCAGTTAAATACTTGTTTTATAACATTTTTTTAGGCCAGGTAAAGTCGGTTACGAATGGAAGGAGAAGGATCTCAAACGACATTCCTATCTCTTCCTGATGACATGCTTGCAATAATTATTGCAAAGTCATCTTTGGATGATTGTGAAACTTTTTTTAGCATACAACTCACTTGCAAGTGGTTGTTTGAGATATCAAACACCTCCACTATACCTCGTTATCATCGTGGATCATGGGTTGTTTTAGAAAAATACTATTTTCACAATATTCTCATATTTTCAAGAAAGGTAAATATTATCAAGGTATTTTCAAATATTTTACCTTATCACAAGAATTTGAAGCATATTATGATTTTAAAACTGGTGCTGAGGAAGGAGACCCTTGCGCCAACCTATTTATATTTGCTTTCAAAATATATTCTCACATCACATACTTATGGTATTTTAAAAGGACCAATAATAGAAAGTTTCAAATCAATTTTGGTCCGACTATTTTATAGAAATCATGTTTTATCAGATGTTTTAGAATTATATGTCATACATGATTATTTTCCAAAACTGTTTTTCTGTGAACAACCATATGACCCATGTTGTGCGAGGTGTATTTGGATGGAGGAAGCAAATGATTTTGAAGGATCTCTAAATCATTGTTGTAATGCATGGGACTTCTACCTACGTGAGCAAGATGACGATGAAACCGAGTGGACGCCATGATCAAGGTATGATGTTATTCATTTTGGGAATCGTTTTATTTTATCTTATGGTGGTGAAATAAGACTTCAAGAATTAAGATGTTGAGATCATAACGAATTCAGATGAAAATTAAAGGTATAAGGAAATGATTGAGGTTAAAACATGTTAGGGTTATTTTTTGAGTTTTATAAAAAGGACAACACGCAGACCGTGTGACAACCCGTCGCATCGGACAAAGCTGTGGGAATCGAACCCACAACCAAAGTGCAACTGGTATTTATCACCTACCACTGGACTAAGTGAAGTCCCTGGTTAGTTTGAATGATTCTTTTTAGTTAGATGATTTTATGAATTAAGAGTAAGTTTATTTTGGGTTATCTATGGATATTTATTAACCCATCATGGAGGATATGTGATTATGTTAATTACTTTTCAATATGAGACATTAAGAGCAACTGATGTTGTTTGGAGATAAATTATATGATTTAACATGGAAGAATATGTGACTAAATCCCTCAAATATTTGGGTTTCAGTCTTAGTTTGGTTTACTTTGAAGAATTTTATGGACAAATTGATTATCGAATGGTCCTCGTTGAACATTGGGTTTTGTTGGACAAATTATGGAGATTAAGAATAGATTTTCTTTTTATAAGGGGTTATCCTTTTCTGGATTATCTGATCTTGTACTAGCCTTTTTTGTTTTGGTTTTGGTCTAAAGACATGGGAATTATATAGTTCTCTTTTGTGGATTAGGTGATTCTCTAGAAGTTGATTATAGTACTCTTAATGTGAACAAGTCTTCTTAAATACTCGTCTTTTGGAGAAAATATGAGTTTGTGTAAAATTTGAAAGTCAACATGATAAGTGATTATGTTTCCTTATGAATAAATTACTCAATAAAAAGTATCATAAAACAAAAATGTTGTCTATTAACTTTTCCTACTGGGGAATCGAATACCGTTTAACCCATCACAAGTTTGTGATTTTCTTGTGGTTAACTTTTTCCTAAACATGTTTTCTATCACTCTCCATCAGAACATGACCCTTTATTTTTCCCCCATGTCCATATTTTTGTACATGGAATCCTAGTATGGGTTAACTAGGGTGACCTTTGTACTTATCTTTCTTTATTTTAAAGTGATTGTTTTACTGACTCTTGTTCCAATGTGGGACTTTCAAGGATGTTTCCAAGCCCAATTTTAAAATTGCGAGGACGCAATTCCCAAAAGGGGGGAAGGATGTAACACCCCAGGTAAATAAAGAATATAACATCTTTATATTTATCCATATTTTTGAATCAAATATTAATATTACTTTAAATGGGATGCTATGCTCGATGGCGTACCCAATACGCAACAACGAGTTTCATGGGAATCTTACGTTGCACTCTAATAATAAAATAATATTATTTTAAATGGTAGTTAACGCCTAGCCGTTGTAATGGAAGGAATGGACAGAACTAACTACCAAATGATTATATATGTTTGTCAAATATTTTTACTTTTTACAATAAATGTTAGAGGATTAAAAATGCGAATGAATCCAATTTTAAGCGTAAACATTCTAATCTTCTTTAAAAGGTCAATTAACCGCCTTTTGATGGTGAACCTATTTTAAATCCACCTTTTGACAATTTTATGTGTTATATTTGACAAAATGAAATTCTTTTTTAGAATCGGGACATCAATATTTACTTTGTGTAAATTTTTGGTATTTTTCCGAAAAAGGTCAATTTTTAATGAATAGTGAAAACTTTTGTATTTTAATTCAAAAACTCTTTTTAATATAATTTATTGATATGAATAGATTATCTTTTGAATTGGTTTTAAAGTGAAATTAGAATATATTTTTACCATTTAATCCAATAGTGGTCGATGGAATTAATTTCACTTTGAAATCAGACTTAAACTAGTGTCAATCTTTTGATACATATTGTTTCATAAAAACACGCTATTTGTTTTGACAGCGGGATTTAATTATTAAATTAATGAATGAAACTTATATGTTTTGAATTTTGTAAAATAGACATCATTTTTTAATTCTGAATATCAAATATATCTTAGGGTGAGTTTTTGGTAATTTTCAGAAAAACTTCAATTTTTGATGAATAGTGAAACCACTAAGTGGTACTTATAAAAACTGATTTTCCATTTAAATGAAATTTTGTCACCTTTGTGTTTTGAATTTCAAAAATCTGACATACATGGTTGTCATTAATAAGTAAAATGTGGTTCAATGAGATTAAAATAATTTTTTGGTGAATAGTAACTTATTAAGTTTTTAATCGCGATTAGAGGTAATTAGTGTAGTTTAAGGTAAGAATAATGTTTTAAAAAAATGAAATGACCTAGACACATGTACTACCCTCATTGGATGTGTCATATACGACCAATACAATCCATGGGTCAACTTGGGCACCCCATGGAGCCACTTTGGTTGGAAAATGACATAAATACCTTTTTATTTAATTATAAAGTAAAAATGACACAAACATGAGATGTTTTGCTAAAACAATTTTTACATGGGGTTATACAAGTCATATTTTTGACTATAAATATTCATTTCAAAGGTAAACGATTTCCTACATCATAGTATTTTTTTTATAATTTTTAGACATTAAATAAATTAAATTATTTATGACATCATAATAATGCAGCGATGACCTCATTATTTAACGATTTAAATAAAATGGAAAGATAATGTAATATATAAGACCTACACATGTCCAAAACCTATTGGATGAGTGTATTTCGAACCCTTATCACCTTCGCCTATAAATACATCAATGTGGGACCTTTAAAATGCGAAACTCTTTTGAAAATAAAGTAACATTTTGTAACTTTACAAGACTGCCACTCCTCTCCTCTTATAAAAGGCCCCCACCTCTACCTCCTTACCCACACTCCCAAAGACTTTGGCTCGGCCAACCTCTGCCCATTTTGTCTCTCCACTTCTTTCTCTTACTCCTTGAAGCCTCACTTTGGGCAGATGTCTTCCCAAGAAAGCCTTTAAGCTCAAACCAAATGGAGTTACCCGATTTTAAGCTAATGTCTTCACTTGAGTCCTTTTGTTTTATTTTGCCTCTCCAACCCCCTAAACTCTTTTTATTCATTTCTTTTGTAACAACTACAGTATATTCAATATACTAAGATGTTGTTATAAGAATGATTCTAGCTACACTTACACACACTTACATCTAATGGTTAAAGAACATACTGTTTCCGTGGATGGCGAATTTCTGCCTCACGAAACGATGATTGTTCAACACTCATATAACACCTTAAAAGGTGGAAATTAAGATGACACTATATTTATATATGATATATAATATGATTATTTTTTACTTAAGCTTCTGTATTTTTCATTTATGGCATACCTTTATGGTTTCCATTATAGGTAAACAAGATATCTTCATTTAAGGAAGTGCGGACTATCGCCCCCTCAAAGTGATTTGATTCGTTAATACCATATGTGGTACGTATAAAGGATATATTTAATTATATTATATATGATGACATACTGGAATTAAAATACTATTATGTATCATTATGTTTTAATTCCATTAAATATGAAATAGAAATGGAAGTAGTGTTCATGCGTACGTACGGCTTACCGTCTCCATGAACGGTGCATTTCATTTCTTAACTCTAAATGTTATGTAATATTATAAATGCATGAATATACTGGATATATATGATATATATGATATATAAATGATGAATAAAATTCTGGGTATAATGAACCTTTGACCACACGAACAACATGTAATTGTAAGAAGTCCACTTTTGACTTAAGAACCAAGTATCGACAAAACAAGCATTATTAACTTAAATGATTACATAATGTCTATGACATGGTAATAAGTGATATAAAAGGAATAATTACCTTAAAAAGGTTCTTAAGGAAGTATAAATTAACTCAAGTTTATTATTCAGGATATTAAAGAACGATCGAGTCAAGTCGGACCCGAGGTAAGAGATCTTACTCCTCTCTTTCTTTTTAAGTACACTCTTTTATGTCATTCCTTCTAAAGCTCATCATTATTGTTATTGGGATGTTATTTTATATTAATCTTACTGTAATTTTTATGTTCATATGATGAGAGACCCTATTCTCTCTCATCAATCCATTTTGGAGTTTTTGAGTGGCGCCATTAGGCTGCCGAATTTTCGTAGGAGATCAAAACCCTCACTTTCTTTTAAAGTACTCTCCTTTATGTCACTTATTTTAAGCTTCTCTGTATTATGTTGGGGGATGCTCTTTTATATTACTCTTTCTATAAACTTTATGTTAATATGATGAGAGACACTATTTGATCTCATTAATCCATTTTTGTAAGTTTTATGTGGCGCCGTTAGGCTGCTGAGTTTTCGTAAGGGATTTTTTATCTCACTTTTATTCCCGTGATATTTATGCTACATTTGACACAATTTCCTTTGAGTGGTGTATGTACTGCCCATTATTTTACTCATTGTGTAATATAATTTCATTTATGAGCATTTACATCAATTTTGTATTGTCCTTCTTTCACGGGGTGCAGGTCTCGAAAGATACCCATGTCGGTAAGGGAACCTTTCACCCTCCTCTTCTTGTAAAAGACTTATTTTGTTATGTCTTTTAATTCACATAATATTATGTCGGGATATGTTCTTCTATATCCTTATTGATTTAAATTTTATGTCCAAGTGATGATATACCCATTTTTATCTCTCATCAACTCATTTTCTGAATTTTTGTAGTGACGCCGTTAGGCTGTCAAAGTTTTGCAAGGGAACTTCTTAACACAAATTTGATTCTTTGGGATAATCTTGTACTCCTTGAATATGTCATTCTATGAATATGTGTGAATAACCTCTGATTTTTTTACACTTAATATCCACTTATATTGGGTTTATTCATTTGTCACACATAATTATGTAATTGATTTATCCTTAAACCAAGGATACCGTCTTTATAAGGGAATTCATCTCAATCTCCTTTCATTGAGGCACATTTTTGTTTTATTCGCCACTTTCTTTAATACGGTTTATAAAACCTTTTTACTTTTACGTTTATTCAAAAGGAATCTTTTTATACGAAGCGTTTTACTAAACAAAAAAATGGAATATTTTTGTCGTACGTATGCGGTGACAACGACTTCTCCACCGCCGCGAGTATTATTTGGTCTTTGGCTTCCTCAACAAGCCGTAATGCTTTTTAAAATAAAATAAATACCATATGATTTTTTTTTGTATTTTGGTATTGAAAATGGTATTGATAAAGGATTCTATTATGTCAATTTATTTAAATGATATATTTTGATTGAAATGTGGAAATGTTATCATTCCTTTATGTTGGTTTTATGTGTTCTAATTTTAAAATGGTACTTGAACATTTTACGGGTGGTTACGTGATAAACCATATGAAGGGTGGTGCCGTGAATACCAGGACAGGTGGTTACGTTATAACCTCCAATGCATTGGGTATGGAAGTCGGCCGTATGGCTATTCCATTAAGTATGTATGGAAGTTGGCCGAATGGCTATTCCATTAAGTGATATGTGTGGAACTCGACGTTATGGTTCTTCCACTTAAGTATGTTTATGTCCCAAGTTACCTTTATATGTTATGTGATATTTATATGGTTTTTATGGTAATCTTTTGGTTACAGAAGGGTAGGTAATGAACTTTTATTCAGTGAAGAGTTTTTACTACTTCGAAAAGGTGAAAAGTATTACTTTGATAAAGTATACATGGTTTACTTGTTGTTTTGAAAAAAACTAACAGTTTTCATTCTTTGTGAATCCCTTACTGAGCTTTTTATGCTCATCCCAAGTTTTTGAAATTTTCTTCACAGGACATAACGTGGACTAGGGTAAAGGATGGGATCAAGGGAAAGTCATGCAACCTAAAACATGGAATTGGAGATGTTTCTTTTTAAGAGTTTTTATTTTATGGAAACTTAGTAAAAGTTTATACTTTGTAAACTTTTGAGATGTAATAGTTATTTCCTAATTCTCTAAAACTCTAAACCTGAAAAGATCTTCAATTTGAATTATTCATTTAATTCAATATTAAGTAAGGTTTAAGGTCGGGGATTTTTACTTTTGGAGATAATGCCAAGGGTAAAATCATTGGCCTTGGCCAATTCAATCACTCAAACTCAGTTTTCATATTCAAAGTAATTTTTTATGGGTTAGAATATAATTTGCTTAGTATTTTTCAATTTTGTGAGATGGATATCATGTTAAATTTGAGAATGATGCATGAAATGTTTTTAATTCTAAAAATGAATTAGTGTTTTCTGTATTGAGAAATGAAAATGTATACTCTATTAACATAGATTCTTTATTTTCTCAAAAATTTCTCATGTTTATGTCTATTTCACAAAGTGCCTTGGATTTCACATAGAAGACTAGGACACTATAATTTTCACTCCCTTAGAAACATAACTAGAAAAAGATTAATTAAAAACCGACCCAAACATGAGTTTACAAATGATAAAGTGTGAAATGCTTATTAAAATGGAATGCAACGCAAAATTACCTTCAAACCGAGGAAAGAAGTGACAACTTCTCAACCTATCAAATTGGTTCACATGGATTTGATTGGACCATCTAGAGTTTTTAGTTTAAATGGGAAGAATTATTTTTATATTCTTGTAGATGACTTTCCATGATATACTTGGGCATTCCTTTTGGCTCACAAAAGTGAAGTATGTTATCATTTCACCAAATATGCTAAAACTATAGAAAATTTTACTGGACTTAGAATTAAATCTGTAAGAAGTGATAATGGTCGTGAATTTCAAAATCAAGAGTTTGAATCTATTTGGTCACAAAATGGATATAGTAATAATTTCTATTATCCTATAACACCTCCGCAAAATGGAGTTGTAGAAAGAAAAAATAAGGCCTTTCATGAAATTTCTAGAACCATGCTTAGTGAATATGACATACCTATTTATTTTTGGGCTGAAGTATAAAATACAACATGTTATATTATTAATGGAGTGTTGATTAGTCCTATATTTAAAAGAACTCCATATGATTTGTGGAACAATAAAACCCAATGTAAGCTACATCAATGATTTTGGTTACAATTTTTATATCCTTAATACTAAGGAAAATCATGAAACATTTTCATCCATGAGTGATGAAAGAATTTTTATAGGATATTCAATCTCTAGTAAAGTCTATAGAGTGTTTACCAAAATAACTATTTGTGTTAAAAAATTTCCATGTGAAGTTTGATGCGATAGATCCACATGAGCCTAAGACCACGCAAGAGAACATAGAGAATGATATATAAATTTTGGATGTCAATGCGAAATCCACTAACCATATTATAAAGTTATTTGTGAATACTTCTAGTACTGAAAATTCCTTAGATTCAAGTCATAATGAACTCGAACCTACTGATGAACCTAAAATCACTAGTCTGTTTTTTTATAGATTTGTTAAAACCCTTAAGAACCATACATTAGATGTTTTAATATGAGATTTAGATAAAGGAACTCAAACTAAATCTTCTCTTAGAAATCATGTCTAACATTATGTTTTCTTGTCATAACATGAAACTAAAAAATTTATTATTCTATGTATGATGAATTTTGGGTGATAGATATGGAACAAGAACTTAATTTGTTTGAAAGGAACAATGTTTGGAAACTTATTAACAGAACTCAAGACACATTTACCATAGAAACTAAGAGGTTGTTATTAAATAAGTTACATGAATAATGTAACATAGTTAGAAACATGGTCAGATTATTTACACAAGGAAATATTCAAGAATAAGGAATTGACTATGAAGAGAACTTTTCACCAGTAGCTAGACATGGACCCATCAGAATAATTCTTTCTCATGCTGCTCACCTGAATTTCAAACTATATCAAATGGATGTTATGGGTGAAATCCTAAATGGGTATATAACTGAGCATGTCTTTGTTGAGAAACCCACTGGTTTTACAAATCCTCACTTTTCAAATCATTTTTTTTAAATTATCGAATTCTTTGTATAGTTTAAAACAATCCCTAAGAGCATGGTATGATAGATTATGTACTTTTCTTATTTCAAAATTTTTTAAAAAATGAATAGTTGATCTTACCCTTTTTATAAAACTAATTTCCAATTATATTTTAGTAGTTCAAATTTATGTAGATGATATTATCTCGGGTTCTTCAAAAAAAATTATGTATTGAATTTTCTAAAATGATGAAAATAAAATTTGAAATGAGTCTAATGGGTGAACTAAACTTCTTTCTTGGATTTCAAATATTTCAAAATAATTAGGGTATTGTTTTAAATGAAATAAAATATTCTAAATAACTTCTAAAACATTTTTTCTTGGATAGCACTAAAAGTAGTGACACTCTAGTGACTACTACTTGTAAGGTGGATCTTGATGAAGATAAAAAGTATGTTGATCAAACCACTTATAGAATAATTATTGTAATTTTACTCTACTTAACTTCCAGTCAACCTGATATTATGTTTAGTGCTTTAATGTGTTCTTGTTTTCATGCAATCCGTAAGGAATCTCATTTAAATTCTGTTAAAAGGATTTTCAAATACCTCAAATATACACCCCATCTAGGATTTTTATTTCCCAAAAGACAATTATTTGTGTTAGTTAGTTATTCTGATGTCAATTTCGGTGGTTTTAAGTTAGATAGAAAAAGAACACCTGAAACATGTCACCTTTTTAGAAAGTCTCTGGTGTCATGGTGTAGTAGGAAACAATACTTTGTTGCATTATCTACTACTGAAGATAAATACATAGATGTTGGTAGTTCTTGTGAACTAATTTTTTTGATGAAACCCACATTACTAGATTATATATATCAATTCAGGAATGTACCTATAAATTTTGACAATACAAGTCCTATTAAAATCTCAAAAAATCTTATTTCATCCTCTAGAAAAAGATAAATTGATGTAAGACATGACTTTTTGAGAGACCATTATAAAAAATGTAATATCTCTTCTGAATTTGTTAGAACTGAATATCAGCTTGCTGATATATTCACCAAACCATGAAATTATGAATGAATAGATTACATCATACATGAATTCAAAATAGAAAACCATAAGTAGAAAATGTAATGATTTCCAAACATACTATTTTATAGTTTACATTTTTAGGAGGAAATGTCTTAGAAGTATTTTCTCACACTCACAGTTCTATAAGTTACTGTATTAAAATAGTTGTCTCAAGTTTACGGTCTCACCATGAGAACCCGTTATGGTCTCACCGTGAAATTTTGTTTCAGTCTCACTATAATAACACTTTTTTGTTTTATTTACATATTATAACTTGTATGATTGTGATTGATTAATTTATTCTTTTTCTTTCTTGTTATTTCAAACTTTCAACACTTGATATCCCAAAATTATAACAAAGAAAGAGGATTCACTCTTTTCTTTACTCGATCTCTCTTCTTTCTAACCGTAAGTCCTCCTTCAAACATTCAGTTCTCGCTCTCTCTCTCTCTCTCTTGATCCTTTGTGGAATGCCTAGATTGAAATGCATGTATTCATCAACTACTGAGAAGCGCAGATCAAAGAATAAGATTAAAATAGCTCTGAAGATAGCACCCGAAGGTCCTTTGAATCTGAATCATGTTGATATAATAGTCGTACCATAAAATGATATCTTCCCTAAGTGGTTGTTTTCAATTAAGTCTGTAGAGTTAAAATTACTAAAAGTGTAGGCTTAGATGGATTGGTTCACAATAGAAGAATGGATGATTTGCCCAAAGCTAGTTGCTCAGTTCTACCAATTCATTTAATTCTCTTTTTATACATAATATGATTTTTTTGTAAGAACATACATAAATGTCCAAAGATGTTTATTTTCTTAGAGGTTATGGGATTATTTCCTATGGATACATCCCAAAGGAATTTTTGAAGACTATTAGAAAGTTCATCCTTCTCCCAGTGATATCATTGTTTTTGAAGAATCCTTGGAAAGCATGACTGGCTATAAAACAAATAAAAGAGCTCTTGTTGTTGAGCTGGATCAAAAAACCAGATTTTTGTTTATGTTTATTCATAATATGATTATTCCATGAAAACAAGGTTTTGCTACCCTCAAATATCAAGTTATATTTTTGATATATCTTATGAAGAATAGACACAATATTTTCCTATGTAAGTATATTACACTTCATATATGTGAATTGATTAAGGCAACCTCAAAGTCTACCTCCTTTTTCTACTCAAGACTAATATCTTCTATACTGTATGCTAAAGGAATGGTTGGACCGAATAAAGATGTCATCAAGGACTGTGAATTCTGTATCTCAAAGGTTACAGTCAAAAGAATGAAAATTATTTGGAATCCATGGAAAAAGGCATGAGTGGAGGATAATGAATGGTTTTATGAAATTATTAATTCGGTCAATCATTCTTCAAGAACTAAGGAAATATCTGATTATGGTTTGGAACCAGATGAAATTGTTGACTATCCTGTTGAATAAGAAGAAGAAGAGGACATTGTAGCACCTATAGGGGAAACTGTCTTGGAAAGGTAAAACAATGTACCTGTTCCTCAAGACATGGATGATAAAAAGTACCGATTCTTGAAGAATCTGTTTATTTGGAAGATGATCCTGCTTCTAGAGAAGAGACTATTGTTAATGTAAGGGAAAATGATGTTCTGGACAAGCATCTAGAAGAAGAAACTTCTCTTGAGAAAGAAGCTGTTTTGAGGAACAAGATGATCTTGAGAATATCTTATCTGATGAGGAAAGAATAGATCAAGCCTTTAATTTGACTATAAAATAAATGGGTGGAGCTATTGGGGATGAATCCTTTGAAAAAGATCATAGAACAGAAACTCTTAGTCCTATGAGAGATGCACTTGTTGAGGGGGAGCAACACCCTAATCTAGAAATTGTTGAAATTCTTAATCCATTTTATCAAGGAACTGTGGATAAATGGTGTAGGTTCCCTAGCTAATTCGATGTGAATGATATCCATGAAGCCTTAGTTAAAGGTATAGTCTTGTCTAATGTGTTTCAATTGAAACTGGTATCTTCTCTTGAAGTATTCTCTACAAAGAAACATGATCCTGTCTCAACTCTTGTTCCAAAACCTTCCCAAGAACCTTCAACTTTCGTGAGTAAGAATGACCTGAAAGCCTTCAGAGCTACAATATTGACTACAGATGAAGAGTTCTTGAACACTCAACAAGTTTTTATGACAAACATGAGTGAAATAGACGTGTCCCTACTATTATAAAAGATCATATGGCATATTCATCTAAAAATACTTCATGAATTTCAAGAGTTCAGAAATGAGAACAAACAGCTAAGTGATAATGTGAAGTCTCTCGTAAATATGGTTGAAGATATGCATAATGTGTTGAAATCTAGACCAGATCTTGTTGCTCATCCTATTGAGGTTGTTAGTGGTAAGATTCCACAGACAGTTTCCTCTCTGATTCAAACAAACCTAACTTCCTGGTTTACAAGGTGACTAAGAGAAACAAGAAGATAGTTTCTGAAATGTGAGCTTGTTATTAGTCTCAAATATATGACTAATGAGTACAATGGATGTCTAAAAAAAGAAATAAATTAGTTCATGTTTCTCACCTCAGCTGTTACAGCCTCTAATACCCTTGTACATTCAGCTCCACCCTTTCACAATGATCTTATCATAGAAATTGTTAAGGAACAACATCAATTAGTGATAGGTGTCTTTGACAAGGAGGGTATATCTATAGTAGTAAAAAATAGTGACAAAGTCCTTTATTTTGTAAGGATTCATTCAATTATTGTAAATGATGCTCAGGAATAAATTACTAAGAAGGTGGATTTCTACTTCAATGGAATTTTTTCTTAGCATGATATGACAAACCATTTCAAGTACCTAGTAGAGAATTTGAAAATTCAAACTATCACTGATGCTTTCAAAATTCAAGTTCAAAAGATGAAAGATTTCAATCATTTATTAAATAAGTTCATGGAGAAAAAAAAGATGATTTTGAGAAAGGTATATAGTATGGTGGTGATATTATTACTGACATCGTCATGTTATTGAGGCCTTATCTTTGTGTACAGAGCACTGCTATTATGGCCCTGCAGCTACACCCTTGTAGCCTAGTTTGACTCCTTCCTCATCCATTTCCTTTTTCTATACCTAAATTTATATCTCTAAAGATTTGAGTCAGATCAGACCTATTATCCTTGACCAAAAATTACCTCACTTTTCCAAAAAACCTACCTTGGGAACCCTTAGTTTTTGAAGGAATCCCTCTTCCTTCTCAGACAGTTGGATAAATTACCTCATCCACTTTTATCTCTACTCTTTTGGATCCTCCTGATGTTGCAGCCATAGGAAAAGAGAAGACAACCATTACTGAAGAAAAGTGAAAACTATCTTTTGATAGGGATATTTTGTACATTTTTTTCCTACTGCTTGCAATGAAATATCTTTCTCCTTCTAATGCAATGTGAAATATTATTATATATTCTCTTATTTAATATCACGACCCCTCCCACCAAATATTTCCCTCCTGAGATGGAAATGGTGAAAGGGAGATAATGAACCCCGATTCCCACCTCCAATAGGCCCCGAAGTGGGAACTAGCACCAAGGGTATGAGTTTTCACAATTATGGGAGGCATAACCCTTTTATTAATTAAGATCGGGAAAAAGTATGAGTGAAACACCAAAGAAAAGGAAAAAATAAATGAAAATAAACCCAAAACAAAACCCATATACATGTTTTATACAATACTAAAACAAAAGTACAATTACAAGAAAAGATCCAAGTATGATACCAAAAGAAAGTAAAAACCACTCCCAGCAAAACCCCAACACCCAACTAGCAAGGTCCCGCACAGTCCCGGAAGTCCTCCTGAAAACCTGAAAGTAAACCTAGGGTGAGCATACAAGTATACATAGTAGGGAAACCTAAAGCTCTCATGCACAGGTTGGGAGATCTCCTAATACCCCGTGAGAAAACAGAAGGATCCAAAAACTAGCAAGGAATCCATCCACCCAATCTTACAAGCCACACTCACCAAATATCACAAGTCCATAGAGTAGTATAGTAATATTATCAAAGTATGGGTACCCCGCACCACCTTCCCACTGAATATTGATCAAGACCTCGCACCTAACGCTCTGATGCTTCCCTCTCTTCCTGAGCTGGTTCCGCAACCTGGCCATACGTAGCTTGAGATAGTGCTGCAACCTAGAAATACAAAGCTCATAGTATCCTGCCAGCACACAATCCCCGACCATAACCACATCTCATCCCGCATTCCAATGGAACTCAATCCTGGGCCATAACCACATCTTATCTCGATGACACCTGGGAACCACATCACATCCTCATCCCGAAGACTCTTGAGAAATATCTTTCATAACCTTCCCAAAGGATCTTGGGCTATAGAACCTGGAAGAGGGAGCACATGGAAGAATAGTAACCAGCTATCCTTTGGATGTTTGGGAATCTCACTCCCCATCCCACAGCTATTTGGTACGTAGTTCTCAACATTGGTGGGGGCGTAAAGAAACATAAAACATTCATATTTATATAATTATATCAACCACTCAGCCCCTCCAAAAGATTATACATAAAAGATCTGAGCTCATGCCTCGACACTACTACCACAAAACTATGCACAAAATAAACAGCCCCAAACCCCATTAATATTTTCATATTGAACAGATTTATTTTATCAGTTTCTTAACTACAGAGAAATTAACAACAACCAAACCAGATCAGTCATTCGTAAAACATATCCTTGCCAACCACAAATATAGTTATGAAAAAACCCAAACAACACAAATCCATTTTATTTTACCAGCCAATAAATTCCATTGATTTCCTGTATTTAATCAACTACCATTCCTCACAATTAATTAGGTAACTCTTACACTTTTATTCATATGCACAACCCATCCCTGTAGTCCTGCTTCCAACCACCATAACCACAACACCTTGAAAACAATACTCGTACCACATCATTATATCTTCGATACCATTCACTGCAGCTCTGCTGCCCATCACACCCATATGATACACGCCAATCCACAACCAAGCCAACCACATCCCCGCTTCTCACTCGTTCCATAACAACCCATGGAACACCCCCTAAACATTATTAAACCCCAACCATCACCCACAAAATTCACTCTTTCATTTAATTTAATCGTGGTTATCATAAAAAGGTTTCAGGTATTCATTTAAGCATCCAACATTACATGATTAACCAATTTCCAAATTCAATAAAATTCCATCCACAAAACAATAGAAAAACACATAAAAACATTTAATTGTGCAACCAAAGGCCCCCAATGACTATGAATTTCAGTAGTCATAAGCCTATTCAGTTCACAACATAACCAAAGGATAAGTATTGATGAAATCAGAATGATGATATCAACTAAACTTCCCAAAACCTGTTCATTAACCAATTATTATCTTTATTTACCAGTTCAACCGTACCTCATGAAAACAAGAGGATTCCCACCCCGAATGATGAAAAAAATAGAGAGAGATTAAGGTAATATCCCTACCTCAATGGTTTTTGACGAAATCCCCAACAAATGAATAACGCACAAGAAACCCGAGTCGATTATCGAAAAACCCACCTTAGATCCCTCCTCCTAGCAAGATCAAGACCAAAGATCACTATAATTGGTATCCACACACTTAGGTATACCCATAACATGTGTAGATCTAATAAACTGAAGGAATAGAAGGAGTATATCCACGTGGATCTAAGAAACTAAACATGAACGATCAAGAAAGATCACATACCTCAAGTAATAGGCTTCGATTCGCCAATGGAATCCTTAGGATCTCTTCCAAAACTCTTGGGAGAGGTTGTCTTATCCG
The DNA here is from genome assembly GCA_963277665.1 of Viscum album. Taxonomy (NCBI): domain Eukaryota; kingdom Viridiplantae; phylum Streptophyta; class Magnoliopsida; order Santalales; family Viscaceae; genus Viscum; species Viscum album. Next base: position 109,675,112 of record OY728139.1, on the reverse strand, counting down.
CAAGGAAGGGTAATCTTGATTTATGGCTACTTAGAGGCTTAAACGAACAATTTTAGAGAAAAAAGAGTTCAGATCCACAATTTTAGGATCTAACTTTATGTGCCTGCATGGTCAGTCTGCACGGTTTATCAAACCGTGCGCTAACCGTGTGTTAGATTCTGCCTTGCGAAGAACTCATCGCATGGTAAGTCTGAATGGTTAGACAAACCGTGTGCTAATCGTGCGTTATCCACTGCCTCCAACACTATCCTTGCATGGTTTTTCCGCACGGTTTAGCCAAACTGTGCGCCAAACGTGCATAAGATATTTCCCTTTAGCTTTCCTTAAAAGTCCACCCAAACATACCCCCAAGAAACCCTGACCTCCCGGAACACCTCCAGCACCACATTTCACAAAGGAATGGACCAGAGAAGTCCTGGCCATTATATCATATACCTCTCAATACATTCTCTCCCTCAAGAATTAAACCAGACTTGAAGAAAAGAGAGGGGTCCGAACAACTCCCCCCCGAAAGATACCTCTCAGGAGCAAACATCCTTGTTACCGAGGAGCTCCCCCCTTTCTCACCAATCTCCTGAACAATCACAAACATACCGCTCATCTCCCCCGTGAAACCATGCAAAACAAAAGATTAAACTGTCTGGTCATGTGGGTGAGGGGTTTTCCTTCCTCCACATTAAAAAACTATCCGCTTTGGGAGGCACTGACTCGCTCGCAGAGGTTTAGGAACATCCACCTTAATGCGTCTTAACTAGGGGTTAGGACCTCCCCTCCCCACATTTCAGGACACTCTGTACGCACTCGAAACACATTTCATAGTTAACTATGTCAAGTATTACGTCGTAAACAGGTACGAAACAAAACAGGATAAAACTCAAAACAACTCTGGGTACTGGGCACGCATATGTGCTTCCAATTCCCTGGTACTCTCCTCATTCCTACCATGACTCCATAGCACACGAACCAAAGGAATGGTTCCTCCACTAAGCTCCCTCTCTTCATGACCTTCGATCATCATGAGTCACTCCACGAACATTGAATCGTCTCTGAAATCTAGTTCTTCCCAGTCGAGGATGTGTGAATCGTCGTGTAGGTACCGACGGAGCTGAGACACATGGAAGACGGAGTGCACCCTTTGCAGTGGTGGTGGCAATTCTTGTTGATAATACACTTCTCCAACCCGCCACAATACCTCAAAGGGCCCAACAAACCTAGGAGAAAGCTTTCTTCCCTTTCCGAATCTTCGATGCCCGCGCCGAGGAGAGACCTTCAAGAACACGTGGTCCCCAACCTCGAACTCCAAGGCTCTCCTCCTATTATCAGTGAATGAGATCTACTGGTCATGAGCTTCCTTAATCCTCTCTCGTATAAGCTGAACCTTCTCTATCGTGCTCTACACCACCTCCGGGCCAAGAACACCTACTTATCAAACCTCTTACCTGCATACGGGTGAGCGACACGACCTCCCGTAAAAAGCTTCAAAAGGATCCATGCCAATGGTAGAGTTATAGATGTTGTTTTAAGAGAACTATATAATAGGAAAGTGTTGTGCCCATGATCCTCCAAGGTCCAAAACACATGCTCGTAGCATATCGTCCAATGTCTGGATGGTTCGCTCTATCTTCCCATCTGTCTGGGGGTGGAAAGTAGTGTTGAGGTATAACCGGGTGCTAAAAGCATGTTGTAATCCTCTCTAGACCCATGAGGTAAACCGGGTATCCCGGTCAGAGATTATAGATATCGAAACACTGTGAAAACGCACCACCTCATTTATTTACCTCTGAGCTAGGGCCTCATCCTTACTTGACTCCTTGATTGCTAAGAAGTGGGATGATTTCGTCAGCCAGTCCACCACTACCCAGATGGCATCTCAACCCCCTTGAACTCTAGGAATCCCCATGACGAAATCCATCGAAATGTCATCCCACTTCCACTCGGGGACATCTAGAATATGCAACTGATCTCCTGGAACACGATGTTCAGCCTTCACCTACTGACACACGAGGCACTTTGCTACGAACTCTACTACTGCCCGTTTCACCCCAGGCCACCAGAACTACCCTATCAAGCCTTGGTACATCTTGGAAGTTCCTAGGTATACTTCCAGGGGTGATTTGTGGAAGTCACCAAGAAATATCTCGCACATTTCCTCTGGAAGAAACAATTTCCCCTAAAAAAGCATCTGATTCAGACTATCCTCGGACCATCCTTCGAGATCATTGCTCTGGATATCCCGATCACGCATCACTTCACTCTCTTTGTCTCCCCACTGAGACTCCTCCACCTACCGTAGAAGGGAGGACTGCATTATTATCTAAAACAGACAACCTCTACCACTACCTTCCCATAAATTGAGGTGTAGTGCAGCCAATTCTTCCATCACCTTCCAGACATCTACTGACTTTCGAACTGTGTCCTTCCTCTTACTCAAAGCATCAACCACCACATTTCCCTTTCCTTCAGTGTAATAGATTTCAAAGTCGTAGTCTTGGAGGATCTCCATCCACCATTGCTTCCACAAATTCAGGTCCCATTGGGAGAAGATATACTCCAAACTCTTATGATCCGTGAAGACCAAGAAGCGCTCCCTAATGAGGTAATGCCGCCACAACATCAGTGAGAACACAACCGCCAAAATATCTAGATTGTGGGTGGCATAATTAGGTTCATGAGGACGTAACGGTCTAGAACCATAAGAGATCACCCCTTTCTGTTGCATCATCATGCACCCCAAGCCTTGGACTGAGGCATCAATGAATACCTCAAACGTTACTCCCTCTTCTAGTAATCTCCGAACTGGGGAACTAACCAACTTTCCCTATAAATAACTGAAGGATTCCTCACAATTCTCATCCCACACGAAAGATTGATCCTTCTTCATCAAGGATATCAATGGTGATGCAACTCGGGAGAAGTTAGGTACGAACCTCCAGTAGTAACCTGCCAGTCCATGGAAACTATGAACCTCTGCCATGTTCTTGGGTGCTGCCCAAGAAACAACCGCCTCGACCATCGATGGGTCCACTACTATTCCCTTCTCGGACACCACGTGCCCAAGGAAGTGCACTTCTCGCATCCAGAACATTGCACATGGACAGTTTTCAATATATTTTGTGCTGTCAGATGACCTCTAAAACTGTTCCCAAGTGCTCAGCGTGATCCTCCTCTGATCATGAGTAGATCATAATTTCATCAATAAACACGACTAAGAACCGATCCAGGTATTACCGAAAGATGGATTTCATGAGTCCTATGAACACAACTGGTGCATTTGTAACACCGAACAACATGACTACAAACTCAAAGAGCCCATATCTACACCTAAAAAAGTTTTGAGATTTCACCCTCCTTCAACCTCAACTGATGATATGCAGACCGTAGATCGATCTTAGAGAACCAACCAGCTCCCCTCAACTGGTCAAAGAGATCGTCTATCCTCAGGAGGGCGGTAATGGTTCGTGACAGTTTCTTGGTTCAGTATCTAGTAGTCTATGCACAGCCTGAGACCACCATCTGCCTTCTATGTGAATAATAATGGAGCCCCCCATGGTGATGCACTTGGTTGAACAAAACCCTTCATCATGAGATCGTCAATCTGAATCCACAACTCTAGCAACTCATAAGGTTCCATCCTGTAGGAAGCCGTCGAAATCAAACGGGCACCAGGTTGCGAGTCTATCCTGAACTCTACCTCATGTCGAGGGGGTAGAGTCGCCACCTCTTCAGGGAAGACGTTCATAAAGTCACCGGTGATCCTTGGGAATTCCACCATTTCTGTATCCGTCGACTCCACAGACAGTTCAGCTAACCAGGAAAGGAAGGGATCCCCTCACTGGCTGCCCTCCTGGAAACCCCACTCACTGATTAAAGTCACACGTCGGCTACCCACACCTGAAAACACAACCCTTATTCGGAAACAATCGATGAAGTCACACACCAAGAATAGCCAGTCGATTCCTAGAATGACGTCGTATGGCTGCATTTGCAGTAAAAGGAGATATCCACTGGATTGGTGTGGCCCCAACATCAACCTACATCCCTGGAAAACACAAGACAAACTGGTCTGACCTCCGACTAGCGTACTCAAAACCAGGGGTATGGAAAGTGTCTCTATGTCTAGGCCCAAGGAACATGCTAGAATGGGATCAACATAAGAGTATGAAGCTCATGAATCAGAAAAGGCATAGGTAAGGGTACTAAACAACCTGATCATACCTCAAATGACTTCTGGCCCTGCTGGAATTGCTGCCTCTACGGTGTGCATCTACCCAAGCCCAGTTCCTCTGCATCTCGGCTATCGGAAACCTCATTGACCATGCCCATGTGGAGGTCCCTAAGGAGCGCCCTGAGGTCATCCTCCTCCTGCAATGTTTGTCCTCGGAGGAGTGGGAGCTCGCTGCCCCTATTGTTGCTGCTGGAAGGTCCTGGCTGGAAACTATTGTGACTAAGGCAGGTGTTGTACTGGTCCACCGCCACTGTACTGTACTTGGTCGGGGCACCGGTTCTGAAGGTTCCCATGATTTCCCTAGATGAAACACGTCATTCTTGGGAATGAAGGAAAAGGGCGAGAACTGGGAGATCAGAACTAAAACTGTTGAGGCCTTCTCCCTACTTGTCAGAACCTAGAGGGCCCTGATGCTGGAGGCCTGCTACTAACACCTTTCCCCATTGATGAGCCCAACTGGATTCCTTCTCGCGACACACCTCCCAGTGTGTGCATCCTCTCCACCACTTTATCTTTCTTATGGACCTCTAACTATGTCGGTATGTTGAAGGGAGTAACAAAATATTGGAGAGATGGTCGAACTGCCTTCTCCAAACGTCTTACCCGAGACTCCTCATATAGAAAGATGTTAGTAGAAGAGTGAAAGAGATCCTTGAAATTGATCCCCAAATCTCTCACTGACATACTCCCCGGATGTAGGGAGAGTAGTTCCTGCCTCATCTCAGCCTTCATCGTGGAAGAGAGGAATTCCGCCCAGAATTCCTTCTCAAAGTCAGCCCATGTGACCTCAGCCTCCCTCTTCTACATAGGATAAAGCATCCACTACTGATGCGCTGCTCCGCACATATGGCTCACAGCTAGAGGAACCCAGTACTCTGTCAGAGCCCGGATCCAGCTAAAATCTATCACCAAATCCTCTATCCAGCTCTATGTCTCCATGTTTGAGATGCTTCCTTCATACATCCCAAGGGTCTGTCGATGAAAGGATTGAAGAGTATTCTTCCACTAATCGTCCTCCTCATCTCGGTCAGCCTTTTGTCTATTAGCCACGTCAACCTCCTAGGCCTCGATTGCTTGCACTACTCGTGGTCATCTCCCAGGTTCCATAGCTACAAGGTAAATAAGGAATGCCTAAGCCCGAGTAGTGTAGAATATTGTTCTTGAATTTTCTTAGACTCCTTATTCATTTTAAATCCCCAAAATTCCCCAAAAACACAAGAACACAATTCAATTTGATGCATGTACCTTTCCTAGGGTCTCTACCTTGAAATCGGTGTAGACTCACTTGGTTGTTCGGTAGGTCCAGAGTCCTTGCATTGGATCACGGGGGGCCCTAAAATCCCGCGTCCTAGCCGGTCTTCCCTGGCCTATGACACGCTCCATGATCAGCCAACACTGTTTCCCTACCATCCCATGAAATCCTCACTGTGCCTTACTCCAGACTCTATCCTATCTCTCAACCTCGCCTCTAATACCATTCTGTCATGACCCCCTCTCACCAATGATGCCCCTCCTGAGCTGGAAATCGTGAAATGGAGATAATGACCCACCGAGTCCCACCTCCAGTAGGCCCCAGAGTGGCAACTAGCACCAAGGGTATGAGTTTTCACAATAATGGGAGGCATTACCCTTTTTAATAATTAAGATCGGGAAAAGGGTGAGTCAAACACCAAAAAAGGAACAAGTAAATGAAAATAAACCAAAATAAACCCATATGCATGATTTATTAAATATTGAAACAAAAGTACAATTACTTTAAAATCTCCAAGTACGATACCAAAAGAAAGAAAAAACTGCACCCAACAAAACTCTAACTCCCAACTAGCAAGGTCCCGCACGATCCCTGAAGTCCTCCTGAAAACCTGAAAGTAAACGTAGGGTGAGAATACTTGTATACTCAGCAGGGAAACCTAAATATCTCATGCATAGGTGGGGATACATCCTAATGACCCGTGAGAAAATAGAAGAAACAAAAGCCTCATAAGGAATCTATCCACCCAACCTTATAAGACACACTCACCAAATATCACAAGTCAATAGAGTAGTATACTAATATTATAAAAGTATGGGTATTCCGCCCCACTTTACCACTGAATAATACTCAATCCCTCACGCCTAATGCTTTGATGATTCTCCCTCTTCCTGAGCTAGTGCCGCAACCGGGCCATACAAAGCTCGAGCTAGTGCCATAACCTGGCCATATGAAGCTCACAGTATCCCACTGGCACACAATCCTAGGCCATAACCACATCTCATCCAGCATTATTATAGTACTCAATCCTCAGCCATAACCACATCTCACCCCGAAGACACCTTGGAACCACATCACATCCTCATCCTGATGTCTCTTGGGAAATATCTTTCATAACCTACCCAAAGTATCTTGGGATATAGAACCTGGAAGAGGGAGCACATGGAAGAACAGTAACCATCAATCCTTTGGATTTTTGGGAATCTCACCCCCTTCCCTTGGGTGTTCTTCACGTACTGCTCAACATGGGTGGGGTGCCTAAAGAAACATAAAACATACAGATTTATATAATTATATCAATCACTCAGCACCTCCTAAGGCCTCTACACAAGAGATCTGAGCTCATGCCTTGACATTGCTACCACGAAAGTATGCACACAATGAACAGCCCCAAACCCCATTAAGCTTTTTATGTTCACCAGTTTTGGTTTATCAGTTTCTTAACTACCGAGAAAACTAACAGAAACCAAACCAGATCAATCGTTCGTAAAATATATCCCTTCCAACCACAAATATAGTTAGGGAAAAACAAAAGAAACACCATACCATTTTCTTTTACCAGCAAATAAATTCCATTGATTTTCCGTATTTAATCAACTACCAAGCCCCACAATTCATTAGGCAACTCTTCCACTTTTATTCATATGCGCAACCCATCCCTACAGCCCTATTGTGAGCCACCACAGCCACAAAACCTCTGGAACAATACTCGTACCACATTATTATCCCTTTGATACCATTCACCGCAGCTCCGCTACCCATCACAACCATATGATACCCGCCAATCCACAACCAAGCCAACCACAACCCCGATGCTCACCCATTCTACAAAAACCCATGAAACACCCCCTTAACATAATTGTAACCCAACCAGCACCCAAAAAATTCATTCATTCATTTAATTTAATTGGGGTGATCATACAATGGTTCCAGGTATTCATTTAATCATACAACTTTACATTATAAACAAATTTCCAAATTCTATGAAATTCCATCCACAAAACAATCCAGAAACACAAGAAAACATTTAATTGCGCAACCAAATGCCCCCAACGACCGTGATATTCAGTAGTCATAAGCCTATTTAGTTCATAACATAATCAAAGGATAAGAATTGATGGAATTAGAATGACGATATCAAAAAAACTTCCCAAAACCCGTTCATTAACCAGTTATTATCTATATTTACTGGTTCAACCATACCTCATGAAAACAAGAGGATGACCACCCCGCATAGTGTACAAAATAGAGAGAGGTGAAGGTAAGATCCCTACCTCAAAGGTTTTTGACAAAATCCCCAAAAAATGAAGAACGCACAAGAAACCCGGGTTGATTCTCAAAAAACCTGCCTTAGATCCCTCCTCCTAGCAAGATCAAGACCGAAGGTCACCATAATTTGCATCCACAAGATTAGTTCTACCCATAACTGGAATATAATTAAGAAACCGAAATAATAGGGGGAGTGAATCCAAGTGGATCTAAGAAACCGAACAAGAATGATTAAGAAAGAACACATACCTTAAGAAACAAGCTTCGATTCACCAAGAGAAGCCTTCACATAGCTTCCAAAACACTTGGGAGAGGTTCTCTTATCCTTAGGGAAGGGTAATCCTGAGTTATGGCCGCTTAGAGGCTTAAAAAATCCATTTAGAGGAAAAAGAGTTCAGATCCACAATTTTAGGATCTAACTTTAAGTGCCCGCATGGTTTAACAAACTGTGTGCTAACCGTGCGTTATCTTCTGCGTTGCCAAACACTCCTTGCAGGGTTAGTCTGCATGGTTAGACAAACCGTGCGCTAACCGTGCATTAGCCACTACCTCCAACACCAACCTTCCACTATTTGGCCACATGTTTTAGCCAAAATGTAAGCCAACCGTGCAAATTCTATTGCCCTTTAGCTTTCCTTAAAAGTCCACCCAAACACACCCCCAAGTCAACTTGACCTACTAAAACACCTCCAGTACCACATTTCACAAAGGAATGGACCGGAGAGGTCCGGTCCATTACATATAATCTTGTAATCTTTTTGATAATCACAATAGGGGAAGATATATGTACACTAAAGGAGAGACATCACAGAAAAACAATATATCAAAATCTTATAATTTTTTATCCTAAAAAATGGGGAGATTGTTCGACCCCTCATTTATTAATCAATTTTTAATGATCGCAACATTTTACTCCTGTTTAATCTATTAGATATCAATGTAGATGTTCTTAGCTTCTTTAGGCTTCAAATAAATTCTCTCAAGATCATGATTCGTATAAATCATGACTTTTCATTATAAAATATATTCAACTTTGGTCTACAATGATTTATCTTATGAATGAGTAACTACTTCATTTGGTTAATATTACTGTATAAATCTATATAAAGATATGTATCTATATTTAAGAAACCGTGTGTCTACACCAATTCTGGTTTTCTGGAAAATGCCCCAGACACTATGACCCAGTCATCGTGACCTAGACAATGTGACCCGCACACCGTGACCCAGACACAGTATCCCAGACACAGTGATCGAGACACCGTGAACCAGACATCGTGACCCAGACACCGTGACCCAGACACCATGACCCAGAAACCGTGACCCAGACATTGTGACCCAAACACCGTGACCCAGTCATCGTGACCAGACATCATAACCAGTTCCAGATCTCTTAAAGCCTATGACATTGGTTCCTTGCAAATACACTGTTCAAAGTTTGAAAAAATACCCGACACTGTGATCCTAACACCGCATCTATGATACTAGTTCCCGATTGCAATACAATTATGCCATCATGATTTTCTCACCGCTCAAAGTAAAAGAAGAATACATTTTCTCGTGGTGAAACGGTTTCTAGACAGACTATCACACCATTCCTTAATCTGTTTCTTCATTTTCAATTTAATGTCTAATGGTCATAATTGAGTCTTTTAAATGCACTGACAGAATTAATATTTATTTGTAGACATGCCCCATGAAAGTACGAGGTACGAGGTATAGGATACAAGCATCCTGGCGGCTCTAACATATGAATTATATGAATAAAAAGAAAATCGTGGTCCTAAATCATGTGACGATGAGTAGTAGTGTGTAGTAGAAGATTGATCATTTTTGAAAAGTGGACTTATTCATATACAATGATACATCTGAAGAACACATGAGGCATTATCGAATAAAAAATCTGGAATACCACAATTTAGAACAAAATCATCATTACAATACTAACTCCACAAAAAACATGAGCTAGATTTCAATGGAAACCAGAGCATCAGACCTGTGAAACTCTGTTTCACGGAAGATGACTTGATACTTGAATCTACTTCATCCTAGTAGTCAAGATATTTATTGAATAACACTAAGATCTCTTTTAACCTCGTCTCATCATCTCTACTATTTTGTATATTGATTTTAGCTTTCTAGCTATGTGTGTGTGACTGTATTAAAAACACACACTCTCTTTTGCACTAAACTGAAGGATACAAGATATCCTTCCTCTATTTTAATATTACACTGGTTTACTCCCACGGATAAGTGTGGAAGAGGTCCTTATGTGACCTGATTGTTTTTACCCACAGAGAACTGTGGAAGAGGGCGTGTGACATGGATAGTCTTATGAACTTTTGTTTTCCTTGATCTAAGGTGGGGATCATGTTTAATAATAAAAACTTCTTGGTGGTAGGTTATCACCAATTGGAGTGGATTAGGTCTTGGCAGAGACTGAACCACTTGTTTTATCTGCAGGGTTTTTTAATTATTTTTTTCATTGTTTTAATATATAATTCAGAAATCACTAGAATTACATTGATAGTTAATCATGGATAGAAGTTATAATTGTTTTTCCTTATTAGAATAGTGTCAAAAGTTATATCAGTAACTCTTTCTGATAATAGTGAGAATTAGTCAATTTTTTGTGAGGTTTTTTGAATAGTTAAACCATTATAATTGTATTACCTTGATTGACTGGGCTACATTTATTTTTAATTTGGAATCTTTTTAAAAAAACCTTTTGACAGAAATTTTTATAGATACCCAATTCACCCCCCAGAGTACTCTACTTAGACAAACATATTTCATAGTCATCGTTGAAATAAAATGAAAAAATGAAAATTTGATTCATTTTTATAATGATAGAGGTTATTTTTACTTTATAATAGCAGTATAAAACAAACATTGGATGACTTGTTCATTTGTTAAAAAATAATATAGCTATACTCATTATATACGAATAAATGAAAAATAACACGAAATAGAACTATTAGGGAAGAAAACCATGTGATGTTATTCAAAATATATTTTAGAACAAGATTCACAAACTAATAGAGATAAGTATATATAATCTAAAGAAATTAATTTTTTCAGAAGTGCATGGACTAATGATCCTAAAATTAATAAATATTTATATGTATTTTATAATTTTTTTGATAATTTATCTCATATGATAAATATTTATTTCATTTCTAGGAAATAACCTGCTCTTATTTTTTAGTTATGATGTCGATGAGCTTCTAAAAACCAAATGGGATAAAAAATAAAAAGGTTTCAATATAATAATAGATCCATGAGCAAAAAATATAAATTCAATGAATTTCATAAAAATAATTTAAAAAGAATTAATTTAGTGCTCCATAAACTCATAAAAAATGAGTTGGTAGGGAAGTATAATTTGATCTTGGATGACATGCGAAGAATCATAATATAGGATTATAAATCCTTGAAATTATTTTTTAAACAAGCTATTATATGAGTGTTTTACTTTCTTGGTTGATGTAAAAATAAACCATATTAAATCAAAATGACTCATGAGATATGGTTTAATAAAATTCAAAGAAATAATATCTTACGATTAGTTGGTATCCCATGTTATATCAAATTTTAATGAGATAAACTTGTTAAAATCTAACGAATAAGATGATGAGGGAATACTTCTTTGTTATTGTAACACCATGGAATTTTAAAAGAGGAATATTATTTTTTCGAGAGTATATAACAAACACCACTAAGATAATAAGAAATTTTAATACCCATATACATTAAAATATATTTATTTTGTAATAAATTTTATATCTTTGATAACTTGTTGAACACAAAACACTGAGTCTAAATGAATCGTAATATAGTTTACAATAATAAAATTATTAATAAATTGGAGGGTAAAAATAGTACTAATTAAATTATGATAAGTATATTTTTTTAAACACATATATATAATAACCACATTGGTTATCAATTAGTTTGAAATAAAATTTAAATAATTCAAAAGAAGAAGAAATATTTTATAAAAAAATAATTTTTTTAAAAGGAAATTTAGGTGGGCATTTTACAAGTAATTTAAAATTATTTTTTAAACTTTTTGTAACAAAATTGAAAATCTAAACGACATTATGGAAATATACATTCACAATTATCTTTGTGTGAGTTTTTAATAATTTTATGAAAAAATTAATTATTTTTATGAATAGTGAAAAACACTAATCTATTTTTTAAAAACTGTTTGTTTGTTTAAATTAATTAAAATATCATCTTATATTTTAAATTGTATTTGATGTAAAAAAAATTAAATTATATTATAATTTAACTGACATAGTATAATAGAATAAACTTCAAAGTGAATCCTGATATATGAACTATTTAAACTTTTTAATATATTTTATTAGAAATATTTGTTTTCAATACATCAATGTCTTTAATTTTAAATTATGTTCTAAAAAAATTATAAAATTATTTTTGAAACAATGGATTAAATATTTATAATTTGAATAATTTATATTATCAAATAAGTTAAAATTATTTTTTGGTTGTAATTGATAGTGAAGAATATAATAATTAATTACTATTATTAAGGTTGAAACGGGTTTACTAGGGGTTTGAACTAATATGATAAAGGTTAAAACACCTAGAAATTATCCACAACCAATTATATTTCCACATTTTGACCTTATAACCTTTATGGTTTTATAATTACCCATTCTTTATCCTTAAATAATGATAAAAACATGGATATGACCGTAACTTTACAAAACTTCTATGTGTGTCCTCTCCCTCAGTTAGAAAAGGCTACCCCCTATCATATACTATTCACACTTGCAAAACCATTTATTTCCCGAAATTCCTACACAAATATATTCTTTATTTATATCCCCACATCCTAGATAAATATTTTTTCAGTAATACCTTCTATGAAGGCTTTATGTATAAACTTAAAAGGGGTCCATGGAGAAGAGGTAAAATGCTTAAACATATGTATTTACTTTATTTCTTCATAAAACTCCATAAAATCATATTAAGATACTATAATGTAATAAAAATATTATAATCTATATAAATATATTTTATTATGTTAATTACATACCCCATATATATATCCACTTCCATCAAATGGGAAATGAAACTATCGATCGTGTGTACAACAGACTACCATATCATGAATAAATATAATTTATTTTCTATCACCACCATTCAAATATGAATATAATTATGGATTTAAAAAATTTATATCATATTTATGACATTATTATACATCTATTATTATGATATCACATATACCTTCAACTTTCCATTATGTGTGGGATATAATAACGTCGCTTGTCTGTATAATGGAATATTGGATCATGAAGCGATGTGATTTATTTTTTCTATTATACTATAAATTAAATGTGGTGAGGATATAATTAATTAATATATGTGATATTTATAACGGAAAAATATTTTTTTTAAATAATATCAAATCTAACATTCTACCTTCGCATCTATTTGAAAACAATACATTTACTCATGTGTTCATGAGGACTACCTCCTCCCCATGGCCATATGAAATGTTTTTCAATATACTTATAAATAATGGTAATAAGGATTAAATTTATAAATATAAGTTATATATATGACATAGTAATTTTTATAAAATGTTGATTTAATATTGATTTTTATTTCATTCAATAGGTTGTCAAAAATGGAATTTATGTTCCTACATACATACAGCCTACCTTCTCCGTGAATGATATAATCCAATTTCTATATCTCACATTTATTGATTATTATAAATATATGTATAATGAATCTATAATATATATATATATATAATTATTAAAATTATGTAAATTTTTAACCATGATCAATATAAAATGAATAAAATCATTGAAATAAAAAATAAATGGAAAATACAAAAATTATCACAAAAAATAGTGAATTTAAAAAAATTAATAAACGTGTAATTTTAAAAAACTTAAATCATATGTGGTATTAAATATATGATAATTTATTTTTAATATAAGTATAATAAACATATACTTATTATATGTGAGGTGTGGAAACATAAAATAGAAGTTGAACGGGAGGTATGGTTTTCTCGTATAGCTCTTAATTTCATGATACATATGCCTTGATTACAACATAGTTATTTTATTTGGTGAATATAATGTCCATTTCATATGTTATATCATGAATCCATTTATCTTCTTGGTATTTAATGTTTTAATTGACTTTATTTTCTTTCATGGGGATTATGATTTAAATGTTATCAATTTATTAATGTTTTATTTTACAATCTCATTATTTATCGAGATTGTCTATGATTATATTCACCATTATGAAATATTATAAAATGTCACTAAAGAAACTCATATATTTCCTTATAATATATTTATTGATGAAATTTTTAAGTAATATTAATATTTTCCAATTTTTTATACTTAAAATGGTTGTAAAATTATTTTTTAAACAAACGACATTATTTCTCCCATCATTCGAAAAACAATTTTTTTCCAAAACCATTTTTAAAGAATTTATTTCAATTTTTTAATCATTATTATAATGATTTATTAAATACGTTTATTAACATTACGATAATAATAAAAAAATTCAACTTCATGTATGCTCAATGTTTTAAATAATATTTATAAGTTGGTAGGGTTATTTTTAAAGAAATTTATTTTCAAACTATTTTTTGAACTATTTTTTTAAATATTAATTTTGAAATGAAAGGGATATTTTCCTCACGAATGGTTTTAATTTAATTTTTATGGTATATCAATTCTCCAATGACATGAAACCATTATTTTAATTATGATATGTTTGAGATATATTTTATTAATGCAAGCCTTATTATTTTTCCAAATATATTATCCTCAGTTTGACAGGTATATATAATTTTATTACCATTCACCATATTACTTGGGATGGTTTATGATTATGCTTATTTATTTGGGTAAGTTTTAACATTTTATATGTCAGTTTTTCAATACTATTTTATATTTTGTTTAACCCATTTAATTTAAGGAATGTATTGGATTTATTAAGTAATGGGTGGATGTTGGAATTACATAGACCCTTGATGCATTGGTAGGTGTTATGAGAAAAATCATTTGGCCAAATTAAATTGGTTTTTACCCATAGTTTTAAACTATATTTTAAACTATCTTGGAAGTATATTTATGATGTCGCGTATTATGAATTCCATCACTACGAGATTAGTCATTGATGTTCCATGTGATTATTCGATTAGTTATAATATACAAGGTTAATTTTCTATATCATGTGATTATTCATGTGGAATTATTTGATCAAAATTTATTCCTTCATTATTATTCTCAATTAATTGATTTAATGGAATGTGTTTCTATTTTTTACCATAATATATTGATTATTATTATTTATTCATGATAGATTATGGTATATGATTACCCTTACCGAGTATCTAATATCACCCCTTTATTATTATTTATTTTCCATAAGATGCGAGGAGGTGTTTTGTAATTCATATGTTGGGATATTCTAAGGGGAAATATGGTGTTCTCAAAGAAAAAATATTTTTTTTCATATTTATAATTATAATGTGAATTTAAAATATGTATCTATTTTACCAAGACTTATAAACTATACATTCCATTGGGATACAATTCCTTGAATCATATTCCATTGTAATAAACTAACCACTAACTCTAGGCTACTATGGTTGGGGTCTTTATAGTTAGTATCATATATGGTTTTATAAAATCCTTGGGAACTAAATTTAGGTAAAAAATACTAGGGATCATAAACCAATGATATACTTTGGGGATATGTATAAAATAACACCATAATATTTTTGTAAGGTACAGATTATTTTGTTTTCCTATAAATAAATCATAGTCTAGATACTATATGTGGATATGTTTCTGGTACAGATATACCTAGGGGTAATAAATATAAAAAAGGGGCATTGGTCTTGATTCAAGAATTACCTGGTAAAAGAAAATGGGCCTTACTGTGCACCTATTTTGACAATTCTAGAATATATTATAAGGATAATTGACATTTTCTTTATAGACTATTAGGATATATCTTAAAATAATTTCATGATTTGAAAACATTCCCAAATAATCCATGTTTTTGAATTTGAGAGTATCCATGCATAAATGTTTCAATTTATGTTAATTGTTTCACTTTATTTTTTTATAAATTATGTTCCATAATGTTATGATCTAATCTAGTGAATTTATTTATATATAAATTGATCGTAAAATAAGGACTGTAAACTATATCAATTAACTTACCCCAAGTAGGGATTTACCTCCTAGTAAATATAAGGAAGCTATATTTATAGTTGGAAATTATCAAATTAGAACCATATTGGTGCAAATGACTCTTGTTTTATACAATAACCATCTCCATTTGGTGTCGTCTGCTGATCCACCCCATGATGTAGCAATGTCAGACCACCTTATGCATTATAAACCCCCGTCGTTTAATGGGAAAATTAAGACATAACTGATCTGTATTTAACATTAATACGTGATTACTTGATTAATTACATATGACTACATATAATAAAACTGAGATGATATAGAATTATAGTGACATTAGGAATCGCATACATTTTATAATAGCATAAAATAGGGAATACAAAATCCTTATTGATAACTTCTTTATAGGCTCAAAATACTATTTCAAACATAAAACATAAAGGGATGACCTGGGGACCAACATAAGAAATGGGTGAGATATAAATCCAAAATAGGGAATAAAAAATTAAGTACAATAGGAATATCAGCGAGTGAAACAAATAGTAGAAATCATAAACATGAACAAAGAGACATGATATAGCGTGATAGTCTTAACATAGGAAATGTGGCAACAACATAAAGCACAAAGTCATAATCATAGGTCAGGGCTAAAATCTCCATGGAATCATGGTAGAAAAACCCATAAAGGAATATGGTTCACTCCCTTTCCAAAGATGACATATAATGATACTAACATTACCTAATCCATTGGAGCACTATTTGGGTGCCCAGTCATATTCATTTCATACTCATGCTAACGTGTTCCACATAGATCATACAACATGAAATTATTCATCAAAAAAATTATTCCATGATCAAGGATTGTGAAATACACATATGTATGTCCAAAATACAAAATTAGAAATGTTTAGATGTGAATACTTCTGATAGTAAATGCATATGGTATTCAATACACAATTTATTTAGCATAGAAATTATAGGGACACTTCATCAACATAACTGCCTCAAATAAAAATTCACTAAATGGGTTGATGAGAGACAAAGGGTTCTCTCTTAATTTAGAATTGAAATTCAAATTAAGAGGGATATGTAAATACATGTACCAACATGAGGAAATTGAAATAAAATGCATGCGATGTTGAAGAAACATTAATAAATAAGAGAAAGGAAATAAACCTTACAAAATTTTGGCATGGTAAAAGGTGTACATAATGGATAATATGAAAGAAAAATTAGGGTTAAAGGGTCTATAATAATGTTTAAATCATATCAAAAGTAAGGGGTATATAGACGAACATATCCCAACATGTGAAAATTTGAATTAAAATATATAACATAAACGGAGTGCAAGATAAAAGATCCGAGTAGAGGATCCCTTAATTGATTGTATGACTCCGAAGGCTTGGTAGGGAATTCTTGAGAGATAAAGGCACCATGGGAGTACTCTATGGAGTATAGGGAATAGTTTTTTCATACTTTAATGAGTTTGAGTGAATTGAAATGTGATATTGGTAGGTTTGTTGTAGGAAAAGATGGCAGTTTCTGTATTTTTTAGGTTTTAGACTCAACTTAATAAAATATCCAAAACAAAAAACCATCCCATGTATTTTTTCCAATGTTAATACCAAATGGGTGGTAATTTTTATTATTTTATAAGTCCAAGGGCCCAATTTATTAAAATAATTACCTTTCCTATTAGTTGGTGAGTCACACTCATAATGAAATTATTTTAAAACATTAAAATATATTATAGGTTTTGGTGGATTCATAATATATTTAAAGAATAAAGAAACTAAACTTATTATTTGAAACATAAATAATTTTTTTGTGGATCTCATTTATAGTAAATATTACATCACTTTTGGGTCATTGTGTTTCCATAAAACATACTTTATATTTATACGGTATTTATTTTTTAATCGAAAATTAGATTGTCTCATAAAATTCTAAAAAAGTAATAATTGGATAATTTCGATGAAAAAATTACATAAATAATATTCATTTTATCTAAAAATATTTATAAATATGTGAATTTTTACTTTTAAATCAAAATAGATATTTATTAAGAAATGATGGGTTTTTTGACGAGAAGAATTTCCCAACACTTATAAAAATTTAATTTGATTATATGATGCTTTTTATTTTGAAGAAATTATTTAATAATAATAATTTATTAAAATATTATTTATTTTCAAAATCTATTAATTTCATAAATTCATTAATTTAATTTTAATATTATCCCAAAATTCATTTTCAGGTCTATTGTATCAAAATAAAAAAACATTTATAATGTAACAATAAAACGATGAAAATATATTCATTATTTTATAAATAAAATAAGATATTCTTCATTTTAGGGTCTTGATATTTATACCTTTAATACTCTATCATACACTTTATGATCATGGTATTTAATTGTGGGAGTTTAATGGGGTGGTTCGACAAACATGTTTTGGGATGTGATCTTAATGAACTTGAACGTCTCATGTAAATGGGTTCTCTCATGCGTAATTTGTTGGATCTTAGCTTCGGCTTGGTAAAGGTAAAATAAAATAGATTAGATCTCCCATTGAATCTATGATAAATGGGATTCATATTGTACGATCCTACTATTTTTGGCCATCACTTCTTTTGATTGTGTCAATTATATTGTTAAAACACAATATTTGGACAAACCATGTGATAATTTTTCAACAGCTATATTATCAATGGAACAGATTTAGAATGGTCAATTAAATATGATCGGATATAATTAAACAAAATAATATCATGTGTTATCTAAAACTGTATTTACTTAATTAGATGTTTAATTAAATACTAAGCGAAATTTTATTTATAACATTTTGATTCATTACAATCATTCCCCCTTACAAAATTCACCCTCTAAATTTTATTTTCCCACACTAAAATAGATGACGGTATTTATGCTTCACCACCTCCTCTTGTTCCCATGTTGCTTCTTCAATCTTTTTTTTTCACCCCAATAATTTGAAAAGGTGTATTGTCTTATATCGTATAACTTTTTCTGTATAATCTAATATTTTTTAGGGATTCTATTTGTAGGAAATTCCATTTTCCAATGGTACCACCTCTATATTGTGTAAATGAAATGGGTCTAGTATGTACTTCCACTAGAGGTATACATGGAATACATCCTATACATGATATAGATTCGATGGGAGTTCTTGTTAAAAGGCCACCATTCTAAAGAGATTAAGGATCTCAAAGGGGCTGATGTACCTTGGACTAAGAATTAACTTTTTCCTAAATATCAACACAGTATTCCATAGAGATATTCTAAGGAATACCATGTCTCTAACATAAAACTCCTGGTCTCATCGGCAATTGTCAGCATAAGTCTTTTTTTTTACTCTGATCAGCATTGATGTGCTTCTTAATGGTTAAACTTTTTCCACAATTTCCTTGAATATTTTATAGCCTAGAAAATTTTGTTACCCAACTTTATCCCACCATGTAGGCGTTCTCCACCTCCTCCCATAAATAGAATCAAAGGGATCCATTTTGATGCTTGAGTGTAAACTGTATTGTAAGAGAACTCAACCACAAGAAGATGTTGGTCCCATCGTCCATTGATGATAAATGAGAATGCTTTGAACATGATCCCAAGTGTTTGGATATTCCCATCAGATTTTCCATCAGTGTTAGGGTGATAGTCCATACTGAAGTTCATTTTAATGTTTAGAGAATGCTAGAGAATTTTTTAAAATTTAGAGGTGAATATTGAATATTTATTGGACAGAATCGGAAGTGGTAATCCAAGCTACCTCACCAGATCTCTAATGTATATCCATGAATGTTGATGCAGTAATAAATCCACTCAAATATCAATGATATTTTCATTATTTTTCAGACGTTCCACAACAACTTAGATAGAATTGTTTCATTTGGATGTCTTCATAAGTCTTGTGTCAATGTTAAGGGTTATTTTTTCCCATTTCCATGTAGGTATATGTAATGGTTGCATCATCCCCTTATACTTGTTCATTTAAACCTTCACTTGATGACATATCATGAAATTCGATGTATATTCAATTATCACATTCTTCATGTTATCTAACCAATAGATCTATTGGAGATATCAAAAATAATTTTCTTTCCCAGTCAAATAGTGAACGTCAGACTATGTGTATCATCCAATAGTTCCTCATTTAACTCAATATTTTATGGAACACATATTCTTGATCCAAATCTCACAATTCCTTGTTCATTAACAATGAACTCTAAGCATTTACCTTTTCTTATAGTTCCCTATTTCATCTTAATTCCAACCTCATCATTTTGATCATCCTTTAACCATTCAAGAATAGACGGTTGATAATTTTTTTAATGAATTGGCGATGTTCCTTCATTTATGAATCTAATGTCCAAACTATTCACTTCTAAGAAGATATTATCCTTATCTATTCTCATATATGATAAAATTTATGGATCCTTTAAACTTAGATCATCTTACACTTTATTCACTTTACTGGGATGGTAGTGAATTGAAAATTCATAGTCCGTGATCATCTCTAACCATCAACATTGAATCATATTAAACCCTTTTTGTGTTAATATATATTTGATAATTTTGTGATCCATGTATATTTCACAATTCTCCCCAATGAGATAATGACACCAAATTTTCAAAGTGAAGATCACTACAGTCGACTCTAGATCATGTGTTATATAGTTCTATTTATGATATTTCATCTTCTTTGAAGTATAGGCTATTAATTTTTCATTTTGTATCAACGCACATCCCCAGTCCATTCTTGAAAATTTCCGTAACTATTACCAGAAGTTCTCCACTTCTAGGTACTATGATGATAGGTGTAGTGATAAAACTACTTTTAAACTCATTGAATATTACTTCACATTATTCATTAAAATAAATCTTGACTCCTTTTCAAGTTACCTTTATAATATGGTCTAACAATGATGAAAAATTTCTAAAACATTAGTGATAAAATCTAGATAACCCAAGGAAACTATGGATATCTTTCATGGGTTGTGGCCTCGTCCATCAATAAATTTCTTTTATCTTTGAAAGATCCCAATATATCCCATTGGTTGTGATGATATTACCCAATAATGGGAATTTCTTCAACCTGAACTTACACTTGTTCTACTTTTCATTAATTTTGTCCATTAACAGTTTCTTTAGCATAGTTCTAAGTTTCTCCTCATGCTCTCATTGGTTTTGGAGTATATTAGAATATCATCTATAAATACTGCCAAATATTTATCCAGGTAATCACTACATACTATATTCATTATGTCCTTGAATATTTATATTAAATTAGAGAGTCTAAATGGCATTACAATGAACTCATAGTGACTGTACCGTATACAAAAAGCAGTCTTTGGGATATCCTCCTTCTTTACCCTAACATAGTAATATAATTACCAAAGATCCACCTTGGAGAAGTATTGTTCTACATATATCTGATTGAACAAGTTATCAATATGTGCACAAGGATACTTGTATTTTATCATGATCTTGTTGATCTCATGATAATCAATGCAAAGGTGCACTAATCCATCATTCTTCACGATTAAGAGGACTGGTTCACCCCATAGTGAAGTACATGGGCATATAAACCCCTTATCAAAATTATATATTATTTGTTTCATTAGATCATCATGTTTTATAACAAATATCTTATATGGATTCTTGGTTATTGGAAACACCCCAATTAAAAGCTCGATTAAAAATTCAACCTCTCAGCTAGGAGGAAGACAATGAAATTCCTTGGGAAACACAACAACCTATTCCCTCATAATAGGAATGTCTTATAGGATGATCCTTACCTTAGACTCAATAATATTATCTTGATACACTTTCTCAAAGAGAAATAATATAAATGCTTGAGATTATGGTTCTAAATAAGAATCATTCTTCTCCTTTCAGTTGAATAGAATCGAGGTTGATTCACAATATGGGAATGGATTTCCTTCTCACATAAATTTATGTTAGATCTATACAGGGAATGAAAATCCATGCAAAAAAATAGATCAAATGGCACTAAAGGTAGCATTTTAACGTTTTCTAGGAAGATCATACCACAAATTCTGATAGGGGAGGAGTAATATACATGGGATGCAATAATTTACCTATTTTCCATCATCACTTATAGATCTACTTCTAGGATTTTTGTGGTGTTCAAATAGTTCTACTAAATAGTCATAATATTAATGAATGTGTAGAACCAAAATCAAAATGTATGTTCACTATTATTGATAGAATAAATAATGTACCTATCACCACTTCATTGTTGGGATCCTCATTAGTGGTTTTGTTGGATAAATATTTCCCTTTCTTCCCAAAAGGATGTTGGTTGTCTCTAAAAACCCTAATCTTAGGGCACTGATTTCCAAAGTGCTACAGTTCCTTGCTATTAAAGTAATACACAATGTGATGAGGGTTTAATGGATTATTCCTTTCCTCTATCACATTAGCAGGTTTCTTCTATTGAATTTTTTTAGTTTCTCATTCTTTCCACACATAAATAATTGATTCATTCCCATTAGGAAATTTATGGCATGCTTTTTTCTGCACATTTGACAAGTGGGATGCTAGAATTTCATAACACAATTTGATTTCAACATTAGAATTCCAGAATTAAAGTCCACTTTATGCTTTTTAACCCCTTGATACACTGTATATTTTTTTACCTCTATCTCAAATTTTAGGGAACATTGAAAAATTTCCTCATAGATATCAAAGTCAGATATCGCCAAATCATTTTTGAGATGAGGTTTGAGCCCACGAAAGAAGTGGTCAAACATAAATTTAGGGGTAACAACAAAACTGGATGTGTATTGTGCAAGTATTTTGAATTATTCCTCAAATTTCCTAATATATTAATCACATTTTTCCTTAAGTTTAAGGAAATCCATTTTTTAGACGAATCATACAAGAAAAATATTTATCAAAAAACATTTTCAAGAATTCATTCCACGCCATTGCTTTTATATCTTCTTTATGATTCATACTGTTCATCAATTCCCACAACTAATCAGATTTTACTACATATGGTATACATCATGAAGAAACTTCTCTTGTTCAAAACACTTAATAATGGATAATATATTCCCAATAGAGTTGATACATTGTTTCATGATTAAGGGATCATAATATCCATTGAACGTTGGTGGTATTTGTCACATAATGATCACGATTGCGACATATTCTATCCTAAGGGGGATTGGATGATCCTCCTGATCTAGGTTTGTATTCAAAACATGAGTTAGATGAGAGATTTTTACCATGATGTTCATGATTACATCTCTTATTACATTTGGAATCTCATTGGGGGTAGTCATCACATTTTCCACTACATTGATTTTTTACCCAATTCCTCCATTTTACAACCATTTTCTAGAACAAAATGAAAAATACGGGTGGGTATTATTAATCAATTAAACTCATAAAATGTTATCCGATGACATTAAAGAGATAACATAAAAATTAAATTTATTTTCTTTAACATATAAATTTCTTGGCATCAATCTAGGTTATCCATGATCTATTTCCAATTATGATTTCTTATGATCATTTTTCCCTTAAAAATTGTTCATAAGTAGATTATGAATTTTTCAAAGAATATCCATTGAGACTGTCAAATAATGTGTATAGTAAGTCCTAATTTCATATACTAGGTTAACCCAAGTCAAGCCCAGAACACCTTGTGGGAGTTATTACCCCTACATACATCTCTACCAGAATCACATCTACCTATAGCATCTAGATAAGGGTGTATTTTGTTGATAAACTATGTACTCTATACTTACCAATATTTAGGGATGTTTTCTTATACTTATTCTTATCCATATGTATTTCTCTAGAGTTATCTAACCCTAATCCCAATAATACCAAAATTTTAACTTTTATACCAACTATTACAACTCTGTTATTTACTTCACATTAATAATTGATTTATTATATAAGACTAAGATTAATACTACATGGATGATCAAGAAGTATAAAATATTTGTGAATTAGGTACAATGAAAAAAAAACATCTAATAGGGAATAAAAAATCTTATTGAAAACATATTTAACATGGTCAAAATACTCCTTCAAACTTATAACTGCATGAGATAACCCTGGAAAAACATAAAAATGGGGTGAGCTATGAAACCAACTGAGGGAATAAAAATGGAATAACAATATGAATATCAATGAGGAAGAAAACAAGTAAGAATCATAAACTTGAACAAATAGACCTGATATATCATGATAATCTTAACATGAACAAATAGACATGATATAACACTTCCTCCCTCATCCGTGGATCCGAGGGATTCCCTGTATTTCCACTTTCCTTTACCCCTTCGGCCTGGATCAGCTTGTGGAACCTCATATCACCTAGGCGTGCATGTGTTCTGGCTCGGCGCGGCGTGTCTGGATCTGGATGGATTCGGTCTCCTACTCTAGTTCTCAGCGTCGATGTCTCATCCAACTTTAGCTCAATGTGGTGCGTCTGGCTTCGGCTATTTTCTTACAGATCTTATTCTTGGTATCAGTGTTCCAGTGCCCTGCTCCAATTACTACAACT
This sequence comes from Viscum album, assembly GCA_963277665.1. Lineage (NCBI taxonomy): Eukaryota > Viridiplantae > Streptophyta > Magnoliopsida > Santalales > Viscaceae > Viscum > Viscum album. Next base: position 109,650,584 of record OY728139.1, on the reverse strand, counting down.
GTCTTGGTGGTTCTACAATGTTAAGCATCCCTTCCTTTCATTATCGAAGTTGTTCGGTATAATTTTGAGATCGTTTGGTGTTCCTTTCAGTGTCATTTGTGTGAATTATGATCGGTGTGTTTGTCGCAATCTAGACGCCTCTGATGGGTTTGTAGTGTGGCCAAGTTTTTATCTATAGTTCCTAGGAGGGGGAGGATTTTAGATTCATCTACTGTGAGAGTTTTCAGGTGGTTTGATTTTTTTATTCTTGTTTTCATCTGATTGGCTGTGAATCTAGGGGTTTTTTTGGTGTTTTTCTTTGACACTGCTGGTTCTCCTCTGTATTTTCATGTTTACTTTCTTGCCATCGTGTCTGGCCTGCTTCAGAATCGGTGTGGGTTTTTCTGAGGTATTATCTGATTATATTCATTCCCTGGGCGGCGTTTCTGGTCTAGGACGACTTAGATCCCCCCATCGGTGATTATCCATTGGCATGATGTTATGCATTATAGTCCTAGGTAACGATGGATCATATTCGCGACCTTTAGAATTTCTCAAGGGCCTCTGTGGCGGCGGTGGTAGTATGTCTCATAACGTGCGATGATCTATCCAGGATGGTCATTGATGGTGGTGTCATAGACTTTTGTTTTCTTCATGTTGGGGAACCCAGACAGTCAACAAGATTTACCTCAGATGAGGATAGTGCTGGTTTCTTTCACCATGCATGCCTTTTCATATTTGGATGATTAAGAGGGTATAGCGATTCCATCGGTACCAGTCCCATGCACTTTGGTAAGGGACAATTTTCCCAGTAACCATGTTCTAGTGGAGGCGGTCCTTAATGTTCTTGATGTTGGGAAGGGGTACTTCTTTATAGTCTCTTTTCGAGTTGTAACCCTCTTTATTTTTGGAGTTTGTTTATGTCATATGTCCTTGAATTCTTGGTTTCCCCCCCATTATCCTTAGAATAGGACTTATCCAAAATCAATAAAAAAATTGGCCTTCGGGCCATTCAGTCATAAACATAGGTCAAGGATAAACCTGCAATGTAATCATGGTGTAAAAATTACCGTAATGTAATTAGGTCCACTCCATGTCCCAATGTGAAGTATTATGAAACTAAAAATGACCCAATTCATTAGAGTGTTACATGGTCACACCCATCATATTCATTTCCTACTCATGCTTATGTGTGCCATAGAGATCAGAAACATAGATTTATTTATCATCAAAATTTATTACATTATGAGGGAGTGTAGAATAAAAATATGTAAGTCCGTAATCAAAAAGTATATGTGAATAAATTTTAATAACTTTGATAGGAAATGGGTATTTTACTCACTGAATAATTTTTTTCACATGGAAAATTGTGGTGACATTTCGGCAACATAACAACATCACATAAAAATTCACTAAATTGGTTGATGAGAGAGAAATAGTATCTCATCATTTAATGTAAAATTTAAATTAATATATATATGTAAATAAATTTCCCAACATTATTAATTATAAATACAAGGAATATAATATTGAAAAATGTTAATAATGAAGAGAAATTAAGGAGCTCTTACAAAATATTTAAATGGTAACAGATGTACATAAATGTTCATACGTTGGGAAATGAGAGTGAAAGGGGATATAATCATTTATAAATAAAATCATTAGTAAAGAGGATATGTAATAACATATTCCAATATATGAAAATTAGAAATAAAAATATAACATAAAATGTGTTCATGATAAAATAAGAGAGTTGAGGATCCCATACAATAATGTGTGACTCAAAAGGCTTGGGAGGGACGTCTTAAGAGCATAAGGTGACATGGGAGGACTCTAGAGAGTGGATGGAAGATTATTTTCTTGATCTAATAAGTTTTTTTGAATATAAAGGGGACATTGGGTGGGTTTTTATTGGAAATGAGGGGTATTTGTTTATTATTTAGGTCATGGACTCTATATAATAAAATATCCAAAACGAAAAACTACCCCTTAGTTTTTTCCTTTGTTTCTGCCAAATGAGTGTGGTTTTTTATTATTTTATAATTCCAAGGGATGAAATTATTAAAATAATTCCCTTTATTTTTTTGTAGGCGAGTCACACTCTTAAATAAATGATTTTAAAATCTTAAAAAATATTATATATAATAGTTGTTTCATAATAAAATTTAAAAAAATAAATTAAATTAAAATTTCATTATTTTAAAGGAAAACGTTTATTTTTTATTGAATCCCATTTAATGTAATTATTCCATCACATTTGGGTCAGTAATATTTCATAAAACACAAAGTATATTTATACGATATTTAATTTTTACCCATATATTTGATTGTCTATAAAAATTGTGAAAAAATCCCCATTAGATAATTTCAACACTCAAATTTCAAAAATAATATTCATTTAATACAATTAATTTTATAAATTTGTGAATTTTTAGTATTAAAATAGAATCTAAATTTACTAAGATATACTGGTTTTTTTTTACAATAACAGTTTTCCAACATTTATAAATAACAAATTAGTTTATATGAGAATTTAAAATTGATAAAGATTATTTAATAATTATATTTAATTAAAATATTATTTATTTCATAAATCCAATAGTTTCATAAATTCATTAATTGAATTTGAATATTGACCAAAAATACATTTTTCCCTTTATAGTATCGAAATAAAAATCATTTTAAAAGTAACTATAATATGATGAATATATATTTGTTATTATATAAAAAATAATTTAACAATTTTAATTTATGGGGTCTTCATACATATTCATTTAATACACCATCATATTCCCTAAGATTATGTTCTGTGATGGTGGTAATTTCATGGTTGGTTCAATGAACAATGTTTGCGTCATGCTCACAATTAGTTTTAACTTCTCCTGTAAATAGTTTTGCTCATGCTTAAGTTGTAAAATATCAGCTTGGGATTGGACAAGGGGATATCCCATAGATTTTATCTCCCTTATAATCTATAATTAAGGTAATTCATTGGGTATGATCCAACTGGATGAGGCTAACACTTATTTTGTTTATGTCAATGGAATTTTAAAAACCCTGTATTTATAGTAACCCGGTTATTGTTTTTCAACACCTATATTATCAATAAGAATGATTCATAACATTCAATTAAATCAGATAGGATATAATTGAACCAAATAATTTCATGTTTTTTCTATAACTATATTTACATAATAAGACATTTAATTAAATAAAAAGTGGAATTTTAATAATAACAATTCATGCCGTTATAACTAAAACTCTATTTATAGATGAGAAATGGCTACGTTATTTATTGAAGATTTTTCTTACATTAGGATGAAATGAAAGGGAGATGTTTTTAGGGTGTTTTACCATATCTTAGAAGATGCATATCAATAGTGGTAATTGACTCAAAACACTAAGGGTGAAGAAGAATAAATCACAAACATGAAATGGAATGATTTTGAGGTACTCTTAGTTGAAAAGTATTTTCCTCATGAACAATGAGCGGATGTGAGGATAAAATTCCTATGTCTAAGAAAAAATGAAGATGAAAATGTTTCTTTGTACTAATAGAACAATACAAGGATAGAAATCCATGCTACAGACTATGTATGTAATCCAAATAGAAAGATTTATCATTTCTTTGATGGGATTAAGATAAATAATCAAAGTGATATAGTCTCCCAAACTTTTTCATCATATGAGAATATAGTATCATGTGGTATGAAGATAGAGAAATAATCTATCCAGTATTATTTATTTTAATGAAAGAAAGATAATAATATTAAAATATAAGAAAAATAGATAAGGGGAAGAAGGGAAATAAGGATTTTACCATATCTGATAATTATTGAATGAATAACCCAAGCACTTGCTTGAATGAAAATCAGAGTTTATAAAAGTGTGGAGAGAAAGGTCACCATGTTATTTTTTTTATGGAATGAATGTAACTCCGAATGTCAAATTATAAAAACTATAAAGAGATTGGGAACTACTAAAATGAACGCCACAAGTGTTGAGGGAATATACCTCAGAAAAAGCTATGGGATCAAGGTTAAGCTTATGTTGTCACTAAAAATTAAGTGGGATGATTAATTTTCTTATGTTTGGATTTATTGTTTGGAGTGAGTAACTCAAAAGGGTACTAATTGAGTTCCCAAAACAATAATGTTAATTTGTTTCTAAACCAAATCATCCAAATTAATTATAAATTACCAGTTTGTAAAAATAGTGTAAATATATAAATCTAATATTTCAAATAATTCCATAGAAACATGATTACGGATTAGTCAAATTATCTTACTAATACTATAACTTTTGAAACTATGTAACTTAAAAAAACAAATTTTATAAACAAATTAAGACTAAATTTCAAAGTAATGTTTATTTCTATATTATAAAACATATACAACATTATCATTGAAATCGAGAGAGTAATCAAAACTGATAAATTACACAATGGAAATAAAATAAGTGATTCGGTCTCAAGGAGATACTTAATCCACGCCACTAGAAATTAACATGCCATTAAGAAGATTATTATAAAAATAAACTTTATCTAAACCTCAGATTGAGGTTTAATTTTAATAATTACATGTTTTCCAAGTACAATGCCTCTTTTTTAGCTATACGTTGGACTGAAAAACAAACATAGGTCACATATTACCTCTTCTATACTTTTTGTGGGTATAAAAAGGAATAAGTTTATATAATGTGACTATTTCACTCCATTTTAAGCACAAGAGACAATGTGTATAGTTAAAAAAATCAATACAACACACTTATCAAAAGTAAAGTGTAAACAGAGAGTGTAAATTTGTAGAGATGAGAGAATGTGATATTGATTGATATACAGAGCTTCATATTTTCAATGTACCTGATGTTTTTATTTTTAGGAATCTTGAACAGGATTCTAATAATGTCAAAGAAAATATAATATAAAATAGTATAAAAATCATTCAATTTATAGTATATATATATTCTTAAAAACATTCACACATGTGAGTTTGTATTGTTCTTTGATACAACATATGAATGTTTTGGTTCTTCTGTAGTTTCCATAATTCAACACCTACATCACATATAAGGAAGTTATCTAGAATATATAGTTATTTGAGTTTCAATTATCTATTGGACAATAATAATATTTAAAATAAAATGGATCCTCATCCAGAGCACTAAATCAAGAAATTATTACATTTTATTCAATTAATACATGGAATTTTTTTGGAATAAAACTATTCATTGGAGGAATTAAATTTGAATAAGATAATATGAACAGCAATGGTAGCCTACTTCTAATAGATCCTTACTAATGGTAATTTATACTAATGGTAGATTGTATATAATGGTAGCATAAGATTGTGTTAGATCATCTGTAATATAACAGTTGATGATTCCTTTGGTAGATAAACTCTAAATGTAGATCAGGATGACAATATCTCAGGTTGGAAGTTACACGGTACATTGGTAAATGTTTCAATGGTAGATTAGTTGAACTATTGATATATATAATGAATGGTAGTGTTTTTTAGTGGTTGATCTATCTATTATAGATCTGTTCACCAATATAACTATTGAACTAATGCAAAATTTCCTCAATGGTAGATCTATCAATGGTAGAGTCTGGTGGTAGATGTAGTTCACCAATAGATAAATTCAAAAAAATGGTAGATCATTATAACATGTGGTTGATCTTTTGGAAGTAATGGTAGATCTCAACTTAGCCATGTCTATCAACAAAATGATGTACTATCATAAAACATTAACCTTATTAGAAATATAAAAAACATTATTTGTTATAATTAAAATATGGATATACCAAATGTATCACCCTTTAGCTGATCATAAATTATGTAATTTTTAACCAGGTATATGAAAACAAATAATAGAAAAATATAAATGAAAATAATGAATTTTCTTCTTGAAATAAAAATCATTAATGTGAAGAACATTAATAATTATAATCATTTCATTCCATTCAAGCATAATCTCCTTTTATGACTATTAAAAAAGTTATGAAAAATAAAATAATAGGGAAGTTGAAGATGAATAAAAGATTTTGTTCATTAGATTCAAATATTAAGAAGTACATTTCAAACAATAATACAAGGGAAAATAAAATCACCATATAATTATAATATGTATCAAATCTACTCTTATCTTCATTAGATACTGGGTAATAGTTTCTTTGTATTGAATTTGATCATTATCAAATTCTTCTTCTTCTCAAGAGTCTCTTATTCTACTAGTTATATATATTTTCTTCCCCACATAATTTTTTGATAATCGGAATCAGTAATCAGAATTGATTTTGAATTCATTAAATATTGTTTTGTTACCAAACATTAATTTAAAACATTGGAAATAAATGGTGATATTTTTTCTAGTTTCTTTTTCTTCAAAACATGTTATTTTTTTATAATTCTTGATGTTGTAAGCTTCAAGATTAATTAATCTATTTTATAACTCTCATAGTGAGGGAGATTCACCCAAACTATTTTTAATAATATAATCTCAATTTATTTTCTTTTAATGATGAATCCATTTTCAAACTAGTTGTATTAGAATTCCCCATACATCAATCTTGATCACTTTCTCAATCGATATTTTTATATTTTTCCATCATTTTTGTCTCAACCAGTTTCAAATATTGTTTTTGCATCATCCAGTTTAACAAAAACTCATTTTTCCATAATAATTATCATTTACTTATAAAAATAAAATGTTTCAAAAATATATTCACCCACTATTTACAGTGGGTCTTGTTTTGAAAATCATTTTTACCAACCTTCCCTAGGGATTGATACCGTAGTACCTCTATACAATAGTTAATAGTATTTATATAAATTTAATATTTTACAATAATGAACAATGTTAGTGTAATGTTTTTTGCACCATTTTTTGGGAAGGCTATGTACGACCAATTCTCAAAACTAAAAAAAATTTCAAAAAAATTTATTTAAAAAAATTCAAAAAAACGTTTCTTGTGGTTAATGAAAAAATAATTTTTATTATTTTTATTTTAATACTATGATATGGAGGATGATGGATTAAAAAAATTTATTATGTTTCTTTCTGATTATGTGGTCCTAATGTCAAGTCAATTTGATAAAGTGTTTAAATAAAATGTATAGTGGATGGATTCTCAGAATGTTGAGTTGAGAATAAATTTCAAAATAATAAACTTATGACCATTTTTCATAAAAATTAAATTATTCTACTTTCTCAATATATTCTTATAAAAATTTAATTCATCGAATATTAATATATGGAGTTTAGTCACACTATTAAAATCCATGTGTTTTATCTAGAATTATTTAATGTTCATGAAAATTTCACAAAGACAATAGTTTAAACTGATGTTTGTGATTTTTTATTTGTAGAATTGTTTTCAAAGGATATTGAACTAGTTGTCTTAGATCATATATCAAACAAAACATTATTTATTAAATCCAAATTTTGGGCTTTTTTATTTTATTTTTGTTTCTGATATAATAGTGGGAGAAGAATATGAAATAATTTCATATAGTTAATATTAATCTCAAATTGTACGTGATAATCCTTTATTAGAATTTTTCTATCAAAACGTAGTTCATTTCAACCCTTTTTATGAATATTAGTGTTTTTATTTTGAGAGAAAAAACTTGAAATATTAGTCATAAACCATAGATCACCCCATATATTTGTTTCACTTCTTATTGGTTTAAAAATTTAGAATTCTGAAACAATTTTATAGGTAGACAGCAACATGTCCACTACTATCAAGGGTTAGATTAAATGGATTTCTATAGCTGTGAAGGGGGCCAAGTTCTCCCTTATTTTTTAGTGCCAATTTGTTTTATTTTTCACCTAATAATTAATGGGCCAAATACATTTCATGTCTTTTACATAAGAAACCACATCCACATAGTAACATAGGTTAGATTCTATGGGATTCCAGTTGGGACTTTAAAACTCTTTTTTAGGGGAAAGAACCCATTATTTTATTTCTTTAAATAATAAATATTTCTATTTTTTCAATAAAGTGTTATTATTTTAATCTTTAGGATCACAAAAGGTAAAACTAAAGAATTTAAATCCATTGCTTCATCGGTATTTACCCATGGTCTATCATTAATTTTTTAATTTTGTTACTTTTTTGAATAACTTACTTATTTTCTTTGTCATTGTTTTCTCTTTTTCTTCTGGGTTTGAGCTTGGCCTTATTTGTCTTTATATTTAATGTTGGATGCTTTAGTTAAGGTGATTAATAGCTGAGATAAGTTCCCATTATTTCATAATTCATAAAAATATTTGTAACAACCCAAGAATATATAAAATAATTTCTTTTAATTTAGTAATTAAGTAGCCTAATTCGTTATAAATGTATAATGAAAAAGTGGTGTTTATAAGAATCAAAAAATTTATACTAATTGAATAATAACATGTCATTAAAATAGTAACATGACTATTTGGAAAAGTAATTTGAAAAATAGAATAGTAACCACACCTAATAATGTACAAATAAAATTTTTCGACATTATAGTGAAAAGATGATATATTTATTTTATCGAATAAGTTAATATTTATTTTTTGAAAATTATAAATTGGGTGTTGGATTTTTTGGGATTCGCGAATATTTAATTAAATTTTTTTATTAATATAATGATTTAATTGAAAATATATTTTCATAAAATAGATTCCTAAATTATTATTTTGTTTTATTATTATTATACTATAATTTTATGAGACATTAATTAGTTTTTCAAAGTGTTATGAACTGATTTATAATTATAAAACTGTTATACTTTTTGTAAATTACGATTTTAATTAAAAATTAAATTTTAATATATCGAAAATTAATTTTAATAAAATTAAGGGAATTTTCTATTTCTACCCATTGAAAACTAGTAGGGGTTAATTTTTTGGATTTTTTAGAAATAATTGATTTTTTGGTGAATATTCATATACAATAATTTAAAAAATAAGCTAAATTCATGAATTATTGAGTCATGGATGATGTTATAATGAGGTAATCACCCTTAGATCGAACTCACTTGTACTAATTACTATATTTAGAAACAAGAACTAACATTATTGCTTATCTTCATGAAAATAATAAAACGATGATTAAAATAATGGGGAAAACCCCCTCTTTTCCTCATGTCTCTCAAGCTTTGAGAATTTTTCAAAATTCTACCCAATAATCTTACCAATCCTTTTCCCGACGTCTAATACCTTCAATTCTCACCAAAATTGCACATGCAATGTCCATATGGAGGATCTCAAGGAGAAGATATCAAGAGGTAAAAATCATCTTTCATTTTCTTATATTTTCATTTCAATTTTTTTCTTTTTTATACTCTATTCACCTCCCCTTATACAAGGGTCATGAAAACTAAATTATCATATATATACATTAATGTTATCATGTTTTTGGAATTTTTCATAATCATACATCTTATCCTCCTTCTTTTATTCAAAAAATAAAAAACATCGTCTGTGATGAGTGGATTTACCAACATCATGAACGATGGGTATTCAATTTCCATTACTGCCTTTATAGATGGACATAAAACCACATTAATAGTTGAAACAATAAATTTTATTATATAAACTCTTTTAACTTATTTAATTAACATATATATATAATATTAAACTATATAACAAAACTAGTTTATGTTTAATAAAGAACCACAAAACTGGTCTAGATGAATATCATTAATGTTTTATCTAATTATAATTCATCATATCTAAAGAAACTTCTTTATGGTATCCTTTAATATTCTTGAAACATATTAATACCATTTCATTATAGTTATGGTGTTTTTCATCCATTCTATAAGAAAATACTTTATGAACCACCCATGTCAAATAAGTAAAAAGCACAGCAAAAATAATGATGATAACAAAATATTATTAATAAATGGGTGGAATGATGTTATAAAATGATCATATAAGGTTATATTAATATAAATATATTCTTGTAAAATATTAAAGAAACTCTTTTAACCATTATATAAGAGAGTTAAACACATTTGAAGTAAAAATAACCTAAGGTAAGGGAATTCATAACCCCATTTCCATTCTACGGGTTAACCATTTACTTAATTAACTATGTGGTAGTAATATTATTTCTGTAATGAATTTTGTTTTTATTACTTTTTTTATTTTTATTTACAGTTTATATTCATATTCCTTTCATTATATTAATTATCACTTCAGTTATATGATATTTGAAAGGGAATTTTCTTTAAAAATCATTTTTTGAAACTCTATTATACAAAATTCAATATCAATATTTTTATAAAATTATTCATGTTTTATTTTTATCTAAAAATTATTGAGAAATTTTAGGATGAATTGCGGAAAATATATCTCCATCCATTGAATTTGGTAGGTTTAATTTGTAGTTCAGTTGTATGGTTAATCCAAGGGTAACTATGATGATTACACCATAAGGTAGTAGTGAGGGTTACATTATAAGGTAGTCATAAGGGTTAGATTTTAATATATCCATGAGAGTTACAAATAATATTGTATTTACAATGGTTACAATCTTATGTAATTAATTCCATCAGTAACCTATATGGTTTACTTATGTTTTTTGATGTTTTATGGAAATATCGTGTTTTCAAAAAGTAAATATGTGATACTTATTGGGTGAGAAGTACGTTCTTGTGAATGTGATTTAATATACTTATAAGCAGTCATGTAATAATGGTTTATATCCTTCTTTTTATATACCTTACTCAGATTTTTATGCTCATCCCATGTTTTAAAATCTTTTTCACATGGTTTATGTATGTGTAATAGAAAATGAGAATCCAAGATGAATGTTATGAAGACATTTCGTGAATAAATTTTGTGTTTTTTTATTAAAAACATTTGTATTATGAAAAGAATTGATATTGTTTTATTAATATAGACCATTTATGCCTATAGGTTGATATATTGAAATTATTTCCTAATTTTATATAACTATATACCAAAAAAGATCATCAATGGAGAAGAATGTAAATTCTTGACTAAAACTCATGATTTTGTGACGTTTAAGGTTGGGTCCTTATAGTTGGTATCATAGGATAGTTTCGATAAAATTTGGGGTTAGAATGATGTTAATATAATACCATGAATAATTTTTACCTTAATTTGAAATGATATATCATTTTTAATACTACCATTTTTCTTGTCTAATATATCACTTTACATAATGGTTTACTACAAAAGAATCAAGAAAGATGATGTAGGAAGGCACTAAGAGGCTGATATTTATCCAAATCTGTAACATGGAATGGTGGTAATTAGAACCAAATAGTTTGTGACAGTAATGGATCAATTGAAATATGAAATTAATGGAAATGGCATCCTTGTAAGAGAACAATGAGAATAGTTACAATGGAACACGATGTTGGCTGAACATTTTATGAGGAAACACCCTCCTGATTTCAGTGGATCTTTATATCCAATAGCTACTGAAGGGTGGTTTAAATCCCATAAAAATATATTTGATTTTATGGGGTGTTCCTATAATCAAATGGTAATTTTTTCCATTAATAATTATGATGGTGATGCTGACCAGTGTTGGTCTTTGTAATGAATATCAGGGATAGTGATGAGATCGATTCCTTGGAATGGGATTAATTTATAAATATTTTCCTTCAAAAAAATTTTCCCATGTTTGATTGACTTAGGATGGAAAATAAATTCCATGAATTGAAATAGAAGGAAGATTCATTGGTCATGTATGAAGTAAAATATACCCAATTTTCAAGGTACACTCCAAATCGTATTAGGGATCTTGATAAAAAAATCAATTGTTTTTACTCGGGATTGAAGCCAATATATCAAAGGTCATTGGCCTCTCATGAATTCAAAAGTTATGAGAAACATGTTTGATGTGTTGAGAGGGTGTAGAGTGAGTTTTCTGATGATTATTTATAATTTCACTACAAGAATATGAACATGTCTAAATGGAAAGGGAAGGGTAATAATTAATAAATGAAATCTGAAGGTATGAAAATCCAGTTTCCATTTCATGAAAAGTGTTGTAAAATGTACCCTAGGAAATTCCTTAATTAAATTGGGAATTTTTTTTGATGTGGTATATTTTTACATATGTATTAATATGTTAATGAAAATTAGATTATGATTAATCTTGATAAGTATAATCTATTTTAAATGTGGTGAGATAGTTCATTACAAAAATAAGTACTCAAGGAAATATCTGAATGAAGGAAGGTGAGAAGATTATAAGAAAAAAATTTCCAGTTAGATACATTGTGAGTAAGTTATCATATGTATGGTGATCGAATGAAGCTGTCTCAGGTACTTTGTTTATTTAATCAGATTTTTCTAATGTATTTTTTGATTCAAGGTCCACATATTCCTTTATTTTTTAGAAATGTTTTGGTAAATTGGAAATTTCTCCTCTATAATTGAACCCACAGCTTTTGGATAAACCATGACGGAGAAATATTATATAAAAAGGAATTATAATAATTTTCATGTTGTTTTTTGTGGAAAAATATTACCTTGAAACCATATTTTTTTACCCATAGTAGATTTTTATGTTATTCTTGGTGTGGATTGAATTTTTCTACAATGATAATATTGATTATAGAACTAAAGAAGTTTATTTTCAAAAAGCGTTTCAGATTGAATACAATAATGAACCCATATAAATAATAACATATTAGAAAGGTGAGAAAATTCTAAAATATGGAAATGAATATTATCTTCCTCAAATTGTTGAAAACAAAGGAAATATTTGGATTAATGTTAAGGTAGAGGTAATGAATAGCTAGCTATTTTTTGTGACGAGTTTCCTAGTGTAATAGCTAATCAAGAAGATGAATTTACTAATGACTTAGTTTATAATGTTAATCCAATTTCAAAACCCAATTATCGATTGGATCTAGTGGAACTTCTTGAATTGAAAAATCAGTTGTCATAGTTACTTGGAAATGGATCCATTCATCCTAGATCTTCACCATTGGGTTCTCTTTTTTAGTTTATTAAAAATAAATATGGTATTATGAAACTTTTCATTAATTATAGAGCTTTAACATTACTGTTAAGAATAATTATCCATTTCCTCGTATCAATGACTTATTAGATTAGCTCCAAGGAGCACAATATTTTTTCAATATTGAAATGAGATCTAGGTACCATCAGCTGAAGGTGAATGTGGATGAAATCCCAAAAAAATCTTTTCATACTAGATGTGGGCATTATGAGTTTTTATTATGCCCTTTGGTTGGACAAATTCCCATAATGTATTAATTGATATTATGAATATAATATTCCATGAATTATTAGATATGTTTATTGATTTTTTATTATTTATATTTTATTCTTTTCAAAATTTTATATAAATCATGAAAAACATTTATGGATTGTCTTGAAAACCCTCAATGAAAAGAAGTTATACTGAAACTTTAGGAAATGTGAATTTTGGTTTTAACATATTTCTTTTCATGGAAACATTATAAATAAGGAATGAATAATAGTTTGTCATTCCCGAAAAAGTGTATGATGAATGGAAAAGACCTAAAAATGTTACAGAGATTCATATTTTTTTGGATTAAAAGGTTTTACCAATAGTTTGATAAAACCTTTTCACAGTTATCTATCCTGCTAATTAATTTAACAAGAAAAGGTGTTAAATTTATTTATATTGAATATTTTGATGTTTTTTATGAATAGAAGAAGATATTAGTGAATGCACTATTTTTTCTCTACTTTCTAGAAAATGAGGCTTTTCCAAATATAATGATGCTTCTTTGGAAGGACTTGGTTATGTTATAATGAAAAATGATTAGGTAATTTCTTATTCTTCAATACAACTGAAACCTCATGAGTTAAATTATCCCACTCATGATCTAGAATTACAATCTATGGTTTTTGATTTAAAATTTTGGACACATCATTTATGAATAGAAAAAATGTGAAATATATGCTAACCATAAAATCTTGAATTATATATTTAATAAAAATAAATTTTACATAATGAAGGGAATATGGATTGAACTAATAAAGGATTAAAATTTTCTGATAGATTACCATCTAAGAAAAGAAATGAATGTGGAGTATTCCTTAAGTGAAAAAAATCAGGCATTATTAACCATGATTCATTTGGAACAAGACCGCTTAATTAATGATTTGATCAATTTTGGCTTGGTTGTATTTGGTGTAGGAAATTCCATTGTTTTGTTTCATGTGTCAGTGTAGTCATCTCTATCATACAGAATTAAGATAACACAAAAGGAATACCATGAGTTATAGAAAAAGGTAGAATTGTTTAAAAATTGTAGGTTTCTGGAATTTAACATTGATAAAGATTTAATTATATTATTTGTAATGAGATTGTCCATGCCTTGTGATTCCCAATTGAATAAATAATTTTTGTGTGAAGCTCATAGTTATCCATTTTCAGTTCTTCTAGGTAGTAATAAGATTTATAGATACTTTTGGGAGTATTACTGGTGTGATGGAATGAAAAGTGGTAGTGCTGATTTTTACATGAATTTTTGACTTGAAAATAGGTTAAAGTATAGAGGTAGTTACCAAAGGGGATTATTAAAACTTTTCCTATGCTATAGTGGAAATGGGAAAATATATCCATGTACTTTGTGGTGGGACTACCAAAGACTTCTCAAGGGAAAAACAAAATTTGGGTTTTTATTGACCGACTGACTAAATCTACACATTTCCTTCCAATTTGAGATAAAATGTATTTGGATCATCTTTCTATGTTGTTCTTAAAGGATATTTTCATGTTTCATGGAGATTTTCTATCCATATTATTAGTTCACTTCTAACTTTTTGAAAGGACTTCAGAAGTTATTAGGCACAAAATTAAACATCATGACTCTTTTTCGTCCTTAATTTGATGGAAAGGCTGAGAAGAAAATTCAAACCATATAAGATCTAATTTGGGGTTGTTAAATGGATTAACAAGGAGGATGGGATTATCATATTTCTTTCATTGTGTTTTCTTATAATAATATATTTCATTCTTGTATACAGATTTCACCTTTTGAGGCATTATATAGAGAGAAATGTTTAACTCCAGCATTTTGGGGTGAAGGTGGGGAAAGGATCTTGATGGAACTAGAATTAGTAGAGGAAGTGGATGAGAATGTGAAGATGAATGAGAAACACATGAGGACAACTACGATCAGGTATAAAAGTTATTCAGATAAAAGAAGGAATGACTTTTCTTTTAAGGTAAGTGATCATGTTTTTCTTAAAATTTCATCATTGGAAAGTGTTACGTGTTTTTTTAAGAAATGAAATATAATTCCATAGCACATTGGAACTTATGAAATACTGGAAAACGTTAGACCATTAAACTACTGAGTATATTTTTATCCGATTTTAACTTAGGTACACAATGTTTTTCATGTTTTGATTTTGAGAAAATATGTGCCAAATTCATTTCATGTGTTGAGCCCAGAAGTAGTTAAATTGGAATAGAAGCTTTCATATAAGGAAAATATTATTCATATTCTTGATAATGGAGTGAAGATATTGCAGAATAAGGTGATTCATCAAGTTATGGTTTTATAGAGAAACCAAATGGTAGAATAAGTAACATGAAATTAGAAAATGATCTAAGGTAAACGTACCCCCACTTGTTTAATAAGTAAATAAAAATTAAAAGGATGTATTTTCTAGAAGGTGGGGTCAATGTACATCCCAGGTACATATAAAATAATTTGTTTTCATTTTGAAATTATGTAGTCCAATTCATTATAAATTTATAACAAAATAAGTTATAATTAAAAGAATTAGGGAAAATATAATAATGGAATAGTATGTTGTCCTTTGGAATAGTAACATGACCATTATGAAAATAAATTTAGTGAATAGAATAGTAACCTCACCCACTAAATTATTAATAAAAAATTTCTATCTTATTAGTGAAAATGTTATATATTTATATCATTTAATAATTAAATATTTTTTTAGAAAACTATAAATTAGGTGTTGGGATTTTTGAGTTATGAAAATATTAATACAATTTTATAAATAATATAAATAATATAAATAATATATATTTTCAAAAAATATATTCATAAATTATTTTTTTCTTATGATTATAAGATAATTTTAAGAGACATTAATATGTTTTTCAAAGTGTAATAAAGTCAATTATAATTTTAAAATTGGAATTTTTTTAATAAATTATGATTTAAAATTAAATTTAAATATCTCATATTTAGATAATTATTTTTACAAAATGGATTTAATTTTTTATTATACATGTCAAAAAATTGTATGATATTTTTTTTGGATTTTTCTAAAATACTTGAATTTTTGTGAATAGTGTAATACGATAATTTACAAAATAAGCTAAATACATGAATTATTTAGTCATGGAATATTTTATACTGATGTAATCACCCTTGGTCCATAGAAACATGACTAATTATTTTATTTAGACACAAGAATGGAATTCATTTCTTTTCTTGAGAAAAATAACATAATAATGATTAAAATAATTAAAAAACCTCCCTCTATTCCAATAAAATACCACCCCTCACCCGCTCTTATCCTAACACATCTCAATCTTTGATAATTCTCCAAATTATTCACTAAAAATTTCTCAATCCTATTCTATATATCTAATCCCTATGGGTCTCACAAAATCAAAAAACCCAAGGGCCTTAATGAATATCTCTAGGAGAATAGATGAAGAGGTAAAAATCCACTTTCATTTTCTTTTATTTTCTTTTCAATTATTTTAATTTTATTTTAATATATTCCCCTCATCTCACACAAGGCATGAAAAAATTATTATCTTATATATAAAGGTATTTTATCATGTTTATGGAAATTTTCATCATCGTACTTTTCTCCTCTCCCTTTTATTCTAAAAATAAAAACATCATCCGTGATGTGTCGATTTACCAACATCATGGACGATGTGCATTCAATTTCCATTACCGAATTCATGGATGGTCATGAAACCATTTAAGTGGTCGATAAATATTTTAATTTTTATTATATAAGCATTTTTATATTAATTAATTAACATATATACATAATATTAAATTATATAACAAAACTCTTTTGTGTTTATCAAAGAACCGCCAAAATGATCTAAAATAATATCATTAATGTTTTATCAAATGATTCATAATGATATAAAAAATGATTTATGGCATCATTTAATATTCTAGAAACACATTAATACCATTTAATTCTAGTTTTAGAGTTTCACTTCCATTTGATAAGAAAATCCTTTATGAACCAACCATTGAAACCATGTAAAGAACGCCCCTGAAATAATGGAGATAAAATGTTTTACTAATAAATGGATGGAATGACGTTATAAAATGATTATATAAGGTTTTATAAAAATTTAATCCTCTATAAAATATTAAGTAAACTCTTTTAACCATTATGTAAGAGGATTAAACACATTTTATGTCAGATGAAGTTGAGGTAAGGAAATTCTTAACCCAATTTCCATTCTTTGTGTTATCCTTCTTCTTCATTAACTATGTGGTTCTAAGATTATTTTTGTAATGAATTTTGTTTATATTATTATTTTGTTATGTATATTTATAGTTTATACACATATTCCATTAATTATATTATTTATCACTTCAATTATATAATAAATTTAAGGTAATTTTCTTTAAAAATCCTCTTCTAAAACTCCATTTTAAAAAATTCAAAAGAAATGTTTTTATAAAAGTATTCTTGTTTTTTGGTTATGTTCATGTTCTTGAGAATTGTATATAATGAATGTTGGGACCTATATCTCCCTATAATTATTGTGTATTTTTATATTGGAGGTTGGTCATATGGTTACTCCAAGTGTAACTGTGATTGTTACACCATAAGGTAGTCGTGAGGGTTACATTGAAAGGTATCTTTGAGGGTTACATTGTAAGGTATCCATATGGGTTACAAATCATATGGTAGCTGTGATGGTTAAAATCATAAGTTATAATTTCCCTAATTTACCTATATCATTTACTTATGTTTTTCATTATTTTATAGAAATCTATGGTTTTCACAAAGTAAGTTTTTGATACTTATTGGTTGATAATTATGTCATTGTGAAAATTATCTCATATATTTAGATCCAGTCATGTACTAAGGGTTTATCTCATTCTTTTTAGATCTATTACTGATATTTTTGAGCTCATACCAAATTTTAAAATAATTTTCACAGGGTTCAAGGATAGGTAGGTGAAAAATTGAAGCAAAGATGAATGTTGTGAATTATTTTCATGAATACATTTCATTGTTCTTATTAAAAACATTTGTATTATGCAAAAAATGATATGGTTTTAGTGGTACCCCATTTTTATGATTATGGGTTAATATGTATGAAATATGTATTAATTTTCTAAATCATTAAACCTTAAGATATTCTCAATGTAAAATAATGTAAATTCTTTACTAACACTCTATATTATATAATATTTAACGTTAGGTCCTTATCAGCTGCAAGTGAGAGCCTCACTAGATAAAATGTAATCATGGAAGTTATTTATTTTAATCTTTTCATTTCCTCTCTGAATATTATTTTAGTTTTGGTTTCTTGGTACTTCGAGAAACATTACATAATTTTATATTGTTACTGGAAATTATTTCTACATATTTTTAAATTCACATAGATTTTGAAATTATGTGCGGGGGATTTCTATCCCCGGATGTGTACTTTTAAGTTGTTTAATTTTTAATTTTATAGTTATTTAGAATACACTTTTACTATGCTATAGAAAATCGAATTGAATAAATTTTTCAAACATGATTACATCCAATTCATTGTGTACTTAATTTTCAAATGCTACTATTTGAACGTAATATAAAAATTCTTATCACTAAATTTTCTATGGTTATACATGGATTTTTTGTGAATTAGTTGTTAATTATTTTTGTTGAAAACTAAAATTTCTTGAAATTAAATGTGACCCATTAACATGTCAATATACTACATAATTTATTACAAAACTATCTTTAAAATCTAAATTGTTTTCTCCACCATTGAATGAAACTTTGTAGAAAATTTTGGGATTTTTGTGTAGGGAAATGTTTCATCATATTCTTAGATAATTTTTGCTTCTAAGTAATAAAATAAAACCCCACTAAACCTTTTGTTAAATAATAATGGAAAAAATCAAAATTATTTTACAATATATGGTTCTTTAGGCTTTGTTATACAATGAAATTCATTGTTGACTTGAGGATAATAAGTCATTGTTTTATGAGGGTTTCATTGATTCTAAAAAATTTTAGGAGGAGTGATTTTTGAGTTAAGTGTCATACTGATATTAGGAATATTTTGTTTAGTAACTAATAATGAGCGTGATATAGGATAGATATATGTGGAATTGTGATAAGGATGTTAGGAATCTAGAATAGTGAATTCAAACCTAGGGCACTCATTTAATTTATTTTTAAAAAATAATAATCACCTTAGGGAGACAACTTAGATGGTAGAATTATTAGTCCTTTTAAATATAGGTAATATGGAAAAATGGGACCCACATGAAAAATTTGTGACACTAGGCATTGGGTTTTTTGGTAGTCCCTTTATACATCTCTAATAAGTGCATATTCGTAGTTCATTAAACAAGTTACATGGTTGGGTAAATTAAAAAAAACAATATAAAAAAATATAAGTTTATGTTGTAAAAAATGAGTCCATTAAGGCAAGGTGAATTTTAAATGCCAGATGAAGAAGGGTAAAATTTTCTTGTATGAAAACAATTGAAGTCGTATCAATAAATTAATTCTATTAAATTAATTTAAAACATTTTTTTGAACCATAGAGAAAGTGAGAGTTGAAGGTGCATGTTTTTAGTATTTTATTTCCACTTATATATGACATGGTATTACTTTTAGAATTTGGACCTAGACTTGAATTTAAGTATGTAATTAAGTATATTCATATTATATGCATGGCATCTTCAATAGATAATTATTTTTATTCCTTTCATCTTATTATAGGTATTTTAATTTTCACAATATCCCTTTTTTAAACATTTCATTTCAAAATCCTATCTGAAAATTTTTGTTACTCTATTCTTAAAAACCTTAACATGCTTCATTTTGAGCTGTTTATAAAAAAATTTCTATTTTAAATAGACTAAAAATAATTGAATTTATTGAGGTAACTCAATACTAAAGTGTGGAGGAATATGACGTGGTCTTAAAATCAATTGTTTTTTCACATATTTTTATTATGTTTTTAATGATTCAATTAACTAATTGTGACATTATTGTTAAATAATTATACATTTTTTTTATTCTTTTAATTTACTAATATACTAATTGATGTTTTTATTTTTGTAATAATTAGTTTAATTTAACTATTAATTTTATTTAGTTTTTCATTATATTTTATTTCTAATTTTTTTTAAATATTACTTTGTTGTTTTTGTTTTTATTGTTTCTTCAATGTACATAAATACATTTTATTATATATTCATTTAATTATTAGAAAAGTTTATGAAATTTAAAGATTTTATTAATATTATTAATCTCTTAATAATTTTTTATATTTAATGGCATTTCAATTGTTAATTTAAATATGTTGAATTTAATTTTTTTTCAAATTATAATTTCAATATCCAAAAATATCATTGTTCTTATTTATTTCATTAGTTTGTTTTAATGAATGTGTAGTGTCTAATTTTGGTACTTATTTTTTAAAATTGAATTATTATTCCTTTGTTTTAAACTAAATATTAATTCTAATTTCAATTTGAACAAAATTTTAATAATAAATTTATTTAGTTTATAATTTTTTATATATTTTTAATATTTTAATAATAATTGTTAATTTTTCATCTAGTGATCCATTGTTGGGTTTCTCATAAACCATCATTGGAAGATCAATTAGTGGCACCTAAAACACCACTAGGTAACTGACCTACCATTGGAAACCCAACAGTGACTCGTGACCCACAACCATACTTCTAATTTTACAGAAATCTCAAAAAACAGATATTGTTGGAAGGGTTACTCCGTTTTCCAAAAACAAATCAACCCATTGTTGGAATGATGCCAATGGTGGATCACTTTTATCCTTTTCTAGAAATCTCTTTCCCACCATTGGCTCCCTCTAATATACTCACCACCACTTCATTACTAAATCACCACAAATGTAGGCATCGTTTGTAGCCTCCATCTCATACCCGTATTTGGCTCATCTTCACCCATCATTGGACATCAATCCACCCATTGTCACAAAAACCAATCATTGTCACCACAAAAAATTCTCCAAAAAACCACAATTGTTCCTCCTCCTTCTTCCCAGTAGTGACTCTTCTATAACAATTCACTGCCATCATGATCCTAGCCACCATCAATTCTAATGAAGACGGAAATCCACCATCTTATGAATAAACTGAACATTCTTCCGATGCAATGATTTCTATATTTGATTTTCATCCCTATACTTCAACTCTCCCTCAATAAGAACGAGAGCCTCCCTTTTACATCTCTGATCCATCAGAGTAGATTTCCACTCAAGCATCCAATTTTCGGCCAACTCCATGAACCACCATCAATGAATCTGATGATTTTGGCATCCACCTGTTGTCCAGACATAATCCTGAAGTCAGACCACCTTAACACTGAGTTGTTGAAGAAGGAGGATAACCATTGGTCTTCTTGCTGATAGAGGAGTCGAGGTGTTTCCATCATATAAAGCTGTGACCGAACACTTGTGAATGAGGAGTTTAATATATCCTTTGGATGTGACTAAGTATCAATGTCCATGGAGAAATATGAAGAAGAAAAATAAACATTAAAAATAAACATTAAAAAATAATAATGAAAATAATATAATTAAATAATAAAAATAATATAAAGAAAAATCAATTAAATGAAATTTATTAAATAGTAATAAAATATATTTATAAATAGATGGGCTATATAATCTATTTTCATCAATAATAAGTATAATTTTACATTTTTATAATTATATAATTATATTTAGAGTCATAAAAATTATAAAAAATTTTATAATATAATTATATAACTAATAATATTATTATTAAATAAAATAACATTGAATAATTAAATATATTTATTCAATATTTAAATAAAATAATAATTTGGAAAAACATTATTCATACATTTTTATAAACTTATAATCATTTTAATAATTATAAAAACTATAATTAATTTTTTTGTAAATATATTTTATATCTATCAAAATATAATTTTACTTATATTTATTAAATTGATATTATTATAAACATTTAATTAATTATAAATTAATTATTCTTCATGCTCTTTTTGCATAACCCAGCTGGAATCACATCCTAGTTAATTTTCACAAACTCCTAGTGGAAGTAAGTTAGAAGAGTCTTGCTAACTTGACATGAATGGAAGTAAAGAAAGCCACACATTCAATTGACACGGAGGCTGATAGAGATAAGTTTGTGCAAAGTCGTTGATGAATGAGAATACAAGAGAAGATACAAATTTTAGGGTAGACCACATCAAGGAGATTCATTTTGTTTTTTAATTTAAATATGGAAATTAGAGATAAGGAGCTGGAGAAAGACCACCAGACTAGTATTAGAGAAGTAACACATCTATATAGAAACTTTTTCTTCAGGGATATCATTTTATGCCTTTTATTTTCTGTATTTAGATTCAGACTATAATAATTTCTTTGAAACTAATATGATCATTGGGTAATTCTTCTTCTTCTTGAGGGTTTTTAATTCTACTGATAAGATATATTTCCTTCTTCGCTTCATCATTTATGTATCTAAATAAATCTGTGAGATTGATTATAAATTCATTAAAAATTATTTTATTTCTGAAACTATAATTAAAACTTTGGATATAATCAGTGAGACTCCTTCCAATTAATTTTTCATCAAATTTATTTTCTTTTGGATATTTCTTAAATTGGTGAGCTTCAAGATACCATAATATACGTGATTAATATCCTAGAAAGGGATATTAACCAATACCATTTTCAATAATGAAATCTTAATTAATTTTAAATGAATGAAGAAACCTTTTTCAAACCAGTTCTATTTGAAATATCTACTGAACTATCTTCATCACTTTTACAACCTCATTGTTTCTTCTATTTTCCACCATTTTATGTAAACATGTATCAAGTCATTCTTTTGCATCATCTAGTTTAATAAAAAACCATTTTTCATAATAATTCTCTTTCATTTAAAAAATTAAATATTTAAAGAAGTTTCTCACCAACTATTTACAGTGGGTCTTATTTTTGAAATACAAGGTACCAAATTTCCCTTGGCATTGATTACCAACTACCACTATAGAATAGTTATTAGGGTTTATAAATAATTGAACATGGTTATAGATCAGCGATGTGGAAATAAAAATGGTGTGGGAGTAGATAATCATTCCCAACATGCTGAAATCACAAACCACATCCAATCATTAATTAACAAAAATTCCAAATAATCATTAAACCAAGTGGGATTCAAAACCCAAAAAAATAATTAGGGAGATGTGTGCTCAGTTTGTTATGTTTGGACACACCAAATTTGTTTTTTATAATTTTAATATGTCATCCCAACAACAAGATAATAACATCATTGCAAATTATGGTCCTTGGATTCCGAATAATGACGATCCATTTTCAAACATTTACAACCAAGGATATAGGATGAATCCATATTTATCCTGGAATGAACAAGTTGTGATTCGATAACTTACATCCCCTAACCAAAAAATCAAACTAGACAACAATTTTAAAACAAATTGATGGGTGAGCCATCCAATTACCAAGGGACTTTTTAAGGGGGTTTATGAAAAAAATTGACCTAATGCTTAAAATATTTTTTTAACAAGTTGAAAAATTTGATTCTCAAAATGCCTACATAAATATGAGAAATCTAAATCTAATGTAATAATTCACAATCTTGAATTAGAAATGGTCCAATTATCTAGAGACTTGATTTCTATGTATATAGGTAGGCTGTCCAGTCCTAGTGAAATCAACCCTAGGGAGAATTCCATGGATTTTGTCACAATAAGGGGGATTAAAACACAAAATGATGCTGGAAAAGTCTATAAAAACCCAAACTAAAAAATATATTGAATCAAGAAATCAAAATATTCTTAATTTACAATCTGGACATAAGGAAATATTTTTTACGAATCAAGAAAATATCATTGTTACAAATAAAATTCAAGATGAATTTTTTTTTGAACTAGAAATGAATAAAAGAAAGGATAAAATTGTTGAAAAAATAGGGGACATACCATTCATTCATAGTAACTATTCCCCCTATCCTTTTAGCATAAATTTTGAAACCAAAAATTAAAAATAAGGATAAAATTCTTCAATTTATTGGGCTTTGGACCAAGCTCCAAGTGAATATTCGTTTAATCAAATCCTTGATTAAAATACCTTTATAACATAAATCTCTTTAAAATATTATTTCAAACAAAAATACACTAGAATAATATTCTACATATATCATAACTGAAGACTGTAGTGTTCTGCTTCAAAATAAAATACCTCCCATTCTCAAGGATACGAGTAGCTTTGTCATTCCATGTACTTTAGGAAATAATGGTCAAATAAATTAAATCTACGACATAGGTAAATGTATAATCCTACTCCCTTTCTCACTATTCCAATAGTTTAGTTTGGGTGATCTTTATCCCATGACTTTCATCCTATAGTTGGATGATGACACATTCAAAAAAATATAGGAATGGTAGATGGTCTTCTTATTGGAGTTGGAAAGATTTTTCTGCCAGCTCACTTCTTACTGATATACCTGGAATGTGACCAAGAGGTTACCATCATCATGATTAGTCCCTTCTTAGTTACTGGTGGATCTATCATTGATTAATATAAGGGTCAATTGATCTTTATGTTTTTTTGAAAACAAGATGAATTTAATTTCTTTAAAAATGTTAAGGGGATAAATTTCTATGAAACCTCTTCTGGGGTGGAGTCCTTAGAAGATGAATGCACAATTGAAAATTTAGAAGAATATGAAAAACAAAAATTTTGTGAAGAAAAAAATTTGTATGTCTCAAATGATGTTTCATATAATATTCAATATACTCAAATCAAGAGTCTATAAAATTATCCAAAACTGGACAGCTGCACAATTTCTGTTGTGGGAGATGTATCCTCTATTTTTGAACATACATACTTCTTGAGTGAACTTGAGGATAATTAGGCTGTTAAAAAAATGCTATAAATTTTGATAAAGTATAGAGATATATGATAAATAAGATATATGATTTTTCATTGATTAATATCTTAAATTTATATCTGGTTAGTTTTGAGAGTGAGTTGTCCACTTTGGACAACAGTGATTGAAATCTTAAAACCATTAATGAAATTCAAAACCTTTTCAATTGTACAAAACCTTACAAGAACAATATTTAATTACATAGACTACCCATGTCTTAAATCATCCATTGAAGTGAAAAGGCATTCACATTGAAGACTAAACTACTCCTAATGAACATAGAATGCTCACTTTTGGGTAAGAATTATACACTGCATGTCATAATTTTTGATGAACTGAATAATAACTAAGAAATAAAATTGTTGGGTGTTTTGATGAAATATAAATAAACCATTGGTTGGTCCATATCTGATATAAAAGGAATTAGCCCCTTGGTTTTCATTCAAAAGATCCCAATGGAGCCAGATCACAAACCGATAGTTGAATGTCAACATAGACTAAACCCTAACATAAAATATGTTATGATAGATGAAACTATCAAGTTAATGGACACTAGAATTAAATATCCCATATCAGATAGTGCTTGGTTTAGTTTTTTATTAGTGTCCCCTATGAAAGGATTTTTCACTATAAAAACCAATGAAAAAAAATAATGAAATTTAATTCAGAAAATTAACCAAATAGAGTGTCTATATAGATTATTGAAAGCTTATTTCAGACATAAGGAAGGATAATTTTTCAATGCCCTTTATAGATCAAATGCTTGATAAAATTGTTTTAAATGACTTCTTTTTTCGGGATATCTATTCAATATACAATAGGATTCTTGTATCCTTAGAAGACCAAGATAAAACTACATTCACATACCCATTTAAGACATTTTCCTACCGAAGGATACACTTTGGATTATGTGGTGTGCCAAATACCATTCAAATATTTCTTATGTATATCTTTTTTGATATTCTCAAGATAATCATTAAGGTTTTTATGGATAATTTCTCCATTGTTGGAAGCACATTTCAAACATGTCAAAAAAATATTAATTGGTGTTAAAAATATTCTCATAGACCAATGTAATTATAAACTTTAAAAAATGCCTGTTTATGGACACATAAGGGATAGTTCTAGGACATAAGTTGTCCAATATGGGTTTACAAGTTGACACTATCATGTTTTAGGTAATTCAAAAATTCCCCCTCTTGAAAATGTTATGGTTGTTTGAATATTTTTAGGGAATTCTAGTTTTTACTAGATGTTTATCCAATATTTTCAAAAAATAAAAAATTCTATATGTTCTTTTCCAGTCATGGATGAACCCATCATTTTTTATAAAAAATGTTTTGAATCATTTAATTTACTAAATTGAATCCTCACCTCATCACATATCATTACTGCACCTGATTATAATCTTCCTTTGAACTAATGTGTGATGCAAGTGACATGGTGATTGGAGTAATCTTAAGAAAGTAGCGATATAAGAAGTTAAATATGGTATATTATGAAAGAAGACTTATAGATGATTCATAACGAAATTATAAAACTAAAAATAAATGTTATTCACAATTTTTTCACTATAGAAATTTAGGCAATACCTTTAAGTATTTAATTCATAATATTAACTGATCATTATACCTTAAAGTAACTTCTTTCAAAGAAGGAATCCAAACATAGGCTTATTAAATAGATCCTCTTATTACAATATTTTGACATGGAAATTAGTGATAAGATGGGAGTATAAAATTTATTTTCATATCATATTTCGATGCTTTCTAAAACACAATTTTATGATCCAAGGGAGATAAATTATTCAATTCATTATAAGAATATTCTCATTGCCACCATTATACAATCTTCCAACTTTTCTGACATTACCAACTTTCTATAACAAAGTTTCATTTGTAAGGAGTTTACAATAAACCACACAATGAAATTAATTTTAGAGAATAATTACTATTTTGGGATAATCCCATTCTTATTCGGAGATATGATGATGGTATTGTATGAATATTGGTGTCAGAACAAGAGATTGTGCCAATATTAGAGTGTTTCCACTCCCCACCTTGATGATTACATCATAGTTGATAGAGGAAAACCCAAATGGTTCTTCAATA
Organism: Viscum album; assembly: GCA_963277665.1. Lineage (NCBI taxonomy): Eukaryota > Viridiplantae > Streptophyta > Magnoliopsida > Santalales > Viscaceae > Viscum > Viscum album. The sequence continues at coordinate 109,623,337 of OY728139.1, read as the reverse complement.
TGGATTATATTGGCCCAATTTATTCAAGGATTCAAATGTTTAGTATTAGGATATGATAGATGTCAATGTCGTGGGAATGATGGCAGAAAACAAGATCTACGTCATAATGGTATTTTGGGAGTAGAAATTTTTTATACATGTGTATTATTTTTTATTGAAATTTGTCCATCATCCAATGGGAATGAGTATATCATAATTTTTTATAGATTATGTATCTAAATGGGTTTAGGTAGTAGGACATCCCTGTAATCAAGTGAGCAGTGTTATAAAATTTATCAAAAAAATAATTTTTTCTAGAATTCGGGTGCCTCAATCATTGAAAACTAATAATGGAAAAAATAAATAAAAACTAAATATTATATGATTTGATGGAGAACTATGGATGAACCCAAAGGACTAGAACTTCCTACCATCCATAGTTTAGTGGATTGGTATAAATCTAAAACAGGGAGCTGAAACAGATTAATTAGAAAAATGGTTGAAACTCCAGAAAAAATGGACTCTGAAGATAGATGAGGCTTTATGGGACTATATAACAGCATTCAAAACAACAATTAGTGTGTCTCCATATAGGATTTTATTTGTAAAAAAATTTAATTATCTTATGGAATAGTAGCACAAGTCATATTTGGAAATTAAGGATTTAATTATGATTTTAAGAGTGTGGTAGATAAAAGGATTTTTGAGTTGGGTGAGTTAAATGAGATTAGAAGAGATTCCTATGGCACCTTTAGGATTGAAAAATATTAGTCTAAATTGTTTCCTGATTATTTCATTCAAAACAGACAATTCAAACCTAGAGAGACAGTCCTTCTATTTTATTCCAGACGTAATCTCATTAATAAAAAATTTAAATATAAGTTTTTTGGACTAGTCAATATTTTAAGAGTGTTGAATAATTGAGCTATAGAAACATTTTGGAGTGGGAAGCAAGACAATTTTAATTAATTACAAAAGAGTCAAACTTTATTTGGAAGGGAATCCAAATGGATTGTCTTCCATCTCTATGATTAAAAACTTATTCTCACTGAAGTCTAATTGTAGACATTAAATTCTATGATTCATGGGATTAAACCCATGCTTTGTCTTTGTTATTACTTTTTATTGTTTTGTTAAGAATAAAGTGTTGTTTTTTCTCTATCATTGACTTCTATGTTTCTGCTGAATATAATTTATTTGTATTCTTTGTCTATGTATTTAGAGAAGGAAACTACCGAGGCGATCAATATAGGATCTAAGTTACCTTTTTTCTTCAAATCACAAGGATCTTTTGGGTGATGCTTCATTGGCTAAAATTATATTAGGGAAGTTCCTTATTCTAATCTCTGAATTTATTTCTCTACTTATTATTATTGTTACAATTACTTGATACTTTTGGAAACATTTCTGTATATTTTACTATTACAAGAAATTTTTCTTTTATGATTTTAATTTTTTTCACTATTTTTTATTATGTGTGGAGGTATTCCCCTAGATTCTTGTTCATTGATTAAACATGAAACTTTTTGTTGGGTTGTTAGCATAATATTTTACTATATTCTTAAAAATCTAATTGAATGAAATTTTCAAACATGCTTACACCCAATTCGATGTCCACTATAGTTTAACATTATATTATTTTAACTAAATTGAAAAAATATTATCACCCAAATTAAGGAATTTTACTGAGATTTTGTGAATCTATTATAAAATCTTTTTTTGGAAAACTATAATTTATTGAAATTCATTATGAACCATAAAAATGTCATTAAAAAACTAAATTTCACACCTATTTTGAACTCTAAAAGTAAAACTACTTTCTATACCTTTAATTTAAACTTTGATGAAAAGGATAGGTTTTAAGTGTGGGGATAGGGTTATCATATTCTGAGATTATTTTTTCTTTAAAGTAAACCAAAAAAATTCGTCTATTTTTTTTTAAAAAAACTTGTAATTTCTATTCAAAATTCATTCAGAACATTAGGTTTTTGAGGCCTAATTATGTAATTCAATTCAATGTTTCTAAATGGATAGTAACATACTGGTTTGTTGATGGATACATTGATTTTGAAATATTTAAGGATGTATGAAAACCTAGTAATGTTTCATACTGATTTTATGATAATTTTGTTTATGAGATTACAAAATAGTGACGTATGATAACCTTTTGTGAAATTAACATCCTAACTTCCCAAAAGTGGATTCTTAAACTCAAAAATAGGGGACTTATATTTATTTAAAAATTATAATAATAATATTCACCTTAGGGATCCAGCAAAATTGGAATCTTATTAGTCTATTGAAACTAATGTAAAATATGAATATGGGAACCCTTGGTGAACATATAAAACACAAGGTACTTGGTGTGTTTTTAATCCCTCTATATATTTTAAATGAGTGTATATGCATAGATGTTTTTACAAGATATGTGGCTGAGTAAAAAAATCAATCCAAAAAAGTTGCGTCATAGTAAAAAATGAGCTCATTATGTTATGAAGAATTTTAAAACCCAAATCAATTAGGGTACAATTGAAATTTATGAAACTAATTTATGTTGTATCAATGAATTGATTAAATGAATAATAATTTTTACCTTTTGTTTTTTGGGCCAAGGAGAATCTGATGGTTGATAGTACCTATTTTTAGGAATTAATTTTAAATTATATCTAACTTTTTTCAGTATAAGAATTAGAACATTGACTTGAATTGAAGTAAGTCAATATGTGTCTTCATATATCAGGCAAGACATTTTCATAAATGAATGATTATATGTTCCCTTGATCTCATATGGTTATTTTATTTTAGATAAAAAGTCTTTTGAACATTTCATGTTAAAATCATAGACCATAATTTTTATTCCTCTTTTTTTAAATTACTTAACATGCTTCTTTTTTATTATTTTTAACATGTTTCTATATAAAAAAGAAAAAACATGAATTAATTTAATAAAATGAATGCTTAATTGTTGGGGAACATGATGTGGCATTATAATCACTTGGTTTTCCACATATGTTTATTATGTTTTTGATGTTTTCATTAACTTATTTTGACTTTATTGTTAAATAACTAAACTTTTGTATTTCTATTATTCTATTTAGTAATTCATCAATTTGTGTTTTTTTATTATTTCATTTAAATTTTTATTTTATTCTATTCAGTTTTTATTTGTATTTTTTAATAAATTTATATTAAAATATTTATTTTATGTATGTGTTTTTATTCTTTCTTCTGTGTAAATAAATTTTTTATCATTATATGTATATATATATATAATTTTATGAAAATTGAATTGAATTTTTTTTTTGTATAATTATTATACTTTATCTTTAATGTTTAATTATTATATTTAATTTGATATCAATTTTTAATTAAACTCTTTTAAATTAAATGTTTCATTTCAATTTAATTTTTCAGTAACAAAATATTTAATTGCTATATATATAATTTCATTAATTGTTTAATTTATGTTTAGTTTTAAAATTATTGAAAAATAATTTTAATTTTAATTTTTTAAATTTTTTTATGTTTTTATAAATTTAATTCTTAACAAAAATAACATTTTCATTTTAAGTTTTATTTTAATTGTTTATGAGATCAATCCTTATCTATACTACACCAACCACCACAACCACCTATTTTGGAAAACTCCCATTTTACCCAACATTTCATTCAACATATAGCGCATTTACCCACCACCAACCTCATTGTTTATTGAAAACTCTCATTTTACCCATAACTATCATTATACTTATATTAGAAAATTCATTTATCTACCCACTATTAGAAATCTTTAAATGATGGACCATTTTCATCCTTTTCCAAAATTCAATTTTATTATTATCACTTACTAATATCTTAATCACCGCCACTATGACCCATCACTAAAAATATCCCACACAAACTGTTGAAACATCATTCAACCATAAAATTAATCCCATCTAAATTGTAACCACCATCGGGGTATTTTGACACACTATCGACCAGAACCACCATGAGAAAAACCACACTAGTTCTACCCTCTAACACCATTGTGGCCAGAAGAACCAGAATATGAATCCACCTGATCCCAATCCAACCGGTATTAGGTGATGACTCTATATATATTACGACAACTAGATCAACCATGGATGGCGCTTAATGTTATCGATCCACCATCGAGGTCCCATGTAACATCCCAATTTTTTAAAAGAAATCTCTGTGTTCGATAACGTACATGATTTTCCACAAAGAATAATAATTTTTCTTATCTAGGAATTAAATAGTAATTTTATATTAATGTTTATTCTATATTCTATAGCATAAATACATGCAACACTGAGTTTCTCTGAAAACTTATGATTCCATTCAAGATTGAGTTATACTGAAAGACAATATATTGTTAATATAATTAATTTAAGTAGAAATTATCACATATATTTTGTTTTCTTGAGTATGAATATTAATAAATATATTATTTTTACACATGTTTATTAAATTTTTTACACTCATATAAATAGATATTATAGGTATAATATAAGTATATCAACCTATTTACACTTAAAAATTTATTTTTTAAAAAATGTAGTTTTCTCACCTTGAGATGGTTCACTTATTTTACATAATTTTTTTTGAAACTTTTAGAAATTATATTAGAAAAAACAAAATTCAATTTTTTATTCTTAATATCAAAATTATCTTAGGGTTAATTTTTTGTATTTTTCAAAAAAGATTCATTTTTTATGAATAGTAAAAAATACTACATTGTAGTTAGAAATTGATTTTTCATTTAATTAATTATTAAAAATTAAATTTATTTTAAAAGTTGCAATAGATCAATAAGAAATTTATGAGTCCAATTTACATCATTGGATAAAATTTTTCATTGAAATTAGATATAAAAATATATTGAAATATTGAACGTCTCTTTTACCAACCTTCTCACCACATCTGTGAGATTGGTGTTAAAAACATTTAGCTACTACCATGAATTGAATTTTGAAAAAATAAACAGAAATGGTTATAATCATTATGAAAATTCTATGTCTAATTGGATAAACATAATTTTTGGTGAATAGTAAATTTAGAATTTTATTTACCACGATTAATGGTAAATCGTATAATTAAAGGTAAACATAATATTTTAATATTTTAAAATTACCCTAACACTTGTAAAAATTTAAATGGATGAGTGGGTTATGACCAAATTCATCCTTAGTCTAAAATTATTACCTTTTTAAGCCACTTGGGTATGAATAAAATATTTATTATATTTTATTTAAAGAAAAGTTAGAAATGGCTTACTCAAAGTTTTAATAAGAAAATAGTTTGAAATATAGTGTAATATAGAAGATAAATTCCACTATAAATAGTAATTTTCAAGCAAAAAAATGTATCTACATATTGATAATTTGTTTATAATTTTTAGACTTTATATAGTAAAATTTAATTATGACAAAATAATGATGCATTAATAGATTTATTAAAGGAACAATCAAATAATTTATATTAATAATATTTATAATATTAAAATAAATATAAGATGAAATATTTTATGCCACAAAATAATTTTATGGATTAAATTGACATCTTATAGTTTAGTTAAAGTTGTTTTTCCGAAGGTATGAAGCTGTTATGATATTTTAAAATAATCAATTAAGGAATAATGTCAAAATTGACATTTATGTTATTTAAAAAAAAATATTTTATTAAATGATATAAAATATATAGAGATATAATATTGTTCCAATTACTTTCAATAAGTCTAAAAATTCCTAAAAAGGATCATTTTTTGTCATTTTTAATTTTATATAATTATATAAACCCTCAATATGTAATTAAAATGATATCACCATAAGAGTTAAAAGGTGTTAAAACAAAATGATAAGGACTAAAAAATGATCTAAACATGTATAGTTTTAATTGGATGAAGTTATTTCTACCCAATATTATCCTATATTCTTAATAATTTATTCAGGAGCCATTTCTAATAGAAAATTTATTTATATTAATTTAATACTTTTCATAATTCCAAGTGTACTCCATCCCTCTCATTTAAAAGGCCACTTATTTATCTCTATTACTCACATTTGGAAACAACTAAAATAGTTAAATATATACTCAAAAACAAAATTATAATATCTTCCCATATTATAGTATCCTTATTTTTTACATTAAATCCACCTTAGTGTTGTTAAGGTGTAAATCAAAGGTGGTTGTCTGATGTAAAGGTAACTTTTTTATTTAAGTGTTTCTATTTTATTTCTTCTTCCACATCCTTTAAATCCTCTACAACCATGATGACATAATAACTACAGTATCATCAATATACTGAGATGTTTTGATTTTAAAATCATCACCTAAATCCATCTCTGATTCCATTCAATTTGAAATTAATTAGTCGTTTGTGCATACATATCAACTCTCACCTCTACAAACTGATATAATTCATTTTCCATTACCATCTCTCAAGACTAGTTATAATGATTAAATTAATATTTATATATAATATTAATTTAAAATTAATCATTGTTGAAGAATAATATATCATTAATTGTTTTACCATCCTCTCACATAAAAATGATAATGAAATTCGTGCATACATGTGAACTATCACCTCCACTAAGTGATGTGATTCATTTTTCATCACCACACTGCATATTTGATATATAAGTATATAAAAATTATTAATATGATGTTAATGATATTATGATCATTCCGAAAAGACGAAATGAAAATTACCTTATTTCCATAATGGTCATTGAAAAATGGAAACGTTACTCATGCGTAGGTATGACCTAATGTCTCCATGATTATAACATTTTTCATTTCTCATAACAATATATAAATGGTATGATTTAAAAGTATAATTGAGGTATTAAAGTGATTATTATTTCATGAATATTATTATGTATATTATTGACCCATGAACATCTTTACTCTTGATATCATATCAAAGTCATTTTTGACTCATGTACCGAATATCATCAAACCATCTGACGTAAACTAAAATGAAAAATTAAGTTTTATAACATAGTTATTAATGAAATAAAATAAAAAATCGAAATGAAAAGTTTATGAAGAAATTACAAATTAAATTATGTTTATTATTCAATAATAAAAATACGTACGTGATGAATCAGTCTCTAGGTAAGGGAGTTCATGTCAATCTCCTTTCATGAAGGAATGTTTTAACGTTATAAACTGCCTTCTTTTAAAAGGTTTATAATAAACACCTTGAATTTTAATTTCATTTAGTGGTTTTAAAATAGAATATTTCAATATGGAGCATTTCACTTTATTTATAAAGGAAAAATGGAATGTTTTTTTAACCTATATGGAAATAACAGCATCTATGCTACTATAACTGTTATTTGATATATGGTGTCCTCTACTGGACTTAATGTTTGTAAAACAAAAATAAATAACTCATTCCATTTATTAGGAATTATGGTATTGAAATTTATTTTGACAATGGATTGATTATTTGAATTTCTTGAAATGATTCGTAATGATTTAAAATGAAATTTTATGAGTGAAATGTTTAAAATTGAAATATTTTATTGTTATAATAATATAATGGTACTTGGAAATTTTACAGGTGGATACATGATTAACTAAGGATGGTTTGTTTCATGATAAAACAATGATTGGTTGTCACATTTTAACCACCAATTCATTAGATATGGAAGCCGGTCATATGGCTATTCTATTTGTAAGAGTGACATGTATGGAAGTCTACCACATGGTTATTACATTTAAGTATGATTATTTCACATGTTACCTATATATGATATTTGTTCTTTCTATGGTTTTATGGTAATATTTTGATTTTAATAAGATAAATCAATAACTTTTTTTCAAAATAAACTATTTAATTGTTATTATTGGAGGAAAGTATTACCTAATGATAAATAATCCATGGGTATTATTATTTTCACAAGAAAAATAGTTTTCTATTGTTATGTATCCCTTACTAAGATTTTTTCATCATTCCATATTTTAAAAAAATCACAATTCATATGATTTTTTTAGGAAAACAAATATTTCATGGAAAATTTATTGATGATATGTCATGAAAAGAAGTCATGTATTATTTTAAAAGGGTTTCCTTTGATAAAAAATGGATACTAAGAATAAATGTACACTTTTAATGATTGGGTTTACATTGTAAGAGTTTGTTAAAATTCTATAAAACTATAAACTCAAAAGATCCTCAAATGTAAATTATATTTAAAAACACTATAGTATATAAAATTTATGGTTAGGTCCTTATAGTTGGTATCAAAGGGTGGTTTAGAAAACATTGGAAATTAGGATGTCTTTTTAAGAGTTTGGAATATCATCATAGAATTATAATCATATGGTGGATCATAAGTTCACCATTTTATAATCCCATTTATTGTATTTATGTTGTGGAATTTTATGGTGACTAACAGTATTTTTGAGAGAATTTATTTTTGAGGTGTTATGTTTTATTTCATTTTTGGATGAAAAATTAACGGTATGTGATTACCATTTATTTTAAGACATATTAATGTTATTTTGATAATGAAACAATGATTTCAATAATTTTATAAGGATTATAACAATGAAATTTTATAAAAGGGACCACCTTCATGATGGGTGATAACCAGTCACATTTAGAAAGGCCCCAAGAATCAAACCCACAACTGAAGGGAGACAACGATGCGTCGCCTACCTATAACCTACATGATGTCCTGGTTTGTATGAACTTTTCTTGTTAGATAAAGGATTTTATGGGTGAATAACAAGTTGATTTTGGAAAAATATCATTTATTTTATAGATAATATTGGTATCGGAAAACAATTTTATGATTATGTCATTAATGTTATTTTAGAAGTCGTTTTCTATTTTGAAAATCATATATGATCAATGTAAATGGAACAATATGGTATTTTATTTAATGAATAATGGTTTAATTATATTTTATAATAATATATGATTTTATTATGGACTTAGGGTGATTCAAGTAATTTATGGAAATGGTTATAATGCATGGATATTATGTTATTAGGTAATTAATTTTGGTGTTATAATACAAGAGTAATTGATTTCATTTGAAGATAAATATTAAAATTTATATTGGAACATTATATAATCAAATGGATTAAAATTTTGGGTTCCAATCTTAGTTTGTATGATTTAAGGATTTTAAGGAAAATTATTTTTTGAATGGTATTTGTGGAAATTTGGGTATTACTATTTAATTTTGGAGTCTGATGTAGAATTTCATCAAATATGTTTAATTATTTATTTGAAATTAATTTAACTTTTATTAAACTTTTTTGGTTTTTTAATGTTCAAATAGAGTAAAAATATATAGTTAATATAATATGGATAATGTGACTCTATAGAATTTTATTATAGTGGTTCTGGTGTGAAAAAATCATCCTAAATAGTCATTTTGAGAATATAGTTGTTTTGTGGAGGAAATTGATTAAAATATTAATCTCCACTTTCCAAGTAAGTATATTTCCTTATTTTCTTATTCTATGTAATAAAATAATTTCATTAACTCTATGAAAATGATATTGAGACAAAAACGTTATTCTTTTAATTTTTCCAATTTTTTCTTGACACATTACATATTTATGGTTTTTGATGGATAAAATTCCAATGATTATATTCTCTATCACTCTATATTAGTCATTGACATTTTGTTTTGTCCTCTGTGTCCTTGGTTTCTTACATGGAAACCTATTATGTGTTATCTCAGGTGGTCATCCTATTTCCCTTTATTTTTTTAAGTGGAAGTTATATAAATCATTTTTCCAATGTGGGATTTCAAAAAAATATTTTGAAAATTCAAACATTAGTTAACAAGATTGAATTCAAAATTGCAAGGACACAATTTCAAAAAGGGTGGATAATTTAACATCCTGTGTTTTTTTTAAAAAAATTATTTGTTCGATAAAATACATGATACACCACTACAAATATGAAATTTTCATATTTAGGAACTAGATAGTAATTTTATGTTAAAATTATTCTACGTTCTATATATTACACGACACACAACACTGAATTTCTCTAAAAACATACGATTGCATAAAAGACTAAGTTATACCAAATAATAATATATTGGTAATATTATTAATTTATGTGGGAATTTTTAAATATTAATTATTTTATTGACTATGGATATAACTATCTATATAATGATTTGAAATATTTATTAATTTTTTTACCCTCATACAAATAGTGTTTACATGCGAAATATATGTATAAAAACCAGTTTACGATTAAAAAATGTATTATTCCAAAAAAGTAATTTCGTTGCCTTTTAATGGCACAATTCTTTTAATGTGAGTTTTTTGATACTTTTATAAATTCTATGAGACAAAATAAAATTCATTTTTAAATTATTAATATCATAATTAGCTGAGGGTGAATATTTGGTATTTTTCTGAAAAGTTTCATTTTTTGATGAGTAGTGTAAAAAACTGCATTGAATTTAAAAACTGATTTTTAATTTAAATAATTATTATAAATTAAACTATTTTTTTGATTTAAAATATATCATTTATACATATATTAATCCCATTTAGTTAATTTGTGTATTTTTATTTTGAAATTAGATATAAAACTTATTGAAATTTTGAACATCTCTTTAACCCACTTTCTCGGCACATCTGCAAGATTAGTGTTCAACGTAATTTACAAACTTATGTGAAATGAATTTTGAAAAATATTCATAAATTATTGTAATTAGTTAGAAAATTATTTTCTAATAAGATCAACTTAATATTTGTGTAATAGTAACTTTAGTATTTTATTTACCATGGTTAAGCGTAAATCATTTAATTAAAGATAAAAATAACATTATATTATGATAAAATTACACTAAAATTTGTCATAATATCATTGAATGAGTGTTTTTTGAAAAAAATATTCCTTATTAGTAAATTATAACCCTTTTAATCCACTTGGGTAATAATATGACATTTATTATATTTTATTTAATGATAAGATAAAAAATTTACACTCATATTTTTAATAAGTAAATATAATTTAATATAGTGTTATATATAAGATAAATTCTACTATAAATATTAGTTTTAAATATAAAATGTTTATATATATAGTTATAATTTTTTTTCTAATTTTTAGATATTAAATAATAACATTTAATTTTGACACAATTATGATGTAGTAATAAGGTTACTAAAGTAAGAATCAAATAAATGATATTAAAAATATTTTAATAATATAATTTGTAATATTATATGAAATAAAAAAATTATGGATTAATTTGACATTTTATATATGGTTAATGTAGTTTTTTTTGCTGTTATGAGGTTTTTATGATACTTTGAAAAAAAATAAGGAATAGTGTCAAAATTGACATTTATGAGAATTTAAAATAAATAATATTTCAATAAAATGATATAAAATCTCTAAAAAAATAATATTCTGCGAAATTGTTTATATAACTCTAAATATGTAGTAAATGAAGCAAATTTTGTCATATTTCATTTTATAGTAATTATATTAACCCTTGAAGTGTAATTAAGATGATATCACAGTAAGAGTTGGAATGGGTTAAAACAAAAAGATAAAGATCCAAAAAACAATAAAAACATGATTAATTTTATTTTATGAAGTTATTTTGACCCAAAATCATCATATACTATAAATAATGTAGTTTTATTCCTTTTAAAAAAAATTAATTTATATTAGTTTAATACTTCTACAAAATCTAAGAGTGCCCCTCCCGTCTCGTATAAAAGTGCACTCATTAATATCTATTACTCACACATAAAAATTAATCAGAAAATATTTACCAAAAACCAATTCTAGAAAACCTATCCACATTAGGGAGGCTTTAATTTAGGCAGACCACCCTCCTTTTGAGGTCTTAATGTGTTAATCATAGGTGATCATCTGACGGAAGGCTAATGTTTTTATTTAAGTGTTTCTATTTTATTTCATCTTCTAGTTCCTTCAAATATTCTCCAACCATGATGATAAAGTAACTACAAAATAATCAATATAATGAGATGTTGTTATGTTAATATCATCACATAAATCCATCTTTTATTTCATTAAATGCGAAAATAGTTAATTGTTCATGTGTACGTGTAAACTATCACCTCCACGAACCGATATAATTTTTTTTCCATTACCATCACACAAGACTGGTTATAATGATGAAATTAATGTTTATATATGATATTGATGAAATATTGATCATTTTTATAGAATAATATATCATTTATGTTATTACCTTCCATGCACATAAAAATGGTAAAGTTGTTCGTGTGTACGTTTGAACTATCACCTCCATGAAGTGATGGTAATAATTTTTCTTCACCACATCGCATATATGATATATAAGTATATCTATATTATTAATATTATGTTAATGATATTTTAAAAATTATGCATAGATTAAATTATAATTACCATCTTTCTATAGTGATCCATGAAAAATGGAAACGTTACTCATGTGTACATACAACCTACCTTCTCCATGATTATAACATTGTTCAATTTTCATAACAATACATAAATGGTTTGATTAAAAGTATAATTGATCTATAAATGTGATTATTGTTTCATTTATATTATTTTAGATATGATTGACTCATGACCATATTGACTTTTGAAATCATATTGAATTCTTTTTTGACTCAAGTATCGAATATCGTCAAACCGTATGACGTGAACCTAAATGATTAAGTAATTGTTATAACATGGAAATTAATGATATAAAAGGAATAATAACATCAAAAAGTTCTGAATAAAGTATAAATTAACCTACGTTTATTATTCGGGAAGACAACGAACATACGCGGCGAATTGGACTCACGGTATGGGACTTCGTCCCAATCATCTTTCATTGAGGAATTTTATTATGTCATACACCACCTTATTGTATAAGGTGTCTAATAAACCCCTTGAATTTTAATTTCATTCAAATGTTTTCAGAAGGAATATTTTTATACATAATGTTTGACTTTATTTACAATTGGAAAAACTGAATGTTTTTAAATGTATATGGCGACACTGACTTCTCTGTCGAAGTAATTGTTATTTGATATTTTCTTTCCTCTACAAGTCATAATGTTTTTAAATGAAAAATAAATCTCATATTCCCTTTTTGGGTATTTTGTAATTAAAAATTTATTTTAAAACAGATTTGTTATTTCAATATCTTGAAACGATTCATTATGATTGAAAATGAATTTTTTTGGGTGAAATTATAAAAATTGTAATCTTTTATGTGCTATGATTATAAAATGGTACATGGAAATTTGATTGGTGGTTACACAGTAAACCAAATATGGGTGGTTCCATGATAAATCAAATATGGGTGGTTATCTTTTAACCTCAACTTCATGGGTATGGAATTCGGTCATATAGTTATTCCATTTGTAAGAGTTACATGTGTGTAAGTCTACTGCATGATTATTCCCATTAAGTATGATTATTTCGCAAATTACCTTTATATGACATATTCTCACTATATGGATTTATAATAATATTTTTATTTAAAAAATTCTAATAAATGATCTTATTTTCAAGGGAATGTAGTTTCTAGTTATTAAAGGTGAAAAGTATTATTTTATGGGAATGTGTCCATTAGTTTTCATGTTTTCACAAGAACAATAGTTTTCCATCTTTGTATATCCCTTACTGAGCTTTTTGAGCGCATCCCTTGTTTTAAAATGTTTTTTTCACAATTATTAATATTTTTAAGTACAATGAATATTTCATGATAAGATTATTGAAGATATGTCATGAAACAAAGTCATGTTCTATTTTAAAAGGGTTTCCATTGGTGAAAAAACAGATACTGGGTATAAGATACTGCTTGTAATGTTTGTGTTTTCATTATAAGAGTCTCCCCTTTTTATCTAAAAATATATACTAAAAATATAACTGAATTTAAATTATAGTTAAAAATCCCTATAATATAAACATTTAATGTCCGGACCTTATAGTTGGTATCAAAGGAGGGTTTTGGAAAACATTAGAGATAAGGATGTCTTCTTAAGAGTTAGGTATATCATAATGGGATTATGATATTATGGTTGATTAGAAGATCACCATATTATAAACCCCTTTTTAGTATATATGTTATGAAATTTTAAGGTGAATAATAGTAATTTTTGGAGACATTTATGTTTTAGGTAATTATGGTTTATTACATTTTGGGATGAAAAATTAAAGGTATGAGATAACCATTGATGTCAATACATTATAATGTTATTTTGAGAATGATTCTAAGTGGTCTATAATTTTTTAAGAATTAAATCAATTGAGTTCTATAAAAAGGAAAACGCGCAGGATAGGTGACAAGCCGTCATATTCAGTAAGGCCATAGGAATCAAACACACTACCAATGGGAGACAAGGGTGCATCGCCAACCACTAGCCTATGTGATGTCCTAGTTAGAATGCATTTTTCTTAATAGTTAAATGATTTTATATTTTATTAATAATTATATTTTTTTTGAATAAAACTTTTATTAAAATGATAAACATGGGATTGGAAAATGATTTGATGATTAAGTGATTAAAGTTATGTTGGATGACATTTTCAATTTTGGGAATCCTATATGATCAAGGTAAATAAAATAATATGGTAATTTATTTAAGGAATAAAGGTTGAATTATATTTTTAAATAATATATGATTTTATTATGGACATAGAGTGATTTTTGTTATTAAGAGAAATGGTTAGAATACCAAGATATTATGTGAGTAGGGTAATTAAATTTTTTTGTGAGACATCAAGAGTAATTGATTTCATTTGGAGATAAATCTAAAAATTTATTTTGGAAGATTGTGTAATCAAATACAACTAAATTGTTGGTTTCAATCTTAGTATGTATTTTTAGGGTTTTTAATGATAGATATTTATTGAACGGTCTATATTGAAATTTGGGTAATACATTAGAATTTTGTAGTCTAATGTAGTATGTCTTCAAATAAGGTTATTTATTTTTAGGAAATTATTTTATCTTCTAACGAAATTTTTTTCTTTAATATTACTTGATAGGATAAATATATAGTTAATATTTTATTGAAATATGATTCTCTAAAAGTTTATTATAGTGATTAAGTCATGAACAATTCATCATAAATACACATTGTTTGGAGAAAAAATGAGTTTGTGGTGGAAATTGGTTAAAGGATGAAACTCTACATTCCAGGTATGTATATTTTATTATTTTCATAGTATAGGCAACAAAAAATATTCAAATCTATAAAAACGATGAAGAGACAAAAACATCATCTGTTGACTTTCATCAATGCTCTTTTGACCCATCACATATTTATGGTTTTGTGATGGATAACATTCCAATGATTATGTTCTCTCTCACTCTTAGTTAGTCTTTTAGAGTTAGTTTTATCATACATGAACATGTTTTCCTACATGAAAACCTAGTATGTGTTATCTTAGGTGACCATCCTATTTAAATTTATTTCATTAAAATTGGAAGTTTTAATAGTTATTTTTCTGACGTGGGATTTCAGTAAAGGTATTTTGAAAATTCGAACCTTAGTTACCAACACCAAATTCAAAATTTTTAGAATGCAATTTCCAAAGGGATTGTAATGTAAGCCCATATGTTTTTAAATAGAAAACTCCAGGTTTGTTAATGTACATGATACCTCGAAATGAATAAGTCTTTTTCATATTTATGAACTATATATTAATTTTACATTAAATGGGATTATAGGTTTGATAGCGTACTTGACACATAACACTTACTTTGTCTGAAAACATATGATTTGATTTAAGACTACGTTATACCAAAACATTATTTATTATTAATATTATTAAAATTAGTGGAAATTATCTCCTAGACATTGTTCTATTGAGTATGAATATACATATTTATATTATGTTCAAACTTGTTTAGTAAATAAATTTCACTCATCTAAATTGTGTTTATATGCATAATATAAGTATAAAATCCAGTTTAAGCATAAAAATGTATCTTTCCAAAAATTATGTTTTGTCACCTTTTTAGGGCGCACTTGTTCAAAATTAGTTTTTAAATTTTATAAATTATATTAGATAAAATAAAATTAATATTTTAATTCAGAGTATCAAAATTAGCTTACAGTGAATTTTTAGTTTTTTTTTAAAAATTCATTATTTGATAAATAGTGAAAAATAATGCATTGTAGTTAAAAGGAGATTTTTAATTTAAATAAACATAATATTTTAAAATTTATTTTAAATTAATAATAGATTAATAATAATTTTATTAATCGTATAAAATAAATTGGACTAATTTTTATATTGAAATGAGATATAAAAACTTATTGAAATTTTGAACGTCTCTTTTACCCACCTTCCCGCCACATCTGCGAGATTACTGTTAAACATAATTTATCGACTTCCATGATATAAATTTTAAAAAATGGACACACATGGTTATAATAAGTATGAAAATTTTGTTCATATTTAATAAATTTAATATTTATTGAATATTATCTTTAGTATTTTATTTACCACGATTAAAGAAAAATTGGGTGATTAAATGTAAAAATAATATTATAAAATTATAAAAGTACACTAAAGCTTGTCCTAATTTCATTGTATTAGTTTGTTTAAACCAAAATCAACCTTATAAAAAATTTATAATCTTTTCAGGCTACTTGGATAAGAATATTACTTTTATTATATTCTCATTAAAGATAAGTTAAAAATGTCATACTCATATTTTTAATAAGTAAATAATTTATAAATTAGGGTTATATAGAAGATATATTCCTATATAAATAGTAATTTAAAATAATTTTATTTATCTAAATCAAGAAAATATAATTATAATTTTTGTACATTAAATAATTAAATTTAATTGGGACACAATTATGATGAAGTACTAGATTTATTAAAGGAAGAATCAAATAAATGATATTAATAATATTAAAATAAGTATAATTTGAAATATTTTATTTCAACCATTAATTTTATGGATGAATTCAACATTTTAAATTATATTCTTCGATGGAATCGTTTTTTTGTGGCATTTTAAAAAAACCAATTAATGAATAGTGTTAAAATTTTAATTTATGACATTTTAAAAGAAATTCTATTTTATTAAATGATATAAGATATATAAAAATCCATGAATCATCCAAATAGTTTCTATAAGTCTAATAATTTCAAAAATGACTCATTTTTATTCTTTTTTCTTTTTTTAATAATTATATTGACAGACAAAGTGTAATAAAAATGATATCACAATAAGAGTTAAAAGGGGTTAAAATAAAAAAATAAGGATTAAAAAAAATCAAAACTTACATAATTTTAGTTGGATGAAGGTATTTATACCCAACATCAACTAAGTTTATAAATAAATTAGTTTGGGGATATTTATATCATAAAATGACTTTATATTAATTTAATACTTTTTATAATTCCACAAGTGTCCCTCCCCTCTCCTATAAAGAGGAACCCCATTCATCTATATTAATAAAAATTAAAAAAAATTATCAGAATAGAAAAACCCAAACCCTTCTTCAAATAGAAACCCATATCCTAGAGGCCTTATTTTTTGTAGAACACCTTCTTTAGAGGTGTTAAGGTGTCAATCTAAGTTGATCATTAGAAGGAATGGAAACGTTTTTATTAATGTGTTTCTATTTTATTTCTTCTTTCACATCCTTCAAATATTATCCAACCATGCAAATATAATAAATCCAGTATTTCAAATATGTTGTAATTTTTTTTGTTAATATCATCACCTAAATTGATATATGATTCTATTAAACCGGAAAAGAAATAATCATTTGTGTATACATATAAAATATCACCTCCATAAACCGACATAATTTGTTTTCCATTACCGTCTCTCAAGAATGGTCATAATGGTAAAATAAATATTTATATATTATATTAATGAAATATTTATAGTTTTTTAAGAATAATATATCAATTATGTTATTACCTTCCATGAACATACAAATTATTATGTTATTCATGTGCACGTGTAAACTATCACATCCACGAAACAATGTGATACATTTTCCTTCACCAAATCACACATATGATATATAAGTATATCTATACTATAAATTTATGTTAATCATATTATGATCATTCTAGAAAGATAAAATTAAATTTTACTTCATTCTATAATGATCATTGAAAAAATAAAATGTCACGCCCCAACTTATTTTTTTTTTATTTTCTTTGGTTTTAAATTTTTATTTTGAGGTTTTGGATGAATCCCGGACAAGATTTATGTGTTTTTCCAAAAAAAAAATTGTGTTTTTGAGTTGGTGTCGCTGAGCGCCTGTGCAGAGCACGTTTTGGAGCCCCGTGCGGCTTCGCCAAGGCAATGACACAGTCTGCTGGTCTTCGAAAAATTAAAATGAATACATTTGGTATTGCGGTTATGGTTAATAATTTTTAATTATTATTATTATTATTATTATTATTATTATTATTATTATTATTAACATCATAATTTAATTTTTATTTTATTTTTAATTTTTTATTATATTTTTCATTCTTTCTTCCTTTTTTCATCTATTTTGTTTCTTCTCTCTTTTTCTGTTCCACGCGGCTTCTCCCCCCAATTTTAGGATGTGGTTTCCTACCCTGTGCCTTCTCTTCTTCTCCTCACGCACATGCTGCAACGTCCCTTTCTAGCAGACGCCTTTCCCTGCACCTACATCGCCCACTCCGCCACCCCACGCCCCATAGCCCGCTCCGCCACCCCCGTGTCCCAGCATGCCCGCCGCCTCCTATTCTTCTCGTCGCCCCTTGCTGCGCACACCTAGCCTCCCATGCATTTCCCCTTCCTCCGCAGCATTGCCTTTGGCTTTCTTCCCTGCTCGCATTACACACCACCCCTCGGCCTGCCCTTCTGCACCTCCTCCTCGCGCTCACACATACCAGCTCGACCTCCAGATGGCCTCTGCCTCCTGGTCTGGCGCCTCCTCCTCCTGCGTGCAACCAGCATTAGCTCTCTACATGTCTTCTTCACATGACATTGAACACGCCTGCAGTAAAGACCCTCTTGTTGCACTCTCTTCCACCGCACCACCCAACCGTCGTGCCCCTACCAGCAACCACCCTCCAGTACTCTGCCTCCTGTTTCCCTCGCTCCACCTCACCGCTAACCTTCCCCCTGTAGCTCATGCTTTGTCTGCACTTTGCCAGCCCGCACTCCCGCTGTTGCCCACAGCGCCCGGTCCTTCCACCTACACTACTCGCCTCACTCCCACACGACCTTCCCCATCCCGACACCTCCCTTGCAGACCGTTGGTCCCTTATTGCAAGCTCGCGTCTCCCCTTGTTGTTGCGACCCCCTACAACATCCCATCCCATCGTGCACCACCTACAGCCCATCCCCCTCTTTCCCTCTATGCCCAGGCCTCCGTCTTCGTCCCTCGCACCTCCAGCCTTCCATCCAAGATCTACTACCTTCACCCTTGCAGCCTCATACTCGTGGCCTTCACGCTCACCCCTTCCCAACACACCTTAAGCCAGCTTGTGGCCTCCCAATCTATGGGAATTTTTTCTGGACACTTCGTCGCTCCGACCCGTCGGTGCCCTCCGGTCATGTGCCCTCTAATTGGTCATGCATACCGCGCCCCATCCCATGCATCATTTGTTCGTGCGCCCAACCACTCACCTTATTCTCAATTGGGCATGTAAAGAATGCCCACCGCTGAAGGCAAGTGATTTGTGTTAATTTCATCTTTCCTGCACTAGTGTCAAGGAGGTTTTTATGCTATTTATTTGTTTTGGTTATTTTAAGCCACCATTTCTGTGTATTTAGATGTTTTTCATTGTTACAGTGCATTAGTGAGGTTTTCGGTTATATTGTGGATGTCAGCAGGTTACATGTACTTGTGCGCAAGTGTGAGACATGACGCATCATCATCATTACCGAGCTGTAAGTCGAAGTAGGTCCCCCACTACAGTCACCTTTAAATTTAGAATTTATTAATTTCTTGATATTTTATTAATTTTAATAAATGGGATGTAATATAAGATAATTGATTTTTAAATAACTATTTGGTGTAAAAAGAGCTATTTATTTTATACATGGGACATGAAATATTTTCTTGATGCACAGACACCCAATAGTGATATAATTCTCATTTGTCCTTTAAACATAATTTATAGAATTTCAAATATTTTCTGTTTTATACATGGCACAAGTGTTTTGGTTTTCTTGAGAAATGAGGATTTTATTTAAAATTGGTAAAGGCATGTTTCTAACATAAATAAAATAAATTATTTTGTAAAAGTCTCTTTGGGGTGTCTCAGGGGAGATCTTTGGTGTACTTTGACTGCATAAGTTGTGTGTGATGTTTGTGCTACTTTATTGACTTTTTTGACTCACCCATTTCCTTTTTATTATATGTGTTGACATGGAAACCTGGCATAGTAATTGAATCTTCTGATAACGATTGTTTCACTAGTTTAGATTATGCACAAGCTAGTGGATCATAATAGAGAGGTACTCTGTCATTAGTGTCATGGGATCGGGCCCCTCAGTTAGGTCAAGTAGAGAAACAACGAACATTTGGGCGTTATGACGTCATTGAGTAGGGCTTGACTTCATGATGAGTCAGATGTATAGTATATTCTGGATTGTTCATTAGCACCCAGGTTCGTCCCATGTTTCCATTAGTGTTTATTCATATGTGGCAGACAATTGTGAGGTCTATTTCGGTAGCTGTCCCCTGTGTGCCACTTTTTCCATTGCCCAAAGTGTGTGTTCCATGTTGGGTTGTTTTCCCTTTTTATTAACAACTAAAATTTGAATTTCAAAATTGTTCACAAAAACGTTTTAAATTCAATACACATGTTCCTTTAAAATATTAAACATGATTTTAAATTAAAAAGGGCAATGGACTGGTAATTGTTTTAGAATTGAAAGTGTGTTTTGAAACTATTATTTTACATACTTTAGTTAAGACCTTGAATTAGTAAATATCTTTATTTAAATGTAGTTCCTTGGGAATAGTTTATTGGGAATTACTACTGAGTTTTAATACTCATGTCTATAGTATTTTCCTATTTCTAGTTTCTGGTGCATGTTTGACTTGAGCTTGATCATTGTGGGTGAGAGTTGGTTGTGGACAGGTGAATAAATCTCAGAGTCGCGAGGAGTTTTGGTCATGGTAAAGTTAGTTGGTTGTCGCTGATCGTTCTTTCATATTAGTGTTATTTATTTATTTTGTGTTATTCTAATTTTTTCCACTGATTAATTTATTTTCATTGGGTGAAATCATTCCCAAATGCTCTCTGATGATGCCCTGGTGTATGACTCTAGCCCGTGAGGATCAGGAATGCCTCTCGGGCCATGTCGCAGACCGGATCGGGTGATCGATTCAGGGACGACCCAGGTTGGTTCATGAAAAAATAGTATCAGAGAAGGTCGGCTCTTGAGAAGACCTTGTTTTCAGAGTTCCCATTGTTATTTTGGGTTTTTCATGGCAGTAGGAGGATAATTGTTGGGACTTGAGGCATAGAGAAGAGGAAGACGTCATGAACCATTTCTCGTTCCGAACCTCGGGTTACCATAGGTGGTTTGGGTTGTCAATTTCTTTTGATTCTTATGGTTTGTTTGGTATTGGGGAATGAAATGAGAGTCGGGCAAGTGACCTCCGTGAGCTCACATAGTCTGGAAAGCCATGTGGAGTTGGGGACTTTACCCTAAAGTTCTCCCAGTGATGGTGGTGTGACTGGCATATGGCTACCAACCAATTGGCTGGGTCTCCCATCATGACTAGTTTCCCCCTAGTGAATCATTTGGGTTTTCTTTCATTCTAAAAATCTTTGTGAAAAGTTTTATTTTGGTATTTAAAATGGTAATGATCGTGTTTGAATTTTCTTTTGTTTTCATGTTCCCTAGTGTTCTCCCACTCACAAAGATTCGATGAATGCCCAAGGTACAGATTCGGGTGGTGAATCCTTAGCAAATCCTCCATTTGATCAGCCCAAAGACTACATCCTCGAGTTTCGGAAGATAAACCTTCCTCTATTTTATGGGCAAGCAGATCCTATTGAGGTAGAGGAGTGGATGTGGACGATTGAGAGGAACTTCTGTTCTCTCGCACCACCTCATTCATTAAAGTTAAAGATCGCCACATTTATGCTTGAATGTCTAATCTGGAAGTGGTGGAAGTCTGTATCTCGAAACAAACCTCGAGAAGATCTCACTTGAGAGATTTTCAAATCGTCGTTCATCCAGCAATATTTCTCTGAGTTGACAAAGCTAAGGGAGAGGATGGAGTTGTGCAGTCTTCAGAAAGGTGTTGGATCAGTGTTTGAATTATTTCATTGTTTCTTAGACTTCGCTCTGTATGAATCATGGTATGTTGGAAATGACCCTCATAATGATTGACATTTTGAGCATGGATTATATTTTGAGCTACAGTCAAAGGTTGAAAAGTTCAATGTAATCACATTCTCTAGCGTGGTGAGACAAGAACTCCTAGCTGATGTTGAGTTATCCGGAGGACTTGAGGTGGTAGATCCCTATGAGGCCTTGGGAAGCAGTGTAGAAGATGGTGATAAGAAGAATGGGGAGCGACCTAATGTTGGTGGTACTAGTAGATGAATCAAGAGGCCTTCAGACCATCATCCATTATCCTCACAACACAATGCCTTGATTTATCACCAGTGCGGTAAGTGAGGGCACAATAGGCCGATGTGCCCAAATGATCTGAAACCCTACCACACCTGTGGACATCTGGGACACTTACATCAATTCTGCTGAGGTTTTTCCAAAAAATGGGCTGAAGCCATACTTGGCTCGCCGAAGGTCACCTCAGCCCGTCAGCAGGATTAGGATGGAGTTTGGAGATCTGTTTGAGGTTTTCTTTTTGTAGTGTTTCTTGAATGTGGTAGTCATCACCTGTACCATTTTGTGGTGTTTATTTTCTTTCAGTTGTAAGAATGGTTTCAGCTTAACATCTTTGAAACCGTTGTTCTAATAGATGTGTGTTTGGTAAAATTCTGGTTTTTGTGTTAAGTTTGAGATGTTTTTGAAGTCTACCTACGAGGAGGAAGATGATTCAATCATCGGTGCTCTGGCCATAGGCCCCGAAGTGAAGCTGGCACGTAGTTAAGTGAGCCCCAACAGTGAAGAAGGGCCTTGGATTAATTTCCATCCTTAGTGCGGTGTAGTTTGTGTTCCTTTGAGAGTGTGACGTCATTGGAGTGACGATGACAGTAGTTTCAATGCTCTACCAGTATGGCCCTTTCCTTCTCCCCATCATGGTGGGGGATTTTTGGAGCATGTGGAAAATCATCATGCTTGGTTAGCCTCATCAGTTATTATGGTGGGGAGACACATTGTGGGTCTCATTGAATTCATTTTGGCTTCTTTCCTATGGTGGGGAGTCCATTCGGGCCTCCCCATGTCAGTATCAGATTTCCATTTCAGGATTCATTTCAGTTGTGTTTGAAGTGTTCATGTTTTGAGAATAAGTTTCATGTCATTGGATTTTGGTGCTCATTTTAAAGGATCAAATGTAGGCACATAAACTTTTGGGGGTGAGATACAGTTAAGGAGTTTTATCATTGGGTCTTGATCTTATCGTGGCTTTTTGGGGGCAGAAAGCGTTATGGTGTAAAGAATTGTTATGCCCAAACCTATTTATTATTTTTATTTTATTATTTTGTTTGGACTAAATAAATTTATTGAGGATCGGGTTGAATCCCGAACATGACTTTTGGGTTTTTCCAAAAAAAAGTGTTTTTTAGTTGACATTGTTGAGCGCCCGGGAAGTGCGTGTTTTGGAGCCCCATGCGGCTTCACCCGAGCAACGAGACAATGCTCCGGTCTTAGGAAAATTAAAAAGAATAAATTTGGTATTGCGGTTATGATTAATAATTTTTAATTATTATTATTATTATTATTATTATTATTATTATCATTTACTTTTTATTGTATTTATATTTATTTATTATTTTTTAATTCATTCTTCCACTTTCTTCTTCTATTTTATTCTTCTATATTTTGATGTTTCACACAGCTTCTCCCCCCCAATTTCTGGATCTGGTTTTCTTCCCTATGCCTCCTTCTCTTCACCTCATGCATCTGCTGTAGCGCCCCATTCTAGCTGACACCTCTCCCCACACCAGCATCGGTCGCTCTGCCACCCCACGCCCAGCAGCCTTCTCCACCACCCCCGTGTCCCAGCAAGCCCATCGCCTCCTGCTCTGCATGTCTCCCCTTGCTGAGCATGCCCAGCCTCTCAAGTAGATCACCCTCCTAAGCAGCACCGCCATCGGCCTCTTGATCTTCTTGCATCGCACACAGACCCCGCGACCTGCACTACTGCACCTACTCCCAGTGCACCCCCCCTACCTTCTCGACCTCCAGTCGACCTCTACCTCCTGATCCGGTGCCTCGTCCTCATACGCGCAACTAGCATCATCCCACCCACATATCTTCCTCCATTGACTTTGAACAGGTCCACATGGAAGCCCCTCCATTCGAACACTCTTCCGCCACACCACCCAACAGACGCTCCCCTACTGGAAACCACCCTCTAGTGCTCTGCCTCATGTTTACCTCACTCCACCTCACCGCCAACCTCCTCCCCTCCCCTGCAGCTTCTACTTTGTATACACAGTGCCAGCCCGCACTCCCGTTGTTCCCCATAGTGTCCGGACCTCCACATGCCCTACTCGCCTCACTCCGGCATGTCCTGCCCCATCCCGACACCTCCCTTGCAGACCGTCAGTCCCTTATGGCCAGCTTTCATGTCCCCTTATTTTTGTGGCCCTAGCAGTGCCCCATCCATTCGCGCACCACCTGCAGCTCGTCCACCTCCTTCCCTCCGCACCCAGGCCTCCTCCTTCATCCCTCGTGCCTCCAACCTGTCATCCAAGATTCACCCCCTTCACCCTTGCAGCCTCTTACTCCTAGACTACACACTCACCCCTTCTCAACGTGCCTCCATCCAGCTTGTGGTCACCCGATCTACAGGACTTCTCTCGAGCCGTCGTGTCGCTCCGACTAGACGTTGCCCTCCAGTCATGCGCCCTCCGACCGGCTATGCCTCCCACGCCCCTTCCCCTGCCTCATTTGTTCAGGCGCCCGACCAAACACCTTATTCTCAATTGGGAATGAGAAGAACACATGTCGTTGAAGGTGGGAGATTTTGGGTTCATTTCGTTCCGCAAGCACCGGTGTCGAGGTGGGTTTTACGCTGTTTACTCGTTTGTGTTATTTTAAGTCACCATTTTTATGTTTTTCGATTCTTTCCATTATTGAAGTGCATTGGCGAGGTTTTCCATTATATTACAGTCATCATCATGTTTCACGTACTTGTGCGTGAGTGTGAGATGTTTCTAGTCGTCATCATAACCGAGATGCAAGTCAAGGTAGGTCCCCCACTGCAATCACCTTTAAATTCAGAATTTATTAATTTCTTGATATTTTATTAATTTTAATAAATGGGAAATAATATAAGATAATTAATTTTTAAATGACTATTTGGTGTAAAAAGAGTCATTTATTTTATACACAACACTTGAAATATTTTCTTGGAGAACGTACACCGAGTATTAAATGAATCCCCCTTTGGCCTTTAAACATAATTCACTGAATTTCAAATGTTGTTCTATTTTTTTGATAAATGGTTTATTTTGAAGCATGAACAAGTGTTTTGGTTCTCTTGAGAAATGGGAATTTTCTTTAAAATTTATAAAGGCCCGTTTGGCACATTAATAAAATAAATTATTTTGGAAAATTCTCTTTGGGGTATCTCAGGGGTGATATTTGGTGTATATTGACTGCAATATTTGTGTGTGATGTTTGTGCTACTTGATTGACTTTGTTGACTCACCCATTTCCTTTTTATTGTCTGTGTTGACTTGGGAGCCTGGCGTAGTAAGTGAATCTTCTGAGAAGGATTGCTGCACTAGGTTAGATTACACACTCACTAGTGGCCCATAGTAGAGAGTTACTCTGTTATTAGTGTTATGGGGTTGGGCCCCTCGGTTAGGCCATGTAGGGAAACACTGGACGTTTGGGCGTTATGAAGTCATTTAGTAGGGCATGCCTTCCAGATGAGTCAGATGTATAGTACGTTCTGGTTTGTTCACATGCTCCTAGGTTCGACCTATGTTTCATTTAGTCTATATTCGTATGTGGCAGACGATTGAGAGGTATAGTATGGTAGCTCGACCCTGTGTGCCACTTTTTCCATTGCCCTTAGTGTGTGTTGTGTTTTTTTATTTTTCCATTTTTACTGACAACTAAAATTTTTATTTCTAAATTGTTTGCAAAAACATATTAAATGAAATGTACCTATTCCTTTCAAATATTAAACATCATTTTAAATTAAAAAGGGAAATGGACTGTTACTTGTTTTTGAAATGAAAGTGTGTGTGGACCCTAATATTTTATATACACTAGTTCATACCTGGAATTAGTAAATTTATTTATTTAAAGGTAGTGCATTGAGAATAGTTTTTTGGGCACGCCTTCTGAGTTTTAATACACACGCTTATAGTATTTTCTTGTTTCTAGTTTCTATTACAGGTTTGACTCGAGCTTACTTGTCATGGGTGAGAGTTGGTAGTCATCTGGTGAGCGACTCTCGATGTCACGAGGATTTTTGGTCGTGGTCAGGTTAGTTGGTAGTCGATGATCGTTCTTTCTTATCAGTGTCATTTATTTACTTAGTTTTATTCTATTTTTTGTAGCTTTATTTATTTTCGTTGGGTGAAATAGTTCCCACTTTCTCTCTATTGATGCCCTGGTGCTTGTCTCCAACCTGGGAGGATCGAGAATGCCTCTCGGGCCATGTCACGGACTGGCTCGGGTGATCTATTTAGGGTCGACCCTAGTGGTTTGTGACAGAAAATGTTGCTCATATGAATGTACAGCCCACCGTATCCATGATTATAATGTTGTTAATTTTTTTATAAAAATATATAAATAGTTTGATTAAAATTAATAATTGATGTATAGATGAGATTATTATTTCATGAATATTATTCTAGATATGATGGAATCATGATCATATTTACTTTTAACAACATATCAAAGTCAATTTTGACACAATGTATTGAATATCATCAAAATTTCCAATGTTAATAAACATTAAAATGCTCAAAATAAGATATAAATTAACCTAGGATTATTATTTAGAATGGAAAAGAACATACTTGATGAATCAGAATAAATGTAAGGTACATTGTATCAATCCCCTTTCATTGAGGCATATTTTTATATTATACAGAACCTTCTATTGTAAGGTGTATAATCAACCACTTGAATTTTAATTTCATTCAAATGTTTTTAAAATGAATATTTCAAAATAACGAATTTTAATTTGTTTTCAAATAAAAATTAGAATGTTTTTTAATGTATACGTGAAAAAACATTCTCCCCCACTATAACCATTATTTGATAATTGGCTTCCACTACAAGCCTTATTGTCTTTAAAGGAAAAACAAATCCCTTATTCCCATTTTTATTGGTTATTTTTTTATTGAAAATGGTTTTGAAAATGGATTCATTATTTAAATATCATTAAATGACTCCTTATGATTTAAAATGAAATTTTATGAGTGAAATGTTGAAAATTGCTATATTTTATGTGTTATGATTATGTAATGGTATTTGGACAGTTGACGAGTGGTTACGTGATAAACTAAAGACATGTGGTTCTAGGATAAAACAATGATTGGTGGTTACATTATAACTTACTATGCACCGGGTATGGAAGTCGGCCGTACGGATATTCCATTTTTATGAGTGGCATGTATAGAGGTCAACCACATGTTTATTCCAGTTAAGTATGATTATATCCCAAGTTACATTCATATGACATATCTACATTCTATGGTTTATGGTAATATTATGATTTAAAAAATGTTTATCAATGAAGAATATTTTCAAAAGGAAATATATTTACAAATTCTTATGGGTGTAAAGTATTACTTTATGATATATTATCCATGGGTTTTCATATTTTAACAAGACTAACAATTATCCTTGTTTTTTATCCCGTACTAAGATTTTTGTGCTTATTCCGTGTTTTAAAATGTTTTTCATGTGTCTTAATATTTTTAATAACAAATTAGTTGTAATGAGGAAATTTTGATGATATGTCATGAAAATAAGTCATGTTTTTTTAAAAGGGTGTGAATCCGTGAAAAATGGATACTGATTATAAGTGTTCTCCTGTAATTTTTTGGTTTACATTGTAAGGTTTGGTATAATAATCCTAAAATACAATCTGAAAAGAACCTCAAATGTAAATTTAAAAAAACTCTATCATATTTAACGTTTAAGGCTGGGTCCTTACAAATGAAGTTGGAAACACCACCGCCGCTCCAACCTCCATCCTAGGAAGAATAGATCCGAAATTTGAAACCCACTTATGTTAAGCTCACTAGTGAAGAAGTACCATCACATTACAATAGAGTGTCACTAATCCATGTGATCTACCAACATCATGGTTTCTCATTACCTACCACCCACTGAGAATGCCCTTGATTTCTCAGAATCACCATCACCATTTGGAGAAATGTATCCCTTTCCTGAATCCAATTTGAGTTGGGATACCATGTCGATGAAGACACTATGATATCGTGGATGTTGAAGATTCCCGGAACATGCCTCTCAAATCGAAGAGGACCAGATTTGGGGAGGAGGGGTCATTCGAGGTCAAGCCACACATTGGTAAAGAACAAGTCCTTATCTCGTAGTAGGCATAACATAGAAAAAAATAGACAATAAAATAAAAATAATATATAAACTAATAGTAATAATAATTAATCAATATATTAATAAAATAAAATAGAATAATAATAAGAAAAAAATAATGTTTTTTAAACTAAATGAACATAAGTTGATAAATTATATTTTAATCACATAATTTTTATATAGATAATTTGAATATTTTTATATATTAAATATATCAATAATAATTATTTTATATCAACTATATTTTAATTTTTGTCTATTATAAAAGATTAAGTAATTATAATAATTATACATTTTAAATATATAATTATTTTAAATATAGTAAAAATCATAATAAACAATTATGTAAATATATTTAATAATTTCAAAAACATATTAAAATAATTGAAATAAGTTTTATCATAATTTCAGTACTAATATTTTATTTTATTTATATTATGTTTTTATAAGGTTTTTATTTATTAATTCATTCTTTGTTTTCGGTACTTGTTGGTTCGTTTTTAGTTATAAGGGATTTTCAAGCGGTGATCAAACAGTATACATCAAATGCTAAAAAACATGAGGTATACATGACAAGTTGAGATTGGATATTCTAACATTCACATATTACACATTCAGATACTATATAAACATAGAAAGGAGAAGGAGAAGAATTGAGGAGGAGGAGTGAGGCCAACGAAGAGAAGAAATACATTAGTTGGGAGGGATGTTTCATTCTCTGTTTTTCAATTTATTTGGATTACAATTCAATTTTTATATCTGGTATTTTTATGATTCTAGAATAAAATTCTTGTTCTTGAGGGTTAGAATTCGACTAGTTTAAATTTCAACTTTTTTCCTAACCATTTCATCAAATATTGGTTTTTACTAGAGAGGTTGATTCTAATTCATAAAACTATTTTTTTTTCTTTCACCTATAACAGGTAAATTCAAAACTCCGTGATATTTTCGATGAGGATGGTCATGGATTCGTCTATACAAATCTTAATTTCAAACTGTTGGATTATATTGATGGCATTTATTCAATCATCATTTCTTCAAATTATTATGCGGTTTGGTGTTTCCAATTTTTGTGAATTTATAGAATCACTAATTTGTATGATTAATCTCTTGTAGAGGGATATTAATTAATTAATTTTCAAGGATGTGAATTCAATATCATTTTTCATAGAAGTTATATTTTCAACAAGTAGAGTTAGAATTCTTGACCATCTTCCTCAATCAATTTTAGTCATTTTCTATCCCTATTTATCATTCACTACTTATTAATACTACTTCATCATTTATACTTTATCATTTAGATCTTAAAAAACAATTTATAAATATTTTTCATTATTTTTCATTAAAAAAAGTAAATGAAAAAATTATATTTTCAACCCACTATCTAGATTGGGAATTATTTTTGAAAATTTGGTTCCTCAAACATTTTTTAGCCTTCTCATGGGTTCGACCTTCCTTTCCACTATATTTTAGATAGTATGAGATTTTAAATAATTAATCTTTCATACATATCAACATTGTGTGAGTCACGTTTTTGTGGACCAAAGGTTGTAGCAGCCTTTAAAATATCATTTATAAACCAACAGTAGTATAGTAGTGAAGGGATGATCCCAAGGGAAGGATAGTGACTTTTATGGGGATTTATTTTTCCATAACTATTTAAAACATCATCAAATTTATTAATGTTTGAAAGTGATAGGTACTGATTTTTATGGGTGTGAGTAATGGGTTGGTGGTGACAAACAATGGGGTTCAAGAGTTGTAAAAATAGATGATGTTGATGGTTAGGATAAATTATACCTACGGGTTTAAATGGGTTCCTCTATCACATTTATTAAATTGAAATTTCCTTATTTAAAAAGGGTTTTATTAATATCCCTCATTGAGAGATTAAACAAATAGAAAGATGGTTCTTAAATCACACTGCTTCATAGAATCATCCAACAGTGAGGTAGTTTGAATGGAAAATTGACATAATCAATTTCACCAATTGAGGCTGATGTTTTTGAAATAAAAGTGTAAGGTGAAAATTTTTTTTTAATGAAATTAGATTCAATATCACTGATTTTAATCATCTATATTGGTTGTCTTCAAATGGAGGTTTGGTGGACTAACATTGTAAATAATTCCACATGGATGATAATACTACTTTTTAGGAAAAAAATCGCAATTTTGAGTTTTTTTATTTTCCTAAAAAGATGTCCTTGGACCTCTCTCTATTTAAAAAACACACCCCATGCACACAGACATCATTGATACATTCCAATGATTAATTATTTATTAAACATACAAGAAATAATAAAGTGGGTGTATGACTATCGATCCATAGAGAAGTTATGTGTACCAATTTTTCAAAAACACGGCCCACTTTAACCAGTGGGTTGAAAATAGTTTTATTTTATTTTATTTTTCTAAAGAAAAATAATAACGATTTGATAATTATTATTTAAATATAACTAAATTATAATAGATAAATGAAAAACATACATTAACACTCATTGATTTAAAACTGATCACATAAGATGCTTGGGAAATTTTAACACTACTAGTCTAAAAAATAATTCTTTTTCCCTAAAGTAATATTATTTCATGAACATAGAAAAATATTGGTTCAATATCCCTCACCAGAATATCAAACACACAAAAAGATAAAATCTTGGAGTTCACCACTCTAATAATCATCAAACTGTAATGTAAATTGAAAAAGAAATCAATGGAATAATACTCACCATAATATTTCAAAGTTTTCAAAATTAAATCTTGAAGAAAAAAACAAGGAACAATAAGGTTGATTGATCAATAAAATTTGAAATAAAGAACAACAGACTCAAAATAGTGTTAAATAATTTAAAAATAATCTCATAAATCAATATTGATTTATTATGTAAAAGGATGCGAAGAAGTAAAAAATTTAATAAGGTAGTAGAAAATAAAACCCCCATAGTAACAAAAATTACATAGGATTAAATAAAAAAAATATGATCTCATAGTTTTAATTATAGAAATTGAAATAAAATGGAAGGGGGAAGAGTTCTCCCTTGATTGGATCCATGCTGCTTTGCTCTTCCTGTTGTCTCTTGGACATTTTGTTCCACCTTTCCCCATACCCATCTCTCTATCTAGACTACCTTCATCTCCAAATGCTTGATTGTGTATGTTAGAATGTGTCATCTCTCACCAGCATATATGTCTCATTATGTTTATCTCTCTTTGTCTATTGATTTGTTACAACTGGCAAGCATCGACTTCAGTCTATCTTCTCTAAGTCATCAAACACCTCTCGCAGCGTCCTCTAATCATTGTGAATTTAGAAAATCTCTCATAACTGAAAACCAACTGGGATGTAAAACAAATAAAGAATGAATTAATAAAAAAATTATAAGAATTTAATATAAATAAAATAAAATATTTGTAGTTAAATAGTTATAAAAAAATAATAATATTTATAATTTTATTTTTAAATTATAAAATATATTAACATAATTATTTATTATTATAATTATTTTAATTAAAATAATTATATTTTTATAATATATAATTATTATAATTGTTTATTATTTAGCAATAACCAAAAATTATTATATATTTAATATAAAATAATTATTAATGATATGATAAATTTATATACAAATAAACAATTATAAAATGTAAAATTATTAGAATAAAATATAATTTATCAAATTATAATTATGTATTTTAAAAATCATTATATTATTTTATTATTATTATATTTTGTTTAATTAATATCTATATTAATTGTTATTATATTTAATTAATTTATTTATTTAGTTTCTTCTCTTATGTTCAATCTTATCCCTAGCGCTGGTTGGGGGCTTATTCGAGGGTTTTCTATAAATGGGATTTTTTTAATTTTTTATAGAAAAGAGATAGGGTTAAGAACATTTTAAAAAATGGGTTTTACGATGTGTGGACCCAGTTCAAGCATAATTGGCATAGATAGATGCATTAATGGGGTTCACATATCCCGCTCAAACGTGATAAAATATGTGGGAACCCCATTCACGCATTTTCCCTCGCTAGGATGCGTGAACAAGGTTCACGCATCTTGTATGAATTTTTTAAAGGATGTTTGAACCGAATCACGAATCCTATAGAAAGGTCAAATAAAAAAATTCATCAATTTGGTAGTGGAAAGTTTTTCTTATGTATTTTATTAATTAAATTAAAACACCTTTCTATGTAGATTTTTTATCAACAAAGGAAAATAGATTTAGTAAAACATAAATATTTCAATAACACGATATTATAGAACATTATACAGTAAATAGGTTTGATTCTAATTGAAATAATAATTCGTGTAGTAATTTCATATTTTCTTCATTTACCTCCCCCGTAAGGGAAACACTGATAACCATCTGTTTTGAAAACTTATAAAACTTCACCAAGGATGATCTTCTTCAATACTTATCTTTTGAAATGCTAACACATTCTTAGCCTTCTTAAGGATTGTTTCTTATTTTGGAAGAATATAAAATCAATATTTTTCATAATTTCCACAATTTTATCATATAATAGAGGTATTATAACATTAAAATCATCAAGTGAAGATTGTGTACTAGTAGAAACAATGCCCTTTTATAACGTCTGAATATATATCTTCTCAAAATTGGCCAAATGAATATCTTATTCCATACATCTCAGACTTTGTTTTTTCTTATCTTCAATTGTAATCATC
This sequence comes from Viscum album, assembly GCA_963277665.1. Taxonomy (NCBI): domain Eukaryota; kingdom Viridiplantae; phylum Streptophyta; class Magnoliopsida; order Santalales; family Viscaceae; genus Viscum; species Viscum album. The sequence goes on along the minus strand of OY728139.1, from coordinate 109,589,995 downwards.
TAGACTTCAAAATTATGCACTATTCATTGAAATTATTCTTCATGCAGTTTAATTTTTTTAAACAAAGAATCATGTTCTATGATTTTTGGATTCAATTCATTTAGATAAATAAGATTTTTCATGATTTTTTGATGTTCATGAATCATTTCATCCATATTATTAATATTTATTAATGAATTGCAAATGGAAATTATTAAATTTGGAAGATAATTTGATTAAAGTAAGACACTTATTCAAAAAAAGTAGAACTCTATAAATGATAATAGTAAATCACATAAAAAATGTATCATAAAAAAAAAGTCAACCTAATTAACGCTCTGGCGTGGATGCTCCTCTGTCCCACAACTAGGTGTATACTGGACATGTCCACATTGTGTTTGTCTATGTCTGCACTCAGGCGTACACTGCACATCATCATCAGTAGCCACCTTCACATCCTCCTATGTGACAGATTGTGTATGTAGAGTCCCACCGTATGTACCTTGTCTTGCATCTAAAGATAGTGGAGGGTGGCTATAACTCTCACAAACATGGAAAGAAGATGGCTAATGTGCGGCAGATTTCTTTAATAATGAATCTAGCTCAACCTTGTCATAATTTTTATCTACCTATGGCTGAGCCTGAGAAGTTGGTGAAGCATATGACTGATCATGTTAAACACTATCCTCCAGTGGAACAGTATAATCTGTCTGATCAAGCTGAATATCTTCATCCTCTTTAATAGTAAAATCCATAATAGGGTCTTCACCCTTGTTACATCTATATAATGAAAAAAGGCTCTATTGCCTCATCAGCATGTGGTGGATCAATAAATATTTCATGATAAATCTCATCCATCAAAGGAAGTAGCTATGTCACAAGGCTGTGAAAATATTTCAGGTCAAATACAGTGCTCTCTAGTCAATCATACATGTGAAGTAGATGAAAGATACAAGCATCATACAAAAAAAGGTACGTTGTAAAGTAATATGAATAAATAAATTTCTGAATAGTGGAAGGAACAATGTATACCAACTCATGAAAGCCTCATATGTGTCATGTCAAAAATCTAACTAGTGACCTACTGCACTAGGATAGATTATCTATCAGATCCACCAATTTAAAACGTACTATCCTCACCCCTCTAAACAGAGACTCCTGCCATCTGTTCCATAAATAAATATATCTGGAATGATATCTCCTCCAATCAAAATCTATCATCCCTAATATCTTCAAGGAATGTAGTGATAATAACTTAATGGGTGGGTCAGGAACATGCTAAAAAATCTGAATTGGATCATAAATCTATCGGTGTGATTCCACTCAACTATATGAAAATGAAATAATGGAACCCTGTAGAAGATAATAGCAATCATTACCATAATGTACAGTGAAAGACTATAGATAATAGCATATGTATATGGTATCCATATAATCTGAAATAAAAAATAATTAATAAATTAATAAATGAAAACATGTAAAGTAAACAATAAATATTTTACAATATAAATAATAATCACTTACATCGTGTGGTCGAATGTTGTCCAACATAAATCTGTAGGCGTGGATGTCACATCTAGGGGAATCAGAATGTCAATGTTTCTAAATCCATATATAGATAATATTGTAATATTTACATTTCATAATAAAAAGTTATATAATTAAGTTATACATTATGAGGAATGAATAACATACCAACGTCTACATAGAGCATCTACGACAATACCTGATTGTAATGGCGCATGAGAATGTGGAGCTAAACAAGGGACATGCTCTCAGACCCACATCTGTACAAGAACCATGAATCCTTTGATCTGCATCTTATCAATGTGACAAGTACTTCATAACAACCTATTTGTATATTCTAGATATGCAGACCCCCGGCTAAATCATCCTTTCTCATCCAAATCCTCAAAAAATATAAATACATTAGATGTACAAAAGTAGTGGAGTGATTAACTAAAAGTTTTCCACCGGTCATCCTAAAAAATATGCACATGAAAATCATAGAACGGTGATCTCATCAGTATCCTCTTCTAAATTTCTGAATTTCTGGTCTAACCAAGGAATACATAATCTACCAATGACCATGGTGTTGCCATTATAAGGGATCTCTATTCCCAATAGACTATGAATAAGATCTGAAAAATCTTCTCCAACTCGGCCTGTTAGAGCCTCAACATCGATGTGGAGGCCCAACACAATGGCCATATCCTGTAGGGTAATATTCATCTTCCCATATCTAAAATAGAATGTATGTAAATCCGGTTGTCATCTCTCTACAATCACAACAATGAGATGATGATCGAGTAATGTGTAGTCACACATCGCTACACCATATCATCCAGCGCGATGAAGATGAGGTATTATTATGGGATGTGGTGCAATATGATGGAAATGGTTAGATGTGCATACACTCAACAGAGCCATAAGACATCCCTCTAAAATAAGATGTCATACATGAGTAGCCTGGGATGCAATCAATTGAAAATCTTATATCTACACAAATGAGATCATCATTATATTTTTATAGCTAATTAAATTAAACACTTAAACATTTATTTAAAAAATATACAACAAGAAAATGAAAAATGATTGTGTTAATTTTTTTGATTTATAGTTGATTTGTTTTGTGTGGATTAGTGTCTTTGTTACATGTGGAATCATGATATATTCATTTTCATTCTATGTTTAATTTTTTAATAGTTTTAATATTGAAAAATACTTTATTATGGAATCAAAAAATACGACAAGACAAAATTCAAACACGTCAGAAATGGAGACATTCAGAAATAAAAGGATTCAATACTAAAATGAACACATACAAAAAAAATATACATATTCATGATATAACACATAGAATCGATCATGGATGACAATATGTGGAGCTCTGTCCTACCACTTGGGGAAAACTCCTACGAGTATTTACTTCTGCGTGACAAATACTACATTGAATTTTCCTCCCTGTTGTTGAGGCCAATCCATTTCATTTATGATTCGAGTTGATATTGGAGTTCCTTGGGGCTGCAAATTAGTAGTATGAATCCAATAATTTAATAAATGATTGACACTTAAAAAATCATAAATTCAAACTTAACCAAATTATGAAACTTGGAAATATTAGGGATGATGGATGGTTGATCAGCAGGAAATAAGATATAATGAAAGTCACCAGTAGGCATCTATGTTGCATTATAACTATTCACAAAAGTTCTCATTTGATACACTGGGTCAACATATGACTCCCATGATATATTTACTGAAGCACAAGCTGTGATAACATTTGAACCAGGATATATAAAAGCATGAATTGTCCCACAATCTGTGTACCTATTATCTAACATCACCACAAACACTCTACCACTAGTGCATGTAGCCTGGTCATATCACTATCTTACATGAAAGCTCATTTTTTCCATGTCAAAGGCTAGAAAAGTCCATCATGAAGCCTCATTCAGTATCTTTTCAATATCAATTTGTAAATTCGGAGTAAAATGTATTCCATTTTCAATTCTAACATAGGCTTTTTGGGAATAGTTAAAAAAGTAGTGAAGACATCTATAAAATGTCTCTTACACTAACCCTGTGTTTGGGAGTTTTCACACACCCTTGTGGGCCCCATTTATGCACTACACTATATTACTAGTCATATAGACATATCTTCTACCACCATCATATGATAATGACCATTTGTTCCATCAAAATATGAATCATATCTTAAGACACATCTTCATTAGCAGTTTGAATCTCTTCAAAGCATCGACCAAACCATTATTGTCAGGGCTCATATGCTAAAAATATAATCAAATAATGTATTAAAATAAAGATTAATTTTGTAAAACAAAATATGTTTAGAAAAACATACCCAACATGAGGATCAACTTCTTTATGACCTCATATCTAGAATGTTTATGAACATTACATTCAATATGAATAACATAATTACAATGATAAGTTTTCGGCTCATTCCATGAAACCCCATCACTAGACATAACCTCTATAATCTCTCGATGGAGATCAAATATCAGACACATGCCCAGATTTTTTGTAACATAAACATGTACACATTCCAAAAACTAGCTATATTATTCAAAATTATCTTTTTCAATAATAGGAAAAGAATGTGGCAGAAGAGCATGATTATCATCCTGTATAGAAACAATTAGTATAACACATGTATACTTTCCCTTAATCAAAATTTACATTCTAACCCATATTTGTCACAAATAATGATATATTTTGTCTTCTTTTACTCATCAACCACAAATGTTAATTCTTTCTCAATGTGTTATTGCTTTATCACATTTTTCATGGCCAGTTTAATTTCAATCTCCTACCCAACATAGATGGCATTATCATCTGATTCAGACCTATTATCTATAATACTAGGGAATTAAATAGTCGTTGTAATGAAACCCCAATAAAATTTTTGTTCACAACACATTACTAGACTACGGAACTCAATACTAAAGGATGATTACCACAAACAGGTGGATGTTTTGGATGGATGTCTCTCAAAGGAACCTAATAAGGTAGATTCCTCATATCACCCTCACCCTCATATCTCAATGGATCCTTAGAAGATTTATTCCCCACATTAACCTCACCCACATCATCTCTGGATAGCTCCCCATATTATACTTCCCCAAATGATCTTACATTCACTATATCAGCAACCAAATGGGTGTCATATACATTTCCTTCAAAATTTGTTTTCAACTTCTTCACAAGTTTCTTCTATTACTCGAGTCATATGAGAAGGAGGCAATGCAAAAGACTGATGTAAATAAAAAACATCTATAGAGATCACAAAACACAATTCTGTAGTAGTCGATTACACCACATCTATATTAGAAATCACCACATACAACTCCATTAAACTTTTAACACACTGCTATCTAAATAAGTATGATGCATTCATCCAATCATCATCACCAACCAAAGGGTACTTGGTGTTCCAGAAACGTTCAAGATGTTGTAGATATCGATATTTTATTGAAGAAATAGATTAATCAACCCCCAATTTTAACCAATTATGAATCTTATTGCAAACAACATCTAATGTCATACAACCATGATGATTTACCGCTATGACAGGTGGCACACTATAGCTATATCCCTACGTTGTATAAATGGTCTCACCATTGCAATATATTTGTGCAGACATTATTACATATAAAAAATAATTAATATAATATTATATACTATATCAATATTTTAAATTATTTAAATTGGTTTTGAATAATCGATTTTATCTGAAATATTTTTTATGTATTAATTTATCACTACTGAAGTATAGTGATTGTATTATTACCAAATAAAATTTAATATAATATTAGATATTTTAATTTTCTATGAATAAATAATCATGACTTGATCTTGAGACTTATGATTAGTTTATCATTTTTTGATAAACTAACCAAACCCTATGGGTAGACTCATGGAGTACCTAATATCAAATATTTTAGGAACCGTCAGTCTACTTTGAAACAGAAATGTCTCTTATCAAATGATTGTTCTTGAATGCCTCTTTGGGGACACCTTTTATGTCGCACCTTTTCGGGGACACCTCTTGTTGAATTCCTTTTGATTAAAAATTTACTCACAGGTATGTAAGGGGGTCTATGGATATGAAATACATAACGTTTTTTAATCAGACACGCAATACATTACATACATAGTCAGAGCTGAATCATAGGTCATTAATACAAAAAAATAAATGCAATTATTACAAATTAAATAACTACATTCACATTGTAAGGCATGAAATTTCAATTATGCACTGGTTAGTGATCTCAAGATCAGTCGTCACACAACATACAATGTTTTTGGTAAACATATTCTATCTATAACTATATGAAATACAAATTAAATATATACATAAATTTTATATTTAATAAATTTAATTATTACTAGTATAATTTAAAATTATTATATATAAAAAATTGTATTTATACCATTAAAAAAATTCTATTTATTTTTTATAAAATTTAAATATGATACACATAATTAATATATTATTCGTAAATTATATAACTAGTGTATAAAATATTATAATTTAAATTAAAATTACTTAAAAATAACATATTTCATAACATATATAATTATCAAAAACCTTTAATATTAATCCATACATCATTTTAGAAAAAACATAATTGATTTCCCAAAACATTCAACATGAATTCATACAACATACACATCATTCAAAAATTTAATCCTACAAAATAAAGTATATATATGAATTAAATATACCATAAACACAAACAATAGTTTCTACATATCATAAATCAAATAAATAAATCATAAAAATAAAATAAATAAAAATAATTAAACAATTAATAATTTAAATAGAAATTTTACCATCGTAATAGTAGAAAAAATTTGTTAAGAAAGAAATTCTAATGAGATTCACAAAAAAACTATTGGATAAGAATAAATTTGGGGGAGAGACCCCATTTAGAAAATATCTCAGTGAGATGCCTGAATGGGGTTTACGCATATTTTATCCCGTCATTGAAAGATGTGTGAACCTTGTTCGCACATCTTTCGCCACCTCGAAGATGCATGAACCCTGTTGAACCATCTTTGGCCTGGAGATATGCGTGAATGGGGTTCAAGAACCTTTTATCTCATCTGTGTAGGATCCGTGAACCCTGTTCATGCATCTCTCCATGCCAAATTTTTTGAAACAGTGTTCATGCATATTGAGACTCATTTTTTAAAATATTGGTAACCTTATCACTTTTCTATTAAAAAAATAAAAAAACCTATTTATAAAAAAACCCACTTATTCTCAATGGAAGGGTGGCTTGGCCTCATGTGACTCTGCATTCACAACTAACCTCTTTTTTGTAGTGAGCTATGAGATCCGGTCATATTCAACATCCACGGTTCAGCATGGTCTTCAGTGGCATGACATCACAACTCCTATTGGTCTTTCGAAAGGCCTAAATTTCTAGATCTGGTGATGGGGATTTTCAGAACGCATCATTATCTTCGGTGGTCGGTGGATTATGATTCACATATGTGCTGTTAGATCTGATATTTTGGTGACTAACTATGGTTTCACATTGGTTATTCTTCACATGTGATCTCGACACATGTGGGGTTCATATTTCAAATATGTTATTCATGGGATTGGGGTTCGATAATGGCGAGCTCCGATGGTGGTGAATCCAGATATCTTTAGATATGTTGATGGATCAGATGTTGCAGCTTAGCTTCGGCTTAGGTGGTTTCACATTTAAGGTTCTTATGGAAAAAATAGCAGTATAGGGTAGACCTAGTTCGGTTTTACTCGGAGTGGTTCTAGTCAATAGTGGGTTAGAATATCTCGATTTTTGGTACTATTCAGCGACAATTAATTTTCTAGCTAAATTTTTCTTCAACTGTGGGTGTGGGAGATTTCTAGTGGCGGTTCGTGATAATGGTGGGTAGTAGTGAAGCCATTTTCAATATATGGTTCGAATTCTTGAAAATGTTGGAAGCGTGCCACCATTGGAATCTTGAAAATGGTGTGCAGAAAAAACACGTTTTCAATTTGAATGTAATGATGAAAGTTGGTAAAATGAGAGTTTTTAGAAAAAATGTTGTGGGATAGGGGTAAATCTGGTACAATTAGAATGCAATGGTGGGAAAATTTGGGTTTTCCAAAAGAGAGGGCTGTGATGGGTGGTGAACTATGGCGAAGGGTTGAGCGCATGAAAATATTAAATAAAAAGTTAAATAAAAATATTATTATAATTATGATTTAAATAGATGAAGACATAGAAAAATTAAATTAATTAAAAAGATAAACATAATAAAATAATTTTGAAACTAAACTTAAATTATAAACTTACTATAATTATAATGTAAATCTATTAAATATTCTCATGATCAAAAAATAAAATAAAATAAAACATTAAAATTAAAAGTCATAAATTAAAAATTGAGGTAAAACTATATTTTAAAATTGAAAATTAAATTAAAATTATAATAATAATAGAAAAAATAAATTAAATTAAAGTTTCAAAAAGTTGAACATAAATATAGTGATAAAATATTTATCTACACCAAATAAACAATAAAAACACATACATAATATTAATATTTTAAGATAAATATAGAAAATAAATATAATGAAAACTAAATGAAATGAATTAAAATTTAAAATAAAAATTATAAAATGAAACACATAAATTGATAAATTAATAAATTAATAAATAAAACAACTGAAATACTTAAGTAATTTTTTTGGAAATAAATTAATAATTAATTATTTAAAACATAAAAAAATTAATAAAAATATGGATTAAACCAAGTGATTTTAGATCCACATCAATATCGCCCACACTTACGCATTGAGTTTCATCTATCAATTTACGTTTTTGGTATCTTTGAAATAGAAACACTTTAAAAAAAAGAAAAATAAAAAAGGAGCACTTTAAGTGATTTTAAATCAAAGGAACAAAAACTGTGGGATATACATTTTCAAATGAAATGATCAAAATAGTTCCTACCAAAAATAAAATTCCAAAAGGATATCAAGGGGACAAAGAAACATTAAATGTTGAAGATATGATGCATCTTATATGGAGCCAGCTATTTACTTACTTCAATTCAAGTCTAGGTTCTAATTATATGACTGATAACATGTAAGAAATAAGTGGAAATAGAACCCTAATAAAAGGATCCTTCAACAATCATTTTATCCTAGGTTCCAAAAATAAAATTTTAGAATTATTTTTTTTAATCATTATATTGATAAAACTTAAATGGTTTCCATACAAGTCAACAACCCCCTTCCTCATCTTGTGTTCAAAACTCCATTCACATTAATGAACTAATATTTGACTACTTGAGATTTTTTTATTTATTTTTTTACCAAGCCATATATCTTGTGAAAAATAGTGTGGAGATAAACTTATTTGAAATGTAGATATAGATTTCACATACACCTTGTACCTGGTGTCTTCTATGTTCACTTTGGGTTCCAATTTTCCCATTTTACTCATATATCAAAGGACTAATTAGACTACCATTTAATTTGGATCCATAAATTGATTAATAATATTGTTATTAAATAATAATGAGTCCCCTTGGTTTGACTTCAAGCCTCTAGTTTCTTAAATATATGATCTTAATTCCAAAAATTATCCTATATATCTCTCTTTATAGCTACATAAAAAAATATTCCTAAAAGTAGTATGAAACTTCACTGACCAATCATATATCCTCAAAAATTTCTGAATCAAAAGTTCCCTAAATAAATAGTAAGTTATTATCCATTATGAAAGACTGAATTTAAGTATAAAATAAATTCTAAATAACCTCATATTTTAAAATAATTTTGAAAACAAATTGACTAGTTTTTTTTAAAAAAAAAGTTATAGAATTTGATGTGCTTACATTAAACAATATAATATCTTAGAATATAAAGACTCTCTCTCCTAGTCAGAAAAACAAAATTTTTTCCCAAAGTTAAATTCTAAGGTGGATAAAAATAATATAACTTTTAAAGATAAAAAAACTTAATTTAGCAATTTAGTGATATGTTCAAGGATCACTATGAAGTCCAAACAGTATGTTTTCCACAATAAATATTTTAGGAAAGATGAAGTAAACTCATAAATTTCCATTAAAGTGACTGATTACATTTTTTCAATTAACATTCAAAGGTATCATGTTAAATATGATGTACACCATTATTTTGGTGTCAATAATATAATGTTTTTGTTTTCAAATATATTGTCCACAATACAAAGAAAAATTAATGCCAAACACCCTAAAAATTCAATAAACATCATTTAAAGAAAGAAAACAAGTTGGTATTACTCATGCCATATTTTTTCAAAACATATAAAGGATATAAAATAATTGTAGTACCATAATTTAGAAAATAAGAACATGTAGAAACGTAGAAATAATAATAATAAGAGCGCAAAAAATGACACTAAAGTAAAAATACATTGTAAAATAAAGCATTCATATTTGAGTCAATACAAAATTATTTCCTCCATATTATATTTGATTAAAAAACTATGGTATTTTCTACTTCAATACCTAAAAAATGTATAATTATAGAAAAATATATAATTAGACGAAACTCAATTGAAATGAAAACCCAAATGAATGAGATTAGGAAATTTAATCTAGTGATGCTCCAACAAAACAATATTGTGATTTATAAAGAAAGGGGATATATTCCCCTTTATTGACACAAAAAACATACATATAAATGTATAAAGATTAGGAACACCATGATATTATAAAAAGAACAAATACAAAAGAAGAAAACATTTCAAATAAGTACTGCTGGGAAAAACACCCTTAAGGTAACCTTGTAGAATTTTTTTTTGGTTATGTTTGATGACAAGGAGGCATCCATGGTAAATTATTGGGTTCTGGAGATATTGTTTACAATCCTTGTTGAGAGAGAACCATGATAATGGAATGAATGTTCTAGAGGCAGTTCAAAAAAAAAACAGACATAAGGTGGTGTCGTTTCCTAGTGTTTGCCAAATTTTTTGGCCTCAAAATGAAAAAAATGGAGAAATGTGTTTTTGGAAAAGTAATTTGCACACAAGATTTAAGGTGATTTGGGAAAATTCAGTCAAGTAATGTTTCGGGATCAAAACATCAAAAAATGTAAAGGTCATTATGTGTGGGAAATATTTAGAAATGTGTGTGAATGAAACTTATGTGCCTAATGCGATGTCTAATTGGGTTTTGCGTGAACATATGAGATCTTGAGCGACATGTAAAATATTCTATGGAGGGGTCTGAGATGGTAATAAATAAAAAGTTACCCCCTCATTTAATGTAGCTCAACACTTCTAGAGAATCTGAGCTCTAGATCGCCTAAAAATATTAAGAAAAAAGAGTTGATCATAAGCTATGAAAGTTGCAGATAAGATTTTAGTTGCGCGTAAGATTGAATTTTCTCAAAAGGGGTGTTTCATGATAGAATTTTAATATTCCATGCATGTAATTAAAGTTACATGAAATCAAAGTGAGTATCGCTCAAAAAAATTTAGGTTTCTAAGTAATATTGTGGAAATGTTGTATTCAACAGTGGATGGATGTAGGAAATCAACAGATAATCTACATATAGTGGAGGATTCGTTCATTAGAGATAATGATGGGACCTACATGTCTATAAACTATGAGTGGATCTTCTGAAGAAGCACCGAGCACAATTCAATGGATAGATCAGTGATATTTCAAATAGTGATTGACTATAAACTAGAAAGGACTGTGATTCCACTCCAAACATTGTAAATAATAGTTCCCTTTTAGTAGATTTGGTACATCTTTACATCATCATTGTATGCTCCTTGAATGTAGCCTAGTGAATTTGAACCTATAAAATCATGGTTTCCTATGAATTCTTTAATTTCTATTCATATCTTTATAGAGGAAAGAGAGAGTGTAGAGTTTTGTTTAATTTCAAAACAAGATAAAAAAGGGACGTTATTTTAATATCTCATACCATGGTTCACCACCCTATTAGGGTATTTGAACTAGTTTACCTAACATGTACATTATTTTTAACAAAACAAGAATAAAAATAAAGAAAGACCATGGGTTGTATCCCATGAAGAATAAATTTTAAGACTTCAGCTATACTTTTTGAGATTCTAAGAAAAATAATAACATGAACATTTTTATTGATAAAAGAATTATTTCTTATTAAAAAGAAATAAAATCATGGGTTTCTTGCCATGTAGTTCTAATTTTAATGTCACCAGATTGAATATCCTAAGATTCATCCATAATCACTATATGGGTGTGGTTTACTATGTATAAACCACCACATACACTTTTCCCATTTATTTGTACCTGATAAACTAGATATGTGGGCACCTAAACCACCGAAGGAGAACTCGACTGCCTTTATACTTAAAAAAATCACTATGAAATTCCCTTTAAAATTAAGTGATTTCTCAAAGGAGTATTCAAGTTGAGCAGTAAATTCTTCACCCAAAATGACTTTCTTAATGGATATAAGAAATTTAGAATCCGATGAAAAAAATGAACTCTCTCAATCTTTTCCAAGAATCATTTCTTCTTAGAAACAAAAAATGAATCACAAGGATCAATCATGGAAGATGTGATATCCACTTCTAGAATATGTTCAAGTTTGACAACATTTTAAATTTTTAAAGGGAAATAGTTGAACTAAGTGATTATAGAGGTTTTTCATTATCCTCAATGCTATATATCTCAAATTCGGCCCCAATAATATCAAATTCAGGGGTTCTAGTGGCTGAGTATTGACTAAAAGATTCAAAAATGTTGGAATAGCCTACTGAAAAGATATAGAAGAATTGGAAATTGGGTGAAACTCCACTACTAAACTACCATCACTATCAAGATTCTATTCTAAACCAGACTATTTGGGGAAGGGTGTGAAAAATAAGGAGGAGAAATTATTTTAAAATTCATAATATCATGTTTTACTATATTATAAATCTCTTCCAAATGTTCCCCATAGAATAAAAATTATCAACTACTTCATCTGAATAAATCAACTCTCCTTGTATCTTCTAATGTGTGTTCAATCTCGCTTTAAAGTTCAAATTCATAAATTTCATTCTCTAAATCAATGAATGTTGAATATTACAGCTCAGTTCTAATGGTAGAACTATCTAGTTCATCTTTAACAAATTCATAATCCAGAGTATTGAATTTCAAACAATTTTCCCTTGGTTGGTTAGTACTGATTTCCATTTTGATAAATAAATCAATCGAATAATGTTTAGTCAAAGAAAAAAAGAGATAAAAAGTCATCAATCATTCTTTCTTCAAAACATAGTCTTTGCTCTTTTTCATCACACATCATTTCAATGATTTTTGAGATTAATGTTTCAAACCATGGAAGGTTGGTTTTCAATTCTAGATCAAAAATTTCAAAATCAATTATATATAAGGTATTTTCTCTTCCAACATATTCTGAATTTCATGTTATAGTTCATCATTAAAAATCTCAAAAAAGATGGGTGATGGTTTTTTAAAATTTATGTTCTCATCATTCAGATTCTCGTTAACCCGAGAAATTACATTTTCCAAATTCCAAAAATAATGATTTTTTTTCAAAGATATTGTTGGACTCCTATTTGATCATGTTTTAATGCTCAAAAATCCTTAAAATCATGCTAATTGTGTTTAAATCATGTTGGTCCTCTTATGATCCCATGCTTACAAGTTCTAATTCATAATCTCACAAGTTATGCTTAATTTTGTTATATTATGTTTTATTAGACCAAAAATTAAGTTTAATCCATTATGTAAAGGTTACTGTTTAAGAGTGTTTACAAATATTAGGCTATATCTGAAAAACCATAAGTCTAACACTGGTTCTAGATTTTGGAAATGTCCTAGACACTATGACCCTGACACTGTGACCCAGACTCCGTGACCCAGACAACATGACTTGGACACCGTGACCCAGACATTGTGCTCCTGAATCCATTACCCAAGAACCACTAAATGTTTTAACAAAGGACTAGACAATGCTACTAGAGACATCATGATCCTTACACAGAACTGGGATACCGATTCCAGATGTCAACACAGCTATGGAACCAAAACTGTCTCACCTATAAAAGGCAAAGGAGAAGACATTGTTTCCATGTGACACCATTTCCAATTGAAATCGTTTTAAAGTGACATCGTTTCAAGAAAAACAGTGACACCATTATTTAATCTTATTTTTTGTTTTCAATTTAATTTCTAATGGTAATACTCAAGTTATTAAATGGAACATACATCATTAATGTTTCTTTATAGAAATGACACATGAAAGTATGAGGTACGAGGTGAAGAATACATGAATCATGTTATATTAAACATGTTTACCCATTATTAAAAGTATGATTGGCGTGGCTCATGATGAAAAAGATACATGAAAGCATTTTTTAACAAGTGAACTCATGCTTGAAACATAAAATTGAAGAAAACCTGAAGTACTCTCGACCCCTGAAGGTTGAACCACCGTATATCAGAGTCATAAACATATCCGTAGTACTAGATCAAATAAGAACATGACCTACATAGATCACATCATCGAACTAGAAACCATTGCACTAGACTTATGATACTCTTTTTCTCACAAAAGGACTTGATAATTGCATATGCTTCATCATACAAGTCTAGAGTTGCATGGAACAACATGCAGAGAACATGAAATCTTTTCTCATCATCTTTGTTATGTTGCGTGTTTTTTTAGCTTTCGATAAGTGTGTGTGTGTGTCTATATTAAAAACAAACATTGTATCATATATTAAACTTATGGATACAATATATAATTCCTCTAAAATCTTCTTCAAACTGTTTACTCCCACATATAAGTGTGGAAGAGGTCCTTGTGTGACCTGGTAGCTTATTCCCATGATGAATTGTGGAAGAGGTCATGTGACCTGGATAGTCCTCTATAATATTGTTTTCCCTGATCTAGGGTGTAGATCATGTTTATTAATATAGACTTCTTGGTGTTAGGTGGTCACCAAGTGAAGTGGATTAAGTCTCATCTTGAGACTGAACCACTTGTTTTATCTTCTATGCCTTTTAATTTAGTTTTTATTGTTTTTACTATATATTTTAGAAAAACTATATTTTATATTTATAGTTAGTCTTGGATAAATGTTATAATTGTTTTGACTTATTATAATACCTTTCAAATTTTTCTTAATAACTCACATTGATATCATAGATAATTAATCAATCTTTTGAGAAGTAATTTGAAAAGTCAAACCTTTATAACCGTATTACCTTGATTAATTGGTATGTATAATTTCTTATTGGGGAATGTTTGTAATGTGAACCTTTTTAACAGAAATTTTAATAGATAATCAAGTCACCCCCCTCTTTAGTACTATACTCTGACCAACATTTCGTATCAAAGGAGTTTGTTCATATTATGGCTCTGTTTTAAAATCTTTTCAACTGTGATTTTTTTCTACTATAATTATCTGTAAATTTCTATTAGTTCTGAATTTCTAGCTCTTTAAAACTATTTATTTTTTATAGAAATTAGAAAAGAAGGTTCTGAAAAAAAAGTGTCATTTATTCTTTAATGGATCTAATTGTTCCCAATGGAAAATTATGAAGAAAATGCATTTAGAAAGTATGGGTTTTTATATTTGGTCTTCAATTGTAGATGAGTATAAGATTCATGATATTGATATAACTAATTGTGATAACCCAACTAAGATTGCTTATAACAATAACAGTAATGACATGAATTCCTTATACTGCTCTTTTAAAGATGAGTAATTTAACAAAATTTCTGCATTTAAAACTGCCCATGAAATATGGGATACTTTGTTTGATTCACATAACAGAACCAATAATGTGAAATAAATACGACTTAATACTTATAATATTAATTATGATAACTTTAAAGTGAATTCTGATGAACCTATTTCTAACATGTATCTTAGGTTCAATGAAAATTTTAACACAATGATCTCCCTTGGAAGATATGTCACTTCCAAATGGAAAATCAGGAGGATTATCAGATGCCTACCTGATACATGGAGAGGAAATTCTGTCTCAATTTTAGAATCATGTGACATCATCAAACTACCTTTCAAATAACTCACTTGGAAACTAATAACGTCTGAAGAAAAGCTAATAGTCAACAAGGAAGAGGAGTATGGACCCATAATAAAATATGTGGCATTCAAGACCACTACCTATAAACACAAAGAAAATGAGAAACTAAAATCCTCTGTAAAAATTTCCTACTATAACTAATCATCACCTGGTAGTGATAAAAAGATGGCTCAATTAGCCAAAACATTTAAAAAAATTTACAAAAGGAATAAATTCTTCAAAAAGCCTATCCTCAAAAGAAGATATGATCAAACAAGAAGCTGGAAGAAGGATTAGAAAATAGATGACAAGTTTGATGAGATAGTATGTTATGAATATAAGCAAAGGGGACGTGTAAAGGAAGAATTTCCAAAAGCTAATGTACAACATGAAATATTAATACAATGATAGAACTTATAAAAAGGCAATAAAAGTAACTTAGAGTGCTTCTGAGGATAGTTCAATTGACTTGAAGTCCTCATATGATGAATAGGCTAACAAAGACAATATGTGTTTCATGAAAAAGAAATATGAGGTAACCCTAAACTATCCTATAAAAAATTCCAATTATTCTATAGATGACCATGATTATGAAAATATTTCTAAAGAATAGATGTTTGAGTATTGCTATATTCTTGAAGAGACATGTAATGAACTAGAAGATAAATACAAGTCTTTAAGAAACAATATGATCTTTCCTTGTTTGTTAAATATGAACTTTTTGTTAAAAGAGAGAAAAATGGTCAATTACTCAACAAGAAGAATGAAGTAAATCTATCTAATGAGCAATTGAAAAAGGAAATTGAATGTTTTAATAATTGTAAATTTGTTTCGGAAAAAATTCTAGGAAAAAAAATTTCCCAAAATACACTACGGGTATTGGCTATAAATCTGGTAAAAGATATTTTGGAAAAACCAATTGTGTTTCTAAATCACGATCATAGAGTTGTATTCCCAATTCAGGAAAACATTCTTCTAGTTCAAACTATGATACATCCTCAATTGTTTCAAGTTTTTATGGACCAAATAATGTTTACTTATCAAATAATTTATATAAAATTTATATGAAACCTATGGAAAAGATGTGGGTTACTAAATCCCTAGTTACTAATATCAATAGACCCTACTAAATATGGGTACAAAAGTTTGTTTTTATTTGAATATTTCATTGGAAGTTTTGTTAAGTAGATCCTATAAAATTTTATGGTATTTTAAAATTGGTGGTTCAAGACACATGATTGGAATATCCTAATAAATATTGATGGTGGGCATGACGCTTTTGGTGAAATATACTAGAATAAAATTCAATGGCCTAGGACAAATCGGTAAGTCTAAGTCACTGTTAATTTCTAATGTACTTTTTCTTGATGGACTAAAATATATTCATATTACTATCTCACAACTATGTGATGATAGATTTCTTGTTAAATTTAAAAAAAAATTATATCAATTTTTTTAATTCTAAAAGAGAATTAGTATTTTCTACATTAAGAAATGAAATTGTATATTCTATTACCATAGATTATCTAGTTTCTCAAAATGATTCATGTTTAAATGTATTTCCAAAAGATTCTTGGATTTGGCATAGATTTATAGGAAAATGCAATATTTACTATCTTAGAAAGAGAACTAGAAATTTTTTTGTCCAAGATCTACCCAAACTAGTGTTTCCAATGGATAAAGTGTGCAATCCTTGTCAAAAAGGGAAAAACACGAAATTACTTTTAAACCAAGGATAGAAGTTTCAACTTATCAACCTCTTGAGTTAGTTCAAATTGTTTTTTTTGGACCATAAAGAGTATCTAGTTTAAATGGGAAGAACTATGTTTATGCTCTGGTATATGAATTTTCTATCTATACATAGACCTTCTTCTTGGCTCACAAAAGTGAAGAATGCTCCCACATCACCAAGTATTCTAAAACTATAGATAATATTTCTGGACATAGAATCAAATCTCGAATAAGTGACCATGGCCATGGGTTTGAAAATAAATCGTTTGAATCCATTTTTCTCACAAAATAGGTATAATCATAATTTCTCTTCCCTTAGAGAACCTCAACAAAATAGAGTTGTATATAGAAGAAATAGTACTTTACAAGAAATTCCAAGAACTATGCTTAGTGAATATGACTTACCTATTTATTTTTTTGTATTATGTTGTAAATAAATAATTCTATATTTTTAATAGAGTATTTATTAGACCTATACTTAAAAGAACTCTATTTAAAATGTGGAACAATAGAAAACCCAAAGTAAAATACTTCAAAGTCATTGGTTGTATGGTTTATATCCTTAATACTGATTTTTTTTTGAAAAGGTTTCATCCAAGAGTGATAAAGGAATATTTATATGATATTAATTCTCTAGTAAAGTCTATAGAGTATTTAAAAAAATAACTAAAATTGTAGAGGAATATGTCCATGTCATGTTTTATGAGACATATCCACATGTAAATGAAGGGGACTTGTAAAGGCATAATTTCCCCAGTTAAAGTATAAAAGGAAATATGATGAAAAATATAGAATGTATAAAAAGGAAATGAAAGAAACATAGAGTGCTTCTGAAGATATTTTAAGTGACTCAGATTATTCACATGATGAATGGGATAAAAAGGACAATATGTGTTTCATGAAAAACACATATGAGGTAACCACAAAATCTCTTATATTTTTTTTTGTTATTCTAGAGATGATAGTGATTCTAAAAATATGTATAAAGAATAGATTTTTTAGTATTTCAATATACATGAAGAGACATTTAATAAAATAAAAGATAAATAAAACTCTTTAAATAAACAATATGCTCTTTCCTCATCTTTTAAATTGGAACTTGTTGTAGAAAGAGAAAAAATGCCCAATTACATAAAGAAAAGTTTGAATTAAGGCTTTATAATGAGAAATTAAAAAAAGACATTGAATGGTTTAATTATTTTAATGTTTTTTTGGTACAAATTATAGGTTAAAAAATTTCTCTTAAATACACAACTGGTATTAGGTATAAACCTAGTAAATTAAATTTTGGAAAAACCAATTGTGTTTCTAAATCATGAATATAGTGTTGTATTCCCAGTTGAAGAAAAAATTCTGCTAGTTCAAACTCTCATAAATCCACTACTATTTTATGTTTTTTTGGACCAAATAAAGTTTATTTCTCAAATAAATTATATAAAACATATAATAAACCTATGAGGTAGATGTGTGTTCCTAAATCCCTAGTTACTAATATCACTGAACCCCAACAAATATCTATACCAAAGTCTATTTTAATTTGAATATTTCATAGTTAATTTGTTTGAAGATCTCCTATAAAATTTTATGGTATTAGACAATGGGTGTTCAAGACACATTATATGATACTATTCATGTTTCAAGAACCTAATAAATTTTGATGGTGGGCATGTCACATTTGATAACAATGCTAGACGAACAATCACTGAACTAGGCCAAATTGGTAACACTAACTCAATGTTAATTTCTAAAGTACTTTTTATTGATGGACTAAAATATAATCAGCTTACTATCTCACAACTATGTGATGATGGATTTCATTTCAAATTTGAAAATGATGATTGCAATATTTTTAATTATAAAAATGAATTATTATTTTCTACATTAATAAATGAATATGTCTATTTTATTAACTTATATTATCTATTTTCTCAAAATGATTCATGTTTAAATGTATTTCACAAAGAGTCATGGCTCTGGAATACAAGACTAGGACACTGCAATATTCACTCCCTTAGAAAGATAACTACAAATTGTTTAGTCAATGATCAACCCAAACTATAGTTTCCAAATGATAAAGCGTGTAATCCTTATCAAAAGTGAAAACAACAAAAAATCACATTCAAACCAATGAAAGAAGTTTCAACTTCTCAACCTCTCTAATTGGTTCACATGGATTTGTTTGGACCATCTAGAGTTTCTAATTTAAATTGGAAAAACTATGTTTATGCTCTTGTATATGTCTTTTCTAGGTATACATGGACCTTCTTCATGGCTCAAAAAAATGAACCATTCTCTCACTTCACCAAGAATGCTAAAACTGTAGAAAATATTAGTGGAATTTGAATCAAATCTCGAAGAAGTTACCATGGCCAAGAGTTTGAAAATCAATAGATTGATTTTTTTTCACAAATGGCTATAGTCATCATTTCTCTACCCCTAGAACACCTCAATAAACAGATTTGTATAAATAAGAAATATGAACTAACCAGAAATTTCTAGGACCATGCTTAGTGAATATAACTTGCAGATTTATTTTTGGGATGAATATGTAAATAAATCATGCTATATTAATAATAGAGTGTTGATTAGACCTATTCTTAAAGTAACTCCATTTGAATTGTGGGACAAGAGAAAACAAAATGTAAACAACTTCAAATTAATAGGTTACAATGATTATATCCTTAATACTAAAGACAATCTTGAAAAATTTTCAACCAAGAGTGATGAAGTAATACATATATGATATAAAATCTCTATTAAAGCATATAGAGTATTTAACAAAAGAACTAAATTTGTGTAGGAATATGTCCATGTAATGTTTGATGAGATGGATCCACATGAACTTAAGTCCTCTATATAGAATCTTAAGGATGATATGTCAAATATTGACATTAATGATAAATCCTATGACCATCCTGTAAAGGAATCTGTAAAAACATCCAATTTTGGAAATACTTTAGTATCTATCCATAACAAACTAGAACCAAGTGATGAACATGAAATAACTATATCTACCTTTTCTAGACCAACTAGAACCCTTAAGAACCACCCTGTATATGTTAGGGTTGTAGATCTTGATAGAGGAACACAATATATTGCTTCTCTTAGAAATTATGTTGAACATTAAGATTTCATATCACAACATGAATTTAAAAACATCAATGATGCTACCATTGATGAATTTTGGTTGATGGATATGTAAGAAGAACATAATTAGTTTGAAAGGAACATGGTTAGGAAACTTGTTGATAGACCCAATGACATTTTCACAATATTCATTAAGTGGGTGTTGAGAAATAAAGTTGATGAAGCTGGTAACATATTTATAAAAAAAGTTAAATTGGTTGCACTAGGAAATAGTCAAGAAGAAGAAATTGACAAAGATGTGAACTTTGCACCAGTTTCTAGACTTTAATCCATTATAATCTTGCTTGTGTATTAAATACATATGAATTTCAAACTATATCAAATGGATTTCAAGAGTAAATTCCTAAATGGGTATATAGATGAGGATTTCATTGTTGAAAACACCCGAGTTTGACAAATCCTCACTTTCGAAATCATTTTTCAATATTATCAAAAATATTGTATGGTTTAATGTAACATCTAAGAGCATGGTATGATATATTAAGTTCTTCTCTTATTTCTAATAGTTTTACAAAAGTTATAACTAATCATACCCTTTTTAAAAAATGAATTTCTAGCGATATTTTAGTAGTTAAAATTTATGTAAATGATATTATTTTTTTAACTTTAAAAAATTCATTTTGTATTGAGTTTTATAAAATAATGAAAAATGAATTTTAAAGGAGTTTAATGGGTAAACTAAAATTCTTTCCTATATTTCTAATCATTCCAAATAAAAATGGTATAATATTAAATTAAATTAAATATAAGAAATATCTTCTGAAACATTTTGGATTTGAAAGAACTAAAAGTAGTGATACTAAAATGAGTACAACTTGTAAGTTGGATCTTGATGGAGATGGAAAATCAGTTGGTAAAACCACTTACAAAGGAATGATTAGAATATTACTCCACATAACTGCTATCCGACCTGATATTATATTTATTGTATGTATGTGTGCCCTCATTCATGAAAACACTAGTGAATCTCATATAAATTCTATTAAAATAATTTTCAAAAACATCAAACATACACCCAATATAAAAATGTTTTATACTAGTGGACAATAATTTGAGTTAGTTAGTTATTCAGATGATGATTTTGGTGGATTCAAGTTAGAAAAAAAGGACCTCTAGAAAAAGTCACATTTTAGGGAAGTCTATAGTGTTATGGTATAGTAAGATATAATAATCATTCATTATGTACTGCAAAAGATGAATACATAGTTGCAGGTAGTTGTTGTGCACAAATTTTACGGATGAAACACACATTACTGGACTATGGATATCAATTCAACCGTATACATATAAATTTTCACAGTACATGTGCTATTAAAATTTCAATGAATCTTGTTTCACACTCGAGGGAAAAAAACATTGATGTACCACATCACTTTTTGAGATATTATCATCAAAAAGGTGATATCACATTGGAATTCACTAGAATTTCATAGAAAATTGCTAATAAATTCACTAAAACATTAAAACCCAAAGTAAAATACTTCAAAGTCTTTGGCTGTAAATTTTATATCCTTAATAATGAATGAATTTAAAAAGGTTTCATCCAAGAGTGATGAAGGAATATTTATATGATATTAATTATCTATTAAAGCCTATAGAGTATTTAACAAAATAACTAAATGTGTAGAGGAATATGTCCCTGTCATGTTTTATGAGACAGATCCACATGTAAATGAAGGGGACTTGTAAAGGCATACATTACCCAGTTAAAGTATAAAAGGAAATATGAAGTCAAATATAGAATGTATAAAAAGGAAATGAAAGAAACATAGAGTGCTTCTGAAGATATTTCAAGTGACTCGGATTCTTCACATGATGAATGGGATAAAAGGATAATATGTTTTTCATGAAAAACACATATGAGGTAACCACAAAAGCTCTTATATTTTTTTTGTTATTCTATAGATGATATTGATTCTAAAAATATTTATAAAGAAGATATTTTTTTGTATTACAATATACATGGAGATACATTTAATGAACTAAAAGATAAATAAAAGTCATTTAAGAAATAGTGTGCTCCTTCCTCATCTTTTAAATCAGAACTTGTTGTAGAAAGAGAAAAAATGTCCAATTACATAAAGAAAAGATTTAATTAAGTCTCTATAATGAGAAATTAAAAAAGGACCTTGAATGGTTTAATAATTTTAATGTTTTCTTGTACAAATTATAGGTAAAAAACTGCTCTTAAATACACAACGGGTATTGGGTATAAACCTGGTAAAAGAAATTTTGGAAAAACCAATTGTGTTTCTATATCATGAATATAGAGCTATATTCCCAGTTCAAGAAAACATTCTTCTAGTTCAAACTCTGATAAATAATCTATTATTTTATGTTTTTCTGGAACAAATAAAGTTTATATCTCAAATAAATTATATATAACATATAAGAAACCTATGAGGCAGATGTGTGTTCCTAAATCCCAAGTTACTAATATCACTAAACCCAAACAAATATCAGTACCAAAGTCTATTTTAATTTGAAAATTTCATTGTAAATTTGTTTGAAGAGCTCCTGTAAAAGTTTATGGTATTTAGATAGTGGGTGTTAAGACACATGATAGGATACTATTCATGTTTCAAGAACCTAATAAATTTTGGTGGTGGGCATGTCACTTTTGGTGACAATGCTAAATGGACAATCATTGGCCTAGGCCAAATCGGTAACACTAACTCAATGTTAATTTTTAAAGTAATTTTTCTTGATGGAATAAAATATAATCATCTTACCATCTCACAACTATTTGATGATGGATTTTATGTCAAATTTGAAATTGATTATTGCAATATTTTTAATTATAAAAATAAATTATTATTTTCTACATTAAGAAATTAAAATGTCTATTTTATTAACTTAGATTATCTATTTTCTCAAAATTATTCATGTTTAAATGTATTTAACAAAGAGTCTTGGAGCTGGAATACAGGACTAGGACACTGCAATATTCATTCCCTTAGAAAGATAACTGCAAATTGTTTAGTCAAAGATCAACCCAAACTATAGTTTCCAAATGATAAAGCCTGTAATCCTTGTCAAATGTGAAAACAACAAAAAATCACATTTAAACCAATGAAAGAAGTTTCAACTTCTCAACCTCTCGAGTTGGTTCACATGGATTTGTTTGGACCATCTAGAGTTTCTAATTTAAATTGTAAGAACTATGCTTATGCTCTTGTAGATGAATTTTCTAGGTATACATGGACCTTCTTCATGGCTCACAAAACAGCACCATTCTCTCACTTCACCAAGTATGCAAAAACTATAGAATATATTAGTGGAATTAGAATCAAATCTCGAAGAAGTTACCATGGCCAAGAGTTTGAAAATCAATAAATTGATTTTTTTTCTCACAAAATGGCTATATTCATCATTTCTCTGCCCCTAGAACACCTAAAAAAATGGAGTTGTATTAAGAAGAAATAGGACCTTACCCGAAATTTCTAGAACCATGCTTAGGGAATATAACTTGTAGATTTATTTTTGGTATGAATCTGTAAATAAATCATGATATATTAATAATAGAGTGTTAATTATACCTATTCTTAAAGGAACTCCATTTGAATTGTGGGACAAGAGAAAACCCAATGTAAACTACTTCAAATTATTAGGTTGCAAAGTTTATATCCTTAATATTAAAGAAAGTCTTGAAAAAATTTCAACCAAGTGTGATGAAGTAATACATATATGATATAAAATCTCTAGTAAAGCATATAGAGTATTTAACAAGGGAACTAAATTTTTGTAGGAATATTTCCATGTCATGTTTGATGAGATGGATCCACATGAACCTATGACCTCTATAGATAATCTTAAGGATGATATGTCAAATCTTAACATTAATGATAAATCCTATGACCATCCTGTATAGGAATCTGTAAAAACTTCCACTTTTGGAAATACTTTAGTGTCTATCCATAATAAACCAGAACCAAGTGATGAACATGAAATAACTATATCTACCTTTTGTATACCAACTAGAACCCTTAAGAACCACCCCTTAGATGTTAGAGTTGTAGATCATGATAATGGAACACAATATATAGATTCTCTTAGAAATTATGTTTAACATCAAGACTTCTTATCACAATATGAACTCAAAAACATCAATGATGCTACCAATGATGAATTTTTGTTGTTGGATATGTAAGAAGAAAAAAATTAGTTTGAAAGGAAAATGGTTTGGAAACTTATTGATAGACACAAAGACATTTTCACAATAGTCATTAAGTGTGTGTTGAGAAATAAAGTTGATAAAGCTGGTAACATATTTATAAACAAAGCCAAATTGGTTGCACTGGGAAATAGTCAAGAAGAAGGAATTGACTATGATGTGAACTTTGCACCAGTAGATAGACTTTAAGCCATTATAATATTGCTTGTATATGAAATACATATGAATTTCAAACTATATAAAATGGATTTCAAGATTACATTCCTAAATGGGTATATAGCTGAGGATTTCATTGTTGAAAACCCCTAAGTTTGACAAATCCTCACTTTCCAAATCATTTTTCAATATTATCAAAATCATTTTATGGTTTAATGTAACATCTAAGAGCATGTTATTATATATTAAGTTCTTCTTTTATTTATAATAGTTTTACAAAAGTTATAACTATTCATACCCTTTTAAAAAAATGAATTTCTAGTGATATTTTAGTAGTTAAAATTTATATAAATGATACTATTTTTTGAACTTTAAAAAATTAATTTTGTATTGAGTTTTATAAAATAATGAAAAATGAATTTTAAATGAGTTTAATAGGTAAACTAAAATTATTTCTTGGATTTCTAATCATTCCAAATAAAAATAGTAAAATTTTAAATTAAATTAAATATACGAAATATCTTCTAAAACATTTTGGATTTGAAAGAACTAAATGTAGTGATACTAAAATGAGTAAAACTTGTAAGTTGGATCTTGATAAAGATGGAAAATTGGTTGATAAAACCACTTAAAGAGGAATGATGGGAATATTACTCTACATAACTGCTATCTGACCTGATATTATATTTATTGTATGTATGTCTGCTTTGTTTCATGAAAACACTAAGGAATATCATCTAAATTCTATTAAAATAATTTTCAAAAACCTCAAACATACACCCAATATAAAAATGTTTTATACTAGAGGACAATAATTTGAGTTAGTTATTCAGATGATGATTTTGGTGGATTCAATTTAGAAAAAAGGACCTCTAGAACAAGTCACATTTTAGGGATGTCTCTAGTGTTACAGTATAGTAAGATATAATATACTTTCCTTATGTGCTGCAAAAGATGAATACATAGTTTTAGCTAGTTGTTGTGCACAAATTTTACGGATGAAACACACATTACTAGACTATAGATATCAATTCAAACATGTATATATAAATTTTCATTGTACAAGTGTTATTAAAATTTCAATGAATCTTATTTCACACTCGAGGGAAAAAATATTGATGTACGACATCACTTTTTGAGATACTATCGTCATAAAGGTGATATCACATTGGAAATCACTAGAATTGTATAGAAACTTGCTGATATATTCACTAAAACATTTAAATATGAAAGGATACAGTACATCATAAATTAATTGAGGATGATACGTTTAAAGTCAAAGGCTTACGGTCTTGAACACACTGTTTCACATGTTAGGGTTTTGGAATTACTGTTTCACTTTCATGGTTTCACAAGTTACACTATCACACATGTTGTTTCACTCTTACGGTCTCACATGTTATGGTTTCGGAATTACGGTTTCACTTTCATATTTTCACAAGTCACTATTTTACACTTACGGTCTCAACTTTACAGTTGCACCATTTTCTATCACACTATAAGGATGACACCATGACCACCTATTTCGGTCTCACCATAAAGACTCGGTTTCCTATTTTTCTTTAATTTTATTTCCAGTATCATTGTTGATTATTTTATTATTATTTTTCCACGCTTTGTGTTTTCAATGTTTGGACATCCTAAATGACAAAAAAACCCTGATATTTTTCACTTCTCTTTTCACTCGAGATTTCCTCTCTCAAAACCACAACCCTTACCTTTCAAATATTCTACACTCCTTCAACTCATTCTCCTTCTTAAACCAATCATTTTATGCCCAGAATGAAGAGACTGCCTTCATCAAATCCTGAAAAGTGAAGGTCTCTCAAGAAAGTAAGAAAGGTATCATGAATAGTACCTAAAGGACTCATGAATCCTGGGATTGTAAATTGAATAGTCATACTTGAAAATGAAGTATGTCCGAAGTGTAAATTGTCAATTATGTCGATTTTCATTAAAGTTTTGATTGAACAAGGATGGTTGGAATTGATTACTAAGGAAAAACAACCCATATATCCAAAAAATATTTCTCGGTTTTATTAGTATGTCCAGTTTTATTTCGATACTAATGATGGTTTTTTTGTATGAAGATGGATTAATGGTCAAATGTGTAATTTTCCCTCAAGGTTATCCGATGGATGCCTATAGATAAATCATGAATTAATATGTGAGGATCATCAGTGAGAACCCCCTCTTCCCAGTGATATTTTCATCTTGAAAGAAGCTTTGTAATGTGTAACTAGAAATAAGAAGAAATGAAGGGAAATTTCTGGTGATACAAGGTTACTGTTTATGCTTATCGATAATTTTATTCATCCAAGGAAAGAATATTTTTCTACTCTTAAGAATCAAGATGTATTCTTGATAAATCTTATGAAGAAATGGGGAAAATATTAATCGGTTAAATATATAACACTTCACATGTGTTAATTGATCAAGATAACTTCAAAGTCTACCTCTTTGTTCTATTAAAGATAAATTTCTGCACTGTTGTCCGCAAAAGGGGTAGTTTTCCAGAAGGAATATGTTATTAAAGGATATGAGTTTTTTATTTCAAAGAATTAAATCATATGGTTTATGATAAGTTGAAATCCTTGGAAAAATCCTTGGGTAGAGGAAAATGAAAGGTTGTGTAAAAATCTCAATCCCATTGAAAATCCCTCAAGTCCAAAGGAAAAGAGTGACCCAGGCCCAGAATCGGTTTTGTTGGGGGAATACAAAAGTCAAAAAATAGAGGATGTCAAAGCTGGATATGTGGAAAAACTATCGTAGAAGAAGATAGTGGCTTACCTGAATAAAAAGTTTATGTACAAAAAATTGGTGAAGAAATAGTTGATGAAGGATTTGTTGAAAAAGAAGGACTTGATACTAGTTTGGAAGAGAAATATTTTCCTAAAGAACATCTATAGAAGCCTATTATTGAGGAACATCCTACAGCTGTGGAAAGATTTTAAGAACAAACTGATCTAGAATTAATCCTGTCTCCTGAAGAAAGAATGTACCAAGATTTTCGGAAAGCTAGAATAGAGATGGGTGAGCATAACATTAATGATATACTGTAAATAGATAAAGATACTATGTCTCTCACTCTTAGTGCTAATCTAATAATTGAGTGGGAGAAAACCCCCACTGTGGAAACTACTCAAGCACAAAGCTCTATTGAGACAAGCACTATGAACAATGTGTATATATTCCCTAGCTATTTTGATATCTCAGACTCTCAAGTGGCCCCAATGAGAAAAATCGATCCTAAAACAGTTATTCAATTGAAATATTTCTCTCTACCCTGAGTAATACTTGCTATGGATCCCAAAGCAATTATGGGTTTTAAACCAGATTTTTCACAGGAAGCTCTAAGCTATGTAAGCAATGAGGAATTAAAGGTGTCTGGTGAGTATATTTTGGCTGGCTTTGAGAAGCTTTTAAAATTTCCAAATCTTATTGTAACTCATATAAGTGAATAGGATGATATTATGAATTTGGAATAACATATATGAAAAGCTCAACCTTGGATGTTTCATGAAATTTATGAAGTAAGAATTGAAAATCAGCAGCTAAGTGAGGAAGTAAAATTCTTGAATTCGTTGGTGGAGGATCTGAAGTAAGAGTTTGAAATTTATTAAACTCATGTTTCTCATTTTAACATCAAAGAAGATGAAAATAAATCAAAAAATGTTTCAGTACTAATTTGTCCAAATCTAGTAGATTTTGGTGAGAACATAATAGAAAACAGTGACTAGTTAGCATAACAAATTTGAAATTTAGAATCCTCAATTGATGCCTTGATTGGTATCTTCATGAACTATGTTGAAACTGTTGTCACAAGTCTTCTTGAACTATGAACAACCATATGTGATCCTTAATCTTCAGCTAAACTTTCTCAATCATCTCTGTCATAAAGTGCAGTTCTTGTAAAAGGTTATTCAATAAGAGATTAAATTGTGGAAAAGTTCATCTGTTCAAGAAAGCCTCTCAACAATTGTTCAAAACGGTTTACATGTACATGAAATGGTTCGAATGTACTTTAAGAATGCATATAGATCCTATGAGGAGATTAAAAATAAGGTGGATTTATACTTCAAAAGGATTTATAAAAATCATGATTTGATAAGAAATTTCATGTAACATGTGGAAATTTTGAAAATTCCTCTTGCGTCTCAAGAATTTTAGGATCAAGTGTAGAAAATAAAAGCATTTGAAACTACCTTGGAGTAAATTATTGAGAATAAAGACGATTTTGAGTAGGCGATGCAATATGGTTTTGAGGTCATCACTAAATTCATCAATTTGTTGAATCCCTATCTCCATGTGCAAAGCATTGCTATAGTGGCTCCTACGGATGCTCCCTTGAGACCTGGTTCCACCTCTTCCTCACTGTCTGCTATTTCACTGGTACCATGTTTTTGTCTCAAGCTCTAAGCCAGATCACTCCTGTTATTCGTGAGTAATACTTTCCCTATTCATCTACCAATCTCACTCTTTCACCTTCTGTTTTTTAAGACGAGCCTCTTCCTTCTCTAACTATTGGATCCCTCTTAGCTACCACCTCCTCTTTTACTCCTGTGGCTCCACCTGCTGATTCTTCCAGGGTTAAAGATATGTCTACTACCTATAAAGAGAAGCGAAGAATTTTTACATGATGGGAATTTTCCCTATTTTATTTCTTCTGTATTATTTATATTCTGGCTTTTCTCTTATTTTTCAATGGAATGTGCCTTTTTACAGTTTGAATTTATCATTACATTTATTATCTTCTTATTTTGTGCTTCTTATTTTATTTTTGATAATCCTAAAAGGTGGATAAATAAGAACGAATTTATTCACCTTTTGATAACTCATATATTCCTTGATTTGTTATTATCAAAAAGGGGGATATTGTTGGACTCCTACTATTTGATCATGTTTTAATGCTCCCAAATCATGAAAATCAGGTTAATAATGAATAAATAATGTTGGTCTTATTATGATTCCATGATTAATGGTTCTCATTAATAATCCCACAATTTATTCTTAATATTTTTCTATTATGTTTTATTAGAACAAAAACTAATTTTAATACATTCTGTGGAGGTTAATTTTTAAGACTGTTTACAAATATTTGGCTATGTATGAAAAATATTAAGTCTAACAGTGGTTCTGGATTTTGGAAAAGTCTCAAACACAAGGACACAAACACCATGACCCAAACACCATGACCTAGACATCATGACCCATACACCATAAACCTGACACCCTGACCAAGACACCGTGACCCACACACTGTGACCCATACACCGTGCTCCTGACATTGTGACTCAAGCACCACTCAAGGTTTTAACAAAGTACTAGACACCACTACTAGAGACACTATGATCCTAACACTGCATTTTTTATACCAGTTCTAGATGTCAACACAACAGTGGCACCGAAACATTCTCACATATCAAAGGAAAATGAGAAGACACTATTTCCCATGACACCATTTCTAAGTGACACCGTTTTCATGTGACATTGTTTCAAGAAAAACTATTAAACTATTGTTTAATATTTCTTATCATTTTTAATTTAATTTCTAATATTCGTATTATAGTTATTAAATATAACTGGAATCATTAATGTGTCTTTGTAACCATGAAACCTGACAGTATGAGGTACAAGGTGCATAATACATGAAACCTTTTGGTTTCAACATGTGCACCCAAAATTAAAACGAATATAGGCGTGGCTCAAGAAGATAGAGATATTTGTAAGAATTTTTGAAAAAGTTAACTCATTCATGCAATATACAACAGAATAACACATGATGCACTCTCGACCCCTAAATCTTGAACCATTGTAGATCAGAGTCTCAAAAATCTTCACAGTACCACCCCAAAGAAAAAACTGAGCTACATAGTTCACTTCATCGAATTGGAAACCAGAGTTCAAGACTCGAAAAACTCTATTTTTTTATAAAAGGAACCTATACATGAATCTTCTTCATCTTACATGTCTAGAGATGAATAGAACAAATCCGGGATAACTTATAATTATTTCTCATCATATTAGCTCTATTGTCTGTTGTTGTTCACTTTTAATTAGTATGTGTGTGTCTGTATTAAAAACACACATAATGTCATATATTAAATTAAAGGATACAAGATATCCTTCCTCTCATATCTTCAAACATTTGTTTACTCCCATGTATAAGTGCATAAGTGGTCCTTGTGTGACCTGGTATATTATTCCCACGAAGAATAGTGGAAGAGATTGTGTGATTTGGAGATTCAAGTGTATTTTCGTTTACTATAATCTAGGGTGTGGATCATGATTATTAATATATATTGTTTTGTGACAGGGGATCAACAAGTGAAGTGGATTAAATCTAAGATAGAGACTGAACCAATTATTTTATTCATTGTTCCTTTTAATTTAGTTTTTCTCTATTTTATTGTATAGTTCAGAAAAACTAGATTTTACATTCATAGTTAGTCTTTGATATAAGTTATAAATATTTTTCCTTATTCAAAAAGCATAAAAAGTTTTCTCAATAACTCACATTGATATCACTAAGAATTAATCAATCTTCTGAGAAGTTATTTGAATAGTCAAATCTTTATAACCATCTTACCTCGATTAACTGGCATGTATATATTCTTATTGGGGAATCTTTTTAAAGTTAATGTTTTTAACAGAAATATTTATAGATACTCAATTCACCCCTTTCAGAATAATCTATTCCAACTGACAAATATAAATCATGTAAAGAATAAATAATGATTCTTCAATATATTTCTGTTGATGTTCAAGTTCATCCAACTCATTTTCATTTAGGTTCTCTTTAAATTTATTCAATTTTCCACTTTCATTCAGAGAGATGGTTATTTTATATTTTCTTGCTATGAGTTTCATATTATTCAAAGATAATGTATTGACCTTCCATAATTTCAACCCCACAATCCAGTACACTTTTTCTCTCAATTTCTCCTACAAAATTTTATATTAAATTTTTTTATTATTTTTTCTAGTTCTTTACACATTTTTATAACTCTATGAAAATTCCATCTAACTTTTGAAGTTTTTGATCTTGTTCTTAAGAATTTTTAATGTGAAATTATATGTTTTTTCAGACTATTATCTAGCCTAACATCCATATTAGCATTCATCTTTGTTAAAAGTTGATCAAATATTTTTGGGAATATAGCTTTGGGCTAAATGAAATGTTGATTTACTTCAGATAAATTGACCTATTTCAGTTGATTATAGACACACTATCAAGAATTATGTCCATGATAGTCCAGCATACATAAAAAATCCTAGTATAATGATTCTTTCACTCATGTACATCCATTTTTCAAGTAACTTAGTATGAACACACACATTCACATATATATAAGAGAATTTTGACACTGAACTCAAGAAGCATGTTCGTTAGAGAAATTATTTTTATGAATTTTTATGAAGCATGTTTTCTTTCAAATTTGATCACATGAAGCCTTCATAGAAAAAAATGCTAAAAACATGAGATACACATCATTGATATGTGCCAAAGATTAATAATTTATTAAACCTTAAAGAAATAATAAATTGGGAGTATGAGAATAAACCCACAGGGAAGGTATGTGTACCGTTTTTTTTAAAATATGGCCCACTAAAAACAGTGGGTGGAAAATATTGTTGTTTTATTAGATTTTTCAGAAGAAATAGAATGTTGATGTGAAAATGATTATTTTAATTGAACTAGATGATAATGGAGAAAAATGAACAAATTATAAGAGTAATGAAGGAAAAACTGATCACAAAAGATGCTTCGGAAATTGTAACAGTGTTAGTCTTAAAAAAAATTATTTTTCACAAAAGTATTATTATTTTGATAATGTAGAAAATTATTAGTTTAATCCCCCTTACCAGAAGTTAAAACACATAGAAAGATAATATCTTGGAGATCACCACTTGGAGAGTTCTCAAACTGCAATGGAAATTGAAAATAAATCAATGGAATAAAGCTCTCCATAATTTTCCCATGTTATTGAAATTAAAACGTAAAGAAATCATCCATGATTAATATCTCTAATTGGTTATATATTTTAGAAATAATGAACAAACAACAAGATTTTTTATGGAATTCAAAATTGATCTAACTGATCAATATTGATTCATTGTAGAGAATGATGTAAAATTGTAAAAATTAGTAAAAAATCTGAAAATAAATCCCCCCCTGAGTAAAGAAAATTACTCGAGATCCATTTCGAAGTATGATTTCCCAATTTGAAGTACAAGTAATCGAATTAAAGTAAAAGGGGGATGTGTTCTACCTTGATTGGATATATGATGCTTTTATCTTTCCGGCATCACCCAAAATTTATGTTCTCCCTTTCTCCATCATCTTCTCTCTCTATGGACTACAATCATCTCCTAATGCATGATTGGGTATGTTATAATGTCTCATCTATCCCCATCAAGTCTTCCACATGATTATTATCCTTTGTTTCCTATCGGATGGTCACTGATGAAAAGTGCATACTTTAGTTGGTCTTCTCTGAGTCACCGAACACCACTCTATACATCCTTTAATCCTTTGGACAATAGTAAATACCTCATAACTGAAAATAGACCTAGAAGTATAGAATTCAAATAACAAAGTAATAACTAAAAATTTATAATAAGTGAATATATTTAAAATAAAATATTAGTATATAAACAGTTAAAAAATATATTAATTATTATAATTAATATCTAAAATTATCCAATATATCTTTCTAATTATTTTATTATTATTTCTAATTTAATTAAAATAATTACATATATTAATTATATAAATATTTTCATTATTAATTATTTACTAAAATCAATAAACTAATATATATTAAATATAAAATAATCATTAATGATAAAATTAAATTTTAAAAATAAAAAAAATATCAAAATAAAAATGACTAGATTAGAAAATGATTTAGAAACTTGTGTTTATTATTTAAAATAATTTTATTTTATTTTATTTTAATTATTCTATTTTATTTAATTAATATTTTTAGTAATTATTATTATTATTATTATTTATTTATTCTTTTTGTTTCCTTTTCTTTTTGTTCTATCAAATCCCTATCATGGGACATGACCTTCTTCTCCACTGAAGGGAGGCTCAACCTCGCACGACACCACCTCTACATATCTTTTTATCTTCATAGTGACCAATTTGTTCTGGTCATCTTCAACATCCACGGAAGCACCAGATCTTCAGTGGAATGATGGTGTAGCTTTGTTTGGCATCGGTGAGTGATAAGTTTCCCTCATGGGGGTAGATATGGTGGTTTGGGGACTCGTAGTGTTACCATGGTGGTTATTCTTCACTGTTAAGCTCAACATATATGGGATTAAAATACCAAATATATTTTTCATGGGATGGTGTTTTGAGAGTAGATGATGATTATGGAAAGGGTACTCCAATGGTGGCTCCATAACGTCGAGCTCCAGCGGTAGTGGATCCATATTTCTTATGATTTGGTGAGTGCTCAGCTGTTGGCGATCATCGTCAGATCAGGTGGGATCAGATTCATTTTTCTTCTACCCATAATGGTAGAAGAGGTTAGATCTGGTGTGTTTTTTATAATTGTAGTTTGGGTCAAAGTGGGTTAGAATATCTTGACAGTGGGTACCTTTTAGAGGTAATTGATTTTCTGACTGAAGGTTGTTTCAACTCTGGGATCAGGAGATTTCAAGCCGTGCGTGGTGGTGATGGTGGGTATCATCAGAACAACTGGAAACAGTGGGTCATAATTCAGGAAAAGGGGGGAATGATCCACTATTGGAATCTTTCCAATTATTGAAATAAAATAGGGTTTTCCAAATTGAGTGTAATGCTTGAGGTGGGTAAAATTGGGGTTTGCAAAAAAGGAGGCTGGTGGTGGGTAAATGTGCTACTGCTTGAATGAAAAGGTGGGTAAAATGGGAATTTTCCAAAAGAGGATGTGGCAGTGGTTGTGAACTATGCAGGATAGTTGAGGGCCTGAAAATTTAAAACTTAAAGTTAAATAAAAATTTAAATTAAATTATTATCCGAATAAAAAAACAATAAACAATTGAATTAATGAAAAAATCAGATTAAAATAATTTTTCAACTAAAATTAAATTAATATCTGAATGAAATTATAAAGAAGAATAATTAAATTTTATGATACTCAAAAAATAAATTAAATTAAAACATTCAATTCAAAATATTTTAATTGAAAATTGAGATGAAATTAAATATAAGAATTAAACATTAATGTTAAATTATAATAATAAGAATACAAAACATAAATTATATAAGAGTTTCATTAAATTAAATATAAATATTAGGATAAAATATTTATTTAAATAGATAAAATAATAAAACCACAAACATAGAATTAAATGTTAAGGTAAATTTTAATGTAAAATATAAAGAAAAACTAAATAAACTGAATTTAAAATTTTAAATGAAATAATATAAAAAATGAACACATAAATTGATAAATTAGTAAATAAAATTTCTCAAATACAAAATTTTAATTATTTAACAATAAAGTAAAAATTATTTAATTAAAACATAAAAAACATAATAAAAAAGAAGTATAAAATGAAGTGATTTTAAATATTTACTAAACCTTAAAGAACATATAATGTGGGAGTATGAGTATATTCCACATGGAAGGTATGTATACCAACCACTAGATCAATAATTCATTCCATTCATTCCAGTCAACCAATCCTTCCATTCCTCTTGATCATCCATCATAGAGACCACCATACATTCATTGGAGGACAGTGGAGTAGACACCCAAGCTTGGAGTTGAGGATCAGAGAAGGAGCATGACGATGGGATAAATATCTCCAAAGATTCTCTTTAATCTCAATAATTCTATAATTTTTATTTCTATTATCATTACTAACATGTGTAGTTGAATTTCATAGGGGGTCATGTTGTTTTGATTTGAAATTATTGTAATGTTTTATATTGATTTTTTGGAAATTTCTTCGATTCACTTTGTGAATTTGTTTCCTGTTTTGGTGTTAGGTTATCAAAATCTAGCGAGTTTCATATTTTATGAACTAAAATATTAAATATTCTTCCACCCATTTCATTCACCTAGATTCAACTACTGTTGTAAAACATTGGTCAACATGCTAATTTTTGAATTACATTCCATGATATTTTTTCATCTCATAAAATTTAAAAGCATGTAATGTTCAATAAAAAATACAAATTTTGAATGATTTTTGGGTGGTTTCTAGTGTGGTTATTTATTTTATTTATTTTTTCTTTTTTATTGTGCATGGAAAGTTCATTTTTTGAATTTAACTATATTCCCTTCCTTATTTTTTTTACTTATAAATTTCCAATTTGTTTGGATTATGTTGAGCCTTAGCATTTAGGATACTTATGTTAATTAAGTGTGGGGATGAGTCTTCCCTCTACTAAAATCTTATACATAAGTAACACATCAAATACACATTTATTATTTTTTGAATTATCCCCTCATGAAACTGTAAATAATTTTGTTTTTTTACATGATTAAAAAAGGAAATTCAATCTAATGTTTTATTTCATACCTAGGAAACAAAATGGGATGTTTCTTTGAGATGTTATCATTGATTCTGAAATTGACAGAATTCAGTGATTTCAGAGTGATGTCACCAACTGTTCTTACAAAAATTCAACGGAGTTGTTAGTAAAAAGAATTTTATTGGAGAAATAATTGTTGAATTTTGATATTGACATGAGAAAACATGAAATTTTTACTCAAACCAGGGTGACCCACATTTTTGAACAATGGTCTCATTGAGATTACTCACCTGATAATTATTTATGTTCTTTGTAAATGATGTAAAATTTGAAAATGGGATCCCATGGTGAGTCTCTAATACAAGGTACCTGGGTGGGTTTCTATTAGTATATAAAATATATTTTTAATTAGAATAAGTGCTCTGCATAGTGCATTGCATTAGAAACATGGATAAGAAAAATTAAAATAGTGTTCCTTCTCTAAAGTGAACTCATTTAGGTTTTGTGAATTTTGAACGGAAATAATAAATGGAACAATTGACATCTTTAAAAATAATCTACGATTGATCAATAAATTTATATTTTTTAGACCTCTGATTTTTGGAACCTAGGAGAGAGTGATAAGCTGAAGGTTCTTTTTGATAAGATTTTATTTCCAACTTATCTAATTTATCATCACTCATAGAATTGTAGAACGAATTGGAATTGAATTATGGTTGTGGGTGATTTAATATATGAGAAATGTTATATTTGATATTGAATGAGTTTAGGATCACATTTATTTCTAGTGTGTACTTGAATTTATATAGGACCACTTTTGAGGACTTTGGAAAGTATGAATTGTTATGTGCCATTATTTTTAAAATTCCAGAGAAGTTGCATTTTTTTATCTAATTGTAAAACATTTTTTTTCAATTTGAAAAAGACAATATCATGAATTTTATTAGGATAAACAAAAATTTAAGTGTGGGGGAATTTGATGTGGTTGTTTTCAATTAACTTTTCCACATCATTTTACACTTTTTATTATCTTTTTATTGTTAAAATAATGTATTTTAGAAAATAATTATGAATTATTATATTCTATGTATTAAATGGTTAAAAATAATTTTCTATGATAAAATAATGTTATTTATTGTTTGCTTTAGTTTTTTTTGAATTAAGAAATAAATTTTTTATTTCAAATAGTTTTTACATTCATTTTTATTCTTTTTCATTTTTTTGTATAGTAATTTTTCATTTTTTCATTCTTTTTATAGTTTTTTTTTTGTGATTAATTTTTCCCATTTACTTTATTTTCAATTTTTTTGATTAATTCTTCAATTTAATTAATTCATCATTTTTATTGGAAAATAAATAATTTTTCAATTTTTTTTCAATCATTAAATGATTAAATCATGTTTAAAAATTTAATGCTTTTCTGTAATAATTATTAATATTTAATTTTATTTTAATTATTTGATTTTATTATTTATTTTAATTAATTAATTAGTTAATTAATTTAAAAAATTCGATTTAAAATTTTTTTAATTAATTTCTGTGTTGATAATTTGTAAAATTAAATAAATTCATTATTAAATAATTTATATGTTATATATTTTTTAAAATTTTAAAAACAGAAATAGAATTTTAGTTTCATTTATTGATTTAGTTAACTATTATTTTATAAAATTAATTATTTTTTAATTTTTTATTTTATTCTTTATTTTTAATCATTTGTAGTTGCTACTACCACCATGCCATAAACCCACTATTGAGTTAATAAATCACAGCCAGACTAACTGGTGGTGACACCTTTGAGTCACCACCAGCATTGCTCAATGGTGACTCCCTAAATCACCATTTCACCTCAACCCGCCATTTTCTATCACCCAATGATGGATCCTTGAGTCACCGTTATCCTCATTCAACCTACTCTTTCATTCCACTTCAACCCACCACTAACCATTACTCTTTCTCTCAGGTAAATCAATCATCAATTCCATTCATTACACTCCTCTCATTTATCCATTAATCTCAATCATCCATCATAGAGACCATCATATATTTACTAGAGGGCAGATATTGAACTAAACACCAGGGCTTCTCATAGAGGATTGTAGATGGAGCTTAGGTAGAGGAGTAATCTCTCTACAGATGCTCTTTCACATATTTCGGGTTTTTTATATTTTAATTGATAGTATGTATAGTTATATTTAATAAGAGGAATTATATTTTCATGTTTGAATTTATTATTATGTTTTACTCTTAATTTCTATACTTGCTTTGATGCCCTTTTTTCCCAGTTAACATATTTTATTCTTACTGAGAATAATTTTCTCTGTTATGTTATGTACTAATAAGAGATGATAGTGATCCCCTTTCGTTAGAATTTTTACAAAGTGATGAAATAAAATTAATGTTCTCTTTTCCATTGAAAATCAATTAAATTCTTATGTGATGATTGAAAGACAATTTATAAGGCACGAACAAAGAGCAGTGTGGATCCACTCAGGCAAGAACTCAGTAGATCAACGATATTTTTAGCAATAATTTAATTATTGTTTAATGGAGTATGAGAATAAATTTTTTTATTCAATTCATGATAGTTTGGTGTCCATAATCACATCAAATTCTTGTCTCTCTCTATCTTCCATCCTTTTTAATGAACCCCTGTATCATTCCATTGACACTCACTACCTTCCATTTTTACTATTTTCATTTTATTTTTTGTTATTGTTTTTTCTTATTTTAGATTTTTTAAGTCACTTTCACAATTTACATCTTTCATTGTGGTTCGACACACTTCTCATCATTCCACTTGTAGTTAATAGGGTTTTATAAATTTTAAATTTGCAGGAGTCCAATGACCTCAAAGTCAAATGTTAAATTTTTAAATAATTATTTTATATTAGAAATGTATAGAGGCACCTTAAAAATGTAAGAAGGGTGTGCACACACACACTCCTAGTTCCAAGTGTCTCAGATGTTCACTGTGGGTTCCCATTTTACTCAAGTTATAAAAGACATATAATTATTCCATTTAAATTGTCTCTTTCAGATAATTATTTAAAAAAAATAAGATGAGTCCCGATGGATTGAGTTCAAGTTTCCAATTTCCTAAATTTAATATCTTAATTCCAAAAAATATATCTTCTATCACTATCATTCTTCAGTCCTAAATAGAAGATTCATAAAATTAGTATTAAACAACACCACAAACATGAAATGAACATCATTGATTTATGTTAATGTTTGGTAATTTATAGATACTATTAATTATTATATAGTACTAGTAGGGTATCAAACACAAGGGAAGGTTTTTATGATTTTTTTTTCATAACAAGCCTCACTATAAATATTCGGTGATAATATTTTTTAAATCATATATTTTTTTAATTAATGAGAATTATTATAAATATTTTGTTTTTTATTAAACTCGATGATATTGTAACATGATTTGAAACATGCTAAGCCAAAAATGGTGGATAAACCTTAGAAAAAGAGGTTCAAAAAGTGATTAAGAAACATGCATGTGGAATTCTAGTATACCTTATTTGAAAAATGATTCTACATTTATGGAATATTATATGAGATTTCATTATTGAATTTTTTTTGGTTAATCTCCCCCACCAAGAGATTAATCATGAATATTAATGAATCATGAAGCTCCCCACTTCAAGAAAAATAGTAATCGAAAACATACTAACCTATTTTTTTCAATGTTTTGAACTAATGTTTGAGAATAATTTTTTTAAAAGAATTTAGAAATCTATCTTGTTGGATGATTCTAATTCTTAAAAGATGATATGAATAAGAAAATATATATACACAGAAGAATTAAATAACCCCATGCAGAAGAAGAATTATCCAATGATCATATTAAATCAAAATAAATGACTATATAATGAAACAAAAGATAGAAAATATAAATAATAAAATGAACTCCCTAAAGAAAAAGTGTATATCTCGAATTATTTCTTCTATGATTTATGTCTTTGGTCAAGTCCCATAATCCATCTGTCTATTATCTAGAATCATAATAAAAAATCAAATGAATTTCTTAAATTTTTTCATCCCTAAAATTTGAATCATCTATTGTGTTCTCATTCATCATCGACCGCACACTAACTCATAACTACCTTCCTCATTTTCACTTAGCACATGACCTTATCTACTTACATGCTTGTAAAGTTAGAAATACCCTTCTAAATAACTTCTACCGATTGTTGGTTAAAATGAACATAGACACGATTCGTGATGAGTTCCACATAACGAACACATACAAAAAATAATAATTAATTATTTTGATGTTTATAAAAAGTATACTTTTATAAAGACAAGTAAAATTTTATTAATGTAAATAATAAATATATTTATAAATAAATCAATTAATGTTTTTATAATTATTATAATGATTATATGTTCCTAAAAAATATTTTTAATTTTATTATTTTTTATTATCAGATTTAAATATTAAATATTTATGTTTTATTATATGAATATACTTTAATTATAATAATAATTATAAATTAAATTACAATAATATATATTTTATTATATTTGTTATTATAATAAATATAATTATATATTTTTAAAAACATTCATATATACTTATTATTTTAATAAATTATATTATAATCATCATTTATTTATAAATTATTTTATTTTATTTTATTATTTTATTTTATTATTTTATTTTTTATTATTAATTATTATTATTAATATTATTTATTATAGTTTTATTATTATTATTTTACTATTTGTTTTTATTTTTAGGTTTTCTTCTTCGGATTTATCCATGACCTTGGGGACTTCTTTCCACCCTGAAGGAGATCATCAGCTCCTCCTTCGCAGGAGATCGGTCGCAGATTCGGGTGGTGCACCCAGCTTGGTTCCTTGACCCGTAATAAGACCGATTATGATTTTACTTTTTTTTTGTAGATCGGTGTCAAGGAGATCTAGCATCGTCAACAGATCTAGATAGGTGGTGAAGGACAAACTTATCAGATTCAGCGATGGTGGTGGTCAGAGTTGGTCAATGATTGGAAGCCCGGGTGAAAAGATACTTAGATGGATTTCACCAGGGATTTTTGTGGGATGCTTAAGTATATGTTAATGGAAGACGGTGATGTAGGACATGACATTAGATCTGGAAATTGGTGGCATTGGTGGAAGGTTTGGCTTCTTCAGACAACGACGACTTTCAGTCTTCATGAGCAGTGACAATAGCTAGGATCAATATAGAAAGGAATTGTTGCATTGTATTCCCCATTGGGATAAAGGATGATGAACCATTGTGGTGCTGCTGGAGGAGAGTTGTGTCGATGGTGGGTGATGTCGGTGAGGACGACTGTATTGATGTTCGGCGGTGGTTGAATATGAGTAGATGGTGGGTATGTGATGAAAGCTGCCAATGGTGGTTTTTGTTGTGGGGGTGGGTAATGAAGTGTCGGTGAGTATCTTGGAATGATCCAATAGTGGGTTAGAGAGTTTTTTCAAAGGTATAAAGTGAGCCACTATTTGCATCTTTCTAGTGGAGGGTGGTTTGTTTTGGAAAAGAAATTGAGTCACCCTTCCAACAATTAGTGATTTTATTATAGATTTCCAAAAAAATGTAGAGGCTAGCAGTGGGTTGGGGAGTCACCGTTGGGTTTGCAATGATGGGTTAGCATCCAAGATGTTGTTCAGCTACCTGGTCATGGATCTTCCTTTTATGGTTTCCGAGAAACCAAAAAATGGCTCACTAGATAAAAAATTAATAATTATTATGAACATATAAAAAAAAGAAACAAAAATTATAAACTAAATAATTTTTTTTAAATGATGTTGAATTTGAAATTTTAATCAAAAAAATGTTTAAAACAAAGGAATAGATAATTAAATTTATAAAACTGAGTACTAAAATTAGATACTAAAGATTAATTTAAACTAACTAATGAAAGAAATATGAACAATGAAATATTTTGTACTAAAATTATAAATTAAAATAAAACATTAAATTCTAAAGATTTAAATTAATTATTGAAATCTCATTAAATATTAAAATTTATTAATAGTTTAATAACATTAATATGATACTTAAATTAAATAAATGTCTTTTTATAATGAAATGATTATATAATGAAGAAGTTTTATTTACACAGAATAAATACTATAAACACAAACATAAAAATTAATATTTTAAAATAAATTTATAAGTAAAATATAAAGAAAAACTATATTAAAAATATATATAATTAAATGAATTAATCCAAAAATAAAATCATAAATTGAAAAATTTGTAGATTATACAACAGAAAAACAAAAGATGAATTATTTCACAATAAAATCTCAATTATTTATTTAAAACATAAAAAACATAATA
Source organism: Viscum album (assembly GCA_963277665.1). Lineage (NCBI taxonomy): Eukaryota > Viridiplantae > Streptophyta > Magnoliopsida > Santalales > Viscaceae > Viscum > Viscum album. The sequence goes on along the minus strand of OY728139.1, from coordinate 109,547,401 downwards.
ATAATATGTGGAAAAACATCTGATTATTAGGAAACATCATAGGGACCAATAGGTATTTCCCTTTTTAGTGATAGAAGGTGCAGAAGTTAAAGCTCAAGATACAAAGTTAGATGTAGGTAGCTCTCTGATCACTACTGGACTAAGAGTTTGGAAAACATCAACTAGTGACATTTTAGAAGGATCAAATTGATGGGGTATTAGTTATTTAGGAAGGGGAATAAGTAAAAGTAGGAATAAGAATGGATTCATGTGCCACTATAGTAGTCCCATAGACATACGAAAAAGGATTTTTCATATTGAAAAATACATAATGATGTTTCAACCTATCTCTATTGTTGTGACAAAATATTTATTTTATTCCATGAAAACATTAAGAAGAGGGAAAAAACCGTATTTCAGTTCACATTATCTTTGAAATCCCCAGTTATAAGAGTCGTCCTTAAATTTTCAGTAAGAAATATTAAATGGTAACTGATCTCAATTGTGTTATAAATTATGGAAAGGTAATATTTTATTTCCATAGTGATAGTCTATCTATCGCTTAAAAACTTCATTAAAAATTTCCTAAATAGTTTATTTATGTTCTCACTATGTTTCCTAATTTGAAGAATCTTATACTGATGGGTGGTAGTAAGATCACCTTAGATAACAAGCAACTCCTCCCATGAAACATCTATACATTTACTGATGAAATAGGAGGTGGAACAATGGATGTAGAAGCACCAGTTGTATGTAAGGATTCCAACATATCTATAAGGGATGTCCCACCTATAAAAAGTCTTTCTCTTATATCCTATATTATGTTTATTAATTCATATGTTTCATTATCTAATATATTTTTTTCAATCTCTACTTCTTGGATTTCTAAAATCTTCTTTGTCTAAATGTGTAAAATGACTACCTTAAAAATACATATATTGTTAGTTTCACTCACCTTGGATTTATTATGAGGTTTGGTTCAAATAATCCAACCAATATTAGAAAGAATTATCACAATAAAATCATCCCATTTGTTTTTATTGACAAAATCAGAGGGTAGATGAGGATTAGGTAGAGGAGAAGAAATCCTCTCTTATCTTGGTAATACAACCTCTACGTGTGTGTATTCTGTAGCTAGAAAATATTTGAAAAATGCCTCCAACTAGCCAATTACATCAATTTTTATACCAGAGATCCATTAGGATATTATTCATCAAATGTGATGGAAATTCCACCCTGATCATATGAACATCCATAGTCATCACCATCTTCACCACTATTTGAATTTTATTTAGAATAATCAATTCTAAGATAAGTAGGTCTTGGTGTCTTCTTCCCCTTAGTAGATTCTCTCTCCTCTGTTCTAGAATAACCAACATCCTCATCTTGAAAATGAGATTTCCCCAACTTATCTCTCTAATTTTAATAAATATTTCCTTCATAAGGGACTTCATAATCTCTTAGAGAAGATCCATGGCTAGAAATATGATTAAAAGCAGGTCATGTATCATCTATAGTGTAACACCCCAAGAATTCATAATGTGTTATTTCTTCAAAATAATTCAATAACTTGCACTACACGCAACACCGAGTTCAATCACACCGTGACTTACAAAAAAAAACCATTCAAAAGAGGTTATGAGTAGTATTATCTAAATTTCAAACTTTATATAATCCTTATAATTTTAGAATCCATATTATGAGTTTCTTAGATATAATGCAAGAACAAATTCATTTTCAGTATTGCACTTTTATCAACTTTTAATAGTGAACCCTTTTTAAATACAATATTTTAAGCTTTTTTACTAAATAGGGACATCAAAAAATTTAAAATGAAACATCTCAAGCTTCTACGGTACGCTTCTCTTTGAATAATGTGATAGCGTGTGTTGTACGCAACACCGAGTTCTAACACACCATAACTAATCAAACTAGCCATTATGAATAGTAATACCTACTTTTTGAAATTATATATATTTTATATTTGAAAATGGACTTCATTTTTGGATTCGGAATATCGAATTTAGCCTAAGGTGAAATTTTGGTACATTTCGGATAACTTTCATATTTTGATGAATAGTGAAAATTACTAAGTTTTAATTAAAAACAACTTTTTTAATCAAAATAATTAATAGTGATAAATTATGAATTTGAGTGGTTTTAAAGTATATTTAGAATATATTTTTACCATTTAATATAATGTTGGTCATTGGACATAATTTTACAATTAAACCGAACATAAACGAGTGTCAATCTTTTGATAGTTATTACCTCTTAAAAACACGCTTTTTGTTTTGACAGCGGGAATTAATTTTAAATTAATTTCTGCCACTTCTGTGTTTTGAATTTAGGAAAATGGATTCCATATTTTGAATCAGGATGTTCAAATTGTGTAAATAGGTAACTTTTATTTTTAGACATTTTGAATAGTTATTGTGGTAAATATTTTATTTACCATGGTTAAAGGGTAAATCCGGTAAATAAGGGTTAAAAAATAATATTATAATAATACAAATTTACCCTAAAACGTGTCCTAACCTTATTGGTGGACACATACCCGACCATGAGCATCCTTGGGTCAATTTGGGGACCCCTTGGAGCCACTTGTATGTGGTAGGGACACATTATATTAATAAAGTTAAAATAAAAATAAAAATGGCATAAGCTTACATCTTTTAGAAGAACAATTTTTACATAGGGTTATACATGTTGGATTTTAGATTATAAATATTCATTAGAAAGATAAAAAGATTTCCTACATGATGATATTTTATTTATAATTTTTAGACATCAAATAAGTTAAATTATTAATGACACAATAATGATGCAATGTTTACCTCATTAATAAATCATTGAAATAAATAATATTATAATGATTAAAGTATTATCTAAAACCTTTCCAATTCTTATTGGTTGACGTTATTTAGAATATGAGTCATCTTATCTTCGACCTCAATGATTTTTGGACCATTATAAACCGAATATAATTATATTATAAAGTAATACTTTCACTCTTTCCTAAAGAGCCCCTCCTCTCCCTTATAAAAGGAGACCACTTCTACTCATTCCTCACACCTCTCAAGCCACTTGGCTCGTCCAAACTCTGCCCAACTAATCTCCCCACATCCCTCTCCTCCTCCTTGAAGCTTCCCCTTAGGCAGAAAGCATTTCAACAAGTCCTTTGGTTCCAACCAATGTGAGTTACCTAAATTAAAGGTAACGATTTCTCTTAAATTATTTTCAATTATTTTGCTTCTTCAACCCCCAAACTATTTTTATTTCATTTCTTTTGTAACAACACCAGTATCCTCAATATACTAGGATTTTGTTATAAGAAGGATTCAAACTACACATACACACAACTCCATCTAATGGATGATGAACATAATGTTTCTGTGGATGGCAAACTAACGCCTCACGAAACGATGATTGTTCAAATACATCTTACCGCCTCTCATGGTGGCCATTATGATGGCACTGTAATTAAATATGATATTAATGATATATATTTTATATATAAGCTTCTGTAATTCCATTTTATTTCATACCATTATTCGTTTCATGTTGTATATACATACGATAATTTCATTTGAGGAAGTGCGGACTACCGCCCCCTTAAAATGATATGACTCGTTCATACCACACATGGAACATATAAAGGATGGTGTTAATGAACTTAAGTAACATATATAAAATATTATATTATACTGGAATAGTAATATACCTATTTATCATTTGGATTCGATTATTTTAAAATAAAAATTAAATGGAAGTAGCGTTCGTGCGTACGTACAGACTACCGTCTCCACGAACGCGATGAGATTCATTCTCTATCGTATCCATTCAAGTATAATTATCATTTAATGATTTAAAAATGATTTTTAAGGACTTTATATCATTATGGATATGAATAAGATACAACAAACATGACTTATGTAACAAAACATATAAAGAAAATGAGTAAGTTAACACCCGAAACGGCGATAATACTAAGATATTATTATCAAATCAATATTAAAAGATCATATATGATATCATATTAATGTATATGATTATTGTATAATTTAGTAACAATTATTTTACTATTATACAGGAGGTTAACCTACCCCAACCAAGGAAAAGTACAAGGTAAGGGTTATTTCACAATCTCTTCATTATCCGAGGTTGTATTATACGTAATAATCTACTGGGACCTCTTTATCATCCACATCCATGTTTCTTCGAAATGTATTTCAAATTTTTTTTTACTATTTACAAGAATATGGGTTAAAGTCATTTATACCCTTGTTTGACTTTTTATAAGAGGTTTATAAAGGAATCTTTCCGTCGTTTTCAAAACAAGGTCCTTTTTAACCTTTTCGACAGAATTGAGGTAAGAATGTTTTTTTAAACTTATACGGCGGGTGCGGTTATTTTCCGCCGTTATAAAATCGTCGAAGCTTTCCATACAAGCTTATAAGAATATTTTCAAAGAAAATGTTTTATTTTATATGGATCTTAAATGATTTCTAAATAAAAGGAGATACTTCTTTAAAAAGAATTTTGATTTCATCTATGTCAACATCCTTTGATGGATTTTAAGATTATTTGAAGTTGATTTATTATGATACAAAACTTCTATATTGTATTGAATGTTTTGTGATATGTTTGACTGTGGATGTTCTATTTTTATACCATTCATAGTTTATGGTGAAATTATTGACATTTCGTATGCTAGTTTTAATACGAATGTTTATGTTATGTTTAAACCTTTTCATATGGGAATGCATTGGACTTAATAAGTGACGGGTGGAGCCCGCTATAGCTCCTCGATGCATCGGTAGGTCTCATGAGACAAACTAGTGTCTTGGCACATGGCCTTGACAAAATCTTATTTGTAGTCTTGGCACGAGGCCTTGACTATGTGGTTATGATAGTCTGGCATTATGCATTCCAACATTATGAAAGTGGTTATTGATTTTTGCATGTGATTATTCGATTAGTAGAATATACATGTGAATAAGTAAATGGAATTATTTCATTTTACTTTTTCCATACCATGTTGAAGTTAAAGTTTAAAAGGATTTTGTTTTAGTAATGCATTGCCTTAAATGTTTATTCTTATTTATGAAAGTTTCCGCTATATTGTTATCCTTACTGGGCATTTGTGCTCACCCCTTTTCTATGTTTTATTTTTCCCAGGATGTGAAGAAGTAAGTTATGAATGACATGCAGGGATTTTATGAGGGGTTAATAGTGTGGATTGTGGAAACATTATGTTGTTATATTAGTTTTTCATTTTATTATGTAATGTAAAACTTATGAATATATCTAGTGTTTCCAAGGCTACTAAACCAATCGGTCTTTCGAGATTTGATCTTTCTTGTGATCATGCCAATGTTATGATGTAATGCACCGACTCTGGGTAGCTGGGGTCGGGGCGTTACAGTTGGTATCAGAGGAAGTTTAGTACAAACCTTGGAAGCTAGATTTAGATAAACTCTGATTAGAGCACGTAGACCTAAGATGAACTTTGAGGATTAGTATAGAAGAACTTCCTAGAATTTTGGTATTGTAGAGATTTTGTGAGTTTTCCAAGCAATACATCCCTGTCTGGATACGAGCAGGTAGAGGCGGCTCTGGCACAGATGTACCTAGGGGTAAAACCCGAAAACACCGCTTTGAGCTAGACTCGAACGGGAACTGGTGCACGACAACGGGCCTTGCTGCACTCTTGGTTACGACACTCCCGGGGGATATGCTTAGGATAACTCTCATTTTCTTTACAAATCATTATGAAGGGTTTATGAGTATATACTTCCTCAAAGAAAACATTTTTATGATTATAGATTATATCCATAAATAGTTCAATTTATGTTAAGTGTTTTATAAGTATGGGATTATGTATTTTGATTCATAAACTGATCTAGTGTATGCCATTGTTTAGAAATGGCTCCCAGTAGAAGGAATGAGAACTCCAGAAATGCACATGATCCAAAGAGAAGGAAGGATCATATCTTTCATGGTCTTAAGCTATAATTTATAAGAGAAATAGTCTCCCATGTATTATCATCATATGAAGAAATAATATCATGTGTTGATAAGATAAGTAAAGAGTTTACTGAGTCCTATGGCTTTGAAGGGAAGCAAGAGAAGAAAAGGATGGAAGAGAGAAAGATAGATAAAGGGAAGAGGGAAAAGAAGAATTTTCCCATATGTGGTAACTGTGGAAAGAAACACCCTGGAACTTGCCTGAAAGGAATGGGAGTTTGTTATAAGTGTGGAGGAAAAGGGCACAAAGTACGTGACTGCAAGGGTAAGAAAATGGTTTCAAATGTACAATTCTTCATTTGCAAGGAGTTTGGACACTACGCGAACCTATGTCCCAGTCATCAGACTATGCCGCAAATGATGCTATTGGATAATAATCAAGTTATGATACTACCACAGATGAAGAGGAATGATTAGAGTTCTTATGTTGATTATGTCAATTGAGTGTTGTATCAACAATGTACTTGTTATAATAATTATGGAGTATATAAGGATTGTACTGCAGTACTATTTCATTAAGGACTTGAGATTGTGTGGAACAAAGAAATGTGACTCAATAGCAGGATAAATTTTTAGAAAATATATGGCTGAGAGAAAGATAAACCATAATATGGTTCTGATACCGAGGTAGTGATTTTAGAATAATACATGATTGATTTGGATAAATTATATTGGATATTCTTGACTACCTTGAAGCTGATTAATGATTTTTATATTCCATCATTATTGGGGTTTAAATTTTTTTTGGATTGATGAAGTATATCCAGCATTCTATATGGAATAAGGGAGCATGAATGTAACCAATAAGTATTATGGTAATTTAGGATGTTTCAGTGTTTTAAAAGAATACATGATGAAGGTATTCATATGCTTTTACGGGGTAAAAAGGATCTATATTATGTTTACCTTCCTTATAAATGTTGGACTGTGAGTTTGGACAGAAGTATTTTGGATAGTTCTAGTTTGGATTATTTTGGATTACCATAAAAGGACAACCCGGAGGTCGGGCGGCAACCCGTCGCGTCCGGCAAGGCCGCAAGACTTGAACCCGCAACTGAAGGGCGACAAGGGTGTATCACCTACCACTATCCCACGAGATGTCCTGGATTAAATAAAGTAGTTTTTTAAAAGATCTGGTAGATGAATTATAAATTCATTTATTTTGGAACCCTCTATGAATAGTATAAATAGAATTTTTTTACGAGTGAATGATGAGTTTTTGGTAGAAATTTATTAATGGATAAAAATCTAATTATAAAGTAAGTATATCTCCTTATGATCTTAGCCAATCTCATAAATAAATTCCTCATCATTAAGAAAAGGAACTTAGAACAAAAATGTTGTCCTAGATGGTACCTTAAATCATCACTAATTTATGGCTTTGGGATTGTTGGCCTTTTCATAGCCATGTTCTCTACCACTCTCCATCAGATAATTGATGGATAGATTTTTCTTCCATATCCATATTTTCCTACATGGAACCCTAGTATGTGTTATTTTCGGTAATCTTCATACTTTCCACTCTTTGTTTTAAATATAGGCCTCATTAATTCATTTTTCGATGTGGTATTTCAACTAAGATATTTTGAAACGTCAAAAATGTGTTATCCTAATACCCTTTGTTTTGTTGAACCGATGGTATTTCAAATCATCATAGATTGATGAGTTTAAGGACCTCAATTTTATAGTTGTTTGTGATTGATGACCTCAATCACTACCTATAAATATTTACGTTTTTCCTCCAATTATATGTCTCTAATTGCCACCAATGTTCTCCTAATCGAGATCATAATTTGGTGGTGACCCTTTCATTTCTCATTTCCTCATATTAAGACTAAATTTTAGTAACCCAATTTCCGATGTGGGTTTTCCAACAAAGATATTTTTTATTTTCAACCTTTTATTTTCGAAGAACAATTTCAAATTGCGAGGACGCAATTTATTGAAGGAGGGGAGAATGTAACACCCCAGGAATTCATAATGTGTTATTTCTTCAAAATAATTCAATAACTTGCACTACACGCAACACTGAGTTCAATCACACCGTGACTTACAAAAAAAAACCATTCAAAAGAGGTTATGAATAGTATTATCTAAATTTCAAACTCTATATAATCCTTATAATTTTAGAATCCATATTATGAGTTTCTTAGATATAATGCAAGAAAAAATTCATTTTCAGTATTGCACTTTTATCAACTTTTAATAGTGAACCCTTTTTAAATACAATATTTTAAGCTTTTTTACTAAATAGGGACATCAAAAAATTTAAAATGAAACATCTCAAACTTCTACGGTACGCTTCTCTTTGAATAATGTGATAGCGTGTGTTGTACGCAACACCGAGTTCTAACACACCATAACTAATCAAACTAGCCGTTATGTATAGTAATACCTACTTTTTGAAATTATATATATTTTATATTTGAAAATGGACTTCATTTTTGGATTCGGAATATCGAATTTAGCCTAAGGTGAAATTTTGGTACATTTCGGATAACTTTCATATTTTGATGAATAGTGAAAATTACTAAGTTTTAATTAAAAACAACTTTATTAATCAAAATAATTAATAGTGATAAATTATGAATTTGAGTGGTTTTAAAGTATATTTAGAATATATTTTTACCATTTAATATAATGTTGGTCATTGGACATAATTTTACAATTAAACCGAACATAAACGAGTGTCAATCTTTTGATAGTTATTACCTCTTAAAAACACGCTTTTTGTTTTGACAGCGGGAATTAATTTTAAATTAATTTCTGCCACTTATGTGTTTTGAATTTAGGAAAATGGATTCCATATTTTGAATCAGGATGTTCAAATTGTGTAAATAGGTAACTTTTATTTTTAAACATTTTGAATAGTTACTGTGGTAAATATTTTATTTACCATGGTTAAAGGGTAAATCCGGTAAATAAGGGTTAAAAAATAATATTATAATAATACAAATTTACCCTAAAAAGTGTCCTAACCTTATTGGTGGACACATACCCGACCATGGGCATCCTTGGGTCAATTTGGGGACCCATTGGAGCCACTTGTATGTGGTAGGGACACATTATATTAATAAAGTTAAAATAAAAATAAAAATGGCATAAGCTTACATCTTTTAGAAGAACAATTTTCACATAGGGTTATACATGTTGGATTTTCAATTATAAATATTCATTAGAAAGCTAAAAAGATTTCCTACATGATGATATTTTATTTATAATTTTTAGACATCAAATAAGTTAAATTATTAATGACACAATAATGATGCAATGTTTACCTCATTAATAAATCATTGAAATAAATAATATTATAATGATTAAAGTATTCTCTAAAACCTTTCCAATTCTTATTGGTTGATGTTATTTAGAATATGAGTCATCTTATCTTCGACCTCAATGATTTTTGGACCATTATAAACCGAATATAATTATATTATAAAGTAATACTTTCACTCTTTCCTAAAGAGCCCCTCCTCTCCCTTATAAAAGGAGACCACTTCTACTCATTCCTCACACCTCTCAAGCCACTTGGCTCGTCCAAACTCTGCCCAAATAATCTCCCCACATCCCTCTCCTCCTCGTTGAAGCTTCACCTTAGGCAGAAATCATTTCAACAAGTCCTTTGGTTCCAACCAAAGTGAGTTACCTAAATTAAAGGTAACGATTTCTCTTAAATTATTTTCATTTATTTTGCTTCTTCAACCCCCAAACTCTTTTTATTTCCTTTCTTTTGTAACAACACCAGTATCCTCAATATACTAGGATGTTGTTATAAGAAGGATTCAAACTACACATACACACAACTCCATCTAATGGATGATGAACATAATGTTTCTGTGGATGGCAAACTAACGCCTCACGAAACGATGATTGTTCAAATACATCTTACCGCCTCTCATGGTGGCCATTATGATGGCACTGTAATTAAATATGATATTAATGATATATATTTTATATATAAGCTTCTGTAATTCCATTTTATTTCATACCATTATTCGTTTCATGTTGTATATACATACGATAATTTCATTTGAGGAAGTGCGGACTACCGCCCCCTTAAAATGATATGACTCGTTCATACCACACATGGAACGTATAAAGGATGGTGTTAATGAACTTAAGTAACATATATAAAATATTATATTATACTGGAATATTAATATACCTATGTATCATTTGGATTCGATTCTTTTAAAATAAAAATTAAATGGAAGTAGCGTTCGTGCGTACGTACGGACTACCGTCTCCACGAACGCGATGAGATTCATTATCCATTGTATCCATTCAAGTATAATTATCATTTAATGACTTAAAAATGATTTTTAAGGACTTGATATCATTCTGGATATGAATAAGATACAACAAACATGACTTATGTAACAAAACATATAAAGAAAATGAGTAAGTTAACACCCGAAACGGCGATAATACTAAGATATTATTATCAAATCAATATTAAAAGATCATATATGATATCATATTAATGTATATGATTCTTGTATAATTTAGTAACAATTATTTCACTATTATACAGGAGGTTAACCTACCCCAACCAAGGAAAAGTACAAGGTAAGGGTTATTTCACAATCTCTTCATTATCCGAGGTTGTATTATACGTAATAATCTACTGGGACCTCTTTATCATCCACATCAATGTTTCTTCGAAATGTATTTCAAATTTTTTTTACTATTTACAAGAATATGGGTTAAAGTCATTTATACCCTTGTTTGACTTTTTATAAGAGGTTTATAAAGGAATCTTTCCGTTGTTTTCAAAACAAGGTCCTTTTTAACCTTTTCGACAGAATTGAGGTAAGAATGTTTTTTTTAACTTATACGGCGGGTGCGGTTATTTTCCGCCGTTATAAAATCGTCGAAGCTTTCCATACAATCTTATAAGAATATTTTCAAAGAAAATGTTTTATTTTATATGGATCTTAAATTATTTCAAAATAAAAGGAGATACTTCTTTAAAAAGAATTTTGATTTCATCTATGTCAACATCCTTTGATGGATTTTAAGATTATTTGAAGTTGATTTATTATGATACAAAACTTCTATATTGTATTGAAGGTTTTGTGATATGTTTGACTGTGGATGTGCTATTTTTATACCATTCATAGTTTATGGTGAAATTATTGACATTTCGTATGCTAGTTTTAATACGAATGTTTATGTTATGTTTAAACCTTTTCATATGGGAATGCATTGGACTTAATAAGTGACGGGTGGAGCCCGCTATAGCTCCTCGATGCATCGGTGGGTCTCATGAGACAAACTAGTGTCTTGGCACAAGGCCTTGACAAAATCTTATTTGTAGTCTTGGCATGAGTCCTTGACTATGTGGTTATGATAGTCTGGCATTATGCATTCCAACATTATGAAAGTGGTTATTGATTTTTGCATGTGATTATTCGATTAGTAGAATATCCATGTGAATAAGTAAATGGAATTATTTCATTTTACTTTTGCCATACCATGTTGAAGTTAAAGTTTAAAAGGCTTTTGTTTTAGTAATGCATTGCCTTAAATGTTTATTCTTATTTATGAAAGTTTCCGCTATATTGTTATCCTTACTGGGCATTTGAGCTCACCCCTTTTCTATGTTTTATTTTTCCCAGGATGTGAAGAAGTAAGTTATGAATGACCTGCAAGGATTTTATGAGGGGTTAATAGTGTGGATTGTGGAAACATTATGTTGTTATATTATTTTTTCATTTTATGATGTAATGTAAAACTTATGAATATATCTAGTGTTTCCAAGGCTACTAAACCAATCGGTCTTTCGAGATTTGATCTTTCTTGTGATCATGCCAATGTTATGAAGTAATGCACCGACTCTGGGTAGCTGGGGTCGGGGAGTTACATATAGACCTACCCAAAATAGAATAAACTAGATATTTTTTTGATTGATGACCCTCAGCGGCCTGAGTTCCATCACCATTACCTTTTTTAGATCAATCAGGACCATCTATAACATCAAGTACATCCGTTGAGCTTTCAGAAGAGCTCTGAACATATTATTCACTTAATATATTGGTATCTCATTCTTTCCATCACTTAACATACATTATATAGTAGGAGGAGAAGTATAGGGACTAGAATATCAAAAAGAAACATGGGGCCTTCTATTCACATTTGGATCAATTCCTTCCTTAATAGAAAAAAACTTCTTCTTCTTTTATTTGTTATTCTTATTATTCCACTTCCTCATCAGAATGAATCACGACATCATCAAGATGAAAACAAAGATCAATTATTTCTTTATGTATTTTTGGGTTTTGAACATAATTGAATACTACATATAGCTTATCAATTTCCACCCACCACTTCTTTAACTACGGATTCCAATTTACCTTTATCCACTTATAGGTAAACATGCTCAAATGAAAATAACTACACTTTAATACTTCTTATTTATCCTCATATACCAAGACTTTGGATTCCAAGATAGAAACGATAAACATAGCATTGTCCAAGTAATTTGATCTAGATAAGGTCTTGCTCATCTCCATCATTTGTACCATTATATATATTCCTATATCTTACCCCTCGTTTCATAAGAAAAAACTGAAAAACATTGTGATACCTCATCATACTAAATTCCCCCTTTACAGGACAAATAATATTCAATATAAATTTAAATAGTTATCTACAATCTCCATCCTATTTTGTAGCATCAGGTCTTCAAAAAACATCATTTATAGTCAAATCTAAAAGAGAATTATAATATAAAAAAAATTACGTATTAATGAGAATAAAACCATGAATGTTATTACATATAACACTTTTAGATATATTTAAACATCTAGTCCATTTATTTGATGAAAATACAACTTTTCTGACATCGATCAAGATTTTTATAATATATATCTTCTCATGAAAGCTATATTGTATGTATAGGTATAATTAGTGAACCATTATATGAATGAATGTCCAATAATTCATTAAAATCCCATTCTAACCATCCTTGGTAATGGATCACCTTTAGTACTAAAAACATACTTGAATCCAAACACTTAATGTCAACCTATTGTTTGGAAATGATAACTTGTGTCACAACTCATGGTCCATCAGCTAAATTACAACAGTCTGAATAGCTTCACCTTGAGATTTCATCACAAGATGTGATCGTATGAGAGATGAAATAAATGTATGATTCACCCTCAAAATTGCAATAATTTAATGTAAGAACATGATGGTATTATATTGAGAGATAATGAAATATTAATGGATTATAAGAATGCATGAGCGAGATTTTTCCCAAAATCAGGTTTAAAATCAATTTTATCATTAAGGGATTTGAGATTTTAAAAACTATTTAAATATAAATAAATAATGGAATAAAAATTAAATTAAAAACATAACCCTGGAAATGTGTTTGGAGGATCTTTCAATGGTTAATCTCTAAGGATAAATCTGCAATGGTGTATCTCAAACTATAGAAATCCAACAGTGAATCTTACAAGGTGGGTATCCAACAATGGATATCACACAGTGGATATCCAATGGTGGATCTCCAAGGGTGGATCTCCAATAGGGGATATTAAATAGTGGATCCCCAATGGAGGATCTAAAATAGAAGATCTCCAATGGTTCATCTCTAATGGTAGATCTCCAATGGTGGATATAAAATTGTAGATATACAATAGTGGATCTCCAATGTCAGATATCCAATGGTAGATCTTCAATGGTGGATCTCCAATAGTGGACCACCAATAATGACTAAAAAATGTGGATTAAAAATGCTGAATCTTGTAATATTCTATTACTAATGGTTGATTAGAAATAATATTTTTCTATAATAGAAAGTAGGAAATAAATATCTAACCAATGTTTATTATACCAAGTTTATATCTGATGTAGATTAGTCTCTCAAAATTCAGGGACTTTGTAATTGTATATACAAGCTAATGTTTTTTCTAATGAATTCAAGAGTTATATATCCTTTTTAGAAATGATATCATAATATGTGATGTCTTATATTAGTATTTTTTTCTTATAATGAGATATAAGATTATTGTAAATATTTGTCATTCTTGTATTGTCTAAATTTATAGAGAAATATCTAAATTGATATCCATAATATTGTAAAATGTTTTTCATATATATATATTTTTGGAGAAAAACTTCCTGTTACTATATGCTCATCCTTAGTAGAAGAAAATAATTTATAATTTATCATTTTACTATACTATTAAACCAGTATTTTTCCCAAAAAGTGACATTTTCTAGTGTTTAGTTTTATATCCCACTTACAACCACCAAAATCTAAATCTGAATTACTCACTAAATTAAATTCTTATCCTCTTGGATAGAGAAGTACCAAATTTTTTACATACCTGGGGAATATAAAAATTATTTTGATACCATTTAAATGATATTATTTTGGTATTTATTGAAAATGTGCACAAATGCAAAGACTAAACATAAAATTAGAGCAAAAAGTAGTAAAATATAGAAACATTCCAATCTTACCTCTATAACTAGTTGGTTCAACTAATTTCCTAGTTTCACCATGATCCATCTTATAGTTTATAATCATGGGAATGTCACTACCTTTTTTGTTATCCAAACCACAAAATTTAAAGGGTATTTGGTGTAATTATATTGATTTAAAATATTTCCATCTTTATTTTTGAAAAATTTTCAAAACCATGAAATAATATTAACTCACACATTAAACTCATTTCAAATTAACTATATATAATTTTTTAAGAATCAGTAAAAAATAATATCTCAAATATCCATAAATTATATCATTATCATAAATTTGTACAATTAAAACAACTTTTGAATTTTTTTTCTAAATAAAGTATGATTAGCTCATCATTTATTAAAATATTTTAAAATTAATTTTTTTTGATATTATTTGAAAAATATATACATTCTTGTTTTAAACCATATAAAACTTTTCTAATTTAAAAACATAATTTTGAAAATAGTATTTTGAAGTATATGGGTGGTACAATAGAAAAATCTTCAACTATACAACCATTTCAAAATTCACTCTTAACATCCAATTGATATAGTTTTAAATTTAGATATATTATTGAGGAAATAAATATTATAATATATTTAATTTTTTCCACTAGTGAAAATGTTTCCTCAGTGTTAATACTTTCTTTCTGACTATATCCTTGTGCAACCAATTATTTTTATTTCAAACTATAGTGCCAAAGTCATCAACTTTGTTTCTAAACACCAATTTAGTTACAATGATTAGAGTTTATTTAGGTCTATTTAATATTTCCAAAGATCTATTTATTTCAAATTTATTTAGTTATCATTGAAATTACATTGCCCATAATTCAAAATTAATTGCATTCTTTATGTTATTAGGTTCAAGATATGAAAATAAAACTTGTTGTTCAACATGATTTCTAAGAGAATGTCTATTTTATGTTCCTCTATCATGGTATCTGGTTAAAATTTCTATGTTTGGTATCTATTATTACTACCATTTCTTTGAGAATAATTTTTAGATACCTCATTATCCTCTATAGGTGTAGGTTTATGTTTTTCCTCAAAATAGGAATATTTTTCTACTTGTTTCACAAAACTGTTTAAAGGGTTGGAATTCAGATTATAAATATCTTGTTCATGTTTTTTAAGGTGTATTTGGATTATATAGATCTATTTAACAAAAGTGTTCATGAATATATTTATCCATAATATTATTTCTTTTTTTAAACACCATATATGACTTACTAGTTGTTTAATGTACAAGGAAAATTTATTCATCACTCTTAGAAAAAATATTTTCAATATTATCCTTTGTATTGAGAATAAATACTTTTTAACCAAAAATATAAGGTAATTAACCATTAAATCTATTATATTCAATAATTAATATGGAATTATTCTTAAAATAGGTTTATTTAAAACTATTTTATTAATATGACAAGTCGTATTGACATCTTCCGCCCAAAAATAAATAGGTAAATCAATTTCATTTATCATGGTCTATGAAATTTCTTGATGGGTTATAGTTCTCTTTTCTTCTACAAAAATATTTTTTGGGGTTGTAGGATTATTAATGTTATGATTATAGAAATGTTTTGAGAAAAATGACTCATTGTCTTGATTTTTAAACACAAAAACAGGATCACTTCTTAAGGTCTTATTTCTAGGTCTACTAAAATTTTCTAAATATTTTTCATTCATGGTAAAATAAGAACAAGTATCACTTTTATGATCTAGAAAGAATACCCCATGTATGTCGAGAAATATAATCTACTCAAACATAAAACCACTGCTTTCCATTTAATATATAAACTCTTGATGATCTAAAAAAGTTAATGTGATCCAACTCTAGGGGTTTCGAAGATGGAATTTATTTTTTTGATTTAAATTGGATATATTGATGTTTCCTTTTCTTACATGGGTTACAAACATTATCATTTTTAATTCTAGTTTAGGCATATCCTTCATTAACCCTCTCTTTTTTAGATTTCTAAGAGAATGAATATTGAAATGACCTAGTCTTTTCTTCCAAATCCAAGGTTCTCTGTGGAAGGCACTAAGAAAAATATTTTTTTGAGTAAACAATGAATATATATTAACAACATATACATAATCATTTTACAAAGCAGTAAAAATGAAATTATTTTTATTATAAAAATATACATGTATTATTTTAAAAGTTAACATAGAAAATGTTATCAAATAGTTGTGATATGTTAAAAACATTATTATTTAATCCACGTGAAATAAGGCTTTGTAACTTAAACAATTAACAGTGTTTTTTATTTCCCCAAGTCCAATTATTTTTCCTTGATCTTTTTCACCCAATGGTAAATGTCCAGCATGAAACTTTATTTGATTCTGGATGCTTGAATAAATTGAAATAATATCTATAGTGTAACCACTATCATGATGCCATAAATTATTAGTGATACTTTTCATACCAATTTTCTATAAAAGAAATTTAACCAATAAATTATTTTAGTACCCATATATTTATGGGTCTAATGATGTTTATAATAAGGCATTTTCGAATCCACAATTCCTTTATAGGTTTTCTATAAGCAGAATTCAATATTTTAGGAATAATTTTTTTTTGGTCTGTTAAAAGAAATATTTTTAATATATTTAGTAGAACTAGAGATAGGAATAATTTTTTTTAATAATTATTCTTTTTTAGGATGATATACAATTATAGTAGTGTATTTAGTTATTGTTTTCATTATAAGTTTATGGGTACGATTTTTTCTTCCATTGGTAAATATTTCTAAATCAAAATTTCAACTTCTCATTGGATAATTTTAACAAATTTTTATATTTTAGTAGTTGGGAAATTTTTTCATTTTATAATCCAAGAGAAGTTTTAAAATGAGAAATCAAGGCATGCTTCTTCATTAGACTTATATATTTATCTTTAATTTCATTAATGGAATATTCCAAAAAAATAAAGTATGGAAATTGCTTCTTATTATACCACTTTTCTCCAATGTTTTAATTTTAATAAAAATTATAATTTAAAATTTAGGATTTAGGTAAAATAATAGATACATTAAATGTGTTTTTCATAAAACAAATTTTGAATCTATCATGTTTATCCTCTCTTATTGATTCTAAATAACATGAAATATCTTATAAATAACCCCAAGTGGACTTCATATCTTTCTTATATATATTTTAATTATCCTCATACATTTTTGTAATTTTTAAATTAGGACATCCAACTCTGGTATGACCTTTTCTATTATATTTATAGTAGATTATTTGATTTCTAGTATAATCATTTTTCTAGTATTTTCTCCAATTACATCTATTGTTATAATTTTCACTATATTTTCAATTCGTGAATAATTTTTTTCTTTTGTAAACATTCTTGAATCATTTGGAATAGTGATCTATTTATTCGTCATTATTTAAAAATGACTCTTTATCACATGGATTTTCTACTTTAGTATTTTTTTTTCTTTGAGTATTAATTCTTGAAATATACTAATATCTTATTTGGTTTATCCTATTCTAATATATTTACTTGTATTTTCTCTTCATACATCAAAATCATTATTATCATCTCTTTAATGATAATATGACTTACATCTCATGAATCTCATATTAAAATAGATGTTCCTCCCCATTTGTCTGTTAAACATCACAATAGGCGCATCAATTGATTTTGTTAGAAATTTTTTCCCATAATGAATTCATGTTATTAAACAATATCATTAAACCTAAGATACACATTTGATATAGATTCATGAGAAATAAAATTAAAAATATTAATTTTAATAATATTAGTATTCAAACACATTTCTTTGACATTTGATATTTCTTTTTGAAAAAAGATAAAATATCCAAAATTTCAAATGTAGTGGGACTAAGAGATATTCTATTAAATTAATATTCAGCTAAATAACAGTATATTGAATTCATTTATTTAAAATAATTATCATGTGAATATTTAGTAGCATCACTCTAAATAAATCTTCCAGTTATGGGTTTTTCATATTTATCTTGAGTTACAGTCCAAATATTAAAACCCATAATATTTAAAAAATCATTTTAATCTTTTATTGAGCATAGATTGTTCTAATAAAATAATGAGGCCTATTTTTGGCAGTTCCATCATATGAATTATTATCCATAAATAATTATATTTCGAAATAATAGAAATTTAAGATCTTCAATATAAATCTATATTAAAGTTGAATAGATATTTAAAATTACTCTGATACTAAATGTTGGTTACAGAGAGAAACTCAAGAGGGAAGTTAATTGAGTTTGTAAAAAAATTTAAGTTAAATAAAATAATACAGAATCCCAAAAATTAATTTAAAACACCCAGATAATCCCAAAATCAGTAATATATAAATTTTGTCTTCCAATTTTTTTTTTCATAAATGGTATTATGATTTATTAAAATTATCTTAGTGATACTTTGTAATTTATTTAAAAAAATTTACATAATCAAAAACATTATAAAAATAAAAAATTAATACTAAAAAACAAATAACATTTTTGTTTTCATATTCTAAAACATATACATTTTTAACATTGATGTGGAGAAATAAAACCAAAAAAAAATCACACTATGGATATCAAACATGGGGTTCTATCTCAATCCAAGACAAAAGACCTTCTACTTGGAAAACACATGTTTCCAATACGTTCACTATATCAATAAATATGATTCATAACCTAGATTGGGGTTTACAATCAAAATAACACAAGACTGTGAAAAAAATCCACTTCTATAGTAATATATTGGATTGGAAAACAAAAATAGGTCACACAAATCCTCTTCCATAGTTTTTGTGGGTATGAAAAGTAATAATGGTTATTGAGTGTGTATGGAACGCGCTATTTTAAGCACCAAAGACTGTGTGTATAGTTAAACAAAGAAAAAACAAAATGATCATATGTAAATAATAAATACATAACAAAATGAATAGAGATGATAGAATGTGGATCTACTTGATCTGGATCACTTAGATGTTCATAAGTTATCAAATTTGTCTTTATGATGAGCTTTAATAATATCCTTAGAATAAATAAGAAAAAGTGTGTTGTAGAGTCTGGAAAAATCATTCTATTTTCAATGTTTAGATATTCAAAAGAACTTTCACACCAATTATTTGGGATTATTATTTGATATAACATATGAAAGTTCTTTATCTTCAATATATTACACACTTCTACACCATCGTCATGCATAAGGGATTTATCGAGAATATTTATCTCTTCCATGTCCAATAATCTGTTGAAGAATAATAATTAAAATTTCATTGATCATCATAATGACCACTAAATTAGGAAATTCAGACTCTATCTTCAATACATTAATGAAGTGTTTTAGAAATAAAACTAATCATTAGAGGATATAAATCTGAAAAATAAAATATGGATAGACACGGTATAATATTGGTGGTGTATTATTACCAATGATATATATGACTAATGAATGATTATATATGATGGTCGCAAAGGGGGGTGGTAGATCATCATTATACAAATGGTAGAAGTTACAAGAAGTAGATGAGATCTGGTGGTAGATCATTTTGATGGTAGCTTAATCCAATAGTAGCACGGTACAACGGTAGATCTGTCAAAAGTAGATCAGTTGAACAAGTTGTTGATCCGATCAATGGTAGATTCTAGTAGTTGTATATATTTTAGTTGTGGATCTGATCATTAGTAGATATGTTGAACTAATTTTAGATATCCTCAATGGTATATCCATCATTGGTAAAGTGTGGCGGTAGGTATAGTTCCACGGTAAATCTGGTTAGACTAAATGTAGATTAATATAGCCTGTGGTAGATCTTTTTTAACTAATGGTAGATCTATACATATCCCTGTTTATCAAAAAAATGATGTAATATCATAAAATATTAAACTTATTACAAATATAAAAAATATGATTTTTGATATTTAAAATATAGAGGTTCCAACAATATTGATGTAACACCCGAGACTTTTATGTTATATAAAGCATCAAAGGAATCTTTTTCTACACAACAATTGCTTGGATTGCTTTACACGCAATCGCGACCTTCCTCGATAGCTTGCGTCGTACGCAATACCGAGTTTCACTAAACAACAATATGCTATTAAAACTAGCCGTTATGAATAGTAATAACCACTTTTTGAAATATTATAAATTTTATTTTTTCAAAATGGACTTCATTTTTGGACTCAGAATATCGAAATTAGCCTAGGGTAAAATTTTGGTATTTTTCTGAAAACTTTCAATTTTTGATGAATAGTGAAACCACTAAGTGGTAGGTTAAAAAACTGAATTTTGCATAAAACTTAATTTTACCACTTCTGTGAATAGAATTTCAAAAATCCGACAGACACGGTTGATATCAGTAAGTAAAATGTGGTTCAATGAGATAAAAATAATTTTTTGGTGAATAGTAACTTTTTACTTTTTTTACCGCGGTTAATAGTAAATAGGGTAACTAAGGGTAAATATGATATTAATATTACCCTAACACATGTCTTAATTCTATTGTACAAGTGTAATTCGACCAAAAACAAACTTAGGAATAAAATATTACCATTTAGGCCCACTTGGATTAGATTAGGACATTTATTATTAATTTATTTAAAGAAGGGTTAAAATAGTTAAAATCAAAGTTTAATAAGTAAATAATTTTTAATATTGGAATATACATAAGATAAATTCGACTATAAATATTCATTAGAAAGATAAAAATATTTCCTACATAATGGTATTTTATTTATAATTTTTAGACATTAAATAATTTAATTTATTTATGACACAATTATGATGCAGTAATTATCTTATTTATGAAATATTGACATAATTGATGTTATAAACACCACAATAAATGTAATATGAGACTTTTTATGAATTAAACCAATTTTATAGGTTACTATGATATATTAATGTTGATTTAATCAACTTGGTTCGAACATATAATTCTGTTATGACTTTCCCAAAAATCATATATCAAATAGTGTCAAAATTGACACAAAATAGTTTTAAATCAAATATTATATTATTAATTGTTATTTTATTTCTAAAAATATAAGGTTCGGTAAAATGACTTAGATAAGGATATATATATTAATAATAAACAATTTTGGGTTCGTTTGGCATGTTATAGTAAGTGTATTAACTATATAGTGAAAGAAAACAAAAAGACACGGTAAAAGTTAAATTATTTAACTTAGAGTTAAATCTAATTGATAAGGTTAAAATAATTCCCTAAACTTTTATAAATCCTATTGGTTGATAGAATTTCGACCCATCCCCACCTTAGCTTCGAAATAAGGCCCTTTGGAACCATTATAAACCGATTTTGACTTTAATATAAAATAATATTTTGAGATATTCCTAAGGTGCCCCTCTCCTCCCTTATAAAAGGGCACCTCCTCCCCCTCCTCCTCACACCAAATTGAGCACTCAAGCTCGGCCAACCCCTGACATTTTCTCCTCTCCACTTCCCTAGAATAAATCATAGAGGTCCTTGTCTTCTTCAAAGACCAATCTTAGTTCCCTAAGTGGAGGATTCAAAGAGGCGTTCCAAAGAAGAGGTAATATCCATTACCGATCTTTTCAATTTCATTCTTCTTCAACTTCTTCTTCTTTAGTTGTTTCATGATAAAGTAATAACATCAGTATTACTTACATAATGATATGTTATTATAAATATGAAACAACCCTAATTCACCTTCTATCCATCCCACAGAACAATGAAATCACCGCGCGTGCGTACGTACGGAATACCGTCTCCACGCCGTGGTGTAATCTATTTTTCCACCATCACTTTACAAGGATGGGTATAATGGTGTAATGAGTAAGTATTTGTGATTATTATTAATTAATATTGATACTGAAATAATATATATATACTCTAATACAGTTCCACGATCATAGGAACGATATCATCACTCGTGCGTACGTACGGAATACCGTCTCCACGATGTGATGCGACTCGTTCTACATGATCATCATTACATAGTAATTATATAAATGAATTGAATAAATATGATATATGTTACACTAATACCATTCTGGATATAATGTATCTATAACCTTACAAGAAGAATAAGAATTTATTCGGCAAAACACGCATAAGAACAAAAGGCAATAAAGACCCGAGTAACAAGTAACAATGAAATATTACTAACAAGAAGCTAAGAATATGACCATATATGATATAATATCAATATGTATGATTCTGTAATAAGTCAATAACATTATTTAAACCATTATACAGGAGCTTCGGACACGTACAAAGAAAAATCAGACCTAAGGTAAGGGAAATATCACAATCTCATTTTTATCCGAGATTGTTTATTCGTAAGTATTTACTGGGGTGTATTTTATCATCCACATCCATGTTTCATCAATATGTAATATTATTTACATCCACCTACAATTGTTTAAATCCATTTTTACCCCTCGGTGAGTTTTTAGTAATATGTATGAAAGGAATCTTTTGTCGTTTTTCGTACGAGGTACTTTTTGACTTTTTCGACAAAAGTACGAGAAGAATGTTTTTTTTAACCTATACGGCATGAATGGATTTTTAAAACATTTTTTCCAAGAGGATTCCTTTATAAGTTTTCAAGTTTATTTTTAATCAACTTCGTTTAGTTTATAATTGTATGACATGTCAAGAAAAGAAAAGTGTTTTTGAAGTAGAAAGTATATTTTCCTCAAGAATGGATTTCAAATGTTTTATCAAAATTATTTTCCATCTAAGATAATATAGGGTTCTGTTTTTATCCCTATTATTACATTGAATTGATTATGTTGTGAGGGAATTATTTTTATGAAGTCATTTACCTTATATGATTTATGATGTCGTGATGTTTCAAGAATCCCATTTTTGTTACATGTGTTATGCGATGATGAATGATTTATGATTATGTGGAACACATAAGAAATGATTCATTATAAGATGGGTGGGACCTATATATCCCTCCAATGCATTGGGTAAAGATTTTATATCTCATGAGATAAACATGGCTGGAACGGTAGGTTATACCGGTTCAGTGAAATAGGACTGGAACGAGGGTGACTCGGTTCAGAAAGGGACTTTGTCCACTAAGATAGTCTTGGCAATGAGTCATGACTAACAAGAAATGATTTTCCATGATTATGTGTGCATGACACAAAGTTTCAAGTTTTATGTTATGAATATGGGGATCTCATTTTCACTTCTATGATTTATTCCATGTTAAGATTTTATGATCTCTTTTGCAGGTTATGATTTTCAAAAAGATATGATATGATTTTTATTTCCTTTATTTGCCCTTGCTGAGCATTTGAGCTCACCCTTTTATGTTTTCTTTTCCCCAGGTCAGGAAGATGGATATTAAGTAGAATATGCTAAAAGGGACCCTAGATATGATGAAATAAATGGGAGACACTGTAGAAGATTTATGAACCAGTTGTTTATGTTTCCCAGTTTCTAAAGACACTATACCTATACGGTCCTTTGTGGTTTTGTCGTATGTTGTAATAAGTGTGCTTCAATTTTGAAGTATTAACAATGTATGTAAAGTATGGGTCGTTATAGTTGGTATCAGAGGAAAGGTATAGTCAACCTTTGGAAACTAGGATGTGAAAGCCTTAGTAAGCACCCTAAGGATAAGTCCAAGCATAGAACACAATCATAGTGTTTTAGAAATGTCCATGAATACCCTAGGATAAAACCTTAAGTGTGAAATTTTATCCTTGATTATGTGGTTTTCCTATAATAATTTGTGTTGCTCACACTATTCTTCTTGGTTTTAGTCAATGGCTGGAACCCGAAGGAACCGTGTTAATGCGGAATGCGATGGGCAATGCAATGATTGTCCACCTGAGAAACCCAACAATATGGGAGCTGGAATGCAAAATCTTGTAGCCATGCTCACACAACTTTCTCAAGTTATGAATCATGCAGGACTTCCAAACGAGCAAAGGAAGGAGCAACATTCTGTTGAATCCTTCATGAGGCAGCGTCCACCTTCTTTCAGCGGGTCTACTGATCCATTAGTTGCTGAACAATGGATTAGTACTACTGAAAAGATATTTTCAGTTCTTCAATGTTCTGAGCATGATAAAGTCATCCTAGCAGTGTATCATTTGGAAAGAGATGCTGATCAATGGTGGAATATTATTAAGAATACGAGTCAAAGGGATGAAATTGAGTTTATGGAATGGGACGAGTTCAAGAACTTATTTTTCAATAAGTACTTCCCTCGTATTCTCCGAACAAAGATGGAGGAAGAGTTTCTTGAACTGAAGCAAAGGGATGATGAATCTGTTGGTACCTAGGAAGAAAATTTTACAAGACTTGCAAGGTACGCTTCTGGTATTACTATCCAACCTGAGAGTAAGATCGATCGATTCTTTAGTGGCTTAAAACCAAGTCTTCGAAGGGCGTTAGCCATAAGGGACTTCAATAGCTACGAGGAAATCGTTCGATGTGCTCTCAAAGTCGAGATGGAGATTGGAGTAACCCATCAGTCACATGGGTTTGATAAGAAGAGGAAGATGGAATTCAATGGAAAATCTAAAGAGAACACTGAAAAGAAGATGAGCTTTCCCTTATGCTCAAAGTGTGGAAAGAAACATGGAGGGAGTTGTCTTAAAGGGACAAGTAAATGTTTCAAATGTTGAAAGGAAGGTCATCGGGCATTTGAATGCCGTGATAATGGGAAAAAGATGTCTAATGATGAAAACAAAGGAAGGGATACACAGAATGAACCTACTACACTTCAATGTTTCAAGTGAAAGGAGATGGGAAATTATGCCAATCAATGCCCAAATCCAAGGGTTGATGATGATGGTCGACGTCAACAAAATCTTAAGGCTAAAGAAAAAGGAAAGTCACATGCAATTTCTATCAGCGATGTGGAGTACGATAATGAAGTGGTGAAAGGTACACTTACCGTCCACTCTAAAGTAGCAAATTTTTTATTTGATTCTTGATCCACCCACTCTTTTATTTCTAAAGAATTTTCTAAGGGTATCACCGTATTACCTCAACAATTAGATGTTGAGTTAGCTGTGACAACACCTAATGGCACAACA
Source organism: Viscum album (assembly GCA_963277665.1). NCBI lineage: Eukaryota > Viridiplantae > Streptophyta > Magnoliopsida > Santalales > Viscaceae > Viscum > Viscum album. The sequence goes on along the minus strand of OY728139.1, from coordinate 109,521,873 downwards.
ATCACATCAAAAGTTTATAATTCTTCTCCGATCAAAGTTTGTGGGAAAGTGCTTCCTGCAAATCTTGTGATCCTTCCTTTAGTGGAAATTGATGTGATTCTTGGCATGGATTGGATTTCTCTACATGGAGCTCATATCGATTGCCAAAGAAGGGAAGTCACATTTTATATTCCAGATCAATCTACGATCGTATACCAATGCAAGGATGAACATAACCTTCCACTGGAAATTTCTTCCATCTTATGGGTATTGATTCCACTAAATGAATGTTATTTATCTCAAATGGTTGGTGAGAAACTCAGGATTAAGAATATGCCCATTGTACGGGAGTTTGACGATGTCATTCCGGAGGAATTACCGGGTCTTCCACCAAATCGTGAAGTTGAGTTTTCAATAGAACTCGTACCGGGTGCTTTTCCTATTTCAAAGACACCTTATAGAATGGCCCCAATTGAGTTGCAGGAATTGAAGAAGCAACTCCAAGAGAATCTTGATAAGGGATTCATACGCCCTAGTGCGTCACCTTGGGGAGCACCTGTTCTATTTGTTAAGAAGAAAGATGGATCAATGAGACTCTGCATTGATTATCGAGAACTTAACAAGATCACTATCAAGAACAAATATCCTCTCCCATGCATTGATGACTTATTTGACCAACTACGCGGAGCTCAATACTTTTCCAAGATTGATCTTCGTTCAGGGTATCATCAATTAAGGGTCAAAAGGGAGGATATACCAAAGACGGCTTTCCGTACAAGGTATGGACACTATGAATTTATAGTGATGCCATTTGGTCTTACTAATGCCCCTGCAATCTTCATGGATCTAATGAATAGAGTCTTTAGAGACTATCTTGATCAATTTGTGGTAGTATTTATAGATGATATTCTTGTCTATTCAAAGAGCAAGGAAGAGCATGAAGATCACTTGAGAATTATATTGAAGACCCTGAGAAAGGAGAAGCTTTATGCCAAATTTACCAAGTGTGAATTTTGGCTTCAAAAAGTTGCATTTTTGGGTCACATAATCTCAAAAGATGGGATATTTGTGGATCCAGCAAAAACAGAGGTTATCTAAAGATGGTCGAGACCAACAACAGTAACTGAGATTCGAAGTTTTCTTGGTTTGGCTGGATATTATCGACGTTTTGTAAAGGATTTTTCACGATTATCTAATCCACTCACCAAGTTGACTCGGAAAGGAGTTAAGTTTGTCTAGACAGAGGAATGTGAAGAAAAATTTCAAGGAGTTGAAAATAAGGTTATCCAGTGCACCTGTGCTCACACTGCCTTGTAGTGGAGAAAGGTTTGTGATCTAGAGTGATGCATCCAAGAATGGATTGGGGTGTGTTCTTATGCAAAATGATATGGTGATAGCTTATGCCTCACGACAGTTGAAAATCCATGAGCAAAATTACCCAACACATGATTTGGAGTTGGTTGCGGTAATCTTTGCATTAAAGATTTGGAGGCATTACCTTTATGGTGAAAGGTGTGATATTTATACTGATCATAAAAGTTTAAAGTATATTTTCACACAAAAGGAGCTGAATATGCGTCATTGAAGATGGTTGGAGCTGATTAAGGATTATGACTGCTCAATCCATTACCACCCTGGGAAAGCAAACAAGGTGGAAGATGCATTAAGTCAACAAGACCATGCTAGTTTATCCATGATGAGGATCACAAAAGATCCAATATTTATGACTTTACAAAGGATGGATCTTGGAATTATAATGGAAGGGGAAAAATCTTATCTTTCTCAAATGAATGTTCAACCATCTATACATGCGAAGATTAAAGAGGCACAGAAAGAAGATGTCGAGTTACAAAAGAAGGTGAGAAATGTTCCTGAATTCAACCTTGATTGTGATGGGATAATAAAGTTCAGGAATCGGGTTTGTGTTCCTCCCATCCCCGAATTAAAGAAGGAGCTGCTGGATGAGGCTCATAGTTCTTCATTCTCTATTCATCTTGGAAGCATGAAGAAGTATAGGGACCTGAAAGAGTACTTCTGGTGGGATGGCATGAAAAGAGATGTTGCTGAATATGCCTCTCGATGCTTGGTTTGTCAACAAGTTAAAGCTGAGAGACAGAAGTCTAAGGGGATGTTACAACCATTACCCATACCCGAATGGAAATGGGAAAACATCACTATGGACTTTGTCACAGGACTTACTAAAACATCCAAAGGCAATAATGCTATTTGGGTCATAGTTGATCGTCTTACAATGTCTGCACACTTCATTGCTATTAGAGAGGATTTCTCTCTAGATCAACTTGCCAGGATATATGTAAAGGAAGTGGTAAGATTGCATGGAGTACCACTTTCTATTATATCTGATCGGGATCTGAGATTTACCTCGATGTTTTGGCGAAGTCTTCAGCATACTCTGGATACAGAGTTGAGTTTCAGCACTGCTTATCATCCCCAGACAGACGGTCAGTCTGAGAGAACAATTCAAACCCTAGAAGATATGTTGAGAGCTTGCTCTATGGATTTTAAAGGAGGTTGGGATCAACACCTACCTTTGGTGGAATTTTCTTATAATAATAGCTTTCACTCCAGTATTCAGATGGCTCCTTATGAAGCTCTCTATGGAAAGAAATGCAGAACTCCTACTTGCTGGGATGAAGTTGGGGAAAGAAAGCTATTAGGACCTGATCTCGTTGATGAAATGGCAGAAAAGGTTAGATCTATTTAACAACACATAAGAGCAGCTCAGAGTCGACAGAAAAGTTATGCCGACAACCAAAGAAAAGACCTAGAGTTTGAAGTGGGTGATAAAGTGTTCTTACGAATATCTCCCTGGAAGAGGGTTATGAGATTTGGAAAGAAGGGGAAGTTGAGCCCTAGATATATCGGTCCTTTCGAAATACTGGATCGTGTTGGGAAGGTAGCTTACCGATTGGCGCTTCCACCGAATCTCTCTCAAGTTCACGATGTGTTCCATGTATCTCTCCTGAGAAAGTACATACCTGATCCTTCACATGTACTCAGCTCAGAAGTTGTACCACTGGGGCAAGATCTTTCTTATGAAGAACAGCCGATAGAGATTCTGGATCGTAGCGAAAAAGTCCTACGAAACAAGACCACTCGCTTGGTGAAAGTTTTATGGAGGAACCACCAACTTGAAGAAGCTACATGGGAGCTTGAGGATATGATGAGGGAGAAGTATCCTCATCTGTTCGTTACAAAGTGACGAATTTCGAAGGCGAAAATATTTTTAAGGGGGGTAGAATGTAACACCTGAGACTTTTATGTTATATAAATCATCAAAGGAATCTTTTTCTACACAACACTTGCTTGGCTTGCTTTACACGCAATCGTGACCTTCCTCGATAGCTTGCGTCGTACGCAATACCGAGTTTCACTAAACAAAAATATGCTATTAAAACTAGCCGTTATGAATAGTAATAACCACTTTTTGAAATTTTATAAATTTTATTTTTCAAAATGGACTTCATTTTTGGACTCAGAATATCGAAATTAGCCTAGGGTAAAATTTTGGTATTTTTCTGAAAACTTTCAATTTTTGATGAATAGTGAAACCACTAAGTGGTAGGTTAAAAAACTGAATTTTGCATAAAACGTAATTTTACCACTTCTGTGAATTGAATATCAAAAATCCGACAGACACGGTTGATATCAGTAAGTAAAATGTGGTTCAATGAGATAAAAATAATTTTTTGGTGAATAGTAACTTTTTACTTTTTTACCGCGGTTAATAGTAAATAGGGTAACTAAGGGTAAATATGATATTAATATTATCTTAACACATGTCCTAATTCTATTGGACAAGTGTAATTCGACCAAAAACAAACTTAGGAATAAAATATGACCATTTAGGCCCACATGGATTAGATTAGGACATTTATTATTAATTTATTTAAAGAAGGGTTAAAATAGTTAAAATCAATGTTTAATAAATAAATCATTTTTAATATAGGGTTATACATAAGATAAATTCGACTATAAATATTCATTAGAAAGATAAACAGATTTTCTACATAATGGTATTTTATTTATAATTTTTAAACATTAAATAATTTAATTTATTTATGACACAATTATGATGCAGTAATTATCTTATTTATGAAATATTGACATAATTGATGTTATAAACACCACAATAAATGTAATTTGAGACTTTTTATGAATTCCACCAATTTTCTAGGTTACTATGATATATTAATGTTGATTTAATCAACTTGGTTCGAACATATAATTCTGTTATGACTTTCAAAAAAATCATATATCAAATAGTGTCAAAATTGACACAAAATAGTTTTTAAATCAAATATTATATTATTAATTGTTATTTTATTTCTAAAAATCTAAGGTTCGGCCAAATGACTTAGATAATGATATATATATTAATAATAAACAATTTGGGGTTCGTTTGGCATGTTATAGTAAGTGTATTAACCATATAGTGAAAGAAAACAAAAAGACACGGTAAAAGTTAAATTATTTAACTTAGAGTTAAATCTAATTGATAAGGTTAAAATAATTCCCTAAACTTGTCTAAATCCTATTGGTTGATAGGATTTCGACCCATCCCCACTTTAGCTTCGAAATAAGACCCTTTGGAACCATTATAAACCGATTTTGACTTTAATATAAAATAATATTTTGAGATATTCCTAAGGTGCCCCTCTCCTCCCTTATAAAAGGTCACCTCCTCCCCCTCCTCCTCACACCAAATTGAGCACTCAAGCTCGGCCAACCCCTGCCATCTTTTCCTCTTCACTTCTGTATAATAAATCAGAGAGGTTCTGGTCTTCTTTAAAGACCAATCTTAGTTCCCTAAGTGGAGGATTCAAAGAGGCGTTCCAAAGAAGAGGTAATTTCCATTACCGATCTTTTCAATTTCTTTCTTATTAAACTTCTTCTTCTTTAGTTCTTTCATGATAAAGTAATAACATCAGTATTACTTACATACTGATATGTTAATATAAATATGAAACAACCCTAATTCACCTTCTATCCATCCCACGGAAAAATGAAATCACCGCGCGTGCGTACGTACGGAATACCGTCTCCACGCCGTGGTGTAATCTATTTTTCCACCATCACTTTACAAGGATGGGTATAATGGTGTAATGAGTAAGTATTTATGATTATTATAAAGTAATATTGATACTGAAATAATATATATATACTCCAATATAGTTCCACGATCATAGGAACGATATCATCACTCGTGCGTACGTACGGAATACCGTCTCCATGATGTGATGCGACTCTTTCTACATGATCATCATTACATAGTAATTATATAAATTAATTGAATAAATATGATATATGTTACACTAATACCATTCTGGATATAAGGTATCTATAACCTTACTAGAAGAATAAGAATTTATTCGGCAAAACACGCATAAGAACAAAAGGAAATAAAGACCCGAGTAACAAGTAACAATGAAATATTACTAACAAGAAGCTAAGAATATGACCATATATGATATCATATCAATATGTATGATTCTGTAATAAGTCAATAACATTATTTAAACCATTATACAGGAGCTTCATACACGTACAAAGCAAAATTGGACCTAAGGTAAGGGAAATATCACAATCTCATTTTTATCCGAGATTGTTTATTCGTAAGTATTTACTGGGGTGTATTTTATCATCCACATCCATGTTTCATCAATATGTAATATTATTTCCATCCACATAAAATTGTTTAAATCCATTTTTACCCCTCGGTGAGTTTTTAGTAATATGTATGAAAGGAATCTTTTGTCATTTTTCGTACGAGGTACTTTTTGACTTTTTCGACAAAAGTACGAGAAGAATGTTTTTTTTAACTTATACGGCATGAATGGATTTTTAAAACATTTTTTCCAAGAAGCCTCCTTTATAAGTTTTCAAGTTTATTTTTAATCAACTTCGTTTAGTTTATAATTGTATGACATATCAAGAAAGGAAAAGTGTTTTTGAAGTAGAAAGGATATTTTCCTCAAGAATGGAGTTCAAATGTTTTATCAAAATTATTTTCCATCTAAGATAATATAGGGTTCTGTTTTTATCCCTATTATTACATTGAATTGATTATGTTGTGAGGGAATTATTTTTATGAAGTCATTTACCTTATATGATTTATGATGTCGTGATGTTTCAAGAATCCCATTTTTGTTACATGTGTTACGCGATGATGTATGATTTATGATTATGTGGCACACATAAGAAAGGATTCATTATAAGATGGGTGGGAACTATATATCCCTCCAATGCATTGGGTAAAGATTTTATATCTCATGAGATAGACATGGCTGGAACGGTAGGTTATACCCGTTCAGTGAAACAGGACTAGAACGAGGGTGACTCGGTTCAGAAAGGGAATTTGTCCACTAAGATAGTCTTGGAAATGAGTCATGACTAACAAGAAATGATTTTCCATGATTATGTGTGCATGCCACAAAGTTTCAAGTTTTATGTTATGAATATGGGGATCTCATTTTCACTTCTATGATTTATTCCATGTTAAGATTTTATGATCTCTTTTGCAGGTTATGATTTTCAAAAAGATATGATATGATTTTTATTTCCTTTATTTTCCCTTGCTGAGCATTTGAGCTCACCCTTTTATGTTTTCTTTTCCCCAGGTCAGGAAGATGGATATTAAGTAGAATATGCTAAAAGGGACCCTTGATATGATGAAATAAATGGGAGACACTGTAGAAGATTTATGAACCAGTTGTTTATGTTTCCCAGTTTCTAAAGACACTATACCTATACTGTCCTTTGTGGTTTTGTCGTATGTTGTAATAAGTTTGCTTCAATTTTGAAGTATTAACAATGTATGTAAAGTATGGGTCGTTATAATTGATGAATAATGTTATAGGAGTATTATAACAATAATATTTTTCATATAATATTTATGAAATTTATATGAATTGTACTACAATACTTTTTTCTTTAAGGACATGAGAGAATATGTTGAATGGTATTGATGACCAAAAAAAGTATTCGTTAATAAGTTCAACAACTTCTAAAAGACATGATTTATGGGGGATAACACTTAAAAAGTACAAGATATTTAGATAGTTATCATAAATATGTTTTTATGAAGGTATTGGTATCCTTTAAGTTTAGCATTCCTTTTTTATTGTATGAAATATGGGTTATTACAATATAGAAACATTATCGGAATTATATTAGTAATTTTTTGGAAAAATTGCAACCCACATTTTGGGTGATAGCCCATTACATCTGGAAATTTCCTAGGGATTGAACCCATAAACGAATGGTGAAATGTGTATTGCACCTACCACTAGAGTAAGTGATGTCCTCATTAATATGTAATTATTTTTAATTAAATATTTGGATTGACATATCTTAATGTTGATCATGTGGTGTTATTGTTGAGGTTTATAGATTAATGTATTATATTGGATAATTTTTTCAAACATTATTTGTTTTGGAAAATATTTAGTGATATACGAGAATATTTGTTACTCTTTTGTGAATCTTATGATCCATTAAAAGTTAATTTTAGTGATTTAGACATAAATAAGTTATTTCTAAATATTAATTTTTTTGGAGTAATATATGAAATGTAAATTTATTTATTCACAACCATAGGATAAAATTGTTCTTATCAAAATAGAAAGGTACCAAGTACATATACTTCCTTATATTTGTATAGAGTAAAATAATTCCTCATCTTTTGGAAAGGGATTGTGAAAAAACTATTATCATATTACCAAAATATCTTATGAATCAAATAATATTTTCAGTCATTATATATTTATGGTTTTGATGGGATCTCTATCACTCTCTATAATTTTTTATTCTTTTCTTACATGTACATATCTTCACTTCCCTCAAATGTTCTCATAATTAGAGACCACGTTTTTTTATATTATTGATGACCATTTTACATTCCTTTTAAATTTATCAAGAGAAAACTTTATTAACCCTTTTAGGATGTGGGTTTCCAACAAAGGTCTATTTAAATGTAAAACCCATAATTTCTAATATCAATACTAAATTTTGATGACAATATTTATTTAAGGGGGTTGAATATAACAGTATGAGATTTTAAAAGTGGAAAATAATGTTTGATAGCATATATGACATGAAAGTTCAAGATTAGAATAGAATTTATCAATCCAATAATTTATTATATATTTCTCTTTATGTAAAATCAATTTATTATATATAATGAATAACAAGGAACCCTGAGTCTAAATGAACTTTAATATAGTATACAATTACAACTTAGATTCTAAAACATGGGGTATTAATAATACTACCAAGATTATTAAAATTATATATTTTACATGTATATAAAATAAAAACATTTCTTATTAATTGATTAGAAATAAAATATTAATCATTATAATTAGAGAGAATGTTTTTCTAAAAAAAATTAATTTTTAAAAAGGTAGTTTAGTCACACCTTTCACACATAATTTATTTATTTTTACCAATTTTGAAAAATTTCTTTGAAAGAATAATTTTTTTAATGCTACATGTAATAAGTATATTTGGGTGATTTGTTTTAATTTTATTTAATGAATATTGTTTTTGATGAATAGTGAAGATGCATATTTTTTGTTGAAACATGCATTTTCATTAAAATTAATTACAATTTTAAATTATATTTGAAATAATTTTCATGTAAAATTAGTTTAATTATATTAAATTTTAACAAATTTAGTTCATTGGAATCAATTTCATATTTAATTATTATCAAAAAAACATTTAAAACATTTGAATTTTTTTCTTTGAAAAAACTATTTTTTCGACGCATCTACAATTTTAATTTTAAACTGAATTATTCTAATAATATGAATTTAATTTGAAAAACTGGATTAAATATTTTTAATAAAAATAACTAATATTATGTATTCATTTTAACTTAATTTTTCACCATAATTAATAGTCAAAATTGTCAAAATAAATTTTAGCATTTATGGTGAAAACGGGATTACGAGCGGTTAAAAATGATAAGGGTTAAAAATGAACTAAAAAATTTCCAAGTACAATTAATTGTACATATTTATATATAATAATCTATTAGTTTTTTTAATTACCCATTTTTGGAGGTTTTTTTAATGAGAAAAACATTGGTGTCACATTATCTTTTAAAAAATTCCTTGTGTGTCTTCTCCCCAACATATAAGAGACCACCCACTATCCTCTTTTTCCACACTTTAAAAACAATTTGATTCATTGAATAACTATAAAAATCTCTCCGTTATTCCCCTCAATAAATTCTATAGTCATTATTTTTATTAATATTCCTCCCTACAAAGGCTATATGTGTAAACATAAAAAGGATCTTTAAAGAAGATATTAAATTATTAAATGTGTGTGTTTATTTTATTTCTTATTACACCACAATAAAATCATATTTAAATATTAAAAAATAATAAAACTATTATCCCCTATATATTAATAAACTACTATTCTAATTAAATAACCCATATCCATCTCCACTTCTATCAAATGGGAAATGAAATCATCGATCTTGTGCATAACAGACTACCGCCTCTTGAACCGACGTAATTCATTTTCCATCACCACCTTTAAAGGCTGGATATAATGATGTGTTTAAAAGATTTAATTTAAATTTATGAAAATATTATATTTTTTAATTATTATATCACATATACCTTCCTACTTTCCATTCTTTGGGGATATGATACAGACTCTTGTTTGTCCAATAGCCTCCGACCTTGCGAAGTGATGCGATTTGCCATTCACATATGATTTACATGGAATTAAATAAAGATAAAGTTAATGAATATATGTTATATTTATAAAATAACCAAATTTTTTGAAATTTAATATTATATATAAATTCTTACCTTCAAATCCTTTTGAAAAAAAATTACGATGCTCGTGCATACGTGTGGACTACTGCATCTACGTAGCGATGTGGAATGTTTTTAATTTTAATTTTACATGGATAATATTAAGGATGTAATTTATTAATAATTATAATATATATGAAATAATAGTTATTATATAATTATTATTTTAAATTTATTTTCCATTCATTCCATTTGTCAGGAAAAATTGAAACAACATTCATGTGTATGTACAACCTACCTTCTTCATGAATAGTGTCATCCATTTTCTATCTCTAAATTTTATAGATTGCTATAAATAAATATATAATAAATATATATGATGTATAATTAATGGATAGAATTATGTATATGATTTAACCATGATAAATATAAATGGAATTAAATTATCGAACCAAAACATACATGGAAAATTAAGCAAGTATAACTAGAATTGGTGATTTAAACAAAAAAATGTTAACAAACGGGTCAAAAAATACTACAAGTAAATCATATATGGTATAAAATTTATTATTTTGTTATTTAATAACTTTAAAACAATATTATATTTATTATATAGGGGTTTCACACACATATAATGGATGTCAAACCTAATGTACAGGTTTCACACCTAACTTTTACTTTAATGAGAAGTATTCCATATTAACCAATTAGTTATTTTGTGTCATGGATATACTAATCCATTGTTATGTTATATCCTGAATAAATTTAAATTAATGGTATTTAAAGATTCATTTAATGTTATTTCATTCACGGGGCTTATGATCAAAATGTTACCAAACTGGTAATGGCTTATTTTATAATCTTACTGTTTATTGGGATTGTTGTGATTAAATTTCCTATGATAAAATATTATGATATACATCACTCAATAAACTCAAGTATTTTCTCGCCCTGTAGTTACTCATGATGTTTATAAGTAATAGTACCATTTCCCTATATTTCATACTTAAAATTACTATGAAATTGTTTTTAAGGAAATCGAATTTTATTTCTCTCTTTGGTCAAAAATCATTTTTTTTCCAAAACCATCATTTTTAAAAAAATTTCTAAATATTTTTAACATTATTCAAATGATATATTAAATAAATTTTTTTCCATATATTAAATTTTATTAATGATTTTGAAAGTAATCTTCATGTCTTTTTCTAATCAATTACAATTTTTTATTTTACAGAAAAAATAAAAGGGATCTTCATTTTAACATGTAAAAAATGAAAACAATTTCCTCCATCATGACCATTCAATGCTTTAAATATTATTTTGTATGTTTAAAATGTTATTTTCAATGAAAATTATTTTAATATAGTTTATTTAACTTTTAGTTTTTAAAGTTTATTTTCAAAATGAAAAGGATATTTTCCTCGTGATTTTTTTTAATTTAATTTTTATTATATTTCTATTCATCAATGAAATCAACACATTATTATACTTATGATACACAAGGGATATTGGGATTTGACACCATAATAATTAATTATCTAAAAAAATTATTACTACTTTGGCTAGGTATGTACAATGTTATTAGCATTGATAATATTATTCTTGATTGGTTATAGTTATGTTTATTGATTGGGGTATGTATTAACATTTGTATGTTAGTTTTTAAATATGAATGTTTATATTGATTATGATTCACCAATTTTATATGAGTAATTAATTAAAATTATTAACTACTTCGTGGGGTCTGGAATTACATAGTCACGTGCTGCATCATTAGGTCTCATGAGAAAAATCAGTTGGCCAAATTAAATGAGTTTTACCCATAGTTTAAAATTATCCGGTGAAAGGTCATTACAGTATGTTTATGATGTAGATCATTATGAATTCCCTCATTATGATATTAGTTATTGATATTCCATGTGAGTATTCAATTAGTTATAATATCCATGGTTATGTTTCAAGATCATGTGAATATTTATATGATATTATTTGATCATTATTTATTCCTACAATAATATTCTCAAGTAATTAATTGAACAGAATTAGTTTCAGTCATTTACCTTGACAACTTTCTTATGCATATTTATTCATGATAAATTATGTTTTATTATTACACATACTATTTATCTAATCTCACCCCTTTCTTATTTTCTATTTCCCCTAGGATATCATTATGTGTTTTGTAATTGATATATTGGAATATGCTAAGGGGAAATATGGAGTTCTCATCTAAACAATTTTTGTATTTTATTTTTTCAATTGTAATATAAATTTAAATTATGTATCTATTTTTACAAGACTATTAAACTATAGTACCCTTTGGGATGTGATTTGTTATATCTCATACCAAAGTAATTGTTAAATAAAAATTCCTCTTTTAACTTTCATGCCCTTTTTTGGAAATAATGGGTCTCTTTATACATATTTCTCAAGTAAAGGATTTACTTAAAATATGGTTTTTATTTTACCGTACTCACTATTTCATCATACTCACTATTTTATAGTTTTCAATGTTTTATCATACCCACACTGTCCATCATATGTATACTGATTATCGTACTCACTATTTCATCGTACCCACTCAATTTAATGAACTAACACCGACCATCGTACGCATAATGTCAATATTACACACTATACATCATGTTAGTATTTTTCATTATATATGTATTGAAAATTATACTCATACCTATCATCATACTATTAATATAAATAATACTCATCAATAATATTAATCATACACATTTTATACATTTATCATACGCATGATATCCTTATTTTATCAAAACCCATGACTTACAACAGTCATACTCTTGTTATTATTTTTCATATATCATTTGTTTTAATCAAAAATATGTTGTAGAGTTAGTTATAAACTTATAAAAATAATTTCGTGTTTTCTATTTTAATATGACCGTTATAATGGTAAGTGTCCAAGTCCATCTGAATATTTTGGAGAAATATAACCATTGGAGAAAATGTGACTACCGGAACCTAATACCTATAAATAGGAGGTCATTTGAAAAGTAGAGAACAACATTTCATGCATCCAAGTTCTAGAGAGATACCGTATAAAATCTATCCTACTTCATGACAAATCCTTTAAATTAAAAAATAAAAATGACTAGTTCTTAGTTTTTTTATTTCAATAAATGATTTTTTTTTTAATTTTTTCATCGATCAAGTGATAATGATAAAGGGCTGTAGGGGACAGGCATATAGTATGACCGATCTTAATATCGATGAATTTCTAGTGTTTTAAAGAAAAAGGTTATGATTACCTATATTATTGAGATCTTTCAATGATAACAAGATGAACATACCAATCATCGTATCGAGGGCTTATCAGTGTTTGTAATATAAACATTTTATCCTAGGTAAATGGATACCCTACTATTTGGGATAAAATAATTTTAATACCATTTACTTTTTAAATGATTTTTGTAATAGAAATAGAACCCTTTAATTTCTTCTTCCTATTGTTATTCATTATACTGTAATTGTTTTTGTAAAAATCTACTATTTTCAGTATTGATTCTATTTGATGTATGGTAGAATCATTCACCCTTGGTATACTATAATATTTGTATTCAAACAGAATATAATTGTTTCCTAACCTGTGGTATCATGACATCAGACTAAGATCCAGTCTGATCATTTATTTTCATTTATAAGAGGTATTTTGAATTGTTTTAGTTTATATCACATTAAACTGAGAACATTCCATATAAGTTTTAATAGAAATTTTTTAACATAAAATTCTCCCCCACCTTCATGTATTTGTGAGATCTCAAATCAATTTTAATACAAAAATTTGTATTAGAGTAGGTTTTCCACTGAAATCTATAATTTTTTTATTTTATATATTTCCAAAAACACTAACCTGTATTTATGGAATGAGGATTTTGTTTCTTTATGATGGAAGGCATAATGAATGTCAGCTCAATTGAAAAAATCAATCCTACAAGACCAAAAATATTTGATGGCAATGAATTAAAATATTAGAGAGATCAGATGAGTACATTATCATAAATATTGTTGTAGATAATTTTGTTATGCTCACTGGTGACTATAAGATCCACAAAAAAGAAATCATAACTTTTACAGCTCAAGAAAAACATGAATATTAGTTAAACTATATGGTAAGAAATAATATATTTTTTCCATGACAATGAATATTATAGTAAAATCTCTTCATTTGAAGAAACTCATAACATATGGATGAAATTAGAGATTACACACTTTGGTACTTTGAAAGTTGTTTAAACAAGAAGAGCACTGCTATGGGATGACTATCAAGCATTTTAATTTTTTTATGGTGAAGTTTTAGTTAAGGATATACAAATATTTATGATGATTGTTCATAGTATTCATGATATGGGAGAGAAAAATTTAGAAGATTATGTTTTAGTCGAGAAGATCATAGTCATTGTGCCAAATGAATTGGAATCCAAGAGGATGACAATTCATTAGTCTAGAAAAATTACTATTTGTTACTCTTGAGGATATCTTCGAAATATTATTTCAATATAAAGGAAGACTTATGAGATATTTATATAAAGTAAAAAAAGAATAGTGGTGGTGTATAATTCACTACTACATCAAATCCTTCCAAATCTAAATCACCTATGAAAAATAATTCAGGAAAGATAATGTTTGAATTATAATAAGATTCTAGTGATACTGAGTAGTCAGAGAATGATCTTGTAATCTAAGCTAGATGAAAAAACCAAATTTTTGGATGAATTATTCTCAATATAGATATAAAATTAATTATAAAGGTATCAAGGATATGAATGATTATGAAGTTACATTCTATGAATATAAAAGAGTAGGACACATTCAACCTGATTTTCCTATGTTAAAAAGAACAGAAATGATGGAAATAAATTAGGAGAAGAACAAAATAGATACTAGAAGTATATGGTAATGAAATTATTGGAAGTAAATTAATCATGGAGTTCTATTAGAGGTAATTCTCATGAATATTATTCTGATAATGATATTTCAAATCACAAATATATTGGTCTTCTAGCCAAAACACCTTATCATTGCTAAGTGGCGAAGGTACACTATTTTGAATAACTTACTAATATGTCTTTAAGTTAGAATTATCCTAATAAATATTATTCTTCTGATGAAGATACATCCTTATTAAATAATTATAATTCATTACCATCTAATGAGTAAGTATCCAGATTTTCTAAAATTTTATAAAATGAAAATTTTAATGTTTCTTGGAAAATCAAAAAAGAAAATACTGGGATTTATAATTTAATATTAGAAACATCATATCTTTCTAAATATCTTGATTATAAAACTCATAAGATTGAATTTTTATCTAAAAACCTCAAGAATGTGAATTCTAAAAAGAACAAACTTTCTAAATATTTTGATAATATAATTTCTAAGAAAACTATTTTAGAAGAAAAAAATCAATTCTAAAACTAATATAAATGTGGATAATAATTTCGACATCAAACTAAAATCTGAGACCATTTCTTTTAATAAAATTTTATCTAAGTTTAAATATAGAAAATAAAATTTTGATAAAATCTATTCTCAAATATGACCTCATAGTAATAATCAAGGAATATGATACACTCATTCAAAACCAGTTTTTAAAAATAATTATTTTTCCCTAAAAAGTACCCATTCAGCACTAAGTGTTAATGTATTGGTCATTGAAATAAAAATTATTCTCTAAATAAAACCCAATATTTTTGTTTCTATAGATAAAACTTTTCAAAACAATTATGGATTCCAATTTTTTTTATTTCTCCAGTTTTTGTATCCAAACAAGTTTGGATTCAAAAAGTCTAATTGTTTTTGTTTCAGGAAAACAAAAAAAGAAACAAAAAAATACTTGGTTCATGGATAATGGTTGTTCTAGGTATATAACTAGTAAAAAATACTTATTTAAAAATATTATCAATACTAAAGGTGAAAAGGTTTCCTTTAAAGACAATTCTCAAGTAAATATTATTGGTATAAGAAATATTGTTTTCCTTGGTAAAATATTTATTTCAAATGTTTTATTTATTGATTGTCTTAATCAAAACCTCATTATCATAAACCAATTATGTGATGATGGTTACCTTGTGAAATTAGGAATGATAAATGTGTTGTTGATAATTCCAAGGATGAATTTATTCTATCATCCTAAAGGCTTGAAATTTTTTACATCGTGAACTTAAAATAATTTAGGAGCCAAGACATACCTTGTCTAAGTGAAATGGAGAGAAATATTGGTTATGGAATAGAAGACTACTACAATGTAATTTTAGAAACTTAAACAAACTATCTAAGAACAGAATTGTTAAAGATATAACTGAGAGTATATTTGATTCTTCCAAAGTTTGTGACCTTTTTAGTTTATAAAACAACATAATTAAAGCTTCAAATCAATTATTGAGGTCACAACTACCGATGAATTATAGTTAGTGCACATGGATCTTTTTGGTCCAACACAAACTGGAAGTGTTGGAGGCAAGTATTATGTATTTTATTTAATTGATGACTATACAAGATTTACATGGGTTTATTTTTTCACTAAAAAATAATATTTTTTTCCTTAAATATTTTATTTATAATGTAAAAATGAAAAAAACTACCATCGATAACGATCCATAGTGATCGTCGTGTAGAATATTTAAATTCTGATTTTGAGACTTTTTATAGTATGAATGGTATTACTCAAAAATTATTTTCACCAATAACACCTCAGAAAAATGGTGTTGTTGAACAAAGAAATAGAATTCTTGAAGAGAAAACAAGAACCCTGTTGAGTGAATAATCAATAGTAATTTTTTTTGGCAGAATATATAATTAGTGATTGATATACTATAAATCGAGTTTTAATTTGACCTTTTCTTAATAAAACTCTTTAGAAGTTGTGGAAAGGCCGAAAAACAAATTTTTCATACTTCTAGGTGTTTGGTTCCAAAGTATGTATTCTAAATACTAATGATAACTTGCATAAGTTTTCACCTAATTCCGATGAAGGAATATTTTTAGGTTATTCGCCCACATCTAAGGCCAATAGAGTTATTAATAAAACCTTTTAAATTGTTCAATAAATAATTCATTTTATGTTTGATGAAACAAATCCATTTTTTTCAAACTACCTCAAACTATTGTTCGTGAAGTGTTTTTTAAAACTGATTATGAACCATTTATAGAAGATCCTTCAAACATTGTAAATAATCAATAAATTGATTTAGAGACATTTACACCTGAATATTTTCTAACTTATTTTAATGAGAAGGTTTTATAAAACCTAAATAAATTGTTACTTGGAATATTCCCTGTGATAACATCATCACTGATGTAAATCAACCAGGATGGACTAGTAAATCCTTAAGAAATGAAATAGAACATATTGATTTTATATCATAATTTGAACCTAAACTCCAAGTGATAATTTGGTTTATGAGGATTGGATAAAGGCAATTAAAGATAAACTGAATGAATTAAAAAGAAAAAAACTCTGGTCCTTAGTTGAAATACCTAAGGATACCTCTATTATTAGAGTAAATCGGTTTTTAGAATTTTTTTTGATAAAAATGGTATCATTGTAAAAAATAAAGATATAATTGTTGCTAATGGCTATAATCAATAAGAATTCATAGACTATGAAGAAAACTATGATCCAACAACATCACTCAAATCTATTAAAATTCTATTAGTCTTTTTAGCATTCTATAATTTAAAACCCTTTCAATTGGATTTCAAGTGTTCTTTTATTAATGGATAAGTATAGGAGGAATTATATGTAAACCAACCCATGGTTTTGAAGATACAAAACATCCTGAATATATTAAAAACATAACAAGTCCCTTTATAGACTAAAACAAGCCCCTAGATCTTAGTATGATAGGTTAAAAAAAATTTGTTACAAAACATTTACATTACGGGAATAGGTGACCCAAATATTTTTATAAACAATGAAATCAAAAATATTATGATTATTTAAATTTATGTTGATGAAATCATCTTCGATCATCTCAAAAGACTTTAACAGATTCATTTGCGAATCTAATGAAGTTTGAGTTCGAAATGATTATGATGGGTGAATTAAGACTCTTTATTGGTTTTAAAATTTCTCAAAAACAATATGGTACATATATATATCAACATAAATATTTCAATCACTTAATAAAAAAGTATGGATATAAAAATATTAAAAGTATTAGTACCCCCATTGGAACCACAAACACCATTGATATTGATGAAGTTGGGAAACCAGTTGATCAAAAAAAAATTAGAGGTATGTTTGAAAGTTTATTCTACTTAACAACTAGTCATCCAAACTTATTATTTTCTGTATTCTTATGTGTGGAATATCAATAAAATCCAAAACAATCCCATTTAGAAGTTTTGAAAATAATTATCTACTATTTAATAGTAACTTTGGATTTATTCATTTTTTATTCTTTTGGAAATGATTTTGAATTGAAATTTTTTCAGATGCTAACTTTGGTGGCTGTAGAATGGATAGAAAGATTAATTCTATAACATTTCATTTCTTAAGAGACTCTTTAGTTTCTTGGATATGAAAAAAGCAACACTTTGTTGAACTTTTCACTCCTGAATCTAAATATGTGGAAGTTGGAAGTTGTTGTGCTCAAGTGTTGTGGATGCGACACACACTCACAGAATATGGATTGAGTTTTACTAAAACAAAAATATTGTGTGATCACACAAGTTAAATTTATTTAATTAAAAACTCTATACATCACACTTATGTGAAACATATAGATATTAGTCATATCTTTCTTTTGAATCACACAAAAAAAGAGATATCATTTTACAATTCATCAGAACACAAGAACAGTGTGTTGATATTTTTACAAAAACATTAACTTTTGATAGATTTGAATATATTTAACAGAATCTAGAAATAATTTCAATAATATAATCATTCACATATAATTCCTATTTTTTTTTCTAATCTCCTAACATAAAAACACTCTTCTTTATAGGGGAGAACATTAGTTTTTGTACTATTTTATCAATTCTTTTTTGTATTTATCATCCTTTTTGTTTCATATTTGATATTAGATATTTTATTTTATTTTCTTTCTTATGCTAATTATTAAATTTATTTTTTCAATTTATGTATTTTTTTAATTTATATTTTTTTAATATCAATCAGCTTCAGTTTTATTTAATTTTTTTTATATGCCTATTGAATTGACACTCTACCCATTAGTTTGACATTATGTATATTGGTTTGATACCCTATCCATTAGGATGAAAAAATATACTAAATAATTTGTTTCTAATCAGTCTAAAAAGACTCATTTTATTAGCTTAACAACGTAGACTAATGACTTTTTTTATAATCGATCTGAAAAAACTTAGTCTATCAGCTTGAAAAACTAGACTAATGATGTTGTTTCTAATCAGTTTGACAAGATCTTTTCAATCGTCTTGACAACCTATACTAATGAACTTTTTCTTATCGGTCTGAAAAAACTTAGTCTATCGGCTTGAGAACTATGATTTTCCACATTTTTTCCATCATCTTGACAACCGAGCATATTCACATTGTTTTCCATCGTCTTGACAACCTATGGTATCCATTTTTTATTTCATCTTCTTGGAAAACTATGCTATCCACATTGATTTTCATCAGCATAACAACCAATATTATTCACTTTCTTTGTCATCACATTCCTTATTTTGAATATTTATTTTTTGTATTGTATTCTGTTTGTTACTTTCATAATAGTTGGAAACCATGAACTCACTTGAAATCTTCGACATGTACATTCTATTTTTCTATTGTATCACTTTTCTTTTATGTTGTTGTTTATTATTTTTTTACTTTTTAAATATCATAAAAATCATTTATTCTATACCATTAGATCTTTCATCTTCAAATCTCAACTGTAGAACACCAACAGTCTCTCAATTTTTCCAATAAATAAGGGACCCCCCCCCCCTCCTCAGATACACACTAGTTTTTTTATAATTTCATGGTGAAGATCTAATCCATATCTTAATCCTAAGTCATATTTTTTCTTCCATAAATCATCTTTATGTCTCATTATTTTTCTAATAATACTATAGATATGTCTTCAAAGACATTATCAGATATGAATTTCTTCAGAGAATGGTTAGTAACTCTATATTTATTTGATAGTTTTCATTCTTCGATTAATAGGATCATTTTGTTCTAATGATGGGAAAAACTATGCGACAATAAACCAATCTCTCAAGATCTTAATCTTGTTGAAGATGTTAAAAAATTATATAGTACAATGAAATTTGATAAGGTTTTATTGATTGATTTTTCTATGTATGATAGAAATATTTCTTTGTCAGTAAAACGATCATAACACATACTCATTGTCTCTAATGATGGTGACTCATTTTGTCCATCTCATAAGCTACATGTGTAAGTCGATATGTTTAATAAGAAAAAGAGATGGAAATTCACTTTTTATCATCAATGAGGAGAAAATAAAGTTAAAACATATCTCTATAGACAATTAGTTTATTGCCATATGGATGTAAGGGATTATTATTCCAAGGAACGGGGATAGTAAAACTCTTAAGATTTATGATATTTTTATGTGAGATTATCTTGTGAATATGAGAATGGAAAATCTCATGGGTTACATTTTAGAAACAATTAAGAATGTGATTTCAGGAGTGATTAAGTCTCATTTAATCATATATCAAACCATCCTTACAATTTTTATTCTTGAATTTTTGATGTATTTTCATCATCCAGTGAAAGGATAATTAAAAGTGTTAAGGGGATCAAATATTATTAAGGATACAATCAGAGAATTGAAAATTCATTTTGATGCTGAATCAAAATTGTGTGTCATAGATGTGCAAGAATCAGTACCAAATCAATTGGCACCACATTTAAAGGAATCATCTCACACAGTTATAACTTCTTAGAAGTCAGATCCTCACACTATTGTAATGTATAAAAAGAAAGGAAAATATAGTAAAGAGGTTGTATCCATGTGGGTAAAGGATAAAGAACATATAAAATAAAGAGACTTATTGTTTGGTCTTTACAAAGCTGAAGCACTAGCTAAACAAATTAGGGTAGAAGATACTGTAGAGGCTGAGAATAAAAAAAATCTTTTGAAAAGAAAATCAGATGATTTTGATTTTTCGAAGATACTAAATGGTTTGAAGTTAGCAAGTGCTCAACTGAAAAAGTAAATTGAACTAGACCTAGTCACACAGAATGTTCCAGAAAAAGGGAAAGAAAAGGTGAAAGAAGTAATTCAATCGAGTCCACAATAGGATAGTGAAGAAGAAGAGGAATATGAATTTATTATAGCATATATTTAGAGTTTAAAGATAATTGGAGAATAACTTTACCTTCTAAAATATAGTGAAGGAGTTCAACAATCGAATGATCATTATGATCTAGTACCTATACAATCTCTTGGAACTCAATCATTAGAAGATCCTTCTCCGATCAAGAAAATGTCTCCAAGATCCCATATTGAGAGAGACACATTCATTATTGATAAAGTTAAAGATTACATAGTTGAAAAATAAATAGAGAAAGAAAAGAGAAACAACCTACATAAGACTCAAGCAGATCTCATGAAATTCAATTGTGCACTGATGATACTGATTCAGAGAACATAATTTCCCTCAAGAAAATTGATTACATTGTCCATGTTTTAAGATTTACTTATCATATTATTCCTATGATTTTGATAATAAAAGGTAATATTAATTTCCCCGCATAGAATCAATGTATTAAATTTGTTTCAGTAAGAGAGCTTAGAAATAAAGTAATGTCAGTGGAGAATGATATAAATGTTTTGAAGGATTTCTCTATTTCTCATAAGAAGGATTGTAATAGGATGAAAAAATGGTCTCCAAAAATACAAATCTTATTAAATGAACATCAATATTCTATTTAAGACTCAATTAGGATTACAAATGACCTTTCCATAACTTTTAATAATCTTGATTAGGAAATAATTGAGAGGTTGAGTCAGATTCTAGAAAACCATGGTGCTGATGTTTATTCAGTGAAAGAGTTGAAAGAATCGTTGAATTATTTTCAGTCAAAGTTTTCAAAGGTTTCATATTTCAAATAATGTATTGTCATATTAAATAAAAATCAACTTGTTGGCCGAAGAAAATAAGAATATGGAGGACACAATTTTTACAATCAAATAAGTGATCAGGATCCAAGTAGACACCATCAAAATCATGATCATCTATTTTTATACCAACAAGAGCTTCCTAATTCTCCAGGTGTTTCTATCCCAGAAGATAAGAAAGATATAAAGAAGATGAAATCTATTCTCCAAGATTTTGTTAATAAATAAAAAGGAAGAGAAAATAAATGATTTTTTTATATTTTTCTTTCTTGATTACCTTTTGAAAAACATTGATCATTTTACAATTCAATGATATTTATGTTCTCATTTTCATTTTTTATTTTTTTTTCTGTACAACCTTTTCGAGAAATACAATATTACCCAATTAGTTTTGTAAATCAAAAAGGGGATAATGTTTTATTAAAAGGGGAGAATTTTTTACAATGGGGGAGAATTCTCAAAGGGGAGAGTCCTTAATGTTTTAATCAAATGTAAAACATTAATGAAATGAACAAACTAAAACAAGGAAAATAAATATGAATACAATCCTAATAAAATTATATACCAAAGGAGGAGTTAGTTGTATTCATTTCATTATTAAGAAGAGTTTTTATAAATCAAGGAGAGTTAAGTATTTCTTTCTAGTTTTACTTTGTGTTATGTGCTTTCCAGAAAGGGGGATATTTTTATGTCAACAGTCATCTTTTAACTTTTATGTCCTTTGTTTTGGAAATAACAAATCTTTTTATACTCAATTCTCAAGTAATGGATTTACTCTGAATATGGCTTTAATTTTATCATACTCACTATTTCATCGTAATCACTATTTTATAATACTCACTATTTTATCATACCCACAATGTCCATCATATGTATACTGATTATCATACTCACTATTTCGTTTTACCCACTTTGATTATCATACTGACGCTGACCATTGA
This sequence comes from Viscum album, assembly GCA_963277665.1. Taxonomy (NCBI): domain Eukaryota; kingdom Viridiplantae; phylum Streptophyta; class Magnoliopsida; order Santalales; family Viscaceae; genus Viscum; species Viscum album. Next base: position 109,499,055 of record OY728139.1, on the reverse strand, counting down.
ACTCAAAACATTCATCCTACTCACTTTGCATTGTATTAGTATTTTTCATTATTTACGTACTGAAAATCGTACTCATACCTATCATCATACAAACAATATTAATCATACTCATCAACAATATTAATAGTGCTCATTTTATACTTTTATCATATTCATGATTTCATTATTTTATCAAAACCCATTTCTTTCAACAATCGTACTATTGTTATAATTTTTCATATATCTTTTGTTTTAATCAAAATTTTGTTCTAGAGTTGGTTGTAAACTAATCAATACAATGTCATGTTTTCAGTTTCAATATTGCTGTTATAATTCTAGGTGTCTATCTACCTCTAAAGATTCCACAGAAATATGACCGCTAGATAAAATTAGACCATTGGAACGTAAGTCCTTAAAATAGGAGGTCATATTAACTAGGGAGAACAATGTTTTCTTCTTCCAAGTTTTAGAGAGAGACTATGTGACATCTCTCCAGCTTCGTGTGAATGACTTGAAATTACAAGACGTGAACAAATAATTCTTAGTTTTTTTTAGTTCAACAAGTGATTTGTTTATCTTTATTTTTTTGACCAAGTGATGACGATCAAGGGATGTTGGGGATAGGAAGATGGTACGACCGATCTTTGTATCGAGGGCTTTCAAGTGTTTTAAAGGAAGAGGTGTCGATTACATGTAAAATAGGGAGATTTCGGGGATAACAAGTTGGATGTTCTGATCATCGCATCAAGGGATTACCGATGTTGGTAAGACAAACCTATTATCATATGGGAAAGTATACCTTACTCTTTGGGATAAAAGAATTATAATACCATTTACTTTTCTGCTACTTTTTTTAATAGAAAGTGAACCCTTTTATTTCTTAGGTCTATTTGTATTCATTATATTGTAATTTTTTGAGTTAGAATATATTTTTTTAGTATTTATTCTATACATTATATGGTAGAATCATTCATAGTTTATATAATCTAATATTTGTATTCAAATCGAATATAATTGTTTTATAAACTGTGGTATTATAACAACGAACAAAGAGCCAGTCTGATTATTTTTTTATAAGATTCATTATGAATAATTTTATTTTATATCATATTAAACTAATAACCTCCACCCCCATGTATTTGTTCCATCTCATATCCATTTTGATCGAACAGTAATAACATAACCATTTTCTTTAGGCTATAAGGGTCATATTTTTTACAAATACACATGCGATGGAATAAGTTAACCGTGATAAAAAAACTCAAGATTATTATTAATAGTTATAATGTTTTCTTCATGGATGATCATGGTATATAATAAAATTAATATAAATTTTATAATGAAATTAAGGAATATTCAGATGAATATTTTTATTACTAAGAGATTGTGTCAATCGAAAAAACAGGTGTGATAAATTCCCAAAGGATACTGAAATTTATTATGTTGTAGAAATATTATAAAAATATGGATCTAAGTTATATAGACACTAAAATTGTTTTTAATATAACATGAAAACATTTTAATATTTATTTCTATTTAAATTAGTTTGATTTCATTGATAGCTTTCTTAAAATGTAGTAAAAAGTGTAAACATATTGTTGTATACTATTGAAGTATTATTAATAAATATAATAATTTTCACCTAATTATTGGATAGATGGGTATGAATAAAATATATTAAATTATAAAAAATAATTTTTTTTTCATATCTATAAAATGAATTAATCTCATAAAAATTGAATAAAAATGTAAAAAAATCATTTGAATGTAAAAAAAGATATTTTTCAGAAAAGCTTTTTTATACACACAATGTGTGTTTCTAATAATAAATTTATTACATAACTATTTAAAAAAATTATTATATAAATGACTAGATTATATATTAAACAATACACTGTAACATTAATTTGATGGTTATTACTAGGAATGTAAGGAGAATAAGTCATGTTTTATTAATAAAAACGCATTTTTCTAGTACTATATTTCCTCGTGTTTTGTGTAATAATTTTATATTGGTTTTTTTTAATTTCAAGAATTGAAATTAATAAAATAAATTCCATATTTTAAATAAAAAATTCAAAATTATTTAATGATTCCACCGTCATTTTTTCATTATTAATGGTAACTATGGTAATATCTTTCACCATGATTACGATTAAAAAAGTGTTAACAAGAGGGTTAAAGAAACCAATAAGGCTTAAAATATACATTAATTTTGTATATATTTTATTTTATGAAACTATATTAATCTTAACTGTTCTAATAATTTATAATTTTAAATTTTTTCCAATTTTACTTGAATATGACCTTAATATTCTTGTATGTTTTTAGTACTTACAATTTTCTTCCTACCTCACTTATGAAAGGAAAACATCTACATTAACATATTAACTTATTTTGATCCATATAGTTAATCCAATAAACTAAAAAATCTATTATAAACTTATCTAGAAATGTTATATGGGTTTTGGAGCTCTTAAAATACAAACTCAAATGTGCTTAAGAAGAGAACCAAATGATATTTCTCTAAGAATAAGTAATCATATCCATAAAATAATTTTAAGATTATTTATTCTTCTACCCAATAAAAATATTATATAACCATATTAAAATGATTATATTATTACCATTAATATACTTATTTATTTTTATGTTAATTTTATATCCCTTTTTTTTCATTATTCCCATCAAATTAGAAATTTTAATGTCGTTCATGCATACATGTGGACTACCATCTCAATGAAGTGATGTGATTCATTTTTCATGAACATTATTTATGAATAGTCATCTGTATTTTTTTAGTATATAAATATATGATATTTAAGATATTATTATTATTTTATATAGATATAATATTATTTATGTTTTCTCTTTAAATTTATTGAAAAAAGAAATATTACTCATGTATACATATAGATGTCCATTTATGTTAAGTAATGTAATTAGTTTTTTACAAAAACCATAGATGAATGATTATAATGTTTATATAATGAATAAATATAATACTTATAAATTCATTATGACTCTGTATATTACTAAACCATGACGAATTTTCTTGGATGAGATCCATTGAACCAAAACATGCATGGAAACAAAAAACAATTAACTAAAGATAATTTCAATGAAAAATTATTATACAATGGGTAATTGAATGTTATAAGAGAATGATATATTTTATAATGATTATGAATATAGTTCTGATATATATGAATAATAAATTCAAAATTTTTAAACTATATCATTAGAACATATACAAAAGAAGGCATGATCAGAGGTATGGCTTCATGTTTTAATATCATTCATTATCTGGATTGTCAATATTAAATAGTCAATGGGGGAAATTATTTGATCCTTATATCATACACACAATCTGTATTAATCTCCATTGGTTATTTTATGGTATTTCATGTTTTCCTTCCATTGTTATCTATTGTGTACAAAAAAATAGAAAAATTTTTTTTAGAAAAAATGACCATATTTCTTATTTGGTTGATGAACATTTTCTTACATGCCCATGTTATATAATTTTTTTTCATGATTATCTTTTATCTGATAAAATTATTATTTAAATTAATTTTCAAACATAATTTAATTTCTTTTAAATTTTTTAAAAGGAAGCATACTGGTATTTTCCAAATAAGGTATTTTTATATTTTTTTACCAAAAGTATGAATGTGATATTTTTTTAAAATTTACTACATAAATGCCTTTTTCAACTATCATAAACTTTACTTACATGGAACATTACATTAAAAGTTTCCATGGTGATTTTTAAATAAAATTATTTTCTCAATTTTACATATATTTTTTAGTTATAAAGATACATAAGAAAAAGAATATGTTTTCTTGTTTTTAAAGAAATGATTAAATGAACTTTTAAAGGTATTTTTCATCTATGTCAATATAAATTGATTTTTATTATGTTTTTATAGGGTTATTATATAATGATATCATCTATTTAATTTCTGTACATGCAATATGATTATGTGATGAAGAATTTTTTATGAAACCTTTTATTTTTTCTTGGGTTGTGATTTGATTAATTAATTAATGTTTTTATGTTACTATGGAACAAATATGTATTCATTTAAATATGTGATATGTGATTCCATTAAATCCCCCCCAATTAATTGGGTAATGATTAATATATCATGAGATGATATATATTTAAATGGGGAGTAAATGCGGTTCAGTAAGGGTCTATTCCCACTATGATTTTCTTGGGAGTGAACCTTGTCTAAAGAAATGATGGAATCGAGAGTGAAAAAAATCCACAATGATAGAATTCATACTAAGCCTTTACTATGTAAATTATTTTATATTTTTATTTACATTACATAGACCTGTGTTTTCTTATTATGACATGACTTACACAATGAATCATGATTTATGAACTATAGTCGATTGTGTGTGAACATTACAATTTATAATCATTATCTCATGCCCTTATGCATATCATATTATTATAAAGGATAATTGATTATTTTCTATAATTTTTACCCTTACTGAGCATTTGAGCTCACCCTTTTATATGTATCCAATTTCCCTAGGTTTGGAAGAACTTTTTTAATAAAGAATATATTATAAGGTCACGTTAAGAGGAAAAAATACAGATAGGTAAAATAAATTTTATTAAATAAGATCATTATATACGAAGTCTCTAAAAAAATAATACATTATGTTCCTATGGTAATTATTATTTTGAAATGTATTAACCATTCTTCTAAAATGATGTAATATTTACATATGTTATGCCCATGTCACCTTAGATGGTATTATATGATTGTTTACTTATATTGGGAGTTTTTTTTTTTAATTGTATGAGGACAAAACTTTAAAATATATATATGATTAATTTAAATTGATATGGGAAGAACTTAAAAGATTCATAGTTTGACAAAAATGTGTTATAATTTAAGATATCTCTCGATTGATTTTAATGATTATATAATTTGACACCCTGATTATTATAGATTTATTCTTACACTATAATGCATGGATTTAGTTAATAGATAAAATCTAGAGGAATTGTGTTAAAAATAAATTTGCTGAACTTTCTAATGAGTTTCCACTTGAGTAACCAAATGGATTGGGGTCTTGAATAAAAGATCTTATTACTATTCTCACATAACTCTCTCCAAGATCAAATGATGTTGATATTTCAAGTGAGTGATAAATGGACCAACAAACTATTGTTTCATTTATGAAGTTGAATCAACATTATTTTATGCGGTCCTCTAAGCACCTAGTTTTTTAGTATTGGGTCAATACCAAAAAAAATATTTTCTATTTTCCAGTGCATGGATTAAGAAAATGTTTTCCTTGAAGTGTATCATTTTGAAGGTGAATCATACCAATGGTAGAATATTATTAAGAATAAAATAAATGAGGAATAAATTTAATCCATGAAATGAGATTATTTTAAGATGTGATTGTTATGTAATTACATTCCAAAAAAATGTTCATATGAAAATGGATGGGTAATTCTGTGAGTTTATTAGAAGGATGATGATTCTGTTTATTCCCATAAGGATAATTTTAGAATATTTTTTAGGTAAAATTATAGTCTTATCATCAACCTTATAATTAAAATCAATTAGTTATTTAGAGTCATAAAACTATGTCTGTGCGAGGATTAATCCACAAGGGACATTAGAATAAATAGTGAAACGATTTGATGTTCTCTCAAGGTAGAAATAGAAAGTGGGTAATCCAAATATTCAAATAGTTTTTATATGAAGATAAAAATGTATTTATTAGGATATTACAATAGTAAAACCCATGAATGAAATAAAATGGATCATCCTTTATGTTAGAATTGCTGAATGATTCATGGTTTAAGTTATCTTTAAGGGACTGGAAAATGATTCAATTGTGTAAAGAAAGGCCATAGAGCAAGTGAATGAAAAAGAGAAGTAAAAATGGAAATATAATTATAAGAATGTGAAGAAATATAGGTTTAATTCACCACCCAAGCCCCAATTCTATAATATCAAATATTATGGGAACTATACCAATAAGTTTTCAAGTAAAAGGGTTAATGATAAAAATTAAAATCTACAACCTATTAGTCTAATATATAATGGGAATTCATTGGAAATCAAAACTACTCAATTTGGTCATAAGAACAATGTGGTTAAGGTAAAAATTTCATCCACATAAAAAATGAAACATCTTTATTTGATTTTTGTTCTACCAACTAATTTATATCTCAATAGTTTTATAAGGTTAAATTTCAATACCTCATTGATTATATATTTAATTATCCATGAAAATTCCTAATGGTAAGATGATTGAATCTAAAGTTTACTTCTCTAATATGAGGGAAGTTTTTGACAATTTATATCATAAAAATTTCATGATTCTCCATCTACTTGAATTTTATGTGTTTTTCATTATTGATTGGCTCCCTCTATATAGCTCCCATATTAGTTAATGAGTATGGTATGCTACATTTTTAAACAAAAATAAATAAATTATTCTTTATCAGTGAAAGGGTAAATTTGAAATTATAATGGAAACAATATCCAATATATGGCTTTTATTACCAATTAATATCATTTATCTATCTCAAATATATAGAAAGAAACTCAGTATTGATTATATTTTTATTATGTAAGAATATGATGATGTATTTTCTAAAGAGTTTAAAAACCTAACATTGATTCATGAAGTCATGTTTCTATTAGAAAACATAACTGTTGATACACCAATATCCATAAATATCTATATAATATCCCTGATTGAGTTATAGGAATTTAAAAATAAACTCCAACTGAATATTGAAATGGGATTCATATGCCTCTATGGGTCACCATGTGTATCACTTGTAATTCATGGTAAGAATAAATATGGGTTAATGTATCTTTTAATTGATTATTGAGAACCTAATAAGATTAATGTCAATAAAAAGAGTGACATACAGAAAATTGATGATTGGTTTGATCAAATATATGAAGCATAATACTATTCAAAGATTGACCTCTGACTTGTGAATCATTAGTTGATGTTCAAGAAGGAGGATATAATCAATATAGACTTTCATAAGAGGTATGGTCATTATGAATTTATAGTATTTTTATTTGGACATAATAATTCCCAAACTATCATCATTTATTTAATAAATATAGTCTTTATACATTACAATTATCACTCTATGGTAGTCATTATAGAGGACATTATTTTATATTCTGTGTGCAAGTAAGATCGTGAAGATAATTTGAGGAATGTTTTAATTACCCCATGGAAGGAGAAGTTGTATGAAAAAGTAAAAAAACTATGATTTTTTTCAATATAATGTTTTATTAATGGGTAACATAATGTTAATAGAAAGTATATTGGAAGATCCCTCTAAAGAGAAAGCTACTAAACAATGACCCACACCAACCACAATGATTGAAATTAATAGTTTTCTTTGGTATTCTAATAACAATTGACTCTTTTTGAGATATTTCTCATATATATATATATATATTCCTATAAAAAAGTTTACATAGAAGGGTTAAAATTTTAATTGAATTGAATAATGTGGTAAAAAAACCTGAAGCCAAAGAGAAAGTTTTTCGATGCACCTATGCTCACGCATCCCCGTAGTCAATAATTGTTTTAGACATATAGTTCTGAATAAAATAAGGGATTGGGATGCCTCCCCATTCATAAATATATTTTTATTTCATATTCCTCATACGAATTGAAAATTCAAGAGAAAAGTTACTTGAATCCTGATTTGGAGTTGGCAATAGTACATGTTTCATTAAAAATATAAAGGTATACTATTTATGGTGAGAAATGTGATATATATTTTTATCATAAAATCAGGAGGTATATATATTTAGAGAACATTATAAATATGTTCCAATGTAGATAGTTATAGTTAATTAATTATTCAATATATTGAATACTTTCCCACCTTTTGACGATGAAAAAGATGGAAAATTCCATGAATTAGAAGGGTCATGCTAGTATTTCCATACAAAGGACTGAATGAGATCAAACAATTTTAGTTTTTATAGGTTGGATCTTGAAATAAAAAATAAGGGATAAGGATTCTAATTTCTTGGATGAATGCCTAGATACCCATTAATATGAGGAATAAAGATGTATAAACAAAAGATGTGGAAATATAAATGATTGTGAGGACTGTTCCTCAGTTCAAACATGGTTATGATAGAATGATAGGGTTAATGAACTGAGTATGTATCCCATAAGTTATAGATTTTTTATTGAAGATATTGGATGATGATCACATTATATCATTCTTTATTTGACTAAGAAGTAACCATGATACAAAGATATCTGAAATAGTATTTTTTGTAGAAAAATGTGAAAAGGGATATTTTAAATTTTATATCATAGTTTTTTGTATGATTGTATGTTGAGGAAGAAAGAAAAAATTCTAAATGGAGGTTACAACCATTACCCATAATGAAGTGGTAATGAGAAAACATCACCCCTAATTTCGTTATATGAATCCCAAATAAATATAATGGGCACAATGCTATTTGGTTTATAGTTGGTAATTATTAAAATCAATGCATTTAATTTCTATTAGAGAATATTTCTCTCTCGATTATATTATCAGGTAATATAATATATAAGGGGCAAGGTTTCATGGAGTTCCTATCTCAATCATATCTAGTCGAAATCTATGGTTTTCCTAGAAATTATAATGTATTTAACAAGATTTTTATACATATCTGAACATTAGAACTACATATAATCCATAGACACATGGTCAGTCTAAGAGGAACTTTTAAACCCTTTATTATATATTGAGATAATTTTTTATATATTTCAAAGGACTTTTTGATCAACACCATTCCATGGATATGTTTCCTTACAAAAAAAAGATTTCAATAAATCATTTTGACGTCTCTTTATGGATCCATTTATAGTAGGCAGTGGGGAACTCCAATGTGGTGGGATCAATTTGGAAAATTAATGCTATTATAATTGATCTATCTGAAGAAATGGTAAATATTCTTTGTTCCATTGAACATCACATTAGCAAAATTGAGTGTCTACGGGAGAGTTATGCTATAATCATTAATGGTATTTAGAATTTAAATATAGTGAAAATGTATTCCTATGAATATCTTCTTGGGAGAGTGTTATGAGATTTAGAATAAAGAGTAATTTCAGATTTAGATATATTGGATCCTTCAAAATTCTTAATCATATTGGAATATTTTCTTATCTCTTTCAACTTCCATGGAATCTCCCTCAAGTATATGATTTTCTATATATATATATATATATCTTGAGGATGAACATACCTAATTTTTCATATATTCATAACACAGTGGTCATACTATTAGAGTATGATCTACATTTATTTATGAAAAACTAATTTATATTCTATACTGAAGAGAGAAAGTGTTTCAAAACAAGACCACACACCTGGTCAACTTTTTTTAGAAACAATTAGCTTAAGATAGTATTGTGATAACCTGAGGATATGGTAATTCACAAATGTCCTAAAATGTTTGTATCAATGTCATAAAATATAATGGGAGAAATTATTATAATGAGTAAAATTTATAACATTAATATTTTAATATACATTTATCTTTAAATATGTTTTATACCTTTAATAGATTCCTTAACACAGACTATTGAGTTTAAACAAATAGTACTATACCATTGAAAAATAATTACTAAATGTAATAGTTATTAATTAGTAATTTGATTGGAGGGTATAAATAGGAAAAAAAATATGAAATAGTATAGTTTAAAATTTTATAAAATGAATTAATTTTTTTTCAATTGCTTATAAATTTAAATAAAATAATTTGAATGTAAAAACTATATGTTTTTATAAAGAAACAATTTTTGCATGCAATGTGTTTTTGTTATAATAAATTAAATTAATCACTATTTATGAATGATTTTAATAAAATCCATAGATAATATATTCAATCAAATATTTTAAAAACCATTTAATGGTTTTCTCTATAAAAGGAATTAGAATATGTCTAATTTTATGCCTTAAAATATATTTTACTAAATGTTTCTTCCATTTTGTTTCGCATGCATATTTTAAAAATAATAATTAAATATTATAGGAAATAAATTTGATAAAATGGATTCCATATTTGGAATAATAATGTCTAAATTTATTAATGAATCCAATTTTACTTTTTTATAATTAATATAACCCATGGTAAAGTTGTATCACCTTAGTTATGGTTTAAAAGGGTTAACAAGGGGGTTAAACTAAAATATATGGTTCAAAATATCCATTAAAAATAAATCCATTTAATTTTTTATGGTATGTTAAACTTAAATTATTTTATATTCAAACCTTGTGACATTTTATTCCACATTCACATGAATGTGAATTTATCATATTTTAATGTTTTGAATATTTATAAGTTTTCCACACACATCACTTATAAAAATGAACCTTCTAAAATTACCTTTTCATACCTATTAAGATATATAATTTGGAAAATACCTTCCAAAAAATATCTCCTATGATTACTAATCCATGTTTTATAGGTTTTGGTATTCTTAAGATACCATTAGAAGGGTTATTCAGAAGAGACCCAAAAGAGATTTCTCAATTAAAATTAAATCTTTTTCACTAAATAATTTTATGTTTATTTAAACTTATACATCCTAAAAATATACAATAACAATATTAGAATGATGAAAGCAGTATATTTAACATAATTTTATGTTTTTATTTTGATTTTATGGCTATTCTCTAACTTATTTCTATCATATGATAAATGATATTGTCGTTTGTGCATTCGTGTGGACTACTACTTCCACGAAGTAATGCGGTTTTATTTTCATGTTTTCTATGAATAGATATTCATATATATGTGATTAATGGATATATATTATATTTATGATATTATTATTATTATTATATAATGAATTTTTATTTTTAGTATATTTATTTAAATTAATTGAAAAAATAAAACATTAATCAGTTCTATGTATACTCTACCATCTCCACAAAGTGGAGTAATTTTTTTAAATCAAAGTATTATATATATCATTATAAAGTAATATACAATGAATTAATTTGATACTTATAACATGATTCAAATTGTTTCGATGATTAATCCCTGAAAAAAGGTGAAATATTATAACTGTTGAAAAACAAATCCTGAAAACAAACCCAGCTTCACCTGAATGTAAATTTTAATGTGAAATAGTTTCTTTCGGGTAAATTGGAAATTATAATAGAATATTATATTAAATAAAAATAATGAATATATTTCATGTATTAATATAAAATAATTCTATATTTATTAAAAAATATCCTAATAATTCTTAAGGACTCAACCTTAAACATTACATATTCTAGTTATTTGTATTATTTGAAATCACATTCATTTCCAAAATATATATTTTGTTTAGAGATATAAATAATTTTGAAAAAAATAATAAATAGTAAGCCCATACATTACAAGGGTACACATATATCAATATCCATTTTTCCATTCAACCAAAATCATTATAATAAATCAAGATTTCTTATGCCGATATATCTTCATAGTTTACCCTTGATCTCATCTTTGTCCCAACTCTTTCGTAAAACCTATGAATAAAATGAAAAAATGGTATGAGAAAAAAATATAAATAAATGTATTAAAATAAATGAACCCAATATTTCAAAAAAACCATAAAACATTTTCTTTAAAAAATATATTTTTACTCTAAAAAGGATCATCATTTCAAAAAGACCATTATCTTACTTTTTAAAAATCAAACAACATTCATGAAAACTCATAAGAAATGATATAACATAAAAGTAGGTTACATGGGACATAGTTGTACTAAAATGGGAAAACAATGTATTCAACTGCAATAAATTTCACTCTTAAATATTTAATAACCATATGGTCAACTTCCATACCTAATGCATTAGAAGTTATAAAATAATCATCCATCAAATGGCCCGAAGGCCTTCGATTTTTATGGATTTTTGATAATCCACATTTCAAGGGGTGAGGTGGAACCCTTACAATATCCATATGCATAAGTATTACATAGAACTATATGCCTTAGAGGAATTCATTTCCTGTAAGTTTCAAACATTACATAAAACCCAGAATAACTACATGAGACTGCTCTTCCCAGCATCTTCATTGTAAAATCAGCTCTCCACCTTTGCATATCTCTTCACCTAGGCTATCCCATGCATACACATGCTTATCATGATGGCAGGTTCCATACCCTCTCATTAGATTATCATATAACCACCCTTCAAATTTATAACTACCACTATATAATCATGACACATTAATGTTTTCAATTTTCAGCATGTAAGTCAAAAAATTTCGTTTTCACTCAAAATAAAAAAATTAAATATATTAAAATAATCAATCCATTTTCAAACCCCTTTTTAAACCATTAAAAGATATTTTCAAATCAATGTGTCCTAGACCATTTTGTAACATTTGAATGAAATTTTAAAATTTAAATGTTAAAACATTCATTTCTATATTAATAAATTTATAGAAAACATTCTTAAAAAAAGGATACAAAAGAGAGATATTAAGATGAATAAATCATTAAAATATTTAAAATGTCGTTTTTAGTTAAAAATTCCCTTAAAAATTTATATTATTGAAGTAAGAATTAATCAAATGAACAGCTTAAGTTTATTCACAATAAATACAAATAAAAAGTGTAAACAAGCCATAATATATTCAAAATTTATTTCACACATAACATTATCACGACATAATCAAGAGGTAGGAGTTTCACCCAAATAATGGAAATTGGTTTAAGATTTGTCTTACTATATTGTAACTAGTAACATCGCATGGCACATGAAAGGGTTTAATTTAGAAAAACATTAAATATCATGAGAATAAAAAAATTCAGGATATAAAATGTCAATGGAGAGTAATATAGACCTCAAAAAATAATAGAGATGTATAACCTAAGAAAATGCCTCAATGAAATAAAGTTGAGACAAAGTCCATTACCTAGAGTCTGAATCATCACGTACAATATTGATATTCATGATTAATAAAATTAGATTAATTATTTAATAACATTAGAAATTAATTAAATTTTATTATTACTTTTATATCATTTATGAACATGTTTTAAAAATTACTTAATTATACAAGTACATGTTGCATGCTTTGATGATATTCAGTACATGAGTCCAAAATGAATTTCATTTGATGTCAATAGAAAAATTGTTCATATGTCCATAATATATTAAAATAGTATTAATTAAATAATAATCACTTTTATATCCCAATTATACGTTTAAGTCCATTCATTATATATGGAATTCAAAAATGAATTGTGTTACAACAATCGAGATGGGAAGCCATACATACACATGAGTAACATTTTTATTTTTCAATGATCATTATATAAGGAAGGTAAGTATCAATTTATCTTTAAAAAATTATAATATTATAATTAATTCCATATTAATAATTAAAATATATTTATATATTTCTTCCATGTTATGTGGTGATGTAAAATTACCCACATTGCTTCTTGGAGGTGATAGTTTCAAACGTACACACGAACGACGTTATAATTTTTCTATGTATGAAAAGGTAAAAAAATTATTGATATATAATATTTTAATAATTATAAATATTTTATCAATATAATATATATACTTTGATTCCATATTTATAAATATTCTTTATATATAATGATGGAAAATAAATTTCATCGATTCTTGAGGCAGTAGTTTGTCGTACACACTATCAATGAATTATTTTTCCATTTGATGGAAATGAGATGGATATAAGTGATGATATTAAAATAATTACATCTCAGTATATTTAGGATATTTAATTTTTTATTTAATCATGCTTGCAGAGTTTTTTAAGTATGCGGAAGAAGATTTAAAATAGAAACACTTAATTAAAAACGATACATCTTCTTTAGAAGCCTCCTCTGATTTACTCTTTAATGCCAATGATGATGTTTTTACCCTAAAGAAATGTCTATATAATATGTATAGGGATTATAGGAAGGTATTTTGGTAGATATATTCTAAAAAAATATGTTTTTTAGTGTCATGTTAAGATAAGGGGTAGACTTTATAAGAGATTGGAGGGGCTCTCTTGGAATTTTAAAAAATATTAAATTAATATAAATAAATATTATATTATAAATGGATAAAAACTAATATATTTAGAATATATAATTATTATTCAATGAAATATCTTCATAAAATGAAAATTATATATGTTTTTAGTATTTTTTTAATCCTTATCTTTTAGTTTTAACCATTATTTAACATGTTTATATTTTATGATAAGAATATGTATTTTAACTCATTAAGGGTAAATATGGCTACTATAAAATTAAAAAATAAACATAAAGGGGTATTTGATGAAATTTTAAAACTTATAATAATCATTGGAAAAAAAAAATTTTTTTATGAATTTTATATCTTTTAATGAAATTTTATTATTTTTTACATATCTTTAATATCAATTTTGAAACTATTGATTACTTGAATTTTATAAAATATCATAAAAACAAGATAAATTTTAAAAAATTATTATAAAACATAAATAAAATTTTAAATCATTCTATAAAAATATTTAATGACATTATTAATCTCAAATTATGTTTTTTGTAATATTTTTAAAATCATTTATATGATATTTAGTATAATTAAATAATAATTTCATCATCATTTTGTAATACATTTAGATAATTATTTTCCTCCTAAAAATTGAAAATCTGTTACCATTATAATGATAAAAATTTTAGATTTCAAAATAATATTTATAGTCTTACATATCCACTATATAAACCCATATTTAAAATATTCCACTTATTAAAAACAAAATAATGACAAGATTGAATTTTCTTTTAGTAAAGTATTTTAAAAGGGATAAAGTCATACAAGTGGATCTAATAGGAAATAAAATCTACCCAAGGATTCATTTTTTCAAAAACTACCCATCTAATAAAATTAGGACATGTGTTATGCTGATTTTATAATATTTATAATATCAGGATTACCATTAATTAACTTATTTACCATTCACGACGTTGATAAATATTACCAAAGTTACTATTATTATATTCCAAAAATAAAAGGAAACTATTTACAAAATTTATAAGTTTTGATTAAAAATTTTAAATACATTTTTTTTAAATTCATAACACATAATTTGTAGAAAATTAATTTTAAATTATTCCCTTTAACGAAACGAGAAAACGTGTTTTAAAAGTAAAAATGTTCAAAATATTGAAATGTTTTTATAAAAAATTAAATTTTAAATTGATTAAAATGACATAAATTAGATAATATAATATTAAATTTGTCTAACTATATTTTAGAAATAATAAAAATATAATTTAACACTACAAATTATTGAGACAAAAAACGTTATTTTCAATTTATATTAAGTGTTTTCACTATTTTTCAAAACATGAAGCTTATCATAAAAACTAACAAAAATTCAACCAAATTAAAAATTAAAATTAAAATTTAAAATAATAAGTTTATTTCTTCAAATAAAATTTATAAAATTAAAAGAAAAAACTATATTTAAACAAGTGCCCTATCAAAAGGAGGTAAGACCACCATATTAGAAAAATACATATTTTATGTATAAAATTGGTTTTATTCTTATATAATGTCTAAAAACACAAAAGATGAATCTTAAACATTACATTGAATATTATATATATATATCATTAATATAATCTAATAAGTGTGATTTGTTTATTTTTTTGATATAAAATACACTTTTACACATTTAAATAGAATTTAAGAAAAACATTTCCTTTTTGAATAAGAAATTTCCCTTAATTTATTATTAATTGTTAAAAGGATTATATATAAATTTGTAAAGAATATTTTATAATTGGGTTAATCCTATTAACACACTTAATTTTAATGTTTAGGTTATAACTATACAATTTAAATAATAATATTTAGTTGTTCATTTAAGCTCGATGTGGCGTATCATATATACTCTCAAATATAGTATTTCCTTTTTTAAACACAAGAGGTTACATTGTTCTCCATTTTGGAAATCTAATCCTAGTAATAATTAATTCGGTCTTGGTAACTATGGTTTTATTTTTCAAAATATCTTTATTGAAATCTGTCATCAAAAAAAGGATTAATGAGACTTCCACATTAAAATAAAGGGTATAAAAAAGGTCACCTAAAATAACACATATCAAAGTTCCATGTTGGGAAACATGGACATGGAAGAGGAAAAAAAATATTATTTTCTTACGTATAGTGATATATAACACGGTTATGAGAAAGTTGACAGTCACAAACCTATAAATATGTGATCGGTTAAAAAGGTCATTGATTTCTCAGTAAGAAAAGTAAATGGATAAATTTTTTTCAATATTCTTTTCATATAGTTGGAGAACCATTTTAATAAAAATACTAAAAACATATTTAAATATTCATAATTTACGAGTATAGTTTCATCCAGTAATCAATTTCTACCACAAACTAATCTTCTTATACAAACAAAGAGTATTCAAGAAGAATTTATCATGCATGAAGAACTAGAATAATCTTCTAGAGAATCACATAATCCAAAAAATATTAACTATATATTAAGCTTATCATGAATAATTAACCAAAACGAAAATGGTAAGGATAAGATATGATAATTCAATAAAAATAATACACCATTAAATGAAGAAAGACTACTTTTAATTTCCAAAATTTATCTGTAATACCCAATGTTCAACATACACAATTCAACAAATAACAGTCCTTAAAATTCCACAAAACCATAAAAACTAAGATTTAAACCAAAATTAAAAATGAATTGACAACATTTTCATCTAAGATAAATTTTAACTTTTCTCAATAAATAATATCAATTACTCTTGAAGTCTTATACCATGAAGTAATTTCCCTAATAAAAATTATCCAATAGAGGTTTATTACTTCCATAAATAACCTAAATAAAAATAGAATTATATTTTCCTCTAAAAGATAATTCTACCTTTATTACTCTAATAAAATATCACCATATTATATTTACCTTAATAATAAACAGTTCCCAAAATAGTGAATCTCATCGAAAATAGCATTAATCAATTAATCACCAAATCATTTTCTAATCCCACGTTTATCTATATAATAAAATATATCATACAAAAGATAAATTAATCTTCAATTATAAATTAATTTAGCTAAAAATAAAAATTCATAATTATTCGTAATTAACGTAGGCCACTGGTAGGTAATGCACACTTGTCACCCGTCGGTTGTGGGTTCGATTCCTATGGTCTCACCGGACATGACGGGTTGTCACCCATCCTGTGGGATATACATTTTCTAAAACTATATAATTATTATAAAACATAAAAAATTTGATAAATTCCTAAAAAATAACCACAACATGTTTTCACCTAAAATTTTAACTCGTGCCTTTAATTTTTCATTCAAAAAATTAATAACCCCTAATTATCTCAAAAGATAATGTCTCCAAAAATACTCTCAATAACCTTATAATTTCATAACCTAAATCCTCAAAAGAGTTTATAATATATTAAATGGATGATAAACTATAAAATTATAATCTCAGGATGACATCCCTAACTCTAATGAAAACATCATAACCTCTAAAGATGGCTAAATCCTACTCATATACAAACTATAAGGACCCAACATTAAACATTACATATTCTATTTTTTTTACCATGAAAACAATTTCACTTCCCAACGATAATTTAGATTTATAGTTTTATAGAATTAGAAAAAAAATATTACACAGTAAAATAATACATTAGAAGTTGAGACCTATACTCAGTTTCCATTTTTTTATAAAAAAATCATTAAAATAAAGCAACAATGTTTTATATAGATATATCTTCAAAATTTTCTATTTATCTCATCCTTGTCCAAACTCCACCATAAATGATGTGAAAAACAGTTTAAAGAATGGTATGATAAAAAAATCTAGACAAGGGTCTTAAAAAATAGAATCTATTAGTCTACTGAAAACCCATAAAATATTTGCTTAAAAACATACCTTTTTATCCTGAAAATGTATCATCATTTCAAAAAGAATAATATCATACCATTTGAAAAAAAATCGGTTTTCCTGAAAATGAATATGAATGAATTTAATATATAAGTAGGTAATATGGTAAATATTAATACTAAATTGTAATAATAATGCATTTGACATCCATAAATGTCACTTTTACAAATGAAATAACCATAAGATCAACCTCCATACCCAATGCAATAGAGGTTGTAACTTAACCACTCATCCTTGGTATAATACTGAATCACATATCATTGGATTATCACATAACCACCCATTAAATGACTAAATACAATTAAATACTCATACCATATAAAATATTTCAATTTTCAACATTTTACTCATAAAATTTCATTTTCACTCATAATAAAGCTTTTAAAGTCATTTAAATAATTAATCCATTTTAAAATGTCATTTTACAAATTTAAAAAGATATTTTTATGTCAATGTGTCCAATAACATTTTGAAAATTTTAAAATAAATTTGAAAATTACAATTTTAAAATATTAATTTACATATAAATACATTAATAAAACCCATTTTGAGAACATGGGAATTCAAGAGGAATATTTAAAATAATAAATCTTTATAATATTAAAAATGAGGTTTTTAGTTAAATAGTCCCTTATAAATATCATATTATTGAAGCGAGAGTTAATCAAATGAACCTCTTTCATTTATTCATTTTAAATCCAAAAAAAAATTAAACACAAAACATAATATATTGAAAATTCATTTCACACATAATATTATAATTACATAACAAAGAAGTATGAGTTTCACCCAAAGAATTAAAATCAGGTTAGTAATTCTCTTAGAACATTTTAATAAGGAAAATCATAAGCTACATGAAAAATTAACATTTTAAAAAATTAAATACCATGATATTAAATAAATTTATGATATAAAATAAAAATGGAGAGTTATATACACCACATAAAATAATAGAGATGCATAACATCAAAATATGCCCAATGAAAGAAAATTGAGATGAAGTACCTTACCTTGAGTCTGATTCATCATGTAAAATACTTATATTCTTGAATAATAAACTTCGTTTAATTACATATATGATTTATAATATTATTAATATTTATTATTACTTTTACATCACTTATTATCATGTTACAAAAATTACTTAAATATTCAAGTTCATATCAGACGTTTTGATGATATTCGGTACTAGAGTTCAAAATGAATTTGGTATTATGTCAATAGCCAAAGTGGTCATAATTCAATAATCCATAGAATTATATTTATGAAATATTAATAAATTATATATATAAATTATACTTTTTAATCTATTTGTTAAATATTTAAATTAAAAATGAACAGTGTTACAATCATAGAGACGGTAAGTCGTAGGTACGCTTAAGTGAGGTTTTTATTTTTCAATGAACATTATTTAAAGAGGGTAAGAATGATTTTATCATTACCGAATGATAATTAAATAACTAATATCTCATGAATCATTAAAATATACTTATTTATATCATTCATGTGATGTGGTGATGAAAACAAAATCATATCCCTTTGTGGAGGTGATATGTCACACATACGTGCGGATGATGTTATAATTTTTTCGTGTTTGAAAATGTATGAAAGTAAATGATATATTATTATTTAATAAATATATATATTTAATGAATACCATATATAAAATTCAATTCAATCATTATAACTATTGTTGAGATATGGTGTTTGAAAATTAATTTCATCAATTCACAAGGCGATAGTCTGTCATATACAAGGACACTGAATTATTTTCCAATTTGATGGAAAGGGAGATTCATATAGGTGATGATATTAACATAATAACATCCAAGTATATTAAATATAATTAATTTCTTATTTACTCATGGTTTACTATGATTTTAAGGAAGTGTAAAAATATATAAAATAGAAAAACATAATTAAAAATAACACCTCTTCTTCAGACCATCTCCTTTGATTAACACATTAATACCTATAAGGGGGTTTTATAACTAAAATAAGGACCCTAGAATGTGAGTATGGATTATAGGAAGGGATTTGGGAATATAGTTTGTTAACAAAATAAGTTTTTATGCTTTAATAAAAGTGAATAATGGGTAACCTTTTAATAGAGAGTGGGGAACTCATAAAATTCATTAAAATATTAAATTAATATAAAATAATTTTATTCAAAATGGACCTAAAACGATTTATTTCAAGTCTAAGATGATGATCGGTTGAAATTAATTTATCTAATTTAAATTAGATTTGTTTTTAGTATTTTTTTTCAACCCTTATCTTTTGGAATTAACCCTTATTTAACCTCTTTACATGTTATCGTGATAATAATTTTATTACTCATTAATAGTTAAAATACTTACTACAAAATAAAAATGAATAATTAATTTGTAATTGATGAAATTTTAAAAATTAATCTTAAAATTTTTATAATTTTTATATTTTTATGAATTTTATATCATTTGATAAATTATTAATTATTGTAAAACATTATTAATTTCATTTTTTACAATATTCATTACCGGACATTGTAAAAATATCATATAAATAAGATAAATATGATTTTTTTTCTGAAATATCACTAACACCTTAAAGAAATCAATAGAAAATTTTTTGGCTTTAAATATATCAAATTATTATTTTTAATATTTTTAATATCATTTATATTATATTATATTTAATTAAAATATTATTATATAATCATTGTGTAATCCTTTTAGGTAATTAATTCTCTCAAAAAAAGTAAAAATAAATTATAATTATGAAAATAAACATTTTATCGTTCAAAATACTATTTATGTTCATACATATCCCTTATAAGGCCCGATATTAATAATATTTTACTTGTTAAAAACATTATTATAAGATTGAATTTTCATTGAACAAAACACTATAAAATGGTTAAAGTAATTCAAGTTGCTCAAAGAGGTCAATAAATTTCCCAAGGATTATTTTGGTTAGTATTTACTAATAAAATGAAATTAGTACAAGTATTAGTTTCACGAACCGAATCTGGTCACCATCAAAATCGAAACCTGGCCTAGAACATGGTAATACCTAAAGGTTCTTCCATATCCCATGTTATGGAACAAGTGCCTGAGTATCTTAAACATTGTTTTGGGAATGATTTTCCCGAGTTTAGAATCATTTGACAACCAAGGAAAATCAATATACGAACTCTGAAAAGTACCAACCAAACTAGTCTTAAATAAGGTTCATAACAGAATAAATGGTCTTAAACATGACACAATAGGTCAATATATATATATATAAGTGTCATAAAAATAGCACAAGGAACACCACATGATTAAGGGTCATCACCCACGAGATGTCCCCACAACACTGCACTATTGAAGGAAACTAATAACCTGAACCGCCATTACCTAAGACCGTACCATTACATGTTTCAAAAATGATAAATTATAATTAAACCCAAATATTTAAGTATAGTGTGAGGGTAAACCCACCAATATACCACGAAAATATTCTTTATAGTAATAAAATCAAGATAAAAACATGCAAGTTTTAGTAAAGAAAAAATGGTTGAAACAATTTGAAAATAATGAAAATTTTAAATGTTAATAATATTCAAAGGAAGAACACATTTAAATAAAACATGAAAAATACTTAATTATACAAACAAACACATCATCATCCATTGATGAATATAAAAGAGTCAGTGAGCACTAATCATGGGGACATCCTTAGGCACTAGTTATTTTCAAGCCCCATATACCTCGTATCTCGGTGTAATGTAACGATAATAATATCTACTCTCGTGCATGATCCACTAGTAGGGAACATTCCCATAACCTAGTGGTCACCAATACTCATCACTATAGTTTTGATAGTGTTTTAAATGTCCTACTTTCTATATCAAATAGGGACAAAACCACTCCGGATCACTAGCATACTAGTACACATCCGCCCACCTAGAAACAAGGGTTCCCCCCTTTATTCCCAAACAATTTCCAAATGTTAAAAAATTATATTTTTATAAAAAAAATATAATTTCTGGTCATACAAAATAAAAACAGTATCTGCACATTCTTTTCACCTTTATATAACTCAATAAACAATTTATAATTTTCATAAATCATTTTTAAGGAATATAATAAAACATTGCACTTACAAATCCATCTAAAATCCCTCTTTGAAAACCCAATTCACACCAATATTACCCAAAAAAAAAATTAGTAGTATAAAAACATTTTAAAAAGACCCTCCCATGAATTATAAAATGTCCTCAAATGGTACAATATAGAATGCACATGTAAAACACCCATTTTCTCACAAAAATGGCACATAAAGATCAATTTCCTAACAAATGCCTCCAAAAATAATTTTTCTAGTAAGAAAAATGATGGAGGATTAGGTTAAAAATATAAATCAAGCAAGGATAAATCATCTAGTAGTGCTTACACTTGAAATTGCATACCAAGTATGTCAAAATCACCAAATCACTGTGTGAAATTTTAACTGCACCACCACCACACCATAATAGAGTTAAAACAAACCTAAAACCACAATATTTGTCCAAGAAACAAAATATTAAACCTTCTTTTTGAAGACCAACTTTCTATACACTAGTAGATTTAAGAAAAATTGAACAAACCCTTAGAAAATGGGAGGAGTAAGGAAACCCACTTACTTGAGAGATCTTGAAGAAATCTCCCCAAATACACCAATTGGTTGTCCCTAAGCATAAAAATATGACATGGAGAATAGAATATGTATGAGGAGGTTATGTGGGAAGTAAAATGGGGGAGATAGGGTAAAAATGAAGGGTTTATGAAAGAAACAAATTACCTTTTAAAATATATATGATTTGAGAAAGCCTAAAAAAATTTTCCTTAATACATGATGAAGATGAGCTCCAATGGGGGAGAAACGAAAATGGGTTGTGCCTAGAGTTAGTGGGCTTGATTGAGATGTGGAATCACTGAAAAAAATTAAAAATATAATGAGATAACATGGAAATATTTTTTTAAAATAGGAAATGGGCTCACAGGTTGGCCCAATGACTTAATAAATAACCCAAACCCCCATGATAATGGATTCCTAAGGGGTCCAAATGAATATAGTTGTATGAATAAGTCTGGGGAGGCCATGTGGGATGTTGAATGGGTGAAAATATTGAAAAAGTAAATAGTTATAAAAGAATAAATATTTATTTTAAAATCTGGAAATGGGCTCACAGATTGGCCCAAATCTTAAAAACCCATTATTTCCTCTATAAATGCATGAGAAACCAACAAAAAATCAAGCATGGAAATTACATGAATAATACCATTAAAATAATTCTTGTATGTGATAGTTAGGGTAGTTTTTTCATATTTATAATTTTCTTTTTACCCTTAATTACATGATTTACACTTAACTATGGTAATACAAATTACCAAAGTTACTATTTAGATTATACAAACATAAAAGAGAACTATTTAATAAATTTGGTTCTTATGATTCCAATTTTTGAATCCATTAATTAAAATTCAAAACACATACTTTTTATAAAATAAATCTTAAATTAATCTCATGGACGAAACGAGAAAACAAGTTTTAAATGTAAAAATGTTTAAAATATTGAAATGTTCTAATATCCAAATTCAATGTAAAATTGATTATAATGACCTGTATTAGATTATATGATATAAAATTAGTCAAATTATATGTTAAAAATAATAAAAAATCTAATTTAACAATATTAATTATTTATATTAGAAGGTTATTTTAAATTTAAATTCAATATTTTTTACAATTTATCAAAACATTAAACTTATCAGAAAAATACCAAAAATTCAACCAAGGTAAATTTTGATATTATGATTTTATAGAAGAAGTTTATATATTGTGTATATATATATATATATTTCATTAATATAATACAACAATATTGAGTTGTTTATTTAATGTCATAAAACACATTTGATCATATTAAAATATTTTTCTAGAAAAACATTTTCTTTTATTTTTAAAAGGATTTTAGATTCATTTATAATTAATTTGTTAAATAATTATATATACATGTGTAAAGTATATTTTAATGATTCATTAATTCCTCTTCATACTCACCAATATAATGGAAAATCTATTATGGTAACATTTAAATTATAATATTCCATTATTCATTTAAACTTGATGTGGCATATCATATATGATATCAAACATATTATTTTTTTTTAAAAAAACTCAGGAAGTTAGATAATGTGTAAAAAGTAATACAAGACCCATGGTATGGTTTTATATTATAATCTCATTTATTATGTTGATTCACTATGTTAAATTCCCATTAAGAAAAATTATATGACTATTATATTTTAATCTACATTTATTTTATTCTCAATTATTTATTTCTAGGGTTTTATGTTTTACTTTAATTATACCCTATTTGGTACATAAAACTATTGAGAAAATGTTTATTTTGGAAATTCATTATTATTTATTCTTTGGTATTCTAACTTTTTCTTCCATCTCCATGTTTTTCAAAATGTTTTCCGGAGTATTTTTTCCTTGATAATTACATTATTTAAATTTATTTTCAACCAAAATTTTCATACTCTTTAATATAAATATTGGACAGGTGTAGACACTCGAGTGGGGGAGTGAATCAGATGTTTCATACTTCTATAAAAATTTTAATTCTCTAAAACGTTCATTGGACTTAAAAATATTTTTCTAGTTAGTAAAAATTAGATCAATTAATGATTTTACATAAAAAACCAATTTTATACATGCATGTAAGTAATAAATAGTCAAGTAATATTTTTACAAGGTTTGGTAAAAATACCCACTCTTTATCAAGATTAGTAATTCTCATAAATAATATATTCTTCACTATAATAAAATTTCAATTAATGTGGGTTATTTTTCTCATACCAATAATTATATTTTCTCACTATACTTACAAATTTATTCATCCCATAGAACATCCGAAGGAATTTTTCAATAAATTCCCAGCTTAAAACAATGAATCACAAGAATACCCTATGTCATAAAGGTTTTAAAACATACAATCATATATATATATGTGATTGTTTTCTTTCAATATCATCAATAGTGTCTTTCAATACCATCGAATATTCAATATGGACTGTGTACATCTTAGTCTCCACCACACATCATATTCATAACTATTTAATAGAAATTCTCCTATTGAATCCTCTCTACTCGATATAATTTTATATTTCAAACTACTTCTCAGATTAATGTATAGATCATATTCTAATTTTTTATAGTATACAAATCATTTATCTCTTACTCTTTGAGATAGACCTTTTACTGCTGAATCACATCTATTCTCATTGAAACATAATCTCTAAACACGGGGAAGTCATATATTTTTATCCATTTTTATCTCTTAAACTCCTAAAGATTCATGTTATCTTACATGAATGAGTGGATTAATTTATTTTATTAAATTAGTTCTATCAAAATTATCGTGAATAAATATATTACCATGAATACCTCTTGGTTTCTATAAAAAATCATGATTTAGAAATTATCATTTTTTAGATTTTGATAATTTTCTTTGCATGGATCAATAAATTATCCCATGGAAAATTAATTTTCAAGATACTTTTAACATAGATGAAAAAATTACCTTATTATGAAATTTATTGAAATAACATTTTCTTCTTTATTATGATAAAACAAGACAATAATATAGTATTTATAATAGTTATTTAATATAAATGGATCATTCATTTTCTCATGATATCTCCACAGAAGTTATGCACATAGCTCAAAAAATTTATCTATTAAATGGAACTCATTTCTTTATAGACTGATAATCTCCTTAAAAGATAATATAACCACTAAACATAGATTTTTACACACCTGAATCTCACCTTCATTTTACACCTATATATATTAGGAAAAACCTAAAATCTCAATCTAATTATCGAATGAATTCTTTAATAAACATGGATAAAAATTAGTTAGTCATTTATGAACAGTAGATCATGTGTCAATGGAACGTCATCTGCATTATTCATTAAGACTCATGAAACTTATTTTTAGGATCAAATAATATATGTAGTTGATTGATTCATTTTTTATTCCTCAAAAATTATTTGATCATGTATTCTCTAAGATTCATGATGTTATGAAATCAAAATCACTTCTTTAACATTGAATGTTATTATTTTATTATAATATATAAATTCTAGAATCTTCATTTTTCATTTAATCTAATATTTACTTTCAATAAATAATGATCAGTTTCCCTTTCTAACCAAAACATGAATCAGTCATTATTTAAATTGTTTTTTTGTTTGAATACATGAAGAATAGCTTCAACATCGATTCAAATATTTTTCTTCTTCAAAATTTAAACTCCAAAAATCTACATTATGTTACCCAATAAATATGAAAAATCCCCTTATGAAAATACCACTATAGAATTTAGTTTCATGGGGATCTAATTATGGTAAATAAAATTATATTATGTAGTTTACACCTGAATACATCATTCCTTATAGGTATCATTTTGAAACATAAAACATTGATTCAAACATAAGGATCTTGAATTGAGAAACATAGGTGTCTAAGGATAGGTGATACTCAAATACACTACAAAAAATCAATTATGTGAGGAATTTATCTATATTGGATCATTTCACTATGTGGATCATTATTTCCATATGCAATTATTGATTTATTATATGATGCTAAATTTAGCTACATAGATTTGTGTATGTGTATTATATAGATAAATAACTTCATTTATATACATTGATATTCATATAATAAAATATATGCTTACACTGTAACTTTGACTATCTATATTCAGGTACACTAGAATTCCCTAATGTTGTAATTTGGGTATATTCTCTATCAAATCTCATCCATTCATAAATATATCAAAATTCCTTTGATAATTTATGTACATTCCATGGAGCTTCAAAATAATTCCTAAGGTTTGTTTAGTCTATGGAAACTCACCTCTTTGAGTTCCTCAATGTCACGCACTCCACCATGGTCATTATACATCAAGAATTTATTTCCTCATTATAATATTTGTTTTATCTTGGTATTTAGTAGGTGTAATCAATAATACATAAATATATCCATCTACCAATATATAATGATTCAAACCATAATTAGTTACCCATTTTTTCTACTGATTATAATAGATCTTGTTGTTGTTCACTACAGATAGTGCTCTTGATATTCCAAACTATTACAGATAGTACTAGAAATCCTCCATTAGCACACTATGTGTTCTTCTATAAAGATCATCTCATTCGATCATCTGATGTATGGGCTACCCACATGAATTTTTTCATACATTTATTCAATAGAAACCAACTCATTATACTCCTTTACCCAAATTGTATAGGTTATATCAATTTTTCTTTAGTGGGTGGATAATTCAATCCATCGCCCATATTAACACTATTTCCTAAAGACATTTTATAATAAAACTAAGAATATATGAAAAAAAATAAAACCATTAATTCAAAAGACCCTTTAATCTCCCTTATGTATTTTTTTACCATTTCATATTCAATCAAATATTAATGGTCATTTGTGTTCCCATAATTTACAATGAATAAAAAGGTGGAAAAAATTTATCCTCATTTATGTAATGTAGCTCTTAACTGCAGGAAATCTCACTTATTCTCCCCATGATCTTCCAATATTCTTAGAGAAGGTAGGAACCACTAACTTCTTAGTAACGAGACATCAATGAATGGCTCTATGTTTATATAGAAGAAAATAGTATAAAAAATGATAAATAATAACCTATGCATCAAACATTTTTCATTACATTTATCAATTTAGTGTAAACTAATATTTTTCTATACTCATGGGCTATGCAAATCCGATTTTAAAAAATGGTTGTGAAACTAAAGTCATCAAAACAAGAAAATTATAAAGTCTTAAAGTTAGTAATAAGATTCTACCTTTTGTTATAAAAAACACTCTCCCTTAATAAATACAAAAATATACATCATGGTAAGTAATAGAGAGTGAATATAATACCTCATACTTCAACAATGTTGGGAATGCCTGGATTCCAGTTTTTAATAATTTGGAAACATTTATAAGCCTTTAATTATTTAGTTTATTCCCCTAAGGGATACTCTCCAACCTTAATCACCTTTTATTATCATCATTAAAAACACTATATCTGATTTTAGGGATATTTTGGATCTTTCAGTAGCTCATCAATTTGACAAAAATGGCTTAGATGAACTTCTCAACCAATAAACTTATCTATTTAATGGACTAAATAGTCAAAACTCTTCTTTATTGTATCTCATTTAGTTTTATAACATTTTCCACTTTTAAACAGCATGGGTTTATTTCTATTTACAAAATTATTCTTAGCGGGAATACTATTATTTACCATGGAAACACGAGGAGTGTGAATCCTTTTAGCTTTCCCATATCTCATATACTCTTCAAGGTGTTCTATATATATGATAAGAATATCCATAAGAAAATGATAAAATCTCTCTTTTGGTGTGATAATCTTCTATATGGAGTTATGTGTTTAACTTAATCTTACATATACATTTTATTTCTATTCCATCATCTCTTATTTCTGATGAAGCCATGTTATAATTTTGAAACCACTATGGTTTTCCTCCATACACCTTCCATGCACTATTATACATAATTTTTCTTTTCCCTTCATGAGTTTCTTCTCCACTTATTTTCACGGAGTATCAAGCACTAATTTAATCTAGCTATCTAACTCTTTGATGGCCATTCTTTTAGTCTTCAAATCTCTCCCTTCTCTCATGATGTTCATGTCTATTTTACAATAATCCATGGTGTTTCCTATCTTTCTATAATATATTTATTTTTTTCATATAGGATGGTCCTCATGGTTTATCTTCTTCATTTATTTCTTAAGTAGATTCCCTTACATAGATTTTAAACCCGAGGCTAAAACACTTTCCTCCTTGATATGCATGTCATCCTATCATGGTTATTTCTCTTAATTAGTTAACATGTGATACCTAGTAGGATTGAACTAGTGTTCATCTTAACAATGATCTCTAATAAAAAAATTCAAAATGATTCAAGTATAATTATTGTGGATGGAATATCTTTCATATGTACATTCCTATTTACTTCATCAGATTTCACACTTTCATTAGATTTTCTCCCCCTTGATTTGGGACTTTTATATTTCCATAAACTGAAATATTACACTAATAATCAATACACTTATGGATTAATCTCTAACAACAACAACACATTAAAATTAACCATTATCTCTTCATTTTAGGTTTAGTATTCCCAATTATAGTTTCTAGGTAATTTTCAGATGAAGCTGCAACCTTTTGGGCTCTTTATTTGGAACTATTTATCATGGGAATTCTAACCTCTATCTATGAAATATTGGGGGATGTCTCAGAATTTTTTTTCCTTCCACAATTTTATATATTTTTCAAATTTTTCCAACATGTTCAAAAATTCAATATTTGGTGTAAATATATTTATCATCATCATTGGTTACCTTTTTTATATGATAATGAGGTGGAATCTTATCCATAATAACTCACATTCTTTGAGAAACCCCAAGGAACTATATATAATTTATGGTTCACCTATGCTGTTTTTGTGGTAGTACACCTTTTCCTAACTAATTGGAAAGGTATATATTCCTATTTTTATTCTTTTATTTTCACATCTAGGTCTAGAAACATCAAGTTGAGGGTGACCTTATTATATTCTATAGATCTCAACATATATTACCAATCACTATTTAACTTTTGAGTTTGATGCTCATGAATTCAACATGTCTCCACCAAAGAGTTATCCAACACTTTAATCCATTTTTTATTTACCTTAAAGATGGGTCCACTTTAAATCCATGTAGACATTGTGATGATTTTTCAAACCATGGAATATATCCTTTACAAAATTCTTTAAATCCTATCTCTTATAGTATAATCATCTAAATTAACCATCTTTTTAAGATAAAATTTCATTGAAATTTATAGCTCATTCTTCCATTTCTATAATAAGACTTTAACAAAATTTTTATTTACCAACTTTATTAACATATGAATTTTTTATTTAATTAAATAATTATTCGAGTTGCGACTTATAATTATAATGACCCTTAATAAATATGAAGATATATATATCAAAAAATAAATCTAGAAATTATTCACATGATCGTTAACCTCATTATAGAGGTCATTTAATAATGTAATACATCTTCCATCACATCCAGATATTCTTTCATAAGGTAAATGGTCTTTTATATATTTAGAAACATTATTCATATAATCTGGGTTATCATCATCTGAGGGTATTTCCACATGCACCATTATAATCATTATTTATTTCTTAGCCTCTATCATCTTCCTATTTCTTATAGACATGGAAGATATAAAAGTTCTTGTTTTGATAAGGATGGAATTTTAATTTTCTATAAGAATTTTTTCTCCGGTTATCTCAAATATTCAATTCATTAATCTAATTTTAAATTCAATTGGTCTTTCAAATAGTTCCAGTCAGAGGTAACCGTGCCATGATATCAATTGATAGACCTAGTGGACTATAGTATACACCTAATAGTAGAGAAAAATCAAGAGTTTAAAATTTTATACTAGGATAATAATCTTCTTAAAACCTCATTAGGCATATACAACTATTTTTCATTAGTGAAATTGGATATATTAATGTTTCACTCTAAAATAATGAATAGGATTAATAAAATAAATTTAATAAATAGGTATGTTGTTTTTTTACAAGGATCAGTCCAATGAACTACTCATTACCATGATCAATCATTCTCCTCAATCAGGGGTTTTCCACTATAATCAAATTCTAATTATAATGGGTGGGTTTTATCATAATAATAATTTCAATGTATTATTATAATTATATATTTATACCACCCATGTGTCTTACAAAAACATTTTCACACTAAATTCATGTTTTCACCATGAAATTTAGGAATACCCAAAGCCACATAAGTTCCATATAACCCAACATGTATATGTAATTGTTGAATTTCATTCTATTTAGTAATGTATTTTAATTCCTTTATAACATTAATATGGATTATATAAAACCTGTTATCCACCACGACTCAAATTCATATATCATCAATAGATATTCTAAACTAGATTCTTATCTACTCTATAACATTTTTTCTATAAAACAACATCTTAGATTAATGATCATCTCCTCTACTTCTTTGATGTAGTATCCAACATATTATTATATTAATATTTGGAGAGATAAATTTTTGTTCCATCATTACACTTCTCCAAAAAAATAAATCATTAAATTATGAGTCTTATATTGGTGTAACCTGATCTGTTTGGATGATGTTGGGACGAATGGTAGTAGATCATACTATACAATAGACTTCATAACATGTGGGTCGAGCTCCTAAGTTAAATCGTTGGGGGTTATGGGGGCAATGCATCCCTACATTGGGCGGTTTAAGGGATGAAGGTCTGATGTTCAAATTTACGGTGAACTATATAATGTCAATTGTATGTAGTTAAGATGACTATGTGAAATAGAAAGGGGATTGTTGCATTGCAAAATTTTGAACAATTAATGCATCTTCATGGACTTTGGATATAGATGTACTATAGTTCCACAAACTTCTAGCCATCATCCACTGAAGCAGTTTAGACTTGGGTGCCCGCAATACTGTAGAAGTGTAGACTTTTATCAACCATTCACTACAGCAAAGTAGAATTACTATGAAGTTCATGGCACAATGTTACATCTTCTTTATTATTTCATTTTATCTAGGGTTTCTTTGAGTGTAAAACTCTAAAACCTTTTTATAGTTCTAATCATAATTTTATTGATGTTATTATTCCTCTCTGTTTAAATAGGGATTATTAATGAACCACATAATTTTTTGTGTTAATATTCACAGCCTTCTTATTATTTTGTTTCTATATTTTCTTCATCTAGAAATCTCTCTTCATTTTACTCCTAGTGTTTCCCCAAAAACTAGTATCAAAGGTTTAGTTTTTATTTCTCAAATAAAATGATGGATATAGAAGGAAGAAAGATAAATATTTACCGCTAGGATTGAACTGAACTCACCTAATTCAAGATTCATATCAAATACTCTCATTATCATAACAAATTTCATTTTCTTCTATTATATGTAAATCCAATAAACATAGAGAAAATTGATTGGTAGGTACTGAATCAAATGGTTTTGGGAGGCATGTAACTTATATTGGAAAAAATGTGGAGTTAAACAATATAGAGGATAATACAATTTATAGGATGATAAAGGATATTTTGAATATGTATGAGAATTCATAATCATCAAAAAAGTGTCCCTGATTTTTTGATTGATCAATATAAAAATGATTTAAAATGGGATTATTGAAGATAACATCAAAAAAATAAACAAAATTAAAAGTCAGCTGAAATTGGAGGGAATTATGATTGACGATGAGGTATGTGCAATATATTTATTATCTTCGTGACATGATATTTGGGAAGAAACTGTAATATTCATGATAAGTTCTTTGGGGAATTTAAAGATAGTTCTAAATTACATGTGGAACCTAATCTTCAATGAGGATATTTGAATAAGGAAATAATAAAAATTATCTGGTTCTGCATTGAGCATTGAATGAAGAGGGATATATGGATAGTGAAAGAATCACATGGAATAATCAGAGTAATTAGTAAATAGGTTACAAATGGAAAATATGTTTGGTTCTACCTATTCTATTTGAAGAAAGAATTGGAATGTCAAGAAGGAGTGCATAGAAAAGTAGAAAGTTCCAAAAATAATGCCGAATACATGGAGGCTAAAATAACAAATGATGTGTTTCTACTAATCATGGATAAACCCTATAGATTCTTGGATTCTAGAGTTAGGGGAATCTTTCCATTCCACATTGGAGAATGGTTTCCTGGAAAATTATGTTTTTGAGATTTTTTCTAATGTAGATCCTGATGATGATGATCCCTTGTTGATCATGGGAATGGTTGATAAACAAATAAAAACTATCAATGGTATTTATATAGTTATGAGAAATGTCAGGTATATCCCTAGTTTTAAGATAATATTATATATATCAATAATCATGATGATATAGGGTTTAGTACCACATTAAATGGTGTTGCATGTATGATTACCAAGGGATCCATGGTTATATATCAAGGAGAAAATAATGATATCTTATACAATATGATATAAACATTCATCGATATGGTTATATTGATATATATTTTTATATATTCACAACATTGGCACTACATGCTAGTAAACACAAGTTATAAGGGGATGGAGGTGCTGGGAACAAAAGGAATGCTACCAGATATAAAGTTGTTGGAAGTCATATTGTGTAAATATTTCATATTTGTAATGTATTAGAATGTATACTTTAAAAAAGGAGGAATAACACTAAAGTATGGGAATATGGATTTAGTGCACATTGATTATTGGGGGCCTGAACTAGTACATTATCTTGGATGGTCAAATTATTTAGTGAAATATATTGATGAATCAAAATGTAATGTATGATATTACTTCCAAAAAAATATGATGTATTTAATCTGTTTCAGAAGTGGAATAGTATGGTGGGGAATGAGATGATAACAATGAAAAAATAATTAAATTCTGAAAATGATGGAAATCATTTTAGTACTGATTTCAACGGATTTTGTTCTAAAAATGGAATTCGTTTGGAGATACATCGTAGAAGAATGGTGTAGGTGAATGAATGAATAGTACTCTTAGTGAACACGCTAGGAGCATGAGACTACACTCGTAATTTCCCAATACATATATGGAAGAAAAATAAACATGGAATAATATCTCATCAAAAGGATTCAGATGTATATATGAGAGAATGTATTCCTATAGTGCATTGGTCTGGAAAGGGGGTAGGATTTGATAATCTACTAGTCTTTGGTTGTTTTTCATATATATATATTGATGCTGATACAAGGTAAAATATTGATGCTAAGTCTAAATCATATTTCATTATTGGATATAATGTTGGGGATTTTGATTATTACTTTTGGTATAATCGGAATAAGATATTCATAGGAAGAAATAATGTGATATTTAATTAAGGTATCACAAAAAAGGTCCATTATGCAGCCAAAGTTGATAGTGGGAATAAATAATTATATTATAATTAGAATGTGGAGATTGAAGGTGTACCTAAGTATGTGACCCCATAAATATTGGATCATACCCCTCAAGTGGAATTAAGGAGATAGATTATGGTAATAAGGATAGTTAATATGTATTTAAAATCCTCACACTATCTATTATTTAATAATAGTGGAGAACAATAATGTTTTAATGAATCAATATAGCTGAAGGAGTCAGAAAAGTGGTTGATTCCTATGACAGAAGGTATTTCATCATTACATGAAAAAATACATATGTAACACCCCAATATTTCAAAGTAAGTTATTTTCTTTAAAGTAATTCAATAGCTTGTGATATACGCAACACCGAGTTTGAGCACACCACGACTTACCAAACGAGCCATTCAAAAAGTAGTTATGAATAGTATTAACTAAATTTTGAATTTTATATACTCCATAAAATTGAACATCCATATTATGTGTCTTTGACATAATATAAGAACAAATTCAATTTTTTATATAAAAGACGTTTTTTTCAAAAAAAAATCAATTTTACCACCTTTTAATGGTGAACCATTTTTAAATACAATATTTCACATTTTTATATATTCAATTTGACGAAATAAACTTCTTTTTTAGAAGAAGGAAATAAAATTTTAGTTTGTATAAATTTTCTATGATTTTTGATAACTTTCAAATTTTGATTAATAGTGAAAAATACTAAATTTTAATTGAAAACAACTATTTTAATCAAAATAATTTATAGTGTTAAATTATATATTTTAACAGGTTTTAGGTATAATTAGACTATATTTTTATCATTTAATCCAATGTTTGTCATTGGAAGTAATTTTACATTTAAATTAGACATAAACACCTATCAATCTTTTGATAGTTTTTACTTATCAAAAACCCACTTTCCGGTTTTGACAATGTGAATATTTTTTAAATTAATTGCTACAAATTCTATGTTTTTAATTGGGTCAAATAGAATTTTTTTTTGAATTTTATGTATCAAAATTATCTAACATTGAATTTTTGGTATTTTTCTGAAAACTTTCGATTTTTGATGAATAGTGAAAAACATTGTATTATTGTTTAAAACTGACTTTTTATTTAAATAATTATTTATTTTATTTACATTAATTTTAAGTAAAAATAAATACATAATACCTATATAAATCCAATTTATTTCATTGGATTCATTTTATAATAAGATTACTTGTATAAAATATATTTAACTTTTTACCGTCTTTTACCCACCATCTAGGGACATTTGAAAATTTACTTAAAAATAAGTGTACTGCTTCTATGGATTGAATTCCAAAAATCTGAGAGACATGGTTGATATCATTATGTAAAATTTTGTTCAATAATATGTAAATAATATTTGGTGAATAGTAACTTTTGACTTTTATTTACCACAGTTTAAATAAATAGTGTAAATAAAGGTAAAAATGGTATTATAATTACCCTAACACATGTCATAATTCAATTAGATAAGAGTTATTCATCTCATCCCCACATTATAATTGAAATAAATTTATTTGGAACCATTATAAAACAAAAATTAATTTATAATAAAATAATATTTCAAACTTCTCCTAAAGTGACCCTCACCTCTCATATAAAAGGGCACTTCTCCTTCTCTTAATTTCACACCTCCAAAGCCATTTGGCTCGGCCAAACCCAACAAAAATATCATCCCGACTACTATCAATACATCATATAGGCCTTCCTTTTATCATAAAGACAACCTATGGAGCTCTTTTTATAAAATCAAAAGGAAGCACCCGAAGAAGAGGTAATAATTTCATCACCTCTTTCAAAGTTATCTTCTTCTTCCACATCCTATTTATTTGTTGTTTCCATACCAAAATAATAACTCTAGTTCCTTCTAAATACTATGATGTTATTATAAATAAGGTACAACCATATTCATTATTCTATCCATCCTTTGAATGAAAAAGTCACCATACGTGTGTATGTATGACTTACCGTCTCCGCGTCATGGTGTAGTTGTTATTCAACACGTCATTATTTGTATGGGTATAATAATGCTGTGTAGTTGATGTAAATAATAAATATAACATGTTAATTATTATTTATATATGATATATCATCCAATTATATACGATTTCACCTTCAATTGATTGATATTGTCGCTCATTCGTACGTACGGATTACCGTCTCAATGAACGGGATGAGATTTATTCTCCATCGTAACCATTCAAGAATAATTTTTATTTTATGATTAAAAATAATGTTTAAGAACATAATATAATTCAGGATATGAATCAAATAAATCATATCCATAACAAACATTACTTACGTAACAAAACATATAAAGGAAAACAAATTTTTTAACACCCGAAAAAAAGATACTACTAAAATATTATTAATAAAGCAATATTAGAAGATCATATATGATATCATATTTATATATATGGTTCTATTATAATTTAATAAAATATATTTAAATATTACACATGAGGTTTACATATCCTTGTCTAAGGAAAATTACAACGTAATGGGTTCTCATCTCACTTCTTATTCTCGTAAGATTCATTCTATATTGCCATTATTTCTTTTTTTTTATAGTGTATGTACTACACATTATTGTATTCCTTCTATAATATACTTTAATTTATCGGTATTTACAACTTCACTATTTGGTCCTTATTTATTGGGGTGTATGATTATTAATTTACCAAATCAGTAAGTGAAAATCCAATTTCGATTTCCAATCAGTGGGTTTCACACAAACTTCATTGATTATTTTACTCCATGATTATGTGGGAAATCACTATTTATTTATTTATGCAATAATATCCACTCTAATTTGTGAGTATATACTTTTTATACACATAATAACTCTATTGATAAATTTTCAAGCCATCGATATGAACATTAAAATTGTAATCTTAACTCAATTTCCATTCATTGAGTTAAACATCCAAGTCATTGGTGTTGTTGTTACAAAAATACGTGTGAATTTCCAATGATTTATTTAAACTGAATATACAATCATATTTAGTGTATTCATATTTTTCACACATAATTATGTCATTGATTTATCCTTAACCTTAGTATACTGTCTTTATAAGGGATTTTATCTCCATTTACATTCTATTGAGAATTCATTGTTGTTATTCAACAATTCACTTTTATATGCTGTATATATTATGATTTGACATATTATATCAGGATTCCATTTATTCTCATGATATTATAAAGTTTTTATTACCTCAATTATTTTTATTCAAGCATTTCTCGTTTGGTTAGGAACACAAAATAAAATATCATTTTAAATGTTTTAAAGATTTGTTCTTATAAATCATTATCATTAATGTCCATGTTTCAAAAATGATTTTAATGATTTATTTATATGGACATGAATGTTTGGAAATTAAAATTTATTTCAAATTTTTTAAATTTGTATGGGATACTTTGATTCAAAAATCTCTTTTAAACGACTTCTTTGATAAATAGCTAGACATTTAAATGTTTTAAAAAATAGTATATTTCTTTCAAATAGTTATACTGATTGGTTTCATCAATGTTAATATCCTTCATTGTATTTTATTCTTTATTGAGGTTGATTTTTTATAATACAATCATCCATATTTTAATCAAGAATTTATATTGGACTGTGGATGTGATATTTTTATGCCATTCATGGTTTATGGATAAAGTATTAACAATTTATAAGTTGTTTATAATATGAATGTTTATGTTATACTTTAACCATTTCATATGAGAAAGTCATTGGAAATATTAGGTTATAGGTGGATCCATCTATAGCTCCTCGATGCATCATTGGGTCTCATGAGAAAAACTATTGTCTTGACAAAAGGCCTTGAAAAAAAATCTTATTTGTAGTCTTGGGATGAGGCCTTGACTCTGTGGTTATGATATATGGAATTATGAATTCAATCATTATGAAATTAGATATTGATATTAAATGTGATTATTCAACTTGTAAAATATCCATGTGAATAAGTAAATGGAATTATTTGATTTATATTCTCAAAATTATTCTAAAATTAATGTTTAAAAGGCATGTGTTTTGTCTTATATATTTCCTTAAATGTTTATACTTATTTATGAAATTTTTCACTATATTGTATTTCATACTGAGTATATAATTTCACCAATTTCTATGTTTTATTTTTTCCAAGATGTGAATAAGTATATCATGATTATTCTGCAGGAATAGGCTATGGGATATGAGTGTGTTCAGAGGGGACACAATATTTTTTTTCCTTATTTCATGATATAATGTAAAACTTATGTTTGTATCTAGTACTTACAGGGATACTAATCTAATAGGTCTTTTGGTACTTGATATCTTGTGATCATTCCAATGATATGTAATAATTCACTGAATTATGGTAACTAGGGTCAGGGCGTTATAACCTAGGAATTGACAATATTTCTATAAAGAAAGAAAATATAGTAAAAAAAATGGGTATACCAAGTCTAGGAAGAACATGATAGTAAGAGGAGATAATAGGTTATCCTAGTGGTAAAATATTTTCAATAAAAAGAAGTAGTATATTTCATTGAAATTTTCTCACGCGTAGTGAATCATAGCACCATCCATATGGTTCTCAATATTTTTGTATCGGAATAATTATCCCATGAGTCGATTGATGTCAAGACATATTTCTTTGATATATATTTTGAAGAGGATGTATATATATATAGTATCCCCAGAAATACATTGAGTCGGTTAAGGAATATATGGTGTGAAAACTATAGAATAGCTTATATGGGTTAAAATAGGCAGCTAAGTAGTGGAATAAAATGTCTGATTCAATTATGACTAAAAAATAATTCAAATAGTGTGGCATGGATAAATGTTGATACACCAATTCTGTTGGGGATGAATACATTATACCTTCATTATATATGGATGACATGATCATTATAGGATCATGTATATAAAGGATTGATGAGATAAAATAGAATCTAGATGAAGAGTTCAAGATGAAAGATCTGGGAGAATATAGAAATATTTTATAGATAAAGATTAAGAGAGACCATGCTACTATAATTTTGATGATATTTTGGGCTGACTACATTTGAATGGTTCTGAGAAGAATTAATATGATGAGTGAAAATTTAGTATATATTTCCATAGAGATCCATTTTATATTATCAAAGGAAGAATCATTGAAGATGACAAAATAGGTTATGTACATGGAAAAGGTTTTATATGAATTAGCTATCAGAAATCCGATGTATTACCTAATCTGTACTCGACTAGGCATTTCTCATCCATTTGGTGTTGTGAGAAGGTACATAGATAACCCTAAAGAGATATATAGCAATGTTTTGAAGTGGATATAGAGATACCTAAAGGGAATAAAAGAAATATCTATATGCTTTGGGAATGTAAATTCATTACATGGGTATATTGATGTTGACCTTGAAGGTGATGTTGATAACAGGAGGAGTACAAAAGGTTTTCTATTTGCCTCTAGAAGAGCTACTATAATCTAGATATCTGAGTTGCAAAAGGTGGTGACATTATGAACCATAGAGGTTGAATAAAATACTCCAACAGAATTTGGGAATGAGATAGTTTGGGTGAAGAACATTTTCGATGATCTAGGTAAAAAGTGAGAGGAAAGTTTATTTAACTTTGATAGTTAATGTGTTATAACTCTTGAAAAGGACACAATATTTCTTTCTTGTGTGAAGAACGTTCAGTTGAAGTACCATTTTATTAGATTCTTGATAGACGATGGGATATTTAAATTTTAGGATATTTTAGGAACCAAAAATCTAGTAGACATATTAACAATGTTGCTGGTAATACATATGTTAAGGAACTATAATGCCTCTATTGGTCTTCACTGGTAAATAGAGAATGAGAGGAAGAATATGGGAGGAAAATATAAGATAAAAATAGGAAAACAACTATTATTTCATAAATCATTAGAATTATATTAAAGATGTGAATTAAAATCATGCACTGACAAGTGATGACGAGGAGGAGCTCAGACTAATTAAGTTGTATATGTTAGTTCCCTAGAAAAAGATTTACATAGAGGATAAAGCTGTTAGTGGGATATTTTTTGATAGTATGACACCATGAGTTATAATGAATTATTATTTTTTAATAAATTAAATTTCATTGATATCTTATATTACATGAAATACTATATTAATTTTTCCCAATATGCAACACTAGGTTAACTTACATTACACCTGACATTATGTTTTAACAAACAATTATATAATATTAATATAGTTATTTATTCATGAATGTTATAACCTAAACAATAAACATAGTGATATTATGAGTAATAAATTCTTTTTAAATATTATTTAGAATGGTTTTATATAAATGAATCATATTGATAAAAATGACTTAATTTTCGATAAATTCTTTATATGTTTTAAAAATACTATATTCTCAAGAAAATTATTAATATTTATTTTTAAAAACATTAATGAAATTAATTTTTAAAAAAATTATGGAATTAATTTGATAAAATAAACTTCTTTTTTAAATTTTATGTAAAATTTATCATAGGGTAATTTTTTAGATGTTTCTAAAATTTTATATTTTTAAGAATATTGTAAAATATTAAATTTTCATTGAGAACCGATTTTTTTAAAAAATTATTTATAAAATTAAATAATGCATTAATTTTTTTAATTAAAAATAGTCAATTTAAAAATAAATTAATCCAATTTAGGTCACATGAATCAATTTCATATTTAATTTCTATATAAAATCTTTGTAAACTTTTGTACATTTCCTCTTTAAAATCATTCTTTTTCATTGAATCCACATAATTAATTTTAAATTAATTTTTTAACATATATGAATGAAATTTAAAAAAAATGGATTATATATTTTTTATCATTATAATATATAATATCTAATAATTTTAACATAA
Organism: Viscum album; assembly: GCA_963277665.1. Lineage (NCBI taxonomy): Eukaryota > Viridiplantae > Streptophyta > Magnoliopsida > Santalales > Viscaceae > Viscum > Viscum album. The sequence continues at coordinate 109,458,107 of OY728139.1, read as the reverse complement.
TTTTTGACAAAAATTAATTGTAAAAACAATAAAAATTATTTAGTCTGTTTAAGGCAAAATGTGCTTAATGGGGGTTAAACAACAAATAGTGGTTAAAATGACCAATAAAATTGTATAAAATCTATTTAAAATAAATATTTAGACTTTATAATTCCCAAGGATCTAATTTTATCCATTTTGGACCCATTTGGATTGTGAAAAAAGTGGGTACATGTTTTCTTTTCAAAACATTACAAGTGTACCACTCACCTCACTTATAAAAGGCCACCCACTCTCTTCAATTCTTTACACCAGAAAACCATTTTGGTTTGGAAAAGACTAACCCAGATCACTTTTCAACTTCTATACTCCCATTTTAGATTCCTTAGTTTGGAAATAAATCCAATTTATGAAGGCTTTTAATACAAATATAAGGAGGATACCTGAAAGAGAGGTAACGTTCATCAATGATAAGTTTTGTTTTATTTTTTCCTCCACCTCCATAAACTCTTATTATAACGTGATTATATAATAATATAAGTATCTTCCATATATTTATATGTTTTTATATTTAATTAATTACCTACAACTATCTCCACTTCAATCAAATGGGTTATAAAATCATCATTCGTGTGTACGGTGGACTACTGTCTCTCGAGCCGATGTCATTCATTTTTTCCTTTACCACATTTCAAGTATGAACATAATTATGGATTTATTATATATATATATGATATATTTGATAATATTATACTTATTTAATCTCTATATCACAACATACCTTTGTACTCTCTATTTTTTGTGAATACGATAACGTCACTCGTCTGTACAGTGGACTATCGCCTGAGGAAGTGATGTGATTGGTTCATGCTTCACATGGATGAAAATAAAGATAATTTTAATCAAAATATGTGATATATATGACATGAAAATTATTTTTAATTATAATATATCATATCCCTTTCTTTGTTTTAATCTAACAAGAAAATGGAAGTCTGCATTCATTCATATTTACGGCCTACCGTATCCATCAATTGTGTATTTCATATCAATCACTAAACATTATGGATTAATATAAATACATTAAACTAAATATATATGAAATTTATATCATTTTTAAAATTATATTAATTTTTAAACCATAATTTAATTAAAAATTCTAAAAATAACAAGTTAGAAAATATTTGAATAACAAAGTAGTTATTACCTGTAACGTAACATTAACATGGAATTGTTAATAAATGGGTAATGAAAGATCATAAGAAAAAAATATATGGTACTATATTTATGAAAATAGTTATATAATATATTTATAATAAAATAATATTCATTATACATGAATTATGAACATGTACGATGAAAGTCAATACTTAAGGAAAGAGATTTCAAGTTACTCGTTTATTTCTGGGAGACATATGCAAATTAAACACTCCTTTATTTTTAGTGATGTATATACTACCTCTTTGAAATTGTATATCATGAATGAATTTATTTTAATGATAATTTTTTTTCATTTTATGTTATTATATATTACTTATTATCATTCAAATGAAATCTAATGCGGTAAGGTATTTTTGTCTTAATTTCATTCCATGGATACTTTTGTTATGTTATACACCTATATAATTTTACAATGTATATATAAATCCCCTTTTAAATTAAATATAATATATTTATTTAAATTCATGACATTTTATGTGTCATTTATTGTTATTACTTCTTGGGGATTGTGATTCGATATTATCAAAATGATAAGGATTTTATGTTATAAACTCATTGTTTATTAGTATTAATTATGATTATGTTTCTGATGATAAATTATTATAATACATGTGTCAAAAACTCATTAATTTATTATTATATGATTATTCATGATATTGTTAAGTAATAGTACCATTTTTCTACTCTCTATTAATTAAAATAATTGAGAAAGTATTTTTAATAAATTCTTACTTAATTTCTCTCTTCAAACAGAAATACATTATCTTATACAACCATTTTCTATATTTATGGTTTCAAATTTTCAAGTTATCCTATAATTTTTTATTTATTAATACCTATTTTTTAATTTTTATAAAAAAATATTTAATGGAATATTTAATTCATTTTCCAAACAATGCCTATTTTGATAGTACAAAAAATATGAAAGGAATTTTTGTTTTAATGGGTTTGGAATGAATGAAACTTTTCATAATCATGGATATTATTTTATTTGAGTCTTCCTTTGTATGTTTTAAATGATATTCTCAAACAAAATTCAATTTTTTTCTATTTTAAAAATATCTCTCTTAATCAGAAAGGATATTTTTCTCATGAAATGTTTTAAATGATCATTCAAAATAATTTGACATCTAAGATAACTTCCATTGGTGTAACTTATTCTTTACCAAGGATATAAACCAAGCATTCCATTATTATTCTTTATCTGAATGGTTTATGATGAAAGAATTTTTATGAAACCCTTTTATTATAAATGGATTATACCATGAAAAAATTCTTGTGAATCCCATTTCTTTTTCCACGGGATATTCTTTGATAAAATGATAAAATTATTATGAAACCTGTCTCTTTTCAACAAGTTATGTTATGATAATATATTTGTGAAACTCACTTTATTTCTTTGGTTATGATATAATGATTTTTTTATTATATTGTGGAACACATAATATATTTATGTTATGATAATATATTTATGAAACCAATCCCATGAGATAGACTGGGAAAGAACTGGGGTTGAACTCGGTTTTGTAAGGGACTTTTTCTTAAATAATGGTATAGAGATTGAACCTTGACTAGTCTGATGGTTTGGGGAGTGAATGTATTCTACTAATACATCCATAAAAGTGGGCCTTGGATAATATTTAAATGATTTTTTATACTTATATGTATGACAAAGATTCCATGTCTTATTCCAATGTTATACTCTCATGGATCATGTTCTTTTATTTCCTTATGATTCATGTCTTATGAACATCCAATCTATATTACATTATTCAAGATTGTGATATTTCATATATAGGTTATGGTTTTAATTTTTTTCCATTTTCTCAAACCCTTAGGCACATGTCATGCTTATGTTTCTCTCTTGTTTACCCAGATCTGAGGACATATTCTTGTGGAAAGGGCCATGTGGAAATTAGGGATGTCTTGGGTTCAAGTCTCCCCATATTCCTTCATGTTTTTGTTTATGTGTTTTTCTTTATACCTTCGTAGTTACACTTTCCCAACAATATGTAATATAATCTTCCTTGTTTAACCTTACTGTGCATATGACATCACTCTTTATTATGATTCCTTTTCACTGGAATTGAAGAAATGTATTATGTATGATATGTATAATTATGGTGCTAGTTATGAAGAAAAAAATAATAGATGATATAGTTTACCAACTGACCCATTTTTGTGTTTCCATGTTTCCAAATAAACTAAACTGTTATGGCCCTTAGGCATGTTTTTGTCTAATGTAATGCATATTTAAAACAATGATGTAATATATATATATATATAAAAATCTTGGGTCACTATAGTTAGTATCAAGGGATATTATTAATTAAACATTTGAAACATTGATAAGAAAACCTTAGTGAGATACCTATGGACATGTCCAAGGATAAGTATAAGGATGAGTCAAAGTATAAGAAATGTATTGGAATTTTGATAAAAGATATACTGAGTGGTTTCTAATAAATTGCATCTCTTTTTGAATATTACAAGTAAGTGTGGATATGGAACACATTTAACTGGGGTAATTACTTCTAAAATGGAATTTTGAGATAGACTCGATCATCACCCATTGTACAACAATGTGCATTGATTTACACCTGGTTTGACAATCCCAGGGGATATGATTTGAAAATTAAAAAACTCTTTACAAACCATCATAGGGGATTTAAGTATATGATGACTATGAATAACATATGTAAAACCTATGTTTTCATAGACTAATTAAGGTTTCATAGATTAGAAATGTGCAATGATTTAGATATCAAATAAGTTATTTTTCAACATTATGTGGTTCTCCATCATTATTATTGTTTTATACAAAATTATATTTTATTTTATCCAATGGATGGAACCCAGAAGAGCTATGTTAATGCTAGGTGAGATAGAAAATTAAATTACATTCCCACAGAGCACCCAAACATTATTTTATTTAGAATGAAAAATCTTGTTGCTACTGTCACAAAACATTCACAAGATATCAATCATGAATAATATCCAAACAAAAAAAGTAGGGACAAACATTTTATTGAATCCTTCATGATGAAATGTCCATCATCATCCTATGGGTATTTTGATCCACTAGTTTCAACAAAATGGACCTGTACCAATGAAATGATATTTTGGATTATCTAGCATTCAGAACATGAAAAACTCATTTTGGTTGTCTAATATTTGGAATGTGAAGCAGATAAATGGTGGAATATTCACAAGAATACGAGGTAACAGGATTAAATTTACCACATGGATTTGACGGGTATAATAACAGATATTTCAACAAGTAATTTCCTTGTATTATTCGTATGGATATGGATAATGATATCCTTGAGATAAATCAATAGGTTGATTATTTTTTTATATATGAGGAATGGTTAACAAGTATTTATAGGAATACTTATGATATTACTATATAACATGAATGTAAGGTTGATCAATTATTTAGTGGCTTAAAACCAAGTCTTTGATGGGAATTATCCAAAAGCAACTTCAACAACTATACATAGATTTTTGGATGAGATATCAAGGTGGAAATAGATATTGGAGTTATTTATCAACCTTATGGTTTCAATTATAAGTTAAAATAGAATTTAAAGGAAAATATACGAACCATAGAGGGAAGAAGATGAAATTTCATGTATTCACAAATTATAGGAAGAAACATATATGAAATTATCTTAAGTGGACTAATAAAAGTTTTATGAGTTTAAGGGATGTTTATCAAGATTTGTTTTGATGTGATGGTAAGATGTTAGGAAATTATTTTAATATATATAAAGATATATAGAATGCATAACCCACACTCAAATGTTTCAAATTTATAGAGTATGATCATTATTATTACCAGTTCCAAAATTTGAAGGTTAATGATGACGATTGACATTAGAAAATTAATAATCCAAGTGAAAAAAATAAATATCATATGACCACTATTTCTAACGATGGGTGCGCTAATCCGGCAGTGAATGATGCTCTTAACATCCACTCTATAACTGGTAAGGTAATATTTGACTATAAATCCACCAATTATTTCATATCTTTATAATTTTCTATGTGTATCATGATTCAAAAAGAAAACATTAGATGTATAAGTAGTAATGAAAACCCTTAATGGTATGCTGATCTCATCTAAATTCAATAATTCCTCTCCATTTGAATTTTAAATAAATGTGATTCGTACAAATTTTGTCATTCTTCCTGTGGTAGAATTTCCACTCATATTAAACATGGATTTTATTTCTCTACATAAATCATATATCAATTTTTGAGGAAGTTAATTAATTTTTTGATATTTTATACCAACATTTGATCATATATCAATGTGACGAAAAGTAAAAAAATTTGTTGGAGGTCGCATCCATTATATGGTTCTTCAGTCACATTCATAATGGGTGTTTATCCTATATGGATGAAGAGAAAATTAAAATTTATTATGTGCCTACTGTGTGGTAATTTTTTATGTCTTTCAGGAAGATTCTATTAGTATTTCACAAAAAGGTAATGTTTATTTTTCCAGAGAACTCATTCCTAGTTCCATGCCAATTTCATTTACTCTTTATAGAATGTACTCGACTGACTTTTAGGAATTAAAGAAGAAATTGTAAGAAAACATTGACAAGGGATTCATTCATCCAAGTGTTTTACCTTTGTGGAACCTATTATATTTGTAAAAAATATATATGGATAATGAGACTAAACATTGATTACAGGAGGTGATCAAGATCACAATTAAGAACTGGTACAATCTTTCCTATATTGATGACTTGTTTGATCAACATCACTAAGCTTAATACTTTTCCATGACTGACCTTCATTCTAGATATCATCAATATTGGTTAAAGGAGTAGGATATTCCCAAGATAGAACTATATACTTAGTATAGACACTATGAATATATAGTGATTCTCTATGGGATTACTAATTCCCATCCAATCTTTATTGATTTAAGGAGAATATTCTTTAGAGTTTACATTGATCATTTTGTGGTAGTTTTTGATGAAGATATTATTTTCTATTTGTGGAGGAAGTAAGAGCATGGAGACCACTTTATAATTATACTAAAGATCCAGTGAAATTTGAAACTATATGAAAAGTTCACATCGTGTAAATTTTGGATGCAAAAGGATTCATTTTTTGGGTTATATAATCTCAAGATAGGGTATATCGGTAGATCCATCAAAGGTAGAGGTTGTTGAATGTTGGACTAGACCAACCATAATGACTGAGATCTGTTGTTTTCATGGTTTAGGTGGATATTTTCAATGGATTTTGGATAATTTCATATGATTATATAATTGTCTAACCATGTTAACTCAGAAGGGAGTTAAATTCCTCTAGAAAAATGAATGTTTCGAAAATTTCAAAGAACTAAATAGAATATTAGTGAGTGAACCTATTCTTACATTACCTTACAGTGGAGAAAGGTTTTTAATCAATAGGGATTCATCCAATAACGTATTGGGATGTTTTCTCATGTCTAATGACATGGTTATATATTTTTTCTCAAAAAAATTGAATATTGATGAGAAAAATTGTTGAACTCGTGATTTGAGGTTAGCTGCTGTAATTTTTTGCATTACAGATATCAAGGCATTATCTTTAAGGATAAAATTGTGATATATAGAGATCATAAAATAATAAAGTATATATTCACATATAAGTAGTTTAATATGAACTAAATAAGGTGGTTATATATAACTAAATATTATAACATATCATTACATTACCACCCTAGGAATGTGAACATGTTGGACAACACATGGAGTCAAAAGGATCATGCTAGATTATCCCTGATAAGTATAAAAATCGATCCATTATTTCAAAGATATTAATATATGGATAAGGAAATCCTAATGGAAGAGGGGAAAATATTAACTTTCTCACTTGAATGTCCAACCATCTATCCAAGCGAAGACTAAATAGGCACAAAATGAAGATGTAGGGCTTTAAAAGAAGGTTATAAATTTTATTTAGCTTGACATTGATCATGGTAGAATGATGAGGTTTAGGGACCATGTATGTGTTCCATATATACTTGTCATGAATACGGATTTTTTAGAGGAAGATCGTAGTTATTCATTATCTATTCATCGTGGATGTTTTATGATGAGTATATATTTGAAAGTTTATTTTTTTGGGATGCAATGAAGAGATATATCACGGATATTGTATCTCAGTGCTTGTTATTTCAATATGTTTAGGCTTAGAGACAAAATTATATTGGAATTTTACATCTATTACCCATACAATAATGGAAATAGTAAAACATCACCATGAATTTTTTTCATTGTACTCCCCAAAAAAACTAAAAGGAATAATCTAATATTGGTTGTAGTCGATAAACATACTATGTAATCACAGTTCATCGATATCAGAGAATACTCATCTCTAAATTATATTGATAAATTATACATTATTGACGTGGTAATGTTTCATAGATTACAACATTTCATTGTGTCTGATGCAGAAATAAGGTTTACCTCAATGTTATAGGAATGTATTTACCAAGCTATTGATATAGAGTTTGCTTTCATCAATGAATATCATCCTCAAATAGATGGTTACTCTGAGAGAAAAATATAAAACCTAGAGTGTATGTTGAGATTTTTTCCATTGTATTTCAAAGGTTTTTGTTATTTAAAACTTCCTTTAGTTAATTTTTCTTAAAACAATATATTTCACTCAAGATTTAAAATGGGTCCTTATGAAACCCTCTATGGAAAGAAATTTAATGATCCAACATGCTATAATAAAGTAGTAGAAAGAAAGAAATTGGGACATGAGATAGCTAAAAAATGGAAGATAAAGAAAGATCTATTCAGCAATACATCAAGGAATCTCAGATTCAGTATAAAATTTATGTTTATAATCCCCGATGTGATATGTAATTTAATGTTGGTGAAAAGGTGTTTAAAAATTTTCTCTATGAAAGAAGGTTATGAGATTTCGGAATAAAGGAAAATTAAGCCCTAGGTATTTCAAACCCTCTGAAATTATTGATCTTATGAATACCACATCATATCACTTGGTGCTTCCACATAACCTCTCTTAAGACCACTATGTATTCCATGTGTCTTTCCAAAGGATGAAAACACACAACCCTTCACATGTACTTAACTCAGAGGTCATACCACTAAAGCATGTCATTTCTTATGAGGAAAACCAAGTAGGGATTTTGGATCATATAAAGAAATTTCTATGAAATAAGGCCACTCCCTTGGTCAAATTATTGTGGTTAAACCACAACATTAAGGAATCGACATGGGATCTTTAGGATATTATGAGTCATAAGTATCCTCATTAGATTTTATTGGAGTAATGAATTTAAAGGATAAAATTCATTTTAATGGGGGTAGAATGAAACAAAAGTTTTTCTGAATAATTTTTTAGAATAAATTAAATTTCTTTGATATATTTTGTTACATAAAATACCTTTTTATGATTACGCTACATGAAACAATAGGTTAGCATGTGTTACACATGACATTTTTTTAACAAACTGGGATATATTATTAATATAGTTATTTGAACATGACTATTATAACCAAAATCTTAAACTAATAAATGTGAATATTAATTACTAATTTTTAGATATTAAGTATAATGGTTTATATAAAGTAAACATATTAACACAATGTACTTAATATTTGGTTAAGTCATTAAATGTTTTGAAAATACTATATTCTCAAAAAATGATTTTTATTTCTTTTTGTGAACATCGATAAAATTTATTTTTTAATAATTTTGAAACATAATTTGATAAAATGAACTAAATTTCTAAAACAATCATGTCAAATGAATCTTAGGGTGAATTGTTTGGTTTTTTTGAAAATTTTTATTTTTTGATAAATAGTGAAAAATACTCAGTTTTAATTGAAAACTATATTTCCGTTCAAATTATATATGAAGAAAAATTATATTTTAAATTTTTGTTAAAGTAATATTATTTAAATTAAAAATCCATTTATCCAATTTAGTTATTTTTAATAAATTTCATATTGAATTTCAATATAAAAACTCAGTAAAATTTTGAACATTTTCTCTTTAAAACCATAGTTTATCATCACTTATGGGGGTTTAATTTTAAATTAACTTTTTCAAAATATGATAATGTGATTTTAAAAAATTGATCAATTAATTTTAATCAGAATATTTTATATTATGTAATATGTTAAACTAATTTTTTATCAAAATGAATTGTAAAAATAAAAAGATCATTTATTGTACATGAGGTAAAAAAATAGATTTACTGAGGGTTAAACTAAAAGTTTAATTGTTAAAATTCCCTATAAAATATTAAACAATAAAGATTTAAAAGACATTTTTAGACCTTATTAGGTATAATGTTCTATGATTAATCATTTGGCACCATTCTTGCATGTGAAAAATATTTTTACACATTTTCTTTTCAAAATATTACAAGTGTGCCGCTCACCTCGCTTATAAAAAGCCACATTGTATCCTATATTGTACACACCTTAAAACAATTTTTTATGAAAATAAAAAAACATATAACATTCCAAATTCCCTTATGAAATATTAAAATACTTATTTTATATATAAATTCAATCATGGAAGGCTTTTGGTGCAATCCTGAGGAGGATACCCAAAGAAGAGGTAACATTCATCGTCAGTCATTTTGGTCTTATTAGTTTCTCCACACCATTGATTTTTTATACAAAGATGATATAAATAAACTCATTATATAAAATATAATTATTTAATTATTTTATGGTAATTATCTATAACCATATCCACTTTCATAAAATGGATTACAACATCATCGTTTGTGTGTACGGTAAACTACCACCTCACAAAACGATTTCAGTCATTTTTTTTAAAAAGATACCAAATATAGAAATAGTGATGGATTTATTATTTATATATGATATTTTTTATATTATTTAAATTATAGAGTCATTATATCACACATTCAATCATACTCATGATTTTTTAGGAATACAATAGTGTCCCTCGTGTGAATAGATGAGTACCGCCTCGAGAAGCGATTTGATTCATTCACTCTTTTCATAGAAGGTAATAAGTATGGTTTTACTGAATATTTGTGATATATATGATATAAAATGATTCTATAATAATAATATATCATTTACCTTTATTTATTTATATCTCACAAGAAAATATAACGAGTATTCATGGGTACATATGACCTACCATATCCATTAATAATGCATTTCATTTTATATCACTATGTTTTATGTATTACTGTAAACACATATATACTGAATATATATGAAAGTTAAATAATTTTTAAAATTATAGATCTTATTAAACTATAATTTATTTAATATGAACAAAAATAAAAAGTTAAAACATACACGAAAAACAAAGCAGTTATTAAATAGAATGTAACATTAACATGAAATTGCTAATAAATAGATAATAATAGGCCATAAGAAACCATATACAGATTGATATATATGAATATGGTTCTTTAATAGATTATTAATCAACTTATATATATTATATAGGATTTTTTATTGTGTACAACAGTAGTCAATACTTGAGGTAAGTGATTTCTATTTTCTATTTTATTTCTAGGAGACATGTGCAATGTCACCAGTTGTTTCTTTTTTGTGGTGTATATACTACAACATTGACATGTTCTATAATGAATGGAACTATTTTCATGATATTTAAATTTTTATTGGATGTTATTTTTATTGGTTATTATGATTAAAAATATTACTAAAGTTGTGAGGGATTATTATCTAAAATTTCATTATTTGAGACTTATGTTATGTTATGAACCTATATTCAGTTATGAGGTGTATTTACATATGCATTAGAAATTAATTTAATGAATCTATTTATCATCTTGATATTTTAGGTTCCATTTAATTTTATTCCTTCATGGGGCTAATGATTTAATGTTTCCAAGGTGGTAAAGATGTTATGTTCCAATCTCATTGTTTATCAAGATGCTTTATGATTATTTTTAATATTATAATGTCCTCTAATAAATATCCCATGAAAATCATGAGTTTAATTATCTTATAGTTATTCGTGATATTTTGATTTAATAGTACCATTTATCTACTATTTAATATTTACAATAATTTTGAAAATGCTTTTAATAAAATCTGACTTATTTTCTATCTTCGATTGGAAATCCATTTTTATCCAAAACCATGTTTTCTAATATGATTTCATTTTTTTATCAATATAATATTATTTTTAAAACACATTACAACCCATTTTTTCACTTATTACAAAAAACAATTAAAGGAAGATTCATATCATTTTCATAATAATTCTCATTTGGCCTTAACCAAAAATGTGAAAGGAATCTTCTTCTAACATGTATAACATGAAAAAAACATATGATCATCATGACTGGTATTTTAATTAAATATTCATTTTTATGTTTTTAAGGTTATTTTAAAATAAAAATATTTTCAAAAAAATATGTCTTAATTTCTTTTTCATATCATAAAGGATATTTTTCATTGAGAAATATTTTGAATGATCTTTCAAAATCATCTACCTTTTAAGATGGCATATTTTGATTTAACTTACTATTTATTGGGGAAAATAACCAAGGACACCATTATTATACTTTATCTAAATGGTTTATAATGATAATATGTTTATGAAACCCATTTATTTTCCCCCAGTGATACCATAAAAATATATTTATGAAACCTATTTCTTTTTTCATGAATTATTATTTGCTTAAATGTAGAAATAGTTATAAAACATTTCATTTTCATTAAATTATGATATGATGAAATTTTTATAAAATTCATTTCCTTTCATGGGTTATAATATATTGAATGATTTATGATCTCCTCGAAAATATTAATATTTTTTTTATTATGAGATGGGTGGGACCTATATCTCTTTTCAACATATTAGATATTTATTTATATCTCATGAGATAGATGGGATTGGGACAGGGAGTAATCATATTTTAGTAAGGGAACTAGTCTACTATGATGGTCTTGGTATTGAACCTTGAAAACTATGATGGTTTAGGGAGTTAACCGATTCCACCATGATAGCTTTGGCAGTGATCCTTGGATAATATGAAAATGGTTTTATATGATTATGTCTATGCCACAGATTCCATCTCTTATTCCAATTTTATGCACTCAAGGATCTGGTTCTTTGATTTCTATTTGATTCATGTCTTATTAACTACCAATATTTATCCCAAGATCATTATTATGATCATTGATATGTGTCATATAGTTTTGAAATATTATGATCATGTTGTTATACACTTATGATCATGTTATCTTTATGTATCTCACATGTTTACCCTTATTGACCATCTGATATAACCTTTATTATGTTTCATTTCCTCATGTTACGAATAAATTTATATTGTATTATATTTCTAAGAATGTTTATAGTTATGAAGAACATATTTTAGATGATGTAGTTTACATACGAAATACTTCTTGTCCTTCAATGTTTCCAAATACACTACCCTATCATGGTCCTCCGTCATGTGTTTGTCTAATGAAATAAATATTCATAAAAATTATTTAATATATATTTCTAAAAAATCATGGGTTTATATACTTGGTATCAGAGTATAGGTTTATTTAACCTTTGGAAACTAGTATGAGAAAACATTAGTGATATCTTTAATGGAATGCTTAAGGATAAGTCTGAGGATGAGTCAAAGTATATGAAACTTTCATTGAATTTTGGTAAAGGATGGAGAGTGTGGCTTCCATGAAATTACATCTATGTATGGATACTACAAGTGGATGTTTCTCTAACACCAAGATACATAGGGTTAATAACTATGAAATGGTTGAATTCATCTTGACTCGATCATCACCTATTGTATCACAACAGGCCTTAATACACAACTTGTTTGACACTCTCAGTGGATATGCTCTCGAAATTCATAAACTTTTTATAAACCATAAAAATAGATTTAAATATATGATGACTCTCAATGACCTATGATAAACCCAAGATGTAATAGGTTAAAAATGGTTTTCATGATTTATACATACTTTAGTAGATTATTCAAGATCATATAGTTCCCCATAATTATTATTGTTTCTCGCACTATTCATTTTCATTTTTATCAATAGTTGGAACTGAAGGAATTTTGTTAATTATAAGTGCGATGGACAATGGAATGATTTTCCTCCAGGGAATCCAAATTTTTTGGGATCTAGAGTGAAAAATAACATTGATATGCCCACATAAATTTCTCAATATATGAATCAGGTTAGACTTCAAAATGAACAAAGGAGAGAACAATATTCTATTGAGTCTTTCATGAGGAAAAGTTCACCATATTTCAGCAAGTCATATAATCCACTGGTTTATAAACAATACATATTTACCACTAAAATGTATTTTCCATTCTCCAGAGTTTAGGACATGAAAAAATAATTTTGGTTATCTACCATTTTTAATGTGAAGCAGATCAATGGTCGATTCTTATCAAGAATATGAGGAAACATGATAAAATTAACTCCATAGATCAGGATGAGTTCATAAACATATTTTCCAATAAGTAATTTCCTAATATTATTCATATGAATATCAATAAAGAGTTACATTAGCTGAATACAAAGGATGATTACTATTTTGTTACCTATGAGTAAAATTTTACAAGACATATAAGGTACACTTATTGTATTATCATTAGATCTAATTGTATGACTAATCAATTCGTCAATGGATTAAAACCAAGTCTTTGAATGATGTTATCCAAAATAGATGTTAGTATATATGAAGTAATATTTCGATTTAATATCAAGGTGGAAATAGATGTTCGAGTTATGTATCAATATCACAATTTTTATAGGAAGATAATAATAGAATTCAAAAAATATCTATGAACCATGCAGAGAAGAAGATGATATTACTTTATTCTCAACGTGTGCAAAGAAGCATGAAGGAAATTTTCATAAGGGGACTCGTAAATGTTTTATTTTTTAAGGTATGTTCACTAGGAAATTGATTTCAAATGTGATGGTAAGAAGGTAGATAATTATGTGAATAGAGAGAATGCTCTATAGAATTCACCCTCTACAATGTAATGTTTCAAATGTATAGTGAACAAGAATAATACTAAACAATTCTCAAATCTATTGGATAATGATGATGATTGACATCAAATACCTCTTAATATAATAGATAAATTGAAATCTTATGAGATCACTATTTATGACAAGTGGTTCACTAACGATGTGGTTAAAGGTACACTTACCATGTAATCTAAACTGGTAATGTATTATTTGATTCTAGATCTACCCATTTATTAATATCTAAAGAATATTATAAGGGTATCAAGATTCCAACCAATTGATTAGTAATATAATTATCATCGAAACCTCTTTATGGTATGATTACCGCATCTGAAGTCTATGATTCCCCTCTATTTTATGTTTTTGTAATGAGCATCCTTCAAATCCTGTCATTCTTCTTCTAGTAGCGGTTGATGTCATATTATGAATGGATTGTCTTCATCTTCATATCCTAAATTAATTTTCAAGGAATTTAATTAATGTTCCATAATCTGAACCATCTTATGATCATTTAAAAATTTTATGATAAGTAAAAACATAGAGACTTCAACTATTTTATGGGTCTCAATTCTCATTCAGAATGAGTGTTTATCTCATATGGTTTGAGAAAAACTCATCACTAATGATACACCTATTATGGAAGAATTTTTTAAATTATTTTTAGATGAATTCATAAATCTTAAACAAAAATTTGAATCTTATTTCTAAATAGAATTCATACCTGGTTCCATACCAAATTCAAATACTCTCTATAGAAATGACCTCATTGAGTTGAAATATTTTAAAATCAATTGAAGGAAAAAACCTGACTTGGGATTCATGTAGCCATGTGTGTCACATTAGGGTGAACCTATTCTTTTTTTAATAATAAATATGGATCATTGTGACCTAGCATTGATAATAATGTTTTGAACATGATCAAAATCAATAACAAGTACCCTCTTCCCCATACTGATGAATATTTTAATCACCTACATGGTGGACAATAATTTACTTTGATTGACCTTCACTCTTGATATCATAAATTGGTGGTTATGAAGAAGGATATACCAAATATAGAATTTCATACAAGGTATGGACACTGTGAATATATGTTGATGTCATTCAGTATTACTAATCCCACTTTTATATTCATGGATGTAATTAATATATTATTTATAGATCACCATGATCACTTTGTGGTTGTCTTTTTAGATGATTTTATTATCTATTTAGAGAGAAAGGAATAGAATTGTGACCCCTTGATAACTGTACTAATGACCCTATGGATGGGGAAACTATATGGAATCTTTATGAAGTGTGAATTCCTATTGTAGTAGTTTTCATTATTTTTTCATATAATCTCAATAGTAGGTATATCAGAAGATCCATCAAAGATGGAGGCTATTGAATGTTGACATATATCAATCATGATGAATGAGATCCATAGTTTTCTTGTTTCAGCTAAATATTATTTATGTTTTATAGAGAAAGTTTCAATAATGTCTAATCCTATGACAATGTTAACTCTGAAGGGGCCCAAATTCCTCTAGATTGAAGAATGTTTGGAAAATTTCAAGGAACTGAAGTGATGATTAGTCATAACACCTATTCTTAATTAATTTTATAGGGGAGAAGGGTTTTTGATCTATAGAGATGAATCCAAGAAGGAATTGGGATGTGTTCTCATGCATAATTAAATGGTTAAAGCTTATGCCTCACAAAAAATGAATATTCATGAGAAACATTAAGAAAATAATGATTTGGAGTTAGCTCTAGTGATTATTTAATTAATGAAATGCAGAAATTATATTTTAAGATAAAAGATTGATATTAATTAAAATAATAAATGTTTAAAGTATATATTCACAAGAATGTGTTGAATATGTTCCAATAAATGAAATTAAATATTATTAAATATTATGACTACTTAGTGCATTAACGCCCTAGGAAATCAAAAAGATGGATAATGATTTTATTCCAAAGGATCATGCCAGATTATCTACGATGACGATAAAAAAATATCTAAAATTTCTGAACTATAAATGGATTGATCTAGAAATCCTAACAGTATGGGAAAATCTTATCTTTTTCAATTGAATGTTCAACCATCTGCCTATGTTAATATTAAAAAGGTGAAGACGGAAGATGTAGAGCTAAAAAAAGGTTAAAATATTCTTGAGTTTAACCATGATCATGATGTCATGATAATGTTTAGGAACCATGTATGTGCTTCACCAATAATATACATGGTGAAGGATTTTTTATAATAATATCATAGTTCTTCATTATCTATTATTCTGGGCGGTATAAAGATTTGTTGATATTTGAATGAGTATTTATAGTCGGATAGTTTTAAGATAGATATAGTAGAGCTTATATCTCAGTGCTTTGTATTTAAAAAATTTAAGTATGATAGAAAAAATTATAGGTGTATTTTACATTCATTATCCAAACCATAATGGGAATGTGAAAAAACACCCTGGATTCTTTCATTAGACTCCCCAAAATGTTTGAAGGGTGTAATGCTATGTGGGTTTTTCTCAATCACCATAATAATCCATCACACATAATTTCTATGAGAGAAGAATTTTCCCTCGATCAATTTCTCAGGATATAAATTAATGAAGTGGTAAGGATCCATGGATTACCGCATTCTATTGTTTTTTATTAGGATATAATATTTACCTTAATGTTATGGAGATTTTTTGTGTCACCTCTTATCATGGAGATAGGTTTTAACAATATTCATCGTTCTCAAATAGCTGGTTAGTCTAAGATAAAAATTCTAACCCTATAGGATATGTTGATACCTTGTTCATTGGATTTCAATGGTTGTCGGGATCAACACCTTCCGGTAGTTGATTTTTCTTACAATAATATTTTTCACAAAAGTATTCATATAGATCCTTATAAATACATATATGGGAATAAATGTAGACCTACAATATGAAATAATGATTTTGGAGAAAGAAAACTATTGGGTTTTGAGACAGCCAATGAAATGGTAGAGAATGTTAGATCCATTTAGCAACACATCAAGGTATATTAGAGTCAGTAGAAAATTTATACTCATAGTAGTCGATGTGATCTATAATTTGATGATAGTAACAAGATGTTTCTAAGAATTTATGTTTGGAATTATTGTATGATATTTGGGAAGAAAATAAAACTAATTCCTATATATATTTTTCCCTGTTATATTCTCGATCATATTAGGACTGTAGCATATCATTTATATCTTCACCCAATCCTCTCTCAATTCAAAAATGTTTTCCATGTATCTCTCTTATGGATGTGCATACTTGACCCTTCACATATACTAAAACTCAAAGTTCATACAAATGGAGAAAAATCATTCTTAAAAAGAACACATGGTGAATATTATGAATAATACAGAGAATGTTATATGAAACAAAACCACTCACCTAGTTAATGTTTTATAGAAAACCCTGTAGTTTCCGGAAGCAACATGGGAACGTTAATATATTTTGAGGAAAAATTATCCTAATTATTTTTTATTTTATACATAAATTGTGAGGGATAAATTCATTTGAAGGGTGGAAAAAATGTTACAAAGCTAGTTTTTGAGATTTATTTTTGAAAAAATGAAATTTATTATATATCTTATGTTATATTAAACACCAATTTAATCTTTATCTACAATGAAATCTAGGATATCATGTGTTACACACAAGAAAACTTTTTTAACAAACTGAGATATACTATTTATATAGTTATCCAAATGTGACAATTATAACCCAAACATTAAACCTAGTGATAATAAAAGTAATTACTAATTTTTAAATATTCAGTATAATGGTTTTATATAATGAAAACATATTGAAAAAATGTGCTTAATTTTTTTCTATATTCTTTATATACTTTGAAAACAAAAACTTCTCAAACAAATGCATTTTAATTATTTTTTTGAACAATAATAAAATATTTTTTTTACTATTTTAGAATATTAATATTAGAAAAAATTATTTCTTTTTTAAATAATCATGTCATATTTTTCTTAGAGTCAATTTATTTTCATTTTTTTGATGGGTTTCATTTTTGCATGAATAATGAAAAATACTAAATTTTATATAAAAATTGAGTTTCTATTTAAATTATTTATAGAGATAAATTTTACAATAAATTGTTTTTAAAGTAAAATTAGATCAATTATAAATCAATTAAGCAAATTTAAGAAATTTTAATCAATTTAATATTTTTTTAAATCAATTTAAACTTTTAAACATTTTCTCTTTTAAAACACACTTTTTCGACACATCTTTGAGATTTATTTTAAATTATGTTTCTTCACATATGTGAATGAAATTTATAAAAACAGATACAATATTTTGTAGTTATTATAATTTATATTTTGTAATAATTTAAATTTTTTTTACCAAAATGAATAATAAAAACATTAAAAAATATTTATCACTGTTAAGGTAAAAATTATTTTAATAGGGGTTAAACAAAACTACTTGGTTCGAAAAAATATATAAACTTATATAAAATATATTTATTAAACATATTTATAAATTATAATGTCTATGGTTTTAATTTTATACTTTTATGAACCTATTTTCATTTGAAAAATTTTGGTACGCTTTTTCTTTTCATAAAATTACATGTTTGTCACTCACCTCACCTATAATAGGCCAACCCCTCTCCCCTCTTATTCACACCATTGAACAATTTTTTAAGCTAATAAATTTCCAGATAATTTTCCTACTCTCATATACCCATCCAATAATACTTATTTTTTACATAAATCCAACCATGTAAAGATTTTGGTTCCAACCTAAGTAGGATACCCAATGAAGAGGTAACATTCATTAATGAGTGTTTTTGTTTTATTTCTTCATACACCTCCTTCAATTATTATTATACCATGATTATGTAATAAAATAAATATATTGGATATTATAATATTTTTATGTTAATTTAATGACCTAAAATCATCTCCAATTCCATCAAATGGGTAACGAAATTAACGATTGTGTGTATGGAAGGCTAGCACCTTATAAACCAACATCATAAGTTTTCCCATTACCACCTCTAAAGGATAGACATAATGTTATATTTATTATTTATAAATGATATTTATGAGATTATTATAATTTTTAAATCAATATATCACATGTAAATTCATAGTCACCATTTTGTGGGAATACGATAACTTCGCTCATGTGTACGATGGAATCTACCTCGTGAAGCGATGTCATTCATTCATACATTACATGGATCGTAATATGGATAGTCATAATGAAAATATGTTACATATATGAAATAAATATTATTATATAATTTTAATATCTCATTTACCATTCTTTCTTCCAATTCAATATGAAAATGGAAACAATTTTCATTCGTACATATGACTTACCATCTCCATGAACGGGGTATTTTATTTTATATCACTAAATTTTTTAGGATTAATATAAATTCATATATAGTTAATATATATTAAATTTATATCATGTTTAAAATTATATATAATTTTAATCCATTATTTAAGAAATAGGACCAAAAATACAAAATCAAAACATATATGAAAAACAAAGCAGTTATTACCCGAAACGTTATTTTACCATAGAATTGTTAATAAATGGGTAATGAAACTTCATAATGGAGACATATATGCTATTATATAAATGAATATGGTTATTCAATATATTTAATATAAAACTATATTTATTATACCTGAATTTTTAATGCGTACAATAGAATTCAAAACTTAAAGTATGTTATTTCTAGTCTCTCTTTTATTTCTAGGAGATATATGCAAATTCACCACCTATTTCTTTTGTGTTGTGTATATGATGACCCTTTTACATGTTATATCATGAAATAATTATTTTAATTATATTAAATGGTTCATTTTATGTTATGATTTATTGGGGATTATGAATCAATATATTGCTTAATAGATAAGGGGTTTTCTCTCAATTTTTATTCATTGAGACTTATCATACGTTATTCACCAATATTAATCTATGAGGTGTATATAAATCCAAATTTACTTTTAATATAATGAATATATTTATCCTCATGATATATTAAGTTCCATTTAATGTTGTTCATTAATTTATTTTAGGATTTAATGTTACCAATGTTGTAAATATTTTATGTCACAACCTCATCATTTATTAGGATTGTTTATCATTATGGTTCTAATGATAAATTATTACAATAAAACTCTCAATAATCTCATAAATTTTCATCTAATCATGTTATTCAGGATAATATCATCTAATTTACAATATTTTTACTATTTTGTACTTAAAATAATTGAAAAAGTGTTTTTAAGAAAAGCTGACTTCATTTCTATCTTCGATCAAAATTCCATTTTCTTCCAAAACCACATTTTATGAAAATGTTTTGAAAAACTTTTTATCATTCTCCAATTATTTTTAATATAAATCACTACTCTTGATCAAATTTTACAATTTTTTTAAAGGAATTTTCATTTCATTTTCGAAACAATGCTCGTTCGGCTTTTACCGAAAATTTGAATGGAATATTTGTTTAAACATGTACAACATGAACATAAATTCCCATCCTCATGACCATTATTTTATGTTAATGTTCCTTTGAATCTTTTAAAATTTATTTTCAAATAAAAATATTTTTAAATTTTTTTAAATTTTAAAAAGTTTTTTCAAAAGTGAAAGGATTTTTTCTATATGAAATGTTGTAAATGATCGTTCAAAATCTTTTACCATATAAGATGAAATCCTTTGATGTAAATTAATATTTAATGGGGATATGAACCAAGGAATACATTAAATTTATTTTTATAGATTGTTTATGAAAATAATATCTTTTTGAAACTTTTTTCTCTTCCACCTGTTATACCATGTCAAAATTCTTATTAACCCTATTTTTCCATGGTTTATGATTTAGTGAAATACTAAAATTATTATAAAAACAATCTCTTCACCACAAGTTATGATATGATGAAATGTTTATGAAACACATTCTAGTTCATTGATTATGGTATGATGAATAATTATGATCGTGTGGCATAAAATAAATTAGTTTTCATTATGATATGGTTGGGACCTATATACCCCTCTAATGAATTCGGTAAAGATTTATATATCATGACATAGACATGGATGGAATGTGGTGTGAATCCAGTTCAATAAGGTAACATTTCTACTATGATTATATTTGGAGTGAACCTTAACTAATATGTTTATTTTTAGAGAGAACCCATTCCACTATGATATCCTTTCCAATGATATTTGGAAATTATTGGAAATGATTTTCTATGATTATGAGTATGCCACAAATTACATGTCTTCTTTTAATGTTATGCTCTCATGGATCATTTTATTTCATTTCCTTATGATACATTTCTTATGGCCTACCATTATTTTTTCCATGATTAAAGATTATGATCTTTGTTATATAGGGTTTGGTTTTCAAATATTATGATCTTGTTTTCACTCCCTTATGATCATGTCATGCTTATGTATCTCGTGTTAACCCTTAATGAGCATATGAGATTATCCTTTATTAGGTTTCTTTTCCCCAGGCTTAGAAGAAATGTATTATGTATGATATGTCTAAGAAGGTTTCAAGTTATGATAAACATAGTGAAGATAATGAGGACAACTTATGGACCAGTAGTTGTGTTTCCATGTTTCTGAAGACACAAAAATATTATGATCCTCATGTGTCTGTATTTCTTATTTAATAAATATTCATAAAACATTATATAGTATCTATGTATAAAAATGTTTTGTGACTATAATTGATTTATCCTGATCTATTTGGATGATTTTAGGATAAATTCTAGTGCCCCATAATACACACTAGACTGAAACACTCATAGGTTGTGCACCATAGTGAATTTTTTGGGGGCTATAAGGGTCAATGTTCCCTTGCTCCAGGGGTTCACAGGTTGAATTCTCCTACCTAAAATTTTATGGAACTATACCATTTCTGATTACTATAGAAGAACTAACTAGGAAACACTGACAGGGCACTATAGAAGTACATACTTTGGTATAGTTATTATAGCATCAAAGAAATTGTAAATAGTGGTACTATAAATACACATACTATTGGACACTTAAACTATAGTGTGTGGGCTTGTTTGGCCACAACATTGTAGCAGTGTAGAGTTCTTGCTACCATTCATTATAGAAAAGTTGACTTACTATGCAGTTTTTGGTAGATTTCTTCATCATCATTATAATCTCATTCAAGATAGGGTTTATGTGAGTGTAAAACTCCAATACATCCCAATAATTCTACTCTTGATTTTTTAGAAGTTATTTTTCCTCTCCATGTTTTTAGATATTAATCCAAAACTACATAAATTGTTTTTTCTATGTTTATAATTATTATTATTTTTTATGTCTTTTGCAAATATTCAAACCTCTATTGATATGACTCCTAACATTTACAAACACTAAGCAGTAGTGACTGCTTCTCATTTATTAAATTATTTTATTAATGAGTTTCACACCTTCACAGATGCATGGTCTTTTTAATTTAATGCATTAAATTGGTTCTATCAAAATTCAGTACCTTTAATAGAAATTCTAGAAGTCTTCTTGGTATCAAGTAGAAATCACAATTTGTATGCAAACTTTTTTTTGGAATTTTATTATTTTTTATAAGTGGATAAATAAATTAGCCCATGTGAAACTATATTTCAGGATAATTTTAAATAATATAACTAAAATTTACATATGTGTAAATTTTGAGTAATAATTTCATCCACTTTTGTGAGATACAATAACTTATGAAAATTAATAGTCTGATAGTTCTTCAGTTGTCTCATCTCTCTCTCTCATTTTCTCATGATATCTCAACTAAAATTATGCACATATAAATAAAATATATTTATTTCATGTAACTCATTTCATTATAGCATGATACTCTATACAAAAGAGTACAACCTCTAAAAATGCGTTTATACACGATAGTAGCACAACATCATTCCAGAGAATTTAGTCTTAAGAAAAATCTAAGACTTCAAACTAAAAGACTTATGAATGATCGAATATCCTCATATCAAAATGATATAGGATGTAATGGAATGTTATGAAATATAATGGAATGTATCTTGAGGTTTTATGGATCATCAGCTGCATTACTTTGGAAAACTCCCAAAACTTATTTTCAATATCAGAGATTATTTGTAGTGGTTCTCTTTATTATTTTATTCCTCAAAAAAAGCATGGATCACATATTTTTTAAAATTATGATATTTTTACTCAAAATAATATATTTTGTATTGAATAATTTTATTTCATTTCAACTATTAAATTTTAGAAACTCAATTTTTCATTTATCTTTGATCCTATATTTCCATAGATGATGATCAGTTTCTCTTTATTCTAAAAGCTTCAATCACCCTCGATTCAAAAAATTTGGGATGGTTGAATCCTTTAATAACAACTTCAACAAATAAGGAATTAGTTTTTACATTTATATTGTGTATTTTTTATTTCTATAGTATTTCACATAGTATATTTGAAAAAAAGTTCTAACATGAAACCCAAGGTATATTTCGTTTATATGGATATAAATTATGTGGAGATCTAATTAAATGAGATTAAATTCCCTTATACAATTCAGATTTTCATATATGGTTTCTTTTAAGAAAAATTCAGCTATGTGGAACTAAATTAAAGTATATAGATATTGAATTTGGATAGGTAGCAGTATTTGCAATGTGATATTTATATATGCGACAGAAATCCCTTATGTGAGGAATTCTGTTAGATATCTACAATTAGATTAATGTACACAATTATTCAATAAGGATACATAGAAAACATTTTCTACATAAATTTTCATTTGTGGGAAATTTTTCCATGTCCATTTTATTTACATACATGTATCTTCATATATGAATTTTTTTTCAAGTTTAATAACTTTTACTATAATGATATGGTTATTAAAGAATTCAAATTTACCATAATTAACTTACTTGCAATGTGTACTTAGCCATTTTCATATTTATTTCAATTTCAAACCAAAACTCCTATACTTCATGTACATCTAATCATATCCCTTAATAACCGTATTCAAATAACTTTGGGAATTTATAAACTACTCTAAATCCTTCAAAAAGATTCTCAAATACTTTTTTAAAATAATGAAACTAGCAACATTGAGTTCTTGAATATCGGATTTTGTACTTTGGACATCATAGAACTCGTACCATCATGGAAAGATTCATCTATTCATGACTACAGGGGTTTAAATATCCATAAAAAAGCATCCCAAAAGGATGGAATTTTCCCAAAATTTGGGTCTTTAAAATTCTACCATCTAGTCATTTTACCACTGGTTATATTAACTCTTATAGTGGTTTATCGTATCTGGAAATATTTCTATTCTAATATTCTGTAGATAGTATTGGAAATCCACCTTAACTACATATCATCTTCTTCTATAAAGATCATCTCTTTCAATCATTGAATATATGGTCTACCCACTTGAATTTTTCTATCTAGATATTCATGTATAACCAAATATGTATACTTGTTTAACAAAGTGTATGAGAAGAAGTTATTCTTCTTTAGTTGGAAGAAAATTAAATCCATCACCCATGTCAACACATTTTTGTAATGAAATTTTACAAAGAAAATATTAATAGGTAACAAAAAATGATACCATCTTCCCAAAAAGAACATCTATCTACCCATTGGTAATTTTTTCCACTTCCACATTTAATCTAATAGTCTATGTAATTTTCTCCACCTAATTGAATATTAAAAAAATGGTGGGAAAATGTTCACCTATATATGTAAGGGAGATCTGATACAAAGAAAATTTAACTTCTAATCCACATGATAATTAAATATTCTTAGAGAAGATATAAACCACTGATATATTATAAATGATCCATCAGTTAATCACTCTAACTCTAATTAGGAATATTGGGAGTAGAAAATAAGAGTTCTTAACCTTGTCGCTAATTTATTCTATTACATTTCTCAATGTAGTGTCAATATATATTTTTTAATACATAGGAACTATATAAATTATATCCTCAAAAATGTATGTTAACTTTCACTCATCTTAACAAACATATTATATTGTCCCAATAAAACTAACCAACTTCCACATTTTCTAAAACAAACACTTTATGTTAATAAATAAAGAACGCATTCATCATGACTAGGAAAGGAGAGTCAATAGAAGACTCAATATTTAGAACTTTTGGGGCTCTACATATTTCAATTTTTAAGAATTTATGTATCATCTAGCATGTATCACTTATATAGTCTTTCCCCCTTAAGGGAAACACTCTTGTTTTCATAACATTCTCCATCCTTCATTGAAATACCACCACCAAAATTTGTAGAGAGAATGAATCTTCTAGTAGATACTCTATTTGAGTCATATGTCTGAAACTAATTTTACAACACAAAAACTCCACCTCTTATAAGTATAAAGTACATATAACTCTACATTATTTCCCTCCTCTATATTTCTATCTTTTTCAACATTCTAGCAGCATGATTGTTTTCCTCTCTTAACTTTCTCATTATCTGTATTGGAATTTATAACCTTATAAATATGATAAGTTTCCTTATTTTAATATTAATTTAATCTATTTTCATTTTAAAACTATGAATATATATAGGAACATACTTATATATCTATTTAGGTATGGGAATATTATTTGGGGTAGTAGTTATTTTACATGATCATATAGTTTCTATTATTTTCATTTGATTCAGTTATTCCTATTCAGAAATATGTGTCAAACATTTGATAGCACTATATCCTACCACCTTGTTCATTCAACACACCTATGTACATAATCCTTCTTATTCACTTCATGTATAGACATTATAATTTTTCACAAGAAGTATCCAACCCTAGTGTAATTGGGACATCTCTCTCTTGGATGGACTTTGTTTTTTAGATTTATCCCTTAGTTCATGAGGTTTATGGATATTTTACAATGTTACATGGTGTGGATTATCTTGAAATAGTAGAATCATTTTATTTTTATAGGTTCAACATACTGGTTTTCTTTCTTAATTTTGTTAATGGGTAAATTCAATTTAATTGGTTTTGAACTGAAGTCAGAAACACTTTTCTTCTTAACCTATTATTCAGAATGTTATGTCTCTTTATATTAATTATTATATCTAGGATAATTGGAAATATTTTACCATAATATGTAATTTAAATGACATATAATATCGAATATATTATATAAATTACTCATTTATTTAACCATGTTCTTTGTGACAAAGTTCCCCATCATTTATGTTTTCTTCCTTACTTTAATTGGTGGCATGCTTTCTATAAATTTATTTCCACTAGACTTATGTGTTATCTTATTTCCAAAAAATGGTATCTTATTCAAGAAAGTAGTATCCCTATTCTAAAATGTCTTTTATCACCAAAAACTTCTTATTAACTATGATATCTTCATGTTAGGTTTAGTTTTACTATAACTAGTTTCTTAGTGATTTTGGGATGAAACCCCCAAATGTTTAGGATTATTAAGGATAATTGTTCCTCATGGGAATGATCACCTTTTACTTTAACTTATTGGGTGTTTTCCTAGAATATCTCACCTTCCAAATTTGAATATATATTCATTTCTTAACCAACATTCATAAATTCATGATTTGTTGCCATCAAGTTTATCTGCACAATGGGTAATATTTTTCCAAGAGAATTAGTAGAAAGCATTTCAACATGATCTGACTCTATTTAAACTGCTATTGTTATATTTTTCAAATGAAAGGATCAAAAAATTTTTTATGGTACTAAACATCTTCTTAACTGGTTAAAAAGTTATATATTTGGATTCTTGAACATTTAATTTTACATCTAACTTTTAAAAATTTAGTTTGAGAGTGATTTTTTTAATCTTCCACATATATAAACTTATCTTCTAAATCACTATTAAAATTATGATATTTATCCTCCTACATTCATATTTTCTCCACTAAAAAGATATCAAACTATTTAACCCTATTTGATTTAAATTCTACCTGGGTGGTCTTGAAATTCATGGAGACTTTGTAAAGCTTTTCCAAGTAATTGACTACATATTTTAAACCATGAATAAAAACTAATTTCTCACATAATAATCATTGAAATAATTTATTATTTTTATATAATTTTTTAGATAAAATTGAATTCGATTCATAATTTAAATTAATTATAATTTATTTTTTATTGTATTTAAAACCCTATTGGACAATGAGTATTCCCTTGCATCGACCAATTTTTTTAGTTTTTAATTCTCATTATGAATTATCTTGATGAATTTGATGATATATATCAATTCTTAACTTAGGAAAATTTTTATGTCATTCATATCCTCAAGAAACAATTCATTTATAGTTTTGATATATCCATCATCAAACCTTGGGCTAGTTTCACATGACAACTGAGCTTCAAAAGATTTAGAAACTAAATATTTACAATCATATTGATACCAAATAGATGGTATTTCCGAATGAATTTTTATGTTATGTGTTCCCTTATTAGACAATCTCCATTGCCTATTTCTTATATTATTGGTCGAGACTTCCATGAAAGTTTTGACAGGGGTGGAATATTTGTTTTCTATGAATGGATGATCATCAATTATCAAATATAGGTATTTCATTTATATAAATAAAATTCATTAGGTATTTAAAATAGATATAACCAAATACAACATTTTTATGATACTAATTAATGCAACCAATGTTCCATTTTAGACACCTAATATTGGTAGTGAATTACGTGTTCTATACTTTTTAACAGAATCATAAATTGAAACCCCTTTTGACTTAAATAAATAATTAATTTTAGTGAAAATAGATCTTTTAATGTTTTTATCCAACAAAACAAAACACCATTCATGAAATAAAATAAATTAGAACACTATATTTCTGAAATGATTATTATAAAAATCAATTCTTATCATTATCAGTTACTATCCCCAATGACGTATTTCACGCGATGATTAAAATTTTACTACAATTGGTGGTGTATCTCACTCTGACAATGTAAGTGTCTCTCTAGACATACGAATGCTTCCCAAAAAAAATTTCAAAACTATTTTCACACTATATAAACATCTTATCATCATGTATTCTAAGAATATCTTGATTCATCCATGTTTTATATAATCCCACAAGGAATATAAATGTAATTTATTTCATTAACATCATTAGATTCATCCAATGTATTTAAATAATAAAGATACATCATATATAACTCAATATCCAACACATTTCAGATTCATATCTATTTAATAGATCTACATTCCTTGATTCCTCTCAACTCAATAACTTTGTATTATCAAACTAATTCTTAGATAGATTATAAAATACCCTTCTTCTTTTCAGTAATATAAATATGATTCTTTTTATCATTGATTGAGGTCTTATGTTATTTCACCAGACCTCTTCCCCTTGAAAATAAAAATGTGAAAACATAGAAACAATGATTTCTTCTCTTGTTTTCATATGTTATCCTCTTCAAGATTCAAACCTTCTCACATGCATGGGATGCCTCATTAAAAAAATTAAATTTATTGTATTGAAATATGTTACCTCAAATAGATAACTATGATAAATATTTTGTTTTTAGAAAAAATTAGTATTTTCAAATTACCATTTTTTTATTCCCAATATTTTCTATGTTTAGATCATTAATTTATCCCACATAATTTTTTTCCCAAGAATTTAACTCAAATTATCAAAATTCAATTATAAGGACATTCAAAGAAATAACTTTTTCATATTCTTCGATATATAATAATATAATTAGTAAAATATAATAAGAGTTATTTAATAGGCTTGGATCACTTTTTTTAATGATATATCTATTAAACATATAATCATATCACAAAAAAAATATAGCTATGGCATGGAACTAATTTCTTTGTTTCTTGAGACACTCCATTAAAAAAAATAGCCTTTAATCTGGGGTCTTTACACAACATCTACTCAACATCATTTTCAAGCCTTTATTATTGGGAAAAATCTCATAATATAATCTAAATAACTTATGAATTATCAAATACCCTCATATTAGAATAATGTAATATTTGATGAATAGAATATCAAGGTTTGATGGAACATCGTATTTATTCTTGAAAACTCATGAAACATATTTTCAATATCAAAGTTTATATGTTCTGGGTCTCCTAATTTTTTATTCCCCAAAACATGATCTAATCAATTTATCTAAGATTCATGAAATTTTGAAAAAAAATTCCAACAATTAACATTATTTTATTTGATTTTAATAAAATTATTGAATTTCAGAAACAAGATTTTTTAAATCACATTGATCGTATCTTTCTATGGATAAATTTCAATTTCTATTTATTATCAAATATTGAATCACTCTGAATTCAAGGGATTTGTATTGTTTTAATTATAAAAGAATATCTTTAACATCGAAAGAATTAATTTTTCTTCCTCAAAATTAAAATTATAGAAATATTTATAATTTCACCTAGTACATATGAAAAATTACCTTACATGAATCTAAGTGTTAAATTTCCATACATGGATATTTGATGTGCTGGGATCTACATACATTGGATCCAATTCCCATGAATTGTTTAGATTTACATTCATGGTTTCACCTTCACTACATTGTGATATGTTTAATTTCATTCAGGTACATGGATCATGAATATATGTATACATTAGTCTTCAGATACATAATATTCAGACACACTATATAAATCCATTACATGAAGAATTTAGCTACACCACTTCATTCAGATACATGAACCATCATTCACAAATGTGGTTCTTGAATTTAGTTTTATAGCTGACTTTGTTTATGTTTTTTATGCATGGTTCATTCAGCTATGTCACCTCATTCGCATATATGGATATCCACATAAGAATCTATTTACATATGTGGTGAATTTGGATATATGGTTTTGGATACAATAGAATTCCCCTATGATTGAATTAATGAACGTGAAAGATGGACTTAGTTATTTTCTTGATTTTTTTCAACTCAAACTAGGCATCCTTTGATTTGGATCAAGCCGTATAATCCATTTATAAACATATTATAATGACTTTGAGAATTTTTCCATCTTACACAACAAGTTAAAATTAATCCTTATGACATTTCATCATGTGAAAACTCTCGGGTATGATTTCATAAATATCAGGCACAACACTTCATCCTTCATACAACTACAGCATTCATTTCATCCATTATCCATTTTTGTTAGAACATCATTCAATGGATATAAACAGAAACATACAAGAATGGACTTCTCAAAACTCTTATTTATTCAAACACTATCCATCTATCCATTTTACCAATAATTATAACAGATCTTATAGATGATCGTTATATCCAATACTCATGATATTACAAACTATTGTATACAGTATTGGAACTCCTCCTTTAGTAAATTTCTTGTTATTATTTAAAGATCATCTATTTATTTCATATATTTTTTGGGTTTACCAAATGAATCTATCTATCAAGGTTTTCAAGGGAAGTTAGCTCTTCATAATCATTTACCCGTACTAGATAGGTAATAGATCTTCATCATGGAAGGGTGGATACAATAATACATTACCCATTTTATCACCTTTTCATAAGGATGTTTTACAATTACACCATGATTATATGACAATAAATACAACCATAAACCCCAAAGGAACTTCACTAATCAAAACTTTAAAAGGAATCTTCCTATCATTTTTTAATTTCGGTACTTTTGGACTCTTTTTCGAAAAGTTTAAAAGGAATAATTGTATTAATATTTACCATACAAATTTCTTTTCTCATCATCAAGATTTTTTTTAATATTACACTATAATTTTCAATGGATATTTTCATGTAAAATCTTTTCTCAATATTATAGATTTTTTTTGCATTTAATCATACAGATGGAAAATAATATCTTCCCATGGTTTAAAAGAAATGTTAAAAAAATATTTAAAAAAAATTCATCTATGTCAGTACCCATTGTTGTTTCATATGATTATATAGGTATATGATGTAATTATACCATCCATGTTATTTCTCTATATGGATTATGACTATCTAATGATAAAAATTTTATAAACCCATTTATTTTTAATGGGTGATGATATGATAAATTGATAAAAAAGTTATGATATTGTGTAAAACATATATATAGTTCTCATTTTGGGATTGGTGGACATATTAAATCTATAAAACTATTTGGGTAATTATTAATAACTCATGATGTGATATAGACTATAATGGGTAGTATACCATTTTCATTAAGGGGAATTTTTCAAAACGATAGCTTTGGGGGTTTACCATGACTAAGGAAATGTTTGAATAAAAATTTAACCCAATCCACCGTGAAAGTATTGTAAGTGATTCATGAATAATTAAATGATTTTATATACTTATGTGTACACAATACAACTATGTCTTATGCTTAGGATATTCTATCATGAATCATGTTTAATTAATTCTTATTCACCACTCTTATGACTCATGTCTTTTGAAATCCTAAATAGTTATAATGAATCATGATTTATAATAAATGAAATTTTATTTATAAAAATATTATGTTAAATCATTTTCTCATAGCCTTATGAATTTATTATTTTTTTATATGATAATTTATTTTTATCTCCTATATATAATCTTACTGACCATCTTATCTCAACCATATTGATGTTTCTATTTTCTACTGGATATGAATAATAGTTTTAAGAAATAAATGTCTAATAATGGTACTTTGATAGAAGAAAATTGTGATATTAGTTAATGATATTATATGAAGTAAGTTTATTATATATCATGTTTTTAAAGACCAAGAAATTCCATGTAATTTTATATAATTAAATTGGAATTTTTACGAGTCCATGAAAATTTACAGCGCGTGATTCCGAGTCCTGGAGAGCTCGAAATGAATTTATGAACTTTTTTTCAAGTACACTCAGTAAACGTACGAGCAATTTTTATAACTTTTGAACCAGTTCACGGAATTGAAATATGAGGGTATTTTTGAACTCACAACACCAGTATTCATTTAAGGGGACCTTTACCTTGACCGTTGTGGGTCTAGGGTGAAAATAGAATTTGGGTTTTTCATGGAAATAGAAATAATATAAAACAATATTTTATTTTCTTTTTCTTTTTGTTGAAACCTCCCATGTGGATGGTTTAAATTTGAAGACCACATGAACTAAAACCTCCCACATGTCTATTTTGTAGGTGGGGACCACCTTAGCCTAAATCTCTAGCGTGAATGTCTTAAATGTGGGGACCATCAGATTTAAAACCTCCCAATTTTTATTTAAGGGTGGGGACCACACAGACCCTCCAAATGTTAGAAACCTCTTGAACTCCGTCTTTAATAAGGGAGGTGACCTTTAGGTTTCGCAAAAATTTATTATGCCAAACTCAATGTAATTTTGATACCAATTATATTTCTTCCAACAATTAAATTACGGAAACATATCATATTGGCTACCTTTTCTTTTTTGTGGAATTGGGGGAAGGGTTGGAAAAGAGAAATTGGGAAAGAACCTTGGAGGAATTCCTCTTCTCCAATGAAGAATGCTCCTCCAATGAAGAATGCTGATCCATGACTTAGAATTCTTCCTTAGGGCATCCTCCGACGTGGAACATCTTAAATCGATGACCGTCCTTCCCTCCCCATCGTCGTCAACTACGATGAATGGATGAACGAGCCCGGGATTGGAGGCGTGTAGCGGGTGTGATGAATGTCGACATTTTTGAATTCATTCTGCCACCAACATCAAAGAACCTATGAGTTAGGGTGGTTGTTTGAATTTATTCCCCTTACCCGTTCTTCATAATTCATCATAAAATCAAGACGCGATTATAGCCACTTGTTACCACTCCAATGTGGAGAGTGTGGGACAAACAAACATGGCTTAACCTCTCCATAAATATTATGTTTAATTGATGTGTTCTTCGCGATGGATGAGGATGGAAATCAACCACGGTGGGGCACGAGAACGGCGGACGACACTACGGATGGCCGTGACAAAGGAGACGGCGCAACACCGCCACCCTGCAGCCACCGTGCCACCCATGGATTTGCTACCCGTGACCTCCACCGCCCTGTAGCCTCGCGCCCTTCGCGGTCTCCGCTACCCCACGACCTCACTGCCCCATGGCCCTCTATGGAACCCGTGGCCTCGCCGCACTGCGGCCCTCACAGCCTTGTCGCCTCGTGGCCCTCTACGACCCCCATGGCCTCACGGACCTCCAGACCTCCGCATCCCCTACATCCTTTGCCACCCCACAGACCTTCATATCCCCCATGGCCTCATCACCCTCGCGGCCTCCTCACCGCCCTCATGGCCTCTGTTCCTCCCTCGTGACCTCTGTGACACCCTCGTGGCCTCACGCCACTCTGTGGCCCCCACCCCACCCAGTGAGGGCCGGTCTGGACCCAGCGGGCTGGGTGGACCCTAACCAGGTCGGGTCAGCCCAGACCAGGTCGGTTCGACCAAGTTGGAAAACACTCGGACCAGCTACAAGCTTTTCACTCTATCAGACATAACTTTGTCACCAAACGTCTATTTGACAAACTGTCAACGGTGTCATAAACCTTGGAGTGATATAGTCCCTTTGTTATAACCCACTTGAGATTTGGATAAAGTTTCGATACGGTGGGGTTGGATCGAGCACAAATCTAACCGGTACCTCAGGACTAAAAGGCTAATAACTTATAGACCGGGTGTCTGATTGAGGCACCTTCTATTGCTTTGACACCCCTATGATGTGGAATTCCTTTGGGATACTTTTTCATTGGAGTTCGTGGAATATGGAGTATCGACCAGCGGCTTGAGGAGTGGACCCTCTCAGAGATGAGAAAACTTAGTGTGGGAACCCAGTAGTTGGCTATGATGTGAAGAATGAATAGCGATCCTTTGTGGTTCAGCACCAAGCGATCATGTGTGGTTCAGCACCGAGCGATCTTATGTGCGTCAACACCAAGTGATCCTATGTGGTTCATCACCCAGCGATCCTCTGTGGGTCAACAATGAGCGATCATGAATGGGTCAACACCAAGAGAACCTGTGTCAGTCAGCACCTAGAGATCCTATGTAGGTCAGCATCTAGAGATCATGTGTGGGTTATCATGGAGAAATCTTTTGTGGGTCTGTAGTAGAGCCTCTTAACAGATTAATATGATTCTGCAGTTACATTTAATCATATGAACTTCGGTACCAAAGTTATACCTGGTGTGAGATGAGTCAGTACCTTGGTTTTATTCATAAATGTGGTGTACATTTATGGTACTTACATTCGTGGTATTACTTACTTTGTGGAATAGTTGAGCTTTGGGATAATGAGTTGGGCCTTGTGATTATTCATGTTTGAGATGGGTTTACATGATAACTTATGTATATGTATGGGCATATACCTAAGTGGGGTTATCAGTTGTTTTCATGCTTTGAGGTTTATCCTTTGTGGATTTGTGACATGGTGAGGGTCTCAGGGTCCCTACTGAGTATCGTTATACTCACCCCTACACGGGCTATTCCCACACCTCTTTGTGTTTGATGCAGACGACAGATAACGCTGACTGAGGAAGAGAATACCAGAACTAGAGGTAGATCGGAGGAGGACCTTATATGAGGCGTACCACATAGATGACCATTCGAGAACGGTACCTACCATTCAGGTAGGATCCTTGGAAGGTGATTATAGGATTTGTTCCAGTTTAATTATACTTTTTGTTTCTTGTACTTTCTAGTTTGTCTTATATTCAAGACCCTTTTTCATTATGTACTCAGTCTGTTTACTATTCAGTTTACTTGAATTTGTATCTTGTTGTGTGCTTGGTTGCATGTGTTTATAGGTTATAAAGGCAATGAATTACCCATTATAAGTAATACACCTTCTGTGCTAGTCACCAGCCCCAAACCTATGGAAGGTGGGCTTGGGGTAGTCACAGAACGGGCACCGAGGGACGGGTCGTGAAAAATTGGTATCAAAGGAGTCAGTTATACTATAGAGCATAAGATTATAATATTTATTTTTAATGGAAATATATTACAATGTAGTGGGTGTGGTTATCATTTTATGGAATCCAGTGTTTGTAATGCGGCCGACGTATCCATACACCACGACCCTGATTTATGATTTCAGACCCAATGCACGAAAACACTAACTGTGTGTGTGTTTTGAAGAGTTTTAATTTTGATAACTTTGAGTCAGCTCAGTAGGAATAACTTTTTTACTTTGGCAGAACTGTTTCATTTTATGATGCCTCCATACAGAGAGCCATATAGGGTTCCAGATATAGTACGCACTAATAGTCCACCGAGCGATGTGGCCTCGATACATGGCCCATTTTCAGTAGAGGCACCAATGGGGGCACCAGCGGTACCATTACCTTTTCGGACACCGATGTCATCGGCCCTAAAAGCAGAGGGTGCACGCCACTTGTGTGCACTGCACAAGTTCTAGTGCCAGAGGCCACCGAGGTTCCGGGGAGAGACGGACCCACAAGCATCTAAGGATTGGTTAAAGGCTGTAGTGAGAGTTTTCTGACTTGGAGGGACAACATCTGATCTCATGATGATCCTTGTCTCCAGCCTTCTATAGGAAGCAGCAGGCAGATGTTGGAGCTTAATGCATCAAGTTCATGATGAGGTGACGCTTCTCCGGGTGGACTTCGAGAGCCTGTTTCAGGAAAATATTTTCCTAGCGACTCTTCGTGTAGTGCGCATACAGAAGATACTTCATCTGTAGTTGGGAAGAATGACTGTGACTTAGTACTCAGCGAGGTTCCCTTACCTCTCACGCTACTCCACCGATATGGTGCGGGACCCATTTTTTTGGCATGGGCCATTGAAAACGGACTCAGAAGAGAGATTAGGGCTTTGATGATTTCTCTTAGAATCCTAACGCAGGAGCGGGTTTTAGTCAAAGCCCTCTTAGTAGAGAGTTCCCTTACTGAGCAATCACCAGCAGTGAGACCCACCACTGGATGTCATGTAGTAGTGTCTTTTACAGCTGGCAGTAGACATATGTCGTAGAGGTCTAAGAGGACCAGACCTACAAGTGGATGACTGTAAGATTTAGGGTCGGTTGTGTGGGGCACCGTAGGCAGAGCCAATCATGCCAGGAGCGGGTAGTGTTACACATGCGGAGGTAAGGGTCACATGGCTTATGACTGTCTGACCCAACGTACCGATGATCAGCAGACAGTTGAAGGACCACCCAGGCAGAGATAGAGGTTCGACCGAGGAGGTCTATAGGGAGAAGGAAGATGTGGCGGGGGAACTAGAAATGCAGTTGGGGGTGGGAGACGATTCAATATGTTACCACCACCAGTACTAGGTGGTCCACCCCAACCACAGGGAACATGCGGATAGAGGTGAGTTCAGCTCCAGGTAGCTGAGGCTTATGATTATGGTGCTTTAGAGATGATATGACCTATTATATGTTTCTACTAAAACTTAGTTACAGTACATATAGATACATGTTCTAGTCATTTATTTATTTCCGCTACCCACGTCCAGAGGTTGGAGATTCTGATGGAGCCGTTGGCTCGATCCTTACGGCTAGAGACTCCTACTGGGGAGGATTCGATGATTACACACTACTATCGGTAGTGCGAGCTTACTTTAGGAGGCGAGTGCTTCGGCTGGGATCGCATAGTAGCGGTGTCGAGTCCTTATGATGTCATCTTAGGTATGGACTGGATATCTACAATCCATGCTTAGATTGACTGTATTAGGTGAAAATTACAGTGTGTTCGCACGGATGGGACCAGGTTTACCTTCACTGGTGAGAAGGGAGCCTTTGCAGCACCGGATGGACTTAACCGAAGGAGAGTGTAGCTAATCACACATCAGTTGGCCAGCCTTACCCTCAGTGTAGTTGATATGTAGAGTCTAATCTATCCTGTAGTGGTGGACCAGTACGTGGATGTCTTCTCTGATGATGTTCTGTGTCTACTTCTTCACAAAGAGGTGGACTTTTACATTGACTTGTAGCCTGGGAAAACACCGATATCTACACCAGAGAATCGGATGGCTCTCGTGGAGCTTTGTGAGCTGCGGGTATAGTTGGAAGACTTACAGGGGAAAGGGCTCATTCATCCCAGTGTTTCTCCTTAGGCATCCCCCATTTTTTCTCCAAGAAAACAGATTAGAGATTGAGACTTTGTGTTTACTATCGATGCCTGAACTCGGTGACCGTGAAGAACAAGTACCCATATTCGTGGATTGACAAACCCTTCGATCAGCTAAAAGGGAGAATAGTGGTTATCGAAGATATACCTCAGATTAGGCTATCACTAGTTTAGAGTAAGAGATGAGGATTTGCAGAAGGCATCTTTCATATGTCAGTACGTCCATTATGACTTCTTGGTTATGCCATTCGGCGTGACCAATGCCCCAACAGTGTTCAACGGACTCATTAATAGGATCTTTCTTCTATACCATGATTGCTTTGCAGTAGTCTTCATCGACAACATTATGATCTACTGGGTTACTAAGGAGGAGCATGCCTATCATTTGCAGATTTTTCTGGACAAACTCTGAGAGAACCAACTTTATGGTAATCTCTTGTAGTTTTAGGTCTGGATCTGATTGGATCACATTCTGAGACACATCATCTCAGAGGCTTGAGTTGTAGTGGATCCATCAAATATTGAGGCAGTGCTTTCTTGGGAGCCACCCGGGAGTGTGATAGAGATATAATGTTTCATGGGTTTGTCCGGATACTACAGGAAATTGTTTTCCAGATTTCTATATAGTTTCAGCACCATTATCAGCATTGACGAAGAAGGGGAACCCTTCATGTCATCGAAGAGATGCCTATGGAGTTTTCAAGAGCAGAGGCAGAGGCTGACAAGTGCCCCCCATCTTGAGGCTTCAAGAGGAGGGTGTAGAATACGTAGTCTACTGTGACACATCAGGGACTAGACTCGGCTGTGTCCTAATGCAGGATCAATCAATGATCACATAAGGTTCTCAATAACTAAGAAAACATGAGCAAAACTACGCTACCCATGACCTGGAGATAGTAGTAGTGGTCTTCACCTTGAATATGCGGCGAAATTACTTGATGGGAGACCGTTTTACAGTGTACTATGATCACAAGTGTCTCAGGTATATCTTCTCTCAGAAGGAGATAAACCTGAGACAACGAAGTTGGATTGAGTTCCTCTAGAGCTGTGAATTTGAGATTGTCTATACTCATGGGAAGGGGAACGTTGTACCAGATGCACTCAGCCGATGATCTGGTATACATCATCTAGGTGAGATGACAGAGCATTTGGCTGCTTTGAAGATATCCTTTGTGGAACATGTGGGAGTAGATTTCCTTCA
This sequence comes from Viscum album, assembly GCA_963277665.1. Taxonomy (NCBI): domain Eukaryota; kingdom Viridiplantae; phylum Streptophyta; class Magnoliopsida; order Santalales; family Viscaceae; genus Viscum; species Viscum album. The sequence continues at coordinate 109,419,616 of OY728139.1, read as the reverse complement.
GTCTCATATAGTTACTCACCCACTTCATTTGCTAGTCAGGGAGGCGCAGCGTCGGGACACTGACTGCGAGACTCGACATGCTCAGATATTTACAGGATAGGCACCTGATGGCTTTTATGAGGGTGGGGAGTACATCATCCTCTTCATAAGATGTACCATTATACCAGTGTCACTCTGGGAGGAAGTGTTGAGGGAGTTCAACAAATCCCCTCTAGCGGTACATCTGGGAGTGGCGAAGATGTACTTTGATCTCTAAAGACAGTATTGGTGGTCAGGAATGAAGAAAACAATAGCAGAGTTCGTCTCTCGGTACCTCACTTGTCAGTAAGTGAATGAGGATCATCAGGTAAAAGTAGGCTTGGTTCGACCTTTATAGGTCCCAGAGTGGAAGTGGGATGGGATATCCATGGACTTAGTTACAAGACTTCCATGTACAACCAGAGGTCATGACTCTATTTGGGTGATCGTCGACCGACTAACCATGTCGGCCCACTTCTTACCGATCAGAGAGAAGGGTTCAGTAGAGAGCTTGGGACGCCTATATGTGCATGAGATTGTATGGCTACATGGAGTACCCTGGACGATTGTCTCTAATTGTGATGAATGTTTTAATTCCCAGCTATGGAAGGGGTTGTAGGAGGATTTTGGGACACAACATTGTTTGAGAACCATCTTCCATCCGCAGATGGATGGCCAGAAAAAGCGGACCATTTAGATCCATTAGGACATGCTACATGCTAGTGTCCTCGAATTCTGTCGTAGATGGGAGTATCACTTGCCTTTGGTGGAGTTTTCATACAACAAAAACTATCACTCTACCATTGGGATGGCACCTTTTGAGGGGTTGTATGGTTGACCATGCAGATCACCTTTGTGCTGGACTGACCCAGGGGAGTTAGTACTAGTGGAACCAGAGATGGTACGAGCTACCATAGAGAAAGTGCAGATCATCCAGGAGCAGATAAAGACTGTAGATAGTAGGCATATGTCTTATTCCGACAGGATACAGAGACCATTATTGTTCGAGGATGGTGACCACATCTTTCTACGGGTCTCACCCCGATGAGGATTTCCGAGATTTGGGCTAGGCGGCAATTTATCTCTGAGGTTCATCACACCATTCTAGGTCCCTAGAAGAGTTGACAAGGTGTCTTACCACAATGATCTTCCACCTCATTTTCACCTAGTGCATGAGGTCTTCCACGTATCCCAGTTGAAGAGATACGTGCATGACCCTTCCCACGTCATCGACCATGGAGAGTTGGACATCGACGATGGGGCGACTATTACAGAGGTTCTAGTTGAGATTGAGTATCGATAAGAGGGGGTCCTTCATGGGTGGTTGATACCTCTGGTGCACATTTTTTGGCAGCATGGGAACCTCCAAGAGAGCACATGGGAGAAGAAAGCTCAGCTACATGCTCAATACCCCCACATCTTTTATCAGTTTTGTGATGTGGCATACGGGGACGTAAATCCCTGAGGTGGGGAAAATGTAAAGACCTAGAAATTCCATGTATTTTTTTCAAAATTACATGAGAATTTTTACAAGTCCGCGAAAATTTACGGCGCAAGATTCTGAGGCCCGGAGAGCCCGAAATGAATTTCTGAACATTTTTCTGGGTACGTTCAGTAAACGTACGAGTGGATTTTTGTAGCTTTTGAACAGGTTCATGGAAATGAAATCCAAGGGAACTGTTGAACTTGCAGCATCAGTATTTAATTAAGGTTACCTTAACCTAGACCATAGTAGGTCAAGTGTGAACGATGGAATTTGGGGTTTTCATGGAAATAAAAGTAAAATAAAATAAACCTTTATTTTCTTTTTCTTTTTATTGAAACCTCCCATGTGGATAGTTTAAAGGTACAAACCACCTAAACTAAAACCTCCCACATGCATGTTATAGAGGTTGGGACCACCAGATCCTAAAACTCCCACTTGAATTTTATAAAAGTAGGGACCACCAGATTTAAATCCTCCCAATTTGAATTTAAGGATGGGGAGCACCCAACCTCTCATAATGTGAAAAACCTCTTGAACTCCCTTCTTAATGAGGGAGGTGACCTTTAGGTTTCCCAAAAAAAATGTATGCCAACCTCAATGTAATTATGATGACAATTTAATTTGTTCCAACAATTAAATTAAAGAAACATATCATATTGGATACCTTTTATTTTTGGTGGAATTGGGGGAAGGGTTGGCAAAGGGAAATTGGGAGAGAACCTTGAAGGAATTATTCTTCTCCAACAAAGAACTCTCCCCCAACGAAGAATGTAGACACATGACTTCGAATTCTTCCACGGGGAATCCTCCAACATGGGACGTCTTCAATTTAGGACCACCCTTCCCTCCTCATCGACGTCAACTACGACAAACCGACGAACGAGCTCGGGATCAGAGGCGTGTGGTGGCCACGATGAACAGTGACGTATTCGAATTATTTCTTGCTCCAAAATCAAAAAACCTTCACGGTATGGTGGTTGTTTGAATTTCTTCCCCTTACTCGTTCTTGATAATTCATCGTAAAATCAGGAATACATTATAGCTGCTTGTTACCGCTCTAACGAAGAGACTGCATGACAAATAAATATGGCGTGACCTCTCCACAAATATTGTGTTTAATTTCTATGTTCTTCGTGATGGAGGAGGAGAAACACAACCTAAATGGGGCACGATAACGGCAGTCAGCTCCACCGTTAGCAGTGACGAAGGCGACGACACAACGTCACCGCCCCGTGGCCACCGCTCCGCCTGTGCCCTTTGCCTCACATGGACTCTGTCGGTCACAACCTCCCCCGCTCACAGCCTCCGCCCCCCGTGGCGTCCGCCGCCCTGCTGCCTCGCACCATATGCGGTCTCTATCGACCCGTGGCCACGCGGCCTCGCCACCCCATAGCCGCCACGGCCTTGCTCCACCATGGCCCTCCATGGCCCCTGTGGCCTCTCCCCCTAGTGTCCCTCTGCGGCCCCCGCTGCCTCACCGCTCTGCGGCCCTCTGTGCACCCTACGGCCTTCGCCGCCCTGCAACCCTTCGTGGCCCCCATGGCATTGCCACCCCACAGCCCTTTGGGGCCCCCATGACCTCCCCGCCCTCTTGGCCTCCTCACCGCCCCTGCGGCCTCCGCGCTATCCTTGCGGCCTTCGTGCCACCCTCACGTCCTCCACGCCGCAATCGCAACTGCATGCCACTCCGTGGCCCCTGCGCTGCCTAGTGCGGGCCGGGCGACCCAAACCGTGTCGGGTCGGCACATGCTGGGTCGGTCCAACCAGGTCAAACCAGACCCAGACTAGCTATGAGCTTTTCACTCTATCGACCATAGCTTTGTTACCTGGCATCCATTTGAAAAACCGTCAATGGTGTTGTAACCCTTGGAGCGAGACAGTCCCTTTGTTATACCCCACTTGATATTTTCATAAAGATGTGATACGATCAGGTTGTATCAAGCACGAATCCAACCGGGCCACCGGGACTAAAAGGATAATAACTTATAGAACGAGCATCTGATTGACCCACCATCTATTGGGTTGATCCCCCAATGATGTGGAGGTCATTTGGGATACTTTTTTGTGGGACTTCGTGGCCGTTGGAGTATCTACCAGTGGCTTGAGGGGCGGACCATCCTGGAGACGAGCAAGCTTAGTGTGGGAACCCAGTAGCTGGCAGTGACATGATAAATAAATAACGATCTTGTGTGGTCAGCATCGAGCGATCCTGTGTGGTTCAAAACCTAGCAATCCTATGTGGGTTAGCACCGAGGGATCCATTGTGGGTCAGCACCGAGCGATCCTGTGTGGGTCAGAACCGATCGATCCTGTGTGGGTCAGCACCTAGAGATCCTATATGGGTCAGTATCTAGATATCCTATGTGGTTCCACACCGAGCGATCCTATGTGGGTCAGTAGTAGAGCCTCTTAAAAGAGTAAGATGATTCAGTAGTTACATTTAATCATTTTTACTTCTATACCCAACGTATACTCGGAGTGAGCTGAGTCAGTATCTTGGTGGTATTCTTCAATGTGGCGTACCTGTGTGGTACTTACCTTCGTGGTATTCCTTATAATAAAGAATAGCTGAGCTTTGGGCTAATGAGTTGGGCCTTGTGATTCATCATTTTTTAGATTTTATTACTTGATTACATAGGTATATGTATATGCATATACCTAAGTATGGTTTTCAGTTGTTTTAATGCTTTGTGGTTTGCCCTTTTTGGATTTGTAAGACCTTGAAGGTCTTAGGGTCCCTACTGAGTATCGTTGTGCTCACCCCTTCATGGTTTATGCCCAAACCTCGTTATGTTTGGTGCTGACGATGGACAACACTAACTGAGGATGAGAGTACCAGCACTGGAGGTAGCTCGGAGGTGGACCATAGACGAGGAGTACCGCAGAGACGACTAATCAAGATCTGTACCTACCCTTCATGTAGGATCCTTGGCAGGTGATCACAGGTGTTGTTCCAGTTTTATTGTACTTTCAGTTTCTTGTACTTTATAGTTGGGCTTGTATTCTAGTCCATTTTTCTTTATGTACTCACTTTGTTTACTATTCATTTTACTTGAGTTTGTATCATTCTTTGTGATTGGTTGCATGTGTTTATAGGTTATAAAGACAATTACTTCTCAGTTTTAGGGAATATGCCTTCTGTGCTAGTCGCTCGTCCCAAGCCTATGGAAGGCAGTCTTCGGGTAGTCAAGGTATGGGCCCTCGGGGACAGGTCGTCACAATGTAAAAAAAAATAGACTAATCTTTAATTCTATTAAAGTGTGAATTATATTGACTTTTCTTGAATATTCATCTAAAACTATACAATATTTATCTATGTTATGATCGGGTCTCCTCACAAATGCTAAAAGAAATTTAGAGATATAATTAAATGATTAAAAATATTGCGAATATTTAAATTTAAAATTTTACAAGCTTACATTAATAGATTTAACATAAATGTATTGAAATATCATTTCAATACTGGGATTGGGTCACCACTATATAAGAAAAATTCAATAATATTGAGAATGATTATATATTTAAATTAGTGTCATGTCCAAATGATAAATAGTTTAGAGGAAAAAATTATTTTTTTAAAAAATTATTTCAGTGGGAAACGAGATATTGTATAGAAAAATTATGGTTTATTTGTCAACGATAAATCGCACATTTAAGGTATTTTTATAAATAATACATTTTATCAAGTTTCAATTCATTAAACAATTTTTTTCATTTTTAGAAAAATAAACTGTTATTTTGTTCAAATGGATGTCAAATATATATTTTTTTAATGGATAACATTATGAACAGGACTACACTGAAAAATATGAATGATTAATTTTCATGGGTGACAGTTTAAAATTGTGAATGCTAAAGAAATCACATAATGGACATAAAAATGTTCATCGGGCATACTATTCATATATATATATAAACATAAAACTAATATATTCCAATTGATAAAAGGTATATAGAAAATTATATATCATAAATATTAATAAAAACTCACTTTGTATTATTTTGTTTATTAATGAAATAATTTTTTCCTATAATGAATTAAAGCCTTTTTTCTAAGTGGAGATAAATTATATATGTCAAATATAAGTGATATGATATTTCATTTTAGTTTTTAAAATAGAGAATTTTGAATATTTTATGTTTCTTCAACAGAACAAATATATTCATGGGTTGTTAAAGTGTTTTGGAATTGAATACCCAAGATATGTTTCAAATATTATAACACTAGATTCTAAATTATCAAATAATGAAAAAGGAAAGAGGGTTGATAAAAATAAGTTTTAATGACCCGTTGGGAGTATAATTTTTTTGATTGTGTCTAGAGTATACATTTTTTTAATACTTTTTACTCAATTCCATATAAAATGGTGGATTCATATCAATATTAGTGTTTTGTATATTGAAAATATCTCAATGGAACTCTTGAGTATTCCTTTTGCAATAAAAAATAAAATTCATCATAGTTTTAGGGTTTTAAATGCTAATTTGGAAGTTGATGTGGGAGATCATAAATATACTTATATATGTGAGGGGTCATGGAGGAAATAACCCTTAACCAAAACGAAAAAAAAACATCAACTAAACCAATATCCGTATATGATATTCTATCTGTACTATACTAAATAAAATAAATAAATAAATAGATACATTTTCATTGTTAATTTGAATTCTTCCATGATCAATCACATGTGAGATATAGTGATCACTATGAATAATCCTTAGGGATCCTTCCTCCTTTGGTTTCCATAGTTTGGAAAAATTTCAAAATTCTTAGGATAACCTTCCTTCATCCTATGGTCCACTAAAATATTTTATTTAAAGGCTTGATGAAAACTAAAAATCTACTATACATTAATTAAGAAGTTATATAGATTTTCAAGTTCCCAAATAATAAATACTGAGTCCCTTTATATTTCTATCCAAAGTGACTCCTTGGATAATAAATATTTGTTATTTAAAGAAAGGAATCTTTAATGCTTCAAGAGTTAAAATATTTTTAACAATTGGTATCCCATTATGATAATTTTCATACATTTAAAAAATTTATTAAGATTACCAAACTACAAAAATTACATAATATGATAATCACATTTATAGTAATATATTCGGGTGATAATTAATAAAATTAATCCATGAATTGTTTAATAATATATATACTACCATGAAATGTACCATGATGATATGAAATTAAACATGTTGTAGTTTATCCTACTATAGACCATGAAATGATCAAAACAACTATGTTTTGATTGTTCCTTAAGTGTATATTTCATAAAATCTTCCACTTAAACGATATCCTCAAATAATTGTAACATTTTTAACTTATGAAACATAATATATAAAAGAGTAGGAAACTGTATACAAATCTTCTTTTATAAAACCTATCATTCATTTTCAATACATTTTACACCATATGTGACATCTAGTTAAAATTCCTCCAATTTTTTTAGATTTCTTTAAATATTTTTTGGTGTAACTAATAAATTTTTATAGAAAAAATTATACCAAACCATAATCATCATTAACACATCCACAAAGTGTGAACATGCAATACATTATAGTGTTAAAAAAATTATGAATTTCCTAATCCATAAATTAATAAAATAAAGGTCTATAGAAAAGTGGCAATGCTACATAAATAAAAAAGGGTTATGGAATGATATATATCCAACACATGTGTCATTATACATGTGTCCCCCATATATATTTTATAAAAGTATTAATAATAATATAATCCCTTCATCAAAGACATAAAGGGAATATATAAAACCTAATATACTGATCTCATATATCCTACTCATATATTATAGATTATTGGAAGATAGACAAACCAAATGGATGAACACATATCCTGAAATTATTCAAAGAGGATGATCATATTAAATTCCCATCCTCCAAGTAGATATAAACATCATATATAACTTGTCTAGTTATATACATACACTTCCTTCATTTTTCCAAATCAAGGGTCATGATGTCATACTCATCATGCAATAAAATATAACCCATCTAGGTTAACCCTCAACCTTTGAAATAATCAGCAACATACCCAACCACCCACTATTTATCTCACCCTAAAATATCTTGTAAGATATCTATTAATGTATAATGGTTCTCATCAAAGGTATCTAGAAAAATATTTATATATATATTCAATATGAAACATGCATAACTATAACTCAAGAACATAGTGTGTACCACTCTATGTGTTATACATGTTGTGTTATTTGGTACACATAAATACTTTTACATATCATGATAATATTTAATATATATATATATATATATGAAATCATACCAATTTTAACATTATAATATCACCAAAACCAATAATACTTAAAGAAAAATACTAATTTAGGATAACTCAAATACATATATTGAGAGGTAAATTTTACTTCCAATTCATGAATATATCTATCCAACATGAATGGAAGATAAATTTTAGACTAAATTCATTATAACATTCAAAAATTTATATTCTTAAACTAATTTAACAATAATGAAAAAACTATACATAAGTATTTGTGTAATAATTTCTTATATGATAGATCCCCAATGAGACCCGATGTTTTCTTCACAAACATGTATTTTCTAATCTCATTACATCCCTTTTTAATTTCTAAATCATCTATATGCAGGCATATAAAAAATCATACAACTAAAATCTATTAGTTAGAAACATCTATAAATATAGTTTGTTTAAAAAATCGTGAGGCCTAGGAAATAAAATCATAATTTTCAACACTTTTAAAAAAATATTCAATCTTTGTTACTTCAAAAATCTAAATTTTATGACATCAAAAACATCTATATTAAAATTAAAAATCTCTCTATATTAATCATAATTATCATTGAAGATTTCCTGCCTAACTTTTCATTGATTTCACAATGGTAACCATATTTTAAATTCATATTAATATATTTCTCTACTAATATAAATTAAACTCATTTAGGATTTCGAATAAATTAAATTTTGAATTTCATTGATTTAATCATTTATTTTTTATCCTTTGATAATCACTAAGTCAAAAAATACTACCACTAGTCTCTTAGAATGTATATTTTAAAAAATATCATGTTAAGAGAATAAAATACCATTGAGATTATAGAATAAATACTTTTATTATAGTTTTAATATTTTATATATAAAGTGAATATAACAATTTATTTTTTTGGTATTCTATTTGATTTGAAAAATTCTATGAAAACAAAAATTGATTCCTTGAAATATATAACTATAAGGTTGTTGAATTATTTCTCAAATACGTTAACAAAAAACTTTTCTACTGACCAAGTATTTTGTGATGTATCACTATGAAGTGGGGTGAGTAAATGATACTCTTTTTCCAAATTCTTTTTTGAAATTATCCATTTGTATTTCATCAATTATTGACTCGTTAAATTTTAAATCTAACTCTAACTTTTATGAAATTAATATATTAAAATGTATGACATGTATTTATATTTATATAGTTCACCCTCATTATGTATAAATACTTATAGGAATATTTTAATTTAGTCTAAGAGATATATTTAATTCCTAATATCGAGAATCATTTCCTTAGTTATTTTATAATATTTCGGAATTGTTCTCTTCATTATTCTCCCAATTGATTCTTTACACTAGATGATGTTGGTTTATAATAAGAATCTAAGAAAACAAAATTATATCACCAGTAATCTATATTATGATTCGGTATCAATATAAGTTCTTCTTAATGTCTTCAAAACATTCAATAGTATAGAAAATTCCTCTTTAAAAAACTCTACATACAGATTGTTTTAATATATTAAAATAAATCATTAGTCTAGAACTAAATCTTAGTCACTTAATCCGATCAAATAAATTTCAATTATGTTTATAAACTAAAATCATATCATGTTTATTTTATAATTTTTGTATCTCTTGAGAATTAATCATTGTTTCCAAATTCCCAAATTTGTCAAAAAATTATACACTCATGAAATTAAAATATTTTGTCTGAATACATTTTCATATGATGGTTCCCCTATAAAATAATATATATGAATAATAACATGGGTTTAGTCCACAATATCATTAAATCAATTTCAATAATTTCATGTGTTAATCATTCAAAATTTCCAATGGAATCATCATATAATTAATCAATTTTTTCTAAATTAATTATATTTCAATATTTGTATTATAGGTTCCTTGAAAAATGATTCCAAGATCATATTTATTTTTTATTATTTAATTATCTTTTGGAATCAAATTGATTCAAATAATAGTTTACAACACATGATATTTAAAATTTTAAGATCAATAAGTCATCATCTACCATAATCCTCCATTTAAACACCTCTTCAAATATTATCATTTATTTGAATGTACTACTCTTAAATAGGTAACTTGTTACCCATACAAATATTTTAAAAACTAAAGCATACCCTTAAATGAGATTCTTGTTACTCTCATGTTTCCCCTTTATAGGACTAGTTCTCCATCACCGATACTCATGAAAGACCTTATGTATTCTTCAAAATATTTATGCCAAAATTACATATTCCCTAGTAAACTCCTCTATGTATATAAGAAATTATGAGTCACTTTTGTATCATAGTGCATCTCTATTACTTTATCAAATCTCATTCTTCCCAAGGAGTAACGTTATATAACCCTTACAATACTATGATAATTTTTTTTATCCAAAAACATAAATTGAAAATCATTTCATGAATAAGTACTTTGTCTATTTCGGTATGTAAGGTAGGAGATACCATATATAAAAATAGTAATTCCATAGGGTCTCTTATGTATCATGCAACATTCTTTTACTTACCAAAGGGTGATGTTTTTCATTTTCAAATCAATATTTTAAGTTCTATTAAAGTATTAGGTATTAAAAAAAATTCAGAGTTACATTTACAAACTCAATAAAAATGACTAAATACACTTATATAGAGAGTGATTTTCTAATTTATTTAATAATATTCAACACTAAATTTCCATAACTCATCTGCAGATTAATCAAATCAACTTTATACATCCATAGACACCTAAATCCATCTCAAATCACAGAAAATACATGTTTATCACATCAAAAAACACACTAAAATTATTAAGTGACCTTAACTCATGGATGAAAATATATATTACATTTTTTTAATAATTTCAGGGTCTCTTGAATTGAACCCTTTTGATTTTCTGTCAACTAATACTACTCACACAAAATTAAATCATATAAAATAATTTCATTAAAGATAAATTTCTAGACACCACACTTCTTGATAAAGTAAATATTTATAGAGAATATAGTGACTCAGGAATAAGAAAATTATGTTCAAGTGATTGTAGAGTTCTCCCCCAAAATCAACTCACACATTTCTCCCCATTTAGTAATAAAATCGAATTTGGGTTCAAAAAAAATCGTAGACATGATTTGTGTACTATTATCTCCCTTTAAATATAGACACTATCGTAATCTGTAGAAATTAAAATGCTCCTAAATAGATAGGGAATAGATGAACATGAATATTAATCCTTAATACTTCAAATAAATCCTTTAGGATATAATTTTCTCAAAATAATATTAATTTAATCTCTTATTAAAATTTATACCATCCTCGCATCTGTATTTTTATAATTATTTTTTATAAAGAGATATATAATTTATATGTGTATAGATCAGAATTATTATATAGGATTCATTTAAAATTAAATTGAACTTTGATTATATCGTGATATTTTAAAGTTATTTTAAATTCATATAGTTCTTCCTTCATCTAAATAATTTGTTTTCATAAATTTTTAGTAGCCATATAAAAATCCTTTGTAGTGCTTAATGTCATTTTATTTTTATTATTGTAGTGCCATCAAATAAAACATTATAAGAATCCCTGATTTCTTATAACCCTTTATTTGTGATTTATAAGTATGTAAAGTTTTTGGGTGATGTTTTGGATGGTTTAGATGAGTTTTTGGTATTTTTTAGGGATTTTCTAAACATAACAAATGGATCATGCTTTGGGGAAACTATGCAACTCCTATAAGAAACCATGTAAAGAGAGACTGGTTCTTCTGGGTAGGAGGAAAGATAGGTACATGGTATTTCAACACCCATGATAAACCATGAAATGTTGAATAGAAGTTTTATATATGGTTGGTGTGTTGTTTTTTAACTATATGGGCCCACTATGTGAGGTTATCCTTTATGGAGATGCTATTTCATGGTTTTCCTAACACTACGACAAAACATGTTCGGTTTAAAAGTGAGATTCTAAAAAGGTTGATCTAATTTTTTTTACCAATACACCCCTCCTTTTCCTCCATTCAAAACCTAACAATGATTTTCTTCTTCCTAGAGGTTGTGGAGACTCTCCTCTTCAAACCCGAAGTGGTCCGAAGGTAAATATTGATGCTTTGAAGCAAAGTATACTTGGTAAGTCTTCATTTGTGGTATTTTTTCTTATATCTACTTTCCTTCCCTCTCTCGAAATCATATATCTAATCTGTTGAGTGTAGTTATATGGTCTTTATGCAAATAATGTTGAGATATGTATGTGTTGATGTCGGGGAATGATATGTATGATAGGTTTTTGGATATTCAACTCAATTTTTTGAAGAATTAGTTATGTTATTCATTTTCTCCAAAATTCACAATGTATGTGGATTCACTCAAAACTCATATTGTTAAAAATTTAAGGAATGGTTTCTGATAATTTAAATTGAATGAGAATGATTTTGAAATTGATGTGAAAATCATGGTAGAAACATTATCAGTAATGGTTTGTGGATTTTTGGATTTTTGGAAATTAGTTGTGAAATGTCCTTTGTTTTCTTGATTTTAAAATGATTATTTCAAAATATGGCTTTTTTGGATTTATGGAAATGGTTTTCATGAATGGTTTATAATAAAATAACATTTTTATTGAAATATAATGGAATGGGTGATTTGAAATGGTTTTGTCATAAATGGGTTTTTGTGAGTTAAAGATTTCAACATGACCCTGAAAAAACGGTGTGTACCATTAGAGAAAAAAGGGATGTGACCCTAGATAATGGTAATGTGTCATTGGTGAACAAATATATTTTCCACTTTTAGAACACATAGTGGATTCACAAGAGACCACCCATTAGTATGGAACTATTAGTGAATCATGCATGTGTGTTTGTGTGTGTTATTAATGGAATGGGTATTCCAAAAAAGAATTGTAAATGGTTTAAATAATTGTTTAGTTGATTTCTTTGTTAAAAATTTTGATATGGAATTTGGTTGATATTTTGATATAATATGTTTTAAATTGTTGTATGAATATATATATATATTATATAAATTTTCTAACATGTTCTATCCTAGTGGCGTGAGTAGGGATGTTATTTGGGGAATGTACAATGAGTTTCATTACTCACCACTGCTTTGGAACATTGGTGCATCTAGATATTTTATTTTTCATGACATAGGTAAATGGAAGGTATTATGTTCCTTTAGGGGTGCTTCATGGTACTTGGTCTATTTTTTGGAGTTGGAGCATGGAGCATGTTTAGAGATATGAATTTTTATCTTTGGAGTCTTTGGGGTTTTTTTCTTTGTCTTCAGCTTTATACTATTATGTTAGTTGTCTTCCATTATAGTACTTTATTGTTGTTTTGTTTTACTATCAATGGTATTACATTGAGTGGTCTTACATTGTTATCATTCATAATTTATTGGTTATTTTTAATATGGGTTTGGTTCGGTTGTTTTATTTTCTTAAATGGAAATCATAACATGTTTTATTGATTCCCTTGGAATTTATTTCCAATATGTGGAACCTTGGGGATGTCCCCTAATGCCATGTAATATTCCACCACCTTCCCAATCTGTTTAATAGGGGTAGGATGTTACAAGTAGTATCATCTTGTTCGGTACTTGAATTAAAAGATAAATTATTCTTTTCCTGTCCTTGTATCTTTTGGGATAAATGGTGTGAAATTTTCAGTCTTGGATTTGACAATCACTCTTGTTAGTCTAAGAGTTGATATTATAGAAAGGAGTAAGATTTTTGGGACATAAAATATAGATCATAAAAATTTGTAGCTAACCGTTTTATGTTTTCCTTCAAGTTACCAGATAATTGGGTACATATGTGTTTTGGAGTAACTTTTAGGATTTTTAATCTCATTACTATGGATTTATAAAATGATAAGAGCATGACATGCATTATATAATTATATTCCCACTAGGAATGTATATTTTATTTTGACTAATGATTTATGATACGGTGAAATTGTGTTGATTTTTTATAAACTGTGGAAATTATTGTCAAATGTGAGATTTTTGAATGCAAATAGATGTGGTATTTTGAAAATGAATCAATTTTCAAAAGCATGGTGGAATTTTCAAAAATGGTTGAACTTGAAATATTTTGAATTTTGGACTGCATTTTTGTGATATGTGTGATGTGGTAGAATTTGAAATTGTGAAGATTTTAGTTTTTATAGAGAGATAATTATGGAATTTGTTGTGTTTATAGAAAATTGCACCTAGTAGGTGTTGTAGAAACAGACAAGAATAATATACTAAGAATTTAGTTTCACCTAAGCCACAAGTGAACCATCAACTAGTTTAGGGTATAGTCCAATATATATGGGCTATAGATAGTGGGTACCAAATGGATGAACCATTGAAATTGGATCATTATGTTTAGTAATATATGTAGAATACTATAAAACCTCAAGCATCCATGGTACGCTTCTCTTTGAATAATACAATAGCCTGTGTTGTACGCAACTTCGAGTTCTAACACACCACAACCAATCAAACTAGCTGTTATGAATAGTAATACCCACTTTTTGAAATCATTTAAGAGCCATATAAAATAAAACATTTTCTTGAAAATGTTCTTATAAGCTTGTATGGGAAGCTTTGACGATTTTATAATGGCGGAAAATAACTGCACCCGCCGTATAAGTTAAAAAACATTCTTATCTTAATTCTGTCGAAAAGGTTAAAAAGCACCTTGTTTGGAAAACGACGGAAAGATTCCCGTATAAACCTCTTATAAAAAGTCAAACAAGGGTATAAATGACATTAACCCATATTCTTTTAAATATTAGAAATGTTTTGAAATACATTTTGGAGAAACATGGACGTGGATGATAACAAGGTCCCAGTAGATAATTATGTATAAACAATCTCGGATAATGAAGAGATTGTGAAATAAATCCTTACCTTGTACTTTTCCTTTGTTGGGGTAGGTTAACCTCCTGTATAATGGTGAAATAATTTTTATTAAATTATACAAGAATCATATACATTAATATGATATCATATATGATCTTTTAACATTGCTTTATTAATAATATCTTAGTATTATCGTCGTTTCGGGTGATAATCGATTCGTTCTTCTTAAATGTTTGGTTACGTAAGACATGTTTGTAATGGATAGATTATATCTTATTCATAATCAGAATGATATTAACATTATTTTTAACCCTAAAATGAGAATAAGACATGAATGGATACGATGGAGAATGAATCTCATCGCGTTCGTGGAGACGGTAGTCCGTACGTAGGCTCGAGCAACAATATCATTCTTTTGATATTAAAATAATATATAAATGGATGGTATATAATATATAAAGAATCATTAACATGTTATATTTATTATTTACATGAGTTACACATCATTATTATACCCATACAAATAATATTATATTGAATAACAATTACACCACGACGTGGAGACGGTAAGCCGTACGTACGCACGCATGGTGACATGTTATTCAAAGGGTGGATAGAATACTGAATATGGTTGTACCATATTTATAATAACATCATAGTATATATATGATACTGGATTTATTATTTTATAATGGTAACAACAAAGGAAGAAGAAATGGAAGAATAAATGAACTTAGAAAAGGGTGGTGAAATCATTACCTCTTCTTCGGGTTCTTCCTTTTGATTTGATCAAAAGGGCTCCTTAGGTTGGCTTTATGATCAAACTAAGGCCCCTAGGTTGTATTGATGGAAATTGGGAGAGTATTTGGGAAGAGTTTGGCCGAACCAAAAGGCTTTGAAGGTGTGAAGAAATGAGAAGGAGGAGTGCCCTTTTATAAGAGGGGTGAGGGGCACCTTTGGAAAAGCTAGAAATATTAGTTTATAATAAATTCATATTCGTTCCAAGAGACCACCCATTATTATTTTAAATTATAATTAGAATATATTCATTCCATTTAATCCAATTTTGGTAATTTTAAGTAATTTCACATTTAAAATGGACCTAAGCAAGTCCCGATCTTTTGATAGTTATTATTTCTTAAAAACGCACTTTTTGTTTTGACAACGGGAATTAATTTTAAATTAATTTATAATAATTATATGTTTTGATTTTAGAAAAATGTATTCCATATTTAGAATTACGAGGTCCAAATTGTGTAAATAGGTAAGTTTTATTTTTATACATTTTGAATAATTACATCGGTAAATACATTATTTTCCATGGTTAAAGGGTAAATCCGATAAATAAGGGTAAAAAATAATATTATAATAATATTTAGTTACTCTAAGACGTGTCCTAACCCTATTGGAGGATATATGTCTACCCATGGGAATCTTTGGGTCTATTTTGGGACCCCATGGAGCCACTTGTAAGTGATAATGACATTTTTTATTAATTAAGTTAAAGTAAATAAAAAAATGACATAAACATATATCTTTTAGTAAGACAATTTGTACATAGGGTTATAAATGTTATCTATTAAAATATAAATATTATTTATAAATCTAAAATTATTTCCTACATAATGGTATTTTATTTATAATTTTTAGACATTTAATAATTAAATTTATTTATGACACAATGATGCTGTAGTATTTTCCTTATTATTGAAAGAATAAAATAAATGGTATTATATATGTTAAAATAAATATATTAAGAAAGTTTTGATGAAATCCACGAATTTTATAGGTTAATATTAAATTTTGGGATTTATTAAATGAATTTAGTTCAAATAAATAATGTTTTTAGGACTTTAAAAAATTATTTATTAAAAAGTGTGAAAATTGACATAAAGGAGTTTTTAAAACAACTATTATATTATTAATTGATATAATATTCCTAAAAATATACGATTAATCCAACTAACTTATATAATGATTTGTGTATCATTAATTAACCACTTGGGGTTCTCTTGGAAGTTTATAGTATGTTTATTAACAATATAATATAAAAATACAAAGAGGCATGGTAAATGTCAAACTATTAAACTAAGAGTTGAATCTAAAAAATAAAGTTAATATAGTGACCCAAACCAGTCTAAAACCTATTTGTTGAGTGTTTTTAGACCCATACACACCTTATCCTTTAAAAATTCATTTTCAACCATTAGAGACCGAAAATTATTTTATTATAAAATTCTTTTTCTAGCTTTTCCTAAGATGCCCCTCACCCCTCTTATAAAAGGGCACTCTCCCTTCCCTAAAATTCACACCTTCAAAGCCTTTTTTCTTGGTTAAAACCTACCCAAATAAAATCTCAAATTTCCTCCCTTCATCCTAGAGGAAATCATTTAGTCATAAATTCAACCTATGTAGCCCATTTGATCAAATCAAAATAAATAACCCGAAGAAGAGGTTAATATTTCATCACCCCTTTCAAGTTATTTTCTTCTTCCGCTTCCTCTTTATTTTTGATTTCTGTTCTAAAATAACAAATACATTATCTTATATATACTATTATGTTATTATAAATATGGTACAACCATATTCATTATTCTATCCATCCTTTGAATCACATGTCACAATACATGTGTACGTACGGCTTACCGTCTCCACATCGTGGTGTAATTGTTATTCAATACATTATTTTTTGTATGGGTATAATAATGATGTGTAATTGATGTAGATAATAAATTTAACATGAAAATGATTATGTATATATGTTATACCATCCAATTATATATAATTTTAATATCAAAAGAATGATATTGTCGCTCGTGCGTACGTACGGATTACTGTCACCTGTAGCGTGATGAGATTCATTCCCATCATATTCATTCAAGATTAATTTTAATTATATGATTAAAAATAATGTTTAAAGACTTAATATAATTATTAAAATGAGTAAGATACATCCTATATATAACAAACATTACTTACATAACAAATTATAGAAAGGAAAATGAATCAGCTAACACCCAAAAAAATGATAATACTAAGATATTATTAACAAAGCAATGTTAAAATATCATATATGATATCATATTAATGTATATGATTCTTGTATAATTTAATAACAATTATTTTACCATTATACAAGAATATAACCTACCCTCGACCAAGGAAAAGTAGATGGTAAGGGTTAATTTCACAATCTCATTATTATCCGAGGTTGTTTTTATATAAGCATCTACTGGGACATATTTATCATCCACATCCATGTTTTTTAAAAATGTTTTCCAAAACATTTTTAATATTTACTAGAAAATGGGTTAATGTCATTTATACCCTTGTTTGACTTTTTATAAAATGGTTTGAAATGAATTTTTCATCTTTTTCCAAACAAGGTACTTTTTAACCTTTTCGAAAAAATTAAGGTAACAATGTCTTTTTTTAACTTATACGGAAGGTGTGGATTTTTTCACATGTAATAACATCATCGAAGCATCCCTTACATTCTTATAAGAATATTTTCACAATAAATATTTTCTTTAATTATTTCAAAATAGAAATAGATATTTCTCTAAAAAAGGTTTTGATCTCATCTATGTCAAAATCCTTTGATGGATTTTAGGCTTATTGAAGTTGATTTATTATGATAAAAAAATCAATATTGTATTGATGGTTTTGTGATAGTTTTGACTGTGGATGGGTTATCTTTACACCATTCATGGTTTATGGATCCCTTATTGACATTGTGTATGCTAGTTTTAATACAAATGTCTGTGTTATGTTTAATCCTTTTCATATGAGGAATGGATTTGACTTAGTAAGTGACGGGTGGAGCCCTCTATAGATCCTCAACGCATCAGTAGGTCTCATGAGAAAAACTAGTGTGTTGGCACAAGGGCTGGACAATATCTTATTTGTAGTCTTGGCACAAGACCTTTACTATGTGGTTATGAAAGTCTGTATTATGCATTCCATCATTATGAAAGTGGCTATTAATATTGCATGTGATTATTTGACTAGTAGAATATCCATGTGAATAAGTTAATAGAATTATTTTTATTTTATCTTTTCCATATTATGATGAATTTAATGTTTAAAAGGATTTTGTTTTATTCTTATACATTTCCTTAAATGTTTGTGCTTATTTATAAAAGTTTCTCCTATATTGTTATCCTTACTGAGCATCTGAGCTCACCCCTTTATATGTTTTAATTTTCCCAGGATGCGAAGAAGTATATTATGACTTACCTACATGGATATTCAATAGGATCTCGGTGTTTTCTATGGAAACAATGTTGTTTTAGTTTTCCATTTTATGATGTAATGTAAACCTTATGAATGTATATAGTATTTCTAAGGGAACTAAATTGATGGGTCTTTTGGGACATGATTTCCTTGTATCATGCCAATGTTAAGTAATAATTATACGACTCTAGGTAACTGGGGTTAGGTCATTACAGTTGGTATTAGAGGAAGTTTAGTACAAACATTGGAAACTAAATTTAGATAAACTCTGATTAGATCACATATCCCTAACATAGACTTTGAGGATTAGTATAAAAGAACATCCTAGAATTTTGGTATTGTAGATATTTTCTGAGTTTTCAAAGAAATACATCCCTATCTAGATACGAGTAGGTATAGGTGGCTCTGGAACATATGTTCCTAGGGGTGAAACCAGAAAACACTGCTCTGAGCTAGACTCGAACGGGAACTGGTGCACGACAACGGGCCTTGTTTCACCCTTGGTTAAGACACTCCTGTTGGATATGCTTAGGATAATTCTCATTTTCATCAAAAACCATTAAAAGTGGTTTATTAGTGTATAATTACTCAAAGAAAACATTTTTTATGATTATGGATTATATCCATAAACTGTTCAATTTATGTTAATTGTTTTAGAAGTTCGTATTTATGTACTATGATTCATAAACTAATCTAGTTTTTGACATTGTTTAGAAATCGTGCCTAGTAGAAGGAATGGAAACCGTATCAATGCACGCACTCCATGTAGGGATTTCCCACCTGCTCCAGAAAATTATTGTGGAGCTGGTGATATAATAAGTGATGATCATCTTATCACTATATTGGGACAAGTCACTCAGGTTATGAATAATAACCTTACCCATATGGAGCACCCTGATCCGCAGCGTTGACGATCAATGTCAGAATACTTTATGAGGAAACAACCACCCACATTCAATAGGGGTACAAATCCACCAGTAGCTGAGAAATGGATAAATTCCTTAGAAAAAATATTCCACGAATTAGGGTGTAGTGAAAGGGAAAACGATGTCATGGTAGTTTACCAATTCACCAGAGATGTTGATCAATGGTGGTCATTGAATCAAAAAAGAAGGAATATTAAGAATTATCAAATATGGAATAGAGGGAGTTTAAAGAAATTTTCATAGAAAAATACTTTCCTCATGACCATCGAGCGGATATGAAAAGACAATTTCTTAGAATGAAGAAAAAGGAGGATGATATTATGGCAAAGTATGAAGCTGACATTACAAGGTTAGTGATCTATACGGTAGATTATATATGTAAACTAATAAGTAATATTGATCGTTTCATTTATGGGTTAAAACCATTTCTCCATCGAGCATTAGTCTCACAATTCTTCTCATTGTACGAAGATATTGTCTCATGTGATATCAAGACAGAAAATTAATCCTCTAAGTCTTACGACTTTAAAGAAAAGCAAGAGAAGAAGAGATCTGTTGAACACTCTAAAAATGGACATAAGAGGAAGAAGGGAAATGTTCAATGTTCATCTTGTAGTAAATGTGGGAAGAATCACCCTACTAATTCCCTGATAGTAATGAGAGTCGGTTACAAGTGTGGTGAAAAATGCCCCCAAGCTCGTGATTGCATGTGGAAGAAAGAGACTGTTGATGTTGAATGCTATAATTGTAAAGAAATGGGGAATTATGAAAATTAATGTCCTAAGCATTAGAGGAAATTACCTTAGAAAAGTCCAAGGGATCAAGGCCAATCATATGTTGTCACTACTGCTAAGGTTGAAGCTCTGAATGACATAGTGGAAGGTAATTTAATGGTTTCCTCATGTTTATCAAATGCTTTATTTGATTTTGGATCATCGTATTATTTCATATCGTTTCAGTTTTCTAAGAAAAGTATATATTTCCAATTTTATTTAACAAGGGAGGTGTCAGTCATAACTCCTAAGGTAAGTATCACTGCAACAACATTTTGTGAATAAGTTCCCATTAGGGCATTTAAACACTACTTATCTGTTGATCTCATCGTCATACCCATGACTGAATTTGATATAATCCTCTGTATAGATTGTATTTCTTACTATGATATGAAAATTTATTGTAAGAAGAATGAGGTTACAATTTTTTATAATGATAAGGATTGCCTTATCTTTAGAGAAGAAACATCACCACCTAATTCTTAACTAGATCCACCCCTAGTAGCTCAACTAAATTCAATTATTAGGGAGGAAGTGAATGAAAAAAATGTGGGTGAGGAAAGGAATGTTCAAATAGATGATTTAACTATTGTGCAAGAATATGTTGATGTGTTTACAGAGGACTTACCTAGACATCCTATATAATGAGAAATTGAGTTTTCCATTGATTTAATTCTGTGTTCAAGGCCCATATCGAATACCCCTTATAGAATAGCCACTGTGTAATTCATGGAAATAAATAAAAAAAATAGAGGAATTGAGTAATAAGGGATTTCATTGAACTAGTGTTTCTCTATGGGGAGCCCCTCTATTTTTTGTTAATAAGAAAGATGGATCTATGAGGTTGTGAATTCACTACAGAAAGATCAATGATATAACAATAAAGAACAAGTACCCCTACCTCGCATTGATGATTTATTTGACCAGCTTCATGGAGCTCAATATTTTCAAATATTGACCTTAGATCTGGATATCATTAGTTGTGTGTGAAGAAGGAAGACATTCTGAAAACAACATTTCGAACCAGGTACGTGCATTACAAGTTTACAGTAATGACTTTTGGGTTGAATAATGCACCCTCTGTCTTCATGGATCTTATGAATAGATTTTTTAAGGACTATATTGATGACTTTGTAGTGGTATTTATTGATGACAACTTGTTATACACAAAAAAGTTACGAAGATCATGAAAATCACTTGCGAATTATCCTGAAGACTCTTAGAAGACGCAAATTATAATGGAAGTTTAGCAACTGTGATTTATGGCCTCAAGAGATTCATTTTCATGACCATATTTTCCTTAAGGATGGAATCTCTACTTATCCTTCTAAGACCAAGGCAATCCACGAATGTACAGCACTGATTAGTGTAACTATGGTATGTAGTTTTATTTGATTAGCAGGTTATTATCGAGGTTTCGTCCAGAATTTTGCCCGGTTGGCTAACCCATTAACAAAGCCCAGACAAAAAGGGGTTAAATTTGGTTGGAAAAAAGTGTGTGAAGAATGTTTTGAAGAATTGAAGAGAAGATTAGTCAATTCTCCTATCTTGACTCTACCATCATGGAATGTTGGGTTTGTTATTTATAGTGATTCATCAAAGAAAGGACTTGGTTGTTACCTTATGCAGAATGATAGGGTTATTGACTATGCTTCAAGACAGCTAAAAATTCATGAACAAAACTATCCTACTCATGATCTTGAGTTATCAGTTGTAATATTTTCTTTGAATATTTGTAGACGCTAGCTCTATGGTGAAAATGTGAGATATATACCAATGACAAGAGTTTGAAGTATATTTTCTCACAGAAAGAACTCAACATGGGGCAATGGAGATGTCTAGAACTACTCAAGGATTATGATTTTACTATACACTATAACCCAGGGAAGGAAAATAAGGTGGAAGATGCTTTGAGTAAAAAGGATCATGGATTTTTGAACAAGATGAGAGTTGAAAATGATCCTATATACATGGATCCAGTAAAGATGGATATGGTAATCACCATGAAAGGTGAAACATCAATACTTTTTCAAATGGTTTCCAAACCAACTTTATTAGAAAGGATAAAGAGTTCTCAGAACGATGATGAAATGTTTCATAAGACTACTAAAGCTGTGAATGATGGGAGATTGAGTTACTTTATGTATGAAAATGGAATTTTGAAATATGAGAGGAGACTTTGTGTTCTCAATATACCTGATCTAAAAAGTTAATTGTTAGATGATGCTCATGGCTCCAATTTCATTATACATCTTGGTAGCACCAAAATGTATAGTGATTTGAAGGAACGTTTTTTGTGGGACAACATGAAGAGGGAGATTGCTGATTTTGTGTCAAGATGTCTGGTTTTTCAACAAGTGAATGCTGGATGGAAACAGCTTGGAAGAGTCTTGCAACCTCTTCCCATACCTGAGTGGAAATAGGAAAATATCACAATGGACTTTGTCATGAGACTACAAAAGAATCCTAGAAGGAATGATGCAATATGGGTCATTGTTGATCATCTTAACAAGTCAGCACATTTTTTTTCAATAAAGAAAGATTAACCACTTAAAATTTTACCAAGACTATGATTTAATGAAGTTGTTAGACTTTAGGGGGTACCACTATCGATTGTTTCTGATCATGATCCCGGTTTTACATCAAGACTCTATAAAGGTCTTCATAAATCCTTGGATACTGAACTTCATTTGAGCACTGCCTACGACCCCCAAATTGATGGAAAATTAGAACAGACCATTCAAACCTTAGAAGACATGTTGAGATAATTATCACTTGACTTTCAAGGTATGTGGGATCAATATTTACCTCTGGTAGAATTTTCCTATAACAATATCATCCATTCTAGTATCCAGATGGCACAGAATGAAGCGTTATATGGAAATAGATGTCACACACTAACATGTTGGGATGTTGTTGGTAAAAGAAAACTCGTAGTCTCAGAACGTGAGGTTGAAATGATAGAAAATGTATTGGTAATCCAAACCCACATCAAAGTATCTCAAAGTAGACTGAAGAGCTATGCCGGTTACCAAATAAAGGATTTGGAATTTCGGGTAGGAGATCAGGTTTTCTTGAAGGTATCCCCATGGAAGGGTGTTATATGTTTCGGTAAGATGGGTAAATTGTGTCCTAGGTACATCGGACCTTTCAAAATTCCAAAACAATTTGGGGCTTTAGCTTACCGTTGGTAAATGTCTCCATGTCTCTCCAAAGTTCACGATGTATTCCATGTATCACTATTGAGAAAATACATGCCTGGCCCAATGCATGTACTAACCTATGAGGAATTAGAACTAGAACACGATATATCTTATTGCGAAGAACTCTAAAGATTCTTGATACAAGAGAACAAGTGCTGAATAACCTGACGACTCATCTAGTAAAAGTTCAATGGAGAAACCATAAGATTGAAGAGGCAACGTGGGAACCCAAGGAACTTATGATGAAGAACCACCCGAGGTTTTTTATGCAGTAATATTCTATCAATTTCAAGGATGAATTTATTTGAAGGAGGGCAGAATGTAACACCTCATGCTTTCACGATATGATTCCCTTTGAATAATACAATAGCAAGTGTTGTACGCAACTTCGAGTTCTAACACACAATAACCAATCAAACTAGCTATTATGAATAATAATACCCACTTTTTGAAATAATATTAATTTTTTATTTCAAAATGGACATCATTTTTGGATTTGAAGAATTGATATTAGCTTAGGGTGAATTTGTTTTTATTTTTCGAAAAACGTTGAGTTTTAGATAAATAGTGAAAAATACTAAATTTTAATTAAAAATAACTTTTCTAGTCAAAATAATTTATTGTGATAAATTATAATATTGAGTGGTTTTAAAGTATAATTAGATTCTATTTTAACAATTTAATCCAATTTTGGTCATTGGATATAATTTTACATTTAAATAGGACAAAAGCAAATGTCAATCAATTGATAGTTATTATTTCTTAAAAACACGCTTTTTGTTTTGACAACAGGAATTAATTTTAAATTAATTTCTGAAAATTCTGTGTTTTGAATTTAGAAAAATTGATTCCATATTTAGAATCAGGAGGTCCAAATTGTGTAAATAAGTAACTTTTATTTTTAGGCATTTTGAATAATTACTTCGCTAAATATTTTATTTACCATTATTAAAGGGTAAATCCATTAAATAAGTGTAAAAAATAATATTTTAATAATATTAAATTACCCTAACACATTTAAAAAACATATTGTATGATACATGTCCGACCATGTGCATCTTTGGGTAGATTTTGGGACCCCATGTAGCCACTTGTAAGTTATAATGAAACTTTATTTTAATTAAGTTAAAGTAAATACAAAAATGAAATAAGCATATATATTTTATTAAGACAATTTTTAAATAGGGTTATACATGTTTTATCTTTGACTATAAACATTCATTATAAATCTAAAAAAATTCCTAAAAAATTTTACTTTATTTATAATTGTTATACATCGACTAATTAAATTTAATTATGACACAATGATGATTCAGTATTTTTCTTATTAATGAAAGAATCAATTAAATGTTATTATAAATGTTAAAATAAATATAATTTGAAAGTTTTGATGGCATCCACGAATTTTATAGGTTAATATGAAATATTAGGATTTATGAAATGAATTCATATTTAATTAATAAATTTTATAGGACTTTAACTAAAATCAATTATTAAATAGTTTCAAAATTGACATAAAGGGGTTTTTAATAGAAATATTATATTATTAATTGATATAATTTTCCTATAAATCTAAGGTTTAGCCAAATAACATATATAATGATAGGTTTATTATTAATGAACCACTTGGGGTTCTCTTGGAAATTTATTGTATGTTTATTAACCATATAATATAAAAATACAAATTGACATGGTAAATGTCAAACTATTTAACTAAGAGTTAAATCTAAAAGATAAAGTTAATATAGAGACCCAAACCTGTATAAAACCTATTGGTTGAGTGGTTTTCGTCCCATTCACACCTTATCCTTTAAATAATTTATTTTGGAGACATTAGAAACCGAAAATTATTTTATTATAAAATAATATTTCTTTCTTTTCTTAAGGTGCCCCCACCCCTCTTATAAAAGAGAACTCCCCATTCCCTCAAATTGACACCTTCAAAGCCTATTTTCATGGCCAAAACCTACCAAAATACCCTCTAAACTATCCACCATTCAACCTATAGGCCTTATTTTAGTCAAAAAAAGTCATCTTAAGGAGGCATTTTGATCAAAGAAAAAGGAAGAACCCGAAGAAGTGGTAAATATTTCATCACCTCTTTCAAGTTTCTTTCTTCTTCCACTTCCTATTTCTTTGTTATTTCGCTTATAAAATAATTATTCCAGTATCTTCTATACACTTTTATGTTATTATCAATATGGTAAAGCATTATTCATTATTCTATCCATCCTTTGAATGACATGTCACCATACGTGTGTACGTAAGCCTTACGGTCTCCACATCATGGTGTAATTGTTGTTCAAAACATTATTATTTGGATGGGTATAATAATGATCTGTAATTTATAAAAATAATAAATATAACATGATAATGATTCTGTATATATGATATACCATCCAATTATATATTATTTTAATATAAAAATAATTATATTGTCTCTCGTACGTATGTACATATTACCATCTCCATGAACGCAATGAGATACATTCCCCATCATATCTATTCAAGAATAATTTTCATTATATGATTAAAAATAATGTTTAAAGACTTAATATAATTCTGAATATGAATAATATATATTCTATCCATAACAAGTATTACTTACGTAACAAACCATATAATGGAAAACAAATCAGTTAACACCCAAAAAGACGATAATACTAAGATATTATTAACAAAGCAATATTAAATGATTAGATATGGTATCATATTATTGTATATTATTCTTGTGTAATTTAATAACAATTATTTCACCGTTATACTAGAGGTTATCCTACCCTCGACTATGAAAAGAACAAGGTAAGGGTTAATTTCAAAATCTCTTTATTATCAGAGGTTGTTTTAATGTAAGTATCTATTGGGACCACTTTATCATCCAAATCCATGTTTCTTAAAAATGTATTACAAAACATTCTTACAATTTACTAGACTATGTGTTGAAGTCATTTATACCATTTTTTTACTTTTTATAAAATGTTATGAAAGTAATCTTTGCATCATTTTCCAAACAAGGTACTTTTTAACATTTTCTTCAAATTAGGTTAAGAATGTCTTTTTTTATCTTATACGGCAGGTGCGACTATTTTCCACCGTTATAACATCGTCAAATCGTCCCTAACAAGACTATAAGAATATTTTCAAAACAAATGTTTTCTTAAATGATTTCATAATAGAAATATATGTTTCTTCAAAAACAAGTTTTTATTTCATCCATGTCAATATCCTTTGATGGATTTTAAGCTTATTGAAGTTGATTTGTTATGATACCAAAATTCTGTACTGTATTAAAGATTTTGTGATATGTTTGACTATGGATATGTTATTTTTACACCATTCATGGTTTAGGGATAAAGTATTGACTTTTCATATGCATGTTTTTATACAAATGTTTATGTTATGTTTAAACCTTTTCATATGAAGACTACATTTGACTTAGTAAGTGACGGGTGGAGTCCACTATAGCTCCTCGATGCATCAGTAGGTCTCATGAGACAAACTAGTGTCTTGGTACATGTCCTTGATAAAATATTATTTGTAGTCTTGGATCAAGGCCTTGACTATGTGGTTATGAACGTCTGGCATTATGCATTCCATCATTATGAAAGTGGTTAATGATATTTCATGTGATTATTCGACTAGTAGAATATACATGTGAATAATTAAATGGAATTATTTTTATTTTATCATTTCCATATTATTTTGGAGGTCAAGTTTAAAAAGATTTTGTTTTAGTCTTATACATTGCCTTAAATTTTTGTGCTTATTTATGAAAGTTTATGCTATATTGTTTTCCTTACTGAGCATCTGAGCTCACCCCGTTATATGTTTTACTTTTCCCAGGATATGAAGAAGTATATTATGACTGACTTGTAGGGATATTCTATGGGATCTCAGTGTTTTCTATGGAAAAAATGTTGTTTTAGTTTTCCATTTTATGATTTAATGTAAACTTTATGAATGTATATTGTATTTCCAAGGCTACTAAACTGATCGGTCTTTCGGGACACGATTTCCTTGTATCATGCCAATGTTATGTAATAGTGCACCAACTATGGGTATATGGGTTCGGGGTATTACAAATACACCCATATTTTAGGGTGATTTAGAACTTTATACGGAAGATGTGTAGGTCAATAGGATGAATTGAATATTTTATTTCATAATAACAATTGAAAAGATGAATGTCAATATGGATACATATATTTGGAGGATCATTCATGCCAATAGTGGGATTTAAAAGTTCAGTGTAAATTAGATCAATGTATTTCAGGGGAGGATTTTGAAGAATTGTTCAACAAACAATTCTATCTTCATACATTCAGTATTTTAAGAATGGTAGAATTTTTATCATGAACTGGGAGAGCCTCTCAATGATAGAGTATGTGGCTAAATTCATAATGTTAGTATACTATACAAATCATTTTTTTAAGTGCATCCTTAAATGAATGAATTTTTGAATCATGGATGTGGCGTGATATTCACTCAACAATTTCATTGCTCTGTATATAGGATTATACAGAGATGACCTATAGAGAGATGGTGGAAAAAAGATATCTCATGAGATATTGGTTTGATGAAGCATGTTGATACCTACGTGAAATAGTGGGAACCCTAATGGGAGGATAAAGTGGAATAAGGACACCTATTACCAATGTATGGGGATGAATCAAAATTAGATGGCTGGATCAGTAGATCTTCCACTAAGAACCAATAAAAAAGAGGATGTTCTTAATTTGGTTCTTTTGAACATATGATTAGAGAGTTTATAGAACCACCTAGAGAATTACACAATTTTAATTAGATGGGGCATAATCTGCCCTATTATCACTCTTCTCCAAGGCTAGTTGTTTGGGAAACTTCTCACGTGTCATAGACATCAAATGATTTGATGGGATAAGGGAATTAGAACAATTCTCAACAATGGAACTAAGCTATCAATGGTGATTATAGAAATAGCATAAATCTTCAACAAGTGATATCTCAATAAGGAAATAAGGAAAAAGTGTACCAAGTAAGTAGTTATATAGAACTGAGTATGTTATTGTGGATAATCTGTACAGACCATCAATAGTTAGAGGTATCATTATTTTAAATTCTACTATTATGAAATATTTTTTTGATATTGGTGAATCCCATTCATTTATTACTTCTTGTTTTTCTGATTTACTGGAATTAAATGTTGAGACGATGCATTATATTTTGAAACTAAAAACTCTTCTTGGTCAAAGATAATGTCAAGACTTTACGTATAAATCAGGTTCTATAAATTTTGATGGAGTGGAGTTGAAATTGGATTTCACTATACATGAGATATTGTTTTAAGATATAATCTTGCGATTGGATTTTTTGACTTTATTTAGGGATCACATAAATTATTATACACAGGATGTTAATTGTATGAATGTGTATGGAATGAAGCATCTCTTTAAGGGAGACCAGAATTTAAAAGAATGTGAAACATTTTTTTGGAACCAAAAATTGGAATGATATTGTATTAGCTGGCATCATTGACATTGACATCGATGGAAGAAATTGAGAATAATAGTTATCTTGCAATTTTTAATTATTTTTTAGATGTCTTTCTTGAGAATTTATAAGGGATTCCACCCACAAGAGAAGTGTATTTTACAATTGATCTCTTACCATGGACCCATATTATTTCCATTCTATCTTATCAAATGCACCCAATTTAATTATGTGAACTAAAAATTCAGTTGGAAGAGCTATAAAAATGGATCTTTAGACTTAACACATATTTGTGGGGAGAAACATTCTTGTTTGTCAATGGTTGATTGAACTCTTCAGGTTTGTGTCGATTAACGTAATCTTAACCATGTTATGACAATGAATCATCATGCAATTATATGCATTTATGATCTATTAGATCAATTTAGGGGAGCCCATTAGTTATCTAAAATTGAATTGTGATCGAGATATAAATAATTGTGTGTTTGGAAATAGTTAATTCTAAAGACAAAATTCCTGAGTCGATATGAACATTATGATCATGTAGTTATACCTTTCAGTAATAAAAATGCACCAGATATCTTTATGGAATTGATGAATCATATATTTCAATGATATCTAGATTATTTTTTGGTTTTTTTGGATGACATAATTTTGTATTCAAGGAAAAGGGATCAACATGAGAAAAACTTAGAGATAGTGTTGTGAATCTTACAGTATCATCTTCTGTATACCAAATAATCAAAGTGTGATTTTTGTATACAAGAGGTATGTTTACTTGGCTATGTAATATTTAAAAGAGTTTTTTTTATACATAAAATATTGAAGTTGTTATCTCTTCAAAACTACCAAAAATTTCTTTGAGATATTAATTTTTTATGGTTTGGATAGTTATTACTGGCCTTTTTCTCATTATTTTTCATGACTATATTCACCCATGATAGCTTTGATGAGGAAAATGTTCCATTTCAATGTACTAATGAATTTTATATCTAATTTCAAGTGATTAATATTTTCCTTACATCATCACTGATCTTGATATTTTCAAAATCAGAAAAATGGTACGTTGTGTCTTGTTATGTTTTGGGATTAGGGTTGGGATGTGTTCTCATGCAGGGAGACCATGCTGTTTCTTATGGATCAAGGTAGTTGTGTTTTCTTGAGAATAACTACCCAACATATTATTTGTAGTCAACTTCCATATTCATCGCTTTCAAAACATGCAATCATTACTTCTTTCGTGATAAGTTTATAGTGATTAAAAATCATAACATCTTGAAACATATTTTCTCACAATGACACTTGAATATAAGATGAATAATATGGATGGAGTATCATTAAATGTTTGAATTTAACATGATGTATACACCTCGTAAAGGAAATTCAACAGAAAATGGGGCCACTCTCCAACCTGCAGTGATCAGTCCGGTAGGATTAACTGGGGTCCAAGATTCTTCTAAAGAGGCAACCAATTCTGATTTTTTCTCAGAAAAGAACCTCCTTTCTTGATGTTGTTAAAAGGTGAGATGGTTGTATTGAGGACTCCTTTGTGCTGGTTCCTCATGACAAGTTTTCCCAAAAGGTCTCTCTAGCAATAGAAACTTCTGAGCACATGCAGGCCAGCAATAATTTTACCCCATTAGCGGGAGGTTTTGGTCAGATGAACCTGATGATGCCCACACCTCTACTGCAAGCCAGGAGGAGGGATAGATTTTTCCTGAACTAGTTGAACCAATCAAGATGGATTCTTCAGCCATGAATGTGGAAATGGGAAGTTCAGGGAAAAATAAGGGAAAGGGCATGAAGGGAAAGAGTCATAGTGATGTGGCACCAGGTGGGGGCCATGGACACGAAGCAAACCTACCCCCCACCCCACGAAGGTTTTCTATTGGAATTTTCATGGTCATGGGAATCCCCTAATGAATAGAGCCCTCAGATATTTCCTTTTGGCCCCCAAACCGATGCCTATTGGAATTTCAGATCCTAAGATGCTTTTTCGTAAGTTGAAATGCTTAAAATGGGCCTCTCTTGGATATTTTTTGTTTCTCACAACCTTCATGGTACAAGAATGGACCATATGTGGGTCTTCAGATATAATAACCTACACATCTCTTCCATTAGTGCCAAGAAATAATGTATCTCAGTCTCCCTTGATGTCCAAGGATTCAATCCCGTGGTTACTTTTGTCTATGTGGCGACCTCATGCATTAAATGAAGGGAATTATAGAATGAGCTTCTGTAGATCTCTAGGTCACTAGGCCATAAATGGATTCTCTTGGGGGCTTTAATACTAACTTAAGTCCTGAGGAGAAAACTGGAATGAGTTTCAACAGTGTTGCCTCCGCTAATTTTTCCTCTTGTATTGACCAATGTAATCATGTGGAAGTGCCAATTGTAGGTCCAACCTTCACATGGAGTAGATTCACTTTGAATGGGAAACAAGCAGGCACCTTGGATCGATGATTTGTTTACATGGATGATTTGAATGAATCCATAGCCATATCAGGACTTACCCTACCCCAACACCACTCTGATCATAATTTAATACTTCTGGACATTACCAGCCCTATTTCAAGTTCAGCTCCATTACCTTTCCGCTATAATAATGGATGTCTCACCACTCCAGGGTGCAGGGAGATTGATAAGTAGGCCTAGAAAATGGTATTTTATTACAGCCCATTACATATATTTGCAGAGAAGTTGTGGAATGTCAAAACACTTATAAAATACTAGAGCAGGAGATATTTTTCTAACCAGGATCGTGAGATTTATATTTCGAAATAAAGACTTGAAAGCTTCCAAATTTGAAACAAACACAATGATATACCTTCTAGGGATTAAATCTGGGAACTTTCCAGGCTTGATGACCAGGTTAATTTCAAATAGAGGCTTAACCATAAAAAATTAAATGTTCGGTGGTTGAATGAAGGTGATAGAAACTCGAGGTTTTTCTATATACTGCATAAGAAAAGGAATGATCAGGTAGGGCTGAAAATCATTATTGTTAATGTGTTTCTCCACACCTTAGGAATTGAAATATCTAGTGCAGTGGTGGAGTACTTTGAGAACCAATATTCTGAAGATGGAAATGATAGAACTTATAAATCTATTGACAATATTTTCCCTTTTATTGATGAGCCTCAAAATCCCCTCCTCCCAATGGATCCCTTGAAGAAAGAAATTAGGGAATATTTGTTCTCACCTAACATAGAAAGTGTTGCTGGACTAGATGGGTTCTCCAACAAGTTATTAATGTTTTACTGGGATCTTCTTTTGAATGACATGGGGGTTGTAATTATGGAGTTTTTTAGACATGCCTCTCTCCCTCATGGATCTAACTCAAATTTTATTTCACTCATACCAAATAAAGATAATGCAGTTGATATTAGGGACTTCAAGCCTATTTCTATTGGATACACTATTCCCAAAGTTATAAGTAAGATTTTGGTGAAGAGATTGGGCCAGATTAAAAAACTCATATTACCCCTAACCAGTAGGGGTTTGTTTCATGTCGAAGCATCAAAAAAAATTTAGTGACTACTTCTGAAGGTATCAATGCTTTGAAGAGGGCCTCATAGAAAGGGAGCTTTGCCATCAAGATTGATATATCTAAAGAATTTGACATTGTCAAATAGAGTTTTCTATTTGAAGTCTTCAGGAGGTATGGCTTTTCCATTGACTTTGTTAAGTTGATTTCAACTAATATCAACTCTATGTGGCTATCTGTTCTGGTTAATGGTTCTCCAAGGGTCTACTTCCCATGCACTAGGAGTTATCATCAAAGAGAACCTCTCTCAAGTCTACTATTTTCTCTTGGTAAGGATTACATGAGCATATGCTTCAATGATCTAACTCATCTTGGGATTTATAAACAAGAACAGGATGGTCTAAATAATCTTATTCCCTCTCAATTGTTATATGATGATGATATCATGATATTTGGACAGACCTCCAAGACCACTATTGGTTCAATTAGATCTTTATTTAATCACTATGAAGAAGTTACTAGGAAGGTCATCAGTAGGGGTAAGTCCTTTATCATTTTTGGATATGGTCTCACTATTAAGAAGAAAAATAGAATTTCTAGAACCCTTTGAGTGTGTAAGGGGTCTATACCCTTTATATAAATTGGGGTTCCATTATTCTAGGAAAAATTCAAATGCCAATACCTGGAAAATATTTATTCTGGAGTCATTAATATTCTTGCTAGCTGGAAGGGCAAGACCATGTTACAGGCTGGGAGGGTTTGCCTCAACTACTCAGTCATTACATCCAGGATTGTTTATTATTTTTCCCTATATCGATGGACCAAAAGTATGTTGAATGATCTTAAATGCATGGTCAGAAACTTCTTATAGTAAGGCTCAGTGCATGAGAGGAAACTCAAAATGGTTTTCTGGAGGGATTGTGTCAAGCCTTTTGAGATGGCAGGCATGGGGGTCAAAGGACATCAAGACATTCAAGGATAGTTTGACTAACAAGTTCACATAGAACATGCTATCTTCTAATGAATTTCACATGATTTCTTGTCCTCCAGGTTCAAACAATGGATGTTTGGTGGATATCCATACTTTCTTCTCTCCTATATTTTCCCTCTCCTCGGCACTCATTTCATGACATTATGCAGCAATCGAAGTTGCTGGATAGTAGAGACTCCATGCTTAATTACTGAAAAACATCTTGGCTAGATAACCCTATTGATATCACGGGTATCCCCTCCACTATGGCATTGCTGACTGTGGCTGATGCCATGAACCAAAATCAAACTCTTTTTGTTTTTATTTCCAATCAAGATGTGCGGGAAATTTAGAATTATGTTTGCATGGAAGAGGATACCTTGATCTGGAAGCCAAATTTACATGGTCGATTAAACACCAATGTGTATTATGGTATGAACTTGGTAGGCTCTAATAGACCACCCACATGGCTGCTTAAATTTAAGGCTCATTTTTTTCAACCATATAGAATGGTTCTTCTCTGGAGGATTTAGAGGAATTGACTCCCTACACATGACCAACTGTAAAGAGTTGGGCACCATCTTTCCCCTTCCACCCTTTTGTGTATGCGGGCTGAAAATACTGTACAACACCTCTTCTTAGACTATTTTTATTCCCAGGATCTATGGAAATACATTAGTTATTTGTTTTGATTTTATTTATATCACTGCAGGAATCTTGAGGAGCTTATGTCAGAACACTGTGATGATAGGAGGAGTGCGCAGGTATAGAGTTCATTCATTGTGGCTACTGCATCAGTCTTCCATGTTATCTGGTCTGCACGCAACCAGGAAATAATTGCGATTCAACCTTCTTGTTTTCATGATGATTCCCTTTCCATACATAGGGATATTCATGCTGCTGGTACTTTGCAATCTAGCACGATGCATAATTCTTTTGAGGATCTATAGACTCTACGATTTCTTGGTGTGGTAGGGAAGTCGAAGAAGCCTCTTGAATTCTAGTTTTTTAGATGGATTCCACTGATCGCTCCTGGAATTAATGTCAACATTTATGGTGCTTCTTATGGATCACCTAGACATTCAGAATGTGGAGGTGTGTTCCATACTTACCACGGTTTTGTCAAAGTTTTCTTCCACCACTTTACTGGCCAAGGTATTACGTTTTAAGCTGAACTTTGGGATGTGATCTATGCTATCAAATATTATTCAATTACAACTAGTCACCTCTTCGGATTGAATCAGACTTACAACTTTTTGTGAACGCTTTTCGAACACGCACTAGAGATGTGCCCTAGCGACTCCTTCCTCATTAGATTGAATGTCTCAACTATGCCAGTCGCCTTTAGATCTCCATATCTCATGTTTACATGGAGGCGAATTAGATTGCTGATTCCCTCTCAAAGGAGGCTATTGCGGGGCTGAGAACCATGTGGTCATTTAGGATCCCTGATTCCTTTGTTAGCATGGTGGATGATGATATGCAGGGCATGACTTATTCCCTTTCTTATACTTCCCCATGTAATGCCTAATTTCTTGTACGTTACTTTTTTTAATACATTTAGTGTCATCTTTCTCTGACCCTATATCTTCATGGTATAAAGTCATATTCTTTATTTTAAAAATAGGCTTCAGACCAATATCATTTGATCTCAGTGATAGATGGCATGAACTTGTAATGTGACTACTAAAGTGATGTTGTAGTTTTCTTTCTACTTTTGTTTGTTCTCAGCTTTTTTAATATAGTTAAAGAGGAACATAAATCTAACTCAAAATGTGTTTCTATGAGGTCAAAACCCAATGGTTGGGAGACCAATGGGGGTGGAGGCTAGAGGGATGTTTACTTTTTGGGTTTCAGAATTGGATGGTCACGCATATAGATTATCAAGAAAAACATCCTCAGGGTTACATTCATTCAAGATGGTCTATTTATCCTAGCATACAAAAGATTTATAATGTATTAAAAGAACATTTTTTATGGGTTGGTATAAAATGGAAATATGCTGAGTTTGTCTTGTGATGCTTAACATATCATCAGGTTAAAGTTGATAATAAATGAATAGATGTTTCTTTGTATTCATTATATATTCCTGTTTTTGGAAGTGGGATCAGATAGCAATGGATGTTTTGATAGATATATAATGAATGGTTTAAAAATACAATTCTATATGGGTGATAGTGTATTGGATCTCAGAGTCAGTCCATTTCATCCTTATTCATGAACCTCATACAGTGGAGGACTTGCCAAAAATATAAATATAAAAAATATTAAAGAGGCATGGCATTACAATTTTGATAGTATTATACTGAGATCCATGGTTTACAAATTTTTATGGAAATATATATAGTATGACCTGAAGACTTATATGAAAATAATTATGGGATATCATCCTCAGAAGAATTGATAATTTGAAAGGAAAATAAAAACATTAGAAGCCATGCTACATGTTTTTGTAATGAATTTTGGTGTATCATGGGAGGATCATATATTTTTAGTGAAATTCTATTATAACAACATTTATCATGACTTGCTATATATGAATAATTTTTAAGAATTGTATGGTTTTTATTTTTGTTCACCAATTGATTGGGTAGAAACAGGTGAGACTTCACTGGTTGGACTGAACCTTTTATATGAGACAACAAAGAAAATTCAATTGATTAGGAAATATATGAAGATGACTTAGAGCCTTTAAAAATTGTATGCAGATCATCATTGATATTTGTTTTCACTCTAGGTGAGTGATCATTTTTTCCTGAGAATCTATCCAAGTCTTGATAATCACCTTTTTGGGAAGTAGGGAAAGTTATCTCTTCAATATTTAGGCCCTTTTGAGATAATTGAATGGGTTTGAGAGGTGAAATATTGGTTGAACTTTCCATCATAGTTCTGTGTAGTTCATAATTTATTTCTTTTATCATAGTTGAAAAATTATTAGCATGATCCATACCATGTGAATTTATAGGATCATGTAGTACTATATCCATATTCTTTATTGATTTATACTCCAGTACAAATTATTAATTGGAAAGACAAAGTCATTCAGGGGAAAAGCATCAGTCTATTGTGGGTTTTGTGGAAGCATGGTATGATTTAGGAAAAGACATAAGATTGGGAGAGTTAAATGGTTGAGGAATGACATAAACTCTTTCATAACATTATTGGTTTTCTACATTCAAGGGATAGAAAGAACAATGGTGGGGAGAATGTAGCACCCCTAGTTTTTTGTAAGTAACTCTATTTTTATGATTTTCATATATGTAAAGTGTTTGGGGGATGGTTGGGAGAATTTGAGGAAATTTTTAATGTTTTGGTGTTTTTATAGTGGTTCACCGTTGGAGAATGGTAAGTAGAAATTATGAAACTCCTATAAGAAAATCATGCACAGTGAGACATGGGCTTTTGGGTAGGTTCACAGTTAGGTGCACAGCTTTTCCAAACCATGCATCCACCTAAGAGAAACCATGAAATGTGGAATAGATGGCTTCTGCACATTTGGTGCATGGTTTTTCTAACCATATGATCTAACTATGTGAGGTGCTTCTTGAGGCAGAGGCTGGTGCACAGTTAGAGCACAATTTTCCTAATCGTGTTCCAAACCATGCACAATTTAAAAGTGAAATCCTAAAAATGTGAATCTCACTACTTTAACCCCTAGACCCATTGGTTTCCTTCATTTCATCCATAACTCTATTTTATTCCTCCCAAAGGTGGTTGAGACTCTCTCATTCGAACCAGAAGTGATTTGGAATAAAATATTAGTGCTTTAAAGCGTAATTCCCTTAGTAAGTATTCGTTTGTGGTAGTTTTTCTTATCTCTACATTCCTTACCTCTCTCTAAATCCTAGACCTAGTTTTCTTTTTATATCTATGATGGTTTATGATAATCATGATGAGCTATGGTTGTTCTGATGTTAGGTAAATAAATTTAAGTTGGTTTTTTATATTCAACCGTTTTTATTGAATAATTAGTTTTCTTCTTGATTTTCTACATAATTCTTGAGGTAGGTGGCTTCACTATTGAATCCCGTTATTATAAAATAAAGTATTGGGTTCAAATTGTTAAAATTTAATTAAATTGATTGTGAAAATGATAAGAAATGTAAGTTTAAATGATCTTTAGTGATGGTTTTTTTATTTTTTGATTTATGCAAATTGTTTGTGCAAAGTGAATTGTTTTCTAGATTTTAAAATTTTGATTTTAAAAATATTTATTTCTGGTATTTTTGAAAATATTTTTTTGAAAAGTTTTCAATAAAATAATGGTTTTGTTGAAATGTATTGTAATTGTTTATTTGAAATGGTTTTGTCATGCATGGGTTTGTGTGAGTTCATTCTTTTGATGTGATCCTGAATAAGGGGAATGTATCATTGGGGTACAAAGGTAGATAACCCTAGATAAGGGGTGTGTGTTATAGGACACCTGGAGATTGAACACTTTTTATTACTTAGTGGATTTATAGGATACCACTCATGAGTATGAAACTATAAGTGAATCATGCATTTGTGGGAGTGTGTGTGAATCCTGGAATGGGTATGCAAAAAAGGAATGTGAAATGTTTTAAATAATTATTTGATTACATTACATGAAAAGTGTTTTGATATGGAATTTGTTTTATATTTTGATATTAACTATTTTCAGTTTTTTATATAAATTATTTTATAATATAGTGCTAACATGTTCTATCCTAATAGCGTGAGTAGGGATGTCATTTGGGGAAAATATACTGAGTTTCATTACTCAACCTTACTTTTTCACTTTGGGGATTTTATAGATATTTTTTTTTCGAGACATAGGTCAATGGAAACATTTAAATATATTTTTGTGGTAATTCATGAGACATGTAAAATTTTATAGGGTTGGATCATGTTACATGTTTGGAGCTATGAAGTTATGACTTTGGGGTCTTTGGGTTTTGTTTGTTTTTCATCAACTTTGTACTATAATGTACGTATTCTAATATTGCGGTACTCTATTGTACTTTTATTTTAATATTAATAGTATTATTTTTATTTATCTTACATTTTATATCAATATTAATTTATCTTTTATTTTGTTATGGTGGGTTTAGTTTGGTTGTGTTGTTTTATTTTCTCAAAGGGGGAATCTTCCCCAAATTGTATTGATTCCCATGGAATTTATTGATGGACTTTGGTGATATGTGGATGTATCCTAATCCCAAGTAATTATCCATCTCCTTCTAAGGCCAATGAGGATGGGTGAGATGTTTTAACTTTCTCCAAGAACTAATATTCAACCTTGATTTGATTCAATACCATCAAAATATCCACCATAATAATTATTTTTGTATCCAAATAGTTTCATTTTCTCACCATTTATGTACATCATACTGTGACTATCTATGTTGATTCTTTTCAATTACCATGATACGTAGCACAAAATGTCACTATTTTAAAAAGTAAACTAAATTTAGTGAGAGAATTAAAAAATCCAACCAGTTTGTTGAATGAAAAAACAAAAAAAATATTATATAAATATTAAATCATTATAGATAAATATTCAATATATATAAAAATAATACACACCCTAGAACCACAAATGTTTTGTATATTTGGAGGCTAGACACATAATAAACATAATTATGAACAAGACACAATTTCTCCTAAAAAAATGTTTAGATTTAGTACCATTATACACTTATCATACATAGAAACTTCCATCATAGTATGGGGAAGGTAAAATTAAAATATTCATCTCATATTCTCAGTAAGGTTTAAAATGGGTGTGATATCATTCTTAATTTATCATAAGATGATAATAAGGTGATGATAAAATAATCAAATTCATGTTCTAAATATAAAATATTCATACCTAGAAAAGAAAATATCATTACTAAAAAAACATGGCATATTTAGAGTAAGATTCATAAAGGTGTAATGTCATGTATCATCATTCTTGCGTCATAACATAGTCTTGTGACGTGATATGAATATGAGGTCATAATCTTGTGAACATAACCAATCACACTCATCTCTAAAAATAATCTTTTGCGAATATCTATAAGAAATCACACTCATGTATCAAGATGCGAATATATATATTTATAATTATGCCCACACATAATTTTTGGAGCATATCTTGGGGGAAAATCACATATCAAGATATCAAAATAGCTATTATATATCATGTCCATACTTATAATCATTATATCATGATATATTTAAATAAAATTACTAAACTCATTATATTGATATATAATTATGAACCTATCCATGTCATAATTAATAACATACATATTTTTTCACATGATCATAAAAAATCAACCAACAATTCATCATAGCGTAATTCATGTAAATGAAATTGGTTTCATAAATTTTTCATCATAACTTATTTTATATGAAGAAAGAAAATGGATTTCAAAGTATAATTATTAAAACATCATCATTATAATCCATTTAAAGGAAAAAATTTAGATGGTATCAATAAATCATATCACTGGTAAGGCATAAAAATCATTATATTACAGTTATAGAGATTAAAAGTACCATTAAAACTATATTTTAACATTTCTATGAAAACGATGGAAAATATATCTATCCTTCAGTACCTCAAAGAAAAATTTACAGAGTATTATTAAAAAAGTTTTATTTCAAAATAACAATGGAATATTCTAAATGAAACAAAAAATAAAATAAAAGTAATGATGGTGTGAAGGTACATTCAATATTCTAAAGTTAACATTAATCTTCCATTCACTTTTTCTGTAAAAAGTAATATATTGATTTTTTGAAAAAATTCTTAATAAATAATTTCTGAAATATTTTTGTTGAATATAACACATTGTCTATCATTAATTTATATAGTAATTTTATCATATAATAGAACATTCATTTAATTATTTTTAAAGAACATAGACATGGAGGGGAAATATTCATGGCACAAAAAGAATAAATATAAATGGATTAATTTTAAAAAATAGAGTCATTTTATATACCAAATAGAGGAAACAATAAGAAATAATAAAATTACCATAATTAACTAGATGATAATAAAACATAAGTTTTTTAAAATATAATAATCATATATTTTTCTTGAATGTAAATTTAACATAATAATTATATAAATTAAATGATATTTAAACATACACTCTTACCTTAAATATCATCTTGCATAAAACATGTTAAAACCTATAATATAATAAATTCTTATTTATTATTATTCTATTTTATAACCATATTCATACATAACATACTATTAATATTTACCTAAAAATTTCCAATTATCCTTTCATTAGAAATTATTTATTAAAATGAACGTTCGTGTGAAACTGGTATGTATTCCATGCATATTTTGATTTTATTGTTCTACTCCTTGCACAATTTTCATGGTTTAAGAACCTAAGGAATGATATTTATTTTTCAATTATAATATTTACTATTTAAATTTATTTTTATAATGATTCAAATAAATTGGAGATGAAAAATTAATTACATTATTACATGGAGATGGAAGTGTGTATGTATGTGATGGTGATATTTTCACTTTTCAATGGATATAACAAAAAAAGTTTACCATAATCACATTTTAAAAAATAATTCTATCATAATTTTTATATATATTAATTATATTCTTTTATTACCTTACAAGTAAATAAAAATAAAAAATTAATTACATCACTTCATGGAGGTGGCGGTCTACACGTATGCATGAGGAACATTATCATTTTACAATGAATGTAAAGGAGGTAGAA
This sequence comes from Viscum album, assembly GCA_963277665.1. NCBI lineage: Eukaryota > Viridiplantae > Streptophyta > Magnoliopsida > Santalales > Viscaceae > Viscum > Viscum album. Next base: position 109,378,209 of record OY728139.1, on the reverse strand, counting down.
TATGAACATAACATTAACATAAAAATATATTAGTATAGAAAATACATTGATTATCAAATTTTGTGGTGGTTATGGAATATTTTTAGTAGTTTTGAGAATAATTTAATATGAAAAAGATCGATATGAACATATACGTATTCTTCAAGTATCATCTATTAAATAACACCTTATGGATTCTTAGAATGGTCTTCTGGGATTAAAAAAACCCTAGGTTGATGTCTAATAATTTTGGTAGAGTGATTGGAAATATCTTTTCCTTGATAAATTTCTCATTTAATTTGGAGAATAGTGGAGAGGATCTCCCCTTCCATAAGTGAGGGGAGTGGCTCACTTGTAATTATTAAAAACATTAATATATAATAGTCACTCTCAGGGGAATGTGGCTCTAAATTCAGCCATGTTTGAAGATAAGATTATATGGAAACTAAATAAAATTATAATATTATCTTTACAAATATTATTGGGTTATTTTTACCAATATCTATTTATTTTAACCCCTTATTATCCCTTTTAAACATACAATAATAAGGTATTTTTATCTGCGTTATTATTCATAATGAGTAAAAATGAAATTAAAAAAATGAAAAAATTTGGAAACAATTATTGAAAATATAGAAACTATTTTATCATATTTTATTTCTATAATTTTTAAAATTTCAATTAGAAATAAGTGTCCAAAATGAAACGAAAACCATTTTTAGAAAATATCATTTTTAAGCATTAAAAAGAATTTATTCTTATTTCATGCTTAGAAAGAAACCATTAGATGAAGGTTGATATATTCAATATATTATATTATCTATAAATTTCATTAAAATAATTCATAAAAAATTATTAATTTAATTTTTAAATATAAAAATACTTTGTAAAAAATAAAAATTTATTTCTAAAAAATATCTCTTTTTTACCTTCAAGTGATTTTATCTTCATTTATAACCAATTTATATTGAATGAATGAATAATTATTTATTTTTTCATATTATATATCAATATATTTCATCAAAAAAATTCATAAGTGATCAAGACAAATATTATATAGAAAAATAGAATACTTTGAAAAATTAATCTTTTAACATAAAATGATATGATTCTTTTTATTTAAAATAGTGAAATTTTCTTTCTAGGAATTAATCAATAATATTTCATTAAGGAAAACATTAATACATATTCTTAATTATTTATTTTCCCTATTCATACCCACCAATCTAATGGCTATGTGGCAGTAGTCAAATTTATTATTAATATTTTAATTGTTTTTCAAGATTCATATAAAAATGGTTTTGCGTGTAAAGAAAGACATAAAGGAGAAAAAAATTATTTAAAGATAAATATATCATATATTTTTTGGGTGTTACATTATACGCCATAAATAATTTTCTCACTCAAAATACCATCACTATATTACAAACAAATGAGGATACATATTCCTAATCATATACTCGAATTCCTATATAGCTTATTCGAATTTATTATTCCTCTATAAAACATTGTCTTGGTGACTAGTAATTTTTTAATATATCTTATTCTCTATCATGTAATATATCTATAAGTTATTCCAAATGAGATATATTTTTCTCCACTCATACACCCTCTGAATTCAATACATATGAAGGATCTGGTATATACTTCCTCAAAATATATATATGGAACACACCATGAACTTCATAGAGGTTTAGTGGATGTTCCAGTAAATAATGTACCATCCAAATATGAAAAGGAATATCAATGTCACTAATATATTAAAGGATAAAAATTCACTTAATTCCCAATATCATATCTTTTTTCCATTGAGATATTCCAACAATAGTCTTATCACTAAATTCAAACCCTAGATATCGCTGAATATTGTCAGTACACATTCTTTGTAAACTTTGATCTACCCTAATGTGATTTTGAATAGATCTAACATAATATTCCATTTTATCATCTATATCAGGTTCTAATACCATTCCTTAAATTATTTAATACATTCACATTGGAGTTATGTAGTTTTTTCCTTAGAGGGATTCATAAGGATGAATATTATTGAAGTTGTAAAATATATTATTTTTAGAAAACTCATCCAAATAAAAACTGTTCTCCCAACCACCAATGAAATTCATAGAATAAGATCTCAAAATACCTTCTAGATAATTAAGTGGTCTCATAAACTATATATTCATCTAATGGTGATTTTTAGATTTAATGTTCAACTCAATATTCAAATATTCTAGATGACTTCTCTTGAAAATTGCGTTAAACCCTAGATCTCGATTAGATACAGTGGAATGTGGTACCCTATATAACCCTAAAACTTCCACAATGTATATCATAGAAATATGATCTAGTGATAAACCTTATTATATATAATCAAAATTAAAAAACATTGTAAGTTTATCAACTATAACCCAATTATAATTATGGAATTTATATTTATTGGGGTGTTAGATGATGAAATCCATGGGGTTGTTTTGACATTTCTATTCTGGTGTGTGAGTTTTTTATAAAAATACCTTAGAATTATTTCTCTCAGTCATAAATATCTAACATATGATGCTCTGAGACACATAAACTATAATATCTCTTTTTATTTCCTCCTAATATAAATAATATTTCCTATATTTATAGGACTACATAGATCATTAATGAATAGAGAATGATGAACTATGAGTTTCATCCAATAGCACTTTGTTAAAATCTAGAATTGAGGGAACACAGACATGGTTCCTTACTATATTATTTCAATACAATCTTGGTTGAACTTATGATATTTCCTAACCATCGGCTTTAGTTCAACATATTCCTTCTACACCACTTTAATCCTCACAAGGATGGTTTGTTGAGCATTCATTTGAGAAAGATATGATTTTACCCTTTCCTCTTGATTTCAAGATCTATATTCTAAAAACCTATATTTAGTGTATCTCTTTAAATCATAATCATTTTCAAATTATCATGTTTCCTCCATCTTAATGTGAAATCCACTTTATTTTTCTTCTCGTGGTAGTAATGTATTGAGTATTCGTATTCTTTTATCTGCTCCAACCATTTACTTTTCCACACATTCAAATCATTATATATTAATCTATAATTCAATATTTAATGATATTTATATATATATCAAAAATTTAAATATATATATAATTATTATATATGTTTAATTTAAAATTTTCAAATTCCAGTTCCAATTCATGGTTTGGGTAATTTATCTGATAGATTTTCAATTGGCAAGAGGCATATTCAATAATCATATCATTCTGTATAAGGATACATTATATTCCCTTTATTTATTCATAACTATAGATTTCAAACCATTCAACACTATAGGGAACTATGTGCATAGATTCACTAAGGAACCTTCTTTTTATCTCCTTGGAATTTATCTCATATTCATTTATCTAATGCAGTATGGATCCATTCCATGTCAACTTTGTTATTGGATTTTAAATATATGAAAAATATTTCAAAAATAATTCATAATATCGATCTAACATAAGAAAAAAGTTGATATCAATCTTTATTGTTGATCTAGTTAAATTTTCAATGACTATCGACATTGAATGATCCATCAATATACTCTCTCTTATACTATATAACCATTGAATGAAACCTTTTGTAGAAAAAAATCACACATAGTAAATTTGGCATACAATATACATTTAATTATATTCATAGAAAATACTCAAATGGTCTTTATACTATTACATTATGATTTAATATGTAATACTATCACATATAAATACTACCAAAACCTGATCTAGGTAATCTCTAAATAATCATTTCATTATATTTATGAAGATCGTAGGGCGATTGGAAATTCCAAATGGTATTGCAATACATATTTAATGACAATACCACGCACTAAATATTTTTTTGTTTATATCTTCCTTCTAATACCTAAATTGTTTATATCATTAATATATTATATTATTGGATAGTATTGATCTCCAGGTTTCTGATCAAATAAACCATTAATACTAGGTAGTGGTTACTTCTTCTTGACTGTAATCTTGTTAAATCTCTGATAGTAAATACAAAGATGCATTGAATCATCCTTCTCCTTCAAAAATGAACACCCTCACTTCATGGTGAATCACTACATAATATGAATCCATTATCATAATTATCTTATATTTTCTTCATTAATTTATACAAATCAATCATGGTACTTCTATATAGAGTCAATAAAATAGGTGTTGTACCATTTATGAGTTCTATTAATAACTAAACCTTATTATTCATGGGAAAAATGAAATGTTTTCATGAATACATAAGTATATTCTAGAACAATAGACATATCTTCAATGATGATTTTCTCCCTTACCATTTGAGGTAAATATTCCTCATGAATTGGAATTAAGATCCAAAAAAATTGATCTAATTTCCATTAGAAATTCATATTCATCCACACACTAATATAAAACCATTGGCTCATTCAGAATATGAAATTTTACTTCCCTTCCATATAAATTGATATGATATCTATATAATGAAAGTAAATACATGTTAATAATCACAGAAATTCAAATAGAGTGAGAATATCAATGTTTTTAGGAATGATATTTCTATAAGATTATATCAAAGAGGATATATAGACTTGAAATGAGACAAGCATACCATTAGGATTTTTCCTACTTAATAAACATCTAATCATCCATGAGTTAACATGATACCCTCATTATATTAATAATATATAAAGATTTTATAAAATTAGAAATAAAATAATACATTTTAAATTCATGAGTGGATGATAAGTGTACATTTCACCATGTTGTTCACCTAGATTATGTTATAATAAAATAATTTACATAACCATTTTAATGTGAGGTTGTGAAGGTATAAAATTCAAATTATCTATTGGATAAAGGAATTAACTCACATAATAACCAATTTTTATGCATCTAAAGAATTGAACTTCATTGATTGTGTCCAACGTCTCTTCTATTCCATTTAATGACCTCTTCAACCATCATCTATAGTCACTCTCTCGATGAATTACCATTACACAATTAAAGTATTTACCAGTTCATTCCCAAATAATTCCTAAGTGTTATATCCCATATATTTGGAATGTAGCTTGTTAGAATTTATTTTATCCAAGAGATTCCCCATGAAATATTTTAAAAAGCTCCATTTTTCTCTTCATATCACTAATATCAGAAGAAAAATTAGAGTTCCCACTCTTTATTTCTACCTACAAGGCACGTTGAATGATTTATTCATAGCTATGAAATTATCTATTTTCGAATTCACCTTATTGATTTGTTTTATGTCTATTAAATAATAAAACATTTTTTCTTATAGGGTTTATGATAGAACTATAAGTGTACCTTGAAAATAAATATTATTTTCTTCATATGTACTGATGGATCTGTCATCCTTCTTCTTCATCTCTAAGAAATACCCATATATTTTACTAAAAATAGATCAATGTAATTACATATTAAAAAATACCTTATTATTATTGTAATGAATTTTAATTTTCCAATTATTTTTTTATAATATGAAATGGATAATTTTTTGAGCTAGCAACTGAGATAATGTGATATTCTAAGGCTGAGTGTGGCCAAAATTAATTTTTGAAATATATTAAATATATTAATTATCATGTGTCTAATATATTATTGAGAGTTGAATAAATATTGAATTAAGTCTTGGATTAAAAAAATGAGGGAACCATTTAGTTCAAATCAATGGTTTTACCCTAGGAGAAATATTACCTTTGAGTGTGATGGGCGATGTGTAGGGAGTGGTTATGGGTAGGCATTTTAATAAATTATTAAAATAAATTTATTTTGTTAACTAAATTTTTTAGGACCTATTTTTTCCAATAAATATATAGTTGTGATGAAATACATGGTTTATTTTCATAACCCTAGATTCATTGTAGAGAGTTTTGAAGGATCTTTCTCTGGAAAATAACATTGGATCATGTATTGTCGATCAGTGTGTAATGATATTCGAGGATCTCACCAAAGAAAATGAGGCAGGTTCATTCTCTTTTAGTGATCGATCCATATCAAGGTAGGATGTTTTTGTTTTTTTGGATTTATCTATGTTTTCGTTCATATGACAAATTTCAATCAATCGACCGACGGGTTGATTCACAGATCAATCGTATTGTGGGTATGTGTTTATTCTTCATGGATTATTGGGAGAAATTGTTTATTTTTTGTTCATATTCCTTCATTTTTCTAATGATAATGGATCATGTCTAGCTCGATCATAGACAAGGTCCAGTCTACATATGTTTGTTTGTTGGTTTCTCCCACTGCTCAACATGTGTTCATCACCAGTACTTTTTTGTCTGGTGGTTCGACAAATATAGTACAATCAGTCGTTACACACCCCTATATTTATTTAATAGATTGATATAAAAAATAAAAGTCCAGATAAGTGATGGGATTTATATTCGATGATAGTGATGACTGATTGAGGACTAATTTGAGACACCCAGTTCAAGTGGAATGTGTTACAATGATGGGAACCAATGACGAGACTCGTTCAAACCAGATCCATGTTTTTTGGCCTAATTCAATGATAGATCAGAGGCTGGAGGTGTGAAAAATTATTCATGAGGAAGATATTTGGGTTTTTGAAAATTACAGATTACACAGAATGTCGTCTAGGATCACACATTTTGTGGGACACCCTCTATAATTCTTGGGTTTCCACACAGAAAAAATGTATAAAACAACATGTTACATGTGTCACATGCCATTTTACTCTTACCTAGAGGCTTAGTGTGTACCTCAGAAGTTATAAAAAAATTGATAGGAGTACCTAGGCTCATACAAACTATATAACCAGACAAAGACATGGAATCAGCCATGATACACGGGTAGGACCCAGTTCCAAAGGGACACACCATGTGATGCCAGTAAACGTTGTGTACTCTCCCAAATATGGCTTGGATCCCCTTTCCTCTTAAGCATAAAAAATATGGTTAGGGTACATTCCCTTGATCATTTCCTTGGTAGTTTTTTTGAAATCACATCTATTACATAGGATGGTGATCCCCTCTGAGGAACATCAATCCTAGATAGAGTTGTCAGAATCCTTCTAGAAGGTCAAAAAAGAGGTCTTATAACATAATTGGTCATGGGGGTTTTTTAGTATATTTGTGACCGACACTACACAAGAATCAATCCAATACTTATTAGGTTAATATGGATTGTGTTGTTGATATACCCTATGGGTATGGGAGTTTTCCCCTTTTATGTGTATAAATGTATTAAAACATCTAGTGTGTACTTATTAGGGAAAGACTAGGTGAGCATTAAATCTTGAACAATCATCATCAATTCCATCTGACTCATAGAGTGTGTTCTCCCAGAAAAGTACTATGTGGAACCTTCATGCAGGAATCCAAGGATGGAGTTATGGTTCAGACTTTTCCTTGAGTCTATGATTCTACATTGAGTATATTTTGGATATTATTCTTATATATCCTATTGTCTATATAACTATTACTATTGAATACTATTATTCTTGATGTTATATGCTTAGTGACTATAAGGGTGTCCTCCTGTGTATTTATATACTCACCCCTACCTGGAATTTTTCTGCATGTGTCTTGTCTTATGAAGTAGAATGACATTTTGAAGTATTCCTAGAGGGACCAAGAAATGGAGGGGCATAATGGGCCAGATATACAAAGGTTTATTCTAATGGTCACTTTGAGAGTATTCCTCACCCACTTATTGGTTGTACATTTTTTTATGTTTCATTGTGTTTGACTTATATATGGGCCTTTTTCATTCCATTACCTATTTTTATATTATGATTGATGGGATTTTAGATGTATGCATGCATGGTTAAATTTTTTTAGATTTCAACATTGTATGGCCTTGGAGATGTGTGTAGGTGTGTAGGTACATTAGGATAAGGGCTCCCATTTGAAGGATATGCCTACTCAATGCTGGCATCATACCCCTAGGCTATTAGAGGTGGACATGGGGTTGTCAAGGCATAGGACCCATTCAGATGGGTCATGGAAGAGTGTTATCATAGGAGTCAGTTATATCTTTGGACTATAGTCTGTGATATTGGTTTAGGGAAAAATCGATATGTTTTTAGAGTTGGAATCTGAGTATATAAACTCTATTGTTTATTTATCATCCATCATATCCATACACTAGTACATTAACAACATACTTATTTACTCGGTACATGTATACACTTGATACAAATAATATTTTGGTACATGAATCATATAAGAATGAGTTGTGGTTTCCATGTCCTCCTTGATTCAACTCTCCGTATATACTCATTGACCATCATACATATTTGTATTTTAGGATGCCCACATGATGTTTTCTATCTAGGATACAGTAGCAGGATCATGAGGATGATCCCTTCAGTGGTGAGTTTTTAATATTGGGACTTGTTCAGTATGTTTAACCTCTATGTGGTGCACCAGTCATACTACCACCTGTAGATAAGTATATGGTACTAGAATTACTGGAAGATGATGTGTGAAGGATTAAAATGCATCATCAATTTCAGTGAAAGAGACCCCTCAGATTCTGAGATGACCCCACCCTCTAGGTGGATGAGGACTAGCCTACGATAGTTTCTAAAGTCTTCCTTCTTACTAGGAAATGAACAGATCAAATAGTGGTCCTGGAAGTTACACTTCTCCATCGATCTATAGGATGATTGTAGGGATTAGTAACCTGATTGTACGATGAGGATAATCTATAATGGTCAATGTTTGAGCACCCTTTTATAGAAAAGTTTTATCCAGTTATGTTGAGTTTTTTGCGCATCTAGAAGCTTCAACAACATCAGGAGGATAGTAAAATTTTGGTTGGGTATTCATCACGTTTCCCAAACCTCACTCAATACACATTAGATATGGTATGATATCAGTTCATTCGAGATCATACCTTTAGTCAGGGATTAAGAAGAGACATATGAGCCAACATGATATATCTATGAATTCTTACATATTCTAGGGTGTTGGAGTCTAATTTGGTGGTCGAGATTTTCTTGGATGAGAATACATGGGAATTTTTTTCCAAAAGTTGGAATATAGGAGTTGATTATTTGGAAACAGATAGTTGATTTCAGAATCAAGAACCTAGACCTAAAATACATTTCAAGAGGTGATCTCAAGAACGAGTTTCTTTGTCTCAAGGCTAATAGGATAGAACCTCTCAGCCAAAAAAATGGCAGTTTTACTCTTATAATAGTGGGGACATGTCATGTAGGATTATCCTACCATTCATAAGATGAATAGATAGATATTGGATGGACCTCCAATGAATATGCAATGGTAGGGGCATGTAGGCCCACAAGACGGAGGACATGAAATAAGAGCCAGGACAACAGTTGTGAGTGGCTTATGTTATGAATTATTTTCAACACCACCCCCAGGTGGTTTATGTAACGCTCAATGTAGTCCGGATAGGGGTGAGGGAAGTCGTAGGCAGTTTCATCTTATGTTCCATATGAAATATGAATGGTATGAGGTATGATATCTGCCTTTTACACTTTACTATTATTACAGTTAGACACATGTGAAAGTCATTCCATTATTACAACTTATCAAGTTTGGGACCTATAGATTTAGGACGAGTCTTTTAATCAACCCTTACTCTTGGATACTCCTACCCAAGGTTATTGAATGATTAGAAAATTCTACTGATGGTGTGACCTAACTCTTGGAGGTTAGAGTTTCATTTGGGGTCTCTTTGTGTAACGTCCCAGTTCGAGGTGCCGCACAAAGGTTCCCTAAACAAGATTGACCACATACCCTCAAGCACATTTCCATAAATTTTAGAGGCTTCCAACTGGTAGTGAGGGCCAAGGTCGGATAATAGGGAAACTATTCCATCATTGGTAGAGTATACACAACAGGATAACAAATAGTAAATAATAGCGAAGGTAGTAATACCATACAAACGAAGTTAATAGTGGAGGACTGATAGTAATATAACAAATGGAGAATATATAAATGACAAAGGTCACATGTGTCTATGAATGCATCCAAACTAGTCAAAATGGCTAAAATTCAATACTGAAACAAAAATATAGAAAAGATGTAAACTCCAACAACATCGCAAGCCTCAACTTGGTTCCATGATCTCTATCTCCAACAACAATCAAGAACCTGATGAAGAAGGATAATTTCCCATATCTATACCTACAACCATATAATCTATTTGGGTCCAAACTCATTACCCAAACAGGTGGTGAGATGAATCCCAGTAGGCAATCACAACAACATTTGTGCCTAACTGTTAGTGAATATGTATATAGTAGGAAATAAGAAAAAATGAAGAAATAAACAAGGAAGTACTCAAAAGTAAACAATGATGAAGTTTCAATTATATTAGTTTATATTTATTATGAAACATTTTTAATATTTAATCTCAGGATCTAGCCTAAACATTATATCCCGCTGGGAAATAGTATCAAAATAGATATCTTATAAGACCATATAAACAATCCAGTGAGACTGATTCCAAGCATGTGATTTTGCTGGGAAGACACAAAACAATCATTCAATCATTCAAACAACCCTATGAGAAAACTCTCATGGTCTAACCTCATTGGTTCAATAATGAATTACACAATTAAAAATGACTGCTTAGGAAGATATCAAAGTCAATACCCTTGGCCCACGTGGCATCAATAAATTATAAACTACCTCCAGGTTGCAATCACGGTCAATACCCCTGGGTCTACATAACATAACTAATTTATAAATGTCCTCTGGGTATCTCTCATGGTCAACACCCCTAGGTCAATATATCATAAATAATTTACAAGTGAAATCTGAGTAACTATCACGGTTAATACCCCTAGGTTCAACATATCATTAATAATTTATAAAACCTCCAAGTAGCTCCCATGGTCAATACCCCCTATATCAAAGTCTACACCAAGGATCTCACGATCCTGTATAAATAAACATGGAAACCCCCAAATATTTCATTGTCCAAGGATCTCATTGTCCATTATAAAAAGATACGCATATCATAACAAGACAACACATGTAATCTATTACTAATACATGGAAAAAATTCACAATAATATCCCATGAAATTCATATAATCCATCAAACCCCATCCAAAACAAAACAAGGCATGGAAATAAGAATTCCTCATAGGTAACCTGGGAAAAATGACCATAAGCAGTCAAACAATGGAAACACTCCTATGGGGTGTCCAGGAACAAGGCATCTAAACATACACATAAGCAATAACCTTTTCTCAATCGACCAAAATATTTCAAGTATTAATCATCATTAAGCTTCCAAACACGCAAAACCCTAAACATGGATATTCAGAACATTAAGAATATATAATCCAAAGAGGAAAAATGAAAGGCACCAACCACCTAACTTGATGTTTTACAATGAAAAATCTTGAATGCCATCCCTTAATTTGGATGAGAATGATGTAGATCTAAAAAAGGGTAAAAAATATCATCCTTGAAATACTCACACAACTGAAAAAAGACTTATTACCATGGTTCAAAACAGAGACAATAGGCCCCAAAACCATGGCCATAGGGTATGACCACGGTTTTGGAAAATTGTGCCCTCTACCACCATGGTAGTAGGTCCTAGTCTATTTCCACGGTTTTAACCGTGGAAATAACTGCCTATGGCCATAGTTTTGAAAACCATTGAAATATGTCTTAACAATTGCCATCGTGGTAGTTGACTTATGGCCACAGTTTAAACTATGGCTATAGGAAGCTATTTCCACGGTTTTGACCATGGCTATAGCCATGGTAAACCGTGGAAATATCCTAAATACAAAATTTCACCAGTAGGATTCGATCCCTAAACCTTTTCTCTATGAACCAACACACCTACCACTACACCAAGTGACATAAAGGGTATATTTATATATAATGATATATATATTAATATAATCTGTGGGAATATCCTTCAACCCATGGTAGTAGGTCTTCCCACCAAATTTTTGGTGAGAAAATGTTTTCCTGCCAAAGAACGGGAACCCTATTTCCACGGTTTTCACAAACCGTGGCAATATGCCATTGAAAAAACTGGCCTATAACCATGGTTTTAGAATCGTGGCTATAACCACAGCCTATTGCCACAGTTATGAAAACCATGGCTATAGGCCATAATAACTGGCCTATATCCAGGGTTTTAAAACTGTGTCTATAGGCCAAAAAACCATAGATATAACCCCCTATAGCCACTATTTTGAAATTGTGGCTATAGGTCCGTGGTAGTAGCTTCATTTTCCAGTTGTGTCCCAAGAGAAGAGGCATTAGAATGAAAGGCTCTAGGGAAATAGAGAACTCACAGTGGGATTCCAACACACTTGACAACGTCTTAATTGGAGGTCAGATGGAGAATCAGGAGTGGTTCATAGTTCTTCGGTGTTCTATCACTCTTCTATACAAAACACGCGGAGAATATGGTTTCTCTGGATGTGATACGTGACCCCGAACCGATTTATCAAATAAAAATAAAATTACATGGTGTTTTCATTTAATGTAATCATCATGTACTATCCTCAAATAGACCCCACATTAGCCATTCTAACAGGACACCTACATGGCCATCTAATCGGTCGTTACATGGCCAGTACACAGCTATACATGACAACTACTTACAGGACGTGTAATAAAAAGTACACGAAGTGTACATAGAAAATTCATATTACATCATTTTCTTCAATGACACCCAAAATCAAGATCCATACCTGATATAAAGATTTGGGTTCTTAAAAACATCCTCTCTTAAATTAATTCATCCTTTAATTACCCTTCCAAGGGTATTAAAAATGAATCTTCAAAAAACTCTGGCCACTGTACTCGTATGTCAGCCTCCCTCTCTTATGCCTCATATTTTACTCCCCCGTGCAGCCATACCACCTGTATCATAGGAATAGACCAGACACAAAGAACCTTCATACTTTGATCCACAATCCGAATAGGATGATCTTAAAAGGATGTATCCACCTTCAAGATAACCTCCTTGGGGTGAAAAACATGAGGCAAGTTTAATAAGTTACGTCATAGCTAAGAGTCTTGAATGACACCATGCATAGCCCGATACCTCTGAGGAAACTAAAACTAATAATCAACCAAGCTGAATCTCTCCAAAACCTCAAATGGCCCGATGTATCTCGGTGAATGCTTTATTAACTCTTAATCCCCATATGTCCCATCCACTGTGGGACACGTAAAATAATATGATCCCTGACCTCGAACTCTATAAGTCTTCTCTATCGATCATTATAAGATTTATTTTAAGATTGTTCATTATCCATCCTCTTCAGAATCAAATCCACATGCTTAGTAGTCTCCTAAACAAGAGTAGGTCCCAACATAGCTTCCTCTTCTACCGCTAGCCAACATAGGGGTGATCAGCAAGGCCAACCGTACAAAGCCTCATAAGGTTCCAATTGAATCATTGCCTGAAAATGTTATTGTTAGAATAATCTACTAGGGGTTTGTGTATCTCTAAATATCCCCCATAATCAAGGACACATGCTCGAAAAGTGCCCTCTAAAACTTGAATTGTGCACTCATATTATCAAATATCTAGGAATTGTATGTTTTACTCAGAAGTACCTGTGTAAAAAATTCATTCGTAGTCCCTTCTTGAAATGAGAAGTAAACCGGGTGTCCATGTATGAATGGATAGAATATAGAACCCCATGAAAATGTACAATCTCTATGATGTAAAAATATCCATGATCATAAACACTAAAGGATTCCTTGATCGGGAAGAAATGTGAAACCTTTCTATGTCTGTCAACAATAACCAAAACTGCATCATTCACTTGAGGTGATCTCGGTAAACCTATGAAAAATTCTATCGTGACCTCATTCCAATTCTACTCAAGAATGGATAACTACTGTAAAAGACATGCCGATTGCTGATGCTTCTCCTTCACCAGCAGATAGGTGGAACATCTCATAACATTACCAACTACATCCTCCTTTATACATAAACACTAATACTGATAGTGTAGATCTCATTACATCATGGTGACACTAGGATGAACTTTCCAAACCGAGGAATAAAAATCTTGCATCAACTCTTTACTTATGTTTGAAGACACCCATACGATCCCATAAAAACAAAAGACCTCATCCTCGTCTATTGTACAACTACGAATAGGGTCCTCACCTGACATACTCTCCCATAGGACTAGGCCTTCAGAATCTTATAGCTGCCTCATTCTCACTCAATCCAGAAGAGTATAGGTAACAGCTATAGAAGAAATAAACTTCTTCCCCTATCAATCATGAACCTCCAAATGCATCTTAGATCATGTTTCTATAAAGTTCCACTCACTACTATCCTTATAAACTTCATGTATCTGAGTCCCCATACTCAACACATCTTCCTCTATGTTTCTTTCCCAAGCATGTAGTCAAGCTCAAAGTCAAAATATTGAAGGTAATCAACCCACCTTCACTATCTCAAATTCAAAATCACACTAAGTAAAGATATATTGGGACTAATGTGGTCAGTGTAAAACAAAAATGTTCTCCCAAAAGATAACGACTCCAATAGTGTAATGCATGCGCAACTACAACTTACTCGAGATCGTGTGTCATGTAATTCTTCTCATGTGGCCTCAATTATCGAGACCCATACACAACGACTCTTCCCCCACATAAGCACTACTCCCAGACCAATAACTGATCCATCCTAGTAAATGTTGTAACTCTTGCCAATATCTAGATAAATCATTATCGGTACTGAAGTCAATATCTCTTTTAGCTTCTGAAAGGCTGAATTTCAAGAATCTTTCCAATGGTACTTCACACCCTTATTACTCAGGCCCATCAGTGGTGCTGCTAAGCATGAAACATCCTGAATAAAGCACCTGTATTAACCATCCATCACCAACGAAGTCCATACCTCAAATACATTATTTTGCTGCTCCTAGGAAACTTCCTCTCTCACTTTCTTTGGGTCTGTTGATACTCCTGTCTCTTAGATTTTATGATCTATGATGTGAATATGGTCAATCCCAAAGTGGAACTTTTAGATCTTAAAATGTAATTGATTCTCTCTCATTTCACTCGATATGGTCTCAATATGGTTGGAATGGTCATGTGTAGTGCGATATTACACCATTATGTCATCCACAATGACTACCACAAAAGAATCCAAATTAGGATGCAACACTCAGTTCATCGGTGCCATGAAAACTGTTGGTGGATTCGTGAGACCAAACAAAATTACAAAATACTTGTATGGACCATACCTACTCTAAAGGATGTAAGAGGTATATGTGATATTCTAACACACAAATGATGATAACTAGATCTCAAGTTAATGTTTGAGAACTCCCAGGATCCTCAAAGGTTATACAAGATATTATCAATCCTCGGTAAGGGATATCGTTTCTTGACTGTCAACCGGTTCAACATTAGATAATCTATGAAAGGTTTGAGAGTCCTATTTCCTTCTTTGAAAATATGATAGACAAATCCCATGGTTAAGAACTGGGTTGGATGAAACCCTTCACCTGCAAATCCTCTAAATGCTTCTTCAGCTCTAGTAAATCTGGTGTGACCATCCAATATGGAGGAATGGACCTCAGTGTCGCTCCAAACACAAGCACAATAGAGAAATTTACCTCTCTCTCTCTAGTGGTAACCCGAGAATTCATCTAGAATGATATACCTAAAATGATCTACTACTAGAGGAAAGTCCATCTGAGAAGTCCCCTAGACATCCAGATATAAACAAGTAATATGGGAGGTAATTCATTCTAACCCATGATGCTTGGGTCCATATCTACTCACCTGGACATCCCATTCACCCTTGTGTGGAAAGGACCTGCCATATAATGATGTGAAACTCACCCTACGGAGAATATAGTCAACAAAGGCCTAAAAGGAGACCAACCAGTTCATTCTAACAATTATATTGAAGCATGTCATCTCTGTGACATAGATGACCCATAAGAAGTGTCACCCACCAACCTCAAGAGGGAACTCCTTGCACTGTCATTTCTAACAATGAAATCTAATCATGTCATCTCTAGGACATAGAGGACCCATAAGAAGTGTCACCTACCAACCTCAAGAGGGAACTACTTGCACTGACATACAGTAGTCATCATAATCCCCAACAGAGTGTTCAGTGCCATGATATCCTCAGAAGTAAAGATACAGAGCCCAAAGCTCTCTACAACGACAACAGATATAAAACTATTGGAATCACCTATATCAAAAAAATACAAAGCTAAAACTAAGGAAAATGATAATCATACCTCTAACTTTAGAGGTTCTGGGATCCTTCTCTTGCTGGGTCTGGTCCATTGCAAAATTTTGACTTGTACTGCAGCCCTGCAACCCTTCCTGACTATCCTACGCTGATCCACCCTACTATCCCTGGAAACCAATTTCCTGACTACCAGATCCACAACCACCTCCTCTGTTTGAACGGCTTGACGGACTCTAGTTTCTAAACTGAGGAGAAACTGGTGGTCATAGTCCTAAACAGAGTATCATAATAGATCCTCACTCACCTGATACTTGTGAGAAAAATAGGCCAAAACCCTAATAATGACCCATCCTGCTGCAAGATCAGCACTGAACTTGGTCTCTCAGACACTAATGTTTCATATTCCCATTCATCCCACACTAGTTGCACATCCCTAGATATGTGAAGAAATATCCCTACTACTAGATGAAACACCACGTGAAAGAACCATGTGGCGCTTTCTACTATCATTCGAAGTAGTAAAAACCCTACATACTGAACTGAACTGTCTCATAGCTCCAAAATCCTTCAGATTTCACATAGTAATCATTTATTATTTCATGATATCCTTCACCATAGTCAATATAAAAACATTTACCTATAATCGGTTGTCACACCTGAGACCATACTCAAATCACCTAGCCAGAGATAACTCATCAACTCCCAAAACAGGTGCAAAGAGCTAAAGATATGGTAAATGGGATGAATAATCCATACATGAAAGAGAACCCTACTCCAAATTCATGAACTCTCAGGCTCCATTGGACCTCAACGTATCGAGGTAGAAGTAATCATAGAAGGTTATATGAAAATCTTTCCAATCCATGTCTCGATGATGTCCTGCCTGTGAGACAACAACCAACCATCTCTTGGTGGAGTCACATAGCATGTATGTCGCGAACTTCACCCTCCTCTCTAGAGGCATATCACGATGGTCAAAGATATAAATTATGACCTCCTACCATTACTCTGTAGCCTATGTTCCTCCATAACTTGAAAAAGTGAGGGGATGCTACTACTGGAAGACCCTCGTAAACTCCACCATTGTTGGGTTAGGATGCGGTGCTCCCTGGAAGGTCTACATTATCATAAAAAATCCTTCACAGAACTGGTAATTAGCACCTATGTCTGGTTTAATATCTAGTGCTAATATAGACATGATGGGAGGATCTTCTGGTTGTCCGTGATCTACAATTTTGGGTGTTTGATCATTACCCTATACCTGGTGTACAACGATAGGACGTCATGGTGGCATGACTCTGCATGGTCAAATGCACACCTCAGTACACTATTATCAAGGGGTGAAAATTATAAGTCTAATAATGGAATAGGAGAAGGAAGACATTCATGTTTTACAAAACTTGTTTGCGCAATGTGTGTAACCACCACACTACGTATTCCCTTTAAGCCTTTACATGGCGTATACCTCTGCCCATCATGGACGTGTAACACCGCTTACACATGGATTATTCCTCTTAAGACATGATGTGTACATGAATATTACCTCCTTCCCAAATATATATACCTGGATAGAACTACATCGTTCTATTTTGATAATGATACATGGAATTTTCTCCCCGGGCATGACATGTACCACTAAATTTCAAACCACCTGTGTCATTAGTCACACAGTTGAATACATGGTTCTTTACAATATGGCGTGTATAATCCTGACACGATGTGTTCTACCAAAATTTTCCCAACCTTGTGTCTTTTCTCACACATTCAGTCACATAGTCAAATACTACAAGGTGTGTACATACAGTACATGGAATATACTTAAGAATTTTGTTTCCTCCATAATAGAAGAACACATGGTGTGTGTTTATAACAACACATACTGTGTTTTCTGGGTTTCTGGATAGTAGGCCTCTGCAATTTCTCTAGAACCCTTAAAATCATAAATTGTTTCTCCAACGTATGACAAATTATAACCCGTGGGAGCCCATAATTCCCATGAATCAATGTTTGGAATTCTTTTTCACATCATAACATGACAAAATTCAATTAATGATCAGACATGATCCCCAAAATTCCAATCAAAGGGGGCCCATAACACCTCAGGGACCAAAGTTTGGAACACATCCAAATGAAACCTTACAATTACTGATACCCTATCAAAATAGCAGATATTCTATCACGACATCTATCACAACAACATTCATATCTAGCACCACATCTATCACAACAACATCTAATCAATAATTCACCTTAAATGACATGACAATAATGCATGACATGTGATCTCTAGAAAGTGACTATATGATGTTTGAGAGGGTATACCATCATATCATCGGGTTGCAACCGAAATAGAACCAAAATGATATAAATCATAACAGCACAAAACAAGTGAACCACCTAATGGTGAAATCAAATCTACTATAACAATTATAAAACTAGAAAAATTGCAATATTCCGGGTAAACTGGCTTTTCCCTATACACGGGTTAGCTACTCCTAGACAAAACTTATTAACAATACATATTCCTTCTAATCCCTATCTGTAGGTTCCAAATAGTAATATTAAGAAGAAAAGGACCTCATATGATACAACTTTGTAATGTCTCATTTTTGGGTGTCACCCAAAGGTATCCCAAACCCAGATAGTCACAAAACCTCAAGCGCATTTCCACATAATCTAGAGACTGCTGACTAGCAATGAGGGCTAATATCTGAGAATAGGGAATCTATTCCCTCATTGGAAGTGTATAAATAGCTGAATAACAAATATTAAACAATAAAGGAAGTAGTAATACCATAAAATAGAAGTAAACAACATAATACTAATAGTAATATAGCTACTGGAGCATATATAAATAATGCATGTCACATGTGTCTAGGAAAGAATCCTAACAAGTCACACTTCCAAAATTACAATACTAAAAACAAAATACAAAAAAGTAGTAAACTCCAACAGCATAACAAGCCTCATCTTGGCTCCATGATCTCTAGCTCTAATAGAAATAAAGAACCTGATGAGGAAGGGTGCATTCCCATATCTATGTCTGTAACCATATAATTTGTTTCGGTCCAAATCATGACCCAGATAGGATTTGAGACAAATCCTAGTAGGAAACCACCATAATATATGTGCCTAAATGTAAATGAATATGTATAGAGAAGGAAATTTTCAGAAATGAATCGATAAACTATGTATCACTAAAAAGTAAACAATCTTGAAGTTTCAATTATACTCATTTATATTTATTATCCTACCTTTTCAGTAGGTATTCTTAGGATCGAGCCTAACCTCTATACCCCCAGGGTAATAGTACCAAAATAGAAATCTCAGAAAAACATCTAAACAAACAGGTATGGTCGAGGCTAATCTTGTGTTTTTTCTGGGCAGACTCTTCACAATCTTATAATCATTCAAACAACCCTTTTGCAAATCCCTCACGTTATAACCTCTTCGGTTCAACATAGCATTAAAAAATTTTAAATGACCACCTCAGAAGCTCTCATGGTCGATACCCCTTGGCCCACAGGGCATCAATAAATTATAAATGTCCTCCGGTTAGCTATCATGGTCAATAACCCAGGATCTACATAGAATCAATAATTTACAAATGACCTCTGAGTAGCTCTAATAGTCAATACCCCTTAGGTCAACATATCACAAATATTTTATAAACAACCTCCATGTAACACTCATAGTAAATACCCCATGGGTTAACATATCATAAATAATTTATAAAGGACCTTCGGGTAGCTCTCATGGTCAATATCCCCTGTGTCATAGTCTATACCAAGGCTCTCACAGTCCCATGTAAATAAACATGGAAACCCCCATAGTTTTCTGAGTCCAGGTCTCTCACGATCCATTGGAAAATAGCGCACATATCACAACAAGATAGAACATCTAATATAGAACTACTACATGGCTAACATTCATAATCATAACAAATTAAATTCATTTAATTAATCAAAATCCATCCTAAACAAAACAAGGCATTGAAATAAGGTACGCCTCATAGGAATCCAAGGCCAAGCGTCCATAAATAGTCAAACTAAGGAAAAACACCGATGGGGTGTCCTGTAACAAGGAATCTAACCTTATGCATAAGCAATAACCTTTTCTCAATCAAACAAACTACTGTAGGCATTAATCAGGGATATATATCCAGACAAGAAATACCCCGAACATGGGTATTTAGAATATTAGTCATATATAATCCAAATACGAACAATTAAAGGCATAAACCACATACCTTGATGTTATATGATAAACACTCTAGAACTTCTTCCCTTGAATCATCCTAGAATTATGTTGATATATAAAAAGGGTAAAACAATCATACTTTAAAAACGCACAAGAGGGGACGAATGAAGAAGAAAGTCTTTAGGGAAAGAGAGAACTCACATATCGGATTCCAACGCACCCGACAACGTCTCAATCAGAGGTTCGATGGAGAATTAGGAGGGTCTTGGTGTTCTTTGGCTTTTTTTCGCACTCTTTTAAGAATCACAGGGAGAAGAAGGGTGTTCTAGATGTTAGATTCAACCCTACACTGATTTATAAAATAAACAGAAAAGTACAAGTCATGTTCATTTAATGTACACATCATGTTCTATCCTCAACTGGCCCCCGCTTTAAGCAGTCTTATAGGTCACCTACATGGCCATGTACTCCTCCATTACACGACTAATACACGACTATATGTTGAAACTGGGTATACAAGGTGTACTGAAAAGTACACAGTGTGTACCTAGAAAATTCCCATTTATTCCTTTTTCCTTAAGAAACACCCTAAATCAAGATCCATACCTAAAATGAAGATCCAGGTTTTTACAATTTGTATAAATGATGAGGACTTATGATTTACTCTTATGAATGGACTAGTTAACATCATTTCATTCCTAGATAGACTATTTCATGTGGGGGATTTTGTGTTTCCAAAATGATGGTATGAGGTTTTCCTTTACTGGTGAAAATGGAACTGAGGTAGAGTAGGATAGACTCATGAAAAGGATGTTGAATTCGATAAGTGATTAGTTGGACATAATGACCCTTTCAACAGTTGATACTATGAGTATTCATTTTAATGTAGTGGTGGCGGACTGTGACGATGTATTTCTGAAATATGTGAATGGATTACCTCCCTAATGAAAGATAGACTTATTCATTGATATACAACTTGGGAAGTCTCTGATATATATTCCAATATATCAAATGGATTCGATGGAGCTTTGTAAGATGATGGTCCCATTGGAGGACTTATAGATGAAGGGATTTTTTGGGCCAATTGTTTCACCCTACGAATCCCCATTCTTTTCACCAAGAAGGTAGGAAAAATCTTGAGGTTTTGTGTGGATTAGAATATCCTAGACACAGTGATCATAACAAATAAGTATCCACTACTTAGAATCTTTGTCCTATTTGATCATTCTATATGGGAAACATGGTTCTCAAAGAATGGAAAAAGAGTAGGGTATCACTAGTTGTAGGTATGGTATGATGATATAACATATTTTTAATTTATTTGGTACACTTATTGGGACATTTTATCTCAGTAGTTAGTGTAGTAGTGGACCCAAAAAATGTCCAGGCATTGTTAGCATGGGAGCCACCCATGAGTGTGATAGAGGTGTGGGGCTTCATTGGGTTTTCATGCCTTTATCATAGATTCACACAAAATCTCTCTAAGATACTATCTCTATTGATATCTTTTACCCAAATGGGAATCCTTTTGTGTGCATAGAGAGGATCCAACAGGCTTTCAAAGAGTTGAGGTAGATATGGACAAGCACTCCCAACATGAGATTTCCTAACAAAAGTATCGAGTACATAGTGTTCTGTGATGCCTCAGAGACAGGTCCTGGTTTTGTTCAAATGTAGATCCAAGTGGTGATTTCATAGGATTCACATTAGTTGAGACCACATGAGTAAAACTACACAATCCACGATCTCAAGTAAGCAGCGGTAGTCTTCATAGGGAAGATGTGGTGACACTTCCTAAAGTGTGTGCGGTTTATCTTCTATTTTGAACACATGGGTCTCAATTATATCTTCTCTCTTAAGGATCATTACATGATATGGAGGCAATTGACTGTGTTCATCCAGGATTATTACTTTTATATTATTAATACTCTTGGTAAGGGGATTCTTTTAACATATTCCCTCAACAAGAGAACTTTTTCTAGCTGTTATGAAATACATCAGATCAGTTAGCCTCTTTGATGTTATCCATTGTGGATGGGGATGGGGTATCTTACATCCGATCAATTTTTCTTACCCCTTTGATTTTACAAAGTGTTTTTGAGGCACAACTTAGGGATAATGACTATGATACCCTATGTACTCAAATATCATCAAGAAATTATCCATATGAATTTTATGATGGTGGGGAGAATGTCCTTATTTTTAGAGGATGCATGGTGGTACTAGTTTTTCTAAGATAGAAGATGATGAGTAATTACCTGACTTCAACATTAGTAATATATCAAGATGTGGTGAATATGTACAAGGGAATTTGATGGAAGTTCTAGTGGCAAAGGATTAAGAATATTGTTGTCGATTTTGTCTTTCGATGCCTCACTTGTCCGCAAGTGACGTTTGAGCACCAGATTCTTGTGGGTTTATCTCAACCCCTTGAGGTTCAATAGTGTAATTGGGATGGGATATTAAGGGAAATGGTGATGGGGATTATGACATACATACAAGGGAAATGATATTGTTTGGGTGATTATAGATTACTCTCCAAGTCATACCACTTCCTAGCTATTTGAGAGTATAGTTTAGTTAAGAGATTGGGATTCCGTTTCAATATGATATAGCATGGTCAATAGAGTTCCCTTAATGAACGTTTCTGATATTGATTTTCACTTCAAATAATGGTCATTGAAGGGATTGAAGGAGTCAATTGAGACCTAGTTGAGTTTGAGCACAACATTTCAACCCCAAACTGACAATCAAACTGAGCAGACCATTTATGTCTTCGACGACATGATATGGGATTTCAGGTTAGATATTTTCCATAGATATGAGGATCACCTATTATTAGTAGAATATTTTTACAAAAATAGTTACAATTCCACCATTTATGGCACGATTCAATCTTTTATATGGGTGATCTTATAGGTTACCACTATTTTGGTCCAACTGATGGGAATCGACACATAGGAGCCCAGAGTTGGTGTGATCCACTATAGAGAGGGTGGAGATAATCTAAGAGAAGATGAGGACTACATAGAGTCCTAAAAATTCCTATGCATACCAATAAATAATGCCTTTGAAGCTCGAGGATGGGGGCCATGTGTTCCTGAAGGTATCAACTTGATGTGGATTATGGAGATTTTTTAGGGTGGAAATATATCGTCAAGATTCATTTTCCCTTTACAGATACTTCATAGATTTGGTGTGGTGATGTACTTCATAGCACTATCACAACAGTTAGATCGGGTACATAATGTCTTCAATGCGTCACAACTAAGGGGTACGTGAATAACCTATAAATTGTTATTGACTGGGGTGTGTAGGATATCAAGGATGGAGCTACCTTTGTTGAGTACTTGTTGAATACCGGGGATTTATAGGAGAAGATCCTTCATAGGTGATCTATTACCATGGTGTGTGTTTAGTAACATCATGATAATTTTAGGAGAGGGCCTTGGAGAAAGATATGAAGATACCTACTCAGTACCCATATCTCATTGTGTAGCCTTTGGTTTTGGATTTCGGAGACGTAAATCCCCAAAGTGGGGACAATGTAATGACACTAATTTTTCCATTTACTTATTTATAATATTAAATGGAACATTTTTTTTATCAAGGCATAGAGAAGACATGAGATTCAAAGGCTAGGTCTACCTAGAAATAATTTTTTAAATATATTAAATATTCTAAATATCACATGTGCACCATTTCCTAAAAAATTGGAATAACTATTAATGGAGGCTAGGATTTGAAATCTAAGGGCACTGTTCAGTTTCAATAATTCGTTTTACCCAATGTGTGATATAACCATGCAACACATCAGATGTTCAATTATAGCGTAGTCAAGGGTTGATGTTTAAATAAATTAATTGAATTAATAAATAAATTAAATTAAATTTTCCATGATGTATTTTTTCCTATAAATATAAGATTATGAGAAAGTATCAAGGTTTTTTGCATAACCTTAAATCCATTGGAGATAATAATGGACGATCGTTTTCAGAAAAATGGAAATGGATCATATATCTCAAATAGGTGGGAAATGAGATTCGAGGATCTTTCCAACATCAATGACACATGCTTGATGTTAATTAGTGGTTGATCCATCTCAATGTATGAAATTTTAGACGATGGTTTTATCAAAATCATATTTTCTTATGATGAATCCAAATAAATTTACAAAATTATTTATTTTCATATTTTTCATATTATGGGTACAGGTTTATTCTTTCATGATTATTGGGAGAATTTCATTAATTCTTATGATGTGTCATTTATCATCATAATGAAAATAGGTTGAGGGAAACTTGAACATGGATGTGGTTTTTTCCAATTTTTCATGTTTTGTGTCTTTATCCCACCGTTGTTCATGCATTCATCATCGATATTTTGTTTGAACAGTTTATTGAAAAATACCGAACAGTCAATCATTACATACCCATTTCTTGATGCAACGGATTGATGTTTCATATACAATTTTTAATCGATGATGGGATTGATTTGTGATGATGCTGATGAAATATTAAAAATTTATTTGAGACCACCGATCAAATCAAGGTGTATAACAGTGATGAAAACTAACAACGACTATTTTTTCATGATTTTTAGTGGCCAGATTCCAGTGACCGGTGAGGAAAATACTCAGTTTGAATAAATTCATGTTTTTAAGCATGATTAATGAATGGATCAGACATCATTTGAGAATACAATTAATCATGATGAAGGACTATTATTTTTTGGAAATTCTCGGTTATATCGAATATAATCTAGGATTACACACAATGTGGGACCCCTAGTGTTGTGCTAGGGTTTCCATGAAGAAGAAAAGTATCACATGCCTTGTGACACATGTCACACACCATGTGAATCTTTCAATAAGGCTTAGTTTTTAGCTCAATTGTTACATGGACATGGTTGTGAGTACATGGGCATATACATTTCATGTACTTAGACACAGACATGTTAATGGGAAGTGATACATTGGTAAGACATGGTTCCAAGGGGATATGTCATTTACTACCAGTATATATCATGTACTCCCCAAAAGAATAATTGAATCCCTTATCTCCTTCATCTTGTAAAGATTCATTAGGGTATGTTACCTTGAATCTTTATCTAAGGGTTGTTTTGGAATCTCATGTAGTTCATAGGATAGTGATCCCTTCTTAGGAACTTCATTCCTATATAGAGTTTTTTGATTCCATCTATGAGGCACCAAATAGATCCTCTATCATCATGTTCCTAGGTGGGGTTCTTAGTATTTTTGTGACCAACACTACATAGTCATTAAGACCATATATAAAGAGGTAATATATATTGGGTTGTTGTAATGCCCCATGGATATGGGAGTGGTCCCCTTTCTATATATTGATCTCTTCAGACCTCCAATTCTTATAGTAAAACCCAATAAGCATGAAATCTCAAATGAACTCCATCAGTGCTAACTAGTTTGTGGAGTGTGTTCTCTAAGAAGAATTCAATTATGGAACCTTTGACTAGGAATCCTATTCTACAATTATAGTTGTGACTATACCATCGCACAATTTGTATATGATGAGTATATCTATATATTCTTTTTATATGTACTATTTTCATATACCTAGGATAATATGGATAATGCTATTCTTGATTCTATATGATTAGTGATTTATGGGTGTCCAGTTGGGTATTTTTATACTCACACTTGCTTGATATTTTCTCACAAGTTCCATTTTTTATTCAAACAACCAACATTTTAATGGATTCCTAGAGAAGCCAAGACCTGGTGGAACTTAGTGATCCGGATAAACTAAGGTGTCTTTCTATATTTAATTTAAGAGTAGTCATCTCTTACATACAAGTTGGACTTGTTTTTCAATTTCCTTGAAGTTGTATTTTATTTGGCCATTTTTCCTTCAAATAATTGTTTTCAATCTCTGATGGATGTGATTTTAGATGTATTCCTACATGGTTATTAGTTATTTACATTTCATAATTCTTCGGACTTGAAGATGTGTGTGTGTGTAGATGTACATTAGGATAAGGCCTCTCTTGTGATTGATATTCGTACTCTGTTATTTTCCCCAGTCGCTATCCTATTAGAGGTGGGCCTTGGGTAGTCACATCATGTACCCCATTGGGACTATTCACTAAAGTAATCCTCTTATTCTGTGGACCTAATTTATTTTGCATGCTTCATTTTCATGAAGAGATCCCACCATTTATTTATTTTACCTTACAAATGATACCCATAAAAATAACTTTATCATGATTTTAGAATAATAGAAAATATAAATATTATTTTATTTATATTGATACATTTACCTATAACTACTGGACTAGAAGACCCACAAAATAAAAGTATACATTGTCATATTAAAGACTCAATGGCATCTTTCTCCTTCCTTGGTGCATTTAAAATTTCAACATGGGTTGTGTTATTTATCATATATTGAGAGAGATGAATGATAATAGTCAGAAGATATTGCATCCAAAATCCGAAAACATTTTTTCTCAAAAATAATGTTGTTGAATTTGATTTCATATATGTTGTTAACTTGATTACTCTAATTTAACCATTTAAAATAACCATCATCATCAATTTAAATATAATAAAAAGTGTACAACAGTAAATAACATGAACGACAACCCAATCCAGAAAGTAGTGAGGGCAGAGAGACATGTAACTATGGGGGTGTAAAATAATGAAGACCTAAAGCATCCCCTCTTAGAATGTTAATCCCTGTTGGTTTCAAGCTCTAGAGGTCATGAAAATATACGTACTCTATTCCAGGATAATCAAGAGATGCCAAATAGTCAGCCACCCTATTGCCTTCCCGCCAAGTGTGAGATAGCTTAGTATGAGTGCTGAGGAGAGACCGACACTTATTAATGAAATATTCAATCGACCAAGGAGTAGGTCCCATGGCCTGAATATAATTTCGGACCACCAAGGAGTCGGTTTCGGCTTCCATGATATGAAGGTTGCGCTTCCTACACACAGAGAGCCCTATGTACATTATCTTTGCCTCTGCCACCAGAGAGGTACCATGCCCCAAATGGGAAGAGAAATCCAAGAGAACCGAACCAGAGAAATCACGTACAATACCACCTCTAGTCGTTACTCTAGATTTGCATGAACCATCGATATTAAGTTTCAGCCCTCGATCCGAAGGAAACCACCTTACCCAGTTGGCTAAAGACTGATTAGTGGAGGTAGTTGGGTTATGGTATATACACTTAATACATTTCAATGTAGGAGTCTCCCTACAAAACATGATAGCCCTGCTCATGTAGAGTAGGAGAGAAAGGGTTCTGGAGATAATCTCACGGCCGGATGACACCACCCCTTTGAAAACGTTTTTGTTTTGTGATTTCCATAAACACCAACATCCAGCCTATAGTATAAGGTTTCGTGCTTTTCTTTCAGAGCTCGCCGCATCTGAGCCATGAAACCAGTGGACCATGAAATTCTCCTCTATCATATGTAGAATAGAGATTTCCGTGATTTCACCAAAAAATGACCAAACTGCTAGTGTCTAATCGCTTTCAAAAAATAGGTGCCTCGACGTCTCCTCCTGCTTCCCCTTACAACAGACTCACCTAGAAGCCATTTGCATGCCACATCTTCTAATGTTTTCATCAGTGGGGAGTGCTCTGTTTCGGACTCTCCAGAACAGAAAATTGAACTTTGAAGGAATGAGGTTATCCCATAGAGTATCGTTCCAGGGGTCACCTGCATCAGGATATGAAATTGTGTGTCGGTATTCCTTGGTGGAGAAAGCCCCTGAAGAGGACGGAGTGAACACACAGTTGTTGGGATAAGTTTAAAGTTCAATAAGATGAAAAATATCCTGCTGATCTCGGTCCAAAACAGCGTTAATGAAAGAAGGATAGTAAGAAGCCTCCTTGAAAGTGAGGTTCGTAGCAGGGCATCCCGAAAATCCGATGATCATGCCGCTCCAGTTGTCATGCCAGAAAGAGATGTCGCCTGTACCAATAATCTAATGAAGCTGAGATGAGATTGATCTGATTCGCGAAGCAACCGCCTTCCAGAGGTTAGAGGATTGAGACGCAGTCGAGATTTCCTCTTTACTATAGCATGCATGCATGGAAGTGACCCACAGTGAGCGCTTCTCCAGCACTTCCCAAGCGAGTTTTGCATGCATGCATGCAATGGTAACCTGAAGACTGTGTATATCAATCCCCCATCACTAATAGGCCTCGCCATCCTATCCCAAGAAACCCAGTGTCATTCGCCTTTGAAATGGGGATCCCATATGAAACGTGCAAGAATTTTATCCAGGCTCAAGACAACTCCCTTATGAGCTTTGATGGCAGATAGTACGTGCACCGGGGTGGAAAGGAGTACACTATTGACCAACGTGATCCTCCCCCCGAAGGAAAGATACCTGTTTTTCCAGTTGAGAATTTTCTCAGTGACTCTTCTTATGAGGGGATCAAAGTCGTGGATATGAAGGGATTTTGGAGACAGAGGGGATCCTAAGTAGTTCATAGGAAAGTCAGCCTTTTGGATTCCCATAATGTTGATGATAGTGAGGATCTGAGCATATGGGGATCTGTTCGAAATGAAGAAGCTACTCTTGCTTCGGTTGATGACTTGTCTACTCCACTTGCTATACGCCACCAAAACCCTGTTGAAATACCTTACCGACCTTTTTGATGCATTAAGGAAAACTATGGAGTCGTCCGCGAACATGAGATGAGATACCGGCTGGAGATGCATTCCTCTATAAAAAGGTAGAATGCCCCCGCTGCTGGTGTTTTTCTGAATAAGGTGGATAAGAATGTTCTGGGTGATGATAAAAATAGTCGAAGAGATGGGATCTCCCTTTCAAAGACCACGAGAAATTTTGAAGAATCCGAAGGATTTTCCCATGAAGATTAACGACATCCATGTTGAACTGAAACAACAAAAAATCATATCAATGTTCCATGTGGATAGACCCATTCCAGTCAGAACTTTGATGATGAAGGCCCATTCGACTCGATCATATGCCTTACTCATCTCTAAATTGACAACCATGTTGGATCCCCGGGTATTCCGATTAATATCTCTGATTAATTCATGTGCAAGGGCTATAGCCCCTGAATAGATCGGCCCCGAACGAAACTGTGCTGCTCGGGTGAGATGTAGATAGGGAGATACATGGCCAGGCAGGTGTTGAGGATACTAGAGAGGATTTTATAAGGCTTATTGCACATGCTGATCGGGCGAAAGTGTTCAATGGAGGAGGGGGATTTAGATTTCTGAATAAGCACTACAGAAGTAGCGCAGGCCGCTCGAGGCAGCGGTCCTCCACGGAAGAAGTCATGAATCACCTCAATGAGAACTCCTTTCATTATCTCCCACGATGCTCTATAAAACGCTCCAGGAAACCTATCCGGCCCAGCCGCACTATCAGGGTCAAGCTTCTGCATGGCCTCGCGAATTTCCGGCTCATGAGGAATGACACTCAGAAGCACGTTGTCCCGATCAGTATATGTAGACTATAAAATATCAAAGAAGCCAAAAACATCTTCAGGTTATCCAGGCGAGGACGAGTCACGAGGACAAGCAAGGAGGTTTTGAAAATGGCTGCCTGCAAGCTCCCCAATCGTATTCCTGTCTTCAGAAAAGGACCTATCCTCAAGCTCCATTCTTGGGCACACCCACCTATTCTTCTCCTTGATACATGCGTAGAAGTATGCGGTGTTCTTGTCCCCCTCCATAATCCATTTTATATGTGCATCCTCTCTCACTTGACGTTATTGTCTGAGAAGCATATCCCTCAATTCTTCTTTTCTGTTGGAAATCTACTCAAAGATACGTTCATTCCAATCCGATTGTAGTTTTATTTCAAGACGATCAACGTCATGCATAACCAGGTCCACATCACAATCAGATAGGCGCTTGTCCCTCGACCCTATCAGGAGCTTTGATTTGAGACGGTATAGTTTTCTATGAAAGGAAGTCCAAGTATGGCCAGTTGCTGGTTCGTTCCAAGAGACGTGCACCATCTCATTGTACCCGGGGAGGTTCTCCCAGTGAGGGTAGAAACGAAAATGAGCAGTACTCTCATGCCCATTGTAGATTGAAAGAAGGAGAGGAGAATGGTCAGAGATCCCCTGTGCCAGATGTGTTTCCTTGAAGTTAGGATAGCTAGATAAAGCATGCACATTGGGAAAGCCACGGTCCAGGAGACTCCACGATCGCCGGTTTCCCTATTGATTATTACACCACGTGAACCGGTCTCCTGCAAACCCAAGGTCCAGAAGCCCCTTACCCGCTATGAATTGGGAGAAGAATCGAATTGATTGTCTGTTAAAAGGCCCTCACCCCTTCCTCTCCTCTGGATCAACAATAACATTAAAATCCCCTATGACAAACCAAGGGTGATTACTGGGATCAAAAGCGTTAAGATCCCCCCATAGTACTTCCCTTTAATGAGGGTCGTAACTTGAATAAATGAACATAGCGAAAAAGGAGTGTGTTCCCTGAGACACCGCCACCGTGATGAACTGGTCCCCGGCCCAGGAAAAGATAACTGAGGTGCCTCGGTTCTAGAAGATCCATATGTGCGTGTTAACAGGTTCAGCATGCATACACTCATGAATTTTAATCTTCCTTGAAAAAACATTGATTTTATCTGACGGTTGTTTGTGCTCAAGAAGGGAAACGAGATAGACTCTGTGTTTGGAGACCTCCGAGGAAACGAAGTCGGATTTAATACAAGATCTATCTCCCCGAATATTCCAGATGAACATCGACGTCATTGGGAAAATAGGATTCTGGGACTGGCCCCAGAGTGCATGGCCTTGTCAAAATGGGAGGGTACTCCCCCCATTAGTTTCCTGTATTGAGCTCGAGTGCAAACACCAGATGCGTTAGTATTGGGTATACTAGAAGGCCTATCCGCAGCAGATGATAACAGGTGAGAGATGTGCGTTCTTACTGGGAGAGAATGAATCAGCCTCACCTACCTGTCCTCCGACCACGAGGCAGCATCCTTTGGAGAATCTAGGGAAACATCAAATCCCAAGGCAGGCATAGAACTATCGAAGGAAAAACCAAAAGGAACCATTTCCAGAGAACGGCCAGCCCGTCCAAAGGTACACCAAGATGGAAGGGGATCCAAATGGAAGAGGGGAAGAGGAGAAGACAATACTGAGGAAAGAGTAAAGGAGGATAAAAAGGTACTAACCGGTTGATCTATACCTCTCAGAACAAAAGGCACCAAGGATATGCAAGGTCCACTGACTGATTTCAGCTTATCCTCCCAATTGCCCCCGAAATCCGCTACCTCCTGAAGACACTCCAATCCGACCTCCGGAGCTGATGCCACATCCACTGAACCACTAGGAAGGTACAAGGAGGGAGTAGAAGTCCCCGCACCTGAGGGTCTGTGCGGGGCGCTACGACCACCCTTCCGAAGACGACGACATACATGCAAGGAATGACCCTGTAGGATGTAGTGGGAGTAGAAACTCAGGAAAGCAGGATAAGAGAGGACTTGAGACCAACTGGGCGAGCCCGCCACCCGAAGATCAAGATTCTCTGGAATAGGGAGAGAGAGATCCAGTTCAACACAGATACGGGCCACAACCACCTCTGTGCAGCATCTGGTACAAAGATCGGAGCACAGAAAGCCGCCGAGCGAATCTCTAATGGCTCTGAGAAGACCTTAGTTTTGGAAAGGCAACGGAATACCCGGAAGGCTATCCCACACCGCAGAAAGGGGAGATTCATGTCCCCGGTGAGCATCCAAAGACCATCTAGAAAGATTGATGCTCCAACGATCCCAAGAGAGAGGATCCATACACCACGCCTGAAGCAAGTCCTCATGCGAAGCAAGGACGATACAGAAGGAAAGGCGATGAAGCACAGAGACCTGAGCCAGAAGACGGAGGCCCTAGGTGATCACAAAGAGCTGAAACACCGCCAAAGAGGGCTTGGCTGTGCCAAACCGGGAAACCAGAGTAAACTGCAGGTGTTATGAGGCCTCAACAAACGCTGCAGCAGGAACATCAAGACCGTTCCGAGATCCAACTCGTGATGAGCTAGAAACGGCATAGGAGACAGTCGGGAAGCCGGGTAGGTTACCAGAAGAGTCGCAGAGAGCATCCCAGAAATAGGGCCGGGCACCGAGAGCACCAGGAAGCAACGCCGCCCCCAATCCAGAGGACGAGGAAGAGGGGCCACATGCGGATCCAGGGAGAAGAGGGGCCGACGCCAGAATTTGGGCCACCGGCTAGTCTGAAGCTGCCGTAACGATCGGGAGATTTGAAAAAATAGGAGGCGCGTGCGGCGCGTTCTCCATTCTTCTCAAGATTACAATAACCAAAAATCATATTTTCTATTACAATACTTAATAATAATCTAAATAAATCATATGATTGTAAAAATAATTCTTATCATGTCCTCAGTAATGACACATTATTTCAACCCATAACACTTTAAATTCACGTGAAATAATTATATATTATCATAGGTTATCATAGATTTCATCATCACATTATTTATAATGGTTTCTAAGGAGAATTTGAATTAAATAAATCATATCTCTATAGATTTTCAAACTTGTTATGTAGTTAGGCCTCTTTTCTGTGCACCTGGTGAAGACTGAGTTAACACCCAACCAAATTTTTCAAGGTTATTTATCCTAGGAGAATCAATGTTTTATCATGCATCCATTGATTTTTATATAGAAAGGGATGCCATTTCAAAAAAATAAAAAAAATCCTCACCATACCGAAACATTAATTTATTGTCAAATACATAGATATTTCCCTAGGGTTTTCCTGAAAAATATTTATTTCTAATCTCTAAAAATAAGTAAACCCTTCTATAATACCAACCTAGGTCACCCAATCAATACATCCATAAATATTACATCGTTATAGATGAATATTCAATACATCTCATAATAATACACCCATCATAATAATAAAAGTTTTGTGTATTTAGAAAAAATATATATAATCAACATATATATGAAAAACGCTTATGTCACCCCTAATCAAATTCATATTTTTACACTTTTAGGCTTATAATACATTCAAATTTCACTAATAACAAGGGTAAAGAAAAACATAGGAAAGTGTTATATAATATTCTATGTAATTGTAAACCTGGGATACATCAATAAAAAGTAATATAAAGATGATGAAAATGGTATGATAACATAATAAAGTGTGAAAATCCCCTAGATTTTAAAAAAGGAACATCATGATCATTAAAATATGTGACACATAACACAATGATTAGAATAGATTGTAACACTGAGAGACATTACAATATATTTCATTTTAAATAAATTCAGTGTCATTAATAGCTTGGGGAACATGTAAACCAAATAAAAATGAACCATAAAAATGTAGAAGTTAAATTAGAAGTTATAAATATAAATAAATAAATTAAGAAAATTATATGGTCAACAAATTAATAAATTAAATTCAATGATTATCAATTTATTGGAAATAAAATAATATAATCTAAAAGAAATGTAAATGTTTTCTGAAACACTTTATTCGTTTAAAACATTGTTTAGTGAAGCATTCCACAGATAAATAAAAAATATTTTCACCAATTTTATAAAATGTATTTCAAAAAATTAATTTAGTTTTGGAAACCAGAATATAAAAATCATCTGACGAGAATTTTGTGGGTTTTTTCTAAAAAGTCTCATATTTCAATAAATAATGAATAATACTACTTTTCATTAAAACCCGCCTTCCCATTCAAATAAATTAGAAGAATTTTTTTTATAATGTGGTATTAAAAAATATTAGTTAAATTATATATTTGTTAATCAAAATTAGGTCATTGTAATCAATTTCATATTTTATTTTGATATAAAATATTTCTAGAGTTTTGATTGCTTTTCTTTTCGAGAACTGGTTTTTTTTTCAAGATGATTTTGTGTTTAATTTTATAAATTATTCCCATTAGATGAGTTGAATTTAGAAAAAAATTATTCCATATTTATAATAATAATAATATATATTATGTCACAAACCGAATATGGTCGCCATCAAAACCAGCACCAATCCGATCACACGATAAGGCCCGAAGGGTGTTCCCAATCCCAACGGGCTGGCACAAGTGCCCAGGTATCATAAAATGAAAATTGGGAAAGATTTACCTGAATTTATAAACCTACAACAATAAAAAATCCAATAAAACAAATATGGATTTTTCAAACCAAACAATATTTTACAAAATTTCAGAATTGAGTTACACAATTTAAAACAATGTTCAAAGTCCATTACAAAGGTACAAAACAAAATATGATATCTGAAGAACCTCCTCATGGAAAGAGGATCCTCCCTCAAGACACCTCCACAACACTTCATCATGAAGTACTGCTAAAACCACGAACCATTGGCACAAAAGTTGTACCTAAACCTGCGATAAAAAAATAACCAAGCCTACTTACACCCAAAGGTGTAAGTAGGGTGTGAGAAAAATCTCAGTAGGATAACACCACTAAGATATTCCATGTGATAAACGTTAAATGATGAAGATATTGTAAGTTTTAATAAACACGAGATGATATTAAGAATTTTATAAAGATAAAACTTTAAATAAAAACAGTTTTCAAGTGGTCTACATTAGAAAATCATCAATTTAAAAAGAGTGCCAAAGCTACTAAATTTTCGGGCCAAACATACCATATTACAAAAGTAAGAATAAATTATTTAATGAGTATAAGAAAATGGTAAATAACCCCTAAGAACTAGCTCGTTGTGGGTCCTAGGTACCTTGTATCTTGGGGAAGGTAACCAATCAAATATCTGTTCTCATGAACACGAGCCACTAGTAGGGATCATACCCATCACATAGTGGTCCCCCAATATTTTTATCATCATAATAGTTTAGTTAGTGTTTCATCGTCAAACTTGCTATGTGAAAATGAGGCCAAACTCCTTGGGATAACTATCATACTAGTACACATCCACCCACCTAGATACCTGGGTTTCCCACTTGTGCTCAAACAAATTCCACAAGATATGAAAAATAATTTTCACCTGGAAATACAAATTCCAAATCAAACATTCACAAAATAAAAAAAATATATATCACAAAAGTCACATAAATCTCATTTCACAAGAAAAATGCATTTTCACATCATACTCACACAAAAAAACCAATAAACATATTCCACACCTTTCTTCAAATTTGATAAAACGTATCAGCCACTTATAAAACATTTTAAAAAAGAATTGACATCTAAAATCACCACTTTACCTTTAAAAAACCCATATTAGGTTAATAAACTCACAAAAATACTACATGTACATATTTTTACTATTTTTTTTAACTCAACAGACCATTTAAAATTTTCATAAAAAAATCCCAAGGGGTATAACAAGGTTTTTCACACAAAACCCATTTAAAACCCCTATTTCCATGAAAAAATAATTCTAATACCAATCCAAAATATATTCTTCATCCATAAAAACAAATATTAAACTACACTCAAGTGTTATAAAATCACCTCAAACAATACCACAAAAGATACACATGAAAACACACATTTTCATAAAACACATTCAAGAATTATAACAAGGTTTTAAACATAAAACCCATTCAAAAACCCCCTTTTTAGGCCCACAAGACACTAAATCAATACCAAACCAAATTTTTCAGACCTTTTCAACAACAAATAAATCACTTCCATATTTTATAAAACTACCAAAAAAGATATCACATGAGTGAAAATTGAAATGAACAAAAATTCAATAAAAAATGTGACTTTAATACTAATTGCATTTCTAATGCTATAAAAATTGATTTTTTCACCACACACAGCATATTATCAACATGATAAATTAATAAATAAATAAAAATAACTCATCAATAATTGATACAGATTGAATCACCTACCGAAAGTGTATAAACCCTAAAATCTTGCTGTGAAACATCAACCTCACCACCACCACACCATAAGGGGGTTAAATCCAACCTAAAACACAAATATTTGACAAAAAAGACACCAAATCAAACCCTAGGTATGAACATAAATATTTGGAATTTTTAGAAAATTACGAATAAGGGAGGAAACCCTATGGATAAGAAAGGAAATGTAGAGGGAAACACTTTTTTAAAGAAAGCTTGAAACAATCGTCCCAAATCAACCAATAGTTAAATCATAAAGTAACCAAAAATGGTAGTGAACCCCAAAGAAGTCATTAAGGTTCATTTGGGGACTCAATTTGGGGAAAATGGGTGAGCATTGAATTAGTTATAGAGGAACATTATAGATCTTCATATCTGGGAGATTTGAGAATGATTAAGAAAGATCACCCTATTATGTGTGGGATATGAGATCCAAAGAGGTGGAGGAGAGAATTAGAGAATGCCTTGGAAATGTGGGCTTGGGTGAATGTTGGAATCACAAAAAACCCATCAAAATATAATGATATATTAAGGAATTAAAAAATATATTTGATGTAGGAAATTCGCTTTCGGGCCGACCCAACACATTAAGAAAA
Organism: Viscum album; assembly: GCA_963277665.1. Classification (NCBI taxonomy): domain Eukaryota; kingdom Viridiplantae; phylum Streptophyta; class Magnoliopsida; order Santalales; family Viscaceae; genus Viscum; species Viscum album. The sequence continues at coordinate 109,341,371 of OY728139.1, read as the reverse complement.
ACCCAAATCCATCATTATTATGGATTTATACGGGGTCCAAATTGATATGGTGGTTTTAATATACTAGTGGATTAAAAGTGGGATGTTTAGTGGGTTTAAAAGGATGAAAAATGAATGAGTTATAGAAAAAAAATATTTTTAAATCTGTAAATGGGCTCACGGTTTGGGAAAAACATTGAAAACCCACCATTTCCAACGAAATGAATGGGGAACCCCCAAAACAAAGAAATTATGGAAATTAAATGAAAAGTACATTTAAAAGATGTAATGGATGTGAGAATTCTCCCCACCATAAAATATTACACCCTCAAAAATCCACAATAAGGCCAATGACAAAAACAAATCCAATCAAAAGGCCAAAATGGTCTCCTTTACCATGTTTCCCATGCCCCCAAAAGGCCAAAACACCTCTAATTGATCAATCAAGGAAGGAATTCTCTCACTAAAAAAACATACACCAATTATTAAAATGATATAGTATATTCAAACTACATCCCAAAAAAACTTCTCAAACTCTATCTGAATAAGACTCATAAAGTTTACCCAAACGAACGACAACATCGAACAAGGTTACACTAAACATACTTTTACTAAACCATTGGGCACTCTCCAATCCTAATTATTACCCAAGGAAGATTTTGGTATATAGATATCTCCAAAACAAGACTACCTACCAACAATCCAAGACCATGGACAAATATGTGTTACTCATACAGGTAGACCCAAATAGGCTCCCACCATAAAAGACAACTTATGTTTTCCTAAGACGGAATCAGGACACTAATAGGGGAGGAAAAAATGTAATCCCCAAAATAAATGAAATAATATAATTATATTTTTCCAAAAAAACTTACATGAGAGGAATAGTGTCTCTTACCTCAATAAGAACAAACCATATAAACTGAATAGCGTGGTCTGATACGAAAAGACCCCAAAATTTAAAGAGTTGGCATGGTCACACGGTTAGTCCGCACGATTTGGGAAACTCTGCACTAACCATGTCAACAATTATGTCGAAATGGGAAACACCACATGGTTACATGGGCCAAGACTAACATACATGTTGATACCATGCAATAACAACATTCTCTTATCGCCTGGTTACCTAGGTTGGCACACAATTACTACTAATTGTGAGAAAATAGTTCACATTAATTATTCTAATAAAAATATCAAACTTTTCTCCGAAATCTTAAAGGAATACAGAGGGGGAAAGTATGAACTCAGGTTACAACATGGAAATGAGGTCCTCCCACCTCTACCGCCAAATGGGAACACCTGGAACAAGATGATGACACCATAGGTTTAAATTATTCACATCTTTCATACTGAGGATAGGAATTAAACCAATGGTTTTAATGAAATTGGGATTTCCCTGAATACATTCCAGCTTCACTCAGGGACCTATGGCTAGAGATCAAATTATCAAATCATCTTCGGCCTTGCAGTTAGGCTTTTGAAAACCCCGAATGGAATTTATTCTCCCCGTGCCACAAACAACTACACCAAGATCCTAGATGAGTTCAACGAGACATAACACACGATAACATCTCTTTATCATTTATCAACATTTCACAGAACCAAATGTTTTGAAGATTCACACACATCACACCTTGTTTTATCCGATGAAAAACAAAAAGAGGAAAGGATATATAGAAAAACCTTCCACTAAACAAAGGATTTTCAGATCTCCCACAAGGAGACATAATTCTGAAATATCCAAGACTCACAAAAGATGGTCAACCCACCATTATAGTTAAACAGGCACATGACATAACAAGCCATCACTGATCATGACCAATGTGGCTGATAAAATCAATACATGGAGAGGTATCTTATGCAATGTTCACTGACATCACACAATTCTAGAAAGTGGCCATAACAGCCTCTCATGATCAGATTTCCTAAGCTGGTGGTTTAATATGAATCCTTTCTTTGAAGAGACAACGAAAGTCCTAGAGGTAGTCTTAGACAATATCCACACTAAAAACCTCATACTAATTTCACCTTCAACAAATAAAGTAACTTATGAAACTAAGGTATCTTTCAAACTTCCACGAGCACTCTTCCACTACAAGAGGAACCAAAAAAACAAGAAAAGAAATTGTGTAGACTCAATCTCCAAATATTGACAAAAAGATTCCTTATATTGATCAACTGGAATATCTTCCAGCAACGAAACAATCTAGGATGCACTTCATTTATTCATTAACTCTTAATGGGGCATAACATATCCAACGAGAGAACCCAAGGACCCAACCAGAGATGGTCCATTGGTCAGAACAGAAAACTAACTAAAATTGAACTAATGGTGGGAACAACCTTAAAGGCATGCAAAACTTTTCTCAGAAGAGACCACTAACCATCCATTCTACCCAACGTACCAACCAAACACAAACCCAAAACATCATTCAAATAAGAGGGGTTCTTAGACTCAGAATATACCACAACAAAATTATTTCCAAAAACAAATAATACACACCATCCCAAACCAGTAATCTAGAGATCATGTTTCTCTTTAAAATCATCAATTTGAAAATAAACAGTTCAGTGGTTAGCGTATCCACCAATGGTACCCCATGGGTCTCGTGCATGCATGTTTCCATGACACACCAGGCACCCTCCTCATATCCATCCCAGCATTCATCCAGCCATGGCATTAACCATCCATCAACCCATATAACCTCATCCATGTAGTTCCTTATAGAAATACCAAAGGATAAAACAAAACTGGTTTCCACTTTTCAAAACCAAAATAGTCATCCAATACTTCTTTTTTTCAACACCATTAAACATGAAATCTAAATCCCAATCATTCAAATGAAAACTCACATTCAATTCGTGTGCATTAGTTTCAAAACATTTAATCCAATTTCAAAAAACATCTTATTTAATGACAAACTCTATCTCATAAATCACAATTAAATTGCGTACTCAACTCTTCTCATTTTAAAAAAAGATTCCAAAATTTCATAAAATATATCAAATGATATTTAGTTACCAGGTCAATAATTATCTTCAAATACCTCACATAACTTTCCAAAACACTTCATTCAACTCAAAACACATGTCAATAATTTAGTAAAGTCTATTTGGAATAGATTTTCAAAACCCATTAAAACATACTTCGTAGTTTTAAAAGATGTTTAAAAACACCATTTACCATTTCAAAATAGTTCTAAAAATATGGTTCCACCATTTCATATATCAAACAATTCCCTATTTATTATAAAATCATCTAAAAAAACCTTAAGCTTCTTAAAACCATGTCATTTTTTCTTTAAAACCAAAATTCCATGATTTAAAAAGTAAAGGTCACAAGACAATGAGAAAGGAAAGTAGTTTTGGTGGGTGACTTGGACATATGGTTGGCGGACATACACAAATCCCTTCACCACCATAGAGAGTGTACTAGAGAAATATCCCCATCTCCACATGGCTTTCGTGGTCCTCCGAGCTCACTAATACCATTATCATAACTCTTTTTTCCTTTCCACAAATTATAATCAAACGAAGAAAACCAAATGACTCAAATAAAAACCAACTTCCCCTAGTGACATGAATCCCTTCATGAGGTGTGATGGCCAGTCAGACTACCCATAACTGGAATGTCATGTCCTAAAAAGTTGAGCTCAAGAATATCCCGAATCTTCCCCAAATAACATGACCCAAAGAGGTAACCGTAACCTCCTCTGATACCATTTGGTCACAAACCGAATCTGGTCAACATCAAAACCTGCACTGAAACCCGGACTGAAACAAGGCCTGAAGGGTGTTCCCAATCTCTAGGGGCTTGAACAAGTTACTGGGTATCATAAAATGAAAGTTGGGAACTATTTAATGATGTTTATAAACAAAAAACAATAAATATATCAAATAAAACAAATATAGATATTTCAAACCAAGCCATATTTTAAAAAAAAATTCAGAATAGGGTTGCACAATTTAAAACAATGTTCAAAGACCATTACAAAGGTGAAAACCAAATTTTTCAGACCAATGACCTCCTCATGGAAAGAGGCACCACCCTCAAGCCACCTCCAAAAAAATTCATAGAGAAGGACCACTAAAAACCCGAACCATCGTCACAAAAGTTGTACCCAAACCCGCGAAAACAAAATAACCAAGTCTACTTACACCCAATGGTGTTAGTAGGGTGTGTTCAAAAGCCCAGTAGGATACCACCAATAAGATATTCCATGTGAGAAACATTCCAATACGAAAAGTCTTCAAGATTTCATAAACATGATATGCTATTAAAAATTTTAAATAGATGCAACATTAAATAAAAATAGTTTTCAGGTTGGATACCTTAAATAATCCACAAATTAAAAAGAGTGCCAAAGTAACTGAATTTACTAGATAAACATACCATATGCTGATGGTAAGAATAATGTATCTACAGAGCACAAGAAATGGAAAATGACCCCTATGTACTAGCTCGATGTGGGTCCCAGATACCTCGTATCTTAGTGAAAGTAACCCAATATATATCAATTCTTTTGCACAGGAACCACTAGTGTGGATCATAACCATAACCTAGTGGTCCCCCAACATCATTATAATCATCATAGATTATTTGTTATTGTCATAATGAAACATGATATGTGAAACTGAGGCAAAACCTCACGGGATCACTACAATACTAGTACATGTCCACCAACCTAGGTATCAGAGTATCCCTCTTGAGCTCAAACAAGTTCAACCAGACATAAAAAATAATATTCACATGAAAATACCATTTCCACATCACAAATTCACCAAATATCCCACATGCATATCAAACAAGTCAAATAGAACTCCTTTCTAAAAAAAATCAATTTTCACATCATACTCCCAGAAAACAACCCACAAACATGTTTCACACCTTTCATGCAATTTTATAAAACATATCAGGAACTTATAAAACATTATAAAAAATGTGTGACATCTTAAATCACCACTTTAATTTTCAAAAACACATCTTAGTTGAACACGGTCACCAAAAAAGTACTTGTACATTCTTTCCCCTCTTTGTTTAACTCAATGATTCATTGACAATTTTAATAAAAAAATACCCAGGGTTATAACCATGTTTTTCAGGGAAATCACATTTGAAAACCCTTTTTATAAGATAAAATCATTGCAACACCAATAAAAAATACAAAAATCATCCCTAAAAACATTTATTAAACCACTCTCAAGTGTTATAAAATCACCTCGAACTATACCACAAAAGATATAAAAAAACATACATTTTCATAAAACACTTTCAAGAAGTTTAAAGAGGTTTTACACGTAAAACCCACTTAAAACCCACCCTTTTATGATAATAATACACTAAACTAATACCAAAAAGGAATTGGAATCCCCTTTCAACAACTAATAAATCACTTCCATATTTTATATAACTACCACAGAAGACATCACATGAGTTATAATTAAAAAACACACAACTTCAAACTAAAATTTAACTTTAACACTAAATGCCTTCATAATGCTATATAAAACGTTTTTCACACCACAGACAACATATTATGAACATTCTAAATTAATAAATCAAGAAAACTAACTCATCAATAATTTATCACTCATGGAATCACCTACCAAAAGTGTCAAATCCCTTAAATCATGGTGTGAAACATCAACCGCACCACTGTCGCACCATAAATGAGTGAAATCCAACCTAAAACCCAAATATTTGACCAAAAATACCCCAAATAAATCCCAAGGTATGAACCCTAACTTATGGATATTTTATAACATTATGATAGAGGGAGGAAACCATAAGAAAAAGGAAAGAAATGAAGAGAGAAACACTTACTGAAAGAAATATGGAATAAATCGGCCCAAATCCCCCAATAGTTGAATCTTGAAGTAACCAAAACTGGTAGGGAGGCTCTAAGGAGTAATAATAGGTCATTTGGGGATTGAATTTGGTAAAAAGAGTGAAAATTTAAGGAGTTATGAAAGAAACATTTTACCTATATAAATCTCGGAGATTTGAGAATGATTAAGAAAGATCTCCCTATTTTGCATGGGGAGATGAGCTCCAAAGAGAGTGAGAAGAGCGTGGTAGTGCACCTTGGGTAGGTGGTCTTGTGTGAGAGTTGAAATCACTGAGAAAACATAAATATATAATGGTATATTACTGAATTAAAAAACAGTTTAATGCATGAAATGGGATTTCAAGATGGGCCAACACCTTAATAAAAACCCAAATCAATCATTATTATGGATTTTTATGGGGTAAAATTGATGTGGTGGTTTTACTATACCGGGAGACACCAATTGGGAAGTGAAATGGGTGTAAAACGATGAAAAAATTATTGAGTTATAAAAGAAGCAACATTTATTTTTAAATCTGGAAATGGGCTCATGGTTTGGCCCAAATTTTGAAAGCTGACCATTGCACCAAAATGAATGGGAAATCCCAAAAAAAAATCAAGAGTGTAATTTAAATGAAAATAACTTTAAAATATTTCATGTATGTGACATATTATCTTGTAATTTCAAATTATTTTTTTTCATAATGAATATTGAAAATGGTAAAAATTATTTATCAGAGTTAAGGAAAAAACCAGTTTATTGGGGGTGAACTGAAATGGGAAGGGATAAAATGATTCAAAAATATTCAATTTACTATTGTTGGTCATATATTGACCTAATCTATTATAATTTTATAAAATGGTATAAATGTAATATTTTTCATGGGGAAAATGTGGGAGTAATTATTTCTTTTTTAAAAAACCAAGTGTGTCTGCTCCCCCACATATAGAATAAAACCCCTCTCATATATATTCCACACATAAAAAATAATTTATTTTGGTAGAAACTACACAAATTACTTCTCTAATTCCCACAAATCATCTTATAATCATTTTTCAGTCAAAAATCCAACCTCGTAAGGCTTTTTATGAAACCAAAATGATGTTTTCCAAAGAATATGTAAAGTTATTAACAAAGAGTTTTTTTATTTCTTCCTCAACCTCATACAACAATTATTAAGCTATGAATAAATAATAACCTAATTATAGTCCATATAATTTGATTTTTTATATTAGGTAAATTACATAAAACTTTTTCCTCTTCACCCTAATGGGAAACTAAATTGCTGATCATGTGTACGATGGACTGCTACCTCGCATTCCATCATGTATTCTCACAGCTAGATATAATGATGTATATAATGTTTATATATGATATTTATGATATCATTATACTAATATAATTTTAATATCATATATACCTTCTTACTATTCATTTTAGAGAGAATACGATAATGTCACATGTGGGTACGATGAATTATCACCTCGTGAAGTAGTGTGATTTGTTTTTCACATATTATTTTAATAGAAGGAGAAAATAATTAATTGGATAATGATATATGATATTTTTGACATATTAATAATTTTTTAAAATAAATTTGACATATATTTTTTTACTATACTATCCATTGAATAAAAGATAATGTTGTTCATATGTACGGTGGACTACAACCTCATGAAGTGATGTGATTCATTTTACACTATTGATTGAAATTGAAGGTAATAAAGGATAAATAAATTAATATTTCTGATATATATGACATGATATTGACTATGTAAAAATAATATACTATCCACATCCTTATAATTTAACCCATTAAATAAATGACAACGTCCCTCATTCGTCTATACGACCCACCATCTCTACAAGGAGATTTAATTCATTATCCATATTCAAAATTTAATAATATTTTTAAATATGTATATGAAGTAAAAAAATTATATTTGTAAAATATATATCATTTTGGATATGATGTAACTACATCCTGTGTTCTGGATTTGGAACATTCATGATAAAGCATGCCAGAGAAATTAAAGAAATTAACACTTAAAAAAATATTGATAATGAAATGTTGTTAATGAAAAAGTGATAAGATGATATAAAAGGATAATATATTAAACAACCCATGATTTTATGGTATGTATATTTTTTGAAAAATAATCTCTTCGATAGCTTACGTTATAAAGTATATCAAGATTAAACAAATAATTAAATAATATTATTTCACTGCGATAGTCATCACCTAGCCATTAAAATGCCAGGAATGAATGAGATTATATAAATTATGAAAATATAGTTTTTGTATTTTTATAAAATTTATTTATTTGTTAAAAATTAATTTTAAATAAAAAGTAAAACCTATTGAACATAAAGGATGTGTTTTTATAAAAACCTATTTTTATTCGCACAATGGAATTTTATCTTAATAAATTAAATTAATCATTATTTATAAAATATATTAATTAAATTTATATGATATATAATCATTAAAGTGTTTTTAAATCCATTGAATAATTTTAATGGGCTTAAGATAATAATAAATCCAATTTTAAGCATAAAACCCAATATTTTTATAAAATAAAATTATCCTACATTTAAAGGGAACACAAATTTCAAAAATAAATTTTTTTCCACCTTTATGATAAATAATTTCATAATAAAATTAATTTTTTAAATTTGGAGATAAATTGTAGCTAAGGGATAATTTTTTATATTTTCTTGAGAAGTTTCATTTTTTAATGAATAATGAAAAATAATAAATTTTAATTGAAACTTACTTTTCTTCTAAATAATTTATCCGGTTGAAATATAATATAAATTGTTTTTAAAGACAAAATAGTTCAATTATAAATATATTAATACAATTTGGGTCATTTAAATCATTTTAATAACAAATTTTGATATGAAAACATTTCAACATTTTTAGCATTTTCTCTCTAAAAACCGGCATACTAGTTGCATCAACGCGATTAATTTTAAATCATATTTTTCCAATTAATTTAATTTAATTTTGTAAAATGGATTAAATATTTGTAATCATAACTTATAAATATTTTTTTAAAGTATTTTTATTTTTTATTCATAAAATTTTACCATGGTTAAAAAAGATTTGTTTTGCAGTATGTGTAAAATAATATAACGAGTTAAATTTAAAAGGGTAAAGGGTTAGAATAACTAAAAACTACAAAATTAAATGGTTTATTGAATTATTTTTTCTACACTAAACATCCTTTAGAAATTATTTATCAGAAAAATTTGTGTATATTAATTTCACTTCATTGTTTTTGGCTTTAAACATAAAATAATCATTATTTAATCACTTAAAACCTCCACTTCTCAAGTATAAATATCACCCCTCACCACCCCATTTATCATCAGAATCCTTGAATCTCCTAAAATATCTGAAAAAACCTATACTACCCATGATCCCCATGTCTATTTTATTTTGTTCTCCAAAAAACATAAAATCTAAGGTCATTACGGGATCCTTAGAGAAGGTGATATTCAACGGGTAATTTTCTCAAACCACCTCTTTTATTTTCTTTTCATATTCTAACTTCTACTCAAATAATTCATCCATAAAGTAATAATAATTATATAATAATAAATATACTATAATTTTATTCTTTTTAATTTAATATCTTATATCCATCACTTTTATTACCTCCTCTTTTTAATGAAATGAAACTATTATCCCAATTATGTCGGTCAATCACCTCCGTGATAATGATTTTTTTCATTTTTCAATTCAACCTTCATGGATGGAAATAAAACTATTATTAGGGGTAAATAATATTTTAATAATTATATTATAAATTATTTCATGTTTTGAAACTAATATATAAACATAATATTATATAAAAAACTAGTTGTGATGTTCATTAAAATTACTATAAATAAACTAAATGTTTGTAATTAACATTTTATCAAATGAATCATCCTTATATTTGAAATAAAAATTATAAATGGTATGATTTTAACATTAGGATTTTTATTAGTACTATTTTATTTATCTTATGATTTTTAATTTCAAATTTAAAAATAAACCCATAATTATACGCAAATGAACAGATCAAGAAACCATTAAAAATGCACCTGAAACAATGGAAATAATGAAATATTATGAATGAAGGGATGGTAATATGTTATAAAATGATCATATAAGGTATTATAATTATTAATATAGTTTCTTAATGAATTAATAAAATTCTTTAAAAAATAATATATGATTTTAAATAATTTTACATTAGAGGGAAGCATGAGGTAAGGGGTTTCTCGTATCAGTTTTACTTTTGTGGGATATATGCCTTAATCAACACTTATTTATTTTGTTTTCTTTATGTATAGTGAAATTTCATATATGGTATCATTAATATAATTATATTATTGTTATTAAGTGTTTCATTTGAAAAATATTACTTTGATGGGGCATATGATTCTTCATATTACAAGTGATAAGGGGTTTCTTAACTCAGTTTTCATTCATTGGGTTAAACCGATATTTTACTGATTATTTCATGTTATGTTTTTATTTTAAATGAATCAGGATAAACTTATATTTTATTATTTATATATGATACACTTAATATATTCATTTGGATAACGCTCACTTAAATGATATGGTCATTGTTTGGGATTCTGTCTTAGTTTTCATTCCATTGAGGCTTAATAGTTATTATGAGATAATTAACTTATATGTGATGTATATACTATAAATTTGTCATGCAATATAATTATTAAATCATTAATCATGGTATTTTATGTTTAATTTTGAATTATTTCGTCCATTTGGATTTTAATTGAAATTTACCAAGTGGTAAATGTTATTGTACAATATCAATTTTTTTCTGATAATTCACATTATCATGAAATAGTCCCTTTATTGTAATAATTTTTCATTGGGAATTAAATTTCTATTAAATAATCATATTTTTATAATATTGATATAATTATATCCGAAATAGTATTCCATTTTTTACATATGATGTTTATTGTGAAATTTTTTTGATTAATTTTTGAAATATTGATAAATCGGTATCTTTTATTCAATGGATCTATTTGATAGGGCACATTGTTTATTAATTGAATAAATTATTTGATATTTGAGGAATTATTAGGAATAGTAGAAAAATGTGGGGACATTTATAGATATCCCTTGGATTCATCGCTAGTCTAATGAGATAAATATATTGGCCAAATCAGATGGGTTTCTACACATAGACTTAAACTAGCAGGATGATTGATCTTGACAGTAACTATCCAAATGATATGTATTGATAGGATAGTCATAAAAAATTATTAATTTCATCATTATTGTTATTCCATGTGATTAATATATTAATTATAATATTAATGGTCATGTTCCACGTTCATGTGATTATTTATATGGTATTCGTTTATCATATTTTATACCTTCCATATTACGCTCATGTTATTGTTTAATGGAATATGTGAATAGTTCTTTATATTGAAAAGTTGATTTATCTTATTTTTTCATGATATATTCCATTGTATTTAACCCTTAGAATGAATTTTATCTCACCATTATTTTTTCCCTTTCCATGGGTTAAGAAGAATATAAATTTGAATTAGTTTTCAAGGATAAAGGTTACATTCTTTTGTAATGTTTTATGTTTAACTACCAATGTATTATGTGATCCACATATATAAATATTACCAAGAATGATAAAATATTTTCTCATTTCAAATGTGATTCCTTTTAATAAATCTAATGTAATTAATAGATGCACCAGATCGAGGCTTCTAGGGTTGGGGTCTTTATAGTTTGTATTATAGAATGTTTACTAAAAACCATGGGAACTATATTTATGAAAACATTAATTTGCGAATATTACCATATGACTAAATATATAGATAATTCTAAGCATATAATGAAATCCTATAAATTTTGATAATAATGATGGAAAACCAGGGTCAAACCTAAGGACTTTTATTTTGAGAAGAAGTTGTAATTATTTAGACATACTTGGAATAATATTTCATGATTATTTGATAGATCACTCTAAGTATTTTAGTTTTATTTCAACACATTAAATTTTTTTATTTGTCAATTAAAGATACTAGAAATAAATATTTCAAAACATAATGTGATAGAAAATTTATTGAATATGTTTTTCAACAATGGTATTGTGGTTAGAAGAATAATGAAATGTATAAGGAATTATGTTCATTTATATAAGAGTTATAGACACCATCATGGTTTTATTATTTTAATTTTGATCATAACTATAAATTATTAAACACCTTTTTTTGGTTTAAGTTATGTTTTTTAAGTTGATTATTGGGTTTTTGGAATATTGTTTTTATAAGGGTAATAGATTTAGGTATATATGATTTTAAGGATGGATTATTTTTAGGTTTATAAGGGTAATAAATCTTTTTCACTATAACATGTAATAATTAATTTCATATTTTAATGATGTCTATTTCTATAGATTAAAGATCATTCAACATGATAAAAGGGAAAGGATCTCATACAACCTTATTATCCTAACTAGATTATTTAATTATCACTGTCATAGAAATTTTTTTCTAAATAACTATGAATGGTTTTATGAACATCCAAATGACTTGAAAGAAACTATTTGATCTATCATATATATTTTAATTTATCCAAAACATCGTAGGATAATAGAGTATCTATTGTTTTATTTCCAAATATCAATAAATTATTCTTATTCGACAAGGGATATACCCCCAAGGACTTGACTATTGTTTTCTATAGATATCTACTTCGTGCTCCATGATAAAGAAGATATCAATATCGTAATGGAAGACATTATTATCTGGATTTAAAGTATAAATTATTTTATTGTAAGTATGAAACTTTTTGGGGTTGAAATAAAAGAATAATAACAATATATATAGGTATAAAACAACAAAGCATATTTAAATGTTTAAGTGTGATAACATTTAGAATTTATTTGATCTTTTATTTTAATGTAATTATGGGGTTTTATATTTTTTGGAATGTAAAATGAAATGTATGAGATAACCATTCAATTAAAACATTTCATTAATGTTAAATATTTTCTTATTATTTTTTTGGTATTTTTTAAGGATTTTAATAGTATAGTTTTAGAAAAATGATATCCTATAGGATGAGTAGAAACCCATCACATTTGGAAAGTCCATGTGACTAAAACCCACAACTGAAGGGTGACAAAGGTGCATCACACAGAACTAGCCTACACGATGTCATTATCATTATAACATAGTTTTCTTTATTTATGTTCTATGAAAAATAATGTATAAGTTCATTTTTATAACCTTATATTATTAAGATAAATATAATATATTGGAATTTCATTTGAGGAAAGATCATTGAATTTTATTTGGGAGAAAAATAAGATTTTAGGTGGAAATTTTTTAATGGATTGAACTCCATATGTTTAGTATATTCCATTGTGTTATTACATTACGAATTAAAAGGATTCCTATAAATTAGGAAAAGGATTTTGAAATAAAAACTTGTTTCATTAAATTTTCTTACATAGAAATAAATTCACTCTTTAACCCATCATAGATTTATGGTTTTTGATGGTAGACTTTCTAATGACCATGTACTCTATCACTCTCCTTCAGGAAATGATAATTATATTTCCCTTCCATGTACAAGTTTTTATTTCACACTAATTGTATACTATTGCAAATATTAATTTTGTGGTGATATTTACATTTCTATTTCCCTCTTTTTAAGGGGATGTTTTATTAACCTTATTTATGATTCGTGTTTCCTACAATGAACATTTCAGGTATGAACATTTTCCTTCCAAAGTGAAATCTAAAACTGTGAAGATTAAATTTAACTAAGTAGGGTATAATGTAACAACCCATGATTTTATGGCATGTATTTTTTTAAAAAAATTAATCTCTTTGATAGCCTAAATTACTAAGAACATCGAGCATAAATAAACAATTAAATATTATCAGTTATTTGTGATAGTTAGCACCTAGTCAATAGAATGGTGGGAATTAATGATATTAACTAAATTATGAAAATATATTTTCATATTGTTTATAAAATTAGTCATTGGTTACCAATTAATTATGAAATAAAGTAAAAAACAATTCAATATAATGGGTTTTTTATAAAAAAACTATTTTATGCCCATAATGAAATTTTATCTCAATAATTAAATTAATCATTATTTTTGAAAGGTAATAATGATATTTAAATAATATATATTCAATAATTGTTTTTCAAATAAATCCAATATGTTTTATAGAATTTGGATAATAATAAATCTAATTTTAAGCATAAAAAGATATATTTTTTAAAAGGAAAAATTTCTGACTTTTAATGGCCCAAATAATTTAAAAATAAAATTTGAAAGTTTAATAAAATTTGTTTTTCAAAATAAAAGTTTTTTTTAATTTGTATTATGAAACTTATCTTAGTGGAAATTGTCTGTATTTTTATGAGAAGTTTAATTTTTTGATGAATATTTATAAATAAAGTTTTTTAATAAAAACTTGACTTTTTCATTGGAAAAATTTATAACATTAAATTATATTATTAAATGGGTTAAAATTAAAAATATTCAATTATGAATATATTAATACAATTTTTTCATTTAAATTATTTTTTTTCTTAATTTTTATATAATAACATTTCAATCCTTCATACATTTTTTAATTAAAAAAATTGATTTCATGTTGCTACTGCATGGCTAATATTAAATTTTATTTTTCCATTTAGGTGAATTTTATTTTGTAAAATGGATTTTATATTTTCAATAAGAAGTTCCAAATTAGGTTTTATGTTAATTATTATATTTTATTGAAAAAAATATACCATGGTAAAAAAATATTTACCTCAGTATTGGTAAAATCATGCAACAGGTAAAAGTTAAAATGGTAAAGGTTTAAAATACGTAATAAATAAAACATTAAATATTTGTAAAAAGTTTTTATTGACCAAAAAAATCTTATAAAATATTTATTACCATCCAAATTTGTTGAAATTAATTCCCCATAAATGTTTCAGGCATTAAACAAAAAATAATCATTATTTAATCACTTAGAACCACCCCTCCTCATGTATAAATACCACCACATTTCTCCTCAAAATCCTTGAAGACCCTAGAATATATAAAAAAACAGTCTCCTTGACACTATACCTACATCTAACTTCTTCTAGTCTCATTAAAATTCCAATTCCAAGGTCTTTAAGGGATCCTTCAAGGAGGTGATTTTCAAGGAGTAATTTACTCAAATCACCTCTCTTATTTTATTTCTCTTCTTCGACCTTATCGTAACCTCCTTTATCCATAAATACATAATAATTAAATAATAATTTATATTCTAGAATTTTATTTTTATAATGGAATATATTATATAAATACCTTTTATTACCACATCTTATTCAATGAAATGAAACTATTATCAAAATTTGGCTGGTTAATCGCCTCCGTGAATAATGATTTTGTTTGTTTTATATCACCGCCTTCATGGATTGTAATAAAAATATTATTATAAATATCTAAGGAATTAATAATTATATTTAATATTTTTTATGTTATGGATAAAATATATAGATATAATATTAAATAATAATTATTTTGTGATGCTTGGAAGAATAACAAAATATAAACTAAACATTTATCATTATCATTTTATCAAATGAACCTTCCTCAAGTATAAATTAAAAAATACATATGGTTCCATTTAAAATTATTTAAGTGAAGGAATAACATGTCACTTTTCTTTTAAATTGTTATTTCAATTTTACATGAAAATCCATAATTATTTGTAAATGATCTGACCATGAAACCATGAAACGAACACACCCAGAATAATGAAAATAATGAAATATTATTAATGAACTGGTGATAATATGTTATACAAAGATCATATAAGGTATTATGAATATGAATATATATTTTTAATGAACTAATATCATTATTTAAACCATTATATGTGAGGGAAAAAATTCTACACTAATGGGAATCGTGAGGAAAGGGTTTTCTAATCGCACTTTTAATTCTTTGAGATATATGCCATAATAAACACTTATTTCTTGTGTCTGGTGTATTTATACATAATTTTAATATATCATATCATCAATATCATTATATTCAATTGATTTAATGTTTCATTTGATAATTATTACTTTTATGGGTATAAGATTCTACTGGTGACAATTGGTATGATATTTCTTAACTCAATTTTCATTCCTTGGGTTAAACTTCTATTTAAATGATTATTTATTACTAAGGTTTAACATTAATTGAATTTTTATTAATTTATGTTCTATTATTTACCTCTGATACACACAAACTATTCAGTTTATTATTTCTCACATCAATTATATGTCCTTTATAAGGGATTATGTCTCAATTTACATTCCATTGTGACTTTTTTGTAATTATGCACCAATCCATTTCTATGTTGTGTATATACTATAACATTGACATGTAATATCATGATTTTTTAATTTTTCATGGTAATTTTAGTTTAACATTATATTATTTCATCCAAGTGGATTTTAATAGAAATTTACAAAGTGATAAATGTTACTGTACAATATCACTTTATTTTGGAATTGTTAAATTTATCTTCAAAAAATCACTTTATTGTAATCATTTTTCATTAGAAATCAAATTTATCTCAAATATTAAAATTCTTGTAAGATTGATATAACTATATCATAAACAGTATTCCATTTTTATAGATTCTTTTTACTTTTTAATTTATTTTATTATTTTTGGGAATATTGATAAATCTGTATCTTTTATTCAATATGGATATTTGATAAGGACCATTGTTTATTAATTTAATAAATTATTAGATATATTAATAATTATTTTTAATGGTATATATGGTTGGGTATCTCTTATATATATCCCCTCAGTGCATCGGTACTCTCATGAGTTGAATTAGTTGGCCAAATTTGATAGGTTTCTACCCACAGACCTAAACAAGAAAGATGATTGATCTTGAATGTAACAATATAGAGGATATATCTTGGTTGTCCTGAAATTTGTCATTATGAATTACATAATTATTATTATTTCATGTGATTAATCAATTATTTAGAATATCCATGGTAATGTTATAATATCATGTGATTAGTTATATGTAATTATTTGATCATCTTTTATTATTGCCAAAGTACGCTCAAGTTATTGGTTAATGAAATTTTTATCAGTTATTTTCCTTTCCATGTTGATTATTATTAATTATTTATGACATATTCCACTATATTTAATCCTTACTACGAATTTGAGCTCACCCTTATTTTGTTTCCTTTCCCCAAATGATGAAGAATATAATTTTGAAATAGTTTTCAAGGATGCAGTTTACATTACATTGTTATGTGTTGTGTTTCATTACCAATGTAATAAGGGAACCATTTATGTGTCTATCATACCAAGACAACTAAAATATTTGGTAAATCAGGATGCCATTACTTATAGTCATTCCAATGTAATAAATTAATTCAGACACTCTGGGATTTTGGGTTTAGGGCCTTTACAATATATGATACTAAAAAATTAATACATTTCTATTATAATTTAATAGAATATTTAAAACCACTATACATGAGTTTAAAGAGATACCAACAAAAAAAATGTGTAAGGTAATGGTTTTTTTAACTCAATTTTTATTCATTGAGTTATACAACTACTTCATTGATTATATCATTCCAAAATTATGCATGAAAGTAATTTTGATTGATTTATTTTATATTTACTCTTGGATTTGTGTGAATATTCATTTTTTACACATAATCACAGCATTTATTAACTCTAACTTAGTTGATATTATCATTGTTAGGATTTCATCTCAAACTTCCATTTTTTAAACACATGTTCTTTTATGGACTAAATTTATTTTCAATGGTGCGTATACTACCCATTTATATATTATATTACGAATCCATCACACATAAGGATATTTTAATCTACCGTTAATCTAATTCATTTATGAGAAATTTATGATTAAAAAGATACAAAAACTATAAGTGTTTAAATTTGAATCTAATTTTAATCAGGATTTGTTTATTCTTTAATTTCCATTGAAGGAAATTATTTGATCATTGCCTACAAATTCCATTTTATTTTTCTTGTCCACTAGTTATACATAATTTTCTTATGTGATAGTATCATTTTCTCTCTCTTTGGTTCTTAAAATTATTGAGAAAATGTTTTTAATAAAATTTTATTTCATTTCTCTCTTTGGTCGAGAATTCTTTTTCATCCAGATCCATGTTTTTTTCAAAAAAATAAAAAAAGTTTTACTATGATTTTTTAATGTCATTTTACTTTTTATGAATACAATATGAAATTAATCCTTATTTATCCTTGTATTCGACATGAACATAGATCTTATGTAGACATGACCAATATATGTTTTAAATATGCCATTTTGTTTTTCAAAGGATATTCTCAAAAATTATTTCCTCTAACTTATGATGAATTTTTATAATTTAAATATTAATTTCCAAAATATAAAGGATGATTTTCTTAATAAATTTTCCAAGTTATCTTTCAATACAATTTTACATCTAAGAAAACATAATTGATCTTACCGAAAGGGAAATGTATTTTCCCATCAATAATTTTTTTAATCTTTTTAAATTGATTTTTAACAATGATAACATTATTTGATGTTATGGTTTTCTTCTAAATTATTCATATATTTCTCTCAAAAATATACATATTTTATTCTCCCTTACTTTGAATTTTTAATACATACCATATAATAATTTCTCAAATTCCTTCATTATGAAATTTATCTTGAATATGGTACAAAAGGGGATCTGAAAACCATTTTATTTCTATTTGTAT
Organism: Viscum album; assembly: GCA_963277665.1. NCBI lineage: Eukaryota > Viridiplantae > Streptophyta > Magnoliopsida > Santalales > Viscaceae > Viscum > Viscum album. Next base: position 109,322,748 of record OY728139.1, on the reverse strand, counting down.
GTTTTATTTTGTGCCTTTGTATTGATTTAAGGTTTTTTGAAATCATATATCATGAATATTATATGATGAGTGCACAAAGATATCCCACCAATTTATTGGGTAAAACTTTAGTCTCATGAGGTGTCATGTATGAGATAATGATGTAAAAAACATAAATTATGGGACTTTTTCCACCATGTGATGTTGTCTAGGAATATATCTTTAAATCATGTTTAGTTCATGTTTTATTTACTACCAAAATTTCTATTCCACCATTCTCTTATGATACAATGTTATTTCTGTTATTTTTTTAAGCGATTACTCATGATACTTCACTATAAGATATCATGATATAATTTTGACTCACATGTTATGTTTTCTTATCATGTTAATTCCATTATTAGGATTTTTATGTCAGCCCATTTTTCTATGTGTTCACTAGGTTATCCCATGCATTTTTGGAGCTCTAAAGAATTTAGGAGCTAGTTTTGGAGATTAAAATTCAAAGATTTATTTTTTGTCTCACATTGATGTATTATGAACCTTATATTCCAATGTCACTTGGACATTATGATCCTTGTGTTCTATTATGGGATATATATTTTTTGAAATGATTTATGTAAATATAATTCTTGGGTCATTACAATTGGTATGAGAGGAATTATTTAGTTAACCTTTGGAAACTACGAAGTGAAAAAAATATTTAGAACCCTAAAAATAATTATAAGGACAAGTCTAAGGATAATTATAAGTACATGTATATGTGTAGTAAAATATAAAGGAATTTTGGTGAAGTTTTGAGTGAGTGGTTTCTATAAAATTACATCCCTTCCTTGATACATCAAGTGAAAATTGTTCTGGGATAGATATACATAAGGGTAATAAGTCCAAAAAATTCATGTCGTGCTTAACTAAACCATTACCTCATACAAAAAAATGGGACTTACTACACACTAGGTTTGACACTCATAGGAGATATGCTTTTAAAATTCACAAACTCTTTATGAACCATCATGAAATATTTTGATAGATGAGAAAATAATGAACTAGGATATACCTATGGGGTCATATATTGAATAGAATGTGTAATAATATAGATTTATTATACATTATTTTTATTAACTATGTGGGTTTCAACTATGATTATTATTAATCAACCTATTCTTTGTAGTTTAAGTAAATGGAAAGAACCCGAAGGAACTAGTTTAACATTGAATTCAATACACAAATTTTTTTATGAGAAACCAAATAGGATGATGAATGGGGTAAAAGATATTGTAATTATTACTAATAATTTATCATGATAGATGATTAAAAATTACACCTTAACCAAATCTCAGACTCACTAAAGAAAAGAATTATAGATTTTCTTGAGATTTTGGGTGGTGGAAACCATGAAGGAATGGAGATTTAGTTTCACTTATGCCGAAAATGAGGGAATAATCACTAAAAGTAATATATCAAATGAATGAGAAGATGTTTTATGTGTTGGTATAAAGCAAACAAGGTAAATAATTTCCTAGAAAAATGAAATTATTAGTTAATTCAATGGATGATAATAATGGTTTCTATAAGGAATCATCAATGGTTGAATGTTTTTTATGTGGGAGGAATTTGAATTATCAATGCAAATTTCATAGGGGGAAAGCTCAAGAATATTATTACCATGGTTTTACAAGTAATTTTTTTATATTAATGATGAAGATACTATATATAAAATTTGAAATTACGGAGGTACTATGGAATAATTTGATGAAGCCTTGTCAATGGTTTAAGAATTAATTAGAATGATTGAAATATTTATTTTCTAGAATTCAATGTTTATTTTAATCATGAAATGTACATATATGAGTATTGTTAGGTTGAAGTATTATATTTTGTAATTTCAAGAATATTTTTTAATTATACTAATTACATTAAGGGGTTATTCAATGTTAATGTCATACTATATATGAAAAACACCTAATTGAGGAATATATAACCAGGGATATATACAAGATTTTGAGTTAATTAGTTTTTTATGTGGAAAATAATGAGATTTAAAATAACCTTAGTGGTTAAAAAGTAGTGTAAACGAATAATGTTATTTTTAGAGATTATCATCATATTATTGATAATGTTATAAGATCATGGATAATTATTAATAAGATCAACACATATGTCTCCCCATAGTTTTAGATAAATGACATCCCATAAGTTGGGTGATAACCCATAACATTTGTAAATATTGTGGGGCTTAAACCCACATTTGGAGGGAGATAAGGGTGAAGTGCCTACCAATGGCCTATTTAACGTACTATTTAGTGTAACATTTTTTAAAATTAAATGGTTTGAAGGGGAAATATTAGTTTTGATTTTGGGAATCATATTGTGCAATGCATTTATTTGATTTTGGGGTGACTAATGATATTTCAAGATATTTTAAAATTGGTTGAAGTATACATAGACATTCTCTTTGACTTAAAGTATTATTTGGGAAGTATTATATTATGTTTTTAATATGTATGTAGAAAGGTTTTGATATAAATTTTGAGATTAAAACATTCCTTCATTGTAACGCCCCGAACCTAGTTACCCAAAGTCAGAGCATTATTACATAACATTGCTATGATCAGAAAAGATCATGTATCGAAAGACCGATTAGTTTAGTAGCCTTGAAAAAACTAGATAGATTAATAAATGTTACATTACATCATAAAGTACAAAAAACTACAAAAACATATTATCTTAATATCCCCTTATACTATCCCTGCAGGTCATTCATAAAATACTTCTTCACATCCTGGGAAAAATAAAATATTGAAAGGGGTGTGCTCAGATGCTCAGTAAGGATAACAATATAGTGAAAACATTCCTAAATAAACATAAACCATTAAGGTAATGTATAACTAAAACAAATGCCTTTTAAACTTGAACTTCAGAATAATATGGAAATAATAAAATTAAATAATGTCATTTACTTATTCACATAGATATTCTACTAGTCGAATAATCACATGCAATATCAATAACCACTTTCATAATGATGGAATGTCTAATGCCAGACTATCATAACCACATAGCAAAGGCCTCATGCCAAGAATGCAAATAATATTTTCTCAAGGCCTCGTGCCAAGACAATAGTTTGTCTCATGAGACCTACCGATGCATCAAGGAGCTATAGAAGGCTCCACCCGTCACTTATTAGTCCAATGCATTGCTCATATGAATAGGTTTAAACATATCATAAACCATTACATAATCGTATCACATAAAATATGCATAAAGGAAAAATTACATTTCCACATTTCAATCACAAGATATCAATATAACACATTGAACTAATATAACCATTTTCAATACCAAAATAAAAGAAAAGTAAAACATGGTTTTTATTTTTCATTTAAAAACGTTATGGCTTATAGAGGAAGCCGAAACTCAAATAATGGTCACGGTGGCGGAGAAGTCATTGTCGCCGTATACGTAAGACAAAACATTCCTTTTGTCATTTAGTAAAAATTCTTCATATAAAAATATTCCTTTTGAATAAAAGTAAAAGTCAAAGGGGGATTATACACCGTATAAAGGAAATTTGTGTATAAAACAAAATATGCCTCAATGAAATGAGATTCAGACGAAGTCCCTAACCTCGTGTCTCACTTGACTCGATCGTTCTATAACCTTTTGAATAATAAACTAGAGTTAATTTATACTTTCTTAATAACCTTTTTAAAGTTCATTATTCCTTTTATATCACTTATTGCCATGTTATTAACATTATGTAATTATTTAAGTTAATAACGGTCATTTTGTTGATCTTTGGTACTTGAGTCAAAAATAAACTTCTTATAATTAAAAGTTGTTCATGTGGTAAAATTTCCATTATATCCATAATTATATTCATGATTTCTATATCATATATATCATATATATCCGGTATATACATTCATTTATTATATTACATAACATTTAGAGGTAAGAAATGAAATGCACCGTTCATGGAGACGGTAAGTCGTACATACGCATGAACGCTACTTTCATTTCTATTTCGTATTTAATGGAGTGAAATCATAATGATATAAAGGTATATTATAATTCTAGTATAACATCATATATAATATCATTTACTCCATCCTTATACATCCCATATATGGCATTAACGATTCAAATCACTTTGAGGGGGAGGTAGTCCGCACATCCTAAAATGAAATTATTGCGTTTAACCACAATGGAAGTCCTAACGGTATGCCATAAATGATAAATACCTAAGAATAAGTAAAACATAAACATAATATATATCATATATAAATATAGTGACTTCTGAATGGCCACCATGAGAGGTGTTAAAAGATGATTGAACAATCATCGTTTCGTGAGAAAATAATTCGCCACCCACATAAAAAATATGTTCTTTAACCATTAGACAAAAGTGTGTGTAAGTGTAAATCAAATAAATCTCATAAAAACATCCTAGTGTATTTAAGATACTTGTGTTTTCACCAAAAAAAGGAATAAAATAATGTTAAGGGGTTGGAGAAGCAAAATAAAACAAAATAACATAAGAGAAGACATTACCTTAAAATCGGGTAGCTCTTTTTGATTTGATATAAAGGCTTCCTTGGGAAGACTTCTGCCCAAATTGAGGTCTCTAAGAGTAATACAAGGATGTTGGGAGAGTATTTGGGCAGATATTAGCCGAGGAAAATTGCTTTGAAGGTGTTAATAAGGTGGTAGAGGTGGGGGCCTTTTATAAGAGGATAGGAGGGTCACTCTTGAAAAGTCATAAAATTTTACATTATTATGAAGTGCTTTTCGAATTTCAAAGGTCCCACAATTATATATTTCGAGGATAAGGTGATAAGGGTTCTAAATACACCCATACAATAGGTTTTAGATAAGTTTATGTCTTAGATTTTACATTATTTTTTCATTTTAATTAAATCATTAGTTAATGAGGTAATCGTTGCATCATCATGATGTCATAAAAAATTTAAATTATTTAATGTCTAATTTTTTTTAAAAAATATCATGCTGTAAGATATCTTTTTAGATTTCGAAGGACTATTTATAGTCAAACATATGACTTGAATAACCCCATGTAAAATTTTCTTTAGTAAAACAATACATGTTTGTGACACTTTTATTTTTACTTTGAATAAAAAGTTATTAATGTAAATTTCTAACCCAAGTGGCTCCATGGAGCCCCCAAGTTGACCCATGGATTTTATTGGTTGGCCATGACTCCTCCAATAATTTTATGATAAGTGTAATGGTAATTTCATATTATTATATCATTATATTTACCTTAAATTACACTAATTACCTTTAATCGCGACTAATAAAACTTAAAAGTTACTATTCACCAAAAATTATTTTAATCCCATTGAACCACATTTTACTTCCAAATGACAATGATGTATATCGGGTTTTTGAAATTCAAATCACAGAGGTGCTAAAATTTCATTTAGACGAAAAATCGGTTTTCAACTACTACTTAGTGGTTTCACTATTCATCAAAAATCGAAGTTTTTCAGAAAAATACCTAAAATTCACCCTAATCTATAAATGATATTCTAAATTCAAAAGTGATTTCTATTTTTAAAAATTCCAAACATATAAGTTGCATTAATTAATTTTATAATTAACTCCCGTTGTCAAAACAAATAGCGTGTTTTTAAGAAACAATATCAATCAAAAGATTGACAATTGTTTATGTCCAATTTCAAAGTGAAATTAATTATAATGACCACCATTGGGTAAATTGGAAAAATTGTATTCTAATTATAATTTAAAACCACTCAATATTATAATTTACCACTATAAATTATTTTCAAAAAAAATGTTGTTTTTAATTATTTTTCACTATTCTTTGAAAATTGGATGTTCTCAGAAAAATACAAAAAATTCCACATAGGATAATTTCGATATTCTGAATCCAAAAATGAAGTCCATTTTGAAATATGAAATTTTTACAATTTCAAAAAGTGGTATTACTATTCATAATGGCTGCTTTGATTGGTCACAGTGTGTTAGAATCTCGAACTTGCGTACAATGCAAGCTATTGTATTATTGAAAGAGAAGTGTATCGTCATAGCTTGGGGTGTTACATTTTACCCCTTCAATAAATTGTGTCCTCGCAATTTGAAATTTTTTTCGAAAATAAAAGGTTGAATGTTGAAAATACCTTTTTGGAAAACCCACATCAGAGATAAGGTTAATAAAATTTAGCCTTAATAAGAGGGAAAGGGAAATAAAAATGGCACCAGCAAAATATGATCTCGAATTGGAAAAATTTGGTGGAAATTAGAGACATATAATTTGAGGGAAAATGTAAATATTCATAGGGAGTGATTGAGGTCATCAATCAAAAACAAGTGTAAAATTGAGGGCCTAAAATTCTTTAATCTATGGAGATTAAAAATATCATCAGTTCAACAAAACATAAGGTATTAGGATAACACTGTTTTTTTTAATATCCCATTCCAAAAGTTTAAGAATTAATTTATTAATAGAATAAGAGAGTGTTATATATATATATATACTTGACAAGTAGAGTTTCAACCTTCAACTAATTTCTACCATAAACACATCTTTCCCTCAAAAAGATAATAGAACTCAAAAATATTATATTTATCCTAATCGTACAAGGTTGAAAATATTAGAACATACCATTTAGATTAGGAAAAATATTTTGTAATAACCAGGAACTTCACGTAGGCTAGTGGTAGGTAATAAAGGCATGTCACACTATGGTTGTGGGTTCGATTCTAGCAGCTTTGTCTGACGCAATGGGTTATCCCCCAACCTGGAGGTTGTCCTTTTCCTAAAACTGTAGTATTATAATATTCCAAAAATAATCTTCAGAATTTTTTTAACCTTAAACAATACTATCTAAAGTTCAACTAAATCAATTTCAACCTTTATATTTATCCAAACTACCTCTATCCAGATATTCTCTAAAAGGCCTCAAAACTCCAAATCATTTGTAACATTAGATTCCCCAAAAAAAGTAACGTTTCTCTTATTGTCACAAACTAAAAATATTATTACCTTCATCATATTAAAACATTAATTAAAACAACACGTACTACATTACAATCCATTTATATATCAAATTGTTCTTATAACCATAATATAGTTCATGAGTCCAAAAACAGCAATACATTAATTATTCCCCTTCGACTATAGTAACAGCAAAAGATAGTCCTTGATCCCTTGGCCTTTTCTGAAGAATGTTTCCCTAACTCTTAGGACATTCATTTTCATAATTCCCCATTTCCCTACAATTTTAGCATTCAACATTGATAACATCTTTCTTTCCCTTGCAATCACAAGCATGGTGACCATTTTCTCCACATTTATAACAAACTCCCATTCCTTTTAGGCAATTTCCAAGGTGTTTCTTCCCACAGTTATCACATATTGTAAAATTCCTCTTTTCCCTCTTCCCTTTATCCATCTTTATCTCTTCCATCCTTTTCTTCTCTTTCTTCCCTTCAAAGCCATAGGACTCAGATAATTCTTTACTTATCTTATTGACACATGATACTATTTCTTCATATCTTGATAATACATGGGAGACTATTTCCCTTATAAATGTTGGCTTAATACCATGAATGATATGATACTCTTACTCTTTGGATCATACATATTGTTGGAGTTCACATTCCTTCTACTGGGCGCCATTTCTATACAATGGCATAAACTAGGTTAGTTTATGAATTGTAATGAATAATTCAAAACTTGTAAAATACTTAACATAAATTGAACAGTTTATGGATATAATCCAAAATCATAAAGATGTTTTCTTTGAGGAAGTATATACTTATAAACCATTAATAATTGTTTGTAAGGAAAATGAGGATTATCCTAAGCATATCCCCTTGGAGTGTCGTAACCAAGAGTGCAGTAAGGCCCATTTTCATGCACTAGTTCCTGTTCAAGTCTAGATCAAATAAATGTTTTCAGGTTTTACCCCTAGGTACATCTAGGCCAGAGCCGCCTCTACCTGATCATATCCAGACATGGATGTATTGCTCTAAAAACTCACAAAATCTCAATAATACCAAAATTCTAGGAAGTTCTTCTATACTAATCGTCAAAGTCTATCTTAAGGCTATGTGCTCTAATCAGAGGTTTTCTAAATCTAGTTTCCAAGTTTAGTACTAAACTAACTCTGATACCAACTATAACGCCCTGACACCAGTTACCTAGAGTTAGTGCATTATTACATAACATTGGTATGATCGTAAAAGATCAAGTCTCGAAAGGCCGATTAGTTTAGTAGCCTTGGAAAAACTAGATACATTCATAAATGTTACATTACATCATAAAGTACAAAAAACTACAACAACATCTTGTCTTCATATCCCATCATATTATCCCTATAGGTCATTCATAAAATACTTCTTCACATCCTGGGAAAAATAAAATATTGAAAGGGGTGAGCTCAGATGTTCAATAAGGATAACAATATAGAGGAAACTTTCATAAATAAACATAAACATTTTAGGCAATGTATAACTAAAACAAAAGCATTTAAAACTTGAACTTCATCATAATATGGAAATAATAAAATGAAATAATTCCATTTACTTATTCACATGGATATTCTACTAGTCGAATAGTCACATGCAATATCAATAACCACTTTCATAATGATGGAATGCATAATGCCAGATTATTATAACCACGTAGCCAAGGCCTCGTGCCAAGACTACCAATAAGATTTTGTCAAAGCCTCATTCCAAGACACAAGTTTGTCTCATGAGTCCTAACGATGCATCGAGGAGCTATAGCGGGCTCCACCCGTCACTTATTATGTCCAATGCATTCCTCATATAAACAGGTTTAAACATATCAAAACCATTACATAATCGTATCACATAAAACATGCATAAAGGAAACATAACATTTCCACATTTCATTCATAAGATATCAATACAACACATTTATATAATAAAACCATTTTCAATACCAAAATAAAAGAAAAGTAAAACTTGGAATTTATTTTTCATTTAAAAAAAGTTATGGCTTGTAGAGGAAGCCAAAACTAAAATAATGGTCACGATGGCAGAGAACTCAATGTCACCGCATACGTAAGACAAAACATTCCTTTTGTCGTTTTGTAAAAACGCTTCGTATAAAAAGATTCATTTCCAATAAAAGTAAAAGTAAAAGGGTTTTATACACCTTATAAAGGAAAGTTGTGTATAAAACAAAATATGCCTCAATGAATGGAGATTGAGACGAAGTCCCTTACCTCGTGTCCGACTTGACTCGATCATTCTTTAACCTCCTGAATAATAAACTAGAGTTAATTTATACAATCTTAAGAACCTTTTTCAAGTTAATTATTCCTTTTATATCACTTATTTCCATGTTATGAACTATATGTAATTATTTAAGTTAACAAGGGTCGTTTTGTCGATCTTAGGTACTTTAGTCAAAAATAAACTTCTTATAATTACAAGTTGTTCATGTGGTAAAATATCCATTATATACAGAATTATATTCATCATTTAGATATCATATATATCATATATATCTAGTATATACATTCATTTATAATATTACATAACTTTTAGATGTAAGAAATGAAATGCACCGTTCATGGAGACGTTAAGCCGTATGTATGCATGAACGCTACTTTCATTTCTATTTCGTAATTAATGGAGTGAAATAATAATGATATAAAGTTATATCATAATTCTAGTATAATATAATATATAATATAACTTACTCCATCCTTTATATGTCCCACATATGGCATTAACGATTCAAATCACTTTGAGGGGGCGGTAGTCCGCACTTCCTAAAATGAAATTATCGCGTTTACCCATAATGGAAATCATAAAGGTATGCCATAAATGAAAAATACAGAATCGTATGTAAAAAATAAAGAAATATATATAATATATAAATACAGTGACATCTTAATAGCCACCATGAGAGGTGTTAAAAGAATATTGAACAATCATCATTTCGTGAGGCAGTAATTCACTTCCCACAGAAACAGTATGTTCTTTAACCATTAGACAAAGGTGTGTGTGAGTGTTAATAAAATAATTCTCATAACAACATCATAGTATATTTAATATAATGGTGTGGTTACAAAATAAAGGAATAAAAATAGTTTAAGGGTTTGGAGAAGCAAAATAAAACAAAAGAACATAAGAGAAGACATTATCTTAAAATCGGGTAGCTTATTTTGATTTGAGCCAAAGGCATCCTTGGGAAGACTTCTGCGCAAAGTGAGGATTCTAGGAGTAATATAGGGATGTTGGGAGAGTATTTGGGTAGAGGTTGGTCGAGCCAAATGGATTTAAAGGTGTGAATAAGGTGGTAGAGGTGAGGGCCTTCAATAAGAGGATAGGAGGGGCACTCTTGGAAAGTCATCAAATGTTACATTATTATGATGTGATTTTAGGACTTCAAAGGTACCACAATTATATATTTTTAGGATAAGGTGATAAGGATTCGAAATCCACCCATCCAATATGTTTTTCACAAGTGTATGTCTTAGATTTTACATTATCTTTTCATTTTATTTTAATCGTTAATTAATGAGGTAATCGCTGAATCATCATGGTGTCATACAAAATTTAAATTATTTAATGTCTAAAAATTATAAAAATAATATCATGATGTTGAAATTTTTTTAGATTTCCAATTAATATTTACAGGAAAATATATGACTTGTATAACCCCATGTAAAAATTATTTTAGTAAAACAATACATGTTTGTGAGACTTTTATTTGTACTTTAAATAAAAAGTTATTAATGTAATTTTCTTACCCAAGTGGCTCCATGGGGCCGCCAAGTTGTCCCATGGATTTTTTTGGTCGTAAATTACTAATAAAATAATTATAGGACAAGTGTAAATGTAATTTGATATTATTATATCATTATATTTACCTTAAATTGCACTAATTACCTTTAATCGCGACTAATAAAACATAAACGTTACTATTAACCAAAAATTATTTTAATCCCATTGAACCAAATTTTAATTCATTATAAAAATGATGTATGTTGAAATTTTTAAATTCAAATAACAGAGGTGGTAAAATTTTATTTAAACGAAAAGTCTTTTTTTAACTACCACTTAGTGGTTTCACTATTCATCAAAAATCGAAGTTTTTCCAAAAAATACCAAAAATTAACCCTAAGATATATTTGATATTCCGAATTCAAAAAAGATGTCTATTTTGAAAAATTGCAAACATATAAGTTTTATTAATTAATTTTAAAATTAACTCCCATTGTCAAAACAAATAGCGTGTTTTTCAGAAACAATATCAATCAAAAGATTGACAATTGTTTATGTCCAATTTCAAAGTGAAATTAATTCTAATGACCACCATTGGATAAAATAGTAAAATTATATTGTAATTATACTTTGAAACCACTCAATAGTATGATTTATCACTATATATTATTTTGAATAAAAATGTTGTTTTTAAGTATTTTTCACTATTCATCGAAAATTGGATGTTTTCAGAAAAATACCAAAAATTCAACATAGGTTAATTTTGATATTCTGAATCAAAAAATGAAGTCCATTTTGAAATATAAAATTTATATAATTTCAAAAGGTGGGTATTACTATTCATAAAGGCGACTTTTATTGGTCGTGGTGTGTTAGAATCTCGAACTTGCGTACAATGCAGGCTATTGCATTATTGAAAGAGAAAAGTACCATGGATGCTTGGGGTGGTACATTCATGTTGAGGTTATTGAGGTTATTTGGTATACATATTCATTTATTTAAAGAATGATCTATGTTAAACCTTTGGCTTCATTGCGGAATTTTTTTGATTAATAGATTCATCTTCATTTCTAGAAATTTATTGCTTTTTGGAAACCATTTTGGGTTTAATAATGATTTGAGTAATATATTGTTACACTCTAATTGATCTTATAATCCATTAAAAGTTATTTTTAGTGCCTCAAGTATAAAAGAACCAATTTTTTGTATATCATTCATTGGAATAAGAAATGAATTAAAAATTGATCGAAGCATAGCAAAAGAACGAAATTGTGATTATAAAATATAAATATATCAATTAAGTATATTTACTTATATTATTGGACAAAAATAGAGTTCATCAAATTTAAGAAAAAAATATTGAAAAAATATTTTTATTATATTACCTTCATATCTGATGTATTGAATGGACTTCTAAATCATCATATTTTTATGTTTTTGAGATCATGGTCTTTCCATTGAGCATTCACTTTCTTGTGATAAATGTTCTTTATAACTCACTATATGTATTTACACATTTCTTATATGTACATATATTCACTTTCCACCATTGTTATCTCATGTGGAAATCTAGTTATGTAATCAATTTCCTAATTCCCTTTCCCATTTTTAAGAAAATGTTTCATTAATACTTTTTATGATGTGAGTTGTAAATAACCCAACTCTAGTAACCTGGATCCGGAATCTAATTCATTACATTTTCATTAAATAAAAATAATCACATCATGAAGGATAGTATAATTTAGTACTCTTAGTAAACTAGATACATAAATGATTACAATATTACATTTGAATACAAAAATAAAATATAACATTTTACAATATCATTATTCCCTCTAGAATATCCTTTTATATTATTCACAGTACACATCCTATATTACCAGGAAAGGGAAAAATATAATTTGGAAATCATATGCTCAGTAATAGTTGTATAATGTGGAAGCTACCATGAATCCATAAGCATAATCAACATGGTAAGGTATATAACTGAACCCAGAAGACATTTAAATAATTTATATATCATGATTAGATAAGGCATAAATTCAATATGGAATGAAAAAAAACTAAACACACCTAATTTTTAAATATCTTGACTATCATGAATAGATAAGGAAGAATCAATTTACAATAAACATAACTAAAGACACATTCCATTCAATCCATAACATGACTATTATGGATAGATAAGGAATAATTACTATTGAAAGGTAAATAAATAAAAACACACTCCATTTAAATAACATGAATATCATGGATAGATAAGGAATAATAAACATGGAAAGGTAAATATCTGAACACACAAACCATTTAATTAATAACTCGATTATCATGATTAGATAAGACTTAATCTATATAGAAGTGTAAATAACTAAATATGCATACCACATAATCAATAAACTAAGAATGAAATTAATCCATAGATAATGTGATTACAAAAAATATCATGGATAATTATAAGTGAATTCTTGATTAATTAAATTATTATTTATTAGATTCCATGATACCGGAAATCATGATACCTCTACTATCAAGAACTTTTATAGGACATTTTAAAACTTACTGGTATATATACACCAAAAACCTATTTAACAAAGGCAATATACCTAATTTTTCTTATGAGACTGCCAATGCATTAAGGATATTTCTATAAAAAATCTCCACCCATATATATATACCCCAAGAATTCCTTATATATAAAATAATCATTATAAATCATGAATCAAATCGCATTATCATAAAATATATGTATTGAGTAAGGGATATATATTTATAGAATATTTAACCAGTCAATCAAAAAATGTTCAATGTAAACCACCATATTTATAAATTATTTATGTTTTATAAATAAGTATATCCATGATAAATAATAATAATATTTAGGGGTAATTTAATGACATTTTATCACAGGAAAGTGAATATTTGAAGAGAATTTTAATTACTACTAAAATGAAACGTGAATATGAATGTCAATACTTTCCTTTGAAAAAATGATCAAAAAATATCCATAAAAGAATATGTATGGTATACATATATCATATACCTAGTAGATAATATGTAAAATAAAGGGTTATTTCTAATGATGAATAGAAGTACCATAAAATATCTTCAAAATTTTTTTTGGAGAAAAACATCATTTTTATGATGAAAATGTTTTTAAAACTATATGTTAATAAAATATTTATAAATTAATTATATTTAAAAATAACATTTTAAACATATAATTTAATCTTTAAAACACTGATTTGTCTTGAAAAAAATAAATTATATATATGTATTACATGATAAAAAAATATTCCAATCACATTTTCTATAAAATACAAACGAGACTTGTTTGGAAAATGTTAAAAAGATTACTTTAGAAACATTTTGTAAAAAGTAAAACATAGATAAAAATTACTTTACTAAATTATTTGGAAAATTTTAAAAAAAAAATTAAAACATTTTTAGAAAACATTTTTGTGGAAGAAAAATGATTTTTAACCAAATAGATAAATGAAGTCAGTTTTTATTAAATACATTTTACCAATCATTTTGAGTACAAAATATTGGAAGAATGGTACAGTTACTTAAAAAATCCTAAATAACTAGAGTAAAATATAATTAATTTTTTTATTATCTAATGATGGAATAATTTACTACAATGGAAATTAAATAATAAACAATCTCGATTTGAATGATATTGTAAAATAAACACTACTACAAAAGACAATTTTAACAACACTAGAATCAACCTTTATCAGTGCTAGAAAATCATTGATGACCATAGCATGGTTAAAATTTCATGATTTTTATCATAGAAAATAAAAAATAGATAAATCATACTTTTGTGAATGCTTCTAAAAACACTGATAAAGTACCCCATTTATCAACGCTTTTATTTACCGCTGATAAATGGAACATTTATCAGCGCTTTAAAAATTACCAATAAGTGGTGTGTTTTATCTCCAGTTTTTTTTTTGAATTGATAAAGGTATGATTTGTCAGTGCTTATATTTGAACAGATAAATTTATGATTTCTCAGTTCTTTTTAATGCACTGATAATGATATACTTTATCAGTTCTTATATAAGCACTGATAAAGGAGTCTTTTATCAATGCTTCTAAAAGTGCTGATAATGTTTAGTTTTTTTTAGCGCATTTAGTAGAGCTAATAAAGGTGTAAACTACAGTGTGATCCTGCAGCACACTACATCACCATAAATAGGTGGAGTGTGCGGTAACAACACACTGCATCAATAGAAACAAAAAATTTCAAAATTAGATACAAATAATGAATTCAAATAAACCAAAATCTATAAAACAAATACAAAAAAAAAAATAAAACAATGTTATAAAGAATGTCAGTTGTTTTTTACTAAAATTAATGAAAATATTTAATACAAAGACACACTTGGAGTCATACTAGGAACCCTATGAGACGAATTGAGGTGTTATTGATTCCTACATTTTACAAATGACTTATGTATCATTTTCCTAAAGTACCAAAACAATCGGAATGCATTATCATGGTTTTGATTACGTCAGTTGATTTTTGTTTAAAATTAATGTCAATTTTGAATAAAAGGATGTACATGGATTCATACCGAACACATCATGCGTCAGATTGAAGTTTAGATAATACTTCACTTAGAGACAAATTGGTCGCAATGTGAATTGGATTGTGGAATGGATGAATGATAACCATCCCAAATAACTAATGGATATTTTTTCATAAAGTATGAAATCAATAAGAATGTGTTTCCTAAATTATGATAATTCCAAGTGTGTTTTTTACTAAAATGTTATTTTAAACTGGAAATATGCACTTTGATCCATATTATTGGAATCATGTGTGAGTATGACATGAGACTGATTCACACAAATCAAATATAAATTAAGAATATTTTTCCCAAATTATCAAGACTATCAGAGCACATTTTCAAATTTTCAGTGAGTGACACTTTTTGTATTAAAATGTCAATTCTAAACTGATAATAGAAAATTGGTGTCATACCGGTCACACCATGCATCAGATTGAGATATGGATGTTCCCTACATGTCCAAAATGACACGTGTATTATTTTCCTAAAGTATCAAAATAATTGGAATGTATTTCCTCAATTTTGAGTATGTCAGTTTTTTTTGATTAAAATTACTATCATTTTTTAATTACAAGACACACATGGAGCCATAGTAGTCACGCCATACATCAAATTAAGGTGTTTCAGATCCCTACACATGAAAAATTATGTATGTATCATTCTCTAAATTGACCAAAACAATCAAAATTATTTTTCTTAGTTTTGAGTATATCAGTTGTTTTTTACTAAATCAATGTAAATTTTGAATAAAAAAGACATACTTGGAGTCATACTCGTCACACCATGCATCAAATTGAAGTACAACTAAATTCCACATGTCTAAAATGAATCTCGTATCATTGTACTAATGTTTCAAAATAATTATAATTCTTTTTTTCAATTTTGAGTACACCATGCGTGTTTTTAACTAAACTATCTTTTTAAACTGGAAACACGTACATTGAGCCATATCGGTCACAACGTGCATCAGATTGAGGTACTACTAATCCCTAAAAATCAAAAATGATGTATGGGTTTTTTTGTAATTACACATAAATATTAATGTGTTTTTTCTATTTTTATTATACTACATTGGTATTTTAATACAATATCATTTTAAAATTGAATGATGCACAATTTCTATTTTATTTTGTGACAAGTGTTGTGTGCACTTTTAAAAAAAATTCTCAAAAAAATCATGGTATGATACTTATTCTACCTCATTTCCCAATTATATTATTGTTTTCAACCCAACACTACTTATCCTCCTATGACTTAATCTCCACCTCAGTCTTCACCTCTCTCTCCTTCTCTATGTTTTTCTTCGACTCTGACTCGACCTCTACCATCACCTCCACCTCTGCCTTTTCCTTCGATTATACCTCCACCACTACCCCCTCATTATACCAACAATTTTATTCTTTTCCGTTATATGATTCTAAAAAAATTAATTTCTTCAATTACTCTTATCCTTAGGAAAGAGATCAAAAAAATATAAGAATTTGGACATGAATATTTCCCACCCCAAATATATTTCTGAGGTCATAACACATACTATATCACAAAAGAATATTGTAATAACCTAAATTGGTTTCTAGCATATTATCTAACAAAATGTTCAATGCCCATTAATCTACAAACACGTCAATTTTCTTCTTTTTAGAAACTCTTTTTTCGGCAATCATGATTGTACTAAGAAAATATAAATAATAAAATTATTATGAAATATATTTAATGAAATTTTAATTACCATTGTAAATTACCTATTGGGGTATTCAATAATTTTCATGATTTAGGATTTCTATCATAAATTTGCATACATAATATCCATAATTGATTGCGTTATCGTTTTTCAGAAACTACAGAAACATTGACCCAATAGGTAATTTTTTTAAATGTTTGGTATTTAAATATTTCTATATATACCTTAATTTTTATCTATTTGTAGTAATCCGTAGGCTTTAGCATTTTAGAAAAATAATTTATTCCAAGATCTATCATGTATTTAGTGAGCTCCCTATCATAACATAATTCTCATTAAAACAAAAACTTACCATATAATTCTAATTTTATCCATAAAAGTTTGAATATAGTGAATTACATATTCACAATACACATCATGTGTGGTTGGTTATTCGGAAATCCAAGCATTAAATCCAATAAATAAATATTATGGGTGTCTATGTTAAATGTTATCAGCATCTAGTGATTCATAAAAAACAAAATACAATAATGTCATGAAAAAATTAAAAATATATTTTATGTGCTTAGATCATAGAGTTTTACCCTTGCAATGTATGAATCAAAAAATTATTTGGTTTGAGGCTTTTTTAAGTGATTTGATTAACTCTTCGTTTTTCTTATTAATTTATTCTTCATTCAAAGTAAATTATACCTTAGAAATGATATAGAGTTTAATGAATACTAGTTGTGATTTACAAAATCTTCCATTTATATATCTATAATATAAAATCATGTAAGAAAATATGAATAGAATTTAAATTTAATCAACATATTTATCTCACTATTTGGATAGATGTATTATTGAAATGCACCTTATGTATGTATTCACAACTGAGAATTCCATATATTCGTGCATAGGAAACTCATTTAGAGTCTCAAGACCAATTCCATATATCATGGAAGATACATATAGTTTTTATTCATAGTAAATGTAAGAAATATAATATTATTTAAATGTGGTCTCTTCATGAAGTTGTAATGTTAATAAATGTTTCTCTCGAACTGGTAATGATAATGTACTCATAGAATTTCATTTGGTTTTATTTGTAGATTCACTAGATTTTCTTGATTATACCTTTCATTTCTCCTCCTCTTTATCCATCTATAAAATCATACCTCAATTCAGACCTTTTATCACCAAATTTTAAATGTTTTTTATATGATAAAAAATTTGTTAAAGACACACCTCTTGTATCTTTATATGATTAGATAGACATTTCATGAAAGCTCCAATAGCAGCTTCAACCATTGTAATATTTGGACCATCAAGTGGATTAGGAAACTCAATAGTTTTTTTATAAGGTATCTCAATACCCACTATTATGTGATTTTTTGGGAGGGTTTGACTATGTATCGGGTCTCCTAAGATATTATAAAATGTACCCATTGCAGCACAGAAGTGCATGGGTGTTTATAGATAAAAAACATATACGATTGTACCTTATATAATATTTTTAATATAAATTTATCTAAAATTGTTTGATTCACATTTAGGAGAAATAGTAATGAAAAATTTAATTACCCTAGATATGGTTTGGATGAATAAATATCCTTAAAGCTAGATGGATCATTTTGTTCATGTGCAAAGCTTTACTCCATTTCATGTTCTCTTTGATCTTTTCTTATACATTGTTCTACCAACCCAGACCGCAAAATAATATCTTGAAATCAGTTTCTTTATATCTACATTTATCCCACTATATTATATGTATGTCCTTGTTGTTTTATCATATATAAATATGTTTTAGGAGAGAAGCTAACACCTAATCCTCTAACATGATGATATTGTTCAAGCTTCTTCAAATCTACTGAAAGTGGATTTGCTGTTGGTTCGACCATTTCCAATTCTTTTGTACAAACCACATAAGAAATATGAACATATTTATTTTTATGTAATATTGTTAAAATCAAATTAAATTTCTATTATTCCATACTTACACATGAACCCATACTGCTTTTTTTTATCATCTAATATATCATCCTTATTTACTCAAGCCTCATTCCATAGCACATGACATGGGATGGAAGTGGCTTTAAATTTTGATTCATAAATATTCATATAAACAAAGGAACATATGTTGTTTCATATCATATAACTAAAATATTAATATAGATTTAAAATACATACCAATTTTTTCTTTAAATAAGTGTACCCCATCCTTCATTTGTGATAGGGGTACATAGGTTTTGATGCATGTTCTTTAATTTCAACACCTTTTTTTGTTTCATAATTTAACAATTTTTATTCATGTTGGATAAAATAAATAATTTCAATCAACATATTATTGACTAAAATGCACCTGAAATGATATCTCTTTATAAAGATTTCAAAATTCAGTCCATGTTTCCTGTTTTATAATGTGTTCTTAACAAAGTGGTGGGTGGGGATTTATTTTCCCCTCAGTATCCCTAAGATGTAACTTCATCAGAAGAGTCTGAAAGCCTCTATGGGGATTTGTACAATAAATTATCACAAATTTCATAGGTAAATGTTCTCAAATAAATGAATCCTTTAGATAATAATGAAAACTAAATCAATGATTCATTATATAATTTTTCAGTAAAATAGAGAAATATATTTATAACATTATTTATACATCTTTCCAAAGGATTTCCTTCATTATAGGTTAGACATGGCTCCATGATTCCATATCAATTGTCACATTCATCCTCATTGTGACCCCAAGATAACTAATGAATGTTTAGTTTTTTGGGAAAATAAGTTGGCCATGTTAATTCCAACCAACCTCATATTTTTTACCCTGCCTTATTTCCTTGATAATTTTATTAATAAATGTGATGTTGTGTTGTGATTTATCTCATTTTTTTAATAAACAAGTTTTTAGATAGATATTAATTATATAGTCTCATCATCATTAGTATGTTCTTTCTCGGGATTGGAGACATTATCATGTTTAGAAGAAATTGATTTCATGAGTAGTTAAACATTTAATTTGTCTTCAATAAAAACAATGAAATACACTCCATGCATAAAATTCCACAACTACATTAATCTTTCATGAAAATTATTACTTTCTTGAAATGATATATAGTACTTCAATACTACAATACAACTAAACTTCACTACCGTTATTTTATCCGTACTCAAATTCTTGATTACCTTCCATATCATGGTAGTGGGAGGAAGGCTAGTTTTTAAGAGGGAGTCTAATCCATCATCTAGAGATGGAAGACAATAAAGAGTCTAAGGATTATATTGTCCATGGAACAAATACAAATGCAATCACTCAAAAAGTATCTTCAATTGAAGAGGAATTAAAATAACTCCACTCTAATGGTCTTGAAGAAATGATTCTCACCCCACCGACATTGGACATCAAATCTATCTACTAAAGTATTCCTCTCCTTCCAATTTTAGATTTTTTTTAATCTACTATAAGATCCCTCTAATAACATACATACCTTTAATGGGTGAATTTTACAACATATGATCATTAATAATCTAGAATTTTTTTACTCTTATAAATGAAATGAATATATTCAATGTAATCCTAAAATTTTTATTATGATATATTACTATAAAATCATAGATGAACCAATGATACATCCCGTCATTGACAATTATTTGACATATAATGAAGTATATATACAATTAAATCTAGGAATTTACTACATTATAATTGACAATTATATTATTGGTTGTAAAATAAAATTTCGGAGAGAGGTATCCCCACAACTCAATTATATTCTATGATGAAACTTTAGTCATATTCCATGACTGCTCTCACAAAATACGATATAAGATAACATATTTATTTTATCGTATTTAACAGTTAAGGTGATATTGTATTTGTCCTTCGATTTTATATTTTCACACAAACCATTGATAGAGTCATATTTTTCGATATCATAAATTATATGATAAAACATAGTTCAAAAACATATATTTTCTATATTTCATACCATATGATATATAATTGTCATATGTTATGGCTGGAAAAAGAAATAATTAATATCATAATATATAAAATTGACATATTAAAATATGACATTTATTTATTCGAAAAAATAATATATTAATATAGTGTGTCCTTATTAATCAAGCCTTTAGTAACACTTATGAGTTTTAGGGTATCATCCTATGATCATTATAAGGATAATGAAGTAAACAAGGGCCGATTTTTCTCAAGGATAAATGTCAGTGGAAACATAGAAAAAAACACCTATGGAATACTTGTAATATAGTATCTTTTGAATCATTACTTATCCTAAAATAGAATATGCAAGATTTATAACACTGAATCAACAAAACAAGTATTCTATTCTTTGTGAGGATCACACTAGCCTTTAATCAGTAAAAAATTCTTGATGACCCTCGATCACCAAAGGAGTGCTAGCGCCTTATCCTAGTGATAAACAGTGATCAAAGAAGAAGAGAGCATTGGCTATGGATTGAAACAAATCGTTAATTACAATAGGGGGATCATATATCATTTTTCATTATTTAGGATATGGATTAAAAATTACATGACATATAGGACAAATAGATCTAAACCATAAAAAGAATATTTTTAATCAATTTTTGTTCTCTATAATTATATTTATTGTGTTAGATTACATTTCAAATTAATTCTATCCTATAAATTAATTATCTCTCAATAATGATTTTTAAATCTATTAATAAATCACATATCATGTTTTTATTGATCATCTATCCAAACATGGATAACTCACTTAATTTTTGGAAATACACTCATTATATGTTTTTGTGTATTCCTAATTCCAATTACTCGATTATTTCTCATATCTATCCAATCAATGAAATTTATAAAAAAAATTGACCATAATTTTTTCACAAAATAAATTATGCATCACTCTTTGAAACCCATGGTTAATGTTTAATAATAATATTGAATTAATTAAAAAAACTCTCAAAGTATTCATCATTAAAATAATTTTTGGACAGTGACTAATTAATTCAATAGTTTTTTTATTCAATAAAACATTATTCATCAAATTCGTAAATCTAAATAACCCATTACTTGGTATATCAATTTACATGAATTACCAAAATCTAATAAACATTTTTTAAATATTTTTAAACTTACCTCGGTGCCTATATATTTACCACCCATAAGAGAGGGCCAAAACATGGTATCCCCTAATCCGTAAAACCCCTCATAATTAAGTATTTAGATTATGTAATCTACTATATAAGATGAACTAAATTTGAGAAACTATCATGATTTTGGAACCCTATATTATTCAATAGAAGAGAAAACCGAGGGGGATGATAGAAATACTTATTAATGTCGACATTAGAGTAACAAAATATATGTGTTTACTTATGAAAAAATGGGATGGAAACTCAAATACATAAAAAAGGATAAGACAAAATAGAACCAGACTTGTTGTATTCAGTAGCGATGAAAAGAGATGTAGGGTTCGTCATGTTTAAAAACAGTGCCAAAACACAAAACACAGAACCCAAAACATCAAACAACGATATGGGAAGATTATAAAAAAACATATTTTGAATTCTATCCTTGATTAATAATAGGGATCATAGATGAGTCATGCTATTAGCAATTGTATTCTATGAGTGCTTTAGAATCGCGAGTGATTGTGTCGTGGTCTGTTTTTAAATAGATCGGGGAAACTTTTGACAACTCTTTTAGAAAAGAGATGATAAAGATCCCTTCCAAAAGGGATAAATTTATAAGTGTTGATAAAATTAGTATTTCTCAATGTAAAAAAAGAATTGATAAAAGACATATTTTTCAGTGCTAGCATTTTAGCACTGATAAATATATCTTTCAACTATTCATTCTTAGCATTGATAAAGGGTGATCTTCAAAAGCACTAAAAAAGTTTTGATTAAAGTTTAATTTTTAGAATTATTTAAATAATTTTATAATAATATTATAATTATCGAAATAAATTTATTACAGTTTTATAATTTTTTTAATATATATATTCATTTATTTTTAATTATATAAATACTTATTTAAAAAGAAATAATTTTTTATTTTTAATAATTATGAATATAATAAATATAAATTTATAGATATATTTATTTATTAATTTCTATTTAAAAATTTATTTTTAACATTATTGATGGATATATTAAATACATGCAATTTAAAAATGATTGAACTTGAATAATTCAAAATGAATGCAAATTAAAACTATTGATAACTGATAATTTTTTTCACTAAATAGATTTTGTTAAAGAAAAGTATGTATATATATATATTGAAAACGATTAATACATATTGAAACTACCTAAACATAGTAAATAAATTTATAGAAATAAAAAATAGAAATTTAATAAATTCAAAAATTAAATTAAAAATTAAAAAAAGAAAACATGAAATTGTACTTTTGAAAAAAAAATATAATTGATTTATTAAAAACACAATATATATTAAATTCATAATGTTATAATGAAATTAGAAAATAAATAAAAAATTGAATAAATTATACCAATATTAGGTGTATGTGTTTCTATATATTACGTAAATATATTTGTTTGTGCATTTATATACAAATAAAATAACATATATATATATGTGTCTGTCTGTGTGTGTGAAATAAATGTGACACAAGATGTTTGATAAAGGTTAAATTGAAAAATCGGTCAACATTAAAAATGAATACAAATTTAATATGTTTTTAATTCACATTTTATATATATTATACTTATTCATTTTATATATCTATATTTAATATATTCAATTTATTAATAATTATAATATATAGTATGAATATTAAATTTATTCATTTTTATCAGTAATTATTTTATTATTAAAATGTTTCATATTTTTCTTTATTTACTCATTTTATTTTTATTTCATTAATTTTTCATTTTATTATGGACACATATTAGTGCTATAAAAGCACTGATAAAGAGAAACATTAATCAGTGCTAAAAATTCACTGATAAAGGGAACCTTTTATCAGTGTAAAATATAATGTGCTGATAATGGTTTCATTTATAAACACTAAAAAATAACTGATAAAGGATACCTTTTTTCAGTGCTAAAAACATGTTAGAATAAAGGTTTTTGTTTGGTGGAATTGGAGTTTGGTTTTTTTATTGAAAGTACTCATATGGATGATCAGGGAGTTAGGAAGGAATGGGATCTTATAGTTCAATCTCGCAACATTTTTAGAGGTGGAATCATTTGCAAGTGTTTTCCAAAATTTTGGGATCCATTGTTTGGAGGTTGTCTTGAATTGAAAAAGTGGTTTTTCTTGAAGGCCATATGAAAATATGGAAAAGTCATGAGTTTAGTGAAGTTGGGATTTAAGAATTGTGTTTCGCAAAGGATCAAAGAAATATTATGGTGTTCTATGCAGCATCGACGCCGAATTGGAGCATCATGAATGATGATGGGGATCTTCATGATTATGATAATTGGATCATCGTGACGCGTGATGGTTTTTGACAGAATGAACAGAGAATATGATAAGCATCACAGACCATGAATTTCATTATTGCATCACCAAGGGAGGATCTTCACAAATATGATTTTGAAATATCTAGAAAATACTTAAAGAGGTGGTGGAGATTCTTGAATGGTTGATCCCATAAATATGAAGCAACCCCCACTTTATTTGTAAATATTTTTTCCAGGGAAAATCTAGATTCGTTCTTATTTTATGAAGCTAATGGAGCCTTAAAAACTGACATTCCATATGAGCTTGAACATCATGAAAGATTTTTAATGTCTTTATTGATTCCATTTGCCTTTGAGAAAATGTTGATTCACAATGATTTAATTTACAACGTTGACTTTGTGAGATTCTTGGATGATTTTGTTCCACAAAAGAATTGATGCTTTGAAAAAGTAGTTTGTTCCATGAAGGAACGAGATCTTTACGAAGGTAGATTTGCGAAGGAGCTTCGCAAAATATAGTTTTTAACATCTGGATTTATGTAAAAAGATCTTTCAAAGAGCATAAACTCATGAATTCAATGCATAAAAAATCTCATTTTTGGATAGGGAAGATGACATTAATTCTAATCCATTTAATTGACCATGAAGTTGATAAACTGAGTTAATTCACACAAATTAGTGTATCTATGGGGAGTTGAGAAAATAGATATGAGGGACACAGTGTGTTATACCAAAATACATGTAAAGGTAGTATGCATAGAATAGAGTGATTGTGTGAAAAAAAAATTATTCCACATCTAGTGAAGATTATTTTATTTAGGTATGACTAAAAATCTATCAGTGTATTCTCCTTGGAATAGACCTTAGTAAAAAAACAAGTAAAAATTATTGGGTTGTATTACTGTGTTTGAATGTTTTAATTTCTATATATTACATTCATAAAGGTTTAACAGGTTGATTCCATTATGGGAACAAGATCCATTCTTTTAATATAAAAAATTTGATACACTGATTCACCCCTCCCTACTCAGTGAGTTCCGAGGTACTTCAAAGTGATTACAAATGGTACCCTTTATCTGTGATTTTTTATCACCGATAAAGGGATGCCTTTATTAGAACTTATTTTATCACTGATAAAGATCGACTTTATCGATGAATTTTTCTAGTGCTGATAAATGATAGCGACGTTAAATGTGTGTTTTTTAGTAGGGAAACCCATAAAAAGATCATAATTTCGATGTGAGAATTATACAATGAATAGATTTTTTTATCAAATTTATTTATAATAAATTTATAACCATTTAATATGTTTATAAATGTGTAAACCATATGCAAATAATAATTTATTTAGTACTATTCGTACCCTCTAACTTAATGACTATGTTATAATGATCACTTTTTTAAATAATAATATTTTATGAGTGTATTTTTTTGTTTAAACTCAAGGTTGCATGTATCTCAAGATATCAAACATATTTAATGTAATAAAATGAAAAATATAATAATGTCTTAGGGTGTTATATTCTCATCTAATATTGGTGTTGCATGTCATATACTCTATCAAACCTAGTTTTATTCTTTTAAAATCTCAAGGTGTTATATTATACTCCTTAAATAAATTTCATCCTTATAATTTAATCTTTATATATATATAATAAAGGGTTTGAAATTTGAAAATTCCTTTGTTGTAAACCCACATCATAAAAAGTGTCAAAAAAATATCCTCTTAATAACAGAGAATGGGATGTTTAATTGTCATCTGGAAAAACACATACAAGGTTTTTGAATATGAGAGCATTGGTTGAATGTGAAGATAAAGACATATAAGAAAAGCATACATAATTATACTAAATGAAATAGATCATTAATCATAATAAAGTGAATGATCAATAAAAATTTGAAGACCTAAAAACAATAAATCTTTTTTGTTTTAAAAGACCATCTGATTCATTGAATATGATGGTAATAAGATAATATTTATATTTTAATATTATATATGCTAATATTTATGAATTCCTTTACCCATTATATTATGAAAATAAATAAATATACATAATTTATATATTTCACTTTTATAAGAAAAATCTCATCATTTGGTGGTGATTCGATCAATTTCTATTTCATCTCTTAGTCTAAGAAATTAATATCCAAAAATTAATTTTTTACTCATGAAGCACTAAAATTAACATTTAACACATAATAAAATCCATAAAATTTGGATAATTTCTTCCATATTTCTCTAATTATTTTCCAAATAAGATATTGTTATAATATGTTATCCAATATAATACATTAATATCTCCCCTAGCCTATAAAAAAACTTGTTCAAAATTAATATTTATCCAAAAAATTATTTATGTAAAAGCAATAATATATTAACTATTCAATTACATAGTCTAGTGGTACGTGCAACCCCCTTATTACCCTTTTGTTGTGGGTTTAGGCCATGCAGCCTAGCCAGATGCGACAGATTATCACAGAGTAGGGTTTTATCCCATTTCTAAAACCATATTAATAAAACTCCTATAACATTCCCAATGTGTAATATCCCATAATTAACATAAAATAAAAGATAAGATGAACCATAAAAGTCACAAATACCTTTAAACTAATTCCTACAAAATGAAGAAAACTTTCAGAATTTCCTTTTTCACAAAAAAGAAATCTTAAACCAATGTGTTGTATTCCATAATTCTTTACCAAAATATCATTAATATTAGTATAATCACATCACATAAAACCTAAAATTTTTTGTTTAATACATTGAAATTATGATCAATTTAAAACTTATAAACCCATGATGTCATATGTATGTCTTAAGTGATATAAGAAATATATTATTTTAAAAGTTAACACAACCCTGATATGTTTCATTATTCTTCTAACCAAAATACCATTGGTAAAAATACATCCACAATATAATATTGGAATAAAAATAAATTAATAACTTAACCATTTTATTTTAATATAAGTTATTAAATGATCTAGTGTTTGACCATTAGAATATGGAATTGACATATATAATTCTCATGTTCCCCATAATTATGACAAGGAAATATAAATAGATCCTTGGTAAAAACTTTATTTCCGTTCATCATACTCTTCATTTTCCAATGAAAATTCCTTCCATTATGACCTTATTTTCCAAGAAAACATTTTTTTACTCTGTTGAGACAGATTTTAGGGTTTCTCTTTCCAAATTTTGACATATATTAATTCAATCTTTTGTTCCTCTATCGTCTCCACCACTCTAGTGCTTAGTAAACTCCATCCTCCTCTTCTTTGGTGAGCCTGAGAATTTTTAAGATACTGGCTATTAATCTTATTTTTGGATAACTACTTTTTCATAGTCATGATATATTTTACTTTAGTCATCATCCGATTTGGTTTCTCATAAACACCACATTGTACTTTATATTTGATGATAACCTGACTCTTTAAGGTTCTAACCTTTTTCAAAGTCAAATGATCACAGTGTCAGAAATAATAACTGTAGTAAGAAATCCATAAAATAATTTATAGAATATATAAATCATGACAGATTATTTTAAATCTAATAATCCTTAAATTAATCCTAAGTCATTACGTTCTTTGTATATCCAAAACATTCATAGTGGTTTGTAATGAAAATGTGAATTATGAAGATCATATCAACTAGAGATTAAAACTAGGTTGATAGAAAGGCTCATTTTACTGTGCTGAGTAATGATTGAGTCAATCCAAACATTAATTCAATAGATTTAATACCTTATGTACATATGTTTCTGAATTACTTCCATATTTAGTATCTAGATAGGGATGTATTTCTTGGAAAACCCCATAATATCTACCTTAAAATACATTATGATTTTTTTCTATATTTATTCTCAAAATCTATCATAGTTTTATGTTTCCTAATCTATTAGTTTCTTAAATATAGTTCCAATAGTTTCTAAGAAACTTCATATGTTTCCAATTGTAATGAACCCAAATCCAATATCCTGGAGTTATTTTCTACTTTATTACAATGACATAAAATAAATAGAATCACATCCCAATGTAACATATATTTTATTAGTGTTCGTAAACTTGATACATACATGATTAAAATGTAATATATGAATATAAAAATAGTAACACAACTTTTTGAGAACATCATTATTTTCTTTCGAATATTATTTCATATCATTCATAGTATACTTCCTCAATTCCTAGAAAAGTAAAAAAATAAGGGTGATCTCAGATTCTCAGTAATAGATATGTAAAGTGGAATACATCTTTAATAAATAATCATAATCAACATGTTAAGGTAAATAAATCAACACACATGACATTTAAATCATTTTAATGTCATGATTTGATAAGAAATAATCTATATGGAATGAAAAATAACATATCAAATATAACATTTAAATAACTTGTATATAATGAATATATGAGATATAATCAATATGGAAAGGTAAATAACTAAACACACATTATATATAATCAATAACCTGGCTATTATTGATAGATAAGGAATAATTAATATGAAATGGTAAAAAACTAACCACACAAGAAATTTAAATATCATGACTATCATGAATAGGTAATGAATAATCTATATGGAAATGTAAATACTTGAACACACATTCCATTTAATAAATAACATGTTTATCATAATGAGATAATCATTAATTAATATGAAAATTTAAATAACTAAATACACAATCCATTTTATCAATAAAATGAGAATTTAATGAACATAGTGATAATATCAATATGTAAATCTCATGAATAATAAAAACTGAATTATTAATAAAGGGAATGCTTAATTATTATACATAATTATATTATCCTTCATGATATAACTATTTTGAATACATTTCATAACACGTATTAAAACTAATGGCTAGATATATACCAAAAACCCATTTTATAAAGGCTAGCCAACAGATTTGTCTCATGAGACTACTGGTGCATCAATGGGCTATTTATAAATAGGGACCAACTGTATAATCATTTGAAAATCATTCCCCATATATCAAATAATCAATTATATTCATGAATGATAATACCTCATCATGAAATATATGTATTCAGTAATGGATATGGATTTGTCAATATTAACATAATATATAAAACAAATTTAAATGTAAAACACCATATGCAGAAATCATGTACTAATTATGTAATAACATTTTACATGATAAATAATATGATTATTTAGGTTAAATTTATTATCCAATGATCACATAAAAGTGAATATTTTTTTCTTCGGTTAATAACATCAAGAATATATCAAGAAAGTGAACATCAATAATTTTATTAGTCAAAATGATTATAAAAAATTCATAAAAGTATTAAGGATGGTGTCAATAAAACACATCCCCAGTGGATTATAATTAAAATAAAGGGTTATTATTGTTGATGAATATAAATAAAATAAAAATATTACTAAAACATTATGGGGGAAAATATCCTTAATATTTTGAAATTATTTTTAAAACGATAGATTTATAAAATATATTTTAAAAAATATATTTTAAAATAACCTTTTAATATTATAAAGTAATTCTAAAAAAAATGTTTTGTTACCATGGTGTGAAATTCCATACATTCTATACACATTAAAGCAATGATTTTTTCATACTTTCAGTAAAATCAAAATATGACTTGTTTGGAAAATGACATAAAGATTCCTTTGAATTTTTTTTTATAAAAATTCAAACATGGGTAAAAATTAATATATTAAAAAAAATTGATATTAAAGAAACATTTATAGAAAACCCTATTATGTAAGAAAGTGGATTTTTTACCGAAGAGAGAAATGAAGTACTATTTTATCCAAACAAACTATTCTCATTAATTTTAAGTTAAAATACTGGAGTAATTGTACTATTACATGAAAAATTCATGAATAAAATATTGATAATAAGATTAAATGGTCTCATTAACCCATTATCAAATAAATTTTTTTGGTAAAAAATACCTGAAGGTATCATTGAAGAATTTTTGAGGTGATTGTGTATGTTGAAAAAGTGGGCCTCCATGTTGTGTTTGTTGACAAAGAAGACCACGGAGTACAGTTTATTGACAATGGGGTTTTACATGGTGATTTTTCAGGTTCAGGAGATGAATTTGGATATCCATGTTTGATAGAAGACCTTGACAAAGAAATGGATGATATGGATGCAGTGAAAAAAAGAGTAGATACAAGTTGAACCCATTTTTTAGTGTTTGCCAAATTTTTGGGCCTGAAAATCGGAAAATGGAGAGATGCATTTTTGGAAAATGGAGGTGTGCGCAAAATATTATTAGTGTGTGAAAATGAATGTGGTGCGTGAAATAGTGACGGGATTTTTTTTATGCAAGAAGTGATTCAAGGTCAAGAAGCTTCCAAATTGTTAAAGGCATGAGGTGCGCACAAAATTAGAGTAGTGAGTGACGAAGAAATTTGAGTGTGAAATATTGGCATGGAGCACGAAATAGAGGAATGAAGTTTTTTTTCAAGAGGTATTCCGATAACAGAAGCTCTAAAATTGGAAATGTCATGAGGTGTGTGAAAAATTAGAGCATTGCACGAAATATGGTGTTGCATAGAAGATGTGTTTTTCATGCTCAAAGAAGATTACACATGGAAAGAGGGTTTTCGCGTAGGCGTCAATTTTGACTATAAATAAGAAGTGACCCCCCTCATTCAAAAAACTTCATGACATAGAGAGTATCTGAGTTCTAGCGTGTGAAATTGGAATACGCAAGGGAGTTTCATGCAAACATTGAGTTTGTGCTTAAAGACATGTGATTGCGTGTAATGAAAAGGTTGTGTATAAAAAGAAGGTTACTTGTAAAGCTCAAGATGCACATAAAAAGTTTTATGTGCATAAATAGAAAGTTTCACATAAAATATGGTCATTACACATAAAATAATTGGTTGCGTGTAATAGTGGTGCTACGCCAAACATGGATTTCACGCAAAAGTAGGGAATTACACGCAATGCCCAGTGGAGGCTGCATGTAAAAATCGGGGTTTCCTAGTACAGTCGGTGCAAGGAGTGAATCATCTATATATGAATGTTGGACATCTACAGAGGATCTATCAACAATAAAATATTTAGATTTCATAAGTGATAGTGAAAATACCTACGATTCTATAAACTATGAGTAGATCATCTTAAGATGCAGTGATCACACTTCAGTTGAGAGAGTAGTGAGATATCAAATAGTGAATGGTTGTAAACCATGAGGGACAGTGAACGTGCTTTGAAATTGTAAATAAGAGTGTGATTTTAGTGGATTTGGTACTTCAGCACATCATCAGTGTATTCTCCATGGACGTAGCCCAGTGAGGGTGAACCAAGTAAAAATAACTATGTTATGTGCATGATTTAATTTCAGTTTATACTTTTCTACAGGAAAGAGAGAGTATAGAGTTTTTCTTAACAACAAAACAGGATTAATAGGGGAATTTGTTTTAATCTATCATACCCTAATTCACCCCCCTCAGCGTATCTTACCTAGTAGACCTAACAATTGGTATCAGAGGGAAAGGTTGATATCAATGTTTCTCTCTCAAATGGAGGTCACCTAACAGTTGTTACAGTCTTATTGTAATCTCAAGCACTTAGTTATTCTCTTTTGAAATTCGTACAGTCTGTTTCTCAGCGTGCACTGCTACTATCATATCTTTAACGTAACGTATGCGGTCTATTTATACTCTAGGATACTCTACACATAAGGATCTTTACACATGCATGTACCTCATACTTGTCTATGGATTTTCCTACAGACAACATTAAATAATGTCAGAAACATTAATTTTTCTACATATGATAGTTAGAAATAAATTTTAATTATTAATATCAAAATAGTTATTTATGTCAATGGATGAGTCATATTTGGTGTGTCGGCTTCTGTTTGATAATATCGTTCTATCATCCTCGGTGTCTCATCTTCGGTTTGTCAACTTTGGTGTGTCGACTTTGGTCTATCATACTTCGGTCTGTCATACTTTGGTCTGCAAACTTCGTATTCGGTGTGTCATCTTTGGTTTTTCGACTACGGTGTGTCAACTTCGGTCTGTCATACATCTGTCTATCATACTTCGGTGTGTCATCTCCACTTTCAGTGTGCCATCTTTGGTTTTGGTGTGTCGACTTCGATTTTGGTGTGTCGTCTTTGGTTTCTGTGTGTCAACTTCAGTTTCGGTGTGTCGACTTTGGTGAGTTGAACATCGGTATGTCTTTCATATACCATTACAAGATGAATTTTTAATCAATGTATATGTAAAAACACACTTGTAAACATATTTATTAATGACTTAAAAAAATTTACTTATTAAATTATATGTTGATGTATGAAAAGATTGATTCACATATTGATATTAAAATTAACATGAAAGATATGAATCTGTGTATTGACATTATTTGTGATTATAAAAAAATACAATATCATGAAGGGTCGAACAATCTCCCCTGTTTTGATAATAAAGTAGTATGGCATATATGCATATATATAGAATAAAAATGGTTGAATATGCTTGTCCAATATAACTAAAGTTTGACTTTTCCAGATTTTATTTAAAACAAATATCCCCCTCACTAGATGGATTAAGGAGAGTATGTGCCACTCTTATTTTTTCATATGTCGTCCTTACTTTGTCATATGCAATCCTTACTTTCTCATATTCCATCCTTACATTCTCATATTCCATCCTAACTTTCTCTCCCTTTGGGGATAAACAAAAAGATAAAATCAGGAAGGATAAATAAGATAAAAGAAAAACACCACAAGAATTTTCCTTCAAAGTCATAAGAGTACAAGACAAAAAAAATATCTATCAAAAAGAAACAATCAATCACTATTGTTTTGGATGCAGTGGAGCTTTAAATTTATTTGAAGGATCCAATGGAGATGGACAAGGTTTGGTAGTGGCAAAGGATGGAGGTGATTGGATTACAACACCAGGCAGGGCAACACCGGTAGGAAAAGTAGCTGCCACGGTAGGCCGTCTCTCTGACAACACATGACATGGAGACTTCTCAGTAATGATCGGTCAAATCTGAGTAGGATCCTGAGAAAAAGTCATTGGAGGAGGATCCTGAGAGGTAGTACCAATTTAAGCATTTGAAGGAACCACAATAGCATAATCCTGAACATGCAGATAAGGTTTGAGCAGTTTGATGAAGTCATTAATGATTTCTCCTCCATATTGCATTGCCTTATCAAAGTCATCCTTATTCTTCATAAATTTACTCAGTAAAGGTGTGACCTCTTTAAATTGGAGAACCTTATTTTTGAATGCTTCTGTAACCAGAGGAATTCGAATATTTTTTTTCCATAAACATGAAACAGTTGATGAGGTCATACATAGTATATATCTTAGTGAAATAATTATCCAATTTTTCTTGAATCTCCTTGTAAGATGTAGAGGATTCATTTGTACACTTTCTCACCATATTGTGTACAAGATCGGTATTTCGATGTACTTTTCAAGAGTTTCTTTTTCTGAAACAATTAGTGGTTTTTGAATCTCTTCTCTCATCACAACCTTTGAGAGATTCCAAATCAGTAACATCACTTCTTCCACTCCTAGAACTAGATGGTCAAGTCAATATTTTTACAAGATATTCTTTCATATTTTTCAAATCTACACTGAGTAGATGAGTTACCAAGTTCCTAAGAACTTTCAAAACACTAATAAATGAGGTCATGAAGTCATAGGTTAAGTAATTCAGCTCATTTCTCATCGTTCTTACATCTTCTCTCAGCAAAGTGTTGTCTCTAATAATAGTTTCTGCTATAGTAATAAGATTCGGTTGAATCTCATGAATCACAATTCTTGCAATTTTTGATGAATTAGTATCTGAGATACTTATTGAGGTGGACGCTTCATTTATCAATCCCAATGAAGCTAGCATAGACTCACATATATCATTCTTAAACTTTTCCAAATCCCCCTTAGTGACATAGTCACGAGGAAATGACTGAGCAACTGGGTCTACTGTTGGAGATGCGACAGTTGGAACAGGTGTAGCAGGTTCTAGGTCAGCATCGAATTGGGGAACAAGGGGAGGAGGTACCATTTCCTCATCTGAGTCATATTCTAAAACAAAAATAATATATCCTATATTACTATTCCACTCTTTAGCATAGGTCCAATCTCTTTGATCAATGGTATCAATTCTTACCCATCTTCCCTGAGGCTCAAAAATAACATCAAAATAATCTATTTCATTATCCTGGTCTCTGGCCATAATACCTTGTCCGGGGATAAGAACCAACCGAACATCAGGTTCTGCCTGAGCTCCAGCTTCTTCAGCTTCACCAGGAACTTCCTCAATTTGAGTTAGTGGAACTACATCTTCTTCTTCCTGGACAGCAGTCATAATATCATTCAATTCCTGAATGATCTCTTGGTTTTCAACACTATTATGGAGTGATCTTTCCTCATGTCCAGCATCTCTATGATCATCCTCCTGTTGATCAGCAGACTCAATTCCATCACTAGCTCCATGAACATATTCCTCACAGGATCTGTCAACCACTTGTTGTTCCACTTTTAGAGAGTCACTCACATGATCAACACTTCCTCCATCATCACCAATGTCACCATCATCATCATCATCATTATCATCATCATCATCAGATTCCCCATCTGATTTTCTAACATAACCTTCAACTCCAGTAACTTCGGTTTCTTCATCTTCTTCATCACCTACAATAGTTTCTCTTAAGGTCAGTTCCATAGGTGGACTATCAGGTCCATAAGTCATATTCTTGGGACTTTTAGTGATATCAGGATCACTCCTATCATCAAAGGAGATACTTCTTCTCATAGAACATCAGCCTCAGCTTCCTCATCATAATATATAGGAACTTCTCCAGGATTGAGACCAGGATCAACTTAGTCCTTTGGTCTAGAAGGATGGTCAACCATATTTAATTCCTCATACATCCTTTCTTCATCTCCTACCCAACATCTCTTCCATGGGTTTAAGAAGATTTCCATCCTTTTATAAATGTCTTTTTAAAGAGAAATACCACTACAGGCAGTTTTCATTTCATCTCCATATTCTACACAGTTTAATTTCTTCAACATGGAAGAAATCATTACCGGATAGTATAAGTATGTTTCTTTCATAGATGGCTTAATGAAATCAGAAATATGTACCATAAAAGTTTTCAAAGATTCACCTTTATTCCATGATTCAAGAATAATATCAAGAAGACATCATGATATTTCACCACAGAGAAATCTCCTATCCTAGGGAAGATTTGATGTTGTATGAACATAAAAAGCAATCTCACTTCTCCTTAAAATTCCTTTTCAATAGTTATCTTGGATTCTTCATTACTAGTTACCTCCTCCAGATCATCATCATATGAAAATAAATTTTATGAAGGTGGAATATTACCAAGATAGTCAGCATAGATACCTTCCTGAGGTACCTATAATCATTCATCCCATTACTTCTAAGAGAAAACCACTTCTGTTCCCTTTTTTATAGACATCATTTTTGATTCCTTGGCTTCATCTAGTGTTATAATCAAATGCTGATAGAATTTGTGCACAAGCTGAGGATAATAGGGTCATTCATTTTTGTTAAACCAAGGAAGCCACCCTTGAGATTTTAGTACCTTTAAAAAAATTGATTTTCTTGACATGAGACACTCATCAGACACTTCCTTTTCAGCTGTAACTACTTGGATTTCTATGCTCGGTTTTCCGGTCCCACTGGACTCACCTTTCTGACATTTAGTAGGAATATATTTTCAAGGTTCTTGAATTGCGCGCTTAGTTATAGAGATAACAAAGATTCAGATTTTAACTTGTGTTGAGAGGTTGAGAGTCGAGAGAGATAGTGACTAAATGTAGGAGGCTTTACGACTATTGAGAAGGTGAAAGGTCGGGATGGTTTGGACTTAATATATCACTATGGGATTGTAAATCGGAAAACATAAAATTTAAATTTGGTAATTCGAATGAAATAAATTATCATAATTTCATGTAAAGTATATTGAATTTACAAAACATCCCTAAAATGTATTGGTGTCACAGAATCAGTTTCAAGAAGATCGGTTTCACATCAATCGATTTAAAAATAATCAGTTTCACAAAGATCGGTTTCACAAAAATCGGTTTCACAAAGATTGGTTTTACAAAAAATGGTTTTACAAAGATTGGTTTCACAAAAACTGGTTTCAAAAATATCAGTTTTACAAAAATTAGTTTTATAAAAATCGGTTTCACAAAAATTAGTTTCAAAAAAATCAGTTTTACAAAAATCAGTTTTACAAAAATCGGTTTTAAAAAAATCGGTTTTTCAAAAATTGGTTTCACAAAATTCAGTTTTACAAAAAACCGTTTCACAATAATCGGTTTAACAAAAATTAGTTAATGATTTATCATTCCTAGTTCATCTCTGATGTAATTACTTCTCTCCGAATTTAAGTTTTTAGTGAATATATCAGCAAGATGATGTTCAGTTCCAATAAACTCAAGAGTTATATCAAATTTTTGATAACGATATCTCAAAAAGTGATGTCATACATCAATATGCTTTGTTCTAGAATGAGATACTAGTTTTTTAGAAATTTTAACAGCACTTTTGTAATCACGGTTAATGGAGACATGTTTGAATTGATATCCATAGTCTAGTAAAGTGTGTTTCATCCACAAAATTTGTGCACAACAACTACAAGTAGAAATTTATTCTGCTTCGGTAGTAGAGAATCCAACAAAATTCTATTTTTAACTGCACCATGACACTAGAGATTTCCCTAACATGTGACATGTCCCAGAGGGTCTTTTTTATCTAGCTTACAACCAGCAAACTCAGCATATAAATAGCTTATTAAATCAAATGATTTTCCTCTTGGATAAAATAGTCTTAAGTTGGGAGTATATTTGAGATATTTGAAAATCATTTTAACAGCATTTAAATGAGATTATTTGAGATTACCTTGAAAGTGAGCACACATGAATACATTGAACATAATATCAGATCAGCTAGCACTAAGATAGAGTAGACTCCCTATCATGCCTCTATAGTTGGTTTGATCCACTGATTCTACAGCTTCATCAGCATCCAACTTACAAGGGGTACTCATAGGTCTTTCACTACCTTTACTACTATCCAACCCAAAAAGTTATAAATGGTCTATAGAATATATACTTTGATTTAAAATAATACCATTTTATTTTGAATAATTGGAAATCCAAGGTAAAATTTTTGTTCTTCCATTAAACTCATTTCAAATTCATTTTTCATTATTTTTCAAAAATCATTAAATAAAGAATTTTGAAGAGATCCAAAAATTATATCATATACATAAATTTTTACTATCAAAATATCTTTATAAATCTATTTAATAAACAAAGTAGGATCTTCTATTCCTTTCATAAAACCTTTTGAAATAAGAAATTATCTAAGTCTATCATACCAAGCTCTTAGATCTTTCTTTAAACCATATAAATCTTTAGAATTTTTAAAAACATAGTTTGAAAAATGGAGATTTTTAAATATTGGGGGTTTTTCAAAAAAAATACATCCTCAACTATATAACCATTTATAAAATCACTTTTTACCTTAATTTGATAATGTTTGAAATTTAGAGGAGCTACATAAGCAAGTAGTATCCTAATGGCATCTACCCTAGATACAGGTTCAAAGGTATCCTCATAGTCCATTCCTTCCACTTGACTACAAACTTGTGCAACTAACCTAAATTTGTCTCTAAATATATTACAAGACTCATCAACATTGTTTCAAAAGACCCATTTATTGCCTATTGTCAAAGTTTCCTTAGGTCTTTCAAATTGATCCCAGACATTGTTTCTTTCAAATTGATTTAATTATTTTTGCATAGCCATCAACAAAAATTCATCATTGATAGAATCATTAATATTTTTGGGTTCAATCTGTGAAAGAAAAGATTTATGTTCAACCTGGTTTCTAAGAGAAGATCTAATTTGTGTCTCTAGGTTTAAATAACCTACTACAACATCTAAAGGATGATTCTTGAGAGTTTGTATACCTCTAGACAGTGTTGACCTGGACTCCTCCCGATTGTCTATTTTTTTAGACTCAATAGGTGAAAATTATGGAAGATTCCCAGAATTGGTTACTTTTATAGGGTATTAACAATCATTATCATTAAGGTTTAGAATTGACATATCTTCCTCAAAATATTCAAGAGAGGTTTTGGGTTCATGTGGATAATTCTCATCAAATTTGACCATTACTGACTCTTCCACACATTTGGTTTTCTTAGTTAATACTCTATAGGCTTTACTCGAGATTGAGTAACTAGGAAAATTACATCATCACTTTTGTAAGAGAATTTGTCAAGATTGTCCTTAGTATTAAGGATAAAGACTTTACAACCAAAAACTATGAAGTAGTTCACCACACTCTTCCTATTGTTCTAAAGTTCATAAGGGTTATTCTAAAGAATGGGTCTAATCAAGAATTTATTAATGGTATAACATGCTGTATTTACAGCTTCAGCCCAAAAATAAATAGGTAAATTATATTCAATAAGAATAGTCCTAGCTATTTATTGAGGGGTCTTATTTCTTTATTCCATGACTCCATTTTTTTGAGGTGTTCTAGGAGCGGAGAAATTGTGACTATAACCATTGTGTGAGAAATAGGATTCAGACTCTTGATTTTAAAATTCATGGAAACGATCACTTCTTAAGGTCCTAATTCTAAGTCTACTAAGGTTTTCCACAGACGTGGAGTATTTTATAAAATAAAAACAAGACTCATTTTTGTGAGCTAGAATGTATACCCAAATGTACCTAAAAAATCATATAAAAGAACATAAAAACAGTGCTTCCCATTTAAACTTGAAACTCTTGATGGTCCAAAAAATCCATGTTAACCTACTCAAGCGGTTGAGAAGTAGAAACTTCTTTCTTTGGTTTGAATGAAACTTTGTGTTGCTTTCCCCTTTGACAGGGATTGCATACTCTGTTAAGTGGGAATTCTAGTTTAGGTAAGTATCTAACTAAACCTTTCCTAGTCAATTTCCTAAGAGAGTGCACATTGCAATGTCTTAGTCTTCTGTTCCACAACCATGATTCCTTATGAAAAGCATTTAAGAAAAAAACATTTTGCATAGATAAAGAATTTAAGTCAACAAAATACAAATTTTCATTTCTATGAGAAGTAAATATTATATAATTTTTGGAATTGAAAACATTACATGCATCATTTTCAAATTCTACATTGAAATCATCATCACCCAACTGAGAGATTCGAAGTAAATATTACTTTAATCCATCAAAAAAAGTACGTGGGAAATTAATATTGTATTAGGGTTACCGATCTGGCCTAAGACGATGATTTTTCCCTTTGCATTGTCACCAAAAGGTAGGTGACCACCATAAACCTTTATTAGGATTATGAATAATGAGTATTCTCTTATCATATGTCTTGAACATACACTATCCAAGTACTAAAACGTCTTACAAGAACTCTTTAGGCATCATCCCAGCAAAACAGATTAGACATGGGGTAACATTAGTACCCAGATTTTCTTAGGTCCTGAGAGGTTAGCAAGTAAAACTTTTGGAACCCATACTTTTCTCACATATTTCCTATAATAATCAGATATATATTGAGATGTAATCATTTATTTTGGTCCTTTAGAGATTTTTTTTTCAAGAAATGGTGTAGAGCTTGAACTAGAAGTGAATTGTCCTGATTTTTGAATAAATTTATTTTTAATTATCCTTCTCTATCTAGGCTGATATCCCAGAATAATTGTATATTTTGGGGCAATCCGTCTTCCTAGAAACTGAGTCAATGTATCTCTACCTGCAGTAAACTTTTCAAGGTCTCTTCTTAATTTCTCATTGGATAACTTATTTTCAGTGTTTTCCTTTAATAGTTGTAGAATTTTTCTTTTTCAATATCGAGACATAACATATAATTTGAATTTAAAGCATGATATCTCTTTAATGATTTATATTTGTCCATGAGCTCATTAACGGTATCATCAATCATTTCACAATATTAAAATAGTTCATCCTTATTCATATATTCATCATTATGTGTCTCACTCTTACTCCCAGAATAATAGGCATTATGTATAGGAGAGTTAAGTGTTACCTCAGATGTTTCTGTCATGAAACATAAGTTGGCATGATTGTTTTGTTCACTATCAGAAGATTCAGATCCACTAGAGCTATCTTCTGATGCACTCCAGATATCTTTTATAACCTTTTTATATTTGTTACCTTGTTTTCATATTTCTTCTTGAATTTCAGCTTGGGTTCGTCTTCCTTCACATGACCTTTCCATTTTTAGTCATAGCATATTATTTCAATTGAGTTGTCATTACATTTTCTTTCTTTCTTAAATTATCCTTTACTATAATACGTTCCCTTGTAGTTAGACTTCCTAATAAATTTCTTCTTTTGGTAAATATTTTTAAACCTTATAGAACAATGAGCCATCTTCTCATCACTGTCTGAATCTAGCTCTTCATTAGTGGAACTTTCATCAAGAACATGAGATTTTTCTTTGTTTCTTTTCATTGAGATAGTAGTCTTGAATGCTATTGATTTTTCCTTGGTTCCTCATTTACTTCTTGATTCACCTTTTGTTCTTCCTCATACATCATAAGCTTGCCTATTTGTTTATTGACTGGTATCTTGATTATGTCACAAGATTCTTAGATGGAAAGAGAAGTTCCCCTGTATCTGTCTGTTAGGCATCGAAGCAGTCTCAAAATATAGTTCTTGCTATCAAATAGTTTTCCAATTAGACTCATAGTGTTTACTATTTCATAGAACCTGAGATACAATTTAGAGATAGGTTTATCATGCATAATTTTAAAATTATCATATTTAAAAGTATATGTATTTAATATCATTTCCTTAACATTAGTTGATCCCTCATGGGAAACAGCTAAAGTATCCCAAATTTCATATGCAGTTTTACAAGAAGATATTATATTGAATTCATCATCACCTAGAGAACAGTTCAAGGCATTCATTTATTTATAGTTATTATAATATGTAGCTTTGGTCAACTGAAACCATTTGTCTCTAGCAGTATCAGGTAATTTATGTTGTTCTTCAATTCTGTCCCAAATTTCAGGTCGCGTACTCTCTAGATACAATTTCATTTTTAATTTCCACTAAGCATAGTTATTATCATTAATTCAAGGTGGCATGTTAGTAGCATCATCCTCAACTCTAGTTTCTATAGTTACTTAGAATTTAATGAACTGAAAATTTTGATATGATAGAAATTTTATGATCTTTAATATACAAGTAAAACCAGAGTTGAAAATAATCTGAAAAACATGAAAACAAATAAACCGTTGATACCAAATATTGGTCAGAGTGGATACTCAAGAGTGGGGTGAATTGAGTTCAAATTTAAAATTTCTGTTAAAAACATTATATTTAAGAAAACACCCAATTTTAAAAACATCCCAGTTAATTATGCCAGAAGAAATGTAAATGTTCAATTGGTCAACAAGTTTCTCAAAAGGTGATTAGTCCTTAGATAAATCAGTGCAGAACACTAATTAAACTTTTTAAATGATTTTAATGAATTAAAAAAATACACACACTAACCAAAACCAACTATCAAAGTGTTTGAAAAAATATTTTTCAGTTTTAGGAAATTTAAGTAGTGGATAAAACAAAACAGAGTAATTGAAGATTGGCATAACAATGTAAACAAGAGATTCAGACTCAAGAAGAGACTTAATCCTCTCCACTTGGTGATCACATGCCACCAAGATGTTTATATAAATAAAATTTTGATCCACACCCTGGATAGGGGTTTACAACAGCACACCAGGTTGTCTAGGTCCCAAATGACCTCTACCACATTAATTCGTGGGAAAAAAAAGAAATGAGTGATTAACTATAAGGATAGTTTTATATCCTCCAGTTATGCTCATGAGACAGGGTTTGTAATACAAATAAATATACACACTGTACAAATAGAAAGTATAATACACAATAGAGTTAAGGATGAGAATACAGTTAAGAACTCTATGTGTGTTGTGAAGTAATGCTCTACACTCAATGAATGTTAAGAAATTGGTATTTAAGTCTTCTTCAGAAAGATGTATTCAGAATAGTGTATCACAGTTTCTATAATCCAGCTTCACAGAATGAAAATTTTTAGCTCTTTAATGTATCGATGTATACTGAAGTCCCTCTTTGGAGAAGTTATCTTGTTACAGTCTTCTTTTAATCTCAAGCGCTTAGTTCTTCACTTTTATTATTCTCACAGTCTGTGTCTCGTCGTGTACTGCTACTATCATATCATTAACGTAAAATATAAGGTCCATTTATACTCCATGATCCACTACAGATAAGGATCTTCACACATGCATGTACCTCATAATTTTCTATGGATTGTCCTACCGACAACATTAAATAATTTCAGAAACATTAATTTTTCTATATATGACCGTTAGAAATAAATTTGAATTAAGAAAATGGAAACAATTATTTATATCAATCGGTGAGTCGTCTTCAGTGTGTCAGTTTTGGTTTGATAACATCATTCAATCATCTTCGGTGTGTCATACTTGGTTTGTCTACTTTGGTGTGTCGACATCGGTCTATAATATTTCGGTCTGTCATACTTCGACGTGTCAACTTGGGTTTCGGTGTGTCATCTTTGGTTTGTCGACTTTGGTGTGTTGACTTCGGTCTTTCATACTTCGTTCTGTCATACTTCGGTGTGTCAACATCATTTTCGATGTGTCATCTTTGGTATCGGTGTGTCGAATTTGGTTTTGGTGTGTCATCTTCGGTTTCGGTGTGGCGACATCGGTTTCGGTGTGTCGACTTCAGTGTGTCGAACTTCAGTCTGTCTTGCATATACCATTACAAGATGAATTGTTAATCAAAATATATGTAAAAATACACTTTTAAACATATTGATTCATGACTTAGAATCAATTGGCTTATTAAAGTATATATTGATGTATGAAAAAATTGATTCACATAGAGATATTAAAATTGGAATGAAAGATACAAATTTTTACATTGACATTATTTGTGATTATGATAAATAAAATATCATGAAGGTACCAACACAAACTTTCAAAAAAAATAATTTCGGAAAAGACCTACCCAAGTAACCTCTATAATGACATAAAATAATCATATAATATTTAGGTTTGTAAACATTACAGTATAGTAGTGATTTTGATGCAAACCAAAATAAGTTGTTTGATGCAGAGTCGACATCTTTAACTGAGAATTTTATTTTATTTCTACCTCCACCTCCTCCAAATATAACTAAACCATAATTATATAATAAAATAATTATATTAAATATAATTATATATTTTCTATTTTAATTTCATTAACTAAAATTATATCTTCACCACTCAAATGGGGAATGAAACCGTTTATCATGTGTGTGGCGTACTACCGCCTCGCGAACCGACGTAATTCATTTTCCATCACGACTTCTCATAGATGTATACAATGATGTATCTAATATATACATATAATATTTATTATATAATTTTACTTATGTAATTATAATATCACCCTTTTTATTTTTTATTCTGTATAGAATATGATAATCTCTCTAATGTGTATGACAAACTATCACGTCGTGAATCATTGTGATTCATTTTTCACTTACGCTTTACACAGATAGTAATAAAAATTAAATTGATATTTATATATGATATTAATGAAATATTTATAAATATGGAAAATAATTATATAATATAAAACCTTAAATTACCATACATTGAATAAATGATAACGTCGGTCATGTGTAAGAGGATAACCCCCTCGTGAAGCAATGTGATTCATTTTTCACTAACTCTTTACATGGAAAAGTAATAAAGGATAAATTTGATGCATATATGTGATATATATGATATGATATTTATTATTTAAAATTAATATAAAATCAACCTCCATACCCTTTCTGCCATTAGGGAAATGATAATGTCTCTCGTTCGTACGTACAACTTACCATTTTCACAATTTGATGTGATTCTTTCTCCACATTAGAAATTAAATAATGATTATAAATATTTATCTATTTAACAAAAACTATATTTATAAAATTAGTATTATTATTTAGATTGTGTAACTATACACTATTCTTGGGATCTAAAGCATCCACGATAAAACATTCCTAAGAAAACAAGGAAATGAAAAATCAAAACAATAGTGACCATGAAGTATTATTAACCAACAGGTAACAATATGTTTTGAAAGGATCATATATGTTGTTATAAATATTATAATCGTTATTTTATAATTAAAGAAAATTCATAAAACCACTCTATAAG
Source organism: Viscum album (assembly GCA_963277665.1). Lineage (NCBI taxonomy): Eukaryota > Viridiplantae > Streptophyta > Magnoliopsida > Santalales > Viscaceae > Viscum > Viscum album. Next base: position 109,278,083 of record OY728139.1, on the reverse strand, counting down.
AGTTTAAAGTGTGCCCACCTAAATCAAAATGTGAGGCAATGTGTTTCTTAACATAGATTCCATTCATTGGATTATACGACAACTTCAATGATTATATTTTCCCAAAATTTTGTGTGAAATATTTTTTTGATTAATTTATTTTATATTTTAAATTTAATTTATTTGGATTTAAATTTTTTTTATATAATCACTATATTTTTTAACTATCACATAAATTATAGGATCTCTGTATGGGTTTTGTCTCGAACATTCTTCTTTTAGACACATGTTTTTCTATGCACAAAAATTTATTTTGAATTGTGTCTGTACTTCCAATTTACATACTATATCATGAATAATTCAAACATAATGATATTTTAAGTCATAATTAATCACATTAATTCATGGGAAATTATTATTCCAAAGTTTCCAAATTGTTAAGGGTTTATATTTAAATCTCATTTTAATCGAGATTTCTTTTTCTTTATTTTCCATTAAATGAAATCATTTGAACATTGTATAATAAAACAATTTCATTTTTCTTTTACCCCAGTTATTAATTTTTTTTAATAGTACCATTTACTCTGTTTTTAACTAATATTTATTATAATTTTTTTAAATAAAATATTCCCTAATTTCTCTCATCGATCAAAAATTATTTTTCATAAAAATCCATGTTTCCTAAATAAATTAAAAAAAATTACATTAATTTTTTAAAATCATTTTTAACCGTATTTATATTTCTACTATGTTTTTTAAAAATGATCCTTCCCATTATTTTTGAATAATGTAATTTTTTACGTTTCTTACAAAAAATGTGAATGAAATCATATTTTTTAAAAGCGTTCGACATGAATGTAACGCTTCGGTTTTCACTACCACAGAATGTTTTAAAGCTTCATTTTTAGATTAAAAATATTATTCTCAAAAAAATTGTTAAAAGTTGAGAAATTTTTATTTTTTGAATAAGTGTTTTCAAATTGGGAAGGATATTTTACTTATGAAATGTTCAAGGAGGACTTTCAAATTCATTTTCCATCAAATGTGAAATCCTTGATGTTACGCAAATTAAAAATCTTATTTACACAAGAATGTTTTAAATATTTTTAAAAGTATTTTCGAAAATTAAAAAAACTGATGTTATAGATTTCTTCTAAATTATATATATATATATATCCCACATATATACCTAGTTTTTTATCACTACTGTTTATGGGGTAATACATACCTTATTATAATTTATCAAATTAATTCATTATGAAAATTCCTTGGAATATGGTATGAAGAATGATTATGGAACCCAATTTATTTCCATGGTAAATTATTAAATTATAACTTATGATTTATTTCCATTATGATTCACACACAGTTCATGAACATGTTATGATATATTTTCCCATATATTTCTCCAATGCATTTGGTAAAGCTATAGTCTAATGAGGCATAATTTATGGGATTTGGGAGTAAAAAAATACATTATATGAATTTTTCTTTCTTTTGATGTTGTCTAAGCAGTTATCCTCAAATCATGTTTATTTAATGTTTTGTGTTGATTCCAAATTTCATATTCAACCATGATCTTATAATACCATGTTATTTTTGTTATTATGTTATGTGATACTCATGAGACTTATCTTTATGATATCATGATATACTTATGAATTAAATGTTATGTTTCTTAATAATGTTTATTCCCTTAATAAAAATTTTAGATCACCCTTTTTTTCTAGGTATTAACTAGGATATCTCATGTATTTTATGAACTTGAAAGGATTTAGGAGTTAATTAAGTACAATAAAATAAAAAGGTCAATTTTTTTTTCTTAAAAATACACTAGGATGTTTTGATCCTTGTTTTGTATTAATGGATATTTCTATTTAGAGACCAGGAACAAATATGTGAAAAAGAATTTCATTATCATAAATTTTATCTTTTTGATATAAAAAACTCATACCTATAAAATTAACGATCATTAGAATTTTTTTTGAATATTCTAAATCATGATTAATAAGGGTTTTAAAAAATATATAATCATTCTTGAGTTGTAACATACAAAAGTGTCATCATAATCATAGGAAATCATAATCTTATGAACACATCTATTCAAAATCATTTCCAAACATAATGGTTTCAGTAGAGATAATAGTATCCATACTCACATATCAATATTTGAACATATATATTCAAGATAACACATATAAATAATATTGTGATCATATCAAGAAACAAACATACTCATGAATTTAGATTTGAACATATATAGTCGTAATATTATCTATTATTATCATCTTTATCATATTAGATATAAATTACACATTATCTAATGAATTTGAGGGATATGTAATTCTTGTCCATCCCATCTCATAATGAAAACCATACATAAGTATCCATAATATTATAAAAAACATTCATAAACTAATTATAACATAACATATGGAAAATAAATGGGTTATATGAAAATTTCATCATAACATAATTCACTCAAGGGAAATAGATAGGATTCATATATTTATCCTTAAAAATCATAAGATGTCTTCTAGAAAAATAATGAAAATTTTATTATAAAATTATATTCCTGATAAAGAAAAATAATTCTTATAGGAAACATATATAGATGAAAATTAACTTTAAATGAATATTTGAATATACAATTGAAAATAGAGGAAAATATCATTTTACATCATTATCTTTAAAAAACTATAATATTAATAAATATTAATAAATTTATTTTATATGAAAAATTTCAAGGAAAAATATAATGGAAGCTTTAATATAAATTATTTTCACAATGAAGGGAAAAATTATTCATTTTTTAAAAATTCAAAAAAATATTTTTTTAACACTTCTTGTATACATTCATAAATTTACTTTTCAAAATTTATTATAAAAACTTATTCTTGAAACCATTAAAACGAATTTCAAAAATGGTTGAATATGAAAATAAATTGTAAATGGATAATATAAAATTAAACCCTTTTAAATAATTGAAAGAACACATACATGGGGGATAATTATTCTAGACCCAAAAATAATAAATAATGATGACCTTTGTTAAAAAAACATTCTCAACCATTTTAAGTACCAGAGAGAGGAAAATGTAAGGAAAAAATAAAATATTAGAAATAACTAGGGGATAAGAAAATATCTGGTTTCTAAATGATAACTATCATATAATTTCCCTCAATGAAAATTCAATATAAACAACACCAAAAAGAAATGAGATTGTTACAGAAACCCTTACCACAAGTCTCATCTTTCATCATACATGTTCAAACAAACTATATAATAAATATAAATATATTATATGATTATTAAATGACCATATTCATAGTTAAATTATAATATATCATTCTTTAATAAATTTTAATTATCCTTTTTTGAACAATTCTAAATTAAAATGGACATTTAGGTGAAAAATGCTCTGTTTTCCATGCATTTTCAGTTCAATGGTTCAATTATGTGCACATTTTTAATATTTTCCTAGACTAAAAAATAATAAAAATATCATAAATATCAAATTTTTCCATATATACACTTTTATAACCATTCATATAAAGTGGTGATGAAACCAGAATTACATCGCTTCATGTAGATGGTAGTTTGTAAGTACTCACGGGTCATGTTTTCACCTATAGATGGGTGGAATGGATGATATCCATATAGTGATCACCGTTATAGTTTCATAATTATATAAAAATATTCCTATGTATTCATTAAATCTTTAATTATTAACATAAATGTAACTAGTTGATGAAAAATGAAACACATCGCTTTGTGGGGGTGGTAGTTCACACATACACACATGCCGCATTATCATTTTCTAATGGATGATATTGAGAAAGAAAATGATTGTAACATTAAAATATAAAAAATTAATATGTCAATGTTAATAATTACAATATTTTAATATGGTAATAGAATTTTTTTTGAGGTTTGTGAAGAAAGAAACATGAAAATGATCGGCAAGGACATATACCTCTTCTTCAGGTATCCTTATTTGGATAACACATTAACGATTCTTATATATTTATTTTGTAAATAAAAATCCTCATAGAAATGAATATGGATTTTCGGAGAGTATTTTGGTATATATATTTTGATATAAAGGCCTTAATTGGTGTGGAAAAGATAGGAGAGGTGAGGTGATTCCCTTTTATAACTAGGGGAGTGGCATACATGTAGTTATAAACAAATTAAAATATAATAAAGTATCTTTCATGGGAATGTATCTCAAATTAGGTCATGTTTGAATATTGGATGATATAGGATAAAAATAAATTCAGGAAATAGGAATTATACAAATTTTTAGGTCATTTTAACAATTATCACTTTAGTCTAACCCCTCGATGAACCTTTTAACCTTTGCTATTATAATGACTTTTCCATTGGATACTATTTAAAATGACCAATAATAAAATTCACATAATTATTAAATATTAAATTTATGTTTCTAAATATTAAATCCATTTTAAATAATTCATTTTATATTAATGGTTGTTATTCAATTTTAAAATATTTGTGCAAAACACATCAAATAACTTTTTTAGAAAAATATACTTTTAATGATAAAATGAATTTATTTTTATTTATTTACTAGTCAAAACAATTATATTTGTTTATATTTAATTGAATATATAATCCAAAACCTTAATTAAAATCATGTATAAATATTAATTAATAAAACTTATAAAGAGAAAAATACATTGCGTACAATAAATATTGTTTTTGAAAAAATGCTTATTTCTACCAAAAAAACCTTTTATATTAGTTTATTACTAATTTATAATACATGTATGAATTATTATTTATCTATTAGAATTCAATACCAATATTATTATCCAAAATCCTACTACATTATTGGAAAAGATATATAATAGAAATATAATATTAATATATACAACATATTGAAAAATTGAATTTTTAACCTAAAATTATATTTTTTTACCAGTTAATGAGTACATATTACCAATGCATAAATCAATACGTTCTTATTAATGAATAGTTTTCAAAAACAATAAGTTAGCCCATTTATACCTTACACTCTAACTACTATTTGATAACAATCAAAATTAACATTAATATTTAAACAATATATCAATGTTCATTTAAACATGGTGTTGTATGAAAAGTAGGATATCAAATACATCAATGTTATTTAAAGAGATGTATATCATGAAATTTTATTTTTATAAATAGAATGAATTCTGATTTACACTCTTCCCTATAACATATTTCCTTAGCCTTAACCCAATTATCATATGTGTGGACACCAATTTGGAATCTTCTATTCCAATTATTATCGAGAATCCCTTGGAATTTTTTTATGATTAAAAAATGAAATCCTATATTTACATAAACTATAATATGGAGAAGAAACTAATCTCTACAAGAATATAAATCCCAAAATGCCTTTTTAGTTTTTTATACTATTCATAAGTATACTCATTACCTCTTGTAAATATGCTTCCATAAACATAATCAATGAGAATATCGGTATTGATTCTCATATAATATACACAAGAATTTATTTCAATATTCACTTTAGTGAAAGTTATCTCAATCAAGAATCTATCCAACTATGAATACTAGGCCCCAAGTGTCTCCTTTATCCCATATACTGATTTTTACAATATTTACACCAAGGATACCTCATGTTTTGGAACAAAGAGTTATGGATTCTCTATATAAAAATTTTCTTCATGTTCCCCATATAAGAAATAAAAATTTATATCTATTAGGTAAATTTTATATTGCATCAGATCTAAAATATACAATAATATTATTTTAGATTCAAGACGTTCAATATAATAAAATTTCACTTCAAAATAAACTCCTTCAACCAGAGAGTATCCTTTACAAAATAATTTTTCTTTGTTTCTTGAAACTTCAACTTTATTATTGATCTTTCTTATAAATACCCACATGGATCCAATAAAATAATTTCCTTTTGGTCTTAGAATAAGATACCAATTGGAATTTATTTTAATCTAATCCATCTCCTCATTCATATTATTTAACTATTTTTTCTCTATAGATTCACCAATAGATTGTGTCTTAATTATGGAAATAATATTAGTTTAGTTATGTAGTATCAACTATATTTTTGTAAGAACTATTGAATTATAATTTTTTATATATTTCTAAGTTCCACATGATTAATAACTCTCTAATGTTTTAATTTATTACCTTCATCCACACTATCATCCTCCCTAGTTTTATAATAATTAATATCAGTTTAATTTTCTTTATTTTCAACTTCTCCTTAACTTATTTTTAGAAATATCGATGTCAAAAATCGACCTGATAGGGTTTGAGATGAAACTACCCAAATCCTACCTCTAATAGGATAAAGGTTGGAGAACAGCACTAGGAATTCATGTCACACACATGGGAGAAATTTGGCTAAATTACATGTACGCATTCACATATCTCTAAGCTCATACAATATTTAAATTTCAAAAATTATAATAATCCCAAAATACATTTAGAATCCGACAAATAGTTTATCCAATACTATACTGAAAAGCATTAGAAATGGGTAAAATAAAATCCCAACCAAAACTGGAAGGTAAATCCCCACTTGATCATATGGAGGGGACCGTTGTCAAATGAAACAGTAGTATACATATTGTTCTATCGAGACCAAAAAAGACCCACCTTCTCCTAGTCCACCATGGACTCCACAAAAAGTTTGGTTGTCTTCAGAAGACACAACACATGCGGGCTTGGCCCATTCGGGGTGATAATAAAAATACCCATTCAAACACCATGAAATAACCAAACAAAGAACATCAAGAGTAGTCTGCTCCTCCTAGGACATGTCAATCATAAACTAAGAAATTTAAAAAAAATATAGATATAGTTGTAGTAGACACACAATATCAATGTAAGATCACAAATTTAAATCCATCCGAGTATTCATGCTCAAATGTTCCATAATAATGCTCATCATGGATATTTCATTCCATGATCCCTACCATCCTGGATTAAACTCAATCAACATAACATTATCCATGCGTCAGATAGAACTAGTATAATCTTTCTAAGATATAATTCTCATCAGGTCTCTCCATAAGAAGTAAATATGTTGTAATTCTAAGTAGAATGATACACATATGAGGATCACACCCAAATCCATTGAGTATTCCAAGAACTCAATATAGGTTAACCCTATAAGTAGATGATCAATGCTCAGATGGAATTGGTCATGATGATACAATTAACTCCCCTATAGAATGATAATGATATAGGATCTCACCTCAGGCCCCATAGAAGGATTCCATCAACTCTATCAAAGAAGATCCACTGAAAGGATCACTATCTTATGAGTAGGGTGTGATTCCATACTAACCCTCCAAGAATGGACCATGGGAAACCACTCAACTGATACTAGTTTAAGGAAGATCACACAAGATCTCAATGAAACTAATCTAAGAATAAATTGGAATCCATCATGCCCTAAAAAGAGTACAGAACATGTTATTTGGGGTACACAACATGTCTCACTAATCTTGACACCGCCCACATCTCTCTATCACATGGCATTCACTTTCCCAAAATACACCACATGTCCCTGAGACACATAGTTTTTATATGTTGTCATGTCACATGGAGTGTCATTATTTCCAAGGTCGTTTACAGAATACCATATCTGTGTACTCTGGTTGTATCCATGTACCAACCCTTGTACACCTAGTTGTATCTATGTACCAAACCATATACACATTTCCATGTCAGTGTATCCTCTAAGGTATATGTTGACCTTCCAAAATAACTCACATGGTGTGTGATATTTAACTCTAGTAGAAAGCCTATCATTTCACTGAGGTAGCTATATAATGTGTGTTCATATCACTACATGTTGTGTATTTAATAATTTCAATTAAATGCCATAATGTTCATCCATCTTTTCCTGAGTGGGCCACAATAATTGATTATAATATAAATAAAACCTTAAGATGTGGATCTAAAGTTGATCAAACCTCCTTACTACCGTTTTTGGATTTCGATCGAATTTGGTGGTCAAGAACCACCACAGTCATGCCTCATTAATGTTACATAATAAAATCGTGAAGAAAAACTCGTGATATATCCATGGATCTACTGAAATAATCATATCCCACAATCACATCTCTGAATCTCCATCCCTGACACATGGTAATGACCAATTGTGAAAAAGATCTAATTCACAATGATCGTTAACTGGGTATTCATCGAATTATGGTCCAAGATAAACACAAACAATGAATATGCATAGAATGAGGAGAGAAAACCATAAACCGTATAAGTGAGTAAAAAACATAGAATGTTGTTTGTTTTATCCTTGATCTATTTAATTCAATGGAAAAAATGAATGATAATTATCCCCAAATCCCAAAAAAACACATACCCAATAAAATGGATGAACCACAAACAAATATGTTAGTCGATTAATTTTCATTCATCATTGTAAATGAAATAGTGATAAATCTTCAAAGAAAATTTCCTACATCGATTTAGATCAATCCATGAGGAAGAAAAAATCTACATCATTTCAATTGGAGAGATCCTTTTTTCCTTTTAGCACAGTGATCAACAAAGCTCAATCCGTCAATCCAAGATCTCGATGTCTACCAATACTCCTCCATTCTCTCCTCAATTTGCAAGGTTATGAGGATAACCCTTATATTTGGTTATAATATCATTTTTAAATAGGTAATCTTAGGTTGTCGTGTCAATCAAGATGAACTCAATAATTGGATTAATTTGTTTTATTAATTCCTCGACAGCTACACTATAACCAAATGTCTATCACAAACAAATGTTATACCACACCTAGGGAAAGACCCATGCTCTGAGCTCAATGGTTCCCTTGAATTTCCAATCTGGGAACCCATTTGATATTTCATCCACTTTTCTGGAAAAATATATGAACATGATATTTAATATGTTTAAAATATTTCTGAAATTAGTCCCAGGCACATCGGGTCTCAGAATCTCACATCATCTCAGCACTTATCATTAGAAAAATTCCTTTAAATATTCCAATTACTTATACAGAAAAATAAGGATATTACATTTTTACCTCCTTCAAGATTTATCATCCCTAGAAAGAATAGACCATGCAAAAGGTGGGTATACTTAGCTCTCAACTATTTATCCCTTTCTCACAAGATCTCCCAACAGTTTCTTATGGTATCAACAAACACACACCCATGGAAAACACTTTCTCATGAAGGGACCTTCTTCTACTAGTCCTCAACGTCACATGATCCTTGAAAAACGAAAGTCCAATTTCATGGCCCAACTCACCAATTATGATATTTTATAATGAGTTTTGAATATACCTCATCATCTGTGACATGTAAAGAACACCAAACAACCTGAAAATATAGTGGCATTGGGGTTACGTGGAACACCACCTCACTAACCCAACATCACAGTATGAAACTAAACTGCCTAAGATCCCTAAAGATATCCTATCTCCCTATATAAGACTCTGTAACTCTCTATATCTAAAGGCCCCTTTCATCTTTCCATTGAGGACTCTTGGCACATAATAGGTAGTCTTTATCCTCCCCTAGATGAACTAAACCACTACAACCATCAGTAGCACCAAAACTACGACCCATGCATTGTTACCCACTAGATATAACAAGTATAACAGTGTCCTTCTATGTGTCTTATACATGGCCTCAAATGGTACTTCTTAATTGATGGAGTGATAATCATTTTGATATGAAAATTTCTCCAATGTTTGATGATCCTCCCATCCATTGTTAAATAACTAACATTTAAAACCAAATCATGTCCACATGAACCAAAACGATCCACCTTTACTAGGTTAATAGATTGGGGTAAAAAAATATCAACTAAAGTCGATTCTCCAAAGGATTCCAGCATCATCTCCCTAATCATGTCATGAAGTATGAATCATATTCTATAATGATCATTGAAGGAATTTCAAAAATTTAGGAAACCAACAACATGCAAAAATGTCATAAACTCTACATAATGATTTTTTATTATCACCCACAGAAAAAAGAAACAATAAGTGTTTAATTAAGAAACTTTTTTTAAGTCCCTTGGATTCCCAAATTATTCTAAGAGATCTTGGTACATCCTCAACTCCAGTAGATGTGCTACTAATTGAAAAATACACCCATATAACCTATTATCACAACATTGTTGGAATCACTTTTCATCCCTAGAATAAGGATGTGGGATTCCCACTTTCAATGAATTTCCATTAGGAATGTAATTGGTTGATATTTGGTCACACAACATCTACCAATATATATCCCCAAGTTATGCCTCCCTAGATCTCAAAAGAGATGAATGGTAACAACTATCGACTAGAAATAGACTACACCATCCACACTCACATGGGGTCAACTGCAAATATATTTCCTGCTCCATCACCTTTCTCAACTACAGAAGACCAAAAACATCATTTTGAAAATTTGATGCCACAACCACACACAATATAGCTCTCAATCTCATTCCTCCTCAACCTCTATTTCCCCCATAGTCACTCCCATTTTTTATAAGTAATACCTCAAGAACTAACTCCAAAAGAGATTTCATATGATTAGAACTCCTAGAGCATGTATAGAAGTATCCACTTGTTCCTCTCATGTTCCAACTCTATCAATGAGGGTATGGGGTCACCATCTCACAAGAAGAACAAAAACCAACCCAAGAATGGTTAATGACCCAACTCATATTCCTCATGAACTTTGATGTGGCATTAATTAAACACACTAAAGTGTATCATCAATGACTCAAATAAACTATAGTGTCTCTAGGAATGCATGATCAGTAGACCCACCTTTTGAACCTAGATCTATTGATAACCCATCCCAAGTTCAAACAATGAGATCTACTTCACCTACATCCATTGGGATAAGAATCCATGGATTCTCAAGAGTGGATACTTTTCCATGTATCATGTGGTCCACATGTCACCAATCCACACCCAACCACAATCACTCATCCAACTCTCCTGTGAAAAACATTGGGATACCAATTAAGATACATTTGTTCAGATGAAGCCCATTAATATGAAAACATTTGATTGTTTATTCATCTCTTACAACTACCTAGGTTCCTCTGATATACTAGAATAGATATCAGACCCTGGTAAACCTGGAACATCCTTAAGAAGGATTCCCTTATACTCATCCATCATAACAGGAACTGAAAAATCATAGTATCTTCCACTCCAGAGGTGTCACTATCCAAATCATAAAAATTCATTCATAACATCCCACACACAAAATCATCTTTCTCTATTTGAGATCAAAACATATAAAATGATTAAAAATCCTTCCCAACAAACTGGATGCACTTCTACACTCACCAATAACAAAAAAATGTTCTTTGATGGAAGGAAACCAATCCATACATAGGAAAAAATCATAGGGTCTCACTGACACTTCAAATAGATTCCATGTGAGGCTCTCTATATCTTCCTAGAGTTTGGTCACACTATCAGTAGAAGTTTGTATTCACTGATTATCTCTATAAAAATCTCCAACAAAAAGGTCCTGAAAAAGGGTCCCACTAGTATCACTAGGTCTCAAATAGGAGCTATAATCAGTGAAAATTGGATCATAACTTAGTTTTTATCTGAGACTAAGGTAGTGAAGACACATGTCATGCCTCAAATCACACTCAAATCATGTGTGAGCTCCTATAGTTTAGAAATAATCCTTTAATTATTTTATATATTTACCATTACCAAGTAAGTCATTGACACTTTGGCACATCAGACATCCTTAAACACACATGTCTGAGAAACTCATGCACCACTCCTTGACACTATCCACTTTGGGTGGCACTGACTGACCCACATGGTTTTGGACTATATTTTAAGAATGCATCTCAGTGGGTGATTTTCCTTATTCCTTTCATGTACAAAGTCACATCTAAAATTACAAACATATGGATACTGGCACTCTATGTAACACTAGATAATTCTCACTAGTAGTACCACCATTATAGATGGGTCTCATCTATTTGGGACATTCACACCACATGCTCATGTCATTCAACAATCACTCGAGAAAGAGTCTGGCCTACCATGTAACCTGGGCGATCCCCAACACTGGACCTTGTGATGCACATTGATCATTAGTGTTCCATCTACTAGTACCACTAGATACAACTGCTACTCCATAAATAAAATAGTTTTCAAGTGAAACCATCTAATCAGTGGGTATCAGCACACACCAGAATCCTAGAACATCCCCATGATTCAATCATATACCACTCGAGGGTCTGTATTATAATAGAACCTCCTTGATATATATCACTAGAACTCATGTAACACCCCAAGCCTTCAAGTTTTATATTTATGCCCTCTGAGAGGTGTAAAATTCTCATCATGCAGACCATTATCTACCTAATTTACAAAAGGATCCATGTGTTTCTCAATAGAGGTTAACAATTCTTGGTGACCACCTAGAGAAAAACACATCATGATTTTATCCCTAAATAGATACCTCATCACTCATCCGGTTTTCAACATGACACTATCTTGGAATCCAAGATTTATGTCGTCATAGAGGAATCTTGAATATTATCAAGACATACCATGGTTGATGAGTATATCAAGAGAGAAAACTCAAGAACAACATGAAACTCATAACCCATTTCTATATGACTCATGCACAAATTTTTTCAATACAATCAATTTCTATATATATCTTACCAATAAAAAGGTTATCATGGTCAGGTGAATGGATACATTTGTCACCACAACAACACTAGACACCCTGGCCTAAGAGACAACCTTGAATCACTTTTAACACTATTTCCCTAGTTCCCAAACCAATCCTCACAACTAGAAAAAAGAAAATCCAAACTTTAATCCTAAACTAAGGCAGTGTCACAACACTTTAGGATGGGAACTCCTCTGAAAGCATTCAGTCACAACCCTTCTTGGAAAGGTATAAGACATAACTAACTGTATCCCACCTCAAATAGGATTGTGGATGGTGACTATATCCAATAAGGAATATCACACACAAGGGATGCATTTCCCTAAAGTGCCTATATGAACACACACATGTATCAAAGCGCATGAAATACTGAAATGTGAAAATACTAATAAACATGCATTCATACATCTAGAATATCATAAAAATAGTATTATATAACGTATTGGGATGAATAAAAAAGGGGACAAATACAATCCCAACCAAAATTGGGATTTAAATTATGTCCTTCTCATATATAGTGGATTGATATCAATTGAAACACCAGTGTATAACTTGTTCTGTCTACCAAAAAACATCTCCATGTGCTCCTAGTCTTCCCAGAGATCTGTTGAAATGTCTATCATCATTATTAGACGTTTCACATGTAAAAAGATCCCATGTATGGGTGATTATAATAATACCCAGTAGGACCCACCAATATAACCAAAAAAACATCAAGAGTAGTTATTACATCATAGGATATGTCGATCATAAATTTAAGCATACAATATAATGTCCAAATATCTTCATAGTAGACAAAAAATTTTAAGGTATGATCAAAAAAATAATTCTAATCTAGGATTCCTTCTTGAGGATTCCATAACAATTCTCATATGAGAGATTTTATTCTAGGATCCCCACTATCCTCGATGGCACTAAACCAAGAGACTATGCTCTTTGATTTAGATTGAACTGTTGAAATTATTCTGAGATGTAAAACAAATTGTGTCTCTCTATATGTTGTAAATACCCTATATGTATAAAGATAATGATACACTGATGAGGATCACAACCAATTCCATTAGGTGTACCAACAACTCAATCTAGAGTAAGTAAAACTGAAGGGATCATTATCCTATGTGTAGGGCACAATTCCGTAATAACCCTCTGGGAATGGACCAATGGAATATAATCAACTGATACTAGTCTAAGGATGATCAAACAAGCTCCCAATGATGATGAGGTAAGAATAGAGAAGAAACCAACCTATCCTCAATTAATTGCACAGTGTGTCCCTATGGATATAGGGTGTTCCTCAGTAATCCTGGAACTACCCATGTCTCTCTCTCTCTCACGTAATTCACCTTTAAAAAATTCAAGGAATGTCCATATGTTACATGGTGTGTATATGTCTTCATGGAACTCAGTGTTCCATTATTTTCAGGAAAGTGTACATTGGATCGTGTATGTGTACTTTGGTCATGCATGTGTACTAACATGTGTACATGTTGTTGTGTCTCTATATCAACCTCTGTACACCTGGCCATGTCCCGAGTATCGTCTATGATATATGTTTCACTGCCAACCGAAGCAAGGCTGTGTGTTATATTTAAATCTAAATGAAAACCTATAAATGCACCACAGAAGCTACATGCCATGTGTTCATTTTCACTACATTCCATGTAGATCCAAATTTCAGAGAAATTTCAGAATGTTCACACATCTTCACCCAAGTGGTCGGTATCCACCAATTCCACCCTAAATAAAATTTTAGGATGTTGATATGATGTTGATCATACCTAATTTTTATATATCAATTTATTTGGGCTAAATTCAATGCTCTGGAACCATTGCAGTCACACCACGTTCGTGTCTCACACAAAAACCATGAATAACAACTGCTGATGTATTTTTAGATCTACTATCATATTCATATACCGCAATCATGTCATTGAATCTCCATCTATGGACCATGGTTACAATCCATTATTCCAAATATCAAATTTATAATGACCGTTCATTAGGTATTCTTCAAATTGAAGGATAAAATAGTCACCAATAATGAATTCCCATAGAAAGAGTAGAGAAAACCATAAACCATAAAATTAAGGAACAAACATTTTTTTAAAATTTTGGAATTAATCCATTATCTTAGTAATTTAAAATGAATTTGTATAGGAATAAACAAAAAAAAGGAATAATTATTATCTCAAAATCCAACAAATATACCATGCCCAAAAAATGACAGAACCGAGAACCAATATGTTAGTCAACTGATTTTAATTCATCATGGGATAAGAAATGGGTATAAATAAAAAAATAAAACATCTTACCTTGATTTGGATTGATCACTAATAAATAAGGAATCAATTTCATTGCAATTGGAGAGATCCTTGATTTCCTTCAGCACACCGAACACCAAAGATCGATCCATCAATCTACGATCTCGAGGTCTGCCAACACTCTTTCACACACTCAAAAATTATCATGTTTATGGCGATAAACCATTCAATTGATCATAATATAATATTTAAAGATGTAATCTTACTTCTCTATGTCAAAAAATAAAATAAATAATTGGATTAGTTTATTTTATTAATTTTCTCATGATTTCACTTCAACTAAATACCTGACATTAATAATGATTATGTCATTCCTCGGGTAAAACACATGTTTGGAGTTGAATAGTTCCATTGTATTTCCAATCTAGGTCCCCATTTTGATGTTATTCCACTTTTTAGGAAACATTCATTCACATGTTTTTAAATATACAAAACATATTACAAAAACTAATTTTGGGAACACCGAGCCTCAGAATATCACACCATATCATCACCTAGCTTCGATAATATTCCTAGAAATAATCCAAAGTATTACACACACACAAAAATTGAAATTATAATCTAGAATAAATACACATCTTTATCTTACAAACTCTATTCACTTATCTCCTCAAATATTTATTTATTTTCAATATTATATATATTGTAATGGTCCAACAAATTTTTTAACCATTGTTTTAAGAACTACAAGCCTCTTTTATTATTTTAATATCAAAAAAATATTTCATCATATATTTTTATCAAATATCCCCATATTTTAATCTTTGACCATCATAAATTATAGGGTTTTTAAAGGTTTTAAGTATATAATAATTGGATTCATCTTGTATAAAATTTTAAGACCATTCATGTCATATTTAGGGCTCTATGAGGACAAAGGTTTAATGTAAATAACTATACTCGTAGCCTCTCTCTAAAGACAATTTTAAATCAAGAATTATTCTAGAATGGTTCAACCTGTATCAATTGAGATTCTTTGTTTCATCTCCAAAACTCTATTTTAATGAGGTGTAGATGGAGTAATATATTAATTATTTTTCCCGTTATTATAAAGATAAAATTAAAATTAATATCTAGTAAACTCGCTTCCATTATCAATTCTCACAATACAGATTTAAACTCATAAATTTTTCTGAAGATATATTCTGATAATTTTGAAAATCTTTGCATCTTTTAATTTTTTCTTCCTAAACATCACATTAGTTATTATTAAAAATAATTAATTATTGTGTTTAAATAGAAATAAATTATTATGTATTAATGTATTATTATCCCATATAAATCTTGGATAATCTATTTAGGAGGTTTTTTCTAATGAAAACCCAGGACCCAATGATTTATTGTGGGGGGAGAGTATCGTTTCACAATTTCTCACGTAAGGATCACCATTTTTGATTCCTATCTCATTATTATTGGTTTCCAACAGGTTTAATATCTATAACAAGAGACACCCAAAGGCTATAATATTAATGATGGATCATAAACCCACTTTGAAAAGGTATATGGTCATTGGGAATCTAATCCTAAAAAAACATGAGAACTCATAGTGCTCTATGGGATGAGAGGTGTGGCTCATAACACTCTTTTAGGGGAATTATTACCTACTTAAGGACTCACATATAAATTTAATACATATTAATGAATGTTTTATTTTTTAAATTAAAAATAAGGAATTTCTTTATTATATTTATTAACAATCAATTATTGAAATGCATTAATGGGAAGCAATATGTTTGTATCCAAGGTTCTCCATCGATGAAACCATCTCTATAAATTTGAGGTTCTTTATCTATAAAACCATCTGCATGTATCATAGGCCCTCTAGCTTATTTATGCATTTTTTTTTTGTTTTTTGTTTTATTCAAAATAATTTGGAAATCATGGGATATTGGGATCATGTATGTTATATGGGACTCCTTTGTATCCATTTGAGAGGGATCAAAACCCACATATTTTGATTCCACATAGCAGGACACATAATACCTTTGAGGATCATGTGGAAAGGAAAAAACCATAAAATTTAATTTCATGGAATGATTATTTCAATGGTAAAGGTGCTTGGTCAAGGTTGGTATTCGACTTACATTGAATCAGACTTGACATAAATTTTATGGAAGGGGGTATGGAACTGTGATGATGAAACTCACCAATAATATGGATAGATGATGATGGAATGAAAGGTTCCTAGAATATATGTAGCCTACCGAGTGGGGTAATGTTCATATTGTGAATGTATCCTAATAAGGATGATGATGTAAAGGGTCTGGGAGAAATATAGATCTCCATGTTGGATTTGACACTATTGGGAATATCCACCGAAGAAGATTTGGATTGACTAGGGTGTTGTGTTTTAACCTCAGAGAGGCCTCCTATGTATCATGTTTGGATGGGAATCAAATCCCTCAATATTCAAAAAGGCTAGAGCTTACACCTATGGAGGAGGCCCATTGGGGGGGATATTTGATCATGCTTGTGACATGATCACCACTAACCTCTAATCCCACATGAGTCATGATTTATGTGGGAAATAAGTGGAAGTGGAAGATGTGGAACCTCACATGATTTCCTTCATCTTTAAGTGCATGATAGTGAGGATATGGAAGATATTAGGAACTAAGCATCCCATAATAAAGACTATGAGCTTATTCTAGGATGGATTTTTGAGTGACCCTTTTGACAAGTGAAAGGGGGATGAAGGATACAACATTATCCCTCTTTAAGGTGGAAAGAAAGTGATTATACCCACCATACAAAAGGGGGAAGTTTCCTAACACTACCTCTAAGGTTGGATTATTTTAAACTAAGAGAATAATAAATTGCGACAACTAAAGGACTCTATCTACTATGTAGATTTAGTGAAAAGCATCTCATATTGAGGGAATCCACAACCGAATGGGTGACACACTGGTGTTCCCTCTATAATAATCATGATAATACAGAGGCCATGGTGAAGGATTTGATTTATTGTCCCCAATATGGGAATCCAAAGGAAGTAGGATCCCTATAATTGATGAATTAAGAGAGGGCTCAAATCTTGGCCCACTCAGGTGAGGATTGGACAAGAAGAAGAGTACTTAACCCAAGTGATACATAGGATGCTAGTGGTGCCTTAACCAACTTAGAAGAAGTTCAGATCGTGTTTCTTTACCCATGTATGACCTAGGTGAGCTAGAGGTATATCATCCTAAAAATACCAAGTTGATATAGTGGTTCCTAAACCATGTATAACCTGGGTGAGCTATAGGTGCCTCTTGGGAGATGGAAAACCCTGGAAACTATGTTTGGGAAAGGCCTTGCTCAGAGACTCAGGGGTTTCCCTAGCTGTCTTTGGTGATATATCTCTCATGTTTTGATCTAAGGGAAGGCCCTTCTCCATTGATGTTTTCTATGGGGGTGGTTACTCTCCCTATTCGTGGTATTTACGATATTAAGGAAACCCACTCTTTAAAACCTCACCAATTTTGTCTTGTTTTCTATGATTAGGGAACAACTTGAGGGTTTGGATAAATTAAAAAAAAGAAACTTTGGTGATCAAAGCTATAAGATGTCTCTTTATATTCCTGTCTCGAAAATGGGGATCCCAAGGGTCATGTTTATAAAACAAATTGGGACCCTATGTGAAGAAGGTTTTCACATAATTCCATCATGTATGTATATTTTGGTAGTATTCCACACATGTGGGATCTGCACAGGTGCTTAATGTAGGTTAGACTTACGTGATTCCAATCATCCCTGTATATGGTTCATAGTTCCTATACTGGAAAAACATTCTCTACCGCACGGGTGCCTCATGTTTCTCTAATTAGATGACCTGTAGGTTCCTCACAGAGATATACTTGGTAAAATTGGTGCATTTAATGAATTTAAATTCCTTTTATACAGGAAGTACATTCCTTTTAGGGTTTCCATTCTCATGTGAAAAATGGAGTGTCAACAAATTCCACCCCTCAGGATTGGATCATATTAGAATATGATGGTCCAATCCTACGGTAAAAAAATATGGGCATGGATAGACTCTATTTATTATCCTTCTCTTATTTCCATATCTTCACGTTATGATTTAGATAACATTACAACTTCGTTAACCCAAAAAATGGAGAATTGGTAGATGTAGTGCACATGATCATCTTTTTGGTGGACTGTGGAGGTGGATAACCTAGATCCACTTCAAATTTAAACCATGTATATTGACCATGTAGGTGAACCGTACAAGTCCACCACATAGATTAACCATGTTTATATATAGGGTCTTCCATTCCTACTACATTCACACTACTCCACTATTCTCCTTCTCTCATCACGGTAGTAACTCAAACAAATCTTATATGCTGGTCTTATGTTCTATTCTTCCTCTTATTTATGGTTTTCATGACTTTTGTGAGATACATATACCAAACCACTAGGGAAAGTGACCCACATGAGTTCACATAGTTAGAAGACCCATGTGATGTCACTTATGTGGTTGAATATTCCAGGTCACTTGTGAGAGTGGCCCACCTGATGTTTCTTTGTGGAGTGACCCATGTGAGGTTAGACGAGTGAGTGACTTGTTTGACGTTTCGTGGGCGAGTGACCCATTCTAGGTCACTTGGGAGAGTGACATGTGTGAGGTCACTCCATTTCCAAAATTTCATCCTTTTTCATCTATTTAAACCATTGAAATATTATTAAACCTTTATTGTTTCCATTAAGTCTCCATATAGATTCTTATATAGGTCATGTTTCTGGTGTATAAGTCATTGAATTCACCAAAAAGATATTGGATATCGTAGGGTCAACTAACTAACCATTATAGGACCCAGTACATCAAAAACATGATAAGCATTTAAAGAATCACTATCATGAACAAATTAATAGTGACTACCTACCATTATATGGTTGAAAACATTGGAGAGACTTGCTCATCCCAAGGACGGTAGACTTCAGGTTGAGGTACTCTTTCAAAGAATATATGGATGTTAATGTTGCCAAAATTTGAAGATGAGCTTCATACATCAGCGAATGAATGATTCTCTATGTGTATCTGATACGACACAATTCGAATAATTTAGAAATATAACTTCACACTCTCAAATAAATACCACACTGTTAGGAATCCATTTTTGGTGAATCACATATTGACCGAATGAAGGGATGGAAGGAAGATTGGGAATTTTTTAGTAGATGAGGGGCCAAGACTGATTGGATATGGGTCTATTAGGTGTGAAAAAAACTTATACCCAATTTGAAATTGGGCTGCAGGATGTTGAAATTTATGAGGTATTCTGGGTGATGTAGATGTGCGTATAGAGGCACACTGATCTAGTGCCATATTTACTAATACATTGGATCCCATAGACTAATTCATTCTATTTGACTCATGGAGAAGTTAGTATCAGTTTTTGGTACATTTATAAGATCTCAGGAGTTCCTATCGTTAGAAAAATGTATGATGAATTTAACCCTATAAATGATATGTGGGATGATCTCAAATGAATTATCGTTCTAGGCCAAGAGTTATTGTATGTGGATAAAGTGATAAAAAAGGAACGCTCATGCCTTGGGAGTGACATTCATCCAGAGGTGTGGGTGAATGTTTTCCTGGATTCAAAGGGGTAGGGTCTCACATAAAAACATCCAAGAGGATTCCCTATAGTTGATAAAATATGATTTTTTGGAAAATATTGGACCATGAGGATGTATGGAGAATACACAAAATGGGGTAATTCTATCAGGTCTCCAATATTTTTTAAGACATGACTTTCTGGATTTCTCTCCATGTTTTTGAGTATCCACATGCTACTAGAATGAATGTCTGATAGTGGTTTGCGGTCAGGGATATTCTCCATGGTAGCCAATGGAGGAAAAAATCCAAGGTTTGCAACCCCTTATTGGGTGAAGATCCATTGGTGCTTGTTTCATGGGTAAATGAGGAATGAAATCTTCCAAATTTTGTGGTTTTCTATGTACTATGGGGGTGGATAGTAGTGCACATTTTCTTCTGTGAGATGTTGAGTGATGCTAACATTCCAGAGTTTTGATTATGACCCTTTGTCCAAGTGGTCTCTATTATTAGACCATTGTTAATGAAGCATGAGGTGGCCTCAAAGACTCTAAGAATGTCTAATTCTTTCAACTTATTTTTTTATGGTGACTGTCCTACTGAGACAATTAATGATAATAGTCACAACACGTATGAGCTCAGATCATATATTATGACCATTATATATTACATATTAGTGAAAATAATTAATGGTGAAATTTTGTATGAGTCTTTTTTCCCCTACAGGTTTGCACATAATTACAAATATATAGAGAAAACCCACATTTTTCCAATTATAAATGTTTGATCAGAGAAATATCCAATGGTGGTTAGGGACCTCTAGTTTATCTTGTCCTAAAAATATTCTAAGTTAATAATTTAATTGTTTCCCTCAAAATCACCCATTAGGCTGACTCAAAAATATTCCTACTTCTAGAACCCGTTATAACCGAAGGGGGTGTTGGTAAAATATGTACCTCAATTTGAGAATTCTCCATCTGCTTCCAAAAAATACAACAAGGACAATAAGTCTCATCTAAAAGTGATAGTGATGAGGATTCTCTTGGTCCCTGGTCCCAAGTCACTCAGTGTGCTAAAAAAAGAAAGAATTTCTCACTTAGAGACAATCCAAGGAAATGTAGTTTTTATCATTGAGTGAGAACTCGGGGTTTGACTACCCATCCCACCATTGATCTAGATGGATCAAGAAACCTATCAACATCAAACGATATTGGGTCATTTTTCAGTCATCCACTACAAACATGTTATTATGTGATGCATGAGGTGGTTTGAGTCCAGTCAGGAATAACACATAAAATCAATGACTTTGGGACATTCTTTCAATCTAGCATACAAATCCCACAAATTGGGGATTTTTAAGAATCCATTGATCTTCAACTTGACACAAATCCATCCATGGTTGGTTATTATGTATATTAGTTGGAGATATTGATATATTCTACCAATTACCACATCCTACCCACAATTTTGGTAGTCTGTATGCATGATTGGGGTACTTCTAGGGGTGTGGATGATCAATCAAAAAATGAATGTGATGAATTCATTGAGACTGTTGATTTAATCCTTTTTCCAATTTCTTTTCATAAATTCAGATTTTAATTTATAGAGAAACTAATATTAAGGGACAAATATTACTTTTAGAAGGGATATGTGCCATCCAAACTAGGTTTCCTAAGATATACTTCAATTGGAATCTCGGTCGGGGTTGATATGTCTACCCCTAAGAAAGAAGATTTATCTATGAGTAATATATTAATGAAATATGAGATGGTAAAGGGACCCTTCCCAAAATCAATAACAATGTTTGAGAATACCGACATGAACCTATCACCATTTCATTTTAAAAAAAATGGAAGTGAGAAAATATGTCGACCATGAATTTTCATTGTAGTAAGTTTTGATAATGACTTTTAGTCTAATAATTTTTATATTGTACCTATCTAGCCATAAGTTCCCATTATTGGATTTATTTCACTTTACTCTCTTAAGCAGTCTAGAACCGATCACTCGAGAGTTAAATAAGACACTCCAAATGAGGCAGAAGATCTATCCAATGATTCTATTCCTTTGAAGTAAGAAGTTTTAAGGGACCATACATTATCTATTCATACAACTACAGATATAAAAACAACTAGTTAATGAGGATTTTTCATAACAGTAAATCATATGGAAATTTATGACTCTTATTTTCTTGATATTTCAGATCATACACACACACTGGTGGACTGTACAAAGACCCTTGTTGGCCTATTCATAACCTTTAATGGGGATGATCATGACCTTAGCTCATCTAATGAAGGTGTTGATTGTTTTTTTGACCTTAAAAATCATGGAAAAGGGTTTACTCCAAAATTGATGGTGCCTAAAGTCATGGGATGACCTAATTTAGATGTTGAGTTAGATTTCTTGGATATCCTTACTCGATTGGATTCCACTTTTCTTGGGAATTAACTCATGAAATAAGAACAATTTTTTTGAAGAAAGAAGGATTATATTAATGGTGAATATCAGCAGCCGTGCATAAGTAGAGCCAAGATGGAAAATTTTCCAGCCATAGTTGGATGACATCGTAGGGGCCTGAGGCCTCCATCTGATGGGTTGCATTGTTTCCTTCCCTTTTGTTAAAGGAGAAGGTGCAGCAAGAGAAGTCGTGGAGCAGTGAGCGGATTCTTCTAACGATAACGCCGAAGGCTTGGAGTCCGACGTCACCGTGGTTAATAGCATTGATAACCGAATGGAAGTCATAATCGATGATGATGTTGGCCCATCCGCATTCCACAGCGAACATCATCCATGCAAGTATAGGAAAGGCCACAGCAACAACCGGTTCCCAGAAGGAATAATGTGGTTCATATTTTTCTGCAATGATCCACCCCAGATGATTTCGAGCCAGGAGGCCGAGAGCAGCAAGCCCATCCTTGGGGATAGAGGCATACATGTTAATATTAAGACTCCCTTCATTTGGGGGGATCTAGTGAGGGGACCGGGAGGGGGCAGCGCCTGGCAGAAAGTGTCCTTCGTAGTTCTTCCATCCCTTAATCCAAGAAGTGGCTCGTTCCATCCAGAAATCGGGAGGCTGGTGGACATGATGGAAAACCGAATCATTACACCGGATCCAAATGATCCAGGCCAGGGTGAAACGGGAGCTTGCATTAGACGATGAGAGAGAGGAACACCAACGCATAAGAAGATTGGAGAGATCAGCGGCAATATCCAGAGAAGCATCTAGAGTCGAGCCCCATTTATACCAAATTTCCTTGGCCCTCGGGCAGTGAAAGATGGCGTGCCAGGGGGTTTCCGGGATACTCGGGCAGAAAGGATAGGAGTCATCACTGGTCATATGGTGGTAAAGAAGGAGACTCATGGTAGGGAGGGTTCCCGTGCATACCTACCACCAAAAATGGCGAATTTTTTGGGGGACGTTGAGCTTCCAGAGTGCATTCCATGGTCCCTCATCTCGGTCGATAGCGTGAAAACCAAGATCCAGTCTGTATCTGGATCTCACCGTGTAGTCACCTGATGCATCAAAGTTCCAAAAATGATGGTCAGGGCCTGCATCAGGGACACATGGGATGCTCAGGATAATTCTTTGGTCTCTTTCAATAAACCATTCTTGGATCTTTTCCACGCACCATCCCGGACCATTCTCTGAGAAGAGGCAGTTGACTGTGGCAGCCTCAAGACCTGGTTGGGCGGGGGATGTGGCCCGCATACCATCTTTATCGACAAGCCAGGGATCATTACTGACGTTCACAGATGAGCCATTACCAATCCTCCAGCCCACCCCTTTCACAAAGAGATTACGAGACCCCCAAATACTTCTCCATAGAAAGCTAGGATGGGGGCCAAGGAAGGATCCAAGGAAGTCCGTGTGGGGGTAATACCTGGCATGGAGAACTCTCGCACAAAGAGATGAAGGACAGTTCAAAAGGTTCCATCCTTGCTTGGCCAGCAGAGCATCATTGAACCGAACAAGATTCCGGAATCCCATCTCTCCCTTCGACTTGGGTTGGCATGGTTTCTCCCAGGCTAACCAGTGTGGTCTATTACTTCCATCGTTTTCCCCCACCAGAAGCTGGCAGTATGAGAATAGATCAGCTTGAACATGGCTGCCGAGAGCTTAAACATAGACATAAAGTAGCTGGGGATAGACTGGATGACAGCTTTAATGAGGGTTCCATTACTAGATTTAGAGATGTTTATTGGGATCCAGCCTTGAATTTTTTTTCTTGAATCTGTCCACCATAGCTGCAAAAATTTCTTTCTTGGACCGGCCAATCACTGTAGGGAGTCCGAGATACTTTTGGTGTTTATCGACCATATGGATGCCTGTAGAATCACAATGCTCAACTCTTTTGGCCGGAGGCACCCCTGCGCTGAAGGAGATCTCTGATTTTTCATGATTGATAGACTGTCCAGAAGCCCACTCATATTGCTGGATCGCATGGCTGATCACCCGACATTCATTAAAAGTGGCTCTGTAGAAAAGTAGGCAGTCGTCAGTGATGAAGAGATGTGACACTTGTGGGCTCTCACGGAAGACCATTGCTCCCTGAATAGACCTAGCAGATGGCGCCCTGGAGATAAGGTTAGAGAAAACATCTGCCACCATGATAAAGAGAAAAGGGGAGAGGGGATCTCGCTGGCGCAGGCCTCAGGATACTCATGAAATAAGAACATGTGATACAAAAAATTGATGAAATTCTGGCTCATATTAATGTACCTATATCTCTAGAGGAGTTCAAGGATTTCAATGAATAATTATACAAACATGATTCTTTATTTCCAAATGACCTATACATTCAATATGTTGTTTTAATCATCACTTCTCAATTTGGGTATCTTTTTCCTTGGAGAATATTACTAAATCCATTACTAAGTGGGGTACCTAAATTCTTTGTACTTATCAAGTGAAGGAGGAAAAAGTCATTGATCTAGATGTGGACACATCATAGGATCCTTATATTCTAGGATATTGAAAATTGAAGTATGTTTCCATCATTTAAAGGTCCCTTCTCAGACTACTCAAACCATGGATGTAGGGGATAACTATAATCAAGTATTTGACCCATGAATAGGGGAATATTTATAACTATTTCAATTGTCTACCCACCCACTCCATTTCTCATATCCTATTGTTATTTATGAGTTCTATCTATCTTTATGTGCCATAGAAATCAATAACTAGTATGGGGGGTGGATGTATTTCCGTTCAACCAATGATACAAGGTAAGGTTGATGTTACATGATAGGGGACAACACAAGATGCATGATTTTTTGAATTGATATTGGAGTGCATCTCTCCTTCTAAAAGTGGATTTGAGTTGGGCATAGAGGCACAAGATTTTTTTTCTCCCCTTGTCACTTCATTTAAAGAGATATTTAGAGGTCAATTTCATAGACTCCTCTTTATGATCTATTTTCATGGCTCACTAACTCCCAAACATGTTTTCCATTTTGGGTTATGGTGTATTTCACTACCATATGATCCATCATGCAGTGAATTTTGGTCATCCAACACTAGTAAGAATATAAAAGACTATGAAAAGATAAGGCACAGCTACATGGAAAATTTTAGGATCTTAGAACCTCGATATCCTAGGTAGAGTTTAACCTTTCCAAGGATGTGGAATAGTATAAACATCATATTAATGAGAAGTATCTTCACATGGAACACCTTTAAGTGGAATTGGATTCTATCAAGAAAGATATTGTTCAACTCCACCAATCCTAAAACAGGACCACAACCCAAGGGAGGAATTTTTTTTATTATGGACAATGAGAAGTTTCATTATGTTGAAGATGATATCACCACACGGTGGACTAGACTTCTACAAAATATAGATAAGGATCAAGCTTCCCTTTGAAAGATAAAATTTTTCATTAATGTAATGTAATAATAATTGATAGAGAGACTCTAGCATATGAACACTCCTATGAATTTCTTATCTATAAATGAAAATAAATTTTTTATCAATCATTTATTTATGTATCCCTACCCTCTTCGTAATTTTTTCCTAACACTAAAGATAGGTCATTTTATTGAAAACTACATTGTCAGGATATTATAATTATAATGCTAGGAATATATGGGTCCTCTAAATTTTTTAAAGATCCTTGGACCTTGGGAGTGATGTTAGAATAATTAAAAAAAATTATAACAGATCCTATGAACTTTTGGATCATTTTCATCATCTATTTTAATCTATACTATGTTAGTTATGAAGAAGACTTACTGAGTGTGGCCACCCTTTGTGGATTTCCAACATAACCACTTTTATAGAAATTTTTTAGTTTCCAGTTCAAATTTTTTTCTTAAATCATGTAGAGTTAATTTATAGAGATCTAGGACTCTAGTTTTTCCTAGGGTACCCTTTGTCGGTTTTTATCTTGGTGAGTATTACACCTTTTTCAATTTTCACATTTGGGACTTGAAAGCTGAACCAATACAACTGATATTCTATATCAAACAACTTTGACAATGACTTGTTTGAAAAAATTCTCTATTTGGGAGTGTAGGACACAAAATATTTGAAATCCTCTGCATATGAGAATGTTGTTTCTCTTTATGATTTGATCTAGATATTCATGGATCTGAAGAGGTGATCTGGGAAAAGTGCATAATGAATAACCACAAACCTGATTCCAAAATCATCTTCCATTACAATTTTGTCAAAAAATATGGGGAAATGATGTTTTCTCCATGGGATTAAGATTCCTTCTATTGAAAATACATATTTTGAGGTGTATCATACAAATCTTAATTTCAGTTGTAGTATGTATATTTAAAACAAATGAGTCATGTGGAATTAGGTTTCCAAACTATAGACTTCCATGTAAGTTTTTTGATGATCTAGGTTCCCAAAACCATGATGTCTGGTTTGTGAAAAGAGAGTGTCTGGGGATGATGGAAATATTTATATTTGAATTACCCTTGTATACTATGTTTCCAATGTAATTAGGATCTATGTGTAGAAAAATGTGAATTTTTATCCAATTAAGAATTAAACAATGAAGGAACTATTACTGGATTTCTCATCATAGATTAGAACCATATTCAACATATAATTAAGAGACACATACACACACATATTTTTATGGATTATGGGATTGGAATGAGGTTACTAGAAGTCACTATGTATCTCATTTGAATAAGAATCAAGACACACATTGTTTTCAGGATAATGGGTCCCTATGTAGAACTAACCCATATGATCGGAAATTCCATGCATAAAACACTACTTTGAGCTGTTTAAGTTTAGGTAGGTTGGACCCACACTATGGTTGAGACACCATTCTGTAGATCCAAACATCTTTGGGTGATCTATCCATATATATCCCAATAGAATAAAGAAATAAATGGTTTTGAAGAATTTAAAAATTAAAACCTCAGGATTCTAATATCCGAAGGAGTGGGATGGGATACGTATGTCATGGATATCCACATACTATATTCGAAAAGTGGTTTCTACTACAATGTCATCAATGTGTATGGAAATATGTGGGATTTCTCTTGGGGACAAAAATTCCTTCAATTGAAAATCCATATCTAGATTTATATTTTACAAAGTGGTATTTGAGGAATATTATTCTTAGTTAAAATCAAATGTATCCTGTAGAGTTTGTAATTACTATTACCAATAGCTAAAGGATATCTATGGGGATTTTATTCTCCCAGTACATGAAGTTGGATTTATGCATGGAAGATTCCCAAATATGATAGAGGATTTTAGGCAGGCACCAACAATTTTTAAAAGGAGGTTATCCTATATAGAACTAGATAATGTGTAGGATAAAAGGGCTTGTGTATTATTTACTAGACACATTGAAAAACAATTACTGGCTTACAGTGACGATGTTCTATGTTCCATTTAAAGTAATTCTTTTAATACCATCACATGTTGAAATTTTTTACCTGGATCAAGGTCATATGCAATAGAATTATAAAAACTTTTTTATACGATGGTTGGTCCTAGAATGAAATATAAAAGTGTCAATATATATATAATTATGATGATAATCAATGAACGCATAGTTATGAGATGGGAAATTCATTATACAGGTCTAACCCATACATTGGGATGGTAAATTTTTTATATTGTGGATTGGATTAGGATTTGAGATTCGAGCATCACTATATATCATGTGGGAAAAATAATCAATCCATTTATAGTTCTATTATAGTGGTGTGGAGAAATTTCGACACCGAGAATAATGGTCCTCTCATGAAATGGCTACCAAAATTCATAGTATTACATCAAAAATTGTGCATGTGAACCATATAACATCTTACAGCGAGGATGTTTGGTGAGAATTTTTTGTTCTTTAATCTATGATCATGTTAAACATGACATTAATATATGTGTCCCAATCACGTAGAAACACCCTAAAAAATTTCTAGGACCACATGATCTGTTCTTGAGGTGAGAAACAAATAATGGTGATGGTTTCTTCTACTACATGGAGATGGTTAGAAAAGGAAAGGGAATTTATTTCATGTGGTTGTTGGGCCAAGATATAGTATCTGAGTGTCACTATATATCTCAATTAGATGAGAATCAAGAAACATGTAGTTATGGAAGTCTTTAATTTCATGTGAGATGGAGGTTAACTATGTTGATTAAATCAATACAGTGTGTATGTGTATTACCATAACTAAAGATAATGTATGCGGTGGTGTACCATAAAAATGTCTTCAAAATGAATTACACATAGTTTAAGGTCATGGTGCTTGGACCAAAAAGTTTCTTGACTATAAGAAGAATACCTTACCAAGATTCCTAATCAAATGTGGTCTATGCTTAGGGTGAGAAACAGAAAAAACAGAATGATTTTTTTATTGTATTGGGGTGATTCAAAGAATGTTCGTTAAATGAAAAACGAACACCAAAATCAATGGCCCTATAAGGAAAATCCAAAGTTGAAAAACAATATACCACATGAGAAAAGGCACCCTAACCATATAGTTTTAAGTCTTACGGTGAGGAGAGTTGGGTCATGGAAGGAGTGACAAACAACAATTGTGCAAGGATTTTTCATTAAATATGCCCAGATATTTAGTAAATCATATCATACAAAGTAGTGTTCAGGCACATGAGAAATCATTACATTGGAGGCATACCATTCACATCACATGATGATTACTAGTATTTTCTCCTATGGAATCCTATTCTTATCTGATAGGTAAGACTAAATTTTATCATCATGTGAAAAAGAAATTGATTTATTTATTAACATCTTGTGACTAGGATTACAAGGGTTGTTCCTTTTAGGGGTTTTTTGTAAGTACCAAACCATAAATTTTATCATTGTGCGATAAGAATTATGTTTTCGTGAAGTTTTATGTCATATGACTACGACTAAACCATTATTAATTACATGAAATATTTGTTGAGAAGTATTTAATTGTTAGTGGGTGTATTCCACTCTAAAAAAATGGTGATAAATGAATATGAACCACTGGAATAAACTTAATGAATGAAAAAGGGTCTATCCCATTTTGGTTCAAGCCTCATAGGATTCATCACATATATCATTGGGATCCTATGAACCAAACTAGTTCTCATTATAGGAATGAATGAAGTCACATTGGTTCCTTGAAGGCTTGTGATATCAGATTTTGGTTGACCTCTAAATTATTTAAGATATTAATTTTTTACACATAAAGCTATTACAATTAATCTCTTCTCTTTTGATACAATTATTCTATTGATAACTAATATAAAACTATTATTTTGAGTGAAGGAAATTGAAATTCTATGGGAAAAACTAATTATGTACCATATAGTAGTGAGTATGGGGTTTTCTATGTGTTAGTGTGGTTCATCATAGATTAGGACCGCATGGTATGTAGTATCGTGTCAAGAGTGGAATTTTTTATCCTTCCTCCATTTTCTATAGTATGTTTGATAGGGGTTTTTTGAAAGCTTATATCTATCCATTTTCCGTTGCATGATAGTAGGAGGAATAGTTAGACTCAATTTTTTATTCCTGGTATAGCCTTTTAAATTTATAAGAATAAAAGTTGGTACAATTTTCTATCAATATAGTATTAGGGAGATTAAATATTATAAAGATATTAGAATTAATGATATTGAGGATTCTTTTGGTCCTAACCTCTTTGATGGGTATTTACTTGACCCCTTTTGGGAATAAATTAGTAGTAGTAATGATACACTTAAACTGATTGGTTGTAACTAGAGGGTATGTCCCCACAACATCCATTCCACACATAGAATATGGCCTATATTATTTGGTTGTGTGCAATAACTCGAATGGTTGATGGATGAAAATATCATGTGCATGGCCAGAATAAAGATTTCTTGGTGAATTTCTTGCATTCCTCCCTCATTAAAGGTTAAAATTAGTAAATCCTATTGATTTCATGAGAAATCAAGGTTCCTAGCTTATGGTCACCACATGCACTATAATATATTTATTTCATGATTGTTAAATTCTACTCTCTATCGATGCATGTGTGAAGAACTCCATAAAATCCCTATTTATATAAGATCTTCTAGTTATTTGGGATATCATAGTGGTTAAATATAAATTTATTTCATTGGATTTTATCTTTTCATGAAATGTACAATAGAATATTCCCACATTTAAGGTGTTATTGTATATGTTTCATCCAAACATTTTAAGGATTATCTTGTTTAGAGATTGAATTTATCTCATTGATATCTTCAATGCAACTATGAAAAAACTATAATACCATTTTGTAATGTTTGGCATTGATCACTATTTAATCTCTATCTAGATCATCTAAATATATAGCTTCATTTTCCAATGCATCTGCTTGAGTATTCTGTAACCATGGATTATAGGTTAATACTGGTTCCACGGGGAATTCTACCATCAACCCTCAGAGGTAGTTAAGAATAGGAATTATTTCTTCTTTCCAAATAGTGTAATTACCATTGACATTCTTGATTACTAACTCTAGATAAACATTAACTTTCAGATGAGTAATTGGTATTTTAAATTCCAACAGTAAACCTACCAAGAGAATTTGGATTAGATATCAATATTAGTGAAACCTTCTAATAACAGAAAGAAGTAAGTTGGAACAAACTTCTATGGAGATATAATAATAACTTTCAATCCAAATCTATTGATTCTAGGGTCTTCCATCCTTTTTCCTACTGGGATCCTGAATATGCTTCGAAATACATTTCCCCTATGTGTAGTCCACATTGAATAGAGAATATTTATTTATCTGGTAACCCAATATTTCGGGGTGTATTTTTATTAAAAATATTTCTTATAAGGAAATATGTCAAAACCAAACCATTCACCACATTATGAGGTATGAAAAAAATATCAAACTATTTTAGTATGATGGTCCACTATGCCAATAGTCTACTCAAGATAGGACAGTTGTGAAGTGTCCAATGATCAGTTAAATACCACTATGTGGGGGGTGAATCAGTGGTATATTTTTTTAAAAAAAATCATTTTATTTTGATTAATCCTTGGTGTCACGTTATATTTTTGATCATTTATCTTTAATACTCTGACTCACCCTTCAAGAAATAACAAACATTGAAAAAACAATGTTAGGTTCGGTAGAAATACCTACTCTTTTTTTGTTGGTTAGACCCCCCTAATAAGGTTTCTACACTATAATAGAAGGTGATTACAACAATAAATGGTTAACCCCCCCCCAATTACAAACTAGTCATACCCCAAGTTCCAATTAGGCATCAACAATTGGTTAGACCCCCCAACTACACCTTTTCACTATGATTAGTTAGACATTCCAATAAAAAAATTCATCAACTGGTTAGACTGCCCAGCTGAAACCTTCAAATTCGTCTTGAATAATTGATCCACGCATACGATGATCAGTTGACCCCCCTCCCCTAGACTACTGATTCACACAGTTCCATGTAAAAATCAAGTACTTTTTCACTGATGATGGACTTTCTCAAATAATTTAGATCACTAAATATAATCAGCTACATTAGTACAAATCTGCTCATGTAATATTTTTTTTATCTTATGATGAATATCTGATATCAATCATCACTGAAAACTAAAATACAAAAGTCTTATGAAACAGTGATACAATTACCACCCCAACTTCAGTCTCAAGACTCTTCACACTGATTAAGAAAATTAAATTGCATGTGTGACTCCAAACCTCTTTCATGTATAAATTAAACTGCATGATCTTGTCAACTTATGCATGTATTAATTCATTCTTAGTCATATTGACCTATGTCAATGAAATTGAATGTACATATAGATTTTTTTTTCATTCACACTCTTAAAAATGTAGTATTCACTTGTAAAAAACCACAATAAATCAAATATTTTTCATCAAACACATTTTCCAAAATTTAGTACTCAATTATTGTGTTTTCATAGATGGATTGAAAATATAGAATAATGTTTTCATAATATGTGCACCATTTCTCAAACTATTAGCACACAGTTTTTTACTCAATATAATTGTATATTCTCAAATGCATCAAACCGTGCATGATCCCTCTTTCTTCCTTTGTGCATGAAAAATATTATAAGACACGTTCCGTTTTGTTAACATCGTATTCACACACAATATACTTTTTTACATGAACAATATTTATTTTAATATTATTTTACGTGTGCATGAGAGTGCATTTAAACATGAAACATTTATCTATTTCTCACACCCCAACCCAAATGTGTGTAACAACTAGATGCGAGAAACTCAAATGAAAACAAAGTATGCGGTATATCCTCTTTATTGAAAAATATTACATGGAATTACTATGTATTTCACTGATAAGATCTTCGCAAAGGAAGCACTTCTAAGAACCTCTACTTCTACCTTGTGATGCCTCTAACTTATTCATGAAACAAATTGGTGGGAGCTCAAATCATCATATAACTAGTATGCATAACTCCTCCCTTCAACATCATGAATCCATTATTCCCTTACATTTTCAAATAGAAATATCAATACTCAAACATCATGTGATTTTCATTATTCTATGATAAAAACATTGAGATAAAATTTACAGTTTAAGGTTCATTGTAATTATATTTTCTTCTTAAAATAGTTTTTTGGAACCTCAAATCATCATGAAAACTAAAATATGGATGAATAATCACAAATGGATGGAACATCATTCACAAATATTGAACACAAGATCATTACTACTTGTCTCTAAAAAACTACACTAATTTTTTGGGAGATAAGATATCGAATGAGAGATATAAGATTACAGAAAATGAGTTTGATTGAGGCATTTTTTTGAAAATTATATTCTCACAGAACCTTTGAGAATCACTGAGATGTTTCCTTCGTCTTCCACAAACCATTACTATCTTCAGAAAAAATTACATCTTAAACTCACTACAGATACTTGGTTAGATATTCATAAAATGATGAAAATGAAGTCATATCACTATTTTATTATATTGTGATCAGTATAACAATGTCACGATGAAGAAGGGTCTCATATTGAGCTTTGTTCGACATTGCTCAATATCATGGTGAACAGAACCTTCTCATACTATCTCAGTAAAGAAGATATCAACAAACAATGATCGGAAGGAAAGGAAATAAAATGACAAAATTAAATGGGTGTGGAGTTCAGTGGGACAATTAAATGGCTTGTATTATTCAAATGAGCTGATCAGATGGTTCTGGTTTTTTTGATGCTATAGTAACACTCAAAAGACAATCCCCCAATTACTCCTCTACGCTAATATGGTAACTGGTAAATTTTTCAACAAAGGGGAATTTGGATGCTCAAAAACATTCTAAACATGATATACCAATCCAAGTTTCTTAAAATCCCTTCATCCCTAGTTTATTAAATAATATTTTCTTTTACATGAAAATTTAGTTTATAAATTTTGTAAACATTATTAAAAATTAATTTATACAAATTAAACTTGTTTTTTAACTAAAAAACATGTCTTCAATCATCACAATTTAGAAACCATAAACACATTGAAATCTTTTATCAAAAAACTCATTAAAAACAAATACAATTCACCAGGCACATCAATCTCCCCATTTTTTATTTGTTTTCAATAATCAAATGATGTCAAGGTGTTTACTTTTATTTCTCCCCCTTATAGGAAATGAAATCAAAGGCAAATTAAGAATTTCAAATTTCACGAAACATCGTCTATACTTAAATTTTTTAATAGAATGAATCCACCATCAAAAAACAGAAATGATATTTTAGTTAATCAACTCTAGGAATTTGTGGAAAATAATCGTGTAGAAAAAAAGTGAGATTTCATTTAAGAATCAATGGTACATAAATCATACAATGTGATACCAATATCAAACTTATTTCAATGAATTAAAATTAATGAAAAATTTGATCAAAATTTCTAAGATATTTCCTACACACATATCAACAAATTAATTATAAAGTTCAAGTGAAAAAACAATTATCTTCCCTATTGAAATTCGGATTAAAGTATGAGAGTGATCATTATTTTCATAGGATTTGGAAAAAATGACAGCTTCATGTCATGAATTCTCCCCCTCAAAGGAAGTATCCATATCCTTAATTTCTATACATGTTAGTAAAAAAGAATTCATAAATGAATCTAAGGATGAACATATTTGTTCATTAGAAATAATACTTTGGCTAAGAGCTACCTATTAACCTTGTTTTCCTTCTCCCTTTTAAACATTGATTTGGAAGAGTTATCGTTCATATCTTGGATTATTACAAGTATCATGCAAATTTTTTGTCACACCCAAATTATATACACATTTCACACATCATAATTTTCCATCCATAATTTGTAGATGACTCTTCATAGTCATTAAATTCTTCATATATCACCATTTCCTGTTATTTTTCTCTAACAAGCTTAAGATCTTTTTCATATTGTTTTATCTTCTCATATAATTTACTCATGAATGTCACTTTCATAAATATCAAAATTTTCTTCTCATATTCATTATTAAGAATCTTAGTTGATAAAAAAACTCAGTTTTTTTTATTTTTGTGACCTTCTTGACCACATCTTCCACTGAATTATTTCAAATATTCATTTATGTTATTCATTTAAATTTTAGATAAATTCATGATCACAGAATTATCATTCTGATAATTTGATCTCTTCTGCTCATAATCCCCCCCCCCCACCTTGATTTATGTATACTCTTTGGTAGTAACATGTTATACCCTTAGGATTATGATTTATGACCAAACACTCCACAACACCAACAGTAGGCTATGAACCATGGTCTTTTAAACTGGGAGAATATCATCCCTAAATATTGTAATTGATCGTTTATTTAGATAATGTTGATGTATCTTGTTAGGAGGAATTCTTCTAGTGGAATTAGTATATTACGCCTTTATAAAAAATGTTTTCCCACATGTTATTTTTTCCATGTTTGATTTATTATTGTATTCTAGACCTATATTGTAATAAATATCAAAATTATATTGAGATTAATTTTGTTTAGAATCAATATTTTTCTCTGAACCCTTCTTCTCAATAGCTTTAAAAGATTCAACCTTAACCTCAATAGTTTTTGTGAAGTCTTATTTCATCTTATTCAACTCACTTTGATATTCAAGACAGATTGAATGTGTCTTAGATAATTCATTTTCCTTCTCAACAAGTTCCTCTTCAAGATCATTCATCTTATTTTTAAGTATAGATAATTTCAAATGGTATTATTTATTATCTTCAACAAATTATAATTAGTCCTTTTCAAGATATTTATTTTGAAAAATTTTCATCTTTCCTTATTACTCATCTATATTCTTATTATTTTCTCTTATCTCAATATGATTAATCTCCTCTTTATTAGCACATTCCTTATTCTCAAAGGCAGTCTTTTCAATTTAATTCTTCTCCATTTTCGTTTCTTTCATGAGTTTCATATTTACAAAAAGAGTAGCTTCTATATTTTCTTTTAAAATCCATTCCACATTATTTCTTTCATCACCATCATGACCTTCAAATGAGTCTTTATATTTCTTGGATTTACCCATAAAGAAAATTTTATTCTTATAATATGTTACATTTTACGAATCACAACTAGATGAAGTAAATTAATCTATTTATCTATTCATCATATTTCTATTTTTAAAATTAAACTTCTTATTATGTTTCTTCCACTACATTTTTTGATACTTTTATCTTCTTCATCTGATTTAGTATAATCAGTATTATTCGTTGGATAATTCCCCCAAACATGACCATTGTTGTGAAAATTCAATCACTTTGCTAATTGTTTTCTATTTCTATTCCATTTACCCATATTGAAAATTTCTTAAATCTTGGCCATAATTTGACTGTATTTTTGTTAAGATTATTAAATCTTGGAATCACTTGGTTCTAGTTCTTCTTTGATTTTAGTTTGAACTTTTATGTTGGCTTAAAAGGCCATTTCATCTCTTTCCTTCTTTATGAATGCTGGTACTTTTCTCATTTCATAAGATATGAGAGTATTATAAAGTTATTACAATGATATATCTTATATTTATTCTAGTGAAGAAATATTTAAGTTGAATCTATCTACGAAATTTATCATACGATTTCTCCTAATAGTATAATCATCCATCTTTTTTCCAAAACCTCTGATATTGCTGGAAATTTCACTCACTCATATAAGGAATTCATCCATACTTTCATCATCAACCTTTTAAATATCATCAGTCTTTATTCTCCAAGTTGGTAACATGGATTCTCTAACATTAATATTTTATTCATAATTACTTATCACTTTATCCCAAATCTCCATGGTAGTTTAGAGAACAATAACCTTAGTAAAAAAATTCTCTAGATAAATCCATCAAGATTACATTCTGAATCATTCCATAAGATTCATGATTTATCCTATCAGATTTTGTCATAGAAACATCCTCATTAATAAGAGGGAATCACACTATTACTATATATCTCACTTCTAGGAAAATATATAAATGGTAAGAAAGTATAATATTCCTCCAACTATGGTAGTTCATGCCATAAAAAGTATGAATTATTTAGTTTTTCACTTAATTAAAATTCTTTATTTTTCAAAAAGATTTTCTAGATCTACAGAGGATACCTTCCTTTGATACCGATTGATGTGGTCAAGGATCATTTAGACACCACTGAGAGGGGAGTGAATCAGTGGTATACATTTTTTAGAAAAATATTTTTCTTTTTATTCGACCTATACTATTGATTAAAGTCTTGATCTTGTGTCTTTAATACTTATCCTAAACCTGCCAGAAATAAAAAATGAATGAAACACATCACACAATTATATAGAAGCTTTGGTATAAAGTCTTACTCCTTTTCATATTTGTAAGACAACCAATTAGAGATTCTATACTATAACTGAACATGATTACAATAGTTATTACTTAGACCCCCCCCCCACAAATTACATATTCGTTAGACCCCCTAGTTCAAATCAACCTTAAATAGTTTTTTAGACCTATCAACTTCACCTTATTCACCATGATTTTTTAGAACCCCCTCCCATCACAAACGTGAACAACTCGTTAGAACCCCCCATATAAAAACTGCCACTACTTATTTAATAATTGATCTATATATTGGAGGATCAATTGATCCTCCTTCACAAGATTTCTGGATCACACAAGATCTGGTACAAATATAGTACCTTTTCACTAATGTTGTAATTTCTCAAATAATTATAATCACTGAATATAATCAGCTTCCTTACTAAAAACTACATGGGAATTAATTATTTCTTCTTATGAAGAACCCAATTTAATCAACACTGAAAACATAGAAAAAAATGTTCATAAACACTAATATGATTTCTACCCATTCATCATTCTCAAAACACTAAAAACTGACTATGCAAATTATATTACATGTGGGACTTCAAAACTCTAGCACTTATAAAGTATACTTTATGATATTTTTAAATTATACATGAATTAATTAACGTACATTCATATTTACTTATGTCTATAAAATTACATGTGCCTATATAAATTTTTTTCAAGAACACTCTAACACTTACACAATTCACTTGTACAATCACTAAACTACATCAAATATTGTTCATCATACCCAGTGTCCACTATTTAATACTCAATCAATATGTTTGCATTGATGGGTTCCAAATACAGAACAATGTTTTATCAACGTATTCAATATTTCTCAAACTATCATCGCACACGTTGTTTCTCAATATATGTTCATATTCCCAAACGCAAAAAACCATGCATGAATCCGTCTTTCTTTCTTTATGCATGAAAAATAGGATAATACATATTCTTTTTTCAACACTTCACATTCAAACATAGTATACTTGTTCACATGTACACTGATTATTTTAATCTCATTTTATCTGTCCATGATAATGCATTTAAATTTTCAACATTTCTCATTTTCTTGCACACAAACCCAAATTAGTGTAACATCTTGATGCACGCAACTCAATTGAAAACATAGTATTTGTTATATCCTTCATCTTTTAAAAATAATACACATAATGAAAATTTAATTCACGTATAAGATCATACGAAATGAAAAACATTGCATAACCTCTCTTTATACCCTATGTTGCATCATATTTCTTCACAAAACAAATTAGTGGGAGCTCAAATAATCATATAACCAGTATGAAAAACTCCTCCCTTCAACTTTGTGTACATGTTCTTTAATTACCTTTATAAACAGAAATATAAAAACACAAACATCCTGTGATTTTCATTTTTTTCGCATTAAATCTTTTAGTTAAGAATTAAAAGTTGAAGGTTTTTGTTACCTATAATTTCTTCAAAAAACCGATTTATGAAACCCCAAACCCTCATGCGAACTATAATACAGAAGAATCAGCACAAATTCATGGAACCTAATTCCCTAAATTTGAGCCTAATATCAGGACTATTTCTCTCTCAAATACTGTACTCATTTTGATGAGATATAATCTCTCATATGAGAGATAAGGTACAATATAAAATTATTCGGATTGATGTACTTATAGGAAAATTAAATTGTCATAGAACCTTCTAGATTCACTGATATGATGAATTAATTTTCCATGAACCTTCACTGTCTTCAGAAAACATCACATCTTCAACACACTACAAAGAATCAGTTTGATCTACATAACGTGATGCAAATTTAGATTCATCACAATTCAATCTAATTCAGATCATCAGAACAATGAAATGATGAAGAAGAAACTCAATTTGTTATTCGGTCGATATATGTAGAGATCCTAGTGAATAGAACCTTCTCAAACCAGCTTGGTAAGTAAGATTACATCTCAGGTTTACTAGATGGCCACGAAATAAAATTATGGGATAAAATAGATTTGGATTATAGTGATACAATCAAATATATTGGATAATTTAAATCAATATATCTGAAGGTTCCATTTTTTTCGATTCTACAGTAAAGTGCAAAAAATATCTATTGACCACTCCGCATTGCTAGTATAATAATTTGACCTTTTTTAGAATAATGGAATTTTGGATACTTTGAAAATTTATAAACATGAAATACAAATCTTGTTGTCTCAAAACCTCTACATCCATACTTCATTAAATAAAATTTTCTTTTTCAGGTCCATTTACTTTTTAAATGTTGTAAACAACATGTCAAATCAATTCAAAAAATGAAACATTTTTTTTATTACAAACTAAATCTTCAGTCATCACAATTTAGAAACCTTAAAAACATTAAAATCCCCCACAAAAATCTCATTAACAACAAATTAAATTCACTGGGAAATTCAAGTAGAGAGTATACACGGGTGAGTCATTGAAAGAAATCAGATAGTCCTCATAGGGTTGTATTTAGTTCCTTAATTGATGGGATACAGAGATCAATTTCAAACAATTATTCTTGATATTGGAATATTATGTCTTAGAGAGGATGTTTTCTTTTCTGATATCATTATTTTTCATGAGAAAATCACTCAATGATCACTCCAAAGATATCATATACATGATGACCAATTTTCCATTAATAGGTGGAATTAACACTATTGGGCTCAGAAGATACTTCTTGAGACCGTTGAATGCTTCCAGACAGTCATTATTCCCCTAATATGTGACCCACTTTTTTATTATCCATGTGAATGTAAAACAACCCCCAGACATCTTTTTTATAATTTAGCAAATGTAGGTAAGGATTATGTGTAACCCATGATGCTCCTTGAGGTTTTTTAGTGGTGACATGTCAAGGATAGATTTTTAATCTCAGGATTAACTTCTATGCCACATCTTATTACTAATATATTGAGAAACATTCCGAAGGTAACCCCGAAGACACATTTTATGGGGTGTATTTTCATGTTTTGTTGTCACAAATTTTTTTACATGGTCTCAATATTATTAATATGATCAGAATGTTTCTTATATTTCACAGCCAATCCTTCAAAATAGAACTCAATAAATTTACCCTGAAATATCTTGATGATCTGGTTCATGGAACACTGGTATGTGACATCGACATTATTTAGGATGAAAAGAATCACCTATTATTAATATAATCCTTGGGTTTCCCTAATGAAAATGGATTCGTTGACTTTAGGGTCCATTCAAGTTTTGTTATACCCTAAATATCTATCCATGAAGGAGATATATTGGTAGCTGATAGTCGCATCAATCATAAGTGTTGTGATTCGGATCCAGAAGTCATCTTTTAAATAGTGTTGGTTGACATATTTGAAATCAATACAAACTATTAGTTTCAGGTTTTTTTTATTGATTGTGACTATATTTGAAATCCATTTATGGTACGTGTATTCTTGTATGATGTTCTTTTATGATCTTATCAACCTTGGATTCAACTATGTAAGTATGAGTCAGATTTGTTCTTTATATAACCCTGAAAATCCCAAGGAAGGCCCAAATATTGGTCAGCCACCATGGGAGAAAGACCTAAAATTCATTTATAATTAACGGAAAACTCATATCAATATTTCTTTAAGAAGTATATAGTACTTTTTCTTCAATGGTAATAGCAGTAATGATCATCATATGTCCCAAATCATTATTTGTTCCCAGATTTACCTATCGAAGTATGTTGATGGTGTTATAAAAACCTTCCTAGAATTATAATGTCAAATAATTAAGTTCATCTTCCTCTTCCTCTTATTCCCCCTATTTATATTCCACTTCCTTTATACATTAACCAGAATTCAGAGTCGATGAATGAGATTCTCTTGAGTTTGTTGAAATAATAATATTCTAAGATTCATTCTGAGATTCTGAGGTATGGATATCTCCATTATATAGCAGTGGAATGAAAATTCCTTCAATGTTAACCTAATATGTTTGGGTATGACGAATGTTTGGAAATATATCATGGGATTTAAATACGAATCTTCACCACTAATAATAGGATCAAATTTATTTTTAAAACTATTTAGTTTAACAAACATGACTACTGTCCTAAAGGATAATGAGAATATATATAGTTCCAAACTAAAATTATTATCTTAGTTTAGAGGTAGTATATATTCATTTACATTTCCTTGAATGGATTATCCAGGGTCACTTCCACTCCATTTTTGGTCTAAACCTGATAAAATTTATCAATCATGGGTCACGTCCCATCTAACTGATAAATTCATGCATCAATGTAATAAGTTTCACAAGATTTGAATGGGGATTCATCACCTTTTAAGGTTACACTTTGTCTATTTACATAATATATGAGGAATTTGTGAAATGGTAAAGTGATCACCACATGTTGAGGAAATAAAGGTCTTCCTAATTCTTCTAGAAAGGGGAAGACTGTTTTCTTAAATAGTTTTCTTTGGGGGGAAGTGGTTCCACTACTAGTTCTTGGTATTTATGACCATGATAATCCCAAATAGATAATAAATATCCAATTATTTATTTTATTTTATTCTTAGGGATCTACCTAATATTTTAGAGGACATGAGAAAGAGACTTGGGTGAGAATATCCTGAAGTAGTCTCCTCATCTCCCGGTCCCCAAAATGGACAGCTCGAGGGTCCTATTTAAAGGCAAAATCGGGACCCTGGGTGAAGGAGGATTTTTTGAAAGTCCATCATGTAGGTATATTTTATATTATTATTTAAAGATGATATTTTCATGCATGTCCCACATGGGGTGCACTCACATGAGCCTGGACATACGCACTTATGGTTCATGATGCCTGGACCAACAAGAAATTCTCCACCGCACTGGAGGATAACATCACTCAACTTAAATGACTTGGACTGTAACATCTTGTTACATTGATTAGGTAATTTTACATCTTATCTATGTCTCTTTTTAAAAAAAATACTTTTATGTGATTTTTCTGTGTTTACTACAGACTGATAAATAGGTACACACCGTGTACCTGAAGTATAGATCATGTACTTGGTGTTGGTTTCATGTCGTATATTGGGAGATCCCACCATGAATTGGAAGATCATGTCGTGATCTAGTACATGTCTTGTACCTTAGTTACACATTGTTAAGGGATTAAATATCGGGTTTTCAACCCGATGCAATGGTTTTTTCAGCGTACTTATCCACCATGGCCTACACATCATGACCCCTTGGTACACATCATGACTCATCCCACACCCAGCTTAAAGTCACATGTTTGGATTTTTTCTTAGTCCATTTAATTCCATTCTTCATGGATCTCAACCTAGAAATGTTTGGGTGCATTTTTTAGAGACTCAACTCCTTTTGTATCAAACCAAATGGCTTGGAATCTTTGTTCTTCTTGCAATGCAATTCCTCGGTAAGTGTTCCCCTTTTTTATTCAAGTTTCTCTCGTACCCTTCTCATGTAATTTCAATGGATAATCATGGGATTAATGGATACATGTATTTTGGTGTGGGATATTTCTTCTGGGTAGAGTTTTGAGTTCTTCTATACCTTCATTCTCATTGACAGGTTCCATATGTGAGTGTTTCTCTTTCGGAAAGAGGTAGTTGGTTCAATCCCGATTTTCCAAATTGATTACCATTGAATTGATTGATTAATTTCAATTGTTGATTAAAATTCAACTACTCAAATTTTCATTCAATTGCTTTGTTTAAAACCAATTACAATTAATTGGGGGATTTAAAATCTTTTTGGCATGGAAACTTGAAAAACCCCCAATTCCATTGGACTGGGGTGTGATTATGGAAATGGTATGTTTTAAATTTTTTAATTTAAAATATGGTTTTGATGGAAATGTTTTAAATTAAATTCTAAAATTTAATTGTGGAAATTAATTGAAAAAAGGATGGAATTATTTTTTAATGGATTCCAAACTCATGGAAATTAATTAAAATGATTTGATAGAGACCTAGTGGTATTATCTTGTGAAAAAAT
This sequence comes from Viscum album, assembly GCA_963277665.1. NCBI lineage: Eukaryota > Viridiplantae > Streptophyta > Magnoliopsida > Santalales > Viscaceae > Viscum > Viscum album. The sequence goes on along the minus strand of OY728139.1, from coordinate 109,234,285 downwards.
CAATATTTTGGATAAAACCTATTTTGGTTTTAAATGGAAATAAATTTTTATTTTTTTAAATGGAAGAATGATATTGATCATTTTTTTATGTAGTCTTAAATAGTTTCTCCATCATGTATGAGCGCATGAAAGCCTTAGTTAGTTAGTGAGTTATTTGGATACACTCTATTATACAACAATGTTCTAAGACATACTTGTGTCGTGTCATATCCCATATGGGTTGGTGACAAGTATCCTTTGGCTAGTTTCATAGGGATGTGTGTATTCACATTTTTCGGAGTTCACATAGAGAGTGCAAAATCATATAGCTGGTTAATACTATCATACGCTTTGGCAGATGACCATGTTTTTCAATTTTTTATTTATATATGAGATATAAATGTATGAAAATGTTTGTTGGAACTTCATTACATGCCTTCTGAATTTATATAAATTTTTTTATATAAATTTTTTACTTAATCCATTCTTTTAGAAATATTCCATCTCTTATAAAGTAATGTCTGTTCTTTGAATGTATTTCCCATCATTTTGAGAATATAAAGCATGTTTTGATTCAATATTATTTTTAACTCCCAAACCTATTTATATTGAAAATTAAAAGATTTTATTTGGAAAATATATATTTGGAATCTACTATGGAATCATTGGTGGTATCCTAATGGGCTTCATCTCACACCCTACTTTTTTCCTTCAGGTGTTTGTAGTCTTTCTCCATTTAGGCTTGAGCATATAGAAGGGGTCTCTTGGAGGTGGGTCCAAATGTTGATCTTTGGACATGGTGATTTGTTTTCATAGGGAACATGGGGATGTTTTCCTATTTAGTACATTTGGATTTTAGTACATTGTCTTTATGCCTTTTTGAATTTTGGTACCTTACTCCCAGTAAAGTTTTCTTTTGAAATGAATTCTCCATTGTTTTTATTTTTCTTCATCATTATTGTGAAAAAAATCATTCCTACTTGTATATTGTATGATTCTAGGTGATATTATCCAACACATTGGTATTAGGAACTCCCTTCAGGTTATGTTAGGACCGGATCAGATATCGGGTTACCAGGGTACTCGGGTACCCGGGTTAGTTCATAACAAATTGGTATTAGAGTGAGGCTATTGATCTTACTTTTTTGTGAAGTCAGTACACATATTTGAAATATATTTGGGACATAAGAGGTAGTTGTGATTGAGTTTCTAGAAATATCTTACCATAATTAACCTTATGTATCCATGTGTGGTTTGGAAAAGAATCCTTGTGGATTAGTTCTGTTCTTTTCCCTATAGAGATTTGGATAGGTTGAAATCAAAATATTTTTTCTCCCTTCTATTGAGAATAGTTTCTCTTGTTACTCAGTTTGGGTGTCAATCTAATGTCTTCCTTTATATACTAATGTTGTGTAGCATCATGCCTCTGATAAGTTGTGCGAATCAGATACATGAAAATGATATTGCTGTACCTCAGCATGAAAATACTATTGTTTATTTGAACCTAGTTGAGGTGATTGTTCACACTGTCCATGCTTTGGGACATGCACCACCTCTTGTTCCCGCTTAGGCTCCAGCGTTGGATCCTTAGGGGGATGTTATTCAAAATAATTCTCAAGGTTTCCTTCATTATAAGTAAATAGTCTTCAAATGATCCACTAATCCTCAACATGATGAGGAATAGTTGGAAAAGAGAGAACATTTGTTTGAGTTCTTGGAGATGCATGAAGTGATCATGGTGAAGTTTGGAACCTTTGTGTTAGAGGTACCGAGTAAGAAATGGTAGAACACGATGGTGACAGTATAGAAACATCATGTCTTAAAGTGGAAAGGATTCAAGGTTCATTTCACCAATCAGTTCTATCCAATGTCAATGATGTTGTCCAAGGATGTGTTGTTTTTCAAGCATGAGCAGGATGACAAAATTGTGATTGAGTATTCTAATTTTTTTAAATCTGGTGTAGTTTGATCCTGATATTGTATCTAATGAGAGGATGAAGGATTGACGGATCATTTTGGGACATCAATATGATATTTTTTTTATCAGTTTTTCTTGTTGAAGCTTCCCACTTATGCTGATGTGATAGATAGAGTAATTATGGTTGAGATGGACTTCACTGGAAACTCAAGGTTGATAGGAGTTCCTTTTTCTCCTAGTCGTAGTTTTAGTTTTGTTAAAGGAAAATAGATGTGTGATGATCCTCATGGTTTTTCTCAATGGTAGAGTAATTCACTCTAGGAGGAAGATCATTGACTTTCCACCAATATGCCAAGATATGACATTCTAGGAGGGTTTTCACTGATCAATCCATGAACTGTAGCTCCTATAGACATTATAGACACTTACATTGGTTCCTCCGTCACTTCTTTACTCCATGTAATAGGAAAGGATCATCATCTCCTCCTAAAACTGTTGGGAAATAAAAAAAATTAATGATAAAAGGGTTCTAGCCATAGGCATCTAGAATGAAGCTTCTTCACTTAGTGGAAGATTATCTAGTGGAAGAAGATACAAGTCCAATGACTGTGAGAGGTACCATTACCATTGCTTGTTCATTAGTGACTGCTATTTTTTTTATTGGTGAATATCACTCTTTTATTTTAACCCATATTTTTAACCTTCCCGATCTTCTTTTGGAGCAACAATCATGGGAAAAAGATATTACTACACCCCTTGGTATGAAGAGAGAGTAAGGCCTTTGTAGTATTGTATGTTTCTTATCTCTATCTGATTTAGAGAAAGATTGTATTTTTATGGTTCGTGATATGAAAACTCTTAACATCATATTCTGGATGTATTGCCTCATTTCCAACAAATCGTGAATTGATTGTTGTCTTCGAGGTCTCTACATTACTACACACAGTGGTGTACCTCTTGTTATTCAAGGAGAATGGGTCCCAAGTTCGAGAAGAGATGGACCCTCTTACCTATAGTTGGGGAAAGTGATATTAGTGTATTCTTTTGACCTGGAGAAATATTCAATGTGTGGAAATCTTAATTTAGTTGTTGTCATGTTTTCTGATGTGTTTCCTTTGGATTTATCTAGTAAACCACTGACGATAGAGGATTAGTTTTTTATTGACTTAATTGATGGTACTCAACCAGTCTATATCCCCTCTTACAGCATGGAACCAGCTAAGATGAAAGAGTATAAGTCATAGTTTTCATGGCTTTAATTATCAAGATTTTACATGAGTATCTAGGTACCTTTGTGGTGGTCTTTTTGAATGAAATTTTTGTTTACTCTAAATCCAGGGAGGATCATGTGCAATATCTGATAATGGATCAGAATCTGCAGAGAAATCAATGCCTTTATGCCAAGATTTCAAAGTGTTATTTATTTATTCAAGAAGTAAAATTCTTGGGACACTTATTGTCTAAACAGGGTGTATCAGTTGATCATGAGAAGGTGAAGGTTGTTATGAAATGGGAGCAACCAAAAAATGTCTTCAAGATCTAGATCTTATTGGGCATAGATGAATATTCAGATAAGGTTATGAGGGACTTCTTGAAGTTGGATTCTCCATTAAATTCTTTGACTCGAAATGGGGTAAAGTTTAAGTGGGATGATAAATACCAAATTTCTTTTATTGAACTAAATTTTTTGTTAACTAATACACTAGTGTTAACACTTCCAGAAGATGGGTAGAGTTATGTGGTCTTTTTCTATTCATCAGGTTCCATCTTGGTCTATATTATTATACATGGTGTTCATGTTGTAGCATATGGAACTCGTCGTATTAGGCCACAGAAGAATAATTATCCTAACCATGATCTGAGACATTCAATAGTGATGAATGCGCTTAAAATTTGGTGGCACTACCTTTTTGGAGAAATATTTACAGTGTATTTAGACCACATAATACTGAGTTATATCTTCTCTCAAAAATATTTTAATCATCAGCAGAGGCATTGGGTGGAATACATATAATCATTCAACATTGACATCACCTATATACCAAGGAAATAGAATGTCATTGCTGGGAATTTGAGCAAGAAACATCCAAATGAGGTAGTGAAAGCATCTTTAAAAGAGTTGAATTTGATGGCTCTTTTTTCACAATTGCATATCGGTGTTCAGGAGGAAGAGGATTAGGTTTCTTTAGCTAGAGTTCAGTTTACATATTCTCTTCTTGAGATGATTATACAAGATTAAGAGCTTTATAATGATTTCTGTAGCACTAAAAAATCCCATTATGTTGGGGAGATAGTTTTAATTTGGTCGTTCTCTAAAGAGGGTTTTTATGCTATCGAAACCTCTTCGTTGTGCCGTTAGCAGTGAGAAAGGAAATGATGGGGGGATTTACATAATTCTCAGGGAGTTGTGCACCCAACAAGCACTAAGATGTTATATGTCATGAGGTGATAGTTTTTCTGTCAAGGTAGGAGATGATACATTGTTGAGTTTCCCTCTCATTCCTATATGTGCCAACAACTGAAATCTAAACACCAAAAACCTTCAGGTATTCTTTAACCGCTTGCAGTTCCTACTTGGAAGTGGGATGATATCTCTATAGAATTTGTGGTTGGGTTTCTTTTCACCTAGAGAAAGAATAATTTTATATGTGTTGTGATTGATAGGCTAACCATTCGGCTCACATTATACCAATTCGTGATATGCCCAATGTTAAGGATTTAGGAAATCTCTATGTGAATGAGATTGTTCATTTTGATAGAGTTCCATCTACTATATTCTCTAATAGGGATACTCAATTCACATTTCTATTTTGGAGAGGCCTTTAGAAGAAATTTGGATCTTATGTTTTTTAGCACAACCTACTATCTAAAGTCAGATGGCCAGAAAGAAAAATCTATACATATTCTTGAGGATATGCTTCGCGCATGTGTCCTAAAATTTATTAGGGCTTGGTATGATCACATGGGTCTGGTTGAGTTCTCTTATAACAATAGTTACCAGTCCACGATTATAATGGGCCCTTTCAAGGCCTTGTATTTTCGGCCTTATAAATCTACATTTTTTTGGTCGGAGGTCGGTGAAAGTTCTTTGGTTGGACCAAGATTGGTTTAAGAGACAACATCAAAGATCCAGCAAATACATTAGTGGATTTTGACAGCACAAAGCCAATATTAGTCTTATGAAGATCATCATTGTAGAACCGTGCAATTTTTAGTTAGTGACCAAGTGTTCTGGAATGTTTCACCTCAATTGGGTCATCAACAGATTTAGAGGCAAGGGAATATTTCTCCTCATTTTGTGGGACCTTTCGAGGTTGTTGAGTAGGTGGGGAATGTTGCATACCACAAGGCACTTCCACTGTAGCTAAAATTAATACATAACATGTTTCATGTATCATTGTTGAGAAATTGTTAATCTAAACCATCTCACGTTTTGAGATTGAGGGATCTTGAGAATGACCCTGATTTATCTTGGAATTAGTGACCAGTCATGATAGTTTATTCTAAGACCAAGGTTATACGTGGGAGTACAATACCTTGGGTTCATGTGTTATGGAAAATGGCTCTGATAATCAGGATAAGTCGGAACGTAGGGCACTGATGAGAGAGTAGTGGCCTCATCTTTTTGGCATGGATGCTCCTTCATAGGATTTATGGGGGAATAAAGGTTTTATGGTGGGGATGATAAAACATCTCGTTACCTTGATCACATAACTTTCTACCTTTTCTATGTACCCTTTTTGTTAAAAAATTATTTTTATTGGGTTGTTCTTGGTTTACTATAGACTGCAGAATAGGTAGACACTATGTACCTGAAGTACATGTACTGTACATGGTGTTTGTTGCATGTCGTGGATTGTAGATCATGTCGTGAATGGGGAGATCAAACTGTGAACTGGTAAACACTGTGTACCTAAGGTACACATCTTTAAGGGATTAAATGTTGGTTTTTCGACCTGAGGTGATGGGTTTTTCAGTGTACTTATCAAGTGTGGCCTACAAGTTGTGACCCCTTGGTACAGGTCGTGACTTCTCTCTTGACTAACATAAAGTCACAAATTTGGCTTTTTCACATGGCTCTTTTTCATTACAGACATCATTGATCTCAACCTATAGGTGTTTTTTTGAATTTTTTGAGATACTCAACTCCTTCCAGATCAAACCAGATGGCTTGGGATCTTCATTCTTCTTGTGGTGCAATTCTCGATTAAGTGATCCCATCATTATTGATGTTTCTCTCTTCCTCTCATCGTGGGATTTCAATGGATCATATATGGATTGATCAATACAATTATAATAGTGTCGGATCTTTCTACTAGGTAGAGTTTTGAGGTCTTCTACAACTTTATTCTCATTGACGGGTGTCGTTTTGAGTGTTGTTATTCAGAAAAGAGGTAGGTGGTTCTATCCAGATTTTCCAAACAGATTACCATTGAATTTCTTGATTTATTTCATTTGTTGATTTAAATTCAAGTACTCAAATTTTCTTTCAATCACTTTGATAAAACCCAATTCTAGTGAATTCGGAGATTTGAAAGGGTTTAGGCATAACAATATGGAAAACCCCCAATTCATTTGAACTGTGGTTAGTTTTTGGAAATTGTCTGATTTAAATTTTTGAAATCAAATTACGGATTCGATAGAAAAGTTTTCAATTAAATTGTAAAATTTAATTTTGTAAATTAACTTTGAAAAGGAAGAAATTAGTTTTGAATGGATTTCAAACTCATGAAAATTTATTAAAATGATTTGGTATAAACTCAGTGGTTTTACCTTGTGAAAAAGCATGTTTTTGAATATATATTTTTAAATAGAAAGGAATTGGAATTTTTGAAATGGAATAATGGTATTGATAATATTTTTAAGTTTTATTAAAATATTTATCTCATCATGTAAGAGTTCATGCATGCCTTAGGTAGTTAGTGAGTTATTTTGATACCATGTATGCTACGACAACATTCAAAAACATACTTGTGGTGGGTCACATCCCCGACGGGTTGGTGACGAGTCTCGTTTATCCAATGTCATAGGGATGTCTGAATACATATTTTTCTGAGATCACATAGAGAGTGTGGAATCCTATAATTGGTTAATACTATCATATCTTTTGATAGAGGACTATTTTCCTCCCTTGTTTATTTATATTTGAGATATAAATGTATGCCTATGTATGTTGGATCTTATTTTCATGGATGATGAATTTATAAAAACTATTTTATATAAATGTCTTACTTAATCCATTGTTTTAGAAATATTTCATCTCTTTTAAAGTAAAGTCGGTTCTTTGAATATATTTTCCATAATTTTGAAAATTTATATCATGTTTTGATTAAATATGATTTTGAAATTCCAAACCTATTTATTTTTAAAATTGAATCCTTTTCTTTAGAAAATATATATTTGGAATCTGTTATTGAATCTTTGGTGGTATCCTACTAGGATTAGGCTCACACCCTACATTTTCCTTTGATTTTTTGTGGAATTTCCCCTTACAGGCTCAAGCATAGGGAAGGGATCTCTTGGAGGTGGATCAAACTTTTTAGATTTGGACTAGGTGAGTTGTGTCCTTAGGGACCTTGGGGCTATTTTCCTATTTAGTACTTTGGGTTGTAGTAATTTGGCTCTATTATTTTTTGTATTTCTGTACCTTACACCTAGTGGAGTTTTATTGTAACATGCATATTGCTTTGTTATTTATTTTTCTACTACATTCTTGTGGAATAAATCATTCCCAAATGTATATTGTATGATTCCAGGTTCCATTCGCCGACCCATGGGAATTGGGAATGCCGTTTGGGTTATGTTAGGACCAGCTCAGTTATCAGGTTACCAGGGTACCCGGGATGGTCTTTGACTTGGAGGTTCTGTGCACATATATAATTAGGAAAAATGGAGTGTTAAATGCATTTTCCTTCATTTTATAGTTGAGGTTATTTTATTTTATACTTTCCATGCTCATTTTAAAAAGGGAGTGTCAATAGTCATATAGTGGAATGCATTTCTACTTTTATTAATTATTTCATTTATCAATTTAGTTAATTTTCAATAAAAATTATATTCTATATTTAGTAAAGGAAACTACCTTATCATATATCTCCCCAAAATCTTTCTCAAACTCATTTAAACAAGAATTTCCATGCATTGATTGACAATGTTAATTCTCATCTTTTGAGCTCAAGTTACATGTATCACATGAATTTCCAATTCATAAGTGGTTACCATTGAATAATTATCTATTTTTGAAAAAAAATACATTAATTATGAATTTTATAGTGTAATAATTAATATTAAAAATGAATTTATTCCCATAATAAAAAATCTAACTAGAAATAAAAAATATATATTTTTATCCCATAAATAAATAGAATGTATTAGGATATAATTTTTTTTATCTTAAATCATAGTTATCAAACATCCACCAATATTTAATGTGATATCATTTCCAAAAGTAACTACACCTCTATGAAGTTAATCAATGTTCTTTTATTATGATGTGTCTTCTATCATATGAGATAAACAACCTCTATCAAGAAACCATGGCATGATTCTATTTAATTATTTAATATATTCCTTAATAAGAAGTGACTTCCCATATTTTTCTCACATCCAAATATTATTCACATTAGTATCTTGAAGAATACTTAAGAGATGTATTTTCATATATTATTCAGCACAAAGGACAAGTTGGTCACATATTCCAAAAAATTTGTCTTGACACTCAAATATATTATATGTAGTAAAACATAATGTCCTTTTGTTCTTATCTTGTTTCATTTCATAAATATTTCACATCTTCCTTCAATATACCATCCTTAATTATTACGTCATGTGACTCCATGGAAATAAAATTTCATTCAAAAAAAATTTTGCGTTAAGAAAAAATACTCCATAACACTAATATGTACCACTAAAACAGTAGTTTTAAAAAAATGATAATATTTTCACTGAAAATTTAGTTACTGTATAGGTTCATTCAAAACATTATTTTTCATTATATTTGGGAAATATATATTCACAGGTTATTTCCAAATTTCCATGATGTTGAATTTGTCTCTACATTTATTTTCTATGTCCAAAATTCCAAAAAAAAAAATCAACCATAATCAATATTATTAGAAACAATAGATTTAATAATCATTTGGATAATTAGTTAATATTTAAAAAAATATTTTGAGCAATAATTCTCAAATAAAATCATTATTGGTTCACTACTTATACAACATTGTGGTAGTCATTTTTGTTGAATTTTATGATATTTTTATCTTAATGATATTTCAATTGTGTATTAGTAAACTCCTCCCCATAGGTAGTATATTTTTTTGAAATATTTTAATATTTTTTCTTATTCAAGAATTTTTACTTTGAATAATTTGGTTTCCTCAATGCAGTCATTCTTGTTTTTGATGAACTCGTCTTCTTATTATCTCCCTTTTTCAATAAATATGACCATTTTCTCTAGCTTTTTGTTTGTATCAAGTTGTTATTAAATTTTATCTTTCAATATATACTAATTGTATCTCTCTTCATTCTCCTCATAAATGGTTAAGGTGACTTAATGTTCACTATCATAATAAATGAATGTTTTATTATTTTTAGTAGAAAATTAATATTATAACTAAATTCATTGTGATGTGTCATAATATTCTTCTTCTTTTACCATTAGATTTATTCTAATCCTTATTAAGAACATATTAATTCCAACATCACCATTTTCCCCCATTTTTGGGGGGAACGTATTTTTGTTCTCATAATTCTCAATTTAACTACACATATTTTTTGGAAAATAATCCATAAATTTCCCAATTTAACCCTCATTAAAGCATTTTTATAGGAATATTAAATTTCTATTTACCAGATCATATTATGTTCTCCTTATAAATAAGTGATATAATTCTTTTGAGGTCTTCATCCCATCCTTCATCAATTTCAAATTATGAGAATGGTTCATTCTTATTTCCATTATGATTGAGACCTTTCATTTCATTAAATATAATATCCTTCTCCTCTTTAATTTTCTTCCATAAAAAATAATCCTATCTAATTTCCTAATAAATAATAAAAAAAATTATTTTATCAAGTAATAATTCAACCCAATCCATTGGGGTTGAAACCTTTACATCAAACATGTTGGTGAAATTTTTTATAAACATATTAACAATAGTTGAATCTTTAATAGTTGGTTACTAAAAAAATTATTCACCCTTATGAAACATTCATCGTTATTCTCATCATCATCCATTCTATTATCTTTAATTTGTTCATTCTAAAAATATAGTTTAACTTCTTTCACTATGAAATTACCTTTAAAAATATTTTCAAACTTATACCATATGTATTTAAAAGTATTGAGCCCCAATGCATATATATAAATTATTTCATGTAATGAATATAGAGTTTCATTCATTCCTTTACTGTAAACCTAAAAATTTAATTTACCTAAAGATATAAAATGATAATATCCCTCAATTAGCGTAAATCCAACTTTATCTACATCAATAACGTCTATTCAATGAGAGAGAGAGAAAGGTATCATTATATTCTTCCAACCATGATACTCATTTCCATTCAATGTTCAAACACCTCAATTGACTATACAGTTTAGATTACAAATCTACAATGTTAAACATAATATAATCATTTAGAGGGAACCTAGATTTTCTTTTATGTGAATTAAATTTCCTCATTAAATGGTGATGTATCCTTGAGTAAGGGGGTGAATCATTGATACTCATTTTACAAATTCATCTTTAAAATTAACCTTTCTGAATGGTTAAAATCATCGTCCTCTAATTTTTAAAACAAACACTCACTCATATTCAATAGATATAAAAAATAATTAAAGGAACACCGATAATTTAACACTGATTCTCACATAGTGTGGGGATTTCTATTTATTATTTATAAGTAAAATATGATACCAGGATTTAGTCACTAATATCAATAGTGATTTTAGTAACAATATTCCAATAGTTCTATCTCCAGACTATTCTATAATATTATAACTATTTTATCATACTGTATCCCCCTATTTAAACATAAGAATCTGAACCAGAACCAGGAATATCTCCAAACGTTTCTAAGATACATCAACATCAACAAACAAATGTCTTCAAGCCTGTAAAATATTAAATAGTATACATGCTTCCTCTTGATCAAGAACATGATACCCTCATTATTAAATAAGATTAAAAATATCAAAATAATTGAACATAATGTCAATTTTTTCATCATAACACAAATAATTTTAAATAATGTTTAGAAAATTAATTTATATTTATATTTTAATTTTATATTTTCAGTATCCAATGTTAAATAATCAACAGAATTCTAGAATTTATTTTTAAAACATATCCTCAAATAATTCCACAAATATTTACTCAATATATTTTCACATAATTATTCCTCATAATCATCTCCCACTAGCAGATTTCATTGGTTATCTCCCAGATATCCAAAATTAATTTATAATAATAACTACATTTCTTATTCAATCTGGACAATAAAAATTTATAACAAGTAATCTAGTTTTGATCTCAATTAATGATATTTAAATAATCATATTTGAATATACCTAACTAATCATTCCAATATAATCCAAATTTATTATCATTCAATTATCTTTTTGACCTGACATTAATCATGGCTCAATCAAATGAATCATGATATATAATACATGAATATCAAAAAATCATAATCTAACTTAATCCTCATTCCAAACACTTCTCCTACAAATATTCTCATTTCTATGAATGGACTATACTTCATCAATAACTAGTTACCCATATGCATCTTTTGAAAAACCCAACTCACCATTATAAAAGATTTTTGTTAATATTACTTTATTATAAAGAACAATTATTTTACCTAATGTATTATCTTGAATTATTTTACATGTCCATCAAGGTAATCGTTATGTATTCTCATGTTAACTCTTAAATACATGTAGAAAATTTATATTCACTCTTACTTATCAAAGTACAGATCATGTATGTTATCACATCTAATTAAATACTTAATATATAATTATATATCCCATAAATAATTATGACAACCCAAAAATATCAGGAAAATGCCTAGACGTATCACAGCATGACTTAGTACCTTTTCAATTCTAGTTGGCAGGGTCTGGAAAGACCTTATAAATAAGAAGTAATTTCACAGTTACTCTTATATATCAAGAGACATTTTTTGTGTACCTTATTAAGATGTAATTCACTCTCAATTAGACTCTTATTTTCCTAAAAAACATATTTATCAGGAATAATTTTGGAGATAATATTACATAATATATGAAAATTTAATAATACCCTTATGTATAGTGAAACACCCATGAAATTATAAAAGAATAACATTTAATTAAATGGTGTATATGACATGAAATACCAAGAATAACAGAGAATATTTCAACTCAAGAATTTACATTATATTTAATATATAATAAATCTAATTTCTTTGATATGTTATGATGTATGAAACAACAAGTTTTATCATTATCAGTTGTTAGACGAAAGACTATGTTTTACCGAACAACAATATACTATTAGTATTATTATTTAATATGAAAGTTATCACCTAGATATAGGAATGGTGAGTTTGAATATGATTAAATGAATTATTAAATATATATTTTAGACATTTTTATTAGTTATCTATTCGTTATAAATTAAATAAGGATCATTTTATAGGAAAAAAAGGTTTTCTGAAAAAAAACATCATTTTTTATAAAAGACGGTTTTGTCTAACATTTCACACAAAATTTAAAATAAATTTTTACCACCTTTATAAAATTTATTTGAAAATTAACATCATTTTTTAAAAAATAATATCGGAATTATCTTACTGTTAATATTTGGGATTTTTCTAAAAATATTTTTTTTATGTATAGTTAAAAATATTTATTTTTAATTGAAAACTGCCTCTTTATTTATATATTTTTTAATGTAAAATAATATTTTAAATTATTTTTAAAGTAAATTTTTTTCAATTTTATATCAATTAATCTAATTTAGTTTATTTTTATAATTTTAATATTGAATTATGATATAAAAACATTGTAAAAGTATGAACATTTTCTCTTTAAAACTCATTTTCTCATTCCATCAACGGGATTAACTTTACCTTAGATTTTTAAACTTATATGAATTTAATTTGGAAAAATGAATTTTACATTTTGAATTATAATAATTTATAATTTCTAATAATCTGGAAATAATTTTTTACCAAAATTAATAGTGAAAAAAAAATAACAATTAATTACCATGGTTAGGGTAAAAATAGATTTACCGGGTGATAAATTAAGAAAAAAAAGGGTTAAAATGACCTAACAACTTTTAAAACACCCATTTTATGGATATATTTAAACCCTTTCTATTATATTTTCAACAATGTCCCATTTTAATGATATTGGAATGATAAAAATATGGTTATGGTTGAATCTTTTCAAAAAATTACAAGTGTCCCACTCACCTTACTTATTAAATGACACCCCCTCTCCTCCCTTATTTACACCTTCCAAACACTTTGGATAGGCCATTACCTACCCAAATAACATCCCAAATTCCCATAAATACTCTTATATGAATTATTTTATTTGTATAAATACAACCTATTAATGCCTTTGGAGAAAACCTAGGGATGATTCCCAAAGAAGACGTTGTGTTCTTTAATGAGTGTTTTTAATTTATTTCATCCTCCACCTCCTCCAAATAATATTAATCAATAATTATATAAAATCATGAGTATGTTATATATATTGGGATATTATTATAATAAATTAATTACCTAAAATCACATCCACTTCCATTAAATGGGTTACAAAATCATGGTTCGTGTGTATATAGGACTACCACCTTGCGAACCGATGTCAATCACTTTTCGATCGCCGTGTTTCACTGTTTAGTATGAAGGTGGATATAAAGTATATATATTTGAAAGTTATTATATATTTATAACCAATTATTCATTATATCATATATATATATATATGTGTGTGTTTTTTTTTTCATTTCGTATGGTACACTAAAGCATCACTCGTGTGTACGGTGGACTACCACCTCGTGAAGCCATGTGATTCATTTTTCACTAAAACTCTAAATAGAATGTAATAAAGATAAATGTAATGATTATATTTGTTATAAATGAAATAATTATGATATTCATGACATATTTATCATTATTAAAATACAATACATATATATAATTTTCTTTATTACCTTTTCACTTAATGAAAGGTGATAATGTTGTTGATGTATGTGTGGACTACCACCTTCATGGAACGATGTGACTCACTTTTCAACACCACACCACATGGATGATATATATATATATTTGTATACATAAATAAATTATATGGTATTTATGATATTATTATGATTATATAATGATAAAATATTAAATCTCATCTTTCTATAATCATCATTGAAAAATGAAAACGTTACTCATGTGTACATACAACCTACTTTCTCCATCTCTGAAAATTTATTCATTTCTCAAAATAATATTATATGATTTGTCATAAATTTATAATTTATATGTAAATATGATAATTATAACATGATTACTATTATATATATGATATATCTAAATAATATGTTACATAACAATATCTTTCATGACAAAACATGCATGAGAAAACAACGCAATTAACAACTGAATCAATGAGAATAATAAAATATTATTAGCATAAGGGTTATAATCTATTATAAAAGGATAATATATGATATTATAAATATAAATATGTTTTTATTATAATTTAATAATATTTTAAGAACCACTATTAAGGGGTTTAAATCTCATTCAACCAAAATGATTCATCAGGTAAGTGATTTTATCTCAATTTCATTTCATTGAGGCATATGGAATATTATAAATCTATTTCCTTTTATATGGTGTATATAATTCCAATTTGACATGTAATATCATGAATAATCAATTATTCATTGTATTTTAAGTTTCAATTTTAATTATTTCGTCTAAGGATATTTGAGTTAAAAGTTACCAACTAGTAATTAATTTCATAACCCAATTTGTTTTCATTTGGCAATACCACTTGTTCGTTGTCTTTAATATACTAAGATTGTGTGTGTAGTGAATATTTACTATATATTTGAGTAAATAAAAAAAATTTATGTGTATTTATAATTGATACACATAATCTACTCATTGATTAATTATCACTTCAATATTACGATCATTTTTAAGGTATATATCACAATCTAATTCTAACTAAGGTTATTTATTCATGAATTTATGTTTAAGGGAATTATTTTATAATTGTCTTATAAAACCATTTATTTGTGATATATTATGGTAATTAATGTTATTCTTAAGTAATAATTCAATTTTCCACTCATTAGATCTTAAAATAATGGTGAAAACGTTTTTAATAATATATAAATTCATTTATCTCTTCGGTAAAAAATCTATTTTCATTGGAAACCATGTTTACTAGAAAAATTTGAAAACAGATATTTAACCGCTTCAAATTATTTATTTAAGGCATCATTAAATATTTCTAATTTTTACTAATTTCTTTAAAGGAATCTTTTTCTAATTCTCAAAACAAGACAATTTTATACAATTTTTATATTGTAAATATAACATTCTTTTTCGTACATCATGTATGGAATTACCCACCATCATGTCTTTAATTTATTTAAATCATCCTTTATATGTTTTTTAGGATATTTTTAAATAATATTTTACTAATATTATGTAGATTCTTAATTTTATAATGTGATTTTAAAAGAAAAATATTTTAAAAATGTTTTATGTTTTAAAATATGATTTTTAAATTTAATTGGATAGTTTCCTCTAGATTTTTTTGAAGAAATTATTATTCATAAATGAAAAAACCCTTTATTTTAGATATAAACTAATTGGGATATGTTTGTATTATAACCATCCTTGTTCTTACTCTAGATTATTTATGATTATTTCAACTATGGATAATATTAACATTCACTTCATTGTTTAATTTTTTTTATAGTCATTAACTTCCCCTTGAATTATTCACTTTCATGTGATCATTGGATACTAAATTTCCCCTAAATAAAAATATTATTTATCATGTATATGTTAATTTCTTAAACCACATATCATTTCTACATATTCTTTTATACATTGAAATTAATTTGTTTATTTGTGGATTAATTGATAAATTTTTATTATTTACTAAATATAGGTATTTGATATTAAGGATCGTTGTTTATTAATTAAATTGATTGTTTGGTATATTATGAATTTATTGTAAATTATAGACATGGGTGGGTCCGGATTAATGATATCCCCTCGAGGAATCAGTTGTCTCCTGAGGTGAATCAGTAAGCTAGTATGTAACTCATTATCCAAACCTAATGAATTTATAAATAGTGCTTTAAATTATCTTATGAGAGTTATTGAAATTAGAGGTATCATGATACTTGAGACCATGGCGTCAAATAATATATAATTTATTTCAATAATTATTTTTTTATTACTATACATGGTATTTTCATAATGATATTATCTTAGAATCATTTCATTTTTAATTAATTATTTAAATGGAATGTTTTATTAGTTACATACATTCCTATATGGATTTTGACACTTCTTATAATCCAAGAAATTTTCCCCATTAGGTTAACACTAGTTTCATTTTATCGTTATCTTATTTATTAAATGGAATGTGTGTTCAGACATTTACCTTTCTATGTGTTGGGACCAAGTTGGTTGGAGAAGGTTTCTGAAAGTTGAAGCTCTTTTTTTAAAGTTATTGTATTTTGTTTTAAATAATTTTTTAGAATAAAATTAAGTTTAAGAAAAAAATAAATCACTTCACTTTATTTTTTGGTTAAAATAGTACTCATAAAGGTTGGGAAACTCCATCATAATAAGAAGTCTTTTTCTGGATGAAAATTATCATTAGACTCATCTCGGGTTTAGACTGGAGGAAAAGATCATAATGGGGATAATCAAAGTCTACAGGAATACAATAAAAATATGAATATTCTTTTCTGATCTTCTATGTGTATGTCAATCTCTATAAAGGTAAAATGCTTCGGATTATTAAAAATGGTGCGGGGCATTCGTTAAGGGGATCCATTATCCCCTGCTCTCTTCATTTTGGCATAGAACACCCTCTCCCAGAATCTCTATTTGGGAATGGATAACGGGAAGTCTGGAATCGTTCTTCAGTCGGAGAGGATGTGAGACAATCTCTCACTTGATGTTTTCGGATGATATTATGGTTTTCACGAATGGTAGGTGAAGATCTTTGGACAAACTCATGAATTTTCTCTCGATATATAGAACATTAAGTAGATAGAATATCAACCAATGGAAGAGTCATGTCATCATTTCAAATAAGTGCTCGAGATGACTCTGAAGGTTTATTCAAGGAATATTGGGATGCCAAAGGAGTCAGATTCGTTTGATGTTTCTTGGGGTTCCTCTCTATCTAGTACAAATAAGAATCATCCATTTTGAGGACATCACGATTCAGATTCTAGGGAGGTTCCTAAAATGGAAGTGGAAATTATTATCCTTCAGGGGGGAACATCATTCTTATCAACAATTTTCTTATATATATTCTGATTCATGTTATGTCTATTATCAAACCACCTAAGGGGACCATAGTGGGAATAGAGAATTCCATGACAGCGTTCCTGCGGGGCGCCAACTAGTCTGGCCACTACCACTGGGTGGCATGGGGGTGTATGGCATGGCCAATGGAGGAGGGGTCATGGGGTTGCATGATATCTTAGAAGACATGTAGAGCATGACAGTAAGGCTATCTGGGGAAATCTTGATGGGAATATTTTTTTGGGATTCATTCTTCAAGGATAAGTACGGGGAATTATGGGATCATGGAGAAGGACGATGAGTAGGTTCTACTAGCTTGGCATGACGCGTGTTTGAGAAACTTTACAATCTTAATGCATTGACATGGTGGATCATTAGAAGAGGGGACATCGCCTATTGGAATGAAAATTGGGCTATATAGAGGCTATTTTTTTCAGGTGTTCCTTCACCAGATATCATATTCAAAGAAGAAAGAATGTACCGAACTCTTATTTAGGTTATCCTTAACAAAGAGCTGAAGATGGTGTTTGATAATATAAGCTTGATTGACGGGGCAGATAGATGCTACTACATGGGTTCATCGATGGGCAGTTTCTTTGTCCGGGAATTTATAATAAGCCGTCATGTTGAGAGTGCCTCTGAGGAGTGGGCTAAAAATTCTTGGTGTAAAAAATACCCACTAAAATGACATTACTAATTTGGCTAATTCAAAAAAAGGTTGTACCCACGAATAAAAACATTTCGATGAGGGGTATCCACTTAGCCTCTTGGTGCTTCTACAATGTGGACTCGATGAGGGAATTAGTCAACCATCTCCACATACATAGTGACTAGGTGGCTGATATTCTATTGTTTTTCTCCCCAAATCCACAGGCTAGCACGCAGCAACCCTACTTCGAAAGTCTCGTGTCCTCATTTCTTCACGGTGTTGAGAATAAGAGAATGGAATGCAAGGTCTAGGCCATTATTATAGCTTCCATCTGCTGGACCATTGGGGAGACTAGGAACTAATCTCGGTTGGGCTCTTGGATGTCTACTTAGAACCTTTATATAAGGGTTAGGTCCCTTATTTTAGAGATGATATTGTTGCTAAAAGGGAGTCAGAACTCGGACCTAGTTTCTAACATTTTTAATAGACTTGTCTAACATGGAGGTTTGGGGGGAAGATGGATCGCCTTGAGTCCTCCTTTTAGTGGGATAAATCTCAACAAGGATGGTTCACTCAAAAACGAAGTCATGAGAGGTGGAGGAGTCCTTTGTGATCTGAGAGGCTCTGTCCTCATAGAGTTCAACATGTTTTATGATTCGAACACATCCCTAGGGGCGGAGGCATGATCGCTGGTCACAGAACATCCTGTATGCAGGGGACATGGCTTTCAGTTGTCGGAAGTGGAATCAGATTCAGATGTTCTTATGAAGATGATCTAGGGGAGGTATGAGACTTTTTTGGATATGACCTAAATTATTTGAAGGTGTGTTATGGAGGCTCATTTTGGTTAGTGCTTACATCACATTTAGAGGGAATCCAATTTTTTTGCCGATACGCTTGCAAGATTTGGACGTTTAAGAGAGGGTTTAACTATCTTCAATGGTATGGGTCTCTTCCCTAGGAGTGTGAGATCTTTGTGCAAGGTGATTCACATGGTTTACATTATTTCTGACCTCTATGAGGATTTTTTTTAAAGGGACTAGGCCACTATTCCTAGATGATAATAAAAAAATGTTTCATTCTGTATTCTGGCTATATAGAAAGGAAATATGTTGATGAAAGATAAGAAAGTTACCATATATTTCTTATTAAGTCATATGATTCTTAACCTGATCTCAAATGTATTTAATGTCATGAAAGAAGTCATTATATAAGAAAAAGTGTGTGAATAAAGAATAATTATTGAATTTGAAGTTCTCTAGTTTCAAAACCATCATAATGAGTTTGTTGAATGTAGAATTATTTAAAGGATGTGAAGGAAGATCATTATAATGAATAAAAAATATATGTTGATGTTGGATATGCTGACCCTTGTCCATTATATTTGGTGTGCCAAAATTATCATCAATGGAAGAATTGTTTTCATCAGGACTAATAGTAAAGTTGTAATCAGAATTAGAATCAGACTTGAGTTTGGTAAGAGTATGAAGGATATGGTTAGATGTGTAGAAAAAGAGTGGTCTGGAAAATTTTACGGTTGGGAAGATTTGTGGAAAATGTTAGAAACTAAAGTGTTTATAATATTCAAGAAGTATTGAGAAGAAACAATAAGAATTGACAATCTTGTTAAAGGCATGATACACCTGAAATTCAAGGAAACATAAAAATTTGGGGAATTTGTTTAGGTATAATAAATTACAAGAATCCCACCCAAACAATATTTGGAGTGATTATAAAAGGATAAATGTATATTGTACTTCTCTGACTAATGTTTTGTTCATGAAAAGTTAAAAAAAGGCGGATCACAAATGAAATTCTTGAAAAAATAAGTTGTTTTTGGATTTTTTTTCTTGAAGAAATCATACCATACATAAGTGAAAATAAAATAGAAAATATTGAAATATATTTAGTTTATCATCGTATTTAGTGGATCATCATATTTATCTAACAATCATATTATTATTTTTCATCTTATTCAGCTGGTCATCGTATTGGGATGGATAATCGAACTAGGACTATCAGATTTGGTATTCTAGACTGGGGAAGAAGGTGTTTAGAATTATCTCAACCATATTCTAATAGATTTATATTTTCCTAACTTAACAATCAAAATGAAAAATCAGACTGAGTTTTAAATCAAATTACTCAAAGTTCATACCAACATATGGGTACGAATTTGAATAATTTTTTTCAAATGAATACATTTTTGGAAGCTGATAAATAATCATAAGTTATATGTTTTGTTACAAAAACATAATATTAAATCATTCGTATTAGAGGGAACACATACACTATTAGATTATTTGAATAATGCTATACAAGTGTAAGGGAATATCCCAGTCATTTTATTCCACACAAAAGGATTTTTTTTCAAGTTGATTTTGTTGTATAGAATTATTTACAAACCATACCAAGGAAATATATATTCTTATTAGATAGTTAACCTTTTAAATTATTCTGTTTCTAGGGATATTTGTTTGAATTATTTCAGAAGGGAATGAAATCTTTAATAGGAGGTGAATGTTGTTTCATTTTATAAAGAAAACATAAAAGAAAAGATATCACCAATTCACCCCCTCCCCTTCTTATTGATACAATTATCATTACTGGGAACTTACAATTCTTATATAAGGTTTGGTTACCTTTTCTTATTCATTGTTGAAGTTTTTAAGAGAACGTGAAAGAGAATCTAAATTTTGTGAATAGTAAAAGAATTACTGTTTTTATGGAAATAATTAATATATCTGCAATGATAAAATGTTTCCTTATATCATGTATATTGGATATGATGTTCTTAAAGATGCAGTAGATGAGTTTCCTTCTATTTATGAAAAGGATCCTCTTATATCTATTGTGTAAAGACCCAGCCCCAGTTTCCTTGATTCTGTGGTTTATTACATTACATTGACATGATTAGAAGAAATTCATATATTGAAGGAATGAATAGTTCAGTAGATTTTGAAATCCTGATACATTCATAAGTTCAACATTACAACATGAAATGAAAAACAACATAAATGTTCCATTGGGAACATCCACCACTCTAAGATTATCACTATAAGTCAATCATAATATACCTCTTCATGTCTTAGGAAAAAATGAAACATAAGAAGGGGTGAGGTCAGATGATCAGTAAGGGTAAGAAACAAAATTAAATATATCATAAACATAAACATTATACATATTTAATAATTGAAAACACGTGACTTTAAAAATAATATACATGAACAGATTATGGTAGGAATATGAGCTGGGTAATTATTGTCATAATAAAACATAATCATGGGTGTTGTACTGGTAAAGTGACCACATAAACTATGAATTTATAGCTTCATAATGTGGTAAATTCATATTCTAGACATTTTAAAACATACCATAATGGACTCATCAAAGACATCTAAAAATGATTAAGGCCTCAGTGAAAACCAAATCTAAAAAGGGGCAAGGCCTCGACCATGTCCATATTTATTTATATCATTAGACCAATAGATGAATCAAGGGGCTATAGAATTCCCCACCCATCAAATAATTAGTCTGATTCATTCCTCATATGAATGGTGATAAACATAAACTACCTATAAATTCATATTTAAATTAACTTATGAAATGTAAATTACATTCCACGAAAATTTAGCGTAAACATTAACCATTCGGAGTAAATTGGTGAATGGTTTTAAGATATAACATCCATATTAAAACTAATAATAATCCAATAAATTAAATATGTAATTTTATATCAAAAAAAATTAATCCCAATAATACATAATAATCAATAAGAGTGTTGCAATAGATGAAGATACTCTTATAAAATCATTGTGTAATTCTTGAGATAAATATTGTTTTACTTTGAAAAGAAGTGTTATTTTGGAAAAGTATTTTTTAAAAAAAATTAGTGAATTAATATAGTATTTTCAAAATAAAATTAGTTATTTTAGAAAGATAATTGTTGGTAAAAATATATTATATAGTGCCCTGGAAAATTGGTAAGAACTTGAGAAATTCCCTTGAATCGGGCTAGTATTTCGGGGAGAAGTTTTTAAAGATAATTTGAAAACATATAACACCATGTAAATTAAAGTAGTATTACTATTGGTAAGAATATATATAACATTAAAACATAATATATTAGGATTTAATATGAATAAATAATATTTTAATTGAGCTATGTAGAGAATATGATTAATGCGAATGAAAATGGTAGTTCATGTAGAAAACCCTTACCTCAAGTCTGACGGTGTTCCTACCTGGTCTGAATTACCAGAATAACAAAATTTAGTTTCATAAATTAATGATTCCATAACCTCATCTACATTTAATTGATTTATTATATCCTTAATAGTATCATTCATGGCCTTTTGATGGGTTAAGAGATTCAATTTAATTGTTTGGGCTAGTTTTCTTCCTTGGTTTTTATGATTGGTTTACATATATTCATTTATGGATAAACATGTAGAATGAGAATGGTTTCCCATACTTGAAGCTATATGTGATTATACAACATATAAAATATTACATAGTTATAAAATTCATTTGGTTATTTGGATCGAAGATGAATCATTAAATAAATATTTACTAATAATTGTTTGAGTTATTTTGCGATTTTTGATGACAACGTACTCATTTTGATCGATAAATTAATTCCATTTGTATATAAAGATTAAAGAACATTAAATATGATATATTATGTATATAATAATCTATTTCAACCATAAAAATGTCTTCATGCCCAGAATTGAAGAGGTTAATAAATATTTCGAACCCTTCATCATTGAATGTGAAAAAATTACACATCTCTGATTGTGTTTTCATTTATAGTATAAAAGAAGTGGAAAGAAGATATGATGATGAATTAATACATTATAATAAAAAAATTCATGACTTTTAAAGTAATAGAGTTATCATAACATATGGATGAGGAGAGGTAGGGAAAGAAAAACAAAATAATGGAACTTGAAATAAAAGAAATGAGAAGAGTAATTTAACTCATGAGGTTATCTTCCGTGAGAGCCTCTTTAGGGTATAAGTTTTGGGTTTTTTATTTACCAAGGGCTGATGGATGTGGGGAAGGAGTTTTGGAGGAGATTTGGGAAGCATTTAGAAAAGGCACAAGGCTTAAGAAGAGTTAAGAGAAGAGGGAGTGATGGGGGTTACAATGGAGGAGAAAAGTTATTTCCCATTATTTTAATCATTATTTTATTATTTTGGCTCCATACTATGAATAGTATTTATTCTTGTGACTTAAAATAGTAATATGTAAATGTTAGTTCAAACCAATGGTAATTTATATTTTCTATTACTCAAGCATGATGCAGAAATTCATTTATTTATCATAATTCATAAATTAACAAATTTAACTATTCACCATAAATTCAAGTATTTCGAAAAAATAGCAAAACATCACCCCAACCATTTTCAAAGTGTAAATTTAAAAAACTAAATCCATTTTTGAAAATAATTTTCTAAATATGATTAATTTAATTTTTATATAAAATCATATTTTATTCAAAAAATAACAATTTTAAAACTATAGTTTGTTTTATATCACCTTTTACAATTAATCAAGATCTCATTATACTATAACCATAAAACCATAAAATAATAATATGATTTACTATTCATAATGTCCATATTACTATTCATATTACTATTCATAAGGGTATATTTCTATTCACCCATAATTAAGTTTGTCTTATTAGAATTTAAATATATTACTGAACGCAACCGTGTATGTTAGTTTTTCAAAATTAAAATCACATTGGTGATAAAATTATGTTTACTGTATAGGTTATAAAAATGGTGTTTTCTAGAGACTGTGTTTCATGCATTCAATATTAAATATATATTCAAAATTTTTCGGGTTTTTCATTCTCCCCTTAGTATAAAAATCTCTTCCAAAAAAATCAAAAAATGTAACCACATAAAAAGATTTGGGTAAGTCTTCATCATAACCTCCTTAGTTTCCCATGATTCTTCTTCAATTTTATGATTTTTTCCAAGTACTGTTACCAGTCGAGTCATTTGATTCCTCACCACCAGTTCCATAGTATCTAAAATCTGGATAGGCGTTTGAAATTAAGACATTCACCACATTTTGTACCTTAGAATGTCTTGGAGGCATTTCCAAATGATAAGACACAATGTAAAATCTTTATAAAATTCGAAAAGGGCCAATATTCCTAGGGCTCTATTTCCCTTTATTCCCAAATATTATAACACACTTCCATGAAGATATATTCAGGAAAAAATGATCCCCTACTTGAAATTACAAATCCTTCCTTTGATTATTAGCATAGATCGTTTTCCTACTTTGAGATACTTGGATATAGGTTTGAATTGTCTTTACCTACGTTGTTGTTTCCTCTACAAGATCTGTTCCCACAATCAACCTTTCTCAAAATCCATCCCAACAAGTTATTTTATGACATCTCTTTCTGCACAATGCTTTATATGGTTTCATTTTAATACTTGAATGGAAACTATTATTATAGGAAAACTTCACTAAGGGTAAATATTGATATCTTATACCTTTAATGTCAAGTTAACATGACCTCAACATATCTTCTACAGTTTGTATTGTCATCTCTAATTTATCTTTAGTTTGAGGGTGATAAGCAGTACTCAATTGATGCTCAATATCTAATTATTTCTGAATACTCCTCCAAAATTTTGATGTAAATCATGGGTCATGATCAGACACAATTAAGAGAGGTTTGACAATTATCCTAACAACTCCATTGATATAGTGTATTTTTAGGCATTCTAGTGGGAAATCCTCCCTTATAGTGAGGAAATGGGTAGATTTTGTATGACTATCAACAATTACCCATATCGCTTCATTCTTCATTTGAGTGTTTTGTAATCCAGTGAAAAAATCCATAGTGATGTCATCCCATTTCCATGTAAGATTTGGTAGAGGTTACATGAATCCTCTAGGTTGTTGTATTTCAGACTTTACTTGTGGACATACATGAAATTTTGATACATAATCAGAAATTTCCCGATTCATGTTGTCCCACCAGAAATGTTCCTTCAAATATCTATAAATTTTTGTGCTACCATGTTTTATAGAGAAATTCAACCTATGAGCATCATCCAATAACTCGCATTTTAGAATAGGTATAGTGGGAACATATATCCTCCCCCCAACAAAAATAATTCCATCTTCACACATGATGTCAACTAACATACCATGATTTACAAATTCAATTTTCTTTTGAGGATTCTCATCATCAAACGAAGAAGCTATAAACCATTCCAAGAGACATGGTTGGGCTTCCAAATTAAAATTACTGATATTTATCTTTACTTGATAATTCCCATATACATATTTACTAGATCCATAGACAAAAGATCCCTTTCAATCCTCATTTTATTTATGAATCCATTATCCTTCCTACTCAACGCATCAACTACCTTATTTTCCTTTCATAGGCAGTATTGTAGAGAAAAATCATAATCCATGAGTATTTAAATCCATCATCATTTCCTTATGTTGAGTTATTTATGTGAGAAGATATATTTCAAGCTCTTATGATCTTTCTATATATTACATCTTTTTCCATAGAGATAATGTCTCCATATCTTCATAATAAAGATTATAGTTTCTAGCTCAATATGATGTGTAGGATAGTTTGGTTATTGAATTTATAATATCCTTGATTCAATGGAAATAAATCTATCATTATGCATAAGGAAAAAACCAAATCCTTCCATTGATGCACTACTATAGATCTCAAATCCACTATTCCCTAATGGTAGAGTCGGCATTAGATCATTCACTAATCACCTTTTCAATTCATCGAAACATTTCTCATATAATTTCTACCATACGAACCTAACTTTTTTATGTGAAATCTTGGTCATTGGGTGGGATAAGTAGGTTATGTTATTAACAAAAATAAGATAATAACCTGCAAATCCAATAAAACAATGCACCTCTGTTATGTTCATTAGAGTATGTCGTTTTTTCACAACCTTTGTATTCGTATGATCACTAGATATTCCATCCTTAGAGATAATATTCCCAATAAAGAAACTTATTGAAGCTAAAATTCACACATTCTAAACATTCAGTATAATTCATTTCATCTAAGAGTCTTCAGAATAGTGTGCATGTGATTTTTGTGATATTCATATACCTTGTAGTATACCAAGATATAGTCAATGAATACCACCACAAATTCATCAATATATTCAATGAAAACTCTATTCATTAGATTCATGAAAATAGAGGGTGAATTATTTATTCCAAACAGTATTACTATAAAATTTTAAAGCCCATACCTGGTTCAAAATTCTTTCTTTGTAATTTATTCCTTCTTCAATCACAAATGATGATATATTGATCAAAGGTCATTTTAAAAAAAATATTGGGCTCCATTAATTTCATCAAATTAATAATCAATGTGAGTTAGTGTATACATTTTCTTTATTTTTGTAGAAATGTTCTCCCTGTAGTCAATGCAAAATCACATAGATCTATATTTCTTCTTAACGAAAATTACTGGGGATCCCCTTGGACAAACACTAGGGAGAATAAATCCTTTATCACTTAATTATTATATTAGTTTCTTTATTTATTAACATTACACAATGTCCATTTTATAAGGAGTCACTAATATTGGTCTTGAACTTGGAATTAAATCAATAGATAATTAAACTTCCAACTCTAGAGGATGTCCATGTAAATCCTCCAGAAAATCATTATTATATTCTTCCACAATAGATACATCCTTAATTTTAATTTTTCTTCCCTTTCCCATAGATATTTCATTATCATACTCACCAATAATTGAATTAAGTAGAGATATGGGGGGTGGATCTAGATAAGATACAGATGATGATCTTTTTGCTCTAATGATAAGGGATTCTACATTGTTCCCAAAAATTATAACCTAATATTTATTGCAATTTATTTTTGCATCATGATTCAAAATCCAATCCATAACAACAATTATATAAAATTCAATCATGTGTATGATAATAAAATAAGTAGATAAATCATATTTATATGCCATAATGGGGGCTTCCTGACACATCTATTTTTCAATAATACTTCCCTTAAGATTTTTCACTAACAACTCCATCATTAAATAAAATTGGAAATATCTAATTTTATTAGAAAACGTGGAAGATATAAAATAAAGTGATGATACAGGATCAAATAAATCATTGTATAAGTTTTTAAGAAATGATTAAAGTATTGGGAACCACGTCATTAGGAACTTCAAAATCATCAGTTGTGATCGCAGAAGTTTTTCCCTACTCCCTTGGCCTTTTCTGTGGAAAATTTTCTTAATAATTTGGAAAATAATTAGCATAGTGTCCCATATCTGTACAATTATTGCATTTAACATTAAGATCTTCTTCCATATACTTTCAATCACAAGCACGATATCCTTTCTTTCCACAATTCTATCACACCCCTTTTCCTTTTAAGCATGCATTAGGGTGTTTCCTTCCACAATTGTCATAGGGTGGAAAGTCAACTCTTGCCTTCTTCCCTATTTCTTTATTTCCTTTTCTAGAGTTTTCAGAAGCGCTATTATTATCATTCTTTCCTTTAATGTAATAATGAATAGAGAACTCCTTTTCTGTCTGGATAGAACATGAGACTGTGTCATCGTATGATGTGAAATATTGGAAGAATAGTGCCCCCAAGAGGAATGGATTTAAGCCATCAATGAACCAACCAATCCTATTCCATAGATTACGTATATAGTCCACAATATTCCTTTATATCCTTGTGAAGATAGCTTCATACTCTTCAACATTCTCATATTCTTTTTGACATAAATTCATAAACTACATTTCCATATCCTATCATTGTTCATGAGGAAATTATTTTTCTAAGACAAGTACTTTAAATTAACAAAATTCCATGTTTTCTATTTCTTCCTCCTCATTTGTGTTTTGAATTATTGACAACCATTGATCATCATATCCCAACAGATGATAAATAGCCATTACAACCTTCCCCTATTCGTTACATCCCATGGTGTGAAATGTCTTCTATAAGGAACTTATCCAGTGTTCCTATATGGATGGGTTTTTAGTCCTATTAAATTATTTATACTTTCATCGCATAAAGTGATATAACATAGCTTTTCCACATTGTGGATCTGGATGATTCATAAAAGTATGTTTATTATTCATAACCTAAGTAAGTTGTCTGAGTATATTTATAAGTTTCTCTACACCAATCACAGCTCCAGAACAAACGTCATTATCTTGAAAAGGATGGAAATCCCAACATGGGATATTTATGCTAAGGCAGTTTCCATTCCTTCGACTAAGAACCATTTCTAAATAATTCTATACACTATATTAGGTAATGAAACCTAATTTTATATCTCAACTTAGAGAAATAATTCACATAAATTGAAATCCTATGCATAGCTAATCCCATAATCAAAATCATGGTTCCTTTGAGGAAAGATTTACATTTAAATCCGTCATAGTGTATTTTAAATAAAATGTGAACTATCTTGAGCATATCCCCTAATATATCCAAACTAGGTGTGTAGTTAAGCCCACTGTCCTGTACTAGGATACCCAAGGTCAAGCCTGATACTTCTTATCAGAGTTTTCACAATTTAGTATGTATGTCCCAGAACCACATCCACTTATAGTATCTAGATTGGGATATATTTTTTATAAATATCAACATAATATATTCATTACCAAAATTCTATGATATTCTAGTATAATTATCCTCAAATAATTTCCTAGAGTTTTTTCTATAATATATTTTTTCTAAATCTTGTTTCTCAATTTCCTACTAAACTTACTCTAATACCAACTATAAAGAACCGACCCTAGTTTCCTAGAGTCGGTGCCTTATTACATTACATTTGCATGATTACAAGAAATTCATATCCCATAGGAATGAATATTTTGGTATTTTGGAAATCCAAATACATAAATAAGTTCAACATTTATACTTGAAATGAAAAACAACATAAAAGTTCTATTGGGAACATCCACCACTCTAAGAATATTGTTACAAGTCAATTATAATATTCCTCTTCATGTCCTGGAAAAAATGAAATATAAGAAGTGGTGAGCTCCGATGCTCAGTTAGGGTATGAAATACAGCAGAAGATATCATAAACATAAACATTATGCATGGTGAATAATTAAAAACATATTCATTTAAAAATAATAAACTTCAACACATTATGTCGGGAATATGAGATGAATAATTATTTCCATAATAAAACATAATCATGGGTATTATAATATTCAAACTACCACATAAACTATGAATTTATATCTCTATATTGAGTGAAATACATATCTCAAACATTTTAAAACATACAGTCAATGCCTTATCCAAGACATCTAAAAATGTCAAAGGCCTTGGCCAAAACCATATCTAAAAAATGGGTAAGGTCTTGACCATGTCCATATCTATTTGTTTCATTAGACCTACTGATGAATCGAGCGGCTATAGAAATACCCAACCATCATATAATTAGTCCAATGAATTACTCATATAAACTGGGATAAACGTATACAATATATACATTCATATTAGAACTAACATATGAAATGTAAATAACGTTTCTCGAACATTAAGAAAAAACACTAACCATTTAGAGTAAATTGGTGAATGGATTTAAGATAGAACATCCAAAATCAAACAAATAATTATCCATTCAATTAAATATGATATATGATGTCATACAAAATTATTCCCAATAATAAATAAGAATTAACAAGAATGTTGAAATATATTAAGATACTCTTATAAAATCATTGAGTAATTCTTGAGAGAAATACTCTTTTACTTTGAATAGAGGAGTTATTTTAGAAATATATTTGTATAAAACCTCAATTGAAGTATGATAGTTTTTTAATAATAAAATTAGTGAATTTAGAAATATAATGGCAGTTAAAAATATATTATATAGTGCTCTTGAAAATAGGTATGAACTGGAGAAATTCCCTGGAATTGGGATGGTATTTAGAGAAGATTTTTTCAAACATGCTTTTAAGACATATAAATCCCCATAAATGAAAGTATTATCATCAGAGGTACACTTATATAGAACATTAAAATAGACTATATAACGAGTAAATATGAGTAAATAATAATTTAAGTGAGGTAAGTAGAGAATAAGATAAACCTGAATAAAAATGGTGGTTTGGGTAGAAAACCCTTACCTTAAGTCTGAAGGGGTTCATCGCGTGATCATAAATACCAGAATAATAAAATTTAGGTTCAAAAATTACAGATTAAAGAACCTCATCTACATTTAATTTATTTATTATAACCTTAATCATTCCATTCATTTCATTTCTAGGGGTTAAGATATTCAATTTCATTGTTTGGGAGAATTGTCTTCCTTAGTTTTTATGATTGGTTTACTTATATTCATCTACACATAAAAATGAAAAATGAGAATGGATGTCCTAAATTAAATATATATTTTACTAGTGAACATCCAAAATATTATATTGTTATAAAATTCATATGGTTATATTGAGAGAAGATGAAACATTATAAAAACCTATAATGATAATTGTTTGAGTTATTTAGTGTTTTTTTATCCCAACGAACTCATTTTGATCGATAAATTAATACCATTTGAAAAAAAATTACATAAAAATAAATAGGATATATTACCTATATAATAATCTGGTTAAAAAATAAAAATTGTTTTATTACTATAATTGTAGACATTAATATAAATTGAAAACCCAACATCCTTAAAAGTGATAAATTAACACATCTCGAATGGTGTTTTCATTACTAGTATAAAAGAAGGGGAGATGAGATATGATGGCGAATTATTAATTTATCATAATAAATTATAGTACATGTATATTACTGGAGTTATCATAACATTTGGATGATCATAGGTGAGGAAAGAAAAATAAAAGAAAATAAATCGAAATAAATGATATGAGAAGTGAAATTAACCTCTTGATGTTATCTTTCTTGAGAGCCTCTTTAGGGTAGTGGTTTTTGTATTTTTATGAGAAAAATGGATTTGGGACATGGTGGAGGAGCGTAGGAGGATATTTAGGTATAATTTAGAGAAGAAAAAAGTCTTGATAGTAGTTAAGAGAAGAGGGAATGAGGGAGGGCGTTTATAGTGGAGGAGAGGAGTTATTTCGCATTATCGTTATCATTATTTTATTATTTTAGCTCAATAATATGAATATTATTGATTCTTGTCACTAAAACTAGTAATAGTTTTGTGTGATTTCGAACAGGTGGTCAATTATATCAGGCATGAGTCAGGCATGATGCAAAATTTATTTATTTAGCAAATTTCGTAAAATAACGAATTTCACTATTTAACAAAAATTCAAGTATTTCAAAAAATACCAAAACATCACCCTAACCATTTTCAATGTGTAGAATTCAAAACATAACTCCATTTTTTTAAAATAAATTATTAAATATGATTAATTTAATTTTTAAATAATATCAGAATTTATTTGAAAAATAACAACATTAAAACTCTAATTCGTTTTATATCACCTTGAAAAAATAATCAATATATAATTATATTATAACCATAAAACAATAAAGCAATATTATGATTTACTATTCATAAGGGTCATATTACTATTCATACGGTATGTTACTATTAACCAAAAATTATGATTCTCTTATCAGACTCTTAATATCTTACTAAATGCAACTATGTTTGTCAGTTTTTAAAAATTAAAATAACAGAGGTTATAAAATTATTTTTAATGGATAGGTTATAAAAAAGTGGTTTTTTTAGACGCGTAGTGTTTCATGAATTCAATATTAAATTTATTTTCAAAGTCTTTGGGAGTTATATATTGATAAGAAGTATATTGTGAATGACGAAAGGGCCAACAATGTTTTGTTATCATCACTTTCTAAAAGTGAATTCTTAATATTGAAAGTTGTTTCCATAGACAAAGGTATATGGGACAGGTTGAAAAACATATACGAAGGCAACACAGAAGTGGGGAAGGAGAAATTATAAATCTGGAGACTTAAGTATGATGATATGAAAATGGGTGAGTATGAATCTATTGGGACTTCTTTGCTAGGGTTAATGATATGATCACCCCTATCAGATGATATTTTATCCTTGTTTTCTAAAAAAGTGAAAATCCATAGAGGTATATATAAAAGTATACTTCCCTCATTTTTTTGAATGTGGATTCATTTGGTACTTTGTAGAATATTTTACACAAATAAATAAAGAAGAATACAGCGGTGAAGACTAAAGAAGGCCAAGATGGTCGCGAAATAAATATGGTGATAAAGAAAATATTTTTCTATATTGAATAATATAAAATTCATCAAATAAAAAAGAATGAGTTTATTTTCTAAAGATGAAGAAGAAGAAGGAAGTGATATTGAGTCTGCAAATTCGGATTGGTATGGTTTTTAGAATAATTTTTTTAGACAGTAAATGATAAAATGTTCAGAAGAAACAATTACGAAGAAGAATAAACTCAACATTAATTTCATTTGAAATAAGAGTGGAAATAATGCCTGAGAAAGATTAGAAGTACTGGGATGTAATTCAAGAAGATAAAAGAGGAATGTTCCTAAAAAATTCAACGAAATATTTTCAGATGGAAAGTAAAAGATGGTATTAGAAATTAAATTTTTTAAAAATCACTTAAGGAATAAAAGAATCATTATGAACATCTATAAGGGAATATAAAGGAAAAAGAAGAAGTGTTAGAACTTTTCCAACAAAAACATTCTAAAGACAAACTGATATGTACTTGTTTCAAAATCTATATATCAAAATTTATTGAATGTTCTCATAAGGAGAAACCTAATAATGATTTAAAAAAATTATATTCAATGTTTCAAAAGAAAGAGAGAATTGTTTCTAAAAAGAAGAATGTTGGGAAAGGTATGTATGTGGATAATACTAAAAAAGTTATAAATTTAGAAGTTTCTAAAAATATTATGTCTAAAAATGTTTCTAAACATGTGGATTAAGATAATTTTTCTAATACATCTGGTTTATATAAGGCTGAGAAGAGAAATAATATTTTTATTGATAACAGAAAGTTCGATGGTTCAGATAAGAAAGACCATAAGGTTGCTGAGAAACATGTTCACAACTCTGGTCAGTATGGAAGTTTCAGTGGAAAATAAATTTATATAGATAATACTGGTATTTTGTAGACTCAAAAAATTTCAAAATATGTGTTGGTTCAACCAACAACATTACTATTATTCCAAATATTATAGAAGAAAAATTTTGGGGTGTCAATCTCTACAAGGAAAGAAGTCATAATGGGTGTTTTGAAGAAACTTGAGAAGGTTGGAGTAATAAATGAAAATAGGTTCCAACTCAAGGAAAATATTTTTGAAATATGTGAAAAACCTAAAAACCATGAAAAAGGATGTATTATTTTGTTTCTGACATAGAAAAAGTGTCTTAATAATTCCTAGAATTCATAAGTGAAGAAAGAAAATGAAGAATAAAAACCTATTGTCGTTGAATATTCATTAAAAACAATAAAAGGATATAGAACATGGATTCTTGATAGTATGTTTTATTTTCATATTATAGAAGTGTTAAGGTTTTTGAATAATGTGAGAGGCTTCAAATAAGGAACATTTATATTTCAAAATGATGAATTGTTGATAATCAAAGGTGTTGGTTTAGCCGTTATTGGGAAATAAATGATGAAATATAGGAAAGATTTATTTGTTTATGGGATAAAACATAACCTTCTAAGTATTTTGAATTTTTTTGATAATGGAAATAAAGTTAATTTCATTAAATATGGATTTTGTTTTGAAATGTGGCAAGGATAGAAAGATAGTTACTAAGGTCCAACGTACAATTGGAAACTTATTTCATGTTGGTGAGGAACACAACTCTTGTTAAATGAGAATTGTAAACGAAAATAAATTATTGGGAAAAGTTTTAGAAACATGTGTCAGAGAAACATGAGGAATTTATCTTAATGAAACTGCATCTTAGACATTCATGATTTTCTAAGAGAAAGAGTTTTGTTTTGTACTATTTTCTTGAAAGGAAAGATTACAAATTCAGAACATAAGAAAGTTGATATTTGATCAAATCAACCCTAGGAACTTATCCATTTTGATATCTTTGGGCCGATGATAAAACTATCAATGAATAGGGATATGTATTTAATCACTTCCATTGATTAATATAATCGTATTCCTTAATGCATGTATATGAAACATAAATTAGATGCTCTGAAAATGTTTAAAAGTTTAATGAACAAATCTAAGAAATAATTTGAGTATTTAGTCAAGAATTTGATAACAGAAAATAGTGGTGAATACAAAAATGAATAAATTTAATGTTATCCTGAAAATCATAGATTTTAGCATGAATATATTTCCCCATATAATCCTCAACAAAATGGGGTACCTAATTGTAATAATATAAGTTTGGTGTAAATGGGGAGAACTATGTTACTTGAACAAGGTCTTTCTCATTAATATTAGAGGTGAGCCATGAATATTATTTTATAGATTAAAAATCAACATTTCTATTGGCCAATCTCTAATATGAATCCATTTAAAGTATTTTAGGAAATAACTCCATGTTTTAAACTTTTAAAAGTTTTTGGGAGTCTGTGCATTATAAATAAGAAAGGTGGAAACTTTGGAAAGTTTGAACAGAAATTTGAAGATGGAATATTTCTTATCTATGCTTCATAGTAGAGAAGATATAAATGTTTCAACAAATAAATAAGAATTATTTTTTATTCTATTGATGTGAAAGTCATTTAAAGATCTAATAAGGATAAACATGCTCATATAGATAAATATTTTGATCCTAACAAGGAATGTTTTGTTGAAAATTTCGATAAGGATACAGACAATTGTACTCAAGAAAAATCAAACTCAGCTATTTCCATTGATGAGGAAGCATCTTAAATATATCATCATATTATTGGAAAGAAAGTGGAAGATTGGAATATTATTGGTGATCGACATGAAATATTTCAAACAAGAAGACCAAAAAACTATATAACACATACTTCCTTGTATTCAATAGTTGAGCCAAATATTGTGAATAATGATTTTGAGTATCTAAAAAGGATTTAAACCATAAATGTAGAGTAACATCAGATAGAAAATAATGATGCATGGGATTATGTTCTGAATATAGAAAAAAATGTTATCTGTGCAAAGAGGGTTTTCCAGAACAATATGAATAAAGCCAGTGAAGTGATAATAAAAAAATAATTATTAGTGTGAAGATGATATTCACACATTAAAGGTGTTCATTTCAATGAAAATTTTTCTCCAGTGGAAAGATTAGAAACAATTCAAACTCTTCATGTTATTACACCACAAAAAATATATAAAATCATTCAAATGGATGTAATGTCCACATTTCTTAATGGAGATATTTATTAGGAAGGTTATATTGAACAACCATGTGAATTTGATGCAGGGAATGAAGAAATGTATATTTTTATATTCAAGAAACCCTTGTATGGGATGAAACAATATCTGATGTCATGGTATTCTAAATTGGATACTTTCTTAAGGAATATTAGTTTTAAGAAAGGAAGATTTGATAGAAATATTTTTATCAGATAAAATCAAGAGTATTCTCTCATCATAATTTTTTATTTCTATGACATTATTTTTTGCTGAGAATGATTAATGATCTTGTAAAAAAGTTTATGAAGAAATGAATTTTTTTTTGAGATTCCCATGATGGAGGAAATGAAATATTTTCTTGGGTTATAAATTTTATAGAGGAAGTAACACTTTTTTCTTTCTCAAGAAAAGTATGTTATGGAACTTCTTAAGAATTTTGGAATGGAAAAATCAAAATCTGTTTCCACACAACCTTATGTGGGAACAATGTTTTCTAAAGATGGTGGAGGTAATAATGTTAATAAGAATGTATTTCAGGAGCTGGTAAGGAAGTTTGATAAATTTGACTACCTCAAGAACTAACATTGTTTTTATTGTAACCTTTATTAAAATATTTTATATTTGTCCAAAAGAATCACAAATACTTGCGGAAATAATAATTCTCAAATACATCAAAGGCACAACTAGTTTCAAAATCTGGTATGGTAGCTCAGAAATTATTGATTTGTTTTGGAATTTTGATTCTAATTGGGTAGAAAATTTTGATGATAGAAGATCGAAATCCGGTGGAGTTTTATTTCTGTGGAAATTTTTTATTATCTGTCATAAAAAGAAATAGAATTCAGTAACTCTTAAGATGGATGATTCCGAGTATGTTGCTTCTACACAAGCTGCTACGCAACATATGTGGATGAAAACTCATTTAGAAGATTTACATGTTAATGTCATGTTACCCTTAATCTTGGGAGGTGATAATCAAAGTGAAATCAATATCACTTGGAATATGATTCAAAATTCTTGTTCAAAACATATTGTTATCATATATCATTTCATTAAAGATCATGTTGAGTATAATGAATTGAAGCAATAGTATGTTCCTACATCAGATCAAGTTTCTTAATTTTTCATGAAAACTTTACCAATGGATGTATTTTCAAAATTGAGGTTGAACATGGGAATCGAACCTCTCATTCATTATGGTTGAGGTATATGTCTTTTTCCTCTCTCTCATCTTATATTTTGATAGTTTTTTCAAGGGTAATTTTTTTTATAAATCTATCTATATTGAAGCATGTAAGAAGGGGGAGTTGTGGGTAAGATGTGCATCTAGAATTGTATGTGTGTGAACTATTATAACTATTTATTGGAGTGGTTATAGGAAATATTGTTTTTTCTATTCTATGAAAGTTTAAGAGTTGATGAAGATAATCTAAGGATGAAATATGAATAATTTTTTAGTGATTATTAATCTTGAACAGCATGGATTTCATGTCAATAATTCTTCTTTCCTATAATGATTTAGCTCATGCATTGTTAAAATTATTGATTAGTAATCCATTGTATAAGGATATAAAGTTCAGTAATTTATGAATCTTAGTTTGTACCAAATTCCAAAGGGGGGGGGATTTTTGGGACCATGTTGGTTAGATAAGGTTTTCCAAAGTCGGAGTAGTTTTTTAAAGGTATTGTATTTTGTTTTCAGTGATGTTTTATAATAAATGGATATTTAAGAAAAAACAAAATCACCAAATTTGGTTTTTGGGGAAAATATGAATCAAAATGGTTGAGAATGTCCAATGTATTTCGTATTTCTTTTTGTATGAAAAGAATCATCGAACTCATTTTTGGTTCAAACTAGTATAATTGATAGCAATTGGGAGATTTAGATTCTGCATGACAATGATACAAATGTGATGATGCTTTGATAATATTGGAGTTCTCATAAATCATATGTAAGTTAAAACACTTTTAATGAAAGTTTGATGAAGGAAATGGTGAGTGAAATAGATTATTACAATCATATTTTCTTTGATCATAATCATACCAATCGTATTTAGTTCAATTATATTCAGGATAATTTATAATCATGGTGTGCAGGAAAGAAATAATTTGAGGAAATATGGGAATGTTACAGTACATTCCTTATTCATTCAGATGATGCTATAGCTAATCTCAAATGTATTCAAAGTCGTGAAGGAAGTCATGAAATAAGAACAAGTATGTGAAAGAAGAAAAATTGATGAAGCAAAAGTTCTCTAGTCCTAAAAATCATCATTAGTTTGTCGAATAAAAATTTGTCTAAAGGATGTGAAAGATAATCGTTATGAAGAAAAGAAATAAGTTGTGGAAGTCGAAGCTGCTGACATCAGCCCATCGTATTCAGCGTACCATCGTATTCATCAAATTCATAATTTTTCTCATCAAGACCGATAGTAAAGTTTTCATCAGAAATATAATAAGAAATGAATTTTTTAAGAGTATTATGGAAATGGTTATATGTGTTTTCAAAGGGGGTCATTAAATTTTGAAGGATTGGAAGATTTGTGGAAAATTCTATAAATGGAAGGTACTCGTTTTCACACATACCAGAAGCCAGAAGATATATATCTTCAAAGAATGAGGCTTACATGTATTTAATTTAGACATGAGAAAAAACCCATGATTTTTTTCAGATGGTTTTATCAAATTTTATTATGAATAATTTTATAATTTCCAAACCATATTAAAGACATAGCTATTCTTATTTAATTGCGAACCATCTACATTATTATGATCATGTGGATGTGTGATTGAATTATTTGTAGTAGGTAATGTACACTTTTATAGGAGGATAATGTTGTTTCATTTTATAAGGAAACATAAAAGAAAATATATCATTGATTTACCTTATCCCCCCCCTTAGTGATAAAATTATCCTGAAAGGGAAATTACACTATGTTCAATAGGATTATTAATTTCGGATAGTGTCCACTATAAATTATCCTTATTGAACATTTGAGTTCACCCATATTTTGTTTCCTTTCCTAGGAATCTGTGAAGTTTACTTAGAATGATATTCAATAATATTCAAAAGGGAGTATTTTTATTCTTGAAAAAACATTATGTTGAAATTTTTGTTTCCAAATAAAATGCAAGACATAATTATAAATCTAGTTTACAAAGACTACAAAACTAATTGGTTCATTGGAATGTGATTTCTTATATCTATTCCAATTTTAAAAAGAAAAAACTAGCTCTAAGATACTGGTCTTGGGGTCACTAAAGTTGGTATCAAAGGAAGAGTAGTACAAATATTGGGGACTATATTTTGGAAAAAAAATTATTGGGGAATAAAACCCGGAAATATAATTTGATGAAAATTATATAATAATATCCTAACTTTTTTTAAATCAATAGATTATGTGTGTTTTCCATAAATTTTATACATGTACATATACTACAAGTAGACATGGTTTTTGAATAAAGGTACCTAGGGGAAATAACTCTAAAAAAGATTTATTAGGATTCACCTGATTGTAATCTTGTGAATGAAATTGGGCATCACTACCCACCTAGTTTGACACTCCCATGAGACATGCTTAGGAAAAATCACATTTTCATTACAAACCAATATGATTGATTTGAATAGATGATGAAAATGAATAACCATGATTAAACCTAATGTGTATTAGATTGAAGATATGGTATCGTTATTTAGACATCATATTAATGATATTATGGTTAACACCTAGACTAAGGAAGGATCAATGTTGAAATAAAATGGATAAATTATTTCTGTATTGGGTTTCATGTATTAAATTTTGGATGTAGTTTTTACTAATACTATTGTTCTTAAATGAAATAATAAACACCTAGGGATTAGGGTAAGATTTATAAGAATATATGTATTCATTAACATAGGAGTTATAGATTCCATAATGGGTTAATGAGTTTAAAGTTGATAATAATT
Organism: Viscum album; assembly: GCA_963277665.1. NCBI lineage: Eukaryota > Viridiplantae > Streptophyta > Magnoliopsida > Santalales > Viscaceae > Viscum > Viscum album. The sequence continues at coordinate 109,194,888 of OY728139.1, read as the reverse complement.
TGAATTTCATAAACACATTTTTTATGTTTTATGTTATGATAGTCTACCAAGATTTAGGTTATTTTGGGAGAAATTTATGGAAATTTAACCCATTCATTTAGTATATGTTTAATTGAAAATGTTATTTGTAGAATAATGCCATTATATTTTATAGAAATGTGTTTAAAGGTATTGATAACTTTTAGGGTTGATATGATCACTAATAACTTTATAATAATAGTCAAATATGATTATTAGACATTGGGGACAAAAAAATCCTATTGAAAACCATAGTAAAAATATAATTTAACGATTTTTTTCATCGTTGAACATCATATATTTTTTGGTGGATGTTATAGAAATTGTATTAATATATTTTAGGAAAAGGAAAACTTTAATGTTGGGAGGCAACCCATCACATCTGGTATGTACATGAGGCTTGAAACCATGATTGAAAGACTATTAGAGTTTATCACCTACCAATAGAATATGTGATGTCCTTGTTAATATGCCATTAGTTTAAAATTTTGAAAAATAAATATTAATGATGAACCAGTGGTGTTACTTTTGAGGTTTAGAGATTAATGTATTATATTGGATAACTTGTGTTGACTATTTTTTTTAGAATTTAATTTGAGATATATAGAAAAACATTCAACTCTTTTATGGATCTTGAAATTTGTTAAAATTAAATGTTATTACTTAGAGAATAAAAAAATTAATTTTTAGATGTTTATTTCTTAGAGTAAGGGGTAAAATGGAAACTGAGCAAAGCATAAACAATGAATGAAACTGTATATACCCTTATATTCATAGAGAGTAAAATAATTCCTCGTCATTAAGAAAATAAGCTTGAAACAATAGCGTTATCCAATTACATTCATATTTGATGAATTAGATGGTCATTTAAATCACCACATATTTATGGTTTTGAATCCATTAACTATCCATTGATCATTGAATTTCTTATTATCAATTACCTTATTCTCTCTCTATATTTATTTACTCATTTATTTCTTATCCTTTTCTTCACTTTCCACCAATTTTATCCTACTTAGAGCCCTAGTTATGTGTTATTCCAAATGAACTTTTTTACCTCCCTTTCTCTCTTATCAACGGGATGTTTTGTGATATTTTTTATGATGTCTATTTTAAACAAAATATTTTGTAAATATGAAAACCTTGATTACTAATTTCATATTTAAATTGTGAGGATGAAATTTATTAAAGGTCATCAGAATGTAACACTCAAGAATTCTAAGAGAATATCATTTTATTCAATAGAATATGTTACACGCAACACAAATATTAAAAGAGAATATAACACATAAATACATTTAAATATAATTATTTAAGGATTAATTTAATTACTTCAATATATTAAGATACATGTATCAATGAGTTTCACTGATAACTTCCATTACCCACACGACTCAGTATTACCGAACAACAATATACTATTAATATTAATATTTAATATGTCAGTTAATGCATATTTGTTAGAATGGTGGGTATGAATTGGATTAATTGAATTATGAAAATATATATTTTTCACATGTTTATTAGTTATCAATTTATTATAAATAAAATGAAGATCAATTAATGGAAAAGAAATATTTTCTAAAGAATTGTATTTTTATAAAATATGGTTTAGTCGCGCATTTTACACCTAATTTAAATTCAATTTTTTAAAATTTCAGAAAATTTATTTGAAAAATAAACATCATTTTTGAAATAATAATATCAAAATTATATTGTGGTGATTTTTTTATTTTTCTGAATGGTTTAATTTTTTGATTAATAGTGAAAAATATAGAATATTAATTGAAAACTGCCTTTTTATATAAATAATTTATAATGATAAATTTTATTATCAATTGGTTTTAATGTAAAATTAGTTCGAATGTATATCTGTTAATCCAATTTAGGTAATTGGAATCATTTTAAGATTTAATTATCATATAAAAATGTGTAAACTCTTTTACATTTTCTCTTCAAAGACCCACATTCTCACAGTGTCTACAAGATTAATTTTAAATTACAATTTTCCACTTATGTGAATTGAATTTAGAAAAAATGATTAAATATTTTGAAAAATAATAACTTATAATTTCCAAACAGTTTAATTTATTTTTTTACAGAAATTAATATTAAACACAATAAATTATAATTATCAAGGTTAGGGTAATAATTGATTAATTGGGGTTTAAAATAAGAAGACAAGGGTTACAAATGACCTTCCAATTTATAAAAAACCTATTTTCTTGAAATATAAAGACCTTATATATTATATGTTTTATATTTCACCATTTTGAAGGATTTATCATGATAAAAATGGTGGAATGACTGAATCCTCTCAAAAAAATAAAATTGTGGAACTCACCAAATTTATAAAAGTTCACCCACTCTCCTCCCATCATCACATCTGAAAACCTATTTTTATCATCCAATAACTAATATAATAACATGAAAACTTCCCTCCACTCATCTTAGAGTCATTAGTTTGGGTATAAATCTAAATTAGGAAGGCCATCAGAGTAACCCGAAGGAGGATACCTAAAAAAGAGGATACATTCTTCAATAAGTGCTTTTTTTATTTCTTCATCCACCTCAAAAAATTGTTATTAAAATATTATAATATAATAACCATGTAATATTCAATATAATGGGATTTTTTAATAATATTTTAATGACCAAAAACCACCTACACTTCCATCAAATGGGTTACAGAATCATCTTTCATGTTTTTGGAGGACTACCACTGGGGAATGTCATTCATTTTTTCATTACACCCTTTACCGGTTGGGTATGGTTTGGCATATAAATTATATATCTAATATTTATAACATAATTATACCTATATATTTATTGTATCATATATAAAATTTCTATTTCTATTTTGTATGGGATACAATAATCTCACTCATGTGTACGACGGACTACCGCCTTATGAAGCGATGCGATTCGTTTTTCACCAATGCTTCACATGGAATGTTATAAAAATAATGATAATTATTATTTGTGATATACATGATATAATTATTATATTAATGATATATTTATCTCTATTAAAGTATAATACTTATATATAATTTTATTTATTACCTTTTTACACTCTGAACGATGATAACATCATTTGTGTACTTGTGGACTACCGCCACCATGAAATGATGTGACTCTATTTTCACCACAACACCACATTGATGATATATATATATATATATATATATATTTGAATATTATAAGAAATAATATGGTATTTAGGATATTATGGAAATTCTTGATGGATAAAATATGGAAAACCTCATTTCTATAATGACTATTTAAAAATGAAACCATTACTCATGTGTACATACGACATACCTTCTGCATGATCATAACATAATTCATTTCACTAAAATATATTTAATTATTGGTAGAAAATTATAACTAATTTATAAATATGATTACTATTACATTATTATTATATAGATCATAAAACATTTTTATATGCATAAGAAGCAGTTTTTTATGACAAAACATGCAAGAGAAAACAGGAAAATTAACACCAAAATCAATAAAAATAATGAATTTTTATTCACATAAGGGTCATAATATGATATAAAAGTATAATATATGATTTTATAAAAATTAATATGGTTCTTTTATAATTTAATAACATGGTTAAAACAACTATAGAAGATGTTAAATCAAAGTCACCCAAAAGGGAGTGTGAGGTAAGGGATTTCATTTTAATTTCATTTTGTTGAGTCATATTGTAATATTATGCACCAAGTTACTTTTATATAGTTTATTTACTATAACATAGAAATATAATAACATAAATAACTCATTAATCAGCATATTTTATGTTTCAATTTTAATTATTTAATCTAAGGGGATTCGACATAAAATTTACCAAGTGGTGAAGAATTCTTTCACTCATTTTCATTTCATTGGGCTATATTACTCCTTATTTGTCATTGATATTATAATATTAAGTGTGGTGACATTTAACTACCTTATATTGTATTTATAGTTGTTTTATGTGGATTTTAATTTGATACACATAATTGATTAATTGATTATTTCTCACTTCAATGTTATGATCATTTTAAGGGTTTATTTCACAATTACATTCTAATATATATATTTTTTTTAATTTTATTCTCCTATATTTACTAAATATATTTTCATGTAATAGTAAAAAGTTTCAACTCATTTTTTCTTAAAATAATTCATTAAATTTTTTTAGAATATCAAACTTCATTTCTCACTGAGCTCGAAAAACCTTTTTCTTCCAAAATAATGATTTAAAAAATAATCAAAAATGATTTTAACATCTTCCAAATAGTTTATTAAATAAATTTTTACCCATTTTTACTTTTTCAATAAAATATTGGATGGAATATTGTTTTTGTTTTCTTAATAAGTTATATTTCTAACCTTTTATAATGAAAAATTAGTGTTCTTTTCTTATATCAAATGTATGAAATTACCCGCCAACATGAATATAATTTATTTAAAGATTAATCTAAAACTTTATAAGGAAATTTTTTTAAACAAAATCCAAATTTTCAGTATATTTTTAGTTTTATTATATGTTATTTTCAGTGAAAATGATTTTCAAAATGTTTTATGTTTAATAGTTGATTTTCTAAAGAAAAATGATATTTTCTATAAGACTGATTTTAAAGATATTTTTATTCATAAACAACAAGAACCCTTTATTTTAAATATACTACACTAGTTATATATTGTATTTTTACCGTCATTATGCTTCCTCTAACAGGTTTATTATTATTTTTACCAAGGATATTATTGACATTCACTTTGTTGTTTCATTTTTTTGTAATCATTAACTCACCATTAAACTTTTCACTTTCCTGTGATCATTGGAAATAAAATTTTCCTTAAATATCCATATTATTTTTTGTGGATATAATTATTTCATAAACCAAATATCATTTCTACATATGATGTTCTACATTGAAATCCATTTTTTATTTGAGGAAAAATTGATAAATCTGTATTCTTTACTCAATACAAATAGTTGAGGATAAGGTACACTATTATGAATTAAATTGATTATTATATATATCAAGGTGTCTTCAGAAATGAACGACACTATTAGACTCTGGATAATTGTGTCCCATAGATGCATCGGTAGTCTCATGAGGCAAATTAGTAATCTAGAGTGTAATTAGTTGGACAAAACCAATGGGTTTTTACCAAGTAGTTTAAATTGTCTAGTGAACAATCATGATAATAGAGGTATCATGATTTTTTAGATCATGGAATCCAATAATTAAGAATTTCATTCATTAAAAATTGTTTTTTTTATTATCCATGATATTTTCATAGTGATATTATCTCTGGATTTATTTCATTCTCAGTTCATTGATGAAATGGAATGTGTTATCAGTTACATACCTTATAATAATGATTATGCCTTATCATATTATCCATGAGATATTCACCATAATATTATCTTGGGATACATTTCATTCTCATATTATTCATTAAATGGGAAGTCTTTTTATATATTTACATTTCCATATGGATTATGGATATTGATTAGTGATAGCTTCTATTATACTTAAGCCTTACTGCGCATTTGAGATAATGATTGTTTTCATTCCTTTACCCAGAATCTATGAAGTGTAATACAAAATATTTTTAATAATATTCTAGAGGGAATAATATTATTCCCAAATAAAGTTATATATTAATTTATTTTTCCAAAATATAATGTCAGACTCATGTATGAATCTAGTTCCCCAAGTCTACTGAAGTATTTGGTACATTGGTATGTGATTACTTGTATTTTATTCCAAAGTAATAAAGATACTACCTTTGGGCTACTGGGGGTAGGGTATCTACATATAGTCTAATTTGAAAATTTGTTTAATAATTTACAAACAATGAATTTCAATATTTAATCACCAAATTCATAAAATTAACTCTAAATAACCTAAATTACTCAGATTCATCTCAAATCAATTAAAATACATTATTAGCTTCTCAAAAACATTATTAAATTCTTTAAATAATATTCACACATGGTTAGAAATAAAAAAATTCTGTAAAAATTCCATCAAATATTTATTTTGGATAAGCTCCATTGTCATAAATAAAATATTTTTAACTTCATCTAATTTTCAAACATGTTATAGAGTTTTATCAAATCATAAAACAAGTGTATTAAAAAATATCATCTCTATTATTGATAGTAATAATTTTTTACAATAGCAGTTCTCTTATAACATAAGAGTTTTGAAAAAAAATACTTTATTATAATCAAATATAGATTTAAAGTGATCCAAATCATCCAACACCTCAATATAAATAATTTTTATCTATCACATAAATTCACAAAAGAGTCATTAATTATCAATACTTCACATATTTTTAACTCTTATATATATTCACAAAAACAGTGTATAGTTGATATCATATTCCCTTTAAAATATATTAATTGAATTCTATAACATTAATACCTCATACGAACTCTCCATTGTATTTAATTCGCCCTTTTAGATATTCTGGGAAATATCTAAACAAGTTATTGGTTTCACCATAATGGAAGAATTTTTCTTTAATCCTGAGTCTTCCCTTAGGTATCAACGATCTAGGATTACTATTAGACCTTCTGGTATTATTCTAGATTAAACAATTATACTTTTAAATGAATAAAAATAAATGATCTTCGAACTCCATAGTCTCACTAACATATCCTTAATATATTTAGATTATTAATTTAAACATTAATAAACATGATTGTATTATATATTAGAATTAACTCTATAAACTGTTTTGGTACTGACATTATAATTGATCCCATCCCAAGATCAAGCCTTAGAAAAGAACATAGACTCTCAAATTAATTAACATTCCTAATCAATTTGAGAAATTGATTGGAGAATGATTCTTATTTGATAACCTTACATCTAAAAACTTCCTATAAAACCTCATTCAATTATTTATATTATTTTCCTATTTTTGTATATTCATTTTTTTAATAAATTCAGTAGTTAGTTTATAATGAAAATATTTCTCCAACACATTGGATTTTCTATATTATATATAAAAAATTATTACATTCTTGTACTTGTATAGAAAGTTTCTTCCCATAATATACTACTATTTTATAATGGTTTTAATGAAATGTTATTTAATGATGATTCTATTTTATCTACAATAGATAATTTTTATTATCTGACAGTCATGTTTGAAAATAGTTTAGTATAGATATTTTTTAAATATACTCCCACTAGTTATGACCTTGTTAAAATTCATTATATCTATTAATGTTACAAGATCCATATTTCTCTTTTAAGTGAGTCTCCTTTTGTGTTCTTGTATTTTTTTACCAATATGGGTATAATATAATTCTAATTATTTTTTTTTATGGATTTGGGATAGTTGTGTGCTGAAATACAAATCCAATATATCATATAAAAAATATTAACTCTATTATTCTATTATCCTAGAATTCAGTGTCTCCAACTTAATTTTAACATAAATTTTCTTCCAAATATATGTTTTTATTTTTATTATAATCACACATGATTTAATTTCCTTACATTTTAAAATACTTGGCCTAATAATTTTCCAAAGGCAACTAAATTTGATGATCAAATACTTAAAAAGAGATTATTTGAAATTAATCTAACACTTATAATTTTATTTTTTATTTAAATAACATTTTTTATCTCATGTATTCCTATTATTTTTTCATTGTTTTAATAATTTATTTTTTAAGTCCCTAATGCATACAAAAAATAAATATGTTCAAAAAATATTTGTGTGTATTAAATCCTAACTCATATATTTTTTACTAACACAAACTAACAATTCAACATTATATACACATATCCAAATAAATCAAATTAATAAGATATATGAAAACCTTTCATATAATTGATTATAATAATATAATATTAAAAATCCCAATAGAATAAATCATGGTGTGATTGGTAAAATAACCCTTATTTTTTTAGTGAATGAAAAAAACCTAAGTTAGTGAGTTTTATAAACCAATGCCTCACTATGCATGGTTCAATTATCAATATATAATATAATTAAATCATAATTATATCACCAAATATATATACATAAACTATAATTTCTCTTTAAATTCATGTTCATGAATCTGGAAAACAATAATGTCAATATTGAAAAAAACTAAATCAATTATCATATTGATTATATAACTCCATACATAAATAACCCCAGAACTAAACTCATATATTTAGTGTTAAAAAATATATATTTCAACTATATTTGAAAAAAATCCTTAATAATAGGACCCTACAATAATGTAACATTTACATTCAAATGACCTTTTTAAGTTTAGAATTTTGGAGAGTTAATAAAATTTTAATCAAATATAACCGATGTTCATTTTATTAAATAGATATTCCTTCCTATATATAAAAAACTACACCATCCATAACAATTCATCAATATTTCCCACAAATCATTTATACAATATAATATTCTAAAAAATCTTATGTATTACATTTATTCACATCCAAAAGAAATTGAAACAAAAAAAGGGTGAGATAAAACACATAATGAAGGTAAACAAACGTGATAGCATTTGATAAATATAAGGGATAATTATATATGAATATTAATATAATCAAGACACTTTATAAATTATACACATCAAAACATCGATTTTAAGACGTGGTGTAAGGCATGGAATAACATAAGACAAGAATAAAAAGGGTGGGTAAACATGAGTCAATATGCCTGATCCATGAGAGAATAACAAAATATTGAGAATTAGAATAAAAATATTATTTATTTATATTATGGAACAATTACTAGTATAAGGACACATTAATTTAATGATTTACACCATCAGTTCCCATTCTAATGAAAAACTAAAATTTGATGAGAAATACTTATATTATGAGATATAAAATTTTAACCAAAGAATTAGAAGGAGATATTTATCCCCACCCATAATTCATCAATACATACATTTTACATAAGAAATCAATAATTAATCTATCATAAAGAACCCATGGAAATAAAATGGCTTTCACATAACAAAACACTAATATCCAACAGAAGAAAATGGGTTTCAGTCATCACATCATAAAGAACCCATCAAAAGAAAATGGGTTTCATATCATTTTTAAAAAGATTAATATATTAAAATAATTCATAATAATAATTATATATTCCCAAGTAAAATAAATAGGTATCTATATATATTAAGAAAATAAAATTAAAAACCATTAAATCAAGATAGTAAAGCATATGGAATTTACACCATATAAAATATATTTTTATTTTTATGATAATAATTTGACCAATCATTCAATTAAAAAAATCTAGGGGAACACCCTTCAACAAAATGACTATAAAATATCCTATTCACATCAGAAAGGCATTGGAAGAAAATTTAAATTTATACACTGATGATTATTTGGATAGACAAAGGTCGTGATGTATCATTCCTCCAAAAGAGAAGTGTACAACATAAGATATCTAGAGAAATTGTTTAGATGGTAATATTTTAATAATGCCCTATATAAATTATCTGATATGTCTAAGAATAATTAGTCAGATAAAAAATAATTTTGAGGCTTTTTAGAAAATTCACTTTGGAAATAAGAAATATCAAAGATCTTTTTAAATAGTATTTAATGAACTATTTTATAACAGTTAGAGAAAAAAAATTATTTTATACACCATGAAACAATATTAAAAATTCATCATATAAAATGATAATTTTCGCAGAATGATTTATTCACGTAGAATTTTTTTGTAATAGATGATTTTCACAGATTGATAAAAATAACACATAAAAATAACATTAAAATTTCAATTAATATTTTTTAAATGAGTTCATGTAGTATAAAATTATTGTAATCAATTATTAAGGAATAAATAATTATAATTTCCAATGAATCAAATTAATATAAACATGGATTAAAGGGATGTTCCCAACCAAAAAGAAAATTTTGGGTCAGTTTCCTTACAATAAGAAAATATTGATCCAAGGGGTGAAATAAAATAGAAAGAAGACAAGTAGAACCCCAATAATAAATATATCTTAATAAAATGATAAGTCTACTAGATATAAAATTATTAAATTTTCTATATGGATTATATCTGAAATGAAGTCTCTATTTGATAATGAGATTAGAAATAAAACCCTCAAAATATTGGTAACATTAGAATCCAAGGTTATTGGGGGGAATATAATCAAATGGACAATAAATTCTAATGAAATGAAATTTATTTTAACAAATAAATGAAATAGTGTAGTGAATACACCATATAAAATAAATGATGATTTTTAATATCAGACATGTCTTATGGAATTGAAAATGATAAATTTGTGTTAAAACACCTTGATGTATACAATTTAAAATAAAGTATTAACTTCCCAAAATTATGAGAGGATAATGATACAAATTTTAAAAGGTAATTATATTCACTGTTCGAAAGAAAAATGGTGTATAATAGGAAATAGGTATCGAGGGGTGACAATTTTATACAGGAAACCTTTACCATGTTTCTCCGCTCAGAAAAATGTTCTCTAAGATCCTATATAACATATATAAATATTTTAATATCCAATTTAATAACATTATCAAAAATTATATCATTTTTTTCAATTATTGTATAATTAAACTCTAATTTTATATTATTTAGTTATTATGTATTCTTAATATTGGGTGAGAGGTGTCCTGATTATTTTGAACTAGTTTATTAATATTGGAATTGTTATTTTTTATTATCCCTAATTTCATCATACCTAGATCATAAAATTTATTTCTATTTAAATTTTATAGTTATTTATTATGATATAATTTTATTTTATGGGTGTTTATCTTATGATCCTTAAATATGAATTCAGTGATGAGAAATTTTTGATGATTTTAAAGAAAAAATGTTGGAATTTTAATTGATGTGATTAATATTAATTTAACCACAACAAAAGAAAATTAAAAATAATTATTTAATTTTTAATATCATATATCATCTATATTTAATTTATTATAGTCGTCCATGATACTATTTTAGACAACAGTTTAAGTGGTTTGCTAAAATGACCCAAATTTGATCATACTATTGTTTATTAAATTTTTATGATGTATATTAATTATAATATAGTTGATCTAGGGGAATAGTGATTTTATTTAGATATTATTATAATGATATATCTAAATCTAAAAGTTGATAATAAATTATTACTCAGTATGAATTAATTGTTTTTAATTTTAGTATGTTTTTTAAAATTAAAAGTTTGATGATCATTTAGAGCTAATATAATTAATAATTTATCCAATTTATTTTTAAATAACCATTATAATTTCATAAATATTTTATTTATCCAATAAAATTAACATTATATTCATCCATAAACGGTGTTAATGAAAGATACAATACACTATTCCTTAGAGGCAATATTCTTCACATACGTAAGGATGATGATTCTGTTTTCTATATAGTATGAAAAATATATTATAAGTTATATTAATTCAAAAAATAAATTATTTTATAAATATAATAATTATAAATTAAATTCTACATTACAACCATCCTTGTATAATGGTGAAGAAAAACAAATCCCATCGAATTGTGGAGACAGTATTCCACGCATATGCACGATTGGGGTTTTTTATTTTCACCAGGGAAGAGGGAAAGGGTCGAAATTTTCTAACCCACGTATATAAAAAAATTAAGAACATAACTGATACTAATGGTATAATTTCATAATGGGTAATATAATATTTAAATAAAAATATTTCGAAGGGAAAATATTAATAGGGATAAGTACTTACTTTGAGATTTTTAACATTCTCTTAAATTACTTTTTGGAAATGGGGGACTTCAGCCAATATCTTATGTCAATAATCGTAATTGGGTAATAAAGTATTATAAGGGAAGGAATAATGGATTATATTCAATGGTAAACTAATGTTTTTGAGTTGTATTGATGGGGTTTTTAGTGGCCCCCTTTATAAGTGGTGAGAATGACATTTTTTAAATATTTCACGTTAATATATAGAGATAACATGTTTCACATGTCAATAAAACACAAAAATATAAAACAATTGATTCAGGTGTGAAAGGATTGATAAAAATCTAAACATTCAATTAAAAATATTGTTATAATGTGATTCAAGACCCTAACTCCTTTATTTTTAAATTTTACTATTTTATATTTTAGCATGAAAATTAGTTTTTACCTTTATAATTTATCATTTGTGACTTAAAACAAGTTTCTTATTAAATTATTTATACATTACGATTCCAAATATGAAATAAATTCTATCTGATAATTTTTTTTGTGTATGAAAACCCAATTTTTACATTATAACATGTAATGCATAAAAACCCATTCATAAAAAGACAATTTTATTTTTAAAAATTATGTGTATGGTAAAATAATCAATTCATTTTATTTTCATGATATAAATTGGTTTGATATAAAAAAATTAATTTTCTATGGATTTAAAAGCAAAACAAAACCAAATTATGTCAATATAATATTTAAAAATATTAAAAAAAAACTCGTTTTTGTTAGAAAATATTACTTATGTTCTTATAATGTTAATAATAGGTTTTATAAATTCTATATAGTACTTTTAAAATATATAATTTTAAACATTAAAAATTTCTTTTACCAAATATAAGGTTTTATACACTTCTAGTTATTTTTTATATATTTATAATATCAATAGTTTTGATAGAAACTATATTTTTACTATTCCCATAAAAATTCAATTATTTAAGAAAATCCAAAAAAATTATATTAACCTAGTCTTATTATAACATGTAAAAAAATAATTTTCATTTTTTTAAAGTGAAGCAAAAAAAATTATAAATTTATATTTTAAATAAAAATACAATATATAATGGAAAAACTACTTTTCTTAAAAACACCCTTTCAAAACATTAAGTATTCTTAATCCTATTTTGTATACATTTGTAATTATTTCGATATTTTTATCAACAATAAGTTTTATTCTGGTAATATTTTTTTCCTGTAATGTGTTTTTTATTTTTTATTTCAGTGTTTCATATGGAACAAGCTATCGGATATCATGTTTACATTAAGGAAAAAAATTATATAGAAAAATCATTGGTCGTTACATAAAATGAATATATGATAATTTAATTAAGTTTAACTAGTCAAACAAAAGTATAAATCCATTAATTAGATAAATGATATTTATGAATAAATAACTGATATGATACTAAATTAATTATCATTTCATTAATATATAAATGAAATTGAAATTTATAAACAAATCATAAATTAACAGTTATAAAAAATATATAATTCAATGTGATTTACTTAAATTACATAGTATAAGTAAATATTAGAAGTTAACATTTATTTATTTCTATTATATAAATTTTTTAATTAAAATAGAATTTTTAATAAAAAATCATTCATATTACAAAATAATTGATATTTTATGTATCATTTTTTTATTATACAAACATTTAATAAATTATGTCATATATTTTCTTAAATTTCACATCACAAATTATTTATCTAAACCAATAATCAAATTAACTAAACTACCCTTTTTGAATTGTTTAAATACTTTTTCAAATATAGTGTTATGGTATAAATAATTTATTTTATTATTCATGAACAATACATAAATTAATATTTTTGGTCACATAATGTGTGAGGTTTTGTTTGTTTCCAACTCATGAGATTGAGTACCATTATATTGTGCATGATTTCGTATCTTTTGAACTATTTTTAGAAGACCTTAGTTGATATTTGAAGTATTTTTATGTTAAGATGATGTGGCTAGAGTTTATATGTAATATTATTGAGTTCATATAAATTTGAGGAATTGGAAAGATAATTTTGAAGAAAAAAATAAGTACTAGGGAGTGTATACTATTATGAAAAATAATATCTTAAATAATGAGTAAGAGTAGTTGGGTGATGTAAAAGGTTAACATTGAAGTTTCAAAAATTACATTATATTTATTTCAAAGAATATATAATATCTATCCGATACAGGTTAGAGTAAGTTGGTAATATGTAATAAGATAATTTTCCAATATTATCTTAAATATGATGATATGTTATATTAACCTAAATATTTCATATAATTATTGTTTTCTTTCTAATATTAATATAAATTTAAATTTTTTTTCTCAGGTAAAACTTAATATTATATCTTGGGATTATTTAATGTTCTTCGATGTGTTAAATATCATGACATTATGGGATAATCTATAATTTTGACAATTTTTTGGGTTCTAAAATTTAAATATAGAGTTTCCACCATGACTAAGATCATTGCATAAAAATTATTATGTTCATATCAGTATACAAACATGGATAATAGGATAATAAAATTAGATATTTAAAATGGAAGATGTTGAGTTGGTTATAAGATTTATGGAAAGTCAATATTAGATATTTGAGATTAATGGTAACTAATATTGTTGATTAATATTATATATTTTTGAAGATTTATTTGAAGACTAGTTATGAAGGAGGATATCATGGATAAATCTTTATCATTTAATGACATATTTATTATTAGTGAAATCAACTCCATGATTTACTAAGACTCAGATTATATAGAGTTGAGATTTTAAAAATAATGATCAAGGAAGCGGATCAAGAATTGTAGAGATAGAGAGGTATAATGATTATTGTAATAGAGATAAAACCTAAAGATATTATTTTAATGATTGGGTTGGAATAATATTTTATTCATTTATCCCATTAGAAGATTATACCATCTCTTGTTATCATTATTAAAAAAATCATTTCCTTGTTATTTTATTTTAACAATTTTTTTATTATATGAAAATATCCATTCCAGAACTATAGTGAGTTCAAGTATATACACTTTCTTGTAGCTTAATATTCATATTAAAAGAGGATTTGTGTGTGTTTAAGATAAAAACCACCAAAATCTATGCATATATTAAACTATATTAAATATTAATTTTTTGTTAAATATATTATGATACTCATTTAATTTATTCACTATGTGAGTTGAGAGATTTTTATTAAATAACCACAAGAGTTTTTGTTTTTATAATTTTGAAACATTACCCACACTATTTCACCCCTTGGTGTTAGTTTACAATTTATGAGATCATAAAATTCAGTTTGAGAGCCTCATTTTCTCTCAAATATCTCTCTTTATAATTTTATTTGGAAAATCAGAATTTTGTAGACAAGGTAATTAAAATTATTTATAGAAAATGATTATATATTTCAAATAAAATAATGGTACCTTATCTTATTTCTCATGGACACTACATCCATGAGTATTCTCTTCAAGGTTTTACAATACTGAATGAGACTATTTCATTGTCCTTACTAGATATGATTGATGTTAAGAGTTATGATAAGGAAATGTATTCACTACTATATTTTTTATTTTAGAAATAATTATAAAAAATTGTGGCATGAAAACCCTCTAAAAATTATATAATAAACTATGTAATATCTATTTATGTGAAAAAACGTTTAAGGAAGAAAACCTATGAATTTTGAAAATTTTGTTTTAATATTTGATAATATGAGAGTATGAATCTATTGATGATTTTTTATCAAATGTAATATGATCTTAGCACTACCATGGGAAACAGAGAAACTCTTTATGACTCCACAGTTATGAAGAAATTCATGATATCTATATCTAATAATTTTTATGTCTAGATATCATCTCTGGATGATAGTGATCTTGATAGCTTCATAATTGTTAAATTTTATATTATATTAGTTTCACATAATATGATAAGAGGATAGTGTTTAAAAACAGAAAATAATGAGAATAATTATATGTTTAAGTAATTATAAAATATGGTGGTTATATTCGATATGGTTTTTTCTAAAAATTATGAGAACATAGAATCCCTGAAAGAGATTCTTTTATTGAAAAAAAATTAAAAAGAGGAAATTTTATGTATTTATTTATGTTTGTTTTTAATTATTTTAACTATGATGAAATTGGTCACATTTTTTTAAAAGTTTCCTTTGAAAATTATAAATGAAATGGTGAATTAGGTAATGGATTTATCGAAAAATGAGAATCCCCAAAGAGAAATATATCTCAAAAAAATGAAAGAAGAAGGTTTCATTGATATTATTTAGAGGTGAATTTTTTTCTCTTAATGATGATATGTTATGGTGAGGACTGATAGATTGGTGATGAAATTCCTAAAAAACTATATGAAGAGTCCTTATTGTTCATGTATATTAATAAAATTTATATTTATATGATAACATGCATGGTCACATTTAACTATCAATTGAAGAAGGTGGATATTCCCTTGATTATACCATGCTAATTTGGATAAATATGTTCTTAAAGGATATAGGAAGGATAAGATGAGAAAATTTATAACTCAATGGAAAACTTAATGAAAAGAATAAAATCAATAAGGAAATAGAATTTCGTTTCAATAAATTTGAGAGGAAAAAATATTAGAATGTTAAGAAAAACAAGGTATTTAATGACATGAATCGTTCTATAATAAATATAGATTATGATATTGGTAGGATATAGATGATAATCGTTGATGTTGAGAATAATATAGATAAATTCATGTATGATAATAAAAAGGTAGTCATAGAAACCTAAAAAATGTTTAATTTATATAATAAATAGATTATATATGTTAAGTGATTAAATTAGTATACAAAATAAAAAAATAAAAAAATCATAATACATGAAATCATGAACAGAGAGAAGGTAATCCTACTATAGATACACTTCTAAGGAAGATCATTTTTAGGTTAATCCAACAAATAAAAGTTTATTGAGTCCAATAGGAAGTAAATATAATCCCTAAAATATCTCTTATATGGAAGGAAACAAATTGTAGAAACAGTTATTCTAATAAAAATTTTACAAATAAATCTTCCACAGAATGGTTTTTTGAAATCATCGCAACAGATTATAAAAATGAGGTCGAATAATAACCCATGAAATAGATGGATTTTATTGGATTAATGGATTTCAAAGTTAATACTGTTGTTTTTCTATCTATGGACACATATTTTATAGTTATTTATATAATATACCTCTACTAGGGTAAATATAGATCCTGGTCCTTGGGGGAGTTATAGAGACTAAAAATAAACAAAATTATACTACAAGTTTAAAAGATTATTGTTCTGGGAATAGTTTTTGAAAATTAAAAGATGTTTTTGGGAGGGGTAATAAAAAGGACACACATCATATGAGTGCCTTACTATCCTACAAGATAAATTAAATTTAAATTTTAAACCAGATATTTCTCAAAAAAAAATAATAAATAAAAAAATTGATATTGCATTAAAGGCTAGAAAAATAGATAAGACATGGATTACAGACTGTAGTTACTCATCTCAAAAGAATGAAAATTTAAATGACATTAAAAATTATGAAAGATTTGATGGAGGAGAAGTTTCCTTTGATAATGAAATGTTATTGAAACTAAAAGGAATTTTAATGTAAACATTTAGTGAAGTGTAGTTAAACCCAAACAATGTTATTTTTGGTTGAAATCATAAAGCATAATTTGTGGAGTTTATCAAAGATTTACGATGAAGTAAATGAGGTGGTTTTAAATAAAAATGTACATATTTTGGAGATAATGAATAATTTAATAGTTTTATCAAGATGGGTAAGATCCATGGAAAAAAATTCTAGGTTGGAGAAGGTAAATTAAATTCATACATGATTAGGTAGGATAATAATTACTTATGCAATAAAAACATAGTAATCATGGAAAAAATATCATATAAAGATAAATTAAAATATAGTTTTTGATAAATTATCCATTATTGTAGAAAGGAATTTTCAACCTTTGGTAATCATATTAAAAGGGAAGTATAGAATATATGATTCAAATAGGTGTAGATATTTAAAATTTAATTTCTTTGGAGTAAGTTCACTTTGATGTTTATAGACCTTTGAGTATGATTTAAAAAATAATTTTAAGTATGTCATCACGTTTATTGATGAATTATGAGAATAAAGTTTATTATATTTATTTCTCATAAATCTCAGGACTTATGGAAGTTCAAATGATTTTGGAGCCATACTAAGAAGAAATTTAGTGATTCTTAATAAAGGATTATATCAAATAATGCGAACGAGTATACATATATAAACCATTTGTAATATCTTTAAAAAAGTGAATAAGTTATGAGTTCAATTGACTTTACATAAAATAATAAAATTAATTTAATGAAAAAAATATCATAACTCTTTCTGATAAATCTATAACAATAAAAACTTAGCATAATACCTCAAAATAATTATAGATTCCATCCATTATAAATACTATAATTATTTTATATAGGTTTTTATTGATTCAATATTTATACATAACTTCATAAGAACTTTTCTTTAAAAGAAATTACAATTTTAAAAAAAACATTATAGTGTCTTTGAGTTCATTATTGATAAATAGAAAAATTAAAAATTCATGAAAATGTTAATAAGAAATGTGAATATGGTATATTTCGTAAATATGCTCGAAGTGGGTGTTCATATTAATACTACCAAATCAGAACTGAGAGGATAGATGACTGTAATAATTTAATTATCACTAAAAATGAATTTTTATTAAAGCATAATGCAATATTATGAGGATAATGTCTTTAATAATAATATTTGTATAAAAAATATAGAAAATATAGAAATTCATAATGATAATGAAGATTCTGCATATTTATGTCACAAGGCTAAAGGCTTGAGGACTATAAGAAAAAAAATATTATATTAAAAATACATGTTAATATTGAAACATTATTAGATATAAAAATAATAGGGTAGAAACAATAAGAAATAATAAAGTACCAAGTCAAACTTTTCTATTTATAAAATTCTAAGGCCTAAAATATTAATGAGGCATTTGAGCACATGGAATGGATCGATGCTGTGAATGAAAAACAAAAAAATATTAAAATAATTTTTTGTAATTTCTTTACATAGTCCAAAATAAAAGAAAATATTTGGAATAAAATGAGTTTTCTAAAACAATATGAATGAAAAGGGTGATTTTACAAGTAATAAATCTACACTGGTTTATAAAGACTATTAAAAAATTAAGGGAATTGAATTTGTTCAATAATATTTAGTTATATCATAACTTGATTCTATCAGGATCAGTCATTCAATTTCTTTACAAATAAAATCTAAATACTATCAAATGGATATGAAATCTACATTTCTAAATGGTTTTTTGTATTAAGGCTTCAAAACCATGACATTTTAATATGAATTTCCTTTTAAATAAATACGAAAATTTTGATAGATTTTAATATACACAACACTAATATAAAAAAAGTTTGAAAAAATTTTATGGGATAAAATATTACAACGCATGATAAACATTAATACATTATGATATTATAATATGAAGCCTCCTAAATAAAATTTTAATAGAAATAAAACCCAAAATAAAAAAAATCCAATGAGTATGAAATATTTTCCATTATAGTTTTATTTGAACATCATAACACTTATTATAACTATAGAGAGCAATAAAAGGATCATAAATATAATCGACACATTGAGAGAGAATTAAATGAATACGATGAGTTATTTTTGTGATATATGTAAAGATATAAATAAAAATGATATATGACCATTATACCTATAGACGTTGGAAATAGGTTCATTAGATATATTTTCATTGTTTTGTCATGTTTCCAATAGGTATATTGATGTTTTATAATTGAAAATTATATAATTCACAAATAATAAATAACTTGTCATGTGTGGGTTATAATTTAAAATTATTAATGAATTATTTAATTATTTAATTAAATTAAATTTAATGTTGTAATACCAATGTATTTAAAAACATGATTCATTTGAACATAAACACTTAATTGTAATGGTACGTTATTAAAATCATTTAATTTTAAAATAAAAACTGTATATATTAAGAAATGAGTATTTTTGGAAATATCACTTTAAAAGGACCTCTCATATACCACTATTGAACAACTCATTTCTTTAGGTTAACTCTTAAATATATGACCATTTTACAACTCCTAATGTCTTAATAGGAATTTATTTACCCTTTGTGTAACACCCCACGGTTTTGAAAATAAATATAGAATGCAATTTTATAAACACAACATTGCCTCTTCGATGTTTTGAATTTCGAAAAATGGTCATCCAGAGTTGTGTTCGGTAACTCATTTAGAGTCTGATATAAGAAACTTGAGTTTTGGTTAATAGTAACATACCCTTATGAATAGTAATATGAATATTAATAGGCCCCTTTAATAGTAAATATTATTATTATTTTATTTTCTTACGGCAATATGATAATGGAATCTTAATTAATTTTTCAATGTCACATAAAACTACTTGCACTTCAAGATTGTTATTTTTCAAATTAACTATGACGTTATTTAAAAATAAAATTAATAATATTTAGAAAATTATTTTTGAAAAATTGATTTCACTTTTGAATTCTACATGTCAAAAAATGGTAGGGGTGAATTTTTGGGATTTTTCTGAAATTCAAGAATTTTTTATGAATAGTAAAATATGATAACATACGATAAATGCTAAATACCTGATTTACTACATCATAGGTGATGCAAGAATGATGTAAGCCTACTTGGTTCAAACTCAAATTCCATTATTACTATTAGGGGACACATGAAACAATATTAATGGTTTTCTTGAGGGAAATAATAAAATAATGAATTAAATATTCAAAAATTACCCCTCTCCTCCATTATAAAACCCCCCACCATTACCTCTTCTATTCACTCCTATAAGCCTTGAATCTCCTCAATGTTCTACCCAATTACACTTCCCTAGTATCTCCCCACGTCCAAGAAGCTTCAGGTCTTCCCAAAAGACCAAAACCCCTTCCCTTAAGGAGTTTCTCAAGGAGGTTATTTCAAGAGGTAAAGCACCCTTCTTTTTCATTTGGTTTCATTTCAATATATCTTCTTTCTCTATCCTCTACTCACATCCTCTTTTCAAATGATCATGATAACTCCAGTAATATCTATATACTGTATTTATATCATTTTAATGGATGAACCACCATAAATATTCTTACTCCCTCTCTTTTAATTTATAAACGAAATCGACGTCAATGAGATTCCGATTTATAACATTCGTGGATGACGAAGTTTTGTTCTTCAATATCATCTTAGTTACTAGTCATGAAACCATATTCATGGTTGAACCAGACTATAATATATATGTTATAACCTAATTAATATTCAGGAACCAGAATATGTACATATAATTAAGTTATATGACAAAACTAGTTCATAATATTCCAAATACCGCCAAATAATCAAAGTGGTGGTCATCTAATGATTCATCCTTATTCCATGTATACAAATGATATAAATGATAATTATCAATTATCTATGTTCATTAATAATATATAATTCCATTCCGGGAGATTTGTAACCATTCGACATAATCTTCATTACTTAAAAACAAGTGAACCGAATATGAAAATAAAGGAAACAAACACTCCAGAACGACGAAATTCAATACAATAACTTATCAATAAAGACATAAATGAACTAACCATAATTATGGAAAACTAAATACATGTCTAACAGGTTCTGAAATAATTTATTTACAAGTAAAATTTCTTTTTCCAGCAGCTTAAGTACAAGAATGGAACACGTTTGGAGTTAAGGTAAGAGGTTTCTCATCTCACTTTCATTTCTGTGAGATTTTCATTGTTCGCCACTTAATTCTTATATGTGGTACATTTTTTCTTCCATTTGATGTATAATAACATTATTATATTTATATTCATGTTAATAAATGACCCATTCGAGGTTTATTAAGTTCTGGTCATAGGATTCGACCGATTACATTGTTATAAGGGCCTTTGTCACAACAACTATTTCGTTGTGACTAACGTTTTATTGTGCACCTAATAATCCTTATGTAGTTTACCTACTTCCCATTTGAGATAAATTTTCATTTAAAATTATATTTATATTAAATATCCATAATCTCATGTCATAGATATGTTTTTTGTCTAAATTGTATACTATCTTACATACGGTGTTTATTTTGAAGGTTATTTTAATTATGGAAATATTGATGAATCTATATACTCTACTCTATAAAGATATTGAATGGACATATTTCTCTTATATTGAATCAATTTATAAATAATTATTGGGACATGTCATGGTAGGTGGGGGCCTCTATATCCCCCTGATGCATCGGTAGGTCTCATGAGACAAAACAGTTTGGAGACAACCCCTTTGAGTTTGTTTCCAAAAATCCGACGGGTTTCTACCCACAGAACTAAATTGTTTTTATGGTATTATGGTTTCATGTTCCAGATACATGATTTCCAATTAATAAGAATTATCTTTATTAATTATCAGTAATTATTATTATCTATGATATTTTCACTATGAAAAAATCTATGTATGCAGTTTCATTTTTAGTTATTAATGGTTAGTTAGTCATTTATTCACTCTGCCATATTGATTATGTCAGATTATTTGTGATTCACTTCTTTTTGTACTCAAGATTCCACTATTTGTAACCCTTATTGAGCATTTGATCTCACCCCTTTCATGGTCTACCTTCGACAGGTGATGAAGATAAGGTCTTCTTTTGAGTTCATGTGGATGCATATTTTAGTTTTTGTTATGTATTGTATTTTGTAACCTTTTCCAATGTAATTTGAGTTACATCTATGTATCTAGTTTCATCAAGAATACTAAACTGATCGTTCCTTTGGGATTTTCATTCCTTCAATGAATGCCAATATCACAAGTAATGCACCGGCTCCAGCCTAGAGGGGTCAGTGTGTTACACTTTGGTCCCATGATAGGAACCTAAATCCTTTATTATGAAGGATCTCATTTCAAGAAGGTGTGAAATCATCAAAGTAAGTACATAGTTCTCCACAAAATATTTGAATTAATTTCGTATATAAACCATTTATAAATCTCACTATCCACTCTAATTATGTTTTATTAACATAATTGTTCTTCTATGAAAATAATATTAATAAAATATAACACTAAAACTCTTAATAATTTACTAGTATATAATGATTTTTTTGGGTCGGTCCAATCATCTACATGAATAATTATGTACCAACATCATCATTTCCATAAATAAAAATTATCAAAAAATTAATAATATTGATATATGATATTGATGATTAATTTATGTTCAAAATATTATTCTATAAGGATTACACATATATCAATGGTCATTATAATGTAACTGTTTGTTATCAGTAAGTTACCTGAAACATGCACATTTGGGATTCCATTCTCAGCAACCATACCCATAAATTCCATAAAATGAACATATTAATACATAAATAATTGTAATTAAATTATCACACTACCTTGAATATTATAGTAGTTATGAAATTGTTAACAAAAAATGATTATTGGTATAGCTGTTATGAAACATGTACAAAATAAACAATATTACTAACATCAGATGATGAAATTAAACAAAAACTAACTAATATATGTTTAATAAATTATTATAAGTAAATATAATAAAATATATAAATTATTAATAATATTATGAAATAAGTTATTAATATGGTAATTTTATTATACAAGACGGTCATGCTGCCTTTGTTTAAATAGGAAGTAAATGTAAGGTTTTATTATCCAATATAACATTGAAATAGATATTTTTTATGTTAAAACATTTATTGGGTGAAATTTTAATTTATTTATTTTTATGAAAACTTCTATTTTCCTGTAATTTAGTTATCTCTTAAGTATACATGTCTTATTACCATTTCTCATTACTCTAGTTTATAATTTGATTGAAATGATATTTCTAAGTAGATAATTCCTTATCTCTTCTTTTTTCATTAAGAATATTTTTCCTCTATTTCTAGGTTATTTTTAATATTTTAAGTTTTTTAATATATATAATTTACTAATTTATTAAGATAATATTTGATTATATTTAAATTTATTTTTAAAATATTTAAATTAATATTCTTTAGGATTTTCTAAATGGGTTTCTTCTCTTCTCTTTGACCTTCATTACAAAAGAGTGAAAGGAATGTTTTAAAAAAAATTATGTATGAAAAACTTTTATGGTTATCTTATTCATTTTTCTTTATGAGTATTCCATTACAGTATTCCATGGTTTTCCAAATTTATTTCTATTTATTTTTATTAATAAATCATTTACCCTTAAAATAAAATTATTATGGGTAACTAATATTTATTTTTAATTTTCAAAAAAAAATCCAATGGTTAAATAAAAATTTTTTATCTACATAAATATCCTTCAATATATATTAATATTTATAGGGTATATTCTCTAATAATACCATACACTTTATTACTCTAGATGGATTGTGGACATTTCATGTGGATACTTTCATGAAACACATTTTTTTAACACGATTTAATTAAGGTATGATGGAATTATGGTTGTTTTCATGATCATGTGGAAAAAATATGTATGTTTTATCTTTATGTTATTTTTGAGTCTATTAAAGACGTCCAATTCATTGGGTAATGTTTTATATATCATTATACTTGGATGATACATGGGTAAATAGTCTAATCCCAATAGGTTATAAGGTACGAGCTGTATGCCCGAGTATAAATGGTTAGTTGATGTTGGTTGTTAGCACAAGTATATGATATTATAAAGAGTGGGTGGTTATCACAAGTAAACTATGTTATGGGTCGGTGGACAGTGTTTTACATTATGATATGAATTCATTTTTGGGTAACCTTGACATATATTATAATTTCTATGATTATTTTTATACCACATTTTTAAGTTATACAATGAAACTATGTCATAATTTCTAACTCATGTTTCCACAATCCTATGTCATATTTCTTATGATATTGTAAATTAATCATGTCATTAATCATTTTTTATGATCTATTATTTATTAAATATTATTTCTTTATATATTTTTCTATACCTTGACTACATTTTCATACCCACATGTTCATCATATTATCACTTATGATCATCAATTATTATCTCTTATGTTTACCCTTATTGAGAATTAGACCTAAGGCCTTTCTTTTGTTTCCTTTCCCTAGGTTTTGAAAGATAATAAAGCATATTCTATGTATAAAATGGTATCTATTGTGGTGCAGCTATGGATAAATATTCACTATTGAATAGGTTTTTAATGTTTCATTTCTCTAAATACACTAAACCTCTAGTTTTGGGGGTGTGATATATTTTCATATGTAATGAATATTAATTTAAAATTATGTAATATATACATTTTCTAGTGTTGGGTTATCTATGTTGTTATCAGAGTGGTTTTTAGTTATTTTTATTTATTAGGATAAGAAAACTAGGAGGATAGAACCTAAAATAACCCATGCTGAACAAAAAGTGATGTTAGATGAAACTAAAATTCCATAGCTTCATATGAATGTTTCATAATTTAATACATATTAGGATTTATTTTCCTTATGATATGATTGATTTTACTATTTATTAATTCTTTATACTGACAATAACAATTTTTAGTCAGTACATTTAACTAGGAGGTATAAAATTAAAAACATGTTCAATTGATAATTTATTATTGTCCCAAAGACCAACCAAATAGGATGGTAGTTGGAAACAAATTGTATATTATCTCTAAACTCTATAAATTTTTTAAAAATTAAACAAGTTAGGCAATAGTCCAAAAAAATATGTGGATAAAACTAATCTTCATCTGAGTCCTTCATGCGGCAATGACCACCCTCTTTGAGCGGGTTTTTTGATCTCATAATTTTCAAGGAGTTTGACATCCCATCAAAATTATATCTATGTTCTCAAATTATTTGAGAATAAAAATGATGTTTTACACTTTGAATATTTATAAGGTGAGGTAGAATAATAGTGGGATATCATTTTGAATAAATGTTAAGATGAATAAATCGACTCCATGGAACGGGGAGAGTCAAAGAATATATTTTTCAATCAATATTTTCCCCAAAAACACCATACGAAAATATAAATTTAATTATCGGATCTATAAAATTGATTATAAATCCATTATTACCTATTATGTTAACATAAAAAACATTCAAGGTATGCATTTGGTTTTATCTTTGATACCAAAATTAAAATTGGCTATTTTAGTGTAATAAAACCTATTCTTTGATAGAAAATGGTTACAAGAGAACTTGGTAGACATGAATAAAAATTTCAATGTACACTCAAGTTTGAAATGAAAAATATTGACACCCATTATTCTCATTTTTTTATAAAAAATAATAAAAAAATTAGTTTCATGGAAACTCAATTGATAAAATATATGTAGGATAAAATATTCATCTTCCTACAAGACACCGATATGGGATGATGCATTGGTCAATTACCTCAAGGTGATAGGAAAATACTTCAAGTTTTGGAGATAATACTATCTAGAACATGAATTTCAAAGTCATTTTAAGAATGAAAATAATTGTTAACCTCATACACTACCCACATTTTAATTACTCAATTGAAATGAGTATGAACATTATAATAACAACTACACCAATCTAAGGGTTAATAATAAAAATAAATTTCAGTAACCTTTAAAGTCAATGTAGAAAGATAATTCCTATATAATCAAAACTATTTAATTGTATATTAAAAATGATGTGGGGAAAGGTACCCTCATCATCCACTCATAAATTGCATATGTATCATTTAATTCAGTATTTACCCACACCTTCATATCAATGACATTTTCTAAGAGCATCAAATAACAAAATTTATAGAGACATATTGAATTATTGGTAAAAATCATAGAGGTATGATGATTTTATATCAATTATATAACTCATATAAGATAGAATTATGTAGAAATATTTTTTTTCACAAATCTTATTATTCAACCTTTGTTAGAATCTGATATAATTTTGGGCATGGATCATCTCAATGTTAATTGAAACTAAATTCATTATTATGGTAAGTAAGTCATTTTTTATATAATAAATCATCATATAATCATTTATCAACCTGAGGATGACTATAAAATCCCTGAATGGAATTAATTCCATTATATGGGTATTAGTACCCAATTCGTAACGTCCTGAATCCAGGTGCTGCCCAAAGGTGCCCTAAACCCGGTTGGTCATATAACCTCAAGTGAACTTCCCCAAACTCTAGATGATACTTACTAGGATTTAGGGATAATGTGTGATATTGGGGAAACTATGCCCTCATTACTAGAGTATACACAGCAAAAAACAAATATGAAACAATAACTGAAGCAATAATACCAAATAGGAATAACAGTGGAAGAATGAATGAAAATCCAACAGAAGTCACAAGATATATATATATGATTAATTCCATATATATCTATGAAAAAATCTAAACAAGTCACAATACAATAAAAAATACAGAAACCAAAGTACAAAATGAACATGTAAACTCCAGCAGCATCAAAGGCCTAATCATGGTCTCATGCTCTATAGCTTCAACTGAAATCAAGTACCTGGTGAAGAAGGGCTCTTTCACTTATCAATACCAACAATAATATAATCTACTTGGATCCAAAATCATGAACCAAATAGGGTGTGAGATGAATCACAATAATAAAACACAAAAATTTATGTGCCTATCTATCTATGAATATATACAGAAGATATATGAAGTACGCAAAAGTAAAAGAAACCCTACATATTTCAATTACATTCATCTAACATTTATTATTCCTTCATGAACCATATAACCCTGTGATCTAGCTTAATATTTGTATCCCCCATGTAAATTCACAAAAAAAACGTCTCATAAGACAATATAAACAATCAAATAATACTAAATCCAAGCTTGTACATTGGCTTGGTAGATGTGTCATAATCATTCAACTATTCACAAATGACCCTCTAGGAAAGCTCTCACGGTCTAACCACTTTGGTCCAACATTACATCAATTCAATAAATAACAACCCTCTGAAAAGTCTCTCATGGTCTAACCCCTTTGGTCCAACATAGAATCAAGAAAAATATAATTAACCACTGGAGAAAGCTCTTACAGTTTAATCCCCTCGGGTCAAATATCTACACCAAGGCTCTCAAGGTCCTATATCAATAAACTGGAAGCCCCCTCAGTCTCCCAGGTTTAATGCTCTCATAGTCCATTGAAAAAATATTGCACATATCATATGAAGCAGCTCATGTAATCTAAAATTATTGCATGGATAAACATTCACAATGGATATCATATGCATTTCATATCATCAAATAAACTTTATCCTAATGCAACAAGGAATGGAAAATAAGGTACTCCTTATAGGAAACCGAGAACAAATGGTTATAAACAAATAATCAAGGTAAAATAACCCATGAGGTGTCCCATTAACAATGTATCTAACCTTACGCATAAGATACAACACTTTATCAATCAATCTAACCATAATAGGAAATAAACAAGGTTTAGTTCCAAGTCAAGCAATACCAAAAATTTGGACATCCGTCACTTTTATCATATATAATCCAAATACAAAAAATGAAAGGCATAAACCACCCACCTCAATGTTGTACTATCGATATACATGAATGTCGGCCCTTGAATTGGACTAAGATCACTGTATATCTAAAAAGGTGAAAAACATCCAACCTTGAATAACTCACAAGAGAATACGAATTTGGAAGAAAGTATCTAGCGGTTTTGATAACTCATCGGTGTGATTCCAATTCACCTGAAGGTGTCTCAATCGGAGCTCGGACAGATAATCGAGAGGGTTTTGGAGCTTGATGACCATTCTGCAGTGCTCTTGTATAAGCCAAGGGGGGAAGAAAGTGTTTCCAGACATGAGATGTGACCCCATTCTAATATATAAAATAAAAAAACTACATGGTATGTTCTTTAAAAATACAAACAATGTAGTCGCCTTAACCGACCCCCAACTAAAGCGGGTCTACCATGTCACTACACGTCCATGTACTCGATCGTAACATGGTTAGTATGCAACTGTGCATGGCTACTGAGTGCACATTGTGTACATGGAAGTAAATGACGTATACTAAAAGAATTCTCATTTCTTCCTTTTTCCTAAAAAACAACTAGAAAGAAAGATCCATATCTGAAAAGAAGATCTGGGTTCTTACAAACTTCCCCTCTTAAAAATATTTGTCCCATAAATTCCCTTCCAAGGGTGGTGAATAAGAATCTGCAAACAACTCTAGCCACTACAATCACACATCAAACTCCCTCTCCCATGACTCATTTGGTACTCGGTCATGCTACCATAGCACCCATAATGGAGGAATAGACTATCCACAGAGAATCATCATACTGTGATTCACAATTTGAATTGGGTGCTCCTCAAAGGATGCATCCACCCCTAACTAAACCTACTCATGTTAAAAAATATGAGATCCATCTCAAAATTAACGTCATGGAATAGAATCATGAAAGATGTTGTACATAGACCAATACATCTAAGGTAACTACAACTAATTTGAAATCGGCCTGACTCATTCCAAAACCTCAAAGGAACCAATGTATATCAGTGAACGCATCCCATGTCTCCCAATCCTTCTGTGTCTTAACCTTGGTGTGACACATAGGAATACCTGATCTCTGTCCTCAAACTCCATAGGTCATCTCCATCAATCAGCCTCATATTTCTGGAAAGACTTGGCAGTATCCATCTTCTTCTAAATCAACTCCACCCGCTCAATGGTCTCATGGACAAGATGAGGTCCCAACATAGATACCTATCCTACCTCCAGCAAACATAGGGATGATTGGCATGGTCTACCGTACAAATTATCATAAGGTTCCATCTATATTGTTTCCTGAAAACTATTATTGTAGGAAAATTTCACTATAGGTATGTGTCTCTCCCAAGATCCCCTGATATGTAGGATGCATGCCCGAAACATGCCCTCTAAAATCTAAATCCTTTTCTTGGACTAGCCATATGTTTGGGGATGGTAAGATGTACTCAGAAGTACCTTTGGGCCCAAATCCCTCTATATTCCCTTCAAAACATGAGAAGTAAACCAGTTGCTCCTGTCTGAAATGATAGAGTGTGGTAGCCCATGAAAACGTACTATCACTAAAATGTACAACTTTCCAATATCATCAATACTGAATGTTTCGTTGATCAGTAGGAAATGTGAAACCTTCATGAGTCTGTCAACAACAACCCATACAACATCATTTCCTAGAGGGACCTTGGTAAAACCATCACAAAATCCATCATGACATAATTCTACTTCCACTGGACAATGGGTAACTATTATAATATCCCTTCTGGTCATAGGTGCACCGCCTTCACCTGCGTATAGGTGATCTCATAACAAAACTAGCTACATCCCTCTTCATACCTGACCACCAATACTGATGATGTAGGTAACAATACATCTTGTTGAAATTAGGATGAACTTCCCATACATAAGAATGAAAATCTCGCAACTGCTCCTTGCGTATGTCTGCCGACATCCATACGCACCCATGCAAATTTAAAACCTTCTCCTCACCTACTATCAACCCAAGAGTTGGGTCCTCACCTGACACACTCTCTTGTAGGACTAATACTTTAGAATCTTATAGTTTCCTCATTCTCAATTGATATAATAGATTATATGTAATAGTTATAGATGAAATAAACATCTTCCCATGTCTTTCGTGAACCAGTAAATTCATTATGGAGAAAGATACAAAATCTACCACTCACTGCTAGCCTCCTGAACTGCCTTTATATGAGTCCTCCTACTAAATATACCAGCCACTATATTGCCTTTCCCAAGTGTGAAGGCCAGATCAAAGTCAAAAGAGTTATGGAACTCAACCCACCATCACTATCTCGAATTAAGATCTTGATGTGTAAAGATGTACTTGAAGATTTGATGATCTGTGTATACCACAAAATGCTCTCCCAGTATGTAATGTCTACAACATCATAATGCATGATCAAATGCGGTTAACTTGAGATAATGATTGGGGTAATTTATTTCATATGGCCTCAACTGCTGAGACCTATACACAATTAATCCTTCCCCCTGCATAAACACTTTTCCTATCCCAATACCTGATGCATCACAGTAAACAGTGTAATTCTTTCCCAGCTCTAACAAAATTAGTATCGCTCGGAATTTAATATTGATTTATGCTCTTCAAAAGCTGAATCATATGAATCATTCAACAAGTACTTTTCACCCTTCTTAGTTAGGTCAATCTGTGGTGCTTCTAATAATTATTAGTCCTAAATAAAGTGTCTGTAGTAACCATCGATCCCCAAAAAAAACCATACCTCAGAGTCATTCTTTGGCTACCCCCAGGATACAATCGCACTCATCTTCCTTGGGTCTACTGATACTTATATAATTGAGATGATATGACCCAAGAAATTAATCTGGTCCAACCAGATGTGGCATTTTGTATGTTTATCATATTACATATTCACTTTTACTAAACTCAACATCATATTATGATGGATAGAGTGGTCTGGTCGAGTGTGGGAGTACCCCAAGATATCATCTACGAAGAAAACCACAAAAGAATATAAGTAAGGATGGAGCACTCAATTCATTAGTTCCATGAAAATTGTGGTCATGTTCTTGAGATCTAATGACATAACCAAATACTCGTATAAACCATACCTACTCTGAAAGGTTGTAAGAGGTATATATGATGGTCTAACGCAAAACTGATGATAACCAGATCTCAAAAAAATATTCAAGAACACCCATCCTCTTCAAATATGATCAAAGAGATCATCAATTATCGGAAATGGATATCAGTTCTTGACCATCAACTTGTTCAGCTCCTTATAATCCACACAAATTCTGAGGATACCATCCACCTAATTCCAAAAAAAGACTGGTGAACCCCAAAGAGAAGTAATGGTTCAGATGAAAACATTTACCTACAAATCCTCTAACTACTTCTTGAGCTCCTATAATTTTAGTGTAGACATTCTTTATAGAGGAATGGACACCGGTGTCGCTCCTGGCACAAGATCAAAAGAGAAATCCACGTCTTGATCTGAAGGTAAACCTAAAAAGATGTCTAGAAAGACATCTCTGAAATGATCCACCACTAGAGGAAAGTCCATATGTGAAGTCCCCAGGTCATCTAGATATATACTAGAAATAAGGGTTTTAATTCCTCCCATCCCATGATACTCAGGTCCGACTCTTCTCGCTTGGTCATTCCTTTCACCCTTATGTAGAAAAGAACAACCTTCTGGTGACGTGAAACTCACCCTGCGGCGATAGAATTCTACAAAGGCCTGAAAAAGATCCAACCAATCCATTCTGAGAATGAAATTAAATCCTATAATCTCTAAGACATAGAGGTCACAAAATAAGTGACACCCACCATCCTCAAGAGATAGCTTCTTTCACTAATGTATACTATCCCTCCTAATCCCTAAAAGAATTTCTATAATCATGAAATCATCAGAATTAAAGATACAGAGCCCAAGGATATCCACAATGACAACAAATATAAAACTATGGGAAGCCTCTATATCAAAATGTTCATAAGCTAAAAATGAGGCAACTAGAATCATAACTCTAACCGTAGAGGGTCATGGATCCTGCTTCAGTTGAGTCTAATCCATCGCAAAAGATAACCTGTATCGTGGACCAGTGACCCTACTAGGCTACCCTGAGCTAATCCACCCTGCTATCGTTGAAAACCTATCGCATATCTTCCATGACCATGACTACCTCCTCGTCCTGAATAGTCTGACGAACCCCATTCCCCATTCTAATGTGTAACTAATGGCCCTTCTCTTATGTGTGGAGTCATAACAGATCCACTCTCACAGGATTCGGGATAGAACATCCTGTAATAATGCAAAAGATTTCCTATCTTGCCGTGAGATCGACACTCAACTATGTTTCTCGAGCATTGTGGTCTTGTAAACCAACTCTTCCCACATAGGTAGCACCTCCCCTGGCTACCTGAAGATACAACCCTACTACTAGAATTACTACACAAAGGCAACCTGTGGTGCTTCCTACTATTAGTCGAAGGAATATGATCCCAGGTTGCTGAACCGCTCTGGGTCACTGCTCCCAACTCCCTCATATTGTGCATGGTAATCATCACATGGTTTACTATAGAAGTCCCCAAAGTCATCATGAAAACATTCACCTATGATCAGATGTCATACCTTAGACCATCCTCAAATATTCAATCTATTTATAACTCATCACCCCCAGAACAGGTGCTTAGCACCGAATCTCTGTAAAGTGAGAAGAGTAATCCATCACTGGAAGAGATCCTTCCTTCAAATGAATGAACTCTAGGGCTCAATTGGCCCTCAATCTCTTGAGGTATAATTAATCATACAAGGTACTCTAAAACACTTTCTAAACCATATCATGATGATGTACCACCTATGAAACAAAATCTCACCATCTCTTAGTGGAATCACGTAGCATGTAAGTCGTGAGCTTCACCTTCCTATCAGGAGATGTCTTCTGATTATCTACGACAGAAATCATGGAATCCATCCATGACTCTTCATCCTGTAGTCCTCCATCCCCGAAAAATTTTGAAGGATACTAATGGTGTAATACTCACATTAACTCTTCTAAGTAATCGTAGGTTGTGGTGCTCTCGAAAAGGCCTTTATCATACTCACAAATCCTTTAAAGAATTGTTCATAAGCACTGGAGTCCTGTATAATAGTTGGTGCCAAGACATGCATGATGGGAGGATCTACTGGTATTCCTTGATCTACCATTTTCATTGTCTGATCATCACCCTTTACCTGGCGTACAACTGAAGGACATCTTTGTGGCATTACTTGGTAAGGTCAAGCACACACCTCAGTACATGATTTACGAAAACTGTAACATAGAAGTGTAGGAATGAAATATGTGAAAGAAAATATTCACATTTTTTTCCCAAAATAGGGTTACACCGCATATAGGACCACTATACGATGTGTTCCCTTAAGTCTTAACATGTGTCTGTACCACTTCAAACCATGTCGTGTAACACCCCATACATACAATATGTTCCTCCTAAGACATGGCGTGTACTTAAATATCCCCTCCTAACCTGATACTTTTATATGGCTAGAACTACAAGGTTCTACTAGTGTAACACTGCATGGTGTGAAAACTCTAGACACGATGTATATTACATATGTTCCATCCACATGTGTCATTAGTTACATAGATGGATACACTTTCAATTGCATCACAGCGTGTACTCCCAATACACGGCGTGTTCTACCAAGAGTTTACCAAACCCCATGACTCTGCTCATATAGTCAGTCAAATGGTCAAACACTACACAATGTGTACATACCGTAAATGGATTGTACTTATTAAAATTTATTTCTTCCATAATAGATGAATACATGGTGTGTGTTCATAACATAAAAGGCTGTGTTTTTTGGGTTTTGCGGACAGTAAGCCTCTGAAACTTTTCCAGAACACCCAAAAACATAAAAAATGTCCAAGGCATGCCATTTTCTGATTTGTGAGAGCCCATACTCTCCATGAATATTTGTTTTACATCCTTATTCATATCATATATTAACAGAATTCAATTAAAGTTCAAACATGATCCCCAAAATATAGATCCAATAGGGCCCATAACACCTCAGGGACCAAAGATTGGCTTCAATACAATGAAACTTTACATATACCAATACCCTATCAAAATATAAGGTATTCTATCATGACATATATCTCAATAGAATGGATATCTATCACAACATCTATCACAAAAGATTGCAATTAATGATTCACCCTATATTGCATGAAGAGAATGCATGACATGTGATCTCTAGTAAGTGCCTATATAATTCACGATATAGAATATCCCCATATCATCTGGTTGCAATAAAATTGAACCTCAAATACAATAGCACAAAACCAGTGATTCACCAAATAGTGAAATCGAATAAACTTTAATAGTTCAAAATCCAAAAAATTAAAATTCAATTCAATGTAAGTTGTCTTTACCCTATACACAAGGTAGCTACTCCCAGACAAGGTTAATTATAAGACTCCATTTCCTTTCTATCCATTTATAATGTTCCAAATAGTAAGACAAACTAGAAAATAAACCTTCCTTTGAGACCACTTTGTAACCTCTCGGATCCAGGTGCTGCCCAAAGGTGCCCCGAATCCAGTTCGCCACATAACCTCAACCGCATTTCCCCAAACACTATAATCTTCTGACTAGTAGCATGGAACAAGGTGTGATATTGTGGAAGTTATTCCCTCATTGTAATAGTATACACATTATAAAATAGATAATAAGAAATTTTGGAAGCAATAATATCAAATAGGAATAACAGCGGAAGAATGAATTTAAATCCAGCAGAATCCATTATATATATATATGATTCATGAAACATGTATCTAAGAAAACAAACAAAAAATTAATGATGGTGAAAATAAATAAATAAACCAATGTAATAAAATAAACAAGTAGTCTTCATCAGCATCGCAAGACACATCTGGGTCTCATGTTGTCCAGCTACAACAATAATCAGATACCTGATGAAAAAGGGTGAATGCCCTTATCAATACCTGAAATCATAAAATATTCTTAGTTCTAAAAGCATGATCCAAATAGGGTGTCAGATGAATCCAATTAAGCAAACACCAAACGATATGTGCCTATTTTTCAGTTAATATATATAGTAGGTAACATGAAAAAATGAAGCAATAAAATATGAATTACTCAAAGGTAAATAATTATATAGTTTTCAATTACATTCATTTAACATTTATTATTCATCTGTTGAATCATGTAACCTGTGGATCTAGCCTCATATATGTATCCCCCATGAAAAGTAACCAAAATTGACATATCATAAGACCATCTAAACAATCAAGTAAGACCAAACCCAATATTGTTGTTTGGCTTGGTAGACGCGTCACAATCAATCTAATATTCACAAATGACCCTCTTGGAAAGTCCTTGCAGTCTCACCCCTTTGGTCCAATATTACATCAATTCATTAAGTAATGACCCTCTGGGAAATAAATCATTGTCAAACCTCTTTGGTCTAGTATAGAATCAAGAAAAATATAAACATCCAACTAGGAAAGCTCCCATGGTCTTCTCCCCTCAGTTAAAATATCAAAACCAAGGATCTCATGGTCCTTTTTAAATAAACTAGAATCCCCCTCTATCTTCCTGGTCCAAGGATTTCATGGTCCATTTGATTCATCGCTAGAAATGGGGATGACCTTGATTGTTTAAGGTTTGAACATTCCATTATGTTTCTAACATGTTTGTTCATAGAACTAGAAACATCCAATGATTCTATATCCATTTGGACCTACATTCCAAAGGATGGTGATAATTAATTGTGAACTGATGAGGCTTATGAATTTTCATTGGTTGAGAGGATGAGAGGTCGGACCCATCACACCTTTTTGGGGGGGAATTATTGTCTACTCGGGGACTCTCTTTATAGATTTAAGTTATGTTTGTGAATCCTTATTACATTACCAAGTATAAAGATGAGCTTTCCATTAGATCTGACAATCAATGATTAATATGTATGAAATTTAGAGAATATTTTATATGTATTAGAGGTTATTCATCGATAGATAATCATCTGTATTTGTTAGAGATTCTTAGTCAATGGTATCCTTCGATACATTGTATAAATATCTCTTGGTTATTATGATAACCATTCTGGTTTTAAATCCACTTAGCGGGACACTTGAAGTTTTTTGTCGTTCTAGAGGACATTGATTATTTCAGAGTTGGGATCGTACCCACGGATGGGCTACCTATGTATCCTTTGTTTTGGAAAAGGAATGAGAACCCACATACTTTGGGTAAAGAAGTATGAGGGTTATGCATGATTGATGGCTCAAAGAAAAGATTTCATAATTACATTTACACTCTAAGCTCACGTGAGCCATTCTCGGTGTGAGAAACAAGAGGTATTGGTAAAACCATACAATTTGTGCCACGAATGATGCAATAATGTGGGCTATATGTATGTATGACTTTCTAGATAGTGGGAGATTGTGATTTACATCAGGGAAGAAACCTGGGAATAGGGTCCGTAAAGGTATATGTGATTTTATGGAGATTTGGATACTCTAACTAGGGGCTTACTTTTAAGGAGGATGCCCAAATTAGAAAGGGACTTAGGGAATACTACTAAGGAGGATGCCCAAATAAAAAGAAATTAAGACTTGTTAGGAGAATTTATGACTGGGGCTTATTCTTGAGAAGGAGGCCCAAGTTAAAGGGACTTGAGAAATGGGGCTTATTCCTAAGAAGGAGGCCCATGTTAGGGGAATTATGACTGGGGATTACTATTGAAAAGGAGGCCCAGGTTAGGGGACTTGGGGCTTACTCCTAAGGATGATTCCCATTGAATAGGGAATTTTGGGGCTTACTTATTAGGAGGATGCCCATATTTAGAGAAATTGGACTGGGGATTACTCCTGAAAAGGAGGCATAGGTTAGGGTACTTGGGGCTCACACTTAAGGAGGATTCCCATATTTAGAGAACTTGGACTACGGCTTACTCTCGAAAAGGAGGCCCAGGTTAGGGGACTTGGGGCTTACTCCTATGGAGGATGCCCATTGAATAGGGATTTTTAGGGCTTAATCCTAAGAAAGATGTCCATATTTAGAGAACTTGGAATAGGGCTTACTCCTGAAAAGCAGGCCCATGTTAGGGGACTTGGGGCTTACTCATAAAGAGGATGCCCAAATTAAAGAAGATTATGTTTGGAGCTTACTATTAAGGAGGACACCCACATTAAGGGAATTAAGACTGGGGATTATTCTTGAGAAGGATACCCAAGTTAAGGTAATTATGATTGGGGCTCACTCTTGAGAAGGAGGCCCAGGATAAAGATCCTCACATCTTAATGGATGAGGTTGAATGAATCAAATCTCTCTCTTTAGTGATACAAAGATATGTAAATCACTATGTTTTGAGAGATGTTCCACATAATTCTTTTCAGATAAGGAATCCAATCAAGGAAACATGCCATAAAATGGCTTTGAAGAGTGTCTTGAAGATTAAATCTTGAATTGGAGAGGTGGATTTGAATAAGGGAGGTGAATAGGTAGGAGGGGCACCCAAAAAGAGAGAGGTGTGCAAGTCCTGAGTGGGCGTGCAAGTCGTGCGTGGGCGCGCAAGTCCTGGTCTCTCAAGTATACTTGCGCGACACATGGGTACTTGCACGACATTCAACCCTTAGGTAAATACTTGGGTGAGAGTTGGCACAAGCACTTAGCATTATCCCTAGAGGGTTCCAAAAGAGTGGCGCACAAGTTTTTTTGAAGGGACAAGGCGGCGCGCAAGAGTAGCCTTTTCCCTTAAGGGTTGGCCACTTAGGCGCGCAAGTGTCGATGAGTTTCAACACATAGGCCTTGTTTTTCATATTTATATCTTCCATTATGGGTAAGAAATTACCTTAGAAGTGTTCATAAGACTTCTAGAAGAGACTTGGGCGACCAGAGCTCGAATACGAGTTTTGGAATTTTTTCGTCTAGAAATGGGGGGCCCACAAGGGGTATTTATAGGCTGATGAAGACCCCGAGTAAGACTCAGAGAGGGTGTGCAAGTCACCTGTGTGACCATTATGCAGCACGCAAGTATACTTTCATGACCATGAAGAAACATGCGCGACCCAATTGGGAAGAAATCATTTTTCATGCCTTTGTCGATATTTGATGTTTCTTCAAAGGATGAATCAACTTGGACTAAGGCATTTCCCTTTTTTAGTCATTAGACTATATGACGCAAAGGAGCATCAACAAAAGTCTCCCCTCAGAGTTGGATACAGAGAGAAAAGAGGATTTGACTCTGAGGTGAGAATAAACAAGACATCTGGCAGTTTAAAGTCATGCATGTCGGACATAAAAAGGCTAATGTTTATGGTCGAAATAGCTTTGACCGAATGGATTAAAATTGACTTAATTACTTGATAAATTATCTGAAAACATATTACCATATTCAAGTATGGGGGAAAATGTAAACTATGACTTAAGAAATTTTGAATCTGAGGAATGATATGAAAAAGGGTTAAAAGGCATCAAAAGAAGTATTTTCTAAGAATGAAGGTACCACTATTTAAAAAACCCGTTAGGGGGTTGAATTATCCAGGGCCACCTAAGGGCATTGGATTCATAGTCAAATAATAGTATCTTTTGTCTAACAAGTCTGTTATGTAGACTGTTTATGCAAGGCCACCTAAGGGCACGTACTGCATAGTCAGGCAAAAGAACTCTTAGAAATTTACTTTTCTACTGCTAAAAAGCCAATGGAAGTTTATGGAGATTAAAATTTTCCAAAGCATAGAGTTTGCTGTATGGAGAGAGGTACTTGAATATAGAGAAGATATTTCCAAACGAGGTCATCTAAGAACTGGATGAATGTCACTCCTACTATGGTCAGACCCAAACGCATGGAGGGGAAATATAAACCATAGACTTGAATACTTTTAGATCATGAAAAAGAGTATGGGAGAAATATGTTAAGGATAACTATTTTTTGCGGATCCCTACATATTTTCGTTAAGAAAAATAAGGAAAAAATAGGCTTTTCCTCCCAATAATGAAGTTACCATTATTTTAAAAACCCGTTAGGGGGTTGAATTATGCAGGGACACCTAAGGGAATTGGCTTCATAGTCATATAATAGTATATTTTGGCTGACATGTCTGTTATGTAGACTGTTTATGAAAGGCCTCCTAAGGGCATGTGCTGCATTGTCAGGCAAAAGAACTCTTAGAAATTAGACATTTTGTGACCATAAGTCAAGAAAAAGTGTTATGGAGATCTGAAAATATTTAAGGTTAGGAGTATGACACATAAAAATATGGGCATTTGTTTAATGCATGTAGAGATACACAAACCAATGCTAACCATAGGCATTTTGTGGATGGGTCTTCAATTGAGATGCTGGAATTCAATAAGTATCCTATAGTGATGGGAATCAATCCATACGTAGTTCTTGTAATACAGTTTAACGTCATGTGGGATGATAGTATGGGAGATCTTAGTTTTGGGTCATAGAGCTCAGACTATTAAAAGGAGTACACAGTGTGTGTTTTTATAAGGGGACTTTTCAGTCAGGGGACTGAAAGAGGAATTTGGGGTTAGGCCCAAAGACTTGGGGCTATATTCGAGGTACTCTCAAATGTTCCTACGTATACCATAAGGATTGGAATCAAGTCGTACGTACTTCTTGAAATACAGTTTAATGTAATGTGGGATGAGAGTATTGGAAATCTTATTTTAAGGTCATAGAGCTCAGACCAAGGGGGACTTTTCAGCCAAGGGACTAAAAGTGGAATTTGGGGTTAGGCCCAAAGACTTGGGGTTGGATTAAAGGGATACTCGAATGTTCCTACGTATCCCATAAAGATGGGAATCAATCCGCACGTAGTTCTTAAAATACCCTCTGTACAAATTTGGTTCGTACAAGTGAAGGGTGAAAATGGGACTTTAGTGCAATGATGGTTTGACCCAAGATAAAAGGTTCAGGAATTTCAATGTATGCATGTAGTCTTTGGAATATAACATGATTGGATATCAATGTAAATAATTATTCCTTATCAGGTGAGGTCATCGAATAATGTTTTAGTTTATTGTCGTACATGACAAAAGTGATGTATAGTTTATCGTCATATAGAAAAGAAAAAGGTGAACTAATGTAAAAAATATTGGTTCTGGGGGCGGTTTTACAAATCAACATCGTATGAGATGGAGGTGAACCAA
This sequence comes from Viscum album, assembly GCA_963277665.1. Classification (NCBI taxonomy): domain Eukaryota; kingdom Viridiplantae; phylum Streptophyta; class Magnoliopsida; order Santalales; family Viscaceae; genus Viscum; species Viscum album. The sequence goes on along the minus strand of OY728139.1, from coordinate 109,154,295 downwards.
TGTGAATATATTGGTTTTGGGATTGAACCTTGAAAGGTTTCCTACGTACCCAGTCTAGAAGACAAGGATCAAAGTCCGCGTAGTTCAATTAAAGAATGAATTGGTGATGAATTTGTTTTTGAGGACAACGATCTAAAAAGAATGTGTTGGGACATACACATGGTTAGAGGCCTAGAGAAGGTGTTATGGTTGAAGTTTACTATCAGCTCACGTGAGTCATACGTGGTGTGAGCATCAAGAGGTAGAAACAACCCTGAGGATACACAGTTTGATGTCATGCATGACATTTTAAGGGACTATGTAGTTTAATGTCTTTCAGTGAGGAAAAAAGTGCTACATAGTTTAGTGTCATGTAGTAGGGAGAAAATACTGTTTAATGTCATGTAGGACCTATTAAGGGACTTTGTTCAGTTTTATGTCATGTAGGAAAAATATAGGGACACAGTTTAACATCGTGTTGGATAATAAGGGTGATGTACAGTTTAGAATCTTGTAGCTAAGATGATGGGGAAATACAGTTTAATGTCATGTTGGATGAAAAGGGGGACTGTACATTTTAATGTCATGCAGTAAGGACAAAAGATAACACAATTTAACATCATGTTGGATGCATTAGGGACTTTTTCACAGTTTAATGTTATGTTGGACGATGGTACATTTTAATGTCATGTTGGACGTAAGGGACTTCTGTACAGTTTAGCATCATGTAGCTAGGACATCACAGTTTAACGACATGTTGGACGAAGAAGGGACTGTGCAGTTTAAAGTCTTGCAATAAGGATGACACAGTTTGATGTCGTGTTAGACGGAAATGCAAATATTTTAAGGTCAAATGCATGGTCCTTCGACTATGCAGTTTAACGTCTTGATGGATGTAAGGGATTGTGTCATTTAAAGTCATGCAGTAAAGACTTAAGAAGGGTTGTATAGTTTAACTTCATATAGCAAGGATGACAGTTATGCAGTTTAACGACTTGCTAGATATAAGGGATTGTGCAGTTTAAAGTCATGCAGTATGGACTTAAGAAGGGATGTATAGTTTAACGTCATATAGCATGGATTACATCTATGGGGTTTAATCACTTGCTGGATGTGTAAGTATTTGCGTTACACAAAATACTTCTTTAGAAATCTGTCATTGGTTGGATTCGTGATGAGTTCTCCATCCATTGAGATTAAAGCATAAAATCCATTGGAGTAGACCTTATGTATTGAGTAAGGTCCTTCCCATTTTGGTTCATGTTTGGGAGATTTTATTCATGGTATCATTCAAGTTCTCTAAACTAATACCAAATCTCCATGAATGAATGAACAAAGAAGAACTTTTTTGTTGAAAGCTCGTGTTATTCGATTTTGATAGACTTCCAAGTGGTGCAGGGTGAAAAATATTTTCTCATCTAATCATTCCAATTCATCCATTCGCTTCTAAGATTGTTCATCTGTAGATGAACAATCACAAATGGCTAATCTGAGTGAAGGTAATTGAAACTCAATGGGCAAGACTGCTTCTATTCCATATACCAATGAATATGGAGTTGTCCGCGTTGCAGTGCGGGTAGTGGTCTGATAAGCCCATAAAGCATGAAAGAGTTTATCAGGCCATGAATTCATGTCTTTATCCACCATATTTTTCATTATATTTGACAAAGTCTTGTTGAAGTATTCTATCTGTCCATTGGCCGCTACATGATACCTAGAGGATTCAATGGATTTGAGTTGTATTCTTGATACAACTTCCTTACCTCGGATGAACAGAAGTTGGTGCCATTGTCCGTCAATATGGTATGAGGGACACCAAATCTGGTAATGTTGTTAGTCTTTATGAAGCTAAAAATGAATTTAGAACTGAATTCTTTGAGAGGAATTGCCTCTTCTCATTTGGAGAAGAAGTCAGCGGTAGTAAGAATGTACTTAAACTACTGAGATGTGGCTGAAGGATAAGGTCTGACTACATCCATTCCCCATGTGGAAAATGGCCACGAGTATTTAGCTGAATGAAGCAACTCTAGGGGATGATGAATGAAGTTGGCATGTATTTGGAAATAATGACACGTCTTTGTGAAATCAACAAAATCTAGTGTCATTGATGGACAAAAGTATCCAAGCCTTTGAATTTGATCAGTTAGTCTGTGTCCAGAATTGTGGTCACCATAGACTCTTTTATGCACTCTTTTCATGACAGTTGTTGTCTCTTCACCGTCAATACATTTAAAAAGAATTCCATCAAAACCTCTTTTGTAGAGAATTTTCTCTAGGTGATCTGGGATGTCATAATGAGTAAAATTGACCAAAAATCGCCGGATTTGTTCATTCACATATCTATCTGGTGGAAGTGTTTCATTTTAAATGTATTCACTGATGGGTGTCATACATCATTTAGTATGACCATATGGTTCAGGAATGGGACTAATTTCATTGATTTCCTCTGTTCTGGTTTTTACATAAGGTGAAATTGTTTGACGGTGGGCAATACTGATGATTGTCGCATCCCTCTTTGGATCTTCCATAACTGTGTCTATATTATCCAGTGTATCAGCTTGGGCATTTTGTGATATCGGGACATACGAAAATGTCGGTCCTGAAGGGAATTCCGCCATTAACTCTATAACATAATCATATAAAGGGATTAGTTCTTCTTTTCTGAATGCATAATCCACATTGACTTGTTTGATTACCAGTTCTGAATCACCTTTCTCTTTTAAGTGATTCACTTGTGCTTGAAGCGCCAACTCCAATCCTGTTATGAGAGCTTGATATTCCACTTCATTGTTTTTCCCGCCTCCCAATAATGAGAAGGAATAGAGTAGCACTGCCTTTTCTGGAGAAACGAGCACAATTCCTAACCCAACTTTGTTGAATTTAGGATCCTCCATTTTCTTCCCTATTGGACTTCCGGAAGCTCCATCAAATTACATTTCCCATGTTTGAAGATTATCATGAATAGAAGAGACTTCCTCATCAGGAAGTTCAATATCTGAAGATGTATCTTCTACTGAAGGATGTTCAGCAAGGAAATCATCCCGAGCATGGACCTTTATTTCCTTTTGAGACGCATACTGTATATCAAATTGCTGCAAAATAACTGCCAACCTTGCCAGACGTCCTGTAAGAATTGGACGACTAAGGGTGAATTTGAGCAGGTTATTACGAGATACCAATTGGACCTCATGATGTTGCAAGTAGTGTCTCAATATCTGAACTGCAAAGATTAATTCTAGGTAGAACTTCTCAATACTTGAATATCGGTTTTCTACTTCAAGCATAGACCGACTGAAATAGTAGAGGTTTTTTTCATTCCCAGCTTCATTATTCTGAGCAAGAAAGGCACCCAATGATCGCTATAAAGCTATCACATAGAGGATAAGGGGTCTTCCTTCAACATGTGGTATTAACACCGGTGTACTCAAGAAATATTTCTTGAGAATATTGAATGCTTCTTGACTTTCTTCAGTCCACAGGTAAGTGACTCCATTCTTCATCAATTTGGTGAAGGGTAGACTTTTGCCTGCCAAATTAGCGATGAAACGCAAAATATAGGCTAAGTGTCCATGAATTTCTCTCAATTATTTCAAATTTCTAGGAGGTGACACACCAAGGATTTCCTTTTTCTTCTCATGATCGACTTCAATACCACGATGGTGTACAACAAAGCCGAGAAATTTTCCAAAGGTTACCCCAAAAGAACATTTTAAGGGGTTCATCTTCAAATTGTGTTGCCGAAGTTTGTGGAATATGACTTCCAAATCAGCCAAGTGATTAAGACATTGCCTAGATTTAACCACCAAATCTTCCAAAAAAAATTCGACAAACATCCCTAAAAAGGGTTTGAAGATACGATGCATGGCACGTAGATGTGTTACGCCTGCATTCTTCAGGCCAAAGGGAATTACCCGATAGCAAAACACACCCTGAGGGGTTCTAAAGGCTGTAGATTCTTCATCTTCTAGAGCCATTTGGATTTGATTATATCCAGAATATCCATCAATTAAGGAATGTGCTTCCTAGCATGTTTTTGCATCAATTAAGAGTTCTGTTATCAGAACTGGAAAATCACCCTTAGGAAAATTCCGATTAAGATCTCTGAAATCAATGAAAACTCTAATTTTTTCATTCCTTTTTTTTACAGGGACAATATTATCCAACCATTTGGGATATTGAACTTCTCTGGAAAAGTTAGCTTTGATAAACTTATCCACATCAGCTTCAATTTTGGAAGCATAAGTTGGGTGTGTTCTTCTTTGCAGGTTGTTTGATTCCTCGATATTCTTCTGACAAACCAAAACTATGAGTAGCAACATCAGGATAAAGGCCCGGAATCTCTGTATAGTTCCAAGAAAATATATATTGATTTTGTTTTAAAAATTAAATATGCATTTATTTCTCTTCAAGAGTCATGGACGCACTAATTAAAGTGGAGTGTGGATCTTCTTTCATTCCCAGATTTATTTCTCTGAGTTCATCCACAGTGGTAGAGATACCATCTTCAAATGCTGGAGGATCATCTCTGAGATCTTCCTCTTCCTCTTCAACATGTGTTATCTCTTCTTCTTCTATTTTCACTGTAGATGAAGAATCATAATTTCCATGATCAAGAGAGATGTCAAAATTTGAACATCTTGAAGAAGAGGCTTCCATTTTATACGCTATTGATGATGAAGGGTCTTCCTTTGGTAATAAAGAGGAGATGATGGATTGAGAATAGATATCATTGTTCACATCTGATATTGCTATAACTTTTTCTAGCCTGGTTGGCGAAGTATAGACTTGCTGGATTTCAGCGGTTGAAATGAAGACATCTCCATTTGGGCCTTCATCATTGCTTGGTGAATCAAAAATTTCTCCCATGTTGTCTGGCTTGATTTCCATAATTGACATTATGGAAGTCTCCATAAGAGTATTTGGATTCAGGTCTACCCTGTCAATTTGACAGATAGGAAACACATAATCTGAACTAACATGTGTGAATGGGTTTACTAGAATCTTTTCCAAACCATATGGAGCATTAACTTTGGTAAACTCTTTTGTCGTGGATTTCTCATTACCCTTCGTGTGATAGAATTCCACTTCAATGTATTAAGATTCACATGTTTTAAAGGGGGATTTATCACCATACAATGTCCCAATTTGACCATAGAAACAATATTTGAGGCATTGATGTTATGATGAAGGGATAGTCACATGTTGATGTAGCCAAGGTCTTCCAAGAAAAACATTGAAGGCTGTATCATAATCGACTACCACGAAATCTGAAGTGGATACAAGGTCTCCAAACTGAGTTCTGAGTGTAATCTCACCCAATGGTTCTTGTTCATTTTTATCATATCCTTGTAACATCAAAGTAGAAGGAGATAAATCAGATTCTGTGAGGCCCAATCAATGAAGTGTATGAATGGGGATGAAGTTGACTCTTGAACCATTATCAATGAAAGATATTCGAATGTCTACACCATTGACCTTTCTAGATAAGTACAAAGGTCTAATATGTCCATGCATGATATCATCTTTATATTCATCTGTAAAATATATCACTACATGGAATTATACAGGGCCATTCTCTACATGGAAGACTTCAGCCGTAGAAATTTCAGTTTCGAACTCTTGAGGACTTGACAAAGCCTCAATGATTGCCTCCCAAAGATCCTTTGATAGATTCAAGGCATCCAGAATTGATAACTTGGCCAGTACTTGGGCCAAATTTTTCAAGACATCATATTTTTGATCCAAAGGTCTGTGTTTCCCAATAGGAACATGTGGTTTTGCAGGAGCCTTAGAATTTTATTCTTTGGAAGTAGATGCATCTTATATCGGGGTAGGAGTTGAAAATACTCCTGTCTTTGGAAGATTAGACAGAATAGGTCTATTCACTTGCTAAGAGGAAGACGGAGGAACCTCTTATTGATCCTCTAGAATAACTGTTCCATGACTGAATCTGCTATTTGTGGAAGAATTTTCTTGTTCTTGTTGAGCTCACTGAAGGGCTCTACCATGAGTTTCTGCTACATATACAGTTCTAGCAGGGGTAGAATTGGAATATTGGCTTTTGGGATATCCATGACTTCCTCTATATCTCATACCTATGGAACACCCTCTAATTCCTCTATTTGATATAGGGAACTCAGGTTCATCAGGATCAAAACTATGACTGGAATAAGGATCTATTAAGTGAATCATATTAACAGAACCAAAGATAAACACTTCTTCTGATGAAGACTCTACCAGATTATACCATTTAGGCTGTTCCGTTTGGTGGGGCGGTGCCCATTGATTTTAAGTAGATGGCATAAAATCTGCCAGAGTCAAAGACAATTTGGCCATTGACGTGATCTCATCTTCGTCTGATTTCTCTTTTCTCTTTGAATTATGTCGTTTCTTTGAGGATTTCCCCTCTGATGAAGTGGGTTTTGCTGTGGCATACAAAGAAGAAGACAAAATTGGTTTCTTCAATTGCGTTCAAAAAATGGAATGAGTTCGGTTGATCATTTTTATGACCTTCCAATCATCATATTTTTGCACATTTTTATTCATGACTTCTTGCCACTCGCCTTCTTCCTCTGGATTTGTAGCAGTAACACATGCTACCTGAGCTAAAGAACCTTTCCATTTGACTTGTCCTGAGTCCACCATTTTTTGCAGGATGTCCTTGAAAACAAAACACTCATGAATGGGATGCCCCAACATCTGATGAAAGGGGAAATAATTGGGATGGTCTTCATCTCCTTCCTTGTTCGGCATTTTGGGCCTTGAAAATTGAACCAAATTATTTTTCAGATCCAAAATGAAGTACCAAGGAACTTTTTTATTTCGGAAAGAGTAAAAATTACTCTTCAAATCTTCAAATTATTTTCATCTTTGAACTCTTTGATCATCTCGATGAAACGGCCGCTGTTGTTGACACTCAAGAGGTGGAGCCCTTCGAAAAGATGAAGGCCTTGAAGTAGAAGCAGGTACAGGTGCTTGTTTAAGCGTAACTATTACGGTCTCTACTTTACCCATTATCCTTCCTGGAGCTGATTGAATTACATGATCATTATCCTTATTCTTCATAATAGATTCTTCAATCTATTGAGCGATTGAAGTAAGGTCTCAAAACCCTCCTGTGTATTTCACAGGGATCAATGGAGCGCGTAATTCATCACGCAGATTTTCCACACAGATTGGCAACAATTCATCTTGAGGGAGGGCTAAGATCAGGGAATATGTTAATCCCTTCTAGAAAGAAATTAAATCTGAAACCCTTTCATTTTCCCTATGCATACAGTTTGTAAGATCAAAAACTATTGTCTTTGGAAATGTTGAGCTTAATTGAAGAAGGATTAATTGATGGAGATCCTCCCACCCAGTAATTGACCGGGATAGCAAGCTTGTATACCAAAAAAATCAGGTCCTTGTAATGACTATACAAAAAATTGAGATTAACTACCTCTTATTGTTGATGGGTTCCCATCATAGGATCGGAACAAGAAAAAAAGTGTGTTATGTGTTGCTCTGGGTCTCCTGAACCGTTAAAGATTGTGAATGTGGTACTTGAAAAATTTGATGAAGGAGGAATTGCATCAACCCATTTAGGGTAGGCCCTTTTCTCTGGTTGAACTGGCACACGTTTTCATTCCATATCTTCCAACCGAGCTGTTAATGACTCAATAGTAGTTATTGACTTTTGAGAAACATCTGGTTAAGCTTGGACATGTGTGGATGTAATAACTGAAGTTTGGACATATGTGGTGGGTGGTACTATAACTGATGATAACACCATCGGTTGTTGTTGCACCTGACCCATATTATTAGACCTCTGAGGGTGTACTGATAAAGGAGGATGCTCTTTATCCATCTCAGCAGCCACAACAAATTCCCTTAGCTAACTAACTCCAGCATGCTTAGGAGGAAAACAACCTTGAAGTAGTCCTTCATTGAACCTCCTCAACTCCTTCATTTCTTCCTCTTATTGTGCGAATCTTTTCTCTAATGAGAGTGATTGGCCTTCTCTAGAGGAAGGGTATGTAACCTGATTATTTCCTTTCCCCTTATTGGACTCCTTTTGGAGAGGGTGGGTTGGTTACATGAAGGAATACCTAGATTCTGAGTAATTCGTTGATTTCTTGTACGCACACCATCTTCATTTGTGTCTGTGCGTACAGCTTCTTGAGAAGGAACCTCTTCATATGATCCCTCTGAGTGAGCTTCATCTGGTGGATCCACAACAACGGTATTGATGACATTGATTGATGCATAACGTATTGCATCCCTTCTATCAGCATTTATGCGATATTGTCTTCCTCCATGTCTTTGATGAGACATCGCCTTTTGTTGATTTGATCCCTCAGGAACTTTTTGAAGAACCATTATTTGGAAGGAATCTCATGATAATTTGTCTCTTCGTTCCTCTTGGGGATTGTTCCCTAATCGAGAGAAGACTGAATTTCTCTTAGGAAGAGATTTAGGATTTGAAAAAGGCCCCAGTCCGGTGCACTGGGGTTGTTCCTGCTGTTCCTGCTCAACTCCTCAAATCCTATTTTTTGATTCTAAGGGTTGGGTTAAAAGAGTCCCTATTCTGGAAAGATAGGGTGGTTCTTAACATGCTATATCTAAGACTTTCTTAAAAGCACTCTTGATCTTGCAGACTTTAGTCTGAAAATTGGCTGGATACATCAACCTGCATCCAATTTTATCACCCGACTCAAAAGACTATTGGATGATTTCTGACACATTTTTCACTTTATAATGTGCTTTCTCTAAATGAGTGTCTTTTTCAATATTATTGTTTTCTTGATGCAGGAGTAATTCAACAACTTGTTCTATGTATGCTTGATTTTGAGAAGAACTAGTTGAGGCATGTTCTTGAGTGAGCCTTTGATTACAAACAAAGCCAATTTTATGTGGCCATCCATGGGAAATTACATTGCATGAGACCTATTTCAGAGGGCTTTGCTAACTAGAGAGAACAATGAAATGTAGTGCTCCATGGACACCCCATCCCCTGATGTGAATACCAGATCGAGAATTGGAAATTAACTGGCGCAATATTCTTAATTCACCAAGGCATGAATGCTGAAGGGCTCTCTGCTGCTTTTCAGCCTTCGGATATCGAGAAACTGAGAGAGATTCCAAATCAATTTGGCGTTGTAACCCTTCTATTATCTTGACATGATTTTCATATTCATCATAAGATAATATTTTCTTTTTTAATTGACAAAGAGTTGTCCACACGTCGAGATGAATATTTAGAGTACAATCTTCCATCAACATCTCTGGAATGTCATACTGAGAGTCATCCAAAGGCCAAAACATGACTGGCAGTTCACCTTTCGCCAGTTGCTTTCTCATATTCAGTACTTCCTCCTTATCATTTGATAAAGATTCATCTACCTGATTAGACCAAAGCTGGCGCTTCTTTGTTGCTTCATCAGATTCAACAATATTGGTAGAGAATTCATTGATCAAACAATAATATGAATGACCCAGGGGTGGTTCAGAGAATGACCTACACCCCAGATTATCTTCTGATTTGAGAAAGTATTTCACCTGCTATTGGTAAAGCATCATACATCACTGGATTCAAATTTTCAAGTGCCTCAAGGTAAGAGGGATTTCTCGTCACTACATTGTCCATTGGATTATTTTCCAGAAAATGTGAATTACTACTGAGGAGAGGACTTTAACAGCTAAATTCATCATCATGGGGAGGACCACCATGGTGGGTTACAACAAACAATAAAACATTTTGCTCATTGGTCTTCTAGCCACACAGAGGGTTCTTGTAGCTCTCATCTGAAGATGAAACTTCAAGATTGACCGAACTATCATGAAGCAAGCCTTCATGTGGAATTGACTGATACAGACCTTCGGAATTAATGTTCCCACTATTGGGAACTGAGGGAGTATAATCTTGAATTCCAACAGATAATTGTCTAAGGGCTTCAATAACTCCAAGATCAAGTAAGGCCTTGTTACAGATTGGCTCTTGATTTCTTAACTATGCTGGTGGGTTTTCTTCTCAGACACCTTCTTACTCACTTTAGGAACCACTTTTTGATGAAAGTGGTTATTATGGGAAGTTGTATGTGCCTACTCTGGAGAAATGATCAGGATAGGCAGATTATCACCAATCAAATCAGGTGTATGTGCCTTACTTGGTTGTCTGTATGATATGGGGTGTATGCCCCACAACCCTCTTGGACTAGAACAGAGGTGTGTGTCTGTTCCAGAGTGAACTGTTGATGTTTCACTCCACTGGTAGGGATACATTTTCATTTCTTTCCCTATGATACTACTGAAGTTGTTATAATATCCTGGCAGGCATCTAGAATATGACCAGGAATTAGCTTCTACTCTTTCACCATTGACAGAATATGCTTGCTGACATCGGCTGCCGGAATGGGAATATATGTCCATTACGTGCTTGGATTGGGTGTGTGTTCCGGATCCTGTCCTCCTTTTCCTACTAGTGAATTCTGACAGTACTCATGTGTGGGGGCAGAGAGTTGATTCAGCCTCTTATTTGTCATTGGTTCTTTCCAATGGACTTCTCCGGGTGCTACCAAACGAGACTGTTGGTATGCTTGATCAATACTAGCAGGTGTATGTGCCTTTAGATTTCACTTTGCCGAACGTGGTTGATGAGATTTCTTCAATACTGATAGACGAGGCTGCTGGCAGGATTGATGAGTTTAAGCAGGTGTATGTGTCTGTTTACTAGTTGTCAACACATTGGGTTGGCGGACTTCATCGTATGTAGTCAGACAAGCTTGTTGACTAACTGATGATTTATCAATAGGTGTGTGTTCCTGTCCATAATAATACACTAGAATTTCCTGGCGTTAATGGCGTGCTGATACCAAACGAGTCTACTGGACAGCGGAATTAAAATGGAATGGTGTGTGTGCCCGCTCGTTTCGTTCCACCAAGATAGGTTGGTGTACTTCTCCAGAAATTGCAGAGATGAGAACCTGCTCACTGTTGACAGGTCGTCCCCTATAGAGGTTCGTCTTTCTAGATCGGGTTCGAGGAACCTGAGCCGAACGCCTGGAGACGACACCCTCATCATGTTGAGGGTGCACTGCTGCACAAGTCTAACGGCGATTGTTGATGGGAGCCCTCAAGAATGGCTCATGTTTCCTTGAATTAAGGCCTTCAGTGACCTTCTCATTCACCTCCCTAGAATATGGGAGGGAATGGTGATTGTGTTCCAGGTATAATGACCTGAAATGGTTGGAAATGGTGGTTGGCACCACCTATTTCTTGATCGTTGGTCATCGCTGTCCGGACGACCAAGGTGAATTATTGACTTGGAGGGCTTGTCGAGCGGCCTCCGGAGTCGGAATAGTACAGTGTCGACGGTATTCCTTAACCAGTGAATTTGATACTGAGCATTGAAGATGATGAGTAGGTGATTTAGTCTTTAGAGTAGACGAAGATCCAGAAGGAGTAGCAACAGAGGTATTCACAACAGAGGCATTCACAGGTGTGAACTTAAGAGAATCCATTTCTGTAATGCAGAAGATCTTGGAAAATAGTGCATGTTTGATATAACAGACGTAATCAAGATAAGTTCGACCACTACTTATTTTTGATGAGCACAGATATTATTGATTGTTTTGCTGGCCGTCTTATTGATTTTAAATAGGGGCCTAACAAATAAACAAAACATCATTTTAACTTGGTTAAGGATTCACGTCAGGTACACCATTTTTTGTTTCATCGCTGGAAATGGGGATTACCTCATTTGTTTAAGGTTCAAACATTCCAATCGGTTTCAAACAAGTTTGTTCGTAGAACCGGAAACATACAATGATTCTATATCCATTTGGACCAACATTCAAATGGTAGGTGCTCATTATTTGTGAACCGATGAGGCTTAAGAATTTGCATTGGTCGAGAGGATGGTAGGTCGGACTCATCACACCTTTTTGGGGGGAATTATTGTCTACTCCAGGACTATCTTTATATATTTAAGTAATGTTCTTGAATCCTTATTACATTACCAAGTATGAAGATGATCTTTACATTAGATATGACAATCAATGATTAATATGTATGAAATTTAGAGAATATTTTATATGTATTCGAGGTTCTTCGTAGATATAGAATCATCTGTATTTGTTAGAGATTATTAGTCAATGGTATCCATCGATAAATTGTATAAAGATATCTTGGATATTATGATAACCATACTGGTTTTAAATCCACTCAGTGGGGAACTTGAATTTTATTGTCGTTCAGGAGGACATGGATTATTTCAGAGTTGGGATCGTACCCGCGGATGGGCTACCTACGTATCCTTTGTTTTGGAAAATGAATCAGAACCCACAAAGTTCAAGTAAAGAAGTATGAGGTTTATGCATGATCTATGGCTCAAAAAAAAGATGTAATAATTACTTTTACACTTTAAGCTCACGTGGGTCATGCTCGGTGTGAAAAACAAGAGGTATTGGTAAAACCAGACAATTTGTGCCACGAAAGATGCAATAATGTGGGGCTAATGTTTGTATGAATGCCAAGATAGATGAAGATTGGGATTTACTTCAGTGAAGAAACCTGGGAACAGGGTTCATAACAGTATATGTGCTTTTATAGAGATTTGGATAATCTAAATTGGGGATTACTCTTGAGAAGGATGCCCAAATTAGGAGGGGACATAGGGCTTACTCCTAAGGAGGATGTCCAAATCTAATGAAATTAAGACTGGTTAACAGAATTTATGACTGGGGCTTATTCTTCAGATGGAGGCCCAGGTTAAAGGGACTTGAGAACTGAGGTTTATTCCTAAGAAGGAGGCCCATGTTAGGGGAATTATGATTGGGGCTTACTCCTAAGAAGGAGTCCCAGGTTAAAGGGACTTGGAATTTGGGGCTTACTTATAAGGAGGATTCCCATATTTGGGAACTTGAAGACTGTGGCTTACTCCTGAAAAGGAGGTCCAGGTTAGGGGACTTGGGGATTACTCCTAAGGAGGATGCCCATTGAATAGGGAATTTTGGGGCTTACTCCTAATGAGGATGCCCTTATTTAGAGAACAAGGACTGGGGATTACTCCTGAAAAGGAGGCCCATGTTAGGGGACTTGGGGCTTACTCCTAAGGAGTATGCCCATTGAATAGGGAATTTTGGGGCTTAATCCTAAATAGGATTCCCATATTTAGAGAACTTCGACTGGGGCTTACTCCTAAAAAGGAGGCCCAGTTTAGAGGACTTTGGGATTACTCCAAATGTGGATTCCCAAATTAAAGAAGCTTATGTTTGGGGCTTACTACTAAGGAGGATGCCCAAGTTAAGGGAATTAAGACTGGGGATTATTCTTGAGAAGAATGACCAAGTTAAAGGAATTATGATTGGGTCTTACTCCTGAGAAGGAGGCCCATGTTAATGATCCTTTCATCTTAAAGGATGAGGTTTAATGAATCAAATATCTCTCTTTGGTGATACAATGATATGTAAATCATTATTTTTTGAGAGAAGTTCCACAGAATTCCTTTCAGATAAGGAATCCAATCAAAGAAACATGCCATAAAATGGATTTGAATAGTGTCTTGAAGACTAAATCTTGAATAAGAGAGTTGGATTTGAATAAGAGAGGTGAATAGGAAGGAGGGGAACCCAAAAAGAGAGAGGCGTGCAAGTCCTGACTGGGCGTGCAAGTCCTACGTGGGCGTGCAAGTCCTGGTCGTGCAAGTATTCTTGTACGACACATGGGTACTTGTGTGATGGTCAACCCTTTGGGTAATACATGGGAGAGACTTGGCTCAAGCAGTTAGCATTATCCCTAGAGGCTTTCAAAAGAGTGGTGTGCAAGTTTTGTTAAAGGGACAAGGCGGCGTGCAAGTGTGGCCATTTCCCTTAAGGGTTGGACACATAGGAGCGCAAGTGTTGATGATTTTCAACACTTATGCCTTGTTTCCAATATTTAGAGCTTTCATTCTAGGTAATAAATTACCATAGAAGTGTTCGGAAGACTTCCCGAAGAGACTAGGGAAACCAGATCTCGAATATGAGTTTTGGAATTTTTCAGTCCTGAAATGGGGGTCCCATAAGGGGTATTTAATGGCTGCTGAAGACCCCGAGCGTGAATCAAAGAGGGCATGCAAGTCACCTGCGGGACCATTATACCGCACAAAAGTATACTTGCGTGACCATGAAGAAACTTGTGCGACCCAATTTGGAAGAATTAAATTTTCATGCCTTTGTCAATTTTTTATGTTTTCTCAAAGGATGAATCACCATGGACTATGGTATTTCCATTTTTTAGTTGATAGGGTCTGTGACGTAAAGGAGCGTCAACACCATTGAAAAAATAGTGCACATATCATATCAAGGAGTTCATGTAATCTAAAACTACTACATGGAAAAACATGCACAATTTATATCACATGCATTTCATATAATCAAAAAAACATCATCCTAATCCAACAAGCCATGGAAACGAGGTACACCTCATAAGAAACCTGCACCAAATTTTCATAGAAAACAATTAAAGGAAACTCACTAATGGGGTGTCCCATTAACAAGGTTTCTAACATTACACATATGCAACTATCCTTTATCAATCAATCAACCCATAATATATAATAAATAAAGATTTATTCCAAGTCAATAAAAACCCAAAACATGGGTATGTGGTGCATTTAGCATATATAATCCAAAAAAACAACATAAGGCACAAACCACCTGCCATGATATCGTACGATCGATATACATGAACGTCGACCCTTGAATCGAGCTGTATCGGATTAGATCTACAAAAAGGTAAAACTTCCCCAACCTTCAATAAATCATAAGAGAAGCTGAATCGAGTTGAAATGATATAGGGGTTTTGAGAACTCACCAGGGGGATTCCAATGCACCTGAATATTTCTCAATCAGAGCTCGAACAAAGAATCGAGAGGGGTTCTTAGTTCCTCATCCATTTCGAAGATATCTAGTATGAAACATGGGGAGAAGAAAGTGTTTCTGGACATAAGACTTGACCCCCTTTCTATATATCAAATAAAAAAGAAAACTACATGGCATGTTCTTTAAAACTACACACTTTGTAGTAGTCTTAACCATTCCCCAGCTTAGGTGGGTCTTCCAGGTCACCAAATGGCCATGTACTCATCCGTGACACGGTCATTACACGGTTGTGCATGGATACTAAGTACACGGTGTGTACATGGAAGTACACAATGTCTATTCAAAAAATCCATATTTCTTCCTTTTCCAGAAAAAACAACCTGAAATCAATATCCTTACCTGAAAATAAGATCTATGTTCTTACACAATCATTCATGGATTTTTCTCAAATAGTTGTGGAGAAACTCAATATTGATGATATACCAATTATTAATAAACATGTTGATGTTTTTATTGAGTATTTTGCAGTTCTTTCCCTAGATCATGATGTTATTTTTTCAATGAAAATAGATCCTTGTGTTATATATATATATATTAAATACTATTTATAGAGTAGATAAAATTAAGTTAGATTAATTAATGAATAAATTCTATGAAAATATGAATAAGGGTTTTATATTCCCAAGTGCATCACTGTGTTGATTGCTTCTCTTTTTTATTAGCATGAAATATGGACGCATGTTTGCCTATAATGATTGTCATGACCGTAACAAGATTTATAACAATATCAAGTATCTTATACTCCATATTGATGACCAGTTTGATCACCTAAAAGGGACCAATACTTCTTAAATATTTACCTTCAATATGGATATCATTAATTAAGGGGGGAAAGGTAGGATGTACATAAGATATCCTTTTAAGAAATATATGGAACTAGGACTTCATAGTGATACCATTTGGACTTAAATATTCCCATACCATATTTATAAATCTTATAAATATATTATTTAGATATAAAATTTATTAATTTTTGTAATATTGTTAGATGGTTTTTACATTTATTAACAGAGTAAAAAGAGCATAAAGATAATTTTTGGATTCTTCTAAAGTCCATGATAGGAAGAGACAACATGCCAAATATAAAAACTTCTGAATTATCTTTATATAAAGTATCATACATGGGTCATATAATCACAAGATATGGTATATCTATGGATCCTTTAAAGAACTAGGTGATTGAAGAATAGGCCATAAAACCCATTGTATTACAAATACATAGCTTTAAGGGATTGTAAGGATATTTTTTATTCTCTCTGAGAAATTTCTATTGACTATAAAATCATTTTCCCAAATTAACCCAAAAGAGAGTCAAGTTCCTTTAAATAAATGAATTTGAAAAATTTTCAAGGATATCAAGATAAGGTGGTTCATTGCACCTATACTCACACTACCATGATGTGTAGTCGTGTTTTTATATACATTGATAAATAAAAAAGGGATTCAAATGTTTCCTCATGAAAAATGACATGAAGGTAGCTTATGTCTCATGTCAATTAATGAATCATGATAAAAATTACCTAACACATTATTTATAGTTTATAGTGGTAATGTTTTTCATAAATATATAGAGAAATTGTCTATATGGTTGAATGTGTGAAATATATACATAAAATAATATATTACAATATATATTCTTATATAAGTGGATGAAGATATGGACAGGGAAGTGGATGGAGTTTGTCAAGGCCTATAACTTCTCAATACATTACCACCCTAGGAAAGGGAAATAGGTGATTGTTTCTTTAATAATTAATGAACATGAAACCCTGTTAATGCTGGGTTAGAAAGAGACCTAATAATCATGGATTTATAAAGAATTTTCTTAGAAATTATAAATTATGGTAGGAAATTCATGTTTCCCAAATGACTTCCTAGTCATCCATTCATATCATGATCAAGGAGGTACTAAAGGGGGATATGGAGCTAAAAATATGGAATAAAATATCCCATATTTCAAATTTTAATAAGCTGGAATTATAATACTCAATAAATGAATATGTGTTCCATTAATATAATAATTAAATAAAGGGTTTTTAGATAATTCACATATCTTAGCATTTTCTATCCATCCTAAAAGCACAAATATATAAAAATATCTAAAGAATAATTTAAGGTGGGACAACATTAATAAGAATATTTCATAGTATATATCTTGATTTTTGGTTTCCCAACAATTTACAGCTAATCAAAAGAAGTCTAAGGGGATGATTCAGCCATTACCCATACCTCTATGAAAAATGGTAGAACATAAAAAATAATTTAATTTAGGTCATAATAAGGCCACCAAATTCTATAATTTTATTGGGGTAATAGTTGACCATCTTTAAAGATTTATCACATTTTTTATTCATTAATAATACTCACTCTATTAATATTTCATGATATACATAAAGGATGGTGTATGGGTGCATATTGATGAAGCTGATTTATCATTACATTTTTTAAACGTTTATTAAATATTTCCAAATTTTTTTTAGTAAATTCATCCATATATTTCAATTATTTAATAAAATATGGGGAATTACCAAAAAATAATTAAATTAGATTTAAATCAATGAAAATATTGAATTTATAAGTTTGTAATTTAATTATATGATTATTCTGAATTTTGTATTTATAATATTATATTTTTCATTTAAAAAGTTGACCATACAATATATCCCTCAACAAAAAAGTCGCAATGACTCTTACTCATTCATCACAAAGAAAAAAATGCCAAGGATGCCCCAAGGGAAGTCCTATCAAGTCGTAGGGTCGGGTGGGAGTTACACGGGGGGAGCTCATGCACAGGTGGGCCAAATCCTACCCAGGTTGTCTGGTTTGGTAGGGACCACTATGTGTCTGTTTGGTGCATCTGGAACCCATACCATGAGTAGGATATGGGGCTAGGGAGAGATAAAATTTCATTATAAATGATCACATTCCCATCTCATTTTTCCCATGTGAGGCACAAATCATGTGGGAACTATTCAACTAACCAAAAAACTATCATTTAGTCTCCAGCCTCTTAAAACTACCTATCATACATTTCCCTCACCATCGCCTTCCTCCTTCATCGTTGATTTCAGTCATCTGAACATTCTGATGAACACGATAGCTAACACCTAGAAACATTATTTCGAGATGGTACACAGTTTTGAGGCCCCAATCCACCAATAACTAACTAAGAGGCCTCTAGAAACCCCGATGAATACTATATCAGAAAATATCAATGCCTTATTTGCTATTAGAGCTCCCTCTATCCACCATGAAGACCAGAGGGATCGATAAAGGTTAAATTCACTTCTTACATACCCTTTTCCATGGAGTCACCATTGACCAGCTGAAGAACCATCGAGGGTGAATATCATGTGTACCAAGCCCATACACTTAGTAGATCATGACACATCTGACCACTATAAACATCAGATGGAAGGATGAGGAATGAAATGATTGAGTTGTGTGCTATCGTCAATTATTTCATTATTGAGAAGAATTTTATACCATTTGAGGTGTTACGGGTCAATTTTTCATCGCTATTTCCACCTACCATCATGCATTGAAGGTAGATGTATTATAATTTAGATGAACTACCATCTAACATCTACCATTGCTGAGGAGTGTTTTGCTTCCATTGGTTCTATAGCCACCTGAAAATTTTATATATATTGTTCCATACTACCATATGGTCTAGATACAATTTATTTCACCGGATTATCCTCCACCAATTTTATGGTTGTGGGAATCTTTTTAATGAGATATTGGTAATTCTTCTTATTCTATCCATCATTAATGTGTGGATCATCATCAAGCTGTTATGAAATATTTTTTAAAGATATTCTCTGGATTAAAGGACTTATTCATTGAGGATGTTGTTATGGTAGTTGTACGATTTTTGAGGTTGAAAAGAGATTTTTTTCATGGTATTTATGAATAAATTTTTCCATAAATGGAGTCCATATGTGAGATAAGAAAGAGTTATTGTACTTCTAACATACTACCATCAGGTGTCATACCATGATGATATACTAAGAGGACCCGACCTTAAACCTTAATTAATATTGAGTTATTTCAAGAATACACATTGAGGATCTTTTCAGGTTTAGAGATTTAGAAAATTAGATCAGAAATCTTGCATTACATTCCACTTTTAAATAGAGTGGTTACATAAAAGATAGTATTCATTTTTTCCAATCAACAGAAACATATTTAAAATAATCATTGATTCTTTCTTGACACTTCCTTGACACTATCATCATATCATGTAGCTTTCCCTAGAGCTGTGAAAAATATTTCAGAAACATGGGATGAGCATAAAAAGCTCAGTAATGGATATAAAAATACAGAAAGGAAACATTAGTACATGTATACATAAGAATCAATGAAATCATACTTTACTCATAAAACAAAATCACGTTAACATACCTCATGAAATCATAAGATTTTTGAATAACTCATAGAAATCATAAGACATAAAGGTAAATTGAGGCATTCATAACATTCTTACGTAGGGAGTAACCCTCATGGTTACGTTTGTAATACCCATCATAGTATATTCCCTCAATCTCTTCGGATAAACATTGATTTTTAACCCCTTCACGTTACCCAATGCATTGGAGAGCTATATTGGGCTCACCCGCCCTTTGTTTATCACGGAACCAACCGATTTCATAAACATTGCCCAAGAACCATATCATATTCATAACACTTAAAACATGAATAAAAGAAATATAAAATTTCCACATTTCAATCACAAGATATCACATCATGATATTAACATAAATAAAAACATCTAATAAATCATTAAAACTGTATGAGAGAAATATCACTTTATACTTTAAAAATATTAAAAGAAGTCATTTAAAAGAGATTTTAAAATCAAAGTGTCCCATACAACTTCGAAACATTTGAAAGGGTTATAAAACATTGTTGTACATATAAGTAAATCCTTAGAAACATTTTTAAAACATGGAAATTGATGATAAATGTTTAAAATAATAAATCATTAAATCCATTTAAAACAATGTTTTAATAAAAGAGTCCTTTTCCATTTTTAACATTTAAATTATAAGCCACATGAATGTAAACCATTTTCAACACATTTAAATGACTTGAGTATAGACATAATATGGAGATGTAAAGTAAATGGGTTTGTATATAAACTTTATTAAAGAATAAAAGTGTATATCATAATGAAATGTCTCAATGGGAAGAAATTGAGTTGTAATCCCAATCAAAGATCAAGCCCTTAGAGCAAGGATAAAGAAATGAAATAATTATGTGCGAAAATTATAAATAAACCAAATATAAGTGGATAATCATTATAAAACAATCATATGTAATCCAAAAATATTCATAGCACAAAAAAAACAATAAGTAGAGGTTTAACCCAATGAATTGGAATTTGGTTAAGAAGTTCCCTTTCAAAAATTCGATAGACTAATGGCGTCACATCAAATTTTATAAAAAGAGTTGATGAGAGAGATAATGGGTATCTCATCACATGGAAATAAAGTTTACATCAATAAGGATATATAATAACATATCAAAACATAAGAAGATGTAATTTAAAATAACAAACAAAAAGAAGTATTTTAAAAATAGGAGGGTGAAAGGTTCCCTTACCGACTTGGGTTACTTTTGAAATGTACAACCCATGAAAGAAGGACTATAAAACATTGATTTAAATACTCATACACGAAATTATATTACACAAAGAGTATAATAATGGGAATTATATATACCAATAAAATGAAATGGTGGAAAATGTAGCATAAATCTCATAGGAATAAAAGTGAGGTGAAAACCCCCTTACGAAAGCTCGGCAGCCTAACGACACCACTTAAAACTTCAAAAAAAAGGATAGATGAAATAAAATATATTCTATCATCATATGAACATAGAATGTACATTAATAGTAATATAAAATAAAAACCCCCAACTAATAAAGTGGATCTTAAAAGAAACGACATAAAAGAGAGTACTTAAAAAGAAAGAGAGAGGTAGGATCCCTTACCTCAAGTTCGACTTGTCTTGTTTATTTCTTTATATTCTTGAATAATAAAAATTGGCCAATTTAAAATTGCTTAAGGAAATACTTTAAAGTTTATTATTCAATTAATAACATATATTATCATGTTATAATAAGTAGTTAATTATGGGAGTTCATATCATACGTTTTGTCGATGTTCGATACATGAGTCAAAAATGATCTTTTTTGAAAAGAATTGTCAATTTAGTTGTATGTACATCATATCCAGAATAGTATTAATGATGTAAATATCATATATATCCAGTATATATTTTTTTATACTTATTACATAATATTCGGTGATAAAAAGAAATTAAATGCACCGTTCATGGAGACGGTAGGCTGTACGTACGCATGAACGCTACTTTCATTGCTTTGGCACATTAATGGAATTAAAAATAGATGAGATATATATATATATATATTATAATTCCAGTATAATATATATGTTATATTGGTCACATATGTTCATTAATTTCATTCTTTATACATTCCATGTATTGCATTAACGAGTCACATCACTTGAGGGGGCGGTAGTCCACACTTCCTCGTATTAAATTATCGCATTTGAACAACAAGAAAATCATAAAGGTATGTTTTAAATATAAAATACATAAGCATATAGAAAAAATAAATTCCATATATATCATATATAAAATAGATTTACATCATAATGGCCACCATGAATGGTTTTAAGAGAATATTGAACAATCATCGTTTCGTGAGGCACTAATTCGCCATCCACAGAAACAGTATGTTCTTTAACCATTAAACGGAGGTGTGTGTAAGTGTAGATCGAATACTTCACCTAAAAACATCCTAGTATATTGAAGATACTGTTGTTGTTACAAAATAAAGGAATAAAAAGATTTTAGGTGGTTGGAGAAGCAAAATAAATCAAAAGAACACAAGTGAAGACATTACCTTAAAATCGGGTAACTCCTCTTGGTTTGACCCAAAAGGGTTTCATGAAGAGATTGCTGCCATAGGTAAGGATACTAGGATGAATATATGTATTTGGAGAGATAAAATGAGAAGAGTTTGGTCGAGGAAAATGCTTGAGAGGTGTGGGTAAGGGGGTATAGGTGGGGGCCTTTTATAAGAGGGAGGAGGGGCACTCTTGGAATTCCTTGAAACGTTATTTTATTATAAAATGATTTTCAGATATTAAAGGTCCCAAAATTATATATTTATAGGATAAAGTGATAAGGGTTCGAAATCCACCCATCAAATAATATTTTGACAAGTGTAAGTCTTAGATTTTACCATATCTTATCAATTTATTTAAATCGTTTATTAATGAGGTAATCGTTGCATCATCATGGTGTCATAAATAAATTAAATTATTTAAAGTCTAAAAATTATAAAAAAAATTACTATGATGTAGGAAATATTTTTAAATTTATAATAGATATTTATAGTCAAAATATGACTTGTATGATTTCATGTAAAAATTGTTTTAGTAAAACAGTACATGTTTTTGCCATTTTTATTTTAACTTTAAATAAAAAGTTATTAATGTCAGTTTCCTACCAATGTGGCTCCATGATGTCCCAACGTTGACACATGGATTTTCGTGGTCGGCCATGACTCATCCAATAAGATTAGGACATGTGTCAAGGTCATTTCATATTATTATAACATTATCTTTACCTTAAATTACACTAATTACCTTTAATCGTGATTAATAAAACTTAAAAGTTACTATTCACCAAAAAATTCTTTTAATCCCCTTGAACCACAATTTACATCATAATGACAACCATGTATGTAGGATTTTTTAAATTCAAATAACAGAAGTGGTAAAGTTTCATTTAAACGAAAAATCAGTTTTTTAACTACCACTTGGTGGTTTCACTATTCATAAAAAAATTGATGTTTTTCAGAAAAATACCAAAAATTTACCTTAAGCTATATTTGATATTATAAATTCAGAAATTATTTCTATTTTCAAAAATTCAAAACATAAAAGTTGCATTAATTAATTTAATAATTAATTCCCGCTGTCAAAACAAATAGTGTGTTTTTAAGAAACAATATCTATTAAAAGATTGACACTAGTTTAAGTCCAATTTCAAAGTGAAATTAATTCCAATGACAACCATTGGATTAAATGGTAAAAATATATTCTAATTTAGATTTAAAACAAATTAAAAAGATTATCAAATTATATAAATATATTAGATTAAATAAATGTTTTGAATTGAAATACAACATTTTCACTAAAACTGATATTTATCGGAAAAATAACAAAAATTTACACAAAGTAAATTTTTTTGTCCAGATTATAAAGAAGGATTTTATTTTGTCAAATATAAAATATAAAATCTTCAAAAGTATATTTAAAAAATGTTTCACCATCAAAAGTCAATTAGTCGACCTTTTAATGAATATTAGATGATTTATGCTTAAAATTGGATTCATTTGCATTTTAAGCCTCTAACATTTATTGGGAAAAAGTCAAAATATTTGAAAAACATATATAATTATTTTTTAGTTAGTTATTTCCATTCCTGCCATTACAACGGCTAGGAGTTAACTACCATTTAAAATAATATTATTTTATTGTTAGAGTGCAATGTAAGATTTTAAAGAAACCCGTTGTTATGTATTGGGTATGCCATCGAGCATAGCATTCCCTTTTAAATTAATACTAACATTTTATTCAAAAATATGGATAAATATGAAAATGTAATATTCTTTATTTACCTGGGATGTTACATATACTATTGAGGAATGATATATTATACGTACAACAACCCTGTTTTTTATTACACACCTAAACTAGATTTATTATATACACTTCACTTGATACAATAAAGAAGATCAAGAGGTATAGTGTATTTGTGGCTTAGTATCATTACATAACAACTTAAAACATGAAATACAATATATTTATTAAAAACCGTTTTTACATTTCCACCACATTCCCTCATACTTAGCATTGCATGGGATAACCTGAGGACATGCATAAGATAATGGTGAGCTCTAAATCCCAATAAGGGGATAAACGTGGAATAAAATGAGAAATAAAATACATGTTATAAAATAATCATATCAATGGAGCATAAAATAATAATTAACATAAAGGCATGATAAATCATTATAATCATAAAATAGAAATGTGGCAACAACACTTAACATGGAATTGGTATGAGCCAAGGCTCATTACACATGGAGCATTAATAAACTCTCATTACACATGAAGCATGAGTAAAAACTCATTTCACTTGAATTAGCATGAGTCAACACCCATTTCACAAGATGTATCATGATACTATACTTTACCTAATGCATTGATGCGCTATCATGGCGCACCCTTTTTAAAAATTTCATTTCATGCATAAGTGTGCCTCATGGATCATACAAAATGGAATCAATCATCATCATTTATTCGAAGATAAAGTGATGCGGAATAAATACATGAATATTTTTAATCAATAAGTGAATGTTCATAAAGGTGAATACACTTGATAGAGAAATGCGCATGGTATTCACTGCACAATGACATTGGCTTAGACAATCGTAGTGCAATTTCAGCAGCATGATGACCTAAAATAAGAACTCATAAAAAATAGTGGATGAGTGAGAAAGGGGTGTATCATCCTATTTAAATGTAATGGAAAGTAAGGGGGTCATATAGATACATGTCCCAACATACATAATGGAATTTAGATGCATAATTCAAAAGAATTACTTCGATGTAAATGAGGATAGAGAAATCCCTCACTGGATTTATGCATGGTAACGGGAGTACATGGGAGGCTTTAATGAGAGAGAAAGGGGTCTACCATCATCCAAACATAAAGATGAAAATATGGGTGAGGTGTGGAACCATACCCCAACATTTTCAATTGAATAAAAAGAGGCATAACAATTTAAATTAAATTGGACAAACATGAGAAAGGAAGAAATCCCTTACTTGGAAGTCTGATCCCAAAGGCTAGGGAGAGGCTTGACAGAGGCTTCTTGGGAGATTGGGGAACCCTGGGAGAATTTATGTGAGAGGCTGTTAGGGGTTAGTTGAACTCTAAAAGCCTTTAGTGAAGAGGAAGTGGGATCTTGGGTGGATTTATAAAAAAGGAGAAGGAATTCTTAATTATTTCGGTTTGGGACACCTCATATTAAACTAATCAATACCACAAACTTGCCCATGTTTTTTTCCCATGGTTTTTTCAAAAGGGTAGTGGAAAACAATTTTTTATACGTCCAATGGCCAAAATTCTTAAAATAATAGGGTTTCTTATGTGGAGGTGAGTCACACTCTCAATAAAAACAATTTAAAAAGAAAAAATGTTTTATAAGTCATGGAGGGTCCACAAATGCTTTGTAAAATAAATAAAACAAATATAAAATCACAATATTTTATTTCTAAATCATATATAGGCCCAAAACATTGTTTATAGTATTTTATTACCTCACTCCTAGGTCATTATGATGTCATAAAACACATTTTATATTTAAACGGTATTTAATTTTTATCCTAAAATTCAACTGTCTCTAGAAATTATGAAACATTCACCATTGGATAATTTAGAAGTCTTGATTCCAAAAATAATATTAATTTTATCTAGATAATTTTATAAATATGTAAATTTTTACTTTTAAAATAATAAAATTATATATAACGAAAATTCATGGGTTTTGACAAAAAAAGTTTTCAAACCTTAATAAAAATTACAATTGAATTCATAATATTATATGATCATTTATATTTAATAAATAAATTAATTTAATAATAATATTTTATTAAAATATTATTTAACTAAAAAATCCATTAATTCATTAAAATATATTTCTTAGTTGAATATTAACTAAAACTATTATTTGTACTTTAAAACCTATTTACAATGTGACAATAATATAACGAATGCACATTAATTATACAAAAATTATGTACATAATCATATTTCTAAATTATTATTACATAACCCATTATAACACCTACATAAGAGAAAAGGGTAATGTGTGTGATGGTGAAAGACTATATGGGTGGCTCGGATAACATCGCTCGAGTGGTAATATCTATTAACTTCCACTTCTCCCAAAGTCGGTTCTCCTCGAGCTTAATGTGTTCAAGATCGGCTTGGGCTTGGTCAAGAGAGAAGCCCAATGATGCCACCTCCATTTCGAGCTCCGAAATATTGGCTTCTTATGGGGAAAGTCTACTGGATGAGGCCATATCTTCCTTTGTCTGAGTAAATTGAATTTGTTAAGGCACTATATTTATACTAATCATGTGATCACTGTTCAACAACTATATTAGCAACGATAACAATTCATAATGGTAATTTAAAATCATGAAAGTTAAAACCAGTGAAGTTCACATTTTATGTAACCATAATAATAAATTTAATTTGATTAAGAGTAATTTTTATTAATGAATGCTTGGGTCATTACATTATTCCCCCTTATGAAATTTTTCCTTCAAATTTTTTCCCACAATAAAACAGATGTAGGTGAATTTTATTCATCACTTCTTCTTATTCCCATGTTTCTTATTTAAACTTGTGGTTTTACCACAACACCTTTATAAGGGGAATTGTATTATTTCGTAGAACTTTTTCTCTGCGATCTAAGATCTTCACTGATTGTTCCTCGTAAGAAAGATCATCCTCAATCTGTACTACTTCTAAAAAGAGTACATGTGAAGGGTATGTTATGTACTTACTTAATAGGGATATATGAAAGACATCATGTACTTTGGCTATGGTAGGTGGAAGTGCTAGTCGATAGGCCACAAACCCAACACGATCAATAATCTTGAAGGTGCCAATGTACCTAGGACTTATCTTCCCTTTCTTTCCAAACCTCATGACCTTCTTCCATGGAGATATGCATAGAAATACCATGTCTCCAACATTAAACTCAAGGTCTCATTGACGGTTATCTACATAACTCTTCTACCGACTCTGGGCTGCCTTGATAGGCTGTAGAATAGTTTTCTCCTTCTCCGCCATCTCTTCGACCATTTCTGGTCCAAGCAGCTTATGCTCACTGACTTCATCCAAAAATATCGGTGTTCTGCACCTCTTCCCATACATGGAATCATAAGGTCCCATTCATATGCTGGAGTGAAACTATTATTTTAGGAGAATTCAACTAGTATAAGATGTTGGTCTCACCCTCCTTTGATGTCCATATAACACGCTATCAACATTTCCTCAAGTGTTTGGATAGTCCGCTTGGATTGGACATCAGTTTGAGGATGATAAGTCATGCAGAAGTTCAGCTCAGTATCTAGGGCATGTTGAAGACTCTTATAAAACATAGAGGTAAATCTTGGATCTCGATCAGATACAATAGATAGTGGTAGTCCGTGCAGCCTTACCACTTCCCTGATATATATTAGTGCTAGATGATCCAATGAGAAATCCTCCCAAATTGCAATGAAGTGTGCAGACATAGAAAAACGGTCCACAACAACCCAGATTGCATTGTTTCCTTTGGATGTCTTCAGAAGTCTGGTGACAAAGTCCATAGTGATGTCCTCCCATTTCCATGCTAGTATGGGTAATGGTTGCATCATCCCCTTAGACTTCTGCCTCTTTGTCTTCACTTGCTGACACACCAAGCACTTTGATGTATACTCAGTGATCTCCTTCTTCATATTATCCCACCAATAATGCTCTAGGAGATCTCGATACATCTTTGTGTTTAATGGGTGAATAGTGAAATTTGAACTATGTGCATCATCCAAAAGTTTCTTCTTCACCTCCAAACTTAATGGAATACATTTTATTTTCCCAAATCTCACAATTCCTTATTCATTAACATTGAACTCTGAGGATTTCCCATTTCTAATAGCTTCCACTCTATTCTAAATTACCTCATCAACCTTTTGAGCATCCTTTAACCTTTCCAAAATAGATGGTTGAGCAATCATTTTTGAAATGATTTATGATGTTCCCTTCTTTATGATTCCCATGTTCATCTTCATCAAATATAAGAAGATGGGGTGCATCACAATTCTCATCAATGATGGAATTGTTGGGTCCTTTCTACTTATACCATCTGCCACCTTGTTTTCTTTCCCAGGGTGGAAATGGATTGACCATTCATTGTCTTTGATCACCTCTAACCATCTTAGATGGATCATGTTCAACTCTTTCTATGTGAATATATACTTGAGGATTTTTCGGTCCGTATATATTCCACACTTCTCCCCAAAGAGATAATGTCGCCAAATTTTTAAAGAGAATATCACTACAGCTAACTCAAAATCATGTTTTGCATAATTTTTCTAATGAACTTTCAATTTTCGTGGATCATAGGAAATGACTTTTTCATTTTTAATCAACACAAAGCCCAGACCCTTATTTGAAGCATCACTGAATATTACAAAAAACTCTCCACTTGTGGGTAATGTGAGCACGGGCATAGTGATAAGACCCATTTTTAACTACTTGAAGCTTTCTTAGCATTCATTACTCCAAGAAAACTTTACTCTCATCAGAGTTATCTTGGTAAGAGGGTTCGACAATTGTGATAAATTTCTCACAAATTGTAAATAATATCCAGCCAACCCCAAGAAGCTAGAGATATTATTTAGTGATATTGGCCTCAACCATCCTTCAATTACATCTATTTTGAATGGATCCATAGATATCCCATTTCTTGTGATGATATGGCCTAAGAATAAGACGTCCTTCAACCATAACACACACTTTTTGGTTCATTTCATAGAGACTCTCCTTCCGCAAGGTCTCTAGTAGAGTTCTTAGATGCTCCTCATGATCCTCCTTGGTTTTGGAGTATATCTGAATATCATCTATAAAGACTATCACAAATTTGTCGAGGTAATCCCTAAAGAATCTTTTCATAAATTCCATGATGATTTTTAGAGAATTAGTGAGTCCAAAAGGCATTACTATGAACTCATAGTGACGGTATCTTGAACGAAAAGCAGTCTTGAGGATATCTTCCTTCTTCACCATTACTTAATAATATCCCGACCGCAAATCCACCATAGTGAATTATTGTGCTCTACATAGCTAATTGAACAAGTCATAAATTCATGGGAGAGGATTCTTTTTCTTTTTCGTGATTTTGTTAAGCTCGCGATAATCAATGTTAAGGCACATTGACCCATATTTTTTCTTGACGTAAAGGACTGGTGCACCCCATGGTGATGCAATTAGGCATATAAACCTTTTATCCAAATTCTCTTGTAGTTGTTTCTTCAGCTCCTCAAGCTCCACAACATCCTTTCTATATATAATCTTAAATATTGGCAATTCCCCAGGTATAAGATCAATTATGAATTCAATATTCTGTCTAGGAGGAAGACCAGGGAATTCCTTAAGAAACACTTCAGAAAATTACCTCACGATAGGCATGTCTTCAAGGATGGTTTCCTCCATAGACTCAATCATCTAAGCTAGATACGCATGCTCATAGGGCAGTAATATCCACACTTGAGATGATGGAGCTAAAGAAGATTTATCTTCCTCCTTGTCCTTGTATAGAATCGGGGGTCGATTCTCCACATGGAGGGTGATTTCCTTCTCACATCAATTTCTGTTGGCTCTATATAAGGAAACCCAATCCATGCCAATAATTGCATCAAATTCTACTAGCGGGAGTTTGATGGGGTTCACCGAGAAATTAAATCAATAGATTATGACAGGGGAGGAGTTATATTCATGGGATGCATTGATTTCCCCATTTTCCAAACTTACCGACATCTTTACATCCATGATTTTTGGTGGTGCTGGGATTGTTCTACTAAACATTTGGGATATAAAATAATGCGTAGAACCATAATAAAAAAGTATGTTTTATATTCTTGAATGAACAACTAGAATACCCGTCACCACTTCGTTTTCAGGGATCACTTTAGCATTAGTGATGCTAAAAGATCTCCCTTGCTGCATTGGAGGTTGTTGGTTTCCTTCGAAAACCCTTGGCATAAGGCACTGATTCTCAAGATTCCCTAGTTCTTTGCAGTTGTAGAAATGAACAACACGCTAAGGTTCTAACAGTGGGTTCCTCTCCTCTATTTCCGCAGTGGGTTTTTCTTGTCAGCAGTTAATAACTAAGTGACCTTCTCTTCCACACCTAAAGCATTTATTCATACCCTTCAAGATATTTCTGGGGTGCTTCTTTTCGCACCTTTTTGAAGTGGGGTGCTTGATCTTCTTATCACCGTTTTATTTATCCATCAGACCACTAGAATTAAAGTTCAACTTATGCTTCTTATCCCCATGATACCCCTTTTATTCTCTAATATTCATTTCGAACTTAAGGGACATCAGACAATTTTGTCATAGCTGTCGAAGTCATATATTTCCAGTGCTTTCTGTAGGCTAGTTTTCCGCCCAACAAAGAATTGTTCAACCTTGCATTCAGGGGTAACAATAAATCCGGAGGCCTATCGTGAAAGCCTTGTAATGTTTTCCTCGTATTCTCTGACAGATTATTCGTCTTTTTTCTTGAGGTCAAGGAAGTCTATTTCCATCTTAATTAAGCGGGTGAATGCAAAATATTTATCAAAAAACATCTTCCAGAAATCCTTCCATTCCAACCCCTTGATTTCTTCCTCAGGCTTCATATTTTTGATCAACGTCCACTATTGATCAGCTCCACCTTCCATATGATAATCAGCCAAAATAAGCTTCTCTTATTCAGAAAATTGAAGGATGGAGAGGATCATTTCAATGGAGTTGATGCATTGTTTGGAAATTGAGGGATTATACGATTCATTAAAAGTAGGAGGCCTTTGTCTCATGAAGCTCTCGATAGAAACATGTTATTTCTTACGGAAGTTTGAACATTCCTCTTGACCCATGTTTCTATTCAAATCATAAGATAACTGAGAGAGAAGCATGACAAAGTTCATGATTCCCACTCCCATTAGATTGAGAATCTCATTTGCATAGTCATAATATTGATCTTCACATCAGTTGTTAGCTCGAGTCCTCCAATTACCAGCCATTGGCTGGAATAAAAAGAATTTTAGGGGTAACACATAAAGGGTAATCCAAGGAAAAAACTGATGACATATAAATAACTTTTATTTCCTTATCCTATGAATCCATATGCTTCAATATATGATATCCATGATCTACTTTCTAACACATATTCGTAGGGGAAGTTTTTTATTACTTTAATAAGGGTTCATACTAAGCTTATTAATTTACCAAAGCATATCACTTGGGAGTGTCGTAACCAAGAGGGAAGAAAGGCCCATTGTCATGCACCATTTCTCTTTCGAGTCTAGTTCAATGTGGTGTTTTTGGGTTTTACCCCTAGGATACATTTGTGTCAGAGCCGCCTCTACCTGCTCGTATCCAGAGAGGGATGTATTTTCTTAATAAACCACATACTCAATACTCACTAATACATAGGGATGTCTTTATTATACTTAAATTTGTATCAAAGTCTTCAATAGGTTTTTCTAATCCTAATCCAAAAAAATAACTAAACCAATCCTCTGATGCAAACTATAACAACCCTGGTTTTTATTACACACTTAAACCAGATTTATTACATAAACTTCACTTGATACAACATGTAAGATCAAGAGTTCTACTGTATTTAGGGATTATGATTATTACGTAACAACTGAAAACATGAAATACATCATTTTTATTGAAAACTTCATTTACATGACCACTACATTCCACTGTACTTAGCATTTCATGGGATAACATGAGTACATGCATAATAAAAGGGTGAGCTATAAATCCCAGTAAGGGAATAAACATGGAATAACATGAGGAATACTCTACATGTTAGATAATATTAATGTCACTAGAGAACAAGAGAAACATGAACATAAATTCATGAAAATCATGACAATCAAAACATGGAAATGTGGTAAAAACACTTAACATGGAATTAGCATGATCCAAGGCTCATTACACAGGGAGTATGAGTAAACCCTCATTTCACATTAAGAATGAGTAAAATCTCATTGCACTTGATATATAATGAGTCCACAACCACTGAACATGACATATCATGATACTATACTCTACCTAATGCATTGGAGCACTATCAGGGGGCACCCTTCTTAATCATTTCATTTCATGCGTAAGTGTGCCACATGGATCATACAATATGGAATCAATCATCATAATTTATTCCACAAAAAAATAATGTGGAATAAATACATGAAGATTTATATTCAATAAGTAAATGTTCATAAAGTTGAATTCCCTTGATTGAAAAATGGGCATGGTATTCACTACACAATGAAATTCTCTTGGAAAATCGTAGTGTAATTTTGGCAGCATAATGACCTAAAATAAGATCTCATAAAAAATGGTTGATGATAGAGACAATGGTGACTCATCATATTTACAAGAAATAAATAGTAATTGGGTCATATAGATACATGTATCAACAAATATAATGTAATTTAGATGCATAATTCAGAATAATTACATGGATGAAAAACAGAAGAGAGAAATCACTCACGGAATTTCAGCATGGTAACAGGTGTATATGGGAAGATTTAATGAGAGAGAAAGGGGTATCCCATCATAAAAACATAAATAGGATAGTATGGGGGAGGTGAAAAATAATACCCCAACATTTTTAATTGAAAAAAAGGGAATAACTACTTAAATAAAATTGGACAAAAATGAGAAAGGAAGAAATCGCGTACTTGGAAGTGTGATCCCAAAGGCTTGGGAGAGGCTTGAGAGAGGATTCATGGGAGATTTGGGAACCATTAGAGGATTATAGATAAAGGAGGGCATGGATTGGTCAAAATCAAAAGGCTTTGAGTGAAGAGGAATGGGGAGCTTGGGAGGGTTTATATAATAAATGAGATAGAATTCCTAATTATTTAGTTTTGGGACACCTCACATTAAACTAATCAATACCAAAAACCATCCCATGGTTTTTTCCCATGGTATTTTCCAAATTGGAGTGGAAATAAATATTTTATAAGTCCAGTAAACTAAATACTAAAAATAATAAGGTTTCTTATATGGAGGTCAGTCACACTCTCAAAGAAAACAATATAAAAAGAAAAATTGTTTTATAAGTCTTGCAAGGTCCACAAAAGCTTTGTAAAATAAATCAAACAAATATAAAATCAAATTTTTTTAATTATAAAACATATATTTGAAAAACATAATGATTATAGTATTTTATTACCTCACTATTAGTTCATTATGATGTCATAAAACACATTATATATTTAAACATTATTTAATTTTTACCTAAAAATTTAACTATCTCACAAAATTATGAAAAAATCACCGTTGGATATTAACTAAAAATACTATTTGTGCTTTAAAAAATATTTACAAAGTAACAATAATAAAATGAATTCACATTCTTTATACAAAAATTATGTACATAATAATAGTTGTCAGGGTATTTTTATATAACCCCTTATAACACCCACATAAGACCGAAGGGTAAGATGTGGGATGGTGACAGACTCTTGGGGTGGCCTCGCTAATATTGCTTGGGTGGTAATCACTATTAACTTCCACATCTCCCATAGTCAGTTCCACTCAAGAATAACATGTTCAAGCTTGGATTGGGATTGGACAAGAGCGAATCCCAATGACGCCACCTCCTTTTCGAGCTCTGAAAAATGGTCTTCGTATGGCGAAAGTCTACTCGATGAGGCCATCACTTCCTTTGTCTGAGTAAATTGGATTTGTTAAAGCCCTATATTTATACTAATCATGTGGTCACTATCCCATGGCTATATTAGAAATGGTCACAATTCATAACGGTATTTTAAAATCTAGAAACATAAAACCAACGAAGTTCACATTTTATATAACCATAAGAAGGCATTTAATTAGATCAAGAGGAATTTTCATTAATGAATGTTTGAGTCGTTACAATACTACTATGATAAACTACCATTGATGAATGGTAGATGATGATACCATGAGTGTTATATCATAACGGTGTGGAGGAACTTACTAAACAGTATCATTGGAAGTGTTTTTATTGTGAAAAGTTATGGTATATGCTACTACCAACACTCTGGAATACGAGTCAATGCTTAAAATTTAGAAAAGAAGCAATAATTTATAATATTTAATATATTAAATATTCCAATATATATATCCATAATTTGACCCTAGATAATGGATATATAAATGAAAAATATAGAAGGGGATTTTAACCTTATAAATACAATACATGCTACCGCTAAAAAAGGATCCAATGACCGTAGATCGGGAGAATAACCATTGATACTGCTTACTTTATTTTTCTATTGTTATTATTTTTATTTATTTTGTTCCTTACTTCT
Source organism: Viscum album (assembly GCA_963277665.1). NCBI lineage: Eukaryota > Viridiplantae > Streptophyta > Magnoliopsida > Santalales > Viscaceae > Viscum > Viscum album. The sequence continues at coordinate 109,120,166 of OY728139.1, read as the reverse complement.
TACCTTATACATAAATTGTTCTTCCATTTATGGAAGGGTACAAATCATATGTGATTTGGTGAATGGGATGTGACTCATATCTGTAAGGCTTGAGTTTAGTTCAATTTCATTAAACACACTAATCTATTTTCTTAATTTAAATGTTTTTAAAGGCTAAATTCTAATATTTTGATATAAATATAATTTTTATTTCTATAATTATAGAATTTTACTAATATATTAATTAAATAATTATTTTATCCCTCTTAATAGTTTTTTATCATACCAATCGGTTTATTTAGAGTCAAATAGAGAACATTTAAGTGATTAATAAAAACGTGAGGAGGTAACATTGGTATGATTTGGATACCTGATAATTTCAATACCTTTTTTTTGTATTGCCTATGAAATAGAACAAAATAGTTGTTTTTTATTTCAAACATTGGTAGAAGAATAATATATATAAGGAAATTGTGTTTATTTTTCTCAATAAAACAAATCCCGATCAAGGTTGAAAAACGAAAATTAATTGTTAATATTTTTAAATAATAATTTAATTTTAAAACTGATCTATTTTAAATAGACTATGTTAGCATAAAAAATAAGAAATCTATCCTAAACCCCCAATCACTTTTCTCTGTTAATTTTAATATAAAAAATTGGTTCTATGATTAAAAGTCCTTTTTATTTAATTATTTACCTTTTCCCCGTATGAAAAATTTATGAAAAACTCATTCGAGATAAATTTGGTTTACTACTAATATTTAATTATTTAAGTTAATTAAAATATCTTTTTTCACACCCCATGAAAGGTGAGTGTCAATGTTTAGTGCATTTTACATGTAGATATGTGCTAATCTTATATAAATATTTCATGAATAGGACCTACAATAAAGAATTATTTTCTTCTTTTCCTGAGATAGAGGGAAATTTTGTAACTAGGATTAGGAATATTAATCTTAAATACAAAATTAGATAAATTAAATTATAATACTTAAGTGAAATTTTAAAATTTCCATTCTAAGACACTAAACATGGCATTAAATCCACAATAATCTTTAAGGTACTTGTGCTCCCCATAATTTTAAAAATAGAAAAATTGAATAACTATGCTTGTGAAAAAAATTGATTTTGAACTATGTGTTAATATGATTCTAGCTATACCCAAATTTATTTTCATATCATGAAAAAATCCCAATAGGAACTATACATAGTTAAGATTATTTTTTCAAAATTTAAATCAAAATGAGTAACTGAGGAGCCAGTCGAGTGGTTGGTATTCCCCTTTTCACTTGAGGTATCTTCAAAATTATGGTTATATAACCTATAACTAGGAGATATCCATAATATTGATGATCATCAAATAATATTCATTAAAATATACTTCCTAAACTCATAGTGCATAGAAATAATGAATGAGATCTTTTCAATATGATAAGAAACTGGAGATACCCTCTATGAATATTGGGAAATATTTAAAAATATATTTGTAATATTTTATCATAAATCTATGTAAGATTATAACATCCTGGTATTTGTTGACAAAGAATTTTGGAAAATGGTAGGAACCTCTATGATTCATTTCCCAAAGTATCTTTGATTGATAATTCACTGATGGAAGCTAAGATCTTAATCAAGAATATTTCACAGAATTCCCAATAGTTTGAAACTGGAGGTAAAAATACAAGTTCTATCTATGAAGTAAAAATTTCTAAGTCTTCACTTATAATTGAAACCGAACATCAAGAATTAACAAGCCTAGTAAGACATATGTTTTTTAATCAAGTGAATGAACAACCTACTCCACCTCAAGTATCTAGTTTGTATTCATCACTGCATCACTTATCTAATAAATGTGTTGAGATACAAGTTATGGAGTGTTATATAGGCACATTATATTTAAGAAAATTTCAATATAATAAACCATGGAAAAAATGGAAATACCTATAGGGATTTGGAGGTTTAAAATACTATTCGAGCCCTACCATTTAACCCCCTTTCCAGCAATAATTCTAGAATCATCACCCTTCCAACAACTATACAAGAAATAATACAAACAAAAATCATATCAAACACCTTTATTTAAAAAAATATTTTTACTAACCTTCATCTAGTTTACCACCACCAGAAAAAAAGATAGTGAATATAGATTTAGGGGATGAAAAGTAAAATAAGATATTTTCAAATAAATTTGAGAATCTCATTAACATGAAATCCAAAAACCCATGTAACCTTCCAACTCAAACAATATCAAACCCAAAATAAAGTGTAATTATGATCATCACAAGGATTGGCAAGGATATCAGGACACTGGAACCCATTGAAGCTCAAGAAGAACTAGAAAAAGGTGAGTGTAGAAATTCTAGATAAATTTAGGTAGAGAAAAAAACTTCACCAAATGAAGAAGAAAATAATTAAGAGGGTTGGGATAAAATTTAATAAGTAACAACATAAAATCAATTAAAAATTTAGAAAAGGGAGAATAAATATACTCTACTTCCATTGAATTCTATGTTTACTGAATCAAATAAGATTGAGGTAGATAAACTCCTATGAAATATCCAAGAGAAATTTAAAAAGGTTGTAATTAACATAACCCACTTGTAATTCATCCAAAATATTCCCAAATATACTGAGTTTATTTATTTTATTTATACCAAAATAAATATTCTAGATGGGAATGAAAGGATTAGTTTAGGAATGAGTGTTTCATCCATTATCACGCCACCATATCCTAAGAAATGTTAAAATTCAAAGGCATTTTTTTCCTACACCATTGGTTCTTTGTAATTTTATGATACTTTGTGTAATATTGGTTATTCCATTAATTTTTTTCTCATTATATTTTTACTTATTTTAATATTGGTGAATTCAATTCCACAAAAGTGGTAGTCCAACTAAAAAAAGGATCCACTATTTTTTTCAAATGAGATTATTGTTATAGCGACCAAGGTTTCTCATACATAGACATTACACCATTTTTAGTAATATTTAGTACATTACACAAAAACATGCCCAAATACCTTATTAGTTTAGTTTGTTAGGAAACATGAAAACATTAACATCGGTTCATCAGTTAACTACATTATCTCCCACTAGGTTCTCCAGGACTAGAACCTATCTTCGACACATCATACATAATACATGTCTTCATATGCTGGGGAGAGGAAATAAGAATGGGTGAGATCAGATGCTTGATAAGGGGAAAATGTATATATATAATCATACTCAAGATCATAAGGGTAAGAGAACACTAGAATAACATTTTAGAGCCATACCCTATATATAAAAGATAATAATCATGAGTCTTGGCCTAAATATTGGTATTTCAAAAGACATGAATCCTAAGGGTATCTAAGAAAAAAAGCCATGAGAGTGTAAAATTGGCATAAGACGTGAATTTTTGGAAAACACATAAACATAGAAAATTATTTACATAGTTGTAAAGGCTCACTACTAAGTATATCTCAGTGGAATGGTCTCATTCCCAAAAGTATCATAGTTTTAAAGGTTCACTCCCAAGACCATACTAGTGGAAAAATTCTTTTACTGAATTGATTTCACTCCCCATTCCATCCATATATATCTCATGATATATAAATCTTTACCCAGTGAATTGGAGGGAGATATGGGTCTCACTCTTCACATGATGAAATCATTCATATGTGTTCCACAAGATCATAAATATTAGTCATACAATTACCCATGAAATGAAATGGGTATCATAAAGATGTCACTATATCATAACCTAGGGAAAAGATACATGTTTCATAATAATTTCATCATATCATAATCTGTGAAAATAAGCAGGATTTAATAAGAGTTTTATCATGGTGAAACTCGTTGAAGAGAAATAGATTTCATAAACATAATGTCAACAAAACATGAAACATTAAAATAAAAAATATGAATTTTATTATTCAATAATATCACCAGTAATGAATAGGAAACACCAACATTTATTTTATTATATGTAAAATAACTTTGAAATATTATTTAAAATATTATATAGAGAAGATGTCCCTTCCCCAAAGAAAAACACTTTTTAAATCATAAAATATTTTAAAACTCATTTTTCATTGAAAATAATTTTGAAAATGTAAAAAATAAACGTTAATTGATCTATTATTAATCATATCATAATATTAACTTCATTTTATACACATAATTACAAAGGTTCCTTTCACATTTTTGGTAAAAGCCAAATGGGAAGTTTCTTAGAAAAAAACATGAAGATTCCTTCCAAAAAATTTTGTAAAAATTAAAAAATGGGTAAACATATATTTTAAACCTAATAAGAGTTTAATAAATCCTTTTTTAAATCCTTTTTGAAAAAAAATAGAAAACGATACATTGAATGAAAATATATTTCTTACCAAAGAGATAAATAAAGTCAGATTTTCATAAAAAAATTTCTCAGTTATTTTATGTAAAAAAGAGTGATAAAATGGTAAAATCACTTGAATATATCATGAATAATTGTATTATAATAACATTAATAATAATTATTGAGATACAAATCATAATATTTCATCAATGGAGAATCGTAATCATAAAAAATCCCAATAAATAATGAGATTGTGGCAATAATCCCTTTCCACTTGGTAACTTTGAATCATAAAAACCATGATGGAATAAAAAAAATGAGACATAAAATATAATGAAGATGAACAAAATCATTAAATTACTTGTACAATGGTCTGTATATACACCTCATGAAATAATATAGGTTCATAACATAACGTATGTCTCAAAGAAAGAAACTTTAGACAAAAATCCCTTACCGATTTGGTAAATCTTGAACTGTGAACCCCACAAAAGGGTTATTATAAAATAAATATTAAAATAAAAATAAATCTTATTAAAATTTTCATAATGTACATCCATGGTAATTATATATATCACATATAATAAATAGGTGGTAAACATGTTTTGTGTCTCACAAAAAAATAAAAGTTAGACGGGAATCCCTTACCTTAAGTATTGACACTCCTCATACTCGTTCAATCCTTCAAAATAAGTAATATAAGTTTATTATAAATATATCACAGAACCATATTCATTTATATCATACATTATATTATTTTCTTAGTGCCTTTTATTACTCGTTTATTATCAATTTCGTGTTGATTTTATGTTTCAGGTAATAACTGCTTTGTTTCTCGTATATGTATTGATTTTTTATATTTCGGTCTTATTACTTTAATCATTATATCATAACCTAAATAATTTGAAAAATTATATAAATATAACAAATATTCATTATATATCAATTTATAATAATCTATCAATGATATAAATTGAAATGAAATACATTGTTCGTAGTGACTGTAGGTCATTCTTACACATGAACGTTGTTTCCATTTTATTATCATTTTGAATGAAAGAAAAGTATAAGAGATATTATCATTAAATAATAATTTTTATTTCATATATATTGCATATTTTTTACACCATATTTAATACATTCTGTGTAAATTGTGGATGAATCACATCGCTTGGTGAGGCTGTAGTATGTCGTACACATGAACGATGTTATCATATTCCCATAAAATAGAAATCATAAAGGTTTGTGTGATATAAAAATTATAAAATAATAATAACAACAAAAAAATAATAAATATAAAATATAAATATCATTACCATCATTATTGTCAACCATGATAGGTGTTAATGGAATAGTGAACAACATATGTTCATGAGACGGTAGTCTGTCGCACACACGAACGATGATTTCATATCCCATTTGATGGTAGTGTGTGAGGTTTTAGGTCATAAACATTACATAAAACATATAATTATATTTTATAAATTCATTTTCATATATAATAGTGATATAAAAAATAAATGGTTTTGAGGAGTAGATAAAACAAAACATTTGTTGACGAACATTACCGCTTCATCACGTATTACTATTTGTTAACACAAAAGGGCACCCTTGGTTATATTTATTCCCAAAGAAATTATTATAGAATGAAGGGAGGGAATTTGGGACGTTATTATTATAGGTATTTTCTGAACCAAAGGTCTTGATAGGTGTTAAGAGTGTAGAAGATGGGGTGTTCTATTATAAGGGTGGTGAGTGGAAAACATGAAAAAAAATTTAATGATATAATTCCACCTGTGTTTTTTCAAGTAAAGTGGCTCAAATAATGGATAAATCTCGATACTATAAGATATGAGTTTAAAATATGGAAATAAACTGGTTTTTGGGAATGTTTATATGTCATTTTTACCATTAAGTTTAAATCTTATTCCCTTAGTAAACTTGTTTTTCTATTAATAATCATGCTAAATTTTAGTGATTTTAACTAATCACTTTTGTACATAATTAAGTTGGAATTGTTAGAATTATAACTTATTTTAATTATTTATTTTTAATAAATTTTCCATATTAAATTCAAATCAGTATCAAAAATTAATTTAATATTAATCCCGCATACATGATGAGACAACGGGTTTTTAATGTGAACATTTTCATAAGTTTGAAATGTTTTTATATTCAATATCAATGAGAAATTGATTAAAATGACCTAAATTATATTATTTTCTATGAAATGAAATTAATTATACTTTAAAACCAATTTAAATTATAATTTACATACAAAAATAAATTAGACAAAAAGGAAGTTTTCAATTAAAATTGTGTATTTTCCACTATTCTTCCAAAAATGAAATATATCATAAAAATCCAAAACATTTACCATAAGCTAATTTTGACTTCCTAAATTCAAAAATGATGTTTATTTTATCAAATTAAACTTCTAAAAGTATTCATAAAATTAATTTTATTATTTTTTATAGAAGGATATAAAAGAGCAGTTATTTTAAGAAAACAGTACTTACAAAAAACTAAAACTTTTTACCAAAAATTATATATTTCATTATAAATATGTTTAATTTATATAAAAAAATTATAAATAATATTTAAAAATTTGTTATTAATATACATATTAAAAATTTTAAAGGCATGTTTATAAAATATTGGGTTTTAAATAACTATATTAATAACATATCATTATTTTTTTAAAACTCAGTTTCAGGTGTAAGGAAAACTAAAATAGATTTCTGTGTAGAAAAATATTAACATAGTGTATATTACAATGAAATAAATCAAAGGAATTTAATTTATTTGAAAAAAAGTTCTTAAAAACTCCGGGTGTTACATTCTACGCCCCTTAAAATGAATTTTTCCTCACAATTCATTACTCTAATACAAATAAATGAGGATACTTTTTCCTCATCATATCCTCATGTTCCTATATAGTTTCTCCAAATATTTGATTTTTCCAAAAAAAAATTAACTAGGTGAATGGTCATGTTTTGTAGAACATTCTCTATATGATCCATAATATCCTACGGTTTCTCCATATAAGAAAGAGCATTCTCCAGTGTTATGACCTCTAATTTTAGTTCATGTGAAGGGTTGGGTATATACTACCTTAGGAGAGATAGGTGGAACACATCATTGACTTAAGAAATATTTAGTGGAAGTGTAAAATGATCATAAATTTTCCCTACTTGAACAATGATCTCAAAAGTTAAAATATATATGTGTCTCATCTTCCCATTATTTCTAAATCTCAAAACCTTCTTCTTGGGAGAGATTTGTAGGAACACATTATCACTAAATTAAAATAACAGATCACACCGGTGATTATAAGCATTACTTTTATACTATCTCTGGGCTTCTATGATATGATTTGGAATGGACCTAACCTTAACATTCATTTCAGTAGCTATCTCAGGTACATATAAAAATTAATTTTCAACAAGTTGGTGACCTATGTTTCTTTCCATAAGTGGATTCATATAGAACCATCTGAATGCCTGAGTGAAAGATATTTTTGTAAGATAAATCAACTAGAGGATGGTTGGGATCCCAACCACCATTGAAATCTAAATAATATTATGTTAATAATTTTTATAGGGATTGAATTTTTCTTCAAAAAAGACCATCTATTTTAGGATGATATGTATTGTTGAAACTAAATCTATATATAGAGCATTCTGAAAACTTTTCCATAAATTTTAGGTAAACCTCAGATCCTGATCAGATATAATGGAATTTGGTACTCCCGGAAACCTTACCTCTTCCTTAATGCATATCCTAGAAGTATCATAAATTGATAAGACCTATTTGATTGCGATGAAGCATACTTACTTAGTGAGGAGATCAAATGAAACCCATATGGCATTATTCCCTTTAGATGATTTAGGGACTCTAGTGAAAAAATTCATTGTGATGTTCTCCAATTTGTATTCTAGTATGGGTAGTTGATGCATCATCCCCTTATATTTTTCTATTTCATCCTTAACATGATGGAATACCACGCACCGAGATACAAACTCTTTGATATCTCTCTTTATGCCATCCCACCAAAAGTATTCTTTCAAATATCTATACATTTTTCATACTTCTAGGATGAATAAAGAATAAGGAACTATGAGATTTCTCTAACATATCCTTCTTAGAATATGATATACATAGAATGCATACATTGTTACTATAACTTATAATTCTGTCATGATCAATATTAAAATTAGGAACATTTGTAACGTTATTTTTCATCTCTATCTCTTCCTTATTTTCTTTATTAATATTTACATTGATAGATGGTTGAACATTTAATTTAAAAAGATAATATGTTCCCCCTTCCTTCAAAATTTCTAGATCCATCCTTTTCAAACCAAGAAATAATGGATCTTTTATGATCCTAGTTATGGATGAGCAAGTAGGGTCCTTTTGACTCAAATAATCCACCACCTTTTCTACTTTCCCAAGGTGTAATGTATAGAGTAGTAATAATCCTTTATCAACATTATCAATATTGTCTTGTTCTTTTTTAACACCTTCTATGTGAATATATACATTAAACACTTTTTGATTTGTAAATATGTCACACTTTTTTCTATAATGATAATGCATCTATATCATTATTGTAAAAATTACCACAGTTAACACCAAATCTTGAGTTGCGAAATTTAGATCATGTATCATCAATTTTTGTGAGGCATAATCTATAGCCAAGCCATTATCCATGATAATTCATCCCAATAAATTCATAGATTCATCAATATAGATTAAATACCCTTATATACTACTAGTTAATGTAAGAAAATGTGTCCTTAATAATATTCCCTTTAGTTCCTTGAAATTTTCCTCACATTCATCGATCTAAAGGAATTTGGCTCCCTTACAAGTTAACTTGATCAATTTATTATACATTCATGAGATATTCTCTAAAAAACATCAATATTATCCAGTGAACCCATGAAAACTATAGATTTCAGTCCCCATGGTTGGTCTAAGCAAACATTCAATAGCCACTGTCTTTGACGGATCTACTAATATTCCCTCTTTTGAGATTATGTAACCCAAAATGAGAACTATTTCCACAAAAATTCTTACTTTGGGAATTTTTCATAAATTTTCTCTTTCGTTTGGGTTTTTAAAATTATCAAATTATCTTTATTCTCTTCATTTCCCTTTGAATAGATAATAATACCATCTATAATGTCGGCCAAAAACTGAATAAGGTAATCTCTAAATACTCTATTCATTAAATCCATGAAGATACCATTGGTATTAGTAACAGCAAGAGGAATAATTATATATTAATAATGTTCATACCATTTACAAAATTCTATATTGGGTTTATCCTTTTTCTTAAACCTCAATTGATTATATCCATAACTAAGATAAATCTTGTAAAAGAATTGAACTCTTTAAAATTGATCAAACGATTAAAAAATACAAGGAAGATGATACTTCTTATTAATTATGATATTGCTAATCTCTTGTAATTAATGAAGAGTTTCATTGATTCATCTTTCTTATTAGAAAATATAACATCTTCACCCCAAGGTAACACACCTTTCTGGATGAATCCCTTATTATGATTCTCCTACAGTTTTTCTTCAATTCATGTAACTCAAGTAGTTCCTCTCTATATGGAGTCTTTGAAAAAGGTGAGGCACTAAGTAATAGTTCTATTGGGATATCAACTTCACAATTCGGTTTAAGACTAAGAAATTCTTCTATAAATACATCATAAAACTTCTATAAAATAGTTGTATCCTTGATTTAGAGTTTATCCCCATCCATATAATATAAACACCCCCTTTAGACTGGGAATTAAGAGTTATACATTAGATGTGATCTCCATTGAAATGTCATATTTATTATCAAATTGATAGAAAATTATATACTCAATTTGAATTTTAAACAGTTCATTACTTCCTTGTAAATTTATGTGATATTTATGTAAATAAATCCAATCCATGCATAAGATAACATAAATTTCTACCATAGGGAGAATAATAATATTTTTGGGAAGAAAATTCCCACAAACGTTGACCAGATAGGAAATATAGACTTGTGATGAGATCCTCATACCATTAGGGGTTTTTACTTCTAATTCAATATCTAATCACTGTGGTGGCATCTTGATACCTTTAGAAAACATCTTATATATATAACACTGAGTAGATCCATAGTGAAATAATAAATTATCAATTATAGAGTAAAAGTTAAGTGTACCTTTCCCCACATTGTTATTGTTACCCTAATCAGAATTGGTAATCACTTAATATTTCCTATTTTCATTAGCTTAAGTGGTTTCTACTGTCAAACATTATCTTTCACTATATTTTCATAATTAGGTAAATTTTCCCCTCACTTCAGTATTCAAATTTCCTATGAACATTCTTTCTATAGATAGAACTTTTAATATACCACTAAGAAAATTTCTTCCTCAATTCATTGATATAATGGAAAGCTCATCTTCTTTTCTCCAAGGTTCTTAGAATTCTCTTTAAATTCCATCATTCTATTTTTATAAAACCCATGATATTGATGCATAAATACAACCACTATTTAAACGTTAACAACACATAAACAAGTTTCTTCATAGATACTGAATTCTCTTATGGCTAACACCCTTCAGAGTCGTAGTTTAAAACTACTGAGGAACTGATCAACCTTACTTTCTGGTTTGATGATAATTACATAATCATACCTGTAAAGACATGTAAAATTGGATTCATGGGTACCAAAATATTCATCATCCATTTTATTTAAATCAAAAAAAATACTTATTTATTTTTGTTTCAATATTATGAAGAAATTACTTAATGAAAAATAAATTCTTGAACACCTCCCAATCCATGGTGTCAATTTCATCTTACTGACTTGTTTTCTGGATTATACTCCACTTATGTTATGCTTCTACTCCAAACTAATAAAAATAAAGAATGTATTTCTCATATTCCAAACAATGGAGAATAGAAAACATATTTTCAGTGGTATTAATCCATTACTCTGACACTAGTGGATTAGAAGACCCGCTAAAATAATGTGGGTGTTTCCCCGTGAAGGACTCAATAGAATGTTGTTCCCTTCATTTCCCATTTAGTTATCCAACATGATTCATATATTGTGAATGATTTGAGATAATAGAAACTATATTTTCCATTCTAAATCCCATATAATTTTATTTATTAGGAGTAAAATCCTTGGATTTTTATTTCATTCATCATTAACATGGTTTTTTTAGGTATCACACATTGACAAAAACAAAAAAACATGGTGTAAGAAACAACATCCTAGTGGGGAAACACATAATCATGAAAAACCCCTTATTGGATTTCTAAATCATGACACCATATTTTTTTAATCTATGAAACCTTAGGTTTATCCTAGTTCATTAATATTCATCATCTATTTAAATCTTTCAGCCAGTTTGTAAATAGTTTCTAAATTCCCAAATCATATCCTCAGGAGTACCAAACTAGTTGTCTAGAAAGACCCATATGAGTGCCCTAGTTCCTAATTGAGTCTATCTCAATACAATTTTTTGGGGTTATTAACCCAATGTACATATGTTCTAGATCCATATCCACTTAGAATATCCAAAAATGATTAATTTCTACAAACCACCCCCTCTATCATTTTCTAATATTCTAGCCCATTTTCATATACATTGACACATCCTTAGACTTATCCTTAAACATTTACTTAGTGATCGCACAAAATATTTTTCATCCAGGTTTCCAAAGGTTAACAAAACCTATTCTATGATACCAACTATTGTGACCCAAGCTTCTTATAAATAGAAATTACATCATTTTTGAGTAGAAATTATTACATTACATAGACCTGCGCCTAAATTACAAAATAATTTACTTCCATTGGAATCATAAAAACATAAACACTAGTCCAAAAGTGAACTCCATTATCTTCTAGTTGGTTATCCATTACTAGAACACTGCATAGACACATCAAACATAAAACATATCTTCATAAACTGGGGAAAGGTAACATAAGAAAGTGAGATCTCAAATGCTCAGTAAGGTGAAACAAGGGATTTTTGTAGGCATAATCTTGAGCATAATGGTATGAGAACATCAGAATAACAATTGAAACCAATACCCTTAATATAAAAGATAATAATAATGATTTATGGAATAATTATTTGTAGTTTATAATACATGAATCAAAATATAATCAAATACCATGTTTTATGAGATCATAACACTGTAATAAGACATGAATTTTTGGGATACACATAAACTTATAAAATGATTTACATAGTAGTAATGGCTTATTTTCAAGGCTATCTTTGTTGAATGGGTTCACTCCATAAACTATATTAGAAGTAATGGTTCAATCCTAAGTCCATCTTAGTAGAAAATCCCTTTACTAAATCGAGTTCACTCCCCATTACATCCATGTCTGTCTCATGAGATATAAATCATTACCAAATATATTAGAGGGTGATATAGGTCCCACCAGTAAAATTATATAATCAAACATATGTGTTCCATAAGATCATAAACATTAATCATATCATAACCTGTGAAATGAAATAGGTATCATAAACATTTAATCATATTATAACCTATCGATAATAGATAGGTTTCATAATCATTTCATCATATAGTAACTCATGAAAATATTTGATATCTCATAAGTGTTTTATCATGGTACAAACCAAGGAACAGAAATAGGTTTCATAAACATCATGAAAATATAAAATAAATCATACATAGAAAGAATATGAATTGTATTGTTGGATCATATCCCCAGTAAGAAATATTTTACAATCACTAATGTCATATTAGATGGAAAATAATTTGAAAGACCATTTAAAACAATTATTAAAGAAAATATTCTTTCCACATAGAAAAAATATTTTAAAACATAAAAAATTTTGAAAACCATTTTTCATTGAAAAAATATGATATATTCTTCTAAGTGAATATTTTTCAAGACATCGTAAAATTTCATTAATGTCGTACATGTAAACATGAAGGTTCCTTTCATATTTTTGTTAAAATCCAAATGTTCATTGTTTTTAAAAAATGACATAATGATTCCTTGAAAAAAAATTAAAAAAGTACAACAAGGGTAAAAATGTCTTAAAATTTTTAATTGGGTAATGAAAAATATTTTAAAAAAACTTTAAAACCATTTTGATAACCTTTTACTAAAACATTGTTTTGAAAGAAAACAATTTTTCGACTGAAGAGACAAATAATGTCATATTTTCTAAAAATATTATTAGGTATCTTAAGTAACAAAGAGTGGAAAAATGTTTACATTAATTGAATATATCATGAATAAAATGAGTAAAATAAAATTTTATCTAATTATTTAGATATAGATCATAATATTTCAGTAAGGGAAGCATAATCATAAATAATATTGATGAATGATGAGACTGTAGCAATAAATTCGAACTACTTTGGTAAGATCGAATCATAAACACCATGAATGAATTTCATAAAATTAGAATAAAAATATCATTATAATGAAAAATTTCATGATATTACATAAACAATGGGTTTTATATACACCTCATGGAAGAATATATGTTCATAACATAACTTATGTCTCAATGGAGGAAAATTGAGACAAAAATCCCTTACCAATTTAGTAACTATGGAACTATAAACCTCATAAAGGAGTGATTCAAAAATGGATATCAAAATACAAATAATTATTAGTTTAATATTCATATAACAGATCCATTTTCATTATACACACCATATATAAGAAAAAGGTGTTGAATGTGGATTATGTCTCACAAAAAATGAAAGTGAGAGGGAAATCCCTTACATTTAGTCCTGACTCTCCTCATAATCATTCAATCCTACTATGTAATAAATATAATTTTATTATAAATATTCAACATAAACATGTTCATTTATATCATATCATATATTATTTTCTTATGATTATTTATTACTCATTATTTAACAATTATATATTAATGTTATATTTCTGATAATAACCCTTATTTTTTATGTGTTTTGATTGGTTATATTTTTTTCCTTATTACTTTAATCATTATTTAAACATCTCAAAAATGATATAAATATCACAAATATTAAGTATATATTTATTTATAATAATCTATATAATATAGAAATGGGAAATCATATACACCATTCATGGAGACGGTAGGTCGTACGTTTGCTTGAACGCAATTTCCATTTTATTATCATATTGAAAGAAAGAAAATAATATTATACATTATAATTATAGAATAATTTTTATGGGATATACATCACATATTATTATTAAACCCATGATTAATACATTTCATATAAATTGTGAAATAATTATATCACTTCATGAGGTAGTTGTCCTCTGTAACACAAATAATGTTATCATATTCCAAAAAAATGGGAAGCCTGAAGGTATATGTGATTGAAAAATTAAATAATCAAAATACCTTCATAAAAATTATTAATATAAAATATAAATATCATTTAAATCATTATACTAATCCTTGATATATGGTAATGGTGAAACGAACAACATCAATTCGCGAAGTGGTAGTCTTCCGTACACAAGAATGACGATTTCATAACCCATTTTATTGAAGTATGTGTGGTTTTAGGTCATTAAATTTAATTAAAAATATATTACTATATTTAGGATACTAAATTTTTTATTCAAAAATTATATAAAATTTAATAAATTTGTTTGAGTGAGAAATAATAAAAAAATGTTTATTGATGAACATTAACTCTTCTTCAGATATCTTTTTTTAGTTTTCACCAAAAGACTACCTTGATTGGATTTATTACTAAATTAAGTATTATAAGATTAATTTATAGATTTTTATAAGATATTTTAAAAGGTATTTTTAAGAAAATGTTCTTGAGATTTGTGAATAGATAAGAATAGGGGTGGCCTTTTATAATGGAGGTTATTGGAAAACTTGTAAATTTGGGAAGTAGAGAATTCCACCCATATTTTTACCATATAATGTGTTTCAAATATTGGAACAATATATATTATAGAGTTTATAAGTTCAAAATATGGAAATAAAATTGGTGTTGGACAATTTCCTCAGTCTTTTTTTCCTTAAGTTTAAATTTTAGACCCTTGATAAACTTGTTTTTCTCTTAATTATTGTGATTAATTTTTACTATTTTTACAGATCACTTTGTTTAAATTAATGTTGGTATTATTAAAAGTTATAAATTGTTTTTATTGAAAATATTGAATAATTTTTTTTGAATTAAATTTACATAAGTTGTAGAAATTAATTTAAAACTAGTTAGACATATGGGATTGAACAACAAGTTTTTGAAGTAAAAAATGTTCAGAAGTTTGCAATGTTTTCATATCCAATATCAATGTGAAATTACTTATAATAACATAAATTGGATTATTTTATATATAATTTAACTAATTATACCTTAAACTAATTTAAAATATAATTTAACTATATAAATAAATCAAACGAAAATAAAGGTTTCAATTAAAATTTAGAATTTTTCACTATTCAACCCAAAATGAAATATTTTTGAAAAATACCAAAAAATAATCCTAAGCTAATTTTGAGATTCTAAATTCAAGAATAATTTTATTTTATAAATTTAAATTCCTAAAATTATCAAAAAAAATATTTTATTTTTATTTATATATGGATATAAAAAAACCATTTCTTTTGAGAAATTTTTATTTTCAAAATAGTTAAATTATTTATAAAAAACTATATATTTCATTATAAATATGTTTTCTTCATATAAAACCAATATAAATAGATTTTTAAAAGTATTTATTACTTCCCATATTACTAATTTTAATGGATTGGTTATAACTGTTTGGTTTTAAATAACTATTTTAATAACATATCATTGTTCTTTTAAAACACGTTGTCACATGAAACTCTAGATAAGTTGGTATTTCAGGGAGCACAAGATTAACATGGTATAGAGTACAATAAAATCAATCAAAGAAATTTAATTTTTTTTAAATCATAAAATATCATTGTTTTACATTTCACCCCCATAAAAATGAATTTCTTATATTAAATTTTCCACTCTAATAAAAAAATAATGATACTTTTACCACATCATCTCCTCAAGTTACCATGTAGCTTCTCTTAACTGGTGTTTTCACCACAAAACTTTGACCATGTGAGTGGTATTATTTCATATAAATTTATCTTTATAATCCAAAATATCCACCATTTTTTCCTCATAAGAAATATCTTACTCCAGTGGTGTGACCTCTGAGTTTAGTAAGACGGAGGGTCAAGTTTGTACTTCCTCGGGAGAGATATATAGAACACATAATGGACTTGAGAGAGATTTTGTAGAAGTTACAAGTGATAAGATTTCATCCCTACTCAATTAAGGATCTCGAAATGGGTCATATACCTAGGACTCATCTTCCTATTTTTTAAATCACATAACCTTCTTCTAGAGTGAGATTCTTAAAAACAAATTATCATCAAATTAAGATTCTTGATCATGTTTGTGATTATTAGAATAATTTTTCAACCAACTTTGAGCTTCCTTGATATGCAGCTGAATAGATAAAACCTCCTCGGCCATTTCTTTATCTATATCAACTCTCAATAGCTTTTTTTCTCAGACTTTATTCTAGCACTTTGGGGCTCTACATTTCTTTTCATTGAAGACTCTATAAAGATCCAAATGAATGCTTCAGTGAATGATATTGTTGTAATAAAACTCAACTATAGAAAGTAGTTGATCCCAACCACAAATAAAATCCCAAAACAATGATCTCAACATATCCTCTATGGTTTTAATTTTTTTTAGACTGACTATCTATTTGAGGATGATAGACTGTGTTGAAACTCAAATATTTATCAAGATATTACTAAATACATCTTTAGAACATTGAGATAAACCTTGGATCTCGATCAGATATAATGGAATGTGGTACTCCATGAATCATTAAATCTTATTTAACGTATATCATTGAATTATTATCTATAGAGAATTCTTCTTTGATGGAGATTAAGTGTACTGACTTGGTAGGAGATTGAATACAACCCATACAACATTATTGACTTTAGATGTTTTGGGGACTCCAGTGATAAAATACATGGTGATGATTTTTAATTTTTAATCTGGTATGGGTATTGGATGCAATATCCCCTTATAATTTTGTCTTTCAACTTTCACTTTATGGCATACAAAGCACAGAGATACAAACTCTGTGATATCTCACATCATGTCATTCCACCAGAAGTATTCTTTCAAATATCTATACATCTTCACCCTTCCAATATGAATAAAAAGTGAATAACTATTAGAATCCTATAATAGGTCCTTCTTCAAATATGGAAAATATTTAATGTACACATGGTTACTAAATCATATCATTCCATCATGATCATGGTTAAACTCAGAAACATTTCTCACCTTGTTTTTTATATATACATCTTCTTTTGTGCTTCTTTAATATTAACTTGGATAAATGGTTAAACACTTAATTGAGAAAAAAAATATTCTTCCCATTACATCAGGATTTCTAAATCCATATTTTTAAAACCAGAAATACTTGATCATTTATGATCCTCATCATGGATAATTTAGCATGGTCCTTTTGATTCAAATCATCAACCACCTGGGTCACTTTCCCAAGGTGGTAATGTATTGAGTAGTCATAATTTTTTATCGGATCAAACTATATTCTATGTATCAGGTTCAAATTATTCTGTGAGAATATATACTTCAAATTTTTTTGATCTGTATATATGTTACACATTCCTCTAAAAAGATAATACCTACATATATTTAATGTAAAAATTACCATAGATAACTCTAAATTAGGATTTGGGTAATTTTTATCATGAATATTAAATTTTCATGAGGCATGAGAGATAACCATCCAATTTTTTATGAGAATGAATCCCAATACCTTAATAGATGTATCACTATATATTTAATACCCATATTTTATGTAGGGTAATGTAATCACAAGAATTATTAATAAAATTAACTTTAGTTCCTTGAAATATTCCGCACATTAATCTGTCCAGATGAACTAGCCTCCTTCAAAGATAATATGGGAAGGGGATTTGATATTCATGAGAGATACTCCAAAAATCACCGATAATATCTTACTAAACCAATAAAACTATGGATCTCAACCACCATGGTTGGTATGGGCCAACATTAAATATCCTCTTTATTTGATGGACTTACTAATATACACTCTATTGAGGTTATGTATCCCAGAAAGTGAAACCATTTACAACCAAAATTCCCACATTGTGAATTTTTCTTATAGTTTCTCTTTCCTTAGGGTCTTTATTATAATTTTCAAGTGATCTTAATGATCTTCCTTGAATATTGAATAAATAATTATATAACATATAAATACTTTGAAAAAATGATCAAGATAATATCTAAAACTCTTTTCATTAAATACATAAAAATAGAAGGTGGGTTATTAAGACCGAAAGGCATTGCTATATATTCATAGTGACCATACCTTTTATGGAATTCTATCTTGGTGGTATCATCATTTCTAACACTCAATTGATGATATCCAATATGAATTTTAATCTTGTAAAATTATTGATCTCTTCATAGTTGATTAGTCAAGTCATCAATACAAGGAACATGACACTTTCTCTTAATTATAATCTCGTTCAACTCCCGATAATCAATGTGATGTAACATTGATCTATCATTCTTATTAATACAAAAAATTGGTGCACCCTAATCTAACACATTTGACTGAATGAATCCCTTTTTGACATTCTACAAGAGTTTCTTCTTCAATTCATGCAACTCAATTTGGGCTATTCTATAGAGATTCTTTGAAATATGTGAGGTTCCAGGTAAGACTTCTATTGAGAAATCAACTTAAAGATTTGGTGCATGGCCAAGAAATTAATCTAGAAAGGAACAAAAAAACTCTTGATCAATAGGCATATCAATGATGTTGAGTTTCTCCGCAACAATATAAGAAAAACACCCCTTAGGAATGGGAATTAATACCCATACATTGGATGTGATCACCATCATAAGATCATACTTATTATCACATTGATTGAGTATCATAGAATAATTTGGAATTTAAAACATGAATTTAATTCCTTGTAAATTGATGTTATACTTATGCAATTAAATCCAATCCACGCTTAATATAACATAAAATTCAACTAGAGGGATGATAACAATATTTTAATGAAGCAAATTCCCAAAAAATATACCAAAGAGAAAACAAAGACCTGTGATGTGGTCATAATTCCCTTAAGAGTTTTTACTACTAATTCACCATATAATTATAAAGTTTACATCATTTCACCCTTAGATATGATTTATATATAAAATAATGGATAGATACATATTGAAATAACACATTAAAAATTTTATATTGAATGGTAGTTCTACCTTTCCCCATGTCATTATCATCCCCCTCATCATAAATGGTAATCATATAGAATTTATATTTTCCCTAAACTTAATATGTTGTTAATGTGGATCATCATCATTAACCCTTTGATTTGGGAACTGGTTAGAGTAATTTGAATTCTCTATACAGTTGAATCACTAAAGTGTGGGTGGTGAATTCTTTATAATTTTCTCTCTATTTTAATCACTAACTAACTTTTTCCAATCACTTCAGTATTCAAATTTCTGATGGCCATCCATCCCACACATAAAACATTTTCTAGATCTCTTAATAAAATTTCCCCCATAATTATTTCCATTCATTGAGTATAATAGAAAATCAATCTTCTTTTCTCTATGGTTTATATATTTCCAATTAAATTTTATCCTTCTCTTATTATCAAACACATGAGATTGATGCGTAACTCCAACCTCCATTTCCACCTTAATAGCATATCGGACATTTTATATCTAGCTAATGAAGTCTCTAATGGATAACTCCAATTAGAGACTTTTTTAACCCACTAAATAATTGATCAACCTTACTTTCAGGTTAGAATATAATTCCCCAAGCCTACCCCACAAGTCTTGAAAAACTGGATTCAGAGGTACTAATATATTAATCATCCATTTTCTTTAAGTCGAGAGAAAGTTTCCCTATTTTTTATGAATACTACGAGGATAATACCGTTTGAAAAATAATTTCTTGAACTCATCCCATTCCATGGAGTCAATTTCTTCTTTCTACTTTGTATTCTCGATTACAAACCACCATTAGTCCTCTTTATCTTTTGAACAATAACCATCCGGAATGACTTTCTCGTGTTCCAATCATTGGATAATTGACAATATCTTTTTAGTGGTACTAATACATTTCTCAAAAACAAGTGTATTAGAATATATACTAAAATAATGTGGATGTTTCCTCATGAATTACTTAATATTATGGTTTTCTATCCTTTACTCGTTTGGAAATCCAACAGGATTCATAGATTGAGAACGTTTTGTGAGCACAGAAACAAGATTTTTCATTCCATATCCCATATAATTCAGTCATTTAGGGGTAAATCATTGCATTATCAATCTGATTCAACATTAACATGGTTCCTTATGGATCCATCCCTTGACTAAAAACAAGAAACATGGTTTTAGAAACAATATTCATAGTGTGAAACCACATAATCATGAAAACTACTTACAGGATGATTAAATCATGACACCATCATTTTTAATCTATGAAACCTTAGTTTCATACTAGGTCATTCATATTCATCATCTATTTAAATCCTTCATGATGGTTCCTAATAATATTATGAACTCCCAAAGAATATACTTTTGGAATGTTAAACCTGGCGTGCAGAAAGGCCCATTATCACACACCAGTTCCCGATCAAGTCTAGCTTAATATGGTGTTTTGGGGTTGTTACCATTATATACATTTGTTTGAGACCCACATCCACATGTAGTATCTTGATAGGTATATATTTCTATAAAACCACTAACTCAATCCTTTACCAAAATTATAGGTCATTTTCATATACTTTGACTCATCTTTATACTAAACTATAGAAATGTCTTTAAGGATATCACTATGTTTTTCTCATCCTGTATTTCAATGTTTAACTAAAAATATTCTCTAATACCAACAATAACAACTATTTATTATCATACATAGAAATTAAATCATTTTTATAAAATATTTATTACATTATATAAACATACACCCAAAGACTGAATTATTTTAGTGCCTTTAGAAACATTGAAGTATAAACATCGGTCCATATGTGAACTAAATTATCTCCCAATTAGTTCTCTATGAATATATCTCTTGTTAGAAACAAAATATATAAAACATATATTTATAACCTATAGAAATGAATCACTATAAAGGGGTTATTAGATGCTTATTAATGGTAAAATAGTGAGATATATAAACACAATCATGAGAATAATAGTATGGGAACATGATCATAACATTTGAAACCCATACCCTTGATTTAAAATATCATATTCAAGATTCATGGCATAAATATTGGTGGTTCATAAGACATGAATCATATGGGAATCAATTAACATGATCTATGAGAGTATAACATTTGAATAAGACATTAATTTATGTCATGAACATAATCATATAAAATGATTTCTAGTGTTTTCAAGGATTACTAAAAAGGCTATCTTTGTAGAATGTATTCACTCCCCAAAAATTTTAGTAGTCAAGGTTCACTCAGAGTACCATATTATTGGAAAAATTCCATGACTAAACCAGATTCAATTTTTATTCTATCCATATATATTTTATGGTATATAATTTTTTACCTAATTCATTGGAGGAAGATATATTTCACACCCGCCGCATAATGAAATCATGCAAATATATTCTAAAACATCATAATTATTCATTATATCATAACCCATGGAAAGAAATGGGTATCATAAACATGTCATCATATCATAACCTATGGAAAATAGATAGGTTTTATAATTATTTTATCATATAATAACCTGTTAAAAGATTTATATTTTCATAATCATTTACCAATCGTACAACCCATGGAAGAGAAACAGTTTTCATAAACATCCTACCAAAAAAACATAAACCGTTCAGGAAATAATATGAATGAAAATCTTGGATCATATCATTATTATTAAATAGGTAACACCAACGGATGTTATCCCAGATGGAAAACAAATTTGAATTACCATTTAAAATATTTATTGATGAAAATATCATTTTTGATTAGAAAAATTATTTTTAAAACATTGAATATTTTGAAACAACTTTTTTTAAATAAATTTTAAAAAATATAAATTAATATTTTAATCAATTATTTTTCATGATTTTTTAATATTATATCCATGATGTACATAAAAACATGAAGGTTTCTTTCACAATTTTGGTTAAATTCAAATGGGAATTGTTTAGGAAAAAGACCTGAATATTCCTTCAATTGTTTTTTAAAATGTAAAAATGGGTAAAAATGTATTAAAAAATTCATGAGAGGGTAATAAAATATTTTTCAAACCCATTTTTAAAACCTTTTTAGAAAACATAGTTTTGAAAAAAAATCGATTTCTGACTAAAGAGAGAAATAAATTCGGATTTTCTTAAAAACATTTTCTTGATTATATTAAGTATAAAAGAGATGAAAAATGGTACCATTACTTCATTATATCAAAAATGAAAATAGGAGAATAAAATTAATGATAATTAATTATATATGGATCATAATATGTCATCAATGGAAGCATAATCATAATCAATCCTGATAAACAATGAGAATGTTACAATAAACTCTTACCACTTTGGTAACGTTGAATCATAAAACCGATGAATGAATAACATAAAATGAAATAAAAATTTAATGAGGATGAAAATATTCATGATATTACATGTAAAATAATCAGTAAATACAACTCATCCAAGAATATAGGTTTATAACATAACGTATGTCTCAAACAAGTCAAATTGAGATAAAAACCCTTACTGATTTGGTTACTCTTGAACCATAATATCGTTAAAATATATTTCATAAAATGGATATTAAAATAAAGAAAATTAGAAGAAGATTCATAAAATAAATAACATGATATTATACACACCACATACAATAAATAGGTGGAGAAAATTTCTTTTGTCTCACACAAAATAAAATTGAGAGAGAAATCACATACCTTAAGTCATAACTCTCCTCATACTCTGTTCAATAATCCTATATATTATATATAAGTTTATTATAAATCTATCACAAAACCATATTAATTTATATCATAACATATATTATTTTCTAACTACTTTTTATTTCTTTTTTATTAACACTTTTAGGATAAAGTTATGTTTCAAGTAATAACCACTTTATATTTTAATATGTTTTGATTTTTTATTTTTTTCCCTCTTAATTTAATAATTATTTCATCATATATTTAATTATAAAAATGATATAAATATCTCATGTAGTCACTATATATGTATTTATAATAATCTATAAAGGATATAAATAGGAAATGAAACATGTTATTCATGGAGATGGTGGGTCGTACGTATTCATGGATGATGTTTCCATTTTCATAATGGATTGAACAGAGAAAATAATATTACATATTATAATTAAATAATAATTTATATTTCATATATATATATAATATGTTTATTGAACTCATCCTTAACAAATTCCATGTAAATCATGAATGAAACACATCACTTCACAAGGTGTTAGTCCTTCGTACACACGAACGACCTTATTATATTCCTAAAAAACAGAAATACTAAAGTTATGTGTGATATAAAAATTATATAATAATAATACCATAATATAAATAAGAAATATTATTTATAAAAATAATCTAAATTATTATTCCAAACCTTCATATGTGGTAATGGAAAAAATTAACGACATCGGTTCGTGAGGTGGTAGTCCACCATACACACGGATAATGATTTCATAACCCATTTGATGGAATTGTGTGTGGTTTTCGGTCATAACCCTGACATAAAAACACATCATTATATTTAAGATACTAATTTTATTATATAATCATGATAACAAAATAATTAAAGGGTTTTTATGAAGAACCAAAAAAACGTTTGTTCCTCAACGTTGCCTCTTCTTCAGATATCTACTGTTGGTATGCACCTAAGGATTCCCTTGGTTGGATTTCTGGAAAACAATTCCTTATAAGGTGAAGGTATATAATTGATTAATATATTTGTATATTTCTTTCTTGATTCAAATGGGTTGTTATGTATGAATAGTTGAGAATAGGGGTGTCGTTTTATAAGGTATGCGAGTGGCAAACTTATAAATGTCTCAAAGAGAAAATTCAACCCATATCTTTTCCATGTAAATTGGATCAAATATTGTACCAATATCGACACTATAATGGATATTTTCTAAATATTTAAATATAATGGTCGTTTGAAAAGTTTCATGTTCATTTTTTCTCTTAATTTTAAATTTTAATTGCCCGGTTATCTTATTTTTATCTTAATCACAATGATTAATTTTAACAGTTTATACTAATCGCATTCTTAAAAACTAAGTTTGACTAACTATAAATTATAAATTATTCTAATTCAAAATATAGAATCAATTTTTTCAAATTCATTTCACATAAGTGTTGGAAATTAATTAAAATTAATATCGTAGATGGGACAATACAACATGTTTTTAAAGTGGAAATTTTCAAATGTTTGAAATTTTATTATATCCAATATCAATGTGAAATTGATTCCAATGAACTACCTTGGATTGGTTGATTTATAATTTAACTAATTATAGTTTAAAACCAATTTTAAATATAATTTAACTATATGAATATATTATACAAAAAGGAAGTTTTGAATTTTAATTCATTATTTTCACTATTCATTGAAAAAGTAAATATTTTAGAAAAATTCCAAAACATTTCCCTAATATAATTTTAACATTATAAATACATAGAATAAATTTATTTTATCCAATTAAATTTATGGAAATTATGAAAAAATATTACTTTATTATTATTCACTAGACAAGAAAAATCATTTCTTTTGAGAAAATAGTATTTTCAAAACATATAAAGACTGTAAAAAGTTATATATTTCAATAAAAAAATGTTTTATTTATATAAAACCATTATAAATAATATTTTAAATTTTTTTTTTACTATCCATATTACTATTTTTAAATATTGGGGTAAAATTGTTAGGTTCTAAATAACTATATTAATAATATACCATTATTTTTTTATAACTCATTGATGCGTATAACACAATCCAATCAAATATTATGTGTAGTGAAAACATAACATGGTTTATCATATAATTCAATACATCAAATTAATTTAATTTATCCATTAAAAATTCATAAAAATTCATTGTGTTATAGTTAAAGGATGTGTTTCTGGGAGTTGAAGGGCTAATTTTACCAACGGATTTTTGTGTGCTGTCCATAGAGGAAGGTAAAGAACCATGTTATTCACTAATTATATTGGTTTGGAAATTCTTGAAAATAGAAAATATGATCATAAATATACATGAAGTAACACATTCATTGGAGCTTAAAGACTACAAGGTGATCTTTTTCATCCTTGACTCTGAGAGGAATCCTTTAAACAATAAATCCATATTTACAATCACTTGTAAAGAAGGTATTGATCCCACTAAATAATAAGGTATTCTTAGATATTTTTATCCTTGGGATACCACATTCCATCTAAAAACACCAATGAAAAAGTGAATATTCCAAAATCTATAAATTATATTCTAAAAATGCTGGAAAAATAACCACTGATTTCTTTGATAATTTAGAAAAGGAACCAGACATAATTCATTTTTCTGAGGAAATTCATGCTTCGAAAGTATGAAATGTTAATTTAATCTTATCTTTGGAACAACACTCTATTCTATAATTAAAACCTATCACATGTGATTTAAAATATGTGTATCATATGGAAGGGAAATATTTCTATTAATCATTGTTAACAATACTTCTAATAAATAAGAGAAAATCATAATTGGCCTTTTGAAAATAAAAATTCTATCCATAGGGTTGAGCCTATGATATATCACTGGAATTAACACCAAGTTATATACCTATATAATATTTATAAAAGGGGGTTCATGACCTATAAGGAAGCCCTAAAGGTGGCTAAACTCGACCATTATATAAGTATTTAAAAAAAATAGAGAAGTTGATGGAAGCTAACATAATATACCCAATTTCTAACTCATAATGGGTCAACCCCATCCATGTATTTCACAATAAAACAAGTTTGTAAATTGTTACAAATTACAATAATGAAATAATACCCATGAAAATTTAGAACACTTGGTTAGTATGCATAGAATATATAAATTTTCATAAAGTCAGTAGAAAGTACTAATACCCCATCCTATTCATCAACCAAATGCTATAAATGTTAGCTGGAAGGAAACATTATTTTTTCATGGATGGTTCATTGGATTATTTTTAGGTACAAATTAGATCAGGGGCCAAGAGAAGACAACATTCACCTTCCCTGTAAGAATTTTTTCTTATAATAGAACGCATTTTTGGGTATGAAATGCCCAAGTTACTTTTAAAATATGTATTGTAAGAATATTCTCAAATCATATTGAGGTATTCCTGGAGGTAAATCTCAATGATTTCACTATTTTTGGAAAGTCCTATTATCATTGCTTGGGAAATATGGAAAATTATTAAGAAACTGAATTAAGAAAAACATCTCATGAACTTTTTTAATTATCATTTAATGGATTAAAAATGGATAGTTATTTGTCATATCATTTAAAAAAATTAGGTAGATAAGTATAAATTTGAAGTGATCAATTCTATTCCATATACCACTTGTATAAATAAAATTAGATCATTATTGGGCCATATGAAATTCTATATAAGGTTCATACAAAACATCAGTAATATTTATCTTCCTCTTTCCAAGTTAATTTTAAAATAAGATCAATTTGACTTTAGTGATAATTTTAGGAATGAATTTGGCGATTTGAAGTAGGAATCGATCACCCCACAGACTATGCAACCCCCAAATTGGGAGAACTCATTTGAACTATTTTTTGATGCATCAAACCATGTTGTGGGATTAGTCCTTTCCCAAATAATTTAGGTAATCCCATATGTCACAACCTATGCCTCAAGAACATTGGATTCCACTTAGTTCAATTACACAACTAAAAAAATGATTCCATTCTATTGTATTTGCATTTTAAAAATTTAGTTATTATTTACTGGGAACCAATGTGGTTGTAATTTATGATCATATAGAACATAGGTACATGATGAAGAAAGGTTATTCCAAGAAAATGATGGTAATTTTTATACTACAATTGCAATAGTTAAACCCATAGACCAAGGAAAATAAAAGAGATTAAAATTAGGTAGAATATCACTTTAGTAGACTTCCAAACACTACTAAAATAGAAAATCCAGAATCGAACCTACTCAATGGTAAAATATCATGATAGAAACTCAATTTCATGTTGGGATAAGTACTATGGTCTACCAATATAGTAAATTATTTTTCCATATCTCAATACAGTCTCACCGTAACTCTCAATAAAAACAAAAACTCAATGTTAATGATATATTATATATTTGGGAGGATCTAATGATGTGGGAAATATGAAATGATAAATTCATGATGATGTGCTTAAAAAAGTGAAATAGAATATATATTGGATTTTTTCGTTCAATTTATTGTGGATGCCACTTTTTGCCTCAAATAATCACTAGAAAATACTTGGATTATAGAACATATTAGTCAAACATGTTTAACGATGCTCATGAATACTATAAAAATGTGAGAAGTGTCAAAATTATACAAATAGTTTGAAGATGTAGGATATGACTAAAACCCATAATTTTCTAGGAAATATTTATATTATGGGTTACTGATTTTATTGTACCCTTTACCAGGTCAATTAAGAATTATAAAATTTTAATTTTTAATGATTATTTCCCAAAATGGGTGCAAGTTAAGGCCACTAAGACAGATGATTCCAAAGTTTTTTATGATGTTTTTAGATCCAAATTTTTTTATAGATTTAGGGTGCTAAGAGATTTAATCATTGGCCAAGGGAAACACTTTTTCAATAGAAATAGGTAGGTTATTCTTAAAATTTATGGGGTTAGTCACAAGACAAATACACACTACCATCCTCAAACAAATAACCAAACAAAATTGTATAATTTAGAGATTAAACATATGTTGAATAAAGTAGTTAAACCCAACTGGGTGGATTGGAGGATTAGGCTTGAAGAGAGCTCATATAAATACAAGATATCCAATAATACACCCAATGCTATGATCCTATACTAGTTAAGTTGTCCTCTATTAGTGGAGTTGAAGCACCAAGCATATTAGGCAATCAAAAATCTAAATCAGAATTATGTGACTTTTTGGAAAGAGAGAAAGCTATAGTTACCAGAGCTAGAATAAATAAAAAGAGATGCTTTTGAAAACTAAATAATTTCATAAAGATATAACATAATTGGAACATGTAAAATAGATTAAATAAAATACCTTCCATCCATAAGATCAAGTTATAATCTATAATTCTGTATTGAAATTAATGTTGGGTAAGATTTTTTATTATTGGGATGGACCCTCTAATAGTTATTGGATTTTATTATAAGGCCACATCTGTAAATATAACTTTATATTGAGTTAAGTTAACAATTCACATTGAGGATATTTTCATGTTTATAGTTTTAGATAATTAGGACATAATTATTCAATAATAACTCAAATATTAAAATTTGACACTTCTACTCAATATTTTTTTTCATAATATAAACTATTTTAAAATAAAACATTATTTTTCTTCTTGATAAAATTATAATGAATTCTTTGTTTCTCTTACCCATATTTATACATTGTGAAAAAAATTCGAAAACATTTTATGAGAATAAAAATCTCAGTAATGTATATAAAATAATAAATGAAGCCATTAGTTCATGAATATTTTAAACTGAAGAAATTTTTTTAAAAAAATAATACTTTTCACCGATAAAAACAAACCTTAGGAAATCATAAGATTAATGAAAATACATCATAACAATCATAAATAATAAGGTTAACTTTTGGAATCCATATCATTCTTACATTGTAGCCTTCATAGATAAATAGGGAGTAACCTTAATGGTTATGTTTGGAATACCCATCATAGTATATTCTCTAAATCTCTTAGTAAAAACCATATTGTTTAGCTCTGTCTCTTTATCAAACACATTAAATAGATATCATGGGGTTACCCACCCTCAGTATTTCATGGAACCAACCATATAAATAAGAAATTATTAATAACCATAACATAATTGTAATACATAAAAAATCATAAATGAAAAATAAAATTTCCAAAGGATATCTTTCAAGATATTTATATAATCAATACATTCTCAAAACACAATTAAAACTTTTAAAAAGAAGATTTTTAAATAAATTTGTCACATACCACAATGAAAATTATTAATGGAATTATCTGTAGAGACCCAAGCTTGACGTACATGGACATTACATTACTTTTGTGAAATACATAATACATAACAAAAACAGATACCCAAGGACGGTAATAGTTTAGTATCTTTGGAAACTTGGAACACAATCTTCTAATGATGGTGAAAGATATTCAACATCTCCCATAAATATCTTTCCCTTTTCTTTCTTACCTAAAACCATTCTTTATATCTTGGGGAAAATAAAACATAAAAAGGGGGAGCTGAAATGATCAGTAAGGGTAATCATGGAAAAATAAAACAATCCATATACATTTGAACTTAAAAACATGAACATAATATTTAAACATCAAAATCATGTGTTGTGAAACAAATCTTGGCAGTACATAAGGCATAGATCATAAAGGAACATTAATCATGATAAAATAGTATGGGAATAAAACATTTAATTGTGGCATACATTAAGGACAAGTTATGATATCCATAGTAGTCGTGGTATTACTGCCAAGACCATCATAGTGGACAAAGTCCATTACTGAACTGAGTTTACTTGTCGTTCCAGCCCTGTATTACTGAACCAAATTCACTTTCCATTCCAGCCATGTCTATATCATGAGATATAAATCATTACCCAATGAATTTTAGGGAGATATAGGTCCCACCCATCTCATAATGAAATCATTATTTTGTGTGGCAGAAAATAACATAAATCATTCATCATAACCCAAAGAATAATATGGGTTTCATAAACATCATCTCATCATAACATAATCCATATAAAACAAACGGATATCATTTCATCATATGAAAAATCAGGCTATGTAAATAATAGATAAATTATACTTGAAAAAATAACATAATGTCATCTAAGAAGAAAAATAGTTTTGATAAAACACTAGAAATGAATTCTTGAGGAAAATATCCTTTCTTCGTCAAAATAATTTTATTTTCAAATAATACGATGAAAATTTAAAATAAAAGGATTTTTGTTGAAAATAATCCTAAAATATTGTAGAGGAATATTCATGAATACAAGGCTTTATGAAATTGTAAAAATCTGTTCTTACCGTATAAGTTAAAAAACATTATTCTTGTACTTTTTCCAAAAAAGTTTAAAAGTACCTCGTATGGTAAAAAAATGATTTCATCTATACCATGTTGTAAAAGTCAAAAATGGGTAAAAATGAATTTATAAATTCATGTAATAATAGTAAATATTTTATGAAAACCTTTAGATAAAACATGTACTTGGATGATAAACATAACCCTAGTAAATATTTACGAATAAACAGTCTCAGATAAAAACATGATTGAAATAATTATCCCTTACCTTTTATGATCGGTGGAATCATATGTGCCATAAAATAAAGAAAATTACATGCATATTTAAATATCATATCCTCCATAAGAAAAATCATAAAACGTTCATGGGAAGAATAAATACCATACAAAAGAAATAGATGGTGATTAAGGCATATATCTCACAGAAATAAAAGTGAGACAAAATAATCCATTACCTTATGTCCAACTTCGTTCGTATGTGTCTAAGACTCTTGTATAGTGATTTAAAAAATGTCACTAAATTATTCAAGAATCATATCCATTTTTATGACATCATATATGATTCACTTATGACTTTATATTACCCATTCATTTGTCAATTCCATTTTGAAGCAATGTTTTGGGTAATAATTATTACATTTATCATACGTGTTTTGACTCGTAATTATTCATATGATTACTTAAATAATGATTATTTACATAAAGAACGTATAAAATGATTTATATATAATATATTCAGTATAATATATATATATATATATATATAATAGATCGATAAATGGAATGAAATACACTGTTCATGGTAGGTCGTACGTACTCATGAACGTTGTTTTTTTTTCCTTATTAAATTGAATGGAATTTAGTAAATAACATATACATAAATCTAGTATTATTATTATTTCATATATTTCATGATTATTTATTATATATACTTTATAATCATTCTTGAATGGTTAACTCGGAGAATGAATCACATCACATCGTGGAGACGGTAATCCATACGTACGCACAAGCGATGATATCGTTTCCATAATTATTGAATGAAATTGGAGTGGATGATATAATATCTCAGAATCAGTATGATGTTATAATAATAATGAACAGTTATTATTTCCATCATTATACCCATCCAAGTATAGTGGTGGTGGAAAAACATATTACACCACGGTGTGGAGATGGTAAGTTGTACGTACGCACGCACGATGATTTCGTTTTTTGTAAGATGGATAAAATGTGAAATAGGGTTCTATTGTATTTATAATAACATATAAATATATTATTTATACTGATGTTATTACTTAATAGTGAAAAACCTAATGAATAGGAGGTAGAAGAAGAAATAAACTTGAAAGAATCGGTGGATGATATTACCTCTTCCTCGAAGTGCCTCCTTTAAACTTCCTCTTAGGGCACTAGAGTTGGTCTTTTGAGAAGAACATACCCTCTATAACGTAACTAGAGTGGTTTTTCATAGTAATTGGCAGGTTTTGGCCAAGCATGAAGGCTCAATATTGAGTGAAGAGGAGAGGGAAGGGGTCCCCTTTTATAAGATAGGAGAGGGGCACTTTTTTATACCTCCAAAATATTAATTTATAATAAACTCAAACCCCATATTAAAACATCCAATGTGACTCAAATTATTATATGAGGTAATATATGATTGCAATCTCATCAACCAATAAAATTTATACATGTTTTGAATTTAATTTAAACCATATCATTTTGATTTATCCTTATTTAATATATTTAATTTTATTTGAGGTAATAAAATTCTAAATTATAATGGTTATAAATACTTACTTTTGTGTGGTTAATTGTCCATACATACATAAATTATTACATTTTAGACTATATAATTTTAAATTTGTAATTTTTAAATAATTGTTTATTTTTATACAATTTAGTAATATGTTATTTTTATAAAATATCAATTGTGTCAATTTAGACACTATTAATTTATTTAAATTTAAATAAAATCCACAGAGAATATATATTCAAAACAAAATATTTAATAGATTACTATCATGACATATTATTCTAAAAAATTTCGGAGCACATTAATTTGTTAATATAATATTTATTTTAATATTTTTAAAACCTGTAATTTGATCTTTCTCTTAATAAAATAATTACTACAACATTTTTGTATAATTATTTAATATAAATATTTGATGCATAAAAATTAAAAATAAAAAACTATGATATAGATAAATATAATATATTCCATAATATTAACTTTACTTGTATTTTTCATCTTAAAATCACAACATTTAAATTGTTATATTTATTAAAGTATGAAGGTGACAACATTGACATCATTTAAAATAAAATAATATAAGTGTCATAATCAATTATATAAGGCTCCCAATGGTCAAACATTCTACCATTTTATGATTATGCTCTAAATGTTCCCTAAAAAGAAGTTTTGGTCATATTTTTGTGCCTTTTATAAGCATTATAAGTTTAATAAAAATAGTATTACTGATTTTCCACTTAATAAATAATTTCTTCATCATTAATGTATATGTTATTAAGGTAATTATATATTTATTAAAAATTAAAAATAAATTACAACAATCAAGAAAACAATTTTATCTTTCAAATGAGTATTTATAATCATATTTATATTATTTATAACCTTATATTAAAAATACTTTAATTATTAATGTTTGAGTGTGACATATTTCACTTTCCATTAAATAAAATAATGTAAATGTCTTAATCACGTATAACTGGGTTCCAATATATTCTATTTCAACCCAAGTATGTTTTAGAGAGAAATATAATCAACCAATTATATAAATACAAGTGTTAGTGTAATATTATAATATTATTTTTACCCTTGATTACCTGATTTACATTTTACAATGTTAAATAAAATTTACCATAGTTACTATTCATAATTCCCGAAAATAAAAAGTAGCTTATTAACATAATTTGGACCTAATTATTCCAAATATTTAATCCATTTTTCAAAATTCAATACACAGAAGTTTTATTATTTAATTTAATATTTATCCCGCTGTTGAGAAAATAAGTTTTAAAAGATAAAACATTGCAAAAGATTGAAATGTTTTTACCTATCAATTCAATGTAAAATTAATGACAATGACTTATCTTATATTAAATGGTAAAAATATATTATATTTATACTTTAAAACCATTAAATATTATAATTTTACCATGTCAATTATCTCGATGATAAAAAAAATTAGTTAAAGTTTAGCGTATTTTAACTATTCATCAAAATATGATGGTTATCTGAATAATGTCAAACATTTATCCAACATAAATTTTTTTATCCTGATCCAATAAAAGAAGTTTAATTTGTCAAATGTAACTAATTAACATGTCAATACAAGATTTAATGTGGGTGCACCATCAAAAGGGTGAAAACTACATTTTTTGAAACATATTTATTTTACCCAAAAAATTTATTTTGTTCTTATACCATGTTATAGAATATGTGTAAGATGAATGATAATGTTATAAAATTAAAAATGTGGTTAATAATATTCATAACTGCTGGTTCTTAAAAATATTATAACAATATATAATTGTTTAGTAAAACTAGGTATTGTGTACAACACACACTATCAAGAAAGTTCACTCTTGCGTGTAACAGAAGCCAAATATATTGTTTGCGTATAATAAAAGCTAATATGATGTTGTGTATAGTGAAATCTAATCTTGATGTTTCTTACAACACAATACATCTAAAATATTAAAAATATTATTTCTCATAAAATCTCTGGGGGGTTACATTCTAACCCCCTTAAAATGAATTTTTCCCTCGAAATTCATCGGGGTTATAAATCGTTTAATAATTTAAAGTTTATATCATAGAAACCCATGTCGTAAAAAAGAATACAAAAATTTAATTTTAAAAAGGAAATTTAGAAACATAATGGTCACCCAAAGTAAATCAACATTGGGTTTCCACATAAGAGAATATAGGTGAAAATATGGATATGGAAGAGAAATCTAACCATCATGTTCTGATGGAGAGTGGTAGAGAAAATGGATCTGAAAAATCCAACAATCAAAAATCCAAAAAATTGTGATGATCTAAGGTACCATCTGATTCATTGGATATGAGGGTATTAGGACAACTTTTTTGGTTATCAAGATCATTTCCCTAAAGTCAATGAATTTTTTCATAAGTTGGAATACTTACATGATTTCAGTGTAATATCATCGTTGGTCAATCCATGAAAAATTTCAACATCATCTAATATTTAATAAAATAAACTAGAATTTTTCATTTGTGAAGTGTTAGCTGATCATGTGATAGAATTATGGGTTATTCAATTTGTCTCAAACAAAAGGTTAGAAAATGTTATTAAATATACCTAAGTCCATATATGGTGATATTAATCGTATATGGTTACAAAAATGGACTTATACTTAATCTATCATGCCTCTTAATAAAATAAAACTAATTTCTACTAACCAGGGACTTCTTGTAGGCCAGTGGTAGGCAATAATGGCTTGTCTCACTTCGGTTGTGGGTTCAATTCCCACATCCTTGTCTGACGTGATGGGTTGTCACCCATCCTGTAGGTTGTCCTTTTTCTAAAACTATAATATTATA
Organism: Viscum album; assembly: GCA_963277665.1. Taxonomy (NCBI): domain Eukaryota; kingdom Viridiplantae; phylum Streptophyta; class Magnoliopsida; order Santalales; family Viscaceae; genus Viscum; species Viscum album. Next base: position 109,084,901 of record OY728139.1, on the reverse strand, counting down.
ACATTCTGGAAAAAAATTTATCCTTGAACAATACTATATGATGTCCAACATAATCCATTCCAACCTTTAGGATTTTCATAAATACTTTTGTCCAATCTCATATTATAATGAAAACAACTATTAGAAAGGTCATCTACTGAGCATGTGAATACTATCATTTATCCCTCGTATATCATAGGATATATCTAGGTTGATACATTCCAAACATTTTAATTCCTTAATCATGTATTCTCTTGAAACTTGAATTACCATATAATATTTGTGAAAACATGAATGCCATCAAAAGTTAACTATTCCCACATACCAAAATCCCAGAATTTCTATATTCTCAATCCATGATATCACTTTGTCCTTATATCAGTCATGAGCTCATTAATACTATCAAACATTTCATTATCTCCTTATTCCTTAATTATTCAAAAATTGTGTGCTTCACAAAAATATTTCAATCACTTTTCATGGTTACCGGTACCACATAATTATTAAAAACCACAACAAACCAATACATGGATATTCCAATATCACATGATACTATAAATGAGATTCCACAACACTATTTGGGAATCCCATTACATAAACACTTAATCATTCCACCACTTCATTTTCATATTCAACATCACCAATAGTGATCACATGTGACCTCCATTTTTCCTTTTCCTTAAGTGGTTGTTGATGCCGATCATCATTAACCCTTGGATTAGGGCATTGGTTTTCATAATTCCCCATTTCCCTGAACTTGTAGCATTGAAGTGTTGGTGGTTCATTCTCTACAGTCTTTTCTCCATTCAAATCATTAGATACCTTTTTCTCATTACTTTGGCCCTCAGCTACCCGATGACCTTCTTTTATACACATAAAACATTTTCTACATCCTTTAAGAAAATCTCCACCATGCTTCTTTCCAAACATTGAGCATAATGAAACATTTGTATTCTTTTCACCATAGTTTTGAGATTTTTCCTTGAACTCCATCATTAGTTTCTTATCAAAACCATGACATGGATATGTAACCCCAACTTCCTGTTCTATTTTAATATCACAATGCACAACCTCTTCATAGCTACTAAAGTCACTTATATTTAATGCCTTTCTAAGACTTGGTTTTAAGCCACTGAATAATTGATCAACATTACTTTTAGGTTGGAAGATAAATCCAGTTATATACCTTGTAAGACTTGTAAAATTCACTTCGTATATACCAATAGATTAATCATACTATTTCTTAAGCTCAATTAACTCCTTTTCCATCTTCTTTTGAAGAATATGATGAATGTACTTATTGAAAAATAATTTCTTGAACTCATCCCTTTCCATGGATTCAATTTCATCTTGGGGCCTCTTATTCTTAATTAGAGTCCATCATTGGTCTGCTTCACCTTCTAAATAGTAAAAACCCAAAATGGCTTTTTCATGTTTCGAGTAGCGAAGTATGGAAAATATCTTTTCAATGGTACTGATCCATTGTTCAGCAACAAGTGGATCAGAAGACCCACTGAAAGAAGGTGGATGTTTCCTTATGAAGGACTCAATAGAATATTGTTCCCTTATCTGCTCATTTGGAAGTCCAGAATGATTCATATCTTGTGTAAGTATAGTAATATGATTTTTCACTCCATATCCCATAACATTTGTTTGTTCAAGAGTAAAATCATTGCATTACGTACATAGACATTACATTACTTTTGTGAAATACTTAATACATAACAAAAATAGGCACCCATGGACCGTAATAGTTTAGTGTCTTTGGAAACATGGAACTCAATCTTCTAATCATGGTGAATGATCTTCAACATATCCTATAAAGATATTTCCCTTTTTTTCTTACCTAAAACCTTTATTTATATCATGGGAAAAAGAAAACATAAAAAGGGTGATCTCAAATGATCAGTATGTGTACACATGGAGAAAATAAAACAAACCATATACAATTTAACTTAAAAACAAGAACATAATGTTTAAACATCAAAACCTTGAGTTGTGAAAAAAATCTGGGTAGTACGTAAGGAATAGATCATAAAGAAACATTAATCATGATAAAATATAATGGGAATAAAACATGTAATTTTTTTATCCATTAATCACATGTTATGATTTCCATATTATTCATGGTATTACTGCAAATACCATCATAGTGGACACATTCCATTACTGAACAAGGTTTAATTGTTGTACAGCACTGTATTACTGAACTGGATTCACTTTTCATTCCATCCATTTTATCTCATGAGATATACATCTTTATCCAATGAATTGGAGGGAGATATAGGTCCCACCCATCTCATAATGAAATCATTCTTTCATGGGCCACAAAATAAACATGAATCATTCATCATAACCAAACGAATAATTTGTGTTTCATAAACATCATCCCATCATAACATAATCCATATAAAACAAATGGACATCATTTTATCATAATAAAAATCAGACCATGTAAATAATAGATACCTTATACTTGAAACATGACCATAATGTCATCTTAGATGAAAAATAGTTTTGATAAAACACTAGAAATGAATTGAGGAAGAAAATATCCTTTCTTCTTCAAAATCATTTTCTTTTCAAAAAAATTCATGAAATTTTAAAAGAAATGGATTTTTTGTGAAAATAATCATGAAATATTGTATAGGAATCTTCATGAAAATAAGGCTTTATGAAACTATAAAAATATGTTCTCTCTTCATAAGTTAAATAAACATTATTCTTGTACTTTTCCTAGAAAAGTAAAAAAGTACCTCATATTGTAAACAAAAGAAAGAATCTATCCATACATGTGGTAATAGTCAAAAAAGAGTAGAAATTACTTTAAACATACATAGAAGAATAGTAAATATTTTATGAAAACATTTTGAGAAAGCATTGACATGGATGATAAACATAACCCCAGTAAATACTTATGAATATACAATCTCGGATAAGAACGAGATTGTAAAAATTATCCCTTACCTTTTATGATCGGTGGAATCATATGTGTCATAAAATAAAATAAAATTACATGCATATGTAAATATAATATCCTTCATAATAAAAATCATAAAACATTACTAGGAATCATATACATAATACAATAGAAATAGATGGTGATTAAGGCATACATATCACATAAATAAAAGTGAGAAAAAATAATCCCTTACCTTATGTCCAAATTCTTCCATATGTGTCCAAGAATCCTGCATAGTGATTTAAATAATGTCATTGACTTATTCAAGAATCATATTCATTTTTATGACATCATATATGATTAACTTATGTCTTTTTATTACTCATTCATTTATCAATTCCATATTGAAGCAACATTTTGAGTAATAATCATTTCATTTATCATACGTGTTTCGACTTGTAAATATTCATATGATTACTTAGATCATGATTACTTACTTCGAGAATGTAAATCAGGATTTATATATAATACATTAAGAATATAATATATTTATATATATTATATTGATAAATGGAATGAAATACACCATTCATGGTAGGCCCTACGTATGCATGACCGTTGTTTTAGTTTCCTTAATAAATTGAATAGAAGCAAGTAAATAACATATACATAAATCCAGTATCATTATTATGTCATGTATTTAATTATTATTTATTATATATACTTTATAATCATTATTGAATGGTTAACTTGGAGAATGAATCTCATCGCGTCGTGGAGACGGTAATCCGTACGTACACATGAGCAATGATATCATTCCCATAGTTATTGAATGGAATTGGAGTAGATGATATAATATCTACAAATCAGTATTATGTTATAATAATCATATATAGTTATTATTTCCACCCTTATACCCATCCAAGTATGGTGGTGGTGGAAGAACAGATTACACCACGGCGTGGAGACAGTAAGTCGTACGTACGCACGCACGATGATTTTGTTTTTTGTAAGATGGATATAATGTGAAATAGGGTTGTTTAATATTTATAATAACATATCAGTATATTATTGATACTTATGTTATAAATTTATAATGAAACAACTAAATAATAGGTGGTATAAGAAGAAAGAAACTTGAAGTAATCGATAGAAGATATTACCTCTTCCTCGAAGTGCCTCCTTTAAACATACTATTATGGCATTAGAGTTGGTCTTATGAGAAGAAAAAAACCTATATAATGTAACTAGAGAGGTTTAGAAGTGGAATTTTAATGTTTTGGCTGAGCTTGAAGGCTCAAGATTGAGTTAAGAGGAGAGGGGAGGGGTGCCCTTTTATAAGAGAGGAGAGGGGCACTTTTCGAAACCTCCAAATTTTTAATTTATAATAAACTCAATCCCCACATAAAAACATAAAAAGTGAATAAAATTAGTATATAAGGTAATATAGGTTTGTAATATCATCAAACAATCAAATTTTTACATGTTTTGAATATATTTTAAACCATATCATTTTGATTTATCCTTATTTAATCTATTTAATTTTATTTGTGGTAATAATATTCTAAATTTTAAATGGTTATATATACTTACTTATCTGTTTTGAATTGATGATAATTAGATAAATTATTAAATTTTATACCATATAATTTCAAATTTTTAATTTTTAAATAATATTTGATTTATAAACAATTTAATAATAAGTTATTTTTATAAAATATCAATTGAGTCAATTTTGACACTATTCATTTATTTGAATTTAAATAAAATCAACACAAAAGATATATTCGAACCAAAATATTTAATAGATTCCTAACATGTCATATTCCTCTAAAAAAATCATCTATCACATTAATTTGTTCATATAATATTTATTTTAATATTTTTAAAACCATTAATTTTATATTTCTCTTAATAAAATAATTACTACAACATCTTTGTATAGTTATATAATATACTTATTTGTTTTATTAAGATTAAAACTAAAATACTATGATACAGATAAATACAATATCTTCCATAGTAATATTTTTAATAGAATTTATCATCTTAAAATAACAACAATTAAATTGTTATATTTATTAAAGTATGAAGGTGACAACTTTGACATCATTTAATATAAAATAATATAAGTGTCATAATCACTTTTAAAAGGCTCCAAATGGTCAAAAATTATGCCATTGGATGCTTATTGTTTAAATGTACACGAAAAATAGGTTTTGGTCAGATTTTCGTGCCTTTTAGGAGCATTATTAGTTTAATAAAAACTGTATTATTGATTTTTCACATAATAAATAATTTCTACATCATTAATGTATATGTTATTAAGGTAATTATATATTTATTAAAAATTAAAAATAAATTACCATAATAAAGAAAAACATTTTATATTTAAAATGATTATTTGTAATAGAATTTATATTTAGTATAACCTTATATTAAAAATACTTTAATTTTTAAAGTTTTAGTGAGACATATTTCACTTTCCTTTAAATAAAATAAATTAAAGGTCTTAATCACATCCAAGTGGGTTCTAATAGATTCTATTTAGACCCAAGTATGTTTTAGAGAGAAATATAATAAACTAATTATATAATTCCAAGTTTTAGTGTAATTTTATGATATTATTTTTACCATTAATTTCATGATTTACCTTTTACTATGGTAAATTAAATTTATCGTAGTTACTATTCATAATGTGAAAAAAATAAAAAGAATCCTATTAACATAATTTAGACCCACTTATTCTAAATATGAAATCAATTTTTCCAAATTCAATACACATATGTTTCAGTATTTAATTTAAAATTTATCTCACTGTTGAGAAAACTGGTTTTAAAATATAAAACATTGCAAAAGATTGATATGTTTTTACCAATGAATTCAATGTAAAATTAATGATAATGACTTATATTATATTAAATGGTAAAAAATATATTATATATATACTTTAAAACAATTAAATATTAAAATTTTACCATATAAAGTATCTCAATGAAAAAAGTGTATTTTAATTAAAATTTAACGTATTATTACTATTCATCAAAATATGATGGTTATCATAATAATTTCTAAAATTTATTTAACATAAATTTTTATATATTGATTCAATATCAGAAGTTAAATCTATGAAATTGAACTTATAAATGTTTCAAAAACTAGATTTAAAGTGGGTGCACCATCAAAAGGCAGCAAAACAACATTTTTTGAAAAATATTTATTTTACCTGAAAAATTTATTTTATTCTCATACCATGTTCTAGAATATGTGTATGATGAATTATAATGTTATAAAATTAAAAATGTGGTTAATAATATTCATAATGGTTAGTTCATATTAATATTATAACAATATATCATTGTTTAGTAAAATTCGGTATTGCGTACAACACATGCTATCGAGGAAGGTCGCTCTTGTGTGTAACACAAACCAAGTATTTTTTTGCGTATACTACAAGCTAATATGGGGTTGCATATAGTGCAAGATAATCCTGGTGTAGCGTACAACACAAGACATCAAAGAAATTAAAAATATTATTTCTTATAATATTTTTGGGGGTTACATTATCATTTTAAAACATTCATGTCCATATAAATAAATCTATTAAATCATCCTAAAAAATATAAAATAATTATAAATAATTTGAATAATGAATATTTAAAACCTTTTAAATAATGTTTTAGTTAAAGAGTCTCTCACAAAGATCGTTTTTTAATAGAATAGACTGATAATGTGAATTCACTATAAATCCATATATATAAAGTATAAATAAATGATAATATATATAACATTAATTTCACATATAAGAGTTTAATGACACACTCAAGAAGTAGAAATTTAACCCATGTAAGGAAAATTTGGATAAGACAAATCCATTACAATGTTTGTAGAAATGAAGTAAGAATTTATAAATGGGTTAATTATGTGTAGAAATATTATATTCACACAAATATTATTGTATATACAACATAAAACAATAAAAACAAATTCCACATATAAGCTTGGAATAATAAAATCATCAAAGTATGCGTAAAACCCAATAAGTGAAAATTGAGTTCAGAAATTCCCTCACCCCGAGTCTCACTCATCTCTTATGTTTATTTTTCTTTTTGAATAATAAAAATAATTTAATTAATAATTTCATGTGATTTTTTTTAATTTTATTATTAATTTTATATTAGTTCTTACCATGATATAACAATTATATAATTATTTAAGTTTATGTCAGACGTTTTGTTGATATTTGGTACTTGAGTCGAAAATGAACTTCATATGATGTCAATAGTCTATGTGGTCATAATTAAATCATCTATAGAATATAAAAAATGGTATAAATATATATTATATTCGTTATATAAGTATTTTTAATAATATTTCGAAGAAAAACTAAAAACACTGTTCAAGGAGATGGTGGTTCGTACATATGAATGAACATTATTTTCGTTTTTCCGGTCATATTGGAGGAACAAAATTAAATGAAAAGTTTTTAAATATGTATAGATAAAAAATATCATTATAGTATAATTAATATTTTATTTATATCATATATTTTTTGTGAAAATTTCTTAATACATTCCATGTTATGCGTGAATGAATCACATTATTTTGAGGAGGTGGTAGTCCACATGTCCACAAATGAAGTTATCTTATAACAACAATATGTAAACAATGAAGGTATATTTAATATAACATTTAAGGAATATGAAATAGATCATAATATAAATATTTAAATATTATTTAACCTTAAAAATAATTTAAATACCATCCATGAAGGCGGTAATGGAAAAAATATGTATATATTCACGGAGGCAAAAAACCGACATAAATTGGAGAATAATTTTGTTTCTTTGAATAAGAGGATGTGATAAATGAAATGCGTATTATATATTTAATTATAAACATAAAACTCTTGTATATACATTATTTTGGATTTATAATTAATTTATTAATGAAGTAGGTGAGAATAAAGTATAAGAATAAAATAAATTAAGAGAGGTGATTTTAGAAAATTAACTCTTGAATATTCCCTCTCTGAAAGACCCTCAAGGATCTTTGATTTGGCATATTGGTGAGACCAGAAGCACTTAGATGTGGGGAGATTCAGGAGCAGAAATGTTTTCAGATAATTTGGGAGCTAAAAGGGTTTTTTCTAAATTGGGAGGTGTATATGTGTTATTTAAACTTGAAGAGAGGTGGGTCCAAGTGATTAGATTATTGATTGTCTTATATTAAAAGCCAACCATAAAGAGGCGGCATTAAATTACATGGCTTCGGATTGTAACTAGTTTTTTATAAGATGGTTAGGGTTGATCCAAACATCAACCACTCTTAAAATTTTGTTGTTTTTAGGTAATTTATGCTTTTAACTTTTAATTTTATCATTTGTCAAAATTTTACTTTTATTATGGTAATATTTTTTTTACCAAGGTAACTTTTTAATAGATAAAAATGAAATTGAACAAACAAATTGATTTTAACATTATTAATCCAAATATATAATAAATTTTACCTAATTAAATTCATAGAATTGCGAAAATTAGATTTAAAACTAATTTTATAGAAAAGACTAAAAAACTGGTTTGTAAAGTGAAATGTTAGGAATTTTGAAATGATTTTATATCTATTTTCAACTTGAGATTGATTACAAGGACAAAAATTAGATTAAATTGTAAAAAATAATCTAATTATACTTTAAAAGAAATTAAATATTTTAATATAACTATATAAATAAATTATATGAAACATAATTTTTTATTTAAATGGATTATTTTTGAGTTAAAATGTAGTATTTTTCAATATTCATTAAAAACCAAATATTATTAGAAAAATACCAAAAAAAATATCCAACGTAAAATTTTATTGAATAATACCAAAAAATAATTTTATTTTTTCAAATATAACTTATAAAAGTGTCAATATGTAATTTAAAAAATGTCCTCCAGGAAAAGGTGGAAAAACTTCATTTTTTCATGAAATACTTGTTTTATCCGAAAAATTGAATTTATTCTTATGTAATGTCATGAAAAAAAAATAATTTGGATCTTAAAAATTACATTGAATATTTCACATATATATTTAATTAATAAAACAAAACCAGAGTGGTTTTATTACATTATAAACTCACTTATTTTCATTTAAATAGTTCTTTTAGAAAAACATTTCCTTTTAGTTAAAAATGGTTTTACATTCATTTATAATTAATTTTTCACCAAATAATTAATTATAAAAATGTGTAAATAATTTTTTTATAATTAAATTAATGATATTTGTTCCTTCCAGTCCAACAGCTAGGTTAAAATGGCAACATTTAAATAATAAAACTACCACTCTAAATTATGACTTTCAATATACCTTTATTTCAATCCCAAAAATTAAAAAGGATTAATAAAACTACCACTTTAAAAGAAAAAAAGATAAGAAATAATATCACATGAGATAACAAATACAAGGGTTCTATATAGAATATCATGGATATAGAAGATAAAATTACCATCGTGTTCAGAGGGATAGTTTTATAAAATATTTTTAGGATAAATTTAACAATCATAAAACTATAAATTTGTGATTGGTTAAAATGGTTGTTAACTTACCTTTTTGTAATCAAATCAGATAACATTTTTTGTTCTAGGATCCTTTTCATAGAATTGAATAATTCTATTACAATATGGACTATGTTCATAAGGAAATATACTTGATAATTCTAGTTTAATCCTTTAATCACTTTCACAAAAACACTTGTCCTTTTTTCTAGATGATTATTATTCATGATGAATCAACCTCTATAGAATCACATAACTCACTAAATATTGACTATATTTATCATGTCTTGAAACATTAACCAAAACCTATATGGTTAGGTTAAGATAAAAAAATCACAAAAAATAATTAACCATTCCATGATGAAAATCTATTTTTAATCTCCAAAAATTCAAAAGTAAAACCCAATCATCAATATAAACCATCTTATAAATAATTTGCCTTAAAATTCCTCAAAATAATCCAAACTATGATTGAAACCCAAAAATTTATTGGATTTATAAGATAGTCTTCCATGAAAAGTTTTAACATTTATCCCCAAATACCATCTATCACTTTTAATGTCTCATACAAAAAATATAATTTCCAAAATCAGATATTCTCCAAGATAGGTTAATCATTTCCATAAATAACCTGAATCACCATAAGTCCATAATAAAAACATATATTTGTTAAAAGTAAAATTCAACCATTTCTTCTCAAATAAAATCCCATAGTATTCTATTTACCTTAGTCATATATGGTTCCCAAAATATTGAACATCTTCCAAAATTACATTTATCACTTAATCCCAAAATCATTTTCCAATACCAACGGTATCCATTTGAAAAAACATAAGATCCCAAAATAAACATATTCATATTATATTGACTTGTTTAATTAAAAAGAAAAAGTCATACTATACAAGGACTTCACATAGGCTACTGGTAGGTGATCAATCCTTGTCTCACATCAGTTGTGGGTTCGATTCCCATAGCCTTATCTTGCGTGACAGGTTGTCACATGGTTTGCATGTTTTCATTTTTCAAAAAATATATATTTCATATAACATTCCCAAATGATATAAAATCCTAAAAAATAACCATAACATGTTTTATCCTCAAAGGTTATTTCATACCTTTTATTTGAATACCAACTTATAATTACCTCAATATCTTAATCCATAAAGTCTTTTATATAGTTAAATTTTTCATTTCATCTCCAAATTATTTAATAAAACTATTCCAATAATGATATAATGTCATACCTAGATCATGGTGTCCACATGGCTTCATCATCTTTTTGTTCATGTAGATAGATGGTTCATGCTTTGAAATAACTATTTAGAGATTCTTCGAAACCACTTGCTTCCTTTATCCAAATACACATTGTATAACTTAGGTCATATGGGTGTTCACAGATAAATTGTTTTGGAAAATAATATTTTATTACATTTAATTTCAAAACCTTATATGAGAATTTATTTTTATAAAACATTCAGACCGAGTTTGACTTGAAACATTCAATCAATGGTCCATTTCCAAAACCATAAGTCTATGCTGAAATTATATATTTTAAAAGTAAGAATAAATAGGTTGTTAAATTCCCTCCATAATCAGTAGATTTTTCAAAATAAAATTATTCTTCAAAATCATGTGATAAGATAAAATATAAAAATGTCATAATAATATTTTTATTTTTTCAAAATATGAGAATATTGTGAAAATAATATTTGATTAAAAACCACCCATGATATATGATGGTATCGTGTATATAGGAGGTGTTTGATATCTCATAAAACTGTTTTCAATAGATTTGTATGCTAGAATAAGTATCAGAATCATCTAAACATGACATTGTAATAATTATTGAAAGCATGAAATCAGGAAGAGATAATAATATTGTTTGAGATATTACTCTATCCATTTGCAACCAACATTCCTCGATCTAAAAAATTTATAGAAAAAGTATTTGACTAAAATAATATATAAATAGACTTACAAAATGTTTTACCAAAACTCATAAACCGTGATGTTTTCTAAAAATTTCTTCTGATACTAACTATAAGGCACCAACCTTAAATATTACTTTATCATGATTTATTTCAAGAATTTACATTGAGGATATTTTCAGGTTTATATTTTTGTTGAATTCATCCATAACTATTACATACCACCTCAAATATTACAATTTGACACTTCTACATTCTATTTTTTCAAAATATATAACATTTTAAAATAAAACATGATTTCATTTCTTGAAAAAATATATTCATGACTTATTATTTTCTCTTTCCCATTCTTATACCCTATAGAAAATATTTTCATATTTTGGTATGATAAGAAAAAGATCCACAAGTTATATAAAATAAGTAATGAAACTGTTGGTCCATGAATATTTTAAACTCAAGAAATGTTTTTCACAAAATCATACTTTTCTCCCATAAAAAATACCTCATGAAAACATATGATTCATGAAAATAATTAATAGAAATCATAAATAATAAAGGTAACTTGGGGAATACATATCATAATAACATTGTATATTTTAGATCTATATATAGAGTAACCTTTATGGTTATGTATGGAATACCCATCAAAGTATATTCCCAAAATATTTTTGGATAAACCTTATCATTTAACTCATTTTCATTACTCAATGCATTGGAGAGCTATCACGAGCTCACCCACAATAAGTTTTTTAGGGAACTTCCTGAATACATAATCAATTCCCAAGAAACATAACATATTAATAACACATAAAACAATCATAAAGGAAAAAATAACATTTCCAAAAGATATCATTAATGATATTGATATAATCACTCCATTATCAAAACAAAATTAAAACATTAAAAAAGAATATTTTTCAGTCAAAGTGTATCATACCACATTGAAAATTCATAAAGTAATTATCATTTTAAAAAATTCATGTCACAATAAATAAATCCTTAGAACTATTTTATAAACATTTACATTAATTATAGATCTTTTGAAGAATAAATATTTGAAATATTTAAAATAATGTTTTAGTTAATATTTCTTTTACAAAGATCATTTTTCTAATAAAATAGATAAATTATATGAATTCACTAAACATCTACATAATTCATGATTAAATACAAGATAATATATAAAATTTCATTTCACACAAAAGATTTTATTGTCATAATAAAGTTGTAGAAATTTAACCAAAATAAGGGAAATTGGGTTAACAAAATCCCTTACAATGTTTATATAAATGATGTAAGAATTTATCAATGGGGTGATTATGTTAAACAACAGTATATCCACAAAAATAGATGTTTAAATACCATATTAAGAAACAAAAGGAGATTCCACATATAATCTTGTCAGAATAAAATCAGAGAAGTATGCATAACATGCAATGAGTGAAAATTTTGTTCATAAATTCACATACCTCTTGTCCCACTCAGAATGTATGTTCCTTCTTTTCTTGAATAATAAAAATAGATTAATTTATAATTTATTTAAAAAAAATTATGTTTATTATTCATTTTATATCACTTCTTACCATGTTATAACTGTTTTATTTATTGGCCACGAACCAAATACATTGTACTTTATTCATTAATAAATACCTTATCACATCTTGATCATTCTTCTGCATGAAAATGCATGTGATAATATTAAAGATAGTTTTTGCATTAAAGGGTCATAGTGGATACTTGTTATGATGAGAATCTGGATGTTCCATAACACTGTTATTGAATATATGTTCTATGGCCGGATGATGTTATTTGAGGGACACAAATAATATAGGCCATTAGGTGTAAGGACTCATAAATCTTTGAGTCACCTTCCCATGATGTGAACCCTTGGTAATATATAGGAGTATATTATGAGAACGAGACCCGCCACTAGGAAATCCACATTTCCTAGTGTCATTGGATATTTCTATCTGTGGGTGTGTGTATTGGACCTTATACTTTAATAATATTATTAAAGAGTATTAAAACTCACACACTTAGATGTATTGACGAAAACTATGATATCACACTATTCACAGTGAGGTAGGATATTTTGGGTGCGTCAGGAGTAATACTGCATTAATAGATAATACGAGAAAGGATTTGTCACTTCTGTTCCATAATAGAAGTAGATATCTGAGGCCCTTTTATGGAATTGATATAGCCTAAATAAAACCATGGCCATGGTAAGGAATTGGATAGTTCAATTCTGGAAAGTCAAAGAAAGAATAATTGAGCACACATGTTAATGGAACTAACATGCAACCCGCTTGATTCGAGATATCGAGACAAAGGGATTACATTACACGGTAAGAGTTCATAGGAGGTGACATGACATTATGGCATTATCTTCTTCCTCTATGGGTTCCTTGTCTTGTTTCTACATACTAACCTTGGACATTATGTAAGATTCACTTAATTCCACTGAGAAAGATTTCAAGAGGGTCACACACTAATTGTTTCCAAGTATCTCAGTTAAATATTAATTTTACAATTCTAATAAAAATTATTCCCAATTGTGGTTTAATAATTATTCAAGGATTCCTGATTGCATTAATTTAGACACTAATTATTCGAGAGAATATATTGTGTGTGAAATAATATATTTATTAGCGATTAAAGTAGTGATATTTATTTTATAAATAAATATCCATTGTTCAAGGTCTAATAAATGAGGTGGAGGAAATAAAAAAAAATCAAAAAAAAAGTACAAGCCGTATAGTTTTTCTAGGGATTTATGGGAAATAATAATATTTATTTATTTAAATAATATTAGGTGTAATTCTATGGGTGCAAGTCAAGTAATAATAATAGTCATCTATTATTTTTAGACATGGGGTCTTACAAAAATTAAATGAAATGAATAAATGATTTTTGGTAATTAATTTATTTTATTAATCTAATTAATTAAAATCCTAATTATATAAATATCATTTCCATATCTATTTTTGGGGGTTGTTCACAATGGATCTAGAGAATGATCTCCAGCCAAGAGAGAATTTCCTTTCTTCCAAGAATGTTATCAAGCTACGAAAGAGAGATCCTCCTCCACTGGATCAAGGCGATCGAAGGCGGACATCGCAAGTGAAGGATCTTTCACACTAGTAGCTGGAGATCCCTTCAGCGAGGTCCAAAGATACATGGAGCACATGTGGATCACTGCTAACTAAATCCTACACTTGGATTCTATGGCTCAACAACAGATCACATCGAATCGTGACTGGAAACATCCATGAAGAGAGAATTCCATCAAGGTAATTCGTGCATTTTAATCAAATTAATTATAACCAACATATGATGATACTCTCTATGGTTCTGGGACTCCCTTATTTTTCTTTCATTCTTCTTTCTATTACGAAGATCCAGCATTTTTTTATCGTGACGAATCTCGGATTGACCATTGTCAACGGAAAAATTAACGTCGGGTACTCCAACCAACGCACTTCCATTATTCCTATAACCTATAAATGTTATCAAAGGGAGGTTATATCATTGATTATAATTATTTAGTATTTCATTGATGATTTATGAACTTAATAATTTAGATGTTTCAATTCATGTTAATAGTTATGAATATCTGAATCCCGAGATCTCTTCCTCCTCTCTCATATCTCGTTCACCTTAAAAAAAGTTTTTTCTTTTAATTTTTTATTAAAATAAAACATAGGTTCTCATATGGAGGTTCCAAATGTTCTTGGTCGTACAAAACCCGAACACACAATGTCTATTTGGCAGTACACATTGTGTAGTCTATGTTCAATGCATCTGACTAGTCTACCAAACCAGGTTGTCCTAATAGATCCAATCTAAGTCTTCAAGACTCCATATGTTGACTAGGAACATGTGGACATAGTTTATAGATTACACATCGTGTGGCCCATTGAACATGGCGTGTAGTTCCTTCGGGTTTGGGTTAGACTGTGTACCCCATACACGGCTTTCCCAACTAGAAACCATGTAATGTGAATACAAAACAGCGTGTGTCCCACTGAACACGCCGTGTACTCTGAAGATTTCTGAAATACATCTGCAAGCCATATCCCCATGTGTGTACTTTTAATGGACTCTAAACAAATGTGCACTCCATGTAGTCGTAACTACAAACCGTGTACTCATAAAAATTATGTAGATTTATTAAAATATTTATTATATTATAAAAAACATTAAGATTTATACCATAGTAAAGGTGTAAAGGTGAGGCACAACACATGATATGTGTTTTATATATGTGTGTTTAATTTCACATCTGCGTAATGTTCATTTATACTCATTGAGAAGTTATGAATGGTAATTTTCTAGTTTTCTTCCAAGGTACAAGTTACGTACAAAGATAATTTTAAATGAATTTATTTGTTTAAAATTATGATGGATGAGAATATCAATCCTAGATCTATCACAGATGTCCAATGTTTCATCTTATTGGCCATGTCTAATGATCTCTTGAAGCAACATGAAAATGTGGATGCATATACCATGATGTCTCGCCTTAAGGATCTCTTTAAATAGAAACTGGGGCAATAGAGATATGTGATCTCCAATGATTTGTATACAACTATGTTTAGAGATTATGTGCCAGTTGGGCCTCATGTAGTCAAGCTTATTGGCTAAATTGAATGCCTAAAAATATTAGGGATTAAATTCCTAGATGAGTTGTTTATAGATCCCATCCTATCATCACTGCTGAAGACCTCCTCTATCTTTATTTTCAACTACAACATGATCGACAATGAGAAGAGTCTATCAGAACTTTTGACCTCACTTTTCTAGGTAGATAAGGACATGTGGTGTGACAAACCCACATTCCTTATGGTGAATAAGAAATGGAAGGACAAGGAAAAGTTGTCAAGGATTCATAAATGGTCTGAAGCCCCCGAGCACCATCCCTCCATCAAGGAGAAGATCTAGAGGCAGGGTATGGAATGAGAGGTAGTATGGTTTGCATGTGGTGAGCTAGTCCACTGGAAGAGGATCTTCACCTAGAAGCATGTGGGTGTTAAAGGTGTGTTCGTTATTGAGTGTAATATTTCTATTTCTACACATTGGTTATTAGATAAATCTTTTGGGGCTCACATCTATATTCAAATGTAGGAACCAAGTAAATTTAAAAATATTGATAGAGGAGAGGTGGATCTTTGAGGTGACAATGGTGCAAGGATGGATGTGTTTCCCATTGAAGATTACCATCTCTCATTGCCAACTAGATTGCTTAGGGTTTTATGTAACTATTATTATGTGCCTAGTGTGACCAAGAACATAATTTTTGTATCCTGTTAGGATATGGATAGATTTATTTTCATGATTGGAAATAAGGGTTTTTTATTTTATAAGAACAATGTATGTTATGGTATGGACCATTTAAATAACGGTTTTTATGTATTAAATTACAAAAACCAAGTTTGGAAATCGATAATGAATCGAACTCACATGACTAATTCATCACCCAGTTGTGGCATCACCATCTCAGTCATGTAAACAAGAAGTGCTTGACAAAGTTTGTCAAAGATGTTTATTTGGTCTCTACTAAGCTAAAACCACTTTATTGGTGTCACACTTGTTTACATCGTAAAATGGCTAAGCCGCCTTTTAGAGGACAAGGTGAAAGGGGCACAGAGCTTCTAGGATTGGTGCACACAAATGTGTGTGGACCATTTCCAGTAGAACCTAGGGGTGGATATTCTTACTTCATTACTTTTATTGATGATTTGAGTAAATATGGCTATGTCTACTTAATGAGGTATAATTCAGAGTCCTTAGTGAAAATTAAGGAATTCAAAAAATAAGTAGAGAATCAGCTTGGTAAGAAGATAAATAAACTTCAATCAATTCAAGGTGGAGAATATATGAACCAGGATTTCCTTGATATTATACGAGAGTATGGGATTCTGTCTCAGCTCAGTCCTCCTTATACACTATAGTATAATGGTGTTTGTGAAAGGAGTAACTACACCTTGTTGGACATGGTGAGGTCGATGATGAGTCATGCAGATATTACATTATCCTCTTGGGGATATGCATTTCAAGCTTTAGAATACTCATTAAACTGAGTACCAACTAAGGAGGCAAATTGAATTCCCTCTGATAAATGGAATGAAAAGAAACCCATTTGGTCACACACACATATATGGGGTTGCGAGAAATTTTTTAAAGATTTCTTTGGAATCAAAATATCACATTAGGTCACGAAGTGTATCTTTGTAGGACATCTCGAAAAAATGAAAGGATATTACATATATAAACCTCCATACAAGAAATTAACTCTCGCTTGACAAGTTGTCTTTCTTAAGAGGGAGAACATCCTCAAAAAGAATAGTATGAGAAATATTGATCTTGATGAAGTTCATGCTCAAGATACACATTATTTCGTACAAGAAGAAGTTCCATAGGTCCCCATGGAAGAGGATTCAGAAACACAAGTACTACATAGGATCTCAAGGGAGGTAAGGGAACTAGAGGGATTTGGCTTCCTAGTCATTGAGGATGGTGAATAATTATTGTTGGACAATGATGAACCTATCTCCTACAAGAAAGAAGTAGAAATCTCAGAAGTAGAAACATGGCTAGAAGATATAATTTCTAAGATGGATTCCATGTATCAGACCCATGTCTGGGTTCTAGTCGATGAGCCAGTTGATGTAAATAATGTTGGATTCAAATGGGTATTCAAGAGAAAACTGGACATGGATGATCATGTTAACACTTATAAAGCTAGTCTAGTGGCCAAAAGATTCAGACAACATCAAGGAATTGAGTATGATGAAACCTTCTCTCTCGTTGCCATGTTTAAATCCATGAGAATAATACTTTCCATACCATCTTAAAATAACTACGGGATTTGGAAAATGGATTTTAAAACATCATTACTTAATGGGAACCATTAGGAAGATAACTATATGTCACAACCATAAGGGGTTTTGAAACCAGGTGAAGCCAAATGGGTTTTCAAGTTGCAGAAATCCATTTATGGATTAAAGAAAGAATCCAAGTCATGGAACATTCGATTTGATGAAGCCATAAAATAATTTGGTTTCATAAATAATGAATGTGAGCCATGTGTTTATAATCAGTTTAATGGGAATATGGTCGTTATCCAGGTAGTATATGTTGATGACATATTGCTTATTGGAAATGATGTACCTGTCTTACAGTTAGTTAAGGATTGGCTGAACAAGTGTTTCTCCATGAAGTACATGGGGGAAGCAACATACATTCTAGGTATCATCATTCGTAATAGATCCAAGAGGCTGCTTAGACTATGTCCGGGTACATACATTGACCAGATAATGAAGAGATTTAGAATAGAACAATCCAATAGGGGATTGGTTCCAATATCACGTGGCCTACATCTTTGTTATAAAATGTGTCATCAGACACAATTAGAGAAAGATAGATTGAGTAAGATTACATATGCTTAGGATAGAGGATCATTCATGTACGCCATGTTATGTACCAGGCATGATGTTTCCTATGCACTAGGAATGGTAAGAAAATATCAATTACATCTAGGAGAATATTATTGTACTGGTGTTAAGACTATCCTTAATTATCTGAGAAGAACTAAGAATATGTTTTGGGTTTATGAAGGAGACGAGGAGCATGTCATCAAAGGGTATATTGATGCTTGTTTCCAGACAAATTAGAATGATCTGAAGTCGAAATCTGGATATGTTTACTGTCTCAATGGAGGAGCTATGATCTTGAAGAGATAAAAGCAACCAATTGACTTCGATTCTACAACAGAGTCCGATTATATAGCATCTTCTGATGCAACCAAGGAAGACATATAGATTCTTAACAATTTCTTGGAGCTAGATGTGTTTCCCAGAAGTAAAGATCATATCACATTGTATTGTGATAATATTGCAATGGTCGATTTTGCAAAAGAACCAAGGTCACATCAACGGAAAAAGCACATTCTCTAAAACTATCACATCATGAGGTATTTCTATCAAAAGGGAGAAGTAGTAGTGAGCAGAGTGTCCATATAATCGAACGTGTTGGTACCCATTACTAAAGCCCTATCTCGGTAGAAGCGTGAATATCATGTGAGATCTACAGGGTTAGAGGTTGTTAGCTATAAGATCTAGTCTAATTTGGAATCATTTGGAGTTGGTGGCCTAGAACCTAATAAATTTTACTTTATTCATTAATAAATACATTATCACATCTGGTTTGTTCTGTTGAGTGACAATGCATGTGATAATTTCCGATGGATAGTCGTTGCATTAAAGGGTCATAATGGATCCCTGATATGATGAGAACCTAGAAGTTCCATAACATTGTTCTTGAATATATGTTCTATGGCCAGATGATGTTATTTGAGGGACAAAAATAATAGATTCCATTAGGGGTGAGGACTCGTAAAACATCGATGCACCTTCTCATGGTGTGCGCCCTTGGTAATATCCAGGAGCATATTATGAGAACGAGACCTGCCAGTAGGAAATCCATAGTTCATAGTGTCATTGGATGTTCCTATCTACGGATGTGTGTGTTGGTTCGTAAACTGTAAGAATATTATTAATGGGTATTACAACTCGTGCTCTTAGATGTATTGAAGAAAACTATGATGACACATTGTTCGCTGTGAGGTAGGATATGTTGGGTGTGCCACGAGTAATACTGCATTAGTAGATAATGCGAGAAAAGATTTGTCCCTTCTGTTCAATAACAGAAGTAGATATCTCAGGCCCTTTGATGGAATTTATATATCCTAAATAAATCCATGGACATGGTAAGGAACGGGGAAGTTCAATTCGAGAAATTTAATGAAAGAATAATCGAGCACATTGTTTGATAGCACTAACATGAAACCTGTTTAATTTGAGATTTCAAGACAAAGAGATTGCATTACATGATAAGCATTCGTAGGAGGTGGCACGTTATTGCAGCATTAACTTCTTTGTCTATGGGTTCCTTTGCATGTTGTTAGATGATAACCATGTACTTTAGGGAGACTTCACATAATACCACTAAGAAAGTGGCCTACAGGGCCACACACTAATTGTGTTTGAGTATCTCAGTTAAATATTAATTTGACAAGTTGAATAAATATTATTCCTGATTATTGTTTAATAATTATTCAAGAATTCCTGATCACATTTATTTTGACACAAGTTATTTGAGAGAATATATTGTGGGTGAAGTAATATATTTATTAGTGAGTAATGTTATCATATTTATTTGAGAAATAAATAGCCATTATTCAAGGTCTAATAAATATGGTGGAAGAAATAAAGAAAATACAAAATCAAAAGTTTACTCTATGTATATTAATATACATGTCGTGTAGTTTTTCTGGGGATTTGTGAGAAAGAATATTATTTATTTAATTAAATAATATTAGCTTTAATTTTTTGGGAACATGTAAAGTAATAATAATAGTCAAATATTATTATTACACATGGGGACTTACTAAGAATTAAATGAAATGAAGAAATTCTTTCTGGTAATTAATTAATTTTATTATTATATGTAATTACAATCTCAATTATATAATTCTTATTACCCTATCCATTTTTGGGGGTTCTACAGAATAGATCTAGAGAATTCTCTCTAGCCAAGAGATAATTTCTTTTCTTTCAATAATGCTCTCAAGCTATAAGAGAGAGAGATCCTCCTCCACCGGATCCAGGCGATCGAAGGGGGACATCACAAGCGAAAGCTCTTCTGTGATAGAAACTGGAGATCCCTTCAACGACATCCAATGATACGTGGAGCACATGTGGATCACCGCTAGAGGAATCATACACTTGGATTCTATGATGCAACGATGGATCACACCGGATCATGACCAGAAAAATTAATAGAGAGATAATTCCATCAAGTTAATTATTTTCTGTTAATTAAATTAATTATAACCAACATATGATGTTCCTATCTATAGTTCTATAACTCCCTTAATTTACTTTCATTCTTCATTCTATTGCAAAGATTAGGATTTTTATTATCGTGAAAGATCTCAGATTGATCATTTTTAATGGAAAAATTAATAGTGGTTACTCCTACCAATGCGCTTCTACTACAACCAGAACCTATAATAACAATTATAAAATTATTTAAGTTTATGTCAGATGTTTTATTGAAAAACGATATTTGAGTCGAAAATGAACTTGGTATAATGTCAATAGTCAATATTTCCACAACTAAATCATATATAGAATATAAAAAATGATATAAAAACTAATATATTCATTATATAATTATTTATAATAATCTTCTGAAAAAAAACTAAAAACATCCTGGATGGAGACGGTAGGTCGGACGTACGCATGAACTCATTTTTTGTTTTTCCTATCGTATTGATGGAAGAAAATTAAATGAAATGTTTTTAAATATGTATACATATATATTATCATTAAATTATCATTAATATGTGATTTATGTTAAATATTTTTACTAAAATAATCCTTAATACATTCTATGTGATGATTGAACGAATCACATAATTTTGAGGAGGCGGTAGTCCACATGTCCCCAAATGAAGTTATCATACAACAACAATATAGAAAGCAGGAAGGTATGTTTATTATAACATTTCAAGAATATGTAATAGGTTATAATATACATATTTAAATATTATTTATATAGAAATAGTTTTATGACCATCCTTGAATGTGGTAATCGAAAAAGAACAAAAACGTTTTTCAAGAAGGCGAATAACCGACATAACAAGGATAATAATTTCATTTCACTGAATAAGTGGAGGTGAGAAATGAAATGGGTTTGAGATATTATCTTATAAACAAAAAAAATATAGACTATAGATGATTCTGTAATTATCATGAATTTATGGATGATGGAGGTGAAAAGAAAGTAGAAAAAAGGAAAGAAATTGAGAGAGGTACTTTTAAAAAATTTCCTCTTGAAATCACCTCCTTTAAAGACACTTGAGGACCTTGTATTTGGTATTTTGGTCAGACTTGAAGAACTTTGACATGGCTAGAGAGAGTAGTAGAGGTTTGGAAAAATATTTTTTGAGATAAATGGATTTGTGTTTCAAAAATAAGAGGTGGAGAGGTGTTATTTATACTCGAGGTGAGGCGGGTTCAAGTGATTAGTTAATTGATTATCATAAATTAAATGCCAAACATGACAAGGTGGAATTAAATTCTAGGACTTATTCATGAAATTAATGGTGTATAGACTTGGTTAGGGTTGATCCAAACCACAAATATCCTTTAAATTGTTTAGTTTTCTGGCTGTTTAAGCATTTAATGTTTAATCTTAAGCCTCGTCAAAAGTTTACTTTTATTAAGATAAATAATTTTTTTTCCATTGTAACTTTTTAATACATAAAAATGTAATTTAAAATAAAAATTAATTTGGAAATTATTATTAGAAATATTGAATCCATTTGAAATTATTCAATATACAAAATTTGGAAAATTAGATTTAATACTAATTCCACAGATAAGATAAAAAAATGGGTTTTTAAAGTGAAACGTTCTAAAGATTGATTTGTTTTTATATCTATTTTCAACTTAAAATGGATTCCAATGAGTTAATTTATATCAAATTATAAAATAATAATATAATTATATTTTAAAAACAATTAAAAGGACAATATTACTATATAAATAAATTATATGAAAAGGAAGTTTTACGTTAAAATGAAGTATTTTGTGTTATTCATTAAAAAATTAATATTATCAGAAAAATGCCAAAACATTATCCAAAGTAAAATATTTTTCCATTATTCTAATGAATAATTTTAAATGAATTTATTTTTTTAAAATTATGATGGAGGAGAATATCAATCCTAGATCTATCACAGATGTCCAATGTTTCATGTTATTGGCCATGTCTAATGAGCTCTTGAAGCAACATGAAAATGTGGATGCATATACCATGATGTATCACCTTAAGGATCTCTTTAAAGAGAATCTGAGGAAAGAGAGATATGTGATCTCCAATGATTTTTTTACAACTATGTTTAGAGAGTCTGTGCAAGTTGGGCCTCATGTAGTCAAGCTTATTGGCTACATTGAATGCCTAAAAATATTAGGGATTAAGTTCTTAGATGAGTTGTGTACAGATCTCATCCGATCATCACTGTTGAAGACCTCCTCTATCATTATTTTCAACTACAACATGATCGATAATGAGAAGAGTCTATCAGAACTTTTGACCTCACTTTTCCAGGTAGATAAGAACATGGGGTGTGAAAATCCAACATTCCTTATGGTGAATAAGAAATGGAAGGACAAGGATAAGGTGTCAAGGATTCATAAACGGTCTGAATCCCCCGAGCACCATCCATCAAAGAAGTGGAAGATCTAGAGGCAGGGTAAAGAATGAGAGGTAGTATGGTTTCCATGTGGCGAGCTAGGCCACTGGAAGAGGAACTTCACCTAGAAGCGTGTGGGTGCTAAAGGTGTGTTCGTTTTTGAGTGTAATATTTCTATTTCTACACATTGGGTATTAGATAAATCTTGTGGGGCTCACATCTATATTCAAATGTAGGAACCGAGTAAATTTAGAAATATTGATAGAGGAGAGGTGGATCTTTGAGGTGACAATGGTGCAAGGTTGGCTGTGTTGTCCATTGAATATTACCATCTCTCATTGACAACTGGATTGCTTAGGGTTTTATGGAACTGTTATTATACGCCTAGTGTGACCAAGAACATAATTTTTGTATCCTATTAGGATATGGATAGATTTATTTTCATGATTGGAAATATGGGTTTTTTATTTTATAAGAAAAATGTATGTTATGGTATGGCGCATTTAAATAACGGTTTGTATGTATTAAATTACAAAAACCAAGTATTGGAAATCGATAATGAATCAAACTCACATGGCTAATTCATCACCCAGTTGTGGCATCACCGTCTCAGTCATGTAAAAAAGAAGTGCTTGAAAAAGTTTGTCAAAGATGGTTATTTGGTTTCCACTAAGCTAAAACCACTTGATTGGTGTCACAATTGTTTACATGGTAAAATGGATAAGCTTCCTTTTAGAGGAAAAGGTTAAAGGGGCAAAGATCTTCTAGGATTGGTGCACAAAAATGTGTGTGGACCATTTCCAGTAGAACCTAGGGGTGGATATTCATACTTCATTACTTTTATTGATGATTTGAGTAAATATGGATATGTCTACTTAATGAGGTATAATTTAGAGTCCTTATAGAAAATTAAGGAATTCAAAAAATAAGTATAGAATCAGCTTGGTAAGAAGATAAATAAACTTAAATCAAATAAAGGTAGAGAATATCTGAACCAGGATTTCCTTGATATTCTATGAGAGTATGGGATTCCATCTCAGCTCAGTCCTCCTTATACACTATAGTAAAATGGTGTTTGTGAACAGAGTAACTACACCTTGTTGGACATGGTGAGGTCGATGATGAGTCATGCAGATATTACATTATCCTTTTGGGGATATGCATTTCAAGCTTCAACATACACATTAAACTGAGTACCAACTAAGGAGGCAAATTGAATTCCCTCTGATATATGGAATGGAAAGAAACCCATTTGGTCACACACTCATATATGGGGTTGTGAGAAATTTGTTAAAGATTTATTTGGAAACAAAATAACACATTAGGTCATGAAGTATATCTTTGTAGGATATCCCAAAAAATGAAAGGATACTACTTATATAAACCTCCATACAAGAAATTAACTCTCGCCAGACAAGTTGTCTTTATTAAGAGGGAGCACATCCTCAAAAAGAATAGTAGGAGAAATATTGACCTTGATGAAGTTGATGCTCAAGATACACATGATTTGGTACAAGAAGAAGTTCCATAGGTCCCCATGGAAGTGGTTTCAGAAACACAAGTACTGCATAGGAGCTCAAGGGAGGTGAGGGAACTAGAGAGATTTTGTTTCCTAGTCATTGAGGATGGTAAATAATTATTTTTGGAAAACGATGAACCTCTCTCCTACAAAAAAGCAGTATAAATCTCATAAGTAGAAACATGGATAAGAGATATGAATTCTAAGATTGATTCCATGTATCTTACCCATGTCTGGGTTCTAGTCGATGAGCCATTTTATGTAAATAATGTTGGATGCAAATGGGTATTCAACAGAAAACTGGACATGGATGATCATGTTAGCACTTATAAATCTAGGCTAGTGGCCAAAAGATTTAGACAATATCAAGGAATTGACTATGATGAAACCTTCTCTCCTGTTTCCATGTTTAAATCCATGATAATAATACTTTCCATACCATCTTACAATAACTACGGGATTTGGAAAATGGATTTCCAAACATCATTCCTTAATGGGAACCATTAGTAAGATGACAATATGTCACAACCATAAGGGTTTGTGAAAGCAGGTGAAGCCAAATGGGTTGTCAAGTTATAGAAATACATTTATGGATTAAAGAAAGCATCCAAGTCATGGAACATTCAATTTGATGAAACCATAAAATAATTTGGTTACATGAATAATGAATGTGAGTCATGTGTTTATAATCAGTTTAATTGGAATATGGTCGTTATCCTGGTAGTATATGTTGATGACATATTGCATATTGGAAATGATGTACCTGTCTTACAGTCAGTTAAGGATTGGATGAACAAGTTTTTTCCATGGAGTGCATGGGTGAAGAAGCATACATTCTAGGTATCAAGATCATTCGTAATAGGTCCAAGAGGCTGCTTAGACTAAGTTAGGGTACATACATTGATCAGATAATGAAGAGATTTAGTATGGAACAATCCATGAGGGGATTTCATCTAATGTCAGATGGCCTACATCTTTGTTATAAAATGTGTCATCAGACACAATTAGAGAAAGATAAAATGAGTAAGATTCCATATGCTTAGGATATAGGATCCTTCATGTATGCCATGTTATGTACCGGGCATGATGTTTCCTAAGCACTAGGAATGGTAGGAAAATATCAATTACATCTAGGAGAATAGTACTGTACTAGTGTTAATACTACCCTTAATTATCTATGAAGAACTATGAATATGTTCCGGGTTTATGGAGGAGACGAGGAGCATGTCATCAAAGGGTATGTTGATGCTTGTTTCCAGACAGATTATAATGATATGAAGTCACAATATGGATATTCTTTCTGTCTCAATGGAGGAGTTGTGAGCTTGAAGAGTTAAAAGCAACCAATTGACTTCGATTCTACAGCAGAGTCTGATTATATAGAAGCTTCTAATGCATCCAAGGAAGACATATAGATTCTTAACATTTTCCAGGAGCTAGATGTGGTGCCTATAAGTAAAGACCATATCACATTGTATTGTGATAATACTGCAGTGGTCGATCTTGAAAAAGAACCAAGGTCACATCAACTGAAAAAGCACATTCTCTAAAAGTATCACATCATGAGGTATTTCTATCAAAAGGGAGAATTAGTAGTGAGCAGATTGTCAATAGAATGGAACATGTTGGTCCCCAGGACTAAAGCCCTATCTCAGCAGAAGCATAAATATCATGTGAGATCTAGTGGGTTAGAGGTTTTTAGCTATAGGATCTAGTCTATGTTGGAGTCTTTCAGAGTTGGTGGCCTAGAACCTACTATTTTTTACTTTATTCATTAATAAATACCTTATCATATCTTGTTTTTT
This sequence comes from Viscum album, assembly GCA_963277665.1. Lineage (NCBI taxonomy): Eukaryota > Viridiplantae > Streptophyta > Magnoliopsida > Santalales > Viscaceae > Viscum > Viscum album. Next base: position 109,057,964 of record OY728139.1, on the reverse strand, counting down.
CTGTTGAGTGACAATGCATGTGATAATTTCCTATGGATAGTCGTTGCATTAAAGGGTCATAGGGGATCCCTAATATGATGAGAACCAAGAAGTTCCATAGCATTGTTCTTGAATATATGTTCTATGGGCGGATGATGTTATTTGATGGACAAAAATAATTGAGGCCATTAGGGGTGAGGACTCGTAAAACAATGATGCACCTTCTCATGGTGTGCGCCCTTGGTAATATCCAGGAGAATATTATGAGAACGAGACCTCCCAGTAGGAAATCCACAGTTCATAGGGTCATTGGATTTTCCTATCTACGGATGTGTGTGTTGTTTCGTAGACTATAAGACTATTATTAATGAGTATTACAACTCGTGCACTTATATGTATTGAATAAAACTATGATGACACATTGTTCGCTGTTAGGTAGGATATGTTGGGCGTGTCACGAGTAATACTGCATTAATAGATAATGCGAGAAAAGATTTCTCCCTTCTGTTAAATAACAGAAGTAGATATCTCAGGCCCTTTGATGGAATTTATATATCCCAAATAAATCTATGGCCATGGTAAGGAACGGGCGAGTTCAATTTGAGAAAGTCAAAGAAATAATAATCGAGCACATTGGTTGATAGAACTAACATGAAACCTATTTAATATGAGATATCAAGAGAAAGAGATTGCATTACACGATAAGCATTCGTAGGAGGTGGGACGTCATTGCAGCATTAAATTCTTTGTCTATGGGTTCCTTGGCATGTTGTTAGACACTAACCTTGGACTTTAGGAAGACTTCACATAATGCCACTAAGAAAGTGGCCTACAGGGTCACATAATAATTATGTTTGAGTATCTCAGTTAAATATTAATTTGACAAGTTGAATAAAGATTATTCCTGATTTTTGTTTAATAATTATTCAATAATTCCTGATCAAATTTATTTTGACACACATTATTTGAGAGAATATATTGTGGGTGAAGTAATTTAATTATTAGTGAGTAATGTTATGATATTTATTTAAGAAATAAATAGCCATTATTCAAGGTCTAATAAATATGGTGAGGAAATAAAGAAAATACAAAATCAAAAGTTTACTCTGTGTATATTAATATACATGTTGTGTAGTTTTTCTAGAAATTTGTGAGAAATAATATTATATATTTAATTAAATAATATTAGGTTTAATTTTCTGGGAACATTTAAAGTAATAATAATAGTCAAATATTATTATTACACATGGGGACTTACTAAGAATTAAATGAAATTAACAAATGCTTTCTGGCAAATAATTAATTTTATTATTCTATGTAATTAAAATCCCAATTATATAATTCTTATTACCCAATCCATTTTGGGGGGTTCTTCAGAAAAGATCTAGATAATACTCTCAAGACAAGATATAATTTCTTTTCATTCAATAATGCTCTCAATATATGAGAGAGAGAGAGAGATCCTCCTCCACCGGATCCAGGTGATCGAAGGAGGACATCGCAAGTGAAAGCTCTTCTGTGATAGCAACTGGAGATCCCTTCAACGACATCCAATGATATGTGGAGCACATGTGGATCACCGATAGAGGAATCCTAAACTTGGACTCTATGATGCAACGATGGATCACATCGGATCATGACCAGAAAAATCAATGGAGAGATAATTCCATCAAGTTAATTATTTTCTGTTAATTAAATTAATTATAACCAACATATGATGATCCTATATATAGTTCTATAACTCCCTTACATTTCTTTCATTCTTCATTCTATTCCAAATATTAGGAATTTTATTATCGTGACAGATCTTAGATTGATCATTTATAATGGAAAAATTAATATTGGGTACTCCCACCAATGTGATTCCACTACAACCAGAACCTACAATAACAATTATAAAATTATTTAAGTTTATGTCTGATGTTTTCTTGATAAACGATATTTGAGTCGAAAATGAACTTGGTATAATGTTAATAGTCAATATTTCCATAACTACATCATATATAGAATATAAAAAATTATATAAAAACTAATATATTCATTATATAATTATTTATAATTATCTTATGAAAAAAAACTAAAAGCATCCTTCATGGAGACGGTAGGTTGTACGTAGTTATGAACTCGTTTTTTGTTTTTCCTATCGTATTGATGGAAGAAATTTAAATGAAATGTTATTAAATATGTATACATATATATTATCATTAAATTATCATTAATATGTGATTTATATTAAATATTTTTTCTAAAATAATCCTTAATACATTCTATGTGATGCTTGAACGAATCGCATCATTTTGAGGAGGCAGTAGTCCGCATGTCCCCAAATGATGTTATCATACAACAACAATATACAAAGCAGGAAGGTATGTTTAATATAACATTTCAAGAATATGTAATAGGTTATAATATACATATTTAAATATTATTTATATAGAAATAGTTTTAAGACCATCCTTGAATGTGGTAATCGAAAAACAAAAAAACGTTTTTCAAGAAGGCGAATAACCGACATAATAAGGATAATAATTTCGTTTCACTGAATAAGTGGAGGAGAGAAATGAAATGGGGTTGAGATATTATATTTTAAACAAAAAAAATATAGTATATATATGATTCTATAATTATCATGCATTTATGGATGATGGAGGTGACAAGAATGTTGAAAAATAAAAGAAATTAAGAGAGGTAATTTTAAAAAATTTCCTCTTGAATATCACCTCCTTGAAAGACACTTGAGGACCTTGGATTTGGTATTTTGGTCAGACTCGAAGAACTTTGACATGGGTAGAGAGAGTAGTATAGGTTTGGGAAAATAATTTTTGAGATAAATGGCTTTGTGTTTCAAAAATAAGAGGTGGAGTGGTGGTATTTATACTTGAGTAGAGGTGGGTTTAAGTGATTTGTTAATTGATTATAATAAATTAAATTCCAAACATAACAATGTGGAATTAAATTCTAGTACTTATTCATGAAATTAATGGTTTATAAACTTGGTTATGGTTGATCCAAACCACAAATATCCTTTAAATTGTTTAGTTTTCTAGCTGTTTTATCATTTAATGTTTAATCTTAAGCCTTGTCAAAAGTTTACTTTTATTACGATAAATAATTTTTTCTACATTGTAACTTTTTATTACATAAAAATTAAATTGAAAATAAAAATTAATTTGGACATTATTATTCGAAATATGGAATCCATTTGACATAATTCAATATACAAAATTTGGAAAATTATATTTAATACTAATTCCACTGACAAGATTAAAAAATGGGTTTTTAAAGTGAAATGTTCTGACGTTTAAATTGTTTTTATATATATTTTAAACATAAAATTGATTCCAATGAGTTAATTTATATCAAATTATAAAATAAAAATATAATTATATTTTAAAAACAACTAAAAGGACAATATTACTATATAGATAAATTATATGAAAAGGAAGTTTTACATTAAAATGAAGTATTTTGTGTTATGCATTAAAAAATGAATATTATCAGACAAATACCAAAAATTTATCCAAAGTAAAATATTTTTCCATGCTTCCAAAGAATAATTTTATTTTGTCAAATATAAATTTTAAAAGATTCAAAATGAGATGTAAAAAGGGTTCTCCATAAAAAGGTGGCAAAAATTTATTTTTTCAAGAAACACTTCTTTTATCCGAAAAGTGAATTTATTATTTTCTCATGACTAAAAAACATATAATTTGAATATTAAACATTACATTTAATATTTCACATATTTAATTCAATAATAATATCAAAAAAGAGTAATTCTATTACTTTATAGACTCAATTGTTTCTATTTAAATAGTTTTTTAGAAAAACATTACCTTGTATTTAAAAAAAAATTCATTCATTTATAATTATTTATGCACAAAATATTTAATTATAAACATTTATAAACCATTTTTTTATAATGAAATTAATTATATTCATTACCTCTATTCCAATGTCTATGTTATAAAGGGATCATTTAAATAATAATATTTCTCTCTTCATTTAAGCTTGGTATAGCATATCATGTACTCAATAGAACATGGTGTTTCTTTATTACAACTCAAGATGTTACATTTATCCCTTTGGTATCATTAGGATCAAGAAAGAAGAAGTATAAAAATTCACTATTAATGGGTAAATGCCAAAAAAATCCATAGGAATATACCTTAAGAACTCATGGTGGAGCTAAAACTTCCCCTATATATATAATTATTTCTTCCGATGTGGCTTGGTTGAGATAATGACATACACCAAGTTACTTCCATAAGGCATCCCACATTTTAATTTTTTATAAATATTTTTGATTTTAGGAGAGAGTCATCTTTCACTTTACCCATTTGAGAACCAATTGAATGGATCATAAACTATTATGAGTTGGGTTGATTTATGGGACCAACACAAAAGAATTCAGCATGCATCCCTAAAAAATGAAAAGTGAGGGGATAAAAAGTTTCATGTGAACAGGGAGGTCATTATTTCATTATTTATGTTTAACAATCCCTACATATTTCTGAAAAAATAATTTAAATGTAAAATTCTAGCATCTCTGTAAAACTAAAAATTGTATGTACACAATAAAATTATTGCTTTAATTGACTTATATTGAAGAAAATAGTTTCTTATGAACCATGTGATGCCATGTTTTATATTTAACTGTTAATGGGATTGAATGATTAAGGTGGGGAATTGAATTATTAGAGTGAAGGAGGTATATTGAAATGACGAATCGCGATATGGGGGAATTGGTTGATTCTTGCCTATAAAATTTCTCTACTATTTTTCACCGATTACATTTTTGAAATTTATGTAAATTGATTTATTGTTATTATTCATTCCATTAGTGATTTTCCAATGTACTAGGTCCAATTATCAAAAAAATTTCTAGACCAAATATTATCTATTTTATCTTGAGTGTATTTCTTGCGAAATCTTGGGGCATTCCACATAAAATAAATTTCATTAGAACTTTTGAAAGATAATTACTATTAAAAAACAAATGTAATGTGATTGAGTAATTTTTATTGATAATACCTTATCCTTAACACCACATTTTACATTGATCCTCTATTATACCATAGTGACCATGAATGAACTTCTTTGGGATGACCCATATTTCCAGCCATGATTTTCTATTACTACCATCCTATTAGTATTTTCATGATATTTTATAATTGAATTAATGGTGTTAGGTAATTATTGATGAAATATGCATTGCATTCTAAAGGAAACGTTTGAGGGTGTTATCTTATGAATTGGGAAATTGTTTTTGAGTTGTTCATTGTAAATTGTTATTTTATATTCTTGAAAAAGAAATACAATGGGTTGTGACTTAGGAAAATAAAAAATCATGATTACTAAATTGATTATTTTTATTATATGTGGTTATGTGATTGATGTGAGTTTTTTTAGAGACATAACTTCATAAAAAGTAATAATAAATCTAAAAAAAGTAGTTTGAAAAAAAGAATAAAAAAATTATATAAAATTCTATAAGGAGCGAAGAAGTAATTATTTTTTCATCAATACGGAACTTACTTTGAGCATGATAAGTGTGAGTTCTAACTTTGAAGGGGAGAAATTTATTGAACTTTGGCTTTTTTACATCATTCTTTATAAAAAATAAATAAAAAATCTTTATCTGAGACATATTTTTCACATCAATTCCAAAAAACCATAAGCTTAAAAATCATAAGAACCGTGATTACAAAAATATCTGGATTTCAAGTTCCTATTTTCTTTACAAATTAGAGATATTAGTTCCCTTATATTCTTTTGGATATAAGGAATGCACTCATGATTTGAGATAACTCTACATGAATTGGAATCATGAGTGATGAGGTAAATGATTCAAAAAGAGAGGTAGATCATGACATTGAATTTTTAATAATAATAAATCGAGGAACTTGAATGAATGAAAGGAGAAGATACACAATTTTCGAAATACCGAATGAAAAATATACGGATTGATTGTTTCATTGAAAGATGTAAATTTGAATTAATGTTTTATATAGAACATAAAAATTTAGTTTTACATTGATAATAATTCAGTTTTATTACATTGATATTTGAATAATGTAACATTGGTGCCCATGAGAATATAATGTTAGTATTTTATGCTTGAGGATAAGCATAATTTATGTGTGGGGGTATTTCATGCACTCACTCATTTATGAAAAAAATTAAAAATTTATTAATAATTTTCATTGGTTTTCTCTCAATTATTCCATTTATTTCAATTTTTTATTATAATATGAGGAATTAGAAATAAAAAATTATATTATATTTAAATGAACATAAGTTTTTAATATGGAAGATTGGGAATTAATTATTTAATAATGATATCATTTTTTTTTAATTTTACAAATTTCAGGAAAACAAATTGCCCATCCTAGCTATCCCTCAACCAACAAGGCTCCAAACCACATAGCCAACCCTCATGGGGGATGAAAATCCAATGAGGCCCCATGAGAAAGACTTAAAAGTAGTAGGTTCAGGTGTGAGATGAATATGGAGGAGCCCATTCATAGGTTTCAAAAATCACGCATAGTTTACTGGGGTTGGTGTAGACCTTTATGTGTGTGTGTGGTGTACCGGGAGCACATCCCCTATCTAGGATTCTGAGTTGTGGATGGAGCGCATTTCATTACAAATGATCGCACCCCCTTCCCATTTTTTGATGTGGGATAAAACTCATATGGCCATGGTACAACTAACTGAAATGTCACTATTTCATCTCAAATCACTTGACCTAACATCATAAACATTTTCATATCCAGTGCCTTCCACCTTTTTCCTTGATCATCTCCTTATGTACTTGCAAGTGAAAACCATTACTGGTGCTCAGAAAACATGAGCTTGACTTAGTGCCCCCTTATAAAGACCTAAACACCCATGAACCACCTCAAATACCTCATATGTCCTTGAAGGATCCTATTTCAAATAAAATTGGTGCCCTAGTTTCTATTGGATCTCTCTCTAGCCACTATGAAGGACCGAGGGATTTATAAAGGATAAATTCATTGTAACCATACCCATTTTCCATGGAGTCTCCACTGAGTAGTTAAATAACCACCAAGGGTGCATATCACCTACCACAATCCCATTCATTGAGTACAGATGAACCAGTCTAGCCGCTATAAAGGCTGGGCGGAAGGAGAATGAAACCAAGGACCATGTTGTGTGATACTGTTGGTTCTTCCATCAATAATAATGGTTTTATACCATTAAAGGTGGTACCATTCATGTTTTCATCTCTACTACCACCTAACATCAAGAATAAATGGTATATGTGCAGCTGTTTAGACTAGAAAAAATTAGACATCTACTTTCGACATACTAATGTCATATATCTATCATCATTGAAGAGTTTCATTCTACTATTGGTGTTATTAACACCTGGAAGGAGCGAATCTACCATTTTCTGCTATCATTTGGTTGATCTTCATTTCTTTCCCTTGGATAATCCACCTATACTGCTACCATATTGAGCTACTATTAGAGGAGCTATTGGTTATGCTTGCGCTACCATTTATTGTCACTACACGGATCCGTATCAGTCAGTGATACCATCATTTTGTGGATCTATCATGGATTGAATTCCCACTTCATGACAATATTGTAATGCAAGTTTTATGATTTTTAAGGATTAAGAGATAGATTTTAACATGGTGTTCAAGTACACATTTCATTATAAAGGGTTTCCATTCCTGAGATAATGAAGAGCTATAATACTACTGACATACTACCATGATGGGTGATACCATGATGATCTACCATTGAAGAATAGTAGATGATGCTACCATAATTATCTAACATTGAGGAATGGTATATGATTCTACCATGAGTGTGTTGTAGTAAGGGTGTTGTAGTATATACCAAACGATGATATAGGAATTGTTATCATTGTGAAAAGTAACTATATATTCTACTACTATCACTGTGTAATACGATTCAATGAAAAAACAATCGGAAATACACGATAATTGAACAGATTTAATCCAACAAACAATTTAATAGATATATCAAGTATTTGACATGATATAAAGGATATATTAATGAGAGAGATAAAAGGAAACCCCCCATCTAAAAAATAAGGCCTTTTTACATTGAAGAAGTATCAAAACATCCGATATTGGGAGAATAACCACCACAGTTTCTTTCTCTGATTCCCTATTTTTCTTATTTTTCATTGTTTTTTATCATGATTTTTACCCCTTCAACCTCCATTGTTCCTTCTATTATAAAGGGGTAGAATCCTTCACATATTGGGTGTAGGGAAGCCTACCCTAATCATTAATTCTTGAGTCTAATTAAATTTATTACACTACATTAATATTTTTTATTAATTTAATTGGTTTTCAATTCAAAAAACTATAATTTTAATATGAATATGATTTTTTATTTAATTATTTTATTTTACAATTTCCTTGATTTAATAATTATTTTCTCCCTCTTATTGGTTTTTGATAACACTAATAATTTGATTTATAGTTAAATAGAGATGTTTTTAGGGATTACTAAAGATGTGATAAGCTAAAGATGGTCTCATTTAGATACTTGGGAATTACAATACCATATTTATTTTTACCTAATAAATTAAAAAAAGAATCTTTTTTCCTTCACACATTGTTTGGAGATTCATCTATGTAAGGAAATTGTAAATATTGTTCTCATTAAAATAAAAATTGATCAAGGGTGAAAAAATAAAAATTATTATTAATATATTCATTTAATCATTTAATTAAAATGGAAAATTAATTTCAAAGGGACTCTGATAGAATTAAAAATAGGGTATCCAGCCGAATTCTCCAATAAATTTTATCTCTTAATTTGAATCTCAAAACACTGTTTTATATTTTTAATAGTTGTTTTGATTTAATTATTTGCTATTTAACCATGAAAAAAAATATTTAAGTACAACACCGTGGATCAAACATTGGGTTAATATTAATACAACATTCCTTTAGTAAGTTATAATACCTTAATCCACACCCCATGTTAGGAATGTTTCGCATATAGTTACACTATCAAGTATTTATAATCAAGATCCAAGGTTGACCACAATGTTCTAGAGAAATAATTTCCAAGATTTGGATAATAACACGAGATTAAAAACTTCTTATCAACATTTTACTAATGGTCAATATAAGATGAAATTAAGAACTGATGTCTTATTCAATATATTTAAATGGATTTTGGGATGAGCACAGTCCACAAGTTCCCAAATACAATAGTTTATATTTATTCATTAAAGTGGCACCATATAAGACTCTATATGGGAAGAGTTATAGAACTCCAAAATGTTAAGATGAAGTTGAAGAGTGGAGATTGGTGGGAATAGATATTTCTCAAGAAATGTTAGAGTATAATCACACCATTCAATGACACATTTGAACTATAAAATGTTGATAAAAGTTATATGGTTATAATAATCAGTGAAATTTATATTTTTTATTTCGATACAAAATATTGCATTGAATTTCATTATAGAAAAGGTTTATGAGATTTATGAAGAAGGGAAAGATGGTCCTATATATATTATCACCTTCAAAATCATCGATCATGTGGGGATGGTAACTTATCTTTTTTCACTTTCATTAAACCATCATCATGTGCATGATTTGTTCCATGTATCATATTTTAGGAAATAAATACACAACCCTCTACCTGTGTTAAATGAGGAATTTTTATAACTAGAACATGGATTTTTTTTAGGAACAACCAGTAAAAATATTAGATCGTAGAGTTATATTAATTTGAAAAAAACCACTCATATGGTTAAAGTTTTATATAGTAATCATATGTTTCTGGAAGCTACATGAGAACCCAAAGATGTAATGAGGTCTAAGTGCCATAATTTTTTTAATCAAATTAATTAAATTTTTAATGAGAATATAATGTAATGGGGTACAATGTAACATGTCATTATTTTAGTTTCTATTTCCATTTAAATAAATATTACTATTTTGATAGATTAAAATACATCCAACATTGAGATATGATGAACCAGGATATATTTTATTGAGATAAAATATTGAAATTCAGGGAAAAATTAATATATTATAATAATATAATATAAAACATCATTAAGAAAACTAGAATATGAATAAACCAATAGGTATAAAAATACCATGAGCAAAAAATACATTTCACTGTGTTATTTTAAAGATCATACCTCTAATTGTAACTATGTAATGAGATAATGTCAATAGAAATATAATATACATGTTGAGATAAAACTAAATGGATGGGATGAATGGTTTTAGTTATATGCATTGGGAAATATATTTGAATTAAATATGACTATTATACATAAGTTTGTTAGATATATAGTAACTGGATATATGGTTATTGGATATATAGTCTTTATTTATGAATTTATCCAATAGGTATATTGAGGTTTTTTAATTGAAAATAATATATTTAAAAAATATGAAATAATTTTTTGGTAACATAACAAACATAACATTTAATAAAATTATTTTATTATAAAAATATGTATATTTATTCATTATATATTATTATTATTATTTATTGACTAATGATTTTATGTATTTATAAAATTAAAATAAATATGTTAATACCAATGTAATAATGAAATTGAATAGGTAAAAGATATATAATTAACTTTAATGGAACATGGTTAAAATCAATTAAAGATAAAAAGGTATATTTTTCAAAGAAATTTTATTTATCTTTTGTGTATTTTTATCATAATAAAATAAATATTAAATTTTAAATAACTAATATAATGAATTTTTTCAATTTAGAAACAAATATATTAACAATTAATTAATTATTACATGATTTGAAAAATAATTAAGATTATTTTATGTTTTAAAGTTTATTTTCCTTAAAAAAGGTTAATTTTTTTCATTTGAACATTAAATCAATCACATTCTGGACAATGAATTAGGTTATATAGAGTCCAAATTTTTAATCAACGTCTCAAAATTAAGTAATAAGGTTGAATTTCTTATTATGAATAAAAATAAGTTATCCAAGTAAATATTGAGTAAACATATTAAAGGTAAAGGTGTTACATTTAGTTGTAAAGACCTAAATTATCATAAAACATTATCATTAAATGAGTGGATAATAGAGTTATCTATCTCCCCTAATCACTTATAGATTAAATTTACTTTTTATATGAGTTTTCCTTTTTTCCAAAACGGTGTAATTTGGTCATTTCTAGCTGAAGGCGGTGTTTGGATGACTCAGTAGATGGTTTGGGAGGAATAGGAAGGGCATATAGCTGTTTGGGAACTTCCAACATGATTCAAAGAGTTCTTTAGGGTATTATTCTTTGAAATATCTAGGGAAGTTCCCTATGTTATGTTTTCTTGAATTTTCATTTTGTGATTGGTGAATTTATATCGTGAATGTTTTTTTGGGATTTTTTATGTTACACTTATTTTTGTATGGGGATTTAAAAATAGAAAGTATATTACTTTCTGATCATCCATGAAATTATTCACCCAACCCTTAGTGTTATTCCACATTAAGAGGGATTTATCAATTGTTTTTCAACTAAATTATATTATATCTATTTTCATCAAGAGCTAGTGATGACTCTACCCTTCATCCTTATCTCTTTCTTAGTTTCATGCACTATTAAGAGTTCAATCATAATTTATGTGCATTATTCCCTATTTCTAGGTTATTATTCTATTTTTCTAATTTTTATTGGGTTAGCTTAAATCAAAGGATGATATGGGGTGACTGGATTTCTATGAAAATAAGGTAGGTTGTTTATAATATTTTACCTCAATATATTTCCATTTGAGTCACGAGAACGATGTATAGGTTCATTGATATGGACCTTAATTGACCGAAATTATATAATTAAAATATTTTTTTATATAAATCATGAAATGGATCCATCCATTAGGCCATGAATATCCCATTAGTGAGTTTACATTGCCATTTTCCACCCATGGGGTGTGCTTAACGTAGTAAATTAATTTAGAATTTATTGAGTCAACCCTAGGAGTTCGTTGAACTTTTTATGTGATCCTAGGTGGGTTACCAAGATCATGGCCCCCAATTTAGGTGTGATTTACCTGGTCAAGTAAATAAGTAATTAAATGGGAGACCTTAGGAGTGTAGTGACTTGATAAATTGATCTTCTATTTGTTTTGGGAACCTTTTACATGATCTAGAACCCACAGAACATTCCTACTACATGTATCCTTAAGTAATTGAATTAATTAAGTATATTAATGAGTTTCGAGTGTGGTTAAATTATGATAAATGCTTAGAATACCTTGGGGGAATCCACTATGGTTCTATGATGATGCCTAGTAACTTTTAACTCCTTGGTTGATTACCTATAGGTTTTAAGATGATGTATGAAAATTAAAATGATATGGGAAAGTAATTTTGGGTTTAGAGATGATTCCTTATGCTTTAAAATGCCATGGATAATACACCTTGGTTTTAATGATATAACTAAAAGATTTATAATACCATGTGTGATACATCTGGAGTTCAAAAATGATTCCAAATTCTTTGGAATTCCATGAGTGATACCCCTGTATTTTGTGATGATGCATTACACTTTGGAATGCCATTAGTGATTTACTAGGGGTTTATAGTGACTTCTAATACTATAAAATGCCATGGGGTGATTCCTTATTAAGTATAGTGATGATTCATAATACATTAAACTCCTTAATTTACTCCCCTTAAGTTCTAAAATATTTATAATTTACTTTGACTTCTTAGAAAAATACTCATATGACCTGTTAGTTTTTTCTTAATGACTTATTAATGAAAAAAATATTTATTTCTTAATATAAACCAAGTATGGTTGATCCTTAGTTTGAGATAGTATCCCAAAGATTCAGGGTGGTTTTATTTATTTATATTATGCCTTTTTTTATTATTCACATTATTATAAACATTATAGTTTAGACTATATATATTTATAAACCCCATTGGTATTGGCATAATGAATCTTACTCATGACCTGCTCTGGCTTCCATTTGGTACCCAAGCAGGACATCAGGATTTCAGGATAGGATAAGGGAAAGATACTTATTTATGATGATTTATTTTTCCAATTATTATGTAGTGTGGGACAATTCTACTTATTAAAGACTTGTGACCACTTTAACAGTATATTCCATTTTTTTGGTTTTGAGGTATATAACATGGTGTTAATGTATGACTTCTAAGCATGGTATTGTATTTTGTTCATACTAATATAGAAAGGGTTTGTATTACTTATTGAAAAGTTATTGGATATCTATTAAACTATTTTTTCTGTATAGTTTGTATGATTTCCCTTATTTATGTTATTGTTTTACTCTTACAAGTTTGTATTGTCTCCCCACCGTAACAATATAAATTCCCACTGCAATTCAATAGCCTCATCATATGGACAGGCATTCATAAGGAACAGTGGAGACCTATTCTAGTAACTATTCAGATTGAACTGGGTGTAGGGACATTAAAAAGTTATATTAGAGCCACTTTATTTTTTCTTGTTATATGGTCAATGAAGAAAAGAGTTAGGGAATTGTCAGAACAAGGTATAAAACATGTTCTTTTGAGTGGACTTGTAACAACAACAAAAATTTAAGAATAAATCATTTTTTTTCTTATTAACATTCATTTATTTGATATTATGGATTTAAATTTATTATAATAATATTTGTTAATTTTTCATTCGAAGGGAAAAAAGCCTAATTTCTAACCAAATTGGGTTTTCATACATTAGATTTTTTTATTTAAAATACATATTTCCAAATTTTAGGATATTGAAATTAAAAAATGAACTTCATTTTTGAATTCAACATGTAAAGTTATCTTAGGATTAATTTTTGAGAATTTTCTAAAAAGATTTGATTTTTCAATGAATAATAAAAATATCGATATTTACTGGAAATTATATTTTTTCATGTATTTACAAAGTAAAACTCTATTTTGGTTTTTTTTTAATTTAATTTATTCTGTCTTATTAAAAAACTATTTATAGTCTTTTGAATGAGTTTTTTAAACTTAAAACTGATATAAAAATTCTTTTATACCTTAAAATGCATTCTTTCTAAAAAACAATTTTCACCTCATTTTGAGGGTTAAATTTTAAATTAAATTTATCACTTTAAGAAATTGAATCTTGAAAATGGATTTTATATTTAGAATCATGATGTCCAAATTTATTAAATATGTCTCTTATTTTTTAACAATATGAATAGTAAACATAGTAAAATATTTTTTTCATAGTAAAAGTAAAATGGGTTATTTAGGATTAAACCTACTCTGATAGGCTTTAAATTAATTCTAACACTTGAATTTATTTCATTTTAAGAGTCTATTTCATCTATAATCATCCTATATTTTAAAATATGACTATTTTGCCCCATTTAACATTGATTTTGACCTTTATAATATTAATGTAAAATATAATGTCAAAAATGTCACTTTCTTGATTTTAATAGCTATAATATTTCTCTAAAAAAATGCTTTTATGTTATAAAAGTTTATTTAAAACATGAATAAATTGTTTTATCATGTTATTTTATTTCTAATTTTTAGTGATCATATAATTATATTAAATTCTTATGCAACGCTTATACATTGCTTGTATAAACAGTAGAAAAATCAAATAAATGGTTTCAGAAACACTGAATGTAATTTTTTTTTGTGAGTTATAGTATCTAAAATACTATATAAATAAAAAATATCAGGTATATATTAGTATTCAATATTTTAATTCACTTTCTATCATGTTTTTTACAAATTTAAATAAAATGAATAGTTCCCAAAATGACATTAATGATATTTTACAATAAAAAGTAGTTCATTAACTAATTTAAAATTAATAAAAATATTATATTTAGAAAATTTAGATATTATACATATTCTAATATCAGAAATTTATAATTTCTGGGTTAATTTTAATTTTATAGTAACTTTCATGACCCCTAAAGAGTAAAAGAAATTGATATTTTCATAATTATTAATATAGTTACCGGGGGTAAACAAAAATATAGGGGTAAATATATAATATAAACTTCAAAATATTTTATTGGATGAGTTAATATCAACCCATACTCATTCTATATTCAAATTATGTCATTTTTAGAACACTTTAACTTGAAAATTAATTTATATTAATTTAATACTTTGACAAATTCCACGAATGCCCCTCCCATCACTTATAAAAGGGAACCATCTATCTCATTTTCATCACACCATTTTATCACTCAAGATAATCAAATTCCTAAAAAAATACCATACACATAACCCTACTCTTATTCTAGATGTTTTATTTTTTTTAGAATACCATCCTTATAGGGATTAATGTGTAAAGCAAAGGAGGTTTTCTGAAGAAGACATATAGTTTTAAATCAAATGTCTTAGTTTTATTTCTTCTTATAAATCATTCAAATATTTTATAATAAGATTAAATAATTAAGTATATACCATATAAATTTATTTATTATTATTATTATATAACCTATATCCATCTCCTTTTTTCATTAAATGGGAAATGAAACCGTCCTTCGTGTGTATGGAAGACTACCACCTTAAGAACTGATGTAATATTTTTCCATAACCACCACTCACGGATAGTTATAATGTTGTATTTAAAATATATATATGATATTAATAACATATTTATCAATCTATACATATAATATATCATCTAATTTATTACCTTTTTATCCATTTAAAAAATTACTACATCTTCCATGCACACTTATGGATTACCACATCCACAAATCAATGCGATTCATTTTTCATGACCACATCACATGTATTTAAAATATAAACATATTTAAAAATAATAATATGATATTTAAGATATAATAATAAATTTTTAATTATAATATAATAATTACCTTATTTCCTTCATGTTCATTGAAAAATTGAAATTATGCACATTCATATGTGTGGATTACCATCTCCATGATTGTAACATATTTCATTTTTAATAACCCAAATTCATTATCAGTTTTAAATGTCTAATTTATGTATACAATGATAATTATTTTCTTATTAATATTTTGGAGATGATGTAATAATGAATTCTTTTACAATATTCAACTTAACAAGGTCATTTTGGACACACGAATCAAATATCATCAAAACATACGATGTGAAATTAATTTATGAAGTAGTTATGTAAAACAAGGTAATAAATAAATTAAAAAGTATAATAACCATGAAAAATGTTTTTTATAATGATAAAATTTAATATAAGTTTATTATTTAATAAGAAAAAGGATTTAAATGATGATCCAGACTTCATGTAAGGGACACTTTTCCTTAAAAACCTCATTTTTAATGTTTTGAAAAATAATTTTCTAAACTTTTTTCTCACATGTACATATTATTAAAAATATTTTATTTATGTATTTATATGAACATAAATTCATTAAAAGGGGTATTTTTTGTCTTTTTCTACTTTCATTCAATGTTTTTCAAAATGAATATTTTTGTAGAACGTTATGAATTTCTTTAATAATGTAAAAAACGTTTTATTTTACCTTATATGAAATTAATTGATTTTTTCACCAATATAAACATTATTTTATTTTTTTTGTTTACTTTATAATATTGTATGATTTATTCAAAACAAAAATCGTCCTTCTTATTGTTCTAAAACTTTTATAAGAAAATGGATATATAAACATCCAAAAATATTTTCTTATATGAAATAATTTATATTTTAAGGAATTTTATGATGTAAATGAAATATTATATGTGTCGTATACATGATATGGTCCTTGTAAATTTTTTATTATAATGTGTGAGCCCAATATAGCTCATGATAAGGGGTCTCGATATAGCTCTCCATTGCATTGGTTAATGATAATATTCTCTGAAAACAAATATATTGGAAGTTGAAATTACTGATTTTTATAATTTTAAGTGTTATTGTATGGGATTAATTAATATTATGTACTAGTTAACCAATAATAATTTTCTATTTTTTCAAATAATTTTTCATGGAGATAGTTTTATTTCAAAAGGGTAGATATTATTTTGTTTTAAGGAATGATTATTCCCATATAAGAAAAAATGGTTTGTTTTAAAAAAAATTCATGGTGTCTCATTTTTCAAAAAAACTGTATGATTATGATTTTTCATTTATTTCTTCTTATAATTTTTTTTATAAAAAAACTTTGGGCATTAAAGTTTATTTCATGAGTAATTAAATGATTTCATTAGCTCAAAGTGTATTAAGTTAATGGAATCTCCCTTTTATGATCTCATGGTTTTAAAATAGACTAATGGGTTTCGTTTTTTTATGTCCCTTACTATAATTTTTTGTTGGCATATCTTATTTTCAAATTCTTTTCATCAGTTTTAATAATGAGTAGGAAAATAATTAGAAGTCAAGTTGAAAATCATAAATATTTTCCAGGAATGAAGGCATGTTTTATTTAAAAGTATTTTGGAAAAATGAATAATAATGGGAAGTATCCGACTTTTTTTGTATGGTTTTTAATGTAGGAGTTATAAAATAATTATATAAAACACTAAAAATAAAAATATCTTTGGGAATGATAGAAAATAAATTCATGTTTTATAATTGAAATTATGGATGGAATAAAGATCATGTCCTTATAGTTTATACTAGAACCAATATTTGATCATTTTAGATGTCATGATAATTCAAGTTACCAACCTTAAGATGTTATAATTTATGGTAATCAGGATATATAATTTTAAAATTACCATGTTTCATTATCAAAACATTTTCTATTTAGAGTGGTTTTCCATGGATTAAATAAAGGATCTAAAGAAAGAAGACAACAGGAGGACATTATCCTTTTAAATCCATAAACTAAAATTGATTTAATTGGAATAAAGTAGTTTTTTACTATGATATATTAGTTTAAACATTCTAAAATGGTGTTTTTATCTATGTGAGAGAGAGAAACCACATTCACCATAGAGTAAAACGTCTATAATGGAGCATTTCAAGAAATAAAACCCTCAAAAATTCAATAGACGATACCACTTGATGGTATTTGAGGGGTATATTAAACCCCTAGAAAATAAATTTTAATTAGTGAGTTATTAAGAGTATAAAAAGAAAATTATTATTATTTATTATTTTGAAGGTGAATCTTTCCAATAGTGATAAATGCTTAAGAATATCAGAGAAATATAATAGGTTGTTAACGTAGAATGGGTTGAATTTAAAAATATTTTCTTGGAGAAATATTTTCCTTTGTTTTTTCAACTTAATATGGAAATCGTTTATTGTAATTTAGATAGAATGAGTACATTTAATTTGCTACTTATGAAGAAAGCAGCACATGATTGACAATGTGTGAACCAAATTTTATATGGGATCATGATAATAATATTAATATTTTTCACTTAGAATCAAAGACAATATATCAAAGGTAATTTTCCTCTAATAATTTTAAAAGTTATGAGAAACTTATTTTATTCCCTAAGAAGATAAAAATGGGGTTTATCAATGATCATATATTCTTTTAAGATATGTATATAAAAAGGTACATATTTTAGTCAATAGGGAATCATCCATTAATGAAATTATGAGGTATGGAAATCAAATTTCTATATTATGATATGAATGGTAAAAAACCTTTTTGAATGAACTATAAAATTTATGAATTTTTATGTGGAATTTTTGGATAAGTGTATCATTACTATAAAGAAAATTATTATAAAATAATGAAAATTTGATACTAATATGATTTACGAGTAATGAGATAGGTAATTATGTGAGTACTTATAAAAATATAGGAATTTAGGGATAAAATTATCAAGATAAGAAGCAAAATTTTCTAGTAAAATCATTATCTACTACTATGGTTGATGTTGGTTCATCTAATTAAGTGGTGATATGTAAGTTAATTGTTTATTGGAATTTTTAATATACCATGTTTAACTATGGATCTTCCAATTCCTTCATTTCATTGAAATTTAAAATTATTATAATAATATCACCTTTGGAAAATAATATATAACTACTGGTGAAATATTTAGGTGGAAATATTAAACAAACCAATATTTATAAGATCCTTCCAATTGTTATCAGTGGGATGGTTTATCCTTTAAAAATTTTAGAATTTCACATAATACAGTTTGAGGTAATTATTATTATGGATTAGATTTAAATCTATACATATAAGATATTTTTTATAGATAATAAATTATATTCAATTATTTCATACCTTTTACAACATATCAAGAAAATAAGAAGTTGATCTGAGATGGTAGTGAAACTGACCGAGCTGATGTTCCTAAAAAGAAAGAGATCGTTGAAATTAGTGATGATCATATTATAATGGATCATGCATTTTTGTACTATTACATTTCCAATTTGGGTGTTGTTAGTGTTCCTAAGGAGGCTTGAGGTCGTTTTTGGAAGTTGGGGTTGTTGAAAAACTACAGTAATGAATTTATAGTGTGAATGTGGTGTTCACGACATGAGACTATAATTCATGGCTTGTGTAGCCGATGATTCATTAATTTTAAGTGGAATTGGGGTACCATTATTATATTCTTGATTCAATAGTATTATTTTTTATTTTTTATTTTATGATTGATCCATGGTGAGGATGGGATTTGGTTTCTTACCTTTATAGTTCTTATTGGTTCTTTAATTTATTCCCTGGTTCGTTAGTCTGCAATTTTAACATGTGCACTTTAGACTTTGGGAATGATCCTACTCCATATATTTTTATAATCATCTTACATATATAAAATGTTTTTTTGGTCTATAATAGGACTTTGGGGATCAATCTGGGCATTTATAGCATGGGTTTTAGATCTAGAATTATGTTGCAATTATATGACTTGTCTTTTGTGTTTATTTAAAGATTTATATTTGTATTTATTAACATTTCTCATTCATTGTGGGATGGTTTTGGTTTATTTTTATCCTGCATATTGTTTGTTTTTTATCATATCTCCCAATCCTATTTTTTATATGGGATAATGCCTTCTATTAGTGATATTTTATACCCCTGGTTCCTGTTTCCAACCTAGGGCCTAGTGGAGGTGGGACTCAAAATTCGTTATCTCTCTTCCTTAATTTCTAGTCTTGTAAGGGTATACATAGATGTAGGTGGTCATGATACAGAGGTATCATAGGTTGATTTTATATTCATGGAAATATTTAAGAGATCTAGGTCCATCAAGATAAGGTTTTTCATGGATAGACCATCCCCTTGGATCATATATTGTGGAGGTATGATAGTATGGATGAGATTACCTAGGAAAAAGAGATTTGGATGAGTTCCCAGTACCTGGAGTTGTTTTTTAGCTTTCCGTTATTTTTTTTCTTGATGATATAATGTTTTGAACATTCTTCTTTATGATGTGTGTTATTTTTATGATGATGTGATGTGTGATAAATGATTTGGCATGTAAAGAAGAGAAAAAATAATTCATAATCAAGATGTGTTACACTATGAAAGGTATTAAAACAATGAAGTCAAGTCTATTCCACCCAAATATGATAATATCTTGATGTGTAAGATGGTATTATCTTATTTTTTTACCCATAGTAGTGTTGTGTGTGGGTTATGGAAATTATTTTTTGGGCTATGTAGAGGTTGAGGTGGTTATGCCAATGGTTTTATCGAAATGAGGTGTATTATGGTTGGAACGAGGTAGTGTGGTATTTTTCCTATTAAGGTGGTGATGTGATTGGGTGGGGAATTTTGAGGGTGTTTTGGTTTAGCATATTTATATAGTGGTAGTGTTTAATGTGTAACAAGATCCAATAGACGTATCACGTGGAATAGTTGTTTGGGACGTTCCCTTTCTTTCAAATTTTCTATTATTCTCAAGGATAATAATCATTTGAGATATATCTAATATAATGGATATATCCTCTCAAGACCATTAAATTTTTAGATTCGGTGTTGGGATAGTTTTAGAGGAGAATTTAGGTGGTTCATTGGAGGATGGGGTTGTATCATAACAAAAGCAGGGAGTTCACTATGTAAAAGTGTTTTTCACAATGTGAGTCTATGATTTGTAGCTATTGTGTCTGTAGATTCATGGATTATAAACAATAGTGGGGAACCATTTTATATTATTTATGATACGATATTATATTGGATGTTTCATTTGGTGAGTGAGCCATGTTGAGGCTAGGATTGGTTAGTTGACTATTCAATGTACTTATTTTTTCTATTGTTTATTCACAAGTGGATTTGTATATTGTTTTCACAAATGAACATGAGAATATGGGTATGAACTTATTTATAATTCCCATATAATCACCCTTAATATATAAAATATTTCTTTAGGTTTCTATGGGGACTTTGGGGACAGATATGGACATTTCTTTCATGGGTTTTTAGGCTATTATTGATTTGCACACATAGTACTGGTAGTTTTTATGTATATTTAGAGACTTTTATTTGTATATTTTGACATTTTTCATGAATTTTGGGATGTTTTTGGTTTATTTTTATCTTTTATACTATATTTTATTGGTGGTTTTTATCATATCTCTTGATCCTGTTTTTGTTAAAGTCAATACCTCTCATTTGTGATATTTTTATATACTCGGTTCTTATCACCATCCTTGGGCCTACTGGTTGTAGGAATCAAGGGATATTAACTCTCTTAAATACTTATCATATTAAGATGTATCCAATTAGGGAAGGGTTCATGAAAATAGTAGTGAATTAATATATTGATTTTTTCCTGATGAATTTTCTGGTGTTATTTCTAATCGGGATAATGAGTTTACTGTTTACATAGTGCTTGGTGTTAATACAATTTCAAGGCCCCCTCATCTAATTGATTAGATATAAAATTTGGAATTGAAAAGGGAGTTAAATATTTTCTAGATAAAGGTTTCATTTTTCCCAAAACATCACCATAGGGTTATCCTATATTATTTGTAAAAATAATTTGGGTTTAATGAGACTTTTCATTTGTTATAGAGACATGAATGACATCACTATTAAGGAAAATAATCATTTTTGTTTTATTAATGAATTTTTGGGTATCTTTAATTAGTGTAGTAATTTTAAAATACTTATCTGAAGTTATAATAACATAAATTGATAATAAATGAGTAAGATATTATAAAAACAACATTTTAGACAAGATACATGCATTAGGAATTTATAGTTGTCCCCTTTGGGTTTTCTTATTCCCCGATTATATTTGTGGATCTTATAAATAGAGTTTTATATGACTATTTATATAATTTTTTGGTGTTTTTATTAATGATATATTGGTATATTATATAATTAATTATCAATGTGAAACACACCATTAGACTATTTCACAAACCATAAAATAAAGAAAGCTATACAGAAAATTTTCTAAGTCTGAATTTTGGTAGAAAAAAGATTTTTTTTCTTGGACATGTTGTAACACCCCAATCTTCTTTGGTATGCTTCTCTTTGAATAATGCAATAGCGTGTGTTGTACACAACATCGAGTTCTAACACACCACAACCAATCAAACTAGCCATTATGAATAGTAATACACACTTTTTGAAATTTATAAATTTTATTTTTCAAAATGGACTTCATTTTTGGATTCGGAATATCGAAATTAGCCTAGGGTGAATTTTTGGTATTTTTCTGGAAAACTTCATTTTTTGATGAATAGTGAAACCACTAAGTGGTAGTTAAAAAACTGAATTTTTAATAAAACTGAATTTTACCGCTTCTATGAGTGGAATTTCAAAAATCCAAGAGACACAGTTAATATCAAGGAGTAAAATGTGGTTCAATTAGATGAAAATAATTTTTGGTGAATAGTAACTTTTTAATTTTATTTACCACGGTTAAAAGTAAATAGGATAATTAATGGTAAAAATGATATTAATATTACCTTGACACATGTCCTAATTCTATTGGATAATCATAACTCGACAAAAAACAACCTTAGGAATAAAATATGAACCTTTTTGGTCCATTGGGATTAGATTAGGACATTCTTTATTATTTAATTCAAAGAACAGTTAAAAGAGGTAAAATCAATGTTTTACAACTAAAACATTTTTAATATAGGGTTACAAATAAGATAAATTCAATTATAAATATTAATTACAAAGATAAAAATATTTCTCACATAATTATATTTCATTTATAATTTTTATACATTAAATAATTTAATTTATTTCTGACACAATGATGATGCAGTAATTACCATAATAGTGAAAAATTAAAATAATTGATATTATAAATTGAAAAATAAATATAATTTGATAATTTTTATGAATTAAACTAATTTTCTAGGTTAATATGAAATTTTATGATTGATTTAAATAACGTTTTTCAAAGTAATAATTCTGTTATGATTTTCAAAAAAAATCACTTTTCAAAATAGTGTCAAAATTGACATAAAAGAGTTCTTAAAACAAATATTATATTATTAATTGATATTCAATTCCTAAAAATCTAAGGATCGGCCAAGAGACTTATATCATGATAGGTGTATCATTAATGGACCACTTTGGGGTCTCTTGGAGGTATATAGTAAGTTTATTAACTATATAATATAAAAATACAAAGTGACATGGTAATTGTCAAACTAATTAACTAAGAGTTAAAACAAAAAGATAAGGTTAATATAATGCCCCAAACCAGTCTAAATTATTTTGGATGAGTGGTTTTTGACCCATTACCACCTTAACCTTTAAATAGTCCACATTGGAGCCATTTGAAACCGAATATGAATTTATTATAAAATAATATTTCAAGCTTTTCCAAAGGTGCGCCTCACCCCTCTTATAAAAGGGAACTCCCCCTTCTCACTAATTCACACATTTAAATCATTTTGGCTCGGCGAACCCCTTCCCCAATACTCTCTCAACTTCCCTCACTTCAACCTAGAGGCCTTAGTTTGATCATAAATTCAATCTATAGATCCCTTTTGATCAAATCAAAAAAAAAGAACCCGAAGAAGAGGTAATGTTTTCACCACCATTTTTCAAATTCATTTCTTCTTCAACTTATTATTTCTTTGTTATTACCATTATAAAATAATAAATCCAGTATATTTTATATACTGTGATATTATTATAAATATGGTACAACCATATTCAGTATTCTATCCATCCTTTGAATGACATGTCACCATACGTGCGTACGTACGGCTTACAGTCTCCACGTCGTGTTGTAATTGTTATTCAAAATATTATTATTTGGATGGGTATAATAATGATTTATAATTCATGTAAATAATAAATATAACATGATAATTATTATTTATGTATTATATACCATACAATTATATATTATTTTAATATCAAAAGAATGATATCGTCACTCGTGTGTACATACGGACTACCGTCTCCACGAACACGATGAGATTCATTCTCCATCGTATCCATTCAAGTATAATTCTCATTTGATGATTAAAATTAATGTTTAAGGACTTGATATAATTCTGGATATGAATAAGATACAACCTATCTATAACAAACACAGCTTATGTAACAAAACATATAAAAGAAAATGAGTAAGTTAACACCTGAAACGACGATAATTCTAAGATATTATTAACAAAGAAATATTAAAAGATCATATATGATATCATATTAATGTATATGATCCTTGTATAATTTAATAACAATTATTTCACCATTATATAAGAGGTTAACCTACCCACAACCACAGAAAAGTTCAAGGTAAGGCTTTATTTCGCAATCTTTTCATTATCCGCGGATGTTTATACATAATAATCTATTGGGACTTCTTTATCATCCACATCCATGTTTCTTAAAAATATATTTCAAATAATTCTTAATATTTTAAATAACATGGTATAAATTCATTTATACCCTTGTTCACGTTTTATAATAAGTTTATAAAGGAATCTTTCTGTCGTTTTCCAAAAAGGTCTTTTTTAACCTTTTCGACATAATTAATGTAAGAATGTTTTTTTGACTTATATGGCGGGTGTGGCTATTTTACACCATTATAAAATCATCTAAGCTTCCCTTAAAATATTATAAGAATATTTTCAAATTAAATGTTTTATTTTATAATGATGTGACTTTTAAATGATTTCGAAAAAAGATATATTTCTCTCAAACAGTTTTGATTTCATCTATGTCAACATCCTTTGATTGATTTTAAGGTTATTTGATGTTTATTTATTATGATACAAAACTTCCATATATTTTTGAAGGTTTTGTGATATGTTTGACTGTGGGTGTGTTATTTTTATACCATCCATAGTTTATGGAGAAAGTTTTGATATTTCGTGTTCTAGTTTTAATACGAATGTTTATGTTATGATTAAACCTATTCATATGAGGAATGCATTGGAATTAATAAGTGATGGGTGGAGCCCGTTATAGCTCCACGATGCATCAGTAGGTCTCATGAGACAAACTAGTTTCTTGGCACAAGGACTTGACAAAATCTTATTTGTAGTCTTGGCATGAGGCCTTGGCTATGTTGTTATGATATTTTGGCATTATGAATTCCATCATTATGAAAGTGGTTATTGATATTACATGTGATTATTCGATTAGTAGAATATCTATGTGAATAAGTAAATGGAATTATTTTATTCTATTTTTGCCATACTATGATGAAGGTCAAGTTTAAATGGATTTTGTTTTATTTATACATTGCCTTAAATGATTATTCTTATTTATTAATGTTTCCGTAATTTTTTATCCTTTCTGTGCATTTGAGCTCACCCCTTTTCTTTGTTTTATTTTTCCAAGGATGTGAAGAAGTAATTTCTAAATGACCTGTAGGAATAGTATGAGGGGATAAGAGTGTGGACTATGGAGACTCTATTGTTGTAGTTTTCATTTTATGATGTAATGTAAAATTTGTTAATGTATCTAGTTATTCCAAGGCTACTGAACCAATCGGTCTTTTGAGATTTGATCTTTCTTGTGATCATTCCAATGTTATGTAATAATGCACCGACTCTGGGTAACTGGGGTAGGGGCATTACAGTTGGTATCAAAAGAAGTTTAGTACAAACTGTGGAAGCTAGATTTTGATAAACTCTGATTAGAGCACATAGACCTAAGATGGACATTGAGGATTAGTATAGAGGAACTTCCTAGAATTTTTGTATTGTAGAGATTTTGTGAGTTTTTCGAGCAATACATCCCTGTCTGGATACCAGCAGGTAGAGGCGGCTCTGGCACAGATGTACCTTGGGGTAAAACCCAAAAACACCGCTTTGAGCTAGACTCGAACTGGAAGTGGTGCACGACAACGAGCCTTGCTGCACTATTGGTTACGACACTCTCAAGGGATATGCTTAGGATAACTCTCAGTTTCTTTAGAATTCATTATGAAGGGTTTATGAGTATATAATTCCTAAAAGAAAACATTTTTATGATTATGGATTATATCCATAAATAGATCAATTTATGTTAAGTGTTTTATAAGTATCGAATTATGTATTTTGATTCATAAACTGATCTAGTTTATGCCATTGTTTATAAATGGAGCCTAGTGGAAGAAATGGAAACCATATCAGTGCACACACTCAATGTAGGGATTTCCCTCCTGCTCAAGATAATTATAGTGGAGTTGGTGATCTAACTGGTGCTGATCAGCTTATCACCATACTGGGACAACTCACTCAGGTTATGAATAATAACCTTACCCATTTGGAGCACCCTGATCCACAGCATGGAGGATCAATGTTAGATCGCTACATGAGGCTGCAATAACCAACTTTCAATGGGAGTACGAATCCATTAGTAGCTGAGCAATGGATAAGTTCCCTAGAGAAAATATTTCAGGCTTTGGGGTGTAGTGAAAGGGAAAAAGTTGTCATGGCAGTTTATCGCCTCACTAGAGATGCTGATCAATGGTGTTCATTGATTCAAAACATGAAGAAATATGATGAAGTATCAATTATGGAATGGAGGGAGTTCAAAGAACTGTTTTTAGAAAAAAACTTTATTCGCGACCATCGGGCAGATATGGAAAGGCAATTCTATGTCTGAGACAAAAGGATGATGAGATGTCAAACACCAACCTGTTGGGATGACGTTGGTGAAAGAAAAATCGTAGGTCCAGAACTGGTGGAGGAAATGATGGAAAAGGTGAAGGTAATCAAAAATCACATCAAAGTAGCTCAAATTAGGCAGAAGAGCTATGCCGATAACCGAAGGAAGGATTTGAAATTTCAAGTATGAGATCATGTTTTCTTGAAGGTATCTCCATGGAAGGGAATTATACGTTTCGGTAAGAAGGGTAAATTGAGTCCCAGGTACATCGGACCTTTCGAAACTCTAGAACGAATTGGGGTTGTAGCTTACCAATTGGCAATGCCGCCAAGTCTCTCCAAAGTTCACAATTTGTTCCACGTATCTCTGTTGAGGAAATACATGCCAGACCCAACGCATGTACTCACATATGAGGAATTAGAACTGGAACCCAATCTGTATTATTACGAAGAGCTCGTCAATATTCTTGATACGAGAGAACAATTACTGAGAAAACGGATGACTCGTCTGGTAAAAGTCTTATGGAGAAACCATAAGATGGAAGAGGCAACGTGGGAACCCGAGGAACTTATGATGAAGAACCACCCGAGTCATTTCATTTGGTAGTATTCTATTGATTTCGAGGACGAAATTATTTTATGTAGGGGAGAATGTAACACCCCAACCTTCTACGGTATGCTTCTCTTTGAATAATGCAATAGCGTGTGTTGTACGCAACATCAAGTTCTAACACACCACAACCAATCAAACTAGCCATTATGAATAGTAATACCCACTTTTTGAAATTTAAAAATTTTATTTTTCAAAATGGACTTCATTTTTGGATTCGGAATATCGAAATTATCCAAGGGTGAATTTTTGGTATTTTTCTAAAAAACTTCATTTTTTGATGAATAGTGAAACCACTAAGTGGTAGTTAAAAAACTGAATTTTTCATAAAACTTAATTTTTACGCTTTTTTGAGTGGAATTTCGAAAATCCGAGAGACACTGTTAATATAAAGGAGTAAAATGTGGTTTAATGAGATGAAAATAATTTTTGGTGAATAGTAGCTTTTTACTTTTATTTACCCCGGTTAAAATTAAATAGGATAATTAAGGGTAAAAATGATATTAATATTGCCCTGACACATGTCCTTATTCTACTGGATAAGCTTAATTCGACCAAAAACAACATTAGGAATAAAATATAAACCTTTTTGGTCCACTTGGATTAGATTAGGACATTTATTATTATTTAATTTAAAGAAGAGTTAAAAGAGGTAAAATCAATTTTTTACAACTAAAACATTTTTAATATAGGGTTACACATAAGATAAATTAGATTATAAATATTCATTAAAAACATAAAAATATTTCCTACATAATGATATTTTATTTATTATTTTTACACATTAAATAATTTAATTTATTAATGACACGATGATGATGCAGTAGTTACCATAATAGTGAAATGTTAAAATAATTGATATGATAAATACCCAAATAAATATAATTTGAGACTTTTTATGAATTACACTAATTTTCTAGGTTAATATGAAATGTTAGGATTGATTTAATTAACTCTGTTCAAAGTAATCATTCTGTTATGATTTTCACAAAAATAAATTTTCCAAATATTTTCAAAATTGACATAAGAGAGTTTTTAAAACAAATATTATATTATTAATTGATATTCAATTCTTAAAAATATATTGTTCGGTAATGAGACTTATATCATGATATGGGTATCATTAATGGACCACTTGGGGGTCACTTGGAGGTATATAGTATGTTTATTAACTATATAATATAAAAATACAAAGTGACATGGTAAGTGTCAAACTAATTAACTAAGAGTTAAAACTAAAAGATAAGGTTAATATAATGAACCAAACCTATCTAAATTATATTGGTTTAGTGGTTCTCAACGCATCCCCACCATAGACTTTAAATAATCTACTTTGGATCCATTAGAAAAAAAATATTAATTTATTATAAAATAATATCTCTAGATTTTGCAAAGGTGCCCCTCACCCCTCTTATAAAAGGGAACTCCCCCTTCTCACTAATTCACACATTCAATGCCTTTTGTCTCGGCCAAACCCTGCCTGAATACTCTATCAACTTACCTCAATTCAACCTCGAGGCCTTAGTTTGATCATAAATCCAACCTATGGATCCCTTTTGATAAAATCAAAGAGAAGTACCCGAAGAAGAGGTAATGTTTTCACCACCCTTTTTTAAATTCATTTCTTCTTCAACTTCTTCTTTCTTTGTTATTCCCATTATATAGTAATAAATACAGTATCTTCTATATACTGTTAGATTATTATAAATATGGTACAACCATATTCAGTATTCTATCCATCCTTTGAATGACATGTCACCATACGTGCGTACGTAAGGCTTACCGTCTCCACGTCGTGGTGTAATTGTTATACAATATATTATTATTTGGATGGATATAATAATGATGTGTAATTCATGTAAATAATAAATATAACATGATAATGATTCTGTATATATGATATACCATCCAATTATATATTATTTTAATATCAAATTAATGATATTGTCACTTGTGCGTTCGTACGGACAACCGTCTCCACGAACGTGATGAGATTCATTCTCCATCATATCCATTCAAGTATAATTCCCATTTGAGGGTTAAAAATAATGTTTAAGGACTTTATATAATTCTGGATATAATTAAGATACATCATATTGATAACAAACATGTCTTATGTAACAAAACATATAAAAGATAACGAGTAAGTTAACACCCGAAACGATGATAATTCTAAGTTATTATTATCAAAGCAGTGTTAAAAGATCATATATGATATCATATTAATGTATATTATTATTGTATAATTTAATAACAATTATTTCACCATTATACAAGAGTTTAACCTACCCTCAACCAAGGAAATGTACAAGGTAAGTATAGCATCCTGCCTTTTTATCACATAAACTTTCATTACATTTTACAAAACCGAGGATCTTTAATGTTTAGTGTCATGGAAACCAGGAACTTAAAACATGAAAACATGATACATTCTTCTTAAACACTTGAAATTATTCTCCTCATTTTCATCCTAGGTTCATTACTGCATCTCATAACCTGTGCACATACATTAAAAGAAAGGGTGAGCAGAAGGCCCAATAAGGGAAACAAGAGAAACATTTTTCATGTGAACTTGAGATACTTCAATAAGGTCATGAAAAGAACATTAAGGAATGAGAAAGAAATCATGAGATATTTCATAATAAAAATAACATTTTTTATAACTTGAAGATGTGGCTACAACATTTAATATTGACAATCATTTCGTTTCACCAAGGTCCATCCCCAAGGTGTCATTAAAAATTACCAAGGTTATTCACCAAGGTATTAGTCTAAAAGGTCATCTCTAGAGATTAAGTCTTTCCCCAATGCATTGGAGTGCTATCTGGGTGCAGCATTGACATGTCATTATTATCATGTGAGCCACATATATCATCATCAATCATTTCATAAACAACCCATATAGCATAAAGGAAATGGGTTTCATTTCATAATCATAACATTTTAAAAACAGTTTTAAAGACATGATCTTTATGTCACTTTAAACCCACGGAAAAGGGAAAGCGGGTTTCATGTTTGTATATCCCAGAATTTAAAATATAACATTTTGATATATATGTGAATAACCCTGTTGAAATAAGATCTTTGAGTATTCACTTAATAATAGAAGATAATTTTGAGATAAAGAGGGAGGCATTTTGAGATGAAAACTATGCCGCATAACGTCTATGATACATGGTTTTAGAAAACATTGAAAATAGAGGGGACATGGGTCACCCACTCAAAAATGATACATAAAACAGCAGGGGAACATAATATAATGTATTTGAGAACATGGTAATGAAATTATAATGATATACCATATGAAATGAAGAACCTTAAAGGAAGACAAAAAAATAAGATTTCTCTTATGAGAATTTGGCAGCCTAACGGCGTTACTTAAAACTTCCAAAAATGGATTGACGAGATCAAATAGGGTCTCTCATCATATGAACATAAATGATCATTATGATAGATATAGAGATCATACCCCAACATAATAAATAGTAACTTGAAATAATTTACATGAAAATAGATCTTGAAAATGAGAAGGGTGAAAGAATCCCTTAAAAATTTGGCAACCTAACAGCACCACTTAAAACATGAAAATACTGAATTGAAGAGATCAAATAGGGTCTCTCATCATATAAACATAAAAGATCAGAATTATATACTTAGAGATCATACCCCAACATGATAAAAAGGAACGTTCAAGACTTGACATGGAATTAGAACTTTGAAGAAGGAGAAAGGTGAAAGAACCACTTAAAAATTCGACAGCCTAACGACACCACTTAAAACTTCAAAATACCGAATTGAAGAGATAAAATGGGGTATCTCATCATATGATCATAAAATATCAGTATGATAAATTGAGAGATCATACCCCAACATAATAAAAAGGAACTTGAAATACATTACATGAAAATAGATCATGAAAAATGAGAATGGAGAAAGAATCCATTAGAAAAAATTCGGCAGCCTAACGGCGCCACTTAAAACTTCATAAAACGAAATAATGAGAGTAAGTGGGGATCTCTAATTATATGAACATGAAATGGTAAGTAATAGGAGTATAAAATACCATCCTTTAACATAAGAACATGGAGCATAAAATTAATGACATAAAAGAGATTTCTTGAAAAGAAAGAGAGAGGTCGGATCCCTTACCTTAAAACGTAACTATTAAAACTCAAAGTTTGGGACCTTGAGGGCTTGGGGGCACCTTGGGAGGACTTATTGGGAGGTAATAAGACCAGAGATTCGTTGGGGGAGATTGGGGAGTCTAAATGGATGATAGGATGGCTTGGTATTTATAGGGAAAGTGAGGGGACAAGGCATTAATGGCCAAGGGACACCTCACAAGTTGTTTTCTCAAAAGCATGTTCTCTCCCATGATATTTCCCATGATATTTCCCATGATGTTAGGCCACATGGGGCCCTCATAAAATAATTCATCACCTTTGGTCGACCATCCCCTAAAATATCTCATGGCATCATCATGACACAGTTATGATGTCATTAAATATACCGAAACCCTAAAACTGTATTTATACTATTCACTGAAAATTGAACTTTCTCAGAAAAATACAAAAATTTCACATTAACCAAATATCAATGCTCTGATTTAAAAAAAGAACTACATTTTATAAAAATAATTTTCTAAATATTTTTAATTTAATTTTTAAATAAATACACTATTCACTGAAAATTCATTTTTTAAGAAAAAACCCCAAAAATTGCCTTAACATAATATCTATGCTCTGAGTTCAAAAATGAAATCCATTTTATAAAAATAATTTTCTAAATATTTTTAATTTAATTTTTAATTAAAAAACATTATTCACCCGAAAAAACTAATACTTGAATAATAATTTATGAAACCGTTATTTAACCATTTTATTGAATCACATTACTTAATCAAGGTGCCTAGATTATATTAATACTTTATTTAAGTGAGATTACTAATCCATTTGGACACATTACTAAACCTAATCATAAAATCACAATTCATATTTTACTATTCATCAAAAATCAAGTTGATCTTATTAGACTCAAAATTTCGTACTGGACATAATTGTAGAAGACCATTTTTTGAATATCATTACACATTTTTAAATATTTAAGGTTTACATAAACATTTTTAAAATATCCTTTTTCTAAAATTCATCAAAAATATGCATACTATATTTATCCGGTCATTTGAAAATTCATAAACTTCTTCATAAGAATAAAATATCAATTTTTATTTAAAACAAAGGATTACACAAGGCAGTTACGGTCTCCTTACATGGCCCGTTATCACACCAGCGTAGGACCTAAGTGTAAGGTGTTCTAAGGTGAGAGAATTTGAGGGAGGCTCGGCCAACATCGCACGAGTAGTAATTTCTATCAGTTTGAACTTCTCGCGAAGGTGATTCCGTTATAGCTTCACACGATGAAGTTCAGCTTGGGTTTGGTCCAGAGCAAAGCCCAGTGGTGCTACCTCCTTCCCAAGTTCTGTTAGATGGGCTTCGATCAGTCCATGACTACTGGGTGAGGCCATTGAGTCTTTTTTCTATATTAATTAACCATGATTACTTGTATTTAGATGCAATAATCGAAACGTTTAGTTTCTAGTGGTCATATTGACCAATGGTCATATAACAGTCAAAACCCAACGGTCTCATTTTAATCATACTCATGTTATCAAATGAAATAGTTTTGTTGAGTATAAAAAAAATAAAATCACACAAAATTAGGAAACAAGATTTATTCAAAATTTCGGGTCGTTACAATCTTCCCCCCTTAAGAAATTGCATCCTCGAAATTTTTAAAATTGGGTTTTGATATTTCATTGAAAGTCCCACATCGAAAAAAGAGTCAGTAACACTATTACTTTAAAAGAAAGAAAAGGATGTACAAAGGCCACCCGAGTTAACCCATACTAGGATTCCATGCCGGAAAACATGGACATGGAAGAAAAAACAAAGGGTCAAGTTCTGAGGGAGAGTGATAGAAAACAAGAATAGGATAAATTTAACCACAAGAAAATCACAAACTTATGATGTGTGTAAACGGTCTTTGATTACCCAGTAGAAATCTTAAATCAACAACGTTTTTGTTTTACATTCTTTTTAATAATTTTGATGAATTCATGTACTACATAGAATAAAAACATAAGGAAATATACCTACCTTCAAGTATAGTTTCATCCTTTAATAAGTCTCTACCAAAACTAATATTTTCTCCAAATGATGAGAATTCAAAAACACTTGGTCTCATCAAAAGCACAAGAACCATCTTCTAGAGAATCACATAATCCATCAAAGACTAACTATCTATTTCTTATATCTTTAAACATTATCCCAAAAATAGAAAGGGTAAGATAAAATGACTCTTCCAAAAGAAAGAACCCCAGAAGAAGGAAAACTACTTTAAATCTTCAAAGTTCCACGGTACTACCCAAAGTTCATCATAGAAAATTCCATAAATAACTATTCTTAAAATTCCTCAAAATAAACCAAAATAAAATTGAAACCCAAATACAAGAAGGATTTGATAACATAGTCTTCCAAAATAAACTTCATAGTTCATCTCTAGACAAAATCAACCACTCCTAACATCTCATAAAAAAAGTAGCTAACCTAAACATATTTTACGCAAGATAGGTTAATCATTTCCATAAGTAACCTAAATTACTATAAGTCCACCTTAAATTCATCGATTCTTCAAAATATAAGTCAACCTTACTCCTCAATGAAAATACCGTAGTAATCTATTTACCTCGATTATATAGGGTCCCCAAAATAGTGAACGTCTTCCAAAATAATATTCATCTTTTAATCCCCTAATCATCTCTGTCATATTAATATGGAAATAGCCACATTTCTTATCACATTGGTTGTTGGGACATGTTATTCCATTTCCCTCCATTAACTACGAAAAGAAAGTACAATTAGGGGCTTGAATACTTAGCCAATAATCATGAAAAGGAACTTAAAGCATGTAAGGATAACTTGTAGAAGAAAAGTATACCCTAACTTGTGATCCCCTAGGTTCCCATCTAGGTTATCCATGATCATATATTCTTATATGAATCTTTATTTTATTTTATCTGTGTTCCTTTAACAATGGTTCATACTAACCTTATGAATTTAACAAAGCATATCCCCCGGGAGTGTCGTAACCAAGAGTGAAGCAAGGCTTGTTGTCATGTACGAGTTCCCATTTGATTCTAGCTCAAAGCGGTGTTTTCGGGTTTTACCCCTATGTACATCTGTGCCATAGCCATCTCTACCTGCTCGTATCCAGACAGGGATGTATTTTCTTGGAAACCCATTACTCAATAACCACCAAAATACCAGGAATATTTTTTATATATACACTTTTCTATATTATTCTTCCTAATGTTTTCATATCATAATTTCCACAAATAACTAAACCATCCTTTGATACAAACTATAGCATCCTGCCTTTTTATCACATAAACATTCATTACATTTTACAAAACCGAGTATCTTTAAGGTTTAGTGTCTTGGAAACCAGGAACTTAAAACATGAAAACATAAAACATTCTTCTTAAACACTTGAAATAATTCTCATCATGTTCATCCTAGGTTCATTACTGCATCTCATAACCTGGGGACATACATCAAAAGAAAGGGTGAGCAGAAGGCCCAGTACGGGAAACAAGAGAAACATTTTTCATGTGAACATTAGATACTTCAATAAGGTCATTAAAAGAACATTAAGGCATGAGATATATCCTAATAAAAATAAAATTTTTCATAACTTGAAGATGTGGCTACAACATTTAATATTGACAATCATTTCTTTTCCCCAAGGTCCATCCCCAAGGGTTCATTAAAAATTACCAAGATTATTCACCAAGGTATCAGTCTAAAAGGTCATCTCTAGAGATTAAGTCTTTACCCAATGCATTGGAGCGCTATCTGGGCACACCCTTGACATGCCTTTATTATCATGTGATCCACATATATCATCATCAATCATTTCATAAACAACCCATATATCATAAAGGAAATGGGTTTCATTTCATAATCATAACGTTTTAAAAACTACTTTAAAGACATGATCTTTATGTCACTTTAAACCCTCGGAAAAGGGAAAGCGGGTTTCATGTATGTAAATCCCAGAATTTAAAATAGAACATTTTGATATATATGTGAATACCCCTGTATAAATATGATCTTTGAGTATTCACTTAATAACATAAAATAATTTTGAGATAAAGAGGGGGGCATTTTGAGATGAAAACTATGCAGCATAACGTCTATGATAAATGGTTTTAGAAAACATTGAAAAGAGAGGGGACATGGGTAACCCACTCAAAAATGATACATAAAACAGTAAGGGAACAGAATATAAAGTATTTGGGAACATGGTAATGAAATTTGAATGATATACCATATGAAACGAAGAACTTGAAAGGAAGGAAAAAAAATAAGATTTCTCTTATGAGAATTTGGCAGCCTAACGGCGTAACTTAAAACATCCAAAAATGGATTGACGAGATCAAATAGGGTCTCTCATAATATGAAGATAAATGATCAGTATGATAGATATATATATAATACCCCAACATAATAAAAAGGAACTTGAAATACTTGACATGAAAATAGATCTTGAAAATGAGAAGGGTGAAAGAATCCCTTAAAAATTTGGCAGTCTAACGGCGCCACTTAAAACTTCAAAATACTGAATTGAAGAGATAAAATAGGGTCTCTCATAATATGAACATAAAATATCAGTAGGATAGATTTAGATATCATACCCCAACATGATAAAAAAGAACTTTCAAGACTTGACATGGAATTAGAACATTGAAAAAGGAGAAAGGTGAAACACCACTTAAAAATTCGACAGCCTAACGGCGCCACTTAAAACTTAAAAATACTGAATTGAAGTTATAAAATGGGGTCTCTCATAATATGATCATAAAAGATCAGTATGAAAAATTTAGATATCATACCCCAACATAATAAAAAGGAACATGAAATACTTTACATGAAAATAGATCTTGAAAATTGAGAAAGGAGAAAGAATTCGTTACAAAAATTTCGGCAGCCTAACAGCGCCACTTAAAACGTCATAAAACGAAATAATGAGAATAAGAGGGGATCTATAATTATATGAAAATGAAAAGGGCAGTAAAATTATTATAAAATAAAATCCTTTAACAAAAGAACATGGAGCATTAAATAAATGACATAAAAGAGATTTCTTGAAAAAGAAAGAGAGAGGTCGGATCCCTTACCTTAAAACGTAATTCTTACAACTCAAAGTTTGGGACCTTGAGGGCTTGGGGGCACCTTGGGAGGACTCCTTGGGAAGTAATGAGACCATAGATTCGTTGGGTGAGAGTGGGGAGTCGAAATGGATGATATGATGGCTTGGTATTTATAGGGAAAGTGGGGACAATGCATTAATGGCCAAGGGACACCTCACAAGTGGTTTTCTCAAAAGCATGTACTCTCCAATGATATTTCCCATGATGTTAGGCCACATGGGGAACCCCATACAATAATGAATCACCTTTGTTCTACCATCCCTTAAAATATATCATGGAATCATCATGACACAGTTATGATGTCATTAAACATACCAAAACCCTAAAACTGTATTTTTACGATTCACTGAAAATTCAACTTTCTCAGAAAAATCCCAAAATTTCACATTAACCAAATATCAATGCTCTGATTTCAAAAATGAACTCCATTTTATAAAAATAATTTTCTAAATATTTTAAATTAAATTTTTAAATAAATACACTATTCACCGAAAATTCATTTTTTCAGAAAAAACCCCTAAAATTACCTTAACATAATATCGATGATCTGAGTTCAAAAATGAAATCCATTTTATAAAAATAATTTTCTAAATATTTTTAAATTAATTTTTAATTAAAAAACACTATTCACCCGAAAAAACTAATACTTGAATATTAATTTATGAAACCGTTATTTAACCATTTTATTGAGTCACATTACTTAATAAAGGTGGCTAGATTATATTAATACTTTATTTAAGTGAGATTAATAATCAATTTGGACACATTACTAATCCTAATCATAAAATCACTATTCATATTTTACTATTCATCAACAATCATGTTGATCTTATGAGACTCTAAATTTTATACTGGACATAATTGTAGAAGACCATTTTTTGAATATCGTTACACTTTTTTAAATATTTAAGGTTTACATAAACATTTTTAAAATATCATTTTTCAAAAATTTATCAAAAATATGCATACTATATTTATCCGGTCATTTGAAAATTCATAAACTTCATCATAAGAAGAAATCCCAATTTTTATTTAAAACAAAGGATTACACAAGGCAGTTACGGTATCCTTACATAGCCCCTTATCACACCAGCATAGGACCTAAGTGTATGGTGTGCTAAGGTGAGAGAATCTGAGGGAGGCTCGGCCAACATCGCACGAGTAGTAATTTCTATCAGTTTGAACTTCTTGCGAAGGCGATTCCGTTCTAGCTTCACATGATAAAGTTCATCATGGGTTTGGTCCAGAGAAAATCCCAGTGGTGCTACCTCCTTCCCATGTTCTGTTAGATGGGCTTCAATTGGTCCAAGACTACTGGGTGAGGCCATCAAATCTTCTTTCTATATTAATTAACCAAGATTACTTGTATTGAGAGACAATAATCGAAACGTTTAGTTTCGAGTTGTCATTTTGACCAATGGTCATATAATATTCAAAACCCAGCGGTCTCATTTTAATCATACTCATGTTATCAAATGAAATAGTTTTTTTGAGTATAAAAAAAATCACACAAAATTAGGAAACAATATTTATTCAAAATTTCAGGTCGTTACGGTAAGGGTTTATTTCTCCATCTCTTCATTATCCGAGGTTGTTTATACGTAATAATCTACTAGGAATTCTTTATCATCCACATCCATGTTTCTTAAAAATAAATTTCAAATCATTCTTAATATTTTAAAGACTATGGTATAAAGTCATTTATACCCTAGTTGACTTTTTATAAGATGTTTCTAAAGGATTCTTTCTATCGTTTTCCAAACAAGGTCTTCTTTAACCTTTTCAACGGAAATAAGGTAAGAATGTTTTTTAACTTAAATGGTAGGTGCGGCTATTTTCCGATGTTATAAAATCGTCGAAGCTTCCCTTACAATCTTATAATAATATTTTCAAAGTAAATGTTTTATTTTATAATTATGTGACTTTTAAATGATTTATAAAAAAGATATATTTCTCTCAAACAATTTTGATTTCATCCATGTCAACATCCTTTGATGGATTTTAAGCTTATTTGAAGTTTATTTACTATGATACAAAACATCCATATATTTTTGAAGGTTTTGTGATATGTTTGACTGTGGATGTGTTATTTTTATACCATTCATGGTTTATGGATAAATTATTGACATTTCGTATACTAGTTTTAATACGAATGTTTATGTTATATTTAAACCTATTCATATTAGGAACGCATTGGACTTAAGAAGTGACGGGTGGAGCCCAATATAGCTCCTCGATGCATTGGTAGGTCTCATGAGACAAACTAGTGGCTTGGCACAAGGCCTTGACAAAATCTTATTTTTAGTCTTGGCACGAGTCCTTGGCTATGTGGTTATGAGAGTCTGGCATTATGTATTCCATCATTACGAAAGTGGTTATTGATATTTCATGTGATTATTCGAATAGTATAATATCCATGAGAATAAGTAAATGGCATTATTTCATTTTATTTTTTCCATACTATGTTGAAGTTCATGTTTAACAGGCTTTTGTTTTGTTATACATTGCCTTAAATGTTTATTCTTATTTATGAAAGTTTCCTCTATATTTTTATCCTTACTGGGCATTTGAGCTCACCCCTTTTCTATGTTTTATTTTTCCCAGGATGTGAAGAAGTAATTTATGAATGACTTGTAGGGATAGTATGAGGGGATAAGAGTGTGGACTATGGAGACAATATTGTTGTAATTTTAATTTTATGATGTAATGTAAACTTTATTAATGTATCTAGTTATTCCAAGGCTACTAAACCAATCGTTCTTTTGAGATTTGATCATTCTTGTGATAATTCCAATGTTATGTAATAATTCACCGACTCTGGGTAAATGGGGTCGGGGCGTTACACATGTTGTTTCTAAATATAGAATAAATGTTAAACCTTATAAAACAAAGGTATTTGAAGAATTTAAAAGGCCTAAAAATGTCATATATATTCATATTTTTCATTACTTAGTAGGTCACTATAGATGGTTTGTTGAAACATTTTCTTAATTATCTATCCCACTGACTAAATTAACTCTAAAAGGAGAAAAATCCATATAAAATAAAGATTTTGATGATTATTTCCATGAAAAATGATTGTTGAATGATCTAATTTCTGACTTGGCCAATAAAATTGGTTAATTTTTCATCTATATTGATGATTTATTAAGGCGAATTAGTTGTTTTCTTATAAAAAATGATAAGGAAATTTATTATTCTCCATTTTAATTAGAACCACAAGAGTTAATTTATCCTACACATGATATGCAATTAGGTGTTTTGTTTTTTTATTAATTTTATTTAGAATCATTGAAATGGTTTCAAGTGTGAAATATATACTAATCATGAAATTTTGAAGTATATATTCACGTATAAATACTATAGCATGTGGTAGAGAATATGTCTAACAATATTTAAGGATTCTGAATACTTGATTCATTACAATCTTCGAAATAATTTTTTTTGATACATAGAGTAAGAAAGATAACAATACATTAACCATGTTATCTCTGGAAATTGATCATTTAGTTAATGAATTGATGAATTTTGGCATATAAATTGTGCATATATGAACTCCCTCTAATTTGTTTTAGGTGACAATACTATCACCTCTTTGAGAAAGAATTGAGAAAGATTACAAGGTTAATAAGGATTTATAGGAAAAGGTTGAACCTATGAAAAACAATAAGTTTCTTTTGTAATGTTGGTGAATAATGATTTTTCATATTTTTAAGTAGATTATTTGTTCCTTTTGATTCCCAGTGGAAGAGGGAATTGTTATGTAAAACTCATAGTTACTCATTTTTCATTCACCATGTAAGCAATATTATATAAAGAGACCTTTGAGAGTATTATAGGTAAGATGGAATGAAAATATTTATTTCTAACATTAATATGAAATGATTTAATTTTCCAAAAGTTAAAGAATAAAAACACTACTGAATTGGGTACTTTAGTTTTTTCTAGTGCTGGAGTACAAATGGGAACATGTGTCCATAGATTTCATTATTGGTATTCCAAATACATCTCGAGGTAATAATTTTATCTAGTTTCTTTTTGATCGATGAACTAAATGTATGCATTTCATTCATATTTTAAATAATATATATTTAGATAATTATTCTTCATTTTGTCTCAAGTGGATAATTAGTTTATATGGATTTCCTCTCTCAATTCTATCTAACTGTGATATCAGGTTTACTACTAATTGTTTGAACAATCATTCGAAGTAATTAGATAATGAATTAAATTTTATTATGACTTTCCATCCTCTATTTGATTGATAATAAAAGAGATAAATTTAGAATTTGGATTTCATCCTTAGATATTGTTTGATGGATTACCAGAAAATTTGGGGTCAATATCTTTAATTGTTTTATTTTTCTTAAATTGACAGTAATTGTTCGTATATGAAGATAAAACATTTTAATGATTTATATGTAATTTGGTGTCAGATTATAGCTTGATGAGATTTAGTAGGTGAAAAGGGGTTTTGGGAAAAGGATTGGTAGAATAAATTATAGATAAGGCAATGATTTTTCAAAAATATATGAGGATGTCTTAGAGTAGTGTGGATAACCAAAGTAAATTACTTTATTTCAAGGTTAATGATCTTCTTTGTATTATATTAACACAATGAAAAAGTGTTATGCAATATAGTAGGAAATGAAAGATAATTCTATGTATCATTAGAAAATTTGAATTCACAGTGAAAGCAGGATCAATTTCATAGAGATTGTCATTTACAAAAAGTTTATCTTTGGTTCAGGACATATTTCATGTTTCCCTGATAAAGAAATATTTTTTATATTCATCTCATTTTTTTATCCATGAAGTAGTTTAGTTAAATGGAAATATTTCTTATTAGGAGACTCCTGTATAGATTCTTGACCACATAGGGCAGGTTTTGTGGAATAAGGTAATTCATAAAGTTATAGTTTTATGTAAAAATCCTATTATTGGAGAAGAAACATGGGAGTCTAAAAATTATATAAAGGAAAAATATCAACAGTTTTTTGAGTAATGAATTAAATTGTGAGGATGCAATTTCCAAACAGGTGTAAGAATACAAAAACCCCAATA
Source organism: Viscum album (assembly GCA_963277665.1). NCBI lineage: Eukaryota > Viridiplantae > Streptophyta > Magnoliopsida > Santalales > Viscaceae > Viscum > Viscum album. Next base: position 109,016,126 of record OY728139.1, on the reverse strand, counting down.
AAAATACTATTTTTATTTAAAATTTTACTTTATTTTCAAGTATTTAGTAATTAAAATACTATTTTGGATTATTTTAAAATTTTAGTTAGTTTCATTTTATTAAATAAATAATTGTATTTATAATGAATATTATACTTGAAATTGGTATAAAAATATTTCTATACCTAAAAAGGCATTTTTATGAAAAACATATATTTAATCATGTTTTGTAGTATTATTTTTAAATTAAATTCTTCCAATTATTGAAATTTAATATTGAAAATTTTATTCCACATTTTTAATTATGTGATCCAAATTTAGAAAATATTTTCATTTTATAATTGATCAATATGAATATTAACCATAGTAAATTTGTTTTTTCATGGTAAAAGTAAAATGGGCTAATTAGGGTTAAAACTAATGCGAAAAAGATTCAATTGCATTAAAACATTTTATTTTGTTTAATTTTAGGATTATATTTCATCGATAATCATATAAAATTAGAAAATATGACCTTTTGTTTCCATTTCTCTCTAATTTTGACCATTATGATATTTAAGTAAAAAATAAAGTCAAAATTGTCACTTTAATTCATATAATATATATAATATTTTGTGACATGAAAAAAAACAACATTTGTTCAGTTAGACATTTTTATTTTAAAAAAGAATAAATTTTTTATCATGGTAATTTTTTTAAATATATAGTGATGATATAATTACCTTAAACACATTCATATTGCTGACACAATGATTGTCCAAGAAGTAAAAAAATCAAGTAAATGATTTAAAAACATAAAAAGTAAAGTTTTTTTGGTGATTTATAGTGTCACAAAAATTTTATAGATGAATATATCCTATTAAATAGGTTTATAAAGTTTATATTCAAATTTATTTTATATAATTTTATTTTCAAAGGCAATCTAAATGAAGAGTTCCAAAAATGGAATTCTTGATATTTAATAATAGACAATATTTTATTAATTTATTTAAAGTTAATAAAAATATAGTCTTTGGAAAATTTAAATTTATATGGTTTAAAATATCTACCATGGTCCATATATGGGTAATTTTCTCTGTTATGGTAACTTTCTTGTCCCCTGGGTTATAAAAAACATTGATATCGTTGTAATTGTCCAAAGGGTTATAGAGGGTTAAAATGGAGAGATACAGGTAAACAATTATCTACACATGTCTAAATTTTATCATATTATATTATTTTTCCAATATTAATCTTATATTTAAATTATTTCATTTTAAATCCACATCAAAATTAAAATTACCTAGTATTATTTTAATACCATAAGAAAATCCAAGAATGCTCCTCCCCTCCCTTATGAAAGAAAACCTCATATCCTCTTTTCCTAGCACCATTTTAGAACTATATATTATTATAAATGTAATAAAATTACTTCATAAAAGCTCCCCTCATGTTATATAGGTATTATTTTTGGTATAATATCAAACTTAGAGGGCGTCATTTGTAAAGAGAATGAGGTTTTTCGAATAATAGGTACAGTCTTTAACCAAACATTTTAGGTTTATTTCTTATTCTACCACCTTTAAATATTATTAAAACATGATGAAATTATAAAAAAAATCCTAAATATACTAATAAGTTTTAATTTTAGTTTTATAACCTAAATTCATCACCTTTTTTCATCAAATGGGAAATGAAACCATCATTCATGTGTACAGAGGACTACTACCTCACGAATTGATCTAATTCGATTTCCATCGCAATATCTCATGGATGGTTATAATAAATTATTTAAATTATATATATTATATTTATGAAATATTTATAATTATGTAAAGGCAATATGTAGTCTAATTTCATACATTTCAATCCATAGATAAATGATACTTTTGTTCGTGTGTACATGTAGATTGCCACCTTCAGGAAGTGATGTGATTCTCTTTTCTGGACCACATCACATAGATACTATATATAAGTGTATTTAATTAAATAATAATATATTTATGATATAATCATCATTATTTAAATAAAAAAAATACTTAACTTATTTCCGTCATATTCATTGAAAAATATAACGGTTACTCATGCGTATGTGCGGCCTACCATCTCCACGACTATGACATAGTTCATTTTTCATTTCCATCATTCATGGTTTGTTTTTAAATAATATTTTATTTATAAATATTATTATTATGATATTATTATTATTTTAGATTTGATATAATAATTATATCTTTGACCTTATTTAACTTTCCGAAGTTTGTTTTGGACACATGAGTCGAATATCATCAAAAAACCCATTGTGAACTTAATATATTAATTAATATTATATAATGTGATAATAAATAAATAAGGAATGATAAACCAGAAAAATGTTTTTAATAAAGTAAATATTTTATGTGTTTTTATTATTTAGGAATATAAATAATATACCTGATGAGTCTGGATCGAGGAAAGGGATACTGCTACATAAATGCCTCGTTTTAAATTTTTTTAAATGTATTTTCTATATGTTTTTATTATATGACCATATTCTTAAAAAAAATTAGATGTATTAATATGTAAATAAATGAATAAAAAAATACATTTTTCGTCTCTTTTTACCATATTTCAATGTTTTTAAAAAGGAATATTATTACGGAATGTTTTGACGTTCTTTAAAAAAGGGAAAAAAGTAATGTTATATTTTTATGTATATAGTATCAACGGATTTTCAAACCATTATAAACATTATTTTATGTTTTTATTTTATTTATAAAGATCAATTTATTCATAAAATAAAATATGCTTTCCTTGGTTCTAGAAATTTTACTTTTGACAATTGGGTTTTAAAGGAAATGGATATATCAATATCTAAACATGTTTTTATTATGGGTTCAAAAGTATATTTTAATAAATTTTATGATAAAAATGAAAGTTATATAGGGCTTATACATGTTATGGTCCTTGTAGAGTCTTTATGATGATAGGTGATTTCGATATAGTTCATGATGACGGCTGATCCTAATATATCTCATGATGATGGGTGAGCCTGATATAGCCCTCTAATGTATTGTGTAATGATTATGTTCTCTATTTAATTATGTTATAAGTTTAATGTAAAGGTTATTCCAATTGTAAGTGTTCTTGTAATGGTTTTATGGAGATGATGTCTCATGGCACCTATATGAATTTTTTATGCTCAGAAATGATATCTTATAGAAATATTTTTTATTTAAAAAGGTATGCTAATGATATTGTGTTTTAGAGGAATGATTATGCCCTTTTAGGGTAAAAAGATATGTTTTTTAGAAAACATTTTCCATGGTATGTCATGTAATCTATAAAAACCGCCTAATTATGACTTTAAATTTATCATTTCTTATTTTTCTATGAAATGATTTTTGTAGTGAAGATTATTTTTTTAGTAAGTAAATGATAAGTTGAGCTCAAAGTTTATTGATTTAATGAAAAACTCACTTTTATATTCTCATGTTTTTAAAATGGGATAATGTGTTTCTTTTTATTATTTTTTGTCGCATACAGATCTTATTTTTTTCTCATCTAATATTTTAAAATGTTTTTCAGAGTTTTTGAAGATGATCACTAACAAAAAATATGTCAATTTGAAAACATTAATGATTTGTCATGAAAAGAAAACATGTAATATTTTAAAAAAATTCTATTGTGTGAAAAATTAATACTAATAGGAAGTGTACAATTTTTTATATATGGGATTTTTATATGGGATTTATGACCAAATTCTATAAAACTCTTTACTTGTAAAGATATTTGGGAATAAAAATGTATTTTTATATTAAAATTGAAATTATGGATTGAATAAGGATCAGGTCTTCATGGGACACCCCACTTATAATGGAATTCCTTGTTTCCATGTTTGGGATTGATGTTCTGACTTTTTTTATTTTAAAATTGAGTTATTTCACATTGAGTGATATAAATGGTTTTGAAGTTATTTATTTATTTTATTTCATCACTTGTTCAGAATGGAAAGATTACATGTGTCCATGAATCACATCTAGAACATAGGATTCATTTTTCATTTTTTTTATTTTCAATGACTGAATACCTAGATTATGGCATGGAACGGTTATTCAAATTGGTTGTAGCCATTAATATGGTTTTTTAGCAAGTAAGTGTTTGGAGTTATCTTTATGACCCTGAACATTTCTGGAGTTATCCCGGACATGATTTTCGGTAATTTTTTTTAATATAATTAACTTTGATTGGAGTTATGTCTCGAGGTGGGTTTGGGTAACATATAACAAAATTTTGGAGGAAAGAGGTTGTAAACGGTTGTGGCACAATTTGTACAAACTGTGTGGCTTATAGGGAGAAACCGTGTGCCCTCTGGCCTTTTGAGGTAGTAGATTTGGCACATTTAACGCATGGTTTGAGAGGTCTTTCAAGGTGGTTTTGTGAAGTTCCCTTTGAAGTAGTGTCTAATACTCAATTAGCACTTGGATTGTCTAACTGTATAACTAATATGTGAGTGGTCCAACAGTGATATCCTAAAATTACGGATCACACTCATTTCATCTTTTAATGAATTTTTTCACCTCCTATGTTACCCTAACATAGGATTTTACTTTCATAAGGGTAAATGAAGGTTGTCCCATTGACTTAGAGGGATTATAATGCCTTACGAACATCGTTCTTCAAGATCTAAATCTTGAATTGAAGATCTTCCCTTCTCACAATAAGTGAATTTCATCTCTATGCATTTCACATTCCCTCTTCTATATTTCCTTGATCTTTTCATGGAATATATCATTTATTTCCTTGGATACAAACCTTTGTGTTGAGACATAGATCTTGTATTGTGGATCTATTTCTAGATTTATGCGATCTTTATGTCTTTGATCTTTATTTTGGTTTAGGGATTTAGATCCGGAACATTTATAAAGGTCATTGTGCTGCTCAGATTTTGGGGATTTATGTTTAGCAAACATTCATCAAAGAACCATATTCGGTGGTCTAAATATAATTTCCATATTAATGAATTTGATATGTATATGAAAATTTGTAGAATTTATAGCATTATTTGGAAAATGATTTCCTTTTAATGGGTTATTTAGATTAACCAATTGATTTATAGAATATTTGTTGAAATATTTCATTACTTGGGGAATTAATCATGATACTATGGGTGTTCCATATTAGATAATTAATTTAGGGAAATTTATTATAATAATTAGGGTTTTTAATCAAGATAATTAATGGAGGGATTAATTTTGAGATATTAAAATGGATAAGTTGAGATAATTAATTGTGGATTAATTATGTATTTCATAATATGATATAGATAATTAATTGTTTGAATAATTATGGAGATTTGATATTGGAATGAGATAATTAATTCTATAAAATTAATTATTGAATATGAATCGTGATATTGAATAATTAATTGATGAATTAATTAATGGTTTTAACCACTTAGTTAATTATTGAGTTAACTAATGGAATAGATGTGTTCAACTAATTATTGAATTAGTAATGGGATTTAGGTGTATGATTAATTGATAAACTAATTATGTGATAAATAATGGGAACACGATCAATCTAAATTGATAAGTAAAAATGGTAAGATGGTCATTAAACATATGAGTAAATATAATGGGAGCATGGTTACTCTATTGTGGGGTAAGCATGGTAACATAGACATCCTACTTATGTTTGTGATATTGGTAACATTGGAAATGGGGATTATAAATGTGAAATGAAATAATGGTAATAATGGAACTCTATGTTATGGACTCACATGAGAATATTCAAACTCTACATTAGTCAAATAAAGTATTGAGATATCATAAAACCATGAATAATTCGTGATTCGACAAGAAGTAGGTATTAAGATATGATATTACCTTGGGAGAACATGATGATTTAGTGTGAGATAAAGTAAGTATTGAGATACGAGTATCCCTTGGAACCCTAGAGTTAATTTAGTTAGATAAGAATAAATTAAAATGTGATAAGCTATTTTTTATTGCATTGTACTTGATTTTTTTAGAACCACATGCACTATCTTTTGAGTAGACCTGTTTTACTCACTGTTGGTGGTGGCCTACTCAGTTTTACTCACACCCTATTCAGGATCCTTGATATGTACCTGAATATATTATATTTTTGTAGGATTGGATAAGGGTACAGACCCTATGATAGGAGTTTGATTGGGTATAGAGCTTGGAGGAGGGAACTAGATATGGTTCGGGACCCATTTACCGAGTCATGGTGTCATTACATTCATTTTCATTATAGACACTTGACAGTTGTATTGGAATAGAATAACTTCCATTTTAGTTGAGTATGGTATTTCTTGTTTTCTTATCTTGTGACATGAGAATTGTTCTGGTTATATATGCTTCTGGATTTTTTTATTTATTTCCACTAGTGTTTTAATCTAATAAATGATGGTATAGTCTCCCAATGACTGACTTACCAGACCCTTTTTTCTATTCAGAAGCCTCTAGCATATGGGGAGGCATTATTAAGGTCATGTGGCGAACCATCTTGGGGAACCATCGCATGCCACCCGGATCATAATGTTACAAAGTGGTATCAGAGGTCCATTTTTCATTCTTTTTCATTTGTATTCCAATTTTGGGAAAGGTTGACAGGATACTAAGAGGATTCGGGGCTTGGTAATGATCCCATGCATGGGAGTTGAAAACCAATGTAAATGGGTAAAATTGATTACTCATGGTGGGATTATTGTTATTGTTTTTTATTGTTATAGTTGAATATTATTTCACCTTGGGTGATACAATTGTGGTATTATGTGATTATTTTTCTCACAATTTTTTTCTAGTGATTCATGGCCTTGAATTGTATAACTGTTCAGTCTTCATGCATTATTCTAGGCACACATGTTTGTTAAGACATGAATCATTTTAGTCATGCATGGGGAAACGAGTTATGGGTATTTTGTTGAACTTGAACTTTTTTCCTTATTGTGAAATTATAATGAGAAATGGTGTCTAACCTGAATTGAGAAAGATTGTAAAATGAAGCAAAATGAGAATAATTGGGAATCTAAATGAGAAACATGATTATGATAGTGTGCTTACCCTTATTAACCAATACCTAAAGATATGATGGATAAGGGTAGTGATGGTACCTCTGTTTTGACCGTGTGGAAAGGTTTAGGAAAATGGCTTGTTGTGCTTATTTCCTCTTATATAAATTTAATAAGTTTGTGTTATGATACCTAAGACATGTGTCTGGGACAATAGAGAGTATGCATCCATTTTACTTGTTGAGGGTAAAACTGAGGGTTGTTTCTAGGAATGACTTTCCAAATAAAAGACATGAGGCACTGATCATGGAAGCTGAAGATAAAGGGGAGTAGTTCTAGGAGAATTTTGGTCGTTTCATACAATTCATTTAAAGAGTCCCAGGGAGAGTTGTAAAGATTATGTCTGAGTTGAAAAGGGATTTTCAGTTGCAACACCCTCCAGCGTGTACTCGAGAGGTTGAACCTAAGGGAGATTAATTCTGGGTTGATCCCATATAGAAAATACACGACCATTTGGAAAATTTGGCAAATAGGAGGTTCATGATGGTTGCTTATACGCTACAGGGATCAGTGAAGTGCTTTTGGGACATTGAGGCATGAACTGGACAGACTGACGGTATGTTATTGAAGGAATTCTTTGATAGGTTCTTGGAAAACATTTATCTAGAGATGCTAAGATAAGATAAATATATTGAATTCATGTATCTGGTATACGGGAGCATATCAGCGATGAACTATGTTGGATTCTACATATATCTGCAATGCATTGCTCCAACTTTAGCAGAAGATGAGGTAGTTATGGAGAAATGTTTTCAGTATGGACTTATGTTTGAGATTAAGTATTACGTGAAAATCATCAGGTTGAAGAAGTTTACGGAATTAGTGGATCAGGCACTTATAGTTGAATGGAAGCCGATGGAGACTTACAGTGCTATAGAGATAATTTTTATTTGATGGCCAATATGTTTGACTTCTAAGAGCATGGAGCCATGTTATGAAAACATTATTCAAGGCAGTGGGAAGCAAAGAATGCAGATAGAAGGGTCGGTTGAATAAGACCTTACTGGGGAAATCTAACATTAGTGTTGTAGGCCGGTACACTATCGTCAAACTTTCTTCCAACCACCAGTAGAGTGTCAATCTTGCGGAATGATGGAACATCTACATAAGTTTAGCAGGTCACAGTTATGAATATGTACTGAAAGAGAAGTCGGGGAGTGTCAGAGTGAGGGAAGTGGGTCTTCTACACCATATTGGTTTGGAAGATGGAGTTCTACTGGTCGAGGTAGTAGAGATAGTAGATGTGGTGATTTTAGGAAGGACCGCCCGCATCACCAGAGTGGTGCTACTCAGGGTAGTTAGACAACATCACGAGGAAGAGGGGAATCACAAATACATGTCATACATCCTACACTTGTGGATAGAGAGGTTGGACCATCCATAGTGAGAGGTACTGTTCTTGTAGCTTCTACTTTAGCAAGTTCCTTGTCTGATACTAGTGCGACTCACTCCCATATATCTAGAAAATAGTTTTATGGTTTGAGCCTAGTGGTGGAGTTTTTGAGTAGGGTTATGACTATTTATATACCATTGGGTTTATGGTATAGATATACTTGTCTATATAAAATATGTTCACTAGATATCAAGGAATATCATTCCCTTTGTGATATAAATGTTCTGGATATGATTGTATTAGACTTCATTATGGGTATGTACTAGCTAGTCGCATACTGATCCCACATCGATTATTACTGTATGAGAGTTATGTTTACATATCCTAAGGGTGACCAGTATATTCATCGTGGAAATTGGGATATCCAGGAAGGTTGATCATGGACAATTACTCAACAATTGGGAGATCTCATAACCCAATTTTCTAGTCTGTTACTAGATTATGGGAATGTTACGCAATATTTTCTTCCACTAGTAGTGGGACTATTTCAATATGACTTTCCAGAAGACTTTTCAGTTTGACCACCTAAGACAGAAGTGTAATTCACTATTGACCTCATTTTGGGGGATGATCTAGTATCTATTACACCATACATAATGGTACTGACTGTGTTTCAAGAGATTAAGACTTAGTTGGAGGGATTGGTGGGTAAAATGTTTATCCAACCATGTATGTCACCTTGGAGATCACTGATTTTGTTTAAAAGGAATGCTGCTGGGATTTTATGCTTATGTGTCGATTACCAGAAGTTGAACAAAATGAATGTGGATAACTCATATCCTTTACCATGTATTGATGATCTGTTTGACCAATTGAAGGGAGCTTGTGTATTCTAAAAGTTCAATTTTAGATCAGGGTATCATTAGCAAAGAGTATGGACTTCAAATATACTGATAAATTCTTTTAGAAGTAGGTATATCTATTATGGGTTTGTCGTAATGCCATTTGGGTTGAAAAATTAAATAGAAGTGATTATGGATTTAATGAATAAGATATTTCATTTGTATCTAGATCCGTTCATGGTGGTGTTTGTGCATTATATCTTGGAGTACATCAAGGCTCATGATGATCATGCCTGACATCTTGACATCATCATAGTAACACTAAGAAAGCATCATCTATACCCCAAGCTATCAATGTTTCAGTTTTTTATTGACTGGGTACACTTATTAGGGCACATTATCATAGAGGAAGTTGTGTCAGTGGACCCCAATAAGGTTTATCAAGTGTCTCTTTGGAGCATCCCAAGAATTTTTTTTGATATCTAAAGAATCATTTGATTGGATGGATATTACACGAGATTCATCCAATACGTTTCCCATTGGGCAGTTCCACTTTTTGGATTGACTAAACTGGGAGTAAAGTTCAAAAGGTTAGAGGATTGTGATATATATTTTTAGGTGTTTAATAAGTGCTTAACATCAGAACCAATTTTGATCAAACTTGAGTTTGGTGAAGAGTATACAGTTTATTATAATGATTTTGGGATCAGAGTTGGATCTATAATGATGCAGGGAGATCTAGTTGTGGTGTATGGATCTTGGTAGTTGAGGCCTTAGTCTCGCCCAAATTTACCCAAGATTTTAGGGTTAAGCAGTCACTTGTAGTTTAGCTTTGGTTGTCGATTCCTCAGACACCTAAAAAGTAACCTATGGACATGTAAATTCTATGGACTGTTTTTTGATATTAAGTGGCCAACTTTGGGTTGATTTTACATGGGTTTATGAGAACTCTAAAAGTCTTAAGTGAATTAAAATTATGATAAGGGTCGATCTTAGGTTATTACAAGGGGTGGATTGGATGCATTATTTTTTTAATATTTCAATTTCTTATATTTGAGATGGGTTCATTTAAGTAGATCAAAAAAATCAACACTTACTGGTTTAATGCCTACACACCCTAGTACTAATCACCTATAAACTTGAATTATTAAATTTTTTATCACTCCAAGGTAAAGGTTCGTATTATAACTTGAAGTGTGTGACCTTAAATTGAATAAGGATGAAGAGGTTCTAAAATCATTAAATAAAAATATCATTTAAAAGAAGTGATTATCCATTAATGGAGTGAGAAATAACATCCAATAAAACATCTTGCTACTTACTTGGATCAACCCATAAGTTATTTATCCCTCAATTGATCCTATGGTTTCAATGGAAGCAGAAAGTAGACTCATGAGGGAGAAATTGGAGAAGTAAAAAAACAATGAAATAACGATCACTCCACCATTGGGTAATAATCTCACAAGGGTTGGTGTGAAAAAAGATCACATCTTTAACCAATGGTATCAACTTGATACGAAGAAAAATTGAATAAGAGGTGAAGAAGAACTTTTATAAAGAAACTAAAGTGAATTTAACAACTTACATGTGAAATACAAACTTGATACAACAAAATCTTAGCATAACATTACAATGAATGAAAGCTCAAAAGATGATAAACTCCTCCTCACCACTGCCTTAAATGGGCATTTTGGAAGGCTTGGGTCGAGCTTCCAACAGTACAAAGCATCCCACTTCACTATGGTCGGCCTGGGGTGGTGGAAAGTTAGGGAGAGTGGACTTCTTTATCCTTTACTCGAAGTGGCATCCATATTGCATCTACCAAACAGATGCACCTATATAGCCTTCTAGATGACCGAATTGGAGTTTTACATATAAGACAAAATTTAATCTCCGGATGTATAATAAATCTCTATAAAATTTCAACCAGATGAATATGTAGTTTCCATGATATGATTAAATTAGTGGGCTATTTTTCTGGGCCGCAGAATATGGGCCAGAATTTTATCTCAAACATGGTCCGCCTGAATAACCACGATAGTGGCCTAATTACCACAGGATATATTATATTTTCCATTATATGTCTTCTATCATCTCAAGAAATTTTGGCTTCTGTGGGTTGGTATTCTGGGCCCCACATTCTCATCAGTGGGCTGATGTCCAATCTGCCTTCTCCAGAAATATTTCCTTTCATCACAAAATATCCCTGTCATACATTATGAATCTTTTATTGATCCCTCAATGAAATATATATCCATTTACAAAAAAATAAAATTAAAATATTAATAATTAAATTCTTTAAAATCAGATGAATCATTGGGCCTAAATTGGTGTACATTAGGCGTGAAGTGCACAAATAATGAGAATGGATGTTTAAAATTAAACTCCACTAGCTCAGGACCATAAGATCAAGAATTAACATCTAATACCATTATAATGTAATTAAAATATGTATTTTTATTGGATAATCACACCCCCCATCATTTTTTTCTAGTCCTGAGAAAAATGTATCTCAATATATGAAATTCGAATTCCCTTTTCCAAAAACATTTTCATACAAAATGATCGCAAAAAACCCTTATACCAATCAATAATAAAACACATCAAAATATTTTAATAAAAGATAGTTTTATAAGCATATCCCAATCCCAATCCCATTACATTGTTTAAATTCATCACCATATTTCATCCAATATCAATTAAGGTTGATGATGTGTTGTGCATCACATTAGACAAGGGGTTCATATTTATTCAAGGGGGAAATGATGGAAGCTCTAGGTGGAATCACATTTCAATATTAATATGAGTATTCAATTTTTTAATGTAATTTTGTTGTTTTTTTATGGTTTTTTTTGTAATTTTTCCATGGTAATTAAAATTTCACTCAAAAGAGTCAACCCCTGTAGTGAGACTTTGTTGATGACTCCCAGGATCAAAGAATTTAGGGAACCAAGTGAATCACACATACTCGGGCATCATATCGAGTAAACTGAGTCAAAAACAATGTATAATTACCATAAATAGAGATAAAATTATTATTTATGGGCTAGACACTATGGAGTCACGATCCCCAAGTGTTGAAAGCCACGCATTATGCCATTTCATTTCTCTACGCGCACATTTTTTTAATACTCATATTAAAACTAAAATGATCTCCAAACCTATTCTATTTATTTGGGGGACCCCATGAACTCAAAATAATACCCCACTATCCAAAGGATGTGCATTGTGAATATTTTTTTATTTGGATGAAAATAGAAACAATGAAATGTCACATTAGACAGCCACACTTTCCAAAATCTATGCTCATGAAATATACATGGATTAAAATTAGAATCAGGTCATGCTATATTATTTGATATTTAGTTTCAAAGTGTACAATGTCTATTATCATGTTCAAGGTTAATGAAATTTTTCCTTCCATTATGGCACCCTTTTTTTTTGAAATCATTCATTTTTCTGACACAAAATCATTTTTTTATCTCCCCCCCCAACTTAAAATAACATTGTCCCCGGTGTTTAAAGAAAAAAAAATTTTGACGGGGGTAGAGGTAGAGAATGGGAGTTAAAAAAGGAAATTGAAAATGAGGATCATGGAATGAGGTCACCTGGTGGTTGAAGTTAAAATTCTAGATTCTACCTTTTAATCCCTTGATCTCCATGGAAATTTGAGAATTCCCTAGTGGAAGAAAAAAAAACAAAACAAAACTATATATATATATATTAATCTATGAAAAATAATATATAAGTATATATACAAAAATTATTGTATAAGGAAGCACTATAAGCCATAGGTTAGTGGTTAGCACGCGCCATTGTCTCCCATCGGTCCTGAGTTCGAGTCCCCGTAACTTCGTCAGTTGTGACGGATTTTTTCCCACAACCGACGATGTGGCCTTTTAATTTTATTATTATGATTATATATTTTTTTATTTTAACCTACAGATACATGAAAAATAAAATTAACTGATGATACATTGTTATCGTTTTAAAATTATGGGTAAGGTATTACTCAAGGATCAGACCACATGACACCGATTAATATGGATCTCCCATTTCATACCCATCCATACTCATAATAGAAGAACATGTCAACAGTCTATTTTATTATTTTTAAATATAAAAGGTATTCATTAATCCTATTTAAAATATAATGTTGATTAAAAAAATTATTGGAAACTTGAAAACCATGGGTTTCCTCCCTTGAAACACTTTGTTTAAGGTAGTTAACTCGACTTAGACCCTTAACTATTTAAGTATTTTCATCATATATGGTAGGTTCACACAATTTTTCATCAACTTGATTTTTTTGGAATGTTCCAATGAATGTTTTGACTCTATTACCATTAACTTTAATGGTTTGACCATTGGTGGGATCTTGAATTTCTATTACCCCATGCGGCTACCCCTTATGCACTATGTATGGACCTGACCATCTAGACCTCAAATTTCTTGGGCGTCATTAAAGTTTAGAACTATACAAAAGAATAGGTTTACATAGTAAAATGTGTTTCTTTTTAATATTTCATGATTGGTAGGCTTATACTTTATCTTTATTAATCCTTTAATTTTCATAAGCCTCCATCCTAAGTTCCTCAATTACATTGAGCTCTATTTTCCTTTTTATTTCAACCAATAAGATGTCATAATTCATTTTCTTAAATGACCAAAAATCTTTATTTTCAATCTCTACTAGAAACTAGGATTCATTAATATAAACAAACCTATATGAGGAAATTCCTAAAATAGTTTTATATGTGGTTTGATAGGTCCAAAGAGAATCTAAGAGTTTTATCGACCAATCTTTTCTAGATGGATTAATATTTTTCTCAAGAATTTCATTGATTTCTTGATTGGCTAACCCAGCTTGACCATTGGTCTGTGGGTGGTAAGCAGTGGAAACTTTGTGATAAATTCCATACCTTTCCATGAGTTCTGATAATGGAAGATTGAAAAAATGAGTTCCACGATCCCTAATGATAGCTGTAGGAATTCCAAATCTAGATAGGATGTTTTCCTTGAGAAATATAATCACAGTTTGATGATCATTGGATTTTTTAGTAATTCCCTCAACCCATTTGGAGACATAATCGACAGCTAAAAATATGTATAGATATCCTCGAGTGTTTGGGAAGGGACCCATGAAATCGATTCCCCGTCAGTGAAAGATTTAAATTACAAATATGGGAGTGAGAGGAATTTGATTCCTTTTAGTGTTGGACCCTACTTGTTGACATTTAGGACAGCTTTGACAAAATGTGTAGGAGTCCCTTGAGAGGGTGGGATATAATAGACCACACTAAAGAACTTTAGTAGATGTTTTCTTAGAGGAAAAGTGACCTCCACATGCCTCACTATGATAGAATTTAAGGATGGAATATTATTCATATTTTGGGACAAACCTCTTAATGACTTAGTTCGAGAAGAACTTATAGAGGTATGGATCATCAAACACATAGTTCCTAACATCAGAAAGGAATTTCCTTTAATCTTGAGTACATATGATTTTTGGAATGACTCTTGTAACTAAGAAGTTGGCTATGTCAGCATACCAAAGGAAGTCACTCACAGAGTATAGGTGTTCATCAGGGAATGAATCAGGCACAGAAAGGTGAGTTGAGTTGTCTTTTAATTTCATCCTAGAGAGGTGATCATCTACAACATTTTCAACACCCATTTTTTCCTTGATTGTGAGGTAAAATTCTTGTAAGAGAAGGGACCACCTAATCATTCTAGCCTTGGCATCTTGTTTTTTGAAGAGGTATTTCATTGTAGAATGGTCAGTGAACACAGTGATGGAGCATCCTAAGAGGTAGGACCTAAACTTCTCTAAGGAAAAAACAATATAAAATAACTCCTTTTCAATGGTGGTTTAGTTTATTTGGTCATCATTTAAGGATTTTATTGCATAAGCAATGACATAATGATTTTTACCACAACGTTGTCCTACCACTGCTCCAACATAAAAGTCACTGGAACCACACATAATTTCGAAAGGAATATTCCAATTTGGAGATTTCATAATGGGAGGAGAGGTGGGAGAGGATTTGAGGGTGAGAATGAACCCTCAAAAAAAATTTCCAAAAAAATGGTGCATCCTTTACTGGGAGATCACAAAGGGGATGAGAGATTGAACTAAAGTCCTCGATGACTCTTCTATAGAAACCAGCATGTCCTATAAAAGACCTTACTTCCTTTATAAATATGGGTGATGGAAGGTGATTAATGATTTCATCCTTTGTTTTATCAACTTCAATCCCCCTACCTGAGACTATATGGGCGGGGACAAATCCCTATTCAACCATCAAATGGCTTTTTCTCTTGTTAATGACCAGATTCGTTTCTTTACATCTGGACAAAAATCTCTCCACATTTCTAAGACATCTCTCAAATGAATCCCCAAAGATAGAGAAGTCATCCATGAAGACCTCAATAAAATCCCCCACCATGTCTGAGAATATTTCCATCATGCACCGCTGGAAGGTTCCAGGGGCATTGAATAACCCGAACGTCATGCATTTAAAGGAAAAGGTGCCAAATGGACAGTTGAATGTAGTCTTCCCTTGAACCTTGAGGGAGACCTCAATCTGATTGTACCAGGAGTACCCATCTAAGAAATAATAGAAATCATGACCTTCCACTCTCTCAAGGACTTGGTCAATGAATGGTAAGGGGAAATGGACCTTCTTAGTGAATGAGTTTATCTTCCTATAGACAATGTAGACTCTCCAGCCACTACTCACCCTATTTTGAAGAATCTCTCCATCCTTATTGGTTATCACAGGGATTCATAACTTCTTGGGAACCACTTGGATTGGGATCACCCACTCACTCTCAGCTATGTGATAGATGATACTACCTTTAAACAATTTTAAAAGATCTTTCTCATTACTTCCATGAGATTAGGTTTGATTCGCCGCTGAGGTTGATTATAAAGCTTTTAATCAGATTCCAGAATAGTCCTATGAGTCCCAATAAGTGGGCTATTCCTAGGAATATCAGACAGGGTCCAACCAATGGCTTTATTATGTTTTATAATGACATCTAAAAGCATCATCTCAAGATTGGATTCAACATTAGAAAAAATGACAATAAGATGTTTTTTTATTATCCCCTAGGAATGAATACATGAGTGAAGATGGAAGTTCCTTCAATTCAATATCATATTGGTTCATAATTTCAGAAGAGAAATGGGATATTAGATCAAAATCATTTTTTTCCTAGAGTTTAATATAGGATTGATTCCCCACATGTAGAAGTTTTAGCTACTAGTTTGGATTGATCAGATTTAGGGAAGGAAGTTTGAGTGGTCTCCATGAAAATGGTTTCCTAAAAGGTTTCACTGATTATTGGACCTAAGACTTCATCATAAAAGCAATTTAAAAATGATTCAATCCAAGGAGAAAGACTTCCTTTATGTGAACAAAAGAAATCAATCTCATTCTCACTTAAATATCCATTGAATATTACTTGATGTTTTATGGATTCAATATCAGTGCATATTATCATTTTTACTTCATTAATGTCCCCTTAATCCCTTATTTGTGATCTTGTATTATATATGTTCAAATCAAAACAAATGTTTCCAAAGGTGATGGTCATGTTCCCATTTCAGAATTGGATAATTGAGTTTATTCTTGCAAGGAAAGGACGACCAAGGATGATTGGGGTTTTTCCTTATTTCATAAGTTTGGAAGGTTGTCAAGGACAATGAAGTCAGTATGGTAGATGAAGTTTTCAACCATTACTAGAACATACTTTAAATTCCCTTTTGGAACCCTAATGCTATGATCAGAAAGTTGAAGTGTGGCAGATGCGGGTTGGAGCTCTTCTAGGACTAACTGGAAGTACACAGTATAGGGGATGAGATTGACACTAGAACCTAAGTCACAGAAGGCCTTGAAAACTTTTCTCTCTCCAAGTTCAACATTGAGGTAAGGGAAACCTGGCTCTTTAAACATAGGAGGAATGGTCCCTTGAATTGTGGTACTTACATTAGTATCCAAAAAGACATGGTTTTATGTGAAAATTTTCTTTTAAAAGTGCACAAGTCCTTACGGTACTTTGATTAGGAAGGTATGGTTCGGATTGCATTGAGAAGGGTAATGTTCAACTAGATTTGTGAGAAGATTTCCCTCAATGTTTCACTCAATTCGGGATTGTTTTTCACCATCATGAATTGAGGAAATGCTGCAAGTAGTGGTGTTGTTTGTTAGAGAGTTGTTACTTTCGCATTGTTAACAGTTCCCTCAGTTTTATCTTGTGGTTCATTTGAATTTTCATTATATTTTGAAGCTTCACTCGGTTTTTGACTTATT
Source organism: Viscum album (assembly GCA_963277665.1). Taxonomy (NCBI): domain Eukaryota; kingdom Viridiplantae; phylum Streptophyta; class Magnoliopsida; order Santalales; family Viscaceae; genus Viscum; species Viscum album. Next base: position 108,998,597 of record OY728139.1, on the reverse strand, counting down.
TTTTAAGTTTTTTCAATTGATTTCCCACTTCCTAAAATTGTCACAGCCTTTATTTTTTCATGCGTTATTTGAGTGAGACTTGCCTATCCCCTTAAATTTGAGGATGGTACTGCCTGAGTAGGCATGGGTGCCTTTCGAGTTTTTATGGTCTGAAATTATTGTTTAAGGTTAGAGACTTCTAATTTCATCCTTTTTATTTTTTTGCACAGTTGTTCTCATAGTCTTTGTCAAACAGTTTGGGTTGGAGCTTGAGAAGATTGGTTTTTCCTAGGGGGATATTTTGGAGGTTGGATGGTTTGTTAAAAATGGATCGGTGGTTGTTGGTATTGGATAAGTTGGGTTTGGAACTGGTTATGGGTTTAGTAGTTCTGATGGGGGAAACTGTTTTGTCTCTGTGGTTGGCTAGGTTGTTGGTTATCTTTCCTGTGGAATCTTGGGTGGTCATTATACCTTGGGTTGTAGTTGTTTTGGTATTGAGGATTTTGAAAGTTCAATGCATTTACTTCTGATGGGGGTCCTCCTAAAATAACATCCGTGATGGATGGAATGGTTGGGCAATTTTCTATCTTATGGTCATGTTTGTCACAAATTCTGAAAACAGGGTCTACTGTTTAGATTTCAGGAATTTTCCTAAGGTCTATATCTTCAACCTTCCTAGATAGTGCTGTGAGTTTAGCCCAAAGGATTTCCTCTTCTCTATGTGTATGAATTCCAGTAGTTCTTTGTGGCTTTTCAGAATATCATTAAGTTCCCCATATTTGGTTTTTTTAGCAAGGCTTTCCAGATACTTGTAAGCATCATTTGGGGCTTTGTTTCTAAAAGTTCAATTACACATCATGTCAATAAATTGTTTATTTCCCAGACCGAACCCTTCACAGAAAATTCGAACTCGTTCTGGGATTGAAAATCCATGGTTAGGTACCATGTTGAGTGTGTCTTTGAACCTTTCCCATGTTTCAAAAAATGACTCTCCCTCTTTTCTAAAAACGTTTTGGAAGCTCTTTTTAAGTGAAATTTATTTGTGGTGGGAAAAGTATTTTTTTTAGAATTATCTTTGTAGTTGGTCCCAAGAGTTGATGGATGATGGTCTCAAATTTTTTTGCCAATTTTTTGCTTGATTTTTAGAGAAAAAAGAAAATATCCTCATCTAAGCTAATTCTAGCTGAGGTTGGGGACACATGGTTTCCACAATGTCATTGAACTCCTTGACCTAAAGGTAGGGCATCTGGGACTCCATTCCATGGAATGTGGGCAGGTGGTTTATGACATGGGGTTTAAAGATGTTGTTGTAATATCCTAGAGAATTTTGTCTAATTCATGAGGGCGTATAGGTCCAAGTATGTATGAGGTAGTCATTCATGGTTTGATCAAATGCATTCCCTAAGTTTGGGGCTACCTCATTTATATTTCCATTTTGGTTCCCACCTGGGGTTTTGAGTTGGTTTCTTTGAAGACCTTCCATTGAAATGGTCTCAATTTTTGACTCGGGGGGTATTAGGAAGATTAGGATCTAATGAAAATATTTCCCTTGGTGTACATGACTCACCAACCCCAGATAAATCCTCCCTAACTAGACGGTTTGTTTGGTCACGAGTGTAGGCGAACATTCTCCAAAAGAAATAAAAAAAACTAGAAAGGAAAAAGATAAGAGAATTTGAATGAGAATAGAAGAAATGGGGGTGAATAGAATGGGTGTTTAGATGACTTACTTGGGTCCCTAGAAATAGTGCCGAAATTTGGCCTCACCCAAATTTACCCAACATTTTAGGGTTAAGAGGTCGCTTGTAGTTTAGCTTGGGTTGTCGATTCCTCAGAGACCTAAGATGTAACCTATGGACATGTACATTCTACGAACTGTTTTTGATATCAAGTGGCCAACTTTGGGTTGATTTTATATGGGTCTAAGTGAACACTAAAAGTCTTAAGTGAATCTAAATTATGAGAAGGGTTGAACCTAGGTTATTACAAGGGGTGGATTGGATGCATTCTTTTTTTATTAAATATTTCAATTTCTTATATCTGAGATAGGTTCACTTAAGAAGATAAAAAAAGTCATCACATACTGGTTTAATTCGTAAACACCCTAATAAAAATCACATATACACTTGAAGGATAAATTTTTGAGCACTCCAAGGTAAAGGTTTGTATTAGCACTTGAAGTGTTTGACCTTAAATTCAATAGGGATGAAGAGGTTTTAAAATAATCAAATAAAAATATCATTTAAAAGAAGTGATTATCCATTAATTGATTGAGAAATAACATCCAATCCATTCCCTTGACAATCCCTTGGATCAACCCATAAGTGAGATGGCCCTCCATTGATCCTATGGTTTCAATGGAAGCGGGAAGTAGACTCATGAGAGAGGAATTGTAGAAGTAAAAAAAAATGAAATAATGACCACTCCACTATTGTGTAATAATCTCACAAGGGTTTGTGTGAACAAGTTCACATATTGAACCAATTGTATCAAAGTGATATTAAGAAGAATATAATAATAGGAGAAGAAGAACTTTTATTATGCAACTAAAGTGAATTGAACAACTTACATTTGAAAGACAAACTTGAGATAACAAAATCGCAGCATAACATTACAATAAAAGGAAGCTCATAAGAAGATAAACTCCACCCAAACTGCCTTAAATAGGAATTTTGAGAGCCTTCGGTTGATCCTACAACTATACAAAGCATCCCGATTGATTATGGTAGGCCTAGGGTGGTGGAAAGTAAGGGAGAGTCGACTTCTTTATCCTTGACTCGAAGTGGCAGCCATCTTGAATCTTACGAAGAGACGTGCCTATATGGCCTTCTAGATGGAAGAATAAGAGTGTGTAATATAATACACAAGTGAATCTCAGGATGTCTACTAGATCTCTGTAATATTTTCACTGAAATTAATTTTTCATTTTTGAGATATGATTAAATTGTTGGGCAGTTTTTCTGGGCCGCAGAATCTTGCCAAGAATTTTATCTCTAACTTAGGCCAGCTGATTAGCCACAATGGAGGCTGAATTATCTTTGGATCCTGGATAGTTAAATGTTACTATATATTTCTTCTATAATATCAAGAAATTTGGGCTTTTGGGTCTGTATTGTGGGGCCCACATTCTCATTTGTGGTCTGGTGTCTAATCTGCCTTCTCCAGAATTGTTTCCTTTCATCGCCAAATATCCCCATCATCCTTTATGAATACTCCATTGATCCCAGAATTAAAAATGTTCGTATTTAAGTGTAGATCCATTTCCAAAAATATAAAATTAAAATTTTGATAATTATATCCCTTACAATCTGGTGAATCATTGGGACTAAATTGTTGTACATTAGGCATGAAGTGCACCAATGATGAGAATGGATGTTCAAAATTAATATATACTAACTCAGGCCCATAATAACAAAAATTAAAATTTAATACCATTAAAATGTAACAAAAATATGTATTTTTTTTGGCTAATCAGGCCTCATGAACAAAATTACCCTAGGCACGACCTCATGTTGCAAGTAGTGGTTTATTCTCTAAAGTGTTGGAGACACTGTATTTTTGGAGAAAAGTAAGTATATACAGATGAAAAAAGTTTGAAGTATATATTTTGAAATTGATATTTGAGTCATAGAAAACATGGATGGGTTGATTATATGCATTCCTTTGATTTTTAACTAAAATATATATCCAGGAAAAGAAATAGTATGCCTGATTCCATGAGTAGGAAAACTCAGACATAGATGGTTCAGGAGTTGACTGCACTATGGAAGATGATGACCTTACTCGATGAAATGCATGTGGTGGTTTAGGAGATCCAGAGGCATACGAATCTACTATTAGTTGTAGTGGAGTCTATTCTTTTGGGATGGTTCAGGGATAAAAATTATTAGGATATAGAGTTCTTATCCTTGAGGTAATTTTGGAAGCTGGGGAGACATCTTTGGACTAGTTGATATTTGAGGATAAGATCACCTATGTGAAGAATCGGGTTATCGTACCTACGATCAAGCGAGAGGATATCATATGGGAATTTCATCCCTCAAAGTGGGTAGTGAATCCAAATGTGACAAATATGTATCTTGACCTATGATGAAATATTTTGTGTCCAGGCATGAAAAGGGAGATAGCAGGGTTTGTGACAAGATGCTTCACCTGTCAGCAGGTGAAGGTAGAGTATCATGGACCTGGTGGTTTGTTATAGTTGTTGAATATTCCTAAATGGAAGTGGGATTAAGTGACAATGGATTTTGTGTTGGTTATCCCAAATATGATTAGGAATAATGATTATAATTAGATCATTGTTTATTGACTAACCAAGGCAGCGCATTTCCTACTTATAAGGGAAACATGTATAATAGAACTATTTGGAGACTTTTTCGTTCAAAATATAGTCTATCTGCATGGAGTTCCACAAACTATAGTTTCATATCATGATTCATGCTTTACTTAGACCTCCATTAGGGCTTGCAGAAAGCTCTTGGAACATAGGTATTATTGATTATGGATTTCCACCCACAGACATATTGGAATTCAGAATGTACTATACAGGTTCATGAGGATATGCTATGGGAATGTTTTATTGACATCAGTGGATCTTTGAAAAAACACTTTTATTTAATGGATTATTCCTATAATAATAGTTATCACATAACTATACAAATGGTACACTACAAGGCTCTTTATGGTATGCCATGTAGATCACTACTATGTTTAATGGAAGCTGGTGAGTCAGAGTTGTTGGGACCGAGTCTCATGCAAGAGATATCTGAGTACGTGAAATTGATTTTGAAATGTATGGATATGGATCAAAGTATGTATAATTAATATTATGACATATGTAGATGTCCCCTAGAGTTTTTATAGGGTGATCTTGTATTCCTTCAAGTGTCACTTTGGTTGGTTCACCATAGGATATGTAGGTAGGGAATGTTGTCACCCATGCTTGTTGGACCCTTTCAGATAGTGGAGAGAATCGATCTGGTGATGTACCAATTGGATATTACATAGAGTTACAGTGTTATGAAAGATGTCTTCCATGTATCACAACTTCAACCGTATAACCCCGACCATTCTCATGTGATCTATGTAGATGAGGTTAACCTAGAGATAGATATGTATTTTGAAGATCATTCTATACATGTGTTGGATCATAGTGAGAAATTGTTACAGGGAAATACCATCATGATAGTTTTTTTTTATGTAAACATGGATGTGTGCAAGAGGAAACAAGGGAATGAGAAGTAGATATAAGGTCCCAATGGCCCAATCTTTTAGGATCAGAATCTTATAAAGTCTTGGAAGTGCATCTCGAGGAAGAGCTTCTATAAGGTGGGAATATTGTAAGGACACAAAATTTTCTAGAGTTATATGGGGAATGATATTAAGTAATTTTTTTTACATATGTAATTGTTATTATAGTTATGTCTTGGTGATCATTTGGGTGAAGTAGAAAACCAAAATTTGAGAAAAGAGGTTGTGCACGGATGGCGTATGGTTTATAAAAACTGTGCAGCTTTCTAGGAGAAACTATGCACCCTCTGTTCTTTTCAGGAAGTAGATTTGGCATAGTTAAATAATAGTTTTAGAGTATTTTAGAGGTATCCATGCAAATTTTCCCTTGAATTAGTGGCCAATGCATGGTTCAGGCATGGTTTTTCTAATTATGCGACAAAACCATGCACGGGACAACAGTGAGATCCTAAAATTGTGGATCTCACTCATTTTTAGCTTTTAATGACTTGTTTCACCTCTTATGCGGCCCAAACTTGGGATTTACTTCCTAAAGGGTAAAGGAATGTTCTCCCATCAACCTGGATATATTTATTGGCCTTTTTAACAATTTTATTTGAGATCAAAAGCTCAAATTGAAGATTCTCTCTTCTCCCATTATGCGGATTTCATCTCGATGCTTTTCCCGTTATTTCTTCTATCTTTCCTAGATCTTTTCATGGAATATATCGTATTTTTTCTTAGATATAAACTTTTATGGTGAGGTATAGATAAAATATTTTAGATCTAGATCTATATTTATGATATCTTGATATCTTTGATCTTGATTTTGGTTTAGGAATTTAGATTTGGAACTTTTATGAATGTGGTTGTGCTAGTCGGATTTTGGGGATTTCTGTTGGGAAAATATCCACCAACAAATAGAGGAAGGTGGTATAAATATAATTTCCATAGTTTTGGATTTGATATGTATATGAAAATTTTTATAATTTCTATCATCCTTTATTAATTTATTTTCTCGAATTGTGTTAATTAGATTGAACAATTGATTTATCTAAGATTTGTTGAAATATGTGATTAATTGGGGAATTAATCATGAGACTAAGGGGTTTCCCTATTAGATACTTAATTTGGGGAAATTGATTATATGAGGTAGGGGTTGTAATCTAGATAATTAATCATGGGATTAGTTATGAGATATTAAAATGGCTAAGTTGAGAAAATTAATTATAGATTAATTATGTTACTTGGATAATATAAACTAGATAATTAATTTTGGGATTAATTATGGAAAGATGAGATTATACTGAGAAAATTAATTCTGGAAAATTAATTATGGTATATGAATTGTGACATTGATTAATTAAATGGTGAATTAATTAATGTTTTGAATTACTTACTTAGTTTTTTAGTTAACTAATGGAATGGATGTGTTTAACTAATTGTTGAATTAGTAATGGGATTGAGGTGATTGATTAATTGATAAATTAATTATGTGATAAATAATGGGAACACGTTTAATCTAAATTAAAAAGTAAAAATGGTAACATGGTCCTCATATTTATGAGTAAAGATATTGGGTACATGGTCATTCTAAATTGAGAAGTATATATGGTAACATGACCATTATACTTATGAGTAAAGAGAATGTGGACATGGTCATTCTATTGAGGGGTACGTATAGTAATAGGGTCACCTTACTTGTGTTTTTTATATTTGTAACTTTGGAAATGGGGCTTATAAATGTGAAATTAAAGAATGTAAATAATGAAACTTTGATTCGTGTCCTCACACAAGAATATTAGAACATCAGATTGAGTCAAATCAAGTATTAAGATATCATAAAACCGTGAATACTTTAGTATTCAGCAAGAAGTAGGTATTAGGATATGAAATTACCTATGAAAGACTTCAATATCTGGCATGATATGATGTTAGTATTGAGGTACATGTATCCTTGGGAACCTTGGAGTTAAAGTAGTTAGATAATAATAAATGAAAACGCAAAAACTATTTAATATTTCATTGTACTTATTTCCATATAGAACTGCATACAATATCTTTTGACTATTCTTGTTTTAGAGAACATTGGTGGTGGCCTACTGAGTTCTACTCACACCCTAATTGGGATGCCTAATCAGTACCCAAATAGATTATATTTTATCAAGAAATGATAAGGGAAAAGGCCATGGGATACGTGGTTGATTGGGGATGGAGCCTGGAGGAGGGATTCATACATTGTTCGGGACCCGTTTGCCGAGTCAGGGTGTCTTTACTTTTAGTTGAATTATTAACACTTGACACTTTTGTTGGAATAGAATGTTTTTCTTTCAATTGAGTACGGTATTTTCTATTCGGTTATCTTGTGACATGGGCATTGTTCTGGTTATATATGCTTCTACGTTTGTTTGTTAATTTCCACTAGTGTTTCACTCTGATAAATAAGATTATAGTATCCCCATGACTGACTTTCTAGACCCTCGCTACTAGTCGGTAGCATCTAGCTTACGGGGAGGCACGCTTAAGGTCATGTGGAGAACTAGCTCGGGGCACCGTCACGTGGCACCAGGGTCAAGACGATACAATATCTTATCAAACTGATCCTCTAAATTGACCAAAGTATGTTAAGTTATTAGTTACCTAGAATAATATGAGATGTAAGCTAACTAAAATTCCAATTATGACTTATTAATAATTTTCCTCATTAACATTTGATTGAAATTTCCTTTGAATTATCCTCGACTGTGAAATATTTTGAATAAATTAAATAGATAAAAGTGTAATATATGGTATTGTATCTTAATTATTATGTGGTTCCAGTTAAATAATATTCTAATTATAACATATAATGAATTTTTCTTCTAAAACATCGAAATATAATTTCATCTAACTGAGCATTGTTTATGAAAATATTTGCTACGTCAAATAAAATGTGACATATCATTAATATTATTTATCCAAGATTTGGAACCTATTTGTATATGATTTCAACCCCATATATGGTTATATGGGGATATTAAGAGAGATTGAGTTATGATAATCTTATGATTTGTGATGTAGGGAATAGCATCATTGTAATGACCCGAAATTTTGAATAAATTTTGTTTCTTAACTTTGTGTGTTATTTTATTTTATACTAAACAAAACTATTTCATTTAATAAAATTAGTATAATTAAAATAAGACCATTTGGTTTCAATGGTTGTATGACTGTTGGTCAATAAGACCATTGGAAACTAAATGTTATGATTGTGGTTTATAAATACAAGTGATCTTGATTAATTAATATAGAAAGCAGATTTTATGGCCCCATCCTGTAGTATCGGGCCGATCGAAGCTCATCTGACAGAACTCGGGAAGGAGGTAGCACCTTTGGTCATTGCTCTGGACCAAACCCAAGATGAACTTTATCGAGTGAAGATGGAACGGAATCGTCTTCGTGAGAAGTTCAAGCTAATAGAAATCACTACTCGGCCAACATTGGCCGAGCCGCCCCATGATTCTATCACCCTAGCACACCATACTCTAAATTCCTATGCTTGTGTAATAAGTGGATATAAAATGTGACCATAACTGCCTTGTGTAATCCTTTGATTTAAATAAAAATTGTAATTTCTTCTTATGATCAAGTTTGTGAATTTTCAAATGTCCAGATAAATATAGTATGCATATTACTGATTAATTTTAGAAAAAGGATATTTTAAAAATATTTATGTAAACCTTGAATAATTAATAATGTGTAATGATTTTCAAAAAATAGTCTTCTACAGTTATGTTCAGTAAGAAATTTATAGTCTAATAAGATAAACATATTTTTTGATGAATAGTAAATTATGAATAGTGATTTTCTGCTTATGATTAGTAATGTGACCAAATTGATTAAGGAACTTCACTAAATAAAGTATTAATATAATTTAGGCATCTTGATTTATTAATGTGATTCAATAAAATAGGTAAATAACTGTTTTAAAAATTGTTGGTTAAGTATTAGTTTTTTTGGGTGAATAGTGTTTTTATTTAAAAATTAATTTCAAAATATTTTGAAAATTATTATCATAAAATGGAGTTCATTTTTGAAATCAGAGCATCGATATTTGGTTAAGGTAAAATTTTGGGATTTTTCTGAAATAGTTGAATTTTTATTGAATAGTGTTTTTATTTAAAAATTAAATTAAAATTATTTAGTAAATTATTTTCATAAAATGGATTTCATTTTTGAAATCAGCGCATTGATATTTGGATAAGGTGAAATTTTGGAATTTTTATGAGAAAGTTGAATTTTCGGTTAATAGTGAAAATACAGTTTTTGAGTTTCGGGTGTTTAATGACATCATTAAGGATGTAATAATTATGAAATAATTCTGGTCAACTTATGAATAGTAAGATAAGGTATTATGTGTCCCAAGTGTCCAATACCATGGGAAAATACCATGGGAAAACCCATGGTTTTTCCAATACCACATATGAGGTGTCCCTTGGCAATTAATGCTTTGTCCCCTCACTTCTCTTAAAAATACCAAGCCTTTCCCTCATTAATTTCATTTCCAAATACACCCCAAAAAAATTCTGGTCTCTTTAGCTTCCAAGGAGTCCTCCCAATGTTCCCTCATTCCTCTCAAGGTCTCGTTCTTCAGTCATTCGAAGTTACTCTTCAAGGTAAGGGGTCATACCTCTCTCTTTCATTTCAAGTACTCCTTTGTATGTCATTTCATTTAAGCCCCATGTTCTTATTTTGGGGGATGTTATTTTATTTTACTCTCAATTCCCTTCTCATTTTCATATTATGATATATCTCCTCTTACTCTCATCATTTCATTTTATGAATGTTTAAGTGGCACCGTTAGGCTGCAGAATTTTTGTAAGGGATCATACCTCTCTCTTTATTTTCAAGTACTCTCGTTTATGTCATTTCATTTAATCCCCATTTTCTTATGTTGAGAGTGTTCTTTTATATTAATATTAATGTCCTTTTCTTGTTTATATTATGAAAGACCCCCTCTTTCTCTCATAATTTCATTTTATGGATGTGTAAGTGGCGTCGTTTGGCTGCCAAATTTTTGTAAGGGATTCTTTCACCCTTCTCATTTTCAAGTTCTATATTCAAGTCATGTATTTAAAGTTTCCTTTTCTTATGTTGAGGTATGATCTATATATCCATAATACTTTCCTTTTTATGTTCATATGATGAGAGAACCTATTTGATCTCATCAATTCATTTTTTTGATGTTTTAAGTGACGTCGTTAGGCTGCTGAATTTTCATAAGAGAAATCTTATTTTTGTCTTCCTTCCATTTTTTCACTTCATATGGTATGTCTTTAAAATTTCATTACAATGTTCTTATATTTTTGTAAATATGTCCCCCTACTATTTTATGGATCATTTATGAGTGGGTGACTAATGTACCCTCTCTTTTCAATGTTTTCTAAAACCCTGCAACATAGCCATTATACTGCTGAATTTTCGTCTCAAAATGTCTCTCTATTTTTCTCAAATTCCTTTATTTTATTAAGTGAATACTCAAAGATAATTATTATATAGGGGTATTAACATATATATCAAAATTTCCTATTTTAAATTTTTGGATTTACATACATTAAACCCTCTTTCCTTTTCCGTGGGTTGGAAGTGACATAAAGATCATGTCTTTAAAGCAGTTTTTAAAATGTTATGATTATGAAATGAAACCCATTTATTTTATGCTATATGGGTTATTTATGAAATATTTGATGATGGTATATGTGGATCACATGATGAAAAATAAAAATTAAGGGTGTGCCCTGATAGCGTTCCAATGCAACGGGTAAATACTTAATCTCTAGAGATGAACATTTTAATGATACCTTGGTGAATAACCTTGGTAATTTTTTTAATGAGACCTTGGGGATGGACCTTCGTGATACGAAAATGATTGTCTCATTTAAATGTTGTACCCATTTCTTCAAGTTATGAAACACGTTATTTTTATTATGATATGCCTCGTTATCTCTTTCTCATGCCTTAAAGTTATTTACCATGAATTTATTGATGTATCTCAAGTTCACATGTAAAATGTTTCTATTGTTTCCCTTACTGGGCCTTCTGCTCACCCTTTCCTTTGATGTCTGTCTCCAGGATATGAGATGCAGTAAATGTACGTACGATGAACCTATGATGAATCCTTACAAGTGGTTTTGAACAATGTTTTATGTTGTTCTCATGTTTTATGTTCTTGATTTCCAAGACACTAGACTTCAAAGATCCTCTGTATTTAAAATGGAATGAAAAGTTATGTATTAAAAAGGAAGGATGCTATAGTTGGTATCAAAGGGTAGTTTAGTTATTTATGGAAACTAAAATATGAAAACTTTAGGAAGAACCCTATATAAAAGTGTATATATAGGAAATAATCTTGGTATTTTTGTGAGTATTGAGTAAGTGGTTTATCAAGGAAATACATCCTTGTCCGGATACGAGCAGGTAGAGGTGGCTCTGGCACAGATGAACATAGGGGTAAAACTCAAAAACATGGCTTTGAGATAGACTTGAACGAGAACTGGTACACAACAACGGTCATTTCTACACTCATGGTTACAACACTCGAGAGGGATATATTTGGTAAATCGCAGGATTTTTATGAATCATTTTGAAGGAATTATAGAAAAATTTAATTGTCTAAGCATGATGTTTTAAGACATAAAATCCTTTTTAGTTAAAAGATTAGTAAATGAAATAAGTTTCTAACGAAGTATTTATTCTTTTAGAAAATGTCCCCATCGTCTAGGAATGCGTTGATGTATTTCTCGAGGAGTTACCCAGACCTCCCATAGAAAGAGAAGTAGAGTTATCCATTGAACTCGTACCTGAATCTCATTCGATGTCAAAGAACCCCTATTGGATGTAAAATGTGGATCTAGAGGAATTAAAGAGACAACTCCATGATCTTTTAGAGAATGGGTTTATCCGACCAAGTGTGTTTACTTGGGGGGCATCAGTTCTCTTTGTGAAGAAGAAGGATGGATCGATGTAGCTATGCATTTATTATATAGAACTGAATGGGATCACAGTGAAGAAAAAATAATCTCTTCCAAGAATTGATGACTTATTTTACCAACTTTGTGGGACTCAATTATTCTCTAAGATTGATCTTCGTTCTGGTTAACATCAATTGAGGGTGAGGAATGATGATATTCTAAAAACAACCTTCCAATCAGGATATAGGCATTATGAGTTTGTTGTTATTCCATTCGGACTGACTAACGCACTTTCTATTTTTATGGATCAAGAATAAGTTTATTTTTGAAACTTATGATTTATCAAATGGATATCCTTTGTATAGGAAAATTATTTGGTGATTAAATGATAAAGGTTATTTTCGGAGATGTTTTCTCATTTGGAGTACTATATGCCTAAGTGAAATAAAATACTATGGGATTTAAATTGAGGAGGAATGATTGAATTTTTTTTGTATGAATTTATGTATTTATTGTGAACATATGGTGATTTGGGTTATTTCTGGAAAATGATGAACCTATCATAGAGATTATGTGAATAGGTTGATTACACTATAGTATGAGACTTTAATAGTAGTATATGTTATTTGGAAATAAATGTTATGATTTATTGGGGATGATTATGTGATTAAATCCTTTTGAGTTTATGGTTCAAATCTTAGTTTGGATTATTCTGAAGAATTTTAAGGATTATTGTGTATTGAATGGCCTTTCTGAAACTTTGGGTACTTTTGTTGAATTTTGGAGATTAATAGTCATATTTCTTATTATAAAGGATTATCCTTTTTGGGGATTATATGATCTCGTAATAACCTTTTTAGTTTTACATGTTGAATAAAGACAAGGGAAAATATAGTTATTCTTTTATGGATTATGTGATTCTCTATAATATGATTCTTGTGCTTTTGATGAGAAAAAGTCATTTGGAATGCTCATTGTTTGGAGAATAGATTAGTCTTGGAGGATACTTATTAAGGGGTGAAACTCTACTTGAAGGTAATTATATTTCCTTATGTTTTTATTCTATTTATTAAATTAATTCCTCAAGATTATGAAAAGGAACATAAAACAAAAAGGTTATTGGTTTACGTTTCCTACTGGGTAATCAAATACCTTTTAACAGATCTTAAGTTTTTGATTTTATTGTGGTTAATTTTCTCCTAATCATGTTTTCTATCACTCTCCATCAGAACTTGGCCCCTTGTTTTCTCTTCCATATCCATGTTTTCCTACATGGAATCCTAGTATGGGTTAACTCTGGTGACCTTTGTACTTCCATTTTTTCTTTTAAAGTAATATTTTTACTGAATCTTTTTCTGATGTGGGACTTTCAATGAAATTTCCAAGCCCAATTTTAAAATCGTGAGGACAAAATTACAAGGGGGAAGATTGTAAAGACCCGAAATTTTGAATAAATTTTATTTCCTAACTTTGTGTGTTATTTTATTTTATACTCAACGAAACTATTTCATTTAATAAGATGATTACAATTAAAATATGACCGTTGGGTTTCGACTGTTATATGACTGTTGGTCAATAATACCGTTGGAAACTAAATGTGGTAATTATTGTCTATAAATACAAGTGAACTTGATTAATTAATATAGAATGACGATTTGATGGCCCCATCCTATAGTCTCGGGCCGATCGAAGCCCATCTGAAGGAACTCAAGATGGAGGTAGCACCTTTGGGCTTTGCTCTGGACCAAACCCAAGCCGAACTTCATCGTGTGAAGCTGAAATGGAATCGGCTTCCCAATAAGTTCAAGCTAATTGAAATCACTACTCGGGAAATGTGGGCCGAGCCGCCACAAGATTCTATTACCCTAGAACACCTTACTCTTAGGTCCTATGCTGGTGTTATAAGGGGCTATATAATGATACCGTAACTACATTGTGTAATCCATTGATTTAAATAAAAAATGTGATTTTTTCTTATGATGATGTTTGTGAATTTTTAAATGTTCAGATAAATATAGTATGCATATTATTGATGAATTTTAGAAAAAGGAAAGTTTAAAAATATTTATGTAAACCTTAAATAATTAATAATGTGTAATGATTTTCAAAAAATGGTCTTCTACAGTTTCATTCAGTAACAAATTTAGAGTCTAATAATATCAAATTAATTTTTGATGAATAGTAAATTATGAATAGTGATTTTATGCTTATGATTAGTAATGTGACCAAATGGATTAAGTAACTTCACTTAAGAAAGTATTAATATAATTTAGGCACCTTGATTTAGTAATGTGATTCAATAAGAGGTAAACAACTGTTTCAGAAATTATTGGTTAGGTATTAGTTTTTTTGGGTGAATAGTTTTTTTATTTAAAAATTAAATAAAAAATATTTAGAAAATTATTTTCATAAAATGGAGTTCATTTTTTATATCAGAGCATCGATATTTGGTTAATGTGGAATTTTGGGATTTTTCTAAAACAGTTGAATTTCCATTGAATAGTGTCTATTTAAAAATTAAATTAATAATATTTAGATAATTATTTTCATAAAATGGAGTCAATTTTTGAAATCAGATCATCTATATTTGGTTAAGGTAAAATTTTGGGATTTTTATGAGAAAGTCGAATTTTCGATGAATAGTGAAAATATAGTTTTTGAGTTTTGGGTGTTTAATGACATCATTAAGGATGTAATAATTATGAAATAATTTTGGTCGACTTATGAATAGTAATATAAGGTATGAGGTGTCCCAAGTGTCCAATACCGTGGGAAAATACCATGGTCAAACCCATGGTTTTTCCAATACCACAGATGAGGTGTCCCTTGGCAATTAATGGTTTGTCCCCTCACTTCTCCTATAAATACCAAGACTTTCCCTCATTAATTTAATTTCCAAATCCTCCCCAATGAATTTCTGGTCTCTTTACCTCCCAAATATTCCTCCCAAGGTTCTCTCAAGCCCCCCAAGGTCTCTACCTTCAAGCTTTTGTAGTTACCCTTCAAGGTAAGGGATCCTACCTCTCTCTTTCTTTTCAAGTACTCTTTTGAATGTCATTTCATTTAAGCCCCATGTTATTATGTTGGGGGATGTTCTTTTATATTCCTCTTAATTCCATATTAATGTTAATATGATTATAGATCTCATCTTACTCTCATTATTTCATTTTATGAATGTTTATGTGGCACCATTAGGCTACTGAATTTTTGTAAGGGATCCTACCTCTCTCTTTCTTTTCAAGTACTCTCGTTTATGTCATTTATTTTAAGCCACATGTTCCTATGTTGAGAGTGTTCTTTTATATTAATTTTAATTTCATTTTCATTTTCATATTTTGAGATACCCCCTCTTTCTCTCATCATTTCATTTTATGAATGTTTAAGTGGCGTCGTTAGGCTGCCGAATTTTTGTAAGGGATTATTTCACACTTCTCATTTTCAAGTTCTATATCCATGCCATGTCTTTCACGTTTCCTTTTATTATGTTGGGGTATTATCTCTAGATCCATAATACTTTCCTTTTTATGTTAATATGATGAGAGACCCTATTTTATCTCATCAATTAATTTTTTTTTTGATGTTCTAAATGACGTCGTTAGGCTGCCGAATTTTCATAAGAGAAATATTATTTTTGTCTTCTTTCCAAGTTTTTATTTCATATGGTATGTATTTCAAATTTTATTAACATGTTCTCATTTTTTTTATTCTTTCCCCCTAATTTTTTATGGATCATTTATGAGTGGGTGACCCATGTCCTCTCTCTTTCCAATGTTTTCTAAAACCCTTCAACATAGTTGTTATGCTGCCGAATTTTCGTCTCAAAATGTCTCTCTCTTTTTCTCAAATTCATTAAATTTATTAAGTTAATACTCAAAGATATATAATCTATAGGGGTGTTCACATATATATAAATATGTTCTATTTTTAATTCTGTGATTTACATACGTGAAACCCTCTTTCCTTTTCCATGGGTTTAAAGTGACATAAAGATCATGTCTTTAATGGAGTTTTTAAAATGTTATGATTATGAAATGAAACCCATTTATTTGATGCTATTTGGGTTATTTATGAAATATTTGATGATGGTATATGTGGCTCACATGATAATAAATAAAAATTAAGGGTGCACCCTAATAGCACTCCAATGCGTTGGGTAAAGACTTACTCTCTAGAGATGACCATTTTAACGATACCTTGGTGAATAACCTTGGTGATTGTTTTAATGACACCGTGGGGATGGACCTTGGTGATACGGAAATGATTTTCTAAGTCAAATGGTGTAGCCACATCTTCAAGTTATGAAACACATTATTTTTATTATGATATTCCTCATTATCTATTTCTCATTCCTTAAGGCTATTTATCATGACTTTATTGATGTATATCAAGTTCACATGTAAAATGTTTCTCTTGTTTCCCTTACTGGGCCTTCTGCTCACCCTTTCCTTTGATTTTTGTCTCCGGGATATGAGATGTTGTAAATGTACATAGGATGAACTTATGATGAAGCCTTAAAAGTGGTTTAGAATAATGTTTCATTTTGTTCTCATGTTTTATGTTCCTGATTTCCAAGACACTAGACTTTAATGATCCTCTGTTTGTAAAATGTAATGAAAAGTTATGTATTAAAAAGGCAGGATGCTATAATGGTGTTTCTCCTATTATTTCTTTCCATGAACTATGATATTTAGATCTTTTGAAATTTAAATGTGTTATAAAGAGGTTAATAGTTTGTGTGACTATACAATGAAAATGGGTAAATGGGGATTTAAAGAGATATCCCATGTTATTGGACATTTATTATTTGAGGTGTGTGGGAGAGTGGAATGTTTTGCCTATTGTGACATTGGTGGAATAATGAAATTGATATTTTTTATATTTCGTGACAATTTTTTACCCTTATAGGTTTATATCTGACCTGAGAGTAATTAGAGTTAACTAGAATTGAACTTTTATACGAGAACAATATGCCAAAATTCAGGTTTAGCAGTTGTTTTTTTTTCATTTATCGGTGGTTTAAACCGCTGCTAAATCATTCTACGATGATTTTGAAAAACCGCTACTAAATCATGTGTCACTTATCAATTAGCCATAGTCTTTCAAAACCATCATAGAACTATTTAACAGTGGTTTTAATTTTTTTAATTTTTTTAAAAATATTAATTATTTATTAATTGTTATTAATTATTTATTATTTATTATTTATCATTTATCATTTAATTTTAAATTATTACTATTTATTACCATGCGCATTCATATGAACATGTATATGCATATGATATTTATATAAATTATGCGATGGGTGTGATTTGAACCCCGTACCTCTTACATATTTTCTAAAGACATTACCACTCCAACAAGCTCCTTATGTGGTTAATAAAAAAATTTAATATACTTAAACATATTGATTTAAGAAAACAATACATAACCAATAGATATAATTAATTAATCATAAATAATAAATAATAAATCATAAATAAAAATTAATAAATCTTAAATCTTAAAAAATAAATCATAAATCATAAATCATAAATCATAAATAAATTCTAATAATAACATATAATAGAATTGCGAAATTAAAATAATAAAATAATAATATTTCTAAAATAAATGGATGAAATAATAAATAAAAAATAATAATTAATAAATAAAAAATAATAAATAAATAAATAAAATAAAATAAATAAATAAATATTAAATAGATAATAAATAAATATAAAAAAATAAATACTAAATAAATAAGTAATAGTAAATAAATAAATAATAAAATTAAAAAAATAAAATAATAAAATAATAATATTCAAATAATAATTAATTATTATTAATTATTATATTAAAAAATAAAAAATAAATAATAAATAATAACAAATAAACAATAAATAATAACAAATACATGATAATAAATTAATAATAATAAGTTAATAATTAATTAATAATTAATAACCTATAAATTAATATTAAATAAAAAAATAAATCAATAAATTATAAATCCAGAATAAGAAAATGGGGAACCCATAAAACAAAAAAATGATAAGAAACATTGAAAACCCTATACCCCTAAAAACCTAGAAACAACAATAAATTCTGATCTATGAGCAAGTTTTAGCTCCACAACTAGTCAAATCGAAACTCATGAAATTTCATTAGATATGATATGTGGTATAGGCCAAACGGACACCCGAATCAGATATCATAGCTGTTATAATTTTAAGAAACTGGTGACGGTGAAAAAACTCAATTTTGTAGGCCTTATGGGCCTTTCTTGGGATGTAGACCCAGACCAAACTCTTCGACCTCATTTCTAGACCATCTATGTCATAAAGATCATCACAGGTGTCTATTTAATATGTGATAGTGCCCTAATGGACAACTGAATAAAAAGTTATTGTCGTTTGAAGTTTGAATTCAATTAATGATTTTTTGAACTGTAATATATTTTATTCTTTTTATTATCACATAATCTAAATATCATGTGGTTTTATCTTGTTTCATAAGCTTCAATTAGACTAGTTGTGGAGATGAAATGGACTCCCAGATCGAATATTATGGTCATTTGAAACCAAAGCCTTCTTTTTAGTTTTTTGTATATTTGTGTTAATTTTTATGTAATAATAACTATAAATATATACTCACTAAGAAATTATAATTAATTAAAATTATATATAAAAAACTATATATTAGATTGAATAATAATTAAAATTTAATAATTAAATATTTTATTTTATTTTTTGGATTCTATTTCATGGCCCGAATGGCCCGAAGGCCTTCATTTTTGTTGATTTTTTGATAACCCCCCTTTTAAGGGATGAGGGAGAACCCTTACAAGGCATGCTGACTCAGAGATTACATGGTCTGTAGCCTTAGGATATTACATGACCCGAAGGTCTTAGGGAATTCAACAAGACTATCTACAAGGAACGGCCCCTCCCCAGCATTTTCATCCTGATAGTAGCTCTCCACCTTCGCATGGTCATTTTTCTAGGCTTTCGTGCGAGCATAGGCTAATCCCGATGGCATAGTCAAGCCCTCTCATTCTCACAAATCCATTTGGCTCTTCTCTAGTGAGTGCACCTGCTCTCAATCCTCTTCTGGGGTTTCTCCTTTTTTGTAGTATCTTGGGAAACTGTATGTGGCCCTAAGGCCTTGAGGTGTCCTAAAGGCCTTAAAGGTGGCCCAAAAGCCCTACTAACCCGAAGGCCTAGGTGGCCTAAAATCCTTAAGGACTCCAATCCCAAATCGGTGACCCAAGGTGAATAGTTCCACCTACAACAGTACCGAACAGTACATGCTACAGTAACTGCTATATTTCCTGCTACAGTCCCCACATAGTGTACAGTTCTGCTATAGTACATGTACAGTGTACAGTTCTGCTATAGTACCTATGTAGTGGACAGTACTGCTACAGTCCCTGCTACAGTACTGCTACATTACCCCCCAAAATATGTCTCTGCCTGGTTTTGAGCCGGGGTCTTGTGGATGCAATTAAGGATACATCACCAACTACGCTGAGGCTCATGTTCTATTTCACGATGGTTTAAAATAATATGTCACTATTTCATGGCAAATTTTTTTAAAAACCTGCAAATAAAAAATGATTTTTTTAGAAAAAATTTGTAAAAAAAATATTTAAAAAATATTATAAAACCATTTATCGGTGGTTTTTAAAAACACTGCTAAAAAACTGTTGATAAATTTTATCCCAAAAAACATTTAGCAACAGTTCTCAAAAAGGCCATTAAAACCCCGCTGTTAAATCACTTTTTTCATATAGTGAAAACTTATGTTATAGGGGTTAATTGGGGCATCCCCTTATGTTTTCTATCAATTTTTTTCCTATGATTGGTGTTAATATGGGTTTAGAGTAACCCTAGAGTGGGTATTAGGATTTAGTATGGTTTAATGGTATATATATGTGTATGAGAACCCTAAAATGGGTATCTTTTCCTATGTTATTCTTTGTAATGTTGGTACATGGATCAAGATAATAGTGGGATGAGTTTTATTACTGAATATGAGAAAATTTTCCTCCTACTATTA
Organism: Viscum album; assembly: GCA_963277665.1. NCBI lineage: Eukaryota > Viridiplantae > Streptophyta > Magnoliopsida > Santalales > Viscaceae > Viscum > Viscum album. The sequence goes on along the minus strand of OY728139.1, from coordinate 108,978,402 downwards.
GAGATCAATGTGAAATGTGGGGTATCACAAGAGAGATGTTATCCCAACCTTTGGGTTTTATTAAACATGGGATCCATAGTATATATATTATGTTGATATTTATACATACTAAGTGCTAAAAATATTTGTAATAGGAATATAGATGACTTGTTTTTTATGAATGTCATGTATATCCTTAGTATTGTGGGTTTTGTCTAGTTTTTAAATTGAGTGGGATTAGTTTGATGCCTAACCCTATTGGTTAGGTGATTCTTGATGGTTAGACCTAGAACTAGTATAGTATGGGTAGATTCTTTTGGTTTTTTGGTTATTCTGAAATGAATGGTTATCATATGATTAGCCTATGCATAAGTCGGTTACCCTAGGATTGTTGGAAAGGAAGCAATGAGGGGGATTCTTTCAGCTAAGCAAGTTGACATGTAGTGAGAATGGTTGTCTAGGTTATCACTAGTGTGAGTCTAGGATTAATGGGATTTTACTCTAGTTTTTTGATCCAAATGGTATAATAGAGTAATGTGGTGATGTATATTTGTTGGGAATTATTGGTTAGTAGAATGAGTTATTGGGAACAATTGAGAAATATTATACAAGGAAGTATTTTATAATGTTCTATATAAGTAGATATTGTTGATCTTTATAGTATATTTTTTTTGTAAACTAATCTTATATGTATAGGGGTATTCATGTTGATTGAGTTGGTATTGATAACTTTGGATATCTATGAAACATGCTAATATGTTTTTCATTGAGTAATCTCTGAAATGTGGATCATGAGTTGGGAAGGTTATTTGAATCTTGAGGTAAGGTCGTGATAAGGGATAAAAATCCCTGGTGTTTGATTTAGATGACAATACTATGACAATAAAGTATTGTGGGATGTATATATTTTGTCTCTAGAGTCCCCTTTATGTTGGGACTTTATGAGGTGCCAATATATTCCAATAGGGTCTCAGAATCAATAGTTTACCCCAATTTTGTGGGATTTGATCATGGTTTATTGAAGGGATTAGTAGATTATTCTCTATGATATTATGTGCAAATGTATTATACACATTGTTGGAGTAATAAGAGGAAGAGGGTGTGTATCCTTGATGCTATGATGTATGTTAGCCAGAGTAAGGTTGGAAATGGGGAACGATTAGGCATAGTTTATCTTAAAGTGTGGATGCATTGGGGTATAATTGATGCAAGAGAAGAGGTATCATTATGAAATGATGAACAAACCATGGGTTCATGAGGAAATTGTTGATCTAGAGACTATCAACTCCTATAGACTATGAGTTTTGGCCTTTTTGAAATGTGATATGTGGTGTTATGACCATTGGTTGTTGTGGAACATTGAGTCACTTGGCATGATGGTTGTGGTATCAAGGGAGTTTCTTAGCTATTGTGAGCTGATTATTGTCATTTTTTTAGTTTCTAGAGTATCTAGGTAAGGCCCATAAAATGATATAATTTAAGAGTTTCATGATATTAATCATGTTTTTAAACCTTGATTTAGATCTTCTAGTAATAGGTGTATGTTCGTGGTATGTTGATAATGTATAAAAATAGTTGTGTCAGGCATCACGATAATAGTAAAGTCACATACCAGGCTCAAGTTGATGAATTATATATGTAATGTGGGTGGGTCTTGATAATTCCCATGGTTTGATAGTGGTGGATATTTGGTAGTATCCTACTCATATACCATTAATATAAATATCCAATAGTAAAGATCACACCATGGACAATTACAGTTTTAAGTTTTCATTTTTAGAATCTTTCAGTAAATCTCAGAAGGTACATGCAGATAAACTAAACCCAATGGAGGTATAAAATTTTTGGCATCTATTGGGAAATAGTGGAATAGTTAAATATATAATGTGCAATTCTCACAAGTTCAGGTGTCAGTTGATGAAAGTTTTTTGAATTTACAATGATCATATATTTGAAAACCACTGGATATGGTATAATGGTTGAATGTTATAATCGGGTGTGATTATAAGAAAGTAGGATGGTAAGGATACTAGATCTATGTGACTTAGGTTGTCAAGAGAAATTTTTTTATGTGAATGATATGGCAATGCCTTGTGTTATAAATAATCTTCAGAGTGAGGTTTTGGGTTCAAACCCATTTATTTGGGTGAGATATGGGCTTGTTTGGATTAGTGTCATCAACCTATAAGGTATAATTGTGGTGTTTGTATAATTATTGAATTCCACCCATTTTGGAGCATCATGGTGGTTATTATTGAACTAATTTGCATTGAGGAGAGTGATCCAGTGAGGTTTTGAGTAGTGGATTCAGTGTGGGTGTAGTTCTGAAAAGACCATAACAGGAAAAAGGTGTACAATATGGTTTGTGCATTGGACTCAATAACCATGATAATCTGATTATGTGGTTCATGTCTTATTTAATGTGAAAATATCATACATCCTAGATTTCAGTTGTTCTTGGGATGAATAATTAGATTTAGTGAAGTTCTCACATGTATTGGTATGAGGCTAGTGACTTAGTGATGATCAGTTCGAGTCACATACAATAGACATCATTTTTTAAAATTGATATGGAAGCATATAGAAACTATTAGAGAAATTTGTTATGTGTTTTAAGGGTTAAAACCCATTTCATTTCTTGATCCATTGTTTGGACCTATTTCATCTTGTAATTCAGAGGATTAATGTGTTTCATTACATGATTCAAAGGTGAAGAATGTGAAAAAATGTAATGAAGGTGTCAGTTAGGGAATAAATTCTTAGAAAGAAAATGTAGTTGATGTCATAGCTTGTGGGTATGAGTGGGGAACTATATATGGGGTCATTTGTAAGATATTGATCATGATACTGACATTTCCTTTGAAGATTTTCCTATTGGAATAATTGATTATGTTGAAAAAGGATCTATGTTGTGAAAAGTATCCTCTAATATGTGTAAAGTGGTAGTACAGACTTTTCTAGGAGGAGTTATGAGAGGAAGAGTTAAATGTTCAGATTTAGTGATTTTTTTGGTTTTCATTGATGACGATTTATGTTTTAAAGAGTATCTAAAGGAAGAACTACTTTAAGGTGGGGATGTTGTAAATCAAAAACCCTTTTCAAGTGTGAATTTGTTTTAATTTTCTATTAAACAAAGGTAATTTTATCATTTCTAGATGAAGGAGGTGTTGAGAAGACTTAAGAGTGAGTTTGGGAGAAAAAAGAATTACTTTCAATGGTTTGGGAGCTACATGAATAATTCATGGCCTAAAATATGGTGTCACCCCCATAAAATATCATGGTCAGTTACCCGGATAGTTTTTTTTCTATGACTTTCATAGTGTAAAAGGTTATTTCAGATCGTGAACTCCATCTTGGAAAAAAATTAGTTGAAATTGTTTATTTTATTGGAGAGGGGTTTTAAAAGAGTTAGGATCCTACCTTTTAGATAGCCACACTACAATTCCCCATTCTCATGGTGTTCATCCCCTTTAAAAGAGAATTCTCCCTTGTCTACCTATGCAATCAGCAAATATTAATTGTTAATAAGAAATATAAGTGAGTGTAAACTTCTATATTCACCCTTTATTGGTTTTTTAACTGTTAACAATTCTCTCATAATTTATGTGAATTATTACCTATTTTTATGATCTTCTCCATATTTTCAAAATTCTACTAGTTTAGCTTGAATCAAATTCTTGTATTAGATGACTGGATATCTATGAACATAATATTAGTGGTCTATAATATTTTCCCCCAAATTATCGCTACTTTTAATGCACATATGATGTGAGTAAGCACCGACATGCAACACTCATGACCTAAATTAAATAATTATATGACACGTGATCGAAATCATGAAATGGTACCTCAAAATTGGCTATAAATAACCTATTGGTGAGTTTATATTATGACCTTGGAAACCCACGAGGTGCTCTTACCATTGGGAATGAATTTTGAATTTAATGAGGCAACCCCAGGGGTGCCTTGGATTTTTATGTGGTCGTAGGTGTGTGATAAGGACCATATCCACCACTTTAGGTTTTCCTAACATGGGAAAATAAATAGGTAATTAAATGGGAAACCCTAGTGGTGTTGTGTCTTATGAAATTGATTGTCTATGTGCTTTGGGGAGTTACTATGACATTATCTAGATTCTATAGTACATGTTTACTACATGGAACCTAATGTAATTGAATTTTATTAATTATTAATAAACTTTTAGTGTGATAAAATTATGATAAATTTTTTAAAAATCAATATGGTTAACCCTCTTTGGTTCGATGATGATTATTGAGACATTAGAATACCATGGAAGGATCACCTTGGGTTCCCCAATAATTCCCAAAACTTTATAATGGCCTGGTTGAATCCCTACAGGTTTGGAGATAATGCATGATACTTTGGGATTCCATAGGTGATACCCCTTGAGATCATAAATGATGCTAGATTATTTATAATACCATGGTTATTACACCTTAGGTTTAATGAAGATACTTATGCTCTAGAATTCCATGGGAGATACCCCTTGGTTCAGGGATAATGCTAGATACTTAGGAATTCTGTGGGTGATACACCTTAGTTTCATTAATAACACATGATAATTTAGAATTACATAGGGTGATTCTCCATTGGGTTCAGATATCATTCTTGATGCTGATAATACCTTGGGTGAAACCCCTTGGGTTCGTATATATTTCTAGATTACTTTGATTTCCTAGGATCATCTGCCTATGAATCGATAGTTTTTTTCCTAATGACATATTATGGAAAAATACATCTAGTTTAGACCATGTAAAGTATGGTTGATCTCTAGTGTCACATTGAAACCCAATGATCAAGGGTGTTTTATTTATTTATATTGTTACATTTTTATTAGGCACATCAGCATGAACATTATTACATTGAATGAATATACTTCTAGACGTCGTTGGTGGTTCCCTAATAAGTCATCTTAATTTCTTAATTATGCCACCATTTTATACCTAATAAATCCTTCATGGATTTAGGATAAGAAAAGCGAATTATCCCTATGGATGATTCTTGATTTGGTCAATTTGGTTGGAGAATTGGAGTTTGAGAATGGTTGAGGATTCATGGAAACATTTAATGGATTTTATTGATTTTTCATTTTCACTTTTGGGACTTGATGTATAAGACATTTTTCTATGTATAACTTTAAGGACTCGACCTTAAACATTACATAATATTCAATTAAATGAATAATTCACATTGAGGATCTTTTTATGTTTAGAGTTTTAGAGAATTAGGAGATAATTATTACATCTCAAATCATTACAAGGTAGACATTTCTACACAGTTTCCATTTTTTCATAAAATAAAAAAAACTCTTGAAAAAAAGAGTCATGTCTAGTTCCATGTTTTAGACAGCATGACTTTTCCTTGATCCCATTCTTGACCCAATTCATCTTTAAGTCCTATGAAAACATTTCAAAACATGGGATGAGCATAAAAAGCTATGTAAGGGTTATAATGAAAATAAAGATAACATTTGTTCATAAATACATATAAAACATTAACTCTTTTACTTACCTCATGAAATCATAAGACTTATGAAAGACACAGAAAAATCATAGCATAAAGGTAACTTGTGGCATCTATAACATACTTACATTGTAGCTATCACATCTACATAGGGAGTTACATTGGAATACCCATCACAGTATATTACCTAAATCTCTTAGGAGAAACATTCACTTTTACATCTGTCACATTACCCAATTACATTGGAGAGCTATCTCGGGCTCACCTGCCCTATAATTATCACGGAACCACCCATATACGTAAATAATGCCCAGGAACCATAACAGGATCATAACACATAACATAAGCATAAAGGATACCTAAAATTACCACATTGCAATAATAATATATCATTTAAATATATTGACATAAAAAATCCATTATTAAAACCATTTTCAATACCAAAATTTTTAAAAAGAGTATATGGTATTTATTTTCTTTTTTAAAAACATAACGACTTGTTATGGAAGCCGAAATATCAAATAATACTCGCAATGGAGGAAAGGCCGTTGTCACCACTTACATTAAAAAAACATTCCTTTTTGTCGTTTAGTAAAACACTTCGTATAAAAATATTCCATTTCAATGAAATGAAAATTCAAAGAGTTTTATACACTGTATAAAATAAAGTCGTGTATAACACTAAATATTCCTCAATGAAAGGAGATTGAGATGAAGTCCCTTACCGTGTGTCCAACTTGACTCGATCATTCTATAATCTCCTGAATAATAAAATAAAGTTAATTTCTACTTTCTTAAAAACCTTTTTCAATTTTATTATTCATTTTATATCACCTATTACCATGTTATAAACTTTAAGTAACCATTTAAGTTAATAACATTCATTTTATCGATATTTGGTGCTTGAGTCAAAAATGGACTTCTTATAATTACATGTTATTCATCTGGTCAAAGGTTCATTATATCTAGAATGATATTAATGATTTGGATATCATATATATCATATATATCTAGCGTATACATGTATTTATTATAGTACATAATATTTAGAGGTAAGAAATGAAATGCACCGTTAATGGAGATGGTAAGCCGTACGTATGCATAAACGCTACTTCCATTTCTATTTCATATTTAATGGAATTAAAACATAATTATACATAGTTATATGATAATTCCAGTATAATATCATATATAAAATAATTAAATCCATCCTTTATATGTCCCCCATATGGCATTAACGAGTCACATCACTTTGAGGGGGCGGTAGTCCGCACTTCGTCAAATGAAATTATCGCGTTTACTCATAATGGAAACGATAAAGGTATGATATAAATGGAAAATAAATAAGCATAAAAAACAAAAAGATAATATATATCATATATAAATACATTTCATCATAATGGCCACCATGAGAGGAGTTACGAGAAAATTGAACAATCATCGTTTCGTGAGGCGTTAGTTTGCCATCCACAGAAACATTATGGTCTTCACCCATTAGATGGAGGTGTGTGTAAGTGTAGTTATAATAATTATCATAACAATATCCTAGTATATTGATAATATTTTTTTTATAAAATAATGGAAATAAAATAGTAAAGGGGATGGAGAAGTAAAATAAAAGAAAACAAATTAAGAGAAACTGTTACCTTTAATTTGGGTAACATCCTTTGGTTTGAACCAAAATAACTTCATGAAGTGACTTATTCCAAAGTTAAGGATTATAGGAGGAGGATAGGGATGTAGGGATCCTAATTGGGAAGATTTTGGAATATTCAAAAGGCTTCAGAGGTGTGAGGAATTGGTTAGAAGTGGTCTCTGTTTATTAGGGAGAGGAGGGGCTCTTTAGGAAACAGTGACAATATTATTTTATTATATAATGGTATTCGGTTTCAAAAGGTCCAAAAATCATTAAAGTCGAATTTAAGATGACTCATGGTATAAATAAAATCATCCAATAATAATTGGAAAAGTTTTGGATAAAACTGTAATCATTATAATCTTATTTATTTAAATCATTTATTGATGAGGTAAATACTGCATCATTATTGTGTCATAAATCATTTAATTTATTTGATGTCTAAAAATTATAAATATAATACCATGATGTAGGAAATATTTTTATCTTTAAAATTAATATTCATATTCAAAAATATTACTTATATAACACCATATAAAAATTAATTTACTAAAACATATTAGTTTTTGTCATTTTTGCCTTTACATTAAATTAATTAATCTAAAGTGTCATTACCATTCATAAGTGAATCTATGGGGTCCCAAAATCGATCAAATGATGTCCATGGTCGTCCATTACTCATCCAATAAGGGTAGGACAAGTGTTAAGAAAATTCTGAATTATTATAATATTCTTTTTACCGTGAAATACCTTATTTACCTTTAATCATGGTAAATAAAAGTCAAAAGTTACTATTCACTATAAATTATTTTCATCTTATTGAACCAAATTCTACTTATTAATATTAACCATGTCTCTCGGATTTTTTAAATTAAACTCATAGAAGTGATAAAATTTCATTTAAATTAAAAAGTTGGTTTTTTAACTACTACTAAGTGGTTTCAATATTCATCAAAAATTGAAGTTTTTTAGAAACATACCAAAAATTCTACCTAAGATTTATTTGATATTCCGAATTCAAAAATGATGTATATTTTACAAAAATCAAAACATAGAAGTTCAATTAATTAATTTAAAATTAATTCCTATTGTCAAAACAAAAAGCGTGTTTTAAAGAAACAATAACTATCAAAAGATTGACACTTGTTTATGAACAATTTCAAAATGAAATTAATTACAATGACCAAAATTGGATTAAATGGTAAAAATATATTCTTATTACACTTAAAAACCAATTAAAAAGATAATCTAAACATATAAATAAATTATATTAAAACGGAGTTTTGAATTAAAATACAATATTTTCACTATTCATTAAAAAATGAACTTTCTCGAAAAAAATTCAAAAATTTACACAAAGTAAGTTTTGATGTCCCCATTCTAAAGAAGGATTTTATTTATTCATATAGAATGTATTTAAGTGACCAAAACTAGATTTAAAGAGGGTTCTCCATTAAAAGGCGATAAATCTGTCTTGTAATGTAAACTGGACTTAAAATTAGATTCATTCACATTTTAACCCTCTAACGTTTTATTGGATAAATGAAAATACATTTAACAATCATGTATAATCATATTGTAGTTAGTTTTGTTCATTCTTGCCAATACAACGGCTAGGAGTTAACTACTATTTATAATAATAATATTATATTATTAGTGTGCAACGTAAGATTTCAAAGAAACTTGTTGTTGTGTATCAGGTATGCTATCAAACATAGCAACCCCTTTAATGTAAAATTAATATTTAATTCACAAATATTTATAAATATGAAAATCTATTATTCTCTATTTACATAGGATGTTACATCCTTTCCCACATTTGGAAATTGCATCCTCGCAATTTTTATTCACTTATCAAAATAAGTGGGGGTATTTATCCCTCATAGCATTTGCAGATTCCCACATTGCCTCTTCAACCATATGGTTTTTTCACAAAACCATTACCTTGTAAATTACCTTATTCCACAACACTTGATCTCTATGGTCAAGAATCTGGACTGGTTATTCTTCATAAGATAGATTCTCTAACAACTGAACTACCTCTGGACTCAAAACATGAGATGGATCTTGAATATACTTTCTCAACATTAAAATATGAAAAACATTGTATAACTGGGACAAATATGGAGAAAAAGCCACTCTTTATGCAACTGATCCAACTTTCTCCAGGATTTTATAGGGTCTAATGAACCTCGGACTCAACATTCCCTTCTTACCAAAATGCATCACACTTTTACATGGTGAAACTCTGAGAAAGACATGATCACCCACCTCAAAAGAAAGATCCTTCCTTTGGTTATTTGCATAACATTTCTGTCTGCTCTGAGCTGTTCTCAGGTTCTTCTGAATCTAATAAACTTTCTCTGCCATCTCTTCGACCAATTCTGGTCCCATTAGCTTCTTTTCACATACTTCATCCCAAAAAGCTGAAGTTCGATGATTCTTTCTATATAATTTCTCAAATGGATCCATCTGTATACAGGAATTAAAACTGTTATTATATAAAAATTCCACCAAAGAAAGATATTGTTCCCAACTTCCTTGATAATCCACCGAGTAGGCACGTAACATATCCTCCAATGTATGAATTGTTTATTCTGATTTCCCATCTGACTGAGGATGAAAAGTTGTACTAAAATTTAATTCAATACCCAACGAATTCTGAAGGCCTTTCCAAAAATTAAAAGTCATCCTGGGATCACTATCAGATACAATGGAGAGGGGAAATCCATGTAACCTGATTATCTCTTTAACATACCATCGAGCAAGTTGATCTAGAGAAAATATATCTCAAATATGAAGGAAATGAGAAGATTTAATCAATCGATAAACAATAACCCAGATTTCATTATTACCTCGAGATGTCTTTGGTAATCCCACAACGAAGTCCATGGATATATTTTCCCATTTCCACTCTTGAACTGGTAGAGGCTAAAGCATCCCTTTCGGTAATGGCCGCTCTGATTTAACCTGTTGGCAAGTAAAACACTTCATAGTAAAATCAGCAATATCTCTTTTCATTCCATCCCACCAGTAATACTCCCATAGATCTTTGTACATCTTAGTACAGCCAAGATGAATTGTAAATGGGGAACTATGAGATTCAGATAAAAACTCATTTTTCAACTGTGATTCATAAGGAATGTATAATCATTTTTCAAATATCAAAACACAATAATTATCAATGTTAAATTCAGGAAAAATACCCTTTTGAATCAACTCTACCTTTTTCTGTAACACATTTTATTCCTTCTGTTCTTGCTTAATTCTGTCTGATAGAGATGATTTCACTGATACCTGATACAAAATAGAATAATTTCATGCACCAACAACTTTTATGCCAAAGTTTATCAAATCAAAAACCAAATGATCATGTTCCAAACATAACATGGTTAATGAAGCATTACATTTTCGACTCAAAGCATCGGCCACTTTATATGATTTTCCCGGATGTTATGGATCAGGCAATCATAATCCTTGATTAATTCCAGCCATCTTCTCGGTCTCATGTTCAATTCCTTTTGAGTGAATATATACATTAAACTTTTTTGGTGTGTATATATTTCACATTTTACTCCAAACAAATGATGCCTCTTAATTTTTAAAGCATAAACAAGAACAACTACTTCCAAATCATGTGTAGGGTAATTTAACTCATGAGGTTTCAACTGACGTGAAGCATAAGCAATTAGCTGGTCATTCTGCATAAGGACACATCCATGTCCTTTCAACGAAGCATAATTGTAGATAAAAACCCCACCATTTTCAGATGGCAGTTCCAAAATAGGATCATTCACCAATATTCTTTTCAATTCTTGAAAACAATCATCACATTATTTTGTCCAGATGAACTTAACACCTTTCCGAGTTAACTTAGTCATTGGACTAGATTACCGTGAATAGTTTTCAACAATCCTCCTGTAATAACCTTCTAAACTATGAAAACTACGAATCTTGGTTATATTTGTGGGTATTTCCCATTCTTCAACAACTTTTGTTTTAGCAGGATCAACAGTTATGCCATTTCATGAAACAAGGTGACCAATGAAGGAAATTTGTTGTAACAAAAACTCACACTTGCTAAATTTCCCATAAAGTTTATTTTCTATTAATGTTTCCAAGACAACCCTTAAATGACTTTCATGCACCTCTTTAATTTTGGAATAAACCAAAATATCATCAATGAACACAACCACAAACTTATCCAAGAACTCCCGGAAAATTCTATTCATAAGATCCATGAATACAGCAGGTGCATTGGTTAAACCAAAAGGCATAACTACAAATTCATAATGGACATATCTAGTACGAAATGTGGTATTTCTAATGTCTTATTCCTTTACATTCAACTAATGGTACCCCGATCTCAAGTCAATCTTCGAAAAATACTAAGCTCCCTGGAGCTGATCAAACAAATCATCGATATGAGGAAAAGGATACTTATTCTTAATAGTGATGTTATTAAATTAAATATAATCAATGAAATGTCTCATTGAACCATATTTCTTTTTAACAAACAAGACAGGAGAACCCCATGGTGATGTGCTAGGTTGAATGAAACCTTTATCTAATAACTCCTGAAATTGCTAGTGTAACTCTAAATGTTCAATTTGAGCCATTTGATAAGGGTGTTTTGAAATTGTCTTAGCATCAAGAACTAAGTCAACAGTAAATTCAACATCTTGATCAGGTATAATGCTAGGAAACTCATTAGGAAAAACATCAAGGTACTCATTTACCACTGGCACATAATTAATCTAAATAGTTCCTTTGTATTAAACAATATGTGCAAGGAAACATTAGTTTCCATCTTTTACTAGTTTCTCAGTTTCCTGGTCTGTTATCAAAACAACGGGTTAATTTTTGTATAAAAAATGAAAATCATTCTGAAAAGAGACCTATTTATCTCTGTATTCAATAATTTCATGATTAATAGAAAGCCAATCCATACCCAAAATAACATCAAACTATACTAGAGGTAAAACAATAAGGTTTTCAGGTAGATTATTTCCGCACACAAGGACATGAATGTTCTAATGTTTTCTTTTTTTCTCAAAATATTATTTAGGTGATTTTACCATAAGTTCTATATTCATATCTTGAGATGGAATTCCCAATTTACTAGAAAATTTCCCAGAAATGAAAGAGTGTATATACTCTGAATCAAACAACACATTGGAATAATCTGAACAAACAAACAGTGTACCTGATTCAACTTCATTTGATGGCCCAACATCTCCTGAAGTAGTCGCAAAGGATTTTACCACCCCTTTCTACTTGTATTCTGTATGCTTTCCTTCAGTTGAGTTCTTGATTGGACACTAATTTGCATAATGACCCATTTAATTACACATAAAACATTTTACTGACTGTAAATCAGATTTTTTCTTACCATTACCCCGATATTTTGCAGTGCAATTATGAGCCTTATGTCCCATTTTACCACAACAGTAGCACTTACCAAAATTCAAAAGACATTCTGCAGCATGCTTTTTACCACAATTTTCACAAACTGTAAACTTAAGTTTCTTACCATCAGAATTTTTTGAAGAGTTCTTCCCTTTCGCCTACCACTTTGACCTCTTATTCTGTTGTTTTTCAAAGAACACCTAATCATCAGCAGACTCCATTTCCACTTTCACTACACAATGAACAAGTTTTTCATAACTTTTGAACTCATGAGAAGCTAAATACCTTCGATACTTTGGATTTAATCCTGAGTAAAAACGGTTGATTTTACTATCGAGATCTTGTATGAAATTTGGTGAATACCTTTCCAGTCGAGTGAATTTTTCTTCATAAGCAGCCACTAAGTCATCCTCCTGCCTCAATTATAGGAATTTTTTTTCCATCCTAAGATGAACCACCGTAGGAAAATATTTCTCATGAAACATACCTTTGAATTCATCCCAATTGATAGCATCAATCTCATCACTATCCCTGATATTTTTCACCATCGACCACCACTGATTAGCTTCACCTTCAAAACGGTAACCAATAAGACTAACCTTTTGATGTTCTGAACAACCCATGACATCAAAAATCTTCTCTAGTTCTTTAATCCACCCTTCAGCTAGCACATGGTCAGATGATTCTCTAAATGATGGGGGATGTTGCCTCATGAAATGATCCACTACTGACATGTTCGCTGTGTTTGATCTGGCAGATCAAGTGCATAGATACCACCACCATTTATAGCCTGATTCAACTATGTCATCACTACATCAAACTATTCGGTTCTGATTCCAACCATCTCAGGTTTCTGATTTGGATGGTTTTCTTCCCCCTGATTTCATCCCAACATAGCTACCCTATTTCCACTGTAGAAAACCATTTTGAACACAGAAATATCTCAAGAAAAGCAACATGGTAATCTGTAAATGCTATATGATTTCAATATTAACATAAATTACTTTATGGATATTAATTTAACAATACCCTAACTCCTAAAGTTATCTAAACTAACCTCTGATACCAAATATAAGGACCCTGCCTTAAACAATACATAATATTAAATTAAATTAATAATTCACATTGATGATATTTTCAGGTTTAGAGTTTTAGAGAATTAGGACATAACTATTACATCTCAAATGATTACAAGGTAGACACTTCTACACAGTTTCCATTTTTCATAAAATAAAAAACTCTTGAAAAAAAGATTCATGTCTAGTTCCATGTTTTAGACAGCATGACTTTTCCTTGATCCCATCCTTGACCCAATTCATCTATAAGTCCTGTGAAAACATTTCAAAACATGGGATGAGCATAAAAAGCTCAGTAAGGGTTATAAAAAAAATAAAGAAAACATTTGTTCATTAATACATACAAAACATGAACTCTTTTACTTACCTCATGAAATCATAAGATTTATGAAAGACACATAAAAATCATATAGCATAAAGGTAACTTGTGCCATCCATAACATACTTATATTGTAGCTATCATAGCTGTAACACCCCAAGCTTCTACGGTACGCTTCTCTTTGATTAATGCGATAGCGTGTGTTGTACGCAACACCGAGTTCTAACAACCAATCAAACTAGCCGTTATGAATAGTAATACCTACTTTTTAAAATTATATATATTTTATATTTCAAAATGGACTTCATTTTTGGATTCGGAATATCTAATTTAGCCTAAGGTGAAATTTTGGTACTTTTCAGATAACATTCATATTTTGATGAATAGTGAAAATTACTAAATTTTTATTAAAAACAACTTTTTTAATCAAAATAATTAATAGTGATAAATTATGAATTTTAGTAGTTTTAAAGTATATTTAGAATATATTTTTACCATTTAATATAATGTTGGTCATTGGACATAATTTTACAATTAAACCGAACATAAACAAGTGTCAATCTTTTGATAGTTATTATCTCTTAAAAACACGCTTTTTGTTTTGACAGCGGGAATTAATTTTAAATTAATTTCTGCCACTTATGTGTTTTAAATTTAGGAAAATGGATTCCTTATTTGGAATCAGGATGTTCAAATTTTGTAAATAGGTAACTTTTATTTTTAGACATTTTGAATAATTACTGCGGTAAATATTTTATTTACCATGGTTAAGGGTAAATCCGGTAAATAAGGGTTAAAAAAATATTATAATAATACTAAATTACCCTAAAACGTTTCTTAACCCTATTGGATGATACATGGTCGACCATGGACATCTTTGGGTCGATTTTGGGACCCCATGGATCCACTTGTAAGTGATAATGACACTTTATTTTAATTAAGTTAAAATGAATACAAAAATGACACAAGCATATATCTTTTAGAAAAACAATTGTTACATAGGGTTATATATGTTTGATTATAGATTATAAATATTCATTAGAAAGATAAAACGATTTCCTACATAATGATATTTTATTTATAATTTTTAGACATTAAATAGTTTATTTTATTTATGACACAATGATGATGCAATAATTACTATAATAGTGAACAATTAACATAATTGATATTATAAATACCCAAATAAATATAATATGAAGCTTTTAATGAATTAAACTAATTTTCTAGGATAATATGATATATTAGGATTGATTTAATTTACTTTGTTCGAAGTAATAAATCTGTTATGAGTTTCACAAAAATCAACTATTGAATAGTGTCAAAATTGACATAAAAGAGTTCTTAAAACAAATATTATATTATTAATTGATATTAAATTCCTAAAAATATAATGTTCGGCCAAGAGACTTATATAATTATAGGTTCATCATTAATGGACCACTTGGGGGTCGCTTGTATGTATTTAGTAAGTTAATTAACCATATTATATAAAAATACAAAGAGACATTGTAAAAGTGAAACTAATTAACTTAGAGTTAATACTTAAAGATAAGTTTAATATAAGTACCCAAAACTGTCTAAATTATATTGGTTGAGTTGTTTTCGACCCATCCCCACCTTAACCTTTGAAT
The DNA here is from genome assembly GCA_963277665.1 of Viscum album. Classification (NCBI taxonomy): domain Eukaryota; kingdom Viridiplantae; phylum Streptophyta; class Magnoliopsida; order Santalales; family Viscaceae; genus Viscum; species Viscum album. The sequence continues at coordinate 108,962,865 of OY728139.1, read as the reverse complement.
AATCAACTTTGGATCCATTATAAACCGAATATGAATTTATTATAAATTAATATTTCTAGCTTTTCCAAAGGTGCCCCTCACCCCTCTTATAAAAGGGCACTCCTCCTTCTCATTTCTTCACACCTTCAAAGCCTTTTGGTTCGGCCAAACTCTGCCCAAATACTCTCCCAACTTCCCTCACTACAACCTAGGGGCCTTAGTTTGATCAGAAAGCCAACCTAAGGAGCCCTTTTGATCAAATCAAAAGGAAGAACCTGAAGAAGAGGTAATGATTTCACCACCCTTTTCTAAGTTCATTTCTTCTTCCATTTCTTCTTCCTTTGTTGTTACCATTCTAAAATAATAAATCCAGTATCATATATATACTGTGATGTTATTATAAATATGGTACAACCATATTCAGTATTCTATCCACCCTTTGAATAACATGTCACCATACGTGCGTACGTACGGCTTACCGTCTCCACGTCGTGGTGTAATTGTTATTCAATATAATATTATTTGGATGGGTATAATAATGATGTGTAACTCATGTAAATAATAAATATAACATGTTAAGGATTCTGTATATATGATATACCATCCATTTATATATTATTTTAATATCAAAAGAATGATATTGTCGCTCGTGCGTACGTACGGACTACCGTCTCCACGAACGCGATGAGATTCATTCTCCATCGTATCCATTCAAGTATAATTATCATTTGATGATTTAAAAAAATGATGTTTAAGGACTTGATATCATTCTGGGTATGAATAATATAAAACCTATCCTTTACAAACATGTCTTACGTAACAAAACATATAAAAAAAAATAAGTAAGTTAACACCCGAAACAACGATAATACTAAGATATTATTATCAAATCAATATTAAAAGATCATATATGATATCATATTAATGTATATGATTATTGTATAATTTAATAACAATTATTTCACCATTATACAGGAGGCTAACCTACCCCAACCAAGGAAAAGTACAAGGTAAGGGTTTTTCATCTCACTCCTTATTCCCGTGAGATTCATGCCATATTGTCACCATCACCTTTTGTGTGGTGTATGTACTGCCCATAATTATATTCTTTGTGTAATACACTCTAATTTATGTGTATTTACATATTCATTGTATGATACCTCTTTCATGGATTGTATGTTTCATAAGTTACCAAATTGGTAAGGGTTATTTCACAATCTCTTCATTATCCGAGGTTGTTTATACGTAATAATCTACTGGGATCTCTTTATCATCCACATCCATGTTTCTTCAAAATGTATTTCAAAACATTTTTATTATTTACAAGAATATGGGGTAAAGTCACTTATACCCTTGTTTTACTTTTTATAAGAGGAATCTTTCCGTCGTTTTCAAAACAAGGTCCTTTTTAACCTTTTCGACATAATTAAGGTAAGAATGTTTTTTTTACTTATACGGCGGGTGCGGCTATTTTCCGCCGTTATAAAATCTTCAAAGCTTCCTTTACAAGCTTATAAGAATATTTTTAAATTAAATGTTTTATTTCATAATTATGTGACTTTTAAATGATTTAAAAAAAAGATATATTTCTATCAAGTATATGAAAATCCAGTGAAAATGTATACGTATTTAACGCAAGCTCCAAAATGTTTTTAGAAAACCCGACTCTCGAGTGTGCTAGATAGGAAGGGATTTGGAGTGGACCCATCATGGCCTGTAATTAGTCGAGCAGTCTCAGAACTAGTTATTTTTTTTTCATAGGCTTGCATAATTTTTTCATAAAAACACTGGAGTATATTTGAGTAATTTTAAACATAAGTATCTTCTGAAAAATTGCATCGGTAGGTCTCATGAGACAAACTAGTGTCTTGGCACAAGGCCTTGACAAAATCTTATTTGTATTCTTGGCACGAGGCTTTGACTATGTGGTTATGATAGTCTCGCACAATGCATTCCAACATTATGAAAGTGGTTATTGATTTTTGCATGTGATTATTCGATTAGTAGAATATCCATGTGAATAAGTAAATGGCATTATTTCATTTTTATTTATGTCATACCATGTTGAAAGTTCATGTTTGAAAGGCTTTTGTTTTAGTTATACATTGCCTTAAATGTTTATTCTTATTTATGAAAGTTTCCGCTATACTGTTATCCTTACTGGGCATTTGAGCTCACCCCTTTTCTATGTTTTATTTTTCCCAAGAAGTGAAGAAGTAAATTATGAATGACCTGCAGGGATATTATGTGGGGATATGAGTGTGGATTATGGAGACATTATTTTTTTGTAGTAGTTTTTCATTTTATGATGTAATGTAAAACTTATGAATATATCTAGTGTTTCCAAGGCTACTAAACCAATCGGTCTTTCGAGATTTGATCTTTCTTGTGATCATTCCAATGTTATGTAATAATGCACCGACTCTGGGTAACTAGGGTCGGGGCGTTACAGTTGGTATCAGAGGAAGTTTAGTACAAACCTTGGAAGCTAGATTTAGATAAACTCTGATTAGAGAACGTAGACCTAAGATGAACTTTGAGGATTAGTATAGAATAACTTCCTAGAATTTTGGTATTGTAGAGATTTTGTGAGTTTTCCGAGCAATACATCCCTATCTGGATACGAGCAGGTAGAGGCGGCTCTAGCACAGATGTACCTAGGGGTAAAACCCGAAAACACCGCTTTGAGCTAGACTCGAACGGGAACTGGTGCACGACAACGGGCCTTGCTGCACTCTTGGTTACGACACTCCCGGGGGATATTCTTAGGATAACTCTCATTTTCTTTACAAATAATTATGAAGGGTTTATGAGTATATACTTCCTCAAAGAATTTTTTTTTATGATTATGGATTATATCCATAAATAGTTCAATTTATGTTAAGTGTTTTATAAGTATGGGATTATGTATTTTGATTCATAAACTGATCTAGTTTATGCCATTGTTTAGAAATGGCGCCTAGTGGAAGAAATGGAAACCGTATCAATGCACGCACTCCATGTAGGGATTCCCCTCCTGCTCAAGATAATTATAGTGGAGCTGGTGATGCAACTGGAGCCGATCAGCTAATCACCATACTGGGAAAACTTACTCAGGTTATGAATAATAACCTTACCCATATGGAGCACCCTGATCTGCAGCGTGGAGGATCAATGTTAGATCGATTCATGAGGCAACAACCACCAACGTTCAATTGGAATACAAATCCCTTAGTAGCCGAGCAGTGGATAAATTCCCTAGAGAAAATATTTTAGGCTTTGGGGAGCAGTGAAAGGGAAAAAGTTATCATGCCAGTTTACCACCTCACTGGAGATGCTGATCAATGGTGGTCATTGATTCAAAACATGAAGGAAGATGATGAAGTATCAAATATGGAATGGAGGGAGTTCAAAGATCTGTTTTTAGAAAAATACTTTCCTCGTGACCATCGAGCAGATATGGAAAGGCAATTTCTGAGTCTGAGACAAAAGGAGGATGAGAATGTCACAAAGTATGAGGCTAACTTTACAAGGTTAGCGAGGTATGCTGGAGATTATATTCGCAACCCAAGAAGTAAGATTGATTGTTTCTTTGATGGGTTAAAACCATTTCTCCGTCGAGCATTAGTCTCACAATCCTTTTCATCGTACGAAGACATTGTCTCATGTGCTATCAAGACCGAAAAGGAATTCTCTAAGTCTTATGACTTTAAAGAAAAGAAATAGAAGAAGAGACCTGCTGATCAATCTGGGAATGGAAATAAGGGGAAGAAGGGAATGGTTGAATATCCATCTTTTAGTAAATGCGGGAAGAAACATCCTGGTACTTGCTTAAAGGGAATGGGAGTCTGTTACAAGTGTGGTGAAAAAGGCCACCAAGATCGTGATTGCAAGGGGAAGAAGGAAGCTACCAACGTTCAGTGCTACAATTGCAGGGAGATGGGGCATTATGCGAATGAATGTCCTAAGCGTCAGGAGAACTTACCTCAGAAAAGGCCAAGGGATCAAGGTCAGGCTTATGTTATCACTACTGCAGAGGTAGAAGCTCCAAAAGACGTGGTGGCAGGTAATTTAATGGTTTCCTAAAGTTTAGCAAATGCATTATTTGACTCTGGATCGTCGCATTGTTTCATATCTTCCCAGTTTGCTAAGAAAATTAGATATTTCCAATTTGATTTAATAAGGTAGTTGTCAGTTAAAACTCCTAAGGGAAGTATCATTGCAACAAAGTTTTGTGAATCAGTCCCCATTAGAGCACATAAATTTTCTTTATCTGCTGATCTCATCGTCATACCTATGATTGAGTTTGATATAATCCTCGGTATGGACTGGCTTTCGGACTATGATGCAAAGATTTATTGTAAAAAGAAAGAGGTTACGATTCTTGATGATAATGATAAGGAACACCTTATCTTTAGAGCAGAATCGTCACCACCTAATTCTTATTTAGATCCACCCCCAGTAGCTCAATATAATTCAATTATTGGGGAGGAAGAGAATGAAATAACTGTCGGTGAGGAAAGGAATGTTCAAATAGAGTATGTACCTGTTGTGAGAGAATATTTAGATGTATTTCCGGAAGATTTACCTGGACATCCTCCAGAACGAGAAGTTGAGTTTTCCATTGATTTGATTCTTGGATCAAGGCCTATATCGAAGACCCCTTATAGAATGGCCACTGTAGAGTTAGTCGAACTAAAGAAACAACTAGAGGAATTGAGTAATAAGGGATTTATTCGCCCTAGTGTTTCTCCATGGGGAGCCCCTGTTCTTTTTGTTAAAAAGAAAGATGGATCTATGAGGTTATGTATCGACTACAGGGAGATCAATGCTATAATGATAAAGAACAAGTATCCCCTACCTCGTATTGATGATTTATTTTACCAACTGCATGGAGCTCAATACTTTTCAAAGATTGACCTTCGATCTGGATACCATCAGTTGTGTGTGAAGAAGGAAGACATTCCGAAGACAGCATTTCGAACCAGGTACGGGCATTACGAGTTTACTGTAATGCCGTTTGGATTGACTAATGCACCCTCTGTATTCATGGATCTGATGAATAGAGTTTTCAAGGAGTATCTCGATGAATTTGTGGTGGTATTTATTGATGATATCTTGGTATACTCCAAAACCTAAGAAGATCATGAAAATCACTTGCGCATTATCTTGAAGACTCTGAGGAGGCATGAATTATATGGGAAGTTTAGCAAGTGTGAATTCTGGCTTCATGAGATTTCTTTTCTTGGACATATTGCCTCTAAAGATGGAATCTCTGTTGATCCTTCTAAGACCAAGGCAATCCAAGAATGGCCAGCACCTACGAGTATAACTGAGGTACGCAGTTTTATCGGTTTGGCAGGTTATTATCGACGTTTCGTCCAGAATTTTGCCCGATTGGCTAACCCGTTAACGAAGCTCACACGTAAAGGGGTTAAATTTGTTTCGAAAAAAGAGTGTGAATAATGTTTTGAAGAGTTGAAGAAAAGAATAGCCAATGCTCCTATATTGACTCTACCATCGGGGAATGATGGGTTCGTTATTTATAGTGATGCATCAAAGAAAGGACTTGGCTGTGTCCTTATGCAGAATGATAGAGTTATTGCCTATGCATCACGACAGTTGAAAATTCATGAACAAAACTATCCTACTCATGATCTCGAGTTAGCAGCTGTGATCTTTGCTTTGAAGATATGGAGGCACTACCTCTATGGTGAAAAATGTGAGATTTATACTGATCACAAGAGTTTGAAGTATATTTTCTCACAAAAAGAACTAAACATGAGGCAAAGGAGATGGCTTGAATTACTCAAGGATTATGATTGTACGATACACTACCACCCGGGGAAGGCAAACAAGCTGGAAGATGCTTTGAGTAGAAAAGACCATGGAGTTTTGAACAATATGAGAATTGAAAGGGATCCAATTTTCATGGATCTAGTAAAGATGGACATGGGAATAACCAGGGAAGGTGAAACATCAATGCTTTTTCAAATGGTTGCCAAACCATCTTTACTAGAAAGGATTAAGAGTTCTCAGACCGATGATGAAGAATTCCTAAAGAAGATTAAAGCTGTGAATGATGGTAGATTGAGAGACTTTGTGTATGAAGATGGAATTTTGAAATTCGGGAAGAGACTTTGTGTTCCCGATTTACCTGATCTAAAAAGGGAATTGCTGGATGATGCTCATAGTTCCAATTTCTCTATACACCCTGAGAGCACAAAAATGTATAGATATTTGAAGGAACATTTTTGGTGGGACAACATGAAGAGGGAGATTGCTGATTTTGTGTCAAGATGTATGGTTTGTCAACAAGTGAAAGCTGGAAGGCAACAGCCTGGAGGAGTCATGCAACCTCTTCCCATACCGGAGTGGAAATGGGACAATATTACGATGGAATTTGTCATGGGGCTACCAAATACTCCTATAAGGAATGATGCAATATGGGTTATTGTTGATAGTCTTACCAAGTCAGCACATTTTCTTGCTATAAGAGAAGATCTACCCCTGGAACGTCTATCAAGACTCTATATTAATGGAGTTGTGAGACTTCATGGAGTACCCTTATCAATTGTTTCTGATCGTGATCCCCGTTTTACTTCAAGATTTTGGAAAAGTCTTCAGAAATCCCTGGATACTGAACTTCATTTGAGCACTGCTTACCACCCTCAGACAAACGGACAATCAGAATGGACTATTCAAACCTTAGAAGACATGTTGAGATCTTTCTCACTTTACTTTCGGGGTATATGGGATCAATATTTACCTCTGGTAGAATTTTCCTATGACAATAGCTTCCATTCGAGTATACAGATGGCACCATATGAAGCATAATACGGAAAGAGATGTCGTACACCAACCTGTTGGGATGACGTCGGTGAAAGAAAACTTATAGGTCCAGAACTGGTGGAGGAAACGATGGAAAAGGTGAAGGTAATCCAAAATCACATCAAAGAAGCTCAAAGTAGGCAGAAGAGCTATGCCGATAATCGAAGGAAGGATTTGGAATTTCAAGTCGGTGATCAAGTTTTCCTGAAGGTATCTCCGTGGAAGGGAGTCATACATTTTGGTAAGAAAGGTAAATTGAGTCCCAGGTACATCGGACCTTTCGAAATTCTAGAACGAATTGGGGTTGTAGCTTACCGATTGGCAATGCCGCCAAGTCTCTCCAAAGTTCACGATGTGTTCCACGTATCTCTGTTGAGGAAATACATGCCTGATCCAACGCATGTACTCACCTATGAGGAATTAGAACTGGAACCCAATATTTCCTATTGTGAAGGGCCTGTTAGGATTCTTGATACGAGAGAACAAGTACTGAGAAACCGGACGACGCATCTGGTAAAAGTTTTGTGGAGAAACCATAAGATGGAAGAGGCAACGTGGGAACCCGAGAAACTTATGATGAAGAACCACCCGAGTCTTTTCATGCGATAGTATTCTAGAAATTTTGAGGACAAAATTATTTGAAAGAGGGGAGAATGTAACACCCCAAGCTTCTACGGTACGCTTCTCTTTGATTAATGTGATAGCGTGTGGTGTATGCAACACCGAGTTCTAACAACCAATCAAACTAGCCGTTATGAATAGTAATACCTACTTTTTAAAATTATATATATTTTATATTTCAAAATGGACTTCATTTTTGGATTCGGAATATCTAATTTAGCCTAAGGTGAAATTTTCGTACTTTTCGGATAACTTTCATATTTTGATGAATAGTGAAAATTACTAAAATTTTAATTAAAAACAACTTTTTTAATCAAAATAATTAATAGTGATAAATTATGAATTTTAGTAGTTTTAAAGTATATTTAGAATATATTTTTACCATTTAATATAATGTTGGTCATTGGACATAATTTTTCAATTAAACCGAACATAAACAAGTGTCAATCTTTTGATAGTTATTATCTCTTGAAAACACGCTTTTTGTTTTGACAGTGGGAATTAATTTTAAATTAATTTCTGCCACTTCTGTGTTTTGAATTTAGGAAAATGGATTCCATATTTGGAATCAGGATGTTCAAATTGTGTAAATAGGTAACTTTTATTTTTAGACATTTTGAATAATTACTGCGGTAAATATTTTATTTACCATGGTTAAGGGTAAATCCGGTAAATAAGGGTTAAAAAATAATATTATAATAATACTAAATTACCCTAAAACGTGTCTTAACCATATTGGTTGATACATGGTCGACCATGGACATCTTTGGGTCTATTTTGGGACCCCATGGATCCACTTGTAAGTGATAATGACACTTTATTTTAATTAAGTTAAAATGAATACAAAAATGACACAAGCATATATCTTTTAGAAAAACAATTGTTACATAGGGTTATATATGTTGGATTTTAGATTATAAATATTAATTAGAAAGATAAAAAGCTTCCCTACATAATGATATTTTATTTATAATTTTTAGACATTAAATAATTTATTTTATTTATGACACAATGATGATGCAGTAATTACTATAATAGTGAAAAATTAACATAATTGATATAATAAATACCCAAATAAATATAATATGAACCTTTTAATGAATTAAACTAATTTTATAGGATAATATGATATATTAGGATTGATTTAATTGACTTTGTTTGAAGTAATAAATCTGTTATGAGTTTCACAAAAATCAACTATTGAATAGTGTCAAAATTGACATAAAAGAGTTCTTAAAACAAATATTATATTATTAATTGATATTAAATTCCTAAAAATATAAGGTTAGGCCAAGAGACTTATATAATGATAGTTTTACCATTAATGGACCACTTGGGGGTTTCTTGGATGTATGTAGTAAGTTTATTAACCATATTATATAAAAATACAAAGAGACACTGCAAAAGTCAAACTAATTAACTTAGAGTTAATACTTAAATATAAGGTTAATATAAGTACCCAAACCTGTCTAAATTCTATTGGTTGAGTTGTTTTCGACCAATCCCCACCTTAACCTTTTAATAATCAACTTTGGATCCATTAGAAACCGAATATGAATTTATTATAAATTAATATTTCTAGCATTTCCAAAGGTGCCTCTCACCCCTCTTATAAAAGGGCACTCCTCCTTCTCATTTCTTCACACCTTCAAAGCATTTTTGTTCGGCCAAACTCTGCCCAAATACTCTCCCAACTTCCCTCAATACAACCTAGGGGCTTTAGTTTGATCAGAAAGCCAACCTAAGGAGCCCTTTTGATCAAATCATAAGGAAGAACCCGAAGAAGAGGTAATGATTTCACCACCCTTTTCTAAGTTCATTTCTTCTTCCACTTCTTCTTCCTTTGTTGTTACCATTCTAAAATAATAAATCCAGTATCATATATATACTGTGATGTTATTATAAATATGGTACAACCATATTCAGTATTCTATCCACCCTTTGAATAACATGTCACCATACGTGCGTACGTACGGCTTACCGTCTCCACGTCATGGTGTAATTGTTATTCAATATAATATTATTTGGATGGGTATAATAATGATGTGTAACTCATGTAAATAATAAATTTAACATGTTAAGGATTCTTTATATATGATATACCATCCATTTATATATTATTTTAATATCAAAAGAATGATAGTGTCGCTCGTGCGTACGTACGGACTACCGTCTCCACGAATGCGATGAGATTCATTCTCCATCGTATCCATTCAAGTATAATTATCATTTGATGATTTAAAAAAATGATGTTTAAGGACTTGATATCATTCTGGATATGAATAATATAAAACCTATCCTTTACAAACATGTCTTACGTAACAAAACATATAAAAGAAAACAAGTAAGTTAACACCCGAAACAACGATAATACTAAGATATTATTATCAAATCAATATTAAAAGATCATATATGATATCATATTAATGTATATGATTATTGTATAATTTAATAACAATTATTTCACCATTATACATTAGGTTAACCTACCCCAACCAAGGAAAATTACAAGGTAAGGGTTTTTCATCTCACTCCTTATTCCCGTGAGATTCATGCCATATTGCCACCATCACCTTTTGTGTGGTGTATGTACTACCCATAATTATATTCTTTGTGTAATACACTCTAATTTATGTGTATTTACATATTCATTGTATGATACCTCTTTCATGGATTGTATGTTTCATAAGTTACCAAATTGGTAAGGGTTATTTCACAATCTCTTCATTATCCGAGGTTGTTTATACGTAATAATCTACTGGGATCTCTTTATCATCCACATCCATGTTTCTTCAAAATGTATTTCAAAACATTTTTATTATTTACAATAATATGGGTTAAAGTCACTTATACCCTTGTTTTACTTTTTATAAGAGGAATCTTTCCGTCGTTTTCAAAACAAGGTCCTTTTTAACCTTTTCGACAGAATTAAGGTAAGAATGTTTTTTTAACTTATACGGAGGGTGCGGCTATTTTCCGCCGTTATAAAATCTTCAAAGCTTCCTTTACAAGCTTATAAGAATATTTTCAAATTAAATGTTTTATTTCATAATTATGTGACTTTTAAATGATTTAAAAAATAGATATATTTCTATCAAGTATATGAAAATCCAGTGCAAATGTATACGTATTTAACGCAAGCTCCAAAATATTTTTAGAAAACCTGACTCTCGAGTGTGCTAGACAGGAAGGGATTGGGAGTGGACCCATCATGGCCTGAAATTAGTCGAGCAGTCTCAGAACTAGTTATTTTGTTTTCATAAGCTTGCATAATTTTTTCATAAAAACACTGGAGTATATTTGAGTAATTTTAAACGTAAGTATCTTCTAAAAAATTGCATCGGTAGGTCTCATGAGACAAACTGGTGTCTTGGCACAAGGCCTTGACAAAATCTTATTTGTAGTCTTGGCACGAGGCCTTGACTGTGTGGTTATGATAGTCCTGCATTATGCATTCCAACATTATGAAAGTGGTTATTGATTTTTTCATGTGATTATTCGATTAGTAGAATATCCATGTGAATAAGTAAATGGAATTATTTCATTTTTATTTATGTCGTACCATGTTGAAAGTTCATGTTTGAAAGGCTTTTGTTTTAGTTATACATTTCCTTAAATGTTTATTCTTATTTATGAAAGTTTCTGCTATGTTGTTATCCTTACTGGGCATTTGAGCTCACCCCTTTTCTATGTTTTATTATTCCCAGGAAGTGAAGAAGTAAATTATGAATGACCTGCAGGGATATTATGTGGGGATATGAGTGTGGATTATGGAGACATTATGTTGTTGTAGTAGTTTTTCATTTTATGATGTAATGTAAAACTTATGAATATATCTAGTGTTTCCAAGGCTACTAAACCAATCGGTCTTTCGAGATTTGATCTTTCTTGTGATCATGCCAATGTTATGTAATAATGCACCGACTCTGGGTAACTAGGGTCGGGGCGTTACAATAGCTACATAGGGAGTTACTTTGGAGTACCCATCACAGTATACTCCCTAAATCTCTTTAGAGAAACATTCACGTTTACCTCAGTCAGGTTACCCAATACATTGGAGTGCTATCTCGGGCTCACCTGTGCTAGGTTTATCACGGAACCACCCGTATTCGTAAATAATGCCCAGGAACCATAACAGGATCATAACACATTACATAAGCATAAAGGAAAGATAAAATTACCACATTGAAATAAATATATATCATTTAAATATATTGACATAAAAAATCCATTATCAAAACAATTTTCAATAAAAAATTCGTAAAAAATGTATATGGAATTTTTTTTGATTTTTAAAAACATTACGGCTTGTTAAGGAAGCCAAAAGATCAAATAATACTCATGGCGGAGGAAAGGTCGTTGTCAGCCCTTACATTAATAAAAACATTCCTTTTTGTCGTTTAGTAAAATACTTCGTATAAAAAGATTCACTTTGAATTAAATGAAAAGTCAAAGGGGTTTATACACCATATAAAATAAATTCATGTATAAAACTAAATATGCCTCAATGAAAGGAGATTGAGACGAAGTCCCTTACCTTGTGTCCAACTTGAATCGATCGTTCTTTAATCTCCTAAATAATAAACTAAAGATAATTTCTACCTGCTTAAGAACCTTTTTCAAGTTTATTATTCCTTTTATACCACTTATTACCATGTTATAAACATTATGTAACCATTTAAGTTAATAACGTTCGTTTTGTCGATATTTGGTACTTGAGTCAAAAATGGACTTCTTATAATTACATGATGTTCATGTGGTAAAAGTTTCATTATATACAAAATGATATTCATGATTTTTATATCATATATATCATATATATCCAGCATATACATGTATTTATAATAGTACAAAACATTTAGAGGTAGGAAATGATATACACCATTCATGAAGACGGTAAGGTGTACGCACGCATGAATGCTACTTCCATTTCTATTTCATATTTAATGGAATTAAAAGATAATGATACATAGTTATATTATAATTCCAGTATAATATCATATATAATATCACTAAATCCATCCTTTATACGTCCCACATATGGCATTAACCAGTCATATCACTTTGAGGGGGCGGTAGTCCGTACTTTCTCAAATGAAATTATCGCGTTTACCCATAATGGAAAAAATAAAGGTATGATATAAATGGAAAATATAGAAGAATAAATAAAAGATAAACATAATATATATCATATATAATTATATTTCCATAATAATTTCCACCATGAGAGGCAGTAGGAGATAATTGACCAATTATCATTTCGCGAGGCGTTAGTTTTCCATCCACAGAAACATTATGTTCTTCACCCATTAGATGGAGGTGTGTGTAAGTGTAGTTATAATCCTTCTCCTAACAACATCTTAGTATATTGATAATATTTTATTTTTGTTATTAAATATTTAAATAGAAATAGTATAGGGGTTGGAGAAGTAAAATAAAGGAAAATAATTTAAGAGAAACCATTACCTTTAATTTGGGTAACATCCTTTGGTTTGAACCAAAATAACTTCATGAAGTGACTTCTGCCAAGGTTAAGGCTTCTAGGAGGAGGATAGGGATGTAGGGAGATTAATTGCGCAGAGTTTGGATGATCCAAAAGGCTTGAGATGTGTGACGAATTGGTTAGAACTTGTCTCCTTTTATAAGGGATAAGAGGGGATCTTTAGGAAAGTGTGAAAATATTATTTTATTATATAATGTTATTCGGTTTAAAAAGGTCCAAAAATCATTAGTGTCGAAGATAAGATGACGCATGGTCGAAATAAAATCATCCAATAAGAATCGGACATGTTTTGGATAATATTTTAATCATTATAATCATATTTATTTAAATAATTTATTAATGAGATAAATACTACATCATTATTGTGTCATGAATAATTTACATTATTTGATGTCTAACAATTATAAAAAAATACCATGATGTGGGAAATCGTTTTATCTTTCTAATTAATATTCATAGACAAAAATATTACTTATATGACACCATATAAAAATTATTTTAATAAAAGATATTTGTTTTTTTCATTTTTGCCTTTACATTAAATTAATTAATCTAATGTGTCATTATCATTCATAAGTGTCTCCATGGGGTCCCAAAATCGACCCAAAGATGAAAATGTTCGGTAATTACTCATCCAATAAGTTTAGGACATGTGTTAAGGTAATTTTTAATTATTATAATATTCTTTTTACCTTGAATTGCCTTATTTACCTTTAACCGCGGTAAATAAAAGTCCAAAGGCACTATTCACCAAAAATTATTTTCATCTTATTGAACCACATTTTACTTCTTAATATTAACCATGTCTCCCGGATTTCTGAAATTCAACTCACAGAAGTGATAAATTTTCATTTAAATTAAAAAGTCAGTTTTTTTAACTACTGCTAAGTGGTTTCACTATTCATCAAAAATTGATGTTTTTCAGAAAAATACAGACAATTAATCCTATTCTTTATTTGATATTCTGAATTAAAAAATGATGTCTATTTTACCAAATTCAAAAAATATAATTTGAATTTTATTTAATTTAAAATTAATTCCCATTGTCAAAACAAATAGCGTATTTTTAAGAAACAATAACAATCAAAAGATTGACACTTGTTTATGTACAATTTCAATGTAAAATTAATTCCAACAACCACCATTGGATTAAATGGAAAAAATATATTCTAATTACACTTTAAAACCAATTAAAAATATAATCTAACCATATAAATAACTTAAATTAAAATGCGGTTTTGAATTAAAATACAATATTTTCACTATTCATTAAAAAAAAGAACGTTCTTGAAAAAATTCCAAAAATTTACACAAAGTTTGTTTTGATGTACCCATTCTAAAGAAAGATTTTATTTGGTCATATAGATTGTATTAATGTGACCAAAACTAGATTTAACGTGGGTTCTCCATTAAAAGGCGATAAATCAGCCTTTTAATGTAAATTATGCTTAAAATTAGATTCATTCACATTTTATGCCTCTAAATTTTTATTGGATAAATGAAAATACATTTAACAATCATGTATAGTAATATTTTAGTTATTTTTGTTCATTCCTACCAATACAAGGGCTAGTAGTTAACTAATATTTAAAATAATAATATTATATTATTAGTGTGCAACGTAAGATTTCAAAGAAACCTGTTGTTGTGTATTAGGTACGCTATCGAACATAGAAACCCATTTAAAGTAAAATTAATATTTAATTCAAAATTATTAATAAATATAAAAATCTTTTATTCTCTATTTACCTGGGATGTTATAATAACTACCTAGCATGGTAGTTCATAGAGTTAATTCTCATCGATGTAGTATATATGATTTCCTTTATTTCTACTATTGGTGTACACTGATATGTGAATATATTCTCCTCACCATACCACTAAAGGCCTATACTACTATTCAGTAACCTTTGGAGTATTAGTATCCACACATAAGTTATCTTAGTGACTAGATCCAATTACTATTCATAGGGACCTAAGGGTGGGGAAATTTTATATAATATTTTAAAATTTCTTCACGGAATTCAAGAATAAATGTAATGTTGTATTTTTAATTTTCACATTGAAAAATGAAAATATTTTTCTTTAAACATAAATTGGACTAAATTGTATATTATTTATCTCTAAAACACTATAAATTTAGTTATATTGTGTCTATTTCATGTGTTTACATGTATTTTATCCATTTCACCTCCCTCTGGTTCATAATTTTAGTGAAATGATATTGTAAATGGATGAGAATTTGTCTCTCTTTTTTTTGGTTGGAATATTCCGCCTTTATATCCATATTCTGAATATTTTTTTATTAATTCCTTTATCTAAACATAATTTAGTTTGTAAGATCATTTTTCATTGCCTTTCAATTAATTTACAAAAGAATCAGTGGAATATTTTTAACATTTTCCACATGATTCATTTTCTATTGTCCTTGGATTTCTTTAAAAAAAATTTGAAACTAATATTTCATAACATTCTCCAAATGAAGGAATATTTTTTTTAACATGTCCCTTTATAGGATTATATTTTTTCAAAGTAATTTCTATTCCCCTTTTATTATAAATTATTTTATTTAAAAATAAAAGATATCAAAATTAAAATATATTTCATCTTATTTTTCAAATCAATTTTATAATTCTCTTATAAAATTTTATTTCATCTGTGTTATAATATTTTAATTTTTCCTATCATTCATTATGAAAATTATATAGTGATACCATCCATATTCTTAATCTTTGTGTATTATAACCATTTCCATTGTATATTTTCATGGATCACATTTATTTCACACATGTTAATAATCCTTGAAAAAATTATGGCTTTTTTCATAATCTGGTGACACACATATGTAGTTTTTATCTTTATGATATGACTGTGTATATTAAAACAATAATGTTCATTGGGTGGTATTTTATATATCATAATATTAGGATCAGAAAAGGGTGGCATTCCAAATTATAAAAGGTTATGGGGTGTGAGTGGTGATACCATGTCCAACAGTTTATTGGGAATGGGTAATTAGCCCAGGTCCAAAAGGTTATGGACCATTAGTGGTTAGCCTAAGTAATCTATGTTTTGGTTAGGTTCTCAGCATAGTTAATTGTGATATGAATGTCTTAGTGGTTATCCTTGACAAGTGTTGTGATTTATATTATTATTTTTAAACCACAAAATTATGTTATTCAATATACCTATTTCAGGATTATTGATTATTGTTTTCAAATTACTATGTCTTATTTCTTATTTTATGCCAAAATCCTCAAGTCATGAATCATGTTTTATGACCTATGTTTTATTGGATATTAAATCATTATGTTATGTCTATATACCATAATTATGTTCTCATACCCACATGTTTATCTTATGCTTACTTACAATCATCAATTAGTATCTCTTATATTTACCCATACTAAGCATCCCAGTTTTCCCTTTTCTAATATTTATATTTTCCATGTTATAAAGAATAGTGTGAAATATGAATGAGGTCTAGTTTCATAAAACTATGGTGAAATGTTCATAGTGTTCAAAAATAAGTTTTTTCTCTATCTAATTTCTAAAGATACAAAACCCTTTATTTGCATGTGATTTATTATGAGATGTAACATATATTCATGTAAAATGATTTAATATGTACATATGTGATGTTTGGATCGTCTCAATAAATATTATATAAAACAAACTAAATGTGGAATTCTTGATTAATATGAGATTATGGTATTCAATTTAAAATAAAATAACTCTCTATATGATGAAAAAAATATCCAAAATCTTTGTAATTTATGTAGGATGATTATTTAAAAAACATGAAACTCAAAAAAAGATAAGTGGATAAGAAATTTTATATAAAGAAGACCAACAATACGTCACTCGTTATGATTTTATATATTGATTATATTATTTATATCAAGTGATAATTAAATTCTATGTGGAAAGTTTTTAACGCAAATGAGTAAAACATATGAGACATACTTAATTGGTGAGATAAATTTAAGTATGGGTTTATAAATTAAAAAATAATAATAGTTCAGGTTTTCATCTCTCAAGAAATGTATTCCAATGGGTTATTGAAATGGTATTTCCTGGAATAATAAATAGTATTGTCTAAACCAAATCAAGTAGGAAAATATAGTATTATTGAGGAAGGTAAATCTTTTAATGAGTAATAATTGAGAAAACAGATTAGAAGCATATTGTATCTAACTACATCAAAGAAAAATATTGTGTTTTTTGTGACAAATTATGCTAGATATAAATCTAATCTACATGATCAAAATTTATTGTTATTAAATATATCTATGAGGTCTATCAAAATTTTATCAAATTATATCCTGTTATAGGAAAAGAAATGTGAGATCGAAGTGTAGGGATTTGCAAACACTAATTTGGTCGATTATGTTAATTATATAAATTCCACATTAAGAGGATAATTTTTCATTAGTGACAGATGTATGGAATAAAATTACATGAAATGGTCATATTTCAATTTAACTTACACTAAAATTGAGTGTGTTTTTTCATCACAAGAAGTAACAAAAATGATTTGAATAAAGAATTGACTAAAACAAAATCATGGTGTTGTTGAGTATCAACATTTTCTTAACTATGAAAACCAAAGTGAAATATATCTATCCAAAAAATAAGTAGAACAATAAATACAAAATATAATTAATATAAAATATAATTTTAATGTGAAAGAGATTGAAAGCACATAGATACTATATTTTATCATACAAAGAGTACATTGCTAACATTCATACAAACCCTCTATGAACAGAGACTTTTGAGAAGTTGAAATTAAAATGCATATGTAGAATATTATACAACATCACTAAGTTAATTTTTTAGTTCATTTCCACTTTTATTCATGTTTTATTTTCTATAAAGTGAAATATATCCCTTATATAAGGAAACTCCTTATTTAGAGTGAATTTTTATAACCTATTTATTAAGTTAAGTGATTTAAATAGATTGAAAATATAATTAAAAAGTTATTTATTTTAATTTTTGAGTTCGTATTTCATAATGAATTTATTTATGGGGAATTTTGATCTCTGAGTAGATCTCTCATGTTTTCATGCAATGTTATGTCACATACACTTGGAGTTACTTGATTTATAGCTCATTTCATTAAGAAGAATGATTTTATTATTTCATAAATGTTTTTCTTTATTATAGATCAAGGGATGAAAATAGTTCTTCAAATTTTTATTGAATTTATTGATCAAGATAAGAGACTATTTTAGAGGAAGATTTACACACCCATCACAAAGTGTAAAAAAATAATATTTTTTACCAAGTGTAGCATAGTGGGTGATGAGGGTTTCCTCTCCTAAGGAACCAAGTTTTGAATCACTCACTAATCCTAATAATTTATTGATATTATTGTTATTTTTTATTTTAAAAAAGAAAGGATAGTTAGGGATTCAAAATTCAAATTAAAATATAAAATACATGTGAAAATGAAAAATGTAGATAGAATGATGTTAGTGAAAAATAAATACTACATGGAGAATTTCATTGGATAAACATTCAAAAACTCATTTTTAATTTCATACCTACTCAATGATAACACACCATAATGTGTTTGGTTATCCCACTTAACCCTTATTTTGAATATATCTTATACCTAATAATCGCCAAGAACACTAGACATCCACATCCTCTTTGGATAGTAAGATAGAGTGATCCACAATTGAGAGCACTAAATAACTCACCTTCTTAGTTTGAAATCACAACCATTAGAATATTAATCAATAAGGATTTATCATATTAACTAATAAAAAATTGAAGGGAGGTAAAAGAGTGTAGAAGAAGAATTTAATCCCATGAAAACCATAGGGAGGATACATTGTCATTGTTCCTCACCAGAAATCATCATCGGAATAACCCAGAGAAAATTGGAAGTATTTAGATATGAATGAAAAAATAATCAGGTTCATCACTAGATTCTTCCCACAAAATATTCCTCTGGTTAGTTCATTCCCATAATGAGTACTAAATATCAATGTGAGTAAGAAAAAGTAAAATGATACAAGATAGAGAAATAAATAATACTTTCATTAAAACATAAAAAATGAAAATTATCAATAAGAAAACTGCAACTAAAAGCATTATCTATAATATTGACCTTGAAATTATAGTTTCTCTACATCTATTATATCCTAAAACAAAACTCTGTGAATGGAAGTAAAATATTCTTTATATAAGTAGTTGAAAAATGAATTTCATTGTGATTCAACCAGTGTATGGGGAAGCATTCCTTGCATACAATTCTAAATCAATGGTAAGTTTCCATGTTGGAAGCATAATTACATATTTCTCTTTTATATTAATACCTTTAAATAATCCCATGATAATCACATGATGTTATTCTTCAATTATCGCTAGAATTTAATTAAAATAGTAAAAAATATTTAGATATATTTATATACCTGAATGTGTTGAGATTCATTTAACATTATGAAAATACATAAAATGTTTCACGCAATAAAAGAGTTATTGGTCACTATATATTTCATAATTATTTTTGTATATTCATCCCATTTCATTGCATATGGTCTAATTTCCATCACCATGACAGAATCTTATATAACTTAATCCAAAGGGAATTCTCATGAACTCATCACATCATAGATCTATTCTCTATGGCATGGTATTTTTTTATAAATTTTCAAAAGATATAACATTTAATAAAAATTTCATATTGAAGGAAATTATTGTCTCAGTGGTAAAGAAAAATGTAATATATGAATAACCATAAATTTCAGCTTAAAATCCTACATATCTATCCTGTGGGAAATGTCTAAATTTTACGCATCTGTTAAATTTATTTCATATCATGAAATTTCTAATGTATCCCTATTAAATTTGTTATTTATTTTTCATTACTACTGTAAAAAAATAAAATTATATTATCATCTAAAAATTGGTTATGTATTCTCTTAGCTATATTTTTTCTTATGTATAATTATTAATTTCATGCATACATGTGTTGTCCATAAATAATTTTTTCCCATTTATCAAATGTTCTCATTTTATTCTAAGGAAAGAAATACATAAATCTTACATAACATCCATAGGATGTTACACATCATTTTTAGATATTGTACTCTAGTATTTTTTTTCTTTAATAATCTCCATATTCATAATTTCTTATGTGTTACTTTTTCAAATACACTAACCTTGCATAAATTCCTCCGCCAATATCTAGATGTCAACTTCCAGTTCCATATAATAAGTAAAATTTGGAAATTATCTTTAGAAGGAATAAATAGTTAATACAAATAAAATTGCATCCAAAACTTATGGATGGGATATTTACTAAAATTAAAACATACTAGTTAACATCTAAATCCTTAATTACACCTCAACACACCTAAATTAAAATTTACAAATTAAATAAATTAATAAGATAATGGTTACAAAATCAATAAAAATCATATACTTTTCCATCTTCACAATAATATTATAAATATCCCTATAAACTAAATCTATTATAAATGTCCATAAAATATTAAAAGGGTGGGGATTAAATCAATTAATTATAGAGTAAAAAATAATGAAAATAATTTCTCTATCAATTTCCACACACCTAAACATTACAATACTGGGAAATCGTCTAATACCAAGGTAAAAAAAACTTCACAATATATTATTGCTATCGTATTTCAATTATCATATCCATGGAAATATCATGACTTTTTCATGTCTACATTCTCTAACTCCTCAATGATCATGGAAAACCATTCAATATCTTATTAATCCCCTTGTTTATTCTCCACCTACATCCCCATAGATATATCTCTCTTAACCCAATGAATTTAAATATTGATCTTTTCTCACTCTAATGTGCATGCATTATTTACATATTCATTTTACCTTTCTAAAATCTCCACATTAACGATTCATAAAAGTGTGTCAGTCAAGGTGACATTTTCAAGTGTTATTCAACAGCTAAGGATTGATAGATTTTCATGTGAAACAACTAAGGAATTGTGATGATATTTTAATCTAAATTGAATAAAAATTGTAAATTTATAGGTTTTACTCATTAATGATAACCCCAATCAATCCCATATGAATATATATTCATCATTCTCATTTTTATTCTAATGTAAATCTCACAAAAAATAATTTTAGTTGTAGTAATTTTCTTAATATTCTCTTTCTCTATGCCTCCTTAGCAATAATGGGATCTTATTTCAACTCACATTTGTATTTTTAAGGTAGGGAGGCATCTTTAGACATAAAAAAGTTATATTAACTTTTTTCCCCATTTTGGAATAGATTTTACTTATATTTCTAAACATTGAATATTTCACAGTTTTTTAGAGCCCTATTCTTGAAACAGGTTCTTTCATCACTCAAATAGCTTCTCTCAATTCCCAAACTGATTCATCTCAACATATACATATCCATATCCTTCCCAAATTATTTTGTTAAATTATAACCAATCATTTACTACTAGATCAGGTTTTTAAGGGATTTAATGATTCAAATTTTGATATCTAACATAGTCATTGAGGAGTTAGAGAGTGAACATATTACAAATCAAGGAAGAAATTACATTCTATTAATCATTTAAATCCTAATATATCAAATCAAAATAGTTTTTTTAAATATCATAATGATATGAATTTTCTAAAGAATTAAATTAAGTTTAATAAATACCAAAAACACGAAAAATGTTATAGTATAGAAAATTTCCAAAAAAAAGTTTTCACTCTCACCTCCCCCCCCCCCCCAAAAAAATTAAATTTAACTATCCCTCATTTCAAAATATTAAAATTTAAAATTGTATATAATATGAAACAAAAAATATGGAAATATATATCCTCATTTTATTTTGGTAGAGGATTACTAGGTTAGGATCCTACCCTTTTTCAGGTTCCACAAACAAATAATAATACAAAAAAAAGATGAATTTATTGAAAGAAAAAATGAAGCATAAATTAAATTGACGGTATAGGGGAAAGGTTTGTTTTGGATCCTTTAGTGCGTACAGGTTTTTGAATACCCCCAGTGAGGAAGTAAAAGTTGTTATAAAGAATAATATGGTTAATTGGGTTTATTTGACATAAATTACTACATATTTTTACTTCCAATGAAAAAATTGTTTATATTAATTATAAAAATTCAATGAATATGGTGTAGAAGGTATATCTAGATTTCTATGTGATAAAAATTTCATGGTGTGGGTAGAAAATAATAATATGTCCTCTTCTAATTCATCCTATATTTTTATTACTTCCTCTCTAACTTCTAGGGATTTATCTTTGTGTTCTTCATTTAATGAATTATCAAAGGAATGTTATTCAAAAGTAAAAGTTCAATGATATCAAAGAAATTTGTATTTAAATCTAGATTTACCCCATTTATGATATCTATTTATAACTAGTCTTCCCTTTGAAAATTTACTAGTAACTCTTCAATTATTCTCTATAGTAAATGTTCAATGGGTTTGGGAGCTTCCAAAATTCATATATATATGATTATTCTTCTTTTTCCTAACTCCTCACAGTAATTCATGGGCTATCCAAATCCGAAAATTCAATGAAATGGGAGGTACATCTCAACTTATTTAAATAATTTTAGATAGAAATAAGTATTAATATAGACAATCTCCCCATATATTATTATCTATTAGTTATTATTCAATATTAAGATACTTTAAGTATTGGGTGACCATGGTGGCATCATGTTTTAAATCAACTTCATCTTATCTTAAATTTCAATTAATTTAGTGGTGTCTTCTTCCAAATCTTAAAAAATATTAGTAGTGATTTTTCTTTTTCAAGTATGGTTGATTCATGTTTTAGGTAACCTTCAAAAATGTGATTCCAAATTTATACCAATTCCTTTTTAATTCCCACATGTGTACTAGTAAGTATTTTTTAGTAATATCTTCCCAAAATAACCGAGTGTCGTCTGGTGGTAGATCATCATGAAATTCTGTATAAAAATCATTAGATTCATAAAATGAAATGATTAGTAAAGAAATTTATTCTTCACTTGGTTCTTTTTCTTATTTTTAAAGCCTATTTCTGTTTAAAAAACAAGATATTCAGCTATTAATTTCATTTGTTACTCATCCCATGCATGTATTCACAACTATTTTTTAAATGAACTTATCTTTTATCAATAAGAAATTATTACTCCTATTTCACCTGAGATTATAGGTTAGTACATGAAAAATAATCAAAAGTTTATGACAATATGTCCTTTTTTAGAAAAAAAATCCCTAGAAAGAAATAAATAGAAAAGGAAAAAAATATTTAAAAAAGTACCATGACTAGAAAGTGATCGACTCATTAGTTTCATGAAATAGTTCTAGATTTTTAACACACATGTCAAATGGTTCAAAAAAATAATTTCAATTTTCCTTGTGAAATAAAGTGGTCGGCCAGGTTCACCACTATTAACATTCTAGTATTTTGATCACTCACTACTCCTACTAAAATATTGATATTTTTTATTCTCTTTAATTTATTAAATGGGAGTTAGGGTATTGAATATTTAAATTTAAAATAGTATATAAAAAATATAGATAGAAACAAGTTATTAAGAAATTAAATACTCCTTTGTGAATTACACAAAGTGAACCATTATTTCGTCATTATTAGTTTCATACCTGGTCAATTAGCTCACTCTATCATAGGTATGGCCATCCTCATCCCCCCCAATTATAAATATACAATATACCAAATAGTCTCAATACATATTACAGATACACCTTTTCTGTGATTAATAAGATAAAGAGATCCTCCTTTGATAAAACCCACTAACTCACCTTTCTGCTTCACTTTAACACCCATTCAGTATATATTCTTCAAGGATCCACTGTATGAACATATAATAAAGTGTTAGGAGATAAAATACTATAAAATAATAACTCTTTCATAATATAACTATAGGGTGGAAACACGGTCACCTTTATTCAATAATAATAATACTCATCATCAAAGATAGATTTTTATTAAACACGAATAAATTACCACTAGACAAAGAACCACAAAAGGCTAAGAGGAACATAACCTAGGGAGGCCTAAAGTAATGTAAACCAAGTTCAAATCATCTAATAAAATTAACCTCTTTCGGCTTCAGAAAGAGGGAGCTTGGGAAGAAAATGACATTGTGGCCTTGATCCGTAACTCCCATGGATACGAGATGGCCCGCTACCCCGTTCCCTTCCCTCTATGTATAGACCACCGAAGTGTTGTTTCCAAGAATGTATTGGAATTTCTTGATGATGTACACAATTGAGCATAGGATGGAACCATTTCCATGCATAAAGTCATAGATAACCTTAGAGTCAGTCTCCACCTATAAGAGAGTGATATTTTCTTGTTGAAAAAGTTGCAGACCAGTGAACATCGCATTGGCTTCTGCATGAACTAATGTCTCAAGTCCATAGTAAGAAAACAAATCTAGAAGAAAATTTCCCCTAAAATCCCAAACAACGCCTCCACCATGAATGATCCTCGACTTTCACAAACCATCAATGTTCAGATTGAATATAGAAACTGGTGGATGCCACTGCACCCACTATCCACCATTCCCCCCATATCCAGAATTGTCCAAGGAAATGGTACTCTACAAACATCTCAAGGAAGGCGCATTGTAACAGCCCAAGATTTTATGAAAAATATTCTTTTCAATTTCACTAATGTCTTGTGTTGTACGCAACACAAAAAGGAGCTTGCACAACACGCATCCTTGACTTGCCTTGCATTACACACAATCGCAACCTTCCTCGATAGCGTGTGTAGTACGCAATACCGAGTTTCACTAAACAACAATATGCTATTAAAATATTATTATAACTAGCCTTTATGAACAGTAATAACCACCTTTTAAAATTTTAGAAATTTTATTTTTCAAAATGGACTTCATTTTTGGACTCAGAATATCGAAATTAGCCTAGGGTGAAATTTTGGTATTTTTCTGAAAACTTTCAATTTTTGATGAATAGTGAAACCACTAAGTGGTAGGTTAAAAACTGAATTTTGCATAAAACTTAATTTTACCGCTTCTGTGAATGGAATTTAGAAAATCCGACAGACACTGTTTATATCAGTAAGTAAAATGTCGTTCAATGAGATAAAAATAATTTTTTGGTGAATAGTAACTGTTTACTTTTATTACCACGGTTAATAGTAAATAGGGTAACTAAGGGTAAATATGATATTACTGTTACCCTAACACATGTCCTAATTCTATTGGATAAGTTTAATTCGACCAAAAACAACCTTATGAATAAAATATGACCATTTAGGCCCACTTGGATTAGATTAGGACATTTATTATTAATTTATTTAAAGAAGGGTTAAAATAGTTAAAATCAAAGTTTAATAAGAAAATCATTTTTAATATGGGGTTATACATAAGATAAATTCGACTATAAATATTCATTAGAAAGATAAAATGCTTTCCTACATAATGGTATTTTATTTGTAATTTTTAGACATTAAATAATTTAATTTATTTATGACACAATGATGATGCAGTAATTATCTTATTATTGAAATATTGACATAATTGATGTTATAAACACCAAAATAAATTTACTTTGAGACTTTTTATGAATTACACTAATTTTATAGGTTACTATGATATATTAATGCTGATTTAATCAACTTGGTTCGAACATATAATTCTGTTATGACTTTCACAAAAATCATATATCAAATAGTGTCAAAATTGACACAAAATAGTTTTTAAATAAAATATTATATTATTAATTGTTATTTTATTACTAAAAATCTAAAGATCGTCCAAATGACTTAGATAAGGATATATATATTAATAATAAACAATTTGGGGTTCGTTTGTCATGTTATAGTAAGTGTATTAACCATATAGTGAAAGAAAACAAAAAGACACGGTAAAAGTTAAATTATTTAACTTAGAGTTAAATCTAATTGATAAGGATAAAATAATAACCTAAACTTGTCTAAATCCTATTTGTTGATAGGATTTCGACCCATCCCCACTTTAGCTTCGAAATAAGACCCTTTGGAACCATTATAAACCGATTTTGACTTTAATATAAAATAATATTTTGAGATATTCCTAAGGTGCCCCTCTCCTCCCTTATAAAAGGGAACCTCCTCCCCCTTCCTCCTCACACCAATTTGAGCACTCAAGCTCAGCCATCCTCTGCCAAAATCCCTTCTCCACTTCCCTAGAATAATCCTAGAGGTCCTGGTCTTCTTCAAAGACCAATCTTAGTTCCCTAAGTGAAGGATTCAAAGAGGCGTTTCAAAGAAGAGGTAATAACCATTACCGATCTTTTCAATTTCTTTCTTCTTCAACTTCTTCTTCTTTAGTTGTTTCATGATAAAGTAATAACATAAGTATTACTTACATACTGATATGTTATTATAAATATTAAACAACTCTAATTAACCTTCTATCCATCCTGCGGAAAAAGGAAATCATCGCGCGTGCGTACGTACGGAATACCGTCTCCACGCCGTGGTGTAATCTATTTTCCACCACCACCTGACATGGATGGGTATAATGGTGTAAAGAATAACTATACATAGTTATTAAAACATCATATTGATTCTAATATATTGTATAATCTACTCCAATTCAATTCAATATTTATGGAAATGATATCATCGCTCGTGCGTACGTACGGACTACCGTCTCCACGACGCGATGAGATTCATTCTCAATGATTAACCATTAATGAATGATTATAAAGTATATATAATAAGTACTAATGAAATATATTACCTACTAATAATACTGTAATTATTTATATTTATATGTATGTCATCTACTTAATTCCATTCAATTCAATAAGGAAACGAAAACAGCGTTCATGCGTACGTACGGACTACCGTCTCCATGAACGGTGTATTTCTTTCCATTTACTGATTTATTATATATGTATATTCTGAATATATATATATATATAAATCATGTTTTATATTCTGGAATTAAGTAATCATGATCTAAGTAATCATATGAATAATTACAAGTTAAAAACACAAACGACAAATGAGACGATTTTACCCAAAACGCTACTTTAACATGAATTTACAAAAGAACGGGTAATATAAAGTCATAAGTGGACCATATATGATATAATAACAATGAATATGATTCTGGAATAAGTCAATAACATTATTTAAATCATTATACAGGAGGTTCGGACACTTACGAAGCAAATCGGATCTAAGGTAAGGGAAATATCACAATCTCATTTTTATCCGAGATTGATTATTCGTAAGTATTTACTGGGGTGTATTTTATCATCCAAATCCATGTTCCCTCAATATGTAATATTGTTTCCATCCACTTACACTAGTTTAAATCCAATTTTACCCTTCGGTGAGTTTTTAGTAAAGAATATGAAAGGAATCGTTTGTCATTTTTTCGTATGAGGTACTTTTTGACTTTTCCGACAAAAGTACGAAGAATGTTTTTTTTTAACTTATACGGCAAGAATGGATTTTTAAACATTATTTCCAAGAATCTTACTTTATAATTTTTCAAGTTTATTTTTAATCAACTTCTTTTAGTCTATAATTGTATGACATGTTAAGAAAAGAAAAGTGTTTTTGAAGTAGAAAGGATATTTTCCTCAAGAATGGAGTTCAAGTATTTTATCAAAATTATTTTCCATCTAAGATAATAAAAGGTTTCTGTTTGTATCCCTATTATTACATGGATTTGATTATGTTGTGATGGAAATATTTTTATGAATTCCTTTATCTTATATTAATGGTTTTATGATGTCATGTTGTTTAAGAATTCCATTTTTATTACATGGGTTATGCAATGATGTATGATTTAAGATTTTGTGGCACACATAAGAATGGTTTCATTAAGAGATGGGTGGGACCTATATCTCCCTCCAATGCATTGGGTAAAGATTTTATATCTCATGAGATAGACAGGGCTGGAACGGTAGGTTATACCGGTTCAGTGAAACAGGACTGAAACGAGGGTTACTCGATTCAGAAAGGGACTTTGTCCACTAAGATAGTCTTGGCAATGAGTCTTGACTAACAAGAAATGATTCTCTATGATTATGTGTGAATTCCACAAAGTTTCATGTTTTAAGTTATGATTATTGTGATTACATTTCACTACCATGATTTACCCCATGTTATGAAATTATGATCTCTTTTGCAGGTTATGATTTCCAAAAGTTATGTGCTTATGCATATGATGTGATTGATATTTCTTTTGTTTACCCTTACTGAGCATTTGAGCTCACCCTTTTATGTTTTCCTTTCCCCAGGATATAAAGAAAGGTTTTAGGTAAAAAAAAGGAAGATCTTTATGGGAGATTTTGAAGATATTTCACCACGATTAGAAGATTACGATCCGAGTTTCCAAAGACACTAAACTATTACGATCCTTGTGTGTGTGTGTTTTTGTTATGTACTAAGTATTCCGCAAATGTAATGTAATGTCCATGTACGTTAAGCTTCGGGTCTCTACAGTTGGTATCAGAGGAAAGGTTTAGTCAACCTTTGGAAACTAGGATGCGAAAACGTTAGTGAGATCCCTAGAGATATTTCTAAGGTATGTCTCAGGATGTCCCTAAGGTTAAGTATACGTATAGGTTATATTACTAGAATTACGCTAACGATCATAGAATTAAACCTAAGATGTTAGATATTGAAGGTACTCCCCCTTTATTATGTTGTTTTCCCTAGCATGATTTTTGCCTCTCACACTATTCTTTTTGGGTTTTAGACGATGGATGGAACCCGAAGGAACCGTGTTGATCAATGCAATGGACAATGCAATGATTGTCCTCCTGAACAAACAAATGTTATGGGAGATGGAGTGAAAAATCTTATTGCTATACTTACACAAGCTATGAATCATTCTGGACTTCCAAATGAGCAGAGAAGGGAACAATATTCTATTGAGTCCTTCATGAGGCAACGTCCACCTTCTTTCAGTGGGTCTTCTGATCCACTTGTTGCTGAACAATGGATCAGTACCACTGAAAAGATATTTTCAGTTCTTTAATGTTCTGAACATGATAAAGTCATCTTAGCAGTATATCGTTTGGAAGGTGAAGCTGATCAGTGGTGGAATCTTATCAAGAATACAAGGCAAAGAGATGAAATTGAGTCCATGGAATGGGACGAGTTCAAGAACTTATTTTTCAATAATTACTTCCCTCGTATTCTTCGAACAAAGATGGAGAAGGAGTTTCTTGAACTAAAGAAAAAGGATGATGAATCTATTGGTATATACGAAGCGAATTTTACAAGACTTGCAAGGTATGAATCTGGCATTATCATCCAACCTGAAAGTAAAGTTGATCGATTTTTCAGTGGTTTAAAACCAAGTCTTCGAAGGGCATTAGCTATAAGAGACTTCAGTAGCTATGAAGAAATTGTACGTTGTGCTATCAAGGTAGAAATGGAAGTTGGTGTTACATATCCATCTCATGGTTTTGACAAGAAACGAAAGATGGAGTTCAAGGAGAAATCTCAGAATAATGGTGAAAAGAAGATGAATGTTTCCTTATGCACAAAGTGTGGAAAGAAGCATGGTGGAGATTGTCTTAAAGGGACTAGAAAATGTTTTAAGTGTGGAAAAGAAGGTCATCGAGCAACTGAGTGTCGAAGTAATGGAAAAAGGGTTTCTAATGATGTGAATAAAGTAAACACTGCAGAGAATGCACCACCAACACTGCAATGCTTCAAGTGCAAGGAAATGGGGCATTATGCTAATAAATGCCCTAATCCAAGGGTTAGTGATGATCAACATGAGAAACCACTTAAGGCAAAGGACAAAGGGAAGTCACATGCGATCACTATTGGCGATGTTGAATATGACAACGATGTGGTGGAATGATTAAGTGTTTATGTAATGGGATTCCAAAATAATGTTGTATCATAAAGTATTGGAATATTTATGTATTGGTCTATTGTGGTTTTCAATAATTTTATGGTACCAGTAACCAAGGAAAGTGATTGAGATATTTTTGGAGAAAGAATGATATGCGCATAATGAAGGGAAAGTGAGAAAATTAAATATTTGACAGTATTCATGAGCTCATGATTGATATAAGGACTAAGTGATATCATGGTTTGAGTATATAGAATTCTGAGGATTTTGGTATGTGGAAAGTGTTAAATTTTAACTGCATTCATGTTTACACTAAGGTTCGATGGGTATTCAAGAGAATACATGATTAAGGCCTTTGAATGTTTGGAATGTGACCAACAAAACATATCTTATGATATATGGGGATCAACGATGGTATTAAATCTCTGGTAATAGTTTTCACTATGTTATGAGAGTGGACTGCAGTATTATGGATAAGCCTAAAGATTGAAATGGATGATGTTGGACATAAGTGAGTATTGTTTAAGGATATAAGTTTTTTTTTGATATTATTGATGGGATGTTATAGTAATGTAGTTTTAGAAAAAGGACAACCTGCAGGACGGGCGACAGCCCATTGCTTCGGACAAGGCTGTGGGAATCGAACCCACAACCGAAGTGCGACTAGCCTTTATCGCCTACCACTGGCCTACAGGAAGTCCCTGTTTAGTAGAAACTAGTTTTATTATATTAAGAAGTATGATATATGAAGTATAAGTCCATTTTAGGAACCATATGTGATTAATATCACTATAGATCGACTTATGTATATAATTTTTTGCTAACCTTTTGTTTGAGACAGATGGAATGACCCGTCATTCTATCACATGATCTGCTAACACTTCACGAATTACAAATTCAACTTCATTTATTTAAGAGATGAAGTGGAAATTGTTCAAGGCATGAACAACAGTGAGATTGTACCAAAATAAAGAAAGTATTTATTCTAATTCAAATTTTCAACTTTAGGGAAATGATCTTGAAAACCAAAAATGTTGTCCTAGTGATCTTATACCTGATGAATCGGATGGTACCTTAGATCGTCACAAATTTATGGATTTGTGATTGTTGGCTTCTCCATAGCCATGTTCTCTACCACTCTCCATCAGAACATGATGGTTAGATTTTTCTTCCATATCCATATTTTCACCTATGTGGAAACCCAGTGATTAGTTTATTTGGGTAATCGTTACATTTCATACTTTAGTTTTTAAAGACAAGTTTTGGTATTCCTTTTTACAATGTGGGTTTCTATTAAAGAAACTTTCGAATAGTAAACTATTTATAACACTGACGAATTTCGAGGGCGAAATTCATTTTAAGGGGGGTAGAATGTAACAACCCAAGATTTTATGAAAAATATTATTTTTAATTTCACTAATGTCTTGTGTTGTACGCAACACAAAAAGTAGCTTGCACAACACGCATCCTTGACTTGCCTTGCATTACACACAATCGCAACCTTCCTCGATAGCGTGTGTAGTACGCAATACCGAGTTTCACTAAACAACAATATGCTATTAAAATATTATTATAACTAGACGTTATGAACAGTAATAACCACCTTTTAAAATTTTAGAAATTTTATTTTTCAAAATGGACTTCATTTTTGGACTCAGAATATCGAAATTAGCCTAGGGTGAAATTTTGGTATTTTTCTGAAAACTTTCAATTTTTGATGAATAGTGAAACCACTAAGTGGTAGGTTAAAAACTGAATTTTGCATAAAACTTAATTTTACCGCTTCTGTGAATGGAATTTCGAAAATCCGATAGACACGGTTGATATCAGTAAGTAAAATGACGTTCAATGAGATAAAAATAATTTTTTGGTGAATAGTAACTTTTTACTTTTTTTACCGCGGTTAATAGTAAATAGGGTAACTAAGGGTAAATATGATATTACTGTTACCCTAACACATGTCCTAATTCTATTGGATAAGTTTAATTCGACAAAAAACAACCTTATGAATAAAATATGACCATTTAGGCCCACTTGGATTAGATTAGGACATTTAATATTAATTTATTTAAAGAAGGGTTAAAATAGTTAAAATCAAAGTTTAATAAGTAAATAATTTTTAATATGGGGTTATACATAAGATAAATTTGACTATAAATATTCATTAGAAATCTAAAAAGATTTCCTACATAATGGTATTTTATTTGTAATTTTTATACATTAAATAATTTAATTTATTTATGACACAATGATGATGCAGTAATTATCTTATTATTGAAATATTGACATAATTGATGTTATAAACACCAAAATAAATATAATTTGAGACTTTTTATGAATTACACTAATTTTATAGGTTACTATGATATATTAATGCTGATTTAATCAACTTGGTTCGAACATATAATTCTGTTATGACTTTCACAAAAATCATATATCAAATAGTGTCAAAATTGACACAAAATAGTTTTTAAATCAAATATTATATTATTAATTGTTATTTTATTCCTAAAAATCTAAGGTTCGGCCAAATGACTTAGATAAGGATATATATATTAATAATAATAAATATGGGGTTCGTTTGTCATGTTATAGTAAGTGTATTAACCATATAGTGAAAGAAAACAAAAAGACACGGTAAAAGTTAAATTATTTAACTTAGAGTTAAATCTAATTGATAAGGATAAAATAATACCCTAAACTTGTCTAAATCCTATTGGTTGATAGGATTTCGACCCATCCCCACTTTAGCTTCTAAATAAGACCCTTTGGAACCATTATAAACCGATTTTGACTTTAATATAAAATAATATTTTGAGATATTCCTAAGGTGCCCCTCTCCTCCCTTATAAAAGGGCACCTCCTCCCCCTTCCTCCTCACACCAATTTGAGCACTCAAGCTCAGACATCCTCTACCAAAATCCCTTCTCCACTTCCCTAGAATAATCCTAGAGTTCTTGGTCTTCTTCAAAGACCAATCTTAGTTCCCTAAGTGAAGGATTCAAAGAGGCGTTTCAAAGAAGAGGTAATAACCATTACCGATCTTTTCAATTTCATTCTTCTTCAAATTCTTCTTCTTTAGTTGTTTCATGATAAAGTAATAACATCAGTATTACTTACATACTTATATGTTATTATAAATATGAAACAACTCTAATTAACCTTCTATCCATCCTGCGGAAAAAGGAAATCACCGCGCGTGCGTACGTACGGAATACCGTCTCCACGCCGTGGTGTAATCTATTTTCCACCACCACCTTACATGGATGGGTATAATGGTGTAAATAATAACTATAAATAGTTATTAAAACATCATATTGATTCTAATATATTGTATAATCCACTCCAATTCAATTCAATATTTATGGAAATGATATCATCGCTCGTGCGTACGTACGGACTACCGTCTCCACGACGCGATGAGATTCATTCTCAATGATTAACCATTAATGAATGATTATAAAGTATATATAATAAGTACTAATGAAATATATTACCTAATAATAATAATGTAATTATTTATATTTATATGTATGTCATCTACTTAATTCCATTCAATTCAATAAGGAAACGAAAACAGCGTTCATGCGTACGTACGGACTACCCTCTCCATGAACGGTGTATTTCTTTCCATTTACTGATTTATTATATATGTATATTCTGAATATATATATATAAATCATGTTTTATATTCTGGAATTAAGTAATCATGATCTAAGTAATCATATTAATAATTTCAAGTTAAAAACCCAAACGACAAATGAGACGATTTTACCCAAAACGCTACTTTAACATGAATTTACAAAAGAACGGGTAATATAAAGTCATAAGTGGACCATATATGATATAATAACAATGAATATGATTCTGTAATAAGTCAATAACATGATTTAAATCATTATACAGGAGGTTCGGACACTTACGAAGCAAATCGGACCTAAGGTAAGGGAAATATCACAATCTCATTTTTATCCGAGATTGTTTATTCGTAAGTATTTACTGGGGTGTATTTTATCATCCACATCCATGTTCCCTCAATATGTAATATTGTTTCCATCCACTTAAACTAGTTTAAATCCAATTTTACCCTTCGATGAGTTTTTAGTAAAGAATATGAAAGGAATCGTTTGTCATTTTTTCGTATGAGGTACTTTTTGACTTTTCTAACAAAAGTACGAAGAATGTTTTTTTTAACTTATACGGAAAGAATGGATTTTTAAACATAATTTCCAAGAATCTTCCTTTATAAGTTTTCAAGTTTATTTTTAATCAACTTATTTTATTCTATAATTGTATGACATGTTAAGAAAAGAAAAGTGTTTTTGAAGTAGAAAGGATATTTTCCTCAAGAATGGAGTTCAAGTGTTTTATCAAAATTATTTTCCATCTAAGATAATAAAAGGTTTCTGTTTTTATCCCTATTATTACATGGATTTGATTATTTTGTGATGGAAATATTTTTATGAATTCCTTTATCTTATATGAATGGTTTTATGATGTCATGTTGTTTAAGAATTCCAATTTTATTACATGGGTTATTCAATGATGTATGATTTAAGATTTTGTGGCACACATAAGAATGGTTTCATTAAGAGATGGGTGGGACCTATATCTCCCTCCAATGCATTGGGTAAAGATTTTATATCTCATGAGATAGACAAGGCTGGAACGGTAGGTTATACCGGTTCAGTGAAACAGGACTGAAACGAGGGTTACTCGATTCAGAATGGGACTTTGTCCACTAAGATAGTCTTGGCAATGAGTCTTGACTAACAAGAAATGATTCTCTATGATTATGTGTGAATGCCACAAAGTTTCATGTTTTAAGTTATGATTATTGTGATTACATTTCACTACCATGATTTACCCCATGTTATGAAATTATGATCTCTTTTGCAGGTTAAGATTTCCAAAAGTTATGTGCTTATGCATATGATGTGATTGATATTTCTTTTGTTTACCCTTACTGAGCATTTGAGCTCACCCTTTTATGTTTTCTTTTCCCCAGGATATAAAGAAAGGTTTTAGGTAAAAAAAAAGGAATATCTTTATGGGAGATTTTGAAGATCTTTCACCACGATTAGAAGATTACGATCCGAGTTTCCAAAGACACTAAACTATTACGATCCTTGTGTGTGTGTGTTTTTGTTATGTACTAAGTATTCCGAAAATGTAATGTAATGTCCATGTACGTTAAGCTTTGAGTCTCTACACGCATCATGACAGTTGTTGATACCTATAACCATATCCACTAGAAAAGATCAGTTTCTCATAATAATAGATATTCTAGAGTAGATAATTCCCTCTTAACTGGCCTTGTTCCTACCTTTCCAAATTCACAAACAAGATACATTTAACATGATTACCTTCATCTGTCTTTCCATGTATGTGATGTTCATCCCATGAAACCATAACTCTAGAAAGTTTCCATCCAAAAGAGTTATATATTGAAGCTCAAGAAAATCCCAAAAGATCCTCAATACCTCTTAAGCCCATTCACTCTAAAAAAAAGAGGTGGTAGGTAGTCTCCTCCTGGTTCATGGTACAATAGTGGCATTTAGATGCAAGGTTGACACCAATCTTTTTTACCTTATCATCGATTGGAACAACATGGTTTCAAATTCTCCATGTTAAAATGGTATATTTATTTTGAATCTTTTGACACCACATAATTTTATTCCACCTAACAAAATTTCCCTCATGAATAAAAGTCCTTCAAAAATCCCTTGAAGTGAATAACCATGAGGTTGATGGTGTAAACATGCACCTATTCAGTTCTGATTTGATGATAATGAGGTCGAAAGCTCCCTATTGCTTCTCATCTAGAACTAAATGAATAAATCTTGAACTCATATTATCCACCTTGAATGTAATCTGAGGGGAAGGACACCTCGGGAAACTAAGCGGAGACCCCACCCAGTTTT
The DNA here is from genome assembly GCA_963277665.1 of Viscum album. Classification (NCBI taxonomy): domain Eukaryota; kingdom Viridiplantae; phylum Streptophyta; class Magnoliopsida; order Santalales; family Viscaceae; genus Viscum; species Viscum album. The sequence goes on along the minus strand of OY728139.1, from coordinate 108,927,198 downwards.
GTTTACATAAGAGAATGTTCCCTTCACCAACAATCCACCGAGAGGATTGGCATAGGGTTTGAATGATAGGAGAGATTATAGCCTAGAAAGGTGATGCATGGACACTCTCGTTATTAATATTTTCCACATATTTTGAAGACATGATCCTACCCCGGAGAGTACTCTCATATGCACCCTCTCACGCAAGCTTTGCCTGCATGCAGTGTAAGGTATCTGACAGGTTCTTAATGTTGATTCTGCCTTCATTGATGGGCCTCACTCATCCGACACCATGAGGTCCAGTGATGTTTGGTTTCTAATAAACCATACTAGACAAAACTCTCCAATATTTTATCAATTGTTGAAATGAAACCCTTTGGAACTTTAATGGATGGTATAGTGTGTATAGGAATACTTGAAATTATGCTATTGACTAGCATAATACTGCCCCAGAAGGATAGAGCGTGGTTCCTCCAGTTCAGCACATGGTTAGTAATTCTGTCAATAATATGATCAAAGTTTTTAATGTAGGTTTACCTTGAGAAAATTGGGGTTCCAAGGTACTCTAAAGGAAAATATCCTTTCTTCATGTTCAGCTCATTTCACAAAGTAGAGACCGAACTGGTTCCACGCTTGTTAGATAGGTAAATGTTTCTCTTGGATCTATTAATCACCTAGATACTCTAGGAAAAAAATTCATCTAAAGTTGTGATAATCCCACGAACCGATATCTTACTATCTTTTGTTTAAAATATGGAGTCATCTACAAACATAAAATGAGAGATTGGGGGAGGATTCATTTTCTTGTGAAAGGGACTAATCTCTCTAGTAGAAACCCATTTGATGATAATTGGGCTGAGTTTGTCATTCTTTATAATTAAAATTGTAGGATAAAGTGAGTCACCTTTCTTAATCCCTCGAGTAACTTTGCAAATACCATGAGACTTTCCCAAGAAGGACACAACCAACCATGGAGAACTAACACAACTGAAAATGAGATCCATAGCCCAGGTTGAGAATCCCATATTTTAAAGTTACCTATTAATGAATCTCCATTCGATTCTATCATTGTCCTTATTCATATCCACTTGGATTTCCATATTTGATCCAGGAGAGTTGAAGTTAATATCCCTAATCATTTCTTGCGCTAAGGTGATATCCCATTAAATTGACTGAACTTTCAAAAATCCATATTGTTCCATCAAAACTCATTGGGTTGTATATTTAGAGAGCTGAAAATTCATAATGCTTGAGAGTATCTTGTATGGGAAGTTGCATATAACGTCTAGCCTCTAGTGTATTATGGAGGATGGGTCTTTAATCATTGGTAGAAGGACAATAATTGTATCACTTGAGACCCTAGGATGTTGGATACCATAGAAAAATTCCTAAATGGATGCGACAATATTAGCTTTCACCACCTCTGATGACCCCCTATAGACAGAGCGAGGAAAATTGTTGGGACCCAGGGCGCTATCCATTTTGAGGTTTGACATGGCAATAAACAAATCTTCCTCCATAGGTATGTCCTTAAAGAAGGAATTTTCCTCATTGGAAACCTGCCTGGGAATCTCCTCCATAAGTTCTGTACTCCCTCTAGGATAGCCATTCAGCATTGTTAGACTAGGACCTGCTAAAATATTTTGAAATGAGTAGAAAGCCCTACCGCCAACCACATCTCTGTCATTCGAGTATGATCCATCTTCCATCATAATATTTGGTGTAACCAGCCATCTTCTATCTTTAATACATGTAAGAAAATAGGTTGTATTCTTGTCACCTTCTTGCATCTATTTGACCCTTGATCATTACCTCATGGTGTGTTCCTATTTGAGAATAAGGTCTCTCATGAGGGATTTCTTATTCAATAGCTCTTCAAAGACGTACTTCTCCCACACTTGATTCAGGATGAGGTCCAATATTTCCATTTCGTTCTTAAGGGTGTCCATATCCTAATCACCAGTAGGTATCCCTTTTGCCCATGTTTAATGTATATGATTGAGTCATCTTAATTTATTTTGAATGGCTACCCAAGAGTGTCCCTGAGTCAGGTCTTACCAAACCTTCCACACAATTTGATGGAACCCAGAAGTGTTGATCCATTAATCAGAAAACTTGAAACGATCTCTCACCATTTTCCTTGAAACTAAAGACTATATTAGCGGGGATGATCAGACACACCACGTACCATATGGTATACATTAGCCTCTGAAAACTTGGAGAGGAATGACAGTTGGCCAAGAACTGATCAAAATGACTCCAATAGTGCCTGCTATCGTTTTGGATATTACACTAGTTGAATAAATCCTCGAATTAACCCATGTCTAAAAGACCCTTCCCAACCACAAGAATGAGTGAAATCAAGGTTGTAAACATGTTGTAAATCACCCCTAACCCACATATCCTCTAGGTCGGAGATGGTGTTGGAATCTCCTTGAATGATCTAGGTGTAATCCCTTGGATCAAAGGTACTAAGTTCCCTCCAAAAGTTCTATCTTTGTTGAGAATCACAGATCCCACACACGAAAGAATCGAAGATTGATTCAACCCCAGTGGAGACATTCATCTTGATAAATTGATCACCATCTTGAACCAAAGCCACACTAGATTCTTTTATCCAGAATATCCAAATGTGATGACTTGTGTGATCTGCATGTATGAAATCATGCATATGAAATTTACGTGTAAACTTGTTAATTTTAGTCAAATGTTGTTTGTGCTCCAAAACCACAGTAATACCAACCTTGTAATTCTTGATCTCTATGGCTAAAAAATCTATTTTCACTTGGGGCCTAATGCCCTAGGAATTCCAAATTAGGATAGGTATCATTGACACATTGATATCCTTTATTTCGCCCCAGTCGACTTGGTCTTTATGCTATGGGTAAAAGAACACTCCTTGATAATTCTTCACTATGTCTTTGTGAAAACACTCAAGTACAATGACAGGTATGTTTCAGCTTGAGAATACAGAGGCCAACTCATCCTAACAGACATCCCTCTCCTTTAGCTTTTTGGGGTTTTATAGATAGTGACTTATTGAATAGATGTTGTCAAGTCCGAGAGGTGGATACCCTCACTGTCATCCCGGTAGAAATGGTCAGCCTGGGAATGATTGTCGATGATCCCTTTAAGAGCATTAGAAAACAATCCATCATCAATGCTAGGATAACATGAAAGAGAAAGAGTGACAAACTGATAAGGTCCAAGTTCCTCCTTATTTCCTCCTTTATTCAAAAACCTGTAGAAGTGGCTGAGTGGGACAAGAGGCTGTGTTTTTAGTAGAATCCACCTAGTGAGATAGCTCCAGAGATTATCTGGCCATGAAACCTTCTAGAGAAACTGAAAAGAATTAAAAAATCCAATAGATAGAGACGAACATGGAGATAAGGGAAGGGTATATAAAACGACAACATAGTCTCGCCCCCAGAACTCTCATAAAATGAATCTCCAGGTATAATTTCAGATGAAAGGGATAGAATAGTATAATCATACCCCTCCTCATGAGTTCCCTCCGATTGGTAGATTTCAAAGGCTCTTCTAGTCGAAGCCTCTGAGGGGGGGGACCAGCCGGAGACCATCCCAATGACGATTTATACAAACCTGCTTCGAGTGACCATGTAGAGAACATGATGAGAGAACCTGGGGAGCACTGGGTAGCCTATTTCATGATTCCACACTATCTAAAATTCTCGGGATTCTCTACATAAATTATTATCCAAAAATTGAATTACTTTAATAGAGGGAAAATATTTTTTTTATAGGTAGGTACACAATGGCCTTTAATTTTATTCAACAACTTCATGTGGAAGGATTCATCACATATAATGAATGAATAGTATGAGGTTTATATATGGATAGTTTGTATTCATATTTTTCTACAAGAATTAAATCCCAAAAATATTTTCATTGTCATTGTCTAATGTTCCTCATAATTCTACCTTGAATTTAATTCACATTTTCTGTAAATAATTTTGAAATATTTAAAGGGTTAAAAATGTTTGGATTCAGTCCATGTTGTAATAATATAATAAAATGTTTCACATTGTGAAACAGGTATTGGTCATAATATGGATCATAATGATATATTAATCTTAAACTAATTTCATTCCCCATAGAGTTATCTCTTATAAGTAAATTCCAAATTTTTTCTTATAAGTAAATTCTAAATTCCTTATATGTTGGATGAAATTATATCGTAACTAAAAATAATAAAATATAATTCATTAAGGCTCTGGAAAAATAATTTACTTAAGTATAAAATGTTACATAACCTCTCTATTACTTCAAAAAATAAAGAATATCATAAAAACCTTATGTTACATATAAAAATATTATAATTCCCTCCATTAGAAGAGAAATAAATCTTATAAAATAGCTAGTGATATTACATATCTTTAAATTTATTATGTGCCCCTTTAAATTTATTGTGTATAGTTCATTAATCATTTGCGACAAATGAAAAAGTCCTTATACATCCCTATATTTATTACATATCATCTTTTTTGTATAGTTTCTTACATTTTATTTGTAATTTATTATGTATTAGTTCTATACCTGCATAATTTTTTCCCTATGACAAAGTTGTTCATTTAAGTCTCAACAATGTAATTAATTAGTCATATATAACATCCAAATATATCACATATCACTTTTATAATCAGTACTTTTCCAATTTTCTTCCTCAATATTTATAAGATATATAATTTCATATATATACCCATTTTCAAATCCAATAACCTTTAGTATGTTATTCTGAAAACATCAAGATTTCATGTTTCTCTTATTGAACAAAAGTAACATTAATACTTTATCTACTAGAGGAATAAATAGTTTATCTAAAATAAGTTTCTTCCAAAACTTAATCATTATAAATTCGTCATATTAGGAACATACTTCTTAACTTATAAAACACTTCCTAAACATATTAAAAATGAATTAATTTTTTTTCTTTTAATTCATTAGTAATTGAGATATAATAAAACTATTAAAAACATATTTTAGGACATTTTCAAAATAATATTTAATATATCCCTATAAAAAAAATATGTGAAAACTATAGTTAAAATATCAAAATATGTGGATTAAATTATTTAATTAAAATGTAAAAAATAAGGAAAATAGTATCTTTATCAACGATAAATGATGTGTAGATAGAACTGAAATATAGGGTATTAACAACAAATCCAAATGGGGTAGATTTTTATCTCAAATAGAATATTTTTAAATTTATTTTAAATATATGGGGTTGAGTTTTATCACATTTGATATGGTTTAGGATGTTTAAAACTTACTTTAGATGAATTTAATTATGATTTGAAAGAGTTGTGATTTAATCTAATATGTCATGAGTTCGTATGTTATAGAGCCAATATTTCTATATTTTTCAATGTGAATTTTAAAGTATTAACTCCCACAAAATATTTAATTAATTAGAAATTATCACATATTTTCTGTAAATTAAACTTTTGGATGAATTATGAGAGTGTAATGAAAACTAGTTTCTAAGTGCTATGTAATATTTGATATTATTTTGGTAATCCATGATCTTTTATTTGGGTGTATGTTATTTTCTCAGGAAATATCATTTATATTTAATAAGTAAAATAATTCTTTATTTGACAAGGCCTTCACTTGACGGGATAATATATAGTATTGGAGTCACATAGAAACTCCTGGAATGAGTTAGCTCTATGAATAATATCAAACGGACCAGAGGAAATCTTTGTTGGGGGAGGAGCTTGGAAGGAGAACTTGTATGGGCCGAAAAAGGATCTAATAATCTGGTGTATTATTTCTATGATGTTTATGATAAATGATCACCATCATTCATTTTACTTCAATATATGATTTTTAGTGAAGAGACATTGTTCACATTTTTATTCTATATGCTCAGACATTTTCGAACAACCAACATCTTTTTCCTTGTGCTCCTTCTCTCCATCCTCACTGCACCTTCCATGATCACCTATAATTCATGTAGCTACCATTTATGAATGAAAATGTATTAAGACAACTATTTTAATGACTAGTAATCTCAATTATTCCCTTTTTGAGGCTCAAAACCATCCATTGTGCCTCTATTAAACCCATACGAAGAAGAACCCAATATAGTGATCCTTGAAGAAGAATATACACACCCCCAACTCCTATAACACATTATAAATCCTCTACTACACCTAGATAACACAATAAATGAATAATAAAAGACAAAAAGACACCATGGGGGAATTTTCATGATTTTGTAACATGTTAAATGCACTCAAGTCATTGAATAGACTTATATTAATCAAAATTTAAGGGATTTGACACAAAGAAATTCTAGAAGGATGATCAAATGGTGACTATTCTGATGTGGTAGAGGTGATCTTGTTTAACTTAGAAGTTTAAAGCTTTAAAAATTGATGAATTTTATGTGGAGGATTTCATTTTAAATTTGCATATATTCATGAATGAAAACAGCAAGTCAAATAGGAAATTAAATGATGTTATGCAATGGTGACGTGCGAGATGAGTCTTATTACCCTTATATGAAACAAAAAATGTTTAGATGTGGAATGATCTATGAATGTATTGGTCAGAATAAATAAATATCATGAAGATATGTGGATACATGGATTTCAATTTTTTATTAAGAAAACTTCTTTTGGTTGTTGTGAGTATTTAAAATATAAAGATTTCCAAAATATTTCAATGGAAATGTGGTTGAAAATAATTATAAGTTGATCACACTAATAATTTTTTTCTTTATATGGGATATTTAAAGAATGAGTAGTTGATACATTGTATCTCCTTGCCTATAAATGTGATGATTATTCATTGGATAGATGCAGTTCAGTTTGGTAGGGATAATTTGGATGTTTTGTGAAATTTATAATATTTTTCTTGTGAGTTTATCGTTTTATCATGGTTTTTTAATTAAAATTTATATTTTTTTTAAAAAAAACTCTATCTATCTCTTTTATTTTATCTATACTATAACCTCTCAAACTCAATATGGTGCTAAATAATAAGATTCTTGGCATTGGGAATGGGTATCTTAGAGTTCTTTCATTATTAATTTATAACTCACTATGTTTATTTTATATTTTTGTTGATAGAGGGATAAGTCTTATGGGATTGTACAAAAATCATCTACTACTCCTATTAATTGATCCTTAATTAATTAAATTAATTAACATATCATCATTCTCGTCCTTATCTTGGGCATGTTCTTTATAAAATGATGTTGAGTGAGTTTGAGGGATGAAAGAAAATATGAGGGAATCAGGTCCTTAAAGGTTTCATGATTTTGATTGAGGCGTGTTTATCATTCTTGATTGTTATATGAGGCGAGGTTTAGTGTCACAAAGTGATCTCATAGTCATTTTAAACTTCACAAACAAATAGGATGTAGTGGTGTATGTATGATAGGATATGAAATCAAATTGAATTTATACAACAATGAAGAATGATGAAGGAACTCAAGTAACTAAAACTTGGACCAATGTATTTCCAGGTAACACTTACTTTTGTCATCATACTTTCATCATAATATGTTTCATTATGGTTTTGCATCCAACATTAAAATTTACATTTTTCATTTTTTTCTTAGATATAATATTAACAAAATTACAATAATTTTTTAATAATAATTAATAATTGACTACACAAGATCCTCATGTCAGATGACCCTAATAAGCCACGGTGCTACACTAGGAAAATAAAAAATAGAATTTTCACAACACATGAAAGTTCTACCAAATGATTTCAATATCTTTGGTGATCTAAGAAGTATTTCACTTATTATTTATATTTATTTTTAAATATTTTACTACTTTTAAAATAAATTAAAAAATATTAAAAAAATATATGATCTATATTCTAACTCACCATCACCCATGAAAGATATTGTTGTTAAAAATACAATACATGTAATGTCTTGGGTTTTTTATATATTATTTGTTAAATATTAGATGTAATTAATTTGGGACCATGTCTTGTGACGATGTGTGATTTTGAGACCGAGAGTGCCCAGAAGAAATGTTTAAAATAAATTAAACTTTTAAATACCATATGTGAGCAGTTTTCTTGAAAAAGTGGAGTTTCATTTAAATGGGTGCCTAGATTAGAAATCTAAGGTCATCATTGCATTCAAAGAAGTGACTTTACCTTATATGATGCCTAACATCGACTAGCGTGTGTCGGCTATAGAAGTTAATTTTTGGATGTTTTAAAGGAAATAAAATAACTGGTAATTTACTTTATTTCAAAAGTTTTAATGATGAAATGACATTTTTTATGGATTTAAATAACTGATATCCCATGGTTAGGCTCATAACCCTAAAAAAATCCCTGCAATCCTATATAGATTTGGACAGGACCCCCCCTTGGAGAATTCTCTATGAACAACAATGAGTGGATCGTAGCATAGAAAGATCAGATCTCCCTGAAGATGGAAGAAAATCCACCCTTCGTCAACGATCGAGGTAGGGGTTGTTATTTCGATTGTTTTTTCCTTTTCATGGATTTAAACATTGAATGGGGATCAACCCAAAAATAGGTTGACATGTGTATCGTTCATTCTTGCAGGAGGGTATGATTATTGGGTTCTATTTTGGGTAATCAATTTCATATTTGGTTTTTTCTTCTTGATCCTTCTAATGAGAGTGGGTCAATTCTATAACAAACAATGGTGGACATTCATTCCTTGATTTCTTTTATGAATTTCTTTTCCCCTTTGACCATGTGTGTTATTCATGTTCTTTGTGTTCCTCACATGAGTTATGAACAGAAAATCATTGTGCATCCATCTCGCAACACAATTATCCTAAATCATAGATATAACATTATGACAACCTACTGGAGGTGCGTCAATTATGGAGGCAGATGAATCGACATGATTCTGAAGAAATAGTTCTTCGACTGTTCTTCACATGGGAGATCAAAATGAGTTTCTTGAGCCAATCGGACACCGAAAATTTACAGATTCGGAAATTTTATGATGGTATGACCCTAGATCATTGATTTGGAAGAAAATGAAACTAATGGATTAAGAATTCGAAGATCACCTAATGTTTCAGATGAATAACAAGCGATTTTGGAAAATCACGATGAACTCGATGTGTATCCTGAAGAACAAGGAAATTGGGGTCTTCTCAATGGGTGATGGGTTTTTTGGTGATAGAATGTTTTAACATGATGTGTGACATATTTCACATGGTGTGTGAGTCCTTACATGGGACTCAAGAAGTAATCAAATGATACATAGACACTGGGTGGAGTACACATTATGTACTCCACCACACAGCTAGAACGAGCCGGTAACGTGGGTTACCCTGTGTATGGGTACATGGGTAGGTAGAAAAGGGTTGAAGTTGTGTAAGGTCACATGGAAAAAATAAATGGAGTGTCTCATGTTTATCAGGACATGGTGTGTTACTCTTCTACACACATAATTGATCTTTTTTTACACAAAAATCTCTTTTCGACATGGGCTGTTGTATATGGGATGTACCCAGGGTTAGAGGAAATAGCTTGTGGAACCTCTACACACTATATAATTTCTTGTACATGGATTTATCTCCTTGTCCACTATATCTTGGAAAAGTTTCATTTAGGTTAGTTCCCCACTTTCTCGTTCCCCAAAGGGTCAGGTATCATCTCATATCCATAAGAGTATGACCACTTCAGTAGGACTTTCTGGATTGAGTCATGAATCCCCTCCAAGGGGCCCGAAGAATAATCCTATATCCATTCTTGACCCCTTGATACGGTTAGGTATCGGTGTGACCAATCCTACTGGAAATCAATCCTCTATATAGCATGTGAATCTGGATGATTCGTGGTATACTCCAAGACCCTTGCAGTGATCCTCATCCATGTATCATGGTCTTCACACTCATGAGTGAGTTATCCCAGAATGATTTTATTTTTTCTCTCTTCAGATATATCTGTGAATCTATCTCTATTTTGACACTTCACAATGAATAGTACTTCTTGGAAGGATGTCATCAGAGCTATCACACTCATGGAGTGAGTTCTCCTAGATGAGTGCTCCATGTAATCTTAGAACTAAATCCCTAGCATGGTTATGTGGGTCATTGTGACTTACCAATAGACTATGAGTCTGGGATTTAAGTATATCTGGATGTTTCTCTTGTTATATTTTATGTAGGCATATACTATGTAGATATGACTATACCTTTACTTTTGGTAATTATTTGTGGTTTTCGGGATCTCCTACTGAGTATTGTTATACTCACCCCTATACATGTCTTTCCCACACATGTCAGGTCTTGTGTAGAGAAGCGGCCTTTTGACGTAGTCCCGGGCATACCAGAACTGGACTGAGATTTGTGAGATTTCCTATAGGCCAACTTTTTCCTTCTACATCGAGTAGCAGTCTCAATACCCTTAATGTTTATAGGTTGGACGTTGTACTTGCATAATATTTCTTTTGGTGGGCTTGTATTGTGGCCCAATTACTTTTATGCACTTTACTTACTATTGTACTATGTTGGTTGGGTTTAGTTGTATACATGAATTTTGTTCCTTAGTGTTTTTTACATTTCATTATTTGTGAACTTGGAGATGTGTGTGTTTGAATAGGTATTTAGGCAATGTCTCCCATGTTAGTGATATTCATTCTCGGTGCTAGTCAATAGTCCGTGGAATATTGGAGGCGGACTTGGGGAGTCATGTTGTGGGCCACACTAGGATGGGTCATCAAAGAGTTGTATGAGAGGTGGTTGGTTCAACCTTAGGACCGAGTGTCTATGAGATTGGTTTGGGGAGGTAGGGTTAAGTGTTTTGAGTTTCTTTTTCTGGCTAGAGACTCCTGTGTTGCTGTGGGAGGACAACATATCCATGCACTAGGACTATGATAACCTTCTTTTCAACTCAGTACATGAGAACACTAGTTACAAGAAAACAAAAGTAATGGTACATGCATCATACAAAAATGGTTTGTGGTTTCTATGTCCTTTTGTGTCAACTATCTTGATATTCTCTTAGAACATGGTAAATATTTTTTCCTTACATGATTCCTCAACGACGCACACCATCTAGGATTCAACAGCTCGATCACGTGGATGACTCCCTCAATGATGAGGCTTCGATTCAAGGGACAGTTCCCCATGCGTTACCTCCAAGGGGTGCACCTTCTATGCCACCACCAGTGGACCAGCACATGGTACCTACAGTTCTAGAAGATTATGAGTACATGCTAAGTGTGCTTCATGAGTTTCAAATATAGAGGCCCCTCAGGTTCTAAGGATATCCCAAACCTTATGCGGCTGAGGACTATCTTGAGGTGGTGACTATAGTATTTCAACTAGTGGGGACTCTTGTGGGCCAGATGGTGATCCTAGGAGTGAGCCTTCTTCAAGGATTGGAAGGGTGATAGTGGAGTTTGACCACACAGACCCATGATTAGGTGACTCTTTCATGGATTGAGTTCGAGAGAATATTTAGGGAGGAGTTCTCTCTGGACACATATAGAGAAATTCATATCTAAGAGATTCTTAGGATCTAACAGGGTTGTTTGATGGTGGCTGACTATTCATCGAGGTTTATCAACCTCACCAGGTACTCAATAGATATGATCAAGGATCAATAATTTAAATATAGAACCATAAAGCGAGGCTTACCATGGGAAATACGAGCGAGCGTCATGCCACTATGAATTTTGACTTATGATGGAGTGATCGAGGAGCTTTGGTGGTCGAGCGCTTCTTGGATGAACAGAGGCAGCCAGTGGAAGTAATTAGTTGGAAGACAGGTGTAGAGACCTCTATAGTTGGAACCCAACATCTGGCATAGGGATTGGGATGTGGGAGACATCTCTGGAGGTCCCAGAACACGGGATCTACAGTCCAGGGCTCTTAGGATGGATCCAGTCATTATAGGGATAGGAAAAGATACACATGTGATGACATGGGACATATCACTAGAGATTTTCCATCCCGATGAGCTTCTGATAGGTACACGATGGATTGACCAATGAAGAAGATCTAGAGAGTAGAGAGGGAAGACCCTCCAGGCATCGGACATGGAAGTGGAGTAGGAAGGGCTGTTTGAGGTGGAAGACATTTTTACATATGTCCACCACCACCTCCCAGGATGTTTGAACCAGTCTCATATAGCTAGGGGATAAGGGTGAGGGAAGCTACATGCAGTTGAGGCATACAACCTAGGCAATCCAAGGACCATCTGAGGTGTCATATGTGTCTTTCCTACCATGGTGTCCATACTTATTTACACATGTTTCATTCTTTCTTTCTTCACTACATGACTTGTGTGAAACCTCGATATTCTAGTAGAGCCATTGAATCACCCCTTACACTTGGAGACACATACGGGAGGATAATTGATGATCACAAATATTTTCTGACAGTGTGATCTTACCCTTAGAGGCAAGATTTTTGGTTAAACATCTTGGTTGCAACGTCGAGGTCTTATGACGTCATTCTGAGTATGGAATTGTTATCATCGGTCCATGCCCAGATTGACTTCTTTAAGAGAAGGGTGTGGTGTGTCTGCAGTGATGGAATGAGGTTTTCCTTTTTTAGAGAACAAGATACCCAGGCAGCACATGTGGGGCTCATTCATAGGAGGGTACATCCAACCACTCTTGCATTTTCTAGACTTAACCTCAGAGCAGCAGATGTTGTGATCTTTCAGTTATCATCAGTAGTGGCAGAGTACAAGGAAGCAATTCTTAAAAGTGTTTTATGACAACCTCTCTAATGGTAGATCAACTTTTGTGTTGACATGTACCCCGGGAAGGAACCAATATCATCATAGGAATATCAGATGGATCCCTAATATCTTCACAAGAAGAGGTTGAAGTTGGAGGATTTGCAGTGGAAGGTCTTCGTAAGACCCAGTGTGTCACCCTGGGTGGCCCCAGTTTAGTTTGACAAGAAGGAAGATGGGAGTTTGATGTTGTGTGTGGATTACAGGTGCCTGAACTAGGTAACAGTGAAGAAAAACTATCCACTTTCAAGGATCAACAACATCTTTGACCAGCTGAGAGGGGCACATTGGTTCTCAAAAGTTGACCTTCAATTGGTTTACCCCCCGAGTTATGAGTATGAGATGAGGATATACATAAGATGGAATTAATATGAATCTATGGTCACTATGAGTACTTGGTGATTCCCTTCAGCTTCAATAATTCCCCCGTAGTGTTCATGGGACTCAGGAACCAGATCTTCCATCCATAATTAGACTGGTTCGTAGTAGTCTTCATCGATGATATCCTTGTGTACTCAACATTAGAGTAGGAGCACGCGAGACACCTACGGATAGTCCTGAACGTACTCTGAGAGCACTAGCTTTATGGGAAGCTCTTGAAGTTCCATTTATGAATTTAGATGGTCCACTTTCTAGGACATTTCATTTTAGGAGATGGAGTTGTGGTGGACCCAGCTAATTCTGAGGCAGTGTTATCTTGATATACACCTAGGAGCGTGATAGATGTTCGTGGCATCCTTGGGATAGCAGGATATTACTAGAGATTAATTCATGATTTCTCCCGGATATCAACAATGATGATAGCATTGACCAGAAAGGGGAATCCTTTTATATGGACAGATAAGTTCTAGAAGGTCTTCCATTAGTTAAGGTAGAGTTTGATAAGAGCATCGATCTTAAGATTTCTATAAGAGGGTGTCGAGTACATAGTTTTATGTGACGCATCAAGGGCCCATATTGGATGTGTTTGGATGCAGATATAGGCAGTGATTGCTTATGGTTCGTGGCAATTGAGGCCACATGAGCAGAACTATATAACCCATGATCTTCAGTTGTAAGTGGTAGTCTTTGCATTGAAGATGCGGTGACACTACCTGATGGCTGAGTGGTTTATCATCTACTCTAACCACAAGAGACTAAAGTATATCTTCTCTTATAAGGATCTTAATCTGAGTTAGAGGCACTGGATAGAGTTCCTATGGGATTATGACTTCGAGATTGTCTATACTATAGAGAAGGGGAACATATTGGCTGATTCTCTCAGTAAAAGATCAAGTTCACAGCTATTGAGAGAGGCGTTAGAGCAGTTAGCCTCACTATAGTTATCCTTTGTGTATAGAGATGATGAAGAATACCTTAATTTGATGGTTGTTACCCCTCCACTCTTGCAACAAGTCATGTAGGCATAGCATGGAGATGTCAACTATGAGTCTTTACATGCTCAGTTATCCAAAGTACAAGCTCCTCATTGATATTCGCAAGGTGGGGAGCACGTCGTCATTTTCAAGGGATGCACAGTTATACCATTGGTATCACGAGAGGAAGTTCTAAGGGAGTTTCATATATCCAATCAAGCAGTACATCCTAGAGTGGAAAAAAAATATACCAGGACCTTCGATGTTAGTTTTTTTGGACTGGAATGAAGAAGGCAGTAGCATAGTTTTTTTCTCGATGCTTTATGTTCAATAGGTGAAGGATGAGAACCAAGTTCTAGTTGGACTAGATCACCCTCTAGAAGTGTCGGAGTGGATGTGGGATGGAATATCGATGGAATTAGTGATATGATTACCTTGAATGTCTAGGGGATTAGATTCCATCTGGGTGATCATTGACTGACTCATGATGTCATCCCACTTCGTAGCTATCTGGGAGTAGAGTTCAGTAGAGATATTTGAACACCTCTACATATAGAAGATAGTTTGGCTTCATGGATTCCCCTCGATGATAGTTTTAGATCATATTTCTTGTTTCACATCCTAGTTGTGGAAGGGATCATAGGAGGCATTTTGGACTCAGCTATGCTTGAGAATGGTGTTTCATCCCTATAAAGATAGTCAGATGGAGAGGACAATTCATGTTCTGGAGGATATATTGTGGGCACGTATCTTGGTCATTGGTCACAGTTGGGAGGACCACCTTCTATTGGTGGAGTTTTTACATAACAAAAGATACCACACCACCACCGATACGACACCGTTTTATGATTTATACGGCCGAAACTATCGGTCACCACTTTTCTGGACTAACCCAAGACAGTCAGCACTCATTGTTCCATAGTTGGTGTCAGCCACCATTGAGAAGGTGCAGATCATCCAGGAGTATATGAAGACTAAAGAGTGTATGTAGAAGTATTATGCTGAAAGATAACGGAGACCTATGGACTTTGAGGAGGGAGACCATGTCTTCCTTCCGTTCTCACCTCGATGAGGGTTGCAGCCGGGGCGGAACATTGTCCCTGAGGTTCATCATCTCTTTCCAGATACTATGTAGAGTTGGAAAGGTGGAATACCACCTAGCTCTACTACCGTAGTTGCACTGGGTACATGATTTCTTCTACATTTTGTAGCTTAGGAGGTACCTGCACGATTCGTCGCACGTCATCGACTGGGGCATGTAGGATATCGAAGATGGAGTGAATTTTGTATAGTACCTCATGGAGATCGAGGATCAGTAGGAGAATATCCTTTGTGTGATAGAAATTCCCATAGTTCATGTCTGCTGGAAGTACTATAATATTTAGGAGAAAATGTGGGAGTGGGAGGGTTAGATTCATGTGTAGTACTCACATATTCTTGAGAAGACTTTTGTTTTTTCATTTGAGGATGAAAACCCCTAAGCTGGGAGAATTTCATTTCCCGAATTTATCTATATATTATTTTTTTAATATTATATCAAATTAATTTGAGACCTGACAATGCGACAACGTGTGATTCTAAGGCCTGGAGAGCCCGGAATAAATTTTGGAAACAAATTAATCTTTTAAATAGCATCCAAGATCGTTTTTCCTAAAAACAGTGGAATTAAGTTTTAATGGGTTCCCATATCAAAAATCTGAAGGTATCATTATTTTTAGAGCTGTTAATTTACCTTAGGCGAGGCCTAACATCGACCAGTGTGGGTTTTCTATAGAAGTTAATTTTTGGACATTTTAAAATAAATCAAATAAATTAATATTTTGATTTATTTTAAATGTTTCAATGACAAAGAAACACGTTTTATGGATTTAAATAACCACAAGCCCATGGTTAGGCTCAAAACCCTTGAAAACTCCCTAAGAATCCTCTAGAGCTTTAAAGAGGATTCGCTTTTTGAGAATTCTCAACGAACGACGATGAACAACAACACATGGTTCGTTGCACCGCATGATCGGATCTCGCCAATGATGGAATAAAATCCACCCTTCATCGATGATCGAGGTAGGAATTTTTATTTCGATTGTGTTTTTCCCATTCTTGGATTTAAACAACAAATGCATATCATCCCATGAATAGGATGAACCGCGGATCGTTCGTTCTTATGGGAGGGTCTGATTATCAGATTTTATTTTGGTGAATAGATTTAATATTTGTTTCATTGTGATTTTTTTCCTTCTAACTAGAGTGGATAAATGTTGTAATGAATAATAAGGAAGGTTTGTTCCTCAATTTTTATATGAATTTATTATCCCCTTTGACCTTATGTGTTCTTCACGTTATTCGTGGAGTTATGAACAATGGATCGTTGTGCATCCATCTCGCAATGCAATGATCCAATATCATAGATCTGATATTGGGATGACCTATTATAGGTGTGGCGATGATGGTGGTAGACGAATCAACATAGTTTGTAAGAAATAGTTCTTCGGCCATTCTTCACATGGATGATCGTAACAAGTTTCTAGAGCTAATTGGACACCCAAAACTAACCGAATTATATTTGTTATGATGGGACAACCATGGATCTTTGATTTCTAGGAAAATGAATAGATATATTGAGAATTGGAAGATCACACCAGAATCGAATGAAGAACCATAAATTCTGAAAAATCATGATGAACATGGCATGTATCCCAAAGAACATGGTGTGTGGTTCCATCTCAGCAGTGGCAAGGGTTTTAGGTGATAAAAAGGTTGAACACACAGTGTGGGTCCTTATGTGGGAATTAGTGTTTATCTCGGATGATAGATGGACATGGGGTAGAGTACAGGACATGTAATACACCACATATCCAGACTAGGTTGGTTACGCGGGTTAACCCGTGTTCCAGTACGCGGGTTGGTAGAGACGGGTTGAATCTGTGTACGGGCACATGGCCAGCGTACATGTAGAATCCCTCAGTTAATAGGACACGGGTTATTATTATTCTACACAGTATGTATTTCTTTTTGTACATGAACTCTCTTCAAAATAGGTCGTTGTATACAGGCAGTAAATGGGGTCATAGGACACGGCATTTGACACCTCTACACAATGTGTACATTATTTTACATGGATTGGTCTCCTTTTTCACTATAACATTGACAACATTCATTTGGGTTAGTCCCACCTTTCCCATTCTCCTGAGGTTAAGGTATCATATCCTATCCACAGGAGTATGACCCCTTCAGAAGGACATTCTAGATAGAGTCAATAATCCCTTCTGAGAGGCCCGACGTAAGATCCTATATCCATTATTGACCCTAGTTAGAGTTAGTTATCAATGCGAAGAATCCTATCGGACCACGATCATCTACTTATTATGGGAATCTTGATGAGTCATAGTATACACCAAGGCCCTGGAAGCGATCCTCATCTGTGTATAATGATCTTCCCATTCTGGAGTAAGTTATCCCAAAATGAGTGTATGTATTCTCTCTTTAGATCTATTTCTGCATCTATCTCTCTCATGACACATCCTGACAAATAGTACTTCTCGGATAGGTGTAATCCGATCTATCACACTCGTGGAGTGAGTTCTCCTGGAAGAGTGCTTTGAGGAATCATTGAACTGAATCCCTAGCATAGGTATGCAAGTCTTTTTGACATACCTCTAGACTATGGTTTTGGGTTTCTAGTATATCGGGATGTTTCTCTTGTTATATGTTCTCTAGACATATAATATGTAAATATGACTTTACCTTTACTTTGTTTATTGCTTTTCGGTTTATGAGGTCTCCTACTAAGTATTGTTTTACTCACCCCTGCACAGGCTTTGCTTGTACGTGTCGTGTCTTGTGTAGATGAGTGGTAATTTGACGAAGTCCAGGGAGGAGTAGGACATGATCGAGCTTTGTGAGCTTCCCTACATGCCGAGGCGTTCCATAGACATCAAGAAGTAGTCCTGGTACCTTTTTTATTTTAGGTTGGACTTTGTAGCTGCATACTCATTCTTTTAGTGGGCTTATATTGTGGCCCAGTTACTTTTCGTCACTTTACTTAATATTGTACTCAATTGGTTGGGTTTAGTTGTATGCATGCATTTTGTTCCTTAGTGGAATTTAAATTTCATCATTTTTGGACTTGAAGATGTGTGTGTGTTTGTATAGGTACTTAGGCAATGCCTCCCATGTTAGTGATATGCCCACTCAATGCTAGTCACTAGTCATTGTACTATTGGAGGCGGGCATAGGAAGTCATGGTGCAATCCCTACTAGGATGGGTCATGACAATACATCTGAGGGGATCACCAATAATGTCTTTCTTAGAGATGTGAACTAAGGAGTTCATACAAGACCATAAAAAGGCCCTTCAGTATTCAGTATTGGAAGCATTGGTTAGAGAGTTAACTGATCTACAAGTGGAATTCCCATATTTCCATCAAGAAGTTTCCAAGGTAGAAAAAGAGCCTCTCTTGTATTCTCATATTTATTATAATGAAATTCTAGAATTTATGGCCTTTCTTAAAAAACTACTACCAAACCTCACATAGTCACGGAAAGAGGAGATTCACGATTAAGTATTTCATTTTGATACACTTGTGGGAGATTTATAAGATTTAGAAGAATTTGGTAATGAATTTATAAGTATTAACGCGACATAATATCCCCCATCCCTGATGAAAATGAATAAATAATGTCATTCTAACTTTCTATAGATTTAAAAGAAAAATGTACCACCCAAGTAGTGGAATTTGACGATAAGATGGATGATTTTGATTATCTAATTCCATATGTGACATTCCAGCAATAAGGGAAATTTACAAATGGAGAAATAATTGAAGCTGAACTAAATTAGAGAGTCAATCCATTATTGAAATCATTTTCATTTGATTTTATAAAAATTGAATTAAGAATTAACACCCATAGATTAGATTTTATATATTCGGAAAACACTTAGAATTTCCTAGAGGATAAGGAAGGAAAAGAAAATTCACCTGATGAGGAACACTTGAATCTCTTTGAACATGTTGAATATCTACATAATGATTTAACTAAAGAATTTGTAGTGTCTTTTTCTGAGGAATATCACTACATGAAAAATTGCTTGCAAATACCCAGCGATAGTAAATTCTATTTGCGATGGGATGTTGTCCTGTCGCAAAAAGTGTGTCGTCGTGTCACTTTTTGCGACGGGACCCGTCACAAATACACTTTTAATCATCGACAGTAATTAATGCGGTCAAAGGTATTTGCGATGGGTCCCATTGCAAATAGTACTATTAGTGATGGGATACCCGTCGGAAATATTTCTGTCGCAACTAATCTAACCTATATATACCACCATCAGTTTTTCCTTCCTTCCCCTCCATTCCTACTTTCTCTGTCTCTCTAAACTCTAATTTTTGAGTGAAATTTTTTGTGAGTTAGTTTTTTTTACAGAAAACTTGTGTAGCCATCTACAATTATAAGAGATCAAGTTTAAAGGTATTTATGTTTTGTTTAATTTTTTTATTTATTTCAGTTTTTATATTAATTTTAATTATTGTTGAATAGTTGTAATTAAATTAGATTTAAATTGTTTTGTCATCAGTATTTATTTGTAATAATAAATTGAAAATACAAGTACTGATTCTTAGTAATTAGTAATAATTAATAATTATTAACGATAATTTTTAATGTATATAAATAATTAGCGGTAATTTTTAATTATTAACTGTAATTTGATGTAATTAATAGTAATTAACACTAATTAGTAATAATTAGGAAAAAATAGTAATAATTTGGAAAAATAGTAATAATTAGGAAAAAATAGTAATAAATATTTACAATTAGTAATAACTACTAATAATTAGTAATAAATACTAATAATTATTAATAAATACTAATAATTAGCAATAAATAGTGAAAATTGTTAATAAATAGTAATAATTAGTAATAAATAGCAATACTTTGTAATAAATAATAATAAATAGTACTACATTAGTAATAATTATTAATAAATAGTATTAATTAGTAATAATTAGTAATAATTAGTAATAAATAGTAATAATTAGTAATACATAGTAATAATTAGTAATAATTAGTAATAATTGGTAATAATTAGTAATAAATATTAATAAATGGTAATAATTAATAATAATTAGTAATAATTAGTAATAATTAGTAGCAATTAGTAATAATTAGTAATAAATAGTAATAATTAGTAATAATTTTGAAAAATAGTAACAAATATTTAAAATTAGTAATAAATACTAATAATTAGTAATAAATACAAATAGTTAGTAATAAGTACTAATAAATAGTAATAAATAGTAATAAATAGTTATAAATAGTAATAAGTAATAATAATTAGTAACAATTAGTAATAATTAGTAATAATTAGTAATAATTAGTAGTAATTAATAATAATTAGAAATAATTAGTAATAATTAGTAATAATTAGTAATATATAGTAATAATTAGTTTAAATTAGTAATAATTAGTAATAATTAGTAACAATTAGTAATAATTAGTAATAATTAGTAATAATTAGTAATAATCAGTAACAATTAGTAATAATTAGTAACAATTAGTAATAATTTGTATAAAATAGTAATAAATAGTATTAATTAGTAATAATTAGTAATAAATAGTAATAAATAGTTATAAATAGTAATAAATAGAAATAATTAGTAATAATTAGTAAAAATTAGTAATAATTAGTAATAATTAGTAATAAAAAGTATTAATTAGTAATATTTAGTAATACTTAGTAAACATTAGTAATAATTAGTGGTAATTATTAATAATTAGTGGTAATTAGTGGTAATTAGTAATAATTAGTAATAATTAGTAATAAATAGTAATAAATAGTAACAGATAGTAATAAATAGTAATAATTAATAATAAATAGTAACAAATAATAATAAATAGCAATAATTAGTAATACTTAGTAATAATTAGTAATATTTAGTAATAATTTGAAACAATAAGTAATTATTAGTAACAATTAGTAATAGTTAGTAATAATTAGTAATAATTAGCAATAATTAGTAATAATTAGTAATAATTAGTAATAATTAGGAATAACTAGGAATAATTAGTAATAATTAAGAATAATTAGGATTGATTAGGAATAATTAAGAATAATTAGAAATAATAAGTAATAAATAAGAATAATTAGGAATAATTAGAAATAATTAAGAATAATTAGGAATAATTAGGAATAACTTTGCATAAAATAATTTGTAATCAATTTTAACAAATTGTAATAACTTGGCACAATTTCTAGTGTATTGGTGGAACTCCTTTTTCTTGATGACTCTTCTCCTTTTAATTCTCACCAACTGAAAACATTATAAAAAATATGCTCCTACAAATGTATATCCAATCCCATATGCATGAGTTTTTATATTCATTCAAATGACCACGTTTTCATAATGTTTTCAGGTAGTGACAGTGGAAAGAAGATGATTCATTGACAAGAAGGGGGCTCTTTTGTTATATGGATCATTTAATTTCAACTTTCTCACACTTAAATCATAATGAAGAATCTTCTCGAATGTATCCTTATACATTCTCGTATTCACAAGAATGGATAAGCCTACCTCCGAGTAGATTCTTGATTATGATTTTTGTGTGAGAAAGTTTAAAGTAAATGAGGTGTCAGAGAAAATAGTAGCCGTTAATCTACTGGAAATTGTGTCTCCCATAATTATTTAAAATTATTAAGAATTAGTTGTAATTATTTATCTACTTTTTTTATAGTGTTTTTCTAATTTCAAATTATTTAAAAACAATAATGATTTTATATTTTGTAGATAAATATAGAACAATGATGTTGACAATAGTCATTATTAGATGATCGCGCTTGGATAAATCAGCACTAAAATCCAAACATATCTGGTTTAAATCTTATATATATTGAGGGTGTTGAATCTTTCTTATCATTTTATTAATCAAAACTATAATTTGTTTTAGAAGGCATAATTAAGTGTCCTTGTAAAAAATGTCCTCTGAGAACATTTGACACATTTGTCAGGGTTAGGGGACATCTTTTTAATTTTGGTTTTCAACCAGAATATGTTTTTAGTATCAACACTGTGAACGCAGTTCGAGAGAAGATACTAATAACCTGATTCTGGATCCTTCAAGGTTTCAAAATTTACTACATGATGTTACACGTCAATCTGTTCAACAAAATGAAGCTCAGTATGATATTGATTTAACTCCTGAGTTGTCATCATCCGAATTTTATGAGTTTTTGAGGTCTGTTGAGGATGCATTATATCTTGGTTGCATGATAAGAAAATTAGAAGCAGTTTCCAAATTTATGGCTATTAAATCAGATAATATAATATCAAACAACTATTTTGATCAGATATTTTCTTTGGTTAAAACATTATTACATGAAGGAAATGTGTTGCCTGAAAATTACTATGAGGGAAAGAGGTGGGTTCATAATATGGGCCTTAGTTTTCCAAATATTCATGCATGTGAAAATGATGGCATCTAATATTCTAGTGAAAATGAGTGTTTGGATTGTTTTCCCACATGTGGACAATCGATTTATAAAAAAGCTAAATTGGGAAAGTCTGGATTTATTCCTTTAAAACAGTTGAGATATTTCTCACTCAAACCCTGTTTGCATCATTTATTTATGTCTCATAACACAGTGTCAATGATGTCATGGCACACAACCAAGATTTCAACCAGTAAATGCTTAAATCATCCATCTGATGGTGATTCGTGAAATCATTTTGACCAATTGTATCCATATTTTTATTTTGAATCCCAGAACATGTGATTGGGTCTTTCTGCTGATAGTTTATATTCATTTGGTTCTTATGGTAGTCAGTATTCATGTTGGCATGTCTTTATAACTCTATACAATTTACCCCTATGGATGTTGATGAAGGATCCCTATATCTTTTTGATCTTATTAATCCCATGACATCCAAAAAAAATATTGATGTTTATTTGAAACCATTGGTTGTTGAGTTAAATTAATTGTAGAGTAATGGTGATAGTACATATGATGTTGGTACGAAACAAAATTTCATATTTGAAGTTACATTGATGTGGAAAAATAGTGACTTCTTGGAATATGGCATGTTATCTAGTTGGAGTACACATGAACCGAAATCATTTTTTACTTTATGCAAGACAAAAATGAAATTATGCTAGTAAATTGAAAAAAAAACCTTGCTATTTTGACTGTAATAACAGATTTCTTCCAACTGATCATCCTTTTCAGAGGAAAAAATCTCAATTCAGAAAACGCACAATTGAAACGGATGAACCTCAAAAAATGATCTCGGGTAAAGAGTTTAATTCAATTGTATTTTCATTACCTCCCTTAATATTTGGGCCAATAATAAACTAATATAAAATTTATGGCTTTAGGAAAGAAAATAATTGGATAAAATAGAGATTTTTTTGGGATCTTCTATATTGTTCTAATTTGTTAGTCTACCACAAGTTGGATGTCATGAATATTGAGAATAACTATTTTGATAATTTATTTCATACAGTTTTGGATACACTAGGTAAGACTAAAGATAATATAAAGGCACGATTAGATCTTTCCCCAATTTTCAGGTGAATGGAACTTGAACTATTTCAAAATGTCAGATCACAGAGGTTAATGAAGCCAAAAGCAACTTATTCACTATCCAAAGAGAGTCACATATTATTTTGTCATTGGATTTCAAATTTGAGACTTCTATATGGTTATACATCCAATTTGGGAATATGTGTTAAGAATTGTCATATTTTTAGATTAATAAGTCATGATTTTCATGTTATAATGGAAAGACTTATGCCAATTCGATTCAGTGGTATGTTGAATTATTTGATTTGGTATTCAATAACATAAATATCAAATTTCTTTGAGAAATTTGTGTAGCAAAAATAGACTATGATGAACTAATAAAACTGGAAGAAGATATTGTTGTAATTATATGTAAACTGAAAAAAAATCTTCCCACTAGATTTGTTAGACTCAATGGAACATATGATATTAAAATTTCCACAAGAAGCTAAATGTGGAGGTCTGGTACAGTTTCGATGGATGTACCCATTCAAGAGATGCATACAAAAATTGAAAGAAAAAGTATGTAACAAAGCATCAGTTAAAGGCTCAATTGATAAAGCTTGTTTGTAAGAGGAAAATTTTTTTCCACCCTCATTATTTTGAAACTGAATATCTCTCAAAATGAAACAACATGGGATAGAATTAGGGCAATATTTATGATGAAATGGATAAAAAAATATAATTTTTTAATCAGACAGAGCTTGGATTTGGTGTAGTTCATGAATGATAGCTTTCAGATGATGAATATCACAGAGCTCATACATATGTTCTGCTCAACTGTGGTGAAATGACATCATTTGTACTGTGAGTACTTCTATAACTTAATCTATAATTTATATTATAGTAAGTAAACTTATTTTATTTATAGGTTATATGATAATAATATCAAGAAACAACATCCAAAAATTACAGTAGCTGCTCTTAAAGAATGCTAACAGAAAACATTTTCTCAATGGTTTCAAAAAATGGTAACATAAATTATTGACGGTTTAACATATCAATTCTATTTATTATTTATTTTATTTATAATTGTTTTATTAATATTCATGTGTCTCAATATTCTGATAAAATTGATAAGCGACTATGTATATTGAGTAACCCACCATCTAAAATCATTAAATCTTATAATGCATATGTGGTAAATGGTTTTCAATTTAATACAAGTGCATGTAGAGAATCTAAAATAATGATGAACAATAGAGTTTTCTTGAGAGGATCTTATCATAGAGAAAATGAAGCTGGCTTTTATGGTATGCTGGATAAAATTAATGAACTATGGTATCTTGGGAAAAATTATATAACGATGTTTAAATGTCTGTGGTTGGATACTGAGAGAGGCTTGTGTGTCATCCGATTCGTGTAATCATCGATATTAAATATAATAGACTTATTGTAGTAAGCGAACTATTTTTACTGTCTCAACAAGAACATCATATATATTATGAAAAGTACTATCCTACTTCAAGATACCTGAGTGATTGGTGGATCATAATAAAAATGAAATATCGGGAAAATGAGTTTACTCAAACTGAATGTGGTTCTATTGAAGTGCAAGGAATTGAAATTTTTCAAGAGACTACTCAAAATCCATATTTTTCATAAGGATACATGAATATCGATGATAACACCCTACAATTAAGGGTCGATGGTGATGATGATGTTTATGATGTTATAAATGAATTTGAAATGGAAAGAGATGTTGAAACTGAAACTCTTTTGGGTATTAATGATGTCGATGATGAATATGAAAACATTGAAATCGTTAGATATAAAGATGATGATGAAGGTGAACATTGACATAGTTAGATGCTGGTTATAATCATAACTAATATATATCTATATGTAATTGTTATTTTCAACTATCTACTAACAAAAATCATTTTGTGTTTTAGATGGACCCTGATCTACTTCATGAGTTGTAGGGGGATGGGCTACCTTTGGATGAGAAGGATTTGGGATCGTCTAACCCCCAGCCTAGTGGTGGTTCAGGGGGTCCGTCGAGGGGGCACCGTCATGCACCAATAATGATTCTAGACCCTATCCCCAAGTGATGTCCATGTCTTGGCATCGATTCACGCACAAAAAGATATGGTAACATGTGTATTTTAGTTTTCTTTCATTAATTTGTTTATATACTAAATGATTGATATTTTATTTTTTTCATAGTTTTTTGCATGTAGCTATTGGATAGGGGAGTGCTATCTTATGAATTTATTTATCTCAGCCATGGATCACATGGGAACAGATTCCTGTTGATGTACATCTTGGCATGTTCAATCATTGGTTGGTAGGTAAATAAGTAATATTTATTTTCAAATATATTTCATTAATAACTTGATATCATAAATTATTTATAGGGTTTATGGTATCCCATGGATGATAAAATTCACAATCATATCCACGCGGCATAGGAGTTGTCTAAGTGTTACCATTTCCATCAGTTATTTCACAATTTGAGAAGGAAAATCATTAGGAAAGTAAGAGTGACAGTATTTGATGAGTTTTGTAGAGCCCACCGACCAGAGTACATTTTATATCATGTTTGGTATGGATTATGTTCAAAATGGTTGAGTGGTGGATTTCAGAGGAGATCTTCATTGGGATGGAAGGACCAGGAGAGAGTGGATGTGACACATCGAGCTGGTAGTCATACATTCAGTACGCATATATAGAATCTATTAAGTATATTTTTTAAATATTTTATATATCATTATCTATAAACTGTTTATTTTATATTCATATAGGCCATCGAGTAGTCCGATATTACAAAGTACTACGGTTATCGGAGAATGTACAGTGATCCAACCACTGGAGAGATTAGAGGTGATCACCAACGTTAGAGTGTGGTCAGTATTATTTCTTTTATAGTTTAAAAATTAACTACATATAATATTTTCACTATTTTAATTTTAAATTGGAACTGAATGAGTCATATGAGGTCGTGACCTCTCAGAAACAGGTTGAGAGTCAGGCCGAGATGGCTGATCAGACTAGTGTCCACCATTTCGATGAGGCGACATGGTTATAGGCAACCTAGTATACCTTTGAGAAGGGCTGGGTAGTTGGTATCGTCTCTCATTTGACTCATGGGACTTATTATGGTACTACTGCGATGTCGGTGTACAACTCAAGAGGAGATCGTGGAAAAGCATAATCTTCTGCCTCATAGTATCAAGAGAAGTTGCGAGCTTAGAATGATCTTATAGAGAGTTTGAAGAAGCAGTAGGAAGAGATGTGTCAGCATAAGTTGCAGCAGCAGTACAATGATAATATGCGTTGATGGCAGTAGCAGCAGTAGCATGAGGAGGAGATGTGTTGATGGAAGCAACAACAACACAAACAGATGGAGAACATGCACCGTCTAACATGTATTTTAGGGATGGAGATTCCTCAACCATCTCTTCCATCTCATCCACCTCCCCCAGAAGACTATCCCCACAATGATTTTTTGGTTATGTTAAAAACATTTGAATTCAAAATTTGTTGTAATACGAACTATTTATAATTTTTGTCTTTTATACTGGTGTGAATATTGCATAATTTAATTATTATTATTTTTATTATTATTTAATTATTTTTAATATTTTAATATTTATTATATATTATTTGTATTATATTATTAAGGTTTTTTATTTTACTAATAATAATAATAATAATATTTTATGAATTTTTTATATTTTTTTGCAAATATTGAGAAAATTAATAATTTTTTTATTATTTTAATAATATTAATATTATTTTTTCATTAATCATAATTTTCTTAAATGTTTTTATTTAGTATTTGTGATGGGACATTTTTCAATTGGGTCCCATCTCAAATATATATATATATATATATATATATTTAAAAGGTATTTACGATTGTAAAAGGACCCATCGCATCGAGTTTTTGTATATATAATGTATATAATTAGAGATCTATTTGCAATGGGAGGGTTTCCCATCATAAAAAATACTAATTGTGATGTCATTTTCTACAACTGGAAATTTGCAACAGGACCCCATCACAAATGCACATTTGTGATGGGATCCTATCGCATATAACCCTTTGTAAATACCTCAAATTTCTATAGTTTATGAGTCACAAACTATCTACTTTGAAGGGGGAAATTTTGAAATAAATTGTTTGTTCATTAATTCCATCAAATATGAATTTTTAGCAACCCATAACAAGGATCTATGAGGTAATTTTTACTTTATTACACTGGAATAGGATACAAGGAATCATATCTTGAAGGACTAAATATTTTAGTAGTGCTTGTAAACTAGATATATACTTGAGTCTTTCATTACACTTGAATACCCAAATTACAACATAATTTTTTTCAAGAATGAAATTATTTCTACTATCATATCCTTGAATATAATTTATATTATAGTTCATGGATTTTTGGGAAAATGAAAAAAATATTGGTGATCTCAAATGCTTTGTAAGGGTTAAGTACAATGAGTGTTATCTAGAATCAATAAGTATAATCAATCTGTTAAGGTGAACAATAGAACACGAATTCCATACAATCAATAAAATGAGAAGTAAGTGCATACAGAAATAATTTCAATGGAAAAATAACATGGATATTAATCAATATGAAAAGGTATATAAATGAAAAAACATGACATTTAATCAATAACATGATAATAAAAACTGGATAAGGTGTAATCAATCTGGAAAGGTAAATAACTAAAAATACATGATATTTAATCAATAAAATATGAATGAAATATACCCAATGATTATATAATAGTGAATATTTATTTGACAATATTAAATCAATTAGGAATGAGGTCAATGATTAATTATTGTACATCTTGTCTCAGGCTAATGATACCTCTACCATCAAGGCCTTTCACAAAATGGTTTAAACTACAGGAAAAAATTCATTTAATTCTAGCTTACCAATTTGGATCTGGAGACCTATCGATGAATAAAGGGTCTTTATAATATTGATCACCACACACTACTATAAGTGTAAATAATTCCTCATATATTGAATAATCTATTTAATTTTTTAATCAATATTCCTTAACATCAAATATATGTATTGAAT
The DNA here is from genome assembly GCA_963277665.1 of Viscum album. Lineage (NCBI taxonomy): Eukaryota > Viridiplantae > Streptophyta > Magnoliopsida > Santalales > Viscaceae > Viscum > Viscum album. The sequence goes on along the minus strand of OY728139.1, from coordinate 108,898,522 downwards.
AAAGGATATAGATTAATAACCATTTCCCCAGTCAATTAAATAAATTTCAAAGTAAAATTACATATGTAGAAATGATCTATGGTTGAAAAAATAATAATATCCATGATACATAATATAGATATTTATAGGAAATTCAATGTCTAAGAATCACATGAAAGTTAATATTTCAATAGGATGTTAATGACTATGAAAATGAAATAACGAAGGGAATATCAATGCTATCTTTGGTCAAAATAATTATATAAGATCAATAGGAAGACTAAGGATTATATCAATAAAACATATCCCTGTTATAGTAATAATAAAGGATTATTTTAATTTTATGAGTATAAATTCCAAAAAAAAATATATTTAAAATATTCTTGAGAAAAATATCCTTTTAATTTTTAAAATCACTTTAAAAAACATTAAACATTTTTTAATATCCATTCTATTAAAAAATCACTTTTAAAAATAGAAAATTCTATAATATTAGGAAAAGAGGTTTCTTTAAAAATAACCTTGTAATCCTATAATATAATATTTAAATAAATTACATTTATGTCGGTGGGTAATTACATACATTTTGTACAAGTTAAAAATAACATCCCTTTTACATTATAAAAATGTTTAAAAAGTAACGTATTTAGAAAACTACAACAATATTCCTTTGAAAACATTTTTTAAAATAAAAAAATGAATAGAAATTCTTTTAGTAAATCATTTTTAAATGGTTAAAAATATTTTTGAAAACATTTTAAAAAAACATTTTTTTAAAGAAAACATATTTTTGACCAAAGAGTAAAATGAATTCATATTTTCTTAATAACATTATATTAATTATTTTTAGTACCAACAAGTGGAATTTGTATTATTACATGAAAATATAATGAATAACCAGTGTATAATAAAATTAAATGGTTTATTATCCCATGATAAAATAATTTTCTTCAATGGAAATTCAAGTATAAATAATCCTTTTTGAAATGATATTGTGAGATAAACCCTCACAAAGTTCATAACATGTAAGTGATAATTAACTAATGAATAAATTATGTGTATAAAATTTAAATCCATATTAAAATTGGAAATACAAAAATAGATAGTCAGAATTAATTACACACATAATATTTTGATATCAAATATAGTGAAGGAGTAATATAACCCAATGAAAATAAATTGAGTTATTAAATTCTTTACCACATGGAAACTTCTAATTAAAATAATTTTAAATGAAATAATTAAAATAAAAATGTGAAATACCATGAATAATGAATTATTAATGATTTTAAATTTCCAAGGTTCTGTATATACACCAAATAAAATAAATTAGATGAATGACATTACAATACGCCTCAATGAATAAAAATTGAGATGGAGTCCCTTACCTCACAGTTCTTTTTGGATGAACATGATTAACCTCATTTATAGTTATTAAAAAATTATTAACTTATTTCAAAAACATATTATTATTTTTTAATTACATATATTATCCTTAGATAGCATATTATCACTCGTTAATTAATAATATTTCCTTACTTTCACTGTTTCAAGTGTTAATTTCTATGTTTTCTCATTCGTGCTTTGCTATGAAAGTTCTAGTTATTAGGAATATTATATAGTTTCATCCTCTCCATAATAAAAATTATTAAATAATTATAATATTTTCGCATAAATTTTACTTTTAAAAACAATCTTGAAAATTGGTTATGAAAAATGAAGTATGTTATGATCATGGATATGGTAGGTCATATGTACGCATGAAAAAAGTTTTCATTTTACAATGATTTTTATGGAGAGGAGGTAAGTAACATTTTATCTTTCCATAATTTTATAAATATCATAAAAGAAAATTGTGTATTTAAATATTATTATATATTCATGTGGTATAGGGATTTAATGATAGTCACATCTTTTCATGCAGGCGGTAGTCCACACATACACAAATGGTGTTATCATCTTTCATAGAGTGAAAATGTAAGAAATAAAATGAAATATATTATATTTTTATAGTGATAAATATTTCATGAATATAGTAATTATTTCATGTATATCGCACATAATGATTAATTGTATCCTTATCACATTTCATGTAAAGTTTTTGTGGAAGACAAACATACTAGTAGAATATGGTGTTTTACCAATGGTAATATACCAACAGTTTATTAAAACTATTGTTATAGTGTAGAATAAGGAAACATTTGCCAACAGTTTGAACAAACCATTAGAAATGCCTAAGATTTCCCAACAGTTTTCCAAAACTGTTGGGAAATAAATATTTTCTCCAACATATATCAACTGTTTATCAAAACTGTTATTAAAGAGAGGCTTTCCCAATAGTTTTTCAAAACCATTGGGAATTTTTCCCCCAAATACCCAGCACCCCAGCTCCCACTCATCTTGATTGCAGACCTAATCCATAGCTCCTCCCAAACTCTTCTCGTTCGTGAAACTCCTTCAAGGTGTAGATCCCTCTTCAATCAAACAAATTTTTATTTGTACACATCAAATTAGTAACTGTTACCTTATTTTTAGTGTTATTCTTTTTTTGTCTTGATTTCGGCTAAATTATATTTATTATTGTCTTTGGAGTACCGAATCATTTGGTTTGTTTTATGTGTTTTTTATTCTAGACTTCAAACTTGGTAAATGGTTTGTTTAGTGTAGGGGGTATAGGGTTTGTTTTATATTTTTTAACCTTTAGTTTAGTTGAAAATTGATTTGGATTTTATTATTGGTTGGATTATGGACTGGAATTGTGAACACCCCCACCCCCACCCCCTAGACACCTCCCACCCCTGGATATCCCCCCCAGACACCCCCCAATTGGATATCCCCCACCCCCTTCACCTCCACCCCCCCTGGACACCCCCTCCCATTGGCCAGCTCCCTCCCCCCACCCCCACCCCCCAGAAACCCCCACCCCCACCCTCCCTAGAAACCCCTCACCTCCCATCGACATCCACCCCCCTGAACACCCTCCACCCCCTTGGACACCCCCCACCCTTTGGACATCCCACCCTGACCCCACTGGACACCCCCACCCTTTGAAAATCCCCCTCCCCCCACCCCATGGACACGTCCACACCCAGCCTCCCTGGACACCCTCACCCCCCATGGACACCCCCACCCCCATGGACACCCCCCACCACCTCCACCACCCCTAGACACCCCACCACCCCTAGACACACCCAGCCCCTGGACACCCTCCACCCCCTTGGACACCCCCCCCACCCCCCCCCCCCTTAAACAACCCCCTGTACACCACCACACCACCTAAGTGGCTGACCCAATTTTTAAATTTGAATTAACAATGTTGTTGATTTCCCTTTTTCTCAATGACATTTCTATGTTACCCATAGATCCTTATAAATTGAAATTTTCATTTCTTAATAAATTGAATTTGTACTGATTTGATAAATTGAATTTGTCATGTTTTGATAAATTAAATGGGTTGTTTGGAATGAAATGGCTAATTCATGATAGTATGGATTTATTAATGAATAAAATTATTTTAAATACAAATACCCTAAGGGGGCTTCTGGAGGGGTAGGGGCTATCCAGGTATGGGGGATGTCTAGGTGGGGGTGGGTTGTCCAAGGGGTAGGGGGCTGCAGGGGGTAGGGGGCTATAGGGGTGTGGAGGAGGGGGGGTATGGGATTCCCCAAGGAGGGGGGTGGGCTGTCCAGGGGGTCAGGGTGGGGTATCCAGGTGGGGGAGGGGGTGTGGGGTGTCCAGGGAGGGGGGTTTTCTAGGTGGGGGGTTGTCCAGGTGGGGGGATGTCTAGGTGGGGTGGGATGTCCAGGTTGGGGTGGGTTTGGGCTGCCCAGCTGGGGGGCTGTCTAGGTGGGTGGGGGGGGGGGGGCTGCATGGCAGGGGGTGTGGGCTGTCCAGGGAGGGGTGGGTTATCCTTGGGGGGGGTTATCCCGGTGGGGGAGGGGGTATGGGATGTCTAAGGAGGGGGTGTATAGTGGGGTTGGGGGTGTGGGCTTTCCAAGTGGGGGGGCTGTCCCAGGGGGCTATCGGGGGGGTATGGGGATGTAGGGGAGGGGGTGCGAGTTGTCCATGTAGGGGGTGAGTTGTCCAGGGGTGGTGGTGGGAAAGCTATCTAGGGGGGGAGGGGTGGGCTGTGAAGTGGGGAGGGTTGTCCAAGGGGATGTTGGTGGACTCTCCTGGTGGGAGAGGGGGTGTTGGTTGTCTAGGGAGAAGGGGGTGGGTTGTCCAGGTGTGGTGGGGGGTGTCCATGTGGGGTGGGGGGGGCTATCTGGGTGGGGTTGTAGTGGGGGTAGGGGGATTCATTGGTGTGGGGGGTGTGGGATGTCCAGGTATGGGGTGGGTTGTCCATTCCGATACTCTACAAAAAATAAGAATCAAATATAACCAATGTATAGTAGCTTTCACACGTTAAGACTTTTCTTGAAGTTCCATAAATACACTCACTCTTACTCTTCCAAGAAGAAGTGATATCTGAAAAGAAATATTACTTAGGTTCTTATCCACTATCCATATTGATCTCATAAAAATTTAACATTCGTATAACTCCATATAACCTAATTATATAACAAGGGTCATACTACTATGAGTAGTGTCCCATCAAAACATGGCTCTTAAAATCTGATCCATGCATGATATTTGGGGGTGAGTTTACAATAGGGTGTGTTGTGATTTATACATATGATATTAATGGTTTACACCAAAAGTCTTCTCATTCATCTATAATATGCCAAAAATCATGCTATAATTGGATAAAGATTAGATTTTATGGCCCTAGTATGGGGGTGGACACCCCCACCCCTTGAACAGACCCCACCCCCTTAGACTCCCCCCCCCCCCACCCACCCATGGACACCCCCACCCCCCTAGATAGCCCTGCCACCAGCGTGGATAGCCCTGCCACCCCCATGGACAGCCCCACTTGTGGATAGTCCGCCCACCCCCTGGACACCCTGTACCCCCTGGACAGCCCCGCCACCCCAGTGGAAAGCTCACCCACCCATCCCGTACACCCCCTGGATAGCCCCACCAAGCCTTAGACATCCCACCCACCCCCTGGACACCTTTTACCCCTGGACACCCCCGCCCACCCTTTAGAAATCACCCACCCCATGGACCCCCAACCCCCCTGGACAGCCCCGCCACCCCCAAGGGCAGCCCTCCCACCCCCTGGAAACCTCGTACCCCATGGACATCACCCCCCCACCCCACCCCCTTGGACAGCTCGCCCACCCCCCTTGGAGACCTCATACCCTCCTAGACAGCCTGACCACCTGGTCGATAGCCCACTCACCCACCTCGTACACCCTGGATAGCCCCGCCGCCCCCTAGATAGCCGTCCCACCCACCTGGACACCTCATACTTCCTTGACAGCCCCCACCCATTGGAAATCCCACCCCCACACCCTGGACACCTCTGTTTCCATGGATAGCCCCGCCACCCCTGTGGATAGCTGGCCCACCCCCAACGACACCCCCTCCCCCTGTGGACAGCCCTCCACCCCTGTGGATAGCCCGCCCACCCCCTGGACACCCGCCTACCATCCCCGGACACCCCCATCCACCTAGATACCCCCACCCACCGGACACCCCCACCCTCTGGAAAGCCCCCCCCCCCCCACCCCCTAGACACCTGACCCCCCTGGATAGACCTGCCACCCCCGTGGACAGCCCTACCACCCCCCGTGGACATCCCGCCCACCCTATGGACATCTAGTACCCCATTGAACTGCCCCACCACCCCATCAACCTACTGGACAGCCCCCCCCCCCCCCCGGACACCTCATACCCCCTGGAGACCCCCACCACCCTCGGACACTCTCGACCCCCCTGGACAGCCCTGCCACCCCTGTGGATAGCCCACCCACCCCCTAGACAGCTCATAGCCCCTAGATAGCACCCCACCCCCATGGGTAGCCCCCACTGGACACCCTCCCACCCCCCAGGCACCCCCATCCCCCCCGGATGCCCCTACCCCCTGGAAACCCCCCCCCCCCCCCCGACACCTCCGACCCCACTGGAAAGCCCCTCCACCCTTGTAGATAGATCGTTCACCCCGAATGGGCAGCCCGTCAACCCCCCCCCCCCCCCCCCCCCTCCCCTCCCCACCCCCAGACAGCCCTCCCACCCTCTAGACACCCCCGTACCCCCTTAGATAGCCCCCCGACCCCCTAGATACCCCGCTCACCACCCTGGACACCCCGTACCAACTGGAAAGCTCCCCCCACCCCTAGAAATCCCCCCCACCCCCTGGAAACCACCGAATTCCCATGACATCCTCACCACCCCCATGGACTGCCCACCCCACCCCCTAGACACCTCATACCCCTGGAAATCCCCCACCCCCGTGGACAACCCACCCTCCTAGACACCCCGAACCCCCTAGACAACCCCCACCCCCTAGATACCTCTGACCCCCTTGTACAGTGCTGCCACCCCTGGACACCCCGCACACCCTACACACCCTACTACCCCCTGAACACCTCTGACCCCCCATGGATAGCCTACCACACCCCCTTTTCCCTCTCATTTATTTTGTTTTTTGGGTTACACATTAGTTATCCTTTTCTATTTAAATCCATAATTGTTTTCAAATGAAGGAAATGAAACCAATTGAAGAGTGGTGATGAAAATAGATTATGGACAACAATTATCACATGACTAAACTGGGCATTCCACCACTAGTTCCTACAGTGAGTATTTTATTTCAAATATATATATTTACATAATATATAATGTCATGTGATTAGTTTTTCTTAAATCTTTTTGCAGGATCCATCTATTAGGGGACAATTATTTGATGAGCAGCCTAGTAGTGGTCCGAGTACTCAATGTGTTCGTACGAGGGGGTGGTAAGAGAGCTAGATGATCTGGTCAGCATATCTAATTAGACATTTCCCCTCCCACTGACATACCATCCATCCCACATGCTGATTCGGGTGTGTTGTTAGGGACACACAGGATATTTAGGACTCCCTTTTTTCACCATCATTTACATCTGAGCCTCCTCAACCATCTATACCATATCTGATGATGATTCCAACTACCCATCTATCTTTCAGCTAATCATCCCTATCATCATTATTTACTTCTGCTTCCTTCTCTCTAGGATTTTATATTCCATATTTTCCAACTCCTGCTTCACCAGAGTCTGTCCCTACAGAGCATACGTTGGGACCCACTCCATCTGTACATGGTGTTCCTTCAGTTTCTGCAGATCTTGAGGTTCCCATTGATCAGACTAATTTAGGTACACTTTTACAACCCTAACAAATGTTTACAACATTATTTATTTTCATTATAACATTTATTTATAAAATATTTGTTTTTATTTAATAACAGATACATATACTAATAAGAGGTGGGTTCAGGGGCATACACTCATGCGTGTGGTGTGGAACCGCCACACGTAGTTGATGGTGCAGTACAATGAAGATAGTTAGATGATTGAAAAATTAGGGTAGTAATGTTGGATTTTTTTGGCGATGCTTTCCAAAAACTCCACCATCATTCCTTTCAGCCCGCTCTCATGGAGACAGCTGGAAAATGAAGTCAATGATAAATCATGTGCAGAGATATGGGTAAATAATATGTTGTATTTAGTTAAATATATTAATTTTTTTATTTATATGAAATAAAAGTTTGGTGTCAACTGCGGTTTAATTTCCCCGATGGCGAGGGTGCACGGCCCGCATGTATAAATGATTTAGGAGAGATTTCGATAGCTTATAAGCATGAGTTGTACATTGGATGGCGTGCTAGAGTGGGCATAGAGTTAGAGGAGGTCCCCATTGTGGATTATTTTCCATTAGAACAGTACCGATAGATGATTACTTGTTGGAAGACGAGCTAATTTACAGTATTATTCAAATTAGAGGTATTTAAATGAAAATTTTCATGTTTTTTATTAATAATAATTATTGAATTTTATTTAGGATTCATCTGGAAGAAATAAAAAAACATTGATGATAATAAATACGTCCACACATTGGGACATTCTATGACGCCAGATCACGAGAGGCAGCAAGTATAATAATTTATAATTTTCTTTACGACTTTCACTTTCTACTGCTTCCTCCGTAGTTTATTCGATTTCTAAAGTTGTTATATAATTTTAGTTATGAAATTAATGTTTTTTTGGTATCCTTTTTTTATGAATGGTTTCTTACATTCAATTTCATTGTATAGGCATAAATTGAATATTGAAGGACGTGTGCCTTGAGGAAAACTGTTTTGATCGAGTAGAAGGAAGAAAGATGGAAATGTGGTTAATGAACCGACTCAGTAACAGATTGTAAGTTTTAATTTGTAGATTTAAAATTTTAATCTCTATTTTGTAAATTAATAATCTATTTATATTTTTAAAAGGATTCTTTAGAGGCCCATGATGCCTAGGAACCTGACAATTTTGGGCCAAACGATCACTTACATCAGGTGTTGGGAGATGAGCACCCTAGTAGAGTACGATGTCGACCAGAGAATAGTATAGTTATGAAGAGGTATTAGCCCTACTTAGGTATGAGTTGTAGTGCCACAGAGTTGTTGAAGGTTAAGTAATAGGTAGAACAGGATGAAAAAAGGGCCACAAAGATTGGAAGAATATTTTTCAAGGGAAAACACAACATTTATGAAACTGATGGAAGATTTATGTCCAACACTTCCACCAGAGGCCAGCACAGCTTGTGATCAATATATGTCATTGATGTGTTCTATATATGGTGCACCAGGTTGCAGTTTAAATGGTATTTGAGATGATGGTGATGAGGAGGATGAGGTAGAGGAGGAGGAGGGTGAGGAAGAGGTCGAGGCGGAGGAGGGGCGTGGAGGAAGACGAGGCGGAGGAGGAGGGCGATTATAAGGCCGAGACTGAATACGAGGGCAAGGAGGAGGGCAGGGATGATGATTGGGATGACGATAAGGATGAGGTTGAGGGTGATGATGATGGTGATGATAGTGATGGTGATGAGGGTCAGATTGATCTGTTATATTTTTGACTGATATTACTGACCTTTGATGTTTATTGATTTGTTGTGCCTGAATATATGTGTGATTAGTTAGGTCACATTATCTTTATTTTTTTATCTATAAATAATAAAACATGACGTGATGATTTTCTATAATTTAATCACCCCTCCCCTAGACACCCCCCCCCCCCACCTGGACACCCTGTACCCCCTGGATAGCCCCGCCACCCCCGTGGACAGCCCGCCCACCCCCTGGATAGCCCCTCCCCCTGTGGACAGCCCGCCCACCCCCTGAACACCTCATACCCCCATGGATAGCCACTCCCACCCCCTGGACACCCCCTACCCCTGGAAAGCCCGACCACCCCCGTGGAAAATCCTCCCAACCCCCTGGACACCCCTCCCGTTGTGGACACCCCCCCCCCCTGGGCACCCGGTACCCCCTGGATAGCCCCACCCACCCCTGTGGACAGCCTGACCTCCCCCTAGACACCCCTACCCCCTGGATAGCCCGACCACCACCGTGGAAAGCCCACCAAACACCTAGAAACCCCTCCCCCAATGGAAAGCATCCCACCACCCCTGTGGAAGGCCCGCCCACCCTCCCCAGACACCCCTACCCCCCGTGGCCAGCCCGCCCACCCCACTGGACAGCCCACCCACCCCCCTGAACACTCCCTACCCCCTGGATAGCCCTTCCACCCCCGTGGATAGCATGCCCACCCCATGGACAACACACCCAACCCCCTAGACAACCCATGATAAGTTCATGATGTTTCACACTAAAAGGGGGAGGGGAAAAATAAATGATATGTTTTTCTTTTAATTATCCTTTCTATTGAAACAAGATTTGCCTCTTGTTAAATAATTATCACTTTTCTAAAAAAACAATCACACTCCCCACCCCCCCCCCCTCCCCCACCCCCCAGACACCACCCCACCCCCCCCCCCACCCACCACCTAACACCACCCCACCCCCTGGACACCCCTAGGACACCCCCCCCCCCACCCCACCACCTAGGATAGCCTCCCCACCCCCACATCTCCCCTGGACACCCCGTACCCCCTAGACAACCTCGCCGCACTGTGGACAGCCCACCCACCCCCTGGACAACCCCCTCCTCCTGTGGACAGCCTCTGAGGGAGTGGAGGCTAGCAAGTTTCTACTGTAGGTATAAAAAAATATATGCCAATGGTTCATAACCATTGGTATATGTGTAAAACCAGAACTTATACCAATGATTTTATGTAAATTTTTGGTATAAGTATATGCCAACGGTTTGTAAACCGTTGGCATAGATAATTGTACTTGAGATTAACCAACGTTTTTCCACAAACCATTAGTAAAAGTATATACCAACGATTTACAGAACCGTTGGTATAGTTATTCTTCATGCTATTACTCATGGTTTGAAAACATTGGCAAATATATATACCAACGGTTTACTAAAACTATTGGTGTATACTAATTTTTTTAGACATAACCCAACGGTTCTCATAGAACCGTTGGGATATGTCTATCCCTATGGCTTAATACCGAATGGTTTCGACACCCGTTGGTATATTTTATACCAATGATTATCCATCCTTTACCAACGGTTCTAAACCATTGTAAAATCTTAAATTTCCAGTAGTGACCGAATCTCTTCGTGAGGTGGTAGTCTATCGTTCATAAGAGTGACATTATCATATCTCATAAAGAGTGGAAAGTAAAAGATATATATGTGATATAATAACTCAAAACGTATAATTAGGTTATAACTATTATATATATACACTTTATATCCATCATTATACCCAACCGAAAAAGGTGGTAATGGAAAAATGAATGACATTAGTTTTTGAGGTGGTAGTCCTCTGTATACACGAATGATGATTTCGAAACCCATTTGATAGAATTGTATGGGATTTAGGTCATGAAATTATAATAAAAACATACCATTATATGGAATAAATTTTGGTTACTATATAATCATGGTTTCATAATAATTTGTTTGAGGATGATAGAGAAATAAAATAAAAATTCTTATTGAAGAACGTTACCTCTTCTACTGGTATCCTCCTTAGGTTTTCACCAAATTCCTTCCTAGATAATATTTCTACCAAATATATGAATTTTATGATGATTTGGGGAATTTGGGAATTTATTTGGTAGGTATTTTCTAAACCAATTTTTTTTATGGTGAGAAGAAGGTAGGATCGTGGGTGGCCTTTTATTAGGTGATTGATACACTCGTAAATTTTTGAAATGATTCAATCATACCCACGTTTTTATCATTTCAAAAGCCAAAAAATGGTTAATTTTCAAAATAAAATATATAAGGTATAAATATGGCTATCAAATATGTTTTGGAAAAGTTTTTTGGTCATTTTTAACCCCTATCATCTTAGTTTAACCCCTCGGTTAATGAGTTTTTACTTTAACTCTGGTAATCAATCTTTATTATTTTCATTATTCTCTTTGGTCAAAAACTAAGTAATAATTATTATAAAATATAAATTATTTTGATTCTAAATATGGAATACATTTTTTCATATTCTATTTATATAAGTTGAAATTTTTAATTTAAAATTAATCTCTTATATATGCTGAGAAACGTGTTTTTAATGTGAAAATTTTCAAAATTTTAAAAAGTTTTTATTTTTAAATTCAATATAAAAATTATTAAAATTTACTAAATTATATTAATTTAAATAATATTTTACTTATTATACTTTAAAATCTATTAAAAATATAATTCATCATTTTAAACTTCTTAAACAAAACTCATGTTTCCAATTAAACCTAAGTATTTTTACTATTCATCAAAAAATGAAATTTTCAGAAAAATAAAAAAAATTAACCCAAATATAATTTTTATATTATGATTTTAAAATTGAATTTTATTTCGAAAAATTAATTTTATAAATGTTCTAAAATTTACGTTTAAATTATGTCCACAAAGCGTGTCCAAACTGCCATTTATAACAAATACATTTTTTAGAAAACATTTTTTTCCATTTAAATGATTCTTATTTTATTACTAATAAATAGATTACTTGTAAAAGTGTGTAAAATATTTTTTTTAAATTTAATCCTATTAATCCTCTCCATTCTAATGGATATGAAATAATTTTCATTTTAAATAATATTATTAATATTATATTCTTGTTCAGAAAAACTTGATTTTTCTTATCATGTATGATTTTGAAAAAACTCACTATTGTGTCCATGGAAAGATAAACCAAGTGTTATGTATAATATATTTTATATAATAAAATTTAATTATTTTATAATTTCAAGTTGTTACATTCTCCCCCCTTAAATAGATTTCATCCTCACAATTTAAACTTGATATCAAAAATAAGGGGTTTGACATTTGGAAATACCACTATTAAAAAACCCACATTATAAAAAGTTTAATAAAAAATTATCTTAATTTGATAGAAATAGAAGTATCAAGTTCATATAAAATTAAATATAACTATGATTCCATGTAGCATAACATTGGTAAAAATTGGATATACAGATATGGAAGAAAAGTGTAAATAAATATATAGAATGATAGAGGTCATTAATCATAAGAAATTATGTGATAAATGGAATGTTAAGGGCCTCAAAACCACAAATAAATAATTATTTAAAAGACCATATGATTCATAAAATTGAATGTAATTGGATAACATTTTTTAAAATATCTTTTTCCTAATGTTGAGGAATCTTTTTACTATATAAGAATATAAGTAAATATACTTACTTGATACATTTCCCATTTCATAATCCCAAGTTAATCTATTGGTTATTCTTATACCAATTTCCAATTCATCCCTTACTCTATGAAATGAATATAAAAAATTATTTTTTATTTTTAAAGTTATAAAATTAACATCTAATGAGTCAAGAGATCCATAAAAGCCTAATAAGTCTTTATGTCTATCTAAAAAAATTCCCACAACTAATATACTTAGAATAAGTTATATAATATAATAATTTAATCTCTAAACAATAAAATTTACACCACCGGTTCATCATTAATATTTATGCATGAAATAATTTAACCAAAAAAATTACATATTAACCAAGACTTCATGTAGGCCAGTGGAAGGTTCTAAACCCTTATCATCGTTCAGTTGTAGGTTCAAGCCTCATAGACTTACTAGATGTGATGTGTTTTAAACTAGCGCATAGGTTGTTTTTTTCAAAAACTATATTAATGTAATTCTTATAAAGTTCCCAAAAAATATGATGGAAATCATTGAAATATAATTAATTATTAAATAACCTTTTTACTATAGTTTTCAATAAAACATATAATTTTTTCAAAAAGTATGATAATTTTTGGACAATTATTTAAATAGAATTAATGATAATATTAACCCAAAAGGATAAAAATAACTTTAAACTTATTTCTATAAAATGTAAAGGCATTATTAATAAGATAATATTTTTATATACTATACAAATGGGATGTATTTCAATAAATTTATCCCAGAATATCTATAATCTTGGTAGATTCCCATCACATAAAACATAATATGATATGTCTAAGACTTTAAAATTATGATCAATATTAAACTCTAACCCATTATGGTATCTATAAATCGTAAGTTAATGAATGCACATGTGCATTAACAAAATTTGTATATGGTTCATTATTCTTATTATCAAAATACTATTAGTAAAAAAATACTTCTACAATTTAATTCTTGAACCCCAATATATAAATACTTCATCAATTTTATTTCTACATAGAACCTTTCTCATCTAGGGTATAACCATTAGAAGAGTTAATTGATTAATATAATACCCAGGCTCCCCCATTTAAGAAAATGAACAATAACTTGATCTCTAGGATCATATTAACATTCTTATATCATGATATTATTTTTCCCTTTGGAAATTAATTTCTGTATATCCTTCTTTTCCACACATAAATAGTTTTCCCATCCCATTAAAACACCTTATTTTCAATAATAGGAACCTTATTTCTAACATAGTTCATTCATTTACATCATCTATTAAAATAATTCATAATGGTTCTTAAATAAATGTGAATTATCCAAATCATATCCCCTAGGAGTGTTATACCAAGTGTGGATTAAGTCCCATTATTGTGCACCAGAAGATTATTGGGTAAATCATAATGTTCGCTTTTAAAAATTATTACCACTAGGTTCCTATATTCTTGAACCATATCAACTTGTAGTATCTATAAAGGGTTTTATTTATAGGAAAACCCATATAATCAGTTCCTTACCAAAACTTTATGGTGTTAATCTATGTTATCCTCAAATTCTATCATATAGTTATCTTACCTAATATATGTTTTCATATATATATTTCCCAAGTTTTCTACTAAATCTCCTATGATTATATATTTAGTGACCTTGACCCCAGTATCCTGAAGACAATGTCTTCTTTATTACATTTTCATGTGATATAAGGAATCACATCCCAAAGGACTAAATTGTTTTATAGAATTTTAAAACTATACAATTGCTTGAGTCTTTCATTTCATCTGAATACACTAATTAAAATATAATTTTTTTCAAGAATAAAATTATTCCCTTTAGAATAGCCATTCCTATAATTTATTGTACACATCATTGGTTTCTGAGATAAGGAAACAAAATAGGGTTGATGAATTCTCATTAAGGGTTAAGTATAGAGGAATCTACCATGAATCAATAAACATAATCAATGTGACAAGGTAAATAACTGAAGACACATTCCATATAATCAATAAACTGAGAATGAATTGAATCCATATATAATATTAATGTGAAAATATCATGGATAATTATTAATATGGTAATTTAAATAAATAAAATAACATTATATTTAATCACAAACATGACTATAATAACTGGATAAGGAAAAATAAATATAAAAAGGTAAATTCTAAAAAAACAAATTTCATTTAAATAATAAAATTAGAATGAAATGTATCATGAGATAATATAATTTTTAAAATATAATGGTTAATAATAAATGAATTATCAATGAATTCAATGCTTAATTATTAGACATAATGTCTCAGGCACATGATACCTCAACTGTTAGGGCCTTTCACATGATGATTTAGACTATAATTAAAAACCTATTTAATGATAACTTATTGATTAGTCTTGTGATACCTACCAATGAATCAAAGGGATATATAATACCTAGACCCACCCATCACTACAAGTCTAAATCATACCTCATATATTGAATAATCAATTTAATTCATCAATAAATATTCCTTAACATTAAATATCTATATTGAGTAAAGGATACAAATTTAACAACATTTCCACAGTCAATAAAATAATTTTCAAAGTATTACATAATATGTAGAAATTTGATATGTTTTAAGGCATAATCACATCCATGATACATAATACAGATATTTAGGTTATATTTAATGTCTAATGCTTATATGAAAGTGAATATTTCAAAGGTAAATTAATGACATCAAAAATGAAACAAGGAAGTTAATGTTAATACTATACTTCGTCAATATAATAATAAACCATACATAGTAAGATTTAGGATGGTATTAATAAAACATATATCAAATAGGACTAATAATAAAGGGGGTTTTTCATTTATTAATAGAAATACAATAAAATAGCTTTAACAGTATTCTTTATTAAAAACAATTCTTTTCTAAAATTTATTTTTAAAACATAAAATAAAATAAAATCTTTTTCTTTAAAACTCACTTTTAAAAACAATTAATTTAAATAATATTAAGTTAAAAATTTCCTTAAAAAACTTGTAAACTTTCAAAGTAATATTGGAAGAAATTACAGTCATGTCAACAGGTAATTTCATACATATCGAACATGTTAAAAAGAACATCCCTTTTTCATAATAAAAAGGATAGAAACATTTCTTGTTTGGAAAATGATAATAATATTCCTTTAAAAAAATTTATAAAAAAACAATTGGAAGTAATTTCTTTATTAAATCATTTTGAAAAGGTCAGTAATTTTTTTAGAAATCATGTTTCTAGAAGAACGTAAATTTCTTATCTAAGAGAGAAATGAAGTCGGATTTTCTTAAAAAAAATTATGAATTATTTTAAGTACCAATTAGTGGTAAAATGGTACAATTAATTAGAAATATCATGAAGAACGTTAGGATTAAAAAATAAAATGGTTTTTTATCCAATGATCATATATTTTGTTTCAATATATATTCAATTATAAACAATACCAACTAAAATGGAATTGTGAAATAAACCATTAGAAAGGTCATAACATTGAAGTGAGGATTAACAAATGAATAAAGTATGAGTATAAAATTAAAATAAACATAAAAAATATTTAAATACAAAAATAGTTATTCAAAATTCATTAAACACATACTATTTTGATTTCAAATACATAAAACGATTAATATAACCCAATGAAAATAAATTGAGTTATGAAATTCTTTACCAATTGGAATCATTTAATTCAAATCCACATAGATGAAATAATTACAATTAAATATTTAAATACCACTAAAAATAACTATTCATGATATTAAATATTAAATGGGTATTAATTATGCCATATAAAATAAATTAGGTGTATAACATTAGAATATGCCTCAATGAGGAGAAAATTGATACAAGGTACCTTACCTTACAATTCTTTTTGGTTGAACTTTAATTAACCTCGTGTATAGTGGTTATAAACATGTTATTCACTTATTATAAAGAAATATTAATATTTATAATACTATATATTATCCTTTCCTAACATCTTATCACCCATTCACTAAAAATATTTCATTATTTTCATTGTTTAATTTATAAATTGCCTTGATTTCTAATTCATTCTTTGTTATGAAAGATCTAGTTCATAGGAATATTAAATAGTTTCATCATATTCAAAATAATTATCACATTTTTACATAAGTTTTACTTTAAAAAAATCATTAAATATGTTTATGAAAAATGATGCATATTATAATAATGGAGATGATAGATCGTACGTATGCATGAGTAATCTTTCCATTTTTCAATAATCATTTTGGAAAAGAGGATAGTAATATATATCTTTAAATAATTATTATAATGTCATAAATAAAACATTATTTATTTAAATATATTTATATATCAATTTTTTTGTTCTGATTAAAATATATTCACATTGTTTCAGGAAGGCAGTAGTCCACACATACATGAACGACATTATCATTTTTCATTGAGTGAAAAAGGTGATAAATAAAATGATATATATTTTATTTTATGAATTATAATTATTTAATTAATATAATAATTATTTAATGTATATAAAATATAATCATTAACTTTACCCTTATCAAATTCCATGTAAACTGTTGGTGAAAGATGAATCACAATGCATCATGAGGCTGTAGTTCACCGTACACATGAGCGACGTTATCATATCCACTACGGGATGAAAGTTAAAGAAAATATATATCTGATATAATAAAAACATAGGTATAATTATTTAATATATAATATATATATATATTATATTATATCCATAATCATAACCAACCATGAAAGGTGGATTGGTGAAAACGAATGACTTTGGTTTGTGAGAAGGTAGTCTGGTTTATACATGAATAATGATTTTCTAACCCATTTGATGGATGTGGGGGTGGTTTTTGGTCATTAACCTAATTTAGAATAGCCCAAGTATATGTAATACACTTATTTTATTATATCATCACGATTTAAAAAGTGTTTATGGAGGTCGAGAAATAAATAAAATAAAAATTCTCGTTGAAGAACGTTACCTCTTATTTGGGCATCATCGATAGGTTTGTACCCAAGGCCTTTCATGTTTGGATTTATACCAAAAATTAAGGAATATATGATGTATTATGGAAATTTTTAAAGATATTTTGATATTTATTTTATGAACCAAACTAGTTTTAAGGTGTGAAGAATGAATGATAGGGTGTGGCCTTTTATAAGTTAGGTGAGAGGCACAGTTGTAATTTTTTGAAAAGATTTGATTATACCCACGTTTTTCTGATATAAAAATCCTCAAAAATGGTAAATTATCTAAAATAGAAGATATATGGTCTAAATATGTCCATTATATAGTTTTTTGGAAAGTTTTTAGGTCATATTTATTTCTTATCCTCTTAGTTAAACCCCTGGTAAATCAGTTTTTACCATAACTATGGTAATTAATTTTTTTCTATTTTAACAATTAATATTGTTCACAAACTAAGATGAAATTATTATAAATTATAAATTATTATGATTCAAAACATTTAATCCATTTTTTAAAATTCAGTCCACATAAGTGGAAAATTTTAATTTAAAATGAATCACATAGACGTAATGAGAAAATAGGTTTTTAAGTTAAAATGTTCAAAAGTATACAAAGTATTTATATATAAATTCAATATTAATATGATTAAAATGAAATAAATTTTATTTATTGATATAAAAGTGAAAAATAATTAATTTAAAACTCAATAAAAATATAATTTATGTTTTTAAATTATTTAAAATAAAAGTCAGTTTTTAATAAAAGTTATGTATTTTTCATTATTCAATAAAAACTGAATCTTTTCAGAAAAATCACAAAACATAACTAAAAAATAATTATTATATTTAGATTTAAAAGATTAATTTTAATTTTTCAAATAAATTTCTAATAGTTTTAAAAATTAATTTTAAATTATGTGTGCAAAACAATACTAAATCATCTTTTAGAAAAAATATATTTTTTCAGAAAACATTATGTTTCCTTTATATGGTCATTAGTTTATTACTAATCAATTTATTAATAGTAATAATGTGTAATATATATATTTTAATAGTTTATTTAATCCTATTAATACTCTTCATTCTAATATCTATGCGATAATTGTCATATTAAATAATAATATTAATAGTATATTGTTTTTTGGTAAAACTTGGTCTTGCAATTAACACAAAATTTACAAGAAACTCGTTGCTGTGTTATTTGAAATATAAACTCAATTTTTTGTGTAATATACACTATCAAAAAAAATTTATTCTTTTATAATTTTGGGTGTTATGTAATTACTGTCTAATATTCCCTTTGATGATTTGGTTAATACGACACACCATAAGAAATCCCTATTTATTGAAAAAGAGGATAAAGAATCAATGGATCAAAATAAAATGGAGGACCCATATTTTCTACCACACCTACCATAAAAATTTTATTTGATTTCATTTATATTGGATCTGATTCACTCTATCAATAGATTCATCAATAAGAATAGAAATTTTAGGCGTATTGGAAGGAAAGTATTGTGTTGGATCAAATCAATGAAACTCTATCCACCATCAGACTTATGATGATAGTTGGAACTTCCCTTTTAGGGAAGCCAAAACCCATGGCCCATTTTGGGGTCAAAACAAGATCTATACTTCTTTATTTTCCCTTTAACTATCTATTTATTTTTCAATATACTTATTTCATTTTTTATTATGTTTTTTTGTTTTTAATTATATTTTTTTGGGAGCATCACTAATGAAATTTAATCATTTTTTCACTCAAAATAAGTCAGGTCATTTCATTCTTCACTTCCTTATCTTTCTTACTACCTAATCAAATTATTTATACAATGTTTATAAAATCATTTTTTACTCAAAAAGGGTGTAGTAACATTTTATGAGTGGTGGAGTGTTACCACTCTGTATAGGTTTACATGTCTTGTTTTACTCGTTTAAATTTATTATGAATGTTTTTAAGATTTAAATTTGAGCTTAAAATGTTGTTCAGGCCATTTAATAATTTCATTCTACTCTTAAGGGTTTCACGTCTTTTGACAACGTTGAATTTATTTAACAGTTTATAATGTTTTTCTAATCTATTGATGTAAAAAAAATTAGAACTGGGAAACGATTTGTGAATGAAAAAGGATTTAGTGGAATCAAGATTACAACCTGAGGAAACTAAATTTTTGAACACAATCTTGAGTAACTTATCTAGTGGGAAAAAGAACACCTTAGGGATCCAAGAAAAAAAATATATTAATATAAATCAATCGAAACATAATTAAAATGATTAATTGGGATCCCATATGATGTTCTATGATATTAATCCCTAAAAAACAAAAAATATAAATAAAAAAAATAAAAAGAGAAAAATGAAATTCCTAGTCATCAAAAAATAATGGATTTAGATTAGGTAAATATTTAATACCATAGGGAAAAGTGAAAAAAAATTATGTATGTAGATTTCATTTGGGTTGTATCATCAACATGGGAAATAGAGCATTGGTATAAGAAACTTAGGGTAAAGTAATTTATGACAAGTCCACTTGTTAAGGTATTAATTCCACTCAATCTTATTCTCTTTACAAACCTTCAACTTGAACTTTTTATTGAATTAAAGTAGAAAAGTTGATATGACTTATTGAGGAGGAATGAAATTTTTAATGATTAATGAATCCTTTTTTTCTCTTGTTATATATTTTTTTTTACATAGTTTGGATGATTCTCTTTGTTAGAAACTGTCATTAAATTTCTCAGGAAGGAAATGTTTAGGTATGGGGAATAGAGTGATCTAATATTTCAATATTTTACATTTTTAATTTTAATGACTTCACACTCAAAAATGATAATTTATAAGAAATTCTCACGTATTTGATATAATGGTATATTTTTAAATTAATTGTGAAAATGAAATAAAAACTAGTTTTTAAGTGTTTTAGTGACCTTTGATATTAACTGGTTAAGACAAAATAATTTCTTATAGTGGCTTCCATTTTTTGAGGAAAAATTTTTTAGATTAGCGCCTTCTCCCACTAGGTCATCTCACACATAGATAACATAAAATAAATGAGTCATATAAAATCCGATTATGGTTCGGTTCTAGGAAGACTATTAGGAGGACTAGAGGGGAGGACAGTGTGAGGTATTATGCAGGAGTGCCTATCTAGTCCAAAATAATCTTTCTCATCAGGTGGCCTATTTTCGCATTGATTATAATAATAGATCACCATACCACATCATAAACTAATGTAAGCGAGTTATTTTATATAATATTTTTGAAACAAATTATAAAATTAAAATTGGTTAAAAAATTTATAAAATACACAAAGGTGTCAACTACTTTAATGCCATTTGAATAAATCTAAAAGTCATTAAGGCATGTAACACCATTCTCCTTTTTCATTCAGGATTGATGGCATTTCATGGTTGAAAAGTGAGCAACATGCTAAATTCCATTAACCTTTTTTATGTTAAATCTGTTTTATGTGATGGTTCATTTTCCCCACTCCCCTATAAAATCCACCCCCACCACTCTATTCACTCAAATTTGGGTTGCCTCTCTCTAAACATCACCCCTTCTACCACTAATTTTTTCCCTGTGTTTGATCCCCAATGTTTAACTTTTTTGGTGGCCTTAAAGTAGTGTAGAATTTTTAAAGCATCATTTAAAGTTATTTTTCTAATTTATTATAAATTTAACCATTTATTTAGTTGTTTAGTTATTTACTTAGATGTTTTATTAGTTAGATATAATTTACAAATAATAGTTAAAATCTATAATTAAAGTATTAATATTTAATTATGATTAGTTAGTAATTTATTTATAGTTAGTCAGGTAATGGAATTATTATTATAAATTGAGTATTATTTAGTATGACTTAGTAGTTTTTAAATATTAGTGACATAATAAATATTTAATTGATAATTATTGAAGTAATAAATATGAACATAAAATCAAATAAAAACTAACAATTAAATACTTAATAATTATTAATTAATATTTATTATATGATGAAAAAATATATGTGAAATAATACTCATTATTAATTAACTAATAATAAAATATTAAATATTTAATAATAAAAAATTAATTTAAAAATTATTATTGAATGAATAATTAATGATTAATATAAGATTAAATAATGATTAATTAAGGATCAAATAATGTTTAACTTTTGGATTATTACCAGAAACGCTCAGCCAGAGGCAAGCCTCTGACCATTTATTAATAAAAAAAGCATAGCAGGTACAAGAAGTCCAGAACAACTACATATAATATAGATCATACTCATCACCACCCCCTTTAGAGACTAAATCCTTTGATTTATCAGTTTCCCACTCTGATCTTTCATAGTTTTTAAGAACGTTGGAATATTTCCTTCTGATATTCAGCTTCTCCAAGGCCAGAAATTACTTTGAGGATTGCATAGCCCAGCTTTCCCTCCCAACAGAAGATCAAGTGGACACTGGCCTTGGAAGATAAGAATAGTCTTTCTTCACTCTGCGTCATGGTGGGGAAGTCTAAGCACCTTCCTCCCCTTGCTCCTTCATCCTTGCACCCTAAACAACATTACTGTAAGAAGGTCGTACCACACCACTATCCTTTTCCCTATCACTATCTGAGATATCACCCCATTTTTCTAATATTTTCACATATTGATAACCATCCTCCAACATAGAATCAGTCACCAACTCTGGATGCAAGGAATTGAAAGCCATCTCCTGCAATTTGGTCCCATGTCCAGAATACCCCACATCTTCAGCCACAGACTGACCCGAGCTCACCATAATAGTAGCAGAATGGCTCACTCCCTACAAAAGAACTAGATCCCACTGCTCCCCTTCTACTGCAATGCCAAAACCATCCTTTTTATGGACCTGAATGTTATCATCCACTAAATCAAGACATTGTGGCTGATCCACAATGTTCTTCACATCTTACTCAGCTGCAGCAACCAATAGAGAAATAGAAAGCTGCAGGAGGCCACCTTCCTCCATTGCATCATTCTCTTTGTCATGCAGTTCTTCCTCATTTTCATGTTCAAGGAATCTATTACTAGTAGATACAATGATTATCCTTCCTCCAGCATCCATTTTCTGCCCGTCTATTGTATCTGTATTTGCAATGCCAAGGTCACACTTCAAATGATCAAAGACCTACTTAACTGTTGGATCATGTGGCCTATGCTCGACCGTCTTCATGGAGTTACCCTGCACTGTGTTCTCAGGACCAGACTCAACAACCTTAGTTGCAGAAGTAACAAGTTCCTTGACCTGGATACCCAGACTTTCTTCAGAAGGGAAAACATGAACCACCTCGGCACCATTCCGGGTCATCCCCTGCATCAGCACTATTGACATTGGCTCATCTACCACTGCATTTCCAGCCACAGGCTCTCGAACAACCCCTTTCAGGAGAGCCGATGCCACTGTCTCCTCCATTTCTACACTTCCATTTGTAGGTTCTCCCATCCCAGCAGCCTGCTCAGCAACTACTTCACGCCCGACACACCCAACACCCTCCTCAATAGTCAGCTTACCTCCCGCCTCACCCCTTCTTGTTATCAAACCATCACCAAAGTGACCCATTCATAAGACCTTATCCATACTAGTAGCAGCGCACCCTCCTCTGTGACTCATCCCCAGCACTTTTGGTTAACCATTCACCCTCCCACTGTGACAGTTCTGCGCCAGGTGACCACACCGGTTGCAAGACACACAATAATGCATCCACGACTTAAAAACCACCTCTTGCTTCCAGCGACACTCCTGCTTATCTATAATCCAAATTCATCGGACCAGAAACCGTGTAACATCAACTTCGATGCAAATTCTCGGGAAGATAGGATGAGAAATAGACTCAGTACGCCAATCATATCAAATATACCTACCAATCATGTTCCCAATTGCACACAAGATAGAAGGATTCTGAAACGAGAGAGGAAACCCCGGAAGACTTACCCAGATCGTGAATGTCGAAGGGTCACGCCACATGTGAAGGTCGAAACTCCAGCGGAATAGGTATAAAGATGCTACATTGCATCTTTGAGGGGCCTTGGACTAGGTGTGGATTAAATCCTCCTCCGATCCAAATCGAATCATGAAATGCCATCGGTCAAGAAAACTGACGACTGTGTGCTCTTATAGCTTCGAAGACTTAGAGACAAATCGATCAAAACATTCAATTGAGGGCCGCTAGAGATGAAATTATTCCACCATTGTAATCTTGAAAAGATCAGAGGCAACAATAAACTCTGATGGAAGCAAAGAAATCGGAATAACTATTAATTAACTATTAATTAAGTTTAATCTAACTAGATTATAACTATTAAATATCCAATGATTAACTAATTCTAAATTAATGATTACGAACTGATTACCTAATGATTAATAAAGGATTAACATATCAACAGTTAATGATTATAGATTGGTTAACATATAAAAAACATATGATCAAATAATGGTTATGTAATGATGAACTAATGATTAACTAATGATTAACTAAAAATTAATCAATGACTAATAAAAAATTAAATTAAAGTTAACAACCTAATAACTATTAATTTTCAAATGATTAAACAGTGATTAAGAAATGAAAAAGGCATGATTATCTTAGAATTTACTAATTCTTAACTAATGATTATATAATTATTAACTAGTTATTAACGAATTATTACCCAATAATTATTTAATGATCAACTGTTAATTAACAATGGTGTAACTAATTACTAACTATTAATTTATGGATAGTTAAAAAATGACTAAATAATGATTAATTAGTGATTAAAGAATAATTAATAATTGATTAAGGAATGATCAACTTATGATTAACTAATGGTGAACTAATGATTAACCAATAAGTAATTAATTATTAATTATTAATTAACTCTAAACTAACTGCATAATAACTATTAATTAACTAATTCTTAATGAATGATTAACGAGCCATCAACTATTCTTTAATTAATGATTGAGGAATGGTTGACTTAGTATTAAGTTATTATTAACATAGGATTAAGTAATGTTTATCTCATAATTAAGTAATGATTAATTAATGATTAAGTAAGGAATAAATAATGATTAATTAATGATGCAGTAATGATTAACCGATAATTTATTAATGATTACCCATTCATTAACTACTATTTTACTATTAATCAACTATTAATAACCTATAAAATAACTAATTAATAAATTTTAATTAATTAATGATTAATGAATTATTAATGAGTGGTTATAGAATGATTAAGGAATGATTAAATTAAAATCAAATAATTCTTAACTAATTACTAAGTAATGATTAATTAATTATAAACTAATGCTTAACTTAGTATTAAATAATTATTAGATACTGATTAACTTCATGTAACAAAGAATAATATTAGGATCAAAGAGTTCTACCTGCATGACAAAGAGGCCTAACTACACAACTAATTTTTCCCTCCCATGGGATCTCCTTGAGTTAATCAATATATTTATAAAGATTAATATTTTTACTACAAAAAATTAGTTTCATTATTGAGGATATAAGAAAAATTTCAAAATAATTTGTAAACTAAATATTTTGTGGATATCTACATAATTAAATCTATGTCATGATTTTATATGTAAATGTGGCTCTAGAATAGTTGTACCAGTGGGTAATAACACTGAAAGGGGTGCCTTGGGTTTTGACTTAATCATTGTCTGGTTCACAACAATGGACCTTTTTGCCACCTGGTTGACACTATTAGGGGGTATTTTTTAGATTATTCACATTTTACTTATAAAATTCTGAACATACCTTTAAAAACATTAAAACTTGTACTAAAAAACATTAGAGTCTTCGTTTATGATATAAAAAGTAATTTGGAAATTTAGGAAAAGTAATGATTTTGAATTCATATGAGAAATGATATCTCTATCTGGATACTACAAGTAGATGTGTCTCTTTCATAGTTTTACCTTGGAATAATAACTCTAAAAAGGGTGTAATGGACTTTGGCTCAATCGTCACCTCGTTCATGGAAATGGTCCTTAATTCACACGTAGTTTGATACTCCTATGGGAGATTCCTTAGATGATTTACATTTTATTTATATACTACTGAACATACCTTTAGGAATATTAACATTTGTAATACGAAAAAAATGTGTCATCATTTAAGATATAATAAGACATTATAAAATTTCGGTAAAGTAAATAAAATGTGTTCAATGATACACATTTGTTCCTCATTATCAATATTTTTTACACTAACAAAATCTTGATCAAAAACCATTTTTTATGTAGAAAATCATGTTTTTGTGTGTGTAATTTATCATGGAAGATATTCAAACCGAGTATGGAGCTTTATATAGTACAAAAATAGTATCAATGGTTAGCACATCTGATTACATTAACCGAATATAACTTAAATAAATATTTCATGGTCGGTTAAATATGAGACCTAATCAGGTGATCCGACCTATAAGTTATAAACATTTTTAATTTTAGGATAGGTTTTGGAATCTAGCTTGTATATTGGGTGATCATGAGGACTGGGTCCAAGAAACAACTTTATTTATCCAATGGTATGACAATTACATGATGGAGTTATAAGTGGAGGTTTCTAATGTACAACAATAACATGAAAATATATGAAGACATAGGCATACTAATGTTGTAGGAGAAGTTCCAATTGAAGAATATTATACTATTACTTATCATGCAAAATAAGACAACCAAATGCATCACCTAGATTTGCTACTATTAATGATGGAACAGATGGAGAAAACAGTTATGATTAGAAGGAAGCTGGAGAAGTTGGAGAGGATGTCTCTAGAAATTTAGTAGCTATACATTGTCCTTGATGACCAATAAATCATCCACACCTCTTCACATATTGGTTAGAATAAATTGAATGTTTGGAAAAATTAGACTATAATATTATCACACCTTCAACTATGTTTATTAGAGTTATGTAGGATATATTTGATGAATGAGAAAAAACATTATGCTTTTGAAGGTATTTTTAGAGAAACAATATAATAAAAAATATACTAAAAGGATTTCATTTTCAGAAATGTTATAGGTATTTAGTTTTGGATTCAAACTGAACAAAATACATCATTCTTTATGATAAATATGGTAATGATTTTATATTTTTATTGAGGTATATTTCTAATATTTCTCTTTCTAGTTGTAGAATATCAATGATTGTGGTGCTTCATAGTTGCATGTAGTCAAACCTAACACAATCTCATACATCATTAGAAGATGAATTTTTGTCGTCCATTATTTTTGAGATGATTAGGGTCTATTAATATGTTCATGTATCCCTCGTTCAATAGAGGATATAGAAAACAATGGTTATAATATTTCATATGGAATGGCATGGAAGGGAAAACAAAAAGGAAATTGTTAAGGTGTATAGTGATTGGGATAACTTGTATTGGGTATTTCTAAAATTGTTGTTCATACTGATATAAAACATCCAACTTTTATTCCTTATCTATACACATAAACTTTTGTCTGATGATAACAAACTCGATCCATATCAAGTAAATTTCATTGGCAATTCTAGGAATTCATTCCACATGTTGCCATGTTTCATTTTATAAAATAGCTTATATATTAATGGAATGTTTTTATATGTAAATTACATGGGTGAATTGATGATTGTATCACACCAAGATAAAAATCATTCACCCTTACTACTTTCATTTTCCATTGTTAAAATGGAAAATTATGAATCATGGTGTCAATTTTTAGCATGTATTAACAACTTCACCAGCATTCTCAGTATATGTCTAATATCTAATCATCATCAAAAAATAAATGAGGAATTCAATACAGATCTTACTATTAATAATTCCTTAAATTCACATCATCTATACTATATTTAAATCATTTCAAAATAAATGTGAAATACTTCTCCTGATGAATATTTGAAGAAGGATATCATGAAGTTGGGTTTACAATATATTTATTATTATTTTACAATGTCAATGTAATGATAAAATTAATTTCATTGAAATATGATCAATTTCATTTACAAAATGAGATAGATTAATGAAGGTTTGAGTGGAAATTGGATAGTCTATAGGGGTAATTAGGGACTATATTATTACTTGATGAAAATTTCAAAAGATAAATGGACATTGGAATATGACTGGGGGAGTGGTGTCAACACATGAATACAAACATTATGAAGTTCATCAATGTATTCTTCATGGGGCTTAATATGTTACCAATAATTGGACTAGTTCATGATACCTCTTATCATGGTGTAAAGTACTTCCTCGAAAGAGGAAAATATACTAATTGTAAGATTCAGAAGGGAAAGTGGTACGAACAAGTCTTTTGATGAGATATTAACAAGAACATAGAAGAATATTTTTCTTATTTAGTGTGTCTTCTCAACTAAGAAGAAGTTTTATTTTATGTGAATGGGTTTCAAGACCCCATGACATGTAGAAGTGGTTTATTTTTTGTGGTATTACTATACATGAGGCATTTTAAATGTGAAAACATCAAAGCATTGAGTTTCCCATGAACACACGTCATTGGGGTATGTTCCTATATGAACATATCATGGAAACTATATGTTGATTTATTATACTAGTGTGACATTATTTCTAACTACTATGGCATGTTATGGATACCAATTGGGGTGTTTCAACATTTCCTAATATCTAAAGACTAGTCAACATTGGCACTTGATTGCAACATGTTGCGATTGATAAGGAAACTGAAAATTAGTATGATTTGGAATATGATAGATTATCCTCAAGAATAAATAAAAACATTTGATATGAAACATATTTCATAGGGAAGGCCATAATAGGAAATTATTCCTTAACATTTCTTGAATGATTAATCACAGTCATCCATTATGTTGTATTGCCTCCAAGGAAAAAAATTTATTATCATTTTTCTAGTTTTAATATAAACTCCCCCATATAATTCTGTGACATTTTGAACACTTTAACCATAAAAAAATAAATAGTTAATAAATTATACAAATATTTAAATAAATCACACACAATATAAATATGCGTAAATGTTAACTAATTTCAATAAATAAAACATTCATCTACTCATAATAATTTATATAATTTCATGGGTAAGTGGGAAAACAATGGAGTGGGATTAAAAATCTCAATAAGGGAATACTGAACAACAAGTCATAAAGGGTTAGATTATAAGCATGAGATAACACATTATCATGGGAGATAAATCTAATTAAATGGAATAATAAATCATAATATATGACCATTATGGAATGTGACCAGTGATTCATAGAAGAACTATTATAGAAGTATATAATATTTACCAAGGATCAGAAACCTGTGAAAATAATCATAAGCACTGAATTGTGATTTGAGAAAACCCATTTGTGTTTACGTATTATGATGTGACCAAACCGAATCATTCACATGAAATATCTTTTGAACATATCCAATCATTTCCACACCTTATCATTATCTCTTAAGATATAAGACATTAACGAATGTATTAGATTGTTATATAAAACCCCACCCATAACATAATGATAAAAAATACTTAGGTATTCCACAAGAACATAAGATATTCATCATTCCATTATATATTAATTACCCCATCGAAATGAAATGGGTGTCAGGAAAATTTCATTATAACATCATTATAAACCATCCATAAAAAGAATATGGATGATACCATTTGATAATATCTATAGGGATTATGAAAATCATCAATGGATGTTTATATAGATGAAAAATAATTTTCTAAAATAATTAGAAATGTTATTTTATGAACACAAATAAATTTTATTTTCATTTGGTAAGAAAATTTTCATTAAACAATGGGATTAGGCATGTTATATCCTATATTCTACCCATCATAACATTCTAAAAAATATAATATTATAATTACATTTTACACTTAATTAAAATTTATTTCATTTTTTATACATAGATATAGAGGATGCTACTCTAATCACTGAGATGTATAAAAATGTTTCATGTGACATGCTAGATGTTCATGGGGTTTAATGGATTATTTATCATAAATCATGCAATTATCATCACATTTAACCTTCATCTGCTATTATAGTTTACCTACACCATGATGGATTCTATAGTGTCCATGTATCTGATTATACATCCATTGATCATCACCTTTTTGTTTCCCTCATCGAGATATGGAAGCCTGAGACTCCTACATTCCACAAGCCCAAGGAAGAGATGACTGTCACCCTTGAGGATGTGGTAGTTATGCTAGGTATTCTTATATAGGGTGTTGTGTTTATAGGACCCACCCATAGATACTGGACTTTAATTGTACAATTATTACATGGTATCAACATTTTGGGGAATGATACCACTATGAATGGAGGTTCTTTGCCTATGAGCTGGCTAGACATGTGCTTCACTCATTTTCTCACTGATTTTGACAAGTGGAATATCAAGCATCACGCTTGTGAATATAAATATTGTGGATCATTATAGGGATATTGTGCACTGATCACTGTAGTATTCACATCCACGTGATTTATTTGGGGATACTAGAAAACTTTGATTGGGATAGAATATATTGTTGGGATTTACCATGCTTAGAATACATGTATAACACATTATGCATGGCATGATGATTAAATAACTGTGATCTAGGGGATCTTTAATCCTCATTTAGATGTGGTTATGGGAGATCATCCCTTCCCTAGCCACGATTTTTATTGGTATAGAGCATCATATGGATGTGTTATGTGATGCTTTTCATGGACGTTATTATGATTAATCAACTTTACTGTTTCTCAATTTGAATATGATTTATTATACTATATTTATTATCATTTATCACCATTATTATTATGTGTTATAGTTGTAATCTGGCCCAAAAATTCATTAGGACTCTTAGACATAATTTGGGTGGATTTCATCTCATGTTTGATAATCTACTAAGAACTCATGTAATTGCATACATTTTTTTGACTGGTCGATTTCATAATATTAAGATTTTTGGAAATTAATAACAAAATATTTTATCAAATGTCACATATAATTTCAGATTTCATGGATGTCATATTGGGCTCTATTAGACCAGCTCCATGTATACTTCATTAATGGGATTCATGATGTCATATTTATAGTGTGTCTTATTCACTTTTATATTATTTAGTATAACAATCCTAATAGATACATGCACTTGTTTGTATTCATTTAGCATATTCTATTTCCACACTCACAGTCAGCAACACATTATTCAATGAAGCTGATGGGGAGTCTGGATTTTGACTGCTTATAATAACATGAAGAGTACCATGGCCTCTTGGATTGATGTGAATATTTTCATATTGATGTAATGTGTACGATGTGATTCCATCTATTAAAATAGCTCTAATATGATCTATGGTACAGACTGGTCCTTATATTGTTTGTTAGCCTAATATGTTAAAAACCCTAACAGGTTGGAGAATTAGGATATGGAAAATTAAAAATACTACCCCTTTGTATATTATTTCATCATTAAAAACACACTTTTATCCCTTTCTCATAGAAATTTATTAGTAGAAATGAAATAATACATGAGACACAATAATTTTACTTGGTTCACATGCATTCAGCTACTTCCAAGAAGTATACCAAGGTAATTTCCCAATGTACCAAATCCACTAAAACACATTGATATTAAAAAAAAATTGAGTGTACTCAGTATACCTACTAGTTTACCACCTTTTAAAATTTGAGAGCTCACTACTCTCTTCACTGAAGTGATCTCACTACTTATTCCAAGGAATCATCTGTTGTTGTGAACCACCTTCGAATTGTTTCACGGATGTATGAGGGTTCCATGAAGCCCTATTTTCACCCTATAGATGAAATAAACATTATTTTGTTTCATTTTATTTTTGTATAGTTATTTTTTCAAACTATTTTTGACTCTTTGTGAACTAATTATATATCATCATAAACTTCTTTTCACTACATAGCCCAAATGATTCAACGAATTCCTTCCCTTTAAAGACAGATGATTCAACATGAACAACCTATCCTTTTTGTACATTAATGTACCACAAACAACCTATCCTTTTCAAACTAATCCTTTTTAGATGACCTTATTTTCAAAACACTTACATAGTAGAATACCAAATTTATGAAATAATTTCTTCTTGGAATTCCTCCGTTACATAATGCCTCCTTTATGAACCACATTCAAACTTAAAAGAATTCTTCCAGTGATAATTCTCCCTAATGAAATTATCTCTTATTAATGATGGGATTAGTTTCATTTATATAGGCAATGAAATCCAAAAACCCCACTAATCACAATTACAAAAAACACCTTTTCAAATTATCCATAACTGTGTACTACACTCACTATTATGTTCGCAAAGCACATTTTTCCATTTCTGTAGAATATAAATCATTACCTTAATCCACAATTGAAAACACCATTTTTGGTTCCCTTAAAATCACCACCTTTTCCTGCAAATGATGTTGCCTTTTAAGTGGCCTTTAAATCAATGCCTTCGACTGAAAATGATGAGCCTTTTTTCCAATTCGCATATCACAGTTGTTATGAAGAAATGTTTTTTTGTCTATTTCTCTTTGTGGATCCATATACTTTTTATGTGGTTCGTATAGAATTAGCTCATATGTGATCTCCCTTTATCCTTTATGATGTCCACCCATTTTCTTTGTGGGATTCATTCCTTTCTTGTAAAATAAATATCAATTTTGAGGCCCAAAAATATGGAAAACACTATGAAATGGCACCACATTCAAAAACACATTTCGTTGGTAAAAAACCATGATGAAATTTTATCAAATAGATGTTTCAACAAACACTAACAACCCAAAAACTCTAAAAAGTCACCTTGAGTGATTTTCTCCCAAAATTGCATCTTAAACCATATAGACAAGGGATTCAAGATCTTTTTAGTCACTAACTCTACATTAGTTTTTTATTGTAATTTTTTTAATTAAATTAGAATATCTTTATAGCATACTTTACTATAGCATATTATCTATATGCCTGATCTGAGGGAGGGAGAAATTTTTGGCCAAGTAGTGTACCATGTTGTAGCACATTTGATGATTCCAACATATGGTATTCTATATGATTGTATGTTTGATCATCCACCTTAGGGAGATGATATTTTTACCTAGGGATAGGAGATTCCTTCTCAGGAAGCTTGTCCAATAGGTGCTAATGTTGATGAGTTTCAATGAAAATGATGTAGAGCATGTTGTGTTTCACATGCGACCTCACTTGTTCTAGAAGAAGCGGTTTCACCTCTAGTAGTCCTGCATCATTTGATTTTGGAAGTAAAATAGTAGTCATGGGATTCATTTATGTTGTTATCATATAAATATTTTACATTGGGTATATATCATTAGAGCTAAAATCAAGAGTCATTTCCCATGCATCCATCTTCAGTCACCAATCCTTTCTAGGTCATATGGTCCCCCTCCCCCTAGATGGTCTCAAATCCTTCCACTTACACATTAGGAGAAGGATCAGGTGAACATCATGACATCCTGATGACACCTCTACTAGAAGATTCCTAGATAGATCATTAGACACTCTAACTTCCAATTCCTGAGGAAGATCCCCCTCATGTTCATGTAGGATACCCCAACATAGAGGTCGGTGCACTCGATACAAGTGTCTTATTCACACACTATAATTTTTTATAGGATTTCATAACATATAGTGACTTTACCAATTCATTTATATATTTTTATATTGACTTAAAAACAAATTAAACAATAATTTTGTCTACCATCTATATTATTATATGTATATTATTTTGATAAAATATTTTTTACTTTCAATAATTTTTTATATATTTAACCTATGTTTTAATTTTAATTTATATTGTACTTATAGTTTAAATTCTATTAGTTATCAATGTAGACTACATTAAACATAGGAAAACTTATTATATTTGAAGTAGATGATTTTAAATGTTAATATAATATAAAATATAAAAACAATTTAATTAGAACGTAAAACATAATCTAAAAATTTATAAAATAGTTAAAAATAAATACCATTTCAATAATATAATAATCCAAAATTAATTTTGATGACAATAATATTATTAACTAAAAAAATATTCAATCATAAAGTTTAGTAGGAAATCAAGATTACTCTTAAAAATTTAGAAAAATAAAGGTATCAAGAGAGAAATTACAAAAGGTATTTAACAAATACGGGTATGAAAATCACCACATGCATCTTATTTAGCCAAATCTAAACAAAAATATAGGATCAAAAAAGACCATCTTAAACTAACATTCACAATTCCAATCTTGAAGAGAGAATCAAAAACCGGATTTTCTTCCCTATAGACATGTGTAACAACATGGAAAATACAATCCACAAGAAGAAGACAGTCAATCCAAGAAGGCAACATCCTCTAAGGGACATTCTTGGAGTTCACTTTAATAATTTTTACTGCCAAAATTGAGAAAAATTCCATACATAACGA
This sequence comes from Viscum album, assembly GCA_963277665.1. Classification (NCBI taxonomy): domain Eukaryota; kingdom Viridiplantae; phylum Streptophyta; class Magnoliopsida; order Santalales; family Viscaceae; genus Viscum; species Viscum album. The sequence goes on along the minus strand of OY728139.1, from coordinate 108,864,452 downwards.
CAACCAACTGTGATGGATATTATAATTAACCACCTTGATCATATCCAACAATTCATATTTAATTTCATGATTATTCCCAATGAAATGGTAAAACCAGCCCTTAACGAGACCCCGATGAGTGCAGAAGATGTCACCACAATCCGGTGGCCCTGATGCACCTAAAGTCACCCCATAAATGATAAATTTCAACCACCTAAAGATCATAGTGATCCATCTAATATATTTATCCACCAATGGTTTCTTAACCCTGTCACTAAAATCGACATATCTAAAGATAACTATGTTAGAGAATTCATTATTCATCGATCCAGTATGGATTTTTGAGGCAATCATAATTTTCATTGAATTGTAATAACTCCAACATGAAAATAGGGAACATTATCATCAAAGGTTAACTCATTCCTTTAACTCCATGTGTAAGAAATAATAACTATTTCAATTGAAAACAATAGTTCATGTACTTAGTCAATGTAGGCCACATTGCATATGGAATTCATCTGGTCATAAAAACTCCCACAGTCAATAGTGGAACCAAAAATGTCCTAAACATATAGCCATAACCTACATTTAAACTTACAACATAAAAATAATTGATCAATTTCCTCATCAACTTACATACAAGGATAAAAAATAGAAAGATTTATCCTTGCATGTTGGATGAGTATATGAAAAGGTAGTCATTTCCACAAGATTCTATAGATAATAAGAAAAATGTTAGAAAAATTAAGGGCTTCTTAAATACCTTTAACCACAAAGGTAGAATGATAGATCCATTAGAATAGTATATGTAGCAGTCCCTGGTGGTAAAAACTTTATTCATATTCACTTTCCAAACCAGACTATCCTAGTTACTGTACTTATATATGATAAGATCCATACTGAGATGAAAGGGAAAAAACTCATCCACAATGATAGAACACTGTATATTACCAATTGAAGCATCTTTCATTGAATTAATATCATCAACCTTCTCATTTATTGGCCTGGAAATCTGTGGCGTGCTCTAGTAAATTAAAGATGATTGATAACAAATGATCCACCTTGAGCATAACATTATGTCATTTTTGTTAATAGTTAGAAAAATAGAGGAAGGAATATACATAGAATATCCATTCTATAATTTTTTGATAAATACGGTGGTAAGAAAGACTAATGAAGGATCATAAAATGAAAGAAATATCCATGTGAATTTTTTCATCAAGGTGTCCTTGAAAATCCTAAGATCTTTGATTACTATTCCTCCCATATCCATAAGTCATACACATTATTTCTAGGAAATCAATACTGTCTTATTTTCATGGATTGATCCAATAAAAAAGTATCAATCATGATATGTAACCCCTTAATGGGAGTTATATGCCATATATATAATGATAATGGATATACAAGTATAAGGGTTATCACATAATTGACCAAACAAATTATGCCAGCCTAGGACATAGCCTTCCATTTTCCATGTTTCCATTTGATTAATAATTTTGGAATATAATCCATCCATATATAAACTTCTCACATTTCCCTAGAAATTTGGTTCCCCAAAATATATAAATGTAAGAAACCCTTTCTTTACATTAAGATCCCTAGCCACTCTATTTTGTTAGAAATTGGAACTCCTTCCCTTAACACCTCAGAGGACTTATTCCAACATATAAACTGACATGAAATTTCTTCTGTTTTACCAAAAATTTATTTTATTTATGATATTTTATTTATGTAACCTTTCCAAAATATAATAACATTATAATCATATAAAAGATATGAGGGTGCAAATAATCCTCTTCCAATATGTATTTTCCTGTAAAGTCCATCAGGAACATGATCATTAAAGAAGCAAAATAAATAATCCTCATAAATAGAAAAATAATATCACAAATAATGTATCTCCTTACCTTACCCCTCTTGAACACTAAATGAAACCCCTCGAGGACCCATTAACAAAAAAGAGAGAGACTAACACTCTTGAGGATACAATTAATGAAGTTGATAAAATTGGAATCAAACTCATGAATTCTAAGAATAGAGAAAACAAAGTTCAACTTTATTATGTCAAATTTTTTAGAGATATCAATTTTCAAGGACATATGACCATATTTTACCTTTTTCTTGTTGATAATAAAACGTTATGAAGAAGTGTATAGGGAATTCTGAATGAACCTACCAGGAACAATACTAAACTAGTTTGGAGGGATAAAACCCTTGGAAATCTCTCCCATTTTGTAAGTCATAATTTTATTGATCACTTTTGGAATTTAATTCCCATTATAAATAATTCTAAAGTCCTCAATAACTGGAGAACTCATTTTTTTAGATTCAAATCAATAAAGTTGTAATTCACTCTATAAGGCATAGATTCGTTATTGAAGAATTATCTCACATCATTTATAATCTCAAAGTTCAAAATGTCCCATTTAAACATAATGAATCTGTTGGAAAAACCATAATTTCCTTCAACACTTTCAAAATTGATAAAAAAGGGCAACCTTAATTTTCTTTACATTGGGGACATCCACAAGCCTCCTGTTCCAAAGATCATTAATTCTAAGAGAAATGTTATTAATCATTTTTTGGTGTCTTAATCCTCATTTTTTTGTATACAATTCCTTAAAATATCGGGTCACAACATTGGAAATTTCACTTTTAGAACAAAAAAAAGTCCCATGAATATTATGCGTAGTGATCCCTTTTCCTTTTGTCTTCTCCCTATGCATGCCATGATGTTTTCTAAATTTCCTATCTCCCTACTTATTCCACATGATATTAAATTAATTTTGAGAACGATTCTATTTAAATGCTAGTAGATCATCAAACCTAGAGAGGACTTGAATTTCCTCCTGAGATGTAACTTCCTAGATCTGATTAATTTCTTGACAACGAGCCAAGTGATTTTCAGCCTCTTTGATATCAATATCAATCTTGGATAAAGATTATTTTCTCTATTCTTTGAGCCTTTCTTTAACATTTTTCAGCTTGGTGGCCAGAATTATCAAGTGACTTCCAAGATAATAAATCTTCCAAACATCTATAATGATTTCCCTACATCTAGGAATGAAAATACAAGAATTTTTTAACATAGAAAGTAAAGGGGTTGACCTTGATTTTTTTATAATAATATTAACAAGAAAATTATTATTATCATAGTGTAATTTTGGTATAGTGAGACTAGATATATTAATAAAATCATTCCTTTTATCCACTTTTACAAAACATATATCCATTTTTTGGATTTCCTCCCTTTAAGTGTGTACCTACTCCATGTGTGATCAGATTTAACAATAGGAACCTCAGGAAAACTACATTTATCAATAAAGTAAGAGAAACAATTGGCATCTAGCCTACAAAAATTGCTTCTAGTTTTTTCTTCAATTATTAACACAACATTGAAATCCCCCAATAAGATCCAACTCTGACACATATTCTTAGAGATGAACTCCAGACTTCTCCAAAGATCACTTCTTCTTGTATAAATATTAAAATAATAGACAATGGACATAGATAAATCAATACCACTCATTCAAACACAAATAAAAATGGATTGATGATAAGAACGATAGGAATTATGAGTAATGATATCATGCTTTAGGATCCAAAGAGACTCTATAGAACCTTCATACTAATTGTGATAAATAAAGAAGTAACCAAGGGAATTCCATTTAAAATCCTTCCAACTGTAAAATCTGGTTCTTATTTTAACAAGACAAAAAATAATGGGTTTGTTGGTCCTAATGAATTTCATAAAGGATATGAACATGGGAGAGTTCCCAAGCCCTTAGAAATTCTAGAAGAGAATCTTCATTGAATAATGGATCTGACCATTGTTCGAATCCCATATTGATGTTCCTTTTTGATTTATTCATATTTCAAAAAATCATTTTTCTCATTTCCCTTATATATTGGACATTCATCAATACTAAAATCAACATCAATAATAACATCATCATTCTAATATTTCTCATATTTTGATGAATCCTCAACACATTCGACCTAAGAAACATGACATAAAGGGGTGTACATATTAATTGATTGGAAAATTTCATGATTAAAACTAGAATGAAGAATTATTCTTTAATTTTTATATTATTGAACCTGTAATAATGGAATTTTTGTTTGAGTATGATATTCAACATGATAAATGGAATATAAAAACTTTCCCATCCCATAATTCAATTTTATTTATTATTTAACTGTGATTTATAAATTTTAAAAAAATCATTCTTCGCATTGTTATGTATATTTCCAGTAGTGGCTATCCTAGTGTCATGTGAATCATAAAGTTTGACACCAACCTATGAAGATGATAGGTGAATAATACCTTCATGAATAGCACAAATAGAAATTGATAGAGTATCCTTTCCAGATAAAGTAGCATACATTGAAAGTAAGGTAGGAGGACCACCTGGATGGAAAAAACTAACGGTATCAAAAATTAAAATAGTAGTAACCTTCTCAACATTGTTATCACTTAGGTAAATAGTAACATACATATCATTTAATGAAGGACTATGTGCTAGCTCCCACTTGGAATCATCCACATTGCCTCCCTCAATCAGAATATCTGATGCACCAATGACAGGAAGGATAGATACTATATATTCAGGGGATGTATCAAATTCAGAATAAACCCCATCATTAATCTCTTTAACTAGAAGGAGAAAATCAGAATGTTCACAAGCATCATTCAAAATAATTCAGTGTATTGATAGACCTACATCACCATCACTAGATGGTCTAGATTCATGGTCATGAGTATAGAACTAAAAACCTTAACCATACATTTCCTCATTCTATTGGTGGTATAGTCATTCCCACTAATTTTAGAAAAAACTACACACTTTATCTCTATTACATTCAGAAGTGACATTCCCAAAAATAATTCAATTCAAGGAGAACTTCATTTTCCTCTCATATTCAACCTCCATATTGATGTTATCATCTCCCGTAGTCAACAAAACCTATTCAACTAAAGTTTAGGACATATCGACCACCAAAGATATCCCGAAAAAATGTCTAAATATCATATTATCTATCTGTATTTCCATCATTAGTGCTAAAAAATATGATAAAGGTTGTTGTTTATTAGTGCTAATAAAGTGATGATAAAGGCCCCATTTATTAGTGTTTTTTTATATCACTGATAAAGGGTATATTTCATTAAAAAAATGTCATTAAAAATAATATATAAATATATAAATATATTTATATTAATATAAATATATTATATTTTATTAACTGTGATTTAGATATGTCTAAATATGCATTTACTCTTAATATATAAGATATTTAGTGAAAAACTGATAAGAATATATTTTTTCATTGAAATACATTGAAATATATCAAAGAATATTTTTGGAGTGAAACACTGAGACCATACACAATTATAAGGCCTGTTGTGCTAGGAATTAGTTTTACAAAAATATTAAATATCTTTTTTATCATTCATACATGGTTTCTTAGGAATAATGTAATATATCATAAAAAGAGTCTCAAATCAAAAATATGCGACCATAATTGAATCTAGAGTGTTGGATTTAACCTAAGAGTGGCCCAAAATTGGGTTTTTTGAGATGCTCGGATAAGGCAACCATTGGTGGGTAAACTAAGTGAATTATTAAATAAAATACCTAATTAATTTATTTGATTTTTATAAATGTAATTAAATATATAAATAGCATATTTTGGAGAATCCCTAGGGTTGGTTGCATAAACCTTGGACCGTTGAGAGGATAATTCCAAAACCCATCATTAGAAAATTTATATTGGTTGGGGATGAGCTTCTGGATCTAGTTAAATCTATGTGCGATGAAATTAATTGAACCTCCCCTTCATTGGAAGTAGAATTTTTCACCCATAATAGATCCTAATAGAGGTAAGACTCATAAATTGTAGTTTTATCCCCTTTATTAAACTATTTAAGTATGGATTATCAATCTTCTTAATGATCCATGATTAAATGGAATCCTCAAATGAGCCATAGATCAAATCAATTTGTTAATTCAATTTATCTCCTAATTGTTTTCCATGAAATCACCCCATCCAATCCCCAGTTCTATGATTTTTCGACGAGAATTCTTTTCCAATGATGATATCACCTTTTTTGTTCTACCTTTACCCCACTTTTTTTCATATTCTTCATCGTTAGACCATGGGGTCACAATTCGACTATTTTCAGTCGGATAGGAGCATGATTGGGCCCTCATATTTGTGGTGGCTGTGGGAACAATGATCATATTGTAGTTATGAAGATTAATTGGTGTTGATTGTGGGTATATGTGATGGATTAATGGATATGGATCATGAATTAGAATTCTCCATCACACGTGAGGTAGGTGTGAGGTGTGTGCAAGATTCAAATGAACCGATATAAATTTGTTTTCCATCCACTATGGGTCCAAAATCGATGAACATGGGATTTTTCCTTCAATTATGGGTGAAATTAATGTGGAATCATATAAGGGAGTATTTAATCTTGGATTCTTAGAGAATATCATGAATTATTTGGAAGACCCAACTTCATTGTGTATAGTCATTTGAACACACGTCATGTAGTGTCCCAGCTATGGTAGCTAGAGTTTTTTGGTGAGTTAAATCTCTTACACAATGTGGGAAACCCACATGCTATGTGATTTAATTTTGGAGAAATGGTGTGTACTCTGGGAGTATATTGACACGGTCATCGCCAGACACACAACCATTATACACACACATGGCCCAAGGGAAACAGGCACAACCTGTAGAACACAGCTCAACCCTAGGTGGTCGAGACACACTATGTAGTTCCCTTACAAGTTGTGTTAGGGTAAATGGCTAGTGAACCATTTACTGGTGAGTACATAGAGAGACAATTAAGGGAGGCCACACACTGTGTGGACCCCCTTACACATTATGTACTTCCTTTTGATGATTTTTTACTTCTCATATCTTCTTCATTTGGACTCATATTTCGGCATGTGAGTATCCTATACTGAGCATTTTTTCAAGCATAATAGGATGGTGGCATTCATGGTGCCATTTGAGATATGATTTTATATGATAAAAGTGTGACACTTCTTTAGGTGGTGCTTGATGATGTAAGTGATTGGACATGATCAACTGATTGGTACCCCCTGATAAACTATGGTGTGGGTCCTCTATCTACATAGTTGTACCCTTCTAAATGAAAAGAAAACAGTTCCTCCATAAATTGAGTTATACCCCCTGATTGTCTATGGCGTGGGTCCTCTATCAACTATGTGGTACCCCTAGTAGACTAAGGAACATGTCCTTTATCTACTAAGTGGTACCCCACTGAAAAACTGTGGTGTGGGTCCTACATACGTTGTGTGGTACCCTTAATAGACTGGGGTGTACATCCTAAATATATTGAGTGGTACCCCCTGACTAACTATGCCCCATGTCCTCTACCTACTGAGTGAGCTAATAGAAATTTAAGTTATATCCATGGTTTTATAGGCCCGTGGCTATAGCTTATTTATATCCACGATTATGTATATACTTCGTTGCTAAAAATTTGGGCTGTATTTTTTTTCCAAATCCCATCGGGCTCCTCCTTTATTCTTCCCCGATCGCTTTTTTTTTTAAATCGCGTTGGGCTCCTCCTCCATCCTCCCGCGATCGCGACCCTCTGAAACTCGGTCTCTCACGGTGGCGACCCTTTGAACCCTAGACATCTCTCACTATGCACGACCCTCCTTCCCCAACCCATCGCGGCCTCTCCTCTCCCCGATCCTCCTCCACTGACGGTGCCCCTCGCGACCCTCCGAACCCTCGACGTCTCTAACGGCGGCGCCCTCCTCCCCGATACCCACTGCGCATGACCCTCCTTCCTCGACCCATGGTGACCTCTACTATCCCCGATCCTCCTCTACTGACGGTTCCCCTCACGAAGGTACCCATCGTTGACACCGAATAAGTCCAACCCACCCCGAGTCGCTACCACAAAAAGCAGGACACCTCACCTCCCCTACCGATGCTGCTCCTAGGTGGCCTCCCCACCACCTCCGGCGTGCCTCTGACGTGGCCAACCCCCTTTAGGTGATCCTTATCCTCCTTGTTATGAACAATTACATGTTCATTATTTTGTTATTAGTGCGTAGGAGTAAACTATAATAGTGTCACATGTTTGAGTATGGTAAAGAGGTTTTTGAATTAGATACATTATTCTAATTATAATTGATATGCGTGGAGTGAGGGACAAGTGGTTTATGGTAAAGAACCAATTAGTCTAGATTGGGAATCTTCATGGTAGAGTTGTGGACAATTGTAATGGATAAAAAGTGATGGTATCAAATTTTGATGGTTAAATTGGGAATCAAGGGATCATCCTGGACGCTTCTCAAGGATTTCAATTCTTATGGTTGGGAGTTTTAAATTACCCACACAATTAGAGGGTCGGTAATTTTAGAGGAAATTTGGTTTTTTTTCCTGAAGAAGGGAGATTTTTTAGAATTGGGATATGAATTGGAATTTCAAGAGTTAATACATCTCTGGGATGTGTTTTCATTTGAGGCTAATGGTTATTTAAAGGGTTGGTTTCCAAATCTTAGGGTTCTAGATAACCGCAATAAACTGCAGCAGTTATTTGGTATTCAATTGGGAGGCACTAGGTGCCTCTTAATGGGTTTGTAAAAAACTACACCCTTTATAAGGTACCCGATGGAGGGGTACCAAGTACTCGGTGGGATGGAAAGTGTAGAGGACCTTTTATAAGGGCCATCAGGTACACAGTGGAGGTGGATTGGTTACCCAGTAAGGATGGGTGTTGTTTTTTAAGGATAACAAAATATTTATTCTTGATTCCACCTCTAAAAATTCCTTATGGGGTTCTTCTAATTTAAATGGATAGAGGTAAATATTCCTCTTCTACCTCCATTATTATTTCGTATTTATATCATTTAATATTTATTTTTTTAGGGTATGGTTTGTGTCATATTTCACCAAGACTTATTGTGCCACATGAGAATGTGATGTTTCCAAGATTTATTTATCCATTTACGTGTTAAAAATATTGTGGCACATGGAAACAATGATTTATTATTCTCATTATGTTAGATACACCAACTATTTCTTATTTATTAAAGTTATCCTTGATGAAATCATTACATTGTCACCATTCCCTCATAGAATGTGGTGCAATGACATTAAACTTCCACATTCTCATCTTTAACCAAGATTTCATGTGATCTTATTCTTTCTTATATTTTGATATCTTTACCCAAAAAAACATACCAATTGATATAGTATATGTTTACTAGAATGATTATTATTTATCATGGTTTATTCCCTGCATAAATATTCGCACAATGGTGTTTCTTATAGATTGATTATATGTTAATACTATTCTAATATTTCTTGGATTCAGGTATGAGAAGACATGACCAAGATATATCATGATCAGATTTTGGTGTTATATTTAAAAATATAGATGTTATAGAATCATCCCCAAGCTAAAGGTGAGCTCATGGAATTTATAGATCTATCCTATGGTGATAAAATCGAATATATAACCACTTATTATTCTTTGGTGGTTCATCATTATTAAATTTAAAATTCTCAACAGTGATAATGAAGTTACCATCATTGAAGCTACTATGTGATGTCATGGGCCCGGTGATATTCTTCCCACTAGGAAAATTTTAAATGATACATCTTCCTATTTACCTATAGTTATCAAGAATAATATATTTTTTTTCTAAAAACAATAAGTAATTTCATAATTATAAAACTAACCCTCTCAACATGTCAGAGTGAATTGAGGTTCTTCAACATGTTTAATTTACTACTTTCATAAAAATTTTTGAAAGAAAACATAGTGGAGACATGGTATCTACAAACTATACTAATCCTGGGTTCCTCTCCATTATATGTGTCAAACATTCAGAAACCCACATTTCTTCTCTTCCTGACTTCCACACACCTTCTTCACGTCAATCCCTTCCTCTCCCTCCCTCCCTCTTCGGCACATGGTTTACCTCAGATTCTCATCCATCCCGGGGTTCACCTCATATCGACCTAGGATTCATTGTCTTCCTTTGCGTCATACCATTTCTTTTTCCTCACTCCCTCTTCCACACGTGGCTTCCCTCGGTTTCTCCCCATGCTCGCGCTTTTTCTTCTATCGACCTATGGTCCCCACAGACCCCCTTTGTCATCTTCCTCCTAATCTTGGTTCTCGTCCACTCCTTGGATTCCAGTGTACTATTGCCACCGTCGTACTCCATTACCATCCTTCGCATTAGTCCACCATAATTCCCTCTATTGACTGTGATGCCACCTTCCTTTTCTGGCTCTAGAATTTGGTCACATCAACGCCATGTATCGATTTCCCTCGGTTTCTCCTCCCGCTCGATTATCACCTCCTGTTGAGCTAGAGTTCCCGCCTACCCCGGTCAACATCTCCCTCCATCACCCGGTTCCCCTCCACTCATCCAGCTATTCTCGGTATTATATGTCTCCTATGAGATCTACCTCGATGAAGCATGCCCTGTACTCACTTCACGTTTCCATTCACCATCACTGAAACTTTCTAATTTCTTCAAAAATCTATCTTATTGTTGCTTCGTAGAAATAGATGAGAGGGTAGAAATGTTCCCTAAGTGCAGATTCATCCAGCTCCTGATGAATCATGCATATGGTATTTTCTCTAATGTAGTATCTCGGTATCATTTTTCTCTTCTCTATAGTTTCACATTTCACTATGTTCATACTAATCTTTCAGGGTGTAATACAATATAGTGCTTCACAAATGGTGGGTTCTGATATGTTTCTATAAAAAATATCAGTTCTCTCCAAGATTTAGTTTTTCTAGCTACATGTGGATTTTTCAAACATCAATACAATATATCTCTTGTTTTGATTCACCAATTACTACTTGTACTTCTTTTTCTTGGCCAATATTTATTCATCTAAAATTTCTTACATGGTTGATCAACTTATAAGTTATTAGGCTTTTTTCTCAACACTGGAGCACTTTTCTTTGTAGCTCAAAAGTGTTTGATTTTCTCTGCGCTTTATTATTTCTCACATTCTAAACATTTATGTTGAGGAAACATTGTTTTCTCTTCTTTTAAATGATTATTATTGTTTGAAAATTGCATATTCAGTTGAGAAATTAGAGAACTCTCAATGTTTTTCGTTTTTTTTGGTTTGTCCTTTTATAACTCATCATACTATATGATCAAACATTCTTTCGTATCATGTTCAACCTTCTTCATAGTTGTGGATCCATTTTTCGTTATGATATACTCTATTTGATTATATATTGTGTCCTCTAGTAAACATTTATTATCAGGTGGGATAAAAACTTGTATCGAACAAAACCAAATTAAGCTGATACTCGAGCCAAACTAACTATATACCATTAAAAGGAAGAATAATTGTTAATTAATTGGAATGTACTATTTGATAATATCATTTTGAAACATTGATCTATTTCCCCCTTTCATGCAGGAACATGATTTGTCCCATGGGTCATTGTGGTTCTTATATGTTGGTAGGTGATGTGTATAGTCACAGGAGACACGTATGTTTTAGTTTAGTTTTTATTTTATTTTCTTTATCGCATTGGCCACTTATGCCTACAATGTGTGTTTGTAGCTGTTTTTTGTTGACATGACCAACATAAATTAGCAGTCCAATGGGAGTGATTAAATGATGATATTGTGGTAATAATAGAAATGAATTATAGAATCTATAATGGTAATGGATTCATGTATCTTTTATCATCCCTACTCACATATATATATAAGAAGTTGTTATATCTCATTTCTTTTCCCACTATTTTCTTACAGCTGGTTTCTTATGATGAGGCTAGTTCAATCCACCACCATCGATGACAGTGAGTTCAACATTGGATTTGGGTAAGATTTATTTTGTTTTTATTCTTTGGCCAAATTTTAATTAGGGATTTTGTGATTTATGGGTTCTTTATATTTTTGTAGTGCTTTCTGGATCTCATCGAGGTGGATTCGAGTTGCCGTTGATGAAGGCTTACAAGTGTATGCCTAGGTAAGCATATAAATATATAAGTTCCCCCTTTATATATATTCACTCATGGCAGTACGAATATATATATTGGGGCTAGGTGTGCTTATATATAGATATGAAAAATGCATACATGTGTAAGTGTAAAGGGGTATATGCTAGTATAAACATATATCTAAGGATCCCCTTCTACATATTTGGCCATGAAAATATGTACATAGGGGCTAGGTGTCCTTATATATATGGGAAGTCTCATATGCATGCAAGCGGAAAAAAAAAGTAAGATTCGAGTTGTTGTTAAAAGCAGCGCCTTGATGTTGAGGTAAGTTTCATTTCTCTAACCCTTTAATTTTCATTTAATAATTTCTCGAGTTTTTTAAAAAAAATTCATTATTATATAATGTGTATATTCTATTAAAATTGGTTGTGGATCTTTATAATGAAATTTTCACTTGTTTTACTTGATTTCCCTAAGCATTCAACGTGGACTAGTAGACAGTTTCAGCCTACTCAACAGTTGAAAATGAAATTTCCTTAACTTTAGAGATGATAGTGTCCTCATTTTGAGAAAACATCAACCGATCATTCTCATAAAAATCTAAAACTTAAAGAAAATCTTTGTTTTCATTTCATCAAACACAAACAACTGTCTTTGAAAACTTGATACTTTCCCCAGTGACATCATTGTGAAACACTTGACCTAGAAAAAGACATAATTTAACCTATTAAAATAAATCCACCTACGCCTGATTCGCGATGTGACCAGGGGTTTCACAGCATGAATCCCTACCCTTGGGAATTTCATGGATTTAATTGAGGTTCGTAGCAGGAAATATTATTTGTTCATTGTTGGTTATGGATTTATGTATGATTTATCATGTACAGTTGACACACTGTTCACATATATATAAGAAGTCATTATATCTCATTTTTCCCACTATTCTCATATAGGTGGTTTCTTATGATGAGGTCGGTTCTATCCACCACCATCGATTACCATGATTTCAACATCATATTTGGGTAAGGTTTATTCTGTTTTTATTCTTTGGCCCAATTTTAATTAGGGCATTTTTGATTTTTGGGTTCCTTATATTTTTGCGGCGCGTTTTGGATTTTGTTGAGGTGGATTCGAGTCGTCGTTGACGAAGGCTTACATGTGTATGCATAGGTACACATATACATATATAAGTTCCCCCTTTATATATATTCACTCTTGGAAGTATGAATATATATATTGGGGCTAGGTGTGCTTATATATCGATATGAAAAATGCATACATGTGTAAGTGTAAAGGGGTATATGCAAGTATAAATATATATCTAATGACCCCCTTGTGCATATTTGGCCATGAAAATATGTACATAGGGTCTAGGTGTCCTTATATATATGTGAAGTTGCATATTCATGCAAGCGGAAAAAAGGAAGATCCGAGTTGTCGTCGTTAAAAGCAAATGCACCTTGAGGTTGAGTTAGGGTCCCTCTCTTAGCCTATTTAATTCAATAATGTTTTAAATTCCATTTAGTTTCCTTCTTAATTCTGCATGTTTATATTAAATTACAATTCTTCAATAAGTATTAGTTAAGATAATTGTTTCATTTGATAAATAAGTCATGGTTTAGTAATAAAACCCCTCCAATGAAGGTGTGCTGTCTGCAAAAACTCACAGTGGTGTACCTTTTTTAAAATTATTGCATTGATGTTTTCCTTATACTTGATGTCATTGTTAGTCATAAATCACACATAGTATTTGACTCTTTTTATATCCATGTAGGGGGTTTCCCTCTTTTTATTAAAACGGTTGTTTGAACCAGACACTCTTTAAGTGTCGTTAGAATTTTAAGATGGGTCCCATGTTGTGTCACCATGTCAAATGGAAAGTGATATTTAAATCCAACCAAAAGCCCAGTTCTAAAGCCCAGGGGTCCCACAGTACCAGTAATGTTAGATTACATGTTATGTAACCTATGATTTTTGTGATCCCATGGGGTTTTAATTTTTCTAGGTATTCCTATACATTGCTAGATCTCCAAACCTCACCGAATTAGGTATATCAGGGGTCATCCAATCCTCTAGTCATCACATATTAGCATTCATTTCTTTAAATCATATGAAAAAAATCCTCTCATTCCATCCATATCATCCTATTTGAAACAAAGTGGAAGATGCTGCCCCGCAGATGTCGTCGGACCGGGCCAACACGCTGCGGTCACGCCACGGTCATGCCTTGGAAATGCCATGATTTGGCCCTGCTCCAGCCACATCCAGCCCACACCATCCCCCTGCCACCTTCATTTCACCCCGCTGCCACCAGCATTCCAGCCCGCAACAGCCCCCCTGCCACATTTGAATCAGCCCACACCATCCCCCCAGCACCTAGAACCAGCCCCCTTCCACCTGCATTCGAGCCCTCACCGAATTAGGTATATCAGGGGTCATCCAATCCTCTAGTCATCAAAGATTAGCTTTAATTTCATTAAATATTTTGAGAAAACATCCTCTCATGCCAACCATATCATCCTATTTGAAACTAAGTGGAAGATGCTGCCCCGCGGATGTCGCTGGACCGGGCCAACATGCTACAGTCATGTCGTGGTCACGCAGCGGTCACGCCGCAGTCACGCCATGGTCACGCTGTGGTAATGCCGTGATTTCCCCCCACTCCAGCCACATCCATCCCACACCAGCCCCCTTCCACCTTCATTTCAGCCCGCTACCACCAGCATTGTAGCCTGCAATAGCCCCCCTGCCACCATCGAATCAGCCTGCACCATCCCCCAGCACCAGCAACCAGCCCCCTTCCACTAGCATTCGAGCCCTCACCGAATTAGTTATATCATGGGTCATCCAATCATCTAGTCATCACAGATTATCATTCATTTGATTAAATATTTTGAGAAAACATCCTCTCATGCAATCCATATCATCCTATTTGAAACTATGTGGAAGATACTTCCCCACAGATGTAGCTGGACCGGGCTAACACGATTCGTTCATGCCGCGGTCACGCCTTGGTCACGTCGTGGTCACACCGTAGTCACGCTGTGGTCACTCCGTAGTCACATCACAGTCACGTCACGTTAATGCCATGATTTGGACCTACTCTAGCCACATCCATCCCACACCAGTCCCCTTCCACCTTCATTTCATCCCACTGCCACTAGCATTCTAGCCCGCAACAGCCCCCCTACCACCTTTGAATCAACCAGCACCATCCCCCCATCACCTGGAACCATCCCCCTTCCACCATCATTTTATCCCTCACCAAATTAGGTATATCAGGGGACATCCAATCCTCTAGTAATCACAAATTAGCATTCATTTCTATAAATATTCTGAGAAAACGTGCTCTCATTCCATCCATATTATCCTATTTGAAACTAATTGGAAGATGCTGCCCCACGGATGTCACTGGACCGGGCCAACACGCTGCGGTCACGCCGCGGTCACACCACGGTAATGCCGTGATTTGGCCCTGCTCCAGTCACATCCAGCCCACACCATCCCCCTTCCACCTTCATTTGAGGGGTCATCCAATCCTCTAGTCATCACTGATTAGCATTCATTTCTTTAAATATTCTGAGAAAATATCCTCTCATGCCATCCATATCATCCTTTTTGAATCTAAGTGGAAGATTCTACCTCGTGGATGTCTCTGGACCGGGACAACAAAATGCAGTCACGCTACGGTCACGCTGCGGTCACGCCGTGGTCACGTTGCGGTCACGCCGCGGTCACGCCGCTGTCACGCCGCGGTCATGACACGGTCACGCCGCAGTCACATTATGGTAATGCCATGATTTGGCCCTGCTACAGCCACATCCAGCCCACACCAACCCCCTTCCACCTTCATTTCAGCCCACGGTAATACCGTGATTTGTGGTGTGATACCATGAAATTGAGTTTGAATATAGAAAAACAAGTTCTGTTTTATCAATTTCAATCACTCATATTTTTATATAATTGAGGGCGCTCTAGGGGAACCTTTCTAACATTTATAACATCATAGCTAACTTGGCTGAAATTTCTCTACACTTCCGAATTTTAATGAAGAAGGGAGTCAGCTTCCATTTCAATGAGGAATTCCATGAAGCCTTTGAGATTCTAAATAAATACTTACTGCACTGACCAGTATAGATTCCATTGGTGGAAAGAATTCCACTCATCTTATTTGTGGCCTTCATAAATTGATTTCTCAGTGTTCTCATTGCACATAAGAATGATGTGGGGAGTGAAACAAGTGTATATTATATTAGTAAAATTATGTTAGGTACTAAGACACAATATTATGATGTTGGGAAAAACTACCTCACACTCATCTTCCCAATTAAAATATGAGGCTTTGCTTGTATCCTTACAAAGTTCACCTGGTCACTCGTATTGACCCGCTCGAGTACATCCTTAGCTACCCTATGTTCACTGGGAATATTTCTCTATGATCAGTCACTTTAAGACAACATGATATTCAGTTCATATCACATAAGTTTGTGAAAGGGAAGACCCTATCTAATTTCCTCATGGGACATCCCTCCCAAGAAAGCATACTACTAGAAATAAAACTTCTAGATTAGAAGGTTTTCTATTCCCATGAAGCTCCCCAAACACAGGATATGTATTTTTTTCTGCCTCCCAGAGTCCTATCAACAAAAGTATGGAGAACCCAAAGATTATCTGTGTATGTACAGGGATTGTGTTAATTTTCTAGACAAAGTAGTTTTTCTATACTATTTCTCACTATCTTATGGATGGAAAAATAATTAGATATAATATGAAGCCCTAATTTCTATCTTGGAACTATAACTATAGCTGAAAATAGACTACCTAAATGTCATAGGAGATTCAAAACTAGTGATAAAATATATGATGATGAATATGCAATAAAAAATGATGAGCTGGCCCCTCTCACTAGCTATGTTTGAAGACTGATGGAAGATTTCCATTTTGAACCCACATTGTATCTTTTACCCTATCAAAAAATGATTTTACTGATGTAATGTCTAATGAAATTGTAGTTTTAGCTGACCCTGATCAGCATGAGGTTTTCTACCACATTACGCATCAAAGGATGGTCTCATATATCATCATTTGGGACATAAAAGAAATATATCAGATCAATAATTCCCTAGTTCCTGATGAACTGATATCCACCCCTAGACGGCAGGTTCCCATAATTGATTATCTACATAATGGGACCCTCCTGATATAGCGAGTTAGAAGGGAATAAATTTGGCATCAGGGATAGAGCTTGATGCTTCATGATGGCCCAAAAAATCCTTCTAAAATATGGGAAATGAGACCAACTTCTTCTATAGATAGTTAAAGAAAGTCTACCAAGAGTATACCACTGAGTCTAACTGATAGAAGCCAACAGATGCTGAAAAGTAGGCTGCTGTGAAATGTTGTTTGGAAGGGGGAATAAAAAAAGGGGGATATTGTTTTTTAGAAAACGGATCTGCTGTGCAGATACAGGGGCAGCAGGCATCGTCCTCGCGGTGCGACCACGGGGAGTCCTTTCTTCAACTATTCTTCTTTTTTCGTACTGTAAATTCTGCTCGTTATTGTAGTAGAAATCAACAGAAACTCTTGTTTTTCTTCTCTCTCTGACTTGAACACCTATCAATAACCACTCATACCACTATCATGTAGCAACAAATGGACATATTCAGGCCTCCAATAAGTCTCTATCGAATAAGTAGTAGAAGATGGTTGAAAAATAGAATAAGTCATAGATGGAAAATCTCCTACATGATTTATGGGCCTACCATAACACCATATGAACTACTACCAAGAGACACCGTACACAAAACTAAGCTAGTTTTTCCGATTGAAGTCCAGTTTCCATCGCTATAAATAGCTATCTATGGAAAACTCTACATTTGGGCTAGACCTATATAGTGAACAACCCATTCATTAACTACATGTGGGTTTAATTCTCCCATGACATGATACATAGTGACACCCATATCTATTGTCTTGGGTCCAGCCACAATATTTCATTTTCAGGCTATGGAACCTATATCCTTTATGCATGACATTAAACTGCATGGTTTTTGAAGAACTATGTGTGGTTTGATTCTAGTCATCACACGATATGTAGTAATGCATGAAGCTCCCATCCATGGTCCTGCTACAAAAATCAATAGGATCAATATCCCCTCTACATATGGGCTAGACCTACATAGATAGTTTCCCATTCAAGAACTATATGTGGATTTATTTATGTTATCACAGGATATAGAGTGACACCCAAATCTACAATCTCGCGTCCAGCTATACTAATTAATGGGATCAATGCCCTTCTCTATGTATGGGGAAGACTTGTATAGATAGTTTCCCATTCAAGAACTTCATGTGTCTAAATTTCTTTCATTATAGGATATTTGGGTCTGATTGGATCTCCAATCTTGGGTCCATTTACAAAAATCAACATGAAAATGATCCGTCCATGCATACGAGTTAGACTTGAATAGGTATATTTTATACAAGAACAACATAAAACATTATTACTTCCATCATAAAGTAAATATTGAAAAATAAATCTTTAATAATGGGTTCAATCACAACATGTAATATGATAAAAATGCAGCTCCAAACATCATACGGACTGGACCTATGTAGTATGCCATCTGAGACCCACTCTCGCACAACTTAACAAAATTCCTAGTTTTCCCCTGTTTCTCCCACTGATCATTTATCATGTGAGATCAGGGAACCTGGCTTGCTAATATGGAAAATGATAAGGGGGACCATTTAGATCAGAAAAAATGACATTACTACATGATGTTTTACTGTATGACAAATTTCCTTACCACCTAAAATTAAACTGTGAGGAAAACATCTTGTCACATGATGATAAGATGTATGATAGATACATCTCCACTAAATGATGTTAAAATGTGTAATCCATCATACATCATCATTATTTTTCAAATTACCACAAGATCCTAGCACTAATCAACCATAGAATGGGGTGCCCCCTTTATCTTTTTGAGAACCTTTACCCATAAACCACCTTTCATTACTTGAGTGACTTGGGTTTCCAATAATCTCCCATTAACCCTAAAAGGGATATATATCTCCATTTTTTATCTTAGTTTCATTGCATAAGGGATTTAAACTAGAAACTGGAGACATCTTATCCCAGCAAGAAGGAAATTCTAATCTTTGTGAGCCTTATGTCAATGTGGAAGAACCCAACACCTTAGAGTGTTCTAGGCCATCCTTGCTATGATTGTCTCATACCATTAGTCATGACCTAATAAACACGGTCCAGAATTTACAAAATTTTCACCTACTTCTCAAAAGGATCACCACACCAGCCACCACCCACCAGCCAAACACTCATGCTAGCCCTCTGACACCTTGCAAAACACTCATCCCAGCCCTGTAACCTACATCAACCAACCAGACCAGCATCCCTATCGAAACAAATCCCAGAGTGAAAGACCTCTAGAAAACCATGACAAATAATGGCCACTACACCAACACCTACATGCACAAGAACCCTAAACCACACTAGATCCAACCACAATAAGCACCTATAGTAGACACAACACGAAAAATATTAGTTAGAAACCAAATCATCCCTAGACCACCATCTGGCCCCATCCATCACCATCTGAACACCTTGAATCAAAGTGGACCACCCCACCATAAGAAAGTCTAAAAAACCAGCATTCAACCTGTACCATCCATCTGAAGTTCCCCGCATCACCCACGCCTAACCCATCATGCATCCTAAAGAATTCCCAAGTACTCCCTGATCCAAACGTGAGCTAATACCCATCACGAATCAGACAGCTCTAGACCCACCAAGTAGTCAACATGCACCCACCCTAGAAAGAGAACCACCCATATTCCAGAAACATGTTTCCCAACCTGCAGCATCCAGCATCTGAAGGGAATTTTAGAACATCAACCATAGAAATCCCTACACCATCAACAACTAGAACACACAAGATGGGGAAACTGAGCACAAGCCAACTGGACTTACTCCAAACCACCACCTAAAGACCCACCCCAATCTATATCCACCACAGTAGACAATCGAGAGAACCAGAAGCCTATAATAGTAATCCAAAACAAAGAAGAAACACCATAAATATAATTCCTATGCTCCCAAAACATGTTACCAAGCATAGTAGAAATCACAAACCAACCAACACCATGCACCATGTAAGTGTGTCCTGTACTACACCATGTATAAAAATCCAAATAACAACACCCCCAGATGAATCCCATCTTCAAAGGTCCTATAATTCCAAACATAACCGCACCTCCTAAATCCTCTACAAGAAACCTATAACCCCACTATGAGAATATCTATAAGTATCTATTGGATAAACCCAGCATCTCCCAGTCTCAACCTTAAGAAGCATCCCAAGTAGGGGGCTTCTATCCAGGGGGTCCAACAGGGGGGGTTCTGTCCAGGGGGGCTGCTGTCCAGGGGGGGTCCAGGGGGGGCTACTATCCAGGGGGGTCCTGTTGGGGGGGCTGTTGTCTAGGGGGGTCTTGGGGGGTCCAGCAGGGGGGGTTCTGTCTGGGGGTGCTACTGTCCAGCTGGGTCTGGGGGGGGGTTCTGTCCAGTGGGGGCTACTGTCCGGGGGGGCTGTTGTCCATGGGGGCTACTGTCCCGGGGGATACTGTCCATGGGGGTCCAGCAGGGGGGATGCTATCCAGGAGGGTCTGGGGGGCAGCGGGTTTCTGCCCAGGGTAGGTCGAGGGGGGGGGGGGGGTTCTATCCAGGGGGTCCAACAGGGGGGGTTCTGTCCGTGGGGGCTGCTGTCTAGGGGGTCCAGGGGTTGCGGGTTTCTGTCCAGGGGGGCTGCTGTCCGGGGGCTGTTATCCTAGGGGGGGCTACTGTCTAGTGGGTTTCAGCAGGGGGGAAGTTGTCCAGGGGGGCGGCGGGTTTCTGTCTATGGGGTCGTGTCTGGGGGGGCTGCTATCCTGGGGGGGTATAGCAGGGGGGTTTCTGTCCAGGGGGGGATGCGGTCCAAGGGGTCCAGCAGGGGGGGATGCATTATTCTTTTTTTTTGAGTTATATTCTTTTTGAATATTCTATGATGTTTTGTTTTACAATAATTGTAGGGGATTAGCACTACTATGTTCTACCTTGTGTTGGAGGTACTTTTGAGCTGGTTCGAGACTTCTTTGATAGTTTGTATTATAGGGAGACTCATGTAAGTGAAATTATGTGTTTTTTATATTTGTATTTGTTTAATTATTATTATGTAAATATC
This sequence comes from Viscum album, assembly GCA_963277665.1. NCBI lineage: Eukaryota > Viridiplantae > Streptophyta > Magnoliopsida > Santalales > Viscaceae > Viscum > Viscum album. Next base: position 108,843,239 of record OY728139.1, on the reverse strand, counting down.
TTTTGTGTATAATTTAATTTATTGGGGACCGGCAGGGGACAGGGGGGAAACGGGCAGGGGGGGGGACTGGCTGGGGGTGAAAGTGGGGGCTTGTAGGGGTGCAAGTAGGGGCTGGTAGGGGCAGGGGGGAGGGGAAACATGCAGGTGGGGGGGAAGGACTGGGGGGTCTAGGGGGGGTTCCAAGGTCTGTCTAGGAGGGTGGGGGGTGGCTGTCCAGGGGAGTGGAGATCTGGGCTATCCAGGAGGGGGGCTTTGCAGGGGGGTTGTCCAGGGGGAGGAGGATGTCCAGGGGAGTGGGGGTTTATATAGGGTGGTGGTGTCTGGTGTCTATGAGGGAGGGGTCTGCAGGTGGCTCTGTCCTGGGGGTGCAAGTGGTGTTCCGCAGGGGGGATGTCCGGGGGGGCTGTTCAGGGGGGTGAGTGGGGGTCTGTCTAGGGTGAGAAGGGGGATTGCAGAGGGAGGGGTGCATGGGGGATTTAAGGTGCAGGTGGGGTGACAGGGGGAGAGTGGGGGGCATTTCTAGGGGTGGTGGGGAGGATGCAAGGGCCCAGCACTAGCTGAACGGTGCTAGTTTTTTTACAGAATGTGTAGGCCTATAGCAATGGTTTTAAACTATAGCTCTAGGTCTACATCCATGATTCCTAACTATGGCTATATGTATATAGCCACGGTTGCGACCGTTGCTCTAGGAGATGAGTTCTTTCAACCTATGAAATGGGTTGAAAACTGTGGCTTTAGGGTTGTTGCCACGGTTGGAACCATGGCTATAGGGCTACAGCCACGGTTCAAACCGTGGATAAAGGGCTATAGCCACGGTTGGGAATCGTGGCTTTAGGTTTTACCCTATATCCACGCCAATACCATCCACGGTTGTGGGAACCGTGGCTATAACTTATCGCCATGGTTGTGGGAACCATCGCTATAACTTATAGCCACGGTTTTTGGGCCTATACCCACGGTTTAAAACCATGGATATAGCCTGATTTTGTAGTAGTGGTGGTAACCCTCTATCATAATAGGGCACAGGTTCTCCATACTCTGAGTGGTACCCCTAAAAACACAAGGTGAGAGTCTTATACCTACATATTTTTCCCCCTATCATACTAGGGGTTGGGTCCTCCTTACACTAAGTGGCACACCACCTGACTCACTAGGTCATAGGTCCTCTATGTGGAGATTATGCCCCCTTAACTATGCAGTATGGTAGCGAGGTGTGGTCCCTCCACACGGTTACTTCTATGGACGGACATGTGAGTTTCTAGGCATCGTTGATGATCCTTTTAGAACTGAGGGAAGACTCATCATCCTGGGCTAGGATATCTAGATTCAGACTCTCTCTCATCTTTACTTTTCTAGTTATTATTGGGATGGGAAATATTTCTGGTTGGGAATTTATTTTTCACCTTTATATTTTAGAATATATTTTCATAATAATGTATTCTTTAGAGGTTGTGACATGTATGGTTCTTACTCTAGATGTTACTATCTATTATATTTACTAATCTTCACTTTTTCATGTATATGGCCAGGCGCGTGCACATGGGTACATTAGTTGAAGGCCTACAATGGTATTTATTTCTTTAGGCTCTTGTTACCAACCCCGGGGCTATAGAGGTGGGCTTTAGGTAGTTACAAATTGCTTCTCCTCCAACCTAGTGGGCTCTGGTGGGTTAGGTCTTGATAGATTCGCATCAAAGGTATTTTTTCCCAGGGATGGTGTTTGAATTATTTCCTTTATGAGGATTTGGTTGGGACATAATGAAACAGTGTCTAAGTGTCTTGAGAGTAGCTTTTAAGCCAGGTAACCTAGTGTTGGTGGGATATATAGTGTATCTATACATCAGAACTCTGACTACCTGCCTATTAACTTGGAATACTAAGACCTTGGCTGTAGGGAACATTATTGCATGCATCATATAGGATTCAATATTTTATTTTACTTCTTGATTAATCTCCCCATATATATATTGTCATTTGACTATGGTGCATATTGATTAAATTTTAATTATGCCTCCACAAATATAGCTTGAAATTTTACCGATATAGGATCATGAAGACCATCATATTAGTGATGAGGCCTTAGTTCAAGGTCTATCCCATAAGATCCTTCCTTCAGAAGGATAGGTAGCAACACCCTTTCATGTCACGAAGTATTCAATTCTGAAATATTAGGATGAGGATGGTTGAAAACGTAACACACTCCATGAGTTACAATATTAGATGTTGTTGAGGTTCCATGGTGAGATTGATCCCTAATCGAGGAAGGATTGGATAGAGTTTATAATCTATGTTTTTAGACTTGTCCCAACACCTACTGATAATGTGGTTACACTAGAAATGAATATTTTCCATAGAGAATCAGAGTAGCCCCCAGGGAAGTAGAGCTCATAGTAGAGTAGGTGGGGCTCCAGGAGGATGCATTGTGGGTTTTGGAGGATGTTGTGGGTATATCAACTACCACCACCAGACCACCCACACTATGATCAAGGGGATGTAGGTTGTGGTTGTGGGAAACTGCCAACTATGGATTCTTATGACCTAATTGATCATGAAAATATTGGAGGTACGAACTATGTTTATTCTAATCTCTCTTCAGTACTAGTTGACATAGGTTTGAGTCATTTATACATCTATTTACTTCTGGTTCCAGAGTTAGAGCTCCCAGTTGAGACTTTATACTAGTGACAATTACTTTAGGTTTCTATAGGGAACACTTATTCATTATCGTTTATTTGTTGGAAGTGTGATCTATCATTTCGTGGATAGAGTTTTGAATGGGACATTTCGGTCATCACGATGAGACCTTATGACATCATCATGGGCATGGATTCATTATCAACAGATTGAGACTACATTGATTTTCACTGTATATGATTCAGATGCCTTTGCACTAATGGGACCAAATTATCTTTTGTGGGTAATAAAGATCTCATAGTAGAGAAAGTGGGTCTTGTGAGTAGGAAGTTTCAACCATTTACTCATCATTAGGAAAGTGTATCCCATGGCATAGCAAACTCTTCAACCATATGGATTCCTTCATTCTTGGAAGATGTTATGGGTGTCTCAATTGAAAACATTATGGTAATACCTCTAAGGTGGGAGATTTATTTTTTAATTGACTTTAAAGAAAATGTTACTTTAATATATTCTATGGGATATCAGATGGCCCCAAACAAGCACGGGGAGCTGTAGTTTCAGTTGGAGGACCTTTGAGATAATGTTTTCATAATATCCAGTGTGTCCCCCTTGGTAGCTTTGATGTTGTTCAAGGAAAAGGTGGATGGTATCTTGTGACTTTTTATGTATTATCATTACCTGAACCAGGGAATGATAATGAATAAGTACTCCTTTTGAGGATTGAATACCTCTTTGATCAGTTTCAAGTTTTAACATGGTTCTCAAAGATCGATCTCAGGTTCGGCTACAACTAGTTGATAGTTTGGGAGGATGATATTCCAACACTGAAATTACAATGTCACTATTGAAACTGAGTTCCTGGTGATTATTTTTGGTGGGATGAATTCCCTAACTACTTTTAATACTTTTATGAACCAGGTCTTCTAGTTATACCTGGACTAAAGTTTTGTTGTCTTTATTGATGACACAATCACATACTTGACATTAGAGAAGGAGTATACATTGCACTCGAGGATGGTAATATATTTTCTTCAAGAGAACCATATTTATGGTATGATCTTGAAGTTATATTTTTGGGTCCAAGATGGGCACTTTCTAGGTAATTTCTGTAACACCACAAGCTTCTACAGTATGCTTCTCTTTGAATAATGTGATAGCGTGTGTTGTACGCAACATCGAGTTCTAACGCACCACAACCAATCAAACTAGCCGTTATGAATAGTAATAACTACTTTTTGAAATTATATATATTTTATATTTCAAAATGGACTTCATTTTTGGATTTGGAATATCGAAATTATCCTAAGTTGAATTTTTGGTATTTTTCTAAGAACATTCCATTTTTATGAATAGCGAAAAATACTTAAAAAAAAATTTATCAAAATAATTTATAGTGATAAATTATATTATTGAGTGGTTTCAAAGTATAATTAGAATATATTTTTACCATTTTATCCAATGGTGTTCATTATAATTAATTTCACTTTGAAATTGGACATAAACAATTGTCAATCTTTTGATATATATTTTTTCTTAAAAACACGCTATTTGTTATGACAGCGGGAATTAATTATAAAATTAATTAATGAAACTTATATGTTTGGAATTTTTTAAAATAGACATAATTTTTGAATTCAGAATATCAATGATAGCTTAGTTTGAAATTTTGGCATTGTTCTAAAAAAACCTTAATTTTTTATGAATAGTGAAACCACTAAGTGGTAGTTAAAAAAACTGAATTTTTCATAACATTTAATGTTACCACTTCTATGAATTGAATTTAGAAAATCTGAGAGACACAATTAATATCAAGTAGTAAAATGTGGTTCAATGAGATGAAAATAATTTTTGGTGAATAATAACATTTTACTTTTATTTACCACGGTTAAAAGTAAATAGGGAAATTAAGGGTAAAAATGATATTAATATTACCCTAACACATGTCCTAATTCTATTGGATCAGTGTATCTCGACCAAAAACAACCTTAGGAATAAAATATTTTCATTTAGGTCCACTTCCATTAGATTAATACATTTATTATTATTTAATTCAAAGAAGAGTTAAAAGAGTTAAAATCAATGTTTATTTACTAAAAAATTTTAATATAGGGTTATACATAAGATAAATTCGATTGTAAATATTCATTAGAAATATAAAATTATTTCCTACATAATTGTATTTTATTTATAATTTTTAGACATTATATAATTTAATTTATTTATGACACAATGATGATGCAGTAATTACCATAATAGTGAAAAAATTAAAATAATTGATTATATAAATACCCAAATAAAATTAATTTGAGACTTTTTATGAATTAAAATAATTATATAGGTTAATATGACATGTTATTATTGAATTAATTAACTTTTATTGATGTAATCATTGTGTTATGATTTTTACAAAAATCAATTATTGAATAGTGTCAAAATTGACATAAAAGAGTTTTTAAAACAAATATTATATTATTAATTGATATTAAATTCCTAAAAATATAAGGTTCGTCCAAGAGACTTATATAATGATATTTTTATCATTAATGGACCACTTGGGGGGTCTCTTGAATGTATATAGTAGGATTATTAACCATATAATATAAAAATACAAAGAGACATTGTAAAAGTGAAACTAATTAACTGAGAGTTAATACATAATGATAAGGTTAATATAGTAACCCAAACCTGTATAAATTATATTGGTTGAGTGGTTTTTGACCCATCCCCACCTTAAAAGTTATATAATCCACTTTGGAGACATTAGAAACCGAATATATATTTATTATAAAATAATATTTCTAGTTTTTCCAAAGGTGCCCCTCACCCCTCTTATAAAAGGGTACTCCCCCTTCTCACTAATTCACACATTCAATGCCTTTTTTTTCGGAAAAACCCTGCCCAAATACTCTCCCAACTTCCCTAAATTCATCCTAGATTCCCTCCTTTAGTCATAAATCCAACCTAAGGATCCCTTTTGATCAAATCAAAAGGAAGAACCCGAAGAAGAGGTAATGTTTTCACCACCCTTTTTCAAATTCATTTCTTCTTCAACTTCTCCTTTATTTTTTATTACCATTATAAAATAATGAATCTAGTATATCCTATATACTTTAATATTATTATAAATATGGTACAACCATATTCAGTATTCTATCCATCCTTTGAATGACATGTCACCATACGTGCGTGCGTACGGCTTACCGTCTCCACGTCGTGGTGTAATTGTTATTCAATATATAATTATTTGGATGGGTATAATAATTATTTTTAATTAATTTAAATAATAAATATAACATGATAATGATTCTTTATATGTGATATACCATGCAATTATATATTATTTTAATATCAAAAGAATGATATTGTCGCTCGTGCGTACGTACGGACTACCGTCTCCACGAACGTGATGAGGTTCATTTTCCATCGTATCCATTCAACTATAATTATCATTTTATGATTTAAAAATAATTTTTAAGGACTTGATATCATCCTACATATGAATAAGATACAACCTATCCATGAAAAACATGGCTTACGTAAAATAACATATAAATGAAAATGAGTAAGTTAACACCTGAAACAACAATAATACTATGATATTATTAACAAATCAATGTTAAAAGATTATATATGATATCATATTAATATATATGATTATTTTATAATTTAATAACAATTATTTCACCATTATGCAGGAGTTTAACCTACCTCCAACCAAGGAAAAGTACAAAGTAATGGTTTATTTCGCAATCTCTTCATTATCCGAGGTTGTTTATATGTAATAATCTAATGGGATCTCTTTATCATCCACATTCATGTTTCTTAAAAATGAATTTCAAAACATGTTTTCTATTTACAAGAATATGGGTTAAAGTCATTTATACCCTTGTTTGACTTTTTATAAGAGGTTTATAAAGGAATCTTTCCGTCGTTTTCCAAACAAGGTCATTTTTAACCTTTTCGACAGATTTAAGGTAAGAATGTTTTTTTAACTTATATGGCGGGTGCTGCTGTTTTCCGCCATTATAAAATCATCGAAGCTTCCCTTACAAGCTTATAAGAATATTTTCAAAGAAAATGTTTTATTTTATAAATATATGACTCTTAAATGATTTCAAAATAGAAAGAGATATTTCTCTAAAAAGAGTTTTGATTTCATCTATGTCAACATATTTTGATGGATTTTACGATTATTTGAAGTTGATAAATTATGATACAAAACTTCCATATTGTATTTATGGTTTTGTGATATTTTTGACTGTGGATGTTTTATTTTTATACCATTCATGGTTTATGAAGAAAGTATTGACATTTTGTATGCTAGTTTTAATACAATTGTTTATGTTATGTTTAAACCAGTTCATATGAGGAATGAATTGGAATTACTAAGTGACGGGTGGAGCCTACTATAGCTCCTCGATGCATCGGTAGGTCTCATGGGACAAACTAGTGTCTTGGCCCAAGGACTTGGCAAAATCTTATTTGTAGTATTGGGACGAGGCCTAGGCTATGTGGTTTTGATAGTCTGGAATTATGCATTCCATCATTATGAAAGTGGTTATTGATATTGCATGTGATTATTCTATTAGTATAATATCCATGAGAATAAGTAAATGGAATTATTTCATTTTATTTTTTCCATACTATGTTTAAGTTCAAGTTTAAAAGGCTTTTGTTTTAGTTATACATTGCCTTAAATGTTTATTCTTATTTATGAAAGTTTCTGCTATATTGTTATCCTTACTGGGCATTTGAGCTCACCCATTTCAATGTTTTATTTTTCCCAGGATGTGAAGAAGTAATTTATGAATGACCTTCAGGGATAGTATGTGGGGATATGAGTGTGGACTATGAAGAAAATATGTTGTTGTAGTTTTCATTTTTATGATGTAATGTAAGACTTATGAATATATCTAGTGTTTCCAAGGCTACTAAACCAATCGGTCTTTCGAGATTTGATCTTTATTGTGATCATGCCAATGTTATGTAATAATGCACCGAATATGGGTAACTGGGGCCGGGGCATTACAGTTGGTATCAGAGGAAGTTTAGTACAATCCTTGGAAGCTAGATTTAGATAAACTCTGATTATAGCACATAGAACTACGATGGAGTTTGAGGATTAGTATAGAAGAACTTCCCAGAATTTTGGTATTGTAGAGATTTTGGGAGTTTTCCGAGAAAAAAATCCATGTCTAGATATGAGCAGGTAGAGGCGGTTCTGGCACAGATGTACCTAGGGGTAAAACCCGAAAACACCACTTTGAGCTAGACTCGAACGGTAACTGGTGCACGACAACGGGCCTTGCTGCACTCTTGGTTACGACACTCCCGGGGGATATGCTTAGGATTACTCTCATTTTCGTTACAAATCATTATGAAGGGTTTATGAGTATATACCTCCTCAAAGAAAACATTTTTATGATTATGGATTATATCCATAAATAGTTCATTTTATGTTAAGTGTTTTATAAGTATCGAATTATGTATTTTTATTCATAAACTAATCTAGTTTATTCCATTGTTTAGAAATGGCACCTAGTGGATGAAATGGGAACAATATCAAGGCACGCACTCCATGTAGGGATTTCCCTCCTGTTCAAGATAATTATAGTGGAGCTGGAGATGCAACAGGTGCTGATCAGTGACTCACCATACTGGGAAAACTCACTCAGGTTATTAATAATAACATTACCCGTATGGAGCACCCTGATCCGCAACATGGAGGATCAATGTTAGATCGATTCATGAGGCAACAACCACCAACGTTAAATGGGAGTACAAATCCCTTAGTAGCTGAGCAATGGATAAATTCCCTAGAAAAAATATTTCAGGCTTTGGGGAGTAGTGAAAGGGAAAAAGTTATCATGGCAGTTTATCGCCTCACTGGAGATGCTGATCAATGGTGGTAATTTATTCAAAACATGAAGGAAGATGATGAAGTATAAAATATTGAATGGAGGGAGTTCAAAGATCTGTTTTTAGAAAAATACTTTCCTTGTGACCATCGAGCAGATATGGAAAGGCAATTTCTAAGTCTAAGACAAAAGGAGGATGAAAATGTCGCAAAGTATAAGGATAACATTACAAGGTTAGAAACGTATTCTAGTGATTATATACGTAACCCAAGAAGTAATATTGATCATTTCTTTGATGGGTTAAAACCATTTCTCCATCGAGCATTAGTCTCACAATCCTTTTTTTCATACAAAGTCATTGTCTCATGTGCTATCAAGATAGAAAAGTAATTCTCTAAGTCTTATGAATTTAAATAAAAGAAAGAGAAGAAGATATCTGCTGACCAATCTGGGAATGGAAATAAGGGGAAGAAGGGAAAGGTTGAATATCCATCCTGTGGTAAATGTGGGAAGAAACACCCCGATACTTTCTTGAAGGGAATGGGTGTCTGTTACAAGTGTGGTGAAAAAGGCCACCAAGCTCGTGATTACAAAGGGAAGAAGGAAGCTATCAATGTTCAATGCTACAATTGCAGGGAGATGGGGCATTATGCAAATGAATGTCCTAAGCGTCAGGGGAAATTACCTCATAAAAGGCCAAGGGATCAAGGCAAAGCTTATGTTATCACTACTGCTGAGGTAGAAGCTCCGAAAGACGTGGTGGCAGGTAATTTAATGGTTTCCTCAAGTTTAGAAAATGCATTATTTAATTCTGGATCATCGCATTGTTTCATATATTCCCAATTTTATAAGAAAATTAGATATTTCCAATTTCATTTAACAAGGGAGTTGTCAGTTAAAACTCCTAAGGGAAGTATCATTGCAACAATGTTTTGTGAATCAGTCCCCATTAGAGCACATAAATGTTCTTTATCTGCTGATCCCATCATCATACCTATTGTTGAGTTTGATATAATCCTTAGTATGTATTGGATTTTGGACTATGATGTAAAGATTTATTGTAAGAAGAAGGCGGTTACGATTTTTTATGATGATGATAAGGAACACCTTATCTTTAGAGCAGAATCATCACCACCTAATTCTTATCTAGATCCACCCCCAGTAGCTCAACTAAATTCAATTATTGTGGAGGAAGAGAATGAAATGACTGTGGGTGAGGAAAGGAATGTTCAAATAGAGGATGTACCTATTGTTAAAGAATATGTAGATGTATTTCTGGAAGATTTACCTGGAAATCCTCCAGAACGAGAAGTTGAGTTTTCCATTGATTTAATTCCTGGATCAAGGACTATATCGAAGACCCCTTATTGAATGGACACTATAGAATTAGTTGAACTAAAGAAACAACTAGAGGAATTTATTAACAAGGGATTTATTCTCCCTAGTGTTTCTCTATGGGGAGCCCCTATTCTTTTTGTTAAAAAGAAAGACGGATCTATGAGTTTATGTATCGACTACAGGGAGATCAATGCTATAACAATAAAGAACAAGTATCCCCTACCTCGCATTGATGATTTATTTGACCAACTGCATGGAGCTCAATACTTTTCAAAGAATGACCTTCGATCTAGATACCATCAGTTGTGTGTGAAGAAGAAAGACATTCTGAAGATAGCATTTCGAACCAGGTACGGGCATTACAAGTTTACTGTAATGCCTTTTGGATTGACTAATGCACCCTCTGTATTCATGAATCTGATGAATAGAGTTTTCAAGTAATATCTCGATGAATTTGTGGTGGTATTTATTTATGACATCTTGGTATACTCCAAAAGCTACGAAGATCATGAAAATCACTTGCGCATTATCCTGAAGTCTCTAAGAAGACATGAATTATATGGGAAGTTTAGCAAGTGTGAATTTTGGCTTCAAGAGATTTATTTTCTTAGCCATATTGTCTCCAAATATAGAATATCTGTTTATCCTTCTAAGACCAAGGCAATCCAATAATGGCCAGCACCTACGAGTTTAACTGAGGTACGTAGTTTTATTGGTTTATCTGGTTATTATCGATGTTTCTCCCATAATTTTTCCCGATCGGCTAACCCATTAACGAAGCTCACACGTAAAGGGGTTAAATTTTTTTGGACAAAAGAGTGTGAAGAATGTTTTGAAGAATTGAAGAGAATATTAGTCGATGCTCCTATATTGACTCTACGATCGGGGAATGATGGGTTCGTTATTTATAGTGATGCATCAAAGAAAGGACTTGGTTGTGTCCTTATGCAGAATGATAGGGTTATTGCCTATTCATCACAATAGTTGAAAATTCATGAGCAAAACAATCATACTCAATGATCTTGAGTTAGTAGTTGTGATCTTTGATTTGAAGATATGGAGGCACTACCTCTATGGTGAAAAATGTGAGATTTGTACTGATCACAAGAGTTTGAAGTATATTTTCTCACAAAAAGAACTCAACATGAGGCAAAGGAGATGGCTTGAATTACTCAAGTATTATGATTGTATGATACACTATCACCCGGGGAAAGCAAACAAGGTGGAAGATGCTTTTATCAGAAAAGATCATGGAGTTTTGAACAATATGAGAATTGAAAGGGATCCAATTTTCATGGATCTAGTGAAGATGGAAATGGGAATTACCATGGAAGGTGAAACGTCCATTATTTTTCAAATGGTTTCCAAACCATATTTACTAGAAAGGATTAAGAGTTCTCAGACCGATGATGATGAATTTCAAAAGAATATTAAAGCTGTGAATGATGGGAGATTGAGAGACTTTGTGTATGAAGATGGAATTTTGAAATTCGGGAAGAGACTTTGTGTTCCCGATATACCTGATCTAAAAAGGGAATTGCTTGATGGTGCTCATAATTCCAATTCCTCTATACACCATGGGATCACCAAAATGTATAGAGATTTGAAGGAACATTTTTGGTGGGACAACATTAATAGGGAGATTTCTGATTTTGTTTTAAGATGTATGGTTTGTCAACAAGTGAAAGCTGTAAGGCAACAGCTTGGAGGATTCATGCAACCTCTTCCCATACCGAACTGGAAATGGGACAATATTATGATGGACTTTGTCATGGGGCTACCAAAGACTCCTAGAAGGAACGATGAAATATGGGTCATTGTTGATCGACTTACCAGGTCAACACATTTTCTTTCTATAAGAGAAGATCTTCCACTAGAACGTCTAGAAAGACTATATATTGATGATGTTGTGAGACTTCATGGAGTACCCCTATCGATTTTTTCTGATCACGATCCTTGTTTTACTTCAAGATTCTGGAAAAGTATTCATAAATCCTTGGATACTGAACTTCATTTGAGCACTACCTACCACCCTCAAACAGATGAACAATTAGAACGAACTATTCAAACCTTAGGAGACATGTTGAGATCCTGCTCACTGGACTTTCAGGGTATGTGGGATCAATATTTACCTTTGGTAGAATTTTCCTATAACAATAGCTTCCATTAGAGTATTTAGATGGCACCATATGAAGCGATATAAAGAAATATATGACGTACACCAACTTGTTGGGGTGACGTTGGTGAAAGAAAACTTGTAGGCCCAGCACTAGTGGAGGAAACGATGGAAAAGGTGAAGGTAATCCAAAATCACATCAAAGTAGCTCAAAGTAGGTAGAAGAGCTATGCCGATAATCGAAGGAAGGATTTGGAATTTCAAGTCGGTGATCATGTTTTCCTAAAGGTATCTACATGGAAGGGAGTCATATGTTTTGGTAAGAAAGGTAAATTGAGTCCCAGGTACATCGGAGCTTTCAAAATTCAAGAACGAATTGGGGCTGTAGCTTACCGATTGGCAATGCCGCCAAGTCTCTCCAAAGTTTACGATGTGTTCCACGTATCTCTATTGAGGAAATACATGCCTGACCCAATGCATTTACTCACCTATGAGGAATTAGAACTGGAACCTGATCTGTCTTATTGCGAAGAGCCCGTTAGGATTTTTGATACGAGATAACAAGTACTGAGAAACCGGGCAACGCGTCAGGTAAAAGCTTTGTGGAGAAACCGTAAGATGGAAGAGGCAACGTGGGAACCCAAGGAACATATGATGAAGAACCACCTGAGTCTTTTCATGCGGTAGTATTCTAGAAATTTTGAGGATGAAATTATTTGAAGGAGGGGAGAATGTAACACCCCAAACATCTACGGTACGCTTCTCTTTGAATAATGCGATAGCGTGTGCTGTACGCAACATCGAGTTCTAACACACCACTACCAATCAAACTAGCTGTTATGAATAGTAATACCTACTTTTTGAAATTATATATATTTTATATTTCAAAATGGACTTCATTTTTGGATTTGGAATATCGAATTTATCCTAAGTTGAATTTTTGGTATTTTTCTGAGAACATCCAATTTTTATGAATAGTGAAAAATACTTAAAAACAATTTTTTAATCAAAATAATTTATAGTGATAAATTATATTATTGAGTGGTTTTAAAGTATAATTAGAATAAATTTTTACCATTTTATCCAATGGTGTTCATTAGAATTAATTTCACTTTGAAATTGGACATAAACAATTGTCAATATTTTGATATATATTGTTTCTTAAAAACATGCTATTTGTTGTGACAGCGGGAATTAATTATAAAATTAATTAATGAAACTTATATGTTTGGAATTTTTTAAAATAGACATCATTTTTTAATTTAGAATATCAATTATCGCTTAGGCTGAAATTTTGGCATTGTTCTGAAAAACTTCAATTTTTGATGAATAGTGGAACCACTAAGTGGTAGTTAAAAAAACTGATTTTTTCATAAAACTTAATTTTACCGCTTCTGTGAATGGAATTTCTAAAATCTGAGAGACAAGTTTAATATAAAGTAGTATAATATGGTTCAATGAGATGAAAATAATTTTTGGTGAATATTAACTTGTTACTTTTATTTACCACAGTTAAAAGTAAATAGGGTAATTAAGGGTAAACATGATATTAATATTACCCTAACACATGTCCAAATTCTATTGGACAAGTTTATCTAGACCAAAAACAACATAAGGAATAAAATATTATCATTTAGGTCCACATGGATTAGATTAGGACATTTATTATTATTTAATTCAAAGAAGAGTTAAAAGAGTTAAAATCATAGTTTATTTACTAAAACATTTTTAATATAGGGTTATACATAGAATAAATTCGATTGTAAATATTAATTAGAGAGATAAAATGAATTCATACATAATTATAGTTTATTTATAATTTTTAGACATTAAATAATTTAATTTATTTATGACACAATGATGATGCAGTAATTACAATAATAGTGATAAAATTAAAATAATTGATATTATAAATACCCAAATAAATATAATTTGATACTTTTTATCAATTAAACTAATTTTATAGGTTAATATGACATGTTATTATTGACTTAAATAACTTTTTTCTAAGTAATCATTCTGTTATGATTTTTACAAATATCAATTATTGAATAGTGTCAAAATTGTCATAAAAGGGTTTTTAAAACAAATATTATTTTATTAATTGATATTAAATTGATAAAAATATAAGTTTCGGCCAAGAGACTTATATCATGATAGGTGTATCATTAGTGGACCACTTGGGGGTATCTTGGATGTATATTGTATGTTTATGAACCATATAATATAAAAATACAAAGAGACATTATAAAAGTGAAACTAATTAACTAAGAGTTAATACTTAATGATAAGGTTACTATAGTAACCCAAACCTGTCTAAATTCTATTGGTTGAGTGGTTTTCGACCAATCCCCACCTTTACCTTTAAATAATATACTTTGGAGCCGTTATAAACTTAATATGAATTTATTATAAAATAATATTTCTAGTTTTTCCAAAGGTGCCCCTCACCCCTCTTATAAAAGGGCACTCCCCCTTCTCACTAATTCACACATTAAATGTCTTTTGGTTCGTCCAAAAACTTCACAAACACTCTCTCAGATTACCTCACTTCATCCTAAAGGCCCTACTTTAGTCAGAAAGCCAACCTAAGGAGCCCTTTTGATCAAATCAAAAGGAAGAACCCGAAGAAGAGGTAATGTTTTCACCACCCTTTTTCAAATTCATTTCTTCATCAACTTATTCTTTCTTTGTTCTTCTCATTCTAAAATAATGAATCTAGTATCTCCTATATACTGTAACATTATTATAAATATGGTAAAACCATATTCAGTATTCTATCCATCCTTTGAATGACATGTCACCATACGTGCGTACGTACGGCTTACCGTCTCCGCGTCGTGGTGTAATTGTTATTCAATATATTATTATTTGGATGGGTATAATAATGATTTTTTATTCATGTAAATAATAAATATAACATGATAATGATTCTGTATATGTGATATATCATCCAATTATATATTATTTTCATATCAAAGGAATGATATTGTCGCTCGTGCGTATGTACGGACTACCGTCTCCACGAACGCGATGAGATTCATTCTTCATCGTATCCATTCAAGTATAATTATCATTTTATGATTTAAAAATAATTTTTAAGGACTTTATATCATCCTGGATATGAATAAGATACAGCCTATCCATGACAAACATGGCTTACGTAACAAAACATATAAAAGAAAATGAGTAAGTTTACACCCAAAACAACGATAATAGTAAGATATTATTAACAAATCAATGTTAAAAGATCATATATGATATCATATTAATATATATGATTATTGTATAATTTAATAACAATTATTTCACCATTATACAGGAGGTTAACCTACCCCTAACCAAGTAAAAGTACAAGGTAAGGGTTTATTTCGCAATCTCTTCATTATCCGAGGTTGTTTATATGTAATAATCTACTGGGATATCTTTATCATCCACATCCATGTTTCTTAAAAATGTATTTCAAAACATTTTTATTATTTACAAGAATATGGGTTAAAGTTATTTATACCCTTGTTTGACTTTTTATAAGAGGTTTATAAAGGAATCTTTCCGTCGTTTTCCAAATAAGGTCTTTTTTAACCTTTTCAACAGAATTAAGGTAAGAATGTTATATGGAGGGTGCGGCTATTTTCCACCGTTATAAAATCGTCGAATCATCCCTTACAATCTTATAAGAATATTTTCAAATAAAATGTTTTATTTTATAAATATATGACTCTTAAATGATTTCAAAATAGAAAGAGATATTTCTCTAAAAAGAGTTTTGATTTCATCTATGTCAACATCCTTTGATGGATTTTACAATAATTTGATGTTGATTTATTATGATACAGAACATCCATATTGTATTTATGGATTTGTGATATTTTTGACTGTGGATGTGTTATTTTTATACCATTCATGGTTTATGAATAAATTATTGAAATTTCATATGCTAGTTTTAATACGAATGTTTATTTATGTTTAAACCTGTTCATATGAGGAATGCATTGGACTTAATAAGTAACGGGTGGAGCCCTCTATAGCTCCTCGATGCATCGGTAGGTCTCATTAGACAAACTAGTGTCTTGGAACAAGGCCTTGGAAAAATATTATTTGTAGTCTTGGCACGAGGCCTTGGTTATGTGGGTATGACAATCTGGCATTATGCATTCCATCATTATGAAAGATGTTATTGATATTGCATGTGATTATTAGATTAGTATAATATCCATGAGAATAAGTAAATGGAATTATTTCATTTTATTTTTGTCATACTATGTTGAAGTTCAAGTTTAAAAGGCTTTTGTTTTAGTTATACATTGCCTTAAATGTTTATTATTATTTATGAAACTTTCTGCTATATTGTTATCCTTACTGGGAATTTGAGCTCACCCCTTTCAATGTTTTATTTTTCCCAAGATGTGAAGAAGTAATTTATGAATGACCTGCAGGGATAGTATGTGGGGATATGAGTGTGGACTATGAATAAAAGATGTTGTAGTTTTCGTTTTTATGATGTAATGTAATACTTATGAATATATCTAGTGTTTCTAAGGCTACTAAAACAATCGGTCTTTCGAGATTTGATCTTTCTTGTGATCATGCCAATGTTATGTAATGATGCACCCACTCTGGGTAACTGGGGCCGGAGAATTACAATTTCATTTCAAATTATGGATTCTCTATGGACCTAGTAAAGATCGATGCAATGATTTCATGGGAACTACTCAATATCATATCAGAGGTTTGGTATTTACATGGCTGTATAGGGTAATATAGAATAGTTTTTGAATAATTCTCTATGATTCCATCCCCTTTTAACACCCTAACATGGAAAGGTAAACCATTTACCCAGATTAATTAGTACAAGAGAGACTTTGAGGAGTTATGGCTGAGGCTATTGAGTGATCCATTTTTGAGACTACCAGATGAGGGTGTAGAGTATGTAGTATATTATGATTTTTCAAAATATATGCTCAATTGAATGTTGATTGATATGTAGGTGTTGATCACATATTGGTTAAGGCATTTGAGACCCCAGGAGTAGAACAACATGACCCATGACATAGAGTTGGAAGTAGTAGTCTTAAATATGAGAATATGGAGGCACCGCCTTCTGGGAGAGTGTTTTTTTTGTTAACTTAGACCATCATCGTCTCAATTATTTAATCATGTAGAGAGACATAAACCTGATAAAGAGGTGATAATTGGAGTTTATTTAGGACTATGACTTTGAGATATTCTATAATCCAACTAAGTTCAACATGGTGGAAGATTCTTTTAGCAAGAAGTTCCAGGATCATTTGGTGTAGGAGGCATTAGAGTGGTTGGATTCCATGTAGTTGGCCATAGCTGAGGAGGAGGGTGCAGATTTTATTTAGTCAATGGTTTTGACTCCTATTCTTCTTCTAGTGTGTGAGAGATGTTCAGATGGGATAAATTGACTATGAGGTTTTATTTGAAAAAATATCTTCAAGAGATTCACCGGATGGATTTTCTGAAGGATGTAATAATTTCATCATTTTATAGGGATGGACGGTAGTCCCTATCAAGATGTGGGATTTGGTGATGAGGGAGTTTCACACTTCTCCTTTGGTTATACATCCCTATATGGATAAGATGTTTAGAGACCTTCAATGGCAGTTTTGGTGTGCTAACATGAGGTGGAGCATGCCTGAGTTCATCTCCCAGTGCCTCACGTATCATCATGTAAAATTGGAGCACCAAGTTCTAGTAGGTTTATTACATCCTTTGGAGATCCCAGAGTGGAAGTGGGATAGAATTTACATGGAATTTGCGGTAATACTTTTTCAGATATCTAGAGTTCATGACTTCATCTGGGTGATAGTTGAACAACTTATGAAGTTGGCACAATTCCATACTATCAAAGAGTAGAGTTCGGTGGAGTGTTTGGGAAGATTTTACAAATGATATATCATCCTACTTAATGGGGTTTGCTCAGCAATTTTCTCCAGCCATGATGTGTAGTTCATGTAATAATTTTTAAGAATCCTACAAGAAGTATTTTTGACCCAAATGAGGATGAGTCCACCCTTTCACCCATAGAAATATGGGCATATAGAGTGAAATATCTTGGTGCAAGAGGATAATTTTAGGGATTGTAAGTTAAATTTTGGCCAGATCTGGTAGGATCACTTACCATTGGTATATTTTTCATATAATAACTATTATCACTCTTCTATCAGCATGACACATTTTGATACCCTATATGGAAGACCTAGATGGTATCCCTTATGATGGACTGAGATTGGCGAGGCATCACTTTTCAGGATGGAGATGGTGAAGGTGATGAAGGAGAAGGTCCATGTGATCTATAATCATATGAAGAGGGATCAGATAAGGCATAAATATTATCTATATCTATGTCATTACCCCTTGGAGATTGATCAGGGAGACCATGCTTTCCTGAGATCCTCCCCACGATGAGGATTGTGGAAGTTTGGTCAGGGTATCAAGTTATCCCCAGGGTTCATTTGGTATTTTGAGATATTGAAAAGGATTGTCTGGGTTTCGTACTGCCTCTCCTTTTCCCCGCAGTTGGAGAGGGTGTGCAATGTCTTCAATGGGTCATGGATGAGAGGATACATTCATGATCCACACACGTTATTGACTTGGGTGAGATGTATATTGTGTATGGTTACACCTTCATAGAGAACCCAGTGGTGATCATGGATCAAAATGAGAGGATCCTGCATGGATGGATCACTCCCTTGGTTTGTGTGTTATGGAATCATGGGAGCATGTAGGAGAGATCTTAAAATGGGGAGAGCCAAAGGAGAGCTTAGTATTCCTCTATTTTTGTTTAGCTTTCTCTTTTTTAGGAAGAGAATTATGAAGGAATTAATAATGTAGAAACCATATTTTTAACATGTAAGACTTTGAAACATATCAAAGAATATTTTTGGAGCCAAGAACTAAGACGACATGCTATCATGAGTCCCAGTGTTTAAAATATATTTATATCACATACATAGTTTTTCAAGAATAATAAAATATCTCCTCAATAGAGTTCCAAATCAATAATTTGAGACCATAGTTGAATTTGAAGCATGGTATTTACCCTATGTGCGACCTCAAATTTCTCAATGCATGATATTCAGATAAGGTGATCATTGGGGGGCAATTTAAGTTAATTAATCAATTAAAATACTTAATTAATTCATTTAAAGTCTAAAAACCTAATGTACTCTAAATATAGCCAATTAGGGAAAATCTAATGGCTCAGCCACATAACCCTGGGACCATTAAGAGGTGAATTCCATCAACCATCATTGGTGAATTGAGATTGGAGGATGATGAGCTTCCAAATCTAGGTGAATCAAGGTGAAAAAAATGCAACTGATCTTCCCCTTCATTAGCACCAGTATTATTCACCAATGATCGATCTGAATTGTGGTATGATTCATAAATTTTGGTTTCTTCACCTTTTATCAAACTATTTAAGTATAGATTATCAATATTATTATTGATTTGTGATTTATTGGAACTTCCTCCTTTTCCCCATATCTAATCAATTTGTTAATTCGATTAATCTCCCCATTTTTCTAAGAAATCGCCGATAAAAATCCTTAGTTATGTGATCGTTTTCCATGAATTCCCTTTGTTCTTATGCCTCTTCCCCACCTGTTCTTCACATTCATCATCATTTGACCACGTGGTCATAATTTGACTATTTTCAGAAGGGTTTCAGCAGGAAACGACACCCAAATTCATGGTGGATATGTTCACAATGACTTGATTGGAATCCATAGGTTGAATTGATGGGGATTGCGGGTAGATGTGATGGAATCATGGATACAAGATCTGAAGTGGAGTTAGTCATGAAACAGCAAGCACGAAAAGTGTGGGTGAGATTCGAATGATCTGATAAAAATCAATTTTCCTGCCACTGTAGGGCCAGAATCAATGAATAGAGGAATTTCTCTTTTATTGAATGTGAACATTGGGTGGAATCGATGGAAAGATTAGTGGATCTATGATCTGAATAGTAAATCTGGAATTCTGCAAAACAACCGACTATACAGCATGTAGTCTGATAAATACACATTGTGTAGTGACCTAATTGTGATGACTAGGGATTTTGGGTGAGTTAAATATCACACACCATGTGTAAACCCCAAACACTATGTGACTCGGTGCTGTAAACTCATAGTGTACTATGGGAGTACACATACATTAACATATCCAGACACATGACTATTGTAAATAGACACGACCTAATGGACATGGGAATTACCAAGAGGGAACAGCTCAAACTAGGATTTTTGAGACACACCATGTAATCCACTTACTTGTTTTGTAGGGATATATGGCTAGAGATCTGTGTACTAGTGAGGACATGGGAAATCAAAGATGTAGGGCCACACATCATGTGGACTCCATTACACACCATGTACTTCCTTTTGAGGAATTTTTACCTCTCATATCTACATTTTTTGGGAACATACTTTGTCCCATGAGTATCCAATAATGATTTTTTTCTCATAGAACATGAATATGACATTCATGGTTGATTTTGTGATACAATGAGAGATGTTACAAGGGTGATTCTTCTTTAGGTTCCACTTAATGAAGGTAATGATTCAATGTGATCAACTAAGTGGTACCCCCAAACCAACTAGGGTATTTTTCCAATATCTACTGAGTGGTACCCCCTTGACGGATTATGTTGTGGGTCATTTATCTACTAAGCGATACCCCCTTAAAGACTAGGGTGTGGGTCCTCTATCTATTGACTGGTACTTCTGGTGAAATCAGGTGTGGAACCTCTATCTATATAGTGGCACACCTGAATGACTAGGGTGTGGGTACTCCATATGCTGAGCGGTACCCCCTTACGAACAAGGACATATGTCCTCTATCTACTGAGTGGTACCCACTAGGGGACTAGGTAATGAGTCCTCTACCAAGGAAGTGGTACCCCTATCTTATTAGGGTGTGGATCCTACTTCTGCTGAGTGGAACCCCCCTGATACACTAGAGCACAGGTCCTCTACTTTTATATTGTGATGTATATATCATATTTTTTCCTTGTAATACTTTAAAATATATCAAGTAGTATTTTCAGAGAGAGTTTTTGAGACGGTGTGTGATTCGAAGGCCTTATGTGCCAAAAATTAATTTTATAAAAATATTTTATATCACGCATGTGCAATTTTTTTGGAATAATGTAATATTGAATAAATATTCTCAAATAAAAAATTTAAGACCAAATTTTATTTCAATGCATGAAATTTACCCTAGGCACAACCTAAAATTGGTTGATGTGAAATTTTTAGATAAGGAAACTATTGGTGGGTACGTTAAGTGAATTAATTAATTAAAAAACTTAATTAATATGTTTAATGTCTAAAAACCTAATTCCATGTATCAATAGACTATTTTAGTGAATCTCTAGGGTTATCCACATAACTTTGGGTCATTAAGAGGATAATCCCCCAACCCATTATTAGAGAATTTAGATCGGAAGACTATGAGATTTTGGATTCAGGTGACTAAAGGTGTAGTGAACACAATAGATCTTCCCCATCATTTGAAGAATCATTATTCTCTAAATATTGATCTGAATCAAGTTAGGACTCATAAATTATGGTTTCCTCCCCCTTGATTAAACATTTTAAGCATGGATTATCAATTTTCTTATTAATATGTGATTAATTGGAACATTCTCAGGAGCCCCCTTTCATATTAATGTGTTTATTCAATTTCTGTCCCTATTTTGCATTTAAATTTTCCCTTCCAATCCCTAATTCTATGATCTTTGGTCCAGAATTCATGGATAATGAAAATATCACCTTATTTATTATTCTAATCCCTGACAGGTTCTTCGTGTTCTTCATTGTTGGATCATGGGGTCATGATTCAACTATTTTCAGGGGGATCCAAGCGCAATCATACCCCCAAATTCACAATGGATGTATACAAAATGATCATTTTTTATTTATGAAGATGAAGCATTGTGGATTTTGGGTAGCGGTGTTGCCTTCATGTATGAAAGATTTGAAGCAGAGTTGGCGGTGACATGGGAGGCGCATAGGGCGTGTGGGGGATTTCAATGAACCAATGGAAATCCATTTTTTGGACACCAGAGGATCGAAATCAAGAAATATATGTGTTTCCCTTTTATTTTTGGGGAACATCATGTGGAATTAGAATAAGTAGTGACAGATCTGAGATCCATGGAGAAAATATAGAGTTATGTGAAAAACCCAACCACACGGCATATAGTATAGTGAACAAGCATCATATAGTGACCCAATTGTGGTAGTTATGGTTTTTTGGTGAGTTAAATATCACATGAAATGTGGGGATCTCACAAACCATGCGACTCGACACTAATGACTCTGTTTTTACTATGGGAGTTCACAAATAGGGTCACTTCCAGGCACATAGCCAATGTACACGGACATGACCTAAGGGACACAGGCACTGTTAAGAGAACATATCTCTACCCCATGTGGCTGAGACACATCATTTATTCCCCTTACATTCCATGTAGGGATACATGGAAAGTAATATATGTACTGGAAATGAAACATGCAAACAAAGGTATTGAGCCACACGTCATTTGGACCCCCTTACATGCCTTGTACTTCTTTTGTAGAAATATTTTTCTTCTTGTATCTCCTTCATTTGGACTTGGATTTTTGCATCTGAGTAGCATATCCAGATTATTTTTCTATGTAGAACACGAAAGTGGCCTTCTTGGTGGATTTTGAGACATGATGAATGATGTTCAGAGCATGGCACTTCTTTAGGTGGTGCTCGATGATAATATTGATCAGATGGGATCAATTGAGTGTTACCCCCCCCCCCCACACACACACACTGATGGACTAGGCTTAAGGTCCTCCATACACTAATTGGTACCCCCTTGATGGAATAGGGAAGGTGTCCTCTATCTACTGAGTGGTACCCTCTTAATGGACTAGGTCATGGGTACTCTATCAACTTGTTGGTACCCCCTGAAGGAATAGGTCATGGGTCCTCTATACACTGAGATGTACCCCATGATAGACTAGGGCATGGCTCATCTATCTAATGAGTACTAAGCCCCTAACGGACCAGGGCACAGTTTCTCTACCTAATGAGTAGTTCCCCCTATCATACTAGGGTACATGTCCTTCATATGCTGAGTGGTACCCCCTGAAGGACTAGGGCTTGGGTCCTCTAACTATTGAGTGGTACCCCTATTATACTAGGGCATGGGTCCTCTTTATTCTAAGAATCACCCCATGATGCACTAGGGTGAGATACCACTACTTGGATATTGTTCTCCCTCGGTTGTGTAGTATGGTACTGACGTGTGGGATCTCCTCACGGTTTCTTCTTTGTACAGACACGTGAGATGAAGGAAATCATTGTTGTACCATTTTTAACTAATGGAAGACTAGTCATCTGAGGTTAGGTTGTGTGATGGATATCCCCATTACCTCTCACATGGTTATCTTTTATATTCATATATATGTATCTGTGTTGTTGGATTTAATTTCTCTTTTATTATGGGTTTATCAGTCTAATTATATCATGTCGCATATCTCTCCATCTTCAACTTCGGGGTGTCCTACTATGTATGTATATACTCAAAACTACATTGTATTTTTCTACTAGTGTCATGTATTATGTAGACAACAGAGAGGTTCGTGGTGATTTCAAAGGAGCATAATAGATACTCTGGTGAATTCGGCTTTGAACGGTGGTTTCGAATTGGAGATATGGAGTGAAACACTCTCTTATTTGTACATTTACAGTTATTTTTAGGCCGGGGAATCATTCTGGTTAGGTGTGTATTTTTTCCATTTACATTTAAAATTAATTTATTATACTCTTTCATTCCCTAGAGGTTGTCACATTCATGGTTGTTACTCTAAATGTTATCGTCTTTTATATTTATTCCTCTACACTTCTTCATTGAGATTGTTGGGTACATGCATGCATGTAAATTAGGTAAAGTCCTCTTGTTTTAGTTATGAATTTCAGTGCATGTCACCAGCCTATAGCTTACAAAGGTGGTATTGGGGTAGTTGTGGCTTGACTCTCCACTGGTCTGGCGTTTGTTTGTGTGTCGGTTCATGACAGATTGGAATCAATGTTGGTTCATTCCTTGGGATGATGTTTGGAGTTATCCCCTTACAATTTTTTGGTTGTGACATAAAGAAACAATTTAAAAGTTCATCGAGAGCGGCTATCAGGCTAGGTAACCTAGTGTTGGTGCAGCGGATGACGTATCCATATATCAGGACTCTGACTACCTACTTGTCAACTAGATATACCGAGACATTGGTTTTAGGGAAAATTGTTATATACATCATATAGGATTGATAATTTTATTTTACTTATTGAATCATATCCCCAACTATATATGTAGATCTGACGATGATACATCTAGATTAAACTTTTAGGATGCCTCCACGAAGATAGATTTTAATGTTACTGATTCATGATTGCGAAAACGATTTGATGAGTTATGGGGATTCAGTTTAGGGTCCATCACATGAGATTCTTCCTCTAGGTAGTTAGGTAGAAGTACCCCCACCTATCAGGTAGTAGATAATACCAGTATATGGGTCAAGTCATTTGATACCCCATGAGAAGAACTATGTGAATCATGCACTAGATTTGGTAGTAGTAGTAATTTCTTTGAGGATGTGGAGTCACTTTCTTCTAGGAGAGGGTTTTTTTATTTACTATTCCATTAGAGTTTGAGGTATGTCTTCACATAGAGAGACCTAAACCTAAGATAGAGGCACTGGTTAGAGTTCCTATAGGGATATGACTTTGAGATAGTTTGTATGCATGAGAAGGGAAGTTTGGTGGTAGATTTCCTTAGCATGAAGTCTCAGGCTCGTTTGGTGTAGAAGGTGTCAGAGTAGTTTCCTTCCTTGAAGTTGACCCTCTTTTAGGAGAGGATTCAGTTTCTCTTCAGTCAATGGTATTGAATCCTATGATTCTCTAGCATGTGATAGAGGGATAATTGGGAGACATCAACTATGAGGTTTTATGTTACTATATATCCTTAAAAAATTTACTGGTTGAATTTTCAGATAGAGGGAATCACGTCATCATTTTATAGGGATAAATGGTGGTCCCAAACATGATGTGGGAGGAGGTGATCAGAGAGTTTCACACTTATCCTTTGGTTGTGCATCCCAATTTGGAGAATATTTACAAATACATTCAGTGGTAGTTTTGGTGCGATCACATGAGTGAGAGTGTGGCCGAGTTCATCTCTTGATGCCTCATGTGTTAATAGGTAAAATCTTAGCACCATGTTTTGATAGGTTTATGTATCCTCTTGAGATCTTGGAGTGGAAATGGGATTGTATATCCCTGGAATTTGGGATAGGGATTCCATGGACAATGATAGGATATGACACAATCCTGGTAATAGTTGAATGACATAT
Organism: Viscum album; assembly: GCA_963277665.1. Classification (NCBI taxonomy): domain Eukaryota; kingdom Viridiplantae; phylum Streptophyta; class Magnoliopsida; order Santalales; family Viscaceae; genus Viscum; species Viscum album. Next base: position 108,817,881 of record OY728139.1, on the reverse strand, counting down.
GAAGTCAGCACACTTCCTTACTATCAGGTAGTAGAGTTCAGTGGAGAGTTTGGAATAGTTGTATATGTGGTAGATCATATAATTTCATGGTTTTTCCTAAATTATTGTCTTTAGAAATGATGTGTGGTTCATGTCATGGTTGTTTAGAGGTTTGTAGAAGGAATTTGGGACCCATATAAATATGAGTATATCATTTCACCCCCAGATAGATTAGAAAATTGACTGCACTATCCATGTTCTAGAGGATATATTTAGGTCTTGAATGTTAGACTTTGGTCAGAGATAGGAGTATCACTTAACTTTGTTATAGTTTTATTATAATAATAGTCATCAGTATACTATTGTCTTGAAATTTTTTGAGTACCTATATTGGAGACCCAATAGGTCACCCTTATGCTAGACTGAGATTAGTGAGGAATCTCCTTTTAGGCTAGAGATGGTGTCAGAAATGATAAAGAAGGTCTAAGTGATATGCAAGCAGATGATGATAGCAAAGAGTTAGAATAAATCTTATACAGATCGACATCATACACCATTAGATTTTGAGAAGGGTGACCATGTTTTTCTAAGAGTCTATCCATGATAAGGATTGTGGGGATTCATCGGTGGAGGAAAGATATCCCGGAGGATCATTGGGTTATTTGAGATATTACAAAGGGTTGGAGAGCTTGCCTACCACCACACCTTACCCCCATAGTTTGATCGGGTGCACTCCGTCTTCCTTGTGTCCTAGCTGATTAGATATGTGTATGATATCACGCATGTTATTGATTGGGGTGAGCTGGGCATCAAGGATATGGATCCACCTTTGTGGATCACTTGATGGAGAACGAGGTTCAGTAGGAGAGGATTCAATGTGGATGGACTATTCCCTTGGTTCATGTGGTGTGGAAGTATGAGAGCATATAAGAGAGCCGCAGGGAATGAGAGAGCTAGATCTGGGCTCAATATCCCCAAATTTTTGATTATTTTTTCTTTTTTAGGTTTATAATAATGAAGGGGGGAATGTAGGGACCTTATTTTTTCATGTAAGGATTTAAAATATATCAAATAATATTTTTAGAGTAAGATGCTAAGACAATGAGTGATTCCAAAGCCTGGTTTACCCAGAATTAATTTTATAAAATATTAAATATATATTATATTACACAAACATTTTTTTATAGGAATAATGTAATAAATCCTATATGGATTCTTGAATAATAATCTGCAGCCACAGGGGAATCCAGAGCATGGGATTTACCCTAAGCATGACCTAAAATTGGTCGGTGTGGGAAATTTGGATAAGGCGATCGTTGAGGGGTGTGTTAAGTGAATTATTTAATTAAAATACATTATTAATATATTTAATGTATAAAAACCTAATTCCATCTATAAATACCATGTTGTGGTAAATCATAAAGGTTATCTTCATAACCCTAGGACCATTGGGAGGATAATTCCACCACCTATTGTTGGAAAATTGAGATAGCACAACGATGAGCTTTCAGATCCAGGTGAATCAAGCTATAGAGAATACAAGAGATCTTCCCCTCTATTGGAAGTGGCATTATTCACCAACAATTAATCTAAATCAAGGTAGGTTTCATCAATTTTTGTTTCCCCCCCCCCTTTATTAAACTGTTTAAGCATGTATTATCAATCATCTTATTGATCTGTGATTAATTAGAACCATTGCATGATCCCCATATCAAATAAATTTTTTAATTCAATTTATCTCCATGTTTTTCTTTCAAATCACCCCTACCATTCCATGGTTTTGTGATTATTCCCAAGACCTCTTGGACAATGATGATATCACCTTTTTCTTGTACCTTCTGCACACCTATTCTTCTTATTGTTCATCAGTGGACCATGGGGTAATGATTCAACTATTGTTGAGTGGGTCCGAGCATGATCGGACCCTCAGATTCATGGTGGATGTTTGAAAAATGACTATATTTGAGTTTTGAGGATGAATCCATGTGGATTGAATGTAAAAGTGATGGTTTCATGGATACAATATCCGAATTGGAGTTGGCTGGGACATGGGGGGCACGTGAGTACAATGCAGGATTCGAAAAAACAGAATGAAATTCATTTTTCGGCCATCAGAGTGCCCAAATCGATGAATGGGGGATTTTCTAATTATTTTTTTAACAAAGATAGGTGGAATAAGTAGTGGGAGTGGATGATCTAGGATCTATGGAGTATATCTAGAATTTTATAAAGAACCAAACTACACAATGTATTTCCTAATGAACACATGTCGTGTAGTAACCAAGCATTGGAAGCTAGAGTTTTTGATTTAGTTTAATATCACTTTAAATGTGGGACCCTCACATGCGGTGTGACTTGCTGAAAATGACCTAGCATTTAATCTGGGAGTACACAAAAAGGGGCACAACCAGGAACATGGCCATTTCCCAAAAACACATCCCAAGGGATATGGGCACGTCCAGGAGAACACGGCTCGACCTCGGGTGGTCGAGACAAACCGTTTAGTCCAATTGCACACCATATAGGGTTAAATGGATAGAGAGACATATAATGGTGAGAGAAAGACCATAAAAAGGAGCAAGGCCACATTCCATGTTGATACCCTTATACAATGTGTACTTCCTTTTGGGAAATCTTTTACCTCTCATGTCTCCTTCGTTTGGATGCAGATTTTGGCCCGTGAGTAGTCTATCCTGAGTTATTTCCCATGTATAATGTGATGGTGGATTCATGATGGATTTTTAAACATGGTGTGATATTTTCTAAGTGTGACACTTCTTTAGGAAGTGCTCGATAACAAAAATTATCGGACAGGGTCAACTGAGTTGTACCACACCCCCCATGATGGACTACGGTGTGGGTCCTCCATACATTTATTGGTCCCCCTGAAATATTGGGGTGTGGGTCCTCAATATACTGAGTGGTACCCCAAAAGAACAAGGGTGTGGGTCCTCTATCTACTTAGTTGTACCCTCTAATGGATTGGGGGAAAGTCCTCCATGTGTTGAGTTGTACCACCCTGATAGACTACAACACATTTCCTCTATCTATTGAGTAGTACCCCCAACAAACCAAGGAATGGGTTCTCTACCTACAGAGTGGTACCCCCCCCCCCCTATCGTACTAGTGTGCGGGTCCTCTTTACTCTGAGTGGTGACACCATGAAAAACTAGGTTGTAGGTCCTCTACCTACTGAGTGGTACCCCCTATCATATTAGGGCATGAGTCCTCATTACACTGAGTGGTGCCCCCTGATGCAATAGGGAGAAAGTCCATTACATGGAAATTGTTCACCCATAGCTATATAGGATGGTGGTAAGGTGTGGTCCCTCTACATGGTTACCTCTATGGACAGACTTGTGAGATGTTTGGCATCATTGATGGTCTTTTTTGAACTGATGGAAGACTCATTGTTATAGGTTGGGTTGTGAGATTCAGATCGCTTTTCTCTCTCATCTTATTTTCTTTTATGAGCATATATATATATATATATTTCATTTCATTTCTCTATTTATATGGGTTGATATGTTTATTTCTATCATGTCTCTTATTGCTCCTCCTTCAGCTTTAGGGTGTCCTACTAGGTATGTATATACTCACCCATGCATGATATTTTCCCATTCATGTTGTACCTTATGAAGATGACAGACATGTTAGCGATGATTATAGAGGATAATAGGAGATACTTGGATGAATTTGACCATGTATAGTGGTAAAGGCATAGATATCTAGATTCAGGATCTCTCTCATCTTTACATGTCCAGTTATTGTTAGTTTGGTACATCTTTTTAGTGGGGAGTGTATTTTTCCCCTTTACTTCACAGATTATGTTGTCACATAATTTTATTCCCTAGATGTTATTACTTTCATAGTTGTTACTCAAGATGTTGTTGTCTTTTATATTTATTAATATACACTTCTGCATGTAGATGGTTGGGTACCTGTGTACATGTATATTATTTAATGGGAACCCATGTTAGTTATACCTTTTGACACTTGTTGTTATCCCTTGGCCTATGAAGGCAGGACTGGGGTAGTTATGGCTTGGCTCTCTGCCTGCCTGGTGGGCTCCAGTGGGTTGGTTCAGGACATTCCCCCTTGACTGTGAAGCATGATGGAAAGGTGTGGTCCCTCCACATGGTTACCTCTATGGAAATACACATGAGATGTTGGGAATCGATGATATACCTTTTAAAGTGATGGAAGGCACATCATCCTGTGTTGGGTTGTGATATGAAGATCCTCTTTCTCTCTCATCTAGGTTTATTTTATGATTATATATATGTATCCTTTATGTTGGATTTTGTTTCCCTCTTTTTATGGGTTGAGATTTATACTTATATTGTGTATCATATTTCTCCCCCTTCATCTTTGGGGTGTCCTACTAGGTACATATATTCTCACCTCTATATGAGATTTTCCCACACATATCATGTATTATGTAGACGACGGACATGTTGGTGACAATTACAGAGGATTATAGGGGATAACCCAGGTTCATTTGATAGCATATAGTGGTTAAAGCTTGGATATTTGGGTTAAATATATCTCTCTAATATTTTATGTTCCAGTTATTATTATCTTGGCACATCTTTTTGGTTGGGCATGTATTTTTTCCCTTTACCATTCAGATTATGTTGTCGTACTCTTGTATTCTCTAGCGGTTGTTACATGCAGTCTTATTACTCTAGATGTTGATGTATTTTCTATTTATTCCTTTGCACTTCACCATGTATATGGTTGTGTGTGTGCATAAAAATACATTAGGTAAAGGATTTTGATGTTAGTTATGCCTTTCGATTCTTGTCTTCATTCCTTAGCTTATAGAGATGGGCTTGGGGTAGTTTCGGCTTGGCTCTCCCTTGGCCAAGCGAGTTCTGTTGGGTCGGGTCGTGACAAAAAATGGATTATAAAATCATTTAAAAAAATAATTTTACTTAATGATTTTCTAATTATTATCGAGTAAAAGTCATTAAATAACGAATAGATGACATTAAAATTAAACAAAAAAATGAAAAATTTAAGATATGTTGAAAACATTAATTGAACATGAAATGACTATATCTTTTGATCTTGATGCCTGTTTTAACTTTACCACATATAAAATAAAATTTTGAGAAGACATCTATGCCATATCTAATTGGGGGACCCCAGTCAATATTTTTTTATGGCCAAAAAGGGCCTAAAGTGTCTCCAAAACTGAGTTTTTAGGTGGGATAACCTAACTTTTTAATATTTAAATGGATTTTAGCTTTGTTTAAGGGACTCTTATTGTCGTTTTTCGGTGTAGAGTGAATTTATTCAAAAGACTTACATTGATGTGGATATTATGATTTTGAAATTTTATCATTTTTCATGATATAGTTTATTTATAATTAAATATATGCATATTTTCATATATTTACTTATAATAAATCAATTATATAAATACATATTTAAACCTATTTAAATAAAAATATATTTTGAAATATATAAACCAATAGAAAATATATATTTACTTTTAATTTTATTTAAAGGAAAAAAAATATTCATTTTATTTACATATTAAAAAGCATTAATATGTATATATATACTTATACATGTAATGTTTATATATAAACATGTGTATGTCAATTAAAAAATATATTTATATGAATATTCTAATATATTTAAATATATATATATATATATATATTTGTACATATATGTGAGAAATCTAAATGTGTACGTGTGTGTAAATTTGTTTGTATGTGTATGTGTATCAATATTCTGTATATGCGTCATATATAAATTTAATTTTATAGAATTATCATTATCATTAAATATAGTAAATGAATGTATTTATATTAAATATTTATTAATACAATATTAAAAAATTATATATAAATACACAATTACATGTAAATATGTAAAAATATATATGTTATGTTTAAAATTTATTTCTCAATATATATATGTATTTTAAAAATTCATTTAAAAATAATTATATAAATCATATGAAATTAATTGTTATCCATTTTATTAAAAACATTATATAACCATTTTTTATACAATATAAAAATATATGAATATACATATACTTATACAAATATATATATAATGTTTATATATACATATGTTTATGTATTAAAAAACATATAAATATATTTATATTTATATTCTAATATATATAAATGAATATTAATATATAATATATTTAATTAAATATAAGGGTGTGTTAATACATATCACGCATTTTAAAAAATATATGAATAAATAGAATTATTTAAAAATATGAAACAAAAAATGTTTGGTGGAGTGGTAAAGAACATTAAAAGTCATAGGAACAAGTCCCAGTGCGAGTAGGTATTTTGGGGAACCAATTACAATTTAACGTATAATTATTTAATTACTATTATTATTATTTACAAAAATAAAATATTAAAAAACGTGATGTAGAACATGGAGTGAGGTGTCACTATTCCCATATCATGTCTGTGTGCTCGAACCTCTCCAAACAATGTCGTCTCTTCTCTACAATGTTTCTTGTTGTCCTTGATCTTCCTATCATAATCACCTCTATGCCATGGATTAGACCTGAATGAGTGACAAGAGTTTTAGATCAGTACTATGATGACCAAGAATCACCATAATTCCCCCGCTAAAACTCAAAACCATCCATGGACACTCTCAAAATCCCATATGACAACCCATGAATTTTGTATATGCTACTATTTTATTTATCATTTATTATTTAATTCAATTATTGTAATATGTTATTTTTCATTTTTAGTTTATTTCAATTACTAGAATATGTTCTTTATGTGTCTTCTAATCTGTTATTTATGTGTCTCATAATCTATTATTTATGTGTCTGTTATTTATTTATGATTATTTAGGTATTCATCAAGAAGTTATTATTTGAGAATTATTATAATTAATTAAAATTTATGTAAACTTTTTTCAATATGTGAATTAAACTCCTTATGATTTTTAATCAAACTATTGCCTTTAATGATATTTTTTATTTACAACTAGTTATATAAGTTTTTTAGACAATTGTTCTAATTTTTCTAACTCCTAACCCCATCGACTGCCCCTCCCTCCTCCTCCCTCTCCAAGCCCCCCTTCTACTATGATGTGTTGCATTGCCCTACCTCCTGTAATAGACCCCCCACCATCCATCCCCATCATATTTTTTTTAAATGCGTTTTAAAAACCAATTATGAAAAATGACATAGATTAAATTTTTTTAAAAAAATATGCTACAACGGTGTCATCGTTGATGCCGCCTTTTCTCCCTTGCATCGCCTTTGGCCAGGATCAATGACATGGAAAAGGCAGCTGGGGAGAGGCTGCCTTTCACCCCTGCATAAGGCCAAAGGCGGCATCTCCGATGCCTCCTTGGTCTGAAATCCCTATAAAAGCCCCCCCCCCTCTTCTCACTATATCATTGCCTTCATCACTTCTAAATTATATTTGTTTCTCTCTAAAAAAATCATTTTCTGTGCGGTTTTTTATGAAGCTACATTTAGAGGTATGTTTCTTTATTTAATTTAATGCCTTCATTTATTTAATTTAATTCTTTTTAGTTTTAAATATTTCATTTTTTAAGTAGGTTAGGTAGTTCTTAATATATAGTTATTTAGATTTAGTAATTAGTTATATACAGTTAGAAATAATTATTGTTAGTAGTATAGATTAAGTATAGATTAACCTAGGATTAAGTATTTTGAAATTTCGGTAGCTTAAATATTATGTGTTTATCTATGAAATTAAATTCATTTTTGCATACAAACAAGTGGATGTGGCTCTGGCACAGATGTACCTAGGGGTAAAACCTGAATACACCACTTTGAGCTAGACTCAAACTGGAACTGGTGCACAATAACGGGCCTTGCTGCATCCTGGTTTGACACACCTAGGGAATATTCTTTTGATGACACGTGTTTTCCTTATAAAAAACTAAAATATATAAGAAAAGAAAAATCAAATCAGTATATTTAACAATGATAAAATGATAAATATGATGTTATAGAATTAAATAAGAACAAAAAAATTAACAAATTAAAGTTAATGTTAGAAAATAATAATTAACTAATGAATATAATATGATTAACGATTAAAGAATAAATAATTAAAGAATTACTTAATAATGATTAAATATTGATTAAAGAATGATTTATTAGTTAAAAACTATATTAATAAATTCAGTTTAAAAGGACAATTATAATTATTTAAAATGAAATGGAGAAAAACTGTTTTAAAATGTAAAGATTATATAGTTTATAAATAATAGTTATTATTATAAATAATTAATTGTACAATAATTAATAAATAACATAGGATTAAAACATGGATCCATATAATGATTAGATAATGATAATTATGAACATATAATGTGAAATGAAGAAGAAAAATACATTAAATAAAAAGGCGTCCAAAAATTACATTCTAATAAATATCATATGGTCAAACATCAGTAGCATATTTTAGGGTATAGAAAGGAACCCTAAAATTACATTCTAATAAATATCATATGGTCAAATATCATTGTTAATATTTGTTACACTATCATAATTCTTATGAAAGAAACATTTTTTGACGTAGAGAGTCATGTTTGCCTATGTGTACTACTATGGGTAGGTTATTGAAACTGAGCAAGGAGCTTCTTATAGTACACAACCAATTATGGTTGTTAGTAAAACTGATTGTGTAACCATAAGTGAACTTCAAGAGAGAATTCATGGTTCCTTAAATCTGGGACCCGGTCAAGATATCATATCTATGAGCTTTAGAAATATTCAATTTTCGACAACACTGTGGCATCTAGCTTGTCCATTGGTTACTGATGCGCAGTGGGTCCAATAAATTAATTTATTTTCTCAATGGTCAGATGGTACCATGATGGAGTTATACGTTGATGTTGCTACAGTACAACAAAAATTTCCAATTATACGAAGATGTAGAATTAAAAGAGTGTTTAATGACAATCCACACCATGAAATTGAGCCTATTACAAATGATTCACCAGAAGAGGACAACCTAGATGATCTCCTGGATATACATTTTAATCTGAATTCTGATGAGGAGTTTTGTAATGATGGATCAGATGGTGACAACAGTGCTGATGAGGAGGGACCAATAGAAGATAGGGAGGAGGTTTTGAGAAATTCAATAGTTTTACATCAACCTCGACCTACAATAAATCATCCACCACACTTTTCATCTTGTTTAGAAGTAATGACACATGTGCCTGAATTCGACAATACTATTCAGACACCAAAAACTGAGTTCCCTATAGTTTTACTAGATAGGTTTAGTGAGGTGGAAAAAACCTTATCTATTGGAAGTAATTTTCTTAGTAAATATGCCTTAAAAAGAACGCTAAAGAGATTTCATATTGAGAGACACTTCAACTATGTAGTTCATGAATCATTCAAGGTGTTTGTTTGATATATGATTGCCATCGAGAAATTAATGAGGCAATTAATGTGGATCCTAATACATGGAGATACCCAAATGCACATCATCGGTTCTTCATTAGACACATTATTAAAAATTTGCATAAGAAATCCACAATGAACCAATGAAGAAGGCAATCATGAGGCTTGGTACGCATTCTATTCGTTCTGTTTTACTATTTCAATATAAAGATAGAATCAATTTTTGTGAAATATTATCTATGCTTTGTAGCATTTTAGTCGGACCAACGGCAGATTGAAGAATGTTTTGAACAAATCGTTAGGCTAATAAAAAAGTTTATGATTATATGATGCGGATTCCAAAAGATAAATGGACATTGGCATATGATGGGGGGAAGATGTATGGACACATGAAGACAAACATTGTGGAGTGAATCAATGGTATATTTAAAGGGATTTGCAAGATACCTATAACCATCTTAGTTCAGGAGACATTATATCGTTGTGTGAAGTACTTTCTTTAAAGGGCTTTGATGTTCAAGAGCATTCAGACCCCATCACAATCGCATCGGTAAAAAAATGGTGGTATTACTGGGAACAAGGCAATGTCAATGTGAAAACTTTCAGGCCTTATACTTTCCATGTACACACGCCATCGCAGTATGTTCCTCTATGAACATCTCAGGGGAGGCATATGTAGATCTATTGTACCAGATGTATTCCATTGCTAACTTTTATGCTACACCATGGACCCCTATTAGGGAGTATTATTATTTCCCAATGCTCGAAGGCCAGCCGATAGTGATACCGGACATGAATCATTTATGTCCTCGTGGGAGTCCAAAGGTGGGTAGGATAAATAATGATATGGACTATCCTCAAGATTAAGGACATATTTTGTGATGCACGATATGTCATGAAAAAGTTCATAACCAGAAATGATGCCCTAATGTTGTTGGGTCGAGTTCACAGTCTCATCTATAATGATGTATTGTATTCATTGTGACATTCTTATATTGTAAACTAAAATTTGTTATCACTTCTTTTTTCCTCAGCTTTCTAAACCCCAAAAACATCTTCCCTCTACTATGGTTTTTGGTTAAATTATGTGTTATATTTTAGTAAACTATTCAATAACGAAATTATAGTATCAAAATGATTAGCATAAGTTATATATAATTAGATAAATTCCAAAAACATGATTACTAATTGAAATGGTTTATCATAATACTATAAATAAGTATTTAATCATAAATATCCTCCAAAATATGTCAAATTAAATTTAAGACCTAATATTTTAGATAATAGAACTTATATCCTAAAAGTATTCTTGCTTTCAAGAAATAACTTTCTCTTTATTACTTAAATAAAATCTGAGATAATATAAATTATTTCATAAATCCAAAATCAGAACCCTTAACCCATATTGTAAAGTAAATTTTATTAACCCAGAAGCATGTTTTCTAAACCTTAATATTAAAATTTGAAACCCTAAACCCTCAAACCTAAACCCAACCCAAAAAAACCTTCCCTTTACCATGGTTTTTGATTAAATTATGTATGATATTTTAGTAAACTATTCTATAATGAAATTATAGTATCATAATGAATATCATAAGTTATATATCACTAGATAAATTCCAAAAACATCATTACTAATTGACATGGTTTATCTTAATCCAGTATATAATTAGTTAATCATAAAGCTCCTCCAAAAAATGTTTAACCAAATTCATGACCTAATATTTTATAACTTATTTCGAAATAATATTCTTAATTTCATGAAATTACATTCTCCTTATTCCTTAAATAAAATCTAAGATAATAGAATTTATTTCATAAATCCAAAAGCAGAACAGTTAACCCATATTGTAAAGTAAATGTTATTAACCCAGAAACATGTTTTCTAAACCTTAATATTAAAATTTGAAACCCTAAACCCTGAAACCTAAATCCCAAACCACAAACACCTTCCCTTTTCCATGGTTTTTGGTTAAATTATGTGTGATATTTTAGTAAACTATTATATAACGAAATTATAGTATCATAAAGATTATCATAAGTTATATATAATTAAATAAATTCCAAAAACATCATTACTAATTGACATGGTTTATCTTAATCCAATCCATCAATAGTTAATCGTAAAGATCCTAAAAAATATGTCTAACCAAATTCAAGACCCAATATTTTAGATAATAGAACTTATTTCATAATAATATTATTGCTTTCAAGAAATAAATTTCTATTTATTCCTTAAATAAAATATAAGATAATAGAATTTATTTCATAAATCCAAAATCAGAGCACTTAACCCATATTGTAAAGTAAATGTTATTAACCCAGAAACATGTTTCCTAAACCATAATATTAAAATTTGAAACCCTAAACCCTAAAACATAAACCCCAACCCAAAAACATATTCCCTTTTCCATGGATTTTGGTTAAATTATATATGATATTTTAGTAAACTATTCTATAACGAAATTATAGTATTGTAACACCCCAACCCCTCTAGACTGGTGCCAGTGCATTACTTTTGATATTCGCATGGTTATAAGGAATGAAAAATCATGAAGGAACAATCAGTTTAGTAGTCTTGAAGAAACTAGATACAAAGTTGTTGCTCAAATTACATTGAAAAGGGTTACAAGATACAATACATAGAAAAACTAAAAACTACAACCACATGAACTCAATAAATGATCTTCTCTTCATTACCTGTTGAAGGTAAAAAATGAAAGGGGTGAGATCAAATACTTAGTAAGGGTTAATAATAGTGGAATCATGAATACAATAATTAGTGAATCATAATAAATCTGGCATAATATATATGGCATGGTGAATAAATGAAAAATTGATGCCATTAATAAGCTGAGAATGAAACCGCATCCATAGATTTTGTCATAGTGAAAACCTCATGGATAGTAAAAACTGATAATGAATAAATAAAATGATTATTATTTTTACATAAGGTATCTAGCACATGAAACCATAATACGGTAAAAATGGTTTAGTTCTATGGGTAGAAACCCGTCTGATTTTTGGAAAAAAACTCGAAGGGTTTGTCGCCAAATGATTTGTCTCATGAGACCTAACGATGAATCGAGGGGCTATAGTGGGCCCCACACACCACTACATGTCCAAAACATTCTTTATAAAATGATTAAATATAATAGAAATATGACTTTTTAATATCCATATAGAGTAGAGTATACAGATTCATCAATATTTCCATAATTAAAATAACCTTCCAAATAAACACCGTATGTAAAATGGTTTACGGTTCAGACAACGAACATATCCATGATATGAGATTATGGATATTTAATATAAATATAATTTTCAAATGAAAATTTATCTCAAATGGGAATTAGGTACACCACATAAGGATTATTAGGTGCATAATACAATGTTAGTCACAACAAAATAGTAGTTGAGACAAAGTCTCTTACCACAATGTAATCGGTGGAATCATATGACCAGATCTTAATAACCCTCAAATTAATCATTGAATAACATGAATATAAATATAATCGTGTTATTGTATTAAAAAGTTTAGTACACATATACCACATACACGATATAAGTGGTGAACAATGAAAATCTCACAGAAATGAAAGTGAGATGGGAAACCCCTTATAAACATTTCGGCATGGTAACAAGTGTTATTACGAGGGCTTAATGGGAGGTAAAAGGGTGTTAAATTATTTATATGTCTCAAGGGAATTAATGGGTGGGTGAAAAAACATAACCCATCATTATTAATTAAAAATAAAATGGCACAACATAGGGGAGATTCCTGAACAAAAGTGAGAGATAAGATCTCATACCTTAGGCTCGAAGGTTTCTTGATTGTTCTTAATGACCTGAATAATAAAATTTACCATCATTAATTAATATTTCCAGAACCTCAAAATAATATAATTGATATTTTACGACCTTATTAGGTTCATTAATGGCCTTTTTGATCGTTTAAGAGATTAAATTTTATTGTTTTGGTAGCATTTTCTTCTTTGGTTTTCATGACCCGTTTACTTGTATTCATGAATGGATGTTTCTTTGAAATATGGTTAAACATACAAGATTTTTAATATATATTATTATGGAAATTAAAGATATATAAATTATCTAATAATTATTCTGGTTATATACCATGAGGATGACTCATTCGATGAGATAACATAAACGCTTGGATTTGGCTTGGCGGTTTTGTGCACCATAAACTTGTTTTGTATTATTATTCCATATTATGAACACTTAAAGATTCCAAAACATTAATCAAGATAAAATACATATATTATGACCTGGTTCAACCATTTAAAAGTTTTCATGACCAATACTTAAGATATTAAATAAAATTGAAAACACGTCTTCCTTGAGTGTGATAAATTTACACATCCCAGATGGTGTTTTCAATTATTGTATAAAAGGAGGGGAAAATAGAGATTATGAGGAAATATTCCATTACCACAATGAAAATAAATGACATGTATTTTAATTTAATTATGATGACATTTTTATGAGGGGAGGTGATAAGGGAGAATAAAATAATGGAACATTGTAAAATAAATTGAAAGAAAAGAGAAGGAAGGTTCACCTCTTGAGTAATCCTCCTTGAGAATCTCCTTAAGGAAATTTTTTTGGCCTTTTGGTGAGATCATAAGGTCTTGGAAGTGGGGGGAGGGATTGGAAAGAGTATTTTGCATAATTTAGACAAGTATTGAAGCTTGGGTGGTGTGGGAGGAAGAGGGGGTCAGGGGTGGTTTATATTGTGGAGGGGAGAAGAGTTTTCTTAATATTATAATCATTAATTTATTATTTCCTCTCAAGACAACAAATAGGTAGTATTACATGAAAAATAACGGTAATATATGCATGTGACTTCGAACCAATTGGGAGTACATTCGCAGATCATCATCAATGACTCAATAAATTCCTTATTTAGCATTTATCGTAAATTATCGCATTTTACTATTCATCAAAAAATTTAGTATTTCAGAAAAATCTCAAAAATTCACCCTAACCATTTTTCGATGTGTAGAATAAAAAAATGGAGTCTATTTTTCAAAATTAATTTTTCACATATGATTAATTAAATATTTAATTAAAATAGTTATTTAATCAAAAAATATAAACACTTAAAATATTCATCTTTATTTTTAAGGTGCATAAATTCATTCATACATTCAAGGGCATGGATACCATTCATAAGAGTCATATTAATATTAATAAAGTTAATTTAGTATTCATAAGGGTAGTTTACTATTCATAAGGGTAGGTTACTATTCACCGAAAATTATGTTAATTCTATCAGACTCTAAATATCACCTTGAACACAACTATGTATATCAGATTTTTAAAATTAAAATCACAGAGTTGGAAGATTTAAGTTTAATGGCTAGGTTATGGATATCACTTATAAGTAACCGTGTTATATTCCATATAGGCTCAGTGATTCATGAAATATAAGATATAACTAGAATCTATTTCAGAGAAACATAACCTGAAGTGTTTGGGGTGCAACATTATTCCCTCATTTCGAAATTTCGTCCTCAAAATTTTATGTATGAAGCCCACAAAAAAGATGTGGGTGGTTATTTTTTAGGAAATCCTCTAGTTCCCATGTTGTTTTATCCATATTTGGGTTCCTCCAAAGAAAATTTACTAGATGATTTGTCCAATTACTCAATACTTTCTCCCTTGTGTCAAGAATCCCAATAATCTTTTCACAGTTTGACAAATTATGTTCCAGTTCAATTTCATCATATGTGAGTACATGCTTTGGGTCTGGCATGTATTTCGTTAACAATGACACGTGGAACACATCATGAACTCTTGAGATATTTGGTGGAATCACTAAACGGTAAGCTACATGTCTGATTATTTCCAGAATTTCCGGTGGCCTGATGTACCTGGGGATCAATTTCCCTGTCTTACTAAACCATAAGACACCTTTACATGGATATACATTCAAAAATACATGATATCCCACTTGGAATTCCAAGTCCTTTATCCGGTTGTTAGCATAACTCTTCTACCTACTTTGGGATGCTTTAATATGGGCGTGTATTTTCTTCACCTTTGTTATGGTATTTTTAAGATGTTATGGGCCTATAAGTTTCCTCTCACCAACTTCATCCCAATAAGTTGGAGTTCGGCATCTTCTTCCATATAATTCTCTATATAGAGCCATTTGAATACTAGAATCGAATCTATTATTGTATGAAAATTCCACCAAAGGAAATTATTGATCCCACATACCTTGGATGTCAAGAGAGAATAACCTCAGAATGTCTTCTTAAGTTTGAATAGTCCTTTCAAATTTTCCATCGGTTTAGGGGTGATAAGCAGTACTCATATAAAGCTCAGTATTCAAGGATTTCTGGAGGCTTTTCCAAATTTTTTATGTAAACCGGGGATCTCGATTGGATATCATTTATAGGCGTTCATCATAAATTCTAACAACTTCATTAATATAATGTTTTGTCAAGCGATCAAGTGGAAAATCCTCTCTTATAGGAAGGAAATGTGCTGATTTTCTGATCTGATCAACAATTACCCATATTTCATCGTTCCTTCTAGGTGGTTGTGGTATTCTGGTGACAAAATCCATCGTAATGTTATCCCACTTCTAGAGAGGAATATGTAGAGGTTGCATCACTCCTTTGGTATGTTGTCTCTCTGCCTTCACTTGTTGACAAAATAGACATCTTAACACGTAGTCAGCAATTTCCTGCTACATATGATCCCACCAAAAATATTCCTTCATATCTCTATACATCTTGGTGCTACCTGGTTGTATAGATAAATTTTAGCTATGAGCATCATCTAATAGTTCCATTTTTAGCTCAGGTACTGATGGAACGCATAACCTCTTTACAAATTTCAGAACTCTTTCTTTAAACATGAAGTCAGCTAGTCTCTCATCCTTAACTGCATTAATTTTCTTTTGTAGGTTCTCATAATCATATTGAGAGATTTTTATCTTCTCTAGTAAAGATGGTTTATCAATCATTTGAAAGAGGATCAATGTTTCCCCCTCCTTAACAATTCCCATATCCATCTTCAGTAGATCCATGATTATAGAATCTATTTTGATCCTAATTTGAGTCAGAAGACCATGATCTTTCATGCTTAATGCATCTTCCACCTTATTCTCCCTTCCAGGGTGGTAGTGTATTGAACAATCATAATTTTTAGTAACTTGAGCCATCTTCTTTGCCTCATGTTGAGTTCTTTTTGTGTGAAATGTATTTCAAACTCTTGTGGTCCGTATAAATCTCACATCTCTCTCTGTATAGATAATACCTCCAGGTTTTCAGAGCAAAGATTATGGCTGCTAACTCAAGATCACGAGTTGGATAATTTTTCTCATGATTCTTAAACTATCTTGATACAAAAGAAATAACTTTAATGTTCTTCATAAGGATGCAACCCAGTCCATTCTTTGATGCAACACTGTATATTACAAATCCATCACTTCTAGATGGAAGAGTCAAAATTGGATCATTTACCAATATTCTTTTCAATTCATCGAAGCATTCTGTTAATTCTTTTTTCCGCACAAACATAACTCCTTTATGTGTGATCTTGGTTAAAGGTTTAGCCAGTTGAGTAAAATTCTGAATGAAACGCTGATACTAACCTGCTAAGCCAATAAAACTGCTTACCTCAGTTATGTTTTTTGGAGTTGGAATATCTTGTATTGCATTTGTCTTCAAATGATCAACTTGGATTCCGTCCTTAGAGACAATATGTCCTCGAAAATAAACTGATTAAAGCTAGAATTCGCAATTGCTAAACATTCCATATAATTTATTTCTTTAAGAGTTATTAGAATAACCCACAAGTGATTCTCATGGTCATCATAGCTTTTTGAGTTTATGAGAATATCATCAATGAATACCACAACAAATTTATCAAGATATTCCTTGAAAAATCTATTCATTAAATCCATGAAAACAAATGGTGCATTTTTCAGTCCAAAAGGCATCATTGTAAACTCGTAATGCCCATACCTAGTCCAAAATGCATTCTTAGGAATATCTTCCTTCCTCACACGCAACTGATTATATCCAGATCGAAGTTCAATCTTCAAAAAGTATTGATCTACATGAAGTTGATCAAATAAATCATCAATACGGGGAAGATGATGCTTATTCTTTATAGTAATAGCATTTATTTCCTTGTAATAAATGCAAAGCCTCATGGATCTATCTTTCTTCTTGACAAAGAGGATAGGGGTTCCCCATGGACAAACAATAGGTCGAATAAATCCCTTTTCACTCAAATACTCTAGTATTTTCTTTAGATATACTAATTATACAGTGGAAATTCTATAGGGAGTCTTTGATATAGGTCTTGAATTAGGAATTAAATCAATAGAGAACTCAACTTCCCGCTTTAGAGGATGTCCAGGTAAATCCTCTGTAAATACATCAATGTACTCTTGCACTGTGTGCACAACTTAAATTTGAATATTTCTTTCCTAGCCCATAGATATTGGTCTATCATCCTTTCCAAGTATCGATCCATTATAACTAATGGGGGTGGTTCTAGATAAAAATCAGGTGGCAAAGTTTCTGCCCAAAAGACAAGGGATTCTACACCATTTTCAAAAATTGTAATTTCCATCTTCTTACAATAAAGCGTCACATCATAATTTGACAACCAATACATACCATGAATTATATCAAATTCAGTCATTAGTATGATGATAAGGTTATCAACTAAAGCACGTTTTGGTGTCTGGAGGGGGACTAGTCGACATGACTTTGTTGCAATGATACATCTCCTGGGATTTTTGACTGACAACCCCTTTATTAAATCAAATTGGAAATATCTAATATTCTGGAAAACTAGGAAGATATAAATGAACGCAATGATCCAAAATCAAATAAATTTTTTTATATGTTTTAGGAAATAATTAAAGTAACTACCACCACATCATTAGGAATTTCAACCTCTGTGGTTGTAATCGCATAGGTTCCCCCTTGTTCTCTTGGATTTTTCTGAGGCATTTTTACTTGGATCTTATGACACTAATTTTCATAGTGTCCCATCTCTCTATAATTGTAGCATTGAATATCATTGAGTTGTTTCTTCCCCTTGCATTCATTAGATCGATGACCTTTTTCTCCATAGTTATAGAAGACTCTCAAGCCTTTCAAGAATTTCCCTAGATGATTCTTTCCAAAGTTCTCACATAATTGGAATAGATATATTACCTTGCTCTTATTTGGTGATTATCCTTTTCCTTTGATGTCAGAGTAATGCTTCTTATATTGGTTTCATTTAAAAATATTTTATCTAGAAAATTCCTTCTCTATTTTGATGGCACTTGATAAAATTTCATCATATGATGAAAATGATTGAGAAGAAAGTGCCCTTAGAATACATGGAATAATACCTTCAAGGAAATGTTCAATCTTTTCTGTCGACTCACGTACGTAATCTATGGCATACCTGGCCAGCCTTGTGAATGTAGCCTCATACTCTGCAACACTGTCTTCTTCCCATTGTTTTAAGCTATGGAATTTCCTCTTCATTTAAATTTGTTGCTCATGAGGGAAATATTTTTCAAAGAATATTTCCTTAAAATTCCCCCATTCCATATCATCTATTTCCAATTCCTCTGTGGTAATATGAATCAAGGACCACCATTGATCAGCGTCACCCTTGAGACAATATACTGCCAGTACTACCTTTTCATTTTAATTGCATCTTAATTCCATGAATATCATTTCAAGGGACTTGATACATTGCTCAGAAACCACTAGGTTAGTAGTACCGCTAAAATATGGGGGCTTCGGCCATATGAAACAATCCCACACAGGTTTTGAGTGGTTATTTGTTACAACCTGAGTAAGTTGTCCCAATATGGTCATGATCCGATCTGCTCCAACATTGACTATGTTGACTTGCTCAGTAGGGAGATCCCTACCTTTCCCACGAGTATTGATTCCCCTTATTCAATTAGATTCCCTTTTTAAATAATGGGATACACTAGATTATTTTATGAATATCAAATATATAATCACTCAACATAGATTGAAATTCTATGCATAGTTAATCTTATAAACATGGTTTCTCAGAGGAAACATTTACATTAAACTCCTTAATACTGGCTTGTAAAGAAAATTTGAATTATCCTAAGAATATCACTAGGGAGTGTCGTAACCAAGAGTGCAGGAAGGCCCATTGTCGTGCACCATTTCCCATTCGATTCTAGCTCAAAGTTGTGTTTTCGGGTTTTACCCCTAGATACATATATTCCAGAGCCACCTCTACCTACTCGTATCCAGATAGGGATGTGTTTCTTAAAAGATCCACATAATCTATTCTTTACCAAAACATCAAGACATTCTTGTATGTTTATCTTGAAATACTACCCTAGGGCTTTGTTCCCTACTATACATTTTCTACTCTAGTTTCCAAGTTTTCTACTAAACTTCCTCTGATACCAACTGTAACACCCAGACCCCTCTAGACTGGATCTGGTGCATTACTTGTGATATTGGCATGGTTAGAAGGAATGAAAAATCCCTAAGGAAAAATCAGTTCAGTAGTTTTAAAGAAACTAGATATATATATGTCACTCAAATTACATTAAAAAGGGTTACAAGATACAATACATATCAAAACTAAAAATTGAAAGCACATGAACTCAATAAATGATCTTATCTTCATCAATTGTTTAAGGTAAACAATGAAGGGGGTGAGATCAAATGCTCAGTAAGGGTTAAAAATAGTGGAATCATGAATACAATAATAAGTCAATCATAATCAATCTTACATAATCAATATGGTATGGTGAATAAATGAAAAACTCATGCAATTAATAAACTGATAATGAAACCGCATACATATATTTTGTCATAGTGAAATATTCATGGATAGTAAAAACTAATAATGAATAAAGAAAATTCTTATTATTTGGACGTTATGTATCTGGAACATGAAACCATAATACCGTAAAAATGGTGTAGATGCCGAAAAATTCTCAAGGGTGGAGGAAGGTTCAAGCACGACAAAGATAATCCATATTTGGAACTGGTGATCCATTTCGGGGGGGCCGGAGGGGCGGCACGAAAACAAATTATTAGCCGTGCGAAAGAATTATATCCCGCGCAAAAAAACTCTAGGATTCATAATAGTTTTCCACATGGGTGCAGAAGGTTTTCGTGCCACCACCCCCACATGGTTGATTTACACTCTGCCGACACCCGACACACAATATTTCCCACTATCTTGTTTTTCGTGCGGACCTACGATCCTGAGCGCCTATAAATAGAAGGCCACCTCTTCGACTTCCAGGCTGAAGGATCTGAACCATCTCCCCTACGTGAAATTCATCTCCTGTGCGCGCAAAACGATGGCTCTCTGGTACTGAATTTTTTGTGGCAGGTCGCCTGGGGGTACGCCTTTGCGCGCGTTCACTCGGGGTTGATCCTTGTCTGAATATCATCGAGCCCCTTCCCCCAAGCGCAATTATTTCCAATTGCACGTGATCATGTCTTCGGTGCATAATTCCTTTTGTGCGGCGCCCCGGCCGTTTCACACGTGGAATTTTTCTTGCACACCGCCCTGGATTTTTTTGTGCGCGTGCCTCAATTGCGTGTCGGACTAGACCTTTTTCACGCATTCCACTCCATTGCGCACTAGCCCAACCCTTTTTCTCATGGCAATCCATTTTGCACCCAAGCCTCCCGTGTTCTGCACCCATGATGTCCCTCTTCTGGGAATCATTTTCAGGCACCTCCCGTGCCCAAAGCACCTTCACCATATACTCATTTCCCATGAAACCTCCTAGGTTCGCACAAAGTAACTTCAAAGTCCCCTGTACGATACCACCTATTTTGTTGCTTCGCCTCATGCTTCTTCACATAGGCATGCTAATGGCTATTGCTTTTTTCGCATAGCCATTCTAACGTGGACCCCCTAATGGGTTTCTCAATAACATCCCCTATACACAGTGATGCATGTCCCTTCTCTACAACAAGGAGCAGAGGGTTATGGTTATGTTAGTTCTAGGGGTGTAGATAAAACTAACTTCATCCGAGCTGCAGGACGTTAAACTGCCAAGCACCATCCTCTTTAGCATATGACGTTAAAATGTGACCTTTCCCCACGCCTCTCACGCGGGGTTCCCCTACCTTGGACATTCTTCGCGCCCATCGGTCTCCACAAGGATGATATCTTCCCTCACAGGTTATGATATAATTCTTATCTAATTGGCTTTTGTCCGTGGGGAAAGGGCAACCATCCTGGTGTAAGCCCCTAGCTTTTCACGTCGGCAGCAGCATCCCTGCTCCTCCTTTCTTCTCCGATACCAAGGACCAGGGGGGAGGAGAAATTGACACCAGACCCCTCCTTTCTTTGGCACCAATCCCCTCTTCTGCTGGGCTTTTTCACCACCGAGCCTCCATCCTGGAGTAAGACCCGACATCCCTGGCTACTAACCACGCATAAGCCCATATTTCCTCCGTAGTCCACTTTCAAGTCCCACATCACCTCCCACGGATGCACCATTAGTGACGTGATCATTAGGTCTCTGCTACCTCTTGTTTCTCACACCGAGCATGACTCACATGGGCTTAGAGTGAGAACCGACCATGACATATTCCTTGGTCATCCTAGAGTGTAAGCCACACACTTCCGAACTACATGGACTTTGATATTTTCCAAGGCAGGGTATGTAGGAAGCCTCTCTGAGGTTCAATCCCAACACCTACTTGTCCCGACCCCTTCATATTTGTTCACCTTCGTCCCGCATGACGTTAAACTATATCTACCATTCTGAACTATGAGGACTATGATCTTTTCCAAGGTAGGGTTTTGAAGGGATCCTCTCTGAGGTTCAAGCCCACCACTGTCCATTGGTCCCGACCATCTTCATGTCGGTGCACCAATCCCCCATACCCTAAACTACATGGTCTTTGATCCTTACCAAGGCAAGGTACGTAGGAAGCCTTCCTGAGGTTCAAGCCCAATATTTGGTCACTCCTAACCCCTTCATGTTGATTCACCCTCGTCCTGTATGACGTTAAACTGTGGACCCCAATCAGCGGTAAGTCATTGGTTCCCCATTCAGCGGTAAGCCGTTGCACACAAAATCAATCCCGAACTGCGTGGTCTTTGATCCTTTCCAGGGAAAGGTATGTAGGAATCCTCCATGAGGTTCAAGCCAACCACCCACCTAGACCCCCAAGTCCTTATTCATATTGGTTCACTAGCTCCTGCCCCATACCCAAACTACGTGGACTATGATCCATGCCATGGAAGGGTACGTATGAATCCTCCCTAAGGATCAAGCCCAAAAACCAATGGTCGTGACCACTTCACGTCGGTCCACCCCCATATTTCATGACGTTAAATTGTATTCTCCTTTTTGTTCCCCAATCAACAGTAAGCCACTGTCATCCTTTTTTAGCAGTAACCTGTTGTCACTCCATTCAGCGGTAAACCACTGTCACTCCATTCAGCAGTAAGCCGTTGTCACTCTATTCAGTGGTAATTTGTTGTCACTCCTTTCAGCAGTAATCCATTGAACCCCATCCAGTATTAATTTTTCGACACCCTATCCAGTAGTAAGCCATTGTGATATCATCCAACGGTAAGCTGTTGAAAACCCCAATCGTCGGTAGGGCGTCATTAGATGAACTACATAGACTTTTATTCCCTACCATGGGGATACGTAGGAAGCCTCTTAGAGGATCAAGACCAAAACCATCATCATCCTCATGATGATTCCATTCCATTCACCATCCACTTCACAGAACCTTCTATCATCCATTATGATTCTTACCCAGGACTCCACATCCTGGTGGGATCATGCCACCCCATTCCTCATTCCATTTAACAGCAATCGATAAGCCAATCATACATTGACCCCAACATCGGTGTTCCCTCCTAGGGGTCCCCCTATCCGATCCACTCTAGTCAGTGTTCTGATCTACCCAATGTGTCTCCGCTGGATGTTAAACATGAGGCATACCCTGTGTTAAACATGGGAATCTCCGGAAAACCTCAGATACATGCCCATGGAATATGATTCCCCGCATCTGATGTGGGATTCCTCAGGCTTTTTCGCCCTCTACTATAATAAGGGTCAAAAGATAGACAAGTAAGTTTCCCAGCGTCCAGACACACCATCGATGCCCAACATGACAACTCCCCTGACCGATGGTTGTTTCCCTAACCGGACCCCTTAGAATGTACCGATATAAGCAGTGTAATTAACTGGTGTCCATGAATATATGGAGCTAGAAATAATTTCACGAACAACGTATTAAATATATAAGGGAGACCCGGACTAGGTAACGAGTTCCGAGGAGGAATACACAGAAGGAAGAACTGACATCCCATCATCATTTTTCAATCAAGGAGAAGATGTCCTTGAATAAGGAGCAGATGTCGCCTACCCATGGAAAGTGGGAATGTGGGGCAACAGATATGCGTCCTCCACAGATGGGTGCACACACCTTAGAAAAAGCATTAGAAATAGAAATGGTGAACCTGACATGAAATTATTCTCCTCAAAATGGAGAATAGTAGAATTTAAGGCATCAATGGATTGATATGTCACTAGATCCAGCTTCCCAGTGCCGGGTCCAACTAAGAAAATGGTGGGCCTGGTGTGAAAGTCACCATAAGTTGGGGTAGTAGAACGTTGTACATCCCATTCTGCAAAGTTGTCAGTGCGGATCCCTCTTACTGTCCATGGAAAATGGGATGGAACTTGTGCATTGGTCGTCGATTCCTTTTTCTTTCAGCACTGATGAGTTTAATCTCCCTGCTTCTCAGAAATCATGTTACTTCTCCAGGGACACGATCACCACCTGCCAATTGACGCAGGGGAAGGGGAAGCATCAACACGGCAGTTCCACGTGGCTTCACCTTTTCCACAAAGGCCTCTACATCTACGACCACGGGGCACCCACTCCCCCTCTCCCCATCCGAGGACATCCAAACAAGAGTGATCAATGACCTCATGCGATGTTATGAGGAGGAGAGCATAAACTCGACCTGGGATATAGCCCCCATGGAGCTGGAGGTGTCTGCGCCTCATTACCCACACCACCCCTGAGGTCTACGCAGGGAGCCATCGCTCCCCACCCAGATGTACAACTGTTTTGGGAGTTTGTCCCCGAAGCGCTTTGATGACTCCCCACCTTACGCTGATGAGGTAGGTGAAATCCGGACCAGCCCGATCAAAGTACCATTCTAGGGGATCCCATTGAGGACTCCCACTCAGTCGCATCAATGACATAGCCCAATCTTGCTAGAAGAGGAGCAGTTAAGCTACGTACCTGCACCACCGGCCCCGGTTCATCTGACCCAATGCTAATGTCAGCGCAAGCTAATAAGGATGCCTTCCAAGGGGCATCAACATCGGCAGCTACTGTGGCCCAAGCCTCCGCTCACACATATCCTCAGTTCCCTGAATACACAAAGAAGGGGCACATATATTCCCATCTAGGATTGAGGCCCCAACCACCCCACGGGTAGGCTGGGTTGACTCTCTTGGTCACTGGCACAAGCAGTGGTCGCTGCGAACCAACCCGCAGCGATGTCACCCAGTACGGAGGTCCTCCCTGTACCACTACCATAGAAAGCGCGGGCCTTCCCCACTTTGAGGCTCAGCATGGAGGTCCGCCCCGGGCCACCCCCAATCTGAATGAGGGCCTTTCCCGTGGTTGTGATACTCGGCATAGAAGCCTCTCTCGTTCCCATTACACTGGGTATGGAGTCATTTCTCCTGCCCCGGACCATTGGTGTAGGGACATTTCCCATTCAGTCTCTCTTCAATGTGGGGACATCCACACGTCCTCTCAGTAGATGGTGAAGGTCCTCCTCGCCTCAGCAACCAGAGGGGTGAGGGCCAGCCTCGCTCCACCTGCACCCAGCACGGAGGTCATACCCATTTTCAGCTAGACTAGTACAAGGAACCTCGTACTGAGGTCGTGATGTACATGGATTTTTACATGTATTTTTATTTTTCTTAACTTAGTTTTAATTAATTAGTTTAAACTTTTTTTAATATTTTTAGTTTATTTTTGTAGGTTTATAGTAATTTAGTTATTTTGGATAATTTTTAGTTAATTTATATATTGATATTAGTATTTTAGTATTTTTTATTAGTTTATATTAATTTTATATATTAGTATTAGTTTCATTAACATTTATCTTAATTATTTTTTTAGTTAATTATAATTTTATATATTTAATTATATTATTATTATTTGACTAACATATAACAATTTTTTTGAATTTTATTTTGAATTTTTGAAATTTGTTTTTCCCCTTACTTCCCTCACCCGCCGCCCCCCTTGACCCGCTCTCCCCTCACCATGTTCCCCTTTTTTCCTCACCCGCCACCCCTTATCTCTCCCTTTTTACCCGGATCCCCTCCTATCTTCCCCGGCCGCCCCAGCCTTCCCTCTTCACCCCGTCACCCACTCGCCACCCTGCAGGCCCCACTCTCTCTCCTGGCATCGCCCCTGCCTTCATGCACGCAGCACCCAGCCGCCCTCCCTTCTCCACGCCGTGCGCGCCCCACCTCCCCCGCTGCTCCCCCGTCCTGCTCTCTTCCCCAGCCATCGGCCTCCTTTTATCTTAGTAGACCTTTCATTAGGCACTGTTCGCCTAAATGGTGAACACTCGTAACTCTGATCCATCAACGAACGACCCACCCCTTGATCCACAACTTGGACATCAATGAAAGGGCAAGGAGCAAATCGGTACCTCAGCCGCAAACCCAATGCATCCACCAGAGGAAAGAGTTGAAACTCACATTCTGACACTTCCTAGTGGACAAGTCCACCCACTTTTCCAAAACCATCTCGATAATCAAAGGCCTCAAACTACTATGAGACAGGAGTTACGACCCAACACAGTCGGAGTCATCTCAGGCATAACAAGACCCAGAATCTAAGCAACACACTTTGAATTGAAGCCTTCCACGATCAACCTGCTCCAACAACATGCACAATTTCATGGATTGAGCAGCGAAGACCCTTATATGCATGTGAATAGATTTCTTGAAGTCTGTGACACATTTAAATATAACGGAGTGACGGATGATGCGTTGATCCTGAGACTGTTTCCATTCTCATTGAAAGGGAAAGCAAAGGACTGGTTAGAAAGTCTCTACTCAGAAACAATTTTCACTTGGGAAGTGCTGAGAAGGAAATTTCTTTATCGATATTACACAACAGCTCAATCTTTGAAAAACAAGAGAGACCTTGACTCCTTTTTTCAAAGGGAATACGAATCATTAGGAGAAGCTTGGGAAAGATTCAAGTCCATGTTAAGACGTTTTCCTCATCATGGGATGAAGTTGGAAAACCAGTTGCAAGCTTTCTACTATGGACTTTAACCTAAGAGTAAGTCTATAATCAACACAGCTACTGGAAAAGCGTTCATGGAAATGGATCCTAAAGATCAATACTTATTAATTCAATACATGGCAAAACACAATTTCCAGTGGCTAGAAGATTTTTCAAGAAGAAAGGCAGGAGTGCATCACGTTGATGCCCAGACATTCATGGTTTCACAATTTGAATCTCTCAACAATAGGATTGACAACTTGTCAATAAACCCACCTAATCCAGTCCATGTTGTTCAAGCTGAACATTTTCCACACTGTGGTGGCCCTCATGAGTATCCCATGTGTCCATATAACACATCTGAGACTAAGATGTATGAAGATAACTTTGTCAGCTACAGCAAAGGAAATTATGGAAACAACTACAACACAAACTGGCAAGGAAATAACCAAAATCAAGGTTGGAAGGAGCCATCAACTACTCAACCAATGAACCAGAATGCGGGTCCACCTGGATTTCCTGCTCAATCTTCCTTCAGACCCGCCATGCAATCGCAAGAGCAAGGATATCAACAGAAATACCGACCCCCATTTCAGCAACAACAACAATATAAGGAGCAAAAGCAAACAGACTTTTCCCCTCCTGCAATGCAAGGACAACAAGATTGGGGAGCAACTATTGCTAAACTAATGATGTCCAATCAATAAAGGTTTGAGTTACAAGAGATGGAAACTCAAAATTTTCAAGAAACAACTCAAAATTTGCAGACGAACACCCAAAACCTGCAGGATTCCATGCATAACATTGAAAATCAAGTCGGTCAAATAGCCACACAAATGCAGGACCGACAAAAAGGAACACTACCGGGAAGCACAAGAGTCAACCTAAGAGAAGAAGCAAAAGCCATCACATTGAGAAGTGGTACACAGTTACCAGAGCACCAAAGGCCTGATGTTCAACCAATAGATGAGACGCCTATACCTTCCACTGAGAATGGCGACTCAACAAACAAAGCAATCCAACTTGAAACCAAAGAGGAGGAAGATCAAAACAGACTTGAAAAAAATGATAAGGCAAGAAAGGAGAAGGAAAACGAGGCACTCAATAAAAGAGTGAAAGCCCACATACCACCTCCTCTATTTCCACAAAGACTGAAGCAAAGGAAGTTGGATTTTCAATTTTCAAAATTCATGGAGATGTTCAAAAAGATTCAAATAAATATTCCTTTTGCAGAATCCATCACAAAAATGCCCTACTATGCCAAATTTCTCAAGGAACTTCTGTCAAAAAGAAGAAAATTAGATGATGTGGGAACAGTCATAATGCATGAGGAATGTTCAGCGGTCATACCCATATCCATACCTCCAAAACTAAGAGACCCTGGGAGTTTAACTATTCCTTGAAATATTGGAGGATGTCAATTTGGAAGAGCTTTGTGCGACCTCGGAGCTAGTGTCAATCTCATGCCGTCTGGAATCCTTGAAGAACTGGGCATCATCGAATTAAAGCCAACGAGAGTCGCCTTGCAAATGGCTGACAGATCAGTGAAGCATCCTCGAGGTATTCTAGAGGACGTACTTGTCAAGGTTGATAAATATTACTTCCCTGTTGATTTCATTGTCCTCGATATGGAAGAAGACAAGGACGTCCCACTCATTCTCGGGAGACCCTTCTTAGCAACATGCATAGCGCTGGTTGATGTCCAAGAGGGAAAGTTAATTTTTAGAATTGGGGATGAGAACATAACATTTGATATCCTAAAGGCCATGGAAAAACCATCTGTAGAAGACTTTCATTTCCTGGATACGATTGAAGAATGGGATGAGTTAGCAAGCGATGCTCTGGATCTCGCAGATTTGCACAAATAAAATGAAGAGTTTGCTGAATCAATCGAGGTAGTGGAATTCATCAGGAATATAGTCGAGCCTTTAGATAGACATGAATTCACTTTACTTACTCCATCACTTGAAAAGCCTCCAACACTTGAGCTTAAACCCCTTCCATCAAACCTGAGATATAGTTACTTGGGAGATTTAAACACCTTACCAGTCATCATCAATGCCAATCTTTCGAGTGAACAAGAGAGACAATTTCTCAATCTCCTATCACAAAGGAAGCCAGCAATAGGTTGGACGATTGCTGATCTAAAAGGTATAAGTACTGCCATCTGTACTCATAGAATACATATGGAAGATAATTCAAAACCTTGCAGGAAACCACAACGACGCTTGACACCTCCCATGAAAGAAGTAGTCATGAAAGAAGTCATTAAACTTCTTGATGCTGGTTTAATATTTCCAATCTCCGATAGTCAATGGGTTAGCCCATTGCAAGTAGTACCTAAAAAGGGTGGAACCATAGTGGTTGAGAATGATAAAGGAGAATTGATAACCACAAGAACAGTGACTGGATGGAGAGTGTGCGTCGACTATCAGAAATTTAATGATGCCACTAGAAAGGATCACTTCCCAATACCATTTATTAATCAAATCCTTGAACGATTGGCAGGACAATATTAATACTGCTTTCTGGATGGATACTCGGGCTATAATCAAATAGCAGTGACACCAGAGGATCAAGAGAGAAGCACGTTCACTTGTCCATATGGTACATTTTCTTATAAGCGAATGCCTTTTGGAATGTGCAATGCTCCAGCCACATTTCAACGATGCATGATGGCAATGTTCCATGACATGATTGAAGAGTTCTTGGAAATATTCATGGATGACTTCTCTGTGTATGGAGATTCTTTTGATGAGTGTCTGGAACATTTCGATAATGTTTTGGTAAGATGCAAAGAAAAGAATCTGGTTCTTAATTGGGAAAAGTCACACTTCATGGTACAAAGTGGAATAGATTTAGGAAATCAAATTTAAAAGAAAGGAATTGAAGTCGACGCCGCAAATATTAGTACTATCTCTGATCTACCCATTCCTTCTTCAGTACGTTCCATTCGAGGTTTTCTTGGGCACGTTGGATTCTATAGACGCTTCATTAAGGATTTCTCTGTTATTGCCCGACCCCTTACGAACCTATTGGGAAAAGATGTCACATTCCACTTCGGCCCTGAATGTCAGGAAGAATTTTAATTATTAAGGCAGCATTTGGTTGAAGCACTGATAATGATTTCACTTGATTGGGAGCAGCCATTCGAGTTAATATGTGATGCTAGTGACTGGGCAGTTGGTGCTGCCTTGGGACAAAGAAAAGAAAATATCTTTAGGCCAATCTACTATGCTAGATGCACTTTGAATGAGTCTCAAAATAACTACACAACAACTGAAAAAGAGCTTCTAGCAGTTGTCTTTGCCTTTGATAAATTTTGATCCCATCTGTTATTCTCAAAAGTCATTGTCTATACGGATCACTCTGCACTTCGGTATCTGATGACAAAGAAAGATGCAAAACCCATACTTATTCGATGGATACTATTACTTCAAGAATTTGACATTGAATTCAAGGACAAAAAGGGAACAGAGAATGTCGTTGCTGATCATTCATCACACCTCGACAATGGTACAAGTAAAATCAATGTTGAACTAATCAATGAAACATTTCCTGATGAACAACTCTATGCCATTGAGACAATCACACCTTGGTATGCTGATTTCGTGAATTACTTAGCTTCAGGTGTGATACATCCAGATTTATCAAAGTAACAGAGGAAAAGATTTTTTAATGAAGCACGACATTACTACTGGGATGATCCTTTACTTTTCAAAGACTGTGCGGATGGAATGATAAGAAGAGGCATCCCTGAAGAAGAAGTTGATAGTGTTTTGAACTTGTGCCATACTGGAGAAGCTGGGGGACACCATGGGATTCATCGAACAATCAGAAAAGTGTTACAATGTGGTTTTTACTGGCTGACCATGAATCATGATATTCGTGAATTCGTCATGAATTGTGAAAAATGCCAAAGAACTGGGGGTATAAGCTGGAAGCGCGAAATTCCACAACACTCAATCATGGGAATTGAAATTTTTGACATATGGGGAATTGACTTCATGGGTCCTTTTCCTAAATCTTTTGGGAAATCCTATGTCCTTGTCTGTGTGGACTATGTGTCAAAATGGGTGGAAGCTGAAGCATTCTCGGAAAATACTGCTCGAGTCGTCATCAAATTTTTGAAGCAACACATTTTTACCTGGTTCGGAATTCCAAGGCTCATCATCAGTGACCGTGGTACCCACTTCAATAATGCGCTGTTTCAGAATCTAATGACTCGCCATGGATGTCACCACTACATGAGCACCCCATACCATCCACAGACCAATGGCCAAGCTGCGGTTTAAAACCGAGAAATTAAGGGTATTTTGGATAAAACTGTAAATACATCTTGGAAAGATTGGGTCACCAAACATGATGATGCATTGTGGGCCTACCGAACTTCCTACAGGACACCCATTGGAATGTCCCCATATAGGTTGGTCTTTGGAAAAACCTTCCACTTACCTGTAGAATTGGAACATAAATCTTATTGGGCTATGAAGAAACTGAATTTTGATTTCAAAACTGCCCAAGAGAAGTGTTTTCTACAAATTAATGAACTAGATGAGATGATGAGAGAAGCATATGACAATGCTTTGATTTAAAAAGAGAAAACTCAAGCCTGGCATGAAAAACGGATCCAACAAAGAAATTTTTCAACAGGCGACAAAGTTCCCCTCTTCAACTCACGACTTCGAATCATGGCTGGAAAACTCAAGTCAAAGTGGTCAGGTCCTTACACCGTCACAATTGTTTATCCCCATGGTGCTGTTGAAATTTCCGATGGGAAGATGCCTCCATTCAAAGTAAATGGTCAACGCCTTAAAATTCACCACACTTCGGATAAAATAGGCATCTTTGAAGAACTACAATTGCAATGAGAAGTTATCCGTCTGGCTGAAGACGTTAAACTTAGTGCTGATCGAGAGGTAACCCGACTGCTTCTTCATTCTTTGATCTTTGTTTTCTTACTCTATCTCTATATCTCTATCGATTTTGTGGATGCAGCTAAAAAAATTTCTTGCTCTTCTAATTCTTCTGTGGTCATCGATGCGCTTGTTTTGTCTCCCTCTGACTTAGTACGATGGATGACTCAGGAGATGGCTGATATCGAGCGCCGACTTGAGGAACTTTCACTTGAGATTCATGCTCAGCACCAGGAACCACCACAAAGAGCACAGATTCTGTTCCTTCCTCACCATCTTCATGCTCACTATGCTCCGGAGGTGGTTAATCCCACCAGGAATCCCTATGAGATCGATGACACAACCACTAGTTCTCGTAAGAGGCAGAGGAATTCTGAGCCGATGGACCAAGATGATTGAACATTGTCCATCTGTCTGGCTGAAGACGTAAAACTTAGCGCTTCCTGGGAGGCAACCCATGTTCCAGTTTCATTTTCCCCCCTTTATTCTTTTACCTGTTCTAATTTGTTTGAGAAAATAAAACATGGCATGTGTGAATTTTTTTTTCTACTCCTGATATTTGTATGCACTTGTCACTCTCCTGCATCTCTGCTTCTATTTATATGATTCTTGGTGTTATCTTTATGATATGATGTGGGTATGTGTTTTCCATATGTAGATTTTACAGGTACATTATTTCTGAAACTTTATCGGATACAGGCAGCCTCTTCACGTCTATCTGCACTTACACAGGGAAGTGTTTTAATTTTTTCCATATTTTATGCTTCCAAAAACACCGTGTAAACTAACAAAAACAAAATAAAAAAACTAACACTCCTGTCATTCATGAACCCACTTAAGAACTGCTGTATTTTTATTGCAACCCAGTCGGGAACATACCACTTGTGTCCCTATGCAGTTTGAGCACTTGATTCTTGTTCTGTATTTCTTTGATCCTTGATCTCATGACTTAGATGATTGCTGATATTATTTCATGCTTCGACAATGTTTTTCAAAAACTTGAATATTTTTTAGACACTTATTTGCACTCATTCTCATCTGTGATATCCAAAATTATATTTACATACCCATGAGGACACTAAGACATTTCACATTCATCTCTTATTTCTCTTTTTCTTGAGGGAATCTCAACCATGTTTTGTCTTCTAGAACTTTCCATGTTTTTTCATCCAAGCGATAGGAATTTTTGAAAGTTGCACTAAAATGATCGAGGAATCTGTTTGATATTTCAGCCCCGTTGATGCACGAGCCACCCAAAAATTTTCTCCTTCGTATAACCCTTAGAACCCATGCAGGAGCCTTTTAGGATGAGCCTAAGCTGATACCCTTCCCTACCAATTTCTTGAATTTTTGCATGATGATTTCAATCTAAGTGTGGGGGGGAGAGACTTACTCATGGAGAGGGTTCTTCCAGGGGCAGTGAGTCATTTGATGCACATGGATTGACATTATTCCATCCTGATCATATGAGTTCTTTTTCACAGTGGCCACATTCATTTCATATTATTTTGATATAAGAATATAGAACCCTTTTCAGTTCCAACAATGAGTACATTAGTGGTCATTACGCGGTAACCCTCGACTTTGGGGATACCTATTAAAGTAATGATCCATTACTCTAGGAACTAGAGAGTTTTCTATATGACCTCCCTTCATTGAGATGTTACAGCATATACGCTGCTTGTGTACCATTCATTGGGATTATTGTCTGACAACTATTCCATGGGGTTTTTGAGTTGATACTCACCATTTTTTCCTGACCATATTATGTGAGTGAGTTGTGTCTTAAAAAAAGAGTGAAAAAAAAGAGAGCGAAACACTGGCTTATCATATGCTTGGGGACAAGCAATGTTTTAAGTATGGGGGAGCGAGAGTTTGAGGGAGACATTTGGATTGACTTATCATGCATTTATTTCAAGATTCAACCCTCCTTTTTACCAAAAATATGTCAATTTTTTTTAAACCCACCGTCCCATAGCTTCAGAAACATTTGAACCTTATTTAAAGTCCTTGAGATTGGTGCATTCTTTTGATTTCCACTAGTGGAGATGTGAAATTCATGGCAATCCTATGGTAAGCATGCATGTGTATGAGAATTGAGAAAAACATTGATCATTTTTTAGAGAGATGAGAGTGATGGCGAGGTAGGTCACATGATAAATGAGTGCACGTACTTGTTTGAGAAGCATGCAAGTGGAAGAAAAATGGTTTTTGAAAATTGGAGTTTTAAATGAAGCATGATATTTTATGGAAAAAAGAGATTGAAAAATTTTGAACTTGTAACTTGGATGTTTTGGATTTGTCTATGGATCCACTTGTGTTTTATTTCAGATTGGTTTTCCCAGGAGTGCAAAATTTTTTAAGTGTGGGGGATTTGATGTACATGAATTTTTACATGGTTTTTTATTTTTTTAACTTAGTTTTAATTAATTAGTTTAAACTTTTTTTAATATTTTTAGTTTATTTTTGTAGGTTTATAGTAATTTAGTTATTTTGGATAATTTTTAGTTAATTTATATATTGATATTAGTATTTTAGTATTTTTTATTAGTTTATATTAATTTTATATATTAGTATTAGTTTCATTAACATTTCTCTTAATTATTTTTTTAGTTAATTAGAATTTTATATATTTAATTATATTATTATTATTTGACTAACATTTAACAATTTTTTTGAATTTTATTTTGAATTTTTGAAATTTGTTTTCCCCCCCTTACCTCCCTCACCCGCCGCCCCCACTTTACCCGCTCTCCCCTCACCCCGTTCCCCTATTTTTCCTCACCCGCCACCCCTTATATCTCCCTTTTTACCCAGATCCCCTCGTATCTTCCCCAGCCGCCCATGCCTTCCCTCTTCACCCCGTCACCCACTCGCCACCCTGTGCGCCCCACTCTCTCTCCCGGCGTCGCCCTTGCCTTCACGCACGCAGCACCCATCCGCCCTCCCTTCTCCACACCGTGCGCGCCCCACCTACCCCGCTGCTCCCCCGTCCCGCTCTCTTCCCCAGCCGCCGGCCTCCCCTTATCTGTGAGAAACGGGTTGTGTCATTTCTCCGTATAGTTCAGGACTTGAACGAATTTCCTAATTTATTTATGACACCAGAGAACGGTACTTTAAATAAATTGGGAATTTTAAATTGAGCATCTAAAAAATGCTTATATTTTTGGAACTGACGATAACTAAACAGAATAAATATTTAATCACATAAAAGAATATTTTGCATGTCTGCGTGATAATTTAATTGTTACACCAGCATCCGCGGCAAATTTTGTTGATTTAGAGTCCATCATCATTTTCATTTGTAATTTTCTTTTTATCTTTTGTCTTCTCACCTTTTAGTTTAATTAAAAAGAAAAAAAACTCAAAAATAGAAATCCCCTCAAACCTTGTCCGTCTAAACATTTTCCAAAGAAATATTTTTAGTGAACTAGATTATGTGCTCTCTGTGGTTCGACCCTGCTCGCCACTTTTACAGTAGCCAGTCGGTTATAAAAATGTGCAAATTGGACGCGATGCGACGCGCGCACCAGGTCGCTAGGGAAAACAAGCATGGAGGACCTTCCCATGATTCTGCTTGTTCCAGAAGAGGTCTTTCCAGCACCAGTTCTACCCATGGAGGTCCTCCCCATGTCCCCTTTGGCATTTATTTTGGCGCTATTCGCACCCCGACTTTCTCAGGTGGAAACCCTCTCCGCCCTAGCACCAGTACGACCAAAGGAACTCATGTTAGGAATCCTCCCTATCTTGAGGAGCAACCCAAGGATAGGGAGGTGGGTCGTTGCCACCACAAGAAGAATTATGAGAAGGTTTGGACATAGATCAGACTAGTCCGCTTCTCAGACTCCGAGGCGGAATACGAAGCAGCGCAGGAACCTTCCTCTCGCTCATCCGAGTCAAGGGCCAGGGCAGGGACGAGGCGCAACCTCTTAATTCTCCTAGAATGTGAGTTCCATCAAATTATTGCCTCCCTCCATAGTAATATCTACGAGGATGAAAATTTGGTGACCCCACAGGTCACCGTCGTGCAATCACCACCATCATCACCGGAAGCGCTCTCTACCTGCACAAGAGAACATGAAGAGCTATTCTGGGGACCAATGGTAGGTGAGCAGCATCACGGCCTATCACGAGTAGCCCAATTCCCTGAGCCAGGAATGGTGTCCGTCAGTCCATCTTATCATGATGTAGCGGCTAGGTCGCTACACTCTTTAGAAAAAAGACCGAGATTCAGCGGCCAGTCAACCCATTCACCATACTATCCACTGGCCAGTCTTCCATCTCAATGGTATGCCTCAGTACCGCTACCAGTTTCATAGCCACACCCAGTTGACGAGTGGGGAAATCAAGGCCCAGACCCTGAATCTGAGCCAAGGATTTTATATAACATCCTCACAGTAGACCACTTCCCCGAGTAGTTTTGGCCAGTGGAAGCACTGAATTTATGCATACTGGAATCCCTCACCCTATAAGAAGTTGAGTGTTTCCACCACACCCTCTGGGCGACACATTTTAGTTCTCATCATCATTTATTGGTTTATCCCAAGATCCAAGCACATTTTGAAGACATTAGCTAGCAATGTCGTCTGGTCGATTTGGTCGCACTCCCTGTGGCCCAGTGCCCCGAGTCACCAGATCTTCGTGAGGCCCTCCAGTAGCAATGCGCTCAAAGTATAAAGGTACTCCGCAAAATTATTAAGGAGGAAACCCCCCACGTGAAAATCCATGGATTGGGGAAGTATGTTGGAATCCTCTTCAGTCTTATCTGGTGGAAGCCTGACATTCTTGGAGACATCGAGGACATGCACCCAGGAAGGGTCACGGCCAACATGGCTGATATAGTGGACGAGGAGGACGAGCTAGAGCATCTCGATGGAGACTTACCTCCTGAGGTCGTGCCACCATTATTGGATCCATAGGGAAGGATTACTCATCAGTATAAGAACTTTCTTGGTCTCCCTGTGCCCACCGAGGCATTGGTACTCAGTAGGAATTCAGGTAAGGGAAAAGAGCGCGTCGGAGCTTCCAAACCCTCTGACCAGTTCCCTTCAGTGCATAAGACAAAGGAGGACCCTGAGAAGGCCATATTGTGCCAAAAAATGGTAATCAGAAGAAGTTGGTTGATGAACTCCTGGATAAATATGTTGTAGAGTGGCGGTCCGACTACTGAAATCCTAGGCCAGTACAGTAGGGGAAGGAACAACTTCCCCTCGGCGAGCTTCCCCCAGGCAACCTTGATCATGCTGCTCCCACGGATAGGGCTGAAGCTGGAGCTCACGGAAAGAGGGTGTGGTATATCTCTCCAAAACCTCCTGAATGGCATGAAAATCTTATAAATCATTCCCGGGTTCCCCCAACTGCCATGTAAGTCGCTCTACCAGCTGCTCCATGAGCTGCTGAGCCTGTTTACCATGTTAAAGAACCCACCAACATGCTCGTAGTTAGGGTCCCACATCAAGATAGGGACCCCCACCCAGATGATCCTTTGGCAGTGCTCACAGCCCACCTCTAGGCATTGGAAATGCAACAGGTGGAAATCCCACCTGATGGTAAGCCATATCCGGCGTGGGTGGACGATATGATGGGGCCTCCGGGTTTCATGAATCCCACATTCTCCCACATTAATGGGTCGGGGGACCCTCCGTAGCACTTGGACCACTACAACTCAAGGAGTGGTCCCATGTTAGGGACTCTAGTGTAGCAAGAGGACACTAAGCTCTGCTGTTTTGTTCAGAAATTGGAGGGGCCAGCATTCGTCTGGTACAGCCAGCTCCCCGTCAGATCTGTAACCAGCTGGGAGGACTTTCACAGGAAATCCCACTATCAGTTCCATTCCACCACCCAAAAAACCAGCATCGCAGACCTTTTTAGGTGAAAACAGAGGCCTGATGAGCGAGTCGCGGACTTTATCGCTCGATGGAAGGGGCTCACATACTCCCTTGACATGCCACTAACTCAGGAGAAATTACTGATGATGTGCGTAGGAAATGTCCAAATGGAGTTGGTTCCCTCTCTAATAACCAAGAATTACCCCGGATGATTCCGAGACTTCTTTCATAAGGACTAGCACCTGGAGGAAGCCATGAAATAGGCCAGCCAGGCATGTCCATTTCCCCCTATGATTCTAGCAAGGAGGGATGTCATAGTCGAGCCCGCCGCGGTGGCCCAAATATAAGCCCCAAAGAAACTAGAATTTCTACGAATGGAACTGACCCCGCAGCCTCACAAAGGCCCTACACCTCAGGCATTGCCTCCTGCTCAGCAACATCCACCTCAGAATTGGCAGGTGCCCCCATGTAAAGCACCGCCACCGCCTAGGTGGGACAATCAGGGTCCATCTTCTCAATAGGACCCTATATCTCCTCATCTAGGTCAGCCTCCAAGGGCCCCCTTTCTAGACAGAAGAAACTAGACCTAATCATTCAATGAGAATCAGGTCGTCAACTATTTCAGAAGTGCCTTGGAACAAGGGATCGTGCGTTTTTCTAAGTACATAAGGCTAGAAAAGGTGAACCTCACTGATCGCCCCAACTACTGCACTTATCATCAGATCATGGGGCACAACCTCAAGCTGTGCTATGTGATTAAATACTGGATTCAAGACCAGGTCGATAACAACATAGTCATGCGGGGCCCATTCCCAGCACAAGTGGCAGGTGTCTTTGTAAGGCCAGGCAGCAGTAGCAACAATGAAGGTGAGTGGAAGCAGGTTTCTAACCACGGGTCCAAGAAGTATGATGGCTGGATGGATCGAAAAACAATCGCACATTCCCATGGTATCATCCGGGCATGCCTGAATTAGCCAGAGCCTTCAAAAGCTGTGGCCACCACTTCTGCATCATCATCTCAGCCAGCCTCTTCCCAAAAGAGCAAGCATTAGGGGCACAAGGGAAAGCAACGTGCCTTGAAAATTCCATCATTGTCCCTCACTCTCGGAGACTTTATTCCCCCGAAGATGGATATTCCCCCCAGAATCTTCCCAATGATGGACGACTCTTCAAGTGATAGTCAAGGGTATGCTTTGGTTAATACTGTGGAGTTAGTAAATCCCTATATGACGCCCGATGATGGGGAGTGGCAAGCGAACCTCCCTAATGTCTTCAGCTGATGTCAACGTCGGCGGAGCCACGATCATATGGGTCATTGAGGCACATCAGTTGGAACCTCCAGCTAGGCTGTTCATTCCACTATGACTAGACAACAAGCCGAGTGCAGAGCTTAGCGTGGGCAGCCTTTTCATCTGGTGTCTCCGGGCCTACCTCCCCCACTGTTTGTGCTACTGGATTAGGTAGAGTTACCTCAACCATGTCGTGACCAGCTGCTCCCTCCTACAGGCCGATCTTAGTCGTCTGGTCCTCATCTGGAAGTTACTCATTGGGCTTCGACTAGCGAGTAGTGGGATATACCCAGCACCAGTCAGCCTCCGGCCCAGCCAGCAGGGCCCGCCATGCCTCCCATCAAAGAGCGGCATCCTGCAAGCAGAAGTTCACACCTGGAATGGAAATATGATATTCTCAAGCACATTTCTAGAATCCTAGTGAGGCTTTCTATACTCGAGGTACTTCATCTGTCGTTATATATGAGTGAGGCCCTTGCTAAGGCTTTAAGAAGCCCCCCCCCAGTTTGAGATGGAGATAGCAGCTACAGAAGCCTTTCATGCTGAGACAGTTGAGAATGTTGAATGTCATTCCATCATTTCTTTCTCTAGAGAAGATGAAGGCTCTACCATACAGGGGCACATACACCCACTTTACCTCACCAAACTATTTAACGGCGTGGAGGTCCACCACTGTCTTGTTGACACCGGCTCCAGGATTAACCTTATCTTGAGATAGACACTACGGAAGCTGGGGTTATCCGATGATGAACTGACTCCCTCGGATTTAAGAATCCAGGGATATGACAAGATAGAGCAGACCCCAGTCGGTAAGATCCGTTTGAAGACCTAGTTCAGTGGCCTAGATTCTAGCACCGAGTTCATGGTTGTCTCCCAGGACACTGTGTACAATGCATTGATGGGAAGACCATGGATCCACCTGCACGTGGCGGTCCCCTCATCGTATCACCAGTTCATCAAGTACTCCCTTAATGGTCAAGTAGGTGTAATCCAAGGTGATGCATCTCCTTTCACCTATTGTGAAGCCCGCTACCTGGATGCCCACTTTTACAAGAGCAAGGACAAACAGATTTAGGAAAGTGAGTTCGAACTCGTCACGGTTGAAACTGACACCTAGGTAGGTCTAGATGATGCCTACGTCTTTCTGATCCATCAATCGAAGGACACAACCCCCGACATGGGTAAATATTTTTTTGTCTCGGGTACAAGAGGGAATCATATTCCCAAGTTCATGCGACGGTGGGAAATCACCTCGTACTCCTACACAAATCACGCTTCGGTGATCCTGGAACCTCCTACCCCCATACAGTATCCGGATGTCCACCCCATGGCAACACCGGTACGTCATAAGTGTCTGTTTTTTCGGGATGGAATTAACTGGATCAAGACAATGTTCCACTATTGCTTTGATATCATAAAGTGTGGCCCCTTGGTCCAAAGACCAGATGGAATCCGATCGACTTCCTTTATTGCTTTGGTTTCAGCAGCATGTGAATCTCCCGATATGATGTCCACCACTGCCCAAGATGGTACCAGCCTCCTGTAGGGATCCTTAGACCTAGAAGAAGCACTTCCCACTTGATATCCTCCCTCCATAAGTGAAGAATAGGATCTGGAGGATGCCACCCCTGCTTTGGAAGAGGGAGTTTCTACTACGGTTGATGAACTGGTATAGGTGAACCTCAGTAGCAAGGTGGACCTGAGACCCACATTGATTCGTGTTGCCTTGTCCCTTGAGGAGCATCAGTGGTACAAAAAATTCCTAAAACAACATCGTGATGTATTCACCTGGATCTATGACCAGATGTCAGGAAAAGATCCTCAGGTAGACATCCACTACCTCCGTGTCTCGACAAATTATCGTGGGTTCAAGTAGCCTCTCAGGAGGATGCAACCTTCTCATGGTTCCATGGTCGAGGATGAAGTTGAAAATCTCATCAGATCCAACTTCATCAAGGAGGTCCAATACCCCAAGTGGCAAGCCAACAATGTTCCAATTAGGAAAAGGAATGGACAGATCAGGTTCTGCATTGACTTTTGAGATCTCAACTGCCATTGTCCAATGGATGAATTTCCCCTTCCAGTGATAGAATTGTTGATTGACACTGTGGCTGGGTTCCAAGCCCTCTTATTTATAAATGGTTACTCCAGATACAAATAGATCGGAATGGCCCCCGAGGACCAGGATTCCATAGCTTTTAGGGTTCCCAAGGTAATTTCTTTTACCAGGTTATGCCCTTTAACTTAAAGAATGCAGGTGCCACCTATCAGTAGGAAATGCACCGCATATTCAAACCAATCCCCAGGATATTGGTGGAATGCTATGTGGATGATCTGGTGGTCAAATCTCGCCAGTGCATAGAACATCTCAAGGACCTTGATAAAATGTTCGGCTTTCTCTGTTACCTCCACTTGAAGATGAAACCATTGAAGTGTTCCTTCGGGGTCACCTCTGGGAAGTTTCTCAACTTTTTCATTAGGTACTGGGGCATCGAGATCGACCCAAAGAAGATCAAGTCCATTAGACAGATGCATCCCCTGAGAAATAGTCAGGAGCTTCAAGGTTTCCAAGGCCACTTAGCCTAGATACACCGATTCATTGCGAATCTAGCCGGAAAGTGTAAGTCCTTTTCTCATCTCATGAAGAAAGGCTCTGTTTGTGAATGTGATGAAGAGTTCCAGACCGCATTCAAGAAAATCAAGTAGTATCTACTCTATCATCTGGTCTTGATGCCACCCATCTCCGGAAAACCACTGATCCTGTACATAACTGCCTTGGAATGATCTCTTGGCACCCTTCTCATCCAAAAGAACAATGATGGAACTGAAAACAACCTCTACTACCTTAGCCGCATGCTCCTCGATACAAAGACCAGATACTCCTCAATTGAAAAGAGCTACCTAGCACTGGTATTCACAGTACATTAGTTGCGACATTACCTGCAGCACCATGAGGTACAGCTGGTGTCTCGGGTAGACCCGCTGAAGTACATTCTAAATCTACCCATGTTGACCAGCTGTCTAGCGCAGTGGGTGGTGATCCTCTAGTAGTTTGACATTAGGTTCATGCCTTAGAAGGCTATCAAGGGGAAAGCATTGGCATATTTTCTTTCTGCCCATTAAACCCCCACGGACCAGTCCCTGGACCTGTATTTTCCCGACGAGGCAACCCTCTCGGTAGCTCATGCCATGGCATGTTGGTAGATGTACTTTTATGGTGCTTCCCAGAGCCCCACCGGTTGGAGACTCAATGATCCTGGACTCAATAGAGTAAGCATCGGTATTTTATTTATTACTCCGGTTCAAGACAACCTACCGTATTCATTTCTGTTGTCGAAAGGCTACACCAACAACAAGGCAGAGTATCAGGCTCTTATCACTAGCCTCAAGATGTCCCTCGAAATTGATGTACCCAATTATCACGTGAAAGGAGATTCTGAACTAGTCATCAAGAAAATCAACGGTGACTATGTCATCAGAAGCCAGAGCTTGTACCATTGTTGGAGCGCACCCTCCAACTAATGGCCCATTTTCCATCTCAGCCAGAAGTTACCCATGTCCCTCGATCTTAGAACGGTTAAGCCGATGCCCTAGTTGGCCTGGCCTCATCACTTGCAGAACCCGAGTAGGCTGATCTGATTATACACATGGAACATTGGAGATTCATTGCTCCTGTCACCCCAGATGATGATGACAGCCTACGGGTAAGCCATCTTACCGTCGGAGCCTCCACGTCAGGACCGTTGGGTTCCTCAGATGTAGTGGTAGAAGAAACCCTCAACTAGAGAGTCCCTTTTGTCGAGTATATCCAAAATGGTTACCTCCCATATGATCAGGCCGAGGGTGAGCGAATCCAATACCACGCGCTGCAGTTTTCCCTCCAGAGTTGTCCCAGTCTTGAGAAGATCCTCTACTAGTGTTGGTTAGATGGTGTTCTCCTCTTTTGCATCAAAGGAGTCAAGATTTCTCAGGTCATGCATGTGGTTTACAACGGTTCCTATGGGGCTCACCAGACTGGGCC
The DNA here is from genome assembly GCA_963277665.1 of Viscum album. Classification (NCBI taxonomy): domain Eukaryota; kingdom Viridiplantae; phylum Streptophyta; class Magnoliopsida; order Santalales; family Viscaceae; genus Viscum; species Viscum album. Next base: position 108,775,132 of record OY728139.1, on the reverse strand, counting down.
GAAGCTGTCCCATTAGATCAGGAGACTGGGGTACTTCTAACCTTCCATGATCCATGACTGCATCGAGTTCGTCAAGAGATGTCACACATGCCAAATTAATGCTAACATCATGCATCAGACACCAGAACCTCTCCACTCCACCAATTACTCTTGGCCATTTTTGGTTTGGTGACTCGACATCGTGGGACCATACCCACCGGCGATATCTTCCAGTGCATTTTCCTCCTGACCGCCACATATTTCTTTTCCAAGTGGGCAGAAGCTGTTATGCTCATGGAGGTAAAGGCCAGTTTTATCATTGACTTCGTGAGCTCCAATATCATATACCGGTTTGTATTTCCTCATGCCGTCCCCACTGATAACGGAACCAACTTATGAGATGTCGAGTTGAAGAAATTGTATGCCATGTACAACATCTGTTCTAACCATACCTCCCGCTATCACGCATAGGAAAATGGACAGATTGAGGTGTTCAACAAAACCCTCTCTAACATTTTGCAAAAATGGTTTCTCAGAACAAGAAGAGTTGGCTAGACAAGCTTTCGAATGCCCTCTGGGCTGATCAGATGATGACTCATAATTCCACCCAGGTGATCTCATATTCCCTGGTGTACGAAGTTGAGGCAGTCCTGCCCATCGAGATCCAACTGCCTTTGTTACGCACAGTGGTCTATGACTAGAAAGATCCAAATAAGGTATCCAAAATTCAATTGGATGAATTTGAATCACTTTACGAGAATAGGCTTCATGCCCTGCACAGTCTGTAAAGGCATCAGAATAAAATAGCTAGAGCCTTCAACAAGAATGTCCGCCTTTGATCTTTCATACAAGGTGACTTGGTATTGGCCCTCTGGACACCAATGATCCTTGGTAGGAAACCACCAAAGTTGGAGCCTAAATGGGAAGGACCTTACATAATCCACAAGGTTTACCACAATGGAGAATACTCCCTAGTGACCATGGATGGTGTGCTTATAACTCCCCCCACCAATGCCAAGTTTCTCAAGAGATACTTTTCCTGAGTCAGCTGGTCCGGCATGAAATTAAATTGTCAGTCCCTTATGACCTTAAACTATGTACCAGTCCCACATGACCCTAAACTGCATGATGGTATATCAGGACCTTAAACTCTCCAGTCCTACATGAATTTAAACTGTACTTCTTCCTACACAACTTTAAACTGCATCTTCAGAACTACGTGTGGATTGATTCCCATCCGTATGGGATTCTTTGGAATGCTCAAGCATTCCATCTTGAGACCATCCCCCAAACACTTCTCTTTGACTATTCCCCCTGGGTATAGTTCTCATGGAGGATCCTTGCATGATATGTTGTAGTCTTCCTTAGCCCCACTCATTCTAGGTTTATAATGGTCGCACCATGTGCTCGCTCCCCATTCTTCTGTCCTCCCATGTCCTTACCACATGATGTTAAACTGCATGGCCTTCAAGAACTATGTACAACTTGATTACCATCCTAATGGGATATGTAGGAATGCCCAGATATTTTGTCTGTTGGCCCAACCCAAATTCTAGAGTCTACCCATGGGTCAGTACATATGGTGTGGTTCAAGTTATTGCCTCAATACACATCGAGTTCATCTCAATTCCTCTATACTTCCCACTCCCCTGAGGTGTCTGCATCTTTCCCTGTCTAGCCTGATTTTAAAATATATGGGTACAACTATGCTTCACCCACTCCTGTGACTGGGACTCCACCATCCCTCCCATCTAGAACGGCCCCCGAATGGAATGGATTATAGGGCCATGGGTTCTCCTACCTCTTCGGGCCAATGCCCTCAAGGATGTTGAGAAAAAAATTAATACAAGTCCTGCATTGCGAATATGGTTAGCGTTCGATGCTTGTTTATTGTTCCCATTCCAGGCCACTATAAGGACTCTGTGTTTCCAATGTGGTCAACATCCATCCTTTGTAAATTGATCCTCCCCTGAATGTCCTAAACATCGAGTGCAGTGGTTCATTCTGCCCCATTTTATATTCGTCAGCAAACTCCCCTCTAGCGATGTCAGCTATTAGACCCCAATATGACAGGGAAAGCTGAGTCATGCTCCTTGTTTCCCACACCGATCACTACTCATATGGGATTAGGAGCTATGATGAGGCGGTAACCGCACAAGAGGTCATATATCTACCGTTGGCCGAGATGACCAACCTCAGGCCCCTTGGCCTTTTCAGGCCCCCAACCTAAGATTCTATTTAGGGTTGTACGGTGTGGTATGGGATTATGTCCTCATTCACGTCGGGTTACACACTGTGCTATACACCTCCCTTGTTTGGAGTATCTTACCTCTCTCTTCTTCCTCACTGTAAGAAGTTAAACTAAGAATTGATCGGACCCTCCCATCTGAGGCCCAGCCTCAAGCCCCTTGGCCTTTTCAGGGCCCCATCCCATGTTCTTATTTAGGGTTGTACGATGTGGTATGGTATTATGTCCTCTTCCATGTTGGGTTACTCGTTGTATCGTACACCACCCTCATTAGGGTATCTTACCCATATGTGCAATTCCAGAACTATGTATGGCTTGATTCTCGTCCTCATGGGATACGTAGAACCGCCCGAGCATCTCGTCTTCGGGTCCAGCCCCATCTTGGTCCTTTGGCCTAAATTCCCCCAAATAAAGGAATATATGGTGTGGTATGGGATTATGTTCTCACTCACATCGAGTGTTGTAACAACCATGCCATTTACCTCCTCCTCCTGGGAGTTTTCTATCCCTGTGTGATATCCTTGTCTTTTCAAACAGGCTGCTCTCAAGATGATCCCCTCGGCCCTCTTCTACGATTCACTGATGTGCCTAAGGGTACTCTGGTTTAGTACCGGGAATGTTAGACTCTACTTGGACATGATTTCACCCATGTTTCAGGATTCATGTTCTCCCTCATTGGGGAATCCATCACCTTTCACATCCAAAGGGACCCCCAAATAGCATGGATGCTCGGATCAAGAGCCCTCCTACCATTATGGGCCAACTTCCTCAAGGGTTCCAGATAAAAATTGATACAAGTCCCACATTGCGAATTTGGTCAGTGGTCGATGCTCATTTATTTATCCCCACTTCAGGGTAATGTGATATGGATGACATGTTTCAAACACGGTCAACAGTTATTCTCCATCATCACACCAACCACATGAAGCCCAAAATATCGGTTACATTATTCACACCCTTCTCAATCTCATCATGTCCAAGTAGAACTTCGAAATTCTTGGTACTATTCTTCAGTGCACATCTTCATGTTAGGAGGAAAAATCCATGATAAGGAAATAATTCGGGGATCCACTGATTTCCCTTTTTCATATATTTCACATATTGCAAATACCTTATCCACCCTTGTTTCCTACACCATGTTCGACTCATGTAGGATTAGGGATTGGGTTAGGGTTCTCCTATACTTGGGATAGTCCTGCTTCTCAATGGTCCAATCTCTAAGACCATAAACTAAGATCTCTTATAGAACTACGTGTGGGTTGATTCCCATCCTCATGGGATACGTAGGAACACCCATATGTCTTTTTTTCGAGTCCAGACCAATTGGGAGCTAGTTTCTCCTGCCCCTTACCCTCTTACCTCTATTCTGGCCCCTTGGCCTGAGGCTTCTTTCTCGGAATTGTGTACAGTGTGATATGGGATTAGGTCCTAATTCACGTCGGTTATGTTTTATTTCACCATGCACATTACCCCTTTATCCTCGTCTCTACTACGTCTGTGCTGCATGAAATTAAAATGCATGCCTAGTCCCATCACATGACCCTAAACTGTGACATTATCATCCTGGGCGCACGACAAAAAAACGGCACTGCATCGTGATGTCCCCTCTCAATGGGACGCCATGTTTGGTATCGTTCACATGATATATCATTTTTCAATACCTACATATGGATTTATTCTTGTGTAGATGCCAGGACTTTATATCCTAGGCATGTCACTTCAAAAAAAACCATTCACCTTAAAGGACAAACAAAACACAACAAATATCGCTTCTTTGGGTGCGAGGGCCACACTTGCACACCCCTTTTATCCCTGGCACTGGTACCTTACCATGCCACATCTTAGAACTGCGTAGGACTTGATTCTCTTTCTTGTGAGATACATAGGAATGCCCGAGCACTTCCCCCTTGGGCCTATCTTAACTCTCATTTTCGGTCCATCAACCTAAAACCTTCTTGAGGAACACATGGTAATCTGGACTCTAGGTCCTCATTCATGTCGGGTTTCATAATAACTTTACCATGTGTCCCCTGCACTCTATACTGAACAATGATCCAAGCTCTATGACCATAAACTAAGACCACTCTACGTCCTTTCCGCAAGATGTTAAAATGAACGACACCTCTCAGAACTACCTATGGATTGATTCCCATCCTTATGGGATATGTAGAGACACCTAGGAATTTTTCCACATGTCCATCCCCAGGGATCATCAATCTTATTCCCCCTCATTTCTAGCCCCCTGGCCTGACCCCTTGTGGTGAACCATGTAACTGCAGCTTTTCCCTGAACAAGTTCGGGATGCCCCCACAATGACATTGGGAAGCGACAGCTCCCTCTCCAGAGAGGTCCTGTATAAAAGAAGGAATGATACATGATCAAACCGATGCACCCATCTAATGTACTTCCACCACAGTGGCGTAACTTCAATAGTGTTGGATTCTTTTTGAACAAACCATCACCCCACATTCCACGCTTTGCGTGTACCTTATTCGGACCACGTCCTCTTTCACGTCTAAAAGAACCCCCTAATAGTATGGATACTCAGCCTATGGCATGCCTACTGGCCTAGGCCAATGTTCTGGAAGACTAATGGATGACATTCTAAGTCGGGTCCCTTGTTTCGAACATGTTCAGTGGTCGTCCCTCGTTTGTCATCCCCATTTTAGGCTAATATAATATGGATACTGTGTTTCGAACATGGTCAACAGTTATCCTTTATTATCAAACCACCCCTGCAGTGTTCTGAATCTGGGGTATCATGATTTACATTTTCTATTCCCCTATGTTTTAATTGATTCTAATTCCCCTGGTGTTACCCCGCTCGTGCACTACAGCACACAGGAAAGATGAAATGTCGACTATTTTGAGGCAAACTTCCTTATTCGGACCTCCTCCTTCTCTTCTCGTTAATCCAGATTGGCTGTTCGAATCTCGAAATCCTGGATCTTGTTTGATGCTCCCACGAACAAGTGAGGTAATAGTAAGAACATCCCTTGTTTCTCACATTGGGTATGACCCACGTGAGCTTTGGAATTTATTGCTATTTATTCCAGGAGTGTGGTTGAATGCGTTAAAACAAACGGACACGTAAATAAATTTATCCATACATGCAATTCAGAATAAGAAGCAGTAAGGAAGAATGAGTTTATGAATTTGGCCAAAAAAGGGCCCTTAAGGGTCAGCTTCTTGGATGGATCATTCCAGCACTGCTACCTTTTGGCTGGTGGCCTCCAGGATTGCTTTTTGCCCCTTGAGGACTCTCTCTTTATCAGTGGCTGCAGAACGCAGTCCACTGATCCTAGCCTGTGCTTGCACCATTCAGTTTGATGTACGGATACTTGGTGACCTGCCTCCACTAGTTACACTTGGGTGTCTTCCAGCTAGGCCCTCAACTACTCCACAAGTTCAGAACAGTTTTCAATGAATATCTCTTTTTCCTTCCCCTATTCTTCAAGGCATTGGGCCTCTTGTTTGTCCTTTATGAACGCTTGGGTATTCCCTGACCCCTCACGACACTGGGAAACTTTGGAGCATCGACTACTCTCACGCACCATCTCGTCCATGTAGTCATGGACCATCGAATGAAGGTGTTGAGCATTCACCCCTCCAGCACAGAGATAGTGCAGCCAGGTGTGGAGTGATCCCATCCACTTTAGCCATTCCATCTGAGGCTGACCGAGAAAGAGCTTGATGCACTTACACCCTTTGTGCCACGTCATTTGGCTCTCCAAGGCCGCCTATGAGTCAGGATCATCTATCTCCTCGGGTTCTGGAGGCTGATAGTTGGGGAAGGCAGCCAAGAGACCAGCATCTGGTTCTTCTTTGAGTTCCATTCCCAAGGGGTTAGGCTCTTCAACGCCTGGGTGATATTCCTCTATTTCCTCAGTCCTGATGGTGTCTTCCACAACTTCCAACCCCGCCCTGGCGTTGGTACCGCTGATTTCCATAGACGTTTTCTCACTGAGCATCGGGGCCGGCTCGTTTTGAGAAGTGTGGGACAACACATTTGATGTTGAATCAATTACGGATGACCTGGGTTCGGCATCCTGACGAGCTTCCAAGGCTGTGATTACTGCATAAACAATGAACACCCTGATCAACTGAGCTCTCCGACGGTGAATATCGGCATTGAAGAAATGAACTTATAGGAGCCCAAAGCATCAACCTCCGATGTTCTAGCTGCTACAGGAGCTTACATTATTGGGGATCCCTCAGCGCTCGTCAGCTCAATAATGGGTGTCAGCTCTCCACCTTGTTCTACCGGCACCTCCTCCCCTTTGAATGGAGACCCTTGCTCGGCGTCCATATTCTCCTGAACAAGATAAGATGATATAATTGATGGCTATAATAGATGATTAGGGGAAAAGATAGATAAGGGCAGAGATGTACCTCAAGAAGCTCAATTATATCCACATCAGAGCAGAAAATCTTGCCACTCTCCCAGAGACTCCCTTGGTGGGATGCCCCCTGAGACCCTCCAACTTCAGGCTCCTGTTCTTCAACACCCCCTCCTTCACCTTCTCCTTCTTCCTACCCTTCCGTCTCAGTGCCCTCCAGCTCATGGTCACTATCGTCATCTTTTGATGGCATCTTTTCTGGGTCATTCTTCTGGCCGAGCGTAACTTTCACCAAGAAAATTTGCTCCTCATACCGACCTCGTTGGCGTGCATACACATCCATGGTCATTAGATATGCATGTCGAAAATGAAATTTCACCCTATCGACAACCCGAATGAGTCCGACCTCTGGCAGCTGGATTCTATCTCGTATTATCTTTTTCCAAAGAGCTTCAGTACCCACTGATTGTCGCAGGGTCATCCAGGTTGACCACAAAGCTGAGAAAATTTGTGTCACTAGAAGGTTTAAGTAGATACCTTATCTGCATCCCTGGGAGTTCCATGGCCGCTACATGATCCCCCTCCCCCTAAGCGATGAGGGCTATAACACCCCAAGCTTCTACGGTACGGTTCTCTTTGAATAATGCAGTAGTAGGTGTTGTACGCAACATCGAGTTCTAACACACCACAACCAATCAATGTAGCCGTTATGAATAGTAATACCCACTTTTTGAAATTTATAAATTTTATTTTTCAAAATGGACTTCATTTTTGGATTCAGAATATTGAAATTAGTCTAGGTTGAATTTTTGGTATTTTTCTGGAAAGAACTTCATTTTTTGATGAATAGTTAAACCACTAAGTGGTAGTTAAAAAACTGAATTTTTCATAAAACTTAATTTTACCACTTCTGTGGAATTTCAAAAATCCGAGAGGCACAGTTAATATCAAGGAGTTAAATGTGGTTCAATGAGATGAAAATAATTTTTGATGAATAGTAACTTTTTACTTTTATTTACCAAGGTTAAAAGTAAATAGGATGATTAAGGGTAAAAATGATATTAATATTACCATAAAACATGTTATAATTCTATTGGAAAAGTGTATCTCGACCATAAACAACCTTAGGAATAAAATATTATCATTTAGGTCCACTTGGATTAGATTAGGACATTTATTATTATTTAATTCAAAGAAGAGTTAAAAGAGTTAAAATCAATGTTTATTTACTAAAACATTTTTAATATAGGGTTATACATAAGATAAATTCGATTGTAAATATTAATTAGAAAGCTAAAAATATTTCCTACATAATGGTATTTTATTTATAATTTTTATAAATTAAATAATTTAATTTATTTATGACACAATGATGATGCAGTAATTACAATAGTAGTGAAAAATTAAAATAATTGATATTATAAATACTCAAATAAATATAATTTGTGACTTTTTTGGAATTAAACTAATTTTACAGGTTAATATTACATAAAAGAGTTTTTAAAACAAATATTATATTATTAATTGATATGCAACTCCTAAAAATATAAGGTTTGTCCAAGAGACTTATATCATAATAGTTGTATCATTAATGGACCACTTGAGGGTCTCTTGGAGGTATATAGTAAGTTTATTAACTATATAATATAAAAATACAAAGTGACATGGTAAGTGTCAAACTAATTAAATAAGAGTTAAAACTAAAAGACAAGGTTAATATAACGACCCAAATCTGTCTAAATTCTATTTTTTCAGTGGTTTTTGACCCATACCTACCTTAAACTTTAAATAATCCACTTTGGAGCCATTAGAAACCAAATATGAATTTATTAAGAAATAATATTTCTAGCTTTTCCAAAGGTGCCCCTCACCCCTCTTATAAAAGGTCACTCCCCCTTCTCACTAATTCACACATTCATAGCCTTTAGGCTCGGCCAACCCCTACCTAGAAACATTCTCAACTTCCCTAACTTCAACCTAGAGGCCTTAGTTTTATCAAAAAGCCAACTTTGGGAGCCCTTTTGATCAAATAAAAATGACGAACCCGAAGATGAGGTAATGTTTTCACCACCCTCTTTCAAGTTCCTTTCTTCTTCAACTTCTTCTTTATTTGTTATTCCAATTCTAAAATAAAAAATACAGTATCTTATATATACTGTGATGTTATTATATATATGGTATAACCATATTCAGAATTCTATCTATCTTTTGAATGACATGTCATACGTGCGTACGTTCGGCTTACCGTCTCCACGTCGTGGTATAATTGTTATTCAATAAATTATTATTTGGATGGGTATAATAATGATGTGTAATTCATGTAAATAATAAATATAACATGATAATGATTCTGTATATTTGATATACTATTCAATTATATATTATTTTAATATCAAAATAATAATATTGTCGCTCGTGCATACGTACAGACTACTGTCTCCATGAATGCGATGAGGTTCATTCTCCATATTATCCATTCAAGTATAATTCTCATTTAATGATTAAAAATAATGTTTAAGGACTTGATATAATTCTTTATATTAATACAATACAACTTATCCATAAAAAACACTGCTAATGTAACAAAACATATAAAAGAATACGAGTAAGTTAACACCCGAAATGACGATAATTCTAAGATATTATTAACAAAGAAATGTGTAAAGATCATATATGATATCATATTAATGTATATGATTCATGTATAATTTAATAACCATTATTTCACCATTATACAGGAGGTTAAAGTACCCTCAACCAAGGAAAAGTACAAGGTAAGGGTTTATTTCGCAATCTCTTCATTATCTCAGGTTGTTTATATGTAATAATCTACTGGGACTTCTTTATCATCCACACCCATGTTTCCTAAAAATATATTTCAAATCATTCTAAGTATTTTAAAGACTATGGTATAAAGTCATTTATACCCATGTTGACTTTTTATAAGAATTTTATAAAGGAATCTTTCTGTCGTTTTCCAAACAAGGTCTTTTTTAACCTTTTCGACAGAATTATGGTAAGAATGTTTTTTAACTTATATGGCAGGTGCGGCTATTTTCTGCTGTTATAAAATCGTCAAAGCTTCCCATACATTTTTATAAGAATATTGTCAAATTAAATGTTTTAATTTATAATTATGTGACTTTTAAATGATTTAAAAAAGATATATTTCTCTCAAACAGTTTTTGATTTCATCTATTTCAACATCCTTTGATGGATTTTAAGCTTATTGGAAGTTTATTTATTATGATACAAAAATTCCATATATTTTTTAAGTTATTGTGACATGTTTGACTGTGGATGTGTAATTTTTATACCATTCATGGTTTACAGAGAAAGTATTGACATTTCGTATGCTAGTTTTAATACAAATGTTTATGTTATGTTTAAACCTATTCATATGAGGAATGCATTAGACTTAATAAGTTATGCGTGGAGCCTACTATAGCTCCTCGATGCATTGGTAGGTCTCATGAGACAAACTAGTGCTTTGGCATAAGTCCTTGACAAAATCTTATTTGTAGTCTTGGCATGAGGCCTTGGCTATTTGGTTATGATATCCTGGCATTATGCATTCCATCATTATGAAAGTGGTTATTGATATTGCATGTGATTATTTGATTAGTAGAATATCCATGTGAATAAGTAAATGGAATTATTTCATTTTATTTTTTCCATACTATGTTGATGTTCAAGTTTAAAAGGCTTTTGTTTTAGTTATACATTGCCTTAAATGTTTATTCTTATTTATGAAAGTTTCCACTATATTGTTATCCTTACTGGGCATTTGAGCTCACCCCCTTTCTATGTTTTATTTTTCCCAGGATGTGAAGAAGTAATTTATGAATGGCCTGTAGGGATAGTATGAGGGGATAAGAGTGTGGACTACGGAGACTATATTTTTGTAGTATTAATTTTATGATGTAATGTAAACTTTATTAATGTATCTAGTTATTCCAAGGCTACTAAACTTATCGATCTTTCGAGACTTGATCTTTCTTGTGATCAAGCCAATGTTATGTAATAATGCACCAACTCTTGGTATCTAGGGTCGGGGCTTTATAGTTGGTATCATAGGAAGTTTAGTACAAACCTTGGAAGATATATTTAGATAAACTCTGATTAGAGAACATAGATTTAAGATGGACTTTGATGCTTAGTATAGAACAACTTCCTAGAATTTTGGTATTGTAGAGATTTTGTGACTTTTCCGAGAAATACATCCCTGCCTAGATACGAGAAGGTAGAGGTGGCTCTGGCATAGATGTACCTAGGGGTAAAACCCAAAAACACCGCTTTGAGCTAGACTCGAACGAGAACTGGTGCACGACAATGGGCCTTGCTGCACTCTTGGTTACGACACTCCCGGGTGATATGCTTAGGATAACTCTCATTTTTTTACAAATCATTATGAAGGGATTATTAGTATATACTTCCTCAAAGGAAAATTTTTTATGATTATGGATTATATCCATAAATAGTTCAATTTATGTTAAGTGTTTTATAAATATGGAATTATGTATTTTGATTCATAAACGGATCTAGTTTACGACATTGTTTTGAAATGGCGCCTAGTGGAAGAAATGGAAACTGTATCAATGCACGTACTCCATGTAGGGATTTCCTAGCTGCTCAAGATAATTATAGTGGAGCTGGTGATACAACTGGTGCTGATCAGCTTATCACCATACTGGGACAACTCACTTAGGTTATGAATAATAACCTTACCCGTATGGAGCACCCTGATCCACAGCGTAGAGGATCAATGTTATATCGCTTCATGAGGCAACAACCACCAACATTAAATGGGAGTACAAATCCATTGGTAGCTGAGCAATGGATAAGTTCCCTAGAGAAAATATTTCAGGCTTTGGGAAGTAGTGAAAGGGAAAAAGTTATCATGGCAGTTTACCGCCTCACTAGAGATGCTGATCAATGGTGGTCATTGATTCAAAACATGAAAGAAGATGATAAAGTATCAAATATGGAATGGAGGGAGTTCAAAGATCTATTTTAAGAAAAATACTTTCCTCATGACCATCGAGCAGACATGGAATGGAAATTTCTTAGTCTGAGACAAAAGGAGGATGAGAAAGTCGCAATGTATGAGGCTAATATTACAAGGTTAGCAAGGTATGCTGGAGATTATATACATAACCCAAGAGGTAATATTGATCGTTTCATTGATGGTTTAAAACCATTTCTCTGTTGAGAATTAGTCTCACAATCCTTCTTGTCGTACGAAGAAATTGTCTCATGTGATATCAAGATAGAAAAGTAATTCTCTGAGTCTTATGACTTTAAAGCAAAGGAAGAGAAGAATATATCTACTGATCAATCTAGGAATGGATATAAGGGGTATAAGGGAAAAGTTGAATATCCAACCTGCTGTAAATGTGGGAAGAAACACTCTGGTACTTGCTTAAAAGGAATGAGAGTCTGTTATAAGTGTGGTGAAAAAGGCCACCAAGCTCGTGATTTCAAGGGGAAGAAGGAAGCTACTGATGTCCAATGCTACAATTGTAGGGAGATGGGAAATTATGCAAATGAATGTCCTAAGAGTCAGGGGAACTTACCTCAGAAAAGTCCAAGGGATCAAGGCCAAGCTTATTCTATCACTACTGCTAAGGTAGAAGCTCCGAAGGGCGTGGTGGCAGGTAATTTAATGGTTTCCTCATGTTTAGAAAATGCATTATTTGATTCTGGATCATCACATTGTTTCATATCTTCCCAGTTTATTAAGAAAATTAGATATTTCCAATTTGATTTAACAAGGGAGTTTTCAGTTAAAACTCTTAAGGGAAGTATCATTACAACAATGTTTTGTGAATCAGTCCCCATTAGAGCACATAAATGTTCTTTATCCGCTGATATCATCGTCATACCTATGATTGAGTTTGATATAATACTTGGTATGGATTGTCTTTCGGACCATCATGTGAAGATTTATTGTAAGAAGAAGGAGGTTAAGATTTTTGATGATGATGATAAGGAACACATTATCTTTAGAGCAGAATCGTCACCACCTAATTATTATCTATATCCACCCCCAGTAGCTCAACTAAATTCAATTATTGGGGAGGAAGAGAATGAAATTATAGTGGGTGAGGAAAGAAATGTTCAAGTAGATGATGTACCCATTGTGAAAGAATGTATAGATGTGTTTCTGGAAGATTTACCTGGACATCCTCCAGAATGAGAAGTTGAGTTTTCCATTGATTTAATTCATGGATCAAGGCCTATATCAAAGACCCCTTATAGAATGGCCACTGTGGAATTAGTTTAACTAAAGAAACAACTGGAGGAATTTAGTAATAAGGGATTTATTCTCTCTATTGTTTCTCCATGGGGAGCCCCTGTTCTTTTTGTTAAAAAGAAATATGGATCTATGAGGTTTTGTATAGACTAAAGGGAGATCAATGCTATAACAATAAAGAACAAGTATCCCCTACCTCGCATTGATGATTTATTTGACCAACTGCATGGAGCTCAATACTTTTCAAATATTGAACTTCGATCTGGATACCGACAGTTGTGTGTGAAGATGGAAGACATTTCAAATACAACATTTCTAACCAGGTACGTTCATTACAAGTTTACAGTAATGCCTTTTGGATTGACTAATGCACCCTCTGTATTCATGGATCTGATGAATAGAGTTTTCCAGGAATATCTCGATGAATTTTTGGTGGTATTTATTGATTATATCTTGGTATACTCTAAAAACTAAAAAAATTATCAAAATCACTTGCGCATTATCCTAAAGACTCTGAGAAGACATGAATTATATGGGAAGTTTAGAAAGTTTGAATTCTGGCTTCAGGATATTTCTTCTCTTGGGCATATTGTCTCTAAAGATGGAATCTATGTTGATCCTTCTTAGACCAAGGCAATCCAAGAATGGCCTGCACCGACAAGTATAATTGAGGTATGTAGTTTTATTGGTTTAGGAGGTTATTATCGATGTTTCGTCTAGAATTTTGCCTGGTTGGCTAAACCATTAACAAAGCTCACACGTAAAAGGGTTAAATTTGGTTGGACAAAAGAGTGTGAAGAGTGTATCAAAGAACTAAAAAGAAGATTAGTCAATGCTCCTATATTGACTCTACCATCGAGGAATTATGGGTTCATTATTAATAGTGATTCATCCATGAAAGGACTTGGTTGTGTCCTTATGTAGAATGATAGGGTTATTTCCTTTGTATCACGACAGTTGAAAATTCATGAAAAAAACTATCATACTCATGATCTCGAGTTAGCAGCTGTGATATTTTCTTGGAAGATATGGAGGCACTACCTCTATAGTGAAAAATGTGACATTTATACTTATCACAATAGTTTGAAATATATTTTCTCACAAAAAGAACTCAACATGAGGCAAAGGAGATGGCTTGAATTACTCAAGGATTATGATTGTACGATAGACTACCACCCGGGGAAAGCAAACAAGGTGGAAGATGCTTTGAGTAGAAAAGATCATGGAGTTTTGAACAATATTAGAATATAAAGGGATCCAATTTTCATAAATCTAGTGAATATGGACATGGGAATAACCAGGGAAGGTGAAACATCAATGCTTTTTCAAATGGTTTCCAAACCATCTTTACTAGTAAGGATTAAGAGTTTTCAGATCGATGATGAAGAATTTCAAAAGAAGATTAAAGCTATGAATGATGGGAGATTGAGAGACTTTCTGTATGAAGAAGGAATTTTGAAATTTGGGAAGAGGCTTTGTGTTCCCGATATACCTGATCTAAAAAGGGAATTGCTGGATGATGCTCATAGTTCCAATCTCTCTATACACCCTGGGAGCACCAAAATGAATAGAGATTTGAAGGAACATTTTTGGTGGTACAACATGAAGAAGGATATTTCTGATTTTGTGTCAAGATGTATGGTTTGTCAACAAGTGAAAGCTGGAAGGCAACAGCCTGGTGGAGTATCGAAACCTCTTCCCATACCTGAGTGGAAATGGGATAATATCATGATGGACTATGTCATGGGACTACCAAATACTCCTAGAAGGAACAATGCAATATGGTATATTGTTGATCGTCCTACCAAGTCAGCACATTTTCTTGATATAAGAGAAGATCTACCACTAGAATGTCTGGAAAGAATATATATTAATGAAGTGGTGAGACTTCATGGAGTACCCCTATCGATTGTTTCTGATCGTGATCCCCGTTTTACTTCAAGATTATGGAAAAGTATTTAGAAAGCCTTGGATACTGAACTTCATTTGAGCACTGCCTACCACCCTCAAACAGATGGAAAATTAGAATGAACTATTCAAACCTTAGAAGACATGTTGAGATCCTGCTCACTTGACTTTCAGGGTATGTGGGATCAATATTAACCTATGGAAGAATTTTCCTATAAAAATAGCTTCCATTAGAGTATTCAGATGGAACCATATGAAGCGTTATACAGAAAGAGATTTCGCACACCAACCTGTTGGGATGATGTTGGTGAAAGAAAACTTGTAGGCCCATAACTGGTGGAGGAAACGATGGAAAAGGTGAAGGTAATCCAAAACCATATCAAAGTATATCAAAGTAGGCAGAAGAGCTATGTCGATAATCGAAGGATGGATTTGGAATATCAAGTCGGTGATCATGTTTTCCTGAAGTTATCTCCATGGAAGGGAGTAAAACGTTTTGGTAAGAAAGGTAAATTGAGTCCTAGGTACATCGGACCGTTCGAAATTCTAGAACGGATTGGGATTGTAGCTTACCGATTGGCAATGCCACCAAGTCTCTCCAAAGTTCACGATGTGTTCCACATATCTCTATTGAGGAAATACATGCCTGGCCCAATGCATGTACTCACCTATGAGGAATTAGAACTGGAACCCAATCTGTCTTATTGTGAAGAGCCCGTCAGGATTCGTGATACGAGAGAACAAGTGCTGAGAAACTGGACGACTCGTCTGGTAAAAGTTCTATGGAGAAACCATAAGATGGAAGAGGCAATGTTGGAACCCGAGGAACTTATGATAAACAACCACCTGAGTCTTTTCATGCGGTAGTATTCTAGAAATTTCTAGGATGAAATTATTTGGAGGGGAGAATTTAACACCCCAATCTTCTACGGTACGCTTCTCTTTGAATAATCTAGTAGCGTGTGTTGTATGCAACATCGAGTTCTAGCACACCCCAACCAATCAAACTAGCCATTATGAATATTAATACCCACTTTTTGAAATTTATAAGTTTTATTTTTCATAATGGACTTCGTTTTTGGATTTGGAATATCTATATGAGCCTAGGGTGAATTTTTGGCATTTTTATGAAAAACATCATTTTTTTAATGAATAGTGAAACCACTAAGTGGTAGTTAAAAAACTGAATTTTTCATAAAACATAATTTTACTGATTCTGTGAGTGGAATTTCGAAAATCCTAGAGGCACGATTAATATAAATGTGTAAAATGTGGTTCAATGAGATGAAATTATTTTTTGGTGAATAGTAACTTTTAACTTCTATTTACCACGGTTAAAAGTAAATAGGGTAATTGAGGGTAAAAATGATATTAATATTACCCTAACAAATGTCCTAATTCAATTGGACAAGTGTATCTCGACCAAAAACAACCTTAGGAATAAAATATTGTCATTTAGGTCCACTTGGATTAGATTAAGACATTTATTATTATTTAATTCAAACAAGAGTTAAAAGAGTTAAAATAAAAGTTTATTTGCTAAAACATTTTTAATATATGGTTATACATAAGATAAATTCGATTGTAAATATTCATTAGAAATATAAAACTATTTCCTACATAATGTTATTTTATTTATAATTTTTAGACATTAAATAATTTAATTTATTTATGACACAATGATGATACAGTAATTACCATAATAGTGAAAAATTAAAATAATTGATATTATAAATACCAAAATAAATATACGTTGAGACTTTATAGGAATTGCACTAATTTTCTAGGTTAATATGACATGTTAGGATTGATTTAATTAACATTGTTCGAAGTAATCATTCTGTTATGATTTTAACAAAAATCAATTTTCCAAATAGTGTCAAAATTGACATAAAAGAGTTTTTAAAACAAATATTATATTATTAATTGATATTCAATTCCTAAAAATCTAAGGATCGGCCAAGAGACTTATATCATTATATGTGTTTCATTAATGGACCACTTGGGAGTCTCTTGGAGGTATATAGTAAATTTATTAACCATATAATATAAAAATATAAAGTGACATGGTAAGTGTCAAACTAATTAACTAAGAGTTAAAACTAAAAGATAAGGTTAATATAATGAACCAAATCTATATAAATTCTCTTGGTTGAGTGGCTTTCGACCCATCCCCATATTAAACTTTAAATAATCCACTTTGGAGCCATTAGAAACCGAATATAAATTTATTATAAAATAATATTTCTAGCTTTTCCAAAGGTGCCCCTCGCCCCTCTTAAAAAAGGGCACCCCCCTTATCACTAATTTGCACATTCAAATCATTTTGGATCGGCCATCCCCTGACCAAATACTCTCTCAACTTCACTCAATTCAACCTAGAGGCCTTAGTTTGATCATAAATCCAACCTAGGGAGCCCTTTTGATCAAATCAAAAGGAAGAACCTGAAGAAGAGGTAATGTTTTCACCACCCTCTTTCAAGTTCCTTTCTTCTTCAACTTCTTCTTTCTTTGTTATTCCCATTATAAAATAATAACTCAAGTATCTTATATATATTTTGATGTTATTATAAATATGTTACAACCATATTCAGTATTCTATCCATCCTTTGAATGACATGTCACTATACGTGCGTACGTACGGCTTACCGTCTCCACGTCGTGGTGTAATTGTTATTCAATAAATTATTATTTGGATGGGTATAATAATGATGTGTAATTAATGTAAGTAATAAATATAACATGATAATTATTCTTTATTTATGATAAACCATCCTATTATATATTATTTTAATATCAAAAGAATGATATTGTCGCTTGTGCGTACGTACGGACTACCGTCTCCACGAACGCGATGAGATTCATTATCCATCATATCCATTCAAGTATAATTCTCATTTGATGATTAAAAATAATGTTTAAGTACTTGATATAATTCTGGATATGAATAATATACAACCTATCCATAACAAACACGGTTTATGTAACAAGACATATAAATGAAACTGAGTAAGTTTACACCTGAAACGACGATAATTCTAAGATATTATTAACAAAGCAATGTTAAAAGATCATATTTGATATAATATTAATGTATATGATTATTATATAATTTAATAACAATTATTTCACCATTATACAGGAGGTTAACCTAACATCAACCAAGAAAAAGTACAAGGCAAGGGTTTATTTCGCAATCTCTTTATTATCCGAGGTTGTTTATACGTAATAATCTACTGAGACTTCTTTATCATCCACATCCATGTTTCTTAAAAATATATTTCAAATCATTCTTACTATTTTAAATACTATTGTATAAATTCATTTATACCCTTTTTGAATTTTTATAAGAAGTTTATAAAGTAATGTTTCTGTCGTTTTCCAAACAAGGTCTTTTTTAACCTTTTTGACAGAATTAAGGTAAGAATTTTTTTTAACTTATACGGCGGGTGCGGCTATTTTCCAATGTTATAAAATTGTTGAAGCTTACCTTACAAGCTTATAAGAATATTTTCAAAGTAAATTTTTTATGTTATAATTATGTGACTTTTAAATGATTTTAAAAAAAGATATATTTCTCTCAAACAGTTTTGATTTCATCTATGTCAACATCCTTTGATGGATTTTAAGCTTATTTGAAGTTTATTTATTATGATACAAAACTTACATATATTTTTGAAGGTTTTGTGATATGTTTTACTATGGATGTGTTATTTTTATAACATTCATGGTTTATGGAGAAAGTATGGACATTTCGTATGCTAGTTTTAATACGAATGTTTATGTTATGTTTAAACCTATTCATATGAGGAATGCATTGGACTTAATAAGTGACGGGTGGAGCCCGCTATAGCTCCTCGATGCATCGGTAGGTCTCATGAGACAAACAAGTGTCTTGGCATAAGTCCTTGAGAAAATCTTATTTTTAGTCTTGGCACGAGGCCTTGGCCATGTGGTAATGATCATCTGGCATTATGCATTCCATCATTATGAAAGAGGTTTTTGATATTACATGTGATTATTTGATTAGTAGAATATCCATGTGAATAAGTAAATGGAATTATTTCATTTTATTTTTTCATTACTATGTTGAATTTCAAGTTTAAAAGGCTTTTGTTTTAGATAAACATTGCCTTAAATGTTTGTTCTTATTTATAAAAGTTTCGTATATATTGTTATCCTTACTAGGCATTTGAGCTCACCCCTTTTCTATGATTTTTTTTTTCAGGATGTGAAGAAGTAATTTATGAATGACCTGTAGGGATAGTATGAGGGGATAAGAGTGTGGAATATGGAGACTATATTGTTGTAGTTTTCATTTTATGATGTAATGTAAACTTTATTAATGTATCTAGTTATTCCAATGCTACTAAACTAATCGGTCTTTCGAGACTTGATATTTCTTGTCATCATGCCAATGTTATGTAATAATTCACCAACTCTGGGTATCTAGGGTTGGGGCGTTACAAGGGCCCTTCCACACCGCGCGACATCCCTGATACTGAAGTCTCGGCCTGTGTGGGCCCATTTTCCTGACGTGCTTTCAACCCTCCCCCCCCCCAACACCACCCTGTCTAATCTATCGCCACCCAAGTTCTACACTGGATAACTTGAGTTGCCGAACTCGCTTTTGTAGAAGCCCCTTAGGGTATGCTATGGCCTAGTGCTCAACATATTCGGTTGAGAGGACAACATCAACTCTGGTGGTAGGAAAGGTGATAACGTTTCTAGAGCCTTGGTTCATGAACATCAGCTATATTTGGAAAAGAACACAGGGGTTCCTTTCTTCCTGAACATCTATGGGTACCTTCTTCAGCATCCGCTGAAGGCATCTGAACTGCCTGGTGAAACTGGATGGCACGTAGGGCTCGCAAGAGATCTTCCCATCAATCTAGGCCAAGGGCACCCCACCTCTGATTCTCAAGAAGTGTTCCCCTTTCTCCAGTGATCCTTTCCCATTATCTATCATCTGTCCTGTTGGGATGGGGAATGGGATGAAAGTGAAGTTGGCATAATTTATGATTCTGATCCTTACTACCTCCTTATTGATTGTTAATGGCATGAACTCGGTGATGTTCGGTAAGGAAGGTCATAGGCCATTACCTGGAGGATGACTGGCGTTCCGGAAGGTATACCCTCCACAATGGGCCTCCACCTAGTCATAAAAGATCAGGAAGGGGCCAAATATCATCCTCGGCGACCCTACTCTCGAAATGCTTCCCAAAATGGCGTATAGACGAGCCAAAACAGGGACTATCAGATTGAATCTTTGATTGGAATCCATAATGTCGGCCATCACCAAGGTCGCTGGATGAACTCCCATCCTTGTGTCCCTCACCAGTAAGATCCACCCACTCAAAAATGTAGAAGTGAATCTGGCGTACTGGATGTTTTCATATCAACTCTCATTTATGCTGAAGCCCCACGACTGATAGTCCCCCGCCTCCAGGATCCTCCAGTACAATCCCCTTTTTCTCCTATGTATCACAGTCATACACAGTCTCCCACACCCTGGCATCTTGACCTCTGGATCTATTTGTAGGAACAAGCTGAACCATTCTTGTAAGCATTGTCCTTAAAAAATTTCTTGACACCCAGCCTATCCTTAGCCATCTCCTACAGGTTCCATTTTTGCATAGGAGTTCGTGATCTGTCTCCCCAGGTGTTCCTCATCGAGAGGAATTCATCATACTAGTGCCCATCCAAAGGGAAACCCCCGATGCAATGAATGTTCCAAAGGCTGATTCCAACCTCCCCATGAAGAAGATGGAAGGTATTGGTATCAGGGGACCACCGAGTAAATAGCTCTAGCCCAAGCTCAAGCTAGTGATAGAGGTGAAACTACGACGTCCACACAACCTCGAACAAACTGATGCGTCGTGGTTCAGCTCCAAACTGGTCACATGTCAGATGAACCCAATACACCCCAGCCCATTCACTAGTGAAATTGCATCCAGACTGTAGATACCAATCCTACAGCCATCCATTGGTCTTGTCAGTAACACTCTGATGAAAGGTGCTTGCGTAAAGGGCCGAATAATTCTCCACGACAGGGTCACTCCTTGAGATGGTCCTCTTCCTGGGATTCTGGACGTAAACGTCCATGTGTATGGTTTCTCTAACAGGATGGTCGTTGTAGGTGATGTTATACTAGGGTAGGTCATCCTCGATGGTCACCCATGACCTCGGTGTGTCGACCTCAAACCTTGGCATAGGTACCTCCTCCAAGATACCGAAGTCCCATATCGGCAGATTGGAAGACAGTGCATACTCCTTCTGCGCTAGGGTCAACATGTTGAAGAGACTATGGTTGGTGGATAGGATCTTTCGAGCACCATAAACCTTAAGGTTGGATACCATCTCATCCATTTGATTAGCGGATGCGGTTTCCCTCCCAACGTCAGCCCGATTGGCGGCCATCTCCTTCCGTCAAGGTTTTGGGAAGTCTGCGCGAAAAAACAGCTGATGGGGTGAAAAATCAGCGGCTGGTGCGGAAAAGTAGTGGCTTTCCCAAAAAAGTAGCGTCTACCATGTAAAATCATTTGCTGGCACAGAAAATCCCGAGTTGGCGCAGAAAATTCCAGGTTGGTGTAGAAACCGATGACTAACCTCGTCAAATTACATGCAACCGAAGCTTTTTTTGCATAGGAAGAGGAAATTGTTTCACGCATGGGAGCTCCAGGATTATCGAGCGAGAAAATCCGTACGAAATGGGGGGTCCGTAAGGTATTTTATAGGCGTAGTGATAGGTTTCCGTACGTGCGCGAAAAGATGATTGTGCGCGTGGTATTGATTTTTCT
This sequence comes from Viscum album, assembly GCA_963277665.1. Taxonomy (NCBI): domain Eukaryota; kingdom Viridiplantae; phylum Streptophyta; class Magnoliopsida; order Santalales; family Viscaceae; genus Viscum; species Viscum album. The sequence goes on along the minus strand of OY728139.1, from coordinate 108,753,601 downwards.
CGTCGCTCCAGTTTGTAGCGCACACCGGCCCCAGGGAGTCCTATATGTCATTGTTTCCCTCAAAATCCATCCTTTTCGGCCCCTTTTCTATCTAATTATTTGGGGGGCATTTGTAGACGCCAAAAAATGCTTTAGGGTGGAGGAAGTTTCGAGCATGATAAAGAAAATCCATATTTGGAACCATCGATCCATTCCGGTGGCACGGAGGGCAGCTTGAAAAACATTTTAAGCAGTGCGAAAAAAAATATGTCCCGCATGAAAAACTCTAGGATTCGCGAGAGTTTTCCATGCGGACATGGAAATTTTTCACACCACAACCCCTGCACAATTGATTTAGGCGCTTTCGGTGCCCGGCGTGAAATATTTCATGTCGTCTTGTTTTTCACACAGACCTACAATCCCGAGCGCCTATAAATAGAAGAACACCCCTTAGAATTCTTGGCCAAAAGATCTGAACCATCTCCCTTGTGCAAAATTCTTCTCCCATGCGTGCAAAAAGATGGCTCTCAGGTACTGAATTTTTCACTCCAAGTCACCAGGGGGTCCGCCTTTGTGCGTGATCACTCGGGCTTGATCCTTGTCTGAATCCCATCGAGCTCCTTCTCATGCGTGCGATTCATTCCAATTGTGCGCGATCAGGTATTCGGCGCGTAATTCCTTTTGCGTACTGCCCCGGCCATTTCACGAATGGAATTTTTCTTGTACACCTCCCCGGACTTTTTCACGCACGTGCCTCAATTGGACGTCGGGCCGACCCTTTTTCGTGCGGCAGTCCCTTTTGTGTTCTAGCCGCCCGCCTTGTGCACCCATGATGTCCCTCTTCTAGGCATAATTTTCAATCACCTCCCGCGCCCAAAGCACCTTCATCATATAATCATATTTCCTGTAATCTCCTAGGTTTTCATGAAGTAACTTCAAGGTCCCATGGATGATACCACCTGTTGCATTTCTTCGCCTCATTCTTATTCGCATTGGCATGCTAACAACTATTTTTTCTTCACCTAGCCATGCTAACGTGGACCCCCTAATGGTTTTCTCTATAACATCCCATATACATGGCATTTCATGTCCCTTCTCTTCACCAAGGAGTAGAGGGTGCCAGTTATGTAAGTCCTAGGGGTGTGGAGAAAACCAACCTTGTCCGAGCTGTAGGATGTTAAACTACCAAGCACCATTGTCCATAGCACATGATGATAAAATTTAACCTCGGCTCATGCCTCGCTGGCGGGCTTCCCCCACCATGGACATTATTTGCATCCACTGGTCTCCACGAGGAAGAGATATTCCCTCAAAGGGGATTATATCCTTTTTATCAGAGTGGGGTTTGTCCATGGGAAAAGGGCAACAATACTGGTGTAAGCCCCTAGCTTTTCTCATCGGATCCTCCTTTCTTCTTAGGTCCTAAGAACCAGGGGGAAGGGGAAATGGACAACAGACGCCTCCTTTCATTGGTACCAAATCCCTCTCCCACTGTGATTTGTCTCCACCATTCCTCCATTGTGGAGTAAGACCCAACTTCTCAGGCTCCTAACCACACATAAGCCCCTGTTTTCTCTTTGGGCCGCTTGCAAGCCCCACTTTACATCCCATGGATGCACCTTTTGTGACGTGATCGCTAGGAATCTCTTACCTATTGTTTCTCACACCGATCATGACTCACGTGGTCTTAGAGTGAGAACCGACCATGACATCTTCCATGGGCAGCCTAGAGTGTAATCCCTACACTTCTGAACAACATGGACTTCGATCTTTTCCAAGGCAGGGTATGTAGGAAGCCTCCCTGAGGTTCAAGCCCAACACCTACTTGTCTTGACTCCTTCACGTTGGATCACCTTCATCCTGAATGACGTTAAATTGTATCCACCATTCCGTACTACGAGGACGTTGATCTTTTCCATGGCAGGGTACGTAGGAAGCCTCATTAAGGTTCAAGCCCACCACCGTCCATTGGTCCCGACCATCTCCTCGTCGGTGCACCAAGCCCCCATACCCTGAACTATGTGGTCTTTGATCCTTGCCAAGGCAAGGTACGTAGGAATCCTCCCTAAGGTTCATTCCCATCATGCGGTAGCTCCGACCCCCTTCAAGTTGTTTCGCCCCCGTCCCGCATGTCGTTAAACTGTGGACCCCAATTAGTGGTAAGCCATTGTTTCCCTAGTCATCGGTAAGCCGCTGCACACAAAATATATCATGAACTAAGTGGTCTTTGATCCTTTCCAAGGAAAGGTATGTAGGAAGTCTCCCTGAGGTTCAATCCCACCATCCACCTAGACCCCAGGTCCTTATTCACATTGGTTCACTGAATCCTTCCCCATACCCGAACTACATGGACTTTGATCCTTTCCAAGGTAGGGTACGTAGGAAGCCTCTCTAAGGTTCAATCCCGACAACCAATGTTCTAGACCACCTCATGTCAGTCCACCCCCGTCCTGCATGATGTCAAACTGTATTCCTCTTTTTGTTCCCCATTCTGCGGTATGTTGTTGTTATCCTTTTTCAGTGGTAAACCATTTTCACTCCATTCAGATATAAAATGCTATCACTCCATTTAGTGGTAATCCTTTGTCACTCCATTCAGCGGTAAGTCGTAGTCTGTACTTTTAGTGGTAAGTCATTGAACCTAATCTAGTGGTAAGCTATCGACACCCTATCCAGCGGTAAGCCGTTGAAATCTCAACCAGTGGTAATCCATTGAAAACCCCAATTGGAAATAGGCCATCATCAGATGAACTATGTGGACTTTGATTCCCTTCCATGGGGATACGTAGGAAGCCTCTTTGAGGCTCATGCCCAAAACCATCGTCATCCTCATGATGGTTCCATCCCATTCACCTTCCACATCACAAAACCTTCCATCATCCATCCTGAATCTTACCCGGGCTGCCACATCTTGGTGGGATCATGCCACCCCATTCCCCATTCCATTTAACAACAATCGAGAAGCCAACCATACGTTGACCCCAACATCAGTGTCCCCCTCAGGGGGTTCCCCTATCTGATAAACTCTAGTCAGTTTTCTAATTAGCCTGATCCGTCTCTGCTGGACGTTAAACTTACGACATACCCTGTGTTAAATGTGGGAAGCTGAGGAAAACCTCATATAAATTCCCATGGAATTTAATTCCCCACATCCGATGTGGGATGCCTTGGGCTTCTACACCCTTGAGAAGCCCTATAATAAGGGAAAAACGACAGATGCGCTAGTGTCCCCGCATCCAGACACGCCAATGATGCCCAATGTGAGTACTCCCCTGGCCGAAGGTTGCTACCCTGACCGGACCCCTTGGAATGTCCCGAAAGAAGCAGTGTGATTAACTAGTGTCCATGATGATATGGCTCTATGAAGAGTTTAACAAAAAAATGTATTAAATCAATAAGGGAGACCCAGACTAGGTAACAAGTTTCGAGGAGGAATCCACGGAAGGAAGAACCGACAACCCATCATCCCATTTCGATCAAGGAGAAGACATCCTTGAATAAGGAGTGGATGTCACCTGCCTTTGGAAAGTGGGAATGCGGGGAAACAACTTCCCGTACTCCATAGACTGGTGTCCGCGCCCATGAAAAAGCATTGGAAACAAATTGTTTAGTTCTATGGGTAGAAACCTGTCTGATTTTTGGAAACAAACTCTAAGGGTTTGTCGCCAACTAATTTGTCTCATGAGACCTACCAATGCATCGAGGGGTTATAGTGAGCCCCACACGCCACTTATTATCAAAATAATTCTTTATAAATTTATTATATACAAGATAAATATTCCTTTTCAATATTCGTATAGAGTAGAGTATACAGATTCATCAATATTTCCATAATTAAAATAACTTTCCAAATAAACACTGTATGTAAAATGGTATATGGTTTAGACAACGAACATATCCATGATATGAGATTATATATATTTAATATACATATACTTTTAAAATGAAAATTGATCTTAAATGGGAAGTACGTGCACCACATAAGGATTATTAGGTGCACAATACAAAGTTAGTCACAATAAAATAGTGGTTGAGACAGTCTCTTACCACAATGTAATCGGTCGAATCATATGACCGGAACTTAATAACCCTAAAATGAATCATTTAATAACATAAATATGAATAAAATTGTGTTATTATATATCAAATGGAAGTACACATATACCACATAAAAGATATAATTGGCGAACAATGAAATTCTCATAGAAATGAAAGTGAGATGAGAAACCCCTTACAAACATTTCGGCATGGTAACGAGTGTTATTGTGAGGGCTTAATGAGAGGTAAAGTGGTATTACATTATCTATATGACAAAATTTCAGTATAAGGGAGCTGAGAAAACATACCCCATCAATAGCAATTAAAAATAAAAGGGCACAACATAGGGTAGATTATTGAACAAAAGTGAGAGAGAGGATCCCTTACCTTATGCTCGAAGGTGTTCTTGATTGTTCTTAACGACCTGAATAATCAAATTTAGCTTCATTAATTAATAATTACATAACCTTATCAACATATTATTGATATTTTATGACCTTATTAGTTTCATTAATGGCTTTTTTGATTGTTTACGAGATTAAATTTTACTGTTTTGGTATCATTTTCTTCTTTGGTTTTCATGATCCGTTTACTTGTATTCATGAATGGATGTTTGTTTGAAATATGGTTAAACATCCAGAATTGTTAATATACATTATTAGTTAAATTAACGAGATATAAATGATCTTATAACGATTCTGGTTATATACCACGAGGATGACTCATTCGATGAGTTAAAATAAATGCTTGGATTTGGCTTGGCGCTTTTGTGCACAATAAACTTGTTTTGTATTATTATTCCATATTATGAATGTGTAAAGATTCCATAACCTTAATCAAAATAAATTACATATATTATGACCCATTTTAAACATTGAAAAGGTTTCATGACCAGTATTGAAGATAGTAATGCAAATTTAAAACCCGTCTTCCTTGAGTGTAATAAATTTACACATCTTAGACGGTGTTTGCATTTATTGTTTAAAAGGAGTGGAAAAGAGAGATTATGAAGAAATATTAAATTCGCACAATTGAAATAAATTATATGTAAGGTACTGTAATTATCATGTCATTTGGATGAGGGGAGATGATAAGGGAGAACCAAATAATGGAACTTTGTAAAAGAAATTGAAAGAAAAGAGAAGGAAGGTTCACCTCTTGAGTACTCCTCCTTGAGAATCTCTTTAAGACATTTGTTTTTGGCATTTTGGTGAGAAAAAAGGTCTTGGACTTAGAGAGAGGGCTTGGAAAGAGTATTTGGCAGAATTTAGGCAAGGCTTGAAGATTTAGTGGAGTGGGAGGCAGAGGGGGTGAGGGGTGGTCTATATAGTGGAGGAGAGAGGAGTTTTCTTAATATTATAATCATTAATTTATTATTTCTTCTCTAGAAAAAAAATTGTGAGTATTACATGACCAAGAAAAGTAATATATGCATGTTAATTTGAACCAATTGGGCTTAGATCAGCATATCATTATCAATTACTAAATAAATTCCTTATTTAGCATTTATCATAAATTATGGCATTTTACTATTCATAAATTTTTTTAGTATTTCAGAAAAATATAAAAAACTCACCCTAACCATTTTTCAATATTTAGAATCCAAAAATGAAATCCATTTTTCAAACATAATTTTCTAAATTTGATTAATTAAATATTTAATTAAAATAATTATTTAATCTAAAAATATAAATACTTAAAGTATTCATCTTCATTTTTAAGGTGCCTAAATTCATTTATACATTAAAGGGCATGGATACCATTCATAAGAGTCATATTACTATTCATAAAGGTAAGTTACTATTCATAAGGGTAGGTTACTATTCATAAGGGTAGGTTACAATTCATCGAAAATTAATTTAATTCTATCAGACTCTAAATATCATAATGAACACAACCGTGTATGTCAGATTTTTAAAATTCAAATTGCATAGTTGGAAAATTTATGTTTAATGGCTAGGTTATGGATATATCCTATATGTAACTATGTTTTTTTTTACACATAGGCTCATTAATTCATGAAAAATAAATAATAACTAGAATGTATTTAAGAGAAACAAACCATTAAGTGTTTGGGGGTGAAGCAAGTATCATAATGAATATCATAAGTTATTCAATACAAATAATGAGATAAATTTCAAAAACATCATTACTAATTGACATGGTTTATCTTAATCCAATCCATAAGTAGTAATTTTTAAATCTCCTCCAAAATATGTCTAACCAAATTCAAGACCCAATATTTTAGATAATAGATCTTATTTCGTAATAATATTCTTTCGTCAATAAATAGTTTTATCCTTATTCCTGAAATAAAATCTAAGATAATAGAATTTATTTAACAAATACAAAACCATAATAAATAACCCATATTTTAAAGTAAATGTTATTAACCCATAAAAATGTTTCTTAAACCTTAATATTAAAATTTGAAACCCTAAAACCTCAAACCTAAACCCTCAAACCCTAAACCCTCAAACCCTAAACCCTCAAACCCTAAACCCTCAAACCCTAAAACCTCATTTGTTTATATGTTGATGGATGATTCCATACTACTCACTCAGCATCCTACCCATATTTCATCTTCCATGTTATAGGGTCATCCAGATTGATTGGTCAAGTTGCGTTGAGCACACCATTTTCATTATAAGGAGCATCCACATGCCATTAGACCTTACTTGCATTGTGTTGGATTCTACGGCCTTACCGTATCAGATTTCACATATTTAGATCATAACCTACTTACTGCACTCGTTGAGAGATGGAGACCAAAGACACATACATTCCACCTTCCTGAGGGAGAGATGAATATCACCCTCGAGGATGTGGCAGTGCTTCTTAGTCTGCATATGTAGGGGAGACCCATTATTGGACTCACTCATGCAGTTTGGCCAGACCTTGCTCAGCGCTTTTTAGGCGTTGATATTTTTTCTGACCATAGGGCTATAGATGGATCGTCCATATCTATGCCTTGGTTGGAGTCGTAGATTCCATATTTACAGGATGATGATGATGAGCATATCGTCATGCATTATGCCCATGCATATATCTTTTGGCTCATTGGCGGGACCATGTGTGTTGATCACTTGGGGATGCACGTGCATATGATGTATCTAACACTACTAGAAGACATTGATCGGTCTAGGATGTACATCTAAGGATCAACCTTCTTGGCATACACATACAGATCATTATGCAGGATATCCCACAAAGACCGTACAGTTCTCGGAGGATGTGTCATCCTTATTCAGATGTGGGCATGAGAGCGCATCCCAGCATTCTGACCTGACCTTGCTGGTCCGCCGGTTGAGATGGAAGTGCTTCACGACGCTCTGTGTGGATGCTGGTATGATAAGTCAGTTTTATTGGTTTTTGATTCTACTATGAGTTATTGACCATAATTTCTCATTATGTTTCTCTATCGTTGATGTATTTTGCAGGTGGTGTCACTGACATAATTTTGGTGTGGTTCTGAGACAACATTTGGGCGTATATAGGCTATAGTTTGACTATCTCTAACCTGATCAGATATATATATACAATCTATAATTCACTAACATATATAATAATAACTTCAATTTTGGTTTTTAGTTCGGTGTTTTATTGACAAAATCACTTTTCATTTCAAATTTCATGGCTTCCATACTTGAGTATTACAGACCAGTTTCCAGCATACTACACTGTTGGGCTTGAGGATGCTATGATTGTAGTGACCCTCATTCACTTCCATATTATTGAGTGGAAGTAGCCTGACAGATTCATGCGCCAGTTTTTCTGTACTTAGCTGATTTCATTACCATCGATACAGACAGAAGGACTTCATGGGATGAAGCTAACAAAGAGACAAGGTGATGACTGGTCCCAAGAACATGCCAGTTCTATCGAATGCTAGCATAGACGTGCATAGTTTCGTATTTAGGGTGTTCCTATGAATTTATTCTCTCTTATGGAGTAGGTTTACTATGTGACATTGTATTGATTGAAGTCTATTATTTATCTTTCCCAAACCAGAATAGAGATTCCAAGGATTGTAATTCAATAAATTTACATAAGTTTGTTTATTGATGTTGAGTCAATAATGTTTTCCTTATGAATTTTCCATTCCTTCTTGTTTTGAAAATCACAAACACCTTATACTTAAGCAAATATATATTTTACCTCCATAAGGAAAATTTTATTCTTTAAGGAAATTTACCCTAACCTAGATTTTCTTATACATATATATATTTTTCTTAAATACAAAAACCGGATTCATACCCAAAACCCCAGAATCATATAATTTCAAGAATTGGAGTATTCTATTTTTAGGATCTGAATTCTGGATGTGAACTATAATAAAGTTCTACTCTGAATTCTGGATGTGAACTCTTATGAAGTTCGACTCCGAACCTTCATGAGTTAGACTCCAAACTCTTATGAAGTTTGACTCCGAACTTTCATGAGTTCGACTCCAAACTCTTATAAAGTTCGACTCTGAACATTCATGAGTTCCACTCTGAACTCTTATGAAGTTCGACTCCAAAAGTTCATGAGTTTGATTCCGAACTCTTATGATGTTCGACTCCGATATTTTACTAGTTCAGCTTCAAACTCTGTATGTTCAGATTATGAACTCTGGGGAAACCAGACTCCAAATTTTCTTAGAAATTCAGACTCCGGACTTCTACAGATTTCAGGTTCTGAATTCCAATAAAACAGAATCTAAACATTTTTTTATTACATAGACTCCGAATTCCATATTGGTTAGACTTAAAACTTTTATTTACTTACACTCTGAATTCTAGTTTTAGTTATACTTAAACTTGTTTCATTATAAAACGATGTCATGCTTTTAGTTACACATGTTTTGTTATAAAATGATGTCATCCATTCAGTTTCTAATTAACCGTTGGATTAGTGACACGTGTACAGGTCCCTCCGAAATTCAAGGAAAATATGACCGTTGGAGGAGGGAGCCAACCATTCCAACCGAGCCTATAAATAGGAGCTCATTTGAAAGATCTTATCAACAAGTTGATTGATCTAGAGATCACACACTGTTAAGGTGATTTATAGAGAGAGATGCTTTTCATGCCTTGTACGTACTGAACTTCTTGTTCAGATTGCTTCGTGCGACTCTGAATGTTCGTGATTACATTCAAGGACTTATGGGGATAGGAAGATAGAGGTGATGACTACCTTGAATTTCAAGGGCTTTCTTACTGAGGTAGACAGAAGTTCCAACTACCTTGAAGTTGAGGGCTTGCAGGGATAACAAGACAATGACTCCGATCTTCGTATTTAAGGCTTACCCTGGTGTGGGTAATATAGACTTTCATGAAAGTATAAATCAAGGGACCTTTATCCAAGTTTGTTGGATACCCTTCTCTTTGGGTTAAAAGACTTATGTCTTGTTTCTTGTAGTTTTGCTACTTGTTTTTCCACTACATTGTGTATTGTAAGGAAAGTATAAACTTCTTATATTTTCTTACACTTGTACTCTGATTCATTTAGATTCTATACGCTTTAAGGTAGAATCTCATATTGTAAACTTTAGTTAAGTTTCAATTTCCGGATCCGTATTTTCGGAACCGGTTTTCGGAATCACTTTCCAGATTCAAGAAAGTTCATAGAACTAGAAGTTTATAACTTCATAACTTCTTCCAATTCTCCAATTGGTGTTAGAGGTGTTGTGAATTTTCTTAGTTTAACTTTGTAAACATATATCTTTCATTGTCTAAGGAAATTTTTTAAGTGTACAATTTATCCCCCCTCATGTATATTGAGCATCTACATCGTTATTTCGATCCTACAATTGGTCGGAGAAATTTTGAATCCAAGTATATGAAAAAAGAAAGAAAATAAAGGAATTCTAAAAGGAACAAAAAGAAGTATTATAAATCCAATGCTATGAAAGTTCTGAATTCTAATGATACTTGGAGTTCCAGTGGTGGTGACTCTTCAGATGAATCTTTTGATTATGAATCTTTGGGATAGAAGAATCTTGGTCTTATAGTGAGATTACCTATTAACAATAATTTCTTCATGGCTAAGGTACACAATGCTGAATCATTGACCAATGTTTCTTTAAACTCTAATGATACTAAATATTATATCTCTTTAGATGAAGATCATATTCTGATGAAGAAAATACTTCACCTACCTATGAAGAAGTTTCTAGGTTTGCTGAACTTCTTGAGATTGAGAATTCCAAACTCAATAAAAAACATGATATGGAAATATATAGGAATACTATTATTATGAAAGAAATATCAGATCTTTTTAAGGATCTTGATAGAAAAAATGCTGATTTTATGAGTATTTCAAAAAATATTGAGGAAGTAAGCTCTGAGAAGAACAAACTTTCTAAAGAGTTAGACAAATAAATTTATAAGAAAAGTGTTTTCAAGCCTAGCTCTAATTCTAAATCTAATAATTTTAAAGATAAAAACTTGGTTATAAAACAAAAGTCCGAAATTTTTTCCTTAAAGAAGTGTTTATCAAAATTTACCCATGGTAATGAAAATTTTGATAAAATGTATTCACAAATACGGCCTTTAAGAGACAAATACGGATTTTGTTATACCCATGCAAAACCAACTTTTAGTAACAACTACTTTGTTCCAAAAAGTGCCCCATTTGTACCAAGGGTCAATGTGGTGGTCACTGGGAAAATAATTTCTCTTTAAATAAAACCCAATCTTTAGGTTTCCATAAAGCTTACTTTTCTAAGAAGGTGTGGGTGCCTAAAATTCTGTTATCTGGAAATCTCGGATCCAAACAAGTTTGGAGTCAAATAGTCTAACTCTATTCTTGTTTTCAAGAAGATAATGGAAGTACCAACAACAATACATGGTACATGGATAGTGGATGTTCCCGGAACATGACTGGTAACGAAATCTGTTATGAAAATATTATCAAGACGAAAGGAGGAAAGGTAACTTTGGGAGATAATGCTCAGGGAAAAATTGTTGGTATAGGTAATATTATTCTTCTTGATAAAACTTTGATTTCGAATTTTTTATTTGTTAAGGGTATTAAGAAAAACCTCATTAGCATAATTCTGTTATGTGATGAAGAATACCTTGTAAATTTTAGGAATGATAAATGTTTAGTTCACAATTCCAAGGAAGAATTTATTCTCTCAGACAATGGGCAAGATAATGTTTACACTTTGAATGTAGAAGACATTTGGAGCCAAGACCTACCTTGCCTAAGTGCAATGGAAGATCATTCATGGTAATGGAATAGAAGACTAGGTCACTGTAACCTTAGAAACTTATGTAAACTTTTTAAGAGGAAACTAGTTAAGGATTTACCAGAGCTTAGATTCAATTCTTCTAAAGTTTGTGATCCTTGTCAATATGGAAAGAAACCTAAATCTAGTTTTAAATCAATCGTTTAAGTCTCAACAACTGATGCATTACAGTTAGTCCACATGGATCTTTTTGGTCCAACGCAAACTGGAAGCGTTGGAGGAAAATACTATGTGTTTTTTCTAGTTATTGATTACACCAGATTTACATGGGTCTATTTTCTAGCCAAGAAGACTAAATATTTTTCTTATTTAAAAAGTTTTAGATCCCAAGTTAAATATGAGAAAAATCTTCCACTAAAAACTATTCATAGTGATCATGGAGGAGATTTTCAAAATTCTGATTTTGAAACATTTTGTAGTAGAAAAGTTATTACTCACAACTTTTCAGCACCTTGAAATCCTCAACAAAATGGTATAGTTTAAATAAGAAATATAATTCTTCAAGAGATAACTAGAACCATGTTGAGTGAATATTCTATAGCTAGACATTTCTGGGCTGAAGCTGTAAGAACTGCTTGTTATACTATAAATCGAGTTTTGATTAGACATTTTCTTAATAAAATTCCTTATGAGTTATGGAATGGTAGAAAACCTAGACTTTCCTACTTCAAGGTTTTTGCATGCAAGGTATTTATCCTAAATAATAAATAAAATATTCACAAATTCGCACCAAAATCTGATGAAGGAATTTTCTTAGGCTACTCCACAACTTCTAAGGCTTATAGAGTTTTCAATAAAAATACTTGTACTGTTGAAGAAACAGTGCATGTAAAATTTCATGAATCTGATCCTTTTGTGTTTTAAATCATCCCAACCTACATCCTCGGATGTGTTTTCAAAAAATGATTATCAAACTTTGATATAAGATCCTTCTGATAAGGAAAATGTTCAAGAAGATACTTTTGAAACATTTACCCCGGAAGACATTCTACCCTATGTTGATTAACAGGTTTTACAAAACCCAAACCAGGTATTCCTTAAGAATCATCCCAGTGATAGTATCATTGGTGATTTAAATCAACCTGTATGGACTAGAAGTTCCTTGAGAAATGAAGTAGAACATATAGCATTCATTTCCCAATTAGAACAAAAAAGCACTGATGATGCTTTAGGTGATGATGATTGGATCAAAGCCATGCAAGATGAACTAAATGAATTTGAAAGGAATAAAGTCTGGACCTTGGTTGAAAGACCTAAGGAAACCTCTATAATTGGAGTAAAGTGGGTATTTAGAAACAAGTGTGATGAAAATGGAATCATTATAATAAATAAATCTAGACTAATTACTAAAGTCTATAATCAGCAAGAGGGAATAGACTATGAAGAAACCTATTCTCCAGTATCTAGACTTGAATCTATCCGTATTTCACTTTCCTTTGCAACATTCTTCAATTTTAAACTTTTTCAAATGGATGTGAAATGTGACTTTCTTAATGGTTATGTTCAAGTGGAAGTTTTTGTTGAACAACCTCATATATTTTAAGATACAAAACATCATGATCATGTATTTAGACTTACCAAAGCTTTGTATGGCCTTAAACAAGCCCCACGACCCTGGTATGATAGTCTTACAGGATTTTTGCTTCAAAATAACTATGTTAAGGGAAATGAAGACCAAACTCTTTTTATAAAGAAAGATAAGAAAAATGTTTTTATTGTTCAAATTTATGTTGATGACATCATATTTGGTTCAACTCAACAATATTTAACTGATTCTTTTGCAAGTCTAATGAAATCTGAGTTTGAAATGAGTATGATGGGTGAGTTAACATTTTTCCTTGGTTTTCAAATTTCTCAAAGACCAGAAGGAACCTATATATCTCAACATAAGTATATTAAAGATCTTATTAAAAAGTATTGATATGAAAACACTAAGAGTATAAGTACTCCCATCGGTACCTCAAATTCTTTAGATCTTGATGAAGCTGGGAAACCAGTAGATCACACATCTTTTAGAGGTATGATAGGAAGCCTGCTATACTTGATAGGTAGTCAACCAGACTTGATGTTTTCAGTATTCTTATGTGCGAGATATCAATCCAATCCTATGGAATATCACTTAAAGGCAGTAAAAATAATTTTTCGCTCATTAAAAGGAACCGTGGATTTAGGATTATTTTATACTTATGGAAATGGTTTTGTTTTAAAAATCTTTTCGGATGCTGACTTTGGTGGATGTAGAATGGATAGAAAGAGTACATCCGGAACTTGTCATTTCTTAGGATATTCATTAGTTTCTTGGTCATGCAAGAAGAAACACTCAATATCAGTCTCCACTGCTGAAGCTGACTATATAGCAGCTGGAAGTTGTTGTGCTCAAGTGTTTTGGATGCAACACACACTCAAATATTATGGCTTGAGTTTCACTAAGACTCAAATTTTGTGTGATAACTCAAGTGCCATTTCCCTTAGTCAAAACCCTGCACATCACTCACGTGCAAAGTACATAAATATTAGGAACCACTTTCTTAGGGATCACACACTTAAAGGAGATATCATTCTTCAGTTTATCGGAACACAAGATCAACTTGCTGATATTTTCATAAAATCATTACCCTCTGATAGATTTGAATACATTAAACAGAATTTAGGAATGATAACTGTAAGGTAATCCATCTTCATTAATTTCTTGTTAAACAATTCTCCTTACAGTAATAAACTCCTTTTCATAGGGGGAGTACATTTGTGTGCTAGTTTAACCAAAATTTTCGTTGATATTTTTTTTCTTCTTTTGTAACTAAAATCTTTCGTAACACGCTTTTGGAAATTCCTGGAATGGAAATTCTCGGAATGGAAATTCTGGAATGGAACTTTCGTAATGAGATTTTCGTACTGAAACATTAGTAATGATATTTTCATACTAGAACTTTCGTAATGAGATTTTCGTACTGGAACCTTCGTAAGGAGATTTTCGTACTGGAACTTTCATAATGAGATTTCGGTACTGGAAATTTCGTAATGAGATTATCCTAATGAATTTTCTGTAATGAGAATTTTCTTAATGAACTTTCGTAATGAAAATTTTTCATAATGTTTTTGAAGAAGAATATTACCAATTATGAACAATCTTTCTAACCAATCCGAATGGTATGATTTCCTTACTTAAAGTTTCGTAATCATATTTTTCTTGCTGGTATTTTCCTGAGTTTTAAAATATTTCGAATTCGAGTTTTCCTTAAATCTGAATGTTTTTTTTAAAACCTCAAAATATTGGAGTCAAGTTTTCCTTGCGGGATTTTTCTCAACCGTCAGATCAGATAAAAAAGTTTTTCAACCGTTAGATGGCTTTTGGAAGACCAAAGGTCACATCCATCGATTATATAAAGGGGACCCCAAGACTCATCCCACATTGTTTTTTCAAAGATTTCGTGTCTTGAAGCCCTGCTTCTCTTCTTAAGACCGGTTCCGATCTTTGAAAAGTTGTTCCGAATCCTTCAGATCTCTCTGTTCTGAATGTCTGTTGAAGAATCATCTCAAGATATGTCAACTACAAAGCCAATCTCAAAATGGTCAGTCTTCAGGGAAATGTTTGTGCATTCGGATTTTACAAGATTGATTCTATTATAACCAAGAATATCATATTGAATGGATAGGAAAATGTTTTCTTATACAAGTCATAAAAACATGATCAGGTTTACACCGATTTATTGATTGAGTTCTATGAGTCTATTTCCTTCCAGATGGAAGATGGCAGAGACTAGTTTTCGTTCAAGTCTTATGGGAAGACATACAAGTTATCTTACACCAAGGACGCGAGCTTGGTTTGTTTATCCTATGAAGGGGAAGCTGAGTTTTGATCACATAAGCTTCTAGATGGGCACGGAAGCTTCAACAAGGTGAAGGCTTTAAAATGTCTTGGACTTATGGATGCTACGATAGCTAAGATTGCTCATATCACTCTGAACAATAAGATTCTACAGCTCTGGGTACAAGTTTTTCTCATACCATGAAGTGGTGACAAGGATAATCTGAAGAAAAGTGACATCTATGTCTTAGATTTCTTGGTAAATATAAGGAAGATAAATTTGATGAGGCATGTCTTTATTATGATCAAGAATATAAAATAAGGGAACTTGAGAGCTCAAAACATTATGTACCCTGCCTTACTATCTAAGCTGATAATTCAGTGTTTAGAATCCTTCAAGGTTGCATGCAAATAAAAAGTCCGGAATTTCAAGGTTATGCTGGTAAGTGATGATACTTTGAAGAGGATATGGGTTTTTCTAGTGAATCCGTACAATTCTACCCTCTATCTATGGAATAGGTTGAGGCAACTCAGAAAGATACACAGACTCTGGAACCATCTAAAAAGGAAAAGAAGAAGAGAAAGATTAAGGAACTGGTTGATGATTAAGAAAATCCCATGTCTAAGGAAACTCAGTATGATCGACCCAAACCGAATAAAGAAAAAGCTTATCCTGATGAAGTTGTTGCGAAGTGGAGGTAAGACAAGGAGAAGAGGAAAGAAGGGGATCCACAGTTCAGATTGGACCCTGAAGAGGATAAGGCCTTAAAAGAGAGAGCTACGGATGTGTTAGAAAAGAAGGCAAAAGAAAATATGATGAAAAAGAAGTTGTCTGAAGCTGAACTGGTGCAATCTTTTTTGAGAGATACTAAAATAACTTCTGAGCAGATTCTGTTTCCAGAAACTTTCCTTACAGAACCATCTTTACCAGAAACTCGAGCTAAGAACTATGTCACTCCAGAAAAATCCAAGGGTTAGGAGGTACTTGAAAAAGTAGAAAAAGAAGCTGTGAAATAAGTAGAGGAAGAGGTTGAAGAAGAATAAGAATAAGAAGAAGAGGGAAGTGAAGATTTGGATGCCTTGATCAAGCAAGTATAGTATTATCAAGATAAGTCAGAATCAGCAAAGATAGTTACTCTAGGAAAGGGAGTTGAGGAAGATATTAAGGATGATAATAAGCAACAGAAAGAAGAAGAAAATGTTTTGTATGATGAGGAAGAATCCTATGAGAAGTATTTTCAAGAGAAAGGAGTAGAAAAGGAGAAACAAGATGAAGATTGGATTATTCATGTTTAAGAATCCAAGGAAGAATATACTAATGAGGAACCCATTCCAAAAGCTGACAAGGGGAAGCAAGTTCTGATGGATACGACAACAAAAGATATTTTCATGAAGAAGGAGGTTGGTGGTTCTTCGAAGATGAAACTGGTGAAAATTGAAGAAGAACAATCTCCAAGAGAATTATCTGATTCATGGTCATCATCTCATAGCCATGATTTTGTGGTTGAATCTCTGAAGAAGTTGGTGGACACCATTCCTATTTTTCCAACTATAGATTCCAGATGTCAGATGCTGCAATAGAGTATGAATCAGAAATCAGATTCCTTATCCATGGTCATGGATAAGTGTATAAATATTGAGGCCGACCACAAAATTTTTCTTATCAATTATGATGTGCATAGAAAATCATGCAGTAAAATAACTATGTGGTCTAAGAATGTTGAAGAAGACATGGCTGATTATGATAATTTTCAGAATGAGGTGAAAGATGCTTTTGAAAGTGAGGATAACAAGATCAAGAATCTTCAGAAAGAGATGATCATTGAGAAAACCACTCGAAATCAATAGGTTAGATACTTGAATAGGAAGCTTAATTCAAAAGATCATAACTGGAAAAGTGAAAGAGACTTCCAGATTGAGTTTAAAGAGAAGCTGGTAAAGCAAGATGAATTAATAAAGATGCAGAAAGAAGCCATCGAGGCTCAGGCAGAAGCTTTGAAATCCCAAGAAGAAATGACAAAAGACTTGGAGAAGAAATTTGAGGAATACCAAAGAGACATGAAGAAGCTCAAAACATTATTAAAGAAGCCGATCCTAAAGGAAAAGGAAGACAAATAAATCCACTCTGATCTTTTTTTGTATTTGTCTTTCTTTGAAAAAAATTTCTCAACCCTAATGAAAATTTGGTTGGTTGTATCTTGTTATATACTAATGTTTCAGGTACTATATTTTCCTTTCCATTCCCTGTAATTATTTTTTAAAATCACAAAGGGGAATAAGGAAAAAGAACTACTCCTAAGGGGGAGAAGGAAAAAGAACCACTAAAAAGAGGAGAAGGAAAATTTTAAAATGAAGAAGAAAAATTTCTAAGTTAAGATATCCTTAAAGTAAGGGGGAGTTTTTTACTACAACTTTTTTCATTCCCATGATAATGAAAACTCCACTCCGGAAATTCAGAATAAAATCCTTAGAGTTTCAATGCCTAAGGGGGAGTTAGTTGTATTCACTTTCATCCATGAATGAAGGGAGATAAGTTTTAATTTCAAAGTCTAATGAAATTTTTCAAAGTCCTTATATACTTTTTCATAAGGATGTTTGTGCTTTCCAAAAAGGGGGAGATTGTTGAGTCAATAAGGTTTTCCTTATGAATTTTCCATTCCCTCTTGTTTTGAAAATCACAAACACCTTATACATAAGAAAATCTATATTTTACCTCCATAAGGAAAATTTTCTTCTTTAAGGAAATTTACCATAACCTAGATTTTATTATACATATCAATATTTTTCTTAAGTACAAAAACCGGATTCATACCCAAAACCTCGGAATCATATAATGTCAAGAATTGGAGTATTATGTTTCTAGGATCCAAATTCTGGATGTGAACTGTAATGAAGTTCTACTCCGAATTCTGGATGTGAACTCTTATGGAGTTCGACTCCGAACATTCATGTTTTCGACTCCGAACTCTTATGAAGTTTGACTCCGAACATTCATGAGTTCGACTCCAAACTCTTATGAAGTTCAACTCTGAACATTCATGAGTTTGACTCCGAACTTTCATGAGTTCAACTCCGTACTCTTATGAAGTTTGACTCCGAACTTTTACTAGTTCGACTTCGAACTCTGTAAGTTCAGATTATGAACTTTGGTGAAACCAGACCCTGAATATTCATAGAAATTCAGACTCCAGAGTTCTACAGATTTCAGGATCCGAATTCCTATAAAACATAATCTGAACATTTTTTTATTACATAGACTCCAAATTCCATTTTGGTTAGACTCTGAATATTTATTTACTTATACTCCAAATTCTAGTTTTAATTATACTTAAACTTGTTTCATTATAAAACAATGTCGTTCTTTCAGTTACACATGTTTGGTTATAAAATGATGTAGTCCATTATGTTTCTAATTAACCGTTGGTTTAGTGACATGTGTATAGTTCCTCTGAAATTCAAGGAAAATATGACCATTGGAGGAGGGATCCAACCGTTCCAATCAAGCCTATAAATAGGAGCTAATTTGAAAGGTATTAACAATAATTTGATCGATCTAGAGACCACATGTTGTTAAGGTGATTTCTAGGGAGAGAAGCTTTTCATGCCTTGTGCGTACTGAACTGCTCGTTCAGATTGCTTCATGTGACTTCGAATGTTGGTGATTACATTCGAGGTCTTCCAGGGATAGGAAGACAGAGGTGAGGCCTACCTTGAAGTTCGAGGGCTTCCTTGCTAAGGAAGACAGAGGTTCCAACAACCTTGAAGTTGAGGGCTTTCGGGGATAGCAAGAACGAGACTTTGATCTTCTTATTGAGGGTTTACCCTGGTGTGGGTAAGACAGACCTTCTTGAAAGTATAAATCAAGGGACATTTATCCAAGGTTGTTGGATACACTTCCCTTTGGGTTAAAATACTTATATCTTGTTACTTGTAGTTTTACTACTTTTTTTCGCTGCATTGTGTATTTTAAGAAAATTATAACCTTCTTATATTTTCTTACACTTGTACTATGATTCATTTAGATTCTATACACTTTGAGGTGGAATCTCATATTGTAAACATTAGTTAAGTTTCAATTTCTGGATCCATATTTCCAGAACTGGTTTTCAGAATCACTTTCCAGATTCAAGCAAGTGCATAGAACTAGAAGTTTATAACTTCATACCTTGTTCCAATACTCCAATTTGTGTTAGAGGTGTTGGGAATTTTCTTAGTTTAACTTTGTTAAACTTAGATCATTCCTTGTCTACGGAATTTTTTTAAGTGTACAATTCACCCCCCCCCCCTCTTGTATATTGAGAATATACATCATTATTTCGATCCTACAATTGAATTATTTTATAATTCAATTTGAATCTATTTATAGGGAAGTCACACATACCATCTTTTTCACACGAATGATGAAGACGAGGAGGGGGTATTTATCCAAGAATTCGTCCATGCTAAAACACTAGAGGTGAGGGCATCTTTTTGTGCACTTTTTGGGAACATCTTAGTGCGTCTGGATTGGAGAGAGGAGGTTCTTTCCCCAGAGGAACATCTTACAGTTGCTGCTGGTGCTAAGGAACCACGACCACAATGATGTAGACAACGTCGTGCTGTGTGTGAGGCCTCACCTATTTGACAGGCAGAGGCTGACCCTCTAGTAGTCTAGGGTTAGCTGATTCATGATGTGCCTCAGGTGGCATGAGATCTATCTTCCCTCAAAATATATCTGCAGTTATCTCCATCTTGGGTTCCAGATCCTTCATATCATTTGATTCCAAATCCATCGCCATCTTGGGGTATAGCCCCATCGCAGGCTTGGTTCCCCACTACGATGGAGGCAGGTCCGTCTACCACCCTAGTGGGATAAGGATCTCGATGCTAGTACGAAATGTAGTTGACAGCTCCTCCCACTGGCACATAGATGGAGTATGTGCCAGTCGATGTTCCAGTTCCATAGGATCTGCCTTCTCCTGGTCATCAGATTCCACTACACACTCGACGTGGACGTCCTATTCACAGACCACCATGTGGGACAGAATCTCCTCGCAACAGACATGGGAATTCATTGTACATTATTGTTTACATGTTTTATGTCTACCGAAATAAAAATACTTTTATTACTTGTTGGTCAGATTGGAATCTGATATGGGGGGTGAATTGAGTACCAATTTAAGAAATGTTTAAAATTTTATTCATATCGGTTTTATTGCTTATATTATATAGGCCAGCAAAGTCATGTACTTGAAACATTTTTATATTTCAAGTAGGAGTATTTGAAAGGTTATAAATAATTTTTCACCAATATTTTTTAATAATTTATTATTATTTTGGACTACTGGTTGTATGTTTAAGAAATGTTTAAAATTTTATTAATATCGGTCTTATAGTTTATATTATATAGGCCAGAAAAGTCACATACTTGAAACATTTTTATGTTTCATGTAGGTGGATTTGAAAGGTTATAAATAATTTTTCACCAAACTTTTTTTAAGAAACTATTTTTATTTTAGACTACTAGTTATATTTTTAAGAAATGTTTAAAATTTCATTCATATCATTCATATAGTTTATATTATATAGGCCAGCAAAGTCATGTACTTGAATTATTTTTAAGTTTCAAGTAGGTGGATTTGATAGGTTATAAAAAATTTCGCAAATAATTTTTTAGAAATTATTTTTATCTTTCAATACTTGTTATATGTCTAAGAAATTTTTAAAATTTAATTCATATCAGTCATACAATTTACATTATATAGGACAACAAAGTCACGTACTTGAAACATTTTTAAGTTTCAAGTAGGGGGATTTGATAGGTTATAAATAATTTTTCACCAATATTTTTTAAGAAATTATTTTTATTTTGGACTACTTGTTATATGTTTAAGAAATTTTTAAAATTTCATTCATATCGGTATTATAGTTTACATT
Organism: Viscum album; assembly: GCA_963277665.1. Classification (NCBI taxonomy): domain Eukaryota; kingdom Viridiplantae; phylum Streptophyta; class Magnoliopsida; order Santalales; family Viscaceae; genus Viscum; species Viscum album. The sequence goes on along the minus strand of OY728139.1, from coordinate 108,732,626 downwards.
ATATAGACCAGAAAAGTCACGCACTTGAAACATTTTCAATTTTCATATAGGTGGATTTTATAGTTTATAAATAAATTTTCACCAATATTTTTTAAGAAATTATTTTTATTCGGGACTACATGTTATATGTTTAAGAATTTTTTAAAATTTCATTCATATCGGTCTTATAGTTTACATTATATAGACCAGTAAATTCGTGTACTTGAAACATTTTAATGTTTCAAGTAGGTAAATATGATAGGTTATAAATAATTTTTCACCAAGATTTTTTAAGAAATTATTTTTATTTTGGACTACTTGTTATATATTTAAGAAATGTTTAAAATTTCATTCATATTTGTCTTATAATTTAAATTATACAGGCTAGAAAAGTATCAAACTTGAATAAAAGATAAATTATGTGGAAACATTAAGTTTTATTTATATATATATATATAACCATACAAACTTAATAATAAAACATTAAAATTTTAAATATATAAAAAATATCAATAAAAAAATATTGTTTTAGAGAAAAGGAGGCATCAGTGATGCCTCCTTTGTAATTTATTTTTATAAAACAAAATTAACCTATATCGTTTTTCAGATTAAAAAAAACACATTAAAAAAACGTGTCCCCCATCCCGCCTTCACTATTGATCCCCCATACCCACCACTCCCCACCTTCAATCCCTCATCCCCCACCCCTATTTTCCATCCATTGATCCCCCATCCCCTATACCCCTATCGAATCCCCCTTTACGCTAACCCTCCACTACCGCTCGACCCTGGGGAAAGACCAGCGAGACCCTAGTTTTCCTCCCTCCATCACCTTATTCTTACTGATGCCACAACTCCCCACATCCCCACCTCCCCGTCTCCTATAAACTTTTCTTGTGCTCGCCTTTTCCACCCTCTAATGTCATGGATTCAAGAACCCACTTGAAAACCCTCGATCTAGGATAGGGCATTCGAGATGGAGTGAAATATCATGTTTTCTAGTTTATTTTTTCTTTTTGATTGTAAGTTCGAGTCATGGGAATCTGGTTTGTAGGGGTGGTTTGATATAGATGATGAAATGGTGCATATTAAATCTCTTCAACAAAATATTTCAATGGTGATTGGAGTGAAAGGTATTTAACCCCTTTTCTACACATGATCCTGGTAAACTCTATAAATTCATTTCATTCTGCGATGTTTATTATTCATGTTTATCATCATCATTACTATTATTTTTAATTAGAGTTATAAAGATATTTATTTATAGTTATAGAATATTTTTTTTCTATAAATAATATTTTTTATTCAACTTTTCATTATTAATTATTTTTTATCGAGTTAAAAGGAAAAAAAATCATAAATGGACTTGAGAAACCATATTTCCTATGATAACAAGGTGGATCCCCCTCCAGGACATTGAATCTCTTACTCCTCAATCCCCTTTGTCACAGACCCTCCTATGTCCGCAAACCCTCTCCCATGACTCCCTACCCCTATTCCTTCAGCTAATATCTACTACGAGTCGTATAAAATCCTAAATCGAAAGGCAAGTCCTCTCCTCACCCTATGCAGTCCAAATTGTATTTTGAATTAATTAATTTTGTTCTCAATAGACCTAATCTTCATGGGTGTTTCCTATTTATCACTTTAGAAGGTTTGATTTCAATGTTTCTACATTTTTTTCATTTTCCAAAAAACCCCAACTCCCACATTTTCTATCATATAAAGGTATACATCTTTTTATTTATTTTCCATAATATGAGGTTTAATTTTATTAAGGGTTTGTAAAATGACAAATACCTATTATGTCTATTGAATGAATGTCTAGTGACTCTCCTATTTGATTCATATTATTTATCACATCTGTTTTGTATTTAGTTTCTAATAGACTCTTATTCTACCTTTGAATAAACATCACTGTTAAAAGGGTCGGTGTTTTTCTAAACTCCTTTAGATTAATGGGGTCTTTTAGTATTGTCTTAAAATATATAATAATGAGTAGTTTTGGTTATAATCACACTTAAGTTAGTTGATTTAGGAATTTGTCAATTTTGATGTGTTCATATGTAACATATTACTATATATTATGTTTTGTCTTTCTCTCCATAATACTCAATCACTACAAGAGTCTACACTAAATTTCTAGATTATATTTTCCATAGATGTTTTTACACTATAAACTAATTATATTATTTTTTTATTTATTATAATATATTCTATTTTTTTCATGTCATGAAACTATGGATATTTTAATGATCAGTCTTGTCCACCCCTTCGTATCTTGATATTTGTAAAATTCATCATCTTCTCCATGAAGAGATATGAATTTCATTTCATATGTTTTTTACATAAAATTTCATCCACCATTCTCTTTCCTAAAAATTGATCTGGCATGGTTCCCTCATCGAATTTTGAAAAAGAAAATCTCATTCAAATTAACTCTATGCATGGAGTGATATATATAGGAGGTAATATTTGTTTCAAACTTAATGTAAATCTACATACATTATTATGTTTATTATATTGAATATGTCATAACATCTCCCTTTCGTATTTTTTTATTTTTTCAACTAAAGTCAAATTGCATTAAATAATTTTCTAGATAATCCAGCCAGGAGCCCATGCATTAGGTAATACTTTCATTTTAGGTACTAATTACAATTTATTATTTCTCATCCTACTACATTAATTTATGGAGGTAAATTATTAATCTTATTAACTTTCTCAGTCTTCTAATGTGACTACATATATAGGTTTGTATGTGCTTCATGTTTCTGGGTGATTTACTTGGAATCACAACTTTTTTTGGGTCTTATCATTGTTTATTCTGGGGTGCCTGGTAGTTTTTATAATTTACAGTTTTATGTTTGTATTACATGGATATATTGAGTAAAAATTCATGATGTTTTCCCTTTTATTTTGAAGTTGTATGTTTATTTTTTAAACATATATAACTTAAAATCATCAGTTCCATTTAATGTATTTCTCTTATATCCATGTGTTCGTTTCATATGAAAGCATTGATCCACAACATACATAGCTTCAAGATACCATGAGAATCATCATTGGTTTTCACTATAGCTGATCTTATAGCATAGAGGGATTTTCTAAAGGGTCTTTATGTTTGTAGAAGGACAATGTATATATCTTTATACATTAGATGAAATTAAAGTGATGTTTTACTATTATAAAAATTATAATTTTCTTAAATTTTATATGTTTAATTAAATATTCTCTTAATTATTTCTCTTAAATTTATTTTATCATATTATTTCATAACATGTTGTTTCATTAAATTTTGTAAATTTACCTATTTAATGAATATTTTATGATATTATTTCATAAAATGATATGCCTTACATTTTATATGTTTCTACCTTTTTCTTATTTCACTAAATGTTCCACTATGTCTAAGAAAATCTATAAGTGGATTTAAATTTACTTAATTATAGATTAAACCAAAAAGTAACTGTTGATAAACCATAAAATTTCATAATTAAAATCATTTGGAATGATTAAACAGAAATATCATTCTTTAATTTCACCTAATTTATTCACAATATTTTTACTATTTTCATATATGTTATTGCTAATATGTAGTTAAATATTCTAACATAAGAAGAATATTAAATATTGAATTATATTGAGATTGTAAAAGTTAGAAAAAATTACAACATAGGTTTATTTTTTATACATTTCTACCACAGATCATGATTTGACAAGTATAGGCCTATTGATTGTGCCCCTAAATGAGATATAATGCATTTCTTCTTATGAATAAATGGTATAAGAATCTCCACATTCAGTGACATTTATATTTTGGGATATATTTTCAAGATTGTTTTCTTTTTTATTTATCTTCATCATATTAATCAATATGTTCTATGTTTCATCATAGTAATAAAAAATCAGTACATTTTTATGAGGGACAAGCGTTGCTTATTTTTTTCAATATTTAAATGTTATTTGTTTCAATACTTTAAAAAAACATTTTTTATTTTCATTGTATATTTTAATGTTTGAAGGGATTATTTTTTCACCATTCAATCAATAGAAGTGAATAATAGTGAAAACCAACAAACATGAGGATATATTGATGAATGAGAAAATTAGGATATGGAGACTTTAGTCTAAATAATTCATTAGAGGAAAAATTGTATTTGTATGATTCATCATCATAGATTCAAAAGATTCATTGAGCATGGTTTTAGTTTTTTATTTATATTATTTTATATTTAATTCATTTCCAAGGAAAGATTTACCACCAATCATGTTTATCTTCCAAATCTTCTCACTTATCATTACTACCATGTTAAACATTTTGAATGTGGAATTGTTGAAACTAAAATATTTAATTTATATTGGTTTTCAAGATACATAAAATAAACCTGTTTGGTTTCTTCTCAAGATATTAAGGGAACTAGATATTAATGGTACAGTACTAGCAGGGGTTGGCCAAGCTGAATTTAATGGTAATTTAAAAATAATATCATCTAAAGGTTTTATATGAGTACTTATATTTTTATTTTGTGGTTCTATAAAACAAATAAATCCTTTTATTCTCTTATCCTAAAGTTTATCTTAATTGAAAATTATTTTAACGATTGAAATGATTATTTTTATTCTTGGATAATAATCAAGTTACCATATTAATTACATTTTTCATTTTAATACGTTTGTAAGACATTTTATGTTCTTTCTTGATGTTTCCACTATTCTAATGATTTTAATTACATAAATTACTATTATGAATTTCATTCACAACATGAACACAACTTAGAGAATCACATATTTGCATCTACTCCATGGGATAAGAGTTTCCTTAATCTCTACACACTACATAGGTTTATGGATCTTCCTTTATTTTTTACCTTTCTTTAGTAAGTGCACATTACATTTATGAATATATCTTATGAAACCATTTTACCCAAATATGTTTCTTTTTCCTAGTCTTAATTGAGGATGGTAATATTTTGTTTTCTAGTTTTTCGTGCATAGGTAAGTGGCATATATAAATTTCTAAACATAGTGATCACAAAAGGCGACTCAGGTATGTTAATGTGTTTGTTCTAATTATGCATTTTTCTTAGAATTGTTTAATTAAAATAAAGATAGAGTTTCATTCAAAATATAATTAATTGGGGTTGTCCAATATTTTATTAAATGTTTAGAGATGGATGGACCGATAGTGAGAAAAATTTCATGCTACTATTATACATAAGAAATGTTTTGGTAATTATGCATGGACAGATGGTCTTGGGTAGTATGAGAACATCATAAGGTTTACGTGTATTAATAAGAATGGTCTAAATATATGAAATTTATTTTAACATTCTATTGTATATGAAATATTGTTTATGTATTTACGGGGAAAATTTTGAATGTTAAATTCAACATGTTATTAATTATTTATATTTTAATATGCATGTTTTTTTAGCGTGACTAATTTTTCATTTAATTTTTAAAATTTTTAGTACTCATTTTTTTATTCTTCTCGAGTACTATGATTATTTCTATATGGGCATATTACAAGGCCTACCTTATTGGCACATGTCACTACATTCTAATTTGTGCATTACTTTTGGGGTAAATGTGAGGTTTTGATTATTATGATCCTGTATCTTAGAAGAATTATTTTATTTCATGGTGTTTTTCTTAATTGACTATATTAAGATGGATATCCATCATTACTTTTTGGATTACTACCATGTGTCATTTACCCCAGAATGACTTGAAATCATAAGTTATTGGTATTGTTATTATTTGTAACATTTAAGAGTATAATATATGTCAATCGATGTGTAGACTCTCTGGAATGACTGATTATGTTGTTTTTAAAGGGTTATTTCCCTCTAGAAACATGTTGAAGGGTCAAAACCAACCAAACGGCCACTGAATACCTTTAAAGAAGACGAAAACTAATATATATTTAATTTTGAAATATTTCAATAGATGGTATGTTACATGGATGTTTTGTTTTCCTGAGATGATGGAAAACACACTTTTAGTGTCACAAAACACAAAAACATGTGTTTAATTGTTTGATATATAGAAAATGATTTCAGAATAACATGAAATCTTAGGAAAACTATCTTATTATTATTCATGATAAGTATGAGTAGAAGACAACTCAATCGGATGAGCTGTATTTTTGGAATGACTGAATATGTAGTTTATAAAGGATTGAAAACCTTAAAAAAATCTGTGTCTGTGGGTAAAATAAATCAAACAATATAAGAATGCCATGAAATTAGATGAAAACAATCATAGAGTGAATTATGAAATGATCAAATGGAAAGAATGTTAATATGAGATTATGTTTTCCTAGGAGGATTAAAAACACACATTTAGTGTCATGAAACAGCAAAACATGCATTTAACAGTCAATTCTATAGAAAATGACCTTATAATGACTTTTAATAATATGAAAACCATATTATTATTATTTTTGACATATATGAGGATAAAACATGTCAATAAAACATGCAATTTGTCTGAAATGATTGAATATGCAGTTTTTAAAGGTATGAATCCCTTTAAAAACACAAAGGGGTCAAAATCAACAAAAAATATGTAGAATGATGAAAAATATGATGATGAAAACCATATAGTTAATTTTTAAAAATTTAAGAAAATGGTACGTCAATCTGAGGTGTTGTATTCTTATGATGATTAAAAATACACTTTTAGGGTCATAAAACACCAAAACATGCATTTAATGATTAGATATATAGAAAGTGACCTTGTTATGATTTAAAATCAAAGGGAAACTATCATATTGTTATTACGAACATGTAATAGTAGATGGAACATCAATTGGATGTGTGGTAGGCCTGGAACGACTAAATATGCATTTTTAAAGGTTTAACGCCCTTTAAAAAGGTATGTCCATGTGTCAAAAGCAACCAAACGACATCAAAATTACATGAAATAAGAAGAAAACAACTGTAAAGTGAATTTGGATATATTAAAGTAGACAAAACATCAATCTAAGCAATAATTTTTTGAAGAGGACTGAAAACAAACATTTAGAGTCATAAAACACCAAAATGTGTGTTTAATAGTTAGATCTCTAGAAAATGACATCATAATGACTTGAAATCTTAGAAAACCCATATTATTATACTTTATGAGATGTAAGGGGAGATGAAACATCAATCAAAAATTCGATATGTACGGAAAAACTGAATATATTTTTTATTGTTTGACACCTTTTAAAAACATACAACAGTCAACCCAAACTAAATGACCTCTGAATGATATGAAATCAGATGAAAAGAACCATAGATTTAGTTCTGAAATGTTTGAGCATATGGTATTCCAATCAGAGGTGTCACTTTCTTGGTATGACCAAAAATGTACTTTTAGTGTCATAAAAGACCAAATTTTGGGTTTAATGGTCAGATATATAGTAAGAAACCTCATAATGACTTGAAAGAATAGTATTACCATATTATTAGTATTTTTGACATGTAAGAGTAGACCGAATGTCAATCATATGGGCATTCTACCTGAAACAACTGAATATTCTATTTTTAATGATTTACTGCCCTTTAAAAATGAACATCAGGAGGGTCAGAACCAACTGGAAAACATCTAAATGCCATGAAATTAGATGAAAACAAGCATAGAGTGAGTTTTTAAATGGTTGTGTAGACAAAAAATCAATTCAAGATAGTGTTTTCCTTAGAGAATTAAAAATTCACATTTAGTGTCATAAAACACAAAAACACACATCTAGCAGTCATATCCCTATAATAATACCTTATAATGACTTGAAATCATAGTAATTCCATCTTATTACTATTATTGGGTACATGTATTGTGATACATCACATCAATTCGATGTTCAGTCTATCCAGAATGACCGAATATGGACTTTTTAAAGGTTTCTCACACCTTAAAAACACACAGAAGGTCAAAAACAATCGAATAACCTTTGAATATAGTGAAATTAGATGAAAAATATCATCGAGTTAATTATGATATGGTCTCTCATGGTATGTCAATCAGTGGTGTCACTTTCCAAAGAATATGGAAAACAAACTTTTAGTCTCATAAAACAAAAAAATGTGTGTTTAACGATAAGATATATAGAAATTACCTCAAAATAAGTTGAAAACATAGGAAATATTTAATATAGTTATTCGTGATGTGTAAGAGTAGACATAACGTCAATCAAAAAAGTGGTCTGCCTGAAACAATGCAAATATATGAATTTTAAAGGGTCGATGCACTTAAAAAGGCGTTTTCGAGTGTCAAAACCAACTGAATGGCATCCAAATTACGTGAAATCAGAAAAAAAAAACATAGAGTGAATTTTTAAATGGTCAAGTAGATGGAATGTCAGTCCAAGTTGATGTTTTCATAAGAGGATTGAAATGTAAATTTAGTTTCATAAAACACCATAACACACATTTAATGGTTAGATCCATATAAAACAACCATAGAATATCTTGGAATCATAGGAAACCCATCTTATTTTTTTTATTCATGTTTATGAGGAGATGAAATATCAACCGAATGTGTCTTTTTTTATCAAAAAAATATGTTATTATTAAAGGTTTGATGCCCTTTTAAAACATGCAACCAGTTAAAACAATCTGAATGACCGTAGAATACTATGAAATTAGAAGAAAACAATCATAGAGTAAATTTTTAAATGGCCAGGTATATGGTGCATCAATCAGAGGTTTCGATTTTCTAGGATAATATAAAATACACTTTTAGTGTCATAAAACATAAAAAAATGTGTTTTGTAGTCATATATATAGAAAATGACATCATAATGACATGAAATCAAAGGGAATCCATCTTATTATTATTCATGATGTGTATGAGTAGGAGGCACATAAATAAGATGTGTAGTCTGTTTAGAATGACAAAATATGTGATTTTTATAGGTTCAACACCCTTTAAAAGCTGTATTTAGGGGCCAAAACCAACCCAAAGGATTCCAAATGTTTCGAAATCCGAAAAAAACAACTACAGAGTGAATTCTGTAATGGTCGAGTATACAAAATTTCAATCTATTCTATTGCTTTCTTGGGAGGATGGAAAGTGTACATTTTGTGGCATAAAACACCAAAATGAATGTTTAACCGTCAGATTCATTTCAAACAACCTCATAATGACTTCATAATAGGAAAACTATATTATTATTATTTATGATTTGTACACGGATACTGAACATCAATCGAACATGTGGCCTAACTAAAAAGACTAAATTTGTGGTTTTTAATGGTTTGATGCCCTTTGAAACCATGTGGTGGCTCAAAACAATCCAAGAATCCTATGAATGCCATTAAATAAGATGAAAACAACCATAGAGTGAATTGTAAAATGGTCAAGTAGATGGAATGTTAATTGGAAGTTCTCTCTATCCAAGATGATATAAAAAACACTTTTAGTGTCAAAAAATACCAAAACATCCATTTAATTGTCAGGTTTATAAAAAACCTCAAAATTACTTGAAATCATAGGGGAAACATTCTTCTTATTATTATTCTTGTTGTGTACGAGTAAGTGACACATCAATTAGACGCACAATCTTTCTGTAATGATAAGATTTGCTGTTTTTAAAGGTTTAACTCCATTTAAAAACGTGCGTTTGGGGGTTAAAACCTAGAGAATGGAATCCAAATTTTATGAAATCATATAACAATAATCGTAGAGTGAATTTTTAAATGTTTGAGTATAAAAAACATCAATCCGAGAATGTGTTTCCCCAAGAGGACTGAAAATGCATATTTAGTGTCATAAAACACCAAAACACATATTTAATGATCGGATCCATGAAAGACAATGTCATAATGACTTCAAATCATAGTAAAACCATCTTCTTAATATTGGAGACATGTACAAGGATATATCATTTTAATCGGATGTGTTGTCTTATTGGAACAACCGAATATATGGTTTTAAAAGGTTTGAATCCCTTTAAAAACACATGGGGTTCAAAACCAGCTGAACGGCCTTCAAATTCTATGAAATCATATGGAAATAATCATAAATTGAATTTTGAAAATTTTGAATACAAGGAACATCAATCGGAGGTTTCGTTTAATCAGGATGATGGAAAAAACACTTTTAGTGTCATAAAATAGTAAAACTTGTGTTTAATGGTCAGATATATAATAAATAACCTTTGAATGACTTAAAATCACATGACAATCGTATTATTATTATTCCTGATGTGTATGAGAATATTACATGTTAATCAGATGTGTGGTCTACTCGGAATGAAAAAACAGTTAGTTTTAAATTTAAAAAAAGGATTTGAAATTATTAACATATTTTCACAATCAAGTAACTTTGATTTGTTGTACAATATTTTAATTGAAATATTTTATTTCATTTCAATTATATGCTTTCATATTTTTTAGTATACGAAAAATTTTATTAAAACTTTTTAGGATGTTTTATTCAATGATGGGTGTGGGGCTTAGAGGATGATGTGGCGTAGTGATTTATATTCCCATTATTTTATATATTTTTAAAATATTTATTTTATTTTTGAAATATGGTTGTTTTTTTCAATGTTGTGTGTATTTTAAAAAAATTATACTGGACTCTATTTTGAAGTCATTATTGGTTAAATGGTGTAAACCTATAGAGAACATCATATCACGGTCTCTATAGGTTCTCCCAATCTAGTTTATAGAATCTTCTAAATAGTGGATGATTTAGGAAAAAATTATGGGCCTAAATCATCTATCATATGTTAAACACTAGGATATTGCTATAGGTCATTAGCGAAAACTTTTGGCTGTCACTAAAGTCCTTTTTATACTATTGATATCTCTAAATTTCATTCATGTTTTGGTGGGTTTTTTTATATGTTTGCATTGGGTTTTAATTTATTTAGTATGATATTCATGCCTATTTTATTGTTTTTATATTTTTATTCTACGACCAACATTGATGTAGAATCAGATAGAATTTGGTTTGAAACATGGTAACCTAGAAGGATAGGTACACTTCACAGCGCGTCACAAAGTGGCGCAGCGTGACATCGGAAAATTGAAGTAAAACAACTGGAACATGTGTTGAAGAAGAAATGAAGCTGGAAAAGCTGTAGAATCTGAAAAAAACAATTTTTAATGATGTTAAAGTATTTATGTCATTAATTCTTGGAAGTCAAAGATACTCAAAGAAAAGTTTCACCCCAATATGTTTTGAAATAAGGAATTACAACGTAAAATCTATATTTACATCATATATGTTGCAAAGACAGAAGGGAAGTGCATGACCGAATTATAATGTGTTTCAAAGTTACGTTATAAGATCAATGAGGGGTCACTAATTTACACTGTGATATCCACATTCCAAACATATGATCATCGAGGATAGTAGATTTCAGAAGTCTCCAACTAATTCATTTACATTGTAAAACCCATTTATGATGTTGAATAGTAATCAACTAGAAATTTTAATACACTGAAGAGAGGTATTTTTATGAAAACCCTTATAACTTGAAATCATGCTAACACACACAAGGGAGGAGATATGAGATAGTTGATCATTAGACCACTGGCGGATGCTGCCACTATGGTTTTGACCTAGATATCATTCACTATATATATGTTTTTTCCTATTTTGTATTTTGAACATTAGATTAATTTTGGTTTAATTTAGTTATTTTTTCTATATTATTTATCTTAAAATATCTCCACTATTGTTTTTGGTTATTTCACTGTTGGCGATAACTCAACAATAATGGGACAAACCCTATACGTCAGTGCAGAATTGGGTGAAGGGGTACATACAAAAAATCTATGATATTCCTCTTATCATGAAATGATTTTATATAATAGTATGGTGTTATTATGGAACATTTATTTTATTCCCCCTTAATTCATTGAATATATACTTTCAACTATGAACAAACACCAACATGATTGAGATAATTAATTCATGTCCATTGAATTAGATTATTCGACAAATTTTAGAAATCTAATCCTAATAAACTTTAGTTATTTTAATTCTTCATACAACCATAACTGTTGATGTAAGGGTTGATTAATAGGGATTAACAATTTCTCTTATGGATAAAATTGAACTATCACACATCTAATTAATCTAATTATTTTTCCAGTGAAGTGGAATTAAATTATTTTGTAAAACCACCCCTATAAATTAGTTCCCCTATCTTCTTCCTTTTATCTCTTATTTTTTCCTCTTTTTAATTCCTCTATTTGATTAATAAATTAATTAAATTGATATGACCCAACATTTAGTTGAGGGTTATTATCGTGTTCCTTTATCTCTATGGGATCAACCTCATATTACTACTATGCTATGTCTTTGTAGTTAGTGAGATTTAGTTTAATATAAATTTCAAATTTAATTCTTTTGGAGGGATTAATGATTCCCTTTGGACGTATCAAATTTTGGCATTATTTCTTGGAGCAGCAATGCATAGAAGATGACTCGAGACCAATTGATTTGGTCTAAGAATTTTATTATACCATGTTTGTTTACTAATTTTAGTGTCACTTTTTGTTTTTTCTTTTATTATTGTTGTTATTATTATTATTCAATATTATACTCTTGGTAGTTTTTAGTGGTGTGTAGAAGGATTTTTTAGATGAAAAATTACTATACCCCACAATAAGTGTACATTATATATCATGAGTACCTAAACACATGGGAAAAATGAATTCATAAGGTTTTTCATGTTAAGAATTTATTTTTTTTCATATTAAAACGCTTATGAATATGATAAAAACCTACCTCAATAGTAGAGTGACACTTATTATCATCTTTGTGAAGTAGATTCCAATTTTGAGGTCTACCAAGTCGGATCCTAGATTGAAATGTACACTCAAGAATACCATTACATTAAAAAACCTAGATTGAATAACCTAGAAGACCATCTAACTAGATTTATCATGAAGTATGATGCTGTTATAGTTAGTGGGAAGGATGATCATGAGCCCCAACATTGAGAATAAGAAAAATATAGTTCCCACCATTCTCAAATTATTTCAAATTTAAATTCCCTTATTTGCAACCTATCATTTAATTCTAATGTAATGATTGAATGGTTTGAAGATTAATGTGAGGAAGATGTGATTGAGGAATTTTAATCCATTTTAAAAAAAAAATTACAAAATGATTATGAAGATATCAAATAATAATGATCATCACCGGTTCAAAATTCAAAAAACTGAATCTCTAGATTATGAAGAAGTAAAAGAAAAGTAAGAACTTGAGTAATCCTATCTATTTATACAAGAAGACATATAATAAAAAATGGGATTAAAATTTTCAACTATAGGAAAAAGTAGAAAGAAACATGATGTAAATTATTTATTGGATGGAATATAAGAAATAGGATCATGAGGCTGAAGAGGTATACGCATTTGATTCAAGGAAAGAAAAAATAATTGAAGGAAGATGATAATAAGGAAACATGAAGCGACCTCACTGTAATTATGGAGTTCAGATAAGAATAATACTCCCTCCTATAATTTTAAGAAGAATAGGAGAAAAACATGAGCCTAATTAAATAAGACACTCTTGAAATTGATTAACCAAATAAATAAGTTGACGAGCATGGGAGCTTCAAAATATGGTCAGATTTTGATTTATTTTTATTTTATTTAAATATATCCTAAATATTCCATCCACTACAAGAAACTTCCAAGAATCACTATCAGAGGAGGAAGTGAAGAACTATCCCAAATGTACAACATAGATAGATGTGTTTAAATCCAATATGGTTAGCTCTATATCATGTTTCAATTAGAAAACAATGGTATTGGTTAAGCCAGATGGCCATAAAAAAGAGAATCTATCTAGAGGCAACCCAATTTATTATATTTTTTTCAAGATTTTTTTTACTTTATTATTTTATTAACTCTCCCTATGGTCAATCTCTTTATCATTTTGAGCATAAATTATTTTTGATCTTGAACTTTCATGTGTTTTCTTATTGATTTTTTAGGATCAAAGAAAGAAGATGGAGTATAAAAAAATAAATAATAAAAATAAATATCAAATGAAATACTTTACAGAAGGGGGGTATTATTTTTACTTTATTATATTTTTATAACTCTAGTTTTTTCATTTCATTATTTTAATAATAATCTCAATTATTCCATGAATTAAAATGAATTAGATTCTACCTTAAATACGTTAATTTTTTATCTTCACCTCACTCGTCTTGGAGTCATCAGCACTTATAATAATTATATTCTGACATGTTGGAAAATATTAAATATCTTTCTTATAAATGAAAAAAATATAAATGGACATTTTGAATGTCACATTCTTACATCAATTTTATTTTTATGAAATGGTTTCTAATACAATTAATTTTCTCGAAATTGATTCCATGAGATATTATTTGAGTAAACTAATCATTTTTGTTCATGTCATGAACTAATTAATATATATTATCTTCCCATTTCCAAGAGGATTCTGGACCAACTATTTCTTATTTTTTTGAGTATATGTATTGGGTGATACTTTGGGAATGTGAACCTACTAGAACATGCAGTGATAGATTTTAAAATTTATGCATAAACCAATTAGCTTCTAAAATAATTGTCACATTATATTGATTAGAAATTTTATCCTTGGGACTAACCTACACATTTATCATTTTTATCCCTTAGAATCCATTTATAACCTTATTATAACTAAGCCACATTACAATCCATTACATTCTTTTCTTACCTAGCTCTTTTTATTTTGCATGATACTCAATATAAAGAGTGTGGAGGTGGGGTTTTTCATGGTGGGTATGGGATGTCTTTTCTTAAGAGAATAAAAAAATGGTTTTCCATGGTATTTTTGGAAGGTTCATGTTTACATTCATTGTTTATCCCTCCAGTTGTTAAAATAAGAATAAGAAAATGGGTTTTTTCTTGGGAAGGTAAAAAATTTCCATTACCAGACCGATGATCTAAAAATCATATGGGATTGAGTGGTGGAAAGTATAATTATCCTGACAATAGATTCTAAAAAATAGTAAAAACAATAGATTAAATTCATGAATTATACGTACATCATTCATGAGCCATTACATTACACTATATGGGGTGTCTGATAAGAAATTTTATTTTAGTGAGGAGGATTTCATTGATCTTTTCTTTTGAATACCATGCATTGTGATTTAAATTTTAGCCTCATTTTTTAGCCTTACATGTTTTTAACATAAATGTATTCCTCCCCTTATCCTTAGATTCAATTAATAATAATTATGAATCCCTCATGATTAATTTTGATATTTTACTATACTGGGTGGACAAAGTATATTCAAATAAATCTTATTGTTAGGAGAATGTATATGAGGTATGATCATAACTCCATTAAACATTTACCTTGAGTGATGAGTAAAAATAATAATTCATAGTTATATGAATCATTAATTTCAAGTATGTTTATGAAAGGTTGAAATATTTTATTGGAAATGGGATATGTCTTGAATTGAGAATTTTAGATGAGGCGTGATTTATGAATTCATCCTTGTGTATGGTTTTTTCTTTTATATTATTTAGTTATAACTAGTTTTTATGGAAATCATAATTCAAATACTGTTTTGTTGATGTATAGGCCCTTTTTGTTTTGATGTTGTGATTTTTCTTAAGGACAATAAAATATGTGGGTGTGAGGGTATTTTATATCACTAAATTGTATACATATTTTTATTGGATTTTAGATGTGTTTACATTGGGTTTTAATTAATTTAATATGAAATTATTTCCTATTCGGTTATATTTTTATTTTTCTATAGTATGACTAAAATTGATTTGGAATCAGGGAAAATTTGAATGGAAAGGTGGCAATCTAGGAATATGTTCACACTTTTCAATGTGTCATGAATTGGAACGATGCGATATTGGAGAATTGATGCCAAAATTTTGAATATTTTTAGAATCTATAATAAGCTTTTGAATTTATAAAAAGTAATTTTTACAATATGACAATCATTTACTTCATAAATTAATGGAAGGAAGAGATACACTATGAAATTTGTCTAACCAATAGTCTATGAAAGAAGGTATTATGATGTAAAATTCACATAGATTTTTTAAATTTTTCAAAGAAAGAAGAGAAGTAAATGGTCATCTTAAAACTTAATTTCAAGTTATGTCATAAGATCAATGAGGGTGTACTAATTTTCACCTTAAGATCCAAATTCATGATGTAATATCATGAGGTTTTATGGAGAGATGAGCCTGTAAGGGGCATCGAACAGGAGCTACCCTCATCTAGGGTTTCCCTATGATGCCTTCTCCCTCCCCCTCCCTTTCTCCCTTCCTCCTTTATCCTCCCTGGGCTCAGCACAGTCGGTGGTTGGGTTGTGCGTGGCTCAGCAGGTCCACCGCTCTCTAGTTTCACAGACTGGAAAGGACCTTGGAGCTCTGTCAACGAAGATCATCATTCAACCTCCTCTAATGATTCAGATTTGCAGGTTTATTCCCCACATACGTTATATCCTCAACCGTGATGTCCCCCCCACCCCATCTTCTTATTTTCTAGGTTCGGAAGGTTCATCATCTTCTCCCCAGTTAGTATGAGGTTTGAGGTCCCATCCTCTAGAAAGCTTGGTACCGACGATATCCTCTTTCTCTCTTTGTGCCCTTAGCGGCTTGCTGGGTTTGCAGCGAACCGAGTTTCAGTGAAACGGAGGCCACACGGGGTGGATATATACTTTCATCTATGATGTTGAGTGTAGTTTTTCTTGTGAAGATGATTTATTTGTTCTTTAGTTTTGGTTTTGGTGATTTGGCCAGTTATGGTGACGAATGTCGGCATCAATGGTCGATGAGGGTGAGTGACGACAGTTTCGGTTTTTCTGTGATGGTAACTTTTTGGGGGCGATCTTTGGCAGTGTGGCTCCATTAGGGAGGAAAGATTCCAACAACGGAGTTGTATGATGGTGGTGGATGGATGAAGGCTTGTCGGGCTAACGCGGTGCCTCGTGGTTTGGGCCACCTCGTATGTGGTGATGCTCTTTGAATTTCAAATTTCATTATGTTTTTGGTCTTGGATCCCACCTGTGTGGTTACCACTTCCTTTAACTGGAATTTCATAAAAACCAATAAAAATGATGTAATATTATCAAGGAGACCATAATTCGAAAGTTGACCCCCTTGTTATTTATGCCATAAAACCCATTTATGATGTGAAATTTTAATCAACAGGAAATTTTAGTGTGCCAATGTGAGGGATGTTGTTGAAAAACCTTATAAATGGAAGAATTTTTAATACACAAAATAGGAAGAGATATGTTATAGGATATCATTTTTACACATTTATAGGTTTCCTCTAGGGTTCTAACCTAGAGACAATTCAATGTAGATGGGGTTTTCTTTAAAGTATTCTATTTTTATGTAACATTTGATGTTTTTTAGTTTAATTCAATTATTTGATACCCATTATTTATAATATAATCACTCAAATATAGGTTTTTTTATTCCATCACTAGTGATCACCCTACAATGACAGGTTAAACCTCATATGTTAGAACAAAATCGGTTAAAAGGGGTTTTAACCAACAAACTATGATTTTCTTTCACTCATCATATGATTTTATTAAATATTGTTATTTTTTACCTATATGTTTATTTTATTCATCATTGATTCATTCAACATATGATTACAATTATTAATGAATACTAACATGATTGTGATTATCCATTCATGACCATTGAATTGGATTATTCTTCATCTTTTGAAAATCTGATCCTAATACGCTTTAGTTTTTTAATTTTTTATCCCACTATGAATTGATATTATAAGGAATATTTATAGAGATTGAACATTTATATTATCTATATAATTGAACGATTATGAAACTATTTATTATGATTGTTTTTTAAGTGAAGTGGAATTAAGTTTCATAGTAAAACCACCCATGGAAAATGTTTCCCCTCTCTCCATCCTTTTCTCTCTACTTTTGTCTTGTTTTAAATTATGTCATTATTTTATTAAATTTAATAAATTTTGGATGACCCAACATTTGTTCAAGATTCATCATCGAATTCCCTCCTCTATGTGGGATCGACCTCATACTATGCCTATGTTGCACCTTTGTCGTTAGTGAATTTCAGGATAATATTAGTTTATAATTTGATTCTTATATAGTATGTAACGATTTCCTTTGGATGTATCACTTACTTATAAAATATGAGTCTTGTTTAATTCATATGTGGAGGTTAGTTAGGTTGGGATATGTTGGATTCCTCTCTGAAATTTAGAATAGCTTTATTTTTATTTTTTATTTTTATTGTTCTCTTATAATTACACTTCTTATATTTTTATTAAGTTTTTTCTCTCACTCTACCCCTCTCCTTCTTCTATACTCTTCATTGTAACCTATAACAGTCAAAATGGTGATTTAATAACTCAATAATTCTCTTTGGGAGAGATTTTATTTGTGTTTTTTAATTCTTTATTTTCAATTCATCATGTTTATATTCTATTTGTGGATAGGGAAAAATAAGTTCAATGAGTTGGTGTGAAGAACATCCACCACCCCTTGGAATGGATCTCGAACTCATTATATTCTCTATAAAATGACTATTCCCTCTCTTCTCTTATTAAAACTCTTTATATTATGTAGTTGAATACATTTTAGGGTTTAAATGAAATACGATCGAGTTGGGTCTTGGATGGTGTCATGTTCTCGATTGAGGTGGGTTTATAATTCTTTTCCATTAGAGGAGGTGAGATTTTGTGGGATAAAGAGATCTTCTATACATTCTAATCTTCACCCTCATGTTTGGATTTTTGGTCCATGTATAATGATATGGAATATCAATTATAATTTATAAATCAATAATGAAAAATGAAGGAATAATATTATCCAAACCAAGGACCAATACCTTTCCTATTAACAATTCATTTTATCTGAATAGTTTTATTTGCATATGTTAATTTTATATTTTTTATACCATATTAAAACATACATGTTTCATTATTTTTATAAATACAAAAGTACCAAAATAATAATAAGTGGTTTGGGATAATTTTTAATTGATTGAAAAATATTCTCAAGTGAGAAGACCCTAATTAGCCATTATGCTACACTAGGAAAATAAATAACATATTTCTCATTCCAATTAAATTTGATTCAATGTGAAATGTTCTTAATTTTATAGAAATATTAAAATGTCATATGTAAGATCTTTTAGAATAGATATTTATAAAAATCTAGGGTTTGTACATTGTGATATGTAAGAACAAGAAAACGAATATTTAAGAGTAATCTGGTGAAACATAAGATTAAATATGAAGTTTCATATATTGTGAAAGATTAATTTTATAGGGTATCTAATATCTCATAGAGGATAAATAATATCGATCTAGTGATACTCAATAAGAAATATGCATTATATAAGATCAACTGTTTTGATATATAACAGTTACCTAAAGATTTCAACAGATACGTAAGACCATTCAAGTAGACAATTATGATTTGGTGAAATGAAATATTAAATCAGTTGATGACTTACTATTATTTTGTGTTCTAAATATCATAATACTGTGCAATAATACATGATTCAAGGCATTATTTTTGGTACTGATATTCAATGCGAGATACCTAACTATGAGATAATATCATTTTTCTATAATTATTGTATATTTCTGAGGATGCTCATGCTGAAAATAAGTTTCATAAACTTTTAGAAGTTTGAATAAGGATGATTTTGGGAATGAATAATTATTTATGGAAGTTCAATGATAGATATCTAATTAAAAAGGTTATAAATAATGTTAATTAATATTTTAGTTGGAATATGTTAGTTTATAAATGATTTTTAATGAGTATATCATGGGAAAACCTCAATTAATTACTCCGAAAATTCATATTGAAGGAATCATTTTTCTGATTTACTAAGGCCTGAAAAATATGGGGTTGAGTTTTTGAAATAAATTATTGATGTAAGGAATTGATATGTATGGTGAAATATTACTACTATTATACCGTGAGATATAGAGACAACCAAATGTTATTGATATATATAAGAAAAATAAAAATATTAAATTATGCTATCCCATTGTAGACTTGTAATAATGTTGGTGATCGTTCTTAAAGAATTTATCTCATTATTTTATTATTGTAAAAAGTTGGTTCTAGTTTAAACTTGCAAATTCCAGTGCTATACAAAGTTCAACGATATTCCATTACTCATAGTTTCATATTGATAATAAAATATAATTTTTATGTTTATGGAGTAATAACCACCACATTTTAGGAACAATTCCATCTATTTTTGGATACAAACCTGATTAAATATATTTTCCCACTACTTTAATTTCTATATAATGTGAGTTGAGATTCTTTTATTAGAAAATATCTTTGGTGGTCATGTTTTGAAATTATAATTTTTACCATCAAGGATTCACTACCCAATTTTGGCAATACATTAATTTGATCATAAAAAATACTATTATATTTATAATTTGTTAATAAATTATAAAAAATATATAAATTTACCATGTAAATTCACTATAAACATAGAACAAAATTAAAAAAACCTTGATATGATAACCCCCCCCCCATGGATTTGGCATGTCCCTCCATACCTTCATTGGAAAATTTTATTCAACATTTTAACCATAATATAATTTTTTAAATTTGTACACATCGTGATAATTTTGGATATAGACTGTAGTGTGGTGTTTCCCATAATGACAACACATTCCATATGGAAAACTAATGCCTTGGTGAGAATTTTTTTTAGAAAAATATATAGTGGTGGTTTTGGATTTGTAATTGTAATCCGATGGAGTAAAATTCCACACAAACAAAAACTATTTTACACAATATGACTTTCAAAACCATTAATCTTAATGGATCATCATTGTGGTTAAGGTATATTTCACTCGTTTCAAAATATAAGAAGTTTTTTCAGTTAAATTTTTATAACATAAACCATAACTAAGGTATATATAACATTATTTCATTATTCTTATGATTGAAGTTATCTATAACAAACTAACAAATAAACTACGATGTGACCAAGTTAAAAACAATGCTTTAATTTTCACACAAAAACTATATGGTCATTTTATATTAATTATAACTTGGTATTATAAATCTAATAACACCATTTAAATTTTCTATGAAAATATAAGTCTTAGTCATGAAATATTCAAGTACCACACTTTTTTGAATAGAACATGGTGTAGTTTCTAGAATTATTGTTTGTCTAGATTCTTCATTGATTTATGAACTCAATCCATATGAAATATAAGTGTAATTTGAACTATATATTAGTTATATATTGGATACCAAATATTAAAAAATACTTGATCACATCAACAATAACCTATACAACCTTCATATCTTCATTTCATATTTGATTGAAACAAATAAATAAATAATTGTTTAACTTTTTCTATATCATTCCAAATCTATAAAATAAATTCAACACAAGCTTGATACTACTAACTGAGAAGCATGTAACAAGATCCTTCTTCGTATGGTATGTACACAATATAGGAATCTCGTAATTCTTGGGATGGACCTCTTTCAATCCATTCCCTAATATAATTTTTGTCTTAAAGGATTAAATAAAATAGGAGACATGGTGTTCTTAGGTTTTAGTAGTTATAACCAAATTTGAATGGAGAAACCAAAAACTATGAGATTCTTTATATATCCTTCCAAGGGGACTCCATCAATTACTAATATTCATCTATATTAAATCAAATATTTCTTAAATATGTTATGAGTTACAATTTTTTTACCTTTTAGATTTCTTTTATGATAATTTTTTTAGCAATTTAAAAAAAAGGACATTCAAACTCCTAATATTATCATTATATTATAATCGAAATTATAATTATTGGTCTGTGGTAGATAGAAGAGGACCAGGCCATTCATTATCACAAAATACATAAACCACCATGAAATGCACCATGATGTTGTGGCATTCACCATGTTTTAGACTATCCCGACATAGATCACATCTTGTTCTAAACCACCATACTATAGTTATTTCATTAGATATTGTTTCTACCAGGAGATTCATTATTCAAGTAAGGACGATGTGTTATTTGTAACTCCAATAAGAAAAATCATGTCCCTTTATTCTCAACTGATTTTGAGTATGTTATGGTATCATAAGACCTAGAATAAATTATTTACATGAATTTATTTGGTTATTGGGAATTATAAACAAAGTGATATAAATTTTTTCAAGAACATAGTGAAATATTTTATATTAAAAAATATTGATATCAAATACCACATCATCATGGAGAATGTGAAACACAGTGGGTTTAACATGTAACATGATTCAATGAAGTAGAAGAGAGTGCAATATCCCAAAATCCATCTGATTTAATGATTTATTTTTCAATTTTTCATTCCTTTTTTATTTTTGGATGACAGGGGTGAATACTATAGTAACTCTTGTAGTAAATATATATAATTAGTAACCACTTAGATATTTAAAAAAATGTTATGGGGAATTTTATTAGTGGGGTATGTAGGATAATTTGGTAGAAATAGTTTTTTAGTTCTTGAAAAACATTTCTTTATTAGTATACTAACAAATGAAAAGGTTGATATTATTATTACTATATAAAGTGAATTGATTAAGTGGTATTGGAAATAAAATAATTGAGTTTTTCTAAATATTATAGACCTTCACACCAAGATTTTGGGTTTTCTCCTAAAATTTACTCCATATAGGAATGTGGTTTTCGAAGTACTCTCACTTTTGGGAGAGTTCTATGGGTACTTTATTAAGTTGGTAATTCATGTAATTTAATGCTTATTTTATATTGTTTTTACTTTCAGTATTCTCATAGATATTTTAAAGTTTAATTTGATATATTAAGGGATAAAATGGATGATAATTTTTGAGTTTTATAAAATATTGTTTAGATACACTATATATTAAATTTCCATAATCAATTAGAAGAAGAATATTTCATAAATATGAAAATCACATCTCAAATCATGTTGATTGCACTATAATTTATCCTTAAGATATTATGGTATTAGTATTAAACATGAATTATAACACAATTTTAATCCTTTATTTGAGTACATTGAATATGAAAATATTGATGTATAAGTATGCATTATCATGGAAGAATTCACACTATAGTTTTAAAACATACAATTTAGTTCATAATAATAAGGTGTAATCTGCAGGGTATAAAATTTTAGGGTTTTAATAGGATTGAGAAAAAAAATTCATGTAATAATATTTCATAGTCGCATGATAAGACTTCATATATATTTTATAATTATTTTATTATTAAAAATATTTAACCATAAAGAAATAAATTATGTAGTTATGTGTGAGATATTTTCTATATTTTATTAATAAATTAAATATATAATGTATTTAAAAAAAATTGAGCCATGATTTTTAGATATGATGTTGATTAAGTATTACACCATATTTCAAAGTGATAAGTAATTAATACTGAAGTGTAATAAAAAATTGGGGTTTTTCATGGATAAGTGAAAGAAAAAATTAATATAGTTGGCCAAACATTATTGGGGAAAAATTTAGATATTTTTTTCAAATTTTAATGGAGAAGAACACAATGCGCACCTATTATTTTATTAGAGGCACTTCACGAGGATTAAATAATTATGTTTATATTCTTTTTCACTCAAATGTGGACTACATTGACATACTTGTAGAATTTTCAGACCGTCTACCTGTTATAGATAATCAATACTATGTTCATAATAAAATGAGGATGTATGAAGGAGGATTGAAACCTCCAATAATCAAAGATGTAAACACTCTATAAAATGAGTTGGTGAACCATATAAATATTTTTCCCATGTATTGTTTTATGTTTATATCTCTCTCTCTATTTCATCCACATCACTTTTTTAGTTACTATGAGATCTTATATATTATTAAATATGAGAAAATTGTATTGTTTACATTGAGATGTTATGCTTCTAGAACTATTTTGAGAGAT
Source organism: Viscum album (assembly GCA_963277665.1). Lineage (NCBI taxonomy): Eukaryota > Viridiplantae > Streptophyta > Magnoliopsida > Santalales > Viscaceae > Viscum > Viscum album. The sequence continues at coordinate 108,708,725 of OY728139.1, read as the reverse complement.
ATAGGAAAGTTCTTGGTCAAATTGATTCACCTTCCACCACCTTACCTGTTAGTGCTTTTCACTTTTTACCCATGGGAAACTTTATGTGAAACTAGATTTATGTCAATATCATTTATTTTACTATCATATATAATTATGCACCATGGTATAATTCTAGAATTTACATTGATGTTTAAAAGATAAACATAATTTAAGGATAAGTTAGAATATTTACAATTTAACTACGTACATTAAAGGAGATTAAAGTTATCTTAATAATATAATGAGCATTTATGAAACAGTTAAAATTCTGAGAAGTATTTTTTATTTGATGAGGTTTCCCTATGAATGGAGGTTTACACAATGATTTCACGGAGCATGTATGTGATTCCTAAACATGAGAAACCCTATAATTTGAATATTGTTTCATTTTACTCTTCCTCATTTACTATGGAGGTGTTAGTAATCCATGAAAAGAAGGATAATTTTATCTATTTATATATTTGATTCCTTAATTTGGTGGATCACCTAAGAATGAGTGAGTCCTATAAAAAAATTTATGGAGATTCATATTTGAATAATATTCGTAAAAGAAGAGTTTTTAGTCTGGTTATAGGTTTTTTATTCTATTTATGTTTATTGATTTCTCTCTTAGTCGATATTATGTCATGTATTTTGTATTTATTTCACTAAAAATAAGGTATATTTTATAACTTTAAATCCTATCAGATTTAAATAGGAGATTTCTTTTAATGGATTAATTCCATATAATTAGATAAAAAAATTAAATCTACTATATGATTGGAAATAAGTAGGTGAAGTCATTGTTTTAGCACTATATTGGTCTTGGAATCATAGGAATGGATATTCATATACCCGTTTTCCATATAAATGGAGAGGATATGGAAGATACTAGTTCAAGGAGTAAGATATTATTCCATTATTAATTTTAATATAATATTTTTTAATATAAATATACAAATCACACTAAAGGAATATGACACCAACATTAACCCCAATAATTTTTTCAGGAATATGTTATATATATAATTTAACCATGATTGTGGTTTGCAATAAATATTAATTTATTATAGAAATAATAAATTTAGATAAACTGGGATCAATTGAAAGTTTAGAAAAAAAAATCATGACTAACATAGGCCACCCCCTATTCAAGAACCTGATTCAGTCTATGGAAATCCCTAAGGTAATTCCCAATAACTATTGGATGAAAATAGGTGTCTAGACATAAATAACACTATTTAGGAATGGTTTTACCCAATAAATGATTTAACAAAGGGTATATCCTAAAACTATGACATGTCTACTCCATATATTATTGATTCAAGCTCGTAATAAGTGGATAACAATAACATTACAAAAAAAACTAAATTAAATAAAATCATAATTAAACATAACCACATTCCACTTACAATAAAATACCAATACAAAAATCATTGAAAAATAAAATTTATTTAATGGGAAGCTAAGACGGTAATACCAGATCTTTATAGGTCATTTACAAGAAGTTCCAAAAAAATAAAAATAAAAAGTTCCCCATATTCATGTAACATGATTCATCGTCCCACCACCATTAATACTCCATATAATCTGAATTTCTTACATGAGAACCTACCACCTCCATGCCACTAATTTTCATTACCAGTGTCACATAAAACAAGGTATTCATACACCAATTGGTATATATACGGTGAAAGAATAATCCAAGTCGGATACCACAATGTGTTCCATATAAGTATTTTTTTTATAGAAACTAAATAATGATCATTTGAACATAATAAATGAAGGTAGATTTTAAATTTCTTAAGAAATACAAGAAACAAGGTAAAGTACTTCTGATGCAATAATGAATTTTAAAAAAAATTAAAATTAATTTTCTAAAGTAGGTATCATGGGATAAACCCTGAGGTTTCTATGGCTTGGAAAACTTAGCAGTATAACATTACTTATTAGTGTAGAGATATAAATTAATGAGTTGGATAATAAAAATATTCATTTAATAGTGGTGTAATCACATTAATTACTTAACTAGCTAGGGTAAAACCCATAACTAGTGGTAGTAACCTAAACCCGTATAAGCTAAATTACCAATATACCTACGGCTTTCCAATGAAGCTCCATTAATATAAACAAAAATTATTTATCAAATAATTTAAAGACTTTTTTAATATATACAATGATGATCAAATCATAAATAAAACATTCCATTTAAATTATTACATAATTTATGATTAAATATTTTTTATAGAATATCTATAGTTACATTTAAAGGTCCAAGCATCCATGTGTTAAATAAAAAAAGGATGAAATGGAAACACAAAACTCAATAAATCTAAACCACATGGAAAAAAATTAAATCCACATGAAAAGGAGATCGTGAACCATAAGAGTCCCAAGTGAATCCCTAATATTAAAATACAGATCATTTAAACTAAGATAGAAGGAACCCTATGATGTTATGTATTTAAGTAGATATAAGAACCATGTAAAATATAATAATTGTAACATCCCACCCCTTATCATTGGCTTGATTTGAGGTAAAATTGCTACTTGCCCTTAAGAGAGATCCCCAAGGAGGAAAATGTTGGAAATAAATGCTAAGGGAATAAATAAAATTGGGGGATTATTTTCTATTTGAGAAATAAAACAACCATAACTAGGTAAATCATAACCAAAAACATATATATAATGCATGGTAACAATTTAAAACAACTCAAGGTAATACCATTTAATTATAAAACAACTACAACAAAGTACCACAGAGGAATATAACTAGAATCAAAGTATAAAGAGGAAGACAAACCAACAAAACTAAAAGACACTAAACCAAACTCTAAATCTTCCAACATGAATCCACACTCCAACTCCATAATATATCCCATGTATCATGAAGAATCACTAAAGAAATCAGATACTTTACCTTTTCATGTGTCCTAATTAAAAATATCTATAAAATCACCAAAGTTCCAAGGAAGGGGTGAATAATAAAACTCAATAGGTTTTCCCCAAATGAAATCCTAACTCATGTGCCTAGGATAGAACATGTTAGCATATTTATATAAAATAAATTATAAAAAACAATTTTAAATTAGTTTATCACAAGGAAAAACTATTTCTATTCAAAATATTTTTCCAAACCAAAATAGTTTTCCATGCAATAATCCAATCGAGTTCTTTAAAACCATTTCATATTCCCTTTTTTCATATCGTATTCCAATACCAAAACACTTGCATCCACACATGCATGATTAGTTATGACAATTCCATACTCATGAGCCATTTATCATTAATCTACCAACTCATCACAAGGTAATTAAAATCTCATATGACATAACACCTTTGGCACTGAGGACCAAGTCATATTTCAACCAGGCCACATAAAATGCAATATAAACACACACTAACCAATTATGTCAAACCATTTCAATAAAACAATTTTTTATTGAGAACCTTTGCACAAAACATTTTTCCACAATCAAACCAAATAACCATTTTCAAAATAAACATTTTAAAACCATCTAACAAATCATTTTTCACAATAATTCCACAATTTCCACAAATCTACAAACCGTCACTAAAGAGGGTTTTCACCATGATTTTCACAATAATTTCACAACCAATTTCAATAAATTTAAATAATTTGAAACTATTCCTTCAATTTTTAATAATAGGAGTCGAGAGTGAATCCACCTACCTCAGGAATAAGGGAGAAAATGAAGAACGTCATGAAAACACCCACAAAACTGGGTTCAATCTCCAAAATCCAACATTATATCTCTTCCCCTAACATCAATAATTCCAAATATTACCATTATTGGAATAAAAACCTTATATTTATCCATAGTATACTATATATATGAACCTAATAGAGGGAGTAATGTAGATCTAAGAAAAAACAATAAAAACTACCACAAAAGGAGACTCGCTAAGAGAATTGGGCTTCGATGTGCTGAGAAATTCCTTTGGATTTGCTCTGGATTGATGGGGAATGATTCCTCAAAATTTGGGTAAATGAAATATGAAGTTAGGTTTGGTTTAGATAAAAATTATTGTGCTTAATGTTAATCCCAACCCAGATACATTTTATAAGGATCCTATTTTTAAATTGTGCATGGTTACTCTCGTATTTAGAAAAATTATGTGATAATATTGTGACATCCACTACATCAAGGGGTACCTCAAATAGTTGGATCACACTATTAGAAGAACCATGCATCAACCATGAAAAATCTCACTATCACACATTTCATAGTTTCTCATAGGTGGACGCATAGTTTGGAAAAATAGTATGCCTAACTGTTTTCCTTCCCCTTATCCCTTGTTTCACTTTTCATGGTTTTATATAAAAGTTTCATGGTTTCCACAAATCATGCACTAACCGTTGACCATTATAAAATCCCACAAAACATTCTAAAAGTATTTTAAAACCTCCTAAACTTCACCCAAACACATTACATACTTAAAATGCATAAAGAAATTGTTACATAATTGAAACCAAGGGTGCTGCATTCTCCCCACCATTGGAATTTCCATGCCTGAAAATTAGACCCTAGAATTTACCTAAAATAGTTCAGGAAAATGTTCAACCAATTCCTTCTCCCATTACCAAGTCTTTTCCTAAATCTGACCGTGTTTCCACAAAACCCACACTAGACCTATACTTTTTCAACAAAAGAATTTATCTTTCCTTTCCCCAATCGATACAGGAAAATGAACCAATGAATAATTTAGATATTGTTAAATGTGGTCCCATCAAATCACATGGTCAGGATCAGAATGATACTTTTTCAACTGAGGTACATGAAACACATTATGCACATTACTCCACTATAGTGTAAAATACAACCAATATACTACCTCACCAACCCATTCATGTATCACAAAAGTGCATATGCATATAGGGGATAACATTCACTACTTCCAAAAATGATGATGTCTTAGTCTTGGAAAGATCCTAAAAAACACATGATCACTCACCTCAAATTACAAATTCCATCAAAAATAATATGCATATGATTTTTGATGGCTCTAAGCCATCCCTATCCATTTCCTGACCCACTGGATCTTATCTGTTGTCTCTTGGGAAAGGCTTTCCCCATCCATTTAATTCTATCCTATTTCAATAAAACAAACAAGATAATGACAAGTATTCCCACAAAATGATTCAAAAAGAGTCATATGTATCAAGTCTTGATAACTGTGGTTATAAGAGAACTTCAGTAATGGTATGTGTTCTTCCCATGAGCCTCCAAAATCAATTACAAATTCACAGAACATGTCTTCCAATTTTTGTATCGTCCTTTTAAATTTCTCGTCCATCTGAGGATGATACTCCATACTCATGATCAATTTACTTCCAAGTGATTACAAAAACGAGACATAATCCTCAGATCTCTATCTAAAATGATCGAAACTAGCTCTTTATTCCTATTTTCCACTTCTTGGATATAGATTTTTTAAAAATCATCCATCGTATGAGATACATTAATATGGATGAAATTGGCCAACATTGTAACTAGATCCACTATCACCCATATGAAATCATGTTTATGAACCATTTCTAGGAAACCTATTACCAAATACATAGTTATCTTCTCCCATTTTCAAATAAAAATAGGTAAAGACTACAACATACCTACTGGTAATTGATTCTATTCCTTAACCTACAAATTAGATAAGCATCTTGAAACAAACTTATCCACCTTTCTTTTCATGCCAAACAACCAAAACTATTCTTTCACATCCTTATACATATTATATATTCCATGATCAACATCCCATATTGAATAGTTATAGGCATGGAGAATTTGTTCTTAAAAATCCATTTCTATGACCATTCTATTTCTGATCCACAATGATGAACTCTCATCCAGCTTCCATCCCTCAATGGTCTCCCCACAATTGAGTTTTGACATCGTCAAAACTTATTCAGATCTGAACATCTGTGACTCTTTAACTATATCCACTAAATATATGACAAACAAAACTGGAAAATAAACTACAACATCATCCATGTGTTCACATTCCATGTTCATATCGGCTAAGACCAACATCAACAATTACTCCTCTGAAGAATCTTTTTTAAAAATAAGCATATGAATTTATGCTTAATGCATATACCATCATATTGTCTTTACTATATGTATACAAAAATTCAAATTCAAATAGTTGTAGATACTCCTTCCACCTTCTTTTTCTTAGGTTCAAACCCCTTTGTGAGAAAATATGTTTCAAGATCTTATGATATTTAAACACTGTCAATTTCTAACCAAAGAGGTAATGACACCATGTCTTCAAATAATAAACTACGACATCTGACTCCAAATCATATTTGGGTAGTTCATCTCACGATACCATACCTTACATGATCTATAAGTAACAACATGGTATCCTTGCATGAGAACACATCCCAACCTAGATCCCAAAGCATCACAATTCACCACATACCCTTTTCTAAGTTTTGGAAAAATCAATATTGGTGCTGATGTAAGGAGAAATTTCAACTCTTTAAAAGGCCTCTAAAATTCATAATTACATTGTAATGAAACATTATTCTTTGTCATAGATGTCATAGTTGAATCTAGATATGAGAAATCATGAATAAAGAATTGGTAATAACAAGCTATACCAAGGAATATGTGTATCTTGAAGACATTCTGTGGAAGTTTACATTATATAACAGCCTCTATCTTTTATAGATCCATAGAAACACCCCTTTTAGAGATGACATGGTCAAAGAAACGTACCTATTTTATCCAAAAAACAACACTTTAAAAAAATTTCATATAGATGATGATCCCATAAGATTCCCAACACTATCGTTAAGTCTTTCTCATGCTCAGCCATTATCATTGAATACACCAATATTTCATTTATAAACACCACAACAAAAGAATCAAGATACCTTTTAAATATCTAATTCATCAATTCCATAAATACCAAAGGTGAATTCATTGTACCAAAAGGTATCACCACATATTCTTAATTACCATGTCTAATTTTGAAAGTTGTCTTTGGAATATCCTCTTTCCGAACTCTCTTTTGGTGATATCCTGGTCATAATTCAGTCTTATGGAACCACTGAGCTCCCCTAAATTGATAAAAAAATCATCAATGTGTGGAAGTAGATACCAATTCATTATAATAACTTTGTTAAGCTTATGATAATTCGTAGATAGATGAATAGTTCAATTCACCTTTATGAAAAAAAGGCTGGTACTGCCCATGGATATGTGCTAGGATGAATGAACCCATTCCTTTAGAGATACTCAAATATCACTCTAAATTAAATTAATTCCATTGATTATATTAAATAATATGGAATGGAAATAGTACAGGTCCCCCAACAGAGATCATTCACAAACTACACTTCTCTCATAGGTGGAAACCCTGAGAAATCTTCGAGAAAAACATTCAAAAACTGATCAACAAGTACTGGAAAATGGATATTCTCAATCTCTTCCACTGATTCCAATGTAAACACTACCAACTTGTATGAGATCATTCCAATTGATTGTTCCAACATGTTTGTTTCACCAACCTTTACATTTTGGTCTCCTTTAAAGAGATTTTTAACACCATCACTAGTTATAAAACTAACCCTTCGGGTATAATAGTCATTGTGAGACTTGAAAATTTTCAACCAATCAATACCTAATATTATATCATCTAAATCCATTTTACGCATATATAAATCCCATATCATATCATACCAATTAATATTTATAGAACATGATCTACACATAATAATTCGACATTCTCTTTAACCAAGAGGGGTTTGATGTTTTAACACCAAAGGCATTATCTCAACAAGTAAACCCAACAAATGAACAAATAAAATATGCAATAAAGGAATGGGAAGCACCCATATCAGTTAAATATTTCATAATGGTGTAATTAAAATGAATCATACTTCTCACCATCGATGTTCCAGACTAATCATCCAAATAACTTGCTCATATCCACATAATTTCTTACTAGATGAACCTTGTTCCTTATTTCCTTGTTGAGATAGCCCTTTCTAAAGAGTCATTTTATTCCTAGAATCATAATGGATAGATATATTCTACTGATGAGAGGTATTATGTTTCCCTTATCCCATCAAAGAATATGATATTTGTGACACATGATAAGTGTCCCGAACACTAGACCTCAAAGCACTGTGACAATAGTGCTGAAGATGCCCAATATGATAATAATTGTGGCATGGTCTAGGTGGTGGTATACATTTTCAATTCATGTGGTCATACAAACCACATTGAAAAAAAACCAATCTGGTTATTTAGTTTTTGAGGAAGATTAATTGATTCTAGTGTGCCATTCTAATGTGTTCCACCTCCTTGAGAATAGGTTTCCCTCTTCCTCTTGCTCTTAGTGTCAAAGATCACACCTCCTCTCATGAAGACTACCATACATCTTTATATTGGATTTAAAATAGTGATCAATATCATAAAAATAGTATCTGGTTGTAGTCCAAACATAATGGTTTCAAAAGAATGAATGATGCTTTGAACCCACTGTTGTTCCACTAATGGCTCAGGTGAAACCACATTCTCAATGGAATCTTGTAATAGATTCTGATGATGTCTACCCAGTACCATTTTATATAAAAAAAAATAAAACACCATAAGCCTCACTCTCTAGAAACTTAAGGCTTAATAATTTCAAATTCTACCATATCATACTATCGCAAAAGTACTTTTCAAAGTCCAACATTTTCCACATACAAAAGTTTTTGAAAATTCAGCCATATGTCTGAAAATAAAAATATTTCCAAAACACTGCTTTCATTCCATTTTCAAAATATCACATTTGAAAACATTGTTAGATACTTTTCAAAAAACTAAATTTTTTCACAGAATCCAAAATCATTACGCAAAATGAAATATTAACTCTTTGTGGGAAGTCATTTATAAATTCATTTCATCCTCTTCTCATTAGCTAAACCCATGACAATGAGATTCCAATTCCTATAATTGTATCTAAAACACTTATTTACCAAAATCTCTAGTAACTTAAATCCGTACATAAAAAGGTAAGATATGTGTTTTTATGCTCTACATTTCAAGTCCCAACAATCCTACTCATTTCTACCATCTTGACTCAAGGACTAAACCATGATGAATTTAAACTCCAAGACCGAAAAAACCGATGACAATTTGTTAGTAATTGACTAAACAAGATGACACCACTAGTAATATCTCTCCCCTCCTCACTATCTTGAGGAGATGTGGAATTTCTAATTATCCTTAAGTGATATCCACAAGGCACCAAAAGGTGGAAATAAATTTCAAAGGCTTTAATACAATTGGGGGATGATTTATCTATTGAGAAATAAAAAAACCACAACCAGGTAACCCATAACCAAAAAATAGTTATATGATTCATAGTAACAATGTAAAAAACTCAAGGTAATATTATTGATATCAAAACCAACTACAATAAAGAACCACATGGGAAGAAAACTAACATCAAATTTTGAAGTGGAAGAAATACCAACAAAACTCAATGACACCAAACAAAACACTAAATCTCCCATCATGATCTGTCATCAAACTCCACAATACAACCCAAGTATCATGAATCATTACTAAAGAAATTTGAAACTTAAACTTTTTATATGTCTTGATAAACAATATCTAAAAATGTACCAAAGTTTTAAGGCAAGGGTGTGTAATTAAACTTATTAGGTTTTCCCCAAAATGACATCCCTACTCACACTACTAATATATAACATGTTAGAACATTTATATAAAAATTATATATAAAAATTCAAACAATTTAACAGAAGCCGAAACTATTTCTAATCAAACTAGTTTTCTAAAACAAATTCATTTTCCATGGAAGTAACCAATTGAGTTCTTCAAAACCATTTCAAATTCCAATTTTGGAATATTCCATTCCAATCCAAAAACCCACACATTAATATATTAATTCTTAATTATAAAAGTTACATACTCATGAGTGGTTTCTCATCGATCTACCAATTTTTTCACAAGGTAATTAAAATAATTTGTTCCATTAAACCATTGGCAATGAAAACCATGTCATATTTCAACTAGGCCTCAAAAAATGAAATGTGAACACACACCAACCCATTATGTCTAACCATGCCAAAACCATCATTGAAAATTAACATTTTATTGAAATCCATTCCACAAAACCATTTTTCCATAATCAAACCAAACAACCATTTTGAAAATCAATATTTTTAAACCACTTAACAAAGAATTTGTTGCAACAATTCCAAAATTTCCACAAATCTATAAACCATCACTAAAGAGGGTTTCTACCATGATTTACACAAAAAGTTCATAACCAATTTCAATAAATTTAAACAATTTAAAACTAATCCACCATGTTATAAAAATAGGAGTCATGGGTAAAACCACCTACCTTGTGAATAACAGGGAAAATAAAGAACAACATGAAAACTCCCACAAACCCGTGTTGAATATCAAGAAGCCCACCTTAAGTCTCTTCCCTTAACACCATCAAGGACAAATATAACCTTGATTGGAATAAAAAACCTTATATATATCTACATAATACAATATCTAATAATATAAAAGAGTGATGAAAGTAGATCTAAGAAAAACTATGAAAACTAAAATGAAAGGAGACTTACCAAGGGAATTGTGATTTGATGCATCAAGAAATGCCTTCGAATCACATATGGATTTATAGGGAATGCTTCCTCATTATTTTATAGGAGTAAATAATTATTTGGGGATTGTTTAGAGAAAAAATTGGGGGTTAAAGTAAATCCCGACCTAGATACACTTTTTTAAGGATCTTGTTTTTAAAATATGCATGGTTAGATGCTTAGTTAGGAAAACCACATGCTAATCATGTGACATCCACTACCTCGAGGGAAATCATGCATGGTTGGCTCCCAAAATTTGAAATACCATGCTTCATCCATAAAAAAATATCATTGTCCCACTTTTCATGGTTTCTCCTAGGTGGAAACACAGTTTGAGCTAACCGTGTGCCTTCCCCTTATCCCTAATACTAGAGCCCACTTTGTGTATGGATTGTTTTTATTCTCAATTAATTTTAATTGTGTTTTAATGGTTTTCAATGAGTTTATAATATCTAATTGAGTTCAATATGCTTAATTAGTTCTAAATTTAATGGAGCTTGCATGATGTCCTCAAGTATTGATATTCCATGAAACATGTGAATGTTTTGAAGACTTTGTTATTCAAGGTGATTTCTGGAAAATAGTTATGGATTCATTTGATTACATTGGATATCATGGTTTAATAATTATCCTAATAAATATGGAAATGCTTTGATAATTTATATTTCACAAATTTCATAAGTTTTTTAGAGAACATGTGATGTAATATGTACAAAGGAAAGGAGGACAAAAGATGTTTCCCAACATTTTTAGGATTGATTGGATAGAAAGATGTTTCTAGAAGATAGGGATGTTACAAAACATTCCTCAGAAAATCTAACGATGCTAAAGGTAATCAACCAAAGATTAAATATCATGATAGATGGAATTTGTGGAGAATGAAATCAAATGGTTTTGGAATGAAGTGATTATTGGTAGAATATTATTGACATTTAAACAATTTATTATTAACTACGAATTAGTATTAATGGAGTTTTTTCAGAGAAAGTTTTTAAGGTGGCATTGTTCTTGAGTGTTTACCATATTTTTGGGCCACAAAATCAGGAGTATGTTTTTAAGAAAGAAATTTGTTTTTTAAAGGATATTTCATATCATGGACCATGAAGGATAATCCATATATCGCATAGTAGTTTCATGTAATGAAAATGGAAAAACAAAAAAGGAAGGATTTATAATATCAGCACTATGTGAACCATGAAGTGTAGAATGTGAACCACATAAGGAAAATGGTTCCAAAGAGGATCACAATTCATGGGAGAATTTTTTTTCATGGGAAGGAGCACATTTTGTGGATAAGTGGTGTTTATTAGGTTGCGAAAGAATCAGCCACCATAAGGCAAGAAAGGCACTATGCGGACTACGGAGGAAAAAATAGATCTCAGAATAAGCATAGTCATTGGTGAAGGTTGTACCACATTAGAAAAATTGGGTAAATCCAATTAATGGGATTTAAAGATTTATTTTCCAATATAAAGGATCATAATCCCATCATTAATTCAGTGTGAAATTTATAAGAAATGATCATTGCTACAAGAAGAATTAAGCTATGTCTAGAAGAGTTCATGGGGAAGAATTCCAGGAAAGATAAAAATTTACTGAGGAAGAATTATACAAAGGGAATTACTTTTCCAAACAAATATCCAATGTTACATAAACCATCCGAAGAGATGGGGTGATCTGTGGATGAAAAAGGTGACCCATGAAGAAATAGTTTTCTACAGAGAATGTGTGGTCCATGGAGCTTCTACACTATATAGGGCATCGGTTTTCCGCAAATCATAGATAGTCTACATAAGAAGTGGTATTCCACCACAGAAGTGGAAATCCATCAAAGAAGTGGTAGTCCATGGAAGAAGAAGTGGTCTATGGAAGAGGAGAGAGTCCATGGAAGAAGAGGAAGCCCAGGGAAGGAATGGTTTTCCATGGAAGAAGAGGCAGCCCACAGAAGGAAAGGATGTCCATGGAAGAAAACATTATGCACCGAAGGATAGGCTGTTTTCAAATAACATTCATTACACAATAAAAGGGAGATTTCATAGAATAGAATACAATTCACAAAATAAAAATATTTCATACACATGATAGTCGTTCACACCCTTATAATGATTTGTGAAGAATAAAGAGAGATCAAGACAATCCTACAAAATTGTACACTATTGTGTGTTCAAGAACAATAGAGTGCCCCAACATAAAGATTAATTATTATTCCGTGAATATCAATTATGATGATGCTAAGTTGATCTGATCAAAATTTATTTAATAATCACAAAGGAATTTTTTGATTATGGGTAAAAGAAGAAGGGTTCTCATTGTAGCTGGTTTTGCACTAAAGAAGAAATAGGAAATAAGAGTAGACGATATGGTGACTAAATTGATATCAACTGATTATAATTTATGTAATAGAATATTTAGTGTTTATCAGTCCACAACACATTCATACTATTTTAAATGATTGAAGAAGGAGTTATTGTAACTATCAAATATTGTTTTTGGAAGAAGTAAGAAGATTTTCTTGTATATTGTTATGCAAGTAACAAAATGAGGAAGAAGGTTGTGGAAGAACAAAGTAGAACTATGACATCAGACATGAGTCAACAGTTAGAGGATTGTATTGGTGTTACACATCCTTATCAACAAGGAGAAAATTGTCTTGAGAGTCAGTTTAACGATCTATCCAAGATCTATTAAATGAGCACTATTAGATTATTTTCAAAGTTCCACATGAGTGTAAGTTATATCCTAATAATCGTAACCACACAAAAGAATGTTTTTTCTGGTAGTTGTGTGGTTAGTATTATTTCCAGACCATGCTAAAGACTAGATACATTTATTGAGTAGTGAACCCTGTAAAAATATCATGTTCTATATTTTTGTCTTAAATATACTTGAATGCGACTGGGAAAAGATAGTATGTGAATCAATATCCTAACATGTCTAAGAGTTAAAGGGATAAAAAAAGTTACAATTGGCTTAAAATATCCCCAACACTGATTCACGCCCCCCAGTGTTAGGCATATCCCAAAATGTTCCTCTCAATTTGTATTAGAGGAGGTTCACAACTGTTGGATTCTCTATAGTGAAGTTATTCTCTTCTAATGACTTGAGTCTCTTTCCAGAGTCCATAATAAAGTGTAGTTTTGGTGAAGATTTAGTTACCTCTGAGAAAAAATTTATATCTACCAATACCATAATGAAAAGGAAAACCAAAGAGAAGATAAAGTTGAATAATATGACCCTCTTATCTAAATAATAGAATGTATCTATTTCACTATGACTTACTAAAAATAAAGATATATCAGGCTTGGAAATTAATGAAAAGGTGTATTAGGTATCCACTAAGAATATGGATGACCTTTCTACCTCTAGTGATTAGGAGTTATGTGTTATTACATTTGAAAACAATCTTCAAGGTGAAAAATCTAGCATATGTGGCGATGATGATCAACTTACACCTTCTCAAGGATTATCAGTTGATATATTAAAAGTTATTCTACACAGTATTCCTAAAAAATGTAATCCCTTGTTTGTGGAGTCTTTCAATGTATGTGGGAATAGAACACCCAGATGGAAGAAGATACTAGTGTTTTGGAAAAGGATTGTGAGAAAACATTGATGAATATTTAAATCTCTCTAGGTAAGTTGGAACCTTTGAAGAAATAAATATGGAACTTGAAATAAGTTCCACAAAATGACTCAAATAATTTGAAGAGAAAGAGGAATTCAATAGGAATATAGAATAAAATATCCATGCACGTGTAGAGAAATTTAAAAATAACAATGATGTCAAGGGTTTACAAATGAAAGAAATATCTATGAAGATCAAGGAATGTGAATCTTTGTTACCAACCAATGTTTTTATGCATAAAGAGGAAGTTGACAGATTGAATAAGGTTTTTGAAGAGAGTATTATTATTATTGAAAATCATAAAAGCATCCTCAATGTGGAAATATAGAACTGGAATGTAAGTTAGAAAATTTTGAAAAGAAGCGTATTGAGACTTCATAAAAGAAAAAAGCTGTTTCTAACAGTACTCAATTTTCATTAGAGGATTCTACTATAAAAATAAATCCAACAAGTGATAAAAAGATCATTACTTAAATTAATGATCTATCACAAGAAATTGAGAAGATTTAGGTACCATCCATTCCATCTAGTACTAATATTTCTAAACCTATTATCAGGAATAGAGCATGTTATAAAATAAAATCTGAATAAATGTGAGAAGATGCCTACCACCATGACTAGAGTGTATAGGAAAAAGAATGTGGAAATATATTTCCTATAGAAAGCACAAAAAATCTTCAGCAATACCCAAATATATGGTATATGAAATATTTGTATATCAATATTGTTTTTTTAATTTTGGTGATACAATAGATTTGGTCATTGTACATTAAATCATTGGTTCAATCCTCAAAATGTAAAAGAAGAAAGGAATCATATCTGAAGGGGAGAAATCAAGAGAAGAAGAAGAAAAATCCATAGGTCTAAAATCATATGTATACTTCAAAAAGATTTAGAATAAATGATAACATCTATGATGTATGCATCGGCAGTGGTAAAAAGGTTGGTACATGCTCATCTCAACATGTATCCAAAGCTAATAAAAAAAGAAGATCAAAAAATCTAACATGGAAGTAAGAATAATCCTTGTAAATATATGAGAAGATGTTTTGTAATATAAATCCTTCTAGAAATATACCAGAGAATAATTTTGAGAAACCCGTGGATTCTAAATCCAACAAGTTGATGTATAGTGCATCTAAAAGAACTATAAAGAGGTATGACACATAGAAAACCCAATGTAGAATATGAAAACATTATTCCATAGTTCCAAATTCCATGTTAGTTATCTAGGCTATAGATTTCTAAATAATGGTAAAATTGGAAGATGAAAAAGAAAAAGATAGTGAAAAGGGGGAAGAAAATATTCCACCTGATGAAGGAAATTTTCAGAGGGTCTTTCATGAAAAGTAAACTCATGTGTTAAAGAAGTTTTGTGTGAGATATATAAGAAATATGGTCACATTGAAAAAAAAATTATCCCTATTACTAGAACAAGAAGTAGTCCTAAAAAGTAGTAATGATGTATCAACCATGAATACTATTAAGAATAATAGTTCACCACACAAATCAGAATAAAATGTGAAGAGAGCCATGTTTCCTCAACATAAATCAGAATAGAAGTTCAAATGTGAAAGCATAAAGACTAGATCAAATAGATAATTTTGGTTGAAAAAAAACATCTCAACCTTATTGTTCATGTAGCGCCCTGACCCTAGTTACCTAGATTCAGTGCATTATTACATAACATTGGCATGATCAAAAGAGATCAAGTCCTGAAGGACCGATCAGTTTAATAGCCTTGGAAAATATATTACATACATGAACATTACATTACACTTTCTAACATAAAACAACTCATAAATAATCCTTCAAGAACTCCATTATTCCCCTAGAATAACCCTTCATGACAATCATAATACACTTCTTGGCATCCTGGGAAAATAAAACCTATGAAAGGGGTGAGTTCAGATGCTCAGTAAGGATAAACAATATAGCGGAAGCTGTCATAAATAATCATAAAATTTTATTGTAATGTATAAAATAAAAATAAAAGTCCTTTAAACATAAACTTCATCATAATAAGGAAATGATAATTAAAGTAATACCATTTACTTATTCACAAAGATATTCTACTAGTCGAATAATCACATGTAACATTAATAACTAATCTCATAATGATAGAATGCATAATTTCGGACATCTTAACCACAATGTCAAGGCCTCTTCCAAAGACTCTAAATATAAATATTGTCAAGTCCTTCTTCCAAGACACTAGTTTGTCTCATGAGACCTACTGATGCATTGAGGGGCTATAGTGGGCCCCTCCCATCACTTAATCAGTCAAATACATTCTTCATATGAAAATGTTAAAACATAATATAAACATTCATATTTAAACTAGCATATAAAATTTCAATACTTTAACCATAGACCATGAATGGTATAAAAATAGCATGTCCACATTAAAACATATCATAACTAGTTCAATAAAATATAGATGATTGTATTATAATAAATCAACCTTAATCAAGAATAATATCTAGTAAAGGATGCTGTCATAGTTGAAAATGATCAGTAAAACTCTTTGAGATAAATATCCCTTTTTGTGAAATCATTTAAAAGTAACACATTTATAAAGGAAGTCATTTAAAATATATTTTTGAATAAATGTTTCCCATACCAATTTGAAACTTTTTAAATGAATTAAAATTTTAAAACAATCATTTCCAATAAATAAATAATTAAAATCATTTTGAAAACATGGACATTAATTAAAAATATTTTGAAAAATAAATCATTAAAATAATCAAAATGATGATCTTTTTAAAGAGTACCTTCCATAAAACATTAAAATATTCCTTTTGATTTTATTTTATGAAACTTTGACATAGATGATAAATATTTCCTAGAAAATAGCTACACATAAACAATATCATATAATAATGAGATTGAAGAATTAACTCTTACATTGTACTATCCTTTAGTCGATGGTACATTTAACCTCATGTACAATTAACATTGTAACACCCTGAGATTTTATGATACATGTTATTTTTAATTTATTTGATGTATTTTGTTGTACGCTACAACAATATTAGCTTGTTCTATACGTAACACCGTATTAGCTTGTAGTATACGCAACACAGTTTTGCCTCCTTTTGATGGAGCACCCACTATAAATCTAGTTTTTGACATGTTTATAAGTACAATTTTAAAAATTAAATTTCTTATTTGGAATAAGGATATAAAAATTAACTTTGGATCAATTTTTGATATTTTTATGATAACTTTCATATTTTAATGAATAGTAAAAACACACTAAATTTTAATTAAAAACAACTTTTTCATCAAAATAATTTATAAGGTTAAAATATATTATTGAATTGTTTTAAAGTATAAATAGAATATATTTTTACCACATAATATAATATATGTTATTAGAAATAATTTTACATTGAATTCATAGGTAAAAACATTGAAATCTTTTTCAATGTTTTAACTTTTAAAACCTGTTTTCTCAACCGTGGGATTAATTTTAAATTAAATAATGAAAATTATATGTTTTGAATTTGTAAAAATGGATTAAATATTTTAAATCAGTAGGTCCAAATTATGTTAATAGGCTACTTTTTATTTTAAGGAATTATGAATAGTAACTACGATAATTTTTCTTTACAATAGTTAAAGGTAAATCAGGTAATAAAGGGTAAAAACAATATTATAAAATTACCCTAGCACTTGTATTAATATAAATGGATGATTATATTTCGTCCTAAAATATACTTGGGTCGAAATTATATCTTTTGAACCCCCTTGGAAGTGATTAAGACCTTTAGTTTATTTTATTTAAAGGAAAGTGAAATATGTCTCACTCAACCTTTAATAATCAAAGTATTTTTAATATATGGTTATACATAATATAAATTATATTATAAATACTAATTTGAAAGATAAAATGTTTTTCATTGTTATGGTAATTTATTTGTAATTTCTAAGAAATATATAATTACCTTAATAGCTTATACATTAATGATGTAGAAATTATTTATTTATTGAAAAATCAATAATATAGTTTTTATTAAAATAATAATACCCATAAAAAGGACCATAAACTTGACCAAAACTTATTTTTTGAGTATATCTATACCCTAATCCTACAATTTCCTACTTGTGGACCATTTTGAGCCTTATAAAACAGATTATGACATTTATATTATATTGTTTTAAATGATGTCAAAGTTGTCACCTTCATAATTTAATAAATACAACATTTTAAAAGTTGGGTTTATTAGAAGATAAATTATATTAAAGGTATTATGATGAAATATATTAGATTTATATTCATAATAGGATTTTATTTTTATTTTTTATGCAAAAAATAAGTATATTAAATAATTATACAAAAATGTTGTACTAATTATTTTATTAAGATAAATATCAAAAATATGGTCTTAAAAATATTAAAATAAATCTTATATGAACAAATTAATGTGATACATGAATTTTTTAGAATAATATGACATGTTAGAAATATATTAAATATTTTTCTTTGAATATATATTTTGTGTGGATTTTATTAAAATTCAAATAATTTAATAGTGTCAAAATTGACAATATTGATATTTTATAATAATAACATATTATTAAATTGTTTAAAAATCACAAAAATATTTAAAAAATTAAAAATTAAAACTTATATGGTCTAAAATGTAATAATGTATATAATTATGGAAAATTAACAACACATAAGTAATTAATTATAACAATTTAAAAATTAAAATATTATTACCACAAATAAAATTAAATAGATTAAATAAGGATAAATCAAAATGATAAGGTTTAAAATAGACATAAAACAAGTATAAATTATATTGGTTTTGGGATTACAACCATATATCATCTAATATTTTAATTGAGTGATTTTTGGTTATGTTTAAGTGGGTTTTGATTTTATTATTAATTAATATTTTTGAGATTTTCAAAAACGCCACTCTCCTCTCTTATAAAAGGGAACCTCCTCCCTCTTCTCTTCACTCCATTTTTAGCCTTCATTCTTGGCCAACCCCTACTTATTTCCCTTCTAAACCTTTATAGTTATATTATAGAGGTTATGGTCCTCTCAAAAGACCAACTATAGTGCCCTAAGAGAAATTCTAAAAGAGGCACGTCGAGGAAGAGGTAATCTCTTCTACTGATTCATTCATGTTTCTTTCTTCTTATATATACTATTATTTAGTTGTTTAATTATAAAGTAATAACATTAGTATAAATAATATACTGATATGTTATTATAAATATGAAACAATCCTATTTTGCCTTCTATCCATCCTATGAAAAATGAAATCACCGTGAGTGCGTACGTAAGACTTACCGTCTCCACGCCGTGGTTTAATCTGTTTTTCCACCACCACCATACATGGATGGGTATAATGGTGGAAATAATAACTATATATTATTATTATAACTCCATACTTATTATGAGATATTATATCATCCACTCTAATTCCATTCAATAATTATGGGAATGATATCATCGCTCATGCGTACGTAAGGAGTACCGTCTCCACGACGCGATGAGAATCATTCTCCATGTTAACCATTATAGAATGATTATAAAGTGTATATAATAAATAATCATGAACTATATGACATAATAATCATACTTGATTTATTTATATGTTATTTACTTACTTCCATTCAATTTAATAAGGAAATGAAAACCGCGTTCATGCGTATGTACGACCTAGCGTCTCCATGAACGGTGTATTTCATTCCATTTATCATTATATTATATAGATATATTATATTATGAATATATATTTTATATAAATCATTTTTTACATTCTAGAAGTTACTAAATCATGATATAAGTAATGATATCATGAACAAAAATTCTATACACGTATGATAAATGAAACGATTTTACCCAAAATGCAGCTTTAACATGGAATTGACAAAAGAACGAGTAATATAAAGTCACATGTGAATCATATATGATATCATAAATATTATTATGATTATTTTACAGGTTAATAATATTTTTAATCACACTATATAGGAGTTTTAGACATGTACAGAAGAAATTGGACCTAAGGTAAGGGATAATTATTCTAATCTCGTTCTTATCTGTGATTGTTTATTCGTAAGTACTTACGAGGGTTATGTATATCATCATTATTTTCTAAAAATGATTTCATAAAATGTTTACTATTATTCCATGTACGTTTGAATTCATTTTTACCTTTTCTACTTCTACCACATGGTATGGAAGGAATCTTTCTTTTGTTTACTATACGAGGAACTTTTTAACTTTTCCGGGAAAAGTACGAGAAGAATGTTTTTTTAACTTATAGAGCATGAACGGACTTTTACAAATTCATAACTCTTTATTTTAATGATTCTTCCTGTATAAGATTTCATGATTATTTTCAACAAAAAAAAATTCTTTTAAAATTTCATGGAATTTTGAGAAAAGAAAATGATTTTGCAGAAGAAAATATATTTTCTTCATGAATTAATTTCAAGTGTTTTATCAAAACTATTTTCCATCTAAGATGACATTATTTAGTATGTTTATGTTTCAAGTATAATGTATCTATTATTCACATGGTTTGATTTTTCTTATGATGAAGTGATATCTATTTGTTTTATATGGATTATGTTATGATGGCACGATGTTTAAGAATCCCATTATATTACATGGGTTATGCTATGATGTATGATTTATGATTTTGTGGCACACAAAAGAATGGTTTCATTAGGAGATGGGTGGGACCTATATATCCCTCAAATTCATTGGGAAATGATTTATATCTCATGATATAGTCATGGCTGGAATGAAAAGTGAATCTGGTTCAGTAATACAGGGCTGTAATGGCAAGTAAACACGGTTCAGTAATGGACTTTGTCCACTATGATGGTCTTGAGGATAAGAAGGTTTTGAGAGGTATCTGATGTAATAGAACGAACCTATCTAGTCTATTCCCTTGTTGAAATTTTGTGTTTTATGGGTTCTAGGAGGTCACGGTAACCCATCCTCGACACTATGTCAAATTTCCAGTTCTGTGAATAGTGTTTCCAAAATGGTAGCTCTTTAGTGTTTCTAGAACGGTAGGTCTATAGTGTTTCCAAAATGGTGAGACATTTAATGGTCAGTCTATATTATTTATATAATGGTGAGTCTATATTGTTTCTATAATGGTGAGTCTACAATGTTTCCATAATGGTAAGTCTATAGTGTTTCTAGAACTGTTTCATTTCCTCTGTCAAATTTCCAAATTTTTTCAGATTTCCTTGTTTTTCCCATTTAATTTTTTCATTGAAAAAAATGAATTAAAAGGATTATTTTATGGGATTTAAGGTTGATTCAAATCCCATAACTCCTATATTAATTTTCCTAAGGTTAGGTATTACTTTACATGGTCAAACCATGTTGATTAAAGTGATCCTCTTTTAATGTAAACTCTAGTGTATCTTAAACCGCTTATCTATTAAATCCTCTAAAGGGAAGATATATCTTCCTCCCTTGTTCTACATTTTGGTTCCTTCGTGTGAGATGATTGATCCATTCATCCTTCCCATATGAGTGGTGTGATCGATCCTTAATCCTTGGACCGTTTTCCCTGGAGTTTCTTCTGGTTGCATGTGCACCCCCTATTTTGGTGCAACTAAGCAGTATCGATCGATCTTTGTTATAATGTATGATCTACTGTCGTTCATCTGTGATCCTATCATTTTGTTTCCCATTTACCTATTATGGCATGCTATCTCTATGTTCTTAATATATTTTTCTTGGGTTTTGTCTAGTGTGCTGGTGTCCTTGTATCCTCGGGTGGATTCAGTCCTCTAGGAGAGGTGATTGTGATCTATGTTTTTGGAATATTCCCATGAAAAGAGCATCAGAAATATATTGAGGTAGAGGATTCATTATATCTCTATTATTTTACATGTATCTATAGAGTTAGAATGTTTTATCCCACTAGATCACAATGTAATTTACATAATAAATATTTTAACCGTACAAATAAATTAGTATCAAACATATGTTATTTCCTCTTGTTTTTTCTAGATAGTATTATATCTATGATTTTTTTGTTATCATGTCATTCGTGATGAAATTTGTAAATAAATTAAATGTGTAATTAACTAATAATTATATGGATAAATATAAAAAGGAATGTAAATTAATCTGGTTGTTTTTGTATTTTGATTTTAATCAAATTGATGCAGTAAGCATGTTTAATTATTTGTGATAGCAATGACAGATTCCAATTTAGGTTACCCATAGTTAGAACCTGATAATAATGAACTAGTTAATTCAAGATAGATTAAATAACTGGTTGTTAGATAAAATATAATTCCTTGTAGTGTTCTTGAGTTACCCTCTTTCTTTTAAAGGCTTAGAGCCTTATGCTTGGAGCTGTGAGAGCATGTTGCATGTGTAGGAAGAATGCCTTGTTAATTGACAAGAGCCCAGTTTCTCTATTATTTCCTACTTCTTGTGATGTGTTAGGAGCCTGGATGGATTTTTTGAGATGTGGGGATAGGAAGGCCCATTGTTTTTGGCATCATTTGACACCTAGAGTGGTGAGTTATATCAGTTTATGCATGTGGGTGTCAAGGAGGACACCATAGATAATGAAACGGGTTGGATGTAAATGATTGGATGCTTGCTGAATCATATTTGTTGGTTATATTCTTTACATTACCCACTAATCAAGGCATCTTTTCTTGCTTACCCTCCCCTCAAAAGGGGTGAAGACACATGGGGTATTCCATGTGCTGTTCCCATTTATCTTCTCGAGGGAGGATGGGTATATACTCCTGCTATAAGTGGAAAATACTTGAAGGGTTGTTCATCTACTCATCATGTTGATACCCCTTGTCTTTTATATCATAGAATATTTTTCTATAATTCCTACGAATATGGGAAAGTAATAATTTTGTTAATAAATGATTTAATTAATGATGTTAACCCATGGGGTTGCAGCTTGCTGGGACGCAATGTTGAGGTTTCAATTTAAAGGGACATTGGAATTCAGGTGTGATGATAATGAAATGTAATGGTGAATTGATAATGGTTAATTAATTGTTAAATAATTAATTAACATAAAGTGAAACTGATAAAAAGGATAAATTAATCTAATATATATCCTTAAATGGTTTTGTGCTTATATGATACCAAGTATTAGCAGTGGAAGTCGGGAGTTTGAGAGACGTTGGTTGTAGTTTAGTCTAATACTAGGTTATTCCCATAGTTTGGTTGAGAGTTATTTTATATTCTATATTTTTGGTATTCCTATATGCTACCCCCCCTGTCAGTTAGGGCAACTGACACGCTAAGGATTCTGAGCCCTGGGGGTGTTCTCCCCAACATTTTGGTGGGAGGATAGATGGTTGACTTCCCCCTTTGGCTCCACTCTCTTCTCTTGGTAGTTACTATTGCTAGTAGTCACAATAGTTTTTTCCCATATAGGTTTATAGAGGGATGTAATGGATTGTTTTTATTAACACACATATATTCAAGATATAGTTTCATATGGACTACTATAGGTGTAACAGGTATAGGATGTGATGGCTTGAGGATCCTTACTCAATGTATGGGCTATAATGGCTTGAGGATTAATGTCTAATATAAGAAACACATTATAAAAGCTATTGTGGCTCCCAAAAAATACCCGGTTACATGGGTTATGTGGATGTGGTGGTTGTGTTGCATGAGGTACATGTTGTGGTTCTTCGTCCTGGTGTTTGTGGGAAAATATTTTTGGGTAGTGATGCTTAGGACGTGCGACGTTTGGGAAAAGAAGAAAATCAGTGGGGAAGTAGTAGTGGAGTACACTAGATATTTCTTATTATATTATATACTTTTTTTGTGATACTTGGTGAGAGTATCCATAGTGAGGCTAGAAAATTGGTATACTTATTTAGGTGATGAGTTAGTTTCACTTGTTGTTTATTGTACTTTATTGTTCTTTTTTTACATTTGTGTAAGAGGATCCGGGGAGGATCCTACTGAGTATACTGTTATAACCACCCTATGTATATATAAGTTATTTCTAGGTCACATGGATTAGGCTATAGATCTGGTTGGTTAATACTAGCTTGGGGTTACAGGAGTTGTTTGGGCCTCATTGTCGTTGTTGTTTTTACTTTCCTTTGGTACATGCAGTTTTCCCTTTCAGTTGTATTAGATAGTTAATGAAATTACATATGTGTACTTGGGATTTAATTTATATTGTAGTCTGAGTTAGAGTTAGTTGGTGTCTCTCTTATCTCTCTCTTTTGCATGTGTTTTCATAGAGGGTAATACATACCATTTGTGTGTTTACTATAAAATCGGTTCTATTCGGAAACCTGAGGCCTATCGGAGGCATGACTTGGGGGTCACTATCTCCCTTCTCACATTGCGATCCCAGGAGGGGTAAACCTTGTGGGGAGTGGGTCATGAAACATTTAGTAATTTCATCCTTTAAGAAAATTATGTGAGATCTCATTTCATAAGGTATCATGATATGTTAGTAATGGGAAGCTTTGTTGTCTAAATCAAATCCCCTTGTTTTCTACACTAAGCACTACTGAAGTAGACATAGAGAGAAATGATGGATGGTTCATTTCTTAAGTATGGGATGATACCCTTTTTCCCATGAACTTTGTATTTATTTTCAATAAGGGGGGATAAAGTGAAATGAATGTTTGAAGAGTAAGGGGATAGAGAAGATAATAGTTCCACATATTAAAACATTCATTTGGAAAGAAAATTAAAGGGTATTTCTAATAAATATAAATGGGGGATTGTAGAGCTCACTTTGTGTATGGATTGTATTTATTTTCAACTAATTTTCATTGGTTGTAAATGGTGTTCAATGAGTTAATAATATCTCATTGCGGTCAATATGATGAAGTAGTTATAAAGTTAATGGATATGGGTGATGTATTCAAGTCTTTATATTCCAAGAAACATGTGAATTGTTTGAATACTTTTAGTTTTATGGTGATTCCTTGAGAATTATTAGGGATTCAATTTATTACATTGGATTTCATGGTTGAATAATTATACTAGTAAATATTATTATTCTTTTATGCTTTTTTATTTCAAAAATATAATAAGTTTTTTGGAGATATTGTAATTCAAGACTTATTAGGGAAAGGTTGGTAAAGGATACTACAAATAATATTCAGATTATATTGGAAATAAATATTCCGTTGGAAGATAGGTAAGTTACAATACTTTCCTTGAAATATTTTATGATTCTAAATGCGATTGATCAAAGATTAAATATAACTAAAGATGGGATTCATGGTGAAATAAATCAGTTGGTTTTTGAATGATGTAAATTTTGGTAGAATATGGTTGA
Source organism: Viscum album (assembly GCA_963277665.1). Lineage (NCBI taxonomy): Eukaryota > Viridiplantae > Streptophyta > Magnoliopsida > Santalales > Viscaceae > Viscum > Viscum album. Next base: position 108,683,155 of record OY728139.1, on the reverse strand, counting down.
ATATTAAAGAATGTATCAATGATCGTGAATCAATATGGTTTGTGTTTTAAAAGATAGTTTTTAAGGTGGTGATGTTACCCAGTGTTTTCCAAATTTTGGGCCTCAAAATTGGGAGTTTGTATTTGGAAAAATGGATACTTTCCAAAAAAAATCATACAGTTCAAGGACCGTGAAGGATAGTTAATGGATTACATAATGGGTTCATGGAATGGTGTTGGGAAATCGAAGAAGGAATGATTCTACATAGAAATGATATGTGAACCATAAAGCGTGGTATGTGGACTGTGTAAGGAAAATGGTTCATGGGAGGATCACAGTTCACGGGAGAATTTTTTTCACTATAAGGAGCCTCATTCGTGGCTGAGAGGTAGTGATATTTTGTTGAATAATCATCCACCATGAGGGAAGAAAGGTGCTATGCAGACTTCAAAGGGAAAAACAATTCAAAGAAGATGCATAGTCCATGGGGAAGGCTATACCACATTGAAATTTTGGGTAAATTAGATTAATAATATTTTTGGAATTATATTCTTATATAAGGGGTCCTAAAACCATCATTATGTTAGAGAGAAATTTTCAAGAAAAGATCATCATTGTAGGAAGAATTCCACAATTAATAAATGAGTTCGTGATGAATAGTTCCTCGAAGGAAAAGAAGTTCATGATGAAGAATTATACGATGGGAATTAGTTCATAGAGGAATCATTCTACGAGGCATCGGCCATCTACGGATAAGGGTCGATCCGTTGAAGAAAAAAGGAACCAGGTAATTCAAAGGTCATCTGTGGAGAAGGGGTGGTCTGCAGAGCTTTAGAAATATGCAGGGATTCAGTTTTCTATGAAGTATAGGAAATCCACAGAAGAGGCGGAAGTCAGTGGAAGAAGTGACAGTTTTTTGAAGAAGTGGTTGTCCGTGGAAGAATTGGAAGTATATGGAAGAAGAAACGGTTCGTGGTAGAGGAGACGGTCCACAGAATAAGAGGTGGTCTTCAGAAGGAAAGGATATTGTGAAAGGAAACATTGTATGTGGAAGAAATATTTGTTCATGAAGAATTTGTGTTATGAAGTGCAAGAAAGTTTATAGATAATATAGGGTAGTTCATTAAATAGAAATATTTCATACACATGATAGGTGTTTACACCGTCATTTTTCTTTGTGAAGAAGAAAGAGATATCAATACACTCTTAAAAATTTTCACATTATTGTGTGTCTAAGAAGAATAGAATGTGCCCACTTAAGGATTAATTATTATTCCATTCCTATAAATTGTGATGATGATAAGTTAATATGATATTTATTGATTTAATAATCAGAATGTAATTTTTTGACTTCCACAAGAAGAAGAAGAGATCTTAGTAAAAAAAAATTCACTAAATAAGAAATAGGAAAGAACATTAAAAGATCTGGTGACCAAATTGATATCAGATAATTATAATTTGGGTCAGAGAAGATTTAGTGTTCAACAGTCCAAACCACATTCATATTATTATGAATGATAGAATAATCTTTTTTTGAATCTATCAAATTTTATGGTGAGAATAAGTAGGAGGGGTTTCTGGTATTTTTCTATGCAAGTTAAAAAGTGAAGAAGAAGGTTGTGGAAGAAAAAATCAGAACTTTGACATTGGATAGGACTCAATAGGTGGAGTACATTATTGGTGTTTCAAAACAATATCATTGAGGAGAATACTGTATTGGGTGGCAGTATAAATATCCATCCAAGAGCTATAAAACACACACTATATGATTGTTTTCAAAGTGCCACACAAGTGTAAGGGTATATCCTACTCATTGTAACCACACCAAAGTATTGTTTTCTAGTGGTTGTGTGGTCAGTATTATTTCCATACCATCATAAGGACCAACTACTATTATTGAGTAGTGATCCTTGTAAAAATATCTTGTGATGTATTTACTTATTTCATAAACTACCACGTGATAGGGAAAATAGAATAAGTGAATCAAGATCCTAATAGTTCTAAGAGGTATAGGGATAAAAAGTTACAATTAGGTTAAAAAGTACCCTATGGTAATTCAAACCCCCAGTGTTAGGTATATCCCAAAATGTTCCTCTCACCTATCTCATTGTGTATGGTTTATTATATGATTTTCACAGTTTCCACAAACCATGCAGTAACCATGAACCTTTACAAAATCCTCCCAAAACATTCCAAAATATTCCAAAACCTCTCAAACATCACCCAAACACTTTATATACATAAAAATAATAAATAATGGGTTACTTACTTGATACAAGGGTTATAAAATAAAAGAACCAAATAAAAATAGGATAATATCTTACTTGGTCATCCCCTTTAATATCCTTAAAGAGATTCCAAAAAATAAACCCCAGAAGAGGGGGGAGTGATGAATTCGAAGTATAGGTATTTGGAGGTCTAAATGGGGGGAATTCAGAGGTTTAGGGAATTTTATTTGAGTTAGGGTCTGATTCTAATTTCAACATTTTTAAAAATTAGGGAATAATGTATGGTTTTGCTACATGGTTTACCCACACGATTTTCCTAACACTGCATCAACTCTATGGGTGGAACTTGATTCACGTAAGCTATAAAACATTTCATCCACACTATTAGAAAATTTATGTGTCAATCATAAAAATTATCGATGATAAATATTTTTTATGTTTTTTACATTTTCCACATGGTTAGTCCTTAATGTGAACCAACCATGTAAAGACCACTCTTTCCCCTTTTTTCGAAAATTTTAAAACTAAATGACCTTTAAATGATATGTTAGGATAAAAAATATATAAAATATATCTAATATTTTAAAAATAAGTCGTTAGTGTGAGAAATATACCCATAATATCACTTCTACCCTCAGAAAGGAAACCCAAAGTTTGATATGAGAATAAATGAGGATCTTTCTCCCTGATTTGAGCATCTATTTCCTATGTCACATGTCAATCAGATCCATATTTCTACATTACATGATCTAACCAAATGAACTTTTCATGAAACTTCTTATCCTTGGAGTTAATTATCCAAACCAGTTTCTCAATAATCAGGATGTCCAGTCCCAATTCGAGTTCCTCCAAATTCATAAAATTAGATAGATCGAGTATGTACTTATTTAATTTATAAATCTAAAATGCATTAAGGAATATTTTAGTTAATAAGTAAATTCTAATCTATATACAAACTTCCCAACCAACCAAATTATTTCTAAGGTACCTACATATCTCAGAGTAAGAATCCATAATTTCCCAATCTCCAGTGACCCAAATGGTTTAATACATTCATAAATACTCATTCACCTGCTAATTACTCTAGGGGACAATGAAAATGATAAATATAATATTTATGGTGACTTTGAGCTACCACTAAATTTTGAGGAATAATTTAAATTTTTATAGATATCTCATGTAAAATACATGGTCCCACTAGGGAGGTCGACCCACCAATATCTAATATAAAGGGGATTGATATGGTTGACCAAGAAAAGCTTTTTTATCAGTCATCCAAATAGAAGACTGGTAACTATTATTATAGGAAAATCAAACCAGAACTAGATGGGTGTCCCATGAACCTCTAATGTCTAGGATATATGCCTGAATCATATCTTCTAAAATAAAACTGCATCACTCTATTTTCTCATCTATTAGGTTTTGGTAATCTTTTCTTAGAATCACCAAGGAACCGATCACCTCCTAGAGTTCTTCCCATATCTAGGATATAAAAGTGGTCTTTATATCAAATATGATGGAATAGAGAATACTATACAGCCACACAACATCCGTCATGTAAAACATTCCCTGATCCTCCACCTTCATACTTTCTATGATCAGTATCGAATGGGTAGATTTTTTAAACCATTCAATCTATTCTGAAATATAATTCCTTCCCCGATAGGTGTGAGGAAACCCATTAATGAAATCTATGGACACGTCATCCCACCTCATGTAAAGAATAGGTGGATGAAGCAATCAAGATGGTCATTGATGTTTGAATTTAATAACTTATAGGTATAGAACATAGTCAAAAAATTTGATATATCTCATCTCATCTCATCCTTGGCCACCATTATCAACACTTTATATTATAATACATATTGGTTACATAAAGATGGAAAACTCAAGAAGAAGGATGGAATACTTCTAATCATTACCTCTATGGTGATAAATGGATCACATTCCTACTACTAAACTAAATATATCCTCACAAATATAGAGTTCACTCATTGGTGGTCTCCCCACCATATATAGATTTCTTGAAATATTAGAACTCTCTATCTTCTAAATATTATTTGGTGATAAGATCAAGGAGGGAAGGATTCACCTTGATTTTCCAAGAAACCAAATATCTTTCCCCACTCCCACCTCTAGGTTTATTTCAACAATGAGGCTCATGAGATTTATCCCCCCACCAGATTCCTTCATGGACTGAGATTGAAATATCTTTCTTAAATCATTGGTGATTAATTTAACATAACATAGTATGTAGATGAGATAAAAAGGGAAATAATAAAGTTATTTTACCCATCACATTTTCCTGGGTTTAAGATCTTTATGAGAGAAAATATATCCCATACTTTTTTAATCAAAAAACATATAAAATTATTTCTGTAAAGGTAGTAATACTAACATTTTAGCTCATGCATAACAAAATCCATATCCAGATCATATGTAAGTTTTTTTCATTCAGGTTATTATATTTATCAAGATCCATAGGTCACCACATAATAACTCTATATTATAACCAACATAAGCCCATACCTGAGGCATCACAAAAAAAAATATTATCCAATACCTTCTTTGGATATGATCAATAGAGGTGTTAAGGTTTAACACTAGTTTTTTTCATTAAATGAGGATTGGTAATCTTTTGTCTACATAAATTTCACTCCTTTATAGGGGAGTTTCAATAAAGGATATGTAATCTTAAATAAATCCTTGATGAATCAATTTTAGTAACCTTCTAGTACTTAGAAGCTTCGTATGTCAAAAATATTCTTGGGCTCCTCCCATTACATAATGACCTTCTCATTTTTCAGATTGATCAAAATACCTTATTTAGACAACACATGTACCAAGAATTTCACTTCCCAAATATAAAATTTACACTTGGAAAACATATAAAATATTGATAATTCTAAATAATTTCTATGATGATCCTTAGATGCTTATATTTATACTATTTAATCATAGAATATTACAAGATATCAACTAGAAATACAACCACGAAAAATTTAAGGTAATACCAATAGAATATCTAGTTCATTATAAAAATGAAAATTTTAAGGAAATTCTTTATTTTGAATGAAATTAAAAGGTACTTGTAGTGGATATAAAATCTTTATAAATCCATTTTTCATAATTTCAACCTCTCTCATCCTAATCTAGTGATGCTCGAAGGAAAGTAAATTTTATAGAATCATTGTATCCCACTTTAGTTAGTTATACTAGTAATCATTATATGGTATGGGATATTTATTTGGGACCATGACCTAATTCTTTGTTTAGCTATCAATATGTAGCCAAGGGTAATCATCTAGATTTATAGAAAATAACACTAGAGTATCCCAAGGTGACACTCTCAGTAAAAAAACCCTCTGACCTCCAAATCATCTAGTTGGATTTTCAATTACTTCAGTTCCAATTGTGCCATGTTATATGATAGAAATGATATTGGATGAGTCTGCAGAATTAGATAGATGGAGAATAAAACCTATCACTAGAGTGGAAACCCTGATAATTTATCTAGAAACACCTCAAGTATATCTCTAACAATAATTGTAATTACACTCTCAATATTTCCCACATTGAACTCCAACATCAAAGAGGAAACCTGACATATGATGCTGGAGATTTCATTAATATGGGGTCTCACATGACTAGACCATGGATCTCATTCCTCTTGGACTAGATACATTATCCCATATAGGGAATTAATTAGAACCCTCTAGTTATAGTACTCTTTATTGTCCTCAAAGGTTTTAATCTAGTCCATCCCAAATATAATTTCAAATCTTGAGGATGATGAAGTCCCAAGACAACTCTATATTATATAGAGTTAAGTAAGAAAAAACATGGAAAATTTATTCCTTCTTTTTCCCAAGAAGAGTCAATATCTCTATAAAAAATGGCATAAACTTCGATGGTATATTCAGTAAATACACAATATGAGAAAAAATAAAACGAGTTTGATGCACCGACATTGAATAACGAAATTTTCAAAGATGATGAAGTAAATAAAATTCCTCTAATCATAGATAGTACCACCATAGACTCTAAAGTGTTATAATATACTACATGAATCTATATTATATTAACCTGATTCTATGAACTACAACTAATCTAAGGATCAGAACTCAATTGGTTCTTCCCCTAATATGACCCACCTTTGGCTCTACACCCTTAAGAATGAGGCCCATCTAATTTAATGGGATTACACTATACCTTGCATCCCAATGGGATATTATGATCCCACAATACTTCTAGATATAATATACATTCTACAAAACCAATAAATATTCCCTATAAACCTACATAAGTGATAGTTCATTAGAGTCTCTAGAATGTGGAGTTAATATGACCATTCCTGAAAAATTGGTGACAAATCGGGGTTCTACCCCCTATATGAGAAGAAGATATTGGATGGGATGAGGGGTCATAAACCTCTACCACCACCTCTACTCAATTCTACCCACCTATGTTTTCAATTTTTATAAGATACCTTCACTATTACTCAATAATAAATAATTCTTGATCAACAATGACATCGTTGTTTTTTAATCTCTAACATCTAGGCTTGATCCACAACTTCATCATATGATGGGATGTTTATCAGAAAAACTTGACACTGTTCCTTTAAAAAATCAAATCATAAACCTTTCTTCTTTTTTATTATCATACAGATATATTTCCAGATTAAAATGGAAATTCATGGTGAATCATATAATGTACTCCATAACCATTTGGAAACCCTATTGTAGGCTTACAAACTCCCTTTATTTTTACAAGTATATAATATAAGGACAAAAATATTGAGTAAAGTCACATTAAAATCCTTAAATTCTAAATTATCTTGATTCCTAACCTAAATAAGTCTCTCCCAATACCTTTATCTAGGTCTTTAAAACATAAAAGCATCACATTTTACCTTTGTGGGTTTTGGAGTACCATGGTATTAAAATATTATTTTGATATTTTCTATACAATCCTCATATTAATGAGGATCTCTACATCCTTATAATGAATTATTGTTATGTTAAAGAAATTTATGGGCTTGTTACTAACTCAAACCTAATACTTTCTCCTTAAATTTAATGGGGTCAAGGCATTCTCCCTAGTGCAAGTCTTGAACAATTCTCACTACCCCTTCAATAAAGCTCCATCAATGGTAGGGTTTGATCACAAAAAAGTTAATTGATGAACCCTTATAAGTTCTCATTAGGGGTCTTTATGGACGCATAAAACTACTTAAAAATAAAGGGAACCCATTAAAAATTATAATCAATATCTACCAAAATCATAAGAAACCATAAATCAATTAAACAAAACGTAGAAAATGAAATAAAAAAATCCCACTAATCCATAATTCATGATCTTGGTGAATAGTCAGATCCCACACACCTTTCTCATCAAAGAAGACAAGTCTCACTAAAAATAAAAAAAGAAAATTCTTGAAATCCCCTAGAAACTCAAGGTGAGGTACTAAGTTTATTTCCTAGATATCCCTTTTTACCCACTCTCCTCGAGTCATAATAAAAATAGATCTTACAAACTAAGTCTTACCAGACATAATAATTAAAACTATGCTTTGATACCATTTTTTAAAAACCAACCCAGACTTCCACCAATTCGGACACCCGAGTGTAAAGGATTTAAAGGTGTTCCCAATACCCACCAACTGAAAACAAGTTACTCGGAAACAAGAATTATCTTTCAAAATAGTTTCTCCTAACAATGAATTTAATTAATGGGTCTAAACCATGAACCTAACATGACCTCACCATAATTTTTAAAGTCATCCCATCAAAAGGTGGATAACAAAAACCCAATGAATAATGTAAATAAATGAAAATCATAAATAAATATATCAAAGTTCCACATGAAATAAAATACTATTAAAATAATTAATCCAAAAGAAAATTAAAAGGATGGGAAACCAAGATGGGGATATAGGATCTATATGAGCAGTTTATGAAAAGTATAAAAATAAGAAAATGTACCAATGACACATCTTAGTGTGACACATGTAAGTATCCCCCCACCATGTCACCTCTAGATAACATGAATTTCTAACATTAGGGGAAAAAACCTCCAAACAGTGCCTTACCTTTCCTTATGTTAGATAAAAAATGTTTTCATACACCATCTGGGGTTTGTTGGGTGTTATCATAATAGTTATACTAGGATCCCACTAAGTGTTCCACATAAATCCTTTATTAGGGAAGCTAAATCTTGTTATTTTAAATATAATACATGAAGGGAACTTATAAAATTTTTAATAAAAAAAAAGGAGAAATAATTTTGATGGAATAAAGATAATAAAATAAAATTTGAAAATTAATTTTATAAAGTATATGTCATAGGATTGAACCATAAGGTCACTGAGGCTAGGGAATCCTAGTAGTAAGACATCACTAATTATGATAGATCCCTCAATTATTGTGTTGGATTATAAATTAATTCACTAGAACATATATATTCCATATTAATTACATCACTATTAAGGGAGACACACATAACTAGTGGTAGGGCCCTCCATCCATCTAGGTTATCCTGCCCTAGTACCCAAGGGTTTCTTAAATAGTTCTATCGATATGAACAATAATTATTTATCAAATTTTTTCAAGTCATCTGTAACACTTACATTTATGGGAAAATATAAAAGCATTCTTTCTATGTAAATCTGTCTATAAATCGGGAATAATTCATTTTTATAGCATTTATGTAATTAAATTTATAGGTTTATGTATCCATGAGTTCAACCAATAATGGTTGAAATAAAACCCCCGACCTCAATCCTGAAAAACCACAGGAAAATGGTGTAAATACATAGAAAAAGAGAAATAATTCCCTAAAGTCTCATGCAATGCATTAGAATACAAATAAAAATTATTTAATCTCGAATAAAAGGAATGATAGGGTACTATAGCTTCAGGAAGATGTGAGAATCAAGTAAAAGAGAAGTAGTAACCCAATTTAGAAGGGTGGAGTCTCTTACATGGAGTTCCACTTAAATATAATTGAAGAGACACCACATTAATACAATAGAAGAAGGGTATAGTTTTTTTGTTGTTGGAGGTGGTGATGGGGATAAAACTGCGGTAAATGGGTGGTTTACGGAATTTAATTCTAATAATGTTATGATAGTAATTTAATTTTTTAAAATTATGGCAGACTGCAGTGTTTGGCTACAAGGTTTTCTAAACTGTGTGCCAACTATGCGACTGATAGTAGATTCACTTGGATAGTCACACGATTTTGCTCCACGATTAGAAAAACATTGTGTCAACTATTAAAATGTCTGCTGATAAATAACTGTAGGTTTTTTCTGAGTTTTATAAGGTGAAACCTAACTATGCGCTAACTATGAAAAGCCCATTGTTTCCCCTTTTTCAAAAATTTTGAAACAAAATGACCTTGAAATTAAAGATAAGGATAAAAATAGAGAATACATTTAGTACTTGAAAATGACATCATGGATGAGAAAAAACATTAATAAGCATTATTTTAGATCCATTGAGGAATAATTTTAAATGTTAAGATGTGTTGTAAAGTGAAAAGGGGAATCTTTTTTATGTATTTTCATTGTGAATATTATTCATTTATCATTTGTGATCACTAAGAATTCATTAGTGGAATAATATTTCTAATATAAAAACTTTAATTAAATAATTTATGATTTATTTATGATATAAATCAATTTTTATTATTATTCAGTTAGATTTTTGATATTAATAATTTCATTTCTAAATTCATAATTCAAATTCAATAATAAATAAATTTTTTAATAAGAATAATATTTTTGTATTCAATTTAGGAAATTTAATTTATTATTGATTATTTATTAAATAATATCCCAATATTAAATTGGTTTCTATTCACCCAAAAAATGAATTAATTTATATTCTAGCTTGAAAATTGAAATTGATTTAATAATTGGAGAATAAGTATCAAACCAATGACATATTTATAATTTTTTTTTATAAAAATTATTTATTAGTTCATCAAAATGTCTAATATAAAAACTAAATCCAACCATAGAATCTATGTTCTTGTAATGTACATCTCTTTGAAATTTCACATTTTTTCTCTTATTCTCACGATTGGGTTTTTTAATAATTTGGATCAGCTAATTAATAAAAATCAATCATCTTAACTATTTAATTTAAATTAATACTCTAATATCCACTTTATCATCAGGATATTAACCAATTGTTTTGACTTTATAACCCATCAGGTAAATTTTTTAAAATTTGAATGATAATAATATAAATTTTCATTGATCTAAAAATATATACATGCCAAACAATTAATCATTTAACAAATCATTGATTATAAAAAATTATGAAATCATATACTTCCTACTTTAATGATTCTGACAAGATATCAATGGATGTTGTTACTAACTACAACTTTGGTAATTTAGAAAAACTAATGACCCATTTTCACTTACTATCCAATAATAACAAATTCAACATAATGATTTAATTTTTTATAATGATTAATGATAAAAATACAAATAACTTTGACACTAATTAAAACTCATAATATAACTTCTAGAAAAAAACATTTGAATTTTTCTACTTGGCTACAACCACTACTATAGATTACATGATATTAAGAAATATTATTTATCATCTCTAAAAGAATATGGAAAAAAGTTGATCTTTTGCAGTGATAAAAAATGCAGTGATAAAAGGTCAACCATTATAATCAGTTTTTTTAGCATCGAAAAAGTTAACTCTTTATCATTTATTTTTTAATGCAGATAAACATTTACTATTTATCAATGCTAAAATAGAACTCAAAAATTGTACCTTACATAATATATTTAATATATACATATTTATTTATTCTTAGTTATTATTTATGTAATAATAAAAATATATATTTATATAAATAAAATTTATAAATTTTTGAAACATATTCTTTCATACTTATTTAAAATTATAGTTATATATATGTATTAAAATATTATTTTATGTATTATATAAATAAGTACATAAATACACTAAATTTAGTTCATATTTAAATTTATATATTGATATTCATAGTTTATAATTTATAATATTCATATATATTTAAAATATACATATAAAATTATAATTATATGTGTGTGTACATATATTTCAATATCTGATAATATATTAAAAATATATATAAATATACTAAATATTTGTTTGATATATAATGTATATATAAAACTATAATTCATATTAAAATAAAAATTTATTATCAATCTTTTTTAAAAATATTAATAAATTTATTATTAACAAAAATATACAATTATTAGACAATTATTATTATTATACATATTATCTACATATTTACTATTCATAATATTAATTCATTCGTTATTAATAATATTAATACACACAAGTACATTTAATTGTTCAGGGTTCGAATCTTGGACTATCTTTTTCCCCCAATTAAATGTGGGGTCTATGATTTCCTTTGACCACTCATTGTTTGTGGGTTTTGTGACCCCCACCAAAAAAATCTAAAGGGAAACATTTCTCTTAGTTGAACTATGGTGTTTACCTATGTAGGGTTATAGGAAAACCACTGGACCGAGGCAGGTGAGAATTGTGCTTGGATGATGGTTGCACAAGTTGTTACATTGTTTGAAAGGGGTGATAGTGGATGATGGGACTGAGGTAGGCAGAATTTGAAGGTTGATTTAGTAGTAGAAAAAATAGAATGGGATCATTGAAGGTGATCATAATAAAAAAAATAGTAGTATGAAAAAATTTATTTCTTCTATGATAAAATATTACAACCCACACACCAGGAATCTATTTATAGGAATAAAATCACACACCAAAACAAATGGGAAAATAGATAAAAATAAAAAACCATCCTTATTACAGTAGGTGTTTCCTAGTCCTCTAGCAACAAATTTTTCAAGTTTCTAGTGTTGATGTTTCCTGGTCTCTACCACAATAGTGAATATTGGTTCTGACTAAGAAGAAAAACCATGTTTATTATTTTGCATCCCCTCTTAAACATGTATTCATTATATAGAGTTTGTGTATCCCGGTGGCTAATCAACGGGTTCAAATTCTACACCGTAGTCAATGCCTTCCTTATTTTTGTATATTTAACAGGAATTAATGGAATATATTACCTTTTAAATCATTTTTATCCATATTTCTTTGGTTTAGATCCCTCTAAGCTAACTAGATTGGAAGTCACTGAGACATAATAAAAATTTACATAATTTTCCATTGGTTTTGTTCTCTCATATATATCTGTAAGGATTTTAATATTTTGGGGGTGTATATAGAAAGTTCTCATTCAATATCTTCATATGTAGGATTATTTGGTGATGAAATCATTAGTTCTCCAATTCCATGTTCCTAAAATGGTACTTTTTTAACAATTTATTCATAATTTAGAGTGAGTCATACCACTCTTGAATCATCATATTTATTCCATTTCCATATATCCTTTTCATAAAATATAAAATATATTCTAAATATAATTTTCTTGGTTTTGTAATTATATAAGAAATATCCCATTTCTTAGTCTTCATATCCTATAAGGACACACTTCACTTGTTTTTCCTCAACCTTTGATTATTTTTCCTTTAGGATCCTAATATAGACATTGGAACCAAAAAATCTAAAATGGCTTACAATTGGATTGTGAGTACTTAATGCTTCATGTAATGTCTTTTTTTGAAGATTTATTTAGGAAATATATCAAGTAGATACACCCATAAAAAGGTGTTTCATCCTAGAAATCCCTGGTAACTCCTTTGTCTTTCAACATACTTATTCTCATTTTGAGAATGATTTAATTTTTCCTGTCGGCTACTCTATTAAGTAGGGATGTGTAAGACAGTTTCAACTAGTGTTTAATTCCATGTTCACTGAGATAATCTTGAAAAACATAAGAGGTGTACTCCCCAGCTTGATCATATTGAAAATTTAATATATGATGATTTCTTTGATTTTCCACTACTGCCTTGAATTCTTTGAAGACGTCAAACACTACTTACTTTATCTTGAGAAAATATATCAATGATTTTCTAATATAATAATTAAAAAAATTCCTAAAATTCCTCTATTATCCATTTAATTTTGGATTCAATGGACCAAAAACAACGATGTGAACAAGCTTGAGTGGTGTAACATCGTTCCAGTTCGTCTTTGTTGTAAAAATATTTCTATGTTGTTTTCTTTGAACACAACTTTCACAAATTTTATTTTGGTGTAAAATGATAGGAAGTCCATTAAAAAAAATCTTACTAATAATCTCAAACTTTAAAAGTTTAATTTCCATAACCTAAGATTTCATATCCAATCTTTATAATCACATACCTTCTTCAAACACCATGGTTCGTTAGGTTGGATCATAAGTGGAAACATGCGGCTATTTTCTATAAATAATTTCGCAGTAATCCTCTCTTTTCCATAAAATATATTAATTTGTTTAATTTTTAGGCATATGTTGAATCCTTTTTCCACTAAATTCATGAGACTCAAGATGTTGGTCTTTATGTCAGGTACATAGTAGATGTCAAAGATGAAAGCATGATTGTTGTCTTTTGGATTGATCAAAATATCTCCTCTTTCATTGAAAAATATTATTGAGATATATCCAAATAAATTATCTCCTAGAAACCTCTCATTTAGGTTTTTAAACAAGTTCCCATGACCTATCATGTGGCTTCAATCTCCAGATTTTAGATGCCACATACCTTGATTTTGTGTTAATGTTTGTTCCATGAACACATGAGGCTCACCAAAAGTATCTTCTACTTCGACGACATGTGCCTCCATAGTTTCATTCTCTATGGATTGTTTATACTATCATTCAATGCTCTAATTTCCATATTTTTGACAATTATAGCATGGGACATTTCTTTTTTCAATATAGAGATTATTGAATCCTCCCCTTCTTCCTCATTCTTGTTATTTTTCTATATAGTTTTGATATCTCTAACCTCATCGATTTGGGATTCATCCTCCATGTACCCATATTATCGAATTATCTTCTTTTTAACAGAATATTCTTCATCAAATTATTTAAAATGACTCCTTTATCCTTTTCATAGTTTTTGAGAAACAACTATGATTGCATAGAATGATCCACTACATTCGTCTCACACTGGTAGTTCACCTTCAGTTTGTGGGAATGTAGAGACACTATGTGTTCTTTGATATAAAGTGTATTCAGGTATTTTTTTTCTTTCAATGAAAGGAATATGTAATCAATTTTTATATCGAAGTATCAAAATTTTATCATACATACTTGTATTTCAATAATATTTTCTCTATTCCTTAGCTACTCTCTCACCATAACCATTACATGAGCTTGATAATCAGCAACAGTTGTAGAAGATTTCATAAACTCATATTTGAATTCACCTCATAAATAATGAATTCATATCTACATTAATTTTTTTTACATTTTAATGCTTTGCTTATATTTTCCCATATCACCTATGATGATTTTATTAAGTAAATATTTCATAAGTCGCTTCTTCAAGGAATTTATAATTGATATATTTTTCCTTATGGTCCCGCTTCTATTTCATATGAAGAGTTTCATTTTGAACATCATGAATTGCAGTCTCTACTGCTTTAGATTATGGATGTGTGTATATGTCCCCCACAATGTCCATGACATTTTGGGTTCTAGGAAGTACACAAATTTGGATGCCCCGATTTTCATAATTTTTCTTTATCATCTTCAGGATCAAATATTATGCAATTTCATTCTCCATAGAGAAAAATAATTTTGACAAGAAAAGGGTAGATGAAAACTTATTTTTTTGGTAGTGTATGTTGCATTTTTTTTATAATTACACGCTTCATATTTTTCAGAATTGAAGATTGATAGGTTTTTTGAATATCACAAGACAATTTTTTCTTGAATTACATACTGTAACATTTTATTTTCAAAAATGATGTGAGGTGATGAAGTAAGATAAAAAAATTGATTTCTTTTTTTTGAAAATAGAAAAACCCCTTTTTCATCTCCTTTTCCATCCAATAGAAAATGGAAACATTGCTCGTGCATACCTGTATTTTACCACATCTATGAAGCGATGTGTTTCTTTTTTCATCACCAGATCATATGGCTTGTTAAAATGATTTATTTAATAAATACATATCAAATTAATAAAATAATTATTATTATAAAAATATATTATATTCCTTACCTTCTTATCCTTTCACCTTATAAAAATGATAATGTCAATTATGTGTATGTATGTAATACCACCACCATGAAGAGATATGATTCATTTTTAATGATTGAATTTCCTGAATGATTGTAAAATTGTACCTAATTTATAAAAAATATTATTTTTTATGATGGTAAAATGACCATTTTTATCTTGTTTAAACTGTAAAATTTGTTTTGTGGATTATGAACAAAACATCCTCAAAACATCCAACATAAAATCAATCATTTTAGTAACTCTACAAGGCATGGTAATAAATGAAATAAAAGAAATTATAATAAATATATAAACCAGAAAAAGTTTATCAACCAATAAAAGTTTTAATAGAAGTTTATTATAAAGGAGTTAAAGAATGAATGCCAAAAATCGTGAAATGAGGTAAGGGATTTCATGTCTCAATTTCCTACCATTGAAAATCAAGCCATTTTCACAAAGTTTTTTCTTTTGTGTTGTGTATATACTTCCATATGGATGAATTTTATCACTAATTTAATGAAATTCATGTAGTTTATAAATATATTTCATTTTTTATCATTCAATATTCATTTTATATAAGTGTTACAAATTGATTATGATATTTTCCTTTAAAACATTGTTTTAAATGTTTCAAACTCTTTCTCATCCATATTTCGGTTCTTTTAAAAGTTCCAAATATATTCTTGTTTATGAATAAAATATTATTAAAATTAATTTTGTGATACTTTTTAATTTCTTTAAAAATAATTAAAAATGAATCATCTTAACACTTATCATACATGTCATTTTTACTTTTTTTACAGAAGTACTAAAGAATGGATTTTAACATATATGTCTTGGACACATTTTACCTCCACCATAACTATTATTCATTAACAAGATTCCTATACAATTTAACATATTTTTTAAAAGAATATAATATTCCATATATTCTGATAATTTTTCTATTATAAGAGTTTTCCTAGAAAAAGGATATTTCCCCTTTTGATTATTGAAAAATGTAAAGTGATTTTCTTATGGGATCAAATGATGTTTTTTAGGGGTTTTATGATAAAAAATAAAATCATACAAACTTTTTATTAATGATATGGTATAAGAGAATTATATATGATTATGAGTGATCCCTATGTGGAACATGATGATTTTTTATCCTGATATAGATCTCCAATGTA
This sequence comes from Viscum album, assembly GCA_963277665.1. Lineage (NCBI taxonomy): Eukaryota > Viridiplantae > Streptophyta > Magnoliopsida > Santalales > Viscaceae > Viscum > Viscum album. The sequence goes on along the minus strand of OY728139.1, from coordinate 108,666,617 downwards.
TTTGATAATGAATGGTCTTCGAATGTAAAAAATGAGGGAGATAACTGGGTATTTACACCTACAGAATAAATTATGCTTCAATTATTTCTTACATGGGTTAATCATGAGTGAACATAAGTTATGAATATGATAATACTTGTTACATATATTATTCTTGAAAAATTTCTTTTATAAAAATCATTTGATTTTACGGATTAAGGAATATTTAAAGGTGAATGTTTTTTTCAAAGAAATGTTTTCATGAGTTCTCACATTCCTCGAGACGCCCTATTTGGTATTATTATTATTGGTAATTCATTTCAATGTTTTTATTTGAAAATTTTTTATTTTATAATGTGAATATGTTATATTTATGAAGACAAAGTTTTATTATGAAAAAGCTAAACATCTTCTGGGGGTGTTTTTCACTGGACTAACGGGACTCCTTTATTTTTATATCACTTATTGATCTTGTTTTTCCCAAACCATTTTTTAAAATGAATTTTCATGAGATATAAATATGTATAGAAACTATATAAAGATCAATAATTTTCTTATGGGGACTCATATTATAATATGAATAATTATTTTTAGTGAAACAAAATTTTAAATTTAAGAATATAGAGTTGTGGAAAATATGGATATTGTGTTTCATAATTCCCAATGTAATGTAATGTTTTTTCTTAAATCTATAAAACTATAAAACTAAATGACCATGTAAATTTAAGAAATCTTAAACTTTGTTATAAATAATTTAATTATGGTTTGATTATTATATGAGTCATTATATAGTGAGCTAATTTTATAGTTGAAAATGATGATATTTTTTATACAATTTAATGTTAGGATAGGGGTGTGACTGGGATCAGATGAGTGTCAGGTGGGTTGTGTGGGATATATGAGTTGGGTAATGAAATGGTGGTTCAAGTATATGTTAATTAAATTCATACCTAAAAAGGCTTTCTAGAAGTTGTAAGTGGCCTTTTAATTAATAAAAATTCAAGATAATTCATTTACCATTTTTACCCTTATTAATGTTTCTTAAAAATTAACCATGGTAATTATTTTATTACTAAAAAAATAATATTACTCCTATTTCATATTTTTTTTCATTTTTTGTAACATCCCACCTAATCCTCTAGAATGATCCCATAAAAATACTTTTTTTCTCTTTCATTTTATTTTTTTATACTAGTTCGGAGGTTTGAGGTTGAGCGTTGGGTGTTCAGATATAGTAGGAATCCAATATGGGGTAAATTATGACTACATAAGTATAACTACTAGCTTGGGGGAGTCACCAACCCATTGATTTCATGAAGGATGATTGTGGTTCCTACAAAAAGTCCACCAAACAATTGGTATGGTGCCCTGGGCTACAAGATTTCAACTTATATCCCCCATCCAGTGGTCTCCAGCTGGGCCAAATTAACAAGGGGTTGTTATGTTTGTTTCAACCATAAAGCCACTATTTAAAATATCATATCACCCCCTTTTACCCTAATTAATTTTTAATGTATCCATGGGTACTCTAAGGTTGGAATGTGCTCTCTCTATCTTCCTTTCTTGGTAATTTGATATTTGGTTGACTGGTTGTTCCTCTTTGGTATGTTCGATCGAATACCTCTCATTTATTCCATTTATTTGGAAAATTATAATGTTTATAGGTAGAATTATTAGAATATATTGATCATAATATGATACTTGTTAACCTCTTATTGATTCATCATGCATTTTCCTCCCATAGGTTGGTTTCCTTACTAGTCATTGTGTGGCGCATGTGACCTTTATGGAATGTTTTGATATTTCTTCTTTACTGTTCATTTTATAATAGAAAATAAATTCTAATATGTGAGAATCAATGTTTGAGGACTTCTATACTATATTATATCATTATATTTCCTTTCGGTGTGAGGATCCCAACATGGTTGGTGTGAGACCCCAATGTGAGGTAAGTGGTTCCATCTCTATCCTATGATAGATGAACTGTGAATGTGCTTGGGTTTATAAATGGTTTTCTAAATTATAATTATAATGATTATTGATCTGTTTAATTGGTGTTCATAAAAAATATTTTGATAAAAGATGATGTTTCCCTTAGTTTTGGTAAAAGAAAGATGTTTTTAAGCATTATAAAATGGTTTTTGAAATGGGGTTTCAAACCATGTTGTTGATGAAAAGGGTTGTTTGGAAGTTTTTATAGAATATTATAGTCCCATTTAAATGATTATACATATACCACACATGGAAGCCTTGTTTACCTATGCATGGGTCTAAGGATGGGCCTTGTCCTTGGACACTATAATGGGGCTTAATTTCTGGGGTGTTCCTTTGTTCCAATATCGTAGATTCATTGACTATAATAACTTGATATTGACACCATAAGGTGGTTCAATTTCTTAGGTTGTTCCTAAATACCTAAAAAATAAATTATTTGTCTTTAGGTAATTTATGTGTGAAATATTCAGAATTATTTACTAGGGTATGAGTGATCTAGCTTGATCAGGCCTATGTTATCCTAAAGGTGAACTCCATTATGCTTGGTTATATATTGTTTTTTTCTTAAATATGATATATGATGCATCATTTGATAAATTTTAAATGGTTTATTTTAAATTTTATCAAAAAATTTATTACCTTGATTTTCTATAAGAATTGTGGAAAAGTGACTTTTTTTACCTTTTTTTTATATAGATGTGGAAACTATTTATCATGATGTGTTCTATTTCAAATTTAGCATATTGGGATTATTTGAGAAAAACATATTATGGAACCCAGGTATGATCCTACTAATCTTATTTAGCTCACACCGTTCACACTCCCTTGGGGCATATAAACCTTATATTGTTTAATGCATGAAAGGGAATGTCATCGTAGTGAGGTGATAAGGTTCATGTTAACTATGCATGGGTAGATTGTGATGAGATGGTAGGATATTTATCATGTATCACATGAATTTTTTTTGACTATTTTTGTTTTCCTTTTGGTTTTTTGGGACATGTACCATGGTTTTTTACAGGATTCATTAGTTTTTATGATACCACTATAACTTTTTTTGACTATAGAATGTTTATTTTCTAGATATTTTTATTTATGTGTATGTCGTGTATCTTGTTTCAGGTTGGGAAAAGCATTCCCTTGATTATTTTTGGATGATAGGGTGCATGTTGATAGCCTATGGGGATTGGAAATTCCCTTTATTTCTGATCATAGTACATTTTGGGTCATATATGTAAGGGTTGTCTGGGCCAGGTCATGAAATTTTTTGTATCAAAGGTAAGTTTATGCACTGTATTGGGAGGTTAATAAACAGGAGATAGGATTTTCAAGACATTATAGTTTGGTTGTGGTGAGTTCCTAGCAATATTTATTTATTATCCTCAAGTCACCACGGTATATTGGGTTTTGTATCTTCTGTGTTGGGGTTTGATCAAAAAATAGTTTTTGATTTTGTTATTTTGATTTTGTACTAAGATTATTTTATTTTTAGATCATCTTATTACATTTTAAGTATATAGAAACATTCCTCCGAAATATATATCAAGAATTACTCAATAGATTGTATTAGGAAATGTAGCTCAATGGAATCCTCCAATTGATAAAAGTATCCTAGAGGTTATCATTTTTTCAGTTCATGCCATGGGATATAATATACTACCTACTCAAAACCAAACTATTGAGGCTCAACTCAGAGTTAAAGGATAAAAGGATCATGAATAAGAGATCATACATCAGAATCCTTCATATATTAAGGTTACCAAGGACTATTAATGGGTTGAGTAATTTATAGATAATATTTATTTTGTTTTTGATTTCCAATAGGCACTTGAATCCATAAAGGTTAAGCACGCAACATTTAAACTTGAGGGTCCTAGCAAAAGGTAGTGGGACTCTATTTTTCTAGAAAATTGGTATGTGGGTTTGGAGTAAAAATACTTCAAGACCCTTTTTTCATCATTTTTACCCAAAATATCTAACAATAGATAACTAAATAGAGTTTCACACTTCTTAACAAGGAGTGAATTTGGTGACAAAGCAAACTAACCATTTTGCTGAGTTTGTTGGTTTTACTCTTGAGGTGGTGATGAATGATAAGATAAAGGCTCATAGATACCTGAAAAGATTGTATCCTGAAATAAAATCATAGGTATATATTTTGAAGATAATAACCTATGATAATGTGGTCAATAGATCTTTGATGAAAGAGATTAAAATTTCTGGCTAGATGGGTTTGTTTGGATCTTTCCTTCTATACAGTGGCAGTTCTAGTGGTGCACATGAGACGATGAGGAAGTGGAATTGTATTCAAGGGGTTATTAGAGGTAGTTCACAATATTATAATTATTTTACTCCATCATTAGAAGTTATAAATGTACCCATAACTTGTTACCCATGTGTCATGGAAGGGAACACTCAATGATCATTCCCCATGCCTCTAAATAATTTTTTTGCATGTGGACATCAAATCCATCTACATTTATCCCATCAGAATCTATCCATTTTTTCATTATGGATAGAAATTATCTTCTCTAAAGGACATTATTATGTATTGTAAAGCTTCAAAGTCAATGGGTATCCATCCATGGGCCTTCAGAGTGAATAATATTCATGTAGTGGATGATTTTTTTTGTCAAAGTTGATGTGGACCCATCTACAATGATACGTACCATTTTGTTCATCATCTATAGAAAAGTCTATATTTGATATAGGGGACTCACAATATTTTATATATTTCAATTTTTAGATTTTCTGAAACTTTAAATAGAGGTCATGTCATTTTTTATGGAGCTAAATATTCTCCTTAGTGAGACTAAAAAATATGGGTTTATATTTCTTTCGTGTTCTCTTTTGGTAGCTGATGTGGAGATAGTATAATAATTTCTAGTTCTATTTATATTTATTTTATTTTTCATAATTAGGATATAATTTCTACTATATCACCAATATTGTATTATGTTTTATCATCAGTTTTTTTCCATTCTTTTCAGCCAATGGGTGCTCTCAAGTGTTCCAGGGATAGTGGGATGTGAGGTCCAATCAATAAAGACCTTCTATTCCAGTTATCTGAAGTCTATTGTCTATTATTTTTGTTGACCATTATAATGTTTTATTTCATAATGATCTTTATTTGGTCATTTGGTATATCTCTAAGGTCTTCCAAGATGACTTCAAAGGTCTACCTCTAGAGAGAGGGTATATTTATCCATTGACTCTATGCTTAGTCCTCAGCTGATCTTGATCCCCTCTTATAATATATCGCCAGCTAAGTTGAATGATCTCAAGATTTAGTTGAGTGGATTTTTAGAGAAGGTATTTTTTGTATAACTTTTTCATCATGGGAATCCCTCATCTTATTTTCCAAGAAGGTTGATGGTTCTCTTAATCTCTACATAGACTATCAAAATATAAATCAAGTAATGATTAACAATAAAAATCATATTCCCCATATCAATGATGTGTTTGATCAATTAAATAGGAAACTTTTTTCTCAAAAATACATCTTTGGTTGGGTAACCATCAGCTTGTTGTTAAGGAATATGATATCTCAAATACATCCTTTAGGAGATGATATGGACACTTTGAATATTTTATGACACCTTTTGTCCAAACTAATTCTTCTACAGTGTTTATGGATTTGATTAACTAGATATTCCATAAATTTCTAGATAACGATATTGTTGTATTCCTGGATGGTGTCCTAGATTATTCAAGACATGACCATGACCATTAGAACTATCTGATCATGGTTTTTGAAATATTTAGAATCATTACCATTTTTGGATGTGATTGAAATAATTTTTTTGGATCTGATAGGTGAATCTGTTAGAAAATGTGATTTCAAAACATGGTATCTCAGTTGATCCCAAAAAATAAAAGGCTATCTTATTAGTGGAAGAACCATGGATCAACTTAGAGATACAATGATTTTAAGGCCTAACTAGATATTATAAATTGTTTTTAAATGATTTCATAATGTTGGAATCATAATTTACTGCTCTTACTAAGAAAGGTGTGAATTTATCTTGGGATTCTAAGTATTCGGACAATTTTGATCTATTGAATTTTTTTTACATCATATCTTATCCTGACATTATTGTAACCTAATATGGACTATGTATTTTATCATGATTCTTCCGTTTTTGGCCCGAGGTGTGTGTTTTTCAAGATGGCCATGTTGTGGTATATATTTCTCAATAGATTTGACTACATGATAATAATCACCCTTTATAATGACATGAACCTCACCATTGGTGTTTATTCTATTTAGTGTTAGAGACACTACCTCTTTGAGGATATGTTCACAATATTTTTTGATAACAAGAGCTGGATTTGTATCTTTTCTCAGAAAGACCTGAACCTCGAGTAGAGGTGATGGATTGAGTACTTCCAAATGCTTAACTTTGAAATCAACTATACCATAGGGAATGGAAATATCATCATTGATACTCTCATTAGGATATTTTATTCTCAAGTTAATTTAGAATAAAAAATTAGTAAAACCTTGGGGGGATTTTCACTCAGTTGTATATGGATGTGTTATAGGAAGATTTAGGTTTGGTTTCAACCAATGTATGATTGTCATCATCTCTCTTTGAGTCTAATTTATAGGACCATAGATAGGATGATGAGTTCCTAGGAGTCAAATAATCCATATATGTTTAGGATATTTTCCTTTTTGGGTCTCTCCCATTACATGGAATTATTAACTTCTGGATTTATTTTGACATCCATTTATGTATCTAGAATCATGTATTTAATTAATTTCATAGTTCATTATAGTCTATTCGTCCTCGAACTATAGAGATATATTATGACATGATACATTGTTTCTAGTGGATGAGTATGAAGTGTGACATTTATAATTATGTGTCTCACTATTACAACTACAAGTAGATTATGGTATATCTCTTGAATCCTTCTAGTATACTTTATCCTCTTTCAGTTGTAGAATGTAAATGTGATGAGGTGTCCATTTACTACAACATTGGATTAACATGGACTCCCGGGGGAAGTAATTCTATAAGGGTGTTGATTGATCTGTCGGTAAAATTTGCTAATTTTTTTCTGATTAGAGACATCACAAACATTGATGATATTTGTAGGTTTTACATGTAGGAAATTTTTAGGTTTCATGGGGTTCCCTTTTCCATTTTAATAATTTTGGATCCCAATTTTACCTTCCATTTCAATATAAGTCTCCCATAGGTGATAGGAACTTAGGTCAAATTGATTATAGCATAATATCCATAGATGTATGGATAGATGGAGAATGTGATTCATATTATGAAAGATATTTTATATGATTGCATATTGGATTTTAGTAGATAGGGGTATAGCCATGTGGTACTGGTTGAGTTTTATTATAATAATAGTTACCAATCATCGATCAAAATGACCCCCTTAGAGGCTTTGTATGGTCACTCATGAAGTTCACCTAATTATTAAACAGAGGTGGGTGGGGCCTATCATATATGATCGAGTATCATTTAGGATACATCTATGGGGAATCTTGATACACATTAATGATTTTTTATATCTCAGTGTTTGTCGAAATCATATGTGGATTTTCATTTCTATCATTTGGAGTTTTCAATTGGTGACCAAGTCCTCTTTAATGTTTCTCCTCGATTAGATCGTCGTCATCATGGGAAGTAAAGGAAAGTTTGTTCCAAGAGATTTTGGACCATTTGAGACCAATGATCATGTCAAATAAGTTTCTTATTAGTATGAATTAATAGGTCATTGATAGGTATTCATAATATTTTCTATATATCTTAGCTTAACAAGGGCCATCTTGATCCCTCACATGTTCTATGTTGGGAGAATATTTGTAGAGACCCAAGCTTTATGTACATGGACTTTTAATTAAATACATAAAAAATGACACCCAAGGACCATAATAGTTTAGAGTCTTTGGAAACTAAGAACATAATATTCTATTCATGGTGAAAGATCTTCAACATCTACCATAAAAATATTCCCCTTTTGTTTTCTTACCTAAAATCTTTCTTTATATCCTGGGGAAAATAAAACATATAAATGGTGAGCTTAAATTCTCAATAATGGTAATCATGGATAAAATAAAACAAACCATATACATTTTAACTTAAAAACATGAACATAAAGTTTAAACATAAAAATCTTGAGAAATGACATAAAACATGGAAGTACATAAGGCACAAATAATAATGTAACATCAATCATGATAAAATATCATGGGAATAAAACATGTAATTGTGGAAAACCATTAAGCACATGATATGATTTCTATAGTATCCAAGGAATTTCTGCCAAGACCATCATAGTGGATGAATTCCATTACTGATCCGGGTTTACTTGTCATTCCAGCCCTATATTACTAAACAGGATTTACTTTCCATTCCGGCCATGTTTATCTAATGAGATATAAAACGTTACCCAATTAATTGGAGGGAGATATAGGTCATTCCCATATCATAATGAAATAATTCTTACATGTTCCACAAAATAAACATAATTCATTCTTCATAATCCAAAGAATAAAATGGGTTTCATAGACATCATCCCATCATAACATAATCCATAAAAATCAAATGGATATCATTTCATCATAAGAAAAATCAAACCATGTAAATAATAGAGGCATTATACTTGAAACATAATCATACTAAATAATGTCATCTTATATGGAAAATAGTTTTGATAAAACACTTGAAATGAATTCTTGAGGAAAATATCCATTCTGCTTCAAAATCATTTTCTTTTCACAAAATGTCATGCAATTTTAAAAGAAAAATTTTTTGTTTAAAATAGTCATGAAATTTTGTAGAGTAGGATTTATGAAAATATGGAATTATGAAACCATAAAAATATGTTCATGACGTTTAAGTTAAAAAAACATTCTCCTTGTACTTTTGTCGAAAAGTCAAAAAGTACCTCATATGGTAAATAAAAGAAAGATTCTTTCCATACTAAATAGTAAAAGTCAAAAGGGGTAAACATGACTTTAAATATACATGGAAAAATTGTAAACACTTTATGAAAACATTTTTATAAAACTCGTACATGGATGATAAATATAACCCCTTCAAATACTTACACATAAGCAATCTCGAATAAAAATGAGATTTTAAAATTATCCATTACCTTATATCTAATTTAATCTGTATGTGTCAAAGACTCTTGTATTGTGGGTTTAAACATATTGTTAACTTGTAACAGAACCATAATAATATTTATGATATCATATATGATTCACTTATGAATTTATATAACCTGTTCATTAATCAATTCCATGTTAAAGCAACGTTCTGGGTAAAATCGTTTCATTATCGTACATGTTTTGACTTGTAATTATTCATATGATTACATAGATCATGATTAATTACTTTAATAATGTAAAACATTATTTATATATAATATATATTCAGAATTTAATATATACATAACAGATGGATAAATGGGATGAAATACACCGTTCATGGAGACGGTAGGTCGTACGTACGCATGAACGTTATTTTAGTTTCCTTATTAAATTGAATGTAAATAAGTAAATAACATATACATAAATCCAGTATCATTATTATGTCATATATTTCGTGATTATTTATTATATATACTTTATTATCATTCTGTAATGGTTTACATGGTGAATGAATCTCATCGCGTTGTGGAGACGGTAATCCGTACGTATGCACGAGCGATGATATCGTTCCCATAATTATTAAATAGAATTGGAGTGGATGATATAATATCTCAGAATCATTATGATGTTATAATAATCATATATAGTTATTATTTCTACAATGATATCCATCCAAGTATGGTGTTGGTGGAAAAACATATTACACCACGGCGTGGAGACGGTAAGCTGTACGTACGCACGCGCAGTGATTTCATTTTTCGTAGGATGGATATAAGGAGAAATAAGGTTGTTTAATATTTATAATAACATATCAGTATATTATTTATAATGATGTTATAACTTTATAATGAAACAACTAAAGAAGAGGAAGTAGAAGAAGAAAGAAATATGAATGAATCGGTAAAGGATATTACCTCTTCTTCGACACGCCTCTTCTAAACCTCTTATTAGGGAACTAATGTTGGTCTTTGAAGAAGACCAGGACCTATAGTATGTTTATAGGTAAGTGTATAAGATAAATGGATAGGGTTTTGCCGGGTTTTAAGGATCAAAATGTTGTGAAGAGGAGAGGGAGGAGGGGCCCTTTTATAAGAGAGGAGAGGGGCACTCTTGGAAACCTCTAAAATATTAATTTATAATAAACTCAAACCCCACTTAAAAACTTCAACATGACTAAAATTAGAATATGAGATGAGATAGGGTTGTAATTTCATCATATAATAAAATTTATACATTTTTGGGAAATTATTTTAAACCTTATCAATTTGATTTATCCTTATTTAATCTATTGATTTTATTTGTGGTAATAAAGTTCTAAATTTTAAATTGTTATAAATACTAATTTATGTAATGTGAATTGTTCATAATTGGATATTTTATGAATTTTCTGACCATATAAATTTTATTTTATAATTTTTAAATATTTTTGTGATTTTAAACAATTTAATGATATGTTATTTTTATAAAATATCAATAGTGTCAATTTTGACACTATTCAGTTATTTGGATTTAAATAAAATCCACACAGAAGATATGTTCGAACCAAAATATTTAATAGATTACTAACAAGTCATGTTCATATAGAAAATTTATGGATCACATTAATTAGTTCATATAACATTTATTTTAATATTTTTAAAACCGTTTATTTGATATTTCTCATAATAAAGTAACTACTAAAACATTTTTTTATGATTATTTAATATACTGATTTGTTGCATAAAAATTAAAAATAATATGATTAAAATAAATCTAATGGCTTTCATAAGAATAATTTTAGTCGAATTTATCTTCTAAAACAACCAACTTTTAAAATTTTATCTTTATTAAAGTATGAAGGTGACAACATTGACATCATTTAAAATAATATAATATATATGTCATAATATGTTTTATAAGGCTCCATATGGTCCACTAGTTGACCCTTGGATGATTATGGTATAGATATACTCTACCAAAAAGATTTGGTCAAGTTTATTGTATGAACTCGATTCTTATTCTTGAGGTACAGATTTCTTCTTTTCCTTTTTCCTTAAGTGTTTTTGAGAAAATAAGAAAAATGGGGGAAAATCCCATATTTTGTTGGTACACACCATGTACTTTTCCACACGCCATGCACTTTAGCCATGTGGGATGAGTACATAGGGCGTGTATCCCTGTCGGCGATGAAAGGTGTAAAAACCAACTAAACGCCATGTAGTGGGTATTTACACGCCGTGTAGTCAGTCGGCAGGTGCATAGTAAGGCGGTGGAAGCAGCCGTCAGTGGAGCAACAGTACACGCTGTGTAATTGAGAATGCATGCCGTGTACGCATACCGATGGATGAACAGTTCGTCAGTGAAAAGGTAGCCTCTAGAGGAACAGTTAAATGATGAAAAGCACATGCTGTATACTTGAGAGTGCACGCCGTGTAGTTTTTTTTCTCTTAAAAGGGGTAGTAGCCTCTTCTGTTTATAGAGGAATATTAGAATTCCGAAGGAGATTGGGAGGATTACTAGAGCTTCAGAGATCTCCCAACCATGCACTAGGAATCCGTTTCCACTTTCATCAATCACGTTGGGACCATACAGGTAAGCTCTCCCTTCTCCTTGAATTGTTCTTACCAATTATTCCTCTAATGGAAGTTATTTACGTTTCCAAATGGAATTATTTTATCCCAAATCTACGTCGTTCTTGGAAGTTTCAGGAGGTGTCATTCACGTATACTGATCAAGGGCGATCGAGATAGGTGTTCTGATTTTTATATCCAACTATGGTGTTGAAATTATGTACCATTGTGATACAATCCCACGTTTGGGGTATCATGTGGATGAGTCCTTGGCTGCTTTAAATACCTAGAATTGTATAGTTTATTGAATGTAATTATGAACTGCTGTTTGGGATCACTGCTTGGATCCAGGACGACCACGTGGGTGCGTTCCTCTATTTAGCCATTTGGCCAGGATTCCCAAGGGTATTCCATGATTATAATGTGAATTGAATTTCCTTGAGGGGAATTGCATATAAATTGTTTGTTTGTGCTTTGGGATCTACCCGGTTACTTGCACCTAAGGGTAGTGTTCTTTTTAGCCTAAGGGCATGCTTTTTTATCCTGATGGCAAGGCACTTCATAGCCTGAGGGTAATGTTTGATTTCACCTAAGAGAAACTCTTCTTATGCTTGAGGGCGGTGACTTTTGTGCCTGAGGGAAATATCTCATATGCCTGAGGGAAATATTCTATATCCTAAGGAAAAGTCTGAGGGAATAGTTTTATTATATTATCCTGAGGGCAAGCCTAAGGGCGTGGTTTTATTATATTAGCCAGAGGGAAAGACTAAGGGCGTGGTTTTATTATATTAGCCTAAGGGAAAGGTTCTGATTGGCCTGAGAGCTTGTTTCTGATGAGCACAGAATGTTATTAAATTTAATGGTTAAAATGTATATCAAAATGGCAAATAAACTGGTAGTGGTAATTATATTGAGTACTTACAATTTTACTGCATTTACTTCCGCACACTGTTATTGCATATTTTTCACAGACAGTTGGGCACATTCCTTTGGTGGGTGCATACTGGGATTTATTTCTCACACCCTGTTTGGGTCATGTCTTCGGCCTAAAAAGACTGTATTTATGTAGGTGTCAACAGGGGAAATGGTCCCTATACAGGTACATGATTGTAGTAGAGAAGTAGGAGAGCATGGGACCGAGCTTTGGCTTGAGATGCTCCTGCGTTTTGATTACTCTGCTTGTTTTGTCTGGATGCACCTTTTATTTTGAGTTGTATTGTATTGAAGTGTAACCCGTTTCGGCTACTTTCATAGAAATAGTTACATGTTGCATCATTATATATAACTTCTGGTTATCTTTTACTACAGTTGTTCATTTTAAGTTCATATTGTTTACTACTTCCATTGTTGTATGTTATTTATCCTTTCTTCTACGCTACACTTTGACAAATGAGGGCATAGTTTCCCTACTATCAGACCTAGGCCCTCACTGCTAGTCAGCAGCCTCTGGCGTTTAGGTGAATGTGCTTGAGGTCATGTGACCAACCGGGTTCGCGGAACCTGTTGAGTGGCACCCGGATCCGGGACGTTACAAAGTGGTATCAGAGGGTTTCTTTTCTTTGACTTACTGTTTGGAGCCTTAGTCAGGGATCAGATGGACATGGTAGTTGGTAATGAGTTGTGCCCAGTAGTAACTAACCCATGAACAAGAAAAATCTAGTCTACCTCGATTATTGAAATTTTTTAGATTTTGAAAATTTTACAGTTGATTTTATTTTCATAGTTGGGTGACGCACTTGTGAGTGTGTTGTTTCTATGTTATACATGGGTTCAATTTATTTGCAACTCGATGAGATGAGGGTATATCGTCGCATGCATCATTTAGGCACATTCTAGAATCACATGTCATGCATTCCTTCCATGCCATGTAGGTGTATTAGAAATTGAATGTCGTTGTGATAATTGATGTGCTAGGAAAGCATGCTGTTGTGATAGCTACACTGACACATACCTGCTATATGATAGGGTATTGTTGTGTGAGTTTTTGATAGAATGGATGCCAAATTTTGGTTTTTGGGGAGTATGGGCCCTCAATGACTAGAATTTGGTGGATCACTGATGTGCTTTCCTTTTTATAACATGTATAAGATGCTAATCTTTGATTCGCGGGGAGTATGGGCGCTCACGGATTGGAATTTGGCACTAAGGTGTTAGTTTCAGTGTTATTCTGGGCTCCAGAGTAGTTTCTAAGGCTTACTATCTGGAAAACCCAGGATACACGCCGTGTAGTTCTATGGACACACATCGTGTGTTCTTCTGTTTGGGAATAAATGAAAACTTTTTAAGTACACGATGTGTAGTCTCTTCCCGTGTCATAGACTGTGTGGGAGGGGACACGGGGTAGGGAATGACTTGGGGGAAACACATCATGTACCGGTTTTACACGTCGTGTAGTTTAGACCCAGTGTCCACCCATGTAACTAACAACACGGACAGAGGAAACCTTAATACATACATGCTGTGTCTACGTTGAACATGTCGTGTAGTCTGACTCAGGTACCTAGTAGTGTCACTAACAACACGGGTCAGTGTTATCTTTCTTTGAACACATTGTGTCTACCTGGAACACGTCGTGTAGAGTTAACCGTGTAGCCGGTCGTATAGTGAGCAACATGGCTCGGTATGGGGCTTATTTGAACATGTCGTGTGCCTGTGGGACATGTCGTGTAGTCTTGTTTTAGGAGAGCCGTGTGGCCTAGACGTATAGGAGGATCCAGGCAGGAAAGAAGGATTCAAGTAAACACCGTGTAGTCCAAGGACACGTTGTGTGTTAGGGGTGTTACACGACCAGTTTTAGCTGGAGTACACACCCATGTAAATGGCTTGTGAGAACACGCCCTGTAGTTTTTATACACGTTGTGTAGTCAAGTATTGTAAATCATGAATGCTTTCTTTCCCCTATTTCCATCTTGGTCTCCTTGTTTTCAATTTTTGATAATCTTTATCTAAGGAGTGTGTTTGACCTCATAGAGTCATGCCACCAAGACGACCACCAGTTGTCTGCCAAGAGAGTGGTGAAGATTATACTCCTGAGATGGTGAGCCATGGGCTACCAGATGATCCTTCAGCAGTTCCAAATGCGGTTCCAGCCATTATACCGGACACAGGCATGGAGGCGCAGTTCCGTGAGGGCTTCGTGCGGTTCATGCAGACCTTTCAGGGAGCACCGTAGGCCGCCACATCTATGGCAGAGCTGACTTGAATATTCCAACAGCATCATCTGCCTACATTTTCAGGGGATGGCAGACCACATGCTGCCGATTCATGGCTGGATTTGATGCAGATGATATTCGAGAATCTAGAGACGCTTCCAGGGCGGAGGGTCAAGCTCGCTACATACATGCCGCATGATTCCGCCAAGAGGTGGTGGGATGTTACCACCCAGTCTAAGCATCACCACGACATGGCATGGGAAGATTTTTAGGTAGCTTTCTAAGAATTATTATTCCCATAGATGCTGAGGGAATATTGATCTCAATATTTCATGAATCTGCAGCAGGGCGCCATGTCAGTGATGGATTATTCTGCTCGCTTCACCAAGCTACAGCACTTTGCACCTGTTCTAGTGGGTGATGAGATGTTGAGGGATAAACACTTTGAGGATGTTCTTCGATATGACATCCGAGCACTGGTGAATGTTTTCAGTTTTCCTACCATGCATGCTATTGTGAACTAGGCATTGATTATATAGCGGAACCTGCGGGAAGCTAGTGGTGTGGGCCAGGGCGGTTCAACACTAATCACTGGTACTATTTCTACCGGTAAAAGGAAGAGGTAGATGAACTTCTCTCATGGTGGTAGTACTAGCCAGTAGAATCCTTCAGGTGGACAAATCATTTGCTACCAATGTGGTAGAGTGGGGCACAAGAGACATCAGTGTCCTCGAGACCCAATGGAGTGCTGAGATTGCAGGAAGATGAGTCATCTGTAGTGCTTTCGCAAGGAATTTCTACCAATGGCTAGTGAGAGGGGTTATGTGAAGACTTCGCGTGTGGGAGCAGGACCAAGAGCTTCTTACCAGTCAGGAAACTAGAATACATCAAGGCGTGCAGGTAGAGATGGTGTTCGTGGCCGTGGTAGCCAGACACTAGGATCTTAGAGGCAGCAGGGCGGGACAGCTCATGGTAGTCAGGCTGTGTCGCAGGGCCGCGACATTGGACAGGCATATGCAGTGCAACAGACCCAACATGAGCAGGATCTCGGACCTTCTACTGTCAAAGGTACTATTCTAGTAGTATCAGTTTTATCTTCAATACTTTAAGATATGGGTTCTACACATAGATTTATATTTTTTGGAGATCCTTGGGCTATGTGTTTCTTCTTCTCCTGGTGTTATGACGCTAGACACTCCGTTGGGGACTCAAACGACTGGTGTGCGCCAGTGCAAGGTGTCCCCCCTTGAGGTTGGTGGTTGTCACATTCTATGGGAACTCTATGTCTTAGAGATGATGAGCTATGATTTTATTCTCAGGATGGACTGGTTGGTTCCTTTTCAAGCCTTTGTGGATTTCTATCGTCGTAGGGTGAGTTTCACGTCACCAGAGGGGGAAGAGATTCTACACAAGGGAGAATGGGATGTTTAGGTGAGTCAAGCTAGACCAGAGCATTGTGGGAGAGGTGGAGTCACATCCCAGATTGCGAGTTTATATCTGTATGATCAGAGGACTTGTCAGACTGATTTCCCTCTAGTAGTTGATCATTTCAGGGATGTCTTCCCAGATTACTTTTCAGGTCTACCTCCAGAGCGAGAGGTTGATTTCTCTATCGAGCTTGTGCAAGGAGTGGTACCGGTGTCAATTACTTATTATAGAATGGCGACACATGAGTTTCCAGAGCTCAAGAGAAAGTTATAGGAGTTTCAATCAAAGGTTTTCATTCAACCCAGCACTTCTCCTTGGGGTTAGTCTGTCCTTTTTGTAAAGAAGGCGGACGGTACCCTCAAACTCTGTGTGGATTATTGGAAGCTGAACCAGCTGAGGGTTAAGAACCGATATACCTTAACAAGGATTGAGGATCTTTTTGATCAACTTAAGGGATCATGAGTGTTCTCGAAGATTTACTTGAGATCCGGATATCATCAGTTGCAAGTTAGACCATCTGATATACCACTAACAGCTTTTTGGAGCAGATATGGTCTATACGAGTACTTGGTCATGCCGTTCGGACTCACGAACATGCCAGCAGTTTTCATGGCTCTGATGAATCATGTGTTCCACTCTTATATGGACTCTTTTGTGGTAGTCTTTGTGGACGATAACTTGGTGTACTCTCACACTCGACATGACCATGCTACCCATCTTGAGATTGTATTGAGTACACTGAGAGAGCATAGGCTATATGCTAAGCTCTCAAAGTGCCACTTTTGGATGGACCAGATACACTTCCTGGGTCATATTATTTCAGATCCAGGATTTGGAGTAGACCCAGAAAAGGTGAGAGTAGTAGTTTCCTGGGTGCAGTCTAAGAACATGTTTGATATATGAAGTTTCTTGGGGTTGGCTGAGTATTACAGGTGCTTTATACAGGACTTCTCCCACTTATCAGAACCATTGAAAATTTTGACTGAGAAGGGTGTGAAGTTCATTTGGTTAGAAGCTTGCGAGACATCCTTTTAGGAGCTGAAGGGATGGTTGACCTCAGCACCAATAATGATACTTCCATATCAAGGGAATAGATATATTTTACTATGATGCATCAGGTATTGGGATGGGAGTAGTGTTGATGTAGGGCGATCGAGTTGTTGCTTATGGGACTCGGCAGTTGAGGCCAAATCAGAGGAATTACTCGATGTATGACCTCGAGTTGGCTGCAGTTGTTCATGTGTTGCGATGTTGGAGACATTATATCTTGGGAGATCATTTTTTGGTTTTCACCATCCACAAAAGTCTCATGTACATATTTACTCAGCGTGACCTGAATCTGAGATAGTGAAGGTTGGTTGAGTACCTTCAGTCCTTCAATTTTGAGCTTGACTATACACCTGGTAAGGCTAATGAAGTAGCCAATGCATTGAGGAGGAAGAATCAGACACAGGCAGTACATGAGGCCAGTGGTGAGTGAAAGCTTATAGCTTTGTTCTTTGAGATGCATTTGGAGGTTCATGATAGTCAAGGGAAAACCTATCTTTCTTACTTAGTTGTCACATATACACTCTTGTATAGAGTGAGAATGAGATATATATCTAATTCAGAAGGCCTAGTTCTATGGGAGTCGGTGGCGAGCGAGGAACCTCCTCCGGGTTGGACGATGGGAGATGATGGGGTACTGTGTATCCATGGATGAGTATGGGTTCCAAGGGATATATGCAAGGATTTTATGTGGGAGTTTCATACTTTAGCTTGGTCAGTTCATCCTAGAGTTACCAAAATATACCGTGACTTGAGACGTCAGTATTAGTGGTCGGGTATGAAGAGAGAGGTAGTTGGTTTTGTTACTATATGTCCCACCTGTCAGCAGGTGAAGATAGAGCATCAGAGGCCAGTTGGACTATTACAGTAGTTACCCATCCCATAGTAGAAATGGGATGATGTCGCGACGGATTTTGTGACTGGATAACCAAGGTCACCTCGAGGAAATGATGTTGTGTGGGTCGTTGTGGACAGACTTACGAAGGTATCTCACTTTTTTCCGATCAAGGAGACCTTCAATGTTGAAAAGCTCAGAAAGTTGTATATCCGAGAGATTATACGTCTTCATGGGGTCCCTCATTCTATCATTTCAGATAGGGACGCCTGTTTTATGTGTCATTTCTGGTAGAGTTTTTAGAGGGCACTGGGTACACAGGTGCTTATGAGCATAGCTTACCACCCTCAGACCAATGGCATGTAACGCCCCGACCCTAGTTACCCAGAGTCAGTGCATTATTACATTAGAGTTTTATCCATTAATAAATTTCTACCACAAACTCATCTTTCACTCTAAAAGATAATAGAATGTAAAAAAATTCTATTTACACTATTTGTATAGGGTTCCAAAATAAACGAATTTATAATTCATCTAAAAGATCTTTTAATAAAAACTACATTATTTAATCCAGGACATCTCGTGGGTCAGTGGTAGGTGATACACCCTTGTCGCCCTTCGGTTGTGGTTTCAAGTCTCGCAGCCTTGCCGGACGCGACGGGTTGCCGCCCGACCTCCGGGTTGTCCTTTTATGGCAATCCAAAATAATCCAAACTAGAACTATCCAAAATAATTCTGTTCAAACTCACAGTCCAACATTTATAAGGAAGGTAAACATAATATAGATCCTTTTTTCCCTGTAATAGCATATGAATACCTTCATCATGTATTACCATATTCCTTATTGATTACATTCATGCTCCCTTATTCCATATAGAATGCTGGATATATTTCATTAATCCAAAAATGTTTTAAACCCCAAAAATGATGGAATATACAAATCATTAATCAGTTCCAAGGTATTCAAGAATATCCAATATAATTTATCCAAAACAATCACATATTATTCCAAAATCACTACCTCAATATCAGAACTATATTATG
Source organism: Viscum album (assembly GCA_963277665.1). Taxonomy (NCBI): domain Eukaryota; kingdom Viridiplantae; phylum Streptophyta; class Magnoliopsida; order Santalales; family Viscaceae; genus Viscum; species Viscum album. The sequence continues at coordinate 108,647,462 of OY728139.1, read as the reverse complement.
ATTTATCATTCTCCCAACCATATATTTTCCAAAAATTTATCCTGCTATTGAGTCACTTTTCTTTGTTCCACACAATCTCAAGTCCTTAATGAAATAGTACTGCAGTACAATCCTTATATACTCCATAATTATTATAACAAGTACATTTTTGATACAACACTCAATTGAAACTCCTTGCAAATGAAGCATTGTACATTTGAAACCATTTTCTTACCCTTGCAGTCACGTACTTTGTGCCCTTTTCCTCCACACTTGTAGCAAACTCTCATTCCTTTCAGGCAAATTCCAAGGTGTTTCTTCCCACAGTTATTACATATGGGAAAATTCTTCTTTTCCCTCTTACCTTTATCCATCTTTCCCTCTTCCATCCTTTTCTTCTCTTGCTTCCCTTCAAAGCCATAGGATTCAGTAAACTTTTTACTTATCTTATCAACACATGATATTATTCCTTCATAAGATGATAATACATGGGAGACTATTTCTCTTATAAATTCTTACTTAAGACCATGAAAGATATGATCCTTCCTTCTCTTTGGATCATGTGCATTGTTGGAGTTCTCATTCCTTCTACTGGGCGCCATTTCTAAACAATGGCATACACTAGATTAGTTTATGAATAACAATACCTAATCCCAAACTTGTAAAGCACATAACATTTATTAAATAGATTATGGATATAATCCATAATCATAAAAATGTCTCCTTTGAGGAAGTATAAATTCATAAACCCTTTATAATGGTTTGTAAAGAAAATGAGAATTATCCTAAGCATATCCCCCGGGAGTGTCGTAACCAAGAGTGCAGCAAGGCCCGTTGTCATGCACCAGTTCCCGTTCGAGTCTACCTCAAAGAAGTGTTTTCAGGTTTTACCCCTAGGTACATCTGTGCCAGAGCCGCCTCTACCTGCTCGTATCCAGACAGGGATGTATTGCTCGGAAAACTCACAAAATCTCTACAATACCAAAATTCTAGGAAGTTCTTCTATACTAATCTTCAAAGTTCATCTTAGGTCTACGTGCTCTAATCAGAGTTTATCTAAATCTAGCTTCCAAGGTTTTTACTAAACTTCCTCTGATACCAACTGTAACGCCCCGACCCTAGTTACCCAGAGTCGGTGCATTATTACATTACATTGGCATGATCATAAGAAATATAAAATCTCGAAAGACCGATTGGTTTAGTAGCCTTGGAAACACTAGATATATTCATAAGTCTTACATTACATCATAAAATGAAAAACTACTACAACAACATATTGTCTCCATAATCCACACTCATATCCCCACATAATATCCCTGCAGGTCATTCATAATTTACTTCTTCACTTCCTAGGAAAAATAAAACATAGAAAAGGGGTGAGCTCAAATGCCCAGTAAGGATAACAATATAGCGGAAACTTTCATAAATAAGAATAAACATTTAAGGCAATGTATAACTAAAACAAAAGCCTTTCAAACTTGAACTTTCAACATAGTATGGAATAAATAAAATGAAATAATTCCATTTACTTATTCACATGGATATTCTACTAATCGAATAATCACATGCAAAATCAATAACCACTTTCATAATGTTGGAATGCATAACGCTAAACATTAATTTCTTTGTCAAGGCCTCGTCCCAAGACCTTGGGGCTATCTGTAACCGGAACCCAACCCGGAGTGCCTCTAATAACCGGACACCAACCCGGAGTGCCTCTAATAACCGGACACCAACCCGGAGTTCCTCTAATAACCGGAGACCAAACCGGAGTTCCTCTAATAACCGGAGACCAAACCGGAGGGCTTACTTTTACCGGTCCCCAACCCGGAACATACTTGTCTAACACATTCATCTGAATGAAAGGTTGAAATATAACATAAACATTCGGATTACAAATAACTTATGAAATGTAAATACTCTAAACAAAAACCATGAGTGACATAAGAATAACTTATCCACAGTCAAAATATCACAAAACCTTCAATAAAATATGGATGTTTTGTATGATAATAAATCAACTTCAAATAAGTTTAAATTCTATCAAAGGATGTTGAAATAGATGAAATAAAGACTATTTTAGAAAAATATCTCTTTCTATTTTGAAATCATTTAAGAGTCTTATATTTATGAAATAAAACATTTTTTTTTGAAAATATTCTTATTATCTTGTAAGGGAAGCTTCGACGATTTTATAACAACGGAAAATAACCGCACCCGTTGTATAAGTTAAAAAAAACATTCTTACCTCAATTCTGTCGAAAAGGTTAAAAAGCACCTTGTTTGGAAAACGACGGAAATATTCCTTTATACACCTCTTATAAAAAGTCAAACAAGGGTATAAATGACTTTAACACATATTCTAGTAAATAGTAAAAATGTTTTGAAATTAATTTTTAAGAAACATGGATGTGGATGATAAAGAGATCTCAGTAGATTATTATGTATAAACAACCTCAGATAATGAAGAGATTGCGAAATAACCCTTACCAATTTGGTAACTTATGAAACATACAACCCATGAAAGAGGTATCATACAATCAATATGTAAATACACATAAATTAGAGTGTATTACACAAAGAATATAATTATTGGCAGTACATACACCACACAAAAGGTAATGGTGGAAATATGGCATGAATCTCAAGGGAATAAGGAGTGAGATGAAAACCCCTTACCTTGTACTTTTCCTTGGTTGGGGTAGGTTAACCTTCTCTTCTTCGGGTTCTTCCTTTTGATTTGATCAAAAGGGCTCCTTAGGTTGGCTTTCTGATCAAACTAAGGCCTCTAGGTTGTAGTGAGGGAAGTTGGGAGAGTATTTGGGAAGAGTTTGGCCGAACCAAAAGGCTTTGAAGGTGTGATGAAATGAGAAGGAGGAGTTCCCTTTTATAATAGGGGTGAGGGGCACCTTTGGAAAAGCTAGAAATATTAATTTATAATAAATTCATATTCGGTTTCTAATGGCTCCAAAGTTGATTATTTAAATTTTAAGGTGTGTATGGGTCGAAAAAAACTCAACCAATAGAATTTAGACAGGTTTGAGTACTTATATTAACCTTATCTTTAAGTATTAACTCTAAGTTAATTTGTTTCACTTTTACAATGTCTCTTTGTATTTTTATATAATATGGTTAATGAACTTACTATATACATCCCATCGACCCCCAAGTGGTCCATTAATGATGAAACTATCATGATATAAGTCTCTTGGCTGAACCTTAGATTTTTAGGAATTTTATATCAATTAATAATATAATATTTGTTTTAAGAACTCTTTTATGTCAATTTTGACACTATTCAGTAGTTGATTTTTGTGAAACTCATAACAGATTGATTACTTAGAAAAAAGTCAATTAAATAAATCCTAATATATCATATTATCCTAGAAAATTAGTTTAATTCATTAAAAGTTTCATATTATATTTATTTGGGTATTTATAATATAAATTATTTTAATTTTTTACTATTATAGTAATTAATTCATCATCATTGTGTCATAAATAAATTAAATTATTTAATGTCTAAAAATTATAAATAAAATACCATTATGTATGAAATCTTTTTATCTTTCTAATGAATATTTATAATCTAAATTACAACATATATAACCCTATGTAAAAATTGTTTTTCGAAAAGATATATGCTTGTGTCATTTTTGTATTCATTTTAACTTAATTAAAATAAAGTGTCCCTATCACCTACAAGTGGCACCATGGGGTCCCAAAATCGATCCAAAGATGCCTATGGTCAAACATGTATCAACCAATAAGTCTAGGACACGTTTTAGGGTAATTTAGTATTATAATAATATTATTTTTTAACCCTTATTTACCGGATTTACCCTTAACCATGGTAAATAAAATATTTACCGCAGTAATTATTCAAAATGTCTAAAAATAAAAGTTACCTATTTACACAATTTGAACATCCTGATTCCAAATATGGAATCCATTTTTCTAAATTCAAAACACAGAAGTTCCAGAAATTAATTTAAAATTAATTCCCGCTGTCAAAACAAATAGCGTGTTTTTAAGAGATAATAACTATCAAAAGATTGACACTTGTTTATGTTCGGTTTAATTGTAAAATTATGTCCAATGACCAAAATTATATTAAATGGTAAAAATATATTCTAAATATACTTTAAAACCACTCAAATTTATAATTTATCACTATTAATTATTTTGATTAAAAAAGTTGTTTTTAATTAAAATTTAGTAATTTTCATTATTCATCAAAATATGAAAGTTATCCAAAATGTACCAAAATTTCACCTTAGGCTAAATTCGATATTCCAAATCCAAAAATGAAGTCCATTTTGAAATATAAAATATATATAATTTCAAAAAGTAGGTATTACTATTCATAACGGCTAGTTTGATTGGTTGTAGTGTGTGTTAGAACTCGAAGTTGCGTACAACACACGCTACTGTATTATTCAAAGGAAAACGTACCGTGGAAGCTTGGGATGTTTCATTTTAAATTTTTTGATGTCCCACTTTACTCAAAAAGTTTAAAATATTGTATTTAAAATGGGTTCACTATTAAAAGTTGGTAAAAGTGCAATACTGAAAATGAATTTCTTCTTACATTATGTCTAAGAAACTCATAATATGGATTCTAAAATTATAAGGATTATATAAAGTTTAAAATTTAGTTAATACTATTCATAACCTCTTTTGAACGGCTTGTTTGGTAAGTCATGGTGTGCTTGAACTCGGTGTTGCGTGTAGTGCAAGTTATTGTATTATTTTAAAGAAATAACACACTATGAAATCTTGGGGTGTTACATTCTCCCCTCCTTCAATAAATTGCGTCCTCACAATTTGAAATTGTTCTTCAAAAATAAAATGTTGAAAATAAAAAATATCTTTGTGGGAAAACCCACATCGAAAATTGGGTTACTAAAATTTAGTCTTCATATGAGGAAAAGAGAAATGAAAGGTTCACCACCAAATTATGATCTCGATTAGGAGAACATTGGTGGCAATTAGAGACATATAATTGGAGGAAAACGTAAATATTTATAGGTAGTGATTGAGGTCATCAATCACAAACAAGTTTAAAATTGAGGTCCTTAAATTCATTAATCTACGATGATTTAAAATACCATCGATTCAACAAAACATAAGGTATTAGGATAACACATTTTTGACGTTTCAAAATATCTTAGTTGAAATCCCACATCGAAAAACGAATTAATGAGGCCTCTATTTAAAATAAAGAGTGGAAAGTATGAAGATTACCAAAAATAACACATACTAAGGTTCCATGTAGGAAAATATGGATATGGAAGAGAAATATAACCATCAATTATTTGATGGAGAGTGGTAGAGAACATGGATATGAAAAGGCCAACAATCCCAAAGCCATAAATTAGTGATGATCTAAGGTAGCATCTAGGACAACATTTTTGTTCTAAGTTCCTTTTCTCAATGTTGAGGAATTTATTTATGAGATTGGATAAGATCATAAGGAGATATACTTACTTTATAATTAGAGTTTTATTTATTAATATATTTCTACCACAAACTCATCTTTCACTCGTAAAAAAATTCTATTTATACTATTCGTACAGGGTTCCAAAATAAACGAATTTATAATTAATCTACCATATATTTAAAAAAAACTACATTATTTAATCCAGGACATCTCGTGGGCCAGTGGTAGGTGATACACCCTTGTTGCCCTTCGGTTGCGGGTTCAAGTCTCCTTACCTTGCCGGTCGCGACGGGTTGCCACCCGTCCTCTGGGTTGTCCTTTTATGGAAATCAAAAATTAATCTCAAACTAGAATTTATCCAAAATACTTCTGTCCAAACTCACAGTCCAATATTTATAAGGAAGGTAAACTTAATGTAGATCCTTTTTACCCCGTAATAGCATATGAATACCTTCATCGTGTATTCTTTTAAAACACTGAAACATCCTGAATTACCATAATACTTATTGATTACATTCATGCTCCATTATTCCATATAGAATGCTGGATATACTTCATCAATCCAAAAATGTTTTAAACCCCAATAATGATGGAATATACAAATCATTAATCAGCTTCAAGTAGTCAAGAATATCCAATATAATTTATCCAAATCCATCATGTATTATTCTAAAATCACTACCTCGGTATCAGAACCATATTATGGTTTATCTTTCTCTCAACCATATATTTTCCAAAAATTTAACCTGCTATTGAGTCACTTTTCTTTGTTCCACACAATCTCAAGTCCTTAATGATATAGTACTGCAGTGCAATCCTTATATACTCCATAATTATTATAACAAGTACATTGTTGATACAACACTCAAATGACATAATCAACATAAGAACTCTAATCATTCCTCTTCATCTGTGGTAGTATCATATCTTGATTATTATCCAATAGCATCATTTGCAGCATAGTCTGATGACTGGGACATAGGTTCGCGTAGTGTCCAAACTCCTTGCAAATGAAGCATTGTACATTTGAAACCATTTTCTTACCCTAGCAGTCACGTACTTTGTGCCCTTTTCCTCCACACTTATAGCAAACTCCCTTTCCTTTCAGGCAAATTCCAAGGTGTTTCTTCCCACAGTTATCACATAAGGGAAAATTCTTCTTTTCCCTCTTACCTTTATCCATCTTTCCCTCTTCCATCATTTTCTTCTCTTGCTTCCCTTCAAAGCCATAGGATTCAGTAAACTCTTTACTTATCTTATCAACACATGATATTATTTATTCATAAGATGATAATACATGGCAGACTATTTCTCTTATAAATTCTCGCTTAAGACCATGAAAGATATGATCCTTCCTTCTCTTTGGATCATGTGCATTGCTGGAGTTCTCATTCCTTCTACTGGGCGCCATTTCTAAACAATGGCATACACTAGATTAGTTTATGAATAACAATACCTAATCCCAAACTTTTAAATCACATAACATTTATTAAATAGATTATGGATATAATCCATAATCATAAAAATGTCTCCTTTGAGGAAGTATATACTCATAAACCCTTTATAATGGTTTGTAAAGAAAATGAGAATTATCCTAAGAATATCCCCCGGGAGTGTCGTAACCAAGAGTGCAGCAAGGCCCGTTGTCGTGCACCAGTTCTCGTTCGAGTCTAGCTCAAAGCGGTGTTTTTGGTTTTTACCCCTAGGTACATCTGTGCCAGAGCCGCCTCTACCTGATCGTATCCAGACAGGGATGTATCGCTCGAAAAACTCACAAAATCTCTACAATACCAAAATTCTAGGAAGTTCTTCTATACTAATCTTCAAAGTTCATCTTAGGTCTACGTGCTCTAATCAGAGTTTATCTAAATCTAGCTTCCAAGGTTTGTAATAAACTTCCTCTGATACCAACTGTAACGCCCCGACCCTAGTTACCCAGAGTCGGTGCATTACTACATTACATTGGCATGATCATAAGAAAGATCAAATCTCGAAAGACCGATTGGTTTAGTAGCCTTGGAAACATTAGATATATTCATAAGTCTTACATTATATCATAAAATGAAAAACTACTACAGCAACATATTGTCTCTATAATCCACACTCATATCCCCACATAATATGCCTGCAGGTCATTCATAATTTACTTCTTCACTTCCTGGGAAAAATAAAACATTGAAAAGGGGTGAGCTCAAATGCCCAGTAAGGATAACAATATAGCGGAAACTTTCATAAATAAGAATAAACATTTAAGGCAATGTATAACTAAAACAAAATCCTTTCAAACTTGAACTTTCAACATAGTATGGCATAAATAAAATGAAATAATTCAATTTACTTATTCACATGGATATTCTACTAATCGAATAATCACATGAAAAATCAATAACCACTTTCATAATGTTGGAATGCATAACGCTAAACTTTAATTTCTTTGTCAAGGCCTCGTCCCAAGACCTTGGGGCTATCTGTAACCGGAACCCAACCCGGAGTGCCTCTAATAACCGGACACCAACCCGGAGTGCCTCTAATAACCGGACACCAACCCGGAGCTCCTCTAATAACCGGAGACCAAACCGGAGTTCCTCTAATAACCGGAGACCAAACCGGAGGGCTTACTTTTACCGGTCCCCAACCCGGAACATACTTGTCTAACACATTCATCTGAATGAAAGGTTGAAATATAACATAAACATTTGGATTACAAATAACTTATGAAATGTAAATACTCTAAACAAAAACCATGAGTGACATAAGAATAACTTATCCACAGTCAAAAATATCACAAAACCATCAATAAAATATGGATGTTTTGTATCATAGTAAATCAACTTCAAATAAGCTTAAAATCCATCAAAGGATGTTGACATAGATGAAATAAAGACTATTTTAGAAAAATATCTCTTTCTATTTTGAAATCATTTAAGAGTCTTATATTTATGAAATAAAACATTTTTTTTGAAAATATTCTTATTATCTTGTATGGGAATCTTCGACGATTTTATAAACGCGGAAAATAACCGCACCCGCCATATAAGTTAAAAAAAACATTTTTACCTCAATTCTGTCGAAAAGGTTAAAAAGCACCTTGTTTGGAAAACGACGGAAAGATTCCTTTATACACCTCTTATAAAAAGTCAAACAAGGGTATAAATGACTTTAACCCATATTCTAGTAAATAGTAAAAATGTTTTGAAATTCATTTTTAAGAAACATGGATGTGGATGATAAAGGGATCCCAGTAGATTATTATCTATAAACAACCTCGGATAATGAATAGATTGCGAAATAACCCTTACCAATTTGGTAACTTATGAAACATACAACCCATTAAAGAGGTATAATACAATCAATATGTAAATACACATAAATTAGATTGTATTACACAAAGAATATAATTATGGGCAGTACATACACCTCACAAAAGGTAATGGTGGCAATATGGAATGAATCTCACGGGAATAAGGAGTGAGATGAAAACCCCTTACCTTGTACTTTTCCTTGGTTGGGGTAGGTTAACCTCCTCTTCTTCAGGTTCTTCCTTTTGATTTGATCAAAAGGGCTCCTTAGGTTGGCTTTCTGATCAAACTAAGGCCTCTAGGTTGTAGTGAGGGAAGTTGGGAGAGTATTTGGGCAGAGTTTGGCCGAACCAAAAGGCTTTGAAGGTGTGATGAAATGAGAAGGAGGAGTGACTTTTATAAGAGGGGTGAGGGGCACCTTTGGAAAAGCTAGAAATATTAATTTATAATAAATTCATATTCGGTTTCTAATAGCTCCAAAGTTGATTATTTAAATTTTAAGGTTGGGATGGGTCTAAAACAACTCAACCAATAGAATTTAGACAGGTTTGGGTACTTATATTAACCTTATCTTTAAGTATTAACTCTAAGTTAATTAGTTTCACTTTTACAATGTCTCTTTGTATTTTTATATAATATGGTTAATAAACTTACTATATACATCCAAGCGACCCCCAAGTGGTCCATTAATGATGAACCTATCATGATATAAGTCTCTTGGCCGAACCTTAGATTTTTATTAATTTAATATCAATTAATAATATAAAATTTGTTTTAAGAACTCTTTTATGTCAATTTTGACACTATTCAATAGTTGATTTTTGTGAAACTCATAACAGATTGATTACTTAGAAAGAAGTCAATTAAATCAATCCTAATATATCATATTATCCTAGAAAATTAGTTTAATTCATTAAAAGTTTCATATTATATTTATTTGGGTATTTATAATATAAATTATTTTAATTTTTTACTATTATAGTAATTAATTCATCATCATTGTGTCATAAATAAATTAAATTATTTAATGTCTAAAAATTATAAATAAAATACCATTATGTTTGAAATCTTTTTATCTTTCTAATCAATATTTATAATCTAAATTCCAACATATATAACCCTATGTAAAAAGTGTTTTTCCAAAAGATATATGCTTGTGTCATTTTTGTATTCATTTTAACTTAATTAAAATAAAGTGTCCCTATCACCTACAAGTGGCACCATGGGGTCCCAAAATCGACCCAAAGATGTCTATGGTCGAACATGTATCAACCAATAAGTCTAGTACACGTTTTAGGTTAATTTAGTATTATAATAATATTATTTTTTAACCCTTATTTACCGGATTTACCCTTAACCATGGTAAATAAAATATTTACCGCAGTAATTATTCAATATGTCTAAAAATAAAAGTTACCTATTTACAAAATTTGAAAATACTGATTCCAAATATGGAATCCATTTTTCTAAATTCAGAACACAGAAGTGGCAGAAATTAATTTAAAATTAATTCCCGCTGTCAAAACAAAAAGCGTGTTTTTAAGAGATAATAACTATGAAAAGATTGACACTTGTTTATGTTCGGTTTAATTGTAAAATTATGTCCAATGACCAAAATTATATTAAATGGTAAAAATATATTCTAAATATACTTTAAAACCACTCAAATTAATAATTTATCACTATTAATTATTTTGATTTAAAAAGTTGTTTTTAATTAAAATTTAGTAATTTTCACTATTCATCAAAATATGAAAGTTATCCAAAATGTACCAAAATTTCACCTTAGGCTAAATTCGATATTCCAAATCCAAAAATGAAGTCCATTTTGCAATATAAAATATATATAATTTCAAAAATTAGGTATTACTATTCATAACGGCTAGTTTGATTGGTTGTGGTGTGTGTTAGAACTCGAAGTTGCGTACAACACACGCTACTGTATTATTCAAAGGAAAACTTACCGTGGAAGCTTGGGATGTTTCATTTTAAATTTTTTGATGTCCCCCTTTACTCAAAAAGTTTAAAATATTGTATTTAAAATGGGTTCACTATTAAAAGTTGGTAAAAGTGCAATACTGAAAATGAATTTGTTCTTACATTATGTCTAAGAAACTCATAATATGGATTCTAAAATTATAAGGATTATATAAAGTTTAAAATTTAGTTAATACTATTCATAACCTCTTTTGAACATCTTGTTTGGTAAGTCATGGTGTGCTTGAACTCGGTGTTGCGTGTAGTGCAAGTTATTGTATTATTTTAAAGAAATAACACACTATGAAATCTTGGGGTGTTACATGGCCAGTCAGAGCGTACAATACAGGTGCTTGAGTACATGTTGCGTGCATGCGTCCTAGAATTTGGGGGCTCTTGGGAGAAGCATATACCCCTGGTTGAGTTTTCCTATAATAATAGTTTTCAAGAAACTATTGAGATGGCACCTTACGAAGATTTATATGGTAAGTCATGCCAATCACCCTTGTGCTGGATGGAGGCAAGTGAGGCAGCTTTACTGGGACCACGCCTCATGCAGGAGACTTCAGAGTAGGTCCAATTGATACAGAAGTGAATGGATACTGCGCAGTCTCATCTGAAATCTTATGTAGATCGCCGCAGACGACCCTTGGAGTATGTGGTAAAGGATCAGGTTTTCTTGTGTGCTTCACTAAGGTTGGGACACAGGCGGATCAGGAGACAGGGTAAACTTTCACCAAGGTATGTGGGGCCATTTGTGATTCTACAAAGAGTGAGGTCAGTTGCCTATCGGTTGTAGTTACCATAGAGGTACCGGGCCATGCATGACGTCTTCCATGTATCTCAGTTGTGCCGTTATCACTCATACTCATCTCACGTTTTTCAGCCTGAGGAGGTTGAGCTTCAGGTCGATGCATCCTTTGAGGATCATCCGATTCGTATTATCGATAGGAGCACGAAGGTTCTTCGAGGCCAGTCATTTCCTCTCATACGGGTGCTATGGAAGCATGCCCGAGTGCAGGACAAAACCTGGGAGCGAGAGACCGACGTACGTGCTCAGTGGAAATAGTTGTTCACAACTTTATCTTTGCCTCCATTGGAAGGAAAATTTGGGGAAAATTTTCTTTAAGGGGGGAAGTTTGTAAGAACTCGGTTCTTATTCTTGAGGTATGAGTTTCTTCTTTTCCTTTTTCCTTAAGTGTTTTTTAGAAAATAAGGAAAATGGGGGTAAAATCCCAAATTTTGTCAGTACACGCCATGTACATTTCCAAACGTCATGTACTTTGGCCTTGTGGGACGATTACAGAGGGCGTGTATCCCTGTCGACCATGAAAGGTGTAAAAACCGACTACACACCGTGTAGTGGGTATTTACACATCGTGTGGTCAGTTAGTAGGTGTATAGTAAGGTAGTAGAAGCAGCTGCCAGCAGAGCGACAGTAAACATGGTGTACTCATGTCGACGGATGAACAGTTCGGTGGTGAAAAGGTAGCCGCCAGAGGAACAGTTAAATGATGAAAAGTTCAAGCCATGTAATTGAGAGTACACGCCGTGTAGTTTTGTTTTCACATAAAATTTCCAGTAGCCTCCTCTGTTCATAAAGCAAGCTTAGAACACCGGAGGAGCTAGAGAGGACGGTCGGAGCTTCAGAGATCTCCCGATCGCGCACCGGGAATCTGTTTTCGCTTCCACTGATCACGTTGGGACCGTACGGGTAAGCTCTCCCTTCTCCTTGCGCTGTTCATACTAATTATTCTTCTAAGGTATGTTATTTACGTTTGAACAGGAATTATTTTATCCCAGATCTACGTCGTTCATGGATGTTTCGGGAGGCGTCGTTCACGTATACCGATCAAGGGTGATCGAGGTAGGTGGTCTAATGTTTATATACAACTATGGTGTTGAAATTGTGTACCATTGTGCTAAGAACCCACGTTTGGGGTGTCATGTGGCTAAAGTTTTGGATTCATTAAATATCTAGAATTGTATAGGTAATTTACTGTAATTATAAACTGCTGTTTGGGATCACTGCTTGGATCCAGGACCACCCCGTGGGTGCGTTCCTCTGTTTAGCCGTTTGTCCAAGATACCCGAGGGTATACCATGATTATAATGTGAATTGAATTTCCTTGAGAGTAATTATATATAAATTGATTTTTTATCTTTTGGGCTTGGCCTGGTTACTTGCGCTTGAGGGAAGTGTTATTTTTAGCCTGAGGGTATGGTTTGTTCAGCCTGATGGCAAGGTACTGCTTATCCAGAGGGGAATCTTCTATTTCGCCTGAGGGAAACTCTTCTTATGCCTGAGGGCAGTGACTTCTATCCCTGAGGTAAATATCTTGTATTCCTGAGGGTAATATTCGATATCCTGAGGGAAAGCTTGAGGGCATGGTTTTATTATATTAGCCTGAGGGAAATCATGAGGGTGTGGTTTTATTATATTAGCCTGAGGGAAAGGTTCTGATTGTCCTGAGGGGTTGGTTCTGATAAGAATAGAATGTTATTAAATTGAATGGTTAAAATGGATATCAAAATGGAAAAGAAACTGGTAGTTGTATTTACTTTGAGTACTTACTAGTTTACTGCATTTATTTCTGCACACTGCTGTTGCATATTTTTCACTGACAGTTGGGCACAGGCCTTTGGTGGGTGCCTACTGGGATTTATTTCTCACACCCTGTTTGATTCATGTCCTTGGCCCAAAAAGACATTATTTCTGTAGGTGTCGACAGGGGAAAGGGTCCCTATACAGGTACATGATTGTATCAGAGCAGTAAGAGAGCATGGGACTAAGCTTTGGCTTGTGATGCTACTGCGTTTTGTTTACTCTTCTTGTTTTTTTGGCTGTACCTTGTATTTTGAGTTGTATTTTATTGAAGTGTAACCTGTTTTGGATGCTTTCATAGAAATAGTGACATGCTGCATCATTATTTATAATTGTTGGTTATCATTTACTGCAGTTGTTCATTTTTAGTTCATATTGTTTACTGCTTCCGTTGTTGTATGTTATTTATCATTTCGGCTGCATTACACTTTGACAAATGAGGGCATAGTTTCCCCTCTATCATACATGGGCCCTCGCTACTAGTCGGAAGCCTCTGGCATTTGGGGAAATTCGCTTGAGCTCATGTGACCAACTAGGTTCGGGGCACCTGTTGAGTGGAACCCGGATCCGGGATGTTACATTTCTGGTCTTTTTGATGGGTATTATTATTTTAATAAAAACTATATTGTCAATTTTTCACTAAATAAATAATTTCTGCATCATTAATGTATAAGCTATTAAGATAATTATATATTTCTTAAAAATCACAAATAAATTACCATGATGAATAAAAACATTTTATCTTTTAAATGAGTATTTATAATTGAATTTATATTTTGTATAACCTTATATTAAAAATACTTTAATTATTAAAGTTTGAGTGAGACATTTCACTTTCTTTAAATAAAATATATTAAAGGTCTTAATCACATCCATGTGGGTTCCAAAAGATACCATTTCAACCCAAGTATATTTTTGGATGAAATATAATCATCAAATTATATTAAAACAAGTATTAGGGTAATATTATAATATTATATTTACCCTTAATTACATCATTTACCTTTAACTGTAGTAAATAAAATTTACCATAGTTACTATTCATAATGTATAAAAATAAAAAGTAGCATATTACCATAATTTGGACCTACTGATTCCAAATATGGAAACCATTTTTCCAAATTCAAAACACATAAGTTGAAGTATTTAATTTAAAATTAATCCCGCTATTGAGAAAATGGGTTCTAAAAGTTAAGACATTGCAAACTATTGAAATGTTTTTACCAATGAATTCAATGTAAAATTAATGATATTGACATCGATAATATCAAATCGTAAAAATATATTCTATTTATACTTTAAACCCATTCAATATTATAATTTAACCATATAAATTATTTTGATTAAAAATGTTTTTTTAAATTACAATTTAGCGTATTTTTACTATTCATCAAAATATGAAAGTTAATAGAAAAATATTAAAAAATTATCCAAAGTTACTTTTTATTTCTTTATTGAAATAGATAAGTTTATTTCATCAAATTGAACTTATAAACATGTCAAAAACTAAATTTAAAGTGGGTGCTCCATCAAAATGCGGCAAAACTATATTTTTTGAAGAATAATTATTGTACCCGAAAAAATTATTTTGTTCTCATACCATTTTCTAAATATGTGTAAGATGAATGATATTGTTATAAAATTCAAAATGTGGTTAATACTATTAATAAAGGCTAGTTCATAATAATATTATAACAATATATTGTTGTTTAGTGAAACACGGTATTTCGTACAACGCAAGCCATCGAAGAATGTTGCTTTTGTGTATAACGCAATCCAAGTCAGTGTTGAGTGAATGATTCCTTTGGTGTTGCCTATAACATAATCCAATATTATTTCATTGAACAAAATCAATATTCAATGATGAATTCTATCAAATGAACTTGAAAGTGTGCATAAAACAAGCCAATAATAGTGTTGCGTTGTTGGTGCCAAAATGTGGGAAGGAGGAAAAAGAAACGGAAGGCCTCTAAAGGCTTACTCATGAAGACCATTCGCAGAGCCCCAGTAGACTTGTGCCCGCCGAAAAGTAGGGAGGATGTAACGCTCTGTGACCGCCCTTGGCGTTCGTGACCCGCAGCAAAGCAAAGAGGTGGTAACGTGTGACCACCCTTGATGTTCGTGACCCGCCGCGATGCAAGGAGGTAGTAACGCTCCGAAGCAGCCCCTGACCTTCACGACCCGCCGCAAAGCAAGGAGGCGGTAATGCTCCGCGACCGCCTTGGATGTTCACGACTAGCCGTGAATCACACGACTTCCTCTTCACGCCGAGTGAGCGTTGCATCATGGTGCTTCTTCCCTATAAATACTGACCTCCCCCCATGTTTAGGAGATGGACAATCTGACCTTTCGACTTCCTAGCTCCCGAATCATGAATCAACCTTCTACTCTACGAACCATGAGCTGGGTGAGGTACTTCTGCTCTGCGAAGTGCCTTCCCTTTATCTCATTTTGATCCCCTCTTCCGAGAGGGATTCCTTTAGTAGAGCTTAAGGGCCTCCGCAAATTTAGGGGATCCCCAAGGGGAACCAGGTCATCACGGAGCATTTATGCTTCGCGAAACAGCCTTCATGTACACATGATCCACATGCTAAGGCATTGTCACTGTACTTCGCGAAGCACATTTCTTCACCACACATTTCTTCACGAGGCACCATTACTCCATGAGTCAATGCTCCGCGAATGCCTTTCCACTTCGCGAAGCACCTCCTTAATGCACCTCAGCCCTATTCTTCAGCTGGGGCACCCCACTTCGTGAATAAACCCACTTCACAAGTTCCCTCCGCCACATGGAGCAACAGAGCATCACAAGTCCCCTACCTATGGACCCCTATGGTTTGCAATTCCTTTCCCCGTGCGGCCCTCCAGGTTTTCATGATGTGATTTCAATGTCCCTTGGATAGTACCTCCCGTTGTGTTGCTTTTCCACATGCTTCTTCTCATTGGAATTCTAACAACTATTGCTTATTCCTATAGCCATGCTAACGTCGACCCCTCAAGGGTTCACTCCATGACACCCCATATCCACGGCTTTATCTGTCCCCTATCTTCCCCAAGGAGCAGAGGGTACAGGTTATGTAAGTCCTAGGGGTGCGGAGCCAACCCACCTTGTCCGAGCTACTGGACGTTAAAATACTAAGAACCTTCATCCTCAGCACATGATGTTAAACTGTGACCTCTCCCTGTTCCTCGCACGTGGGGTACCCCCACCTTGGAAATTCTTCATGCCCACTAGTCTCCAAAGGGGATGATATCTTCCTTATGGGATTAGCGTTTGTCCATAGGTAAAGGGAATCCATCTCAGTGTAAGCCCCTAGCTTTCTTGTAGGAGGAAGAATCCCAGATACACCTTTCTTCTTCGGTCCCCAGGTCCAGCAAAGTGCATGGTGGGGAACAGTGCTTCTCCGTTCTTCGATCCCAAATCCCTCTCTCGCTACGTTTTGTCACCATTGGGCCTCCCTCGGGGAGTAAGTCCCAACCTCATTGGGCCATTAACAACACATAATCCCATGTTTCCTCTTTGGGTTGTGATCACGTGTAAGCCCCACTCCACTTCCCACGGACGCACCTTTCGAGACGTGATCATCAGTTCTTTGTTGACTCTTGTTTCTCACACAGAGTACGACTCATGTGGTCTTAGAGTGAGAACTAACCATGACATATTCCTTGGTTAGCCTAAAGTGTAAGTCCTATCACCATTATGAACTACATCATCTTTGATCCTTTCCAAGGCAGGGTACATAGGAAGCCTCCATGAGGTTCAAGCCCAACCACCATCAGACCCCAGGTCCACCTTCATGTCGGTTTCCCCAACCTGAACTATGTGGTCTTTGATCCCTGCTAAGGCAGAGTACGTAGGAAGCCTCCATGAGGTTAAAGCCCACTAACACTCGGTCGTTCCAACCCCCTTCACGCCGGTTCACCAACACCCTGGGCTGCCTCAGAGCGTAAGCCCCAAATTCCACCCACCCAAACTATGAGGACTTTTATCCATGCCAAGTCATGGCATGTAGGAAGCCTCCCTGAGGTTTAAGCATAACAACCTTTGGTCTCGACCATATTAATGTCGGTGTACTAAGCCACAATCCCGAACTACGTGGACTTTGATCCCTGCCAAGGTAGGGTACATAGGAAGCCTCCACGAGGTTCAAGCCCAACACCCATTGGTTCCAACCATTCGGTTCCATGCCCCCATACATGAACTATGTGGTCTTTGATCCCTACAAAGGTAGGGTACGTAGGAATATTCCAAGAATTTTCAAGCCCAACACCCATTGGTTCCGACCATTCGGTTCCATTCCCCCATACATGAACTACGTGTTCTTTGATCCTTGCCAAGGTAAGGTACGTAGGAAGCCTCCCTGAGGTTCAATCCCACCAACCACCTGGACCCCAGGTCCCTAATTCACATCGGTTCACCGACTCCTCCCCCATACGAGAACTAAGAGGACTTTGATCCTTACTAAGGTAAGGTACGTAGGAAGCCTCCCCGAGGTTCAAGCCCACCATCCAGAAGTTCCGACCCACTTTATGTCAGTCCACTCCCCATTCTGCACAACGTTAAACTGTGGACCCCATCTAGTGGTAAGCCTTTATGAATCCATCTAGCGGTAAGCATTTGAAACCCCCAATTAGTGCCAAGACGTCATCATATGAACTACATGGACTTTGATTCTCTGCGATGGGGATACATAGGAAGCCTCTTCGAGGCTCAATCCCAAAACCATCATCATCCTCATGACGGTTACAACCCATTCACCACCCCCCTCACAGAACCTTCCATCATCCATCCTAATTCTTAGCCCGACCACCACATCCTGGTGGGATCATGCCACCTCAAACCCCATTCCCCTCAATAGTAACCAGGAAGTCAACCACGCGTTGGCCCCAACACTAGTGTTCCGTCCGAGGGTCCCTCCATCTGATCCACTCTCTTTAGTGTTCCAATCAGGATGATCTGTCACCACTGAACATTAAACCTACTGAATACCCTATGTTAAACATGGTTAGATGAGGAAAACCTCAGATACATGGCCATGGCATATGATTCCACGCGTTCGATGTTGGATGCATCAGGCTTCCGCGCCCTCGAGAAGCCCTATAATATGGTACATAAGATAGACACGCCAATACCCCAACATCCAGACACACCATTGATGCCCAACATGACTAATCCCCTTACCGAAGGTTGCTGCTCGAACCGGACCCCTTAGAATGTCTTGACAGAAGCAGTGTAATTAACTGGTGTCCATGAATATATGGTGCTAGGAAGAGTTTCACGAACAACATCTTAGCTCTATAAGGGACACCCAGACTAGGTGATGAGTTCTGAAGAGGAATCCACGAAAGGAAGAACTGATATCCCATCATCCTGTTTCAATCAAGGAGAAAACGTCCCTGAATAAGCGACAGATACTCCCTGCCTTTAGAAAGTGGGAATGCAGGGCCACATTCACGCGTCCTCCACAGACGAATGCGCGCGCCCAGGCGAAATCATCGAAAACATGCGTATATTGCAAGCTAATACGGTGTTGCGTATAGCGCAATCTAATCATGGGGTAGGTTAAAACGCAATATGTTAATAAAATTAAAAATAATCATTCTCGTAAAATTTCGTGGTGTTACATTCTCCGCCCCTTAAAATGAATTTCACCCTAGAAATTCACCAGGGTTATAAATGGTTTACTACTTGAAAGTTTCTTTCATAGAAACCCAGATCTTAAAAATGAATACTAAAACTTAATTTTAAAAACTAAAGTATAAAACGTGACGGTTACCAAAATTAACTCATCCCTAGGTTTCCACATAGAAGAACATAGGTGAAAATAAGGATATGGAAGAGAAATATATCAAAAAATTTCTGATGGAGAGTGGTAGAGAACATGGCTATCAAAAATCCAACAATCACAAAGCCATTAATTTTTGATGATCTATGGTACCATCTTATTCATCGGATATGAGGGTACTAGGACAACATTTTTTGGATTTCAAGATCATTTCCCTAAAGTTGAAAATTTTTAATTAGAAGAAATAATTACTTGATTTTGGTATAATATGTTCCTTGAACAATTTCCACTTCATATCTTAAAGAAATGAAGTTGAATTTTTCATTCTTGAAGTTTTAGATGTTCATGTGATAGAATTATGGGTCATTCTATCTGTCTCAAACAAAAGGTTAGGAAAAGTTATCAAATATACATACGTCCATATATGGTGATATTAATAATATATGGTCCCAAAAATGGACTTATACTTCATATATCATACCACTTAATAAAATAAAACTAATTTCTACTAACCAAGGACTTCATGTAGGCTAGTGGTAGGAGATAAAGGTCTGTCTCACTTCAGTTCTGGGTTCGATTCCTTCATCCTTGTCTGATGTGACGGGTTGTCGCCAGTCTTGTAGGTTGTCCTTTTTCTAAAACTAAACTATTATAAAATTCTAGAAAAATGTTTTAGCATTAAAAAAATACTATTTTGTGTCCAAATTAATCCATTCCAACCTTTAGGCTTATCAAAAATACTTCTGTCCAAATTCACAGTATAAAGAAAACGATTACTAGAAAGGCCATATAACAAGCATGTCAATACCATCATTTATCCCATACATATCATAAGATATATCTTGTTGGTCACATTAAAAACATGTGAATACTTTAATCATGTATTCATGAATCATGAATTACCATATAACCTTAGTGAAAACACAAATGTTGTCAAAAGTTAACTCACTCCTCATACCAAAATCCCAAAAATTCTATATACTCAAATCATGATATCACATTGTCCTTATATCAGTTATGATCTCATTAATAATATCAAACATATTATTTTCTCTTTATCCATTCATTGTGTGCATATCATCTACTTTCTAAAAATATATGAATAACCTTTCATGGTTACCGGTACCATTCAACATATAATTTCAAATACTTTACGAAAAACAATAGTGTAACAATCCTTAGAAGTTTCATTATTCCATAGTACCATTAAATTAACTATACAACAATACTCTTGATAAACATACATTCATTCCACTACCTTCTTAAACCATTTACCGAGCTTCATCATTTTATTCCACATCACTTCTTTCATCACATATATCATTTGTAGTCTCTTCATCATCAACAACATAAATACTACCCATACGACCATGCTGATTCTCTTCATGATATTTTCCCTTAGGGAATTGTTTTGAATAATTCTCTTACATTCCACATTTAAAACATTTAATCATTGTTGATGTCTTAGAAATACCATTATCCTTGTCGATTTTGTTAACTTAACCCTTCCCTTTGCAATTACTGGATTTGGGTCCTTCTTTTCCACACCCAAAGCATCTTCCAGTTCCTTTGAAACATTCTCCTTGATTTATCTTCCCAAATGATTTACATGAGGAAAATTGAACTTTATTTCCTATATGATCATCATGAAACTCCATCTTTCTCTTATTATCTGATTCAAGAAACTTACCAAAAATGAGATTATTAATCATATTATGAGATTACTGATTAGGCATAATAACGATGTTTCACCATCCAAATCCTGTTTCATTTGCTTGAAATATAATTCCAGTGTCGATCATATTCTCCATTAACATTAATCTTCATATTTCCATCAATTTTCTAAAACCCAAAAAAGAATAGTGTGAGAGGAAAAAATCACACAACGAAAATAACATAATCAGGGGGAGTAATTTAAATCTCTAACATCTTAGGTTTAATCCTAGGCCATTCATGATCGTTATCCTAATTCTAGGACTGTAACCTATACTTATACATAACCTTACTGACATACCTATACATACCATAGAAATATCTCTAGGGATCTCACTAAAGTTTTCACATCCTAGTTTCCAAAGCTTAACTAAACCTACCTCTGATACCAACTGTAGAGACCCAAGCTTGACGTACATTGAAATTTCATTACTTTTGCATAATACTTAATACATAACAAAAAAGGACACCCAAGGACCATAATATTTTAGTGTCTATGGAAACTCGGAACATAATCTTCTAATCATGGTGAAATATCTTTAACATCTCCCATAAAGATATTCCCCTTTTGTTTTCTTACCTAAAACCTTTCTTTATATCCTGGGGAAAAGAAAACATATAAAGGGTGAGCTCAAATGCTCAGTAAGGTTAATCATGGAGGGAATAAAACAAACCATATACATTTAAACATAAAAACATGAACATAAAGTTTAAACATCAAATTATTGAGCAATGACATAAAACATAGAAATACGTAAGGTATAGATCAGAATGGAACATAAATCATGATAAAATAGCATGGGAATAAAACATGTAATTGTGTAAAACCATTAAGCACATGATATGATTTACATATTATCCAAGGAATTTCTTCCAAGACCATCATAGTGGATGAAGACCATTACTAAACCGAGTTTACTTACCGTTCCAACCCTGTATTACTGATCCGAATTTACTTGTTGTTCCAGACATGTTTATCTCATGAGATATAAATCTTTACTCAATTAATTAAAGGGATAAATAGTTCTCACCCATCTCATAATGAAATCATTATTACTTGTTCCAAAAAATAAACATAAATCATTCATCATAATCCAAAGAATAAAATGGGTTTCATAAACATCATCCCATCGTAACATAATCCATATAAAACAAATGGATATCATTTCATCTTAAGAAAAATAAAACCATGTAAATAATAGATACATTATATTTGAAACATAATCATACTAAATGATGTCATCTAAGATGGAAAATAGTTTTGATAAAAAACTTGAAATAAATTCTTGAGGAAAATATCCTTTCTTCCTCAAAATCATTTTCTTTTAAAAAAAATGTTATGCAATTTTAAAAGAAAAGAATTTTGTTGAAAATAGTCATGAAATCTTGTAGAGTAAGCTTCATGAAAATAAGGTGTTATGAAACCATAAAATTATGTTTATGACATATAAGTTAAAAAATCATTCTCCTTGTACTTTTGCTGAAAAGTCAAAAAATACCTCGTATCATACACAAAATAAAGATTCCTTCCATACAACATAGTAAATGTAAAAAATGGGTAAACATGAATTTAAAAATACATGGAATAATAGTAAAAACTTTGTGAAAACATTTTTATAAAACACAGACATGGATGATAAATATAACCCCAGTAAATACTTATGTATAAGCAATCTTGGATAAAAATGATATTGCAAAATTTTCTCTTACCTTATGTATGATTTCTTCCATATGTGTCCGAGACTCCTGTATAGTGGGCTTAAACATATTATTAACTTGTAAAATAGCCATAATAATATTTAATATATCATATAAGATTCACTTATGACTTTATATTACCTGTTTATTTGTCAATTCCATGTTAAAGCAACATTTTGGGTAAAATCATTTCATTTATCATACGTGTTTTGACTTTTAATTATTCATATGATTACATAGATCATGATTAACTACTTACAGATTGTAAAATATTATTTATATATAATATATATTCATAATTTAATATATATATATATAATGGATAAATGGGATGAAATACACCATTAATGGAGATAGTAGGTCGTACGTACGCATGAACACTGTTTTCGTTTCCTTATTAAATTGAATGGAAATAAGTAAATAACATATACATAAATACAGTATCATTATTTTGTCATATATTTCATGATTATTTATTATATATACTTTATAATCATTCTATAATGGTTAACATGGTGAATGAATCTCATCACGTCGTGGAGACGATAATTCGTACATACGCACGAGTGATGATATCATTCCCATAATTATTGAATGGAATTGGAGTGAATGATATAATATCTAATAATAAGTATTACGTTATAATTATCATATATAGTTATTATTCCCACAATTTTATCCATCCAAGTATGGTGGTGGTGGAAAAACATATTACACCACGACGTAGAGACGGTAGGCCGTACGTTCGCATGGGCGGTGATTACATTTTTCATAGGATGGATATAAGGTGAAATAGGGTTGTTTTAATATTTATAATAGAATATAAGTATATTAGTGATACTTATGTTATAACTTTATAATGAAACAACTAAAGAAGAGTAAGTAGAAGAATAAAGAAATTTGAAGGGATCGGTAAAGGATATTACCTCTACTTCGACGTACCTCTTCTAACCCTCCTCTTAGGGCAATAAAGTTGGTCTTTGAATAATTCCAAGACCTCTATTATGTTTCTAGGGAAGTGTAGAAGAGAAATGGACAGGTTTTGGCAGATTTTGTAGGCTCAAAACGTTTTGAATATGAGAGGGAGGAGGTAGCCTTTTATAAGAGAGGAGAGGGGCACTTTTGGAAACGTCTAAAATATTAATTTATAATAAACTCAAACCCCAAATAGAAACATCCAAAATGAGTCAAATTAGAAGATAAGATGATATAGTGTTGTAATCTCATCATAAAATAAAATTTATACATGTTGGGAAATTACTTTAAACCTTATCAATTTGAATTATCCTTATTAAATCTATTTAATTTTATTTGTGGTAATAATGTTCTAAATTTTAAATTATTATCAATAATTACTTATGTGTTGTGAATTTTCCATAATTGGATATTTTATGACAATTTTGACCATATAAATTTCAATTTATAATTTTTAAATTGGTTGGTTATTTTTAAACAATTTAATGATATGTTATTTTTATAAAATATCAATACTGTCAATTTTGACACTATTAAGTTATTTGAATTAAAAAAAAATTCACACAGAAGATATGCTCAAAACCAAAATATTTAATAGATTCCTAACAAGTCATATTCATCTATAAAATTCGTGGATCACATTAATTAGTTAATATAATATTTAGTTTAATATTTTTAAAACCATTTATTTGATATTTCTCTTAATAAAGTAATTACTACAACATTTTTGTACGATTATTTATTATACTGATTTGTTGCATAAAAATTAAAAATAACATGATTAAGATAAATCTAATATATTTCATAATAATACTTTTAGTCGAATTTATCTTCTAAAACAACCAACTTTTATAATTTTATCTTTATTAAAGTTTCAAGGTGACAACTTTGACATCATTTAAAATAATATAATATAAATGTCATAATTTGTTTAATAAGGCTATAAATGCTCCAAAATTTGACCCTTGGATGATTATGGTATATATATACTCGACCAATAAGTTTTGGTCAATTTTCTGGTCCTTTTTATGGGTATTATTATTTTAATAAAAACTATATTATCGATTTTTCACGAAATAAATAATTTCTACATCATTAATGAATAAGCTATTAAGGTAATTATATATTTCTTAAAAATCAAAAATAAATTTCCATGATGAAGAAAAAAAGTTTATATTTAAAATTATTATTTATAATTGAATTTATATTCTGTATAACTATATATTAAAAATACTTTAATTATTAAAGTTTGAGTGAGACATATTTCACCTTCTTTAAATAAAATAAATAAAAGGTCTTAATCACATCCAAGTGGGTTCCAAAAGATACCATTTAGACCCAAGTATATTTCAGGACGAAATATAATAATCCAATTATATTAATACAAGTGTTAGGTTAAGTTTATAATATTATATTTACCCTTAATTACCTTATTCACCTTTAATTGTAGTAAATAAAATTTACCGTAGTTACTATTCATAATGTCTAAAAATAAAAAGTAGGTTATTAACATAATTTGGACATACTGATTCCAAATATGGAATCCATTTTTCCAAATTCAAAACACATAAGTTTCATTATTTAATTTAATATTAATCCCGCTGTTGAGAAAATGAGTTCTAAAAGTGAAAACATTACAAAATATTGAAATGTTTTTACCTATGAATTCCATGTAAAATTAATGATAATGAAATACATAATATTAAATATTAAAAATATATTCTATTTATACTTTTAAACCATTCAATATTATAGTTTAATCATATAAATTATGTTGATTAAAAAAGTGGTTTTTAATTACAATTTAGCTTATTTTTACAATTCATCAAAATATGAAAGTTAACAGAAAAATGTTAAAAAATTATCCAAAGTTATTTTTTAAATACTTATTGAAATAAATAAGTTTATTTTGTCAAATTGAACTTATTAACATGTAAAAAACTATATTTAAAGTGGGTGTGCCATCAAATGGCGACAAACCTGTATTTTTTAAAAAATACTTATTTTACCTGAAAAATTTATTTTGTTCTCATACCATGTTCTAGAATTTGTGTAAGATGAATGATATTGTTATAAAATTCAAAATGTGGTTAATACTATTGATAATGGCTAGTTCATAATTGTCATGACCCGCCTTCACCAAAAGGAGGGATGGGTCAGCAGATTGACAGACCCTTCCTTCTTTAAGTTGAAGGAGAGATAATGACCCCTGAAACCCGCCTTCAATAGGTCCCGGAGTGGCTACCAGCACCAAGGGCATAGAATCACAAACTAAATGGAAGGCTTTCCCCTTTTTCTTTTAATAGGATCGGGAGATAAGATGTTAAATCCCACAACACCAAAACTGAAAGTAAAAGTAAAGCCATGAACCCTTCCCAATGCATGTTACAAAAGTAAAAAATCCACGATGTATAAAGAGACTACAAGGAAAAGTACCAAAAGAAAGAACAACATCAATTGTTATGATCTGTCACAAGGTCTGAGATAGTACGGTCTAGCATGATCCTCGAAGTCCTCCCGGAAACTTGAAAACAGTTTTATATACGTAGGGTGAGAATACAAGTATACTCAGTAGGGAAAAACCTAAAGCTCTCATGAATAAGTGGGGAGGCATACTAATGCCCTGTGAGAAAAGAGATAACCAAGCACTTAGCAAGGAAACTAACCACCCAAGCCTCACCAAGGCACACTCCCCAAATAACGCAAGTCAAGTAACGTATAGTAATAGCACATCGATGTTTGGGTACCCCATGCCACTTTCCCACTAGTTATTGAAGACATACTATGCATCAAACCAATCCTTCCAATCTCACCGCAGTCCCACTACCATAACCCACCCGCACACACCTGGGCCACAACCTCACCACAGTCCTACTGCCAAACCCCGCCCATACACACCTATTCCATAACCAATATCCTGCCCACAGACACCAGGGCCACAACTGTCACACGCAACCACGCCTACAAACACATAGGCCATAACAACCACTACCATGCTCGAAGACACATGGGCCTCATCCCGAAGATACTTGGGAAACCATCTGCCCGCACACACCTGGGCCAACCACCGCAACCACCCCGCCCGATGATTCTTGGGCTAATAATGGACCTCAGGGCATCACAGCCTGCCCAATGATACTTGGGCTATTTGTGAGAGGGAGAAGAAAGGAGCTAATAACCAGATACTAATTGAAGTGTTGGGAAAAAAATCCTCCCCCATTAATGGGGGTGTTCGGCACTAAGTTCTCAACTTGGGTGGGGCGTGAATAAGAAACACAAAAAACTACAAGTATATGTATTTGTAACAAGTACTCACCCAATCTAGGTTTTTCTTCAACCAGCCTAAAGAACACTATCCTTACTAGTCATTCATAAGAGAAAAGAACAACACCCATGCCCAAGTCACAACTCACACCCACCAAAACCCCATTTTATCCATCCTTGTTTTCATGTTCTGTAATAATATTTAAATATGTTTCTGAACCTACTTGGGAAACTAGCAAGCATAAGAACAAGCCAAGGAAAGGGTATATCCAACAGCAATTTAAACGTTCATACCCGGTTCTCTTGTAAAAACACACAAACTAGAGATCAAGTGAGATCCCTCAAAGTTATAGAACCAAAGAAACCCCGAGACACAGCCTCATGTCACCAAACTCCAGAATCCAAAGGTTCCTCAACAGTAGAGGATTCCACCCCAATTCGTGACATAAACAAGGTAACCACACGGGCTCAAAATCACAACCACCGAAACTATGAAAACAGGGGATCCCATCCCCACCCACATCACCCAGCAATCGGCCCGTGAAAGAAAAACAACCAAACCACTACCACCAACAAAAAGCAGGCCCATGTCGGTATTTTCATATTTAAAAGATTTGACACACTCCATGATTCCAATTCCGTTGTACCTTAACCGGGGTTATCACAGAAAAGGATTGATCCTGGTGATTTCAATTTATTAGCTGAATATATGTAATTAACCAATTTCCGTTACATTTACAACATAAGAAGTAAGGGTTTATTAGCGCATAGAGAAAGACCACTAATGGTCATGATTATCAGTAGGTGTAAGCCCGCACAAAACAGAAATCATTAATCATCAAAGATAAAAACAAAGCAGCGGTCGTTCCCTTCCCCTTCATTCTTAGAATCTATTTATTATCTTCATTAAGGTTTGGTTCATCCAATTCTACAGAAGCAATAGCATACCCACCCCGAAAGATACACATAAAGGAGAGACGAAGGTGAAACCCTACTTGATTGATCGACGATCGAAGCTTCTCTTCACGCACGAGTAACAGGGGATGCGCGATTTGCAGAGGTGGGGCCTCGGGAACTGAAGCGAAAGTAGACGAAACGATGGGAGGGTGATTGAGAAAAATAAACCCAGTGAGAACCCTTTAGTTTATAAGGATGGGGACGGTTGAGATAAGAATGCGAAATCACGTAAGGAGCAGGGTCGTGGGTTGACCACATGGCCCCACACGTTATTAAAGGGTCCCTGCTTTAGGGGCGGTTTAAACCGACGTACACTGCTCATCAAATGCTTAATTAAATATGGGAGTTAATGGGATTTAAAACAAGCTTAAACAGGCCAAAATAGGGTTTAAAACCCAATTTTTGAAAAAAAAAAAGGAGGCGCTACTGGAAAACCCGTGGGGGTAGGCAAGAGCTACCAGTAGCCGAGAGCTACAGGTGGTTGACAACTACCGGTAACCGAGCTACCGGTAGGCTGAGCTACCTATAGCCGATAGCTACTGGTAGCTGAGATACCAGTAGGCTACAGCTACCGGTAGGCTGAGATATCGATAGGCTGAGCTACTAGTAGTCCGAGGTACCAGTAAGCTTGCTTCCAGTAGGCTAAGGCTACCGGTAGACCTACCGTTAGGGGTCAAAACTTCTTCAAGAACCTTGATAACTTTCCCAGACTACCCAGAACATGAAACATCAAATTTTTCACCATGTAATGGACCTCCAAGAACCTGGTCCATTACATTAGATACCTCTCAAACTATTCTCTCCCTCGAGAATCAAAACAAACCAGAAAGAAAGAAAGGGTCTGAACAACCACCTCGAAAGATACCTCTCAAGAGCGAACCCCATTGCTAACTAAAAACACCTTCCCCTTAAGAACCAAATAACATACAATGTCAAACTACCCAGTCATGTGGGTTTGGGAGTCTCTTCCCACATGTCAAGATACTATCCGCTTTGGGCAGCATTGACTCGCCCGCATGGGTTTAATCGCATCAACCTTAATGCATCTTGATTAGGGGTCGGGTCCTCCCTTCCCCATGGCCAGGACTTTTCACACAAATTAAAAGGAAGGAAAACCACAAATTTCATAGCCAACAAGGTAAAACCCTCCACCACAACAAGTAAAAATAGAACAATACAAAATCTCAAAACAACTATGGGTACTGGGCATGCATCTGTGCTTCCCTCTCCCATGAACACTCCTCAATCCCACCATGTCTCCATAACACACGTACCAAGGGAATGGTTCTCCCACGAAGCACCTTCTCCTCATGATCCTCGATCATCACTGGTCATTCCACAAAGTTCACGTCATCCTCGATCTCTAGCTCTCCCCAGTTGAGGACGTGTGAATCGTCTTGAAGATACCGATTGAGCTGAGACACATGGAAGACGTCATGTATCCTTAGTAGCGGCAGTGGTAATGCTAGCTAATAAGCCACTTCACCGACCCGCCGCAACACTTAGAAGGGTCTGATGAACCTAGGAGAAAGCTTACTCCCCTTGCTGATCCTCCGTTGTCCACGCCGATGGTATACCTTCAAGAATACATGGTATCCAACCTCAAACTCCAAGGGCCTTCTCCTGGTATCATCATATGAATTCTATCAGTCCTGGGCCGCCTTCATCCTTTCCCATATAAGATGGACCTTCTATGTCGTGCTCTGCACCACCTCCGGGCCAAGGATGTCTGCCTCTCTAACTTCGGTCCAACACACAGGTGACCAGCATGGCCTCCCGTACAAAGCTTAAAATGGGGCCATACCAATGATAGTGTGATAGCTATTATTGTAGGAAAACTCTACCAGAGGCAAGTGTCGCACCCATGATCATCCTGAGTCCAGAACACATTCTCCCAGCATATCCTCCAAGGTCTAGATGCTGTGCTCTGTCTGTCCATCTATTTGGGGATGGAAAGAAGTGCTAAGACATATTTGGGTGACAAAAGCATGCTGCAATCCTCTCCAGACTTGTGAGGTAAACCGTTCATCCCTATCCAAGACTATGGACCTCGGAACTCCATGCAACCACACCACCTCATCCACTTACCTTCGTACTAAAGCATCCATTGCACTTGACTCCTTAATCTCCAGAAAGTGAGCTGACTTCGTTAAGTGGACCACCACTACCTAGATGGTATCGCAGTCCCCTTGCAACTTGGGTAGTCTAGTGACAAAATCCATTGAGATGTCCTCCCACTTCCACTCAGGGACATCCAGAGACTGCAGCAGGCCACCCAGAACACGGTGTTCAACCTTCACTTGCTGACACACTAGGCACTTGGCAACAAACTCTGCCACTTCTCGCTTTACTCTGGGCCACTAGAAGTGTCTCTTCAGACCCTGGTACATCTTGGAAACTCCTGGGTGCACTGATAAGGGTGAGTTGTGGAACTCACTAAGAAAATTTCCACGCATCACCTCTGGAACAAACAACTTTCCTCGGAAAGAATCCGGTTATGACCATCCTCCGTCCAACCATCCGGAGCATTGCTCTGGTCAACTCAGTCACACATCACTTCGCACTCTGGGTCTCCCCACTGAGACTCCTCCACTTGCTGCAACAGAGAAGACTATACTATCATTTGATACCATTCTGTCACGACCCGTATTCACCAAAAGGAAGGAAGGGTTGGTAGATTTCCAGACCCTTCCTTCATTAAGTTGAAGGAGAGATCATGACCCTTGAAACAGACCTTCAATAGGTCCCGGAGTGGCGAACATAACCAAGGGAATATAATCACACACTAAATGGATGGAATTACCCATTTTCTTTTAATAGGATCAGGAGATAAGATGGTAAATCCCACAACACCAAAACTGAAAGTAGAAGTAAAGCCATGAACCATTCCCAATGCATGTTACAAAAGTAAAAAATCCACGATGTATAAGGAGACTACAAGGAAAAGTACCAAAATAAATAACAATAGCAACTGTAATGATCTGTCACAAGGTCTGATCTAGTACGGTCCAACACAATCCCTGAAGTCCTCCAAGAAACCTGAAAATAGTTTTATATATGTAGGGTGAGCATACAAGTATACTCAATAAGGAAAAACCTAAAGCTCTCGTGCACAAGTGGGGAGGCATACTAATTCCATGTGAGAAAATAGATAACCAAGCACCTAGAAAGGAAACTAACCACCCAAGCCTCACCAAGGCACACTCCCCAAATAATTCAATTCAAGTAATGTATAGTAATAGCACATCGATGTTTGGGTACCCCGCGCCACTTTCCCCCTGGTTATTGAAGACATCCTATGCATCGAACCAATCCCCCCATTCTCACCACAGTCCCACTGCCAAACCCCACCCGTACACATCTGGTCCACAACCTCACTGCAGTCCCACTGCCAAACCCCACCCGCACACACCCGGGCTAAAACCACTATCCCACCCGCAGACACCTGGGCCACAACTGTCATACGCAACCACACCTGCAAACACCTAGGCCAGAACAACCACTTCCATGCCCGAAGACACCTAGACCTCATCCTGATGATACCTGGGAAACCACCTGCCCGCACACACCTGGGCCAACCACCGCAACCACCTCGCCCGAAGATTCTTGGGCTAATAATGGACCTCAGGCCATCACAGTCTGCCCGAAGATACTTGGGATATCTGGGAAAGGGAGCAGAAAGGAGCTAATAACCAGACACTAGTTGATGTGTTGGGAAAAACACCCTCCCCCATGAATGGGGGTGTTCGGCACTAAGTGCTCAACTTGGGTGGGCACGAATAGGAAACACCAAAAACTACAAGTATATGTATAGATAACAAGCACTCACCCAATCTAGGTTTTTCTTCAACCAGCCTAAAGAACACTATCCTTACTAGTCATTCATAAGAGAAGGGAACATCACACATGACCAATTCACAACTCACACCAAAAAAAACCCCATTTGTTCTATCCTTGTTTGCATGTTCTGTAATAATGTTTAAATAAGTTTCTTCACCTACTTGGGAAACTAGAAAGCATAAGCATAAGCCAAGGAAAGGGTACATCCAACAGAAATTTAATAGTTCATACCCGGTTCTCTTGTAAAAACACACCAACTAGAGATCAAGTGAGATCCCTCAATGTACTAGAACCAAAGCAACCCCGAGACATAGCCCCATGTCCCCAAACTCCAGAAGCCAAAGTTTCTTCAACAATAGAGGATTCCACCCCAATTCGTGATATAAACAATGTAACCACACTGGCTCAAACTCACAACCAGCAAAACTATAACAATAGGGGATCCCATCCCCACCCACATCACCCAGCAATCGTCCCGTGAAAGAAAAACAACCAAACCACTACCACCAACACAAATCAGGCCCATGTCGGTATTTTTAGATTTAAAAGATTTAACACACTCCATGATTCCAATTCTGTTGTACCCTAACCGGGGTTATCACAGAAAATGATTGATCCTGGTGCTTTCAATTTATTATACAAATATACGTAATTAACTAATTTCCTTTACACGACCAACACAAGAAGTATGTGTTTATTAGTGCACAGAGAAAGACCACCAACGACCATGATTTTCAGTAGGCGTAAGCCCGCACAAAACAGAAATCATTAATCATCAAAGATAAAAACAGAGCAGTGGCCGAACCCTTCCACTTCATTCTTAGAATCCATTTATTATCTTCATTAAGGATTGGTTCATCCAATTCTATAGAATCAATAATGTACCCACCCAGCAAGATACACAGAAAGGAGAGACGAAGGTGAAACCCTACTTGATTGATCGACAATCAAAGCTTCTCTTTATGCACGAGTAACAGGGGATGCATGATTTGCAGGGGTGGATCCTCGGGAACTAAAGCATGAGAAGACGAAACGATGGGAGGGTGCTCGAGAAAAAAACCCAAGGATAACCCTTTAGTTTATAAGGACGGGGGCGGTTGAGATAAGAATGTGAAACTACATAAGGAGCAGGGCCATGGGTTGACCGCGTGACCCCACACGTCATTAAAGGGTCCCCGCTTTAGGGGCAGTTTAAACTGATGCACACATATCATCAAACGCTTAATTAAATATGGGTGTTAATGGGCTTTAAAACAAGATTAAAGGGGTAAAAATAGGGTTTAAAACCCAATTTTGGAAAAAAAAAAGGAGGCACCACTGGAAAACTCGTGGGCGTAGGCAAGAGCTACAGGAAGCCAAGAGCTAACGGTGGCTGACAGCGATCGGTAGCCGAGCTACCGGTAGCTAACAGGCATGGGTAGCCGAGCTACCGGTAGGCCAATCTACCGGTAGGCTGCAGCTACCGGTAGGCCGAGCTACCATTAAGCCGAGCTACCGGTAGTCCGAGCTACTGGTAGGCCTACCGTTAGGGGTCAAAATTTCACCAAGAACCTTGATAAAATTTGCAGACTTCCCAGTACACCCAACATCACATTTTTCACCAAGTAATGGACCTCTAAGAACCCGATCCATTACAATAATAATATTATAATAATATATCATTGTTTAGTGAAACTCGGTATTGTGTACAACGCAAGACATCGAGGAAGGTTTCTTTTGCGTGTAACGCAAGCCAAGTTAGTGTTGTGTGAATGATTCCTTTGGTGTTGAGTATAACATAATCTAATATTATTTCTTTGAACAAAATCAATATTCAGTGTTGAATTCTATCAAAAGAACTTGAAATTTTGCGTAAATCAATCCAATAATAATGTTGCGTATACTGCAAGCAAATACGGTGTTGCGTATAGTGAAAGCTAATCATAGGGTAGGGTACAACAGAAGACGTCAATAAAATTAAAAAGTTTCATTCTTGTAAAATTTCGTGGTGTTACTCGATTGATTTAGAGATAGATTTTTCAGTTGTAGAACAACAAGGGGTGATCATTGTCTATCCGATTAATTTTATATGTGGGAACTTGATTCTGTTGGTCAAGGTATTATGGTGGATTGTATTAGATTATCAAAAAACATAGGAGCATGATGCATCAGTGAGTGAGTAGTGGCCTCACTTTTTTAGAGATTCTTTCTTCTTTGTGACTTTATTGGGATAAAAATTCATATTGTGGGGAGAATTGTACCATAAAAAATTAAACCTAGGTATGATCAATTTAAAATACTATTTTATCATTATTTATGGTATTTTGAAACTTTTTTGGAGGTTTGAGATTGGGAATTGGGTGTTCGGTGAAGGGGGAAACAAAACTAGGCTATTTAGTGGCTTCAGAAGTCCATCAGTCAGTCAGTGGAATGTAGGTAGATTGTGGTTTCTATAGGAATTACACTAAAAAATTGGTGGGGTACCCCAATCTATAGGCACTCTACCTATATCTATCATCCATTCAAAAGGCTAGCTTGTAGCCACTGTACATTTGTAGTAACCACCATCTATCCAGTGGTCTCGGGCTAGGACGAATTAACAAGGGGTTGTTTATCCATTTACTCCCTCAATACCCCTAATTAACATCTCAAATTACCTAATTCCACTTTAATTCATTTTTTATAACTCCAAGGGGTCTCTTGGGTTTTCTTGATCTCTCCCAATCATCCATTCTTAATGATTTGATCTTTGGTCAAGTGGTATTTCCTCTTTGGTAGAATTAATTGAATCCCTCCCATTTCCTCCAAAAATACTAGAATTGGAATTGGTTCTAGGATATATTGTTAGGTTCTATTAACCATGTTTTGATCCTTCTAAGCATCATATATATTCATCATGTGTTTGTATATCAGTGGATATTTTCTTTATTGTTTATGGTGTGGTGTGTGTGACCTTTGATGTATGTGTTGATTTTTCTTCTCCACCAGTTTTTTTTCTTATAGAAATTTGAATATTAGATATGAGAATTTATGTTTAGGGACTCCCCAAATTTTTTCTATTGTTACCTTTCCTTTCAGTGTAAATATCCCATTGTGGTTGGTGTGAGAACCAATTTTAAGGTAGGTGGTTTCAACTCTTTCCTATGTTTGATGAACATTGAATACTCTTTGTTCTCTAAATGGTTTTCTAAATTATAATTGGCATGATTCTTTATTTTTTTTATATGAATGAATAAATGGATTTTTTTAATAAAAGTAATTTTTCTCTTTTTTGGTAAATTATATAAGTTTTCAAATCATTATGAAATGGATTTTGAATTTTGTTTTTCAAAATGTGTTTTTTTATGAAAATGGTTCTTTTTAAATTGTTATGAAATGTGATTGTACCTTTGGATTTATTTGACATATACAGCGCATGGGAGCCCTGGGTACCTAGGTGGGGGTCTAGAGTTAATCCTTGACCTTTGAAACCATAATGGGGTTCACTTTATAGGGTATTCTTACATTCATTTATTGTATACTCATTGAATCAAGGAAGATGACCTTAACACTATGTGGGTGTTTTCTTTTTGGGGTGTTCCTCCATCCCTAGAACATAGATACTTTGGAATTAGTCACTTAATATGTGAACTTGTAATGATTTTTTATTAAGGGTTGGAATGAAGTATATTTCCCAAACCTATGTTATCCTAGATTTTAAATATAATATAATTATCTTTGAATGAATTTGTATTTGATGTGATATATGATTCATGCTTCGATAAATGCTAGATGGTATATTTGAAATGTTCTTTTAAACTACATTACCTGGATTTTGTGAAATAAATATGAAAATGCTGAATTGTTTTACCATGATATTGATATAAATTTTGAAAATATTTATCATTCCATGTATTCTATAAAATTTGATATATTTTGATTATTTGAAATTGAGTTGTTATTGAATACATGGGTGGCATCCTACCGATCCTTTTTAGATCACATCCTGCACATTCATTACCAGTTTGTAAACATTATTTTTAGGATGTAGGAAAGGTTATGGAACATCATTGAGTTGGAAAGGTTTATGTGATATGATCTTGGGTAGCTAGTGGTGAGATTGTGGGATGTTTCCCAGGTAAGAAATGAAGTAGTTTTTGACTATTTGGTTGTCAATTTTGGGTTTTTCAGTGCATGTACCTCGATTTTTTACGTTCTACCTTTGTTGTTTTTTTATCACTACTACTATCTTTACTATGGAATATTTTTTCTAGATATATTTCTCTTAATTTTTACCTTGTTTAAAGTCTTAGGGTGGGAAAATCATTCACACTGTTCATTATGGGATGACCGAGTGTTTGTCACCAACCCATGGGGATCAAGAATTCCCTTCAGGTGTTATCATGTTCTGGTTAGAAGCCTAGATGGGTGGGTTTTCTTGACTAAGTTGTGACATTATGAAAATAAATTTAGAAAAAAATTAATTAAATGCAGTTCTCAATGTGATAAAATCAACTTTTAAATTAAATCATAAGATATAGGAAAAATGACTTCTTATACATTAAGTGTTTTTCATTATTTTTCCTATTAATTATTTATGAAATCAATTTATATATTTTTTATACGTTTAAACATCATATTAGAGTCAAAATTTATTATAGATTAATCTAATTTATTTATATAAAATTTATTTAACTCTTATAAAATTTATTCTTTGAAAACTACCATTTCACTTTTACAATCTTAATTAACCTTTAATCTAAGTAATTTATTTCAAATAGAAAAAAAATAATATTGTGCCTATTACCTAATTTGGTCTTATTGATTCTAAATACGAGGTCTATTTTATCAAATAAAATTATTATAGTTATGGAATATTAATTTTAACAATAGCTCAGGTAAAACCTTTTTTGAAAAAGTATTTTTTAAGAATAAAAATTATTTTTATTATAAAATTATCAATGGTAATAATTTTCATTTTATAAAATGGTTTGTTATAAAAAAATAAATTTTATGTGGCTTAAAAATTAATCTAAATTATAATTTTACAAAAATAATATTTTATTAAAATAAAATAGAAAAAACATTTAATTTTGATGGAAAATATTAATTAAGTAAATAAAATGTGAAATATACTATTCATAATTTAATAATACAATTCAAAAACATATAGTTTTAATCAATAAACATGTATTTATATTTTCAAATGGTTTTATAAACTTATAGGTATTTATTATATATTGGTAAAATCATAAAATTACAATTTTGCTAAAAAACTATATTTTTTACTATTAAATTAAACATAATCTAAAGACATAAATCATCATTTAATCAAAAAAAATATGGATTAGAAAAACAAAATATTATTTTACTGTATTTTTCATAAAATAAATAAATTTTAAGTGGCTTTCAAATTGACTAAAAATTGAATTTTACAAAAATAATATTTAATAAAAAGAAAATAAAAAATTTTCTTTTATTAAAAGATATTTATTAAATACATAAAATTCCAAACAGACATTTTATAATTTAAGAATAATATTTCAAAAACATATAGTTTTAATTCTTAAACACATCTGTATATATTTAAATGGTTTTATAAACTTCTATTTATTTAATATATATTGTTAAAGTTATACAAGTTAACGTTTTGGTAAAAAATTGAATTTTTCACTATTCAATTAAAAATTATCTATTTTGGAAAAATATCATAATTTCATCTTACGGAAATATATTTTTTAAGTTTTATAAAATGAATTTTATTTTTTAAAAATAAAATTCCATCATTCAGGAATTAAAAATATTAATATACTCATGGATAAAGGCACTTGTGAATACACATTGTGTGATAGTTCAAGATATGGTGTTTACCCACTATTATAGGGTATCAAGTATTAAATGTTTTCCATTTTTTTTACTTGTTTTGAGATTTCATTCCCACGATCTCTTACTGGATTCCTTGGAACTAGTTTTCATCTTTGGGTGATCTAGAACATTCCTTGGACATGTCACTGAAAAATGTCTTTTTATATATTTATTCAAAAAAACAAGCATCCAGAGAGTAAAGAAATCAAGGGGTCGATAGTGATGTAATATGAGAGAACCACCCCTGATAAAGATATTATAATTTCTGGGAAAGGATCCAAGACTATAGTAGAGTACTAGACTAGAACTCATTTTCTGGTAAGGCTCCCAATAGTGCAGTTCCCCTCCCTTAATATATGAGTCACCTCCTTACCATTGAAAACGAGAGACTTAAATTTCATGATGATGTATATTAGGTCCCCTAGAGGATTGATATTATACTGAATGAAGCCTACAAGTAACTTTGATTCGGATTCAATCTCCTCAATGTTAATATTATATAGCCTCTACAAAGAAATGCCGCTAAATAGAGCTCTGGTTTCCTCCTTGATTGAGTTACCTGGACCATAATAAGGATTGAACCCAATAATTACAAAACCTCTAGCATCTTGAATGATGCCACCCCCTATCAGGATCCCATATATACATGACCCATACACAT
Source organism: Viscum album (assembly GCA_963277665.1). Lineage (NCBI taxonomy): Eukaryota > Viridiplantae > Streptophyta > Magnoliopsida > Santalales > Viscaceae > Viscum > Viscum album. Next base: position 108,609,442 of record OY728139.1, on the reverse strand, counting down.
GGAGTTTATATCCATCCTTAGGAGGATTCAACTTTATCCATTTCCCAAGAGATATTGCGACACCCATGTTTGATCCATGAGAGTGGAGGCTTCTGATGGTAGCATATATCTCTCCACCCAAAATAATGAAATCAAGCTCCTCCACATTAAAACAAAATTGCCATTTAACAGTGCTGGTATTTATCATCACTAGAAAAAAGTGTGGATAGATGAAATCTTTATCAGTGCTTGATGTGGCCTTAAAAACACATGTTTTGCAAGATATATTTAATTATGTTTTATCAATTTAATTATTTATTTTAACACTTTTTAATAAATAATTTAACATTTTTATTTTTATAAATAAATTTATCAATTAATCAATATTTATAATTAATCATGTATTTTAAGCTTTAAAATAATTAATTTATTTCTTACTTTAATTTTATAGTATAATTACTTTTTATTTAGTTTGGTATGTTTGTCTACATATTTAATGATTTAAAATTTATTATTTAATTAATTAGTTTTCTTTTTCACATAAATTATTTACTCTTAATCTAACATTTCATGTATTAAAAACTAATTAATTTAATATAACATAATTATTATATGACTTTTAATAATTCATTTTTTATAAATTTAAATTTTAAATAAAACTAGATTTATTCAAAAATTATAATTTTAAGTCTTTACTCTATTCAAATATTCAATAAGATGATAATTAATTTTATACTTTAATTAATTTAGTTGTTATAGTAGCGATTTTATAATTTATATTGTTTATTATAGACAAATTTAAATCAATTTTATTTTAGAAGTTAAAAATAATTTAATTAAATATTAATTGTTTCATACTTTTTATTTAAGTTTATCAGTTACTTAATTTCTCATTTGATTTTATTAATTATTACTTTGAATTAATTATTTTGTTTGTCTTAATTTTAGTTATTATTTATTTTTAATTTTTTTGTTTGCTCTTGTGTAGTGCCACTGTCACTTTTCTCTTAACACGGTCCATCTGTATTCCCATTACAGTGTCACCGCAAGTCTTTGCCACTGTAACCTTTCTTGTTACCGCATCCTCATAGCGGTGCCATAGAAATTATTGGCACAGTTTCTTCCTTTCACTATCTCACCGTTTACCTCATCCCCTGCCACCGTTTTTTATGGTCTCACCATATCCTCTTCCACCACGATGCGACCATCTTTATGTTGTTCCACTAGTTCTCTCCTATATCCCTTCTAAATGTATATTCATAATTTCATCCAAACTGTAATTCCTGCCCCAACAACATTGTCATCCTCAAATCGGTCTCATCGTTCTGCACACCATGTACTAACACAGTTTCATGTCACACAAAGCAAACCCGCAGCTACCTTTTCTCTCCAATATCAGTATCCTTGACTTCACACCATCCTTTCCACCCTTCGACTGTTTGGTAGCATCATCACTCTGGACAGGTGATTCATCGGTCGGAAGTGGGGATCATGCATCTGTCCGGAATCGACATAGACTATGGGAAAAATCCTTCAACGATGTTACGAAACCCTAAAAGTCAAATCCTAAAACCATGAAGCCACTGTAGCAAGGGATGGATTGTTGTTCCTCCAGCTAAAGTCATGTTCCTGCGTCGCGCCAATGTAGGAGCTATGTTGGGTTGAGGAGTCTGCTATCGGGTCAGAGTCGTTGCTCTCCATCTGTTCTGTCAAGTCGCCGCCGTCGAGGAAAGGTCGTGCCGCTTCTTACTCGATGGAGGAGGCTGTGATTCATTGAGGAGAAGATGTCGCACGTCTGGGTGAGGCAAAATTGGTTATAAGGGTTTTTTAATTTTTTTTAATTTAAAGTGTTTATTTTTTATTTATTTAAGTAAATGGGTTTGTTGAGCGCCAATTCAATTGGTGCTCTCACAAATAACCTACAGCGTCAATTGAATTGGTGTTGAACCCTTCTTTTTTTCTAAATCCCTACACTGCCCCTCCCAAACATCCTTATATATATATATAATTATAATTACAATAAATATAATAAAATTATTATTATATTTATTATATCTATAACAATTTTATAATTATAATAGATATATAATAATAATAAATACAATTATTTTAATTATATAAATAAAATAATTATATAATTACAATAATTATATATTTATAAATATAATAATAATAATAAATATATAATTATAATCAATAAATAATCATACATATAATAATTAAATAATTAAAATAAATATACGATTATAATTACAATAATTATATAATAATAAGTATAATAAATATATAAATATAATAATTCGAGAATTATAATAAATATACAATTACCATAAATATATAACTATAACAATTATATAATTACATACAATTATAAATATAATTAAAATAATAAATTTAATAAATATATAATTATATATTTATTATATTTATATTAATTATAATAAATATATAATTATAAATATAATAAATATACAATTATAAATATAATAAATATATAATTATATATTTATTATAACTATATAATTCTTATAATTCTATATTTATTTTATTTATAATTATAATTATATTTATTAAAATTACAATAAATATGTAATTATATAATTATTATAATTATAATAATTCTATAATTATATATTTATTATATTTATAATTATAAATATAATTATTATAAATATATAATTATAAATATAATTATTATAATTATAAATATAATTATTATAATTATAAATATAATTATTATTATTACACAATTATATAATTATAAATATAATTATTATAATTATATAATTATATAATTATAAAAATTATAAAAATTGTATAATTATAATAATTATATATTTATTTTAATTATAATAAATATAATAACTATAATTATTATAAATATAATAAATATAATAACTATAATTATTATAAATATAATTATAATTATTATATAATTATTATAACTATATAGTTATTATAATTATATATTTATAATTATATATTTATTTTATTTACAATTATATTTTTATTATATTTATACTTATATATTTATTATATTTATAATTATATATTTATGATAAATATAATTATATAATTATTATAGTTATATATTTATTGTAATTATAAATTTGTTACAATTATATAATTATTATATTTATAATTATATATTTATTATAATTGTATAATTGTTATATTTATATATTTATTATATTTATAATTATATAATTATTGTAATTATAGTTATATATTAATTATAATTATATGTTTATTATATTTATTATTATAAATACAATTATAATTATTATAATTATTATAATTATATAATCATAATAATTATAATAATTATATAATTATAAATATTATAATTATAATTAAAATAACTATACAATTATAATAATTATTATAAATATATTAAATATATAATTATTATAAATATACAATTATTATAAATATACAATTATTATAAGTATACAATTATTATAAATATAATAAATATATAATTATATAATTCTTATATTTATTGTAGTTATAATTATATAATTATTATAGTTATACATTTGTTATAATTGTATATTTATTATAATTATAGAATTATTATATTTATAATTATATAATTATTATAATTATATAATTATAATAATTATATATTTCTTATATTTACAACTATATAATTATTGTAATTATAGTTTTATATTTATTATAATTATATAATTATTATATTTATTATTATAGTTATTTATTTATAATTATATAATTATTTTAATTATATTTGTATATTTATTATTCTTATGTAATTATTATATTTGTTATAAATTTATATTTATGATTATTATTATATTTATAATTATTATATTTATTTTAAATACTAAAATTATTATAATTATATATTTATTATAATTGTATATTTATCATATTTATAATTATATATTTATTATAAATATACAACTATTATAATTATATATTTATTATAAATGTATATTTATCATATTTATAATTATATATTTATTATAGTTTTATATTTAGGGTAATTGTACATTTATTATAATTATATAATTATTATATTTATAATTATATATTTTTTATAATTATTTAATTGTTATGATTATGTATTTATTATATTTATCATTATATAATTATTGTAATTATAATTGTATATTGATTATAATTATATAATTATTATATTTATAATTATATATTTATTATAATTATATATTTATTATATTTATTATACTATTTATATTTATTATATTTATTATTATGTAATTATTATAATTATAATTTTATATTTTTATTATAATTATTTATTTTTTATATTTATAATTATGTATTTATAATAACTGTACATTTATTATAATTATATATTTATTATAATTATAAATATGTAATTATTGTAATTATAATTATATATTTATTATATTTATAATTATATATTTATTTTATTATAATTATATAATTATTATATTTATAATTATATAATTATTATAATTATATAATTGTTATAATTCTATAGTTATTATATATACAATTATATAATTATTTTAATTATATAATTATTATAATTATATAATAAATATAATTATAAATTTATTATATTTATTTTAGTAGTTATATTTATTGTAATATATATATTTATTATAAATATATTTGTAATATTTATTATATATATAATTATAATTATATAAATATATATAAGATATATGTATATAAGGTGGGAGAGGGGTAGCGTGGTGATTTTGAAAAAAATAAATCACCCCGGGCAAAATCAATTGGCGTTATGGGTATTTTGTCAAAGCGCCAATTGATTTGGCGCTAGGCAAACCCATATCCCCAAATAAAAAAAACCCTAAACCCTTTAAATTAAAAAAATTTAAAAACACCCCTATAACTAATTTTTCCTCTTGGTGAAGAAGGAAGTGTCGTCAGCCACCGCCAGACCTGGTTGCGGAGGAGTCCGACTAGGAGTTTTTACACTGCTAAAAACTTTGAGCTGAACCCGAGCCAGCTCGTACTGCAGCTCCAGATCCAAGGTCGATCTGAGGTTGTGGAGGAGTCTGCACTGCACCACCTACTGTTGTTGTCGCATCATTCTAACGCTACTATGGTAGAACTGGAGCCGCCTCAAACCGGGGAGTAGCCACGTTCTGGATTGAAGATCTACTGAAGAATCGCAGAGGCTTCCTCTCGAAGCGACCCTCAATCCCCTCCCTCTTTGCACTGAGATTGGGGTGGGGATGAAAGTTTAAATAATAATAATAATAATAATAATAATATAAATAAATTAATAATAATTGAATAAAATATAAAATTAATTAATTAAATAATTTCAAAGGATAAACTTATTAAAAAATAAAAATTAAAAATTAAATACTTTAATGAATATAATAATTATAATTTATCTTCTTGAATAAAAAATTATAAATTATAATAACTATATACAATTTTAGAATTTGTAATAATTAAAATAAAACTATTTATTATAATAGCTTAAAATAATATTTTAAAAAAAACATAAACATTCAAAAACTAAATATTGATATGATTAATATTTAACTTTTAAATTAATCCAACTAATCACCTTCATAATTAAATAAAATAAGTTAGTTAACAAATAAAAAAATAAGTAATATTTATTAATTTAAAGCATTCTTTAATGAATCTTTTATTTATTTATAAAAGTTAACATTTAAATGCTGATTCATTCATTTATTTTCTATTATAAATTTGCAGGTTCATTCAATAGATAGGTATACATCCAGATTCACACAACTAACTCACCCGGAGTTAGTTACGTGAGAAAAACTAGTGCAACATGCCAGTCGCGAAAAATTGCATGTGTGTGGTGCTTAAGTGAAAGAATTTTTGGAGTCGGTGGAAGTGAGCGGTGACATGCAGTAGATGAAAGAGGATATAAAAACATAGTTGCAATAGAATTTGAAGGGCTTGAAAGAATTCATTCAATCATTCACTCGGAAGAAGAGCAAGAACCTTAAGAAAACCTTGGACCACTCCTCGGAGAACCATTCTCTGAAGATCTAAGGGCCTAGAGCAGCCGTAATTCAAGCTAGAATAGGGAGTTTTCTACCTCTATTTTCTTTATATTGTCTTCCGTTGTTATTGAATGATTTTAGTTTACATAATTGAGACAATTTTAGGATAAATACTTCCAGTTCGAGGTTAAAAATCGAATATAATGGTTATCTTCCTTTTCTCTTCTCACTGTCATTTTGTATGTGATCAGAATTGATTAGAGAGATTAGTTCTGGTTGCATTCAATTGCAACGTACCACCTGAACTTAATTTCAAAATTCCAAAATCATACAGTGAGTTTGATTATGAATAAATTTTCCTGAACATATAAATTGAAATAAAAACTACAAAACTTATGGTGATTTCGTTCTGTCATGTTTTTCAAACCATAATTTTAAAAGTTGATTAATCATGGAGCGGTGAAATCCAATACTTGTCGGCATGAGTGATTTATCTCCTAGTGATGGAAATAAATCATTCTTTTTCAGTGGTATTAGTTGTGATCACTATCATGAGAAGGAATGTTTTCAAAACTAGTAGAATTAAAAATTTTCCGAGAGAGTTTTACTACATTGTTCATTTATCATTGTTTTTATATCTCTGTTCACCTTTGTTTTCAACTGTTTCTCGCTTCAACTCAGTTTAGATTCACGATCTTTAGTGTTCTATCACTTCACTTCTTAGTAAATAATATTAACAAAAAGTAAAAAAAAAAGAAAATAGAACATTTACCCTACTGCTAATAATAGTGTGATCTCTTAAAAAATTTTAGAAGATTAGTGGTCAAAATTTCCCTCTCTGTGGGTTCGACCCTTCTTGCCACATATACTGTAGTTAGTAGTATTATAAATTTTAAACTTTGGTCGGCTTCAACGATGGTTTAGGTTAGGTTTTTGGCATCGTTTCTGGGGAACGCACGAGCCATTTCTTCTAAAACAATTCATAAAAAACTCAAAAAAATTGAAAACTGCTGTACAAAAATCTGCTTTATTTTCTACTGAATTGCTACAATTACCTGTATTGATTGAGTTCCTATTTAGTTTTACTATTGTGATTTTTTTGAACTGTTAATACACTTTTTATGATCACAAGACACTCTTCTGTTAGTCTAGAGCCGATGAACATAGAAATAGACAAACATCTCACTACTCTAAGAAAGAAAAACAAAACTAAAATGGAAAACATAGATAATAGTGTTCCTGCACCTAACACTACCAAAATCAACCAGAAATCATAGATGAAAATTAAAGGCCTAGGATAAGGGAGTTAAAAATCCCTCATGTTTCAAGCAATCCATCATCTATCAGACTTTGTCCTAGGTGCAGAAACTATGAATTGAAACAATCACATATTTCAATGTTACCTTCTTTTAATGGGCTCTCTAATGATGACTCTCTAGACTTCATTAAGGGCTTTTATAATACTATGCAGAAATTAACTCTTCTAGGACTCATTAAAAATGAGCTAAGAATGAGAGACGCTCCCTTTTTCCTTAAAGGGAATGCTAGAAATTTGTTTTTGAGTCTAGATGAGAACATTTTCAAAAACTGGGATCAAGTGTACAACTATTTCATTATGAAATTTTATCCTCAATGACTTAACGGTTAACTTAGAACTAAGATAACTAGTTTTTATCAAGAGGATGGAGATTATTTTCATGAATCTTGGGATAGATTCATGGATCTACTTAGGCAGTGTCCCCATCATCAACTCCCATCTCACCTTCTCATGGACACCTTCTATGAAGGGATTTTATCCTCTATAAAGAATCTAGTAGACCAAGCTGCTGGGGGTAATTACAATGATAAGACAAATGATGAACTTAGGCAAATTTTTAAGAACCTAGCACTTAATTCACAACATAAAATTTTAATAAGGAAAAGATTCAATAGAAATGTTAATTCAAACACTGGTTCAATGAATGAAACTCAAGCTCAACTTGTTGTAATCCCCAACCAACTGTAATATTTAATGAACCAGAATTCAAAACAAATTTTTAACCAACATGGATGTCAAAACACCAACCAATCTTTAAGGGAACTGTGTGTCCAGTGTGGTATGTTTGGGCATACTGAGAACTTTTGTCCTAATTTTAATATGCCATCCCAAAAACAAGAAATCTCAAAATTTGTTAACTATGGTCCTAGGATGCCTCTTAAAGAAGATCCATTTTCAAAAAATTACAATCAAGGCTATAGGAACCATCCAAATCTGCCTTGGAAATATCAAGGCTTGATCAAACAATCCACTTCCCCTAATTACTCTAATCTATCGAGACCAAACATTCAAAATCAACAAAGGGATGAGTCTTAAAATGTACAAGGAAACAATGATAATCAAATGTATTCTAAGCTTGATTTAATCTTGACTCAGCTAACCAAACATCAAAATAAATATGAGTCATACAAAATTAAGACTGATGTGAGAATGAAAAACATGGAAACACAACTTGGTCAACTTGCTAGAGATTTTTCATCTAGGGATAAAGGTAGACTTCCTAGTACCACTGAGCTTAACCCTAGAGAGAATGCCATGGTTGTTTTCACTAGAAGTGGGTTTAATACTAAAACTCTAGCTGAAAAATACTGTGAAAATGCCCAAAATAAAAATCTTTTTTGCACACATGCTATAAATTCACAGAAAATCCAAGAAAATGATCAAAATCTGAATTTTTCATATGAAACTCAAGATATAACTTCATATAAGAATAAAAATGATAAAGGAAAATAAAAGGTTGACGAAGATATGAGGGATATACCTACTGTCCTTAAAAACTTTTCCCCACCCATCCCTTTCCATGTGAATCTGAAACCTTAAAGTAACACCAGGGCTGAACTTTTTATGTTCCTTGGTCTACTTTCCAAGCATCAAGTAAACATTCCATTCATTCAAGCCATAATTCAAATCCCATGTTATTTAAAATCTCTTAAGAAAATTGTTTCAAACAAAAATACCCTAGAAGAATTTGCTACTTACTACCTCACTGAAGAGTGCAGTGTTGTACTCCAAAAGAAAATCCCACACAAAATTAAAGACTCGTGTAGTTTTTTCATTCTGTGTACGTTAGAAAATTCTGATTAGCTAAACAGTTTGTGTGATTTAGGTACTATCAATAATTTTCTCCCATAATCATAGTTTCAACAGTTGATGTTGGGTGACCTTCAACCCACCACAGTCATACTAAATTTAGCAGATAGATCGTTCACTCATCCTATGGGTAGGGTAGATTATTTTCTAGTTGGGGTTGGTAAGTTATTTTTACCTACAATAATTTTAGTCTTAGATATGGAGTGTGATCAAGAGGTTCCCATCATCTTGGGTAGGTCCTTCTTGGCCACAAGTGGTGTTGTTATCGATGTCTCTAAGGGTCAGTTAATTTTTAAAATTGGAGAACAACAAGAAGAGTTTAATGTGTATAAAAATGTTAAAGGACCAACTTTTTCTGAAAACTGTTTAATGGTGGATCCCTTAGAAGATGAGAACTCAGTTAGGAAATCTGGTAATTCTGAAAATCAATTCTCTACTGAATAAAATAATTTAGAATCCTAAAATCCTGTTGAATCTATCTTATAAGTTGAAGATTCTGGTCAAACACCCAATCTAGAAAATTTTCTAGAATTGGACAACTGTCTGGTTTTCTACTGTAGGAGAGTCTTCTGTTTCTGAACTTAGGGACTTTTTGAGTGAATTTGAAGGTGTTTTTTTACACTAAACTTGTTGAAAAATGTGATAATATTGAGGGAGAACCTTGAATACAACTATATGATTCTACTTTGATAATTTTTTTAAATACTGATCTGGAAAATCTGGACAGTGTACTACACTTTGGATAGAAGCATAGTTATTACTGAATTTAAACATGAAATTGAAAATATTTCATCATTTAATACTCCTTACATGAGATATGTTTAAGATATTTGACCTCCCAGGCCTAATATTCTTCCTTCTAGTGTAGAACCACCCACTCTTGAAATAAAACCAATCCCTGCCCATCTAAAATATTCATTTTTGGTGAGAATTCCACTTTTCCTGTCATAATTTCTGCTGAACTTAATGAAAACCAAGAGGTAAGATTATTACATTTTTTAATGAAGTTTAAATCTGCCATAGGCTGGACCATATCTGATATTAAGGGTATTATTCCCTCATTTTGTATGCAAAAATACTTATGGAGCCTGAACATAATCCTAGGGTACAGAGTCAATGAATATTAAATCCTAACATGAATGAAGTTGTGAGAGAGGAAGTGATTAAACTGCTGGACACTGAAATGATATATCCTATTTCTGATAATTCTTGGGTTAGCCCTGTCCAGGTTTTTCCCAAGAAGGTAGGTTTCACTGTAGTCAAAAATGAAAAAAATAAAGAAATCAAAGTTGGGAAATCCACAAAATGGAGAGTTTGTATAGTTTATAGGAAGCTTAATGCAGCCACTAAGAAGGATAATTTTCCAATTTCCTACATGGATCAAATGATTGAGAGGTTTTCTGGAAATGAGTTTTTCTGTTTCTTGGATGGTTATTATGGTTACAACCAGATTCCAGTTGCTCCAGAGGATTAGGAAAAGACCACTTTCACATGCCCCTTTAAGACATTTGCTTATATGTAGATTCCATTTGGGTTGTGTGGAGCTCCATCCACCTTTCAAAGGTGTATGGTGGCTATCATTTCAGATATTATTTAGATAATCATTGAGGTTTTCATGGATGAATTTTCCATTATGGGTAGTACTTTTGATACTTGTGTTAGAAATATTGACTTAGTCTTGGAGAGATGCATTGAAACCAACCTTATTCTTAATTGATATAAGTGTCAATTCATGGTCACAAAAGGGATAGCGTTTGGGTATAAGGTGTCCAAAAGAGGTTTAGAAGTTGATAATGCTAAGATTGATGTTATTCAAAAACTTCCTCCTCCTGTAAATTTCAAAGGTGTTAGAAGTTATCTAGTTTATGTCGGTTTCTACTAGAGATTCATAAAATAATTTTCCAAAATAACTAAGACCTTGTGTTCTTTGTTGGTCAAGGATGAACCCTTTAATTTTGATGAAATTTTTTTGAAATCATTTAATCTTCTTAAATAGAAACTCACTACATCACACATTATCACTACACTTGATTCGAAACTACCTTTTGAACTTATGTGTGATGCTAGTGATATGGTTGTAGGTGCTGTCATTGGGTAGAGGAAAGATAGGAAACTACATGTGGTATTTTTTGCTAGAAGACTGTTAGAAAATGCCCAAAATAATTACACCACAACTGAAAAAGAATTGTTAGCTATTTTGTTTTCTCTAGAGAAGTTTAGATAGTATTTGTTAGGTTCAAAAGTCATCATTTTCAATGATCATTCTATATTAAAGTATTTTCTGTCTAAGAAAGAAATTGAACCCTGGCTAATTAGATAGATTCTATAGCTACAAGAATTTGATTTAGAGATTAGTAATAAGCACGGAGCTGAAAATTTCGTTATTGGCCACCTTTTTAGGATTTCTATTACTCAATATAAAACTTAAGATCCTAAAGAGATAAATCTTAATTTCATGATGAAAATATTCTCACTGTGTCAATCTGGAAATATGCTTGGTTTGAAAATTTTTCCAACTTCCTGGCAGTAGGTGTCTTTCCCAAGAATCTGTATAGTAACCAAAGAAATAAATTCATTTCTAAGCTTCAGTATTATCTTTGGAATGATCTGCTACTGTTTAGAATATGTGATGATGGTATTATTTGGTGTTTTGTGCCTGAGGAAGAGATGATTCATGTCAGAGAGAGTTATCACTCCTCACCTTGGGGAGGTCACTATGGTGGTGAGAGAACTGCTCAGAAGGTTCTACAATCTGGTTTCTATTGGTCTACTCTTTTTAAGGATGTTAGGAGATTTTTTGTTGGCTATGATAGATTTCAGAGGCTAGGTAATGTTGGTCGGAAGCTAGAGATACCCCAAAAAGAAATTTTGGAAGTTCAAAATTCTGATGTCTGAGGTTTAGATTTCATGTGTCCATTTCTATCATCTCAGGGGAATGAGTATATTCTTGTTGTTATTGACTATGTTTCAAAAATGGGTTGAGGTAGTGGCACTGCCCAAAAATCAAGCCAATTCTATAATAAAGTTTGTCAAAAAGAATATATTTACAACATTTGGAGTTCCCAAAGCTTTTATAACTAATAATTGAACACATTTTAGGAACTATAAGTTTAAATATTTGGTAGAAAAAATATGGTTGTGTTCATAAAACTAGTACTCCTTATTATCCACAGTCCAGTGGACAGGTGGAAATTTCAAATAGAGAACTTAAACAGATACTTGAGAAAACTATGTCAAATTCTAGGAAAGGCTGGTCTCTTAAATTGGATGAATCTTTATGGGAATATAGAACTGCTTTCAAAACCCCAATAGGTATGTCTCCATACAGGTTGTTGTTTGGGAAATGTTTTCATCTACTTGTGGAGTTGAAACATAAGTCTTATTGGGTAGTTAAAGCTCTGAACTTTGATTTTAAGAGTTCTAGTGAGAGAAGATTACTTGAACTGAGTGAAATAGAAAACATTAGGAGAGAGAGTTATGATAATTCAAGGATTTATAAAGAGAGGACTAAAATGTTTCATGATTCTATCATTCAAACCAAAAAATTCAAACCTGGACAGAAGGTCCTCCTCTTTAACTCAAGACTTAAACACTTTCCTGGGAAGCTGATGTCTAAGTGGTCTGGACCTTTTACTGTTGTAAGAGTTCTGATGAATGGAGCTGTTGAAATAGTAAGTGAAGAGAACGAACCCATGTTAGTTAATGGGAAGAGGGTGAAACTGTATTTTGAGGGATAGTCAAAGGGCTTGAATGCCTTCACCATTCTTGAAAACCAATTTTAAATAATGTCTAGCATAAGACTTTAAAACTTAGCGCTGCATGGGAGGCAACTCGTGGTTCTTTTTTTCTTTACTATGTTTCATTTTTACCCTTGAATAATGTGATACTTTTGAACTTTGTTTTTGAGAAGTCCTTGTTACTGCTTGCTCTTGGTCTCTTTGTTCTGTTTCACAGGTATCATGAAGATTGTGTGTTGTCATTTAAATAGTGGAATTACCATACTGAAAGAGTAATGGAAAATCTAGTCAGGGAAGTATCTTTTTATTAATTTTTATTTCATTTTTTCTCCTTAATTCTTCATAAAATTTTTCTGCTTTTGTTGCTACTGAAATAAAAATTCTGCATACGTTTTAAATTATACTTGAATTGGAATGAAATTCTGATGTATGTCACTATGTAAATAAAAAAACTGCATGTACTTCACTGCTGGAAACTGAATTTCATTGTTATTAAAATCTTCCCACATCTTTAAACTAAGTGTGGGGGAGTTCATATAGGTTGAAAGATTTTATATTTAATCTGATTTTGGTTGGGATGTTTACAATGAGCTTTTTATGATTAATTGAACATCCACTTGAATCTTATTTTCGGAATTTCCTTACACCCAATTCACTATACACCCACGAGTTACATGTCATGTTTGAACTTTAATGAAAATTATTCACCGATCTTAAAAGTTAATGCATGTACCTGGATGTGAACCTGTTGTAATTTAATTTTTGTGGTGGACAATATTTTTGAACTTCATGTGACCCTTACAACATGTCATGAATCAAATTTATTGAAAATCTATTTTGAACCTTAATTTCTAAATTGTTCTTCTCAAAATTTAGATAACTTTTTGGGGACAAAGATGTGTTTTAAGTGTGGGGGAGGGGGTCAATTATTGACTGTGTTAAACTGTGTTTAATTGAAATCCCATTAATTTCCTCTGCAACCTAACACTTTTTGTCAAAAAATGGGTAAAAGTTTTAAAAATTATTTCATAATCTTAGGGTTTACACTATTTATCCAATGAGTCTTGCCTAAGGATAGTTCCTTGCTGGTAGTTAATAATTACTGAGAATCTGAAATTAATGAGGTCGGATGATTGCTGAGTGATCTTGCTTAGCGGTTTTATGAAAATTTGGTTTAGGGCCTTTTTAAGAGTAATATGGGTGACCTGTTAGTGGATTTATCCTCATAGCCCTTGGAACTAGAGGTTTGATCTTGATTCTAGGGAAATCATTTCCTTTTAATTATTAATGTAATTTCCTTAATGAGACAATGTAAATGGTTTCCATTGAAATTTTTTGAAACTGGAGTAATTTCGGCATCTGAGATCCCATGGTGAGTCTCTGAGACCCTAGATAGTGGGTGTGATTCTGTTTACTACAAGCCCTCTGTACACTTTTAATAAGTGCATTACACAGTGCTTATCACATTATACATGGATTGGGAAAAATAAAATGAAGTTTCTAGGGTGAAAAATGAGTTCATTAAGGTGAGAGGAATGATGAACACCAGATGAATAAGGGGTTAATTGGTTTATATGGGAGTTATTTAGGTTGTATCATTTGGGTGATTCACAAAAAAATATTTATTTTTGGAACCTAAGTGATGAGTCATAATGCAAAGTTCTTTTGGTTAAGTTTTTAATTCCACTTTTGTTTTATCTCTTATCACTCTTGAAATTAGAACTTAAGCCTGTATTGAAGTTATTCACCTAAGAGTATCAAATATGAGGCATGACATATTCATTTCTTGATGATTCATATTTATATTAATTACCCTATGAGTATTTGTTCTGGGAAAGACTTGTTCTGAAAATCTCATTTTTAAAAGCCTATTGACAAGTTTCTGTCCTTTGTTTCAATTTGCTGGACATGTTACATTTTGAGCAAAATCCTGAATATCATACTTTTGTTTTCAAAGTTAATAAAACATGGGATTTCTTGAGGACAAACAATGCTTAAGTGTGGGGGAATTTGATGTGGCCTTAAAATCACATGTTTTGCCTCATCTTTTTAATTAATTTTTATCAATTTAATTATTAATTTTTATAGTTTTTCATAAATAAGTTCACTTTTTTATTTTTTATAAATAAATTTACCAATTAATAAATTTTTCTAAATAATTGTGTATTTTAAGCTTTAAAATAATTAATTTATTTCTTACATTAATTTTATAGTATAATTACTTTTTATTTAGTTTGTTATCTTTGTCTGCATATTTAATGATTTAACATTTATTATTTAATTAATTAGTTTTCTTTTGCACATAAATTACTTACTCTTAATCTAACATTTCATGTATTAAATACTAATTAATTTAATATAACATAATTGTTAGATGACTTTTAATAACTCATTATTTAAAATTTTAAGTTTTAAAACAAACCAAATTTATTCAGAATTTATAATTTTAAGTCTTTACTCAATTCAAATATTTAATAAAATGATAATTAATTTTCTACTTTAATTAATTTAGTTTTTATAGTAGCTATATATTATAATTTAGATTGTTTATTATTGATTAATTTAAATCAATTTTATTTTAGAAGTTAACAACAATTTAATTTAAGTCTTAATTGTTTCATACTTTATATTTAATTTTATGAGTTACTTAATTTCTCATTTGATTTTATTAATTCTTACTTTGAATTAATTATTTTGTTTGTCTTAATTTTAGTTGTAATTTATTTTTAATTTTTTTGTTTGCTCTTTTTCAGTGACAGTCGAACTTTTCTCTTGACACAGTCCCTCTGTATTCCCATTACGGTGTCACCGCATGTCCTAACCACCATAACCTTTCTTGCTACTGCTTCCTCAAAACGGTGCCACATCAATTCTTGGCACCGTTTCTTCCTTTCACTGTATCACCTTTTACCTCATCCCCTGCCACCATTTTTTACGGTCTCTCCATATCCTCTTCCTTGTTCACGGTGCGACCATCGTTCTGTTGTTCCACTGGTTCTCTCCTATTCCCAATCTCACTGTATCTTCACAATTTCATCCAAACTGTAATTCCTGCTACAACAACATTTTTATCCTCAAACCGGTCTCATCGTTTTTCACACCAAGTTGTGCCACCGTTTCATGTCACACAAAGAAAACCCGCAGCTACCTTTTCTCTACAATAGCAATATCCTTGACTTCACAACATCCTCACCACCATTCGACTGTTCGGTAGCACCATCACTCTGTGCTGGTGATTCATCGATCGCAAGTGGGGATCCTGCATCCATGAGGAATCGACATACTGTGGGAAAAATACTTCAACCATGTTACGCTACCCTAAAACTCAGATCCGAAAACCATGAATCCATTATAGTAAGGGTTGGATTGCTGCGCCTCGAGCTAAAGTCACGTTCCTGTGTCGCGCCACTGTAGGAGTGATGCTGGGTTGAGGAGTCCGCTGTCGGTCAGAGCCGTTGTGCTCCATCTGCTATGTCAAGTTGCCGCCATCGAGGAAAGGTCATGTCACTGCTTACCCGATGGAGGAATTTGTGATTCCCTGAGCAGAAGCTCTCGCGCATCTGGGTGAAGAAGGAAGTGTCGTCAGCCACTGCCAGACCTGGTTGCGGAGGAGTCCAACCAGTAGTTTGCGCACTGCCAAAAACATTGAGCTGAACCCGAGCCAGCTCGTACTGCAGTTCCAGATCCAAGGTCGATCCGAGGTTGTGGAGGAGTCTGCACTGCACCACCTGCTGTTGTCGTTGCATTATTCCAACTCTACTGTAGTAGAATTGGAATCATCTCAAACTGGGGAGTCACTGCGTTCTGGATTGAGGATCTGCTGAATAACCGCGGAGGCTTCCTCTGGAAGAGACCCGCAATACCCTCCCTCTTTGCACCAAGATTGGGGGGAATGAAAGTTTAATAATAATAATAATAATAATAATAATAATAATAATAATAATAATAATAATAATAATAATAATAATAATAATAATAATAATAATAATAATAATAATAATAATAATAACAATAATATAAATAAATTAATAATAATTGAATAAAATATAAAATTAATTAATTAAATAACTTCAAAGGATAAAATTATTAATAAAATTAAATTAAAGATTAAATACTTTAATGAATATAATAATTATAATTTATCTTCTTGAATAAAATAATTATAAATTATAACAACTATATACAATTTTACAATTTGTAATAATTATAATAATACTATTTATTATAATAGCTTAAAAATATTATTTTAAAAAAAACTTAAACATTCCAAAACTAAATATTAATATTATTAATAAATAAATTTTAATTTAATCCAATTGATCACCTTCATAATTAAATAAAATAAGTTAGTTAAAATAATAATAAAATAATTAATATTTATTAATTCATAGAATTCTTTAATGAAACTTTTATTATTTTTATAAAAGCTAACATTTAAACGTCGATTAATTCATTTATTTTTCTATTCTAACTTTTAATTTTCATTTAATAGATTAGTATACATCCATATTCACACAACTAACTCACCCGGAGTTAGTTACGTGACAAAAACTAGTGCGACGTGCCAGTCGAGAAAAAACAAATGCGTGCGGTGCTTAAGTGAAGGAATTTTCGGAGTCGGTGGAAGTGAGCAGTGACATGCAGTAGATGATGGAGTATATAAAATTAGAGTTGCAACAAAATTTAAAGGGAATGAAATAATTTATTTGATCATTTACTCGGATATAGAGAAAAGAACCATGAGCGGACCTTGGAGCACTCCTCTGAGAGCCATTCTCTAGAGATCGGAGGGTAAGGAGCAGCAGCAATTGAAGCTAGCAGAGGGAGGTTTATTCTCCTATTTTATTTCTATTTTCTTCCATTGTTATTGAATGATTTTAGTTAATGAAATTGGGACAATTTTATGCTAAATACTTCCAATTCGAGGTTAAAATCGAATCTACTAGTTATCTTCTATTTTATCTTCTCACTATCATTTTGTATGAGGTCGTAATTGATTGGCTAGATCAGTTCTCATTGAATTCAATTGCAATGTACCACCTACACTTAATTTCAGAATTCCATTATCATTCAGTGAGTTTTATTGTGAATTAATTTTCCTAAACATATAAATTGAAATAAAAACTACAGAACTTATGGCGAGTTCATTCTGTCATCTTTTTCAAACCAAAATTTTCAAAGTTGATTAATCTACAAGCGATGAACTCCAAGACTTGTCGGATTGAGTGATTTATCTTTTAATGAGGGAAATAAATCACTCCTTTTTAGTGGTTTTATTTTTAATCACTATCATGAGAAGTAATGTTTTCAAAACCAGCAGAATTGAAATTTTTCCCTGAGCTTTTTACCAGATTGTTCATTTATGAGTGTTTTTATATCTCTATTCACCATTGTTTTTAATGCTTTCTCTCTTTAACTCAGTTTAGATTAGATATCTATAATGTTCTTTCAATTCACTTCTTAGTAAAGAATATAAAAAAAAGTAAAAAATAGAAAATAGAAAATTTACCCCATTACTGACAAAAGTGGGATCTCTTAAAAAAATTAGAAGATTAGTGGTCAAAATTGCCTTCTATGTGGGTTCGACCCTACTTACCACATATACTGTAGTTAGCAGGACTATAAATTTTAAAATTCGACTTGCTTCAATGACGGTTTAGGTTCGCGCTGATAAATTTAACCCTTTATCGATGCTTTTTTAACGCTGGTAAAGGGTACCTTTATCAACACATTATTTTTAGCACTAATAAAGGGTTCCCTTTATTTTTACTTTATTTTTAGCCCTAATAAAGGGTACCCTTTTTCAACACTTTATTTTTATCACTCATAACAGAATCATTTATCGGTGTTTTTTTAGCATGGATAAAGTTTTGAATATATAAAATGAAATAATGAAATAAATAAAAAATAAAAAATGGGTTTATTAAAAAAATATTTCAAATTTTATTAATTAAATAATTATTGATAAAAAATTAATAAATTGATTATACTATATATAAATTATAAATGATAATAAATAGTATGAATTAAATATATAGATATAACAAAATGAAAATTAAACAAATTAAAATTAAAAATAATTAAATTGAGAAATCTATTAAACATTTTATTAATTAGATGATTATTAATAATGTCAATATCTAGTATATTTTCAATATAAAGATATATATTAATGTATATAAATATTATTTATATAAAAATAATATTATTTATAATTTAATTTAAATAGTTATATATTTAGTGAATAACGTTTTACAATTAAAAATTAATATGACTTAAAAATATTGACTAATTTCATCGTACAATGGACAAAATTGAATATCATTTGATTTTTTCTATTTATAACATAGATCAAATGTGTTATATCAACTTCACATATACATAATTAATTCATTTTTATATATATACGCACACACACAAATATTTTTTTTGGAATTTAATCAATTTAGTTTATATATATTTATTTACTATGTTTTAATATTTTCAATATTTTTTATTCGTTATTTCAATATATATCCATTTTTTAATGATTTATATTAATTAGACTTATATAAATTTTCAATATTGTACTCATTTCTAATTAATCAATTTTACTCACTTTTAACATGCGTCAACATAAGATTACATATTCATTAATAATGTTAAAAATACGTTTGTAAAAAACTATTTATAAATAAATATATTTATAAATGTATATTTTCTATTTTTATAGATTTAAAATTATAAATAAATATATAATATGTTTTCAAATGTATTTATATAATTATAAATAAATAATTATAAATTTATAATAAATTTATTTAAATAATGAATATATTTACTATGTTTATATATATAACTATATAACTATATATATTGTTGTAAATATTATTTTTAAAAAAAATATTTATGTAATTATAAAAAATAATTTTATATTCAATGAATTATAAAATTATTATTTTATAAAAGTATTATTATAAGTTTTATAATTATATATAATAATTTAACTTTTTTTAAAAAGTATTTTTTAAAAGTATTATAAGTATTTATCAGTAATTTTTTAGCACTCATAAATCTCTATCTTTATCAGTGCTAAAAAAGTGCTGATAATGATTCATTTTATCAGAACTTATTAACTTACCGCTAATAAAATGTATCTTTAATTATCAGTTATTTTTTTGACGTGTAGATTAAAGTGTCATGATCTATTTTAAAAACCCTAACCACTGAGAACTAGTTAGCTATATATGAATCTCTCCATAGAAGAAACCTATTATCGGCACTCCTTGTTGTTGAATATAAGCTCTAATCTATGCTAGAATCAATGCTCCAACTATTCAAGGCTCAAATCCAAGCCTCGAGCGATTCAATGGTTGAACGCAACCATGAATCGAACGAAATCCAGGTTTTTTTATATCTCTAATATTCCTTAGTTATCCACTGAACCTTATCATCCCACATCTATCTATCCCAAAAGGTCTAGTTGCACTATCCTATATTAAAACAACCCAAAACTCATTGTTTCTTAGATATATTTAAGTATCATCTTCCCCGATATCATGTGGGTATCCTTGGGAGAACATTTGTATTTTGCGACTTGAAATATATCAAACCCAATGTTGGGTCATGTTGTTGTTAGGTATAAAAGGCTCTCAATACCAATATTCCATGATATCTACCTCTTTTCAGTCATCAACTTTAGAAAAATTTATCCATATAGTGGTCCGTATTGTCATTTGTTTGTAATATTACATTGCAAATCACTTGGATGATGAAATATCTAACATCATTGGGGTCTTATATTATGTTGTGTAAAATTTGAAAGTGAGAGGGTTGAGTGACGAGTAATTGAAATATAAGGTTATCCCGTTTTATTTGAAAGGTAATTCTTGAATTTGTATCAAAAAAAATCATGATAAAATATCTGACACATGGGAACAACTATATAATGATTTCTTCATTACCTTTTTTCATAGGATAATGAGCACAAAAATATGGTGTAAAATTAATGGATTTATTTAGGATGACTATGAAATATTTCATGTGTCTTGGGATAGATTTATGGGTCACTTATCAAATGTAATAATCAAATGATTCTAATTAATCTGTAAAATCATATGAGAAAAAACCTTATATATGTTTTACTTATTGTAATATTTATTTAAATACTTCTAGAAAAAAATAATGTTTTTATTTTTTTGAAAAATTACAATTTGAATTTAAATAATATTAATTAAATGATAGAAAAATAAAAATAAAATAGGTTTAAGGTTCTATATTCCTTGTACTATATTATAATGGAAAAACTGATTTTGAGATAAAATGTAATTGATATTTTTATTTTGGTTGTTGAAATATAGTCAGAAAATATACAATTGAAATTAGTCATTTTTTTTGAAAAAAAACCTCATAATCATGGTGTTTAATGAAACAAAATATTGTTTCATTATGTGGTGCATAAGAAGTGTACAATTTTAATATACTTCATTATTCTCAATCATTTAGGATTGATCAAAGATTTTCTAAATTTGATATTTTCTTTGAAAATTCACTTATTTAAAGAGAAAAGTTTTCTATTATTTAAATTTTAAAGAATATTTTAAATCATTCAAGATTTAATATTATACCAATAGATTTAACTAATTTTTTTTAAATAAAATATTAAAATTGATTGATGTAAATTTAATAAAATGTTTTATTAAAATTTATTTTGATGAAATAAAAATTACTTTTCATGGATAAAATCATTACACCTTTAGAATCCCACTTCAAGTCAACATTATTAGTTTTGATTTAATAATTTAATATCTTTCTATGTTCACTGTAGATTCTTAATTATATTCAATTTCATGATTTACTAACATAAAGTTAAATCTATTTTTTTTGTCATTATATTGGTAATATGACGTCCTACAGATGTGAACATCTTAATTACATGACCAAAAAAATTATTCAACACAATATATTACCACTAACTTTTATGTTAAGAGTTTTACAAAATTAGAACAAAAAATTAACTAAAAACTCATGTATTTTTAAACTAATGAACATTTTTTGGAACAATATATGCAACAACTTGATCCATAAGAAGCCCCCATTTTTCTTATTCAAATTAAACTCCTCATGTCACATTTTTTTTATTCAGATCAATATTCTCATGCATAGATTTTATCCAATTATTACCCTTTCCAGCCTCTCTAAATGATTAAGTCTCTACTTGGGAAAAATGATCTTTTTTGTAGAGTATTACTCCTTTGAGTTTTCACCAAAATGTTCTAATCACCAATAACATTTTATTCATTGATTTGAAACATGCTTGTATTTCTTACAGTAGATAAAAATATATTCATATTTGAAATGACAAACCACTCATTAATACTTCTTAAAAATCACTTCATTTATTTCATCACACGTCTAATAAACACCATGTATTTTTTACTTTAATTGATTTAGAAACATATCATTATTTAAAATTTCCTTTTGGTTCCACCCTTAGGAATATCTTATTACCATCCTTGTAATTCTCACAAATGGGAGGCATTCACCTTTGATAATTAATATCTTATGTGTATTTATTTATTTATTGTACAAAATGAATATTTCATGAACCAAATATGACATATTTACTTTCTCTTGGATGATTCAATGCTTCAATCCAATGTTTCTTATTTTCTACTTATCCTACTCACTTGTTGATTGATTGTTTACTGAGATATATTTTCTTTTTTCCATCATTATGGATTTACCATTGGCATATCCCTATGGTTAACAATGTCTTCAAAGTAAAATGATTATCCATAGAATTAATGAATTGTTTCATATTTATGTTTAATTTATTTCTTTTCAGTATTACTCATATAATTATTGTTTTCTTGTACAAGTGGATTCTTTTGTTTGATTTAAGGTGGTTTGTTCTAATCTACTCATGCTCATGATGGATTGGACTTCAATCATGCAACTGAGATAATGGAAACAAGGAAATGCATCAAGAATTCATACCACCATTAGGAAAAGACGAATTCCGACTACTTATTTAATTAATTTTGTCATCATTTTATCTATTATTTGTAAGTTACTTTCCTTATCATTTTTATCTAATTCTTCTTTATTTTTTTCATAGATCTTTTGGGAAGTCATATTTTTCATTCAACTATCTGAAACAAGACACAAAAGAGATAAAAATATTCTTTCTTCCATTATAACCACATTTTCAATATTCATTGTCTTTCTTTGTCTAACTACCAACACTGAAAATTGATTCAAAGTTTTTATCTGAAAACCCTTTCGCATTATTGAAGTACAAGAGAGTATAGGAAACTCATGTGAAAATTGTGGTGACTTCTCATGATATAATGGCTAAAAGAGCTTCTTCGGATCTTTTAGCTTTCATCAATGAGTCAAAAAATTGGCTAAGAACATTGATTAAATATTAAATTTCAGATGTTCTAAAAAGAAATACAATGGAAACGTGGTTACATTGGATGTTAGGATTGTTTTAAAACTTCTGGACATGTAAGAATAAACTGCACCGCAATCCAACACATAGTGTGACCAGTATGACTCCAAGTGTTTCTTTTTTATATAAAATTTACATGAATTTTAGTAAAAAGGACAACTGAAATACTCAAAACTGAAAAAACATATTCCAAATATTTTTATACATTAGGCAATCAAACCATAATTAATTTTGGACTTGTAGGAATCAGCTGCACATCGATTGGATGTATGGTCTGACCATTATAACTCAATGTGTCCATTATCAATTTAAAATTTATAGTTTAGTTAAAAAATTCCACTCGTTGAAAATAAAAAAAATACACATATATTTTCTATATAATTTAGTAAATAGATTCATAAGTCATTTGTGATGATTAAGAATTTATCTCACATCAAACTGATACATTATGTGATATGTATAGGTCAATGTACGTGTATCCATTTTAAAATAACATTTGAATAAAAAAATCAATTTACATACTCAAAACCGATCAAACACTTCTTTATTGTTTTTATACATTATTAAAATGGTCCATAAGTCATTTGATATGTTTAGGAATCATTTGTGCCTCAATCTGACACACTGTGTGATAGGTATAACTCCAAGTGTATCTTGTTATTTAAAAATGACATCAATTTTAATTAAAAGTCCAACTGACCTTCTCAAAACCAAGAAAACACATTCATATTATTTTGATACTTTAATAAAACAATCCATAAGTAATTTGAGATGTGTAGGAATCAGTCAAACCCCAATCTGACACACGGTGTGACCGGTATGACTCCACGTGAATCTTTTTATTTAAAAAAGAAATCAATTTTACTAAAAAGGAAAACTATCCAACTCTAAACTGAGAAAATTAATTTAGTTTGTTTTTATACTTTATTGAAACGATTTATATGTCGTTTTATTGTGTATGAATCAGACACACATCAATCTGATACACGATTTTCCTGTTATGACTCAATGTTCCCATAATCAGTTTAAAATTCACAGTTTAGTTCAAAAAATGTCACTCAGTGAAAACCAATAAAATCTGATCACATTTTCTTGATAATTTATTACATTGGTTCATAATTAAATTATTACATGTCAGAAATTGTCTCAATCCCAACTGATACATGATGTGATTTGTAACAACCCGAAATTTTGAATAAATATTATTTCCTAATTTTGTGTGTTATTTTATTTTTTATACTCAACAAAACTGTATCATTTGATAACATGAGTATAATTAAGATGAGACTGTTGGGTTTTTGACTGTTATATGTCCATTGGTCAATATGACTGCTAGAAACCAAACATTTCGATTATTGTCTCTAAATACAAGTAATCTTGGTTAATTAATATAGAAAGGAGATTCGATGGCCCCATCCAGTAGTCTCGGGCCAATCGAGCCCATCTAATGGAACTTGGGAAGGAGGTAGCACCACAGGGCTTTTCTCTGGACCAAACCCAAGTCGAACATCATCATGTGAAGCTAGAACAGAATCGACTTCGCGAGAAGTTCAAACTGATAGAAATTACTACTCGTGCGATGTTGGACGAGCCTCCCTCACATTCTCTCACCTTAGCACACCTTAAACTTAGGTCTTAAGCTGGAGTCATAAGGGGCTATGTAAGGAGACCGTAACTGCCTTGTGTAATCCTTTGTTTTAAATAAAAATTCTAATTTCTTCTTATGGTGAAGTTTATGAATTTTCAAATGTTTCGATAAATATAGTATGCATATTTTTGATTAATTTTAGAGAAAGGATATTTTAAAAATGTTTATGTAAACCTTAAATAATTAAAAATGTGTAATAATGTTCAAAAAATGGTCTTCTAGAATTATGTTCAGTACGAAATTTAGAGTCTAATAAGATCAACTTAATTTTTGATGAATTGTAAATTATGAATAGTAATTTTATGCGTAGGATTAGTAATATGACCAAATGGATTAGTAATCTCACTTAAAGAATGTATTAATATAATCTTGGTACCTTGATTAAGTAATGTGATTCAATAAAATGGTTAAATAACGGTTTCATAAATTATTAGTCAAGTATTAGTTTTTTCGGGTGAATAGTGTTTTTTAATTAAAAATTAAATTAAAATTATTTAGAAAATTATTTTTATAAAATGGATTTCATTTTTGAACTCAGAGTATCGATATTATGTTAAGGTAATTTTTGAGGATTTTTCTAAGAAAAATGAATTTTCGGTGAATAGTGTATTTATTTAAAAATTAAATTAAAAATATTTAAAAAATTATTCTTATAAAATGGAGTTCATTTTTGAAATCAGAGCATTGATATTTGGTTAAGGAAAAATATTGGGATTTTTCTGAGAAAGTTGAATTTTCAGTGAATAGTAAAAATACAATTTTAGGGTTTCGGTATATTTAATGACATCATAATTATGTCATGATGATGTCATGAGATATTTTAAGGTTTGGATGACCAAAAGTGATGAATTATTGTATTGGGGGCCCCAGGTGGCCTAACTCCATGGAAAATACCATGGGAGAGCCCATGGTTTTGAGAAAACCACTTGTGAGGTGTCCCTTGGCCATTAATGCCTTGTCCCCTCACTTTCCCTATAAATACCAAGCCATCCTCTCATCCATTTGACTCCAAACTCTCCCCCAACTAAGCTATGGTCTCCTTAACTCCCAAGGAGTCCCCCCAATGTGCCCTCAAGCCTCTCAAGGTCCCAACCTTTGAGTTTTAAGTGTTACGTATTAAGGTAAGGGATCCTACCGCTCTCTTTCTTTTCAAGTAATCTCTTTTATGTCATTTCTTTTATGCTCCATGCTCTTAAATTGGAGGATGTTCTTTTATATTCAAATCACTGAAATCTTCATTTTCATATGATGAGTTACCCCCTCTTTCTCTCATCAATTCATTTTATGAATGTTTAAGTGGCGCCGTTAGGCTGCCAAATGTTTAAGGGATTCATTCACCTTTCTCATTTTTCAAAGTTCTACTTTGATGTCAAGTCTTTCAAGTTCTTTTTTATTATGTTGGGGTATGATCTCTATATCTATCATACTTATCTTTTATTTTCATATTTTGAGAGACCCTATTTGATCTCTTCAATTCATTTTTTTTGAAGTTTAAGTGACGCCGTTAGGCTGCCGAATTTTTAAGGGATTCGTTCACCTTTCTCATTTTTCAAAGTTCTAATTTCATGTCAAGTATTTTCGAGTTCCTTTTTATTATTTTGGGGTATTATATCTATATCTATCATACTGATCTTTTATGTTTATCTGATGAGAGACCCTATTTGATCTCGTCAATTCATTTTTGTTGAAGTTTAAGTGACGCCGTTAGGTTGCTGAATTTTTAAGGGATTCGTTCACCTTTCTCATTTTTCAACGTTCTATTTTCATGTCATGTATTTCAAGTTACTTTTTATTATTTTGGGTTATGATATCTATATCTATAATACTGATATTTTATGTTAATATCACGAGAGACCCTATTTGATCTCGTCAATTCATTTTTGTTGAAGTTTAAGTGACGTCGTTAGGCTGCCGAGCTTTTAAGGGATTCGTTCACCTTTCTCATTTTTCAAAGTTTTACTTTCATGTCAAGTCTTTCAAGTTACTTTTCATTATATTGGGGCATGATCTCTATATCTATCATTCTGATATTTTATTTTCATATGATGAGAGTCCCTATTTGATCTCATCAATTCATTTTTGTTGAAGTTTAGTGACACCATTAGGCTGCCGAATTTTTAAGGGATTCGTTCACCATTCTCATTTTTCAAAGTTCTACATTCATGTCAAGTATTTCAAGTTCCTTTTTATTATGTTTGGGTATGATATCTATATCTATCATACTGATATTTTATGTTCATATGATGAGAGACCCTAGTTGATCTCATCAATTCATTTTTGTTGAAGTTTAAGTGACGTCGTTAGGCTGCCGAATTTTCATAAGAGAAATCTTATTTTTGTCCTCCTTCTATGTTTTTCATTTCACATGGTATATCATTCAAATTTCCTTACCATGTTCTTATATTCATTATATTCTGTCTCTATACTGTTTTATGAATCATTTATTAGTGGGTGACTCATGTCCCCTCTCTTTTCAATGTTTTCTAAAACACTAGAACATAGCTGTTTTGATGCAGAATTTTCCTCTCAAAATGTATCTCTATTTTTCTCAAATTATTTTAATTTATTAAGTGAATACTAAAATCTATTTTTCTACAGGGTTATTCAAATATATATCAACATGTTCTATTTTAATTCTGGGATTTTCATACATGAAACCCGCTTTCCTTTTTCGTGGGTTTAAAGTGACATAAAGATTATGCCTTTAAAGAAGTTTTTAAAACGTTATGATTATGAAAGGAAACCCATTTCTCTTATGCTATATGAGTTGTTTATGAAATGTTTTATGATGATATATGTGGCTCACATGATAATAAATACAAATTTAAGGGTTTTCCATGATAGTGCTCCAATGTATTGGGTAAAGACTTAATCTCTAGAGATTACCATTTAGACTGATACCTTGGTGAATAACCTTGGTAATTTTTATTGACACCTTGGGGATGAACCTTGGTGAAACGGAAATGATTGTCTTTGTAAAATGTTGTAGCCCCATCTTAAGGTTATTAAAAACGTTATTTTTATTATGATATGCCTCATGATTTCTTTCTCATGCCTTAAAGTTCTTTTCATGACCTTATTGATGTATCTCATGTTCACATGATAAATGTTTCCCTTGTTTCCCTTACCGGGCCTTCTGCTCACCCTTTCTTTTGATGTATGTACACAGGTTATGAGATGCAGTAATGAACCTAGGATGAACATAAGGAGAAGATTTTAAAGTGTTTAAGAAGAATGTTTTTTTTATTCATGTATTAAGTTCCTGGTTTCCAAGACACTAAACCTTAAACATCCCCAGTTTTGTATAATGTAATGAAAGTTTATGTGACAAAAACGCGTGATGATATAGTTGGTATCAACGGATGGTTTAGTTATTTGTGGAAATTAGGATATGAAAACTGTAGGAAGAGGCCTATAGAAAAGTTTAAATATAGGAAATCTTCCTGTTATTTTGGTGAGTATTGAGTAAGGGGTTGTCAGGAAAATACATCCCTGTCTGGATATGAGCAGGTAGAGGTGGCTCTAGCATAGATGTACATTGGGGTAATACCCGAAAACACTGCTTTGAGTTACACTCGAATAGGATCTGGTACACGACAATGGGCTTTGCTGCACTCTTGGTTACGATACTTCTGGGGGATATGATTTTCTAAATTCAAAAGCTTAGTATGAACCATTATTAAAGGAACAAACATAAAATAAAATAAAGATTCACATAAGAATATATGATCATGGATAACCTAGTTTGAAACCTAGGAGATCACAAGTTAGGGTATACTTTTATTCTACAAGTTATCCTTATATTCTTTAAGTTCCTTTTTATGATTATTGGAAATGTATTTAAGCCCCTAATTATACTTTCTTTTCCTAGTTAATGGTGGGAAAGGGAAGAACATGTCCCAACAACCAATGTGACATGAAATGCGACAATTGTCGTATTAATATGATAGAGGTGATTAGGGGATTGAAAGATGGTTATTATTTTGGAAGATGTTCACTATTTTGGGGACCCTATATGATCGAGGTAAATAGATTACTACGGTATTTTCGTTGAGGAGTAAAGGTTGACTTATATTTTGAAAAATCGATGAAATTATGGTGGACTTATAGTAATTTAGGTTACTTATGGAAATGATTAACCTATCTTGGGTAAAATATGTTTAGCTTAGCTACTTTTGTTATAAGATGTTAGGAGTGGTTGATGTTATTTGGAGATGAACAATGAATTTTATTTTGGAAGACTATGTTATCAAATCTTTCTTGTATTTGGGTTTCAATCTTAGTTTGGTTTATTTTGAAGAATTTTAAGAACAGTTATTTATGGAATGGTCTATGATGAACCTTGGGTAGTACTGTGGACCATTGAAGATTTAAATTAGCTTTCGTTCCTCTAGGGTTCATTCTTTTGGAAGAGTCATTTTATCTTACCCTTTCTGTTTTTGGGATAATGTTTAAAGATATAAGAAATAGATAGTTAATCTTTGGTGGATTATGTGATTATCTATAAGATGATTCGTGTGCTTTGATGAGACCAAGTAGTTTTGAATGCTCATTGTTTGGAGAAAAGATTAGTTTTCGTAGAAACTTATTAAAGGATGAAACTCTACTGGAAGGTACGTATATTTCCTTATGTTTTTATTCTATGTAGTAAATGAATTCCTAAAAATTATTAAAAGGAACGTAAAACAAAAACTTTGTTGGTTTAAGCTTCCTACTGGGTAATCAAGGACCATTTCCACACATCATAAGTTTGTGATTTTCTTATTGTTATCTTTCTCATAATCATGTTTTTTATCACTCTCCCTCAGAACGTGACCCTTTGTTTTCTCCTCCATGTCCATGTTTTCCTACATGGAATCCTAGTATGGGTTAACTCAGGTGGCCTTTATACTTCTTTTTCTTTCTTTTAAAGTAATAGTGTTACTGACTCATTTTCCGATGTGGGACTTTCAATGAAATTTCAA
Source organism: Viscum album (assembly GCA_963277665.1). Classification (NCBI taxonomy): domain Eukaryota; kingdom Viridiplantae; phylum Streptophyta; class Magnoliopsida; order Santalales; family Viscaceae; genus Viscum; species Viscum album. Next base: position 108,579,583 of record OY728139.1, on the reverse strand, counting down.
AACCCAGTTTTAAAAATTTCCAGGATGCAATTTCTTAAGGGGGGTAGATTGTAACGACCCGAAATTTTTAATAAATATTGTTTCCTAATTTTGTGTGTTATTTTATTTTTTATACTCAACATAAATGTTTCATTTGATAACATAAGTATAATTAAAATGATATTGTTGGGTTAATGATGGTTATATGACCATTGGTCAATATGACCGCTAGAAACTAAATATTTTGATTATTGTCTCTAAATACAAGTAATCATGGTTAATTAATATAGAAAGGAGATTCGATGGCCTCATCCAGAAGTCTCAGGCCAATCGAAGCCCATCTAACAGAACGTGGAAAGGAGGTAGCACGACTACGCTTTGATCTGGACCAAACCCAAGCCGAACTTCACCATGTGAAGCTAGAACGGAATCGCCTTCGCGAGAAGTTCAAATTGATAGAAATTACTACTCGTGCGATGTTGGCCGAGCCTCCCTCAGATTCTCTCACCCTAGCACACCTTACACTTAGGTCCTATGCTGGAGTGATAAGGGGATATGTAAGGAGACCGTAACTTCCTTGCGTAATCCTTTGTTTTAAATATAAAATTTGATCCCTTCTTATGATGAAGTTTATGAATTTTCAAATGTCCGGATAAATATAGTATGCATATTTTTGATGAATTTTAGAGAAAGGATATTTTAAAAATGTTTATGTAAACCTTAAATAATTAAAAATGTGTAATGATTTTCAAAAAATGGTCTTCTAGAATTATTTTCAGTACTAAATTTAGAGTCTAATAAGATCAACTTAATTTTTGATGAATAGTAAATTATGAATAGTGATTTTATGCTTAGGATTAGAAATGTGACCAAATGGATTATTAATCTTACTTAAAGAAAGTATTAATATAATCTAGGCACCTTGATTAAGTAATGTGATTCAATAAAATGGTTAAATAACGGTTTCATAAATTATTAGTCAAGTATTAGTTTTTTCGGGTGAATAGTGATTTTTATTTAAAATTTCAATTAAAAATATTTAGAAAATTGTTTTTATAAAATGGATTTCATTTTTGAACTCAAAGTATCGATATTATGTTAAGGTAATTTTTGGGGATTTTTCTGAGAAAAAATGAATTTTAGGTGAATAGTGTATTTATTTAAAAATTAAATTAAAAATATTTAGAAAATTATTTTTATAAAATGGAGTTCATTTTTGAAATCAGAGCATTGATATTTGGTAAAGGTAAAATTTTGGGATTTTTCTGAGAAAGGTGAATTTTCAGTGAATAGTAAAAATACAGTTTTAGGGTTTCGGTATGTTTAATGACATCATAACTGTGTCATGATGATGTCATGAGATATTTTTTAAGGGTTGACCGACCAAAGGTGGTGAGTTATTGTATTGTGGGCCCCATGTGGCCTAAATCCATGGGAAATACCATGAGAGAGCCCATGGTTTTGAGAAAACCACTTGTGAGCTGTCCCTTGGCCATTAATGCCTTGTCCCCTCACTTTCCCTATAAATACCAAGTCATCCTCTCATCCATTCGACTACCAACTCTTCCTCAACGAAGTTATGGTCTCCTTACCTCCTAAGGAGTCCTCCCAAGGTTCCCTCAAGTCTCTCAACGTCCCAACCTTTGAGTTTTAAGAGTTACATTTTAAGGTAAGGGATCCTACCTCTCTCTTTCTTTTCAAGTAATATCTTTTATGTCATTTATTTTATGCTCCATGATCTTATATTGGAGGATGTTATTTTATATTCATCTTACTGACCTTTTCATTTTCATATTATGAGAGACCCCCTCTTGCTCTCATCAATTCATTTTATGAATGTTTAAGTGGCGTCGTTAGGCTGCCGAATTTTTAAGGGATTCGTTCACCTTTCTCATTTTTCAAAGTTCTACTTTCATGTCAAGTCTTTCATGTTTCTTTTTATTATGTTGGGTTATTATCTCTATATCTATCATACTTATCTTTTATGTTCATATTATGAGAGACCATATTTGATCTCGTCAATTCATTTTTGTTGAAGTTTACGTGACGTCGTTAGGCTGCGGAATTTTTAAGGGATTCGTTCACCTTTCTCATTTTTCAAAGTTCTACTTTCATGTCAAGTATTTCAAGTTCATTTTTATTATGTTAGGGTATTATATATATATCTATCATAATGATATTTTATGTTCATATTATGAGAGACCCTATTTGATCTCGTCAATTAATTTTTGTTGAAGTTTAAGTGACGCCGGTAGGCTGCCGAATTTTTAAGGGATTCGTTCACCTTTCTCATTTTTCAAAGTTCTACTTTCATTTCAAGTATTTCAGGTTCCTTTTTATTATGTTGGGATATGAACTCTATATCTATAATAATGATCTTTTATGTTCATATGATGAGATACCCTATTTGATCTTGTCAATTCATTTTTGTTGATATTTAAGTGACGCCGTTAGGATGCCAAATTTTTAAGGGATTCATCCACCTTTCTCATTTTTCTAAGTTCTACTTTCATGTCAAGTATTTCAAGTTCCTTTTTATTATGTTGGGGTATGATCTCTATATCTATCACAATTATATTTTATGTTCATATTATGAGAGACCCTATTTGATCTCTTCAATTCATTTTTGTTTAAGTTTAGTGACACCGTTAGGTTGCCGAATTTTTAAGGGATTCGTTCACCTTTCTCATTTATCAAAGTTCTACTTTCATGTCAAGTCTTTCAAGTTCATTTTTATTATTTTGGGGTATGATATATATATCTATAATACTTATCTTTTATGTTCATATGATTAGAGAACCTATTTTATCTCATCAATTCATTTTTTTGAACTTTAAGTGACGTCGTTAGGCTGCCGAATTTTCATAAGAGAAATCTTATTTTTTTCCTCCTTTTATGTTTTTCATTTCATATGGTATATCATTCAAATTTCATTAACATGTTCTTATATCCATTATATTTTGTCCCTCTACTGTTTTATGAATCATTTATGAGTGGGTGACTCATGTCCCCTCTCTTTTCAATGTATCTAAAACCCTATAACATAGCCGTTTTGCTGCAGAGTTTTCGTCTCAAAATGTCTCTCTCTTTTTCTAAAATTCTTTTAATTTATTAAGTGAATGATAAAATCTATTTTTCTACAGGGGTATTCACATATATATATAAATGTTCTATTTTAATTATGGGATTTCCATACATGAAACCTGCTTTCCTTTTTCGTGGGTTTAAAGTGACATAAAGATCATATCTTTAAAGCAGTTTTTAAAACGTTATGATTATGAAAGGAAACCCATTTCTCTTATTCTGTATGAGTTGTTTATGAAATGTTTTATGATGATATATGTGGCTCACATGATAATAAATACAAATTTAAGGGTTTTCCATGATAGCGCTCCAATGTATTGGGTAAAGACTTAATCTCTAGAGATTACCATTTAGACTGATACCTTGGTGAATAACCTTGGTAATTTTTATTGACACCTTAGGGATGAACCTTGGTGAAACAGAAATGATTGTGTTTGTAAAATGTTGTAGCCCCAACTTAAGGTTATTAAAAACGTTATTTTTATTATGATATTCCTCATGATTTCTTTCCCATGCCTTAAAGTTCTTTTCATGACCTTATTGATGTATCTTATGTTAACATGATAAATGTTTCCCTTGTTTCCCTTACTGGGCCTTCTGCTCACCATTTCTTTTGAGGTATATACCCAGGTTATAAGATGCAGTAATGAACCTAGGATTAATATAAGGAGAAGCTTTTCAAGTGTTTAAGAAGAATGTTTTTTTTGATTCATGTATTAGGTTCTTGGTTTCCAAGACAGTAAACCTTAAAGATCCTCAGTTTTGTATAATGTAATGAAAGTTTATGTGACAAAAAGGTGGGATGCTATAGTTTGTATCAAAATATGGTTTAGTTAATTGTGGAAATTAGGATATGAAAACTTTAGGAAGAGGCCTATAGAAAAGTTTAAATATAGTAAATCTTCCTGGTATTTTGGTGAGTATTTAGTAAGGGGTTTCCAAGAAAATACATCCCTGTCTGGATACGAGCAGGTAGAGGTGGCTCTGGAATAGATGTACATAGGGGTAATACCTGAAAACACCACTTTGATCTAGACTCGAACGGGAACTGGTACACGACAATGGGTCTTGCTGCACTCTTGGTTACGACACTCCCGGGGGATATGGTTTGGTAAATTCATAAGCTTAGTATGAACAATTATTAAAAGAACAAAAATAAAATAAAATAAAGATTAAAATAAGAATATATGATAATGGATAACCTAGTTTGAGACCTAGGAGATCACAAGTTAGGGTATACTTTTCTTTTACAAGTTATCCTTATATGCTTGAAGTTCCTTTTCATGATTATTGGCGAAGTATTTAATCCACTAATTATACATTCTTTTCCTAGTTAATGGTGGGAAATGGAAGAACATGTCCCAAAAACCAATGTGATAGGAAATGCGATGATTGCCGTATTAATATGACAGAGGTGATTACGGGATTAAAAGATGATTATTATTTTGGAAGACGTTCACTATTTTGGGGACCCTATATGATCGAGGTAAATAGATTACTATGGTATTTTCGTTGAGGAGTAAAGGTTGACTTATATTTTGAAGAATAAATGAATTTATGGTGGACTTATAGTAATTTAGGTTACTAATGGAAATTATTAACCTATCATGTGTAAAATATGTTTAGGTTAGCTAATTTTGTTATAAGATGTTAGGAGTGGTTGATGTTGTTTGGAGATGAACAATGATGTTTATTTTGGATGACTATGTTATCAAATCCTTCTTGTATTTGGGTTTCAATCTTAGTTTGGTTTATTTTGAAGAATTTTAAGAACAATTATTTATGGAATGGTCTATGATGAACCTTGGGTAGTACTGTGGAACATTGAAGATTATAGTAGTTTTCATTCCTCTAGGGTTCTTTCTTTTGGAAGAGTCATTTTATCTTACCCTTTCTGTTTTTGGGATAATGTTTAAAGATATAAGAAATAGATAGTTAATATTTGGTGGATTATGTGATTCTCTGTAAGATTATTCTTGTGATTTGATGAGACCAAGTAGTTTTGAATGATCATTGTTTGGAGAAAAGATTAGTTTTCATAGAAACTTTTTAAAGGATGAAACTCTACTGGAAGGTAGGTATATTTCCTTATGTTTTTATTCTATGTAGTAAATGAATTCATCAAAATTATTAAAAGTAACGTAAAACAAAAACGTTGTTGGTTTAAGCTTCCTACTGGGTAATAAAGGACCGTTTACACACATCATAAGTTTGTGATTTACTTATTGTTAACTTTCTCCAAATCATTTTTCTATCACTCTCCCTCAGAACGCGACCCTTTGTTTTCTCCTCCATGTCCATGTTTTCCTACATGGAATCCAAGTATGGTTTAACTCTGGTGGCCTTGGTACTTCCTTTTCTTTCTTTTAAAGTAATAGTGTTACTGACTCTTTTTTCGATGTGGGACTTTCAATGTAATTTCAAAACCCAGTTTTAAAAATAGCGAGGACGCAATTTCTTAAGGGGGGAAGATTGTAACGACCCAAAATTTTGAATAAATATTGTTTCCTAATTTTGTGTGTTATTTTATTTTTTATACTCAACAAAACTACTTCATTTGATAACATGAGTATAATTAAAATGAGACTGTTGGGTTTTTGACTCTTATATGACTGTTGATCAATATGACCGCTAGAAACTAAACATTTCGATTATTGTCTCTAAATACAAGTAATCTTGGTTAATTAATATATAAAGGAGATTCGATGGCCTCATCCAGTAGTCTCGGGCCAATCGAAGCCCATCTAACGGAACTTGGGAAGGAGGTAGCACCACTGGGCTTTTCTCTAGACCAAACCCAAGCCGAACTTCATCATGTGAAGCTAGAACGGAATCACCTTCGTGAGAAGTTCAAACTGATAGAAATTACTACTCGTGCGATGTTGGTCGAGCCTCCCTCAGATTATCTCACCTTAGTACACCTTACTCTTAGGTCCTATGATGGAGTGATAAGGGGCTATGTAAGGAGACCGTAATTGCCTCGTGTAATCCTTTGTTTTAAATAAAAATTTTGATTTCTTCTTATGATGAAGTTTATGAATTTTCAAATGTCTGGATAAATATAGTATGCATAGTTTTTATGAATTTTAGAGAAAGGATATTTTAAAAATGTTTATGTAAACCTTAAATAATTTAAAATGTGTACTGATATTCAAAAAATGGTCCTCTAGAATTATGTTCAGTAAAAAATTTAGAGTCTAATAAGATCAAATTAATTTTTGATGAATAGTAAATTAGGAATAGTGATTTTATGCTTAGGATTAGTAATGTGACCAAATGGATTAGTAATCCCACTTAAAGAAAGTATTAATAAAATCTAGGCACCTTGATTAAGAAATGTGATTCACTAAAATGGTTAAATAACGGTTTCATAAATTATTAGTCAAGTATTAGTTTTTTCGGGTGAATAGTGTATTTTAATTAATAATTAAATTAAAAATATTTAGAAAATTATTTTTATAAAATGGATTTCATTTTTGAACTCAGAGTATCGATATTATGTTAAAGTAATTTTTGGGGATTTTTCTGAGAAAAATGAATTTTCGGTGAATAGTGTATTTATTTAAAAATTAAATAAAAAATATTTAGAAATATATTTTTATAAAATGGAGTTTATTTTTGAAATCAGAGCATTGAAATTTGGTTAAGGTAAAATTTTGGGATTTTTCTGAGAAAGTTGAATTTGCAGTGAATAATAAAAATACAGTTTTAGGGTTTCGGTATGTTTAATGACATCATACCTGTTTCATGTTGATGGCATGAGATATTTTAAGGTTTGGAAGACCAAAGGTGATGAATTATTGTATTGGGGGCCCCATGTGGCCTAACTCCATGGGAAATACCGTGGGAGAGCCCATGGTTTTGAGAAAACCACTTGTGAGGTGTCCCTTGGCCATTAATGCCTTGTCCCCTCACTTTCCCTATAAATACCAAGACATCCTCTCATCCATTCGACTCCCAACTCTCCCCCAACTAAGTTATGGTCTCATTACCACCAAGGAGTCTTCCCAAGGTGACCTTAAGCCTCTCAAGGTCCCAACCTTTGAGTTTTAAGAGTTACATTTTAAGGTAAGGGATCCTACCTCTCTCTTTCTATTCAAGTAATCTCTTTTATGTCATTTATTTTATGCTCCATGCTCTTATGTTAAAGGATGTTCTTTTATATTAATCTTACTGACCTTTTCATGTTCATATGATGAGAGTCCCCCTCTTTCTCTTATCAATTCGTTTTATGAATGTTTAAGTGGGGCCGTTAGGCTGTAGAATTTTTAAGGGATTCGTTCACCTTTCTCATTTTTCAAATTTCTACTTTCATGTCAAGTATTTAAATTTCCTTTTTATTATGTTGGGTTATGATATATATATATATCATACTTATATTTTATGTTCATATGATGAGAGACCCTATTTGATCTCGTCAATTCATTTTTGTTGAAGTTTAAGTGACGTCGTTAGGCTGCCGAATTTTTAAGGGATTCGTTCACATTTCTCATTTTTCAAAGTTCTACTTTCATGTCACGTATTTAAAGTTCCTTTTTATTATGTTGGGGTATGATATCTATATCTATCATACTTATCTTTTATGTTCATATTATTAGATACCCTATATTATCTCGTCAATTCATTTTTGTTCAAGTTTAAGCGACGCCATTAGGCTGCCGAATTTTTAAGGGATTCGTTCACCTGTCTCATTTTTCAAAGTTATACTTTCATGTCAAGTCTTTAAAGTTCCTTTTTTATGTTGGGGTATGATCTATATATCTATTATACTTATTTTTTATGTTCATATGATGAGAGACCCTATTTTATCTCGTCAATTCATTTTTTTTATATTTAAGTGACGCCGTTAGGCTGCCGAATTTTTAAGGGATTCATTCACCTTTCTCATTTTTCAAAGTTCTACTTTCATGTCAAGTATTTCAAGTTACTTTTTATTATGTTGTGGTATGATATTTATATCTATCATACTTATATTTTATGTTCATATGATGAGATACCCTATTTGATCTCGTCAATTCATTTTTTTGAAGTATAGTGACACCGTTAGGCTGCCGAATTTTTAAAGTATTCGTTCACCTTTCTCATTTTTCAAAGTTCTACATTCATGTCAAGTATTTAAAGTTCCTTTTTATTATTTTGGGGTATGATATCTATATCTATCATACTGATATTTTATGTTCATATGATGAGATACCCTATTTGATCTCATCAATTCATTTTTGTTGAAGATTAAGTGACGTCGTTAGGCTACCGAATTTTCATAAGAGAAATCTTATTTTTGTCCTCCTTCTATGTTTTTCATTTCATATGGTTTATCATTAAAATTTCATTAACATGTTCTTATATCCATTATATTCTGTCCCTCTACTATTTTATGAATCATTTATGAGTGGGTGACTCATGTCCCCTCTCTCTTCAATGTTTTCTAAAACCCTGTAACATAGCCGTTTTGCTGCAGAATTTTTGTCTCAAAATGTCTCTCTCTTTTTCTCAAATTCTTTTAATTTATTAAGTGAATACTCAAATTTCATTTTATATAGGGGTATTCACACATATATAAAAATGTTCTATTTTAATTCTGGGATTTACATACATGAAACCCAATTTCCTTTTTCGTGTGTTTAAAATGACATAAAGATCATGTCTTTAAAGCAGTTTTTAAAACGTTATGATTATGAAAGGAAACCCATTTATCTTATGCTATATGAGTTGTTTATGAAATGTTTTATGGTTATATATGTATCTCACATGATAATAAAGACAAATTTAAGGGTGCGCATGGATAGCGCTCCAATGTATTGGGTAAAGACTTAATCTCTAGAGATGACCATTTAGACTGATACCTTGGTGAATAACCTTGGTAATTTTTATTGACGCCTTGGGGATGGACCTTGGTGAAACGGAAATGATTGTCTTTGTAAAATGTTTTATCTACATCTTAAAGTTATGAAAAACGTTGTTTTTATTATGATATGCCTCATGATTTCTTTCTCATGCCTTAAAGTTCTTTTCATGACCTTATTGATGTATCTCAAGTTCACATGATAAATGTTATCCTTGTTTCCCTTACTAGGGCTTCTGCTCACCCTTTCTTTTGATGTATGTACCCAGGTTATGAGATGGAATAATGAACATAGGATGAACATAAGGATAATCTTTTCAAGTGTTTAAGAAGAATGTTTTTTTGATTCATGTATTATGTTCCTGGTTTCCAAGACACTAAACCTTAAAGATCCTCAGTTTTTTATAATGTAATGAAAGTTTATGTGACAAAAGGCGGGATGTTATATGATTGGTATGAGTAAAAGTGTGTGTTTCCATTTTAAAATTTCTTTTTGATAAAAAACAAACGATATACTCAAAAACATGAAAATTCATATAGATTGTTTTTATACTTTATGAACCAATCCATAAGCTATTTGGGACATGTAAGAATTATCCTAACCTCAATCTGACACATGGTGTGACTGATATGACTCCAACTGTGTCATTTTATTTAAAATTGACTTCATTTTTAGTAAAAAGGACAACTCACCTACTCAAAACCAAGAAAATGCCTTTATATTCTTTGGATATTTTAGGAAAATGATCCATAAGTCATTTTTTATGTTTAGTAATCAACCTCAACTCAATATGATATATTATGTGTTATATATGACTCAATATGTCTGTTCTCAATTTAAAATAACAATTTAGTTCAAAAAGTGTCACTTATTGAAAACTAAGAAAACATGCTCGGATTTGTTATTATAATTTAGTAAAATAGTTCATAAGTCATATATGATATGTAGGAATTGATATCATGCCAAACTGGCACAAGAAGTGACTGATATGAGTCAAATTTCTTGTTTCTATTTTGAAATGATATTTTAGTAAAAAAGACAACTGATGTACTCAAAACTAAGAAAATACATTCAAATTGTTCTGATACTTTGGAAAAATGATCCATGAGTCATTTGAGATATATAAGAATCAGTCACACCTCAATCTGATGTATCGTGTGACCAGTATGACTCCAAGTGCATTTTTTCAATATATAAGTTTCATTTTAGTGTAAAACATGCATCACATCTCCAAAACCACAAAAACAAGCCTAGATTGATTTCTCTTCATTTAAATTCTATATTTTTACTTTATTTTTCTGATTTCAAGTTTTTTTTCGGTGTTGTGGTATGCTGTTATAACACACTACACCGATGATACAGTGTGCTATTACAACACACTAAAGTATGGTCTATTATTAGCACTTTTTAAACACGAATAAAGTTTCCTTTATCTGTGCTTTTTTAGTGCTGATTAAAGACTCGGGATTTTAATCACACTCCTAGAGTCAGTGCTGATAAATATCATTTTTAACACTTTTAAAGTCCTACATTGTATTAGTTCCAATAGAGAAAGATGAAAGGTATTCAAAATATGGTGTGAGATTATTTTCCCTGCACGTTCAATATTTCTTCTTTCCCTAAGGACCCAATAGATTGATGAAAAAACCATAACTCGGATCTTCACCAAAAACACTCAGCATTATGTCCCATAGAACTAGTGATGAAGGAAATCATATTAGTGCCCCACCTAAACTCGAAGGTTCAGTATTTGACCTAAAATATCCCATGAAAAATTTTATGCTTTACTATCAATGAAACGATGCTAGCTAGTTTTGATACTATGATTCACACAACACATACACCTAGAGGATAACTTAATCCCTTTAGATTTGACATTATCATCCATTGGGATAGCCCTGTTTTGATGTCTCCATACCAGGAAGTTTATTTTTGTTTGGATGTCATTACACCAGATATTGGTCTCCATCGAGCCTTTTTATTATTTAGATCTTATAGTTCTTAGAAAATAACTAGAATTAAAGGTTTCAGATGAAAATTCAGTAAATATGTACTTGTCAGGTTTATCCAAAAGAATAATCCTTTCATACAGATCCTTCTTTTCATTATCAAGCCTAGTCGAGATGAGCCTCGGAAGGGTGATCACCTCATTAAATGAGATCTCTAGGTTTGGGAAACCTAGGAAAATGAGATTATATAAATCCCAATTATCTTTCCTGTATCTGATGTCACCCCTTCCAATAACCCAAAGATCCTTTCCTTCTACGAAATCAATAATTTGTTTCATGTTTTGTGCTAGGTTTGTGAGTTTTCCCTCACTCTTGTCCCAGCATCTCCAGTCTTCACAATATTTATTTCTCATACGGATCACCCAAAGGGATTTTACTTCCACAATATCCCAAGAAAGTTTGTATTACATCGCTTGCATGGCTTGCATGGTGTTTGAAACATTTCTCAGGATGATCTCACCTTCCAGAATAAATTTTTCGAAATAATTCCACAAATCCTAGTGGTATTTCTCCTCCTACCTGAAGTTCTAGATGAAAGCATTAATTATTTTATCAATTCTGTTAATGGTACCCTTTAGGGGTGTGATAAAAGAATAAATTTACATGGGTACAAATAATTAGACACTGTTATGGAGTGTGATGTTATCACTAAAAGGGATAATTTTTTTTCATTCTAATATTATAGCTATCAAGTGGCTAACCTGAGTATTAAAGAATGTTTTGAAACCTCCCACCAGATATCAGTACTCCTAGGTACTCCATTGGGAGGTTTATTCATTGAATTCCTAGATTTCCTTGAATAAGGATTACTCTTCTATTCAAACATGTATTTGGACAATAGACATTTCACTTCCCATAATTGATCTATCATCCACTCCAACAACTATAAGTTTCCATCATGCTATTGAAACCCTCACTTAAATTTTACCACCCATTGATAAAGAAGAGAATGTCATCATCATACATCAGATCGGACGTCAGGGCCACCCCATTCCAAATTCTTTAGGGGTTAATATAGCCACTAGAAAGATCTAAATTTATTTTCCTTGAGATGGTGTCTTGTGATAGGATGAAAAAGTTGGGGGAGAGGGCCTCCCTGCCTTAATCCCCCAGACTAATTTGAAAAACCCAAATCATCACCCCATTAGTGACACTGAAATATAGGCGGTGTAAAATACCTGAAGATTATATCAAAGGTCTAGTAAATGAATCCAAACTTCTCCATGACATTTAAAATGAAGATCCATTCAATACAGTCGTATGCCTTATCTATGTTTACCATGATCACAATGTTGTATCCAATATTCTTCTTATTAATATAATTTACCATCTCCATCATTATACCAATCAAACCCTAGATATTTCTCCCCATTAAGAATCCATGTTGTTCAAAAGGGATGGTCTTTATAATGACTTGATTCAACCTTTTTTTGAAAATGTTAATCAGAATCTTGTACGATAAGTTGCAAAGGTAGATCAGCCAAAACCGGATGACATAGGTGGGCTACCAGCCTTTCAAACTAAGGGCCATTTTGGTGGCACTAACCTCTCTTGGGATGTTCCCAACCCAAATTAAGTCATATATCACCTATAAAATCTATTATTTAACAAAATCTTAAGAAAAAAATGTAAAACTTACCCAAAAATCCATCAAGGCCTTGATCACTATTAGACATCAAGTTAAGTATTGTATCTTTGATTTCCGTGTCATAAGGGAAGGCCTCTAGCTCATTGTGATCATTGACATTAAAATTCCTTTAAATATTTATAAAGAAATCTTCATCTCTTCTTTCCCTCAATCTATCTTTATCCTGATTTCTCCTCTACCCCACCAAGAGATCGAAGAAATTTTTCCCATCCATAGTTCCTGACACATCTAAAAAAGTATTGTAAGAACCATCCTTAATAAAAATATTGATTTATCTATTATCCTTACTAAATTTCACACAAGTATGAAAAAATACCTGCTTTTTCTATAACTTTATTCAAGCTACAGTTCACTGGACTTCTCTCTAGAAAACCCTTTCAATTTCCATGACCTTCTTCGACAAGATGTTTTTCTTTCCAACTATAACTAAAAAACATTATCATCCCATATTTCTTGTAGTTTTTATTCTAGGTTGATGATGTTGTGATTTAATTCCTCAAGCCTATTGTCTATATCTTGTCTTCCCATGTTCCAATCCATAAGGTGAAACCTCAGTCTTTTTAATATACTAGTAAGATTAATCCAAACATTTCCCCTATTTGGAAGGTCCCATGAGTCATTCACCACCTATATGAATCCCTTGATACACGTACATATATATGAAAATTAAAAATGTAGTAGCCTATCCTCGTTAACTTTGACCTAGATTATAAGATATGTGTGATTAGATAGGGTGGGAGAAAGATTAACCACTTCATCCTTGGAATTGGAGTCAAATCCCTAGAAGTTTGAGAGTCAATGGTCCAATTTACCTCAAATGCTTTCATACCCATTATTTTTTTACACTAGGTAAAATTGTTTCTAAGAAAACCTATTTCCATCAATATTTTGGATGAAAAAAACTCTTTGAAATCATGCATCAAACCTGAGTGGTATACCATCCCCCCCTTCTCAGATGGGTTAGTGATTTTAGGATTCGGGTGTAGAGGAAGCACGTGGATGGGTGTACCCAACATTAATTTTACCACTAATAGTGATCAATCCAATATCTTCCCTGATGATAAAATGTTAGATTTTCAGAATAGAATGAAGAATGAAAAATAAAGAGGGAAGTCCTAGAACCATAGAGGATCATCATATGTTGGTTATAATTAATTTAATTAAAATTATATAATTACCTTGATGGAATTATCTTTCCGTTGATGTTTCCAATCATGATCTAATGTGACCCATCATTTCTTTATAGAATCCAAGTGTAGGCTACCTCTAGTGGTGATCCACACATGCTCCACATATCTCTGGATGTCTCCAAAGGGATCTCCTAGTGCTAGCACAAAAGATCATTCGCTTGCGATGTCCTCCATCGATCAACTTGTGAGCTACTTCCAAAGCACACTCCTTAATTAGGTAGAGGATGAACTCTCTCGTAACTTGATATAATTCTTATTGGAAAGAAATTCTCTCTTAGCATGAGAGATTTCTCCAGATACATTGTGCACAACCACAAAGAATGGTTAGGTTAATGATAATAATATAATTGATATTTTATTGCATAGAATAATAAAATGAATTAATTACCCGAAAGCATTTATTTATTTAAATAAATTCATAGAAAGACCCAATGTCTAAAAAATAGTTGAATATTATTCTCACATGACATGCACCCAGCTAATTACACCTAATATTATTTCTCACAAATCCCCATAAAAAAGTACACTGTGTGTATATTAATATACAAAGTGTGTAGTTTTTTCATTTTCTTTATTTCCGACACCAAATTTATTAGACATTGAATAATTACTATTTATTTCTCAAATAAATATCACAACATTTATCTCTGATAAATATATTATTTCTCCCACAATATATTATCTTGGATATCTAGTGTTTAAATAAATGCGATCAGGAATCCTTGAATAATTATTAAACCAAAATCTGGAATAAACTTTATTCAACATGTTAAATGGACATTTAACTCAGTTAATTGGACACACTTTGTGTGTGACTCTCTAGGCCTCTCTCTCAGTGGAATTAGATATATCCTGAATAAAGTCCAAGGTTAGTGTCTAGAAACACACCAAGGCACCCATAGAGAAAGAATTTAACTCTATAATGACATGTGACCTCCTACGACTGCTTAATGTGTAATGTAATCCCTTTTTCACGATATCACAAATCAAACAGGTTGCATGCTAGTTCCATCAACCCATTTTCTCAATTATTCTTTCTTTGACATTTTGGAATTGAACTTTCCCATTCATCACCATGACCATTGGATTTATTTAGGTTATATTAATTCTATCAAAGGGCCTGAGATATCAACTTAGGTTCTAGAACAGAAGGGAAAATCTTTTCTCATATTATCTATTAATGTGGTATTAATCATGATGCACCCAACATATCCTACCTCACTGCAAATAGTGTGTCATCATAGTTTTCATCAATACATCTATGCGCGTGAGTTACAATACCCATTAATAATAATCTAAAATTCTAAGGACCAATAAACACATATTTATATAGGAACATCCAATGAAACAATGAAATGTGGATTTCCTACTAGCGGGTCTTGTTCTCAAAATATCATCCTTGATATTACCTAGGGCACACACCATGGGAAGGTTCCTCAAAGTTTTTAGAGTCCTCACCCCCAATGGCCTATATTATTTTCATCCATCAAATAACATAATTCGTCCATAGAACATGAATTCCAAAATAGTTTTATGACATATTTGGGGTCTCATCATAGCAGGGATCCACTATGACCCTTTAGTGAAAAAGATATCCTTGGGACATTATCACATGTATTTTCACGCAGAAGAACAATCATTATGTGATAAGGTATTTATTAATACAAGTTCATCATAAAGTACAAAGTAGTTGGTTCTAGTCCACCAAATCCAATATTGATGGTGTTGAAATCTACTCCCCTGAATCAAGGAAGGTTTCCTATTTGGAATGCTGAAAGATGACTCCAAACCTCACATATTTAATGAAAATTACACTTTTAATACACAAAAATGAACAGAATAGTGGTGACACTAGCAAAAACCTTCATGGTAATGTGTTGTGGTAAGACCTATATTGTTTCAACAATAATACTACATCTATAAAAATCCAAACAAGATTGTTACTAGGATCCCCATAAAGGTAATTTGAAAATTCAATCTTACATTCAAAATAATGTATTTAATCCTACCTATAATTGTGTTCTAGAATTTCCAAAATGGAGATGCAGTGCTTCATAGCTTCATAAGTAATGTATGCACACTTTTCCTGAGCACCAAGGCCCCTGGAGTTCAATATATAAACTCGAATCATAAAGATATGGAATTTCCATCCAATCAGCCTAGAGGTTTGGATATAGATAAACTTGAGTTTGAGCGGGAGGTAGCCTCCTTAGTCTTTGAAAGAGTCATTTTTGCTTCCATAGAAGGTAGGGAACTGCACTTCCCGCGATCACCCTTTTTCTCAAAGAAATAGAGAGAGTATCATCCTCTTTTATGGGACTGACAAGAACAAGAAAATGTTTGGGAGAACTTAGAAGAAGGATCAGAGTGGAAGGCTCTCTTCTAGTGGGTTCTTCTTGAACATCATGAGTGTTAAGTAGTGGTTCTCCTCTTTCATGCAGTGGTGGGAGAACCACTAAAGGAATCTTCTCAAAGGGACATGAAACAATGCCTCCATGGGAAGAATCAACTTCTACTAGGGAAACAGGAGGCATTCATGTGATCACCCTTAGTCCAGCGGAACCAGTATCCGAAGAGAATTGATCCCCTTTCATAGATTTACACTCCATCAGAAATGGTGGGGGTTTATTATTCCCTCCAAACGGGACCCCATGCAAAAGAGAGTGAAGTGGCACAACACCAAGGGAGAATTTGGTCAGATCATGAACCATGGAGCTCTTGGAAAATGATAGCTACATATATGTCGCAAGGTAAAAATAATATTGATGGTCTCTGTCCATTGGATGCTTTCCCATTGAAAAAGCATACCTCCTGCAAAGCTAAATCGAATGGCAATGATGATGAAATACCTCAAAAAAACGTGGAGGATTCTGAAAGTGAATTATTTTCCACTAAGAGAAGCCATCACCCACTCGAATAAGAACTTTGAAAGGTATAGGATAAGAAAAGTTCACTTTCACGCAGATGTGGGCCGAGGTAGATGATTTGTGACTCTAAGTTTATTCATCCATGAACATAAATCCACCCATGTAATCTCATATTCATTAGAGAATTGAAGTGTTGAATAATGGTAAAGGTATACCTAGAATCTAATCAACTATTTAGTCTTATGTTTTGTGTTTCTGATCTACCAGTTTTTCGTAAATTATTGGTAATGAATTCCTTATGTCTGGAAATGGTTTTTGAGTGGAGCTTTATGGTTTTAAAATAAAAAAACTACATTATAAAATAATTCTTAAAACATATCAGGGTGGTAAATGGTCAATTTTGGTTTTAAATTTGGTAAATTTGGTTTTTTTATCAAAGAAAGTATATTGAAATTATTTTTTTGGCCTTTTCTTTTGCAAAACTCAGTGTTAATTATATGGAATTAGTTTTAAAACATATAAAAAGGGTTTTCTAAATAAATGATATTGAAGACGATGCTATAGAATTTGAAAATGATTTTAATATAGTGATTTTGGGTTTGTGATTTTCTAATTTGTTTTTTGAATTTCATTAATTTGAGTTCTTATTATTCATTTAGATGGAATTTTGAATAAGGGTTAGACTTTCATTGAATTTTATTGATTGAGTCTTGTAAAATCCTTGTAATTTAGTTTATACCTCCCTAAAAGTATCTATTATTTTAAGGTATAGAAAATCATCTATTATGGGTTTTTATCCAACTGGTTTTTCGTGTGATTCTAGTTGATTGTTCATCCTTAGGTTTCTTTCTAATTTTTTCTTGGAGATTGTAACACTTCTAGGTGTTTCTTATGCCTTGTTGAAGTGGATGGGTCATCATCGGGTTTTGTGTGGGTATATTGGAAGTGAAATTTATCTTGGTCTTATTGGGAATGTAAAAAACCTATGATTCACTTTTGGTAACTATGATATATGTTTTTCTAGTGTATAATATTAACTAGCTAACATTGATGGTTCATTCTCATGGTTGATGTTTCTTCCCTTTCCATTCATGGTAAAGAGGATGTCATTGACTAGCTTGATCATCATTATCGTGGTATTTTATTTATTAATTTCTAATATGGTCATGCTTTATTTTGGAACACTTTATTTTTGTGTTCATTTTAATAGTAAATGGTTGTTTTAAGAGATTTCACGTGGTTATTAGATTGAAGATTTCCATTCAAGTCTCTTCAATTGAGGTCAAGTCTTTGATATGGTGACTCATTTAGAGTTCCTATGTATTAATAATTCATCATAATAGTGTAATTATTAAATAGTGGGAATACATATAATGTGTTTATGTTTCATGTTCCTCTATTTTAGTGGTTTTATTTGGGAAGTATCTTTAGTATTTAATTATGTTATGGGTTTTTATAATTCTTTTATTATGTTGGTTTTGTTTGGTTTTCCATAAAATTCATTTTACTCTTTGATTCTACCTTGATTTTAATAGCATTATAGGGGAATAAAGTGTTATGGTGGAGAGAATTTTCACAACCCAACCATAATCTTCCCTATTTTCTAATTTACCAATTTTATTTTTATCATGTAATTTAACTTTTGTGTAGAGTTATAGTGAAAATTTAAAATTTGGATTTTTTGAGCATTTTGTACCTTTGTCACATGGTTAGTGTGTATAGTTCAGTGAAAACCATGAAAATACTTTTACATATGAGGTTTTTTGTTAATTTTTTTTCTTTCATGGTTTATCTATAAAGGTAGCACATTATTGGGTATAAACGTTTTGAATCCCAAAGGAAACTATGTAGGAGATTTTTGCATAAGGTTATTGGTACATGGCCTATTTACAATCAATATAAACTATGTAGATGGTGTGTGGGAGTTATACCATTTTTAAAATACTTGATTCAGACTTTTGTAACATTGTTTCCAAAATCATGTAACTCTTTTGGGGAATTCAGTGAGAAAATTATCGTTATCAAAAACTTTGGTAAAATACATGGCTGTACCACGTGAATAATCCAAAATCTTACAAACATGATTTTATATATTTTCCCTTAATAAATATAACCCCATTTCGGGTCTCTCTTCACCCCATTCACATGATAAGGCTTTTTATAGCCCTTGTCGCACCCTATTTTTCTTTCCCTTGGTTTTTTGGCATCTCCTACCTTGATTTCTTGGTGTTTCATTCAATGTAAGACGTGTTCTTACTTTTCTATTTCTTTCTCTTTCATTTTCTCATATTTATTTGAATTTTAATCATGTTTTCCAAAATTTAAGATGTGGTTTGGTCATAATGTGTTGTGTATTTTGATTTTATAGTGTGTTGAGTGTTCTTCGATTCTAGTTCTTTTAGTAATTGATGATTTTTTCACATCCTCACATGTTTTAGATAATTTTTTCCAATCATTTCCTTTCCATAGAACAACATGAGATGCTTAGATTTTTCTAAAATAATTTTAATTTTAATTTATCTTTTTTTAATCTATAAATTTATTTTAACTGTATGATTGGATAATGGTTTGGTTAAAAATATATTTTGAATGTTTTCAGTGCTTATGTTTTCTTTTTAAAAGTATATGTGTTCTAGGTGTTTGCTAAAATACCTATGAGGGATTTTTTAAATGATTTTGGTTTTTTAAATAATTATTGTTATTTAATTATTTATATAATTTATTTCGTTAATTTTTATTGTTCTTTATTTGTGTTATTTCAATTTTCAGTCTTTAATGGTGTGACTTTGAGGTTGTTATATTTTGATAAGTGACTTTAATTGTGTGTCTTGGTTTGTTACCTTGGTATTCCCTATGAAAATCCATATAAATATATATATATATATTTGTGTGTGTGTGTGTGGATGTGTATTTATTTATATATATGTGATTGTATTCATATGTGTTTGTGTGTAGAAAATTCATATGATTCCTTCATTAAATATTGGGGTCTTAAATTGTTCTTTGGTTTCCAAAATTACTTTTAAAATATTTTTTAAATATTTTTTTTCTAAATAATCATTTAGAGTCCCATTTATCACTTTTAGAAAGTATTTTTATGATCAATTTAGTCATATAAATAACATTGAAAGATGAAATTTTTCTTAGAAAAATTATTATAAGTTCAAATTCTAATGAATGGTTAGTAATTTGGAAAGATTTTTCATAAAAGTGTTCACCCTCTATTGAATAACTCTCTTTTAGTTATGTTTAGATTTGATTTTTTTCTTGTAATTAGAGACTTATCATGGATGTTTAAAGGGAGGTGGTTTGATTTGATGTTTTTGGATTATGTGGATTCTCAATTGATATATTTTATGTAAAGTCTTCCTCACCTTCCGTTACAATCATCATGGGGATCCTAAGTGACTTAGTGAGGGATGAGAGATTGTTGTTATCTAGTTCTAGTTAGACATACCAGGTTAGTTATGGTATCAAAGTCTATATGGGAGTGTAAGTGAGGAATCTAGTTTAGAGTATCCAGTTGGTTATGGACATAGAAATGAATCAATAGTCTAACATATAGTTCTAACCCGAGTACATATAGGGTCACCCCCACTGAATTTTTAATAATTTCACATCTTTACATATCATATGTTTCCTATTATTTACTTTTACTTTAGTTGTACCTAACTTTTCATATATTATTAACCCATTATGATATAACTGGTTATTTATACTCTATATTCAAGTTGTCTTGGTTTATTTATTTATATTATTGATGTTTCTTTTGATTTTTTTATCATTTTTTAGTATATTTTAAAAGGTTTATTTTATAAATCATGAATCTTTTAAAGAATTTCCTAAATGGAATTTTAAATAAGGTATTATAATTAGATAAATTTGTTTTGATAAATAATTAAAAATTATACTTTCATTGTCTTTATTTAAAACTAGCATGTATAGGATATTTTAAAAATGTAAATGCACAGAAATTTTAGTGCTTAAATATTGATTATTTATATTCTCACAGCCTACTGGTTATACTCAGCATTGATAGAACCAGAAAATTTTGAAGGTTTGGGTTTTGGTACTTAACCTATCTAGGAGAGGGTTGGTTTTAGGGATATATGGTGACTGAGAGGTCACATGGAGACTGTGTTAGGTTTTCTCATCTCCTTTAATATAGTATATGTGTTGGATATGTAGGACTCTTATATTCTGGATGTTTTTTATTATTATACTATTATTTATTTATTTCTAGTGTATTTTTTTTATTCCTCATTAATTATACGTTATTCTACAACTTCTTATTTTATATTCTGCATGGACCTCTGTTACAAAAAGTGGGCATGCTGAACTTTTGGATAGAAGCTACATGTCTTTTATTTTTCTTATTGGGATAATTTATTCCCATGAGATCTTAATAGATTCCATAGAAAATCTTTCAACCTAGGGAAATCAATAACATGCCTCAGGTATGTCATGGGATACTTTGGATTCCTAGTTTATAGGTGACCCAAAGTTGGTTTGTAAAAATCCATTTAAGATGGTGATGAATATGTAACCTCTTTGCCTATAGGGGTGGAGAATCAGCCTTAATATAGTCAATGTTTTTATTTTTTTAAGGCATGCAATATTTGTAGATAATTTTTATTCCATAACCATGATATCATTATTGTCTTCTAATGATATTGATGTCATTATATTAGGATGGGTATAATATATTTGGAAGATGTAAAAGAAGAAATTATTAGGTAATAGAAATTAAAATATGATAAAGATTCCTTAATTAGTATTTAAACATGTAGATTTATTTTATAAATAAATAATAATAATAATATCTTAAATAAATAATTTTAACTATCTTTTTATTTACATCAGGTTTACTCCTCTTATAATTTTCTTAATGATATTTCACATGATGTATTAATTCATTTCATGGATTGTAAAATATATTTCAGTTCATTTGAGTTTAATATTTCAAACAATAGAAGCTATTATAAATAGTAATTATCTAATGGGAATATTATAAACTAAAATCTTAGGGGGGTTTCCTCCCTCTTAAATAAATTGTTTCGCATAATTTTATTTTCTCTCACTAATGAAACTTGCAGGGTATCCATTATATAGACTTGAATTGACATATAATTTATAAAGAGATACCAACCTCACTATATTAAATAATTCTAGGAAACACATTCTTTACCTCATGATATAAATATGTTTATATTTTTATTTTTCATAACCATCTATGCCAGATATACTTCGATAGTTGATTATAGGAGTCTCTAGAGACATAACTTTCACAAATTCATTTTCATGATCAGGTACTCAACCAAGTACTAAAACCATAATTTTTATGATAATATCGAATTAAATCATTGCAAATAATTATATTAACTTGAAAAATAAATCAAAAGATGTATTATATTATGAAATTTTCATTTAAACCCATGATACATGTATTTTGAAAATGAAACTATTATTTCAAACTAGAACTATTTCTATTAAACCTATATTTCCTTACGTTTTAACCTCCATTTATCAATAAACTAATATAGGAAACTAACTAAACAAAATCATCATCAACTTTCTTACTATATTCTAAACCCATAAATAATGGAAACCAATACTCTATATATAAACTTCCCATTATCCTTAATAAAAAAATAGTATGTTAATAAATTTTAACTTAATCATAAATACTCTAAAAATATAATAATATTTTCCCAAAAAACCAGAATAAAATTGTTATTAAATTAATTTTCAACCCATAAGGTTTTCTATACAACTCAATTTATATTTCCAAAATAAATTGTATAATTTTCTCAATCAATTATAATTACCTAAACATCATATCATATATCAATCCAAAATGTTTTATATACTTCAATCATATATTCTTTTGAAAAACCCAATTAAAATATTCAAAATTTAATTAATCACCCTAAAATCCAATCATATAAGAACTAAAAAAGTGGATTTATGTCTTCAAACTTATTATCTCCCTTAAAATTATTAAACTGTTATTATATTAAATAAAATTAAAATATCTTTATCTGATAATATCATAACCTCTAAAGTTATCTAAAACATCCTCTGATACTAATTGAGATGCTACAAACTGGCACTCTCGAATATGTTACTAAGAATTTATTATTTTAAATATCATTTGATACAAACTAAAGTGACTAATATGTTGGGAAAAAATCCCTCAAGGTATCATTGAAGCATTTTTGAGGTGATTGTGTTTGTTGACAAAGTGGACATCTGAGTAGTGATTGTTGAAAAAGAAAAACAATGACATAAAAATTTGTTGACAAAGAGGATTTCATGGTGGAATATCAAGTTCAAGAGCTGAGATCAACGATCCATGTTTTATTCAAGAACATCGATAAAAGAAATGGATGATCTGGAGGCGGTACAAAAGAACAGATACAAGGTGGCGCCGTTTTCCAGTGTTTGCCCAATTTTAGGGCCTGAAAATCGGCAAATAAAGAAAAGTGTTTTTGGAAAAAGGACTTGCGCGCCGAGGACTTGGAGTATAGGAAACTTGCGTGCCATTTTTTTTTCAAGATCAGAAGATCAAAACATGGCTAAAGAAAAAGGTTCGCGCAAGTTTGGGAGTTGGTCGCGCAAGTGTCTAAATGACAGGGGACTTGCGCGCCGAAACTGGGTCGTGCAGGTGACTTGCGCGCCGTCTCACAGGGTGGTCAGATTGCCTATAAATACTGGACCACCCCTCCTCATTCTCAATGGAGTTCAACACTTTGAGAAATCAGATCTCCCATCACGCAGGTGTGGTGGTCGCGAAAGTGGTGAGTGTGGGTCGCGCAGGTGAATTTTTGCGCCAGTAGTTGAAGTTGTGCGCCGGTGTTAGAAGTTGCGCGCCGGTTGGCAGTTGCACGCCAATATTGGTTTGGGCGTAAAAGGAAAAGAGTGGCGCAAGTTTGGAGTTGAGGAATCTTGAGTCGCGCAAGTGTCTGAGGAGGACTTGCGCGCCCGTTGTGACATGCGCGCCGATACTTGCGCGCCAAGATTGACTTGCGCGTCAAGTAAGGTTTTCTTCCAGTAGTGATTCTCGGACTTTGTGGAAGCTGGTACGTTGCCCGATACCTTCGGTGAAAAGAGATATTCATCTACGGGTGAAAGTTGTACTTCAACAGAGCATCTACACACAGAGGAAGATGCATTCATTCATGCAAATGAAGAGACCTACAGGTCTATAAACTGTGAGTGGATTCCTTCCAAGAGCAGTGATCTTAAGAAGAGGAAGAAGGTGATCCTCTCCACCGGTAGTAAGCCAGAGATAGAGAGAAACAGGGAGTGACCCTTGGGAAATCAGTGAGCTAACCCTAAACTTGTAAAGGAAGTGAGCCTAGGATTAGAAGTGATCTAACCCGAACCTTGTAATCCACAACTAGTGAAGATTAGTGGATTTTGGTACGACCGGCAACTTGTCGGTGTATGCTCCTTGGACATAGCCCTTTGCGGTGAACCAAGTAAAATTGTTGTGTCCTGTTCATACTTCACTTTCTATTTACTTTGTGTAACAGGAAAAAGAGAGGAGAGTTTTGCTCAACATCGAAACAAGATCATAACGGACATTAATTTTAAATTAGTCACACCCTAATTCACCCCCCCTCTCAGGGTATTCGGCCTTGTGGACCTAACAATTGGTATCAGAGGGAAGGTTGACAGTTGTTCTTCTCTCAAATGGAGGTCACTAATCATAGAGGGATTCCAATCTTCGACGGATGTAATTTTCAGATATGGAAGAATCGAATGCAACACTATTTCCGATCTTTGGGAATGGATGTGTTTTCAGCAGCTATGCATGGTATCACAACTGATATTACTAGTGGTGCATTATCAGAAGTTGATCACAAAGAGTTGGATGCTGATTCCAAAGCAATCAATGCCTTAGGGGGAGCCCTCTGTAATCCCATCTATACAAAGGTGATGTCATGAAAAACATCACATTCCATGTGGGAAAAGCTTTTGAATATTTATGAAGGGGATACAAAAGTCAGAGAGGAAAGCTGCAAGTGTTGTGGAACAAGTATGAAGATCTGATAATGAACCCGAATGAGTCTATTGATTCATTCTTTGACAGAGTAAATGCTGTGGTAGAATACATACGGGGTCTTGGAGAAATTATCGAAGATATAAAAATTTTGAAGCACATATTGAGAAAACTTCCACCTCGGTTCAATCCGAAAGTTTCTGTTTTGGAAGATAAAGACCCAAAAGAACTGACATTGGATAACCTGCACATCACACTTGTTGCATATGAAATGATAAACGATGATAACGAGACTGTGGAAAAGGGGAAATCCAAAGAGGTGGCATTCAAGGCCATGAAGAAACTCACCATTGAAGATTCTAATGAAGAAGAAGCGACAGATGAGGTGATGTCATTCCTTTCTTCAAATATGAAAAGAGAAAGAGGAAAGTTTAAAGGTAAACTTCCACTAGCATGCTTTCGATGTGGAAAGGTTGGTCATCTTGTGGCAAGGTTCCCCCAAGAAATTTCAAGATAATGATGATGATGATGATGAAGTTGAAATTCCCAAGAAGCAATCTTCAGCCTACGTGAAAGGGAAGAAACAGTTCAAGAGAAATTTCTTCAAGAGGAAGAATCTTCTTTCACAAGAAATAGACAGTTCAGATGAGTCTGAGGATGAAGAGGTTGAGGAGTTTGAAAATTGTAAAGATAATAGACAAAATGCTATGGTAGCGGTCATCAGTAGTTCTCAGGAAAAGGAAGAAACTGACATTGGAGAAGTGGAAGAAGAAGTTGAAGGAAGAGTTGATATGGAAGCCGAATTGGAAGCAGCTCTTGAAGAGATAGATGTTTGGAGAGCCAAAACGAAGAAAGCCAATAAAGTGGTTCATGATGCCAAACTCTATATGAAACAACAGGATGAAGAAAAGTTAGAACTGTTAGAAAAAATTGAAAGACTAAAATCCTCAACACCAGAGAGCTCAGAAAATATTGTTGAGAATACGCTTATAATTGAGGAACAAAAGAAGTAAATTGATTGTTTGACTAACACAGGAAAGGATCAGGTCAGATGTATCAAACAACTTGAAGAAGAAGTGGTCATTCTGCGACGAAAAATGAAGGATCAAGAAAAACTCTTGACCCCCAATGTGATATTAGAAAAGCAGGCCATTCAGAAGACAGAGAAGATGAAAGAGGAGGCTTTTAGTTCAGTAGGAGTAAAGCAGCAAGAAATCTCAAATGCTAAGGTTGATTCAGGGCTTGATAAGAAACAAAAATCGGTGGCAGTTAATGTCAGACCGCAAACACCCGTCCCAAAATTGAAGGTTGAATTGGGCACAAAACAGAATCATAATATTCATAGATCCCAAAGGGAAAATCGTAGTGTTGAAGTATCACGAAGTAATGTATCCTATATCAGGTGTTATTGCTGTGGGAAAATGGGACATTCACAGTTTGTGTGTTCCATATCCAAGAGATATAGAAGGGAACAAGAACAGAGATGACAGCCAAACAGAGAACGGTTTTCCAGAACATATTTTGAAGGACACTGTTTTTGGTTCGGAGGATTTGGGCACATGGCTAGGTACTGTACTTCGACCATTCAGAGAAATGTTCCAAAGTAGAATCAAAACAATTGCAAGCAGCAGGTAAATAAACTGACATGTGAGTTAAAAACGCAGAATAGATTTTCGTCTTTGCAAGATGAGGTTGGTCCATCATACTCTGAGAAAGAACAGAAGTCTCAATCCATGCTGAGTGTGATAGAAAAAGTATGGACTAAAAAGATGAAAAATGAGAAGGCCGTGGTGGCTGAGATTGCCCTTAAAGCATCAGATCTATCTGGTGTTTGGATCCTTGATAGTGGTTGCACATCCCACATGACGGGTAATAAGGATCTTGTTACAGGAATCAAATATGACAAAGAAGGAGTTGTCAAATTTGGAAATGATGAAGGCCTGAAGATTGTTGGCTCAGGGAAAGCCAAGTTTGGGGGAAAAGATATGAGACGTGCTGATGTCTTGGTAGTAGAGGGTCTCAGTCATAACTTACTCAGTGTCAGTCAACTATGTGACTCTAGGTACTCTATCCGATTTACCAAGAAGATGTGTGTTGTGAAAGGAAAAGATGGAGCAGCTATTCTGCAGGGAAAAAGGTCAAAGGGAAATCTCTACCTTGTAGGTGGGGAAGAAGATACTTGTCTTTTATCCAGAGAGGAAGAAAACCAGATGTGGAATAAGCGACTTGTTCATCTATGCCAACCATCTATGGAGGATCTCGTAAAATGTGATTCTGCTAGAGACCTTCCCAAACTATCACGTGATCGCACTCATACGTTTGATGCTTTCCAACAAGGGAAGATCATCAGAAAGACATACAGGCCAAAGGAACAGAAATCAACTAGAGTGCTCTAATTGGTTTATGCTGATGTATGTGGACCTATTTCACCAAGAGCTATAAATGTGAAAAGGTACTATGTTCTTTTCATTGATGATTATAGCAGAATGTCCTGGGTATTCATCATTACCCACAAGAAAGAGGTGTTCAGTTGTATAAAGCAGTATAGGAGGGAATCCGAAAAGATGCTTGGGCAGAAAATCCTGAAATTTCGTACTGATAACGGTACAGAATTTACAAACAGTCAGGTTGAAAACTATCTCGAGAAACATGGGATAGGGCATCAAGTATCATCAGTAAGAACTCCACAACAGAATAGAGTGGTTGAAAGAAGAAATCGGATCATCAAAAACATGGCCAGAACAATGCTTATTGATAAGGTCCTACCAGAGAAATTTTGGAAGGAAGCAGTTTTAACATCGATCTATGTTTCAAACAGGTCTATGTTGTGTCCGAAGCAAGGGAAAACTCTATATGAACTATGGTACGGAAATAAGCCAATGTTGAAATACTTTCGAATCTTTGGAAGTAAGTGTTTCATTCTCAACAAATAAAATCATAGGAAATTTGAGGCACGAGGAGATGAAGGGATATTCCTTGGCTACTCAGGGAAAAGAAAAGCATATAAATGCTTCAACAAGAGGCTGGGAAAAATCTCTGAGAGCAATGATGTCACTATAGTTGAAAATGAACAGAATACTCAACGATCCAGTGAACAGTTCTTGGATGAAAGTGATGATGAGGAAAGCAACACAGGGGGAGCAAAAGTTGCAGAGGTTGACTCAGAAGAAGATACTGATGATGAAAAAGAAAGTTTCAAGTCTATATCTACAAGGAATCCAAAGAGTCGAGCTGAAATTGATAGGAAGAATATCATTGGTGATCAGACAACACCAGTTCAGACTCGAAGAATGAAGTCATTACAGCAGACATCATTTTTATCTCAGGTGGAGCCGAAATGTTTTTCCGATGCAGCTGAAGATAAAAACTGGGTTCAAGCTATGAATGAAGAGCTTGATCAGATTGAAAAAACCAGATGTGGGAGATTGTTTCGAGACCAGCAGACAAGAATGTCATTGGGACTAAATGGGTCTATCGCAACAAGATGAATGAAGATGGAACTGTGATTCGAAACAAAGCACGACTAGTGTGCAAGGGGTACTCCCAGATCGAAGGAATAGATGTTGATGAGACATTTGCACCAGTTGCAAGGCTGGAGACAATCAGATTATTCTTGGCCATAGCAGTGCAAAGAAAGTTTAAAGTGTTCCAGATGGATGTCAAATCCGCATTCTTGAATGGGGTTCTGGAAGAAGAGGTGTACATTGAGCAGCCAGATGGTTTTCTCATTCATGAGGATGAGAACAATGTTTGCAGGCTGAAGAAGGCATTGTAGGGGCTGAAACAAGCACCACGAGCATGGTACTCAAGGCTTGATCAGTATTTGAAGAAGCTTTGTTTTCAGCATGGAGGAGTTGATTACAATCTCTATTTTAGTAATGAAAGTAATCAACGGATGATGGTGCTGGTTTATGTTGAAGACATAATTTTCGGCGGATCAGATGAAGCTCAATGCAGACAGTTCTCCGAATTCATGAAAAATGAGTTTGAAATGTCAATGATTGGAGAGCTAACATATTTCCTTGGTTTACAGGTGACACAAGGAAGTAATGGCACTTTTATTTCTCAATCCAAATATGCCAAAGAGGTTCGAAGAAGGTTTGGAATGGATAATTCCAAGGAGATGAAGACTCTGGTTGCTACCCGGATGAGATTATCAAAAGATGATGATGGCAAGGCAGTTAATATCACAGAATATAGGCAAATTATCGGAAGTCTGTTGTACTTGACCGCGACAAGGCCTGATATTGTTTTCGCCAGATGCCAAGTAGCGAGATATAAAAGTAATCCCAAGGAAAGTCACATGATCTCAGTAAAAAGAATACTTTGGTATATCAAGGGAATAATGGACTTCAGACTGACATATAACGACAAGTCTTAGAGAGAGTTATTGGGATATACTGATGCAGACTGGGTCGGTTCAGCAGATGACAAGAAATCAACATCTGGAGGTGCATTTTATCTTGGCGGACTATGTATTTCTTGGTTGAGCAAGAAGCAGGATTGCATTTCCTTAAGCACCGCAGAAGATGAGTATATTTCGGCCACTAAAGCATGCACATAGTTATTGTGGATGAAGCAGAAGCTTGAAGATATGGGAGTTGAAGTGAAGTCTCCGATCGGAATCCAGTGTGATAACTCAAGTGATATAAATCTTAGAAAAAATCATGTCCATCATTCCAGGACAAAGCACATTGAGATCAAGTATCATTTCATCAAGGAGAAGGTTGAGCAGGGCATCGTGAAGTTGGAGTATGTTCCTACAAAGTTACATGTTGCAGATATTCTGACAAAGGCCTTACCCAAGGAAGCTTTTGAGAGGCATCAACTGGCTCTGAGAGTTCAGTCGATTTCCCGCACTTGAAATAGTGTGGATGTGAAAATCCCCCCCCTCTTCCCGAGGTATGATGTGTTTTCCCTAATGTGATGATATGTGTTCTCTACTATGTTACAGACTACAAAGGAGTGTCCTTTGGGTTCGTTGACAAAGGGGGAGAGAATAGGGATTGTTCAAGGGGGAGACAGTGTGGCTATACGATTGTTCAAGGGGGAGAAAGTGTGGCTATATGAGAAATCATGATAGATACGGGGATAAACTGACCAGTGGAGCAGCCAGATAGAGGGAGAAATGAGAAAGGGGAAGTGTATTAAATCTGACGATGCTAGAAGTGATCTATCAAAGAATAGATATCACAACAACTGAGGATCTTGATAAAAGTAGAATAGTGGTGTTATAAAGTGTTAAGACTATTTCCAAACCAAACATTGGTCTTCTAACAAATCTATCAACAATTGGTATCAGTTTAGTAAAAATTGGTATCAGTTTGGTGTCAATAGTGGATGTCAGAGATAAAGTGATTCATTGATTAAATTTTCATTTACTCTTATTTCTCATGCCGAGAATTGCTCATGTGGGCTTAGAGTATGTGTTGAGTAAATCCTTGATTGCTATCAGAATCGCAATGAGGCGAATGGAGGGTGAAGAATCAACGATGTATCTTTGTTTTGGAAGAGTTTTCAACAAACCCAAAGGTGGAGATTGTTGGGAAAAATCCCTCAAGGTATCATTGAAACATTTTTGAGGTGATTGAGTTTGTTGAAAAAGTGGACATCTGAGTACTGATTGTTGACAAAGAAAAACAATGACATACAAATTTGTTGACAAAGAGGATTTCATGGTGGAATGTCAAGTTCAAGAGCTGAGGTCAACGATCCATGTTTGATTCAAGAATGTCGATAAGAGGAATGGATGATATGGAGGTGGTACAAAAGAACAGATACAAGGTGGCACCATTTTCCAGTGTTTGCCAAATTTTAGGGCCTGAAAATCGGAAAATGAAGAAAAGTGTTTTTCGAAAAAGGACTTGAGCGCCAAAAACTTGGAGTATAGAAAACTTTCGCACCATTTGTTTTTCAAGATCAGAAGATCAAAATATGGCTAAGGAAAAAGGTTCGCGCAGGTTTGGGAGTTGGTCGCGCAAGTGTATAAATGACAGGGGACTTGTGCGCTGAAACTGGGTCACACAGGTGACTTGCACGCCGTCGCGTAGGGTGTTCCGATTGCCTATAAATACTGGACCACCCCTCCTCATTCTCAACGGAGTTCAACACTTTGAAAAATCAGAGCTCCCGTCGCGCAGGTGTGGTGGTCGCGCAAGTGGTGAGTGTGGGTCGCGCAGGTGAATTTGTGCGCCAGTAGTTGAAGTTGTGCTCCGGTGTTAGAAGTTGCGCGCCGGTTGGCAGTTCCGCGCAAATATTGGTTTGGGTTTAAAAGGAAGAGAGTCGCGAAAGTTTGGAGTTGAGGAATCTTGAGTTGCGCAAGTGTCTGAGGATGACTTGCGCGCCCGTTGTGACTTGCGCGCCGATACTTGCACGCCAAGATTGACTTTCGTGCTAAGTAAGTTTTTGTTCCAGCAGTGATTCTCGGACTGTGTGGAAGCTGGTACGTTGCCCAATACCTTCGGTGCAAAGAGATATTCATCTATGGGTGAAAGTTTTACTTCAACAGAGCATCTACACACAGAGGAAGATGCATTCATTCATGCAAATGAAGAGACCTACAGGTCTATAAACTGTGAGTGGATTCCTTCCAAGAGCAGTGAGATTAGGAAGAAGAAGAAGGTGATCCTCTCCACCGGCAGTGATCCAGAGAGAGAGAGAAACAGGGAGTGACCCTTGGTAAAGTAGTGAGCTGACCCTAAACTTGTAAAGGCAGTGAGACAAGGCTTAGAAGTGATCTAGCCCGAACCTTGTAATCCACAGCTAGTGAAGATTAGTGGATTTTGGTATGACTGGAAACTTGTCGGCGTATGCTCCTTGGACGTAGCCCTTTGCGGTGAACCAAGTAAAATTGTTGTGTCCTGTGCATACTTCACTTTCTATTTACTTTGTGCAACAGTAAAAAGAGAGAAGAGAGTTTTTCTCAACAGCGAAACAGGATCAGAACGGGCATTAATTTTAAATTAGTCATACCCTGATTCACCCCCCTCTCAGGGTATTCGGCCTTGTGGACCTAGCACAATACATAACAATACATAATTAAAATACCATTAATAAATATGGATTCACTTATAAACATAACACATTTTTTGTTTTGGGTTATAGATAGTTAAGAGAAATCTTTAACTAAACAAACCCATATATTTTTTCAATGAAATGGACATTTTCCCACCAAAAATAGGATTCTTTATTTTAAAATTACTCTTCAACATATCCAAAAATCATATCCACACAAGATACCCATCAATATATATATATATATATATCATATGTAATACTCTGTTTATAAACTAAGGAAATAAAAACATAAGAATGGTGTGCTCAAATGCTTACTATGGGTAAACATGAGTGATAACAATTCAAGGTCATAATTAAGAATAAGAAAAACATGTGGTTTTGATAATATAATCAATTTAAATGAACATATTATTAAAAAATCATACCTAAATAAATCAAGGATCATAATTCGTGAATAATAACATACAGATTCTTTAATAAATTGGTATATATCATTATAGCATGGCATCATAATAATGTGGAAACAATATAAATAATGACATCATAAGCACATGTCAAGGCTCACTACCAAGACCATCATCACATAGTGGAGAGATTCCCATAGTAGATTAAGTTTACTCACTATTCCTATACCTACCATCTCATGAGATATAAAACATTTCCCAATGAATTAGGATGATATATAATTCTTGTATCACCCATCACTTAATAATTTGTACATGCATATGTGTGCTATGTAGGAAAATATTCGTAAGTTCATCAAAGAATAATTAACTTGAGAAAGGAATTGGTTTCATGAATATTTCCCCATAACATGATCATAATACATGTAGAGAAATATTATTTATGGTATTAGTAGAGTATATACCTAATTAATGCTATAAAACATTAAGTGGTGTTGACAAATATGAAAATCACTTTTATAAGAAGATGGGTTACTTAAAATTTCAGAATGGTTTCACAAAAGAAGAGATCAATAATAAGATCATTTGATAATGCATGTCCAATAACTAAAAAGAAAAACCTCATAAAATAATTTTGAGTGTAACAAAAGAAATATAATTCTAAAATAGACATATCATTCAAAACTTCAATGTAAAATATCAGTGAATTAATTTTCATAAATAATTTGTGTCGTGGTTGTAAACAAAAATTTATAAGTCACCTCAAAAACCCATTTCAAGGGGATGAAAATAGGTCATTGAAAGAAAACATTTGTAAATAATTTCAAATATTTAAACCTTAAGATGAAATTAATTTAATGATAAAAAATTTTAACTGAAAGATAAAAATATATATAAATGGAATGGAATCCCATTAATTATTCTTCTAAAATAATAAATATTATATTTAAAATGAAAATTTATAAAAATAATTATAATGTTAATTTCTTTGGAAAGCCATGAAAGCATGAAGAAAAATCTTCATTAACTAAAATGGTTATAAAATTTGGAAATGGATCTCATGTGAAAAGCATTAAAAATTAGATTCTTTTGAAGATTTGGTATAAAATATTTAAAATTGAAAAATGTCTAAAATGTTAAGAATATTCATTTAAAAATGCTTTAAATAAAGTCCATGATAATTTAAAGTTCCCTTAAATGATCATTATATATACATCTTATTGCAGAATAAAAACTTTTTAAGGAATATGGACATGGAGGAGAAATATTTCTTGTTGAAAAGAAAAGAGAAGGTTGGTTTCACTTATGGGAATACTTTTTGTTGAATTATGAACCAAAGGGAATTGAAATGATAATAAGGCATGTAAAACATTTAAACATACTAAGAGGAAATAAATTTAAGTATTTTTAGAGAAATAATATATAATTCTCACGTGTAGGAACTTAGACTTAAACAATATTTAACTCAAATATGGATTGGAAAAGAAAACTCTACAAATATTAAAATATTTGGATTAAAATACCTTGAAAATAGATCCTAAAATTGAACAAAACCCCCAATTAATAATTAGATAGTCATAATATAATATATCATATCTATTTTAGGTATTCCATATAAAAAAATATAGGTTTCTAATACAAAAATGGTCTCAAGTAAGGAAGTTTGAGATGGGTAACCCTTATGGACATCATAATTATTGACATAAGAATACTTTGGAAAGGATTTAATGAGAAAGAAATGTAAATACAGAAAATAAATAGGTAATAAAATATAATAAAATATTAATTTGGAAGAAACCAAACTATATAGAATTAATTTTATGAATAATGGTAACTCAATGAAAGTAAATTATGTTAACAACATCCTTTACAACTTTAGTAGTAAATGAAATAAAAGAATATAAAGGAAGGTTAATGGAATAAATTTGTAATCACATGGTAGAAACTTTAATAATATAGAAATAATCATGATTGATCAGACATACTTTAACATCCTATATAAAAAAGTAAGACTTAATAATCAAATTTTCAAAAAAAAAAAATATTCATGTGTATTACCATCTATATTAATCATTTATATTAATTTGTTAAATAATTATTACTTATTTTCAATTAATATTAATCATTGTTTATTTTTAGTTTCAATCATTCTTTGTTTATTTTGGTGTAACAATTTTGTTAATAAATTTATGTTTATAATTTCATTATCTCTATAATTATATATTTATGGAGTTTTTATGATTTGAGTAGAATAAAAGTTATACATCTTAATATATTGTCCAAAATATATTTAAATTATGAAAGATGTATCAGTATGCTCATTTTGGGCTATTAAAACCACTATGATCATTTAATATTAATATAATCAATATAAGGGATAATCTATATTTAAAGAATATTAATTATTTCATAAGTATTATATTTAATCATTAAATCCATTTTTAGAACTATCCATGCAAGGATATGATGAAAATTAATTAAATCATCCATGGTGGTGGTGAACTGACTATAATACAAGAAACATTTTAATTTTTCAAATAGATTAGATAGAGGTATATGATGGTTATTACTATTAATATATATATTAAATCACTTATTTTGATCTTGAGTTCCACATGTCCTCACGCACGCCTCCCTGTAAGAAATATTTTTCTGACATACAGCAAGGCCCTTAATACCATCAATGGAGAGACTGCACACTTAGTATCTACAAGGAAAAACATAAATAATAATAACAATAACAATAATACAATACAATAGAAAAAATAAGAAGCTATGTAATATGGGAAATGGAATTTACATCATAAAATACAAAATAATTAACCATGGACCCCCCGAATTGGAAGGCCAAAACAAATTACGAGTAAGATAGGTAAATAAGTAAAACACTGCGGAATACCTTTATAGTCCATCCAAGTACTACATCAAAACACCATGCTTCATATCTTAGAACCCCATTTCTAAGGATTTCCCCTTTCCTGTATCCCAAATCATGAAGTATACATCTGCATGTGATGCTCATGTTTGGTGTGAGTAATGAACTCAGTAGGACACCACTAATGGATCCTTCACCCAAGTTCATAATAAATAAATAATATTTATTTTTGTGATATAAAGTAAATTATGAGATAAACATAAAATAACACATGCATAGAGTCATCATGAAATATCCTTTCCACCACAAACCCAATCCCCACCTACTTCGGTATGATATTTGTAAGGATGTTAATGTCTGTCGCCACACATCACAAGATATTTCACAAGTCCCAATATCTATTTTAACCATATGCCTATAATTTATATATCCAGATTCCTCCTATGAGGAATCAAACAACACTAAACCTGATGTATATCATTAATAGAGACACTACAGTAACCGCCCCTACAGTGTGTATGTTCCCACATCAATGTGAGTTGTAAATTTTTCAATGAATTTTAATTTATAATTACTGAATGATTTGAATATTTATTGGATATTAAAAATGAAATTACAAAAGTTTTAATGAATCAAAGTGATGTTTTTAGAAATTTAATGAGGCACAGAAGGTATCTTGGAGGTTTCAGAAGCTTCCTCGAAGATTGGGTCATGGATTCAAACTTTTGGAAAAGTTTGGGCCATGGTACATGGTTAGTTCTAACTTTGTGGTCTAACTATGTATCCTATATTGTATTGTTTCATGGCTTGGGAGACCATGAATTAGGTTAAGTGAAACTATTTGGGATCTTTAATTAATTAAAAACATGTCACATGTTTGGTGCGTAGTCTTTTAAACCATGTGTCTTAACAGTGCGAGGTGGGCGTGCCTTGGAGAGTGAACATGGACGGTCGACGCATTGTTTAGCCATCCATGCGGCCAAACCATGAATCTCATTAAAAATTGATAATTTAACCTTATTAACATATGTATTTTAATAGGTTATCCCACTCATTTATTACTCCTCCTCTCACACATGACCTATGCATACCCCTCCTCTACTCCTTTATTCCGCTTCTATTTGAGGTGTTCTTGGCCACTTTTAAAGTCGTTCATCGGTGACTCATGGTAATTTTTTTATTATGTTCGACTCTTCTTACCTACTTATTTTTTCATTTATATTTTCAATTTATTCATTTAGGCTCCTAAAAATGGTGGTTTCACATGCTTATAGAGAATCCAATTTAATTGTGGATTCTCTTCCAAAGAGGAAAATCAGGGAGATGATTTCAGTAATGTCCTTCATGATTCCTAACTACTAATCATCTTTTATTGATGTTGACATGTAATGTGTAATTCATTCTCACATTTTTCAAACCCCTTGTAACACCAAATCCTTTATTCTAAATATTTACTAATAAATCCTAGGAAAATATATTTCTGTATCCTTAGCCTTTTCATTAATTAATGAATTTCAATAAATTATAAAAAAGAAAATAATTTTAATTTACAATGGAATAATTATCAAAACCTCACTATCCAATTGTACCATAGTGGAAAAATATTCTATTTCTATAAAGGTTTCTTATAGATATTCCTCTGGATTGGGTAGACACACCTTATCAAATTGCACAGAGTTTATCTAGGAATGGGTTATTCATCCAGTGTTTGAAGGATGGTGATATATTATCGTAGATACAAGAGAGTATTCTATATAAATAGCCTAAGGTTCACCCCCCTAAAACTTTGGAATCACCCAGTTTCCAATGTCATGATAGATAATAGAATAGTTCCTTGGTATTTGACATCAAACTAGAATAAGAAATATATATACATTGTTTGTGTTTCATAGGTTATGCACAAATTAGTGTAATGGAATATATCTCAATAAATTATTTAAAGGATACCCAACTGATACCCGGAATCCTGAATGATATTTATTTGAGGTGATTATGGGAGATTCCATGACTATGAGTTGTATTCTCCTATGGTGACATAGGTTGCTCAGAGACATTTATAGTGCTGGTTTATGTAGGTAGGGTTAGACCAGGGTAGCCATTGGGCCCTTGGTCTAACATGGGTTATTTATTTATTTTTAGTAGTTATTATTTACTTTATTATTTTAGTTGATTAGTTCACATAAAAATACATTGCATTTAATGGATATGTATGGGACTACATTGGTGGTTACCTGCTGATTTCTTTCCTCACACCCTGCTTGTTCTTCTATTTCACTGGGGAACTTGAGCAGAAGTTCACATGGTAATAAACACAAGATGAGAAGATTCCCATGAATAATCGAGTAGGATTGATCATATATGTATGGTGAGATAGGAATGTGTTATGAATTAGTGTGCGATGTAGATCCTTGTACATTTTTACATCTATTTATTTTATTTGTTCTTTTATATTTGTTCATACCAATCGGTGATCAATGTTATATGTATGAAATGGATATTATGGACTCTACACCATTTGATTTTATTATATATATTTTTTATTTATTACCTCCACCATAAAATTATATGCTGATATGGATGATGTTTTTTCTTTATATTTTTTTCTTACTTTGATATGAGGGAATAATATCCCCATGAACATACTCGTTTCATCTGTAACTAGTAAAAACCCTCTGGTGTTAGGGAGTAATTCTTCAGGACAAGTTACAAACCGGTTTGGCTATAATACAAAGTGTGTGTCATTCTAGGACATGACATGGTGTTTATAATCCTCGAATGATGGTAAGCTCCACCTAACATGTTTGACTTAGCTGAATGTGCACATCACACCTGTATTGAAAACTCCTCAATCAGTATGTTACAAAAGGATACCCAACACCCCCATCATGGCCTACTCCCATATCGGTCAACACATATATGATCCGAGTCATACCAATAAATGATACATACTTTTTAAACTTTTTCACTTCATCGTGCTACCCCTCAAAGGGGGTTTTCTAACCAAAAATTAGAAACATTCCCATCTTGATACCTAAGACAAGATTCTATAGGTTACGAAATACCACTAAAATTATGTTTCATAGAAAGTAACAATAAGGAATATAAATAATAGTTCTCAAGGGGATACACACATATCATAAAAAATCATATTAAAGAAGGGTCTCAATGGTCACTCAAATATCCTCTTGAAATGTATATCAAACATGGGTTTCTAGAATCAAATGATCAAATCTTGACAATATCACATACACAACCTTATATGATAAGTAACATATTTAATCAATATCAAAGACATGAACATCATGTTTCACTAAGAAGGTATTCTTCTGGAGTAACATCTCACCTAAATACACTGGGAACAATCTCCAAAGTCACATGAGATTCAATAATAGAGATTCTATAAATGAATGTTAAGTCTATACAGTAGAATAATCCCCAAAGAAGATTCAAAAAGAGAAACACCAATGATATATTATAGTATTGTAATTATCCTCATGAAAGGCTACTGATAAGCCAAGGATTGAAATCACCTTACTATAATACACAAGTTGTCATTGTCTAAGCTAAAAAACCTCCTTCCATGATCATTTAATAATAATATAAATATTTTTCCATAATAAGAATGACTCAATGAAGTTCTCCAGTGAATCACCCCAAACTAGAATCACTAAAAATGGAATATACATCGTGACATTAGATTGACCTAATGAGATTAAAAATTGATCTAAACAAGGTATAAAACATAGATTGGTTGAATATTACACAAGTTCAGGACCTACGTTTTTCATAGAATCAATAAATTCATTAATAAATTGATAGGATCATCTATGAGTAATTATGAATCAATTAATAGGGGCAGAAATTGAATATAAGCATTATTTAGTATCCCTCATTTAATCCAAAAATGTTTCCCATTTGAAATATTCAATATCCAAACAAGATGGTGATGGTCTTTTCTATTTTGAATCCAACCCCACTATTTCCATTCGCTTCACTACGGTCAGGACATGATCTTGTTCTTCTTAACACACAACAAAAAATGGCCAGTGCTATAGAATATCCTTAACAATTAAGTCATTTTCCCCTCACCACAACATATATCAAGTCTCTAGGAAGGTTTACTAGGCCATGTATGATAGTTTCCTTCAATTATCATCACATTATGGACGCACCCATTTTCCTTTTTCTTTTTTTTTACATTGAATCACAACAAGGCCAAAATGGTTTTTCCCAGGGTGTGGTGTTGTCCACTTTGAACCAAAAACAACCAAACCACACTTTTAAGCATCTGAAAGCCTCCAATGAAAACTAATCACATGTTTCAACCATAACAAGACTCAAAAAAATTACTTAAGACATGTAATAACTTACATTAACATCACCACAAAAAATTAGGGTGTTACAATTCTCACCCTTTAATTAATTATCTTCCTTGAGAAGTATATCCGTGTAAAGCTTGAATTACTCAGGCCATTGTGACTATTCATCATAATCTATCTCCAATGTCTACTCATGAACCCTTCTGTGACTCCATATGATATGAGAAAGTGGTATTAGCTTCCCCCATAAAACATTCTCACCCCGACCGACTATACAAACCTATAATTATTTATATGATGCATCTGGATCTAACCCAATTATATCATAGTCCTAAACATGAAAATGATTGTTCATATACATATGATGTTGAGATACATGGAAAACATAATTTATACCTTTGTAATGGTATGAAGACCCAAATGGTAATATATTGTCCATATACCTTTGATAATCTCAAATGCTCCCATGTATCTTGATATTATACTTCCATTATTCCAAATACATCGATGCCCCAACTCCGGATTAACCCCAAAAACTCATTCACCCAAAAAAACCTATAAAAGTCTCCTCTTATGGTTGGTATATGATTTATATCTTCTATGAGTTGTGAAAACCCACTTTTATATTAATTGTATGTTATTCGAAGTCTCCATCACTGAGCTCGATCACAGGTACATCACTGATTTCATTCCACCATAACAGTGAGTGAAAAGGTCAACCATAGAAAACCTAATAGGGTGATATTTAGAAAGAATCCATGTAACAATTATTAAAAGAAAACTCCAAAAATTATATAACCTCCACCCATGATCCTCTAATTTTTAGGTTTCAAGCTCAAAAAAATTATCAAGATTTTGTATTTTCCTCTTAGATGGTCCATCAATCTATGGGTGATAATTTGTGCTAAATCTCAGCTGATTACCTTGAACCATTTATAATCCCTTTGAAAACTATGATGTGAAACATGAAAATCTATCTGATATAATGCTCAAGGAATATCCTTTCAGACATACAATATCACCATTATATATCTTTTCCCACTTTTCTATTAAAGGAGTCACCTGGATCAATAATAAATAGGCCACGTTAGTCAACTGATCCACTATCACAAAAACAACATCAAGATTTCTTGATGTCCTTGGTAACCTTGTCATAAAATCCATTATAAAATTTTCCCATTTCCACATGGGAATCAAAAGTGGCTAGAGTAAACCACCAGGATGTTGATGATCAGTCTTTCCTCTCATGTGGGTAAGACATCTCTGTACCAAGCCACCGATATCCCTCTTCATACCCAGCCACCAAAACTATCATATGAATTTATTATACATCTTCACTGATTCAAGATTCACAATCCATTATGAGGCATCTGAGTCTCTCAAATATATTTCGCAATAGAAGTAATAACCAAAACCCTCCCATGGACCAAAATCATTTCATAATAATATAAGGACTAACCTAGTATTGGATCATCTCCTACCAGCAATTATCACATCACATCACAATTAGAATCTAACTCATGGTCAGCCATCACTAGGACCACTAAATCTAGTGTGATAAAAAAAGGTACACATGTCATTGTAACTTGTTGTATTATTACATACATCCTCCAATTGGTAAAAAAACACATCAAATGGAACCCTTATTTATAAATCCACTCTCTAACATCTTTGGAATCCTACGGATTATTTTTGAGATCATTTGGAATAGTGTTACTCTTATGTTCTATATAATCCATCTCAAAATCTAACATTTTTAGATACTCAACCCAGCACCTCTACCTCAAATTAAGGTCTCTTTGTTAAAATATATAGTGGAAACTCATATGGTATTTGTAGACAAAAATCATCTATCTAAATAGATAGTGTCACCAACACATCAAAGTAAGTACTAGAGTTACCAACTCTTGGTCACGAGAAGGATAGTTTTTCTCATAGGATCGTAGCTATAAAGACACATAACTTACTTCTTGATTTAACTATGTAAGTACATATCATAATTAAAATATTGGAAAGTCATAAAATACCACATATACCATCCAATTTTATATAAATTTTATCACCATATCTATAATAAACCTTCTATTTGGCTCAAGGAATGTTCATAATACTAATCCAACCTCTAAACCATCAAACCTTTCTTGACTAGTGTTGTCCTAGGGGATTCTTATCATGAAAAATCATGGATGAAATACCGATAGTGACCTGATAATTCATTAAATATATTGATATTGAATAATTTTTTAGATCAAGACCAATAAAAACCACTTCCACCTTCATCATAACTATTTAAATTTTACCCTATGACATAACAAGCCTAAAAAAACACACCTTCTGAATCCAAAAGTGAATCTTTGAAGACTGGGAAAAAACTGATGTGGTTGATGTAAACATAGAATGATATCAATATGTTTATCATGATACACCAAGGTTCATGAATATATAAGGATTTATTCAATGAAAACTATTATGAAAAATTCAATGCATGGGTGAAAGATCTTGTTTATGAGGTCCACGAACACCATCAAATAATTAATCAAACCAAAATTCATTCTCATGAACTCGTATCGTCAATTAAAACCTATAAATGAAACATTTGTCATGTCTTATTCCTTAACCCAAATTTGATGGTAGCTTGAATTCAATTTTATCGTAGAAAACTAATGAGTTACTCATAGCTGATCCAAAAGATCATCGATCCTAGGAATATGGTACCAATTACTCATTGTCATTTGGTTCAACTTCCTATAATCCACACAAATTCAAAGAGTATTGTCTATTTTTGTGTGAATAAAACTAAAACACCATAGGGATACATGCTTATTATGATAAATAATTTCTAATATAATTCATCAAGCTTAACCATGAGTTCCTTAAACTTATCTGATGACAAAATATATGGAGAAACTAAAATAGGATCCCCCTGGCATGAGTTATAATTTTAGATCACTCCCTCAATCAAGAGGTATACTTTACAAGTTTTCTTGAAACACATCTGGATAATGATCCAAAACTAGAGGTAAATGATGGGGATAACACTAATCCTGCCAAAAGATCTAATCCCACAACTAACATCACAATAGCTCAAATATAACCCAAATACAGGCCCATTATACCTACTTATAACTCCACCTCATTGGTGTTGAAAAACTCCTCCCCCTTAGGAGAGTTAAATGATACATGTCACCAGTAAAAGTCGATGTGTGCATGATAGTTTATAATTTAGTCCATACCAAAGATCACATTGAATGTGGTTATTTCAACGATCATGAAATCCAATTAATTACCATTTACAATGATCATTGTAGGATATTTTGGACACCATTGAAGATGGTATACATTAGTCCCTATTTATGTGTTAAGAAAAAGTATATATGAGGATATTTTGACCAGTATGTTTGGTCCTACTTCCACTTGAGTAGAGATAATGAAATAGGAAGAATATATATCAAGAAAAAATTATAAATCATAAAGATGACCAAGATCATGCCTTTAACTACATGAGGACCCTCACCGCCATCAAATCGAACCAGATCTACTATAAAATCTCAGCCTCCCTCAGCTCTATTACTATTCCCCTATGTCATTAATGTCTGGAGAGTATTCATCCTCTATAGATTTTCTCCACCTAAATGTATATGTCTTACTTTTTATGAAATTATTATCCTCCTTTAGTATTATTTTATACTTATTTCTTAGAATCATCACATCTTTCATGAGTTTGTTTTTGTTTTTTTGATACATGCCTCAATTTATTATCTTACTATGTTTTCTGTGAAAGTTTCTTTTATTTAATCATCTTCAGTTCTTAAATTATCTTTCTTTATTTTAATGTGAGATATGAATGAAAAAAATATCTATACAAATTCATCTTCTGATTGGATGTTTTTAGTAGAGTAATCCTCTTCTTCTTTACTAAATATAATTCTTCTATTATTTGAGGTAAAATTTTTATTTCTTGAATTGGATTGTTTAAATTCATATTAACCCTTACCCATGTTCTTCATTTGAGCTATTTATTATGTATCACCATTATCATATTCTATATATTTATTATTTAGATAGTTTACTGTAAAGTGTCTAATCCCTGCCACACCCAAAACATTTGAGTGGGGTTTTACCTTTTTACTTTCCCCTAACTTTCCAAACAAATTGAGATATAATGGACATTATACTTTTATGATCTTCCCCATTATTTTTCTTATATTAAAATATTATTAATCACATAACATTATTATCTAGTTTTCATATTTTAATCTTATTCGTAGCATCAAAATAAATTTACTCCTAAATCTTATTCTTGAATATTGGAGCTTTCCACCTTTTATACACAATAAGTATGTTGTGTATTTAATTAAGAAATAAATATTCACTATCATATAATGTAATGACATTAGGATTGAAACTATCTAGAAATTTACTCATTAATTTATTAATAATGGTTCAAAATTATAGAATATATTTGAATAAATTAATTTTTTTACTACAAAAATTCACTCTAGTGAAGTAATCGCCAATAGTTTCTTCCCCATCCATCATGATATGTTTATACTTTCTTCACTAGATCTGATAATTTTCTTCCTTCACTTTTACATTTCTATCAAATATTCTTTCAGGTTTTTCTTAGGTCCCCCTTTTAGTTGATAGACCCGCCACCTTCAAATAATATTTTTTATATAAGTATAATATAATAAAATTTTAATCTTTTATATCTACCTTTAGATTAATTTTGTTGATAAAATTCATAGTGTAATCTTTCTCCGTTGGGGGTTATCATACAATAGTTGAAATGATCATCTCTCGATCAAATCATAGATTATAGGGTATCACTATTTTTTCAATTCCTGATAAATGTTTCATAAAATGTGGGAATACTACTTATTTTTACTTTTTTGAGATTATCCATGATAAAAAAATAAGAATCATTCTGAG
Source organism: Viscum album (assembly GCA_963277665.1). Lineage (NCBI taxonomy): Eukaryota > Viridiplantae > Streptophyta > Magnoliopsida > Santalales > Viscaceae > Viscum > Viscum album. The sequence goes on along the minus strand of OY728139.1, from coordinate 108,535,408 downwards.
GGAACCTAGGTTACTCTAATAAAAATTTATATTCCCAAACATATATGAAATACTAAGAGAGAGGATGAGGTAGTGGTGATATTTTATATTTTTATTACTCTTGAAATTAACCTTAATATCTTGTTAATGTTTGAATTTGGTCATCTTTATAACTCATCCTCACTTTTATGAAATGATAAGACAAATAAATTAATGGAACATATGTTTTTAAAATATATTGTCCCAATGTGGATACCTAATCCTTGACGTGTTTGATTATTATCCTAATCCAAATATTTCCACTAAATAAAATAGGTTAATACAAATGGGATAACTCCTATAAAGATCATTTTGTCTCCCAATAGTAAGAAATACTACTTCCCACCCATTACAAGATTAAATTCTTTTTCCAAGACAATATGATAGAATAAAAATGATTTCTAGTTGTTATGTAATCTATGTAGAATAAATTCATTGGAACTTATTTTAATGTAATATATACTCCCAGTCTCTCAACTATTTAGTTCACTAGAATTTGGATCTTCTTCTTCAGATCTAAAAATATTCAGAACATAATAACTTATTTGACATGTCCTACAATATTTGAAACAATTTTGGTTTGATAATCGTAAAAAAATATTTCTCTTGCAATTATTTCAAACTTACTATAAAGTCTCAAATGATCTTGCTTCATATATACTCCTCCATTTTCCAAATTGATCAATTATTCATGTTATCTTATCTCTTAAACATTCACACTTCTATATTTTAGATGGAACACATTAAAAGCATCATACTTTATCATAGTATACATTCCTCATCAAATATTCCATGAAAACTAGATTCAATGGATTTTCAATCTTCCTAATATCTCACAATGAACCATCCTCTTTACTTCACGAAATAGATACATGGAAATATAATATGGAATCATCAAAAACTAAAATTTCTATATATTTAACAACCATGAGTTCTACTAATTTTAATTCACTCAATTAATTATTTCAAATTCATATTTTCTTGAACTAAAAAAAGAATGTTTTCTTCTTACTTTTTTGGTAAAGCATATACATGCATGCAGGTATTAAATTCAAATCTTACTTTATCTTCTCCTTACCAAAATTATTCATTACATTACACTCATACTTTTATATCTTATAATAAATTAAACACATACAATTAAATAATCTAAATTTTGGTCACATCATTCATTAATTTAAATTATAAATCAAAATATAACTATAACTTCATATTATAATCATGAAAATCATGGTTCCTTTGGTATCTTGTTGTTGTACTACTCATATTATGTACTTCATGACTAAGATATAGATTACTTTTGAACACACCATTTTTTGGGTAACCTTTCTCTAAATATCCAAATATCAGTAATATCATCTGAGTCATCCATTATTAAAATTTTGACATGATAAATTATGTATCCCCAAACACTCAAATATTTCTACCTTATGATCATAGTTTTCAGATCAGGTTCTGTTTCATTACCAAATATCCTTCTTCACAATATACCTTATTTTCATTCTACACACAAAATTCATGACATAGAATTCTTTTTTTACAATGAAAATGATAGGAAGAGTCTCATAATCATGTATTTATTATGTAACATCCACTCACTTACCTTCTGGAATACTTCAAGCTAGAATCACAACCTACACTATAGTGTTCTGTATTGATATAACAATTCTTATATAACCATTTTAAATTATGTTTTTATATACATCTCTAAAATTATTTTAATCAACTAGAAAATGCGTCATATTTTAAAATCATACTCAATTTAACTTGTTTCATCATACAATTACTTCTACTTACAAACACTCCATAAGAACATTCTACTTCCTCTCATATTCTTCTAAATCTTGTCTACATCATCTGATAATACTCTTGATCATTCTTCAAATATAATTCACCTAACTTTACAGTATCCAATGCACTTATCATCTTAAGAATTATTATCCTATAAAGGTTATATAATAGAAATGATTCAGTTGAGGTTCGAGATCATATCATGGTTTTTCATGGAGTCAAGATCCTATAAGATTCATCGTGATTCTTATAGAAAATTAATGAGGTTAAAAACAATGTACTACTGATAATGAATCCCACAAAAATAATTTTAATATTTTACAAAATTCATTATTATCTACTACAACAGTTCTCGCAGAAAAAATAACAAAGGATTTATGCTGCTTAATAAATAAATATGTGACTTACTCAGTAGTGAATGTCTTCTAGATCTACTCTTCCCTCTCACTCAATCATGCCACCCTATATGGTGATTCACCCCACCACCCTCTATGCACTAACCCATACACAATATATCCATGCTAGTGATTTTACAAAATGATTCTTCTTATGGGATAACCAATATTATTCTACCTTTAATTATGGTATGTAAAATTTTACTTGGATACATGTATGGACAGAATATATTAGAAACACTTTTTTAATAAACTTGCAATTTTTTCCTTTAAATCATATAAACATCGCACCAACGATAACTTCCATTAACTTTATTATATATTCTTAAATGTATCTTCTAGACTAAGATCATCATAACCAATAAATATTTCTATACCTATAACTTTGAAAACATTCAAAGAAGATGTTAATAAAAAATATAATAATTTTAACAAATATGAACAATGGGTTATTCAAATTGTTTATAGACATCATGAACAAGTGATTTCATATCACATTATTTATATATTTATTTCACATAGTTCATGATTATTTAGTCTATCTATGGATTATTTGGTTATTTTTATTATAATTTTGTTATTATAATTATGAGAGAGATAATTTAGGTTCAATTTTTTCCATATATGTAAAAATAAAACAGAATATGTGGAGTGTTATTTTTGCGAAGGGCTATTGAGTAATGTAATGGATGTGAGATTGAGAGCCTACATTAATTCATAATTGGATAATTTTTTATATTTAGGATCATTTATGGGATGAGTTTCAAGATATCTAACAACTCCTATTAAACAAAATGGAAATTATTAATGACAACCAAATCCAAGATCATTGTACTAGAAAACTGAAATCATATGTAAAATGGAAATGAAGAAACTATCAATGTGTAACTTACACCACTTCTCCCACAACACCATCATCATTTATATTTGATTGATATTACTAATATGAAGCCATAATTATCAAATAATGTTTCATTGTATCAAGTACAATGCCTTAAGATATGTCAATTTTTATACTAAGTCCTGTATATGACCAAACCATATGGTATAGACATTTATATATTAATATATGCATTGGTGGATTTATTAAATTATATTTTAATTTATCCCAAAGTTGTAAAATATGAAATATCCAAATTTCATCATATGGAAAGTATATTTAGGCTATATCTCTTTTAATATAATAGAGATATTAATGCATATGTCCCTCATACAGTATAACAACTTTCCTTATATTTTAGGAAAAATATTTTTACTTTATTTTTCACTTATAAGAAATAAATACAGGTAAATTTAATGCATGTTGTGGATTGTATGACTGAAAGTCTGTAATTTATTTTAAAATTGAAATTTTAGTTTTAAAATTTCATTAAATACAAAAAACCAAAAAAAACATGTATTATCAGTTGATACTTTATTAAAATTATTGGTTATTCATTTTTGATGTGTAGAAATTGACCTCACATGAATATTTCACATGGTAAAAACTTTCATTACATAAATTTTATGATTTCATTTAAAAGATTCATTTTAGTTTAAAACACGTGTCATATAATAAAAACTATGTAAATATACTTTAATTGGATATATAATTTATAAAATTTATCTAGAATTCATTTGAGATTTTTAAGAATTAATCTCATATCAATCTAGCGCATGATGTGGATGGTATGGATGAAATTTCATGTTTTTAGTTTAAACCTGAAATTTTAGATCAAAATGTTTTTCACAGACTCCAAACTATGAAAAAACACTAGTATTATCCTAAAATTTTAGGATAAAAAATTATAATTTATTTGTGATGTATAGGAATTAACTATGCCTCAATTAGAAACACAATGTGGTTTGTAGGATTTAATGTTGGTGTTTTTAATTAAAAGTTAAATTTTAGTTCAAAATGTGTGTCACATGCATAAATTTGGGAAATAAATATTGAATTTTAAATTTATACTTTCTGAAAAATATCAATAATTCATTTGTGATATATAGGAATTAACCTCATTTCAATATGACACATGTTGATCACCTTTATGAACGAATGTGCGTTTTTTCGTTTAAAAGACATGTCATGTGCTCAAAATCAAAAAATATGCTAGGATCGTGTAACACCCACATGTTATTGTAGTTTTTTATCATGTATTTTTTAATATTATTTTGTGTTATCTTTATTTTTGTTATTTTTTGCTTGAAATTTAATGATTTTGAAATTTTCATAGAGTTACATGGTTATTAGTAACTGTGTGAAAAAATTTAGAGGGATTTTGTCATGGTGAGAGTGTAGCATCATAGGATTAGGACATGGTTTTTTCAATAGTGTAGATATTCTCATAAGACTATGTGGATCAATTAGGTGAGTAATGGTAGCCTTATAAGACCCCATCTTTTCTTGGTATTTCTCTCTTTACGTTTTCATAAAACTATCATAGTCCCATTGTTTTTTTCCTTAGTTGAGATTCTAAATTGTTTAGGCTAGTTATGGTTATGTTTTGTAGAGTTTTAACAAGAGGGGAACTCATTTCAGGTTGTAGGGTAAATTTATGCTAAAAATTACCAATTTATGACATGAATTTCTCATGCAGTATGACCCTATAAAACTAAAAAAACCCATAATTTTTTAGGTGGAAATCCCGAAATCTATTATTTATTATTTGAAATGTATTTAAAATGATAAATTGGTTTTTATTTATTTTTTATTGAAGGTGATGGTATTTTTAGTATATATGTAAATTTAGGGATTCATAATGTAAATTCCCCGTTAATTTTGCGGATTAGCTATGCACTGGATATTTTAAAAACATCCAATGGATTATTATGTGATGAGATATTACATTCCCTTACCTCCCATTTCCAAGACATCCAAAAGTGACATATGAGAATCTTCTTCAATCTAGAATCTTTCTATGATGGTTCCTGGAGTTTTGGACCTAGAAATTAGTTGTAATCCCTACAGATCTTAATCTCTTTCTTACATCATCAATTTTCCCATATGGAAAACCCGATATCATATTTCCTAAATTGAATCATGATTTGGATATACTTTTTTAAATGTTACATTGTTCCATTGAAATGAATGAGGAACTTGGATGTACCATGAATGATGAGGAATTTTTTATATCTTCTCTTATTTTGGGATGGGTAGTATGGAACATATATTTAATTTTCTATTTAATTATCCTAGTATGTGAAATATGTGTGATTTCATGAGAACACCATGAATGTGACCTGAGTAATTGGATCTATCACAGTTTTAAAGGTTACACATGGATAGACATCTCATTGGGTATCATTGGGTCCATTGGCATTGAGGCCAAGACTTCCATCCACAATAGGTGTTCCAACCATTGACAATGTTGAAACTTGCTCAGTTTGAACATAGAGCCCATATATATTTTGGAAATTGGATTCATTATTAACATAATATTATGAATTGGTATAACAAGTTATTTATAGTGATTTTATGGGACAGAAACACATGAACTAAAATTGGTTAAATGATGTGTAATCATCTTGGTATGTTTACTTGATGAGTTGTAGCTATACTATTATACTAAAGACATTAGGGTTAAATGATAAATAGAATGGGAATTGACTATGATGATAATTTAGATACCCACATTATGACCTATAAATGGATAGATAAATAGTAATTGGATGAATTGACCACTATGTCTTATTATAAAATGTTTTTCCGTGGTTTTTGGTCATGTGAACTACCTTCTAGCATTCTAGCTCAAGATGATTTCTATTATAATTGATTCAAGAGGGTTGTAAATTAAACAAAGTTTTAGTTCTAGTTTTTATAATAAATGTTATTGTGTTGGTCGAGAAAGGAACCAAATTTGATTCTTAAGGGTAAGGTTCATTGGTATAGTCCTCCGGGGGTAAATTTCATAGACACTAGATTCCTAAGGAAGGTATTTCCGAGATACCTAGGGTGAGATTCTAGTTAGATTGAATATAGGGAACATTTGTTCATGATGTGTTTTCTATGATTCATCCTTGGTAGTAGACTAATCCACCAACTTAGGCGATCCATCCTGATGTAGGAGGACCCACACTTAGACAATGATATTTTTCATGTTATAGAAGCAGTTCTGACTGATCCTGAGTGTCAACCTAGAGCCTGAGGGATAGTGTGTTTATTATTTGAAAAATATTAATCTATTAATTAATATAATTGTTTATCTATTTATTTGAAACACTATATTCCCATACTGTTTTTGTTTAGATATGGTAGTGTTGACCTACGAATTTACAATCACACCCTAGATGGGCTACAATTCGGTACCAGGATAGATTTCATGGATAAAGGTTTAGACAAGGTAAAGGGACCCTATTGATGATTGTTTCTTACTAGATGGGTTGGATCTTGGAGATCAGACTGGCATGGGGTTCGAGACTAGAGTTATTTGGAGTCCTTATTTGATTCTATTAGTTCTTTTATCTTTATGAATTTTAGCATGACATTTAGTTACACTTAGCCTATCATTACATTATTTATATCCATTTTTTGTCAGTTTAGACCATGTTTTTGGATTTTCATTTGATTATATTTATTTATTGTTTCTTCTATTTCTACTACTTTATTATTATTATTTTCACTATTATTTATACATTTTACTAGTGGTTATAGTATCCCCATTATTTCATTTACAACCTCATTACTATTCATTTGCCTCTATCATATGAAGAAGGCATTCTTGAGGTCATATTTCCAACCCATGTTAGTCACTTGAGGGAGAACCAGACTGAAGATGTTAAAGTGTTGTATCAAAGGAAGTTTCATTTTTATTTTTTTCTTATTTGGGAAATTCACAAAGGGTACTATGATCTTTCATGTATTGGTAATTATTACATTCATGGTAGTATATAACAAATTTATGAGGGAAAAATGAGTTCTGAGGGATGTTATTGATGTCCATGATGTTCATTGGTTATAGTTTTGATGTCATTTCACCTTGGGTGGTTCACTTATTGGGTGATGTTACTAATTTATGATATTTTTATCATGGTATGGTATGGAACTTGATGAGTATGAATTCATCATGATATGAATATATAAGTATATATTAACATGCATTTTTCATGATAGGGACATATTTATCGAATGCGACATATTTTCTCATATAAACTATGAAATGAAATCCAATGTTTTACTTGAAAAATTAAATGAAAGAAACAATTATATTATACCAATAAACTTGTTAATCCAAGTACATGGAAAGATTAAGCTAGTGGTTATCTATTTTTATCACCTATTGTGGTTCATCTTTTTGAGTTCATATGTTCTATGTTGTATGTTAAACCTTTATTGAGAAAAATACTCCTCATCGTCATTGAATTGAGAATTAGGAGAGTTTCACTAAACACAATCTTAATTAAATTGATCTGAAACATCCTATAGTTATGTATAATTGGATTTTTTATTATCTTCATAACATCTTCTAAAGGATCATGAAATATATGGATAGGGATATTGGTTTTTCCATACCTTTGATGTCTGAGCTTATGAGATAGTTCTAACTATATCATCTTCCAATGTTCACTGGAGAGGGAGGCCCCTTTGAAATAGAGTTCTTAATTTATTCAGTCTAGACTATATTAAATAACCTTTAAATACCCATAAATAGAAGGGTGAATATTTTTTATTACATGCTTTTGAAAATATCCTATAATTAGTGGGATATCCTAGAGAAAATCGGGTAGCTTGTGGAGTTATCTTTTAAAGATTTATAGGAAATGTTATCAAGAAATTTTTTTCCATAGATGTTGAGGGATGATAGGTATTGTGAGTCCATTCACTTGAAAATAGAGTGTATGTTATTAATTGACTATATTTATCACTTCATAGACCTACAATATTTTTATTCATCCTTGGAATTCTTTGTGGCCGCTAGGATGAGTCACTTCCAAGATGGGATTTACAATTAGATTAGTTCATAAGTTGGTGTATTTATCCTGAGTAGATATGTGGAAATGATAAATTATCCTCTCATCATTTAAGGAGATATAAGAGAGGTTTTTTGTGCTGGCTAGTAAGTTTCAATTGGGTGATCAGGGTGGTCTTCTTCTAGCGGCAAGAAGCTTTGTTATGACAGTTTTCACCAGGGTAGTAGCGGGCAGAGTCGCCATGGGAGGGGATATACATCCTAGCATCATATCTTGGTACTATGGATTTAGTGTGATAGGCTGGGCCATAATAACGCAAAATGTTCTTACCTTGCTTTGGAGTGTCCTGTATGTGGTTGGTTGGGTCATCTTTAGAGGTTCTATTGGAAATTTTCATTGTATATTAGTGGAAGGGGGTCATTATAGACACCTAAGTATGGGAGGGGCCTAGCTAACCTTATGAAGACTGGTAAATAGAGTTCCATGGGATTTCTAGGCTGATTATAGGTATGTGGTACCCTGGGTTAGGATTGATAATACCATCCATAGAGAACAACACAATGGATTCATACTAGATCCTACGGTAGAGGGGTGAGTTAGTTGCATGTTATGAAATTACCTTGACTATATTCGATGAAAGACCTTAAACAATTAGAGGTATGATTCTTGTATCATATACTCTTTCTTTTGTGTTTTTTATATATGATCACTATATTTCTTTTAATCGACTCAATTTTCGAACAATTTGGGTTTTATTGTGTAGAACATGGATGGTGTAATGCCTATCGACACACCATTGGGATTGTGGTTAGAGGACACCAAATATTACATTGAAATTTCTCTAGAAATTGGTGTCTACAATTTTTTGGGTGGTTTTTGTGATTGAGACGACTTGTTTCAATTTTATCCTTGGTATGTATTGGATAGATTTGTACCGGTATCATATCAAATGTAATCTGAGGAGAGTTACCTTTCTCTCCCCAGAAGTGGGCATCTATTCTCACCAGCGTGAGTGGGGTCTATAGGGTAGTATTTCAAAACCAATTTAGTAAATATTTTATTGTATCATGGATCAAATAGTAGTCATTATTCTAAAAAATATAATAGTTAAATTGTATACATTTCCAATGATGGTAAACCATTTTTAATATGTTTTTCCTAATGAGTTCTCCAACTAACACTAGAGTGGGAGATCAAGATCACAATAGAGTTGGTGTCAAAAGCTAATACAATTTCTATTCCACCTTATATAATGTGGCCAATAGATATTATTGAGTTTAAATTTCAATTGGAATATTTAGAAGCTAAATGATTCATACATCCTTGTAATTTTTTAATAGGATTATCACATGCTTTTCACCAAGAAGGCTGGCAGAACATTGCACTTTTGTGTCGATTATCATTCACTGGAATATATAAAGGTCAAGAACCAGTATCCACTTCTTCACAGTGATGATATCCTTGATTATATAAGATTTTATAGGATATTCTCCATGATATAATTGATGTTAGGGTACCACTAGTTTGGAGTGAGATCATTTCACATACGTCAAACTAGTTTTGTAAGTAGATATGATCTGTATGAATTTTTAGTCATGTCATTTGGTCTAATGAACACACTTGTGGTATTCATGGATCTAATGAATCATATCTTTCACCTTTTTTGGATCAATTTGTGGTATTGTTTTCAATGAAATCTTAGGGTACACCCATTCAATCGGTGAACATACCCAATATCATGACATCATTCTAAGTACACTAGGAGATCATTGAAGTTACTCCAAGATATATTAATTCATCTTTTAGGTTAATAGAGTATACTTTTAGGGATATGTCATCTCAAAAGATAGAGTAATAGTTGAACCTGATAAGGTCGGAGCCATAGTATCTGAAGAGTGACCCAAGCGTGTCTTTTATATTCTTTGTTTTTTGGTCAAGAAAATTATTATCAGTGTTTCATCCAAGAATTTTCCTATTTGGTAACACAGATGTCCAAGATTAACAATAAAGGTGTGAAGTTTTTTGGTCAGATTCTTTTGAGAGAGATATAAAGGAGATTAAGATAATGATGACCTCAAAACCGATTCTCACCTTGCTTATACTAGGTAAAGAGTATACCATGTATTGTGATGTATCTTAAGTTGGACATGGAAAAGTTCAGAAGTAAGGGGATTAAGAGGTTGTTTATATCTCCAAATATCTACTACCACAAGAGAATAAATAACCTACTCTTGATCTGGAGTATTCTTTGGTGGTACACATCATGAGATTCTAGAGAAATTATCTATTGGGTGAGAGTTTTGTAGTGTACATAGACAACAAGATCCTAAAGTACATATTTTATCAGTGATACATGACCCTTTGGTAGAGGAGTTGGGTAGAGTATCTATAGTCTTTCAACATATAATTTTATTACAATCCAAGAAAATGTAAAATTGTTATTTATTCCTTGAGTTGGAATACACAGATAGAGGCAACATAGGTGTCATGTAATGAGTGTTTGTATATAGAACTCTTTACATGCATGCATCTAGATGTCTAGGATTCCCAAGGATGAGTATCTATTACTTGAACATCTATTATACTCGAGCTCTTGGAACATATTAAGAAAGGGAAGATATCTGATCTTGAGGTCTTTTATCTAAGAGATATCTTATATAGTATGGATCCACCATCATGATGAACTCTAAACAGTGATGATGTCATTATTTTCTATAGTTGTTTATTGGTTCATACTAGCATCCATGAAGATATTTTTATAAAGTTTTATGATTATAAATGGGAGATAAATCCCAATATAACAAAAATTTATCATCAAATTTGTTGTAAGTACATGTGTACAAGGATGAAAAACGAGATAATTTGATTTGTAGTAAGGTGTTTCACTAGTCAACAGGTGAAGGCCAAGCATCAAAGGCACATTGGGTTGTCACAGCTATAACGCCTTCTATAATGGAAGTGGGATGATGGAACTATGGATTTCATGACATAATTAGCGAGCATACCCCACAATAATGATGTAGATTGGGTGATCATGGTTCGATTGATGAATTCATATCACTTCTTAACTATCAGAGAGACCTTCACCCTTGATGATTTCAGTGGTCTATTTGTGTGGGAAATAGTTTAACTTCATGGAGTTTCATGGAGTATCATTTCTAATCAAGTCACTCATTTGAAATCTCAATTGTGATAGGTTCTTCATAATACTATGTTATCATAGGTTATTCTGAGTATATCCTATGATCATTAGACTAAAGCATAATCTAAAAGTATGATTCAAATTCTTAAATATGTGTTACAGTTATTTGTTTTGGAATTCAATGGTTCATGAAAGAAACATATATAACTCAGGGATTTCACTTATAATAACATATTTCAAGCATAGATACAAATAGAATATTTTAAGGAATTATTTGGAAGTTCATGTCAGTCGTATCTTTTCAAATTATAAGTAGGTGAGTCAGTGCTCATTGGACATTGTATTATGCATCAGAAGTCTGAGCAGGTCTAGTTAATTAAAAATTATTTGGTGACTCTATAGAGAAATTAGAATTCATATGTTGACAATCACAGATTACCTATGGATTTTGAGGTTGGTTATCGAGTTTTTCTTTGGGTGTCTTCTAAGTTGGGGTAATACCGTATTCGGAAACAGTGTAAACTAGAACCTAGGTTTGTTAGAAAGATTGAGATTGTTGAAAGGGTTTCTCTAGTGGCATACCATTTTACCCTATCATCATTCTACTGTTCCATGCATGATGTGATTTCACCTGGGATGGATTTGGATATATAACTCTAACCCTTATAACATTATTGATATTGATGACGTCAAGCGAGATGTTGATGTGTCCTTTGAGGGGAATCTAATTTGTATCATGGACTATAGTGAGAAGAATATTAGAGGGAATATCATACCTATAGTAAAAGTACAATTGTAGTAGGATAATGTGAAATAAGGTACCTGGGAGAAGGAATTTGATATGCAGACATGGTGGCCAAAATGTTTTGTCGCTACCCACCATGATTCATTAGATCACAGTTTGGGGATGAGATATTATATTGTGGGAAGTTTGTAAGATCATATATTTTCTATGTACGTATCTCATTATGTTTTTATAAACCTCATAAATTAAATTTTTATTTTTTTATCCTAGGATGAGTCTCTAAATGAGTTGGGCTAGTTTTGTGCAAGTGTTGTAGTGGTGTAGCCGAAGGAGAGCCAATTTTAGGCTATAGGGTGAATTTATACCTTAAATTACCAATTTACAACATGAATGTTTTATGTGGTATGAACACTCAAAACCATGAAAAAACATAAATTCACTCTAGAAATTGATGAATCCTAGATTTACAATGTGAACTAGATTTAAATGTGAAATAATTTTTCATTTGGTTTTATTTACAGGTTATGGGATTATTTGTTTATATGTAAATTGAGTGATTCATGATGTTAAATAATTATTTACTTTTTGAATTATCCATGCCTAGTATATTTTAAAATCTATTATTGTCTTATCATGCATTGAGATAATGCATGGCTTTCTCTCCCAATTACAGGCCATCTAGCGGTGACGTATGAGAATCTTCATCGATTCTGAAGCTCACTCTGATAAATATTTACATTATGAGACTAGTGATTAGAGGTAATCTTTATAATTCCTAATCACCTTCTGATATCATATGTTTTCCCATGAATAGAACCCTAGATTAGAATGCCTAAATCATATCAAGATTTTTATTTCCTTTATTGAAATTTTCTTGGTTCTATTGAAAGGAAAGGGGAACCCAACTGTACCACAGACATTGATGATTTTTTTGCATATAATCCACTTTTGAGGTGGGTGGTCTAGAATGTATCCCTAATTATCTCTTCTATTATCCTAGTATGTTCAATATGTGAAATCATTCCGACACACCATGTACACGACCCGATTAATTAAATAATTATCAGTTTCATGAGTTTCACTTGTATTGACATCCCATTGAATCGTTTAGGGTTCATTAGCATTGAGAATAAGACTTGGGGCCACCTGATAGGTGTTCTAACCATTGAAATTTCATTGAAATTTTCAGTTTGAACATAGATCCTAAAGAAATTTTTCAAATTGGATTTATTGTTTGATTAATATTATGAATTTTCACAACATGTGATTTGTATTGATTTCATGAGATAAAAATACCTAAACTAAAATTATCTAAATGATTTTTAATTAGTTTTTTGTGTTTACTTAATGAGTTATGGATATAATAGTATGATAATGACCATAGGGTTAAATGATAAATTGAATGGGAATTGATGTAAGTATTATGATAATTGGGATCCTAGCCTTATAAAATATAAACAACAAGATAAATGGTAATTGGATGAATTTTTCATTATAGATAATGATGCAAAGTTTTTTTCTTAGTGTTTGGTAATATGAATTTCTTGCTAGAAATCTATTTCAATATGATTTTTTATGATCTATGCCTAAGGGTTGGGAATTATATTACCTTTGAGTACTTATTTTGATAAGAAATGTAATTTTTTAGGTGAATAAAGGCACCAAATGTGATGCCTTTAGGTAAGGTGTATGGGTGCAATATGTATGAGGGTAAATTTCACCTTTACTGGATGCTTTAAGGAGAGATTATTTGGATAAATAAGTGTTAAATTCTTGTTTTATTGAGAGAAGTGACCATTTTTTATGATACATTATGTGTGATTCATCCTCAGAAGGGGAATATACCACTGACTTGGGTGATCTATCCTAATACAGAAGTATCCAACCATAGAAAAATATAATTGGAATGGTGTTGATGTAGGTTTGACTAACCCCGGGTGTGAACCTAGATCCTGGGGGTGAATAGGTTTATTACATTATTATTATCAATTTATTAATTTATTTCCCTATTTATCACCTCATCGCATGCAATACATTCCCAGACTAGATTTGTTTATACATGGATGTGTTGACCTACTAAGTTGTACTCACACATTTTAAGTGAAGGCACACCTTAGGTCATGTAGTCAACTAAGGTCTGTAACTTGAGGGACTATCAGGTCAGGGACATTACAATCCCACAAGCTTAGTGCCTAGTTATCCCTAACCATGCTTCCAAAATGCGTGTTATTCCTGGTTTTTAAAATTTTCAAAATCCTTATGTTTCCCACACCATTTTTTAACATATGTACCCTTATCATTACCCTACTTGGTTTAGCCACACCTATACACACCTACCCCTTGTTTTTATACACCTCTATGGCATTTTTCATGGATTCCTCGTATATTTGACCTTAATTCCTCAAGAAAATATTTCATAAACCTCTTCTTCTCCCCTTATTATCTTATTCTCCTTATTTTAAACTTTTACCTTAAATGCTAGGGGTATTATCAGTTGATCTAGATTTTACGGTGAACTTAATGTTATGGATTTTTATGTTTATGGAATATACATACCATTTTCTTATTAATTATTGTGTTTTTTCATCAATGGTGGCTTGTTTTGGCTTTTTGTGGCTTGATTTCACCTCTTTGAGGTAGATTGTTCTTGAGAATTACTGTATTTTGAATTTCAAAGTGCTCTTGAACTTTAAAAATTCTTTTTCAGTAAAATTTTAGTAATATGTGAAATGCATGTGCACTTTGAAAATCAATCCTAGGAATGTTTGGATTAGAATAAATGGTTTCTTTTATGAATTTAAATTCTATCTTTGAAATGAATGTTTTTTGACACCAATCCCCATGTTAAAATTCTTCTTCGACCATTGAAAATAAGCTTGATTAATAAATATAGGATATATTACTTTTTGTTTTTAAAGAAGGAAATCCATGTTTTGAAAAGGGGTGACTAAAAATTAATTCATGTGTTTCATCATTTAGAACTTGGTAAAATGAATTATTTATTTCATAATAGATCCTAATTGATTATCCCTTATTGTTTCACCTGTTGACGGGTTATTTATAATTGTATGATGGACATATGATATGGAAAGGGGTTGTTCTATGTGAGTGAATTAGAGGAGAAGGAGAGTTATTATTTGTGCCTAGTTTCTTTACCTTGGTTTACCTGTTCATTGACCAACACATTTTGTTTTACATGGGAACATTGGTACTAAGTGTGAGATCTACATTTATGCTAAAAAAGTTTGTATGCATGTCTCTACTGTCCCCTCTAGCTTGAGATAGGTATAGGTAGAGAGTCTCATCTCAATGATGTTAGAGTAGGCAATGTGGGTGGCTTGTGATGGGTGGATAGAACATACTCTAAAATTCATTCCTACTTTGGTTTGGTAAACATTAGTATCATATCAAATTAGGATATAGGGTATAGTTTATGAAAAACTTTTTCATTAAATTTTGTTTTATGTTGGATATTATTATTTCATTATTTATTGTGTTTTTAATTTATTTGTATTTCTTTGGAACCCTTATTTGTTTATCTTCATTATTTATCTCTTCACTTGTTGGTCCTAACTTATAGAAATCCATCACCATTGTGTTTGGATTTTTTTAAAATGAGTTTCAATAATGTTTTCAGAAACCATTTTAAAATAAAGACACTCATTTTGGGTTTTCAATTTGGACATAAAATGGTTTCTTTGGATAAAAATTCATAGGACGAGGAAATTATTTCAATGTGGTTATTTCCATTTATTGTAAAAAAGACATGACCCGTCCTCGGGGCCCATGTCGTGACTACCCCAAGCCTACCTTCCATAGGCCAGGGGCAGGCGACTAGCACCAAAGGCGAATCCCTGATAAAAAGGGAAGGCATTACCTTTAAACCTGTAAGACACACAGTCTGAACATAAGCAGTATAGGCAACAAGTACTAAAATAGAAAAGTAAGGCGTGCTGAAAGTAAGTGGGCTAGTATGCAAACCCAACTGAACAACAAGTACAAGTACAAGTAAAAAGATAAAACATCTCCTAGATCGTCCACCGGGGAATCCTACCTGAAGGATAGGTATAGAACTCGAACAAGTTGTCCATTCGATATATCCCATCTAGCCCAGCTCCGATCAGCCTCCCGTCCATCGCCCTCAGCCTCAATCACTGTTGTCCGTCATCTGCACAGAACACAACAATATGCGGGCGAAGCCCGTGCAAGGGTCAGTATAACAATACTTAGTAGGGGACCCTGAGACCCCTGAAGGTCTCCCAGAATCCAAAAAGGATAACCACAGAAGAAAGATACAATCACTAAGTATCAGCCAACCCTACTTAGGTATATGCACATACATATACCTAAGTTACAAGTCACAGTCTGGCTCCAACTCTCGAGCCCAAACACAACCCAATCCAAAAAGGAAGTAAAGTCAATCACATCGATGATAATGATTGAAAGACAAGGCTTAGCTCACACAGTTATACATATTTCGAAGAGTGATAGAGATGATCAGATGTAGTCACTGATTCATCTAAGCTGTTGGACCCACACAGGATACAGGACCAGCTAAGCTATCGGACCCACACAGGATATAGGACCATCTATTCTTTCAGACCCACATAGGATACAGGAACAGAAGTCAGAACTATCGGACCAATGGAGGATCCTAGTACAGTAGTCATCATTGTCGAACCCACAGAGATTTCTGGTACGGTAGTCGTCACTGTCAAACCCACGTAGGATTCTGGTACAGTAATCGTCGCAACCAGCTCTAGGGTTCCCCCACACAGCATGCTCGATTTTCGGAGGGTCCGCTCCTCGATAAAAGTGTCAACACATCCACTATCACGAAGTCCTGAGTTGATGTATCCCATAGTTCCGTCTCATCATAAGGAACCCAACGCGACAGACGGTGCGTCAATCAGACGCCCAGTCTGAGAGTTATTATCATTTCTGTTCTAGGGTCCCGGTTGGATTAACGCTCAATCCAATCCTGGATATTTTAAAAATTTGACCAAAACTCACATAGAGTATCACAAAAGGACCACCTCATTGCGAGGTTCCCAGTTCCGTAGACGACGTGTCGATTGGATGCGCGGTCTTGAAGTTATTTGCATTTAAGAGAAGATGGGTCCGGACCGTCAAACCCAGTGGGCTGGCGGGTTGGCCCGACCCGACTCGGTGAGTCCGACTCGACTGGGGGGTCGGCCCAACCGGGTGGGGCGCGGCCCACCTGCAGACCCGGACCACGCTGCGGCCCGGTCCGGTTGGCCCGGCGGTGCCAAGCGGCGCCGCCTCTCCCCTGCTTGGCCCGCCATAGCCGGCTGGTTCTGCTCGGTGCACACGACCCGCACAACAGGCCACAGTTCTACCCAAGTGGTGTCTGCGGGTGTCGCGGTCCTCCAGCCCAGCCGGTTTTCCCAGACGAGCGGCCCGCGGTTGCGGGCCGCGGTCTCCTCCGCGTGGCGCCTGCCGGCACTGCGGTTTTCCAGCCCAGCCGGCATGTGGCCGACCGGTTCTTCCAGCCGAGCGGCCCACGAATGTGGACCATGGTTTCCCTCCATGAGGCCGGTGCGACAAATCTGGTCTACCACTACCGCGGCCCGGCCTGGCCACGGCCTTCGGCTCTATAGCGCGGCGCAACGGCGCTGCGCCATTTCATCCACCATGGCCCTCCCAGTCGCGGTTCCTCTTTCATCCACCATGGTCATCCTGGTCGCTATTATTCTCTGGCACAGTGCGACAAAACCATGCCCTTTAATCTTCAACTTCGACTTCATCAAATGGAAACAACAAAGGGGAGGGTCGGGTCATGTTCGTGCGGTCCGAACCCTCCTCATCATATGATATCATTTGGTTTTTCCGAACCATAATATTCTACGACAAAGAACGAAGGTGTAATCTCATATTTAAAATCAATACAAAATTCTCCAACCTTGTATTGGTCATTTTATGTTGTCGAGTAGCGGAAGACGGGCGTCGCGGATGATGGACGTCATTCCGTCAACATCAGAGGGAGTAGAGATCGATGAAGACGAGTCGCCACGACACCCTCGATATACTCTGAAGATGGCGATGCTTCCCTTGCTTTGAGTGAATAAGGAATAACTTGATGCTCATTGTTCTTCAAAGATGAGAGGCGTTCTTCGTTGGAATAGAACGGTGTTCCTCCAAGAGTACTCCAACAAAATTTAAGCCAAAATAATAGAGATAATTCTCTATTATTTTTAAGGCACAAAAACTCAAGAGTTTTCTTCCATTAATTGTGACAACACTTTAGATTAATTGTAGAGGGATGGATTCAAAATTCAAACAAGGGAGGTGGAATGTTTCAACACTAAATTGGGGGCTCCAAATTAAATGTGAGTTACACGGGGGTTCAAGGGGAGTTGAGCAGTTTGATGCTCGTGTGGGACCCACCACATAATATCCTCCCATGGGAGGTTATGTGGGGGTGGGAACCAACTCCAAATTCCCTTTGGAGAAATTAACCACCACCAAAATAAAAATTATGCCACACATAATTTTTATTTAATTTTTTAAGAATCCCCAAAAATTAACTTTTTTCCTCGATAAAATGCAACTGCGGTAAAGCTTTCCTTAAATGAATACTGGTGCTACGAGTTCATCGGTGTCCTCGGGTTTCAATTATGAGCACCAGTTCAAAATATATAAAATCAAGAACGTACAATTACTGAACATACCTGAAACAAACTTCAGAAATTGATTTCGGGCACACCGAACCTCGGAATCAAGTGTCGTCTTAAACCGAGACTCGTAAAATTCCCATTTATTTAAGAAACAAATTTTCCATAGGATTTCAGTGTCTTTACATTCTTCCCACCTCAGGGATTTACGTCCCCATAAGCTACATCACACACTAAAGAAACAATTGGGGGTACTGAGCATGCATCTGAGCCTCCCGCCCCCATGTGCTCTCCTGGAGTTTCCCTTGCTGCCAGTGAATGCGCACCAGAGGAATCGACCACCCACGTAGGACCTAATCCTGTCGATCCTCAATCTCCACTGGAACCTCCATGAATGTCACCTTGTCATTGATGTCCAGCTCCCCATGGTCGATGATGTGGGATGGGTCATGCACATATCTTCTCAGCTGAGATACATGGAAGTCGTCGTGCACCCAGTGCAACTGAGGTGGATTGGATAGGTGGTAATCCACCTCGCCTACTCTGCCGAGGACCTCGAATGTTCTGTTGAATCACCGAGATAACTTTCTACCTCGTCCAAATCTCAGTAGACCTCGTCGATGTGATACTCATAGGAAGACGTGATCGCCATCCTCGAAATCCAGTGGTCTCCGTCTCCTATCAGTATAGGACTACTGTCTGCTCTGTGTAGTCTTCATCCACTCCTCGATGATCTGCACATTCTCCGTCATAGCCTATACCATCTCTGGTACTACTAGTGCTGACTCCCCTGGGTCAGTCCAACATAGTGGCGATCTGCAAGGTCAGCCGTAAAGTGCCTCGTAAGGTGCCATCCCGATGGTGGAGTGGCGGCTGTTGTTATACGCAAACTCCATCAAGGGTAAGTGATCCTCTCAAATACAACCAAAGTCGTGGACACATGCATAGAGAATGTCCTCGAGAGTCTGAATGGTCCTCTCCATCTAACCATCCATTTCAGGATGGAAGGTGGTGCTCAAGCGAAGCTGCATCCTAAAAGCCTCATGCAACCCCTTCCATAGCCAGGAAGTGAAATGAGCATCCCGATCAGAGACAATCATCAATGAAACACCATGAAACCATACAATATACTCTATGTAAAGGCATCCCAAGCTCTCTACTGAGCCCTACTCTCTGATTGGTAGGAAGTAGGCCAACATGGTGAGTCGATCGACAATCACACAAATAGAGTCATTTCCTCCAGATGTACGTGGAAGTCCCATCACGAAATGCATGGATATCCCGTCCCAATTCCACTCTGGGACCTCTAAGGGATGAACCAAGCCTGCTAGAACCTGGTACTCCGCCTTCTCTTGCAGACAAGTGAGGTATTGTGAGACAAACTCTGCTACCGCCTTCTTCATACTCGGCCACCAGTGCTGTCGTCTGAGGTCCTGATACATCTTCGCCACTCCTGGATGTACCGCTATAGGGGAAGTGTGGAAATCCCTCAACACCTCCTCCTGTAGTGAAATTGGTACCATTGTACGTCCTCTAAAGAGGATAACATGCTCCCCACCTTTAGAAAACCCATCAGGTGCCTTCCCTGAGGATATCTGAGCTCGTAGAGTCTCACATTCAACGTCCCCACACTGTGCCTCTCTGACTCGCTGAAGAAGTGGAAGAGTGACTGTGAGAGTCTATAGAAAGGCTGCTCCGTCTCTATCCACAAAGGATATATACTACATGACCAACTACTCTATCGCCTCTCCTATCAACTGAATGCCTGATCTCCTGCTGAGAACATTTTCTACAGTGTTCCCCTTCCCAGAAGTATAGACTATCTCGAAGTTATAGTCCTGGAGGAACTTGAGCCATCATCGTTGTATCAGGTTCAGGTCCTTCTGTGAGAAGATATTACTTAGACTCTTGTGGTCAGAGTAGACTGTAAAATACTCGCACATCAGATAGTGCCACCACATCTTCAAGGTGAATACCACTGCTTCTAACTCCAGGTCATTGGTAGCGTAGTTCTGATCATTTTTTCTGAACTGTCGTGAACGATACGCTATCACTGCTCGCTCCTACATTAGGAAACACCCGTGTCTGGTCCCTGATGCGTGGCAGTAAACTATGACCCCTACGCCCTCCTTTGGTATCCTCAATATGGGAACACTGGTCAACCTCTAACTCAGCTCATGAAAGCTTGGCTGGCATCTATCTGACCACACGATTGGTTTCCCCTTCTTCTTCAATGCTGAAAGTGGTGCTAAAAGTCTGGAGAGGTCTGGAAAAAATCTCCAATAGTACCCAGCCAGTCCCAGGAAACTCTACACCTCCATCACACTCCTGGGTGGCTCCCAAGCAAGTACTTCCTTGATCTTTGCTGGATCCACTACAACTCTAGCCTCCGAGATGACGTGTCCCAAAAAGTGAACCTCTCGAATCCAGAACTAGCACTTTGAGAGTTTACCATATAGCTGATGCTCTCTGAGTGTATCCAATACTACCCATAAATGGTAGGAATGCTCCTCGTCAGTATTCAAGTAAATCAGTATATCCTTGATGAAGACTACAACAAGGCAATCAAGGTAAGGCTAGAATATCCTATTCATGAGACTCATGTACACTCCTGGAGCATTGGTTACGCTGAAGGTCATAACCAAGAACTCGTAG
Organism: Viscum album; assembly: GCA_963277665.1. NCBI lineage: Eukaryota > Viridiplantae > Streptophyta > Magnoliopsida > Santalales > Viscaceae > Viscum > Viscum album. Next base: position 108,514,138 of record OY728139.1, on the reverse strand, counting down.
TGGCCATACCGATACCTGAAGGCCATCTTCTGCACATCCTCATCTCGAACTCTGAGATGGTGATAGCCTAAAATGAGGTCTATCTTCGAGAACCATCGTGCTCCCTTGAGATGATCAAAGAGGTCATCAATCCCCGAGAGTGGGTAATTATTCTTCACAGTCACCTGATTCAGGAGACGGTAGTCGACACATAGTTTCAAGCTCCTATCTTCCTTCTTGACGAACAAAATCGGAGATGCCCAGGGTGAAACACTGTGTCAGATAAATCTCTTCCTCTGCAAGTCCTCCAGCTGTACCCGTAGCTCACGAAGCTCGGTGGGAGCCATCTGATATGATAGAGTTGATATCGATATTGTCTCGGGGTACATGTCAATGTACAAGTCTACCTGTCTACGAAGAGGTAGTCCTGGAATGTTGTTAGGGAAAACATCCATGTACTGATCCACCACGACAGGAAAACTCGGACTCCACACATCAACCGCTCTGAGGATGAGACTAGCCAAATGATGTGTGATCGGCTTCCCCCTCCTCTGTGTAAGTCCATCCTATGCCACAAAGGATCCCTTCTCGCTGGTGAAGGTAAACCTGGTCCCATATGTGCAGATACACCGCACTTTGCACCTAATATAGTCAATCTGAGCATGAACTGTGGATAAAAAATCCATACCCAAGATGAAATCATAAGGCCTCGATGCTAATACTAGAAGATCCCAGCTGAAGCTCTCGCCTCCAAGAGTAATATCACACTACCAGAACCAGTGCGTAATCATCGAGTCTGATCCCGTAGGAGTCTCTGTCTATAAGAATCGAGCCAAAAGCTCAGTTGGAATCTCCGAGCTTCGAACGGGGGCAGTGGAAATAAAATAATGACTCTCGCCTATGTATATAAGTACTGCACCAAGGGTGGAGTAGACACAAATAGTATCTCGAATAATATTAGGTGCACCGTGGTCGTAGGACTCGACTACCTGGAGCTGAGCCCGCCTCTGTCTGCTAGCTCCCTGTGGTCGGGTTGGACGTCCTGGTGGTGGTTGTGGTAGAGCATCGAAATGTCGTCCACCACCCGCTGCTCTGCCAACTCCTCTGCCACGTTCGCCTACTCCCAATAGACCACCACGGTCGAACCTCTGCCTCTTCCTTAGAGGTCCCTCCACTTTATTCTGCTCATATACATGGAAGGTCAGGCAGTCACGAGCCATGTGGCCATGCACTCCGCATGCATAGCACTGCCTGCTCCTCGTATAGCTGGCTCTATCTTGTGTTCCCCACACAACCGAACTTGTATCCTGGGGTAGCCCACCTAATGGATTGGTTCTCTTAGACCTCTGTGTCATCTGTATATTTCCGGCTACAAAAGACTCCGCTACGTGTCACCCTGTGGTGGGTCTCGCAGCTGGTAACTACTCAGTGAGAAAACTCTCCACTAGAAGGGCTCGCTCCAGCACCACCTCCTGCGTCGGAATGCTGAGGGGAATTGTCGAATCCCTGATCTCATGCTTGAGTCCCTGCTCGAAGGTCTAGTCCCTAAATAACGGGTCCCGTACCATATCTGTTGAGTAGCGTGAGAGGTCGGTGAACCTCGCTATGTACTGAGCTATTGTCATGTTGCCCTGCTACAGATGAAGTAACTCTTGAATCCGCACCGCACGAAGGGTGGCTGGAACAAACTCTGAGCAAACGAGACTCTCGAAGTCTGTCCAAAGTAATGATGCCTTGTCATGCACCGAGAGTATCATGATCCACCATCTACCTGCTACTGCATGCAGGAGACTCGCGAAAAGGATCACCATGAAGTCGGCTAGGGTCCCTACCAATCTGAAAACTCTCACTACAGCATCCAGCCAATCCTCAACTACCTGTGGATCCATCTCTCCCCAGAACCTGGGCGGCCTCTGGCTTTGGAACTCATGCAATGCACTCAGGCAGCGTTCACTCTCTACTGTTGGAGCTGGTGGCATCGGTGGCCTAGCGGGTAGTGGTACCGCTGGTACCTCCGCTGTGATGGGGCCCTACACCGAGGCCTCGTTGCTTGGTGGGTGACCATCTTGTATGAAACTCGGAACCCTAGCTAGCTGCCTTCGTGGGGCCATCCTGAAAAGAGATAGGTCTTCCACGTTTAAAACAATATACATGGTGAGCTAACACAAAGTAATCACAAAGAATAATTTTCAAAGGAAACACACACGCAATAAGTGTTTTCGTGCACTGAGTTGGAGATCAGAAGTCAGAGTCCTAGTGTATGGATACGTTGGCCGCTGAACCAACAGTGGTTTCCCTAAACTGGTAACCACACTCAAAACACTTAAAACTATTACTGTTAAAAGAATCAGAGTTCAAGTTCTGTGGTAGAACCGACTCCTCTGATTCCAATTTGTCACGACCCGTCCTCGGGGCCCGTGCCATGACTACCCCAAGCCCGCATTCCATAGGCTAGGGGCCGACGACTAGAACCAAAGGTGAATCCCTGATAAAAAGGGAAGGCATTTACTTTAAACCTGTAACACACATAGTCTGAACACAAGTAGTATAGGAAGCAAGTACTAAAATAGAAAAGTAAGGTGTTCTGAATGTAAGTGGGCCAGTATACAAACCTAACTGAACAACAAGTACAAGTAAAAGTAAAAATGGGAAAAAGCTCTTGGATCATCCACCATGGAATCCTACCTAAAGGGTAGGTACAGAACTCGAGCAAGTCATCCCTGCGGTACGTCCCATCTAGCCCAACTTCGATTAGCCTCCCATCCATCACCCTCATCCTCGATCACTATTGTCCGTCATCTACACAGAACATAACAAGGTGAGGGAGAAGCCCGTGTAGTGGTGAGTGTAACAATAATCAGTAGGGGACCCCGAGACCCCCGAAGGTCTCCCAGAATTCAAAAAGGATAACCACAGAAGAATGATACAATCACTAAGTATCAACCAACCCTACTTAGTTATATTCCCATACATATACCTATGTTACCAGTCACAATCTGACTCCAACTCTGGATCCCAAACACAACCCAGTCCATAAAGGAAGTAAAGTCAATCACATCGATGATAATGATTAAAAGACAAGACGCTTCTCACAAAGGTATAAATCTTTCGTAGAGTGATAGAGATGATCAGATATAGTCATTGATTCATCTATGCTGTCAGACCAACACAGGATACAGGACCAGCAAAGCTGTCAGACCCACATAGGATACAAGACCTGTTATTCTATCAGACCCACATAGGATACAAGAACAGAACTCAAAATTGTTGGACCCATAGAGGATCCCAGTTCAGTAGTCATCAATGTTGAACCCATAGAGGATTCTGGTACCGTAGTCGTCATTGTCGAACCCACATAGGATTCCGGTACAGTAGCCGTCACAACCAGCTCTAGGGTTCCCGCACACAATACACTCAATTCTGGAAGGGTACGATCCTCTAGCAAAGTGTCGATATATAAAATATCATGAAGTCCTGAGTTTTTTTTATCTCGTAGTTCCTTCTAATCATAAGGAACCCAATGCGACATATGACACGTCAATCGGACACCCGATCTGAAAGTTATTGGCATTTCTGTTCCAGGGGCCCGGTTGGATTTACGCACGATCCAGACCCGGCCATTTTCCAAATTTGACCAAAACTCACTTAGAGTATCGCAAAAGGACCGCATCGTCGCGAGGGTCCTAGTTCCACAGATAGGGCGTCGATCGGACACACGGTCTTGACGTTATTCGCATCTAAGCGAAGAAAAGTCCGACTCGTCAAACCCAGTGGGCTGGCGGGTCGGCCCGACCCGATTCGATGGGTGCGACCCAGCTGGGGGGTTGGCCTGGCCTAGTTGGGAACAGCCCACCTATGGACCCGGCCCGTGCTGTGGGTTGGTCTGGTTTTCCCGGCGGCGCCAAGCGGCGCCGCCTCTCCCCTGCCAGGCCGACCGTAGCCTGCCGGTTCTGCCCGGCGCAGAGGGCCCGCACAGCGGGCCGCGGTTCATCCCACACGGGGAATGCAGGAGATGCGGTCCTCCATCCTGGCCGTCCATATCCAGCCGGTTCTCCCAGCCGAGTGGCCCGTCGTTGCGGTCCGCATTCTCCTCCGCGCGGCACCGGCGAGCGCTGTAGTTTTCCAGCCTGGCCGGCAGGCAACCAGCAGGTTCTTCTAGCCCGACCGGCATGTGGCCCGATGGTTCTTCTAGCTGAGCGGCCCATGATTTACCTCCACACGGCCGACGTGACGGCGCCGATCCACCACCGCCGCGGCCCGGCTTGGCCGTGGCCTTTGGCTCCGTAGCGCGGCACGACGGCGTCATGCCTTTTCTTCCACCGCGGCCCACCCGGCCGCAGATCCTCTTTTGTTCGCCACGAGCCTCCGGGCTGCAGTTATTCTCTGGCCCGGTGTGACGGCACCACACCCTATTGGCTCCACCTCTGATGTCATCCAATAGAAACAACAAAGGGGAGGGTTGGGCCGTGTTTGTGCGGTCCGAACCCACCTTGTCATATGATATCATTTGGTTTTTCCTAACCAGAATTTTGTACGATGAAGAACGAAGGTGTAATCTCATATTTAAAATTAATACAAAATTCCCCTACCTCATATTGGTCGTTGTACATTGATGAGTCAGGGAAGATGGGCGTCGCGGATGACGGACGCCATTCCATCAACGTCGGAGGGAGTAGAGCTCGATGAAGATGAGTCGCGACGACACCCTCGATGTACTCTGAAGACGATGATGCTTCCCTTTCGGGCTCCGAGCAAAGAAGGAAGAACATGATGTTCATTGTTCTTCAGAGATGAGAGGCATTCTTAATTGGAATAGAACGGTGTACCACCAAGAGTTATCTAACGAAAGATAAGCCAAAATAATAGAGATAGTTCTCTATTATTTTTATGGAACAACAACTCAAGATTTATCTTCCATTAATTGTGAAAACACATTAGATTAATTGCGGAGGGATGGATTCAAAATTAAAACAAGGGAGGTGGAATGTTTCAACATAAAATTGGGGGCTCCCAATTAAATGTGAGTTACATGGGTGTTCAAGGGGAGTTGAAGAGTTTGATGCTCGTGTGAGCCCCACCACATAATATCCTCCCAAGATAGGTTATGTGGGGGTGGGCCCCACCTCCAACTTCCCTTTGGTGAAATTAACCACCACCAAAATAAAAATTTTGTCACACATAATTTTTATTTAATTTATTAATAATCCCCAAAAATTAAATTCTGTCCTTGATAAAACGCAACTACAGTAAAGGTCTCCTTAAGAGAATATTGGCGCTCTAAGTTCATCAGAGACCTTAGATTTCAATTCTGAGCACTGGTTCAAAAGATATAAAATCCCGCACATACGTTTACTGAACGTACCCAAACAAAACTTCAGAAATTGATTCCGGGCACAGCGGGCCTCGGAATCAAGCCGCATTAAGAACTTCGGACTCGTAAAACTCCCATGTATTTAAGAAAAAAATTTCCACAGGATTTCTGGGTCTTTACAAAAAAAATGATGGAATGTTTACAAAATTATTATAAACTTGATATTGTTTTCCATGTTCTTATGTTTTAAAAATCTATTTTTAAATTTTATTTAAAACTAGAATTTATATATTTACTTATAAGAGAAAGTATATATATTTCTTGGTGAGATACTTCTAGGACTATTAGATCACACCTTGTATATACATTCATGTCTTGGTGTGTGTTTAACTGCTACTTTTATATATGTTCCAGGTTATTTATTTATCTTGCTCATCTATGGTTGAGTGTTGATGTGGAGATAAACCTAATGTTTCACAGTGGAGATTTGGTGATGTTAGTTATTTTATTTTATTATTGGTTGTGATATTGTATCTTCTCACTCCACATAATTTTGGTTTTATCCTAATATGTATAATTAAAATCTTCAATTTATTTCAATTTTTCTTGGATGTTTATTTCTTAAAATGTTTTAGTTGTTTATAATTATTTTTTCATTTTTTAATGTTGCATGGATGTCGAATATATGAGCAGACCATGATTGTATTATGGTGTAAGATCATCTTCTTATTCACTCTGATTTTAGGGTAGGATCATTAATATTTGTGTTTATTTTTTTCTTAAGCACTAGTTTCTAGACTACGGGGATTGGTAATTCCTATTGGGCCCAGTGGCCTGTAAGGTCGAGTGATATGTGAGGTCCACCCAAGGCTATTATTTATAAATGGTATAAGACCATATGTTCATAGAAAAAGGGTATGGATTATTGGATACCCTTATTGTTATTTGGGGTGTGTCATGGTAGAGTGATGGTTAGGATCATTAGGACATGATTGGTATGGGCAGGGAGAGCCTGGAAAGTTATTTCTCATCCTAAGACTCAATTTTTCTGGGGTATTTGGGTTTTAAATTGTAAAATAATGTTTTTTTAGTTTTATTCAATGTATTTTAATGTGGAATTATGATATTATAATCCCCATTGATTATTGCAGATATCTCATGGGGACTTTCTTAGGTTTTGGGGTGGAATTGGGTAAATTACTTGAGCTCCATGGTTAGCTCACATGGTCTAGAAAATAATGCAGAGCATTATTATTTTTTATCAGTAACCTAAATATATTTTGATTCATGTTTGGAATATGGTTTTCCAACCCATGTGATTAAATAGTTTACAAAAGTTTTCATTCCAGGTTGTGTTATTTTAACTCTTATTAATTGTAGATTTCTCCATATATGATTTTTATTTATTATAAAGAAATTTAAGCGGGGTTTTATGACATTTGTATGTTTTTTTAATTGATTTTATTTGATGAATTGTGTGGTTATTTGTTTATGTTTGATGTTTAAAGGTTATTTTGGGGAAGAAGGAAGAATTTTATAAAAGGAATAATTTTATAATTTTGTTTTAAATGGTTTTTTGAAAAAAAATCCCATGTTTTTTAAGAAAGTATTTATAATGTGGGTTTTTTCATTGTGGAATTTGGAAAACATTTTGAAAGGAAAATGGGGTTTCTATGAGAGCTTTTGCAAATTAATCTAATTTAATTAGAAATGTTTTTAAATGATATATTATTTTTTAAATTATATCATTTAATTTTTAATTGGAGTTATATGTGTTTCACCAAGGTTGATTAATTTTAATGAGGGTTTTGATTTTTGTTTCAAATTCATTCCTCGGTGGGATTTTTTATCAATATTTCTTATTGGGAGTTAGTGATTTTAAAAGGGAAACTTTTTTTTGGTATATAATTGACGTTTTTTTAGTTATTGATGTTTTTTTCTTTCTTACCAACTTGTGATGGAATTGTTTAATTAATATAAAGAGGAATTAAATGATGATTTTTATATATTATGTCAATTATAGTATGCATCCCAAAATGGTTGAGAGAGAAATTATAAGTCATTTATTTGGGGATGATCCTCTTGGTGAATCCTCTCATCTCTTGAAAAGAGTTATTTCTGTTACAGAATCTATAAAAATTCTAAATACGATGGTGGACTCAAAAACTTATCTAATCTTAGACCCTGTGTCAGAAATCTTGAATCAATATTCACACTATGTCTATGGTAATCAAGGTTTGAGTAAATTGGTTGGGTGGTTGTAAAGGATTTAGGGAATCCTAAATTCTCTTATAACACCTGATGTTTTCTTGGTGAGAGCTACCAATGGGTTTTTTCATGTACCCATCCATGTGTGGTAAGAATATAAGGTACCTTATCAACTATGAAAAGGTTTCCTTTGGATTTTTTGAAGATGGAATTTATCCAGTGGTTTTATCTAGAGGTCATTAAAGTAGAGATGGATTAAGAGTTTGTGAGCATTCATCAAGGTGATAGGTTAGTGAATTAGTACATTGATCACTTGTTATAGCTTGTCATCATCTCTCCAGATATGGTTTTCTGTAATTCTAAGAAATATAATTTCTATGGAGGTTCTCATTTCCCATATCATGGTTTAGTTGGGATTTAGACAATCCATACATCCTTACATGATGTTGTCGAGGAGGTTGATTGGGTAAAATCTAAGATTTCTATTGAACCTATTTTGGGTAATTCCTTGGTTCCATTGGATGGGAATGAGGGTTTCCTAACATATGTAAAGAATAATAGGGATGATACAAATTTAAAAATTAATAATAATAAGGGTTGTAATTCTTGAATATATGGTGTTTCATAAAGGAAGAAGAGATCTGATTATAGTGTGGGGCTTCAGGGTTCTATATGCCTTACTATATGAAATCAATAATGAATTTACTAAATTTTGGACATTTAATCCAGCATCATAAATTTTATAAGGTGGGTTATCGAAATAAGTCTCAATTTTGATATATTTATGAATGGTGTCTTGTTTTGGGACCTTTTATGAAGGGTGTAAAACAAGTTTGGATTTTTAGAGCTTTTTTGTATATTTTTTTAATCTAGTGGAATGTTTTTTTGGATGGTAATGAATGTATTTTTGGGTATCCTTGTTATTTGGATATGTTTCCCTTAAGGATTGTGAGTTTAGTATGGTTGGTTATATAGAGATTTTTGGGGTTATTATTAGTTTGGCATGGAGGAGGACATTGGGTGCATATTTGGGTAACATGGGTGGGAAACTCAATAGTAGAGATTATAAAAATATAGGTATGTGGAATGGAATTTAGTTGATTTATCATGAGATAGTGATCCAGTTTCTAACTCAAGGTCATGATCGTGATCTATGTGCCATGGTTAAAATGCATGTTGTTCATTGAGGCTGCTTGTGGTGTGATCTTCTTTATTTTCATTTAAACATGTTGATGGTTGGGGATGAGATTCTTTTATGGTTTTTTGGATGTTTTGAGGATGTGGATTCATGTGGTTTACATTGGATCTACTACGTTAGACAAATTATAAAAATCTAGGTAGCCATTATAGTTTTCCTTTCTCCTTTAGATTTATTCATTAAAGGTTGTGATTTAGTTTCTCTTGAAGTCTTCAGGACATGTTTATATGATTGGTTTTATATTTTTAGGATTTCAGATTCAAGGTTTTATGGATGGATCATGTTAAGTGGTTCTTCTTAGTTTATTTTCCAGTTTTATTAAGCCTTCTATTTTTGATCTTGGACTGGGGGGGGGGGATATGGCACATTTGGGATAATTTAAACACCCAAATGTTACTATATATGGATATTATTTGATTTTTATATTATTTTGGTCCACCATAAGTTTTAGTAATTTTGGGGCTGGAAATTTTAAGTTTTGGAACTTTTTTGGTTCTTGGATGGTTATACCATCTAATTATAAGTATCCATGCATAAACCATGAAAAAGGTTTTATCATGATGATAGTGGAGTACATCATGGTTAGCATGTAGTTTTTTCAATTTGGTCTTAAAAAATGTGTGTTTTGGAAAAAAAGTTTTGAATTAAGGAAAAGATTTCAAATTGAATGGTTTCATTTAATGTAACCAAAAAACAATATTTTATTAAATTACTATGGTATTTTTAATTTCCTAAAATTTTACCGTATAAATTTTCCTTAAATAAACAGTGTCGATAGCTTCTTTCGCACGTAAAACTGAACAAAAATGAGTTAAACTATATTAGATGAATATTATTAACAAAATTTAAGAATAATAAAACCTTTAGTAAATAAAAATATTTTATCAGTTATAAATTTTAACAATATAAGATTAAAAAAACATATTTTTTAAAAGACTTTTTTCAATAAAATATATTTTCATTTGTATACTATATTTTTATTCAAAAGATAATTTTATAAATTTCTGAATTTCTATTTTGAAAAATTAAATCTAATTATTTTATGATCATTTCAATATTTGATTAAGATTATTTTTTGATATATTTCTAAAATAATAGATATATAAGTGAATAGTGAAAAATATTGTTTTTACCAAAATTATAAATTTTATGAAAACACTAATATATAAGAAAGAATTAGATATTTATTAAATATTTTAATTAATAAAATACATATTTAAGGGTAAAAATTATTCATTTTAAATATAATTTCGAACTTAGAAAACCTATCTTAGATTTTTAGGACTTATGTATCATTTTATTTCAATTTAAAAATAGTTTTTTACCTTTTTTAATTAAACATTATTATGGTAAAATTCAGTTTGGGATTACCCTGAAAGTTAAAAAAAATTAGATTATTTATTATAAATCAATTTATGTTTTTAAAATTAATAAAATTGATAATTTTAAACTATACATAAACTTTTAACATAAAAACACACTTTTTCTAAAATTACACATCACTTCAATTGTGAAATGGGATCACTTCCACCACTTCATGATATACATGTCACTTTGAAATTCATCCTGAAAATATTCCAATTTGATCCTCCTAGAATACTATATCTTGTTAATAAGCCTTTCATTTCAATTATTTCACCTAAATCTTCCATTTCAAAAGACATTTTCAATATAAATCTCAATTTCTCAATATGAGTATTTCTTAATCCTTATTATTTTCTTCTTAATATTTATATTCCTAAAATTTTATCCACCCTAATATAATGAAATTAGTATTATTAATATAATTTAATGATATTATATTAAAGGATAAATCATTATTCAATCCTTTCCATCCTCTAAGAAAATAAAAACAACATCAATTTGGTGTACCTACAGACTACCATCTCTGTGAAGCATTGTAGATATTTTTTTATATATTCCTTTCATAGATGGTAATGAGGATAGATTTGATGAATTAATTTGTTTAATGTTTCACAGTTTTATTTCTAAAAATATAATGTATCGTATACTTTCATTTTATCCCTTTTTTAATGGAATCATTAATCATGCCTGAATGTGGACTACCGCATCCTAGAATAATAAATTTATAATTTCACCACTAACCCACATAGATTGTTCTAAGAATGAATTTAATGAAGTTAAATTATATTTTGGACATGTTTAAGCTTCAATAATTTTTAAATTATAATTATATAAAAACATGATCTTACACATTTAATCATTATAACACACTCTCATTTCAATACTACAAAATTGGACTTTAACATCACTAAAAATAGCCTTCACCAGTTCTAGAGAAGTGTTGACTACTAAAGTGAGATTAAAAGCCTGATTCTTTTATCAGTGCTAAAAAAAGTGCTGATAAAGGGGCCCTTTAATAGTGATATTAGAAGAACTTATAAATTGGTCTATCAAGTACTCAATCAGAAAGTGTAAGGGGTTTTTGAACAATCATATGACTATCCTCCATACATGGAAAGAAGGAAATTAATTTTATAACTACCTAGCCTCAAAATCTATGATCAATGATTGTTTTCATTTCTTTTCTATTCTTGAGACTCCCCCTTGGAGGGGTCTAATTTTGTTAAATTTGATGCTTTAGGCCTTCATTACTACATGCCTAAGTGAGGTTTTTTGTAGGTTCACCTTCCTTTTCATACTATAATAATAATGTCTTATTTGTGTGTTATAAAAGCACTAATAAAGGTTTCCTTTATCAGTGATTTTAGAAGTGCTGATAAAGGGGCATATTGTAGTGTGTTGTAATAGCACATTGTAGCACCAGTGCAGTGTGCTATTACAACATACCGCAACACCAAAAACACCACAAAATAATAAAAATCAAGTACAAATACATAATATAAATGAAGATAAAAAAATCTTGGTTAGTTTTCTCAGTTTTAGTGATGTGATGTTTATTTTAAACTAAAATTATAATATTATATTGAAAAATGTGCATGGAGTCATACTAGTCACACCAGGCACCATATTAAGGTGTGTATGGTTCTTAAATGTCTCCAATGACATATGGATCATTTTTTTAATGTATCAAAATAATATGAGCATTTTTTATCAGTTTTTATTAAGTCACTTGTCATTTTTACCAAAATGTCATTTTAAACTGGAAACACACACTTTGACTCATATTGGTAACATTATGTGTCAGTTTTTTGTGATACCAATTCCTACAAGTGACAAAGGACTTATGAATCATTTTCCTAAATTATAAAGACAATCTGAGCATGTTTTATGGGGTTTTAGTGAGTTATAATTTTTGATCTAAAATGTTGATTTTAAACTGATAACGGACACATTGAGTCATACCAGAAACATCATGTATTTTATTGAGTTGTGGAAGATTCCTACATGCCAAAAATGACTTATGGATCATTTCTCTAATGTATCAATATAATTTGAAAGTTTTTTATCAGTTTGGACTAGGTGAGTTGTCCTTTTTACTCAAATTTATGTCAATGTTAAATAAAAAGACATAGTTGAAGTCATATTGGTTACACTGTGAATCAGATTGAGGTTTGACTAATTATTACGCATCTCAAATTACTTATGGATCATTTTCCAAAAGTATAAAAACAATCTGAATTAATTTACGTGGTTTTGAGTATGCCACTTGTGTTTTTTTACTAAAATATCATTTTAAACTGGAAACACAAACTTTTACTCATACTACTCACTTTGTGTATTAGTTTTAGATGAGACTGATTTCTACACATCAAAAATAAATTATAAATCAATTTCATAAATTATCCATAAAATATAAAAGTTTTTTCTAATATTTCCTTAAGTGACATTCTTTGAACTAAACTATCTATTTGAAACTAATAATTCAAACATTGAGTCGTATCAAGAACATAATGATCAAATTGAGGTTCAGATGATTCCTACACATAAAAAACGACTTATTGATCATTTCCCTAAAGTGTCAAAACAATATAAATGTTTTTTTATCAGTTTTAAGTAGGTCAGTTTTCCTTTTTATTAAAATTGAAATCAATTTTAAATAAAAAGATGCACTTTGAGTCATATTAGTCACACCATGTGTCGAATCGAGGTATTTCAGATTCCTACACATCTCAAATGACTTATGGATTGTTTCCCTAAAGTATCAAAATAGTTTGAATGTGTTTTCTTATATTCGATTATGTGACTTGTTTGTTTACTAAATTGACATTTTAAATATATAACACGCACTTTGGCCTATAATTATCACATCATGTTTTAGTTTGACATGAGAATAATTACTAAACATTACAAATGACTTGTTATTTTATTTCCTGATTTATCAAGAAAATCTAAGTGAATTTTTTTTAGTGAGTGACATTTTTTAAACTAGACTGCCAATTTTAAACTGATAACGGACACATTGAGTCATAGTTGTCGCATCATTTGTCAAATTATTGTGCGGATGATTCCTACACCTCTCAAATGACTTATATATTGTTTCCCAAATGTATCAAAACAATCAGAATATGTTTTATTGATTTCGAGTATGCCATTTTTAATTTTTCTGAAAAATAATTTCAATTTTAAATAGAAATAAGAACTTTGAGTCATATCAGTCACACCATGTGCCAGATTTAGGTGTGGATAATTCTTAAAAATACATAAGTATCAAAATAATACTAAATTCCAATGTTACCATGTTTCCATGGTATTTCTATGTTGAACTATCAACACTGAATATTGACTTGATGTTATTAGCTAGAAACCCATTCTTGTTGTTGAAATTCAGAAGAGTAGAGGCTTCCAACAATGAGAAAGTATTTTTAGATAATAACATTGAATCAATGTGAATTGTTAGTAATTTGAAAAATATAGGAAATCAATTTGGAAAATGTGATGATATTAGTAGAGAGATTAATTTTTTCTCTTCTATGGCTTTTTTATATAGTTGAAAGAAAAATATGACATCCCAAAAGATATGTGAAAAAAACTGATAAAAATGTTAAGGAAATTAACATAAAAATAGTAGAAAAAATGATGATAAAATTAATTAAATAAGTTGTAGGAATTAAACTTTTCTTAATTTTTGTATGCATTATTGACGCATTTCCTTATTTTCATTATCTCAATTGCAGGCTCGAAGTCCAATCCCTCACGGGCATGATCATCTTCGAACAAACCACCTCATCTCAAACAAAAGAATCCACTTATACAAGAAAAAAGTATTATATGAGTAATACTTAAAATAAATAAATTAAACATAAATATGAAGCAACAAATTAATTATATGTATTGTGATATTACTATGCAGACATTTTTTACCACAGGGATATGTCGATGGTAAAGAAAGAATGGTGATAAAAAAGCAAATAGATCTCACTAAGAAACCAATCAACAAGTGAAGAGGATATAGAGAAAATAATATAAATTTAATTGAAGCTTTTAATCATCTGAGAGAAAGTAAAGATATCCTATTATGTTTATAAAATATTCATTTTGTGCAATAAATAAATAAATACACATAAGATATTCATTATCAAAGGTGAATTTCTCCCATTTTTGAAAATTACATGGATGGTAATCGGAGATTCTTAAGGATGGAACCAAAAGGAAATTTTAAATAATGATTAGTTTTTATATGGATTAATGTAAAAAAATACATAGTATTTATTAGATGAGTGATGAAATAAATGAAGTTATTTTTAAGAAGTATTAATGAGTGTGTTTTCATTTTATATATGGATATATTTTTATCAACTGCAAGAAATAAAAACATGAATGAAATCAATGAATAAAATTTCATTGGTTATTGGAATGTTTTGTTGAAAACTCGGTTGAGTAAGACTCTACAAAAGAGCTTATTTTTCCAAAGTAAGCCTAAATCATTTAGATAGGTTTACAAGGATGATAATTAGATCAAATCTATGCATGAATTGATTGATCCGAATAAGAACAATGTGACATGAGGAGATTTATTTGAATAAGAACATTATAGGCTTTATATGAATCATGTTGTCTCATATATTGTTCCAAAAAATTACCCTTAGTTTAAAAATATGTGATTTTTTAGTTAATTTTTTGTCTTGTTTCTATAAAACTCTTAACATAAAAGGTAATGTTAATTTATTGTAATGAAAAAAATTTTATGCCATGTAATTTAGATGGTCAAATTTTTGGGTAATTATATTACCAGTAGAAGGAAATAAAAATTGGACTTATGTTTATGTTAGTAGACCATAAAATTCAATATAATTAAGAATCCATATTGAATATAACATGTCATTAAATTATTAAATTCAAAATAATAAAGTTGACTTGAAGTGGGATTATAAAGGTGCAATGATTTTATTCAAGAAAAATAATTTTTATTTAAAAAAAATAGATTCTATTAAAACATATTTATTAAATTTACATCAATCAATGTAAATATTTTATTTTATCAAAATTACTTAAATCTCATGGTATAAGATTTATTCTTGAATGATTTAGAATATTATTTAAAATATAAATAATAGAAAACTTTTCCCATTAAATAAGTTAGTTTACAAATAAAATATAAAATTTAGAAAAAATTTAATCAATCCTAAAGGATAGTGAATAATAAATTCTATCAACAATATAATTTTATTCTACACCACATAATGAAACAATATTTTGTTTCTTAAAACACCGTGATGCTGAGTTTTTTCTTAGAAATTGACTCATTCCAATTGTTTAATTTCTTACTATATATCAATAACCAAAATCAAAATATAAATTAAATTTTATCTCAAAATTAGTTTTTCCAGTATAATATAGTCCATGGATTATAGAGCCCAAAGTCTTTGATTTTTATTTTTATAGCATTTAAGTCATATTAGTTAAATTGAAATTGAAATATTTCAAAGATAAAAACTGAAAAAAATTATATTTTTACAATATGTGGTTAAATAAATAAGGAAACAAATTAAATATATATAATGTTTTTTATCATCTGATTTTACATATTCATCATAATCATTTGATTATTACATTTCATAAGAGACCCATATATCTATCCCATGCCTCATGAAATAGTTCACAGTAATCCTAAATAAATCCATCCATTTTACACCAGATTTTAGTGCTCATTATTCTAGGAAATAATTTCATGAAAAAATCATTATATAGTCGTTCCCATGTGTCAGATATTTAATCATCTATTTTTTGGAATCAAATTCTAGAATTACATTTCAAATAGAAGGGGTTTCCCAATATTTCAGTTCTAACTCACTCAACCGTCTTAGTTCTAATTACTACACACCATAATTTAAGACCCCCACTATGTCATATATTTCATCATCCTAGTTATTTGGAATGTAATATTCCAAACCAATGACTACACCGACTTCTATATGGATGAATTTTTCAAAATTTTGTGATTGAAAAAAGGTATATTTCATGGAATATAGGTTTTGGGATCCTATTATACCTCACAAAAACATGAAACAAAATTGGGTTTGATATATTTTAAGTCGCACAGTACCAATGTTGTCTTAAGGAGACCCACATGATATCGGGGAAGGCAATACTTCAATATATCTAAAAACAATGAATTTTGGGTTGTTTTGTTATAGGATAGTGCAACTAGAATTGTTGGGATACATGGATATGGGATGAGAAGGTTCAATGGATATCCTAGGGAAATAAGAGATATCTAAAAACTTAGATTTCATTCGAACCATGGTTGCGTTCGACCCTTGAATCACTTGAGACTTGGATTCGAGACTTGAAATAGTTGGAGCCTTAATTCTAGCCTAGATTTGAGCTTAGATTCGACGAGGAGTGTCGGATGTACGTCACTTCCACACAGAGATTCTGATAGCTTAAACTAGTTTGTGATAGTTAGGGTTCTTAAAATATATCGTGAATCTTTTATCATCACATTAAAAAAAGCAATGATAAAGATACATTTTTTTAGCACTAAGTTAATAAGCACTGATAAAATGAATCTTTATTAGTGCTTTTTTTAGATCTGAAAAATCTCTATTTTTATCAGCGCTTAAGAAACACTGATAAATACTTATAATTATTTTTTAAATAGTAATTTTTTAAAAAAATTAACTATTTTATATAATTATAATACTTATGATAATAATTTTTATAAAATAATAATTTTATAATTATTTGAATATATAATTATTTATTTTTAATTATATGAATATTTTTTTGAAAAATAATATTTCTAACATTATATATATTTATGTAATTATATATATATTTATATAATTATATATATATAGTAAATATATTCATTATTTAAATAAATTTACCATACTTTTATTATTATTTATTTATAATTATATAAATACTTTTTAAATAAATATTATTTATTTATTTATAATTATAAATGTATAACAATAGTAAATATACATTTATAAATATTTTTATTTATAAATATTTTTTTTACAAATTCATTTTTACCATTATTAATGATTATTTAATCTTAAGTCCAAACATGTTAAAAATGAGTAAAACTGATTTACTAAAAATGAGTAGAATATATAAAATTTGGATAAGTTTGATTAATATAAATCATTAAAAAACGGATATATATTTAAATAATGATGAATACATATTGAAAATATTAAAACATAGTAAATATAAATAAATATATAATAAATTATATAAATTGATTAAATTTGAAAAAATATATTTGTGTATGTGCATATATATATAAAAATACATTAATTACATATATGGGAAATCAATATAATACATTTGATCTATGTTATAAATTGAAAAATCAAAAGACATTCAATTATGTCCATTACTTGATGTAATTAGTCAATATTTTTAATTAATATTAATTTTTAATAATAAACCATTATTCACTAAATATATTACTATTTAATATAAATCATAAATAAAATTTTTTATTATATAAATCATTTTTTTCTACATTAATATATATTTATATATTTAATATATGCTATTTATTAACATTGTCAATAATCATCTAATTAATAAAATGTTTATTATTTTTTATTTCAATTTGTTTAATTTTTATTTTCCATTTACCTATATATTTGATACATACTTTTTATTTGTTTTTATAATTTAGAAATAGTATAATAAATGTATTCATTTTTATCAATAATTATTTAATTAATACAATTTTTAATATTTTTTAGTAAAATCACATATAATTTTAATTTATTTAATTATTTAATTTTTTTATTCAGACCATTATCAGTACTAAAAACAATGATAAAGGATTCCTTTATGAGCGCTAAAAATATAGTGCTGATAAAGGTTACCCTTTATCAATGCTACAAATAAAGTGTTCATAAGGGTTAAATTTATTAGAGCTTTCTTTAGCACTAATAAAGATTCTATTTATTAGTGTTTTTTTCTAGACCAGATAAATACCAGTGCTGTTAAATGCCTATTTTATAGTAGTGTTTGGGTTGGTTTTACCACCCATGTGAACTATATTATAATTTTTGTATCATGAATAATTAAGTAATGTTATATAGTGGTAATATCATATAAAAATAGTGTATTTAGAATGTTTTAATAATTATGGAATGGTGTTTTCAATTCTAAAGATATTTTTTAACATACCACCCTTCAATCATTAAATCATCCAAAACAAGTTAATCTCAATTTCCTTTTTCATGAACCGTACCCATTTCTTTTAAAAAATTAAATGGTTACTAAGATATAATTTAAAAATTGATTATTATTTGTTTAATAATTATTAAATTATGAACTTTTATCTCATAAGTGAGTATCAACCCCATAACCATGAAACTTGTATGAAACAAACAATTGAAAAGAAATTCAATCATATTATGATGAAAATAAACTATTACCGAGTAACATATTTATAATATATGTTTATAAATGATGTGTATAAAAGTTAATAAATTTTAATAACAATATTTAATTAGTGATTAATGTAGTTATGTTAGTTATACAAGAGGTTAGATCACACTCAACTAAGAGAGATTTAAGTTGATGGGACATTTGTATCAAATTTAATTTTCTGAGAAATATATCATATTGTGCACCTTAATGTCATTGATATGATGTGATTACTACCTAATGGATGTATTTTACTATATTCTGGTTATTCATGGTTTTTGATGATCTATATAATTTTCTTCATTTAAATGGATTTAATTTTAAATGATATCAAGTTTTATAGGGTTTTTTGCATACCATTTTTTACTTCATTTAGATATGATGTGTATTCAATTATTTTTTTCCTTTTGTGTTGTTTATATATATTATAAATGGATTATTTTATCATAATATTTCATTCATCATAAGGGATTGAAAAATCCATCTTGATATCCCATTTCAAGGGGTTTTGATTCTAGTGTTACTAAAATTTTATGGTATTTTATTACTCAAACATCTTTTCTTTGAGTTATTAAACCTTTTCTTAAACTTATTTCTTCTATTAATTGTTTATTCCACCGTAATATTTTATAATCAACTTTAAATTTGTCTTTATTTATTATGAGACTTTTAATTCAAATCTTTCTCCTTGATAAATTTATTCCCTAAAAGGTATGAAATTATTAAGAAAAAATAACATTCATCCCAAGAAAACTCATTGTCTTCATTTCCAAGCATTAAAATGGTTTTCCAAATGATTTTAATGTTGATGATTTTTAAATAAAAAGTAAATATTTTTTTATTCTTCAAATTTAAAATTGTTATTATTTGAAGGAATTATTTATTTTAAAATCTATTTTAAAGGCTTGTGTTTGGATATAGAATTTTTCATTTATTCTTATATCTTATCAAGGAATGTTTTGAAATAAAATTTCTCCTATAATTTTTTTGGAAAACATTTTTTTAAAAGATAATTTTTAAAATGGTTTATCACTATGAAATTATTTCAATTTAATTAAAATAATTGTAATGATTTTTCAATCCTTTCAAAATATGTGTGCTCCATATTATTTTCATGTAATTTATCCAATAATCTTAAAGATGAATTTTTTATCACTGTTTATATCCATAATTATTCTTTTGTCGCGATGGTGATAGTTTTAAGACACTATAAAACTTATTTCCCTGGATGGATTATGAAATTTTCTATGAATTTAATCATGAAACATTTCTCTTTTCTATGGGTTAATTTAGTTATTTTTGAAATATGAATGGATGATTTCATGTGGCCCACATATGTATGGATGATTAATGGGAGGGGTCCTATATATAACTTCAATGAATTGCTTATGTTTTTATACGTCATGATATAATAATGTTGTGTTTGGGAAATATTTCATTATGCTTTTTTACAAGGTTCTGTGTGGGAATGATAACATTATGATTTTTTCACATGGTTGTGTGTGTATATGATCTCATTATGATTTGTTCATAGGTTTTGTGTGGAAATGATTACATTATGTTTTTTTACATGTTTGTGTGTTTATATTCTCATATATATCTTTATTTACATGATTTTTTAGGGACATGATCATTATTTTTTTTGGTTCACAAGGTTGTTCCGGCACATGATTGATCTTAAGTTTTTTCAAAATATTACAATTTATTAAGAATATGATTATGTCATATTCTTATAATTATTCACTATGTATCATGTTTATAATCTCAAAATATTATTCCATGGTATATGTTTGTTCAATTCAAATTTTGTGTTTTTTATCAGGTCTTATAGACAACTCTTATTGTTCTATATTATTTTTAATAATATATTTTCCACCATACCAGGTTTTCAACACCCATGATATAACCCTTAATGACATTGTGATATGCTTTCCTTTACTGAACATTTGAGTTCACCCCTTTCTTATGATTTCCTTCCCCATGTTATGAAGATCAATATAACTTGTGATAATCCTAGAAGGGATTTTAGAATAATTCAATTTTAGACAATTCTTCACAAGTGTAATAAAGGAAGTTTCATGTGTAGAAGATACTCAAATAAACTAAAACTTTACATTTTAAGTACTGTGTGATTTTTGTGAGACGTAGTTTTTAACTTATGCTAATGATTTAAAATGAATATAGTTTCATCTCACTTGTGTTAAAGAAAATATTTAAGTTAATTGTTTTTAGAACTAGGTCTTGGAGTGTGAGTCTTAAGTGTCTCAGTTGGTATCAGAGTGGGGTTTAATTAATTTTCAGGATTAGTTTATTTATTTTGTGGGATTAAGATTATATAAATTTAGTGAAAACAATAGGGATAAATCTAATGGATGAATATAAGTATATGATAGAAACATGATGCTTATGTAGAGTTTTTGTAATTATCTAAAAAAATAAATCCCTATTTAGATTTTGGGAAGTGGATATGGTTGTGGCCCAATTTTACCTTGGGGTAGCACCTTGAAAAACTCTTGTTGAGTATCAACTCAATACTCACTCTAGTGTAAGATGATTGAGCATAAGACTAAAAACTTGGATAGACATTCATTGGGGATGGTTAATAATATTCTATGTGGAATACAATATGAAGTATTTATTATGTTAAAGAATTAGGTTAAGTAATATGAGAGGAACCAACCTAAAAAAATATACAATGAACTAAGAGTGATTTTTGTTGAACCAAAATATAATATAATAATTTATAAATATAATACATTTTGAGGTTTAATGTTTCAATTAATTATCCTTTAATATTTCTCTTAGGATGTTAAATTTTCATCACTCATTTTAACTCGTTTTGGTTTTAGTAATGGTTGAATCTAAAAGGAATAAATATAATGAAGGGTCTCAGGGACAATACGAAGATTATACCAATAAGAAACCAACTAGAATAAGAGATTTATTGAGAAATATTGTGATATAATATATATTAGAAAATAGTTAGAATCTCAATCACACCAAATTATATAAGGTTAGAGATCATGGAACTTATCTAATGAAGATGATAAATGAATGAATGTTTAATTTCTTCATCTGAAAATATGGGATGAAGAACCCAAAAAAATATCTCAAAGGAACAAGAATTTTTTTAATGTTTGGATGGATTATCCATCTGGCTCATGATTTTCAAATAGAGATGAAGTGTTAATCCAATATAATGAATGGTATTAGAGTTCCAAATACTATTCCATCTATAAGTCAATAATTTAAGTACTAAGAGTTTAGATATTATTCAAATTGGTGCCTCGTTGTAATGTCTAACAAGGATTATATGTATCAAAAACCTATTAAACCAAATGAATGTGGATAATAATATAAAATCATAGTGGATTATTATAATTAAGGAATATATAACCTCCACTTTTTATTTTTGGATGTCTTATTGGGTTCGGGTCTACTGTATCTAAGACGTTTTATAAGAGAATTTAATCACCATCATGATGATTTTATGATCAAATAAATATTCATATTAAATTGTATCCCATTATTGATTTTATGATAACATTACCTAAGAAATTTTTTAATTCTTTATTTTGATGAATTTAATATTATTTTGGAAATGGGTTTGTTATCATCCCTTAAAGGGAAAATAATTACATGGAATGAGGACATCATATTTCATTCTAACCTATTGTCTTATATCAATGCATAGATAATTATGATCACCCTTAGTAGAAAATTATATGATATGGGACTTGATACCGAATAATGATAGACTCTTGTATAAAATGGATGGAGAAAAACTCAATATTAAGATTGACCTATGAGAGGAGAAGATATGTTTATAATGTTATAAAATTCATATATCTCTAGAAATTATATCATGATTCATTTCTATATTATGGAAACATGTAAATATTTCATTATTGAGTAGTACTTAAAATTTAGAGGATGTAATTTATTTGTGTGGGGGGATTTAATGTCCCAAAATTTGAGAATATATTCTTCTTTTAAATAAACATTGTGTGGATAGCTAGTTTCATACGAAACATTGAAATAAAACAATCCTTGGCATATTAGATATGAATTATTAAGAAAAATTAAGAATAATAAAACTTATAGTAAATTAATATATATTAATAAAATAAAAATTTATAAAAAATAGGATTTAAAAAACAAAAAAATTTGAAAGGGTATTTTTTTAATAAAACCTATTTTCTTTTTTTAATTGTATTTTCATTTAAACCCTAAATTTATAAATTTTATAATTTTAATTTAAAAAAATAACTTCAATTTTTTAATAATCATTACAATATTATATTAGGATGAAATATTTTATATCTTTCTGAAAAAACTTATTTTTAATTGAATAGTGAAAAATACTGTGTAAATTTTACGAATTTATCAATATATAAGAAAGACATAAATTTATTAAATAATTTAATTTATAAAAATGTATTTAAGAGGTAAATTAATAATTTTAAATATTATTATGAACTTATAAAAACTATATTAAGTTTTTATAACTTAGGTAACATTTTATTCTATTTTAAAAAACATTTTTCATTATTTTAATTTAATTAAAAAACTTTATGGTAAAATTCAGTTTTTGATTCCTTTAAAATCTAATAAAAATTTTATTTCTATTATAATAAAATAATTTATTTCATGAAAATCAATAAAATTTATAATTTTAAGATCCAGAAAAACTTTAATCTTATAAACATTCTTTTTCTAACAATTGTTTTTACATGACATGTGAGTTAATTATGAAATTAATTTTTTTTGAAATTGTATATTTTATTGGATAAAATGATTTTAATATTTTAAATTATAATTTTAAAATTAATATGTAATAATAATTTCAATATTAGTCATTAAAACTAATTACCGAGGCTAAAAATGTTAGTTTTTGAGGTAAAAGTGGAAAAGGGTAAGAAGAAGTTTTAATATGAGTAAAAGAAAAATAACTTGCATCCAAACATGAATCCAAGTGTCTGTATGAGATCTGTCTCATCCAACCATTCTTTTATGTATTATTTTTACACTTTTGTAACCATTTATCCATTGATAATCACATACCATTATTGAAATGTTATGGGTACTTCCAAAATTTATTTTATCTTCACTTGCAAAAAGAGATCACTTACACCATTTCATGATACCCCCATAACTTTTAAATTAATCTTTAGAATATTAAAATTTTATCCTTCTTTTATCCTTTATCAATTTTACAAGCCTTTGGTCTCAATTAATTTTCTTAAGGACTATATTTCTAATGAGATTTATAATAGAAATCTAATGTTCTCAATGTGAGTTTCTCTCACTCCTTAGACTTTTCTTCTTAATAATCCTATTCCCAAAAATAATTTCCATAAAAATATAATGAAATTATTATTATTATTAATATATACTATAATTTTATTATATTTATAGATAAACCATTGTTCAATCCTCTCCATCCAATAAGAAAAACAATATGTTTGTGTATATGCAGATTACTGTCTCCACAAAGCGATGTGGTACATTTTTCATCACCACTTTTCATGGTATGTAATAAGGATAAATTTTATGAAGGAATATATTGAATATTTTGTAATTACAACTATTAAATGGTAATTTATCATATAAATTCATTACATCCCAATTTGCGAGAAACAGAATCATTAATTGTGTGTACGTATAGACTACCACCTCCACGAACGATGAATTTCACTTGTTATCACCACCCTACATGGATGGTTATAAAAATGAATTTAAAAAATTTAATGAAATTTATGAAATTTTTATACTTTTTTAAATAGTATATTATAATTATTTGAAAAAATTATTCATACATGTTAAATCAATATAACACACTCTTATTTGGGTCGGTATTACCACAAATGTGAATGATATTATAATATTAATATCATGAATGATTAATTAAATTTATATATTGATAATAGAATTTAATAATAATTTATTCAATATTTTCAAATATTATTTAATTTTTTAATCATATTTAATATATTTATTAATATACCACCTTTAGATCGTTAAATGAAGAGAAACTATTTCATAGAAATTTTCTTTTTCATAAACCATACCCACATATTTCATCTAATGAAATAGGACATAAGGAATAATTTAAAAATTATTATTCTATCATAATGAATCTAATAATGATGAAATTTTAACCGATGAGTTATAATCAACCAGGTCACTATAAAACTTGCACAAATTAAATAATAAAAAACAATAACATTCGATGATGAAAATAAACTATTACCAGGTAAAATATTTGTGATATATGATTATAAATTATGTATATAAAATTTAATATATTTTTATAAGTATATGAATTTTTTTATTAAGATAGTTATATTCATTGTTTAAGATGTTAGAGCACATTAGACTAAGTAGGTTTTAATGTAAGGGATTCTTTGCCTCAAATTAAATTTCTAGAGACATAATTCAGATTATGCAAAATAATATATTTGATATCAAATTATTACTGGATAATGGATTTATTTTACCATATTCATGTATTTAATTGTGTTTTAAGATCCATATAATGTTTTTTATTTAAATGTATTTTGATTCAAAGGATATCATGTTTTTCAGGGTTTTTGCATCTCAATTTTTATTCATTGGGATATGATTCATCTTAACCATTTGTATCCTTTTATGGTGTACATATATAGACTATGGATTTAGTTTATCATTTTTTCCCTTAAATATAATATATTTTAAAAATCTACCTTTATATTTGTTTCCAAGTTTTTTTGGATCTGGTGTTACTATAGTCGTGTGGTATTTTGATAACTCAAATATCATCTCTTTGAGTTATAAATATTCTTTGTAAAACTTATTTCTTATATTATGGGTTTCTTCAACCCTAATATTTTATATTTAAAATTCTATTTCTCACTATGTAAATGGTTTTCCAATTGATTTTAACTCTTGATGATTTAAAAAATAAAATAAATATTCTTATATTTTCTAGAAGATAATTTTTTTAAAAGGAAATCCTATTTTTATTAAATATTTAAAATTATTTTGTTTTAATATATATATGTTCAAGTATTTTTTTTATAAAAATAATTTTTACGAAATAATATTTATCTTAAAGAAATTTAGAAAATTCTTTTTTATTTTTAGTCGAATTTTTTTAAATAATATATCAAGATCCAAGTATTAAATTTTAATTAAAACATTTTTAAGGAGTTTTCAAATCCTACAAAAAAGTTGTATTTTCTATAATTTTTTATGTGACTTATCCAATGATTTTTAAAAACAAAATTTTCATCTATTTGAAAATCCGTAATTTTCCTTATATTAAACTATGGATATTTTATACCCATCATTCAACTTCGTTCTCTAGATGGATTATGAAATTTTCTATGAATGTATTCATGAAAGACAACTCTTTTATATTAGTTAATTAATTGATATTTGAAAAATGAATGATTCATTTCAAGTGGAACACATATATATGAATGATTGATGGTGGGGGTCCAATATTTCCCTTCAATGAATTGGTTAGGAATTCATATCACATGATATAAGAATATTGTGGCTGGATAAGATCGTGTTTTGTTTTTTTCATAAGGTTGTATGTAGACATGATTGTGGGATTATTTTTTCACAAGTTTTTATATGACCACGATCATATATAGATTTATTCACATGATTGTGTGTGGTCATAATTACTTTTTGATTTGATCACAAGATTTTATCTGGATAGGATTTCTCTTAACTTTATTCACAATAATATGATTTTATATGCTTAATAATATTCTATATATTTATGTCAAAGGACTATGATTATACTCTAATGATCATGTTTGATATCCCACACTCGCTTTCCGTAGTACATGTTTATTCAGTTGAGATTGCATGTTTTTTTATCATGACCTATAGAAAAATCTTATTTTTTGGTATTATTTTTTATAATATATTTCTCCCATGTTCATGTTTTCATATATTCTAATGATCTAAAAATTGATGGTGTAATTATATTATTTCCCTCACTTATCCTTTGTGATCAATCATTTCTTATGTTTCCCTACCCTAGGTTAAGAATATGTGCATAACTTATGAGAAGTTTTGAAGGGTGTTTATTTTTGGGTTAATTATGAAGAAATTTTCACAAGTATGGTAAAATAAGTTTCTTATATAAAAGATCTTTAAAGACACAAAAAATTTACTTTTTTCCAATATCGATATTTTTTTGAGTTGTAATTTTTATATTAGGGGAATTATGTAAAATAAAAATAGTTTTATCTCATTTTATATCAAATCTAATTTTTAAAGAATGTGTTTTTATCTCCAAATCAGGGAGTTCGAGTATGGGCCACCTTAGAAAAGATATTGGATTTTATAATATTATTTTTGAAAAAACTAATTCCTAATTGTATTTTAAACTAAAATTTTTGAATTATCATATGAAATAAATTATATATATTCCTTGTTGAGATCCAAAAAGTCCAGTTAGCTCACACCCTTCATATATATTCATGTGTGTTTGTGTCTTCTACTTGTATATAGGTTCTGGGTTTTTACATTGGTTCAGTCATCATTGGGTGAGTTGGGATTCATAGAGTAGCCCGAGGTTACATATATGTGATCTGGTGATGAGGGTTGTTTTTTAGGAAATTGTGTCGACTGACTCAACATAATGTACATTTTATCCTACTGTATATCATTTATTACTTTTATTTATATCAATTTGGTAATTTATTTATTTATTTAAGATCATTTAGATTCATATTTATCTATTTTTATTTATTTTTAGAGGACCACTTTGGGATACACTCAACACTGATAGGCGGTGTGAGTCAATGTTGGGACCTTTTTATACCAATTATAACTTTTATCTCTTTTACATTTGAGACCTACTAGGATCTTTATTCTCTTATTCTATTTTCTTTATCTTATGAAAGTATATAAAAGAGGGTAAAGTTGGAAGACGATATTTTTACAACGTTCACTACTCACGAAGAGTATCTATTCTTTTCCATGGTTTTGAAATAATCCAATACCACACCGTTAAAAGAAAAAAAAAACTTTAAATGTTGTTACAGTTGGAAATGAATAACCATTAACTTGTGTTTCACTATAGACAATGATATTTTCTTATTTTAAAACTTATGGATGGTTCATTATACTACCACTGAGGATATTATTAATCTTCTTGTTTAAGGTACTTTTCAAAACCAATAATTTCTTTCATTATATGATACTTATGTTGAATATCACAGTTATTCATTGTTCTTTTACTAACTTATCCACTTGTTAATTTCACAGTAGCATGGAATCAACTCTTCTTATTCTTAAAAGAAGCAAAATTAAAGCTAATCATACATCTTATTTAGATTTTAGTCATAATAATATGAATATATTATCGATTGAATTTATCAAAATTATTTTTCAACCCAAATAATAATAAACATATATCAATTTGGTCACCAACTCTTCTTATATTCTTCTTACTAGAACAATAAACTTCCTTAATGATTATCAAAACAATGAAAATTCAACTCATCATCATCAAAATTACTTTATTTTTCTTCTATTATTAGATAAATAATAATATACAATAGTGAGGTAGTTTCATATTCACTTAATTCTATATATAGAATCAGTAATTGATTATAGTATTGATTTCCTCTTAGTGTAATTGATAATTTTTAAATTCTACTTACAATTAAGTGATCATATCACATATTCCTATGTACGTATTTAAATTAGTCATGGAATTATCATAAAAACCTCATGTGAACCTTAATTATCCCATTTAATATCAATATTTTTTCATGATTTAACACTTCTATTCTTCATGTATGAATTATTATTATATTTTCACTACACATTAAAATTCATATTACTCACTGATTGTATGAATGAAAAGTTTGCTTTGTGTGTCTAATTTCCTTCATAGAGTAAGGATCTTGTTGGTTCATGTGATTTATCTTCTTCATAGAAACACTATATGTGGAACTGTTTCCCCTTTTATAATCGCAGAAATGCAACTTTATGGAACTACTTCTCTATGAAATAAAGGACTCTTCATGAAATATTCTACATGTTTTAGTAACTGGGAATATGATATAATATTTTTATGATACATATATTGATATTCTTATAATAACACTAGTTGATGTAAAAAAAAACTATTATGTAGTTGTGAAGGTTAAATCAATGCACAATAATAAGGGACTCTTCTTCTTCGCATAAGTATTGTGTCCCTCTCCCCTTCTTCATGTAGAAGAGATTATCAAGGAAATAATTTCCTTCTCACTTAAAATAAATTAGGAGATGCTTTGTTTTATAAAAAATGAGAGATATAAAAGAGATATGTGAGTTGAATTAATATTCATCTGGCTTGTTGAGTCAGTATTTATAGGTGAGGATCCACCACCTTAGCCCATACAATTCGCCGACTCAAATAATAATTTTTAAACAATGTTAATGTTCAATAATAATATTAATAAGTATTTCTGTAATTTAATTATTACAGACTTCTGTGACACTGAAAATCATGGTTTCCCTTATTTTACAACAGAACCCATCATGGTGATTATATCATGTGAACAAGATTATAATAGCATGATTTTTTAATGCATGAACTCATCCATGAAAATCAGACGCATGAGAATCCTTATTCCAGTCCATTTTCATTTGATAGTGTTTCATTATTTAAATTATAATATTCATGAAATATGAATATTTCATGTAAGGAAACTCATATTTGACTTATTGAGATTTCAATTATTCAACCCTCCTGAGATCAGATCAGATCATAGAAGCTATCAGAATGATGAAATCTAGAGTATAACTCTCCAAAGAAGGTTGATGTCAAAGGGGATGACTACCCTCAAAGATATGGATATGATTAGCTTGATCATGTGTCCTGTGTTCTATGTATATGTTTTTAATGCATGAATAATGTTTTCATTCAGATCATGACCCATGTTGAAGTAGTGATCAGTTTTGAAGTGTTTAATTATACATTCTATTCCAACAGCACATCAAACCATGACACTAGGTTCGATACCTAGAAACACTTACACACACCACCACAAGCCACCAAGTCACCCAACATTGTTTCACTGAAAACTCTATGAACACCCTTTGCAAAATCCTATAGGTGTTATGAACCCACCTGCTAGTGGTACCTCTACATGCTCCGTGTGGGGAACTATTCAATCATTACCTACCACCTTGGGCTGGCCAGGTCTTTAGCCTCCCATTTGGTCGACCCATTGAGTACCACATGTGGTTGAGGTGGATCTTGGTTAGCTTAAGTGTGGCTATATTTATTTTGTAAACTCCCATTAAAAAGTTGTGTAAATATTCTTTATAAATTACCATATAATTCTCAAGTATAAAATTCCAACCTAACTATAATTCCTTCACTTATACGCAAATATTTATGAAACTAATTTCTATTCATGAAAATCACTATTTTCATAGTATTTAATTTCATGAATGTTCCCCATGAAATAACTAAATATTGAATGGCCTTATTCAATATCTATTCTTTATCATGTTTTAAATAGTCTTCACACTCTTAATGAAATGTACACATGACTTCATCATTAATAATAGTTAAAAAATCATTAGAGTTATAAATTAATAGTATTCAAAAGAACTACCTTAAGATAATAATACATTAGTAATTTAATATTCAACTATTCATCCAATATATATTCACTTTGATATAAATCTTGGATATCTTAGATACTTCAATTATAGCATCTTATTTTTTATTATCTTCTTCTACTTATTGACATCAATGATATGACTATATTTCATAGGCCACCGTTGAAAACCAATAACAATAATTAATAACATATACAACTCATACACAACTCATACACAATATAGGCTCTTCAATCTCCCCCTTTGTATTTGTTGGAAATACCTTCAATGTTATCTCTAACTGAATATTTCAATATATGAATCTCTCCTATTTATTTTATAAAACATTCACTTCACTTTATCTCCACCTTCTTGAAAATAAATAAAAATATCATGGGAAAGGGGTATCAGTTCATACTTAATAAATGTGACATCCATCATATCACACTATGTTTATGTGATCCATGCTTGGTGATATAAAAAATAGGATTTGATTTCAACAAAAACACTTTTCATTTACCAACTGATCATGATATCACATGAAATGAAAACTCATAGACCCATATTAATGATTTATCTAATTTTATTCTAGAATAAATATACTAAATGTGATACGAATATTCTATAAGAAAAATCAACCTAAAATTCCTATACTCACTTCAACAAATAGATCAAAACATTCAAATACAATGAGTAGGATATGTAGCCTTGGGGAACTTCCATAATCCTATTTTTCTAATGTAATTAATTAATTAAACTATTCCCACATTGTATAATGTTTATTATTTTTTTAACAAAGGATAATAGATTAAGAAAAATTATCCTTTTCTAATGACATGATATTCAGGTAAATTAAAGAATAATAATATTTGATTCCAATTTAAATAATTATTCTGGTAGAAAATTCATACTTATTTATTTGTATCCTCCTCAATGGAAAAACTCCTCAAACTCTTTATAATAGTGGATCTCTTAAATAATATATTAAATACATCTTAGTTTGAAGAATACACTTAAATGGATCTCTAAATTGAAAATTTCTAAATTTTATAATATTAATAATTTCAACAAGGATGATCTTCTTAAATACTTTCTCTTTAGAATAACAAATATATGATAAATCTAAGATGATATATTTGTTAACCTTGTTTTCTATTATATGACATATTCCTAAAATTCATCAAAGAAGACACTTTATTATAGTTTTATTTTAATACTAATGGAGGAATCCTTCAAAGATGAAAACTTCTTTATCTTTTCTATCAAGAATTGACAGCACTCACTTCTTTTCATGTTATCCTCCTAAGAACCTTCTTCACCTTCAATTCCCTGTATAATAAGAAAAAATAAAATATGAAAATATTATGGGAATAAGGTGTATCATATTTGGTTCTTAATGTGAATAGAAAAGTAGAGAATTTTTTCTTAACAATATTGCTCCATTTTCTCTACTATCCATACTTACATATTTCAACTTTATTTTAATTAAGGCTACATGGATATTTCACTTCTATAATTTATTTTTGAGTGAACCTTCTTTCCTCAAAATATTTTAAAGAACTTGTGTCACCTATTTTTTTACTTTTTTTATTAAATAATTATGTTTATGATAGAGTAATTATATAACAATTTCTTAAAGTATAACCTACCATGTTGCACCTCACACAAAGTGATTCTTTACAAAAAGAGTTTTATTTTCTTAGAAACCTCTCATGTACTTTTTATCATCATGTGGGATATTTTATTTTCCTTTTACATTTTCCATAGCTTGTGCATATTCAATTTTCCATGTTCTTTCAAAATCTTCTTTCTTGATAACTAACATTTCATTAGGATCATTAGTAGAAATTTTGGATCTTCTACATGAATTGTTATGAGATCCATGCATATGAATAGTTATTTTGGATGCTACACATTTATTTAACTTCTTGGATTTGGAATCTAAATTCTTCTCTCCATTCTTCCTTGATACATTCTTTAGATAATTTTTTTTATAAATTTTTTATATTCCTCCACAAGGGAACTTCATATTTTTTAACAAACTTATCTTGACTTATTTTCTTATCAACTTTGGATACATGTTAATATGAGTATGCACCATCTTGTGACAACATTCATGCATCCTCATGAATGCCTGAAGGCCATATTTTTATTAATTTTGATAATCCCATTTTAATGGTTTAGGGGTAATCTTTACATAGTGCATTACACCAGAGGCACTAAGCCTTAATACATGGTCATTTCAGGGCTAAAGAATAAACAACCTATAGAAATTACCACCTAACTAATGATAATTTTGATCCAAAAATACCAACCTGAAAAGATGCTCAGCAAGCAATCCTAAGGCATGAATCCATGGGGATTAGACAAAAATAAAATCCAACCCCTATCATTAATCAAAAGATGATTTTATTGAATGTTGGAATATTTCTACTCTAACCTCATCTTGGACTACAATCGGGCTAAACTCCATTTTTTCCTCTTTTCCCACCAAGGAGAAGCCTCCCACCCTACCTTCTTAGACATTGTGTGGCTCCATCACCACCAAACCCCTCAATGTTGTGAGAATCACCATTTATTCCCACCTTTTGTGTGTCAACGTCCTAGTCGAGTCATCTACTGACCCCCAATGGTGCCTCAATCTCCACCTTTCACACTCGTCATACAAGCCCCTCAAAACCACCACAGCAGGGCTACCGTGAGATGAACCCCAGCTCATTTATCGCTCTATCGAGCCCTTAATCCATCTATGTTCACCATCACAGTGCCCTTAACACCTACAGGCCCTTCCACCTACACAGTCCGCCCTCCATTTTCAAGACGTTTCAATGAAATAACCATAAATGGGGACCAGAAATTATTGAACCCTACTTGAGATTTAGTATTATGGGGTGCCTTACTACTAGGACAATACCCCAACTACACTTCCTTTTATTCATTATATATATTTTTAGGTTTTTAATTTTTTTTTATAGTATATATAATTTTCATAAAATATGAATGATTAATCTTCATTTATATAATTATCCCCCTTGATATGGGATTACTTTGTGATTTTTCATTTTTAGGGTTATTCAAATAATAAAAATCACAATGCATGAATCTATTTCAACACCAACATTGACACAAATACCATAATTTTATAATTTATTTTGGATTATGTTATGGGTTTTTATGTAAAACCTTTTGGTCACTTTGTGGGGAACCATCTTCCACATTATCATTCCTATCCACCGTAGTCTTTGTGGTATACTTCTTATCTTCTTTCTTCATCCATACTTGTTAAGATTTTTTTCCAACCTGTACTATTCATGAAAATATATTTATAAATATTATTACAGTATTGTATACATAGTACTTCTTTTTTCACAAATTCATGATATTTATCATTGACCAAAGTCATGATATTCTTATCCCAATTTAGAGGACTTTTGACATTAGAATCCTCTAGTGAGCATTGATTAGAAACAAAAAATATATCCATATTTTTTGAAGACTCAGTATGTTTCTTCTCAAGATTTTCCACATCAACTTTCAATTATAGGCATTTCATATTTAATATTATTTTTTAATCTTCAACCATACTCACCTTCTATTCACAAATATTTTTCAAACTTTCAACTTTCTCTTCATGCAAAGTAAAATTGTTTTGTAGTGAATATTTAAGTTCAATAAATTTCATGGATTTTCCTCCAAATTTTAAATACTACTAATCAATGTTGTTTTTTTATTCAAGATAACGGATCCTCTCTTAAGGATTTTGATTAGATATATCCTTCTCGTAGATAGTGTTAATCCACTCTTCTTAAAACATAGATAATATTTCTTCTATGATCATATTTGTGGTTACCATGGCTCTATTTTTCTGGGATAAATTTATACATATTAGTAGTTTTTCTTTTAAAAAATCTTATATTACTTTGGAATTATACTCAAGCTGAGTAAACTCTTCTAGAATGAATGGAAATATAACGCAAATATTGGAGACTAATTATTTTGGATAACCATGCATCATAAGCTTTAATTCATCAATTGAAAAATAAAATGGCATGTTATCACTCCAAGAATTAATTTGATATTAATTATAATAGTTTTTATAAGAAGTAATGCATACCTTATGATCTATTGAATGACTTGATCATACTATGATAGAAATATGATCCAACTCCTTGGTGGAAAGTTGAACCACATTCTCTTTTATATATAATCTTGATATATATTTATTGTCGTCAACTCATGGAGATAAGGATACTTCATATTCTTTAAATTAGAGGGGTATCTCCTTAAACTTTACTTTCTTTTTATTTCTCCTTTTCATCAGGGTCTTAGTAGATATAGAGTTCTACATAATGATTATGGAATCTTCAGAAAAACTGCACTTCATTTTTGATATAGGAAAGAAACTCAAATCTTAAAAAGAGAAAAACTATAATGTATAGAATCAAATAAAGGTGAACCTTGGCTCTGATACCATTTGATAGTACTAATTTAGGATATAATAATAATTTAGAGGGTTGGAATAGTGTTTGAATTTTTTTTCACCAATTATAACATTATTCATTTTACCTCTCAGACCTATTTGGATCTTGATTCTCTTATACTATTATCCATATCATATGAAAGTATATGAAAGTAGGTGAATATGGAACACAATAACTTTATTAGGTTCAATACTCAATAAGAGTATCTAGTACTTAGCATTGTTTGGAATGAATATAATACCACACAATCACAGGAAAATAATCCTTTAAACATGGTTACAAAAGGAAGCAAATAGTTATTCACTTGTGTCGCACTATAGTAAAATGTAGGTTCTTTTTTTAAATATCTTGTGTAGTTATTTATAGTACCTTTGAAGATAGAATTAACCTTATTTTTAAGGTAATTTGAAACACTAATAACGTCTTCCACAAGATGAGACTTTTGTAGGATGTCAAAATGATACATTATTCTTCTAATAAATTATTCCCTTATTACATGCATAACAGCATGCAAGCACCTATTCTTCTTCCTCATAGTAGAAAATTTAAATTGTATCCTTATCCATATTATTCTGGATTATATCATAATAATATGAATATGTCATGAAATAAATATCTCATAATCCTTATTTTACCCAAATTATAATTAAAAAATATCAATTTTTCACATACTATTATTCTCTTTTTCTTATAACAATCGCCAACTTCATTCATGATTATTGAAACAATGAAAGCTCATAACAACATTGTCAAAAGTAATTATTCTACATTTTTTTCTTTGATATGCAATAATTTTTAAAATTAGCAGTTTTATATTCTCTTTCTTTGACACATAGTCTCAATAATCGAGTATGGTATTGACTTTCTATTTGTGTAATTGATTATTTGTAAACACAACTTACACTACACTGAATATTTCACATCTTCTTATGTATTTATTTTAAATTATTCATGTAATTTTCATTAAAACCTCATGTGAAACTTAATTATAACTTATATGGTTAATATGTTTTTATTCATTGTTTAAAACTTATTTTTTTCATGCATGCATTATTATTAATTATCAACATACATCCAAACCTATATTAATCACTCTACTAGAATTTAGAAGTAGATATTCTCCAAATAAGAGTATGCATGCAAGAAAAATATTACATTTATGGAAACTCATCTTATTATTATTAATATTTTGATCATTAAAAACTCTCATGCTTGGATTTGATCAGGGAAGAACTCGAATTTAACAACTCTAGCGTACAAATCTTTGATGAAGGTCAACATCAAAGATGATGGTTGACTCCATTGGAAGGCCAGAATCATATTAGTTACGAGCCCATGTTCTATACGTAAGTTTGAAACACATGAACAGTATCCTCATTCATCCCATCTCCCATATTGAAGTATAATTCTATTGTGTGGTGTTTAAAAATAGGTTTTTTGATAATAGATCTTAAAGTCATGGAATTAGGGTCATCACTTGGACTCACTTTGATACACTACCACATGTTGTCATGTACAACTGCTTGGTTACACCGACACCTCCATGTGCACCCTATGTGTTCTCCTGTGGATGGTATGTTCCCACCTTCTTATGATAGCTCCATACGCTGCATGTGGTGTGTTATGCTCTACTTACCTACTACCTTGGACTTTCCAGGTCAATTACCTCCCATGTGGTTGACCCCTTCAGTACCACATGTTGTTGAGTTGGTACTTAGATGGCCTAATGTTGGTCATATTTTTTTAAAACTATTATAAAAGGATTTATCCCAACATTCTATTTAAATTCCCATATAATTCTCAAGTTAAAATGATAAACCAACTTTAATTCCTTCACATATCTATAAATCTTCATGCAGTTAATTTCTCTTATTGGAAATCACTTTTTTCATAGTCTTTAATATCATGCATGGTCCTCATGAAATAATGAAATATTACATTACCTTCTACAATGTCTCTTATACATATGGTAGTAAATAGTGTTCACTATCCTTATTTAATGGTCTCATGTATTCATCATTAAGAAAATTTCAACAATAATCAATGTTATAAACTAAAAGTCATCAAAAA
Source organism: Viscum album (assembly GCA_963277665.1). NCBI lineage: Eukaryota > Viridiplantae > Streptophyta > Magnoliopsida > Santalales > Viscaceae > Viscum > Viscum album. The sequence goes on along the minus strand of OY728139.1, from coordinate 108,477,489 downwards.
TAACTTCCTTAATATAATAAGACTTGAGTAATTTATTATTCGTTTATTCATCCAAGATGAATTATATTTTATTTAAAGATTGGATATATTGGATAAATCACTTCCCGCGCTTTCTTTCCTAATAAATTATTCAATATATCAAAATCAATTAAATGTTTATATTTTATTAACCAGTATTGAAAACCAGTAACAATAATTGATAAATATACAACTCATAAACAGAGTGGGATATTAATTATCCCCTTTTTATTTTTTGGAAATAACTTAAATATTCTTTCTAAATGAATATGTAAATATGTGAATATCTCCCCTTTACTTTTCAAAACTCTCATTTAACTTTATTTCCCCAAATATTTTCAAGAAATACAATGTTTCTAGGAAAAGGTTATCAGTTTTTACTTAAGAAATTTTCCATCCATTATTTTACTCTATGTCTGTATAAGACATAATTGGTGCAGAAAACATAAGGATTTGTGCAGAAAACATAATGGTGGGTCTCTTTAAGAATGGATTTCAAGATGTTCCAATATGGAGAGTACCCAAAAATGGATCTTCAACTTATGACTGTATAGATTTGGCAACATTCATAACTTTAAAAAGGATGATCTTCTTGATTAAGTTGTATTAATGATATCAAATATAAGATAAAAACAAGATGGTATATTCTTCATCCTAGTTGTCCAATATATAACAAAGAATTCTTAAAATTCATCCAGGATGACTATCTATCATATTTATTTTTTAAAACCAATTGAGGAATCATTCAAGGATGATGAATTCTTCAGCATTTCTATCAAGAATTGATAACACTCACTACTTCTCAGGTTCTCTCCTTGAGAACTTTCTTCACCTTTAATTCCATAAATTAAAATAACAAATAAAATACACAAATATTATGTGTATAGGGTGTATATTCCTTACTTCTTAATGTGAACAGAAAGGTTGATATAGTTTTCTCAACCTTGTTTCTCCATTTACTCCACTCTTTATGCTTGTATTTCTAAACTTCAATTCGGATTAAGTTTGCATGGAACTTATCACTTATTTAATTTATTTTTGTTTGAAACTTATGTTTTCAAGATATTTTAAATCACTTGAATCACCTAGTGAGACTTTCATCATCTTAAATAATTCTTCTTGAACTTGATTAATTTCATAACAATTTCTCTCAGTATGACCATCCATGTTGAACTCAAACACAGAGGTTCTTTAACATGGGTGTTATATTTTATATATAACCTATCATATACTTCATATTCATCATGTATAATATTTTATTTCTCTATTTCACTAGCCTTATATTGTGTATCTTCCATTTTTTATATTCTTTTCAAATCTTTAAGCCAAATCACTAACATTTCATTAGGAACATTGATCACAATTTTGGATCTTCCACATGGATTCTTCTATGCACTATCTATATTAGTAGTGATTTTGGATGCTTAACCTTTATTAAGATTATTGGATTCAGAATCCAAGGTCTTCTTTCAATTCTTCCTTGATAGCTTCTTGGGATAATTTTTGTTTCTAAAATTTTTCTAATTTCCTTCCAAGGCTTATACTTCTTTATTAACTAACATATATATTATTCTCTTCTTATTAACACTGGACATATATTGAGATGAGAATGAACTATTCGTGTGAACACATTCAATACATTAATTTATTTTATTTTATGTTTTTTCAAATCATATTGTAGTATATAGATTTTTCTTAACCTATTGATGTTGCATCTTCATTTTTGATTTTCGCCCTTCTAATATGGGCATCCTTTGTGCTTTTACATTTATAGGATTGTAACAACAATCAAATTCACAGTACCAAAATTTGTTACAGCACCAATATTGATCAACAAACCTTGATTTTCATATTTCTTATGAATGATGTTTTGGGGTTTTGTTAACATCATGTTGGTCACTTTGTATGGAACCAGCTTCCATATTTTTTTTCCTATCTACCAAAGTCATGGTGTTATGATTATTCTATACTTTAATCATCTATACATGTTCATATTAAATTTTATAACCTGTAAAATTAAATATAAAAGATTTTGAAACATTATTAAAAGATAGAATGAATGGTACCTATTAATTCAAAGTTGATTGAGATAGATCATTGAGAGAATTCATGATCTCCTTTTGAAATGTTGGAGGTCTTTTAACCTTAATAACCCTTCAGTGAGAATTTTGTAGCATAACTAAATATCAACATATTTTTAGAAGACTCAATATGGCTCTTCTCAATATTGGGAAAATAAAACTCCAATTCTATACATTTTATATTGATTATTTTTTTTTATAATTTCAATCATAATCACCTTCTCTTAACAAACCCTCTTGAAACTTTAAACTTCATATTCTTGTAAATTAATGATATTTTTATTTATTATATAAATTTTTTATATATTAAAATGATTTTATTCAGATGATTTTATTGTTAATTCATGCTTGTACACCTGATTTTTTTCTCTACTTTTATTAGGATGATATATGTTATGAGAGATGAGAAAAATGAGGGAAATGATCATGATATCCACATAAAAGAATACTTCCCAAAAATATTGATAATAATAGAGAACTTTCAGGTAATTGAATGGAATTAACAAGGAAATTAAGTCTTATAGTGCTGAAAATCTAATTTACACATCGTGTAATTAGTAAACATAATAGATCCATGCAATATTTGAAAGAAATATAAGTCATGAATGGGAGGAAATCATATTGGAGTAAATATTACATGTACCACAGTGTGATACATATGTTTCATGGCATGAAACAATTGAAGATGACATAGAAATATTGTGGGTTGTGAATTCATTACACATGGTGCAATATTTACATGTCATGTAACAAACATAGGACATGTAAAGGTTAAGACGGAAAAAAATTGATAGATTCGACATATTTGGGAATTTTTACCAGTTTTATGGATCAAGGACCACTTGTTACCACATTTTTACATATCTAAAATCCTATTGTATACTTAATAATCCCATGTAGAGTATATAAATAGGGGTCAGTCTCCTGATTTCAAAGAGCTTTAGAGACCAAATCATAGACCAATAAGTTGTGTTGTCAAGGGTCCTCACAATTTTCATCTTCATTCCTCATTATACTTTATTTTATTTTCATCCTTACCTCTTATTCTCATATTACATGGATTAGGTGGCACACTCACCTTATTATAGGTTTATGTAGCTAAAGGGAAAATATTTCATTGGATTTATTACTTTTTATTTATTAATTTATTTTTATTTCAGTAGTTTTTTTAATAAATTTCAAATGCCATTGTTTTACTTTTATCATAACCATTGGTATTTGAATCTTAAAGAAACAATATATATTTTACAACTGATTACCCTAAAGGAGGCATAATCATTGTGGAATTTAGGGTAATCAAGTTTAAAAATGGTATCAAAACAAAATCAATTATATGAAACCCAATATTATTAGACTAAGGGGAATATGGGATTGCCACATTGCGTAGGGGGAACCATAGCCATTGGATCCACCTCATCTCGAATCTGATTCTAAGCATGGATTTATCTACTTGTTTTCTAAAATCCAATTTCACATGGACCCTAAAAATATAAAACCCTGGCATGCCTTTCAAATATTATTTCAAACCAAACAAGATGCCTCACTTTGATTTCTTTGTTCGTTTTACCGAAACTTATTCTAACACCCAAATTGATTTTGTCTCTTATTCACCACTTTATTTATTTTAATTAAAATAAATTATTTTAAAAAACATAAATAAATTAATTCAATGTCTCTTTGATTTAGACATAAAACTTTTCTAATACCATATTTAAATTAATTAAGTATCATAGTTAGAATTTTATAAATATTTTATTTTGATTAGACCGGTAGGGAAATAACGACACCCTTTGGCCCCGTCAAAATTAGTGTCATTGTTGGAGATAGTTACAAGTTATTTTTTAGGTTTTTAATTTTAATTTTGTATCATTATTTCAATTTCTATTTTTTATATTGGGTATTTTTTTCAATCCTTATATTGAAATCATAAATGCATAGCTATAACACTTGGGAAAAGAGAAAAGACATCATCAAATCCAACCCCCATTCCGAACCAAGCCTAGAGAGTGGAGTCACTATGGACATGGAAGGTGATGAGAAAAATATACATGTTAGAGGATCCATTCAAAGAGATGTAGGATTGTGTATGCTTGAAGACTATGGGAATCCATCAAATACAGGATTGCAACTGAGCATCCTGGCACCACCTGTTGGTGCAATCCACTTCATGATCAGGACCATAATAATTTTGATGATCTAAAATAGTATAAAATTTACCATAATATATCATGAAGATCCAAACACACATCTAGGAAGCTTTGTCAAGCTCTCCAGCATATTCCAATTCCTGAATTATTCTAGAAATGTCGTAAGACTCTGTATTTTTTTATTTTCATTATGCGAGTGATCTCAAGATTAGATCAAAAGTCTTTCTATGTATTCCTTTTTGACATGAGATATTATAGCTAGTAAATTATTCACACACTTCTTTGAACATTAAAAATAAATTAACATATGGGTAAACATGATAAACTTCTATCAATTTGAGAACAAATCACTATACTTTACATGGGAATATATTTATTATTTGACTCATAAATTCCCCCATCATGGTATAAAGTTATGGATATTAATCCAAACTTTTTATATGGGATTTCATAGGGAAATAGATCAAATATTGATGATTCATATTGAGGTTAACTAATGAATAAGTATTATGAATATATCTACAGCCTGTTGGATTAAATGGAAAGAAATAGTTTTCAGTTGTAATGAGAAGGGACCCAATGAAAATGTGTCCAATCAATCAAAAACAATGATTGGATAAAATAACATATGGAATATTTAACCAAAAAGATGGAAATGATGATGAGGAAGTAGTAAAATCCCCAAGGTATTCATATGGAAGATGAAAATTATGCAAATTATAGTTGTGGTAATCAATTTTAGTTATACAGGCTGCAACAATAGCAAGCACCATAAGGGTATCATCAAAGGACACAAGGGTACCAACAACCATCATCACAAGGGTCCAAATTGATGAGCCATGTTTATATATTAGATGAAACATTGGCTACATTCATGAAAACAATTGAGGCTATACTCAAGGAAATAAAATAAGAATCAAAGAACCAAAATGTAGCATTGTAGAATCTAGAGAATCAAGTTGGCCAGATCACTGAGCAGCTTAGAGGAATGCCCAAAGGAGTACTTTTGGGATACCCTAAATTACACTCACAAGAATATTTGAAATTTTTATATCATATAAGTGGAAAAAAGACACAAGGAAATGGTATAGAATTTACAATACAATAACTGGTGGAAAAAAGTAAAAAATAAGTTGTAAATAGAAAGGAGAAAGAATATAAAGAAGAACCACCACAATAAAAACCAAGACCACCTTTTATATAATGAATGGAGAAAGTACAGAATGATTAAAAAAGGGTAAGTTTCTCAAACACTTTAAAAAATTCTATATTAATATTCCTTTTCCAAAGGATCTCACAAACATACTGACCTACTAAAATATTATGAAAGAGCCAATAACCAAAAACAAGAAGTTATAAAGGATTGGAACCATTCCAATAATATGATAATGTTTGGTAGTGGTGTTTAAGGACATAACTAATAAGTAATGTGATATAGGTATCTTTTCAATTCAAATATTTATTGGAGCTAAAAAATTTTGAAAATATTTTTGTGGATTATGTGCTAGTGTCAATATTGCATCGTACACGGATTTCAAGAGTTTGGGATTAGAATGAATGTATCCCATGGAAGTACTTATTAAATTATCTAATGTATTAATAAAATCCCAAATAGTAATGATCATATATATTCTAATAAATATCTAAAAATTCTACTTCCCTATTGACTTCTTAGTGTCCAAATTTGAAGAGGAAATAAATCCACTCATTATGGGTAAACCATTTTTAGCTATTGGGAATTTTTTGATCAACATCCAATGTAGAGAACTGAGTTTGAGAGTTGGCTATAAATAATTTAGTTATAACATCCACCGAGATATGTAGAACTATTATGTGTGGGAGGAAAATGAGTTTAGAGAAGAAAAAACACCTTAATTTTAGGGTGTAATTGAAAGTAAATAGGTAAACATGATAATTGGTGTTGTGCAAGAGGAATCTCAACTTAAAAACCCTTAAAAGAAAAAATTAAAGCAAAAGGGTCAGACCACAGACACTAAAGGAGTGACCGACTCCATCACATTTGAGAAAGGACAACAGGCATGGATGGTACATGACCTTCCATTTAGTTCATTGTTATTGAGGAATAAATGATAGATTGATACAATGGTGATTAATAAAGTACTTCCATCAAGAATAATTAAGTTGTTTAGAGAGGAAGGAAATAGGTTGACCTATATGGATAAGACACAACTGATACCATTCATGGACCCCAACCAGGTTCAAAATTAAATCATCTATCATGTGAGCTAAATATGAAGAAGGAAAGGTTGATTCAATGATACTAAATAAAAGTTCTTCCTAGAGGATACCGAAGATTTTTGTGTTTTTCCTTATTTGATGTTTTGGTTAACATGCACTTACTTAAAATATTTCTAAATTAATTGATTATGGTCTATAATTTCACTTTTGTATTTTTTCCAGACAATAAAGACCAAGTGTTAAAGAAATAATCAGGAAGTACAATGAGAGGCTACAAGACTAATAATCATTATGAGTTAGCATTAAGAAGAACCTATGCAGTCGACATCAAAGAAACAATAGAAAAAAGAGTAAGTGTTCCAATTCAAATTTTCTCTACTATATTATTCATATTTAATTGAATTAGATATTTAAAATTCGAATTTCATTCCTTGAATTTGATTATTTCTATAATAAATTGACCTATAAGGCATAAACTATCTTGGATAATTACCATTCCATGAATTCAAATTTCTTTTCCAATAAATATGAATTAGGAAAATGGGGAAAAGAATTAGTAGAGATGATTACCTAGATCAATATTTGAAAAATCATGATCTATGGGAGCATGTGGACTTTGGTAAATAAAATTTCTCTACGATTAGGCCCTGCATTGAATTTATAATATTTTAATTAATTGATTTAAGTATTCATATGAATTTCCATGATTAATGTTCCCAACAATTCATCTCATTCCCAAGACATCCCTTAAGCCCAATATTTTCCATTATTTCTATAGTATTTTTCTTCTGAAACTTGGTAATTTTTCTTCTAATACATTTTTTTTCATATTATAAAAACTATTACTGAACAGAATCAATTTTAATATGATTGAGGAATCTTTATTTAACCCTTTACCCTGAGACCCACCTTACATTAATCCATTTTAAATACCATAGAATCCATGTACGTCCTTGCTATGGAAGATCTGTGTTACAATCCCATTTTATTCTTTCCAGCATTTCTCTAAATATTTTTCATGAATTTTAAAAATAAAAATGAGGTAGATTGCGAATAGTGGAAGGGATACATCTTTTTTAATGAATAAGTATGAAGTAAATTTCATGAAATTTGGGGAAATCACATTCATTGTTTTTATTATAAAACCACTTGTATAAAAAATGAGTTATGTCTAGGGATATTCAAAAATCACAATTTATTGACCAGTGATCTTATTATTACTATTAAAATTACTAACATGAGGAGATCATTTGGGGTTTCGTGGTGGGTGTGAGATTTTTCGCCAGTACAACATTTGAAAAAGATAAGAATAAATATATATATATAATAAATAGGTTGTTTTATTTATTTCATTTCATCTCTTAATGAGCCTGGTCTGAGATACTAGGGGGAGAGGATACATTCATTGAGTTTTTTATTATCATACAAAGTAATTAAGAGACAAAGTCCCTTTTTGAGCTTTAATTGATTTACAACATTTACCTTCCTACCCTAAGCCTCAGAGTCCTTTGATACTAATTGGTGAAGCCCTCATGATTAATTTTTATTTTGTCTTTACATAGTGGATATGCAAGAGGACTAGAAAGACTACGGTAAGAGACATGTTTTTGAGGTATTCTCATCACTCTATTCATTCATACCTTGACAATGAGAAGAAAAATTCATGTACAGTAAATTTAAAATTATATGCATATTAATAATGAATTGAAAATTAAAAATTTATTAATGAAAATGCTTGTATGTTTCAAAATAGGGAAATTAATATACATGGTTGATTTGTATTCTTTGAAAAATTAGGAATTCATAAATTTTGTAAATATGATGCTCGAACATTTAAATTCTCATAATATCAATTGTTTTTGCTGACATTGAATTTAATGAATTTTAAGTTCAAAATGATTTATAGTATGTTGATATTTCATCCTTAAGGAAAATTATGAATTTAAGTGTAGGGGTATTTGATAAGTGTATTTATTGAATAAATATTTATATTAAAATATATTGATTCCAATGATTTTAATGTTAATTCGTGATTTTTTTCTTTATATTTTGTGGATTCCATAAGATATGGGGTATGATTAAAAGTAGTGGAAATGATCATGATATCAACATAAAATATGTTTTTCCAAAAACATGGATTGTCATGGAGAACTTACAGGGCACAAAAGTGAATAACCAAGTCAAAAGAAGGCTTCTGGAGCTGAAAATTGACTTTACAAGTTGTGTAATTAGTACATTTTGTGAACCCATGAAATTTATGAAAGAAATAAAAGTAAATTAAAAGGGGAAATTAGTTCAGAGAAAATATGGCATGTGTCACAACATGAAAAATATGTTTCATGCCATGATACATGTGAAGATGACCCGTAAAGCCTACATTTCATGAATTCATTTTACTTGGTGTAATATATTAATGATATGTAATCATTACATGACATGTGAAGGTTGGGAAAATCCAAAAATTAAGAAAAATTCTTTTTTATTTTGGGGTGTTGACCTATTTTATGGCTCAGGGACCACTTATGACCACCTTTTGACCCATACTAAATCCTATTGAATGTTGCATAAGCCTATTTGGAGTATATAAATAGAGGGTCATGGTGCTACTATCAAATATATCTAGAGACCAAATCTTATAGTGAGAAGCTATGATATGTACGCTCATCACCAGTTTTATCTCCATTTTTCATTATGATTTTTTTTCTTTTCATCCTTCCCTCTTATTCTCTCATCACTCGGTTGTGGGGATAAACCCACCTTGTGCTAGGGTTATGAAAACAAATGGGGAAGGTTTCATTGAATTTATTACTTTTTTTATTCATGAATTTGGATTTCCATATTTTATTTAATTAATTATCAATCCCTTTCTTTTACTTTTATCATGACCATTTGAATTTGAATCTGAAAGGAATGTTATAAATTGTGCAACTAATTACACTAAATTAGCATGACCATTTTTGAATTTAAGGGAATAAAGTTTAAAAACGGTATTAAAACAAACTCAATTCAATGAGAACCTAAATAATTAAACCAAGATAAATATGGGATTGTTTCATTGTGGAGGGGAAACCATAACCATCGAATCCACCTCCTCTTGAATCTAACACCAAACATGAATTTATCAACTTATTTTCTAAAACCCAATTGCACATGAACCCTAAAACTACAAAACTCTAGCACACCATCCAAATATGATTTCAAACCAAACAATCTATTTCACTTCTCATTATTCATTAATTTTACCAAAACTGATTCTAACACCAAAATTTCTTTGGTAACTTCTTCACCTCTTTCTTCATTTTAATTAAAATCACTTCTTAAAAAAAACCTAAATAAACTAAGTCACCGTATATGTGGGTTCAACCTCGAAATTTCCTAGAAATATATTTTAATTAAGTATCATAGTTGGAGTTTTATAAAATTTTATTTTTAAAAGGATCATATAGATATAATGGTTCCATTTGGACCCATCACTTAACTTGTTTTTAAACAAATAGTCAAGTTCTCTGATTTTATTGTATTTTTATTCCAATTTATAATACTTAACATCAATGTTGTTTTTCAGTTTTTCTTTAAGATCATGGATCTTATATTCTAAATCTTGATTGGATACATCTATCTCTTGGATATTGTAAATCAAATATTCTTAAAACATATTGAATTTTTTTTCACAGATCATATTTTTTGTTTCCTTAGATCCATATTGATTGGAGAGATTTCTACATTCTATAATTTTTTATTTTTGAGAACTTTTTATTACATCTGACTTCTAATCAATATGAGTGATCACTTACTGCATACTTTAAAATATCCCACACCTAATAGAGACTAATTCTTTGGGAAAACCATGGGCTATATCTTTTAATGTATCAATTGAAAAATCAACTTATATGTTATCACCATTATTATTACTTGTATATTTTTCAAAATATTTTTGAAAATAATTAACAAATCCCTCTTAATCTCTTGAATTCCTTGATCATGATAAGGTAGAATTATTTTCCAATTGCTTGGTTGAAATTTAAACTACCTGTTCATTTCTTTAGAAGCTTGAGATGTCTTTCTTTTTGGAAAGTCATGGAGATATGGATACTTCATATTATTTTGATAAGAAAGATGTATTCTTCACCTTTTATTTGTCTTTATTTCCCATTTTCATCATGGTCTTGGTAGATATATACTTATACTCATAGATAAATGAATATTATATAAAATTTCAATAAAATTTTAATACAGGAAAGAAACTAGAATATTCAAAAGAGAATAAATGTAATGTACAAAATATAATAGAAATGAAGCTTCGATTTGATACCAACTAAGAGGGAAACTTTGGGTTATACTGAACCCTGAGAGGGGGAGTGAATCAATGTGGGGAAATTTTCAAAAAAATTATAATTTTATCCTATTACCTCTTAGAATAGTTAGGGTCTTGATTCTCCAATTTTATTTACCTTATCATATGGAAGTATATGAAATTAGGTAAAGTGGGAACATAATATTTTTACATGGTCAATACCTCATAAATGTACCAATTCCTTGGCATGGTTTTTAAAGAATCTAATTCCATAAAACCACTAAAAATAATTCTTTAATTATGGTTATAGAAAGAAGGGAATAACCATTCACTTATGTTGCACTATATTCAATTTCTAGTGATTATATTATAGCCCTTGGATGGTTCCTCATACTACCTATGATGAAATTATTCACCACATTAATCGAGTTTCTTTGTAACCCCAACCAATTATTTCACCATATGGGACTTTTGTTGAATTTCACATTGCTAATTTATTCTTCCACTAACTTTTTCACTTTTTATTTTCATAGATGTAGGAAAGAAATTATTATTCATCTTCATAGTAGAAAAATAAAATCTAAACCTTCTTCTTCTTATTCATATAAATTTAGTCACAATAATATGAATTTGTTTTTGGAATTTATATATTGGTACTCTTATTTGACCCAAATGATAATTAACATATATCAATTTGTTCACTAAATCTTATACCCTTATCTATTCAAGAATCACAAATTCATCTTGTGAATATAAAAACAATGAAAGTTAGGCTCAACATAATCACAAGTAATTCTTCTTATTTTTTTCCTTGATACACAATAATATGAAATTGTGTGGCAGTTTTGTGTTCTCATTATTTAATACACGGTATTAACAACTGAGTATACAATCAATTTCCACTTAGTGAAACTGATTATTTATAAACACATTTTACAATACATTGAAGATTTCGTATCATATTCTATATGTATTTGAATTAGGAATATAATTATCATAAAAACCTCAGATGAATATTAATTCTACCTTTTATTGCAAATATTTTTTTAAGATTTAAGGTTTATTTTATTCATGAATTCAACCTTATTATCTTTTCAACAAGCATGAAAACCCATATTAATCACTATTTGTGTGAAATAAATGTGTGCTTCACATGTCTCACTTCCTTCATAGAGTAAGGATAATGTGAATTCATGTGATTTATATTTTTCACATAAATATTATTTGTGGTAATCCTCTTCATTTTATCTTCACAAAAATTCAACTACACATAACTACTTCTTATTACAAGAAAGTGTTCTTTGAGGAAACGTATTCCTCTTCGCATAATTGAGTACATGATACAACTTATACACATTAAATAGTGTGATATTCTTATACTAATACTAGTTCCTGGAATATATAAACCATCAATAAATAGTCAAGGCACAAGGAGTTCATGACATTATGGGACTCTTCTTCTTTTTCACAAGTACTGCTTGGTTATTCCCTTCTTCTTGTAGATGAGACTCTCACATAAATACTTTCCCTCTCCCATAAGAGAAACTAGAAGGTGTTTATGAAAAACAAGATCTCTCAAAGAGATATGTGAGTGTAAGAAACTTTCCTCTGGCTTGGTGGGTCTATAATTGTTGGTGAGGAACAATCACTGTAGCCCCTATAATTCACCAACTCAAGTCCCACTTTTTATTCCATGTAAAGGCTTGATAGTAATACTACCAAATATTTTGGTAATAAAAATATTGAAAACTTTTGTGACACAAGTAATCATGGTGTTCCTTAATCTGTGAATAAACCTATTATAGTGAGTATATCACATACTCAAAATGATGATCACATGATCCTTTTGAAGATTGAACTCATCCATGAAAATCATATGCACGAGCATCCTTTTATAACTCGGTTTACATTCTACAATGTATAATTCTTAAAATAATTATATGTATGAAATAATAAGATTGTATGAATGAAAACTCATCTTCATTTTATTTATATTTCAATCATTATATCCTCTTGAGATTTGCCCTGATCATGGAAGTAATCAACATTAGAACTCTAGAATACATCTCTTTAAATAAGGTTGAGGTTGAAGTAGGTGTCTTCCACCATTTAATGACCAAGATAAACTTTATCATGTGTCCCATGTTTTATGTATAAGTTATTAACACATGAATAATTTCTATGTTCGGACCATGTCCCATATCTGTGTAGTGATCAGTTGTGTAGAACATCAAACCATGGAACCAAGGTCGGCACTTAGACATAGTTTCACACACCACCACGCATCATCATGCCACCCTACACAGTTTCACTGGAACCTCTAAGCACAACCAATGAATACTTATACAGATTCTATGTGACCACCCATTTTTAGTACCTCTATAAACTCCCAATAGGGAATTATTATTTCCTAACCTATCACATTGGGCTAGCCAGTTTAACTACCTCAAACATAGTTGACCCCTTGGGTCCCACATGTATTGATGTGGTCCTTGGTTGGCCTAAGGCTAAACATATTTTTTTTAAACTCACATAAAATTAGTTATTCAAAACTTCTATATAAATTACCTTATAATTATCAATTATAAAATTCCAAACTAACTTTAATTCCTTCACTTATCCACAAATATTTATTAAATTAATTTCTAAATAAGAAAATAATTATTTGGATGGTCTTCAACATCCTACATGGTTCTCATTAAATAATGAAATATTCCATGACCTTATTCAATGTACCTTCTTATTCAAGTTGTAAACTGTATGCACTCTCCTAGTATAATGGACACATGTTGTCATCATTAAAATAATAAGACATGAGTAATTTCTTCTTCATCTATTTATCCAAGAAATATTCTCTTTGATATCATGCATGTATATCTTAGAAACTTCCCTTCCATCATCCACATTCTTAATAACTTCTTCAACATATTGGAATAAATGAAATGGTTTATTTCATTTACAACCATTGAAAACTAATAACAACTATTGAAAACAAATACAACTCATACACAAATTGGTCCCTTCAATCTCCCCCTTTTCATTTTTTGGAAATACCTTCAAATTTATTTCTAAATGAATATGTCAACATATGAATCTCTCCCCTTTAATTATTAAAATTTTAATTTCACTTTCCCTCCCTCTTATTAATGAGAAATAAAAAGCTCATGGGAAAAGGTTATCATTTCATACTTAATAAATGTTTCATCCATCATTTCACTCTAATTCTACATGCACCAGGCTTGGTGAAGAAAATAAGAGGATTTGAATTAAACTAAAAAGATATAATTTTCCAACTTATCATTATTCCACATAAAATGAGAACTCATACACATGTTCTCAAGGGTTATCCACTTATATTATAGATTAAAGACAATAGATGAGATGTGAGTCTTTTGTTATAAAAATCATCCTAAAAATCCTTTAATCACTTCAATAAACAGTTCAAATACATTCAATTGAAATATATAGGATAATAATCCTTGGAGAACTTTTATACATCCAATTTTATTATATAATTGATTAATTAAATTACATCCCCCTTTTATTATCTTTCTTATTTTTTATCTAGGGATGAGAGATTAATAAAAATGTAAATTTTCCAATGCCATGATTTTCTAGAACATTAGAGAATAATTAGATTTGATTCCAATTGAAATAATGATTCTAGAAGCAACTACGTATTTCATAATTTATATACCCTTCAATGGAAACACTCCTACACATATTAATAATGATGAATCTATTTATGAATAGATTTCATTAAGTTCAAATATGGAGAATAAACAAAAATGGATATTTAACTTATGACTGTCCTGATTTGAAAACATTTATAACTTCACCAAGGATGATATTCTTCAATACTTGTTCTTAAGGATACCAAATATATCATCAAACCATGTTGTTATACTTTTTATTCATGTTATATAGGATATGAAAAAACATTATTAAAATTCATCAAATATGACCCTCTATCATATTTTTATTTGAATACCAATTGAGGAATAATTAAAGGATAATGACTTATTCAGCTTTACTGTCAATAATTTACATCACTCGCTAATTATTAGGCTCCTACCATTAGAAATTTCTTAACCATCAATTACCTGCATTATAAGGAAAAATAAAAAAACAAAGTTTATAGGAATTAGGTGGATGTTTATTTATTCTTAATGTGAATACAAGGTTTGAGATAGTTATATCAACCATGTTGCCCCATTCTCTCTACTATTAACACTTTCATATCTGAAAATTAATTTTGATTGTCACTTATTATATTTATTTATGTGTGGAAATTATTTCTTCAATATATTTTCATTAAATTTCATCACCTAGTGTAACTTTCAAATTCTTAAATAATTCATCTTATGATGGAATAATTACAAAACCATTTATTTTAGTATGACTATCCATATTGCACCTCACACATAGAGCTCCTATAACACAAGATTTGTCTTCTATTAACAACATTTCATGTATATTTTCTTCATTATGTGTAATATTTTCTTTTCCGTTTTCACTGTACTTAGCTAGTGAAACATCCATTTTCTAAATTATTTCCAAATATTTTGGTTACATAAATAAAATTTCATTAGGACCATTTGAAAAATTCTTGTATCTTCCACGTGAGTGCTTCTGAGTGTAATCCATCTTGATAGTTCTTCTAGATGATGGACCTTTCATAAAATTCATGGATTTAGAATTCAATGCCTTCTCACTATTCTTCCTTGATACCTTTTGGGAGAATTTTTGTTTAGAATATTCTTCTAATTTCATCCAAAGTTTGATTCTTAATTTATATCCAACATTTATTGCCTTCTTTTCTTATCAATTTTAAATTCATGTCAGGATGAGCATGCACCATTATTGTGACCACTACCATTGCATGAATGACATATATTTCTATGTTTTTCAAATTTGTTTGTAGTATATATATTTTTCATAACAAGTATATTCTAAATATTCATTTTTGGATTTCACCCCTTGATATGGGATTTCTTTGTTCTTTTAAATTTAGAAGACTGTTCAAAAATTAAAATTAACAAAATCTGAATTTTTTACAACACTAACATTAACCCAAAAACCTTGTTTTTCATATTTCTTATAAATTATGTTTTAGGGTTTTTCTTTACAACTTGTTGGGAACTTTATGGGGAACCATATTCCACATTAATTTTATTATCCACCCAAGTCATAGAAGTGGGATTCATTTCTCCTTTATTGATCCATACTTTTTCAAATTATTTTTTTCAATCTCTACTATTTATGATAATAGATTCAGAAACCTTATTACATAATGTTATGGATGGTACCTCATTATTTATAACTTCTTGAGATAGATCTTTGAGAGAATTGATGATATTCTTATCATATGTTGGAGGTATTTTAACCTTATAATTCTCTTATGAAAATTGAGTAGTAGAGTAAACTGTCTCCTTATTTTTTAAAGACTCAACATGTTTCTTCTCAAGATTGGCCAACTGAACATCCAATTCTAGAAATTTCATATTTTGTATGTTTACTTGATCTCCAATAATTGTCACCTTATCTACACAAACCTTCTTCAAACATTCAACTCCCTCTTTATGTAACTAAACTTTGTTTTTAATAAAGTTCCCAGTTATTTAATTTTCTAGAATATTTCTTCAAATTGTAAATATTTGATATCAATGTTCCTTTTCAAATTTTCTTCAATATTCCGGAGCCTCACTTCTAAATATTTAGAGGATACATCCTTCTATCAGATATTGTTAATCCACCCTTCTTAAAACTTGTTTAAATTTTCTTCAAGGATCACATTTTTATCTTCCATGGATCCATATTTCTTAGTGTGATTTATACGTTGTATAAAATTTTCTTTTCAATGCTTCTATATTACTTTTTACCTCTCCTCAAGATGAGTGATTTTTTCATGCAAGCTTTCAAACATCCCACAAATAATAGAAAATATTTTTTTGGGATAACTATAAATCATATCCTTTAATGCATCAATTAAAAAATAAGTTGACATGTTAACAATCCCACTATGTATTGTATATTCTTCATAAATTTTTTTATTATAATTAATACAATAATATTAATAATTTGAATGTCTTTATCTCGGTGAGGGAGAAAGAATGCCTAACTCATTGGTGGAAAGTCGAACTTCCTACTCTTTTCTTTTAAATCCTGATATGTATTCTTTTTTTGAAAGGCATGGAGATATGGATACTTACTATTTTTTAGATAAGAGGAATCACTTATTTATATTTATTTTCCCTTTATTTCTCCTATTTATCATGGTCTTGGTGTATATAGACTTTTTCTCAGAGATATGTGAATCTTCCCCAAGAAAATATTTTATTATTAATAAAATAAAGAAACTCAAATATTTAAAAGATATTAATTGAAATGTAGAGAATCCAATATTTTTGAAACATGGATTTAATACAAATTAAGAGGACCACATTAGGATATACATTACACAGATTGGGGAGTGAAATATTTTTGGGAACTTTTTCACTAATTATAACTTTTATTCTTTTTAATTCTTAGACTTGTTAAGATTTTAATTCTCTTATTCTGTTTTCCTTATCATATGAAAGTGTACAAAAGTAGGTAAAGATGGAACATAATATTTTTAAAAGGTTCACTACTCAATAATATTATCTAGTCTTTTGAGTGGCTTGTAAAGAATCCAATACCACACAAACACTAGAAAACAACTCTTTAATCATGGTTATAACTATAAAGGAAGAAACATTCACTTACATCATGGTATAGTTAATTTTTTGTTCTTTTTTTATTTCTCTTGTATGGTTCTTTATACTCCCTCTAGTGAGAGTATTCACCTTATTATTTTTAAGGTACTTTGTAACATAAAAAAAATTCTTCCACCATATAAGACTTGTGTTGGATATCATAGTGTTTCTTCATTCTTTAACTATCTTCTTTACATATTACTTGCACAGTAGCAAGAAAGAAATTCTTCTTCTTTATATTAGAAAAATTAAAGGTTCTTTTTCTTCATGTTCTTATTCCTTTTGTTATTCTTCTTATTTTCGTCATGATATTTTGAATTTGTTTTTCAATAAATATCATAGAATTCTTCTTTGACACAAATGATAATTAACATATATCAATTTGATCACCAACTCTTCTTCTCTACTTATTACTAAAATTACAAATTTCTTTTATGATTACCTTAATAATAAAAGTACATATTAGCATCATTATAAGTACTTCTTAAGAATTTTTGTCTTCGACACACAATATTATGAAATTGTGTAGAAATGTTGTTTTCGATTTCCTTGATACAATGTATCAAAAATTGAGTATAGTTTCATTTTTATTTTCATGTAATTGGTTTTTTTAAACAATACTTACACTACATAGAACATCTCATATCTTCTTCTATATTTATTTTAAATATTTATGGAATTATCATCAAAACCTAATGTGAACATTAATTTTACCTTGTATTGTCTATATGTTTTTGTTCATGGTTTAATACTATTTTCATCATTAATGCATTATTATTATCTTTTCAACATTCATAGAAATATGTATTAATCATTGTTTCTACGAAATAAAAGTGTGCTTTATGTGTCTTGGTTCCTTCATAGAGAAAGGATCATGTGGGTTCATGTGATTTGTATTGTTCACATAAAAATTGTATGTGGAACTCCTCATCTAGTTATCTTCATGAAAATGCAACTTTACTGAAATAATTATTCACAAAAAAATGTGTGATTGACCGAAGAATATTCTTTATCATGTAACTGGGTACAAGATATAACATCTTCTCTTTCTAAAATGTGATATTTTTATACTAATGATACTTCATATAACACATAAAACATCATGTAGTCTTGAAGGTGCAAGTAGTGCACGACAACATGAGACTCTTCTCTACTCAAGAAATGTGAGGTTATCCCATTCTTCACATAGTTGGGAGTCTCAAGGAACTACTTTCTTTACCATATAAGATAAATTGGGAGATCCTCTATTTTATTAAAAATGAGATCTCTCAAATAGATATGTGAGTAGTAGCAATATTCATCTAGCTTGGCGGGTTGTTATTTATAGGTGAGTCTCCACCACCTTAGCCCTTATAATTAACCCTCTCAAATCCCTATTTTTATGTTGTGTGAAGGTCTGATAACAATATGACCTAATCTTTTAGTAATTAAAATATTTGGGCCTTCCATGATTCTCAAAATCATGGTGTCTCTTCTTCTATGAAGAACCCTCTCACAGTGAGTATATCACATCCACACAATAACGATCACAAGATCCTTTTAAACTCAAATTCTTCCATGAAAAACATATGCATGATCATCCTTCTTCTACTCTATTTTCATTTTTCATTGTTTCATTATTAAAATAAATGTATGCATGCATGATGAAGATTTCATCCATGGAATCTCATATTCATCTTCTTGAGATTTTGATCATTCAACACTCTTGAGATTCACTCTGATTATGGAAGATCTCGGCCTGAATAACTCAAGTGTATAGCTCTATGACAAAGTTCAAGGTTGAAGATGATGATTGCACCCATCGAAAGGCCATGATCAACTTGACCATGGGGACCATGTTCTATATATACATTTTTAATTTGGTATATGACTCACATAGAAGTAGTGCTAAATTGTGGAGTACTTATTAATAGATTTAGTGACAATAAATATTTTACCCACAACACCAGGGTGGACACCTAGACACACTTTCACACACAGCCACATTCCACCATGATTCCCCACTCTATTGTACTGGCACCTCCATGAACACCCTTTGGATGCTCCTATAGTATCTATGCATCCAACTTCTTACGGTACCTCCATGAACTCCCTGTTGTGTGTTATTATCTTCATACCTGCTGCCTCGGGCTAGCCATGTTGACTGACTCCAATGTGGATGACCCATTGGGTCCCACATGTGTTTGAGGTGGTCCTTGGTTGGCCTATGTTTGGCCATATTTTTTTGGTAAACTCCCATAAAATGATTAATCCAAATATTCTATATAAATTCCCATATAATTCTCAAGTATAAAATTTCAAACTAACTTTAATGAATTCACTTCTCCACAAATATTTATAAAGTTAATTTATCTTTATTAAAATAATATATTTTAATCCTCTTCAATATCATGCATGATCCTTATGAAATAATTAAATATTGCATGACCTTTTTCAATGTATCTTCTTCATCATGTTGTAAATAGCGTGTACTCTCCTAGTGAAATAGACATATGTATTCATAATAAATAATAGTTCAAAAATCATCAAATTTATAAACACAAAGTATTCAAAAGAACTTCCTAGAGATAAAAATACATGAGTACTTTCTTCTTCATTCATTCTTCGAATATATATTGACTTTGATATCATGCATGGATATCTTGGATACTTCACTTCCTGTATCTTATTTCTTACTAACTTCATCAATATATTGACATCAATGAAATGTTTTTATTTTATTTACCACCATTTACAACCAATAAAAAATATGGAAACAAATACAACTCATACACAAAGTAGGCCTCCCATATTTAATGTCATACAGATGTCTAATATATAGACGATATATGTTGGACATTCAATTTAAGATATTATTTTTATTTCTTCTAATTTTAGGGAAAATTAATTCGAAAGGGTGTGTTCTTTGTTTCCCAAGAACCAGTTTCCATCCCGTAGTGATTAGGAACGTCCTTTGGGCCCAATGTTGAGCAAGGTTGAGTGATGTTTCAGATTAACCTAGGATAGTTAAATACAAATTATCTTCATACTTTATAACAATAATACATAATTAATTTTTTACATAAAGATATTAATATCACATCCATTCGATATATGGTGAGGTCAATATGACTAAAATAAGGTGATTTTTATTTAAAAGTTACATTTTAGTTTAAAACGCATATCACATACAAAAAAACGAACAAAAACACTCATATTTTCTTGATATTTTAGTAAAAATATTGGTGCTTAATTTTTCATATGTAGTAATTAACCACACTTCAATCATACACCCAATGTTGTTAGTGAATATAAATGTGTATGTTTTCATTTGACAGTTTCATTTTAGTAAAAAATGAACATCGAATTCTCAAAAAAGATAAAAATCTCTATTATTTTATTGATACTTTAGTAAAATATCATTAATTCATTTTTTATGTTTAGAAATAAACCTAAAGACAATCTTACACATAGTGTGGTTGATATGGATGAAAGTGTGAGATTTTAGCTAAAAGTAATTTTTTTTTAAAATGTATGTCACATACTTATAACCAAGAAAAACACTTTAATTGTTTGATATTTTAGGACATATATTAATAATATATTTCTGACTTGTAGGAATTAATTTCATGTCAATCCAACACACGGTGTGGTCAGATGGAATAAAAGTGAATGTTTTTATTTAGAAGTTCCATTTTATTCTGAAATTCATGTAATATACTTCAAAAAAATCATAAATTATTTAATTGTAATAATAATTTATAACAATAATTCATAATTAATTTTTTCTGTGAAAAAAGTAATCTCACATCAGTATAACATACGGTTCAACCGGTATGACTGAATATTCATGTTTTTATTCATAAAGTAATATTTTTGTCCAAAACTTGTGTCATAAAAATCAGAATAGGGAGAATACACTAATATTATCTTAATACTTTATGATAAATATCAATGATTCATTGGTGATGTTTATAAATGATCCTAATGTTAATAAAACCCGTGGTGTAGCTAGTATGGATAAATGTCAAGAACCATCCTCGATACTCGGGTACCCTAAAACTTGATCCAACACTAACATGGACCAAAGGGTGTTCTTGATCCCCATAGGCCGGTGAATATCCCCTAAAATCATACAAGATAAAATAGGGAGTGAATTTTCTACAAAATAGCGGAAGATAAAGAAATGTCTCAATATGATCAATATCAATATCACTCCAGCACAAAACATGGGATGGGTCAGAAATATATTTCCATAGCTGAGATACATGAAACATGTTATGTATCGATGTCAATTATGGTGGATGTACCAAACTGTAAGCACTTTCCCCACATTCTCAAAAACCTCAAAAGATTCCTCAAAACTAGGATCAAGCTTCGCTTTCCTCAAACTTCGTCAATGAACTAAATGAGGTGAAACTTTCATGAACACCTGGTCCAAAATTGAAAACTATCATGGTCTATGAGGATGCTAAACAAAATATTTATACCAGCTATGTGCCATTAACATTCGTTTAAAAATCGACTAAATCTTTTTTGATGTCTCTTGGACCAAGAATGGTCCAACCAAGGAACTTTCACAAATCACCCACTAACACAATGGAGATTTAAAATTCCATCCATATGAGGCTTCAAAAGGATCCATTATGATCATGGATTACTAATTATTATTATAAGAGAACTCAAAAAATATCAAATGGTCATCCCAAACTCCACCAAATTCAATAATACATTCAAAAATAATATCCTCAAGAATTTATATATCTTTATCTATTTAGTCATCGATCATCCAATGGTATTTCAAAATTAAATATACACGAGTTCCTTATACCTCCTAGAGGCCTCTCTAGAAACAAGAAGTAAAACGTGGATCTCTATCAATGTCTATAGCAGATAAAACTTCATGAAAATAAACCATCTATTTCACATATATATTTACCAACTCCATAAATTTGGTTGTGTCTCGAATGGGTATAAAGTGAGTTTATCTGGTCATCCAATAGATCACAACACATATCACATTCTTATTTATCTGGGTACATGGAAACCCAACCACAATGTCCATAGAGATCTCATCCCACTTCTAATTCATAAATGAAAGTGTCTAAAGAAAACCTGAAGGTATTTAGTTCTCGTACTTGACTAATTGGAAAGTATAACAATGAGAGATAAAATAAGCAATGCCTCATCTCTTGCCAGGAAAATATAATAGATGCCTCATATCATAAAAAAACATTGTGGTTATTGGTTGTCATCCCACTAGGAAATATGGAAATCCCCCATAATATATTTCCTCAGAGACAATAGACTAATAAACTAATCCCAAAAACATTGAATACCCTCCTTGGAGAATGACCACTCACCAACAGTCTCCCCACATAAAGAGAGTCTCTAATTCCATAGAATTCATTATATATCTTATGTTCCTGAAGAATCATCTAAATAAGTGTACAGGATAGATGAAAACTATACAAGAAAACCTTGTCCCTTATTTCCAATACTCCTGATAGAAACTAGGAAAATAGAGCTATCATGTTCCACTATTATGATGATTCCTTCATGGAATGGGTCATTAGTTTTCTTCTAAAAGTATCAGGGATGAAATTCCCTTTCTCCAAGGTATAGTCAATGTAAAAATAAAAATATTTTAGGTTCTCTACACAATTCCTCAAGTTGAGATTTAAATATTTTTTATAAAAGATATTACTCATTCTATTTTAGTTCGAATAAATGGTAAACCTTTCTCAGAAAAGGTAATGTCGCCAACACTTAAGATCGTGCATCATAGCTGCAAGTTCAAGGTCATTAGTTGGATAATTCTTCTTATGTGGCGTAATATGATGAGAGTCATAGTCTACCACGTGATCAACCTATAGAAGAACACATACCAAACTTGAACATGATGCATCACAAAATACCACATATCCATGCTTGGCCTCTAGAAGATTCAAGACTAGTGGAGAAATTAAAATATTTTTCTACTCAAAAAAAGAACTCTCACATTAATCATCCCAAACAACATCACTCCCTTATGAGTACGAGTTTCCATTAGAGAATACAACTTTGATAAAGTCTTTACAGACCATCTATAATACCCCGCTAAACCCAATAATCTATGAATCTAAAAAATGTTACACGGTTGAACCCATATCATAACATCATTCAAATTTTTAGGATCAACTAAGATACCATGTTCTAAGACCATGTGTCCCAATAAATTCACATACCAAATCCATAAATCACATTTCAATAGATTGAAATAAAGTTAATGATTCCTAAAAAATTCCTTAACTTCTCTCAGATGATGCACATGATTCTCCTCAAATTGAGAATAAACCAAGATGTCATCCATAAATACCACCACTAACATGTCAATATACTCATGTAATATCTTGTTAATATAATCCATATAGACTATGGGATCATTGGTTAGACCAAATGGCATGAAATGATATTCATATTGTCCATACCATCTTCGTAAGGTGGTTTTCTGAATGTAAGATTCTTTTATTCTCAACTGCTGATAACCAGATGAAAGATCAGTCTTCAAGAACTAATTCACCCCTTTCAACTGGTAAAATATATCACCAATCTTGGGAAACTTATACTTCTTCTTTACCAGAACTCAATTGATGTTTTGGTAATCAATGCACATGTGAATTATTCCATAATCTTTCTTAGAAAAGTGAACATGATCCGCCCAAGGTGACATGCTCGACTGTATAAATCTTTTCTCTAATAGATCATCCAAATGATTCTTCAACTCTTTACTCTCAGTTGGTTCTATTTGTTATGAAGTTATAGATACTGGATGAGTACTAGAAACTAAATTAACGGATAACTCTACTAATATTATAGGTGGAAAACTATAGAAATTAGAAGGAAAACATTAGGAAACTTGATGAAAACTAGAGGGAGATCACCACTCTAAGATTTCTACTCCAGATCAAAAGAAAATACTAATATTAATTTCCCTAAATCTGGATAATATTTTTTGGCTCTACTAAACCTTAGGTCCCATTCTCCTAGAAAGATATGGCACACCTCATCAGGTGTGGTAAATGAGACCCATCAAAGATAAAAATTAATTAGAGCGTTATTATCAATAAGCCAATCCATCTCAAAAATGACATCAAGAGGTTTCTCGTTGGGAACCAAAAAATCCCAAGTAAGATAAAAGTATGATAAAGAGAAAGAATAAGTAGGACAATAAAGACCATGCTCTCTCTTCGTTCTGAGGGGTGTAGTAATATCCATCACATTAGATAAATGCCCTGTAGTAATATTTAGTAGGTTCTGAATATGATTCAATTTAAACGAATGATATTCACCAATATAAAATAAAGTATTCACTAAAGATGAAGTTGTAGTGATGGTATATCTCATAGTTGTTGGACTTGTATATTCTTCTTCTAGAGACTCTTTTACTGTGTAATGAAGCTTCATCCATATGCTTGTGGTTGGAATCCCTTATATCATGAAGCATCTAATTTCACCTTAGTACTTATTGGTTCTAATGAGATTATTTCAATACGTGGGGAAAAAATATATAACGTAATTTTTTCAAGTGTCCTGAATGACCATAGGAGGTGAAGATCTCGAGTTCCGTAGAGCAAACCCATTTCCAATTCCCAGGCTTTCCACACTGGAATCAAGTCAAAGGGCCTCATCCAGGAACTGTGGGAGGTTTGGAATAACTCTGATATTGAGGACCACCATGAGACTCATCATGATTTTTCTTTCCTTTAAAGGAACTCATAGAACTTCCACTAGGAGAAAAATGAACTCCCATCAAACCTGAATTACCAGCTATATCAAGCTCAACTATCAATGCCATATCTAGAAAATTAGCATAAAAAGAGATATTCAATAAAAAACCTGATAATGAATGTCATATAAAAGTCCCATATTGAACCATTGAGTCTTCATCTTCTCATTTGAAATAATATCATGTGTGAACTACACAAGCTTAGCAAAGCAATTCGCATACTCCATCAAGGTCCTGCCAGTTTACTTGATTTTGAAAAACTCCATAGCCTTAGCCAGTACCATAGAATCTATATAGAAATGGTTATTGAAAGTAACTTTAATGTCCTTCCACTATAAACCCTTGTGATTCTTCTCTATCACCATTGAGTCCCACCATCTACCATATTGTCCTTACAGCCTGAAGGTGGAACATTTCACCTTAATCAAATTAGTCATTTCCAAGGATTCAAAAAGATGATCTATCTTTCTAAAGCATCGCTTATCCTATTGAGGATAGTTAAATACTTATAACGTCAAAGGATTCTGGTGAAGGATCTCCTGAGAACAATTATAAGATTCATCCCTATGAGGTTCCACTACTGGATCCTGAACAGGAAAAGGTGAAGGTGCCTATCCTAGAGCTTGGATAGAACACACAATAATCTCAACAAGATTCCAGTACATGGGAGGCTTTTCTCACTATGGCTCACCAACAGCTTCCAACAGGATCATATTCACATTTCTTCTCAAAGTCATGGTGATACACAAAATCATTATACAACATTGAAGACATCATTAGGCTACTCTGACCAATAAATCAAATAAAAGAAATTGAAAAATTAATCCCATTAGATAAGATATCAAAAATTTTATTTCAACCAATACAAATCAAAAGTATTGAAAAGAATAGAATTGGATCAAATTATTCCTCAAGATGAATTTCCTAGACCACCCGTGGTGCCTTTCCTTGACAAGATTTTCCAAACTACATACTGATATCATGGAATGATGCTCAACCTACACCTCTGAAACCACTTAGTCACAAACCAGCTTTGATACCACTTTTTCTTGAGCCATCCCAGATACCCTAGTAGGTTAATACCTTATCCAGCACTTATATGGCCTGAAGGACCTTCCCAATCTACATGAGTTTTCTACTAGTACCTGTCATCATACAAGAAAAAAGTGGAAATGAATTTTCCACAAAATATTAGAAAATAAATAAATAAGTTATTACACTCGACAGTCAAAAAAGATAAAGTACTAGAAACCAAATAGGTCTGTCAAAACCCAAAATAGAGCTTCATCAAAGTACTCAGAAGAAAGCCAACATCCCAAAGGAAACATTACTCGAAGACCAAAGGATCAAGAACATCCACCTCTTCCAAGAGGCATTGTAACATCTCAAGTAATGAGAGAATATAGATCATTCATATTTTTTAATATTTACTAATAAGATATTTTTTTTACCTTTAAATGGATGCTACATCCAATAGAATACCTAATATGCAATAATGATTTTCTTTGAAATCTTGTATTTCACACAAGACAGAGTTATACTAAACAGTAATATAATGTTAAAATTATTATTTAAGTGTTAGTTATAGCCTAGTCATCATATTGTTGGGAATAAATTAGAGTAACTATATTATGTCTACAAATGTTTATAAAATGATTCCCCCGCTATTGTTGGTGGGTGGTAAGGGCTTAGGGGTGAGGGGTGGGTTGTGGGGTCAAGTCCTCGAGCCTGTAATTTATTGAAATTTTTTTCTTTGCGTTGTGTTCCATGGTGGTGGATGTAATTAAACTAGTTTGTTTATAAAATGTTTTTACATTCATCTAATAAAAGTTATATGGTAAAAATAATAATAAATAAAATTTTTAGCATAAAAAGTTATATATTTTTTAAATTCGTTTTACCTCCTTTTAATGGAACACCTATTTAAATATTAATTTTTACACTTTTATAATTTTTACATCATAAAATAAAATTTAATTTTGAAATTTAAATATCAAAATTTAATTTGGGGGAATTTTTTGTATTTTTATGAGAACTATCATATTTTGATGAGAAGTGAATAACATTGAATTTTAGTTCAGAACTGCATTTACATATAGTTTATTTATATAGTTGATGTGGCTCTATTTTTATATAGTCTTTCCAAATATTTTTACATAATTTTTAATGATTTAATTAATTATTTAAACACTTTTTACTAAATAATTGTACTTTTTTATTTTTATTATTAAATTTGTTAATTAATCCATTTTTATATTTAATTAAGTATTTTTAGTATCTAAATTAATTCTTTTAATATTAATTTATTTTTCTAATTTATTTATTTCTTAATTAATTTGGTTAATTAAAATAATCTTGTCTTTTTAATAAATTAACATCTATTTTAAATAATTATTTTATTATTTTATTTCTATCTAATTAACATAGACTTTGTTTTAATATTTTATCCTTTAATTTATAATTGTAAAAATATATTAACTTAATTAATTAATATGTTTAATCGTCCTGCTAATCGATTAAGTTAAGAATTCTGGTTTAAATTAAATGGATTAGCACAATTTTAACTTTAAATATTCACTTAGTTAATTTATTAATCAATTTAGAATTTTAATGTAACACCCGGAGATTTTATGAAAAATAATCTTTTTAATTTCATTAATGTCTTGTTTTGTACACTACACCAAAAGGATCTTGCACAACACGCATCTCTGACTTGTCTTGCATTACACGCAATCACGACCTTCCACGATAGCGTGTGCTGTACGCAATACTGAGTTTCGCTAAACAACGATATGTTATATGAACTACCCGTTATGAATAGTATCAACTACATTTTAAATTTTATAACATTATTAATCATCTCATACATTTTCTAGAACATGGTATGAGAACAAAATCAATTTTTCAAATAAAATAAGTATTTTTCGAAAAATGTAGTTTTGCCACCTTTTGATGGTGCACCCACATTAAATCTTATTTTTGACATGTCTATAAGTTCAATTTGACAAAATAAAAATATTATTTGGAATCAGGATATAAAAATTTACTTTGGATAAATTTTTCATATTATTCTGATAACTTTCATATTATAATGAATAGTAAAAACACGCTATATTTTAATTAAAAACAACTTTTTCCATCGCAATAATTTATATGGTCAGATTATCATTTTAATTTTGTTTAAAGTGTAATTGGAATATATTTTTACCATTTAATACAATGTTGGTCATTGGAATTAATTTCACTTTGAAATTGGATATAAACAAGTATCAATCTTTTAATAGTTATTATTTCTTAAAAAAACACGCTATTTGTTTTGATAAGGGGAATTAATTTTAAAATTAATTAATGACACATCTATGTTTTGAATCTGGAAAAATAGACATCAATTTTGAATTCGGAATATCAAATAATTCTTAGGCTAAATTTTTGGTATTTTTCTGAAAAACTGCCATTTTCGATGAATAGTGAAACCACTTAGTGGTTGTTAAAAGACTAACATTTTCATTTAAATAAAATTTTACCACTTCTCTGAATTTAATTTTGAAAATATGAGAGACACGGTTAATATCAAGGACTAAAATGTGGTTCAATGAGATGAAAATAATTTTTGGTGAATAGTAACTTTTTACCTTTTTTCCCACGGTTAGAAATAAATAGGGCAATTAAGGGTAAAAATGATATTATTATTACCCTTAAACATGTACTAATTCTATTGGATAAGTTTAATTCGACCAAAAACAACCTTAGGAATAAAATATGATCATTTAGTCCCACTTGGATTAGATTAGGACATTTATTATTAATTTATTTAAAGAAGGGTTAAAATAGTTAAAATAAAAGTTTAATACCTAAATAATTTTTAATATAGAGTTATATATAAGATAAATTAGACTATAAATATTCATTATAAAGATAAAAAGATTTAATATCTATTGACGCTCCTTTCCGTCATAGAGTCTAAACGACTGAAAAAAAGGAAATACCTTAGTCCAAAGTGATTCATCCTTTGAAGAAACATCAAAAATCGACAAAGGGATGAACAAGGAGAACATTGCCCATAGGTCGCGCAAGTTCCCTCATGGTCGATCAAGTACACTTGTGTGCCGCCTAGTGGTCATGCAAGTACTTGCACGCTGCCTAGTGGTCGTGCAAGTCTACTTGCGCGACGCCTTATGGTCGTGCAAGTGACTTGCGCGACCTAAGTGATAACCGCCTGGTAACCGCCTGGGGTCTTCTCCTGCCTATAAATAGACCCTGTGGGCCCCCCATTCGAGAGGATCTTTTTCCAGAAACTTGGATTGAAGCTCCCGGCGCCCAAGTCTCTTCTCAAAGCTTCCAGAACACTTCTAAGGTAATTTCTTACCTAGAACGGAAGATCTAAAGAGTGGGAGGAAGGCCTAAGTGTTGAACATCATCAACACTTGCACGCCTGAATGGCCAGCCCTTAAGGGAACTGATCATTCTTGCGCGCCGCCTTATTCCTTCAATATAATTTGCGCGTCCCTTTTCTGGAAGAACCTCAAGAGGATTCTAAAGGGTTTAATAAAGAGTCGCTCAAGTATTTCAATGCTGGTTGAAAATCGCGCAAGTACACCATGTGTCGCGCAGGTATACCTGCGCGGCCAATACTTGCGCGCCCACGCAAGACTTGCGTGCCTTTCAAGACTTGTGCGCCCCTACCTTTTTGGGTGCCCATCTTGCCCATTTTACCCCTCTTAAGCCATTTCACCTTTCCTATTCAAGATTCAGTCTTCAAGATACTCTTCAAAGCCATTTATGGCATGATTTCTTGATTTGACTTCCTTATCTGAAAGGAATTCGGTGGAATATCTCTCAAAACCTAGTGATTTATACATCTTTATGTCACCCAAGATTGAGAGTTCGTTCAACCTCATCCTTTAAGATGAGAGAATCCTTAACCTGGGTCTCCTTTTCAGGAATAATCCCCTGTTATAAATCCTTTAATCTGGGCATCTTCCTCAGGAGTAAGCCCCAAATTCTTAAAAATCCCAAACTTGGGCATCCTCTTCAGGAGTAAGCCCCAATCTCAAATACCAGGCATCCTTCTTAGGAGTAAGCCCCAATCTCAAATGTGGGCATCCTACTCAGGAGTAAGCCCCAAACCTTAATCCCTAGACCTGGGTCTCTTTTTCAGGAATAAGACTCAGTTATAATCTTGGGCTTCCTTTTCAGGAGTAAGCCCCAAGTCCCCTAACTTGGGCCTCCTTTTCAGGAATAAGTCCCAGTCATAATTTTGGGCATCCTTCTTAGGAGTAAAACCCAATCATAAGTCCCCTCCTAATTTGGGCATCCTCCTTAGGAGTAAGCCCCAAGATTAGAGTATTCAAATCTCCATGAAGCACATATACCTTTATGGACCCTGTTCATGGATTTTCTCCTTAAAAGTAAATCCTAAACCTTCATCTATTTGGGCAGTCATACATACATAAGCCCAAAACAATTTATTATGATTGCATCTTTCATGGCACAATTGTCTAATTTTTACCAATACCTCTTGTTTCTCACACCGAGCGTGACTCACGTGAGCTTAGAGTGTAAAAGTAATTATGTCATTATTCTTTGAGCCATCAATCATAAACATCATACTACATTACTCGAACTACATGGGTTCTGATTCCTTTTCCAAAACAAAGGATATGTAGGTAGCCCATTTATGGGTTCGATCCCAACTTTGAAATAATACCTGTCCTTCTGAATGACGATAAACTTCAAGTGCCCCACTGAGTGGATTTAAAACCAGCCGGGTCATCATAATGACCAAGAGACTTTTATATAAATGTTTTGAAGGATACCATTGACCAAGAATCTCTAAACAGATATAGATGATTCTCTATTGATGAAGAACCTCAAATACATATAAAATATTCTCTTAATTTCTTGCATATTTAATCATTGATTGTTAAAACTAAAGGAAAGCTCATTTTATACTTTTTAATGTAATAAGGATTCACGAACATAACATAAATCTATAAAGAGAGTCCCGAAGTTGACAATAATTCCCCTCAAAAAGGTGTGATGAGTCCTACCTCCCATTCTCTCGACCAATGCAAATTCCTAAGCCTCATTAGTCCACAAACTAATGAGCGCCTACCTTTGGAAAGTAGGTCCTAACGGATGTGGAATCATTGGATGTTTCCGGTTCTACGAAAAAACCCTCTAGAAACCGATCGGAACGTTTGAATCTCCCGTCCAGGAGGTCATCCCCGGAATCCATGCGAAACAAAAAATGGTGAACCCGACGAGAACCCTTAACCAAGTTAAAGTGATGTTCTTCTTATTTGTTAGGCCCCTTGGGCCAACAAATAAATCATTGACATGTGCTCATCCAAAAGATGCAGTGGCCAGATTCATCTTGATTATGTCTGTTATATGGAACAGGCACTCTTTTCTCAAGATCTTCTGCAAAATGGCTTTTCTTAAATTAACCCCTGTGAATACTGCTGTTGTGAACACCTCTACTGTGAGGTCTGCTGCTGTGAAAACCAATGCTGCTACTCTTGCTGGAACGTCGTCTGCTCTAAGGATGACATCACCAACTCAGCGTCTTCAACACTGGGTTTATAATGAACTGGTTAAGGAGTACCATCGCAACGGTACTATCCCAACTCTGGAGGCCGCTCGTCAAGCCCTCCAAGTTAACAACTCTACCTGGTCGTCCGGACAACGGCGACCAGCGATCAAGAAGCAGGCGGTGCTGACTACCGTCTCCAACCGTTTCGGGTCGTTATCCCCGGAACGCAATTTCCATTCACTCCCTTACTCTGAGTAAGTGAATGAGCAGGTCCCGCAGGGGATTTATTAAAAAAGACATGAGTCCTTCTCGAGGGCTCCCATCAACAATCGCCGCTAGACTCGTGCGGTAGTGCGCCCTCAACATGATGAGGGTACCGACTCCAGGCATTCAGCTCAGGTTCCTCGAACCCGAGCAGGCAAGATGAACCGCCAGAGACGGAATCTGGTTAATAATGGGAAGGTTGTCATCCCTGCCATCTCCCGAGAAGTCCACCAACCTAACTTGGTGGCAAATAACGAACAGGCACAATCACCTGTCCGTTTTAATTCCGTTGTCCAGCAGACTCGTCTGGAAGCATCACGCCAATCCCGCCAGGCAATTCCGGCGGAGTACCATAGGCAGGAACATGCACCTGCTTATACATCACCAGTTAGTCAGCAGGCTCATCTGACTACATATGATGGATCTCGTCAACCGCGTTTGGCGAAGTGTAATCAGCAGGAACATACACCTGCTAATAGTAATCAAGCCTACCAACAGTCTCGCTTGGTAGCGCACGGAGAAGTCAGTCGGAAAGCCCCGACGACAAACAGGAGGCAGACTCAACTCTCTGCCTCTACACTTGAGTACTGTCAGGATTCACTGACAGGAAAAGGAGGACAGGAGCAGGCACATACACCTACTCCAAGCCCGGAATGGACGTATATCCCCGTTCCGGCGGCTGAAGTCACCAAACATATTTTGTCAATGGTGAAAGAGCAGAAGCAAATTCCTGCTCATATTCTGGATGCTTGCCAGGATATCATAACAGCTTCAGCATCATCTCAGGGACAGACACATAAATCTATCCCTAGCAGTGGAGTGACACATCAACAATTCACTCCGGAACAGACACACACATCTGTTCCAGTCCAAGAGGGTTATGGGGCATACTCCCCCATATCATACGGACAACCAAGTCAGGCACATAAACCTGATTTGAGTGGAGATCGTCAGCCTAACCTGACCATCTTTCCTGATCAGGCACATACACCTGCTCAGAGTAACCACTTTCGTCAACAAGTGGTTTCTAAAGTGAGTAAGAAGGCATCTAATAAAAAGATCCGCCCAGCACAGTCAGGAGATCAAAGGCCAATCTGCAATGAGGCCTTGCTCGATGCTGGAGTTCTTGAAGCCCTCAGACATTTATCTGTCGGAATTCAAGATTCTACTCCCTCAGTTCCCAATAACAGGAACATTAATTTTGAAGGTCTTCAACAGACACTTCCTCATGAAGGCTTGCTTCATGAAAGTTCGGTCAATCTTGAAGTTTCTTCTTTAGATGAGAGCCACAGGAACCCTCTATGTGGTCAGAAGACCAAGGAGCAAGAGATTTCATCTTTTTCTATAACCCATTATGGTGGTCCTCCCCATGATGATGAACATCGCTGCGAAAGTCCTCTCCGCAGTAGTGATTCACATTGCCTGGAAAATACTCTAGTGGATAATGTAGTGCCGAAAAAGCCCTCTTATCTTGAGGCACTTGCAAATGCGAAACCAGTCATGTCTGATGCTTTACCGCTAACAAGTGAAATACTATCTCAATCAGAAGATAGCCCAGGGTGTAGGTCATTCTCCGAACCACCCCTAAGTCATGCATCTTCTAGTTTGATTAATGATCTCTCTACCAATATTGTTGAATCCGATGAAGCAACAAGGAGACACCAACTCTGGTCAAAACAGGTAGAAGAATCTTCATTTAATGATAAAGAGGAAATGCTGAACATGAGGAAAAAACTGGAAAAAGGTGAAGTACTAGTCATGTTTTGGCCTTTGGCTGACTCCTAGTACGACATTCCAAAGATATTGACGGATGATGGAATCCATGACATTCGTCTCAACATATGGAAGACTCTTTGTCAATTGAAGAAGAAAGTATTATCTTACGGTGATTATGAAAATCATATTAAGATAATAGAAGGGTTACAACGCCAGATTGATTTGGCATCTCTATCAGTCTCTCGGTATCCGAAGGCTGAAAAGAAATAGAGAACCCTTCAACGTTTATTCTTTGGCGCACTAAGAAAATTGCGTCAGTTAATTTCCAATGCTCCATCTGATGTTCATATCATAGGATGGGGTGTTCACGGAGCACTACATTTCACAGTGCTTTCCAGTCAGCAAATCCCTCCGAAAATGGTCTCATGCAATGTTATTGCCCGTGGCCGGCCACAGTCAATGGGCTTTGTTCATAATCAAAAGCTTTCTCAAGAACATGCTTCAACTAGTTCCTCTCAAAATCAAGCATATAGAGAACAAGTTGTTGAATTGCTCCTACATCAAGTAGGCGAGAATATTGCACAAGCCTCTCGTC
Source organism: Viscum album (assembly GCA_963277665.1). Lineage (NCBI taxonomy): Eukaryota > Viridiplantae > Streptophyta > Magnoliopsida > Santalales > Viscaceae > Viscum > Viscum album. The sequence continues at coordinate 108,443,156 of OY728139.1, read as the reverse complement.
TGGAGAAAACACGTCATCAAATGATAGAAGTTTCGGAAATCATCCAACGGTCTGTTAAACCAGGTGATAAAAGTGGATACAGGTTAATGCATCCAGCTAATTTCCGAACTAAGATTCGCAAGATCAAGATAGATTTTAAGAAGATATCAGACATAGCATGTCAAGAGACACCCCAGCTTGTCAGACTGGGGACTTCTCTAACCCAACCCTCAGAGTCAACAAATGGGATTCGAGGAGTTGAGCGGAAGCAGTAGGAACATCCCCAGTCCACCGGACTGGGGACTTTTTCAAATACTCAATCCCTCCCTCAGAGAAAGTCAGTATTCTCTCGATTAGGGAATAAGCCTCAAGAGGAACGAAGAGCCAAGCTATCAGGAGATTCTCTCCAAGTGACGGTTCTCCAATAAGTTCCTGGGGGATCAAGTCAACGGAATTCCATGTCTCATCATGGACATGGAAGAAGACAATATCACAGAAATGCTGATAGAAAGGATTCCATGCAATAAGAATCCATTAATGTCATCAATGCCATTGCTTCTGATTCACCAGATGAGGCTCAATCAGAGTGATCAGACGAAGAGGTTCCTGCTCAAGATGTTGTGCACACAGACCTAAATGAAGAAGGTGTGCGCACACGTAATCAAAGGCTTACCCAAAATCTGGGTATTCCTTCAAGTAACCCACTTCCCCATCTCTGAAAAGGATCCAATAATGGGAAAGGAAAGAATCAGGTTACTTCTCACCCTTCCTCTGAAGGAGGTCAATCGCTCTCATTAGAGAAAATGTTTGCACAATAGGAGGAAGAAATGAAAGAATTAAGAAGGTTGAATGCAAAACTACTCTAGAGTAGTCTTCTTCTTAAGAATGCTGAAGTCCGACAGCCGAAGGAATTTTTTGTAACTACTGAGATAGATCAGGAATATCCTCCTTTATCAGTACACCCTCAGAGGTCTAATCCTACGGGTCAAACGCAACAACAGTTGGCATCACTACCATCAGTTGCAGCACCAACCACCACGTCTGTCCAAGCTCCATTCATTACACCTACCCAAAACCAAGTTCAACCTGATGTTTCTCAAAAGTTAATAACTACTGTTGAGTCATTAACAGCTCGGTTAGAAACTATGGAAGGGAAACGGGCGCAAGTTCAACCTAAAAAGAAAGTTTACCCTGAATGGGTAGATTCAATTTCTCCTCCATCCAGTTTTGGAAACCCTGTTTTCCCTAATTTCAATGGATCAGGCGACCCTGAACAACATTTGACGCATTACGTGTCTTGTTTAGATCCTATGATGGGAACTCCAGAGCAGCAAGAAGCAGTGAAACTCAGATGCTTCGTGCGAACCTTGCATGGACCGGCTTCTTTCTGGTATACAAGCTTGCAATCCCGGTCAGTCATCGGATGGGAGGATCTTCGTCAAAAATTCCTTCTTCAGTTTAGCTCAACTTTTCCAAAAACGACAGTTTTCGATCTTAGAAACTGCAAGAAAAGGGAGAATGAAAGAGTCTCTGATTTCATTGCTCGTTGTAAGGGATTAACGTATTCCCTGAGTTTAGCACTCCCTCAGGAGGAATTGTTGCCAATCTGTGTGGAAAATTTGCGTGAAGAATTATGCATGCCATTGATCCCTGTGAAATACACAGGAGGGTTTCGAGACCTTACTTCAATCGCTCAACAGATTGAAGATTACCTTATACAGGCTAAGGTTAAATCTCGTATAATTCCATCAGCTCCAGGAAGGAGAATGAGTAAAGCGGAAACTGCTACAGTTATGCTTAAACAAGCACCTGTACCTATTTCTACTTCAAAACCTTCATCTTCTTGAAGGGCTCCACCTCCTGAACACCAACAACAAAGGCTGTTTCATCCAAATGATCAAAGAGATCAATGACGAAAACAATTTGAGGATTTGAAGATAAAAACATACTCTTTCCGAAGTGAGCAATTTCCTGGTTACTTCATTTCAGCTCTGGAAAATAATTTGGTTCAATTACCAGTGCCCAAGAGGCCAAACAAGGAAGGAGATGAATACCGTCCCAATTATTGTCCCTTTCATCAAATTTTGGGGCATCCCATCCAGGAGTGTTTTGTCTTTAAAGACCTCCTGCAAAAGATGGTCGACTTGGGACAAGTCAAATTGAAGGGTTCTTCAGCTCATGTAGCGTGTATTACCGCTACAGATCCAGAGGAAGGAGGTGAGTGACAGGAAGTCAAAAGCAAAACTGCGAAAAAATATGATGATTGGATGGTCAGAAAGACAATCAATCGGACCCATTCCATTTTGCAAACACAATTGAAGAAGTCAATTGTGTCTCCTACAAAAGCTGCAGTAAAGCGTCCATCAAAAGACAAATCCTCAAAAGGGAAGCACAATTCAAAGAAGAAAGACGAATCAAGAGAAGATGAGTATGTATCAAAGCCTAAATTGTCTTTGACTCTGGCAGATTTCATGCCATCTACTTCAAAGCCACGGGCACCGTCCCACTAAACGGCACAACCTAAACAGGCTAACCAAGCATAGTCTTTATCAGACGAAGAGTTAATCTTTGGTTCTGTTAATATGATTCAATTAACAGATCCATATTCCAGTCTTGATGAGCCTAAATTCCATGTATCAAATAAGGGAATCCGAGGAAGTTCTAGAGGTTCAGGATACAGGGGATGACATGGATCTTTCCGAAGCCACTACTCTAATTTTACCCATGCTAGCACTGTATATGCAGTAGAAACTCATGGTAGAGCCCTTCAGCGAGCTCAAAAAGAACAAGCAAGTTCTTCTGCCAATGACTAACTCAGTTTTGGCACAGTTATTTTGGAAGACCGATTAAAGGTTCCATATTCTTTATCTCAGCAAGTAAATGGATCTAATCAGTCTAATCTTCCAAAACCAAGGATGTTTCCAACTTCAATACAAGATACATCAGCTTCCAAAGCATCTGCTTCCAAGGTACCTGCTAAACCGCATATTCCTATTGGGAAACGCAGACCTCTAGATCAAAATTATGATATATTGAAACACTTGGCCCAAGTACCAGCCAAGTTATCAATTTTGAATGCTTTGAATCTGTCAAAAGATCTTCGGGAAGCACTCATCGAAGCTTTGTCAAGTCCTCAGGAGTTTGAAGCTGAAATTGCTGCAGCTGAAATCTATCACATAGAGAATAATCCTGCAGAATTCCATGCAGTGATATCTTTTACTGATAAAGATGAATATGATGTTGTGCATAGGAACATAAAACCTTTGTACTTATCTGGCAAAGTCAATGGTGTAGATGTTCGAAGAGCTTTCATTGACAATGGTTCAGGAGTTAACCTCATTCCCATTCGTACACTTCGTCGATTGGGCCTCACGAAATCTGATTTATCTCCTTCTACCATGATGTTACAAGGATATGATAAAAATGAACAAGAACCACTGGGAGAAGTTACACTCAGAACTCAGTTTGGAGATCTTGTATCCAATTCGGATTTTATGATTGTTGATCAAGACTCAGCTTTCAATATCTTGCTTGGAAGACCCTGGCTACATCAGCATGCATCAATTCCTTAATCATACCATCAATGTCTCAAATACTGTTTCGATGGTCAATTTGGAACATTGTATGGTGATAAGGCCCCGTTCAAGACATGTGAGTCTCAATACATTGAGGCTGAATTTTATCACATGAAGGGAATAGAAAAATCTACAATGAAGGAAATTACCAAAGTTAATGCTCCATATGGTTTGGAGAAAATTCCAATAAATCCATTTTCACATGTGAGTACAGATTATGTGTTACCTATCAGTCAAATTGACAAAATAGGCCCAAATCAAAATACTATTATGGAAAGATCCATAATGTCAATTACGGCGATCGAGCTAGACAACATGGTAGAAATTGGTAACCTACCAAGCAGTGATGAAAGCATAAGTGGTGACGTTTTCATTTCATCTGCTTAATTCCAACAAGTCTATACTTTGCTAATCAGGACAGAAGAAGTTATAGAAACACCAGAGGTGAATAATGATGTCGATTCTCAATCCATCATCTACTCTTTATTTCCCAAAGAAGACCCTTTATCATCAATAGGGTCGGAAATGGAAGCTTCTTCTTCAAAATGTGAAAATTTTGACATCTCTTATGATCATGAGAATTTCGTTTTTTCATCTACTTTGCAAGTAGAAACGGAAGAAATAACACATGATGAAGAGGAAGAGGAAGATCTTAGAGATGCTCCTCCAGCATTTGAAGAGGGTATCTCTACCACTGTGGATGAACTCAGAGAAGTAAATCTGGGTACATAGAAAGATCCACGCCCCACTTTAATTAGTGCGGTCATGACCCTTGAAGAGCAAGAGATGTATATTTCTTTTCTAAAGCAAAATAAAGATATTTTTGCTTGGAATTATACAGAAATGCCTGGGCTTGATCTTGATGTTGCTACTCATCATTTGGGTTTACCAAAAGAACATCGAGGTTTTAAGCAAGCCGCGAGAAGAACACACCCAACCTATGATTCCAAAATTGAAGCTGAAGTGGATAAGCTGATCCAAGCCAACTTCATCAGAGAAGTTCAATATCCCAAGTGGTTGGCTAATATTTTCCTTGTAAAGAAGAAGAACTGACAAATTAGGGTTTGCATCGATTTCAGAGATCTTAATTGGTATTGTCCTAAAGATGATTTCCCAGTTCCGATTACAGAACTCTTAATTGATGTGACGGCTGTCTATGAAGTACTTTCTTTCATGGATGGATATTCCGGATATAATCAGATCCAAATGGCCCCAGAAGATGAGGAATATACAGCCTTCAGAGCTCCTCAAGGTGTGTTTTGTTACCGGGTGATGCCCTTTGGTTTAAAGAATGCAGGTGCAACATATCAATGCGCCATGCATCGTATCTTCAAACCTCTTTTAGGGAAGTTTATTGAATGCTATGTAGATGATTTGGTGGTTAAATCCAAACAACGTTCTAATCACTTGGCTGATTTGGAAGTCATATTCCACAAGCTTCGACAACATAATTTGAAGATGAACCCCTTAAAATGTGCTTTTGGGGTAACTTCAAGAAAATTCCTCGGCTTTGTTGTACTCCATCGTGGTATTGAAGTCGATCCTGAGAAGGCCAAATCAATCCTTGGTATGTCACCTCCTCATAATTTGAAAGAATTAAGAGGACTTCAAGGACACTTAGCCTATATTCTGAGTTTCATCGCCAATTTGGCAGGCAAAAGTTTACCCTTTACCAAATTATTGAAGAAAGGAGTCACATACCAGTGGACTGAAGAATGTCAAGAAGCATTTGATGTTCTCAAGAAATACCTCTTGAGTCCACCAGTACTCATTCCACCTGTTGAGGGTAGACCGCTTATCCTCTATGTGACAGCTTTAGAGCGATCATTGGGTGCCTTTCTCGCTCAAAAGAATGATGCTGGGAATGAAAATAGTCTCTACTATCTCAGTAGAACTATGCTTGAAGCAGAAACCCGGTATTCAAGTATTGAAAAGTGTTGCCTAGCATTAATCTTTGCAGTTCAGAAACTGAGACACTACCTGCAACATCACGAGGTCCAATTGGTATCTCGTAATAATCCGCTCAAATTCATCCTTAGTCGTCCAATGCTTACAGGACGTCTGGAAAGGTGGGCGGTTATTCTACAGCAGTTCGGCATTCAGTATGTGTCTCAAAATGAAATTAAGGGCCAAGCTCTGGCTGATTTCCTGGCTGAACATCCTTCAGTGGAAGACACATATTCAGATATCGAACTCCCTGATGAGGAAGTTTTCTCTATTCAAGAGAGTCCTCAAACATGGGAAATGTATTTTGATGGTGCTTCTAGAAGTCCAACAGGGAAGAAAATGGAAAATCCTAAATTCAACAAAGTTGGTTTAGGAATTGTGCTCATTTCTCCAGATAAGGCAGTGTTACCTTATTCCTTTTTGTTGTGGGAAGGTGGTACCAATAATGAAGTTGAATACCAAGCTCTCATTACAGGCTTGGAGTTAGCGCTTCAAGCACATGTGAATCACTTAAAGGTGAAAGGTGATTCAGACCTGGTAATCAAACAAGTCAATGGGGATTATACCATCAGAAAAGAAGAATTAATACCTTTGTATGATTACGTCAGAGAGTTAATGTCGGAATTCCCTTCATAAATGACATTTTCTTATGTCCCAATATCACAAAATGCTCAAGCTGATGCCCTGGCTAATATAGCCACAACTTTAGCAGATCCAAATCGGGACGAGACAACCATTTGTATTGCCCACCGTCGTGCAATTTCACCTTATGTTCAAGTCAGAACAGAGGAAATTAATGAAATTAGTCCCATTCCTGAACCGTATGGTCATACTACAAGATGGATGTCACCTATCAGGGAATACCTTCAAAATGGAACACTTCCACCTGATAGAGACAAGAAAGAACAAATTCGGCAACGTGTGGTCAATTTTACTCTTTGTGATAGCTCAAACCACCTCGAGAAAATTCTCTACAAACGTGGTTTTGATGGAGTTCTCTTCAGATGTATTGATGGTGAAGAGACAATGGCTGTCATAAAATAAGTACATGTAGGAATCTATGGTGCCCACCAGTCTGGACATAGACTGTCTGATCAAATTTGAAGGCTTGGATACTTTTGGCTTTCAATGATACAAGATTGTGTTAATTTCACAAAGAAGTTTCATTCATGCCAAGTATATTCCAACTTTATTCATCAACCTCCAGAGTTGCTTCATACAACTAAATACTCATGGCCATTTTCCACATGGGGAATGGATGTGGTGGGACCTTACCCTTCAGCTACGACCAAGCAGTTTAAGTACATTCTTACTGCTACTGATTTCTTTTCCAAATGGGCAGAGGCAGTACCTCTCAAAGAAGACAGTTCTAAACGCACTGTTAGCTTCATCAAGTCTAACATCATTACTAGATTTGGTGTCCCTCATACCATATTGACAGACAATGGCACCAACTTCTGTTCTCCTGAGATGAAGAAATTGTATCAAGAATACAACATTAAGTCCAACCATTCATCTCGATATCATGCGGCGGCTAATGGCCAGATAGAAGCCTTCAACAAGACTCTTTCAAATATACTGCAAAAGATGGTGGATAAAGATAAGAGGTCATGGCCTGATAAACTCTTTCATGCTTTATGGGCTTATCGGACTACCACTTGCAATGCAATGCGGTCAACTCCATATTCATTGGTATATGGAACAGAAGCAGTCTTGCCAATTGAAGTTCAATTACCCTCACTCAGAATAGCCATTTGTGATCAGTTATCTACAGATGAGCAATCCCAAAAGCGGTTGAATGAATTGGAACAGTTAGATGAGAAAAGATTGTGCACTTTTCACCACTTGGAAATCTATTAGAATCAAATAGCACGAGCTTTTAACAAAAATGTTCGTCTTCCTTCATTCATTCAGGGAGAATTGGTATTGGTTCTCAGAGCACCAATGATACCAGGAAAGAAGCCTCCCAAGCTTGAACCAAAATGGGAAGGACCTTATTCAATACATAAGGTCTACTCTAATGGAGCGTATTCTCTAATCTCAATGGATGGAGAACACATCACGAATCCAACTAATGCCAGATTTCTGAAGAAGTATTTTGTATAAACACAAAATATTGTTCCCAGAGCCAAAACAGTCACATTGGTTCATATTATGTCCTACATGACACTAAACTGTATTATGTCCTATCTACATGACGTTAAACTGTACAGAAGTTCCTTATTTGTCCGAGATGACATTAAACTATATTTTTTCCGAGATGACATTAAACTATATTTTGTCCAAAATGACATTAAACTATATTGTGTCCTAGCAACATGACATTAAACTGTGTGGCACTTTCATCGTCCAGCATGACGTTAAACTGTCACATTGGTTACTATTATGTCCTACATGACACTAAATTGTATTGTGTTAAACTATATTATGTCCTAGCAACATGACATTAAACTGTGTGGCACTTCCAGCGTCCAGTATGATGATAAACTGTAAAAAGTCCCCAGAACTGATATCCTCATATTGGTTCACCTTGGTCCTAGCTACATGACTTTAAACTTTACAACAATGTTCTATCGTCCAACATGACGTTAAACTGTATAAATGTTCTATTGTCCAACATGACGTTAAACTGTAACAATTACTTGAATTGTCCTACATGACATTAAACTGTTAAAAAGTTTCCAATTCATCCAAAATGACGTTAAATTATGCGGTCCGTGTATACGACCTTAAACTATTCACGTGTTCGTTAGTCCAGTATGAATTTAAACTGCATCATCATCCACGGTCCATGCATATGACCTTAAACCATTTGCCCTTTTTTCATCCAACATGACATTAAACTGTAGAAAAGAAGATGTCCCTGCAACATGACACTAAACTGTGCAGCACCAGTTCGTCCTTGCTATATGACGTTAAACTATACAGAAATGGTCCAGTATGACTTTAAACTGCAACTTCGTCCCACACGACATTAAACTGTGATAAAGTTCCCTAAACCGTCCAGCATGACCTTAAACTGCATCATCCCTGGTCCATGTATATGACCATAAACTATTTTCAAATCCCTTATGTCCAGCAAGACGTTAAACTGTGACGTCCTAAATACATGACACTAAACCGTATAAAAGTCCCTCACGTACAGAAAGACGTTAAACTATATAATCATCAAAGGTCCAGCATGAAATTAAACTGCACCATCCACGGTCCATGCATATGAACTTAAACTATTCGCACTTTCGTCCAACATGACATAAATGGTGTGTTATTTTGTCCTTACTGCATGACATTAAACTGCACAGTACCCCTTTCGTCCAATATGATGTTAAACTATTTTATCCCCATCGTCCTAACTACATGACGCTAAACTGTACATCAAATCCTTGATATGTCCTACATGACATTAAACTGTATTTTGTCCCTGCTACATGACACTAAACTGTGCAACACCAATAGTCCTAACTGCAAGACTTTAAACTGCATAGTCCCTTTATATGTCCTACATGACATTAAACTGTGCATCGTTAAGGTTATTGTTACCTCTTGTTTCTCACACCGAGTATGACTCACGTGAGCTTAGAGCGAACATCAACCATAACACTCCCTTTGGGCCACTAACCATGTGTAAGTCCCAACAACATTTTAATTAGATCGTTTCCCCCAAGAACAACTTGATAATTAATTCATTCTTTAATTGAACTACACAGACTTTGATCCTTTCCCTCCAGGCTGGGTATGTAGGCAGCCTCCCAGGGTTCAAGCCCAAAAACAATCTCTTCACATCGGTTCACCACCATCTCATATGATGTTGATTTGTGAAACCGCCCCTAGAATCAATATTTTTACATTGATTCACTTTCATCCTTGTTATACGACGTTAAACTATACAACACTTTTGTCCGGTACGATAATAAACTACAATATTATTTGATTTCCTCACTTGAGAGAGAACTATTATTGACATTGATTTTTTTCAATCATGTTTCATTTAAAAAAAAACTACGTGCATACATGGTAATGCCTAAATTTTTTATCTCAGGTTAAACCATCATTGCACTAAAGTCCCCTTTCACCCTTCACATGTATGAACCAAATTTGTACAAAGGGTAGTTCAAGAACTACGTGGGCTTGATTCCCATCCTTATGGGATACGTAGGAATGTTCGAGTATCCCTCGAATCCAGCCCCAAGTCTTTTGGGCCTAACCCCAAATTTCACTTTCAGTCCCTTAGCTGAAAAGTCCTCATGAAAACACACACTGTGTATTCATTATTAATGTCCAAATTCTATGACCCTAAACTAAGATTTCTCATACTTTCGTCCTGCACGACGTTAAACTGCATTTCAAGAACTACATATGGCTTGATTCTCATTCTTATGAGATACGTAGTGAAGTCCCAAAATTTCAATTCAGGACCCAGCCACAACATGATTATGGTTACCATTGACCTATGTATCTCTATATACATTGGACAATACCCATATTTATGTGTTATAATCCTAACCTTAAATATTTTCAGATCTTCATAACCCTTTTCATGACTTATATGTTAAGTCAAAAGTCTTCTTTTGACTTTTACATCATGTTTTGGAAATCACAAATATATTCTATATCATGTTTTGGAAATCTCAAATGTATTCTATCATATGTTTGTAAATAACAAATTGTCTTTTATCATGTTTATCGTACCGTACGATGTTGATCGTACCGACCAAAATCGTATCGTACTAACTCTGTCAATCGTATCGTACTGACTCTGTCAATTGTATCGTACTGACTTTGCTATTCAGATGATCATTATTTGTTTTGGTACTTTGTCAAAAACTCTCTCTGCATATGAATCGTACTCATGCTTTACATTTCTATATATCTCTTATCCTAACAAAACGATGTCGTTGAGTTAGTTACAAACTAATCAAAACGATGTCGTGCTTTCTGTTTCAATATGACCGTTGGAGGCAATATGACCGTTGAAACCCGAGGCCTATAAATAGGAGGTCATTTGAAGCTGAGAAAACACTGATGAACGAAGAGAACAAAAGAGACTCTGTGAACTACGAAGATTCTAGAGAGAGACACTGTGACTTCTCTCATCAGCCTTGTGTGTCCGATCATCGTATCGAGGGCTTTCAAGTAATTGAAAGACAGAGGTGCCGATTACCTGCAAAATCGAGGGCTGCCGGGGATAGGCAGACAGACGAGCCGATCATCGTATCGAGGGCTGCCGGGGATAGGCAGACAGACGTGCCGATCATCGTATCGAGGGCTCACCAAGGTGTTGGTGAGACAGACCTTTTATCCTAGGTGAAAGGATAACCCTTCTCTTTGGGTTAAAAGAATTGTATTACTTTTACATTTCCGCTGTTGTATTAGAAAGGGATTTGTATTGTTTCCTTTCTTACTTATTCAATTGTAATTGTTTCAATTACAATCATTCTAATACATTTTGTATTGATTGGTTCTATACGCTTTAAGGTAGAATCATTCACATTTGTATTACTCTGATTATTGTGTTCACCTTGAATACAATTGTTTTTCTTTACAATAGTATTACAATACATCATACCTTTTACATTCAATACAATTGTGGGTGTTTGTATTTGTATTAGTTTAAGTTCATTTAAACTAATCTCTTTGTTACTAAAACTCAAGGTTTTTAAACCTACAATTCACCCCCCCTCTTGTATTGTTCCATCTAATAGACTTTTATATCAACTATTCGATCCAACAATTGGTATCAGAGCAGGTTTTCCACTGATTTGTATTACTAGCTTTATTTCTTATTACTTTTTAAATACTTACTACACTAACGTGTGGAGTGGAAAAGTTGTTTTTGTTATATTAGATGGCAGGAATGAATATCGGATCAATAGATAATCTGAATCCTTCTAGACCACCAATCTTTGATGGAAATGATTATGAGTATTGGAGAGATCGTATGAAGACTTTTTTCATCAATACTGGTGTAGACAATTTTATTATGCTTACTGGGGGTTACAAAATTCCTGACAAAGAAGTTAGTACTTTCACCAATCAAGAGAAGCAAGAATATCAACTGAATTACAAGGTACGCAATACTTTATTATGTTCTATGACCAGGAATATATATAGTCAGATATCTTCATGTGAAGCAGCTAACTGTATTTGGAAGAAATTAGAAGTCACTCATTTTGGTACATCCAAGGTTATAGAAACAAGGAGAGCAATGCTTCGAGCAGAGTATCATGGATTTGTTTTTCCTTATGGAGAGCCAGTATGTAAAGTGCAACAAAGGTTTATGACAATTGTCAACAGCTTACAATCTATGGGAGAAAAAGGTCTTGATGATGAAGCTCTTGTTGATAAGATTATAGATATTATGCCAAATGAATGGGAGTCAAAAAGAACAGCTATTGATGAAAATAGAAAAGTTTCCCAGATTACTCTTGATGAACTCTTTGGAACTCTTCTACAGCACGAGACAAGAATGAAAAGAGATGCTGATTTCAATAAGAAGAAGAATGGGAATGGAAGTGTAGCCTTTGCATCTAAAGCTAAAACACCTGAAAGGGTTACAAGGTCTAAATCCAAGAAAGTTGTTATATCTGATTCAAGTGATTGTAATCTTTCAGATAATGAGTTAGCTAATCTTGCTCGAAGGATGAACAAGATTGTGGGAAAGAAAGATTTTCAATATAGATTCAAAAAGAAAGACAGGAAAGATAGGAAAGATTCAGAGGTAACTTGTTATGAATGCAAGAAAGCAGGTCATATAAGGCCTGATTGTCCTTTACTGAAGAGGAAAGATAGAAAAGAGAAACACTCTGAAAGAAACAAGAAAAGGTTTTATAAGACAAAGAAAGTATTGAAAGCAAATGATACATGGAGTGCAAGTGGTAGTGATTCCTCAGATGATTCTTCAGAATATGAGACGTCGGGACAAAGGAATATTGGACTTCTAGCCAGACTACCAATTGAAGATCATTGTCTCATGGCTAAGGTACATAATGCTGAAGCTGTTACAAATGTCTCTTTAAATGCAAATTATGTTGATAATAAATATTATGAATCTTCAAATGATGAACCCTCATCATCAGAAGATGATACTTTACCTTCTTTTGAAGAAGTCTCTAGATTTGCTAAGTTACTTGAAAATGAAAATTCTAAACTCAAAAAGAGATTTGAAAAAGCAAATTCTAGAATTTCTATTTTGACTAAAGAAGTATCAGATCTTTCTAAAGATCTTGATGGGAAAACTTCTGATTTTGAAAGTATTTTGAAAACCCTTGAGAAAGTAAAATCTGAAAAAGATAAACTTTCTAAGGATCTTGAAACTGCTATTTCAAAGAAAAACTTTTTAGAGTCTAACTCTAGTTCAAATTCAAATGTTTTAGAAAACAAGAATTTGGTTTTAAAACTAAAGTCAGAGATTTTATCCTTGAAAAAGTGTTTGTCAAACTTTACTCATGGAAAAGAAAACTTTGATAGGATGTACTCTCAAATAAGACCTTTGAGAAATCGTTCTGGTCTTGGTTATACTTATTCCAAACCTGTTTTTAGTAATAACTATTTTGTTCCTCAAAAAACCATTTTCTGTTCCAAGTGTCAATGTGGTGGACATTGAAGAAGATATTGTTCTCTTAACAAAACTCAATCCTTAGGATTTCATAAAGCTCATTTTGCAAAACAAATGTGGATTCCTAAAATTCTTTTATCTAATCCTTCTGGATCCAAACAAGTTTGGATTCCGAAAATCTAATTGTTTTTTTTTTGGAAAACGAGAAGTGTATCAATAAGAACATTTGGTACATGGATAGTGGTTGCTCTTGACATATGACAGGAAACAAAGATTTCTTTGAAAAGGTTATCAAAACAAAAGGTGGAAAAGTTACCTTCGGAGATAATGCTCAAGGAAAGATTGTTGGTATAGTTTTTGAATCGACCGATGATGGTATTCAAATTCTTTTCCATCGTATCGTTCAAAAATTTTGTATCGTCCGATGATAGTATTCAAACTCTTTTCCATCGTACCATTCAATAGTTTTTGAATCGACCGATGATGGTATTGAAATTCTTTTCCATCGTACCATTCAATAGTTTTTGAATCGACCGATGATAGTATTCAAATTCTTTTCCATCGTACCATTCAATAATTTTTGAATCGACCGATGATAGTATTCAAATTCCTTTCCATCGTACCATTCAATAGTTTTTGAATCGACCGATGATAGTATTGAAATTCTTTTCCATCGTACCATTCAAATAGTTTTGTATCGACCGATGATAGTATTGAGATTGTTTTCCATCGTACTGTCGGTTAATGGTAACAACTATTTTCCATCGTACGGTCCGACCATAGTAATGACTTTGTTTTCCATCGGCATCATGTTTTTTCTTCTTCTTACGATTGTGTTTACTTTTGATTCATACCAAAACCAGCAATCACCTTATGTTCTCCGACAGGTTTTTTTTCATTTTTTATTTTATTTTCTTTATTTGTTTTAATCCTAACCATTGATCTGGTATTATATAATCTCGACCGTAGAAGTTCAACGGTCATCTCTTTATCGCCTAAAAATACCCCCCCTTCCCTCCCCAAACCCACATTGATTGTTCAGGAATTGAGGCGAAGCTCTGCTCCCCCAGCTATAAACAATCGTACGATCTTCTCAATCGGCTTCATCTTTATGTCTCAATCCTCTGCCAACACTCCCGCTGAAATGTCTTCAAAGACCTTTGCAGAGAAAGACTTTCACAGAGAAAGGTTAGTATCCCGAGAATTTTTTGATATGTACGATTCTACAATCAAGAGGATTATTTTGTTTCAAGGATGGGAACATCTCTGTGTGGAAAAGCCTGGTATTCAAGATCCAGTTCTTTTTGATGAAGTTTGTCAGTTTTACAAAACCGTGTCTTTCGACAAAGATATGACTATAAACTTCGCTGTGTACGATCGAAAATTATCCATGTCTGTGAAACAAGCGGCACACTTTCTGAATGTTTCTATAGAAGGGGATTCATTCTGTCCATCTCACAAACTACCATAGGAAGTTGGTACGTTCAATAGAGAAAGTGCTGAAAAATCTTTGTTTGTTGTTAATGAGGGAAAGAGGAAAGTTTATCATCTTTCACCGGACAATCGGTTTGTCACTTTATGGATGAAAGGTTTTCTTGTTCCAAGAAAAGGGGATAGAGAAACCCTTAAAGTCTCTGATGTCTTTATGCTCGACTATCTTGTGAATATGAGAAAAGTAAATCTCATGGGATATGTTTTTGAAACCATCAAGAATGTCAAGAAAGGAGGGATTAAATCCCAAATAATAATGTATCCAGCCATCCTTACGAAATTCATTCTTGAGAGTATGAAGTTTTGTAACATTCCTTTAAAAGGAGAACCTATGGATTTGTGGCCGTCTTTGATTAATAAGAGTACGATGAAAAAGCTGAATGTTTGTTTTGATTCAAATTCAAAACTTTTTGTCAGAGATGTAGAAGCTGAATTGCCTGAAAATCAATCGGCACCTATGCCAGCCAAGGACAATCAATCCGCCGGTGTTACTCGAAAGTCTGATCCGCAGACTAGTTCAAAGCCAAAGAAGAAGCCGAGGTACAGTAAAGAAGTTGTTGCAAAGTGGAGAAAGGACAAGGAACAGAGAAAAGACGGTGATCCAAAGTTTGGACTTGACCCTGCTGAGGCCTTTGCAGAAAGAATAAGGGTAGAAGAAACCCTTCAAGCTGAAAAGAAAAAGAAGACTCTTTTGAAAAGAAAGGCTCAGGACTTTGATATCTCTAATGTCTTGAAAGCAGTTGAAGATGCTAGTGCTCAACTAACTGTGGAAGTGCATCAAGAGCCCATCGTACAGAGTCTGCCTGAGATAGAAAAAGGAAAACAAGTGATAGAAGAAGTAGAAGAAGAAGATTTTCTGTTAGAATTTCTTCAAAGTTCAAAGAAAAGTAGAGAGGAATCGCTTCAAAAGCTGAGCGAAGGTGTTCAACAAACTCCTCATGCCGATCAGGAAAGATCTCCGGACAGAATGTCATCTCGAGAAAAGCATGATGCTCAATCCTCTCATTCTGATAAAGTAGTTGTCATTAGTGACAGAGTGGAAGATGAAAGAAAACAGAAAGAAAAAGCGAAAGGGAAACAGCCAGTTGTTGATTCAAGCAGATCGTATGAACTAGCATCGTACGATGATGATACCGATTCAGAGCATACAATCTCTCTCAAGAAGAGTGATTACATTGTTCAAGTTTTGAGAAGGATGGAGAAAACCATTCCTTATTTCCCGAGGCTGGAAGGGAAGATTGATTTTATTACTGAAAATCAGAGAAAGAAGTTTGGATCTGTGAAAGAATTGAGGAAGAAAGTTTTGTCTGTAGAAGCCGATTTAAAAGTTCTTTCAGAAAGCTCAGTTGCTCATAAGAAGGCATGTAATAAGATGACTAAGTGGTCGTACAAAACAGAGAGCTCAATCAATGATCATGAAATAGCTATTGAAGATATAAGGAGGTTATCAAATGAGCTAGCAATTGCTTTCAACAAGCTTGATAAAGAAACGGTTGAAAGGCTGAACCTTTTGTCTTCTCAAAGAACCGATGTTCCTTCAGTGAAAGACTTGCAAAATAGGATGAATGCTTTCCAATCTGAATTCTCGAAGGTTTCATCTTTCAAAGATGAAATAGTTTTACTAAATCAAAATTCTGAGTTGTCCAAGGATAACAAGACTCTGCAAAACAGAATTGATACTCTTGAAGAAGTAATCAGAGTACAGGAGGAGACCATCAGAAATCAAGATCAGATTTTTGCGGATCAACAGGAGCTTCTCAAAACTCAGGGTGAATCAATTTCTGAAGACAAGAAGGAGATCAAGAAGATGAAAGCTGTGCTTCATGAGCTTATAAAGAAAGAGAAGGAAAGAGAAAACAAATGATTGTTGTATTTGTTTCTTTTGGAACTTGTTTGTTTTGTAATAACTCTTATAATCCTTTCTCTTTTATCCATTGTCTTGTATTACGTCACTAACTCTTCCAGACAAATCGAGATTCCACCTTTCTTTTTGTAAATCACAAAGGGGGAGAATATTTACAAAGCAAAGATTGTTTTACAAAGGGGGAGAATGCATTACAATGCTCTTAAGGAAAATCTATGAATACAATTCTTAGGAAAGTCAATACCTAAGGGGGAGTTAGTTGTATTCAATTTCTTATTCAGAAGAGTTTTCAATAACTCAGGGGGAGATAAGTATTTCTTGTTTCATTTACTTTGTGTGTTTGTGCTTTCCAAAAAGGGGGAGATTGTTAAGTCAAAAGTCTTCTTTTGACTTTTACATCATGTTTTGGAAATCACAAATATATTCTATATCATGTTTTGGAAATCTCAAATGTATTCTATCATATGTTTGTAAATAACAAATTGTCTTTTATCATGTTTATCGTATCGTACTATGTTGATCGTACCGACCAAAATCGTATCGTACTGACTCTGTCAATCGTATCGTACTGACTCTGTCAATTGTATCGTACTGACTTTGCTATTCAGATGATCATTATTTGTTTTGGTACTTTGTCAAAAACTCTCTCTGCATATGAATCGTACTCATGCTTTACATTTCTATATATCTCTTATCCTAACAAAACGATGTCGTTGAGTTAGTTACAAACTAATCAAAACGATGTCGTGCTTTCTGTTTCAATATGACCGTTGGAGGCAATATGACCGTTGGAACCCGAGGCCTATAAATAGGAGGTCATTTGAAGCTGAGAAAACACTGATGAACGAAGAGAACAAAAGAGACTCTGTGAACTACGAAGATTCTAGAGAGAGACACTGTGACTTCTCTCATCAGCCTTGTGTGTCCGATCATCGTATCGAGGGCTTTCAAGTAATTGAAAGACAGAGGTGCCGATTACCTGCAAAATCGAGGGCTGCCGGGGATAGGCAGATAGACGAGCCGATCATCGTATCGAGGGCTGCCGGGGATAGGCAGACAGACGAGCCGATCATCGTATCGAGGGCTGCCGGGGATAGGCAGACAGACGTGCCGATCATCGTATCGAGGGCTCACCAAGGTGTTGGTGAGACAGACCTTTTATCCTAGGTGAAAGGATAACCCTTCTCTTTGGGTTAAAAGAATTGTATTACTTTTACATTTCCGCTGTTGTATTAGAAAGGGATTTGTATTGTTTCCTTTCTTACTTATTCAATTGTAATTGTTTCAATTACAATCATTCTAATACATTTTGTATTGATTGGTTCTATACGCTTTAAGGTAGAATCATTCACATTTGTATTACTCTGATTATTGTGTTCACCTTGAATACAATTGTTTTGCTTTACAATAGTATTACAATACATCATACCTTTTACATTCAATACAATTGTGGGTGTTTGTATTTGTATTAGTTTAAGTTCATTTAAACTAATCTCTTTGTTACTAAAACTCAAGGTTTTTAAACCTACAATTCACCCCCCCTCTTGTATTGTTCCATCTAATAGACTTTTATATCAACTATTCGATCCAACATTATAGTCACAAAAATGTCAAACTTCTGAGAATTCTTTTGCCTGACTATGAAGTACGTGCCCATAGGTGGCCTTGCATAAACAGTCCACATAACAGACTTGTCAGCCGAAAGATGCTATTTATTTGACCATGCAGCCAATGCCCTTAGGTGGCCCTGCATATTTCAACCCCCTAACGGGTTTGTTAAATGATGGTAACTTCATTCTTGGGAAGAATGCCTCTTTTGTCCTTATTTGTCTCAAACGACAGTATGTAGGGATCCGCAAAAAAATAGCCATCCTTAACATATTTGTCCCATATCCTTTTTCATGATCTGAATGTATTCAAGTCTATGGTTTATTCTTCTTCCCTACGTTTGGGTCAGACCTTCGTAGGAGTGATATTCATCCAGTTCTTCGATATTCTTGTTTGGAAATATCTTCTCCATAATCAAGTACCTCTTTCCATACAACAAACTCTATACTTAAGAAAATTTGAATCTCCATAAACATTCACTGGCTTTTAGCACTAGGAAAGTAAATTTTTGAGAGTTCTTTCACTTGACTATGCAGCACGTGCCCATAGGTGGCCTTGCATAAACAGTCCACATAACGGACTTGTTAGCCGAAAGATACTATTTATTTGACCATGTAGCCAATGCCCATAGGTGGCCCTGCATATTTCAACCCCCTAACGGGTTTTGTTAAATAATAGTAACTTCATTCTTGGAAACTACTTCTTCTAATGCCTTTTAGCTCTTTTTCATATCATTCCTCAGATTCAAATATTCTTAAGCCATAGTTTACATTTTTTCCCTCATACTCGAGTATGGTAATATGTTTTCAGATGAATTTTCAAGGAATTGTGTCAATTATAATCCATTTCGGTCAAAGCTATTTCGACCTTAAACATTATCCCCTTTATGTCCGACATGCATGACTTTAAACTGTCAGATTCCATGTTTTTCTTTTCACCTCAGAGTCAAATCCTCTTTTCTCTCCAGATCCAACTCTGAGGGGGGACTTTTGTTGACGCTCCTTTCCATCACAGAGTCTAAACGACTGAAAAAAAGGAAATACCTTAGTCCAAAGTGATTCATCCTTTGAAGAAACATCAAAAATAGACAAAGGGATGAACAAGGAGAACATTGCCCATAGGTCGCGCAAGTTCCCTCATGGTCGCGCAAGTACACTTGCGCACCGCCTAGTGGTCATGCATGTACTTGCGCGCTGCCTAGTGGTCGTGCAAGTCTACTTGCGCGACGCCTTATGGTCGTGCAAGTGACTTGCGCGACCTAAGTGATAACCACCTGGTAACCGCCTGGGGTCTTCTCCTGCCTATAAATAGACTCTGTGGGCCCCCCATTCGAGAGGATCTTTTTCCAGAAACTCGGATTGAAGCTCTCGACTCCCAAGTCTCTTATCAAAGCTTCCGGAACACTTCTAAGGTAATTTCTTACCTAGAACGGAAGATCTAAAGAGAGGGAGGAAGGCCTAAGTGTTGAACATCATCAACACTTGCGCGCCTGAATGGCCAGCCCTTAAGGGAACTGATCATTATTGTGCGCCGCCTTATTCCTTCAATAGAATTTGCGCGTCCCTTTTCTGGAAGAACCTCGAGAGGATTCTAAAGGGTTTAATAAAGAGTCGCTCCAGTATTTCAATGCTGGTTGAAAATCGCGCAAGTACACCATGTGTCGCGCAGGTATACCTGCGCGACCAATACTTGCGCGCCCACGCAAGACTTGCGTGACTTTCAAGACTTGCGCGCCCCTACCTTTTTGGGTGCCCATCTTGCCCATTTTACCCATCTTAAGCCATTTCACATTTCCTATTCAAGATTCAGTCTTCAAGATACTCTTAAAAGCCATTTATGGCATGATTTCTTGATTTGACTTCCTTATCTGAAAGGAATTCGGTGGAATATCTCTCAAAACCTAGTGATTTATACATCTTTATGTCACCAAAGATTGAGAGTTCGTTCAAACTCATCCTTTAAGATGAGAGAATCCTTAACCTGGGTCTCATTTTTAGGAATAATCCCCATTTATAAATCCTTTAATCTGGGCATCTTCCTCAGGAGTAAGCCCCAAATTCTTAAAAATCCCAAACTTGGGAATCCTATTCAGGAGTAAGCCCCAATCTCAAATACCAGGCATCCTTCTTAGGAGTAAGCCCCAATCTCAAATGTGGGAATCCTTCTCAGGATTAAGCCCCAAACCATAATCCCTAGACCTGGGTCTCTTTTTCAGGAATAAGACTCAGTCATAATCTTGGGCTTCCTTTTCAGGAGTAAGCCCCAAGTCCCTTAACCTGGGCCTCCTTTTCAGGAATAAGTCCCAGTCATAATTTTGGGCATTCTTCTTAGGAGTAAAACCCAATCATAAGTCCCCTCCTAATTTGGGCATTGGTTGCGCCCAAATTTACCCTACGGGTAAAAGCGATCGATGTAGTACATGTAGGGGTCGAGTCCATAGGGACCGAAGAAGTAACCTTGAGACGCTATGATTTGGTGAAGGATGGGCTATGAAGTAGACAACTTTGGTTTTGATTTTGGATGTTCTAAATAACACTAAGACACCTACGTGAATTCAATTTAATGAAAATGGGTTGATCTAGGATTATGCTTGGGGTGGATTGAATGAATTTTACTTCTTTAAACAATTTTGGTTTTATTAATTCTTGATGAATCCATTCTTCAAAAATAACACTACCTTCATCATTTTCTGGTTTGGTGCTTACTAAACACAATTACTAATCCCCTATACACTTAGAGAACCAAATTCATGATCTCTCCGAGGTATATGGTCATTTAGTAATTGAATTTATTTTGCTCAAACACAGTAAAGATGAAGAGTAGAAATAACTGAAGAATGGATATCTTAAATTAATTATCCATTTAACAACAATTCGTTCATAAAATAACATTCAACCCAGCCTTTGCATCCTCCTAAGATCAACCCATTAAGGGTTTAGCCCTCCATTGATGGTATACTCTCAATGGTGGGCGGAAGATGACTAACAAGAATTGGATTGAAGAAATTAAAACCGCGGAAATAACGAGCACTCCTCCGTGTGTGTGAATGAAATTCACACCTATGTGTGAACTAATTCACAACAACACAGAGATATCACTGTGCTTTGTGATTATAAAGTTTTAATAAATGAAATGGAAAATATATAAGAGAAGAAGTTGATTAAGAACAAAAAGAAAAACTTACATGGAAATGGTAAACATTACAAAGGAAATTTGGAAGCAAAACATTACAATGAAACAAAGCATCCAAGATGATAAGAAAAAAATTCCACCCCCATTCCCTTCACCAATAGCTCCTTATATAGGAATATTAGGAGCCTTAGGTACATCCCCCAACAATTAATTCACCCCTCAACAATTAAGAGAGTCAAAAGGAAATTGACATTTCGAAGTTGACCCGGAAAACTGTCCAGATTCGTCCTCCATTTTGACGTATGAATTCGAAATTGAAGAAGGCCGATTCCGGAGGTATCATAAATATAAAATATCTTCTTCCATGTGTCCTCTATGAGCTGTAAAAATTTCAGGAAATTTCGCTCAGCCGTTTGGATGTTATGGTCGAAATGGTGGAACGGATTTCTGCGCATTAATGATGAGTCCTCCATTTAAATCTCAACTTCAGATCCCTTTATCATCATGATAACATCAGAATTAGCTCCGGCCACAGTTGAATAAAATGATCCGCATATTTTTATCTTTCTACTGTATAAATTTGAGCTTCATTGGGCTTGGTTTCTGGGCCCCACATTTGTTTGATGGGCCTTAGGCCCATTATGCTTTTTCCAGCAAGTTTCTGGCTTCAGGCGCAAAATTCTCCATCTTCCTTTGGGATTCATCCATCGGACCTAAAAGATAAAATGTTCCAAAAAAAGTGATCAATCATATCCCAAAATTTCAAATTAAAATGATGAATATTTTAATTTACACAAGCAAATTATTGAGTGGGCCCAAATTGACATTTTAAGCATGAATTGCACAATGATGGGAAATGAAGTTCAATTTCTGAATTGGACTAAAATTGATGTTTATGAACTTTTAAACACATTAATATTAAGATCTTAACAATGAATATTAGCTACTTTCAGTGACTAATCTGGCATCCTCCTTAGGAGTAAGCCCGAAGATTAGAGTATTCAAATCTCCATGAAGCACATATACCTTTATGGACCCTGTTCATGGATTTTCTCCTTAAAAGTAAATCCTAAAACTTCATCTATTTGGGAAGTCATACATACATAAGCCCCAAACAATTTCTTATGATTCCATCTTTCATGGCACAATTGTCTAATTTTTACAAATACCTCTTGTTTCTCACACCGAGCATGACTCACGTGAGCTTAGAGTGTAAAAGTAATTATGACATTCTTCTTTGAGCCATCAATCATAAACATCATACTCCATTACTCGAACTACGTAGGTTCTGATTCCTTTTCCAAAACAAAGGATTCGTAGGTAGCCCATTTATGGGTTCGATCCCAACTTTGAAATAATCCCTGTCCTTCTGAATGACGATAAACTTCAAGTGCCCCACTGAGTGGCTTTAAAACCAGCCTGGTCATCATAATGACCAAGAGACTTTTATATAAATGTTTTGAAGGATACCATTGACCAAGAATCTATAAACAGATATAAATGATTCTCTATTGATGAAGAACCTCGAATACATATAAAAGATTCTCTAAATTTATTGCATATTTAATCATTGATTGTTAAAACTAAAGGAAAGCTCATTTTATACTTGGTAATGTAATAAGGATTCACGAACATAACTTAAATCTATAAAGAGAGTCCCGGAGTAGAAAATAATTCCCCTAAAAAAGGTGTGATGAGTCCGACCTCCCATCCTCTCGACCAATGCAAATTCCTAAGCCTCATTAGTCCACAAACTAATGAGTGCCTACCTTTGGAAAGTAGGTCCAAACGGATCTGGAATCATTGGATGTTTCCGTTTCTACGAACAAACCCGCTAGAAACCGATCGGAACGTTTGAATCTCCCGTCCAAGAGGTCATCCCCGGAATCCGTGCGAAACAACATCTAATTGTAGTTTATTTATAATTTTTAGACATTATATAATTTATGTTATTTATGAAACAATGGTGATGTAGTAATTACCTAAATAATGCAAAATTAAAATAATTGATATTATAAATACCCAAATAAATGTAATTTGAGACTTTTTATGAATTACACTAATTTTATAGGTTAATATGACATGTTATTTTTGATTTAAGTAACTTTTTTTGAACTAATCATGCTGTTATGATTTTCACAAAAATCAAGTACCAAATAGTGTCAAAATTGACATAAAATAGTTTTTAAAACAAATATTATATTATTAATTGTTATTTTATTCCTAAAAATCAATGGTTCGGAAAAATTACTTATATAAGGATATATATATTAATAATTAACCATTTGGGGTTCGTTTGGCTTGTTATAGTAAGTTTATTATCCTTATAGTGTAAGAAAACAAGAAGACACGGTAAAAGTAAAATTATTTAACTTAAAGTTAAATCTAAATGATAAGGTTAAAATAGAAACCTAAACTTGTATAAATTCTATTGGATGAGAGTATTTCGACCCATACCCACCTTAGATTCGAAATAAATCAATTTGGAGCTATTAAAAACCGAATATTACTTTATAATAAGATAATATTTTTTGTTATTCCAAAGGTGTCCCTCTCCTCCCTTATAAAATGGCACCTCCTCCCTCTCTTCCTAACACCACTTTAAGCCTTCAAGATTGGACAAACCCTACCAAATTATCTTCTACACTTCCCTAGAAACATCCTAGAGGTCCTGGGAATCTTCAAAGACCAATTTTAGTTCCCTAAGAGGAGGTCTCAAAAAGGCACTTCAAAGAAGAGGTAATGTCCGTTACCGATTCTTTCAACTTTATTTCTTCTTCCACTTATTTTTATTCAGTTGTTTCATTATAGAAGTAATAACATCAGTATCACTAATATACTGATATGTTATTATAATTATGAAACAACCCTATTTCACCATCTATCTATCCTACGGAAAATGAAATCACCGCGCATGAGTACGTACAGAATACCGTCACCACGCCGTGGTGTAATCTATTTTCCACCACAACCTTACTTGGATGGGTTTAATGGTGTAAATAAATAACTATATATGATTATTGTAAAGTGATATTGATTCTGAAATAGTATACATACACTTCAATACAATTCCACGATCATGGGAATGATATCATCGCTCGTGCGTACGTACGGACTACCGTCTCCATGACGCGATGAGATTCATTCTCCATGTTAACCATTCATGAATGATTATAAAGTATATATAATCAGTAATCATGAAATATATGACATAATAATGATACTGTATTTATCTATATATATATGTATGTCATCTACTTAATTCCATTCAATTCTATAAGGAAACGAAAACATCGTTCATGCGTATGTACGGCCTACCGTCTCCATGAACGGTGTATTTCATTCCATTTATCGATCTATCATATATATATATGTATATTCTGAATATATATTACATATAAATCATGTCTTACATTCTGGAATTAATTAAATCAGGATATAAGTAATAATATTAAGAACAACAAGTCGAAACATGTACGATAAATGAAACGATTTTACCCAAAACGCTGCTTTTATATCGAATTTACAAAAGAACGGGTAATATAATGTCATAAGTGAACTATATATGATATCATAACAATAAACATGATTCTGTAATAAGTCAATGAAGTTATTTAAATCATTATACAGCAGGTTCGGATGCGTACGAAGCATATCGGACCTAAGGTAAGGGATAATTTTTTAAATCTCATTTTTATCCGAGATTACTTATTCGTAAGTATTTAATGGGGTTATTGCTGTCATCCATGTACATGTTTTATAAAAGTGTATTCATGTATGTTTAAATTAATTTTTACCCATTTTGACTTTTACCCCATGGTATGGAAGGAATCTTTTTTTTATTTACCCTACAATGTACTTTTTTACTTTTCTGAAAAAAGTATAAGAAGAATGTTTTTTAACATATATGGCATGAAAGGATTTTGATGGTTTTATAATGACTTATTTTCATGAAGATTACTCCAAAATATTTCATGACTATTTTCAACAAAATCCCTTTCTTTTAAAATTGCATGATGTTTTGTGAAAAGAAATTGACTTTGAAGAAGAAATGATATTTTCCTCAAGAATTCATTTCAAATGTTTTATCAAAACAATTTTCCATCTAAGATGACATTATTTCATATGTGTATGTTTCAAGTTTAATGTATCTATGATTTACATGGTTTAACTTTTCTTATGATTAAATGTCCATTTGTTTTATATGGATTATGAGATGATGGGATGATGTTAATGAAATTCATTTTATTCTTTGGGTTATGATGAATGTTTTAAGTTTATTTTGTGGAAAAAGTAAGAATGATTTCATTATGACATGGTTGGGACCTATATCTCCCTCAAATGCATTGGGTAAAGATTTGTATCTCATGAGATAGACATGGCTGGAATGGTAAGTTAATCTGGTTCAGTGTTACCGGACTGAAATGAGGAGTGAACTCGATTCAGAAAGAGACTTTTTCCACTAAGATGGTCATGGAAGTAATTCCTTGGCTACTATGGAAATCATATCATGTGCTTAATGGTTTTCCACAATTAAATGTTTAATTTCCATGATATTTTATCATGATTTATGTTTATTTATGATCTATGCCTTACGTACTGCCATGATTTATGTCATTTCTCATAATTCTGATGTTTAAATATTATGTTCATGTTTTGAAGTTCAAATGTATATGATTTGTTTTATTTTATCCTTGCTTAACCTTACTAAGAATTTGATCTCACCCTTTATATGTTTTCTTTTCCCCAAGATATAAAGAAAGGTTTTAGGCAAGAAAACAAAAAGGGGAAGATCTTATGGGAGATGTTGAAGATCTTTCACCACGATTAGAAGATTATATTCCGAGTTTTCAAAGACACTAAAATATTACGATCCTTGTGTGTATGTTTTTGTTATGTATTAAGTATTCTGCTAAAGTAATGTAATGTCCATGTACGTCAAGATTCGGGTCTCTACAGTTGGTATCAGAGGAAAGGTTTAGTCAACCTTTGGAAACTAGGATGCGAAAACTTTAGTGAGATCCCTAGAGATATTTCTAAGGTATGTCTAGGGATGTCCCTACGGTTAAGTATAAGTATAGGTTATAGTCCTAGAATTATGGTAATGATATTAGATTAAACCTAATATGTTAGATATTGAAGTTACTCCCCCTTTATTATGATTTTTTCCTCTCACACTATTCTTTTTGGGTTTTAGAAAATGGCTGGAAACAAGATGATTCACGATAATGGAGGATATGATGGACAATGGAATGATATTCTTCATGAGAAACCAAATGAAATGGGATTTGGAAGTCCAAAAATCATTATTATGATGAATCAGCAATCTCATAATATTATCAATAAACTCAAATTTGGTAAGTTTCCTGACTCGCGTAATAAGTGAAAGATGGAGTTTCATGATGATCATAGAGGAATGAAAGTTCAATTTCCCCTATGTAAATCATGTGGGAAGAGGCATCAAGGAGAATGTTTCAAAGGAACTAGAAGATGCTTTGGGTGTGGAAAAGAAGGACAGAAAGCCAGTAAGTGC
Organism: Viscum album; assembly: GCA_963277665.1. NCBI lineage: Eukaryota > Viridiplantae > Streptophyta > Magnoliopsida > Santalales > Viscaceae > Viscum > Viscum album. Next base: position 108,416,472 of record OY728139.1, on the reverse strand, counting down.
AAACGAAAAGGTTCAGTTAACACCATAGATGAGGATAATGGTATTACTACGACATCAACAATGGTTAATTGTTTTAAATATGGAATGTACGGGAATTATTCAAACCAATTCTCTAAGGGAGTGTCTCATGAAGAGAATCAGTATGGTCGTATGTGTAGTATTTATGTTGATGATGATGAAGAGACTACAAATGTAATGTGATATGAAAGAATTGTTGAAGCTCGGCCAATGGTTTAAGAAGGTAGTGGAATGATTACATGTTTATCAAGTGTAATGTTGTATAAGTAATCTCATGGTACTATGGAATAAAGAGACATATAATGATTGTTACACTGTTGTCTTTCCTTATGTTTCAAAAATGTATGATGAATGGTACCAGTAACCATGAAATGTTATTCATATATTTTTGGAAAGCAGATGATATGTGCATAATGAAGGGATAAGGAGAAAATTAAATGTTTGATAGTATTCATGAGCTCATGACTGATATAAGGAGAAGTTTATATCATGGTTTGAGTATATAGAATTTTTGGATTTTGGTATGTGGAAAGAGTTATCTTTTGACAGCATTCATTTTTTCACTAAGGTTTAATGGGTATTCATTTTTCAAGAGAATACATGATTAAGGTATTAACATGATTGGAATGTCACCGACAAGATATATGGGGGATAAATGATGGTATTCACATGCTTGGTTGATGACATTTCAAGTAATCGTTTTCTTTATACTATAAGCTTGGACCAAAGTATTTTAGATAAGCCCAAAGATTGGAATGGATTATGTTGGACATAAGTTAGTATAATTTAAGGATGGAACTTTTTTTGATATTATTGATGGGATGTTATAGTAATGTAGTTTTAGAAAAAGGACAACCTGCAGGACGGGCGATAGCCCATCGCGTCGGACAAGACTGTGGTAATCGAACCCACAACCAAAGTGCGACATGCCTTTATCGCCTACCACTGGCCTACAGGAAGTCCCTATTTTGTAGAAAGTAGTTTTATTACATTAAGCAGTATGATATATGAAGTATAAGCCCATTTTAGGAAGCATATATGATTAATCTCACTATAGATCAACTTATGTATATTTAATAACTTTTTCTAACCTTTTGTTTGAGACAGATGGAATGACTCGTCATTCTATCACATGATCTGCTAACACTTCATGAATAACATATTCAATTTCATTTTTTAAGATATGAAGTGGAAATTGTTCAAGGAACGAACAACAGTGAGATTGTACCAAAATAAAGTAAGTATTTATTCTAATTAAAATTCTTCAACTTTAGGGAAATGATCTTGAAAACCAAAAATGTTGTCCTAGTGCCCTTATATCCGATGAATCAGATGGTACCCTAGATCATCACAAATTTATGGCTTTGTGATTGTTGGCTTTTTCATAGCCATGTTCTCTACCACTCTCCATCAGAACTTGATGGTTATATTTTTCTTCCATATCCATATTTTCACCTATGTTCTCCTACATGGAAACCCAGTGATGAGTTAATTTGGGTAACCGTTATGTTTCATACTTTAGTTTTTAAGCCAAGTTTTGGTATTCCTTTTTACGATGTGGGTTTCTATTAAAGAAACTTTCGAGTGTTAAACCATTTGTAACCCCAATGAATTTTGAGGGCGAAATTCATTTTAAGGGGGGTAGAATGTAACACCATGAGATTTTATGAAAAATATTATTTTTAATTTCATTAATGTCTTGTGTTGTATGCTACACTAAATGGATCTTGCACAACACGCATCCCAGACTTGTCTTGCATTACACGCAATCGCGACCTTCCACGATAGCGTGTGTTTTACGCAATACTGAGTTTTTCTAAACAACGATATGTTATATGAACTACCCGTTATGAATAGTATCAACTAAATTTTGAATTTCATAACATTATTGTTCATCTTATACATTTTCTATAACATTGTATGAGAACAAAATCAATTTTTCGAGTAAAATAAGTATTTTCAAAAAATGCAGTTTTGCCGCCTTTTGATGGTGAATCAACATTAAATCTTGTTTTTGACATGTCTATAAGTTCAATTTGAAAAAATAAAATTCTTCTTTGGAATCAAGATATAAAAATTTACTTTGGATAAATTTTTCATATTATTCTAATAACTTTCATATTTTAATGAATAGTAAAAACAAGATATATTTTAATTAAAAACATCTTTTTTCATCACAATAATTTATATGGTTATATTATCTTTTTAATTGGGTTTAAAGTGTAATTAGAATATATTTTTACCATTTAATACAATGTTGGTCATTGGAATTAATTTCACTTTGAAATTGGATATAAACAAATATCATTCTTTTGATAGTTATTGTTTCTTAAAAAAACACGCTATTAGTTTTGATAACCGGAATTAATTTAAAAATTAATTAATGCCACTTCTATGTTTTGAATTTGGAAAAATAGACATAAATTTTTAATTTGGAATGTCAAATAATGCTTAAGCTGAATTTTTGGTATTTTTCTGAAAAACTGCAAATTTCGATGAATAGTGAAACCACTTAGTGGTAGTTAAAAAACTGACTTTTTCATTTAAATGAAATTTTACCACTTCTGTGAATTGAATTTCGAAAATCCGAGAGACACGGTTAATATCAAGGACTAAAATGTGGTTCAATGAGATGAAAATAATTTTTGGTGAATAGTAACTTTTTACCTTTTTTTTACCACGGTTAAAAGTAAATAGGGTAATTAAGGGTAAAAATGATATTATTATTACCCTAACACATGTCCTAATTCTATTGTATAAGTGTAATTCGACCAAAAAAAAACCTTAGAAATAAAATATGACCATTCAGGCCTACTTGGATAAGATTAGGACATTTATTATTAATTTATTTAAAGAAGGGTTAAAATAGTTAAAATCAACGTTTAATAACTAAATCATTTTTAATATAGGGTTATACATAAGATAAAATCAACTATGAATATTCATTATAAATCTAAAAGGATTTCATACCTAATGGTATTTTATTTATAATTTTTAGACATTAAATAATTTAAGTTATTTATGACACAATGGTGATGCAGTAATTACCTAAATAATGAAATATTAAAATAATTGATATTATAAATACCCAAATAAATGTAATTTGTGACTTTTTATGAATTACAATACTTTTCTAGGTTAATATGACATGTTATTATTGATTTAAGTAACTTCTTTAGAACTAATCATGTTGTTATGAGTTTCACAAAAATAAAGTACCAAATAGTGTCAAAATTGACATAAAATAGTTTTTAAAACAAATATTATATTATTAATTGTTATTTTATTCCTAAAAATCTAATGCTCGGCCAAATGACTTAGATAAGGGTATATATATTAATTATGAACCACATGGGGTTCTTTTGGCTTGTTATAGTAAGTTTATTAACCTTATAGTGTAAGAAAACAAGAAGACACGGTAAAAGTAAAATTATTTAACTTAATGTTAAATCTAAATGATAAGGTCAAAATAGAAACCTAAACTTGTATAAATTATATTGGATGAGATTATTTCGACCCATACCCACCTTATCATCGAAATAAATCAATTTTTAGATATTAAAAAACGAATATTAATTTATAATAAGATAATAGTTTTAGTTATTCAAAAGGTGCCCCTCTCCTCCCTTATAAAAGGGCACCTCCTCCCTCTCTTCCTCACACCACTTTGAGCCTTCAAGCTCGGCCAACCCCTGCCAAATTCTCTTCTCCACTTCCCTATAAACATCCTAGAGGTCCTGGTCTTCTTCAAAGTCCAATTATATTGCCCTAAGAGGAGGTCTCAAAGAGGCGCTTCAATGAAGAGGTAATGTCCGTTACCGATTATTTCAACTTTATTTCTTCTTCCACTTATTATTTTTTAGTTGTTTCATTATAAAGTAATAGCATCAATATCAATAATATACTGATATGTTATTATAATTATGAAACAAACCTATTTCACCATCTATCCGTCCTACAGAAAATGAAATCACCGCACGTGTGTACGTACGGAATACCGTCTCCACGCCGTGGTGTAATCTATTTTCCACCACCACCTTACTTGGATGGGTATAATGGTGTAAATATATAACTATATATGATTATTGTAAAATTATATTGATTCTGAAATAGTATACATACACTTCAATACAACTCCACGATCATGGGAATTATATCATCGCTTGTGCGTACATACGAACTACTGTCTCCACGACGCGATGAGATTCATTCTTCATGTTAACCATTCATGAATGATTATAAAGTATATATAATAAGTAATCATGAAATATATGACATAATAATGATACTGGATTTATGTATATATATATGTATGTCATCTACTTAATTCCATTCAATTCAATAAGGAAACGAAAACAGCGTTCATGCGTACGCACGACCTACCGTCTCCATGAACGGTGTATTTCATTCCATTTATTGATCTATCATATATATATGTATATGCTGAATATATATTACATACAAATCATGTATTACATTCTGGAATTAAGTAAATCAGGATATAATTAATAATATTAAGAACAAAAAGTCAACACACGTACGATAAATGAAACGATTTTACCCAAAACGCTGCTTTAACATCGAATTTACAAAAGAACGGGTAATATAATGTCATAAGTGAACTACATATGATATCATAACAATGAATATGATTCTGTTATAAGTCAATGACATTATTTAAATCATTATATAGGAGGTTCAGATACGTACAAAGCATATTGGACCTAAGGTAAGAGATAATTTTTCAAATCTCATTTTTACCCGAGATTGCTTATTCGTAAGTATTTACTAGGGTTATTGATATCATCCATGTCCATGTTTTATAAAAGTATATCCATGTATGTTTAAATTAATTTTTACCCATTTTGAATTTTACCCCATGGTATGGAAGGAATCATTCTTTTATTTACCCTACAAGGTACTTTTTGACTTTTCCGACAAAAGTACGAGAAAATGTTTTTTTAACGTATATGGAATGAATGGAATTTTACGGTTTTATAAATCCTTATTTTCATGAATCTTACTCCAAAAGATTTCATGAATATTTAAAACAAAATATCTTTCTTTTAAAATTGCATGACATTTTGTGAAAAGAAATTGATTTTGAAGAAGAAAGGATATTTTCCTCAAGATTTCATTTCAAATGTTTTATCAAAACCATTTTCTATCTAAGATGATATTATTTCATATGTGTATGTTTCAAGTTTAATGTATCTATGATTCACATGGTTTCACTTTTCTTATGATGAAATGTCCATTTGTTTTATATGGATTATGAGATGATGGGATGATGTTTATGAAACACATTTTATTCTTTGGGTTATGAGGAGTGTTTTAAGTTTATTTTGTGGCACAAGTAAGCATGGTTGCATTATGAGATGGGTGGGACCTATATCTCCCTCCAATGCATTGGGTAAAGATTTATATCTCGTGATATAGACATGGCTGGAACGGTAAGTTAATCCAGTTTAGTGTTACAGGACAGAAACTAGGAGTGAACTCGATTCAGAAAGGGACTTTGTCCACTAAGATGGTCATGGCAGTAATGCCTCGGCTACTATGGAAATCATATCATGTTCTTAATGGTTTTCCACAATTACATGTTTAATTTACATGCTATTTTATCATGATTAATGTTTTTTTATGATATATTCCTTACGTACTTCCATGATTTATGTCGTTGCCCAAGATTCTAATGTTTAAATATTATTTTCATGTTTTGAAGTTCAAATGTATATCATTTGTTTTATTTTATACATGCTTACCCATACTGAGCATTTGAGATCACCCTTTATATGTTTTCTTTTCCCCTGTATTTAAAGAAAGGTTTTAGGTAAGAAAACAAAAAGGGGAAGATCTTATGGGAGATGTTGAAGATCTTTCACCACGATTAGAAGATTATATTCCGAGTTTCCAAAGACACTAAACTATTACGATCCTTGTGTGTCTGTTTTTGTTATGTATTAAGTATTCTGCTAAAGTAATGTAATTTCCATTTATGTGAAGCTTCGGGTCTCTGCATTTAAAACATCAATTATTTTATCCTAAGTATGAAGTTAAATAATTTTTTCATTAACACTTGTTTTTTGTCTACTAGTGAGGAGGATATGGGCTATCAATGACTTATTTAGTCATGGATGTGATCCTTTTCTACTCATTATAGACCCTTAAATAAATTTTAATTTAAGTCTTCTTTCAACTTAGTTTAACAATAATCGAGTTTTAATTTATTTCTTATCAATTAATAACTTAGATTGTAATATTTAAGTTTAAATCTTAATAATTATGTTTTTAATTTATGTTGTTTAGTCTTTGTCTAATTTTTACTTTTAATTAACTTAAGATTGATTTTTAGATTAATTTTTTGCATTTCTAATTTTATCTCTCTGTTAGTCCAATTATTTTATTTTTTCTAACCATTAGTTTTTTTATGTCACCAATGCAGAATATGTTTTGTCATCGGTGACCTTTTTTCATCAGTGACTTTATATTAATTTTTGTACCAGTGACCCATTAACTTTATAACTTTTAGTAACTTTTATTTTATTATGTACCGGTAAGCTTTTTATTTTAACTCTATCTATGAGTTTTTATAACTAATGGTAGACTATTTTATTATCTGCACCAGTAACTTTAATTTTTAGTGTATCGGTGACCTTTTTTGTACTGGTGACCTTTATTTTTGTTGCGTAATGGTGACCTTTTTTAAATTTTAAACTGACGATGACCTCTATTTTTGTTCTATATATAGCTTTTATTTTTCATCTATCGGTGACCTTGCGCTGATCCTCTCATCACTCTCCCATGCACCTCATCGTTAGGCATCTTTGATCGATGCCGCCCCCCTTTTTTCTTGTGTCACTGATCCTACCCTCTTCCTCCTACCAGTGTCTTCCCTTCACACCGATACAACATCAGTTTTTTTCCCTCCAGCATTTCTCACACCATTGCACAACCTCATACTCACACATAGGAATAATTACATCAGAATACACACTCAATCAATCCAAACCATTATAAACAAAATAGATAGATATAAAAACACCACATATTATTAGATTTAAACCCTATTCAAATGAATATCCATCCTCACAACTGTTTGTTGTGTTTCTGAATAGATCATGAACTAGGAAGCCGTCGAGCACAAGCCATCCCCATGGATATTGATGGAGAAGGACTCGTTTTCTCCATACCCACAAAAAATCACACAACACAAATTTAAACTAGATCCAAACAGAGATTTAGAAACACAATCTTTTACAGATCTATAAATCGATGTTTTACATCGCCATTTTTGACCACTGTGAGCTGGGACTGGGCCATGGAGAAAGCTAATTTGAAGTAACAAAAGCCACAATAAAGACATATGGGAGTCTTTAGCTACTATTCAGGGAGGGAGAAGAAGCAAGCGCAGTGGTGTGTTGCTCATCGCGCTACTGTGAGAAGACCCTTGTTCACCATGGATGATGGGAAGTCGCACGATAGGCCACCGTTTCAGAGCTGAATTAGAAGTAAAAGATGGTGTCATGTTGTAGATATGGACACCAAGGTACCGCTGGACCGAGCCGCAAGCTGGACTCTTGGTATGCTGCCAAGAAGAAGCTTTCCCTCCACAACCGGAGCTGCTTTCTTGGTACCTATATTTGAACTCATTGAAGGTGGAGGTCGAGTCGCGCTGTTGTGGGAAAAGCAGAAGCTCCCCGGGGGGACCTTCTCTAGTCGCGCCTCTAATTAAAGTTGACATCATCGTGCTATTGAAGTGTCTAGTCACCACGATGCCTAAGGATAAGAGATGTCATGCTGTTATTGGGAGATTCCGCTCGCTGCTGGTTCAATGTTGTCACCGCAGGAGAAGAACCCTCCACCGAACTCGAACAGATCACGCCGCCTGTAGCCGAACCTCAATCACCACTAATGGAAGGAGGATACCGCTGGAGTCTTAACATCTGATGTTGCCATTGTTGGAGTATGATAAAGTTGAGTTGAGTCTGTCAGTTGTATCGTGTCGCTGGGAGGAGTAAGGGTCGGCATCTATCGTCGAGGGAAAGAGGAGCCCTACCCCTCCCCTGTTGTGCCGTAGAGAAGGGGGGAGGAAGAATAAAAGTTAAAAAAATTATAACTCAACTTAAACTAAAAACTAAAACTTAAATTAATATTAAAAAAATATATTAATAGAACTTAAATATTAAATAGTAATAATTATTAATTCAAATTGTTAATAAAATAAATCCTTTACTGATTAATTAATTATAATTTAAAAGAACTAAAATAATTAATAACAAGTTATAAATTAAAATATTTACTTAAATATAATTATAATAATTAAAATGAATTTATTTAATGACTAAAATAAACTTTAATAATATTAATTAATCAATTACATAATTAATTTATAACATTAAAATTAACAATAATAAAATAAATTATTAAATTCATATTAACACTCTATAAAATTTATTAAACTAATTTGTTTAACTATTTGATACTTTAATATTTAATACTCAACTTTTATAATAAAATAATAATAATCATATTTAAAATCATTTAATTCAATAGAAACTTATTATTAATTATTATAATAAAATAACTTATTAAATAATTTATAATTTAGAAACTTTATAATTCTTCTAAAGATTTCTTAATTAACTAAGACTATATTTATATTTTAATTAAACTTTATTTGTGTTTTTGACTATTCTGTTTTTCTCTTTCTAGTGCAGGTTCATACCAAAGTCGAATACACGTCTAAGTGCTTCCAACTAACGTATGATAAGTTAGTTACTAGGGAAAATCTTGTGTGACGTGTGATGCACCAAACAAATGCACGTGTGCGGTTAAAGGTTAAAGAACCAAAGTATATTGGTGGTAACGTGTAGTGATGTGCAGTAGATGATAGTTGATTTAAAAACAAAGTAGCAATAGATTTTGAGGTGGATGCTCATACTCCTACCATGTTCACACCATTTTGAGAGCAAAGACTCTCGAGAGATGGCAGAGCAGCACCGGTGGCTTGGAGTTGTAGGATCAAGGTAGAAAATCATGAACATTATTCAAAGTGGGATGATTATTCTTCCTCTCCTCTCTTTTATTATAATATATTTGTTGCTTCTAAATTGAAATTTTTTTTTCGCTTAATTTCATGTTCTGGAAATTGGAATTTCTATTGGTACATATTTTTTTCTTCACTAAGTTTCTTCCAATGAGAATAAGATTACTTAGGTGAGATTGACTCTGGTTCTCAACATAAATTGAATTTTCATCTAAATTCATTTTATTTAAACATCTATGTTCTTTTGGTGATATTGATCATTTATTTTTTTTCTTTTAAAATAATAAATTCAAATTACAGAAACTATCAGCGAGATAGCTTTCTGTTGACATCATAAAATCAAATTGTTGTATGTGGTTTTTGTAGGGGAAAACTTTGGGAACTATAATACATTGTTTTAATTATTCTAGAGAGAAAGGATTAAAAACTCATTTTTGAGGTTTTAATCTAATCATATGAAGAGTTATTTGTTTAATCATTAGATTTCAAATCTTTCGTGCTCATTCTGTGATCAATTCTCAGTACTCCTGTTTATATTTCCTATTATCTTTAGTCTATACTGTTAATTCTAGTTTTTTTTATTTTCTAGTTAAGTAAATATGAGAATTATAGAATTAGTGTCGTTTGTTTTCACTTCATCATAAATAAAACATTAAAAAAATATAAAAAGTTGAAAAGTAAGTAAAATTCTCCCAACTACAGACAATAGTGGGGTTTTCAAAAAACCTTAGAGCACTCACCTGCCTTCTCTGTGGATCAACCCCACACCACTATGCTAGTGTTTGTTAATAAATATAATTTTTAGGGTTTTTATGACCTTCTCCCTCATCAAAAATTTGTGACGTTGCCAGGGAAGGCACGCGTTGAGTGGCCTAAGTTTTAGAAAATTTAAAAAAACATTATATAAAAGAACATAAAAATTCATATAAAAATTTATGATAAAAAATATGGACACATGAAAAAAAATTATTTTTTAAATTTAAATATCAAAATTTAATTGTGGTGATATTTTGGTATTTTCCTGAGAACTTTCATATTTTGATGAATAGTGAATAATACTGAATTTTATTTCAAAACTGCATTTATGTACAATTTATTTATATAGTAAAATGATGTTTTTAGTTTTTTTAAGTATAATTAGATAAATTTTATATCATTTAAACTAATTTAGTTCATTGGAAAAAAATTCACTTTGAACTTAATAATAAAAACATACCAAACTTTTGACCATTTTTACTTTAAAAACTCACTTTTTCGTCCCATATGCAGGATTAATTTTGAATTAATTTTTGACACTTCTATGTTTTGAATTTAGAAAAAAAATTATATGTTTAAAATCAGAATAATTTATAATTTATAATAAGGTCAAATTATTTTTTTGACCAAAAAAATTAGTGAAAGTAATTAAAATTGATTACAATTATTAAGGTAAATATGTGGTTACTTAGTGGTTAAACTTTAATCTTAAGAGTAAATGACCTAGATACATGTAAAAAAACCATTTTATGGACATTATTCTACCCTATCACCTCTTTTATATAATTGGTATCATTATTGGAGCCACATGATGTAAGGGAGATCTCTCAGTAGTGTTTTGATGTTTTATATTTACAAGAATGTCACTCCCCCTTCACTATAAAAATGCATTCACCCTCCTCACTTATTCACACCTCTAAAAAAAATTTAGATCATCAAAAACCTACCTCAATAATCTCCCAACAACACTAATTTCACCCTAGAGTCCTATCTTTTGTAAAAAACCAACCTTGGAATCCCTTTTGTGAAAACCAAAAGGAGTTACCCGAAAAAGAGGTAACATTCTTCAATGTAAAATTATGTATTATTTCTTTCTCCTCACCTCCATTTGTTATTATTAAATGATTATATAATAAAAATGAATAATAAATATCCTGGTATTTTTTGTGTTAATTTTTCAACTTACACCTACACACACTTCTATCAAATGGGTAATGAACATACCATTCGTGTGTACGGAGAACTACCGCCTCGTGAAACGATGTCATTCATTTTTACTTTACCACATCTCATAGTTGATAATTATGATGGACACACTATTTTTATATGACATATATTATATTTATGTTTTATTAATACTTCTATAATTTTTATATATCACATATCTTCATGCTTTCTATTTTGTGTAAATATGATAACATCGTTTTTGGATGTGTGGACTGACACCTCCTCAAAGTGATGTGATACATTCAAAAATTACATGGAATGTTTTAATGATTGATTAAATTCAAGGTATGTGAAATACCTAACATATATATGATATTAATTAAATAATTATCTTTCTTAAAATATAATATATCAATTTTTGTTTATTACTCTTTCACACACTGAAAAAGTGATAACGTTGTTCATGGATGTGTGGATTGTTTCCTCCTTAACAAGATGTGATTACTTTTACATAAAAATAATTATATATATGTGATTAAATAATATGTTATTTATGCTATAATTATTATTCTGGAATGATATGTTTTTTTACCTTCTTTCTATAACGATCATTGAAAATTCGTAATGTTACTCATGCAAACGTACATCCTACCATCTCCATGATTGTAACATTGGTTCATTTTTCATAACCATATTTCATGATTGGTTTTAAAAGTTTAATTTATCTATTAATACTAAAACTATTTCATTATTATTATTCTTTTTATATTTATATAATGAACCATTTGACCATAGTTGACCTACCAAATTTGTTTTTACGCATAAACCTAATATGGTCACAACACCTGACGTAAAATTAATTATTTAAGTTGTTGCTTAAAATATTATAATAAGTGAAATAAAATTAATGATATACTTTAAACATTTTATGAATAAATTAAATAATTAACATAAGTTTATTATTCAGGAAGATAATGATCCACACATCAAGTAAGACTCAATGTAATGGATTTTATCCTAATCTCCTTTCATTGTGCCATTTTTTGATTATATGAACCTTTATTATTTTATAAGGTGTATATAAAAATAATTTGACATTATAGATCCATATTTTATCTATTATCATGTTATTTAATGTTTTTTTTTAATTTATTCTTTCCTGGGGATTATAATTTAAATGTTCAAAGTTGTATGGGATGCTTTGAATGTTTAAATATATCATCCTTTCCTCTATTTTAATATTCTTGATATGATTTTACATATTTTTTTATATGGATATAAAAAAGGATTATAAAATTAATTTTATGAATATTTTGGTATTTAGTTTCCCCTATAATCCTTCTTGATTTAAAAAGGAAAAAGAAACCCCTCTTTTCCTTTTTGGTATTTTATTATTGAAAATGGGTTTTGAAAATGGATTGATTATTTAAATATCTTCAAATGTTTAATTTTTATTTAAAATGAAATTTTTTGCATGAAATTTTTGAAAATTGAAATCTATTATATGTTATGATCATATAATGGAACTTGGAAATTTGATGGGAGGTTTTTTGATAAACCAATGATGGGTGGTTTCATGATAAACCAAAAATGGGTGGGTCTGTGATAACCCTCCAATTCATTGAGTATAGAAGTTAATCATATGGTTATTTCATTTATAAGAGTGGCATGAATAGAAGTAAACTACATGGTTATTCCATTTATAAGAGTGAAAAGTATAATGATGTACCAATATACCTTTATGTATTTTTTATTCATTATATGGATTTTATAGTAATCATGATATTAAAAAAAATTATTAAATGAGATTATCTTAGAATAAAAGTATTTACTACTCATTTAGGGTGAAAAGTATTAATTTATGATAATTTTTTCATGGGTTTTAAGGTTTATTAATGTACTAATGGTTTCTTTATTTTTATATCCCTTACTAAACATTTTATTCTCATGCAATATTTTTTAATGTTTTTCATAGTACTTAAGGATGAGTAAGGGATTGGAAGATGTCATGTTAAAATTTATGAAGAGATTTTATAAAATAAATCATTCTTTATTTTTAAATGGTTTATATGGTAGAAATAATGGATACTGATCAGAGGTGTCCACTTTGTATTTTATGTCTTTTTTTATGTATGAGTTATGACCTAATTATATCAAAATATAAAACTAAAAAAATCCTCAACGTGGAAGAAAGTAATTTATTTACTAAAGATCAAGATTATATATTATTTAAGGTTGGGTCCTTATAGTTGGAATCAAAGGTCAGTTTAGATAACATTAGAAGATAATATAATGTTAACAATATTACTTCAGAAGGTTTTACTTTATTATTAAGTTATTATGTTATATAATTTAAATATTACAATGTTTTTTCATCTAAATTATGTTTGTTTAGAATGGTTTTTGTAGAGGAAACAAGTAATCTATATTGGGAAGACACTGATATGAAAATATCTTTCCAAATCATCATCTTGATATGGTTGGAAATAAAATTGATCAATTTGTTTCAGTGATGGTTTAGTTGAAATAGGATATAAATGGTGGTGGTGTCCGTGAAAGAGAGATACCAGATCTTGCATCGAGGAACATGAAAATAGTGGATCATTTTATACGAGAAAATCTACTATTATTCAAAGGATAATATGTCCATGTGATAGTTGAAGGATGGATTAAATCCCTAGAAAATATATTTGATGGCATGTTTTGTTCGAATCACCAAATGGTAACTCTTTAAAATTACCATTTTGAAGGTGAATTTGGCCCATGGTTATTAATAGTTAAGACTATCAGGGAAAGTGAAGAGATCGATTCCTTGGAATAGGATGAATTTAAGAATGTGTTCCTTGGGAATTTTTTTTAATAATGTACACCTTAGGATGGAAAATAAATTCTTGTAGTTGATACAAAAGAAGGAATATTCAGTTTCCATATACAAAGAAAACTTCACTTGACTGGTGAGGTATGTCCAAAATATTATCTGAGATAATGATAGTAATATAAAACAGTTTTACATAGAATTAAAGACAAGATATTAAAGGGAATCATCTTTTTGTGAGTTCAAGAGCTATGAGAAATTTGTTTTATGTGAAAATAAGGTAAAATTGATTTTTCTAATGATCACATGTCCTAAGAAAATAAAAAAAAGAATATTAATCATTGGAAGGAGATGGGGAATCATTCATCAAAAAAGTTTTGAGGTAAGAGAACCAAAATCACATCTTTTGAGAAGTGTGGTAAAAAATATCCTGTAGAATTCCTTTCAAAATATGGTAAGTCATTATGATGTGATAAGTTTGGTTATATGGTTCATGACTATAATTAATATGATTAGGAAAAAAATGAAAATTCTGTAGTAAGATGTTTTAGTTGCAATGAGTTAGATCATTATGCCAATGTGTATCCCACTTTTATTACCTAGGGTGGAAACAATCAATAACAAAAGCAATAAGGTTTGACAAAACATTTTTCTACTACTATGGTGGATTTTGGTCCATCAAATGAAGTGGTGAAAGGTATGTTACTATTTTATTCAAATTTTTTCAATACTCTGTTTGATTCTAGTTTTTTATATTCTTTCATTTTTTAGAAGTTTTCAAGTAAATTGGTAATGTAACCTCATGAATGTAAGATGGAACTTATGGTAAAAACTCTAGGTGGGAGTATTAAAGATACAAATATTTATATGAATATTCATATTGTCATTAGTGGATGGTATTTCCTATAAATCTTGTTGAACTACCCATAGAAGAGTTTGATATCATTTTTGGTATGGAGTGACTTTCAGTTTAAAATGCTAAAATATATTAGAAAGCTAAAACTTTGTATTCAATGGTTTTATATCATTTATAACATACCAATAAGAAAATAAATTAATGAAATATGGAATTGAAATCTATATAGATCATGTTTTTGAAAGGATATAAATAGTTATAATTAGTGACATCCCAGTAGTGATTGAATTTACGGATATTTTTTCTGATGATTTCCCTAGTGTTGTTTCTGATCAGAAATATGAATTTATTATTGATTTAGTTCCTGGTTATAATCCTATTTCTAAACCCCCTTATAGAATTTCTCAATTAGAACTTCTGGAACTAGTTGCTAGAATTGATTAATAAGGGTTTAATTTGACCTAGCACTTCACCATGGGGTTCTTTTGTTTTATTTTTGAAAAATAAAGATAGTTCCATGAGACTTTGCATTGATTATAGATCCCTAAATAATATCACTATTAATAAAACGTATCTTTTTTCCCATATAGATGATTTTTTTATCATCTATAGGTATCTCGGTGTTTTTTAATGATTTATCTGAGGTCTAAGTACAATCAATTGAAAGTGAAGAAGGATGACATTCCAAAGACAATATTTCAGACAATATATGGGAATTATGAGTTTGTAGTTATTTATTTTGGGTTTTCTAATGAACATGATTTATTTTTGAATTTTAAAAATTGAATCTTTCATCAGTTAATAGATAATTTTTTGGTTGTGTTTATAGATTATATTTTGGATTATTCTGAAAACCATGAGGAACATGAAGGGCACTTAAGTATTGTTTTTCAAACCTTAAGATAAAAAAAACTATATAGAAAGCTTAGTAAGAGTGAATTTTGGTTGCAAAAAATTTCATTCCTTGGGCATATTATTTTTAAAGATGGCATAAATGTTGGCCCTACTAAAACAAAAGTTGTTGAATAGTGGAAAATAACTATCAATTTTTATGATATTCATAGTTTTATTAGATTAGTGGGTTCTTACCAAAGGTTTGTTTAAAACATTGCTCAGTTAGCTATCCTAATAACTATGTTAACAAGAATGTGATTTAGGATTATCTGGATAGGATAATGTGATGTTTTTTTATGAAATAAAAATAATATTGTTCAATGCTCTTATTTTGGTCCTTCCTTCTATAAATAGTAATTTTTCGTCTACAGTGATGACTCATTAAAAGGAATTGGTTGTGTCCTGATGCAGAATGAAAAGATAATTGCTAATGCTACACATTAGTTAAAAAATCATCTATTAAATTACCCTACACATGACTTGGAATTAGATTATATTGGTTTTGAATTAACAATTTGGAGGCATCATTTCTATGTAGTGAAGTGTAAAATATATACTGATTATAAAATTTGGAAGTATATATTCACTCAGAAAGAGTTGAACATGAGACAAAGAAGCGAACTAAAACAGATCAAGGATTATGATCGCATGATTCACTATCATCTTATAAAAGAAAACAAGGTGATCAATGCCTTGAGTCAAAAAAATTAATGTTACATTAACCATGTTACATTTGGAATGTTACTTTTGGTTAATGGTTTGAGGAATTTTTTCCGAGAAGTTATAGATGCAGGGATATCCTCTATTTTGTTTTAGGTTTCATTGCCGATGAATTTTTTAGAAATAATTAAGAGGGATCATAAGGTGGATCAATCTTTACAGGAAAGGGTGAATCTATTAAAAGAGTAAGTTTCCTGATTTTAATATTGATTAAGAAGGTCTTGTACAATTTGGAAAAAGATTATGTGTTAAATATAATTCTCAATTTAAAAATAGTTGAAAACTAAATCTCATAGTTCCTAGTTTTCCATTAATCTAGGAAATACTAAGATATATAGAGACATTTTGGAGCATTACTTTTTGGATGGAAGGAAAATATATATTGCTAAATTTACCATAAATTTATTGGCTTTTCAACCGGTTAAACCGGAGTTCCAGTTACCAAAGGGGATGCTTAAACCTTTTTTAGTGAAAGAGTTGAAATGGGATAATATATCAATGGATTTCATGGTAGGATTGACAAAGACTTATGAAGGTAATTATGCTATTTGTTTAATTTTTAATCGATTAACTAAATCTACATATTTACTTCCCATTAGAGATATAATTTTATTATATCAGATTTCTCGATCGTATCTAAAATATATTGTTAGGTTAAATGGAGTGCCTCTCTCAATTGTATCATACAATGATCCCATGTTTTCATATAATTTTTGTAAATGAATTAAATTTTTTTTGGGTACTAAATAAATTTCATTACATCTTTTCATTCTAAATCTAATGGACAGTCTTAGTGGACAATTTAGACATTAAAAGATACACATCATTATTCCTCAATGGATTATTAGTGAAGTTGGGATCGACATATTTCATGGGTTGAGTTTTCTTATAATAAATTTTTTTATTCTAGTATACATATAGCACCTTTTGAGGCATTATATAGAAAGAGGTGTTGCACTCTGGCTTTTTGGGATGATGTAGGAGAAAGGAAGTGATGAGACTAGAGTTTGTAGAGGAAACATTAGAGAAATTTCAATTTATTAAGTGACACATAATGGTAGATTAGAGAAATTATAAAATTTGTGAGGATAAATGGATAAAATATCTTTATTTTTAGGTAGGTGATTATGTCTTTCTCAGAGTCTCTCAATGTAAAAGTGTGATGCATTTTGGTAAGAAGGGGAAGCTGAGCCCATAGTTCATTGGACCATTTGAAATCCAAGAGAAACTGGGATTAGTTTCCTACTAAGTGTATTTAACTCTGATTTTATCCTAGTTATATAATATATTTCATGTTTCAGTGTTAAAGTTGTATGTACCAGATTCATCACATGTTTTGATCCCAAAAGAAGTTTAGCTGGAAGATAATATTTCTTATGAGGAATGAAAAATTCTGGTTCTTTACCACAAAGAGAAACTGTTTCAGAATAAGAAGATTCACTTGGTTGAGGTTTTATGAAAAAACATATGGTTTAAGAGGAAACATGGTAATCTAAAAATCCAATGAGGGAAAAATATCCCCGATTATTTGATAAGTGAATAAAATTGTGAGGATGAAATTTCCAAAAGGGGGTAAGGATATGACATACCAGGTAATGATAGAATAAGTATTTTTCATATTTATTAATAATTATGAGTTAGATATTAATTTTACCTTAAAATAGAGTATGCGTACAACATCATACCTATGACTTAATAACGAGTTTCTTCAAAATCTTGTGTTGCATGCATGACTGAGTTATACCGAATAATAATATTCTGTTAAATTTTTTATTTTAAGTGGTAGCTATATCATAAATGTTATATCATCGGGAATAAATAGGAATAACTATATTCTGTTTACATAGGTTTATAAAATTCTTTTACATTCATCCAATAAATTTTATAGGCTTAAAATAAGAATAAAACCAATTTAAAGTGTAAAATTTCTATATTTGGAAAAGTTATTTTACCGCCTTTTAATGGATCACCAATTTCAAATATAAATTTTTAAACTATTATAATTTTTATATCAAAAACAAATATTTATTTTATAAAGATAAATATAAAATTTTTCTTTGGTCTTTTTATGGTAACTTTCATATTTTGATTAATAGTGAATAATACAAAATATTAGTTTAAAACTGCATTTTTATCTAATTTATTTATATAGTTAAATTGAGTTTTCAATTAGTTTTAAAGCATAATTAGAAAAAAATTATAAAATTTTAAGCAATTAAGGTCATTGTAAACAATTTCACTCTTAATTTAGATAAAAACAATTTAGAAAATGTTTGAACATTATTACTTTAAAACCATGCTTTGTCGTCCCGTCTGCAGGGTTAATTTTAAATTAATTTCTTCCACTTATGTTTTTTTATGTTATGAAACTGGTTTAAATATTTGAAATAATAATAATTCTATTTTTAATAAGTTCAACATAGTTTTTTAACAGAAATATTAGTAAAGAAAGTAAAATTAATTACATCGATTAAGGTAAAAATGTGGTTCCTTAGTGGTTAAACTTTAATCATAAGAGTCTAAATGACCTATTAAATTTTCCAAAACCTATTTTATGGAAATTATTAGACTATATAACTTTTTGGTTTTAGTAGGTATCATTATTTGAGGCACATTATGCAGGAGATACCTCTCAGTAGTGTTCACATTTTTATATTTACAAGAATGCCACTCTCCCTCCACTATAAAAATGCATTCACCACCCTCACTTAATCACACCTATAAATCCCATTTATCTCATCAAAAACCTAAACAAATAATATCACAACATACCTACCTTCACCATAGAGTCATCACATTGGGAATAAATCCAACCAAGGAATCCCTTTGGTGCAAACCAAAAGGAGTTACCTGAAAAAGAGGTAACATTCTTCAATGTGAATTTATGAATTATTTCTTTATAAACCCCTCCATTTATTATTATTACATGAATATATATTAACATAATTCTTCTAAAAATAGTTATATATTTTTATATTAATTTTTCTACCTACATTTACACACACTTCCATCAAATGGGTAACAAACTAACCATTTGTGTGTACGATAAACTACTCCCTCACGAAACGATGTCATTCATTTTTCTTTTACCAACTCTAATGGTTGGGACTTATGAAGGACACACTATTTTTATATGATATATACGATATTTATGTTTTCATTATATTTATTTAATTTTATATGACACATGCCTTCATTCTTTCCATTTTGTATAAATACGCTAACATCGTTTGTGGACGTGCGGGAAACCACCTCCTCAAAGCGATGTGATACATTCACGCTTTACATGGAATGGTTTAAGGATGTTTTTAATTAAAAATATATGAAGTAAATAATATATATAAGATATTAATGACATAATTACCTTTCTATAAATATAATATATCATTTTATTTTTTACCCTTTCACACATTGAAAAAGTGATAACATCATTTATGGACATGTGGACTACCACCTTCTCGATGCGATGCGATTCATTTTACATCACAATAATTGTATATATAATTTTATATGATTAAATAATATGGTATTTATTATATAATTTTTTTTTGGAAAGTTAAATTTTACTTACCTGCTTTCAATAATTATCATTGAAAAATAGGAATGTTACTCATGCGTACATACGGTCTAACATCTCCATGATTGTTACGTCGGTTCATTTTTCCTAAAAATCATTTGTGATTGGTTTTAAAAGTGTTATTTAGGTATAAATATAAAAATTATTCCATGATTATTATTATGAATATGTTTATATAATAAACCTATTAACCATAGTTGACATACCAAAGTCGTTTTGACACATAAACCGAAGAAAGTAAATAATTAAAATAATTTTATTATTCATGAAGATAAAGACACTTGTGACAAGTTAGACTCAATGTAAGGGATTCCATCACAATATCCTTTTATTGAGTATTATCTTTATGATATTCACATTTATTATTTTGTAAGGTGTATATATATCCCCTTTGACATTCTAGATCCATATTTTATCTATTATTCTGTTATTTAATGTTTTTTTAAAAGTTACTATTTCATGGGGATTATAATTTATATGTTCAAAGTGGTATGGTATGCTTTGAATGTTTAAATATTTAATCATTTCCTCCATTTAAATTTTCATGATATTATATTACATATTTTTTATATGTATATAAAATGTATTATAATGGGAATTTTATTTTTATTTTGGTATTTAGATTCCTCTACAAGACTTCATGCTTTTGAAAGAAAAAAACCCTTCTTTCCTTTTTTCCTGGGAATTTTTTATTGAAAATGGGTTTTGAAAATGGATTAATTATTTCAATATCTTGAAATTGTTTATTATGAATGAAATTAAAATTTTAGGAGTGAAATGTTGAAAATTAAAATCTTTTATGTGTTATGATTATATAATGGTACTTAGACATTTGACAGGTGGTTTTGTGATAAACCAATGATAGGTGGTTTTATAATAAACCAATGATAGGTGAGTCTATGATATCACTATAATTAATTGGTTATGAAATACATTTGTATGGATATTCCATTGGTAAGGGTGACATGAATGGAAGTTGACCGCGTTGTTATTCCATTTATAAGAATGACAAGTATAATGATGTCCCAAGATTACTTTATATATTTTCAATGATATCTTTGGTTTTTATTATAATCTTGAGATTTCAAAAAGGGTATAAAATTAGGCTATTTTCAATGGAATGTTTTTACTACTTATTAAGGATGAAAATTATTACTTTAAGATAAATTTTTCATTGATTTTAATGTTTATCAATGGACTAACGGTTTTCTTATTTTTTATATCCCCCACTGACCTTTATATTCTCATCCCCTATTTTTAATATTTTTCATATGACTCAATGATGAGTATGGTATTGGAAGAATTAGTGTTGAAATCTATTAAGATTTTTCATTAAATTGATCAAGTTTATTTTTAAATGTTTCATATCATGGAAAAATAGATACTGATCGGAAGTGTCCACTGTGTATTTATGTCTTTTTTTATATATGATTTGTAGACTAATTATCTAAAACTATAAACCTATAAGGACACTTAATGTGAAATAAATTAATTCATTGATAAAAATTCAAGATTATGTAATGTTTAAGGTCAGGTCCTTATATGCGCCTTCCCATTTCTCAGACCAGGAAGAAGTAAATCTACAAATACCCAAAGACAAAGGTAGGGTGTGTTGTAAAAATCCCAGTAGGGTCTCACCATGTGTTCCATAAAAATATTTAATAATATTAAACCAAATTATGCTTTAAATTTAAGTAATACAAGTAATGTAAATACATTTTCATATTTAAAAAACATAATTTCATTTCAAAATGATGGAAAATATTTTAAAAATGGATTAAATAAATAATTCATATAAAATAGTTTAAATAAATAAACTCAAATGAATAAAATAGTTCTATGAAATCAATGTAATATATATAAAAATAATCCCAATAAGCACTATGGGCATCTACCCTATGGTATGATGGTTTTTAATTATAGGATCCTGACACATCTCATATCATTGATCATGGAAATATGTTTACATACGTTCCTCAGGCTTAGCTTAAATAAGACTCTTCAACATCTCATCAGGGATAAGACCTGCATAAATAGGTTTCTGTTAGAGTTTTCATCATCAATATGTTACCAGGGAATTACCGTCCTAGAATTCTTGTCCCAAATAACCCACAAACTAACCAGGCTCTCATGTGCTCAATCAATCGGTTAATAATGGAAAAATCATCTCATTTCAAATCAATCATAATTTAAAATTCAATTACCGAGTTTTCCACCTCAATATTTGAAATCAATTTCAAAATAAAAACAAGGGGTTTTCATAATTTAATTCTTTTTCAATAAAAACCTAATCATAGGTTTTCATCATTATAATTTAATCTATTTTCTAAAATTGATTTTCAAATCATTTCAAAAATTCCATCAATTTCAAAATATGTCTGAAATTCCAATTTCATTAGAATTGGGGGTTTTCCCAAAATCCACACCAATTTAATTTCTAATCCCAAGTCATACTATTTTGGGTTTTTATAAAGCAATTGAAATAAATTTCAAGAAAATCAAGAAAATCAAGGTTTTATCATATGTCCAGTCCAAACAAAACCTCCTACCTTTAATCATGGAATCAAAATGCACAATGACCGCAATGGGATTTTCCAATGAAGAATGATGGAAAAAAAAGATCAAGAAACTAAACCCGGAATAAATATCCAATAAAATGGAGTTTATATCAATAAACAACATTATGAACTAACACTCTTTAAGTAGGATAGAAAAAGAGATATTGGGAGGATCTTCATTTACCTGGAGGAGATCGAATGAGATCTTACACATGTAGATCCACCAAGGAAAGGGTTTAAAGGATCCAAAATTAGTTCTCTATAGCCTTTAAAGACTATGAAATAGATTTAGGTTGATCTATGGTTATGAAGGGGCTTAAACATGAGTTCAATAATGTTTTCATAAATATTTAGAATAAAAAATGTCTAGCGTGCATGGTTAGTTGGGTAGGACTTCATGGATAGACAAACCATGTGCCCTAACCATGTGCCCCTCCACTAGGGTGAATTGTTTTTCAAACAATAAACCAACCATGTAAACTGCCATTACCCATGGTTGTATGGTTTTTACTGGGTGGGTGAACGGTTTGGGAAAATCATTCCCCAACCACACCGAACCTATAAAACCTCAAAAAAAAGTTCCACCTGAAGAACCCCTAAAAAGATCCAACAAAAAGGATATCAAATAGAGGTCAAATAATACATAAAAACAGTAACAATATTTTAGATGAAAAGTGTGTTTTCATTTAAAAATTAAAATTTTCTTTAAATTGTTCATCACATAATAAAAAAGTAGATAATTCACTCTAGTTTTCTAGGTAATTTGGGATAAGGATCAACAATTCATTTATGATGTTTAATAATTAAAATAAATTTAATTTGAAACATGGTGTGTTTGGTATGAATGAATGTCCATGTTTTCATTTTAAATTGACATTTTAGTTCAAAACTTGCATCACATACTCAAAACTAAGAAAGTACACATGGATTGTCATTATACATTAGAAATAAGATAAATAATTCATTTGTATTATATAATAATTGACTACACAAAAATATGATACATGGTATGTCTAGTATGATTGAAAGTGTGTGTTTTATTTTAAGAGTGATATTTTAGTTCAATACATGTGTCACATACTAAAAAATGAGAAACCATGCTCTGATTATGTAATAAATTAAAGAAAATATTGAAAACACATTTGTGATGTGTAAGAATTAGACTCATATTAATCTGACACACGATGTGTCTAGTGTGACTAAAAATTACTATTTTAATTTAAAAGAAACAATTCTGTTCCAAATGCATGTTACATATTCAAAACTAATAAAACACACTCATATATTCTTGATACATTATAAAAATAACTTATTATTCATTTTTGTCTTGTATGAAGTAATTTCATGTCATTCCAATTGTAATTTATCAGTAATTATAAAACATTACAATTATAATTTGTTTTTATTTTTTATATACTATTAATAAAATAAGTAATGGTTTTATTAAATGATAGATTTTATTTTTTATATGGTCGGGTTGATCATTGGAGAATATTTTCTATGAGAGTTATTTATTTTGTTTTATTTATTTTTGTCGTAAAGGAAATTTTATATCAATGTAATTGATTTTTATGAAAATTACTTAATGTTATATTTTTATTGAAATGATGGTACAATATAAATTTTAATTTTTTTATAAACTTTTGTAGAATGATAAATATATAACTACTAGCAATTTTTCACTAGCTGATAATGGATTTTAGTATTTCTAATTATAGTGGTGACAAAGAACCCTTTTGTAAAGGCCCAGTCCAACCCATGATCATGATATTTTCTGCTTTGGACCTAGCCTACATGGTTTTTCCTTCTCTAGTATCTAGCCATTAGGCATCCCCCCTGAAAATGCCTCATGATGGGAGAGGTATCCACACCACCTTATAAAGGGGTGCGCCATGCTACTCCTCCTTCGATATGGGATTTCCATAATCCACCCTCTCTATAAGGGCCCAATATCCTCAATGAAACATCAAATGGACACTAGCTATGATACCATTTTTGATGGCCTAATCCATCCTATGATCATGATATTGTCTGTTTTGGGCCTAACCCACATAGTTTTTCTTTCTCTAGGATCTGGCCCTTAGGCATCCCCTATAAAAATCCTCGTGATGGGAGAGGTATCCAAACCGCCTTATAAAGGGGTGATTCATGCTCCTACTCTTTCAATGTAGTATTTCCAGAATCCACCTTCCATGAAAGGCCCAACATCCTCACTGACACATCAAATTGATTCTACATCTGATACCACTTTGTAATGTCCCATCACAGGTACCACACAATATTTCCTGATATGGTTGGTCACATGACCTCAAGCGCGCATCCCTGTATGCCAGAGGTTGCCGATTAGTTGTGAGGGTCTGATAAGTAAAACATGGGGAGACTATACCATCTTTTTATTAGAGTAAACACTAGTAGAAATAACACACAATAGAAGAAGCATAAATAACTAGAATAAATACCCATATCTCAAGATAATCAATGCAGAAAATATAATATCCAACTAAAACTAAAACAAGAAAAGCTAATGTAAGTGTCAGGATTCTAAACTGTAAACTAAAAATAAAGACACTGATAACTCCCAACCAAGTCCCAAACCATGTATGGTTCCCTTAACTAAGATTCATCGCCAAATCAGTCATCTAATTCTGGGCCCTTGACCTTTACTTTCCCTACAATAATAAAGTCTACTCAAGTTTCCTGATCTTTAGCACTGATAAAGATCACATTTATCGGTAATTTTTAGCATTATAAAGGATGCCCTTATTATCACATATTTTAGTGCTAATAAAAGAGACCGATGTTTATCATCAGTGTAAAAATCAATGTTATTTTATCACTCATAAAAGATACTTCTAGTGCTTCTAAATGTCTTATCTCTAGTAGTGAACTTATATTTTTTATAATAAAAGTGAATTATTTATTAATAATTTTCCAAAATTAACTATCATGTTGTGAACAAAATGAAATACTTATTGTGCTAGAGTAGAAATAACCTTGGTAGTCATGATCTCTTGAAGCTAGAAGCCGAATACACTTAACACATTGATTCAAAGACTTTTTATTACCATAGTGCATCTTGAAAATTCACTGAGAAGGATACACTTGTTCCACTAGGGAATTACTTCACCTCCACCAAAATATTTCTATGAGATTAATATGAGGAGGATCAAAATCCAGTTATAAGCTCTGATGAATAATAATGGAGATGGTGAACTGGGGTTTCACTTGAGAAAACTGAGATCCAAAAACTGAGGGGAGTTGAAATGATCAAATGTTTAAATGATGATGGATGTAGGGGTCATCAATCCCCTAACACCCTTTAATAGAACATATAATGAGAAGAGGATATGAAACCATGTCAAATAGAACACTTTACTGAATACTCAAGCACCCAAGAAAAATGGACGGTACAGATTAAGCAGGTGGCACGATGGATCAACGTCCATGAAATGATTCAACATGGATCAATGAGTCAGCATGGGACAATCAATAGGTGGACCAGATTATAAGAACCAAGGGAAGGCCCACATGGGAATAATGTCCTAGAAGTATCAAATTGAGTATATAAAATAAATGTAAAACATTTTTTCTTTCATGAAACTAAAAAAAATGAATTAAAATAATATTAACATGGAAAATATCAATATGAAAACAAATTGAATTCCCATAATTCAAAAATCTCTACCATTTTCAATTAAAATTTGAGATTATCTTACGCCTATAGTTATAGAATTGGAACCAGATTCAACTTATCTAAATATAATTTGAATTTAGAAAATACCACAGCTTTTTTCAAACTATAAACAATGTTTTATCAGTGTATATCTTATTGACACACAAATTTATATATTCTAAAATTTCCCTAATAAATTTTTTCCTAATATCTATGTGTTTAGATTTTTCTTGATATACTAAATTTTGGGATAAATTAAGAGTAGATTGACTATCAGAATAAACATTGATAACAGAATTATAAAGTTTGAGTTTAGAAGATAATTGTTTAAGACATAATAGCTCTTTGACATCCTCGATCAAAGCAATGTACTCGGATCCCATGTTTGAAATGGAAACCATGGACTGCATGTTACATTTACAAGAAATGGTACCACCATAAGTATTAAAAACATACTCAGTCAAATACTTTCGAGTATCAATATTTCTGGCATAGTTATCATCTACATATCCAACTATAATTACAGAAGTATCCAAATTTTTATCCTAATAAAATGAAATATTATAAATATAATATAGTTATCTAAGAATCCATTTGAGGGTATTCTAATGTGGCTTCCCAAGAGTGTCCATAAATGTACTAATGGTTCATATTTAAAAGGATATATCATGCCTTGTTTCGATCATACTATAAATAATGTTTCCCACTATGTTAGCATAGGGTATTTGAGACATAAAATGAATATCAACACTATCTATGAGTTCTTATTCTAAATACATTTTAAAATTTTGTCTAAGATTTACATTAATAGGTCTAAGAGATTCAAACATGTATCTATTCCTATTATTTAAAATGTTTTCTAGTTGAGATAAATAAAATTGATTATTTAGTATATCTCTATTTATTTCAACACCTGTAATTTTTTATATGCACATAATTCTTCCATTTGAAACTTGACTTTTATTTTTAATTTAACAAAACTAACGAGTCTCATGTTTTTGTAAATAATAAGCATATCATCATTATAAAGTGGAAAATAAAGGATATATTTTTTATTTTAGTTAAATTAAATAGAAGAAAAATATTGACACCTTGTAAATTGTTTATTTAATATAATGGAATCAAATTTCTCATACCATTACCCTGAGGAAGGTTTTAAACTATACAATGATTTATTCATATGGAAAACGTGATTTAATTTGAATTCTGTATAGTAACCATCAGGATGATTCATATAAATATTTTCATTTAAATCACTATCAAGAAAGGAAGTTTTAACATCAAGTTGTTCACTGTGAATGTCATTATATGTACCAATGTCAACAAAAATCCCTAATAGAATAATTCCTGACAATAGGGAAAATTTTAAGAATATTCAATGCCTTATCTTTGAAAGAATCCCTTAAAAATAACCTTTCTTTATATTTAATTTTATTTCCCTCTTTTTTATCTTCTTACCTTTTATTAATCCACTGACAACCAGTTATTTTAGTATTGGGTGTTTTATTTACAATAGACCAAGTTTTATTTTGTTTTTATAAATAATGAATTTATTCATCCATGGAATAGACCCACTTTTTAGAGTCTCTATCTTTTAGATATTTCCTATTGGTCTGAGTATTATCATCTATTAGATCTTGAGAAACATGAAAAATCAAAGGAAACCATGTCGTATTGGTTAAACTAAGTAAGAGGTCTTGTGAATCTCTTGACTCACTCTTGGTTTAATTGATTTTTCCTATTGGTGGAAGAAGGATCAGATTTAGAATATGAAGAAAAACTAGAGGTGGAATCAACCATTATATTAGACTATTGATCTAGTGTATTTGGGTAGACAAGAGCCTCAAACCGGGTTGGAGTCTCAGTTTCATCATCCTCTTCTAGGGATGGATCACTGCTTCCAGATGTGGAAGCCTTCTCTTTGGTAGAAGAGGACACATGGAACACTAGATCCCTACTTATAATGTTGTTTTGGTATCCAGGGTTTTAAACCTAATGTTTGTAACCCTTAACACCCTTGGGATACCCAATGAAGATGTATTTAAGATTTCTTGGTTCCTATTTATCAGTATTAATGTTAACATAAGTTGTATAACTAATGACCATTAAGTAACTATTTATTGGGAGTTTTACCATTCCATGATTCTTTATGGGTTTTAAATTGAATAGAAAAATAAGAGAACCTATTTATAAGGTGGAAAAACATGGTGGTATCCTCTTTCCAAAAGTATTTATAGAGACATAAGCATGAAATCATGCTTCGGACTCTTTCTAGAATAGTAATATTCATTCATTATACTGGAACATTTTATTAGAGAGTTCCCCTAATTGTCCTATGGATTTTAATACCCTCAGATTCACAAAATTTAATGAATTCAGTGGATAGGTATTCTATGTCGTTATATGTTCTCATGGTTTTAATATTTCTCCCAACCTGATTTTCAACTAGAGGTTTTTTTAAGTTTTACAGTTCTAAAGGAAATCAGGTTGATTTTTTAGAGTATAAATCCAGGTTTTTCTTGAGAAATATTCTATGAAGATGAAAAAATAAGAACCTCCACCATGGGAGGTGGTCTTATTTAGTCCCCATAAGTTAGAATGGATGTATTCAAAGGGGTTGTAAGATTAAAAATTTGAACTATTAATGGTGACTCTATTAGCCTTTCCCATCACATAATCTACAAAAAATGTAATATTTCTTGGAGTGATGTTACCCAACAACCCTTTCTTGTTGAGTTATTTTAGAACCTTGGAGCTTATATTCCCCAATATCCTATTTCACAATAGGGTATTTTTATTTTTTAGTGGTATAGACAATACCTAATTATTGTGAATGGGTGTTTCTATTCAAAACATACATCCCATTAATGTAAGAACCTATTATGATAATGTTAGATCCTTTAAATATTTTTAGACATCTTTTTTCATACCTAAAGGTGTACCCCTTTTGACCTAGA
Source organism: Viscum album (assembly GCA_963277665.1). Lineage (NCBI taxonomy): Eukaryota > Viridiplantae > Streptophyta > Magnoliopsida > Santalales > Viscaceae > Viscum > Viscum album. The sequence goes on along the minus strand of OY728139.1, from coordinate 108,387,432 downwards.
ATCCCCAAAGAAATTAGGTTTCTATAAAGTTTGGGAAACCACCTCACATCAAGAATAGTGATGATGGAATAGACATCTAGTTAAAGTAAAATAAAACTTCTTCCATCTACCTTAAACCTCTTGATATTTCCAAAGATGAAATCTCATTTTACTTTTTCTACCAATTGTAGGAATGACACTATAAAAGGACACATGTGAAAATAATAGCCTGGTTTAATGACCCACTCATGATTTAGTGCATATCTTGACACATTTAACACTTTATCTATGTAAAAACCAGAGTCAACTACAAGGTACTGGTCAGTGGGAAATTTTGATTCAAGTTCTTGTTTATGTTTCCTACATCCAGGCTTAGTATTCCCATGTTTTCCACAATGAAAAAAAAACATTTTTCCATATAATTAGACTTAGGTTTGTGTTCTTTATATTTCTTTCTTTTATCTTTAATAAATTGTTTCTTTTTACCCTTGGACATTGGTCTATCTCTAGAAACAAGCTCTTAGCATCACCTTTAATTCTAGGTTTGGAATGAAATTATTTGGAGATAAGTACAGACTTAACCTCTTAAAGGGTTAATGAGTAATGGATATATGGTTTCTAATAAGGTGATATAAGCATTATCTAAAGAAATTAGAAGAATCATTGCTTGACATTCATAATCAGAAATTACATTTATCTTGTCTAAATCTGACATAAATTTGTTAAATTTGTATAAATGGTACTTAATAGAACTATTAGGATTCATCTTAAAGGTAAAAAATCTGTTATTTTTATAAATCCTACCAACTAAAGAAGTTGTCATATATATAATTTTTCTAGTTTATGCAATATACCTGCAATAGTAGATTCAAAGGAAACTTCCCTGCACACTTTATCTCCTATAGAAAGCAATAGGGAACTATGTTCTTTAACTAAAACATCAGGAAAAACATATCTTGATATTCAGTAATGGTCTGTGCAGTTTTATTTACAATAACAATAGGTTTATTAGGCACATAGATGGTATCAGTTAAGCCCTATTGAACTAGCATGGATCTAATATTAATTCTCCAATGATTAAAGTCATTATCATTATTGAATTTATCGATTTAGAACATATTTTTTGACATGTTTACCCAAATAGTAGATGTTGAGTTCTTGCAAACAATGTTAAACATACACCCCCCAACAACCAGAGAATCTTAAGGGTAAATGATGTTTATCCAAATATATATGAAATACAGAGGAATTATATATGGGTAAGTGGCTTCAAATGATGGCATTAAGTAAACATAGATTATTTAATAAGTGGTCCTAATATGAAAATAGAACAGAAGAAATTATTGAAACCAGAAACAGGTTGAACAAAAAAAGAGAACCAGTCAGTCTGTCATACAACTTTGTGAGGGGTAAGGGTGAATTAATCGAAAGCCAGGATGCACAAACCCTAATAACTGAGCTGGGGATTTTTCTCTTAAAATTTCAATATAACATAATCAAACAAACAAGATGAATGAAAAAATAAAGAAAAAGAACACAAGTATTTACGTGTTTCAGCCTCGTGGGGACCTATGTGCACTATAAGAACATCAACCACACATACATTTCATTATGCTCAAAAAATAAAATTCCATAGGATGAAATTCATCAAGAACAAAAAAAAACAGGAACATAAGTATATAGTATATATAAGATTTGAAATTAAAAAACCAAAATGCAGTACTTATAGTGTCAGAGTGAAAATAACTTTGTGGTCCTGATCTCTTGAAGCTGAAAGTTGAGTGCACCAGACACTGTGATTTGAGGACTCTTTCTTACATTTATGCATCTAGAATAGTTACTGAGAAGCCCAAACTTCTTCCATTGGGGAAGGATGTCGTCTCTACCAAATGTTGTCCATCAAATGAAGTTAGGTAGGACGGCATGCTAGGACTGAGCTTTGATGATGAAGAACTACAATGGTGACCTAGGGTTTCCCCTGAGGAAACCAAGAGCCGAAAACCAAGGGGACTCAAAATGATCAAATGTCCTAACGATGAGGGATGTAGGGGTCATCAATCCCCTGAAACCCTCAAACATCACATCAAATGAGAAGATTCCATGAAACCACACTGAACACAATGCCTAACCAAATACTCAAGAACCTGGGGAAAATGGACAGTGCAGATCAAGAAGGTGGCATGGCAGATCAATGACCAGGAAATGATCCCGCACATATTAGTGAGTCAGCGGACAAGTAATGGACCGACTGCAGGCTAAGGCATACATTAGAAGAATGGACTAGCACCAAATTTCGTATATAAATAAATGTAAAACATTTTTACGTGCATAAAACTAATAAAATATTAACATGGAAAATACCAATATGAAAATAAATTGAATTCCTATAATTCACAATAATCATCTTCAAAGGGGAAAGAAGGTGATGGAGTCAGGAACCCTAATTCCCTCAATGAATTTTAGCATGTGTTGAACAACTCCAGTAATGTTATCAACCGAACTCATATCACACCTTTCCTCTACCTATGTTGTCGACACATGACAGGTGTAGGTTTGTTTTATTCTTTGGGGAGACACGATGCAAGGGGTGGGAGGTAGCCTCCACCAACCATCAGAGGTAGTGTTGTGATATGACGGTGAGGTTGTCTCATGGAACCACTGCTCTCGGAGGAGAGGTGGTGGTGGTGGATAAATGGTGGGTCGATATCGAAGATGGGTAAGATGAAAGAATCATTGGAGGATGGGAGTTGTAGGAGCTCCATTTTGGATTTGTAGTGTTGCTTCTGCTATTATATTATATATTCCAGACACCTAAAAGGGAGGCTACACACCTATGAAAAACAGATCACCTCTTTCTATACCAACAAAGGGCTGAAAAAATAAAATAATAAACCAAATGCCAATGAGGGGGACAAATATATCTATGATTTTTTGCACAAAAATTTAAAAAAATGTGAGTTTAGTGAAACAGATTACGCATTTAAAACTTTTTTATTTATAATTCACTCAATGAAAAAATAGGTCTACAGACACAACACCACAACTCATGCATCAAACCCCTCCCACCCCAACCACCATGATCGTGTGCGAGGAGGAAAAACAGATTCTGCAATTTAATTGAATGTCAATGACTCTCCTGAGAGTTTCCATAAATAAAATAACAAATCAGTTAAACCATCCAACTTAAACAATAAGTCCAATTAAAAAATGAACCGCTCTCCTATCTAGTTCGATCACAAGTTCCACAATAAAAACATTGTTTTTTACAGAGATTACTCCATTCATGATATCCCACATTGAAAACATTGCTTTTAAATATGATAGTTTCAACCTAACTATTAACTTTGAGGATATGAATAGGATGAACTGCATTATATATATATATATATATATATATTTCCTACCAAACATAATTATATTTATAAATTCTGACTAAATAATCACTTAATTTTTTGTAATGTAATTATATTTTACAAAAATATGTTTTGTTCAAAAATGATTTCTATTTCTTTTTGTTAAAAAATAAAATTAATTTTTATATTTTTAGATTTTTTTATAGAATAAACAAAATTTTTTAAATCCACATATCAAATTAACTAAGGGTGAATTTTTTGTATTTTTTCGAAAATATTTATTTTCATTGAAAAATACCAATTTTTCTTAAAATTATCATTTCCTTTGATAAATTAAGTAATTTAAAGGTCCCATTATCATTTTAATTTTATTTAAAAGAAACATAAGTATTACTTATTTATACGTAATATTATTAAATGAATTTAAATCAATATTATACCAGAATTTAGTATAACACTACTGTAGATATGGCCTTTAAAAGCGCGAAAAAATGGAACTTACATTACTAAAAACATTGATAATTGAAGAACAATTAAAAGGGGTCCCATTTATATATCATTGCTAAAAAGTGCTAATAAAGACCCCTTTTATCAGGGCTTTTTTTGCGCTGATAAAAGTTCTCTTTTAGTAATGCTTTTTTAAAAGCACTCATAAAAGTCAAAAACTCTACAAATTGGAGGGTAGAGTCACCGCCCTTTTAACAATGCTTGACCCCCTTTCAAAAGAGCTATGAATCCCTCCACAACTACATTAATAGTGCTATTAAGACCCCCCCCCCCACACACAAACACTCTTTAACAGCGCTAGACCTGTTTCACCCGCCTGTGTGCACGCCTACATTTGTTGGGTTTCAAACCTAAAACCTCCCCTTATACCCCCACAACTTTTCTAGTCACCTATACTGTTTTCATATATATTTTATGACATGTCTATATATTTATATAAATTTCATTTCATTTTTTATCAATATATATATATATATTTAAATACATATATAAAATATTTTTTTTGTGTGTATGTGATTATAAATACATACATATAGATATATATATATTTCTTTGGGAATTTATAAATATAATTATACATGTTTATATTTACTTACATATATTATATTTTAGTATTTATATACATATATTAGAATATATAGATAAATGTATATATGTTTGTCAGTACACAAAATATATATATATATATATATATTAAGATTTATAGGTATATAAATATTCACACATTTGTGTTTTTAATAAAATGGATATTATTTTTTATTTAGATAAGTATTATATATTGAGAAATATATTTTATATGTAATTTTTTTTAATTATTTATTTATAAAATTATATTTTTACATACAAATATATAAAAAAATATATATATATTGTTATATATTTGATTATAAATAACAGTAAATTATGAAATATGATAAAATTATGAAGCCATAATTTCAATATTAATGTAATACTTGGAAATAAATTTAGTCCCCACTCAGAAAGGGTAAAAATACCCCCTTAAACATCGCTGATATTCCATCAAAATGTTAAAAAAATTGGGTTTCCCAACTAAAAACTCGATTTTAGAGGCCTTTCAGTCCTTTATGGGAGAAAAAAATCATTACCTGATCTCTATGATCTTTTCACTAGACCTCCATGATGTAGGTATTGTCTCAAGCTTTTATTTGATATGTGGTAGAGCCCAAACAGACTCTTGGATCAAAAGTTATGGTCATCTGAATTTGGAGTTATGTTTTCAACTTATTTTAAAAAAATATTAATTTTTAGATTTTTTATCATCAACTTGTTATAAAATTACTATTAGTAAATAATAATTAGTTATTTATTAATTAAAATTATTTTTAAAAATATTTTATAAGACATTTTCACTAAATATCGTATATATCAAGTATAAATGCCAATATACCTTACCTGAAACATATTTAAAAAATATATATTATATGTATATGAATATAAATATATTTATATATTAATGTATTATTTTTAATGATATGTAATTTTTTTATAAATATACCCTTTATTAGTGCTAGTAAAAAAATGCTAAAAAAACACTCCCTTTATCAGAACTGCTAAAAAATGCACTGATAAAGGGGATCCCTTTAATATCGCTAAAAAAGCACAGATAAAATTGATATCTTTATTAGTTCTAAAAAAACACTGATAAAGGAGTACTTTTAACAGTGATTTTTTAGATTTGTTAATAGCACCTTTTATCAAAAAAATTAGCGATGTTAAAGGGTGGTGTTGCGTAAAGGTGTTTTTTTTGGTAGTGTAAGTTTTTTTGGCATGAAAACACATTTTACAAAAAACTGTTTTATAATGAGTAATGTTTCTCATTTAAATTTAATAAAAATAACCCATAATGGGGAATAATTTAAATTAAATGTATTTATTATATATTTATCATTATGAATTGAAATTAATACAGTGAAGATTACTAATTATAGAGTTAAAGTAAAATAAATTTTTCCATGAAAAATGTATATTTTCAGAAAACCGATTTTTCAATGAGCATGTACCCAAGTGGTAGAGGCTCCAGCTTTGCATTTAAAAGACCCAAGATCAAATGTGGGTGGGTGTGAATTTTCAGGTTAATGTATAAGTATTGTAGTAGGTATTGTGCAGTATTGTGGCTACCACTAATGCAAAAACACAATTTAACATCGTTTTTTTTTCAATTTTAACATTGGTTTTTAACCGACATCTATAAGAGTGATGTAAAAAATATGTTTTTTGAAATCGGTTTTTAAATAACTGACGTCAAAAATTTGAAGGGGCTTCATTTTTTACATCGGTTTATCTATGAAACTGATGTAAAAAACCAATCAAGTTCACACTTTCAGTATAAGATTACCTAAGAAACTGATGCCGAAAATGAGAAACAGAACAGTTTTTGGGCATCGATTCTCATAAAAACCAAAATCTAAAACCGTTGAATTTTTTTTAAATGATTCAGTATCAGTTTTTATAAAAAAAGGCACTGAAAGTTAAAAAAATTAAAAAATTATAAATATTACACCCCATAAAAAATTAGAATCCCTATAATATAAATACTATATACAACCATCAAAAAACATTTATCATTGGCTAAAAATCTATAAAAACATACATACTTTTAACAAGTTAATCAAAAAATTATCTATGCCTTTGTATTATAAAGTATAATGAAAAAACACATACTTGAAATTTACAATATGATCCTTTTTGGTTATTGTTGAAGCATTCATTTGATATCATTTTGATCAAACACCTATTATAAAAAAAGGATTCTTTTTTGAAAACTTGTTATTAGGAAAATGTAATTCTAATCAGAAACATTAGAATATACATACCTTAAATCATAATCAATCTTAAAAAATAGTTTACAAACAAAGACGGAATATGGTCATGTTCATCTTTTATGTACGAGTCGATATCATTGAACCTCTAAAATAACGTTGAATGATATTAGATTAAAAAATAGAATACTATGATAGAAAATATAAAATAATTAATATGTATAACCTGATCAAAATCAGTCGTTACCCCAGTTGTGATTATCTCATACATGAATTTTAGAAAATAATAACCACATTCAACATATACTTGTTAACAGTGAAACTAAAATTAATAAAACATTAACATGATAATGAAATCCAATATATACATATATAAATAAATATAAAAAAAAACAAAATAATATCTAATATAAAAAATCATTACTTTTTTTTCACATAGTTGATTGCCTTTGGATTCAATATAGACAAGTGATCTATGTTAAATTTTTTCCATTGTCTTCATTTTCATACATATCAACTAATAATACATGCATAAACCAAGATAATTAAACATAATAAGCTTATAAAAAACAAATAAACATACTCATCTAATATGGGAGAAAATTTTCATTGAACACCATCTAATAAAGATAAAAACAAATATAATGTGTTTTCACTGGAGAAAAATACGCCTAACATCCAATGCCACCTACAATACAAAAAGTTCACATATAATGAAATTATAATGAACATTAGTGTATAATTATATTTCTTTTCTTACCCATCAAGAAATGGAAAAACCCAACACCCAATATTCATCATTAATAACCTCACACATATATATGTCTCTCTCTTTTCAGTCGACATATATTGCACAGCTGTGGAAATGAATTCCGGATCTATAAAACCATAAATTCTTGTGGTGTCATTTTTAACAAGAAGCATGTGTAGATACTTTATTAAAAAGGTAATATCATTAGTCGATTTAAACTATCTTTATTTTAAAAAATAAAACTAAAACATAAATTTAATTATATGGAAAACAATTGCAACACAAGCACGATGAGATCTTCAAAATTAATTATATCCATGTTATATTTTTTGAATAGTCTCAATGGATAGTCTCTTACACATATGTCAGATGACATCCGAAACTCATAGATATTAGCCACAGAAGAACAAACCCTGGATAATCTTTCTATGCCATCATAAAATATCTAAATTATCTACAATTATTTATTGTTGAACCTTTTGTTCCATTTGTGCCATTTCTTTGGATTTTAGATAATCCTATATAATTTAAATGTCATAAACATTATAATTAATTTTCAATCATATGTAATTAATATTTAAAGAAATGTATACCTCGTATGAAATATGATGAAGAAGGATAGATGACCAAATTAATAAACGACCCATACAATCCCTAACTATGGTAACCTCTTTGGTATGGAATGGTAGTTGAGTGGTAGGTTCAATAATATCATGTACCGATACTCTTACCTGGACCATCTAAATAGGCTCATGATGTATAGAATCCCCTAAAAATTACACAATTCTTAACGCTACAATATGTACATCATGGTCTCATATATACAACTCACAATATAAGGTTGGGTCCAAGTGAGGAGGTGGAGAATCTGAGTAGGCAGGCTGGGTAGGCTATGTAGACTATGACTATCCCGTTAATTGTTCTGAAATAGACTGTTTCAAAGATTCTTCAATTTTATTGCCCAGGTAATCTTCCATATCATTCAGTTGAGCTTATAAGGATTTTATTTATGGGTATTTTTAATGTTTACTTTGATGAAAAAAAACTTTCGGAATACTAACACTCACATCATATCCTCTTATGTAGTTAGGGTGTTCTGGATTTCCAAAAGTAGTGGCAGGGTTGTCCATCCTACCCTCAAGCATAAAATTTCCCTGTTTTGATTGCTCCTGAAGTTTATCCTTAAATGAATAATGATGATGCTATATTATTTTTTTATTTTATAAATTACAGAAATTCTTCAAAAATAATAATTATTTACTTATAATTCCTCCAGTTACTTCTTTATCTTTCTCAGCAAGATATTTTTCATTTTTTCTTCTTCTATAACTTTTATATTTCTCATGGTGGGTGGTTGGAGATGGTGGACCGAATTGGACATCATCAGAACAACTTGTGGAATGAGCTCTCAGTACTTCAAACATTTCCTCAATTATTTTTCTCTCTAATAAAATATACTCACCATGTGATAAAGTATGAGGGTATACAATCTACAATTGGATGTCTTGAAGGGATTTCCTAGAGGCATGTTATGTAAGAGGTGACATAAATAGTAATTAGGTACATATAAAAGATATTTTAAAATATAATATAATATAATTATCATACCTGAAATGTTTCATCATTTCATGTGGAAACAAATTACTTCTATGTATCATCATCTAAAAATGGATACTTGAGGAATGGGATTTCATTTTGTCTCTTTCCAAACACATAATTTTTTGTCAATTTTGTTTCGAAATCCCTCCATCAAACCACCTCTAAAGTAAGACATATTTTTTTAATTGATTTTGTTTCTTCAAAATTGAATGTCATCTGTAATTTCATAAAATAAATATTAGTAATTTAAAACAAATTATATTTGAAAAATTAGATAAAATAAATCAATTGATATATTTTACCTTTATGGACTCCCAAATCTGATATATTGACACCTTATCGAAAGACTTCAAATTAGGATATAAAATGATAATCTTGTAAAGGTAGTGCATGCCAATATTGTTGATAAAATTCATTTCATTTGGTCCAATTTAATTATTATTATTATCAAAACTAATATGTAATTGCTCGTCTCCACAGGAAAGTGATAGTTTTGGTAAACATGTAATGCTATGATTACCAACTCAAGAATTCAATTTCTGAATACTAAAAACAGAAGAATCTCCCACTGAAGTCTCATCAGTAGTCCTATAATTATTTTTTGTAAATTAAATGTTCTTATTCATTAAATAATTATATTATTGGATATTTAATAATATGAATAAAGACAACTACCTCTGTAGATATTCTTCAATCTTTTTATATGTAACTTTTATAGTAATATGAAAATGTAATGAAATTATTGTGTACCGGAATATAATTAGACAAGTCACTAATTAAAAATCAGGAATACATAAATATGTTTGTAAAATCGTTTCCCACATGTGTATGTTTTAAAAAATAATAATGATGTTAATATTCTTAACCAAAAAAACATGCAAGTTAAACTATTAAATAAAAACATTACTTCTATAAATATATAAGAATTTAAAAATTTAAATATCAAAGTTTGAAAATGTGTTCGCAAATGCGTAAACTAAACCAAAATATAATAATATACTTCAGGTGTTTCAATGAAAAAATGTTTTACCATATCCATGGAAAATCAAAATTTAACCCCAAAAAAATAGATAAATAATAAAATATATATACTTAAATATCCAATAATTTTTAAATAATATATTTTTACACATGTAAATTTTAAAAAATAAATATTATGTAAATAATTACCAGATTAATTGGGAGAGTAATTTAGTTTTATCTCATATCCCTTCATCATGATCATTTCATATTGCATGCACTATGTCTATGTTGTAGTCATTATTATCCGAAAATCGTGTAACATGCGAAGAGGCCTCACATAAATCAATAACATCATCATCATCATCATCAGTAAAATGGATTATTTTCCCTTGAAAAATGATAAACCACTAGTCATTCAATTGATCAATGACATAAAATATTTTCTTTGCATTTGTGGCCATGATAAATGGTTCCACATTACAACTAAATATATTCAAGTCAACCATTATAAACCCATATTCATCATGTTTCACACTAATATTACATGAAACCCAATTACACTTAAACACATTGAATAAATTTAATGTAATAAAATTTTCATATGTCTTCAGAAACTCCAAAATATGTCTTTGATGGATAAATTATAAGTTTATATTTTGCACTTGAAAAATGAAGTGCTTCATTGATGACCATTACACTAATATTTTGAATGGTACATTTTCATCTATATTATTCATTTAAAATTTGTACCCATTAATATTGAAACTAGACCATGTAATCACATGAAGATATTATCCCCCTACCAACCATTTTAGTGTTTATGATGCAGATATATCTTGGTTGACTTTCTCTTTAGACCATGAAACAAATGTATTGTTATTCTCAATCTTCACCCACTTTTCATTTATTTTTGGATATCATAACTTTAATTTTGTAATATGTAATGATATATATCATTGAACCTCATTTCGGTTGTTCAAAATGTATAAATGTGTCTCCATAACTTCATCACGTGGAATGATACTGTAAAGACCGTAAAATTCAAGGGAAATTTTTTTTTAATTTTCTTTGGATTTTTACAAGAGCGCGATTTCAGACGGCACCTGATTCCGAGGCCCGGAGTGCCCGGAATTAATTTCCGAAGTTTGGCTCGGGTACGTTCAGTGAACGGACGAGCGGGAATTCCTAACTTTTGATCCGGTGCTCGGAATTAAAATCCGAGGGCACCGATGAACTCGCAGCGCCGATATTCGCTTAATGAGACCTTTTCGGGAGTTGCGTTTGTTGCGGGTTGAAAGATACGTTTTGGGGTTTTTCAATTAAGTTAAATAAAATTGTGTAAAACAAATTTTATTTTTAACTTATTAAAGAAAACCTACCTAAGGGGGTTGGAAGTGGGACCCACACCCACTTAACCTCCCTTGGGAGGATTAAGTGTGGTGGGGCCCACACGAACCCCTAAGACTTTTCTTTTTCTCTCAACGTTCTTAACCCCCAATTAATTGGCCTACGTTACCCTTATTTAATTAAGGAAGTTAAAGCCCTTTTTGAATTTCAAATTTTGAAATTATTTTGTGTTGTGTTAATAAAATAAGAGGTAGTCTTATTTTATTTAGGGTTCTTTTTTTTTGCCTTTGGAGAGCCTTCTCATCTTCAAGCTCTGACGAAGAACGAAGAACGTCTTCATCCTCGACGAAGAACGACAACACTTCGTCAAGGATCATCGACTCAGAGACCTAGTATCTTCGGACCTCTGCTTCCTCTTCGGACCTTCTTCGTCGGCAAACGAAGATCCGCCAACAACGTGTCGCATCGGACGTAAATCTTCGTCAACGGATTTGACGAACGACGACCGCGACGCCTGACTTCCGCGACGCCGTCTTCCGCGGAACGTAGAGGATTTCTTTGAATCTCAAACCCGAGGTAGGGGATGTTTTTATTAATTATTTTATTCCATTCCTGAATCGTGGATTTTAGCATGACTAAACGTGAGACTTTTTAGTTATGTTATTTGTTAACGCGAGGGGAGTCGGACCGCACGAACACGGCCGAAACCCCCTCCTTCGTTCATGTTGATTCATGCGGGTGGAAGCAAGAGGCGTGGTGCCGTCGCACCACGCGGATGAACATGCTTATGATTTCCGCAATACCGTCGCGCTTCGCCGAAGAGAGACTTCAAGACCGCGACGCCGACACGCCGCGTTGGGAGGATTCTTGGCACGGCGAAAGGGGCGCGGTGCCGTCGCACCGCGCCGGACGACGAACACCGCGGCCGGTTCCGGGCCGCGGTGAGACGAGGAGACCGCGGCCGGTTCCGGGCCGCGGCGGAAGGAAAGACCGGCGGCCGGGCCGCCGGCGTCGGAAGTCAAGGGCGGGACCGGAAATTCCGGTTCCGTTGGTAAAAACCGGCCGGCCAGCAGGCCGGCCGGATGTCATAAAAACCGGGGGTTTAAACCCCCGGCCGGTCCATCAAGACCCCCCTCTTAATGAGGGGGCGGTTCTTTTAAGGAGGGGGGGGCAAAGCCCCCCCGGTTTTACTCAACCGGCCCCCATTTGCGGGGGCCGTTTTGTCTCAAACGGCGCGGCAAAGCCGCGCCGCCTTCGGAAGGGCGGGGGGCTTAGCCCCCCGCGTGAGTCGCGGCCACCGCCGCCAGCGCGGTCCGCCGCCGCCAGCGCGGCCCGCCGCCGCCGCCACGCGGCCCGCCGCCGCCACGTGGCCCGCCGCCGCCGCGCCACGCGGCCGCCGCCGCCACGCGGCCCGCCGCCGCCACGTGGCCCGCCGCCGTCGTCCGCCGCCGCCGGCCGCCGCCGCCGGCCGCCGCGCCACCCAAGGGGGGGGGGGGTCGGGCCGGGTCGTTCCGGACCCGGACCCCCCCGTTTCGGACCAGATTCGGTTTTTGGCTCATAACTTGAGCCTCGGACCTCCGAATGACGAACCGTCTGCGGCAACGCGATCCTTGGATCGAGACGGTCGTTTCGGTATATCGCACTCAAGGTTTCGGTTTACTTTGAGTTCGGCCGGGTTGGTTCGTTCACGAAACCAACCGGGCCTTCGGAGCGGAAACGCTCATATCTTGAGCTACGGACGTCTGATTGACGCGCCGTCAGTCGCGTAGTGTTCCTCTTAGTGAGACGGATCTTTTGGCATACTCCGCCCGAGGTTTGGACGCAGGTGGAGTACGGTCGGGTTGGTTTTGCCTTAAAAACCAACCGGCCCCGGAGACAAAAATGCCAATAACTCTCAGACCAGGCGTCCGATCGACGCGCCGTCTGTTGCGTTGAGTTCCTGTTGACGATACGGAACTTTTGGATACATCAACTTCGGTCTTCGTGACAGTTGATGTATCAGCCTCTCGGCTCGTGGAGCGGACCCTCCGTACGAGCTTGCTGTGTGCGGGAACCCTAGTGCTGGCTGCGACTGTTCTACTGCTACGACTGCTACTGTGACTGCGACGACGACAGTACAGAGATCCTGTGTGGATTCAACGACGACAGTACAGAGATCCTGTGTGGATTCGACGACGACGACTACAGCACTCAGCGATCCTACGTGGATCAGTGCTACAGGTTCTGTGTGAGCCCGATCCTGTGTGGGTCCTTGCGCTCAGCGGTTCTGTGTGAGCCAGCGCCTACAGGTTCTGTGTGAGCCCGATCCTGTGTGGGTCTTGCGGGGGTTAGTTACCTATCGATCCTTCGTGGGTCCGACGACTTAGATGGATCAGTGATCATCTTTATCGTCCCTGAAGAAGTATACCTGTGTGAGCTGAATCCTGTTACTTTCCTTTGTGGAATACGTATACTTTCCTGCGTGGACTGAGTTATACTTGATCTCGGAGGTTGGAGCGTATTTGAATTGATGACTTAGGTATATGTATGGGCATATACCTAAGCAGTGTTGGTTGTTACTTCGTGATTGTACTTTGCTTCGTGGTTTATCCTTTGTGGATTTTGAGAGACCTTCAGGGGTCTCGGGGACCCTACTGAGTAGCTTATACTCACCCCTGCACGGGCTTCGCCCGCACTACGTTGTGTTGGTTGCAGACGACGGACAACGTTGACCTTAGCTGAGGTTTGCGGAGCGGGTCGGTACCCGGAGGTGGACCACTGGGCGGGACGAGCACGGAGCGGACGGTGGGACCCGTGGAGCAGAGGAGCTATCTGTACCCACCCTTCAGGTGGGATTTTCCAGTGGACAGCACGGAGTAGCGGCCTTTACTTTTCAGTTGCTGTTTTTCCCTTTTTGAGTTGTACTTTACTTTCAGTTTGGGTTTGTATTCTGGCCCATTTACTTTTCCGCACTTCAGTTGTACTCTGCTTGCTTAGTGTTTACTTTCCGCTTGTTTACTCTGTGGTGTGTGTTTACTTTTCAAAGGCAATGCCTTCCCAATTTGCTGGGATCTACGCCTTGGTGCTAGTCGCCAGCCCCTGGCCTATGGAAGGCGGGCTTGGGGTAGTCACGGCACGGACCCCGAGGGCGGGTCGTGACAAATTGGTATCAGAGGAGTTCGGTTCTACCGCGAACTCTGATCTTTTCTATGTGAAGCAATAATGTTTAGCGTATTGAGTGTGGTTATCAGTCCAGGGAGTCCAGTGTTGGTGCGGCGGCCGACGTATCCACACACCAGGACCCTGACGTCTGATTTCCGACTTAATGCACGAAAACATTGATTGCGTGTGTGTTTCAAAGTTTTCTTTGTGATTACTTATATCAGCTCACCAGGTATACTGTTCTAACCGTGGCGCACCTGTTTCCTTTTCAGGATGGCCCCACGACGGCAGCCAGCTAGGGTTCCGATGGTCGAGCGAGACGACAGCCCACCGAGCGACGAGGCTTCGGTGCAGGGCCCTTTTCCAGTAGTGGCACCGGCGGTAGCTTTACCCGCCGAGCCCCCGATGCTTCCAGCAGCAGCCGCTGACGATGCACGTCGCCTCAGCGCACTGCATGAGTTTCAGCGACAGCGACCGCCCAGGTTTCGCGGGGAGACGGATCCCCAGGCAGCAGAGGACTGGCTGGAGGCAGTTGTTCGAGTGTTTAGGCTAGTGAGGACACCAGCAGACCTCATGGTGATCCTCGCTGCGAGCCTACTACACGCAGCAGCAGGACGATGGTGGAGCCTGATGCTCCAGGTGCACGATGAGGCATCTCTTCTCTGGACGGATTTCGAGAGCCTCTTCCGCTCTGAGTTCGTCCCGGCCACCCTTCGAGCGGTGCGTATCCAGGAGCTTCTACAGCTGCGGCAGGGCAGCATGACGGTCGCCCAGTACTCGGCGAGATTTACCGATCTCTCGCGCTACTCGACCGACATGGTACGGGACCCATTCTTCCGGGCCCGGACCATTGAGCAGGGTTTGAGACACGAGATCAGGGCATCGCTGATCTCCCTCAGCATCCCGACTCAGACAGGAGTACTGGAGCGGGCTCTTCTGATCGAGAGCTTCCTTGCTGAGTCTACACCAGCACAGCGACCCACCGCAGGGCGGCACGTGACAGAGTCATCTGCAGCAGGCAGTCGACGGATGACTCAGGGGTCCAGACAGACCAGACCTTCAGGCCGACGACCTCAGGGCACTGGCTCAGCAGTGCGGGGCACACAGCGCGGAGCCAGTCTTCCGAGAGGCAGACAGTGCTACTCATGCGGCGGACAGGGCCACATGGCTCGTGACTGCCCGACCCGCCGTACCGAGGAGCAGCAGTCAGTAGATGGACCACCGAGGCAGAGGCAGAGGGTCGACCGTGGCGGTCCGCAGGGAGGAGGCGGACGAGGCAGAGGAGCTGGACGAGCAGCTGGTGGTGGCCGACGCTTTGAGGCTTTACCACCACCACCACCAGGAGGTCCACCCCGACCACAGGGAGCTGGCGGGCAGCGACAGGCACAGCTCCAGGCAGCAGAGGCCTACGACCACGGCGCACCCGAGATGATTCGAGGTACTATCTGTGTCTATTCCACCCTTGCTGCAGTTCTTATAGACACAGGAGCGAGTCACTCTTTCATAGCCGCTGCCCTTGTTCGGAGCTCGGAGATTCCGACTGAGCCGTTGGCTCGATCCTTACGGCTAGAGACTCCTACGGGAGCAGACTCGACGATTACGCACTGGTGCCGGCAGTGTGAGCTTACTCTAGGAGGCGAGAGCTTCGGCTGGGATCTTCTTGTAGCAGCGTCGAGGCCTTACGACGTCATCTTGGGCATGGATTGGCTGTCTACGGTCCATGCACAGATTGACTGTTTTAGGCGCAAGGTGCGATGTGTACGCACCGACGGGAGCAGGTTCACCTTCACCGGCGAGAAGGGAGCCTTAGCAGCACAGGATGGATTTCCGCGGAGGAGAGGACAGCCCATCACTCATCAGTTGGCTAGCCTTATCCTTGGGGCAGTTGACGTGCGGAGTCCTGGTTTTCCTGCAGTGGTGGATCAGTATGCGGACGTTTTTCCCGACGATGTTCCAGGGCTACCTCCTCGCAGAGAGGTAGACTTTTATATTGACCTGTACCCCGGGACAGCCCCGATATCCACTCCAGCATATCGGATGGCCCCCGCCGAGCTTAGAGAGCTACGGGTACAGTTGGAGGACTTGCAGGGCAAGGGATTCATCCGACCCAGTGTTTCACCCTGGGCTTCCCCGATATTGTTCGCCAAGAAGGCGGACGGGAGCTTGCGACTTTGTGTTGACTTTCGTCGCCTGAACCAGGTGACAGTGAGGAACAAGTATCCGCTACCGAGGATTGATGACCTCTTTGATCAGCTCAAGGGAGCACGGTGGTTCTCGAAGATAGACCTCAGGTCAGGCTATCATCAGCTCAGAGTCAGAGACGAGGATGTGCAGAAGACGGCCTTCAGATGTCGGTATGGCCACTATGAGTTCTTGGTTATGCCTTTCGGTGTAACCAATGCTCCAGCAGTGTTCATGGCTCTCATGAACAGGATCTTTCAGCCATACCTCGATCGGTTTGTCGTGGTTTTCATCGACGACATTCTGATTTACTCTACGACAGAGGAGGAGCACGCCTATCACTTGCGAGTTGTTCTTGATACACTCCGAGAGCACCAGCTTTATGGTAAGCTCTCGAAGTGCCAGTTCTGGATACGTGAGGTCCACTTTTTGGGACACGTAATCTCTGAGGCGGGAGTTGCAGTGGATCCCGCGAAGATTGAGGCTGTGTTAGCATGGGAGCCACCCAGGAGCGTGACTGAGGTTCGGAGTTTCTTGGGACTAGCTGGATACTATCGGAGATTTGTGCCGAACTTCTCCAGAGTTGCGGCATCACTCACAGCGTTGACGAAGAAGGGGAAACCCTTCGTGTGGTCAGACAGTTGTCAGCAGAGCTTCGAGGAGCTGAGGCAGAGATTGACTAGCGCACCTATCTTGAGGTTGCCTGAGGAGGGAGTAGGGTACGTGGTCTACTGCGATGCATCAGGGACCGGACTCGGATGTGTTCTGATGCAGGAGCGGGCAGTGATCGCCTATGGATCACGACAGTTGAGACCGCATGAGCAGAACTACGCTACCCATGACCTGGAGTTAGCAGCAGTGGTCTTCGCTCTGAAGACATGGCGACACTATCTGATGGGCGAGCGCTTTACGGTCTTTTCCGATCATCAGAGCCTCAGGTATATCTTCTCGCAGAAGGACCTGAACCTGAGACAGCGACGATGGCTCGAGTTCCTCCAGGACTATGACTTTGAGATAGTCTATACTCCTGGGAAGGGGAACGTAGTAGCTGATGCCCTCAGCAGGAGGACGGGCATTCAACTACTTGAGGAGGCGACAGAGCAGCTAGCCTCTTTGCAGATATCCTTCGTGGATAGAGATGGAGCAGCCTTTCTACAGTCTCTCACAGTCACTCCTCCACTACTGCAGCGAGTCAGGGAGGCACAGCATGGGGACGCTGACTGTGAGACACGGCGTGCACAGATATCCTCGGGACAGACACCTGATGGTTTCTCCCTTGGAGCAGAGCACGACATCCTTTTCAGAGGACGTACCATGGTACCAGTCGCCTTGCGAGAGGAAGTGCTGAGGGAGTTTCACACTTCTCCTTTAGCGGTACATCCAGGAGTGGCAAAGATGTACCAGGACCTCAGACGACAGCACTGGTGGCCGGGCATGAAGAAAGCTGTAGCAGAGTTCGTTTCTCGATGCCTTACCTGTCAGCAGGTGAAGGCTGAGCATCAGGTACCAGCAGGCTTGGTACAACCCTTGGAGGTTCCGGAGTGGAAGTGGGATGGCATATCTATGGACTTCGTGACTGGACTTCCACGCACTTCCAGAGGTCACGACTCCATCTGGGTGATTGTTGACCGACTCACCAAGTCGGCACACTTCTTACCCATCAGAGAGCAGGGCTCGGTGGAGAGCTTGGGACGTCTCTACGTTCAGGAGATTGTGCGGCTCCACGGCGTGCCATCATCTATCGTTTCCGATCGAGATGCCCGCTTTACTTCCCGGCTTTGGAAGGGGTTACAGGAGGCGTTCGGGACGCAGCTACGTCTCAGCACAGCCTTTCACCCGCAGACGGATGGTCAGACGGAGAGGACCATTCAGACTCTCGAGGACATGCTCCGCGCATGTGTCCTCGACTTTGGTCGTAGCTGGGAGGACCACCTCCCCTTGGTGGAGTTCGCATACAACAACAGCTACCACTCCACCATCGGGATGGCACCGTACGAGGCGTTGTACGGCCGACCATGTAGATCTCCTTTGTGCTGGACAGACCCTGGGGAGTCAGCACTGGTGGGACCGGAAATGGTCCAGGCCACGACAGAGAAGGTCCAGGTCATCCAGGAGCGGATGAGGACAGCTCAGAGCCGGCAGAAGTCATATGCTGACAGGAGGCGGAGACCACTGGAGTTCGAGGATGGCGACCACGTCTTCTTGCGGGTCTCACCTCGACGTGGTATTCGGAGATTTGGCCGAGGCGGCAAGTTATCTCCGCGCTTCATCGGACCTTTTCAGATTCTCAGCAGGATTGGCGAGGTGGCTTATCGCCTGGCTCTACCACCTCAGTTGCACCGGGTGCACGACGTCTTCCACGTATCCCAGCTGAGGAGATACGTGCACGACCCGACGCACATCATTGACCATGGGGAGCTTGACGTTGACGATGGGGCGACTTTTGCGGAGGTCCCAGTGGAGATCGAGGATCGACAGGAGCGGGTCCTACGTGGACGGTCGATTCCTCTTGTGCGCATCAGATGGCAGCACGGGAACCTCCAGGAGAGCACTTGGGAGCGGGAGGCTCAGATGCGTGCTCAGTACCCCCATTTGTTTCCCTAGTTTTTGTTGTATCTTTACGGGGACGTAAAGCCCTGAGGTGGGAGTAATGTAAAGACCGTAAAATTCAAGGGAAATTTTTTTTTAATTTTCTTTGGATTTTTACAAGAGCGCGATTTCAGACGGCACCTGATTCCGAGGCCCGGAGTGCCCGGAATTAATTTCCGAAGTTTGGCTCGGGTACGTTCAGTGAACGGACGAGCGGGAATTCCTAACTTTTGATCCGGTGCTCGGAATTAAAATCCGAGGGCACCGATGAACTCGCAGCGCCGATATTCGCTTAATGAGACCTTTTCGGGAGTTGCGTTTGTTGCGGGTTGAAAGATACGTTTTGGGGTTTTTCAATTAAGTTAAATAAAATTGTGTAAAACAAATTTTATTTTTAACTTATTAAAGAAAACCTACCTAAGGGGGTTGGAAGTGGGACCCACACCCACTTAACCTCCCTTGGGAGGATTAAGTGTGGTGGGGCCCACACGAACCCCTAAGACTTTTCTTTTTCTCTCAACGTTCTTAACCCCCAATTAATTGGCCTACGTTACCCTTATTTAATTAAGGAAGTTAAAGCCCTTTTTGAATTTCAAATTTTGAAATTCTTTTGTGTTGTGTTAATAAAATAAGAGGTAGTCTTATTTTATTTAGGGTTCTTTTTTTTTGCCTTTGGAGAGCCTTCTCATCTTCAAGCTCTGACGAAGAACGAAGAACGTCTTCATCCTCGACGAAGAACGACAACACTTCGTCAAGGATCATCGACTCAGAGACCTAGTATCTTCGGACCTCTGCTTCCTCTTCGGACCTTCTTCGTCGGCAAATGAAGATCCGCCAACAACGTGTCGCATCGGACGTAAATCTTCGTCAACGGATTTGACGAACGACGACCGCGACGCCTGACTTCCGCGACGCCGTCTTCCGCGGAACGTAGAGGATTTCTTTGAATCTCAAACCCGAGGTAGGGGATGTTTTTATTAATTATTTTATTCCATTCCTGAATCGTGGATTTTAGCATGACTAAACGTGAGACTTTTTAGTTATGTTATTTGTTAACGCGAGGGGAGTCGGACCGCACGAACACGGCCGAAACCCCCTCCTTCGTTCATGTTGATTCATGCGGGTGGAAGCAAGAGGCGTGGTGCCGTCGCACCACGCGGATGAACATGCTTATGATTTCCGCAATACCGTCGCGCTTCGCCGAAGAGAGACTTCAAGACCGCGACGCCGACACGCCGCGTTGGGAGGATTCTTGGCACGGCGAAAGGGGCGCGGTGCCGTCGCACCGCGCCGGACGACGAACACCGCGGCCGGTTCCGGGCCGCGGTGAGACGAGGAGACCGCGGCCGGTTCCGGGCCGCGGCGGAAGGAAAGACCGGCGGCCGGGCCGCCGGCGTCGGAAGTCAAGGGCGGGACCGGAAATTCCGGTCCCGTTGGTAAAAACCGGCCGGCCAGCAGGCCGGCCGGATGTCATAAAAACCGGGGGTTTAAACCCCCGGCCGGTCCATCAAGACCCCCCTCTTAATGAGGGGGCGGTTCTTTTAAGGAGGGGGGGGCAAAGCCCCCCCGGTTTTACTCAACCGGCCCCCATTTGCGGGGGCCGTTTTGTCTCAAACGGCGCGGCAAAGCCGCGCCGCCTTCGGAAGGGCGGGGGGCTTAGCCCCCCGCGTGAGTCGCGGCCACCGCCGCCAGCGCGGTCCGCCGCCGCCAGCGCGGCCCGCCGCCGCCGCCACGCGGCCCGCCGCCGCCACGTGGCCCGCCGCCGCCGCGCCACGCGGCCGCCGCCGCCACGCGGCCCGCCGCCGCCACGTGGCCCGCCGCCGTCGTCCGCCGCCGCCGGCCGCCGCCGCCGGCCGCCGCGCCACCCAAGGGGGGGGGGTCGGGCCGGGTCGTTCCGGACCCGGACCCCCCCGTTTCGGACCAGATTCGGTTTTTGGCTCATAACTTGAGCCTCGGACCTCCGAATGACGAACCGTCTGCGGCAACGCGATCCTTGGATCGAGACGGTCGTTTCGGTATATCGCACTCAAGGTTTCGGTTTACTTTGAGTTCGGCCGGGTTGGTTCGTTCACGAAACCAACCGGGCCTTCGGAGCGGAAACGCTCATATCTTGAGCTACGGACGTCTGATTGACGCGCCGTCAGTCGCGTAGTGTTCCTCTTAGTGAGACGGATCTTTTGGCATACTCCGCCCGAGGTTTGGACGCAGGTGGAGTACGGTCGGGTTGGTTTTGCCTTAAAAACCAACCGGCCCCGGAGACAAAAATGCCAATAACTCTCAGACCAGGCGTCCGATCGACGCGCCGTCTGTTGCGTTGAGTTCCTGTTGACGATACGGAACTTTTGGATACATCAACTTCGGTCTTCGTGACAGTTGATGTATCAGCCTCTCGGCTCGTGGAGCGGACCCTCCGTACGAGCTTGCTGTGTGCGGGAACCCTAGTGCTGGCTGCGACTGTTCTACTGCTACGACTGCTACTGTGACTGCGACGACGACAGTACAGAGATCCTGTGTGGATTCAACGACGACAGTACAGAGATCCTGTGTGGATTCGACGACGACGACTACAGCACTCAGCGATCCTACGTGGATCAGTGCTACAGGTTCTGTGTGAGCCCGATCCTGTGTGGGTCCTTGCGCTCAGCGGTTCTGTGTGAGCCAGCGCCTACAGGTTCTGTGTGAGCCCGATCCTGTGTGGGTCTTGCGGGGGTTAGTTACCTATCGATCCTTCGTGGGTCCGACGACTTAGATGGATCAGTGATCATCTTTATCGTCCCTGAAGAAGTATACCTGTGTGAGCTGAATCCTGTTACTTTCCTTTGTGGAATACGTATACTTTCCTGCGTGGACTGAGTTATACTTGATCTCGGAGGTTGGAGCGTATTTGAATTGATGACTTAGGTATATGTATGGGCATATACCTAAGCAGTGTTGGTTGTTACTTCGTGATTGTACTTTGCTTCGTGGTTTATCCTTTGTGGATTTTGAGAGACCTTCAGGGGTCTCGGGGACCCTACTGAGTAGCTTATACTCACCCCTGCACGGGCTTCGCCCGCACTACGTTGTGTTGGTTGCAGACGACGGACAGCGTTGACCTTAGCTGAGGTTTGCGGAGCGGGTCGGTACCCGGAGGTGGACCACTGGGCGGGACGAGCACGGAGCGGACGGTGGGACCCGTGGAGCAGAGGAGCTATCTGTACCCACCCTTCAGGTGGGATTTTCCAGTGGACAGCACGGAGTAGCGGCCTTTACTTTTCAGTTGCTGTTTTTCCCTTTTTGAGTTGTACTTTACTTTCAGTTTGGGTTTGTATTCTGGCCCATTTACTTTTCCGCACTTCAGTTGTACTCTGCTTGCTTAGTGTTTACTTTCCGCTTGTTTACTCTGTGGTGTGTGTTTACTTTTCAAAGGCAATGCCTTCCCAATTTGCTGGGATCTACGCCTTGGTGCTAGTCGCCAGCCCCTGGCCTATGGAAGGCGGGCTTGGGGTAGTCACGGCACGGACCCCGAGGGCGGGTCGTGACAGATACTTACCTTTAGGTCATTAATCCCTATTCCTTCACTATTAACCACCATATGATGAGATATAGGGAGACCAATATGCTTCAATTCATACAAATAATCACTATAGAACTCAATTACCTCTTTCGATACATATTTTTTAACAATAGAGGTCTATGGTCGATAATTATTTTTAAAACATCCCTTAGAAACTTTCATATATCTTTAAAAAAGGATAAATCCATCATAAATATATAGGCCGAAATATTCTTATCTCATGAAAAAAATTAATCACCAGATTAACTATTATATCAAAAAAACCAGGTGGGAAAATGATTTCTAGTTTACAAAGAATAAGAGAATATTCATTCTCCAACAAATCTATTGAATTTGGATCAATGAATTTGATACAGATGGATTTGAAAAAATTATATAACCTGATGATAGTATTTTTAAAATCTATCAACAGTATACCATATAGTGTAACTAGTAGAAGTTTTTGCATCAATACATGAAAATCATGAGATTTCATACCTATTAATTTATAATCCTTCAATGACACTAAATTCTTCACATTTTAAGAATAACCACTGGGTACTTTAATACAATGATGACACTGAGAAAAATTCGTATTATCAATCTTTATTAAAGCGTGACATGTTGTAGGTAAATATTTTATGTTACTTTTCCTAGGGGGAGCTAACTTCAAACATATTCCCATCGATATCAAGTCCAATATAGCATGCAATCCATCTTTTTGTATTTCCTTTTATCTCTAAAAGAGATCCAATAAAACTATCACATATGATTTTCTCAACATGAATAACATTGATGTTATGTTTTATCTCTAAAAATATACAATAATATAGTTCCAAAAATATAGATTATTTCTTCTAGATATTTTTTGAAGACCCGAACTTATTTTCTTTCCAAATTTTGTATCAATATGTTTTCCCCTATCGTAATATTCTTCAACTAAAAATTGTCATGGGGGATGATTATATTTCCATAAACCATTAAAGTATTTTTCCAATCTAGGATTAGGATTATAAATTCACAAAAATATTTTATTTCCCTTGTAAATTATCTTCATTCCATTCTATAATTGATAATATGAAGTCTCTTCTACACAAATTGGACATGCTTTATACCCCTTAACACTATATCTAGATAAGTTTATATATGTAGGAAAGTCGTTTATAATGAAAATTATCATAGCATGAAAAAGAAAATAATCTTTTTTTTATGCATCAAAAACTTTAACACATGTCTCCCATAATAGTTTCAAATAATCAATCATTGGTGAAAGATACAAATCAATATCATTTCCCTGTTATTTTGGTCCAGAAACCATTAAGCTCATCATAACATATTTTTTATTCATACATATATGTGGGTAAAAGTTGTAAACTACCAAAAAAATAGGTCATGAACTATGTTGGTTTCTTAGGATCCAATATGGATTCATTCTATTAGTACACAATCTCATTTTGAGATTTCTAACTTCACTTCAAAAATCACGAAATTTTTTATCAAATCTCTTCTAATATGGTGAATAAGAAGGGTGATTTAAGTTATCATTAGAGATATGCTCATCTTAATTCCACATTAACCTTTTTGCGTCAATTAAATTTTCAAATAAAAGTTTCAAATGAGGAATTATTGGAAGGTACCAAATTTATTTCAATGGATCTTTAATTATAGTATTTAAGAATGAATCAAAATTGATTTATTATAATCATGTGAATGAATTATTGGATAATATCATTAGAAAGTACAAAATTGATTTTTCATGAGGTTAGATGTTAGTACCTGAGAATGAATTTGATTTGAAATTTTTATCTATATTATAGCATTATGTCCCACATGTAGGAAAACATGATAAATATTTATATTCTTTCCTATACAACAAACAAATATTTGGGGCAAGCATGTATCTTTTTATACACCAATAACATTAAGAATAATATTTTATTTTCCTCATAATTGGAATCTGGAAGCCTGCTTCCTTCTGGAAGTATCACTTTTAAAATCTAAAGTATGTTGGAGAAACATTTATCACTCCACCTATTTCTTACTTTCAAGTTAAATAATCTTAAAACGTCTAATAAAACTGTATATTTACTACAACATAGGAATAATTGTTTCACATAATCTCCATACAATAATTCAATAGTTTTTTTAATGATTTTAACTCCTAAATCATGAATTAATTCTTCAATACGATCCTCTTCCTTATTATGAATATTGTCATCAACATTAGATGTTGAATTTTCAATTCTTTCACCATGAAAAATCCAACATGTATAATTAAGGGTAAAACCATATCATATTAGATAATCCTTGATTCCTGTAGAGTTTAACATTCTTATATTCAAACAGTTCACACATGGACAAAAAATCAAATCTATGTTTTGAATATTTCATTTAGAAAATTCCAAGAATTCATCAACTCCTTTTTCATATTCACAAGTGGTTCTTCATAAATTTATCTAATTATGATCCATTCAATACTTGAAATAACAATATGATCGGTGAATATATGAAAACATATAAAGAATTAAATATATATATATATATGTATATATTAAAAAACCCATTCAATAAAAATGAATGGTAATAAAATTTGAAACATAAAATATTCTAAAAAATAAAATAAAAACTAATCTACTAAAGGTATTTATTTTGCGTGATGTGTGTCATGCTGATCCAATGGACATCACATGTAATGAATTTAGTAGAAATTACCAATAGGAAATCAAGATTTTTTAAACTAGTCTATTGTTTGGTTTTAATTTATTTCCTATTATTTTTTTATATATGTGTGATATTTCTAGTATAAAATCATGATTTTGTCACTATATGTATGTTTTCCATTACTCAAATTATTATATTATGATGTTAATTTAATTTCATATGCTACTTTTTGAGGTTGTGTATGATAAATTATTACATATTTTACTAATTAACATTCTAATATAGTGGGTACAATCACCACATGGAAACTCCTTAGACCTCCACTGCTATTGAAAACCTCTTTTTGGTAGAAACATCATTAATAATTATGTACAATAAAATACATTTTTTCCTAACAAAAATGCCAAAAATTTAGACTATGAAGATATTTAAATTCTAAATCAATAATTGAACTTCATTTTTTCAAATTAAATTTATAAAACTATATTTTTTAAATAAAGTATTATATATAATGTAAAAAAATATTGAAATATGACCATTTGAATATTTATTTTTTGTAATATTATTTCAAAATAATATTAAAATTAATTAATTATAATATATTTTTTCATATATAGAAATACTATATATTGTTTCAATCATTTAAAAGTGATCAATTTAATTTATTAATGTCAATTGCATAGAAATTTAACATATTTTATTTCAAAAAAAATCCTATTGTAGTATAAAATATATATCTTCTCAATATAAAAATAGTAAATTTTTTATTTTCATATTATATACTAGTAGTTTATTGATATTCTAATTTAATTATTTTCTATAATATAACATATATTAGTTAATTTTATATAATTTTTATATTAGTTTGGTGTCATGTGTGTTAAAATGTATTGAAGATTGTATTAATTTAACAGGTGAAAAAATATAGAGTCATTACATGTGATATACACTATATTGATGAACGATGACACCATATATCATTTTTCATTTCATAATATCATAAAATAAAATAAAATATCTAAATAAAAATCTTTAACAACAATATTTATTAAAAACAATCAACTATATACAAATAATTTAAGCAATATTTAAAAAATATAACTAAATGATAAATAATTTATCTTCAAAATAATAAAACTTACAAAATTAATAGTTCAATAAGAAGAAAGGACCCCTAATCAAAAATCACTCTAAAAAATTCATTTGAAGAATAAAAACTGTAAGATCTAACAAATTTTTTTTAGAAATAAATAATAAAAAAGAATAATTAAATAAATGAAAACCACGGTTGATATTCGGTCAGAAAATGGATTCCAAAGAGAAATAATTCGCTAAATGATGAAATAATGATTGACAATGAATAATATAGACCCTAGATCATGAAATGATGATATAAATGGAAGATAAACCACAAAAATGTTCATTGAGGGTTTATGGGTCATCATCGAGGTCATCACGAGTAAATAACAACACTTCATATATCCAACAACTGAGGGTTTCACAATCTTGTGTTTTTTAGAAACTATTTTTGGTGTTTATTATTATATAGAATGAGGCCTAAATATTTTTTAAAAAATTTTAAGCATTGGTTTTTGTGAAATTAGAGGTCTAAAGTTTTTTTTTGGGGTTTTACATTGTCAGTTTTTTGTGAAAACCAACACCAAAAAAATTTTATTTATTGCATCAATTTATTGAAAAAATGACGCCATAAATCCAAATATGAGATTTTTTTTCTGTCAGTTTAAAAAAAACTGATACCAAAAACTCAATATAAATATATATTGGCATGATTTTATGTATAAACTGATGCCAAAATTTTTCTGCAGATAAATTTTGCATAGGTTTAAAATAAATTGAAAACATATCATCAATGTTGAAACCACTAATTCTTCAAGTGATTTGGAACTATTCATATAATTTGGGTCTTCAGGCCACTATAGGTTTGGGCATATGGGTATCAGGGCCTTTGGGAAACCAAGGCCTTCATTACACCAAGTTCCTTTGGGCCACAGGTCCTTCAGGCCACCATAATCCTTTGGGCCATCGAGACTCTAAGAAAAAAAGGACCAAAAAGCATCTCGTGCAAACCACAAAAGAGCAAGCCCAAGAAGATGTTTCAAAGAAAGTAACATCCCCCAGATCAGAGCTAAATATATTGGAATAACAATAATGTATGACTCGTGTCATTGGTACCAGGAACCGTTCAACTCTGCATGAGGAAATGATAACTAATTAGTCATTCTATATGGGAAGATATGCGCCTTTAAAGATGCAAATGCTGGGGAGAGAAATTTATAAAGTGTATTCATGTCTTGGGGAATCAAAGTTCATATTTGGGCCTTGGGCCTCTAGGCCTTCGAATCATGTAAGGATCATGTTCCTGTGGTCCTACAAGTCATGTAAGAGTCCCCCCCAACCCTTAAAAGGGGGATTATTGAAAAATAAATAAAAATAAAAGGCCTTCAGGCTTTCTGTGTAAAAACTAGTTTCCATCGCACTTATGAGTTTTATTTTAAAATAAATTCTTTCACCTCTATGAATTTATTTTGATAAAATGGATTTTATATTTTTAATAATCCTAATTAATATTATGCGATAAGTTCAACTTAATTTTTGGGAAATATGAATAGTAACAAATGTAAATATGTTTTACCACGAAAAAAGGAAAATAGATTAATTAAGGGTAAAAACAATATATCAATGACTAGAAAAAAAGTAAATCTAATAGTATGAATATTTATATTTTCATTTCAATGTAATATTAATTATATTTTTATTTTTTTCTTTACAAATAATAATGAAATGATTTTGTTAAAAATTAGAATTTGATACCACAAAACACAAATAGTATTTTTGTGTAATAAGAAATTACAATTAAGAAATTATTTTTTAATAAATTCATGAATTTTAGAAAATGAATGATATTCTAATAAAATAAAACAATTAAATAGTTTTTATTAAATTTTAATGATAATGTAATTTTTATGATGTCAAATATAATTGTTATAAGGGTTCAAAAACTGTTATTAATAAAAAACCAGTATTTCTTAATAAATATAAATTATTATTTTAAAAGTAAAAATTCACATATTTTGAAATTTATTTTTATAAAATAAATATTATTTTTGGAATCAAAATTATAAAATTATTTAAAAGTGAATTTTTCATAATTTTTCGAGACAGTCGAGTTTTTAGATAAAAATTAAATACGGTATAAATATATTATGTGTATTATTACTTCATAATAACCAAAAAGTGATGTAATAAATTATATAGAGGGTATCCATGACTAAATATATGTTCCCCATTTAAAATAATTTTTTAGGTGATTTTATTAATTTATAAATCCTTTATAAATCCTCGGAAACCTATATTATATTTTTAGGTTTCAAAATCAATTATTTACAAACATGACTCACTTCCACATCACTGATGGTAATATTTTAATTATATAGGATATTTTACTAATAAAATAATAAAATACACTCCTATTTATAAGAACTGATAGGAAGAACAATGGGAAGGTTTGTGGTATTGATTATTTTATTGTATAGATTCTAAAACCAGAGTTTGAGAAATAATAAAGAACTCCTATATTTCTTCCTATACAAACAAACCCAAGAACCCATTAATCCTCTCTAAGAAAACTTGGAGAAAATTATTACTCATCCCTACCCTATCTAAAGTCCTCTCAAAGTTATTTTAAGCTCATAATAAATCTCATCCCAATCTTTTGGAATCAACTTCTCAAGGTAAGGGATCTCTCTCTTCTTTTTATTCGAGCACCTCTTTTATGTTATGTCTCTTAATTTTAATTTTTTCTTATTTCAGTAAGTTTTTATAAATCTCTATTACTAAATTTTATATTTACATGTGACAATATACCCCTTTCACTCTCATTAATCCCTCCCATGAACCTTTATGTACACCCATTATGCTGCAGATAGCATCCTGCGATTTTCCATACCAAAATTAAGGGGCCTCTCTCTCTTATTTTTCATTCAAGTAAATTATTTGTATTTATCCTTTTTAATCTCAATTGGTTATGTTTACATGAATTTATAAATATCCCTTTACTTTACAATTTATGTTCTAACAATGAGAGATCATTTATCCCTTCTTATTATAGCATTCACCTAAGTTGTTACTTTGCTAGAAATTGGTAAGGGATCCTCTCTTTACCCTCTTTAATTCAAGAAACTTATTTACGTAATGAACTTTTTCATACAATTACCATTGATGGTATATGTTATTCAACATCACTCTTATTTACCTTATGATGTACAAGTGATGAGTGACCCTGTCACACACCGACCGCGGACGTCTGTAATTTTCCTTCTTTCTTGGTCCCGATTTAAATTTTTCGAAGATTAATTGTGATTGATGGTTTCGCACCGGTGCGCGGTCATCGCATTGCTAGCGGTGATCGTGCGTTCGGCCCGGGTGACGATGTGTCCACCCGACGTTTTAAATATTAAAGTTTTTACGTTGACTTTTTATTATTATTACTATTTGAGTTGCGTTATTATTATAATTAACTAACTTTTATTTACTTTAATTATTTTATTGTTATGATTATTATTATAAAGTATTATTAATATTATTATGAAGGTTTTTTATTATTATTATAAAGCAATTATTATTATCATAACATTTTATTATTATTATTATTATAAGTTTTATTATCGTTATATAAGTATAATTTTTATTATATAAGTTTTATTTTTATTATATAAGTTTTATATTTATTATATAAGATTTATTTTTATTATATAAGTTTTACTGTTATTAATATTATCCGTTTTATTATCATTATTATAATTATAATTATTATTTTTATCACATGTATATATATATATTTTAAACCTACCCTAGCCTAACCCTACCCCTACAGCCGCCACTTTTTTTCCCCCTCTTCTCTCTCCCCCGTTTCTCTCCCGCTCAGCCCAGGCGCAACAGTCCTCTCCGGCGCGCTCCCTCTCCGGCGGCCGCCCCTGCTTTCCCCCTTCTGGTTCGGCTGGCCGCGCCGCGCCTGTCCCGGCCTCCTCCGCCTCGCCGGCACACCCTCCTCCAGCCGACTTCCCTTCTTACTTCCTCCCTGTGCCGTCGTCCAGCCCCCCTCGTCCCGGCTCTTTCTCCCCTCCAGCCCGCTGGCCACCCCCCCGGCGGCCCTCTCCTGCAGCGTCGCACCACCGCCCCGACTCCCGTCTGGCGGATCTCCCATGCACCCTCCCGCTCTGGCCTAGCTCGCCCCCTCGCCGCACCTTCCCGGCACTCCAGTCTCACCCCCTCGGCGCTCCCCCTCGGCCAATCCACCCTGCTCCGGCGAACCGATCCCCACCTCCGGCCTCCGTCCGGCTCACTCCAGTGTCCGCCCCGCCTTGCTTCTCCCCTGCTCCTCCCCCGGTGCGCCGTCAGCCGCAACAGCACCCCGCTCGACTCCCTCCGCTGCTCCGCACCCAGTCCCGGCCTTCCCTTCGTCCGGCTCCTGCTCCCTCTCCCCCGCGCGGCTCTCCCTCCGCCGGCCTTCCCTCTCTCGCTAGCGCAATCCGACCGGCTCCCGACCTCCGGCGCCCGCGGCCCCGCGCCGTCCTCCCCTCAGCCGCTCCCGGCCCTCCGGCGCACCATCCTCCCCGTCGCCGGCGCACCCTCCCAGTGTTGCTCGCCTCGCCGCACCGCCGCAGACCCCCCCTGCCGGTAAGTTTTTATTTATTTTATTTATTACTTTATGTTTCATTCTATTATAAATATTATTATTTTGTTAATATAATTATATCATTATTTTTATTATTATTATGTTATTTTTATTATTACTATTATTATTATTATTATTTCAATTATCATATTAGTATTATTATTATTATTATTATTATTATTATTATTATTTTAATTATCATATTATTATTATTATTATTATAAATTTTCATATTGTTATTATTATTGTTATTCAAATATTATTATTATTATTATTATTATACTACCATTGTTATTATTATTATTATATTAATATTGTTATTACTATTATATTATTATATTATGATTATTCTAAATTGTTATTGTCATTACTATTATGTTAATATAATGATATTATTATAATCATTGTTGTTATTATTGATATATTATTATTATGCTAATTATATTATTAGTGTTATTGTCATTATTATGACTATGTTATTATTATTATTATATTATTGCTGATATTAACTTTATATATTGGTTACTACTGATATATTATTATTATTGATCGTTGAACCCGTTCTACGGTCTTCTGTTTTAGGACCCACGCAGGGATTTTTCGAGAGAGTGCCATCGCTGCGCTTTGTTTTCAAGGTTCCGCCGTCTCCGCGCCTCAGTTTCGAGAGTGTTGGACTTTATCACGTGGCTTCGGACACACGTCGTGTCATCACGCCTTGGTTCCAAGGTCGTTTTACGGTCGCGCTTGGATCTTGAGGTAGGTCTCCCTTTGCACTCGCCTTTAAATTTAGAATTTATTTATTCCTTGACTTTTTATTAAGTTTCAACAAATTCAAAAGTATTACTAAGTAGTTATCTATAGTTTGGTGATCTGCTGATGATAAAAGTTGTTTTAATTATAGCATTTCATTAAAAGCGTTTTCTTGGATTTAATTGTGTGCTTCCATGGTAGTTTTGCTAGATGGTTCTTCCTGATTAACGAAAGATCATGTTGAATTGGGTTCTGAAGCGGTTGTGGTGTGTGTAAAATGGTAGGTGTATTGGTTATGGAAAATGGTGTTTTTATTTGAACCTTGATTAGAGGAAGTGCCGTGTGACCTTTAAACTCGATTTTTGGAAACATTAAGCGTGGTTCTAGGTAGTTGAAAAAGATAAATGTTTTCCTTTGATGCGTGATTAAAATTCTGGATTTCATTTGAGAAATATTATTCTTTCAAAAGGTGTTTAAAGGCCCGTTTGGCTCTTGATAAAAGTGGGGTGCGTTTGGAACTGGGAAAATGATTTCTTACTTGTGATACCAACGTCTTTCAGGTTTGAGATGCTGATTTGAGTTTCTTAAATAATGTTCTAAGTGCGTTTCTGGTTTTCAATCGTGTGGCGTATGTCATGTCCCTTGGAAATGTTTTAGTGTTAGATGTTCAAAGTGTAAATGATATGACGGCCCGGTTGGCACTTTAATAAATGTGAAGTGATTATACTTATATTTTTATATATATATAGATACGTACTTGTGAGGGCACTTCTACAGGGGGACTTCCCTTCGAGGGTTGTCGTGTAGCGATGCCCGTGTAAGGGGTTGGCAAGTGCGGTGAGATGAGTCACGCGTGCGCGGGTCTCCCACTTACACAGTGTTACAAAAACTACTATGGGTTCCTGGGCGTCTTGTAGATTATCGAGTGACGGTTGCTTGCTAACCCTGATTAGACGGGTTAGTACCCCCCTGGAGTTACAGACAGGCCAGGGGGGATGGGCCACTGGTTGGCTGTTAGGGCGACCAGTTGGTTATTGACTATGGAGTACCATGCCGGCAGGTAGTCTGAACCCGAGTACGTCCAGGGGTTTTCTAGGGATTTTCAGGATCGCCCATGGTTATTGCTGATAACTTCTGGTTTATTTGTACTTGCACTTGGTTTTCCTTACCTGTTTACCTTTACTTGCACTTGTTTTCCCTGCTTGTTTTCCTTCAGTCATATTTCACAGCCTATACTGTTAGACTTTGAGAAAAATGGTTTTCAAATGAAAATGCTTTATTCGCTTTGGGTTAGATTTGAAAATGTAACACTTTGCTTTTCAGAATGAGTTTAAAACTATTGAAATGAAACTAACTTTCGAAAAAGAATAAGGGAAATGTCTCGTGTTTGATTTTCAAGTAAAACATTATGAAAAATTACTTTTATACATTATAGTTCAAACCTGGATTATGTAGATTCTATATTTATTGGCAGTGCTTTGGGACTTGTTGTTGGGCTTACCTACTGAGTAATTTTGTGGTCACGCCTATCTTTTACCATTTCAGTCGCAGGTCGTCTGTTTTGAGTCGCTCAGTGTTGGAGCGAGGTTGCTCTCTAGTTGGGTGGTGACCTGAGAGGTCACATGGAGGTACGTGGTTGTGTGGCTTTTATTTCTTTTCCGCTGTTAGTGTTTATTTATTCTGTTCTATTTACTTTTGTTTTGGGCTGAAATCGTTCCCAACGATCAAGTCTTAATGCCCGGCACTGGTTGCCATCCCGGGGGGATCGGGAACGCCCCTCGGGACTTGCCGCGGACCGGCTCGGGTGACCGGTTCAGGGTCGACCCGGGCTGGTTCGTGACAAAATGGTATCAAAGGTGGTTCTTGTTATTTGGGTTGTCCGGTAGAAGGAGATTAGGACTGTCGGAACTCGACGGGTAGGTACGGGAAGAGCGTCGCGAACTCTTGCTCGCACTGATCTTCGAGTTACCAGGGGTAGTTCGGGAATTGTGTCCTTGTCTTTTCTGGTTTGTCTTGGATTGAGAGATGATAATGGAGGCAAGCCGACGTTACGTCGCGATTTCACATGGAGTAGTGACCCACGTGGAGTCTGAGTACACGGTTTGAATTCCTCCTAGTGGTCGACGATGACTTGGGACATGGCCCACTACCATGTCGCTAGGTTGAGCGTGACTACTAGTCCCTCATTTCAGTGATTGATGCAATTTTGGTTGCTGCTTCTGTTTTGGTCTGTGTAAGTACGTTGTTTGAAATGAAAAAGGGTTTTTGAAAATTGGAATGGTTTCTTTTAAAAGACTTTGAATGTATGAAATGGGTTTTAGAAACTGAAATCTCTTGATTTGGAAATCTGTTGTTTGCTTGGAATTGGTTAAGAATGGTTCGGGATGAAAACCCAGGTCCTCTTTATGAACGTTTGCACATGTGTGAGAATGCATGAAAAGTGCATGTTGGTGTGAGTATGAATGGAATGTGGATAAAGACATGTGCAACGGTTCATGAGATTACCTGGGTGTGTTTGAAATTTAACGCTTGAATTTGTTTTCTAAACTGGTTTTAAAGGGAGAATGGTTTTGGAAAATTTTTGGTTTGAAAGTGGATTGGTTTTTGGAAAGTGATCTTGAGAAAGGGTGGTTTTGAAATCAAAAATGAAAAGGGAATTTTAAAGAAAGAGATTTTATTTTGGGTTGTGTTGTATTTGTTTGGTCCTTGTGCTGACTGTTTTTGATGAAGGCGCTTTTATTGATGTTGCTTCGATTTGATGTTGGTTTTGGCCTTGTGTTTTATATGTCGCTCGGGAAATGCCGCCCAGAAAGGTCTCTAAGGATTCGGATATGTCATGCCCAGTTTTTAGTCCTCCTCAGACTTTGCCTGTTCTCCATGGTGATCAGGGTCCGTTAGAGGCAGTGGAATGGCTCGAGGAAGTGGAACGTGTCTTTAGAATATTGGGAACTCCCGATAATGTTAAGGTTCGTGCAATTATGGAGTTGTTTGAGGGTCCAGCTCTGGACCAGTGGAAGATGGTTACCCCACCGTCAACGCAAGGTGAAATAACGTGGGATGTCTTCAGAACCGTTTTCATCCAATGGTTTGTACCTGAGGAAGTGAAGCTGGAGAAAAAGGGAGAGCTTGTGCATATTCAACAAGGCCAACGGACGGTGAAGGCATATGTTGACCATTTCAAGGAACTGATTTCCTTTTCTCTAGATGTAGCGTCGCATGAGCTCATGAAGGCCTCTCTTTTCACTGGAGGTCTTCGTCCAGAGATCAAGGAGCGTGTCCTCCCTTCTAAAGACCATTGTTTCGAGAAGCTGGTGGAGGAAGCTTTCTTGGCTGAGTTGGTTTCCGGTGTGCGGGTGGCTAATACTTCAGCATCCCCTGTTGTTCGTAAGAGTTCCCCCTCTGGTGAGGAAAAGGCGCGAGAGATACCTATCCCCAATGAGTTATCCCCTTTGGTCCCAGCTTCCAGTTCATCAGATCGTTCGATGGTATGCTTTCAGTGTGGTCGTTTCGGGCATTTAAAGCCGTCTTGTCGCAACCCCCCGAAGACGTGTCATCGCTGTGGTTGTCTGGGTCATCTGGAGAAGTTTTGCAAGAAGCGTCGCTTGAAGAGGAAGCTGTGATTGGAGAATGTCAGTACCTGACTGTGAGGCAGAAGATGCTTCAGCCATCAGAGCCCCACCCACAAGTCTCGGGGTGAAGCTCGCGCACAGTCAGGATCCCCAGGGTTGTGAAGCCTTGGTCCAGGTTTTGTGTTCCGTGTTAGTAGTGGAACAATCAAGATCTTTTAGTACTTTTTTTTTCTGCTGTTAAGTTTTGAAGTTGTTGTACGTTCATTGTTTTACCATGGGGTTATCATGGACTTGTTTTATTATAATCCAAGTAGTCTGGTTTATGTAGATGTGTTGTTTTTCTAAAAAGTGACAATGGACTTGTTCTATGATAAATCTAAGCGGACTTGTCGTGAGAATGTAATATTCTAAATCGGGTGTCCTTCCAAAAAGTGTGTTTGACTCTCGTGTGGGTTGACCCCGTTTTAGTTATGTTGTCGATGTGATTATGCTTTGTGGACTTCGGTGGATCATGTCTCCAATTTGATGTCGGTTAGATGTTTTTCTATGGGTTTTCACTGGTGTTGAAGGTTGTTGACTCTGGTCGAGAATTTAATGTCTGGACGAAGGTGTTGCTTTTCACTCGTGCTATGAGAGTTGGTTTAAACCGGTTGGGAGTTCCCGCGTCGACCCCCTTTTCTAGGGTCTTCCTTTTAGATGGTCAACTTTTCTGCACTAGTTAAGTTCTTGTGGTGGGGAGAACCCCTTCGTGTTCTCCCGTCAATCTCGGACCCCGGTTTCCTCTTGAATCGGTCGGGTGTGACCTGTGTAGAGTAAGGTCATCCCCGAGAACCTCAGTTTCTTCAGTTCCTTTAGTTCTGTTTGGGCGTAGACTTGGTTTTTGGCTGATTTGTGACCTGGTGACTTTCTGGGGGCAGAAAGTGTCTGTGGTGGGGAGAATTGTCACACCCCGACCGCGGACGTCCGTAATTTTCCTTCTTTCTTGGTCCCGATTTAAATTTTTCGAAGATTAATTGTGATTGATGGTTTCGCACCGGTGCGCGGTCATCGCATCGCTAGCGGTGATCGTGCGTTCGGCCCGGGTGACGATGTGTCCACCCGACGTTTTAAATATTAACGTTTTTACGTTGACTTTTTATTATTATAACTATTTGAGTTGCGTTATTATTATAATTAACTAACTTTTATTTACTTTAATTATTTTATTGTTATGATTATTATTATAAAGTATTATTAATATTATTATGAAGGTTTGTTATTATTATTATAAAGCAATTATTATTATCATAACATTTTATTATTATTATTATTATAAGTTTTATTATCGTTATATAAGTTTAATTTTTATTATATAAGTTTTATTTTTATTATATAAGTTTTATTTTTATTATATAAGATTTATTTTTATTATATATGTTTTATTGTTATTAATATTATCCGTTTTATTATCATTATTATAATTATAATTATTATTTTTATCACATGTATATATATATATTTTAAACCTACCCTAGCCTAACCCTACCCCTACCGCCGCCACTTTTTTTCCCCCTCTTCTCTCTCCCCCGTTTCTCTCCCGCTCAGCCCAGGCGCAACACTCCTCTCCGGCGGCCGCCCCTGCTTTCCCCCTTCTGGTTCGGCCGGCCGCGCCGCGCCTGTCCCGGCCTCCTCCACCTCGCCGGCACACCCTCCTCCAGCCGGCTTCCCTTCTTACTTCCTCCCTGTGTCGTCGTCCAGCCCCCCTCGTCCCGGCTCTTTCTCCCATCCAGCCCGCTGGCCACCCCCCCGGCGGCCCTCTCCTGCAGCGCCGCACCACCGCCCCGACTCCCGTCCGGCGGATCTCCCATGCACCCTCCCGCTCTGGCCTAGCTCGCCCCCTTGCCGCACCTTCCCGGCACTCCAGTCTCACCCCCTCGGCGCTCCCCCTCGGCCAATCCGCCCTGCTCCGGCGAACCGATCCCCACCTCCGGCCTCCGTCCGGCTCACTCCAGTGTCCGCCCCGCCTTGCTTTACCCCTGCTCCTCCCCCGGTGCGCCGTCAGCCGCAACAGCACCCCGCTCGACTCCCTCCGCTGCTCCGCACCCAGTCCCGGCCTTCCCTTCGTCCGGCTCCTGCTCCCTCTCCCCCGCGCGGCTCTCCCTCCGCCGGCCTTCCCTCTCTCGCTAGCGCACTCCGACCGGCTCCCGACCTCCGGCGCCCGCGGCCCCGCGCCGTCCTCCCCTCAGCCGCTCCCGGCCCTCCGGCGCACCATCCTCCCCGTCACCGGCGCACCCTCCCGGTGTTGCTCGCCTCGCCGCACCGCCGCAGACCCCCCCTGCCGGTAAGTTTTTATTTATTTTATTTATTACTTTATGTTTCATTCTATTATAAATATTATTATTTTGTTAATATAATTATATCATTATTTTGATTATTATTATGTTATTTTTATTATTACTATTATTATTATTATTATTTCAATTATCATATTAGTATTATTATTATTACTATTATTATTATTATTATTATTTTAATTATCATATTATTATTATTATTATAAATTTTCATATTATTATTATTATTGTTATTCAAATATTATTATTATTATTATTATTATACTACCATTGTTATTATTATTATTATATTAATATTGTTATTACTATTATATTATTATATTATGATTATTCTAAATTGTTATTGTCATTACTATTATGTTAATATAATGATATTATTATTATCATTGTTGTTATTATTGATATATTATTATTATGCTAATTATATTATTAGTGTTATTGTCATTATTATGACTATGTTATTATTATTATTATATTATTGCTGATATTAACATTATATATTGGTTACTACTGATATATTATTATTATTGATCGTTGAACCCGTTCTACGGTCTTCTGTTTTAGGACCCACGCAGGGCTTTTTCGGGAGAGTGCCATCGCTGCGCTTTGTTTTCAAGGTTCCACCGTCTCCGCGCCTCAGTTTCGAGAGTGTTGGACTTTATCACGTGGCTTCGGACACACGTCGTGTCATCACGCCTTGGTTCCAAGGTCGTTTTACGGTCGCGCTTGGATCTTGAGGTAGGTCTCCCTTTGCACTCGCCTTTAAATTTAGAATTTATTTATTCCTTGACTTTTTATTAAGTTTCAGCAAATTCAAAAGTATTACTAAGTAGTTATCTATAGTTTGGTGATCTGCTGATGATAAAAGTTATTTTAATTCTAGCATTTCATTAAAAGCGTTTTGTTGGATTTAATTGTGTGCTTCCATGGTAGTTTTGCTAGATGGTTCTTCCTGATTAACGAAAGATCATGTTGAATTGGGTTCTGAAGCGGTTGTGGTGTGTGTAAAATGGTAGGTGTATTGGTTATGGAAAATGGTGTTTTTATTTGATCCTTGATTAGGGGAAGTGCCGTGTGACCTTTATACTTGATTTTTGGAAACATTAAGCGTGTTTCTTGGTAGTTGAAAAAGAGAAATGTTTTCCTTTGATGCGTGATTAAAATTCTGGATTTCATTTGAGAAATATTATTCTTTCAAAAGGTGTTTAAAGGCCCGTTTGGCTCTTGATAAAAGTGGGGTGCGTTTGGAACTGGGAAAATGATTTCTTACTTGTGATACCAACGTCTTTCAGGTTTGAGATGCTGATTTGAGTTTCTTAAATAATGTTCTAAGTGCGTTTCTGGTTTTCAATCGTGTGGCGTATGTCATGTCCCTTGGAAATGTTTTAGTGTTAGATGTTCAAAGTGTAAATGATATGACGGCCCGGTTGGAACTTTAATAAATGTGAAGTGATTATACTTATATTTATATATATATATACGTACTTGTGAGGGCACTTCTACAGGGGGACTTCCCTTCGAGGGTTGTCGTGTAGCGATGTCCGTGTAAGGGGTTGGCAAGTGCGGTGAGATGAGTCACGCGTGCGTGGGTCTCCCACTTACACAGTGTTACAAAAACTACTATGGGTTCCTGGGCGTCTTGTAGATTATCGAGTGACGGTTGCTTGCTAACCCTGATTAGACGGGTTAGTACCCCCCTGGAGTTACAGACAGGCCAGGGGGGATGCGCCACTGGTTGGCTGTTAGGGCGACCAGTTGGTTATTGACTATGGAGTACCATGCCGGCAGGTAGTCTGAACCCGAGTACGT
Source organism: Viscum album (assembly GCA_963277665.1). Classification (NCBI taxonomy): domain Eukaryota; kingdom Viridiplantae; phylum Streptophyta; class Magnoliopsida; order Santalales; family Viscaceae; genus Viscum; species Viscum album. The sequence continues at coordinate 108,347,890 of OY728139.1, read as the reverse complement.
CCAGGGGTTTTCTAGGGATGTTCAGGATCGCCCATGGTTATTGCTGATAACTTCTGGTTTATTTGTACTTGCACTTGGTTTTCCTTACCTGTTTACCTTTACTTGCACTTGTTTTCCCTGCTTGTTTTCCTTCAGTCATATTTCACAGCCGATACTGTTAGACTTTGAGAAAAATGGGTTTCAAATGAAAATGCTTTATTCGCTTTGGGTTAGATTTGAAAATGTAACACTTTGCTTTTCAGAATGAGTTTAAAACTAATGAAATGAAACTAACTTTCGAAAAAGAATAAGGGAAATGTCTTGTGTTTGATTTTCAAGTAAAACATTATGAAAAATTACTTTTATACATTATATTTCAAACCTGGATTATGTAGATTCTATATTTATTGGCAGTGCTTTGGGACTTGTTGTTGGGCTTACCTACTGAGTACTTTTGTGCTCACGCCTATCTTTTACCATTTCAGTCGCAGGTCGTCTGTTTTGAGTCGCTCAGTGTTGGAGCGAGGTTGCTCTCTAGTTGGGTGGTGACCTGAGAGGTCACATGGAGGTACATGGTTGTGTGGCTTTTATTTCTTTTCCGCTGTTAGTGTTTATTTATTCTGTTCTATTTACTTTTGTTTTGGGCTGAAATCGTTCCCAACGATCAAGTCTTAATTCCCGGCACTGGTTGCCATCCCGGGGGGATCGGGAACGCCCCTCGGGACTTGTCGCGGACCGGCTCGGGTGACCGGTTCAGGGTCGACCCGGGCTGGTTCGTGACAGACCCTTTCACTCTCATTAAACCCTCCCCTGATTTGTTATGTTCCCACATTATACTATCGAAATTATCCGGCAATTTTTTTATGAAAAGTATTTATTCAAGAACCCTCAATGTATTATGCCTATTATTTCCAAAAACAATCATAGTGTATTGGGTTCTTAATTAGCCCTGATACATTCCTCTTTAATAACAAGTGATTAGAGACCCATTTCTCTCTCATTAAACCATTTTATGAATCTATAAGTACCATTGTTATGTTACTAAAATTTCACTCATATTTTCCATGACAAAAAATTTTTAAGTGAATAATCATTCCCTTTTACACTCAAGGGTTTTCACCAAATTTAACTAATAATTAATTGATTAGGTACCTCTATGTATGTAACACAAAATCATTAATCATGGGATTAAATGTGATGAAATATATTCTTTTGTTATACGATCTATGTGGTATATTTAAGCATGTACATGATATGATTATGATGGTGCACCCAGATAGCACTCTAATGAATTGGATGATGTTATATTCTCACGAGATGTCATGTATGGTGCATAAGAGGTTATGCTAAGAACATTATGTTGTGATTTCTTGGTGGTTAATCAAGACATATTCTTATGATTCCATTTTTAAATTTTTTACCACATTCCCATGTTGACTTTATGTTATAATGGTTTGTCAAGCCTCATTGTTCATGTTTATGATTATCATCCCTTTTATTTCCAATCAGAATTCCAGTTTCTATAAAATTTAATACTTCCTTCTTCATGTTATTATTTTTTTATTCCCTAATTGGGATTTATATATCACTCTTTTCTTATGTATATCCCCATGTTATCCAGTATGGTTTTAAAATTAATGGAATTTTAGAATCATGTTAAGGAAGTTTTCAATAATGTTTTTGTATCTAAGTATCATGTTGTTGTGTTATGTATCTAATTACTCAAATATTCTAGAATTATCGATCTTCAAGGTTGAATTATGTGTATTCTTATGTAGAAAATCATAAATTAATTTGTAATAATAATAAGGGTTGTTATATATTTACCTTTTAACCCTTAGTGTCTTATAACCTTCTTCCACTATAATTTCCTCATATACAACATCCCTCAAGCCGCTTGAGATCCCTTCTCCATCTCAAGCTATGATGTGAGCAAGCCTCTTTTTCTAGTGTTATAATTCCTCATTATCAGCTGCCTTTGATAAGTATCGGTAAGCTCTCTAATCCACTTGCTTATTTTCTTTGTTTATATTTCCATATGAAATGTTAAATATGTGCGAGCTCTTTTTCCTTATTTTCAGGGTGTTCATCGATTTTTCCAATTTTTACCATTCTACATAAAATTTTAAGATGATACCAAATGTGGAGTCATATACAGCCATAAGTTAAATGGTCTAGTAATTTTTACCATAAAGATGAGTTTTTTTATATTATGTTTTATTGTGTCGCACATAGGATTTTTCGTTCATTGCCTTAGAAATAAAATATCCTTATTTAAATTGGTAACATTGATAATGTAACTCCCGTAGACCTTTATTATTATCAAAGGTCACCCACATTGATAAGTTTCACCCCTTTGGCCATGCTCATTTGATTCCCTTGACTTCTAAAATGATAATGTGCAGAAATCACATTCTAAGTGGTGTTGGTTGGCCACCCAATAGAATGGATTATTGTAAATCAACGAAAATTGAGTGGTATGACCACATCACATGCATTATTTATGAAAAATGGTTATTACCTTGATTAAATGAAATTCTAATTATTTATAAAAAGTCTTTTGGAATATATTAAATCTTGACCAACACTATTTATTGTTTGTGAGACTCGAACACGGTGTCTCATATACTTGTGATACTCGGGCATAGAGTCCCATATAATTGTGATACTCGGGCATGATGTCTCATATACTTTTCATAATCAGTCATGGTGTCCCACATAAATGTGGCCCTGAAACATGGCATTCCTTACAACCATATGAGATCATTCTCACTATTCTTGGACACCAAAGTTACGCCACGGGTCTTATATAGCACTACATATGTATATATATAAGGCTATATATATGTTACTATGTATACATTGTTCATATATATACATACATGTCTGTATACCTATATATATATATATGCATATATATATATATACATAGTGCCACATGTTTAGAGACATTCCGGCTTATGCCAAAAATAGGTAGAGTCAATTTTGTGTCCTTTAGGAACAATAGTCGACTTGTTTATAGTTTACATGACTATTTGAAACTGTTATATCTGAAAACATCCATTTTATATACAATGGCCAAATTAGACTAGACCTTGGTGGTGGTGGCCAACTGAGTGTATCTCACACCCTATTTGGGTCACTGATTAGTACCTGATCAGACTTTATAGATGTAGGTAGGGATAAAGGGCCAACTTTGGATGTCTGATCTATGGTACATGGATGAAGTACGAGAGAGGAGGACTGAGATTATGAACATGATGCTAGTGGAGATAGCTTCTAATCTTTTTGTCTTATGTATAGCATGTTGTATATGACTGCTTCTCTGCTTTCATGTATTTCCTTTTTTTTCTATAGCATACTGACATGACATCATTTTGTATATGATATTGGTTCTGTTTTTTCATGTTTATTATATCAAGATGATTTATGCTTTCGTGGTTCATTTATTATATTTTTTTGTTGTTTCTTATTATGGTACACAAATATGCTACAATTTGATCATGAGGGTATTGTCTTCCCACTATGTCATCAAAGACCCTAGTTGTTAGTTGGAAACCTCTGAAGTATGGGGAGACATGTGTGCGACCATTTGACCAATATGGTTTTGTTACTTATAAGGGAACCATGTTCGGGGTGTTATAGTCTTGAAACTTTATAAAAACAATCTACAATTCATTTGTGACATGAAAAAATTAATCTCACAATATTCAAACATAAGGTGTGGCTGGAATGATTGGATGTTCTTATTTTTAGTCATAAAGTAAAATTTTAATCCAAAGAGAAAAACACACTCAGATAATATTGATACTTCACTATCACAGATCAGCGTAAGGGAAGTGCTCACCTTTATCAATTTTAAGAAAAACACGCTCATAAAAGAGTTCCTTTATCAGTGCTAGCTAAAAGGGCGGATAAATCTTACATTTATCAGTGATTTTTTTAATGCTGAAAATATTTATATTTATCAATGATATTATTTTCCCTAATAAATTTTATAATAAAAAATATTATTAATTTATATTAAATTATTATATCTTCCTGTCTCATGAACCTTCTGAGTTTGTGTATTTATATATATATACATGTTTCCAATGAATTTGGTCAATACATATATTGATGTGTGAGAATAATTGACGTGCATATGATACATATTCATAAAGAATTAATGTTCATTTATACATTATTCCCTTATTACTGTTATTCATGTTGTCCATATGTGATGACTGATTTTTTATTAGCAATATATATTTTACTAGGTATATGATTCATTCACATTATACCAATGAATCTATTATCATAAATACTTATTAAATTATAATAAAAATATTTATTATATTTATAATTATATATTTTAATTATATATAAATACTTTTAAAATATATTTATTTATATTTATAATTACAAATAATATTATATATATAATTATAAAATTACAATAGATACATCTATTATAACTTTATAAATATATATATATATATATATATATATTTGTAAATATTTTTACTTAGAGTTATAATTATAAATATATATATATATATAATTATAAAATTTTAATTAATATATTTATTATACTTATAAAGTTATAAATGTATATAATTAATTAAATATATTTATAAATATATGCAAATATTTATAAATAAATAAAAATATTTATAATTATAATTTTAAATAAATATAGATATATTTAAAAAATTATAAAATAATAATACATAAAATAATTATATATATATGTAATTATAAATTTAATAAATATATTTGTTATAATTTTATAATTAATTTAATTAATATATATATATATATATATATATATATAATTATAACTATATATATATATATATTATAATTTTTTAATAACAAATAAATATATATGTATTTATAGTAATGATTATAAATAAAAATAAAATTTTTAAAATAGTTATAAAATTATAAAAAATATATATTTATTATTCTTATAATGTTATAAATATATAAAGTAGGTCTAACTGAATGCTTAGGTTCCTATATATTTGTTAAAAATATAATGAAAAGTAACAAACAAGAATGAAAAAGATGAGGTCAAACAATGAGACAAACCCTCATCCAAATAAAAAGCTACATATCAAATGGATCAATGTCATCACCATTTCCATTGTCAGAAGCATCACCATCAGTCAACTCCCACTAAGATTGTGAATTTTTTTATTAAGAAGCGTGAAATACGTCTTCCTGAGCCTCTATGCTCTGATGTATGTTGGTCGGTGGACCTGGTGGACCACCCCCATGATGCATCATGATGCCCATCTCCTCGACCATAACTTTAAGGATGCCTTCCTCATCTCCATGTTTTCAGCAAAAAATCCCCTAAATCCCGGTTGTCCATCAATAATATGGAATCTAGAGGAGAAATTATCTGATCATCTAACAGGACATAATCAGAAGAAATATTTTTCTCATCTATTTTTTTCCTGATAATAGACCATTTCGAATCCCTATATATCTACTATATCTTTCTTGATTTTTTTTGGATTCATGTGAGAAGCTAAATCTACCATTTTCTTGCCTTTACGGTGACTTGAGGAAATCTTTTGGTCAGTCATGAACTACTGATCATCCACCATTCGAATTTCATCTTCATTCACTTTCTCAACTTTGTGATTTTTTTCAACAAAAATGCATTGGGCAATGTCATTATCATTATTGGACTCATCCTTAAAGATTTCAGACAAATATTTCTTACCTCGAGTTTCCATCTCAACACAGGAAGTAGATTCCAACACATCACTTGCTTGCCCACAAGGATAATTATTTATACCAATGTAATAATCATGGGTGACCTATTCATATGCATGAAGGGAAGCTCCACTGCCCACAGATTTTTGGACCATCTGTTGAGGGGAAATCACGCTTGCACTTTCTCCAACCAAACTAGCTCTAATGCCCATAGTTTCTTAGACCATCTACTGAGGGGAAACCACATTTACACTTATTACTGCCAAACCATCTGGCTTTTCCATCTTATTCTTTTAAAAACACAATCTTTATTCATTTCCTTAACTAAAGCAATATGAGTACACCAAACAACTTCTACATTTTGAACCCTTGTGCCCAATCTTCTTACGAAGTGATCAGAAACGAGGCATGTTTCCATACTCAATGCGCAAACTCTATCATACTCATCTGTTGAAAGGAAAACCTTATCAACGTGAGGATAGTAAAGATCGACTTCCACCACAAAGCGAACGAAATGACCTTACCTTACCAATTTGGTTTCTTTATCCATCTTTATAGGCATTCTAATCGCTAATACAATGTCATATAAAATTCTAGGGTTCCAGAAGACCTAGTTTAAATCGTGGACCTTGAAAAACAATTGAACACAAGAGCTGTTAAACTCTAGGGGATTAATGCTCAGTTACCATTCCTATAAGTGCACAACCCCTCGTTTGAGTGAAAGAAACACCATACCCCATGTTCTCATCTTCAAAAAATCATAAGGGAACAACATATGAATAAACCTGCATCCTAAAGAGACAAACTTCTAATCAGTAGAACCCTAGAAAGATGATAGAAAATCAAACATATCATCAATTTTCATAGATTTGACACATTTGGAAAAAATTAGTCATGTGATTAAGGAAAACTTACCAATTTTAAATCGCTTAGAGAAAACATCTAGATTTTCAATTAAAAATTCAATGCTACCCTTTTGATGTAACCCACTAGTGGAAGATCCCTTGAATAGTGAAAAAGATCGGGATGAATCAGGCTCCTTTTCCACTTTTGGCTTTCCCATACAACAAAAAGTAGAAGACGAACCCCAATCTCAATTAATAACAGCTCTATGAGAACTGAACCGACCATGCACTAGAAGAGATTCTGCCATGAGGATTGGTTGGACAGATTCAAGGAAGAACACCCAAATCACCATCGGGAACCCTAGGTCAGAGCTCCCACAAACCTTCCATCTCCATGTTATAAATATATATAATTAAATAAATATATTTATAAATGTAATCAAATATTTATAAATCAATAAAAAAATTATAATTATAATTATAAATAAATAAAATAATATTTAAATAATTATAAAATAATAATAAATATATATATTATATATATTAGTAAAGTTATAAATATAATAAATATATTTGTTATAATTTTAAAATTATTTAAATAAATAAATATATATATATATAATTATAACTATAAATAAATATATATTTATTATAATTTTTTAATTATAAATATATATATATATATATATATTTATACTTATAATTGTAAATATATATATATATATATAATTATGAAATAATAATAAATATATTTATTATAACTATAATGTTAAAAGTATATATAATTAAATAAATATATTTATAAATATATACAACTATTTTTAAATAAATACAAATATTTATAATTATAATTATAAATAAATAAAGATATATTTAAATAATTATAAAATTATAATAAACATAATATTTATAAATATTTATAAAATTATAAGTATAATAAATAAAGTTCATTCAATTTTATAATTATTTAAATATGTATATATTTATAATTATAACTATAAATATATATATATATTATTATTTTTTAAATTATATATTTTATAATTATATATTTATTATATATTTATTATATTTATAATCTTATAAATATATATAATTAATATATTAATTATATATATTTATAAAATTATAAATATAAGAAATACAGTTATTATAATTTAATACTAATTTAAATAAATATATATAAATGTACAGTAATAAATATAAATAAATATATATTTATAATTATATATAATAAATATATTAATTGTATATAATTATAAATATAATAAATATATTTATTATTATTTTATAATTATAAATAAATATTTATTTTTTTTATAAAATTTATAATTTTATAAATATATAGAAATATATTTATTATATATATAAATATAAATAAATAAATATTCATTTATAGTTATAATTATAAATACATAAATATTTATTTATTATATATATAATTTTATAAATATATATAATAATATAAATAAATTATTAACATTATAGCTTTATCAGTTTTTTTAGCGCTGATAAAGATACGACTTTATCAGTACTAAAAACACTGATAAATGCATGTTTTATCAATGCTTTCTATTTTAGAAATAATAAAATGTACCTTTTTTAGAGCTTTTTAAATAGCACTGATAAAAGCTTTTCCCAGTTTTATAAATGAACTCTAATAGTTCACTTCTTCTCTCACATACCTCAAGCTCTCGTGGAAGCCGACCTCGACCACTGTTGACCCCTTCTCTACCACCATCAACCCCTCCTCGGCCACCAACCCCTTATCTACTGTCACGAATCCCTCCTCCACTATTGTGAATCCTTCCTCTTCCGCAAACCCCAGCTCCACCACAAACCCCACCTCTGTTGTGTGTTGAACCCCACATCCCCCGTGAACCCCTCCTATGTCGCAAACCCACCTCTGATAAAAACCATGCTTCCGCCGTTGAACCCCACCTCTTCCACGAAGCCCTCCTACACTGTGAACCCACCTTTATCATGAACCCACCTTTATCGCGAACCCAACCTCCTCCATGAACCCCTTTGCGGCCTCTGTTGCTACTACCGCCTCCACCTACCCCAACTCCACCATTGTCGGACCCTAATACTATCACAGGACCTCCAAATCTGAGGTAGGTTCTTATTTTATTTGGAATTCCTAGATAGTTAAAGATTAATTATAGGGTTTTAGTGTTCTAAGTCATTTGTATGTATGAATTATGTGTTTTGTTGGATTCATTAGTGTGAGACAATAGCTTTTTTATTGGTAATGTGTTTGATTGGTTTTTGGGCATTTTTTATGAATCTTTTGATAATTTTCTATGTATAGTTTTCTAGGACTTTGGTACAATTAATATTTATTAATTTGGGTTGATCTAAATATTGGAACATGTTTGGATGAGGTGCTTTGATATATTAGAAACATTATATGGATTTTTTTAGGTGAAAAGTATCATTATTGGTATTATAATGGAATGATTAGGGTGATTAGTTTGGATAAAATATAATTTTTTCAATGGATAAATATGATAAAACACTTTTGATTTGGAAGTTATAGTGAAGTTGGGATTTGTGTTTGGGTTTTGATTAACATTTTTATGGTTTATTTGGGATGAATTGAGGTGTTTTATATGTATGGTTTTCTAAGATATATTTGAAATTTTATCATCTTTAATTATGGTTGTTGATGTATAAGTGGATGATTTAATGGATGTTATACCATGTTTACATGATAGTTTTATAAATATGTTTCATCAATTATTAGTGTTGGGATTTTAGAAAAACATCATGGGAATATTTAGGTAGAGATTTAGGAATTCTTGATACATTAGTTATAATACTATGGTGGCACATTTATAGTACCGCTATATTAGGTCACACACCCACTACTATAATTTCTTTCTCGGTGAGTCCATTAATGGTGATCTGATTGTGTTTCATTTGTATTGCAACAATATTCTAGTGTGATGATTCCCTTAATTTTTCAACTTAGATTATCTCATTAGGCCTTTAGTTAGTACCCCTTAATGGTTGATGCATGATATTTTATTATTATTTTATCTTATGATTGTATCTTAGTAAACTATATTTTCTTTAGAAGAAAAATATATGTTTTGTTAGTTTTATTTTCTCAACCCTATGTAATAAAATTATTTTCATTATTTTCCCTAAAACTAGAATTTTTTGTTTGTCTTAAAAAATGAATTCTATAAAATCATTGACGATATCCTAATAGGGCCTTTTCTTACACGATACATATATCTATTGGTGCGTATATAGACTTAGTTGTCTATGATACATCTAAAAGGAAAGCGTCACACTTTTATAGTGGTGTTCCATAGTCACTTGTTAATGATTTAATGATAATGGGATATAGAGGTCACCATAAGGTATAACGAGACAATATTCATTTTGTGTTATTTAAAGATATTTTCTATAAATTTCCACCCTTGAAAATAAATTTATTTTTGATTTACCTTTTATATTTTGGATCATTTATAAACCTTTTATAGCATTATATTTTATAAAATGTTGGTCATTTTTTATTCATTTATCTTTTATAAAGTTCCTCTCTTAGGATTTATGTCTTTTTTAAAATGCCTATGTGACCCTTTTAAAATGATTCTAGTGTTTTTAAATGTTTCTTAAAAAAATATATGTGTTCAACATACCATTTTTTGGTTTTAAATATATTTAAAATGGATTAAACATTTGGAATGGACTTAGGTTTCATGCCATGTATTTTTCAAATCACCTGATTGACTTTCGAAAATGGATGTGAATGTTTTGAAAATGTATTTAATATTATTTTCATTTTAAAAAGGGGTGTGTGAAGTTTTAAATAAAAATTTGTAAAATATAGAGGTTTTTTACTCATTTTAAATGATTAAGATCATTGGTTCATTAAGTTTCCTTGAATTCATTAAAAATGAGTTATGGTTTTGTGAAATTGTGCTTGTAATTTATTAGTTTATTTTAAAATGGGTGTTTTATTTTAAAGAGAAATTTATGTAAATGGTTGGTTTTTGTAATGGGATTTCAACTGTGATTTTATAAATAGATTTCAAATGACATCTAAAATGTATTTTTTCCATAATCGTTTATGTTTATACTTTTATAAAATTAGGAAAAAAATTACATTATATTGGGAAGACAATAATATTGATAATAACTCCATGGAAAGGGAATGTCACTAACTCTATCCAACCCACAGGATATCTATTATCACCTAACTCCTGCAAAAGTTGAATTAATGTTTAACCCCATTATAACTTTTAAACCTACATTGCATCCAACATCAACAACATGGATTAAATTAGGAGAGTCCTCTACAATTACATCTTCTCCCTGGTTTGATGTTAGCTTCTAAGGGGATGAGTCTCAAACAACAAAATGAAATAATAACTACCATTAAAATGTTGAGATACCCTTATTTTAATGGACCCTTTTGTGTATTTATTTTATTAAATATTAATATTACCAAATCAAAGAGGATGGATATGAATAAAGAATTTATGTATACCAATTGTATGATAAAAGAGTATGAAGATGGAGTGAAAGAGTTCATCAAGTTTGAAAAATATCATGTATATAACCCTTTACAAATCTTTTGTCTATGTTTATACTGTTGTTATTCTAGAATAATTATTTCAAATTAGTTGTAATAACACTTTATATTTCATGGAATAGATTGAAGTTATAAATGTTGGAATAAAAATGGGGAAAATCAAATATAGTTAGTGGTTGGGATAACACTACATTTTATAGATCATCTAATATGATTAAAAGTTTGGAAAATAAAGAAGACTATATCAAATATGTGATTACAGATGTGAATGATGATGAAAATTGTATTATGGAATTGACAAAGATAGTTGAAGATGGATATCATGATTTCCCAAAATTGTTTTAGAAGTTAAAGATTTGTTCAAATATTCCATTGTATATTGGTTTCACTAAATATACAGAATTGTTAGCCATACTGAAGTTGTATAATTTTAAGGCAAGAAATAGATAGAGTGACACCAATTTTATGGAACTACTTGATCTTTTTAATTACATGCTCCAAGAAGATAATATGCTCTCAAACCAAACATACGATACCAAATGAATGATACACTCAATGGTTATGGTCTCTAAAATAATACACACCTTTCTGAATGATTGTATACTATTTTTCATAGACCAAAAATCACTTATAGAATGCCCAAAGTGCGGTGCTTCTCAATATAAGAAAGATGAATCTGGTTCTAAAAAGGTTTTATGGTACTTTTCGATCATTATAGGGTTTAGAAATCTATATGTAAGTGAGGAGAATGCAGGGTAATTGACATGGAACATAGATAAATTAATTAAATATAGGAAACTATATCACCCAGTAGACTCTCCTTAGTAGAAGATAATTGATCATGAGTATTCTAAATTTGGAAAAAAAATCGAGAAACCTTCGTCTTGTGTTATATAATGTTGGAGTGAATCCTTTTGGTTTTCAAAGAAGTACTCATAGTACATGTCTAGTTATGTTGGTAAATTATAATATACCATTGTGGTTATGCATGAAATAAAAATAAATCATGTTATCTATGCTTATATCATAACCAAAACAACCGACAAATTATATTGATGTTTATTTAGCTCCATTGATCGATGTTTTGAAATTATTATGGGTCATGTGTTAAATTGTATGATTCTTACAAAAATGAATATTTAACATTGAGAACCATGTTGTATGGGACGATAAATGACTTTCCTACTTATGGAAATTTTTCATTATATAGCATTAAAGAAACTCAAGGATGTTCTAATTTTGAGTAAGGTATATAGTCAATTAGGTTGAAACATTCATCAAAAACCGTGTTTCAAGGACATCACATATTTATACCCCAATGACATAAGTATTGATCTTGGATGACATAATTAGATGGAAGTTTAGAAAAATGTACATCATCATCTCTAATAATGGGTGATCAATAGTTTGAGAAAGTAAAATATATGAACACTACTTTTGGTAAACCATTTTTGAAAAACCTTATGAAAACCAGTTGACAAAAGAGATTAGTTTTTTTTAATTACCATATTTCAATTTTTTATATGCCAAAAATTTTCTTGATGTTATGAATGTTGAAAAAATGTATTTGATAGTGTCATCTTCATGTTTCTAAATTCACTCGACAAAACAATGGATGAAATTAATGATAGGTAGGGCATGGTTGACATGGTAATATGAGAAGAGTTGGCACTAGTGAAGGGTGAAATTTTTTTTTCTTCCTCCAACTTCTTACACTCTTTCCAAGTAGGATAGATTTCAATTTTCTAACCTCTTGAATGACATAAAAGTTCTAGAGGGGTATTCATCGAATATCAAGAACATCGTGTCAATGAATGATTTGAAGTTAAAGGGTATGAAATCACATGAATTCCATGTTTGGATACAAGATCTAATTCATATGGCTTAACATTTAATTTTTCCCCAGGATTTCCATCATACAATAACCAAGCTTTATTTCTTCTTCAAAGATATTTGCAACAAAGTTATAGACACAATGAAATTACCGACTATGGAAAGAGAAATTGTCATCATATTATGTGAATTTTAAATGTTCTTCCCACCAACATTATTTGATATGATGGTTCTTTTTATGGTTCACTTGTTGAGAGAAATTTGAATATGTGGTCTGTGACACTATATATGGATGTACCACCATTGAATGGTACATGAAGATTTTGAAATGGTATGTCAAAAATTGAAGTCAGTCAGAGGGTTGTATTGTGGAGGGATATATTATTAATTAATCTGTTGGATTTTATAATGAATACATGTTTGGCATTGAAATAATTGGTCTACCAAAATCTCATCACACTAGGTGGCTTAAGGGTGAAGGAATTTCAAGAAAATATGTCGTCACAATCAATAATACAGATTGGAAGTAGGCCCACCATTATGTTTTTTAAAACTTTTTGGAGGTTTCCCCATATGTTTAAATTCACAAAAAAAAATTATTAGGAACTTTAATTCATCGAGGAATGAAAGATTTATATCAAATACACATAATCAATAATTTATAGGATGGTTTTGGGACCATATTTTTACAGATTCATATGAAAATACAGATTTAATTTCAGAATGACTTAAATGTCTAGTTGAAGGACCACGTTTGTATGTATTATATAATAATTATTATGTAATTAATGGTCATACATTCTATAAAAATGAACATGATGAAGATAGGACCATGAAAAATAGTGGAGTTACACTTCTGGCTAAAGCGATGTGTGTTTCGGGTACTAGGGGTAAAAATCCAATTTAGGAAAATATGTCATACTTTGGTATCATTAAACAAATATTGGAGTTGGATTATACAAAACACCAAGTTAAAATATTTGAATTCAAGTCTGTTTGTAATAAGAGTTTTGTAAAAAATAGTTGAAATTGGAATTGTAAAAGTTAATTTCAGTAAGGAAGGGTACAAATATGAACTGTTTATAATGGAATCATAGGCAGTACAAGTATTCTATGTCCAAGATCTCGTAAAAAAAAAGTGTTCAATTGTTCTGTTATCGACCAAAACTGCTAGGTTAGATGAAAATTCAACTTTGGGTGACTCTTTAATTGGGATGCCGTAATCATTTTTCAGCGGTCCCAATGTAGATGGAATTTTCTATATCATAAGAGACCAAAATGAAGTGATTTTGACAATAGATAACGGGTTAAAATCCCTTAAACCTTTTAAAAAAGTGTTCAATAATCATGTTATATTTTTTTGTAATATATATTATGTTACCTATTTTTATTATCTGTTCGCTGCTAAATTTATGTACTATAAATAAAATGTTAAGGCACTTGTTTAGATAATGAATTCTACACATGTTGATGCTCCCAATTATGAGAAATATCTGGTCTCTCAACCTATTTTTACTTGCAATGGAGATGAACAATGAACTTCTGCACGTGTTTGTGCTCCCAATCCTGAGGAACAACAAGTTTCTCAAACTATTGATTTTCCTAATGCAGAGGTACAAAAACCCTATTCACATTTCAATGTTATTTATCCATAAAAACTTATTTTCGATGTTGAATCCAAGAAAATGGTAGGCGATGAAGGACTGATGATGCAGAAAAATAGGAGAACCATAGTTTGATGGTGTTATAAAAAATGATTAAGGTGAAGATCAAAGGAATCAAAATATAAGGTTGGATGGAATATTTGGGGCCAGCATGTTAACACTAAAAAGACCATATTCAGTAGTTACATTGGAATCATCACTTGGAAATTTATGTCGTTTGATGTTGATTTTTGGAACCATGTTGTGGTCGAGCTTAATACCCTGATGTGGGAAGAGATTACGATAAATTATGATATCATTTCTTTACTTTACTAAAAAATAAAATAATGAAACATTGACATCCTCTTCATCATCCCTTATAGAGTGCATTTATAGTAGATAAGTCCCACAATAAATATTTATTAATGCTTACTAGAAGGATTCATAAAGGCTTTCGCATAATTCTAATGTGACGCCATCTTAAAGATGTTGAAGGGAAAATAAACTCGCACCACCAAATATCTATGCACAACTGATAACCCAAGAAGCATGGGATGTGCTTACTAAATTTCATGTGGATGTGTCTTTTCAGGTTCATTGTGGCAAGTAATACATTTTTTGATGATACATGTATTCATCAATATTATTGACAATATCTTATTTATGAAATAGAATCTAAGTGCTGAAAATAAGGAATGGGTAGAAAAACCAATATACCCCTACCATAAAGTAAGGATGGGGTACACTTCACTGGAGAAAAATGGTACATATTTTAAATATACTGTAATACTTTTATGTTACATGAAACAAAAACATAATTATATTCCTATGATTATATGCAGGTTGATGACTCTAGATACAAATCCACTTACATCCCACACCATGTTCTATTGAAGTAATAACATGTAAATAAATATGAAATTCTAATAGATGAAAGCACACAAAAATTGTGGTCATATTAGAGGTTCAAGTTTTGTGGTGACAAACTAAACATATTTTGAGAGAAAAAAAGAGGACGTTCAAGGTGAAAAAATGAAACATATAAGAGAAACACTAGCTACAATTAAAGAATAATTCAAATGGAAGATAGATATGATGTCAACTTTTATGGGGGGAAGCAAATAGAGGAAACGAATCAAGAACAACCATTCCCGGAAAACCCTCACCTCCACCCCCACCAACTTTGAGGTGATCTATTCCCCTCAAAGAGTTGTCTCAGTCATGGTAATAAATGTTATAATAATTATTTCTGTGAAATGAGAATTAGACAGACAAAGATACCTTTCATGTACTGATTTTCTAAAGTGTTATAATGACTATTATTTATATCTATCAACACCCACCCATCGCCTTATAGTGAGGGATATATAGTTCAATATCCCAAAAGATATGCTTCACAATATACCTATTCAAAAAGGTTATATGAGAGTGTCGATTAGCATAGCCCATGAGCCGAGCACTGATCTACCTATTCCAATTGATGGGGAAGATACTCACAAATTTGAACAAGCTGTCAGAACATTCATCGCAAGTCCATCACATCTTGTAAAGAAACATGTCGATAAGGAGGTATTCATTTCAAATTTATTTTTCAAGCTAAAATTTTAACAATTAATGAACTAAGTTCCAAAACGATGAATGTTATTACAGATGGAAAAAGGAAAGAGGGTTAAATGAAAAACTAAATCAAAACTATATAAAGGATCAACTAGATAATCAAAAATATCTATTGAAAGCACCTTTACCCCACCTGCTCTATGCCCACATTTATTATCATTGAAGTTTCATGTGATAAAATGTTAAAAATGGTTGTAGTCACATATTTTATTTTGGATAAAATATGTACGAAGAAGAAGTTCATGAATTCATTGGTTTTGAGACTTTAAGTGAAATCCTTGACTATGATTGTCTAGGCGCCTCAGTTTTAAATGTATAAATGAGGTATGTTTTCAAGATTTGATTTTACAAAAGCTGATATACTATGTTAATTATGCCTAAATACATCCCATATTTTCTGTAGGAATATATATCAAAATAAATTGAAGAAATTTCCCCATGAAAAAAGCTTGACTCATTAGTCCTCACATCTCCTCTACAAGACAACCAAAAAAAGAATCCAAAAAAGGATGAAATAATGTCGAGCCTAGTCAAGTCGGTTGAAAGAAAACTTTTAGATGATAGACTCTTCTTAATACCAATGATGTAGAGGTAAAACTATACAAATTAATCATATCAAATATTTTTTTTTCTTTAATTATTTATTACTTTTTGTGTTATTAGGCAATATTAGATGCTCATTGTAGTCAATTTGAATACTCCAAATATTTATTTCTTGGATTCAATGTATCAGTATCCAAAAAACTAACCACACATGATAGTGTTTTTTAATTTTTAATACACTATATTCAATGTTTTAGAACTAAACATCAAGTTATATAATTTAGATTATGTTGTAATGAGGATTCTGCTATGATAGGGTGGTACATCAAAATCGTAAAAACAAAGAATGAGGCACAGGGATAATCATGAGGACTATGAAAAGTTCTATGATTAGAAAAGTATTAGGTTATATATAATAATATTTCACTATCCAAACACAGATTAAAACAAATTACATATTCTATTAAATGTTTCTGTAGTTTCCAAAACAAACAAATGGAAAATATTATCGTTATTATGTTTATAAATTTATGGGAGAGATCTTATTCCATCAACAAGCTAGAATCCATGAAGTGGTATTTTTTAAGATAATTACTATTTCATTTAAAATATTTATTAATCCATTGTTTATTTATATTTCTTAAGTACTATTATGACTACCGAAAAGACTCATATTTACAAGATGATATAAATTTTCATAGAAATGAATGGAAAAAATACCTTATTGAATAATGTATATAAATATTATGAAGATTATACTTCCATATAATTAGTGGATTGTTTCGTTTTTATCTTTAATTTACTGATTTTTAATAGTAATCACATAATAATTGTTTTCTTATATAGGTGGATTCCTTTTTTTTTGAGTCGGGTGGTTTTTTCAAAGCCGGTGATGCTTGTGAGAGATTAGGCTTCAAGGTTACAACTCATAATTCAATGAGAAGGTAAGAGTTTTTTTAATATACTATGTTTGTCCTTATAATATTATCTCTTTTTTACTGCATTAACATAATCTAAATTAAATGTTTGACAAATTAATTTAAAAAATTTCACTCACTGAAAACTAAGAAAACACACTATGATTATCTTGATAATTTTGGGCAGTGATTCATAAGTCATTTGTGACATATAGGAATGAGTCTCATTTAAAATTGATACACAATGTGACTGGTATGACTCAAAATGCAAGTTTCAAGTTTGAAATGAATTTTTAGTAAAAAACACAACTGTCATTCTAAAAACCTAGCAAACACGTTCATATTGTTTTGATACTTTATGAAAACTATATATAAGTCATTTTTAATGTATAGGAATCATCTACACCTCAATATAAAGCATGGTGTGGCTGGTATAACTCAAAGTGTCTCTTTTTATTTAAAATTGACATTAATTTCAATAAAAAGAACTAGTGACATACTAAAAACCAATAAAAATCATTTGGATTGTTTTTTATATTTTAGGATAATGATCCATGATTAATTTTTGATGTGTATGGGTCAACAAAACCTCAATAATATGTACGGTGTGACCGGTATGACTCCATGTTTGTCTGTTTATTTAAAATTGACATTAATTTGAGTAAAAAAGAACAGTTAACCAACTGAAAATCAAGAAAATGCATTCATATTGTTTTGATACTTTATAAAAATCATCCACAAGTCATTTTTTAAATGTAGGATTCAACCACACCTCAATGAAATGCACGGTGTGACCGATATGACTTAAAATATCTATTATTAGTTTAAAATTGGTATTCTAGTTAAAAAAATGTCCCCTACTAAAAATAAGGAAAATGTGCTTCGATTTTCTTAATGATTTATAAAATAGATTCATAAGTGATATGTGACGTGTATGAAGCAGTCTCACATTAAACTAAGTCTTTATGTGACCGATATGACTCAAAGTATGTGTTTCTAGTTTGAAATGACATTTTAGTAAAACAAACTAACATAATGAAAACTGAGAAAACACATTCATATTTTTTTGATATTGTAGGGAAATTATCTATAAGTAATTTTTGATGTGTAATAATCAAAACAATCTCAATATAATTTATAGTGTGGCCAGTATAACTCAAAGTGTCTCTTTTTATTTAAAATTGACCTTAATTTTACTAAAAAGAACAAGTGACATTATGAAAACTAAGAAAACACATTCAGATTGTTTTTATATTTTATTAAAATGGTATATGAGTCATTTATAATGTGTAAGAGTCAATTGAATCCAAATACGATTCACGGTGTGACTAGTATGACTCCAAGTGTGTCTTTTTATTTAAAATTGACATTAATTTAAGTAAAAAGAACAAGTGACATACTAAAAATTGAGAAAACAAATTCAGATTGTTTTACACATTAGAAAACCCATACATGAGTAATTTTTGACATGTATTAATCAACCACACCTCAATCTGATGCACGGTGTGAACGTTATGACTCAAAGTGTCTGTTTTCAGTTTAAAATTGATATTTTAGTTCAAAACATGTCCCTCGCTAAAAACCAAGAAAATCCACTCTGGTTATCTTAATAATTTAGGAAAATGGTTTATAAGAAATTTTTGATGTGTATAAAGTAGTCTCATGATAAACTGACACATTATACGACCAATATGACTCAAAATTCATTTTTCATTTTGAAATGATATTTTACTAAAAAAACACAACTAGAATTTTGAAAACGAAGAAAATACATTCTGATTTTTTTGATAAGTTAGTAAAATGATATATAATTCATTTTTAATGTGTATGAATCAACTACACCTTAATATGATGCACAGTGTGACTGGTATGACTCTAAGTGTCTCTTTTTATTTAAAATTAACATTAATTTTAGTAAAAAGAACAAGTGATAGAATGAAAACTGAGAAAATGCATTCATATTGTTTTGATACATTTGGAAAATGATCCATGAGTAATTTTTGACATGTAAGAATCAAAAAAACAACAATAAAATGCATGGTGTGACAGGTATGACTCAAAGTGTCTGTTATCTGTTTAAAATTGACATATAGTTCCAAATATTTCCTTCACTGAAAACCTGTAAAATTAACTCTGATTGTCTTGATAATTTAGGATAGAAATTCAAAATTCATTTTTGATGTGTATGAAGTAGTCTCATGTCAAACTGATGTATGGTGTAACCATTATGACTAAAAATGTTTGTTTCCTGTTTGAAATGATATTTTAGTTAAAAAACACAATTGACATACTAGAAACCGAGAAAACACATTCAGATTATTTTGATACATTAGGAAATTTATCCATCAGTAATTTGTGATGTGTAGGAATAAAACCCATCTCAATACAATTCTTGGTTTGACCAGTATCCTCCAAACGTGTGTTTTTTTAAATATTTACATTTTATTGATGTTTTATTTCATATTTTTATTTAATTTATTTTTCTATAGTATTACTAACATAATATTTGTTTTCTTATATAGGCCGAATATTTTTCTCAGGTTTTGATGATTTTTTCAGCAACTGATACCATGGGCGGACATTTCTAAAATGGGATCACAACTGTTAAAAGATGAAATATTAATGTTTTTAAAATTTTGTTAGATAATTGTCAATGTAATTACATAAAACATTATTTAAAATGTATATAGAAGTGTTTTTTTGTATATAACATGAGCAGACATTTTTTTATTCATGATTTTAATTAAATCTATATTGGATTGTTTGAAATTATAGGTTTTTATGGGTGTTTTGTTATATTAACAACTCATTTCAGCCAGTTTGGCCTTTATCAGTTTTATTTAAAGTGTTGATAAATGGGGGTATTTATCAGCACTGTCATTAATAGTGATTTTTAGTGCTGTTAAAAGAATTTTTATGCTATTGGAGGGAATATGTGTATTATTTATTTATGATAAATATAAATAATTCATTTGTGATGTTTCATAATGAACCTCAAGTTAACCCAATACATGGTGTATCCAATATGGCTAAAAGTGTGTGTTTTCATTGAAAAATGACATTTTAGTTCAAAATGTGCATAACATAACCAAAACATAGCTAATTCCCTCTAGCTATCTTGGTACTTTAAGAAAATTACCAAAACTACATTTGTGATGTTCAAGAATTAACCTGAAGTTAATTTTATAGACAGTGTGTATGGTATGATTGAATGTGTGTTTTTCATTTTAAAGTGACATTTTTATTCAAAACACGCATCACATACTCAAAACTAATAAAAAACACTCATATTTTCATAACACGATAAGAATAATAATAATAATTTGTTTCTGATGTGTAAGAATTAATTGCACATCAATATGAGATGCAATGTGACTAGTATGACTGAAATTGTGTGTTTTAATTTAAGAGTAACATTTTAGATCAAAACAAATTTCACATAATCAAAAATGATAAAACATGCTCTGATTATGTTGATAAGTTAAGAAAAATATAAATAAATCATTTGTGAAGTGTAGGAATTGACTATGCATCATTCTAACACATGATGTTTACAATGTGACTAAAAGTGCGTGTTTTCATTTAAAAGTGGTATTTTAGTTCAAAATGCATGTTGCATATTCAAAATTGAGAAAACACACTCATATTTTCATGATAATTTAGAACAATAACTAATTATTAATTTGTTACTTTTATGAAGTAAATCCATTTCACTCTAATTTGAATTTACTAGGGACTTTATTAGATTACAATTATAATTTGTTTTAATTTTTTTTTACTATTAATAAAATTATTGTGTTGTTTTTATTACTTAAAATATTTTATTTTTTATAAGGTTGTGTTGATCATTGTATAATATTTTCTATGAGAGTTTTGTTTTTGTATTGATTAAAATTAAAATTATTTTTAAGTTGATTATATATCAATGTCTTTGATATATATTGAAATCCTTTAATGTAATATATGTATGGAAATGATGGTGAAATTTAAATTTAAATTGTTTTTATTGATTGTTTCAAAATTCTAAATATATAGTTTCTATCACTTTATACAAATGGATAATGGCTTTTATCAGCACTAGTTGTAGTGCAGGTAAAGACCCATTTGATCAACGCTAATGATAGTATTAATAAATAAATCCCTTATCAATGCTAAAGATAGTAGTAATAAAAGATTCTTGATCAGAGACAACATTTACAATGATTTCATTTTCAACAATAAAAAACACATTGATAATGATCGCATTTATCAATGTTTTTTAGCATGATAAATAACGTCTATATCAGTTCATATTTATCACTGATAAAAGTGCTTTAATTTTCTCATCATTCCAAGCATCGTTTTTATTTTTAACACTCACAAAATAGACATCTAGTGCATCTCTAGTAATTAACTTATATGATTTAGAATAAAATGGACTTATTTATTACTCAGTATCTAACATTAACTAACTTTTTTAAAAAATTGTAATTTTTTTAGTTTTAATTGTTAATCTACTAAAACCTCTTATTATGGAACTCAAATATTCTTGATGCACCAAATTAAGGAAAAACCTTTCAAATACTCATTAATTGTGTTCCAAGAATCAATCTCAATGTGATAATGAGTTACACAACATAGCACCTAAAGTCATTATACTATCTTATTTTTAGGTGCACTAAAGAAAACTACTTACTACAAAAAAAATTAATTTTTTTAATATTGATGACACTTGAAACCAAAGAACAGTTTTTATATACATTATCCTATAAGAAATTTTGTTTCCTGATTTTCTTTGTTAATTAAATATATATATTTAATATGTTTTTTGAAGATTTTTTACATTGCTGACATATGTGAACCACCCAAGTGATCTCCAAAATCCATTTTCCACCCTCACTGCTTCAATTAGGGACTGTGGTTAAGCACTTTGAAAAGAGAAAGAGGGGGTGAGATCCTGAAGATCAAAGGGATCAGATATGAGGAGAGGGACCCTATTTTTGGGGGTTTTCTGGTTCGATCCTATTTGATAGAGAAGAAGAGAGGAGGGACTACTCTTGGTTTTCTTCTTTCGTTATCGAGGTAGATGAAAGTGTTGACCCTGAAATTTTGATCCATCCTTACCAATTAGGATGTTGGAGTTCATGTTTGTGCTTTTCTCAGTTCATATTCTTGGTTTTCCCTTGATGTAACGTGTGACAGTTGATCATAAGGAATTTAATGATTCTTGTTCTTGAACTGGATGACGATGGACTTGGATCACAGTAGATACAGTGGAAAATATCTACAACTCTGATTTTCACCAGATATAGATATTAGTGGGATTTCTAGATGGTGGTGTTGATCCTAGTCAACAGCAGAAGATGTGCAATGGAAAACAACTATGTAAATGTGGTGAACTTAGATGGAAGTGGAATGTCTATAATACTAAAGATTTCTTGGCACTTTGGACAGCGTGGTTCTTTCTCTTTGTCTTGGAGGATTCGACGAGGGTTGTGACATCATATTGGGTTCCACCAGTTAAAGTCAAACCCTTTGTAAAGTGGTCTTAGCCTGGTATTTAT
This sequence comes from Viscum album, assembly GCA_963277665.1. Lineage (NCBI taxonomy): Eukaryota > Viridiplantae > Streptophyta > Magnoliopsida > Santalales > Viscaceae > Viscum > Viscum album. Next base: position 108,324,706 of record OY728139.1, on the reverse strand, counting down.
GATTTTTTTCATGTTTATTGGTTGTCTCTTGAATCTACTGTACTCCATCAATCTTTCTTAATGAAATACCTCTAATGATTTTTCCCATGAACATAGGCCAATTGGATGAATCATATAAATATATATGTCCATTTACTACAATCCACATCTATTTTCTTCATCCTGGTTAATGTTGAATTTCAAATTCTAGAATTTAATTCAATTCTGAATTGAATTTTGGAGTTTAATTAAAAGTTATTGAGAAATGTCTTGCTTGTATTTTTCATTTCATGTTGGTTCCTATGTTTTTTCTTAGTATTTGAATCTTTATATTTGAACATGTCTATTCTGAAAATTTATAGATGATTTTGTCTTTTCAATTCTCATATTTTCAATTTGATTTTCATAAATCAATGTGTGCAGAATTATGTATCAATTATTATGAGAATTAGGAAGCTTGAATTGTTGTACTATTCATTGTCATGTGATTTGTTCACTACTATTAATCATTTTTTAATTTTATATATTTTAATTATATTAGAATAATTATTTTATATTTATTATCTTATGTTAATAAGACTAGAATAGTAATGGTAGGTTTTAGATTCTATATTTTGAGTGTGCAAACCAGTTTTATATTCAATAGATTCTGGCTCGTCAAAGGGAGATTTCCATGTGCAATGCATTCTATATAATATGGTTCAACTAAAATAGTACTATAACCATGAGAATTATTGGAAGGTTTTTTATTCTATTAGTATTATTTTCCACCAGTTTGTGATATGTCCACTTTTGAATCATTTTATAATTTAGGTTATTAGAATTTGCTTAACAAATATATTCTTGTTTATTTGTTTCATCTTATGGAACTGGAATAAAAACATTAATTTTAGATTCCATATTTTACGTTTGTGAACAATTTTTATACCTAATGGATAATTATAGTTTAAAGGGGGACAACCATGTGTAGATCCTTCCCCAAACATTCTAGAACAAGTAGTTTTCTACTAAAAAAGTATGCTGATATAATACAAAAAGAATCCTAAAAAAAGAGAGAATTAATATAGTACTGGCTATGTGGAATAATCTAACTGAAATTACAATTAATGAACAATATAATAATCATCGTAAGGGTGATGTGGTGATGGATTCGGGCAGCCCCACTCCCTCAATGATTGTCATCTTGTGTCTAATGACTCCCGTTATGTCATAAATTGTAATAATCTCATGCCTTTCCTCCACCTATGCATTTCACCAAGTTTTATTTATTCCAATAGATAAAAGAAGGGTTTAGTGAAAAAACACTGTAAATCACAACTTTTTGTTTATGGAATACAAGACTAGGTGGCACAATGTGGTGATGTTGAGGTGGATGATGGTGAGGCAGAGCGTGTTTAAAACAACTACCATCTTGGAGAGCTTCTAGGGGCTCTTATGGGTGATGATTCAAAAATTATCATGGGTTTCGATGAGGGTGACCTCGATGTCAGTGGATGCCTAGCTACTCCTCGAGGTGTACTTTCTGGGGAGGTGATACCAGTCCTGGTTTGGGCAACCGCACTACGGGGACTACTTCGAGGTGGGGTCATCATCTTCTTTGAGCCCGAGGCATGGGTTGTTGAGGAGAATCCTGATTTCAAGCAAAAAATGGCTTGCCAAAATATTATGAGAAACCCAATGAAATGAATAAGTGATATAATAAGAATAAATAAATCATCACATGGGATTTTTTCCACGTGGAAAAAATCTCCAATGTGGAGGATTATAAAACCTTGGGGAAATTCCAAAAATAACCACATTGAATTTGAGAATACAAAGAATCCAAGTAATTACCAAACATGAATTACAAATGTGAGAGTGTAGAAAACCTGTGTCAAAACCACACCCTGATATGCCTTTGTGTCCTCTCTGAAAAATATATTTCCAATTCCAGGTATCAAAATATCCATCTGTGAAAAAATGTCACCCTTCTATCGATGAAACATCACTACCTTAGAGATATTCATCTGAATAGGCGTTATCCTCGCACCATTTTGTGACACCTGAAGTATTTCTCTATCATGATATCATTATCATGATATACCACTAATCATTAACTAGTACACACCACCTGATCACTGCTATCAAAAAGACTTTCAGCACATGGCCCTGATCATCGATTGCGTTGCTACTACTCCACACTCGTTAAACACTGACACACAACACATGCTACTTCCAATGTTGTATCCCCCTTATTTCTCTCGGTGGATGACATCTTGAACATATTTCCAATAACTTATCCACATCTATAAGATAATTGTGTCATCTCCATTGTGCCATGCAAGCCTTCACAAACACAACATCCTCTTCCTGGTTTTCTCTTATCGGCTTCATCGTGTTGGATCACCATTAAAATATGTTACCACATCCTCTTATATTGACACCAAGTCCATATATTAAAAAATTTTGATCAATATTAATTATTCATTCAATTTATATTGAGAATAAATCTCTATAAATGTTGGGAGAAAATCCGTAATTAATTTTGAGATAAATCTCTGCATTAATAATTTTCTCTCTCATTAATTAATGTGATGAATCCGAAAAATATCCCCCTTCATCACATTAAATAATGGAAACATCAAACAAAACCATTTAGAAATAAAAATAGGTTGGCATTACACCAACCATCATCATCTACAGAAAATATGACAATTCCCTTTTGCACTTCTAACAAAAAAATATGCTCCCAATACAAAAAGAAATCCAAGGGCTAAAGGCTTAATATCATATATATCTGCATCATCCTACTAAACAAGACTAAAACTAGAAACATATGGCTCCCCCATAATCATGATAACTACATTAACTGAAGAACCTACCAAGATTAACTGCCCCTACTCAACCTCCCCTGAGCAAACATTTACATCACCTCTCTCAGCCTGTTTTAATTTTCAAACCTTATTCTGCTTCACACATGCATCTGCGATCCTCTCATAAACATCCATAATTATTAAATTAATATTTAAGCATGAAACTTCACCTTTGATACCACTTGTTGGGGAGAATCCTGATTCCAGACCAAATATGTTGAAATAGTGGGTTCATTAGACCCAACGATGCAGTAATTTTGATTACCAGATCATGTGTACAGTTAGCTATGCATGATGTTATCATACCATTATAGTGTAGAATTTTATACACCCACTATATTAATGGTAATTTCTAAAGATTAATTGTCATATCAATAGGTTATAGAAGATCCTAGGAAATAATGAGAACCTTGAGATACAATGACATTGATCTTAAATTTATATACTATTGTATAGATACATATCACTGACTAGACACAGTATATTTATGACTATCACGTGCGGGGGCTCATAAACATTGAGACTTCATCTCATGAAGTCCGTAGTTTGTGATCTCTTGTAGTGAGATCATGAAGACAGACCCGCCAATAGGAACAACACATGTTTTTGGTGACATTGGTTGTTTCTATCTATAGACATGTGTATTGGTCTCCTGACATGAGACCATTACCATTGTGTATCATTTTATTACATACTTTAATGCAAGATGAAAACCATGAAAATGAAGCTGTGGAGAGGTAGTTTGTGTTAGGTGTGTTGTTGGTGGTATGAAATTAGTTGAATGGTCAAGAAAGGATTTGTCACTTCCATGTTTTGGAAGTTCTTTATCTAAGGCCTGGTTGATCAGGATGGTGCTGCCTTCATAAGTCTTGGCCAAAGCTGTACAAAGGTAAATCAATCCAGATAGATCAAAAAATAATAATGCAAGATAAGGATGATGACACAAGAGTGAATCCTGCTTTATGAGATATTTAATGACAAAGAGATTATAGTACACAGTCAGTGTTTGTAATATGGTAGTCATTGCTATGATTATCCTTATCTATTTAGGGGCCATGATGAGTTGCTAGACTTTACTCTTGGTCTATGGATTTTATTCACTACTATCGAGGTAAAGGCCTAGAGGGACACACACAATAGCGTATTCAAGAATCCGCCCTATGCAGTTGAATAGGTATATGGACATAGTGGGCCCCTCCACAGGGTTCGAGTGTTGTCCAAGTTATAAATCACTACTAAATTAAATAAATTCATTATTATTCAAGTTATTAATAATTTGGATTGAATTTATTTAATTTATTAACAGGTTTAGTAAATACGAGAAAAATATTAACTGAAAGTATATTATTTTAATATTCAAGGTTTGTTTAATATTAAGCGGGATAGCGAGTCGAGTTAAATAACTCTGTTTTATCATGTAATATATTATATATATATTACAAGTATGTGATAAAATAATAAATAAAATTGGTAGAGTTTAGTTCACCAAAATTATTTATTTAGTGGATGTTGGAATAAACGGGGGCTAGGGAACCCAACCAGGTATTTTTCAATTCCACTATAAATATAAGTGGTGGCTCTCTCTTAAGTTGTTCAATTCACTATTCACTCTTTTCATGGAGTGAAATCAAGAACCACTCTCTCCTCCCTCTTCCTAGAGAGACAATCTGATGATCCAAGTGTTCGGATGAATTTCTTCCTGAAGCATTGAAGAGATCTCAATGCGGTGATAGCCAGGATGACGAAAGCATCGTCAGATCATCGTTCTAGCACTAGGAATTCAACGATCGACGTTCTAGAGGATTTTTAGAGCACGTGTGGATGATCTAGAGGGATCCAACTTTGGATCCTTCAAGCGATGTTCACCATCGACTAGTTGCCGTCGACTGTGGATTGGAATTTGAAATGGGTATGTTTTTCATTCTAGTTTTGTTCTCCTTTTAATTTACGCCAGATACTTGGACCTCTTAGGGGCTCAGATCGTCGGAGATGACAAGTTCCATCGTCCCACCAACAAAAATTTCAAAATACATGGCCCACCGGCTTCCGCTGTAGGACCTGAAACCTAACAATGGTACCAAAGTGATTGTGTAAATTTTCTGAGCCAAATAAAATTAACTTTCATAAAAATAAGTGGAGGGTTCAAGGGAGGTCCCAAAAATTTGAACTGCATGTCGATCCGATGCCGAATGACCAAGTTATGGTCAGTTTATTTTTCGGATTAGATCGAATATGTGATTTGATCTCAGGTTTTATGTTTTATTCATTCCGAAGAACCGATCATGTTTAGATCGATTCATCGGATATAATTAAAATTGTGAAAATTAAAAATTTTACAATTTAATAATTTGCATAATAATTTTATTATTATTATAATATTTTTATTATTATAATCTAATAATAATAAATTATTATTTTATTATAATAAGTTTATTATTATTAAATTGAAAGGATATTATGTAAACTTTAGAGTGTTGGGTGTGGAATATGTTGGGGAGGGATCACTTCCAAGGAAGACTCAAAAAAATTGGAAGGAGACTTATTTTAAAAAATAAAATAAGTCATAAACCAAAAAAAAAAGAAATTGGGGCTGGCTTTTGCGGTTCAAGAAAAGAAACACAAACAAAACAGGGTGGGGATGTTGGCGCATGGAAAAGGAATGCGAAAAAAACATTTTTCAGGGGGTCCGCGTGGACCCCTTCTTCTTGCACGGTGCTACCAAAGCGCCATTACACAGTAGCCACAGACCACCCTACCGTCTACCGGCCGAGCAAGCTTCACCGGACCAGCCACCTCGGGATCCGCTATCGTCCCGCCTTCTCGGTGCAACCCCAGCACTGTCCCGAAGACACCATCCTACCAGGCTTCACAGGCACACCAGGGGACCTGCATACACACAGCAGGTGGACCGTCACCCAAAGGACCCCACCGCATGCTCCAATTGAGAGGGCCGTATATAGTCGGTCCTATAGAAAGCTGCCGCCGGTGCACCCGAGCATCCAAACTACTCTTTCTCCCTACTTCCGCAGCACGAAAGGCCACCATCTCCATGTCCGTGCCTCTCCTCCTCTCTTCCTCCACCTCCTTTCATTGCCCAGACCAGAAGGCACCCCCACCATCTCACCTTCCTAAGGACATCAACACTCCCTTCTCAGAACCATCTCCCATGGCTAGTCTTATTACAGCCGACTACCCTCTAAGGAATGCATCGAGCCGGTCTCCACCTCCTGACTGCAACCACGGGCAGGAACAGTGCCCCCTGTAGGCACCCCACCCTACGCTCCTATGTCCTGACCTGCTCCTGGTTCCTACTGGCACACATACAGTGGCCACCCTAGCCATTTTCCCATAGCAGCCTCGCACAGGCTACCAGGATGCCCTGACCAGGTCGGATCCTGACCGGGCACCGTTTTTGGATTTGGATTAGGATCTTCGCACTTCACCGTCACCATCGGTCAAGACCCGAGAGGTATCCTTATGCCTGTAAGTCTTTCCGTAGGGTAAAGATCGACCCATAAGCGGTCCGGGCAGACCTACCAAGCCCAGAACGGTTTTGGGCGAATTGGTCCGGCCCAGTTTGGCCATGGTATGGCCATGCGTGGGTTTGGCCCGATCCGCATAGGCCATGCAGTGGTGTCTTTGGGGATCGATAAATTAAATTAATCAATATTAATTAAATTAATTAAAAATAATTTTTTTAATTATTTTAATAACCAAATAAAATTAATTCAATTTAATTATTAAATTTAATTATGTTAATTTAATTTAATTTTGGAATAAAAATTAAATTAATTAGCGGACTGATGATTAATTAAATTTTTTGAATTTATTAATTAATTTAATTTAATTAAATAAACCCTCATACTTATTTAATTCATTTTAATTTTATCGTTCTTATTTTACTCATCTACTGGTCTTGAGAACTGACCCATGTTTGTTGCCTTTGATTTAATTAATTATTTAACTATGTGCGATGATTGTAATTAATTTAATAGAGAGTCTACACAACGTCTTTCTTTTTCGATTTAAATGTATAAGGGTCTGCGCCCCCAATTTTTATCTGGTGTACATTTTTATCCTGAGTCCCCTCGCCTGCGTGCGATTATTATTGTACTTCGGATGAAGACGGTGAATGACGTGGACCCCGCCAAGAGGAGGTAGTGGACGACGGTGTAAGATGATGTGTGGATTCCACCAAGACAACATGGTACTCCCCGACATGATGTAGAACTCACCAAGACAAGGTGATGTTCTAGAAGTGAAGTGAACATACAAGACAAGGGGCAAGCTATATTAAAAATCGTGCTTCGACTCAGGTAAGAAGCCCTTAGGTCGTTTAGATGCTCAAGACCAGCTGGGTAGTAGTTTAACCTTTATGAATTTATTTATTATTTTATTCATTTTAGAACAACGGGAAAATACATAAAATAATAGATAACAAAATGAATAAAGAAGTGGAGTATGTTTTTCTATTAAATTTCAGTTGTGAGAGAGACAACATAGATGAAAAGGTTTAATAGAAATGTATTACATTAACCGAGAGAGAAAAACCAATAAAACCCTAAAAGAAAATATTAAGTCACAATAGCCTTCCATCATTCAAATTTGAACAAAATCGGGTGTTTGAGGTGTTAGTCATGCCATAACTAAGGGTGCCTCTAACTATCGGGGAGTTCTTATTAAGAAGGTGGGTCCTCTTAACTAAAATTTCATCTAATAAATAACAATATCTATCTTGTTGAAATTTTATAGGTAAGCGTTGAGTAAATCAGTAATGATTTTTGATGTTGGGACTTCACTCAACAGATCAAGGAACCACAAGTTAATGCGGTTGGCCATCCAAAATCCAACCTTGGACCCTCCGACTAGTAGCGTAGCCATAGCTTGTAGACTATGAGGGAGGTTCGGTGATCCTTGCCACTATAATACTCAAACGTATTCCGATTCTAGAACAGAGGGTTCCTAGAAGTCGAAAAAATTAGTGGGATACATTTAATGATTAAATAATCATTAATGTCACATCTGGTAATCAATATTAAAAGTACAATCTGCTAAATTTTATTTATAGAGAATGGAAATCAATACCACAATAAAACTATGATATATATTAGACAAAGTTAATGTCTAAATTAAGAACAAATTTTCAAATAGTTATATAGGTTCTTGCGTACATTACTACTATATCAGAAATTCAAGGTGCTTGTGTCCCAACCTGTAAAGCCACCTCAAGAAGCGAGGGTGTAAAACTAATTATAGAAGACTCATGAATCACGCATATGATGGTTCTATCATAAGGTTATCATCAATGTTTGATGTTAGTTGTAGCCACTACATTATGACCTAGATGATCTTACATGTATTCTCATCTCCAAGATCCTTTTGAGGAGAAAGCGAAGCAAGATTTGAATGTGATCGTCGAACCCGGTTTGTGTAAAGTGAAAGATAATTCACAATATTTCATGGCATCCCATTCTTATACCTTTTACACCCAATTACTCTAGTTTCATTTAAGGTTATAAATGAATGGTATGGAGTGATATCTTCATTAACTTTAAGGTAACATTCACCAGGTAATAAGAATATTAGATATAACGTCATCTTTTATTCTTATGGAGAATAAATTGAAAAGACAAGGCAAAAAGGACTATGGAATGTTACGCTAAAGGAACCTTTGTCATGTCCTTCATAGAAAAGTGGTTGGTTATTTAACAGAAGGTTATTTTCATAACATAATGAAATAAATTTGTGGAATTTTAAAAAATACAATGTACTGAAATACCAGAAGCAAGTACCTACCTCTCGTTCAGTTAATATTCATCAAATAAAAGTATTGTTTTCTCACATACTTTTTGGGTATTAAAATACTATATTCTTTTCACATATATTTATTGAAATACAGTAACCAAGTAAGTATAGTAACATTACTAGGATTAATGTGTCTTCTCCAAGAAGCTGAGAAAAGGTGATTCCTAAGTTAGCGGTGAGAAACACATAAAATCAAATTGCCAAGTAATTGATTCAAGCTGAACAAGTTCTTGAGTATAACCAAAAAAATTTATCCCATGTTCCCATTTGGACATGATGAGACATTATTCCATGTTTTGGAATGAATTTTTTTTATGGTAACATACTCAACAAGTAGTTCAGATATACTTGAATCAAAGGCAATACATGATAAATACAAAATTAAAGACCTATATAGTTGTGGCAAGAAGATTTTTTGTCAAGTAAAACTAAAATTGGACATCAAGAATATACCCAGTATAGTATTTAGGCGTAGCACAGCTAAACACATTTCGTATTGTTGACATCCTTAGTTTAGATAAAGAAACCTTTACAAATTAAGGTATGCCACAAAGCTCTTGAGGTTAGTTCAACAAGACAGTGTGAACTATTCCAAAGAAAGCTAGGGGTAAAGATACTTCATATGTTTCCTTTCAGTCATTAAGGAATGTACCAGTGATGTATAATTTTGGTAAGAATATATGAGTTTCTTCGGATAGGCATGCTGAAGAATATCTTGACCAAACAATCATCGATCATGATAATGTAGCATGGAGTAATTCCTAAACGCATGTTACCTTATCTACATCAATGTATTGATGTTTATAAAGAGGATCAATGATAATGTCTTACATGTTTACATAGATCAACAAAATGTAGAGTGGAGTAATTCCTAAATGCACATTTTATACATCGGAGTTATGATGTAAGTAGTATTAATGTTACAACCTGTAGAAAATTCAATTATATTTCAAGATGTGCTTGCAAATAATGGCATAAACCAATAACCAATATGCAAACTGAAATGAAAAATGGATATCATATGAGTCATAGTATGATGAAAATCCATTATGTCATATATCATGTGTTAGGATGAAAAGATGTTTTTGAGATATAAACCAACATGAATCAAGCTGAACACATGGTGCATCTAAGTAATTATCCTAACAATTGCTTTGGATATTACATAAATCCCTAAGATTGAAAATATGTAGTCAAGAAATTGAATACATTTCTATATAAGGTTTCACATCTCTAGTAGAGATAGTGGGAGCTGAATTGACTTGAACTTAGTCAATGCTCAAGATGAACAAATGGTTTGAATAGGAACAAGTTCCACAAGTACATGAGGAATAAGCATGTTCTAGTGACACATACTACGTAGGAAGAGTGAAACCATGGTGATGATTTTATATTCACTGTGGTTGGTGATATATTATTCATTAAGAATAATAATTCCTACAAGTAAGCAGTATATAGTAGTTATCTATGATTGACAAGACTAATTTAATTTAATAATGGATTCCATGTATCAAATTCTAAAGGGGATTGGAAATTGAATATTGTGGTGGGTATTCAAATGAGAAGATACATGGATGGTGCAAGCCTAGTACCAATAAGGCACAATTGGTTAAACCAAGTCAGTATGACTAAATCCGTTAGAATTTTATTTTTCATAGACAACCTCTAAGATCATTAAATTCGTTATTAGATGTCAAAACCATTTTTCGTGGAAGGTGTCTATACGACACAACCAAAAAGAGATGATGACATCATATAATTCCAATAAGGGTTGCAAGTTACTGAAATCCAATTCTAGATTAAAGTAAGCAATAATATCTTAGAGCATTCATTATAAAATGAATCTTTTACTTGTGTTTACCAAAGGTTAGTGGGAGCGCCAATGTTTACCAAGTGAGATATGTTTGGCAACATATGGAAAACTGATCTTGGTCTTACTATTAGATAAGACCAGGTTAAAATAAATTCTCCAATGATTGACTTAAAGTATAAACCTAAGTTCTAGGGAACAAGACCTAATGAGGTAGATCTAACGGTTTCTTGGACTTAGAAAATTGTACATAAAGTGATATTGTATTTAAAAATACAAGTTGGAACAATTCAAGTTCAGAATTGTTTCCAATGTCACATGGCTTAATCTCTCCAGGTTAACATGTTCAGTGCATGGGTAGAGATTAATGATGTGAATTTATACCATATGATTTAGTGATGGATCAATCACATATTCCATAATATGTACAATAATTGATACTTCCAGAATATGATTTATTATAGGCAGATATCAATTAATTTCAAGAGCACTGCAAGTGATGAAGTCTGAACCATCATCTTGTACTTTGACAAGTACAAATGATATGTTCCTAGAATATAGAGTGGAAGGTATACTAGTTTTTGTGGGACCTAAATCAGTAATCCTCAGATAAATTTGATCTAGTATCATAGTTAGGAAAAGGCGATGAATGATTCAAGCTCATAAAAGCTAGTGGTATCCATATATACAAATACCGAGTATGTTACAGCTTCTAAGGCAGGTAAGAAGCTGTTATAAATTGCAATGATTTGTTCCAGTTCTTGGATTCACACATAGTGATAAAAGTATTATCATAATGAGAATTGTGGTTTTCTTACTAGCCAAGTTCTCAAGTTATGACAATGGAAAAGAAAAGTAATATACCCAAGGATACCTTATCTTGAGAAGTTTTACTCAAGCCGATGAGGTCACGTATAGCAGATATGCCATGCAATGAAAACATGGCAGGCCCAGTAGTTAAAGCCATTACTCAAAAAAATCATGATATTTATCATGTGAGTAGATAACAAGTTCAGTTAGAATGTTGGCTCTAGTGCAAGTGGGATTGTTGAAATAGTGGGTGCCCTAGACCCAAATATGCATTACTTTTGATTACCATATCATGTGTATAGTTAGATTTTCATGATGTTATCTTACCATTATAGTGAAAAATTTTCTGCGTCAACTATAATAATGGTAATGTCCAAATATTAATTTTCGTATCGAGAGGTTATATCAGACCCCAAGCCATAATGAGAACCTTGAGATACAATGACATTAATCATAAATATATGTTCTATAGTCTAGATACATCTCACTAACTGGACACAGTAGATGTATGACAATTAGGTGCTGTGGGATCATAAGCATTGAGACTTCATCTCATGAAGTTCGCACTTGGTGATCTCTAGTAGTGATATCATGATGAAAGACCCACCAATAAGAACACCACATGTTTTGGTGTCATTGATTATTTCTATCTATGGACATGTGTATTAGTCTCCAAAATTGAGATCATTATCAATGTGTATCATTTTATTACATACTTTAATTCAATATGAAAACCATGGAAATAAATTTGTGGAAAGGTAGTTTGGGTTAGTTGCCTCATTGGTGGTATGACATTGGTTGAATGGTCAAGAAATGATTTTTCACTTCCATGTTTTGGAAGTTGTATATCTCAGGCCTAGTTGATCAGGATGGTTTTTCCTTCATAAGTCTTTGGCCAAAGTAGTACAAAAGTAAATCCATCCAGATAGATCAAAAAATAATAAAGCAAGATAAGGACGATGACACAAGTGTGTGTCCTTATTTATGATATTTTTAATGACAAAGAGATTATAGTACACAGTCAGTGTTCGTAGGATGGTAGTCATTGTTATAACTATCCTTATATCTTTAGGGGACATGATGGGTTGCTAGACTCCGCTCTTGGTCTCTGGATTTTATTCACTATTATTGAGGTAAGGGCCTAGAGGGTTACACACAATAGCGTATTCAAGAATCCACCCTATTTAGTTGAATAGGTATATGGACATAGTGGGCCCCTCCATGGGGTCTGGGAGTTATCCAAGTTATCGATCACCAATAAATTATATAAATTCATTATTATTCAAGTTATGAATTATTGGGATTGAATTTATTTAATGTATATACAAGTTTAGTAAATACGAGAAAAATATTAACAGAACGAATATTATTTTAATATTCAAGGTTCGTTTAATATTAAGCAGGATAAGAAGACGAGTTAAATGACTCAGTTTTATCATGTAATATATTAAATATATATATTATATGTATGTGATAAAATAATAAATAATATTGTCATAGTTTAGTTCATCAAAATTATTTATTTAGTGGACGTTGAAATAAATCGGCGCCAGGGAACCCAACCGGGTACTTTTCAAGTCCAATATAAATATAAGAGGTGTCTCTCTCTTATATTGTGCAATTCACTATTCACTATTTTCATGGAGTAAAATTCAGAGCCTCTCCCTCTTATCACTTCCTAGAGAGAGAAGCTGATGATCCAAGAGTTCGAATGAAGTTCTTCCTTAAGCATCGAAGAGATCTCGATGTAGAGATCATCGGGACGTCAAAAGCATCGTCAGATCACTATGCTAGCACCTCGAACTTGACGATCGACATTCCAAAAGATTTTTGGAGTGCATGTGGATGATCTAGAGGGATCCTGCTTTGGATCCTTCGAGTGACGATCACCATCGACTAGTTACAGTCGACCGCAGATTTTAATTTGAAATGGGTACATTTTTCATTCTAGTTTTGTGCTCCTTTTAATTCACACAAGATCCTTGGTCCTCTCTGGGGCACAGATCTTCGGCGAAGACAAGTTCTGTCATCCCGCCGACAAAAATTTTAAAATCCCTGGCCCACCGGCTTCCTCTGTGGGCCCTGGAACCTAACAGAATATTGCTTGCCAAAATATTGTGAGAAACCCAATGAAATATGAAAGCAATATAAGAATAATATATAAATCAGAATGCATGATTTTTTTAACATGGAAAAACCCTCCAATGAGGAGGATTAAAAGACCATAGGTAAATTCCAAAAACATCCACTATAAATTTGTGAATACAGGGAAACCAAGTAATTCCCAAACTTTAATTAAAAAATGAGAGATCTTAGAAAACCCATTTGAAAACCACACCCCGATACGCCTCTGCATTCAATATAAACAATATCATGCCAACACCATTTATCAAAAGATTCATATGTGAAAAAGCGTCACCCTTCTGTCGATGAAACATCACTACCTCCGATATCATCATCCGAACATGCATCAACCTCACAGTATTTTGCAACACCCAAAGGATTTCTCTGTCATGATATTGCCACCATGATATACTATTGATCATTAAGTAAGACATGCCACCTGATCACTATTATCATGAAGACTTTCGATACATGGCCCCGATCATTAATTGGGCCACTACTGCTCTGTACATGTTCAATGCCGACACACCGCACATGCTATAGTCAATGCCGTATCCCCCTCCTTGCTCTCAGTGGATGACATCTTGAACATATTTCCAAGAAACTCTCCACACATACAAGATAATTTCATTTTCTCCATCGATCCACACGAGCCAACCTCCTTTAATAGTTCTAGGCATGCCACCCCCCTTCTCCCACCCATGTGTGAGCCACTGCCTCTCCCTTGATTCGAACCCGAGACTTATCCCTTTCGTGCCTAGAATCTTATCACTCCTATATGTTGCTTTGTTCTCAATTTTATGATATAGAAATTTGTATATATATATATATATATATCAAATTCTATTTTTATATCTATATATTTATTCATATATTAATATATATTTATATGATCATTTTTAAATAAAGTTATAAAATATGTTTCTGTGTGCGTGTGTGTGTGTTTATAAATAAATAAATACAAATATATCTACAACATACATACATATATATATATATTATGTGTATCTGAAAATATATTTATACATATTTGTATTTATTTAAATACATTATATATTAATTTTTATATACATGTATTAAAATATATAGATAATATATATCAGTTTGTTAACACACACACACAAAAACATGCACACACTATATAGGTATATAAATATTCATATATTTTTTTTAAATAAAATTAATATTAATTTTTATTTAGATATGGTTTATATATTTATAAATATATTTTATATGTAAATATATTTACATATTTATTTATAAAACTAAATTTTTATGTGTAAATATATAGAAATAGGTATATATGTGCGTATACTTAATTATAAATAACAGTTCATTATGAAAAATGAAAATATTTGAACATAATAATATACTTATGAGAGTAAGACATGAAAATAAATTGAGTCTCCAAAAAAAAGATAAGAATACCCCCTTAAACGATGATAAAATTCCATCCAATGTTAAAAAATTGGGGTACCCTGACTAAAAACTTAATTTTGGGGAAATTTTGGGCCTTTTTACCACACAAAAAAACTATGACTAGGGTCCCTCTATATGATAATGGTGTATATCTCATCGCAGGATTCAATTTGATATATGATAGAACCTAAACAGAACTCTGGATCAAAAGTTACAGTTGTTTGAAGTTTGAGTCACATTTTCAACTTATTTTTGATATTTTGTTTTTTTATTTTTTATATATTAAATTTGTTATTAAATTACTATTATTCGATAATAATTATAAAATTATTAATTAATATTACTTTCTAAATTATTTTATAATCTATTTTCACTAAATATATTATATATTAAGTGTAAATGTGTATTTCTCCTTATATAAATCATATTTTATAAAATATATTATATTTATATCAATATAAATATATTTATATACCAATATATTCTTTCTAATGATAAATATTTTTTTATGAAATATACCTTTTATTAGTTCTAAGAAAATCACTGATAAAATTACCCTTTATTAGTGGTAAAAAAGCATTGATAAAGAGGGTACCTTTATCAGTGATAAAAAACATTGAAAAATTGGTACTTTTATCAATTTGTTTTTTAATGTTGATAATATCACCTTTTAGCAGCATTGTTTTAGCACTGATAATGTTTCCCCCTTTATCTGTGGTTTTTTTAATGCTGTTAAAAGTTGGCGTTGTGTAAAGACGGTTTTGTGGCAGTGATGGTGGATTGGAAATGACTTCAAAGATGGGTTAGTTGAAAAGATCATCGAAGTATGGGGGTTTTAGAAGCACCATTTTGGATTTGAAATGATGCTTTTAGTGTTATATTATCTACACCAAACACCCAAATGGTAGGCCTCATGCCTACACAAAACAGATCACCTCTTTCCAATCTAACCAAGGGTTGAGAAAAAAAATTAAAAAACCTGATGTGAGTGAGGGGGGAAATATAGGTTCTTATTTTTTGTAAAAATGTTTAAAATTTAGATTGGTTTAATAATAATAGAGTATTCAATTAAATTTAATGTTAATGACTCTCCCAAGGAGTTTTTTAATGTGTTTTTTCATAAAAAAATTAAAATCATATAGGTTTTTTTTTTGAAAAATGTATCCGGAAGTTAGCAGAGGCCTCACTGCCATTCGGTTAAGTCGAAAGGTGGCAGAGGCCCTTCCAACTTTCAAAAAAAATTATTTATACATGTTTATATATTTATAAATATATAGGTTTGTATATTATTATATATATTTTGTGTTTTTTTTAGAATTAAGTTATTAATATCTGAAAATGAAAATATAATGTTTTTAAGAAATAATTTTTTTACATGTAAATTAGATTTTACTTATACTATTAATGACTAAAATAATGTTATATTACTCTATTTTTATATTTTTTAAGTAAATCTATTCTATAGAATTGTAATATACCAGTAAATAGTGGAGCTCGAGTAAAAATTATTCATTTTAGTGGGGTTCAACATCTGGAGTTATTTTGAATCTATAATATTCCAACTTCATCAATATTTTATTCAAAATTAATTATACTAGAATAATATTTTTTTAACTATAAAATTTTATTTATACTATTTTTTTAATTCTTTTCATTTTCAATTAATTATTATATTTATGAAATTATTTTTATTTTCAATAAAATTTTAAATGTTTAATCTATTTTTTATGTTTTATTTAGATTATTTTTATAGATTACATTTTATAAACTTTTAATGTTTCCTACATGAAATCTAATAAGTTTTCCTTTGTTTCATGTTTTCAACTTTGAAATATTATAAAAAATAAACTGTAACTAAAATATAAATTAAAATTGAAACAATGTATAGACATGTAAAAATGGTTTATAGTAAAAAATAATTTATCCATTTTAATAGAAAAAAAAATATATAAAAAGTATAATCACTATCTATGGTGAATTTTCATCCCACAAGGTGGTGTGTGAACATGAAACCCATATCGATATTACCGACCTCTATGTTGGGGTGGAGTATGATGACTTGGAGGGGGTTGATCCTCAAGCATTGGAACCTTGACCGTTGGATGCTCTGTCTATGTCTAAATGGGAGGAGGTGTCAACTGGATGTCCCACTACACACCCAATAATTCTCCCACTATGATAGTATACGGATCCTCCATCATCGTAGTGGGGAAAAATATATCTAGTGAAGGATCCGGAATGATAGATAGAGGCATGAGAAATGACCCCTGTTAGAATCTCGGATAATCTGCACCTAGAGAAAACTTGGATATCCTCACAATATAGATGGATCTCATGTCTCCTAATGCACTCCCCCAATCAGTAGTGGTTGGACTTCTAGAGTGATGATCTCATACCATGTAATAGGTGAGCCCTCACGTACAACACAAAATGGTCTATGTCATCATCGTCAGGATCCTCAGCATTAGTAGCTGCTAGAGGTGGTTCTTGAATAGGAACCTCCACTCCTTAGGTAGGAACCTCTACCCCCTATGGTGGACGATCGAAGATAATATCTTGAACTGCATGATAAGTTGACATCAACCTCTACGCTGCATCATGGATCATTGTTAGGATAACAACCTACTACTTATATAGACCAAACATGCAGATAAGATACTATACTCTAGAGAGAAGCCTTCATTTTTTATTGATTTTTGATAATCCACCTTTCAAGTGGTGAGGTGGAACCCTTACAAGGCCCTTAGGTGTATATATTACATAGCCTGTAGGACTTAGAGGAAATAACTATCTGTAGGCTTCAAACATTACATACAACCCAGACTAACTACTTGGAACTGCTTCTCCCCAACATCTTCATCGTGAATCAGCTCTCCACACTCGCATAGCTATCCAGCTAAGCTATCCTATGCATGCACATGCTTTTCCTGATGGCAGGTGTCATACCCTCTCATTCTTGAAATTTTTGTAGCTTCTACTGTGGTGAAAGCTCCTTTCCCATCCTCCTATAGAGCTTGTTCCTTGTAGGTTGTTTGGTCTTCATCAGCATTTAAGGTGGCCCGAAGGCCTTGAGAAGGCCCTAAAGCCTTACTGGCCCGAAGGATTGGGTTGCACGAAGGCCTTAAAGGACTCGAGGACCAAATCGGTGGCCCGAAGTCCCAAACGGGGGAAAATTCTAGGATTCTACAATGCCAAATAGTTTCTGCTACAGTTCCTTCTACAGTACTTTACAGTTCCTGCTACAGTAACCCCAAAAATTATACCTCCACCTGGATTTGATCCTAGGTCTCCTGGATGCACTTAAGATTCCTCACCAACTGTGCTGAGGCTCATGTTCATCTACTATACTCCAGTATGCTGTAAATAGATTCAAAATGAATTAGAAAATAGCTCAATAAACATTCTAATTGAAATTTATTGACTTATTAGATTCTGAATCCATCTTCTTGTCAATTAAGATACAGTATGGAATTTTGTCTATACCATGGCTCATACTCGACCTAATCTGATAAATGGAATCGCATCATCCATACACCCTCAATATGAAGCATTTCTTATCTTCCCTAGTGGTCAAGATACATGGAAATATATTATCACCAGTCGACATCTTTCCTCCCCATCAACTTCAAGGAATGAAACTCATGTAACTATCTCAGTGGAAATGGAATGCGTTGAACAAAGACAAACTGGCTCATGACTCTATCAGGATGGTGTCACTCAATAATATGAAAGTAAATGAGTGGAAGAACTATCATAACATCATGAAGTTCAGTAGTGTAGTATTCATAAAACTTGTCTAATAAATCCCAGTATGGAATCTATGATATTTGAAATGACATGTGATATTTTTCAAAAAAAAATCCTTATAAAAAACAACAAATGATGATATTATTAAATTTGTTAGTTAATGAAAAATTATATATACTTACCTCATCAGGTAGAAGACTATCCAACATGAGACTATATGCACCAAAATGCTGTGTTGGAGAACGAATAAATTGTGTGTCTAACTCCACCTATTAAATAAAACATCGAAAGTGATAAATAATAAGAAATTAAATTCAATAAATCCTACTAGCATAAGAAACTAATAGGGATGATGGATCATACTAGCATCCATGTAGAGTGTCATGCAGTACATCTATAATAATATACTGACTAACAACATTAGGGGAGGGGGAGGGGTTGTTCTCCCATGCCCCCATATGGATAAGGATGACACATCCCCCCTGAGAGTTTTGTAGTCCACACAACATTCCTTGCATAGTTATTTGTAAGTGTAACCCAAGCATGAAAATCTCCAGGTGTATGTCCCGACCTAACCAAAATCCTACAGTATCACTATATACATCATGTGCACATGCATACTTGAGTGATTAGCACACAGTGTCCCTCTTTTGATCTGTAATATATAGGCATAGACATAACACATGTCAATATTCTCATCAGGGTCATCAGGTAAATGTGAAAAGTGCATCTCAAGCCATCTCATTGATATCGATCCGCCATCTGTAGCAGCATCATCTTCCAAAATATTGATTCCTAGAAATATATGTACAAATATCAGTTTATTCTACACATGTGGGTCCAATAACTGCACCCCTCTTGATAAGAAGACTAGTTAGGACTGTCACATCCTTGACGGTGATGGTCATCTTTCCCTCAAGCTGGTGGAATGTGTGTATATCTGGTATCCACCTCTCTAGGAGGGAAGGAAACAAGTGATTATCAAAAAATATGAAATCAGATACCATAATTTTGTATAATCTAGAACGATGTAGGTATAGTATAATAGCGGTCAGAGGCAGCATGTGATGATGATGGTGTTCTCGACGCACCCTAATTCATCGAACCAGATGACCCTCTATCACGACGTGGGAAACATGTGTAGCTTGCTCATTGAGTAGTATAGTACCCTCCATCTATATGTAAAAAAATAAAACAAGTCTTAAGTGTAAAATGAAAATCTACCATTATGGTCAGGCTAATGTTATGACTAGTATAATTTAATACATGACAGTTTATTCCCATTTTTTATAACGTTTTTTACCAAAATAAAAGGTAATGACTTCATGTTTCTTAAAGAATATTTATAAAGTGTTTTTAGATATTTTTTTACAAAGGAAATGGTGTTTTGTTAGATATGGGTTTATATATTTATATATATAAACATTTTTTCTTCTTTATCTTAAATTTTATAAGAAAATAGTGTGCTTTTCAATTTATGTTTGATTTATCACATGATGGTTTGTTTCATGATTATTTTCTCACATGCATACTTTATGGTTTAGCCATGGATAGTTTGATTATGCTTTCATGTCACCTCACATGTACTTACCATATTCCTTTTAATGTGAATATGAAAGTATTATTGTTATTTAATAGAAAAAATATTCAGAAATTTCAGACAATTATTTAAAATGAAGGATCTTATATTAATACTATATAATTAAAAATTTGAGAAGATCACATTAGAGAAAATACATCATTATTACTGAGAGTTTGAACTCAATCCAGCAATTTTAGGGAATCATTTCTGGTTATGACCTTCTTGATGACATATATTGTATCTCAAACTTTACCATTGTTTTTAAGGCCAATATATCTCATTCTATATCCTGTTGGACTTTGGTCTCCCTCATTGATGCAACCTATTGATGTTAGGTATCACTATCAGCTTGTATTTGGGCATTGGAAAATATCAAAACTCCCCAATATTCATCCATGGTTTAGCATAAAAATTAACAGTGGTGTACAACTGGTACACTGAATCAAAATATTCTTCCCATTATATGTTCATAGAGGCACATGATGTGATGGTGTGTGCACATAGAAATCGTAATGCCTGGAAGTTTCCACATTGACATCGCCTCGCTTCCAGTAATACCACCATTTTTTCACTATTGTGACTTGTGATGGGGTCTGAACACTCTTTAACTTCAAATCGAGAGTATTCTTGGTAGAAAAGGAAGACTCAATAACTAGACGCTTATTCGATTTTCTTTTCAGTATCTCTTTGAATGTGTCTTTTGTACCTTAGCGCCTATTGAATCTCATTAGAGGCTAGTTTTTTTCTATCAACGGACTAATTCACACAACGGTAAAATGCCTCCTTAAATCGAGAAGTTATAGGTAACTTCTAAAACCCCTTGAAGACACTATTGATACACTCCACAATCTTTGTGGTCATGTGTTTGTACCTCTTCCCCCTTACATTTTCCAATATCTATTTTCTTTCAAAATTTTCATCATAAAATCATACACTTATTGATTATCCTTATATATTTATTCAAAAAATTGTTCAAACCATCATTGAACTAGCTCATATTCTACATAGAAGTGATCATAATTCAAATAAATTTATTTTATGTTTACATTACAATAGTAAAAAAATAGAAAAAACATTGCATACCAATCCCCATGATTGTTTTATTCTTAGCTTCGTTATGGAATTTTCTTCACACGCTGCTAGTAATGTCTCTGATGTCATACCGATGATGTGTATTTAGGGGTCTCCGTGTATTGAGATCCAAATTTATTTCCTCATTGATTTCTAGGTACCGATCAGATATCTGATATAAATCCCAAATGTGGGTTAAATGGTTGCTGATACATACCAAAAACCAACTCCATGATTTATAGTTTTCCTTCTCGGCAATATAAAATGAAAATGGAAGAGGTGGACGGTTTCCATCATGGGTTGCTATAATAAAAAATACAACCTTTAATTTTCAGTATAGAAACATTCCATAAATAGGTATGAACTATTTGTTGAAACTAAATTCAAAAATATAGAGGAGGAATGCCTAGAACAACCAATGAAATTGAACAGGATATGGAACAAGTCGGTTATCTTGAGACACATGTTCATTCATATGAACATGGAAGACAACTTGGTTGTTGTGTCTCATTATGGTTATCAATTACAGAAACACCCAATATGATTCATCCCAATCACCACAGACCTTCATAATTGCCTTTTTTTCACCATCCATGCCTTATTATATGAAATATTATAACGGAAAATTTGTTGTATCCTCTCTTTCACAAGGGCTACATGAACATGTGGGGAGGTCTTAATCATCCCAACGATAATAGATGAAAAAAATTCATAAGCCAATGAAGTATGATCTTGTGTTAGGTTTGGATGAACGCAAGTATGAACTACCTTAATCTTCAAAATTTCTAACCTCCAAATGCAATGTCCAAAATCTCCCTCAAGAAGAATCTACAATCATCCTCATACTTATCACACCATATGAGGTATTTTTTATGACTTGATTCTTTAACTAAATATCTGAAATGCCTCTCTGTATGAAATAATTTTAGCATGTTTTTTAATGCATCTTTACTTGGAAAATCCATTCCAACATATAATGTTTTGTCCATATCACTAAACCAATCTAATACAGATCACAGAAACTTAATTGCAGGTGTGATAACATTGCTGTCGAATTCAAGAAAATGAGTTATTGATTACAACTAAGATTCAAAGTGTGGTGTATGATTTATTTTGGGTCAAATATGTTGCACAACTATTATATTTGTAGAAACATCCTCCAAAACTTCTATTGCTCCCTCCTTATCAGCATTGTTATCTTAGTCTATTCCATCATTAATAAAATCCTCTTCAAAAGTTAGATTTACATGTATATCCAAGAGATTATATAGGTTTTCCTCTTCTGCATAATAGGTAGGAGCCTCAATTTCTTAGGACGGACCATCTTCAACCACTATTATAAGTTGACGTCTTCATAGAATTAGACTTTGTTGTTGTATAGTAGAAACCTCAACATATAACTCCATCATGGCACTATCTAACTACTGGAAAAATAAATTTATTTCTTGGAACCACTACTCACTAGCAACCAATGCACTAGCGAGATTCTATTGTGTTGTATTTAATTGAAAATATTTATAGCTAATAGACTTGACCTCTTGATCAAGTCCTAAACTTAAGAAACCATGAATTATGTCTTGACGTTCACTTAAGGTTACACAATCATATGTCCAAACAAATGTTGTTGGTTGTGTACTATAGGAAGTTCCTTTATTTGTATAAATAACCTCCCTATAGCAGTAGATATATTAAAACATGGATCTCTACATTAAAAATGTTCTTTTGATCATGATTTTGATAGTGTAAATAATATTAACATTGAGGGTAGGCCATATGTTCTTTATGATACTAAAATTTTAGAACCTCTTTTTATATCCTAAAATATGATACTAAAGTTTCGTTATATAATAATTAATTATAAAATAAGTCACAAAATATTTCGGAAAAGGAGGTAAAAAGAAGAGAAAATACCAAATCAGTTTATTTATCCATGATAAAATGAAATTTATGATCATATAAAGTGAAATGGATATGAAAAAATCACATTAAATAAAACATGAATGCTTTATAATAGGTAAAAATACAATAGAATTTTTCAACAGAAAAGATCTTGGATGAGATGATCTTGACTTCATAAGTGAAGTAAAATCCATCTTATTTTCTAGTGGTATCTTAATAACATCTTCCAAAGAGATGCACTTAACTTTTGAATTTTAAAAATCATTCATCCATCTAATAAAATATCTTAGATGTTATCTTAAATTTAATTGGAAGGACAAAAAAATTTGAAAATTCAAAAGCTAAGTACATCTATTTGGAAGATGTTATTAAGTTATTACTTAAAAATAATTTGGATTTTACATCACTTCTGAATTCATACTTATCCCATCAAAACTCCATTCTGTTGAAATTTTTTGATGAATTTATTGTCTATTGTAAAACATGTATGTTTTATTTAATTCTTTTTTCTTGTCAATTTCACTTTATATAATCATAATTTCAATTTTATAATTGATAAATAAACTAATTTAGTGTTTTCTCTTATTTTTTACCATAGTTTAAAAAACATTTTGGTAATACTAATGACAATAAGGGTTGATCATATAATTATTATAACACTAAAATTTTAAAACATCTTCTTATACCCTAAAATATGATACTAATGTTATGTAATAAATTTTTTAATATTCTTAAAGGTATTTCAGTAGTTTATAAATAAAATGAAAATCACTTAAATAATCTCCCCTAAGAGTGTTAGACCTGGTGTGTAGAAAGGCTCATTATTTTGCACCAGTTCTTGATTGAGTTTACTCAATGCGGTGATTTTGGGTTTTACCCCAAGGTACATCTATGCTAGATCCAAATCCACTTATATTTACTAGAAGGGGTTTTTATTGCTTGTATAGCCACATAATATTTATGCTTCCAAAATTTTAGAACCTTTTATTATATCTTAAAAGATGACACTAATGTCTTTTAGTACAATTTTTATCATTCTTAATGGTTTGTTCAATATATTAAAAATATGATGTGACTCATCTAAAACATATCCAATGACATTAATCATCATTTAATCATAACATAATCATTCCTTAATAATACCTTAATCATACCATAATCATACCATAATCATTCCTTAATTATTAATTAATCATTGTTTAATCATTACTTAATCATTACTTAATCCTGGCTTAATAATTCTCTAATCATTCTTTAATTATTCTTTAATAATTAGTTAATAATTACTTAATACTACCTTAATAATTTCTTAATAATTCTTTAATCATTAGCTAATCATTCCTTAATCATTAATTAATCATACCTTAATCATACCATAATCATTCCTTAATCACATCTTAATCATTCATTAATCATTACTTAATCATTACTTAATCATTATTTAATCATTAATTAATTATTACTTAATCACTAATTAATCTTACATTAACTATTCTTTAATCATTAGTCACTCGTTCCTTAATTATACCTTAGTATTTCCTTAATCATTCTTTAATAATACCTTATTCATTCCTTAATCATTCCTTAGTCATTAATTAATCATTACTTAATCCCTACTTATTCATTAGTTAATCATTATTTAATAATTACATAATCATTACTCAATAATACATTAATAATTCTTTAATCATTACTTAATCATTATTTAATCATTAGTTAATCATTCCTTAATCATAAATTAAAAATTCCTTAATCATTCTTTAATCATTAATTAATAACTCTTTAATAATTACTTACTCATTAATTAATCCTACCTTAATTATCCCTTAATCAATATTTAATCATTAGTCAATCATTATTTAATCATTAATTATATTAGTTGATCATTACTTAATTATTAGTCAATCATTACAAAATCATTAATTAAACATTTGTTAAACATTTCATAATTATTACTTAAGAAATCGTTAATAAATAATTAATCAGTAGTTAATCATACTTTATTAACTATCTAATAACTAATTAAACATTACTTTATCCTAAATTAATTTTTCCTTGGTAATTAGTTAATCATATGATATTCATTTGTTAATTATTATTACATAATAATTATATGTAATTATTCTTTAATCTAAAGTTAATAATTAGCTAATCTATACTTAATAATTACTAGTAATAACGATTATTTCTAAACTATATATAACCAACTATACTACTAATTAAATAACATATTTATAACTAACAAAAAAATCAATTAATTAAACAAATAACGTTAAATTAAAAAAGAAAAATACCTCAAAATGATGCTTTGCAAAGAAATGGGACTTCTTTTAGGCCAATGGAACGACCATGCACAAATAAGCCTTCTTTTAGAAAGGGATGGTGTAGAATCTAGAGAGAGGAGGAAATTATCAAGCGAGGAGGAGGGGGTGGGTGCCCTTTTATATGGACTTAAGGGAAAGGTTACATAGGAGGTGTTGCCTTTCACCATTATGTTAGGTGAAAGTAATCGACCCCCACCTACCTTATACATGTCATCAATCTAGGCTTGTGATAGGAAAAGGTGGAGGGGTGTGTGTTACCTTTCAAAAAATTGAAATGGCCGAAGTTCCCCTTCCACCTTTCAGGAACATTTTAAAAAAAAAAATTAACCTAGCACTGTTTTTTTAGAAAACGTAGAAAAAAACTACTCTATTGAGAGTTTCCATAAATAAAATAACAAATAGTTTCCACCATCCAACTTAAAAAATAATAACACTTAAACCTTTAAATATTATCCTCTCTAGTTTGATCACCAGTTCCACACTGAAAACATTGTTTTTAACAATATTAGTACTCCGCTCGTGCGATTCCACACAGAAAACATTGATTTTAAATATGACATTTTTAATGTAGTCATTAAATTTTATGATATTAATATTATTAATTAAATTATAAAATATAAATATCTTACTCAGTATAAATATATTTATAAATTTTTCATAAATAATCACTCAATTTTTAGTAATGAATTTTATTCTTCAAAAACACATTTTCTTCAAAAATGACTTTTATTTTTTTCTGTGAGAAAAATATTATCTTATTTTTGAGACCATGTGAAAAATATATTTGATAAAATTAACATTATTTTTGAAATAAACTTTACAAAAT
The DNA here is from genome assembly GCA_963277665.1 of Viscum album. Classification (NCBI taxonomy): domain Eukaryota; kingdom Viridiplantae; phylum Streptophyta; class Magnoliopsida; order Santalales; family Viscaceae; genus Viscum; species Viscum album. Next base: position 108,298,458 of record OY728139.1, on the reverse strand, counting down.
TATCTTAGGTTGAAATTTTTGTATTTTCTAGAAAATATTTATTTTTTAGTGAATAGTGAAAAATACGTTTTTTACTGTCATTTCTTTTGATAAATTAACTAATTTAAAAGTACTATTATTATTTTATTTTTATTTAAAATAAAAATAAGTGTTATTTATTTTTATTTAATATAATTATTTACATTTAAATCATTTTTATACTATATTTTAGTATAAGTTTTTTAGTCTTGAAAACACATTTTTCTAAAAACTGTTTCAAAATGAATAAGGTTTCTCTTTTTAATTAATTAAAAATAACCCCTAATGAGGAATAATTTGAATTATAAGTATGGATCATATATATATCATTATGAATTGAAATTAATATAATGAATATTACAAGTTATAGAGTTATGTAAAATTATTATTTCCTTGAAAAATGCATTTTTTTTCAGAAAAAACCAATTTCCATCACACTTACACTCTTTATTTTAACATAAATTATTACACCTACATGAATTAATTATGATAAAATAAATTCCATATTTTTAATAATCATAATTAATATTATTTAATAAGTTCAACTTAATTTTTAGACAATATGAATAGTAACTAAAGTGAATATTTACTACCACGGTAAAATAAAAATAGGACAATTAAGGGTAAAAATAATTTATGAAGGACTAGAAATAAATTAATACTAATGGTATGAGTATGTATATTTTCATTTCAATATGATATTTATTACATTTATTTTTTTTTCTGTAAAAATAATTAAGAAATTATTTTGATAAAAATTATATTTTGATATAATAAAACACAAATTGTATTTTTTTAATAAACAATTACAATTAAAACATTTTTTTATGAATTCATGAATTTTCAAAATAAATGATATTTTTCAAAAATAATATTATTAAATATGTTTTAATAAACTTAAATGATATTATAATTTTTATGAAGTCAAATGTAATTATTATAATGGTTTGAAAATCGTTATTGACAGAAAACCATAATTTCTCAATAAATATCAATTGTTGTTTTAAAAGATAAAATTCACACATTATAAAAATTATTTTGATAAAATATATATTAATTTTGGATTTAGAATGTTGAATTTATCCAACAATGAATTTTTCATAATTTTTTTAGAGTCGAATTTTTAGGTAAAAATTAAATACAGTATAAATATATTGTGTGTACTATGAAATCGTAATGACCCAAAAGTGATGTAATAAATGATATAAAGGGTATCGATGACCAAATCTATGTTTGAAATTTAAAATATGTGTTTTTAGGTGATTTAATTTTTTAGACCTAGTGATTTCATTTTTTATCAATGATATGTCAATATATAATGAAGTGGTGATGCCTAGAGAATTGTTATGGATTCATTGCGTTGGATGTCATTCTTGAGAAATTATCCATGTTATAAAAATGAAGAATTATTGTTCTGATCTTAAATGAAAAATACAAGTTTAATAGAGGTTGAACTATATTTACAACAACTTTGAAGAAGGTTTGAAGACCATGCAAAAGATCATTTGCATAGAATGAAGAAGAAGTGTTTAGAAGAATGGTGCTATGAAAAATAATGAAAGGACATGCAATATTTTACTCTTTCAAGTAAAAAAAAGTTTTAAATATTTCACGCATAATATTCTTATTATTTTCATGATAAATTTTTGAGAAGTTTTCTAACTCTTTTTTAGAGTTAACAAAGATATTATGCGAACCTACAAGCTATCTAAGCCAACCTCAACTAAGGGTTCATGTGGGACACAGATGTCTACCGCACCCAAGGGACACAAACAAGGTCCATCCAACATTCCAAAAGAAGGTGGGTGCATAGATCTCATGAATATAGGCATGTTTATAAGTCACATGAAGGGAATGGTCTCTGTCACCTGAGTGGCAGCACGACAAGGATATGGGATCAGGAGCACACCCCGGTGGTCACTTCTGGTTGACTAAAGACCATGGTTAATTGGTATATTTTTCACTATAACTATGAAATAATATATATGGGGCATTGGGATGCCAAAATACTATTCATCCATCTTAAAAATGATGGACATTTTGAGATATGTTGGATTGTTTTAATCTGGACCGTGTGATTAGAGAGTTTTGTCGTCTTATTCCTCCCTCATTTGAGGGTGATTTTCAGTAGGTTCTTCCACCTTGATCGATCCATGAAGATCATGGGAAAAACTATGAACACGTTTTATATTCCCATTGATGATCTTGTGAATTACAGGAGAATCCTAGATATGATTTGAATACATTTTTCATACATTTCTATGCATGAATAAGAGAACTCCGTATGATAATATCTCCTGATGAAGTAAGTATTCTTGGATGAAGTTTTAACTTGAGATTAATGCCTCAGTAGGAACGAAAATTCATGTATTTACACTTTCATGCATCAAATGATGGATAAATGTAGAGTTAAAGTGATGTGGATCCACGGGTATTTAAAATGAATACTCTGTGTGGAGAATAGAGAACCCAAAATCTTCGGGTATTTGAGATGAGCAACATGATGATTGCATGATAAGTTGTGGATATTAGTATCCTCATGATAAAATGGGATGCCCTCAGACTTTGGGAATTTTGAAGATGTCATGTGGATGATGGAACCTAATCTTTTGGGTGTTTAAAAGTAAGGGTGAGCTGCAGGTATTTGTTATATCATGATATGAAAGAGATGTTGTGCATAAAGATGTCAGGAGCACAGATGCATGCTAGGTGAGCCATTGCTATACACTAAAGCCGCGTAATAAGATAATAACCCCTTAGGTATTTGAATAATCACTTCATGAAGAGAGAAAATATACCCACATGACTAAGATGGGTATTCAAATGGTCTTTCATGATGAAATAAATACCCACATTTCATGGGGTATTTAAATGAGGATAAAATAACACCCACAAATAATAGGGTATTTATGAATTAGAAATGATGAATACCAACATTCATCTGGGTATTTAATTTGATAAATATAACACCTAATATTCATCTGGTATTTACTTTTGAAGAATAAGGGAAATTAAATGTGTTTATTTCTAAACATGTTTAATTGAGGATTTAAATGATGTAATTTAAATCAGGGAATTTATTTGGACCCATGCACCATATTTTTTATGTAAAAATATGTGCATATAGGTGATAGGAGATATACTGAATTGTAAAATCATTTTGAGACTCCTCTCATCCGTTGTTCAAGAAGAATTTTGAGGGTGATCCAAATCTAGGTAATTCTTGAAGAAGGTGGTTACATGCACTACTAAAAAACACGCCTTTAATCATGCTATAAAAATGCACTGATAAATTCCATCTTTATCAGTGCTAAAATAAACATTGATAAAGGGATCCCTTTGACAATGCTAAAAACACTGATAAAGGGCACCCTTTATCAGCTCTTTTTTAGCACTAATAAATGATAACCTTTATCATCACTTTATTTTAGCCCTGATAAAGGTTATCATTTATCAGTATTTTATTTTTAATGCTAATAAAGGTCCAAAATAAAATGAAATAATTAAACAAATAAAATACAAAATTTAACAATTTCATTAATTAAATAATTATTGTCAAAAATGAATAAATTTAATATACATATATATAAATTTTAAAAAATAATAAATAGTACATATGAAATATATAGATATGTAAAATAAAAAAATTAAATAATGAAACAAATAAAAAATAAAAATGAGTAAATTAAGATAAATATTAAACATTTTATTAATTAAATAATTATTGACAAAAATGAATAAATTTAATATACATATATAAATATTGTATATATTAATAAATATAATATATTAAATATAGAGTTATAAATTAAATAAATTGTAATAATTAAAAAAATATTAAAAATGAATAAATTACAATATTATTTAAAACTTTATTAATGAAAAAATTGTTAATAAAAATAAATAAGAATAATATATATATATATATATATATTAATTAAAAATAGTAATAACTAATATATATTAAATATAAATATATATGAAATGAATAAAATGTTAATTAAATCATATTAATGTCTTATTCATTTTTAATGTTGTTTGATTTTTCAATTTAACATATATCAAATGTCATGTGTTACATTGATTTCACATAAATATATATTTGTGTGTGTGTGTGTGTGTTTGTGCGTAACTAATTAATTTATATATATATATATATACAACGTACACAAAAATATATTTACACAATGTATAGAAACACATACACCTAATATTTATGTAATTTATTCAAATTTTAGTATATTTTAGAATTTCATTATAACATGATACATTTAATATATTATGTTTTTAATCATTCAACATTATTTTTTTAATACTGTTATATTGAGTGTTTTCATTTTTAATATTTTTTTTATTTTTTATATTATTTTTGAACTTGATGATTTTCAATTATTTATTTATATATATTTAGTTACTATGTTTTAGAATTTTCAATATGTATTCACCTTTACATAAATATATATATATAATAATTTATATTTAATTAATAAAACTTATCCATTTTTTCAATGTTTTTAAAGTGTACTCATTTTGAATTATTCAATTTCACTCATTTTTAAAAATAAGGCATTTAAGATTATATATCCACTAATAAGATTAAAAATATATTTTGAAATAAATATTTATAAATGTATATTTACTATAATTATAAATTTATGTATTTATAATTATTATAAATAAATAATTAATATTTTTTTACTAAGTATTTATATGATTATAAATAAATAATTATATATATTTAAATAATTATAAAATTATAATACATTTTTTTAAATAATTATAATTAGAAGTCCTTTATTGGCACTAATGTTTTAGTGCTCATAAAAGGAATATTTATCAGCAATTTTTTAGTACTAATAAAGATCGATATTTATCAATGCTAAAAAAGCACAGTTAAAATATAACTTCATCAGCAATAAAACATTAGCGCTGATAAAACTTGAGCTTTATCATCACTTTTTTAGCACTGATAAATATCCCTTTTATCATAGTGTATCAATTTCGTATTAAAAATGATCTTTATTAGTGCTTTTCTGAATGTGCTGTTAAAAGTGTCCCTAATATATCTAAAAAACCCTAATTGTGACTCAATCACTCACAATTATCATGCTCTCAAGAAATTCTTCTATTGCAGGTAAAACTCCTCTATATTCTCTTAGAAAAATCAAGTCTAGAATCCAATGTATGTTATTTTCTAGTTTTCCTCTATCATTGTTTTATTTTTTGTGTTCTGTTTTTTATGTTTTTTTGTTGTTCTTAACCATGAAGAACCCTACATCTCATCTCCTCACCACTGAAATATAATGAGTGGTTCTATTTCATATTTTACTCCATAGACAATGGTTTTGAAGAAAAATAATGATGTTTTCATATGTTAAGGTCATTCAACATATGTGTATGGACCTCTATGGATAAATAAAATAGATTTTTTACCGTATGCTACTACAAAGGTAATGCTAGATTTACAACATGATCAAATTGAGTTTAATTAAACATTGAAGAGTTTAACCCACTTCTAAAACATGTTATGTATATCCCTTAGCATTGACACAAGACTTTAGTGATCAGGAAGTGTATCTGAGGTGATGTGCTGACTTGAATTGGGAACTATTTGGGTATACTGCGTCAAAAATATTACAAAATAGAATCAGAGTGAAACTAGGGATTTTGGTAATGGTGATATCCAAAAGAAAAAACCTCCCAGACATAAGAAATAATCCATAAATATTTCTGGATAGAATAAATATGTTGGATACAAGAGTTACCATATGAAGACTAGATTGTTTTTTGTTTATTTTTTCCTTAACCTCTCTTCTCGAGTCTCAATCCTTTTATTTAGTAGTTGACAAGTATGAATTAGTTAGAATATATGAAATATAATTTTCTTATGTATTTGTTAATTTTTTTCTAGAATCAATTATAAATTTATATCATTAGAAACACATGAATAATAAATAAATATTGTATTCTTATTTACTTATTAGTGGTGATTAGGTTTATATAACTTTTTAATTGATTGAGTTTATTTAGTAAAACCTTTTATTGATACTATTTGTTAGTAGTTTCATACTTATATTTACAATAATACTTCTAACATCTTTTAAATTATATTTAAAGAATCATAAGACTTTTTAAAAATGAAATGAATAATAGAGAGGGGAAAGGGGTTCACATTTAATATAGACTATTTTGAGCCTATTTTTGAAATATTATTGTTTTTTAAAAGGGGATAATTATGAAAATATATACATTAATATAGAATATGTCACCACTATAACCCCAAGATCTCCATTGGAAGGAGCTAATAAACATCTATTGTATGCTAAAACTTATATTCATCATTATATCTTAGAGGTAATTATAGATCAACTTCAAGCTATGTAGTATAATTTTCAATGACGGGAATATATAGTATATATGGTTCCGCTAAGATTTTATTATAATATATCATAATAAAAAATTTAAGATTTCATTGAATATGTTAATTTCATTTATAAGAGTAAATAAATTCTATATTAGTACTGAGCATAAGTTGAAAAACTCACCCTTTAAAGGGATTTATGTTATTTGAGGGATCTTATAGTGGATTAAAAAATATCCAAAATTAGATGGTGATGAATTATTGAGTAGACAGAAGGGATTTCAAATGTAGGTGGGGTGAGATTTATTTCTTCCAGACCATTAGAGTAGAGTTATTCCAATTCCACTGAAATTGACAATTATTTTTAGTGATTCCTTTAGTATAGGTTCCTCAGACTTTATTCCTTATTGCCTCTTTGATGTTAAACATTTCTATCGATGTGGTTAATTGGGGAACCTCCAACAGTCCTTCTGTGATATTTCTTCTTGGAAGGTTCATTAGATATGATTGTTAGATTGTTTATGGCTGATTAGTCTTCAGATGATTCTAGGAAAGGTTCTTCTATATTGATAGGTATAATCCTAGTATATTATACTCTTGTTGATGGTCTTAGGACACATAAGATTCCTATTATTTATTTATGAGTATCTTATATTTCATCTAGGATTTGTATTAGAACTTATTCATAATGTTTTTAACATCAATATTCTATATAAGTAAACAAATGGAAAAAGAGTAATATGTGTCCATTTTATACAATAGTGGCAGGCATAATTGGGTATATATTCTTAAATTGAAAGTGAAAGTTTCCTAAAATTTGATGAGTATTGATACACCTAAATAATATGGATGTAATATGTGGTATATTTCTAAATTGATATAGTATAATGGGTATATATAGTCATTTTAAATATTTTATATCATTATTATAAGGTATTTTATTTTTATTTTTCATATGGAATAGTTAATATAGCTTTGAGATCATGTTGATTATCATAAAAAGGAATGTTCCATTATCCTCTCATACTAGTGATTAGTATAAATTTATTGGATAATAGGAATTCAATGCAGATTATGTGGGATCAAATTTGGTGAAGGTTGGGTTTATTAACATAGAAATGACTGGTATGATGCTTGGAGTGGTTAAAGATGAAAATATAAACTTTCTACCTTTAGTGGTTGATTATTTATCTAATGTGTTCCATGATGTTTTTTCTAAGATACCTTTCAAGAGATAGGTAGAAATACCTATCAATATATTGGATAAAATAGAGTTAATTTCTATTAAAAATTCCCAAATTTCTCAAAATAAATTTTTAGATATAAAAATATAGCTGGGATAGATTGAGTACAATGGATTCCATTAGAACTAGTATCTCACCCTAGGGAGATCTATTCCTCTTTTCTAGGAGTGATGATGAATTTATACATTTTAATATAGAGTATCAAATTTCGAATAGAGTAACTATTATGAAACACTCTCCTCTTCCTAGAATAAATGATTTATTTGATCAGTTGAAGGGAATAAAATAGTTTTCAGTGATCAATTTATGATATGGGAATAATCAACTTTGAGTCATGGCCGAGCATGTTTTGAACCTGATATGGTCTTATTAGTACATAATCATGTCTTTTGGGTTTGAAAATGATCTAACAATATTAATTATGATCAATGTTTAATTGAATATTTCATACATTTTTTGCGCTACTGGATCCAAGTGAATAATCCCTCTAGGGATCCACATGGGAACTGCAATCTCTAAACATCATGAGAACCAAAATATCTCTCTCTCTCTAAGTCACCTATTCCTAAAAAATTCCACCCCTACTCTATAAATTCATTCCAACTTCAAATGAGACCACTGCAAACTACATCTTCATCTGCTGTGGTGAAATAATCCCACAACACAAAATATTCATAAGGAACATAAATAAATTTCCATTAAAAAGACCATGGTTTTCACAAATAATGTTGTGTAAATAAGTATTTATTTTTAAATATAGATATACAAGATAGTACACTCAATGAATAAAATTAATTAATTTCATGCCTCGTGCATGAAAATTGTTACTGTCTTGAACAGATATATAATGCTTCAATACTACAGTACAACTAACTTTCAAAATCATTATTTAGTCTATCATCATATTCTTGATTTCTTTAAATATATTGATGATGGATTGAAATCCCTCTTTCAAACTAGCCTTCCTCCATTCATTTTGGTTCCAAAGTTCTTTGATTACATACCTCTTATTCGGATTGTATTCATTTATCTTTGTCAATGTTTCTGTCAGGGCTTTGAATACCACATCTCCCAACTCATTATTCAACTCTTTCATACTTTTATCTTCCCATTTAATAATTCCTGAGAACACAAAAAATGAAATTGAAAAATTAATCAAACTTAATTAATGAATTTGTTTGGTTTCATGATATGCATTTTCATACATGACTCACTCGGTTACTTTTGGAAAAACTTCATCAAAACCGACTTTTATTTTGAGTTTGGTCACATGGGAACCTATTATAACTCCACATTTAAGCACACTTTTATTATAATACTACTATTATGAGTGAAATATTGAAAATACTCATTTTGCACATTTTTTTTTGAAAAAAACACGCCAAACACACCTTTTGATTTTATTCCCCTTCAACCTTGATAAATTTAGAAGGGTGACAATCTGAATCTCAAAGGTATTCCTCCCACAATGACCAGAGCTCTCCGGACCTGTTTTTAGATTTTTTTTAGGATACTTTCTCTTAGTATCTTATAGAAATTGATGGTTGTCAAACTCTTCAATACTCCTCACACTAATACCACCACAAGTTTTTATCTCCTCTAAGACCTTCCAAAAAAACATTTCAATGGAACTGGAAAATAATAAATGTTTGTGAGTAGAAGTAAATGAATTATACTGTATGTAATGAGGATTTGAATGTTCATTCCTTCATTTTTTTAATTTAATGTGATAGAAGCCATAAATAAACTTTTCTTTAAGTTATTTTTAAACCTCAGTGGAAACATTAATTTCATCTCCCGAACAGTTATTATTTCATTTTGGTTGCTTGAGACTCATCCCCCATATCTTCTATGTTATTTGAACTACTCTATGATTTAGTCATCCAAAATGATCACCAGTACATAGTATGTGTTGAATTTTGGTTAACGCAGTTCAAGAAACATAGTTGAATGTCAAAAAAATATGGGAGATAAATATCAAACAAAAAAATGAAATAACAACTATTCAGGAGGTATGTCATCAAGGAAATTTAGAACCAAAATGATGGGAGTAAGCTAGCTTAAAAGAGGGAGTCTAGTCCATCATCAAGATATGGAAGGAAAATCAATGTTTAAGAATGTATTAAATAAAGGTAGTGAAGGTAAGTTGTACTGGAGTATTGAATTATTATATATCTATTCAAGACAGTAACAATTTTCATGAAATATTCATGAAAATGTGGACTTTTATGCATATAGTGTATTTTACTATTGTTATTAAAGACAAATTAAATGTTTGACTACTCATGTAGACAATATCATCTATACATGATGATGATACCAATCCCAAGGAAGAATAGACTATTGATGATGAAACTATTGAATTATTAGGGGATCAAAAACATGTTGTTGAAAAAAACAATGACACAATATCACTGTGGTGAATAAAATTATCAAGGAAAGAAGTCAAGGTATAAAATTTGAGGTTCGTTGGAATCAATGTGGCCAACCTATTAACCCCATCAAGTCAGTGTTCATTAGTAATCTTGGGTTCACAACAAGGATGAATTTTTTGGTTGATATTGATTCATGGAACCACATCCAACCTATAACTAAATAAATCCTTTGGAAAGATATAAAGGTAATGTTACAATTGATTTCTCAATTTTGCTGAAAATTATATACTAAAATATTGATTTAATTTTCATTCATATTTGCATAATTGTTTTATTTTATAAGATTTATATAATAAATTTGTCTTAATTCCCACTATAAATTCCCATAGAGGCTTCTAGACTCTTCTTACGAAGTTAAATCTTAGGGATATCGAGGGGAAAATAAATCCCCACCCACCACTTAGTTATGCATGCATTATAAAGTAGGAAACATGGAATGCTTTCATCAATCATAATAATAATAAATCATTTTATTTTCATTGACGTTGATAATATATTATTTAAAATTCTTTATTGTATCCAACTTGATTCAAAATTGTTAATTTATGAAACAGAAAATGGGTGCTAAAAATAAATAACACAGGTCAAAACCAATGTACCCCTATCACAAAGAAAGGATGGGGTATGGTTCATTAGAGAGGAAATTGGTCTGTGTTTTAAAACAATAATAAAAGATTAATTATGTGATATAAAACAACATATTTTCCTTTATTAATATGCAGATTAATGAATCAAAATTTGAAGCCACTTCCATCCTACGTTATTTCTTATGGAAGGAGGCTCGTGTAAATAAAAAAGGTAAATTAGTTTATGAAAACAAAAAAATTGTAAGAATCACGTGTAAGTATGACATAATTGCAATTATTTATGATTTATAAAAAATATTAAATAAAAATACCTATTTATGTTCATATTTTTTATATGGTTTAGACATAATAATCAACAATGAACAAACCAGAAGAAAAGCTACTTTCAAGAGATTTAATGTGGCCTGAATAATATCATCGCATTAGAGGATTAGGTTTTATATTATCTCCTAAAATATATATTGAGAAGATAAATAAACATGAAGATACATATAATATGTTGAGAATATTTTAGACACAAATAGAATCACTGCAAGATATTAATTTACGGTCTAGTTTGGAAGACCAATGTATAATAAAGGATCAAAGGAAATCGGTGGTGGAGAAAAGATTCACACATGAACCAAATGATCCCACTAGCTTTAAGGCTATTCATTCCCCCAACCACTAACCTTATCTATGGTAATCAATTTTTTCATTACTCTTTATCCTAAATTTGAATCAAACAACTTTATATAACTTTATATTACTAAAATTCTATAGGGTATAGTTGTATGTGATTTTTATCTATCAACACCCACGTATCACCGTATTGCGATGGGTGTAGTGTATAATATCCAGGAAGAACATATACATAATCAAGAAATCTGAAAATATCACATTAGATTGGGTATTTAGGTGGCTTATGATCTTACTTTTGGGTTTTTTGTTCCACTTTATGGTCTGGATATTACAATGATCGAAGCTACTCTTGGATATTTCAGAGCATAGATGTCTAATATTATAAAGATACATGAGGTACATATTTAACAAATTTTTTCATATGAAAAACATGTAACTGTTTATAATAAAAGTTCCAAAGTGAGGTATGATATTACATATGGATAATGTAGTGGATAAATCGAAGTTCAAATCAAGAAAATATAGTGAATTGACCAAGAAAATAAAACAGCCTTCCGAGAGTACCTTCTTCCCACCATTTCTAGAGAAACATTTATTATCATTACAAATTCATGAAGAGACCAAATTTAAAGATAAAACTATGTCTTCCATTGAATATAAATAAAAAATATATGTATATTCCTTATTATATGGAATTGGTCTTGGGAACTAAATGAGATTATCAAGAATGAATGTTAGGGAATCTCAGTTGGGAAAACATATATAAGGTAAATTTTAATAATAAATCTATCTAAATAGTGATATAATATTTTTTAAAAATTTAATAACTATTCGTATTTTGTACTTGTGTTTATATCACAATTATATAAAGGGAATATCATGCGAAGCATGATTTGGATTCATTAATCCCTTTATCATTTCTATACTAGAACTTTCTTTGGATAAGAAATAAATTAAGAAGAAAAAAGATGAGTTACTCAAAGCATTTAATAAAAAATAATCAGATGATAGACTATTTTTTATGCCTATAATGAAAAGGTGAAACTCTATAATCTAATCAAATAAAATATATTTTTATTTTTTTCATTACATAATTGCTTTTTTAGGACACACTGGATGCTAATAGCAGTCAATTTGGACACCGTAAATATTGATTTTTTAGATCCAATGCATGGGTATGCAACCAACCAACCACAAATAATGTGTATTTTAAATATTTAATACACTGAAATCAACATTGTATAGAAAAAATTCAAATTATATATTCAGTTTGTGTTTTAACAAGAATTTTTTTATTATATAGTGGTAGTTAAATATAGGCTAAATCATTTTATAAATTCAGTGTCTGAAGTGATAGAGTCTGTGGATTTCTATAAATAGAAAAAAAAATTATGCTATATGAAGAGATATTTAACAATCAAAAAATTTCAAAACAATTTACTTATTTTGGTCATTTTTTCTTTATCTAAAATAATATAATGACATCGATTGTGGATATTATATTTTCAAATTTAAGAGATAAATCAAAAATCATGAAAATGAAAACTTCCCCCAATAGGTAATTTCTAAAGGTAATTACAATTTCATTAAATATATTTCATAATAATTTGTTTGTCAGTATTTTCACAGTTCAATCAAGATTTCCATAAACCTAGTCACATAAAATAAGAAATAAATTTGTTTAGAGATGAGTGGGAAACATACTTTTTGTCAGAATGTGCACCGACAAAAACTTTAGGTGATTACCTGTTATTTTTGTGATCTAGTATGAGTTATGGACTTCGAAATATATTTGGGGTATGAAGAATTAGTGTCAGAATGCTTATATATTATTTTTTATCTCTTTCTCAAGTAAAATTATATAAGAGTAAATCAAACAATAAAATTTATGGGAAATTACGGAGTTGAAGGTGAAGGAATAGGTAGAGAAGGAGGCGAAGGTAGAGGTGGAGGCAAAGGAAGAGGTAGAGTTATAAGTAGAGTCATATTCGAAGACTAATGTAGAGGAGGAGGTAGAGGCAAAGAATGAAGAGAAGACTCAGGAAGAGGAAGATAATAAAAACTAGCTTGAAAATAATAAAATTGTTGGGAAATGAAGTAGAATGAGGATCATACCATGATTTTTTTTGAGAACAATTGTTTAAAAGTGAACACAACACTTTTCAATTAAGATAAGATCCATTGTGAAGGTATTTCGGGTGACTTATTGAAAAAAAAAATTCACCACCTGTTTAAGTGATTTTATACAGGGTAGTATTCCACCCATAAGATCATTTTGTGTTGGAAGCTTCAATTTCTCCACTTCTGTTATTAAAGAAACATCTATTCAACTACCAATCATAAAACAGGTATATAATCCACCTTAAATGTTTGAATAAATATCTATGTAATCAACTATCGAAGTTAGTGGGTGTATGAAATAACTATTGGAGTAAAACCTGTATTGATATATCATGGTCATCGATGACGGTTGGTGTCAAAGTGTCTATTATAAGTATAAAATTAACATTTTAATACAAAAAAGTGTCCCTCAATGAAAACTAAGCAAACACACTCATATTTTCTTGATAATTTGGGACAATGATTCATAATTTATTTGTGACATGTATGAATAAGTCTCATTTCAAACCTACACACAATGCCACATGTATGGATCAAAGTGTGTGTTTCCAATTTAAAAAGACATTTTAGTAAAAAAAACAAAAGTGGCATACTCAAAACCAATAAAATGTATTCTTATTGATTTGATACTGTTATAAAAATGATCCATAAGTCATTTAAGTCATGTAAGAATCAACCGCACCTCAATCTGACACACAATGTGACCTATATGACTCTAAGTGAGTCTTTTAATTCACAATAGACTTTAATTTTAGCGAAAAAAACAACAAACATACTCCAAAATGAAAATAAAAATGAATTTAGATTAATTTTTTAATTTAGTAAAATGAACCGTAATTCATTTTTTATGTGTATGAATTAGTTTCACCTCAATCTGAAGCACGGTGTGACCGGTATGACTCCAAGTATCTGTTATCAGTTTAAAATTGACATTTTAATACAAAAAAAGTAACTCACTAAAAACTGAGAAAACACACTCATATTGTCTTGATAATTTATGAAAGAGATTCATAATTCATTTGTGACATGTATGAATCAATTTCACGTCAAAACCACACATGATTCCACCTGAATGGCTCAAAGTGTGTGTTTCCAGGTTAAAATGAAATTTTAGTAAAAAATAAAAGTGGCATAATAAAAACCAAGTAAACACATTATTATTGTTTTTATACTTTATTAAAAGGACCCTTAAGTCATTTAGGATGTATAGAAATCATCCGCACCTCAATCTAGCACATGGTGTGATCGGTATGACTTGAAGTGCATCTTTTTATTCAAAATTAACATTAATTTTAGTGAAAAAACTAACATAATCAAAATCGATAAAATGCATTTAGATTGTTTTGGTACTTTAGTAAAATGATTTATAACTCAATTTTGACTTATAGGATTTAATCTCACCTCAATCCGACACATAGGGTGACTGTTATGACTCTAAATGCACCTTTTATTCAAAACTAGCATTTATTTTAATAAAACTAACAACTAAAATACTCAAAACTGAGAAAACAAATTCAGATTATTTTGGTACTTTTGGAAAATGATCCATAATTCATTTTTGATGTGTAGGAAATAGTAAAACCTCAATTTGACTCATGGTGTGACTATTATGACTCTTAGTGGACCTTTTTATTCAAAATTGACATTAATTTTAGTAAAAAAAATGACTGACATACTCTATAATAGCGTTTCATTTTTTGCATTTGTGTTGTAAATTTTATTTCATTTAAATTTAGTATTTTTTATCTTATTTTGGTAAATTCTATTGTTGTTTATGGTTGTAAATTGTGTTGTTACAATACACTGTATGCCTTGTTTCTAGTGTTGTAGTGTGTTGTAGCATCGCACTACAGTATTCCCCTTTATCAATGCTTTAAAAAACACTGATAAATGGTGTCTTTTATCAATGCTTTTAAAAGCACTAACAAAAGTATTCTTTATCAGTGCTTTTATTTTCACAGATAAAGCTACCCATTATCAACACTTTTTTTATTCTAATAAAACCGTTGGCCTTTTAACCATGATGAGGTATTCAACACTTTTCTGGAACTGATAAAAGCATATTCTAGTACTGTTAAAGGAAAATTTTTTAGTAGTGATGTTCCCAAGAATTAGAATAAGTAAAATTTAGATCATTAGAGATCTGAAAGGAGTTTCAAGGAGCAAGAAAATTTATCAAGTCATCAATTGAATACCTTGAAGATTTGTACACAAGGAAGGTACATCCAGCTTTCTTACAGAGGAATACTATCTATGAAGAAGATCATTCTAACACTAGATCAACTGAAGATGAATATTGTAGTTGGGGTGTCTAACCTGCTACTGGAGGCTTGTGATTGGGGTGTCTAACTAATCAAATAAGAAGAGTAGTTGGGGTGTCTAACCCACTAGGGAGAGATCAATTGGGGTGTCTAACCAATTTTATGACTAGGGTGTTTAACCAGTTTTATTCACTTATGGAGATAGTAAAGAGAATCTATGATGGGGTGTCTAATAAACATGGAAATGAGTATGCCTTTCATTTAAAAACCTTGTAAATAATGTGTTCTTTCCTATATTATTTTCATAATACACAAGAAGTGATATTGAGATAAAATATTGAGTGGATAAAGAACTTTAAATAGTTCAAGAGGTTTAATTTAAAAGGAGAAAAACTCATAAAATAAGGGTACCATAGATTCACCCCATGTCAGTGGAACCAATCTAGTCTTTGGGATCATAAAGTGGTATTAGAGATTTTTGAACCTCTAAATATCTGAGAAGTTTTGATGATAGAATCAAAAAATTATTTCATTGAGTTCATTAACCTTATTTCAACACTGTTCAAAAGGGGGTAAATGAATGAGCAATAAATTAGAAAGAATAGATTTGATTCATCTTTATCACCCCAATTCATAAATGAAATGAATCACATTGCATTTCAAGAGAAGAAGAATACATCATAGAATTTTTTTCTCTCTATTAAGGTAAAATATGAATCTATTATTATTTCTAATTCTAATACTCTCATGGAAACAAAATTTACTCTTTAAGACTCTCACATAAAGATGTAAAATAAATGTGATTCTAGTAATGAAGAGAAAACAACATCCAATTTTTATTCCAAGGAATGATAATTAAATAATAAATGGGATTAATGGAGAATCATGGATGAGGTTTTTTATTAAATTTTTATAGATTTTACCATGTAAAATAAAAACTTGTGGAGAGAAGAAGTGGTTTTTAATCTCAACTCACAGAAAATGTGAACCAAGTTAAAGAAGAAAAGTGAAATGATAGAAGATATTTCCCAAAAGAATCTAAAACAAATGCCCATTGAAAATGTAATAAAGAAGAAATATATAAAAATAAGAGATCTTGAAGAGAATATGGACACCTCCAAAGAAAAAAATAAATATTCCTATAAAAGATATCTCAAAATGTGTATAAATAAAGAGAAAACCAAATATGAAATTTTGAAATAATGTTTTGAACCACACAAAATCTAGAAATGTGATTCTAAAAAAGGTGAAATAATTGAGGTGTTTTTATTGTGAACGTTTTGGTAACATCGTGAGTTAATGTTTTGAAATCAATAAGCCAAAATATGTAAGATTGACTCTATCAGTTTCATCGTCTCAATCAAGAAGAGACCAAATGAGGTATAAATTTTTGGGTAATTGTTTAATTTGTTCTTACCTCAGTCATATGGAAAATAATTTCTCTTTGAAGAATTCATGGAAGAATAAAGAATCACTAGAACATAATTATCCTTTAGAGGATGTTTCTTAGCGGTGGTTTATTAAACCGTTGCTATTTTTTTTAAATAATTTAGAGGCGATTTATTAAAAAACAACCGCTAAACCTGGTTTTTTTATAGACCTAACCCTTATCCCCCTAAACCCCATACCCCTAACCCCCAGGACCCCTGACCCCCTGAAGCCCTAGGAGTCCTGAAACTCACCTCCCTTACTCTCGATCTTGACCCTTTCCACCCCTCACCGCGCCTCACCAACCATCGTCGTCAGTCACTAACTTCACCGCCCCTCAGTACCGGTCTCTATACCGTTGTGGTGTGGTTGTGTTATGATCTTTGGTTGGTTTCTCTAAATTTGGTTTAATATTAGTTATTTATTTTAAATATTTATGTTTGTGGTGTGATCTTGTATTTATAGGTTCCCATTATGGTGCTGTTGTGGTTTTCCACAATATTCTAGAAGTTTACAAGCTTGTAGTAGGTGATTTTATAATTTAACATTATTAAATTAATTTAGTATGCTTGATGTGATTATTAATTTTGTTTTATGAATTTTTTTAATGGAGAGAAATATGTTTTCAAAGGGTTTCAAGGTGCGTATGGGTTGAAAGATGATTTTGAAAAAGAAATTTTTTTGGTTTCATGTGTGCCTTCTTTGTTATGCTTTCTAAATGTGTTCCATGAATTGTGTAAATATTAATAATTATATTTGGATTATTTATTATTGAATTAATGATATTGGGTTATATCATGATATTAGGTAATGATGCCTTCTCCCCAATGTTATGGGAATCAAGTGTTAATGCATAGTTCACTATATTAGGGGAAACATGTAGTGATATCAGATCCATTATGTTAGGATTTACTATGATTATTTGTAAGTATAAATTTTATGCCTCACTCTTAAATTACTATGTTATGATCAATGAATCATATTTATTGTATTATTTTTCCATAATATTACACTATAGTATATGGTTGGTCATTTGAGATTACATGTCCTCCTATCATGACATTTGATCAACTCTCATGAATCCATGACATTTTTAATAAGTTTTTTATTCCATGCTCATGTATTCCACATACTTATGATCTAACCATTAATGGTATATTGATATGTTTTTAGCTTACTAATAATTTGATAATATCCGATTATTATGTTTTCCATTATAATATCTTGGGTTTCTAAAACCTTTGTTTTCTAATTTCCCAAGGAATAGAAGTATTGGGGGGGTCAAAGGAAATTACCACTTGAAATTAATATATTTTCATACATACTTCATTGAGAAACAGTGTTATCACTTTACCCTATGTGTGGTTAGTTTGAACCATAGTATGGTCGATCAGTTCCTTAGTACGGTTTATTGGATCCTTCTTATGGTTTGTTGGTTTCTTCATGTAGGTGGTTGGTTTCTTTTTATAGTTTGTTAGTTCTTTTATTCGATTAGTTTTTTACTTAACATGGTTGGTTGATTTATATTTTTATCCACTTGGTCCTTTATGTGGTTGGTTGGTTTCTTACTATAGTCACTTATTCCTTCATTCAGTCAGTTTGTTTCATCTTGTAGTTGATTGGTTCCTTCATACAGTTGGTTTCTTTCTTCTTGCAACCACTTTATATTTAATACAGTTGGTTGGTTATTTCTTATGGTTGGTTATTACCTTCATTTGGTTAATTTATTGGCTCCAATTTTTTGATCTATTCTCATGGCCAGTTCAACAGTTTTTAAAAAATTTGAGTTCATCAAAATAATAATATTTTTTACAAAATTATGTGAAAATGATATTATTGTAAAATGTACAATTAAATTCATAAATAAATATTCTAATATCTATTTTTGGGGATTGAATATTTTATTTGAATTCTATATAACTATGGATTTAATAAATTATACCACTTTCTATAATTGAAACAAAATTAAATGAAAATTGAAAAGGTATATTGACAAAAATAATCTTCAGTGTTATTATATGATCTATTTTAGGAGATTTAATACAAATGATTTCATTTATCTTAATAATTTCATGTTTTCTTTGAGTTTGGAAAAAATACCTTACACATAATCCTTGGATTCATCTACCATATCCATGAATCCCTTCACCTAATGATTCATAGTGTGTTCTACATCTTGGTTCCCCGTGTATTTTCGAAAGTAGTGAGTCATGTTTAAGGTATGATTTTATTTCCATTTCATATTAATAACATATATTCAATTATTATATGATTTATCAAGACCTTACCTTAGTGATATCCAAGTTATTCCATCATCAATTTGTCTATATGTTTTGGTGTAGCACAACATAAAAAATACTACAGGGATGGGATCCTTGTTCTCCTCTTCTTTTATGGATATTTTTAATTTCCATGCTTTGGTTTTATAGTGGGTGGGTTCTATGAAATAACTAATGATTATATTAACTAGATTAAATTCAATTGTAATTAAATGGGTGTAATCACATGGGTTTATCAATTTTCTCATTATTTATTACTCTTTTCTCTCAAATCTTTTAACATGTTGTGGATTCTATGAACTGTAAATTATTTTTATTGTTTGATAACCCTTCTATTGAATTGTTTTTTAAACCCATAGATTATAAAAGAATTAATATGAATATTTTTCAATGAATTTGATTCCTGTGTCAATATATATTTATGTAAAAATACCCATGCATAATAAAATGATTTAATGTGAATGACCCATTTAAAATAATTATGATAAAATATGTGGTTTTGAAATATATTATTGTCTTATTCAAGTTTTTTTGGTGGCCTTGTGGTTGTGTTGAATTTTATAAATGAGTTCTGGTTTTTATTCAGGGGGCACATCATTACAGTGCCTTGCTATTTAGCACCTTCTAAGATGGCGTGTGAGGTCCATGCCTTTAGCATGCCTCAATAAGGTCGCCTTGCCTCACCTGTGACAAGGCACTCTAGCCACATCTCGTCGTACCTTTTTCTAAGGTTCCCTATGTCACACACCTTCTACAACACTGGATTTAACCATGATTTTGGTTATGATGCAGGTTATGCCTTATGATATACTATAGAAATAATATACATGTTATTAATTCATGAATCTAGTAAAAACATATCAATGTTCTCATAAGTCTCTTCTTAAAGTAATAACAACTAGTTTCTCTAAATAAAAATGTACTAAAGTAGATCCAAGAACACATCTATTTAAATGAATTCTCTTGTAACCAAAAACCTATTTATCATCCTTTTATCTAAAACAATTTTGATTGGATTTATTACAAACAATGAAATTCCACCTATAACTTCAATATTTTAAAAATGAATTATTGTACCCCAAAAACTCAATCCAAATACGATCCACTAAAGAATAAATCCCCTCTATCCAGTTTGTATAACACATCCTTTATCATCATTAATCCACCAATTCACTCAATGAAAAAAATGTTACAAAATGTATACATTAAATGAAAAAGAGTATCATGATATTATCTTAATAGTTTTGAGTACCATGTTGATCCTCTAATAAATTATTGACATTGGATTGTGATGCTTTTTTCAATGATTTCTTAAAAGAATATTTTTACTAAAAATGGATTTCAACATGTATTTTTCCTCTTGGGTTTCTTAATGGTTTTTAAATAATAAATGTAACTCTTTTACACATCATTATCCTCACAACTAGACTTTATGGATTTCATTTATCCCTTTTAAAATTCTTCATTATTTACCATATGTGTTTATATATGAAAACCATATTTAACATATTCAATTTTTTTCAACTAGTTTATATGAATCTATTTACTTATTTAGTAATAGTTGTGTGTTTTATTTTTTTTTAATATTTTGTAGACCCATTGTGATATACATGGATAAAAGCTGGATCACATTACTAAGGAACACACCAAAGAATGCTTTGGGTTTGGAGGTGTTTTTAGATTTTTCAATTTCCAATTGATTTGTTGAAGGGAGAATAATATGTTCATGTCCTAAATGTAAATTTAGAATATGGTTGAAGAGATACACAGTTTATGAACACTTGATGTTGAAGTAATTCCATACTCAATATTTGTGTTGGATTTGGAATGGATAATCAAACATTACAGAAAGGCTGAGCACTGATGTCAATCCATAGAATGAGCTCCCAACTTTGTCAAAAATGGAAAAATAAAAAGAAAAACCTTATAAATGATTCATTCAGCATTGCAAGATACCAACATCAACATCAAAACATATCAGAACAACTAGTTGAGGGTGATACAAATAGAAACGTAACAAGTTGTGTTTTTTAGACAATAGGACAACCAGATCAAGATTTTAACATATCATTGGATCCCCCACTTTATTCTGTGGTGACTAATGTAATAGAAAAATTCACTGAGAATAATATGTTTCATGGTTTAGTTGACGATAGAAATCCAGAGTTTTATAATGGATGTTTGAAATATTTAAAACATTCCTTTCTACTGAAGATGTACCATTTCAAATTCCTGTGTAGAATTAAAAATAAGGCAATGTCCATGATATTGTAATTGTTGCGTGATGCATTTCCTGAAGCAAACATCCCTGAGTCATTTTATGATATGAAAAAAGTTGTTAATAGGCTTGGTCTAAATTATACAAAATACATGTGTTTCCCAATGATTGTATAGTTTATTGGCAATAGGATTCAAGTAGATATGATTGAAAAAAAACTATTTTTCTTCTAGATGGATTCCAATGGGTGATGTTGGAAGTCTGAATAACCTACTACTAGGGATAATAATAAAAGAAACACACCTGCAAAGGTTTTTTGTTACTTTTATTTAAATCCTTGATTGTAAAGATTATTCATTTCATTGAAAACTACTAAACACATGAAGTGGCATTCAGTAGATAATAAAAATGACAGGTTAATGTGACATCCACTAGATTCAAAATCATAGAATACATTTGATTAATTACATTCATATTTCCCATATGATCCTCGAAATGTTTGATTGGGATTGGTTGTTGATGGATTCAACCCATTTGGGACTTCGAATACCAGTTATAGCATTTTCCCAGTCGTTTTGATCCATTATAATCTACCTTCGTGGATGTATATGTAACAAAAGTATTTTATCATTTCAATGATTATTATTAGAAACAAAATTCCTAAAAATGATATTGATGTATACTTACAGACTTTCATTGTATAATTACATGAGTTATGGAGCAACGGTGTTGAGACCTATGACACTTCTTCTAAAACGATGTTCAAAATGCATGATGCTCTAATGTGGACCATTAGTGACTTACTTAGACTGGGGGATTTATCTTTTTGGAAAAATTACATGCGTTTGGATTTTCCTATTTGTAACTTTGATTTTGAGCCCAAATGGATACCTCACAGTAAAAAATGGTGCTTCTTGGGTCATCTAAGATTTCTCCATGCATCTCATAGATTTCAGATGAAAATCTCAAAATTAAACTGTTTCATTGATCATATACCACCTACAAAGTTTTTAACTAGTTCTAAAATATTTTCACAACATGCAAATTTTGAAATAGAATTTTTGAAGGTGCATCATTTGAATGATAGTGGGAAACAAGTTTGAAGTGCATCGTCGAGTGAAATCAGAACACAACAGTGGAAGAAAAAAAGTATAATCTTCAAACTTTTGTATTGGGAATTTAATTTGTTGCGGAATAATATTGATGTGATGAATATTGAGAATAATTTTTGTGACAATTTGATCTTCACATTGCTTAATGATCATGGAAATTGGAAGGATCATCTCAAGGCTCAGAAAGATTTACAAGCAATGAACATAAAACCTGATCTCTGGCCAGATGAGAATGAAAAGTATGATTTGGAAATTTTTACAATGAAAAATAGGGATAAAGATACATTCCATTGAATTTTAAAGAATGTGATGATATCTGATGGGTATTCAATTAACATCTCAAGGTGTGTTGACTTAAATAATAATAGGTTACATGGATTGAAAAGTCATGATTCACATATTTTGTTACAATAATTACTACCATTGGCATTGCATACATTATTACTTAAAAAGGTTACTGCTATTATACTCCAATTCTTCACATTTTTCAAACAACTATGTGAGAAATCTCTACAACCATTTGATCTTGACAACCTTTAGGAGAGATTTTTATTGACACTTTGTGTAATGGAGATGATCTTTCCACCATCATTTTTTTCTATCATGATGCATTTGACCATGCATTTGTTTGAGGAAGCTAAATTAGGAGGCCCCGTACATTATCAATGGGTGTATCCAATTGAGAGATACTTTATTTATATGTTTATTAATTATGTAAACAATTCTTGGAACTTAATTGAATATATTATTATGTTTTTTATTTTATTTCACATATATATTGGGAATTTGAAATCATACGTGAGAAATAAATCTCAACCTAAAGGCTATATTTATGAAGGCTATTTGGTAAAGGAGTTCCTTAACTTTTGTTACAGATACTTGAATGATATTGAGACAAGATTTATTCAAGATGGAAGTGTTGACAACACATAGAAACAATCTCGAATACATGGGAAATCAAAAATATTTCCTAATATTGGTTGATTAGTGGGGAGGACGTCAAATATTACACTGAAAGAAATGGAATTATTACAGGCACATAAATATGTGATGTTGAATAGTGAAATTTCTTATCCATTTATTGAAGTGTTGAGGATAAAAACAAAGAGACGAATGAGAGGCCAAACATGAAATGAGGAACATATAACAAAAGTTGTTAATAAAGATCTTGTATAATGGTTTTCACGATGTGTAAGTTTGTAAATATTATAATAAATACAAATATTAGGTTGAAAATATATTTTTTAAACATAATAATTTATATTTGTTTTTTTAGATCATGAATATTGATACTCGAGTAGAGTTTTTAGAATATTTAAAGTTTCTTTCATAAGGTCCTCTAAAACAAGTTAAAAGTTCGATGCTCACAACATGAATGGATTTAGATATCGTAGAGTCGGTCAAGAACATGATTTGAAAACACAGAATAATAGAATATTTAAATTTTATGACATAGGATACTATGGAAAGTTGACAGATATTATTTAATTAAACTACCACATACATTTTTAGTTGATTTATTCAAATTAAATTGGGTCGATATTATTTGAGGTGTTAGAAGAGATTCCTTGAAATTTACTTCTGTAAACTTCTCTCCCTTGAGGGATATTGGTGATCGTGCACTATATGATCTGTATATATTATCATCGCAAGAGAAAATGGTATATTATGTGAATGATGTAGTGGGTGAAGGGTGGAGTTTAGTTTCCCATGTAAAACAAATGGATTTGTATGATATGGGAGATGAAGTGGAAGATTTGCCCTCTGACATTGAATCTCATCAACAACAAGAAGTGAAATTATTTTTCCATCATGATATTCAAAATATTAGTCTAGAAAGGGTTGACGAAGTAATGGAGTATCAAACCGACATGATTGAAGGGAAAAATTATTGTATGTACAATTATGCATTCATTTAGGAACCACTTATTTCAATTGTGTTGTCATTAATTATCATTTTTATATATATATATTTTTTATCATTCTTTATCTATTATAATTTTATTTTTATTTTTCTACATAATTTTTTTGAAATATATGTTCTAAACATAATTTTATTTGATTAAATGACAGGAATTACAAGGATGGAGTGGGGAACCACTTCTAGATCTTCACAGGGATACTGGAGGGTGACTATTATAGGTACAAATTTTAATACGAATAAATTTATTGCACCATTTTTATACTAATTTTCTGTTCATAAAATATGGAAAAAATGAAAGTATGAAGAAATATATGAAAAGTTCAGACATATGGAATCTGACCAGAGAGAAGATAGTTGTCTCATTTGATTCCTATGGGGTCCCTATGGATGACGCTATAGAATTACTTGGCTAGATTCTACGCCAGCTGGTTGTGGAGTCGGTTTCCCTTCCAATTATGTTTGATGATTAGAGATTGTGGAACGATGTCAACGTGAAAATAATGGTGGATGTAAATTTTAGATTTTGGATTGATTTTATGGTTTTATGAATTTAGTGGTGGTTGTAGAAGTGTTGGAGGTTGTGAGGTTTGGTGGGGATGTTCTGAGTTTGTTGGCACTCTTGTTGTGAACCCATAAGAGGGGCAAGTGTGTGTCTGTGTGTATTTATGTTTGTGTGCATTGTATGTTTCGTTTTATTTATATATGTACCCCACCCATCCTAGGTGTTATATGAACTTTTGTGGTGATGTTCTGATTTGTTTGGAACTCTTGTTGTGGACTCATAGAATGGGACTGTATGTGGATATATGTGTGTGTATGTGTATGTATTATATGTGAATTTTTATTTATATATGTACCCCTCCCATCCTAAGTGTTATATGAATTTTACACATTTTTTAGGGTACTGGTTCTCGGGCGGTAGAATTAATAGAATTATTTTTTTTGTAAATCTACCTTTCGTGGTGGTTAAAATTATTGCTGGGTAAATGGGCCATATTTTTTGGCAGTTTAAACCACCACTATAATTTGGTATTTTATTATCTATAGTGGTTATAACCGCCTCTAAATACGTGAACATTATAATTTAGCAGCTGTATTTTTTACAAAATAAATGTATATTTTTTAGCGGTGGTTCAAACTATCGCAAAACACTTCTTAGTTTCCATTATCATTTAGTGTAGGTTGGTGTGGTTTTTCGTGGAATTTTCCCTAGGAAAAAATGAAACCTTTTTTGGCGGTGGTTTTAACTGACACTAAAAATGTTTCGTTTTTTTTGGAAAACCACAGCGAAAAACCACACCAACCGCCACTAAATGCGTTTAATATGATGGTTTCCATAAAACTCTACTAAATTAAAGAAACTCCCATGTATTGAAAACTAACACCCAATTTAGAAGTACTTTAAACTTCCTCTATGGTGTGGATTTCTTATAGTGAATCCATATAGGGACACTCCACACCGATGAATTACCGAATGATTTCTTATCTTTGTAAAAAGACTATCAAGATGGAAAATAGTATTAATGTTTTATGGAATAAAAATGATCCAAAATAAAGGGTTTATTAAGCACCAAAGTCTGAGAACTCATATTAATTCACTTTATGGAAAAGAAAACAAATTTGAAAAGAGATTGTGCCAGCTTTGAAGAAGGTGGAAAATGATATTTCACAAAAAGAAGAATCTCATGAGAAAAAAGTATGTGCTCAATCTATGAAGCATGTCAACAACAAAGAAATCACATCCCATGATGACCTTGGAAAGAAAAATAAAGTAAGGATGATTGAAAACTCACACCTTGAATGTTTCCACTAAATAAATAAGAGGTTCCTCCATAATCCATGTTATTTTATGTGTTATGTGCTAACAAGCTGATAATTAAAGGATAAGTGTTTTTCATCATAGAGTTCATTAATTTCCATGATTCTAAAGATGATCGAATCCCTTGAGGGGTAGATTTTATGAGACATGAGGTATTCCAATCACTCTCTCATCCTTTTTCCCTCAATTTTATTCATTAAGGGGGTGTTCTTGGTTGATGGGAAAATGAAACAAAGGGGGAGCTATTAGCTTCTGCACTTGACCTTTTCTAATGTGTTTGTTGAAGTATGTGTAGGATTTATCACTTCATTGATAAATCAGGTTTTTTTCATCCCCTATAAGATAATTGATAATTTATTATCATTATTTCACATGCATGGTACACTGCTAGAAATTCATGCTATAGCCACAGACCTATAGCCATGGTTCTATCGTTCTGTGGCTATAGCTTGTTTATAGACATGGTTTAATAGGATGACCATAGATATTTGTTGGAAACCCTTCATTCTAACTGATCCTTAGACCCTCTCATTCTCCGACGAACCCCGTCTTCCCTCGTGATCCCTCCTCCCCCGCGATCTCCTCCTCATCGCTCCCTCCTCCTCTCCACGACCTCCTCCTCGCCGCGCCCTCCTCCTCCCCGACGCCTCCTCGCCAAGCCCTACTCATCATCGCGACCATCCTTCCCGACGCCTCCTCATCGCACCCTCCTCATTGTCGCGACCCTCCTCCCCGACGCCTCCCTTCTGTGACCCTCCTCCTCGACGCCGCTCTTCCGACGCCTCCTCGCCGCGACCCTCCTCCTCACTATGACCCTCCTCCCCGACGCCTCCTCCCCAACGCCTCTCTTCTAATGCCGAGGTCGACACCCCCATCTCCATCCTCGACACCTTTTCACCAGCAACCCTCAAAACCCTCGACCCCTCATCACCGTGACCCTCCTCACCCTGACCCTCCTCCACCGAAGCTGCTCCGAGCTGCCTCCCCTCCTCCTCTATTCCAGACGGTTCTCCCCCACAACCCTCAACACCATAGGTAATCTCTTGTCTCTTCCTTCATCCCAATCCACCATTATTGTTGAATTTTTTAAACCTTAAGTATTTTTAATATTATTATGAACTTAATCACATTTCCACACTGATATTAACTACTATAACCCCTTAATTTACCACATAGAAACCACTAATTTGGGACTTGACCACATCAACCTCATATAATGTGACAGGTGGAGAGTTTTGAAAATGATCTTCTACTTAGAGTCTCCAACTTCAGTGGTCTATGTGTGAGGTTCTATAAAAATGAACACAAAACCAACATGAATTTTCATGCTTAAGTTATAAACTAGATAACGATGAATTTGTATATTTTTATACAGCAGCTGTGAAGAATCGGAATTGCAGGAGGAGGAAGACAGAGAACAGGGGAAGAAGAGAGTGAGAAGAGCATTCAAGCAGTCTCTATTTTCTCATTTCTATAGGTTTTACATCTTTTAAATTATACCTTTGATATTATTTTTCAATTTGATCACTATCTATATTGTTTTATTTTGGATTCTTGTTATCTTTTACTCAGTGTCTGCTAATTTTTACCTTGAACACATTTATTTGGAAATATGAATATACATGCCATATTATCACTATTAACATATTCAAATTTACTATATTTTTTATCATTAATTATTCATCACATGAATCAACTAAATTTGAGAATTTTTTACCTTGTAATTAACCCGTTAGATTCCTGAGAGAATATAATTGTAGTTATATAGTGGAAACACCAATAATAACTCATGGAAAGTGATAATAGACCATCATAATTTTTTTCAAAGCATGAAGGACATTCTTAATGTAGTTTATAAATCCTATGGTGCTTTCTATTTTATTTTCATGGACTATGAGTGTTCTCGATCATCAGCCCCACATAATTCTTTCCTTCAAGAAAAAGGTTCATTCCCACAGTACTAAAAATTTGGGCTATAGCCATGGACCTATAGCCATAGTTTTATAGGTCTGTGGCTATAGCTTTTATATTTCCATGGTTAAATTCCATCTCTATGGCTAAATCAATAATACACCACGAGCGTCATTTTTTTTTTCAATCTGCTTCGGGCTCCTCCCCTTCTGATCCACAACCCACCTCCTCCTCCCCCGATTTGCACCCCTATCACCGCACATCCCTCCTCCCTGACGACGTCTCGTCCTCCCCGTAGCTTTCCTCTCCTCCCCTGATTCGCAGCCCTATCACCGCGCATCCCTCCTCCCCGCAACCCTCCTCCTCCTCCCCAGGTTCGCAGCCATATCACTGCTCAGCCCTCCTCCTCGACGATGTATCCTCCTCTAGAAGATCTCCCCGATGATCTCACAGTGTATCCCTCTCTCACAGCAGCGCCCTACGCCCCGACGAACTCTCCCACAGCTGCGCCCTCCTCCCCGAAGACCTCTACTCAGCGGTCTCACCATTTTCAGGTAGAAGCTTATTGATCTTCATGCGATTGAGTTCGGGTGTTAGGGTGGCGTTTGGAGTATGATGGATATGTATTGGGTATGGTTTGGATTTGTCTTTGGGGGTTTGGGTTGGTGGTAATCCCTCAAGTTGGTGGTTCTTGTTGGGTTTTTTCTTGATGTTTTGATGCAAAACTCTCGATATAGGGAATTTTTGTGATTTTTGGGTGATTTGATTGTGTATTTTTATTAGGAAGTTGCTTGTTAGATCAGTTAAGGGGGTGGAGGGTTTCTTATTATCAAGGGTGAATGTGTGGGGTTTGGTTGTTATGCTTGGTGTGTAGGAGAGTAACCCTTAGATTATTATGATAAACCTTAGGGTTTGGTGTTTTGGAAATGATATTTTGTTATGAAGTAAGGATTAAAGGTAGTTTCATGATTTTGTGGTAATAATGCATGCTTAGGATTGTGGTATGATGTGTTTCTAATTAGTAATGTTGTTATTACGAGATAATGTTGAGCCAAAATTCATCAACAAAGCATATAATTAGGATGACATTGTGTTCTCATGAGAAATTTATTCAAGTTGTTTTTTCCCTCATATTATGTTACAACTACTTTGATCCATTCACTACTGGAAAATTAGTCTATACCAACGGTTTATAACCGTTGCTATAGGCTGGAAAACCGTTGGTATAGGGTATACCGACAGTTTTCCAAACCGTTGGCCAGTAAGGCGTGGGGAAAGCCCTTTACCAACGGTTTTATTTAAACCGTTGGTATAGGTTCTGAGAAATCTGGAAAACAATTTACCAACGGTTCAGAACCGTTGGTATAAGTTCTTCCAGATATCTGGAAAACAATTTACCAACAGTTCAGAACCGTTGGTAAAGCTTTTTCCATATTTCTGAAAAAACTTATACCAACGGTTCAGAACCATTGGTATAAGTTTTTCCAAAAATCTGGAAAAAGATTTACCAATGGTTCAGAACCGTTGGTAAATTGTTTCCCAAAACTGCTGCACAGCAGCACCCAGAAGCCCCCCCCAGAAGCTACACCTGCATAAAAAAACAGTGCACAACAGCCCTCATTATACCCTCCACTATACACCTACATAAAAAATATCACAAAAGCCACATACAAACTTCAAATAGTATAAAAAACACCTAAAATAGCCCAATAAAACACATGACAACAGCCATCTGGTGGTAATTCACCTCACCCATAAAATTCTAATAGGCAGAATAGTTTGATAAATATCTATTAGAGTTGAATAAGACATTCAAATTGACTCAAATCCCATTTTTTTGTGATACTAGGTTTAGGTATGTAATGATTTGTGATGAATTTTGCATTGAACTTGTATTGTTTATAAAATATGGTGAAAAGATATTTTCTTAGGAGTCTCGTCACTTATGACCCCATGAGTGAAACTACCAAACTCATGAAAAAGAGACGTTGATGAGTGTAAATTTCAGTTGTATTCACTTAAAATGATTTCCTTTTGAAATAAAAGAGAGACATTGAGTGGTGTCATCCACACCGCACCTCGGATTGAGGCGGAGTTGACTCGTACACATCAAAAATGACCCACTGATACATGTCCTAAAGTATCAACAGTATCCGAATGCCTTTGGTCTATTTTCCGTATGTCTGTTGTTGTTTTAACTTAAATTGTTTTCCATTTCAAAGAAAAGTGAAACACTTTGAGTGGTGTCGGCCACACCGCGCCTCGTATTGAGGCGGGGTTGACTCGTACATGTCACAAATGACCCATGGATCATTGTCCTAATGTTTCAATAGAATCAGAAAGCGTTTGGTTGGTTTTCCGTATGTCGTTTTTTTACTTAAAAGCGCATCCATTTTAAACAAAGGAAAGACACTTTGAGTGGTGTCGGCCACACCGCGCCTCGGATTGAGGCGGGGTTGACTCGTACACGTCACAAATCACCAATGGATACATGTCCTAAAGTATCAACAGTATCCGAATGTGTTTGGTCATTTTTTCGTATGTGATTTTTTTACTTAAAAGCGCATCCATTTTAAACAAAAGAAAGAAACTTTGAGTGGTCCTGGCCACACCGGCCCTCGGATTGAGGAGGGGTTGACTCGTACAGGTCACATATGACCCATGGATACATGTCATAAATTATAAATAGTATCTGAATGCCTTTGGTCCGTTTTCCGTATGTTAGTTGTTGTTTTAACTTAAACCGTTGTCCATTTCAAAGAAAAGTGACAAACATTGAGTGGTCCCAGCCACACCAGCCCTTGGATTGAGGCGGGGTTGACTCATACACGTCACATATGACCCATGGATCTTTTCCCTAAAGTTTCAACAGAATCCTAATGTGTTTGGTCGGTTTTCCGTATGCAAGTTGTTGTTTTCACTTAAAATTCTGTCCATTTCAAATAAAAGTTAGACACTTTGAGTGGTGTCGGCCACACCGCGCCTCAGATTGAGGTGGGGTTGACTCGTACACATCACAAATGACCCATAAATCATTTTCTTAAAGTTTCAATAGAATCCGAAAGTGTTTGGTCGGTTTTCCGTATGTCGTTTATTTTACTTAAAAGCGCATCCATTTTAAACAAAAGAAAGACACTTTGAGTGGTACTGGCCACACCGACCCTCAGATTGAGGCGGGGTTGACTCGTAAACGTCACATATGACCCATGAATCGTTGTCCTACAGTTTCAACAGAATCTGAATGCGTTTGGTTGGTTTTCGGTATGTCAGTTGTTGTTTTAACTTAAACTGGTGTTCATTTCAAAGAAAAGTTAGACATTTTGAGTGGTACCGGTCACACTGCGCCTTGGATTGAGGCAGGGTTGACTCGTACACGTCAAATATGACCCATGTATTGTTGTCCTAAAGTTTCAATAGAATCCGAATGCGTTTGGTCGGTTTTACATATGTCAGTTGTTCTTTTAACTTAAATTGTTGTCCATTTCAAAGAAAAGTTAGACACTTTGAGTGGTGCCGGCCACACTGCGCCTCGGATTGAGGCGGGGTTGACTCGAACACATCACAAATGACCCATGGATCGTTGTCCTAAAGTTTCAACAGAATATGAATGTGTTTGGTCGGTTATCCATATGTGGTTTTTTTTACTTAAAAGCGCATCCATTTTAAACCAAAGAAAGACACTTTGAGTGGTACCGGCCACACCAGCCCTCGGATTGAGGAGGGGTTGACTCCTAAATGTCACAAATGACCCATGGATACATGTCCTAATGTATAAACAGTATCCGAATGCCTTTGTTCCGTTTACCATATGTTAGTTGTTGTTTTAACTTAAACAATTGTCCATTTCAAAGAAAAGTGACACACTTTGAGTGGTCCCAGGCACACCGGCCCTCTGATTGAGGAGGGGTTGACTTGTACACGTCACATATTACCCATGGATACATGTACTAAAGTATAAATAGTATCCGAATGCCTTTGGTCCATTTTCCGTATGTCAGTTGTTGTTTTAACTTAAACTGTTGTCCATTTCAAAGATAAGTTACACACTTTGAGTGGTCCCGACACACCGGCCCTCTGATTGAGGCGGGGTTGACTCGTAAACATCCCATATGAACCATGGATCGTTTTACTAAAGTTTCAACAGAATCCGAATGCGTTTGGTTGGTTTTCCGTATGTCAGTTGTTGTTTTAACTTAAACCGTTGTCCATTTCAAAGAAAAGTGACAAAATTTGAGTGGTCTTGGCCACACCGGCCCTCGGATTGAGGCGGGGTTGACTCGTACACGTCACATATGACCCATGGATCGTTTTCCTAAAGTTTCAACAGAATCTGAATGCGTTTGGTCAGTTTTCCGTATGTCAGTTTTTCTTTTAACTTAAATTGTTGTCCATTTAAAAGAAAAGTTAGACACTTTGAGTGGTGTCGGCCACACCACGCCTCGGATTGAGGCGGGGTTGACTCTTCCACGTCAGAAATGACCCATGTATCATTTTCCTAAAGTTTCAACAGAATCCAAATGTTTTTGGTCAGTTATCCATATGTGGTTTTTTTATTTAAAAGCGCATCCATTTTAAACAAAAGAAAGACACTTTGAGTGGTACCGGCCACACCGGCCCTCGAATTGAGGAGGGGTTGACTCCTACATGTCACAAATGACCCATGGATACATGTACTAATGTATCAATAGTATCTGAATGACTTTGGTCCGTTTACCGTATCTCAGTTGTTGTTTTAACTTAAACAATTTTCCATTTCAAAGAAAAGTGACACACTTTGAGTGGTCCCGGCCACACCGGCCCTCAGATTGAGGAGGGGTTGACTCGTACACATCAAATATGACCCATGGATACATGTCCTAAATTATAAACAGTATCCGAATGCCTTTGGTCCTTTTTCCGTATGTCAGTTGTTGTTTTAACTTAAACTGTTGTCCATTTCAAAGAAAAGTGACAAACTTTGAGTGGTCCCGGCCACACCAGCCCTCAGATTGAGGCAGGGTTGACTCGTACATGTCACATATGACCCATGGATCTTTGTCCTAAAGTCTTAACAGAATCCGAATGCGTTTGGTCGGTTTTCCGTATGCAAGTTGTTGTTTTCACTTAAAATCTTATCCATTTCAAATAAAAGTTAGACACTTTGAGTGGTGTCGGCCACTACTTCAAAGCACATTTTCCATATCATCTTACACATGCATAAATATGAAATACATGGCTAACTAAGAAAGCTAAGTAAAAAAATAGAAAAATGAGCATCACAGTACCAAGGAATACTAAAGGTCTATGTAGTAGACTAATCATACAATAAGAATCAAGTGCAAAAAACAGAATCTGAATGCAACGTCCCTATGAAGCAGAGGAAAACCCCAAAGTGGAAAACCATGTTCAAAAATAAAGAGTTATACAGAATTCAAAAATGTAATGGATCAATCTGCCTCTGATCACCATCACCATCACTACTATCATCATCAGCCTCATCCTCGCCGCCATCTCTGTCCTCGTCGTTGTCCTCATCCTCGGCATCATCCTCGCCCTCGGCCCCATCCTCACCCTCGGCCCCATCCTCGCCCTCGTCCACATCCTCATCCTCGCCCTCTTCCTCTTCATCATCCTCGTCATCACCAGGAACCTCATCATCTCGATTGCCACTAGAGCTACTGTCTGGTGCATTGTATGATGCACCCATCGACGACATAAATGTCTGACAAGCCACACTAGCCTCTGGTGGAAGTGATGAAGATAAAGCTCTCATCAGTTTCATAAATTCTCTGTCTCTTGTTTGAACTTGTACTTCCAACTCTGGGACCCTTTTATCAGACTGTCTTGCATTCTCCTTGACCTGTTCCAACTCAGTGGTACTATAATGGATACCTGGAGACGACCAATACCTTGTCGGGACTATATTCTTACCAGGTCAGCAGCGTACTCGACCAGAGTGCTCATCTCCCAAAACCTGATATAAATGATCGTGTGGACCAAAATTGTCAGGCTCCTGGGCATCAAGAGCCTCTAAAGCAGCCTGTAAAAAGTATTAATAGATTATTAAATTTCAAATTAGATATTAAACTTTGAAATAAACAAATTAAAATTTACAATCTTCTCTTGAGTCAGTTCATTTACCGCAGTTCCATCTTTTTTTCTTCTACTCGAGCAAAACAATTTTGCTTGAGGGATACGTCCTTCAATATTCATTTTGTGCTTCTGTAATGACATTGAAACAATATATAGTGAAAGTATAATCATATATTCATCATTCAATAAATCACATAATTTAAGTAGGATCCAATAAAAAGGGAAAGCCCTAAAGAAAAATTATAAACAACTATATCGTACCTGCTGCCTCTCATGATCTGACATTGTTGTGCGCCCAAAGGTGTGGAGGTATTTCTTTGAATCAATGTTTTTTTTTTGTTTTTTTCAGAAGATTCCTAAATAATGATTAATAATTAATAAGATTATATTAATGAAAAATATGAAAACTCTCATTTAAATAACTCAAATGAGATTAATACCATAAATTTGGCAGTCGCCCAATGGGTAATCATTTGGCGATATTGCTCTATCGGGCATTCATCCACGATAGGTAATGTCTCTAACTCCGTTCCCACTCTATCACACCATCCAATATACATCTCATGCTTATAAGCTCTCCAAAGCTCTCCTAGCTCTTTTAAACGCGCTGATCGTGCACCTTCACCATCAGGGAAGTTAAACCGAAGCTGAAACCAAATTTATTAGTTCATTTAAATACAAAAATATACTACATTAAATCCAATAGAATTTTTACCCATATTTGTGCCCACGCGTTATCCTTGACTTTAGGTGGCAGATTTCTCCAAGAGAGAGGGATGACCGGAATGATATCGGAGTATTTGGATAGCATTGCCAAAAAACCCCGACATTGCTGCCCAGATTTCTCAATCATTTTTCCATCAACATTGTATTCTACCATCAACTATGTCTGGCAGTTCCATACTGCATGCAAGCGAGTATGCCCCATCCCCCGCCTCCTATCTGTAGATGAATCTGTTATTAACGAAAAATAATATCAATACAAGTTATAATAAAAAAAATTTGGTATAAAAATTTGATAGAGTGATATAAATATACCTGTGGTAGTCGGATCAATGGGTGCAGAAGCTGAAGGAATATCCTGTACAGGTGGAGTGTCCCTCAGTGTATGCTCCTCAGCCACATACTGTATCGCAGCAGGAGTCGAAGAAGGTGGAATATAATAACCTGGAGATAATGAACCGGAAGCAAAAGATGATGGCATAGAAGTCTGGCCAGCTGGTAGTGTAAACATCGGAGGTCTAAATATCTCATATGTCCCTGATGACACGCCAGGATCAAAATAGGGTGTAGAAGATATGTCTGTGGTAGTGGATCATCTAACTCTCACCCCACGAGCCCTCGTACCACCAACCTCTCTACTGGGAGCAATATCAGGCTCCCCGTCAGATATCTGTCGTCTAGGGCGTGGATCCTGAAAAACTATTTGACAGAAAACTAAAACACATGATATTATAAGTTATTGAAATATTTATATTTGAAATAAAATACTCACAACAAGTATGTGTGGAGGAACACCCATCTGTACCATGTGACGATTATTATCTGTCATCTTTTTCCGCCGCCTCTCTTCAATGGGTGTCATTTCCTCCAATGAAAACAAATATGGAAGTAATTAGAAACAGATAACTAATGTGTAACCCAAAAAACAAAATATAGAAAAACCATTATGATAAAAAGAACACAATGAAATAGAATATTTATGGTGTTATGAAGGTAAGTACTAGGATACACACTCTGAATTATGTAGGTGAAACATGTAGGTGAGAACACGACTGTATGATTCTATATATTTCCCACCACAACTTCGGGTTCACAATCAACTCTGAAAATTGAGCTGTTGGGGTCATCATAAGTAATAAACGGATTGCTTTCAATTGCAGTAGGGATAGTGTCAACTTCATCATCACCATCATCAAAAACATGTCTGGGATTTACTTCAATAATTACACCGAATTTAGGATGACGATGATCTTTGACATAAAAAACTTGTTTCACCATTGATGCCAATACATATGGTTCATCGGTGGAAAGAGTGCGAGTCATGTCAATAACTCGAAATCCACAATCATCAATAAAAGTGCCTTGCCTCGTCATTGAATCAAACCATTGAAATTTCATCATCGTGACTCGACTATGCGAGTAATAATCCAAAATTATTATTTTCTCCACGACACCATAATAAGCAACATTTTCAGAATGAGGTCTAGTGTCCGATGAACTGGCATAACAGTCTGTTGTGGCAGTTAGCATAACACCATTATGCTGTGTTCTCATGTTTCTTGCTCGTTCAGTGATAACAAATTTGTATCCATTGATCACAAGTGATTTACAAGCACGAACCATGGTATTAGGACCAAACTCCAAAGCTCTTATTTCCTCAGAAACAGAGTCTGTAGGCAAACTCGATACCTGAAATATAAACAAATAGTAAACTTAATTAAATATTTTTTTTATTTAGTT
Source organism: Viscum album (assembly GCA_963277665.1). Taxonomy (NCBI): domain Eukaryota; kingdom Viridiplantae; phylum Streptophyta; class Magnoliopsida; order Santalales; family Viscaceae; genus Viscum; species Viscum album. Next base: position 108,261,584 of record OY728139.1, on the reverse strand, counting down.
ATTACAGAAATATTTTTACCCTCAATTTCAACCAAGAAGAAAACCCTTTTCTATGAAAAGTCTCCTTCTTTCTCAAAGATAAAGAACGATGCTTTCTATATATCAATTATTTATGTTCCCTGTAGATAAAAATAATAATAGTTTAACAAATATTTAAAATTACAAGAGATAAGATAAGAGTTACATGTACAATTAACTTACTTTATATACTCATCGAACAAATCACAATTGAACAACACTGTGCGATGTGCCATCTCTCGCTCTTCAAGGCTTAATGTTGTCAATGTATATGATCCCGGAATTCCTCCTGTCTGAGGAAGTGATGGGAAACTGGGTTCAATTTGCCCATACTGTTCTTCTTCATTTCTCATTGGTCTATTTATTCTCGTAGTATGATCAGAAAAATACATTGAGCAGAAATTCATACATTCTTGAGCCAAGTAACCATTCACAATAGAACCTTCAGGATAATTCATGTTCCGAACATATGATTTCAATGTGCACATATTTCTTTTAGTTGGATACATCCAACGGAAAGCAACGGGTCCTCCAAGAAGTATTTCGGTCGGAAGATGGACAGTCAGATGCAACATGCATGTAAAAAATGATGGAGGGAATATATTCTCTAACTCACACAAAATTAATGGTGTCTCTGCCAACAGTTTTTGCACAACGGATTTGGACAACCTCTTAGCACAAAGATCTCTAAACAAATAGAACAACCGAATAACTGAGACTCAAACATTATTGGACAAGAGATGACAGATTTCTATTGGAATCAACTCATGCAAAAGGACATGATAATCAAGAGTCTTCAAAGATTTCAACTTCAACTATTTTCTGTTGACCCGTTTTGATATATTTCTTGAATAGCCATCAGGAACTTTAATAGTCTCTAGCACTTCCAGAAATTGATTTTTTTCAGCAGGAGTCAACACATAAGAAGCACATGGAACTTGCCTTTTATTTTCACTGATACAGACAGGATGCAATTCTGGTCTGATCCCCCAATCTACCAAGTCGCACCGAGATCGTAAATCATCTTTTGTCTTCCCCTTGACATTTAGAAGAATTGAAAGCAACATTTCACATATATTTTTTTCAATGTGCATTATGTCTAAGCAATGACGTAACAAGTTGGTTGACCAATATGAAAACTCAAAGAATATACTCTTCTTCTTCCAATTCTAACAGGTATCATTGGAAACATTTTTCCTCTTTCTAGATTTTATTACACTCTTCCCAAATGAATAACTGAAATCTTTCAATTCATTAAGCACATCAGTTCCAGACATACGCCGAGGTGGATCATCATTCTCCATGGTATTGTCAAATCTTCGACGATTGTTTCTATATGGATGGTTCATTGGCAAGAATCGTCGATGTCCCATAAAACTAAAACTACGACGATATTTCAGTCTTCTCGATCGAGTATTCTTCATACAAACAGGACATGACAATTTTCCTTTTGTGATCCATCCAGACATCATTGCATAAGCATGAAAATCATTGATAGTCCACATAAGTGCAGCACACATCTGAAATATGTCTTTCGAACATGCATCGTATGTGGGCACACCCACATCCCAAAGAAGTTTCAACTCTTTTATTAAAGGTTTCATGTATACATCTATATCATTGTCGGGATCAGAAGGGCCAGATATCAGTATACTCAAGAAAGTGTAAGGATTTTTCATACACAACCAAGGGGGAAGGTTATAAATGTGTATGAAAACCGGCCATGTGGTGTGCGAAGTAAGCATCTGCCCAAATGGATTAAAACCGTCACATGAAAGACCCAGTCTCACATTATGCACGTCGGCTGTAAATTCAGGATATCGAGCATCAAATCTCTACCATGAAAATCCATCTGCTGGGTGAACCAACTATTCATTATTCTTTTTTATCTCGGTGTCATGCCATTTCATTTTTACAGATATTTCATCAGACATGAAATGGTTCTGTAATATGGGGATCACTGGAAAGTGCCACATTACTTTTTGTGGCACACGAGATGGTGTTCTATCATCTTTTGGCTTCCATCGGGAGGTTCCGCATTTTATACAATCATTTCTTTCAGCAGTTTCCTCCCAAAATAAGCTGCAATCATTCGGGCAAGCATGGATTTTTTTTTTAGAATCCAAGTTCATCAACCAACTTCCATGCCATATAGTGGTTTGAGGGAATATCTGCATCATCTGGAAGTAAGTCCTTCAAGAAGGTAAGAATATAATCAATTGAAGTATTTGAAATCCCATATATAGTTTTCCCATGAAACAATCTGATTAAAAATTCCAACTTTTTCATTTTATCACATTGCCGATATACTGGAGTCGTCGCAGCATCATTCAATTTTTTCACACTATCAACATAATCATTTTCATTGGATACATCATGTGTGCTTGTATTGAAATATTGTTGGCTGGACATCCTTTCCTTCTCATGATGTCGAATAAATGGAAACCGATCATATATCAAACTCTCCAATTCAGTCCTATCATTTGGATCATCAACATTTTGAGATTCCATTTTCTCTCCATTGTGATACCACACATAATAGATTGTTTGGAAACCATATTTGGTTATATGATAGCTAACTACTTCACGGCTCAACCAAGGTCTTCCAACACAATTAAAACATGGGCAGTGTATGCGACCACTATCTGAAGCCTTGTCAAATGAAAAATCTAGAAAGCTGTTCAAATTATTTTGAAAATCGGTTGAAATCCGATCAGTTTCATACATCCAACTTCTATCCATTATGTAAAAAAATCACAATAAGTCATTTCAAAGCAATTCAATAATATTAAAGTTTAATCAAAAAAATATTTACGTAAATGACAATTGTTTACTCTATATAAAATCATAACTCACACATTACTCTATATGAGAATCATAATAAGAAATACAACAAAATACAGTGTATATAAGAAAATAAGATACAAAATTTCTAATGCCTATATTCATGGATTGACCAGTAAGATATTGGAAGTGGATCAAGGAATACATAATCCTTAAGGGTCTTGTTGGGAGTATATGAGTTTTATACTTTAACTTCTCCAAGTAGATCAGGATGATGAGTAGGATGAGGATCATGGGAGTGGCGGGACTGTCCAAGGGGGGTGTGGCGTGTCCAGGGGGGTGCGGGGTGTCTAGGGGGTGGTGGGGCCGTCTGAGGGGTCAGAGGTGTCCAGGGGGTGGGGGCTGTCTAGGGGGGTCGGGGTGTCTAGGTGGGCGGGCTATCCATGGGGGTGGTAAGGTTGTCCAAGGGGTTCGGGGTGTATAGGTATATTTATATGAAAAGAATACCCCCACAATAATCATGCAGCCCTGTCATTAGTCTAAACCCCTAGAACACATAAAAGAAGCTAGTATGAACATTTACTAAAATATTTAACACCATACGCTTGAAAATACATTCTAAATATAGTTTGAGAGGATATAATGGTGTGTGTGAAAAAATGATATTAAATCAATTTAAATGAATATGGAACAAATGAGGGTTTATAATACACTAAGAGGACCTCAAACAATCCAAAACCACTATAGCACCACCCCCTTGGATAGCCCGCCCACCCCCCTCGACACCCCTTCTCCCTATGGACAGCCCCCCACCCCCTTGGATAGCCCGCCCACCCCCCTAGACACCCCTACCCCCCATGGCCAGCCCACCCACCCCCCCTGGACAGCCCTCCCACCCCTCCTTGACAGCCCTCCCACCCCCATGGACAGCTCGTCCACCCTTGTGGACAGCCCGCCCACCCCCGTACCCCCCTGGACACCCCGTACCCCCTTGGGATAGCCCCACCCACCCTCCCAAACAGCCCACACCCCCTCCCCTGCAACCCCACCACCACCACCTGGACATACCAACCCCCCTGGACACCCCACACACCCCTCCCCCACCAAGACACCCCACCCAGACCCCCAGGATAGCCCACACCCCCTGGAAAGCCCTGCCCACCCCCGTGGACAGCCTTTCCCACCCTCGTGGACAGCCCCGCCCACCCCCGTGGACAACCCACCCACCCCCGTCGACACCCCCTACCCCCTAGACAGCCCAACCACCCCCGTGGACAGCCCACCCACCCCCCTCGACACCCCTTCTGCCTATGGACAGCCCCCACCCCCTTGGATAGCCCGCCCACCCCCCTGGACACCCCTACCCCCTGTGGCCAGCCCACCCACCCCCCCTGGACAGCCCGCCCACCCCTCCTTGACAGCCCGATCACCCCCATGGACAGCCCAACCACCCTTGTGGACAGCCCGCCCACCCCCGTACCCCCCTGGACACCCCATACCCCCCCGGGATAGCCCCGCCCACCCTCCCAAACAGCCCACACCCCCTCCCCTGCAACCCCACCACCACCACCTAGACATACAAACCCCCCTAGACACCCCACACACCCCTCCCCCATCAGGACACCCCACCCAGACCCCCAGGACAGCCCACACCCCCTGGACACCCCCACCCACCCCCGTGGACAGCCTTTCCCACCCTCGTGGACAGCCCCGCCCACCCTCGTGGACAACCCACCCACCCCCGTGGACGCCCCCTACCCCCTAGACAGCCCAACCACCCCCGTGGACAGCCCACCCCCCTCGACACCCCTTCTCCTTATGGATAGCCCCCCACCCCCTTGGATAGCCCGCCCACCCCCCTGGACACCCCTACCCCCTGTTTCCAGCCACCCACCCCCCTGGACAGCCCGCCCACCCCTCCTTGATAGCCCGTCCACCCCCGTGGACAGCCCGTCCACCCCCGTGGACAGCCCATCCACCCTTGTGGACAGCCCGCCCACCCCCGTACCCCCCTAGACACCCCGTACCCCCCTGGATAGCCCCGCCCACCCTCCCAAACAGCCCACACCCCCTTCCATGCAACCCCACCACCACCACCTCGACATACCACCCCACCTAGACACCCCACACACCCCTCCCCCACCAGGACACCCCAACCAGACCCCCAGGACAGCCCACACCCCCTGGACAGCCCCGCCCACCCCCGTGGACACCCCCTACCCCTAGACAGCCCAACCACCCCTGTGGATAGCCCACCCACCCCCCCTCGACACCCCTTCTCCCTATGGATAGCCCCCACCCCCTTGGATAGCCCGCCCACCCCCTGGACACCCCTACCCCCCGTGGCCAGCCCACCCACCCCCACTGGACAGCCCGACCACCCCTCCTTGACAGCCTGGCCACCCCCGTGGACAGCCCGTCCACCCTTGTGGATAACCCGCCCACCCCTGTACCCCCTGGACACCCCGTACCCCCCTGGATAGCCCCGCCCACCCTCCCAAATAGCTGACACCCCCTCCCCTGCAACCCCACCACCACCACCTAGACGTACCACCCCCCCTGGATACCCCACACACCCCTCCCCCACCAGGACACCCCACCCAGACCCCCAGGACAGAGCACACCCCCTAGACAGCCCCGCCCACCCCCGTGGACAGCCTTTCCCACCCCCGTGGACACCCCCGCCCACCCCCGTGGACAACCCACCCACCCCCGTGGACACCCCCTACCCCCACAATCCATTATCCAAAACATATCAAATTGGTTTGAACACAATCCATAATTCCCACAATCCATTATCCAAAACATGTAAACGTTCACGATAGCCTCCCCCAACTCTGATTTACATGTTTTGAACACTCTCCTTCCAAACATAGAATACAAAAACATTAAAGAAGTCTTCACCAACACAAACAATATCCTATTTAGATATTAATTTCAATAATCAATTAAACCACCAACACCTAGAAAAAATCTATTCATTAAAACAACTACAACAATATGGTTGAGATCAAATTTTACCTATTCTTATGGGGGTGTACCTGTTGGGATGGGGGGTGCTGGTGTTCGGATTCGCGAGAGAAGTGGAGTCGGATGGGGTTCGTGAGAGCAGCGGAGCGAATAGATTAGGGCTCTGTCCGAATGGGGAGAGGAGATCGCGATCTGGAATTTGGGGGAAACCTTTACCAACGGTTTATAAAAACCATTGGCAATGGCACACATTTCCCAACGGTTCCAGTGAACCGTTGGGAAAGGGTCCACCGAAATTCCCTTTTCCAGCGGTTTTATTAAACCGTTGGAAAAGGCTCACTGTACCAACAGTTTAAGTAAACCGTTGGTATACTACCATTGGGAAAAGACCAAATTCCAGTAGTGATTGACCAAGGCCTTCTAAAAGTAAAATCAATGGTTTTCTAAGTTATCCATGAGTTCTTGTAACACCCCGAGCTTCCATGATACGCTTCTCATTCAATAATGTAATAGCTTGCATTGTACGCAACATCGAGTACTAACACACTGCAACTAATCAAAGCAGCCGTTATGAATAGTAATAACCACCTTTTAAATTTATAGAAATTTTATATTTCAAAATGGACTTCATTTTTGTATTCGTAATATCGAAATTATCCAAAGTTGAATTTTTTGTAATTTTCTGAGAACTTCCAATTTTTATGAATAGTGAAAAATACTCAAAAAAACTTTTTAAATCAAAATAATTTATAGTGATAAGTTATACTATTGAGTGGTTTTAAAGTATAATTATAATATATTTTTACCATTTTATCCAATGGTGGTCATTATAATTAATTTAACATTGAAATTGGACATAAACAATTGCCAATCTTTTGATATAAATTGTTTCTTAAAAACACGCTATTTGTTGTAATAGCGGGAATTAATTATAAAATTAATTAATGCAACTTATATGTTTGGAATTTTTTAAAATAGACATCATTTTTGAATTCGGAATATCAATTATAGCTTAGGGTGAAATTTTGTCCTTATTCTGAAAAACTTCAATTTTTGATGAATAGTGAAACCACTAAGTGGTAGTTAAATAACTGATTTTTCGTTTAAATGATATATTACCACTTCTGTGATTTGATTTTCAAACATCCGACATACATGGTTGTCATTAAGAATTAAAATGTGGTTCAATGAGATTAAAATAATTTTTTTGGTGAATAGTAACTTTTAAGTTCTTAATCGCGATTAGAGGTAATTAGTGTAGTTTAAGGTACAAATAATTTTTTATAATATGAGATGAGAATTACACTTGTCCTACTCCTATTGGATGAGTCATGTCAGACCAAGACAACCCATGGGTCATCTTGGGGACCCCATGGAGCCACTTTAGTTAGAAAATGACATAAACACCTTTTATTTAATGTTAAAGTAAAAAATGACACAAACATAAAATGTTTTACTAAAACAATTTTTACATGGGGTTACACAAGTCCAAATTTTGATTATAAATATTCATTAGAAAGATACAAATATTTCCTATATCATAGTATTTGTTTTATAATTTTTAGACATTAAATAAATTAAATTATTTATGACATTATTATGATGCAGTGATGACCTCATTATTTAACGATTTTAATAAAATGAAAAGATAATGAAAAATACAAGGCTTACACTTGTCCAAAGACTATTGGATGGGTATATATCGAACCCTTATCACCTTATCCACGAATTATATAAGTGTGGAACCTTTATAAACCGAAAAGCATTGTATAATTGAATAACATTTCATTACTTTCCAAAAGTGCCCCTCCTCTCCACTTATAAAAGGCCCCCACCTCTACCACCTCATTCACACTTTAAATCCATTTGGCTCGGCCAAACTCTGCCCAAATACTCTCCCAACATTCCTCCCTTACTCCTAGAAGCCTCAATTTGGGCAGAACTCTTCCCAAGTAATCCTTTGGCTCAAATCAAAAAGAGTTACCCGATTTTGAGGTAATGTCTTTTCTAATGTTGTTTTGTTTTATTTTTCTTCTACAACCCCCTAAAATATTTTTATTCATTTCTTTTGTAACAAAACCAGTATCCTAAATATACTAGGATGTTGTTATAATAAGTATTCTAGCTACACTTACACACACCTACATCTAATGGTTAAAGAACATACGGTTTCTGTGGATGGCGAATTTCTGCCTCACGAAATGATGATTGTTCAACACTCATATAACACCTTCAAAGGTGGCCATTAAGATGTCACTATTTTTATATATGATATATAATATGATTATGTTTTACTTATGATTCTGTATTTCTCATTTATGGCATAATTTATGATTTCCATTATGGGTAAAACGCGATAATTTCATTTTAGGAAGTGCGGACTACCGCCCCCTCAAAGTGATTTGAATCGTTAATGTCATATGTGGGATGTATAAAGGATGGAGTAAATGGTATTATACACTATATTATAATGTAACTACATTATACCTTAATATAATTATGATTTCATTCCATTAAATATGAAATAGAAATGAAAGTAGCGTTCATGCGTACGTACGGCTTACCGTCTCCATGAACGGTGCATTTCATTTCTTACCCCTAAATGTTACGTGACATTATGAATGAATGTATATACTGTATATATATGATATATATGATATATACATCATGAATATAATTCTGTATATAATGGATATTTCACCACATGAACAACTTGTAATTATAAGAAGTTTATTGTTGACTCAAGTACCAAACATCGACAAAACGACCGTTATTAACTTAAATAATTACATAATGTTCTTATCATTGTAATAAGTGATATAAAAAGGATAATGAAATTTAAAATGGTTCTTAATAAGGTAGATATTAACTCTAGTTTATTATTCAGGAGGTTAAAGAATGGTTGAGTCAAGTCGGACACAAGGTAAGGGAACTTCGTAACCCAATTTCTATTCTTTGGGTTAATCTCCTACTTCCAAATTATGTCATGATATTATTATGTCCTATTTTGTATTTTTACTTTCTTTATGTGTACCTATAGTGAATACACATAATAGATCTATTTTATTTTAAAAATGATCTTTTTAAGGACTTTGTCTCAATCTCCTTTCATTGAGGCATATTTGGCTTTATACACAAATTTCTTTTATATGGTGTATAAACCCCTTTGACTTTTATGTTTATTCAAAAGGAATCTTTTTTATACGAAGCGTTTTACTAAACGACAAAAAGGGAATTTTTTTCGTTCCGTACTTATGCGGCGACAATGACTTCTCCACCGCCGTGACCATTATTTGAGTTTCGGCTTCCTCTACAAGCCATCATTTTTTTTAATGAAAAATAAATACAAAGTTTTAACTTTCTTTTATTTTGGTATTGAAAATGGTTTTGAAATCGTTTTTATTATATCAATGTGTTGTATTGATATCTTGTGATTGAAATATGGAAATGTTATGTTTCCTTTATGCATGTTTTATGTGATACGATTATGTTATGGTTTATGATATGTTTAAACCTATTCAAATGGGGAATGCATTGGACTTAATAAGTGACGGGTGGAGCCCGCTATAGCTCCTCGATGCATCGGCATGTCTCATTAGACAAACTAGTGTCTTGGCACGAGGCCTTGACAAAATCTTATTTGTGGTCTTGGCACGATGCCTTGACTACGTGGTTATGATAGTCTCGCATTATGCATTCCATCATTATGAAAGTGGTTATTGATATTGCATGTGATTATTCGACCAGTAGAATATCCATGTGAAGAAGTGAATGACATTATCTCATTTTACTTTTGCCATATTATGTTGATGTTCAAGTTTAAAAGGATTTTGTTTTAGTTATACATTGCCTTAAATTTTTATGTTTATTTATGAAAGCTTCCGCAATATTGTTATCCTTACTGAGCATCTGAGCTCACCCCTTTCAATGTTTTAATATTTTCCAGGATGTGAAGAAGTATTTTATGAATGACCTGCAGGGATAGTCAGAAGAGGATATTAGTGTGGACTATGGAGACTTTGATATTGTAGTTTTTCACTTTATGATGTAATGTAATGTTTACGAATGTATCTAGTGTTTCCAAGGATACTAAACTAATCGGTATTTCGAGACTTGATCTTTTGTGATCATGCCAATGTTACGAAGTAATGCACTGACTCTAGGTAGCTGGGGTCGGGGCGTTATAGTTGGTATCAGAGGCAGTTTAGTACTAACCTTGGAAGCTAGATTTAGATAAAATCTGATTAGAGCACATATCCCGAAGATAGACTTTGAAGATTAGTATAGAAGAACTTCCTAGAATTTTGGTCTTGTAGAGATGTTGTGAGTTTTCTGAGCAATACATCCCTGTCTGGATACGAGCAGGTAGAGGCGGATCTGGCACAGATGTACCTAGGGGTAAAACCCGAAAACACCGCTTTGAGCTAGACTCGAACGGGAACTGGTGCACGACAACGGACCTTGCTGCACTCTTGGTTACGACACTCCCGGGGGATATGCTTTGGATAATTCCCATTTTCTTTACAAACCACTATGAAGGGTTATGAGTATATACTTTATCAAAGGAAATATTTCTTTTTATGATTATGGATTATATCCATAAATAGTTCAATTTATGTAAAGTGTTTAACAAGTATGGAATTATGTATTTTGATTCATAAACTAATCTAGTTTATGCCATTGTTTAGAAATGGCGCCTAGTAGAAGGAATGGAAACCGTATCAATGCACGAACTCCGTGTAGGGATTGCCCTCCTGCTCAAGATAATTATTGTGGATCTAGAGATACAACTGGTGCTGATCAGCTTCACACCGTACTGGGACAACTCACGCAGGTTATGTATAATAATCTTACTCGTATGGAGCACCCTGATCCGCAACATGGAGGATCAATGCTAGACCGTTTCATGAGGCAACAACCACCAAACTTCAATGGGAGTACAAATCCTACAGTAGCTGAGCAATGGATAAATTCCTTAGAGAAAATATTCCATGCCTTGGGGAGTAGTGAAAGGGAGAAGGTTGTCATGGCAGTTTACCGCCTCACTGGAGATGCCGATCAGTGGTGGTCGCTGATTCAAAACACAAAGGAAGATGATGACGTATCGAATATGGAATGGAGGGAGTTCAAAGAGATTTTCTTAGAAAAATACTTTCCTCGTGACCATCGAGCAGATATGGAAAGGCAATTTCTGAGTTTGAGGCAGAAGGAGGATGAGAATGTCGCAAAGTATGAGGCTAACTTTACAAGGTTAGCGAGGCATGCTGCTGATTATATACGTAACCCAAGGAGTAAGATTGATCGTTTCTTTTATGGGTTAAAACCATTTCTCCGTCGATCTTTAGTATCACAATCTTTCTCATCATACGAAGATATTGTCTCGTGTGCTATCCAGACAGAAAAGGAATTCTCTAAGTCTTATGACAACAAAGTAAATCAAGAGAAGAAGAGAATGGTGGAACAAGAGACAGATAAAGGGAAAAAGGGAAAGAAGGATTTTCCATTATGTGATAATTGTGGGAAGAATCATCCTGGTACTTACCTAAAAGGAATGAGAGTTTGTTATAAATGTGGAGAAAATGGTCACCAGGCTCGTGATTGCAAGGGAAAGAAAGATGCTATCAAAGTTGAATGCTATAATTGTAGAGAAATGGGTCATTATGCAAATGAATGTCCTAAGCATCAGGGAAACTTACCTCAGAAAAGGCCAAGGGATCAAGGATAATCTTATGTTGTTACTACAGTTGAAGCAGAATAACTAATGTATTGGTGCTTTTGGACTGGTGGATTATATTTCGGTTATTAGAATAATGTGATATATATATATATAAGGATTGTACTTCAGTACTTGTTGATTTCAGTAAGGTTTTAATATGATGAAGGTAATCATATTTTTAGTATGTGATAATAAGAGAAACTTTACTTTGTTTGGGGAATCTGATAAATTGATTTTGGAATTAAGAGACCTTTTAGAGAAAGTCTGGACAGAGGTATTTTGGATAACTATAAAGGTTGGAGTGGATTAAGTTGATCTTTGGATAGTATTGTTTAAGGTTAAAACATTTATGAAGATTATTTTTGGAATATTATAATACTATAGTTTTAGGAAAAGGACAACCTGCAGGGTGGGGCATAACCTGACGCGTCGGACAAAGCTGCCGGAATCGAACCCACAACCATAGTGCGACAGGCCTTTATTTCCTACCACTATCCTACATCAAGTCCCTGGTTATTACAAAATAATTTTACTAATCTAAATGGTATGTGTTAACATTTTTAACCTTATACAATTAGGATAAATAGAATATTTTTGAGTTCCGTTACCATTTGGAGTAAAAGTTGGGTTTGTGGTAAAAATTTATTAACGAATGAAAGTATACATAACAAGTATGTATATTCCCTTACGTTCTTAGTAAATCTCCTAAATAAATTCCTCAACATTATAAAAGGTAACTTAAAACAAAAATGTTGTCGGTTAACTTTTCCAACTGGGGATTCAATGACCGTTTAACCAATCACAAGTTTGTGATTTTCTTGTGGTTAAACTTTCTCCTAATCCTGTTTTCTATAACTCTCCATCAGACCTTGATGGATTGTTTTTCTTCTATATCCATATTTTCATAGAATCCTAGAATGGGCTATATCGGGTGACCTCTGTACTTATCTTGCTTTCTTTTAATGTTATATATTTATTAACCTTATTTCCGATGTGGGTTTTCCTCAAAGGTAATTTCTCTTTTCAACCTTTTATTTACAAAGAAAAATTTCAAATTGCGAGGACGCAATTTATTGAAGGAGGGGAGAATGTAACCCCCGATCTTCCATGATATGCTTCTCATTCAATAATGTAATAGCTTTCATTGTACGCAACATCGAGTTCTAACACACTGCAACTAATCAAAGTAGCCGTTATGAATAGTAATAACCACTTTTTAAATTTATAGAAATTTTATATTTCAAAATGGACTTCATTTTTGTATTCGTAATATCGAAATTATCCAAAGTTGAATTTTTTGAAATTTTCTGAGAACTTCCAATTTTTATGAATAGTGAAAAATACTCAAAAAAACTTTTTTAATCAGAATAATTTATAGTGATAAGTTATACTATTGAGTGGTTTTAAAGTATAATTAGAATATATTTTTACCATTTTATCCAATGGTCTTCATTAGAATTAATTTAACATTGAAATTGGACATAAACAATTGCCAATCTTTTGATATAAATTGTTTCTTAAAAACACGCTATTTGTTGTAACAGCGGGAAATAATTATAAAATTAATTAATTCAACTTATATGTTTGGAATTTTGTAAAATAGACATCATTTTTGAATTCGGAATATCAATTATAGCTTAGGGTGAAATTTTGGCCTTATTCTGAAAAACTTCAATTTTTGATGAATAGTGAAACCACTAAGTGGTAGTTAAATAACTGATTTTTCGTTTAAATGAAATATTACCACTTCTGTGATTTGATTTTCAAAAATCCGACATACATGGTTGTCATTAATAAGTAAAATGTGGTTCAATGAGATTAAAATAATTTTTTGGTGAATAGTAACTTTTAAGTTCTTAATCACGATTAGAGGTAATTAGTGTAGTTTAAGGTACAAATAATGTTTTTATATTATGAGATGAGCATGACACTTGTCCTACTCCTATTGGATGAGTCATGAACGACCAATAAAACCCATGGGTCAACTTGGGGACCCCATGGAGCCACTTTAGTTAGAAAATGACATAAACACCTTTTATTTAATGTTAAAGTAAAAAATGACACAAACATAAAATGTTTTACTAAAACAATTTTTACGTGGGGTTACACAAGTCCAAATTTTGATTATAAATATTAATTGGAAAGATAGAAAGATTTCCTACATCATAGTATTTTTTTTATAATTTTTAGACATTAAATAAATTAAATTATTTATGACATCATTATGATGCAGCGATGACCTCATTATTTAACGATTTTAATAAAATGAAACGATAATGAAAAATCCAAGGCTTACACTTGTCCAAAGACTATTGTATGGGTATATTTCGAACCCTTATCACCTTATCCACGAATTATATAAGTGTGGGACCTTTAGAAACCGAAAATCATTGTATAATTGAATAACATTTCATTACTTTCCAAAAGTGCCCCTCCTCTCCACTTATAAAAGGCCCCCACCTCTACCACCTCATTCACACTTTCAAGACATTTGGCTCGGCCAACCTCTGCCCAAATACTCTCCCAACATTCCTCCCTTACTCCTAGAAGCCTCACTTTGGTCAGAACTCTTCCCAAGGAAGCCTTTGGCTCAAATCAAAAAGAGTTACCCGATTTTGAGGTAATGTCTTTTCTAATGTTGTTTTGTTTTATTTTTCTTCTCCAGCCCCCTAAACTCTTTTAATTAATTTCTTTTGTAAAAACACCAGTATCCTCAATATACTAGGATTTTTTTATAATAAGTATTCTAGCTACACTTACACACACCTACATATAATGGTTAAAGAACATAATGTTTCTGTGGATGGCGAATTTCTGCCTCACGAAACGATGATTGTTCAACACTCATATAACACCTTCAAAGGTGGCCATTAAGATGTCACTATTTTTATATATGATATATAATATGTTTATGTTTTACTTATGCTTCTGTATTTCTCATTTATGGCATACTTTATGATTTCCATTATGGGTAAAACGCGATAATTTCATTTTAGGAAGTGCGGACTACCGCCCCCTCAAAGTGATTTGAATCGTTAATGACATATGTGGGATGTATAAAGGATGGAGTAAATGGTATTATACACTATATTATACTGTAACTACATTATACCTTTATATAATTATGATTTCATTCCATTAAATATGAAATAGAAATGAAAGTAGCGTTCATGCGTACGTACGGCTTACCGTCTCCATGAACGGTGCATTTCATTTCTTACCCCTAAATGTTACGTGACATTATGAATGAATGTATATACTGTATATATATGATATATATGATATATACATCATGAATATAATTCTGTATATAATGGATATTTCACCACATGAACAACTTGTAATTATAAGAAGTTTATTGTTGACTCAAGTACCAAACATCGACAAAACGACCGTTATTAACTTAAATAATTACATAATGTTCATATCATTGTAATAAGTGATATAAAAAGGATAATGAAATTTAAAATGGTTCTTAATAAGGAAGATATTAACTCTAGTTTATTATTCAGGAGGTTAAAGAACGGTTGAGTCTAGTCGGACACAAGGTAAGGGAACTTCGTAACCCAATTTCTATTCTTTGGGTTATTCTCCTACTTCCAAATTATGTCATGATATTATTATGTCCTATTTTGTATTTTTACTTTCTTTATGTGTACCTATAGTGAATACACATAATAGATCTATTTTATTTTAAAAATGATCTTTTTATGGACTTTGTCTCAATCTCCTTTCATTGAGGCATATTTGGCTTTATACACAACTTTCTTTTATACGGTGTATAAACCCCTTTGACTTTTATGTTTATTCAAAAGGAATCTTTTTTATACGAAGCGTTTTACTAAATGACAAAAAGGGACTGTTTTTCTTTCCGTACTTATGCGGCGACAACGACTTCTCCGCCGCCGTGACCATTATTTGAGTTTCGGCTTCCTCTACAAGCCATCATTTTTTTAGTGAAAAATAAATACAAAGTTTTAACTTTCTTTTATTTTGGTATTGAAAATGGTTTTGAAATCATTTTTATTATATCAATGTGTTGTATTGATATCTTGTGATTGAAATATGGAAATGTTATGTTTCCTTTATGCATGTTTTATGTGATACGATTATGTTATGGTTTATGATATGTTTAAACCTATTCATATGGGGAATGCATTGGACTTAATAAGTGACGGGTGGAGCCCGCTATAGCTCCTCGATGCATCGGCAGGTCTCATGAGACAAACTAGTGTCTTGGCACGAGGCCTTGACAAAATCTTATTTATGGTCTCGGCACGAGGCCTTGACTACGTGGTTATGATAGTCTGGCATTATGCATTCTATCATTATGAAAGTGGTTATTGATATTGCATGTGATTATTCGACCAGTAGAATATCCATGTGAAGAAGTGAATGGCATTATCTCATTTTACTTTTGCCATATTATGTTGATGTTAAAGTTTAAAATGCTTTTGTTTTAGTTATACATTGCCTTAAATTTTTATGTTTATTTATGAAAGCTTCCGCAATATTGTTATCCTTACTGAGCATCTGAGCTCACCCCTTTCAATGTTTTAATATTTTCCAGGATGTGAAGAAGTATTTTATGAATGACCTGCAGGGATAGTCAGAAGAGGATATTAGTGTGGACTATGGAGACTTTGATATTGTAGTTTTTTACTTTATGGTGTAATGTAATGTTTACGAATGTATCTAGTGTTTCCAAGGCTACTAAACTAATCGGTCTTTCGAGACTTGATCTTTTGTGATCATGCCTATGTTACGAAGTAATGCACCGACTCTGGGTAGCTGGGGTCGGGGCGTTACAGTTCTAGGAGTAACAGTATCTAATTTTAGGTAGTGACAAGAGATCATAGGATGTTTAGAATATTTTGAAGAAATTTTAGTTCCTATTTTAAAGGATTGGAACTCTAGAGGATATATGGGTGAAACTATAAGTTTCTAAATTAAAAAGAGATGAATCAGAATGGATAAATACATTTGATCATAAAAGAAGGAATGAGGAGGTTTTATGGATCGACTTTCATTCCCTCTTCTATGAGAGGATATGGTAGATTAAAATAATAAGAGCATGTTTTGGGGATTCATGGAGCTATATCATTATGGGAATCAGTAATGGAGTATGCCACTAAATTTGAAAGGTTTATCCATTTCATTCCATCCTTCAAATGATATTTATTCATAAAGGAATTCTAGTTTTTAAATGGTCTTATGTACTCATTATGGGCATGAGTAGCTTCCTTTTATCTGGACACATACTAGTAGATATTCAAGAAAGACTGAGCTATCTATGTAGATACATCCATTGCATAGGAAGGTGCACAGATAAGGATGGAAACCGGGTAGGAATGAATGTTCGTTGGTGAGCCTCAGTACGAGGGTGACATAGTAAAATGAATGAGTAACATCTCAGATCAATATTAGAAAAATAAATGAACTGTGGTCTATTTCTCATGTATCAAGAATGTGTGTTCATTCCCTTAGTATTGGGATGGGAAAAATAGGTTTCATGTATGTGTCAAGATGTGGGTTTCTATATTATTTTATTGGGATAAGACATCCTAGGTGAAGTGACTTGTAGTACCATACTTAATGAGGTAATCCTAAAGTTATTATTATTTATATAATTTGGATTTCTATATCTAATATCTTTTAATGTATTATTTTTGTTGGATATAATGTGTGTTTGAAAGATGATAGTTTTTAAAGGAATAAATTTTGTTGAGATTATTGGGCTAGGATCTTCTATAGTGATCATAATTTTATATGAGGCACTAGACATGTGTATGCAAGATTGATGATGGTATCGATAATACTATAGTGGGGAGATTCATACATGTCCTTTTTGAGTGAAATCCATATCAAGGGATGGTGATCATTATCAATGTTGTGAAATTTATGAACTTAGATAGTAAATGGATGAATTTAGTGTCTGGAGATGGATGTTGGATGAACCATATTTAGTTCCACGACCACACCAAAATTATTGATTTACCTGTAGTGGTTGGTATAGTCAGTGTGTTCAGTTAATTATGAGGAGTTTATATTGGTAAATATTCTATTTAGAGCTTCTATATTTCTAAGATGTCATTCAGACTAATGTGTTGGGTTATGTATCGATATTTGATTTTGTAGTGGGCTAGTGCTTGACAATTCTAGTGTGGAGTTTGAAAGGGAGCCTAATAGGGGTACTCTAAAGGCTATTGAAAGCGTGTGTGGAAGGGAAACCAAGTATTCCAAATTGATAAGAATTTTTGTCATAGATTCCATAACAATAATAATTGTTGAAAGATAAAAGGAAAGAACGAATTATGCATTGTTTGGAAGTAGTTTCTACAATGAAAGAATATACAATCAAGAAGAAGGAAGATCATGCACCAAAATATTGTCTAATCATATTAGAAAACTGGTTTGAAAATTCCAAGAGGATTGAGTAAAAATAAAAGAAGGAAAATTATCTACTTTATAAAATTGATAAACCTATATAAACTAAGAATAAAGGTGAATTCCAGAAGAAGAACATGCTAAAAATGAGGATTAAATCTAGAAAATTAAGAAGGATATAGTAATGAAAAGTTTTAGGAATTTTATACTTTTAAGGAATGGATTTTCTAGGTTAAGAACAATGACTATTCCCAATTTCTCACTTTTAAGTGATGATAGAGGTTTACTTTATTCTCATATTTGGGTGATTTTTGATTTTTTAATAGGAAATTGAAGGTGATGTTTGAAAAATAAAGATCATTATTAATGATCATGTTATTTAGTATTGGGATATACATATCAATTTGAATATTATTTGTTCATTGTTGGTTATAGATTCATGTATCATTTATCATGTACAGTTGACACAATGATCACATATATATAAGTAGTTGTTATATCTCATTTCTTTTCCCACTATTTTCTTATAGGTGGTTTCTTATGATAAGACTGGCTCTATCCACCACCATGGAAGACAATGAGTTCAACATTTGGGTAAGGATTATTCCGTTTTTATTCTTTGGCCCGATTTTAATTAGGCGTTTTTTGATTTTTTGGGTTCCTTATATTTTTTTTGTGTGTTTTGGATTTCATTGAGGTGGATTCGAGTCGCCATTGACGAAGGCTTACATGAGTATTCATAGGTAGGAATATTCATATATATGTTCCCCCTTTATATATATTCACTCATGGTAGTATGAATATATATATTGGGGCTAGGTGTGATTATATATATATATGAAAAATGCATACGCGTGTAAGTGTAAAGAGGTATATGAGAGTATAAACATATATCTAAGGACCCCCTTGTGAATATTTTTCCATGAAAATATGTACATAGCGGATAGGTGTCCTAAAATATATGTAAAGATGCATATGCATGCAAGCGGAAAAAAGGATGATTCGAGTTGTCGTTGTCAAAAGCAAACACACCTTGAGGTTGAGGTAGGGTCCCTCTCCTAGCCTTTTTAATTCAAGAATGTTTTAAATTTCATTTAGTTGCCTTATTAATTTTTCATGTTTATATTAAATTGGAATTCTTGAATAATTGTTAGTTAAGATAATTGTTTCATTTGATAAATAAGTCCTGGTTTTTTAATAAAACCCCTCCAACGGAGGTGCACTGTCTGCGAAAACTCACAGTGGTATACCTTGCTTATCATTATTGCATTGATGTTTTCCTTATACATGATGTCGTTGTTAGTCATAAAGCACACATTGTACTTGACCCTTTTTATATCCCTGTAGGGGGTTTCCCTCTTTTTATTAAAACAATTGTTTGAACCAAGACACTCTTTAAGTGTCGTTAGACTTTTAAGATGCGTACCATGTTGTGTGACCATGTGACATGGAATGTGATATTTAAATCCAACCAAAATCCCAGTTCCACAACCCAGGGGTCCCATAGTACCAGTAATGACATATTACATGTTATGTAACATGTGATTTTTCTGATCCCATGGGGTATTCTTCTAGGTATTCCTACACATTGCTAGATCTTCAAACCTCACCAAATTAGGTATATCAGGGGTCATCCAATCCTCTAGTCATAACAGATTAGCATTCATTTCTTTAAATCTTTTGAGAAAACATCCTCTCATGCCATCCATATCATCCTATTTGAAACTAAGTAGAAGATGCTTCCCCGTGGATGTTACTGGACAGGGCCAACACACTACGGTCAAGTCGCGGTCACGCCGCGGTCATGCCGCGGTAACGCCACAGTCATGCCACGGTCACGCCACAATCACGCTGTGATTTGGCCCTACTCTAGAATGACACCATGCGGCAGTTCTCAGTGATATTATTTCACGAGTCTTGTGATCAATGTTGAGACTAACTAATCACAATTTCTGCCGGTGGGGCGACGACTGGAATGTTGCCCCGTATCCTCTCGTTCCCTTTGCTCATGGCCAGAAGATGATGCCCCGTGGATGTCGTTGGACCGGGCCAACACGCTGTGGTCCTACCGCGGTCACGCCGCGGCCACGCCGGAGTCACTTCATGGTCACACCATGATTTCGCCATGCTCTAGCCACATCCATCCCACAGCAGCCCCCTTCGACCTTTATTTCATCCCGCTACCACCAGCATTACAGCCCGCAACAGCCCCCCTTCCACCTTCGAATCATCCCACACCATCCCCCAGCACCTGCAACCAGCCCCCTTCCACCAGCATTCCTGCCCCCTTCCACCTGCATTTGAGCCCGCACCGGCCCCCAGCCACCTACAATCCAGCCCGCACCATTTAGGTCATTCCCTTTGGATTAAATAACAATGACACTACATACCAACACTACACACATTATATCATTAATACCTTCTTAGAAATAATAGATGAATGATTTAGTTAATGACATGGTTATCAAATCTCAATAGAGATGTGATTATTTCAATGATATTTAAACAATATTTGAGAAGTTGCAGTAGCACAACCTAAACATGAATCTGGTAAAAAACATTCAGGGTAACGCTAGAGAAATTTGATAGATTTGTGGTGTGATACCATGAAATTGAGTTTGAATCTAAAAAAACAAGTCCATTTTATCAATTTCACTCCCTCAGATTCTTAAAGAATTTAGGGGGCTCTAGGGGAACCTTTATTACATTTATAACTTCATAGATAACATGGATGAAATGTCTCTACGCTGTTGTGAGATGTTGTTTGGAAGGGGGAATAATAAAGGAAGGTATTTTTTTAGAAAACAGATCTGCTGTGAAAATATAGGGGCAGCAGCCATCGGCCTCGCAGTGCGACCACGGTGAGTCCTTTCTGGAAGCGGAGGAAGAAATAAAATGAAAATGATTATTGATGAACATGACCTCTTCTTGAGGCATCCTCCTTATGATTTCACTAAACCCACATAGGGTTGGATTTGTATACAATATATGGATTCTAGGATTTGGTTAGGGATGTTGGTAGGTGATTTGGGTAGAAATTATTTAATCCAAACAGTTTTAAAGGTGTAAATTAGTGGGGTGATTGAGTGACCATTTATAGTTCAAGAGGGGTGGAATTATAATAAATACTCAAAAGTATATACTATTTGGAGGTAAATGTTTCCCCAAGTGAAACCAAATATGATAATTTATGTTTTTGAGGGATATATAGTCTATGAAAACCTCAAATACATAATGAAAAACATGTTATAAAAATTTTATTCATTATCTTTTATGTATATCTATTATTACCATTTTGATTTTTAACTACAATAGCTAGTTTTAAAATAAAAAGGAGTCAGGCATACAAGGAGTTATTACATAAGTGAGTGTGCAACACACCACATCTATCTGCATCCACCATTGGAGAACAATAATTAGAGTCCATGAAAGACCACATCATATCATGATCAAGTATAGCCTTTTTTTCCAGTGTATCAACAACCTGATTGGCCTCCCGATACACATGAGAAACAACCATATGTATTTGACAGGTTTGGCTAAGGCATTCAACCCCCTGAGGCAGAACACGCCAAGGAACATTACGCGATCTAGTACTTAGTGCATGTACTGAAATCCTTGAGTCAGATTCAATCAAAAACCATTTATAGTTAAATTGGATAGCATACCTTATCGCATGAATCATAGCCCATAGCTCATCTTCAAAAGCGATACCAAGACAAAGGTAGTGATAAAAGCATCCCTTAACGAACCCATGAAAAGTGCGGAAAACTCCTCCGTATCCAGATGGACCCGGCGCACATGACACAACTACATCAACATTCGCATTAAGGCACAATGTAATCGGTGGTATCCATCTGATATACTTAAGCATCTGTGGTCTGCGTGGTCAGCCCGAAACTCCAAGAAACATAAGAGTTTGCAGGTCAGAAATGGTGTTAGACGTCTCACCATCCTAGACCACTGACGCAGTGTACACGTCCCTATATATGGAGATCATTTCCTTCCGGAAAGCATCATGTGCGTCATCAAATAGAGCCATGATCCTCGAATCCCACAGGGACACAATGACAGCCACAATAGCAGTAGTGATGAGGTTTCCCAACAGCTCACTGCAGCGCATATGTAGCAGACCGGGTATCAGATCCATAAGCAGAATGCCAGAGTCCACCACAAGCCCAAACAGCATTCCCAAATAACTCCAGAGTTGTCGGGCCTGGCCGTACTCTATAAACACATGTTGTGTGGTGTCTTCTGTAGCCCTATATAAAGCACACCTGTAGGCCATCTGAAATCCAACTCACATCAAATTTTCAGAGGTAGGAAGTCTATTTTTCAAGATTATTCAAAGAAGGAGAAACCGGGATGGCCGAATGAATAGAGCCCTGAACTTCATAATCTAGGATGGGGCTTGGAGAGTACCACCACATGAAATCATGTAAAACTCTTTGGGGTCAAAAATCCCAATCTTTCTATGAAGCCAGATCAGTTTTTCACAATCCATAAATGCATAATTATTAACTTGAGACAACACATAGTCTGAAATATTCAAATCATGTGAAATATGATATGAGAGAAAACCCAAGATGGACAATGAAGAAACTTCAGATGGGACATTCATAGAATGCAAGGGCTGATCCTGCCAGAATGTGTTCCAGCAACTATGAGTGGAGTCTCTACTAACCAAACATTTAGTATCCTGCAATATCATTGCATAGACCTGCGTAAGGGAATCCCATACCGAGGATTCAAGGTAGTATTTATATCCATTATATAGCCATTTTGTGAACCTTCTCGACAGAATCTCATCATCAACATCATTTGAGATCAGCCTCCAAGTGAATTTTCCAATCAGACCATCATTAATGGTACGAAGATCCTTGACCCTTAATCCCCCCAATTCCATAGGTTTTATGCATTCTTTCCACTTCACTGTGACCAACTTCCTTTCAAAGATTGATCCTTCCCATATAAAGTTTCTCACCAGGCTTTGATGTTCCTTAATAATCCCTCATGACCATTTGTATCAAGTGAAAGGGCAAGGATCCCCTCTTCATCCCAAGATATTGAAAGGGCAAGGAACCCCTCTTCACCCCAAGGTATAAAGTGATCCTGTTCTTTTTCCCAATAGGAATTAAATTTCCAAAAACAATTGATGATTTGTCCTAGCTTATGGCATGTCCAGCCACATCCCCATAGTGAGTGAAAAGAGCCTTTATATAGGATATGGTTCTCTTTGAAGCCTACCCCAGCAATACAATGTCATCAGCACAGAGAACATGGGGTGGGGCATGATCATTAAAACCAACTCCAATCCTCTTATAAATACCCAGATGAGCACGCTCATTGAAGCATCAACTTATTGCAATTGCAAACAGTATACTCGATAAGGCGTCACCTTTTCGTACACCCCATGAGCAATAGAAGAACCCTCTCGGTGCATCGTTCACAAGAATTGACATCCGTGAGGATCCAAGAATAGTGTTAACCAGGTTCAGAAATATATTTGAGAAACCATGCCTGCGAAGTATCTCAATGAGAAAACTCCATTTATGGGTATCAAAAGCCTTAGAGATGTCAATCTTAAGAGAAAAGTTCCGTTCCATTAACTTCCTTCACATGAGGTTAACACTCTCAGAGGCCGTGAAAAGGAATTGTTGTATGTTCCTTCTCAGATTTAGTAGGCATATTAATGTTATCTGATGTTTAATAAATACCAATAGTATGATTGAAAAAAAGGGGAGGAGATTTACCTGAAATATTTGTAGCAAGGTTTTCATGTGAAGTACCTGAATGTTTTTCCATCTTTTTTCTAGAACCTGGGGGAATCTATGGTGTGTCCACCAGGTTCGATTGATCTTGATAAGATGAAAATATACACCTATAATTCTTGACCAATTCAATAGGTAGATTTGGGTTGGCATCTTTTTAATCTTGCAAACCCAAGGTAACCAAATCTTGATTTGGGAAACTGTCCAGAGCAGTCTTTGAAACACCCGGAACATCATGTTCCATGGCCATCTCCTTGGGAGATGCACTATCCTAACCAAGTGGGGGTTAAGGGGTCTATTCCGAGCTAAAGGTATTATCCACATAAGTGTCACTTCTCAAGTGTAAACCCCCAATAGGGTTGCATTTGTTCTACTTAGAACCATTATTCAAAATCGGCTTGGTCCGGTCATCTTGTCTGTCAAGTAGTGTGCCAGCCTGTTTTGATTCACAACCCAAAGAAGAAGAAGGGTATGAAGATTGAACACTGTCAATCTCCATACCATTAAAAAGATCCTTATAAATGTGATGTGCTTTATTACCATCAGAGGGATCCAAAAGAGTATCCCATGTAGCTAAAACTCCCAAGGCAGGGTTTGTTGTAATATGCAGGTCTCCAGGAAGTGATGAGCCTGTATGATCACATGCATTCAAAGACGATTTAATATCCCTATCCAGACCCAAAGGAGGATATGAATGGCCTTGCATGCTGGTTTAATTGGTAAAAATGATCTAAGAAATGATTAAGCGTAAATAAATCCAAGAGAACATCCTAAATCCACCGAGAAAACCAGTAAACCCATCATCTCCATCACCACTAAACCCCAACCTCCCTGCTTTCAATCAACAGCCAAACCCTAGTGGAACTAGAAATAGTAGTATCCCGCTTGACACCAGAAGCACTCCCACTACAAAGCAACCTACTATAATCCAATAACACTATCCAATAGCACATGTACTAGAGAAAAACCCAATAATAATCAAAGTTTTAGCAATAACCCACTCAACAGTAATATCACCGGCACCTATAAGCCAACAGCAATGTCCAACCACTAGGAATGTACTCAAGTTTACATCCCAAGCCACCAACACCAACCCATGCCACTCCTGCAACACACCCCATCAAAGAGGAATTCTGCACCACACAAAAAAACCATCCAACAACCCATTTACCAACTCACGGTCAACAATAGAACCCAATCTATGTTAATAAACTAGTGTATGGAAAGAGAACCTCTGGCACCTCTAATCCAACACCAGCCATAACTTTAGCCTCTAAACCTATCCATCACCAATCAACCATCTTGATGTTCTTATCTAGAAGCTCACATAACTACTCAGCAACATCTCCCAGTATCTGTAGCACCAAAAATAATCACCCAATATTTTGGAAATCTCCCAGCAGCCACACCACCTCCTAGAAACCGCGACATCACCCAAAACCCACCTACACCAGCATTAGGACCCAAAAAATAGTAAAAAAAATAATATGGACACTCTACACAATCATCCACTATTATAGAGTAATATATCATAAAAAACTAAAACTCCCACCAGGGGGGTTCTGTCCAGGGGGTTCAGCAGAGGGCTGCTGTCTGGGGGGGCTGCTGTCTGGGGGGGCTGCTGTCTAGGGGGTCCAGAAATGGGGTGGGGGGGGGGGGCTGTCCAGGGGGTCCAGGGGCAGCTGTTCAGGGGGGAGTAACAGTGGGGTCTAGTTGTTCCTGAATCACATTAAACACAGGGTAAAATTCTATACTAACCTTCCCCCAGCCTATATGAGATGATATGGTAACTAATGGGGAAAATCAATTGAATCATGGTCATTAGAATCATCCATCATCCAATTATCATACATGATTATAATGTGTTATTGTTCTTAAAAATGCCTTTAACCAGGTTCCAAGGGGGGAGGGGGCAAGGGGCAGGGGGTGTGCTGGTTTCTTTTGCAAGGGGCAGGGGTAGGGTGAAGGGGGTGTACTGAGGGGGGGGGGGGTATGCAGTGGGCTGGGGGGGTGCAGTGGGTATGTGCAGGGGGGCTGGGGGGAAGTGCAGTGGGCTCGTGTGGGAGTGCAGTGGGCAGGGTGTGTGTGTAGGGGGGGGGGGGGGGCAGGGGCAGGGGCAGGGGCAGGGTGAGGGGGGGGGGGGAAGTGCAGTGGGATGGGGGGGGGGAGTGCAAGGGGTTTCTTATGATGAGGCTGGTTCTATCCACCACCATCAATGATAGTGAGTTCAACATTGGATTTCGGTAAGATTTATTTCATTTTTTATTCTTTGGCCAAATTTTATTTAGGGATTTTGTGATTTTTGGGTTCTTTATATTTTTGTAGTGCTTTATGGATCTCGTTGAGGTGGATTCAGGTTGTCGTTGACGGAGGTTTACATGTGTATTTATAGGTAGGAATATAAATATATAAGTTCCCCTTTTATATATATTCACTCATGGAAGTATGAATATATATATTGGGGCTAGGTGTGTTTATATATAGATATGAAAAATGCATACATGTGTAAGTGTAAAGGGGTATATGCAAGTATAAACATATATCTAAGGAACCCCTTATGCATATTTGGCCATGAAAATATGTACATAGGGGCTAGGTTTCCTTATATATATGTGAATTTTCATATGCGTGCAAGCGGAAAAAAAGGAAGATTCGAGTTGTCGTTAAAAGCAGAGACTTGATGTTGAGGTAAGTCTCATTTTCCTAACCCTTTAATTTGAATTCTATAACTTCTTGAGTATTTTATAAACTTGTTTTCATTATTATATAATTTGTATATGCTATTCAAATTGGTTTTGGATCTTTATAATGACATTTTCACCTATTTTACATGATTTCCCCAAGCCTTCAATGTGGACTAGTAGAAAGTTTCAGCCAAATCAATAGTAGAAAATAAAATTTCCTTCACTTTAGAGATTACAATGTCCACATTTTGAGAAAACATCAACCGAGAATTCTCATAAAAATCTAAAACATAATGAAAATCTTTGTTTTCATTTCATCAAACACAAAAAACCTTCTTTGAAAACTTGATACTTTCTTCAGTAAACTTCATTGTGAAACACTTGACCCAGAAAAAGACAGAATTTAACCTATTAAAATAAATCCACCTAGGCATGATTCATGGTGGGGCTAGGGGATTCATACCATGAATCCCTGCCATTGTGAATTTCATGGATTGAACTGAGGTTCACAACAGAAAATGTTCTAGATAGGGGGGTTCACCCCTAAACTAAACATAATGGTGCTCCTAACCATATGAATATTCAACCGAGAATGATCTTCCAACGGTCTATCGACCTGGTAATTGGATTTTGAAAAATGATCTCAATGCGGTTTTCAGATCAATGCATCCAACCCCATGAAAAACACCAGTTCATTCTCCTCTAGATGAATTTTCCTAAAATTTTTTGGTTTCACCCACTGGTGTGCTATCGCATCTCTCAATCAATATTAGATGTTTCCATAAGGTCATATTAAACCCAAGATCCATCGATGTATTAAACAAAATCTTGAAGAATATCCTCTAATATTTGTATCATCTACTCTTAGTGTCTGTCTATATATTGATGGTACATTGTGCTCAATATTAGATGATTCTCTAAGCTTATATTAAACCCTTTCCAAAATTCGTGGCATAATATGTGCATCTCTCTCTGATATAATTTTTAGGGAACTCCATGATAGTATTAGTCTTCATAGATATAAAACATTCTTATATTTTCTACTAGGTCCATGGCCACCAAAACAGACACTTGAATTCATCACCCATATTTGTCTCTATTGGATTCAAAAACCACAGAGGTATGACAGTCTCTCATCAACTATTTACAAAATTATTCAAGGACTATAACTCCTATAAAATTGTAACACATCACCATCAAATAGTGAACACACAAGTGTCAGTTTACCACTTTCTAGTTGTTCCCGCATCACATTAAACACGGGGTTAAATTCTATACTAACCTTCCCCCAGCCTATATGAGATGATATGGTAACTAACGGGGAAAAATAAATTCATTCCTAGTCATTAGAATCATACATCCTCCAATTAGCTTACATGATCAAAATTTTTTATTGTTCTTCAAAAGGATTTTAACCACGTTCCAAGGGGGAGGGGGCAATAGGCAGGGGGTGTGCTGGGTTCTTTTACAAGGGGCAGGGGTAGGGTGCAGGGGGGGTGTGCTGACGGGGGTGGTGTGCAGTGGGCCGGGGGGAAGTGTAGTGGGAAGGGTGTGTGTGTAGGGGGTAGTGGGAAGGGTGTGTGCAGTGGGCTGGGGGTGTAGTTGGTGTGTGGAGGGGGGGGGGGGCAGGGGGCAGGGTGAGGGGGTAGGGGGAAGTGCAGTGGGTGGGGGGAAGTGGAGGGGGCTGGGGAAGGGGGCAGGGGAGTGTGCAGGGTATAGGGTGAGGGGGTAGGGGTGGTTTACTGGGGGCAGGGGGGAGGGAGGCAAGGGGCAAGGGGGGTGTGCAGTGGGGTGGGGGGGGGGCAGTGCAGTCGGTAGGGGTTGTACTGAGGATGGGGGGAGGGGGGAAAGGGGTAAGGGTGTGCTGGGGGGCAGGGGGAAGTGTAGTGGGCTGGGGGGGGGAAGTGCAGTGGGAAGGGTGTGTGTGTGTAGGGGGGGTGCAGTGGGATGGGGGGGAGTGTAGTGGGCAGGGGGTGTGTGTAGGGGGGGCAGGGGGTGTGCAGTGGGTTGGGGGGGAAGTGCAGGGGGCAGAGGGTGTGCAGTGGGCGAGGGGGGGGGGGGGGAAGTGCAGGGGCAGGGGGTGTGCTGGGGAAGTGGGCAGGGGAAGGGGGGATTTTTTTTTATGGAATGGGGGGACATATAGCCACGGTTTTAAACCGTGGATATAGCGAAATAGCCAAGGTTTAATGCCGTGAAAAAAGGCTTATAGCCACAGTTTACAACCGTGTCTATATATATTTCTTGACTTAGGATTCTTCCATGGTTTGAAAACCGTGGCTATAGGGTGTTTCCACAGTTTAAAACTGTGGCTATAGGTTTTGCCCTATAGCCATGCCAATACCATCCACGGTTTATAAAACTATAGCTATAACCTATAGCCACTGTTTTTGGGCCTATATCCACAGTTCCAAACCATGGCTATAGCATTATTTTTTAGTAGTGGTAAGTTATGGATAGATTAGACAACCTTGGTTGTATCTTTCTTGTTTTCTATGTAGGGTTATCCCATTTAGATATAAAGTTGATTAACTGAAGTCTATTTTCTAAGAGAAACATGTGTTATCATTCCTCTCTTTGAAGTGATCATGAAATTTTAATAAAAGGGATAATATAATGTTTTTGACAAAAATATGAGATGAGAAAACCCCCCATTTATATTTTTCATTTGATTGTCAGAGGGGGAGAAAGTTTTTGAGCACACATATTGACTTTTTTATGCGAAGATTTATTGACAACAAAATCAAAGTGGGCTATTTTTGGTCCTAGTAATTGCATTTTTTTCAATGACATGTCAATATGTGATGAAGTGGTGATTCCTAGAGAATTAATATGGATTAATAGGATTAGATTTCACATATGAGCAATTATTCATGTTTTAAATATAACGATTAGTTGTGTTGATCTTAAATTAAAAAGACAAGTGTTATACAGGTTGCACTATGTTTACAAGAACATTGAAGAAGGTTTGAAGACCATGAAAAAGAGAATCTTCATGGAATGAAGAAGAAGTGTTTAGAAGAATAATTACATGAAAAATAATGAAAGATCATGCTATATTTTATTTCTTAAAGTTAAAAAAAGTTTTAAATATGGATAATGCTTTTTTAGAGTTAACTAAGAAATTAGGGAAACCCAAAAGCTATCCAAGAAAACCTCAACCAAGGGATCATGTGGTACATAGAGGTCTACCATTCCCAAGGGAGGCCAATAAGGGCTAGCCAGTAGGCCACATAAAGTGGGCGCATAGCTCACATGCAGATGGGACATTTATGATCTCTTGAATTCTAGGCAAATCAGATATACGATTTGCATATATTTCTCATGCATTGCTATGGATGAAAATGGGAACCATGTACGATAATATTTCTTAATGAATCAAGCCTAGCTAAAAGAATTTTGTGACTGAGATTAATGCATATGTAAGATCAAAAATTCAGGTAGTCACACTTACATGCATCTAATTATGGATAAATATAGAGGCTAAGTGATGTGGAGCCACGTGGATTCAAAAATAATACATTGAAGAATAAAAAACCCGAACTCTTTGAGTATTTGGGATGAGATGCATGATTCATGCATGATAATCCATGGAGATTAATATGTACATGATGAAATAGGAATCCTCGAGTCTTCACCATTTTGAAGAAGTTGTGTGAATGATGGAACCCAAAATTTTAGGTGTTTAAAATCAAGTGTGACCAATGGGTATTTTTCATACCGTGAGAAGGAATAGATAATGTGTATTATGATAACATGAGCATGCATGCATGCTCGGTGAGCCGTGGCTACTCACCTATGCCAATTAAGAAGATGAGAACCCCTCAGGTATTATAATGTGCACTTCATGATGAGATAAAACATACCTCCATAATCATGTGTTTTCAATTGGGTTTTCATGATGAAATAAATACACACATTTCATGTGGAATTTAAATGAGGATAAAATAATACCCCCCAAAAATGGGTTCTTCAATAATGAGAAATGAAGAATACCCACATACATTTGGGTATTTTATTAGAGAAATATAATAGCTAAGATCCATTGGGTGTTTATATTTGAAGAATAAGTGAAATTAAATGTATTTAATTAAATGAAACATTTAATTGAGGATTTAAATGAATGAATTTAAATCCTGAAATTTATTGATCCATGCACCATTTTTATGTATAAATATGTGCATGTTGGTGATGGAAGATGTATTGAATTGAACGATCATTTGAGACTCTTTGAATCCATTGTGAAAGAATAATTTTAAGGGTGATCCAAATTTGGGTAATTATTAAAGAAGGTGATTACATGTATCTAAGCATTTGAAGAAGGAGAATTTAGATTCAAGATCTGAAAGAAGATTTGAGAACCAAAAAGATTGATCAAGTCATCTATTGATGACCTTTAAGATTTGTACACAAGGAAGGGAAACCCATCATTCTTCTAGAGGAAAACTATCAATGAATAATATATTTCTAGTACTAGATCAACTAAAGAGGAAACTTGTAGTTGGGGTGTCTAAGAAGCTATTGGAGGCTTGACATTGGGGTTTCTAACCAATCAGAGAAGAAGAGTAGTTGGGGTCTCTAACCCAATTTGGAGATGGAAATTGGGTTGTCTAACCAATTTTAGAAACGGGGTGTCTATCCAATTGTATTCACTTGTGTAGATTGTTAATAAAATCAACGTTGGGGTGTCAAACCAACATGGAAAGGAGTAGACACTTGCATTGCCGAAACATGTAAATACAGTGTGCTAGCCCTTATTATTTTAATACTCCACATGATGTGAGATTGAGAGAAACTCTTGAGTGAATCAAAAACATTAAATAGTTCAAGAGTTTGAATTTAATAGGTGAAAAATTCATAAAAAAATGTAGAACTAATTCATCCCCTCTCAGTGGAACCTATCTGACCCTTGGGCTCTACATGATTAATTTTATAAATCCTTTATGAATCCTCAAAAACATATATTTTATTTTAAGGTTTTAAAATAATTTTTTAAACATGACTCACTTACACATCACTAGTTGTAATATTTTAATGATTTCATCTCTTAGACTTATAAAATAATGAAATTCACTACTCTATATAAGAAACCATTGACAAAAACCATGGTAGGGTTAGTGGTTTTGATTATTTTATTACAGATTCTAAAACATAAGTTTGGGAAATAATAATGAAAATCCCTCTATTTGCCTATATAAACCCACCCATGCACTCATTCCTATTAACTCAAAAACCTTGGATCTCATCCTTAATCTACCCTCCCCTCACTAGAGTCCTCCAATAGTGACCTAAATCTCTCAAGAAGATCCTCCAAAACTTATGAAATCACCTTCTCAATGTAAGGGATCGCCATATCTACTTTTTATTCAAGAACCTATTTTATGTTATGTATCTTAATTCCAATTTATTCTTGTTTGAGTGTGTTTTTATATATCCCTATTACACCCATTTTTATTTCCATGTGATGAGAGACCAATTTCACTCTCATTCACTACTATAAATTAGTGTTTCAGAGTCTGGGGACATGGGTGACCGTTTTTTGCGGTCGCCAAAGGGGATAATAGAGACTGCCTAAGGCGGTCGCAGAGCTTACAAAATACCTAATCAATACTTTCACCCCCACCCAACCTCTCATGGATCCCTCACCCTAAGCCAGCCACCACCACTCTCTCATGACTACCTCTCCCTAATCCTACCACCGTCCTCACCCTTAGAAATCTGCCTCCACCACAGCTCTGAATCCCACCCCGCCCCCCTTCCAACTTCCCACAGCTCCCTCACCCTAAGCCACCCACCACCTTTGTAGATCTGAATCCCACCCCTAGTCCTCCAACCATGCTTTCTCCCCCCACACCTCCCCTCATCATGCGCCCTCTTCCTCACCCTCTACTCGCCACTATCCCACTGATCTGTAGATGCTATGCATCGTTGGTCGCCACCAACACTGATCCGTAGAACTATCTTCCCATTCACAGCTCCCCTACCTCCCCATTTACCAGCCTCATCCTCTCTATCTACAACTATCTATATTTCAGCCTCTGTCTATGATCCCTTAGAGGTGGATTATTTTTCTTGTTGTGGCACTCTATTATATAAATAAAAATCCACTTTTTAGATTATTTCTTAACATATTTTAATCTTTTTTTCTATGATTTACACTATCTAATTCATTTTAATAATTGTTCTTCTGCTATGTATAAATATGATACCGTGTTTATTTTACCCTTTACTATCTTCTTACTCAATTAGTGCATATTTCAGTCCAAGATCACCCTCTCCTTCTATTTATATTGTGCAGTGTGACAGGAAGGGGGTTATTTATCTTTGTCTTTCTCAATTTTTTAATGTTAGCATGCAATATTTTATATGGAGGTTTGTGAATAATGTTTTGTTGGTGTATATGATGTTTCAAAATCAAGGATATTCCTTATGGATTTATTGGGGGTTCGACTTTAGTGTACTCAGTGTGTAATTATCTTAGATCAGTATTGTTCTAATTTGTTAAGGTGTGGGGTTTGTAGCATTCATTATTCTTAAATTAATTATTCTATATATATTGTGGGATTTTTTCATGTCCCCCAGTTGAGCCTTAAATCATTCATTTGTAAGCCCCTTGAATTGAATCACTCAAACCATCACTATCATTCCTCAATTATGAACCACTTTGCCAAAATTCTTGGTGTTTCCAACATTATCTTGATTGAATCCCACCCTATTGTTCCATGAAACCAATTCATTATAAATATTAAATCTTTGATGACCCACCCACACCGTGATGCCTTATAAGATGGTAAGTACAACACAATTTCCCTGAATTTCGTGTTATGAAAATATGTCCCAAGGGAAGGTTTTATCTAGCCTTGTACATTATTTTTAATAACTCCCTCTTTGAACCTGATGTTATGATGATATTTTGTTAAGGGAGGGGTTGTAATTATAATATTAATTCACTCTTCTCTCAGACTCAGTATGGTGGTTTTGTCCTGTGGAAGGGGATAGTTGTGTGGTTTCTTTTTGCACTATTTTTTTCTTTATCAAGATATCTCTTTGATTGTTTTAATTTTCTACTTATGAACACTATTATATATATATTGTTACTATGGAAACAAATTTTTATGTGTCTTAGAATAGGTTGTGAAACTATTATGGTAGGTTAACAAGTTGGATAGCCTTATTTATTTTCATCAAATACACTTACTGAATTATGCTCTTACATTGATGCTTTGTTATAGATAATCGGAAGCAATAGATATGAAATATTGGAAAAAGGGATGATCCTGTAATGTGGAATTAATGTTAATAATGAATAAATTTATGTTATTTAATGTTTGTATAATTTTTTTATTTTTAAAATAATTCATTAGCAGTATCCTTGAAAAATGATTTCTAGTGGTAAGGTAGTTTAAGATTAGAGGTTTGACATTTATTCTCTATCCCAATGACTTTGGATGGTGTTTTATGTGACAATTTCTACTATTTTTTTCATTTTTCCATTTTTTAATCTTTTTACATGTTTATATGATTTAGGTGTTAGTACCCCTCGTTATGTGGCTTTCTATCTTCATCATATTTATTTCCTTCTTCTCAATACCTTTTTTCTCCAAATATTTGGTTATCTTTTCAATAACTCATAATTTTTCCATCTCTTTAATAAATTTTAAATATCTTATATTTTTAATTTCATCCATATATCTCTCTATGGATTCATATGAAATAATCTTATTAGGTGGATCTTACTTATACATGTTCTAAAACACTTATTAAGAAGAATATTCCACAATATATATATGTTCAAGTTTATAAAGAAAGGATTGACCTTCTACCTGATGTTATAATTGGTGCTACAAAAATTCCCTACCAGGAAAACCTATTCTTCTTTAACTTTTCCTTCCCTTTTGATTACCCCAACAATCCTCCCAGGGTGCAGTATCTTTCTCACAATATCCATCTGAACCTGAACCTATATCCAAGCAGTTATATCTACATAAGCCTACTAAACACTTGGAGCGACCATAGGAATAAAAATTATGATCCTTCCAATTAAAAGATTCTTCAAGTTTTGGTGTCTCTCCAGGACCTTGTACTTTAAGAGAAACCCTTCTACAATGATCCTAGGGTAAATCCTGATGGGGGAAACATGGATAGTGAATCCAGGAGTTACATTGAATATATGTTATTTATCTCTAGCAAGACAATGCTATATTCACTAAAAAAGCCACAAAAAAACTTTTAACCTTTCATTACTGAGAATTTTTTTCTGTGGGGTGATGTTTTACTGGCATCTAGTAAGACATATACTGAGGGATATGCATGGGTTGGTTACTTTTCTACGGATGAAGGGTTTTTTGGTCCCATCAGGGTATCAAGTAAGTTCAATAAGTCTATGAACAAGATCTATGAAGAACTTGATGCCACCTTTTAAAAGAAATGAGGTTCTCCAAAAAATCATTCTAAGCTCTAGAAGACCATTGTTAGTTATAATGATCATAAATCTTTTGTAAATAAGAAGTTTAGGATTGGAATTAATTTTATGGGGAAGATGAAGTGGATCTTGATATTGAATAAGATGAGAAAGAATCCAAAAAAGAATTCATGAACAGAACAAATGGTGTCCTTGTTCAAGTAGTTATTTTCAATTTTTGACTTAATAAAAATATAGAGAGTGAATAATGGTCCCTGAATTGAATATGTAGTTACAGTTATGTTTTTTCTCTTTTATTTTTGGAATCCTCATTAGTTATTTTGATTTGTTCATGGAGATATTATCTGGATATGAGCTTGATCGCCATTGTTGGATCATTGAAAATCCCCTAAATATATAAATTATGACAGTCCTTAACATCAGAATGATTCTTATACATCATTGAATGACTCCCCATTGCTTTAGGACTTATTTTTATCTTTTTAAAAGATGAATTATGTGAGAAAAATAATTCTTTATGACTAAATAGTCAATTTATCCATTGGTAGAATATAAAATATTCTTCTCCACTTTGAGATATAATTTTTCTAGAATATATAAATTATTATTTCTTAAAAAATAGGCCTCAGTTTGAGCCTTCACTACAGGGGAAATTTTTAGTCCACTAACATATCTAGTGAATCTATAAAATGTATTTCAATCATTGTATCATATTTAAATTTAAATATAGTCTTCAATTTTTTTCTTAATATAATTTTATTTTTATCAGTATTAAAGGATTTAGAATAAGCCTCTTGGTCTATTAAAATCATTTATATTCTTCTTCAATATATTCTCAACATCATGTAACTTGGATTGAGTCTCTATTAGATCATTTCCCTTAGTATAAACCTCAACATCAAGATCTTATTTATCAAAATTGGATCTGAACTTTATTAGGATGTCTGGGTTAGATTTCATGACTAAAATGGATATATTATAATTACTATATACGAGGAAACTAGTGAGTATATCCTCCGCCTTTTATGAGTTTATTTGTCCATTAAAGACATAACATGTTTTCCTTTCACATGATCTTGGCTTCATTCAAGAATCATGAAGTACTTACATAAAAATTAAATGGGTTCTTGCATGTACGTTTATGCAAATCCATTTGTTCATCATCCAATAATCTTAAAGCTTGGATTTTAGTAGCTCATGAATAAATTACTATATTTTTTGTAGAATTATTTTTTGGTCAAATCCATTTATCTAAACATATTTTTTTCTCAACTTTATTTCTTTAGAATGAGTTGTGATTGACGTGGGTTCCAATTATGCCTTCTTCTAGTCAACAATAGCATACGATATTATCATGCTTTAGGCAGACTGAATTCTCCAGCCTTATTCAAACACAAGTATCTTCCAATAATGGTGAATAGTTTATGAATGTTATGCACCTTAGTTGAGTTCTAAATTTTAGTTTCCTTCAACTTAATCGAAATACAAAGCCACATTGAACCTTCTCCGCATGAAATGTTTTACAAGAGGTTGTTATTTGGGCTCTTTGGATGCTGGAAAAGCTTTGTTTTTTTAAATTCCCAGGTTAGTGACCACCTTAGGGGGTTGCTAATGATGTCATT
The DNA here is from genome assembly GCA_963277665.1 of Viscum album. NCBI lineage: Eukaryota > Viridiplantae > Streptophyta > Magnoliopsida > Santalales > Viscaceae > Viscum > Viscum album. The sequence goes on along the minus strand of OY728139.1, from coordinate 108,225,213 downwards.
TTTCTGGATCATTAGTGACCTCTTTTGGTGGTCACTACTGCTCCTCTCAGCAATCGCCATCATGGTTGGTTGTGGAGGCCCTATAGAGACCACCAATGGCAGTCGCTATTAGAATTTACCGATGGGCTAACTGTGCCTACCATTGGTCGTCGGTTAGCGGTATCTAAAGACCATTAGAAACCTATTATTGTGGTCACTAATAGTCAATTTTTTAGTAGTGATTAATCCCTCCTATCAACCTGTATGTACACCCGTTATGCTTCTGAAATTGTACTATGATTTTCTATACCAAAAGTAAGGAACCTATCTCTCTTCTTTTCCATTCAAGCATCTTCTTTGTATTTATCCTATTGAATTCCAATTGGTTATATTGAAATTAATTAATAAATACCCCTCAACTATCCAATTTATTTTCTAACACTGAGAGATCATTTATCCCCTCTCATTATATCATTTACCTAAGATGTTACTATGTTGAAATTTGGTAAGAGGTCCTCTCTTTATCCTCTTTAATTCAGGAACATTATTTATGTAATGCACTTTTCCTTCCAATTACTATTGATGATATATTCTATTACAAGTATCTCTTACTTCTATTATGATGTAAATGTGATGAGTGGCCCATTTCACTCTCATTAATCCCTCTCATGATTCATTATATAGCCCTGTTATGTTTTCAAAATTATCCTGCAATTTCTCCATGATGAGTTTTTATTCAAGAACCCTACTTGTATTATTCCTATTGATTCCCAAACTTTCATATTGGATTATATTATTACATATCCCTAAAACCTTCCTCTTTACTTCCAAGTGATGATAATCCCTTTTATCTCTCATTAAACCATTTTATGAATCTATAAGTACTGTCATTATGCTGCTAAAATTTCACTCTGATTTTTCATTCCAAACATTTGTGAAGTGAATATCCATACCCATTTCCCCTAAAGGGTTTTCACTTAATTTTACCTATACTTAATTGATTGGGTACTTCCATATATGTGACCCATAATAATTAATTGTGGGATTAAATGTGATGAAATATGTTCTTATGTTCTATGATCTATGTGGAACACTTATGAATGTACATGATAAGATTATGATGGGTGATCCAAGATAGCGCTCTAATGAAATGGGTAATATTTAGTCTCATGAGATTCCATGTATCGTGCACTGGAGGTTATCCTAAACACATTATGTTATGATTTCCTCATTTTTGACCTTAACATATGCTTAAGATTTCATGTTTGAAGTTGTTGTCACATTCCCATGTTTTCTTTATTTTATCATGCTATATCATGACTCGTTGTTCATTTTTATGATTATTAAGCCTTTTATATCCCATAGAAATATCTATTGTCTAACATGTAATACTTTCATCATGTTATGTTTTGTTTATTCCCTTATCGGGTTTTATAGCTCACCCATTTCTTATGTATGTCCTCTAGTTATCCTGTGTAGTTTTAAAAGCTAGGAAATTTTAGAAGCATGTTAAGGAAGTTAAAAAAAATGTTTTTGTATCCATGTATCAAGTTGTCATGTTATGTATCTAATTACACAATGAAACTATCATTATTGATCTTCTGGGTTATATTAAGTGTAATAATATGTAATAAATCATGAATTAAGTTGTAATAAATATAAGGATTGTTATATAATTACCTTTCGACCCCTGGTGCCTTATAAACTTCTTCATACCTCATTTACTCATGCACAACAGACCTCCATCCACTCGAGATCCCTTCTCCCTCTCAATCTAGGCTTTCCGAAATCCTCTTTGTCTAGTGTTGGATTTTACCATCATCGGTTTCATTGGAATAATATTGGCAATCTCTCTAATCCTATAACTTATTTTCTTTATTTATATTTCTATATGGAATTATAATTCCATGCGAGATATTTTTCTTTATTTTTTAGGGTGTTCTAATATTTAAATTATTTCTCGTACCCTACTTTAAATATTAAGATGATATTGGATGATGATTCATTTTCATCCATAAGGTAGGTGGTCTAGGAATTTTTTCCGAAAGATGAGTTTTTTTATATCATGCATCGTTATGCTACACACCAGACTTTCTGAGTGTTTCCATAAAAATAAAATCTCCTTATTTAAATTGGTAACCTTGTAATTAGAACTCCCATAGAACCATATTATTTTAAGATCACACCCACCTCAACAAGTTTCACCCCTTTGGTCGTGCTCATTTGATGCCCCTGACTTCTAAAATGATAATGTGCCCAACTCACCTTCTATGTGGTGTTGGTTAGACACCCAATTGAATAGATTATATTAAATTAATAGAAAGTGAGTACTATGACCATGTCACATGTTTTATATATATAAAATAGTTATTCCATTGATTAAATGAAATTCTAATTTTTTATAAACCATCTTTTAGAATATGTTAAATCTTGACTGATACATTTTATTATTTTTGAGTCTCGGGCATGGCATCCCATATACTAGTGATACTCGGGAATGGTGTCCCATATATTTGTAATACTCAGGCATGGAATCTCTTATACTTGGGATAATCTAGCATGGAATCCCATATACATGTGACACATGATCTTGAAATCCTATATACTTATAATACTCAGGCCTGACATCCCATATAAATTTGAAACTCGGGCATAGTGTTCCTTACAACAATATGAGACCATTGTGATTATGCTTGGATGCTTGATTTATACCTTGGTTCATTGACATCACTATGTATCTATATATATGTCTATATATGTTACTACGTATATAAAGTTCATATATGTACATACATGTCCATATATATATGTATATATATATATGCTTATATATACATAGTGACACATTTTCATGGACATCCCAGCTTATGAAGAAGCAGGTAGAGTCATTTTGGTTTCCTTTAGAAACAATATCCTACTAGATCATTTGTGATATAGAATATGACTAGAGGGGGTTTGAATAGTCATTTTAAAATTCTCAAGACAAAAAAAATCAAAGTTAATAAAATACAAGATATGTTGTGAGTGCAGTTTTCTTGGAATGAGTTGCATCAGAAATAGAAAATAAAGAACATAGGGATTAATAGTGGTTCAGATCACAAAGATCCTAGTCCACTCCTCAACCTCTTCTACACCTCAAAGAGATTAGTTCCCACTAAGAAAATCTTTTTTAAAGGCATGAGAAACCTTGTTAAAAACATTTCCTTTTATAGAAACCTGGAGGTACAACCAAGTCTGTTACAGGAGACAAACCTAGTTTGTTTACATGAATTTCGATCAGGATTCACAAACCATTGTTCCTTTTAGGTGGTGGAATAAACATACGAATCAATACTTTCTTTTGATTGGGAAAAACAGAAACTATTAACAAAGAAATAAAAATATAAAGATAAATATTACAAAAATAAAACAAATACATTGAAATTAGTAGAAAATCAAAAATGTCAAAGATGTTGAATCTCGATGATAATTAATATCTTAAATGACCAATGTAGATGTTTAATTCCTTATGTGATCACAACCAGAGTGCAAAGGATGAAAAAGTTCGTGAACAATTGAGAGCCTCTGGAATGTGTTGAATATGTATCACAAGTCATCTATCGAATGATCTGCACTAGTATTATTTTTATTCCTTAAATGTGTCTCCCATGTCATTAAAACAAATATCTTATTGAAGCATTTCTATGTCCAATATCTTCATGACACTTGTTAGAGTATAACAATAAAATAATTTGACTATTACCTTTGTTGTACAAGCCATTCTGAAGAACATAGGGAAAACATGATTTATATTTATTCATAAAATATTAATATAAATTAATTAATTTATTAAATACCACAATTTTTAAAAATTTACAATTATAAAAAAATTGAAAAAAATATAAAATTTTATATTATACAGAAATTTTTTATGTAAAAATAGTGAAAATATGTGTACTAAAAAAATGTTTCTATAGTTAATTTTTTTAAACACTTTACAATTACATTTCAACATAAAAAAATAAATCATTTAACAAAGAAATAATTTTAATAACATCAATTAAAATAAGAAATTAAAAACATAGGAAATTTTTTTAACAAATAGTTGATTAAAAATATGGTAGTAGATTGACTTATTGTTGGTGTCAAATGGTTGAAAAATAGAGAGTGGTGGTTAATTTTGTCTACCTCTGAAAACAAAGACCGGTGGTAGTCAAATGGTGGAAAAATATAGCAAATGCTTCCATTGCACGTAAAAGTATAAAAAAATAATATCCAACCAAAATAAAACTAATTTCATGCCACTGAGTAACCAAAAAAATCTGAAGAATCAATAAGTCAAATGTCTACAGTTGAATGGCCAATGGTGAATGATGTCCTACCATTGGAGATGTACAATAGTGGCACATGAAATACCATTGAATGAATTATAATGGTGAAAATGGTTTAATGGAGAAGACCAACAAATACTAGCATCGAGTAACATATTCCAAAAGAATAATTACACAGACTGAGACACAACAAGAAAAAACTATCTTTGAAATAGTATAAAGAATACAAAAAAAATATTTCCAAAACATCTTTAAGGTGCAACCGTTGGATGTCCAATGATAGAATAATAGATAATTTAGAAAAACTCCCGAAATACTTGAGAGAATATGAGAAGATATCCTATGGATATTGAAGAAGATTCTGTCAAGCCATTGTTCACCTGAAGGTGGTGCTACTGTTGGTGAAGTCTGATGTTATCAGATTGAAAACATCTGAAGATGTTGGTTCAAATAAATGATTAAAAAAAATGGAATGTATTTACTGCCTTGTTCAATCAATAAATAGAATATGAAAACAATCGTTTAAGTTTAACTACTGTTGGATTCCAATGGTGGAAAAAATAGAGAATCCACTATTATAATAAATAAGCTACCATTAGATTCCAATGGTAGAAAAATAGAGAATAGTGGAATGTATGATACTAGTGGAAAATTTATCAACTATTATGGAACAAATACCATTCGGAAGAAATATTCCACCATTAAAGAAGAATGGTTCCACCACCCCTGAAACCATCATAGGAGGATTTGAACTAGTGAAGCATGCCAAGAATAGGTGTACAGTGAAAGATATGGATGAAGTTTGAAGGATGTAGGCATGCTCGGTTGAGAGAATATATGAACTGAAGATTCGTAGAAGAAAGAAGGTATAAGATGACTGGAATTCAATCAAATAATACATGAAGGAGTTCAAATGCAGTGTGGGTTTCCAAATATATCGAATATATGAGATTTAATAGATTTGAAGTCTGATGACATGTCTGATTCTTTAACTCAAATAATTAGTGAAGACATATTCGACATCCCACATTGAAAATATGTTAAGGAGTCCCAGCGGTATATCATACAAGCAGTGTTGATCCACCATTCTGGATGGCTATCGGGGATCATCACTGGTTAGACTATGCACACACACAGGCCTATGGCCTAGAGGTCTACCTAGGCCAACCCATGCGCCTGGAGGGAATGCTCTATAGGCCTTATACATAGGCCCGCATGCAACGATCATGCACTATGAAAACTGAGCACTCCAACCTCTTTATGGTCTACCTACAAGGACCTAGCCTTAAACATTACATAATATTTATTTAAGTCAATAATTTGACTTTATTTCACATTGAGTATCTTTTCAAGTTTAGATATTTATAGAATTAAGTCATAACTCATACATAACAACTTAAGTATTACAAAATGACGCTTTTACTCACTATCCATTTTTTCATTAAACAAAATATCTTTAAAAAGAAACATGGTATAATTTCATGTTTAAGCATCATAACTTTTCCTTGATCACATACTTGACTCTATTCCTCTTTAAGTCCTATGAAAAACATTTCAAAACCTGGGATAAGTATAAAAATCTCAATAAGGTATAGATAAATAATTAAAACCGCTAGTCTTATGAAAACATGTAAACAATGAATACATAATCATAAATTAATACTTCTCACCTTTAAGAAGTAGTAAATATAATCACTGAATATAATATAATTGCTTACCCTTTTTAACCAAAAGATTACCATAAATCCCATAGAAAGTAACATATAACATATAAAGGTTACTTGGGACATAAACATAATTAAATGGAATAAACACAAATTCGACTTCCACACATACCACTAAATGGAATAGAAATATGGTCGACTTTCAAACCCAAAACATTGGAGGTTATAACTTAACCACCCATCCTTGGTTTATTATTTAACCACTTATCTTTGGTGTATCACGGAACAACACATAAAATGTCTATGTACCGTTATATAATCATAACACATAAAACATAATGGAAAAATACCATTTCTGCACTGGAATCACAAGAGATTGTTTCAAGATATTGACATAATCAATCCTTTATCAAACTCATTTTCAATAAAAAAATCTATAAAAAATTAAATATGGTATTTAATGTTCTTTTTTTAAAACAAATATGTCTTGTAGAGGAATCCAAATACCAAATAACGGTCATGGCGGCAGATAAGTAGTTGTCGCGGCATATATTAAAAACATTCCTTTTGTAATTTTGTAAAGAAATTTAAATGATTTGTATAAAATATTCATTTTAAAAATATTTGAATTGAATTAAAATATAAAAATATCTTTTAATGAAATCCTTTTATGTCCATATAAAAAATATGTAAATTAATATCATGAATAATAATATTTCATAATTAAATCTTTAAACATTCAAGGTTTCCCATTCCACTTTGAAAATTTAAATATTAATTTTCATGAATTAATACCTTTAAAAAAAATTAAATAACATTATTATAGATAAAATATGGATATTAAATGTCATAGTGTCTTTATATACACCATATAAAATAATGAAGGTGTATATTACCAAGAAATGTCTCAATGAAAGGAGATTGAGACGAAGTACCTTACCTTGAGTCTGACTTGTCTCCTTAGTTATTTAATTTCCTAAATAATAATATTAGGTAATTTATACTTGATTAATAATATTTTTTATGTTTTTAATTCATTTTATATCAATTATTACCATGTTATAACAATTATTTAATTGGTTGTGTTCATATCATACATTTTGTCGATGTTCGGTACTTGAGTAAAAAATGATATTGTTTTGATGAAAATTGTCCATGTGGTCATAATTCCATTATCTACAGAATTATATTGTTGATTTAAATATCATATATACCTTGTATATATGTATTTATAATATTCCATAACATTTTAAGATAAAAATATAATGCACCATTCATGGAGACGGTAGGTGGTACGTACGCATGAATGCTACATTCATTTCTTTGACATATTAAAGGAATGAAAAATAAATGATACATAGGTGTATTATAATTATATTATAATATATATGTTATATAAGTTACATAATTTTATTTACTTCATCCTTTATATGTTCCTTGTATGGTATGAATGATACATATCACTTTGAGGGGGCGGTAGTGCACACTTCCTCAAATGAAATTATTTTATTTACACATTATGTAAAACATAAAGGCATATTGTAAATAAATATTAAATAAGAATAGAGAATATATATATATATATATTATATAAATATAGTTCCATCATAATGTCCACCATTATATGTGGTCGGAGAAAATTGAACAGTCATCGTTTCGTGGGGTTGTAGTTCACCATACACAGAAACTGTATGTTATATATCCATTAGATGGAGGTGTGTCTAAGTGTAGGTCGAACCCTTAGAATAAAAACATACTAGTATATTTATTATAATTTTTTTTATAAAATAATGTAATAAAGATAGATTTGGTGTGGAGATGGAAAATAAAGGAAAATATCTTGAGAGAAGATGTTCCCTCAAAATTGGGTAACTCATTTTGATTTTAGCCAAAATGATTCTTTGAGTTTCCTTCGTACCAAGGTAAGGCTTATAGGAATAATTTAGGTATTTATTGAGCTTATTTGATCATATTTTGGATGATCCAAGGCACTTGAGTGGTGTGAGTAAGTGGTTAGAGGTGATGTCCATTTATAAGAGGGAGTAGGGGAACTTTAGAAAAGTCTTTAAATATTATTATATTATAAATTGATTTTAGAATTATAATAGTTCCAAAGTGATATATTTATTGTATAAGATAAGGATGGGTTAAAATAATCTCAATTAATAGGTTTTATACAAGTTTGAGTCAGAAATTTAACCTTATCTTTTAGCATTAACCCTTAGTTAAAAACATTAACTCTTACCATGTCATCATGTATTTTCATAATATATGGTTACTATAGTTGCTATAAAATTACATGAGAACCAAAAGTGTATCATTAATGACATTTTTAATATTATATAAGTTATTTGGTTGAATCTTGTATTTTTAGGACTATTATATCATTTAATAAAAATGTATTTTTTTTAAAAAACTCATTTATGTCAATTTTGACACTATTTATTGATTGATTTTTGTTAATCTCGTAACAACTTGAATCCTTCTAAAGAAAGTATTAAATAATCTCTAACATGCCAATTTCATCCAAAATATGCATTTATGTCAGGAAAAGTTTCAAATTACATTCATTTTAATATTTATAATATCATTTATTTGAATATTACATTTATAAGGTAATCATTGCATCACCATTGTGTCATAAATAAATTTATTTATTTAATGTCTAAAAATTATAAATAAATTTAATTATTTAATGTCTAAAAATTATAGATAAAATGGCATGATGTAGTACATCTTTTTATATTTATAATTACTATTTATATTCAAATATATCAGTTATATAACCCTATATTAAATTTTTATTAGTAAAAATACATGTTTATGTTATATTTCTCTTTACTTTAAAATAGTTATTATAACATTTCATTATCACAACCAAGTGGCTCCATGGGATCCTAAAATATTCCCAAGGAGGACCATGGTTATCCATAAATCATCCAATAGTATTAGGAAATGTTTTAGGGTAGTTTTATATTTTTATATTATTATTATTATTTTACCCTTATTTACCTGATTTACCCTTAACCATGATAAATAAAAATAATTACTGAAGTTACTACTCATAATTTCCAAAAATAAAAGGTACCTATTTAAATAATTTTTACCTTATTATTACAAATATGGAATCCATTTTCTTATATTCAAAACACATAAATTTCAGTAATTAATTTAAAATTAATTCATGTTGTCAAAACCAGAAAGTTGGTTTTTAAGAAGTAAAAACTATAAAAAGATTGACATATGTTTATGTCTTATTTAAATTTGAAATTACTTATAATGACCAAAATTGGATTAAATAATAAAAAAATAATCCAATTTAACTTTAAAACCAATAAAAATAAAAATATAACTATATAACTAAATTAAACGAAAAGGCAGTTTTGAATTAAAATCCAGTATTTTTCACTATTCATAAAAAAAAATTATGAGAAAAATACCAAAATTCAACCCAAGTAAATTTTTATTTCCCAATTATAAAGAAGAATTTTATTTTTTATAATAGAACACATACAATTTAAAAAACATTATTTCAAAAGGGTTCACCATCAAAAGGCGATAAAACTATATTTTTTTTTGAAAAATACTTCTTTTATCTAAAAAAATAGATTTGTTCTTATATCATATCTAGAAAAAATATAAGAATAATTTTAAACATTACATTGAATATTTAAAATAAAATTTTTATTAAGAAAACCATAAAGGGTGATATGATTTTATAAACACAAATATTCTCTTTTAAATAGGTTTTCATAAAAACACATCTTTTTATATTCAATTGGTTTTCATTTCCATTTATAATAAATATGGTAAACAAAATAATAATTATTTGAAATTTTATAAACCATATTTTTATAATTCAGTTTATACTATTCATTTCCTCTATTCCAACGTCTAGGTTATAACGGTAGTATTTAAATAATAAAATTTAGTTGTTCTTTTAAGATCGATGTATCATATCATGTACACTATTGAACATAATGTTTATTTCTTAAAACATGGGATGTTACATAATCCCCCTTTAATAAATTTCATCCTCACAATTTTAATTTTGGGTCATCAACTATGGTATGACTTTTCAAAATACCTTTATTTCAAACCTACATCAGAAAAAGGGTTAATAAAACATCAACATTAAAAGATAGAAAGTGAAGTACAAAGGTCACCCAAGATAACATAAACTAGGGTTCCATGTATAAAAAAATAGATATAGAAGAGAAAACAATTCATCATGTTCTGATGGAGAGTGATAGAAAACACGATGAGAAAAAAGTTAACAATCAAAAAACTATAAATATGTGATTGGTTAAAAGGTCATTTATTTCCCATTATGTAATCAAATCATATATAGTTTTTGTTTTAGGATCATGTTCATAAAGTTGAGGAATTATATTACTAATTATAATAAGAATATAAGGAAATGTACTTACTTGAAAAGTATATTTTCATCCTTTAATAAATTTATACCACAAACTCATATTTTCTCCAAACAATGATTATTCAAGATGACTTGGTCACACCTGAAGTACTAGAATCCACTTCTATAGAATCACTTGAACCAAAAAAGATTAACAATTTATTAATAATGTGTTGAAACATTAACCAAAACCAAAATTGTTATTAAAAGACCAGATAATCCCCCAAAAATAATAATCCTTTATAAGAAGAAATACTACTTTTAATCTTCAAGATTCAACAGTAATACCCAAAGTTCAACAAAGACCATTCAACATATAATTGTCCATAAAATTTCTCAAAATAATCCAAACAAGGATCAAAATAAAAAAAACATAAGGATTTAATCACATAATCTTCCAAAATAAATTTTAACAATTATCTCCAAATAACATAAATCACTCTTAATGTATCATACAAAAAATAAATTAACCTAATCACATATTCTACAAGAAAGGTTAATCGTCTCATTAAATACTCTAATTCAATATAATTCCAAAATTAAAATCATAGATTATTTCTAAATAATAATTCAACTATTACTCCTCAATTAAATCCCAAAGTATTCAATTTACCTTAATCATATAAAGTTCCCAATACAGAGAACGTCTTCTAAAATAATATTTATCACTAAATCCTCATATCATTTTTTCTAATACCATGTATATCAATTTGATAAAACATAAGTTCCCAAAATTAACTTTTTCTAATTCCATAAACCCATTAAACTAAAAAGTAAAATTCATACTAACTAGGGACTTCACATAGGATAGTGGTAGGTGATAAATCCTTATTGCACTTTGGTTGTGGGTTCGATTCCCATGACCTTGTCTGACATAACGGGTTGTCACCCTTCCTCTAGGTTGTCCTTTTTCTAAAACTATATAATAATTAAAACATTACAAAAATGAGATAAAATCTTCAAATATAACCATTACATAATTTAACCTCAAGTTTATCTCATGTCTTTCATTTTTCATCTCAAAAAGTAATAACCCGTAATTACTTCAAAATCAAGGATCATATAAACCCTTAAGATTCTTTATAATTATTTCCAAAAATTAAAAGATAATTCTTCCTCAAATAAAATTTTCACAAAACAAACTTTAGGGTTACACATACTAAATAGAATTCTTCCAAATTAACCCCATAAACAAAAATATCATTAATACTTTTAAACATTTCATCACCCATAGATCTTATATCACTCTCAAATTTCTAAAATATAGTCATATTAATCATCCAACATTCTTCATGATCCCTTAACCATGTTTTTATAACTCATTACATAATAATTCTTTCCTACAAACAAATTCATGAATCATGTCCTAATAATAAATATTTTCAAAACATAAGCTAAGAAATAATTCATACCTTTCATTGGTCATTTTTAGTTTCCTCATCTTCAATTAAAATGGCATTAGGTATTATTAAACATATATTTGTATGGTCATAATAATATTATTCCCAATCCTTCTTAGTATGACATATATTTACATAATGACCATAATCCTCACATTTAAAACATTCAATTGATTACTTAAAAATAACTTCTTTCCCTTGCCTGGAGTCAACTAAATGCTTCATTTTTCCATGGTATGTTATTGATTTATGACCTCCATTTCCACATCTATAATATATTCCCATCCATTTAAAACATTTTAATCTGTGTTTCATTCCACATACTTGACACATATGTCATTTAATATACTTACCTTTATGATTATTACCTAAACTTTCACAAGGATTCATTTCTATAAGGTATGATGCATCAGAAAAATAACTAAAGTTTATGTGGTTAATCATTACTTCAGATAGATGGTTTATAATAACCATGAGAGTTATCATTTCATCTCCCATTCAATTTGGTTTTTTATTCATAGAACCACCACATTTTCCTTCTCATATATTGTTACTTTGGTTCATACTAGATCGATCCATTTACTAAAACCAAAAAGGTTAGTGTGAGTATATCAGTAAAATAATCATATACTATCTTATGAGGATTCAACTTATTTGAAATAACTACGACTATTTATAATATTCTAACCATTGTGGTTATATATAACTTTTATCTTATGCTTAAATAGCACCCTAACCTCTAAAGTTATCTAAACCAACCTCTGATACCAACTATAAGGCCCCAACCTTTAATGTTACATAATCTTGCGTTAAGTCAAGAATTTGACTTTATTTCACAATGATAATCCTTTTAGGTTTAGAGATTTAGAGAATTAGTTCATAACTCATACATAACAAATTCAATATTACAATCAAACACTTCTACTAACTATCCAACGTTTCATAAAACAAAAACTCTTAAAAAATAAACTGGGTATCATTTCGTGTTTTAACAACATAAATTTTCCTTGATCCCATCCTTGAGTCTATTCCTCTTTAATTCCTATGAAAAACATAACAGAACTTGGGATGAGAATAAAATGCTCAGTAAGGGATACATAAATAATTAAAACTATTAGTCTTGTGAAAACATGTAAACCATGAATAATTAATCATAAAGTAATACTTTTCACCTTGATGAAGTAATAAATATAATTCACTGAATATAAGCTCATTGCATACCATTTTTATAAACAAAATATTACCATCAATCCCATAGAATATAACATATAACATATAAAGGTAACTTGGTACATAAACATATTTAAATGAAATAACCATACCGTCTACTTCCACATATATCACTAAATGGAATAACCATACATCCGACTTCAATAACCAATGCATTGGAGGTTATAACTTAACCAATAATCCTTGGTTTATCATAGAACCACCTGTATTTAGTTTATCATGTAACCAACCATCTTTGGTTTATCATGTAACCACTCGTCAAATGTCCAAGTACCATTATATAATCATAACACATAAAACATAATGGAAAAATAACATTTCCACATTGAAATCACAAGATATTATTTAAAGATATTAACATAATCAATGCTTTATAAAAACCATTTAAAATACCTAAATACCTAAAAAATAAATATGGTATTTAATTTTCTTTTTAAAAAAATATTATGAAATATATAGGAATCCAAATAACAAATAATTGTCATAGAGGCGGAGAAGTTGTTGTTACTGCATATGTTAAAAACATTCCTATTGTCATTTTGAAAAGAAAGTAAAATGATTTGTATACAATATTCCTTTTGAAAATACTTGAATTAAATTGAAATATAATAATATATTTTAAAAAATCTTATTATATCCATATAACAAATATATAAATTAATATCATGAAGAAGAAGATTTGATAATTTAATCATTAAACATTCAAGGTGTCCCATACCACTGTTAACATTTAAATATTAATATTTATGAATTAATACATTTAAGAAAACATAGAATAACATTAGTAGAGATAAAATATGGATATGAAATGTCATAGTGTCTATATATACACCATATAAAAGGATTAAGGTTCATATTATCATGAAATACCTCAATGAAAGGAGATTGAGATGAAGTCCCTTACCTTGAGTCCGACTTGTCTCATTAATTATTTAATTTTATGAATAATAAACATAAGTTAATTTATACTTTACTAAGAATTTTTTTCAATTTTATAAATAATTTTATATCACTTATTACCATGTTACAACAATTAGTTAATTATTTGAGTTCATATCAGACATTGTGTCAATGTTTGGTACTTGAGTCAAAAATGAAACTTTTTTGATGAAAAATGTCATGTGGTCATAATTCCATTATCTCCAGAATTATATTATTGATTTAAATATCATATATATCCCATATATATGTATATATAATAGTCCATAACATTTGGAGATAAAAAATGAAATGAAGCATTCATGAAAACGGTAGGTCGTACGTACGCATGAACGCTACTTTTATTTTTTTTCCATATTAAAGGAATGAAAAATAAATGATACATCAGTATATTATAATTAAATTATAATATCTATGTTATATATGTTACATATGTTCATTAACTTCATCCTTCATACATTCCATGTATGGCATGAATGAGTCATACTACTTTGAGGGGGCGGTAGTTCATACTTCTTCAAATAAAATTATCGAATTTACACATTATGGAAAGCATAAAGGTATGTTGTAAATAAAAAATATAGAATCATAGATAAAATATAATATATATATATATATATAATATATATAACTATAGTTCCATCATAATTTCTACCATGATATGTGGTAAGAGAAAATTGAACAATCATCGTTTTGTGATGCAGTAGTTTTTCGTACACAGATACAGTATGTTCTATATCCATTAGATGGAGGTGTGTGTAAGTGTAGGTATAAAACATAGAATAAAAATATCCTATTATATTTTGGATACTATTTTTGTTATAAAATAATTTAATAAATAGATATTATGTGGTGGAGAAATAAAATAAAGTAAAAGAGCTTGAGAGAGGATGTTGCCTCAAAATTGGGTAACTCCTTTTGATTTGATCCAAAAGGCCTATTTAAGTTGCATTTTTTCCAAGTTAAGGCTTATAGGGGTAATTTAGGTTCTTTAGAGATTATTTTATCTGATTTTGGATGATCCAAGGGGCTTAATAGGTGTGAGTATGTGGGTAGACATGATGACTGTTTATAAGAGGGAGGAGGGGCACTTTAGGAAAGACTTGAAATGTTATTTTATTATAAATTTATTTTCAAATTATAATAGTTTAAAAGTGATATATTTAGAGTATAAAATGATTATTGGTTTAAATAATATCAAAAATATGTTATAGATAATTTTGGGTCACAAATTTAACCTTATCGTTTTGCTTTAACCCTTTGTTAAAAACATTAACTCTTACCATGTCTTCTTGTATTTTCATAATATATGGGTACTATAATTATATAAAATGCCAAGATAGCCACAGGTAGATCATTAATTACATTTGTAACATTATATTTTTCATTTTTAGGAATATTATATTTTTAGGATTATTATATCATTTAATAAAATAGTATTTGTTTTAAAAACTCATTTATGTCAATTTTGACACTATTTAGTAATTGATTTTTGTTAAAGTCAAAAAAACTTGATTACTTCAAAACAAAAGAATTAACTATTCCATAAAATGTTAATTTCATCCAAAACATTTGTGTATGGTATCAAAATGTTCAAATTACATTAATTTTAATATTTTTAATATCATTTATTTGAATATTTCATTAATAAGGTAATCACTACATCATCATTGTGTCATAAATAAATTTATTTATTTAATGTATAAAAATTATAAATAAAATACCATTATGTAGGAAATATTTTTATATTTATAATAACTATTTATAGTCAAATATATCAGTTATATAACACTTTATTAAAATTTTATTAATATAAGATACATATTTATGTTATATTTCTCTTTACATTATATTAATTATTATAACATATCATTATCACAACCAAGTGGCTCCATGGGGTCCTAAAATATACCAAAGGATGTACATGGTCAGAAATATCTCATAAAATAGTATTAGTACACGTATTAGGATAGTTTTATATTATTATAATATTATTTGTTTACCCTTATTTATCTAATTTACCCTTTTACCATGGTAAATAAAAATAAATACTGAACTTACTATTCATAATATCCAAAAATAAAAGGTACATATTTACACACTTTAGACCTTTTTATTCCAAATATGGAATCTATTTCTCCAAATTCAAAACATAGAAATTGTATTAATTAATTTTAAATTAATTATCACCGTCAAAACTAGAAAGCGGGTTTTTAAGAAGTAAAAACTACCAAAAGATTGACATGTGTTTATATGCAATTTAAATGTGAAATTACTTATAATTACCAAATTTATATTAAATTATAAAAAAATAATCCAATTACAATTTAATACCAATTAAAATGATAATCTAACTATATATATAAATTAGACAAAAATGAGGTTTTGAATTAAAATCCAGTATTCTTACCTATTCATAAAAAATAAATTTTATCAGAAAAATACCAAAATTCAACCAAAGTAAATTTTGATTTTTGGATTCTAAATAAGAAGTTTATTTTCTCAAATATAATGTATAAAAGTGACAAAAACTTGATTTAAAAATTGTTCACCATCAAAAGGTGGTAAAATTGTAATTTGTTTTGAAAAATACTTCTTTTATGTGAAAAAATTGGATTCGTTCTTATATCATATCTAGAAAACATATAAGAAGAATTTTAAACACTACATTTAATATATAAAATATTTTTTTCATGAAATAAAAATCCATAAAGAGTGATATGATTTTACAAAAACAAATATTCTCATTTACATAGGTTTTCATAAAAACACATCATTTATATTCAATTGGTTTTTATTTCCATTTCAAATAAATTTGGTAACCAAAAGAATCATTATTCAAACATGTGTAAACCATATTTTTATAATTCAATTGATACTATTCATTTGTGTCATTCCAATGGCTAGGTTATAACAGTAATATTTAAATAATAATATTTAGTTGTTCGTTTAAGCTCGATGTAGCATATCATATATGCTATTGAACATAGTGTTTATTTCTTAAAACTCGGGATGTTACACTACCGGTGGAAGACCTACCCATAGGGTTGACCAAATGGTTCCTCTAAGTGGTTGGGGGCTAGCCTAAGAAGCTTAAAAGGATTGACCATTTTTTCTACTTAACCAAAAAAATTAATCTTAATTAAAAAATAAGAAGAAGTGTCATTAAAACATGTAAAAATCATTGAACAATTAAATTTGTTAAAAAATTTAATTAAAAAGTGATTATATTTTATTAATAATTTTATTTTATTAAAAGTGATGAGATAATAATTTATCAAAACAGATAAGACTATTAAATTATTAGACCACCAATTTCAAATACAAACAAAATCACTATTTTATAAATTAAGAAACATAAAATTTATTAAAATTTCAATAAAAAAATCTCCCTCATTTTGAAATTAAACAAAAAGTACATTATTATATAAAATTTACTATATTTTAATCAAAAATAAACAACTATAAAAGTAAAAAAAGTAGAGTATTATCAAGAGAGTAGTCATATAATTATAGTATTCACTGAAATAATGAATTAATACAGAGTAATTGTTTTACAATATAATTTTAAACAGTGTGATCTGATTATTATTTAATCCTAGAATAAAATAACATTCAATTATAGAAAACATTTAAAAACATATTTAAGGATAATTATTATTACTAATAGAGACTTTAAGTTTCAAACATACCCCATTCAAATTTCATCTTCTCGAATTTAATGAATAGAAGGGTTTTGTAAAAATGTCAGCTAATTGTTTATTATTAGGAAAAAATTCCAAACGTATATCACCTTTTTTACATGGTCCTTTATAAAATTAAATATAATGTCTTTGTTTATAGTTCTAGAGTGTTTAAAAGGGGTTTTCAAAAATTAAACAGTAATCGAATTATCAAAATAAATAATAATTCTATCAAAACTAATATTAAAATCATACAAACTTTTTTTTATCCAAAAAAATATGTGTATAAAAATTAGTAGGAACAACATATTTAGCCTTATAAATTGACAGTTCTATTGAAGATGAATTCTTAGAGCACGATGAAATTATACTTTTTCCTAAAAAGTGACACATACCTATAGTGATTTTCTGATCATGTCTGCAAACACCAAATTCCGAATCATAGTAAGATAGTAAATCACAGTAATTAATGTTAGAATAGAATGGTTAAGTAAAAATAGTACCCTTTATATTTCTAATTAATCTTTTAACATTTGTGATGAGAACTTCTTTGGGTGTTTACTCAAACCTAGCACACAAGAAAACCGAGAACTTGATGTTTGGTCTAGAAGAGGTGAGATAAAATAAACTACATATAATGCCTCTATACAGTTTAATAACAAATAAATTACTAGATTAATCTAAGTCCAAATTGGAATTAGTACCAATTAGATTTTTCATTGACTTAATATAATCACTTCCAAACCTATTTACAAGTTCTTCAGCATAATTATCTTGATTTAAGAAAATACCATATCTCCTTTGACTAATTCATAAACCATGGAAATTTTTAGTTTTCCCATTAAGATCATGTCAAATTCACTTGTCATTAGTTTTTAAAAATTATTATAAAAATAATTATTTGTTCAACCATATAATATTTCACCAACATTTATTTGTATAATTAGTATATCATTTGAAACTTTTTTTACAAACAATATTGGATCAAACTTACCTTTAACAAAATCATTTTGTAATAAAAACTATGTAAGTATTTCATACCAAACTCTTGGACATTTATTAAGACCATATATGGATTTATTAATCTTAAAAACATGATTTAGAAACTTATAATTTTCAAATATAGGGGGTTGTCTTACATAGACTTTCTCTAAACTAATTCTATTTTAAAATCAACTTTTTACATCCATTTGAAATAATTAGATGTTTTGAAAACTAGAAAATGATAATTGAATTATAATTACTTAAATCCTAAAAAAGGGAAAATGAATATTCAAATTAAATTCCCTCTTCTTGGGAATAACCTTGATCTACTAGTCTTGCTTTATTTTTATCTATGTTTCCAACTTCATCGAGTTTATTATGAAAAATACATTTAGTATCTATAATAGGTTTATATTTTGGAAAATCAACTAAATATCATAATTTATTCCTTTAAAATCAATTTAATTCATCATTCATGGAACTAATAAAGTTTTAATCTATTAAATCATTTTAAACATTGATAAGAACAAAGTCAGTAACAAATGAATAGTTAAAATAGTAAACTAAAACACATTTTTTTTATTTTAATTCTAGATTCTACATTACCAATTAATTTTTTAATATAGAGATATTTAAGAGTTTTTATTCCTTTGGACCATTTTTAGAAGAGATATGATCCCCCACAACTGATGCCTTATAATTATGTTGACCATTATCTTTACCAAAATTAAATTCTCTAAACTCATCATTTTCATTGAAAGAATAAAATTCCTGCTTATTATAATTATTGTCCATAAATTTAACCTAGGTATATTATTCAAAAAATAAAGTTCTCTTATTGGAAACTCAATAAGATTTTATAGAATTTGAATATCCTAAATATATTCCTTCTTCTAATTTAGATTCAAATTTTTCAAAATTATCTTTTGTATTTAAAAGGTGGGTTATATCTGCCATTATCTTTTGTATTTAAGATAAACACTTTATATCCAAAGACATTAAAATATCCAATATTAGTTTTAAAACCTTTTATAAAGTTCATAAGGGGTATTATTTTCTAAATTTCTAATTGGAACTCTATTTAATATATAAACATCTATATTTAAATCTTCTTCCATCATCATAGACCTAGAATTTTCTTAAATAGAGACTTTCTTTCTCTTGACCACATCATTCTATTGTGGTGTCCTAGGGGATAAAAAATAAATCCATTTGATTGAAAAATTTTATCAAATTATAAATTCAAAAATTCACCAACTCTATTACATATGATAGAGACGATTTAAGTATTTTTGAAATTTTTAATAATCTTAAAAAAACCAAAACAATTTGATAAATCTAGGGTTTATGGGATGTAAATAAATACATAAGAATCTACTATAATCATCTACAATTAAAAATAAACACTTCTTACCCAAGAAACTAGCATGTTTTATAGGTCTAAATAATTCAATATGTAATAATTATAAACATCTACTAGTATTATCATCATTAATTGATTTAAATCTTTCTTTGTGTTTCTTATCTATTAAATAACAATCAAACATGAATTTCTTACTTTTATGTAACATGGTTAGTCACAAAACCTGTTCATGATTTTAAAGTTTATGAAATAGTATGAAATTTGTATGACCAAGCCTCATATGCCACAAAATTTCATATGCATCTACAACATTCAAACACTTTACCTTTTGTTTGGGTAAATCAGACAAATCAATGGTACAAACATTTTCATTTCAATTTTCATAAAAAAACTAATTTATTTTTCATAATAGTAAATTTATCATTTTCAAATATAAAAATAATCCATCATCACATAACTATGATATGATTATAAGATTATGTTTTAAATTAAGTACATATAATACTTTTGAAATAATTTATGGTTTCTAAAAACCAACTTCATTAATGACTTTAATATGAACTTTACAGTCATCTCTAAATATGACAAGGCCACCATAACATGAATTAAATGATAGAATCTTTGAAATATAACCTTTCACGTTCCTAGAGTAGCCAATGTATAAGTACCATGAGTCATTGATACTTCTAAAAAAAATTTCCTAAAATTAAACAATAAAACATATTATTTTGGTACCCATGCAAACTTAGGTCCAACTAGATTAGTAGTAGAAAATTTTGGTGCCCAAATATATTATAAAAATTTACTAGTAGGATATTTTGAAAATAAATCTCTAGAAATAAAATTTATAGTATTCCAATAATACTTTTTAAATATTAGTGAACACTCATTGTCATAATTCCCTTTCATTATTCATTTAAAACAAGTTACATTAGAAATTATACATTTTGAGATTTTAACAAAGTTAGTATTATTTAATCATAGAGTTATATTATTGTGTCCAAAACTATTCTTATTATTGTTTAGTTTCATTAAATACATCATCTTATCATATTATTCCTTTAACAAGATTAGATAAATCACTTTTAAGATTAACAAATTCATTTCTTAAATCCATATTCTATATTTGAATAGTTTATAAATATGTAAATACCTTTTCATCGGATCCAAAAGTCGTGTTTCTTAATTTTTTATTTTCTTACATTAATTTATTACATTCATTCTATAATTTAGTGAGATCATCCAAAACTAAATTAAATCTTATATCTTGATATTTATCATTTATAGTCAAAAAAAATTTTACCCTTTAATTTTCAACTTTTAGTTTTAACAAATTTGAACTATAATCCTCTTTAGATTTATCATTCTGGGAAATAAATATTTTAATATTTTTACATTCCCTTATAAATTTCTCATTTTCTTTAATCAACTTATTATTATTAATTTTTATTTCAATATACTTTTTGATTATTATGACTCCATCATTCTTTAATTCTTCATTTTCTTTATGAAATTGCTTAACTTTGGAATTCTCATAATCAGAATCAGAACTTGAATCATAAATAATTATAGTTTATTTTCCAAAAAAAGCATTATGATAAAAATTTTCAAGAGTTATTAACCGAGTAAAGATTGAATCATTTACCTCACATTGACTACCAATTAGGGAAATTTTCCCTATCTCTTGTTCACTTCTAGAATCGCCACTTGAGTCAGAACGTTTTGACCAATCCCAACCTGCAAACAAATATAATTTTTATTTTCTTCTTTTATCTTTGTCTATATTAAGATGTTTGAGTGTAGGTGAGTCTTTCCTTATATTCCCTTTCTTTATTCACTTATAAAAATTTAATTTAGAAACATCATTATTTTTAGTAGTATTTAATTTCTTATATTCCTTTCTAGACATCAACATGAAATGCCTCTTTCCACCTTTGTTTTTCATGGGCTTGAAAAAATTATTACTTAAGTGAGCCATTTCTTTGTCACTTTTCTATAACTAACATTCAGAGAAATTAGTGGTATTAATAACATTGGATTTTAATGTAATACATTGTCTTTTAGTGAATCCTCATCAAAAATATTTTTCATCTCTAACTCATACTACAATAATGAGCCTATTAGCTCATTTAAAATGTACTCTTTAATATTCTTACTCTCATCGATGGTCACATTTTTTGAAATCCATCTCTTTGGAAGAGATCACAGTAATCTTACAACATGATCTATGTTATCTAAGACTTCTCCAAGAGCATTCATACCATTAGTTATATTTGTAAAATGATGGAACATCTATTTTACAGATTCATCATCTCCCATATTAAGGTCCTGGTATTCTTCTCAAAGAATTCCTAGCTTGGTTTTCTTAAGGTATTCAGTCCCATAATGAGTTACTTGATGTATCCTCCATATATTGTGGGTTTTACTACACATTGAAACATGGAAATATACACTTATAATTATAACATAGTACATAATATTTTTATCTTTGTAATTAAAAATACATATTTTACCATGTCATTACCTTCAAGAGTATCTGGATCAACCCTGGGTGGATTATATGGATTGTCAATGATGGTCTATTGATCCACACTCAGTTTTGTTTGGTAATATTCCATTCTATATTGATAGTAGTCATAGTCACATTCATCAAAGATTGAGGGTTTCTGTGGAATCCTACCATTATTGTCATTGACACCTGCCATATTAAAATAAACCTTTTCTTTTATTCCTTATAATGTTGATTCTATGATTTTAGGTTATTATAGAGTTAAAAATAACCAACATAAATACTAACCTATCATAGATATGGTTTTGATACTAATTTTTTGATATTAGAATCACAGAGCTATTGACCTAGATCTAATACCAATTATTGGATTGTTAATAATGGAAAATATCACTAGAGGGGGTGAATAGTCATTTTAAATTTTTAAAGAAAAAACAATCAGTGTTTATAAAATACCAGATATGTAGTGAGTGAAATTTTATTAGAATGAGTTGAGGTAGAAATAAAAATAAATAACATAAGGATTTATAGTGGATTAGATCGCAAAGATCCTAGTCCACTCCTCAAAACCCTATAGATTGGTACACATTAAGAACCTCAATTTTAAAGGTATGAGAACCTTGTTAGAGACACTGTCTTTTATAGAAACCTAGAGGCACAACCTAGTCTATTACAAGATACCCACCTAGTCTGTTAACCTGAATATTGATCGTGAGTCACAACCCAGTCTTTATTTTAGGTGGTGGAATAACCAAACAAAAAAATACAATATTTTGATTGGTAAAAGAATAAATTGGACTCAAAGAACTTAAAATAGAGAGATAAAGTTTACATGTATAAAAAAAATAAAGAAAAATTTGTAGATGATCAAAAATGTTGAAGATGTTGAAACTCGATGATCATTGGTCACTTGAATTGAACGATGTCAAAGTTGAAGTCCTTCTGGGATCACAACCATAGTATAGAAGTCGCAGAAGTTCATGAACAATTGAGAGCAGTAAGAATGTGTCAAATATATATCAAAATACATTTATTAGATTATATAAATTTTTATTATTTTTATTCCTTGAAGATGTCTCTCGGGTCATTAAAACAAAGACCCTCTAGAAGTGTGCCCATTTCCAATATCCTTATGACACTTGTTATAGTATAACAATAAAACAATATGATTATTACCTTTATTTGTTAAATCCATGATGAAAAACATAGAAAAAACACACTTTATATTTCTTCATGAAATATCAATATAAATAAATTAATATTTTAAATATAACAATTGTAAAAATTCAAAATTATAAAATAATTGAAATAAAAATATAATGTTGTAGATTATATTGACAAAAAAATATTGTAAAAACAGATAAAATATGTTTACCAAAAAATGAAACTACAATTATTTTTTTACTTACTCTACAATTATATTTTAATATAAATTAATTAAATATTTAACAAATAAATTATTTTAATGATGTCATTTAAAATATATAAAAAATTAGGAACACAGTTTTAATTAATGGTGGATTAAAAATCTGGTGGTATATTGACCTGCCGTTGGTGTCCACCATTACAAAAATAGAGAGTGGTGGCTTATTTTTTCTACTATTGGAAACAGAGAGCAGTGACAATATAGTGGTGGAAAAACCTAGAAGATTTTATCATTACACTTACACGAATAAAACAATAAGAGCTGATAAAAATAATACTAATGTCATGCCATTGAGAAACAAATGAAATTCAGAAATCAATAAAGAAATTTATATTTTTGGATTTCTAATGGTGGTAGATGAACTACCATTGGAGATGTACAATAGTGACACATGACCTATAGTTGGATGATGTCCAATGGTGTAAAAAACAGTTTAAAGTAGAATACCAAAAAATACTATCATCGAGAAAGAGATTCCAAACAGAAGAACTGCTTAGATTAAGGCATAGGAAGCATGAAATACCGATGAAAGAGAGGAAGAGATACAACAACACTAGTTCTGAAACATCTTGAATATTCTACCATTGGATGTGTAACAATATCAAAATAGAGAAGTTAGAAAAAATCCTATAGCACCTAAGAGAAGAGGAGTAGAGGTCTTGTGGATCTTGAAGAAGATTATGTCATTCCACTATGAACCTAAAAGGGGTTATACCATTGGTGAAGTCCAATGGTTGTAGAACAAAAACATCTGAAGAAGTTGGTTCAAATAAAAGCTTAAAAAAGTAAATTAGTTATTTCCATTCTCGAGAAATGAAGAGAAGAAGAAAATAAATTGTAAATTTTATCTATCGTTGGATTCTAACAGTGTAAAAAAACATAGAATCCAACAATATAAGAAATATTATACCATTAGATTCTAACAGTAGAAAAATAAATAATGGTGGAATGTCTTCTACCAGTGTAAAATTTATCCACCATTGAGGAATAACTGCCAATAAAAATTAATATTCCACCATTAAAGAAAAACAGTGCCACTGTCACTAAAACCATCGTATGAGGCTTCAAACCAGTTAATCATGCAAAGAATAGGTGTATAATGTGATAACTGTATGAATTTTGAAGGATGAAGGCAAGATAGGATGAGAGAATCTGCAATTTGAAGATCCATAGAAGAAAGAAGGTAGAGAATGACTAGAATTCAAAACAAAAATTCACACAGCATTTCAAATGTAGTGCATGTATTAAATATAGATCAAAAAGATGATATTTAATAGATCCAGTGGTTGAGGACATGTATGAGTTTTTAAAATGGATAAACAGTGAAGGCATATTCAATGTCTGGCATCAGAAACACATTAAGAAGTCCAAATGATATATCATACAGGCGATGATGATTCACCATTCGAGCTGGCTATCAGGGATCAACACCAATTAAAATATGCACACACACAGTCCTATGGCCCAGTAGGCTACCTAGGCCAACCAATGCACCTATAAGGCTCACTCTTTGGGCCTTATACACGGGCCCATACACAATGATTGTGCACTATGCACATTGAGAACTCTAGCCTTCTTGTGGGATGACGGTGGTTTGTCTTCCCATGGGGTTGACCTAATGGGCCCCATAAATGGTTCAGAGCAAGCCTAAGTGGATCAAAATGATGGCCCAAATTTTTTACATAACCAAAAAAATTAAACATAAGTAAAACAAATAAACACATAAAGTGTCATTAAAACATGTAACAATCATTGAACAATTAATATTATTAAAACATGTAACTAAAAAGTGATTAACATTTAATAACACTTGAGTTTTAATAAAAGTGATGAGAAAGTAATTTATCAAAATAGATAAGGTTGTTAATGTTTTAAATCACCAATTTCAAATAATAACAAAGAAAAATTGTTTATAGTTTACATGTATGCTTTACACACAAATATTTTCATTATTTCATTTTATAAACACTAGTTTAATTATACTAGACGTCGTTTTTGGTGGACTACTAAGTATTTCTCACACCCTATTCAGGTCATTGATTGGTACCCAGAAAAACTTCATGGATGCAGGTTGGGAAAAAGGGTTAGCTTTGGATGCCTGATATCGGGTATTAGGATGGAGTATGAGATTAGAGGACCAAGATTATGCTCATGATGCTAGTGGAGACAATTTTTGGTCTTTTTTTCTTTTTCATAACATGTTTTATATGCTTTCTGCTCCTCATCCATGTATTTCCTTTTTTGTATAGATTACAAACATGACATAATTTTATATATGATATTGGTTCCATTTTTACTTATTTATTATATCAGGATAATTTATTCTTCCATAGTTAATTCATTATATTTTTTCTATTGTTCCCTATTATGGCAATCCATTATGATACACTTTGATAATGAAGGTATAGAATCTGCAGTATTCTATCACAGACCCTCGTTGCTAGTCATCACCCTCGGACATATGGGTAGGCATGCTTGAGACCATTTGACTAACTGGGTTTGGTTACTTATGAGAGAATCAAGATCGAGGCATTAAAGTATTGATACTTTATAACAACTAACATTAATAAATTTGTGAAATGAAAAAATTAATCTCACATTAGTCAACTATACGGTGTGGCTGATATAACTGAATGTTCATGTTTTTAGTCATAAAGTTACATTTTAATCCAAAACCTATGTCACATAATCAAAATAGGGAATACACACTCATATTATATTAATAATTTAGGATAAAGATCTATAATTAATTTGTGGTGTTTCAGAGTGAACATAAAATTAATTCAATACACGGTGTAGTCGGTATTTCTAAAAGTGTGTGTTTTCATTTAAAATTGGCATTTTTGTTCAAAATGTACATCATATAATCAAAACTAAGAAAATAAAATCTGGTTTTCAAGGTACTTTAGGAGAAGTATCAAAAATTAATTTCTAATGTGTAAGAATTAACCAAAAGAAAATTTAAAAGATGACATGTTCGGTATGACTGAATGTGCACGTTTTCTTTTTCAAGTGACATTTAAGTTCACAACATGCATCTCATGATAAAAACTAAGAAAACTCACTGATATTTTTATAATACTTTAGGAATAAGATCAATAATTTATTTTTGATATGTAATAATTATTAGCATGTTTATTCGAGACATGATGTAGCTAGTATTATTGAAAGCATGTATTTTTTATTTAAGAGTGACATTTTAGGTCAAAAGCATGTCACATACTAAAAACATTTCAAACATGCTCCGATTATGTTGATACTTTAAGAAAAACATTGATAACTCATTTGTGATGTGTATGAATTAACCTCGTGTCAAATCGACACACGATGTGTCTTATGTGACTAAAAATGTGTGTTTTAGATTAAAAGTGGTATTTTAGTTCAAAATGCATGTTACATACTCAAAACTATGAAAATACACTCAAATTTTCCTGATACTTTAGACTAATAACTAATTATTCATTTGATACTTGTATAAAGTAACTACATATCATTCAAATTTAAATTTATTAGGGATTTTATAAGAGTACAATTATAATTTTTTTTAGTTTTTTATGTACTATTGTAAAATTATTATGTTGTTTTTATTACATGAAAACTTGTCATTATATAAGATTGGGTTGATCATTGTACAAGATTTTATATGAGAGTTTTGGTTTTTTATTGATTAATTTTTTTAAGTGAATTTCATATCTATTTAATTGATTTGTAATGAAATTTTTTAATGTCACTACCACAGACTTCGTCTTATGCAACATCACCCTTTATCAGCATTAAAAAAAGAGCTGATAAAGGGTATACTTTTATCGGCACTAAAAAAAGAATTGATAAAAGTATATTTTATTAGTACTAAAAAAAGAACTGATAAAAGGAACCCATTATTAGTGCTCTTTTACCACTGATAAAGGGAACTTTTAACATCGCTTTTCTTAGCGCTGCTAAAAGTATTTCGTTTATTAGTGCTAAAACTATAATTTTTAGTGCTGATAAAATGTATATTTCTTGAAAAAATTATATATGATTAAAAATATTATATTAATATATAAATATATATTTATATTGAAATAAACATTATATATTTGATAAAATATGACTTATATAATATAAAATATGTAATCACTATTAATATATAAGATATTTTGTGTTAAATGGTATATAAAATAATTAAAAAATAATATTAATTAAAAATTTACTAATTATTCTTGATTAATATTAATTTAATAACAATTCAAAGATAGAACAAATTAATAAATTTATAAATGATTGAAAATAAGTTGAAAACATGACTCGAACTTCAAAGAGTCATAACTTTTGATCTGGGTGTCCCTTTAAGCTCTACCACATATCAACTCAAAGCTTCCAAAAAGATCTATTCCATGGTGATTGTGGGAACCCTTGTCTTCTTTTTTTTTTATGTCAAAAAATGCCTAAAAGGCCTCTAAAATTGAATTTCTTATCGGGGTACACCCATTTTTTAACATTTGATGAAATTTCATCCTCATTTGAGGGATTCTTGCTTTCTTTTTTTTGGTGGACACTCAATTTATTCTCAAGGATTAGGCACATATGGATATTATGATGTTCAAATTTTATCATTTTCATTTTTTACTATTATTTATAATTAAATATATACACATGTATACATATTTGTATATATTCACACTTAAAAAATTAATTTTATAAATAAATATATAAACATATTTACATATAAAATATATTTCTATATATATAAACCATATCTAAATAATAATAATTTCCATTTTATTTAAAATAAAAATATATGAATATTTATATATCAATAAAATTAATGTATATATAATGTTTATATATATATATATATATTGTGTGTGTGTTGAAAAACAGATATATATTTATCTATATATTCTAATATATGTATATAAATATTAATATATAATATATGTAAATAAATATAAATATGTATAATTATAATTATAGACATGCATATAGATAAATATATGTGTGTGTGTGTATTTTTATATATTTATAAACATACACACAAAACTTATTTTATATATCTATTTAAAAATAATTATATATATATATATAATTATATGGATAAAAATTGTAACAAAATATATATAAATAAATAGTTATATCATAAAATACAGAACAAAACCATATAGAGGAGTGTTAAAGGTGCAGATCTATGGCAGGGTCTCAGGTTCAAAACCCGTTATAGGCAAGGGCACACACAGATGGGATTAGTGTTCTTAAAGGGGTTGATGGCTTCTAGTGTTGTTAAAGGGGTGGGGGTAGGGGGATTTTCAAATACTGATAAAAGGGGGCCTATTACTGTTAAAGGGGGTTAAAAAATTAAAAATATTTTTTCCTTTTATCATAAATTTTTTTTATTACTGATAATACACTACTATAAATTTGACCATTAGCAACAGCCTTTGGTGGTTGCTATAGGAACTCTACCGAAGACTGTGGTAGCGATCATGGGAAAGAACATTAGTGATTGATTTGGAGGTATCCAATGCCCTATAAAAATAAAAGAGGTAGTGACTGCCAAAGGGGGTCGCTAATGCTCTTGAAAAATAAAAGGATTAGTGACCACCATAGGGGGTCACTAACCTGGGGATTTTTAAAAAAAATCATTTTTAAATCCCCTAAATAAACAACACAAAAAATACCAACAAAAAAACAAATAAAAAAGGCATCCTGATAAAACTAGTGATTCAAATAGCAACAGATCCCTTACAATCTTCAGTCTCAATCAACCTACTCATAAGATACAAAAAAACAATTAAACAATGAAAATACAAATTAATATATTGAACATTAATCATATTTATCCAGTTAACACACACACACACACACATATATATAGAATAATAAAAACATTTTATATAGTGTTACCTATAGAAAGAATCATAAATACATAAATGAGGCAAATCTAATCTGAAATATCAGTTTATAGTATTTATTAGTTAAATAGTGACTATTAAAAGTAATAAAAAAACAAGTTTGCTGCATACCGATCTATCCGGGCATCATATTGACTCACAGTTGATTCCAATAGATTGCATATGATTTGAGGAATTTTCTCCTGTAATTACACATCAATCAGAAGTTGTTTTCTCATTTTGACCCCATTATGGGAGATATGTCATTTTAATAACACTAGACAATGTTACCCATCATTTTTCATCATATTGAAAAACCCGAGTATCTGATGGGTGCATCATTGATTTATATAGATAAAAATTAATTGATGATCATTCTACCACAATTTCATGTAAATATAAGTGCATTTTTGGTATTTTCCTCTTTTTTGTGATTTATTTCTTAACTCCAAATCTGAGAGACAAACATCACTTTTGATCATACGGAGAAATTTAGGTATCCAATTCACATTCTGATTCATCCTATAGATTTTAAATGAATTAAATATCATTTTACTAATATTTCATATCAATTGGAGCTCGTTTGGTTAGTTTTGACCCCAACACGCATGATATTCCCATTATGAAAAAAATGATAGTAAATGTGAAAATAAACATTTAATTGTATCAACCAATACAGAAATCAGAATTATGTGTTGTTGATTCCAATAGATCACATATGATTTGAGGAATTTTTTCTATCTTTTCACATCAATCAGAAGTTTTTTCTCTTTTTGACCCCCTGATGGGAGATATGTCATTTTAATACTATAAGATAACATTACTAGTTGTTTTCCATCATATTGGGCGACACGAGCATCTTATGGATACGAAATTGAATCCCTTATATCAAAAATGGTTTTGTGATCATTATCCCATTAATTAATGTCAATACAAGTGTGTTTTCTTAGTACTCACCCCTTTTTTTGGGATTTTTCACTTAACTCCAAATTCGAGAGGTAAACATCACTTTTGATCATACCGATCAATTAAGGTATTTTATACATGTTTCAATGATTACTGTATATTTTAAATTACTTAATATCATTTTCCTAATATTTCATGTTAATCGGAACTTGTTTGGTTGGTTTTCACCCCTACGCACAAGATTTTTTCATTATTATAAAAAATGGTAATAAATGTGAAAATGAACTTTTAAATGTACTTACCAATCCAAGAATCAATTTGACACATGGTTGATTGTAATAGATCAAATATGATTCAATTAATATTCTCCTAGCATCACATATCAATCAGAAGTTGTTTTCTCATTTCGACCCCTGACGAGTGATATGTCATTTTAATAACACAAGAAAATGTTACTCGTTGTTTTCCATCATATCAGGCGACATGAGAATACGATCAATGAAACATTGATTCTTATATATCAAAAATGGATTTTTGATTTCTCTCCCATGATTTCATTTCATTCCAAGTGTTTTTTTCTATATTGACATGTTTTACATAGTTTGTCACTTAACTTCGAATTCGAGGGATGAATTTCATTTTCAATGATATCAAGAAATTTTGATATGAAATACACATTCAGATGATTCATACCAATTTTAAATTAATTATAGATCATTTTCTTAATATTCCATTTCAATCAAAGCTTGTTTAGTAGGTTTTGAACCTTTCACACATGAGTTTACCATTATAACAAAAATGGTCATAAATATGAAAATGTACTTTTAATTGTACCAAACAATCTAGGTATCATATTGATATGTTGTTTATTCCAATATGTCACATATGACTCAAGGAATTTTATCCAAGCTTTTCACATCAATCAGAAATCATTTTCTCATTTTTGA
Source organism: Viscum album (assembly GCA_963277665.1). Taxonomy (NCBI): domain Eukaryota; kingdom Viridiplantae; phylum Streptophyta; class Magnoliopsida; order Santalales; family Viscaceae; genus Viscum; species Viscum album. Next base: position 108,193,586 of record OY728139.1, on the reverse strand, counting down.
ATCTCTGACGGGAGATATTTCATTTTAAACACTAGACAACATTACCCTTTGTTTTCCATCATACCATGTGAATAATGGGGTCCAATAAGATGTAGGTTATTTCTTTAGGGTGTGTAATGGTCCAATTGAATTTATGGGTGTGTGTCAGTTGAGCCTGAGTAGCTGCTATACAGTCTTCTGAGAAGGGATTTATTCCTTAGGTTCATTTTAAGGGAGTAAGCAAGTATGTATAATGTAGAGAAATTTATAGCTGATGCTAGTGTTGGGTATCTTATTGTGATAAGTGCTATTATAGTATACTTTAATTTATCATGTGATTTATTTTATTCATATTATTCTCATTAATTTATTTTAAATCAATTGGTATCACTTATTGAGAATAATGTGGGTGCTTCATCTTTATATATGACATTTGATACTCCCTTAGGAATGATAATTGAACAGACCTAGAAATAATAAAATTATGCTCTAATAGTGGGTTTAGGGGGGATGGGGTGAAAAAATTAAAGGATGGTATAAAGCAACATAAACACTCAACTAATTCCATAAGAAATTATCTTAAGGGGAAATAAAAAGTCAATATTGAGAACATAACGAGGAATGGGGAATTAATGGGTAAAATATTGGGTGATTTAGTTAATGAATACATTGTCCCTCCAATGTAGGATTCACATCCCGCTTTCAAGACCATTGAGAAGAGTGAACAGATCTCTTTAAAGGATATGGCTACCTCTAAACATACTGATTTTCAATGGACAATTGGCCAAGTGATGGAGGTATAGAATATAGAGATAAATAAAGAGGCATCTAATGTTTCAACTAATTAAAAGCTAATTGAAAATATCAGTATTAAGTATAAAGGATCTTAAAGTGGTACCAAAGTTATGACCTACCTTTTACCCTAATAATTTGGAAAAAATATCAATCCAAAGGGCTCTATGTGTTGCAACAATCCACATTCAAGTGGCAAGAATTAAAAATCTAGAGATTGATAAAAAAGAATGTTATTTTTTTTGGAATTTTTAGGGAAAAGAAAACTCAATAACTACTATTACTATCAAAACCCTCATTTTAAGCCTTCATACTCTAATGATAGGGATTGTTGAGCTTAAGGATCAGCTGAAATCATGCACATGATTGAATTTTAGGGCATTAGGCTATCATATTGTGGGGATAAGTCAACAATTTACTTTTTTGGAAACTCTCTAGGTTTTTGTATCTACTAAATTGATTGGATTCACTGTCATTTATATCAGTCAATATATGTTATCTCGTAAATTCACTCTTAAAGGTAACTCCATTTATGAATATTTAATTTTTTATTTGAATAATTATCAAGTTAGGAGGTCACTTTGGTTGTAAATTGGGAATCTGAAATCCACCATATGTGAGGAAAGATGGATAAGGAGGAAGAAATCATGTTAAGTTTCATATTAAAATCCCTTTCTTAGTAAGCTTTAAGAAAGAATACATTTATCAATGATAAATTAATTCTAAAAATGAGTGATTCTTATTAATTTTTTAAAAAATTTCTAATGAAGGAAAATTATTTCCCCTAATTTATTTTAGTGAAATGTATTATCTCTATATTATGGTTGATAAAGTTTGTATTGGATAGATGGTGGTATAGTAACAATTAGGTTGGGTTTAATCGAACATGTGATCCTATATTAATTTTTTTTTATTAAATATTTCCATATTGTTCTGGCTCACTTCTCAGTGGCAATAGTGTGTGTTCATTATTTTACTAGGGATGACAGTGGGTTAATTGGGAATAGAGTGTGTTAATTGGTTATTTTCACTAAAAGTGATTAATATGGTGAGCCATTTAAATCATTGATTTTTTTCAATGACCTAATTAAGAAGTGAGTATTAGTTCTACACTAATCCAATTTTTTGGTAAGTACTTGATTACTGAATGTGTTTGGCTATTTCTTAGATCCCCATATCTGTAGTGACTTAGAGTGGATAACATGTTATTTCCACATTTTTATCCATGGTGGTTTTCTGGTGTTTTGGTTTCAAGACTCTTGGATTCTCACTAGTGATTTCAATGTGGTTATGGGTTTAGATGAAAGGATTTGTGAACTATATCTATTTATTTACAACTGATTATTAAAGGAGTGTATAGACTTGAAATATTTGTGGCAGTTTCTTTTCATGGTAAAAAATACACCAGGTAAAAAAAATATCTAACAAGGTAGTGGATAGTAAGATTGAAAAAATCATTGTCGTGCATCCTTTAGGAACCTCTATGATTTGGTAGTTCTTAATATGAATTTTTCAATGTTATTCTAGAAATGAACTGATTAAACCAATACTATTCATGCATTGAATTTTATAATAGAAGAGTGTCAATTTCATCACCTATTTGTTCCCAATAAAAATTTCATAGAGACTGGGAGTTCTAGGTCCCAAATAAATCCCTGATTAGGGATAGGTAGGAGTGATCACAATTGAGAAGAATTTCCTTTTTCTTGGATAAGTTGATGCTAAAGAGCAACAAGTCTTACATCCCATATTTGAATTATATCCTGATCTTCTCCATGATGATTTTTAAGACTCCCTCCAAATAGGGAATTAGAACATAAAGAGTAGAAATTCTTATTTCCTATAGTGGAAGATCCTCTATCCCAACCCTCCTAGATATGTTGGTTTGGTTTTTCTGAACCGACACTATGTCTACTAAGTGCACTAACTACTCTTCAATCAACTTCCTTAGTCCAATCAATGATCTATGAGAATTAATGGCCCTCCAACCTAGTGTAATATACCACTCTTGACTCTTAGAAAACATCAATGCTTCACAAATTATATAATATTCAGCAATTAGTGGAATCTATCTTGCCACAATAGACTTATTAATTGAAGTATTCACCCTCTTGAAATGTTATTTATAGATAAAACCAAGGTCCACATTTCCACATCCAAGAAATGTAGTGTCAGTATTGAGTTTAATAAAATTATAAGGTTGAAAACGCCAAACATGATCAACACCTTCCCATAAATTATTCATGCAAAGAGAAAAAACTTTATGCGACTAGCCAAATGTTATAAGAAATTATGTACCCGTTGAATCCAAATTTCATCAGGTAACATATTTTAATTAAAAGTTTATTCATTATAGAGAATCCAAACCCTCCAATATAATGAACAAGCCTAAAAACATCCAATGTTTGTGAGGCCACCCAAGAATTATAAGCCCATATTTCCGTCACTGAATGATCCAAAACCAGTATGAAGAGCTTCCTCCATTTCTCCCATGACGACCTCACAAAAGGGGCACATAAAAAAGTAATGCACAACTGACTAACACAAATTTTGTTTTCACCAAATACACTCCATCATTGGAGTACATAAAAAATAACTGATCTCTATATAGTCACTGAAAAACAAGAATGGGTGGAATAGAGTCCTGATCTCAATATTTAAATAATTTATTCATCATCTCTTAGTTCTAGCCTAAAAAACATCTATCATTAGATCCTGAATAGTAGAACCATCTTAACCATGCTTGATATTAGATAATGGAAACCCATTACCCACCCTAGAAAACCAAGGTTCATTACAAATTTTAATACCATTACTATTAGAAACTCGTTATCTTCCATAAAAAGTTATTTAAATCCCTGAAGATGCTAAAAAATTAGGACGTGGGATGAGATGAGAACATAGAAAATTAGAAGATGAAAAATAGAGCCTTCAAAAAATTCAAACACAAATAATACAAAATGTAAAATAACCTCCAACATTACATTGTAAGGATCACAAAAATTAAACTTATTTATGTTTCTAAATCCCATCCTCCAAGTTCTCTTAGGGCTCCAAAGAGAGTCCCATGGATCCAAATACTTTTTTTTCTACCATCAATACTTCCCCATCAGAATCAAGAGAGAAACAAACGAATATGATCAACCAAGGTGTCTAACAATTTATCTAAATACAAGACATAAAATGGAATCACCTAAGAAATATATTTTATCAAAATATCGTTGCCTATCTTTATAATATTTTCCCTCATCTATACATGACTACTTAACAAAATACCCCTTCTTGGATATACCAAAGATGGTATAAAGACCAAAATATTTATTATACATTTCCCTGCTTGGTAAAATTTCATTTTAATGAAAATTTAAATGTGATTTGTGACTTTCCTAAAAAAACGAAAACAAAATGAGATTGTCAATTTGAATGAGAAAGTAGAAAGATAAAACCAAAAATGCCTCTTAAACCTGATGCATCATGTGGGACCATGGTTACTACCTTTATCTGGTGAAGAAATTTACTATAATAAAAAAATATTATTAAGATAATAATAATTAATGTAATAAAAAATTAATTAATTAATTAATTATAAACCTACATAATAGGGTCCCTTCAACCATCACCCCGATGTATATACTCATGAAGTGCTCTAACCTCAGCTAACAACCACACATTTACCTCCTCAAAAGTATCCATTTGTGCCTCAAAATATGTCACCTGATGTTTCATCCCAGCAATAATAGGAGCCAAAATCTCAGCATGTGAAACTACAGAATGAGGAATCCCCATTATTTATGTCAAATTGTAGCTATGTCCATCACGACCAATAATATAATAAAACATCTCATCCTTTCGCATGACAATTTTCCACTGGTCCTATAGAAGTTGTGCTAAATCATACTCAAATATAGCCTATTTAATATATAAATATAAATATATGTATATAAAAATGTATGTAATTATTGATAATTAGTATAAGAACTTACTATAAGAGCTACAACCTCCGAATAATTTCGATCACAAGTCATCATCCACACCGACATTTTATTAGTCAATGCACCATGATCCTATAATTATATACCAATAATATATAAATATATAAAAAAACCATATTAAATGATAAATTTAAAAAGTGAATAATAAATACATCATGTCAAATCTGGGACATGTGATGAGTCCCAAGCTTGTGAGGTGGTCCCTACAACGTACAATTCTCGGAATAATGTTCCAGCACCTCCTATATTCAATTAATTCAAATTAAAAAAATCATAAATGCTACAAATTCTTTGAAATATATAATCCAAATTAAATATACTCATCAGTGTATCCTCAGTGGACCAATATAAAACTAACTCACACCATAGAGATGGGATAACGCCTCTCGAAACTATGCCTAGAATGTATGAGGCACCCATATTTAGTACTCAGTTCTCCCTCTTGAATATATCATTATGACATTTCCAAATTTTATGACATTTGACCATACACACTAGATGAAATTCAATGTATCACACTCTCATATTATTCTATTCAAGAAAAAAATTGTGAAATAATCTATTATTTTTTAAACATCACTAAGAAACTAAAATGATCCTCCTTCTAGAACTTCCCTCCATAGTCGGTCTAATTTATCCCGGGGGAATAAAGCCTAGTCATGTGTAGTCAATGAAAATTTGTGTGGGTCTCATATGATATGAACCAATTAGTGAATAAATGCAGGGGTACCACTTCTCATAAGATGTCATGTATCGTCAAATGATACGTTAAGGGTCGTGTCAGAATTCCATGACGAAATACCATGACAGGGGCCTCTCTTGTGAGATGAATAAGTGGTCAAGTATGATCCTGTTGAAAACAATTTCATACATAATTAGATAGATGTGTATGTATGTGTTTATCACTTAATTTAAAAAAATAAAAAAAACATTTACATTCATACAAACCTCAACCCGTAGATGGAGATGGCTCTGGAAAATGATGTTGATCTACTGCCTACTCTCCTGACATGTCTGCAGTCATAGAAACCATTAGTAAGAAAAGGATTCATTTTCTATAATAGTTCCATATAATGTTAACTAAAAAGGACTCATGTTTTTTATTTATTTCACACATATTTAATCAAATATAAAGGAATGACTCGATCAAAACACATGTCTCGGACAAGATATGATATTTCATTGTTGAATAACCTTGAAATCCCATAGAAAGGATAAATATCTAATACCCATTCATTTGATCCATTAATAATGAGAAATTCATAAATCCTAAGTTTCTCAACACCAAGAAATAAAATGTGTTCAATTTTTCCTTCCACTACCAACAATTAAATATCATTAGTATCACATACAGGACAAGAGGCATCTACATGAATGAAAATACAATATGACTTCATATATCATAAAGAGAGGCATAAAACTTATACAGGTTGAAGATTTCTAGACTATAAAAGAATAAGGGGTTGAAAATAAAATATTATTTCACTGACCATTCATAAATTGAGGCATAAAGAAAGGCATATGATTCCACTATCCATAAAGACATGCATGAAAATAAAATATGATGCCACTGCCCATTCACTATACATTTATAAAGAGAGGAATAAATAGAGGTATATGATTTCACTATCCATTCACTATCTATTCATAAAGAGAGGAATATGATTTTACTATACATAAAGAGAGGCATGAAAATAAAATTTGATTTCACTGTCCATTAATCCCACTTTATCAATCATTCATCCATCAATTTATCTAGGATGTTCTACTTGCAAGGAAGGATTTTCTATTTCAACCATAAAGGTTATTGGTTTTAAATAGTCTATGAGGACAACACTTTTGGTTAAGTAGTTAAGTGATAGTGTTCTATAGATTAGGGATGACCATTTTTCATTTGGTCATAGAGCTTCCAAATCAATTGCTTCTAAGATAGGATTCTCCAATTTAAATAGGATGGGAACTCCAAGATTAGTTTTTTCCTCAACTCAGGCCACTTCTAACGGAATTATTGGCCTCACCCAACCAATTGATAGAAATGGGACATGTAAGGTCTCCATTGGTAATTCATTCGACATGCTCGATCCAAAATCACTTGTTTGAAGTAAGCTTTTCAATTCTGAAAATTGTTTTAAGATTGCAAGTCTAGTGAAAGTGGCTTCTATCATTGATGATGTCTTTAAAGAGGACAACAAAAATTATCTAGATAACTAGTGGAAACCTATTAAAATTTATAGGATAGTTCAATGCTCTAGTGGTCTGGGAGGTCATGTGGCTAACCACAACATGATTGTTTTATCTCACACTCAGTTTTAGGGGGTCCTTAGAAATTTTGAAAGGATTTGGATTTTGGTTGAGAGACTCTTTTTTTGTTTTAGTGAGAGGACTTGACTTTAGACTAAGGTAAATATAGATTGGTTTTGAATTTAAGGAAAACATATGGGGGATACTGAAGCCTGACATTGTTTGTTGTTGCTGATAATCTTTTTTGGATAATTGTTTTAATTTCATGGAAGGCGGACAATACTAGAATAGAATTGGGATTTTTGACATATGTAATGATCTCTAGGAATGGTAGTCATTTTGTATGCATTTGATGTTGTGGAGGACCACTACACATTTTGTTTAATCGGTGGTATTTTTTGGTGGGGGTGATGTGTGATGAAGAGGATCTGAGTGTTTAGTGTGGTTTTTGGAGTCCAATCTTCAATAGATTCTATCCATGTTCCTTGGTATGTATAGGATCAAATTATATGGGTGGATTGTTATGATGTTTCATTCTATATGGGGGTATGGTTGGGCTGCTTAGTGAATATAATATTTTTCATTTGGATTTTTCTTGTTATTAGCAAGACGAGTTCTATAGGCATATTTATATGATAGTTTTGGATGTAGGTTGGAGTTGATGATGGGATTACTAGTCTCTATACTTCTGATTTCGTAGTAGATGCGAAGTTTAGTGATTTTCCAAAATCATGCATATAAACCTTGACATTTACAATACTGGAAAAACAACCTATACCCACTGTTCAAAACCGTGGGTATAGACCCCAAAACCGTGGGTATAGCCTATACCGATGGTTTTGGGAACCGTGGGCTGGAATGGCATCGGTAAAGGTCCCTAGCCTATACCCACAGTTTTCCAAAACCGTGGGTATAGGTGTCCTGCCACCGTGTCACCGAAACATAACCAATTACCACGGTGTCAATGGCTTTTACCCACGGTTTCAAAACCGTGGGTATAGGTCCTAAAATAATGCAGGCGCCGAGTTTCGATCCCGCAACCTCTTCGCTGCAAACACCGCATATAACCACTACCCTAACTTCTCCTATATGTATATATATATAGTTAAATATGGTTATAAAAACCGTGGGTATAGAGGGAAGAACCGTGGGTATAGGGTTCCCACCAAAAAAAAATTCCTTCCCGCGGGAAAAAAAATTTCCCGTGCACACAAAAGTGACCTATACCCACAGTTTTTCATAACCGTGGGTATAGGTATTATATCCCAGACCTATCCCCACGGTTTTCCCCAAAACCGTGGGGATAGGTACCCCTATGCCCACGGTTTTGGGAAACCGTGGGTATAGGTGACCTTTCAGGACCTATCCTCACGGTTTTCCAAAACCGTGGGGATAGACCCCCCTATACCCACGGTTTTGGAAAACCGTGGTTATAGGTCCTGAAAAGACACCTATACCCACAGTTTTCTAAAACCGTGTGTATAGGGGTACCTATCCCCACGGTTTTGGGGAAAACCATGGGGATATGTCCATTTTCCAGTAGTGTTATGCATGGAAAACATTGACGTACAAGGATACCCACTTGGCACATAGAACCTTGACATTTAAAAACCCTCCATTGTCTAACTAAAAAACAATTACAAGTTGTTTTGATCAATTACCCAATTACACGCGTCATCTAGATTATCCATGATATGGACAAAAATAAAAAAAATGGTTTTAATGTTATAAATTCCAAATAAAAACGTGAAAATAATGTGACTAAAATTCAATTGTAAATTTTTACATCCTGAGATATTTCAAGAATTTAATGTTTTTGAAATGAGATAACTGGCCACTATAATCCTTTTCAATAATTCATCATTTACTCTTTAACAAAAATTTTAGCATTCTTTCTAAAAATAGTGAAACACGACAACACAAATAATGATTGACCAAGAAAGTTCAATTAATTATGTAAAAGGAGAGACCTTGAATATGTAGTTTGCCACGAAACAATGCTCAAGGACAACAAGTACGTTGAGATAATACAAAAAAGAATCCTCAAAGAAGAGAGAATTAATTCAGAAGGGAAAGGGGGTGATGGAGTCGGGCACCCCCACTCACACGATGACAGTCAGCATGTGTCGAACAGCTCCCGTAATGTCATCAATTGTACTCAGCTGACACCTTTCCCGTAATGTGGGTCATTCGCTGAGACAACTCCTCCTCCTTCCCCTTGCACATTCGCACCCTTTTACAGTGCTTCTTATTGATGCGGTCCACCTCAAAACCCAGATTCTGGTGGCCGGCGGAGGCTGCCTTCTACCCCTTGCAGCGGTGGTGGTGCTGGGTCGCCAGAGAAGAAGCTAACCAGCCATCGGAGGCGCCTCCATGATCATGATGGCGAGGCTGTCTCATGAAACCGCCGCTCTCGGATGATGGGTGGTGGTGGTGGGTCAATGGTGGCTCGGAAATGACGTCGAATATGGGTAAGTGGAAAAGATGATTTGAGGATGGGGGTTGTAGGATCCTCCTACCACTGTTATCTTATCTAATCCAGACTCCCAGAAGGGCGGCATCGCACCCGTGAAAAACGGCGAATTTGGGTCACAGGGTTGTTTTTGTTTTTGTTTTTATTTTTATAGGTCTAATTATTTACGATATTTTCCAATATTAATATATGTTCATAAATATATTAAATTTATTTATAAATAAATAAATATTTAATGTTTAATATATTTAATATAAATATAATTATATTCATAAATATATAATTAGAAATCATTATACGTTTATAAATATTTAAAATTCAATTATAAATAAATAAATATTTATAATTATCTATTTATAACCATATTTATATTTATATAATTATGAATATTTATTAATAATTATAAAATTTTAAATATATTTATATTTATCTAATTATAAATATTTATTTTTATAGAAACATGTATAATTATATAATAATAAATATATTCATTAAATATATAATTTTAAAAATGAATTTGTTAGTATGTGTTACAAAATTTCATTTAGATGGTATTTATACTTTATAATTTATACACTTATAAAGTCACGTACATGGAACATAATAATGTTAAAAATTATGAGACTTTGAATTTCTTTTTAGTTGTATAAAACTTCAATTACTTATCGCATTAAATATGTTTTTTAATATATAAAACATGGAATATGAATAAATCAACATCGATGCCCCCCAGTACCACAACGGCGCGTCTGAACCTCACACCCCCTCCGCGTCTGACATCTGTGTCGCTCTGGTGTCCTAGTTAGGGGTTCCTCCTCTTCTGGTTGTTTTGGTGCCTCGTCATGGTGTTGTGTAGAGAACTGACCAATATCATGTGTAAAGGACTGCCCAAAATCATATGTGGAGCCATATGGCCCCGAAGCTTTTAAAAATGGCAGAAATGGGAAATTGAAAAACTTATCGTCGAGAGGAGAGGGGGTCACGACAAGCTGTGTTACCACACCTAACTCGTAGTCCAAATTAGTCATCAAATACGACATATGTGGCATATAAGCATCTCCCTACTGTACAAGATCATCATTAGGCTAGGAAGGATCATCTCTCTATGGTGCGACAGCATCTGCAGGAGATGCTCTCGGACGTCTATGTCGTCACCTCAACCCCTCATGATGTACTCATATCTGTCTTCCAGTTGGCGATGATGGTGGCGGTGCGTCATCCTCAGTTGGTATAGCAGGGACATCATCATCTGTAGGATCTTCAGCCGATGGGTATGGATCCAAATATACATGTGGAAACTCATCATAAAAATTATCACGTATGAGGAGGAGATGATCATTGAGAGCCAACACATCTCGGTGAACTACAAACCGCTTAACATATGTCTTCTCCTAAGGATGTGTGATATATTCAAGATGAACAATACCGTCTGACTGCAAATGAAACAAGGTTCAAATTAATACCAAAAGTGAGTTAAACAAATATAATAAATCATATTAAACATACCAACAACGGAATGTCAATCCCCCGATGTGTAAGCTGAATGATGGTGTGTTGTCGGTACTAGTATGCATAATCCCCCTGATCAGATAACTGATAGCGTGATGTGGGATATCCATATGGAATGATACCATATTGGGCACGCATGTCCCAAAGCTCGATATAAGTTGCATGATACCACCGCTAGTCCATTGTTTGTCTACCTATAATCATAATCTAATGTAACACATCATCTTGTCGTGGTGCCAGGGGATATGTTGTATATAACCAAACTGGCGCATGACCCGATCCTACTGGTGCCACTCAATGATGTGGAAGTGGATGAGTGGAACCACTATAACACGATCTCCAATCATAGCTGTGCAGTATAGTGGAAGTGATACGTAGACAAAACCTATATACATAGTCCATAAAACTTGAAATGTAAACTCAAAAAATAAGTTATATATTTTCATGATAATGTTACTAAGATTATATTAAATAACTTAAAAAGGTAATAACAAAACAAATTTTACTACAAAAGAAATAATTTTTAACATACATCGACTGGAATTATGGCATCAAATATCTATTGAAAACTGTGCACACTGTGTCTCAGAGTATGTGCATAATTTTGAGACTAACTCCACAAGGTTAAAAAAGAGTAATATACGGTAAGTTTATAAAATAAATAACAGCAGTACTAAATAACTGAATGTAATAATGTAAACATTCCAGCGTCCTCGAGAATAGTCTCAAAATAGATCTGGTGGAAGTGGTGTGATAACTCGAGGGGCGATGCATGGAAAATGCTCCTAGTCCCACATCTGTACCAAAACCATACAACCTGCAATTTGTTGCACATCGGCATGAAAACTGGTACAAAGCCATTTGTACAGATGTGACAATACAACGGACCCCCAACTGTATGTAGTTATATGATCAAGATTGTCATGTAATGGGAGGTACATCATATGTAACAAAGTGGTGGATTAGTCGACACACAACATGCCTCTGATCAGTCCCAAAATATATGCACGTGTGTACTGAATAAGCGTCTCATCGTCTACATCATCAGGAATGATGACAAAATGCTCATGAAGCTACCTCATGTGCAAGAACAAACCCTGGAGGACACCTGGTATGATGACGACGTCAATGCCTAATAGACGATTTATGACTGCAGACCAGTTTCCACTAGTGGCACCCATAACTGTTTGTCCATGGATGGGTAAACTGAGCATGTATGCGACGTCCTCTAAAGTAATAGTCATCTCCCCCTCTCGGAGATTAAATGTTTGTGTCTCCGACCGCCATCTCTCACCCAATGCAGCAATCAAATAGTGATCAATCGTCTTGAAGTCACACATAGTAACTCCATAAAAGCCATCACATCTGTGGTATAGAAAAATATCTGTTGGGGGTGCATTGTGATGAAAATGATGTTCTCTCCGAACAACAAGAAGTCTAACAGATTGTTGAGCCAACACATCACGCGACACGTGCATCTCCTGGGTAGATAACATAGGATGCTCCAACTGAATGTACAAATATTAAAACATTAATTTCATGTAAGATATGACATTTTTCATGTAAGTTACAAAATTTATCATGTAATGTATGAAATAAGCATAAAATGGCTTGCTATCTGAGCCATTAGTCAATCTAATATGAACTGAATTGGTCCTGTATGGGTAGATCAATGATACTAATCTGCCTAATGTATGAAGCTTCCCCTTATGGATATAGAAAGGAAAATATCATCTGATAACATTTGATATCAGCCTATAATAGAACTAGCCAATCCATACATAGAATTTAAACGAATCCTATAATTTACAACATAAATATATCCAATATGAAATGGTAGCCAACAATTTTAGAACATTCCTTACAACATCTGATATATTTAGATCTCACTCCCACTGACGTGTTAATTTTCATAACACCATCAAATCACCCACAACCAAACTGAAACCATTGGAAAATTGAGAAGATAAAAAGGAATGTGATGCTCTTGTATCATCAGCGGTGAAGGCACCCTAAGTGGAAAGAAGTGGCCCACCTTTATTGTCCTTATAATTAATGTATTATTTCATTTTTAGGTTTAATTTATTTCTTTTTTTATTACTCATAATAATTGTTTTCTTATACAGGTGGATTCTTTTTCATTGAGTTGATGTGGTTTGTTTAAAGCTACACATTTAGTGTGGGCAGTTCGACAAATAAAGTCAATGGTCATAATGATAAAAATGATTACATGTACAAACTTTTACAGAAACTGCTAGAGTACATGATTGATTTTAAGCAATAGATGATTTCCCTATGTGTCTAGGGAAATGTTTCTTTTTATGACCTTCCTAGCGGCATATGTTCCACCTTCGTCCAGGTGCTCGTTCATTGGGCTAATCCATATCATTCCGAATATGAATCGACTTTGGCCTCCATTTAGGTCAAAGTATACTGTTGTTCAGTAGAAGCATGGGTGCACCATATAACAGCTGAAAATTCTGATATTCCCCTATTGGCATCCACATAGTACTGTAGAAATCGTTGATACTCTATAGTCAATAAGCTAGATAGACGAACTGTTCCCAAGATATGTGTACGTAAGCACTTGTTGCAATCATATGGCCACAAGGATATATCAATGATTGAAAGTTTCCAAATTCATAGTAACACTTATCCAAAAAAACCACTCGCACACGACCATTGCTACAAGCCATAGTATCACCGGGATCAGTAACCTCAAATCGTTGCTCTGGATGATTAAATATAGTTACACGATAAGTTTTAGCCTCCTGAATAGTTCTATCCAGCGTGCACTGGAAATGGTCTCCAAAGCGCATCCCTCTGTTCATACCCTCCTTAGTCTGCTTTCCTCATTCAAGAAAATACTTCACAGTATGATAGAAGGTCTCTTTTACCAAACCTGTAATTTAGATTTAAATCATTAAACTAATATTATATTATAATTATTGCTCTTTTGAGTAATATGTAGTCAAAAAATCTTATTTACCCATGATAGTTAATTTCCAAACTCACTTGAAAACTCCATTTATGCATTCTACAATGTTGTCCAGATTATGTTCATATCTCCACCCATCATCATATGCCAATGAAAATTTATGCTTTGGTATTTACATCATGTAATGATAAACTTCCGAATTAGCTCGGTGAATATCTTCAAGATGCTCATCCATCCTTTATTGTTGAGGTTCATATGATATAAAACATGAACTATTTTGAACACATATGAAAATAACTATGACAGTGATTTTTAAAATGAAACGGATATTCAAACCAATTTTTAAGATTGCTTTCTTCATTGACTTGTTCTTGAACTTATTTCGAAAATTGCTAGCAATGTTTCGAATACAATATCAATGATGGGCCTAGGGTGGTCTCTAAGAAAGACCCTCAGACTATACTGCCTCCTTGATTACACGATGCCGATATGAGATATGACAAATCCCTTCTTTATCTGTAATAACTCTCGAAGACATGCCAGAAACCAACTCCACGATGAGAAGTTCTCCTTCTCCACAATTGAAAATTCCAAAGGTAGAGGGGCTAGATTTCCATCTTTTTTGGAGGCAATAAATAAAGTTCCAATATACCCAAGAAGATCAGGAGACAGGCTAGCCTGATCCCATTAAAATTAATTAAAAAGTAAAAAAATACAAAGAGCGTTCAGGAAGACGGTCTACAGAGATGAGTGTAGTAGTCACCACAATAATCAGCCTGAACAAGGCTATTACAAAACGTAGGTGATATGAAAGACCAACACGAACTCACCTCCTGAATTTCTCTTTTGGAGAGAGAATCCGCAACATGATTATCCTCATGGTAGACATGAAGAACTTCAGGAAAATCGTCTCCACAAGTCGGAGACAATCAACCCAAGCAGGTAACATCTTCCAAGGCACATTCCTTGATCGTTCTCTGAGGATCTGAACTGCAATAGACGAATCTGACTCAAGCCATAAGTCATGCCATCCGTATTGGACAACATATCTAATTGCCTTTATCATAGCCCAGAGCTTCGCTTCAATTGAAAATCCATTGCCAATGAAATGGAAGAAGCATCCTTTGACAAAACCTCTATGATTACGGAAGACTCCACCACATCCGGAGGGACCAGGCGCCCCAGCAGCCGCTCCATCAACGTTAACCTTCAACCAGCGAGAAATGGGTGGAATCCATCTAATATATTTCATCATCAACGGTTTCTTTGCCCTGCCAATAACACCAAGAGATCTCAACAACACAAGATTAGAAACATCATTATTCATAGTTCCAGTGTGGATCCTGGAAGCAGTGCGAACCGCACGATGAATGGTCATTACACCATCATGAACAGAGGGTACTATATTGTTGAATATCAAGGAATTTATTGCCTTCCATAAAAAAGAAATCAAGCATGCTAAGGCTGCCAATAATAGTCCCTGAACCTGCTCACTGCACTTGGTTTGGCAGATGGAGTGTAAAAGCTCCCCAACTGAAACAAAACTAAGGCAGCAGTTGAAGATTCCCTGGATGTAATTCAATAACCTGCATGAAAATTTACAAGAGACAAAGATATGTGAGGCTGTTTCATCTGCCTCCACATAGAAAGCACAAATCGCTGCCATCTGGAGACCAGTGCGCTGTAACATAGCCTACAGCGGGAGTTTGCCTTTCCATATTCTCCAAATCAGCACCGAAGATACTGGAGGAATGAAGGTTCTTCTAAACCCTTCTACCCAGACCGGAGGTTCCATGGGATCACCAGAAATAGATCGATAATATTCCTTCGTATTGAAGATACCATTCAGGTTTTTAGTCCATAGCAGCATGTCACAGTCTCTATAGTAGTACCTCGATATTTCAGCGAAAATTTGGGTAGGAACTGCCTCACCGTGTGATGAACTGTTGAAATAAGCAATGGTCATCTGCCGTAGTAGAGGAGGAATGGCCACATCATCACAAATAGATCGAGACATCCATGAGTTGTTCTAGAAATTGAGCAGGGAATTCTTACAGAAAATCCATTTCGAGCTGGCCATCAATTCCTTGTAAGCCTGCTTTAAAGAAGACCAAATAGATGAGCGAAGGTAGTTGGAGTATCTAGTATGTAGTTTCTTAACAAAAAGAGATTGAAGAAATTCCAGGGATTCATCTGACTTTGAGATTAAGTTCCAGGTAAACTTTCCAATCAAAGTTTCATTGTATAACCTTATGTCTTTGACACCCATTCCACCTATTTGAATTGGTTTCACACACTCCTTCCACGCAACTGTGACCAATTTCCTCTCATGAATCAAACTAGTCCAAATAAAGTTTCTGACTTTGCCGGTAAGATCCTTAATGAGAGAACGAGGACACCGATACAAAGAAAATGAGTAGACAAACATCGAAGTAATCACAGAGTTGACCAAACAAATCCTTCCGGCCTGTGCAATATTTTTCCACTTACAGCTTGCTAATTGATTTGTAATTTTCAGAGAAATGTATTCAAGATATCATCTTTTAACCCTACCCCAAAAGAGAGGCACTCCAAGATAGATGAAAGGGAAAACACCCCTTTTGACACCAAGTTTCAAGGAAATTCTATTTTCCTTCAAAGTAGAGAGTCCTCCGCCAAACTTGACCGAGGACTTCCCCCAATTTATAACCTGTCCAGCAACATTTTCATAGTGTGAAAAATGCCTTTTATGGAGGAGATGGTTCCTTTATCAGCTTTCCCAAAAAGCAAAATGTCATCAGCATAGAAGAGGTGTGAGGGAGCATAAACCTTTCCTACTTTCATCCTTTGGTACCATCCAAAATTTGCAAGGTCTGTAAGGCACCAACTGAAGTAGTCCTCTGCAAAAGCAAAAAGAATCCCAGATAGAGGGTCCCTTGCCTGACTCCCCATGAGCAATTGAAGAAGCCCCTGGGAGATCCATTAATGAGAATTGAGAGTCTAGCACTAGAAAGAACAGATCCAATCAGGTCAACAACTCTTTGTGAAAACCCATGCATTTTTAGAATGGTAAACAAGAAGTTCCATTGGATAGTGTCGAAAGCTTTGGATATGTCAATCTTTAAGGCCATGGTCCCATCCTTCACTCGTGTTTTCATAGAATTGACACACTCAGAAGTAGTGAAAAGACAACTCTAAATATTCCGACCTAGAATAAAAACATATTGATTTTTTGAGATGAGGTCCTTGAAAAGACATCCCAACCTGTGCGTCATGATCTTACTAATCATATTTGGTACAGTATTACCAATAGCAACTGGTCTGAAGGCTTTGATATTAATGGAATTCTCTTTCTTAGGAATCAAATCAACAAAGTTCGAGTTCATACAAAAAGGGATGTAGGATGATATGAAGAATTCACTTATGGAATTTTCAACATCAATGTGTAAAATGTCCCAGTAATACATGAAAAATTTATTCGTGAAGCCATCCAGACCTTCCACACTGTCAATGTTTAATGAGAAAAAGGAATCATGTATCTCTTTTTCTATGGGAGTTTCAACCATCATTTTGTTTTGATCATACTGAATGGATGAGTCAAAACAATGAATGATCCTACCAGAGTAGTCCTCATCATGATCTGAGTAAAGTTTCTCAAATTAAATTATGGTAGCATTTTCAATATCATTTTCAGATGAGAAGATTTTATCCTCAATACTCAGGGCTTGAAGACCTCTCTTGATCCTTTTCTCCCTATTCAAACAATGAAACAACCTTGAGTTCCTATCCCCATCTTTCAGCCATCTAATGTTAAACTGATTTCATGCCAGATTTTCTTTCAAATCTATCAGTTTTTCAAGATTTGCTGCAGCCTGAATTTCATCTTGTGCTAGGAAATCCTGATGTATATTCTATTCCTGACAATTTACTAATGCAATTTCAGCCTCTTTGATGTTCTTATCAATGGATGCAAAGGACTCTTTACTCAATCTTTTCATCCTTTCTTTGACCAATTTTAATTTGCAACAAAGGATATGAGAAGGGCTGCCCATGTAGTCAGTTCTCCAAGCCTCCAGAACCACTTCTCTACAGCCCAGAATAACAATCCAACCATTATTGAACTTAAAGGGGAGAGGCACTGCCCTCGCAGATCGGAAGCAGAGTTCAATAAGAAGAGGATTATGATCAGAATGTAGTCTCAGAAGGGTTCTCCCAGATACATCAATTGCAGCATTTCTATCATCAACATGAACAAAGAACCTGTCCAATTTGCTTGACTGTCTCCCATTAAGAGTGAAACATCTCCATGTGAATTCAGATCCAGAGATGGGTACCTCGGATAGGCCGCACTTATCAATGCAATGAGAAAAGTCATCAGCTGCAGCACGACAAAAGGCATCACATATTTTTTCATCAGGCTTCAAAACAGTATTAAAATCACCAAGTAAGACCCATCTGTGTGACATACACTCCGAAAACTCAATTAAGTTTCTCAATAAGGTACATCTTCTAGTGTACATATTGAACACATACACAAAAGTCACAGAAACTGAGTTACCATCAGAACAGCATGTAAGGGTGATCGATTGTAAATCAGTCCTTATCAGATTAATGGAGACACTGTCATGTTTAAGCACCCACAAGGTTTCAGATCTACCATCAATTTGATTTTTTGCGACAAAGGAGTAGCCCAAAGTCACCCATTTGAAAGACTTCCAATTTTCAAACATCATTCTTGGTTCAGCAACACCAATTAGCAAACGTCTTTTGGTCATAATAAAGTGTCTAAGGGATCTGACCGTGGGGGAGTTCCCAATCCCTTGACAATTCCAATACAGAATATTCATTTTTTTGATCTGATCCTAGTGCTAGGCCCATCATTTCGCTTCGTCATATCAATATCAGGGGAGACATCAACATTGTCAATAGATCCAGACTTGTTGCCATCCACTGCAGAGTCATTTTCCTCTCCTAAGGGCTCATCACTTGTGAGCAGGGAGAACCTATTTCCATAAACAATTGGGGCAGTAAGAAAACTGGCAGGAAGAACCCTTTTTGCCACATTTCCCACTTGTGAGAACACAGAATTCTCAGTTGGTTTTTCTTCATCTGTATTAACATTTGAAAAACCTGCAACAATTATCACAGGATTTTTCTTCCCAGAGTACAGTAGGGTGTCAACAGGAACTGCATCCATATTCAGCACTTTATTACCATCGATATTGCTGGCTAGAGCTTGAGTATTTTCTGGAATCGGCTTAATCGCCATAGCAGTAGAATCTGTACCCAATTCCACAGGAACTGTGCTCAAATCCTGCATTCTATTAACATCATTGTTAGTTTCTAGAACCTGAGTAGACTCTGGAGGCGAATCATTCACCAAAGCAGCAGGATCAGAACCCAAATCATGCAATGTATCATCATCATCCATTCTTTTCGAGACCTGGGTAGAGGCTACAATCAACTCATTTGCTGGGACAGTAGGCTTATTCTGCCCCTATGCATTGATCTCTCGAGCTATATAAGAGTTCCCTCCAGGTAATGAATTCCCATCATTCCCCCCAACCTCAGTGTCCGGGATGCTGTGAAGTTCATTATCTCTGGAAGGCTCAGAGTTATTAGAAGGGACAATCTTCTTGCCCTTACCTCTCATACAGTTCTCTTCATCATGACCTCGGATATTGTAGAGGTTGCAGGTTTTATTCCTGTTGCAGTCTGAGACAACATGTCCAAAAAAAATCAATTCAAGCAGAATTTAGGCTTTCTTTCATACAGAATTCCAAGTGCGAGCTTGTCATCCTATGTAGTTAGCACCACCTCCTCCACTAGAGTAGAAGACATATCCACTTCCACAAGAACTCTATCATAATGACCAAAAGTGGGATTTTCAGTCAGTCTATCCAACCTAATTGGATTCCCAACCGATGAGGCAATGTCCCAAAGGATTTGAGGATTACAATACATCCAATTCAGATTGAAAATCCGTATCCATGTTTGTGCAAAAGTGTTTTTAACAGAATTGGGATCAAAATTCCTGTCCCATTCATGGATCTGCAGGAATCTAGGTTTTATGGATACCGAGCCAAAACTCCAGGCACGACGTTTAAATTCATCTGAGGGAAAGATGATGTGATAGAACCCACGACCCATTGCCATCATCTTCCATTCATCAAATCCCCAGATTTCAGCAATCCTAGTAGTAAGATCACTGAATTTCCATGGCTTCACCCCCTTCGGTATGATGACCCGAGAAATTATTGAGAACTTACACATTTGTATTCTTTCTTCAACAGATTTTTGATTTTCCGAAACATGCGCAATTATCACTTTTCGTATAATTCTTACAGCAGAGTCCGACTCACATTGAAGGAAGGAATCACATCCCGTGCTTTTGACAGCATCCATAAAACTTTTTTTAGGTCCATCACTTTGACGATTCTCAGAGAGATTTTTAGCACAGAGACTAAAGAGCTCCTTGTGGTCAACACAATCATATTCCAATCCACGCACATTTTGTCGATCTGTGTCCTCAATTGGGAAGCTCGAATCATCAGTATAAACCTCTTGCAGTGTTTAAAATATTCCACACATGGTAAATGTGTCCAAAAACATCTATCAAACACAACCATCAACTGATCAACCTGTTTGTTTTGGTTAAAATATTCAATAGTATGTAACTGATATATCAATTTATAATTGTGGTGTAAAAGCTCCAGAAGTTGTGGTAAAAATCGATAAGAGTCATTCCAATCACCGTACACTTTCACAATAACCTTTTATACCACCGCTCATGCCTTCTAGTAAGATATTTGATACCCAAAATTTTGTTTGATCCACTCCATCACCAGAACTACATGAACATATTGACATGCTCTAATCATTTCAAAAATAATATTTGAATAAAACTCAGTATCTAATGAAGAGTATTCCTATGACAAGCTTGGTTTTACACATGTATGTGGAGTAAATCTAGTGATGCGTCAACTGTGAAAAGTGTTATCAATTATAGATCGTAGATGCATTTGATAGTTCAAATCATATTTTTCACAACAGATCAAATAATAAGACCTCTTTAACACATCTACAACATAAGAGTAATTTATTTCAATGTGATATTGGTGTATCACATTTTTTATTGCATATTTTCTCTCAAACTATATTCCAATATACATAACACCTTCATCAGACACTCGATTTGTGCCATTAATGATTCCTAGAAATTTTGTACTATTAGTAATAAATGGCCAATCAAATTCTGGAAATAGACTCATGCATTCATTAAACCATGAATCTAATAGTGGAGGATGGTTCAACAGTCAGTTTAACCCCACATTAGTGGGCACAAACTGTTCTTCATCTTCTTCAACTTCCTCTTTATCTTCTTGTTCTAAATTGTCATCATCCTCAAAATCATCAACCAACACATCTAAAGTACCCAGAGGACTATCCATTTAAACTATGACCAAAGGAAATGATGGAACAACTACCATTGATGATGGAACTTTTGGATGTGTTATAGGATGAGCATGTGAAATTGTGATGGCCTAACTTCCAATGTCGACGGAAACTCCATTGTAGCTATAGTGACATAAAACTCCACCATTTGATTCTTAGGTTGATACTTAACTAATGAACGTGCGTATTGTCATTCTACATCATCAGTTACTGGATATGACACATTGCAAAACCTATCTAAAAATTACAGATGTCTATATACCATAGATTCTATCACTTGATTTCTCGTTAGTTTTAACTTTTGATGAATTTTACTTTGAAGATATTCCAAAGTTGTATAGCCTCCAAGCATCAAAACACCTTCTAGTTGTATACTATAACTACATCCTTGTTCTATTTCAATTATTTGTTCATTGTAATAAATATAGGAAACCATCATTTTTTATCTAAAATAAACCATCGCTATTAATTAAATATGATTAGAGAATCAATTTATGTATGAATGCTTCTAGTAATTTAGGATGGAATCATAATTCATCCACGAAATCAATGTGTTCAAACCATATTGATGTGTATCTATTTACACAACCCATGAGTTTGTGTTACTTACCCAAAAATAGAAGTCAAACATATTCAAACATATCCAAAAGCATCATATGCATGAGGAACACAAACGCGTCATGTAAAACCATAGAGTTATATGAGATTGATAAATTTCACATGAGTAAGCTCAGAAAAATAGATAGCCAACCCTATTTAATTTCCTAGATAAGGAAAGCCTCTAGGAAAGTATGTGGTCTGACCCAAAGCCCCTATACTCAGGGATACTTTACTCAAGAGAGCATTCAATTAATGAAAACTCTAACAATTAATATGCATAAAATATATTCAAAAACAAAATTCAAGTTCATAACTTCAATTAAAAAACAAGGTAAAGGTAGATGAAAAACTAAATTCATTATCAAACCTAGAATATAATGCAATTATATATTCTAGAAGCAAATTTTAAAATACTTTCTTCTCTAATACAACTTCGCTAATTAATATAACAACTTCGCTAATTAATAAAACTATTTTGATAATTAATATAACTGCTTTGCTAATTAATATAACTACTTCACTAATTAATATTACAACTTCACTAATTATATTTAATGAAGCCCCTAATTATAATTCTTTAATTTCTTAATTAGAACCATTAAGTAGTTTTCTAATTAAAATTAATTAATCACCTAATTACCATTAATTCATCACCTAATTACAATTAATTAATCATCAAATAACAATTAATTAATCTCCTAATTACCATTAATTAATAACCTAATTACCATTTATTAATCACCTAATTACAATTAATTAATCCACCTATTTATAATTAATTAATCACATAATTATCATTAATTAGTCACCTAGTTACAATTAATTAATCACCTAATTACCGTTAATTAATCACCCACTTACCATTAATTAATAATATAATTACTATTAATTAATAATCTAATTACCATTAATTAATCACCTAATTACAATTAATTAAACACCTAATTATAATGAATTAAACACCTAATTACAATTAATCACATGATTACTATTAATTAATCAAATTATTACCATTAATTGATCACCTAATTACCATTAATTAATCACCTAATTACCCTTAATTAATCACCCTATTACAATTAATTAATCACCCTATTACAATTAATTAATCACCTAATTACAATTAATTAATCACCTAATTACCAATAATTATTCACCTAATTACAATTAACTAGTCACCTAATTAACATTAATTAGTCACCTAATTACCATTAATTAATCACCAAATTACCATTAATTAATCACCTAATTACAATTAATTAATCACCTCATTATAATTAATTAATCACCTAATTATCGTTAATTAATCACATAATTACAATTAATTAAACACCTAATTACAATTAATTAATCACATAATTACAATTAATCACCTAATTACCTTTAAGTAATCACCTAATTACCATTAATTAATTACACAATTACCATTAATTAATCACTTAATTACGATTAATTAATCACCTAATTACCATTAATTAATCATCTAATTACAATTAATTAATCACATAATTACAAATAATTAATAACTGAATTACAATTAATTAATCTCTTAATTACCATTAATTAATCACCTAATTACCATTAATTAATCACCTAATTACCGTTAATTAATCACCTAATTACAATTAATTAATCACCTAATTACCATTAATTAATCACATAATTACAATTAATTAATCACCTAATTACAATTAATTAATCGCCTAATTACAATTAATTAATCACATAACTAATTAATTGCCTAATTAAGATTAATTAAACACCTAATTACAATTAATTAAACACCTAATTACAATTAATTAAACACCTAATTATAATTAATTAAACACATAACTATGATTAATTAATCACATAACTAATTGTTTACCTAATTACAATTAATTAAACACTTAATTACAATTAATTAAATAGTTAATAATGATTAGTTAAACACCTAATTACGATTAGTTAAACACCTAATTATAATTAATTAAACACCTAATTACAATTAATTAAACACATAATTAAAATTAATTAAACTCCTAATTAAAATTAATTAAACACCTAATTAAAATTAAATAATTACCTAATTAAAATTAATTAATTACCGAATTAAAATTAATTAATAAAAATTACAATTAAATTAATTATACTTACTTAATATAAATTATTACTATTTCTAAATATAATACATTAATTATGACCTATTTATATGAACTAAACAAATAAGTAAATAAATTAACTTATTAAGCAAATTGAAAATTATAATTACCTCAAACTTGTGGAAATGTGGTGATCCTTCGAAACTCTATAGCTATGTAGGTCGAGAGGCAAATAACCGAGAGAAATTTGACAGTAGAGATAAATAAGAGAGAGAGAGATGTAGAGTGGAAATGGGGAGGGGGTAAGGCCCTTTATATATAGAAAAAAATTTAGTGCCACTTCAAGTGGTGCTGAAGGGATGGAAAACCATTAGCGCCACATGAAGTGGCGATTAAATGGATTTTTCACACAACACCACTTGAGGTGGCGCTGGTGACCCCCGATTTCTAAATAAAAAAACATTAGACCTAAAAAAACAAAAAAAAGGCAAACGCCCCATCCCGCTAAATTTTCCCATGAAAAGCATATCACCTCTTTTCGGTCCAACCAAGGGATGAGATTTTTTTTAAATATGATGTGGGGAACAAATGTAGGTGTGGTTTTTTTTAAAAAAGTTAGAAAATGTGAGTTGTTTAGTAATAAAAATGTAGTTCGACCATCCAAAAAATAAGATAGGTCGAACCTTGAACTGTTATTCTCTCCATTTAAACATTGATTTTAACATAACTAGTACTCCCCTCGTGCGATCCCACGAGTCTATAATTATATGTTTCATTTTTACAAAAGAATCAAATCATTGAAATTTGATAATTAATATGAATATTGAACAAATATAAATCACAAATAAATGGAATATATGTTCAAAGGTAACAATTTTTTGAATATTAGAAGAAAATATGTATATTGGAAAATAGTTATAACCACTACATAATAATGAAATATATGTTCAAATATCACCAGTAAATAATAATTCAAAGGAAATGAATATGCAATGTTCAATGGTAATTAATGTTTGTTTAAACATCATTAGTTACACAATAAATTTATCAATACATCTTAAAAAATTCAAACTTTTTGAAATCATATCATGTATATATCACTAGTAGTTTAAGAGAAATCAAGTGTTAATAGTGAAGTCTTGATGAAATAAAACTTAAATGATAGAGAAGCAGAAATAAAATTTTCCTCGGTCATTTTTTCAGTATTTTTCTTCCTATTCCAATCAATAATAGTTTCATCATATTGAGGAGAAGCTTCCTCATTGAAGTCCTGCAATAAAATCCTCTAAAAAACATAAAAATATATTAGAATAAAAAGAAAGTATACAGTGGATGAAACATCAATCATGAAATAAGTGTATAAAGTGTTGTATGTTTATTAGTGTCTATCATAAGTATTCAAGTTGAGAATTGACATGGTTGAATTTTTTTTATGGAAATCTATTAATTTTTAGGAATTTTCTGATATGTATACAAGATTAAAACTATTGTAAATTGGATATTGGTGATGAATCCAAATATTGTTTTAAGAAATATCCATGGAAATTAACATTGTTTAGGATTTTAACAGATAAAGATTAAGCAGATACCCATACTCATCATTTTCCCAAAAGATATGCCTAAATAGCTGTCATATTTTCTGGTAATGAAATTTAAATATTCAATAATTTAAATTAAAATAGATACTTTAATCAATTTATCTCCATGTTTAGTGGTAGCTTTTGATATTAACTATCGCGTATTTATTAAAAAGCACAATTAATGTCATTCCACTATCATCATTAATCATAAGTTGAACTCTTAATTCAGTGTAATGAAATATTTGAAAGGTAAGTAATTACATGAACCGTGATTGAAAATAATTCCTCATTTAGCCTATACTTTGATTTAATTTAACATATGTTGAGAATAGAAGTTATACCTTAGTGTTATTGATGATTAAAATACATTTCATGTATGGTTCCAGTTGTTTGAATTAATGATTTCAACCCTTTTTATATAGGATTCACATGTATCAATAGACCAATTGTAGGTTCTCTGAGTTTTCTAAATAGTTGAAAGAGTAGAACACCTTGTCACTTGAAATAAGTTATTTTATGAAACTAGTATGTGTTAAAAATGTATAAAGAAATTTTTTTATATAGTACTTATCAGTACAAAACTAAAGAGTTAAGTACTTGGTTTATCAATGACAATTTAATTCTATTTATTGTGTCATTATTATAATTCTATAAATAAAGTAGTTAACAAAATGTTAGGAATGTATTTTGGTATAACAAAGTTCCAAAACATCATTCCAAATCATTCAAAATAAACAGTTTGAGCTTATGATTGGAAAATTTAAAAAATGATAAATAATTTTTTTTATTTTGATAAGAATTTGGAAAAAAACATAAATCAATAGTGCATTTATATTAATCAATGATTTTTGTTAAATTAACTAAGACCTAAAGAAATACCGCATAATGAAAAAATGACATCGGTTATATGATTTTATAGTAAACAATGTTTCTCTACCAAAATGTGGACACAAATAGTTTAAATATATCAATATACCACTATGAATAAAGAAAATAGTTGATCATAAAGAATACAAGATTATTAAATTAACCTCAAAATAAATAGGAAACAAAGGATTCAACGACCTTAAGAGAACTTACCACGTCAACTAACACTAATACAAAACCAATGAAAGATGTGTGTGTGTGTGTGTAAATCACTATTTAATTCATTGAAGTCCTAGACTAATGACCAAACTGATGGTCTACCAAAAATCTACCTACCAAATAGGCAAATAAAAGAACCAAAATATTTTTAGATAACTAACCAAACTATATAGCATGTAAAACTATTCAATAACTTACCCGATAATGTGCACCATCAGCCATTACATTAAAATTTGTTTGATGATGACTCATTGGGTGTCTAAAAGATATGTTAGGAAAAACTGGGAAAAATACATCTAAGGGAACATGTTAAAATGTAAAATTTATGTTAAACATGTCAAATAAAGGAGAAAAGTTTGGTTGTTTTCTTAAATCAATTCTAATTTTCTACTACTATGATTTCAATATGATTTCTTAGTGAAATCCAATCAACATCATTCAAAAAATTTCTAAAACCATATGTGGATTTTGATTACTATTTTTTTTAATTCGTTAATTTTCAATATATGAAGAATGGTATGGTATATTTTTTTCAAGAATAAATGAGATTCCATTATCAACAAATCTAATTGTCATTTTGAACAGATTTCATCAACATCATTTACAGGTGTTTAATTTGAAAAAACAATGCATAATACAAAAATATAGAGTAATTAATCGAAATTAAAAATAATACAAAGATTGTTTGGTATACATTTTAGAATACAGTATAGTCAATATACCAAAAATAATACAAAGAAAATTGTTTCAAAAAGTGCACGACACATAATGTGAACAATATAGGGAAAACATCATATATATGTATATATTGAATTATAATGTAATGAAAAGATCGAGAAAAAGAAAAGGAGTTCACAAAAATTTCTCAAATAAATATGAAATAAGAATTCTTTTAGAAAATTTAACACCTGTAATTGAAAATTGGGTGAAAATCTTGAAAATCCAGTTTTGTAAACATTAAATTCCACAATGCTTGGGAGGTAGAGGCTCCTAAAATTTTGATACAGATTTTCAAATAAGGAACAAAAGGCGGAAACAATTTATGAGATGGATCATATCATGAAGAGGGAGTTTTTATAATTACATAATAAGGTTGTGATGCTAAAACAAAAGCACTTTATCCTGATAAACATGCGTTTTATTTGATGAATCTTATATAGAAATTATAATTGTTCTTGGAAAAACCAAATAGAATTTGGAGAATAAAAAATATGGTTTTATAAATATTAAAACCTTCTGAATTTGAGATGTTTTGCAACACTGAAAAAAGGAAAAAATGATATGCTTTTAAAATATGGACAAAAGTAAAAAACAAAAAATATTATGATTAATTATCATGTAAACATTCCACAATCTAATATATAATGTCAAATATTCTACATAAATTAATTTATAAAGAATCACCAAACATTTTTTTTAACATAATTCATATCCATTTCTAATATTAACATTCTACAATCAGTATTTGTATTAAAATCAAGTCTAATATCAAAATTCCAACAAAAGTTAAACATAATTTTTTATATATATCATAATAGATAGAAAACTAATATTTTGTTTATAATATCACATAATTCATAGCTACATTAGAAATAATCACAAGTAAAATATGAAAATAATAATAATACAGATTAAAAATATCATTTTATATATTTAAATATAGTATATTTAGATAAAAAAATTAAAAATATAAATATAAATTTCTTGTTTGAAATTATCTGATATTAAAAACCATTATAAGTTTTTAATCAATGAAAAATAGATCAAATTTCAAAAATAAAATCCATATAATATTACTGGAGCACTATAACATAAGAAATAAAATTATTTTTTCTTATAAAATTCTATAATTGATCATATTGTAAATTACAGAAAAAAGGTAAATTGAACCTATGAGCCTGAGGGAGAGGGAAATTGAACTTACAATGTAAAAAGGGTAATATGGAATAGGTAAATTGAACTTGTGAGTCTGATGAAGAGTGAAATAAAACCCACGATGTAAAAAAGGGAAAGAGGGAATTCAAACTAATATAACTATAACCAAAAGTTGTATAAATAATAACATTTTACCAGCTTATGGTAAATATGCAAGAATCTGAAATAATATTATAGGAGAAAAATAAAATTTTACTTGCTTATGTTAAATATAGTAGATTTTGGACATAAAAAACTTTTAGGATATAAAAAAAAATTCTTATTGGAATAAATTATAGATTAAGAACCATAAGAGGATTTAAATCAACATAAAATACAATAAATTTTTAACAAATGCATATATCATTGGTAAACCACTACAATGGACAGTTTCTTTCTTGAAGATGAAGAACTTGATTCCATATATGCATCTAAAATTTAAAAGTGGAATTCCATGAATATAAATATACATGTAACATAACATATTTTAGATTTCATGTATTATGATAAATTCATCAAACCTATGGAAGTGGTTATTTATCTCCGTGTGATTAATATGGAATGTCTATATGTCCTTTTGTTGTTGAAAGAGGAGTGTGAATTATTTTTTATTGTACATTCTCCTGATGAGTTGTGTTATTTTATTCATAAACATTATAATAAATTATATTTATATTATATAATTTAACTATAGGTAAACACCTGTATAAGTAGTTATTTTACTTTAAAGCCTTGATAATTTTATTTGAAATCTAGCTTCTATATAAATTACCTAGGAATGTAAATTTATGTGTAAAATATTTGTAATAATTTGATAAGTAATTGAATGCAATTATGATAATTGATAAATTGAAACACATAATATATTATGAAATACCAAAATTTTGAACCACCGTATTGGTAGGCATGAAAAGAATCAACAATATTTGACTATATGAGATGGAAGTGAAATATATTATAACACATCAAAAAAAAGTAATAATAATATCAAAAACATAGTTATGATTTAATTATATTAATGAGACAGTTGATGTTATTAAACTAACCTGTGAGTTCCAAAGTTTGAAGTAATATTGAATTTCTTACAGCAACCAATGTTACATTTGTTTTAAGTACTATGTATTTGGAAATATTCATGAAGATGGTAAACAATTGAATTTTCTAAAATAAAACATATATGTGGACATACTTTTATAATGTGAAACATTCTATATTGTACCATTTTTCATTACATGTGTTGCTGATGGTATTTGGTTCGTTGAAGATTAAACACGTAACAATTGACTAGAACATACATACATAGTATAAGTTCATCAAGTGTAAAAAGTAAATTATACTATATAATACATATACGTATAAGTGTGTTATTTTAATTTCATTTTGTAACATATATAATTTAGAAAAAGAATTGAAATTTCCAGTAAAATTATTAGTGAAACAATTACTGTTAAAAGAGGAATGGATAAGCACTATCATTGAACAAAATGTGGAGACATTGTGTACTGAAATGAGTTATACTTACTATGTCGATGAGGTAAGTGTTGATTCATTAATAATATCTTCATCATTCCTCGAAGCTAGCATGAGTAATAAAGAAACATTCACTTACTATATACAATAAAGTCTTATATATACACCAAAGTGTTCATCGGAATATAGTAACATCATATTTACAATTCAAAATTCCATGTTATTACATGTTATATGTATTTTTCATTCACTTGTTTGATCCAACAAATATGGTTGATAAATTATCAAAATTTTTATTCAATTGCAATTAAATCAATGAAAAATTTCAGAAATCTATGTTTATTGGGACTTGATAAATTCAAAAAAATTGTGTTGGTAAATTTAAATTGAGTGAACCATTGAAAGATATAGTTGATAATGACATGTGTGCTCATCTTTACATGGTTTAAATGGTTGAAATTTCTATATTTATAGGAGTATGTGACATTCCATTATATGTAATCAATGAATTTCTAAGATAGGTTGAATCTGTATTTTTGAAAATAAAATAAATCTATATAGCGAAAAAATCATAATTTATGAAACAATTTCAAGTAAAGATAAATACCTATCTCACAACCTATTTGTTTTTGTTTCCTTGGTAATATCCTACAAGACATTGCTTATCTAAAACTTGGATATTTCATATTTATGTCATTTATATTTTTAATTTAAATTCAAGGAGTTTTGTGATGGAAAACAGAAATTACATTATGAATGTACTCCAACACCTTTATACAAATCATTAATCAAGAGTGAATACAATTTTCAAAAGATAAAGCAGTTATAGTGAAATGAGGGAATAAATGAGATAAAGAAATAAAAAATTTATGGTTTACCAATTTAAGAGTAAATATATAAGCTCAAATAGGAAAATATTTTTGTATATATGCATTACTCATTAATTTCAGTTAGGGTAACCTAAACTGAAACAAGTTTTTGTGTGATGGAATATTAAGTGTCGACCCTGAAAAAACAAACAAGAAAATAAACTATTGACTGATAGAATATAGAAGATGTTTTAATTGATGAAGAAGAAATGATAATTACTATATTAGCATAAAAAATTATTAAGATAAGAAAAATAAGAAAAATATCAGAAAAGAGGATAAATTGGTACTATAGGTATGAAAGAGAATGGACAGAAAGAGGATCAATGGAGGAGTCTTAGATTTTCATAGATATATTCTGGAAGAAGGTGGTTGGGTATGGCACAAAGAGTAAAGAACTAGTTTGAATATAGAATATGTTGTAATTTATGAATGAAAAAAAGTGTTATTCTATATTGCATAAGAAATGTTCTTAAGATAAGTAAAATTGGGAAAATATCACAATATAGGTGAAATTAGTATTAAAGATATGAATGAAAGTGGATCATAGGGGGATCGATGGTAGTATCATGGATTTGGATGAATTTACTCTAAAAGATGACAGTTAGGGAAGGTACTTATAAGTAGGAATTAGCCATGTTGAAGTTTTTGTAACCGAATGAGGGAAACTGAAGAACGACAACTGTCGAATACACCAACTGAGGAAGGAATATCCTCCAAAAATCCCTTTTTTAAAAAATAAGACCAATTTTTTGGGATAAGTGAGAATCCTACAAGCTACCAGGTTCCAACCCTCAATCGATGGAAAATTTTGGGGAGGGGTTTTTTTATTATTAAAATGGGTTCCCCAATTTCTTTATTAAGAAAATGGGGTTGTCTAGCACCACTTCAAGTGGAGATAATGGAACAAATCACCATAGAGCCACTTGAAGTGGATCTGTGGCGATTTCTCCAAATTAGGTATCAGCGCCACTTCAAGTGGCCCTGATCTCCTTCCCCACCTATAAGTGTCTTTATAACGATTTTTCCAAATTTGGTATCAGCGCCACTTCAAGTGGCCCTGATCTCTTTCCCCACCTATAAATACCCATCCCCCCATACTTCTCCTCATTCCCCTCCCCTTACCATTCTCTCTCCCTCCTTCCCAATCTATCCTTCCATTTCTCTTTATTTTTTTCCTTTTTAACATTGAAGTTCCACTTTCCAGTTGTGCAACTGCCGCGTAGCTACCTTCCTGCAAATTTGAGGTAACTTTTCATTTACATTTTTGTAATATTTTCAATTGTTTATTTAATTGTTTAGTTAATCTAGTTAGTTAGTTAATTAATTCTAATTAGTTAATTAATGAATTTTAACTAGTTAATTAATTGTAATTATTTAATTAATTAATTCAAAGTAGTGAAGTTAATTAATTCAAATTAAGTAGTTAATTAATTATAATTAGTTCTTTAATTAATTGTAATTAGTTAACTAAATAATTTTAATTAGTTAACTAATTAATTCTAATTAGTTAAGTTAGTAATTCTAATTAGTTACTTAATTAATTTAAATTAGTTAATTAATCAATTGTAATTAATTAATTAATCAATTCTAATTAGTTAAGTAATTATTTGTAATTAGTTAATTAATTGTAAGTAGTTAATTAATAATAATTATCTAATTAATTTTAATTAGTTAATTAATCAATTGAAATTAGTTAAGTTAATTAATTCAAATTAGGTAGTTAATTAATTCAAATTAGTTAAGTAATTAATTCTAATTAGTTAACTAATTAATTTTAATTAGTTAAGTAAGTAATTCTAATTAATTAATTAAATCTAATTATTTAATTAGTGAATTCTAATTGGTTAATTTATGAATTTTAATTAGTTAATTAATCAATTCTAATTAGTTAAGTAATTAATTATAAATAGTTAATTAATTATAATTAGTTTATTAGTTGTAATTAGTTAATTAATTGTAAGTAGTTAATTAGTTGTAATGAGTTAAATAATTTTAATTAGTTTATTAATCAATTCAAATTAGTTAAGTCAATTAATTAATATTAGGTAGTTAATTAATTTTAATTAGTTACTATATTAATTCAAATTAGTTAATTAATTGAAATTAGTTACTTAATTAATTGTAATTTGATACTTAATTAATTGTAATTAGTTAACTAAACAAATGTAATTAGTTAACTAATTAATTCTAATTAGTTTAGTTAGTAATTCTAATTAGTTAGTTAATTAATTGTAATTAGTTAATTAATCAATTCTAATTAGTTAAGTAATTAATTCTAATTGGGTTGTTAATTAATTGTGATTAGTTAATTAATTGTAATTAGTTAATTAATCAATTCAAATTAGGTAGTTAATTAGTTTTAATTAGTTACATTATTAATTCAAACTAGTTAATTAATTAATTCTAATTAGTTAACTAATTAATTATAATTAGTTAAGTAAGTAGTTCTAATTAGTTAATTAATTAAATATAATTAGTTAATTTGTGAATTCTAATTGGTTAATTAATGAATTCTAATTAGTTAATTAATAAATTATAATCAGTTAAGTAATTAATTTTAATTAGTTAATTAATTGTAATTAGTTAATTAATTGTAATTAGTTAATTAATTATAATTAGTTAATTAATTGTAATTAGTTAATTAATTGTAATTAGTTAATTAATCAATTAAAATTAGTTATGTTAATTAATTCAAATTAAGTAGTTACTTAATTGTAATTAGTGAAGTTAATTAATTCAAATTAATTAAGTAAGTAATTATAATTTGTTAATTAATTAATTCTAATTAGTTAATTAATTAATTCTAACCAATTAATTAATTAATTCTAATCAGTTACTTAATTAATTCTAATTTGTTACTTAATTAATTCTAATTAGTAAATTAATTTTAATTAGTTAATTAATCAATTCAAATTAGTTAAGTTAGTTAATTCAAATTAGGTAGCTAATTAATTGTAATTAGTTACTTAACTAATTCAAATTAGTGATGTCAATTAAGTCAAACCAGGTAGTTAATTTATTGTAATTAGTTATTTAATTAATTATAATTAGATACTTAATTAATTTTAATTAGTTAGTTAATTAATTGTAATAAGTTAGTTAATTAATTCTAATTAGTTAGTTAATTAATTCAAATTATATAGTTAATATATTCAAATTAGTTAAGTTAATTAATTAAATATAATTAGGTAATCTAACTAGGTAGTTAATTAAATCTAATTGGGTAATTAATTTAGTTAAGTAATTATAATTAAGTAGTTAATTAATTGTAATTAGGTAGTTAATTAAATGTTATTAGGTTGTTAATGAAGTCTAATTAGGTAGTTAATGAAGTCTAATTAGGTACTTAATGAAGTCTAATTATTTAATTAATTAAGTCTAAATAGTGAAGTAGTTACAGTAATTAGCGAAGTAGATATAATAATTAAAGAAGTAGTTATAGTAATTAGCGAAGTAGTTATAGGAATTAGCGAAGTAGTTATAGTAATTTGCTAAGTAGTTACAGTAATTAGCGAAGCAGTTACAGTATTTAGCGAAGTAGTTACACTAATTAGCGAAGTAGTTACAGTATTTAGATAAGTAGTTACATTATTAGTGAAGTAGTTATATTATGAATTTTTTATATAATATATTTTTGCATTACATTCTAAGTAAGATAATGAATTTAGTTTGTCATCTACCTTGACCTTAGTTTGTAATTGATGTTATGAACTTGAATTTAGTAGTTGAATATATTTTTTTCATATTAAGTGTTAGAGTTGTCATGAATTGAAATGCTTTCTTGAGTAAAGTATCCCCAGATAGAGGGGCTTTGGGTTAGACCGCCTACTTTCCTGGTGGCTTGCCTTGTCTAGGAAAGTGGATGGGGTTGGCTATCTATCACTCAGGGCTTATTCATGTTGAGTTTTTAAATTTCATATAAATCTATGCTTTTACATGACGTGTTCATGTACCTCATGCCTATGATGCCTGTGGATATATATGAATATGTTTGACTTACTATTTTTGGGTAAATAACACAAACTTATGGGTTGTGTAGAGTGATTTACACATCAATATGGTTTGAACATAGTGATTTGGTGGAGGGACTTGGATTCAAACTTAAATTCTAGAAGCATGCAGACTTAAATTGATTGTTTGATCATATGTGATTAATAATGGGGTTTTATTTTAGATAAAAAAGTTGGATACTTATATTTATTGAAATGGACAAATAATTGAGACAGAACAAGGATGTAGTTATAGTATACAGCCATAAGCTGTTGTAATGCTTGGAGGCTGTACAACTTTGGGAAATCTTCAAAGGAAAATTCATCGAAAGTTGAAACTGATGAGAAATAAAGAGATAGAATCTATCATATATAGGCATCTACAATATGTTGTTAGGTTTTGGCCTGTGGACTATCCAATAACTGATGATGAATAATGGGAATACATACTGTCATTTGTTAAGTTTCTACCTGCCAATCAAACGATGGAGTTGTATGTGACCGTAGCTACAATGGAGGTTCCATCGACATTGGAAGTTAGGTCATCACAATGTCACAATACTGTGTCATATTCTCCTGTTAGAACACATCATGATGGTCCATCAGTAATAGTACCATCATTTCCCTCAGTTACAATTTCAATGGATAGCCCCCCACATACTGAGATGCGTTGGTCAAGGATTTTGAGGATGATGAAAATTTAGAAGAAGAAGATGAAGAGGAAGAACATGCAGAAGAACAATCAGTTCCCACTCGTGTGAGGATTAACTGACCGTTGAACCATCCCCCACCATTGATTTCATGGTTGACGGAAGGCATAAATCGCCTTTCAGAATTTGACTGGTCAGTTATTACTCATACTTCAGAATTTCTAAAAATCATTGGGGGCACAGATCTAGTGTCAAATGAAGGCGTTCTATATATTGGGAGAGATTTTGAGAGTAAATACGCAATGAAAAATTTGATAAAACAATATCACATTGAAATACATTACTCTTATGTTGTAGAAGAGTCAAGAAGGTCTTATTATTTGACCCGTTGTGACAAATATGATTTGAATTATCAAATGCATCTGTGAGCTATAATTGATAACACTTTTCATAGTTGGCGCATCACAATATTTACTCCACACACATGTGTGAACCCAAGCTTGTCACCAAAACACTCTTTATTAGATGTTGACTTTGTTTCAATAGATATTGTTGAAATGATTAAATCATGTCAAGATATTCTTGTTGTTCTATTTATGGAGAGAATCAAACCGATTTTTGGGTATCAGATCTTTTATTGGAAGGCATAGGCAACAAGACAAAGGCTATTGTGAAAGTGTACGGTGATTGAGACGAATCTTATCAAGTTTTTCCACAAATTTTGGATATTTTATGCCACAATAATCATGTGATCTATCGGTTACATACTAATAAATATATAAACCAATACAACCAAGTTGATCAGTAAATGGTTGTTTTTGATAGACTTTTTTGGGAATTTTTACCATGTGTGGTGGCTTCTAGACATTGCAAACAGTTTATAAAAATAGATGGAAAATTTCTATATGGAAAGTATACAGGAAATTTATTTATTGCTGCCACACAAGATGGAAATCGAGACCCTATACCTTTGGCATTTTCAATTGTGGAGAAAGAGAACTTCTCATCATGGAGTTGGTTTCTGGCATGTCTTTGAGAGTTTGTTACGGGTGCGGAAGGGATTTTCTTTATCTCATATCCTCACCGTGCAATCAAGGAGGAAGTACAGTCTGAGGGACTTTCATGGAGACCACCCTCTGCCAGTCATCGATACTGTATTAGAAAAATTTCTAACAATTTACTAAAGATATTCAAGAATGAGTCGATGAAGAAATCAATCTTCAATATTGGTATGAATATCCTTTTTCCTATTAAAAATTCTGGCCATAATTATGATCATATCTGTTGAGATTATTTCTAGTATGATAGTATACAAGCTTAAACAACAAAGAATGGAGGAGGGTCTTCAAGATATTCATAGATTTAATCTAGAATTTTTTTATTACATGATGCAAATTCCAAAATGGAAATGGTCGTTGGAATATGAAGATGGGAGGTGATATGGTCATATGACGACCAACATCATTGAATGCATAAATAAAGTTTTCAAGGGAGTTCAAAAATTACTAATCCCAGGTAAATATGAATATTTGATTATATGTTTCTAAGAAAAACAGAATCATAATATACTATTAGTGTAATGACTTAAATCTAAATTATAGGTTTGGTAAAAGAGAACTTCTACTATAGTGTCAAGTATTTTCTATAATGGGGAAACCATACCGAATATTTCTTGAACAGTGGGATGCGATATGGACACCATTTCTAGTGTGATCTAGATATAGTTATTCATGAAGCTACAACTTATCATGTCACCGCATTTAATTTTCTAGAGAAATGATTTGAGGTGGCTGAGCCTGGTGATCCAGTGCTTGTAGAAATGGTTGTATCCGAGTTGTTTTATTGGAGAAGCATTACTGTGAATGTGGTATGTTTCAATAATTGAGATATCCTTGTAGAAATGTGATTGTAGCATGTGGTTACGTACACGTAGCTTAGAAGAAGTTTGTTGATCCATTTTATCGACTCAACAAAATCAACTCCTGTTATAATACTCCATGGATTTCAATTAGAGAATATCAAAATTTTCGACTCTCTGATGACACACCCATGCTTCTACCAAACAACAATAGACTTCTACCTAAAGGGAGGCCATAGTCGACTCATATTTGGAATGAGATGGATTGTCCTAGTGAACAGACACCTGTACGAAGGTGCAACATATGCCGCCTAGAGGGTCATTCAAAGACACATTGCCCCAGACACATAGGGAAATCATCTAATGGTTAAAATGATTTTTGTACTCCATCAGTTACTATAAACACATTTTACGTGTAACAAATATTTTTCCATCGATGAGTTTTGAAAGCATTCATAGTGAATATATTTCATCAAATTTTAAATAAGTGGTTGTTGTTTTAGAAAAATAACAAGAAATTTTAAAATATATAAAATGTAAGATCAAGGATTTAACAGAATCTATGAACCAGCTATAGTGAATACTAGTGAAGAATAAATTGAGGATATAATAGAATATGAGACTACTAGCCTAGAAAATGACATGTAAAGAAATAAGGACAACAAGGTCCAAACTGAAAAGCGTGATGAACCCACACCTAAAAAATATATAGATCGAAGGAAAATGAAGTGATAATAGTTAAAAAAGGCAAGAACAAAGCTACATTTGAGGAGAAGTCGAGCAATCAACCCATTTCAAACATTATTTTACTCTCATCATTTTCTTCAAAAGTGTTAAATCGAGCGATGAACCTAAATAATTGATATTCTTGAAAATAATTAAAATTTTTAGCATTGATATGTTGGTTTTGCAAGAATTGGATAAAATTTTATCATATTCCAAATTTATCAATAGGTTTTTAGATAATAATGAATATTGGAAGAAATTAGATACCATCAATCTTAATGAGTGTAGTGTCATTATTTTAATGAAGCTACCATTAAATTTTAAGCACCCTGTAACTTTTTTTATTTAACGTTGAATAGGAGAAAGTGAGAAAATGTAATGTTTTTGTGATTTGGGAGAAAATATTAATTTGATGCCTTAATCCTTGTTCAAAAAGTCGGGTCTTAGGGAATTGCAACTGACTTTCTAAATTACTTTATTTAACTCATTACATGCTTCCTTTATACATTACATGATAAATTTCATACCTTAAGTGATAAATGTGATGTCTAACATGAAATTAATGTTTTACTATTTTCACATTCAGATGAAGTAGCCACTATTATCTGGCTAGGAGACGCATGTGTTGCATCTTGTGTTGGCGCGACGAACTGTTTGACAACATGCTGTTTGAAGAGCACGTCATTATCATCACGATGCTCCCCCAAAAACTATTTGTCTATAACTTATATGTGCGGGATTTTATGGAGTCCTTATTTGTGACTTCAATACTATTGACCATCATATGATTACAGAATTGGTTGAGAGATGGCGGCTAGAGACATAAGATTTTAATCTCCCGGAGGGGGATATGACCATTACTTTAGAGGACATCGCCTACATGCTTGGTTTTCCCATCCATGGACAGGAAGTTACGGGTGCCACTAGTGGAAACTGGGCTACTGTCATACAACGACTATTAGGAATTGATTTCGCTGGCGTATGAGGTGTTCTCGTGGGTTTCCGATTGTGAATGACATGGATTGATGAGCATTTCTCTGTCATTCCTGATGATGCAGATGAGGAGATGCTTATTAGGCACACACATGCATATATTCTTCGACTGCTCAGAGGCATGTTATGTGTCAACTACTCAACCCTTTTGGTATACATGATGTACCTCCCATTACTTGAGGATCTTGATTAGACAGCTATATACAGTTGGGGATCCACTGTATTAGTACATCTATATAGATCCCTTTATACCAGTTGTTAGGAGATTCATGAAAGATTGAAGGTTGTATGGATTTTGTATAGATGTGTGCCTGGGATTGTTTTCTACGTATCGCTCCTCGAGCTATCACACCACTTACAGTAGAGCTATTTCAGGATTGTCCTCGTGGACGATGGTATGTTTACTTAATTACTTTCATTTATTTAGTATTTATATTTTTTATAAACTTACTTTATATTACTCTTTTGTAACCAGGTGGAGTTAGTCTCAGAAGCATGCACACAGACCGAGACCTAGTGTGAAAAACTTTCGATAGATATTCGATGCATTAGTTCCAGCTGATGTAAGTCAAGCAATACTTTTTTATAGAACAACATGTTTTTTATAACTATTTTAAGTTATTTTAATGTAATAATACTAAAATTATCTTGATAATATGTCACTTACTTTTTGAGTTTACATTTTGGGTTTCATGGACTCCATATACAGGTTATGCCTATGTGTCACTTCCACCGTACTGCACAACTATGATCGGAGACCATACTACAGTGGTGCCACTCATCCACTACCATATCATTGAGTGGAACCAGCCAGACCGGGTCATGAGCTAGTTCGATTATATACATCATATCCCGATGGAACTAGGAAAACCTGATGGGTTGCATTCGATTATACAAACATGTAGACAATCGACGAACTGGCGACAGTTTCATACATCTCATATTGGGATGTGGGACACACGTTCCCGGTATGGTATTTCTAGATATGGATATCCCACAACATAGTATTAGTTATCTACCCAGGGGGATTATGAAGATTGGTATTGACATCATACCATGATGCATCTTACACGTCAGGGGATTGGCATTCTGGAGATGGTATGTTTATTAAGGTATATTATATTTGTTAACTCTTTTGTGGTATTAATTTGAATTTCATTTCATTTGCAGATAGACATAATTGAACATATTTTACATATAACACATCCTCATGAGGAGTCATATATTAGACCGGACATAGTTCATCAAGATGTGTTGGCTCTCTATGACCATCTCCAGATGATACGGGACAATTTTTATGATGAGGAGCCACAAGTATATCCTGATCCATATCCTCCTGCTAGAGCTCCTGAGGGTCATGATGTCCCTTCTATGCCTACTGATGACGATGCACCGCCACCACAGCCGCCAGCTGGGAGACAGAGATGAGTACCTTGGGAGGGGCAGAGGCGGTGAGATAGACATCTGAGAGTGCCTCCTACAGATGTGGCAGCACCGCATAGAGGTGATCCTGCCCAACTTATCAATGAGCTTTCACAACAGGGAGACACTTATATACCACATATGTCATCTCCGACGACTACTATGAACTATTAGCTGGATTAGGTGACACAGCTTGTGGCGGCCCTCTCTCCTCCCGACGAGGACTTCTTCAGTATGCCATCTATAACATTTTTATGAGCCCCGGAACCATATGGCTCCACTAATGATTTTGGTTCGTCATCCACGTATGATTTTAGGACATTATCCAGTCATGATTTTGGTCATCCCCCTACACATCATCATGAGGAGGCACCAGATGCACCAGAAGTAGAGGATCCCGCTGCTAGGACACCGGAGCAACGCATACGTCGGACGTGGGGATGACGTGAGATTCAGACGCCATGTTGTGGTCCAGGGGGCATCAACGTTTATTTATTTAGATGCCATGATATATATGTTAAGAAAACTATTTAATTAGATAAATGATGGGTTTTTAGACAAATAATTAGAAAATAAAATATATAGTATATACAAAATAATTTAAATGAAACTTGAAACATTGATTAAACATATAAGAAATACTCGAAGACAAAAATAATTTCATTAAAAATGATGACCAAAATTAATTTATAAGCTTTCAAAACCATCTACTTGAAACTTAAAAATGTTTCAATTACCCAACTTTGAAAGACTATAAAACGTAAACTAGATAAGAAGAATGCCCAAAGTCTCCTTTCGTTAAGGGTATCCTTGTCACACGGGTTTTCTGAAATTTTGATATCCAATTTACTGCAAGAAAGGATAAAAGTTCTACATAAACACACCATCTTTGTATCATATATCATTTCTTGTAGTGAATTGGATCTGAAAATTTATACTAGATGTGAAGAAAGGCCGAATCCACCTTTCGTTTTGGGGGGAACACCACCACATCTTCCTATATCTAGCATAACCGTTCAATCCAGTTTCATTAAATATGGATAGACCCTCATTTTTACAAAAATATAACTCACATATCTAGTTTAACCCCCAATTATGACGCCTCTAGGTTCAAACCTTTTGACAGAGGAGAGGCGACCTTGGTAAACCTCCGAGTGAGAGTGAAGTGTGTCTTCCTTCACTATCACTCAGAGATTTACTATGTCCACCTCTCCTCCTTTGAATGGTCTGAACCCAGAGGCGTCAGAATTGGGGGGTTAATATGGACATCTGAGTTCTATTTTTCTAAAAATGCGGGGCTATCCAGATTTAATGAAACTGAATTGAATAGTTAAGTTGGATATAGGAAGCTGTGGTGGTGTTTCCCCCAAAATGAAAGGTGGCTTCAACCATTCTTTATATCCAGTATAAATTTTGATATCTAATTCACTACAAGAAAGTCTTGAAGGTCCAAACATGGTGTGTTTATGTGGACCTTATAGCCTTTCTTGTAGTGAATTGGATATCAAAATTTTAGAAAACCCATGTGACAAGGATTCCCTTAACGAAAGGTGGCTTCGGGCTTTTTTCATATCCAATTTACGTTTTATAGTCTTTCAAAGTCGCGTAATTGAAACATTTTTAAGTTTCAAGTAGGCAGTTTTGAAAGCTTATAAATTTATTTTGGTCATCATTTTTAATGAAATTATTTTTGTCTTCTTTTTTTTCTTATATGTTTAATCAATGTTTCATGTTTCATTTATTTTGGTCTTATAGTTTACGTTTTATAGTCTTTCAAAGTCACGTACTTGAAACATCTTTAAGTTTCAACTAGGCAGTTTTGAAAGCTTATAAATTATTTATTATCAACATTTTTTATTAATTTATTTTTTTTCAACTCTTCCTTATATGTTTAATAAATTTTTAATGTTTCATTTATATTGGTCTTATAGTTTATGTTTTATAGTCTTTCAAATTCGCGTAATTGAAACATTTTCAAGTTTCAAGTAGGCAGTTTCGAAAGATTATAAATTAATTTTCATCAACATTTTTTAGAAAGTTATTTTTGTTTTCAACTATTTCTTATATGTTTACTTAGTGTTTAAAGTTTCATTTATATTGGTCTTATAGTTTTTGTTTTATATTCTTTCAAAGTCACGTACTTGAAACATTTTTATGTTTCAACTAGGCAGTTTTGAAAGCTTATAAAGTATTTATTATCAACATTTATTATTAATTTTTTTTTGTTTTCAACTCTTTCTTATATGTTTAATCAATATTTAAAGTTTCATTAATATGGGTCTTATAGTTTATGTTTTACAGTCTTTCAAATTCGCGTACTTGAAACAGAACCCCATATCAGAAACGCAGAATGTACTGTAAAGGAAAAATAGAACCAAAAAACAATATAAATAAAAAATTTGTTTATATATATATGAATATAAAAAACCAAAAAATAAAAATAACAATTTTTAATAAAAACAAAACAAACAAATAAAAATTATATATCTAAAAAAACAAAACAAAATTTTTAAACAAAAAAAATAATAAGAAAATTAAAAATTAAAAATACTATATATAAACAAAAAAACAAATCATAAAAATCATAATTTTAAATAATTTTTTTATTATTTTATAAATAATATTTAAATAAATTTAATATGGTTTATTTATGTATTATAATGCATAATTATAAATTTAATACATAATCATAATATTATAAAAAATATATAATTATAATAAATATAATAAATATAAATAATTTTAATAATGTTTATTTATATATTTATATATTTATTTATTTATTTATAAATAAATTTTATACGGTTTATTTAAGTATTTAAATAATTATATATAAATTTATAAATAATTTTATATAAATAAAAATTATTTTTAAAATTTATAAATTTATATTTAAATAAACATTATTAAAATTATTTATCTTTATATAAATAAATCTTATTAAATCTTATACAATTATTGTAATTACAAATTTATTATAATTATATAATTATTATTTTTATGATTATATATTTATTATATTATTATATTTATATATTTATAATAATTTGATATTTATTATAATTATATATTAATTATAATTATGGAATTGTTATATTTAAAATTATATAAATTATTGTAATTTCATATTAATTATATTCATATATTCATTTTATTATAAATTTATTACAATTAAATATTTATTGTAATCATATAATTATTATATTTATAATTCTATATTTATTACATTATTATTTTTATATGTTTACAATAATTAGATATTTATTATAATTATATATTAATTATAATTATGGGTTTTTTATATTTATAATTATATAAATTATTGGAATTTAATTTTTATTATATTTATATGTTCATTTTATTATACAATTATTATAATTAAATATTTATTATAATTAAACATTCATTAAAATTATATAATTATTCTTTTTTTATTTATTATATATATAATTATATAATTATTATAATTGTATAATGATTATATTTATATATTTATTATTATTATATATGTATCTTAATTATATACTTATTATATTTATTATATTTATAATTATAAATTTATTATAATTATAGAATTCTAATTATAATAATTATATGACTATAATAATTATATAATTATAAATATAATAATTATATATTTATTGTATTTAGATTAATAATTATATTTATTATAATAAATAAATTTATTATAAATATTATATATATATATATATGTGGGTTGTGGTTGGGGGAGCCAAAGCGAAAGGGGTTAGCACCACTTGAAGTGGCGCTATCCCCCCAAATTGTCCAGCGCCACTTGAATTGGTGCTGGAAAACCCCATTTCACTAATTAATAAATGCCTTATCCCATTAAACTAAAAAAACCCTTGTGAATCCCCCTCAATCAATAAACTTAAACAAGAAATTTCAAATTTGAAATTTCAAAACAATCGAGGACAGCTGGCACAATCGGACCGTCAAG
Source organism: Viscum album (assembly GCA_963277665.1). NCBI lineage: Eukaryota > Viridiplantae > Streptophyta > Magnoliopsida > Santalales > Viscaceae > Viscum > Viscum album. Next base: position 108,149,026 of record OY728139.1, on the reverse strand, counting down.
TGTGCAATTCAGGATGACAGGACACACCTCGAGCCCATCGCCCATACAACAACTGAGGCTGTGCATGATCCCTGTCATCATCAGAACATCGTCGCCAAAAACCACACCAACAAGACTAGGCTCTTCACCAGGATCATCATCGGAACAAAACCATCTCAAATAACAATGTCAAACAAATATCACACATCCACTGAAAAACCACAGAAACAGACGGCCTTCCAACGAACACCATACAATCGCATCAAGACTTCATGAAGCTATCACACCCCGCACATCGTCACCCATAGTAAAACTATGAAACTGGTAGGCCCTGTCATTGTACACTCCACCGGCACACTCCAATCGTAGCAGAGGAGCACGGGGAGAGGGGGAAAACCATAGGAAGAAGCCGCAAGCCATCAGAGGGGAAAACCACAAAATTTTCAAACAAGAAGAGAAGATCAGAAGCATAAACCCAAACAACAAGACACCAAAAAACGAGAGCAAACGAAACCCATAAAATCGCACCCCCGCTCCACTATCAGCATGTCTTAGCTCGCCGTAGCACCTGGTTGCCGACGGGTCAAGGGGGACAGTCCAGCGCAACTCTAGGCTAGAAGGACCACCACCATGCCTGAAGGAACCACCAAGGAAGACACCTGAAAATAACCAACACCAAAGAAGCCATTGAGCGTATGCCTTTCGACAGGAACTAGACAGGAAGATCAAACACGGTTGAGAAGAAAAGGACGAGTCACACCACCAAGCCGGAAGCATATAGGAATGAGAAAACAGGGAAATGAACGCCATAGAGAAGTTTGATAAAACTGATTCCGAAGAAAAAAAACAAAATACGACAACACTACTGGAAGCAAGTGAGATGAACAACAATGTGGGTGAAATAGAGGTGTTGATATCTGTCAAGAAAATTGGTGGAGATAGTATTTGTAAGAATTAGAGGGAAGAACTGCCGATTGATATTGTAGGAATAAACTTGAGTGGTAGGTCGGTCATGGAAAAAGGGTAATGCATGAGTTGTATGATAGAAGAGGTGATCATGATAGGAGAGAGATGCGGGAGTAGTTGTTTGAGTAGTGATAAGAGAATCATAACACTAGGGTAGAAATAGTGATTTAGAGAGGAGGTAGACATGCGAGGGGAATTTTGGGAGTTGAGGTGAGTAGTGAGGCTGAATTTTTTTAGAGGGAGAACAATCCATGAGGTGATAAAACATATGGAAAGGAAAACTATAGTTTAATATATATAATATATTTATGAATATAAGTATAAAAAATTATAAATTCAATGTTTGTTCAACTAATATTTTGTTTTTTGATATTTCACAAAAAAAATTACTATGCATATTTATGATTTTAGGTTACTGATATGTATTTTTTAATATTTTTTATTTTTAAGTATTATATGATATTTTTGGGATTATAAGATAATCATTGATCTTATTTATGAATGATTTTTTTAATATTTCTATTGTGATTAATAATTATTCTTCTAATGTATACTAATTAAAAAATTATTTCTTTATTTCCTTTTAATGTGAAACATGAAATATATTATAGTATATAGGTATTGTAACATTATCATTATCACAATAATACTCCATTAAAACCTCTCCCGAGTCATCAATTAAGTTGAGTGTGACCCCTCAAACTATAAATCAAACAGATCATGGGATGGTCACTATCTCTAAGGGTATATAACATGAAAAATGAGATGCATTACCCTCTTTAATTCCAATAAAATACAATAAAATACCTATCAACACTAAAAATCACAAATGAAATAAAAAAATCTCTATAACAATATGCAAGTAATATTATAAAATAATAATAACTCCAATGCTAATACTGAATGAAACAACTACTAAGAAAACTAAAACTCCTACAACATTCACGAACTGTATCATCACAAGCTAGTAAGGTCCAAACTACTCTATAATGTGATCCTACAAATCTATAAAAATAATATATAGAAGTGGGAGTTAGCATACAAGTATATTTACTTGGATACTCCCTAGAAACTCTCATGACAATGTAGAAGAAAAAAAAAATAAATCTCCAATGAATAAATAATTAAATTTACTAATGTACCCTCACTATTCATCTACAACCCATAATAATATAGGCTCAATCTCTCAGTCTATAAAAAGTATTAATATAATAATCAATAAATATATAAAAAGAGCTACCCCTAGTTACTTCTTCACTGATCTAGTTCCCCAATTTCCTAACAACATACACCCTAAATCTCTCATCCCTTTGGACGTTCACATACTACAACGACATACAATAACCACACACCATAGCCTCATACCACATGACAAATATGACAACCTATTACCACAGTCAATTCCATCACATACCAACACCGTTACCACTCCCATGGACAAACAGAACAGAAGAATAAGGGGAGTATTCAGTCATCCATTCCAAATATATATTGGATAGTGGGAGGTTCAATCAGCACCAAAAACATCATATGGGAATCTATTAGGTTATAATAAAATTGTGGTGGTGCTTAAGAAATAAAAAAACATACAAGGATATTTATATCAGCTCATAAATCCTATACTAGAGACCACATCTGATCAAGAAACCTTTATTAAGAATCCTGATTGAATTCCACACACTAGAAAGTCATCATAATAAGATCACATTGGCTAAATGGATCACCTAAAATTGGATCCTCAGAATTTCAATGTTTCAGAACTAATAATAAGTGAATTCACCCTAATCACCACATTGACTTGAAATTACTCATTTTTGTTTACTCCAAATTGCACAAACCTTTAACTAAAATTATGGAAGGAAATTAAAAGTAATAAAATAGAATGACGTGATTTTACATGGTTTCGACTTTCATATATAAACCATGGTAGGAAGCATCCTAATTTTTTGTTATATTGGAAGTAAAAAAGTTATAATCTATTATGAATAAGAATCCATGTCAATCACTAACACCTATAATTTTCCAACACATCAGTAAAGTAGTATCACACCATAAATAATGAAGGTCCAAACCGGTCAATAGTTGGAACCAAATTACTAAATTTCCTAGTGTCCGTTTATTGCATTGTGTAACTTTTTACTCCTTGAATCATTCCTTGATCAGACTACCTACCACCAGTGGAATAACAATGTTCCCTACAAGTCACCCTTTCTCAAAAATACCATCCTATAGATTTATTAAAATACAAACTACCACCTTTTTATATTCATAACATCCATTGATCTTGTAGTGAATATACCATATCACTTTAAGCATTGGAAATACACAATTACTAATAATCTTACTACCATCCATTGAAAATTGTTTTAATACTCTCACAATGAAAAAGAGTGTTGGGAAGTTTCCCATTCAAGTGAACTCAATCCTATTCTTAAAGAGACATCACATGAACCAAAAAATATGTCACTTGAAGAATACATCAAGGATTATACAATAACCTATAACACTTTGGAAAATATCACCATGTTTATTGTCAGCACAAGTAACATTTCCCCATTTACTCCCCATTCACCCAAGTCTAATCGATGCATGATACTACCTAATACTCTCTTAGACTAATTCCTTTGTGAACATATCTATTAGATTATTCATTCCAGCTATATTCTATTTCTCAGAATCCCTATCTTATAGGATCATCTAGATATAATTGTATTTCAAGTTGATGTGACTCTTCCTTGCATAAAACATCAAATATTTGGCTAAATGGATTTCACATTAACTATTACAATAAAGTGGTCTACATCCATTGAAACATATGGTCTCCTCAATCAGATGCCTCAACCATACCATTTCCTTTCTTGATTCTATTTATAAATAATTTGAAACTTCAATTGTGGAGGGTGAAATCTTCAATTAGATCCAAAACATCCACCAATCCATGGTTCCATCAAAGGTAAAGAAAAATATTATTGTCTTTTCCTTGAATTTGAGTCTCCCTAATGTTTGAATTAGCATACCCAATCAATGTATCATCCTCTATGATAAAAAGAGAAATATATTTTATTCATTTAAGATATATCATTATCCTCTCCATAGTTTCCCACTATCATTTCATTATATTTATATGAACCCACTACCCAATCCCACTACATGATTACTATTCAGTCAAGTACACACCATTGTATACATAAGACTTCCTAATGCTAATGTACAAGGAATTATTAAATTATACTTCACTTATTGTTCTGTTTTTTGTTCTTATTCACTTTAGGGATGGAAGTTTCCAATAATAGAAATTGAAATAACTTTAAATTCCTTCATGGAAAATTTTTCTACAGTATTATAGAATATTCTTTCTATGATAAAACCAAACTGCTAATCTTTTCATCTTGCTTGGTCCTCATGACTAATATATTATTTTCTTTAATGTGATATTGCTTCTGAAACATCCTTGATAATTATTTCTTCATCTCCTAAATCTATTGAATTAATGGAACTACCGAAAGAATTACATCCACATAAAATAGTATAATGTTGATGTTTATATTTGTGTACACCTTCTGATAACAAAATCAGTCAGAGTTTCTCAACTTGAAACCTTTCTCCTTTATGAAAGAGTTGAACTTCTAGTTCCACTACCATGGCACTTATTTCAATCCATAGAGACTTTTCATGAGTTTACACACTAAGAATTTATTTTGTTGGACCATGAAACATATAGGTTGATTCATGTAGATTTATTATTCAAGATCACTATAAATAAATGTATTCTTTACATCCATTTGTTTCAAAATTAAACCTCTAGAAACAACCATGCTGATCACTATTCATATTTTAGTATATTTAACTACCATAGAGAGGATTTCAAATTTGATCCCTCTCTTTATTGAAACCCCTCGACCTCCAGAATTTATTTATATTTCCTATATCCATCAACATCATTTTTTAACCTGAAAAAATAATTTATTTTTAAGACCCCTATTTTCATGGGGAGTTCTGTTAACTCCCATATATTTTTCACAATTAGTGGATCTACCTCATTTTTCATATACAACTCCCACTTATCAGAATCATTGAGGTTATCCACTTCATCCAATCTTTTTAGTTATTTTTTATCCATTAAAAGGTCAATGTTTAATCTATATCTATACATTTTTACCAATAATTTAAATCTAATAGATCTCCATATTTATGTTCATGGATTTACTCTTTACCAAATTAAAACCTCTAAAATTACATCTTCTAAAAATATAGATCGAGCTTCTATAATTATTTATATTTCTATCATATCTTTCACTGGCCATATCTTTGAGCCTTCTATGCTTCCCCCCAAAAAAGCCTCCAATTTTTTTGAATATATTGTAGACTTCCTGACATATGAGCTTGTTTAAACATCAGAATTTCTAGTTCCCCCATTCATATCATCATAAGATAAAATTTATTTTCTTATTTCAATCTAAATTCATCAAAATATTTTCATCCTTCCACAAGACCAACTCATTGAAAAGAACATTCCTAGATCTTCTGACTTATTTCTCATCATCACCCAAAGTTGGAATAAGAGATTTTCAACACTATAACCAATGAAAAAATATGCTTTATATTTATCTTATAGATTATCTATGTATATGGAATCAATATTTTCATTTGATAAAATTCCAAATATCTTAAGGTGAGAAAAATATGGTGTCCTTCCTATCCAAAAATATTATGGAAACTCTTATCCCATTACTGTTGAGGGGTTTTGATTGATTAAACTAGAGATAATACCAACTTCTTAAATGTTTTGGGCACAATGGAAGCATGTGATGGGTTGTTCCCAACTTTAATTTTTTCCGTGATCGATGATCAATCTGAGATTTACATGATGATGAATTCCATAATCAATGAAATCGAATCAAAGAAAACAGAAAAGGGATATAATGTTAGAACCAAGCATAAAATCATCACATATTATTTTTAATTAATTTAATCAATTAAATAAATTTCTAGTGTGAATTCTTTTTTTGCTGATGGGTCTGACTATATATCTACATTGTATAGTAATTTTTTTGTAGGAATCAATAGAATATTCCCTCTAGTGGTGATATACATGTGTTCTCTAAATATTCAAATGTATCTGTATGAATATTCAAGTGCTAGTGTGAGAGATCTTAATGCTCACATCATTCACTTTTGATCACCATGAGTATCCCTTCCAAAGAATTCTCCTTAATATCTCTATACTCAAGAGTGATAGGTAAAGGAAGATGTTTTTACTTTCTTGGGAGAATTCTTGGATATGGAGCTCTCTAGGGTTTGAGAAGATTCTCTATGGTTCTCATTGTGCACAACAAAAATTAATTCAACATCTTTGAAAACAAATATAATTGGGTTTATATTTCCCTAGGGTTAGAAATAAATAATTTCAAAGGTTCCCTTTATTACATATTTAATCCCTTATGGAAACCCATGTCTATAACAACAATAATACTATTATTTCTCAACATATGCTTAACTTATTAATTAAATTAAATAAAATTTAATCAAATAATATAAAAAATATATTATCTCTCAACTGATATAAAAACCCGATCTACCATTCCTCCATAATATTTATCAGTTCTTGAATAATGACTATTTATTTAATAAATAAATATTACTCAATTATTTACCAATAAATAAATAAATATTATATTCACTAAATAGAAAATGATTATTTATTAAATATTCTGATCATATAATATTCTCTCAAATAACTGGTGACAAAATATATGAGATCAATCATACATGAATAATTTGTAAACTACATGTGAGAATATTATTTATTGTACTTGTTAAATAATAAATAATAATATATTATTTAACTAAGATTATGGATACACTTATTGTGTGACCCTCTAGGCCTATTTCTTAGCAGTATTAGGCGAAGTACCCTAAAGTCCATGGTTAGTATATAGTAACAAGCCAAGGAACCCATAGAGAAAGAATTTAATTCTATACAAACATAATAACTCATACAAATATCCACTGTATAATATAACCCCCTTGTCACGATATCTCTAATCATGAAAGGTCTATGTCGGTGCCATCAATCGATGTGTTCAATGTCTCTTTATTTAAATTTATGGAAATTGAACTTGACCATAGAACACCATGTCCATAGATTTATTTATTCTATATCATTTCTATCAAAGGGAATGATATATAAAAATCCATTAAAGAATAGAAGGGACAAATCATTTCTCAAATTATTCAATAATGCAATATTACTCACAACGCACCCAATATATCCTAACTCACCGCGAACGCAAGTCATCATGGTTTTTGTCAATAAATCAAAGTATGTTACTTCTATTACACATTAATAATAATCTTAAAGTCTAAGGATCAATACACATTTCTTTATATAGGAATCCAATGACACATAAAAATGTGGATTTCTTACTAGTGGGTCTCTTTCTCATAATATCCTACAATGGATATTACCAAGGTCATACAATATGGGAAGGTGCCTCAAAGTCCTATGAGTATCCACCCCTGATAGGCTATATCATTTGTTTCTCACAAATGATATCATCCTTTTATAGAAAAAATATTTAAGAATAGATTCATAGCACTTATATGTTCTTGTCACAGCGTAGAACTGCTTTGAAATTTTTGTGCGATATCTACTCTTAAGACATTATCAAATACTACGTTATATAGAAGAAAAATCATGATGTGAGAAGTATTTTATTAATATTTAAAACTATGAATACAAGTTATCATAAAGTGAAAAGAAGTTGTTTCTAGGGCACCAACTCCAACAAACTCTCACTTGCACTAGATCCAACTTCTAACAACATTTATTCTTCTAGTTCCCACATGATACTCATGCTTCTACTAAGACTGGACCATAGTCAAGGGGTCCAACATGTTCTCTTTCATGGGTAATCTTCTTACTACTACTTCATCCCTTTGATAAATATCACTCAATAGGTGATACTACTATAGTATATTCTATGTCAGTTGGTGCGACCTTGGCTCTTTTACAAGATCCACCACTACAGTATTATCATAATACAATGTTATTGGGTCTTTACTACTAGGTACCACATCATGTTTTTGGAAAATGTTTCATATCCAAATGGATTACTTAGATGCATCAAAAGACACGACATACTTGGACTCTACTCTAGAATCAGAAAAAATAGGCTTATTTGAACTCTTCCAGCTCACAACTCCTCTGTTGAGAAAAAAACCATATTCTGAATATGACTTCATATCATTATGATCAATTTGAGAACTATCATCATTATAACCCATGATGACCAGCACTTATTTTCCTCCATACACCTGGAATATATCCTTAGTTTTTCTCAGATACTTGGGGAAATATTTAACAACATACCAATATTGTACCCCTATATCTACTTGATATCTTCCCACTATTCTCAATGCATAGGCAACATCATGTATAGTACACAACATGACATATGTGATTGATCCTATTGTTGAAGTGTATCATATCTTACTCAGTCTCTCTTTGATCTATTGTTTTTGGAGACACATTTTCTTAGAAAGATGTAAACCATTTGACAGTGGAACCAATCCCCTATTAGATTATTTCATACTAAATATATTTAGTATCTAGTCAATTAATTTACTTTGACTTATTCCAAGAACCCTCTTGGATCTATCATGAATTATCTTGATCCCTAGAATATAGTCTACTTCACCTAAGACCTTCATAGAAAAACTTTTTTTAAATAGTCCTTAATAGACTGTAAGGCTGTAATGTCATTTCCAATAAGTAATATGTCATCAACATATACTAATTGGATAACCAATACATTTCTATTAAACCTCTAATAAAAAAATGGATTACATTCATTATTAATAAAACAAATTTCTTTTATAGTTTCATTAAATCAAATGTTCCATGACCTGGACATTTTCTTCAATCCATAAATGGATATATATAATATTCAAGTACTTTTGGCATCACATGTAGTCACAGAACCTTTTGGTTATGTCATGTAGAAATCTTCTTGAAGGTTCCCAATAAGGAAAGTGGTTTTGGCATCCATCTACCAAATTTTATAGTCATGTAAGCTTCTATATTAAATAGAATTATGATGTATTTAAAAATGGAAACTAGTGAAAAGGTTTTATCATAGTCTATTCCTTGATGTTTTTTAACCTTTTATCCACTAGCCGTGCTTTATAGGTATTTAAATTACCCTCCTTGTACATTTTTCTCTTAAATACCCATTTTCACCCTACAAGATTTACAACAACCGGTGCATCGACCAAAACCTGAAAAATATTATAATATTTGAAATCCATTTTAGAATTCAAGAATTCTTTCTATCTTTCATATTCTGGTATCTCTACCACCTCCTTTTCAGAGAGAGGTTCATCATTGTAAACCAATAATGAGTCAACATCATTGGTGACTAGAAAACCATATCTATATAGTTCTCTTACATCTCTTGTGATCCTATGCAGTACTTATGTTTCAGGAACTACTTCTTCCATGGGTACCTATGGAATCTATTCCTATATCAACTCTTGTTCATTTTGGGAATCTACTTCATCGAAGTCAATCTTAATCCCACTATACTTTTTGAGGATTTTCTCCCTCTCAAGAAAGATGGATTATCTGGAAATAGTCACTTTATTCTCTAAGGGGTTGTATAGGTAGGATCCTTTTGTTTCCTTTGGATACCCTATAAAGATACACTTTGTGCCCCAAGGTGATAGTTTGTTTCCTTATAAGGACTTAACAAACACCTTGCAACCCCATTTACGTGTATGCAACAAAACGAGCTTCTTTACACTCCATAACTCGATGGGAATTATGTTTTCCGAATTAGTTGGTACTTAGTTTAATGTGTATATCATAATTTGTAATGAATATCCCCAAAGGGATAATGGAAGATCTTCATGACTCTTAATCGGTCATACCATGTCTAACTAGGTATGGTTCCTCCTTTCACTAACACCATTCCATTGTGGTGTGTAAGGTGCAGTGACATGAGGTAGAATCCCAAACTCCCATAGAAAGTCAATAAACACTCGGTTAAGATAATCATCACCCCAATCTGATTGAAACTTCTTTATCTTCTTTCCAAGTTTCTTCTATACTTCATTATTTAATTCCTTGAATTTGTTAAAGGACACAAACTTATACTTCATCAAGTAAACATAACCATGTTTACTCAAGTCATCTATAAAATTTATGAATTAAGAATACCCACCCATAGATTCTACTAGAAATGGTCCACACATATCAGTGTGTACTAATCCTAAAAGCTCAGTGACCCTTTTACCCTATCCACCAAATGGAGGTTTGGTCATTTTTCTTAACAATCATGACATATTTAAATTGGTTTTATCTTAGATGATTCTAAATAACCATATTAATAGAGCTTTATCAAATTATTATCATTTACATGACCAAGGCGGTGATGTCATAGCTGGGTGTTATATGAGTTGTGTGAACATGATTCATTATCAATTCAAAATACTTGGTTTTTAGATTTTAATTCATAAAGACAATTATTTAAAATTTTCATACCATAACTTATGTTGTCATTATAAAAGAAATAAATTTTATTTTTAAAATTGAAAATAAACCCATCTGCATCTAGGAATGATAGATAAATTATGTACTTGGTAACATTTTGTACATAATAACAATATTTTAAAAACAAACTCATTAATGTTGGCAATGAAAGGTGGTAGAGACCAATGGATAGAGCAGTTATCCTCACACCATTGGAAGATCTAAGATCCACCTATCCTCTTGAAATATTTTGTAATATACTTAGTTCCTATATTCAGATACATATATCATAACCACAAGCTGTATCTAATACCCAATGTATAGATATTTAAATATTATACTTGATAAAAAACAATCCTTTAGCATCCCCTTGATTCTGGGTACATTTATTCTTCTTATGGCCCTGCTTGCCACATGAAAAACATTTTTCCTCCTTTTCCTTTCCCTTCCTCTAGACCTTACCATTCTTGGAAGGATGATTCATGGGATATTTAGAGTTCTTTTGAGTCTTGGGACCCTTTTCCTTATTCTTAATTTTCTTATTTACCATAAGGATTGTGGGTTTGTCACACCCCATGTCATTATCTACTTGGAGAATCAATGTAAGAAGTTTTGAAATACTCTTCTAATTGTTACTCATATTGTAATTAATAATAAAAATATAGAAGGTCTTGGGTGGTGATGGAAGTATGATATCTGTGCACAATTAATCTGGGGGTTTAATCCTTAAGATGTCTAATAATTCAATGTATCCAATAATATTGACTAAATTAGGTCCTCCTGGTGCAGAATATTCAAGCTTAGTTGTAAAGAAAGCATTTGGGAAATTTTATCTCTCTTGTCTCTCCTTCTCTTGATAGAGATCTTGAAGGTAAGACATCATGCTATACATATACATGCCCTCACATTGATTCAAAATATCATTGGTTATGGATAATAGCATAAAACATTGAACATATGTATCATCATTAAAATGTTTCTCATAGAGACATAACTCTTCATCACTAGCCTCATTTCTAGGAACTTTAGGAATTAGTTCTTCCAACACATACAATTTCTTTTCATGGAGAAAGATAACAAGTAAGTGCCTTTGCCACTCTTGTAAATTTGTACTAGTGAGAAGGTTATCCTTCTCAAGTATGGATCATAGTGATATGTTTGAATTAATTTTTGATACTATTTATATAAATAACATGAGCATAATTTTAGTACTTTATATGATAAAATTTAGACAGATAAATAAATATTACATTTATTAATCTACCAATATTTTATCGAAACCCAATACCCCTCACCATTAGCTTTATAATATCCTATTTCTTAGTCATTCTATTGTAAAGGATCCGAATTCCCCTTCTCATTACCCCAACTTTGGTTGGTCAATAAACATGAATGATTTAATATTGGCATTCCAAATGAAAACTGTATTAACTCATTGTTCCTTGATCTACTGAGTGGAATCCCTAATACCAAAATCCTTAAATTGGATTTCCTTAACCCTTGCCTCTCAATTACACCAAGTACTAATTTGGAAGTCAACCCTTGATGCGAAATAAGTTAAGTCAACCCAAAACATCACGTTAGAATTCCCCAATAATTTAAATCACCCCAACTTTGGATGCTCAAGCACTTTGAACTATAAATTTATTTTAACTGAAGTAGTGGAAGTCTATACTTACTTAATATATACTATTGAGGGATTTTATCCTTTTATCCATAAATTTCCAATTATTATCTTTAATAAATGATTATTAATATTATGTTTATTTACTTAAGGGATTAGCCATGTCTTAGATAATATTTACACATAAACCAATTTATTTTATTTCTATATTGCATGCTTGTTAATTCATTAATTCATGTGATCATGATAAAACGTCCATAATGAAATAACCATGAAACTTTATGGAAATAAAATAATAAAACTATATGATCATGATATTTTACTAATGGTTAGTTTATCTATAGGATGATAAAATAACCATCAATCTAGGGGAAAACAACTTGAACCAATTAAGGTTTGTGCTATAACCTTCCACCTATCCACCTATGTATTTATCTTGTATTGGTTCCACCTCAGATCCAAACTTGATCTACCACTACAAAATTGGTATCTCCATCCATTACATATGATTTTACTCACATGTATGTGAGGGGAAAGGGTTTACAAAAAAGAAACCATGATCATGCAGACCCTTACATAATAAGAGGAAAAATGTCATGCAAGCCACAAATTTAATTTAATAATAAATTAAATAAAACCAATCACATAAAATTGTCCTGTCTAGGTTTATTATTATCCACATGCATGAATCGAATTACACAATTAAAAAAAATTAACTTTAAATTCTTAATCCTTATTATTTAAGATAAATTACACTTGAATCAATTAATTATCTTTTTTAATTAATCAATTCTTTTTTATTAATTATCATATGAAATTCCTTAATATTATTATCCTTCATAATTTCAAAAAAATAAAATAAATTTATTTAATATTAAATATGCACATAAATGTACCTTGGAGGAAACACGATGAATACTCATTCGAATTAACCCAACATGCATTATACTTGTATACTGTTTAATTTGTTGATATATGGCATACATGACATATCACATACTTCATGACATGTACTATCAACTTAATGATTATACAAATTACATGATTTTTTTCACGTGTTATGATTGAATGCACATAAAAGAATTACTATAATATGACTCACACATGATATCAAGATCTGAACATTACAGGAAAATTAAGTAAACAATTATATATATATATATATATATATATATATTAAAACCCATCACATGGAATGTACTACCAACTTAATGAACAGACACAAGCACATGCTGATAAATTTTACACAGTATAGTGAATTAATTTTAATTCTATGTAATTTTGGATAAGTACATGGTGTGTACAAATGAGCAAGACAACGTGTACATTTCTCACCATTTATCAGTGGCACATGCCTATGGTCTCGAGAACTAAACTGTTTCTCATAAAAATTGGAGTACACGATGTGTACAAGGGATACATGGTGTGTGGTCTCTAATTTACCTTATCACTAGTCTGGCAGGCTGTATAAACCAGTACACGACCCATATGTGATTGCATGACTACATGTCGTGTACGTGGGCTACACAGAATGTACTCTAGTTGACTGTGTATCAGGTTGGCCCAGTAAACACATAGTGTATAATTAAATGCATTGTGCTTATCCAATGAACACTATTTGAATTAATTCTTAATTTAATATTGGTGTGTTGAACATGAGCACACAACATGTACCTTCGGGTACACAGTGTGTAATATAGTGTTACCTAAAAAGAATCCATGGATCCTCCATATGAGATAATTAATTTTATTTTGTTCATAAAATTAATTGATTTGATTATATCTAAAATAAATGAAATAGGAAGAACCAGATATCAAAATTCAGTTTAAATAATGATTAAAATTGAATTGAAAACTAAATGACAATTGTGTAAATCAATCAATGATATTTAAATAATTATAAATAATTATGTGGTTGCTCTGATACCACTTGAATGTTCTGAGCATAGCGGAATCGTGATATGGGTTATTCCAAAAATCAATTTTTTTTCATGATTTTTGATCAATCCAAGATTTACATGATGATTAACATCATAATCAATGGAATTTAATCAAAGAAAATAGACAAGAGAAAAAATGTCATAACCAAGCGCATGATCATCACATATTATTTATAATTAATTTAATAAATTAAATAATTAACATGTGTGAATTATTTATTTATTGATGAATATGAAAATAGATCTATATTGTATAAATGTTGTTTTGTAACAATCAATAGTAGATTCCATCTAGCGGTGATCCATATGTGATCCAAAAATCTCTAAATGTCATTGTAGGAATCTCTGGGTGCTAGCGCAATATATCCTAATGATTTCTTTGTTAAATTTTTATTGCCACAAGAATAACTTCCAAATAATTATCATTTTCTCTCTATACTTGAGAGTGGTAGGTGGAGGAAGATCGCTCTCCATTATTGGGAGTTTTCTATGAGAGGGATCTCTCTAGGGTTTGAGAGGATTCTCTTTGATCGTCGTTGTGCATAACAAAAATCAATTGGATATCTTTGAAAATAATATAATTGGGTTTATATATCACTAAGGTTAAAAAATAAGAATTACACAAGTGCCACTTATTATTTATTTAATACCCTATGGGACTCCATTCATATAATAATAATAATAATATTATTATTATTATTATTTCTTGACATGTGCTTAACTTGTGAATTAAATTAAATATTATTTAGTCAAATAATATATAATATATATTATTTATCAATGGGCCAAAAAATTTAGTCTATCATTCCTCCATAATATTTATCAGACATTGAATAATGACTATTTATTTAATAAATAAATATCACTGCATTATTCACTAATAAAAAAATAAATTTTTTATTCACTAAATAGAAAATATGTATTTACTAAATATTCTTCTTAGATGATATTATCTTGAATAATTGGTGATTGAATATATCTAATCAAACATACATGAATAATTATTAAACCATTTTTGGGAATAATATTTATTCAACATTTTAAATAATAAATAATAATATATTATTTAACTGAGACTCTGGATACACTTAATGTGTGACCCTCTAGGCTTCTTTCTCAATGACATTAGGTGAAGCATCTTAAAGTCCATGGTTAGTGCCTAGTAACATGCCAAGACACCCATAGATAAATAATTTAATGTCAGGACAAAATAATACCTCATACAGATGCTCGCTGTTTAATATAATACCATTATCATGATATATCTAATCAAGTAGGTTCCATGTTGGTGCCATCAACCTATGTTCTCAATGTCTATTTATTTGACCTTCTTGAAATAAAACATTTGCATAGAACACTATGACCATTGATTTATTTAGGATATATCATTTCCATTAGAGGGAATGACATATCAACTTCTGTTAAATAAAAAAAGGTAAAGTTCTTTCCTTTCATTATCCACTAATGAAATAGTACTCGTGATGCACCCAACATATCCTACATCTCCACGAACATATGGTGTCAGAGTTTTTTTCAATACATAAAATTATGCGAGTCATAATGATCATTAATAATAATCTTAAATTTTATGGATGAATTTACACATCCACAAATAAGAACATCCAATGACACATATAAATGTGTATTTTCTACTTGCAGGTCTCATTCTGATAATATATTACACTGGATATTACCAAGGGCGTCCACCATGAGAAGGTCCCTCAAAGTCCTATGAGTCTCCACCCCTGACATCCGGTATCATTTGTATCCCTCAAATGATATCATCTAGCTATATAACATATATTTAAGAATATTGTTATAACACTTCTGGTTTCTCATCATACCGGGGAACTCCTATGAACTTTTAGTGTGACAACTACTCTTAGGAAATTATCACATACTATGTTACGCAGAATAACAATCATGATGTTATTGGTAGTGTATTAGTATTCAAAACTATGAATACAGGTTATCATAAAGTACACAAAACATGTTTCTAGGGCACCAAATCCAACACTTCTTCTAACCAAAACTCCTTGGGTATCCCTGAATACAGCTTCAGGCGCCACACCATTTATATCAAAGTTCAATTCATCCAATTAGGTACAAAAACTTTCTTAGACATTATAGGTACAATTTTCTCATTCTTAATTCCTATGTATCTACAGTTTTTCCAAAAAACTATTCTAGTGTACTCACCTCCATTGTATGATCTCAATAATTTAATATTATATCATATTTACATTTCAACCTTAGCTTTCCATTACATGAACACTCTAAAAAAATTTGATTTATTTTTTATGAATAATTCCCATACTTTACTCATCGGTTCATTGTTAAATGTCACATATAATTGTGAAATTCTATGATATTTAACTGGGTAAGGTCCCTAGACATCAATATAAACATTATTTATCCTCAGTATTTTCTGAGTTTCCTAGTTCAATTTAAATCTCATATTTCCATCATATTTTAGTATGAAACTCCTGAAACTTCTCAAGACTGAATGATCCATCTTCAGCATGCCTTTTTATACTAGAACATTTATACCTTTCACATTGAGTTTCAAAATTCGATAGTGTGACAAAAATATACTCTTGGAGGTTGAAGTTCAGTCATGTTTATCTACCACTACCTTCCTGGTCATTTACATAATGACATCCATTAATCCTTTTATTGTTACCAAGGAACCTTGAGTACTTTTCCCCAAACCCAATTTTTTCCAATATCCAACTATCTTACTAGAATCAAATTCCTCTAGAGACTTGAAATTTATATAACAGATTTCATCACAAGGAAACCACTATTCTTAATCTATACTTTTAAATTTTCGTTTACCAAGATGTTAAGATATTTTACTTTTTCTCGATGCACACTTCCAAAGCATTGAGAATCATAATTCATTATCCATACCTTTTCACTTGTGTATTGGAATATTATACTATAATATATAATCCAAGATTCCACTGATGTATTTACTCTCTTATATAGATTTTCACTACTCAAAGGTTTTGGGTCCATGGATTCCAATCTTTCAAAAATTGATATGCCTGAATTTCCTTTGTACTTGTGACAATTCAACTTGAGATGACCTCTTTTTCCATAGTTCCAATAGGTTATCCTCAGACTGGTAGCACTATAAAAAAGGTATTATAAATTGTTCTAAAAATTAATTTAAAATAAATCATATCATTTAAACTTATAATATAGTAGTGGTCTCATATAATTGTCACAATATTGTTTTTTATTTTAACATTTAGCAGAAGTCTTATTAAAACTGCCACTAAATATTTTAAAAAACCCTAATTTCGACTCCCTCCCCTATATCATTAACTCTAACCCTACCCCCCCCCCACATTCTGATCCACTCAACAACCCCTACCCCGACCACCCTTACTTCTGACAGTGACTGTCGTGACCCTGATGCCCCCTACTCCTGATGGAAACCATCGTGACCCTGACCCCCCTTCTGGTGACCATCATGACCCCGACCCCCTATCGGCTACCGTCATGACCCCAACCCCCTTCTCCCTTTTAGCGACCACCCTAAACCAAACTCCCTTGTTGGTGATCATCATGACCATGACCCCTTGCTCCCTGTCATCGACCATCGTGACCCCGACACCCTTCTAGTAACCGATGTGACCCGACCATCCCTATCAGCTACTACTATGACACTGACCCCCTACCAGCAAATGTTGTGATCCTGACCCCCCCTACATGAAACCATTGTGACCCCGACCCCTCCTTACGGTGGCCTCTGTGATATCAACACCTCCTTTCGGTGTCCGTCGTGACCCCGACCACCCTTTCAGTGACCATCGTGGCCCCATCCCCCTACTCCTTGACGACAACCCCCAAAGGACTCTCTTCCCATTTTTATGGTGACTGCGACCCCTGATATCGTTGAAGGTACGATTGATTGATTTTTTATAAAGAGTTTTAATTAAATTATATAATTTTCTGGGTAATTGAGTGGTTTTGTTTTTAATGTTGGATTGAATCATTTTTATTAGGGGTGTCCATCGTTCGGGTTGGGACTTGTATGAAGGGATTTTGGACCCATCCCAAGAAATGTTTTTGGGGTTGGGTCGGATTGGGTCATAACTCTTTTTCTACTATGACCCAACCTGACCCGAACTATGGTGGATTAGGTTGGGTTGGGTTGGGTCGATCGAGTCAGGAAAAACAATATAGTGAATAATAACAAAAAAAATTAAATCTATTGATTAAATTTAAACTAAAATAATAAGTAATAATTAATATTGTTTGATAAATATAACATAAATATAATGGTGTATAACATTGTATAATTCAAATAAAATATTATATGACATTAAAATAATGGTATATTTATGTAATATAACATTATATTTTTGTAAATCAAATTTTATATAACGTAAATATGACATTATATAATGTAAATATAACATTATATAATGTAAATATAACATTATATAATGTAAATATAACATTAAATAATGTAAATATAACATTATATAATGTAAATATAATATTATATAATCTCAATATAAAGTTATATAATGTACATATAACATAAATATAACATAAATATAATTTAAATATAATTTAAATATAATGTAAATACAATATTCTATATATGTTATATGGCCTTATTATTTATTGTTATTTGTTATTAATTATTGGAAGCTAATATTTATTATTTAGTATAAATTATTATTATTTATTATTAGTTATTAGAAATTATTACTAATTAATTATCAATTATCAATTATTTATTATTTATTATTTATCAAGGAATTATATTTTTTATTTATTAATTATTATATATATAAATATGGTTGGGTTGGGTTAGAATTTTTCTAACCCATGGCCCAACCTGACCTGACCTTAGTCCAACTCAACCAAACCTGACTTGACCGCACCTTGTTTGTAACCCAACCCGACCCCACTCCACCCGATTGAGTTGGGTCAGGTTGGATTTGGACACCCATAATTTTTATGTGGAATTTGTGTTATGTAGATTTAATACCCAACCCTATTCAATAAGAAATTTGGATGATGCTTAATTTTCATTGTACTTGTTTGATTAAACATTTATATATTTATATATAAATGTACATGGTGAAGAGTGACAATCCAATATCTATGGATAAAAGTTGGATTAATTTACTGCGAAAAATACCTCAATATTCCAAGGGTTTCAAATAATTTTTAGATTAAGAAAGTGAAAACCGATCAGTGGATGGTAGAATAAAATGTTTACATCCTAATTGTAAATTTAAGCGATTGTTGAATAGAAAATAAGTATATGAGAATTTAATATTGAAATATTTTCCTTCCCAATAGTTACATTGGATTTTTAATGGTGAATCAAATGTTATGAAAATTCATAACAATGAAATTACTATCAATGAGACATAAAGTTACCACAAGAGGAGAATTTAGTATGAAATTTGATAAATGTCACATTTATATTTTCACGATACATTGTACACAATTTTAATAGATTAATAAAACATTCACTTAATATTGAGTAGTTTAATCTTGCTCAAAACATAAGTAATAAAAAATGAGTTTTATGAATTTGTTGAAGATGGACATTAAGAATTATATGAAAGGTGTTCCAAGTATTTGAAGTTGTCTTTTCTACTTAAGTTTTATCATATCAAGTGTCTCTATGTAATTACTGAAAAATTAATGTCCATGATTTAAGAGTTTCTTCATTATGAATTTAGTGAAGCTATGATCCCTGAATCATTCCATGAGATGAATAAATTCATCAATAAAATTGGTCTTGATTATAAAAAGATGTGTGCATGCCTTAAATATTGCATGATTTACTAGAAAGATGTCTCCGATAAAGAAGAATGCATAATATTTCATAGAAGAAGATGGAAGTCAATGAACAACAATGAGATTATAAATCAATGTAACCTTAGGAAGAAATAAAGGAAGAAAACACTACAAAATAAAGGGTCATTAATGGTGGTTATTTAGTGGTATATTAGAGGTTTAAACTATCATCTAATAGTTTAGAGGTAGTTCCTAAAACCACTGCGTATTTCACGATCTCTAGTCAATTAGAGGTAGTTTATTTTATTTCATAGCAGTTTTTTTATGTGTCATTTTTGGAGAGTTTAGTGGAGTTTTTTCATTCAATTAGTGGCAGTTCTTTAATAAAAAAATATATGTGGAGAATATAAATCAAATAAAATTAACCGCATAAAAGAATTTTGCGGTGGTTATTTTTAGCGGTGGTTAATCTGAATCACCTCTAAATACATTCAATATAATATGTTTAACGATATTTACTACAAACCGACTCTAAATTTGTTTTGAGTTTTAATAAAAATATTTAATAAAAAATATAAATATAAAAAACTATCATATTATAATCTAAAACATAAATATATGATAAACCCATCATTCATACATCACACATTAATAGTCATATACAAAAAACCACGATCATCATAACCTAAGTCTCAGTCACCCCATACATCAACCAATACCCTAGTTGTCAATATATATATATATATATAATATTTCCAAAAACAACCCTTTCCAATATAAATCCATGCTGCGACCTCCACTGCATCTATCTACCTCAACATCAAATCATCAACTAAAATCGACCACATAATCTCATTAGCTATAAAAAAACAAAAAAACTAAAACTAAACATAATAAATCATAATTATAGTAGAATAATTGATAAAATTTTAACATACCATGGAAAATAGGAACTGTCATGAATTCCTTTTAAAAAATGTCATGGATCAGAATGGTCAACATCTTGCCTACTACTGGCATCTTCCACTTATAATGAAGACCAAAACATTTAAGGAAATAAATGTGAAGAGAAAAGATACATAATATTTTTAGAATGTTGCACATAAAATTTGTTATTTTGTTAATCAAATAAAAGTCATTTTAAAATTAAAAAAATAACATATAATTCAAAATACTTTGAAAATAGAAACATACATATTTATGATAAGATTCAACACTTGAAACTAAAAATGGATAAGTAAATATTCTAATTTATTTTTAAAGTGACGTGGGGTGTTCTTGTAATTTATGTAACATTTTTTTTATATTTTGATATCAAATTTTGTCCTATATTATAAAAACAACTAGGCATTGGTTGTATCATGATTTCAAATCAATCTGAGGTCGTTTTCTATGGTTTTGACCATTCCATGCATGTTTTAGTGTTTTAAAACATTAAAACACGTTTACAACCATAATAAGAAAAAAATAATTCAGAATGACATTCTGTCAATTCCAAAATTTCAAAATTAAATCAATAGTAATTTTCCCCTAATTTCAAAACAATCCAACATATTTTTCCTTATTTTGACCATTCCGTACATTTTTTAGTGTTTTAAAAAACTAAACAAGTGTTTATTACCATAATGGGAAAACTATCATTCATAATGACATTATGTCTATTCCTAAATTTCATAATTAAATCTATGGTCATTTTCCCATGATTTTATGGTAATATGATATCGTTTTCATGGTTTTGACCGTTCCATGCACGTTTTATTGTTTTAAAACATTAAAAACACATTTAAGATCATAATGGGGAAATTGTCATTAAGAATGAAATGGAGTTAGTTACTACATTTTCCAATTAAATATATGAAGGTTATCCCCTGATTTTAGTACAATACGATGTTATTTTTTGGGTTTTTACCATTCCACACATTTTTTAGTGTTTGAAAACACTAAATACACATTTAGGTCCATAACGGTAAAATGTCATTTGGAATGATGTTTCATTGGTTCCTAAATTTAAAAATTAAATATATAATGGTTTCCCCTGATTTTAGGAGGATATGACATCGTTTGTCTGGTTTTGACTGTTCCATGCACGTTTCAGTGTTTAAAAACACTAAAAACACATTTACATCCCTGACATGAAAACAATCATTTGGAATGATGTGATGTAGGATCCTAAATTTCAAAATTAAATCTATGGCCATTTCCTCTGATTTCTAAAAAATATGACATCATTTTCCTAGTTTTTACCATTCCACAAATGATTTAGTGTTTTAAAACACTAAAAATGTGTTTACAACAGTAATGAAAAAGTTGTCATTTAGAATGATGTGTAGCCAGTTTCTACATTTCAAAATTAAATATACATCCATTTCCCCCTTATTTTAGGACAATATGATATTATTTTCCTGATTTTGACCATTCCACAAACGTTTAAGTGTTTTAAAACACTAAAAACGCATTTATTGACGTAATGGGAAAACCGTCATTCGGAATGACATACTGTCAGTTCATATATTTAAAAATTAAATATATGATTTTTTTTCCCTGACTATAGGTCAATACTATTTTGTTTTACTGGTTTTGACCCCTTAACACTTATTTTTAAAGGCTTTTGTACCTTTCATAAGTGTTTATTGAGTAATTCTTACCACACTACACATTAGATTGATGTGTTGTCTGTATATAAATATAAAATAATAATTTATTTCTCTCTTCTAATTTCAATGCAATCCAAAGTCTTTTTACTAGTTTTTATTGTTACATGAACATTTTTTCATTTTAAAACACTAAAAATGCGTTTACGACTATAATGGGATAACTATAATTTGGAATGACGTGTCGTTAGTTCCTATATTTCACAATTAAATATACAGTAGTTGTCCTCTAATTTTAGGACAATATGACATTGTTTTTATAGTTTTGACCATTCCAAACATGTTTTAGTATTTTAAAACACTAAAAATGTGTTTACGGTCATAACGAGAAAACCTTCATTTGGAATGACGTTCCATTGGTTCTTACATTTCAAAATTAAATATACCATACCTTCCAGTTAATTTTAGTAAAATACAGTGTCATTTTCTTGGTTTTAACCATTCCATGAATGTTGTAGTGTTTTAAAATAGTAAATACATTTATAGTCATAACGGGAAAACTATCATTCAGAATGATATGCCTCTAGTTCCTATATTTCATAATTAAATCTACATCCATTGTATCTTAATTTTAAGACAATATAACATCATTTTCCTTTTTTTTACCCCCGACACTTGTTTTCAAATTCTTTTGTACCTTGCATAAGTGTTTATTGAGTCAAAATTGAAAAAATAAGCTCAAAATATTTTCAAACTGATGGATAATGATCTGAAATTTATTTTTGATGTATATGAATCAACCACATGTAAATCCAACACAATATGTGGTCAGTATAACTCAAAATGTGTGTTTTCTATATAAAATTTTCATTTTATTTTTTATGGATATTGTATATGTTATTTGAAATGTCCATGAGCGTGAAATGGAGTCAGGGACATCAAAATGAAAAAACATATAGAAATAAAAACATAACTATTTATAAGTATATTAAAAAGATTTACTCATGTCATTTAAATTAGTTATCAATAAATATTAAAATAATATTACCATTACTTTACTATCAAAGACCAAATTTTTTCAAGCTGTAGGAATATTCCTCCAATCATTATAATTAATGTGAAAGCTCATTGTCTTGAAATAAATCTACACAAGAATTTTCCTACATGTTCTAACAAAGCATCCAATAGGCACACCAAAATCATTAAATGGAATGATAATATTGAATTCCTTTTGGCCCCATACATCTGTTTTGTTCATATTTATATCTCGTCTATGGTTGTCTTTATCTATTTGAAAAATGCATTAAACAATTAATAAATTATAATTTCTTTTTAAAAATTGACATGCATACTAGTAATGGCAACTTGCCAATATACCCTAGATAGAGGGGTGACCAGCTACTCCACTATTCGAGGTAAATTAGGTAGTGGGATACTAACAACATCTGAGGAAATGGTTGGCTCACTAACAGTCACAGGTACAATAGAAATACTATGATACACATAAGATAATGGTAGTGGTGGAATTCTACAAGATATCGATCACCTAGAATCCTGATTTTTTTTGTTCTCAACAATCCTACATTTTAAATGGTTAAGGTATATTAAATATATAAAAAATGAAAAACTAAAATATTTTTACAAAACATGAAAGAAAAACTAGAACAATGTATATATGTATGAAACAATTATCAATGATAAATTGAAATATAATTTCATTACCAATTCAAATATTCAATTATATTCATTATTATCAACATCCATTGTGACGAGTGATTCATTTTCACCCTCTCTTACATGTTTTACCATTTTGATATTATCAGGAAAAAACATTTCATTATTTTTTGGTTTATGAGGTTCAATATCACAAAGCACCAATTGATCTTCATTTCCCATATCATATAATTTTATATTGTTTAAGTGTACAACAACACTCCAACCTTCATGTATTTCATCATCCATATAATAGACCATCTTCACTTGTGAATCTAAGATAAATGGATCATGCCCTTCATGCTCACTGGTATCCATTAAGCATGAGAGTTTGAAAGCAGTAAAATTCAACAAGTCTTTCATTATAACCCTATCAATGTTGAACCACATTCATTTGTATAATAAAACTAAAAATTTGACATGATAGTTTAATTCAATTATATCAATAATATTCCCATAGTATTCCACCTCGAAATATTTAAATACACCACTACTTTGAGTTTTCAAGTCTTCTACATGATAAATTGTACGAAACCTAAATCAATGAATATTATAGGCATCAAATCACTTGTCCTTCCTTAGAGGACCTCGATCCAAAAAATTCAAATCATTCAATATTTCAGCCCAAATTTCAACGTTAATTATCCAGAAAAAAGACATAAGTTGTTAATTTTAACATGAAAAACATAACTACACATCAATAATATGAATATGAGTATATACTTACATGATGCATGATCCATTTCACAAGCACCTTATTAACAACTTTTGTTAGTTCCAGCTCATTTCATGCTCAACCCCTTAGTCACATCTTTTCTTTTAGTTGCAATTATTAAATAAATGAATCCGCAATAGCACTACTGAGTAGCACATATCTATGTTCTTGTAGAAAATCTAATTCAGTCAGTGTAAAATTTTACCCATTTATAATTGGTCATCAAATAATTGGAAATTCCGATGACTGATTTTCAGAACTAGAATTTGTGGATATGTCTATACCACATCCAATATGATTGAATCTAGTCTAAATACCATCCCAATAACTATAACATGAGTTCAATCACTCTTCAACTATGTAACCCTTAGTAATAGAGCCTTCTGGTTGAGCTTTATTCTACACATTTGATTTCAAATGACCTAAGTACCTGATAAAAGAAAAATAATAAACATATTAAAAAATTATGTAATGATTTGATAAAATAAAATTCACCAATGTAAATAAACAAAATTTCAACACACATCTCAATTGGATACATCCATCGATAGGATACCTATCCACCATGTTTAACTTGTTCAACCAAATGAACTGTCAAATGAATCATGGATATGAAGAATGGATGGGAAATAACATCTTCAAATGACATAGTGTCAAAACAATTATTTCTTGAAGTTTATCAAGCTTGGTTGGATTTAGATTTTTCAACAAATCTCTCTGAAAAAGGTATAAAACTCAACTAGAATTGTAGTTAATTTTTTAGGTAAAGTATTATGAAAATCCAATTGCAATAACTACTCCATCAAAATATGAGAGTCGTGAATATTTAATCAATTTAACTTCTATGTTTTAAGTCAAACGCACCATGATATGTTACTTGAATATCCATTTAGAACTTTTACATTCTTTAATGTTTAAAGGAATGAATATATTCATGATTTTTTATTGTAAAAATAGTATAAGGATACTTTCCATTCTCATGTTACCAAAAACCAGGATTTATATTCATTGAATCTAAATCCTTATGATCATTAAGGTGATCCTTCAATTTAACAAACTCATTAAGCACTTTAAAAATTAAATTTCCACAAACATTCTTCTCAATATGCATTATGTCAAGATTATGATGTATCAAATTAAACTCCTAGTAAGGAAGTTTGAAAAATATACTCTTTTTATTCCATTTTTTTGTTCCAGTATCTTAGGATACTGTACCATGTAACCCTTTCCCCTTTTTTAAACTAATAAAATTTTACAAATTCTTTAGTGGCATTAATTAATTGTCCCAAGATTTCTAAACCAGATAACACCTTTGGTGACTTTCTCATTTCAATATCACCATTGAATAGTGTCTTGTTAAACCAGTATTTATGAGAAGCATCAATAAATTGACAATGAAATATAAAACACCATTTTTAATATGAGGTTATTGTTGAGGTTCATAATAAACATTACAAACTAGAAAATCTAAAATAGTATGAGTGTTCCAACCACATAAATTTCTTAGTACATGAAAGTCACTAATTTTCCACATTAAATAAGAATGAATTTTTAATAGTTGTATCATTAAAATATCATATGTTAATATGCCATCATCCCATAATTCTCACAATTCATTGATTATAGATTAAAGGTATACATCAATGTCATTAAAAAGTGTTTTATTTCCATGAATAATATCAAAATAATAAAATAAGTCTTCTTCATACACATCCATGGAGGTAGATTATAGGGGATCAAAACAACCTGAATAATCTTTGAAAGCATGGTTTTAGAGTAAAGTAACATAATACCTTTACAGAAGACTTCATCTTTTGTTTCTTCTTTGGGTTGAATTTATTTATACCCTCACTGTTGTTCATTGAATTTTATATTCTTGTATGAAACTTTGCACATTCCTATTTTTCAGACACTTCTCCCAAGTGAAGAATACAATAATTTAGGCATGCATGCATCTTTGTATAATCAAGTCCATGTTTTTTGATGAATTTATCCATCTCATAGAATGATGTAGGGATCTTAGTTTCACTAAATGTATCATGAAAAAACTCTAAAATCATGGATTTTTTCCTTAATTCCACAAAGACACTTGATATGATACAACCTAAGTATACAAGACAACTTAAAATACTTGGCACACCATTCATACAATTCTTACTATCCATATTTAACTAATTCATAAAAATAATTTTTTTGGTCACTGAAGTTCTGAGAAAGATTAACCTTATCATGATAAACTAAAGGTTCTGTTGATCAATTTAAATCTTGGACATTGTATTTTTCAAAACCAAATGTTTCATTTAAAAAATTTTGAACGTAATTAACTTACATTAGGTAACTTTTTATTTCGTTGATAGTATTTTCATTATTTTTAATTTCAAAAACATTTGATTCACCATGAAAAATCCAACATACATATCAATTAGGAAACTGTTTTAATATCCAATGTTCATATACTTCATTTCTATACAACCATTTTGTTAATTTAATATCAGGACACAAATATTTTATTCTACCATCCACCAATCGGTTTGAAATTGCATGGTCTTATAATTATTCATAACCCTTGGCATATCAAAGAGTGTTTCAAGGTAAAGTAATCAAAATTTTATCCATAGGTATTGGATTTTATTCTCTCTACACATTTAGATATAAAGATATAAATGTTTAATCAAACAATTAAAATCAAAATTAAATATCACCAAACATCACCATTGACACTTTCATAACAACTATAAAAGAAAATGTGACGAATCAAATAATTAGCCTTTTCTTAATAAACTTATAATATAAAAACATGAATCAAATAAATTATTATTTCTCACAAATATATATAAATTAGATGAATGTAATAAAAGATAATGGTGTATTCTACCCTAGTGTTGTAACTATAGAGGGATCGTTTCATTGAAAAATTAGCTACATTAATCAATGTCTGAACCATTTCCGATGACCTAACTAAGAACAAGAGAACCCCTTTAAAAATATTTGTCATGACCCCTCTCAGTGGGGCCTGAGCCGCTACTCCCCAAGCCTGCCTCCAATAGGCCAGGGCCTGGTGACTAGCACTGAGTAGGCATGCTACTAACATGGGAGGCATTGCCTATAAACCTGTACACATGCACACACATCTCCAAGCCCACAAAGATGAAAGGTAAGAAAACTAAAAAAAGAAAAGATGCATGCATGCGCTAAAACCCAACCACAGAGTATGATAGGAAAGTAAAGTACAAGAAAGTAAAACCCTGGGAAAGAAGTACAAGCCCACCAAAAAAAGAGTCTGTAACAAAGTCCAACCTGTAAAGAAAGGTGTTGGGACTACAGTCTGTAGCCGTAGGAACACACCTCGTCCTGTCTGACCTCACTGAGTATCGTCCGGTCCTGTTCCACCTAGAATCCTGTCAAAGGCTCACTCGTTTGCACAAGACACGACACGTGTGGGAAAAGCCCGTGCATGGGTGAGTATAACAATACCCAGTAAGACACCCTGAAACCAAAAATGAAATAAAACAAGGGAAAATACCACAAAAGAAAGGTACAGTTATCTCTATACAGTATATGTCTACCGAAAATATAATAAGAACATCCAGATATACTCACGCACGACCGTCTATCGCGAATACCACCACTAGGATCTAGCTTAAAGATTCCACTAAGCATGAAACCGGGAGAACACACTCCTAGGTCTGAAGAGAGATATACTAAGTACTTATTCTGGGAGAACACACTCCACAAGTACCTTGAGAACATGATGCTCAGATGAGGATCACAACCAAGTCATGGGGTGATTCCGACAACTCAGTCTGAGCTAATCTGCTAAGTAGAGGATCGACGCCCGGGTAAAGTGGGTCATGCCGATACCAAGAACTCTACCTAGGGTTCCAGGAATGAATAGAGGATCTGGCTGTAATTATCACACAGGGGATTCCAAAAACTCTATTCAATAAGTTCTGCTGAAGGGATCATACTCTTGTGTAAAGAAAATGGTACCCGAACCTTCAGGGGAAAAGACCAAGGGTACGAACACTAAGAAAACTAGTCCATGACACAAAAGGCAAGTGTATCAAGTCATTTAAGAAAGGTTACATGGAGTGTATTATGGTTACACACCGTGTTCCTTGACCCCGGGTACTGACCGTGTAAATGGCCCGTGTCTTTTGTTCAAGCCGTGTAAAACCAAACTACACGGCGTGTAGAAAAAGTACACGTCGTGTTCCCTAAACCCAGGTACTACCTGTGTAACTGGCCCATGTCATTAGGATTTTCGGATAGAAATAAACTACATGGCATGTAGAAGAATCACACACCGTGTCTGAGAACCTGGGGCCCACTCCATGTACGCTGGCCATGTACTTGTACACTGTCTCTGCCCGTGTCCATGTCGCCTGCCCGTATACCAGTACATGGGGTATCTTGTGTATCTGGCCGGGTATGGCTAGAGAGGGGTATACATGGTGTGTCCTTAGCCATGCACCCTTCCCGTGTCTATGTACTCCTGAAGTACACGCCATGTAATCCAGCCGATGAACACACATCGTGTATCCCATACTACACGGCGTGTAGTCGGGAAATTTCCAGAATCGCTGTCTTCCTCCGCGCGCCTCGGCCAAATCTCCAGTTCTTCTTCCAACTGTTCGATCATCATGAAACTTCATATTTGGGGTCGTCCCGCACCTACGAAACCGATTCCGTCGGTTTCGGGCTTCCTATCGGCTTTGATAGCGCATCCCGATCCTCCTGCACGAAAACGCTCGAAGATTGGGAATTTACGAACCACAATGATTTTTCCTCCGTTGTCGTCATCGTACCTATGCTAGGTTGGATCAGTTTGGGAACTTTGATTTCAGATCTCTGTGCAAACAAATGAATGCACAACGATCGATTTCCTCTAAACACACCCGAAGAACGCGTAGGAATCCGGAGAGAAAAACACAACCATCGAGAGGGATGAACCACAATCGATGTTCGTGTCGATCTTGGTTTGTCACCATTAGAAGGTTGAATGAAAACCAAATTAATTTCAAGAATCAAATCCCCATTATTCCCACAAAAGCCCATCCCACAAGAACGATCGATCCACGAGCTAATCAGTTCGTGGATTAGTCCGCGTTTGTCGTGGAAATCAAAAACGGGGAAGAAATCACAATTTAAACATTCTACTTGGATTCCGGGGTGTTCCTCGGCAATGATCCGGTCACTGCGTCGTCATCGCCGCATTGGGTGGTTTTCTTCAGAGCCTCCAGAGCCGCCATGGGTTTCAGGGATATGAGGTTTGTAACC
Source organism: Viscum album (assembly GCA_963277665.1). NCBI lineage: Eukaryota > Viridiplantae > Streptophyta > Magnoliopsida > Santalales > Viscaceae > Viscum > Viscum album. The sequence goes on along the minus strand of OY728139.1, from coordinate 108,118,908 downwards.
CTGGAACCTTGTTCCAACCTTTAATTAAAAAGGTAAGGGATATTTGTTGTAGCAGATTAAAAAGATTTCGCTGCAGAATAAAATATTTTTATTTAAATATTTTATTACTCTTACGTCCCAAAAATTGGATTCCACCACCGACCTGTGTCGGATGATGTTAGGCCTCGCCTAAGGTAAAATCGTTGTTCTGAATGCAAAGGTGCCCTTAGATTTTGGATCTATGCACCCATTTAGAAGTTATTCAACTTTTTCATGAAAACTGCACGCGCGCGTGATTTAATTATTAAATTAAATTCAGACATTTGTTCCGGGATCACCGGGCCTGAGAACTGCATGCCATCTCAGAGCCTAGTCTCAAATTAATTCCCATTTTAATATTAAAATAATACATGAAAAAATCCAGGACATTACATCACACTAACCTCAGGGATTTTACGTCCCCAAAAATCCAAAATAATGGCTACTCAAAAAGATGCGGGTACTGGACGTGAATCTGAGCCTCCCTATTCCACGTGCTCTCCTAGAGATTCTTGTGTTGCCACCAGACACACACTAATTGAATAGCTCGTCCACGAAGGATCTTCTCCTACCGATCGTCGATCTCCACTGGGTTCTCTGCAATGGTCTCCCCATCATCAATGTCTAGATCGCTCCAGTCGATAATGTGCGATGGATCGTGCACGTACCTCCGTAGATACGACACATGGAAGAAGTTGTGTTCCCGGTCCATCTGAGGAGGTAGAGCCAAGCGATATGCCCCCTTTCCAAATCTACTCAAAATCTGAAAAGGGCCAACAAACCTCGAAGATATCTTGCCGCCTCGGCCAAATCTCCGTAATCCCTGTCGAGGTGAGACCCGAAGGAACACATGGTCTGCTTCCTCGAACTCCAAGGGCCTCCGCCTCCTGTCGGCATGTGATTTCTTATGGCTCTATGCAGTCTTCATCTACTCCTGGTTGACCTGAAACTTCTCTGTAGTAGCTCTCACCATCTCTGGGCCCATGAGCATTGACTCTCCTGGGTCAGCCCAGAAAAGTGGCGATTTGTAAGGTCGCCCGTACAGATCCTCAAATGGTGCCATACCAATAGTGGAATGATAACTGTTGTTATAAGAAAATTCCACCAGTTGTAGGTTATCCTCCCATCTACAACCAAAATCAAGTATGCAAGGTCGAAGCATATCCTCCAGGACCTGGATGGTCCGCTCTGTCTGACCATCAGCCTGGGGATGAAATGTCGTGCTCAAGCGTAACTGAGTCTCAAAAGCTTCTTGAAAGCCCATCCACAGCTGGGATGTGAAATGAGCATCACGATCTGAGATGATCGTAGATGGAACTCCATGAAGTCGAACTATCTCCTACACTTAGAGGCGTCCCAAGATCTCTACTAAACTCTTCTCCCGTATGGCTAGGAAGTTGGACGACTTGGTGAGTCAATCAATTATCACCCAGATGGTATCGTGTCTCTAGGACGTACATGGTAAACCCATCCCGAAGTCCATGGATATCCAATCCCACTTCCACTCTGGCACCTCAAGGGGCTGAGTCAAACCTGCTGGCACCTGGTGCTCACCCTTTACTTGCTGACAAGTAAGGCATAGAGAAACAAACTCTGCCACACCCTTCTTCATTCCTAGACACTTGAATTGACGTCGGAGGTCCTGATACATCTTTTCTACGCCTGGATGCACCGCCAAAGGGAATTTTTGAACCACCCTTAGAACCTCCTCCCGTAACATCACTGGTACTACCATGCACCCTCTGAAAAGAACAATGTGCTCCCCACCTTCTGAATATCCATCAGCAGCATCACTTGTGGATATCTAAGTATGTAGATTCTCACAGCTTGCATCCTCGCGCTGTGCTTCCCCGACTCGCTGTAAGAGTAGAGGGGTAACAACCATCGACTGAAGGAAATCTCCCTCATCTCTATCCATGAAGGATAACTGTAATGAGGCCAACTACCTCATTACCTCATCCAGAAACTACGAATTGGATTTCCTACTGAGAGCATCTGCCACCATGTTCCCCTTCCCAGGAGTATAAATGATCTCAAAGTCGTAATCCTGGAAGAAATCATGCCACCTCCTCTATCTCAAATTCAGATCCTTATGAGAAAATATATATCTGAGACTCTTGTGATCAGAGTAGACGGTAAACCGCCTTCCCATTAGGTAGTTCCACCACATCTTCAATGCGAAGACCACCACTGCTAACTCAATATCATGGATCACGTAGTTATGTTCTTGTGGCCTCAACTGACATGACTCATAGGCAATCACCACTTGCCTCTAAATCAGGAAACAACCAAGCCCTATTCCTGATGCTTCGCAGAACACTACATACTCAACACCCTCCTCCGGTAATTTCAAGATCAAGGTACTCGTCAAGCTCTGTCTCAACTGCTGGAAAGCCTGCTGGAATCTCTCAGTCCACACGGAAGGCTGTCCCTTTCGGGTCAAATCTGTCATGGGTGCTGCAATCCTAGAGAAATCAAGGATGAATCTGCGATAGTGTCCTACCAACCTAAGGAAACTACGCACCTCAATCATGCTCTAGGGTGGATCCCATGCTAGCACTGCCACCACCTTGGATGGGTCCACTGCTACATCATCCGTCGAGATAACGTGTCCAAAAAGTGGACCACCTGTAACCAGAACTGACACTTCGAGAGTTTCCCATAAAACTGTTGCTCTCGGAGTGTGTCCAGAACCATCCTTATGTGTCTTGTGAGCTCCTCCTTGGACGCAGAGTACACAAGGATATCATCGATGAAGACCACTACAAACCGGTCTATATAGTGCTAAAGGAACTGGTTCATGAGTTCCACGAACACTGCCGGGGCATTCGTCATGCCGAAGGGCATCACCAAGTACTCATACTGACCGTAGCGGCATCTGAAAGCCGTCTTCGGTATATCCTCCTCTCATACTCGCAACTGGTGATAGAATAATCGTAGACCAACCTTCTAGAACCACTGTGCCCCTCTCAAGTGGTCGAAGAGGTCATCGATCCTCGGTAGTGGATACCAGTTCTTCACGGTCACCTGATTCAAGTGCCGATAATCTGCACATAGCCTCAAGCTCTCATCCACCTTCATGGAAAATAGCACTGGGGGTGCCCAGGGTGAAACACTGGGTCTCACAAAGCCCTTCTTCTGCAAGTCTTCCAATTGCACCCTCACCTCACGAAGCTCTATAGGAGCCATCCGATATGATGATGATGATATCGTTGTTGTCCCGGGTTGCAACTCAATGCATAAATCTATCTCCCGATGTGGAGGTAGCCCGGGGACATCCTTCAGAAAGACGTCCTCATACTCAGCCACTACTGCTGGAAATTGGAAACTCGTAACATCTGCTGCGCCAAGGGCTAGGCTAGCCAAATGATGTGAAATCGGTTGTGCCCTTCTATGCATGAGTCCATCCTGTGCTGCCTGGGTCTCTCATTCACTGACCAAAGAGAACCTCGTTCCATCACTACAGACACACCACACCCTTCTCCTAAAACAGTTGATCTGGGCATGAACTGTGGATAGCCAATCTATACCAAGAATGACATCGTAAGGCCTCGACGCTACCATCAAGAGGTTCCAACCAAAACTCTCGCCTCCAAGAGTCAGGTCACACTATCTAAAGAGGTGTGTGATCTATGAATCTTTTCCAGTCGGTGTTTCTAAGCATAAGGGTCGAGTCAATGGCTCAACTAGAATCTCAAGGTCTCGAACAAGATAAGAAGCCAGAAAGTAATGACTAGAACCCATGTCTATCAATACGGTACCCAAAATATAAAATACATAAATAGTACCACTAATTATTCTGGGAGTACCTAGGTCATAAGCCTCTGCCACCTGTAGCTGTCCCTACCTTTTTCCACCAGCTCCCTAAGCCTGGGGTGGACCTCTTGGGGGTGGTGGTGGTAAAAGGTCAAAACGCCGACCACCTCCAACTGCTCTCCCAGCACCCCTACCACGTCTTCCATCTCACGGATCTGTATGCTCCACATGTTGCCTCGGCCTCGGTGGTCCATCCACTACTCCCGTGATAGTAGTACGGCGGGTCAGACAATCTCGAGCGAGATGTCCCCTGCCATCACATGAGTTGCATCGCCTCCCTCGAGGCTGGCTGGATGCGCCCTGTAAATCCTGTATGGAAGATCCCCTGTCCTGGGATCTCCTCTGAAAATGTCTCTCACGCCTGGGTCCCTAACGTCGGCTCCTTGCTGCCGAGGTCTCTACTCCAGCTCACCCACTACTGACAACTTCCAGCTGTCTCTGCTCTGCCAAGAATCTCTCGACCACCAAATCCCGCTCGAGCACCCCAACATAAGTAGGAATTCTCATAGGGATAATTCTATCTCAGATATCTCTGCTCAAGACTAGCTCAAAAGTGCATGCACTGAAGTACTGATCTCTGACCATATCCATTGAGTACCGCAAGAGGTCGGTAAACCTCGATGAATAGTCAGCCACCGTCATGGTCCCCTTCTGGAGCTAAAGAAGCTCCTGTATACATACTGCTCTCAGGGTAACCGGTGAAAAATACCCTCTGAAGAGATTCTCAAACTCCGACCATGCAAGAGTCACGTCGTCGTGGGTATGGATAACCAAACTCCACCATCGTCCTGTCAAGCCCTGCAGAAGGCTCGCTGCCAGGATCACCATCTGGTCTGCTGGTGTCCTGACCAAACAGAAGACTCTGGCCACTACCTCAAGCCAGTCCTCTACTGTCTGAGGGTCAGGCTTGCCTCAAAACTTGAGGGGTCTCTGTCTCTGAAACCAGTGGAGTGCGCTCAGCTTGCACTCCTCCTCCACTTTTACAACATGATCTAAACACTTCTCCACAGGTGGCGGGATAACTGGCACACCACCTGGTGGTAAAACCAGGGGATCCGGTCCCAGTATCGAGGCTTCATCACCGATGGGGTCATACTCATGATCAAGCTACTGGATCCTAGTGGGTGCGCGTTGCGGAGGCATCCTGTCAAAGAAACAAGATGTATCTCAGTTAGTGAGTATATCTAGAGAGAAGACTCAAAAAGGACATGGAATCCACCACAAAATCCTATATAATTCATGTACCATTATTTTTTCCCTGCAACTGGTGTTCTAATGTTCCGAGTCAAAATGAAATTTATCAGAGTCCTGGTGTATGGATACGTCGGCCGCCCGCACCAACACTGGGGTCCCTGGTCTGAAATCCGAACTCGAAACACTTAACACTATTCCCCCAAACCAACTCACAGACTCTCAGTCCTAAGGTAGAACCAACTTCCTTTGATACCACTATGTCACGACCCATCCCAGTGGGGCCCGAGACGCAACTCCCCAAGACCGCCTCCAATAGGCCAGGGGATGGTGACTAGCATCGAGTAGGCATGCTACTAACATGGGAGGCATTGGCTGTAAACTGGTACACACACACACACATCTCCAAGCCCACAAAGATGAAATGTAAGAAAACTAAAAAAAAGAAAATATTCATGCTTGTTCTAAAACCCAACCACAGAGTACGACAAGAAAGTAAAGTACAAGAAAGTAAAACCCTAGGAAAAAAGTATTGGCCCAACAAAAAAAGAGTCTGTAACAAAGTCCAACCTGTAAAGAAAGGTGCTGGGACTGTAGTATGTAGACGTAGGAACACACCACGACCTGTCTGACCTCACTGAGTATCGTTTGGTCCTGGTCCACCTAGAATCCTGTCAAAGGCTCGCTCGTCTGCACAAGACACGACACGTGCGGGCAAAGCCCGTGCAGGGGTGAGTATAAAAATACCCAGTAGGACACCCCGAAACCACAAAGGAAATAAAACAAGGGAAAATACCACAAAAGAAAGGTACAGTCAGCTCTACACAGTATATGTCTACCGAACATATAACATGAACATCCAGATATACTCACGCACGACCGTCTATCACGAATACCACCACTAGGATCCAGCTTGAAGATTCCACTTAGCATGAAACCGAGAGAACACAATCCTAGGTCAGAAGAGATAATACGAAGTACTCGTTCTGGGAGAACACACTCCACAAGTACCTTGAGAACATTATGCCCAGATGAGTATCACAACCAAGTCAAGGGGTGATTCCGAAAACTCAGTATGAGCTAATCCGCTAAGCAGAGGATCAGCATAGGGGTAAAGTTGGTCACTTAGATACCAAGAACTCTACCTAGGGTTCTAGGAATGAATAGAGGATCCAGCTCTAAGTCTCACAGAGTGGATTCCAACAAATATATTCAGGATGTTCTGCTGAAGGGATCATACTTCTGTGTAAAGGAAATGATACTAGAACCTTCAGGGGAAAAGACCAAGGGTACAAACCCTAAGAAAACTAGTCCAAGTCACAAAAGACAAGTGGATCATGTCATTTAAGACAGGTTACACGGCGTGCAGTATGGTTACACACTGTGTTCCTTGACCCCGGGTAATGCCTGTGTAAATGGCCAGTGTCATTCGTTCAAGCTATGTAAACCCAAACTACACGGCGCGTAGAAAAAGTACACGTCGTGTTCCTTGACCCCGGGTATTGCTCGTGTAACCGGCTCGTATCATTCGGCTTGTCGGATAGAAAGAAACTACACGACATGTAGCAGAATCACATTCAGTGTATGAGCACCTGGGGCTCGCTCCGTGTACACTGGCCATGTGCCCATACACGGTCTCTGCCCATGTCTGTGTCATCTGCCCATGTACTAGTAAACGGGGTATCCCGTGTATCTGGCTGGGTCTGGCCGGGGAGGGGTATACATGACGTGTCCTTGGCCGTGTACCATGACCGTGTCTGTGTATTCTAGAAGAACATTCCATGTAATTCTGCCGACGAACACACGCCGTATATCCCATACTACACGGCGTGTAGTGGGTAAATTTCCAGAATCGTTGTCTTCCTCCGCGCGCCTCGGCCAAATCTCTGGTTCTTGATCCAACTGTCCGATCATCATGAAACTCTAGATTTGGGGTCATCCTACCCCTATGAAACCGATTTCCTCGGTTTTGGGCTTCTGATCGGCATTGATAGCATGTCCCAATCCACCCACACGAAAACGCTCGAAGAACAGGAATTTACGAACCACAACGATTTGTCCGCCGCCGTCGTCGTCGCACCTCCGCTAGGTCGTCTTGGTGTTGGATATTTGATTTCAGATCATTGCACCAACAAATGAATGTGCAATGATCAATTTCTTCCAAGAAAGCGTAGAACGTAGCAGAAGAACACGTAGGAATCAGGAGTGAAAAACACAACAATCGTGAGGGACGAATGTTGATCGATGTTCGTGTCGATCTTGGTTCGTCACCATTAGAAGGTTGAATGAAAACCAAATTAATTTCAGGAATCAAATCCCCACAATTCTAGAAAAATCCCATCCTGGAAGAATGATCGATCCGCGGGAAAATCTGTTCGTGGATTACTCCGCATTCATCGTGGAAATCAAAAATGGGGAAGAAATCACAATTTAAACATCCTACCTGGATTCTGGGGCGTTCTTCGGCGACGATCCAGTCGCTGCGTTGTCGCCGCCGCATTGGGAGGTTTTTTTCCAGAGCCTCCTGAGCCACCAAGGGTTTCAGGGTTATGAGGTCTGTAACCCTAGACCCTTGCGCCAACCTTTAATTAAAAAGGTAAGGGATATCTGTTGCAACAAATTTAAAATATCTCACTATAGAATAAAATATTTTTATTTAAATATTTTATTACTCTTACGTCCCAAAAAATGGATTCACCCACCGACCAACGCCGGCCGATGTTTGGCCACGCTTATGGTAAAATCGCTGTTCTGAATGCAACGGTGCCCTCATATTTCTGATCTGAGCACCCGTTTAGGAGTTATTCCTCTTTTTCAGGAAAACCGCATAGGTGCGTAATTTAATTATTAAATTAAATTCAGAAATTTGTTCCGGGCTCACCGGGCCTCGGAACTGAACGCCGTCTCAGAGCCTAGTCTTGAATTAATTCTCATTTTAATATTAAAATACTACATGGAAAAATCTGGGACATTACAATATTGATGGAAATTATAATTTATTTGGATATCACAACATTTCATCTATACCCAAAATATTCAACTCTATATGTCTATATTCTATTGAAATGGTTTATTGTGACTTCATGTTGTTCCATGAATTATATAAATAAACTCTATTCACATAACATCAAATTGGATGTTCCTTAAATTTGATATAAACATAAAAAACATGATGTTACCATAAATTTGAAAAATGTATATTGTGATTTTTAAATCAAATAACAAAAAATTAGTCATTTGAATCAACCAAAAACAAACTAAACACTTTAATTAGTTCTATTAAAAATCATGTTGGTTAAAATAAAATCAATGAAACTATGTTGGATATTCTAGTTACCATAATTTATAATTGATTTTCATGCATATAAAACATAACCCTAACTACTCCATAAATATTCGATTAATTTTATTAAACTAAATGATTACTCACATATGCATAAAACATGAATCATTATGATAAATTTAAAAAGGATTTAATATCTTATTTTTAAAGCATTTATCCTTATAGACCTTTATAGGGTTGGTGATGAAACCATGTGTGACCCCAAAACCTACCACCAATTTTTTATGAGTTGATAAATATCCTCAATTATGTATTTGTGAAAAATTGGAGGCCTTAACATATAGAGAACAAAGTGGAATCCATTAATATCAAATAAAAACCATGAAATTATGAATGATATAGATTCCATAACTGAAAAATATCAATTTTTTTTTTTTTTTAATTTAATACAACATAGCAAAAACTAATGATTATTATAACTCCAAACAACTAACTGAAAAATCCAAATAATATATTATAAACCAATACTACATATATAATTATTGTCCAATGAATAAAAAAATATAATTTGTTTTCATCACCCATGATTATCCATATAATTATACTCAATAATAAATTTAGGGTGAGTATGGTGTAACATTTAAGGGTGTATCCATTGCCATCGAGAATGGGATTCGATCTATGTAGAGGGAGCTTGCGCGGGCGGGGGGGGGGGGGGGTGGGCTTGCATCACCACCGAAGAGGGGAACCAAACTGGGGCGAGGGAGGTTTGAGGGGGGGTTTCATGTCATGAACGAGCTCGTTAGAGAAGAGATCAAAGGGGGGAGGGTCAGTGGGGTCAGGGTTGTGGGGGTTGGGGGTTATGGGATCAGGGTTACTAACAGGGAGATGTGAGGGGGAGCAGTGGGGGGAAGGGGGTCGCGGTCTCAGGGTCGCCCCTGGGGAGAGGAGAGGAGGAGGTCATGGGAGGTGGGGGGAGGAAGGGGATATAGTTACACAAAGGGAGTAGGGGAGGGGGATGGATTATAGTTTTTTAATGTTTAGAGGTAGTTTAACTGAAACCACCACTAATTGAAAACATAAAAAAATTATCATTGTAGTTTTATGAAATCGATGCTATATTATATTTTTTAACTGGATTTATTTCATAGTAGTTACTAGAACCGATGCAAATAAGCTGTCTCTAACCATTGATTTTTTATATTGAAACTTCTTTAAAGGTATTTCATTATATTCCTCTGAATCCACATTTGAAAAAACTGTTCATGTTGTCTAAGACTACATATGACATGATGTGGCATGATGAGGATAGTAACGATGGATTGATGAGACATAGAAAATATTCAACATCAGAAAAGATTTTTGATTCATTATATCAAGATTTTTCTTCAGATCCTAGGAATATAAATTTGGGATTTGATTCTGATGGTTTTAACCATTTTGGTACTTTAATCACTAATTATAGCATTTGGCCAATTATTTTGATCTCTATAATCTACCACCATGGATGTGTATAAATAATAAATATTTCATTATTTAGATGATTATTCCTAGAAATAAAATGTCTAGAAATGAAATTGACGTATACCTTTAACCAATAATCCATGAATTGATATAATTATGGAATGATGGCATGAAAAAATATGATGCTTCAATGAGAAAACTATTCAAAATGCATTTTGATTTAGTGTGGACAAATATTGACTTTCCTGAACTCAGAAATTTATATAATTTCAACACTCATAATGGTTTGGCATGTCTAGTTTGTAAATTTTATTTTGAACTTCATCGATTATCTAATAACAAAAAAATGGTTTTTTAAATGTCATCATCGATTCCTTGATTCTTCTCATAATTTAATGTTTAACAAGACACAATTAAATGTAAATATTGAATTGAGAAACCCAACTACCTTCAAATCATTTTTTTTAATTTTCAAATGGCCGGTTTGAGGGTAGCCGGTTCCCCTGAGACCGGTTTAAGGGTTCCTGGTACCCCATACATATTCACTTCAATTCCACAACACCACAACTTGAAATTCAAAATTCAAATGACATAATTCGAAAATTTAAAAAGCACCGCCTTCGATGCCTCGAGCCACACACCACCTCAGGCTTCATAATTCAAATTCAGACCAATCCACGTGATCACCTCGATCCGCACACCTCGAGGAGCGTGAAAAACTAGCCACTCCTCCAAACGCCGGATCACCACGCGCCACATGACTGTGGAACCGTCGACGGAACCGCTCTTCACTTCACCTCGGCGTCACCAGAAAACAACGTATCACAGCCATCTTCGAACCATTCACTGAAATGGAATCGAAAAATCGACTCAAATCATCCTTGAACCATCGAGGGACAAATTCAACACTAAAAAACTCACTGCAGTTCAAAACCCCGCAAAGAACAAAACCAGAAGATAGCACCATCGTCGTCGTTCCATCACGGCACCGCCTTCAACCCGAATAAACCAAATCACCATGCCATAGAAGAAAAGACCAGACCACAGAACATAAAATCCCACCGCCACCAGAAAAACCGACCGCATCCGGCACAACAAACCCTAGTGAAACTCACCTGAGAGGAGATAGAACCCAACAAACCACCGACGCAAGAGCACGACCCTCCAACGCGAAAAAACCCCAGGAAAACGGTGAACTGCCGAGATCAGAGCCAAAAGCGCTCTGAAGAGTATGTCGTCAACCAGACCAGTCTTACACCCGTGACTCTGAACCAGCAACCACCAAGGCCCTTAAGGCATCTAAACAGCCGGAGATAAGACCACTCAGACGCCACAGCGGCGGAGAACCACCACCACCACCGAGCTCGAGAGGGAAGCTTCGCGCCGTCCACCGTGAAGGAGCCGGTCGCAGCGAGAGGAATCCCTAGAATGAGAGCCCTTTACGGGCCCATCAATCAGTCTAGTCTCGAATTGATAAAGCCAACATAGGTGTTATTTGGTTCATAAATATTAAGGAAATTAATGAATGTCAATGAATAATTTGGAAAATGTAATCATTTTAGTGAATGGGGTAGGGTTTGAGGTATAGTATCTGAATCAACTAGAACACAATAATGGGAAAACCACCATAGAATTATATATGACATATACGCACAAAAAACAGGTCAATCTGACTTGTAGTGTAGTCGGAATGACACAGTAAATGGTTTTTAAAGGTACCAAAGCCTTTAAAAACGTTTGTTGGAGGGTCAAAAACAATAAAATTATGTTTAATTACTAAGAAATTAGAGGACGATGACTGTAGATTGGTTTTTAAAATGTAGTAATTGATGAACCATAATTCTTAGTAATGGTTTTCCTGGGATTCCTATAAACACGTTTTTAATGTTTTAAACACTAAAATGTTCTTGTAACAATCCAAGCCATAGAAAGAAACCTATGATTGACATGAAATAATGGGAGAACAACCTTTTAATTATTTTTTATGTTTATATGAAGACAACACGTAAATCTGACTTGCAGTGTGGTCGAAATTACTTGGTAAATAGTTTTAAAAGTTATCCAAGCCTTTAAAACATGTGTTGGGGGGGTAAAAACTAGTAAAATGACATCGAATATCGATGAAATCATAATAAAAATAACTATATATTTATTTTGGGAATGTAGGAACTGATAGAACATCATTATGAGTTATGGTTTTCTTAGTATGCCTATAAATGCTTTTTTTGTGTTTTAAAATAGTAAAATGTTCATGTAATGGTCAAAACCATAAAAAATCTCATATTGATGTTAAATCATGATAAAATAACCCTTGAGTTATTTTTGATGTATACGCATAGACAACACATCTGTCTCACTTGTTGTGTGGTCGGAATGACTCAATGAATAGTTTTAAAAGGTATTAAAGTATTTAAAAATGTGTGTTGGGGGGTCAAAACTTGAAAAATGACATCATATTGACAATAAATCATAGGAAAACACATGTAGATTTAATTTTTATGGAACCTATGGTATGTAATTTTGAGTTACCATTTTCCTAGGATACCCGTAAACACATTTTTTGTATTTTAAAACACATAAATGTGCGTATAATGGTCAAAAAAGTAGAAAAATATCTTAGATTAAAGTGAAATCATGGGAAAACAACCTTTGAGTTAATTATGATGTGTATTTATAGAAAACATGTCAATATGACATCTCGTGTGGTCGAAATGACTTGATAAATCATTTGTAAAGGTACTAAAGCCTTTAAAAATTCTTTTGGGGGGGGGGGGGGGGGTTAAAAGCAGTTATATGGTGTCATATTTCCATGAAATCAAAATAAAATGACCGTAGATTGATTTTTGAAATATATGAATTGATATAAAGTCATTCCGAGTTACGGTTTTCCTGAGATGCCCGTAAACGTGCTTTTAGTGTTTTAAAACACTAAAATGTGTGTGTAATGACCACAACCATAGAAAACAACCTCATATTAATGTGAAATCATGGAAGAACTACTGTTGAGTTATTTTTGACATGTGCGCATGGATAACATGTCAATTAAACATGTAGTGTGGTTGGAATGAATTGGTAAATAGTTTTCAAAGGTGTTGAAGCCTTTAAAAACATGTCTTGGGGGGTCACAACTAGGGAAATGATATCTTATTCACATTAAACTTGAGTAAAATTATTTTAGACATATTTTTAAATTGTAGGAACTTATGACATGTAATTACGAGTTATAGTTTGTTCGAGATGTTTATAAATGTGTTTTAAGTGTTTTAAAACACAAAAACATGTATGTAATGGTAAAAAAAATAGAAAATGAGCTCACATTAACATGAAATCTTGTGAAAACCTCCACTGAGTTATTTTTAATGTTCACTCATAGAAAAAATCTCAATAAGATGTGTGGTAGGGTCGAAATGACTTGGAAAATAATTTTTGAAGGTACCAAACCCTTAAAAACATGTTTCGGGGGGGGTGAAAACATGGAAAACATAATCATCATACTATAAAATCATAATACAATTACCATATATTGATTTTTGGAATTTACTAAATGATGACACATCATTCTGAGTTATAGTTTTCCCAGGATACCCGTAAATGCAACTTTAGTGTTTTAAAACACCTAAACGTGCATGTAGCAGGAAAAACCATAGAAAACAACATCATATTAAGATAAAATCATGGGGAAACCACCGTTGAATTATTTTTTATGTGCATTCATATAAAACAAGTCAATCTGACGTGCGGTGTGGTCAAAATTACTTGGTAAATAGTTTGTTGTGGGGGTCAAAACAAGTCAAACGATGTTGGATTTCCATGAAATCAGTGAAAAACAACTATTGATTGATTTTTGAAATATAGGAACCGAAGACATGTCATTCTAAGTTACAATTTGTATGAAATTACTATAAACATATTTTTAGTGTTTTAAAACATTAAATAATACGTGTAATTGTTAAACCAAATCAAATGACCTCAAATTGACATGAAATCATGGGGAAAATATTGTTGAGTTGTTTTTGACATGTATGCATAGAAAACACATCAATCCAACCTGTAGTGAGGACAGAATGAGTCAGTAAATAGTTTTTAAACGTACCATAGCCTTTAAAAATGTGTGTCGATGGGTCAAAACCAAGAAAATGATGTTAGATTGATGTAAAATCAGTGGAAAATGATCTTTGATTGATTTTTGAAATGTGAGCTAACAACACATCATTCTGAGTTATGGTTTGGTTGGGATTCCCATAATAATGTTTTTAGGGTTTGAAAACACATAAATATGTATGTAACAATCAAAATCATAGAAAATGACATCATGTTGATGTGAAATCATGGGAAAATCATCTTTAAAATATTTGTGATGTGTACACATAGACAACACATCAATTCAAAATTCAGTGTGGTCAGAATGACTTGGTAAATAGATTTTAAAGGTACCAAATCCTTTAAAAATGTGTACTAGGGAGTCAAAACTAGGAAAATGTCATTCATTTTCCATAAAATTAGAGGAAAAAATTGTAGATGTGTTTTTGAAATATAATAACCAACAGAAAATCATTCTGAGTAATGGTTTTCTAGGGATTCCCTAAACTCGTTTTTAGTGTTTTAAAATATTAAAACGTATGTGTAATGGTCAAAACCATAGTAAATGACCTCATATTGATGTTAAATCATGGTAAAACCAACATTAAGTTATTTTTGATGTGTACGTGCAAACAAAATGTCAATCCAACATTTGATGTAGTCAGAAAAACTCGGTAAACAATTTATAATGGTATAAAATCCCTTAAAAACATGTTTCGAGGGGTCAAAACAAAAAGAAATGATTCCAAGTTGTCCTGAAATCAAAGTAAAATGACCATAGATTTATTTTGGAAAAGTTGGAACCTAACACATGTCATTCTGAGTTATAATTTTTTTGGGATGCTTGAAAACATGTTTTTACTATTTTAAAACATTAAAACGTGCATTTAACGGTTAAAACGATAAAAAATGACCTCATATTGGTGTGAAATCATGGAAAACCCGCCGTTGAGTTATTTTTTATGTGTATGTGTAGAAAAAAATCAATCTGATATACGATGTGGTTGAAATGACTCAGTAAATAGTTTTTAAATGTACCAAAGCCTTTAAAAATGTGTATTGGGGGGGGGGGGTCAAAACTAAGAAAACAATATAGGATTAACATTAAATCATATGAAAGAGACATTAGATTGATTTTTTAAATGAAAACTTAGGACACATCATTATGAGTAATGGTTTTCCCGAGATTCCCGTAAACCAGTTTTTAGTTATTAAAAAAAGATAAACATGTGTGTAATAGTCAAAACCATATCGAATGGAGTTATATTGATGTGAAATCATGGGAAAACTACATTTTAGTTATTTGTAATGTGTACACATAGAAAACAAATCAATCTGATGTGTGGTGTGATCATAATGACTCAGTAAAAGGTTTTTAAAGGTATCGAAGCCCTTAAAAATGTGTGTCGAGAGGTCAAGACCAAAAAAATCATTGGATTTCCATGAAATTATAGGAAAATTACCGTATATTGATTTTTGAAATATAGGAACCGACGACATATCATTCTGAGTTACAGTTTTCCTGGGATGCCAATAAATGTGTGTTTAGTGTTTTAAAACACTAAAATGTGTGTGTAACAGTCAAAACCATAGAAGATGACCTCAAATTGATGGGAAATCTTGGAAAAACACTTTTGAGTTATTTTTAAAATCTATAACATTCTGTCATATCAATATTTTTAAAATCTATTTATTATGTAAATTTCAAGCAAACTGCACATCAATTGAAAAATTAATTTGAATGTTATATATTTTCCATTTTTTGATTCAAGTGTTGAATCATATATTAAATATATAAGTTTATGTTTTCAAAGTGTTATCATGATATATTATTTGTTTTATGTTAAAACTTATTCTTTTTTATTAAAAAAAACATATTTTATGTGCAACATTCTGAATATATTCTTTTTTTTTTCTATTTCGCATTTCATTTCTTAAATGTTATGGTTTTTATTATAGGTGATAGATGCTGGTAGGGGTAGTAGGTTGTCCATTCTAATCCATGACATTGTTTAGAAGGAATTCATGATGGTTCTTAGTTTTCATTATGTATTTAAATTCTATCAATGATTCTACTGTAATTCTAATTTATTTTATTAATTTTAATTTTTATCTTTTGTTTACATTTGATGAGATGGTGTGATAGGTTTCAAGTGATGAGATGATGTGGAAGAAGAATTATGTAATATAGGTTGTGGAGTGGATGTATATTAGGAATGGGTTGTTTTTGGACATATTATATATATATATATATATTGATGATTGAGGTATGAGTTGAATGTGGTAATCAGTTGACTGGGGTTATGGTGATTGAGGTTCTAATGACCGAGGTTATGATGACTATAGATGTATGTATGTATGACTGTGGATTTATGACATATGATGTATGTATTATAGATTTATTATGAATTTATCTTTTACTTTATTACATATCAATGTTTATTATATTTATATATTATATTAATTTTTTAAAAATAATTTTTATGAGAAATATTTAGCATTGATTTTTAAAAACTGTTGTTAAATAAACTACTAAAAATCTTAATTAGCAGTGGATACTATTAACCGTCGCTAACCATAACCACTACTACATATATTAGTAGTGGTTAGATTCATCTTATCTATTTTATTTTCATGTTAATTTTAATAAAAACATCGCTAAATAAAATTAAAACTGTCGTTAAATGCTCAAAAAAAGTCACTTACAGAAATCACTACTAAATGGAAACAACCACTGCTAAATGATTATATACCGTGAAATATGTGTAAATTATTGTAACCACTAATAAATTATTATTTGGAATTCTAAACTGCCACCAATAGAAGAAAAAACCACTGCTAATGCCTATTTTTTATAGTGTAGTCCATCCTATACTTTTCTCTCTTGACTTTCCTTCCAATATCCTTCCACTTCTTTGCTGAAGGGAGTTCCCCATTACATCTTTATTGAGTGGATAAATGGATGATGAATAAAGTCTTCCACCTTTATAGATCTTCATTAAAAATCATGTTTTAGTCATCTACAGAGATCAAGTTGGTTCTTTTTAGAAATACACACTTATGCCACTACAGCATCCCAAAATTCCTGTAATGATGATAACAAAAATATAATTGAGACATCATCTATGAAAATTACCTTCCTAGACTTGAGTAGGATTTTGATCATATTGAAAAAATTCACAAGATCAAAATGAAGATCTTTCTTCTAATAACCTTGTGCTGAATAACCATCACATTAACCACACATTGTTGAGTGGTGTATGATTCTCATTCATGTATTCTAGTGCTACATTAACTCTATTGAAATATTATTCTCTAGGAAATGGAATTCCATATTCTCTATCAATGATAAACCAGAATTGTTTTGATCAATATTTTACCATAATTCTGTTTATATTTCTTATGGTTTAACATTTTTCAACGTATTATCTATATATTTCTAGATGATATAGTTATATACCTATATCCTCTAAAACATGAAATCCATTAAATCGAATCTATCAATCTAGAACTTATAATCTTCCAACACTTTCACCTACTAATTATACTTACATTAAATGAAAAATATGAGCATGTTCAGAAGGGAAAGGCGGTGATGGAGTCGGGCACCCCCACTCCCTCAATGGATATCAGTATCTGTTGAACAACTCTTGTTATGTCATCAACTGAACTCAGCTCACACCTTTACTCTACATATGTAGTCCACTAGGTTTGATCTCTTCCAAGAGAAAAAGTAAGGGCTCAATGAACAAACATAGTAAGTCACACCTTCGCATTTATGGAATACAAGACCTGGTGGCCCAAGGTGGTTATGTTGAGGTTGAGGATGGTGATGCATAGGGCGTGGAAGATAGCTGGGTGAATATAGAGTGTGGGGGGTATGGGGTGAGGGATTGAATAATTAGGGAGAGGGGTGGTCAAGCACCACTTTAAGTAGCAATTTTCCTCGCAATATGCCCCACCCCCTACATAATATATATATTATTAAGAATCATAAACAAATAATAAATTCGGTCCATCCAGAAGAAAAATCTCTTGACTATTTATTAAAAATAATGAGAAAAGTAACAAACAACACAAGAGAGAGATTGCGTAAATAAACCAAGACCTCACCTCGGAGGAACATCTACATATCACAAGGATCGATTGCATCACTAGGACCATAAAAAATTCTTCACCACCGTCATATGAATCCCATTAAAATTGCTAATTTTTTTGATTAAGGAACACAAAATACATATCCCTAATTCTGAGCTACTCCAGTGTAAGTTGATCTGTAGAAGAATTTATGATGGACCACCCTCATTCATCACACCCACTTCCCTAGCCACGTACTTTGGGGTGACTCAACCATATCCATGTTTTTGGAATAAAATCTCCTCGCTCACCATCTAGGTCACCCATCCCAGAAATGGGGACACAATTGCCTTTTGTAGGAACAGAATCAGAAAAAAGAGAGTGACCTTATGAAAAGTTTTTTCCAACTAACCTTTTATGAGGAGGGACCATCTAGAAACCCTCAGTGTCCATGAGAGCATTCTTTTGAGAGTGTACATGAAAATTAATATCTGCATTCTTCTTACCTATACAGCTTGAGACAATATACTGATCAAACATGTCATGTTGATCAACCGCCCTTTTAATTTCATCTTTATTCACTTTCTCCACTTTTTATTACCTTTCTTTAACATTAGTAACATATTTATCAAAAATTACTTCATCTTTGAAGATTTCATCCCAATATTTCTTACTGGTCAACTTACCCCGAGTTTCTATCCCAACAAAGGATCCTGGAACTATCATAGTCAGTTCAACATCACCTTGTCTGTTGGAGTTGGTGTCCTAGAACCAACTATTTGTATATTTATTACACAAATATTTAATTTATTTAAATATTAAACATCTTATTACATATTCTTCATTATTATTCATAACAATAATTTAATAATGTTGTAGAGTGTTTTTCATGTTAATAAGGTCATTGCAGTTCCCCACTATGATGAGAACATTAAAGTGCTATGACAATATACTTAAATATAGTCTTATGGTTTGAGGAAATACTATGATGGGAAACATAGTATACAAACTGTTAGGAGAAAGTAATCATAAGAAGATGAGACTTCTTCTCATGAAGTTCTCACTTGGTAATCTCCAAGATAAGAGATTATGAGAACAGAACTGCCAGTAAGAATCCTGTATGTTTTGGTGTAATTAGATATTCCTATCTGTGAGCATGCGTAATGGTCCTTAGAATCTAATATTATCATTAATGTAAGAACCCAGACCTTCTTTTCAGGTATGGGTATTCGTTTCTGGTGTTTTTGAGAAAAAGAAGAGAATCTGGAAATTTATGGAGCACATGCCGTGTAGTTTTATGTACACACCGTGTACCCAGTTACCACGGGTGACCATGTACTTGCCGTGTAACGGCCGAGTACATGGCCATGTGGGGTGACCTGGAGATCAACTAAATCAGAGGCCGATTAAGGAAAGTACACCCCATGTATCTTTAAATAACACGACATGTACTTTTCTTTTTTAATTTATATATTTGACTATGGTTGCGTCTAATCGAAAAAAACCTCTTCTTCAAGGACTATCTCATCCAGGAAAAACAGATGCTGGCGAATCTTATCTGGGCCTCTGACTCGCCATCCATTTTACGAATATAACTCCGTCAGTTACATTGGAATTGCATCATTTGTTCTTACTTCTTCTAGAGATTCATCTCTTGATTTCTCCTCTCTCGTGAGATATCCTTGGTTGATTGTTTTTGACATTTTTGTAGATATACCATATTCTAGGTCAATTCAAGGGACAACAATGGATTATATCGATCGTACAATGCCGAGGTAGGTCTTTTGTGCCTTTCTGTAGTTAGTCTTTGAATATTATGTGCAAAAGTGCCTAATACCCTAGAACAGGGTATTGTGTGTTTATGGATTTTAACCCTGTTGATGCATGAAATGCTTGTTTTCTTGAGATAGGGATCTTTTTTGTAAATAGTGTTACTTTTACATGCAATGTAGGCATTTTACCATGCTTGTTTTGATGTTGACTATTGGTCTAGCCTTGCCTATTAGGATGCTTTCTTTCTATGGCTAGTGTTGTTAGGATGAATTGATTTTATCTGCTATTGTGATATGCTTTTTAGTTATTTATCCAAGTAGTTATTGAGGTTTAATTTGGATTCTGAACATCATTGTGCATGATTGACTTACACAAGGCTGTGGGAGCCTGGTGTAGTAGAAAATAGGGAGAATAGATGCTGAGGGCTTCTCTAGAGTGTCTGTTTACATTTACATTGTGAGACCATAGAGGGGATGTATGCAAGTGCTTCGTTAGAGTGTCTGTAGCTTCATGTTATGAGAACACAAGGGGATTGGATGTTGGGTGATTCCTCAGAGTGTCTATAGTTACCAATACAATACCATAGGGGTAATTTATGGTGATTTCTTCCTTATAGAGTCTTTTCTAAAGATAAAATAGAGGGGTTAGAATGTGAGTACTTTCTAGAGGGTTTCTTGTGTTTTATTGGATGAACTAGAGGGGTTAGGCTGTGAGTACTTTCCAGAGGGTTACATGTTTTTGATTTTCTGCGTAATTGATATATGAAAATGCATACAATTGAAACTATAAGATTGTTTACTTTTGAGTACATCCTTGTTTACTGCTTTATTTTTCTTATTGCCTTCCATATATGTTAAAATAATGTTAGGCATAGATCTTTTGGTGTTTCCCTACTGGGATTCGTCTCACACCCTATTTGGTCCATGATTGTGGGCCCAACAGATTATATTGTTTCATGTATAGATAAGGGAAAGTTCCCTTCTACGTCAGGTACTTGACTGCTGTGGAGATGGAGAGCATGGGGCCAAGATGAGGCTTGAAATTCTGCTAGAGTTTATTTGTTTTCTTTATACTTTGGTTTTATACCGTATTATGTAATTGTGACTTGTTAGGATGCATTCCTAGACATATGTATCATGCATTATTTATATATGTGCTCCATTGGTTCATTACTTTCAGTCTTCCACTATTTTACTTATTGCATGTTATTACTGATTCTACTATTTATATCTATTTATATTACACTGCATTAATCTTCCAATGAGGGAATAACATCCCCATTACCATACCCAAGGCCCACACAACTAGTCGGTAGCCTCTGGATTTTGGGGAAATGCTCTTGAGGCCATGTGACCAACCGGGTATGGGGCACCTCTGGGTGGCACCCGAAACTGGGACATTACAAAGTGGTATCATATGAATTATTTTCCTCTTGATTTACTATTTGGATCCTATAGACAAGTATATTAAGTAATATGTATTTAGTAAGAATCTATGCCCGAGAGTAGCTACCCTTGTATAGGGAAAATCCAATTTACCTCGATTATTTCAATTTTTATGGTTTTTCAATTATTACAGTTGATTTGATTTCATCATTAAGGGATTCACATGTTTTTTACTATTATTTTTGATATTATTGAGATTCTATTTCTGTTACAACCCGATGAGATGAGGGAATTCCATCTCATGCATCATATAGGAACTTTCTATAGATCACAAATCATTCATTATTGTCGTGCCATTTAGGGTGCATTACTGATTGAATGTTGTTGTGATAGATGTTATGATAGATGTGCATAATATTGTGATAGATTCCTTGATATAATACATACTATTTTATAGGGTATTTTATTGTGTAAGGTTTCATTTGAATGAATGCCAAGATTTGGTTCTTGAGGTGTTATGGGCCCTCATGGATCAGAATTTGGTGGATCATCGCACTGTTATGTGTTCATGACATGTAAAAGATTTCAAACTTTGATTCATGGAGAGTATGGGACCTCATGGATTGTAATTTGGAACTTTAATGTTTGTTTCAGTTTTTTTCTGGGCTTTGGAGTAGTTTCAGAGGCTTATTGTCCAGAAAAACCCAGAATACATGGTGTGTATTGCAGAGTACACGCTATGTATCCTTATGTTTGGGAATGACCTGTTTTCCTTAAGTACAAACTGTGTACTGTATGTACACACCGTGTAGTCTCTAACTATGTCAATGGTTTTGTGGGAAGAGACACGGGGATGCAAAATCTTTGGTGGAACACGCTGTGTACCAGATGTACATGCCGTGTGTATGGACCATGTGTCCAGCTGTGTGACCAATGCCACGGGTGGATTATGGGTAATTAGTACATGTTGTGTCTGGCATAAACACACCATGTATAGTTAGCCATGTAACCGGCCATGTGACTAAGAACACGGGTCGGTGAAGTTCTTCCTAGTACATGCCATGTCTGGGAAAAACACTTCGTGTAGTCTTGCTCTATGAGAACAGTGTGGGTTAAGTCGTGTAGAGGAAATCGGGAAGGGGAAGATGATTCAAGTACACAATGTGTGTTAGGAGAACAGATCATGTGTTTGGGGTGTTACACCACTAGGGTTGGCAGGATTACATGCCCATGTGAAGGATTAAGGGAACATGCCGTGTAGGGGACATACACATTGTGCAACCTTGTTTTGAATCACTTGAATTCTTTGTTTATCATGTTCCCTTCATGAAATTATAAGTTTCAGTCCTTTTTAATCTTGATCCAAGGTGTGCACGTGACCTTGCAGAGTCATGCCACCGAGAAGACCTCTATTTGGATGCCAGTTACAGGGTAGTGGCGAGACTCCGGACATGGAAAATCTAGAACTTCTAGAAAATCCTTCAGTTTTTCCTGTCTTGGAACCAACCATCATTCTAGATATAGGTGCTAATGCATAGTTCTGAGAGGGATTCATGAGGTTTATACAGACCTTCCAGGGAGTACTACATCTTTCCCCGTCTATGGAGGATCTGATGTGGGTCTTTCAGTAGCAGAATTCTCACATTTTCATAGGGGATAGAGGACCTCAAGCTACTGAGTCATGGTTGGAAGCCATGATATCTATCTTCGAGCATATGGAGACGAATTTAGAGAGGAGGGTGAATCTCACTATGTATATACTTCGGGTCTCCACCAAGAGATGGTGGGATGTGATCTCATAGGCGGGACACTAGTAGGTTATGGTTTGGGATGAATTCTAGCATTCCTTCTATGATTACTTCTACCCCAAGATTTTGAGAGCCAACCAAGACCAAGAGTTCATGAGTTTGGAGAAGGGTACTCCATCAGTCTTGGAGTATTATTATCACTTCACAGAACTACAACACTTTACACCCATCCCAAGAGGTGAAAAGATATTCCTGGAGATAAAGTTTGAGGATGGTCTCAGGAATGACATCCGATCTCGGGTGAACATCTCCAGGTTGACTTCCGTCACCTCTATAGTTAACTAGGTTCTAATCACATAGTGATATCTAAGGAATTCTAGATCTATGAGCCAGGGAGGCTTGACATCCAGAGTTGGTACCCTCCAACTGACAATAAAAAGCATCGTTGGGTGTATATGTGTGGAGATCCAAGGAAGCGGGATATTTCTTCTAGTATTCAGGTGGTGTGCTACCAGTGCAATAAGAGAGGACATACGAGGCCACATTGCCCAATAGACGCAGTGGAGTGCCGGTCTTTTAGTAATTTGGTTTATATTTAGTGCTTCTATCAGTTTTTCTCACTAACAGCTGGTGATTAGATTTCTTCTATTACTCCGTGTTAAGAAGCAGCACCACTAGTTTCTCATCAGTCTGGGAACTAGAGTTCTTATGGCCATTCAGGACGAGGTGGAGGTTGCGACTGTGGTAGCCAGTCGGCAGGGTTTTAGCGGCAATAGGGTGGATCATCTCAGGGTGGTCAGGCAGGGTCATAGGGTCATGGTACAGTCCAGGCTTTTGCTGTGGAGCAGACCCACCAGGAGTAGTATCCCAGACCATCTATAATTCGCGGTACGATCCTAGTTTCCCCAGTCTTGGCTTCTTCACTTTTCGATACGTGGGATTCCCATAGTTTCATATCGGTTTCTATTGTAGAGAGCCTTAGGCTCTATATCTTTACTTCTACTGATGTCTTGATGATGTACACTTCTTTGGGGACAATAATGACTAGTGTACGACAGTGCAAGGAGTTCCCTCTTGAGGTTAGTGGATGCCACTTCTTATGGGACCTCTATGTCCTAAAGATGACCAGATACAATGTCATTCTCGGAATGGACTGGTTAGTTCCCTTCTAGGATGTTGTCGATTTCTATCACCGTAGGGTGAGTTTCACATAACTATAAGGAATATTATTTCTACACAAGGGTTGATGGGATGTCTAGGAAAGTAGAGCGGGACCCGAGCATCATGGTTTTGGAGGAGTTAAAGCCCAGATTTCGAGTCGGTATTTGGATGACCAGGGGACTTCTCAGATGGAATTTCCTCTAGTGTTGGATTGTTTCATGGATTTCTTCCCATAAGAATTTTTAGGTTTTCCTTCAGAGTGAGAGGTATACTTTTCTATTAAGATTTTTCCAAGGGAGGAATCGGTGTCTATTCCCCCTTATAGGATGGCTACAACAGAGTTACAGGAGCTCAATAAGCAGTTGTAGGAGTTTCCAGAAAAGGATTTCATCTGAACCAGTACTTCTCCTTGGGATTCCCCTGTCCTATTTTCAAAGAAGGTAGAAGGTACCCTCGGGCATTGTGTGGATTATCGGAAGCTGAAATAGTTGACGATCAGGAAATGATATCCATTTCTAAGGATTGATGATCTCTTTCATCAGCTTTAAGGAGTCTGGGTTTTCTCAATGATTGAATGGAGATCCAGTTATCATCAGTTGCATGTTAGACCATCTAATATACCTCTTACAATCATTCATAGCATGTATGGTTTATAAAAGTATGTGGTTATGTCATTCAGTCTCATAATCATGCCTGCAGTTTTCATGGAACTGATGAACCGAGTGTTCCATCCATACTTGGATTCTTTGATGGTAGTCTTCATGGACGATATCTTGGTGAACTATCACACTCGACATGATCATGACACACATCTTGAGATCATTTTGAGTACACTAATATAGAATCAGTTATATGCTAAGCTCTCAAAATTCCACTTTTGGATGGACCAAATTCACTTTTTGGGTCATGTTATATCAGAGATAAGAGTATTAGTAGACCTAGAGAAAGTGAGGGAAGTAGTTTCCTAGAAGAAAATTATGAACTTCATTGAGGTACAAAGTTTTATAGGGCTGGTTGGTTACTATAGTCATTTCATACAGGAATTTTCACACTGAGCAGTGCCACTGACAGGCCTGACTAAGAAGGGTGTGAAGAACTTATGGTCATATTCTTGTGAGTCGGCCTTTCAGGAGCTGAAAGTGAGGTTGTCTTCATCACCGATACTAGTTTTTCCAAAGATGGGAAAGAGTTATACTATTTATTGTGATGCATCAGGTATCATTCTAGGGGAAATGCTTATGCAGTGGGAAGACATCGTTGCGTACGGTTCTCAGTAGTTGAGGCCACATGAGAGGAATTACCCGACGCATGATCTTAAGTTGGCTGTAGTTTTTCATGCTCTACGTTGTTGGATACATTATTATTTAGGGAGAGAATTTTGTGGTTTTCACCAACCACAAAAGTCTAAATTATATCTTTACTCTTTGCGATCTGAATCTGAGACAACGAAGGTGGGTTGAGTACCTTCAGTCTTTTGATTTTTATCTTTTCTATACGCCTAGGAAAGGTAACGCAGTAGCTGATGCATTGAGTAGAAGAACTCAGATGTAGGTAGTTCTAGAAGCCAGTAGTAAGTGGAAGCTTATGGATCTATTCTCTTAGATGCATTTGGAGGTGCACGCCAGACAAGGGAAGACATTTCTTTCTTCTATAGTTGTTACCTCTACTCTACTGGATCGAGTGCGAATGAGCCAACTACCAGATTCTGAAGGCCCAGTATTATGGGAGAGTGTGTCAGGAGAGGACCCCACTCCTAGATGGATCATAGATGAGGACGAGATATTGCGTCTTCATGGGCACATATGGGTGTGAGAAAAAATATGTGAGGAGATGATGTGGAACTTTCATTACTCATTTTGGGTAGTTCATCTTGGTTTCACCAAGATGTATCGAGATCTACACTGTCAATATTGGTGGCCAAGTATGAAGAGAGATGTTGTTGGTATTGTAATGAGATGTTCCACCTGTCAGTAGGTGAAGGTGGAACATCAATGACCAGTAGGGTTTTAATAGTAGTTACCCATTCCTGAGTGGAAGTGAAATGATGTCATGATGGAATTCATGACAGGCTTACTGAGGTCACCTCGAGTGAACGATGCAGTTTGGGTTGTCACTGACAGACTCACGAAGGTTTCACACTTCTTTCCAATCAAGGAGACCTTCAATGTGGATGATCTAGGAAGGATTTACATCCAAGAGACTATACATTTACATGGATTTCCATAGTCCATTGTTTTAGACAAGGACACCAATTTTACTTCTCAGGTTTGGTATGGACTACAGAAGGCTTTGGGTACACATGTACTTCTAAGTATAACTTACCTTCCCCAGATAGATGGCTAGTTTGAACATACAATTCAGGTTCTACAGGACATGCTTCGAGCATGCATCCTTGATTTTGAAGGTTCTTTGGAGAAGCACATACCTCTAGTGGAGTTTTCCTATAATAATAGTTTTCATGAAACTATTCATATGGCACATTTTGAGGCTTTTTATAGTAGGCCATGCTGATCACCCTTATGTTGGATAGAGGTAGGAGAGGCAGCTATTTGGGACCTCGTCTTGTCCATGAGACCAAAAAGTAGGTGGATATGATTCAAAAGAATATGGATATTGTACAATCATGATATAAGTCTTATGCTGACCAACGACTACAACCTCTGGAGTTCGAGGTCGGAGATTAGGTGTTCCTATGTGTCTCACCGATGATGGGACATAAGACGATTAGGAGACATGGAAAGTTTTCACCGAGATATGTTGGACCATTTGAGGTTTTGGAGAGATTCAGGCCGGTGGCCTATCAGATGCAATTACCTCAGAGGTACCGGGCTATGCACGATGTCTTCCACATTTCTCAGCTACGACGTTACTTCTCAGACCCATCTCATGTTTTTCAACTCAAGGAGGTTGAGCTGGAGATGGAAACATCATTGGAGGATTACCCTATCTAAATTGTTGATTGTAGTGTGAAGGTTCTCCGTGGATGGTACGTTCCTATGGTACGAGTGCAATGGAATCACAGGCGAGTACAGGATGAGACTTGGGTGAGGTGGACCGATGTACGATCACAGTGTCCGGAGCTGTTCGAGGATTCTTCTTCTACGCTGCTTTGCTAGGGAAATTTGGGGACTAATTTCTTTAGGGGGGGGGGGACAGTTTGTAAGAACCCAGACCTTATTTTTTAGGTATGGGTCTTCTTTTCTGGTGTTTTTGGGGAAAAGATGAAAATCTAGAAATTTAATGAGTACAGGCCGTGTACTTTGAAGTACACGCCTTGTACCTGGTTGCTGCAGGTGACCGTGTACTGGACATGTAATGGTTGAGTACAGGGCTGTGTGGGGTGACTTGGAGACCACCTAATGTGGAGGCCAGTTAAGGAAAGTACAAACCATGTATCTTTAAATAACACGCCATGTAATTTTCTTTTTAATTGTTATATCGGACCGGGGTCGCATCTAATTGACATAAACATCTTCTTCTGGGTCCATATTTTCCAGGAGAACTGGATTCAAATGAATCATCTCTAATCCTCTGACTCATAATCAGTTCACCGAATCAAACTCTATTGATTGCATTGGAATAACATTGGTGAGTTCTTCCTTCTTTTAGAGATTCATCTCTTGATTTATCCTCTCTTGTGAGATATCCTTGGTTGTATTTTTTTGATATTTTTATAGATCTACAAAATTCTAGTTCGATTTAAGGGCCAACATCAAAGTATATCGATCGTACAATGCCGAGTTAGGTGGTTTGTGCTTTTTCATAGTTATTATTTGAATATTATGTGAAAAATTACACAATACCCTAGAATGAGGTATTTCTTGTTTAGGTATTTTAACCCTGTTGATTCCTTCATTGCTTGTTTGCTTGAGATAGGGCTCTTGATTTTAAATTGGGTTACTTTTCTATGCTATGGGGGTGTTTTCCCATGCTTTTTTATGTTGGATATTGGTCTAGCCTTGCCTTTTAGGCTACTAGATTTCCATGCCTAGTATTGTTAGGTTGGAGTGATAATATCTGCTGTTGTGATATGATTTGTAGTTGTTTATCCATGTATTTCTTGAGGTTTAATTTGGCTACTAAACATCGTTGTGAATGACTGAATTACATAGGGATGTGGGAATCTGGTTTAGTAGACCATAGGGAGAATGGATGCTAAGGGCTTCTCCAGAGTGTCTATTTACTTTTACATTGTGAGAGCATAGGGGGGACGGATGTAAGTACTCCCTCAGAGTGTCTGTGGTTCCACATTATGGGACCACAGGGGGAATTGGATGTTGAGTTCTTCCTCAGGGTGTATATAGTTACCAATACAAGACCATAGGGGGAAATGACGGTGAGTTATTCCTCAGCAAGTTTTTCTAATGCTGAACCAAAGGGGTTAGACTGCGAGTACATCCCTGAGGGTTTCTTGTGTTTGATTGGTTGAACCATAGGGGTTAGGCTATGAGTACTTTCTATAGGGTTACTTGTTTTTTATTTGCTTCTTACATGATATATGAAAATGAATGCAATTGAAATTGTAGGATTGTTTACTTTTGAGTACTTCATTGTTTAATACTTTATTTTTCTTATTTCCTTCCATATATATTCACTAACTGTTAAGCACAAATATTTGGGTGGTTTCCTACTGGGATTTGTCCCACACCCTGTTTGGACCATGCTTTTGGTCCCAAATAGATTATATTGCTGCAGGTACTGATAAGGGAAAGCGCCCTTCTACGTCAGGTACTTGACTACTGTGGAGCTAGAGAGCATGGGGCCAAGCTGAGGTTTACGATGCTTTTGTAGTTTATTTGTTTCCATTGTATTGTGGTTTGGTACTGTATTCCAATATTGTGACTTGTTTGGATACTTTCCTAGACATATGTATCATGCATAATTTATATATGTTCTCCATTTGTTCATTACATTCAATCTTCCACTGTTTTAATTATTTCATGTTATTACTAGTTCCTCTATTGACATCTATTTATTTTCCACTTCATTCCTCTGCCAATGAGGGAATAGTTTCCCTGCTATCACACCCAATGCCCTTGTTTCTAGTTGGAAGCCTCTGGAGTTTAAGAAAATGCACATGAGGCTATGTAACCAACTGGATATGGGGAACCTTTGGGCATCACCTGGAACCGGTACGTTACAATTAATATGTTTTATGACTCATGCACTTAAGTTTTATAATGAAAACCATCACACCATATGTTGGCAAGAAGTAGGGTATGCTGGGTGCATCACAAATGACACGTTATTAATTGATAAGTCGGGGAAGGATTTGTCCATTCCATTTATGGAAGTTGATATCTCAGCCCTTTGATTGAAATAGAACTGTCACCCTAAATTCCATGGCCATGGTGTAATGATGAGTTTCTTTTAGGTAGTCAAAGAATGACTTATCATGCATATAGGTTGATGACACTATCATGAAACCGGTGTGATGAGATATTGTGAGAAATGGATTATATTACATAGTGGTTGTTTGTATGTGGATGTCGTCATTGTGACTTTAAGTTCGTTATCTTGGGTGCCTTGACCTGTTTCTATGTAGTACTCTTTGACTTTAGGAAAGCCTGCTTAATGCCAATGGGAAAAAATACTAGAGCATCACAAACTAAGTGTTTCTTATGGTCTCGAATAAATTCTATTTGAATTTAATTAATGGAATAAATATTATTATCTAGATTATGGTATAATTTTATTCAAGTTAAAATGATCAAATAAATTAAATTAAATAAATTTATTTTATCAAATATTTAGTAAATATTTATTTACAACTTTGTAAATAAAATATGTATTTAAGAGAATAAGTTATTTATTTATTTAGGTGTTCAATAAATTCTAGTGGAGTTCGAGTGAACCAAGGCTGGTCCAGTAGTAAAATAATAACTTTCAAGATGGTAAATACTTATTTAACTAGTTGGATGTAGACAAAATAATAATAACATTTTTATCATTATGTGGCATGAGATTTTATTTATTATTACATTTTGCGCAAGTTGGCACACCATGAATAATGGTGCTCTTATTGTTATTATGTAGCATGAGTTTTCTCTAATGTTATGAATGTATTTAATTTATATCACTCAATTAAATGTTATATCCAAAACCCCATGTCGTTAAATAAACTGATATGTCTATTATGCCATGATGCCTGGTGAACCAAATTGTCAGTGGTGAGAGAATTGTTGAGACAAAATAGTTTCTCTCTTGAATCCACTCCTCTCCCCTCTCAAGAACGAGAGACGTTCTACAAGACTTAAGAATAGGCAACCAAGACCGACTGATGCAAGACACTCACTTCATCGTGCTAGCACTCAAAGAATGAGTGGTGTCGATCAGAGGCCCTCAGAGCACGTGTGGATCACAACTAGCGGGACTCTAGTTTGGATCCTCTCTAGCACAACAAGACAATCTGGAAGGGTCATTTAGGATGATCAACATCATCAATGAAGAAAGTACAGAAGATCCAGGTATTTAATTTCTATAGAAATTATTTAAATTAATTATAAACACTATTCTCCAGATCATCTCTCTAATATTTGGTGCCCTTTTCTTCTTTTTTCAAGATCATTGATCTTAATTTATAGATACTATCATTTATCATTGTATTGATCTCAGATTGGTCATCGATTATGGAATAGGAAAAGTTAGTCCCTCTCAACCACCACACTTCTGATGCGTCCATATCCTTCAAGTGGTATCAGAGTGGTATCATCATCATTTAAAATTATTTAAATAATTAGTTTATGATTTAAACATTAATAAATTAGTTTTTCAATTCATGTTTAATCATTCTTGTAATTTTAATTTTGAGATATGTTCTTCCTATTTTCATTTCTCGAAGATCTAATAGAAATAAATAATTTTTTAATTAAAATTAAATTGAGGATCTCATCAGGAGGTGCCGATGATTCTGTCTAGGTAACACGACAATACATGTCGTGCATTTAGAGTTACACGCCGTGTAATATTCCAAACATTCCATGTAATACGGATTGCACACCATGTAGTTGTGTTCAGTGCATCGTGAGTAATTTTGAAATTACTCAAGACGTGTGCATTAATTACACACAGTGTAGTTAAATTTTATACCACATGTTGACCAAGAAAAAATGGTGCATGGTCAGCCAAATTACACTCCATGTGGCCAACTGGACACGGCGTGTAGTTCCTTCAGAACAAGGGCCAAAACGTGTATCCCATACACAACTAAGCTAACCAGTAACCATGTAACCTAGATAAAACATGGTGTGTGGCCCACTGGACACACCGTGTACTCCAATATTTCCGAATTACGCCTCACATGCCGAGTCCCTAGGAATGTACTTCAGATAATATGGTGAAGGAAGTACACACAGTGTAGTCGGAACTACATATTGTGTACTTTACCAAATTACACATAATTAAATATTTAATGTTTGTGTAATTTTTATAATTACATATCATATAGATTAGATGGTATGTTCACAATGTTACCTCCAAGGCTATGGATGAGAATCTCATGAAATTCAGAAAAGGATTAAGATAAAATGATTGATTAATTAAAGATAAAAACTAATCAATTCAAGTGTGATTTATCTTAATATGAATGATTAAATAACTAAATGATAGTTTTATTAATTGTGTAATTAGTTGGATGTATGTGGATGATCATGAGATAGACCAGACCTTTTTATGTGATTGGTTTCTTTTAATTTATTTGTAAAATTAAATTGTTGGCCTGTAATCCATCTCTCCTCATTAATATTTAGGGACTATGTGCCCATGGTTTCTTTTATATAAACCCCCATTTTACCCCTCACATGTATGTGATTAAAAAAGCATATGTAATGGATGGATCTCCCAAGCTAATGGAGGCGGTTCAAGCTGAATCCGAGATGAAACCAATCCCTGGAGATACAAAGGTGGACAGGTGGAAACCTGTAAACACAAACCCAAAAGTTTCAAGGTGTTTCTCCCCTAGGTCACGGTTAGTTTATCTACTTCTAGATAAACTAACCATTAGATAAACTCATAATCACGCCCTTTACTTTATTTTATTTTTGTCAGTTGCATGGTTTATCATTATGGATGTGTTGTCGCGATCAAATAATTAATGAATTAGATAAGGATGTAAGATGGAGCTAAAATAAACCAGGCTTATGCATAAATATTATCAAGACATAATTAATCACTTTAGTAAGTTCCACTTAATATTAACAAGAATTTTATAATGATAATAATCAATTTACACATAAGAGATAAAAATCCTTCAATAAAATTTTTCATGGGACTAAGCCTTCTGTTAATTGATTAATGTTAAGACTCAATACAAATATGTGTTTGACCAACCCTTGTTGAGAAAATTACTTTTATAAAGGAAGCTCTAATTAATGTTTCATCCTAACATAACCATATTACATCAAGAGCATTATCACTTGCTAGACATGGTATAATATTGGAGGCAAGTGTTCAGGAAATCCAAGTCAGGATTTCAGGATTGGGGAGTCCACTCAACGGATCAAGGAGCTGCAAGCCCCCAGTTGGAAAGACCTACCTACCTAAAAACTATAAAATAGATTAACCAACCTTTGTTGGGGTTATGTAAAGGGTAATATGGATCCTTTCCACTAGAATGTCCAAGAAAATTGATATTTTGAGTTTAATTGAGAGGGTCATTGGGACTTGATAAAATAGTGAGAGAATTAATAAAATTAATTTATTATTTCTCATAAAATGTATCAAGAAAGTAATAATAATCATATCTTTTAATTGTAGAATAAAATGACAAGCTCTTCAACCACACTATCCCTGTGATCAATTATGGATAAAGACAACATCCTCACTGGTAGTAATTTCTAAAAATGGTTTATATGCCTTCGGATTATTCTACGCCACAAACGGAAGACTTATGTGTTAGAGTTATCATTACCAGATCCACCTACCAAAGAGGCGAGTGATGAGGATTTCTTGATCTATGAGAAATATATGAATGATGTGTTCGATGTTCGATGTTTGATTCTTTCAATAATGTTTAGTGAACTCATCAAGTCTCCTGAAAACTTGGATGTGTATAGAATGCTTGAGCACCTCCATGGTATTTACCATGATAGAGAAAGACATTAATGGTTTGAGATATCCAAGGCACAATTTTAGAGTAATATTGGAGATCATGGCCTAGCTAGGCCTGATGTAGTCAAGCTCATTGGCTACATTGAGCACCTATAAGTTCTAGGGTTTAAACTCGCTGAATAACTGGGTACCAATCTCATTCTCACATCACTCCCTTAGAACTTCTATAGTTTTTTTTGTTAATTTCATTATGAAAAACATTGATATGTCTTTATCTGATCTTCTTATCCTCATTGTTCAAGTGAAAAAAGATATGAAGCGCAACAAGCCTTATTTCCTTATGGTGAATAAGAGGAAAGGGAAGGTGAAGAGATTTAAGCCCAAAGCCTCTTCACTCCCATCCAAGAAAAGTAAGATCAAATGAGAGTCAAAGTAATAGGAAGCTATTTATTTCACATGTGAAAAAAGGGCCACTAGAAGAAAAACTCCACCTAGCCAAAGAAGTAAGGGGAATCTTCATGTGAGTTTCTTATCGAGTGAAATTTATCTGTTTCTACAAATTGGGTATTGGATACAGCTTGTGGTGCTCATATATATATATATATTAAAATATTAGAACCAAGTAGAATCAAGAAAATTGACTAAGGGGAGGTAGATCTACGAGAAACCAATAGAGCTAGACATACTATTGTGGTTGTCGGGGACTACCACCCCATGTTTCCAACTAGGATGATCTTGGTATTAAAAGGTTGTTATTATGTGCCTTTTGTAACCAAAAACATTATTTATGTATCCAGACTAGATACAAATGGAATTATTTTTTATGTTCATAAATGAATGTTGCTTATTTTATAAGGATAACATTTGTTTTGGTAAGTCACATTTAAATAACAGTCGTTACATGTTGG
The DNA here is from genome assembly GCA_963277665.1 of Viscum album. Classification (NCBI taxonomy): domain Eukaryota; kingdom Viridiplantae; phylum Streptophyta; class Magnoliopsida; order Santalales; family Viscaceae; genus Viscum; species Viscum album. Next base: position 108,084,956 of record OY728139.1, on the reverse strand, counting down.
ATTACACAAACCAAGTAATGAAAATCGATAACGAAACTACTTGACATGACTCATACCACACCCAACTTTGGCATCACCGGCTAGGTCATGTAAATGAGAAACACTTGAAAAAGATACATCAAGATGGATATTTAAATTCTTTCAAACTAAATCCACTTGGTGTAGGTCATGCATGTTTACAAAGAAAAAATGACCAAATCCCCATTATGTGGGAAATGTGGAAGTGCCAAAGAGCTTCTTGAATTGGTTCATACCAATGTGTGTGGACCATTTCCAATTGAATAAAGGGGTGGGTACTCATACTTCATAACTTTACTGATGATTTTAGTAGATGTTGATATATCTAATTAATGAGGTATAATTCAAATTCTTTTGGTAAGTTCAAGGAATACAAGAATGAAGTTGAGAACTAGATTGGTAATAAGATTATGAAACTCCACTGAGACTGAGGTGGAGAATATCTTAATCAATACTTCATTGATTACTTACGATAGTTTGGGGTCCTATCCCAACTCACGCCTTCTTACATACCCCAGTGGAATGATATAAGCGAAAGGAGGATACACACCTTGTTGGACATGGTGAGATCAATGATGAGTCATGAAATTCTTCCATTACCATTTTGGGGATATGCGTTACAAACATCGGCACACATACTAAACCAAGTACCAACTAAATCGATAAATGGTATTTTATATGAGCTTTGGAGTGGAATAAAATCCATGTTATTAAATTTACAGGTGTGGGGAAGTGAAGCATTTTTTAAGGCCTCTTTAGGTAAAAAATACGCACCTCAAGGAAAAAAATGTACCTTTATAGGATACCCTAATAAAACAAGGAGATATTACCTATATAACCCCTTAAACAAAAAGTTTATAGTGGAATGTCATGAAATATTCCTTGAGAGGGATAACATCTCTAAAAGAGATAGTGGAAGCGAGATAGAATTCGATGAAGTCGAGGCTCAAGGTACACAATATTTGGTATATGATCAAATTCCACAAAGCCCCGTGGAAGATGGATATGTTCCAGAGACAAAAGTATTGTGAAAGAGTACAAGAGAGGTTAGAGAACTAGAATGGTACATTTTTTAAGTTACTGAGGATGGTGACTCATTATTAGTTTCTAATAATGATCCTATAACTTGCAAAGAAGTAGTAAGTGGCATAGATGTTGCCATGTGGCAAAATCCATTAATTCTAAAATGGATTCCATGAACCGAAACAAAGTGTGGATTTTGGTAGATCCTCCAGTATATGTAAAAAATATTGGTTTCAAATGGGTATTAAAGAAGAAAATGGACATGGAAGGACACTTCAGTACCTACAAGTCATGACTGGTTGAAAAATGGTTTAAACAGCATCATGTCATTAACTACGATGAATGCTTTTCACCAGTTGAAATACTGAAATCCATCAGAATTCTATTATCCATTTCTGCTTACCATGACTGTGAGATTTTCCAAATAGATGTCAAAACAACCTTTATTTATGAGAACCTTTAAGAATATGTCTATATGAAACATCCTGAAGGGTTTTTGATTCTAAAGGATGACAATAAGATAAGAAAGTTTTAGAAATCCATTTATGGATTAAAGTAAGCATCCAGGTCATGGAGCATTTGTTTTGATGAAGCCATAACAAAATTTGGGATTATAAAGAATTAATGTAAACCTTATGTCTATAAACTGTTTAGTGGGAGTGCAGTCATTTTCTTAATAGTATATGTTGATAACGTATTACTTATTGGAAACGATATACTAGTCTTATAGTTTGTTAATCCATGATTGAATCAATGATTCTCCATGAAAGACTTGGGTGAGGAAACATATATCCTTGGGATCAAGATCCATCAATATAGATCCAATAGATTGATGGGCCTCAGTCAAAGTACATACATTGTGATAATACTAAAGAGATTCAATATGGAAAAATTCAAGAGGAGATTGTTTCCTTCATCACATGGCATTCATCTTTCCAAGAAAATGTGTCCTTAGAAACATGAGGAAGGAAAGAGAATGGTAAGGATTCCATATGCATCGGTTATTGGGCCAGTCATGTATGATATGATATGAACTAGGCTAGATTTTTCCTATTAATTGAGTGGAGTAGGAAGATATCAAGCTGATCTAGGTGACCACCATTGGATGGTAGTTAAGAATATCCTTAAGTATCTAAGGCATACTAAGGATATGATCTCGGTTTATAGTGGAGATAAGAAACTAGTCAACAGAGGATATGCAGATTCTAGTTTCCAGACTGATCCAGATGACATGCATTCACAAGCGAGATACATATTTTTTTTGAATGGAGGTGTTTTGAGATAAAGGAGCTCAATGAAAGGTGTGGTCTCAAATTCTACAGTAGAGTATGAGTATATCATAGATTCTAAGGTAGCTAAAGATGCAGTTTTGATGCGGAGATTCTTCTAAGAGCTTGATGTGGTACCTAGAAGTAAAGATCTCATCACACTTTATTGTGATAATACTGCAAAAGTGGATCTCATAAAAGAGCCATGGTCACATCAGTGGATGGAGAACATACTATGGAAGTATCATCTCTTGATGGATTTTTCTCTGAGAGTTGAAGTTGCAGTGAGCAGTATTTCCATGTAATACAACATGGTTGACCCCTTGACTAAATACTTGACTCAGCAGAAACATGATCACCATGTGATGTCTAGCGGACTGAAAGTCATATGTAGTTGGCTCTAGTCCAAGTGGGATGTTTTTGGAGTTGGTGTTATAGAAACAACTATTTGTACATTGATAACATGAATATTTATTATATTTAAATATTAAACATATTATTACATATTTTTCATTATTCTTCATGACTATAATATAATAATATCCAAGAGTATTTATCGCATTAATACGGTCAAAGAAGTTCCCCGCTATGTTGAGAACCTTGAAGTGCCATGATAATATTATTAAATATAGTTCTTCTGATGAAATACTATTATGGGACACATAGTATTCAAACTGTTAGGTAAGAGTACTCATAAGAAAATGAGACTTCTTCTCTTGAAGTCCACACTTGGTAATCTTCAATATGAGAGATTATGAGAACATATTCGTCAGTAGGAATTCCACATGTTTTGGTGTCATCAGATATTCCTATCTGTGAGTGTGTGTAATGGTCCTTGGACTTTAAGATTATCATTAGTACATTTCATGACTCACACACTTAGAATTTTTGATGAAAACTGGCATGCCATATGTTGGTGGAAATTAGGGTACATTGGGTACATCATGAATTTCATGTTATTAATGGATAAGTCAATGAATGATTTGTCCCTTACATTTATGGAAGTTCATATCTCGGCCCTTTGATTCAAATAGAACTATCGCCTTAAATTCCATGGCCATGGTGTAAGGAAGAGTTTATTTCAGGTAGTCAAATAATGACGTATCAAGCATATAGGTTGATGAAACTATCATGAAATATTCTTGATGAGATGTTGTGACAAATGGATTATATTACATAGTGAGCATTCTTATGTCGATGTCATCATTGAGAGTTTATGTTATTTCTCTTGGATTCCTTTACCCATTGCTAGACTATAATCTTGGACTTTAGGAAAGCCTGCTTAATGCCAATGAGAAAGAATTCTAGAGGGTCACACACTATGTGTTTCTTGTGGTCTTGATTAAATTCTATTTGGATTTAATTAATGGAATAAATATTATTCTCAAGACCGTAGAATAATTTTATTCAAGTTAAAATGATCTCATAAAATAAATTAAATATATTTATTTTATTAAAAATTTAATAATTATTTATTGACTAGTTTGTATATAAAATATTTATTTAAGAGAATAAATTATTTATTTATTTGAGTGTTCAATAAATTGAAGTGGAGTTCGAGCAGACCAAGGTCGGTCTGGTAGTAAAATAATTATTTTCAAGATGTTAAATAATTATTTATCTTTTTTTCATAATAAAAAATAATAATAACACTGTTATCATTATGTTCCATGAGATTTAATTTATGATTTTGTTTTGCGGAAGTTGGCACACCATGAATAATGGTGATGTTATAGTTATTATGTTACATGGGTTTTATCTAAGGTTATTAATTTATTTAATTGCTGTTACACAATTAAATATTATAACCTAAACCCTATATCATTAAATAGATAGGTATGTCTATTCTGCCCTGAGTCCTGGTGAAGAAAATTGCCGGTGGTGGGAGAATTGTTGATCCAAAACGATTTCTCTCTCGAATACTCTCCTCTCCCATCTCAAGGGCAAGAGACGTTCTTCAAGACTGGAGAATAGGTGATCAAGAACGATCGAAACCAGACACTCATTTCACCGTATTAGAACCTAGAGAATGAGTGATGACAATCGGAGGTTATCAGAGCATGTGTGGATCCCCACTAAAGGGATTATGGTTTGGATCCTCGCAAGCGCAACAAGACAATCCGAAAGGGTCATTACAGAAGATCAACATCATCAATGAAGTACTAAAGATACAGGTATATAATTTCTATAGAAATTATTTAATTAATTTTAAGCTTGATGCGAAAGATCCTCTCTCTAGGATCTGATGCACTTTTCTTATCTTGTCTAGATCTTTGATCTTAACCCGTAGATACTGATGTTTATCGTCATATTGATCCCGAATTGGTCATCGATTATGGTAAAGGAAAAGTTAAGCCCTCCCAACTGCCATGATTCTACTGCGTCTAGATCCTTCATTGTCCACTGTTTATGTTAGTGCCATCATGATGAGAGGCCTTCCCACCAGTGTGAAGAGAAGCAAGAGAACCACATCTTGTCCCCACAATTGGAAAAACCATCTGCTGGGGGAGGCCATAACCCCACATTCACCAACCATCCCAACCGACTGACCCATTTTATTTTTTTTAAAAACATGACGTTTCCTCATGTCCTTTACCAGAGAAATAGGAACATAATAAAAATCTTTTTCATTTTGATGCCTCATGACCAATCCTCTTTCAAATTGAACAGAAATGATGCATATTCTCTTACTCAATGCACAAAATAAATTCCTCCTCATCTGTTGATAGATAAACTATATCGACAAGAGTGGAGAAAAGGTGGATTTCAATCACCAAGGAAATGTTATACAAAATTCTTGGATGCTAGAAAATCCAATTCAAGCTATGTACCTTGACCCACAATTGGACGCAAGAGCTGCTAGCGTCCAATGGGTTAGTGCTTTGATCCCATTTGTGGAAGTGAACAACACCTAGTTTTAGAAAAATCAAACCCATACCCCATGCTCTCGTCTTCAGATCATCTGAATGAAAAAACATATGAAATAACCCACGCCCCAATGAGACACACTTCGAATTAGTAAAACCCAAGATGCACAACATACAGTCAACCAACTATTCAATTTTCAATGGTTTGGAATTGTTAGATAGAATCAAACGAGAAATTAATGAAAACTTACCAATCTCCAATCGCTCTGCAACATCATCCAAATTCTCTTTGACATAAGAAGTGCTATCCTTTCAGCGTAAACCTCCAGCGGTAGAGCCCTTGAAGATTGAAAAAGAATGAGAAGAATCATCCTTCCCTGCCTCTGTCTTTCCGAGGTCCGCCATCTTCATGGTATTGAGAAGATGCACAACGTCAAAGCCATAAACCATTGACCCTGAATCAACCACATCAATCCTATGATAATCAAAATGCTTAGGAAATATATGATCCGCCATCTGGACCCAAGCATGAATGCAATGCGCAGATTCAACCGAAAACAGAAGAAGTCATATATCTCGGGACCAGTCGTCTCGCTTCATGACCTGTCGTAGGAAGGAAAATCAATCCTCACACTTTGTGACCCGTCATAGGAATGAGGATAGAAGATCATCTTGTGCTTTGTTATCTGTCAGTCGCAGGATCGACCCAAAAGCATCAAATCTCCAGCACTATGGATCACCGAAACCCTAGGTTCCATCACACAGGGTAGCTCTGGAACCCTCCGCCTCCACCATATCTTAATAATAATAATAATAATAATAATAATAATAATATATATTATAAATGTAATAAATATATAATTGTAAATATTTATCCATAATAAAATAGAAAGGAGGCCTTCTGGCCATTCTGGATAATAAATATAACAAAAATATAACAATATATATTTACTATATTTATATATAATTATAAATAAATATATTATAAATATAATAAATTTAATATAAATATAAAATATTATAAATATATAATTTAAAATATAATAAACATAAAAAATATATAATTGTAAATATAATAATAAATATAATAAATATAATAAATATACAATAATAAATATACAATAAAAAATATTATAAATATATTATAAATAAAATAAATTTATTATAAATATAAAATATAATAAATATAATAATAAATATAATAATAAATATAATAATAAATATAATAATAAACATATTATAAATACAATATATACATTATAAATATAATAAATATATAATAAATATATATTATATATACTAAATTTATAATAAATAGAAAATGTTATATCTTAAAAAATATTATAAATTTATTATATCTTTAAATTATAGACACTTATTTATAATTATTAACATATAATTATATAATTGTATATATATTTATATTATATAATTATAAATATTTGTTTATAGTGGTATATTTTTAATTAAATTTATTATTTATATATATACATATATTTATATAAATAAATTTATATTTATAAATTCATATTTCTAAATATATATTTATAATTATATATATATTATAATTATTTATAATTCTTAGTATATAATATATATACTATAAATATATCTTTATAAATAAATATTTATAATTATATATAAATATAATATATATAATACATATATAATTGTAAATATATAAATATTTATTTTATATTTATAATATGTTTATTATATTTAGAATTATATAATTATATTTATATTATATTTGTAAATATATAATTAATATAATAAATATATTATAAATATAATCAATTTATTATAAATATAAAATATAATAAATATATAAGTGTAAATATAATAATAAATATAATAAATATACAATTTCAAATATAATAATAAATATATAATGAATATAGAATACATATATAATTGTAAGAATTTATTCTATTTATTATTCGAATTATATTTATTATATTTATAAATACTTATAATTATAAATATATATTTGTAATTATAAATAATTATAAATATAAATATATTTATTTATAATTCTAAATATTTATTTGTAATATTTAATATATAAATATGTATATATTTGTTTATAATTACTAATATATAAATTATATATTACCAATTATAAATAAATATATACATATTCATATATTAACAATTATATATAAATATAACTATAAATATATACTTACAATTATAAATAACTATAATTATAAATATTTAATTATAGAGATAAATTTGTAATTATATTTATTATTTGTATTGTATTTATATATATATATATTTTTTATATTTATGGTTAAATATTTAGTATATTTATGATTATATATTATATATATATATATATTTTAAATATATTTTTATAAATATAAATTAATTATATAAATATAAATTTAAAATTATAAATAAATATATATATAAATATATATATTTAACTACATATATAAATATATAATTATATATTAACAATTATAAATAAATATAATTATAAATATATAAATTTCTATAAATATAGTAAATTTATATTTTATATAATTATATATTTTTTTATAGAGATATATTGGTAATTATATTCATTATTTATATATATATAAATAAATTCTTTTTTATAAATATATATTTATAATTATATATATTTATGATTATATATATATTTATATTGAAATAAGGTTTATTTATAACTATATAAGTATAGATTTATAATTATAAAATTATATTTATATTTATAAATATAATTATAAATAATTTCACATTTTTAAATACATATTGATAAATAAATTTTTAAATTTGTAATTATTAATATTTAAATGTTATTATAAACATATATTTATATATATCATTATTAATCTATATATAGGGTGGGACGGAAGGGATCAAAGCGCCACATTAAGTGGTCCTTTTCCAGTAATTTATTGAGAGCCAATTGAAGTGGGTCTGGAACACCCCTATTTCCCAAACCCCTCCTAAACCCTATTAATTAAATAAAAAACAAAAAAACCTCTTCCACCCAATTTTTCCAAGATCCACCATCTTGGAGAGATTCTCAGGGCTCTTTAGGGTGAGGATTCAAACGTTGGCTTGGGTTTGGATGAGGGTGACCTCGATGTCGGTGGGGGCCTGGCTGCTCTTCGAGGTGTACTTGTTGAGAAGGCTAGACAAGGCATGACATGGGTGGCCGCATGACAGAGACTGCTCCGAGTTGGGGTCGTCTTCTTCACTGAGCCCATAGCATGGGTGGCGTTGAAGCTTTTGGGATTCCAGGTACTCCAGTAGGTGCTCCAAATCCTTCATGAACTCTATGAATTCCTTCATCTTCCTATGGCGGTTTCTTTCAATGTTAATGTGGGTCATTCACTGAGACTCCTCCTCCTCCTCCCCCTTTCACATTCTCACCCTTTTCTGGCACTTCTTTTTTTTGCAGTCCACCACAGCCCCCAGATTCTGGCGACCGACGGAGGCTGCCTCCTGCCACCTGTAGTAGTGGTGGTGTTGTGTCGCCAGAGAAGAAGCCGACCGGCCACTGGAGGCACCGCCGTGTTCCTGACGGTGAGGGTGTCTCACGAAACCACTTCTCTCGGAGGAGGGATGGTGGTGGTGGGTAAATGGTGGGTCAGAAATGACATTGAAGATAGGTAAGTTAAAAATATCATTGGAGGATGGGAGTTATAGGAGCTCCATCTTGTGTTTTTTAATACATTTTTTGAAAAAAAAATTAAACGACATAGGTTAATTATTTTTTAAAAAAATATGACACAAAGGCAGTATCGGTGATGCCAGCTTTGTTTTGATGTGAAAATGCTGCATCACCAATGCCGCATTCACTCCCCCGCACCACCATTGTCCCGGATCGATGACATGACAAAGGTGACGGGGGGATGCCGCCTTTCACCTCTGGGTAATGCCAAAAGCGGCACTGCCGATGCTTTCTTTTCCTCAGATCCCTATAAAAGGGCATCCGACCCTTCTCCTCACTCACATTTTCCTTTCGTCTCTCCTAAATCATCTCCGTGTTTCTCTAGAAAATTACTTTTCTGTGTGGGTTTTAGCGAGGCATCATTTAGAGGTATTTTTATTTATATAATTTAATGTTTTTTATTTATATAATTGAATTATTTTTAATTTTAAATATTTCATTTTATAAGTAGTTTAGGTAGTTCTTAATATTTTGTTTATTAGGTTGCGTAATTAGTTATATATAGTTTGAAATAACTATTGTTAGTAGTATAGATCAAGTATATATTAAGTATAGATTAACCTAGGATTAACTTAGGATTAAGTATTGTGATATTTTGGTAGAATAAAGATTATGTGGTTATCTAAGCAATAAAATCCTTGTCTGGATACTAACAAGCCGATGTGGCTCTGACACAGATGTACCTAGGAGTGAAAACTCCGACAAAGAGTTTTGGGCCTGACCCAGGGTATCCTGGTACATGACAATGGGTCTTGCTGCACACATTGTTTAAAACTCTTGGGGGATATGCTTAAGATGATTCAAATTTTATTCATAAACTACTAAATTATCTAAGAAAAGAAAAATCAAATTAGTATATTTTTCAATAATAAAATGATAATTATGATGTAATAAAACAAAATAAGGACAAAAGCATTAACAAATGAAAGTTATTATTAGTAATTAAATATGATTAAGTAGATTAATTAGGTATATATAGTTTAAAAATAATACTTATTATTAGTAATGACTAATTATAGACTAATAAACAATAACTTAGGATGAAAAATTAATACATATGATTAGTTAATTATAAATAACTAAAGAATATAATATGACTAAGGATTAAATAATAAATAATTAAATAATAACTTAATAATGATTAGCTAGTTATTAAATAATGAGTGATTAGTGAAAAAAGTTATTATTAGTAATTAATGATGTTATGTATTAAGTAGTTTAATTAGTTATATATAGTTTAGAAATAATTCTTATTATTAATAATAATTAATTAAGGATTAATTAATGATAACTTAGGATTAAAAATGAATACATATTATTAGTTAATTATAATTAACTATTGAATATAATATGATTAAGGATTAAAGAAAAAATTATAAAATAATAACTTAATAATGATTAATAAGTGATTCATAGTGGGTCCAAGAAATTAATTTATTTTATCAATGGTCAGATGGTACCATGATGGAGTTATACGTTGATGTTGCTACTATAAAACAACAACGTCCAATTTTATGAATACATAGAATTACAAGAGTGGTTGAAGACAGTCCACCCCATGAAATTGAGCCCATTCCAAATGATGCACCAGAAGAGGACAACCTTGATGATCTCATGGATATATATTTTAATCCAACTTCTGATGAGGAGTTTTGTAATGATGGATCAGATGGTGACAATAGTGCTGATGAGGAGGGATCAATTGAAGATAGGAAGGAGTTTTCGAGAAATGAATTATTTGTACATCAGCCTCGACCTACAATAAATCATCCACCACTCCGTTCATCCTGGTTATATGTAATTACATGTGTTCTTTAATTTTACAATAATGTTCTAGCACCGGAAACTCAGTTCCCTAGAGTTGTACCAGATAGGTTTAGTGAGTTTGACAAAACCTTATATATTAGAAGGGATTTTTCAAGTAAAGATTTATTATAAAGCACACTAAAGAGATTTCACATTGAGAGGCACTGCAGTTATATAGTTCATGAATCATTCCATAGTAAATATATCATACGGTGTGATAAATATGGGGATGATTGTAGATTTCACTTGAGGGTGATTTTGGACATTACATTTGGAGGTTGGAGAATCTTGAGGATTGAGGCAACTCATACTTATGTTTGGCCAAGCCTCACACAAGATCATACCTCATTGGATGCAAAATTTATGTCATCTGTTGTTGTTGATATGATTAGGACATGTCAAGATGTTCCAATAGCCCTTGTGCAAGAGGGGATTCAGTAGACATTCGGTTATAATATTTCCTATCATAAAGCATGGATGGCGAAACAGAAGGCAATTGTAAAGGTATGTGGTGATTAGGATGACTCATATCAGGTGCTGCCATAATTTCTAGCCATAATGATGCATCATAACCAAGTTTTCGTCCATCTGGATACAAATTAACATGTGTCTCATGATAACCAACTTGATTCATCTCATGTTCAATTTCATCGATTTTTCTGGGCATTCCTTTCCTGTATCTCCGCATTTCATTTCAGCAAATAGTTTATTCAGATTGATGGAACATTTCTATCTGGAAAACACAAGGGTGTATTATTGATTGCGACAACCCAAGATGGAAACCGTTCACCTCTTCTGCTACCCTTTTCCATTGTAGATAAAGAAAACTATGAATCATGGAGTTGGTTTTTGGCATGTATCAGCAACCACTGCACTAAAATTCAGTGTGATTGATATTTGATCGATATCAAGAAATTAATGAGGTAATCAATGCAGATCCTGATACATGGAGATACCCAAATGCACATCATTGGTTCTACATTAGACAAATTTCTAGTAATGTGAGTAAAAAATTCAACAACGAACCGATGAAGAACATAATCATGAGCCTTGATACACATTGTATTTGTTATTTTTTACTATTTTAATATAAAGATAAAATCAAATTATGTGAAATTTCATATATTCTATGTAGAATATGAGTCGGACCAATGGCAGTTTGAAGAATATTTAGAAAAAATCCTCCAGGCTAATCAAGAAGTTTATGATTATATGATACAGATTCCAAAATAGAAATGGACATTCAAATATGAAGGGGGAAGAGGTACGAAAAGATGACAACTAACATTGTGGAGTGCATCAATGGTGTCTTAAAAGGGCTTCTCAAGCTACCTATAACCTCCCTAGTATAGAAGACATTATATCAATGCGTGAATTACTTTGTTGATAGAAAAAAACTAGCATCTGATGGAATACAAATGGGGCTAAGATACGGAAGACACATTCAATGAGATTTTGAAAATAATATTTAAGAAGATTATGGTTATCATGTATGCATTTTTCAATGAGAAGACTCCTGATTTTAAGTTCAAGAGCATTCATACCCCATCACAAATCGCATCGGTGAAAAAAATGGTGGTATTACTGGAAACAAGGCAATGTCAAAGTTGAAACTTTCAGGCCTTACAGATTCCATGCACACATGCCATCGCAACATGTGCCTCTATGAACATATCATGGGAAGCATATTTTGATCCAATGTACTGAATGGATACCATTGATAAATGTTATGCTACACTATGGACACCTACTGCAGAGTATCATTATTTCCCAATGCCGGAAAACTAGCCGATAGTGATACCTGACATCAATCAGTTATGTCCTCATGGGAGACCAAAGGCTAGAAGGATGTCTAATAAGATGGACTGGACTCAAGAACATAGACATATTTTTATATGCAAAAATATGTCATAAATAAGTTCATAACCAGAAACGATGCCCTAATGTTGTCGGGTCGAGTTCACAGTCTCAGCCAGAATGAGTATTGTCTTCGTTGTGACATTCTCATATTGTAAATTAAATGTTGTTATCTCTTCTTTTTTTTCTCAGTTTTATAAACCCCAAAACCCAAAATCATATCACTTAACCTATAATCATCTTTCCTAAACCTTAATATCAAATATCAAAACCCTAAACCCTCAAACATAAACCCTAGCCCAAAAATATCATCCCTTTACCATGGTTTTTTATAACATTATGTGTGATATTTTAATAAACTTTTATATAACAAAATAATAGTATCATAATGACTAGAATAATTTATTCAATATATATAATTAAATAACTTCCAAAAGCATCATTAATAATTCACATGGTTTATCTTAATCCAATTCATAATTAGTTAATCATAAAGCTCCTCCAAAATATGTCTAACCAAATTCAAGACCCAATAATTTAGAAATATAGTCTCTATCATTCTAAAAATCAGTATGCCATTATTCCAAAAAATTTATATCTTAGCGACACATACCTAATATATAAATACCCTATTAATCTTAAATCCTTAATAAAAACATGCATGCTTTCATGAATTAACTTTCTCCTTATTCCTTAAATAAAATCGTATATAATAGAATTTATTTCATAAATCCAAAAGCAAAACACTTAAACCATATTGTAAATTAAATGTTATTATCTCTTCTTCTTTTTCTTAGTTTCCTAAACCCCAAAACCCAAAAGCAGAACAATTAACCTAAAAAATATTTCCTAAACCGTAATATCAAAATTCGAAACCGTAAACCCTCAAACCTAGACCCTAACCCAAAAATCATATACCTAAACCCTATAACCTTAAAAAAACCTTGATATATTCCCTTAAATAACGTATCAATTAATAAAATTAATAAAAATATATTTTCATTAATAAAATAATTTCACAACATAATTTTTTCCATATATTTTTTCTTCTTTCCTCTTGTTACCTTTATTTCATTCAGAACCAAAAGACTTGGAAAATTATATTTCTTTTGGTAAAAATAACTTCATAAAACAATGTGAATAAACATGTCATGTAATCCATTATACATGTTATTAAATTATGATAACCATACCGTTATATTTACATTTTACACTTATGACTCATTTCATTTGTTTATATGCATATGGATGATACCATACTACTCACTCAGCAACGTACCCATATTTCATAGGCCATGTTAGAGGGTCATGTAGATCAATTGATCTGGGTGCATTTAGAACACCATTTTCATCATAGGGAGGCTCCACATGCCCTTAGACCATACTTGCATCATGCTGGATTCTATGGCCTTGCCGTATCAGATTTCACATTTGTTGACTATTACCTACTTGATACCCTAATTGAGAGGTGGAGATTAGAGACACACACATTCCACCTGTGTGAGGGAGAGATAACCATCACCCACCTGGATATGGGATTTCTTCTTGGTCTATCCAGGGGAGACACGTTATTGGACTCTCTCGTGCAGCTTGGCTAGACCTTGCTCAGCGTTTGTTAGGAGTTGATATTTTTTCTGACCGTAGGGATACGGATGGAGCGTCTATATCTATGACTTAGTTGGTGTCGCAGATTCTACATTTACAGGATGATGATGATGAGAAGACTATCATGTGTGATGATTGTGCATATATATTATGTCTCATTGGTGAGACCATGTGTATTGATCAATCGGGGATGCACATGCACATGATGTATCTACCCATACTATAGAACATTGATCGGGTCGGTACGTACAACTGGGGATCAACCTGCTTATCATACACATACATAGCATTATGCAGGCTATCCCATAGGGAACACACAGGTCTCGGGGGATGCTTCATCCTTATTCAGATGTGGGCATAGGAGTGCATCCCCGCATTCTTCCCTAAGCTAGTTGGTCCGCCGACCGAGATGGAGGTGTTGTATGACGCTCCTTGTGGGTGCTGGTATGACCAATCATTTCTATTTGTTTTTGATGCTACTATGAGTTATTGAATTTAATTTCTCATTATTATTCACTTTCGATGATGTATTTTATAGGTGGTTTCAGTGACACAATTTTGACGTGGTTCCGAGACAACATTTGGGCATACATCAGCTACAATTGGACTTTCTCTTACCTGATCAGGTATGTATATACAATCTATCACTGTCTAAAATATTTAATAATAACATCAATTTTGGTTTTTAGTTAGTTTCTTTTTTGAAAAAATCACATTTTATTTCATATTTCATGGCTTCCATACTAGAGTATTACAGACAAGTTTCTAGCATATTGCACTGTTGGGATTGAAAATGCTATGGTTGTAGTGCCCCTCATTCACTTCAATATTATTGAGTGGGAGTAGCCTGACATCATCATGCACCATTTTTTCTATAGTCAGGCGATTCCATTACCGTCGAGACAGACAGAACAACTTCATGAGATGAAGATGAAAAGGATGCAGGATGATGACTAGTCCCAAGTACATGCCAGCTTTATCGACTACTAGAACAAATGTGTAGAGTTTCATATTCAGGGTGTTCCTACAAATTGATTCTTTCTTTCAGAGTAGGTTGAGTATGAGCCATGGTATAGACTGAAGACTATACTGTATCTTAACCAATCCAACATAGAGATGAAGAGGATGGTAACTTAATAAATTTTGATTAGTTTTTTTATTAAACTATTTTATAATTCAATTTGAATATATTTACAGGGAAGTCACACAAAGCGGATTGTTCACATGAGTGATGAAGAGGAGGAGGGGGTATTTAGATGGTCAGTTTTCCATGCTACCTCGTTGGAGGTGAGGTCATCTTTTCGTGTGCTTTCCAAGAGCATCTTCGCGCGTTCGGACTAGAGAGAGGAGGTTCCTACCCTATAGGAACATCCTGCAGCTGTTGATGGTGCTAAGAATCCATAACCATGATGACATAGATAGTTCGATGCTGCAGGTGAGGCCTCACCTATTCTATAAGAGGAGGTCGGTCCTCTAGTAGTCCAGGATCAACCAATTCAGGATGTGCCTCAGGTGGCATGGGATCCGTCTTTCCTAACAGGATATCCGCAGTTCTCTCCTTCTTGGGTTCCAGATCCATCACTGCCTTGGGATCCATCACAACCTTGGGTTCTCGATCCATCGTTGTCTTAGGGTATAACTTCATCGTAGGATTGGTTCCCCACTACGATGGTGACAAGTCCTTCTACCAACCTAGTGGGAGAAGGATCTGGAGGGCAATACAAGATGCAATTGACAGCTCCTCCCACTAATACACAGATAGAGGATGCACCAGTTGACATTCCAATGCACGAGGATTAGTCTTCTCCAGGCCATCAGACTTCACTACGCACTCGATGCAGATGTCCTATTTGCAGACCACCATGTGGGACATAATATCCTCGTCACAGATGTAGGAACTGATTGTACACGTTTATTTACATGTTTTATGTCTAATTAAATCAAAATACTATTATTACTATTATCTCTTCTTATATGTTTATCCAATATTTAATTTTTCAATTATATTTTAGGTACAATTTATATTTTATGGCTTTCAAAGTCGACTACTTGAAACATAGAAATAATTAGTAAATTTCAAGTAAATAACATTGAAATATTAAAAAATATATAGTATAAAAACAATATAAATAAAATTTAAAAGATATCTTAATCATCTAGAATGTGTTTGGAAATAAAAATTTTCATTAATAAAATAAATAAATTATAATGAAAGGAATGAAGGAAAAGCAACTCAGAAGTGAGTGCGAAAAGAATGAATGTTGAGGAGGATCCTAATCCACCTACTAGACAATGAAAGCCTATAAGATATAAACTATAAGACCCATATAAATAAAAATTAAAAATTCAACTACTTGTTTTATTTATAACCAATGTTTAAAATTTCATTCATATCGGTCTTATAGTTTATATTATATAGGCTAGCAAAGGAACGTACTTGAAACATTTTCAAGTTTTAAGTTGGTGGATTAGAAAGATTATAAATTATTTTTCACCAAAATATTTTAATAAATTATTTTTATTTCAGACTAATTTTTATATTTTTTATCAATTTTTAAAATTTCATTTTTATTGGTCTTATAGTTTATATTATATAGGATAGAAAATGCACATACTTGAAACATTTTTAAGTTTAAAGTAAGTGCATTACAAAGCTAATAAATTTTTTTTTCAGAAACACCTTTTATGAAATTATTTTTATTTTGGACTACTTGTTATATGGTTAATCAATGTTTAAAATTTCATTCATATCGGTATTATAGTTTATATTATATAGGATAGAAAAGGAACGTATTTGAAACATTTTTAAGTTTCACGTAGGTGGATTAGAAAGATTATAAATTATTTTTCACAAATTTTTTTAATATATTATTTTTATTTTGGACTACTTGTAATATGTTTAATCAATTTTTAAAATTTCATTCATATTGGTCTTATAGTTTATATTATATAAGCTAGAAAAGACACGTACTTGAAACATTTTTAAGTTTCAAGTAGGTCGATTAGAAAGCTTATAAATTATTTTTCATCAAAAAGTTGTAAGAAATTCTTTTTATTTTCGACTACTTGTTATATGTATAACCAATGTTTAAAATTTCATTCATGTCGGTCTTATAGTTTATATTATATAGTCTAGAAAAGGCACATAATTGAAACATTATTAAGTTTAAAGTAGGTTGATTAGAAAGCTTATAAATTAATTTTCACCAATATTGTTTAAAAAATTATTTTTATTTTGGACTACTTGTAATAAGTTTAAGAAATTTTTAAACGTCTATTCATATATTTCTTATATTCTATATTATATAAGCTAGAAAAGTAACGTAGTTGAAACTTTTTTATGCTTCAAGTAGGTGGGTTAGAAAGATTATAAATTAATTTTTAGCAACATTTTTTTAGAAATTATTTTTATTTTGGACTACTTGTTATATGTTTAATCAATGTTTAAAATTTCATTCATATTGGTCCTATACTTTATATTTTATAGGTTAGCAAAGTCACGTACTTGAATAAAAGATAAATTATGTTGAACAATTATGTTTATATATATATAACCATACAAACATAATAATAAAACATAAAAAATTTTAATATATAAAAATAATAATTAAAATATAATTTTTTACTATTTTAGGGAAAAGACAGCATCGGCGATGCCGCCTTTTAAGTGGTATTCTTTTAAAAAAATTAACCTAGTCTGTTTAATTTTTTTACAGAAAGAGTATAAAAAAACTCACGCCATCTTGTATTTGCAGTGCTGCTACCACATTTATCTTATCTATGACAACCACACAAAAGGGAGGCCCCGCGCCCATTCAAAACAGATCACTTATTTTGGGTCCAACCAAGGGCTGATGAAATTAAAATAAAAAACCTGATGAGCGAGGGGAAAAAATATAGGTGTGATTCTTTTTTGAACAAAAAGTTTAAAAATCTGAGTTGTTTAGTAATACAATATTCTCCATTTTAATTGCATGTGAATGACTGTCCTGAGAGTTTATATAAATAAAATAACAAAGCAGTCTGACCATCAAATTTAAACAATAAGACCACTTAAACCTTGAATTGTTCTCTTCTCTAGTTTGATCACCGGCTCCACACTCAAAAAATTTCTTTTTAACATAAATAACACTCCACCCATGCCATCCCACACTGAAAACATTTCTTTTAAATATGATTGTTTTAACCTTCCTATTAAATTTACTAATACGAATATAATTAACTAAAATATTAAATATATATATATATATATATATTTCCTACTCAATATAAATATATTTATAAATTCTTAGTAAATAATCATTCAATTTCTAATAATTCTATTTTAGTTTTAAAAAATACATTTTCTTCAAAAATAATTTTTATTTCTTTCTGTAAAAAAATATTATAATTAATTTCATGAACATTTAGAAAAAATATTTGATAAAATTAACATTATTTTTGAAATCACAAAATCAAAATTATCTTAATATGAATTGTTTAGATTTTTTGGAAAATATGTGTTTTTCAATGAATAGTGAAAATATCTTTTTTTCGCTGTAATTTATTTTGGTAAATTAATTAATTTAAAAGTACCATTATTATTTTAATTTTATTTAAAATTAAAATAAGTTTTATTTATTTATATTTAATCCAATTATTTATATTTAAATCATCTTTATACCAGATTTTAGTATAAATTTATTTGTTGTCTTGAAAACACATTTTTTTTCTAAAAATTGTTTTAAGGTGAATAAAACTTGTCCTATTAATTAATTAAAAATCACCCTAATGAAGAATAATTTAAATTAAATGTAAGAATCATCACTACCACGGATCCGGGCAAAGGATGTGCTAGCTTTTATCCGCATTGAGTAGAAAGTGCTGATAAACGCCACTCCTCTATCAGTGTTAGCTAAAAGCGCTAAAAAAGCACAGATAAAGGTGTATCTTTTATCACTACTTAGATATATTTATCAACGTTATTCTTATCATCGATAATTTTTTTTAATAAAAATTATTATTAATATATATAAAATAATTATATTTATATTTAGAAATAATATTTATTTATATAAATTAACTACAAAACACTTGTTTATAATTAATATATATATTTTAATAATTCAAATATATATAAATGTTTCAAAAAATTATTTATAAGATTATAAATATTTATATTTATATTTAATTAATTATAAAATCATAAAAAAATTAATAATAAATATATTTATTATATATATAATTATATATAAATACTTTTTAAACATATTTATTTATAATTATAATTATATAAATAAATATTTATTCAAATAAATATTTATTTAAATAAATATGTGTTTCTTGTCACGACCGGTCCTAGTGGGGCCCGTGTCGTGACTCCCCAAACCCGCCTCCAATAGGCCATGGGCTGGTGACTAGCACCGAGTACGTATATTACTAACATGGGAGGCATTTCCTAAGTACATGTACACACACACACATCTCAAAGGCCACAAATGTTGAAATGTAAAAAAAACACACTAAGGATCAAAATGCATGCATACAACTAAACCCGACCAATAGAGTACAACAGAAGTAAAGTGTAGAAAGTAAAACTGGGCCAGAATACAAGCTCACCAAAAACAAGAGAGTCTGCAAACTACAAGTTCGACCTGTAAACACAAAGAGGTACTGGGACTGCTGCTCATAGCCGTAGGAACACCTCAGCCTGTAGGGAACTTGAAAAGCCTTGTTAGGTCTGGGTGCACCTTGGACACCATCAAAAGGCCACTCATCTCCATAAGACATGACATGTGCAGGAAAAACCCATACAAGGGTGAGTAAAACAATACTCAGTAGGGGACCCCAAAAACAAAAAATTAATACACAAAATAATGGTATATTCAGATCTATGTAGTGTATGTCTACTGAACATATAGAAGGAGAAACGAAATATAGATATTCTCTAAATTCAGACCCGTAGTCTAGAGACAAGTCCCACAACTACATTACCATTGATAGGGATTCAGTTCGAAGGTTCCATGAAGCACTCGTTTGGGAGAACTCACTCGATGAGTCTGATGGTCCTGATGAAATCCATTTGAGAAGTACTATTGGTGGGGAAAAATCAAGAGAGATAAATACACTCATTCTAGAAGAACACACTCCTGAGTGGGAAAAGATCACGGTACACAGATGTGGATTACTGCCAGGGCTTTGGTGGATATCTCGACTCATCCGAATTCACCTACTATGTAGATGATCTATGTCTTTTGGGAATAGTCACATAAATACCTGACTCTACCTAGGGCCAAGAATGGATATAGGATCTCTCTTTGGGCCTCTTAGAAGGATCCCTGACTTTATCTCAAAAATTCCTTCTGAAGGGATCATACTCATGTGGATTGAAAACGATACCTCGCCTTCAAAGGAATGAGAAAAAGAGACACTAACCCAAATAGAACATATCCATGAAATAGTGGGAAAGAATATCAAGACTTGTACTGAGAAGTAAACGACATGTAGAAGTGTCACATGCCATGTCTTCTGGCCACGGGTACTGCCCGTGTACAATGAACCATGCCGTAAGGCTTGTCATGTAAAACATAACTACAGGGCGTGTAGAAAGGATCACACACTGTGTCAAGGTATTTGGGTTCCACTCTGTGTACACCGACCATGTGACCGTACACGGCCTCAACCCATGTAATTGGAAGACGGGGTGACCTGCGTTACTGGCCTTGTATGGCCGTGTGGTGGAGTACATGGCGTGTACTCCACTCTGTGTCCATGTATTGTCTGAGATAGATGTCGATCCCCATGTAAGGACCCACATTCCATGTGATAGTGGTCACACTCTGTGTCTACACTTCCTATCGCCTGGGACTCTAGCCATTGCTGGGTGGGGTCGACACGCCATTTCTCCCAGAAGGCACGTCATTTTCTTCATCTCATGCAGCGCACAAACCCTTGACACCATAGCTGGTAACACATGGTGTGTTCTTCGGGATGCATGTCGTGTGTTCTAGAAATTTCCAGAATTGCAGGTTTTTCGTCCGACGCTTCGGGAATTCAGAAATTTGTCAATCCGACCACCCGATCATTGCAAAACTTGAAGGTTGAGGTCACTTTGGAACCACGAAGTTGATTCCTGTGGTTACGAAACTCTGATCTGCCCAAAAACAAGATTTGATTCGTCCTCCTGAAGAACGGTCAAAGAACGATTTCCCTTGATCATAGATGATTCATCGTTCACCATCATCACCGCACCTCCTTTGAGTTGTTACAATATTGGATCTTCAATTTGGGATCGTTGCATTGCAAAATAGACGTGAAATGATCCGTTGATCGCCACCCAATGAATAACGTTAAGAATAAAAGGAAAAGAGGCAGAAGAAATTCAAACCACACAAGAGGAACGAACCTCCGCCTTCATTTTTCACGGTGTTGATCCTCTCCCAGTAGAAGGATTAACCAGAGCGAATTGAAAAATGGATTTTAACTTTGTGGATTAATTCCCAAAATCAACCAAAAAATAAACCCTCCTATAAGAACACACGATCCGCAGATCAACCTATTTGTGGTTTGATCTACATTCGATGTTTAATTTAAGAACAGGGAAAAGAAGAATAAAAAAAACAACCCTTACCGCGATTCGGTTGAAGAACGATCGCCACGTCATGTTCATTGGTGAGGTTCGTCGAATCCGAGATGCGTCGATTGATCGTGTCGTCGTCATCTGCCAATAGGTTCTCCTCCCAAGATCCAATAATTCTCCAGAGTTCCTCTCAAATTATCCCCATGTCTAACATTCGATTGAGACATTAAAAGGAGGGAATGTGTTTCAACGTTCCATCACACTACATCATTAATGATTCTACATTCCTGTTTCTAAGTCATTATGTCATGGAATTAATTTTTGAAATAGTTGTCCTGTCGTTGTGATACAGCGAATGTTTCCAAATAAAATAAAATAAACATCTTTTTATTTTATTTTATTTTATTGAAAAAAATGTCAAAAAGTTAACTATTTCCTTCGACCTACACCGGTTGAGGTTAGGCTCATTATTAGGTAAAGTCGTCGTCCCGGATGCAACGATGCCCTTATATTTTTAATCCATGCATCTGTTTGGAAACTGCCACAACCGCGCACACCCGCTAACTCACATAACGTAAAATAGTTCAAACTACCATTTCGGGATCACTAGGCCTTAGAATCGCACGCCATTGAAAAGTATTGTCATGTAATAATTCCATATATTATTTAAAAATAATGCATGAAAATTCCGTGACATTATATTCTACCCACCTTAGGTATTTGCGTCCTCGAAAGGATAAAACAAGAGCTACTCAAAAATATGTGGGTACTAGCCACGAATCTAAGCCTCCCACTCCCAATTTCTCTCGTGAAGATTCCCGTGTTTCCACCAGACGTGCAACAAGGGAATCGATCACCCATGAATGATCCTCTCCTGCTGATCCTCGATCTCTATGAGGTACTCAGCAAAGGTCGCTCCATCCTCGATGTCCAGCTCACCCCAGTCGATGATGTGGGATGGTTCATGCACGTACCTCCTCAAATGTGACACGTAGGAGACATCATGTACCTAGTGCATCTATGATGGTAGAGATAAGAGGTACACTACCTCTCCAACTATACCTAGTATTTGGAACGGTCTGATGGACCTCGGAGATAACTTGCTGCCCCGACCAAATCTCCATAACCCTCATTGAGATGAGACCTGAAAGAAGACATGGTCTCCCTCCTCGAACTACAGAGGACTATGTCTCTTTTCATCGTAAGACTTATGTAGACTCTGTGTATTCTTCATCTGTTCTTAGATGATCTGCACCTTTTTAGTGGTAGTTCACACCAACTCTGGACCCATGAGTGCTGACTCTCCGAGGTCAGTCCAGCAAAGAAGTGATCGAAATAGTCTCCCATATAAATCCTAAAATGGTACCCCAATGGTGTATTGAGAGTTATTGTTGTACACAAACTCCACCAGTGGTAGGTGGTCCTCCCAACAGTGACCAATGTCCAAGATATAGTCCCACAACATATCCTCCAGAACCTGAATGGTCCTCTCAGTCTGACCATCTGTCTGGGGATGGAATGCTGTTCTCAAGTGTAGTTGAGTCTCATAAGCCTCTTTCCATCCCTTCCACCCCCAAGATGTGAAATGGACATCTCAATGAAAGACTATTATCTAAGGGATTCCATGAATCCAAACTATTTTCTTCTTGTAGAGGCGTCATAGGCTCTCTATGGAACTCTTCTCCCTGATAGCTAGAAAGTAGCCAGACTTGGTGAGTCCATCGACAATCGACCAGATGGAATCATGCCCCGTGGACATATGTGGTAAGAATATCATGAAGTCCATTGATATTACATACCACTTCCACTCTAGAAATTCCAGGGGGTGAGCTAACGTCGTTGGAACCTTGTACTCACCCTTCACCTGCTAGCATGTAAGGCACTGAGAAACAAACACCACTACTACCTTCTTAATGCCTGACCACCAAAACTGCCGTCGGTGATCCTGGTACATCTTTACCACACCAGGGTGTATCAATAAGGGGTATGTATAAAAATCCATCAGGACCTCCTCCCATAATTCCACTGGTACATTAGTGCATCCTATGAAGAGAACAATGTGCTCCGCACCTTGCGAAGATCCATCAGGAGCATATCCTGTGGATAACTGAGAACGTAAAGCCTCACAGTCGAAGTCTCATAATTTTGACTCCCTAACTCACTATAAGAGTGGAGGGGTGATAAACATCAACTGAAGGTAATATGTATCTTCTCTATCCACAATGGAAAACTTTAATAAGGCCAACTATTATGCCGCCTCACTCAACAGCTGCGAGCTCGATCTCATGCTAAGAGCATATGCTTCCTTGTTCTCCTTCCAAAGATTATATATGATCTAGAAATCATAGTCCTAGAGGAACTCTAGCCAATACCTCTATCTCAAATTCAGATCCTTCTGTGAGAAAATATATTTTAGGATCTTGTGGTTAGAGTAGACAATAAACCGCTCGCCCATAAGGTAGTGTCACCACATCTTCAACGCGAAGACTACCACCTCCAACTTTAGATCGTGGGTCACATAGTTCTTCTCATATGGCCTAATCTGGTGTGAACTATTAACAATCACTGCATGTTTCTGCATTAGGACACAGCCAAGCCTGGTCCCTGATACATCGCATAAAACTACTTACTCGGGACCCTCCTCCGACAATCTCAAAATCGGGGCGCCTGTGAAATTCTGTCTCAACTACTTGAAAGCCTACTGGCACTTATCTTTACACATGAAAGGATTCCCCTTTCCTGGTCAAGGCTGTCATCAGTGTTGATATCCGGGAGAAATCATGAATTAATCTCCAGTAATATCCTGCCAACCCATGGAAGCTCCGTACCTCTCTCATGATCTAAGGTGGCTACCATGATAACACTACCTCCACCTTAGATGGGTCCACAAGTATTCCATCTACTGAGATGACATTTCCCAGAAAGTGGACCTCCTAAATCTAGAACTATAACTTTGAGAGATTTCTATAAAGCTGATTCTTTTGAAGTACGTCTAGAACCATCTGCATGTGTCTCTTGTGCTCCTCCTCTGACTTCCAGTACATAAGGATGTCATTGATGAAGACCACTACGAACCGGTCCAAGTACGACTTGAAGAGCCGGTTCATAAGTTCCATGAACACTGCGGGGGGTTCATCATGCCAAAAGGTATCACCAAGTAATGATATGACCATAGAGTAATCTGAATGCCATGTTCAGTATATCCTCATCTCATACTTGTAACTGGTGGTTACCTGACCGAAGGTTAACCTTCGAGAACCACTGTTCCCCTCTCAGCTGATCGAAGAGGTCTTTGATCCATGGTAGTGGATAATTATTCTTCACTGTCACATGGTTCAGGCAACAGTAATCTATTCACTACCTCAATCTCCCATATTCCTTCCTAGAAAAAAAAACTGGGGCCTCCAAGGGTGAAACGCTGGGTCTCAGAAACCCATTCCTATGAAAATCCTATAGCTGCACCCTCAGATCACGTATCTCTATGGGAGATATCCAATATTCTAGTGAGGATATCGTGTCGTCTCAAGTTTCTAGTTGATGAAGAAGTCAATCTCTTGTCAGGTAGGTAGTCTTAGAATATCTTCTAAAAATACATCCTCGTACACTACCAATACTACTGGGAACTGGAAGCTCATGATATATGATGCTTCGAGGGTAAGGCTAGCCAACTCATGAGTGATTAGTTGCACCCCCCTATGCGTGAGCCCATTCTGTACTGCCTGGGTCTCATTTCTACCGAAAAAGGTAGACCTCCTCCCATCGTTGCGGACACACTTCACTCTTCACCTAAAGTAATCAATCTGGGCATGGATCGAAGATAGCCAATCCATGATGAGAATGCCTTCGTAAGGCCTCGACGCTTCCACCAAGGGGTTCCAACCAAAAATATTTCCTCCAAGGGTAAGATCACACTATATTTAAAGGTGTGTGATCATCGATTGTCCTCTTATAGGTGTATCAAAGCATAAGGGTTGAGTCAAGGGATCTACCAGAATCTCAAGGTTTCAAACAATACATGTGGCGAGGAAGGAATGACTAGCACCTGTATCTATAAGAACAGAAGATAAGGTAGAGAAGACACAGATCATGCCTTGGATCATCCCTCGAGTCTGTGGGTCATATGCCTCGACTGCATGCAGATTTTCCCACCCCTATCCCTCAGATCCCTTAGCCCAGTGTGGACCTCCTGTGGGTGGTGGTGGAAGTAGATAGAAGTGTCTTCCACCACATACAACTCTCCCTACTTCTCTGCCACATATACCACCCGATGAGTCTATCTAACCCCTCTTTGCCTCTGCTTTAGTGGTCCATCCACCGCCTCCTTATCAGAAGCCTGATGGGTTGGACAATCTCTAGCAAGATGTACCTTACCATCTCACAAGTAACATCACCTCTCCCTAGGCTGACTGGATCCATCCTGAGAGCCCTAGACCGTTGATATCTTGTCCTGGGTCCTCTTGTGACATCTCCCACATCCTGATCCCTATTCTTGATGTCGGCTCCCTTCTATAGAGGTCTCTGCACCTATCTGCCTGCTGCTGACTTCCGTTGGTTTCCTTTGCTCTTCCAAGAAGCTCTTGATCACCAATGCCTGCTCGAGCACTCCATCATAATTCAAAATGCATTGAGGCACGACCCTAGCTCGGATATCCCATTTTAGAACACGTTCGATTGTCTGAGATCTGAAATATTGATCCCTTACTATATCCATCATGTACCTGGAGAGGCTGGTGAACATCGATGAATAGTCATCCACTGTCAAACTACCCTACTGGAGCTAAAGAAGCTCCTGGACAGACACTGCTCTCAGTGTAACCAGAGAGAAATCCTCCATAAAGAGTCACTCAAACATCATCCATGAAAGAGTATCCTCGTCATGAGTCATTGTGGTCAGAATAAACCATCATCCTGCTGAACTTTGAAGAAGGATTGCTCCCAGGATTACCATCTGGTCTGCTGGTGTCCTCACTAGATAGAAAACGCTAATCATCGCCTCAAGCCAGTCCTCCACCCCCTGAGGGCCAGGCTCGCCTCGGAACCTGAGGGGTCTCTGTCTCTGGAACTCTTGGAGTGGAATCAACCTACGCCCCTCGTCGATAAATATTGTAGGTACCATAGGCCGCTCCACTGGTGGTGGTATAACAGGTGCACCACCTGGAGGTAATGCCTAAAGAACTTTCCCTTGAATTGAAGCCTCGTTACTGAGGGGGTCATCCTCATGATCACACTGCTGAATCCTAGTTGGTATTCATCATGAAGGCATCCTGTAATGAATCATGATATACTATGGTCAATGAGTATATCTGGATATCTCATATAAGGGGCATGGAAATCCTAACCCATTCCTATATGATGCATGTGCCATTTGTTTGTTTCCCCACAACTAGTGTTTTCATGTACTGAGTCGAATAGCAGGTTATCAGAGTCCTGGTGTATGGATACGTCAGCCGACCGCACCAACACTAGAGTCTATGGCCTGAAATCCGAGCTCGAAACACTTAACATTGTTCCCCTAACCGATCTCACATACTCTTGGTCCTAAGGTAGAACCGACCACCCTATGATACCACTCTGTCACGACCTGTCCTAGTAGGGCCCACACCGCGACTCCCCAATCTCTCCTTAAATAGACTAGAGGCTGGTTACTAGCACCGATTAGGAATATTACTAACATGGGAGGCATTGAATAAGTACCTATACACATGTACATATATCTAATACAATAAATGTTGAAATGTAAAAATAACACTAAAGAAAAAAAAGCATGCATACAACTAAACCCAACCAACAGTGTACAATAGAAGTAAATTGCAGAAAGTAAAACTAGGCTAGAATACAAGCCCACCAAAAACAAGAAGTTCTTCAAACTACAATTCCATCCTATAAACACTACTGGGACTGCTACTCAAAGCCATAGGAACACCTCAGCCTGTAGGGAACATAAAAATTTCGGTCTGGTCCTGGTCCGCCTTGGACACGATTAAAAGGCTGCTCATAGACACAAGACACGACACATGTGGGAAAAGCCTGGGCAAGGGTGAGTATAACAATACTTAGTAAAGGACCCCAAAAACAATAAATCAATTCAAAAAATAAAGGTACAGTCAGCTCTACGCGGTCTATGTCTACTAAACATATAGTAAGAGAAAAACAATCTAGATATACTCAAAACATAGAACCGTAGTCTGGAGACAAGTCACACAACCCCATACCGCCGCTAGGGATTCAGTTCAATGGTTCCACGAAGCACTCATCTGGGATAACTCACTCCACAAGTCCGATGGTCCTGATGACATATGTCCAAGAAGTACTGTTTGTTGGGAAAAGTCACGAGATATAGATACACTCATTCCTGGAGAACACACTCCTGTGTGGGAAACGATCATGATCAAAAATGAGGATCACTTGTAGGGCCTTGGAGGATACCACACATCATCCGAATTCACCTCCGAATTAGAGGATTGGCGTCTTATGGGAATGGTCTTGTCGATACCTGACTCTACCTAGGGTCAATAATGGATAGAGGATCTCGGTCCGGGCCTCTCGGAGGGATCCCTGACTCTATCTTGTAAATTCTTAATGAAGGGATCATGTTTGTGTGGATTTAAAACAATACATGACCTTTAGAGGAATGAGAAGAAGAGACACTAAGACAAACAAAACCTATCCAGGAAATGGTGGACAGGAAGATCAAGCCATGTACTGAGAAGTACACAGTGTGTAGAAGTGTCACACACCATGTCTTCTGACCCTGGGTACTACCCATGTACAACGTCCTGTGTCGTAAGGCTTTTCATGTAAAACACAACTACACAATATGTGGGAAGGATCACATGCTGTGTGAAGGTTTCTGGGTTCCACTCCGTGAACGCTGGCCATGTGACCATACACAGCCTCAACCCAAGTATGCTAACCTGTGTAATTGGCACATGAGGTGACCCACGCTACTGACCTCGTATGGTTGTGTGGTGGAGTATATGGAGTGTACTCCACCACGTGTTCGTGTATCATATGAGATCCATGTCGATCCCCATGTAAGGACCCACATCCCATGTGACAGTGGTCACAAGCTGTGTCTATGCTTCTTTTCGCCCAGGACTCCAGCCACCATTGGGTGGGGTCCAGACACTATGTCTCCTTGTAGGTACACCGTTTTCTTCATCACGTGCAGCATGAAAACCCTAACTGCTGTCGTCGGTACTAGATGGTGTGCTATTCAGGATGCATTCTGTGTGTTCTGGAAATTCTCATAATCATAGGTTCTTCATCCGGTGATTCAGGAATTTAGAAATCCATCGATTCAACCACCTGATCATTACGAAACTCAAATGTTGTGGTCATCCCAGCACCATGAAGTTGATTCCAGTGGTTACATACCTTTGATCGGCCCCAAAAACAATATTTGATTCATCCCCTTAAAGAATGCTCAAAGAACGATTCCTCTTGATCGGAGCTAATTCACCATCTACCATCATCGTTGCACCTCCTCTGAGTCTTCGCAATGTTAGATCTTCAATTTGGGATTGTTTCATTGAGAGATGGATGCACAACGATCCGTTGTTCACCTCACCACGAAGAACAGGAAGAACGTGAGTAAATGAGGAGGATGAAATCAAAACCCACAAAAGAGGAACAAACATCTACTATCATTCTTTATGGCGTTGATCCACTCCCATTAGAAGGATTAAATAAGGCGAATCAAAACATGAATTTTAACAACGTGGATTATTCCCCAAAATTAACCACAAAAAAACCCTCTTGCAAGAACACCCTATCTGTGGATAAACCTTTTTTTGGGTTGATCTATGATCGATGTTTAATCCAAGACTGGGGAAAAGAATAATTGAAATAACAACCCCTACCTTGATTCGATTAAAGAACGATCGCCGCGTCATGTTCGTTGGTGAGGTTCGTTGAATCCGATATGCATCAATTGATCACGTCGTCATCGTCCACCAATGTGTTCTCCTCTAAAGCTCCAAGAATTCTCCAGAGTTCCTCTCAAACTCTCCCCATGTCTAAAATTTGATTAATCCATTAAAATAAGGGAACATGTTTCAGCGTTCCATCACGCTACGACATTAATGAGTCTGCATTGCTATTTCTAAGTCATTATGGTGTGGAATTAATTTTTGAAATAGTTTCCCCACCAATACGCTTCCAAATAAAATAAAACAAACACTTATTTATTTTATTTTATTTTACAAAATAAAAAATCCAAAAATTAACTCGTTCCCTCCACCTGTGTTGGTCATGTTTAGGACCATTCGTAGGTACATTTCTCATCCTAGATGCCACAGTGCCCTCAGATTTGTAATCCATGCATCTATTTGGAAACTTTCACAACCTCACACACCCACGAACTCCCTTATCATAAAAAGGTTCAAAATACCATTCTGGGATCACCGGGCCTTAGAATAGCACACCATCGAAAAGTCTGATCTCGTAATAATTCTATATAATATTTAAAAACAATACACAGAAATTATGAGACATTACAACTCTAATGAATTTGTTCAATATATATATATGTATATATATATATATCAATAGATAATGATTATATTCATGAACATGATTGGATTATGTTAACACATTGATGTGTGAGTACGTATAATTGATGTTATATGATTATATGTTTATTTGTATACATGATTACATGTTGATATGTTCCAAATGTTAATATTACCTATATTGTGATGACACGTACATGTGTTATGTATTCATGACTCATGAATGTTCATTTATACATTGACACCATTATTACACTAGTAGATAAACGGCCTTAAGTTACTACCAAAATTAATCACTAAAGGCCTATAAAAACTATCAAAAGTCGTCGCTAAAGGTGTATAGTAACCTCCCAACATCAGCCAAATAGTAGACACTTTAGGCCCGTCAACACTGTTGCCTATAGCATCCACCATTTGGCGGACACAATAGGCCTGGTCAAGGTTACCTATATTGAATATTGTTTGGAGATCGTAATAGACCGACACAGGATCGCCTATAGCGGCCGCTATTTGGCGTCCACTATAGCATGCTCTGGATGACCATTAACGACCACCATCTAGTGGTTGTTATAGACTCACTTGGACTAGCCTATAGGGACCACAATAGAATGACTGCTATTAATTTTATATTTTATTAGTAAAAATTCACATCAATTAGAAAAAACACCTTACTTCAAAACAATATGATAATTTTTTCCAAAATATATAAAACCAAAGGTCCTTAAATCTTTTTGCCTCATCAGCTTCAAAACTCCACACCCATCATCGAATAAAAGTGCACCAAAAAATTTAATAAAATAATTAGTGCACTAAAAAATGTGACAACTAATAATTGTGCTGGAATAAAATATTTCAATTAAAACTTAATACAAAGAACTGATGTTCTTTTATTTTGAGAATATATAAATAATTTCTAATCATTTTTTTAAATTTAAAACTAATTATTTTGTAGTTTTGAACATATTGTGCATCCAAATAACAGGTCATCTACTTGTACATGTCACGAATAATAAAAATATGGGTTTACTTTGATTTCAAGTCATTTTGATATTGTTTTCTATATATTTGACCGTTAAACGCACGTTTTGATGTTTTATAACACTAAAAGTTCATTTTCCATCATCCTAGGAAAATGGAACCACTAATTAATGTACTTTCTACTAGAACCTTTCTATATACACTCAAAAACCATTATCATATGATTTAATGACATTCAGAAGTCGTTTGATTGGTTTTTACCCCCCGCATGTTTTTAAAGGGCGTCAATCCTTTAAAAATATCATATCATGTCGTTCTAGATAGACTGCATGTCAGATTGACATTATATCTCCTCATACACGTCAAAAATAATATTTGGTTTGTTATCCCGTCATTTCACATCATTATGAGGTTTTTTTTCTATGGCTCTAACCATTAAATGTGCATTTTGGTGTTTTAGGACACAAAAACTACATTTTTGGTCCTTTTGATAAAACAAAAGCTCAGATTGATGTTCCTTCTTCTAAAAAAATTCACAATTCACTCCATAGTTGTTTTCATCTAAATTCATGACATTCAGTTGTCATTTGGTCGGTTTTGACCTCCAGACACACCTTTT
This sequence comes from Viscum album, assembly GCA_963277665.1. Classification (NCBI taxonomy): domain Eukaryota; kingdom Viridiplantae; phylum Streptophyta; class Magnoliopsida; order Santalales; family Viscaceae; genus Viscum; species Viscum album. Next base: position 108,053,153 of record OY728139.1, on the reverse strand, counting down.
TAAAGGACATCAAACCTTTAGAAACCATATATTTGATCATTCTAGATAGATTGCTCATCTGATTGATGCATTGTCTACTCATAAATGTCAAAAATAATAATAAGATTTTTTTTGTGATTTTAAGTCATTATGAGGTCGTTTGATATATATATATGACCTTCAAATTCTTGTTTTGTTGTTTTATGACATAAAATTACAATTTCTGTCATCCTAGAAAAATGGCACCTCTGATTGATGCATCATCTGCTTGAGCATTTAAAAGTTCAATATATAATTTTTTTCAATGATTTCAGGACATTCTAAGGCCATTTGGTTGATTTTGACCCCTTGTGTGTTTTTGAAGGGTGTCAAACCAATAAAAACCACATATTCGGTCATTTAGGACATACCACATTTCTAATTGACATGTTATCTCCTCATACACATCACAAATAATAATTACACTATATTACACTAATTTCATGTCATTCCAAAGTCATTTTCTATAGATTTGACTATTAGACTCATGTTTTGGTGTTTTACGACACTAAAAGTGCATTTTTGTCCACATAGGAAAATTCCAGCTTAGATTGACATTGTGTCTACTAAAACATTTCACAAGTCACTATATGGTTTTTTTGTCTTATTTCATAACATTCAGATGTCGTTCGGTTGGTCTTGACCTCCGAGTGATATTTTTAAAAGGTCGTCAAACCTTTAAAACCCACATATTCAATCGATCCAGACAGAATTGTCTTCTGATTGGAAAATTTTCTACTCTTAAATGTCATGAATAATAATAATATGATAGTTTTCCTATGATTTCAAGTCATTTTGAGGCCATTTTATATATATCAAACCATTAAATGCATGTTTTTGTGTTTTATGGAACTAAAATGCATTTTCCATCACCCTTGGAAAATGAAGCCTCTGATTGACATACCGTCTGCTTTACTATTTCAAAAATTCTTCTATGATTATTATCCTCTGATTTTATGACATTCATAGATCATTCGATTGGTTTTAACACCCCGTGTGTTTGTAAGGTGCATTAAACCTTTAAAACCCACATATTCGGTTGATCCGAACACACCGCACGACTGATTGGAAATTTTTATCCCTGTACATATCGAAAATAATAATTAGTTGGGTTTTCTATGATTTTATAGGATTTCAGAGCCATTTGATATGTATTGGACTATTAAGCATGCATTTTAGTGTTTTATGACACTAAAAGTGTGTTTTCAGTCCTCTCAAGAAAATGCCAGCTCGAATTGATATTCAGTCTACCCTACCATTTCAAAATTCACTTTATAGTTGTTTTGTCTAATTTCATGGCATTCATATGTCGTTTCATTTGATTTTGACCACTAGAAATATTTTTTTAAAGGGAACCAATCCTTTAAAAGTGGCATATTCAGTCGTTATGGGATGATCGCTAATCTGATTGATATGTCATCAACTTGTACACATTGAGAATAATAATAAGATGACTCTCTTGTAATTTCAAGTCATTTCGAGGTCATTTTTATACATATGGCTATTAAACAAAAATTTGGTGTTTTATGACACTTAAGGTGCATTTTCCATCTTCCTAGACAAACAAAATCTCCAATTGACATACCTTCTATTCAAACAATTGACAATTCACTCCACGGTTGTTGTAGTCAGATTTCATGATATTCAGAGGTTGTTGGGTTGGTTTTGACCCCCATGTGTTTTTAAATGATGTCAAACCTTTTAAAAACCATATATTTAGTCGTTCTGAATAGACCACACATCTGATTGACATGAAGTCTCCTGGTACAGATCAAAAATAACAATTATATAGTGTTCTGGTGATTTTACATCATTCTAGGGTGATTTTCTATGGATTTGACTGTTAAACATGCGTTTTGGTGTTTTATGACACTAAAAGTGTGTTTTCAGTCATCCCGGGAAAATGAATGCTCAAATTTACATCATGTCTGCTTGACTATTTCACAATTTACAATATGATTGTTTTCATCATATTTCACCACATTCAGATATCGTTCGGTTGGTTTTTACCCATGAACACACCTTTTTAAAGAGCATTAAATAGTTAAAAACCACATATTCGGTCCTTCCGGAAAGACTGATCATCCGATTGATGTGTTGTTTGCTTGTTCACATCACAAATAATAATAATATGGGTTTACTATGATCTTAAGTCATCTTGATGTCATTTTCTATATATATTACTGTTAAATGTACATTTTAGTGTTTTATGAAACTAAAAATTGTCTTTTTCATCATCTCGGGAAAACGACACCACTGATTGATGTACCATCTGACCAACCATTTCAAAATTCACTCAATGGTTGTTTCCTTCTAATTTCACATCATTCAGAGGTTGTTTGTTTGGTTTTGATCTCCCATGTGTTTTAAAAGGCTATCAAACCTTTAAAAACCATATATTTTGTCATTCTGGACATACCACATGTTTGATTCTTGTGTCATCTCAACATACATGACAAAAATAATAAATAGACTATTTTCATTTATTTCACATAATTCTAGGATAATTTTCTATGTATCTAACCTTTAAACATGCGTTTTGGTGTTTTATGACACTAAAAGTGTGTTTTCATTCCTCCTAGGAAAACACCATCTCAGATTATTGTTTCCTCTACTCGACCATTTCACAATTCACTCTACGGTCATTTTTGTCTAATTTCATGATATTCAAATGTCGTTCAGTTGGTTGTTACCCTTGGATACACCTTTTAATTGGCATAAAACCATTAAAATGTATATTCAGTCGTTCTGGGAAAACTGCTCATCCAATTGATGTTATGTATGGTCATACATGTCACTAATAATAATATGATGGGTTTCCTGTAATTTCAAGTCATTATAAGATCATTTTTTATATATCTGACCGTTAAACACAAGTTATGGTATTTTATGACACTAAAATTTTGTTTTTCATCATCCTGGGAAAAAAACCTCATATTGACCAACTGTCTACTCGACTACTTCAAAATTAAATCAAAGGTTGTTTTCATCTAATTTCATTACATTCGGAGGTCGTTCAGTTGGTTTTGAACCCATGTGTTTTTAAAGGGTGCTAAACCTTAAAAACCACATATTTAGTTATTTTGGAAAAACCACTCTTTTGATTGACTTGTCGTCATCTTGTGCACATCAAAAATAATAATAATATAGTTTTCCTATTATTTGAAGTCATTATAAGATAATTTTCTATATATATAACCGTTAAACATATGTTTTGGTGTTTTATGACACAAAAAGTGTGTTTCCAGTCCTCTTAGGAAAATGATAACTCAGATTGACATATCGTTTGCTCAACCATTTCAAAATTCACTCTATAGTTGTTTCCATTTGATTTCATGGCATTCAAATGTCTTTCATTTGGTTTTTACCCCAGGATACACCTTTTTAAAGGGCGTCAAGCCTTTAAAAACCACATACTCTCTCATTCTTGGAAAACCACTCATCCTATTGATATTCCTTCTAGTTTTACATGTCACTAATATTAATTTGGTAGTTTTCATATAATTTAAATTCATCATAACATTTTTTTAGATATATCTGACAGTTAAACACTTTTTGTTGTTATTTTAGGACACTAAAATTATGTTTTCTATCATCCCAAGAAAACACCACCTCTGATTAACTTATCATCTACTTTACCATTTTAAAATTCACTCTATAATTGTTCTACTCTAATTTCATAGCATTCAGAGGCCATTCGGTTGGTTTTGACCCCCCATGTGTTTTTAATGGGTGTCAAACCATTAAAAACTGCATATTTAGTCATTCTGGGAAGAATGTACATCCGATTGACATGTAATCTTCTCATACATATAATGAGTAATAATAAGACATTTTTTATGTGATTTAAAGATATTAAGAGGCTGTTTTCTATATATTTGACCGTTAAATGCATATTTTGGTGTTTTATGACACTAAAAGTGTGTATTCGGTTCTCTTGGGAAAATGACACCTCCGATTGATATATCGTCTAATCGATCATTTCAAAATCCATGATATGGTTTTCATCATATTACTTCACAATATTTAGATATTTTTTGGTAAATTTTTACCCCTGAAGGAATCTTTTTAAAAGGTGTTAAGACTTTAAAAACTGCATATTCGGTCATTTCGGGAAAACCACTAATCCAATTGATGTTTTGTCTATTTGTACACATCAATAATAATAATATGATGTGTTTACTATTTTTTCCAGTCATTATGAGATCATTATATATATATTTTACCATTAAATTCTTGTTAATTTTTTTATGAAACTAAAACTATATTTTTCCATCATCTCAGGTAAACAATACCTCCAACTGACGTACCATATACTCAACCATTTCACAATTCACTCTACGATTGTTCTGGTCTGATTTCATTCCATTCAGAGGTTGTTCGGTTGATTTTCACCTACAATGTGTTTTTAAAGGGTTCCAAACCTTTAAAAACTGCATATTCAGTCATTTCAGGTAGACCACTCATTCGATTGACATGTCGTCTTATTGTACACATCACGTGGTTAGTCATAAATATATCTCGTGCACTATAATACAACTCTTCAATGAGACAATAAAAATAATAATTTATTACCAAAAAATTCAAAATCTACAATTTACACAACATCACCACTAATTATTAGCTATGGCAATTGAAACTCTAAAATTCAACTAGAAATAAAATCCTCACCATATAACACCTTAATTATTCTATAATTATGATATCTTAATGTATATACAACTCTTGATCATCAATCACTATGAACAAACATAGAAATGAACTATGGAACCACTATATTTCATTTTCTTCATATTTTTTCTTTGATCATCAATATTCAAGGATTCCACCTATATGAACCTATTCAGACCAATATCATTATATATTTCTATTTGTCACATCCTTTTTACACCTATTTCTATACTCTACACTTTTTTATCCATTCATGCAACACCTTTGTGTCTTGTACTGTAGAAACACACTTCCCACCATTATGGAATTATTAATTTTAAATTAAAAATCCAATAATTATCTCAGGTTGGATAATTATTCACATTAACATGAGCCATAAAATAAAACCATGTCCTTCAATAAATCTTAATGTTGAATGAGGATGGAATTAGTAGAGTGGGAGTATCTAATGTGTTAAAAAAATCACAAAAACATGCATACTAATTTTCAATGATTTTATTACTTAAATAATCAATCAATAGAAAAATGATTTGGTTCTCAAGGATTTTTCGTTGGAGGTAGATGTTTGGATTTTTTAGAGAATTAATTATTAAAATATAAGAATTATAAAAGAAATTATGTTGCAACCACTGACATTGTAACACTACTGAGTTTGATTAGAGATGTGGATGAATAAAAAAGAGGCAATCACTGTATAACTGGATATCTAATTCCATATGGAATCTATGTAAAAATAACATAAAAATTTAAAATATGATAATTATCATTAACTACGAAGCACTATGTTGTATCATTTCTATATAACAGTAATTTTGTAGGATCCCAAGAACATTGTGGCATGGTTATAAACATTAGACTGCAAATTGGAATGAGATATCTTAATTGGTTAAGAAAATAAGTCTTCCATTGGAACTACAGACAATATCACATATCAAACTACCCAAAATAATGATTTTAAGAAGGATATCATGAAATATCTATCAAAATTATATAGCATAATCCTTGGGGAATCGGAATTTGGAATGCTGGAGATAATCCCCATGTTACACAAACAATGATATTGCACTATGAATAATTCCACTCATGTGGAATACATAAGAGATTTTAATTTAATTACATCTCATTGAAAAAAAACCCTCACATAAAACTTTTATATAGTTGAAGGATAAAATACACTATTATTAGGAATTTCTTTGATAGAAAATACACATTTAATGACATATACAATTTTATAGACAACACTGACAAGAATATTCTTATTGAAGAGTGTTTGATTGAATCCTTGAATTCTTGTTATGTTTTTCTGTCTACCTTTAATGTTGACCCTAATTTTATCTTGTTAGTTATATAATTTTTCATCTATTAATACAAATATTCATTAATGATGGATGATCACACTTTTATGAGTGATTCATCACTTAAGTGATGATGAATCAAGATAAGGACGATAGTGATTGATTATTAACAAATTGATTTTTCATGTGGATTTAATGTATCAATTCATTATTATATTAGGATTAATATTTTTTTAGTTCATTATAGTTTTTTTAGATAAAATAATTAATGGAGGATACCCAATGTGATAGGAATGGATTGGGATTTGATATTAGACATTATTTCTCATTTATAATTGATATTGGTAATTAATTAAATTTAGTTTAGTTAGAGTCCTTCTAATATTTGGAATTAATATAAATAGGATATTATTAGTTAAAATTGACCATGTAACGATAATTTACCCTAATGAATTCTTTCAAAAAAATCAATTCATTCAATTAAAAAATTTAGTAAAAATATAATTTTTAGAAAATGCATATTTTGAATTAATTCAACGATCTCTATTTTAATAAAAATGACTTCATTGTCAAATATCTATGTTTATAATTTTCTTTTCAATATTTTTTGTTCTCTATTTTAAAATTTTGAATTGACAATTATGAAAGACTTGGATGGATTGGATTTGTGACCTATTTCCAGTGGATCAATCATGGACTCCCCACTACTATAATAAATTTTAGTAGTTTCATCAGTATAAATGGAACAAATATTATTTTCTAATATTCAAATCACCTCCCATAATAAATGATGATACTTAGCGATGTGTAATCCTTTTTGTACAATTTTTACTGAAAAGATCCAAATAACTAGCTAAAATTCATACTATTAATTTCTTGGTTAACTTATTTTAATTTTCTATTTTGTTAAATTTTCTCTTTTATGTGTGTGGGTGTTAATGTATTTTTATTATAAGAATAGGTTCATGAACTATAATCCATAAAAAAGATACAGAGGTTTAGATAGAAGAATACATTTATCTTTCATCACCAATATTGATACCTACCTTTTAGCACTAAAAATTTATGATGGATCGCAACAAGAACAATAAGAGATGGATTTCATAGACTTTAGGTTTTTTAGTTAATGGAATACTATAGGTCTAATGAGGCCTCTAATTCCAGAATGAAGACTGATAAAACCAATGAATAAAATAATTGGAACAGTGGAAAGATTAAGAAAGCACATAAAATGTATTAAAAATTATTAAAATGAAAATTGGAATTTAATTTGGTAATTGGATTTATTAGTCGAGAAGACAACTAATCATTTCGACCACTAAAATAACTTTCAATTGAGATAAAATTTAAGATAAGAGAAAAAAATGATCACATTGTTTTATGGAAGCACTATGTGAAAATATCAGTACACACATAAAACCTTTAGATGCTATTATTTTTAAATTACCATTGATTTCAGCTTGGACAACCACTATTAGTATTCTACCATTAAAATCTACACCCATTAGTAGCATGAGAAGAAACCAGATATGATGTTTTTATGTGTCTTGATAGCCAATCTAAAATAAATATGTTAGTTTCAATAATTCCACATTTATAATGTTTAATGTGTCATTAATGATAAGTGAGATGATTTATAAGATAAACATGAATGGTGATAAATATTTCTATTGAAATGAATTAAATAAAAAATAATATAAATCTGAAATTAAAACCACTCTCAATGAAACTTCTCTACCTATGATTATGAATCATAAAAATGTGATTTTCCCATGATAAATTATTTGGGCTAAATCCACCATATCCTAATTTTCTCATTCAACAATATCTTTTAATTTTTTATAGTTTTCACTATTCCACACTTCTATAGATCAGCTGATGTAAAAATCATTCCTTCAAATATTCAGAGATACAATGAAAATATGAAATGTCTATTTGAAAAGTATTTATATAAAAAACACCCAAAAACACAAAAAAATCATCTTCTCTTGTCTGTCACGACTCTTCCCCTGGGGCCCGTACTTTGACTACCCCAAACCCACCTTCCATAGGCCAAGAGTTGGTGACTAGAACCAGAAAGGCGTAACCCAAATAAGGAAGGAATTTCCTTTAAAACTATATGTACACAGACATAGTACACCCAAAATAGAACATAAGGCACCACTACTGAAAGTAAAGAATGTACTGAAAGTAAAGGGACTAGTATACAATCCCAACTGAAAGAAATGTACAATAAAAGGAAATAAATACAAGCTTCGGTTATCATCTTCCAAGTATCCTACCAGAAGAGTAGGTACAACTCACTATATGACATCATTGCAGATCACCACGTCTATCAATCACCTCCGAGCACCATCTAGGTCTGACTCCCCAAGTCTCAGTCAAGATGTCATTCATATGCACAAGACACAATAGGTTTGTGAAAATCCCATGCATATTAGAGTATAAAAATACTCAGTAGGGACCCTGAAACCCCCGAAGGTCTCTCAGAAATCTACAAAGTCAAACCACAAAGTAAGATCTCAATCACACTACACAAAGTAAAAGACAACTCACAACAGGTATATAACATAATGAACATGAATAAAGAATATTAATCATAATATAGATCATCTCATTCTATTGAGAGGCTCAGCTTCTAATCCAAGAAGTGTTTCCCCACTGCCGATCCATGAAGGGTCTCTCTACCACTGATCTATGAGGGTCATCTACGATTGGTCCACGATGGGTCACACTACTGCTGATCCATAGAGGGTCTCTCTCATTCCAGTCCATGGAGGATCACACTACTATTGATCTATATATGGTCACTCTCATGTCCATCCATGGAGGTTCATGCCATTTCTGATTCACAAAGGGTCACTCTCTTGCCGATCCATAGAGGGTCGCTCTTCACTTGACAACCAACCACTGGATTCCGGAACCTTGTATGTATGAGTTCTGAAGGTTCTAATCATCATTCCCTCAGTCATATTTCAACCACCACTAAATTTCACTTAGAGGTAACCTAATGTATCATCTTTTCATAAGGGTTCAAATGAAATAGATGGCATGTCGATCAAACGCCCGATTTGTAATTTATAGGATTTTTAGTAAAAAGGGCATGGATGGATTTGAGTACGATCCAACCCGACCATACTCCAAATTTTTCCCAAACTCAATTGGCGTATCTAAAAAGGACATCCTTGATTCAAGGGTCCTCACACCATAGACGGTGTGTCAATTAGATGCCCAGTCTACAATTTGTGATCGTTTTAGTGAAACAGGGCCGGTCGGGTCTGGGTCCGGCCCGCCCCGAACCGCCCCGACCTTTTTCGAGGTCTGATCTAGGTCCAAAATGGGTTCGGCATAGCTATCCAATTGTTCTTGCGGGTCTGGATCGGTAGGGAAGCTTCGGTTCAGTGGAACAGGTTCGGAAAAATGGCGCAGGTCCGGCCCGACGGTGCAGGTCTGGCCTTTGGGTGGCCCGACCCGCATTGTGGGGCGCGACATACCAGAAGAAGACGGACCCACATGGTGTGGGACAGTTTTACAGCCCGGATGTGACCATCCATGGTTTCCACCCTGTGGTTTCATCTGGCGCCACCCCTTCACCTAGCACGGCCAGTAGTCGACCAACCGTTTTGCAAGCATGCGGACTGGGTCTGTGTGCCTCCCGCTCACCCGGGCGGCCGGACCTGGTTACTCCTCCATGTGGAGCCGATAGGTGCTACACCTCCTCACTATCGCGGCTCACTGAAGGGCACACTGCCACCCTCCGCTTGCGACCGTCGCTGCCACTGACGCACTGGTGGCAACTTCTGTGGGCCACAAGAGCTACTCTGGTGGTCCGTTTCATGAGCCTCTTGCACCTATGGCCTCTATAGCACTCCTTATTCACTGTGAAGTCTTAATAATCCCATTGGTGACAACTTGTACATTCAACCTCAAATAACGCACAATACACAACTATGGTGGAGGGTCTGGGAATTGTTCGTGTCAGCTCGTGCCCTTCACATTAGAGTTTAATCATGGGGGAAAGTATTAACCACACAACAAAAGTAAGACCCCAATTAAAATCCCCGCATTAGAACCTCCCACAAAAACGAACATATCGCGGATCAACCCGTTAGTTGGTTGATCCACGTTCGTTGTTAATTTCAAGAACATGGAAAGAATTATCAAATTCAAAGAACCCATAAACCCCAACATGTATTTGTTGGATCCACTGATGACGAAGGATGCGATTCTCTTATTGTCAATCCATGGTCGTTGGCAATCATCTCCACATTACAACCACTATATCTGATCCTCCAATGTTCGTTGATTCATTATTCATTCTTCTTTCATCATTGGAGAGGTATTATTCTGGTGGTTCATCAAATAGTCCCTATGTTTATTAATCACCAAACTCCAACACATTCTCATATTAAAAGAAAACTGCGTAGCGACGTTGCACTCATTAATGAGCCACGTTTAATGATCCATTTAAGATAAAAACTTCATGGTTAAAAATGAGCCATTAATGACCCTCCATTAATGATCCTCATCATTTCAATGTTGCACAGACATCCACTACTCAATGGTGAGAAAAGAAATAAAATAAGTATTTTAAATTATTTTATTATTTTTCTCGAAAATTTGGAAAAACCACTTTTTTACTCGGCCCTTGACGATCGAAGTTATGTAATTTCTAGGTGAATCCCAATGTTCCGAGTTCAAAAATTCCCTCAATTTTTCGATCTGAGCATCAGTTAAAAAGCTAAAAAAACATTCCGATAAATTTACTAAATGTACCTTAAAAAAGATCAAAATTTCCTTCTAGGCTATCTGGGTATCGGAATCACTTGCTGTCAAAAATTTTGGTCTCGTAATAATTCAATATAATTAAAACAATACACAGAATTTATAATACATTGCATTCCCACACCTTAAATATTTACATCCCTGAAAGACAAAACAAAAAATAATCAAATAGATGGGGGTACTGAGCACGAATCTGAGCTTCCTGCTCCCACATGCTCTCTTTATGATTCCCATGCTTCTAATAAACTTATACCAGAGGAATCAAACACCCATAAAAGACCTGATCTTGTTGATCCTCTATCTCCACAAGGAAATCCACAAATGTCACCCCATCTTCAATGTCCATCTCTCCCTAGTCGATGACGTGTGATGGATCATGCACATACCTCCTCAGCTGTGACATGTGGAAAACATCATGCAACCGGAGCATCTATGGGAGAAGAGTTAGGCAGTACACCACCTCACCAACTCTTCTCAGGATCTAAAAAGGTCCGATGAATCTTGAATATAGCTTTCTGCCCCAGTAAAATCTCCACAATCCTCATCGAGGTGAGACCTGAAGGAACACATGACCGGCCTCCTCAAAATCCAAGGTTCTTCATCTCCTATCAGTATAAGACTTCTTCTTTCTATATAGAATCCTAATATAATCTTGGATGATCTTCCACTTCTCGGTGGTAGCCCTTACCAACTCTAGACCCATGAGTGCGGACTCCCCTGGGGTTTTCTAGCATAAGGGTGATCTGAAAGGTTGCTCATACAGGGCCTTGAATGGTGCCATGCCAATGGTGGAGTGATAGCTGTTATTGTATGTAGAATCCACCAATGGGAGGTGGTTCTCCCCACTGTGACAAAAATCCAGGATGTAAGTATGTGACATGTCCTCCAAGGTCTACATGGTCTGATCTGTCTGACCATCCTTTAGGGATGAAAAGTTGTGCTCAAGCACAAATGTGTCCCAAACACCTCATGTAACCCCCTCCACAATAGGGATGTAAAGAGAGCATCACGATCAAAGACAATCATTGAAGTCACCCCATGAAGCCTAAATTTCCCCTGGACGTAGAGGCATCCCCAGACCTCTACTGGTCCCTGATCCCGGATGGGTAGGAAATGAGCCAACATAGTGAGTCAATAAACAATCACCCAGAGTGAGTCGTGGCCCATGGATGTACATGGTAAACCCATCACAATGTCCATTGAGATACCATCCCATATCCACTCTGGTACCTTGAGTGGCTAGACCAAGCCTACTAGAACCTGATGCTCGACCTTCACTTGCTGACAGCTGAGGTATCATGAAACGAACTCGGTACTACTTTCTTCATCCCTATCCAACAGTACTAATGTCAGAGTTCTTGGTTTATCTTCACCACTCCAGGATATAACATCAAAGGGGATGTATAGAACTCCCTCAACACCTCCTCCTTCAACATCAGTAGCACTAAGGTTCTCCCTTAGAAATTGATGACTTGCTCCCCACCTATCAAAAATCCATTAGAAGCATATCCTGAGGATAACTGAGCACGTCGGGCCTCATAGTCAACATCCACCAGTAGTTCCTCCTAAACTCATTGTAAGTGTAGGGGAGTAACAATCATCAACTTAAGGTAAGAAGATTCACAATCATTCATGATTTATACCTGCATCACAACTAACTAATCTGTCTCCTCACTCAGAAGCTGAAAATCGATCCTCCTGCTGAGTGCATCTGCCACCACATTCCCCTTTTCTAGAGTATAGACTATCTCAAAGTCATAGTCTTGGAGGAACTCTAGCCATCGCCTCTGTCTCATATTCTGGTCCATCTGGGAGAAGATATACCTGAGACTCTTGTGGTCAGAGTAAACTATAAACCATTCACCCATCATGTAATTCCGCCACATATTCAAGGAAAATACCACTACTACTAACTCCAGGTTAGGGGTAAAGTAGTTCTTCTCATGCTATCTCAACTGTTATGAGCCTTAGGAGATCACTGCTCACTCCTGCATCAGGACACAACCCAGTTTGGTCCCTGATTCATCGTAGTAAACTACATACCCAATGACCTCCTCTGGTACCCTCAAGATAGGGGAACTAGTCATTATTTGCCTCAGCTCCTAGAAACATTGATGAAATTTCTCCATCCACATAAATGGTTGTATCTTCTATGTCAAAGACAATAAGGGTTCTTCTACTCTAGAGAATTTGGGCACAAACCTCTAATAGCAACCAACCAACCCCAAGAAGCTTCGCACCTCAGTCACGCTCTTGGGCAGCTCCCAAGTAAGCACCACTTCTATCTTTTCAGGATCCACTACAAATCCATCCTCTGAGATCACGTGTCCTATAAAGTGGACTTCCCAAATCCAAAACTGATACTTCGAGAGATTACTATAAATATGATGCTCTCATAGTGTATCCAGGACTATCCACAGGTGTGTAGCATGCTCCTCCTCTAACACCGAGTACACCAAGATGTTATCAATAAAGTTCACAACAAACATGTCATGTTAAGGCTTGAAGATCCTATTCACGAGTCTTATGAACACTGCTGGATCATTGGTCACACTAAAAGGAATCACCAGAAAATCGTAGAGGTCATATCGGCACCTAAAGTCATTCTTCAGCACATCCTCATCCCGTACCCAAAGATGGTGATAGCCTGATCTGTGGTCTATCTTAGAGAACCACCTTTCTCCCTTCAACTGGTTGAAGAGGTCATCGATCCTCGCCCGTGGATACTTATTCTTCAAGGTCACCGGGTTCAGGCACCAGAAGTCCATGCACAAACTCAAACTGTTGTCTTCCTTCTTGAAAAAAAGTACTAGGGCTGCCCATGGTGAAATGCTAGGTCTTACAAACCCATTATCTTGTAATTCCTCTAGCAGTACCCTCATCTAGTGAATCTCTATAAGATCCATCTGATATTCTGGTGTAGATATCAGTGTCGTATCATGGTACAAGTCGATGCAGAAGTCTACCTCCCTGCAAAGAGGTAGTCCTGGAACATCCTCGGGAAATACATCCTCATACTCATACACCACTACAAGAAATATTGGACTCCTATCATCCACTACACCAAGGGTGAGTCTAGCCAACTTGTGACTGATCAGTTCTACCTTCCTCTGAGAAAGTATGTCTTATGCTTCAAGGGTTTACTTCTCACCAGTAAAGGAAAACCTGGTCCTATATCCATAGACACACATCCTAGAGTAAGCTCACACCACCGATACCAGTGTTTAATCGTAGAATCCCCTCTTGTAGGAGTCTCTAGCCGTATGGATCGACCCAATAGCTCCACTGGAATCTTCGAGTTCTGAATGAGAGTTGTGGAAAGGAAAGAGTGATTAGAACATGTGTCTATAAGAACTATAGCTAGGTTGGAGAAGACATAGATCATACCTTGGATCTTCTATGGAGCACTGTGGTCATAACCCTCCAGTACCTGAAGTTGTGCTTTCCTCTTTCCGCCTGCTCCTTGAGGTCAGGGTAGACCAGCTGGGGTGGTGGCGGTAACACCTCAAACCATCTCCCACCGCCTGTTGCTCGGCTTGATCCCCTGCAATGTCTACTACCCTACGGACCTCCTCGCTTTAACTGCTGCCTCTACCTTAGTGGTCCCTCGACCATCTGTTTATCATCAGTACGATGGGCCAGGCAGTCACCAGCCATGTGACCCTGCCCACCGCACGAATAGCATAGGCTTCTCCTCTGTTGTAATCATCTACCTCACGATCTCCACACCTCCAACAATACATCTTGGGGTCATCCTCCAGAAGGTCTAGTCCGTTTGGGACTCTATGTCATCTACCTACAGCCTTCTATAGATGACTCGACTACCTATCATCCGGTGGTGGCACTCACCGTCGGTGCCTGCTTGGAAAGGAAACTCTACACTAGTTGTTCTTATTCTATCACTCCATCCTACTTTAGGATATTGAGAGAAATCATCGATGCCCTAATCTCCTGTTGGAGTCCCTGCTCAAGTTTTAGTCCTAAATAAAGGGTCCCTCCCCATGTCGATGGAGTAGCGGGAGAGGCCGGTAAACCTTACATAGTACCGAGCCATAGTCAAACTTCCCTACTGTAGGTGTATTAGCTCTTAAATACGCACATTCCATAGTGTAACTGATATGAAATACTCCCTGAATAGGATCTCAAAGCCAACTAGGAAAGGGTTGCCTCCTCATGTGTCTGGAGCATCAATATCCAACATCTCCCTACTATTCCCTGAAAAAGGCAAGTGTCTAGGATCACCATCTGATCTGCTAGTGTCTCTACCGAGAACAAAACACATACCACAGCCTCCATCTAGTCCACAACTACCTAAGGATCTATCTCATATTAGAACCATGGAGGCCTCTGTCTTTGGAATTTGTGCAGCATGCTCATTCAGCGTGCATTATCTGCTGGTGGGTTTGGAAGCTTCTTCTTCTCTACTGGTGGAGGTGCTACAAGTACACAACCCATAGTTTCTACCACCAAAATTGGTCCCTGTACTGATGCCTCATCACTCAGTGGGGCATCACTATGATCTCTTACTAGAATCTTGGATGGCTATCATCGTGGAGGCATCCTGTAAGGAAACAAATGCACCACAGTCAATAAGTTATACTTGGTGAGATGACTCAAAAAAGATCAAGAGAAAAACATTTCTGAAAGACACGAAACCAGTGTTTTCATGTACCAAGTCAGAAAATATAACTCAGGGTCCCACTGTATGGATACGTTGGTCGTGGAACCAACACTGGATTCTCTAAACACAAATCCAAACCCAAGACACCAAACATTATTTCTCTATTAAAAAAATGATGACTTCTTGTTATTATGGTAGAACCGACCCCTCTGATACCACTTTGTCACGAACCGTCCCCTAGGTCCCGTGTGGTGGCTACCCCCAGCCTGCCTTCTATATGAGAGGGGTTGGTGACTAGCACCGGAAAAGCGTCACCCAAAAAGAGAATACATTTCCTTTAAACCTGTACACACACAAACAAAGTACACACACAAAGAAAAATAAAAGGTGCCACAACTGAGAGTAAAGTACATACATAATGTAAAGGGTCCCATATACAAGCCCAACTGAATGAAACATACAATAAAAGGAAACAAATAAAATCGCTAGAGATTATCCACCAAGGATCCTACCTGAAGAGTAGGTACAAATCACTATCTAACATCACTACAGCTCACCACATCTATCAATCACCTCTGAGCATTGTCTAGCCTTGGCTCCCCAAGTCTTAGTTAAGATGTATTTCATCTACATAAGAAACAACAGGTTTGGGCAAATCTTGTGTAGGGGTGAGTATACAAAAACTCAGTAGAGACCCCGAGAACCCCAAAGGTCTCTTAGAAATCCACAATGGTAAACCACACATCAAGATCTAAATCACAAAGCTCAATGTTAAAGACAACTCACACCAGTAATAGAACTTAAAGAATAGAAATGAAGATTATTAGTCTTAGCCAGATCATATTATTATATTGAAACGCATTAATCATAATCCGATAAGTGTTTCTCTACTACCGATCCATGAAGGGTCGCTTTTCCACTGCTCTACAATGGGTCGCTCTACGGCTAGTCCACAGCAGGCCGCGCTACTGCTGATCCACAAAGGGTTTCTCTCATGTCGATCCAAAAAGGGTCGCACTACTACCGATCCATGGAGGGTCTCTCTCAGGATGACCTACAAATGGTCATGCCATTACTTATCCACGAAGGTTCTCTCTCTTGTCGATCCACAGAGGGTTGCTCTTCACTTGATAGCTTTCCACTGGATTCCCACACATTGTACGTATCATTTCTGAAGGTTATTATCCTCAATCTATCATTCATATTTCAACCACCAATAAGTATCACTTATAGGTAACCCAAAGTTCCATCTTGTTTTTAGGGTTCCAATGCAACAAACGGCACGTTGATTAGACGCTCGATCTGTAAGTTATAAGATTTTTAGTAAAAAGGGCCTAGTTGGATTCAAGTCCAATTTGACCTAGTTGTATTCCAAATTCTTCCAAAACTCAAGTGGATTATCTCAAAAGGACCGCCACATTTCAATGGTCCTCGTACCATAGATGGTGGGTCAATCAGATGATCGGTCTGCAAGTTATGATCATTTTAGTGAAACGGGGGCGGTCACGTCCGGGTTCGGCTCGACCCGACCCGAACATGTCTGGGGGTCCAGCGTAGGTCCTGCATGGGTCTGGCCTAGCTGCCCTGTTGGGACCATGGGTTTTGCTCGGTAGGAAGGATCTGGACCAGTGGCGCGTGTCTGGCCTGAGGGTGTGGTTTCGGCCCACAGGTGGCCCGACCTTCATTGTGGGGTGCGGCCCACTAGAAGAAGCCCAACCCACATGGTATGGGCTGGTTTTCCAGCCCAGATGTGGGCACAACTGGTCTCCACCTGGCATCGCCAGATGGTGTTTCTCGTTCACCCAGCATGGCTGGTAGGTGGCCTTATGTTTTGCAAGCATGAGGATGGGGTCTGTGTGCTTCCTGCTCACCCGAGCATGCCGCTCCTCCACGCGACGCCAATAGGTGCCACGACCAGCCAGACACAACCTCTTACCGCCACCAGATACACCTTCTAGGGGCCACCATAGCTACTCCATTTTTCCATTTCTTGAGCCATTTTCATCTATGAATTTTTTATGATTCCTTCTTCACGGAGAAGTCCTCATTATCGCATTGCTAACTACATGAACATATGTCCTCGAAGAACACACAATAAATAAATATGGAGGAGGGTCCGGAACATGTTTCTGTCGGCTCATTCCCTCCACGTGAGAGTTTATGCATGGGAGAAAGTATTAACAACAAAAAAAAGTCAAACTCCAATTCAAATCCCCACATTAAAACCTCCAACAAAAAGGAACAAATCACGGATCAACCCATTAGTTGGTTGATCCGTGTTTGTTGTTAATTTCAATAATGTGAAAAGAATTATCAATTTCAAAGAATGAATAAACCCCTACATACATTCGTTGGATCCCCTGATAATGAAGGATGTGATTCACATCATCATCGATCTGCGGTCATTGGAATTTTTCACCGCTTTCCATCCTCCGGATCTGATCCTCCAACATTCGTCGCTTCATTCTTCATTCTTCAGTGTTCAATGGAGGGGGATTCCACTAGTGGATCGTCAGAGATTCCCCAAATTTGTTAATACCCAAACACCAACACATTTCAATATTAAAAGAAAACTGTGTAGTGACGTTGCGCTCATTAATGGTGCTCATTAATGAGCCACATTTAATGAGCCATTTAATATTACAACATCACTGTTACAAATGATCCATTAATGACCCTCCATTAATGATCCTTGTCACTATACTTCTGTGCCACCATTCACCTCTCAACAGTGAGAAAAGAAAAAAATAAATATTTTAAATTATTTTATTATTTTTCTCGAAAAGTCCGAAAAATAACTTTTTTGGTCGGCCCTTGTCGGCTGAGGTTAAGTCATTTCTAGGAAAATCCCAACATTTCGAGTTCAACTATGCACTTAGATTTTTGATCTGAGCACCGATTCAAAAGTTAGAAAAAGATGCCAACACATTTACTGAATGTACCGTAAAAAAATTTCAAAACTCTGTTCCGGGCTCTTCGGGCCTCAGAATCACATTCTGTCAGAGTGTTTGGTCTCAGAATAATTCCATATAATTAAAGAAATTACTTATAATTTCTGAGACCTTACATTTCCCTCATAAAAATTGTCATAATTTTGGACTATTAAGATGAAACATTGAATATATTGATTAATATAAGGAAGATAATAATAAATAAAAATACCTTAAAAATAGACCCTAATATATAAATTCCATTGAATGTAGAGATTCTTCATACCATTTTTTCATAAGCAAGAATTAATTGTCTCATTCATGGGCATAACTCAAGGGAATATGTTAATAAAATGGTGATTTTTGGTAGACATGTATAAAACATAAACTCGAGTTACAGTTGTTGTATAACTTTTCCAATGCCAATAGAATTCAATAGTTAATATGCTTCTTATTCTAAAATATTGAACTATATATTAGCAATAAAATATTATAAAATAGTGAATAGATTATGAATAAAATTAGATTAAATTAAAGGAAATCGAAGAATTAATCAACTAATTTGAATTATGAAATATTATGGTTTATCCATAATTAATTTTATTTGGGTTTAAACTGCAATTAAGTAAATGGAATGCCACTTATAGATTTCCTTAGACATGATGGAGCATATAGTGAAATAAGAAAATCGTGGAAACATAAAAAATATAAGACATAGAATGTTGTGAAATAATATAAAAAATATCCATTAAATGGATAAGTTAACTAAATCGAATGACATAGCATGTTATGAAATAATAACATAAAATAAATTGAAGAGAGGTAATGAAGAATTATTTTTAATTAAAAATGTAAAACGTAAGAAACTTACAATTTTTATGAAATTAAAACATCACAATAATTTCATCTAATGTATGAAGATACATACCTTGTCCTCCCACCAACTCAAAAAACCTTTAGAGAACCCTTCTATGTTATAAGACCATCTTCAGTAAAAACCATTGATGTTTCACAAGGTCTCTCGTAGCCATGGATGTTGCAGAACAATGCTTTCATTTGAAAGAAACACATCGATATATAAGAATAAAAAATTTAAAGGGAACCAATGATTTTATGTTATTTTTTTTAAAATGAGTTTACAGCTTCAACGTAAATGGAAATTTGTCATTAATATTTACTTATAAGAAACCATGCATTACAAATAGGCAACCATAAATTATAAAAAATACCAATATCCACTGAATAAAAAATTCTAAGAGCCCCCAAACGTTATGATTTCTAATAAGACCACGTAAAAAATGAAACACACACACACATATATATGCGGTCACATTAGAATACTCATAAAATAAATGACATGAATAATTAAACACCATCAAATAAAGGAGAAGGATGAGAAATAATAAATTTGATTTGGTACTCGAAACAAAAGGATTACCAAATGCAGGGGATCCAAATTGAATTCTCTCTAGAATTATTTGATTCAATTTGAATTTAACTGAAAAAAATAAATAAAAATATAAAATGGAGGTATTAATACTTATTCAATTTGATAAATAGAATAAAATAAATTCATATATGTAAAGTGTAAAAAACATATGACCTCCTATATAGATCACTCCATGCATAGAGTTTATTTGAATAGGATTTTTTTTTCAAAATTCAATGAGGTAAGGAAGACAAATCAATTCTTAAGAAGAAGCTAGGTGGATGAAATTTCAAGAAAAATATTATATGAAATGAAATAAATATCTCTTCATGGAGCAGACCATGACCTTTACCAGTAGCAAGGTGCAGAAGTGTGGTCTGGATTGACCACGAAAACATATATAGTTACATGACATGATACAAATAGAATGTAGTATTCTAAATAAAAAAATATTATTATTATATGATATTATAAATATATATTTTAAAAATATAATCTATAAATTCATTGTAGACTCTTATAGTGATCGAGTATTGGGCAGATATGAACAACCAAAAATATATAGTAATTAAGTTACTACAAATAAACACTAAAAAATCGAGAAATTCCTAAATCAAATAACATGGAATGATTCGAAATAAAAATACTCATTATTATACATGTCAATCCAAAACCAAAACAACCAATAAATTTTATGGAATTTAGAAAAAAAACATTCTCTTTTAAGGGTGAAATTTATTTACAAAGCGAGAATAAGAGTCTATTGTAAACTAAATACAAAAGGGACAACATAAATAATATGAATCAAACAAGAGTTTTATTAAACATCCATTCATTTCACATAACATGTATTTTTTGTTTTAAAAACCCCTAATTGAATTAAACATCAAATTAATATTTATGTGTAAATCTATAATGACATATATTAATAACTTCCTTCATAACAATTCAGTATTTTAATTATCAAAATTAACCACTTTTATGGGTTTAGTGATAAATCTCACAAAATCACCCATAGAAGATTAAAAACAAACCAAGATACAAAATGTAGTAATGACCATGTGACAATCCAGCATATCAACAAAAAACATACTCGATTCAAAATTATTTGAGAGAGAAACGAGGAGTTCCATAAATTTAAGAAACCACCCTGTTGTGCACACTTGCTAATATAGGTGATAATCAAGACCTAAAACTCTACAAAAGGAACACCTCCACATAGAAGATACTACAACCTCACCAAGACAAAGCTGTACCAAAATCCAACACCAATTGCCACTGGTGATCATTCTAGGGACATAAACATATTAACATGGAAAATATTTGATATCAAGAGAAGAATATATGGGAATAATAAATTAAATTGATGTGAATAATAAATTAAATTGATGTTAATAAAAAATTGAATAAAATAAAAAATTCATAAAAAATAAATGAAATCAGGGATAGGGAGTCATGGGGTAGGGTCTGGGGCTAGAGGAGGGTGGATGTCTAGGGGGCTCAATGATGGGAGAGATCTGATGACCTATAGGGTCTCCAAGATATGGGAGGGTCTATGCATATGTGGGATTCAATAGGGGGTGGAGGGGATGTGGGCTCGATGACAGGCAGATATGGGAGTGATGGGATGGGGGCTCAACAGAGGGAAGAGGTGAGGTGTCGAGATGGGGGCTTAGTGGCAGGGGGTGGGGGTAGGGTTGGGGGTGGGGGATCAATATTGGGGGTGGGATGGGGGATGGATGGCTGTGGGGAAATGAGATGGTGTATGAGAGGGGGGGATCGATAGTAGGGAGTGGTGAGGCACCGAGATGGGGGCACAACGGTGAGGGGAGGGGTGATGGGGGATCCACGTCAGGGGTGGGATCAAGGATAGATGATGGTAGAGAAATGAAAAAATGGGGGTGGTGGTGGGGGTTAGGGGATTTGGTAGTGGTGGGGGTGGGAAAATTAGGTAGGGTGTGAATACACCGGTGAACTCCTCTTAGTGGTCACTAATAGGATCAATAACAGCCGCCAGATGGAGGTCACCCGAATCTTTCTTCCTCCAAAGCTTAGACTTCTAGTAGTGTTAATCGCGCTTTCCATAAATACATGATGACTCATTTTTTTATAATCTATACCTTATAATGTATGATTCATTCATGTTATACCTAGTAAATTATTATTTTTCCATAAATACTTATTAAATTATAATAAATATATTTAAATAATAAATATATTTATTATATTTAGGATTATAAAATTTTAATTATATATAAATACATTTTAAATATATTTATTTAAAATTATAATTATAACTATATATATATAATGATAAAATCACTGTAAATACATTTATTATTAGTTTATAAATATATGTATTTATATATTAATAAACATTAATATATATTAATATATTTATAATTATATATAAATATTTATAAATATATTTTTTTATAATTATAAATAAAAATTAATAAATAATTATAAAATTATAATAAATATATTTATTATTTTTTATAAATGTATATATTTATACCCAAGGGGCTCAGTCATGGATTTGGAAACCAAATCCATGACCCCAAATTTATTAATAGAAAATGTAACAAACAATGAGGAGATCAGGTAAACCAAGGCACATCTGTCCACATCAAAAAACAGAAGTCACTTCCTAAAATTCCCTCTACAACCTAAATTTTGTGGATGTCTTAACTTTCCCTTTGGGGTCATCCTTTCCACCATGTCTTGGCCTATCGTGTTGGCACATGCTCCTCTTTAAATTTAGTGGATTCTTCTATAATGGAGAAAATCCTAAACTTCCAAGAGAGGTCCCAAAAGTCCACCTTTGAGTTAGCTCAAAATCCATCCGCTACATTAATATCCAACAACTTGTGTATAAGAAAGTATTCATTGAAACAAAAAATATCTGGTTCCATCATCGAGTAGATTTATTCAAGATGTAAGGAAAACCAGTCATCCACCTCTTTACTGATGCCTTTAATAGACCATTCACATTTAAATTCACAAAGAATAATGATAATAGAATTTTTTCCTGTGCAGTGACACAATATTCATCCATGGCCTTTCCAAATAAGTCACATGAATTTTTCATAAGTTCAGAAAAAATTGGATGGGTAGCACCAATCCAAATTATTATTATACACTAAGAAACCATGAGGTGGAAGTTCTACCTGTAGGGGGAGTTCTTGAGTAGGATATGTTTGTACCACTTTAGTTGTAGACACATATTCCTTATACTTATGAGGGGTACCAGTTAGAAACCCTCTTCACCCACCACAACTTTCTTACCATTAAGCACAAAATCTTTCTTATCCAAATGTGCCTAGTAAAGAGGTTTCATTGATGTTTGAGTAGACTTCAAATTACCTGCTCTAATACCACCTACAAGACACTAAGCACCCTCTGAAAGAGCTGTCAGTGGTTTAGAAGCCTCTATGTTTTTTTAGTGGTCCATCCACTTGAGGATCCCAAACTATCTCCATGGTTTTTCCTTTCATAGGTTTTGAAACCAAAACATGTTCATTGTCTTTATTTTTTTCCTTTATTCTCCCATTTTACAAGAAAAAACCTTTTATTAACTATCTAGGATTCAACATAATCCTGCACATAAACATCATAGTAAGATTATTCACCTCTAAGCACTTGAATAGTGGTTTCATTCCCTCTAGGCCCCTATGTTTGTTTCTACTCAGCCACCTACCCAACCACTTCAAGATTAGACTTCCCATCCAGAACTTTCAATCCATTTTTATTGTGACCAGCACCATGTGCATTTACCTATTCAGAAAAATGTTATTCTAAGACTTCTTCTTAGAAAAGCATTGATAAAGAATAGTTTTATCTGTGGTTTCCATATTAGTACTGATATAACTACTTATTAATATCACTTTTTTTAAAATTGATGACGAAAAAGTTATGTATTCTTATAAAAAACCCTAATTGATCACCATCTTCCTCGCACCTTCATGATTTTTCAGAACAACAATGTTACTGCCTCCTTTCACCTTAAACATTACCTTCACCGCTGATCGCCTTCGCCACTGCTCACATTAACCTCCTCTGCTCACATTCACCTCTAACACTTGTTGTCACCACTCAACTTCATCTGTTTCATTTCCACTTTCCTTCATCACTGCCAATCCCCTTTTCCATCTTCATAACTTTCTGTCATCATCACTCATAACAAAAACTGCACCTCTCTTCATAAAAAATCATCACTACTCTAAGGTATGAGATTATTTATTCTCCATTTTATAAATTCCTGATTTTTTGTAGTCTTATATTTTTTTGGTTTTTGGGTATTTGAAAATGTTTTGGTTGGATCATTGATTAGCTGTGGGTATTGGGGCTCAATCAAGGAGTTAGTGGTGCAAATGTTGGCTAGGAATTGAGTCTTAGGAGTAGCTCAATTTTAAGGTTGATTTTATTATAAATTTTCAGTAGTTGACGTGTGTGTATGTATTGAAAAGGTCTTGGAGATGTTTTGGGATAAATTTGGTCATATGTTTGAGTTTTAGAAGTTTTATGAAAATTTTGATTAGTGAAAAACCATGCATATGAAAAAAAACTATAATGAAAATGTGGTCTGAATGTTATAATTTTCATACTTTCTAGTTTTGTTAAAACATTTTCCCAATTATTTTTTGAAACTACCAGAAGTATAGAATTAATAATTTATCATTATATTTTTAATGATAAAAATAGATTGGTGTATCCAATTCTTATATGTAAGGGTCCTATATATAAGGGTCCCTATGCATAAGAGTCCCATTGGTTTTTAAAAATTTAGGGTGAAAAGTTTGGTTTGGATTTTCTAAAATATAGATAAAATGTTTACAATAAATATAAAGATGTTTTAGTCTATTTTTATCCATAATATAGTGATCATGCCTTAAATTGTTCTCTCATTCCTAATTTTATCTCCAATTGAGATATTCATAAAATATTGTTAGCTCTTTATTTCATTTATTGCAGGTAGAAACCATGGGTTAGGTTAGAATTCCTTGAGCATCTATTCCATGGTTTCTCAAATTTTTTTTATATTTAGGAAAATTAAACCCATTTGTTCCTATTTTAAAGGTTTTCTCTATTTTTCTTGATTTAGGTTATATGTGACCAAAAAAACCAATTCTATTCAATAAGAAGCACCCAACATGCATAAATTATGTGGTCCATAAGTTATCCATTATAGATACTCTCATTATATGTGTTTATTATGTGTGTTCATGTCTACCTAATGTGTGATGACCTAAAAATTAAATAAATGGAATATATATTAGTTTCATGTAAAAAATTTGTTATTTAGGTTATAAGGGTTCAACTAATAAAATTAAATCTTAGATCATTGGACACTAAGAAATGAATTCCTTAGACTAATGGGAAAGGAATTATGAGAGGCAACTTGAAGGGTGACATAAGTGAATCTATTACCATGTCATCCAAAAATATATGGCCTATGATAATACCTAAGATGAGAATATGTGGTAAAATGGGTAATAAAGGTGTTAACCCTAGTTAAATATGGATATTGAACTTTGGATGGGAAAGTTACAGCCTCTTGAATTCAATATTGATATTTTAATATAAATTGGAATTGTGACTTGTTTATAACTTGGTTATATTTAATTTTTAAATATGATTGAGATCTCAAATCATCTCATGCTTACTTGAAATATTCTTTTTATGAATTTTATATTGGGAACTAATCCTCTGAGTGATTGTGAGGATGGTTTAAGGGTGGGGTGTTATTCCTTTTCGGTGATAAGAATATGGAATATTGATATGGTTTTGGGGTGGGGCTCTACTCCCCCAAAGGGTGATGATATTATATTGTTTAAGAGTGGGGATCTCCAATCCAAGGGTTTTTTGAAAAACACTTTTTTATCCTATGATTTTTCATAAAAATTCTCTTCCCTATGGTTTTTAATAAAGTAAACCCATTTAAAATTCTTAGTTTATGTCCAAAAATTCCAAAAATAAAACATTTACCAAGATTTATTCAAACCCATCAAACTAAAATTTACCTTACTAAAATATTTAGAGAATTATTTATACCCATTTAAAATTCCACTAAAAAACCCTTCTTAAATTTAAAATTATAGTTTACACACAAAATTTTAAATCTAGACACTTTTTCCATAAAAACAATTACTCACATCACTGTATTAAATTCATTGGGTCTCATGTAACGACTCAAATTTTCATGAAGGTACAGGTTATTATTTTAAAAAATATAATAATTTAATATTTTTTACTTGTGAAACCATTATTATATTCAATATCATTATTTTCTATTATGAAAAATTATTTTCAAACAATATAGATTTTATTTTTATTATTTTTATTATTACATTCAATACTCATATTTAATCAGTTTTTTTATAATGTAAATATGATTTTATAATTCATTTATATTCATAAAAAAGGGTTTTGATCATTAAAAATATTATGTGAAAAATAGTTTTTAAAAGTAAAATATCCTCAATTATAGTTATTAATTTCTTTCATTAAGTTTTTGTTTTTGATTATTTAGAATAATAAACCATTTTTCAATATTTCAATTTATATCAAGAAATTAATGAGATCCATCTTCAATTGAACATCTTTTATGTATTTATTCTATAAAATATTAATATTACCAAATTAAATAGGATGGATATGAATAGAGAATGAATGGAAGCCAATTGTATAAAAAAGAGTATGAAGATGGGGTGAAAGAGTTCATAATGTTTTCAAAAGATCATACATATGACCCTTATCAAATCCTTTTTATGTTATTATGTTGTTGTTATTCAAGAATAATTTTTCTAGAGGAGTTGGAAGAACACTTGATCTATCGTGGAATTGATCATATTTAAAAATATTGAAATAGACACAGGGAAAAAGTGGATGTAGCTAGTGACTGATATAACACTGCATTTTATGATCCATATAATATAATTACAAGTGTGGAAAACGAAGAAGACATATTGAGGATGTTATTACAAGTGTGAATGATGATGAAGATCATATTAAGGAAATGAGAATGATAGTTGAAGATGAACTTCCTGATTTTCCAAAATTATTTGAGAAGTTAAAGAGTTGTGCAAAGACGTCATTATATGCTGGTTTCACTAAATATACTGCATTGTCAATCATCCTTAAGCTTTATAATTTGAATGTAGGCAACAGATATAGTGGAACTAGTTATATTGAACTACTTTCTCCATTTAAGGATATGATCCCAGAATATAATGAGATCCATAGGAAACATATGATGCTAAATTAAATCTATTTTTGATGGGTATGATCTCTAAAAGAATACATGCCTGCCCAAATGAGTATATAATGTTTCAAAAGGACCAAAAATCACTTAAAGAATTCCTAGAGTGTGTTACTTATTGATATAAGAAATATTAATTGTGTCCTATGAAAGTTTTATGGTATTTTACAATCATTACAAAGTTTAGATGATCATATGGAAGTAAAGAGACTGCATGAAATTGATGTGGAACTCAAATACAATAAATAATGATGGGAAACTTCATCACCTGATATACTCTCCTCTGTGGGAGAGAATTGATAATGAGTATCCTAAATTTGGAAATGAGATGAGAAACCTTCTTCTTGTGTTATCTATAGATGAAGTGAATCCTTTTGGTTTTCAAAGATTCACTCATAGTACATGGTCAGTTATATTGGTAAATTATAAATTTCCCCTGTGGTTATACATAAAATGAAAATACATCATGTTATCTATTATTATATTAGGACCAAAACAATTTGGTAATTATATAGATTTTTATTTGGATATATTGATAGAAAATTTGAAATTTTTGTGGGATTTAGGTATTACATTGTATGATTCTTATAGAAATGAAGATTTCATGTTGAGATCCATGTTGTACAGGATGATAAATAAATTTTCTGCTTATGAAATTTTTTCAGGATATAGCATTAAAAGAACTCAAGGGTGTCCCGTTTGTGAAAAATGTGTACATTAAATTTTGATGAAAAATTCATTGAAGAATGTGTTTTTAAGACATCCAAAATTTCTACCCAGATGAAAGAAGTAATGATATTACACTACATCATTCGATGGAAGTTAAGAAGAATATACAACACCATCTCCACTAATAGGTGATCAAATACCTGAGAAAGTAAAACATGTGGGAACTGCATTTGGTAAATTGTTTTAAAAAAACTTTACAAAACTGGTTCGAAAAAGAGACCGGTTTTTTTTGAATTACCATACTAGAATTTTCTATACTTCATACATTTTACTGATGTTGTGCATGTTGAAAAAAATGTATGTGATAGTGTAATTGGAATGTTAATAAATGCACTCAGAAAAATAAAGGATATAATTAAGGCTAGGTTGGGCATGGTTGACATAGGATACTGAAAGCGTTGGAACCAATGAAGGGTGAAAAATGAACTTTTCTTCTCCAACTACATACACACTTTCTAGACAAGAGATATATCAGTTTTTTAACTTCTTTAATGGTGTAAAGTTTATAGAGGGGTATTCATTGAATATCAAGAATATAGTTTCCATTATTTAATTAAAGTTAAAGGGTATGAAATCACATGAGTGCCATGTTTTGATGAAAGATCTTAATTCCTATATCTTTACATTGCATTTTTCCCAAGAATTCCTGTCACAAAA
This sequence comes from Viscum album, assembly GCA_963277665.1. Taxonomy (NCBI): domain Eukaryota; kingdom Viridiplantae; phylum Streptophyta; class Magnoliopsida; order Santalales; family Viscaceae; genus Viscum; species Viscum album. The sequence goes on along the minus strand of OY728139.1, from coordinate 108,024,757 downwards.
TAAATGAGTTCTATTTATTTTTAAAATCTATATGAAACAACGTAATAGACCCTGTGAAATTGTGGACTATGGAAAAGAAATTTCCATCATATTATGTGAATTGGAAATATTCTTCCCACCATTATTCTTTGATATAAAGGTTCAATTGGTGAGAGATATTCAACTATATAGTCTTGTACACTGTATATGGATCCACCACATTGAATGATATATGAATATTTTGGAAGGTTATATCAAAAATAAAAGTTAACCGGAGGGTGGTATTGTAGATCGATATATTGTTGAGGAAGCCATTCAATTATATACTGACTACCTATCCTGTATGGAAAAAATTGGTCTATCGAAATATTGTCAGACTAAGTGTCTTGTGGGTGAATGAATTTATAAAGGAGATATTTTCACAATCAATATTACCGATCAAGAGCAGGCCCACCATTATATTTTTCATAACATTTTTGATGTTTCTCTATATTTTGAAACCCAAAAAAAATATTAGGAATTTTAATCTATTAAAGGATGAAAGATGAATATCAAATACACATAATCAATAATTTATAGGATGGTTTCAAGACTATATTTTTCAGGATTGAGAAAAAAATTCGGATTCAAGTTCAGAATGACTTTGATGTCTAGCCAGAGGACCAAGTGTGTATGTATTATCTTAAAATCGTTATGTAATTAATGGTTATACATTCTATAAAAATAAACATGATGAAGGAAGTACCATGAAAAATAGTGTAGTTACACTTGTGATTGAAACGATGCATGTTTCTAGTACTAAGGATAGAAATAAAATTTATGTGAATATGTTATACTTTGGCATCATCAAAAAAATATGGGATTTATCAACACTCCAAGTGCCAATTTTTCAATAAAAGTGGATTAATAATAGGAGTGTTATAAAAATAGATGAATTGGGATTTGTGAAAGTAGATTTTCGTAAGGATGGGTACAAATATGAACTATTTATAATGGAATTATAGGCAATATAAGTATTTTATATTCCAAATCCCACAAACTGAAAGCGGTTAATTGTTATGTTATCTACCAAAACCACTGAAGGGTTATATGAAAATTCAACCAAAGATGGCTCATTAATTAAGACATTAAATTAATTTCAGAGAAATCCAAATGTAGATGAGGTTTTTTATATTAGAGTATACCATAATGAAGGGATTTGGATACTTGATATAGGGGTAAAATCTCTTCAAAATTAAAAAAAAAAGAGATTCAATAATTAGGTTATTATTTTGGTAATATACACTATGTTACCTCATGTTATTTTCTATTCACTGCTGCATTTAGGTAATCTAAATTAAATATTAAAAAAAATTATAGATAATTACTTCTGCACATTTTTGATGCTCTTAATCCTGAGGGACTACATGTTTCTCAACTTACTACTTCTCCCATTTCAAAGGAACAATAAGTTTCTCAACCTGATATTCCTCTTAGTGTAAAGGAACAATAACCTTCTTCACATGTTGATGCTACTATTCCAGAGGAATAACATATTTGAGATGTTGAATCTAAGGAAATGGTAGGTGATAAAGAACTGCTGTTTTAGAAAAAATAGGAACTTCGTAGTGTGATAGTGTTAGAAATAATTATTAATCCAAAATGTAAATGTATCAAATTCGAGATTGGATGGAATGCACGTGGCCAACATGTTAACCCCAACAAGGCCATGTATAATAGTTAAATTAGTCTCATCACTCATCAACATGTTCTTATTGATGTACATTCATGGAACTATCTTGGGACAACACTTAATACACCAATTTGAGAAGATATTACGATAACATTATGATATCATTTATTTATTTTAATAAAAATAAAATAATGAAACATTTAATTACTATTCATCATCCCTTATAGAGTATATTTATAGTAGATTAATACCAAAAGAAATATGGATTAATTCTTTCTATAATTATTAATAGAGGCTTTCACACAATTCTATGAGATTTCATTTTAACGATTTTGAAGGAAAAAAACCGCACCCACTACTTATGTATGCACACCTGATAACCCAAGAAGCATGGGATTCATTTAATAGTCGTAATATAGAGATATCTTTTTAGGCACATTGTGGCTGGTAATACATTGTTTTAAAATACATTTATTCATCATTTTTATTGAGAATTTTTTATTTATGAAACAACAACAAAGTGCTAAAAATAATGAAAGGGGAAAAATCTAATGTACCCCCAATATAAAGTAAGGATGAGGTACATTTCACTTGAAAAAAAGTTGGTACGAATTTTAAATATACAGTAAACTTAAATGTGACATAAAATAACAACATAACTATATTCCTCTATTTATATGCATATTGATAAATCCAAATCCAAATCCACTTCCATCTCACATCATGTTTTATAGAAGTAGGCACACGTAAATAGATATGGATACTAATAGATGAAAACAAACAAAAGTGTTGAAAATATGTCTAAGTATGACATAAAAAAATTTGTTTTTTTTTAAATCACTATTACATAATAATGATTACTTATTTTACAATATTTTCTATCCAAAATAGTCACAGGAATCATCATAACCTGTACTGGATGAACACCTATTATCAGAGGCCTTGAAGTGTCCATAATAGTATGTCTACGTTAGAGTTACGTGTTTTGGGGTGACACCGTGAACCTATTTTGAGAAAAAATAATTGGAGGATAAAGATAATGAAATGGAAGATATGGAAGAAATATTACCAGCCCTTAAAAAAACATCATTAGTATACTAAGTTTCTATAAAATTTTATTGGGGGGGGGAAGTAAAGAGAATAAGAAACTAAATAATAACTACTGTGTGAAGACCCAACCACCCCCACTAGCTTTGAGGTGATTCATTCCCCTCAAAGAGATTTCTTAGCTGAGGTATTCAATATTCTAATAACTATTCCTGTAAATTGTGAATCAAATAGAAAATAAAACCTTTCCTATACTGATATTCTATATGGTGGAAATAACTATGATTTATATCTATCAACACTCACTCATTATTTTGTAGTGAGGGATATGGTGTTCAATATCCAAGATGCCCATATTCACAACAGATCAATTCCAACAAGTCATGTGAGAGTGGCGATTAATTTAGCTTATTAGCTGAGTGATGAGCTACCTTTTCCACTCGATGATGAAGATATTCATATGATTTACCAATCTGTTAGAACATTCATCACACGACCATCAGATATTATAAAGACACATGTCGAAAAGGGGGTATTCATTTAAAATTTATTTGTCAAGTTAAAACTTTAAAAATTAATGAAAAAAGGTATAAAATGATGGGTGTTATTACAGGTGGATAAAGGGAAGGGGGTGAAATGAATGGTTGACTCCAAAACATCTAAAGGATCAACTGATTTATAAAAAATATCCTCTAAAAAAACATTACCACACCCGTTCAATATTCAAATTTACTAACATTGAAGGTTCATGCAAATACAAGGTTACAAAATTTTAGAAATAACGTAGTATATTTTGAAAAAAAGGAAGATAATGTTACATACTACATTAATTTTGATAATGTAAATGAAATACTCAATTATGAATGGCTAAGAGGCTCTGTTGTGAATGTATACATGATGTATGTTTTCAGTATTTGGTTTCCAAAAGATGATATACTATGTTAGTTATGACCAAATACATTTCATATTTTTTTCAGGCATATATATCAATTCCAATTTAAGGGATTACCACATGAACATAAATTTGGACCCATTAGTATTCCCATCAATTCTACAGAACAAAATGAACTAGATTCCACAAAACTGAATAAATTATTGAAATAAATGGATAAATCGTTCCAAATAAAACTTTCTTATGGAATGCTCTTCTTAATACGATTGATTTGGGGGTAAAAATCTACAATTTAATCATATAAAATATATTTTCATTTCTTTAATTACATATTCCTTTTTTTTATTTAGGTAATATTGGATGCTCACTATGGTTAATTTGGATACTCTAAAGATTTATTTCCTGAATTCACTACATTGATATCCAATAAACTAACCACACATGATAGAGTTTTTCAATTTGTAATACACTAAATAAAACATTTCATAACTAAGGTTCAAGTTTTATAATTTATAATATATTTTAATGAGAATTATGTTATGATAGGGTGGTGTTTAAATATTATGAAATTCATGGCATGAGGACAGACCTTATGCACAAGGGGCCTAAAAAGTTCAATAAATGGAAAAGTATCAGGGAATATATAATAATATTTCACTATCCAAAAACATATAAAAAAATACTTATTTTTCTCAATGTTTCTTTAGTGTCTGAAATAAACAAATGGGAAATATTATGGTACTTATGTTTGTAAATTTATGAGAGATATCATATTCCACCAATAAATAAACATCCCTAAAGATGTATTTTTGATGATAATTACTATTTAATTTAAAATATTTATTAATAATTTATGTATTTATATTTTTTCAGTACTACTATGACTAATGAAAAAAATCTTATTCACAAGATGATATAGATTTTCTTAGAAACGAATGGGTAGAATACCTAATGGAGTAATGTACACAAATATCATGAAGACGTGACTTCTATAGAAGTAATGGATTATTTCAATTTATGTTTAATTTATTTATTTTTAGTATTACTCACATAAAAATTGTTTTCTTGTACAGGTAGACTAATTTGTTTGAGTTAGCGTGGTTTGTTCAAAGATTCTCAATCTTGTGAGAGATTATAGTTTATGGCTGTGACTGAGATAAAGACAAGAAGGAAATGGGTCAACAATGTATACAACCATCATGAAAAGGTGAATTATTACTACTTATTTAATTAATTTTTTCATTATTTTATCTACAAATTTTATGTTATTTTTCTTATCATTTTTATCTAATACTTATTTAGTTTTTTTCATAGATATTTTGGGAAGTCATATTTTTATTTCAACTATCTAAAATAATCCCCAAAAGAGATAACATGTCCCTTTATGCTAATGTTTCCACAAATTATATTGATTTTTTTTTCATGATTCCAACACTACATATTGATTTGATGTTGTTCCCTAAAAAACACTTCTCATCATCAAAAACCAGAATAGTAGAGGAAGGTTTTTTCGGCTAAGAACATCAAATCAATATGTAGTTTCGTCTATTATAAAAATAAATATAATGGAAAGTGTGGTAATATTGGAAGTTTATTTTGTTTTGATACATGAATAAAGAGATCCAGAAGTCATTTAGGATATTTGGGAATCATCAACACCTCAATCCGGCACATTTTTTACTTGTATGACTCCAGCTGCATCTTTTTATGTAAAATGGAATTTAATTTTAGTTAAAAATATAATTGACATAATAAAAACTAAAAAATGAACTCAAATTGTTTTGATACATTAGGTAAAAGATCCATAAGTCATTTAGGACATGTATGAATCATCCTCACCTCATCTGATACATGATGTGCCTGATACGATTCAAAGTTTCCATTATTAGTTTAAAATTGATATTTTAGTTAAAAAAGTGTCACTCATTGAATAAAAAGAAAATATTCTATGATGTTTTTGATAATTTAGTAAAACAATTCATAAGTCATTTTTGACATATAGTTTTCACTATCGTATCATACTGAGAAACGATGTGACCAATATGACTCAAAGGGCATGTTTCTAGTTCAAAATGACATTTTATTAAAAAGATACAAGTATAGTTTTTATATAATTTAGGAAAATGATCCATAATTCATTTAAGAGGTTTAATAATTATCCACACCTTAATCCAATACACAATGTGACCGATATGACTCCAAGTGTTTCTTTTTGTTTAAAATTGGCATCAATGTTTGTAAAACTGAAAATTGATATACTCAAAACCAAAAAAACACATCTAGATTGTTTTGAAACATTAAGATAATGATCCACAAGTAATTTGTGATGTGTATGTATTAGTCTCATGTCAATATTTTAAACTATGTTCCCAGTATGACTCAATATTCTTGTTATTTGTTTAAAATTGACATTTTAGTTCAAAAAGTGTCACTCATTGACAACTAAGAAAAGGTGCTCTGATTGTCTTGGTAATTTAGGAAAATGATTCATAAATCATTTATGATGTGTAGGAATTAGTTTCACATCAAACTAACACATGATGTGACTGATATGACTTGAAGTATATGTTTCCATTTTAAAATTGCATTTTACTAAAAAAGAAAAGTGACATACTCAAAAATTAGAAAAAAAGTTATATTGTTTTTATAATATTGAAAAAACATACATAATTCGTTTGGTATGTTTAGGAATCACTATCACTTCTGTAAGCTGCATGGTGTGATGGGTATGACTCCATGTGCATCTTTTTATTTAAAATTGATATTAATTTTATTAAAAAATTCAACTCACATACTGAAAATAGATAAAACACATTCATATTGTTTTTATACACTAGTAAAATGATCCATAATTAATTTTTTCTATATATAAATCATACAAACATCAATCTGATATACAATGTGCCGGGCATGACTCAAAGTTTCCCTTAACACTTTAAAATTAACATTTTAGTTTAAAGAGTGTCACTCATTGAAAACTAAGAAAACACACTCTGATTGTCTTGATAATTTAGGAAAATGATCCATAAGTCATTTTGGATGTGTAGGAAGGATTCTCATATTAAACAGACACATGATGTGACTGGTATGACTCAATGTGTGTGTTTCCAGTTTCAAATTATATTTTTTTTAAAAACACAAGTGACATAATGAAAGATGAGAAAACACATTTTTATTATTTTGATAAATTAGGAAAATGATCTATTAGTCATTTGTGACATGTAAAAATCATCCCCAACTCAATCTAATGCATGATGTGATCGATATGATTAAAAACATGTCTATTTATTTAAAAATGACATTATTTTTAGTAAAAAGAATAAGTGACATATTGAAAACTGAGAAAACACATTTATATTATTTTGATAATTTATGAAAACAATTTATACGTCATTTATAATGCATAAAAATCAAACCAAAATCAATATGATGAATAGTATGGCTGGTATAACTCTAAGTGTGTATTTTTATTTTGAATTGACATTAATTTTAGTAAAAAGAATAAGTAACATACTGAAGACCAAGAAAACACATTCATATTATTTTGATACTTTAGGAAAATGATCTATAAGTCATTTTCGACATATAAGGATCACCCTCACTTCAATCTGATGTATGTGTGATAGGTATGAGTCCAACTGTGTCTTTTTATTTAAAATTGACATTAATTTTAGTAAAAAGAATAAGTGGCATACTAAAAAATGAGAAAACACATTCAAATTGTTTTGATACTTTAGGAAAATGATCTATGAGTCATTTTTTATGTTTACAAATCAACCTCACCTCAATCCAATACGTGGTGTGACCAGTATGAATCTAAGTGTGCCTTTTTATTTAAAATTGACATTAATTTTAGCAAAAAGGACAAGTGACTTAACGAAAACCAAGAAAAAACTTTCATATTGTTTTGAAACATTAGGAAGATGATCCATGAGTAATTTTTTATGTGTAAGAATCAACCGAAACACAATTAAATTCATTTTGTGACTGATATGACTCAATGTGTGTCTTTTTATTTTAAATTGACATTAATTTTAGAAAAAAGAACAATTGATATACTAAAAATTGAGAAAATACATTTGGATTGTTTTGATACTCTAGGAAAATGACCCATGTGTCATTTTTTATTTATAAGAATTATCTGCACATCAATTTGACACAGAGTATGATCAGTATAACTCAATGTGTCTATTATTAGTTTAAAATTGACATTTTAGGTCAAAACGTGTGTCACCCATTGAAAACCAACAAAATGCGCTCCAATTGTGTTGATAATTTTATAAATAGGTCCATACGTCCTTTTTGATGTGTAGGAAGTAGTCTCATATCAAATTGATGCAAAATGTTACCGTTATGACTCAAAATAAGCGTTTCCAGTTTGAAATGACATTTTAGTGAAAAACAAAAGTGACATACTGAAAAATAAGAAAAATTATTTGGATTATTTTGTTGCGTTAGGAAAATGGTCTATAAGTAATTTTTAATGTTTAGGAATCAAACGCACTACAAACCCACACACAATGTGACTATTATAACTCCAAGTGTGACTTTATTTAAAATTGACATTAATTTCATTAGAAAGAAAAATTTACATTCTCAAAATTGAGAAAATGCATTCCGATTGTTTTGATACTTTTGAAAAATGATCCACAACTCATTTGCGATGTTTTGTAATTAACCACACCTGAATATGAAGCACGGTGTGGCTGGTATAACTCAAAGTGTGTTTTTTTTATTTAATGTTGAATTTTTATTAATGTATTCTTTCATATAAGTGTTTGATTGATTTCATTATAATATTACTAAAAAATGCTTTGTTTTCTTATATTAGTGGATTATTTTTCTTTGGTTGAGATGATTTGTTCGACAACGAATACCCTGGGTGGACTTTTTTTAGAGGGGATCACGAGTGCCAAAGATAATGAAACATTAATGTTTTCAAATGTTTGTGGATAGTAATTGTAAATATAATTATACAAAACATTGTATTAAATGTTTATAGTAGAACTAAAAAACAAAAATTAGTGGTAGTTTTTTTAGAGGGGCTTATGAACAACCCCCTCTATATTTTTTAGCATTAATTTTTTAATATTTATTTGGATTTTAGAGGAGTTTATGTAAAAACTACCTCTAATTTTATAATTAGTGGTTCTATATGTTCAGTTTCATTTTAGAAGTTCAATATATATAATATTCGTTTGGATATTATAGGATATATATATATATATAAATTATTTTTTTAAATGGAAATAGTGGGAATTAAAAATAGCGTGTAATCTCATAAATTATGGGGGGGGGGGGTTGAACCCCCTCTAATTTGAGTATTTAGAGTGAGTTCATGAACCATCGCTAATCCGTTGGATTAGAGGGGGTTTTGAACCCCCTCTAATTTATGACATTAGAAGGGTTTTGAACCCCCTATAAATTATGATATTATAGGGGGTTGTGAATCCCTTATAATCTATGAAATTATAGGGGGTTTTTAACCTCATCTAATTCAAGAAATTTTATGGGGTTCATGAAGCACCACTCATCCCTTTGATTAGAGGTAATTTTTAACCCCCTCTAATTTTTATTTACTTTTTAAAATAAATCTCGTATAAATTAAAATTTTATAATATATTTGTGTGCATGTGCATATGTGTGTATATATATATATATTACATAGACACATTATACAAATGTATTTAAATGAATTATAAACACTATCACATAGATATATATATATATAAGGAAATTATAAATACTTATATATATAAACAAAAATGTATACATATATAAATATTGGTATAAATTATATAAATGTATTTATAAATATATTTATTCCAATATTTAAAGTATATATATGGTTTTATAAATACTATACATTTATATGATGATTTATATTATACATATAATATATAAAATACATTTTTATTGTATATTTATGTATAAATACAATTATATTATATTTTGAATACAAATATAAATAATATATAAAAAACTAAAACTAAATATAAATATAAATATACATACATACATATACATATATATATATATTATATAATTATATATTATATATATATAATATTATATTATATTATATTATAAATATTTAATTATATATAAATTATATATAAATTATATATTTATTTTATATGTACGCCATATTAATTATAAATTAAATTAGTATATATATATATCATTTAATCATATTATATATTTCCAATTATATGAATATATTTTGTTTTGTGTGTGTATATATATATGATATAATATAAATGATTACAATCACATATATAAATATATAATATCAATGTATTCAATATAATATATGTATAATATAAATCATAAAATATATAAATGTTTAGTGTCTATAGAACCAACATATAATTTTTATAGTTTAAAAAATATGTGTAATAATAATAATAATAATTAATAATAATTATATTACACACACACATACATATATACAATACATAAATACACACAAAAAAATATAAATGTATTTACAAATATATAAATAAATATATATTTTTATATGTAAATATAATTATTTATATGTATATATATCATATATACACAAATTTAATATATATATATATATATCATACAAAATTATATTATTTATTATCTAATATTTATGCATATAATATTATATATATATATATTATACAAAACTATATAAACCATATATTACAAACAAATAAATTATATATATATATATTATACACAAATATATTATTTATAAAAAAAATATCATATTATTTATATTTCTATACAAATATATATATATATATAATATTTTTGTATCTAAATAAATATAAAATATTGTACATAATAAGCATAATATATTGCAATATAATGGTTAAGGCGTGAGGGAAGTCTTCAGTGGTCCTGGGTTCGATTCTCACCAATGGAATTTTTATCGCCTGGGTGTGAGGGTGGGTGGTGGATAGGTCGATCCGCATTAGTGTAAGGGGTGGTACAGTCTTGTCGAGGCATGTAGGAAAAAGGGATGGGCCTTGTGGGGTAGGAGGAGTCGGGCCCACAGACAAAGGGATTTTCTCGGTGGGTTGTTAGGGTGGTGTCTGTGGGGTATTTTTTTGGTGGGGTGTCTGGATGTTTTTTGTGGAAGGTGTCTTGGTGGGGTGTCCGGGTGTCTTGGGGGTGTTGTTTGGAAGTCTTTGTGGGGTGTCCGAGTATCTTGGGGTTGTTGTCTGGGGGTCTTGGTGGGGTTGTCCGAAGGTTTTGGTGGGGTTGTCTCGTGGTCTTGGGGGTTGTATGGGTGCTTGTGGGGTTTTCCCATGGGTGTCTTGGGGGGGGGGGTTGTCTCAAGTGTCTAGGGGTAGTCATGATTTATAGGGGGTGTGTAATTTAAAAAATAAGGGGACAGTTCAGAGGCAGTTACAGTATTAACCGCCTCTAAACTTGGACATATACAGTAAATTAGGGGAAGTTCTAACCACCTCCATCATGATGTTTGAATCAGAGGCGGTTAAAATGACTTATAATCTATTTGTTTATGGTGATTTTAGGGAGAAATTATAGGGGCTTAAAACCCCATAAAATATAACCAGCACTAAATTTACGTCTATTTTTCCAGTGCTTACCCATAACCACATCTAATCAGAGAAGGAATTCACTTTAGCGGCAGTTATGGGTAACTACTGCTAAAGTATTTAGAGGGGGTTATAACCCCCTTTAAATGAAAAAATAACCCATTCAAATCATAATGTTTTTTTCTTGTGTAGTGTTTTTGTATTCATTATGTAAAATTAATTTCAATTAAATTATATATTTTGAGTCTAGGTTAGAGGCTTCTATTGTGTGCTATTATAGAAACATCACACTGCATCAGGAGGGGCCTTTATCAGTTCTATTTCTAGCACTGATAAAGGAAGAACATTATCAGTGCTAAAATAGAACTGATAAAGGGGGCCTTTATCATCATTTTTAGTGCCGATTAAGGCCCCCCTTTTTCAAATATTTTTTAGCACGGATAAAGGGGACTCCCTTTAACAACGCTGAGGATAACAATGCTTTTTAGTATTGTTAAAAGACTTTTTTACGCTGTTAAAGTGAATATTAGTATTAGATAATATATCTATAATTATGAATCAAAAATAATATAGTGAAGATTACTTGTCATAGATTTATGTAAAATTGTTTTTTCCTTAAATAATTCATTTTTTTAGAAAAAACTGATTTCTATCATACTTATGGGTTTTATTTTAAATTAAATTCTTCCACCTCCATGAATTGATTAGGATAAAATGGATTCCATATTTTTAATAATAAAAATTATTATTAGTTAATAAGATCAATTTAATTTTTAGACAATATGAATAGTAACTGTAGTGAATATTTATTACCATGGTAAAAGGAAAATAAATTAATTAAGGGTAAAAATAACTTATCAAGTACTAGAAACAAACTAACCCTAATAGTATGAATATGTATATTTTAATTTCAATATAATATTTATTATAGTTTTTTTGTTTCTTTATAAATAATTAAGAAATGGTTTTGATAAAAATTATATTTTGATACGATAAAACAAAAAACTTTATTTTTATGTAATAATCAATTAAAATTAAGACATTCTTTTTTGATGAATTAATTAGTTTTCAAAATAAATAATATTTTAATAAAATAATACTATTAAATAAGGTATATTATATTTAAATGTTAATATAATATTTATGAATTCAAATGTAATTATAATAAGGGTTTGAAATCTGTTATTTATAGAAAACAATTATTTATAAATAAATATCGATTATTGTTTTAAAAGTGAAAATTAAAATATTAAAAAAATCACTTTTTATAAAATAAATATTATTTTGGAATCAATTCATTAGAATTATCCAATAATGATTTTTTTCATAATTTTTTGAGACAGTCAAATTTTCAAGAAAAAATTAAATATGGTATTAATATACTGTGTGTATTATGACATCATAATCACTGAAAAGTGATGTAATAAATTCTATAAAGGGTAAAAAAACCAAATATATGTTTCCCCTTTAAAATCAATTTTTTGAGATGATTTGATTAATTTTATAAATCCTTTATGAATCCTCAAAAACCTATATTATATTTTATGGTTTTAAAATAAATTCTTTATAAACATGACCCCCTTCCTCATCACCACAGGCAATATTTTAATGAGTTAATCCATTAGACATATAAAATAATCAAATCCAATCAACATTGTACAACTACATATTGACCCTTTAACAATGTGAAACAATGGATTTAATAGTTCTAAAAAAATGTTATTGTTCTCAAAGATGTTAAAGTAGGGGTCCCCTTTAGTAGTGCTAAAAAAGAATTGATAAAGGAAAAATTGCAGTAGTGTGTTGTTTGGATAACAATGAAATTCAAAAAATACACTTGTAACAGATAAAAAATACACTTGTATGAAAATATATAATTTAATTGAAATAAAATGTTCATCAAAAATTTAAAAAACCCTTTTATATACATTTCAAATAATGTTTTGTATAATTAAATTTTCCATTATTATTTTAGAAACATTAAAAAACATTAATGTTTCATCATCTTCGGAACCTGCAACCCCCTCTCAAAAAATCCTAACCATGGTATCAGTTTTTAAAAAAACCACCCCAACCTGAGGAAAATAATCTACCTATATAAGAACAAAAATATTATGTTAGTAACACTATAAAAAAGTAAATTAAACATAAATATGAAATAATACATTAATAAAATGTCAATTTTAAATAAAAAGAAACACTTTGAGTTATACCACTCACACTATGCATTGTATTGAGGTGCGGTTGATTCCTAAATGTCACAAATTAATTACATATATTTTTTCTTAAAGTATAAAAACAATCAAAATGTGTTTACTCGGTTTTGAGTATGACACTTGTTCTTTTTACTAAAATAAAAATCAATTTTAAATAAAAAGACACACTTTGAGATATACCGACCACACCATTCATCAGATTGGGGTGAGGATGATTCGTACACATGAAAAATTACATATAGATCATTTTATTAAGTACCAAAACAATCCAAATGCATTTTCTCAGTTTTGAGTATATTGCTAATGTTTTTAACTAAAATGTAATTTCAAAATGGAAACAAGCACTTTGAGTCATACCAATAACATCATGGGTCATTTTGATATGATAATACTTTCTATACCTAAAAACAAATTTTTTATAATTTTCCTAAATAATCAAGACAACCAGAGCATGTTTTCTTAGTTTTTAGTGAGTAACGCATGTTTTGAACTAAAGTGTCAGTTTTAAAATGATAAAAAACACTTTGAGTGATATCAATCATACTATTTTTCAGGTTGAGGTGAGATTGGTTCCTACATGTCATAAATGACTTAGGTATCATTTTACTAAAGTATAGAAATAATACAAATTGTTTGTTTAATTTTTAGTTGTTATCTTTACTTTTAGCTAAAATTAATGTCAATTTTAAATAAAAAGTCACATTTGGATTCATATCAGTTACACCATGTGTTGGAATGAGCATAGGTTGGTTTATATATGTCACAAATGGCTTATTTCTAATTTTCCTAAATTATAAAAACAATACAAATGTGTTTTCATAGTTTTCAATATGTCACTTGTTCTTTTTACTGAAATTAATGTCAATTTTAAATAAAAATACACACTTAGAGTTATACTAGTCACACTGTACATAGGATTGATATGTCGTTTATTCCTACATTCCAAAAAATAACTTATGTATCATTTAAATAAATTATCAAAATAACAAGAATTTTTTTTCTGTGTTTTCAGAAATTCAATTGTTCTTTTTAATAAAATTAATGTCAAATTTAAATAATAAGATGAACATGTAGTCATATTGGTCACACCGTACATCATATTGATGTGTGGTTGATTCATACATGTCAAAATGGCTTATGGATTTTTTAATAAAGTATCAAAAAAATAAAAATGTATTTTCTTAGTTTTCAGTATATCGCATTTTCTTTTTTCTAAAATTAATGTCAATTTTAAATTTAAAGGCACAATTAGAGTTAAACTAGCCACACCACGCATCAGATTGAGATAGGGTTAATTCCCACACATCAAACATTACTTATATATCATTTATCTAAATCTTCAAAAATAATATGAATCAAATTTATCCATTTTGAGTATGTCACTTGTTCTTTTTACAAAAATTGATGTCAATTTAAAATAAAAAAGACACACTTGGAGTCATATTTGTCGCCCTGTGCATCAGATTGACGTGCGAATGAATCCTACAAATCAAAAATGGATTATTTATCATCTTTATAAAATATTAAAACAATCAAAATGTGTTATCTTGGTTTTTAGAATGTCAGTTTCCTTTTTTATTAAAATGTCATTTCAAACTAGAAACACACACTTTGAGTCATACCAATCACATTGTGTGTTATTTTGATATGAGACTACATCCCAAATATCATAAATAACTTATTAATCATTTTACAAAATCATTAAGACAATCAGAGTGTAATTTCGTAGTTTTTAGTGAGTAACATACATTTTGAACTAAAATTTCAATTTTAAACTCATAACAGCCACTTTGAGTCATAACTGTCACACCATGCATCTGATTTTGGGATGGTTGATTAATACATGTCAAAAAATGACTTAATGGTCATCTTTATAAATTATCAAAACAATATGAATGTTTTTTCTTGGTCTTGATTATGTCACTTTTCCTTTTTACTAAAATTAATGAAAACTTAAAATAATAGGACACACCTAGAGTCATAACAGTCACACCATGCATCATATTTAGGTAGGTTTGACTCCCACACATAAAAAATGAATTATGGATAATTTTCCTAAAGTATCAGAATAATAAAAATGTTCTTATTGATTTTTAGTATTTCACTCATTCTTTTTACTAAAATTAATGTCAATTTTAAATAAAAAGACAGACTTGGAGTTATACTGATCGTATGATGCATCATATTGAGGTGTGGTTGATTCATACACATCAGAAATGACTTATGGATAATTTTCATAAAGTATAAAAACAATATAAATGTGTTTGATCAGTTTTCAGTATTTAACATGTTTATTTTACTGAAATTAAATTCAATTTTAAATAAAAAAGACACATTTAGAGTCATACCAGTCACACCATTCATAAAATTGAGGTGTGGTTAATTCCTACACATAAAAAATGACTTATGGTTCCTTTTCATAAAGTATAAAATTAATACTAATTTGTTTTCTCAGTTTTCATTATGTCACTTGTTCTTTTTACAAAAATTAATGTCAATTTTAAATTAAAAGACACACTTGGAGTCATATCAGTCACACCATGGATTTTATTGAGGTGTGGTTTATTACTACACATAAAAAATGACTTATATATTTTTTTATAAATTATAAAAAAATATAAATGTTTTTATTGGTTTCTAGTGTGTCACTTGTTTTTTTACTAAAATTAATATCAATTTTAAATAAAAAGGCACACTTAAAGACATATTGGTCACACTGTGCATCCAGTTTAGGTGTGGTTGATCATTACTTGTTAAAAATGATTTACTGATCATTTTAATAAAACCATTAAAATAATATTATTATGTTTTATTGGTTTCAATATGTCACTTTTTTATTTTTACTAAAATTAATGTCAGTTTTAATTTAAAAGACACACTTGGAGTCATATATGTCACATTGTGTGTTAGATTGAGGTTAAGTTGATTCATACCCATCACAAATGACATATTTATCATTTTTAAAAAGTATAAAAATAATAAAAATTCATTTTATTGGATTTCAGTATGTCACTTGTTCTTTTTACTAAAAATAATGTCAATTTTAAATTGAAAGACACACTTGGAGTTATAACAGTCACATCGTGGATCGAATTGAGGTGCGGATAATTCCTACTTGTTGAAGATGACTTATGGATTGATTTAATAAATTCTCAAAACATTATTATTTAATTTTATTAGTTAAATTATGTGATGTGTGTTTTGAACTAAAATATAAACTATAAACTGAAAATATACAATATGAGTCATATCGAGCACACTGTGTATCAGATTGAGGTGTGGCTAATTAGATATGTGATATCTTTTTTACTTTCAATGATCTAAAAAAATTCAAAAAAGAGAGAACATGTTTCATTATGATGGGAGAGAAACCCCATGCTCTCTGAAACACTTCACGTTTTAAGTAGCACAGGGTTTCCTCTTCCATTAGAAAGTCACAAGCTCTTTATTTTCTAGTTTGTGGTGGATAATTGAAAGAAAAATAAGAATTACCAAATGATCTATGAAATAAACTAAATAATTATTAGATAAAAATTATAATTAAATTAAATTACATATAATAGATAAAATTATGACATAAATTAATCAAAAAAGTAGTAGTAATTCACCTTTTCATGATGGTGTATACATTCTTGAACTATTTTCTTATTTTAGTTATCACTATTGTAGCCTCAAAGTCCAATATTGCATGAGAAAAAATAGCGTAGAACAAACCACCCCAAACTAATCAAAATAATCCACTTATATAAGAAAACAATTCCCATGTTAGTAATATTATAAAGAAATTAATTAAATATAAATATGAAATAATAAATTAATAAAATGTAAATATTAATTAAGAACCATAAAATTTGAGTCATATTGGGTACACCATGTATCAAATTGATTACATAGTCATAGTACATGAGTGAATCATCCTTGTTGATGAAGTCACTAATTTATGATCTCTGTGAAAATGAACAAAATAAATATCAAATAGGAAATATGAGTACATTAACCAAAAAAGTAGATAAAATGATAACAAAATCAACCGAATAATAAGTATGAAGTCACATATTCATGATATATGTGTACATTCTGACACCAGTTGTGTTTACCATTCATCTATAAACAAATCAATTTGGTCTTGTGAAGATGATGTTTTTTGATAGTCATGGTATTACATAGAAAATATAAATACACAAAGGATTGATAAATATTTTAAATTAAATAGTAATTATATTTAAAAATACCTCATATGTGATTTTATTTTTTTGATGGTATATAGACTCTATCATAAATTTACAAACATAATAACTACAACCTTTTCCATTGGTTTGTTTCTGACACTGCAGAAACATTGATCAAAATAAGCAATTTTTTATATGTGTTTTGATAGTAAAATATTATTATATATACCTTGATACATTTCCACTTTTAGAAGTTGATTAGTTCCATATGCGCATAGACCATCTTAGTTCAATGATTCTCATGATATTTAAATAGCACCTTCACATAAAATAATTATCATTAAAACATAGAATAAAATATATAACATTACTTTTAGTTCTAAAACCTTGGATGTAGTGTATTACAAATTGACCAATCTCATCACATGTGGTTGGTTTATTGGGTATCCATGTAGTCAATCCAGAAAATAAATATTTGGAGTATCCAAATTGACCACAATGAGTACCCAATGTTTCCTAAAAAGAAAAAAGGAATAATAAATTAAAGTAAGGAAAATATATTTTATATGATTAAATTGTAGTTTTACCCCTACACCGTTGGAATTATAAAGAGTCTATCATCCTTAAGTTTTCTTTGAAATGATTTTGCTAGTTTTACACTATTCCATCAATATATTTTATTCTATTTTGGTTTGGTCTATAGAAGTGACACAAGGACTAATGAGTCTATATTCATTTTCATGGGGAAATCCCTTAAATTGGTATTCATATATACACCTTCAAAAAATATGAATTGTATTTAGTTATAATTTACATAATAGATCATATATTGGAAAAAATAATAATAAAAACACACCATATGTATAAATTTAAAACTAAGACTTCTAGACATTCATACTTGAGGATTTAATTTACATTCTCAAGGGAAACAAAGTCTATAATTTCTACTCTATATGTTTGTTCTTCAAAATCAACATTATTATCACTACCAATTTGTGACATTTCATCCACATGAACCTCCAATGTTAGTAAATGTGGATATTGAAATGTTGGTGGTAAAGGTGCTCTCTGATTATATTTTTGATTGGTTGGTTGATCCTATATAGGTTTTGATTCAACCTTTCATTTCACCCCTTCCCTCTCTCTAGTTATAATAACATTTTTTGGTTCAAAACTTTTTTCATTTATTGATGAAGGTTTAGCATGAAAAATAAATTGGAATTGAAAAAATCTTTTTCAACATGTTTTTTACTAGATCTGATAGACATGTAATGAATGTTTAAATAGCTTGTTCAACTATATGAATATTTGCATCATCAAGTGGAATATGCTTCTCAAAACTCAACTCATTGAGATACACTAATCTCCACTATCACATGACCTATTGAAACTTTTCTATTGTGTAGTGTTTCTTCTTGGATATTGAACACGATCACCCTTGAAATACGGTGGTGGATGGGTGTTGATAGATATAAATTAGAGTCATTTTCACCCTATAGAATATCAGTAAAGGAAAGGAATCAGTGTATTCCAAATTCATATTTCATATAAACGATTATGATATTATGAATTACCTCATCTAAGACAACTCTTTGATGGGAAAGGCCCACCTCAAAGCTGGTAGGGAGGGATCTTCATGCAGTGGTTGTTCATGATTTGTTTCCTCTATTTTCTTCCCCCCATAACATTTTCATTAAACTTAGACTATCAATGAATTTTTTCTTCAAGGGAATATAATATTTATTTCATCTATTCTATTTTTTTATCTTTATCCCCCTATTCTTTTCTTTTTTTAAAATATTTCTAGGGAGTCATCCCAAAAACTACACCTCTAATGCAAACATACCTATTTAGTCACTTTAAGGCCAATAATAATAGGTTTTTATCTGGTACAAATGTTGATGATTCCTATGTCCAAGTCAGATAATAAATATAGAAAACTAAGTAATCACTGAAAGGTAAAATCAATTAAATTCATAATTTTTTTATTTAATACTTACTCATGATTCCCACACTTTTTGTGTGTTTTAAACTATTAGTATCCCATATTTATTAACAAGTGACTCCTTTCATAGAACATGAAGTTGGATGGAAGTGGATTAGGATTTGAATTCCTAAACATGCATATAAACAAAGGAACATAATTATGTTGTTGTTTGATGTCACATAAAATTACTATGATAGATTTAAAACACATACATTTTTTTCCAGTGAAGTATACCCCATACTTACTTTACAGTAGGGTTACGTTGTATTTTCTACTGATTCCTTATTTTATTCACTCATTATCTTTTTCATAAATTAAAATTTATCAATCAAAGTGATTAATGAATGTATTTTTAAACAATATATTATCATTCAAAATTTATTTGAAAAGATTTATCCTCATGATGACTAGTAAATGTATCCCATGATTCTTGGATTATTATGTGTTTATACATATGTGATGGGTGCAAGTTTATTTTCCCTTCAACATCTTTGAGATGAAATTTCATTAGAATTGTGAGAAATCATATGTTATCATTTCTAGAAAGTATTAATAAAAATTTATTTTGGGATTCATCAACTATAAATACAATATATATGGGATAATGGAGAATAATTCAATGTTTCATTATTTTAAATTTATAGTAAAATAAAGAAAGGATATAATAATTTTACCCTAATCTCATCCCAAATCAGTGTCTTAAGCATGGGAATAACATGGTCCCATGAAGCCACATCAATCTTAATGCACTACCGAGTGATGCGCCTAATGAAACTACTAAACACATCCTGGTTTGGGTTAATAGGTTGGCCACACACATTCTATCTGATCTTGAATTTGATGCATTTTCACTTCACCTTAATAATTTTTTCTAACACCATCATTCTATGAAATTCCATTTTCTCTAAGACATTGGTACTTAACCTCTACCCTTTCATCAGGTTCAAAATCATCAATATTTGTTTCATATGGATTGGTAGAATCAAGATGTGTATAAGTTTCTTTTAACTCTATACTAAGATAATTAGTAGTTTGAGAAACCTCTTATTCCAATGGATTGGTAGCATCAACATTTGCCGAAGGTCATTTTTCCTCTTCACTAGGAGTAGTAGTATGTCAAGATACCTGTTTTCCTTGGGATTGGGAGCATCTCCACGTGTAGAAGTCATTATCTGCATAAGTGGTTAAACATTTAATTTAGATTATTTAAATACAATAGTGAACATATAATAACATGGGGAAACACAATGTATATTACAAAAAATATATAACTTGATTATTGAACTCTCTTTTTTTAAGGTCGAAGGGATTTTAACCCTCTATCGAGTATCCAAATATTTTCATTGTGGTCTCCGTTAACATACATGTTCTCATCTACATAGGGATCACAATGAAACGAGTGTGACTTACGAATGAAAGGGTCTTCCTTAATTGAATTTTTACCTAACCCTTTTGTGGTTTCAGTCAATAACATAACAATTATCCAATTTTGGTTTAAGGGATCTAGAACATAAAATAATTGTACTTCATATGTTAACATTATAAATGGTTCATCTTTATACCCTTCCATACTAATGTCCACTTTCATGAATCCCAATTCATTTATTTTAATAACAATCCTATTATCAGCCTACTTTAGTGGAAAAATTGGCTCTTGGAATATTATATAATCCAACTCCTATATTTGTTTGATGATGAAAACGTAGGACATATTCACATAAATTATATTTCTATCCTTGGTACTCGATACATGCATCACTTCACAAACAAGTGTAACTCCACTATTTTTTATGGTATTTCTTTCATAATGTTCAACAGTATGAAACATATAACCATTAATTACATAACCATTATAATATAATACATGCAGACTTGTTCCTATGTCTATCCATCAAATTACTTATGAAATTGAATCATTATTTTGATTTTACTCCTTAAAATATGGTCTTTAAACCATCTTATAAACTGTTGACTATGTGTATTTGATATCCAAATTTCATACCTCAATTGATTAAAATGGTAAATATTATTTTTATGGGGTTTTATATATGGGGAAACCTCTAAAATATTATGAAAAAAATAAAGGTGGACTTCTCCCAATATGTAATAATGATTGTGACAATATCTATTACAAAAATTCCTTCACCCACAGTTCCCCCAGTGTGACAATATTTTGGTAGATAATTGTTTTTCACAATTGATATGTATTTGGTATAAAATTTAATGACTTCCTCAAAAATATGTCACTCCATCACAAAAACCTCTATCTGAATTCTATTTTTGAAATACCCTTTTAAAATCTTCATATACTATTCAATGGGCCACATCCATCTATAATGTACATGACCACATAGTCAAATATCTATCACCAAGTAAACCATCAAGTGAACCATCATATCAAAGAATGATGGTGGAAAAAACATTTCAAATTAAAACAATATAACTACAATTCCTTTTCCATTTTTCTAAATTTCTATGGGTATATAAGTTTTCTGCATATATCTTTGAAAAAGAAATAGAAATTGGTTAATGTATAATGGCCATTCTTGAAAAAAAATGTAGTGTAAAGAGACATGCATTATATCTTTCATAAAAACATGAAATTCTTGTGATTTTAGACCCTTTAACTTTAAATCAGTCATTGACATGATATTCTTGACATTCAATGAATACCCCTCTGGAACCTTTATATAATTCAATAAGTTTCAAAAATGATATCTCTCATACTAGGAAAGAGTGTAACAAGCTGGAGGAAGAAAATTCCATTTTCACCCTTCACTGGTGCCAACCCTTTCTATATTCCCATTTCAATAATGTCCAACCTATCCTTAATTCCATACTTTGTTTTTCTGAGTGCATCTAGTAATGTTCCAATGACAATATCGGATACATTTTTTTCATTATAAATAATTACAATAAAATGGTTGATTTACAGAAAATTCCAGTATGGTAATTAAAAAAATGATCTCCATTTCCAACTGATTTTCATATGGTTTTTCAATTTTTTTACTAAAATTAGTGTTCATATCCTTTACTTAATGGAAAAGTTGATCACCAGTTTGTGAAGATAGTGTTGTACATTCTTTTGAATTCCCATCGAATGATGTCATCCAATATAGGTACTTATGTCATCAAGGTATAAATATGAAATTTCCTAGAAAGATAATATTTGATGAATATTTCAAATTAATTGACTGTGTACCTTGTTCAAAAATGGGACACCATTGAGTTCCTTAATTTCTATATCCTGAAAAATTTTCATAATTAGGAAATCCATTTATCATCTTATTCAAATGGCTCTCAACCTGAAATCTTTATTTCTGTATTCATTATACAATGAAAAAATTGAATCCTACAATAATTTTAAATATTCAATCAATGGATCCAAATAAAAATTAATACCATTAATCGGTTTTGTTGGTCTTGATATAAGAATAAATAACATAATGTATATTCGTTTAGTTCATAACCATGGTGGAAAATTTTAATTTATAAACATAATCGGCCATGTACTATGAGTGCTACTTTAAAATCCAAAATAATTCAC
The DNA here is from genome assembly GCA_963277665.1 of Viscum album. Taxonomy (NCBI): domain Eukaryota; kingdom Viridiplantae; phylum Streptophyta; class Magnoliopsida; order Santalales; family Viscaceae; genus Viscum; species Viscum album. The sequence continues at coordinate 108,001,707 of OY728139.1, read as the reverse complement.
TCCATATATAGATAGTGCAAGATGAAGGTTTCTCAACTTATTTCAAAATCATGGATACTCATGATCAATTCTCTTATACCGAGGAGAGTCTTCTGGGTGACAAAGTTCCCATATTTATTTCATGTATCTATGTGCTACATCAATTCTGTTATAGTCTCCTCACTTCCATATAGGCGCCTAAACCTTGGAATTATTGGAAAATACCATACAACTTCTGTAGGAACTGATTCATATTTCTTTTCTCAAGAAACACCACACTTTGGGAATTATTTAAGTGTTTTTTTGGTCATTGTGGAATATTATAAATTCATTTTTATAGGAATGAATTATTTTAAAGATCATACCCATTAAATGTAGAATTCGTTCTGCATTATATATTTTATTAGGAAACTTATTATCTTCTGGTAGTATATCATTCAAGAGAGGAAGCATTTTAGTAAAACTAGTATCACTCTATCCGTTGACAACTTCAGTATGGCTGAAAATGCTATATATTTAGTACAACTAGTAAACAATGACATCTTTACAAAACTCTATAACTTCTCAAGAAAAGGACAATCATGAAGTTCATATTCAAATATCATTTTAATTTCATTAGTAAGATCTTAATCATTATTCAAACCTATAACCACATCCTCAATATGTTCTTCTTCATTGTATCCACTTGGAATCATATTGGATGATCCATAAAATGTAGTGTTATACTAGTCACTTGATACATTCTCTTTTTATTTATGTTTATTGAAAAAATTATAAATTTGATCTCTTCGAGGATAGATCAAGTGTTATTCCAACTCGTCTCAACTAATTAGTCTTGAATATTAATAATATAAACATAGAAAATGGACTTTAGAAGGGTCATATTCATGATCTTTTGAAAATTCGATGAACTATTTCACCCCATCTTCATACTCTTTTGTTATATGATTGGAATATATCTACTATATACTCATATCCATCTTATTTGATTTGGTAATAATAATATTTAAAAAAATACATATTTTCACAAAAGGGGAATTTCAAATAAGCAAAACCCAAAATTTGAATGTTTTAAATGATTTCATCATGCTTTTAAGGAAACATGTAATTGAATTTAATAAAACAATTACTCCATTAGTGGTAGCTCTTATCCTTTGAGTTCATCTAAAATGTTTAGAGGTACCTAGTATGGGATGACTAATTCTTAGAGTAGTTAAAGAAATATAGTTTCATATCTAGAATAGATGGGGTATGAGTCTTAGGAAACAAAATGAAATAATAAATGATCAGAATATGAATTTGATGTGGATGAAAAATATTATTACATTTTGTTTCCTGAAACTCATCCTCATAGAAGCTACCACCAAATTAGAGAAAAGATATAATTTTAGAGGTATCCCTTAATTGAAACCATGTAGATGATGTTGGATAAAATGTTGTTTTAGGATTTTAATGGGGTAAAACATTAATTCACATTTTGTGAGAGTGAGCTCGTTATGGATATCGTATTGGTTGGATAGAGTTACTGAAATTACCTTTCCATGGTGTTATTATTAATCTATATTTTGTATGATGTGAGATTATGTGTATCTAGGAGGTCTCTAAAAGTTAATATGATCATATAAAATAGATATAAACCTTCATCCTTATACATGTTTTCATTTATAAATATAGATACCACCAATCCCATTGATAGAGCATACTATATTATCAAAAAATTGATTAATCTATTCACTATAATTTCAAATCACAAAACACCATTTTAAAGTAAATGTTAAATTTAAAATATCATTTATTTATATCATTATTCAAATCCAAAATATCATCCTCATTTTGAAACATAATATAAATCCTATTTATTAACTTTTAAACAAATTATTTATCCTTAAAATCACATTTACATTATAGAAAACTGATAAAATATGCCTATTGAATGTAATAATGGAAAAATTATATGTTTTTTGAAAATGATTTTCATAATATAAAATACGGGTTTTGAATATAATAATGGTTTTGATGTTCCAAAGGATAAAATAACAGGTGAGAAGGGGGGTTAAATCAGTTGTTCACTATTTATAAGTTTCAATACTTTTCAAAATATAACCGCAAAAATCTGTTAAGATTTATTTCCATATCAACGTTTAGTAAATACTCACACATGAAAAAGTATAGAAGAAAGTAATTCACACAATATTTACAATGTTCCACCTTATTGTGAGAACCTACATCATTTCCATAAAACTACCATGGGTCTATGGAAATCCACAATTATGAAGAAGTGAATAAAACTTGTGCTAACTCTTATTAGACATGTTATATCTCATGATAGGAAAGATTATACCGAATCCCATCATTTTATAATGTTTTCTTATAAAAAAATTGATCCAAACAAAATAATAATCACTTTGTTGAAACTGCTCTATAATTTCTCAATCCGAATCCTCATTCCGATTTGGTTGGATCTAATTTTCTCAATCATATGAGACTAGATATGATTATCTCAATATGATGAGTCTGGATCTGATTCTCTCAATACGATATACTCAATACAATAAACCCATTATTATTCTGAAATACTTAAACTCTAATCAAATTCTCAATATGATTTTTTCTCAGTCCGATCGACTCAATATGACCTTCTCAATCTGATCAACTCAATATGATCTTCCCAATCAAATATTTCACAATCCTGTAAACAAACATTCCGTTTTATGATCCTCCTCACGATATCTATAGATGACAATGACTTTCACGTAATTTCTTCAATGCTCCAAATTTTCCACTTGCATGAAAGTTCACACAGAGCAAATGATCTGAGAAAGTATTTATAGGAGACTCAGAAAACAAAAGAAGAAAACTTGAAAACTTTCATTGCTTCCTCAAATTTCAAAAACTCTGAAGATCACTAACTTTTAAACTTCAACTTTCGCTTCTTAAATCCTTTTATTATTTATATAATATTTATGAAAAAAATGAAATTAAAGTTTTACTTATTCAATTCTGTATAAAAATTAAGGAATTGTCTTTTGGAGTATTCTTTGTAATCAGCTCAACAAAATTTCTATTTCTCTCTCAGTGAATCTTATTTTTGATTCTTTCTCAGTGATTATGAATTCTATTTCTTTCTCAGTGAATCCAATTTCTATTTATTTATCTTTGAATCCAAATTATATATCATTCTCAGTGAATATGAAGTCTTTATCATTCTCAGTGAATCCGAATTTTGTATATTTCTCAGTGAATCTGAATTATGCACCCTTCTTAGTTAATCCAAATTCCGTATCATTCTTAGTGAATCCGATTGAATTCTCATTACTAAGGAATTCCAATTATGATGGAATTAAAATTACAATGGATATCCCAATATGATGGAATCTCCTTACTGTAACTTCTAAATTTATCAAACATTATAATCTTAACACATTCTGACTTCTCGATCTGATCTTCTGAAACATTCTACCTTTTATGGATTTCTTCATAAATATAGAATCCCAATTACGATGAAATTTTTATTATGATATAATTTCTACATACAATGGAATTATTCACTTTGAAATTTTGAATTTCTTGAAACCTAACCACAATTTCCTCAAAATATTGTATCATGAAATTATTCATTATTTGTGAGAAGTTTTTGATCAGCAAAGCATCATTGGATTTTGATCAGAATACTTTTAAACTTTTTAACACTTTACATTATAATATTCTTTCAAAAAATATTCATAAATAACACGACTTCTTCAACAAGAAACTTATTTATTTATCTGATTATGAAAAATAAAAAATTCTAGCAAACAACAATTTATTCATCTGATTCTTTTAGATATGATGATCTCAATACGATGTAGATGGATCTGATTCTTCCAAAAACATTCAATTTTCCTACAAAATATCATTATGATGGGTTGGGTCTAATTCGTAGATAAAAACATTCTTATAGAAAAGTGTTAGTTTTCAACATATAAAAAACCTTTTTTTAAAACAATTTTAACAACAAAGGTTCATCAATATCCCCATTTGTATTTACTAACACCCCTCGTTAAAAACATTTCAACTCTTAGAATTTTTTCACAACTCAATTTTTGACATTTATCAAAACATAACCTTTCTCAAAAGAGAGTTTTTGACACCATAATACTAGATAAATTAATGTTTTTGAAGGAATTAAATCCCTTAGAGGAAAGAAATTTCTTGGCCTTGTAAGGATAAAATCCCCCTCAATTTTATATTTTCTTCTCTCATTTTCTTTTTTCTATCACTTTTATTTTACTCTCACTATTATTTTTCTATCACTTTTATTTTTCTCCTACTTTTATTTTTCTCTCCCCCATTCTTTGATAACCACTATTCAGATTCATAAAATAAAGATAAGTAAAAACTTCTTAGAAAATAAAAAGTTATTACTTTCTACCCCCTTTGTCAAAATAATTCAAAGCATAGTGGTGGTATCTTCTTTATGAGGTTTAAGAAGTTATGGGAGGATGATAGACATTAATTTATAAGATCAATTCCAAAAACCTTTCATTTTTCATTTCTTTTGTAATGATATCATCAATCTGATACTTTGTTGAAATGTATTCTAGAAAAACATCACCATCAACAACTTTCAATTTTATAAAGTGAAGTTTTATATCAATGTGTTTTGATATTGAATGTTGGAAAGGATTATTAGAAAGATAAATTTCACTCTAATTATCAAAATATATCTTCAATGGTTAAGAAACATTTACTTTAAAATCTTCCATCTAAACTTTCATCTACAACATTTGAGTATAGACTTGAGTAGATGAAATATATTTGGATTGAGATGTGATCAAAGTTACTTAACTTTGTTTCTTACTATACCAACTCACACAATACTCACCCAAGAAAAATGTTCCTCCTAGTATTGATTTTCTATCATTACAATCTCCAGCTCAATCAGCATCAGTATAACAATTAATCTTTATCTGACTATTTCTTTTGTATAAAACCCCATTTGAAGTTGTTCCTTTGACATATCTCAAAATTCTCTTTCCTACCATCATATTCTATTCTTTTATATTACTTTGATACATGGAACACAAAGTCACAACATAAAAATATTAGGTCTTGAGGATGTAAAAAAGGCTTCTTATTAGCTTCCTAAAATCTTAATAATTAAAAATTTTTCAGGATTCATCTTTACTCATCTTTATGCTCACTAAAATAGAAGTATAAAATTATTTGGATTTTACCATCCCAAATTTATTTAACAATTCTATAGAATAATTTTATTATTATAAGAAAATTAATATTTCTTTTTGATGAAATTGTCTGTCATGGAAGAAAGTCACTTCCACCAACATTGAAATTTCAAAATTATTCTTCATTTCTTCATATGTTTTTTTAAAAAAAATTCTCTATCCCCCAAAAAAATTATATCATCCACATAAATATTTACAATTAGATATCTGAGATCAAAATATTTATCATATATGTTTCTATCAACTTTTCATTTGTAAAATTTCAACATTCTCAAACAATTTTCAAGTATAGAATACCAATCATGTGGAGCTTATTTCAGCCCATACAAATATTTATTCAATTTAAAACATTATTTTCATCCTCATTAAGTGGAAACCCACAAGGTTGTTCAATGTAAACTTCTTCCTGAAAAATCACCATTTAAGAAATATGAATTTACATTCATCTAATAAACTTTTTAATTTTTACGTGCGACCACTAAAAGAAACATTATAATAGTTTATATTCTTACAACTAGGGAAAACATTACTTCAAATAAACACTTTCCACCTGTGCATAACCTTTACAAATAAGCCTCACATTGTTTCTTGATACTTCTCCATGTTTATTTAACATGTTTATGTAAACCCAATTTTTTTTATAACATTTTTATTTGCTATATGTGAAATAAGTTTTCCTGTTTTATCCATCTCAATATGATCCAACTCCTTATTCATAGCATCCACACATTATTTATGTTTAATAGCTTCTAAAACTAATTCTTGTTCAAATTTTGAGATAAGTGAAGTCTGATTATCTGATATTAAATTTATTCTTGTCTAGAATGGATCCTTCTGATCCTCAATAATGTTTTTATATTCAACATGTTTTTGTAAGGTATGAAATTTAAATGTTTATTTCCATGTTTAAATTTCATCATCACACGATTCTTCTAAATCTTGATAAGGGTGTTTTGAATTATTTTCACTCTTATTGGAATTCTCCAGTTTATCCTCCTCATCATTTTCAACTAATTTTTAAGGAACTTTGATTTTAAATTACCTTCACATAATATGAGCCCCCAAATTTTGTAAATATTTTTTCTAACATTTATATCTTATTCCATTTGGTGAATAACCCATAAAAGTTTCTTTTGTCATATTTCTCATCAAAATTTACCAAATCCGTTTTTTTTATTTTGAGAAAATAAGGACTTTTACAAACTTTTAAGTATTTAAGTGAAGGTTTTTTTGTTAAACCAAATTTCATAAGAAGTATTGATAGTTTCCAGTCTAAAAAAGAATCTATTCTGAACATTTAAAACAACACTAACAGCTTCTCTCTAACATAGTTTTGAAAGCTTGTATTCTTCTAACATAATTTTTCCCATTTCCACTAACCTTCTATTATTTCTTTCTGCTAATCCATTTTTTATGGATTTTAGGGAGCACTATACTAATGTTTTATAACATTATTTCTCAGATAATTTTCAAAAGTATTGATTGTGAATTCCGTACCATCATCTACTCTCAACTTCTTTATGAAAACCCCCAAATCTTTCTCAACATATTTTTTGAAGAATCTGAACATTTCAATAACCTCTAACTTGTGATTAATAAACAAGATGTTTGTCATCCGATTGAAATAATCAATAAAAGTGATAAAGTATTAATTTATTTTTTTGGATTAGTTCCTTATCAGCCCATATAAATCAGAATGAATAGGTTCAAGAGGTCTAGTAGATTTAATCTCAATTCTCTTATGAATTTTGTTAGTGATCTTTATTTTCTGGAAAGTAATACAAACATCTTTATCACTTCTTTTAAAATCTAGAAAATTTAGTACAACATCAACTTTAGAATGTTAATTCATTTTTTTCCCAAGGTGGAAAAGTCTTCAGTTCCAAAATTGTTTTTCATCTTCACCACTCTAGTAACATGAGTTGTTGAATTCTCTTAATTGAAAGTGATTCCCATTGGTTCTTTCCCCTTTCTAATAACTTTTTGATCTTTTACACCTCTAATGATACGAATACATTTTCTAAAAATAACTTCTTTTCCATAATTACATAATTGTCTTATAATATGTAAGTAATGTTTTATCCTATCAATAAATAAATCTTCCTTAGATTTATCCTTTTTGTATTCAATCTCAGCTGTTCTGATTCCTCTAATTTTTAAGGATATATCATTAACAAAGGTAACTACACCTCTATCACGACTTTCAACATGTTTCAAGATTTTTATATCACATTTCATATGTGATGAAAAAAACTATCAAGTATCCATGGTTTTTCCTTTTACTTTCTTTCAAAGTTCTCTTAACAACAAAAGATCATTCCTCATCTTTCTTATTTTCAGTTTTCTTTTCTTTTCTATCATAAGAAAATTGTTCTAGGAGGAGTGTCATACAACTTTAGGATTGATGAAAATCCTAATCACATCTTCTACAAACATAATCCGAACATTTAAATTTATTTTTTGTTGGAAATTTTCTAACATCTTGAGAATTCACTTTTTAATCTTTCTGTAAGTTAGGAAACTTACTTGTTCAACTTATAGTATTTCTTACACTTTACTCAAATATTCTTTTAGGTAGAGATAAGTTGTGCCAAAAATTTTATTCCTGGGCCCATAGATTCCACAACACTAGAAATTTACATAAAATAATGCTTTTCTATTTAATAAATATCTTTCTTTGTAGAAACCTTATTGAGGTTGATAACTTATTTCAACTCTAAGATACTCAGGATTTGGACCATTTTTCTTTTGAGTGAGATTTATTATTTTATAAATTTTATAGGATTATCACATACATTTTACACCCAGGAATTCCCAATACTTTTTCCAGAACCTAAAATTTTAAATTAATGTGATGTAACATTATTTTTTATAAGAGAATATTTCACCTAATTATCATATTGATCCTTATTTTCAACTTTAGAAGTCCAGAATTTTACTTTTGAAGTTTTGCTAAGTTTTTCATTCATCCTTATAAAGGTACTTTTGGACTTAATAATATTTGATTGAAACTTTTTGACCTCTTCTTCCCTATCTTCCATCTTCTTAATAAGATCTTAAATCATCTTTCCATGTTTAACAATTCTAATTTTGTAACTTAAAATCTTTTAAATGTATTCCTAATCCTACTTGATGACATATTTTCATCCATTAACAACTTACTCATAGTCTATATTCATTACTATAATTACTTTCTTGAGTGTTTTGTTTATCTCAAGACAAGAAACCTGTTCCGTTCTGAACTCATACTCTGCATAAGATTGTTTACAGTATTATTCACTCTCTGAGAAATATTTTATTTTCTAAAAACATTCAATGAAGGTTTTGAATTTTTTCGAACATTCGTCTTTAGAAGAATTATTTTTAGTTGAGTATGATTCATCTTTCTTACTCAATATGCTTTTTTTCAGTAAACTTCTTTATGTATCTGTTGGAATAATTTTATTCTTTATTATTTTTATTCCACTTCTTTCATCGAGGTTTTTCATCAGAATCATATCTATATTCTATAATGTTAATATTGGGGAAATTCATAGAAAAGTTTCTAATTCCACCACACTAAAAAAATTTGAGAGGAAGTTTACCTCCATACTTTTCTCTTACACTTGAATAGTTCACGGATATAAGAGACATGATTTTCTTATTTATCATACCATTCACTTTAACTTCAGAGCCACAAGGATCATATCTTCAATATCTTAGATTTTCATCTTTCTCATAGCATCAAAATCCTTTTAATATTTGATATTATTTTCAAACAATATATCTTTCTTCATTTCAGAAGAAATAAGAAATTTATGAAATTTATCAAGAGATAAATCATCCTTATCTTATAACGAAGAAATTTTAGAATATAAACTATATGAAAAGTATCTCATAAGTTTATTCATAATTGTAGAATCTGAAAAGACATATTTATATCCTCTGATGTTGAAAACAATTTCATTAACTCCAGTGAAGTATTCATCAATTTTTTCTTCATCTCTTATTCTAATGTGTTCACACTCACTACTCCCGATTTGTATCTCTACTCCCTTAACTTTTGTATTCCCTTTGAAAACACTTTCCAGCTTATCCCACATACTTTTTGATGTTTTGAGACCCATCACTTTCTAATAATAATTCTATGATATGGAAATAAGGATTTCATTTATATCCTTTCCATAAAATTTTATATTTCTCATATCATAAAGTGTCATAGGAAAATCTTTCTGAATATGTTGAAAAATAATAGTTGTAGCATAAAAAAACTTGCAGAATAAGAGATATGAGATGAGGAATAATCATATTTTTCAATCCATGATATTTTTTTCCATAAAATTTAGGAATTTCTATACTATTGAATAAAATTGATATTATCTGTGAGAAGGATTCAACAAGGTTACCTACATCTAATACCAATTGAAGTTCCAAAGTTCGAATAACAACTGAGAAGGGGGGTTGAATCAGTTGTTCAATTTTTTATAAGTTTTAATACTTTTCAAAACATTACCCATGAAACATATTAAGATTTATTTTCTTATCAAATATTAGTAAATAATCATGCAAGAAAAAGTAGGAAAGCATGTAAATTACACAATATTTATAAGGTTTGACCTTAGTGTGAGAATCTACATCCTTACCACAACCAATCTCATGGGTCTATAGAAATCCACTATTAAAAAAAAGTGGACAAAACTTGATACATCTCCCGCTAGACACCTTTTATCTTCTGATAGAAAAGATTATACTGACTCTCTTTAGTTTATAATATTTCCACTTAAAAAAATTTATCCAAAAAAAAAGAATAAAGACTTTTATGAAACTGCTCTATAATTTCTCGGGTTGAATCCTTAGTCTGGTTTTGCTAGATCTAATTTTCTCAATCCAATGAGTCAGGATTTGAATCACTCAATATAATGAGTTTGGATCTAATTTTCTCAATATGATAGACTCAATACAATGAACCCATTACCAATATAAAAACCGAAACACTTCTAAAATTCTCAATATGATTTCTTCTGAGTCTTATCGACTCAATATGATCTCGTCAATCCGATCAACTCAATAAGATCTTCTCAATTCGATCTTGCTCAATCCAATAAATAAGAAATCAGCTGCTTGATCCTCCCCACAAGATCTTTGAATATAAATGACTTTCACTTGATTTATTTAGTGATCCTCCTTTTCCAATTGTGTGAAAGTTCACATAGAGAAAATGACATGATCAAGTATTTATAGGAGACTTAGAAAAAAAGAGGGAAACTTGAAAACATTCTCCACTTCCTCAAATTTCAATAAATTAAAAGATATCTTTCATTTAATATTAAACATAGACTTCTTCAATCCTCTTTGGATGTCTCTGAGATTTATGAAAAAAAATAAATTCATGTTTGACCTCTTTAAATCTTCATAAAACTTATAGAATATTATTTTTGAGTCTTCATCATAATCAGCTCAATAGGATTTATATTTCTTTCTCACTGAATCTGATTTCTATTTTTTCTTAGTGAATCCGAACTCTGTTTCTTTCTCAGTAAATCTGATTTCTGTTTCATTCTCAGTGAATCTGAATTCTATATCCATCTCATTGAATCTGAATTATGCATCCGTCTCAGTGAATCTGAATTTTGTATGCTTATCAGGGAATCTGAATTCTATATCCTTCTCAGTGAACCCAAATTCTGTATCCTTCTCAGTGAATCTGATTGAATTCTCATTATCTCAGAATTCCCATTATGATGGAATTACCATTATGACAGATATAAAATTATGATGGAATCTCTATACAATAACTTTGAATTTATTCAAACTTTATTAGTTTCACACATTCTGACTTTTGGATCCGATCTTATGAAATATTATGCCTTTGTTGGATTTCTTCATAAATATGGAATCCCCATTTTCATGAAATTCTCATTATGATATAATTTCTCATTATGATGGAATTCCTCACTCAAATTTTTTGAATTTATTTAAACCTATACACAATTTCTTCAAAGGTTTTATCGTGAAATTCTTCATGATTTGTGAGAAATTATTGGTCAGCAAAGCACCATCTAACTTTGATTAAAAAATATTTAAACTTTTAAACTCCCCGCTTCACAATATTCTTTTAAAAATTATTCAGTAAAAATATGAATTCTTCACTCAGTTTCTTCTTTCATTATTTTATTACGAAAAAGGAAAACTTCTAACAGACAATAATTTCTACCTCTGATTATTTTGGATCTGATGATCTAAATATGATGCAGATGGATCCGATTCTTCCAGAAATATTCATCTTTCTTATAAAATCTCATTACGATGGACTAGATCTGATTCCTAGATAGAAAAAACATTATTATACAAAAATGTTAGTTACCAAAAAAATACAAAAACATTGTTTAAAACAATTTAAACCAAAAAGGTTCTTATGGTTTCACAAATAAAAGAAGGAAATTATTATATTTTTTAAAATATTTTCAACATTGACATTAAATTTCCATTCATTATGTTCATACTCAGATTGTGAAAGAAAATAAAACTAATCAAATATAATATCTTTCACATCACGACTCTTAGGTCCATCAAAATTTTATATTTATTGAACTATTTTTTTGTTATGGTTTCATACCTCATTGTTGGTTTGAAATCCATCTCTAGTGATATGATAATTTACTTCTCTATGAGTAAACCAAGGCCTACTGATGCAATTATAAAAGGGAATCAAATAATTTCCCCCCTTGGATACGTTGTTGAACTTTAAATCCAAAAAAATAATAGTCCAATTTTAAAACTCATTCAACACTCAATTAAACCCATATATTCAACTTCTATCGATTATGATTTAAAACATAATATATTGGATATTATAAAAAAAACTCCTAATTATCCAAATTCATTTGTTGAGAAAATAATAATTCTATTATAGAATTATAAAAATATAAATGTATAATTTATAGAAATAAAATTTTTGAATGTATAAAATTATTAAAATATTGCTTAATTGAAAAACGTATACATGTATAAAAGTATAAATTACACACACACATATATATATTTATATTAGTATATATAATTATATATGTATATATAAGTATAAAATTATATATAATTTATAAAAGAATATATATTTTGATGAAATATACATAATTTTTAACTGTATATAAATTTATAAAAATATATAAAATTACATATATATTATAAAAGTATACAAAATTTATAGATGTATATAGTTTTAAAAATTTATAAAAGTATAAAATTTTAATATATAAAAGTGACATTTATGAATGTATAAAAGTATAATAATTTATAGCGAATAAACCTATAATTTTATATTAATTTATAAATCTAGAAAAAAATAAAACTATAAATAATTAATAAATTTTTATTTTTTAAACTATATACGTAAAATATGATATACTATAAATTTATAAATTTATATAAATTTATAAATGAAGAAAACTATAAAAGTATAAATATTTAATAAAAATTTATAATTAAATTATATTAGTATAATATGATATACTATAAATTTATAAAAGTATATAAATTTAAAAACATATAAAACTATAAAATTATAAATGTTTAATAGATTTTTATAAATAAATAATATACATATAATAAGATATACTATATAATTTTTAAATGTATATATAAGTATAAAAAATTATATCTAGAAGTATAAATGTAAAAAATAATAATTATAAAAAATTATAAATTTCTATGGATTATTATTTATAAATTTACAGAAGTAATAATTGATGTTAATAAAAATTATAAATTTATATTAGTTTTAGGAATTAGTAGTGTGTGGGTGACTTTTAGGTTGTTGCGAAGGTGAGAAATAATGAATTCTTGTGGGACTGAAAATCAAAGGCCTTTTCTCAGAAAAAATAGAAATCTCGATGCACAGTGACCTCTAATGTGGACTTCCAACAATAGAACACGCGCCAGAATAATCACATTAGGAATTTCTTCAATGCTCACTACCTTTTGCATGTATCACATCATCATCATCATTAAATTTATTTCGGGTTAAAAGTACAAGGAAAGTGAAAAGAAAAGGGGGGGGGGAGAAGAAGGATAGGAGGTGTATCCCCCTCCCTAAGGGGGCCTAAAATAGTGAAGACCTAGGGCGTCACTGCGGATCAAGTTGACCCCTTCCGGTTTGAGGGCGCTGCTATTAGGTAGATATCTGGTACTGGATCCTTGCTCTGCCATTGATGCCAAGTAGTCTGCGGCCATGTTACCCTCCCGCCAAGTATGCGACACCCGAATATTATGGTTGAGGAAAACTTTGCATCTCCTCACGGTGTATTCAATCGTCCAGGGGGTGGGTCGAGTGCCAATCAAGGAGTCATGAAGGGCCATGGAGTCGGTTTCAACCTGCGTGAGAGCCAGATCTCTCTGTTTACAGAGGGTCAGGAAGGTGAGGAGTGCCTCCGCCTCTGCCTATAAAGGAGTTCCGCTGCCAAAAAATGCAGTAAAGGCTAGGAAGACACTGCCCCCGGCATCCCGAACCAGGCCTCCTCCCCACGTGTCACCCCGGATGCAGGACCCGTCCGAGTTCATCTTGAGGCCAACGTCCGGGGGGCGCCAACAGACCCATCTACCCTGATCCAAGGTTTCCGCACCGCCAGCATGAAGAAACCTCAGTGACGGGGCTTCCTGCCAGTTCTTTAAAGAAGTAGCCAAGTCCACCAGTAGACTCTTCGTCCGCATAACAATGGCCCTGTCCGTGGGGAAGAGGCCCTCGTACCTCGCCTGGTTCCTAGCCTGCCATAAGCACCAGCATCCCGCGTTGAGAATCACCGCCCGGGCCGACCGCTCCAATCCCGAGATCATCACCCCCTGAAACCACCTATCCAGGAAGGAACCAGAGCTCGTGCCGACGACAGAAAAAGCAGTAAGGGATCCAAAGTGAGTCCACACGCTCTGCGCCCATTCCCCTTCAAATAATAAGTGATCAATACTCTCTTCATGTTTCCTCTTACAACAATGACAGCGGGAGGCAATGCTGATCCCCATTCTCCTGATAGTGTCGTCGGTAGGAAGAACTCTGTTCCGGAGCCTCCATACGAGGAACCCATACTTCCCGGGAACCCCCTTAACCCATGATATCGCATTCCATATGTCGCTGGGCTCCATACTGGGGGAGAGCTTCCGAAAATCCTTCAGCGTGAAGATCCCCGAACTCGACGGGGTGAACACACACCTGTCGGGCTGTTCAATGAGGGTGATCGATTCAAAGAGAGCCAGTTGCTCCTTGTCCAGCACAGCCTTCACAAACGGTTGATACATGCTCGCCTATCGAAAAGAAATTTGAGGGGATGGACACCCCGGATATCCGAGCCTCGAGCCAGCCCAGTTATGGGACCAAAACAGGAGATTACCCTCCCCCACTATCCACCGCGCATGACCATGCAGCACCTGAACGAGCTGGGAAGTCTTACCCCAAAAGGGAGATCTCCTGGAGACAGAACCGTCCCTAATCTATGTGAAGCTTCGAGCCATAGTCCTCCCCCACAAGGTACGTTCCTCTACCACTTCCCATGCTAACTTCGCGTTCATGCAAGTGACCATGCCACTCATGCTCTGCACTCTGATCCCACCCTCACAGATCGGCCGAGCCATCCTCTCCCATGAGACCCAGTGCTTCTTTCTTACCGACTGAGCATCCCATAGGAAACCGGCCAGCACCTTATCAATGGCCCTGATCACTCCCTTCGACACGGGGGAGGCAGCCAGGGCATGCACCGGAACCGTCGAGAGAACACTGTTCACCAAGGCAATGCGCCCCCCAAAAGACAAGAGATGATTCTTCCAGTTGAGGATGCGAACCGTTACTTTACTCACCACAAAGTCGAAGTCCCGAATACGCAGTCGCCCCGGAGAAATGGGGGTGCCAAGGTACACCAGGGGAAATGTACCTGGTTTCATATCCATTCTGTTGCAAACTTGAGTTGCCCGGCCAGATCTACACTTGTTAGACATGTATATGTTACTCTTTGAGTTGTTGATACACTGCCCGCTCCAGAAACAATACTCCTCCAGAATTTTCGTTAACTCCCGCACCGTCCTTTTGCCCGCATTGGAAAAAATGATGGTATCATCCGCAAACATCAGGTGGGATAAAGCCTGCATGCCCTGACTCCTCCTAAACGGCATGATCCTTCCACTAGTGATCCCCTTGTTGAGCAATCGGCTAAAGGTGTCTTGCATGATGATGAAGAGGCTCGGAGATAGCGGGTCTCCCTGTCGTAGCCCACGAACCGCCTTAAATAACCCGTGCGACTTCCCCAAGAAGGTGACGTTCATCCATGCAGAACTAAAACACCTAAACAGGGTGTCCACCACCCTCGTAGACATCCCCATTCTTGCTAGAACTCTGTTAATAAATCCCCATTCGACCCTGTCATACGCCTTACTCATGTCCAGCTTCACCGCCATGTTTGAACCGTGCGTTTTGAAATTGAGATCCTTCAACATTACCTGAGCCATTTCCATCGCACCATGGATGGACCGTCCCCTCACAAAGCCGTGTTGTTCAATGGAGATCCATCTGTCCAACCTCGCCGCCACCCTCGCATTGACGATACCTTCCAATATCTTGTAGGGGAAATTGCACATACTGATCGGTCTATACTGAGATAAAGACGAGGGGTTCTTAACCTTCGGAATGAGAACTAGTGTAGTGGAACTTGCCACCCTTGGCAGGTAGCCCCCGCGGAAGAAGTCCTGGATGGCGGTTACGATATCGTCTTTTATCATCCCCCACGCCCCTCTGTAGAAAGATCCTGGGAAGCCATCCGGACCAGCCGCGCTCTCCGCATTTAACCTAAGCATAGAACCATGGATTTCCTCCTCATCAGGAATCAACTCTAACGCCTCATTGTCCTCCCGAGTTACACAGGAGGGTATCGACTCCCACAGCTCCGCATTTCCACTGGGGTACCCCACATTTATCCTCCCACTCAGACCGGCGAGTAAGTTCTTGTAGAAAGATAGGGCCATACCCCCCGCCTCCTCCCTCTCATCCGTGTAGGAGCCATCCTCGCGCATTAGATTAGGAACGACATGACGTCGCTTCTCCTTGATGCACGCATAAAAATACGCAGTGTTCCTATCCCCCTCCTTCAACCATCTAATCCTTGCACCCTCCCGAGCTCTACGTTCTTGCCCCAGGATCAGCTCCGTAAGCCTGATCTTTTTAGCCGCAAGATCATTGAACACCGACTCATCCCACAGGTCCTCCAAATTACCTTCCATGTTATCAATGTCCTCCTTAAGCTTGTCAAGAACCTGATCAGCCGGAGGGAGAGATCCTTCCCATACGTGAAGTCTGTTCTTTAGCCTTCAGAGCTTATTGTGGACCACCACCCATGGGTGCCCATCCGTCGGTTCCATCCAGGATGAGCGGATCAGATTGGAAAACTCCGGGTTGTCAAACCAACAACCACAGAATTCGAAACCATCCTGCGTCCCCTTCCCAGATGTCAGTTGCACCAACAGTGGGGAATGGTCAGAAATGCCTCGCACCAAGTGTTTTACCTGCACTGCGGGAAACGCGGAGGTAGCTTTAAGGTTTTCCAAGCACCGATCAAGGTGACTCCAGCATCTGCGATCCCCTTTCTGATTGTTACACCAAGTGAAACGATCCCCCGTATAACCCAAATCCATCAGACCATTACTCTCCATGAACTGGGAGAAGGCCATGCTTTCCCTGCGAGGGAAGGCCCCTCGACCTTTTTTCTCTTCCGGGTCCGCTATAGTATTAAAGTCCCCTCCGATAATCCAGGGTTCCTCCCCCGGGTCGAACCCACTAAGGTCCTGCCACAGCGCTTCCCTCCTTTGACTATCACAGCTGCCATATACGAAGGTCACAATGATAGAACAACGGCCAGACATAACCATCAAGGTCAGGTATTGATCGCCCGCCTGAAGCAGGGCCACCGCTACATCCCGTTTCCAGAACACCCAGATGTGACGGTTGTCGGGGTCTGCATGCATGGACGCATGCATACCAATTTTCCGAGAGAACTGGTTGATCCTGGCCGGTGCCTATTTGTGTTCGAGAACAGTAGCAACCAGCACCCTATTCTTCTTTATTTCGGATGCCAGAAAGTCTGTTTTTACGCGGGATCCGAGGCCCCTCACATTCCAAATGATTATTGGATACATTACGGAGAGGGTGCCCCGGAACTGACCCCGGGTTCCAAGGTCCACAGCTTTCCAGAACCAGAAAGCTCCTTAACTCCAACGAGCTCCAGTTTCGATCGCGACCGAGTGCAGACCCCCGGACTTGAAACCGGGGAGAGGGAACACGAGAGCCTCCGGGAGGGTAACGGAGGCCGTTTCCTACGAGCGCCGCAGGGGGAATTGCAACACTGAGATATAGACGGGCTCCGGACTTCAGGAGACAACGGGCCCCCTCCCCAGGAAACTGCCCCGACGGCCTTAACAACCACCTGCGCTCGTAAGGGAGGCTGGGGGCCCCCCGGGCCGCCCCCCTCGCACGGGCCCGAAGCGAGACGAGACTGGACCCCCCTCTGGCCGAGGGGGTCACTACACCTCTGGGTCCTCAGAAAGCATTCCAGTAAACTTCCCAGGGACAAACATTGTCGCGGGCCAAGCCCCGGGTCAAAAAGCTCCGCCAGCCATCGAGGGGAAGCCATCGTAACTCCATTCTGAAAGACCATCCCTGGAGTAGAAGAAGCCGAAGCGAACCAAGGACCATCCGACCTCTGAAAAACCAGGGGAGGATCCTCACAGGAGACCACCGACAACATCGAAGCACCCCCTTCACCACCCCCAGGGGTTCGTGGGACTCCTCGGGGTGCTCTACGCCGGAGGCCAGAAGCTCGGGACCTGCAGACCTGCACTGAGTGCCCCTGGAGGCGGCACGAGGAGCAGAACCTGGGAAACACTGGGTAGACCACGTCCTGGGACCAATCACAGGTATCCTGAACCTTCAGGCGAATGATATCCGACGGAGGGGAGGAGAGATCTAGCTCAACACAGATCCGGGCCACAGACAGGTCCTCCCCATTTCGCGTTCGAGAATCAACACACAAGAAACTGCCTAGGCCATCCCCGATGGCCTTAAGGAACGCCTCATTCTGAAAGGGAAGGGGAATACCTAGGAGAAGAGTCCACACCGCCGCCTTGGGTCCCTCCTTCCCACGGTGGGCGTCCAGGGGCCAGCGCCAAAGATTGAAACGCCACCGACCGAACCGACGAGGGGCCAGGCACCAGGCATGAACTAAGTCCTCCTCCGACTGGAGAACCACGCAGAAGGACAGGCGGTGGACAACAGAGACGCACGCCGGCTCCTGAAGCCCCCAGGACTCCACAAACTTCCTGAAGACCTGGATCGGGGGCTTCTCAGCGCCAAAACGAGCCACCAACGTCCATTTCAGCTCCTCTACAGCCGCACCAAAGGACGCCTAAGGGAACTCCAGGGACAGGCAGGACCCCTCCCGAGACGCCGAAAGAGCCACCGGGGGAACCGCCTGGAAACACGGCTGCCGGGGAGCACGACCCAGCAGGGCATCCTTGAAGGAGAGCGGAAAGCATGACCGCCCGGGAGAGGAGCCCCGGGATCCCGAAGGAAGAGACGGGCCAGCGTCCGCAGAGGGGGCAGTGGGCGCCACCGTCGCCGGGAGCACCGGGGGCCGCCCCAGTGAAGGAGTAACGGGCAGAAAATTTGAAAACGTCGGGGGCGCGTGGGGCGCGTACTCCAAAGGCATCCCAACGTAAAACTTCCACTCCAAAAAAAAATTTCATGTATCACATGATGACGAATATGGTGATCAATTTCGGTTAGTGTGTCACACCTTAAAGTCAAGCCCGGTGTGTAACATAGTGAAAATGAGGTGTCATCAGGCATCAATGACGTAGATAAAACAAAGAGGAGGGGTTTTGGGTTGGTTCACTATAGGGTGGATGGTGGGAGTCTGATCCATAGGGGAGCTCGATATAGAGAGTGCACTGCATGGGGAGAAGATCGACGTGCAAGGGTGGTGCGTCATAATGATGATGCCTCGTTGTTGCACTACTACAGAGGGTTGGTTCAGTGTTGGGTCTATTTGTTTGGTTCTTCAAGAAGAAGTGAAGATGCACATAGTAGGATTCACCACAGTGTGACTGAAGAAATATCATGGTCAGAGGCGCTAACAAAACAAATCGACACATAAATTAGATTTGGAGAGATCAATTCATGGAGAAAGATGACTGATAGTAGCAGTAGGGTCTGGTGATAGCAACAATGACACTTTGGTTTTTCAAAAGAATGAACGCTTGAGTAGAGGAAGCACTTTGTTAGGGTTCTTTTAAAAAGAACCCATAATTCTTTTATCATCACTTTCAAAAAATCATCGATAAAGAGTAGTTTAATCAGTGCCTTTTTAATGCTGATTAATCGGCATGTTTATCAGAACTAAAAAAGTATTGATAAAGATATAATATTTATAAAATATTTATATTATTATATATATTTATAAAATTATATATAAAATAAATATACATATATATGTTTATAACTATAATTATAAATAAACATATTTTTAAATATATGTTTATATTTATAAAAATATTTATATAATTATGTATATTTATAAAATCATAAATACCATAAATATATTTATTATAATTTTATTATTATTTGATTATATATATATATATATTTATAATTATAATTATAAATAAATATTTTTATATATTATAAAAAAATATTTTTAGAAATATTTTTATATAATTATAAATATATATATATATATATATATATATATATTTATTTATTAATATATAAATATTTATATTTATAAAATTATAATAAATACATTTATTGTAATTTTATAATTATTTAAGTATATATATATTTTTAATTATAATTATAAATAAATATATTAAAAAATATTTCTATATAATTATAAAAATATTTATATCCAAATAGATCAGTCAGGGATTTATAAACCAGACCCATGACTCCAAATTTCTTAATAAAAGAAAAGCATAAAACCAAGGGAGAAGATCAAACAAGGCACAAAACTACCCACACCTGAAACAAGAAGTCACTTCCCTCTATATCCAAAATTTATAGGATATCGTCCTATACCCTTTGGGTGTTGGCCTCTTTGCCATGTCTGGGAATTTTGTGGGAGAGCATATTCTTCACCCGATAACAATTTAGATAATTACTCTAGCATGGAGCATATCTTGAATTTCCAAGATAGATAATGAAATTCCATCTCTATGTTATATCAAAATATATCATCAATGTTTATTGATAACAACTTCTGGATTGTTAAATAATAATAGTAACTGAATACATATGTCTCCATTAGGGAAAAAATTACCTCAATGTTAAAGAAGAACCATTATGTTTCCTCTTTACTGAGGTCTTAAACATGTATTTCATCTTCCTGATCCTATGGAGGAATGATATTTAATTTTTTCCCATACAATGCCACATTCCTCATCTAAGGCCTTTTCAAAATATCCATATGCATTTATCATTATCTTATAGAATTTGGATGGATAAATCCAATACACATTCATAATGTCCTCATCACTTATTCATGAGGGGATGCCAGTTGGGAATTCCAACTATAGGGGGAGTTCTTCAATAAGAGATTCAGATGCATGCACCCATGCTTTGTTTTTTTTAGGGATGACCAGTTGGAAACCCTCTTCATCCATAAATATTTTCATACCTTTTACCATAGGCTCTTTATTATTCACTTCCACGGGTGAGTGTTCCCCTATCCTCGAATGGGAGCACCTCAATTTCCACTTGACTTTGGAAGCCTCCATTCTAGATCCAAGCCCAATATCCTAATTCTGGATAGATCCCCTTTCTATGTAGTGATCTGTTGAACTAAAAGCTGGTCTGAAAAAAGTTCTTCCATTCCACAATCATATCCAACATGGATATGGGTACTTGAAGCTCCCCTCTTATACCTACTATATATACTGGATAATCCCTCATGGAACATATTTCCCGTACTATTTCTAGACCTCTTACATTCATCATCAAGCTGATCAGTTGGGTCCAAAATATCATTTTCTAGAGCACCCTAATCTATCCAATGTTTTTGGTTATACAAACTTAGGAATAAGATTCATAGTCCCACTAACCTCCCCCAATTCGTATATTCTATACATATTGTATATATTTTATCAACATAAAATTCGTTCCTAGAAAGAGGCTCCCTATCATTCATTAGGACAACAACATAATATGTACTCACATTATCAACATAGGATTAATGAAACACCATAGACTAGCCTCCCTTTTGGTAAACAGAGTGTCCACACACCTTACTTTTAAATTTATAGGTGTCAATTGTGTTGCTAGTCTTGTTATAGTTAGATCAATACGGGTTCCTATGGCATTTTTCAGTAGTATTCCAAATTAATTTTCATTTCAAACACATATCTAGAATTTTCTCATATTTAATTTCCATCTCTAGCTTGAATTGGGTAGCAATAAAAAAACAATATGAATCAAGGGAGAAGAGATACCAAATTCAAACAAAAATCTGGAAAAGTGGACATAACTTTCTTGTTTGGTTTCTCTATCGAATTGTATAGGAACAATAACAACTGAGGCTATGTCCCAATGTATCTAGGGGTTTTAGAAGAACCACCTTAGGCCACATATTTGAATCCAAATTTGAAAAAATGATATATTTAATAGAAACTGATCAAATAATGGATCACAATCTTTTATATCCATGAAGCTTGGCTTGATCGAGATGGTGCCAAATCCCCACACTTTGGCCTTAAGTTTACTGGATTAGAGGAAAATATGAAAGTAACACTTTTTGATTGATGTGAGACTCTATCCTTTATACCCCCAAATGTCTGTTAACCGGTTCTTCCAGATTCCAATATTCCATGGATTCATCTTCTTTGGAATATTCATCCTAGTGAGAATAAAAATTTACATTATTTAAGCCTTTTCTCAAGAACCATTGAACTAACTTCAACAAATGAAAGAACAAAATTCTACATGATTCTCTCACAAGGAGACTCATTATCATCCATGAAATTAGAGATGAAACATCGATGACCATCATGAACAATAGATCAAGCCCACTAGTCAACTGTAGCTTTCACGACATGGGTCAAAAGATTATATTAAGTTTAAATTAGAAGAAAACCACCCATTTTTATAAAGAGTAATCAAGAATAATGAAATATAATCAAGGGTTTTGAGTCACATTCCCCTGTCTTCAATAAAAAATCATCCATGAGAAGAGTGATCAAGAAGAGTTCCACTGCTCATGTGATGATGAACTCGAATGAAATTATTGAAAGACTTAAAATGTAAAAATTGTCTCTCATCACATGACCAGTGCATCCAAATGTGGAGAAAACCTAGCATCAAGAAGATATGGTATTTCAAGTTTATTCCCTTGGGGTTTTTCTAAATAAAAATGCACTTCAATTGGATAAGGTTATTTCCACCGTTTGTTTTCATCTGATGGGTGGTATCAGAATGACTAGAGTCTCAGGTTTCTATACTTGGAACAAGGTTTTCTTCATATTCATGAATGGTCTTTAGAGTTAGATCTATTCTATGTTAGGAATACCTTTATGTAGGTATGGATAAGTATTTATGGATTGTCTTGGATCCTATGGCATTAGAAAATCTTATAGGAAATTATATCCATTGTTGGTCTTACAATCTGAATGGAAAGGGAAACAAAATTAGGTATGTATTAAAATTGTATAAGGTAATAGTTTAGATTGATAATGTTGTTTTGTTGACACACAACAATGAAATAAATTTTAGAAATCAACATGAGAAATTACCACTGTTATGTGAGTCCAGCAATGTGGTTGGACATAAAAAATAAAAATTTTATAAATTATTGAAATGTAAAGCCTTATTTATAATGGGGAATCTAGATCAAGACTATAGAAGAAATGGGAAATCAACTACTAATTTTCAGAATTCCAAAACTAGGGGATCTCAGGGGAATGATCAATATGGTAATTATGCACCAGTTATAGGGGATTTCATTGGTGATATGAATTTGAATCATTAAGCTGCTACTATTAAGATTAAATGTGGGTAGACTGCTGGGAATTTAAATCAGTTAGAGAATGGATTTCTACTAGGGAAGTCTTGTTTTCCATTAGGGCACAAGAAGCGGAAAACTTTTCTTAGCACATTTCTAGGAAAGGGTAACAAATCATGGGTAATTTGGTTGATCTAGAACCTGTTTCCTTGTCTATAAATGAAGATGATATGAAAAATGAAATTTATGTTGAAGATGATGGAAAAAATAATGTTGAAGTTTAAATTCAAGAGAAGGTTGACCAATAATTATGGGAAGAGAAGAGTATGTTCTACTCTAAGTCCCATAAGTGAAAGTATAAAGTCTATTTAAATGTGCCTCACAATGGAATGCATGGATAAAACTAGTATGTTGTAGGTTTATAAGATATTGTAATTCCTTCTTTGGTGTCTAGAGAGGCCCCCACTGCAGGGACAAAACCAGGGGAAATGACTCATAGGATGTTGTGTGCTGAGGGGTCTATCGAGTTAAGAAAACTCGAAAAAATGATATTTTAAATTGGTCCAATAGAAAAAACATCTTCATCAATGATTTTGGCAACACTCAAAAAGTATTGGGGATGAAGGGAATGCCTCAATCATTGAGGATCCTCGGTAGAATCTTTCACCAAACTTCAAAGAGGGAGGTGAGGAGAGGCAGGAAGAATTTGATGGAAAACACGAAATGATGGATAAAGAGATTTCAATTTTGGAGCATCAGGATGGTGATGGGCGACATGAATTGGTGGATAAAAAGACTATACCTCAGAATCAAAGGGCTAGTTTTGATGATCGGGGTGGCCCTTGGGTTACTCTTAAGTGGAGGGGGGACGTCATCCTTGAAGTTATAGCACATGATAAATTTTTTATTTGGTGTGCTTTGGTTTGACATGGGCTGGTATATTATGTCATCCATGTTTTGAAGGTTCATGTGTTTGCCCTGGGTTTTCATCCCTTTGTTTTAATTTAATTTAATTAATAATTTTTTAGGGGCCATGATATTTACCCATGATTCACACCATTTTGGATATATTAACTGCATTTACTATTTAAATATATTTATTATAGTTTTAAAATTAATTAAATATTAATAATTATAATTATAATTATAAATTATATATATTAAGTTCTTGGGGGAGAAATTATATTCAAACACACCTACACCACACACACATAGGCCAGAAAGGCATGTCATATCCCTCCAAGGGATAACACACCCAACCAGCCACTTTAATACATTGTAAATTTGGATCGAAGGTCCAGTGGGTATTAAGACTATTTCATGGAACAAAGGCCCTAAGTATAAGGCTTGTAGGAAAAACATTGGATGGATTGAAAGCCCTACTTGCATCATGCATGTATCAATTACTTCCCACTTCATGTGTGCGTCACCACCCCCTGATGGAATGAAGTCCCATTCGTGATGAATATTATTACTGTTATAGTACCCATGCTTCTAAGACACTATAGTGCCACTACTATACCTATGGAAATTTTCTAACATACAGATTTGAACTCCGGTCTGATGCATGATTATGGAGAGACTTTACCAATCAGGTAAGGCCCCAACTACATAATTATAAATAAATATTTTTAAAAAGTATTTATATATAATTATAAATATAATGAATATAATTATAATTTAAATATATTTATTTTAATTTTATAATTATTTAAATACGTATTTAATTATTTATAATTATAATTATAAATAAATATAGATTTTATTATATATATTTATATATATTTGATGGAGAGGAGGATAATGGGGTTTTCAGATCACCTCTCTAATGGATTTCATGTCACTTAGTTTTAGGGTTTTCAAGCATGCCATTTCCACACTACTTGGGGTCCATGCTCATTGATGGTAGTGAGGATGTTTCTTGGAGGTATGGTGCATTGCTGACTAGATATGGAAGAGATCATCGATCTTTGGAGGCACCATATACTACACTGGTGAATGAAGTGGTTGCTGTATTTTTTTAGGATATCTCTCATGTTCAAAGGTCCATTGCAAGGCCCACTAGTGTAGTGGTGAATGTCACACAAAGGATAGATCTATGAAGACCAGATCCAATTTCTATGGAATAAAATATCACATGAAGACCAGATCTGGATGCTGTGGTGGTGAATGATGTGTGAAGACATGATCTTATGGTGGTGATTTATGCATGAAGACTAGATCCACCAAGACCATATCTAGATGTTGTGGTTGTGAATGATGTGTGAGGAATAGATCCATTTAATGTGAGATTGGGTATGTCTGTGAATATGAAACCTGATGGTGTGTCCAGTTTTGGCATCATTTAAGGACTCTTACACTAGAAGGATCTTTCAATAGGTTTATGTAGCACATTTGAGGTAAATTATAAAGTGTTTTATGAGGGATTTTGAATTTGGAAATACTCCCTGATTGCATTAATTATTTCAAATAAAGGTAAAAATCCTTGAAAGTTGGATTATTTAGTCCATCAAATTTCTTTTTTTGTGGGTATTCCCAGATGATTGGTGCATCTCCCTTTTACATGGTTTTCTTCACCATGTTTCTTCTTTAGAATACTCTTAGGCTTTATGCGTGGAGTACTGGTTCTCTATTCTGAAATCCATGATGGATTCATCTATACAAATGGTATTTGGATTTTAACATCTCATGGGCATGGAACACCCTATCTTAGGTATGGGTTCATCTACATGGACTCAATTAGGTCTTTTGGTATATAATAATTCTAAACAATATCATCTTAAAAATTTGAAATTCCGTCCTTCTTGATAAGGAAATAGAGTTTGCGCGATAGAGACATTTTTTCAGGATGTTAGTAGAGGATGATATCAACTCCACCATTATTAATAAGGTAACATTATCCACTCCCACAAATGACATCAAAATTGTTGTTAAATAAGAAAGAAAACCTATTTTTGTAATTCTCATATGGTTGTGTGTCACTCAGTGGACTTATTTAGAATGAACATCTCCTATGAGAGGTGTGGGATTAAGGGACATCCAGCTACTCACTATCGTAGGATTCCAAAATGTGATTTTAAATCCTTTATTTCATGATGAAAATGTGTCCAGGAGGCCCTTTTATAATGGGGTTGGTGTGCATTCTTCTCAGAAATGAAATTCTTAGATTCTTAATTTGAAGGGTAAGGGGTTGCAGTTATATGAGTAGTCTCTGGTTGGTGGTGATATTGGACCCTCAAATTATTTAGAAGATCTTATAAAGGAGGGATCATAAAATGATGTTCATACTACTCCTATTGTTGAACAAGAATCATAGTTGGATCTTAGTGGTATCACTTCCATGGATGTGACTTCTTTTCTGGGTTGGGTTTTAATAGTTAGACTACATATCCAAAGGAATTTTCATCTGACAGGGTTGATGTTCCTTCTGCTATGTTGGTCTGCCTGGGTGAGGCTGCATAGGTGGGGGATGGAATCAATCAGGAATCAGGTCTTCTTTCTTCTTATCAATATATTGATATATATTTTAGTGCTACTTTGAATCCTCAACATACTAGGCATGGAACGAACTTATAATATGATCATAGGGTTTCTGACTTCCCCAATGCTATCCAGGATTCCTGAAAAAATTCCCATTCCTCAGGAATTGTTAAATGGAGTAACATTTCATATGATGGAAGTGATAAAGAGAAGATGATGATATTATTGGACACAACTCATCCTTTAGACATTGTTGAAGCTATTTCCTTCAAGGATGCCATCATAAGTGGTAGGGGAAAGGCGAGTGGAAATGAAGGGACAAATATGGATCCTCCAAAAAGAAGTCCACAAAATGATTATTCCATTCTTCCAAGGAGTGTTTCTAACAGATAATCCTCAAAATATTTAAAGTTCAATCCCACTCTGAAGCAAGAAAGGTCCAAGACAGTGATGCTTAGGATTCTCAATTAGGCTCACTCATGGTTAGAGTGAGAAACTACTTACGATTCTGATTATGGATATGAAAATGATCTTTCATTTTATAACTCTTAAACTATTTTTC
The DNA here is from genome assembly GCA_963277665.1 of Viscum album. Classification (NCBI taxonomy): domain Eukaryota; kingdom Viridiplantae; phylum Streptophyta; class Magnoliopsida; order Santalales; family Viscaceae; genus Viscum; species Viscum album. Next base: position 107,974,468 of record OY728139.1, on the reverse strand, counting down.
TTGATGAGTTCATATTCCTTTTTTTGACACCATCCATTCTCTTGTTAGCATTTTCATTTATCTTTTAATAAAAGGTCAGAATATTTGTTTCTAACTAGACCTTCTTTGTACAAATAAATATATTTAGAATGTATTTATATATAATTATAAATATATTTATATAAATATACATTATTATATAATTATAATTATAATAAATATATTTATGATAATTTTATAATTATTTAAATAAATATTTTTTATTTATAATTTCATAAATACTATTAAAAAAATTATATTTATTTATAATTGTATAATAAAATATTTAAATTACAAAGTTAATAAAAAAACCATTTAAATAGGTAAATTATATCAATTCTAATCATATTTCAAATGCTAAAACTTAATAAATAAAAAAATAAATATTTTTCATATAAATTACAAACATATTGAAAATATTACATGTATATAGTAAATAAATATATGTATAAATAAATATTAAAAATTATTTAATTTATTTTTAACATTATTAATTAATTTATAATAAAAAATTAAAAAATTAAAATAAATAAATTAAATAAATTATTAAAAAGTTAATTCATTATATTTACATGAATTAAAAACATCAATATGTACACATACACATCTACACACACATACATGTATATGCACACATGTACACACACACACATACATATACTTACATGCAGTTATACATGAACATATATTTTAAATTATTTAATAGCAATATAAATATATATATCTAAATAAATATATCCATTTATATATTATATAATTATTTAAATAAAATATCAAAATATTATATTTCTTTTAATTAAATGGCTAAACGATTTTGAAAATTCAAAATTTAAGTACATCACTTTGGAAGATGTAATTAAGCTACCACTTTAAAATAATCTAGATTTTACATCACTTCCGAAGTTAGGATCATCTCATCCAAACCCTGTTCTGTTAAAAAATGTTAATGTATTTCTTATCTGTTGTAAAGAATTAATGTTTTATTTAATGTGTTTGTTCTTCTCCATTTCACATTATATAATCATAATTGTCATTTTATTGATGATAAATAAACATATTTGTTATTTTCTCTTCTTTTCACCTCGTTTTCCAAAACAGTCTATGCATACTATTGACAATGAGGGTTGACCATATAATCATTATGATTCTATAACTTTATAATATCTTTTTTATGTCTTAAAATATAATACTAATTTTTCGTATTACAAATTTTAATCATCTTAAAGGTATTTTAGTAGTTTATAAAGAAAATATGAAACATTTAAAGAATATCACCTAGGAGTGTCATACTAGGTGGGCTGAAAGGCCTGTTGTCTTATACCTGGATATGCCAAGTCAAGACCAATGCACCTTGTTGGAGTTGTTACTCTTAGGAACATATGTGATAGAGCCACATCCACTCTTAGCATCCAAAAAGGGATTTTATTTCTTAGATAACCACATAATATTTATGCTACCAAAATTTTAGAATATTTTCTTATATCTTAAAAGTCGACAATAATGTTTTGAAGTACAATTTTTAACTTTCCTAAAGATATGTTCAATGATTCATAAATATAATTTGAACCATTTAAACCATATCCATAAAAATTAACAAAACATACATGCAATATGGGATGAATCAACTCGATTATAGGAGTAAAAAATTATATGTGTAGTTAACCCTTTTTGTCATCTAGTTTCTCATCTTTTATTCTATTTTTATTCCTTGTTAATTAAAAGTTAATCATTATTTAATCATTGGTTAATAATTGGTTAATAATTGGTTAATCATTAGTTAATCATTAGTTAATAATTAGTTAATCATTAGTTAACCTTTAGTTAATCATTAGTTATCCATTACTTAATAAATACTTAATCATTAGTTAATCATTACATAGCCATTAGTTAATCATTAGATAATGATTAGTTAATTATTAGATAATGATAATTTAATCATAAGTTAATCATTGGTTATTCATTAGTTAAAAATTAGTTAACCATTAGTTTATCATTCCTTAATCATTCTATAATCATTCCTTAATCATTACTTAATTATTCCGTAATCACCCCTTAATAATTCTTTTAATCATTACTTAATTATTCTATCATAATTACTTTATCAATGATTAATTATTAGTTAATGATTATTTATTCATTATTTAATCATTAGTTAATCATTCATTAATAATTCCTTAATCATTCTTTAATCAATACTTAATCATTACATAATCAATATTTAATCATTAGTTAACCATTACTGAACCATTAGTTAACAACTAGTTAATCATTATTTATTAATTCTTCAATAAACCCTTAATCATTAGTTAATAATTCTTTTATAATTTATTAATCATTAGTTAATCATTATATATTCACTGGTTAATCATTACTTATTTATTCATTCCTTATTCAATCTTTAATCATGACTAAATCATAATTTAATCAATAATTAATCATTAGGTAATCATTACTAAATCATTATTTAAACATTCTATAATCATTAGTTAAGAATTAATTAATCCTTAATTAATTATAACTTAATAATTAGTTAATCATATGATATTTATTAGTTAGTTATTATAAGATAATCATTGTATGTAATCATTCTTTAATCCTATGTTATTCATTAGTTAATCTATAGTTAACCATTACTAATAGTTACTATTATTTCTAAACTATATATAACTGACATAACTACTTAATAAATTACATATTTCGAACTAACTAAAAAAAATTCAAAAAAATAAATAAATAACTTTAAATTAAATAAGATAAATACCTCTAAATGATGATTTTCAAAAAACAGGGACTTCTTTTAGGACATCAAAACCATATCACACAAAGAAGGATTCTTTTAGAGAGATAGAGTTTGGAATGTAGAGGGATAAGGTAAATTATAAGTGAGGAGTGGGGGTGTCCTTTTATAGGGACTTAATAGAGAGGTAGTGGGGGGATTTCGTCTTTATGTTAGGAAAAAGGCGGTACGCCCCCAGTCACCATTCTCTTTTTTAGGCAAAAGTTGTCCACCCTTGGCCCACATTTTCCATGTCACTGATATGGGGAAACAATGGGGGGGGGGGGGGGGGGTTCTTCCTTTAAATAGATTTTAAAGGAGGAAGTAACTCTGTCGTCTTTCTACCACAACTTAAAAAAAATAACCTAAACATATTTAAAAAAAATAAAAAACCCATAAAAAATCCTTCCACTCCCTCAACGAATGTTAGCATCTGTTGAATAGCTCCCATTATGTCATCAACTGAACTCAACTCACACCATTCCTCTACCTATACAGTTCAATTAGTTTGATTTCTTCATTGAGATAAAGGAAGGTATTAGGGAAAAACACAGTAAATCACACCTTCACGTTTATGGAGTATAAGACTAGGTTGTTGGGAGCCTACTCAAATGGAACATATGTATTTGAAAAATATAAAAATAGATATAGGGTTTTGTGTGAGTTAAAAATACATTGAGGTGGAGATTTTTTTGATAAAAAGATGAAATAGTCATGGTTTGCAAAACACTGACATATAGAGAAAAAAATTCAAATTTGGTGATTGAATTTTTTCTATGATCATTTTTCAACAAAATGAATCTACTCTTTGACTTTATTCTATGGTTTTATATGAGTATTATTTTTGAGATCCCACTTATCTTTGGGAGTCTATAATTTGTATTATTAATTTTTAGTGGATCCATCTTTCAAGATAAGGTCCCATGATATTTCCCTCATTGGGTTTTTACACATTAAAATTTTCCATTTTCAAAAATTTATTTTCCACACATATTTTTTTTGTCGCTCCACATATTCTTTTTTTAGAGGGAAGGAATTAATTTCCATTGCATGTTTGCATTGCTTTTGTTTGTGCGTTCATCGCTTGCCAACTTTCCCAATATCTGGTATTAATGGATTTGGTTACTATTTCATATATATTGAGGAATTCAATTAATGTCACCTGATTTTTTTGAATAGTACCATCTAAAATATGTAGATATTAAAGATGAAGGATCTGAATTTTTCAAGATAATGAATCTTCTAGTGTTTAGTACCAAGAATTTAGAAATAATATCAGATGTTGAATAGGAATTTGAGAATGATATGGTCTATGGTTTCATTCTTTAATGGGTTAAAGACAACACGATGATCCATATAATCAACATCTCTCATTCTATAACATTACAAGAGAATCCTCAGACTAACTATGCTTCTTAGATAGAAAATAATAAATTTTTTATTCTCAAACAAATAAAAAAAATTTGGTACAAAAAGATATGTCTATTTTTGAATATTTGAGTAAATATTAGGGATGTTTTGATTACTTTTCAGGTATGTGTATTAATTTTGAGGATAATGTTTTAACACTTTTTTTCTCAACACTTTACTCAATTTTTGGGAGAATTTATTTGTTACCCTAACTGGTTATGCTTCTAATGGTGTTGTAACATTCAATTCTGTTATGTTTTCTATTTTAAATGAAGAGGTTAGGAGCCATACTCAGGATGAATATTATTTAAAGGTTTTAGTCATAGAGAATAGGGGGATAAAATAGGAAATGAATTATGTATAGAATAGTTGAGATAAGAGAAAATTTATAAGCAAATCCTTGTTAAAGTAGATAGATTTTGAATGTAATCATTGTAGTAAGAAAGAGAATGTTAAGAAGTTTTTTTATTAGCTAAAAAGTAAAAATAGAATGATGGTAAATTAGTATAATAAAAATGGTGATAGAGATGATCGTGTCACTTCCACTATAGAGGGTGATCTTGTTATTGTTTATGAATCCATTAATATTGATTCTGATGATTCATGTTGAGTTTTTGAAAGTGGTTCAAGTTTTCACATTAGGCTGAGGAATGATCTCTTTACATATTACAGACCAGGTCATGTTGGGATTTTAAAGATGGGTAATGATGGTCATGCTGATATTGTAGGTATCATGACTATTTATTTACAGACTAGTATAGAAAGTAAGATAGTTTTGAGGAATGTTTGACATGCTTCTAAATGTTTCCTAAATCTCATTTCTAGCAGAGTTCTTGACGATGATGGTTTTATCAGTAAATATTGTGATTCAAAATGGAATATTTCCAAGGGTTATTTTATTGTGGCTCAAGGGAAGAATCATCCATGCTTGTATTGGACTAGAGCTTCTATTTACTATGATATAACTCACATTATTTAGTGCAGTGTTTTGTCTATGTTATGGTATAATAGGATCAACCACATTAGTGAGAAAGGAATTGGTTTTTTGGGCAAGATAAATGCTCTTCTATATTTTAATAGTTTCAAATTAGACACATGTGACCATTGTATGGGTTAAAAATAGACTAGAGTGAGTTTTAGCCATCATCTTTTTCCCATGAAGTCACATGTACTTGAATTAGTACATTTTGACATTTTCGGTCTTTTTAAATATAGACATTTAGTGGTGATCTTTATTTTGTTACATTAATAGATGAATACTCATATTTAAGTGTCAAGATTATGTTTTTAATTCCCAAGGTCAGCTGATCAGTGTTTTTAAATAATTTCAGGTTTATGTTGAGATGGAATTTGGTAAGAAATTAAAATGTATTCACACTAAAAATAGGGAAGAGTATTGTAGTTTGTATGATTAGTATTGTTGGTAGGAAGGTATTCTGCATCAAAAGACGCCTACCAGGACAACTAAGCTAAATGGTGTAGTTGAGCGGATGGAAAAAACTTTACTTGAAAGAGTTCATTGTTTTATTTTATATGTAGAGTTTCATAGACATTTTTTTGGGTGAGAATTTACTTACTACTGCATATATTATCAATTTATCACATGCCATTTCTTTGTATAAAGACACTCCTGAAATTGTTTTGTTTTTGAAACTAGATTAGGTATGATCACTTGTGTTTTTTTTGTTGTAATAATATTTTAAATTTTTCTAGAGACGAGATGTCCAAGCTAGATGGCAAGTCATGACAATGTATTTTTATTATTAATTGACATAATGAGCTTGGATACAGGTTCTAATATCCTTCTTTGAAGAAACTGTTTTAAAGATATGATGTAGTTTTTAAGGATGGTCAAATAATTACAGATATTGACTATGGATAAAAATAGACTTCTCTTACTTATGTTGGATTTTTCAGTCCTGATCCAGGTTCTGATTTAGATTTACCTCATATTGTTGATTATAATGATCATGTTGATGTGAACAATGATATTCAGGGTGATCGGGTTGGAGTGTATATTTTAGATGCACATTATGTTTTTTATGATTTGGTTCTAGGGGTAATTAATGAACCCATATTTCCAATCTAGAGGTCATCTTGGCATCATAAAATATCTACTCGGTATTCATTTGATGAGTATATACTCCTCACTGAATGGGGATAACTGAAATATTTTGATGAGGTAATGGAAAGTGATCATAAATAAAATGGGTTGCGGAAATGGATGATGAGATGATATCCTTGCTTGAAAAAGATATGTTTGAGCTATTTAAGTTACCTAAAAATAATATTTCTTTATAAAACCATTGGATTTGTCAGATCAAAAATGGAAAATCCACTTATTTTCCATGATATAATGAATGGTTAGTTGTTAAAAGATTCTATTAGAATAAAGGTGTTGATTTTGATGATATTTTATCATCTGTTGTCAAAATACATTCCATTAGGGTTGTTCTCAGTTTGGATACTAGTTTTGATCTACATTTTGAGTAGAAGGATATGAAGATAGCTTTCCTCCGTGGAGATTTAGAGTAAGAGATTTATATAGAGAATCCAGAGGGTTTTGTTGAAATAGGTAAAGAGAATCTTGTCTGTAGGTTAAAGAAGAGTTTGTATGGTTTGAATCAAGTTCTGAGGTAGAGGTATAAGAAGTTTGAATCTTTCATTTTTTCAGGGTTTTAAGAATACATCTTATGATCATTGTGTTTTTTTAGAGATTCACTAAAGTTGATTTTATTATACAATTGATTTATGTTTATGATATTCTCATTCTCGGCCATGATGCTTCTAGAATTGAATATTTAAGAAGGATCTTTGTCAATCTTTTGTAATGTAATACTTGGGGCCAGAATGTCAGATTCTTGGAATGTTGATCTTAGATGAAAGAAAGGCCAATAAAATGTGGTTATCTCAGGCGATATATTTTGATAATGTTATCTAGATATTTTATTTAGATAAAGAAAAAGTTGTTATTACTACTATTACTTTACATTTTAAGATCATTACTAGTCAGTCATCTTATACTAATGAAGAGAGAGAAGAGATGCAATAAATACCTTATTCATCTACCATTGGCTATTTGATGTATGTGTTATTATGTACTATACCTAATATAGCTCATGCAGTTGGTAAAGTCAGTTGTTTTCTATCTAATCTAGGCAGATGCATTAGAGAGTAGTGAAGTATATATTTCCTTATATTCATGATACTTCTGATATGAGATTTTATTTTGGAATGGGGGGACCTATTCTTTGTGGCTTTACAGATTCATTTATGGTATGAGATATAGAATCGAGGAAGTAAACTTCAGGATATTTGATCAATATTACAGGGGGAGATGTATCTTGGTAGTTTAGATTGCATAGATTTGTATCTTTATCTACCACAAAGTTAGAGTTTATTGTTTCGACAGAGGAGTGAAAAAAAAATTAGTTGAAAATTTTAATTTGAGAGATCAATTTTAATCCAGATATGTATGTTTTATTTTGATATAGTTGGAGTGCTATTTTTTGGGAAATAATTCTACTTTTCATGGTAGGTCGAAAAATATCAATGTTTCGAATCATTGGATCTATGAAATCCTTTATTTCAGATTGTTGGAGCTTGAGAAGATCCACACAAATGAAAATGGGTTAGACATTTTCACCAAGAGTTTACCCGAAGGTAAATCTGAGACATGCTGATTGATTGTAGGGTTGGTGGTGATCCCTTCTTGACTCAGAGGGGGATTTTGTTAAAAACCTACTCAAATTTGACACACATCTTTGAAAAGGAGAAATTCAAAGATGAGGTTTTTTGGGAGTTATGAATATTTGATGCAAATAATTTTGTTATAAAAGGAGGTACCCGACATGGTTTATAACACAATGAAATACAGAGATCAAATTCCAATTTGGTGATTGGATTTTTTTCAATGATAATATTTCTTCAAACTGCATCTTCTCTCAATCTCTGATACGCTGTTTAATCTGAGCATAATTTTTTAGATCCCACTCATCTTTGGGAGTTACTACTTTGTACTCTTTATTTTTAGTAGATCCCTCTTTCTGGACTAGGTATAAGGACTCGGCATTAAAACATTACATAATCATCAATTAAATGAATAATTCACATAGAGGATCTTTTCAGGTTTAGAGTTTTAGAGAATTATGAAATAACTATTACATATCAAAAGATTACAAAGTATACACTTCTACTAAGTTTCCATAAAATAAAAACTCTTAAAAATAAACATGTCTAGTTCCATGTTTTAAATAACATGTATTTCCTTGAACCCATCCTTGACCTTATTCATCTTTAAGCCCTGTGGAAAAATTTCAAAAACGTGGGATGAGCATAAAAAGCCCAGTAAAGGATACTCAAATAAGGAAAACAGTTAGTTTTTCAAAACAATAAGTAAACCATGAATACTTCATCAAAGCAATACTTTTAACCTTTATGGAGTAGTAAATACTCTTTACTGAATAAAATATCATTACATACCCTTTTGTAACCAAAATATTACCATAAAACCCATATAAAGAACACATAACATATAAAGGTAACTTGGAACATAAACATACTTAAATGGAATAACCATACGGTCGACTTCCACACATATCACTTAATGGAATAGCCATACGGCCGACTTCCATACCCAATGCATTGGAGGTTATAACGTAACCACCCGTCCTGGTATTCATGACACCACCTGTCATATGGTTTATCACGTAACCACCCGTAAAATGTTCAAGTACCATCATTACGCATAAAATATTGAAAATATACAACATTTCAGTAACAACATTTCATTTTCAATCACAATAAGTAATTCCAAGATATTGAATTAATCAATCCATTTTCAAAAACCATTTAAAAGAGATTTTTGAATCAAAGTGTCCCATACCAATTTTAAGCTTTTAATGGAATTATAATTATAAAACATTAATGTCTATATAAATAAATACTGAAAACAATTTTTAAAACATGGACATTAAAGATAAAGATTTAGAATAATGAATCTTTAAAACATTTAAAATGATATTTTTGTTAAAGAGTTTTTAACAAAATGAGAGACTATTGAATACAAATAATTTTGGAATAAAATTTAATATAAACTTTATAATATCATGAGAATAAAGGGATTCATGATATAATATGTCAAAGGACATTATACACACCATATAAGAGTGAATTGGTGCATAACAACAATGAAGTCTCAATGGAAATGTAAATTGAGATGAAATCCATTATAAAGATGGTATCCTTAAATTAAGGATAAATTTTTCACATAATTATGTGTGATAAATATAAATACACCCAATATAAGTGGATATTAAGTGTGAAACAATCAGAGGTCATTCACACATAATCATGGAAAAACAAAACCAATGACATAGATATTTAACTCAATGAAATGAGATTGAGTTATGATTTCCCATACAAGTTCGTAAGAATTTATCAATGAGATGATTATGTTTAGAAATAGTATATCTAAACAAAGGTTTTTAGAAATTACAACATATATATTCCACACATAAACTTGGCATAATAAAATCAAGAAGTATAGGTTTAACCCCATGAATTGAATGTGGGTTAAGAAGTTCCCTTACAGAAATCCGACAGCCTAACGACGTCACTTTAAAATTCAGAAAATGAGTTGATGAGAGAGAAAATGGTATCTCATCACCTGGACATAAAATTCACATAAATAAAGATAAAGAATAACATATCCCAACATAATAGTATGTGAATTAAAAGACATAACAAAATAAGTCTTTTAAAAAGATGAGGGTGAAAGGTCCCCTTACCGAGTGGGGTAACTTTCGAAACGTACACCCCATGAAAGAAGGACTATACAACATTGATGTAAATAAACATAAAATAAAGTATATACACAAAGAGTAGAATAATTGGCAGTACATACACCACTCAAAGGAAATGGTGGCAAAGGTAGCATAAATCTCACGGGAATAAAAGTGAGATGAAAAATCCCTTACGAAAACTCGGCAGCCTAACGACGCCACTTAAAACATCCAAAAATGGATTTATGAGATCAAATAGGATCTCTCATAATATGTACATAAAAAGTACAGAATGATTAATTCAAAATAACATCCCCAAACATAATAAATATGAGCTTAAAATAAATGACAGAAAAGGGAGTACTTAAAAAGAAAGAGAGAGGTAGGATCGCTTACCTCAAGTCCGACTTGTCTTGTTCGTTTCTTTATATTACTGAATAATAAACATTGGTCAATTTATAATTTATTAAGTACCTCCTTTAAAGATTATTATTCAGTTCATATCACATATTAAAATGTTATAATAATGGTTTAATAATGTGAGTTCATATCAAACGTTCTTGTCAATGTTCTGTACATGAGTAAAAATTGAACTTGTTGTAAAAGAATTTTCAATGTAGTTATAAGTACATCATCTCCAGAATAGTATTAATGATTTAAATTTAATATATATCCAGTATATATTCATTTTATAGTATTACATAACATTTGGAGATAAAAATGAAATGCACCGTTCATGGAGACGGTAGGCCCTACGTAGCCATGAACGCTACCTTAAATTTTTTGTCATATTAATGGAATTAAAACTAAATGATATATATATATATTATAATTCCAGAATTATATACATCATTTATATGTAATATATGACATATATATCCATTATATATATGTACTTATAATAGTACATAACATTTGGAGATAAGAAATGAAATGTACCGTTCATGGAGACGGTAAGCCGTACGTACGCATGAACGCTACTTTCACTTCTTTTTTTTGTATTCAATGGAATGAAATAATAATTATATAAAGTTATATTATAATTACAGTAGTATATAATATGTAATACCATTAATTATATCCTTTATACATCCCACATATGGCATTAAAGAATCAAATCACTTTGAGGGGGCGGTAGTCCGCACTTCCTAAAATGAAGATATCACATTTACCCATAATGGAAACCATAAAGGTATGACATAAATGAAAAATAAATAATATTAAGGAAAACATAAAAATATTATATATCATATTTAAATATAGTGACATCTTAATGGACACCTTTTAAGGTGTTAAAAGAATATTGAACAATCATCGTTTCGTGAGTTAATAATTTTCCATCCACGGAAACAGTATGTTCTTTAACCATTAGACGAAGGTGTGTGTAAGTGTAGCTCTAATACTTCATATAAAAACATCCTAGTATATTTAAGATACTGGTGTTTTTACATAAGAAAGGAATAAAAAGAGTTTATATGGTTGGAGAAGCAAAATAAAACAAAAGAACACAAGTGAAGAGATTACCTTTAAATCGGGTAACTCTTCTTGGTTTGAACCAAAAGGGTTTCTTGAAGAGAATTCTGCCAAATTTGAGGCTTCAATGATGAATAGAGGGATGTTGAGAGATGAAATGGTCAGGGGTTTGACGAGCCAAAGGCTTTAGAGTTGTGGGTAATGTGGTAGAGGTGGGGTCCTTTTATAAGAGGAGAGGAGGGCCACTCTTCGAATGTTATAAAAGGTTACTTTATTATAAAATGTTTTTCGGATTTTAAAGGTCCCAAAATTATATATTTCTAGGATAAGGTTATAGGAGTACTAAATACACCCATGAAATAGGTTTTTGACAAGTGTAGGTCTTATATTTTACATTATCTTTTCATTATATTTAAATAGTTAAATAATGAGGTAATCACTACATCATCATAGTGTCATAAATAATTTAATTTATTTAATGTCTAAAAATTATAAAACAAATATCATGATGTAGGAAATATTTTTATCTTTCTAATGAATATTTATAGTAAAAATTATGACTTGTATAACCCCATGTAAAAATTGTTTCAGTAAAACAACACATGTTTGTGACATTTTAATTTTAACTTTAAAGAAAACGTTATTAATGTTATTTTCCTACAAAAGTGGCTCCATGGAGTCTCCATGTTTACCCATGGATTTTATTGGTCGTCCATGACACATACAATAAGGGTAGAACTTGTGTCAAGGTCATTTCATATTATTAAAACATTATTTTTACCTTAGACTACACTAATTACCTCTAATCGCGATTAAAAACTTAAAAGTTACTTTTCACCAAAGAATTATTTTAATCCCATTGAACCACATTTTACTTACTAATGACAAAAATGTATGTAGGATTTTTTAAATTCAAAACACAGAGGTGGTAAATTTTCATTTAAACGATAAATCAGTTTTTTAAGTACCACTTAGTGGTTTCACTATTCATCAAAAATTAAAGTTTTTCAGAAAAATACCAAAACATCACCCTAAGCTATAGTTGATATCATGAAATAAAAAATTATTTCTATTTTACAAAATTCAAAACATATAACTTACATTAATTAATTTAATAATTAATTCCCACTGTTAGGACAAATAGCATGTTTTTAAGAAACAATATCTATTAAAAGATTGACACTAGTTTAAGTCCAATTTCAAAGTGAAATTAATTGCAATGACCACCAATGGATTAAATGGTAAAAATATATTCTAATTTCACATTAAAACAAATTCAAAAGATAATCTAATCATACAAATAAATTAGATTAAAAGGAGGTTTTGAATTAAAATACAACAGTTTTCACTATTCATTAAAAAATGACCTTTATCGGAAAAATACCAAAAATTTATCCAAAGTAAATTTTGATGTCCCAATTCCAAAAAAAAATTTTATTTTGTCAAATATAACACATAAAATTGTCAAATGGTGTATTTAAAATAGGCTCGCCATCAAAAGGTGGTTAATTGGCCTTTTAATGAATATTAGAATGTTTAGGCTTAAAATTGGATTTATTCGCATTTTTAATCCTCTAACATTTATTGTAAAAAGTAGAAATATTTGAAAAACATATATAATAATTTTTTAGTTAGTTCTATTCATTCTTGTCATTACAACGGCCAGGTGTTAACTATCATTTAAAATAAAATTATTTTATTATTAGAGTACAATGTAAGATTTCAAAGGAACTCATTGTTGGGTATTGGGTAAGCCATCGAGCATAGCATTCCCATTAAAGTAATTATTAATATTTTATTCAGAAATATGGATAAATATGAAAATGTCATATTCTTTATTTACCTGGTGTGTTACATCCTTCCCCCCTTTTGGGAATTACATCCTCACAATTTTAAAATTGGGCTCGAAAACATCATTGAAAGTACCACATCGAAACAAGAGTCGGTAAAACAATCACTTTAAAAGAACGAAAGAGAAGTACAGAGGTCACCCGAGTTAACCCATACTAGGATTCCATGTAGGAAAACATGGATATGGAAGAAAAAGAAAAGGGTCATGTTTTGAGGAAGAGTGATAGAAAACATTTTTAGGAGAAAGTTAACCATAACAAAATCACAAACATGTAGTGGGTTAAATGGTATTCGATTACCCAATAGGAAAAGTTAATAGACAACATTTTTGTTTTAAGTTACTTTTCATTGAGGAATTTATTTTTGATCTTAAGGAAACATACTTACTTGTCATGTTTACTTTCAACTTTTACTAGATTTCTTACACAATCTCAAACTTTCTCCAAAGGAAGAGCATTTAGGATGACTTGTTCATATTAATAGAGCTATAATCAACTTCTAGAGAATCACCTAATCCACAAAAACGAACTATATAATTCCCATGTCTTTAGACCTTAACCAAAACTAAAACCAAAAATGTTAGTATGAGATCAGATAATACCCAAAAAGGATAATCCTTTATAAAAAAAAATCTATTCTTAATCTCCAAAATTTGTCAAATAATACCCAAAGTTCAACATAGACCATTCGATAAAAAATTGTACATAAAATTATTCAAAGTAAACCAAACTAAGAATGAAACCCAAATATTTTAAGGATTTAATCACATAGTCTTCCAAGGTATAAATTAACATTTATCTCCAAATAAAATCAGTTACTCTTAAAGTCTCATTCTGAAAAGTAATTAACCTATTCACATATCCTCCATGATAGGTTAATAATTTCCATAGATAACCCAAAATCAACTTACTCTTAATTTAAAAAGTAATTTAACTAAAAAGAATAAGTCATAGGAACCATGGACTTCACGTAGTCTTGTGGTAGGTGATAAATACTAGTCACACTTTGGTTGTGGGTTCGATTCCCGCAGCTTTGTCCGACGCGACGGGTTGTTACACGGTCTGCGTGTTGTCCTTTTTCCAAAACTATATAATCCTTAAAACATTCCCCAAAAAGAGATAAAATCTTCAAAAATAACCATAACATAATTTAACCTCAGGTTTATCTCATGCCTTTCATTTTCCATTATAACATATAGTAACCCATAATTACCTCAAAAGTAAGGATCATATAAACCCTAATGGTTACCTTTATAATTATCACCTGAACATCCACATCGAGTTGGTTCTCTCGTACATGATGAATTAGAGAACTCACCAAGGTTCAAGTGGTTGATCATGACTCCTGATAGTTGGTTTAGAATAACCACGAGATTTCTCATTGAATACCCCATTTCATCCAGTCTCTTAATCAGAGAACCACCACAGTTTCCCTCAATCCCATTGTCACTTTGGTGCCTGCTAGATCCATCCATTTTCTAAAACCAAAATTGTCAGTGTGAGTATATCAATAAAACTATCATGTACTAATGAGGAAGATAAACAGTAATATATACTTACTCATTCACTTTATCTAAAAACTATGACTCTTTCTGAAATCCTAGCCATTATGGTAATGTCACTTATTATTAAAGAGTACCCTAACCTCTAAGGTTATCTAAACCGACCTTTGATACCAATTATAAGGACCCCGCCTTAAAACATTACATAATCATGAATTAAATGAATAATTCACATAGAGTATATTTTTAGGTTTAGAGTTTTAGAGAATTAGGACATAACTATTACATCTCAAAATATTACAAAGTAGACACTTCTACTAAGTTTCCATAAAATAAAAACTCTTAAAAAGAAACATGTCTAGTTCCTAGTTTGAAATATCATGTCTTTACTTGATCCCATCCTTGACCCTATTCATCTTTAAGCCCTGTGGAAAACATTTTAAAAACTTGGGATGAGCATAAAAAGACAAGTAAAGGATACACAAAGAAGGAAAATGGTTAGTTTTTCAAAACAATAAGTAAACCATGAATACTTTATCAAAGTAATACTTTTTACCTTTATGAAGTAGTAAATACTCTTTACTGAATAAAATATCATTACATACCCTTTTGTAACACAAATATTACCATAAAACCCATATAAAGAACACATAACAAATAAAGGTAACTTGGGACATAAAAATACTAAAATGGAATAACCATACGGTCGACTTCTACACATATCACTTAATGGAATAGCCATACGGCCGACATCCGTACCCAATGCATTGGAGGTTATAACGTAACCACCCATCCTGGTATTCACAGCACCACCGGTCATATGGTTTATCACGTAACCACCCGTAAAATGTCCAAGTACCATCATTACACATAAAATATTGAAAATATAAACATTTAAATAACAACATTTTATTTTCAATCACAATAAGTAATTCCAAGATATTGAATTAATCAATCCATTTTCAAAAACAATTTAAAAGAGATTTTTGAATCAAAGTGTCCCATTCCACATTGAAGATTTTAATGGAATTAAAATTATAAAACATTAATTTCCATATAAATAAATACATCAAACCATTTTGAAAACATGGAAATTAAAGATAAATATTTAGAATAATGAATCATTAAAACATTTAAAATGATATTTTTGTTAAAGAGTTTTTAACAAAATGAGAGACTCTTGAATAAAAATAATTGAGGAATAACATTTAATCTGAACTTTATAATATCATGAGAATAATGGGATTCATGATATAATATGTCAAAGGACAGTATACACAACATATAAGAGTGAATTGGTGCATAACACCAATGAAGTCTCAATGGAAATGTAAATTGAGATGAAATCCATTATAAAGATGGTATCCTTAAATTAAGGATAAATCTATCACATAATTATGTGTGAGAAATATAAATACACACAATATAAGTGGATATTAAGTGTGAAACAATCAGAGTTCATTCACACATAATCTTGGAAAAACAAAACCAATGACATAGATATTTAACTCAATAAAATGAGATTGAGTTATGCTTTCCCATACAAGTTCGTAAGAATTTATCAATGAGATGATTATGTGTATAAATAGTATATCTACACAAAGGTTTGTGGAAATTACAACATAGAGATTCTACACATAATCTTGGCATAATAAAATCATGAAGTAGAGGTTTAACCCAAAGAATGGAAAGTGGGTTAAGAAGTTCCCTTACAGAAATATGATAGCCTAACGACGTCACTTTAAAATTTAGAAAATGAGTTGATGAGAGAGAAAATGGTATCTCATAAGTTGGAAATTAAATTTACATAAATAATGATATAGAAGAACATATACGAACATAATATTATGTGAATTAAGAGACATAACAAAAGAAGTCTTTTAAAAAGAGGAGGGTGAAAGGTTCGCTTACTGAGTTGGGTAACTTTCGAAACGTACACCCCATGAAAGAAAGACTATAAAACATTGATGTAAATACCCAAAAAAGAAATTATATTACACAAAGAGTAGAATAATGGGAAGTACATACACCACTCAAAGGAAATGGTGGAAAAGGTAGCATAAATCTCATGAGAATAAAAGTGAGATGAAAAATCCCTTATAAAAACATGGCAGCCTAACGACGCCACTTAAAACATCCAAAAATGGATTTATGAGATCAAATGGGGTCTCTCATAATATGGACATTAAAATTTCAGAATGATGAATTCAAAATAACATCCCCAAACATAATAATGATGATCTTAAAAGAAATGAGATAAAAGGGAGTACTTAAAAAGAAAGATAGAGGTAGGATCCCTTACCTCTAGTCCGACTTGTCTTGTTCGTTTCTTTATATTCCTAAATAATAAACTTTGGTCAATTTATAAATTCTTAAGGACCTATTTTAAATATTATTATTCAGTTCATATCACATATTAAAATGTTATAATAATGGGTTAATAATGTGAGTTCATATCAAACGTTTTTTTTGGTGTTCGGTACATGAGTAAAAATTGAACTTGTTGGAAAAGAATTTTCCATGTTGTTATAAGTAAATCATCTACAGAATAGTATTAATGATTTAAATATCATATATATCCATTATATATTAATTTTATAGTATTACATAACATTTTGAGATAAAAATGAAATGCCCCATTCATGGAGACCGTAGGCCGTACGTACGCATGAATGCTACCTTCATTTTTTTTGTCATATTAATGGAATTAAAACTAAATGATAGATATATATATTATAATTCCAGAATGATATCCATCATTAAGATGTAATATATGACATATATATCAATTATATATATGTACTTATAATAGTACATAACATTTGGAGATAAAAAAATGAATTATACCGTTCATGGAGACGGTAAGCCGTACGTACGCATGAATGCTACTTTCATTTATTTTTTTGTATTAAATTGAATGAAATAATAATGATATAAAGGTATATTATAATTATAGTAGGATATCATATGTAATACCATTAATTCCATCCTTTATACGTCCCACATATGGCATTAACGAATCAAATCACTTTGAGGGGGCGGTAGTCCGCACTTCCTAAAATAATGATATCGTGATTACACATAATGGAAACTATAAAGGTATTCCATAAATGAAAAATACAGAAGCTTAAATAAAAACATAAAAATATTAAAAATAATATATAAATATAGTGACATCTTAATGTCCACCTTTGAAGGTGTTAAAAGAATATTGAACAATCATCGTTTCGTGAGGCAGTAATTCACCATCCACGGAAACAGTATGTTTTTTAACCATTAGACGAAGGTGTGTGTAAGTGTAGCTCGAATCCGTCACATAACAACATCCTAGTATATTGAATATACTGTTTTTGTTACAAAAGAAAGGAATAAAAATAGTTTAGATGGTAAGAGAAGCAACATAATACAAAATAACACAAGTGAAGACATTACCTTTAAATCGGGTAACTCCTCTTGGCTTGAACCAAAAGGGTTTCTTGAAGAGCATTCTACCAAAGGCGAGGCTTCAATGATGAAGAGAGGGATGTGGAGAGATTAAATGGGTAGGGGTTGGCCGAGTCAAAGGCTTGAGAGGTGTGGGTATGGTGGTAGTGGTGGGGGCCTTTTATAAGAGGAGAGGAGGGGAACTCTTGGAAAGTTATAAAAGGTTACTTTATTATAAAATGATTTTCAGATTTTAAAGTTCCCAAAATTATATATTTTGAGGGTAAGGGGGTAATAGTTCTAAATACACCCATTCAATATGTTTTTTTACAACTGTAGGTCTTATATTTTACATTATCTTTTCATTATATTTAAATCGTTAAATAATGAGGTAATCGCTGCATCATCATGGTGTCATAAATAATTTAATATATTTAATGTCTAAAAATTATAAAAAAAATATCATGATATAGGAAATCTTTTTATATTTCTAATGAATATTTATAGTTAAAAATATGACTTGTATAACCCCATGTAAAAATTGTTTTAGTAAAACAACACATGTTTGTGACATTTTAATTTTACCTTTAAATAAAAAGTTATTAATGTCATTTTCCTACCAAAGTGGCTCCAAGGGGTCCCCAAGTTGACCCATGGATTTTCTTGGTCGTCCATGACACATCGAATAAGGGTAGGACAAGTTTCAAGGTCATTTCATATTATTAAAACATTATTTTTACCTTAAACTACACTAATTACCTCTAATCGCGATTAAAAACTTAAAAGTTACTATTCACCAAAATATTATTTTAATCCAATTGAACTAAATTTTACTTCCTAATGACAACCATACATGTTGGATTTTTGAAATTCAAAACACATAGGTGGTAAAATTTCATTTAAATGAAAAATCAGTTTTTTAAGTACCACTTAGTGGTTTCACTATTCATAAAAAATTGAAGTTTTTCAGAAAAGTATCAAAACATCACCCTAAGCTATATTTGATATTATGAATTCAAAAATGATGTCTATTTTAAAAAATTCAAAACATATAAGTTACATTAATTAATTTAATAATTAATTCCCACTGTCAGGACAAATAGTGTGTTTTTAAGAAACAATATCTATTAAAAGATTGACACTAGTTTAAGTCCAATTTCAAAGTGAAATTAATTCCAATGACCACCATTGGATTAAATGGTAAAAATATAATCTAATTTCACATTAAAAGAAATTAAAAAGATAATCTAATAATAAAAATAAACTAGATTAAAAGGAGGTTTTGAATTAAAATACAACATTTTCCGCTATTCATTAAAAAATGAACTTTATCGAAAAAATACCAAAAATTTACACAAAGTAAATTTTTATGTCCCGATTCCAAAAAAGAATTTTATTTTGTCAAATATAACACATAAAATTTTCAAAAAGGGGATTTAAAAGAGGTTCGCCGTCAAAAGGCGGTTTATCGACCTTCTAAAGAATATTAGAATGTTTACGCTTAAAATTAGATTCATTCACATTTTTAATCCTCTAAAATTTATTGTAAAAAGTAAAAGTATTTGAAAAATATATATAATCATTTTTTAGTTAGTTCTGTTCATTCCCTTCATTACAATGACTAGGTGTTAACTACCATTTAAGATAAAATTATTTTATTATTAGAGTACAACGTAAGATTTCAAAGGAACTCGTTGTTGCGTTTGGGGTAAGCCATCGAGCATATCATTCCCTTTAAATTAATTATTAATATTTTATTCACAAATATGTATAAATATGAAAATTTCATATTCTTTATTTTCTGGGGGTGTTACACTAGGTCCTGTGGTTGTTTCCCTCATTGGGTTTTCCACGTTAAAAATGTTTGGTTTCAACATTTAGTTTCTGCACACATATTGTTTTGATCATTGTGCATTGAATTTTTTATGGAGAGAAGGAATTTATTTCCACTACACGTTCCCATTGTTGTTTTTTATGATTTCTTCACTTGAAGAATTTCCCAAAATAGGTGGTCTAAGGTGGTGATGTTGTGGTGGAGGATGGTGACGGAAAACACAAGGAAGTTGACCATTCTATTAGAGAGCATTTGGGGGATATTTTGGGTGATGATTCAGATATTTTCATGGGTTTTGATTAATTATACCATGATATATATGGGGAATTGGGTTTTCTAGGAGGTGTAATTTCCAGGGAGGTGAGAGAAGTCCTGGCATGGGCGGCTGCACAATAGGGACTACTACGATTTGAGGTCATCTTCTTCCTTGAGCTTGTGGAATGGGTGTCGTTGAAACTTTTGGGATTATAGGTACTCCAATAGGTGCTCCATCTCATTCATGAACTCTATGGACCCCTATGGTGTAGGATTGATCACCCTATTTCGATGCTCACAAATAAAGTATATGATTACCACAATTTTGTTCCTTTAATTTTCTTTAATCAAATTAATTAAATCTGAATGCAAACCCAATGAACATAGGTTTATTCCTTAAGGGTGACTACATTGTAATGACACACCAAATTTATAGTGAATTAATGAATATTTTTTAGTATAGGGAATACCCTAAGTCATCTATCAAGAAGTGTTGATAGGTTTTGTGTGAGTATTTTTAATAAAATTTACTAAAATTGGGGGTGATTTTGACAACAGTTTTAAGAAAGTAACTTAATTTAAAGATTTATTTAGTTGAAAAACAAAGTGGATTGTAAAAATAATGAGATAAATAAGTGATTACTTCTAAGTTAATATATTACATGAAGAGTTCCTCATTCTTAATTTATTATTAGGTTTTGGCGTAATCCTTTGGTTGAGGGTTAACCATGATCTTGGGTACCCACAAGCTTCTTAAAATGAGGCGATTATAACTAAACCTTGACATAAAAATTGTGTAGTCAACTTACAGACCATTATAATTCTTTAAGATTTGTAAAGGTACATTGAAATCTCAAATTTGTGGGAAATAAAAGGGTTCTAATGTTGTCCAATGAGAACAACACAAGTTATACACTTAAAATTACACACCAATCGGTTATGAAATAAAAAGTGTTTCAATTAAATGCATCAAAACAAGTTAATATACATATGAAATAATAATTAAAACCATAATATACCCCAAACCGGAAGAGAATTATGTTTCAAAACTCCTCCTCAAGTGTGTAGCTCCCTCACAATGATCACCCACTTCTTAGCTCAACATCAGGAGGAGGAGAAAGCTCAGGTGGAACTCCTTCTTCATTATTGGTACCCATATGAGGATAGAGGCCTCCATAACTTCTAGGACAAGGATTATAATCTTATAGAACTCCAAAATGGTAGAGATTTGCTTCTAGTTATAACTTTCAAATAAGTTTCTTTGGTACCCTTTTATATCCAAAATGGTAAGTGGTTTTGGGCACCCGGTTTTGGTGATAACTTTTGAGTCTTGATTTTGGACAAGTAAACGCTCATATGATGACTTGAAAAAAGATAATAGTTTTTGGATGACCTCTAGACTATCTCCTAGTCTAATTTGGTGGCCATTAGAAATCTGTATTTATAGATATTGTCAAAAAACTGAACCAAACGTTTGACTTCGTGTAGATTATGTCCCCTAGAAATAATGGTTCATATGATCCACTTAATGGACAAATGGGGCTTGGGTTCCTTAAGAAAAGTGTATCCTATGAAGTTTTGGAGAGGGACAAAAAGTTTCCATCCATTTTGAGGCACATAATGTTCAAAATAGTGGACATATTTCCATGGGATGCTGTGCAGTTTGGCCCATTTTTCTTCTAGACCATCTTTAGGGACTCTAAATCACCTCCTACTATAATGGATTCATCAAAACAAGTAACATTTTCCTTTTTATTAGTGATAAACACAAAATAAATTAATCAAACATGAAGTGATTTTTTTTTATTATTTCTATAATTTTCAATAAAATATAAGTTTACCACAGTGGTGTATTAGTGAAAATGAAACAGTGAATCGTGGGGCTATCACACCCCCACACCTAAAAATTTTCACTCCTGGGAAAATTATTACTTCCTAACTAAGTCTCATTCCAAAATCAAAAGTGAGAAAAGTTCCAAGATTCTTCTAAAATTAAATTCATCATGCTTTGTTTATGAAATCAGTTTTCCAATCATTTTTCTTCTCTCACATTCAAATTTGTTCTACTTCATTTTTTCACCCATGCAATATGTCACAACTTACCTCACTTAGAAATTTTCCCTTTTCACTCATGGAACATATGAAAGTGGAGATATTCTATTTTCCCATAGTATATGTGGTATTACCATATGCTTTCCAAGATTCTAAGTTCTATACCAACATAAAATAGAGTGCTACTCACAAAGATTTCTAATAGGTTGTTCTGAGGATCAAGGGTTGGTAAGATTTAATTTATAAAAAATATGAGGCAGAAGAGGAGTGTTTAATATCATAAGCACAAAACATGTCAAAATTCTACAAGTTTTCACAATGAATGTACACACTAATCCTCTCACAAAAAATATCACTTCCAACTCACTATACCCATTATCTATTTGTATAGTTCATAGATGATAAATGAATAATAATGTGTAAAATTCATCTTTTCTCCCTTAGTTTTTTTTTCAATGTAAAGAAATATTTTATTTTTTTAATATTTTTATTGGATACAAAGATGGATTTTTTTTAAAACAATGTTATAGTATCTCTAGTGAACCCACTGCCTAAGGAATATGTAGGCACCCTTTCTATCAAATGCTAACAATGACTCATTACTAATAATTCCCATGGAAACACCCTCTCCCACACACATGATGAATGTAAAACAAGAATATACATAAGATATGTGTAGGTAGGGATAAATAATATTGTAATGTAGATACTTAACTAGAATTTCATGATCTCTAAGGCTTAATATGGGTGAAATGTAAAGGTGGAAAAAATAGAGGTTAATTGTTCAAATGGATTTTCAATGAACAATGGCCCCTATCATGAATGTAAAACACTTGAATCTTATATATTTAAATAGAATCTAGGAAATTTCTAGTTTGTCAACATGACTTGAGACTCTCAAGAAAGTGATTAAAAAGAATAATATGCAATAAAGGGATAAAATGTCTCTCAGGTTAGGGATTAAAATATTGGTTAGTACTAATGAGGCATGTGTTTAAAAACATCCATTAAATACCTAAGAATGATTTGAAAATATAAATTATTAAAAAATATTCCATATCAATATTCCTTTGGAAAACATTTTTCTAAAAAAATGGAAGTTTCCACATAATCGACTCAAAAATGAAAAATGACTGGAATTATTTTAAAGCAGACATCATTTTTCATGATAAAATTAACATTCTCGCACAAAAGAGAGGGATAAAACAGGGGGATAGTGAAAATAATATTAAAAAAGAAAAAATAAAGAATATTCCTAACAAACCCAGGATTGTACCCCTCCCCCCACACCTAGAACATGCAATGTATTAATTGTAATAAAATAGAATGCGGGAAGGAAGGATAAAACCTATTGGGTGTCATTGGTAGTTACCTCTGGAACATGGAGTTCCTCCATCAGGAACTCCTGAAGGGCTTCATGAAAGTGATTTAGGTGCTTCCCATTGACAGTGATGGTTTTATTAGTTTCTTTATTTTGATTTTGAACCACACCAAATAGTGATACATTAGTAACAATGTATGGTTCAAACCAGTGGGAACAAAGCATACCTGGATGAAACTTCATCCTTGAATTGTAGATGAGGACCATCTGCCTAATATGGAATTGCCGATGAAGGTTATGATGGTCTTGGGAATCCATGTTTAGATCTATAAAAATCTTGGAGTTATCATATGCATCTCTGTGCATTTCCTCCATCTCCTCAATCTATAAATTCCTTTTAGAACCTGCACCCTGAAGAATATAATTTCATTGTTTGATGGCCCTGTAGGTTTGATGCTCAATCTCAACAGGGAGGTGAAAATTCTTTCCAAAAACAAACCTATATGGTGACATTCAAATTGGGGTTTTAAAAGAAATTTGGTAAGCCCATAATGAATCATCAAGTATTTGACTCCAATCTTTCTTATTTGGTTGAACCATTTTTTCATGAATTTGTTTTACCTCTCTATTTGACACCTCGACCTGATCATTAATCTATGGGTGATATGTAGTAGACAATCGATGACCGACATCATACTGACATAAAAGTAATTTCATTCTTCTATTGTAGAAATGAGAACCCTGGTCACTAATGATGAACCTAGGTAAGCCAAACAAACAAAATATTTGGGTTCTCATAAATTCTACAACTAACTTAGAATCATCAGTCCATGTAGCTCATGCATCTACCCACTTTGACACATAATCAACTGCCATAATAATGTAAAAGTTACCAAATGAATTAGGGAATAGTTCCATAAAGTCAATGCCCCAAAAATCGAAAATGTCATGGAAGAGAAATGGTTTTTGTGGCATCTAATTTCTTTTTTATACATTCCCCATTACTTGACAATGACAACAATATTTACAAAAGTCATGGGCATACCAAAACAATGTGGGCAAAAAGAGGCCAGAATCGAGGACCTTGGGAGCAGTCTATTGCGGACCAAAGTTTCCACCATAAGAAATAGTGTGGAATAACCTAAGAAAGGACTGTAACTTTCTATCTGGGACACAACGCATGAGGACATGATCACTACATGTGCGCCAAAGGTAGGATTCATCCCAAATGTACCAATGAGACTCATGTTTTAGATGGTCGGCCTAGCTTTTATTGAAATTATACCAAATAATTTACAATTATAGCTTACCAAGGAATCAAATTCTTCACTCGATACAATTCCTCATCAGAAAAAATGCCATTTATGGGAATATAGGGGGGATGAGTCAATGTATGAGGATGGGTGAATGTTACTGATATATTCTGCCATAATATTCTATACTCTTTTTTTATCTATAATTTCTTGATTTAATTCCTAAAGGAGGAGAATCCAACTAATGAGACGTCATTTGGGTTCTGGTTTTTTAAGGAGATTCCAGAGGGATGTATAGTCTGAGAACACAATTACTTTGGAACCTAAAATATATGACCTGAATTTATCTAAGGAAAATATAATAGAAAGAAATTCCTTTTTTTGTGGTGTAGTTTTCTTGGGTATGGTCCAGTGTACGTGAGGAATAAGCAATGATATGGGGAGCTCGATCGACCCTTTGTGATAAGACTACCCCAACTGTATAATTAGAGGTGCCACACATGAGCTCAAATGGTAAATCCCACTAAGGTGGTTAGATTAATGGGGTTGACGCCAGACTTAATTTTAACTTATTAAAATATTCGTCACATTATTTATCAAAACAAATCCCTTTATTTTTTGGAGCAATCGGTATAAGGGAGTGCAATATTACTAAATTCGTGAATGAAATGATGATAAAATACACTATAAACTAAGAAAGACCACACATCCCATACATTTTTTTGGGAATGGTAGAGAATAAATGACATCCACTTTTGATTTATCTACTTGGATACCATCCCGAGAAATTGCATGTCCTAAAATTATACATTGTCTCACCATGAAATAAAATTTCTCATAATTTAATATGAGATTATTTTCAATACAGTGATGTAGGACTGAAGAAAGACTACTCAAACATTCATCAAAATGGGATCCATACAAAATGAAATCATCCATGAAAAATTCCATGCAATTTTCGAGTTAATCTGAAAAAATACTAACCATGCATCACTAGAATGTACCTGGAGCATTGCATAGACTAAATGGCATCCTCCTATATGAAAATTATCCAATGGGGAAAGTGAAGGTTGAATTTTTCTAGTCCTTGGGGGAAATATAGATCTAAATGTATCCAGAATACCCATCAAGGAAATAGTAGTGTTACTTACCCACTAGCCTCTCCAGAATTTGGTCAATGAATGGAAAAGCGAAATGTTCCTTCTTAGTGTGTTGGATTAGTCAGCGATAGTCTATGCACACACACCAACTATTCTGCAAATGAGTTAGAACCAATTCATTGTTTTCATTTTTTATTATTGTAAGGATAATATTTTTAGGAACTACTTGAACAAGACTAACACATTGGCTATCAAAGATGGGGTAAATGATTCCATCAGACAATAATTTTGTTTCCTCCCTTTTCAAAACTTTTATGATGTTTGGGTTTAGTCGACGTTGTGCTTGCCTCACTGGTTTAGCCTCATCATTTAATAAAATATGATGTGTAAAAATTTATGGGATAATACCAGAAAGGTCAGTAAGTTTCCATCCCAAATCTTATTTATACTCCCTAGAAAGTTCAAGAAGTATCAATTCATTCTCAGGAGGGATTGAACTAGAAATGATGATGAGAAACTTGTTTATATTCTCAAGATATGAATATTTTAAATCTTGAGTCAGTTGTTTTAGTTTCAATTTTGGTGGATTTTGGATTGAGGTGAGTGTGTGTGAAAGTGAGAGGTCACTTATCTCGTATAACTACTCAATGGTATCATCCTCAATAGAAGAATGATCTTTTACAATCTTAATAGTATCATTGATGGTTAAGTAATCCTCAGTTTTCAAGAAATCATCAATCAATAAACATGCATTACATTTCTCTAGACCACTACAACAATCAATGTATGAATCGTTTCCTAGAATTTCTATCAATGAAGAAAACTCCGAAAGAGGATTAGGGGAATGAAATGACATTTTTTCAAGGGAAGGGAGAACATATATAGAATTAACAGAGAGAGAGAGGAATGTTCATCTGAGGGGTGATTCATGGAATCAAGGATGTTGAAGTGGAAAATGTCACCACCAAAATCCACACATAATGTTCCATTATAGACATTAATTATGGTTTTGTATGTTTTCATGAAAGTTCTCACTAATATAATTGGGGAATGTCCATTATACTTATCATCTTCTATTTTAAGCACACAAAAATAAACTGGAAAAAATAAATTTTGAACCCTCACAAGAAAATCCTCTAACACACCAAAAGAGTGTGATATACTCTGATATTCTAGCTAAAAGACTGTCCCAGTTGGCTTCGATTCTCCATCCTACAATGAAGAGTAAATTGAGTGAGGCATCACAATTATAGAAGCACCTACATCAATCATAGCATTGTAAAATTAATACTCACCTATGATTCATGGAATCAAGAAGGTTCTAGGATCATTGCATTTGGTAAGTAGTGATGGTTTTATCAATTCTAATACATTTCTCCCCAATCATTCCTTATCATCACCATGAAGTCTCCTTCGATTTTTATACAAGTCTTTTAAATAATTCACACATCTTGGAATTTGTTTCACATAATCAATTAAGGTGATGTTTACCTGCACATGTTTGAATGTCTAAAATTTCCTCATCGAGTTCAGTTTCCTTTTGTTTTCTAGGTTGGGTGGAAATTTGGGGAAATGTAAGAGGAATGGTGGGGTAAGGTGACTCATCAATATACACACTCTTTACTTTGGAATGGATTATCTCACGACAAGGATTTTCTTCTCTTGGACCATTTCTAGCAGTTGTCATGGTGGTTTCCATAAGAGGGGATGACCTAATGGAGGGTTTATTTGGGTTTTAAGTTGTTTCCACCTCCTAAAGGTGATGGAATTAACATTTCCCTTATCCTTAGGGTTAAATACCGGTAAAGAGGGTAGTTTACCCGACCCATGACTTTGAATTTCCTCCACATAGTTGGCGAGTTTCCCTAATTGTGTTTTTAGGTCTTTTATGGTATCTTGGGTGGTTTGATGGAATTAGAGATTTTTGGAAGGTATTTCTTTCAGCATGTATTCTATGATTGTCTTGGGTTTTAGAGGGGGTTTTTGGAAAGGACTTGGTGGTTGTTAGGTATTTCTGGGTGGTGGGGGTGGGTGACTACTCTGCCCTGGTTGGTTCCAATGTTGTCGAGGTTGGTTTGAATACTCCTCTTGCATATAATCTTCATTTTCTTTCTAGCCAGGGTTGGATGGATGGTATGGTTCTTTCCCAAAGGGTTTTTATAGGGGTGGCATAGAAAGATTTCCCCATAACTCTCAAAAGTTTTCCTCAATTAAGGATATTGGTCAGAGTAGTGGGTATCAGAAGATCATATACCATAATGGACGGGAGGAGGAGATTAGGTTTTTCCTTGGTAAATAGATAGTTTTCAAAGAAGGGTACATACCTCTTCAAAATATGTATCCACCTTTTTCTTGAATTCAGTAATTTGCATCTCATGGACACCTAGAATGTGTATAATGGACCGTGTACCAACTCTTTGAGTGTTCTCTGCCATGTTCTCAAATAGGGAACTTGCAGAAATTGGGAAGTTATCCACTAGTGCACCACATTAAGCAGCATCAATCATGTTACGATGTATTATAATTAAAACATCATAAAAATATTATATTAAAATTTGATCTCTTATTTGGTGGTGTGGAAAACTTGAAAATAATATTTTAAGTCTTTCCCAATATTCATGAAGTGTTTCTTCATGATATTGTCTTATATCATATATTTCTTTCCTTATTATTGCAGTTTGATAGGTTGGGAAATTTTTTTCAAGAAAAATGCATTTCATGTATGTTCGGCCTCTTATTGGGGAATTAACACAATAAAGATAGTATTTTACAGTGTCTTCTAATGAAAAAGAAAATTCCCTAAGATTTACTTGTTCTTCATCCACATTTTTAGATTTTAATGTAGAACACAAAATATTAAATTCTTTTAAATTATTATGTGGACTCTCTCTAGGAAATCTATGTAATCTTGGTAATAGATGAATTAAACCATAGTTTAGTTCAAAATTGGGTGTCTTGCCTTGTAATTGAATGCATGTGGGTTGGATATAGACATTAGGTGAGGTTAGTTATTTTAGTTTTCTACTATTTTCAGCCATTTTATATAATTTTATTTTAGTTTTGATGTAAGTTATAGAAGAAGAAGTAAAAGTATCAAGATTAGTGTCATTGTTTTTTGTGTCCTCCTTCAAAGGGTTCTCTTTTGTGTCTTGTTGTCACTGATGTAGGATCCCCTCCAGTTCAGGTAAAAAAGTAGTTAAATATCCTAGATTAGAACATATCATGCAAAAAACCTACCGAAAAAATATTTTAGAACACAAAAGGATTTAAAAGGTAAATAAATATTCACAAAATTTACAAATATCTTATAAAAAACACGCACTAAAAACTAAAGCGCTCCCTGTAGACGATGTGAAAATTTGACCGAATTTAAATGAAATGTCTAATTTATAGTGATTTAATGTAGATTTTGTAGTCTATGTAAGATCCTAGGTCATCTCTCAAGGATCGTTGAAATTTTTTGAGTGTTTATTATTAATAAAATTTACTAAATAGGGGGTTGTTTTGAAAACAGTTTCAAGAAAGTAACATAATTTAAAGAGTTAGAAAGTTGAAAGACCAAGTGTATTGTGAAAAATATGAGATACATAAGTGATAATTTCTAAGTTACTACATCACTTGAATATTTCCTCATTCTTAATTGATTATTATGATTTGGTTTAATCCTTTGGTTGAGGGTTAACTAAGATCTTGGGTATCCCCAAGCCTCTTAAAATGATGCGATTAGAACTAAAACTTCACATAATAACCTTGCAGTAAAGTTCCTGACCCTTATCATGATTTAAGGTTTGTAAATGAACATTGAAATCTTAATTTTTTTTAAATAAGAGGGTTCGTATGTTTTCCAATCAGAACAGCATAGGAAACACACTTAAAATCACACACCAATAAGTTATGAAATAAAATGTGATTCAATTAAATGAATAAAAAACGTTAAGATACATATGGAAGAAAACATTAAACCAAAATATACACCAAACTAGTAGATAATTATGTTCTGGAATTCCCTCTTCAAGTGTGTCGATCCCTCACAATGATCAGCCACCACTTAGCTCGACATTGGGAGGAGGAGGAAGCTTGGGTGGAGCTACTTCTTAATTCTTGATCCCCCTATTAAGATAGAGGTATAAAAAACTTCTAGGATTAGAAGGATATTCTTATTAGACTCCAAAATTTCATATCTTTTCATCTAGTTTAAACTTGAAAATGAGGTTCCCTTGGTGCCCTTTGATAGACAAAATGGTAAGTGGTTTTGGGAACCCAGTTTTGATGAAACCATTTTACTCTAGGTTTTGGACAAGTAAATAGATATATCATGACCTGGAAGAAATATAAGAGTTTTCTAAGGCCTCTTGAATGTCTCCCTATCGAATTTGGAAGCAATTGGACATCGTTATTTAGAGATATTTTTCAAATACGGAACCAAACTTCCGACTTCGTGTAGATTCTGTCCCCTGAACAGAATGGTTCGGATGGGCCCCTTAATGGACGAATGAGGCATGAGTTCCTTGAGAAAAGTTGTATAACATGATGTTTTGGAGTGGAATACAATGTTTCAGTCCATTTTAAGGCACTTAAATATCGTAATATTCAAAATCATGGACAGATGTCCATGGGATTCCATGCAGTTTAGCCAATTTTACTTCTGGATCATCTTTGGGGATTCCAAATCACCACCTCCTACAATGAATTCATCAAAACAAGAAACATTTCACTTTTTAACAGTGATAAAAAGAAAATAAATTAATCAAACATGAAGTTAATTTTGTTTTAATTTTTATAATTTTCAATAAAAAATATGATTAGCACAGTGGTGTAAGGGTGAAAATGAAATAGTGAATCATGGTATGATTAAATGGAGCAGAGGACAACGATGCATCCCTTATTCTGCCTTCAGTGGTTTCTTTCGATGGTATATTGGGTCATTCTCCAAGAATCTGCCTCCTCCTTCACCATGCATATTCACATCCTTTTCTGGCACTTCTTATTATTGTGGTCCAACTGAGCTCCCCGCTTTTGGTGTCCAACAGAGTCTACCTTCCTCACCTTGCAGTTATGGTGGTGCTACTTCTCCATATTAGAAGCCGACCAGCCATCAGAGGTGCCACCATGATCTTAATAGTGTGGTTGTCCCATAAAACCATCACTATCATTCATCTTATTTCTAGCCTCAGACGAGGGGCCATGTTGGTGGGTAAAGGGTGTCTTGGAAATAATGACAAAGAGGGATACATTGAAAAGGTCATCAGAGGATAGAGTTCTATCACCACCATTTTCGATTTGCAGTGCTGGTGCCAATGTTATGTTATATAAACTAGACACTTAAAAAGGGAGTTTTTATACATTTTTTAAATATTTATTAAAATAATACTTGGTTTAAAATATTTTTAAAACAAAGACATAAATGAAGCAACATCCCTGTCACCTTGTCTGAAATTTCACAAAAACTATAAAAAAATTAAAAATATATATGTTTGTATATTTAATATATATATATATATATATTATTATATATATATATATATATATAAATAATTTGTTAATAATACCATTATTATTAGTAATTAAAATTTTTAGATTACTAAAATAAGTATAATTTTTTTTAAAATATATTATTAAGTACTTTATTAGTTATATTAATAATTATTTTATTTACATCATTATTAATATTTATTAATTTAATTATTATAAATATTTAATTATTTAATTAATATATATTAATAATTACAAACATTTTATTATAATAACATAATTAATAATAGTTCCTAGTAATGTAATTAATAATATAATACTTAATTATAGTTATCACCATTAATATTTGAAAGTTATAATATCATGTTTTTATGAAATTAATTTTTGTGGCATGTAAATTTTTTTGTTTTTGTTATATTTTTTATTTTTGTCAGTTACGTTTTATATGTTGCTTCATATTGTTAAATATTATTATATTTTAATTAAATTTTATAATTTATATGCTTTCAAAGTTACCTATATGAAAAATATTAATGTTTCAAGTTAGCAGCTTTGAAAGTTTGTAAATAATAAAGAAAAAATAAAATCGAAATGAAATTTGACACACTTACTAAGTATATAAAATATCATTTAAAATAAAAAAAATTTCTAAAAAAATCAATTAATGAAAAGTAATTTTAGTATCTCAATATATTGTTATTTTTAAAAACTACATTTGTATTTATAAAGTTTTTCTATATTCCTCTCATTTTCAATTATTTATTATATGTTTAGTCTATGTTCTAAATTTCATTTTGATTTTAATTATACTATATTTTATGTGAATTTATTTTTTAATGTGTAAATATTATGTTTTTAATAAATATTGTCTGTGTCATTTAAAATTGTTTTTGTTTATTATACTTATGAAATTCTTTTTATTTTCAATGAATTTTTAGATATTTAGGATATGTTTTAAGTTTTAGATAGATTATTTTTATAGTTTATATTTTATAATATTTTAAATTTAAAAAATTAAAATTTAAAATGTTTTCATATGTTTCAAGTAATATACTTTGAAAGCATATAAAATTTAAACTGTAAGTATAATATAAATAACAATCAAAACAATGGCTAAACATGTAAAAATGATTGATAGTAAACAGAATTTAATCAATTTAATAGAAATAAAATCATATAGAGGATAAAATACATTGTTGCCCAAATACTTTAGGTCAAAACTCACACATACAAATAAATGAGAAAAATAAATCTCTACAATGAGGTCTCATTCCACAATCTAGTATGGGAATGGGATATCCGTATTGAGATATCCAACCTCTATGCTGGGGTGGAATATGATGAGATGGAGAGAGATGTTCTTTGCGAACTGGAAACTCGTATGTATAATTATGTACATGTAACTCATTAGGAGGAGGTGGCATATGGATGTCATTATGTTAACCTGATTCTTTACCCACTATGTAAGTGGAAGGACCTATCATCATCTTCTGGGGGAACCATAAGGCCTGTGAAGGCTCGGTCAGGAAATGTAGAGGCATAAGAAATGACCCCTGATACTGAATTATATCAGATATATCTGAAGAAAACTATAGATATCATGAAAATATAAATGGATATCATGACTCCAGGTGCACATCCACAATCAGATGAAACTGGACTACTAGAGGTGTGACCTATTCTCATGGTATAGGTGAGGCCTCATGTGTATCACGACACAGTCTGCATCATCGTCTTCGTGGGTCCTCAACATAGACACCTGCTGGAGGAGGTTCTTAATAAGGAACATTATTTCCCAAGGTAAGAACAACATTTCCCTAAAGTGGAAAATCAAAGATACTATCATGTAGAACACGATACACTGATATAATCCCCTGTGTCGCATCTTGGTATATTGTCTGGATAAAACTGCCCCTCCTATGGATCAGACATGTAGATAATATGTTATATTCGAGTATGTTGTAAATAGATTAAAAATGAATTTAAAAGGTAAAAAAACAAACTGATGAAGATTTATTAACATACCAGGTCTTGAGTCCCTCTACCTTGTGGAGTAAGATAAATTATAGGCTTCAGTATATACAATGAATCATACTAGAGTTTCTCTACAAGAGGGAATCACTTAGTATGCATACCCTCGATATTAAATGAAAATCTTCTATCTTAGATGTCTATACACTCTGCATGTCTTTGGCAGTAGTCGACATCCTTCCTCCCTACATGCTTCACAGAATGAAGAGCTTTTGACTATCTAGGTGGAAAGGGAATACGTTGTACAAATCCAAACTGGTACATGACTCTATCAGGCTAGTTCCACCCAACAATATGAAAGTGAATGAGAGGCACTATAGTCATGGAATATTGAATCATATTAGTGAAGTACGTGGGAAACTGGTTAAATAGAGCCCCATATGGTAGCCATGAAATATAAAATGACACATGCCATTAAAAAATTGTTATTAAAAACCAAAAAATATAATATTATGAATTTTTTAATCAAGGAAAGATTGTATATACTTACATAGGTGGTTACTAAACTATCCAACATGAGATGATATGAAACCAAGTTGTGCCTCAAAGTCCTGAAAAGGTGGTGTGTCTGACTCCACCTATAATGTACAACATAGAAAGTGATAAATAATAAGGAATTAAATTTAATAGCTCATAGTAGCATTAAAAAAAATAATGATGAGTGATTATAAAAGCCTCCATGATGTTCCATTTATCAAATCTATATGAATCTCTGGACCAATAATAATAGGGTAGAGGGGAGATATTTTCTCCAATTAGCACACCTAAATAAGGATGGCACATCCCCACACGATTAGTGTGATCTGATGAGAATGCCATGCATAATGATCTATAAGTATATTCCAAGCACAGAAATCCTCCATTGTATTCTCTAGACTGATCAAAATCCTCTAACATCCTCAGATACATCATTTGGGAATGCATACTAGAGTTATTTGTGCACAATGTCCCTACAATTAACAACAAGATATATGCACGGGCATGATGCATGATGGTCCGAACATTAGCATCAACAAATAACTATGAAAATGGAATCTTAAGGTAAATCATAGATATCGACCATCATTTTTAGAATCATCATCTCCGACAATGTTGATTCTTATAAATCACTATACAAGCTCAATCCTATCTCTATGGGTGGGTCTTATAATAGCATCCCCCCGGATATGAAGACTGAGAAGAACTACCACTTCATCAAGGGTGATGGTCATCTCTCCCTTGGGTATGTGGAATGTGTGTGTCTCAAGTCTCCGTCTCTCGATGAGAGTAGTAATGAGATGATGATAAACAAATGTAATATTAGATAGAACAATTTCATATAAGCCAACATAGTGTAGGAATGATATAATGGCAGCTGGAGGTGGAATGTGATGATAAAAGTGTTCTCTATTCACCCTAATCTATCGAATCTCATGACCCACTAGCACTTCCCATGAAACATGCCTATACTACTCAGAGAATCATATTATCCTTCATATCTATGTATAAAAATGTAATGATTTTTAAGCATAAAATGTAAATATAATATGGTTAGTATAATGTTATGAATAATATAATGTAAGGAATAATATGCCTATCTCAAATTTTTATGATTTTTTTATACCAAAAGAAAAGGAAATTTCATCATGTTTCTCAAAATATATTTCAAAAGTGGGTTTAGTTACGGTTTTTCCTTGAAAATGGTATTTGTTAAATTGGGCATGTTTGATTTATGAAATAGCTTATGCCTTCTAGCCTCATTTATTTACTCGATCCATGTTTGGGAATTGTTTTGGAAAACCATGTATTTTTTTATAAAAGAAAACGAAATGGATTTTAATGTTTTACTTGAATTTGGTTTATTTTTAAGTTGTATTGTTTAGAAAAAAATTCATAAAAGTTTATCAGTTTGCATGTATAAAATCCTAAAATAGATTCATTGTAACATCATGGATTCTCATAATGGTACAATTTTTTGTTTTTGAGATTTGTTTCCTTAGATTGGCCATGGTGATGTTACCTAATAGAGTCATGGAGGTCGTGAGGGAGTATGGGGCTTGTTTGGATCCTAGAGCCCCATATTTTAGTTGATCAGACCAGGTCATATAATTAGGAGAAACCATACAGACAAACCCACATAGTTTCCTTAACCATGAAGGGGGTGTGATAGAAGGGAGAATGGGGTTGCACAATTTTCTACAACCATGTGATCTAAAAAACACTATAGTTTAGGTGGTGCTATCATTTTTTATAGTTTCTCATGCATAACTTGTACATGATTAGCCAAAGCATTCTTATAGCCTATGCAGGGTCCCTCCCTTATGTAGAACTAGGTCCATAGTTAACACATTGTTTGGACATATGTGCAACCAAAATATACGACCCAGTGTTGGTGGATGTTTTTACCATATTACCCTATTATTTTTTAATACAAAACCCATCTTCATCCTTAATTATTCTTCAGTATCCCTAGAGTGAGCCCCCCTCTAAATCCAAGATAGTCTTTTTAATATCTCACTCATCTGATATCCAAATGGACAACTATTAGAAGTGTTAGATATCTATAAATATTCTATACACTCCTCTTCCTTAAGATTCTATTTTTTCTTCTCATAGGTTATTATATTTAGGTTCAAACTCATTCACCCTATTTTCAGGGAATTCGATGATTCTTCTGTTAACTATCATTCTAGCTCGATTCAAGGACCAATGCTGGATGAGGAGAGTGCTAAGAACCTAAGGTAGGTATTTTATCTTCTTTACCT
Organism: Viscum album; assembly: GCA_963277665.1. Lineage (NCBI taxonomy): Eukaryota > Viridiplantae > Streptophyta > Magnoliopsida > Santalales > Viscaceae > Viscum > Viscum album. Next base: position 107,938,171 of record OY728139.1, on the reverse strand, counting down.
TAGTTTAGTCACTTTATATTTTTTGTGTCATTGTGCCACGCACCAGACCATTCTAGTGATGCCTCTAAATTGATTAATTAATTAAAATAAATGGTTTCTTATGGTTAGTATGACCTTATATTATGGAGAGTCAACCCTTTGGTAGATTTCCATATCTTATTTTACCCAAATGGGTGTGCCTTCCATCAAGAACCTTAATTCCCCTTACATTAAATTGATAAACCACCCTTGAGAGGTGTCTGTCACTTTGATTAATGTTTTAATGTATGTATTTAGTTTATTAGAATGGTAGGACATTGGTTAGACCCAACACATCATGTCATAATTGAATTGATTGATTAAGTGTTTTGAACTACTTATTTTTCATGTTATTAATTATTACTCGCTAAATGATATAACCATGATAGTGAAATCATATCCACACGTTATGATGATGGAAATACATGGGTCCCTACTTAAGGACACCTTGGATGAGCTCATCATGCCTTATAGCTAGAATTTGTTAATGGATTGTAAACAGGATAGGGGAGATATTAGCTAGGTCTAAGATGGGATCTCCATGTGTTACTCATTACCTCCAGACAAGTGATATAGGTTCCCTAGGGGAGACCCCATGGATGGTCTTAGAGGATAGATGGTTCTACCAAGCCACGAGAGAGACTCAGACCCATATGTGAGATCCTAGGTACAGACTTAGAGTTTTGTTGTTGTGGTCTTCAAACCATGCCAGAAGTGACACATGGGATCTCATTCATCGGTCTCCTTGGACAGACTCACATAACATTAGTTTGAAATATATATTCCCTGGAATGATACTTGGAATCCATTATGGATCACAATGTACAAAATTAGGGTGCAGTTGCTTAAATTATGAAGGTCAAAATTTAATTATAAAGACAAAAATTTAATCCCTTTTGGATTTTCCATGGACCACCTTGGGGTGGATAGGTTGGTTGCCTCCCATATGGTTGACCCTTCAGGTCCCACATATGGTTTAGGTGGTCCTTGGTGGGCCTATGGTTTTCCAATTTTTTTGGTAAACTTCCATAAAATGAGTTATCCAAATATTCTATATAAATACCCATACAATTATCAAGTATAAAATTTCAAACAAACTTTAATGCATTCACTTCTCCAAAAATCATTCTGAAAAAAACTATTTAAATGGTATTCAATATCATGAATGTTCCTCATGAAATAATGAAATATTCACGAACTATTTCAATGTATCTTATTAATAATTTTCTAAGAAGTGTGTAATCTCCCAATGCAATGTGAAAATGTATTCATCATTAAGAATAGTTCAAAAATCATAAAATTTATATACTCAATATATTCAAAAGAAATTCATTAAGATATTAAAACCTATATAATTTCTTCTTCACCAATTCAACCAAGATATATTCAATTTTTTATCAATATTGGATATCTTGGATACTTTACATCAAGTATCTTATTTCTTGATAACTTCATCAACATATTCACACCAATTCAATTTTTATATTTAATTTTCCACCATTTAAAACCAATAAAAAATATTGACAACAAATACAATTCATACAAAAAATGGACTATCCATATTAAATTTTTTATAGACATTCAATATATGGATAATCCATGTTATAATTTTGATAAAAGAGCTTATTATCATTACCTCTAATTTGTTGGAAAAATCATTCCCAAGGGAGTGTTCTTTGATTACTAGGAACCAGTTTCCAGCTCATAGGGGTTAGGAACATCCTTCAGGCCTTATGGCAAGCAAGGTCAAGTGATGTTTTAGGTCATCCTAGAATGGTTCATTACAAATTATCTTGATACTTTGTAAAAATAATCTATAATTAATTTACGTGATGTAGAAATAAATCTCATGTAAATCCAATATATGGGGTAGTCAATATGACTAAATGAGTTTGATTTTGATTTTAAAGTGACATTTCACTTCAAAACACATTTCACATACACAAAACCAAACAAACACAGAGCCATATTTTAATTACATATTGATAAAAATATTTATAAATCATTTGTTATGTGTTGGAATTAACAACACTTAAATTTGGGACCCCATGTGGTTGGTGAATCTAAAATTGCATGTTTTCATTTGAAAGTTACATTTTAGTTAAAAATTAGCATCACATAGAAAGAAAAATAGTAAACACGCTCTTATTTTCTTGATACTTTAGTAAAATATCATTAATTAATTTTTTATGTTTATGAATTAACCTATAGTCAATATTACTCATGGTTTGGTCGATATGGATAAAAGAGAATGTTTTTGGCTTGAAGTTACATATTTTTAATATGTATTAGACATACTTAAAACTGAGAAAACACACTTGAATTTATTAATATTTTATAACACATATTGATAATTTAGTCATGACTTATAAGAATTAATTTCATGTCAATCCAGTACACGGTGTGGTTAATTTGACTGAATGTGAATTATTTTATTTAGAAGTGACATTTTAGTTCAAAAAAATGCCATAAACTCAAAAATAATAAAACACACTTGAATTTTATTGATAATTTATAATAATTATTCATAATTCATTTTTGGTGTGAAAAATTTAATCTCACATCAGTATAACATACGGTGTGTCTGGTAAGACTGAATGTTAATCTTTTTTGTCATAAAGTAATGTTTTTGTCCAAAACATTTATCAAACACATAAAATACGGGAAAAAACTCATATTGTCATGATACTTTAGGATAAATATAATTAATTTAATAGTGATGTTTATTAATTAAACTCACGTTAATCCCACACATGGTGTAGCCAGTATGGCTAAAAGTGTGTGTTTTGATTTAAAAATAAAATTTTAGTTCAGAATTTGCATAACAAAATCAAAATAGAGAAAATTAACTCTCTAGTTATCTAGGTAATTTATGGAAAGTATTGATAAATAAATTGTGATGCGTTAGAATTAACCTCAAGTTAATTTTAAACATGATGTGTTTAGTATGACCGAATGTCCATGTTTTCATTTTAAAGTGACATTTTAGTTCAAAGAACACATCACATATTCAAAACTGATAAAACACACATAGATTGTTATAATAATTTAGGAATAAGATCAAAAATTAATTTTTGATGTGTAAGATTTAACTACACATCAATCTAAGACACGGTGTGTCTAGTATTATTAAAATTGTTAGTTTTAATTTAAGGGTGTTATTTTAGTTCAAAACATGTATCACATAATCAAAAAACAGAAAAAATTCTTTGATTATGTTGATAATTTAAGAAAAATAAAAAAAAATAATTTGTGATGTGTGAAAAATAAACCTCATATAAATCTGACAGACGATGTGGGCGGTGTGACTAAAAGTTATTATTTTAATTTAAAAGTGAAATTTTTGTTCAAAATGCTTGTTATATACTCAAAATTGAGAAAACTCACTCAGATTGTCATGATACAATATAAAAATAACTTATTATTAATTTTTAAATTGTATGAATTAATTTTTTGTCATTCCAATTATAATTTATCACATATTTCATAACATAACAATTATAATTTGTTTTTATGTTTTATTTAATATTACCAAAATAAGTATTGATTTTATTACATGCACGATCTTCTTTCTTATAAGGTTTTGTTGATCATTGGAGAATTGTTTCTATGAGAGTTCAGTTTTTTATTGGTTTTAATTATTTCTGTTTGAAAGTGAATTTTATATCAATGTAATTAATTTGTAATGAAATCATTTAATGTAGTATTTTTATTTAAAATATGGTGCAATATAAATTTAAATTTTTTCCTTATTGATTTTTATAGAATGCTAAAGATATAGATGCTATCACTTTGCATCAGATGGCAGTGCTGTTTATCGTCACTAGTTATAGTCACGATAAAGGATCCTTTGATCCACTCTAATGTTAGAACTGATAATTGTCACATTTATCTACATTTTTTTAGCATTATAAATGAATAAATTATTAATTCATCATTTTAATAAAGATAAATTTTTTTAATTTTATTAGCGGTACGAAGATCAACATTTTTTAGCACCCCAAAAATTTACTTCTAGTGCTTCTAAATTTCTTATATATAGTAATAAACTTATATGGTTTGTAACAAAAATGACTTATTTTTTACTCATTTTCCAACTTAACTATTTAGGTGTGAACAAAAATGAAAACTTTTTTGTCTGAATTGTTATATGATAAAACCCTTTTTTACCAAATCCAAATCCACTTGATGCCCCAAATTAGGGAAGAATTATTCAAATATTCATTCTTTGGGTTATTAGAATCTATCACAATTTCATGTGGTACTGAGAGACACACCCTAAAATCATTATAATTCCTTATTTTTTTTGTACACTAAAGCTAACTACTTACCATATAAAAAAATTTAGTTTTATAAGGATAAGTGACATGAGAAACAAATAAATAGTATTTATATAGATTAACCCAGAACAAGTAGTTTTTCACTAAACAAGGACATCATTTATACTGTGATAATACAAAAAGAAACCTCAAATAAGAGATAATTAATGATGTTGAGTAATGACATAAAATTAAAATCAATGAAAATCATAAGCATGTTTAGAAGGGTAAGGTGGTGATAGAGTTGGGCACCCACACCCCTTGATGACTGTCAGCTTGTGTTGAACAACTCCTTTAATATCATCAACTAAACTCAACTGATATCTTTCCTCCACCTACATAGTCAAGTATGTGTGATTTCTTCAGTGAGATAAGGGAAGGGATTAATGAAAAAACATAGTAAATCTCACCATTATATTTATAGAATAGAGGACCAGGTGGCCCAAGGTGATGATGTTGAGTTAGAGGATTGTGAGGCTACTGACTAATTTCAATAAAGGGGAATCATTCCACTATTATTTTTTCTCCAACCTCATTATTCTCCCTCATTTACACCTCAACATGGTTTTACTTGATTAAGTCTCCCATGTGGTTTTAATTACATTATAAATATTTCTTGCTTTTGTGTGTGTGTATAAAGCATTAAAAACCCCTCTAGAAAAGCATCCCAATTAGTGGTGCGTAAAACATATCTTGTGTTCTAGAATTCCCCCCCCCTTCCCAGAGTTTTTTTTTTCTATTTTGTATCTTGAATTTACAACATTTGGTATCAAATGGAGGATGACTAGATCCATGATTCCATAATCCAATCCCTCAAAACCCCTACTCTCTCAGACATTATCAGCTTGTACTAGAGCCCCCATTTAAGGCGAAAAAACCTCTTATGGTAAATTGGGTGGTGAAAGAGGTTAGAGGATCAATGACATAACCAATCCTCCTGAATAAAAACTATAGTGACATGTCCATAATGATAAAGGTTGTGCACCATGCACATAGACTTTGGGACACCATCAACACTGGTGATTTTGAAAACTAGAAAGATCAAATGGTGTTGGATTCCATCCCTTGCATAGTCCTATTGGAGATGATATCCATACTCACCATCAAGGAAACTTCCAAGGAAGTGTAGGACACTATTAAGACCATGAGCATCGATATTGAACATGCACACAATGACAATTATTAGAAGCTCCACAAGGATTAGGGAGGAATTTAATTGTACATTGGTGAATCAATGGACAACTTCACGATGTGTCTCACCAGGTTATTCAACCAACTCATAATCTTTGCCGATCTCGAGCCTAAAGAAAAGATCATTGAGAAGTAACTATGCATCATACCCTATATGTTATCCCAAGTTTATCTTTTAATTGAGATTCTTATTAATATCTCAACAATCTCTATGGAGGAGGTAACATGGAGACTCAAAGATACAATGGACCCTTTTGAGACAAAACTCACCACCAACACTATAGGGGGTATTATCCTCACTGAGGACAAGGGGGTTACATGGGTTAAGGAGCGACAGATAAGGTAGGCATCCCTTAATGACTCCACATCTGGAAAAAAGTGTCGCCAAACACTATGAAAAATACTGACAGTCGAAACATCTAAAATGAAAAAGATGGCTTGGGATATGGTAGTGTTCATGAAGTCTCAGGGAAAAAATTCTGCAACTATAAAAAAATGGTCCATTGGGGAAAATATTATTACAGTTAGCCAAAATTTTCTGATGCTCCACTAACCAATGGTGACACTAATGATCCTATACTTTTTACAGAAAGGTAATTCACTGTGGTTCTTGATTTTCCATCACCACAATACGCCACCCTTAATATTTTTTAGCCATGATGCTTCCCTCTATGGTCAGTTGAGGAAAATGTCTTCACACAACTGGATCCGGAGGAGTCCGGAGGAGGTGTGTGATGATGTATTCTGGTACCTCGACATGAATTCCATAAACCACATGACTGGCTCCCACACATTTTTCTCTGAGTTTGAATCTAGGATCTATAACACCATGAAGTTTAGAGATGGATCTATCACTAACATTGAGGGTTGTAAGACCATCTTGTTATCCTACAAAACCAGTAAAAAATGAATAATCATGATGATTTATTTCATCATGATTATCACAACCAACATCATTAGAATTTGAAAAATTGGTGATAATGGTTGTTAGATACTGATCTAAGTGGAAATCTCGAGGATCCGTGACCAACAACACTGCCTTCTAGCCAAGGTTAAGTGCTTACCTGGACAAATGTAAAATATGAGACTCAACATTGCACATATATTATGATTTTCTTCAAGGGGATCAGAGAGTACATGTCATTGGCATGTGAGGTAAGACCAACAAAATTTATAGGCACTGCGTAAACTTTCCCAATGGGATATGGTGTGAGGTCTTCCACAGATTTATCAGGTAGATCAATTTTGTGAAAAATTTATCATTGGGAATCAATGAAGAGTTTATTTATTTGATTAATAAAGGTATCATGTAGATCAATTCCCTGACCTTTTCGACGATGAAATTTGCAATATGATCACGTCGACAATGCCAAGAAGGAACCACTTATTTCTAAAGATCGTGGATTCCATGTGACACTAAATGTGGATCAATCCATTTTCAAACAAAGACCATGATCTTGTAAAAATAAAATGATTTTTGAACACAATGGAGGTGGATAATAGGTGAAAGATGAACGTTTTTTTTCATGTACTGTAGAGGCAAGTTCACTTCAGCAAAATTTGGTGAATACTATGTTGAGCATGGAATAAAATGGAAACTGATAGACCCTATTCACCATAGTATAATAGGTTTATTTAATGACACAACAAGATATTGGTTTCCATGGATTGAAGCGTGCTAAAGGAAAAGGGGATTACGATATGTTCTCGGGTAAGGAAATCTCCACTCTCGTTTTCATCCTCAACTGAGTGCTGACATGAAGCCTTGTTAGGATGACACCATTAAAGGCCTTGAATGGAGAAAATATAGTGGTGCACATTATCCACACCTTTGGTTTCATTACACATATCAGGGTCATGAATAATAACATTAATAAACTATATGACTAGAGTACATCAATGATCTTTACTAGGTTTGCTTTCAGATCCAAGGCATACCCTATGTATGATCCCATCAGAAAGTGTGTGCACATAAAATGTGACATCATCATTGATGAGGTGGAGTAGCAGGATTAGTGTTGTCATGATAGACAAGGAATTTTGTGTAGTGAGGTTCCATTCACCTCCAAACACACAACAACATGTTTACTAGGGACGATGGAGACTAGAAACACTGTTAAAGACCAGAGATCGTCCCCCACACCCACTTTCATGTGCTCTGAATATTCTAAAACATCATATGTGGTCAAGGTGATGACCGTTCTCTCATTCATAGTGGAGTTCACCCTTTCCCCATCCAACATGGTAGAATCATTAGATGTCGACCATGATGACGACCCGATTTAGTTCTGCACCATCGACAACATCATCAAGTCCACAATGCCACTTAGATTTTCACTTCATGACACCAAAATTGTTGAGTTATATTTCACTACAATCAATGATCCAACATATTTTTCCAAATTAGAACAACACCAGTGTTTTCAAAAGGTGATGCTTGTGAAGATGAGGTCAATTGAGAACAACAACACATGGGAGCTCATTGATATCCCCATTAGACATATTCTAATTGGGATTATGTGGGTTTTCAAGGTGAAGTATGATGAGAATGGTGTATTAGAAAATAAATATCATAGACTATTTCAATGGTATTCACCATGTAGCAGGTGATCATCTTCGAGGAGGACGTTTCCCCTATTTCATATATGGAATCGATTTGGATCCTCATTGCGGTGGAAGTGAAAGAAAGGTGGGAGGCCCATCACATGGATGTAAAATAGAAATTTATAAATGGAGACATTAAATAGGAGGTATACACTGAGTAAACACCTGAATTAATCTTCAAAAACCACAATCATAGGGTTCTATGGCTCCAGGAAACACTCTATGACCTTTTCTAGGAACCAAGAACGTAGACCACCAAGATCAACTCCAGTCTTCTGATTCTTGGGTATTATAAGAGAGTCTATGATCATGTTGTGTTCACTCATGGTAATGGAATATCTCATCAGATCATCAGGGTGTACATATATGACTTGATCTTCACCGGAACTGACATCACCAACATCAGTATGTTCAAGGCTAATATGAAGAATCACTTTTGGATGAGTGACTTGGTATTAATCTCCAACTACCTTGGAATCAATGTGAACCAATGGCCAAGAGAAATTTTCCACTATCAATATGCCTATGTGACTAAACCATTGGAGAAGAGTTTAATGGGAGAGTGAAACCCCTATCATGTATCGATGGAGGTCCATGAACATCCGAGAATGTATAGAACTTTGCTATTGGTTGATGCCACTCAATACTGGAGCATCATTGGTAACCTATGGTACCTATTTAATACATAGCAAGACATTACCTATATGGTAGGTTATGTAAGTTAGTTCATGGAGTAACCACATGAAGATCACTTGACTACAGTCAAGCACCTGTTGTGCTACTTCAACGAGGCACCCAATTACGATGTATTCTATGAAAGGAATGTAAAGATTTAGTCGACCTTATTAGGATTTATTGATATAAACATGGGAGGAGAAATTGGTGACCAAAAGAGCACCACTATGGTGTTCTTCTCCCTTAGAGACAAGCCCATCACTTGGAAATCACAAAATAAAAATGTGTTGACATTTTCTTCATTTGAACAAAACTACATTTACTCAATGACTAGAGTGTGCCAAGTCATCTAGTTTGTTGGACTGTTAGGATAATTTCTTTCCTCATACCTCAGTGCACTAGTTCTCAAAGTGGAAAAAAATACACTATTGCCTTAAGATATAACAACATCTTCCATAATAATAGAAATCAAATTGACACCCGACTCCATTTCATTTGGTAATGTGTTGATGGAGGGAAAATCATTCTTCAGCTCACTCACATGGAGGAGCATCTTTTAGAAATTATCATGAAGTTACTTGGGAATTCAAAGTTTTAGGATCTACACATGAAGATTGGTATCATTGATATTTAGTGATATCGACATAAATTAATGGATTACTATTGAAAAATTTCAATATTGGGGATTAATTCCACTATTATTTTCCATCCCACCTCATTCTTCTCCCTAATTTATGGTTAAATGTGGTTTGAACTCAATAAAGATCTTGTGTGATTTTAATTATGTTGTAAATACACTTTTATTTTAGGTGTGTATATAAAGTAATGAAAAACCCTCCATAAAATCATCCTACTTGGTGGTGAACAAAACAACTCTTATGTTTCAACATTTTTCTTCCTCCTTCCAATATGTTTTTTTTGTTTTTTGGGAATTGATAGATCGAGAATTTCCAACAGAGGGAAAGTGCGTAAGAGATGGACACCATCTTCAAGAGTTTATGGGGACTCTTCTAGGTGAGTATTCAGTCATTTTCATGGGTTTTGATCTGGGTGACCTTGATGTTTGTGGAATCCTGTCTTCTCTTTGAGGTGTACTTTCTAGGGAGGTGAGTGATGAAGATAACATTTTCATATATTTTATATCATAATTCAATGTTTATAAACCCATAATAGTGTTATTTTATGGTAAATTGTCATAGTTTCAGGTTTTAAGGGTATTTTGAGTGTAATTTAAAAACATGGACTAATTTTAGAATTTAACTATTTTATGTGTATTCTATATTTCATCCATAACTTTTTCTACACTAATTTAAATAGTGGAATTCCTTTTTTAGGCTTCCATACATATTGGTCTTCATTTCATCATTATAGACCCAAATCTCAATCCACATTTTGGAGGATCAACCCCTTTAACTAAAGGCCAAGTAAATTCCCCCCCCCCTCATGAACCCCTAAAATTTCAGCACAATTGGCCATCTGTTGAAGGAGTTATGAATATTTTACTCCAGCACATTTAGTCTGTCCAAGTGACTATTCATATATAAATTCTCCAACATCCAATGCATTGATGTCCTTGAATAAGGATGACTTAGGTGGGTACAAAGTTATAATGGTTTTCCCACAACTCTTAATCTATCTCATTTATAATTTTATATACATTGGGCTTGACCTCTTCAAGATATAAGAATATTTTAAAAGGTGTCTAGATCTGTGCATAGTTTTCAAGGCCCAACTTGTGAGCTGGTTTGGGGACTCCAAATGATGGTTTGGGATCTAGGATCTAGAGGAAAAATGGGTTTTAAGATATCTGGAATAGAGAAAGGAATTTTATAATTTCAATCAGTGTATAAAAAGTTATGTCCAAAATACATATTCAAAACAAAAGTGTTAAAATAAAAAAATAGGACATTTTCGCAATTAAACTCAAAATACCACAATAACCTAAAAATGTGGTAATTTTACATTAAATAACACTATGGTGGGATTATGAAAATTGAATTATAGAATAAGAAATATATTAAAATGTTACCTTCATTAGTGAGATAGGGCCTGGAGTGGGTGGGTACATGGCGAGGACTACTCTAAGTTGGGGTCGTCTTCTTCCCTGAGCTCGTGGTGTGGATAGCATGGAAGATTTCTCATTCCAAGTACTCCATAAATATATCCACATCATTAAAAAATCTATATAACACCCTTTTATGGAGGCTTGATCACCCTATTTCCAAAGACACAGACACGGTATATTATTACATCTGTTTTGTTATCTTAATTTTCCTTTATATAATTAATGAAACCTGAATACGAACCCTATGAACATAGGTTTATTACATGAGGGAGAGGAGGATGGTGATTCATTCCTTAATATTACTTTGAGGATTTCTTTTGATGGTAATTTGGTTCATTCACTAAGACTCCACCTCCTACATCCCCTTGCACATTCGCTGCATTTTACGATGATTCTTATTATTGTGGTCCACCTGAGGCCCAATTTTTGTCCAGCCGGTGGAGGCTTCCTCATGACCCTTATAGAGGTGGTTCTATTGGGTTTCCAAAGAATAAGTAGACCATACTTTAGTGGTGTCGTCATGATTATTATTTTGAGGTGGTCTCATGAAACCACCACTCTTGTGCAATTCATTAGTGGCCTCATATGAGAGGCCATTGTGGTGGTTAAATGGTTGATCGGAAATGACATTGAAGATGGATAAGTTGAAAAGGTCATTAGAGGTTGGAGGTTCTAGAAGTGCCATATTCGATTGGTAGTGCTTCTTCCACTATTATCATATCTAATCCAGAACCCTAAATATTGGGGTGTTTTTATTTTGCATAAAAAATTTAAAAAAGTGCGTAATTTCGTATTAATAGATTCGGCTTTTAAATTTAATGTCAATGACTCTACCGAATGTTTCTATAAATAAAATTAAAAGTTAGTTAAACAACCCAAAATAAATAATAAGACCACCTAAACGTTGAAGTGTTCCAATTATATGACCATTTCACCCTAAAAACATTGATTTTAATATAACTAGTACTCTTCCCACAGTTAAAACATTGATTTTAAATATAATTGTTTTAACCTAACCATTAAATTTGGGGATATTAATACAATGAAATACATTATGATATATATACATATAAATATTTCTTACTCAAAATAAATATATTTATAAATTTTGAGTAAATAATCACTCAGTTTTTAGTAATCTCATTGTATTCATCAAAAATAAGTTTTCTTCACAAATGTTTTTCTATTTATTTTTATAAAAAAAATATTATAATTAATTTCTTGAACATTTATAAGATATATTTTATAAAATTAAAATAATTCTTAAAAACAAAAAATTAAACTTAACTTAGTGTAACGTTCTTTTTATTTTTCATAAAATATTTAATTTCCATAAATAGTGAAAAATACCAATTTTTTAAAACTAAAATATATTTTGATAAATTAAGTAATTTAAAAGAATCATTATTATTTTAATTTTATTTTAAAGTGACATAATGTTTTTTATTATTTCCAATAAATTACATTAAAATCTTATTTGTACAATATTTTAGTATAGGTTTATTTTTAGGCTTGAAAACACATTTTTCTAAGAACTGTTTTAAATATATAATGTTTATCCTTTTTATCTAATTAAATATAAACTATAATAGGTAATATTTTAAATTAAATATATGAATCATATATTTTTCATTATTAATTTAAATTAATATAGTGAATATTACTAGTTATAGAGTTAATGTAAAATCATTTTTCATTGAAAAATGCCTTTTTATGGAAAAACAAGTTTTTATCGCGCATACAGGTTTTATTTTAAATTAAATTATGAAACCTATATGAATTAATTTTAATAAATTAGATTTCATATTTTTAATAATAATAATTAATTTTAGGTAATAATTTCAACTTAATTTTTTGACAATATGAATAATAATTGTAGTAAATATTTAGTACCACAGTAAAAAGAAAATAAGTTAATTATGGGTAAAAATATTTATCAAGGACTAGAAAATAAGTAACCTTAATAGTTTGGATTTGTATATTTTTATTTCAATATAATAATTATTATATTTGTTTCTTTATAAATAATTTAGAAATGATTTTGATAAAAATTGGATTTTTATATGATAAAACAAAAATTGTATTTTTGTGTATTCAGTAATTAAAATTAAAAAATTCCTTTTTGATGAATTCATGAATTTTTAAAACAAATTATATTTTAAAAAATCAATAATATTAAATATGTTTTATTAAATTTTAATGATAATATATATTTTTTTAATTCAAATGTAATTATTATAATGGTTCGTAAACTCTTATTGACAGAAAACCAGAATCTCTTAATAAATATCAATTAATTTTTTAAAAGTGAAAATTAATATATTTAGAAAAATTTTATAATAAAATAAATATTATTTGTGGGATCATAACCTTTAAATTATCCAATAGTGAATTTTTCATAAATTTATGAAAGTCTAATTTTTAGGTTAAAATTAAATACGGTATATATATACTATGTATATTAGGATATCATAAGAAGAAAAAAGTGTTTAAATAAATGCTATAAATGGAATCCATGAACAAATATATGTTTAACCTTTAAAATAATGTGTTTCTGAAATGATTTCATTTTTTGGGTCCAGTGATTGCATTTTTTGTCAATCATATGTCAATATGTGATGAAGTGGTGGTTCCTAGAAAATTGTTATGCTTTAATAATATTGGTTGTTATTATTGAAACATTATACATTTTGTAAATATTAAAATTCATTTTGATGATCTTAAATGACAAATATAAGTGTCATAGAGGTTGTACTATGTTTACAAAAACATCGAAGAAGGTCTGAAGACCATGCAAACGAGTATTTGCAAGGAATGAAGAAGAAGTGTTTAGATTAAGAATTACATGAAAGAATAATGAATGGCCCCAAAATATATTATGAATTAAAGTAATTATATTAAATATTAAACTAATATTATTCTTATCATTTTCATGATGTATTTTTGATAATTTCGCTAACTCATTTTTAGAGTCAACTAAAAAATTATGCTAACCCACAAGCTGTCCAGGCCAACCTAATCAAAGAACCTAAGTGGGATATAAAGGTCTAATTCACCCATGGGAGGACATAAAGGGAAATATAGTAGGATTTAAGAGGGTGGAAACATAGCCGACACATGTTTGGGACTGTGTTTAAGGCCCGTGAAGGGAATGCGATGCACCACTTGGGAGGCAGTGCGACAAGGCTGGGGAATCGGAGAGCACCCTAGTAGTCATTTATTTCTAACTAAAGACTAAAATTAATTGATATACCATTCCCCAAAACTATGAAAGAACCAGTGTAGGATGCTGGGATGTAGAGACACTATTAATCCATATTAAAAATCATAGACATTTCAGGATCCATTGGATCAGTTTGATCCGGACTGTCTGATTGGTGCTTCTTTCTCCCTCATTCAAGGGTGATTTGCAGTGGGTTCTTTTTCAATGATCGAACCCTAAATGTCATGTCCAAAACCCTGAACATGTTTTATATTGAAATTTATTTTCTTCTAATTTCCAATAAAATCCAAGATATGATCTTCATATGTTTATCAATAATTGATATGCATGAACATGAGAAACCCGTACAATAATATCACATGATGAATAAAATTATCCTGGATAAAGTTTTTACTTGAGATTAGTTCATAGGTAAGATAAAAAATGCATATAGTTACAGTTTCATGTATATAATGATGAAGAAATGTAGAGTCCAAGTGATGTAGAGTCACCGGTATTCAAAAGTAATATTTCACATGAGGAACAGAGAATCCAAACACTTTAATTATTTTATGTGAGATGGGTGATGCATGTATGATAAGATATGGATGTTAGTATCCACATGATAAAATAGGAATCCAAAAGTCTTCAATCATTTTTAAGATGTCTTCTAAATGATGGAATGAGAGATTTCATGAGTTTAAAATCAAGGGTGAGATGTGGGTATTTTTCATTCCATGATAAGGAATATATGTTGTGAATGAAGAAAGAATGATAATGCATGCATCCATGCATTCTAGGTAAGGCATGGGTATTCCCCAAATCTATGTAAGAATATGATAACCCATTGGATATTTATATATTAAATTTATTATGAGAAAACATATACCCACATGATTCATCGGTATTCAAATGGGTGTGCATGATGAAGTAAATACCCACATTTCATGGGGTATTTAATCAAGGATGAAATAACACCGTCAAATAATGGCATATTCAAGATTGAAAAATAAAGAATACCTGAATTCATTTGGGTATTTAATTTGATAAATATAATACCTAATATTCATCAAGTATTTATATTTGAATAATAATGGAAATTAAATGTGTTTAATTCATAACACATTTAAATAAGGATTTAAATGAAGGAATTTAAATCATGGAATTTATTGAGAACCATGCACCATATTGTTTTATGTACAAATATTTGCATGAAGTTGATATAATATGTAATGATTTACATTATCATTTTGAGTCTCCTTGCATCCATTGTGCATGAATAATTTTGAGGGTGATCTAAAGATGGGTAATTTTTGAAGAAGATAATTACATGTATCCAATAATTTGAAGAAGTAGAATTCAGATCATTAATGATCTAAATGTAGTTAAGAGGACCAAGAAGATTGATCAATTAATCTATTGAAGACGTTGAATATTTGTACATAATGAAGGGATATTCAACTTTATTATGGGGGAAGACTATTTTTGAAGAATATCTTTCTAGTAATAGATCAACTCAATATGAATCTTGAAGCTACGGTGTCAAACCAGCTATTAGATGCTTGTGATTGGTGTTTCTAAAAAATCAGTGAATAAGAGAAGTTGGCATGTCTAACCAACTGTGGAGAGAGAAATTGGGGTGTCTAACCAATTGTATAAGTGGGATGTTGAACTAGTTTTATTCACTAGTAGATATACTGAAGATAATCCATGTTGGGGTGTCTAACCAACATGGAAAGGAATAGTCCTTTCATTAGCCAACCTTTTAAATACTGTTTTCTTCCATCTCTTATTTTACTATTGTATAAGAGGTAATATTGTGAGAAACTATTGATTTGATCGATAACTTTAAATAGTTCAAGTGTTAGAATTTAAAATGAGAAAAAATCATTTACAATGGTACCACTTATTCACCCCCTCATAGAGCAACATATCCGATCCATGGGCTCTACAATTGGTATTAGAGCTTTAGTCACCTCTAAAGATCCAAGAAAATTTGATGATGGATTCACAAAAGGCTTTCAATGAGTTTATTACCCTTATTTAAGAAATTTACAAAAAGGGGAAAATGAAGAATGAATGAAATATAAAGAAAAATGTGATTCATCGTTATCACCCAATTCAGAGATAAAATGAATATCTTTTCCTTTCATGAGAATAAAAATCCACCCCAGATGTTGAAATCTACAGTTAACTTAAAATATGTATCTAGCATTATTTCTAATTCTAACCCTTTTATATAGAAATAATCTATTCTATTCGACTCTCACATAAATTTGAAAAATAAATATGATTCTTTTGATGAGGAGAAAACAAAATCCAATTGTTATTCTAAGTAATAAGCATTCAATAACAAAGAATACCAATAGGGAATAATGAATCAATTTTATTATTCCATGATTTAAGATTTAACCTTGGAAAATAAAAAATTGAGGAGATAAGAAGTGGTGTTGAATCTCAACTCAACGAAAATGGGTACCAAGTTAAAGGAGACACGTGACATGATAGAAGATCATTCCCAACAGATTCTAAAACAAATGGGAATTGAAAAGGTATGGAAGAAAAAATATATTAACATAATATATCTTTAGGATAAGATGAAAACCTCCAAAGAAAAAATGAATATTCCTCTAAAATATATCACAACATGTGTGGAAATGAAGAGAAACCCAAATATATAAATTGGAGTTACAGTTTTGAGCCATGAAAAATATGGAAATGTGATTCCCCAAAATATGAAAGACTGAAAGTTTTTTTATTGTGAACGTTTTGGGCACATCAGGAGTAAATGTTTTGAAATTAACAAGACCAAATCTGTTATAAAAACTATATTAGTACCATCATCTATATCAAGAAGAGACTAAATGAGGTATGAAATATTGGTAAATTTTCATTTTTTACTACCTCGATCATATGAAAATAATTTCACTCAGATGAATGAAAAGAGGAGTAAAGAATCCATATAGAGAAACTCCACTCCTGTTACATACCAAAAGAATTATTATCTAGGTAAAAATCCTATGAAGATATAAAAAATTCTTAATATTTTTGTGAATGAAAATGAGCCACACCAAAGTGTGTATTAAGCACTAAAATCTAAGAACTCAAATCAATAATATTTATGGAAAATAAAAAAATTTAGAAAGAGGTTGTGCCTACAATAAATAAGATGAAAAAATATATTTCACCAAAAGAAGAATCTCATGGGAAGAAAATATATGCACAATATATGAAGAATGTAAACAAGAAATAAATATCATCCCATGATGAGATTGGAAAGAAAAATAAATCAAGGATGAGAGAAAACTCTCACCTTGAATGTTTCCAATAAAGCAATAAGAGGTTCCTCTTTATTCCCAATTATTTTATTTATTATGAGATAACATGTTGTTAATTTAAGTATAAGTGTTGTTCATCATAGAGTTAATTAATATTCGTGATGATAATGATGAGTGCATCCATTGAGGGGGAAATTTTATGAGAGATGAGTTATTTAAATCACACTCTCATCCCTTTTCCATAAATTGTATTCATTAAGGGTGATTGTTTGGTTGTTGAGAAAATGAAATTATGGGGGATGAATTATCTTTTTCAATTTAACTTTCATGATTTGTTAATTTAAGTATGTACAAGATTTATCACTTTGTTGATAAATCTGATTTTTCCATCCCCTATAAGAGAATTCAGAATTTTTTAGCATAATTTAACATGCATGGTTTGTTATGGATAGCTTAGTAAACCTTGGTTGTATTTATATTTTTTTCTATATGGGGTTATCCCATGTATAATTATATTTTGTTAACTAAAAGATATTTTCTAATAGAACCATGTGAGATCATACATCTCTTTCAAGTGATCAATAATTTTTATATAAGAGAGAAGATCATTTTTTTAAAAAAAATGAAATGAGAAGCCCCCCCCCCCCCACTTATCATTTTCATTTGATTTTTAAAGGGGTAGAATGTTTTTGAGCACACATATATATTTTTTTGTGCGAAGATATATTGACAAAAAAATATAAAGGGGGAGATTGTTGGGCTAAGTGATTGTGTTTTTTTCAATGACATGTCAATATGTGATGATGTGGTGATGCCTAAAGAATTGATATGGATTCATAGAATTGGATGTAACATAGGAGAAATTATCTATGAGTAAATATGATTATTGATTATGTAGATATTAAATGAAAAATAAAAGTATTATATAGGTTGAATTATATTTTAAACAACATTGGAGAATGTTCGAAGACCATGAAAAAGAGAATTTTCATTGAATGAAGAAGTCTTTAAAAGAAGGATTCCATGAAGAAAGAATTAATGACCATGAAATATTTTATTTTTAAAGTAAAAAATGTTTTAAAGATTCAATTAATATTATTCTTATTATTTTCATGATGCATTTTTGAGAAGTTTGATAACCCTTTTATAGAGTTAACTAAAAAACTATACCATCCCCAAATCTTTCCAGGACAACCTCAACCAAGGAATCATGTGGGAAAAAGTGGTATACTACACCCAAGGGAGGCAAGCAAGGGCTATCCAGAAGTCCTTAAGAAGGTGGGTTCATATCTCACATTCAAAAGGGACCATATATAAATCCCATGAAGGGAATGGGTTGTGCCACATGGGAGGCAGCAAAAAAAGTTAAGTGGATCAAGGGAGCACATCATTACTTGCTTCTGGACAATGAAATACAATGGTAAATTGATATACCACAGCCAAAAACTATTAAATAATTTATGTGGGATTTTGGATGTCGTGAAACTATTCATATTCCTTATAAAGAATAGATGTTTTAAGATCAATTAGATCAATTAAATTCTGACCATCCGATCAGAGATCTATGTCTTCTTCTTCCTCCCTCATGTTATGGTTATTTTTAGTGGTTTTTTCTTCTAGGATCATGTTCTTGTCGAATATATTCATGAAACTTGTTAGATTATAACAAAAAAATAATATGATCATTACCTTAATTTATTAAAGCCATAATAAAAAACATAGAACAAATGAAATTTATATTTATTAATGAAATATAAATATTAAAAAATCAATACTATAAATATAAAAATTGTAAACAATTCACAATTATAAAAAAACTGAAATAAAAATATAATCATGCCGATTATCCAGACAAAAAAATGTGTAAAAATAGAAAAAATATGTTTACTAAAAAAATGATGCTAAAATTAATTTTTTACACAATCTATAATTATATTTCAATATAAAATAACTAAAAAATTAACAAATAAACTATTTTAATAACATCAATTAAAATAAGAATTAAAATATTTAGGAACAAAATTTAAAATAATGTTGGATTAAAAATATAGCAGTATATTGACATACCGTTGGTGTAGAACAATAGAAAAATTGAGAGAAGTGAAATTCCAATGGTTGAAAAAATATTAGATGCTAATGTTTCACTTACATGAATAAAAAATAAGATAAAAAATAGATGTCATTCCACAAATAAAATAATTAAATTAGGGGAAGGAATAAATGATTTGTAATCATTGGATATCTAATAGTAGAATATGTCTTACCGTTAGGGATGTACAACAGTGTAACATGACCTACCATTGGATAAAGTCCAGTGGTAGAAAATGGTTTAAAGGAGAAGGCAAAAAAATATTATCGTCGAAAAAGATATGAAAAAGATATAAATGCTTTAATCAAGACACAACAAGAATGAACTACTGGTGAAAGAGAAGTAGGGATACAACAAAACTATTGCCAAAACAACTTGAAAATACTAGAATTGGATGTCTAATGGTATCAAAATAGAGAAGTTAAAAAAAAATATATAGGACCCGAGAGAAAAGGAGAATAGATTCTATAGAACTTGAAGAAGCTTATTCAAAGAAAATATGCACTTGAATGTGGTGACACAATTGGTGAATAATAAATATGGAAGACCAAAAACAACTAAAGAAGCTAGTTCAAATAAAAGTTTAGAATAAAAGAAAAGTAGTTGAAACCATGAATGAGAAATGAAGAGAAGAAAAAAAATGACGGAGTTTAGCTACCATTGGATTACAACGGTAAAACAATAGATAATCCACCTTTAGAGGAAATAATATACCATTGGATTCCAATAGTATGAAAAGAGAAAATGGTGGCATATCTTCTACCTGTGTAAAATTTATCCACTATTTAGGAACAACTATGATTATAATGAAATATTACACCATTAAAGAAAATGGTTCCACCTTCACTAAAACCATTAGAGGAGGCTAAGAACATATGAATCATGATGATAAGTGGTTCACAATGAGATAAATAGATGAAATTTAAAGGATATAGGCATGAGAGGTTAATATAATCTATGAGATGAAGATCTATAGAAGAAAAAAGGTAAAAGATGATTAGAATTAAAAATAAAAAAATGTGCAAATGAGTTCAAAAGTAGTGAGGGTATTCAAAATATATTGAATGGATGATATTTAATAGATCCAATAGATAAGGAAATGTTTGAGTTTTTAACTCAAATGAACAGTCAAGACATATTCAGTGTACCACATCAAATATGCTTTACGGAGTCCCAACGGTATATCATATAAGTGGTGTTGATCCAACATCGAGATTGATATCGGATATCAGCACCAGTTACACTATGCACACACATAGTCCCACAACATAATATGATACCTATTCCAACCCATTAGCCTAGAAGTTACACTCTTTGGGCCTTATACATTGGACCATATGCAATAAGTGTGCACTATGCACACTGAGCACTCTAGCTTCCTTGTGGGATGCTTGTGGTGGGCATTCCCATGAGGTTAACCCAATGGGTCCCCTAAGTGGTTGAGTGATAGCCTAAGAGGATCATAAGGATGGCACAATTTTTTTACTTAACTAAAAAAATAAACTTAATTAAAAAATAACATCATGAAGTGTTATTAAAACATGTAACAATCATTTAACCATTAAAATTAAAAAATTAATTTTAATAAATGTGATGACACAATAATTCATCAAAATAAATAAGATTGTTAAAGTATTAAATCACAAATATCAAATACTACTAGAGAATACTCAATTATAGATTACATGTCTTCTTTATGCAGTTATATCATAACACTTCCATTTTATATACATTGTATGGATTTTAATAGACAACATGGGGGTAGCCTACTTAGTATATCTCACACCCAATTCATGTCACAAATTAGTACTTTAACGGACTTCATGGATGCAGGCATAGACAATGTGTTGGCTTTGGATGCCTTATCTTTGGTCTTAGGATGGAGTACGAGAGTATAGGAATGTACGTATACTCATGATTCTGGTATAGATAGCTTTTGGCCTTTTTCCTTTTTTATAGAATGCATTATATTCTTACTTCTCTATATCCATGTATTTCTTTTTTTGTATTGCATGAAAACCTGAAATCATTTTGTATATGATATTGGTTCAATTTCTTCTTTATTATTATAATAGGATGATTTATGATTTCACAATTAATTTATTATATTATTTTTTCTATTTCCTATTATATTATACCATTGTGATACACTTTTATCATGAGGGTATAGTCTCCCACTATTCCATCACATACCCTCATTGCTAGTTGGAAATCTCTAGCATATGGAGAGGCATGCTTGAGAAAATTTGACTAACTAGGTTTGGTTACTTATGAGGTAACCAGATATAGAGCATTACAATATTGATACTTTATTTCAATGATCTATAATTCATTTGTGACATGAAAAAATTAATCTCACATTAGTCAAATATATGGTGTGATTGATGTGATTGAATGTTTATGGTTTTAGTCATAAAGTAACATTTTAATAAAACACTTGTGTCACATAATCAAAATAGATAAAACACACTCATATTATCTTGGAACATTTGGATAAATATCTATAATTCATTTATGATGTTTCAGAATTTACATCAAGTCAATCCAACACATGGTGTGGTTGGTATGGATGAAAGTGTGTGTTTTCATTTAAAATTGACATTTTAATTCACAAAGTGCATCATATAATCAAAACTGATAAAATTCACTCTATTTTTCTATGTACATTAACATAAAGAACAAAAATTCATTTGTGATGTTAAATAATTTACCAAAAGTTAATTTGATAGACGGTGTGTCAGGTATGAATTCATGTGTTTTTTCCTTTTATAAGTGACATTTTATTTTAAAACACACGTCACATGTTAAAAAATAATAAATACAACTCATATTGTTATCATACCTTAGGAATAAGATTTATAATTCATATGTAATGTGTAATAATTATTTTCATGTTAATTCGAGATACCATGTAGCTGGTATGATTGAATGTGTGTGTTTTCATTTAAGAGTGACATTTTAGATCAAAACAAATGTCACATACTCAAAACTATGAAAACATGATTTGATTTTGTTGATACGTTAAAAAAATATCTATAACTCATTTGTGATGTGTATGATTTAAACTCACTTCAATCCGACATATGATGTGGCTGATGTGACTAAAAATGTCTGTTTTAGTTTAAAAGTGGTATTTTAGTTCAAAATTCTTGTTACATACTCAAAACTAAGAAAAGACATTGGCATTGCTATGAAACTTTATAATAATGACTGATTATTCATTTTTGACTTGTATGAAGTAATTTCATATCACTCCAACTGAAATTTATCAGTGATTTTATAAGATTATAATTATAATTTTTTTAGTTTATTATGTATTATTACTAAAAGTATTATATATTTTTTATTACATGAAAACTCTTATATATATATAATATTTTTTTTGTTACAAAAAAATTTCTATTAGAGTTTTTTTGTATATATTGTAATTATTTTGTATTTTAAGTTAATTTTATATCAATTTAATTTATTTGTACAAAAATTCATTAATGTCACTGCCAAAATTTTTGGTATATACAGCGCTAAAAAAAGAGCTGATAAAGGGGATACCTTTATCATCCGTAAAAAAGAATTGATGAAAGATCCTTTTATTAGTGCTAAAACATCACTCGTAAAAGGAATCCATTATTAGGACTGATAAAATAGCCCCCTTTATCAGTGCCTTTTTTAGTGCAAATAAAGGGTACTTTTAAAAATATTTTTCTTAGCACTAATAAAATTATATCTTTTTTCATCACTAAAACTGTTTTTTTTTTGAACTGATAGAATTTATGTTTTATTAAAAAAAGTTTTATATCATTAAAAATATTATATTTATATATTAATATATTGATATTGATATAAATATAATATATTTGATAAAATATTATTTATATAATACGAAATATGTAGTCACACTTAATATACAAGATATTTTTTGGTAAATGGATTATAAAATAAATATAAAATAATATTAATTAAAATTTTGATAATTATTTATGATGAATAGTCATTTAATAATAATTTAAACATTGAAAAAATCAATAAACTTATAAATGATCTTAAATAAGTTGAAAACATGACTCAAACTTCAAATAGTCATAAATTTTGATCCAAGTGTCCCTTTGAGCTCTGCCACATATCAAATCAAATATTGTAAAAATATATACACTTTGGTGATCAAGTTAATCCTCTTAATCATTTTTATGGGTCAAAAATCCCTAGAAGGCCTCTAAAACTGAGTTTTTTGTCGGGGTACACCCATTTTTTAACATTTGATGGAATTTAATCCTCATTTGAGGGATTATTCTTATAGTTTTTTATAGAGACTCAATTTATTTCTAAGGATTACACACATATGGATATTATGATGTTTAAATTTTAATATTTTTCATATTTAACTTTTATTTATAATTAAATATATACACATTTATACATATTTTTATACATTCACACATAAAATTTTGATTTAATAAATAAATATATAAAAAATATTTACATATAAAATATCTTTATTTATATATAAACCATATATAAATAATAATAATATCCATTTTATTTAAAATAAAATTATATGAATATTTATATACCTATAAAATTAATATATATATATATATATATAATGTTTATATATATATTAATGTATTTTTGTGTGTGTATTGAAAATACGATATATATTTATCTATATATTATAATATAGATATAAATATTAATATATAATATATGTAAATAAATATAATTATGTATAATTATAATTATAGATACACACACATATATATGAATATGTGTATATGTATATAATTATAAACACACATAGAAAACATATTTTATATATGTATTCAAAAATAATTATATAAATAAATATATAAATATATGGATAAAAAATGTTACAAAATATATATAAATAAGTAGATATATATAAAAATACTTAATAATACAATATAGAGGAGTGGTGAAGGTTTATATTTATGAGGGGAAGGTCTCTGATTCAAAATTTGTTGGTCATAGTGGCACACAAAGAAGGGATGAGCATTGTTAAAAGTGGGTAGTGGCATTAAGCATTGTTGAAGGAGTGGGTGAATCTTCAAGTATTGATAAAATGGGTCCTAGAGTTGTTAAATAGGGGTCAACCAATGAAAAAAAATTCTTTCTAAAATTTTATTTTTTTGACTTTTATCATCACTTTTTTTGTGCTGATAAAACACTACTACATATTTAACCATTAGTGACCTCCATTCGACTAGTTTTGGTGGCCGCGGATAGCCCATCGCTAAAGAGAATTAGTGATCGCCAAAGGTGTTCTCTCTAGGAACTATACTAATGACCATGGTAATGGTCATTGGGAAGAACATTAGTAACTGCTTTGGTAGCCACTAATTCCCTAGAAAAATAAAAGAGGTATCAACCGCCAAAGGTAGTCACTAATTCTATTAAGAAATAAAAACATTAGTGACCACCATAGGCAATCGATATCATAGAGATTTTTTTCATTTTTTTAATGTTTTATATGCCCTAAATAACCCAAAAAAAACATAAAAATGAAAAATAAAAATAAAAAATGGGCATCCTAGAAAAAGAAGAATCAAAACAGCTACCGACCCTTTCCAATCTTCTATCTCAATCAACCTACTAATAAGAGACAAAAAAACAATTAAACAAATCAAATAAAAATTAAAATATTTGAAATTAGTAATATTTATTCAGTAAATATATATATATAAAGAATAATAAAAAAATTTATATAATGTTACCTACAGAAAGAATCCTAAATACCAAAATTAGGCAAAGCTAATCTGAAATATCAGTTAACTACATTTATCTGTTAAACAATGACTATTAAAAGTAAAAAAACAAGGTTACCATATAATAATCAATTCAGGCATTATATTAACTCACAAATGATTTTAATAGATCACATAGGATTTGAGGAATTTTATCCTAGAATTTCACATCAATTAACTAGTTTTCTTGATTTTGAGACCCCAATGAGATATATTTCATTTTAATAATACTAGACAATGTTACCAGTTGTTTTTCATCATACTGGGCGACACTCGCATCCGATGGATGTGGCGTTGATTCCTCTAGATCAAAAATGGATCGAGGATCATTATACCTTAATTTAATGTCAATCAAAGTTTATTTTATTGGTATTGACCTCTTTTATGTGATTTTCACTTAACTCTAAATCTAAAGGACAAATTTTACTTTTGATCATACTAAGAAATTTAGATATCAGATCCATGTTATATTGCTTCCTACATATTTTAAATGAATTAAATTACCTTTTTTTAATATTTCATTTCAATCAGATCTTATTTGGTCTATTTTGACTAATACACACATGATTTTCCCATTATTACAAAAATAATTAATAAATGTGAAAATGAACTTTTAATTGTACCGACCAATAAAAATTTCAAAATGATACACAATTGATTCCATTAGATCCCATAAGATTTAAGGAATGTTCTTATTTCTTTTCACATAAATTAGAAGCCATTTTCTCATTTTGACCCCTGATAGGTGATGCGTCATTTTAATAACTAATGACAATGTTACCCATCATTTTCCATCATATCAGGAATCACAAGCATCTGATGGACACAACATTGTTCCTCGTAGATCAAAAATGTATTGATGATTGTTATGCCATGATTTCAGGTCAATCAAAGTGGGTTTTCTTGGTAATCATCCTTTTGATGTGTTTTTTCTCATAACACCAAAGTTCAGAGACAAACATCACTTTTTATCATACCGATCAATTCAAGTATCTGATCCACATGTCGATGCTTAATATATATTTTATATGAATTAAAGATAATTGTCCTAATATTTCATGTCAATAAGAACTTGTTTTGTTAGTTTTAATACCTACACACATGATTTTCTCATTATTACAAAAATGGTAATTAATTTAAAAATGGACTTTTAATTATACTGACCAATCCAAGCATCGATTTGAAACATGGTTGATTTAAATAGATCACATATTATTTGAGGAATGTTCTTCTAGATTAACATTCCAATCCTATTTTTTTCTCATTTTGACCCCCTGATAAGAGATATATGAATTTAATAACACTCGACAATATTACCCATTTTTTCCATCAGATCAAGCAACATGCGAATCATATTGATGCAGTGTTAATTCCAACATTTTAAAAATGGATCAGTGGTTGTTCTTAAATTATTTCATTTCAATCCAAGTGTGTTTGTTTGGCATATTGACCAATTTAATGTGATTTGTCACTTAACTCCAAATTCGAGGGATGAATTTCATTTTCAATCATACCTAGCAATTGATGTATGAAATCCAAGTTTTAATGATTCCTATAGTTTTTAAAATAAATACATATTTTTTCCAAATATTTCATATCAATTAGAGCTCATTTGGTAGGTTTTTACCCTTACACATATGAGTTTCCCATTATTACAAATATGTTAATAAATATGAATATGTGATTTTAATTGTACCGAAAAATCTATACATAATATTTATGATAAGTTCATTATAATATATCACATATGATTCGGGGAATGTTCTCCTAGATTTTCATGTCAATCAGAATTCATTTTCTCATTTTTAGCCCTCTGACGGGAGATATGTCATTTTAAACACCAGATAATGTTACCCCTTTTTTTCATCATACCTGGAGAATAATAGGATCTAATAGGATGTATTTTAGTTCTCGAGAACATGTTATGGTCTAATTGAATTTATGGTTGTGCATTAGTTTGGCTTGAGTAGCTATTATACAATGTTTTGAGAAGGGATTTATTCCTCAGGGTCTGTTTAAATGAGCATCCAATATGTATTATGGAGAGAAACCTATAGTTGATGCTTGAGTTGGTGATCCTATTGTGATAGGTTCTATTTTGGTATATTTACTTTATCATGTGATTTATTTTATTTAGTTTCTTATCATTCGTTTATTTTAAATCAATTGGTATCACTTATTGAGCATAATGTGGGTGCTTAATCTTCATATATAACTTTAGATACTCCCATTGGAAAGAGAATTGATGGGACTCAAAAGGGTTCAACTTATGATCTACTAGTGGGTATAGAGGGGTTGGGGTGGACAATTAATAGGATGGTGTACAACAACATAAACACTCAACTAATCATGTAGAAAATTCTATTCAGGGGAAATAAAAAGTCAATTTTGAGAACTTTACCAAGAATGGGGAATTTATAGGTAAAATATTGAGTGATGTAGAAGATGAAGACACAATCCATCCAAAACAAGATTCCTAGCTCCCATTCCAGACCATGGAGAAGAGTGATCAGATCCCTTCAAAATATATGTCTACCTTTAAACATACTGATGTGCGACTGTCTTAGTGGTTAACATTGACATGTTCTCCTCTAGGTGAAATAAGCCTTGAATCATGCTAAATTCATGTTTTATGTTGATTCCACATTAGTATAACTCCTTGTTTTTAGGTTATGATTCCATATGTTCCATGAATTTTTATATCATCATATCATTCCTTTTAACCCATGTGCTAAAGCTTTATTCTTATGTTTATTCCCTTACTGGAATTTTTATGTCATCACTTGGTTCATGTTATCCCGATGTTATCCTATGAATATGTATGATCACAATGGATGTTAGGATCTATATATTAATATTAATAAATAAATTTTTCATTTAGTTTCATGTGTTCAGTTTTATGTACCTAGTCTTCCAATCCACTGGGCTTTACGATAATTTTCTTTTATTATGATTTTTAATTATTCTAAAAATCATGTAATGTTATGTTTAAAAGGCTAGGGTCACTATAGTTAGTATCAGAGGATGGTGTAGTTATTTTGGATATAAGAATAGATCACTTTATTAAGAACATTATGGATAAGACTAAGTATAAAAACAAATCCCTAAATTGTAGTAAGTATAGAGTAAGTAATCTATCGAATAAAATAAATCTATTTACGAATATAAACAAGTGTATGTGGCTCCAAAATAGATGTATGTAGGGGTAAAACCCGAAAAAACTACTTTGAGATAGACTCAAATGAGAACTGGTGCACAAAAATGGTCCTTGATACACTCCTAATTTGACACTCCCGAGGGATATGCTTTGGTAAATTAATAATCTTAGTACGAACCATTGTTAAGGAAAAAAACGAATCCCATAAGAATAAATGTGTGGAAATAGATCATGTGTAACTTAGATTAAATCCTAGAGAATCAAAAGATATGATACAGTTTTCTTTTAAGATCTTATCCTTTTATGTTTAAAGTTTCATTTTAATATTATTAGCTAAGTATTCAATCCTCCCAATTGTACATTATTTTTCTTAGTTAATGGCAGGAAATAGAAGAAAAAATTCAAAAAATCAATGTGATAGGAAATGTGATAATTTTTCTAATGATATGACTAATGTTATGGGAATGGGTGCTCAAAACTTTATGATAGTACTTTCTAAACTAAATCTAGTTATAAATAATAACTTGAATCACGTGGAATGACCTCATACTTCAAGTAAAGAGCAAGTTGTCATATAATCCTTCATATGGTAAAGGCCTTCCATGTTTTGTGGATCTTCTGATCACCTTATCACAAAATAGTGGATTAACTCTATTGAAATGATATTCTATGTCCTCCAGTTCTAAGAAGAATAGAAATTAATCTCAGTGGCCTATCGTTTTAATAGAGAAGCTGATCAGTGGTGGACATTGATCAATAATATGAAGTTCGAGGAAGAAAATAATTCAATGGATTGGGATGAATTCAAGAAAATGTTTTTCAATAAATATTTTCCCCAAACCCTCCGTCTCAAGATGTAAAGAGAGTTCCTCAGACTTATGTAGAAGGAATACGAGTCCATCGGGGAAAATGAAGAAAAATTCACAAGGCCTACAATATATGCCCATAGATTTATCATGAACACCAAATTTAAGGTGGATTTCTTATTTAGCAGACTAAATATGAGTCTATGAAAAGTGTTGGTGATTTAAGACTTTGAAATTGATGAGGAGATTGTATTTTTTACACTGAAAGATGAAATAGAGATTAGATAATCTCAATGGTATTGTGGGAATAATAAAAATCGCGGAAAATGGATTCTAATATGGGTGGTTCGGAAAAATAAATCTCAAGATAGAAAGAAGATCAAATATCCCACATGTAAAAATTGTGGGAAGATGCATCCTAGGAACTGTCTAAAGGGAACTAGGAATTGCTTCAAATGTGGAATAATGGGACATCTGGCTAAGAAATATGAGAGGGATATGAAGAATTCCACTAACATGGAAGAAGAAAAGATGGTTTAGATCAACAATCATCCTGTAGTGTAGTGTGACAATTTCAAGGATCATGATAATTATGTGAAAAATTTCCCCAAGCTAATGGTTATTAGAGGATATCAACAACAACCTCCAAAGAAAATGGTGAAATTATTGTAGGTTCTAGGTGTAGTACAAGCACGTGGATTGATGTACCCAACGTTAATTTCACCATTAACAATGATCAATCTGAGATCCATCATGATGATAAAACGTCAGATCTTCGGAATAGAATGAAGAATGAAAAGGAAAGAGGGATGTCCTAGAACCATAGATAGGATCATAATATTTTGGTTATAATTAATTTAATTAAATTACAATAATTAACTTGATGAAATTATCTTTCCATTGATGTTTCTGGTCGTGATCCATTGAGATCCATCATTGCATCCTTGAAACTAAGTGTAGGCTTCCACTAGCGGTAATCCACACGTGCTCCACATATATCTAGACACCGCCGAAGGGATATCTGAGTGTTAGCACTAAAGAGACTTTGTTTACAATGTACGCATTTGATTGCCTTGAGAGACGCTTCCTAAGTGCTCTCTATGATCATGTGGAGGAGGATCTCTATCGGAACAAGTGATCTTTGAGGAAAAATAATTCTCTCTTGGATTGAGAGATTTATCCAGACCTGTTGTGCACAACCACAAAAAATGGCTATGTTGTATGAGAATAATTTAATTGAAATTTATATTACTTAGAATAATAAAATTAATTCGTTTCCGAAAGGCACTTATTCATTTCATTTAATTCTTACTAAGACCCCATGTCTAATAATAACATTTGACTATTATTATATTTTGGCATGTGACCAATGAATTACACCTATTATTATATAAATAAGTAAATAATATTATTTCCCAAAAATCCCTAGAAAAACTAAATGGTATTTATATATTAATATAAATGGCGTGTAATTTTATTATTCATTTTTCATTATTTCCTCCACCACATTTATTAGACCTTGAATAATGACTATTTATTTCATAAATAAATATCACTGCATTACTCGCTAAGAAATAGATTATTTCACCCACAATATATTTTATTGAATAAGTAGTGTCGAAATAAATGCAATCAGGCATCCTTGAATAATTATTAAACCACAACCGTGAATAGACTTTATTCAACTTGTTAAATTAATAGTTAATTATGAAACTTGGACACACTTATTTTGTGACCCTCTAGGCCTCTTTCTTAGTGGCATTAGGTGGATCCTACCTAATGTTCAAGGTTAGCATCTAGCAACATGCCAAGGAACCCATAAAGAAAGAAGTTAACACCAAAATGATGTGTCACCTCATATGAAAACATATCTTGTAATGTAATCCCTTTTTCTTGATATCGCAAATCAAGCATGTTGCATTCTAATTCCACCAACCCATGTGTTAAATTATTCTCTCTTTGACTTCCCGAAATTGAACATGCCCATTCCTCACCATGGCCATGGATTTATTTGGGAAATATCAATTCCATCAATGGTCCTGAGATATAAAATTCTATTATATAACAAAATGGAAAAATCATTTCTCACATTATCTATTAATGTATTTTTACTCATGACACACCCAATATATCCTACCTCACTATAAAAAATTTGTGATCATAGTTTTTGTCAATACATCTAAGGGCATGAGTTGTAATACCCATTAATAATAATCTTAAAGTCTAAGGACCAATACAAACATCTGTAGATATGAACATCCAATGACATTATGAAATGAGGATTTACTACTAGCGGGTCTCATTTTCATAATATCCTTCTGGATATTACCAAGGACGCACAACATGAGAAGGTGTCTCAAAGTTTCATGAGTTCTCACTCCTAATGGCCTGTATTATTCGTGTCCCTCAAATAACATCATCTAGCCATAGAATATATATTCATGAATAGTGTTATAAAACTTCCAGGTTCTAATCATAGTAGGGATCTTTTATGAACGTTTAGTGAAACAACCATCCTTGGAAAATTATCACAAGAATTTTCACAAAGAAGAACAATCAAGATGTGATAATGTATTTATTAATATTAAAATCCATGAATACAATTTTATCATAAAGTAAAAA
The DNA here is from genome assembly GCA_963277665.1 of Viscum album. Classification (NCBI taxonomy): domain Eukaryota; kingdom Viridiplantae; phylum Streptophyta; class Magnoliopsida; order Santalales; family Viscaceae; genus Viscum; species Viscum album. Next base: position 107,906,386 of record OY728139.1, on the reverse strand, counting down.
TTATTTGGTTTTAGGCCACCAACTCCAACATAATACCACTTAAACTAGAGACAATTTCTTACAACCTTTAACTTGCTAGCTCTCACAAGTATTTATGCTTCTGTTGAGATATGCCTTTAATAATGGGGTTTGCCATGTTCTCTTCCATGGACACTTTTCTCACTGCAACTTCACCCCTTTGATAGAAATCCCTCAAATAGGAGATACTTCTGGAGAATGTGATTTGTGTGTTGATGTGACCTTGGTTCTTTTTCAAGATCCACCATTGAGGTATTATCACAATACCATGTGATGAGATCTTTACTGCTAGGAACCACCTCAAGATCCAGGAAAAAGTTCCAAAACCATATATCTTCCTTGGATGCATCAAAATATGCTATATATTTAGACTCCGCTGTAGAATTGTTGAAAAATGTATAATTTGAACTCTTCCAGCTCACAGATCCTCCATTGAGATAGAAAACATATCTATATTGTGACTACATATCAATTTAATCTATCTGAAAACCAGCAACATCATACCCTCAAATGAAAAGTTCATCGTCTTATGAAAATTACAGGAACATATCCTTAGTTATTCTTGGATACTTAAGGATAGTCTTAACAGTAGTCTAATGATATTCTCTTGGATCTTCTTGATATCTTCCTACAATTCTTAGTGTATAGGCAGCATCAGAACTGGTACATAACATGGAATACATAATGGATCCAATAGCTGAAGCATATGGGATCTAACTCATCTTATCTTTATCCTATTGCGTCTAAGGACACATTATCTTAGAAAGATGTAGTCCATGTGACATTGCAACCAATCCACTCTTGGATTGTTCCATACTAAATCCCTTTAGTATCTAGTCAATGTATGTACCCAGACTTAGTCCAACCAACCACTTGGATATATCACGAATGATATTGATCTCTAGTATGTAGGCTGATTCACCTAAGTCCTTCAGGGATAATCACTTGTTAAACCAGTCCTTAACTGACTATAAGACTAGTATATCGTTTTCAATAAGTAATATGTCATCAACATATACTACTAGGAAAACATCCAAATTTATATTAAACCTCTTATAAACACATGGATCACATTCGTTCTTAATGAAACCAATTTTTTATGGCTTCATCAAATCAAATGTTCCATGACCTGGATACTTTCTTTAATCCATAAATATATTTTTGAAACTTGAAAACCTGGTTGGCTTCTCCTGGTGTCACAAAACCTTCTCATTGTGTCATATAGAAATCTTCTTGAAGGTTCCTATTAAGGAATGCTATTTTGACATACATTTTATAAATCTCATATTCCTTGTAAGATTCTAGGGAAAGTATAATTTTTATGGATTTAAACATGGAAATTGGCGATAAGGTTTCATCATTGTCAATTCCATGGCACTATCTAAATCCTTTAGCCACTATCCTTGCTTTATAGGTTCTAACTTGACCTTCCATGTCCAGCTTTCTCTGGAATACCCATTTGCATCCAACATGACTTACATCAATAGGCTCATCGACCAGAACCCAGAATTAGTCCTGATACATGGTATCCATCATAGAATTCATAGGTTTTAGCCATCTTAGAGCTTCTGATCTCTCTGCTACTTTCTTTTAGAATATAGGTTTGTCGTTGTCCAGCAATAATGATTCACCATCATTGGTGATTAGGAAACCAAATCTCTCTATTTCCCATACCTCTATGAACCCCTTACACAGTACTTTTGTTTCTCAAACATGTTCCATAGGGAATTGTATAACTTGTTCCTATACCAAAACCTTAGTGTATTGAGTATCAACTTTGTCGAAGTAAATCTTGATCTAGTTATCCTTTTTGAGGATGTGTTCCCTCTCAATAAAGACAGCTAGTCTAGTGATAGTCACTTTCTTGTCTGAAGGGTTATATAGGTAATATCATTTCACATCCTTGGGATATCCTATAAAGATACACCTCATTCCCTGAGGTGCTAGTTTGTTTCCTAAGAAAGCCTTAATAAATGCCTCACATCCCTATAGACGTATGTAAGAAAAATGGGTTTCTTTCCATTACATAAATCAAAGGGAATTCCATTTTCCACCTTATTTGGTACTCATTTTAATGTGAATGCTACTGTTTGTAATGAATATCCCCAAAAAGATAATGGAATATTTTCATGGATCATCATAAATCACACCATGTCCAACAAGGTGTGGTTCCTCCTTTCACTAAAACCATTCTAATAAAGCATATTAGGAGGAGTAAGTTGACCTAGAATCTCAGATTCCTGTAAGTGGTCGATGAACATTTGGTTTAGATATTCTCCACCCCAATCCAATCGACCCTTATTTATCTTCTTACCAAGCTGATTCTCTACTTCATTCTTGAATTCCTTAAATTTTGGGAAGGACTTTGACTTATACCTCATTAAGTATATATATCCATATCTACTCAAATCATCAGTAAAAGTAATTAAGTATGAATATACACCTCTATCTTCTACTAAAAATTTTCCAAACACATATGTGTGTGCTAATCCTAAAATATTTGTGTCCCTTTCACCCTGTTCATCTAAAGGATGCTTGGTCATTTTCCATTATCAACAAGCGTGACATCTATCGAGTGGTTTTATGTTAGTAGAGTCTAAATAACCATCTTGGAAAATATTTTTCAACCACTTCTCATTTACATGAATGAGACATTGATGCAAAAAATGGGTGTTTTATGAGTCATGTGAGTTTGTTTCGTTATCGATTTCCAATACTTGGTTTTCGTAATTTAATACAAGGAAAAATTTATTTAAATGTTCCATATCATAACATATCATTTTATTATAAAAAAACAACCCTTATTTCCAAACATGAAAATAAATCCATCCATATCAAAACATGATAAAAAAATTATGTTTTATGTAACACTAGATACATAAGAAATGTTATGTAAAACCAAATGCATCCCAGTTGAAAATGAGAGATGGTAATCACCAATGGCCAACACAGCTAGCCTCTCCCCATTGGCAGCTTGAAGATCCACCTCTCCTCTGGAAATATTCCAAAATCAACTTGGATCCTACATTTGAATACAAATGTGATCCCCACATGATGTATCTAATACAGAATGTGTAGAAATAGAAAGGTTAAACTCAATAACAAATTCGCCTTTAGCGTCCCAATGCTTATGGGTGCAGTTCCTCTTATAGTGGTCTGGCTTGCAACATACAAAACATACTACCTCCCATTCTTTGCCCTTCCACTGGATATTTTCCTTATTGGAGGGATGGTTCTTGGGGGATTTAGAACATTTATAAATCCTTGGACCCTTTGCCTTGTCCTTCCTCTTCTTATTGACCATAAGGACTAGAAGCTTGTCATGCCCTATGTCCTTATCTACCTGGATAATCAAGGTCAGATGTTCTAATAGACCCTTATCATTGGTTCTCATGTTGTAGTTCACAATAAATCTAGAGAATGTATTGGGAAGTGATGATAGGATTATATATATACAAAACTCATTTGTGACCATAAGATGTTTAGGTGTTCAATTTATCCAATAAGCTTGACTACGAGAGGCTCAAAAAATGCATACTCTCCAAGATTAGTTGTGAAAAAGCGTTGGAGATCACATATCTCTCATGTATCACCTTCTCTTTACATAGATCCTTAAGTTGATACATCATGCTATACACGTCCATGTTTTCATTTTTCTTCAAGATATCATTAGACATGGCCGATAGTATGAAACATTGGACATATATGGAATCATAAAAATGTTTCATGTAGAGGGATATTTTTTTAATCACTGGCCTAATTTTTAGGCACAACTAGAATATTCTCCTCAAACACATACAAATTTTATCTCATGGTGAAGGATGACGTGTAAACTCCTCTGTCTCTCTTAGAAATTGGTGTTGGTGAGATAGTTTTCCTTCTTGATTACGGTTCAAAATGATATGTTTGATGCCATTTTTCTTTCCATTTCTAAAAATTATTATGACAAATGATTTAGTACTTTCTCATGGTAAAACTAAAACATATAAATAAATTAATACTTATTAGTAACCCACTATTTTATCGAAGTCTAATAGTCCTCTCCATTGACATAGAAAAATTATGTTTCCTGAATATTATAGTGGAGAGGATCTATATTTACCTTCTCATTACACCAACAAGGGTTATTCAAGAAACATGAATGGTTTTAGATAGATATTCCAAATACCAACTACATTGACTCGCATCTCCCTAATCCATTGAGTGGACTCCCCAATCGAGAAATCCTTTTATTTTTAAATTTCCTCAACCATTTCCTTTTGGTCACACCAAGTCCTGATGTGGTAGTCAAGACTTGATGTTAACCAAGTCAATTCAACCCAAAACCTTGAATTATAATTCCCCATTAATTGAAAGCACCCCAACTAGGGTCTTTTAAGAACTTTAAACTATGGTTCGATTTTAACAAAGATTATGGAAGGCTATACTGAATTAATATCTCATTGAGGAATTTTATCCTTACACGTAAATTTCTATTTTACTATCCTTCTTACATGCTTGTTAATATTAAGTGGGATATAATTAGTTGATTAACCATGTCTAAGATAATATTTATTCATAATATGGTATTATTTTAGTTCCATCTTACATTCTTGCTTTATTCATTAATTGTGTGATCATGACAACACACACATAATAAATAAACCATGAATGTGACAAAAATAAAATTAAGGGCATGATCATGAGATTTTTCTATTGGTTAGTTTAACTAGTTGTTCATAAATGAACCCATGACATAGGGGAGGAAATTCCTTGAACCTTTTGGGTTTGTGTTTACAGCTTTCCACCTATTCACCGTTGTATCTCCTTGGATTGGCTTTTCCTTAGCTCCTAAATTAAGCTGTCTCCACTAGATTGGGGGATCCATCCATTACATATTATTTAACTCACATGTAGGTGAGGGTAAAATGGGGTTTTACATAAAAGACACTTCGGGCACGCAAGCCCTATATATTAATGACGAGAAGGATCACAAGCCAATAATTTTAATTTAAATTAATAAATTTAAAGGAAACCATCAAAATATAAAAGGTCTTGGTCTAGATCATGATCATCCATATATGCAATGATATTTATGCATAAATAAATCTAAAATTAAATTCTTTAGTCATTCTTCTTTTAGATAAATCACACTCGAATCAATTAATTATTATCTTTCATTAATCAATACTTTTATCTTAAAACCTTTTTCTGAATTTTCTTGAGATTCTCATCCATCATCATTTTAAACAAATACATTCATTTAAATTTATCTTTGTAAATAACTTGTACCATGGATTCAACCCGATGAATTCCTGTTCATAGCTATTCAATGAGTAGAAATGAAGAATACACAGATGTTAAATTAAACACATATGTATAAAACATTGATCACATGTTGTGACCCAGCTTTATGCCCACACCATGGTACGCGTCTCAAGAGTTTGTATAATATAAAAATAAATTTTAATAAATCTTCATAATTTTGATGATTACACGACATTTAGTGCCTACTACACATAATGTATTGTCATTCACCATCCATATGAAGTACATACCTAGGGATACGATGTCTAGATGTACATTAGAAATCATAGGAATACACGGTGTGTCCAGCTGGCCACATGCCATGTAGTATCCGCATTACACAGTCTCTAGCCGGGAAATCCATGTACGGGGTACACGGTCTAACCCTAACTAGAAGAGACCACACACCATGTCCAGTGGGCCACATGACGTGCAACCTAGAAACCATGTGCCACCTATTCCTGGTCAACACATGGACCATAAAGACTCAGATAAACTCCAACACCTGGATTTGATTAGTAAACGAGTCATAATGCATTGATCCTTGACTACGTGGTGTGTAAGGTCGAATACACACAGTGTGTTATGGTGTTGTATGATTGGGAACATTTGGTACCTTTGGATGAGATGCAATATTTTTATATTAATCAAAATTAGAAGAAAGGATCATTTCTGTAAGATGAATGATAAACAAAAGAGGAGGAACAGATATTAAGATTCATATTTACAGAACGATTAACATAAATTGAAACAACTAAATTATTAAATATGTAAGTCATCATTGAAAAAAATAAATAATTATAATCAATGATATCATCTCTCTGATACCACTTGTAGGTTCTAGGTGCAACAGAAGTGTGTGGATTGTGTAGCCAACATGAATTTTATCATTAACAGTGATCAATCTGAGATCCTTCATGATGATAAAACACTGGATCTTCAGAATAGAATGAAGAAAAAAAAAGAAATGAGGATGTCCCAAAACCATAGAGAAGATCATCATATGTTGGTTATAATTAATTTAATTTAATGATAAAAATTACCTTGATGGAATTCTCTCTTTGTTGATGTTTCTAGTCACAATCCAATGTGATCTATCATTGCATCATAGAAGATAAGTGTATGCTTCCTCTAGTGGTGATCTACACATACTCTACGTATCTCTAAATGTTTCTGAAGTGATCTCTGGGTGCTATCATGGAAGATCCTTTTGGTTGCAATGTTCACCTTCGATCACATTGATATCCACTTCAAAAGTTCTCTCTATGATCCGGTGGAGGAGGATCTCTCACATAACATGACAGTGTTCTTGGAGGAAAGGAATTATCTCTCGTATTGAGAGATTTCTCTAGATCAGTTGTGCATAACCAAAATGAAAGTCTAGGTTTTATTAGAATAATGTAATTGTGATTTATATTACTTATAATAAAAAAATGAATTAATTACTCAAAAGCATTTTTTTCATTTCATTTATTTCTTAGTAAGACCCAATGTCAAATAATAAAATTTATTATTATTATAACTTGACATGCTCCTAGAAAATTACACCTATTATTTTTTAATTAAATAAATAATATTATTTCTCAAAAATCCCTAGAAAAAATACACACCATGTATATATTAATATACATGGCGTGTACTTTTGTTTTTACTTTTTATTTATTTCATCCACCACATTTATTATACCTTGAATAATTACTATTTATTTATTAAATTAAAATCAATGTTTTACTTACTAATAAATATATTATTTCTACCACAATATATTCTCTTGAATAACTAGTTTCAAAATAAATGTGATTAGGAATCCTTGAATAATTATTAAACCAAAATTGTGAATAATCTTTATTCAACTTATTAAATTAATATTTAACTGAGATACATGAACACACTTAGTTTGTGACCCTTTGGGCCTATTTATTAGTGGCATTAGGCAGAGCCTACCTAAATAACAAGGTTAGAATCTAGAAACATTCCAAGTCACCCATAGAGAAAGAAATTAACACTAACATGATGTTTCACCTCCTATGAACTCTTACCATGTAATGTAACCCCCTTTTCTCAATATCTCAAATCAAGGAGGTTTCATGCTAGTTCCATCAACCCATGTGCTCAATTATTATTTCTTTGAATACCCAGAATTGAACTCAATCATTCCTCACCATGGACATGTACTTGTTTAGGCTATATCAATACCATAAAAGGGCTTGAGATATCAACTTCTATTTTGGAACAGAATGGGCAAATCCTTTCTCCCATTATCTATTAATATAGTATTACTCATTACACATCCAACATATTATACATCACTGTGAAAAATGTGTCATCATTGTTTTCTTCAATACATATAAGTGGGTGAGTTTTAATACCCATTAATAATAATCTTAACATTTAAGGAACAATACACACATCCACAGATAGGAACATCCAATCACACTATGATATGTGGATTTCCTAATGGCAGGTCTTATTCTCATAATTTCCTCTTGGATATTACCAAGGGTGCACACCATGAGAATGTGCCCCAAATTTTTATGAGTCCTCACTCCTAATGGCCTGTATTATTTGTTTCTCTCGAATAACTTCATCTGACCACATAACATATATTCAAGAATAGTGTTATGGCACTTCCGGGTTCTCATCATAGTATGTATATGCTATGACCCTTTAGTTAAAAATATATCCTTAGTAAATTATCACATGAATTTCCATATTGAAGAACAATAAATATGTGATAATTTATTTGTTAATATTCAAATCCATGAATACAAGTTTATCATAATGTACAAAGTAGTTGGTTCTAGGCCACCAACTCCAACAATTATTGCATCTAAAGTATATAAGTCCTTCCCAATTAATGTATGTTGACTGAACCTCATAGAAAATATCATAATACTTCCTTTAGTAGAGTTAAATGTTGTCTTGGTGATGGATTGGCTATGTTTATACAAATCCAACATAAATTGTCGGGAAAAGGGAGATCACTCTTCACATCTTGAAGAATATTCCAATTATTTACGAGTGTAATGGGGAAGATGAATATTATTTAGAATAATTTTCTCAATTGTGGATATTTAATCCTTATGAGAATTAATTTCCATCCCAAATGATTGATACAAATGAGAGAATCATTCTTGAAGACATGCCCATTGTAAGGGACTACACTGATGTATTTCCTGAAGAATTTTCTGGTCTTCCTTCTGATCAAGAGGTTGAGTTCCCAATTAAAATTGTTATTGGATCCATATATATATAAAATACACCTTATTTAATGGAAACCATATTGTTGGAAGAGATAAATAAGCCATTATATGAGAATCTAAACAAGGGTTTTATATGCACAAGTGCTTCACTATGGGGACCATCCATCCTATTTGTCAAGAAGAAGGATGGTTCATTGTTCTTCACCAATGATTATCATGAGCTCAATAAAATCATGATAAAGAACAAGTATCCCTTGACTTGGATAGATGAATTGTTCCATCATCTTCATGGGGCCAATTATTTCTCTAAGATGGACCTTCGATCGAGATATCACCAATTAAAGGTGAGGAAGGAAGATATTCTCAAACTACCTTTCAAATGAGGTATGGACACTATGAGTTCATAGATATTTCCTCCGGACTCCCAAATTCACCAAAAATATTTAGGGATTTAATGAATAAATCCTTTATAGATTGCCTCAAAAAAAAATTGGTAGTCTTTATCAATGATATTCAAATATACTCCATAAGAAAGAAGGAACAAAAGGAGTATTTGAATATTATTCAAAAGACTTTGTAAAGGGAGAAACTATATGAAAATTATATTAAGTGTGAGTTCTGGATGGAGTAAGTATCATTCTTGGGGCTTGTTATCACTAGTAAAGGAATATCTATGGACCCTTCTATGAAAAAGGAAATTGAAGAGTTTCTGAGGACAACATCTGTAATGAAGATCCGCAACTCTCTTGGTCTAGCCGGGTATTATCAATTATTTTTGAGGAACTTATCAAAATTTTCAAACCCAGTGAACAAGATTACATGTAAGGGAGTGATTTTTTTCTAGACTCAATAATGTGAGGAGATCTTTAAGGATCTCAAAAATAGGATTATCACTACACCAATACTCACACTCCCAAGAAGTGTAGAGATATTTGTGTTGTATAGTGATGATTCAAAGAAAGGCTTAAGATGTGTACTAATGAAAAATTATAATGTAATATACTATGCCTCAAGGTAGCTTCAAATAATTGAGCAAGAATATCCCACACAATATTTGGAGTTGGTAGTTATGATCATTGCATTAAAAATATAGTGGCATTATCTCTATGAGGGTAAGTGTGAGATATATACTGATCACAAGAGTCTCAAATATATATTCACATAGAAAAAGATTAATATGCGCCAATAAATATGGTTAGAGATCATCAATGATTATGACTGATCAATCCACTACTATCCAGGTAAAGAAAATAAGGTGGTAGATGCTCTACGTATAAAGGATCCTACATCTTTTTCAATGATGAGAGTTAAGAAGGATCCAATATTCTTATATTTAAAGAGGATGGACATGAGAATCATTAGGGGGAACATTATCAATACTTTATCTAATGGTTTCTAAACCATCCATAATATAAAAAATAAAGTATGCTCAAAGAAAATATATGGAAATTATAAAAATGGTGGAAGATGTTAGAAATTTAAAAAACCTCTGAGTTCATGATTTATGAGGAAGGAGTTATAAGATTTATGTCATGACTATGTGTATCATCTGATCAACAGATAAAGAAGGATCTTTTGAATGATGCACATAGCTCAACATTATCTATTCACCTATGGAGCACAAAGATGTATCGAAATCTATGAGAGAACTTTTGGTAGGACAATATGAAGAAGAATATTGATTAATATACATCAATGTGCCTGGTATGTCAACATATGAAGGCTGAGACATAAGTCTAATGGGATTATTAAACCACTACCCATAACAACATGGAAGTAGGATAACATCATCATCGAATTTGTCACTGGAATTCCAAGGACATTCAGAGTAAATATTGCTATATATGTCATTGTGGATCATTTTACGAAGACAAATCACTTTATCAAAATTTGACATGAATTCTCATTGAATCAACTTTCACAGATATATATCAAAGAGGTGGGAGGGATGCATGGAGTACCACTATCTATTGTATCCAATAGAGATTTTAGATTCACATTGAAGTTCTAGAAAAGTATCCAATATTCCCTAAGCACTGAACTAATATTAAGTACGACCTATTATCCTCAATCTTATTTCTAATATGAGAAAACTATTTTGAAACTATAAGATATGTTGAGAGTGTGTTCATTGAATGTTAAAGGAGGATAGGAACAACATCTTCCACTGGTCGAATTCCAAAAAATAAAAGTTTCCACTCCAGCATCAGAATGGATCCATAGGAAGCCCTTTACGAGAAAAGGTGCAGAACAGTAGCGTTTTGGGATGAAGTCAGTGAGCGTAAGTTTCTAGGACCTAAAATGGTGAAATAATGGAGGATAAGGTGAAAATCATTCAACATCACAACATGGAATCCCAAATTTGATAGAAGAGTAATGAAGACAATCGTCGATGGAACCTTGAGTTCAAAGTTGAATATATGGTATTCCTCCACATATCTGAATGGAATGAGGTCATGAGATTTGGGAGGAAAAGAAAGATAAGTACTAGGTACATCGGCCCCTTTGATCTTCTTGACCGTGTTGGAGTTGTGGAATATTGACTAGAATTTTTACCTACCATGTCTAATGTACATGATGTATTACACATATCTCTCTTGAGGATGTAAATAGCAGATCCTTCACATGTACTCTCTTCAGAGGTGGTACATTTGGAGTATGATCTTTCTTATGAGGAGCAGCCTGTGAAGATCTTAGATCGTAGAGATAAAGTTCTACCCAACAAGACTACTCACCTGGTCAAAGTAATATGGTAGATCTATAAGTACGAAGATGCAACATGGGAACTAGAGGAAGCAATTAAGGAAAAGTACCCACACCTATTTACTATACAGAATGTAAAATGAAATTTTGAGGGAGAAATGTCATAAGGGGGAAGAATGTAACAACCCAATGTTTGATCAACAAAATTCCCTTCTTATCATTATGTCTTGTGATATAATCACATAAGGCCACGTACAGAACACAATACAAAGCTTATTAAATAATAATGAGTGAAATAATGGTATCTCTAGAGGTTAAGAAGCATATACCTAAGGAATAGTAACTTGACCTTTAGAATAGTAATGTGGCCCATATGAATAGTAAACTGACCAATTGAATAGTAACCTCACTAATTAAATTATAATTAATATTTATCCATATTTTTGTGAAAATAAGATATAATTATAACATAGTATAAGTAAATAAATATTTTTAAAAATTATTACTTAAGTGTTGGTAGTTTTGTAAGTTATGTATAATTAATTACAATTTTTTGATTAATTTAATAAATTAAAAGCAAATTTATTTTCATAAAATGAATTCATAAATTATTATTTTTGTTTCTTATGATAATAATATAATTTTATAATACCTTAATTAAGTTTTCAATGTGTTAGAAAAGCAATTTTAATTTTAAAATTTGTATTTTTCAAGTAAATTATGATTTAAATTAAAAATTAAATTTCGAATATTTATAATATTATTTTTGAAAAATGGATTTCATTTTTTGATTATAAACATCCTAAAATGGTTGGGGTGATTTTTTTGGGATTTTTTTAAAATACATGAATTTTTGATGAATAGTAAAATATGATAATTTACGATAAATGAAAAATAAATGAATTTCTGCATCATTCTTGAGTCATAGATGATGTAAAGGGAAATTGGATCACAATTATATGTTATTTTAAATATTTTGTTCACAATAATCAATAATATTCATATTATTGAGAAAAAATACTGTACTAATGATTAACAAATGGGAAGCCCCTCATCTCCTACACTATAAATACCACCCCTCTTTACCTCCTCCCTTCACTCCTCTTAAGCCTTGTTCTTTGTCCAAATTTGGAAAAAGTATCTTCTTAAGCCCCTCTCCCATGTCCCACATCCCTTGGTCTCTTCAAAAGACAAAATCCTCTCTCCTAAATAGGTTCTCAATAGAGATATATTCAAGAGGTAAATTCCTCTTTTCATTTCATTTATTTTATTCCAAGTTTATTTATTTGTTTTTTATTTCCTCACCTCATTTCATCAAAATATTATGATAACTATAGTACCATACATTTATTGTAATGTTTTAATGGTAATGGAATAATTTATAATCATCTCTCCTTTCCCAGTTTTTATAATAGAAATGAAAACTCAATCAAAGATGTGTTAATTTATCACATTCAAGGACGATAGATTTTCAATTTCTATTACCGTCTTCAATTATAGTCATGAAACTATTTTGATGTTTAAAATGGAATATATTTTGTGTATTATTTCTTATTTAATGTTTTTTATTATTTTTTACATATTATATTACTTTATAAATCAAAATGTGTTTGATATGATCAGAAACTGCCAATTAACCAAAACAGTTATCATTAATGTTTAATATAATGATTCATATTCATTCCAAATAACCAAATGAATTTTATAACCATGTAATATTATGGATGTTCACTAGTAACATACATATTCAATTCTGGAAAACCATTCTAATCTTACATGTTATCCATGCATGTACATGAGTAAACCAATCATGAAAACCAATGCGCCCAGATAATGAAATTGAGCATCTTAACCCATTAAAAAGTTCATAAAAGAACTAAATATGGGTATAATAAATAAATTACATGTATAATATATTCTTGAAATACTAATTAATTAATATAATTTGGTTATCCAGGTCATTAAGATCAAGTGAAGGACACCATCAGACTTAAGTTAATAGATTCTTCCAGAACGTCCATTATTCCTTCGAGTTGTTATATCCTTGTTTTTACAGAAATGAACATGTCTATTATTTTTTATGCACATATTATAAATTTTGTGTATATTCTCCAAACTCATGTATCAAGATCCATTCATTATTCTCTTTCGGGGATATAGATGTTTTTAAATGACACTACTAGAAATCCTACACATACCAATGCATCTATACAAATGGTTTACCCAAACCATTGGGAAAGGGTACTCTAAGACCAGTTTTCCCAAAGGTTTTCCCAAATAATTGGTAAAGGGTGGGTACTTATCCCAATGGTTCTCAAAACTGTTGGGAAAGTTCTATACCAATGGTTTTGAGAACTGCTGGGATAGGTACCCTTATTTTTTACATGTTATTTTGTCCAATATCATCAAATAAATAAATATATAAATTATATATGAATATATATATATATATATCAAAATATATTCACATAGGTAACTCTAGGATATTGTTAAAGTCTTTTAGATATAACATGGAGGTTTTGGGTTCAAACCTCTATTGAAACATTTTTTTTTTGATTTACTTATCCTAATGGTTTGGGAAAACCATTGAGAAATACCTATCCCAAAGATTTGGAAAAATACTGGGAAATACGTATCCCAATGGTTTTGAAAACTGTTGGGAAAGAACTATCTCAGTGGTTTTAAAAAGCATTGGGAAAGACCTATGGGAAAGACCATTCCCAACGGTTTGAAAACCTTTAGGATAGGTCTTTCACAACAGTCTTCTCCAAAACGTTGGGATAGGACTTTCCCAATGCCAAATCACCGGACGACATCCCAAACCATTGGTATAAGTTATACCAATAGTTTGGGGACCTAAACCAACGGTTCCATACCATTGGAATATGGAATTTTTCTATTAGTGTGATTCCCTCCTCAATTCTTCCTGATAAGAAAACTGTTTTAAGGGAACTTCCCGAATTATTACCCAATTTCATTTTCACTCTATCAACAATTTTAAGAAACCATACTTTTTTTAAAATCAGACTTTTTATTATGAAAATAGTATTGGGAAACTTCTTGTTTTATATAAAAGTTTATTTCTTTTTCTATTTTAAATGTTCTTTAGTACTATCATGAAAACTGCACTAAAATGTGTTAATGATAAAATTTCATAAAACACTCATATTAAAAGTTATCACTTCTATTTGACATCACTTACCATGAAATATGACTATTTTACCTTATTAATGTTCGTGGTGTTTTATTTCCTCTCTTTCATGGTCACTTGTTTGATACTCCCATCTATTATGCTTTATGAGATGATTATGATACCTATTTCATTCCATGGGTACCCTTATGTTTATATATGATTGATTATGTATGATTAATTATGTTGAAAATATATTCATGAACATGTTCAGATGGGTGATCCCAGATAGTGCTCCAATGCATTGGTTAAAGTTGAGTCTCATGAGACGTTATGTGCAATGGTCTTGGCAGTTAACCTTGAATTGTGATACCATGTGCAATAGTCTTGGTGGATAACCTTGACTTGTGGTCCTCTATGTGAAACTAGCCATGAATTATACTAAAGTCAAGTTTATATTGCTTCCACATTATTATGACTCCATGTTTATATCATCACATGTTTATAAGTTATGTTTTCACATGTTTTTTGCCATTTTAAATCTTTATGTCATTTTTTAACCCATGTGCTAAAGAATTATTCTTATGTTTATCCCCTTATTGGGATTTTTTGTCATCCCTTTGTTCATGTTATCCCTAGGTTATCTTATGATGATCTTTTAGTCCAATGGAAGTTAAGATCTCTTTATAAATATTAAATAAAGAAATGTTTCATTTAGTTTCTTGTTTTTAGTTTTATGTACCTAGTCTTCCAAGACACTAGATTTTATGATCCATGGATTGTATTATAATGTATAATTACACTTAAAATCATGTAATGTTATCTGTAAAATGGTAGGGTTATCATGTAATGTTACGTGTAAAAGGCTAGAGTCTCTATATGAAATGAATATAATAGTTTTTTTTTGTATTCATGATATCAAATTTATTTCAATTAAATTATATATTTTATGTTGATAGGTTACATGTTTTTTCCATATTTGATGTTATATTAATAGCACACAATAACAATTTAGGTCTTTATCAGTGCTATTTAGAGCATTGATAAAGGCTACCCTTTATCAGGGTTATTTAAAGCACTGATAAAGGGGGACCATTACCAGTGTTTTTTAGCATGGATAATGGATCCCATTTATTAGTGATGTGATTAACAACAATTTTTTATCACTATGAAAAGCTATAAATTCTAGGAATTCCATTTTTTTAAAATTATTTGGGGTTTTTATGAGACCAGGCTCTGAGATGACACATAATTACGAGTCTTGGAGTGGATGGAATAGATTTTTGAACTTTTTTTAAGTTTATTAATTAAACGTATGAGCAGGTTTTCACTATCTTTTTAACCAGCACTCAGATCAAAAATCCTAGGGAAATGTTGAACTTAGAATTTCAGGATTCTGCTAGAAGGGGCCTAACATTGGCCTGTGCATGCCTACAATGGAAGTTATTTTTTGGCCATAAATAAAATAAATAAGTTACAATTATTTTATTTTCAAATCCTTATTACTCCTAAATGGTAACTCGGATTAGAAATATGAGAGTATCATTGATCTCATGAGAGTTTGTTTCCCTTTGGAGGAGCTTAACCTCGACTGACACGGGCCGACGGTGAAAGTTAGTTTTGACTTTTTTTAAGAAAATTAAAATGGTGCAGGTGCGTGGTTTTGGAAACTTCTAAACGGGTGTTTGGATTGAAAATTATAGTGCTCTATTGCTTTCAAAACGAATACATTACCTAATAATGGACTTAATATTGACCAGCATGGGACGACCAAAAAATATAGTTTTTATAATTTTTAAGAAAATGTTAAAATAAAATAAAGTGGATGTTTTATTTTATTTTTGAACATTTGAATCTGTTGTAGTGAAATGGCGTGCAACACAATGAAACTGAATACGTTGTTTCATTAAATGAAAAAACGTAATGAATTCATATCAATAATGTAACAGAAACTCTGATTCATGTTTCTCTCTATAATCGCCATGCAGATGATACAATATTGTTGGCACAATCCTAGTTTTGTTCCGAAGCTCCGGTGGGTGATGACGAAGAATGCCATCCCCCTTTTGAATGGATCGTCACCAACAACGATCGACCATTGACCATAAGTAAAGAATCGCAGAACGAATAATGTAACGACACCATTCATCCCAATGAATGATACAACCCTAGTAGGGTTGTTTTTGAACTATTATATTTCTCTTGTTCTTGGTTTTTAAACAACAACCGTGGATCAATCCATAAACAAGTTGACCCATGATTTGATCATTCTTGTGGGAGGGTATTTATTAGGTTTGACTCTAAGAGATTAAATTGTATTTCAATCCCTATAACGGGAACATATTAAAGCCATAACAAACAGCAGTTGAAGATCATTCCATGATTTCTTTCCCTTGTGGTCTTTCTCTCCTTACCCCATGCATGGGCATGGCATGAATTTTGTCTGACGATGATGGAGGTAGTTGGGCCAAAGTGGTGTGTGAGACACCTTCAATTGGACACATTCCAAAAGAAAGGATAGAAGTGGATATTTGGGCCCTATACAGTGTAAAAAGTGACCCAAGATTTCTAGAACACCCACCGGATTAGAGAACGGACCACTAGAGTGAGTTCTATAGTCTGAGGAATGTTTTTTCGGGCTGATGGCAGTGGCACGTGGTGGCGCTGACCGCATGCTTGAAGGTGGGGCAGTGCGCCACATTAGAGTTGGTGACAACAAAACTATAGAGAAAGTTGCGGCCATGAACATTTTATTCACTGGACCTTGTAGCTTTGCAATGGGTCTTTTTGGAAGAATTGGTCCATTACGAGGACTGGGTGGAGTAGCGGCGCCAGCTGGCACCCCCTTAGGAGAAAAAGGATGCGACTCTTGCCGTGTCTGAAATGAGGAAACTGACCCGCCATTGTGGTTCAGGATGGTTCTGGCGGGCTGTTCCTAGCCAAGAAGTGTATAAAAAACCCTCATCCCAGTGGGCTAGGCAGGCCTGACCAGTTCAGTTCAGGCCCATTGGGCCCGGTCAAACCTGGGTCGGACCGGACCTAGAAGCAACTGACCCTCGTTTCGCTAAAACAATTGTAACTTCTAATCGGAGAATTTTTTTGATGAGATGTATGTGGCGTTGAGACCCTTGGGATAAGATAGTCCTTTTGAGATACTCAAATTGAGTTTTTCAAAAATTAAGATGATGGACTCTTTGGTATGAATATTAGTATCTCCCGGGATGGGCAGACTTTGTGTAGAATCGGGGTGATTCTTATGATGAGATTATAGGATGATTACTCTCTTGATGAATCAAGGCACAAGTACTTCTAATCCCTCTAATTTGGTAGAGACGAGACTCCCAACATTTTAGGGTGTGAGTTCTCAAAGAAGTTCATAAAAGAAGAGTCGGTACTCCCCTTCCATGCTAGGGAGCATGTCCTCTATCCTTGGAGTCAGTACTCTCATATTGGAATAGGGCATCGGTCCTCTATATCTAACGCATATAGAGTCAGTAATCCCATACCATGTTGAGAGCGGGTCCTCTTTTGTACGATTCGGTACACCACTATCATTCCAAGGTGAAGGTTCTTCTTACGTAGTGCTACGACATAGTCGGTACTCCCCTATAGTGCTAGGGAGTGGGTCCTCTATACTGGGGTTGATACCCCCCTTATGTACTTGGGTGAAGATCCCCCAGAGAAAACATATAGAAAAATTAGGCACTCCCCTACATTACCATGGTGTGGGTCCTTTAGTCACTCAGTGGTACTTCCCTACCGGGTAGGGTGTAGGCCCTCGATATATGAAGTTTTACTCCCCTGCTGAAACTGTGCGTAGGTACTTCATGATTTGTACTCCCCTATCATACCAGATCATAGGTCCTCTAGTTACTGAGTGGTACTCCACTACTGGGTAGGGCGAGGGTCCTTGATTTGAGATGGAGCTCCCTCGGCTATCAGACACAATTGCGAGGATCAGGCCCATCCACTTGATGCAAAAAATACCTGGATAAAATTTTGTGCTCCCTCGACGGATTGAGGCATGCGCCACATCGTATAAGAGCGACTGAGGTATTGCAGGTTAGTCTGGAGCAGTGCTCCCTCAAATGAGTACAATGACGAGGAGCATACCTAGTCAATTGGGTTTCCATAGTCTTGCATGGAGCTCATGGCTGTGATGACTAAACCTCTAGTGCCAGGAACTAGATTTGTACCGAGTATAATGTCCCTGATGTAGAAAATTCTCTCGGATGTACCATTTAGAATGGTAGGATTGTACGTGATGGAGTGCATATCTTGTATGGGTGCCATCAGTGATGGATGAGCTCGTGGTGTGTGATATCCTAGTTTGTGTGTTATAACTTGATCCTTCGATGAGAATCATAAAAATGAGTGTGTAGTTGGGTCTATATGTTTTATTAGTGGTTCAGATGAGTATATATGGATGTTTATGGTATATGTATAGGAATATACCTGAGTAGATCAGAAATATGAATATGAACCATATGAACATAGGTTTTATCCATGAGTTAGTGGAGGATGGCAATGTGTTCCTTCATATTCCTCCAATAGATTATTTCAATGGTAATGTTGCTCATTCACTGAGACTCCTCCTCCACCTTCCCCTTGAAAATTCACACCCATTTCCAGCACTTCTTATTATTGCGGTCCATCTGAGCCCCTAGATTCTGGCGGCCGACAGAGGCTACCTTCTTCCCATTTCAGCGGTGGCGGCACTGCATCACCGGAGAAAAATCCAACCAGCAATCAGAGGTGTCGTTGTGATCCTGACAGTGAGGCTGTCTCATGAAATCGTCACTCTCAATGGAGGGGCAGTGTTGGTGGGTAAATGGTGGGTCAAAAATGACATCAAATATGGGTAAGTTGAAAAGATCATTGAAGGATATGAGTTGTAAGAGCGCCATTTTGGATTTTCAGCACTGCTGCCACTATTATCTTATCCAATACAGACATCCAAAAGGGAGAGTAATTATTAAATATTGGTTTTTGTTTTTGTATTGTTATCAAGAGGGGATAGGGTTGTGAGTATTTCTAAAAATGGGTCTCTAGATGTGTGAACCCCGTTGATGCATGTTTCCAACACCATAGAATCATGAACGGGGTCCAAAGATCTTAGGTACAACGAAATATGCGTGAACCCCATTCATGAATCCTTCATAGACATGATGAAAGATGAATTAACACCATTCATTCATATCTGTACACCGAAGAAGCATGAACAAGGTTCCCACATCCTTTGTAGATGGGATGAAGGATGTGTGAACAGGGTTCACACATCTCATCAAGGTAAATCTATAAAATGAGACCCCTATCAAAATTCATTCTTCTCCTCTAGATGTTTCTATGAAGCCCTACAAAATTTCATTCTCAAAAAATATTGTCTGCTTTTAGGAAGGTAAAAATTCTATTTAAATTTTCAATTTTTTAATTATGTTTATTTATTTCATTTGAATGGTTTATTTATTTGATTTCTGATATGTAGAAATTAGTGTTTGTTTTTATGGTTTATCTATTTCATAAGAATTGATGCATGATTTTAAAATTAGTATCTTTTTTATGATTTAATTTTTTTAATGGTGTGTATGTTGTATGAATTCATATTGAATATTTAGGAAAATTAAGTATGTTTTGTCTAGAATGTTGTATGAATTAAAATTGAATGTTTATTAAAATTAAATATGTTATAAAATATGTTATTTATAAAGTAATATTAATTTAAATTATAATATTTTATACACTAGATATATAATTTATGAATAATATATTAGTTATATGTATCATATTTAAATTTATTAAAAAAATATATAGATAACACTTTTTTAACGGTATAAAAACAGTTTTGTATAAATAATAATTTTAAATTATATTAAGTGTAAATAACTATTATTTGAAGTAATAAATTATAAAGTAATATTAATTTAAATTATAATATTTTATACAGCAGCTATATAATTTAGTTATATTAAGTATCATATTTAAATTTAGCAATAAATATATATAATTTTTTTTCTTAATGGTATAAAAATATTTTTCTATAAATAATAATTTGAAATTATATTAAGTTTAAATAATTATTGAAAATGGTGGTTATGTAAATATAAATCATATTAGTTATAATTAAATTTATTAAGTGTTATTAATATATATATAAATACACATTCAAATAGAAATGTTAAATTTTTGGAAAATAGGTGTTCATATTTAATATATATTTTTAATCATGTAATAGATAAAGTTATAAAATATGTAGAATATAATAAGTATACCAAAAAACAAGGTAAATTGTGTGATGATTGTTCTTGAGATGACCGGCCAATAAATAATTGAAATTGCATGTCTTATTCTGTGAATGTGATTATTAAATTGGAAATAATTGCATTTAATTTTCCACATTGATGACCTACGAGTCTTCTCTGAATAATTATGTACGGAACAGTGTGTCCGCTAAAAAAATTTATGTATTTTATACCCCTAGACACCCTCACATGCAGGTGAGTAAATTTTTAATTAAAAGGAAATCAACAAGAAGAATCCCCAAAGAGGTGTCCTCGAAGAGGCGTCCCTGAAGAGGCGTCCCCGAAGTGGCGTCCCCGAAGAGGTTTCACCGAAGAGACGTTTGAGAAAAATAGTTCTACAACAGGTGTTTCACACTGAAAGAAGACTGGTGGTTGCTGAAATATCCGATAATAGAGACTCCTGGAGTCCACCCGTAGGTGTTGGTTAGATTATCAGATAATGATAAACAAATCGTAAGTCTCAAGATCAAGTCAAGATTAATTATTCATAAGTATGTAAAATATATGATGTTATATTAAATTTGATTTGGTAATAATACCACAATTACTATAACTCAATAGTGTTAAATAAATACATTAAAAAGTCTAAAGATAAATTCAATTATTCAAAACAAATTTAAATAATGTAAAATTTTGATGTAGTATATAATATTTTATTAATTATTTTTTTATAGGTAATAATGTCTGCAAAAATATATTACAATAGTGAGGCTTTTTATACTAAGTAGGGATTTAGCTATAGTGTCCCACCATCCATATTGGTAAATCTTCATGATCGTATGACATTGGATGCAGTTCAGAATAAGATTCATAATCGATTAAAACTGAGGGTCGATCAATCCATTGATTCAATAACATATCAACATCTACAACATCTTAAAAGTTTCTGGCACACCATGTACCCTTTGGTCAATGATGATGATTGGATGGATGCATCTTCTTTATTTAGACAACAGTGTTCTAATGGTTTGATAGAGTTGTATGTGGCGATTTTAGATATAGATACAGTGAAACCAACTACTACAAAACTATGTTTTGTGAGATCTATAAAAGTTGTTACATCACATCAGTCTTTTTCATTGCCTCCTTCTCATATGAATCCTATGATGAATGTAAATTATGAATAAGATGATCAAAATTTGGAAGGAAATGTAAATGACAGATCTTTTTCTTTTGATTTAGGGAATAAAAGTTTATCTGAGGAAGAAGAATCTGGGAAACCATTAAGAGATAATGTGGGTTAGGGTGATGTGGGGAATGAACCTTCTAAGGTTCTTTTGAGATATGTTGGTGAGGGTGATTTGTGGAATGAACCTTATGATGTTTCTTTAAGAGATAGGCATCCAAGACATCCACAAGTTAGTGGTAATCATCCTTATGTATTGAGTTCCTTACTTAAATGAATGTCTCATGAACAAAATTTTTATTGGGATGTCATTACACTGGATTTTGAATTCTCTGTAATTATAGGGAATAGGTATGAAGCAAATGATAATTCCATCTATGTCTTATATGAGTTTTAAAGTAAACTGTCCATGAAAAATGTGATAAAGTAATACCTATAACAACCCTGATTTTTATTACACACTTAAACATGATTTGTTACATAAACACTTCACTTGATACAAAATGGAAGATCATGATTTATATTGTCTTTTGGGATTAGGAACATTAAATAACAACTTAAAACATAAATCACACAACAAATTTATTGAAAACATTCTTCATATAACCACGACATTCCCTCATACTTTGAATTGCATGGGACAACCTGAGGACACATATGTGAAAAGGGTGAGCTATAAAGCCCAGTAAAGGAGTAAATAAGGTATAAGATGAAGAATAAAACACATTTTAGAAAATATTTATATCAATGGTTCATAAAATAAATATGAACATAATGGAATTATATAGCATGATTATCATAACATGGAAATGTGGCAACAACACTTAACATGGAATTAGCATGAGCCAAGGCTCATTGCAAATAGAGCATGCGTAAAACCTCATTAAAATTGAATTAGCATGACTAAATCATAATTTAACTTGAATTATCATGAGTAAATACTCATTTCATTTCACTTATCATGATACTAATCTTTGCCCAATTAATTAGAGTGATATCAGGGCACACCATTCTTAAACATTTCATTTCATGCATAAGTGTGCCACATGGATCATTCATCATGGAATCATTAAAGATCAAAATTTATTCCACAATAATGGAATGTGGAATTCATACATTAAACTCTATAATAAATAAGTAATTTTTCATAAAGGTGAATACCCTTAATAGAGAAACGGGCATGGTATTCACTACACAATGACATTGGCTTGGAAAATCATGGTGTAATTTCTACAGCATAACGATGTGACATAAGGATTTATAAAAATGGTCGATGAGAGAGAAATGTGTGTATCATCATATTTACATGAAATAAAAAAATAAGTGGTTCATATAGATAAATTTCCAAACAAATTTAATTTAATTTAGATTCATAATACAAAAGAATTGTTTTAATGTATATGAGAAGAGAGAAATTCCTTACAGAATTTCGGCATGGTAACAAGTGTACATGAAATGAATTAATGTGATGTAATGGGATATTTCATCCTTAAAACATAAATAGGGAAGTAATTGGGAGGTGATAAATTATACCCCCACATTTATAATTGAATATAAAAGGAAATAACAATATTAAGAAACTGGGATAAAATGAGAAAGGAAAGAGTCCCTTACTTGGAAGTGTGATCCCAAAGGATTGGGAGAGGCTTTATAGAGGATTATTGGGACCTTGGTGAAACTTGGGAGGATTATATAGAGAGGGTAGAAGATGTTGGATGAACTCCAAAGGCTTTGTGTAAAGAGGAGGTGGGAGCATGGGTGGGTTTATATAGAAAATGATAGGGAATTCTTTATTATTTTGGTTGGGGACACCACACATTAAAATAATCAAAACCACAAAACATACCATGGTGTTTGCCCATGGTTTTTTCCAAAGTTGAGTGGAAAACAATATTTCATATGGACAATGTCCTAAATTCTTAAAATAATTGGGTTTCTTCTGTAAAGTTGAGTCACACCCTCAAAGAAATCAATTAAAAAATCTAAAATGTTTTACAATTCTTGGAGGGTCCACTAAAGCTTTGTAAAATAAATCAAAGAAACCTAAAATCACATTATTTTAATGGAAAAATATATATTAGCCGAACATAATGTTTATAGTATTTTATTACATCACTATTGGGTCATTATGATGTCATAAAAGACATTATATATATAAACGATATTTAATTTTACCCAAAAATTTAACTGTCTCAAAAAATTATGAAAAATTCACCATTGGATAATTTCGACATCCTGATTCCAAAAATAATAATAATTTTATCCAAATAATTTTCTGAATATAAGAATTTTTACATTTAAAATAGAAACCGACATTAATCGAAAATTCATGGGTTTAACAAAAACTGCTTTCAAACTTTTTTAAAAATTACAATTGTATTTATAAAAATTATAAAATCATTTATACATAATAAAAAGTAATATAATTAAAATATTATTTTATTAAAATATTATTTAATTCAAAATTCCATTAATTTATCAAAATATATTTCTTAGTTGAATATTAACTTAAAATACTATTTGTGATTTAAAAACTATTTACAAAGTAAGAATAATAAAATGAATGTATATTATTTGTTATATACAAACATTATGCACATAATCATAGTGCTAAGGTATTTTAACATAACACATTATAACACTCTGATAATCCCAAAGTGTAAGGTGTGCGATGATGACAGACTCTTGGGGTGGCTTAGATAACATCACTCAGGCTGTAATCTCTACCAACTTCCACTTCTCCTGGAGGTGGTTCTATTCGATATTAACATATTGAATCTTGTCTTGGTCTTGGTCAATAGCGAAGCCCAATAATGCCACCTGATTTATGAGCTCTGATAAAATGAGCTTTGTATAAGGAAAGTCTATAGGATGAGGAAATCACTTCCTTTGTCTGAGTAAATTGGATTTGTTAAAGCCCTATATTTATACTAATCACGTGATCACTATTCAAAAACTATATTAGCAATAGTCAGAATTCATAATGGTATTTCAAAATTCCAAAATCATAAAACCAAATAAGTGCATATTTTATATAACCACTTTACATAATAATACATTTAATTAGATAATGGGTACTTTTAATTAATGAAATTTAAGGTCGTTACAATCTTCCCCCCTTAAAAGAAATTGCTTCCTCACAATTTGATTACAAAAAAAATGAACCCTATAATTTAAACATGACTTCATAGTTTATTACCCTCCATCATTAATCATTCCCCAACCCTCATTATCACATCGATCATGGAGACCAAGGGTCCACATAGTGCAATAATACCTTAATGCACATTCAATGTCTTTCAATTCCTTAGTAAATGCATTATTCATGCAACATGGATCATACCAATGGAAAATATAATGCACTTTTTTAAAAAAAAATCCAACATATAGTTTCAAAAAATCACCATGTACTTTGTTTTTGTAAAATAGTATGACAGAGCCAGATTTGGAATTTTTGAAATGTGGTTCTTCTAATATATTGTATATGTTTCCAAAAATAATAGAAGGCAAGACTATATATATATAGGCTTCTCGGAGGTCTCCCTCTTCTGTATATATTTTAAAATCAAATATTTCATTATAATCTCTGGATAGGGTGAAATATTTGAAAATACCCTCATGGTACCTCCCTCATCTTGAAAGGTGGGAGAGTTGGGAGCTTAAAATTTGATCATATGTGAGCCATGATCCCTGATAATTATGTGGTATGGATAAGGTGTTTGATATTTCGTAGAGCATATTGCAAAAAAATTGGACATTAAAAAAAGTTTTGAGGCTATGGGAGCTTGAATTCGAAATAATTATAGCTAGTAAGTCCTCAGTAAGGGACAAGAGTGTTGTATGAAGTTCTTCCCATTCCAACTTGAAATTGTCCTTTATCCTACTGACGAAAAATATCAAATTTTGAGTTACCCTCTAGACTTGATAAATTGTGATATTAAACTACTTATAGTCCAACGATTTATTATTACTTAATGAAAGGAATGTTAGGGGTAACACATAAAGGGTAATACAAAGATAGAAACATTTGACATATAAATAACTTTTACTTCCTTAACTTATGAATATATAGGCTTTAATCAATGTCATCCCTGATCTACTTTCTATCATATATTCTTAGGGTCATTTTTTATTCCCTTGACATTGTTTCATGCTAAGATTATAAATTTACAAAAGAATATACCCCGGGAGTGTCGTAACCAAGAGTACAACAAGGCCTGTTGTCATGTAATAGGATACCCCAGGTCAAGCCTGAAACTCCTTGTCAGAGTTTTCACTCCTAGGTACATCTGTTCCAAAGTCACCTCTACATACTCGTATCCAGACAGAGATGTATTTGATTGATAAACAATTTACTCAATACTTAATAAAATTTATGGATGTTATTATTATACTTAGTCTTATCCCTAAGGCATTCACTAGGGTTTTCTAATCCTAATCCCAAAAATAACTAAACATATCCTCTAATACAAACTATAAAACCCCGGGTTTTTATTACACACTTAAACATGATTTAATAAATAAAATATTCACATGATAAAAGATGGAAGATCTAGAGGTATAGTGTCTTTGGGGATTTGGAACATTACATAACAAATTAAAACATAAATCACACAAAATCTTTATTGAAAACTTCCTTTACATAACCACAACATTCCCTCATACTTAGCATTGTATGGGACAACCTGAAGACATACATGTGAAAAGGGGGAGCTATGAAGCCCAGTAAGGGAGTAAAAAAGGAATAACATGAATAACACAATTTTTTTTAGGAAATATGAATATCAATGGAGAATAAATGACATAAAAACATAAAGTCATGATATAGCATGATTATCATAACATGGAAATGTGGAACAACACTTAACATGGAATTAGCATGAGCCAAGGATCATTACGCTTGGAGCATGAGTAAACCCTCATTTCACTTGAATTAGCATGATTAAATCATCATTTAAATTTAATTATCATGATTAAATCCTCATTTCACTTTAAATATCATGATAAAAATATTTTCCCAATGCAGTGGAGTGCTATTAGGGCACACCCTTCTTAAACATTTCATTTCATGCATAAGTGTGTCACATGGATCATTGAACATGGAATCATTAAAGATCATAATTTATTCCAAGATAAAGGAATGTGTAATACATAAAATAAAATATATAATCAATAATAAAATGTTAATTAAGGTGAATACTCTTGATAGATAAATGGTCATTGTATTTACTACAGGATGACTTTGGCTTGGAAAATCACGGTGTAATATCGGCAACATAACAACGTGGAATAAGGATTCATAAAAATGGTTTATGAGAGATAAATGGGTGTATCATAATATTTACATGGAATGGATAGTAAGGGGTTTATATATATACATTTACCAAAAAATGTAATTCAATTTAGATTCATACTAAAAAATAATTTCTTGAATGTAAATGAGATGAGAGAAATTCATTACAGAATATCAGCATTGTAACTGATGTACATGGGAGAAATTAATGAGAGGGGAAGGGGTCTCTCATACTTTAAACATAAAGAGGGAAGTTTGTGGGAGGTGATAAATCATAAACCAACATTTATAATTGAAAATAGAAGGGCATAACAATGTTAAGAAACGTGGATAAAATGAGAAAGGAAGGAATCCCTTACATGGAAGTGTGATCCCAACGACTTGGGAGAAGCTTGAGAGAGGATTATTGGGAGATTGGGGTGCCTTGGGAGGATTATAGAGAGAGGACTGAAGAGGTTGGATGAACTCCAAATGCATTGAGTAAAGATGAAGTGGGATCTTGGGTGGGATTATATAAGAAAGGAGAGGGAACTCTTTATTATTTAGGTTTGGGACACCACACATTAAACTAATCGAAATAAAAAACCATCCTATGGTTTTTTATCATTGTTTTATCCAAAGGGGAGTGGAAAAAATATTTTATAATTCCAATATCCTATCTTATTAAAATAATATGGTTTCTTATGTGTAGGTGAGTCACACCCTTAAGGAAATCAATTTAAAAAGCTAAAATGTTTTATAAGTCTTGGAGGGTCCAATAAAGCTTTGTAAAATAAATCAAACAAACCTAAAATCACATTATTTTAATGGTAAAACATATACTGGCTTAACATAATGTTTATAGTATATTATTAAATCACTATTTGTTCGTTATGATGTCACAAAACACATTATATATTTAACCTGTATTTAATTTTTACCCAAAAATTTGACTGTCTCAGAAAATTATGAAAAATTTACCATTGGATAATTTTGATGTCCTTATTCCAAAAATAATATTAATTTTATCCAAATAATTTTATAAATATTTGAATTTTCACTTTTAAAATAAAAAATGACATTTATCAAAAATTCATGGGTTTGACAAAAAATAACATTCAAACCATAATAAAAATTACAATTATATTCATAAAAATTATATGATCATTTATAATTAATAAAAAGTAATTTAATAATAATAATATTTTATTAAAATATTATTTATTTCAAAAATCCATTAATTTATCAAAATCTATTTCTTAGATGAATATTAACTAAAAATACTATTTTTTCTTTAAAAACTATTCACATTGTAATAATAATAAATTGAATGTATATTATTTATTATATTTAAAAATAATTCACATAATCATATTGATAATTTCTTGTTACATAACCCTTTATAACACCCACATATGATCAAAGGGTAAGGTGGGTGATGGTGACAGACTCGGTGGCTCTGATAACATTACTCTGGTGGTAATCTCTATCAACTTCCACATCTCCCACAGGCGGTTCCGTTCGAGCTTAACATGTTGAAGCTAGACATAGGCTTGGTCAAGAGAGAATCCCACTAACGCCAGCTCCTTTATGATATCAAAAAAACGGGCTTCTTATGGGGAATGTCTACTAGATGAGGTCATTGCTTCCTTTGTCTGAGTAAATTGGATTTGTTAAAGCCCTATATTTATACTAATCATGTGATCACTATTCAACATCTATATTAGAAAAAATCATAATTCATAATGGTTTTTTAAAAATCCTTAATCATAAAACCAAGGAAATTCATCTTTTATACAACCATTTTAAATAATAAGACATTTAATTAGATCAAGATTAATTTTAATTAATGAAACTTAGGTTCATTACAATACCACATTGAGAGACATTTCACATTTGTGGTTGATGAGTCAAAGAAGAAAAAATATCTCATTCATTGTAAAAAATATGACCCATAATGAAAATTTTGATTAAGGGATATATTTGATAAATTTTTTCATATTGGAGGATAACCCAATTAGAAGGGACACACACATTTGGGTATACTAGATTTTTGTGGGATCATTTTTCCCTTGATTCGGAGTATATATCAAATGTTATTTCTGAGATGGTAAAAAATGTCAGGATGTTCCTATTTCCATTTTTCAGGAAAGAATTCAATAGTTTTATAACTATAAGATATCATACAAAAAAGCATAGAATAAAAAATAGAAGGTAATTGTAAAAGTGTATGGTGATTGGGATGAATATTATGAAATGTTTCTATAAATTAAATAATTTTTGTCTCTCAACCATCATATTTTTTTATCATTTGGACACTATTGAGTATGTATCCCCCAGTCACCGAGTTGATCGATAAAACTTGAAGTTCAATAAG
Source organism: Viscum album (assembly GCA_963277665.1). Classification (NCBI taxonomy): domain Eukaryota; kingdom Viridiplantae; phylum Streptophyta; class Magnoliopsida; order Santalales; family Viscaceae; genus Viscum; species Viscum album. The sequence goes on along the minus strand of OY728139.1, from coordinate 107,876,972 downwards.
TTTCTTGGGGCATTCAGGCCATGCATCACTGCCTTTCCTTTTTGTAAACAATTTATTCAGGTCGTTGGAACTTTTATATATGGAATCCATACTAGTGTTCTACTCATTATTGTCATAGAGTATGGTAATCATTCTCTTCTGCCACTTGCTTTTACTGTGGTTGAAAAGTGAATTTTGAATGCTGGAGTTGGTTTTTGGAATTTGTACACATTCATGTCACACAAAACTAGGGCATGTGTGTGATATCTAATCACCATCAAGCCATTATAGATGGAATGTCTTGTGATGGGGTTTCATGGACTGATTCAAATTCTTATCATCATAATTTCATTTGACATTTTTCAAGTAATTTTCAAAATCATATCAAATATGGGGCCACAAAGACGGAGGTCCTCAAGTTGGGTATGTTTTTATAAACTTACATTTTTAAACAAAATTTAATGTCCATTTTAATTCATTATTGTCTTATGGTTTCAGCATATGAGCCCCAAAAAAAGTTTGATTGATTCCATTAAGAGATTCGAACTTCCAATGAAGATGTTTATGAATATATGATGTAGATTTCAAAGGAAAATGGTCATTAGCATTTGATGTTGGTAGAATATATAGACATATGACCACTAATATAGTGGAGTGCATAAATGTGGTCCTCAAGGGTGTATGAAAACTCCTGATCATAGGGTTAGGGTAAGAGAAATTTTATAGATGTGTTCGCTACTTTCTTGATTGGTCCTAAAAAGCCTATTAGAGGATGGAAAAAGAATGCATTTACCCAGCATTTTCAATGTGATATTTATTAGATACTGAATTAGGAGTCAAGATGGAGTGTTCTAGAATTTTATAAGGAAAAGATGATATTTTAGGTTAGTCATTTCTATGAATGGGTTATATGTACTAGTGGTTAAGTGTTTGTGGTGATGTTGGATAATAGGTACTGTGATTATAACAACTTTCAGGCATTGAGATATCCATGTGCACATGTTATTGCTGCTTTTGCTTTGGTAAATTGATTATGGGATCCATATGTTGACCTATTGAAAAACATGGGCACTTTGGTTAACTATTATAGTGAAACTTGGATGCTTATTGGTGACTTTCATTCTATCTCATTACATGCTAATCAACCGACCATCGTCCTTGATATTTCTAGGATTCATAAGTTGGTTTTGTTTTCATTTATGATTTTTTCAATGTATATAATTTTATAAATTATTGTATTCATACTACTAGGTTGTGGCCCTGCGGATGACTAAATTCAAGTCGAATCAGAAATGATATGGATTAGACTTGGCAATGACGAGGGATAATCTGATGAAGTATTTGTTACGCAGAAGGATATACTCGTAAGAGATGTCCCCAAGTGGCAGGACAGAGCGCCACATCCTGTAATCCATGATTGAGTTGGTGTATTGTATCATGGATATGTATATTTTGTTTTATATATTGAGGTTACAGTATTGAATCCTTTTATTTCTGACTTGCTCTATTTTTGACATGTTTTAATTTTGGTTTGTCTCATTTATGGATTCTATAATAAATAATTTTATCATACTAAAACTATTAAAAAAATAAACATAGAATGAAAATGAATCTATCATGTTTCCACCTGTGACAAAGATACTAATCCACGCACAAAAAATCAATCATAAATCAAATATTTTAACATAATCATTTTTTATTTTCTTACTGTAGTTTTTTTAAAATAAAAGTTTAAATTATTTTTTAATTCACTATAAAAAAGTAACAATGATATATTTGTGTAGATAATAGGTTTTTCATTGCTCATATTCTTGGGTACTCATGTATCACGACTTCTTTTAGAGGGAAATCATGGTCCTCTATTTGGTGTATGCATATCTCGCCATTTTCCTCACACCGCGCAACCTCCCACTATCATCCCCCATATTCATCCCATTGGATTCTATAACGTAGAGATGTGTGACTTCACCTTTCTTGATCATCATTTCATTGCTGCAACTATAAATATATAGAGACTAGAGTCACATAAATTTCATTTTAGAGATGGGATATGACTATTACCCTATTGGAAACATCCATTATGTTGGGCCTCCTCATCGATGGTGCGACTTGGACAGGCCGAGTTAGAGCATATTTTCCCAACCTTGTTCTGAGACTACTGAGCATAGAGGTCCCTAATGATGGAAGGACCATCGTCGATGGTAGATTACTCATGACTTGGTTATACCACCACTTCACACATTTAGTAGAGGATGCTGATAAGATGACCATGCTGCAATTTGTGCGTTCATATATTTTGAGGATGATCGGTGAAACACTTTTTTTGGATCACTCTACTACTTTTGTACATTTAGTGTATTTACATTTCTAAAAGGACTTGGATGAGGCAATCTGGTATATCTGGGGTTCTAATTTTCTAGAATATACATACAATACGTTATGCAGTGCATGTTTTATTGATAAGATATAGATCACATGATGCATGGTTCTTCTACAGATATTTGGTATGGTAGAAAATCCATCCTTTAGCTCTACAAGCTCGTGTGTGATTTCCAACATATATTGTAGTAGAGGCTCCGCATGGATGTTGGTATGTTATTACTTCTTTATAATATCTAACTTAATCATCTAATTTTCTATTATGAAATGTAAATATAACAATATTATCTAGAGGTGAAGTAAGGAACAATGACATTCAGATTCCCCCAGATATGAGGTCCATGCCTACATACATATATTGTACAGCATTCGACCACACGATGTAAGTGATTATTATTTATATTGTTAAATATTTATTATTTATTGTACATATATTAATTTTATAATTGATTATTCATTTTTTTCTTTCAGATTGCATGGATGCTACATATAGATGATATCATCCAAAGTCTTCCACTATACTATACGATGACGCTTGCTACCAGATCCTACAGAGTTCTATTGATTCATTTTCATATAGTTGAGTGGCATTAAACCGATAGAGTTATGAGGCTATTCGGATTCATTCAACCTGTTCCAGACCCACCCAGTCCGTTAGCTTCACTAAATTCCCTGAAGATGTTAAGGAAGAGAGATTTGGATTGGAGGAGATACCAAGATAGATATATTGATTTATGGGACATACAACATGATCCCCGATTGTGAGGGGTAGGGAAAGTGCATTTTCATTTGGTGGATCAGATGGATTATACATCCTTGTAAGGCTAGTCCTCGTCAGATTTCTGACAGGACACTGATGTGGATTTCATGAGTTGGTATACATTCTTTCTTCTAGTGTTCATCATATTTTTTATTCATATTATTTAACAATGGAATTTGTTTTCACAGGATACTCTTGTCTATTATCTACACATGTATGATTCAGTAGAGAGAATGCAATTTTACTGAACATATTTTTACAACCTTGTGACAAAGTTGCTTCATTCGATGAACGAGATTTATCATGGAATTTTCTTGGATCCACCACATACTGAGGAGGATACGGAGCCTAATGAGCCTCATATAGATGTAACAGAGGTGAAAAAACTATTATGGATGTTTTTGTTTCAAATTAGGGGGGTGTTCAGCTGGATCAGTCAGATTTTGTAGTTCCACAAGAGGAAGGTATCCAACATGATCATTCAGATACTCCTCTAGCTTCTCAGGATCAGACAAAAGTAGATATAGGCATTGATTAGGTTGAGATGGATGCTTTATTACAGAAATCCTCATCAAAAAAACCTTCCTCTTACTATATTGGTGAGAGTTCTATCCATCATCCACTATCCTTAGATGCAGGACAAGGTACAGATGGTGAGACTATACATCCACAGCCTATCACACAGGAGGATGTAGAGCTACCTACTGATGATGATGCGCAACATATACCAGAGTGAAGACATAGACAGACATGACATGGATGCATCTAGAATACTCTTGGATATAGGATAGAGAATCATCCATACTAGAGGTGTGGATTAGGTTGATTTTTTAATTATGATACATTTTTTATGTGCCTTATGATTATCATTTATAGAGTTCTATTTTTTAATAAGTGTCTTACTATTATCAAATTATCTAACAAAATCAATAATTTCTATTCGATATTTATATTATTACTTAGTATTATTATCTATATTTTATAATAATTAATATGAATAAATTAATTATTAAATAATAATAATCTGGATGAAAAGATCCATGAAATTCAAGAAATATTTAAAAATATTATTGATCTCAGTGATTTGAATCCAAAAATCCTGGAACATGATTCTTTACTTAAGAAAATTAAATTGTATGATGAAGAATTTGAATGAATAATGGATATTTGTGAAGTGTAGATGATTTTGATTGAGGAGTAAAAAAACCACAATATGAGATGTATGGAATTAGAAATTCATTTGAACAATTTTGAGAAGATACATATTTAGACTTTATAAAAGGACATAGTTTCTACTAGTACGCAATCTTCACGGGAGGATTTTACTGTTAAAATACCTCTATCATGTTATAAAATTATGGAAATTAAGAAAAATATTGATTTCATATTCTTCCTAAATAAGAAAAAATTCTTAAGAGGGTTAAGATTTCACCTTCCATGAATGTTAATAAGGAAAAAAATCTCTAAAAAAATATAAATGCAATGTGAAGAGATCCATACTACACAATCTAAATTAGAACATATGTTCAGATATACAATCTTGAATAATAGAGGAACAAGACCAAATTCATTGAGAAAAAACCTCATCCTTCCTATTTACATTAAGAAGTAATGAAGGTCCACCATATTTCATTAATCATTGTTTAATTTATTTATTCTTATGATGTAAGGAAGAGGGTCATCATTAATGAATTTTAATAATGTGTTAGCATATCCAAGATAATAAGTATAAATAAAATATCCTCATAGTTGGATCATATTCTTGGTATCCTAAAGAATAAGTATTGAATAAGACCATCCTTGGTGAAGTTATATAAGTTTTTAAAACTGATGTTTATGAGTGTTTCCCTTGAGGGGGAGGTAAATGAAGAAATATTGAATTACTGCCAGAATTAGAAAATCATTTAGAATCAAAACTAATTACTATAGAAATTCCAGGAAGATCATGTTATTGAAATTGGAATGTTTTTCTAAATCTATCTTCCCTTTTTTACAAAAAAAAATAAACTGAATATAAAGGGGTTGTAATTGAATTAATCAAATACATAAGAAAATTTAAAGTATGGATGTGCTCAAAGGCTACATATCCTTTTGAATATAGTTGAATGTTTTTGATCTATCTGTTAAAGTGAGTGCATGAGTTTTAGGTTTATTGTTCTAATAAAAATTTCATATCTCATTTAATAGCTTCATCCTAAAATAAATTTGGATTACCCTTGATGACAAGTGCATGAGTTCTCATTTCATGTGGTATCATGATCAGTTGGTAGAGGAAAACATTATTTCCCAAATTAAATCCTATAGTTTTCTAGACAAAGTATGACTCACGTAGACTTAGAGTGAAATAATGGATGACACATTCTTAAGTATAAACTAATACTTACGATCAAGAAGTGCACCAAGAATCAGACCAGTTGATCAAAATTTCCATGAACATTATTATTAATATTTTTGACTATTTAATTAATATGTATTAATATATATTTATATTTATTGATATTTTATACATATTGATGATTTTTTAATTAATAATATATTTATATTAAATTGGTATTTAAAAATATTGATGATTTTTATTTTAATTAAAATTTATTTAGGAAGCGTGAAAATTTATTAACAATTATTTAATGGATATATATTATTAATGAATATTTAATAATACTTATTAACATTAATTAATATTTATTTAAAATTTATTAATAATTAATAAATATTTATTTATATTCATCAGTATTTAATTAATATTTACATTCTTAATAATAGGGTTTCACCCTCAACCTATTAAAAATATTATTAAAATTTATCAATATTAATTTAATATTTACTATTTTAATTGACATTGATTAATAGTTTAGAATTATTGTTAATTTTTGCTTAAATTTTATTATTTTCTAATAAATATTTATATATATAGAAAAAAAATTTGTTCATATTAATTACTATTTCATTTATATTATTGATTATTTAATTAATATTTATTAATATTTGTTGACATCTTCATGATTTTTAATTATTATTTATATATATTTAATTAGTATTGGTGTATTTTTTATTTAAAATTTCTGTAGGATGCTTGAATGGGGTTCACGCATACTTTATAATCTTCATACAGTCTACATGAACCTCTTTCATGCTTTCTAGTGAGGGAAGATGTGTGAACGATGTTCATGCTTCTCTAGACCCATTTTTTAAAATACCCCTACCCTATCCCTTTTTGATAAAAAATAAAAAACCCATATTTATAAATTTTTCCAAAAGGGAGGCCCCGCACCCATACAAAATGGATAATTTTTTAAAATGGGGTTTTGAATTTGTTTTTTACAAAATGGGAAAGGGTTTGATGTATTTTTAAAAATGGGTCTGTAGATGTGTGAACCCTGTTCACGCATCCCTAATCCCAAGAAGATAGTTGAATGAGGTTTACGCATCTTAGGCACGGTGAAGGATGAATGAACCTTGTTCACACATCCTTCACAAATTTGATGAACGATGTGTGAATGGGGTTCATGAAACCTACAGAAATATTTAGTTATTTAATTGTTTTTGTACTATTTTTGTATTTTTAAAATTTTATTTGTATTTTTCTATTGTTTTGTTTATATATATATATATATATATTTAAATAAAAAAATTAGCATAATTTATCTGTTATTTACTATCCAGCAGTATTACCATTACAATAGTCTAGATTCTGACCGAAACTCTCACCTAGGGCTCCCTTTTATAAGAGGGAAAGCCCTGAAAATCATTCTGCATTTCCAATGTGGGATTCATGTTCTCCCTCTCCTATGTGAAACATTTTTCATTTCAGATGTGGGATTATGTTTCGTGTTTGTGACTTTGAAAGAATATAAAATATAAACTATAAGACCAATATAAATAAAACTTAAATCATGGATTAAACATATAATAAAGAGTTGAAAATAAAAATAATTTCATAAAAATAATGATGAAACATAATTTATAAGAATTCAAAACAAACTGAAAAATATTTCAATAATGTGACTTTGAAAGCCTATAAAAATACAAACTATAAGACCAATATAAATGAAAATTATAACATGGATGAAAAATATAAGAAATAATCTAAAAGAAAAATAATTTCGTAAAAAATGTTGATGAAAAATAATTAATAAGATTTCAAAACCACCAACATGAAACATAAAAATGTTTCAAGTATGTGACCTTGAAAGCCTATAAAATATAAACTATAAGACCAATATAAATGAAAATTAAAACATAGATTAAACATATAAGAAATAGTTAATAATTAATTAGTTAATTTGTAATATAATTATTAATTATATAATTATTAGGGAATTAGTAATATCATTATTAATAATATAATAATTATTTTGTAATGTAATTATTTATTATACAGTAATTAATTAGTTAATTCATAAATTAATTATTAATTATATAATAATTAATTAGTTAATTATTAATATAATAAAAAATTATATAATAATTAATTATTTAATTAGTAATATAATTATAAATTATATAATAATTCATTAGTTAATTAGTAAATTAGTAATATAGTAAATAATTATTTTATTAGTTATATAATTATTAATTATATAATAATTAATTAGTCAGTTGGTAATATAATTTTTAATTATAATTATTATTTATTAATTATATACTCAAAAGGATCATCCATGTGCTGGAGAACCAAACCCATGACTAAAAATTTATTAAGAAAATAAAAGGTAAAACAATGGAACGAGACAAGCATGGCACAAGATTCCCACACAACACAAAAAATCACTCCCTCTAACTACCCATGGATCCCAAATTTCTACGGTATATACCTCGTCCCTTAAGTTGTTGACCATGCCACCATGTCTTTGGCAGATCATGTTCATCAGATGATGATTTAGATGAAGACTTGAAAACATCCTCCAAGACTCTAAATTTCCAAGACAAGTCTCAAAAATTCATCTCCGAGTTCGAGTGAAATCCATCCGCAAAATTGAGTTCAAGCATCATTTGAACAACTAAATAATCATCATAGCCAAATACCATTGGTTCCATCAAGTAAAAGGTGGCCTCCAACTGCAAAAAGAACCAATCAGCTGCAACTTTCTCAACGTCTTTCAGTGGTTTCTCACCTTCTTACTAATTAATAATTAATAATTAATAATTAATAATTAATAATTAATAATTGATAATTATAATGAATAATTATATCATTAATTAATTAATTAATTATCATATAATTAATACTTATATTACTAATTAAATAATTAATTATTGCATATTAGTAATTAATAATTATAATTAATAATTATATTACTAATTAACTAATTAATTAATATATAATTAATAATTAATAATTATAATGAATAACTATAATTAATAATTATATTACAAATTAATTAATTATTTTTTTATAGTTAATAATTATATTAAAAATTAAATAATGAATTATTATAAAATAAATAATAAATTTTTATAATTAATAATTATATTACTAATTAACTAATTAATTATTAAATAATAAATAAAAAATAACTATAATTAATAATCATATTAATAATTAACTGATTAATTATTATACAATTAATAATTAATAATTAATAATTAATAATTAATAATTATAATGAATAATTATAATTAATAATTATATCACTATTTAAATAATTAATTATCAATTAAGAATTATATTACTAATTACCTAATTTATTATTATATAATTATATTACTAATTAACTAATTAAATATTTTATAGTAGAAATAAAAAATAAAAAATTAATAATTAATAATAAAAACTAAATAATTAATAATTAACAATTAATAATTAATAATAAATAATAAATAATTAATAATTAATAAATAATAATTGATAATTAATAATTAATAATTAATAATTGATAATTAATAATTAATAATTAATAATTAATAATTAATAATTATATTAATTATTAACTAATTAGTAATTATATTACTAAATAACTAATTATGTATTCACTATTTCTTATATGTTTAATCCATGTTTTAAGCATCATTTATATCGATATTATAGTTTGTATTTTATAGTCTTTCAAAGCCACATACTTGAAACATTTTTAAGTTTCAAGTTGGTAGTTTTGAATGAATATAAATTATTTTTCATATTCATTTTTTTGAAATTATTTTTATTTCCATCTATTTTTTATATTTTTAGTCCAAGTTTTAAGTTTCATTTATATTTCTCTTATAGTGTATATTTTATTGATTTTTTAATCCATGTACTCGAAACATTATTAAGTTTCAAGTTTGTGGTTTTTGAAAGCTTATAAATTATTTTTTCATCAACATTATTTTCAAAATTATTTTTAATTTCAACTATTTCTTATATGTTTCATCCATGTTTTATGATTCATTTATATTGGTCTTATATATAGTATTTTATAGAATTTCAATGCCACGTAGTTAAAATATTTTTCAATCCCACAATGGAAATGCAGAATGTTCTGTGCATGAAAGGGTGAACCTTAATCCCACATCGGAAATGAAAAATGATTTTTGTGGCAAGCCCTCTTAAAAAAGGGATCCTTGGGTGAGGGTTTCTGTTAGAATCGAGACTATTGTAATTGATGTACTACTTGATATGAAAGAGAAGATAAATTTTCTACAATTTTTTGTTGTATATATATATATTAATCTTTATATATATATATAAACAAAAAAAATTAAAAATACAAAAATCATACAAAAAAATAAAAAATTTAAAATTTTCTATAGGATACATGAGCCCCATTCATGCCTCCATAATCAACTTCACAAAGGATTCATGTACGGGGTTCACACATATTTCATCATGCATAAGATGCGTGAACCCCGTTCATGTATCTTCCTAGGATCAGGGCTGCATGAACAAGATTCACACATCTTGAGATCCATTTTTTAAAATACTATGAACCCTATTTCATTATATAATAAATTTAAAAAACACTTTTTAAATAATTAGCCATTAAAAACATATCACCTCTTTCCAGCATAACTCGGGGTTTATAAAATGAAAAAAATACCTGATGCGAGTGAGGGGGGAAATATAGGTGTGTTTATTTTTTTCAAAAAAAGGATAAAAAATGTGAGTTTTTTAGTAATAAAAAATTATACATTTCAATTGAATGTTAATGAATCCCCTGAGAGTTTTTATAAACAAGATAACAATATAGTTTGACCATCCAAACTATAAGACATGTCGAACCTTGAACTGTTATCCTCTCCCTTTCAACATTTATTTTAACATAATTGGTACTCCGCTCCTGCGATCCCACAAGTATATAATTATGTGTTTAATTTTTACCAAAGAATCCAATATTTGAAATTTGATAATTAATATGCATATTGAATAAATCTCAATCACAAATATATTGAATATATGTTCAAAAATAACAATTTTTTGAATATAGGAAGAAAATATGTATATTGGAAAATAGTTATAACTGCTACATAAAAAATGAAATATATGTTCAAATATCTCTAGTAACTAATAATTCAAAGAAAAATAATATGCATTGTTCAATGGTAACTAATATTTTACACTATAAACTTATAAATACATATTACAAAATATAAACTTTCTGAAATCATATCATGTATATATCACTTGTAGTTTAATAGAAATCTAGTGTTAATAGTGAAAGCATGATGAAATAAATCTTACAACATAGAGAAACAGAAATAGAATTTTCCTCCGTCAATTTTTCAGTTTTTCATTCCTATTCAAATCAATAACAGTTTCATCATATCAAGGGGAAGCTTCCCCATTGAAGTCCTGTAATAAAATCCTCTGAAAAACAAAAAAAATTAAAATAAATATTAAGTATATAGTGGATGACATATTAATCATGAAATAAGTATATATAGTGTTTTATATTTATTAGTGTGTACCTTAGGTATTCAAGTTGAGAGTTTGGATAGTTGAATTTTTTTATGGAAATCTATGATTTTTAGGAATTTTATGATATGTATAGAAGCTTGAAACTATTGTAAATTGGATATTGGTAATGATTCTGGATGTTGTTTTAAGAAATATCCATGGAAATTAACATTTTTTAGGATTTTAATAGTTTATGCTTAACCAGATACCCATAATCATCATTTTCCCAAAAGCTACGCCTAAATAGTTGTCATATTTGTTTTTAATTCCATTTAAATATTCAATAATTTAAATTAAATTAGATAATTTAATAAATTTATCATCATGTTTAGTGGTATCATTCAATATTAACTATCATGTCTTTATCAAAAATAACAATTAATTTTATTCCACTATCAACGCTAATCATAAGTTAAACTGTTAATTTATTTTAATGAAATATTTGATTAGTATATAATTATACATATTGTGATTGAAACTAATTCCTCACTTACCCTATACTTTTATTTAATTTAATATATTTTGAGATTACAAGTTGTACCTTGGTGTTGTTAATAATGGAAATACATTTCATGTATGGTTCTAGTTGACTTCATTAATGCTTTCAACCTTTTTCATATAGGATTCACATGTAACATTGGACCCATTTTAGTTTCTCTATGTTTTTTAAAATGTTTAAAGAGTATATTACTATGTCACTTGAAAGAAGTTAAAATATAAAACTAGTATTTGTTAATGATGTATAAAAAAATTTGTTTTATATAGTACTTATCGTTACAAAACTAAAGAATAATATACCTGGTTTAACAATGATTTCTTAATTCTATTTTTGGTTTCAGTGTTATAATACCGTATATAAAGTAGTTAACAAAATGTTAAGAAAGTATTTTGGTATAACAAATCTACAAAACTTCATTCAAAGTCATTCAAATAAATAGTTTGAGTTTAGGATTGGGAAATTTAAAAAATGAAAAATAATTTTTTTATTTTGATAAGAATTTTTGAAAAAAAAACTTAAATCAATGGTGTTTGTTCTATTAATCAATGGTTCTTATTAAATTAACTAAGACCTAAAGAAATACCTTGTAATGAAAAAATCACATCAGTTGCATGATTTTATAGTAAACTGTGTTTTTCTACCAAAATCTAGACACAAATAGTTGAAATATATCAATATAGCACAACGAATAAAGCATATAGTTGATCATAAAGATAAAAATAGTATTAACATAACCTCAAAATAAATAGGAAATGAAGGATTCTATGACCTTAAGAGAGCATACCACATTATATGACTGTAATACAAAACCAGCGAAAGATGTGTGTGTGTGTGTGTGTGTAAATTACTATTTAATACATTTAAGTCATAGTCTAATGATAGAAATGGCAGTCTACTACAAATATACCAACCAAATAGGCAAAGATTATAACCAAAAATATTTTTCTATTACTAATCAAACTATACAATAAATTACCTGATAATGTGCACCATCAACCATTAAATTAAAATTTGAATGATGGTGACTCATTGGGTGTCTAAAAGGTATTCCAGAATAACCTAGCAAAAATACATCTAAGGGAACATGATAAAATGTAGAATATATGTTAAACATGTCAAAGAAAAAAGAAATTTTGGGTTATTTTCATAAATGAATTTTAATTTTCTACTACTATGAGTTGAATATGATTCCTTGGTGGAAACATAACACCAACATTCTAAATTTTCTACTACCTGTTGAATCGAAATGGATATGAGATGGAACACATATAGGAAATTTGAATTTTATATTACAAATTTATACTAAAACCTTTAAGTAAGGTTCTTATTTTAATTCAGCATAAACTAAAACCATTACAAAAGCCTCTTATAAAACAAATAAATAATCGGACTAACTCTTGGTCCGATGATATAATACCATAGGTTAGGAAACAATTTTATTCTAGTAGAATACAAATATCAGCATAACATAAAGTGTAAATGATTCTACCATATAGCATATAGAATCAATACTAAAATTTATTAACTGTAACTAAAACAATTGAAATATAAAATAATACAAATATAAAGAATAAATTAAAGGGTTATATTTTTATTACAATAATAAGAAGAAAAGAAAATGGTATTACAATAATTTTGTCCCAAATAGTAGGTTATCCTTTCACCTAGGATAAGATGTCTGTCTTACCAATACTGGTAATCCCACAATATGATAATCGTTATGTCTATCTTGCTAACCCCACAAGCCCTTAATTTTACCTGTAATCGGTACCTCCTTCAAACACTTGAAAGCCCTCGATACGATGATCAGTCACACCATCTGCCTATCCCTGACAGCCCTTGACTGTTATGACCTGATCAGACACACATAGCAAAACAAATCACTTACTGAAATACAAAAACTAAGAATGAGCTATTCATGTTTTGTAATTTCAAGGATTTCACATGAATCAAGAGAGATGTCACACAATATCTCTCTAGAACATGGAAGTAGCTAAAGTTGTTGTATTTGTTTAAAATGAACTCTTATTTATATACCTCAGGTTCCAATAGTCATATTTTCTCCAACGGTCATATTTCTCCAGAAAATTCAGAGAGACTTGGACACCTGGCATTGTAAAGGTCATATTGAAATAGAAAACATGACATCATTTTTATTAGTTTATAATTAACTCAATAACATCATTTTGGTTAAAACAATACATATATATGAAAATTATAACATGAATATGATTTATATAAAACATGTGTTTTGATAAAAGAATGAAAACAATCATGGAATAAAATGATAACAAAATTATGTTTAATATCACATATTAGTATGAATATAATGAAAAATATTGATATGTTGCGAAGTGGGTATGATACATATTGTGAGTACGATGCTCAGAGTCAGTATGATAAAAAGAGTAAGTATGATAAAAATAGTAAGTACGATGTTCTGAGTGAGTACGATACACAGAGTAAGTACGATGGTCTGAGTGAGTATGATAAACATCGTAAGTATGATAGTCTGAGTGTGTACGATAAATAGTGTAAGTACGATGGTCTGAGTGAGTATGACAACTAGAGTGGGTATAATGGAAAGAGTGAGTTCAATAAATAGAGTATGTATGATGATTTGAGCGAGTACAATAAAAAGAGTGAGGAGGATGGTCTCAGTGAGTATGATAAACCGAGTAAGTATGATGGTCTGAGTGAGTATGATAAACATAGTGGGTACAATGGTAATAGTCAATACGATAAATATAAAACCATATTCAAATTAAATCCATTATTTAAGAATTTAGTATAAAGATATTTTTTATTTACAAAAAAAAAGAGATAAAAGTCAAAATAAGACTTTTGATTTAACAATCACACCCTTTTTGGAATACACAAAACAAAAATAGAAACTAGAAAGAAATACTTTCCCCTCTTAAGTTATGAAAAAAACTTCTAAATAAATTAATTAATATAACAAACTCTCCCATAGGTATATACTTTCTTAAGGATTTTATTTATATATATTTTCTTTGGTTTTTATTATTATTTTCTTTAATGTATTAATTTTGAGTAAAACATTAATGATTTTCCCCATTTGAATATAATTTCCCCCTTTTATAAAACATTCTCCCCATTTATGATTTACAAAAATAAAGGAGTAGTCTTTTATTGCCTAATATGGTTAGAGAAAGAAAAAATATAAAACAACGGAAATAAAACATAAATCCCATTGAATTTTCAAAAGTTAAAATATTATCAAGACAACAATCAAGAAAAAAACATACAACAAAACATTCATTTATTTTCTCTTTCATTTTCTTTCTTGATCAGTTCATGAAGAAAAACCTTCATGTTCTTTATCTTTTTCTTGTCTTCTAAAATAAAATCACCTTGGGATTTGAGAAGCTCATGTTGGCCTAAAAATAGCTGATCCTTGTTTTTGATAGTGTATTCTTGGATTCTAATCACTTCTTCAAGAGTATCAATTATATGCTGTATATTCTTATTTTCTTTAGCCAACAAAGAATTCTGTTTATTTATCAAAACTATTTCATCATTGATAGTTGAAACCTTCAAAAACTCTGACTAGAAAGAACTGAACCTTTGTTATAACTATTTCATTGAAAGAGCATCAACACCATGGGTTTTTGGAATTTGATTCATCCTCTAAATTGTTTCCTTATCAAGCTTATTAAAAGAAATAACAAGATTATTTGAAAGCCTACATAAGTCTTCAATTGATTTCTCATTCTTATTCACTGAGATTTATGTATTGTATGACCATTGGGTCATCTTTTTGCAAGCCTTCTTATGAGCAATAAAACTATCACTCAATACTTTTAGATCGACCTCTATTGACATTACTTTCTTTATGATATCTCTTACTGAACCAAATTTCTTGCTTTGATTATCTTTGACAAAATCAAATTTTCCTTATATTCTAGGAAGTAAGGAATAGTCTTCTCAATTATTCTTAAAAAATGGACAATGTAATACATTTTATTTAGATAAATTGTGTGTTCTGAATCAGTATCATCATTGTATGATTCACGTTCATTGGAACATATTGAGTCTTCATCTAGAAATTTTCCTTTTCCTTTCTCTTTTAACTTTTCAACTATTTCTTCTTCTTTTTCAACTCTGTGTTCTTTAACTTTGTCACTGATGACAAAGTTTCTCTCAGCAGGAGAACTTTGAGCCGCTTTCTTGATCGGAGAAGGAAATCTTTATGATCAAGTTTCCAAAGATTGTACTGGTGTTGGATCGACATGAGGATTCTGTTATTGAACTCCATCACTCTATTTTTGCAGATAATATTTTTCTCTACTTAACATACAACTTTAACGATATTCCATTTGAATTTCTTCTTCATCTTCTTCTTCACCTTCCTATTGTAAAGTTGATTAAATTACTTCTTTTACTATTTCTTTCCCTTTCTCCCAAAGAGTCTATATGATCAGTTATTGTTAAATTTTGTCTACCAGTTGAGCACTATCTAACTCAACACCATTTAGTATCTTGGCAACATCAAAATATTGGGATTTTATTTTCAAACGTTTATTCTTATTCTTGTCATCCAATAGAGTATCTTCTACTCTCATCTTCTCAGGTAGAGGTTTAGCTGGATCGATACCAAATTATGGATCAACTTCTTTTCTTTGTTCTTTCTCCTTTCTCCACTTGGATAAAACATCTTTACAGTATTTGATTTTCTTCTTATGTTTTGAACTAATTTTAGTACCTGAATTTTGAGAATATATAAATGCTAGAGAATATTCTATTAATAGTGGTACCGATTGATTTGGAACTAATTCTTTCACATCCTTGACTAATTCAGCATCAAAATGAACATTTAGTTTTATGATTGTATCATTTCTAATCCATGATCCCTTCAAGAAATCCAATTCCCCTTTTAATGGAAGATTGAAAAACATCAAACATTTAATAATAAAATTGGTAAGAATAGTTGGATATATAATAAGATGAAATTTAATTACTCCAAATTTCACATTCTAAATTATTTTGAAAATGTAACCCATGACATTTACCTTTCTCATATTCACAAGATAGTCTAGCTTGAAGATATCCGAAATCTTAAGAATTTCTATATCCCCTTTACCTGGAATATGAAATCCATGCATATATAGGGTGATAAATCAATTATCTATAGAAATATGGGTTATTTTTATTTTCTCCTCATTGATAATAAAGAGTTACTTATAAACTCTTTCCTTATTAAATGTACTGAATTCCTTAGGTAACTTATGAGATGGATAGAAGGAATCCCCTTCAGTGAAAACATTTAGAAAAAGAGTATCCTGATTCATAGACATGGTTAGTTTTCGATCATACATAGAAAAAATTATCACCATGTCCTTATAAAATAACATTGTATTATAGAATTTTTTTCCTCTTCTACAAGAATCAGATCCTAAGAAGGTTTCTAACCACAAAGGTGTTCTTAGCCTTGGAAGAAAATAATCATCTTAATCAAATATTCATAAATATCAAATAAATTTTGTGAAACTAACCATTATATGAAGAAATCCATATTAAGAATTTATTTGATGACATATCAGTAGGAGTATTGGCATAATAATGAGACATAAAGCTAATTTGCGAATGGAACAATCATAATGAGACATTAGAGGAGGCTCAGAGCTTCGCCGAGAAAATCTGAAAAATAGGTTTAAGGTTGAGGAGGGGGTTCCCCTATTTATAGGAAAATATGGGCAACCATTGGTCTTTTATGTTTTATATTAGAAGAAAAAGAATCCAATGTTAGAGAATAAGAGATAATTTTTAAAAAATTAATTTAATGAAAAACGAGAAACAATAACAAAAAAGAAAAGCATTACCAAAAAAATGTAACTATCTAAAATTTCAAGTTATTTATAGGATTCAGACTATTATGAAAGTAAAAAATAATAAAATACATAAAATAAATAGTTGAAATCATAAAAGTGATAACGATTAAATATCAAAAAAGTGAATATGTTCATTTATCAGACTGATGGAAAACAAAGTCATTACCATACATTGTCAAGATGATGCAAACAAAAGTCATTTCCATAGGTTGTTAAGATGATGGTAAAAAATTTCATTACCATAGTTTTCCAATCTGATATAAAATAAATTCATTTTCGTAGGTTGTTAATTTTGTTGAAAACACAGTCAATATCATAGGTTGTCAAACTGATGGAAAAAAAGGACATTACCCTAGGTTGTCAATCTGATGGACCATACCCTTTTAGACTGATTAAAAACAAAGTCATTAGTTTAGGCTGTCAAGTCGATATACTAGACTCTGTTAGACAGATTTACATAATGTTAAACTGATAAACAGAATGTAAAACTGATAGACAAAATGTCACACTGATAAACAAAACGTCAAACCAATATAAAAATGTCAAACCGATAAATAAAATGTTCCAACAATAGACATAATATCATAAATCAAATCAAAACTAATGAAACAAATAATAAAATAGATCTATAAACTAAAGAATTAGGGTAAAATAAAAAACATAAGACAAATAATAAAGATTAAAAAATATGAAATATGAAAAAAACAAAAGACTAATGTTCTCCCCCTATAAAGAGGAGTTTTTTAATGTAAGGAGATTATAAAAAAATGAAGTATATGTGAATGATTATTTTATTGTAATAATTCATATATTATATTTAATTAATTAAAATCTATCAGAAGGTAATGGTTTTCTAAAAATATCAATTATTTGTTCTTCTGTTCCAATAAATTGTAAAATGATATCTCGTTTTTGTGTGTGATCCCTAAGAAAGTGATTCATAATATTTAAATGTTTTTCATGAGAGTGATGTTTTATGTTTTTAATTAAAGAAATTGAACTTGTTTTATCACACAATATTTGAGTTTTATTAAATCTCATGCCATAGTATGTGAGTGTGTGTTGTATCCACAACACTTGAGCACAACAACTTCCAGCTGCCGCATATCCACCTTCAGTAGTGGAGAGTGCAACTAAATGTTGTTTTTGAATGAAAAAGTAACTATATAATTTCCTAGGAAAATAAAAGTTCCAGAAATACTCTTTCTATACATTTTGAAACCACCAAAGACATCACTTGAAAAAAAATTTCAATTCAAAATCATTTCTAGAAGAATAGAAAATTCCTAAATCTAAAGTTCTTTTAAAATACCATAAAATATTTTTTACAGCTTTTAAATGGTATTTTTTTGGATTTTCATGATATCTGGAACATAAGTATACAAAACACATTAAGTCTGGATGACTAGATGTAAAGTATAGTAGACTTCCAATCATACCTCTAGAAGTTGTTTGATCAACTAGTTGGATAGCTTTATCAAGATCAAGGGTGTTTGAGGTCCCAATGGGAGTATGAGTACTTTTAGTATTTTCATATCCTAACTTTTTAAGTAAGTATTTGATATACTTAGGTTTAGATATATAAGTACCTTATGGTTTTGGTGAAATTTGAATTCCAAGAAGGAATGTTAATTCACCCATCATACTCATTTCAAACTTAGACTACACTAGATTCACAAATGAAACTGTTAAAGACTTTTGAGTTGATTAGAGAATGATGCCATCAAAATAAATTTAAACAATCATAAGGTTTTTTTTTCATTATAAAAAGAGTTGGATCAGATGTCCCCTTAATGCAATTATTTTGTAACAAAAATCATGTTAACCTATCATACCAAGCTATAGGGCCTTGTTTAAGCCCATAAGGGCCTTGGTATGTTTCTAATAATATTTAGGATATTTTGTATCTTCAAAACCAATGGGTTGATCTACAGAGACTTCCTCCTATACATATCCATCAAGGAAAGCACACTTTACTTCTATTTGAATGAGTTTAATATTAAATAATACTATAAAGGATAATAGAATTATAATATATTCGAGTCTTGCTATTTGAGCATATATTTTTTCATAGTCTATTCCTTCTTATTGATTTTATCCTTTAGTAACATGTTTATATTTATTTCTTACAACGTTACAATTTTCATCACATATGTTTCTGAAAACCCATTTTACTCTAAGAAAAGTTGTATCCTTATGGTTTTCGACCAAGGTTCAGAATTTTTTTTTTCGAATTAATTTAATTAATCTTGAATTGCCTTGATCCAATCCTTATAACCTGAAGCCTCACTTGGAGTTTTAGGTTCAAATTTTGATAAAAAAGAAAGATGTTCTATTTCATTTCTTAAGGAATTCATAATCCTTACTGGTTGATTTTCATCACCAATGATGTTTTCACTGGGATGATTCCTAAGTAATAACTAATTTGGATTTTATAAAAACTATTCATCAACATAAAGTAGAGAGTCTTCACGTGTAAATGTCTCAGAAACAATTTCATATGTATTTACAATGTTTGAATAATATTTTATCATAGGATGATAATCAGTTTTGGAGAACACTTCCGAAGAAATATTTTGAATATTTTTTAAAACAAAAGGATCTGTTTCATCAAACATAACATGTATTGTTTCGTAAACAACACAAGTGGTTTTATTAAAAACTCTATAATCCTTAGAAGTGGTGGAATAACATAAAAATATTCCTTCATTATATTTAGGTGAAAACATATGTAAGTTATCTTTTTTATTTAAAATAAATACTTTGCAACTAAATACTTTGAAGTATGAAACTTTTGGTTTTCATGCTGTCCACAACTCCTAAGGGGTTTTATTAAGAAAAGGTGGAATTAAAACTTGATTAATAGTATAAAAAAGAAGTGTTAACTGCTTCTGCCCAAAATTGTTTTGCAATTGAGTATTCACTCAACATGGTTCTTGTTCTCTCTTGAGAAATTCTATTTCTTCATTCAATAAAACCATTTTGCTGAGGTGTTCTTGGTGTAGAAAAGTTGTGAGTTATACATTTATTTCTACAAAAAGTTTCAAAATCAGAATTTACAAATTCTCTACCATGATCACATCAGATAGTTATCAATGGTAGGTTTACTCATTTTTAACTTTAATTGCAAATGTTTTAATGATACAAAAAGCTTCTGATTTTTTAGCAAGCACTACTGGGAATCTTCTTTTTCCCAATGGTCTTATACCAACGGTTTCAATGAACCATTGGTATAGGAGAGTTTTGGCATGATTTCCCAATGGTAATATCAAACTGTGGGGAAATCTTCTACTTTTGCTCCTTTTCCCAACAGTTTGATGAAACCGTTGGGAAAGGTTGATGATTTCCCAACAGTTTTCTAAAAACCATTGGGATATATTCACTTTTCCAATTCTTTCCCAATGGTTTGGTTCAAACTGTTGGGAAATAATCCTTTTCCCAACAGTTTTTAAAAACCGTTGGGAAAAGATGTCCAGAAATACACAAATCGGGCAGACCTCCTCCAGTCGCATTTATCCCCCAATTTCCAGAACCCCTCTCTCCCAATTTACAGAACTCTCTCCCACACCACCCAGGTGAACTCCATCGAATCCGGTGAGACTCCCCCACGAGGTTAGATGGGATATTTCTAAATATTCATGCCTTATTGATCATTTTTTCACTTATCTTACATATTTATTCATTTTTATTTAAGGTGGAAACCCTAAATTCAATGTTTTAATTAGATATTTGGTTTGTTTTATTAGGGATTAGGTATATGAGGCATTCCCATTCCTATTATGGGTGTTTTTAATCAAAAGTTTTGATTTTGGGACCATTTATGATGTTTTTGTCTCTATTTAATCTCATTTCCCCTAACATAACATTAAATTCTATATCAAATTTGGTTTCTGTTTTTTTAATTTCCAGTTATGTTATTTGTGGTCGATGATTGTCCCATGTTAATTGTTTTTAATTGTTTGGCATGGAAATTGGGCATTTAATATGAGTTTTTCAAATGGGGTTTCCTTGAGAATACTCAAAATATTTTTTAAAAATGAGCAAAGGGATTTTATTATTTAAAATAGATTTCAAATGATATTTCAGAAATGATTTAATCTTAAGGAAAGTGTTTTATTAAAATGGGAATTTTTTTAATATGGTGTGTGTAATGTATTTTGTTATAGTACACTTGTTTTGTGACCATGTTTGGTATTTAGTAACACATGAGATAACTGGTGTGTGAGAATGTGTTGTGAAAGAGATTCCATGGTTGGTACAAGATTATATTTACGTTTTGAGCCTATTAATGAGTTGTTTTAAAGATATTTTGAGATATTTACCTATTTGTGTTAAGTTATATAATGATCATGGGGGATATTATATGTTTATTGGTGAAAACTGGGAGTTTTAGTGGTGGTTCATGATTAAGGCATATAATTAGTGATAAACATGTGGATGAACCATGTATAGTAGTGAATTCTTGATGTGTATGATGTTTTTAGTCCTTTTTTATTTAGAGTTTCTTTTGATGCTGATTTTTCTTATTGATACCTATGATGGAAATTTATTTTAGTTTCTAAATTGGCTGGGACTCCCCCACCATGCACAGGGTATGCAATTCTTTTGGTTTACCTCGAGTTTATGACTCTAGTAGCTCAATTGTTAGAGTATATTGTGAAGCAGAATTTATGGTTGAAAATATATAGAATTATTCATCCATGTTCTCAATTCTTTTGGTTTACCTCAAGTTGGTTTGTTAAGGTTAGTAATATTAAAATTGATTTAGTATTGATCACAAATATGTTTTAGCTGACTTGACCATTATGTGAATTTTCAATGTTTATTGGTTGCAGTTTCATTGGAATTGCATTTTCTAATTTGGAATTGAATTGTATTCAAACCTAGTCAAAAAATATTTCTAACCTGGTGAATATTACAACTTGTATGATTTATTAAATCCATTCAAGCTATTCTAAAACAATTGATAGCAAAATTACCAATGAATCCCCCTTATTCCCTCATATGTTTAGTTTTTTGGGTTACACATTAGTTTCCTTTTTCTAATTAATTACATATTTGTTTTCAAAAGTAGGAAATGCAGCCAATTGAAGAGAGACGAAGGAAAAAAATGATGGAGAACAATCATCAAATGGCGGAGATGGGAATTCCACCATTAGTGCCTATAGTGAGTACATTATTTCAAATATATATATTTAAATAATATATAATTTCATGTCATTATTTTTTTGTAATTTTTTTTGTAGGATCCACCTATACGTCGACAGTTATTCAACAAGGAGCCTAGTACTGGTCCTAGTACTCTGGCCGCTGGTACGAGGGGGGTGCATACCAGAGGCAGACGAGTAGCTTCGCGTACCTGACTAGAACATTCCCCTCCCACTGACATGTCATCCTTCCCACATTATGATCACAGTGTTTCGTTAGGGACACACAGGATATTTAGGCCTCCCATCTTTTCACCACCTTTTGCATCTTCTGACCCATCTTTTTCATATCCCATGATGATTCCAACTCCCCAGCCAGAATCCGGTCTTACAGCTATCCCATCTTCTTTTCCTTCTACTTCTGTCTCTCCGAGCATTTATATTCCATCGTCTTTGACTCATGTTCCACCACAGGGTGTTCCATCAGTTCCTTGTGGATCCAGCGGTGCTCAGCGATCAGACTTGCCCATGTATATTTATAGAACCCTAAATTTTATTATACCTATATTTATTTTCATTATAAAAATTTTTGATAAATTTTTTTTTTTTCATGACAGATACATATACTGGCAGGAGTCAGGGTCGGGGGAATACACGCATGTGTGCGGTGTGGAACCACCGCACACAGGTAATGTTGGGCTACAATGAAGACAACCAAATTGTTGAGAAAATAGGGATGCAATGTCGGAGCGTTTTGGAGACGCATTCCAAATATTCTAAAATCATACCCATCAGCACTTTATCATGGATACAGTTGCCACATGTGGTCAAGGATAGAGCTTGGGCAGAGATATGGGTAAAAAAAATCTGTTGTATTTAATGCCATAAATTATTTTTCTATTTATATGAATTAATATTTTGGTGTCAGCTTAGATTTAATTTTCCCTATGGTGAGGGTGCAAGACTAGTAAATTTAAAAGATTTAAGTGAGGTTTGGAGATCCTATAAGCATGAGTTTAATATTGGCTGGAGTGCTAAAGTTGGCACTGAGTTAGAGGTGGTACCAGTCGCGGATGATTGTCCTATAGAGCAGTATCGGTAGATGATTACTCATTGGACGACTACTCAGTTTAAGGTATTAATTACATTTGAGGTATTTAAATAATAAATTTCATGTTTTTCATTAATATTATCCTTTTAATTATCAAATTTTATTTAGGAATCATCTGGAATAAATAAAAAAAACATTGATGCAAAAGAATACCTCCACACACTGGGACGTACTACGATGCCAGATCATGAGAGGAAGCTGGTATGACAATTGTTTATAAGTTTTCATTAAAACTTATAGTTTCTTTTATTTCCTCAATTATTTAATCATTTGCTAAAGTATTCATATAACTTTAGTTTTCAATGTCATTTTAGAGGCAAAAACTGAATATTGAAGGACGTGTGCTTGGAGAAAAACTGTTTTTCTTGAGTAGACGAAAAAAGGATGGAAGTGCCGTCAACGAGCTGACTCAGAAGTAGATTGTAAGTTTTAATTTGTTGATTTTATATTTTAATATCTATTTTGTAACTTAAAAACATATTTATATTTGTAACATGCTTCCTTAGAGGCCATTTATGCCCAAGAACTAGACAATTTTGGGCCAACTGATCACTTACATCTGGTGTTGGGAGAAGAGAATTCTGGCAGAGTACGCTGCTGACCTAGGATAGAACCGATGAAGTATTGTCCCTCTTAAGGTATGATTTGTAGTGCCACTGAGCTACAACAAGTTAGGGAATATACAGAACAGGCTGAAAAAAGGGCCATAGAGATGGAAGAACAGTCTCCTAGGGAAAACAGTGCATTTATGAGATTTATTGAAGTTCTACATCCAACACTTCCACCAGAGGCCAACCTAGCTTTTGATGAATATATGTCGTCGATACTTTCTATATATGGTGCACCAGGTGGTAGTTCTAGTGGTGTTCAAGATGATGTCCATCCTGATGATGATGATGGTGAGGAGTTTTATGCGGAAGAGGAGGGAGAGGAGGAGGGCGAGGTGGAGGAGGAGGTTGAGGTGGGGGGCGAGGGCGAGGAGGAGGCCTTTTTGGAGGGCGGGGACGATGATGAGGACAATGATGACAATGAGTATGAGGGTGATGGTGATGGTGATGATAGTGATGAAGAGGGTGACAATGATGTTATTTAGGATTATTCTATTTTTGTATGTCTTGAATTATATGAATGTCTCGGTAAGCTTATTAGCTCATGCTCATCAAATACATGTGATGATATGCTTTAAATTGAATAAAAATCCTTTTTGTACATTCTCCATGTTATGTGAATTATGCCTTGTTTTATTTGGTTTACTTGTCAATTTTTAGGATAAGACATGGGTTACATGTTAATGACTCATTGATGGACTCATCATGCTCAGGGAATTTAGACTTGAAATTCCAGGATGAATGCTTTGGTTTCTAGGTGAGGGATATCATGATGGTTTCTATTACTCATGAGTGAGATTGGTTTCATAAAGATAAACAGAGGACATGTCTATTTTTAAAGATGGTAATACCATGCCTGAGGTGATACCCAGTCCCCTATGTGAGATAACTGGCATGCAAGGCTGCCTAAATCTGAGGAGCGGTGTGGCCTACACCACTCTAAGTGACGTGTATGAGCCAACCCTGTCTAAATCTGAGGCGCGGTGTGGCAGTGATTTTAAGTGAAAAGAACCACTAGAATATGGAAAACTGACTAAAAACATTCGGATTCTATTGATAATTTAAAAAAAATGATCCATGGGTCATATGTGATGTGTACTAGTCCACCCCGTCTTAGTCTGAGTTGCGGTGTGGTCGGGATCACTCTAAGTGTCTCTCTTTTGTTTAAAATGGACAACAGTTTATGTACATACGGAAAACTTACCAAACAAATATGGTTTACATTGAAACTTTAGGAGAATGATCCATGGGTCATATGTGATGTGTACGAGTCAACCTCACCTATGTCTGAGGCGTAGTGTGGCCGACACCACTCAAAGTGTCTCTCTTTTGTTTAAAATGGACTTCATTTTAAGTGAAAACAACAACTAGCATTCAGAAAACTGACTAAACGGATTATTATTGTGTTAATACTTTAGAGAAACGATCCATGGGTCATATGTGATGTGTACGATTCAACCCTGCCTCAATCCGAGGCGCGGTGTGGCCGACACCATTCATAGTGTCTCCCTTTTTTTCCAAATGGAAAACATTTTAAGTGAAAACAATAAATGACATACAAAAAACTGACCAAACACATTCGGAATGTGTTGATGCTTTAGTAAAATGATCCATGGGTCATATGTGATGTGTATGATTCAACCCCGCCTCAATCCAAGGCACGGAGTGGCCAGGATCACTCTAAGTGTCTCTCTTTTGTTTAAAATGGACAACATTTTAAGTACATACGAAAAACTGACTAAACAAATTTTCATTGTGTTGATACTTTATCACAACGATCCATGGGTCATATGTGACATATACGAATCAACCTTGATCAATCTGAGGTGCGGTGTGGCAGGCACCACTCAAAGTGTCTCTCTTTTGTTTCAAAAGGACATCATTTTATGTGAAAACATTAACTAGCATACGAAAAACTGACAAAACCCATTCAGATTGTGTTGATACTTTAGGAAAATGATCCATGGGTCATTTGAGACGTGTACGAGTAAACCCCGTATAAATATGAGGCACAGCGTGGCCAGTACAACTCTAACTGTGTCACTTTTGTTTAAAATGTGCAGGATTATAAGTGAAAATAACAACTGTTATATGAAAAATAGACCAAACGCATTCAGAATCTGTTGAAACTTTATGAAAATGATCCATGGGGAAAATGTGACGTGTACGAGTCAACCACGCCTCAATCCGAGTCGTGGTGTGGCCGGAACCACCCAAAGTGTCTCTCTTATGTTTAAAATAGACAACATTTTAAGTACATACGGAAAACCGACCAAACAGATTCAGATTGTATTGATACTTTAGCACAATGATCCATGGATCATTTGTGACGTGTACGAGTCAACCCCTCCTCAATCCAAGGCGCGGTGTGGCCGGTACCACTCAAAGTGTCTCTTTTTTTAAAAGCACTTCATTTTAAGTGAAAAAAATAACTGACATATGGAAAACCGACCAGATAGATTCTGATTGTGTTGATACTTTAGGAAAATGATCCATGGGTAATTTGAGATGTTTACGAGTCAACCCTGTCTTAATCCGAGGCACAATATGGCAAGTACAACTCTAATTGTGTATCTTTTGTTTAAAATGGATAGGATTATAAGTGAAAAGAACAATGGGAATATGAAAAACCAACCAAACGCATTCGGAATCTATTGAAACATTAAGAAAACGATCCATGGGTCATATGTGATGTGTACGAGTCAATTGTGCCTCAATATAAGTCGCGGTGTGGCCGGCACCACCCAAAGTGTCTCTCTTATGTTTAAAATTTACGACATTTTAAGTACATACATAAGACTAACCAAATGGATTCTGATTGTGTTGATACATTAGCACAATGATCCATGGTTCATTTTTGACGTGTACGAGTCAACCCCACCTCAATCCAAGGAATGGTGAGGCCGGCACCATGCAAAGTGTCTCTCTTTTATTTAAAACGAACTTCATTTTAAGCGAAAACAACAACTGACATACGAAAAAATGGCCAAACGGATTTTGATTATGTTGATACTTTAGGAAAACGATACATGGGTAATTTTTGACGTGTAAGAGTCAACCCCGCCTCAATCCGAGGCATGGTGTGGCTGGCACCACTCAAAGTGTCTTTCTTTTATTTAAAAAGCACTTCATTTTAAGTGAAAAGAACAACTGGAATACGAAAAACTGACCAAATGCATTCCGATTCTGTTGATACTTTTCAAAACGATCCATGGGTCATATGTGACGTGTATGAGCCACACTGGGCACAATCCGAGTCATGGTGTGGTTGTGATCACTCTAAGTGTCTCTCTTTTGTTTAAAATGGACAACATTTTATGTACATATAGAAAACCAACCAAACACATTCTTTTTCATTTGAAACATTAGGAGAACGATCCATGGTTCATATGTGATGTGTAAGAGTCAACCTCGCCTCAATCTGAGTCACGGTGTGGCCGACACCACTCAAAGTGTCTCTCTTTCGTTTAAAATGGAGTTCATTTTAAGTGAAAACAACAACTAGCATACGGAAAACCAACCAAACTGATTATGATTGTGTTGATACTTTAGTAAAACAATCCATGGGTCATATGTAACGTGTACGAGTCAACCCTGCCTCAATCCGAGGCGCGGTGTGGCCGAAACCATTCATAGTGTCTCTCTTTTGTTTAAAATGGACATCATTTTAAGTGAAAACAACAACTGAAATACGAAAAACTGACCAAACGCATTCGGAATGTATTGATGCTTTAGGAAAATAATCCATTGGTCATAAGTGACATGTACGTGTCAACCCCACCTCAATCTGAGTCATGGTGTGGTCGGGATCACTCTAAGTGTCTCTCTTTTGTTTAAAATGGACAACATTTTAAGTACATATGGAAAACTGACCAAACAGATTCTGATAGTGTTGATACATTAGAAAAATGATCCATGGGTCATATGTTATGTGTAAGAATCAACTCCGCCTCAATATGAGGTGTGGTGTGGCCGGCACCACCCAAAGTCTCTCTTTTGTTTCAAAAGGACATCATTTTAAGTGAAAACAACAACTGACATACGGAAAAGTGACCAAACACATTTAGATTCTATTGAAACTTTAGGTAAATGATCCAAGAGTCATATTAGATGTGTAAGAGTCAACCCCGCCTCATTCCAAGGAATGGTGTGGCTGGAACCACTCAAAGTGTCTCTCTTTAGTTTAAAACGGACTTCATTTTATGTGAAAACAACAACTGACATACGAAAAATAGACCAAACGCATTCAGATTCTATTTAACCATTAGTAAAATGATAAATTGGTCATTTGTGACATGTATGAGTCAACACCACCTCAATCAGAGGCACGGTGTGGCTAGAACCACTCAAAGTGCCTCTCTTTCATTTAAAATGGCTTTCATTTTAAGTGAAAACAATAAATGACATATGGAAAACCAACCAAATGCATTAGGATTCCGTTGAAACTTTAGGAAAACTATACATGGGTCATATGGGATGTTTATGGGTCAACCCCACCTCAATAAGAGGCCTGGTGTGGCTGGCACCACTCAAAGTGTCTCACATTTATTTGAAATGGACAACATTTTAATTGAAAACAAATACTGGCATATGGAAAACAGACCAAACACATTAAGAATTTGTTGATAGTTTAGATCAAGGATAAATGGGTCATATGTGACGTGTACGAGTCAAAATTTCCTTAATCCGAGGCATGGTGTGACAGGCACCACTCAAAGTATCTCATTTTTTTGAAATGAACAACATTTTAAGTGAAAACAAAAACTGACATACAGAAAACTGACCAAATGCATTTTGAATGTATTGATGCTTTAGGAAAATGATACATGGGTCATATGTGACATTTAAAATTCAAACCCACCACAATCAGAGGTGTGGTGTGGCCATCACTACTGAAAGTGTCTCTCTTTTGTTTAAAATGGACATCATTTTAAGTGAAAACGACAACTCATATACGGAAAACTGACCAAACGCATTCGGATTCCATTTAAACTTTATGAAAACGATCCATGGGTCATATGTGATGTTTAAGAGTTAATCCCACCTAAATCCAAGGTGAATTGTGGCTTTCAAAACTTAATGTGTCTTGGTTTTATTTGAAATGGACAATATTTTAAGTGAAAAGTACAACTGGCATATAGACAACAGACCAAACGAATTTGTATTCTGTTGAAAGATTAGGACAACAATTCATGGGTCATATGTGATGTGTAAGAGTCAAACTCACCTCAATCCGAGGTGAGGTGTGGCTGGAACCACTCAAAGTGTCTCTATTTTGTTTCAAAAGGACATCATTTTAAGCGAAAACAACAACTGACATACAAAAACATGATAAATGAGTCATATTAGACGTGTACGAGTTAACCTGCCTTAATTCGAGGCATGGTGTGGCTGACACCACTCAAAGTGTCTCATTTGTTTTTGAAATGAACAACATTTTAAGGGAAAATAATAACTGGCATATGTAAAACCGACCAAACACTTTCAGAATATGTTTATACTTTAGGAAAATGATACATCAGTCATATGTAACAGGTACGAGTCAACCCCACCTCATTCAAGGCATGGTGTGGCTGGTATCACTCCAAGTGTATGTATTTTTTTTTAAAATGGACATCATTTTTAGTAAAAACAACTGGTATACGAAAAACTGAACAAACGTATTCGGATTCTGTTGATACTTATTCAGTTTTTTATGTATTTTATTGATAAAAGATAATTAAATTATGTATGTATGCAATTAAGAATTGAATTCTGGATTCCACATATAACTGTCATCTAAATTTTAAATTGAATTCTAAATCAATTGTGTATTTTTATAATTACATTATGAATTATGATTTAATTCTGGTTGTGTATAGTTCAAGAATGCATTATATGTTAAATGTGTATGAATTTGATCTCTATATGTATTTCTTAGTTTGTTATTGTAGGTATAGTAATTGGAAAGGAGAAGAATGGATATCATTAGAGGCTCCTGTGCAAATTTTATGTTGTTGTGCAATTTTCACAGCATAGCCTATGCCAACAGTTTCAAACCGTTGGGAATGGTTTCTAGGGATTTGTTTTCCAACACTTCAATGAGAACCATTGGGAAAGAATTTATTTCCTTATTTTTACCAATGGTTTTGTGTAAACCATTGGTAAATCTTATGCCAACGGTTGGCCAAACCGTTTGCATAAGTTAATTTTACTAACCTATACCAATGGTTCTTTGTAAACCATTGGGGTATGTTTTCCCAACGGCTTACTTCCCTACGGTGTGCAAAACTGTTGGTATAACATATACCAACGGTTCTGTAGGCTTTCCCAACAGTTCTGAACCATTGGGAATGTCCCCATTTCCAGTAGTGAAAAAAAACACCGGTGTAAATTAAGTGCAATCATCAACTAAAAAAACACATAGTACGTTCCTCCAATACTTCTAGTTTGTATAGGACAAAAAATATCCATGTGCACTAACTTTAATGATTTGGTAGTTGTGACCTCACTGATTGATTTTAAGCTTGACTTATATTGTTTTCCATACTGAAAAATGTCACAAACATTAGAAGAATAAAACATAAACTTATGTAGATCTTTAACAAGACCTTTCTTAAAAAGTTTATATAAATTTCAAATATAAAAATTTATTAGTATTCTATTCCATAACCAAGATTGGTCTTTCATTACACTTAGACACAGAAAGTCTTGTCTCCTAAGGTCTTTTAAGTTCAATGTGTAAATATTCTCATGCCTTTGGAATGATAGAATGTATTCATCCTTGGATTTTGGAACTATAAATTTATCATTCCTAAAATTCACAAGGTATACTTCATCACATAATTGACTTATGATAATGAGGTTGTGATTAAGACTATCAACAAATAAAACATTAAAAATCAAAATTTTACCAAGGAAAACAATTTTACTTATACCAACAATATTTTCTTAAGCATTATCTCTGAAGGTAACTTTTCCACCTTTCATCTTGATAACTTTTTCAAAGAAGTATCTATTTACAATCATGTTATTGGAACATCCATTATCTATGTATTGGTTATTTTTATTGTCTGTTGTTTTGTTTTCTTAAAATGAAAACATTTAAACTTTTGGAATCCAATCTTATTTGGATCCGAAAATGCCCGAAAGAAATTTTTTTGGAATCCACATTCGTTTCGAAAAAAGTGCATTGTGGAAACCCAAAGATTGTATTTTATTTAAAGATAAATATTTATTATAATGACCACCACATAGACACTTATTGCATAATTGGGACTTTTTAGGAACAAAATAGTTATTTTTGAAAACATGTTTTTAATGGGTGTAACTTATTCCTTGACTATTACCATGAGGTTATATTTGAGAATACATCTTATCAAAATTTTCTTTTCCATCTGTATAATTAAATATAAGTTTATTAAAATAAAAGTTTTAATATGTTAGTCTAACGACCAAATTCATATACTCATTTTTATTAGTTTTAGAATTAATTTTTTCTTCTAAAATAGTTTTCTTATAAATCATATTATAAAAATATTTAGAATGTTTTTTCTTTTCAAAATTCACTTTCTCAAGGTTTTTAGAAAAATTTTCAATCCCAAGAGTTTTAGAATTGTAATATTTAGAGAGATATAATAGTTCTCTTGTTAAAATATCAATCCTTGTATTTTATTTTTCATTTTTTCTTGACACTTTACAATATTCAATTTCTAAAATTTTAGAAAATATGGAAACCTCTTCATATGAAGGTATTGAATTATCCTTCTCTGATGAGGATGTTTCTTAATCAAAATAATAATCTTTATCAAGATAATTGTTACTCGAAGACATATTAGTAAGAGATTCAGAACTGTGTTCCATGACCATTAAGTAATGATAAGATGTTTGGGCAAGAATACCAACATTCTTGTGATTTGAGATATCACTATCAGAAGAGTATTTAGAAGAACCACCTCCGCTTGCACTCCAGGAGTCATTTTCATTCAAAACTTTCTTTTTCTTGGATTTCTAGTATTTCTTCTTATTCTTCAATGATTTTTTCCTTTCAATCCTTTATTTTTTGTATAGGACAATCGGATCGAATGTGTCATGCTCTATTGCATTCATATCATGTGACTTCATAATCATTTTTATCCTTGTTACATTTAGAAGTATTTTTATATCTATATTGAAAATCCTTCTTTCCAACAATTTTTTTCATTATTCTAGAATGATTTTCTAGATCATTCCTTGACTGCTCAGTATCACTAGAATTTGATAGGACTTCATCCTTTCTCTTTCTTGACTTGGTTTTCACCGATGATTGAGATATGGAAGGATTTGATATAGTAGTAAATTCTACTCTACCATTCTTCCTTTTCACTTTATCTGCATCTCTATTAAGCCTCCCTTCATATTTAAATAAATCTCTAAATAGATCATCAAGAGTAAGATTAGTAATCTTTATTGACTCATCAACTGCAGTCCTCTAGGATTCCCATTCATTTGGTATAATGTATATTATATCCTCAACTAAGAATTCATCTTCTAAATTATTCTCTCCCACAGATTTAAGACTATTAAAAATCTTCATAAATCTTTGTTGAACCTTAACTATAGGTTCCCATTAAGGAAATTAAATTTTTTTTATAGTCATATCTTAGCATAGATCTTCTTGTTTCAACAACTTTGTAAGTACAAAAGTGTGTAATCTCTAATTTATTACATATTCTATTTGTGGCTTCACATGAATAGATTTTTCTATAAATTTTCATAGTCATAGAACACAATAACAAATTTCATAGATTATAGTTTAACTAATATTCAAGTTCTTCTTGGGCTGTAAAAGTTCAGACTTCTTTCTTGGGGATCTTATTATCACCAGTGATAATAACAAAGTTATCTACACCAATATTTATAATAAAATTCATCATTAGATCTCTAAAATATCCAAAATCATTGCTCTTAAAAATAAGTGGTCTAGAAGGATTAAAATTTTCAATTGAACCATCCTTCATCATCCCTTCCACCATAATGAAAAAATATCCTTTTCCACAAATATAGGTTAGTGTATTTAGAAATATTAAAAACAATTTAAAAAAATACAAAGTAGTGGAAAACCTCATCTGATAACAATTCTTGGATGAAAATGGATATGATATGGCACAAATACAAGAGGGATGAATTGTATAATAAAAATTTCTATTAAAAACTTTATTGAAGGTTCTTAGTTTAATACACCATAAACTATTACAATTCACAAAGCCTCTTATAAAAGAAAAAATAATTAGAATGAATCTTGGTCTGATGATATAATACAACGGGTTATGAAACAATAATATTCATGTTGAATACAAATATCATTGTAATATAAAGTGTAAATGATTCTACCATAAAGTGTATATAATCAATACTAAAAATTATAAACTATAACTGAAACAATTACAATAAATAAGAATACAAATAGAAATAATAAATAAAAGGATTCTTTTTCTATTACAATGAGATGTGAAAATGTAAAAGGTATTAGAATTCTTTTATCCCAAAGAGTAGGGTATCCTTTCACCTAGGATAATAGGTTTGTCTTACCAACACTGATAAGACCTCAATATGATAAATGGAACGTCCGTCTTAATATCCCCACAAGACATCGATTATACAGGTAATCAACACCTTTGTCTTTCAAATACTTGTAATACCTTGATAAGTTGATCAGTCACACTATTTTCCTATCCCCTACATCCCTCAATCATCATCACCTGATCAGATGCACCAAAAAAACACTTATTTAAATACAAAAAATAAAAATTGGTTTGTTGGTCGAAGTGGATACTCAAGAGGGGGAGTTAATTGAGTTCTAATTAAAATTTATGTTAAAAATACTTCTATTAAAAAACCCTCAAAATAAATAACAAGCTAAACTGTATTGAATTTGTAATACAGTAAAGGGTCTTCTAGGTTATCAAGAGAATGATTTGTTCTCATTTAATCTAATCTGAAGATTATATTAGCTTTTTAAATTGATCTAATTGTTTACAATAAATACAAACACATTCTAGTTTAACTATCAGAGTTACTTTAAAATTGATTTGTATTTAAAGTACTCAGCAGTGGAATATTCAATATAGATTAAAACAAAATAAACAAGCACAACAGTTTTAACCAAGAGGTTTAGTCTCAAGAAGAGACTTAGTCCTCTCAAACAGTTTTATATAATCTATGATCTACACCCTGGATAAGGGTAAACAATAGTACACAGACTTTCTAGGTCCTCAGACCTCTACCACAGTTCTATGTGTGAAAAAAACAACAACTCACAGGTTGTCCAGGTCCTCAGACCTCTACCACTATCAAATGTGGGACATAAGAGTGTAAGAGAAAGACTGAGTGAGGATTTATAAATCCTCTAGTTCAGCACAGGAGACAGAGTGTATTTAAAAATACAGAGCAACCACACTACTCAAAATGTAAATAAATGAAACACAATAGGGATAAATAAATAATGATGAGTTTAGAAGTCTCATTGTGTTGTGAGTGAAGCTCTGGAATCCTTGGATTGATGTAGATGAAGCATTGAGTCTTTCTCTGGTTTTTGTCAGGAAAAACAGAGTGTCGTTTTTATGTTCCTTCACTTCCAGTGTAGGTGTTCAGCTCGAGTAAGAGAGTATTCTTTGTGACACTTGAGCTTCTTCATTGAAACTTCTTCTTGATGTGTATGACAGTTCTTTGTGTTCTTCTCGTGTTCTTCTTTATGAATTTCACTTCAGGTGTCACACACATGCACATATATTCCTCTTTTTTGTAATTAACTTGATATTCTTTTTATACCTTGAGCTCTGGAAATGGGAATGATTAACTTTTCGCAGGTACGAGGTACGTTTCCCTGACATGACAACAACCCTCATTAATTAATAGCAGTTTCGTTAAAAACATCAAATATGACTGTTGCTAAATAAACAAATATAAATAGAGTTTAGAGAAACAATGACTGGTTGTCATCAGTAGCTCTTTGTATCAGTAAGCTTGTAGTGGTGGACGTATAATGGTAGGTCTTGCATCAGTAACTGTCAGTCTCTATAATAGTAGATCACTTAAATTGGTAGCTCCTTCTATCGGTATCTCATTCTATCGGTAGCCCATTATATCGGTAGCTCCTTCTATCTGTAGCTCCTTCTATCGGTATCTCCTTCTATTGGTAAACTTTATGTATCAGTGACCCATACTAGTGAGATTATATCGGTGGACTTTGTAGCAGTAGTCATCTGTCTGTATCAGAAGAATTGTATTGGTAGCTATCTGTCAGTATATGTCTGTATCGGTGGACTTTGTATTGGTAACTGTCTGTCTGTCTGTATTGTTAGCTTGTATCGGTAACTGTCTAGCTCATTCGACTTGTGCATACTGGTAAACTTATTCTATTGTTAGCTCAGGTGTAACGATGACAATCTGCATACCGGTGACCTTATCCATATCGGTAGACTTTTGTACCGATGTACTTAGCCTTATCGGTAGCTCTTTTGCATACCGGTGGACTTATGCATACCAGTGGACTTATGTATACCAGTAGCTGTTCTATGCAAAACATATCCACATTGAGTTATAATTCATTCAAAGCATGTATAAACATAGATAAATACTGATTAACATATTCCAATGATCATTTTGACATTTCAACAACTCAACAGTAGGATATCATAGATTGAAAGAATTAATATATATATATAAACATTATTTGGGATCATAAAAGCATATTGAAACATAATTGAGATTATCAAAGAATATTAAAGAATAATTGGGATTATCAAAATAGGTGAGGTCAACAATCTCCCCCTTTTTGATAATCACAAATTATGATATTATAATCAAAAATAATCATTAAGATATCAGAGAATATAGTATTAAATGTAATTTTATCAGAGGTAAAAATGTACTAGAATTGTACAACAAATGTATCAGTGGTAAAAATAGAATGGTTATTCATATCATAGTTTTCCCCAATATATAAATTAAGCTATATTATGCTCATTTATTTCTCCCCCGTATATATTATTTCTCCCCCTATGTGATTAGAAAAAAGTTGGAAACAGAGATGATAAAAGTAATAGAAAGTAAGAGAGAATGAACGTAGTTATATATTACATGAAGCAAAAAAATACATAGAAATATAGAATTGAACCAAAATGAATAAAATTCATTTCTATCAAAGGTCTGAGCCACTAATCAATCCACCTCCTGAATGTACACTTTGGATTTGTCTTGGGGTTCGGAGGTAGACTCAAGCTATGTAGGTTCAGTAGAAGGCTAGGGAATTCCAAAAATCACCACTAGAGGTTGAGCAACAGATATTGTTCCTATCCTATAGTGGGTACTCCTCAGAGTAATAAAAGATGTCAAGATTCTAATAGCTTGAGCCGGTGTCATCTAAAGAATGTAGGTAGACTGAGCAGAGGCAGGAAAAGTTGGAGGTGCAATGATTGGAGTACTGTCCACATGTAAAAATGGATGCAACAGATTCCTAAAGTCCATAATTATCCCTCCTCCTCTTTCCATAGAATAAATGAAGTCGTCCTTGTTCCCCATAAATTTATCTAAAGTAGTAGTCAACTCCCTCATCTTACTTACTTGTTCTTTAAAAGCCTGAGTGACTGGAGGCAGTTTCAGGTTTTCTAACAGAAGCTTGAAATGATTGTTCAACTGCTTTTTAGGGTAGATCCTTTTGAAATATAAATCCACTTTACCTTTGACATATTTTTGAGAAGAAGTGGCCTCTCTCATAAAATTCTGAACAATTTTCCCTATATCCCTAGGGGTAGTCACCACTTGGGTCAAAGAAGCGGAGTCTACAGAGCCACTGGTAGAAGACTATCCAATATCTTCTCTTATCACACCTCGAACCTGATAAATATCTAATGATGTCTTGGTAGAACTCATAGGTGCAACAATAAAGTCTATTATTTCCATAAAGGATTCAGTCATCCCACTTATGAGATTTTTCACAAGAGAGTCCTGGGTGCTGACATGTTGTTCCGTGGAAGTCTTAATGTCCTCAAAAACTGATACCATCTGGCCAACTCCATTTTTCAAGAAACCCAATTCTTTGTCTACTTGAGATTTAGAGCTCATATAGGATTCCATAGAGACAACTGGCTTCTTTAGAGATTCAACATCCTCTACCAAGCTTGAAATTTGATTTTGGAAGGTCTTTAATTCATTCATCGTCTCTGTCATAGTGTTGACACAATACATCCAAGAGAGAGTTCAAATTATTTTTCCATTTTTCTCAGTTCTGCAACAAAATATATCTTTAAATCTGTACCAGATTCAGTCCTAGTCTCCTTAAAATCAGCCTTTAATGATTTATGATCAGCCTTAGTAACCAGATCTTTTGTCCCAACTACAGGTGCTCTTTCAGACACAATACTAGCCACATAGTCATTCATAACAGATTGAATGGATGATATTAATGAGGTTTCCCTTCTTCTTACGTATTCCACAAATGAGGCCTTAAGATCATACTTCAACTGGTCTAGATAATATTTTCTTACCATATCCTCAGGTAAATTATTAGAAAGAATATTATAGTTAACGTGTCGTCTATTGATGGGTGTCTCATCTTCTGAATCAGGATAGTCCAACCCACAAACTACAAAACCAGGGTCTTCTGCCCAGTCTTCAATCTCATTTTCTACTGAAACAGTGCCATGTATGGTAGGTTGCTCCCCATCAATCTGTGCATTCTCCTATATATGTACAGCAGTATCACCTCAGTATCTCGGTCTTCCTCAGAAGAATTCCATAACCATTTCCAATTCAACAGAAGGAGGCTCCTCTGGAATAGGTGTAGGTCTGTCTACTTCAACAAGAGTAGACTTTATAGGCACAGTAGTACTTCCAATCAAAGGACTCAAACTCAAGGTGTTCTCATTCGAGTTATCAGACACAATTTCTCCACTTTCATGGACTTCTTCCTCATTCTCTATAACAGACTGGTCTTTCTGATCAATATGGGCTTCTTCATTGCTTACTCCCATCATTTTTCCCTTTCCAGATGATACAACTTCATCAACAGGACTTGGAGACAAGTCTGGATCCCTTCCATCAGCTATAGAGGTATCCTCCTCTTCAGTATCATCACTATACTGAGGTTCCACTTCATCAGGTCCTAGACCTGGATCCCTTACATCCTTAGGCCTAGAAGGATGATCCACAAGATTAAACTTATAATAAAACTTCCCTTAATCACTGACCCATTCTCTTCTCTATGGATTCTAATTGATCTTCATGTATTTACAAATAGTGCTTGTGATGTAAAAATTGTTCCTTACCACCACTGTCTCATCCTGAGACTCAGCTACTCCCTTCACTTTGATCATAACTGAAATTATCTTTAAAAATAATAGAGCATTAGTTTTTGACTTTGTCCTGGTCATATCTTCAATTTGAATCATCAGAAGCCTACCCAAATTTACCTTGACACCATGCCTCAGAAAATACAACAAATAAATATCTTGGTATTTCAGATTTGCAAAGTTCTCTCTTCTTGGTCTTAGCACATGTTGGATGAACTTGAAAAACAATCTATTTTCTCCATCCATTTATGCAGAAAATACTTTTCTTGGTGTTCTATCTCCGGTTAATTCTTCCAAGGCATCTTCATATTAAAATATGTTACTAGTAGGAGGTACTGATTTCGAGAAATACCCAAACTCTCTTTCATGTGGAACCCTCAGGCACTCATCCCACTCAATATAAGAAAAATATATTGTCCTGCCATTCAATACTGATATCATTCTGTTCTCAACATCTGATTTCTCAAATTGAACAAACTCATAGAATTATTTTACCAGCTTTGAATAATAAGGACCATTGTTATTTGAGAAGCACTCTACCCATTTCTGATCTTCCAGCACTTCTAGAACTAAATACTTACCAGTCATTAACCATTCCACGCATATCTCTTTCTCAACTACTATTTACCTTTGGAAGAGGTGAGGATTTTTCGGCTTCATCACTTCACTACCACTACTAGACTCTCCTTTTAGTCTCTTGGCATTCGTCTCATCATCTTTTTTGCTGACTAATGGTCTCTTCACTCTTTCCATTCTGCGAATCGCAAGGCTTAGGGTTCGAGAGAAACAAAGGTTTGGATGCTAAGGATTGAAGGTAAAGGGTTTGAGTTTAATTGAGAGAGGTCAAGACGTATATTTTATTATTTAGGAATCATAAAATAAATAAAACATAATAAATATAATACAAACGATAAAAATTTAGGTGTCTAAAGATACTATGTTTAAAAACAGCGCAAACTAACGGTAATACATACCGGTGAGGATTCCTAACTGTGAGGTATTTTTTCCAGTGAGGTCCACTAACAGTGAGGTATAATAGTGAGGTTCATACCGGTGAGGTATATTAGTGATGTTCATACCAGTGAGGTATAACATTGAGGTTTTTCTAATGGTGAGGTTTGGGTAACAGTGAGGTATGGCTAACGGTGAGGTTTGGCTAATGGTGAGGTTTGACTAACGGTAAGGTTTGGCTTCAACAAAGTTTATCATTCCTAACTCATGTCTAATGTAACATAACCTATCTAAACATAAGGTCTTGATGAAAATGCCAGCTAATTGATGTTCAGTACCGATAAATTCAAGAGTAATATCACCATTGTGGTAATGATCTCTCAAAAAGTGGTGCCTTGCATCAATGTG
The DNA here is from genome assembly GCA_963277665.1 of Viscum album. Classification (NCBI taxonomy): domain Eukaryota; kingdom Viridiplantae; phylum Streptophyta; class Magnoliopsida; order Santalales; family Viscaceae; genus Viscum; species Viscum album. The sequence continues at coordinate 107,837,096 of OY728139.1, read as the reverse complement.
TTTGGTCCTACCGTGAGACATGGGATTATTAGAGATTTAATCATACTGGTGTTATCACAGTTTATAGATACATGTATAAATTGATATCCATAGTCTAGTAAAGTATGTTTCATCCACATAATTTGTGCACAAAAACTACCAGCAATAATATATTCTGCTTCAGCAGTAGACAATGCAACATAGTTTTACTTTTTATACACCATGATAGTAATGAATTACCTAGAATATGACATGTTCTAGAATTGATCTTTCTTTCTAACTTGCAACCAACAATGTCAGCATCTGAATAACTTATTAAATCTAATGATTGTACTTTCAGATAAAATAATCCTATGTTAGTATTATGTTTATGATATTTGAAAAATATTTTAACAGAAAGAAAATGTGACTCTTTTGGATTAGCTTGAAATCTTGCACACATACACACACTAAACATAATATTAGGTCGACTAGCAGTAAGGTAGAGAAGGCTCCCAATCATACCTCTTTAGTTGGTTTGATCCACTGGTTTTCCAGTTTCATCAACATCCAACTAACAAGTAATACTCATAGGTGTATCACTTTCCTTAATACTATCCAAACCAAATTTTTTTAAAAGATCCTTCGTATATTTACTTTGATTTAAGATAATACCATTTTCATTTTGAAAAACATGAAATCCGAAAAAATATTTGAGTTATCCCATTAAACTCATTTCAAATTTATTTTGCATACTCTTTGAAAAATCAATACATAAAGCATTTTTAGAAAATCGAAAAATAATATCATCAATATAGATTTGTACTATAAAAACATATTTGGGAATTCTTTGGATAAAGAGAAATTGATCAACAATCCTTTTAGAAAAACCTTTTGAAATAAGAAAACTACTATGTCTATCATACCATGCTCGTGGGGCTTGTTTCAAACCATATAAAGCTTTAGAAAGCTTAAAAACACGATTTGGAAAATGGGGATTAGTAAATCCAGGTGGTTATTCAACAAAAACATCCTCAATTATAAAACCATTTAGAAAGGTAGTTTTAACATCCATTTGATATAAGTTGAAATTCATATGAGCAGTATAGGCAAGTAGAATCCTAATAGCTTCTAATCTAGCTACAGGTGCAAAGGTTTCCTCATAGTCTATTCCTTCCTCTTGACTATATCCTTGTGCAACTATACTTTCTTTGTTTCTAACTATATTTCTTGATTCATCAATATTGTTTCTAAAAACCCATTTAGTGCCTATGGTCAAAGTTTCCTTAGGTCTGTCAACTAATTCTCAGACTTTGTTACTTTCATATTTATTTAATTCTTCTTGCATAGGCATTACCCAAAATTAATCATTGATTCCATCATTGATATTTTTAGGTTCTAACTATGAAAAAAATGCTTGATGTTCAACCTGGTTTCTTAGAGAAGCTCTAGTCTATGTCCCTCTATCAAGATTACCAACAACATAATCTAAAGGATGATTCTTGAGAATCCTTGTTGATCTAGTAAAGGTAGGACTAGAAATTTTAGGTTCTTCTGTAGGTTCGATTCCAATAGAATCAGGTTCTAGAAAATTTCCAAAATTACTTGGTTTTACTGCAGGTTTACTGTTTTTACCATTAAGATCCAGAATAGATAGATCTTCTTCAAGATTTTCAAGAGAATAATTAGGTTCATGCAGATCATTTTTATCAAATTTTATGTGAACATATTCTTCCACACATTTGGTTCTTTTGTTAAGGAATCTATATAATTTACTGGATATATAGTAACCCAAAAATATTCCCTCATCACTTTTAGAGGAAAATTTTTCAAGATTATCCTTATTATTATGAATAAATACTTTGCAACCAAAAAAACTGAAGTAACTCACTTTAGGATTCCTATTATTCCACAGTTCATATGGAGTCTTTTTGAGAATAGTTCTAATCAAGACTCTATTTACAATATAACAAGATGTATTGACAGCTTCAGCCTAGAAATAAACAGGTAGGTCATACTCATTAAGCATAGTTCTTTCAATTTCTTGAAGGTTTCTATTTCTTCTTTAAACCACACAATTTTGTTGAGGTGACCTCGGGGCAGAAAATTTGTGACTATAGCCATTGTGTGAGTAGTAAGATTCAAACTCATGACTTTCAAACTCACGTCCATGACCACTTCTTAGGGTATAAATATTAAGTCCACTAAGGTTCTCTAAAAACATGGAGTACTTCATCCAATAAGAACAAGCTTCACATTTTTGAGAAATAAAATATACCCAAGTGTATCTAGAAAAGTCATCTACTAAGACATAGACATACTGCTTCCCATTTAAACTAGAAACTCTAGAATGTCCAAATAAATCCATTTGAACCAACTCAAGAGGTTGAGAAGATGACACTTCTTTCTTTAATTTGAATGAAACTTTATATTGATTTCCCTTTTGACAGATAGTACAAACTTTGTCTGATGAGAATTTTAGTTTAGGAATGTCTCTAACTAAATTTTTCTTAGTCATTTTCTTAATTGAGTGAATATTATAGTGTCCTAATATTTTTTTCCATAGCCAAGACTCTCTTTGAAAAGCATTTAAACAGGTAACCTTTTGTTTGGATATGGAATTTAAATCTACAGCATAAACATTTTCATTTATCAAGTCAGAAAATACCAAAACTTTTTTAGAATTAAAAACATTATAAGAATCAATTTCAAATTTAACTTTGAAACCATCATCACACAATATTTAAATTCATAATAGGTTGTATTTTAATCCATCAACAAATAATACTTTAGAAATTAAAACTGAATCAATGTTACCAATCTGGCCTAAGCCGATGATTTTTTCTTTTGAATTATCACCAAAGGTGACATTCCCTCCATAAACTTTGATTAAAATTTTGAAACATGAGTAATATTCAATCATAAAACTTGAACATAAACTATCCAAGTACTATATCTTCTTATAGGAACTCTTTAAGGAAGTCTCCTACAAAATAGGATTAAACAAAAAATGATTTTGGTACCCAATTTTTCTTGGGTCCAGAGAGGTTAGAAAGAAAGACTTTTGGTACCCAGATTTGTCTAATGGGTCTCATATAATCAATAAATTCAAAATATTTTGAAATATAAACTTTGTTTGATTTATAACTATGTGAATAGATGGTTGAGACAAAGGAATTTCTAGAGCTGGAACTAGCAGCATACTATCCAGATTTAGGTGTAAATTTATTCTTAACAAGCTGTCTCTATCCAGGCTGATATCCTAAACTAGTTGTATACTTTGGGGAAACTTGTTTTCCAAGAATTTGTGTAAGAGTGTTCTTTCCATTGGTGATCTTCTCTAGATATTTCCTAAGTTCCTCATTGGGAAATTTAAGTTCAATATTCTCCTTAAACAGGTGAGCATTTTTTCCTTTTCTATACTAAGATCAGATTGAACATTAATAGTTAAAGCATACTGTTTCTTTAATGACTTGTACTTATCCTTCAGCTCATTACAAGTATCTTCTAAGATATTAAAATATTCAAATAATTCGTATTTAGTAATATTTTCATCACTATTTGAATCACTTTCATTCCCATAATAATAATCATTTATCATAGGGAAATAGGTACCTTAGATGTTTTAGTCATGAAACACATGTTGGCATGATTCTTTTCAGAATTAGAAGCCTTAGATTCACTTGTTATGTCCTCTGAAGCACTCCATGTTTCCTTCATATCATTTTTTTATTTTTTGTCCTTGTAGTCATATTTCTTCTTGAACATTAATTTTGGACAGTCAGCCTTAATGTGTCCTTTCCTTTTGTATTCATAACAGACAATCTCATCATCCTTATCATAATTCTTCCAACCTTTCTTCCAATCACCTCATTGGTCATACTTACCCTTATAGTTTGGTTTTCTGAAAAATTTCTTCTTCCTATAGAATTTCTTGAATCTCCTGGCTATTTGAGCCATCTCTTCATCACTATCTTAATATGAACCTCCACATGTTGATCTTTCAGTAGGTATGTGAACTATTTTCCTTGTCCTTGCTCTTTGAGGAAGTAGACTTAAATGCCACTGAATTCCTCTTTGGTTCATCATCTTCCTATTTTTATACCTTTAGATCTTCTTCATACATCATAAACATATAAATTATCTCTTTAATATGTAGTTAACTTATGTCACATGATTCTCTTATTGAGACTGATGTGCCTCTCCATGTTTCTGCCAGACATCTAAGTAATCTCATGATTTTCTCCTTTGTAGGAACATATTTTCCAAGTGGGAGCATTGTATTTACAATTTCATTGAACCTGAGATACATGTCAAAAATAGGTTCACCAGGCTTCATTTTAAATTTATCATACTTAATAGTGTAGGTATTCAATCTCATTTCCTTAACATTGGTTGTTCCCTCATGAGAAACACCCGAAGTATCCCAAATTTCATAAGCAGTTTTACAAACAGATAGTCAATTAAATTCTTCTTCTTCTAAAGAACAGTAAAAAACATTCATTGCTTTACAATTATTATTGTAATCATTTTTTGTAGGTTCATCCCAAGTAGTTCGTTCAGTTTCTGGCATCTAATTCTGAGTTTATATAGTAGTCCAGATGTCAAATCCCATACTTTCTAAATGAATTTTTAATTTTAGTTACCATTGGGTATAATTAACTCCATTAAAGAATGGTGTCTTGTTGGTAGCATCACCTTATAGTCTATTATCCATAATTAGATTTTAGAAAATATATTTAAAGAGATAAAATTTAGAAATAACATAAATTTAAGACCTTTATGATACAACTAAAATCATAGTTGAAAAACAAGGTATTTGGAAATCCTTTATTAAGAACAACCTTTGATACCAAATTTTGGTTGGAGTGGATACCCAAGAGGTGGGTGAATTGAGATCCAATTAAAATTTCTCTTAAAAATATTTCTATTAAAAATCCACCAAAATAAATAACAAGCTAAACCGTAGTGAATTTGTAATACAGTAATGGTTCCATTAGGTTCTCAAGAGATTGATTAGTTCTCAGTTAATCTAATATGAAGATTAGATTAGATTTTGAAACTAACCTAATTCTTTACAATAAATACAAACACATTCAAGTTTAACTATCAGAGCTACTTTAAAATAGATTTGTATTTAATGTACTTAGCAGTGGAATATTCAATATAGACTAAAACAAAATAAACAAGCACAACAATTTTAACCAAGAGGTTCAGTATCATGTCGAGACTTAGTCCTCTCAAACAATTTTATATAAACTATGATCCACACCCTGGATCGGGGTAAAAAACAGTACATAGAATGTCTAGGTCCTCATACCTCTACCACAGTTCTATGTGGAAAAACAAAAACAACAGGTCACAAGCTGTCCAGGTCCTCAGACCTCTACCACTATCCACAGTGGGACACAATAGTGTAAGAGAAAGATTGAGTGAGGATTTAGAAATCCTCAAGTTCAACACAAGTTACAGAGTGTGTTTAAAAATACCAAGCACACACATTGCTCAAAATGTAAATAAATGAAACAAAATAGAGATAAAAAAATAGAGATGAGTTTAGAATGCTCTATGTGTTGTGAGTGAAGCTCTGGACTCCTTGGATTGATGCAGATGAAGATTTGAGTCCTTCTATGGTTCTTTTCCGGAAAAATAGAGTGTAGTTTTTCTATTCCTTCACTTCTAGTGTAGGTGTTCAGCTCGAGTAAGAGAGTATTCTTTCAAAAACTTGAGCTTCTTCTTTGAAACTTCTTCTTCATGTGTATGACTTTTCTTTGAGTTCTTCTCGTGTTCTTCTTTTTGAATTTCACTTCATGTGTCACACACTTGCACATATATTACTCTTTTTTTTTCATTAGATTGATCTTCCTTTTATACCTTGTGCTCCAGCAATGGGAATGTTTACATTTTTATAGGTACGAGGTACGGTTCCCTAACATGCCAACAACCATAGTTAATTAATAGTAGTTGAATTAAAAACATCAAATATGACCTTTTCTAAATTAAAAAAATATAAATAGAGTTTAGAGAAACAGTGACTGGTTGTCATTAGAAGCTCTTTGTATCAGTAATCTTGTAGTGGTGGACGTATAACGGTAGGTCTTACATCAGTAACTGTTAGTCTCTCTAATAGTAGCTTTCATGAATCAGTAGCTCCTTCTATCGGTAGATCCTTATATTGGTAATCTTTATGTATCAGTGACCCTTACTGGTGGGCTTATATCGGTGGACATTGTAGCGGTTGCCGTCTATCTGTACCAGAAAACTTGTATCGGTAGCTGTCTGTCGGTATCTATCTGTATCGGTGGACCTTGTATCGGTAACTATCTATCTGTCTGTATCGGTTACTTGTTTCGGTAATTGTCTGTCTCATTCAACTTGTGCATACCAATAGACTTATTCTATTAGTAGCTCAAGTGTAATAGTGACTATCTTCATACTGGTGACCTTATCCATATCGGTAGACTTTTGTACCGGTGTACTTAGCCTTATCGGTAGCTATTGTGCATACCAGTGGACTTATGCATACCAGTTTCTGTTCTATGCAAAACATATCTAGATTGAGTTTGAATTATTTCAAAGCATGTATAAATATAGATAAACATTGATTAACATATTCCAATGATAATGTTGACATTTTAACAACTCAACAGTAGGATTTCATAGATTGAAAGAATTAATATATAGATAAACATTATTTGGGATCGTCAAATCATATTGAAACATAATTGAGATTATTAAAACATATTAAAGCATAATTGGGATTATCAAAATAGGTGAGGTCAACAGGGTTGTTCACATTTTGTAATTTCAAGGAATTCTCAAAAAGTAAGATAGAAGTCCAAAATTATCTCTATAGAACTTGGAAGTAGATAAATTTGTTGTCTCTGGTTTAAATGACCTCCAATTTATAAACCTCAGGTTCCAATGATCATATTTTATCCAACAGTCATATTTCTCTAGAAAAATCGGAGGGAATTCGACACCTGGCATTATAATGGTCATATTGAAATAGAAAAAATGACATCATTTTGATTAGTTTATAAATAACTCCATGAAATCATTTTGGTTAAAACAATAGATATATATTAAAATGATAACATGAGAATGATTGGTATAAAACTTTTGATTAGATAAAATAATTTAAACTAGCATGGTATAAAAGTATAAAATGAGTACGTTTAATATCAAATGTTAGTATTGATATAATAAAATATAATGTTATGATTCAAAATTGGTAAGATATACATTGTGAGTACGATTATCAGAGTCAGTATGATAAATATAGAAACTATGATGGTCTAAGTGAGTACGATAAATAGAGTAAGTATGATGGGCTGAGTGAGTACGATAAAATAGTAAGTATTATGGTCTTAGTGTGTATGATAAACAGAGTAAGTATGATGGTTAGAGTGAATATGATAAACAGAGTGAGTACAATGGTCTGAGTGAATACAATAAATAGAGTAAGTACAATGGTTTGAGTGAGTACAATAAATAGAGTGAGTACGATGGCATGAGTGAGTAAGATAAACATAGTAAGTATGATGGTTTGAGCGAGTATGATAAATAGAGTGGATATGATTCTCATAGTCATTATGATAAATAGAAAACTATATTCAAATTCAATACTTTATTTGAGAATTGAGTATAAATAGAATTTTTGATTTCCAAAACAAAATTAATAAAAGTCAAAAGAAGCATTTTTCAAAACACTACCATATGTGGATTTTGTTTAATATTTTTTCAATTATTTAATGACCAATATTTGAATAATTGTATGGTATATTTGTTTTCAATAATAAATGAGATTCATTTTTCAAAAATTATAAATTTCATTTTGAGTAGATTTCATCAACTGCATTTATATGTGTTTAATATGAAAAAAAATCATTACAAAAAAATAGAATAAATAACGGAAATTAAAAGTAATACAAAGATATTTTTATGTACATTTTTTAATACAATATAGTCAATATACCAAAAATAATACAAAGTTTTTTTTTTCAAAAATTGCATGATGCATATTGTAATCTTTATGAGGAAAACATCATATATATATATATAAATATTGAATTATAATTTAAAGAAAATATTGATTAAATGAAAATGAGTTCACAAAAATTTCTCAAACAAATACGAAATGAGAATCGTTTTAGAAAAGTTATCACCTGAAATTGAAAATTGGGTAAAAATTTTAAAAATCCAATTCTGTACACATTAAATTCTAGGATGTGTGGGAGGTAGAGGCTCCAAAAAAATTGATACAGGTTTCCAAATAATGAACCAAAGGAGGAAATGATCCATGAGATGGACCATATCATGGGGAGGGAGTTAGTAGAATTATATATTAAGTTTGTGATGCAAAAACAAAAGTTTTTTATCCTAATAAACATGCCTTCCATTTGAGAAATCTTATATAAAAATTATAATTGTTCCTAGAAAAACCAAATCACACTTGGAGAATTAAAAATTTATGGTTTTCTAAATATATAAACCTTCTAAATTTTAGATTTTTAACAACATGGAAAATAAAAATTAAAAAAATACTATGCATGTATAATATGGATAAAGTAAGAGACAAAAATTCTTATGGCTAGTACTCATGTATACATTCCTCATTCTAATACATTATATCAAACATTATTCATAAATTAATTTATAATGAATCACCAAACATTTTTTTTAAATATCATTCATATCTATTTCTAATATTAACATTATAAAATCAGTATTTGTATAACAATAAAGTCTAATATAAAAATTCCAACAAAAATAAAATATAATTATTTATATATAACATAACAGATCTAAAAATATTATTATATTTATAATATAACATAATATATAGCATAATTACAAATAATCACAATTAAAATAAGAACAAAATAATAATATTGATTAAAAATATCATATTATATATTTAAATACAGTACATTTAGATAGAAAAAATTCAAAATAAAAATAATAATTTCTTATTTGAATATATCTGATAATAAAAACCATTATATGTTTTTAACCAGTGAAAAATAGATCAAATATAAAAAATTATCCATATGAAATTTCTGAATCACTATAACATAGAAAATGAAATCATTTTTCTTATAAAATTTTAGAAGTGATCATGATAGAAAGTAAATAAAAAAATTTAATTGAACCTATGAGCCTGAGGGAGGAGGAAATTGAACTTACAAGGTAAAAGGGTAATAGGGAATAGGTAAATAAAACTTTTAAGTCTAAGGAAGAGAGAAATAAAACCCACGAGGAAAAAAAGGGAAAGTGGGATGTCAAAATAAAATAATCATAAGAAAAAATGTATAAATAATATACTGAAATAATATTGTAGGATAAAATAAAATTTTACCTACTTATGTTAAATATAGTAGATTTTGGACCTAAAATACTATTGGGATATAAAAAAATTTAATATTTGAATAAATTAGATATTAAAATCATAAAAGGTTTTAAGTCAACATAAAATAGAATAAATTTTTAATGAATGCATATACCATTACTGAGATGCTATGATAAATAGTTTCTTTCATCACTACTATAAAAAATGGGCTTTATCATAACGCAAAATGGGCATTAACATTGCTAAAAAGTGCTGTAAAGCTCAGTGCTGATAGGGGGGGTCCCTTTATTAGCACTAAAAAATTGCTGATAAAGGATCCCTTTATCAGTGATTAAAAGGCACTGATAAATTCCCTACCTACTGTAACATAAAATTATGCAGCAGCACACCCAAACAAGACCTGCAAAAAATCAGCATATCAAAAAGTATACCAATACCAAATTAACACATAATTCATAAGGTAATTACAACAAGTTTTCACATACAACAAGTATACCCACACAACAATTATACTCATACTACAAGTATACCCATACACCATTAACAGATAATTCATAACTTAACTAAATACGTAAAGAATTCAGTTCTGAATTTAGGGGGTCAAGGGGCTGTTTAGGGGTTTGGGTGGTTGTCCAAGGGGGTAGGGGTGTCCAGGGGGTGGGTTGTCTGGGGGGATAGAGGTGTTCAGGTGGGGGGCTATCCATGGTGGTGTATAGGGGGTGGGGTGGTGTCCAGGGGGTTTGGGGGGGGGGGGGGCGTTCCAAGGTGTCGGGCTGTCCAGGGTGGTGGGGGTGTCCAGGGGGTGGGGAGTGTTCTGGTGGTGGGGTGGTTTTATGAGGGGTGTGGGTGCCCAGGGGGTGGGGGAATCAAAGGGGTGGGGGGTGTCCAGTAGGGTGGGGGATGTATAGGGTGGGGGTGTGTCTGTGGGGGTGTCTAGGGGGGGTAGGGTGGTGTCTAGGGAGGGTGGGGTGGTGTCCAGGGTGTGGGGGGATTTAATGGTTTTATTGGAATGAATTTCATGGATTTTAAGATCATTTATATTTTCAAAATGGTTTTGGTATAGTTTTTATTTCAATATTATGTGTTTATTTATGAAAAATGAATGTTTTTGGTGTGTTTGGTCGGAAGGGGGTTTTCCGTACGTCAGTTGTTGTTTTCACTTAATATTCTGTCCATTTTAAACAAAAGAGAGACACTTTGAGTGATACGGGCCACACCATTCCTCAGATTGAGGTGGTGTTGACTCATACACATCAAACATGACCGATGGATCGTTCTCCTAAATTATCAACACAATCGGAATGTGTTTGGTCATATTTCCTTATGTCATTTGTTGTTTTCACTTAAAATTCTATCCATTTTAAACAAAAAAGAGACACTTTGAGGGATATCAGCCACAATGTGCCTCATATTGAGGCATTTTTGATGCTTAAAAGTCACACATGACCCATGTATAAGTATCCCAAAGTATCAAAACAATATGAATGCGTTTAGTCAGTTTTCCCTATATCAGTTGTTGTTTTCACTTAATTTTTTTTCCATTTTAAACAAAAGAGAGACACTTTGTGTGAGACTAGACACACCATGCCTTAGATTGAGTCTAGGTTGACTCATAAACATCACTAATGACTCATGGATCATTCTCCTAAAGTTTCAACACAATCTGAATTTTTTTGGTTGGTTTTCTGTATGTTAGTTGTTGTTTTCACTTAAAATTAGGTCCATTTTGAGAGACACTTTGAGTGATACCGTCCTCATCGTGCCTCATATTGAAGAATATTTGAATTATAAATATCAAAAATTACCCATGTATTGTTATCCTAAATTATCAACACAATCCGGATGTGTTTCGTCAGATTTTTGTACATCAGATGTTGTTTTCACTTAAAATTCTGTCTATTTTAAACAAAAGAGAGCCACTTTGAGTGATACCAGCCACACCATGATTCATATTGAGGAATTTTTAACTCATACACATCATACCAGACCCATGGATCATTCTCCTAAAGTATCAACACAATCCAAATGAGTTTTGTTGGTTTTTCGTACATCAGTTGTTGTTTTCCCTTAAAATTATGTCCATTTTAAACAAAAGAGATACACTTTAAGTGATATCATCAACACCATTCCTTTTATTGAGGTGGGGTTGACTCTGAAACATTACACATGACCCATTTATTCCTCTCCTAAAGTATAAACACAATAAAAATGCGTTTGGTTGGTTTTACGTACGTCAGTTTCTGTTTTCACTTAAAATTCTGTCCATTTTAAACAAAAGAGAGACACTTTGAGTGATACCGGCCACACATTGCCTCAAATTGAGGCATGGTTGACATGTACACATCATTCATGACTCATTTATCATTCACATAAATCATAAAGAAAATCCAAATGCATTTTTTTGGATTTCCATATGTCAGTTGTTGTTTACACTTAAAATGATGTCCATTTTAAACAAAAGTGAGACACTTTGAGTGATACCTGCCACAACATGCCTAGTATTGAGGTGGGGTTTACTCTTAAAATTCACTCATCACCCATGGTTATTTATCCTAAAGTATCAACACAATATGAATGTTTTTGGTCGGTTTTATGTACGTCAATTGTTGTTTTCACTTAAAATTCTCTCCATTTTAAACAAAAGAGAGACACTTTGAGTGCTATCGGCCACACCGTACCTCAGATTGATGAGGGGTTGACTCTTACATGTTACACATGACCAATGGATCTTTATCCTAATTTATAAGCACAATCCTAATGTGTTTGTTCAGATATGAAGGTATTTTGGATATTTTACAGGTTTTTCTTATCCATAGCCCAAAGAAAAGTGGTTCATCATTCATGCATGTTGCTAGTTCATTTTATCTGTTAAAATGTACAAATAACTCATTGGAGAAAAAATATTTAATTAATAACAATTAAAATTTTCCTACAAACATTTACATACAAATTTTTTTCATCTTTTGATCTCCTTAACCCCTCTCAAAAATGGCCTCCAATTGTACACATCCCCATGTCAAAGCTTCATGATATTTTTGTACAATATTCCATCAAGTTTGCGGCCCACTCATTTATGAACAAATATATATCGTCTTGTGAATATGAGGCATGTGTTGATGGTTTTTGGACCTCAACACTAGGAGAAACAATAGGTTTAGAAACTTGTTGTTTCTCTACACTGTGAGAACCAGAAGCAACAGCAGCTTGAGAGACTTGTTCAGCCTCGAGGTTAAGAGCACCAAAACCTATAGAAGTCATTATTTTCAAAAGTGGTTGAATAGTTAATCTAGATTACATAAATTCAATAATCATAAGATAATAACATGAGATAATAATATCAATATTACAAAAAAAATATAACATGTTTATTGAACTCTCTTCATTTTTTCAAAGGGTGAAGGGATTTGACACCTCAATCGATTATCCAAATCCATTCATTGTGGTCTCCTATAACATAAAAAACATCATCCACTTTGGGAGTAGGGCGAAATGATTGCAATGTACCACTAAAAAGATCATCCTAAACTAAATTTTCATCAAACCATTTAGTAGTTATGGACGATAAAAGAACAATCGACCACTTTCCGTTTGTGGGATCTGGAACATAAAATACTTGTATAGCTTGTGATGCCATTATAAACTGTTCGTCTTGGTACCCTTCTTTAATAAAATAAACTTTCACAAATTCTAATTCATATATTTTAAAACCACATTTATTATCAACCCATTTTCATTGAAAAATGGGCAATTAGAATGTCTTATAATCCAACTCCCATATTTGTTTGATAATTCCAAAGTATGACATATTCACATAAATTGGATTTTTGTCCTTACTACTAGAAACATGCATCGCTTCAACCACAAGTGTAACTCCACTATTTTTCATTGTACTATCTACATCATGTTCATATATATAGAATGTATAACCATTAATTACATTACCATTGCAAGATAATACAAACACACTTGGTCTGGCGGATAGCCATCGAAGTCGTTCTGATATTGAATTCGTATTTTCAGCTAACTCTTAAACAAATATAGCCCCAAAACCATCCTATAAACTGGTGATTATGTGTATTTGATATCTATTTTTTAGCCCTTGCTGGATTCAACTACCTAAGAATTTCTTTTGGGTTTCAATATAAGAATCAACCTCCCAAATGTTTTTAAAAACATAAAGGTGAGCCTGATCCCAATCTGTAATATTGATTGTCACAACATCTCTTCTAGAAATTCCCTTCCCCTCAATGCATCCAGTGTGATGAGATTTGGGACACCAATTCTTTCCACATCGGAAAAGTATTCGGTACAGAATTTTATGGCTTCCTCAACAATATATCGCTCCATAATACAACCCTCTGGACGACTTTGATTTTTGATATACCCTTTCAAAATATTCATATACTATTCAACAGGGTATATCGATCTATAGTGCACAAGACCACAATGTAGAATCTATCTCAACAAGTGAACCATCAAACGGACCATCATATCAAATAATGATGGCAGTAAGAACATTTCTAATTCACATAATGTGATGACAATTTCTTTTTCCATATCTGATAGTTTTGCTGGGTCTAAAACTTTGTTGTATATAGAATTGAAAAAGAAACAAAGTTTGGTTAATGTATGATGAAAATTCTTGGGAAAATGCAACGTAAATCTATAGAAATTAAATCTTTCATCAAAACATGTAATTCATGTGATTTCAGACCTTTTAACTTCAAATCATTCATTAGCACAATGCTCTTGATATTTGATGAATACCCCTCTAGAACCTTTACATCATTGATGAAGTTTCAAAACTGATATCTCTTTTTCCTAGAAAGTGTGTAAGCAGCTGGAGGAAGAAACATTTAATTTTCACCATTCACATAAGCTAAATCTTCTCATATTCCCATTTCAATCATTTCTAACCTTTCATTAATTCCATAAATTGTTTTTATAGGGGAATTTATCAATGTTCCGACAATATTTTCACATAAATGTTTTCCCACATGCATCACATCAAGAAAAAGTGTGGATTACAGAAAATTCCAATATGGTAATTCAAAAAAAACTGATCTCTTTTTCCAACCGATTTTCGTAAGGTTTTTTGAAAATTGTTTAACAAAAATAGTGCTAACATCATTTACTTTATCAAATAGATGATCACCTGTTAGTGGATATGGTGTTGTACATTGTTCTGAAAATCCATTGAATGATGTCATCCCAGATTGGTACTTATGTCGACGTGGTAGAAATATTCGATGTTCTAGAAACACAAATTTTGATGAATGTTTTATACCTAATTAATTCTGTATATTCTTCGCACATGGGACACCCTTGTGTTCCATTAATGTTATAGCCTGAAAAATTTCCATAAGGAGGGAAATAAATTATCGTCCCATACAACATTGCTCTCAATGTGAAGTATTAACTTTTACAAGTATCACAGAACATAACACATGAATCCCACAATAACATCAAATCCTCATTCAATGGAGCCAAATAAACATCAATATTGTCACCTGGTTGTTTTGGTCCTATTATTAGCATAGATAACATTATGAATTTTCGTTTCATGCATAAATGGGGTGGAAAATTATAATTTACCAATATAATAGGCCATGTACTATGTGTGCTGGTTTGAAAACCAAAAGGATTCACTCCATCTGTAGATAACGCAAGATGATGGTTTCTCATCCCATTTCAAAATTCAAGATACTCCTGATCAATTCTCTGCCATTAGCGAGAGTCAAACGGGTGACGTAATTTCCCATCTTTATTTATTTTCTCTACATTCCATGACAATTGTCTTGCAATTTCTTCACTTCTATATAGACGCCTAAACCTTGGAATGATTGGAAAGTTCCATACAACTTTCATAGGACTGGATTAATCTTTCTTGTATCAGGAAGCACCACACATTGGGCATTATATAATTGATTTTTTCTCCTTGTAAAAAAATATACAGTCTTTCGGGTAGGTATGTATTCATTCAGAAATCATACCCAACAAGCGTAGCATTTGTTTAGCTTCATTTTTATGTCTTGAGAGCTCATTATCATTCGAAAGAATGTCATTCAAGAGATAAAGTAGTTCCGTAAAACTGACATCACTCCATCCATTTCCTTCTTTCAATTTATACATCTTCAGTAAAGCTAAAAATGCAGTATATTTAGTGCAACCAATATACAATGGCATCTTTGCACAACTCTTTAACTTCTCAAACAATTATGGGTAATCACGGAGTTTATCTTCAACTATCATTGTCATTTCATCAATATGATATTCATATTCATTGACATCTGTAATCACATCCTATATCCGGTCTTCTTCATTGTCCATATTTGTAATCATCGATGATCCATAAAATGCATTTTTATCCTAGCTAGTAGCTACATTCGCCTTTTCTCCGAGTTTATTCCAACATTAATAACTCTGATCTATTTCGTGACATATTAAATGTTCCTCCAACTCCTCTAGAGTAATTAGTCTAGAATAACAATAATGTAAACATGGAAAAAGTATTTGATAAGGATCCTTTGCATGGTCCTTTGAAAACTTGACGAACTCTTTCACTCCATTCTCATACTCTATTTTCAAATGATTAGCATCCATCCAATATTTATTCATCTCCATCTTATTTGAATGTAAAATAATATTATTTATGATTCAAATACACAAAACTAGACTTCAAAATATAGAAGAAGAGAACCAATTATAAAAATAGAGATTAATAGAGCCTAACCATTTCTAATAAAGATTTGAAAATCAACAGAACTAGGATAAACCCCCATCAAAATCAACACACTTTCTAGCCCCCTTACCAATATTTCTAGCACCCACCACCCTTGAAACATATCATTAAAAATCATTTTAACCACCCCTACCAGCCAACTAATTCATAATAAAATAATCACATTAAACATCCACAAACTAGTGTCCATACTAAAATAAAATGAAAACAAAGATACAATTTTGATGAGAAAACTAAAATAGTAGATACATTTCCAAGCACAAAGGTGTTTATAGGGGAGACAAATATCCTAGGTTTATCCAAAATTACTATGAAATATCATTGGTTTTGTTACCCAAATTAACATAAGAAACAAAATTGAGGTTAGTGACCATAAATTCTATCATGAAAATCTACATGATATGCAATAACTCTCCCTCACCTTACCCAAACTTGTAACTAATATTCGCAGACATGTCTTACATCCATTCTATAAAAAATCAAATTCCCAAACAAAGGGATAAACAACAACCCAATAGTGTTAAAAAAACTCACACATGAGAGTGAAGGACCACATCAACCATCCCTATCCAAAACACAAACCTCCTCTCAAACCACCTCTAACTAACTATCAATACCTTGCATAAAATTAATACCTACCATAAAGAAATTATTTCCCAAAATCATGACCTTTAGATTAGAAAAATTCTCATCCATTCAGGTAATATATAAATATGCTTCCTTTTTTTTCTTATGAATCATTAAATTCGGACAAACACACAAACCAAATCAATAAAATTCATATTTTCACAAGAATTTTAAGGTAAAGATAGATAAATAATTCCATTGAAAGTAACTCAACTGTATATTTTAGTATCAATTGAAAGAGGGTATTGGTTAATAAAGGGTCGAGGTTAATAACTTAGGAAATAATCATGCCTAGACTCTCAAACGAAACACAACACATCCCAAACTTTTATCAACTAAAACATGACCATATAACTAAATAAAACTACACTATAATGAATATTAGAATAAGAACAAAAGGAAACAGATGAGGATGAGCAGATAAATCACCAAAGATCAAAGATGGGAAGTTGAGAATCTAACCTCATCGAAAGGAATCTCAAACACTTGAAGTAAGGTTTGTGGGGAGTAGGGTCCAGTGGGGAGGAGGAGAAGTAGGGTTCGCAGGGAGAACGATCCGCAGAAGGGGCTTGAGGGGGAGAATAAAGAGTAGGGATATCGGCATCAGAGGCAGTGTAGGTCAATAGTAGTGGAGTGGCAGTGGCGGCGGAGTGGCATCGGCGGTGGAGTGGCAGTGACGGTGGAGTAGCGGCCAACAAAGAGAAGATCGAGGGGGGAGTTGTTGTAGGGGTACAGTCTTGCGAGAGATTAAGGGTGTGATAAACAGAGGGCACTGTGAACCCTATTTTATAAAATTTGAAAATGGTTTTATCAGTGCTAGAAAAGTGATGATAAAAGATCCCTTTATCAGTGCTAAAATTTTGGCACTGATAAATGGTGCCTTTATAAGAACTTTTGTAATGCTGATAAAGGGTTCTATTTATCAGCATTTGAAAATCCCTGATAAATATCCCCCTTTATCAGCACTAAAATTTTATCACTGATAAAGCATTAACTTATCAGTGCTTCTCTAGTGCTGATAAATATTTCCTTTATCAACACTACAAAAGCGCTGATAATGTGATCTTTTATGACCGTTAAAATTTTACTACTAATAAAAGATGACTTTATCAGCACTCAAAAAGCACTGATAAAGGTAAATCATTATCATCACTAGAAAATCACTGATAAATTGTCCATTTATCAATGATTTTAATTAACACTAATAAAGAGTTACCTTTTTTAGTGATTTTTGCTTAGCACTGATAAAAGGTGGTGCTTCCCTTGATCGTTTTTGTATTAGTGCATGAAGGTGAAACACTTGATTCCATATATGCATCTAAAATTTATATGTGGAATTCCATGAATATAAATATACATGTAACATAAGATATTTTAAAATTAATGTGTTATGATAAATTAATCAAACCAATGGAATTGGTTATTTATCTCTGTGTGATTAATCAAGATTGTCTGGATGTATTTTTGTCATTGATAGAGAAGTGTGAATTATTTGTGATTGTATATTCCCCTGTAGTTGGTGTTATTTAATTCATAAAGTTTATGACAAATTATATTTAAATTATATAATTTAAATGCTAGTAAACACCTATATTAGCAGTAGTTTTGTTTTGAATCCTTGATAATTTTATTTGAAATCTAGCTTCTTTATAAGTTACCTAGTAATCTAAACTTATATGTAAAATATTTTTAATAATTGTATAAGTAATTCAATGAAATTACGTTAATCAATAAATTGACCATATAATATTTTATGAAATACCAAAATTTTGAACCACCATATTGGTATGCATCAAAAGGATCGTCAATATTTGAGTATATGAGATGGTAATGAAATATTTTATAACCCATTGACAAAAAAGTAAAAATAATATCAAAAACATAGTTATTATTTTGTTATATTAATGATGTAGTGGAATTTATTAAACTAACCTGTGAGATCTACACTTGTAAGTAATAGTGAATTTTTTTTATTTTAACTAATGTTACTATAATTTTAAGTACGATGTATTTGGAAATATTCCCGAAGATGGTAAATATTTGAATTTTGTAAAATAAAACTTTTATGTGGACATAATTTTAAAATGTAAAACATACTATATAGTACCATTTTTTATTATATGTGTTCTTGATAGTATATGGTTCGTTGAAGATTCAACATGTGACAACTGACTAGAACATACAAACATGGAATAAGTCCATCAAGTATACTAATTAAAGTATACTATATAATACACATATGTATAAGTATGATATTTTAAATTCATTTTGTAACATATCTAACGTATAAAATGAATTGAAATTGATAGTAACATTATCAGTGAAACAATTACTGTTAAAAGATGAATGGATAAGCAATATTATTAAAAAGAATGTGGAGACATTGTGTACTAGAATGAGTTATACTTTCTATGTCGATGAGAGAAATGTTGATTCATTCAAAATATCTTCATCATTCCTCGAATCTATCCTGACTAATAAAGAAACATTCACTGAGTGCATACAATAAAGTATTATATATACACCAAAGTGTTCGTCGTAATACAATAACATCATACTTACAATTAAAAATTACATGTTGTTACATAGTATATGTCCTTTGCGTTCACTTGTTTGTTCCAACAAATATGGTTGACAAATTTTCAAAAATTTTATTCAATTTCAATTAAAAGGATGAAGAAATTTATAATACTATGTTTATTGTGATTACTTGAAAAATTCAAAAATAAATTGTCGGTAAATTTAAATTTATGGAACCATTACATGATATAGTTGATAATGGCATGTGTTCTCATCTTTACATGCTATCACTAGGTGAAATTTCAATATATAGTAGTATGTGACATTCCATTATATGTAATCAATGAATTTATAAGATAGGTTGAACCTATATATGTGGAAATAAAATAAATCCATATAGTGAAGAAATTAGAATTTATGAAATAATTTTAAGTACAGATAAATACATATCTAAATACTTTTTTTTCCTTAGTAATGCCTTACAAAAAATTATTTCTCTAGAACTTGGATATTATATATTTTTTTCATTTATCTTATTAATTTATATTCAATGAGTTTTACAATGGAAAACAGAAATTACATTATGAATGTACTAAAATATCTTTATAAAAATCATTAATCAAGAGTGAATATAATTTTTAAGAGATAAAGTAGTTGTAGTAAAATGATAAAATAAATAAAACAAAAAAATGAAAAATTTGTGGTTAGCCAATTGAAGAGTAAATATATAACCTTAAATAAAGATAATAGGTTGAATATTGGAATTAGTCATTAATTTTATTTAGGGTTACCTAAACAAAAATAGGTTTTTTTGAGATGGAACAGTGTAGTGTCGACCCTAAAAAATTGAATAATAAAATAAAATATTGATTGACCAAATATAAAAGATGTTGAAATTGATTAATAATAAAATAGAATTACTATATTGACATGAAAAATTATTAAGATAATATAAATTGAAAAAATATCAAAAATAGTATAAATTAGTATTGTATGTATAAAAGAGAATGGATAGAAAGAGGATCAATGGAGGAGTCCAAGATTTACATAGATACAGTCTAGAAGAGGGTGGTTAGGGAAGTAACAAAGTGGAAGGAAATAGTATGACTGTAGTATATGTTGTAATTTCTGGATGAAAAAATAGTTATACTATATTATATAAGAAAAGTTCTTAAGATAAGTAAAATAGGGAAAATATCACAATATAGGTTAAATTAGTATAGAAGGTGTGAAACAAAATAAAACATAGGGGGTCGATGGTGGAATCATGTATTTGAACTAATTTAGTCTGAAAGATGACATTTGGGGAAGGTACTAAGAGCTAGGAATTGGCTAGTCGACGTTTTTGTAATCAGATGAGGTAAAATAAATAACGAGAGCTGCATAATGCACCAACTAAGGAAGGAATATCCTCAATGATTATTTTATATCCATATTAAGGAAGATGATGAATTTTCTGTAAGGTAATTGGATGATGTTTCATAGAGTTCCATGAAGGAAAAAAGATATATAGCCTTGAATTTTGAGGTAACTGATTCGGGGGCAATGAAGACATTGATATCCATTGTGAAAATTAGTGGAGATAGTATTTTCGAGAATCAGAGGGAAGAAATATCTATTGATATTACAGGGAGAAATTTGGGAGGTAGGTCGTTCAAGGAAAATGGCAATGTAAGAGTCGTATGATAGAAGTTGTGATCATGATAGGAGGGAGATGAAGGACCGGATCAATGAGTAGTAATAAGAGTATCAGAAACCTAGGGTAAAAATAGTGATTCAGAGAGGAGGAAGACTTGTGGGGGGGATGTTGGGAGTTGAGGAGTGTAGTGAGGGTGATTTTTTTTGTGGGGGAACAATCCACGAGGTGATAAAATATGTGGAAAGGAAAACCCAAGTTTAATAGAAATTATATTTTTATGAATATAAGTATAACAAAATATAAATTCAATGTTTGTTCAAAAAATATGTTTTTTTATATTTTATGTAAAAAATTACTATGCATATTTATGATTTTAGGTTACTGATATGTATTTATATTTTATTCTTTATTTTTTAAGTAATATATGATATTTTTGGGATATTAAGAAAATCCTTGATATTATTTATTTATGATTTTTTTTCATATTTCCATTGTGATTAAAAAATCTTCTACTGGTGTATACTAATTAAAAAAATATTTATTTATTGTATTTTATTCTGAAATGTGAAATATACTGTACAATATAAGTATTCTAAAATTTCAATATCACAATAAGAATCAATTATAACCTCTCCCGATTCATAGATGAAGCCAAGTGTGACCCCTAAAACCCTGCATCAAATAGGTCATGGGATGGCCACTAGCATTGAGGGTAAATAACATGAAAAATGAGATGCATTACCCTCTTTGATTCCAATAAAATACAAAAAAAATCTACTAATAAACACTAAAAATCACAAACAAAATAAAAACAATCTCTACAAAAATATGCATGTAATATTATAAAATCATAATAAATCCAAAGTTAATACCAAATTAAACAAATACTAAGAAAACTACAACTCCTACAACCTTCACGAACGACCTCATTATAATCAAGTAAGGTCCAAACTACTCTATAATGTGATCCTACAAATATGTAAAAATAATATATAGAAGTAGGTGTTAGAATACAAGTATATTTATTTGGTTCCTCCCTAAAAACTCTCATGACAATGTGGAAGAAACATAATAAATCTCTAATGAATAAATAATTAAATTTACTCTTGTCCCTCTCTATTCATATACAACCCATCAAACTATATACTCACTCTCTATGTATATAAAAGTAATTAATATAATATTCAATAAATATATAAAAGGAGCTACCCCTAGTTACCTTCTCACTGATCTAGTCTCCCAAATTTCTTAATAACATACACCCTAAATTTCTCATCCCTTTGGATGTTCACATACAACAAATTCCTAAAATAACCACAAACCATAGCCTTATACCACATAACAAATATAAAAACCTCTTACCAAAATCAATTTCATCACATACCAACACAGTAACCATTCCCATGGACAAATAGAATAAAAGATTAAGGGGAGTATTCAGTCATTCATTCCAAATATATATTGGAAAATAGGATGTACAATCAGCACAAAAACCATCATATAGGAATTTGTTACGTGATAAAAAAATTGTTGTGCTGCTTAAGAAAAAACAACAAATACAATATCATTTAAATCATCTCATAAATCTTATAATAGATAATACATCCAATCCAGAAACCTATATTGAGAATCCTGATCGAATTCCACACACTATAAATTCATCATTAGAATATCACATTGGAGAAATGGATCACCAAAACTGGATCCTCATAATTTCAATGTTTTATAACTAAGAAGAAGTACATTCACCCTAATAACCACATTCACTTATACTTGCTCAATTTTTTTACTCCAAACATCACAAACATTCAACTATAATTATTAAAGTAATTTAAATGCAATAAAAGAGAGTGGAATGATTTTACAGGGTTCATATTTTCATCCATCAACCATGGGGGGAAGAATTTTAGTTGTTTATTATATTGTAAGTAAAAAAGTTATAATATCTTAGGAATAAGAAGCCATTTCAGTCACTAAAACATATATTTTTTCACACATCAGTAAATTAGTATCACACCCTAAATATAGAAGGTCCCAACTGATCAATAGGTGGAACCAAATTACTATATTTCTAAGTGTCTGTTTGTTGAATTGTGTAACTTCTAAATCCTTGAAGCATTCCTTGATCAGACTAACTACCACCAGGGGAACAACAATGTTCCCTACACATCACCCTTTCTCAAAAATCCATCCTATTGATTTATTAAAATAAAAACTACCATATTTTGATAATCATAACACCCATTGAACTTCTAGTGAATAGACCATCTCACATTAACCATTGGAAATCCACAATTCCTAACAAAAATAATGTCATCCACTGAAAATGTTTATGACTACTCTCACATGGAAAAAGATTATAGTGAAGTTTCCCCTTCAAGTGAACTCAATTTTATTCTTAATGTTATATCTCATCAACCTTAAAATATCCCACTTGAATACTACATCAAGGATTATATGATAAAATATAATACTTTGGAAAACATCACCCTTTGTATTTTTTCCACAAGTAACATTTCTCCATTTTCTTCCCATTCACCCATGTCTAACTAAAGCATGATACTACATGATACTCTCATAGACTAATTATTTTGTGAACATATCTGTTAGATTTTTCATTCCATTTATCTTCTATTTCTCTAAATCCCCACCTTCTTGTATCATCCAGATATAATTTTATTTCAAGTTGATGTGATTCTTCCTTTCATAAAACATCAGATATTTTGATAAATTTATTGAGCTTTTACTACTATAGTAAACCGGTCCACATCCAGGGATACATTTGATATACTCAATCAGATGCCTCAACCAGATCATTTCCTTTATTGATTTCATTTCTACAATATTTCAAACTTCAATTTTGGAGAGTAAAATCATCGATTATTGCCTCAACATCCATCAAAACATGGTACCATCATAGGAAAAAAATATTATTATGTTTTCCTTGAATTCAAGTCTCCCTAATGTCTAAATCATCATACCCAATCAATGCATCATCCTCTCTAATAAAAAGTAAAATATCTTTCATTCATTTTAGATTTATCACAATACACTTCATAGCTTCCCAAAATATTTTCCTTAGATTTTATATGAACCCACTGTGCACTCTATTACATGATAAATATTCATTCAAGTATACACCATCACATACATAAGCCTTTTTACTTCTAATGTACATGGAATTATTAAAATTTAATTCAAATATTCATCTGTTTGTGTTTATTAGTAATTCAAGAGATGGAAGTTTCCAACAAGAGGAGTTGAAATAACTTTACATTCATTCATGTATAATTTTTATGCAATCTTTTAGAATACTCCTTCTATGATAATACCAAACTGCTTGTCTTATTATATTGCTTGGTCCTCATGAATATGATCTTATTTTTATCAGTGAGATCTTTCTTCTAAAACATCCTTGACAAATATATATTTATATCGTAAATCAATTGAATTAATGGAACATCCAAAATAATTCTATCCACATAAAATAGTATAATGATGATGTCTATATTTTTTTACACATTATGATAACAACAATAGTCATAGTTTCTCTACTTGAAACCTTTATCCTTCATGAAAGAGTCTAAGTACTATTTACACTGCCTTGGCACTTATTTTAATCCATAGAGACTTTTCATGACTTTACACACAAATAATTTATTTCGTTGGACCATGGAACCTACAGGTTGATTCATATAGATTAATTCTTTAATATTACTCTGAAGAAATGTATTCATTACATCCATTTATTTCAAAATTAATCCTCTAGAAACAACCATGTTGAGCACTATTTGTATTGTATTTTATTTAACTACAAGAGAGAGGATTATAATGTTGATCCCTCACTTTATTGAAATCCCTAAACCTGCAGTATTTCTATATATATCTTATACCCATAAACATCATCTTTAAAAAAAATAATTTATTTTTAAGATCCCTATTTCTAGGGATAATTCTGATAACTCCTGTATATTTTTCACAATCCGTAGATCCAACTCATTTTTCATATCCAACTTCCACATATCAGAATCATTGAGGTTAACCAATTCATACAATATTTTTAGTTCCCTTTCATCCATTAAAAGGTCAATGTTTAATCTAGATATATACATTTTTACAAAATGTCTAAATCTAATAGATCTCCATAAATCTATTTATAAAATTACTCTTTACCAAATTGAAATCCCTAAAATTCCATCCTCTGAAAACATAGATCTAGCTTCTATAATTCTTGATATTTTACTCATATATTTCATTAGACACATCCCCTATCTTTCTATGCTTCCTTCAAAAAATTCCTGTAGATTTTTAAAATATATGGTAGACTTCATTCCATACGAACTCTTTAAAACATAAAAATATCTAGTGCACCCATTCATATCAATATTGGCTCAAATTTATTTTCTTACATAAAACTCAATTCAATATAATGTTTTCATCCTTCTACAAGACCTAATCATTGAAAATAACATTCCTACATCTAATGACTTCTTTCTTATCAACACCCCAAAGAGATAATATGAGATTTTCATCTCTATAACCAATGAAAAAATATGCTTCATATTTATCTTATATCATATCTATGTATATGGAGTCAAAATATTCATAGGATGAAATTAAACATTACTTAATTTGAGAATAATATGGTATCCTTCCTTTATAAAAATCTTACGAAAACTCTTATCCCATTAGTGTTGAGGGGATTTTATTGATTAAAGAAGTGGTAGTACCTGCTTCTTAAATGTTTTGGGTATAGTGGAAGTATGTGATGGGTCATGCCCAAGGTTTATTTTTTTCATGATAAATGGTGAGTCCAAGATTTACATGACGATGAATGATATAATCAATAGAATTGAATCAAATAAAACAGATATAGGATATAATGTTGGAACTAATATTAGGATCATCTCATATTATTTAAAGATAATTTAATCAATTGAATAAAATTCTTGTGTGAATTCTATCTTTATTGATGGATATAAAAAAATATCTATGTTGTATAGTGGTTTCTTTGTATTAATCAAGAGAATATTCCCTCTAGTGGTGACCCACATGTGTTCTCCAAATATCCAAATGTCTCCATGGGAATCTTTGGTGCTAGTGTGGAGGATCTTAATGCTTGTGTTATTCACTTTTAATCACAATGAAAATCCCTTCCAAATTTTTCTCCTTGACCTATCTAGACACAAGAGTTTGAGGTAATGTAAGATTTCTCTCCTTTCTTGGGACCATTCTTGAAGAGGTATCTATCTTGGGCTTGAGATAATTCTCTCTAGCTGTCATTTGGTACAACAAAAATTAATTGAATCTCTTTTAAAATAATACAATTGGGTTTATATACCACTAGGGTTAAAAACAAATAATTTAAAAAATTCCCATTATTAATTATTTAATCCCTTGTGGAATCCCACGCCTATAATAACAATATTATTACTATTTATTAAAATATACTTAACTTGTGAATTAAATTAAATATTATTTAATCAAATAATATAAAATATATATTATATCTCACTAGACCTAAAAAATCAATCATCCATTCCTCTATAATATTTATCAGTTCTTGAATAATGAATATTTATTTAATAAATAAATATCACTGCATTATTCACCAATAAATAAATAAATATTATATTCACTAAATAGAAAATGAATATCTATTAAATATTCCAATCATATAATATTCTCTTGAATAATTAGTGACAAAATATATGATATCCAGAATACATTAATAATTATTAAACCACATGTGAGAATAATATTTATTCAACTTGTTAAAAAAAATAATATATTATTTAACTAAGATTCCGGATACACTTAGTGTGTGACCCTATTGGCCTATTTCTCAGTGGTATTAGGCAAAGCAGCCTGAAGTCCATGGCTAGCGTATAGTAACATGCCAAAGAACCCATAGACAAAGAGTTTAATTCTACAATGACATAATAACTCATAAAAATATTCACTTCATAATATAATACCCTTATCATGATATCTCTAATCAAGAAAGTTGTATACCAGTGCCATCAACCGATGTGTTCGATGCCTCTTTCTTTGATATATTAGAAATCGAACATTCCCATAGAACACCATGTCCATGGATTTAATTAGGATTTATCATTTCTATCAAAGGTAATGAGATATAAAATTTTATTAGAGAACATAAGGGATACATATTTTTTCCATTCATTCAATAATACAATATTACCCATGAGACACCCAATGTATCCTACCTCACCACGAACACAAGTCATCATGTTTTCTTTAATAAATCAAAGTATGTGACTCATAATACACATTAGTAATAATCTTAAAGTCTATGGGTAAATACACATGTTTTCAGATAGGAACATCTGATGACACGTAAAAATGTGGATTTCCTACTAGTGGGTCTCTTTCTCATAATATCCTACGGTGGATATTACTAAGGGCTTACACCATGGGATGGTGCCTCAATGTCCTATGAGTCTCCACCACTGATAGCCGATGTCATTTGGTTCCCTCAAATGACATCATCCATCTATAGAACATATATTTAAGAATAGTTTCATAACACTTCTGAATTTTTATCATAGTGGATAATTTCAATAACCTTTTAGTGTGACATTTACTCTTAGGACATTACCACATAATACATTATAAAGAAGAAACTTTATTATGTGATAAGTAGTTTCTTAATATTTAAAAATACCAATATAGGTTATCATAACGTTCACATAAGTTGTTTCTAGGGAACTAACTCCAACAGACTCCCACTTTCAATAGATCCAACTGCTAACAACATTCAGTCTACTAGCTCTCACATGATAATCATGCTTATACTAAGATAATATTTTAGTCAATGGGTCCACCATGTTCTCTTTAATGGGTAATATTCTTACATCAACTTCATCCCTTTGATAAATATCACTCCATAGGTGATACTTTTGGATTATATTCTTTTTCTGTTGGCATGACTTCAGATCTTTTGCAAGATCCACCACTATAGTATTATCACAATACAATGTGATAGGGTATTTACTACTAGGTACCACATTAAGATTCTAGAAAATGTTTCATATCCAAATTGCTTACTTGGATGCATAAAAAGACACTACATACTTGAATTCTAGTCTATAATCAGTGACCACTGGCTTTTTGAACTCTTTCAGCTCACTACTCTCCCATTGAGACAAAAAAATATTCTGACTTTGATTTTATATCACTCTGATCTATTTGAAAACAATCATCAGTATAACCCCTAATTATCATCTCTTATTCACTTTCATACATCAGGAATATATCTTTACTTCTTCTCAGATACTTGAGGAAATCTTTAAAAGATTAACAATATTGCTCTCCCGGATCAGCTTTATTTCTTCCTACCATGCTCATTGCATTGTCAACATCAAGTATATTAGACAACATGATCTACATAATTGATCGTATTTCTGAAGTTTATGTGATCTTACTAATTATCTCTTTCTCCTATTGTTTTTGGGGACACATTTTATTATAAATATGTAAACCATGTGACATTGGAACCAATCCCATCTTAGATTATTCCATAACAAATATCTTTAGTATATAGTCAATTTATACACTTTAACTTAGTCCAAGAAGCCTCCTGGATATATCATGAATGATCTTGATCCCTAGAATATAGGCTACTTTACAAAATTCATTCACAAAGAAAAACTTTTTAACCAGTCCTTAATAGACTATAAAGCTGATATTTCATTTCCAATCAGTAATATGTCATCAACATATACTTCTAGGAAAACTATTTCATTTCTACTAAACCTATTATAAACGCATGGATCACATTTTTTCTTAATAAAAAAAAGTTATTTTATAGTTTCATCAAATTGAATTTTCCATGATCTGAATGTTCTCTTCAATCCATAAATGGATATATACAACTTTCAAATCATTTTGGAATCACCTGGAGTCACAAAACCTTTCGGTTGTTTCATATAGACATGTTCCCGATGGTTCCCATTAAGGAAATATATTTTGACATCCATCTTCTAAATTTCTTATTCATGGTAAGTTGATATATTAAGAATAATTTTGATGGATTTAAACAAGGAAACCAGTGAAAAGGTTTCATCGTAGATAATTCCTTGATGTTTTTTAAATCCATTTAGCCACTAGAATTTCATTATTGGTATTTACATTACCTTCATTGTCCATTTTTCTCTTCAATACCTATTCTTAACCTACAATATTTACATAAATTGGTGCATCTACCAAAACCAAATCATTTTTATGATACATGAAATCCATTTTAGAATTCATGATTTCATTCTATCTTTTATCTTCTCGTATAGGTACCACCTCTTTATCAGAGAGAGGTTAATCATTGTCAACCAAAAATGATTCCCCATATTCGGTGAATATAAAACCATATCTATAATTCCCTGACCCCAGAAGCTTGGAGTTGGAGAATTATTTTAATACATTGGAATTATTACAAGGAATCAAATCCCAAATGACCGATCAATTTATCAATCATGGAAAATAGATTACATACATGAACTTTACATTACAATTTATAACATAAAATAGAGCATAGATAATCTGTTGATAAATCCATTAATCCCCTCGCTTAAACCTAAAAATCAATTATAAAACACTTCTTGGAATCCTGTGAAAATAAAATAAAAAAATGGGTGAGATCATATGTTCAATAAGGATAAACAATATAGAGAAAGCTATCAGAAATAAGAGAAAACTTTTAAGGAATGGTACAAAAATAAAACAAAAGACTTTTAAAACATTATATTTAGAATAATATAGCAAGAATAAATCAAATAATACCATTTAAACATTCACATGGATATTCTACAAGTCGAATAATCACATGTAAAATCAATAACTAATCCCATGAAGAGGGAATGAATAATTTCAGACATTATAACCACTATTTCAAGTCCTCGTGCCAAGACCATACAAAATTATTCTGTCAAGGCCTTGTTCCAAGACACTAGTTTGTCTAATGATACCTACCAATTCATCGAGGGGCTATTGTGGGACTCACATGTCACTTACTAATTTTAATACATTACTCGTATGAAAAGGGTGAAACATAACATAAACACTCATATTAAAACTATCTTAAAAAATATTAATAATTTAATCATAAAACCTGAATGGTATTAAAATAGAACATCCCTAGTCAAACATATCATAAACCCTTTTATACAATATAAAATATTTTATCATAATAAATCAATCTCAATTAAGTATAAAATCCAACAATGTATTTTGAAATAGATAAAAATAATCTAAGAAAATCATTAAAACTTTTTTCAGAGAAATATCCCCTTTTTACTTTGAAAACATTAAAATTTACCTAATTTATAAAAGGATAAATTTAAAAGACATTTTTGAATAAAAGTGTCCCATACCACTTTGAATCTTTTGAAAGGAATTAACCTTTTAAAACATCTATGTTCATAAAAATAAATCATTAAAACATTTTAGAAAACCTAGACATTAAAGAGAAGGGTTTACAAGTATAAATATTTAAAACATTTATAATGATGTTTTGGTTAAATAGTCCCATAAACAAAACCATAAAAATATTCATTTTGAAAGTTTCTTAAGAAATATGGACATTAATGATAAATATGTCCCAATAAACACTTATATATAAACATTCTCAAATAATAATGAGATTTCAAAATTAACCCTTTCCTTAAGTCTGATAAAATATTTATGTGTATGAAACTAATGTATAATTGTTTTTAACGTATTATTAACTTGTACCAAAATCATAATAAAATTTATGACTTCATATACTATTGGTTTATTACTTTATATTTCTCATTTATTAACAATTCCAAGTTAATGCAATGTTTAGGGTAATAATAGCCTTTTTATTGCATGCGTTTTGACTAGTTATTCATGATATTATTACTTAGATCATGATAAAATGGTATATAAATCATATATATTCATAATATTAAAAATATTTAATAGATAGATATATATAATGGAATAAAAAATTCATGGATATGGTAGGCCATATGTACTCATGAACGTTGTTTCCATTTTCTTATCATATTGAGTGGAAGTAAGTGAATGAAATATATGTACATATATATATATATATTATTCAATTAGAATTATTATGTCATGTAATACATACTTATTTCTTAATATATATTTTTATAAGCATTCTTGGATGGTGAACGTGGAAGATGAATCTTAGCACGTTGTGGAGATGGTAAGTCGTACGTACACACAAGAGACAATATCATTTCTTTAATGGTTAATTGGTATGGAATTAGATGGAATATTAATTATATAGAAATAATATCATTCTATATTTATTATTTAAGTCATTTATATTCATCATTATACCTGTAGAAATAATGTATAGATGAAAAACAGTTCGCACCACGGAGTGGAGATGGTAAGCCTTACGTACGCACGCATGGTGATATTGTTTTTCATAGGACGAGTAAAAGTAGAAATATGGTTTTAACATTATCATAAAAAGTCTCAGAATATTTTAGATTCTAGATTTATTATTTTAGTATGGTAATAACTTAGGAAGAGGAATTATAAGAATAAAATAACTTTTAAAGAAGGAATAAAATGATTACCTCTTCTTCTGGTGTCTCATTTTGATTTGCAAAAAGGACTACTTAATTTTGTTTTATGCCCAAAGGGTGGCCTATAGGATGAATATAGAGACAATTTTATGATATTTGGGTAGGTTTTGGCTGAGCCAAAGGGCTTTGGAGGTGTTAAAAAAGTGATCCCTTTTATAGGATAGGTGAAGGGCACATTAGGAATTCCTAGAAATATTAATTTATTATAAATTTATTTTAGGTTTATAATGGATAAAAAATTATTTATTTAGAGGATATGATGAGTATGTCCTTAAATCCTTTCAACCAATAGTATTTTGAAAAGTTTTAGACATTAATTTAACTTTATCCTTTGGCATTAACTCTTAGTTAAATAAGTTAACTCTTACCACGTCTTCTTATATTTTTATACTATATAGTTAATGTAGTTACTATAAAATTAAAGGAGAAACTCAATTAGATAATTAATGACATTTTTAACAATATATAAGTCATTTGGTATAATCTTAGATTTTTATGACTATTATATCATTTAATAAAATATTGTTTGTTTTAAAAATTCATTTCTGTCAATTTGACACTATTTCATAATTGATTTTTTAAGTCATAAAAACTTGATTCCTTTGAAAAAAATAAATAACTCATCCTAAAAATTTAAATGTTATCCAAAAAATTATTGGATGGAATAAAAAAATCTAAAATTAATTTTTTAATAATAATAATATCATTCATTTCAATCATTCATTAATATGGTAATCAAAACATCATCATTGTGTCATTAATAAATTTATTTATTTAGGGTATAAAAATTATAAATAAAATACGATGATTTAGGAAATATTTTTTTATTTATAATGACTATTTATATTCAAAGATAAAAAATATATAACTTAATAATAAATTTTTTTATTAAAAGATACATGTTTGTGTTTCTTTACTTTAAATTAATTATTATAACAAGTCATTATCACACCCAAGTGGCTTCATGAGGTCCTAAAATCGACCCAAGGATGATCATGGTTGGAAATATCTCATTTAATGGGATCAGTACATGTGTTAAGGTGGTTTTATATTATTATAATATTATTTTTTACCCTTTTTTACCTGATTCACCCTTTAACCATGGTAAATTAAAAAAATTAATGAAGTTAATATTAATAATGTCCAAAAATAAAAGGTAATTATTTAAAAAAAATTGACCTTTTTATTAAAAATATGGAATCCATTTTTACAAATTTAAAACACATAATTTATAGTAATTAAATTAAAATTAATCCCTCTTGTCAAAATGAGAAAACAGGTTTTTAAAAGTCAAAACTATCAAAAGATTGATACATGTTTATATCAAGTTTCAATGTAAAATTACTTAAAATGACTTTAATTATAATAAATTATAAAAACATAATTTAATTATACTTTAAAACCCAATAAAAGGATAATTTAACAATATAAATAATTTAGATGAAAAAATATTTTTGAATTAAAATGTAGTATTTTTCACTATTCATTAAAATATAAATATTATCAGAAAAGCACTAAAAATTTATCCAAAACAATTTTTTTGACCCACTTATAAAAAATAATTTTATTTTTTCAAATTTAATATATAAAAGTTTCAAATATTGTATTTAAACGTGTTTACCATTAAAAGCCGGAAAACTACATTTTTTGAAAAATACTTCTTTTACCTGAAAAATTGAAATTTTTGTTATATTATGTCTAAGAAACACATAAGATGAATTTTAAAATAAAATTGTATATAAATATAATTTAAAATTTGGTTAATACTATTCATAAACTATTTTTAAATGGTTAGTTTGATAGGTCATACTACGCTCGAACTTGGTGTTGCGTGTAGCACAAGCTATTGAATTATTATAAATGGTACCACAGAAGCTTGGGGTCTTACAATATCTCTATAGTTCTCTTACATATCTTGTGATCCTATGTATTACTTGTGTTTTAGGAACTAATTATTCCATGGGGACCTATAGAATATATTCCCATATCCACTCTCATGCATCTTGATATTCAACTTCATCGAAGTCAATCATACTACCACTATCCTTTTTCAGGATGTAATCCATCTCAAGAAATACAACTTGTCTGGTGATATTCACTTTATTATTTGAATGTAGTATAGGTAGTATCCTTTTGTTTCCTTTGGATACCCTATATAGATACACTTTGTGCCCCATGGTGATAGTTTGTTTCCTGAGAAGGATATAACAAATACCTTGCAACCCCATACACGTGTATGCAACAAAACAAGATTCTTTCCACTCCATAACTCGAAGGGGATTATTTTTTTATCTATATTTAGTACTTAATTTAATGTGTATATTTTATTTTGTAGTGAATATCCCCCCAAAAAAAATTTAATATCTTCATGAATCGTAATTGAAATTTTCGTGTCTAAAATGGTATGGTTTCTCATTTCACTAACACCACTCAATAGTGGTGTGTAAGGTGGAGTGAGTTGAGGTAGAATCCCAAACTCCCATATAAATTTCATAAAATCTTGGCCAATATATTCACCACCTAGATCTGATTAAATCTTATTTATCTTCTTTCTAAGTTGATTCTCTACTTCATTCTTAAATTTCTTAAATTTCTCAAAGTACTCAAACTTATACTTCATCGTGTAAACATAACCATGTCTACTCAAGTAATTTGTAAAATTTATGAATTACGAATACCCACATATATATTTTACTAGAAATGGTCATCACATATCGTTGTTTACCAATACTATAATATTAGTATCCCTTTTACCTGATCCATCAAATGGCGGTTTGGTCATTTTTCCTATAAGTATGTCATATTTAAAGTGGTTTTGTCTTAAATGAGTCTAAATAACCATATTAATATACCTTTATCAAATCTTTCTTATTTACATGACCAATAAGGTGATACCATAGTTGGGTGTTATATGAGTCTTGTGAACATGATTTGTTCTCAATTTCCAATACATTGTTTTCATAATTTAATTCATAAATAATATTATTTAAATGTTAGATAGCATAAATTATTTAGTCTTTATAAAAGAAAGAAATTTTATTTTCAAAATTGAAAATAAACCTAGATGAATCTAAGAATGATAAAGAAATTATGTTCTTGGTAATATTTAGTATATAATATAAATATTTTAAAACCAAACTCATTCATGTTAGCAGTAAAAGGTGGTTGTCACCGATGGATATAGTAGTTATATTTGCACCATTGGAATCTCAAATATCAACCTCTCCTCTAGAAATATTTCAAAATATAATTAGTTCTTTTATTTTGATACTTATATGAGAGCCACAAGTTTTATCTAATACCCAATGTGTGTATATTGAAATATTACACTTGATAAAAAAACCTTTATCTTCCCCTTGCTTCTGGGTAAAATATTATTTTTATGGATTTTCTTGCAACATGAAAAACATACATCCTACTTTTCCTTTCCCTACCTATAGATCTTACTCTTCTTAGAAGGATGATGCATGTGATATTTAGAGTTGTTTTGAGTCTTGGGACATTTTTTCTTATTCTTACTTTTTTTATTCACTATAAGGATCGTGGTTTTTTCAATTCCCATGTCATTATCTTTTTGGAGAATCAATGTAAGAAGTTTCTGAAGACTCTTCTCATTGTTAATCATATTGTAATTAATAATAAAACTAGAGAAGGTCTTGGGAAAGGATGAATGTATGAGATCTATGCATAATTCATCAGGGGGTTTAATCCTTAATATGTCTAAGAATTCAATGTATCCAGTAATTTTGACTAAATGAGGCCTAGATGGCACAAACTATTCAAGATAATTTGTAAAAAAGTCATTGGAGATCTTGTATCTTTCTTGTCTATCCTTCTCTTGATTGAGATCC
Source organism: Viscum album (assembly GCA_963277665.1). Classification (NCBI taxonomy): domain Eukaryota; kingdom Viridiplantae; phylum Streptophyta; class Magnoliopsida; order Santalales; family Viscaceae; genus Viscum; species Viscum album. Next base: position 107,801,806 of record OY728139.1, on the reverse strand, counting down.
TGAAGATGAGACATCATTATATACATATCCATGTCCTCACATTGCTTCAAAATATCATTGGTCATGGTTTATAGTACAAAACATTGAAAATATTTATCATCATCAAAAAAATTTCATAGAGACATAACTCTTTATCACTAACCTCGTTTTTAGATACTTTAGGAATTAGTTCTTCCAGCATATACAATTTCCTTTTAGGGAGAAAGATAACTAGTAATCACCTTTTCCACTCTTGGAAAATTATGGTGGTGAGAAGGTTATCCTTCTCAAGTATGGATCACATTGATATGTTTGAATTCATTTTTATTAGTAATTCTATAAATAACATGCTCATAATTTTAGTACATTATCTGATAAAATTTAGGCAGATAATTAAATATTAAATTTATTAATCTACCACTATTTTATCAAAAACTAATATTCCTCACCATTGGATTCCGAATATACCATTTCTTGGAAATTATAGTGGAAAAGATCCACATTCCCCTTGTCATTACCCGAACTTTGGTTGGTCATGAAACTTGAATGGTTTTAGATAATCATTCCAAATTCCAAATATATAAACTCATAGTTCTTTGATCTACTGAGTGGACTCCCAAATACCAAAATACTTAAATTGGATTTCATCAACCCTTGCCTCTCAATTACACCAAACCCTAATTTTAAAGTCAACCCTTTATGTTAAATAAGTTATGTCATCCCAAAAGTTCATGTTAGAATTCCCCAATAATTTAAATCACCCCAACTTTGTCTGGTCAAGCACTTTGAACTATGGATTGATTTTAATAGAAGTACTGGAAGACTATACTGACATAAAATATATTATTGTGTAATTTTATCTGTTTATGTAAAAATTTCCAATTATTATATTTGTTACATGATTATTAAAATTAATTTGATTTATTTAAGCTATTAACCATGTCTTATATAATATTTATTCATAAAACAATTTATTTTAGTTCTATATTGCATGCTTATTAATTCATTAATTCATCTCATCATGACAAAACATCAATAATGAAATAACCATGCAACTCGATGGAAATAAAATAATAAAGCACTATTATCATGAGCTTTTACTAATGGTTAGTTCATCTAGAAGATGATAAACTAACCATCAAACAAGGGGAAAACACCTTTAACCAATTAAGGTTCATGTTACAGTCTTCCACCTATCCACCTATGTATCTCTCTGGTATTGGTTTCACCTCAACTCCAAACATGAACCGCCACTACTAAATTGGGATATAAATCCATTACATAGTCTTTATCTCACATGCATTTGATGGGAATGGGTTTATATAAAAGAAACCATGGGCTTCAGGCCCTTATATAATAAGAGGAAAGATGGCATGCAAGCCAAAAATTTAATTTAATAAAAAATTAAATAAAACCAATCACTTAAATTGTTCTTGTCTATGTTCAGGATCATCCAAATGAATGAAATGAATTAAAAATTTAATAAAATTATAATTCAATTCTTAATCATTATTATTTAATATAAATCTCACTGAAATCAATTAATTATCTTCTTCAATTAATCAATTATTTTACCTTAACTCTCATCTGAATTTACTTAAGATTCTTATCATTAGTAATTTTAATCATATGAAATAAATTTATTTAATATTAAATATGTACATAAAAGTAACTACAAGGTAACACAGTGAATACCCATTCAAATTAACCCAACATGTATTATACTCGTATACTATTTACTTTTGTGATATGTGGCATACATCACTTATCACATACTTTCATGAAATGTACTATCAACTTAATGATTATGCAAATTACATGATTTTTTTTCATGTGTTATGCTAAAATGAACATAAACTAATAATTATAATATTACTCACATGTGATATAGAGATCTGAACATTACACAAAAATTAATTAAACAATTATATATATATATATTAAAACCCATCACATGGTGCATTCTATCAACATAATGACCACACACAAGAACATGTTGATAAAGTTTACACAGTAAAGTGAATTAATTTTAATTATCTGTAATTTGGTATAAGTGCACGATGTGTACAATCAATCAAGATGATGTGTACATTTCTCACAATTTACTTGTGGCACACACCCGAGGAATCAGTAACTAAATCGCGCCTTAGAAAAATTGGAGTACACGGCATGTAAAAGGGATACACAGTGTGTGGTCTCTAAGTTACATGGTCACTAGTCAGGTAGGATGGGTAGACTACTACATGGAATTTCTATGATTACAGTACAACGTTCCATGTATATGGGCTAGACGACATGTACTCCATGTGACTGTGTTCCAGGATGGATGAGTCAACATGCAGTGTATAACTAAATGCATCACATTTATTCAATGAACACTATTTAAATTAATTCCAAATTAATTATAGGTGTGTTGAACATGAGAACACAACCTGTACCTTCAGGTACATGGTGTTTTCTCTTATCTTATCTAAAAATAATCCTTGAAACCTTTAGATTATATATTCAATTTTATTTCATTCATAAAATTAATTTATTTTATTTGATCTATGAGAAATGAACATGGAGGAAGCATATCTCGCAATTCGGTTAAAATAATGATTAAAATTTAATTGAAAACAAAATGAAAATTGTATAAACCAATTAATGATATTTAAATAATTATAAATAATTATTCTGTCACTTTGATACCACTTGAATGTTATGAGCATAGTGAAAATGTGATACGGGTCATTCCAAACTTTGATTTTTTTTTTCATGATCGATGATCAATCAAAGATTTACATGATAATTAATTTCAAAATCAATGGAATTGAATCAAAGAAAATAGAGAATGTATTGAATTCCAAAACCAAACACATGATCATCAAATATTATTTATAATTAATTTAGTCAATTAAATAATTAACTTGTGTGAATTCATTATTTAATGATTGATCTAACAATAGAAATAAATTATAAAATTGTTGTGTCATAGGAATCATGAACAGATTCCATCTAGCGGTGATCCTCACGCGATCCACAAATATCTGAATGTCGTCATAAGAATCATTGGTTTCTAGCACAATAGATCCTAACGCTTTCATTTTGCACTTTTTATCACCATGAGAATCACTTCTAAAGCCTTCTCATTTGCTCTCCAGGCCCAAGAGTTGGAGGTGTAGGAAGATCTCTTCCCATTCATGGGAGCGTTTTAGGAGAGGGAGCTCTCTAGGGGTTTAGAGGATTCTCTTTGTCTTTCATTGTGCATAAGAAAAATTAATTGACTCACTTTGAAAATAATATAATTGGGTTTATATAAAACTAGGGTTAGAAAAAGATTACATGTGTTTCACTTATTATTCATTTAATCCCTTATGTAACCCCATGCCTATTATAATAATAATATTATTTTTTCTTCACATGTTCCTAACTTGCAAATGAAATTAAATATTATTTAATCAAATAATATCCAATATATATTATTTCTCACTAGACCTAAAAAATTGGTCCACCATTTCTCCATAATATTTATCAAACATTGAATAATGACGATTTATATAATAAATAAATATCCCTACATTATTCCATAACAAAAAAAATAAATATTATATTCACTAAATAGAAAATATATATTTATTAAATATTCCACTAAAATGATATTATCTCGAATAATTGGTAACATAATATATGCGATCAAGAATACATGAATAATTATTAAACCATGTGTAAGACTAATATTTATTCAACTTGTTAAATAATAAATAATAAAATATTATTTAACTAAGACTCTAGATACACTTAACATGTGACCCTCTAGGCCTCTTTCTCAGTGGCATTTGGTGAAGCAGCCTATAGTCCATGGTTAGCGCCAAATAACATGTCGAGCCACCCATAGAGAAAGAAGTTAATGATGTGATGAAATAATACCTCATATAGATGCTTAGTGTTTAATATAATACCTTTATCATGATATCTCTAATCAAGCAGGTTCCATGCTGGTGTCATCAACCTTTGTGCTCAATGTCTATTTCTTTGACCTTCCAGAAATCAAACTTGCCCATATAAAACCATGACCATTATTTATTTAAGTTATATCATTTACATTAGATGGAATGAGATTTCATCTTCTGTTAAATAACATAAGGAACAAATTCTTCCTCATATTATTCATTAATGAAATATTACTCGTGACTCACCCAACATATCCTACCTCACCGCAAGCATAGGGCGTCATAGTTTTGTTTCAATATATAAAAGTATGTGACTCATAATGCTCATTAATAATAATAATATTTTCTATGAATGAATTCACACACATATATATATAAGAACATCCAATGACTCATATAAATGTGAATTTTCAACTAGTGGGTCTCATTCTCATAATATATTACACTGGATATTGCCAAGGGTTTACCGGATGAGAATGTTCGTCAAAGTACTATGAGTCTCCACACCCAATAGACTATATAATTTGTATCCCTATAATGATATCATCCGACTATATAACATATATTTAAGAATAGTTTCATTGAATTTCTTGTTTCTTATAAAGTGGGTAAGTGTTGTGACCTTTTAGTGTGACAAAAACTCTTAGGAAATTATCATATACTATGTTACGTAGAAAAAAATAATGATGTGATAATTAGTGTATTAATATTGTAAACTATGAATATAGGTTATCATAAAGTACAAAGAAGTTGTTTCTTGGGCACCAAATGCAACACTTCTTCTATGAAAAACACCTCGGGTCTCCCAGAAATCAGCTTCAAGCTCCACACCATTTCTATGAAAGTTTAATTAATCCAATTAGTTACAAATAATTTCTTAGTCATTACATGAAAAAATTTATCATTCCTAATTCCTATGTTTCTATATTTATTACAAAAACATATTCTAGTTTACTCACCTCCTTTGCCTGGTCTCAATATTTTCAACTTACATCATTTTTATATTTCAACCTTAGCTTTCCATTACATGAACACTCTAAAAAAATTTGATTTATTTTTTTATGAAGAATACCCATACTTTTCCTCATGAATTCATTGTTAAATGTCACATATTATTATGAAATTCCATGATATTTAAATAGGGTAGGTCCCTAGACATCTATATGAACCTGATTTAGCCTATGCCTTTTCTATGTTCTTCAGTTCAATTTAAATCTCACATTTCATTGATTTATGAGCATGTAACTCCCAAAACATGTCAAGAATTAATTATCCATCTTTAGATTATATTTTTTAACTAGTAAATTTATACCTTTATCACTAAGTTTCAAAAGTCAACAGTGTGAAAAAATATACTTCTAGAGGTTGAAGTTCAGTCATGTTTATCTCCCACTACCTTTACGGTCATGTACATCATGAAATCCTATAAACCTTTTATTGTTACTAATTAACCTTGAGTGATTTTCCAAAAACCCATAACAATGTTTGTTCAATATCAAAATTCATCCAACTATCTTACTAGAGTCAAATTGATATAGAGACTTGGAATATATCTAACATATTTCAGCTTAAGGAAACCACTATTCTTAAACAATACTTTCATTTTTTCCCATGATGTTAAGATATTTTACATTTCCTAGATGAAAACTTCAAAAGCATCGAGAAAATAATATATTATACATAATTTTTCACCTATGGAGTGGAATATTACACCAAAATATATAATCTAATATTCCACTAATGTATAAACACTCATATATAGATTCGTACTACTAAAAAATTCTGGGTTCATGGATTCAAATTTTTCAAAAATTGATCTTCCTGAATTTTCTTTGTGCCTATGACAATTCAACTTGAGATAAAATCTTTTTCCACTGTGCCAATTGGTTGTCCTCGGACTGGAAGCACTATAAAAAGGTCTTAGCGGTAGTTGTAAAAATTTATGTGAAATAAATCACATTAAAAAATTATAATATAGCTGGTGTTTCATATAATCATTTCTATATATTTTTTATTTTTTTATTTAGAGAAAGCCTTATTTAAACTTCCACTAAATATTTTTAAAAACCCTAATTTTGACTCCATCTACTATCTCATTCACCCTAACCCTCCCCCCACATTCTGCTCCCCTCGGTGACCCCTGACCTCAACCACCCCATCTCCCAACAGTGACTGTCATGACCACGACGCCCTGTGATCCTGTTGGAAACCACCATGACCTTGACCCCCCTACCAGTGACTGTCATGACCCAGACCCCCCGGTCAGCTACCATCGTGACCCTGACCCCCTGCTCCCTTCCGAAGACCACCCTGAACCCAACCCCCCTATTGGCGACCATCATGACCCCAACCACCTTTCTTTTAATCATCGATCGTCGTGACCCCAACCCCCCATTCAACAACTGTTGTGACCACGACCCTCCCTATTAGCTACTATTATGACACCAAACTCCAACCAGTGAATGTTGTGATCCCGACCCCCCCAAAGGTAACCATTATGACTTTGAACCCTTCTAATAGTGACCTATGTTACACCGAACCCTCCTGTTAGTGACCATTGTGGCCACAACCCCCCTTCCGGCGACCATCGGGACCCCCATCCCCCATACTCCTTAACAACGACACCCAAAGGACTCTCTTCCCATTTTTTGGTGACTACAACCCTCAAAATCATTGAAGGTATTATTGATTTCATTTTTCTAAAGAGTTTTAAAAAAATTATATAATGATTTGAGTAATTGAGTGTTTATGTTTTACTGTTGGATTGAATAATTTTCATTAGGGGTGTCCATCAGTAGGGTTGGGTCGGGTATGAGGGGATTTTGGACCCAACCCAAGAAAAATTGGTTGGGTTGGGTTGCATCGGTTCCCAACTATTTTTCTACTATGACCTGACTAGACTCGACCCATGGTATATTAGGTTTGGTTGAGTTGGGTCAGTTGAGTTAGGAAAAACAATATAGAAAATAATGACATAAAAGTAAAACTATTGATTAAATTAGAACTAAAATAATAAATTAAAATTAATATTTTTTGATAAATATGACATAAATATAATGTTTTATAACATTGTATAATGTAAATAAAACATCATATAACTTTAAAATAATGGTAATTTTATGTTATATAACTTCATATTTTCATAAATCAAATGTCATATAATGTAAATATTACATCATATAATTTAAATATAATATTGTATAATCTCAATAGAAAGTTATATAATGTAAATATAACATAAATATAATGTAAATATAACACAAATATGATGTAAATATGATGTAAATATTATATTAGATTTATATTATACGGCCTTATAATTTATTTTTATTTAATATTAATTATTGGTAGATAATATTAATTATTTAGTATATATTATTATTATTTATTATTAGTTATCAGATATTATTACTAATTAATTATCAATTATTAGTGATTTTTTATTTATTATTTATTAATCAACAATAATTTTTATTTATTATTTATTATATATATATGTGTATATATATATATATGAATGTCTTGGGTTGGGTTAGGATTTTTCAAACCCATAACCCAACTCAGCTTGACCTCATCCCAACTTAACCTAACCTAACCTGATAATACCCTATGTGTAACCCAACCAGACCCCACGTGACCCGATCAAGTTGGGTCAGGCCGGTCAAGTTGAATTGAATTTGGACACCACTAATTTTTATGATGACTTTGTGTTATATCGAATCAAGACCCTACCCTAGTCAATGATGAAGTTAGGTGATGCTTAATTTTGATTGGAAATATTTGATTAAAAATTGATATCTTTTTATCCAGATGTATAGGGTGAATAGTTAAAATACAATATCTATTGACAAAAGTTGGATTAATTTACCTCAAAACACACCTCAGTATGCCAAGGGTTTGAAAGAATTTTTAGATTATTCAAGTGAAAACTGATCAGTGGATGGAAGAATAAGATGTTTACGTCCTGACTGTAAATTCAAGCGATGGTTGAATAGAAATGAAGTATATGATAATTTAATATTGACATAGTTTCCTTATCATTATATACGTTGGATTTTTAATGGTGAATAAAATTTTATTGAAAGTAAAAACAATGATAATACTATCAAAAAAACACAAAGTGACCCACAAGAGGAGAATTCAGTTCGAAATTTGATAAATGGTGCATTTGGATTTGCATGACACAATGTCCAAGATTTTAATGGATCAACAAAACATTCATATGATATTGAGTGCGTTAGTATTACTTAGAACAATAGTAACCAAAAAAATGAGTTTTAGGAATTAGTTGAAGATGGACATTAAGAACTATATGAAGGGTGTGACAAGTACTCAAATTTGACTTTTCTAATTAAGTTGTATCACATCAAGTGTCTCTGTGGAATTACAAAAACATTACTATCCAAGATTTTAGAGTTGATTCATGATACATTCAGTGAAGTTATGATCCATGCATCATTCTATGAGATGATTAAATTCATCAATAAACTTTTTCATGATTATAAAAAGACACATGCATGAATTAATGATTACATGATTTACTAGAAATAAGTTTCTAATAAAGAATAATTCATAAGATGTCATATAAGAAGATAGAATTCAATGAACAGTAATGATTGTATAAATCAATGTATCCTCAGGAAGAAACAAAGGAAGAAAAAACTAAAAAATAAAGGTTCATTAGTGGTGGTTTATTAGTTGTGTAGTGGTGGTTTAAACCACTTCCTAATATTTGTGAGTTAGTTCCTAAAACCTCCATGTATTACATGGTCTCTAGTCAAATAGTGGTGGTTTATTTTATTTCACTGCAGTTTTTTAAGTGTCATTTTGGAGAGTTTATCGGTGGTTTGTTGTTTAATTAGTGGAAGTTATTTAAAAAAATATCCACTGAGGTTATAAATAAAATACAATTAACCACCTCCAAGAATATAGTAGTGGTTATTTTTAGCTACAGTTAATCTGAATCACTGTTAAATACATTCAATATAATATGTTTAGTCATAGTTACTACAAACCGCCTCTAAATATATATTTTTTAAAATATAATTAATAAAAAACTATAAATATAAAAAAAATGAAATACTATAAACTAAAATATAAATATATGATAACCCCATAATACATACATCATAAATCCATAGTCATATACAAATAGCCATGGTCATCATAACCTAAGTCTCAGTCACCCCATACATCAACCAATACCTCAGTTATCAATATATATATATATGTCTAAAAACAACCCATGTCCAATATAAATCTACATCACGACCTCCACTACATCTATTTGCCTATACATCATCTCATCAACTGAAACAGACCACATTAGCTCATCGTCTATAACAAAAAATGAAACAAAAAATTCAAAATAAACATAAAAAATTGGAATTCTTGTAGAATAATTGATAAAATTTTAACGTAACATGAAAACTATGAACTATCATGACCACCTTCTAAAATATAATGGATTGGAATGGTCAACCTATTGCCTACTGCTCACATCCTCCACCTATAATAAAAACCAAAACATTTAGGGAAATAAATGTGAAAGAGAAAAAGACACAGAATATATTCAGAATGTTGCACATAAAATTTGTTATTTTTTTTAATAAAATAGAAGGAATTTTAAAATAAAAAATATATATAATTAAAAACACTTTGAAAATAGAAACAAACCTATTTTTGATATGATTCAAAATTTGAAAGTAAAAGTGGGTAAGTAAATATTCTAATTTATTTATAAAGTGATGTACGGTGTACTTGAAATTTATTTAATAATTTTTTATTGATTTTGATATGAAATTATGTCCTATATTTCAAAAAAAACTAATTAGTGGTTTTCCCATGATTTTCTATTAATATAAGGTTGGTTTCTATGGTTTTGACCATTCCACGCATGATTTAGTGTTTTAAAACTCTAAGAATGTGTTTACCACTATAAAAATAAAATCATCCTTGAGATTGACATTCTATCAGTTCCAAAATTTTAAAATTAAATAAATGTTCATTTCCCTTAATTTCAAGACAATCCAATATCATTTTCATGATTTTGACCATTCCACACACGTTTTAGTGTTTTAAAACACTAAAAACATATTTATGGCCATAACGGGAAAACTGTCATTTTAATGATATTTCATTGATTCCTACATTTCAGAATTAAATTTATGGTCATTGTCCCATGATTTTAGTGTAATATAACATCAAATTCCTTGGTTTTATCCTTCTAAGTACATTTTAGTGTTTTTAAACATTAAAAATGTGTTTAAGTCCATAATGGAAAAATTTTCATTCAGAATGATGTGGAATTAGTTCCTAAATTTCACAATTAAATCTATGATGGTTATCCCATAATTTTAGGACAATGCAATATAATTTTCAATGTTTTGACTGTTCTATACTTGTTCTAGTGTTTTAAAACACTAAAAATGCATTTACATCCATAATGGAAAAAATGTCATTCAGAATGACTTGTCATTGGTTAATATATTTCATAATTAAAGATATGATGGTTTTACATTGATTTCAAGAAAATATGACATCATTTGTCTACTTTTGATTGTTCCATGCATGTTTTAATGTTTTAAAACACTAAAAACATGTTTACATCCATAATTGGAAAAACGTTATTTATAATGATGTGTTGTAGATTCATACATTTCAAAATTAAATCTATAGTCATTTTCCCCTGATTTAAGGAAACTGCGACATCGTTTTCGTAGTTTTGACAGTTCCATGCATGTTATGTTGTTTTAAAACACTAAAAACATGTTTACGATCTTAATGAGAAGACTATCATTCAGAATGTTGTGTATTTAGTTACTTAATTTCAAATTTAAATATACGGTCATTTTAATATGATTTCAAGACAATATAACATCATGTTCTTATTTTTGACCATTCCACGCATGTTTCATTGTTTTAAAACACTAAAAACATGTTTATGGCCATAATAGGAAAACTGTCAATCAGAATGACATACTGTCGCTCCATACATTTCACAATTAAATATATGGTTGTATTCTCCTTATTTTAGGTCAATACGATTTAGTTTTTCTAGTTTTGACCCCCTAACACTAGCTTTTAAAATCTTTTGTGCCTTTTATAAGTGTTTACTGAGTAATTCCAACTACATTGTGTATCGGATTGATGTGTTCTATACATGTACAAATCAAAAAAACTAATTTATGGTTTCCTCTAATTTCATGGAAATATGATGTCACATTCATAGTTTTGAATATTCCACACATGTTTTAGTGTTTTAAAATACTAAAAATGCATCTACAGCCTTAACGAGAAAACCGTCATTCAGAATGACATGTCGTCAGTCATTATATTTTACAATTAAATATATAGTTTTTGTCCCCTAATTTTATGATAATATGACATTTTTTATAGTTTTGACCATTCTATGCACGTTTTAGTGTTTTAAAACACTAAAAACGCGTTTACGACCATAACAGGAAAACCATCATTCAGAATGACATGTCATTGGTTGCTATATTTTACAATTATATATATCATAATTTTCCCCATATATTAGGAAAATCCAATTTCATTTTCCTATTTTTAATCATTCCATGCACATTTTAGTGTTTTAAAATTCTAAAAACATGTTTATGGTCATAACAGGAAAATTTTCATTCAGAATGACATGCCTTCGGTTTCTACAATTCACAACTAAATCTATGACCATTGTATCCTAGTTTTAGGAAAATCCAACATCATTTTTCTGGTCCCCCCTGACACTTGTTTTTAAGGATTTTGTACTTTTCATAAGTTTTTACCAAGTCAAACTGAGAAAATAAGCTCATATTGTTTTCAAACTTATGGATAATGATCTATAATTTAATTTTGACATGTAGGAATAAACCACACATAAATACAATACAAGATGTGGTCTACATAACTCTGAATGTTTTTTTTCTAAATAAAAGTGTCAGTTTAAAATTTTATGGATGTTTTATGTGTTCTTTTCAAAGTCCTGGGGTGTTAAACAGATTCAGGGATATCAAAATGAAAAAGATCTAGAAATAAAAATATAACATTTTATAAGTATATTACAAAATCTTACTCATGTCATTTAAATTAGTTATCAATAAATATTAAATTAATATTACCTTTACTTTAGTATCAAAGACCTCATTATTCCAAGCTGTAGGAATTTGTATCCAATATTTATGATTAATGTGAAATCTTGTTATCCTGTAGTCAATCTTCCCAAGAATCTGCCCATATATTCTGACAAAATCACTAGTAGGAACCCCAAAATCATCAAATGAAATGATAATCTTGAAGTCCCCTAGGCCCCATACATCTTTTGTGTTCATATTTGTATCTTGTTTATGGTTGTGTTTATCTGTTTGACAAATGTATTAAACAATTATTAAATATAATTTCTTTTTAAAAAATGACATGCATACTACTAATGGCACCTCGAAAATATACCCCAGATATATGGGTGACGAACTACTCCACTACAAGAGGTGAATTAGGTATTGGGATACCAATCAATTCTAGGGAAATGGCTAGCTTACTAACAGTCTTTGGTACAACAAAAATATTGGGATCCACATAAGATGATGGTAGTGGTGGCATGCTTCGAGATGATGATCGGCTAGAATCTTGAATTTTTTTCTCTACATTCGTACATTTCAAATGTTTAAGGTATATTAATTATATAAAAAATAAAATATAAAATATTTTTATAAAAAAATAAAGAAAACTTGAATAATGTATATATGTACGAAACACTTATCAATGAGAAATTGTAATATAATTTAATTACCAATTTATATATTAAATTATTTAAATTGTTACAAACCTACATTGTGATGAGTCCTTCATTTTCACCCTCTCTTGTAATTTCTGCGATTTTGATATTTTCTGGAAAAAACTATTCAATATTATTTACTTGATGAGGTTCACTATCACAAATAACCAATTGATCTTCATTTCCCATATCATATAAATCTATATGCATTAAGTGTAAAAAAACACTCTAACCATCATGTATTTCATCATCAACAAAACAAACCACCTTTTCTTGTGAATCCAAGATAAATAGATCATACTCTGTATGCTCATTGGTATCCATTAAGGAAGAGAAGCTGACATAAGTAAATTGTAACAAATATTTCATTATACCCCAATCAATGTTGAACCAATTTCATTTGAATAAAACAACTAAATATTGAGAATGATAGTTTAATTCAATTATATCAATCAGCTTCCCATAGTATCTCACCTTTGAAAAATTAAATACACCACTATTTTGAGTTTTCAATAATTCCACATGATAAATTGTACAAAACCTGAAGCCATGAATATTGTAACCATAAAATCTCGTATTCTTCTTTAGAAGACCTCTACCCATAAAAATAAAATCATTCGATATTTCAACTTCATTTTCAAAATTCATTATCTAAACAAAATGATATAAGTTTTCAATTTTAACATTGAAAAAATAAATACATGTCAATAATATGAATATGAGTATATAGTTATACGATGGATGTAAAAATTCGACAAGCTCCTTATTAATAGCTTTCGTTAATTCCATCTCATTTTGATCTCATCCCCCTAGTTACCTCTTTTTTAAAGTCACGATTCTTCAATAAATGGATTAATAGTAACACTATTGAGTAGAAAATATCTATGTGCTTTAGAAACTTCAATTCAGTCAGTATAAAATTTTACGCATTTCTAATTTGTTGTTTAATAGACGGAAATACTGATTATTGATTTTCATAACATTAATTAGTGGAAATTTCTTCAACACATCTACCATGATTGAATCTTGTCTCAATACAATCCAAATACCTAGAACAAAAGGTCACACACTCTTCATCTATGTAACCATCAGAAATAGATCCTTCTAGTTGAGCTTTATTCCACCCATATGATTTCAAATTACCTAACCTAATGAAAAAATTAAAAAAAATATGAAAAAAAAATTATGAAATGATTTAATAAAATTGAATTCACCAATAAAAAAAATTCAACAAACCTCTCAATTTGATACATCCATCGATATTATACTAGTCCACCATGTTTAAATTCATCAACCAAATAAATTTCCAAATGAATCATGACTGTGAAAAATGGATGGGAAATAACATCTCCAAATGACACAGTGTCAAAAACATTATTTCTTGAAGTCTATCAATCTTGATTGGATTTAGATTTTTTTCTAATAAGCCCTCTAAAAAAGGTACAAAACTCGACTAGAACTGTAGATAATTTTTTAGAAAAAGTATTACAAAAATATAATGTAAATAAATACTCCATCAAAATAAACGAGTCATGAATTTTCATTCCATGTAACTTTTTATGTTTTATGTCAATGCACCTTGATATGTTACTTGAATATCCATCTAACAATTCTATATTCTTTCAAGTTTTAAGGAATATGTCTTTCTCATGATTTTTCATTGTAAAATCAGTGGAATGATACTTTCCATTATAATTTACCCATAAACTAGGATTTATATTCATTGACTCTAAATCCTTAAAATCATTAAGGCGATCCTTCGATTTACCCTTCTTGTTAAGCACTATAAAAATTACATTATGAAAAAAGTTATTTTCAATATGCATTATGTCAAGATTATGATGTATCATATTAAACTCTCAGTAAGGATGTTTGAAAAATATATTCTTTTTCTTCTATTTTTTTACTAGCTTCTTGGGATATTATACCTCATACCCTTTTCCCCCTTTTATTAAACAAATTAAATTTTCCATATTCTTCAGTGACATTATTTAATTATCCCACAATTTATAAACCATATAACACCTTTGGTGAATTTATAATTTCAATATCTCCTTTTAATAATGTCTTGTTAAACCTTCATTTATGAGGTGCATCAGAAAATCAACAATGACACATAAAACACCATTTTGTTTTATAAGGTATTCATTTAGGTTCAAAATCAAATTTTTAAATTGGACAAGCCAAAATAGTATGAGTGTTCCAACCATATAAATTTCTTAGTCTATGAAAGTCCCTAATTTTCTACATTAAAGAAGAATACATTGTGAATAGTTGTCTCATTGAAGCATCATATGTTTCCATGACATCATCCCATAATTCTCGTAATTCTTTGATTAGAGGTTGAAGGTATACATCAATGTCATTCGTAGGCATTTTCTTTCTATGAATAATCATTGAAATAATGAAATAAGTCTTCTTCAAAAACATCCAAAGAGGTATATTATAGGGTTTCAAAACAACTATCCAATTATAAAATTCATACTTAACATACCAAAAGGGTTAAAACCATTAGAGGAAAATCCCAAACATGCATTCCTAGGATCTGAAGAAAAATCCAGATATTAAGAATAAAACAACATCCATGACAATGAATCTTTTGGAGGTATCATAAAGACTTCATTACTATCATGAGAATTACACTTCATGTTATATGTAGTATTAGACGACATGAGTAGTCTTTGCAAGCTCGGTTTCAGAGGAATGTAATGAAATAAATTTGCATGAGTTTTCTTATTTTGTTTCTTCCTAGGGTTTCACTGATTTATACTCTCCCTGTGGTTTATTGAATTACGTCTTCTTGTATGAAACCTCATGTGTTATTATTTATTATACTCTTCTCCGTGGTAAAGCATGAAATAATTTAGTCATACATGCATATTTATATAATCAATTCCACATTTTTGATGAATTTATTCATCTTATAGAATGATGTAGGAGTCATAGTTTCATTAAAAGTATCATGAAGCAACTATAAAATCATGGACATTTATTTTTCAGCAATTCAACAGAGACACTTGATATGATACAACTTAAGTAGAAAAGACAACTTCTAATACTTAAAACACCCTTCAGATAGTTCTTGTTTTCCATTTTCAACTAATTCATAAAAATAATTTTTTTGGTCACTGAATATCTGAGAAAGATTAACCTTCTCAAGATCAACTGATGGTTCTGTTGATCTATTTAAATCTTGTACATTTTATTTTTCAAAAACAATTGTTTTATTTAATAAATCTTGAATTAAATTATCCTCTATCTGGTTACTTTGTATTTTATTGACATTATTGTCATTGTTTTGACTTTCCATAACATTTTATTCACCATGAGAAATCCAACATACATATCGAGGAGGAAAATATTTTCAAATGCTCAAATACATCATTTCTATTAAAGTATCACATTAATTTAAAATCAGTACACGAACATTTTATTCCACCATCTGATGATCAGTTTTCAATTTCATGATCTAAAAATTCTTTTAAATAGTTGGTATATCAAGGTGTGTTTCGAGGTAAAGTAATCCAAATTTTAATCAAAGGTATTGGATTTTATTTTCCCTATACATTCATATATAAAGATATAAATGCTTAATCAAATAATTAAAATCAAAATTAAATATCACCCAACTTCTCCATTGAATATTTCCAAACAACTATAAAGGAAAATGTTATGAATCAAATAATTAACTTTTTCTTACAAAACTTATAATATAAAAACATGAGTCAAATAAATTATTATTTCTCACAAACATAGATGAATGGGATGAATAAAATAAGAGATAATGGTGTATTCTACCCTAGTTTTATACTTAATGAGGGTCCTTCCATTGAAAAATTAGCTACATTGATCAATGTCTAAACCACTTTTCATGATCTAACTAAGACCAAGAGAACCCCTTTAAAATATTAATGAAATTTATACTTTAGTCAGATATCATGATATGTCATGCATACCCAAATATTAAACTCTATATGTATATATTCTACTGAAATGATTTACTATGACTTCATGTTGTTCCATGAATTATATAAATCAACTCTGTTCACATAACATCAAATTAGATGTTCTTTCAATTTGATCTGAACAAAAAAAAATGATGTTAACATAAATTTGAATAATGTATATTGGGATTTACAAATCAAATGATAATAAATTAGTCATTTGAATAAAAAAAATAGACCAAACAATATAATTAGTTATATTAAAAATCATGTTAGGTAAAATAAAATCAATGAAATTATGTTGGTTGATCCAGTTACCATAATCAATAATTGATTGTCATGCATGAAAAAGATAACCCCAACTAATCCATCATTATTTGATAGATTTTATTAAAGTAAATGATTCCTCAAATATACATAAAACATGAATCGTTATAATAATTTTAAAAATGTCCTAATATCTCATTTTAAGGCCTTTATCCTTATAGAATTTTCAGGGTTGGTGATGAAACTATGTGTGACCCCAAACCCTGCCACCAATTGTTCATGAGTTGGAAAAAAGACTCAATTATGTATCTGTGAATAATTGGAGGCATTAACATATATATAACAAAGTCTAATTGATTAATATCAAATATTAACCATGAAATTATAAATTATCTAGATTCCATAACCATCATACGTCATAAAAAAATTTATTTTATTAATTTAATACAAAATAACCAAAATTAATGATTGTTATTAATCCAAAAAACTAACTATAAAATCCAAATAACACATTATAAAACAAAATTACATATATAATTACTTTCCAATGGATAAAAAATCTATATTTTTTTCATCGCCTATGATTACTCATATAATGATACTCAATAATAAATTTAAGGTGAGGATGATTCATCCTTTAAGGGGGTCTACGTTGCCACCAAGGAGGGGATCTGATCCAAGTAATGGGAGATTGGAGGGGGGTCTGTGTTACCACTGAAGAGTGGAATCGAGCAGGGGTGAGGGAGATCAGAGGGGGGGTCATGTTGATGGTGAACTGGATAGAGGGGAGGTCGAAGGGGGGAGGGTCACAGGGGTCGGTGTAGGGCGTCATGGGGGTTGGGGGTTGTGAGATCTTTGTTGCCTCCAGTGATAGGTGAGTAAGAGGGGTGGGGGGAAAGTGGGTCACAGACTTGGGGAAAGGGGGTCATGGGCGAGGGGTCGCCATTGGGAAGAGGAGAGGAGGAGGTTGATGGAGGTGGGGGCAAGGGATCAGGGTCACAGAGGGAGAAGGGGAGGGGGAGGGGTTAGTGTTTTTAAAAAAGGTTCAGTATAAATTTAACTGAAAACACCACTAACTTAAAACATAAAAAAATTTATCATGGCGATTTTATGAAATTGATGCTATATTATATTTTTTAACCTGATTTATTTTACGATAGTTACTAGAACTGCTGCAAATAATTTGTCGCTAACCATTAATTTTTTTTATAGTGAAACTCCCGAAAAGGTATTGTGTTACATTCCTCTAAAACCATAATTTCAAAGACAACTCATGTTGTCTAAGAATACATATGATATGATGTGTCATGATGAGGATAGTAATGATGTATTGATGAGGCATTAAAAATATTCAACATCATGGAAGATGATTGATTCATTATATGAAGATTTTTCTACAAATCCTAGGAATATACATTTGGGATTGGATTCTGATGGTTTTAACCATATGGATACATTAAGTACTAATTATATCATTTGGAAAGTTATTTTTATCCCTATAATATACCACCATTGTTTTGTATGAAGAATAATTCTTCCATTTTTTGATGATTATTCTTAAAAAAAATTCCTATAAATAACAATGATTTATACCTTTAACCTATAATAAATGAATTATAATAATTATGGTATGATGGTATGGAAACATATGATGGTAAAATGAGGAAAAAATTCAAAAGGAATATTTATTTTTTGTGGATAATTATTGGCTTTCCTAAACTAGGAAATTTTTCTGATTTGAACACTCATACTGGTCTGGCTTGTCTAGTTTTTAATTTTGATTTTGAACCTCAATGATTATATCCTAGAAGAAAATGGTTTTTATATTTCATCATCAATTTCATGATGCTTCTCATAAATTCATGTTTAACAAGACACAACTAAATGTATATATTGAATTAAGAAAGCCACTATTGGTGTTATTTGGTTCAGAAATCATGGGACAATTAATGAATTTCAATGAAAAATTTGTAAAATTTAATCATATTAAGAAATAGGGAAAGGGTATGAGGTATAGTATCTGAATAAATTGGAAACAAAATAATGGGAAACCCTCCATTTAATTTTTTATTAAATCTACACACAAAAAACTTGTCAATCTGACTTGTAGTGTGGTCGGGATGACTCAGTAAATAGTTTTTAAAGGCACTAAATCCATTAAAAACTTGTGTTGGAGGGTCAAAACCAGTAAAATAATGTCTAATTACTATGAAATCAGAGGATTATGAATATAGATTGGTTTTTAAAATGTAGGAACTAATAAAACATAATTCTGACTAATGGTTTTCCAGGGATGCCCATAAACATGTTTTTAGTGTTTTAAAACACTAAAATGTTCTTGTAAAAATCCAAATCATAAAAAAAACATAATATTGAAATAAAATAATGGTAAACCCAGATATGAATAATTTTTTATGTGTACACATAGAGAACACATAAATATGACTTGTGGTGCAGTCAAAATTACTTATTAAATAGTTTTGAAAGGTATCAAAGCCTTTAAACCATGTTTCGGGGGGGTTTAAAACTAGTAAAACGACATATGATATCCATGAAATCATAAGAAAATAACTATATATGTATTTTTGAAAATTTAGGAACTCATAGAACATCATTCCGAGTTACAGTTTTCTTGGGATTCCTGTAAATGCGTTTTTAGTGTTTTAAAACACAAACATTTTTAGGTAACAGTAAAAACCATCGAAAAAAGCTCATATTGATTTGAAATCATGATAAAATCACCATTGAGTTATTTTTGATGTATACACATAGACAAAACATCAATATGACATTTGGTGTGGTCGGAATGAATCGGTGAATAGTTTTTAAAGGTATTAAAGTCTTTAAGAATGTGTGTTGGGGGGGGTTAAACTAGGAAAATTACATCATATTGTGAAGAAATAAAAGAAAAATGAATGTATATTGTTTTTTAAGGAACCTATGATATGTCATTTTCGGTTTCAGTTTTCCTATGATACCCATAAATGCATTTTTAGTATTTTAAAACACATAAACATTCATGTAATAGTAAAAAATAGAAAATGATATTAGATTGAAGTGAAATCATCGGACTACCACCTTTCAGTTATTGTGATGTGTATGTGCATAAAACACATCAATCTAACATGTGGTGTGGTCAGAACGACTCAATAAAGTGTTTGGAAAGGTACTAAAGCCTTTAAAAATGCTTTTTAGGGGGTCAAAACCAATCAGACAATGTCAGGTTTCCATTAAATGAGAAGAAATTTACTTTTGATTTATTTTTAAAATTTAGGAATTGATAGCATATCATTATGAGTTACAGTTTTCCTAAGATGCCTGTAAATGCGTTTTTAGTGTTTTAAAACACTAAAACATGTGTGTAATAGAAAAAAACCATAGAAAAAAACTTCAAATTGATGTTAAATCATCTAAAACACATTGTTGAGTTAATTTCTTACATGTACACATAGAATTCACATCAATCTGACATACTGTGTGGTTGTAATAACTTTGTAATCAATTTTTAATGGTGTCAAAGCCTTTAAAAACATGTCTCATGAGGTTAAAACTATGAAAATGATATCTGATTCACATTAAACATTAGTACAATGATTGTAGACATATTTTTAAATTGTAGGAACTTATGATATGTAATTTCAAGTTATAGTTTGTATGGGATGTCCATAAATGCATTTTTAGTGTTTTAAAACATTTAAACCTGAATATACCAATCAAAACCGTAAAAACGAGCTCATATTAATATGAAATAATGATAAAATCACTATTAAGTGAATTTTAATGTTTAATCATAGAAAAAAATATCATTTTGACATGTGGTGTGGTCATAATGACTAGGTAACCAATTTTTAAAGATACCAAACCCTTAAAAAACGTGTTTCTAGGGGTCAAAAAAAGGAAAAAATCATTTAATTACCATTAAATCATAGGAAAATGTTCGTAGATTTATTTTTGGAATGTCAAAACTGATGACACATCATTATGAGTTATAGTTTTTTCAAGATTTTTGAAAATGTGATTTTAGTGTTTTAAAACACCTAAACATTTGCGTAATTGTCAAAACCATAGAAAAAAACCTCATATTGACATTAAATCATTAAAAAACTATGTTTGAGTTATTTTTTTGTGTACACATAGAAAACAATTCAATCTTTTGTGCGATGTGGTAAAAATGACTCATTAAATAATTTCTTGGGGGGGTTAAAATGAGTCAAACAATGTCGGATTTCTATGAAATCAGAGAAAAACCACTCTTTGTTGATTTTCGAAATATAGGAACTGAAGATATGTCATTTTGAGTTAAAGTTTGTATGATATTCTTTTAAACACGTTTTTAGTGTTTTAAAACACTAAATCACTTATTTAATGGACAAAAACAAATAAAATGACCTCAAATTGATGTGAAATCAAGGGAAAAATACTTTTGAGTTATTTTTTACATGCATGCATATAAAACACATCAATCCAACCTAAGATGTGGTCAAAATGACTCGAGAAACAATTTTTAAAGGTGACAAAGCTTTTAAAAACATGTGTCTATGGGTGAAAACTAGTAAAAAATGTTATATTGTTGTTAAATTTGAATAAACTGATATTTTATTTATTTTCGAAATGTGGGAACTGAAAAAACTTCATTCTTGAGTTATGGTTTGGTCGGGATTCCCATAAACACATTTTTAGTGATTCAAAACACATAAGCATCTTTGTAACAATAAAAATAATAGAAAATGACATCATATTGATTTGAAATCATGGAAAACCACCTTTGAAATATTTTTGATGTCTACGCAAAGAAAACATGTCAATATGACATGTAGTGTGGTCAGAATGACTTTGTAACCCGTTTTTAAAGGTATCGAGCCTTTAAGAACATGTGTCAAGGATTCAAATCCATGAAAATATCATCATATTTCCATGAAATTTTAGGAAAATGGGTATATATGATTTTTTTGAAATATCGGAAGCAATAAAACATCATTCTCAGTTATGGTTTTCCCGGGATTCCCTAAACTCATTTTTAGTGTTTTAAAACATTAAAAAATTCATGTAATGATAAAAACATAGTAAATGAACTCATATTGTTGTGAAATCATGGGAAAACATGCATTGAGTGATTTTTTATGTGTAGGCATAGACAACACATCAATCTGACATGCGATGTGGTTAGAATGACTTAGAAAAAAATTTGTAAAGGCATAAAAGCTTTTAAAAACATATGTTGAGGGGTCAAAACCAAACAAACAGTGCCACATTATCATGAAATTAAAGAACAATGACCATAGATTTATTTTTGAAATGTTGGAACCTACCATATTTCATTCTGATTAATAATTTTCTTGGGATTCCGAAAACACATTTTTAGCGGTTTAAAACATTAAAACGTGTGTTTAACGGTCAAAACCATAACAAATAACCTTTAATTTATGTGAAATCAAGGGAATCCCAAATTTTAGTTATTTTTGACATTTATTTTTATACAATACATCAATTTTATGTATGGTGTGGTCTGAATGACTCGGTAAACAATTTTTCAAGGTACCGAGGCCTTTATAAATGTGGGTTGGGGGGTAAAAACAATGAAAACGAAATCGGATTGTCATGAAATCTGCGGAAAGTGGAATTAGATAAACTTTTGAAATTTATAAACTGAAAACACATCATTACAAGTAATGGATTTCTTGGGATGCCCGTAAATTAGTTTTTAGTTTTTTAAAACACATAAACGTGCATGTAATAGTCAAAACCATAGAAAATGGCCTTTGTTTGATGTACCATCACAGGAAAACCACCTTTGAGTTATTTTTTATTTTTACAATTAGAAAACATGTCAATATGATGTATGGTGTGATCAGAATGACTCGATAAATGGTTTTTAAAGGTATCAAATCCTTTAAAAATGTGTCTCAAGAGGTCAAAATAGACAAATGTCATCATGTTTCCATGAAATTAATGGAAAATGACCGTATATTTATTTTTGAAATGTAGGACCTGACGTCATATCATTCATAGTTATGGTTTTCCTAGAATTCCAATAAATGTGTGTTTAGTGTTTTAAAACAATAAAATGTGTGTATAAGAGTCAAAACCATAAAAAACAAACTCAAATTGACATGAAATCATAGGAAACCCCCCATTGATTTATTTTTGAAATACCAAACATGTTTTCATATCAATTTTTTTTAAAAAAAAATTATTAAGTAAATTTCATAAAAACTACACGTCAATTTAAAAATTAATTAAAATGTTATATAATTATCCCTTTTCAGTTTTAAGTGCTGAATTATATCATAAAAAGGTATTTTTAGGGTTTCAAAGTGTTTTTCATCATGTACTATTTTTTATGTTAAAATTTATTCTATTTGATTAAAAAAATAACAAATTTTATGTACAACATTATGAATATATTCTTTTTATTTTCTATTGCTCATTTCATTTCATAGATATTTTTGTTTTTATTGTAGGTGAAAGATGCTGGTAATATGTAAGAGGTTGACTGCTCTGATCCATGACATTTTTCAGAAGGCAGTCATGATGGTTTTTAGTTTCTATTACATATTTAAATTTTATCAGTGATTCTATTGTAATTCTAATTTATTGTAATTAATTTTATGTTCTGTCTTTGTTTGTTATAATTGAAGAGATAATTTGATAGGTTTTAATTGATGAGATGATGTGGATGCTGACATCTGCAAAAAAGGTCATGGAGTGGATGTATATTAGGTATGGGTTGTTGTTGGACATATTTTATATGTATGTATTGATGAATGAGGTATGAGTTGGTTGTGGTTATTAGTTGACTGGGATGATTGTGAATGAGGTTACGTTGACTGAGGTTATGATGACTATGGCTGTATGTATGTATGAATGTGGATGTATGAAGTATAAAGTATGTATGATGGGTTTATTATGAATTTATCTTTTAGTTTATTACATTTCAATGTTTTTAATAATTATAATTTTTTATTAAACATATTTTAAACAAATAAAATTTAAGAGAAATATTTAGCGGTGATTTTTAAAAATTAATGTTAAATAAATTACTGAAAATATTCATTAGTGGCTGTTACAAATAATCATTGCGAAAAATAACCACTATTAAATATATTAAAAGTAGTTGGATTCATCTTATCTATTTTATTTTCAAGTAAATTTAAAAAAAATGTCACTAAATAAAATAAAAACTGTCATTAAATGCTAAAAAAGACATTTACAAAACATTTTTCTCAATGAAAACCACCATTACAAAATTATTTTCTACCGTGAAATATGGTACAATTTTAGTAACCACTGATAAATGATTAGGTGGTGTTTTACATCACTGCTAGTAGAAGAAAAAACAACCACTAATACCTGTTTTTTTAGTACAAGCTAACCTATACTTTTCACTCTTGATATGCAATCCAATATCCATCCACTTCTTTGATGAAGGGAGTTCTCCATTCCATCGTTATTTTTTGGATCAATGGATGATGAATAAATTCATCCAGCTTTAGAGATCTTCATTAGAAATCATGTTTTAGTCATATATGAAAATCAAGTTGGTTTTCTTAGAAATACTCAATTATGCCTCTACAACATCCCAAAATTCCTATAATGATAATAACAAAGATATAACCCAGATATCATTTGGGAAAATTACTTTCGTAGACTCAAGTTGGTTTCTGATCATATTGAAATAATTCACATGATCAGAATAAGATCTTCCTTTTGATAACCTCATGCTGAATAACCATCCCATTAATCACACATTATTGAGCGGAGTATGATTCTCATTAATGAATTCTAATGGTACCATTAACTCCATCGTAGTCTTATGCTCTAGGACATTGAAGTGTACATTATTTGTCAATGATAAACATGAATATTATAAATCAATATTTTACCATAATCCTATTTTCATTGCTTCTGGTTTAACAATTTTCATCAGATCATCCATATATTTCTAGATGAGATAATATTATATCTGTGTCCTCTAAAACACGAATTACATTCAATAAAATCAATTAATCTTGAACTTGTTATCATCCAACACCATAACCAACAAATTGAAATTGCATTCAATGAATAATATAAACTGTTTAGTAGGTCTAGGTGGTGATGGAGTCGGGCACCCCCACTCCCTTGATGACTATCAGCATCTGTTGAACTACTCCCGTTATGTCAAAAACTGAACTCCTCTCACACCATTCCCCAACCTATGTCGTCCACCGGGTTTTATTTCTTCTAAGAGAGGAAGGAAGGTGTTAGTGAAAAAACATAGTAAATTACAGCTTCGCGTTTATGGAATACAAGACCAGGTGGCCCAAGGTGGTGATGTTGAGGTGGAGAATGGTGATGCACAGGGCATAGAAGATGACAAGGTGAATTTGGGTGGGGGTTATGGGGCAAGGGATAGAATAATTAGGTAGATGGAGTGGTCAAGCACCACTTGAAGTGGCGCTTCCCCCCCCCCCACAACACACCCACCCCCTATATGTATATATATATATTATATTAATAATTATAAATAAATATAATATATAACAAATTGTTGTAACACCCCAAGATTTCATAGTGTGTTATTTCTTCAAAATAATTCAATAACTTGCACTACACGCAACACCAAGTTCAAGCACACCATGACTTACCAAACAAGCCGTTCAAAAGAGGTTATGAATAGTATTAACTAAATTTTAAACTTTATATAATCCTTATAATTTTAGAATCCATATTATGAGCTTCTTAGACATAATGTAAGAACAAATTCATTTTCACTATTGCACTTTTACCAACTTTTAATAGTGAACCCTTTTTAAATCCAATATTTTAAAATTTTATATATTCAATTTGACTAAAAAATTTACTTTTTAGAATGGGGACATCAAAAATTTACAATGAAACATCCCAAGCTTCCATGGTATGCTTTCCTTTGAATAATATAGTAGTGTGTGTTGTACGCAACTTTGAGTTCTAACATACACCACAACCAATCAAACTAGCCGTTATGAATAGTAATACCTACTTTTTGGAATTTTATGAATTTTATCTCTCAAAATGGACTTCATTTTTGGATTTGGAGTATCGAATTCATCCTAAGGTGAAATTTTGGTACTTTTCGGATAACTTTAATATTTTGATGAATACTGAAAATTACTAAATTTTAATTAAAAACAACTTTTTTAATCAAAATAATTAATAGTGATAAATTATGAATTTGAGTGGTTTTAAAGTATAATTAGAATATATTGTTACCATTTTATCCAATGGTGTTCATTAGAATTAATTTCACTTTGAAATTGGACCTAAACAATTGTCAATCTTTTGGTATATATTGTTTCCTAAAAACACGCTATTTGTTGTGACAGCGAAAATTAATTATAAAATTAATTAATGAAACTTATATGTTTTGAATTTTTTAAAATAGACATCATTTTTGAATTCGGAATATCAATTATAACTTAGGGTGAAATTTTGGCATTGTTCTGAAAAACTTCAATTTTTGATGAATAGTGAAACTACTAAGTGGTATTTAAAAAAACAAAATTTTTCATAAAACTTAATTTTACCGCTTCTGTGAATGGAATTTCAAAAGTCTAAGAGACACGGTTAATATTAAGATGTAAAATGTGGTTCAATGAGATGAAAATAATTTTTGGTGAATAGTAACTTTTTACTTTTATTTGCCACGGTTAAAAGTGAATAGGGTAGTTAAGGGTAAAAATGATATTAATATTACCCTAACACATGTCCTAATTCTATTGGACAAGTGTATCTCGACCAAAAACAACCTTAGGAATAAAATATTATCATTTAGGTCCACTTGGATTAGATTAGGACATTTATTATTATTTAATTCAAAGAAGAGTTAAAAGAGTTAAAATCAAAGTTTATTTACTAAAACATTTTTAATATAGGGTTATACAACATATAAATTCGATTGTAAATATTAATTAGAAATCTAATAAGATTTCCTACATAATGATATTTTATTTATTATTTTTATACATTAAATAATTTAATTTATTTATGACACAATGATGATGCAATAATTACCATAATAGTGAAAAATTAAAATAATTGATATTATAAATACGAAAATAAATATAATTTTGAGACTTTTAATGAATTAAACTAATTTTCTCGGATAATATGACATATTAGGATTTATTTAATTGACTTTGTTTGAAGTAATAATTCTTTTATGAGTTTCACAAAAATCAACTATTGAATAGTGTCAAAATTGACATAAAAGAGTTTTTAAAAAAAATATTATATTATTAATTGATATTAAATTTCTAAAAATATAAGGATCGTCCAAGAGACTTATATCATGATAGGTGTATCATTAATGGACCACTTGGGGGGTCGCTTAGATGTATATAGTAAGTTTATTAACTATATAATATAAAACTACCAAGTGACATGGTAAATGTCAAACTAATTAACTAAGAGTTAAAACAAAAAGATAAGGTTAATATAATGGCCCAAACCTGTCTAAATTCTATTGGTTGAATGGTTTTTAACCTATCCCCACCTTAAACTTTAAATAATCAACTTTAAATCCATTAGAAACCGAATATGAATTTATTATAAATTAATATTTCTAGCTTTTCCAAAGGTGCCCCTCACCCCTCTTATAAAAGGGCACCCCTTCTCATTTCTTCACACCTTAAAAGCCTTTTAGTTCGGACAAACCCTTCCCAAATACTCTCTCAACTTCCCTCAATACAACCTATATTCCTTAGTTTGATCATAAATCCAACCTAAGGATCCCTTTTGATCAAATCAAAAGGAAGAACCTGAAGAAGATGAGGTTAACCTAACCTCAGTCAAGGAAAAGTACAAGGTAAGGGTTTATTTCACAATCTCTCCATTATCCGAGGTTTTTTATACGTAATAATCTTCCGGGATTTCTTTATCATCCACATCCATGTTTCTTCAAAATTTATTTCATAACATTTTCACCATTTACAAGAATATGGGTTAAAGTCATTTATACCCTTGTTTGACTTTTTATAAGAGTTTTATAAAAGAATCTTTCCGTCGTTTTCCAAACAAGGTTCTTTTTAACCTTTTCGATATGATTAAGGTAAGAATGTTTTTTTTAACTTATACAGAGGGTGCGGCTATTTACGACTGTTATAAAATCGTCAAAGCTTCCCTTACAAGATTATAAGAATATTTTCAATGTAAATGTTTTATTTTATAATTATGTGACTTTTAAATGACTTCAAAATGAATATTTTAAGAATTTTTGAAAGGTACTCTTTATCAAGATCATAATTTTAAATGTTTTAAAGATTTATCTTTCTAAATCTTTTTAATTAATGTCCATGTTTTCAAAATGATTTTAAGGATTTATTTATATGGACATGAAGTCTTCGAAATGATATTTCTTTTCAAAAGTATCAAAGTTGTATGGGACACTTTGATTCAAAAATCTATTTTAAATTACTTCCTTTATAAATGTGTGACTTTTCAATGATTTCGAGAAAAGAGATGTTTCTCTCAAATTGTTTTGATTTCATCTATGTCAACATCCTTTGATGGATTTTAAGCTTATTTTAAGTTGATTTATTATGATACAAAACTTTTGTATTGTATTGAATGTTTTTTGATATGTTTTACTGTGGATGTGTTATGTTTATACCATTCATGGTTTATGGAGAAAGTATTGACATTTCGTATGCTAGTTTTAATACGAATGTTTATGTTATGTTTAATCCTTTTCATATGGAAATTCATTGGACATAGTATGTGACGGGTGGAGCCCGCTATAGTTCGTCAATGCATCGGTAGGTCTCATGAGACAAACTAGTGTCTTGGCACAAGGCCTTGGAAAAATCTTATTTTTAGTCTTGGCATGAGGCCTTGGCTATGTGGTAATGATAGTCTGGCATTATGAATTCCATCATTATAAAAGTGGTTATTGATATTGCATGTGATTATTCGATTAGTAGAATATCCATGTGAATAAGTAAATGGCATTATTTCATTTTATTTTGGACATACTATGTTGAAGTTCAAGTTTAAAAGGCTTTTGTTTTATTTATACATTGCCTTAAATGTTTATTCTTATTTTTTAAAGTTTACGCTATATTGTTATCCTTACGGGGCATTTGAGATCACCCCTTTTCTATGTTTTATTTTTCCCAATATGTGAGGAAGTAAATTATGAATGACCTGTGGGAATATTATTAGGGGTTAATAGTGTGGACTATGGAGACAATATGTTGTTGTAGTAGTTTTTCACCTTATGATGTAATGTAAAACTTTATGAATATATCTAGTGTGTCCAAGGCTACTAAACCAAACGGTCTTTCGAGATTTGATCTTTCTTGTGATCTTGCCAATGTTATGTAATAATGCACCGACTCTGGGTAACTGGGGTCGGGGCATTACAGTTGGTATCAGAGGAAGTTTAGTACAAACCTTGGAAGCTAGATTTAGACAAAATCTGATTAGAGCATGTAGACCTAAGATGAACTTTTTTTATTAGTATAGAAGAACGTCCTAGAATTTTGGTATTGTAGAGATTTTGTGAGTTTTCCGAGAAATACATCCCCGTCTGGATACGAGCAGGTAGAGGCGGCTCTGGCACAGATGTACCAAGGGGTAAAACCCGAAAACACTGCTTTGAGCTAGACTCGAACGAGAAGTGGTGCACGACAAAGGGTCTTGCTGCACTCTTGGTTATGAAACTCCCGGGGGATATTCTTTAGATAACTCTCATTTTCTTTACAAATCATTTGGAATGGTTTATGAGTATATACTTCCTCAAAGAAATTTTTTTTATGATTATGGATTATGTCCATAAACTATTTAATTTATGTTATGTGTTTTACAAGTTTGGGATTAGGTATTGTTATTCATAAACTAATCTAGTGCATTCTATTGTTTGGAAATGGCTCCCAGTAGAAGGAATGAGAACTCCAGTAATGCACATGATACAAAGAGAAATAAGGATCATATATTTCATGGTCTTAATCCAGAATTTATAAGAGAAATAGTCTCACATGTATTATAATCATATGAAGAAATAATATCATGTGTTGATAAGATAAGTAAAGAGTTTATTGAGTCCTATGGATTTGAAGGGAAGCAAGAGAAGAAAAGGATGGAAGAGAGAAATATGGGTAAAGGGATGAGGGAAAAGAAGAATTTTCTTATATGTTATAACTGTGAAAAGAAACTCCCTGAAACATGCCGGAAAGGAATGGGAGTTTGTTATAAGTGTGGAGTAAAAGGGCACAAAGTACGTGACTGTAAGGGTAAGAAAATGGTTTCAAATGTACAACGCTTCGTTTTCAAAGAGTTTGGACACTACGCGAACCTATGTCTCAGTCATCAGACTATGCTGTAAATGATGCTATTGGATAATAATCAAGTTATGATACTACCACAGATGAAGAGGAATGATTAGAGTTCTTATGTTGATTATGTCATTTGAGTGTTGTATCAAAAATGTACTTGTTATAATAATTATTGAGTTTATAAGGATTGTACTGTAATACTATTTCATTATGGACTTGAGATTGTGTGGAACAAAGAAAAGTGACTCAATAGCAGGTTAAATTTTTGGAAAATATATGGTTGAGAGAAAGATAAACAATAATATGGTTCTGATACCGAGGTAGTGATTTTAGAATAATACATGATTGTTTTGGATAAATTATATTGGATATTCTTGACTACCTTGAAATTGATTAATGATTTGTATATTCCATCATTGTTGGGGTTTAAAAAAAATTTGGATTGAAGGAGTATATCTATTATTCTATAAGGAATAAGGTATCATGAAAGTAATCAATAAGGTTTTATAATAATTCAGAATGTTGCAGTGTTTTAAAAGAATACATGATGAAGGAGATTACATGTTATTACGTGGAAAAAAAGGATATTCATTGTGTTTACCTTCCTTATAAATTTTGGACTGAAGTATTTTGGATAGTTCTAGTTTGGATTATTTTGTATTGCCATAAAAGGACAACCCGGAGGTCGGGCGGCAACCCGTCGCATTCAGCAAGGCCGCGAGACTTGAACCCATAATCGAAGGGCGACAAGGGTGTATCACCTACCACTGACCCACGTGATGTCTTGGTTTGAATAATGTCATTTGTTTTAATGGTTCTTCTAGATGAATTATAAATTCATTTTTTAACCCTATATGAATAGGATAAATAGAATATTATTTTTAAGTTATGTTATCTTTTAGAGTGAAAGATGAGATTGTGGTAGAACTTAGTTAAAGTGTGAGACTCTACTTGTCAATTATATATTTTTCTTCTTCTATTATTCAATGAAGAAATTAATTCTTATACTTTAGTGAAGGGATCTTAAAACAAAAAAAATTGTTATCCCAATACCATATGTTTTGTCGAACCGATGGTATTTTAAATCCTGTTAGATTGATAAATTTAAGGCCCTCAATTTTACACTTGTTTGTGATTGATGACCTCAATCACTACCTATAAATATTTATGTTTTTCCTCCAATTATATGTATCTAATTTCCACCAATGTTCTCCGAATAGAGATCATAATTTGGTGGTGACCCTTTCATTTCTCTTTTCCTCTTATTAAGACTAAATTTTATCAACCCAATTTCTGATGTGGGTTTTCCCACAAAGATATTTTCTATATTCAACCTTTTTTTTCGAAGAACAATTTCAAATTTCGAGGACAAAATTTATTGAAGGAGGGTAGAATGTAACACCCCAAGATTTCATAGTGTGTTATTTCTTCAAAATAATTCAATAACTTGCACTACACGCAACACCGAGTTCAAGCACACCATGACTTACCAAACAAGATGTTCAAGAAAGGTTATGAATAGTATTAACTAAATTTTAAACTCTATATAATCCTTATAATTTTATAATCCATATTATAAGTTTCTTAGACATAATTTAAGAAAAAATTCATTTTCAGTATTGCACTTTTACAAACTTTTAATAGTGAACCCTTTTTAAATCCAATATTTTAAACTTTTATATATTAAATTTGACTAAAAAATTTACTTTTTAGAATGGGGACATCAAAAATTTACAATGAAACATCCCAAGCTTCCACGGTACGCTTTCCATTGAATAATATAGTAGCGTGTGTTGTACGCAACTTCGAGTTCTAACATACACCACAACCAATCAAACTAGCCGTTATGAATAGTAATACCTACTTTTTGAAATTTTATGAATTTTATCTCTCAAAATGGACTTCATTTTTGGATTTGGAGTATCGAATTCATCCTAAGGTGAAATTTTGGTACTTTTCGGATAACTTTAATATTTTGATGAATAGTGAAAATTACTAAATTTTAATTAAAAACAACTTTTTAAATCAAAATAATTAATAGTGATAAATTATGAATTTGAGTGGTTTTAAAGTATATTTAGAATATATTGTTACCATTTTATCCAATGGTGTTCATTAGAATTAATTTCACTTTGAAAATGGACCTAAACAATTGTCAATCTTTTGGTATATATTGTTTCTTAAACACACGCTATTTTTTGATGAATAGTGAAACTACTAACTGGTAGTTAAAAAAACTAAATTTTTCATAAAACTTAATTTTACCGCTTTTGTGAATGGAATTTAAAAAATCCGAGAGACACAGTTAGTATTAAGATGTAAAATGTGGTTCAATGAGATGAAAATAATTTTTGGTAAATAGTAACTTTTTACTTTTATTTACCACGGTTAAAAGTAAATAGGGTAGTTAAGGGTAAAAATGATATTAATAGTACCCTAACACATGTCGTAATTCTATTGGACAAGTGTATCTTGACCAAAAACAACCTTAGGAATAAAATATTATCATTTAGGTCCACTTGGATTAGATTAGGACATTTATTATTATTTAATTCAAAGAAGAGTTAAAAGAGTTAAAATCAAAGTTTATTTACTAAAACATTTTTAATATAAGGTTATACATAATATAAATTCAATTGTAAATATTAATTAGAAATCTAATAATATTTCAGACATAATGATATTTTAATTATAATTTTTAGACATTAAATAATTTAATTTATTTATGACACAATGATGATGCAATAATTACTATAATAGTGAAAAATTAAAATAATTGATATTATAAATACGAAAATAAATATAATTTTGAGACTTTTAATGAATTACACTAATTTTCTAGGATAATATGACATATTAGGATTGATTTAATTGACTTTATTCGAAGTAATAATTCTGTTATGAGTTTCACAAAAATCAACTATTGAATAGTGTCAAAATTGACATAAAAGTGTTTTTAAAACAAATATTATATTATTAATTGATATTAAATTTATAAAAATCTAAGGTTCGTCCAAGAGACTTATATCATGATAGGTGTATCATTAATTCACCACTTGGGGGTCTCTTAGATGTATATAGTATGTTTATTGACTATATAATATAAAAATACAAAGTGACATGGTAAACGTCAAACTAATTAACTAAGAGTTAAAACAAAAAGATAAGGTTAATATAATGGCCCAAACCTGTCTAAATTCTATTGGTTGAATGGTTTTCGACCTATCCCCACCTTAACCTCTAAATAATCAACTTTGGAGCCATTAGAAACCGAATA
Organism: Viscum album; assembly: GCA_963277665.1. Lineage (NCBI taxonomy): Eukaryota > Viridiplantae > Streptophyta > Magnoliopsida > Santalales > Viscaceae > Viscum > Viscum album. The sequence continues at coordinate 107,768,342 of OY728139.1, read as the reverse complement.
TGAATTTATTATAAATTAATATTTCTAGCTTTTCCAAAGGTGCCCCTCACCCCTCTTATAAAAGGGCACCCCTTCTCATTTCTCCACACCTTAAAAGCCTTTTAGTTCAGACAACCCCTGCCCAAATACTCTCTAAACTTCCCTCAATACAACATATATTCCTTAGTTTGGTCAGAAAGCCAACCTAAGGAGCCCTTTTGATCAAATAAAAAGGAAGAACCCGAAGAAGAGGAGGTTAACCTAACCTCAATCAAGGAAAAGTACAAGGTAAGGGTTTATTTCGCAATCCCTCCATTATCCGAGGTTTTTTATATGTAATAATATACTTGGATTTCTTTATCATCCACATCCATGTTTCTTCAAAATTTATTTCATAACATTTTCACCATTTACAAGAATATGGGTTAAAGTCATTTATAACCTTGTTTGACTTTTTATAAGTGTTTTATAAAGGAATCTTTCCGTCGTTTTCCAAACAAGGTTCTTTTTAACATTTTCGATATGATTAAGGTAAGAATGTTTTTTTAACTTATACAGAGGGTGCGGCTATTTACCGCTGTTATAAAATCTTCAAAGCTTCCCTTATAAGCATATAAGATTATTTTCAATGTAAATGTTTTATTTTATAATTATGTGACTTTTAAATGATTTCAAAATGAATATTTTAAGAATTTGTGAAAGGTACTCTTTATCAAGATCATAATTTTAAATGTTTTAAAGATTTATCTTTCTAAATCTTTTTAATTAATGTCCATGTTTTCAAAATGATTTTAAGGATTTATTTATATGGACATGAAGTCTTTGAAATGATATTTCTTTTCAAAAGTATCAAAGTGGTATGGGACACTTTGATTCAAAAATCTCTTTTAAATTACTTACTTTATAAATGTGTGACTTTTCAATGATTTCGAGAAAAGAGATGTTTCTCTCAAATTGTTTTGATTTCATCTATGTCAACATCCTTTGATGGATTTTAAGCTTATTTGAAGTTGATTTATTATGATACAAAACTTTTGTATTGTATTGAATGTTTTGTGATATGTTTTACTGTGGATGTGTTATTTTTATACCATTCATGGTTTATGGAGAAAGTATTGACATTTCGTATGCTAGTTTTAATATGAATGTTTATGTTATGTTTAATCCTTTTCATATGGGAATGCATTGGACTTAGTAAGTGATGGGTGGAGCCCGCTATAGCTCTCTGATGCATCAGTAGGTCTCATGAAACAAACTAGTGTCTTGGCACAACGCCTTGACAAAATCTTATTTTTAGTCTTGGCACGAGGCCTTGGCTATGTGGTTATGATAGTCTGGAATTATTAATTCCATCATTATGAAAGTGGTTATTGATATTGCATGTGATTATTCAATTTGTAGAATATCCATGTGAATAAGTAAATGGTATTATTTCATTTTATTTTGGCCATACTATGTAGAAGTTCAAGTTTGAAAGGCTTTTGTTTTAGATATACATTGCCTTAAATGTTTATTCTTATTTATGAAAGTTTCCGCTATATTGTTATCCTTACTGGGCATTTGAGCTCACCCCTTTTCTATGTTTTATTTTTCCCAGGATGTTAATAAGTAAATTATGAATGACATGCAGGGATATTATTAGGGGTTAATAGTGTGGACTATGGAGACAATATGTTTTTCTTGTAGTTTTCACCTTATGATGTAATGTAAAACTTTATGAATATATCTAGTGTTTCCAAGGCTACTAAACCAATCGGTCTTTCGAGATTTGATCTTTCTTGTGATCATGCCAATGTTATGTAATAATGCACCGACTCTCGGTAACTGGGGTCGGGGCATTACAATTGTAAATATAATAATAAATATAATAAATACATAATTTTAAACATAATAAATATAATAAATATATAATTGTAAATATGTATTATATGTATTATATTTATATATAATTATAAATTAATATATTGGGATATAATAAATTTAACAAATTTATGATAAATATCATAGAAATTTAATAGTATATATTTCTTATATTTATTATATTTGTATATAATTATAAATAAATATATTATAAATATAATAAAGTTATTATAAATATAAAATATTATAAATATTTGATTAAAAATATAATAAACATAATTAATATATAATTATAAATATAATAATAAATATAATAAATATATTATAAATATAATAAATATATTATAAATATAATAAATTTATAAAAAATATAAAATAATATATCTTTAGAAATATTATAAATTTATTATATCTTTAAATTAGAGACACTTATTTATAATTATTAATATATAATTATATAATTATATACATATATATATATTATAATTATAAATCTTTATTCATAGTGTCAAATTTGTAATTATATTTATTATTTATATATATACATATATTTAAACAAATAATTTCATATTTACAAATATATATTTATAATTATATATATATATATTATATTTATTTATAATTCTTAGTATATAATATATATATTATAAATAAATATTTATAAATAAATATTTAAAATTATGTATAAATATAATAAATATATAATTGTAAATATATAAATATTTATTTTATATTTATATTATATATTTATTATATTTATGATATTTAGAATTATATAATTGTAAATATGTTATATTTTTAAATTTATAATTAATATAATAAATATATTAATAATTTAATAAATTTATTATAAATTTAAAATATAATAAATAGATAACTTTAAATATAATAATAAATATAATAAATATATATATATATATAATTGTAAATATAATAATAAATATAATATATATATATAATTGAAATAATTTATTATATTTTTTATATTTATAAATAAATAAAATTATTAATATTTATTTATAATTATTAATATATAAATATGTATTTATTTATTTATAATTGTTAATTTAAAAATTCATTATATATTTATGGTAAATCTTTACCACCTTCAGCTTCTGATTCTTATGAAACTAAGTTGGTTGGAAACATGCTAACAAGTATGCCCTCAACTGAGGAGGTCCTAGATAAATGCTTACTCGTTGAATGTGACAAAAGGGATGATGTTGATTGGGTTTCTCTGACAGATGGCCAGAATGTTGTTGATCCGAGAGAACCTGATGGTCATTGTGGTGTGTGACAAACCACAAAGCACTAGCGAAGGGGAAGGCACCCAAGAGGTCGATGCAGTTTTCGTGGAAAGAGGTGGAAGAAATAATGGATGAGTTTGTATCTGTTCTACTTGAGGGTATTTTTCATCACTCTTACCCAATATCTCTTTTATAAACTGTTTACTATATTTTAATAAAAAAATTCTGGGCCCATAGAGTTTTCTCTATGGTCTGCACTGTTTGGCATATATATTTATATAAATAAATTAATATTTATAAATATATATTTATAATTATATAAGTACGATTATATTAATAAATATAATTATAAATATTTTCACATTTTTAAATACATATTTATAAATATATTTTTAAAATTGTTATTACTATTTTTTAAATTTAATTATAAATATATATTTATATATATTATTATTAATTTATATATATTATGAGGGGAGAGGGTGGGGATGAAGGGATTAAGGACCACATGAAGTGGCACTTTGCCACCAACTTGTCCTCCACTACTTAAATTGGTGTTGGACCAAAAAATTAAACCACCACTTTCAAATGAGGTTGGCTTATGAAATTGTCACCATGATATTGACGGTGAGGCTGTCTCATGAAACCGCCACTCTCGAACGACAGGATGCGGTTGTTGGTAAATGTTGGGTCGAAAATGACATCGAATATGGGTAAGTTGAAAAGGTGATTGGAGGATAAGGATTGTAGGAGCACCTTATCTAAGCCAGACATGCCCAAAAGGGAGGCCCCGTGATCGCGAAAAACAGATCACCTCTTTCTGGTCCAACCAAGGGATGAGAAAATATAAATAAAAAACGTCATGTGAGTGAGGGGAACTAATATTGGTGTGTTTATTTTTTGTACAAAAAGTTTAAAAATGTGAGTTTTTTAGAAATAACATATTCTGCATTTCAATTTCATGTCAATGACTCTCCAGAGAGTTTCCATAAATAAAATAACAAAGTAGACCATCCAACTAAAATAATAAGACCACTTAAACCTTGAATTGTTCTCCTCTCTTGTTTGATCACCAGTTCCACACTGAAAATATTTCTTTAACCTAACTGGCACTCCAATTGTGCCATCCCACACTGAAAATATTACTTTTAAATATGATTGTTTTAACCTACCCATTAAATTTATGAATATGAATATAATTAACTACATTATTAAATATATATATATATATATTTCCTACTCAGTATAAATATATTTATAAATTCTTAGAAAATAATAACTCAATTTTTAGTAATTCCATTTTATTTTTCTAAAATACAATTTCTTCAAAAAAATTATTTTTTCTATAAAAAAAATATTATAATTAATTTCTTGAACATTTATAATTTTCATTTGATAAAATTAACATCGTTTTTGAAATCATCATATCAAAATATTGATAAGATGAATTATTTATATTTTTTGGAAAATATTTATATTTTAGTGAATAGTGAAAATACATTTTTTTAACTGTCATTTATATGGATAAATTAAGTAATTTAAAAGTCACATTATTATTTTAATTTTATTTAAAATATACATGTGTATTTTTTTTATTTAATCAAATTAATTACATTTAAATCATCTTTATATCAGATTTTAGTGTAAGTTTATTTTTATGCTTCAAAACACATTTTTCATAAAACAGTTTTAAAATGAATATTGTTTCCTATTTTAATTAATTAAAAATACCCCTAATGAAGAATAATTTAAATTAAATGTATGGACCATCATTACCATGGATCTGGGAAAGGGATGTACCAACCTTTATCAGCACTGAATAGAAATCATTGATAAAAGTCTCTCCTTTATTAGGATTAGCAAAAAGCGCTATTAAAGGTAATGTTTATCAGCACTAAAAAACACTGATAAATGTGTATCCTTTATCAGTGATTGGATATATTTATCATCTCTATATTTAGTTCTGATAAAAAAATTTAGTAAAAAATATTATAAATATATATATAATTATTATATTTATATTCAAAAATAATGTTTATTTATATATATTAATTAAAACACACATGTTTATAATTAATATTTTTTAATAATTCAAATATACACATATATATATATAATGTTTTAAAAAAATATTTATAAGATAATTTATATATTTAAAAATAATTATAAAAATATAAAAAAAATTAATAATAAACATATGTATTATATTTATAATTATATATAAATACTTTTTTTAATATATTTTTTTATAAATATAATTATAAAAATAAATATATATATATATATATATATATGTGTGTGTGTGTGTCTCCGATGAATTTGGTATATATATAGATATATATCAAGAGATATGATGATATTCATGGATATGATTGGCTTATGTTAATACATTGATGTGCGAGTACGTATAATTGACGTTATATGATTATAAGTTTATTTGAATCCATGATTGTAGGTTGATATGTTCTAAATGTTAAGATTGCCTATATTATGATGATGTGTGCATGTGTTTTGTATTCGTGAGTCATGAATGTTCATTTATACATCGCCACCTTTATTACACTAGTAGAAAAATGCCTTTAGTGACCACCAAAATCCTTTTCCAAAGGCCTATAACGACTACCAAAAGTCACCGCTAAAGGCCTAAAACGACAACTCAATATCTCCCAAACAAAGGAAGCGCTAGGCTGATCAACACTATTCCCTGTATCATCTTCCAAATGGTGGAAACTACAGACCTGGTCAAGCTTAACTATAGTGACAGCTATTTGGTGGTCACTATAGACCAACACGGGATTACCTATAGCGGTTGTTGTTTGGAAGCCGCTATAGCCCACTCTGGATAACCTTTAATGACCACCATTTGGTGGTCACTATAGACTCACTTGGTCTAGCCTATAGCGACCGCAATATGGCTGCCACTATTATTTTTTTAAAATTCACTTCACACTATAAAAAACCCAATATTTCAATAAATATGATAATTTTTTCAAAAATATGTAAAACCAAAGGTCCATAAATCTTTATGCCTCATCATATTCTAAACTCCACACACATCATCAAATAAAACTAAATGAAAAATTTTAATAAATTAATTAGTGAGGTAAAAAGTATGATAACTAAAATTAAACAAGAATAAAATATTTCAACTAAAACATTATAAAAAATACAAACGTTATTTGATTTTGAAAATATATAAATAATTTCTAATCGTTTTTTCAAAATTTTAAACCACTTATTTTGAAGTTTTGAAAAGACAGTACATCTGTATAACATGTCATCAACTTTCACATGTCATGAATAATAAAATTGAGGTTTTATTCAATTTCAAGTCATTCTAATATTGTTTTCTAAATATTTGACTGTTAAACACATGTTTTGATGTTTTAGGACACTAAAATTTCATTTCCCATCATACTGGGAAAACAAAACCTCCCATTAACAAATCGTCTACACGACCACTTCAAAATTCACTCAACAACCATTTTCATCTAATTTCATGGCTTTTAGAGGTTGTTTGATTGGTTTTTACCCCCAGTGTATTTTTAAAGGGAATCAATCCTTCAAAAACCTCATATCTGATCATTTTGGACCGACCACATGTCATATTGACATTATATCTCCTCGCACACATTAAAAATAATAATTAGTTGATTGTGCTGTTATTTAAAAATTATTTTGAGGTTGTTTTTATGGATCTAACTACTAAACGTGTATTTTGGTGTTTTTTAGTAAAGATTGAGGTGTAGTGACCTCTTTATTGAAGCAAAAATTCATCAAGAGGAGATTACAAAGCAGGACCAAGAGGTGCCTCAGAAAGATAGAACAATAAATATTACCATGTTCTAGAGTAGGTGCTCATACAGTGGTAAGGAAGGCGCCCACATTTTCCACGGGGGTGTCGACCCCTTCTTCCAATCCTTGCTTATATCCATGCATCACCTTTATCATCTGAAGGTTCTTCCACAACAATAGGAGGCATAATAGACGTATAGGGATCATCATTTTATCTAGCTTCATTACTATAGGCAGAGAGCATATCAAATGGGTTAGAAATTTTAACATTACAAAGTACCTTCTCTTGAGGATATATCATGTTCTTCATGTAAATCAGTCTATCCTTTGGCATGGCAGCTTCAGGATTGTCTATCTTCTTCTGTTCCACCTCTTCTATATTGAAGTTACTCAAGGTAGTTATGTTGGCATGTGCCTTATTTGACCATGGACTCATACTACATTCATCTGGTATTCTTGTAGGTAGTCTAGATAGCAAAGGCACAATCTGTAGTGAAGGAGGGTTGTCATTGTAGCATGTTTCCTTAGCAACACAAATAGGGACTGTAGAAACAACTGCTTCATGTGAATTTTGGTGTTTTATAACACAAAAACTAAACTTTCGATCCTTTTGATAAAACCCCATCTTAGATTGATGTTCTTTCTACTCAAAAATTACATATTTCACTCCAATTGCTTTTTTATGATTTCATGACATTGGGATGTTGTTTGGTTGTTATTGACCTCCAAACACACCATTTTAAAGAACATCAAACCTTTAAAAACCACATATTAGACCATTCTATACAAAATGCTTGTCTGATTGACGCATCATCTACTTATACACAAAATGAATAATAATATGACAATTGTATTGTGATTTCAAGTCATTATGAGGTTTTTTTGATATAAATATGGCCATTAAATTAACGTTTTGATGTTTTATGAAACTAAAATAAAAAATTCAGTCATCCCGAGAAAATGGATACTCTAATTGACATGTCTTCTATTCGAGAATTTCATTGTTCACTCTATAATTTTTTTCCTATGATTTCACAACATTATAAGGCTATTTGGTTGATTTTTACCCCCACCACATGTTTTTAAAAGCCGTTAAACCTTTAAAAACCTCATATTCAGTCATTTAAAATAAACTACATGCTTGATTGACATTTCATCTGCTTGTACACATGAAAAATAATAAATACATGATCTTACTCTAATTTCACATAATTCTAGAGTTGTTTTCTATGCATCTGACTATTGAACTCACGTTTTGGTGTTTTACGACACTAAAAGTGCGTTTTTATCCTCTCAAGAAAATGCTAGATCATATTGACATTTTTTCTAGTCGAAAATTTTACAAGTCACTCTATGGTTGTTTTCTTCTGATTTCATAACATTTAGATGTCATTTGGTTGGTTTTAACCCCCCATCAAACTTTTTTAATGGTTGAAAAATGTTTAAAAAGCACATATTCCATCGTTGCAGATGGGAAACTCTTCTAATTGACATATTTTCCACTGTTACAAGTCACTAATAATAATAATATGATAGTTTTACTGTGTTTTAACGTCATTACGAGGTTGTTTTCTATATATATACCTGTTAAACGCATGTTTCGGTGGTTTATGACAATAAAATTTCATTTTAAGTAACCCCTAGAAAACGATGCCTCTGATTGAAGTACATTCTACTTGACCGTTTCAAAATTCACTCTATTATTATTATCCTCTGATTTTATGATATGTAGTGATCGTTCGGTTGTTTTTAACCCGATGTGTGTTTTTAAGGGGTGCCAAATATTTAAAAACTATATATTATATTGTTCAAGACACACTGCATAACTGATTGGAATTTTGTCTCCACGCACATGCCACAAATAATAATTATATGATTTTCCTATAATTCTACATCATTTCAGAGTCATTCGGTATAGATTTGACTGTTAAACAAGGATTTTGGTGGTTTATGACATTAAAAGTGCATTTTTCATCCTCCTAGGATAAAACTATCTTGAATTGACATTTCATCTACTCAACCACTTCAAAATTCACTTTATGGTTGTTTTCGTCAAATTTTACAAAATCCAGATGTCATTTGATTGGTTTTGACCTCCAGACATATTTTTCAAAGGGCATCAAACCTTTAAAAGAGGCATATTTAGTTGTTATGGTAAGACCGCTCATATGATTGATGTTTCAAATACTTTTACATGTTTAGAATAATAATAAGATGATTTTCTTATGATTTCATTTCATTCTGAGTTCGTTTGTTATATATCTATATGTTAAACACACGTTTTGGTGTTTCATAACACTAAAGGTGAATTTCACATCTTCTCGTGAAAGATAAATCTATGATTGACATACCATCTATTCGAACATTTCAAAATTAACTCTATTGTTTCTGATGTCTGATTTCATGACATTCAGAGGTAGTTTGATTGGTTTTGACCCCTGTGTGTTTTTAAATGATGTCAATCCTTTTTAAAAAACATATATTTGGTCATTATAAAAAGTCTTTACATTAGATTGAAATGTCGTCTACTGGTACACATAAAAAATAATAATTATATGGTTTTACAATGATTTCACATAATTTTAGGGTTGTTTTCTATGTTATGGCCATTAAACATGTGTTTTGGTGGTTTATGACACTAAAAGTGTGTTTTCAATCCTCCGAAGAAAACACCTGCTCAGATTGACATCATGTCTTCTTGTCCATTTCACAATTTAAAATATGGTTGTTTTGGTCTAATTTCACTACATTCAGATGTTTTTCAGTTGGTTTTGACCCTTATACACACCTATGTAAAGGGCATAAAATCTTTAGAAACCACATATTTGGTCTTTCTGTACATACTGCTCATCCGATTGATGTTTTGTTGGCTCGTACACATCATGAATAGTATTAATATGGGTTTCTTATAATTTCAAGTCATCCAAAGGATCTTTTCTATATATATGACTACTAAACACATGTTTTGGTGTTTTATGACGCTAAAATTTCCTTTTTCATCATCCTGGGAAAAAAATCTCTGATTGATATACAATATGACCAACCATTTCAAAATTCACTAAATGGTTTTTTCTTCTGATTTCACAACATTCGGAGGTCATTTGTTTGGTTTTGATCCCCCATGTGTTTTTAAAGGCTATCACAACATTATAATTTCATATTTTATTGCTTTAGATAGACCACATTTCTCATTGATGTGTCATCTCCTCATACATAAAAAAATAATTAGACTATTTTCCTATGATTTCAAATCATTTTGGGATCATTTTATATGGATTTAACCTTTAAACGCATGTTTGGTGTTTTGTAACACTAAAAGTGTGTTTTCAATCCTCCCAGGAAAACAGTAGATCAGATTGACATTCCATCTACTTTATTATTTCACAATTCACTATATGGTTGTTTTAAACTACATTCATGGAATTCAAATGTCTTTTAGTTGGTTTTTAGCCCTGAACACATCTTTTTAAAGGGAGTCAAACCTTCAAAACCCATATATTCAGTCGTTCTGAGAAAACTGATCATCCAATTGATGTTATTTATTGTTGTATATGTCAGTAAAAAAAATATTATTTGTTTCATATAATTTCAATTCATTCCAAGATTGTTTTCTATATATATGACTGTTAAACCCATGTTTTGATATTTTAAGACACAAAAATTCTGTTTTTCGTCATCACGGGTAAAAAGAAACTTAGATTGACATACCATCTACTCGACCACTTAAAAACTCATTCAAAGGTTGTTTTCATTTAATTTCATGACATTTAGAGGTTTTTCGGTTGGTTTTGACCCCCCATGTGTTATTAAAATGCGTCAAACCTTTAAAAACCTCATATTCAGTCATTTCAGGAAGACCACTCATCTGATTAACATATCGCCTTCTTGTGCATGTAAAAAATAAAAATAAGATTGGTTTTCTAATATTTCATGTCATTAATAGATCTTTTTATATATATATAACAGTTAAACACGCATTTTAGTGTTTTATAACACTAAAAGTGTGTTTTTGGTCATCCTAGGAAAATTCTAGCTCAGATTGACGTATCGTTTGCTCGACCATTTGAAAATTCACTCTATAGTTGTTGTTATATAATTTCATGACATTTGAATATCATTCATTTTGTTTTACCCCAAGACACATCTTTTTAATGTGTGTAAAGCCTTTAAAAACCGCATATTTAGTCGTTCTGGGAAAACTACTTATCCTATCACTGATAATAATATGGTGGTTTTCCTATAATTTCAATTCATTCTAGGATTGTTTTATACATCTAACTATTAATTTCATGTTTTTCTATTTTGTGATCCTAAAATTACATTTTCTGTCATCCCATGAATAAGGCACCTCAGATTAATATATTATCTACTTTACCATTTCAAAATTCACTCTACAGTTGTTTTTCTCTAAATTCAGGACATTTGGAGGTCGTTAAGTTGGTTTTGACCATCCAAGTGTTTTTAATGGTCGTCAAACCTTTAAAAACCATATATTTAGTCATTTTAGGAATTCTGTTCATCTGATTGACATGTCATCTTCTTGTACATGTCATGAATAATAATAAGACGATTTTTCTATGATTCCAAGTCATTCCATGGTTTTTTTATATATCTAATCGTTAAATGATTTTTTTTTGTGTTTTATGACACTAAAAGTCTGTTATTAATCCTCTCAAGAAAACGACACCTACAATTGATGTATCTTTTAATCGACCATTTATTAATTCACTCAATAGTTGTTGTCATATGATTGCATGACATTCATATATTTTTTAGTTGGTTTTTAAGACCAAATTCAACTTTTTAAAAGGCGTCAAACATTTAAAAACTAAATATTCTGTTGTTTTGGGAAGACTACTCATTTTATTGATGTGTCATTTATTTTTTATGTCACTAATAATAATATGATGGTTGCCCTATAATTTTAAGTCATTCGATATCATTTTCTATATTTGTTACCATTACAAGCACTTTTATTTGTTTTATGATACGAAAAATATGTTTTTCATCATCCCGGGAAAATTAAACCTTTGACTAACATAAAATCTACTCAATCATTTCACAATTCACATTACAGTTACTTTGGTCTAATTTCACATCATTCAGAGGTCATTTGGTTGGTTTTGATCTCTAACGTGTTTTTAATTGGCACAAAACCTTTAAAATTGTATATTCAGTCATTTTGGGTAGACCGCTTATCTGATTGACATGTCATTATCTGGTAATCATCACACGGTCAGTCATGAAGTGCTCCCATACACAATAAGAAAACTCTCCAGTTAGATAATAAATAGAATAATTTATTACCAAAATATATAAAAAACTACCATTATCATGACATTACTACTAATTCATGACTGACAATTAAAACTCTAAAATTGTGTAACAGCCCAGTTCCAGGTGCTGACCAGAGGTGACCCATACCCAGTTGGTCACATGGCCTCAAGCGCATTTCCCCGAATGACATAGGCTTCCTACTAGCAGTGAGGGTCTTGGGTGTGATAGTGGGAAGCTATTCCCTCATTGGCAGAGTAACAGAACTGAAATAAACATATAACAGTCACGGAAGCAATAATAATAACATGCAACAGTAAGCAGCAGAAGACTACAAGTAGATACACAACTAGATCACATAAATAAATGATGCATGTCACATATTTCTTGGAAAGCATCCAAACGAGTCACAATGCTTAAATATGGCACTAAACCAAATTACAATGAAAAAAATAAACTCTCACAGCATCGTAAGCCACAGCTTGGTTTCATGCTCTCCAGCTCCATAGTAGTGAAGTACCTGAAGTAGACTGATGTTTTACCTTATCTATACCTGCAACAATATAATCTATTTGGGCCCAAAATCATGATCCAAATATGGTGTGAGACTAATCTCAGTCGGAAACCACCCAAAGATCTACGCCTAATTGTTAGTGAATATATATGGTAGGCAATATGAAAAATAATGTAATAAACAAGGAAGTACTCAAAAGTAAATAATCCTAAAGTTTCAACTACATTCATTATCATTTATTAAAAAACAACCAAACAATCTCAAGAAACCCTCTGGGAAGTTCTCATACTCTATCCCCTCTGGTTCATCTTAACAAAGACTCTATAAGGAAGCAGTCACCATCAATTTCCCCTATGGTCTCGTAATGGAAAACAAAAGACACTCTAGGGAATCACTCAATGTCCAATTCCCCATGTGGTCTCACAATTTGGAATTAAATACACTCTTAGGGAGGACTCACATTTATCCCCCCCTTGGTCTCGTAATGTGAAAAGTATAACAAACACCCTAGGGAATCCCCCAACATCCATTCACCCTATGGTCTAACTACATCAAGTTCCCATTGTACAGTGTAATTCAATCGTGCAAAAATGATATCTAGTAGCCAATGTAAATAACAATATACTACTTGGATAAACATATACAAAGCATATCACAACATATCAGATAACATCACTCCATCTTAACAACAGTAATCATGGAAAAAAGTTGTCTAACAGGAAATTATGGACCAAACAACCAAAACAATAAAACATGGAAAAACACATCCCTAACATGGAAAATAAAACCTATTCACAATAAAATATCCCTACTCAAGAAAACAAAGCATAGCAGGAATTAATAGGGTAAAATTCCCTAAACACGCAATACCCCAAACAAGGGTATTGGGAAATTTTGCACATACAATTCAAAGACAAACTACAGAAAGTAAGAAAACACCTACCTCGACATTGTATAAAGAAAACTCTTGAACATAGGCCATCGAATCGGACTCGAACATCATAGATCTACAATGAAGTTCTAAAACAATTTACCATGGATATCTCACAAAAGTGGAGAAATCAAGAGAAGAGGCTCTAGAAGAAGGAATAAATCAGCGATACGATTCCAATGCAATTGATGGTTTATGATTTGGAGAACAGATGACATGTTAGTAGCTTGAAGAAGAATCGTTGGCTTTAGTCACTCCTAGATGAGAAAAAGCCAAAAGAAGATCATTCTGTGAATGATACATGACCCCAATCCAATTTATTAAATAAAAATAAAAATACATAGCATGTTCTTTACAAATTAATGGTGTGTATATTCCTTTACTAGGCCCCACATTAGGTAGTCTCCAGGTCACTCCCATGGCCATGTACTTGGCCGTTACGCATCCAGTACACAGCTACCCACAACAACCAGGTACACGATGTGTACTCCTAGGTACACTGCGTGTACTCCTTATATTTCCAAAAACTAATCTTTTCTCAAAAACACTAGAAATCAATATCCATACCTAAAAAAGAATATTTGGGTTCTTACAAACTTCTCCCCTTAAATAAATTCATCCTTGAATTTTTCTAAGAAGGCAGTGAAGAAAAATCCTTGAACGGCTCGGGCCACTACAATCGCACATCGGTCTCACTCTCTTAAGTCTCGTCTTGTACTCTCTCATGCTTCCATATCACCCGTACCAGAGGAACAGACCAACCATGGAGAACCGTCACACTGTGATCAACAATAAAAATAGGATGCTCTTCGAATGAGGCATCCACCTCCAACTCAAACTCCTTAGGGTGAAAAACATGAGACTGGTCTAAAAAGTAATGTCGTAGCTGAAAAACATGGTAGACGTCATGCATAGCTTGGTATCTCTGAGGTAGCTGTAACCGACAGGCAACCGGTCTGACTCTCTCCAAAACCTCAAATGGCCCAACGTATCTCGGTGAAAGCTTAACCTTTCTCCTAATCCTCTTGCGTCCCAACCTCGGTGTGACCTGTAGGAAAACATGAACTCCAACCTCGAACTCCAGAGGTCGTCTCCATCTATCCTCATAAGACTTCTGTTGTGACTGTGCAGTAGAGATCCTCTTCCGAATCAATTGTATCTGCTCTATGGTCTCCTGGACAAGATGTGGTACCATCATAGCTACCTCTCCTACTAAAATAAAACATAGGGGTGATCAGTATGTCTTATCACATAAAGCCTCATAAGTTTCCATTTGAATAGTTGCTTGAAAACTATTATTCTAGGAATACTCTGCCACAGGTATGTGCTTCACCCAAGAACCTAAAAAATCTAAGACGCATGCTCGAAACATGTCCTCCAACACCTGTATTGTATGCTTGTATTGGACATATATTCGAGGATGTTAACCTGTATTCAAAATTACATGTGTACCCAAATCCCTTTATAGCTCTGCCAGACCCATGAAGTAAAATGGGCATCCTTGTCTCAAAACAATGGAGTGTGGAACCCCATGTATACATAAAATCTCTCAGATGTAAAACCTTCCTAGTTCATCAACCATGAAGGTCTCCTTGATCGACAAGAATTGTTCAACCTTCTTAAGTTTGTCAATGACAACCAAAACTACATTGTTCCCTTGAGTTGATCTTGGTAAACCTATCACAAAGTCCATCGCGACATCATTCCACTTCCACTCGAGAATGGGTAGATGTTGCAAAATACTTATTGGTCACTGATGCTCCGCCTTAACCTGCTGATCGGTGTAACACCTCATTAAAAAACCAATAACATGTCTCTTCATTCCTGGATTCCAGTACTGATGGTGTAGATCTCTATACATTTTCGTTACCCTAGGATGAACTGCTCAAGATGAAGAATGGAAATCCTGCATCAATTCCTCATGTATGTCTACTGATACCCACATGTGTCAATGGAAGTGAAAGATCTCATCCTAACCCACAGTCCACCCAGGAATAGAGTCATCTCCTGACACACACTCCCACAGATCTAGGCCTTCAACATCTGATAGCTTCCTCATTCACACTCACTCAAGCAGAGTGGAGGTAATAACTATAGAAGAACGAAATGTATGTCCTTGTCTGCCATGAACCTCCAAATGCATCTCATATAATAGATCCACAAGCTGCCACTCACTACTATCCTCTTGAACTACATTTATCTGAGTCCATCTACTCATTGCATCGGCCACTACGTTGCCTTTCCCTAGTGTGTAAGTAAGATCCAAGTATAAGGATTGAAGGTACTCAACCCACCTTCAGTGTCTCAAATTGAGATTGTCTTGAGTGAAGATATACTTGAGACTTTTGTGGTTAGTATATAACACAAAATGATCTCCTATAAGGTAATGTTTCCAACTTCATAAATCATAAACAATATTCCCCAACTCGGGATCATGCGTTGGGTAATTCCTCTCATGTGGCCTCAACTGCCGAGACTTGTATGTGACGGCTCCTTCCCCCTGCATAAACACTACTCCCAGCCTGATACCAGATGCATCACAATAAACCATATAACTATTGACTAGCTCTGGAAAAACTAGTATCAGTACGGAAGTTAACCTCCCTTTCTTCTCCTGAAATGTTGACGCACAGAAATCTGACCACATGTACTTCGCACCCATCTTAGTCAGGCCTGTCATTGGCGCTGATAAGCATGAAAAGCCCTAAATAAAACGTTGGTAGTAACCAGAAATCCCTAGAAAAATCCATACTTCAAAGAAAATATTCATCCACTCCTAGATAACTACTGCTCTCACTTTTTATGGGTCCACTGATACTCTTATCTATGAGATAACATGACCCAAGAAGTGAATCTGGTCCATCCAAAAGTGGAATTTTGAGAGTTTAGCATAAAACTGATGCTCTCTCTGTGTACTCAAAATGATCTCATGATGGGTAGAATGTTCTGGTCGAGTGTGATAGTACACCAAAATATCATCCATGAAAACAACCATGAAGGAATCTATGTGTAGATGAAACACTCGGTTCATCAATGCCATAGAAACTGTAGGCATGTTTGTGAGACCCAATGGCATAACCGCAAACTCATATAGACCATACTTTCTCCAAAAGGCTATAAGAGGTATATCAGATGGTCTAATGCACAAATGATGAAAACCGGATCTCAAGTCAATATTTGAGAATACATGTGGTCCTCCAAGCTGATCAAAGAGATCATCAATCCTTGGTAAGGGATATCTGTTCTTGACCGTCAACTGGTTCAGCTTCTGATAATCCACACAAAGTCAGAGGGTACCATCCTCCTTCTCAAACAGGATAAGGGAACCCCAAGGAGAAGTATTGGGATAGATGCAAACCTTTGCCTATAACTCCTATAACTGCTTCTTAAGATCATGTAACTCGGGTGTAGCCATCTTATAAAGAGGAATAGACACCAGTACTGCTCCTGAAACAAGCTCAATAGAAAAGTCTACCCCTCACTCTAGAAGAAAACCTAAAAAGTTCTTTTGAATGACATCCCTGAAATAATAGACCACTGGAGGAAAGTCCATCTGTGAAATCCCCTACTAATCCAGATACAAACTAGAAATCTAGGATATAACTCCTCCATTCCCATGATACTCATGTTCTACTATGCATGCTTGGACATATCATTCACCATTATAAAGAAACGATCCACCCTCTGGTGATGTGAAAATCACCCTATGAAGATTGCAATCGATAACTTCCCGGAAGGGACCAAACTAGTCTATTCCAAGAAGGAAGTCATATCCAATCATCTCTGAGACATAAATGTCCCAAAAGAAGTGACACCAAATAACCTCAACATGGAACTTCTTGAAATGACATACAATAGATGTTATAGTCCCCAATAGAGTGTATATCGTCAAGATATCAGCAGACGTAAAGATACATAGCCCAAGTCTCTCCACAACAGCGACATATATTAAACTATTGGAATCCCCAATATCAAAAAGTGTAATAGATAAAACAAAGGCCATAAGAATCATACCTCAAACTGTAGAGGGTTCGGGATCGTGCTTTGGCTAAATCTGCTCTATCACAAAATCCATACCTACACCACAGCCCAATAAAGATGATTGAGATCCCTGAGCTGATCCACCCTACGTTTGTCAAAAATACTATGTTTCACTACATTATACATGACCACTACCTCAACATGAATTAACTAAATAACTCAATCCCCCAGTTTTATGTGTGACTGGTGGTCCTGCTCCGGTATGAGGAGTCGAAACAGAACCCCTATCACCAGCTTATGGTGAGAAAACTGACAAAAACGCTAAAGATGACCCATTTTTCTGCAAGATAAGAACTCAAATGGGTCTCTTGAAAAATGTGGCCTCGTATTCCAGCTATTCCCACACTAGTAGCACACCACCTGGCCACCAGAGGAAGTATTTAACCTACTCGGATCTCCATGCATAGACTCCCTATGGCGCTTCCTACTGTCAGTCGGAGGGGTACTATCTACGGATACTGAGCCACCCTAGCTCAGAGCCCCAGAATCCCTTAGTTTTTCTCTATGATTAGTGCCTGGTTGACTATAGAATTAATGGAAGTCAACCTGAAGATGTTCACTTGAGATCAGATATCATGACTGAGTCCATCCTCAAACTTCCTTGCCAGAAATATCTCATCAACCATGGAATTAGTGTGAAGCGCTACATCTCTGTGAAGCGATAAGAATACTCCATGACTAAGAGAGTACCCTAATCCAAACTCATGAAATATCAGTCTTGATTGGACCTCAAAATCTCTGAGTAGAAGTAATCTTAGAAGTCACCCTAGAACTCATCCCAAGCCATAACCTCTTAGAGTCCCACATGTGAGATCACATCCCACCATCTCTTAGAAGAATCTCGAAGAATATAAGTAGTGAGCTTCACCATCCTCTCCAAAGGTGTCTCTATATTCTTAAAGATAGAAAGTATGGATTCTAACCATGACTCTACAGCCTGACTTCCTCCATCCCCTGAGAAATTTTGAGGATGTTGCTGCTGAAATACCCACGTCAATTTTTCCATAAACGAGGCATGATGTGGTTCTCCCTATAAGGTTTGAATAAAACTCATGAAGAATTCTCGGAACAATGCATCATCACCTGTATTCGGAATAACGGTTGGTGCTAAGATAGGCACGGTAGGAGGATCTACTAGTAGTCCCTGGTCTACAATGTCTGGTACCATGTCACTACCATGTATCTGGCGTACAACCGGAGGATGTCTCGGTGGCATAACTCTGGAAGTACAAGTGCACACATTAATTAAAAAAACTCTAGGACCAAAACATAGAAGTTCCGGAATAAAACAGGAGAAAAAAATAATTCAAGATCATCAGAACATGGATACAGGTCATTTATAACCCCTAAATGACGTGTTCCCTAACGTCTTTAAATCGCCATTTACTTATGCCAAAACTAGTCATGTCACATCCCATACATGGTGTGTTCATCATTTCCATGATGTGAACTTGAATCCTTTCCCCCTACCTGAGTTCCTCTACATGACTAAACCACATGGTTCTCTCCTAGAAAAAAAACTAAATGATGTGTTCGTGCCAGACATGGCATGTACCGATTAGGTTTCAACTGCCCATGTCATTAGTCACACGGTTGGAGACACGGCTGACTCTACATAGCATTTTTATTCTAGACATGGTGTGTACTAGAAGGATTTCATCCACCCATGTCATTAGTCACATGACTGGACACATGGCCTCCATAACACGACATGTAATTCTAGTACATAGCGTGTTCTACTAATGATTTCCCAACCCTGTGTCCCTTCCCACACCAGCAGTCACACGGTCCAGGATTACACAGTGTGTACATATATTACATGGAAAATACTTAAGAAAATAGTTCCTTCTCGAATAGAAGAATACATGGAATGTATTCATCAATACACACCATGTATTCTAGGTTTTTCTTGATATTAAGCTTCAGGAACTACTCCAGAACCCATAAAAACATGGAAATAAAAATTAAATTTCCAAATTCCAATCTGTGAGGGCCCATACTCCCTACGAATCAAATAATTGCATCATATTCATGTCACATATTAATTATAATAGTGCAAGAAACACATGATCCACCAAACTCCGATCTATGAGGGCCCATAACACCTCAGGGACAAAATTTTGGCACCCATTCAAACAATTCCTTACACAAAACAACACCCTATCAAATTGCAGGTATTCTATCAAGACATCTATCACAACAACATGAATATCTTGCACAAAATCTATCACAACAACATGAAATCTTTAATGAACCCTAAATGTAATGATAACAATTCATGACATTTAATTTCTAGAAAGTGCATATATGATGCATGAGATAAAATACCCTCATCTCATTGGTTTGAAAAAATATATAACCTCAATGATATCAACAATAACAGCACAAAAACATGTGAATCACCCAACGGTGAAATCAAATCATCTATAATAATTTTAAAACTAGAAAAATTTCAATACTCGAGGTAAATGAGCTTTTCCCTGTAAACGGGTTAGCTACTCCTAGGCATAGTTTATTACAAAATACCTATTACTTCTTATCCCTATCTATAGGATACAAATAGTAATTCATAGAAGAAAATAATTCCTTTGATACCACTTTGTAACATCCCAGTTTCAGGTGCCAGCTAGAGGTGTCCCGTACCTGGTTGGTCACAAGGCCTCAAACGCATTTCCCTAAACACCAGAGGCTGCCGACTAGCAGTGAGGGTCTGGGGTGTGATAGTTGGGAAACTAATCCCTCATTGACAGTGTAACATAGTAAAAATAAATAGATAACAGTAGAGGAAGAAATAATAATAACATGCAATAGTAAACAGTGGAAGAATGAAAGTAGATAAACAACTAGAGAACATATATAAATGATTCATGTCACATATGTCTTGGAATGAAACCAAACAATCACAATGATTAAATACAGTACAAAACCAATGTACAAAGAAAAAAATCTTGTAGCATCGCAAGCCACAGCTTGGTCCCATGCTCTCTATCTCTACATCAGTCAAGTACCTGAAGTAGAAGGACGCTTGCCATTATCTAAACCTACAACAATATAATATTTTTGGGACCAAAAGCAAGACCCAATAAGGGTGTGAGATGAATCCAAGTATTCAACCACCCAAATAACTGTGCCTAACTGTCATTGAATATATATGGTCTACAATATGAAAAACAAAGTAATAAACAAGCAAGTACTCAAAAGTAAACAATCCTACAATTTCAACTACATTAATTTACATTTATTAAATAAACAACCAAAAAATATCTAGCAACCCTCTAAGAATTTTTCACAGTCTAAAACCTATGGTTCATCATAATAAAGACTCTCTGAGTAAGTACTCGCCATTAATTCCCCATGTTGTATTGTAACGGTAAACGACAGACACTATGGGGAAGAACTCAACGTCCAATTCCCTTTTTGGTCTCACAAAATGGAACAAAAAACACTATAAGGGAGCACACACCCCCATCCCCCCTAAGATCTCATAATGTGAAAAGTATAATAGACACTCTGGGGAAGCCCTCAGCGTCCAATTCCCCCTACGGTCTAACTACACCAGGTTGTCACTGCCATGTGTAAGTCAATCGTGCACAAATGATATCCAAAAACCAATGTAAATCACAATATACTACTTGGATAAATATCTACAAAGAATATCACAACAAATCAGATAATATAACTCCATCCTAATAACACTAGGCATGAAAAAGAATCAGCCTAACAGGTAGTTCTAGACCCAATGTCCAAAACGATCAAACATGGGAAAACACATACATAGCCTGGAAAATAAACCCTATTCAAAATATATATCCCTAATTAAGAAAACATAGCTTAGTAGTCATTAATAGGGGTTAATTCCCAAAAAACGCAATACCCCAAACTAGGGTATTAGAGAAATTTTTCACATTCAATTCAAAGACCAACTACTGAAAGGAAAAAACCACCCACCTCGACATTGTACGAAGAACACTCTCGAACGTCGACCCTTAAATCGTCCTATAACATCATAGATCTATAAAAAGGTCTAAAACAATAATCCAAGGATATCTCATGAAAGAGGAGAAATCAATAGAAGAGGCTCTAGAAGAAGGAAGAACTCACTCATACGATTCCAATGCACCTGACAGAGTTTGATTTGGAGAACGGATGATGGTTCGGGGGCTCAGGGAAGAATCATCAGTTTGGTCTCTCCTAGATGAGACGAAGAGAAAATAAGAGATTTCATTGAATGAGATGTGATCCCAGTTTGATTTATAAAATAAAAATAAAAATACATGGAGTGTTATTTAAAAGAAAATAGTGTGTATATGCCTTTACTAGGACCCACTTTAGGTGGTGTCTAGGTCACCCCACATGGCCATGAACTCAGTCGTTACACGGCCAGTACACGGCTACCCATGGCAACTAGGTACACGGTGTGTAATCCTAAGTACACGTCATGTACTCCTTATATTTCCAAAAATGACTCTTTTCTCAAAAACACCAGAACTCCAGATCCATACCTGAAAAGAAGATCTTGGTTCTTACAAATTGAACCAAAAAAACCTCCTCACCATATGACATCTTAATTTTTCTATAATTATGATATATTGATGTATATATAATTCTTGATCATCAATCACTACGAAAAAAATCTAGAAATAAACTATGGAACCATTGGATTTCATATTATTCATATTTTGTCTTTTATCTTCAGTATTCAGGGATTCCATCTATCTAAAGTTATTCAAACCAATATCTTTATATATTCATATTCATCACATCCTCTTTACACATCTTTCTATACTCTATAATTTTTTATCCAGTCATGAAACACCTTTGTGTCTTATACAATAGAAACACACTTCCCACCATCACTGATTTATCAATTTTAAATTCAAAATCCCATAATTAACTCAAGTTGGATAATTATTCACATTAATACGAGCCATAAAATAAAATCTTGTCCTTCAATAACTCTTACTGTGGTATGAGGATGGAATTAGTAGAGTGGGCATATCCAATTAGTAAACTAGAAGCCCAAAAACATACATACTAATTTCCAATGATTTTATTTCTTAAATAATCAATCAATAGCCAATTTATTTTGTTCTCAAGGATTGTTAGTAGTAGGTAGATATTTTTATTTTTTAGAGAAGTAATTAGTAAATTATAAGAATTATAAAATAAATGATGTCACGACCATTGATATTAAAGCACTATTGAGTTCGATTGGAGATGTGTATGAATTGAAAAGAGGTAATCACTGCATAACTAGATATCCAATTCCATATCGAATCTATGTAAAAATAACATAAAAAATTTAAATGACATCTTACTGTTTAACTAAGAATCACTATACTCTAGAATTTCTATATAACAGTCATTGTATAGGATCTAAAGAACATTGTGCCCTGGTTATAAACTTCAGACTACAAACTGGAAGGAGATTGCTTAATTAATGAATAAAATAAGTCTTTCACTGCAACTAAAGACACTATCACGTCTCAAACTACCCAAACTAATGATTTTAAGAATGATATAATGATAGATTTATCAAATTTCTACACCATATTCAATGGGGAATCGGGATTTGGAATGCTAGAGACAAGACCCGTGTAACACAAACCATAATATTTCACTATGAATAATTCCACTGAAGTGGAATACATAAGAGATTTTAATTTACATATATCTCATTGAAAAAACTCACTTACATCAAACTGTGATATAGTACAAGGATAAAATACATTATTCTTATGAATTTCATTGAGAGAAAATACACATTTAAGGAATTATACTCTTTTATAAATAACATTGAAAATGATATTCTTATTGAAGAGTGTGTAATTGAATCCTTGAATGGTTGTAATGTTTTTATGTCTACCTCTAATTTTTTCCATAATTTTATCTGGTATGTTATACAGTTTTTCATCTATTAATACAAATATTCATTTATGATGGATGATCATACTTTTATGAGTGAGTAATCACATAAGCGATGAAAAATGAAGATCAGGAGGATAGTTATTGATTATTAATATATTAATTGTTCAAGTTGATTTAGTGTATTGATTCATTATTATATTGGAGTTAATATTTTTTTACGTCATTATTTTTTTATATAAAATTAATTAAGGGTGGATACCTAATGTGATAGGAAAGGATTGGACTGTGATAGTAGGCCTTATTTTTCATTTATAATTGATATTGGCACTTAATTCAATTTAGTTTAGTTACATTCCTTCTGCTATTTGGAATTAAAATAAATAGTATAGTATTAGTTAAAATTTACCAAGTAACGATGAATCACCATAATGGATTCTTTCAAAAAATCAGTTCATTCAATTATACTAGTTAATAAATGTAACACCCTGATATTTTATGAAAAATATTCTTTTAATTTGATTGATGTCTTGTGTTGTACGTTACACCAAAATTATCTTATGCTATACGAAACACCATATTACCTTATATTATACGCAAACACTATTCTTGTCTTGCATTACACGCAATTGCGACCTTCCTCGATAGCGTGTGTAGTACGTAATACCGGGTTTCACAAAAAATGATATATTGGTATAATATTATTATGGACCAGCCGTTATGAATAGTATTAACTAAATTTTGAATTTTATAACATTATTATTCATTGTACTTATTTTCTAAAACATGTTATGTGAACAAAATAAATATTTTGGGTAAAATAAGTATTTTTCAAAAAATGTAGTTTTGCCGCCTTTTGATGGCGCACCCACTTTAAATATAGTTTTTGACATGTTTATAAATTCTATTTGAAAAAATAAAATTATTCTTTGGAATCAGGATATAAAAAATTAGTTTGGAAAAATTTTTCAAATTATTTTGATAACTTTCATATTTTAATGAACAGTAAAACACGCTATATTTTAATTAAAAACAACATTTTTCATCATAATAATTTATATGGTTAAATTATAATATTGAATTGTTTTAAAGTATAAATAGAATATATTTTTACCATTTAATATAACTTATGTCATTATCATTGATTTTACACTGAATTCATAGGTAAAATCATTTCAATCTTTTGTAATGTTTTAACTTTTAAAACTCGTTTTCTTAACAATGAGATTAATTTTAAATTAATTTCTGCAACTTTTTTGATTTGAATTAGGAAAAATACATTCCATATTTGGAATCAGTAGGTCTAAATTATGTTAATAGGCTACTTATTATTTTTGGGCACTATGAATAGTAACTACGGTAAATTTTATTTATCATAGTTAAAGGTAAATCAGGTAATTGAAGGTAAATATAATATTATAAAATTACCCTAACACTGTTTTAATATAATTGGATGATTATATTTCTTCCTATGGAATATTTAGGTCCAAATGAAATCAATTGTAACCAACTTGGATGTGATTAAGACCTTTAATTTATTTTATTTAAAAGAAAGTGAAATATGTCTCACTCAAACTTTAATAATTAAACTATTTTTAATATTAGGTTATAAAGAATATAAATTCGGTTATAAATACTCATTTGAAAGCTAAAATGGTTTTCTTTATCATGGTAATTTATTTGTAATTTTTAATAATTATTTATTTACCTTATTAGCTTATAAATTAATGGTGCAGAAATTATTTATTTAGTGGAAAATCAATAATATAGTTTTTATTGAAATAATAATACACATAAAAAGGCCCCAAAACATGACCAAGACTTATTGGTAGTGTATATATAAACCCTAAGCATAAAATGGCCGAATTTTTGACCATTTAGATCCTTATAAAGAAGATTGTGACACTTATATTAGTTTATTTTAAATGATTCCAAAGTTTTCACCTTCATAATTTAATAAATATAACAATTTACATGTTGTTATTTTAAGATGAAAAATTTGAGTAAAAGTATTATTATAAAATATACGAGATTTATCTTCATCATAGGATTTTATTTTTATTTTGATGAGACAAATATGTAATTTAAAATATTATACAAAAATGTTGCACTAATAATTTTATTAAGAGATGTACCAAATAAATGGTTTTAAAAATATTAAATAAATATTATAAGAACTATTTAATGTGCTCCACGAATTTTATAGACACATTTGACAGGTCAGTAATCTATTAAAAGTTTTGTTTAGAATATATCCTCCGTCTGGATTTTATTTAAATTAAAATAAATGAATAATGTCAAAATTGACACTATTGTTATTTTATAAAAATAACATATTATAAAATTGTTTAAAAATCACAAAAATGTTTAAAAATTATAAATTGAAATTTAGATGGTCAAAAATTTCAAAACTTATCCAATTATTAAAAATTCACAACACATAAGTAATTATTTATAACATTTTGAAAATTATAATCTTATTACAACAAATAAATATAAATAGATTAAATAAGGATAAATCAAGTTGATAATGTTTAAAATAAATTCCCAAAATGTCTAAATTTTATTGGATTATGAGATTAAAACCCTATATCATCTAATATTCGTATTTGAGTCATTTTTGGATGTTTCTATGTGAGGTTGAATTTATTATAAATTAATATTTCTTTTGTTACCATAGGTTCCCCTCTCCTCCCTTATAAAAAGGGCACCACTTTCCTCTTCTCTTCACACCCTTTTGAGCCTAGAATCTAGGCCAACCCATGACAATTACTCTTCTAAACCTCTCTAGTTATATCATAGAGGTTCTGGTCTTATTAAAAGACCAACTCTAGTGCCCTATGAAGAATGTTAATGGAGGTGCGTCGAGGAAGAGGTAATCTATTCTACAGACTCTTTCAAGTTTCTTTCTTCTTCTACTTCCTCTTCTTTGGTTGTTTCATTATAATGTAATAACATCAGTATTGCTTATATACTTATATTTTATTATAAATATTAAACAGCCCTATTTCACCTTTTATCCATCCTATAGAAAATGAAATCAACGCGCGTGCGTACGTATGAAATACCATCTCCACGTTGTGGTGTAATCTGTTTTCCACCACCACCTTACGTGGATGGGTATAATGGTGTAAATAATAACTATATATGATTATTATACCATCATAATAATTCTAATATATTATATCATCCACTACAATTCCATTCAATAAATATGGGGACGGTATCATCGATCGTCCGTACGTACGGATTACCGTCGGTACGACGCGATGAGATTCATTTTCCATGTTAACAATTCAAGAATGATTATAAAGTATGTATAATAAGTAATAATGAAATATATGACATATTAATGATACTGTATTTATGTATTTTTTATTTACTTACATCTATTAAATTTAATAAGAAAACGAAAACAACGTTCATGTGTACGCACGGCCTACCGTCTCCATGAACGGTGTATTTCATTACATTTATAGATCTATTATATATGTGTATATTCTAAATATATATTATATATAAATCATGGTTTATATTATGGAATTAAATAATCATGATCTAAGTAATCATATGAATAATTACAAGTCAAAACATAGACAATAAATGAAATGACTTTACCCGAAACGCTGCTTTAACATGGAATTGACAAATGAACGGATAATATAAAGTCGTAAGTGAATCATATATGATATCATAAATATTATTATGGTTCTTTTAAAAGTTAATAATATTTTTAAACCCACTATACATATGTCTCATACACATATGGATGAATTTGGCCAAAATGTAAGGGATAACTTTTCCAATCTCATTTTTATCCGAGATTGTTTATTCGTAAGTATTAATTGGGGTTATATTTATCATCCATGTACCTTTTTTTAAAATGGTTTCATGTATGTTTAAAGACCTTTTAACCCATTTTTTGTCTTTTACTACATGGTATGTAAGGAATATTTCTTTTCTTTACGTTACGAGGTACTATTTTGAATTTTCCGGCAAAAGTATGAGAAGAATGTTTTTTTAACTTATACGGCATTAAACAATATTTACTATTTCATAACTCCTTATTTTAATGAAGTTTACTCTACAATATTTCATGTTTATTTTCAATAAAATCCTTTTATTTCAAAATTGCGTGTCATTTTGTGAAAAGGAATTGATTTTTAAGAAGAAACGATATTTTCATCAAGAATTCATTTCAAGTGTTTTATCAAAACCATTTTCCATCTAAGATGACATTATTTAATATGTGTATATTTCAAGTATAATGTCTCTATAATTTACATGGTTTCACTTTTCTTATGATGAAATTATTTCCATTTGTTTTATATGGTTCATGTTATAATGGGATGATGTTTATGAAACCAATTTTATACTTCGGGTAATGATGAATGATTTATGTTCATGTTGTGGCACAAGTAAAAATGATTTCATTATGAGATGTATGAGACCTATATATCCCTCAAATTAATTGGGTAGAGATTCATATATCATGAGACAGACTTGGTTGGAACCGAATTTTAATCTAGTTTAGTGATACAGGACTGGAATGAGGAGTGAACGTGATTTAGAAATGGACTTTGTCCACTAAGATGGTCTTGGCAGCAATGTCTTAGCTACTATGGAAATCATAAAATTTTCTTAATGTATTCCACACTTACATGTTTTATTCCTATTCTATTTTATCATTATTGATGTTCCAATTTGATTTATGCCTTATGTACTACCATGTTTTATGCCATTGCTCAATATTTTGATGTTTAAACATTATGTTCATGTATTTATGTTCAAATGTATATGGTTTGTTTTATTTTCTCCATGCTTACCCTTACTGGGCATTTGATCTCACACTTTATATGTTTTATTTTCCCCATGATATAAATAAAGGTTTTTAGTTAAGAAAACAAAAGGGGAAGATCTTTATGGGAGATGTTAAAAAGATCTTTCTCCATGATTAGATGATTATGTTTCGAGTTTCCAAAGACACTAAACTATTACGATCCTTGAGTGTTGGTTTTTGTTATGTATTAATTATTCTGCAATAGTAATGTAATGACCATGTACATCAAGCTTCAGGTCTCTACAGTTGGTATCAGAGGAAATTTTTAGTCAACCTTTGGAAACTAGGATGTGAAAACTTTTGTGAGATCCCTAGAGATATTTCTAAGGTATGTCTAGGGATGTCCCTAAGGTTACATATAACTATAGGTTATAGTCCTAGGATTACAGTAACGATCATAGAATTAAACCAAATATGGTAGATATTGAAAGTACTTCACCTTTAATATGTTGTCTTCCTAGAATGATTTCTTCCTCTCACACTTTTATTTTTGGGTTTTATACGATGGCTGGAACCCGAAGGAACCGTGTTGATCAATTTAATGGACAATGCAATGGATGTACTCCTGAACAACCAAATGTTATGGAAAACATAGTGCAAAATCTTATTGCTATACTTACCCAAGCTATGAATCATTCTGGACTTCCAAATGAGAAGAGAAGGGAACAAATTCTATTGAGTCCTTCATGAGGCAACGTCCACCTTCTTTTAGTGGGACTTATGATCCACTTATTGCTAAACAATGGATCAGTACCATTGAAAAAATATTTTCCATACTTCATTGTTCAGAGCATGAAAAATCCATTTTGGATGTTTACTATTTAGAAGGTGAATCAGACCAGTGATGGACTATAATTAATAATTCAAGGCCCCAAGATGAAATTGAATCCACGGAATGGGACAAGTTCAAGAAAATGTTTTTCAATAAGTAATTCCCTCATATTCATCGAACAAAGATGGAAAAGGAGTTTCTCGAGCTTAAGAAAAAAGATGATGAATCTGTTGGCATATATGAGGAAAATTTTACATGGCTTGAAAGGTATGCATCTAGATTTATCATCCAACTTGAAAGCAAAGTTGATCGATTCTTCAGTGGCTTAAACCAAGTCTTTGAAGGGAATTAGCTATAAGAGACTTCAATAGCTATGAAGAAATTGTGCATTGTGCTATCAAGGTAGAACTGGAAGTTGGTGTTATATATCCATCTTAGAGTTTTGACAAAAAATGAATGATGGAGTTCAAGGAAAAATCTCATAATAATGGTGAAAATAAGATGAATGTTTCTTTATGCTCAAAGTGTGGAAAGAAGCATGGTGGATATTGTCTTAAAGGGACTAGAAAATGTTTTAAGTGAGAAAATTAAGGTAATCCAGCTGCTGAGGGTCGAAGTAATGGAAAAAGGATTGCTAATGATGTGAATAAAGAAAAGACTGTAGAGAATTCACCACCTACACTTCAATGCATTAAGTGCAACGAAATGGGGCATTATGCTAATCAATGTCGTAATCCAAGGGTTAATGATTATAGACATTCGAAACCTCTTAAGGAAAAGGATAAAGGGAATTCACATGTGATCACTATTTTTTATGTTGATTATGACAATGATGTTGTGTAATGATTAAGTGTTTATGTAATGGGATTTCAAAATAGTATCATGGAATCTCATTTATGGTATCGTGGAATTTTGTAATTTCTATGTATTGGTTTTCAAAAATTATATGGTACCGGTAACCGTGAAAAGTGATTGAAATATTTTTGGAAAGAAGATGATATGCGCATAATGAAGGGATAAAGAAAAAATAAAATAAGCTCATATAAGGACAAATTTATATAATGGTATGAGTATATATAAATTTTTGGATTTTGGTATTTGGAAAGTGTTAAATTTTGACAGCATTCATGTTTTCACTAAGGTTCAATGGGTTTTCATTTTTCAAGAGAATACATGATTAATGTATTCACATTTCTATAATTTGACCTACAAGATATATCATATGATATATGAGATATAAATGATGGTATTCACGTGCTTGTTATATGACCTTTTTATTAATAATTCTCTTTATACTATTAGTTTAGAAAGAAGTATTTTGGATAAGCCTAAAGATTGTAATGGATTATGTTGAATATAAGTTAGTATTGTTTAAGGCTAGAACTTTTTTTGATATTGTTGATGGAATGTTATAATAGTGTAGTTTAAGAAAAGGGAAAACCTGTAGAACGGGTGACAACCCGTCGCGTCGAACAAGGTTGTGGGAATCGAACCCACAACTGAAGTACGACATGCCTTTATCTCCTACCATTGGCCTACAAAATGTCCCTGGTTAGTAGAAACTAGTTTTATTATATTAAGTGGTATGATATATGAAGTATAAGTCCATTTTAGGAACCATATACGATTAATCTCACTATAGATGGACTTATGTATATTTAATAACTTTGTTACCCTTTTGTTTGAGACAGATGGAATGACCCATAATTCTATCGCATGATCTTCTAACACTTCATGGAAGACATTCAACTTCATTTCTTTAAGATATGAGTTGGAAATTGTTTAAGTAATGAACAAAAGTGAGATTATACCAAAATCATGTATGTATTTATTTTAATTCATCAAATTTAGGGAAATGATCTTGAAAACCAAAAATGTTGTCCTAGTGTCCTCATATACGATGAATCAGATGGTACCTTAGATCATCAAAAATTTATGGCTTTATGTTTGTTGTCTTTTTCATAGCCATGTTCTCTACCACTCTCCATCAGAACTTGATGTTTATATTTCTCTTCCATATCCAAATTTTCATCTATGTTCTCCTTTGTTGAAACCTAGTGAATAGTTAATTTGGGTAACAGTTACGTTTCATAATTTAGTTTTTAAAGTTCAGTTTTGGTATTCCTTTTTACGATGTGGGTTTATATTAAATAAACTTTCAAGTAGTAAACCATTTATAACCCCGACGAATTTCAAGGGTGAAATTCATTTTAAGGGGGGTAGAATGTAACACCCCAAGATTTTATGATAAATATTCTTTTAATTTCATTGATGTCTTGTGTTGTACGTTACACCAAAATTATCTTGTTCTATACGCAACACTGTATTATCATATATTATATGCAAACACTATTCTTGGCTTACGTTACACGCAATTGAGACCTTCCTCAATAGCATGTGTAGTACGTATTACAGGGTTTCACTAAACAACGATATATTGGTATAATATTATTATGGACTGGCCGTTATGAATATTATTAAATTTTTTTTGAATTTTATAACATTATTATTCATCTTACACATTTTCTAAAACTTGTTATGTGAACAAAATAAATTTTTCGGGTAAAATAAGTATTTTTAAAAAAATGCAGTTTTGCCGTCTTTTGATGGCGCACCCACTTTAAATCTAGTTTTTGACATGCTTATAAGTTCAGTTTGAAAAAATAAAATTTTTCTTTGGAATAAGGATATTAAAAATTACTTTGGATAAATTTTTCATATAATTCTAATAACTTTCATATTTTAATAAATAGAAAAAACACGCTATATTTTAATTAAATAATGCTTTTTTCATCATAATAATTTATTTGGTTAAATTATAATATTGAATGGTTTTAAAGTATAAATAGAATATATTTTTACCATTTAATATAACTTATGTCATTATCATTTATTTTACATTGAATTCATAGGTAAAATCATTTCAATCTTTTGCAATGTTTTAACTTTTAAAACTCATTATCTTAACAACGGGATTAACATTAAATTAATTTCTTCAACTTCTCGGAATTGAATTTGGAAAAATGGATTCAATATTTGGAATCAGTAGTTCCAAATTATGTTAATAGGCTACTTATTATTTTTGGGCACTATGAATAGTAACTACGGTAAATTTTATTTACCATAGTTAAAGGTAAATCGGGTAATTGAGGGTAAATATAATATTATTAAATTACCCTAACAAATGTATTAATATAATTGGATGATTATATTTCGTTCTATGGCATATTTCGGTCGAAATTTAATTAATTGGAACCCACTTGGTTGTGATTATGACCTTTAATTTATTTTATTTAAGAGAAAGTGAAATATGTCTCACTCAAACTTTAATAATTAAAGTATTTTTAATATAATGTTATACAGAATATAAATTCCGTTATAAATACTCATTTGAAATCTAAAATGTTTTTCTTTATCATGGTAATTTATTTGTAATTTTTAAGAGTTATTTATTTACCTTATTATCTTATACATTAATGATGCAGAAATTATTTATTTAGTGAAAAATCAATAATATAGTTTTTATTGAAATAATAATACACCTCAAAAGGCCCAAAAACCTGAAAAAGACTTATTGGTAGTGTATATATAAACCTTAATAATCGAATGGCCGAATTGATGACCATTTAAATCCTTATAATGAAGACTGTGACACTTATATTAGTTTATTTTAAATGATTC
The DNA here is from genome assembly GCA_963277665.1 of Viscum album. NCBI lineage: Eukaryota > Viridiplantae > Streptophyta > Magnoliopsida > Santalales > Viscaceae > Viscum > Viscum album. The sequence goes on along the minus strand of OY728139.1, from coordinate 107,735,543 downwards.
CAAAGTTGTCACCTTCAAAATTTAATAAATATTACAATTTACATGTTGTTATTTTAAGATTATAAATTCGAGTTAAAGTATTATTATAAAATCTATGATATTTATATTAATAATAGGATTTTACTTTTAAATTATATGAAACAACTAAGTATATTAAATAATTATGAAAAAATGTTGTACTAATAATTTTATTAAGAGATATACCAAATAAATGGTTTTAAAAATATTAAAATAAATATTATATGAACTATTTAATGTGACCCACTAATTTTATAGAAACATTTGACATGTTATAAATCAATTAAATATTTTGGTTATAACATATCCTCTGTGTGGATTTTATTTAAATTAAAATAAATGAATAATGTCAAAATTGACACTATTGTTATTTTATAAAAATAACATATTATAAAATTGTTTAAAAATCACAAAAATATTTAAAAATTATAAATAAAAATTTATATGGTATAAAATGTCCTAAATTATCCAATTATGGACAATTCACAACACATAATTAATTATTTATAACAATTTAAAAATTATAATCTTATTACCACAAATAAAATTAAATAGATTAAATAAGGATAAATCAAGTTGATAATGTTTAAAATAAATTCCCAACATGTATAAATTTTATTTTTTGATGATATTACAACCCTATATCATCTATTATTCGGATTTGAGTCTTTTTAGGAGGTTTTTAAGTGAGGTTGAATTTATTGAAAATTAATATTTCTTATGTTACCAAAGGTGCCCCTCTCCTCCCCTATAAAAAGGGCACCCCTTCCCTCTTCTCTTCACACCCTTTTGAGCCTTTAAGCTCTTCCAAACCCTGCCAATTAATCTTCTAATCCTCTCTATTTAAATCATAGAGGTTCTGGTCTTCTCAAAAGACCAACTCTAGTGCCCTAAGAAGAAGTTTAAAGGAGGTGCGTCGAGGAAGAGGTAATCTCTTCTACCGACTCTTTCAAGTTTATTTCTTATTCTACTTCCTCTTCTTTAGTTGTTTAATTATAAAGTAATATCATCAATATTACTTATATACTTATATGTTGTTATAAATATTAAACAACCCTATTTCACCTTCTATCCATCCTATGGAAAACGAAATCATCGCGCGTGCGTATGTACGGAATACCCTCTCCATGTTGTGGTGTAATCTATTTTCCACCACCACCTTACGTGGATGGGTATAATGGTGTAAATAATTAGTATATATGATTATTATAAAAAATTAATGACTTTAAGATATTATATCATCCACTCCAATTCAATTCAATAAATATGGGAATGATATCATCGCTCGTGCATACGTATGGATTACCGTCTCCACGGCGCGATGAGATTCATTTTCCATTTTAAAAATTCAAGAATGATTATAAAGTGTATATAATAAGTAATCGTGAAATATATTACATATTAATATTACTAGATTTATGCATTTTTTATTTACTTACATCTATTAAATTTAATAAGGAAACGAAAATAGCGTTCATGCGTACGTGCGAGCTACCGTCTCCAAGAACGGTGTATTTCTTTCCATTTATCAATCTATTATATATATGTATATTCTGAATATATATTATATATAAATAATTATTTATATTCTGGAATTAAGTAATCATGATCTAAGTAATAATATTAATAATTAAAATTCAAAACACGGACGATAAATGAAACAATTTTACCCAAAACACTGCATTAAGATGGAATTGACAAATGAACGGATAATATAAAGTCGTAAGTGAATCATATATGATATCATAAATATTATTATGGTTCTGTTTCAAGTTAATAATATTTTTAAACCCACTATATGGGAGTCTCGGACACATACGGATGAAATTGGACAAAAGGTAAGGGATAACTTTTCCAATATCGTTTTTATCTGAGATTGTTTATTCATATGTATTTACTGGGGTTATATTTATCATCCATGTCCTTGTTTTATAAAAATGGTTTCATGTATTTTTAACATCCTTTTACCCATTTTTGACTTTTACTACATGGTATGTAAGGAATCATTCTTTTTTTTTACTTTACGAGCTACTTTTTTGACTTTTCCGGTAAAATTACGAGAAGAATGTTTTTTTAAAATTATACGGTATGAACGAATTTTTACGGTTTCATAACGACTTATTTCCATGATGTTGAATCTAACAGATTGCATGGTTATTTTCAATAAAATCATTTTCTTATAAAATTACATGGAATTTTGTGAAAATAAAATTATTTTTAAGAAAGAATGATATTTTCCGCAAGAATTCTTTTCAAGTGTTTTATCAAAAACATTTCCCATATAAGATGACATTATTTCATATGTGTATGTTTGAAGTATTATGTCTCTATGATTTACATGGTTTCACTTTTCTTATGATGAAATGATATCCATTTTTTATATGGATTATTTTATTATGGGATGATGTTTATGAAACCCATTTTATACTTTGGGTAATGATGAAATAGTTATGTTCATGTTGTGGAACAAGTAAGAATGATTTCATTATGAGATGGGTGGGACCTATATCTCCCTCCAATGAATTGGGTAAATATTTATATGTCATGAGATAGACATGGCTTGAATGGAAAGTTAATCTGGTTTAGTGATAGTGGACTGGAATGAGGAGTGAACTCGATTAAGAAAGGGACTTTGTCCACTAAGATGGTCTTGGAAGCAATGCATTGGATACTAAAAATAATCATAACATGTGCTTAATGGATGCCAGAATTACATGTTTTATTACCATGCTATTTTATCATAATTGATGTTCAATTTTGATCTATGCCTTACATACTACCATTTTTTATGTCATTGCTCAATATTTTGATGTTAAAACATTATGTTCATGTTTTTATGTTCAAATGTATATGGTTTGTTTTATTTTCTACATGATTACCCTTACTGAGCATTTGAGCTCACCCTTTATATGTTTTCTTTTCCCCAAGAAATAAAGATAGGTTTTTAGGTAAGAAAACAAAAGGGGAAGATCTTTATGGGAGATCTTTAGAATCTTTCTCTATGATTAGAAGATTATGTTTCGAGTTTCCAAAGACACTAAACTATTACATTCCTTGAGTGTTGGTTTTTGTTATGTATTACATTTTTTTCAAAAGTAATGTAATGTCCATGTACGTCAAGCTTCGGGTCTCTACAATAAAGATATAATTTTTTGGAAAAACATAGTTAAAATTTATTCAACCATCTCTATTTCAATAAAAATGACTTCATTCTCAAAGGTATATGTTTATTATTCTCTTTCCAACTGTTTATTCTCTATTTTGAAATGTTGAACAGAAAATTATGAAATACATGCATGGATTGGATTTGTGACCCATTCCTAGTGGATCAATCATGGACTCCCCACTACCATAAAAATTTACAGTAGTTTCACAAGTATAAATGGAATGAATGTTATTTTCTAATGTTTGAATCACTACCCATAATAAATGATGATAATTAGTGGTGTGTAATATTTTTAGAACAATATTTGGTGATAAGATCCATATAACTAGATAAAATTATTATTATTAATTACTTGGTTCACTTATTTAAATTTCAATTTTGTTCAGTTTTCTCTTTTAATTGTTTGGGTGTTAATGTTTTTTTTATAATAATAATAGGTTCATGAACTATACTTCATAGAATATAATGATAAGTATAGATAGAAGCATACTGTTATCTTTCATCCCCAATATTGATATATATATTTTAGCCCAAAAATTTTATGATGGATCCCAAAAATCAAAATAAGATATGGAATTCATAAACAGTAGGTTTTTTGGTTAATGGAATACTAATGGCCTAATAATGCCTCTAATTATAGAATGAAGAGTGATAAAACCAATGAAAAAATCATTGGAATAGTACAAACATAAAAAAATCTCATAAATTGGCTAACAAAATTATTAAAATTCAAAATGTAATTAATATGGTAATTGGATTTATTACTCGAGAAGACAACTAATCATTTCAATCACCAAAATAACTGTCAATTAAGAAAAAAATCAGGATAAGAGAAAAAAGGATCAAATTGTTTTATGGAAGCACAATATGAAAATATAAATACATAAATAAAACATTTATGTTGTAATATTTTTTAATTACCATTGATTTTATCTTGTCTAAACACTATTAGTATTGTACCATTAAAATATAGACCCATTAGTATCATTAGTAGAAACAAAATAAGATGATATTATGTGTCTTTATAGCCAATCTATATTAAATATGTTAGTTTCAATAATTACACATTTACAAAGATTAATGTGGAATTAATTATAAGTGAGATGATTTAGAATATAAACATGAATGGTGATAAATATTTCCTTAGAATTTAATTAAATAAAGAATAGTATAAATTATAAATTAAAACCACACTCAATGAAACTTCTCTACATATGATGGTGAATCATAAAACAATTTCTTTTCCTTCTGATGAATTATTTAGACTAAAGCCTCCATATCCTAATTTAATAATTCATCAATATCTCCTCATGTTCGATGGTTTTCAATATTCTAAACTTCTATTGATGAGTTGGTTGAAAAATCATTCCTTTAAACGTTCAAAGATATAATGAAAATATAATTTTTTTTGAAAATTATTAATATAAAAAAACATTTAAATACACCAAAAAATCATCAACACTTTTCCATCATTAAAAATTTAACACTTTTATACTATTATGATGAAACATATAATATATAGATTAATACGAGGAAGATAATAATTAATAAAAGTATATTTAAAATATACTCCAACATATAAATTTCACTGAATGTAGAGATTATTCATAGCATTTATTCATAAGAACAAATGCATTGTCTCGTTCATGGGATCAACTCCAGGGCCTATGCTAATCAAATGGTGATTTTTGGTAGACATGTATGAAACATAAATTTGAGTTATAGTTGTTTTCTAACTTTTCCATTATCAATAGAATTTAATAGTTAATATGATTATTATATTATAATATTGAATGACATGTTAGCAATAACATAATTGAAAATAGAGAATAGATTGTGAATACAATTAGATATTATTAAAGGAAATAGAAGAATCATATTTCCATTGAATGATTCAAATGATTTGAATTAAGAAATATTATAGTTTTTCTATAGTGACTTTTGTTTGGTTTAAACTCTATTTATGTAAATGGAAGTCCACTTTTATATTTTCTTCGACATGATAGAGTATGTAGTGAAATAAGAAAATGGTTGAAACGTATAAAAAATAAGGCATATCATGTTATGAAATAATATCATAAAATATTAATTAAATAGATATGTTTACTAAATCACATGACATAGCATGTTATGAAATAATATCATAAAAAATTAAAGAGAAATAATGAAGAATTATTTTTTATTTAAAAATATAAAATGACAGAAACTTACTATTTTTTATGAAATTAAAACATCACTATAATTTCATCTAATGTATGAAGATACATACCCTATCCTTGCACCAACTCAAATACCCTTTGGAAAATCCTTCTATGCTATAATATCATATACAATGAAAACCATTGATGTTTTACAAGGTCTCTCAGAGCTATTGATGTTATATATCAACACCTACATCTCAAAGAAACACTTCAAAAAATAAGAATAAAAAATTTTAAGGGAACCAGTGATTTTAAGTTATTTTTGGTTAAAAATGATCTTATAGATTCAAAGAAATAGTAATTTCTTCATGATTGTTTACTCATCACAAACCATTCATTACAAATAGACAACTATAAATTATTAAAATTACCAAGAACCACTAAATATACAATTCTATGACCCCTAAAAAGTTTGGATTCCAAATATGACCACACAGAAAAATATAGCACATAAATAAATAAATAAATATATGCTCACATTAGAATACTGAAGAAATTAATGACATTAATAATTCATTACCATAAATTAATGGAGAGGGTTGAGAAATAATAAATTGGATTTGGTACTTGAAACAAAAGTATTACCTAATGGAGGGGCTCCAAGTTGGATTCTCTAGAGAATTATTTGATGAAATTTGAATTTAACTAAAAAAATACAACAAAAAATATGAAAGAGAGATCTTAGGACTTATTTGGTTTTAGAAAGATAATAAAATAAATTGATCAATGTGAAGTGTGAAACAAATATGACCTCATATATAAATATATATATCACTCCACGCTCTGAGTTGATTTAAATGTGATTTTTTGTTTCAAAATTTAATGAGGGAACCAAGCTACATCAATTCATAATAAGGAGATATGTGAATTTAATTTTAATAAAAAAATTATATGAAATGAAATGCATATCTCTTAATGGAGAATACTATGACTTCTATGAGTAGCAAGGTTCATAGGCATGGTCTGGACTGATCATGAAAACATCTATAGTTACATGACATGAAATAAATAGAATATAGTATACTAAATAAAAATAATAATATAATTATAATATAGTGTAAAAATATATTTTAAAAATATAATCTATAAATTTAGTGTATACTCTTATAGTGATCGAGTATTAGGTGGAGATAAAAAACACATAATATATAGTAATTAAGTTACTACATTTGAACACTAATAAATTGAGAAATTCCGAAATCTACTAACATAGGAACGAATCTCTCTAAAACAACTTATTGTTATACATGTCAATCCAAAACCAAAAGAACCCATAAATTTGAAGGAATTTAGAAAAAACCTTCCCTTTTTTGGATGACATTTATTCACAATGTGAGAATAAGATTCTATTATAAAATAAATACAAATGGAATGGGATTAAGAATATGAGTCAAACAAGAAATTCAGTAGACATTAATTCATTACACATAACATGTATTTGTGGTTTTACAAACCCCTAATGGAATTAAACCTCAATTTACGATTTGTATATAAATATATAATAACATATATTAACAACTTACTTCCAAAAAAATCAATACTTTTAATATCAAAATTTACCAATTTTTATGGGTTTAGTGATAACTGTCACAAAATAACCCTTACAAGATTAAAAGAAAACCCAAATTAAAAATGTATCAAATACCATTTGAAAATCCATCACCTCAACAAAAAAACATACCAGATTCAACATTATTTTATAGAGAAACTATGAGTTCCATCAATATAAGATACCCACTCACTGTTGTGCACACTTGTTAATACATGTGATAATTAATACCTAAAACTCTACAAAAGGAACACCTCTATGCATAAAATACTATAGCCTCACCAAGGAAAATTTGTACCAAATACCAACACCGGTTGCCACCAGTGATCATTCCGGGGATATATCAGTATTAACATGAAAAATATTTTATTTCAATATTGTAATAAATTCCATTAATACATTTTATGTCCTAAATAAGATATCAAATTAAAAAAATCCATCATAAATAAATGAAGTACAAAATAAATTAAATTAGGGGTTGGGGTCATGGGAAGGGTCTGCGGCAAGAGGAGTGTTGGTGGCTAGGGGGATCAATGATTGGTGATATATGGTGACTTACAGGGGGATCAAAGATTGGGGAGGGTTGGTACATATGGGTGGCTTAGATGGGGGTGGAGGGGATGGGGGCTTGACAGAAGACAGAGAGGGGGTGACAGGATGAGGGATCAATGGAGGGAAGAGGTGAGGTGCCGAGATGGGGGCTCAATGGTGGGGGGGATTGATGTCATGGGTGGGATGGGGGATAGACAATAGTGGGGATCGATAGTAAGAGGTAGGGAAAAGTGGCAGAAGGGGAGGGAGTCGGGGTGAGTCAGGGGAGTTGGTAGGGGTGGGGGGTCTTGACAGTATGGAGAGCTGTGGTGCTGGGATGGGGGCTCAACGATGGGGGGGGGATGGGGTATCCATGTCCGGGGTGGCATTAAGGATGGATGATGGCATAGAAATGCAATGGTGGGGGGGGGTCAGGGGAGTTGATACTGGTGCGGGTGTAAATACACCCATTACCACCTCTTAGAGATCGCTAAAGTGATCAATAGTGACCGGCAGATGGAGGCCTCCTGAATCATCCCTCCTCTAAAGACCAAATTTCTACAAGTGTTAATCGCGGTTTCCATATATATGTGATGAATCATTTTTATAATATGTACCTTATTAGGTATGATTCATTCTTATTATACCCATTAACTTATTATGTTCCATTAAATACTAATATTTAAATAAGAAATGTATTTAAATAATAAATATATTTATTATATTTATAATTATAAAATTTTAATTTTATATAAATACTTTTTAAATATATTTATTTATATTTATAATTATAACTAGATATATATTTTAATAATTATAAAATCATAGTAAATACATTTATTATTAGTTTATATATATATATATATATATATATTAATTTATATAAATATAAATAAATATATTTATAATTATATTAAAATATTTATAAAAATATTTATTTATTATTAAAATTATATATATATATAATTATAAAATTATAATAGATATATTTATTATATTTTATAAATATATATATATATTTATTTATACCCAAACGGCTCAGTCATGGAATTGGAAACCAAATCCATAACTCCAAATTTATTAACAAAAAATGTAACAAACAACGAGGAGATCAGGTCAACCGAGGCACAACTGTCCACATAAAAAACTAAAAGTCACTTCCTAAAATTCCCCCTACAACCTAAATTTTTTGGATGTCTTCCCTTGCCCTTTGGGTTTCATCCTCTCCACTATGTCTTGGATTTTTTGGGTGGAACATTCTATTTTTTAAATTCAGAGGATTCTTCAATAATGGAGAAAATACCAAACTTCCAAGAGATACCCAAAAATTTCATCTCTGAGTTAGTTAAAAATACATCATCTATATTAATATTCAAAACATTCTATACAAGAATGTATTCATTGAATCCAAAAACATCTGATGCCATCATGGAGTAGATTTCCCCAAGAAACGTGAAAAAGCACTCAGATGCCTCTTTGCTGATTCCTTCAATAGGCCTTTCACATTTAGAGTCGTCAGGAAGAATGATATAAGAATTTTTATCATGTGTAGTGACACAATATTCATCAGAGGCCTTTCAAAAGAAGTCATATAAATTTTCCATAAGTTTAAAAAATTGGATGGGTAGCATAATTCTGAGGGGGGAAAAGTTGGAAACTTTCTTCATCCACTACAACTTTCTTACCTTTAAGAATATAAAAATTCTTATCCAAATGTGAATAGTCATGAGGTTTCATTGATTCTTGATAAGACCTCAAATTTCATACTCTGATCCCACCATCAAGACACTGAGTACCCTCCAATAGAGCTATCAGTGGTTTATATGCCGCTATGTTTTTTAGTGGTCCATTCACCTAAGAATCCCAGACTATCTCTAGGAATCTTCCTTTCATAGGTTTTGAAATTAAAACATGTTAATTGGATTTATTTTTACCTTTAATATCTTTTTATACAAGAAAAAAATTCTCATGAACTATCTAGGAATCAATTTATTCCTGTACATAAACCACATAGTTAGATTCTTCACCTCCAAGAACCTAAACAGTGGTTTCAGTCCCTCTAGGCCCCTGTGTTTCTAGCTGCTTATCCACCTGCCCAACCACCTACAAATCAGACTTCCCTTCCAATGTTGTAAAACCATTTGTATTGTAACCAGAAGCATGTGAATTTACCTCTTCAGAAAAAATTTTATTCCAAGACTTATTCTTAACAAAGCATTGATAAGGAGTAGTTTTATCAATGATTTCTACGTTATCACTGATAAAAATACTCATTAATAGAACTTTTTTGAACGTGTTTATGAAAATGTTACATATTCTAATAAAAACCCTAAAAGATCACCAAATTCCTCATACCATCATGATTTCGCAGAACAATAGTGTTGTCACCGTCATTCACCTTACCCTTCACCTTCACTTCCTCTCGCCTTCACTGCCGCTCTCCTTCGCCGCCACACACCTTTGCCTTCATTCCTCACCTTCACCTCTACCACTCACTGTCACCATTCGTTGTTTCCTCTCACTATTGCTTCTTTCCTTCATCTCTTACCTTCATCGGTTTCCTTCATCACCCCTACTCGAATTTTCCATCGTAGTAACTTCCTACCACCGTCGCTCCCAAAAGAAACCACACTGATCTTCATCAATGAATTATAACTGGTATAAGGAATGATATTAAAGATTATCCATTTTTTATATTTGTGAATTTTTGTAGTCCAATATTTTCTGGTTTTTGGTCATTTGGAAATTTTCTGGTTGGATCATGGATTAGCTCTATGTATAGAGACTCAGTTAAGGTGTTAGGGGTGCCGGTGTATTCTAGGAATTGAATCATAGTAGTGGCTCAGTTTTGAGGCTTAGTTTACTATAATATTTCAGTAGTATGAATGTGTGTATGCGTTGAAAATGATTTTGATATTTTTTTGGGTGAATTTGGCCTTATGTTTAAGTTTTAATAGTTTTCTGAAAAAATTGAATTAGTCAAAAACCTTGAATATGGAAAACATATAATACATATGTGGTCTAAATTTTATAATTTTCATACTACCTAGTTTGGTGAAAACATTTTTCCAATTATTTATTTTAACTACGAGAAGTAGATAATTCATAATTTATCTTCTGATTTTGGATGATGAATATGGAGTGGCATAGCCAATGCCCATATGTAAGCGTCCTATATATAATGGGATTATACATAAGAGTCCCATTGGTTTTTGAAAATTAAGTGTGACAAGTTAGGTTTTTAGTTTCTAAAATTTGGATAAAATGTTTACATGAAATATAAATATTTTTAGGCTATTTTTATCCATAATATAGTGAGCATTCCTTAAATTGATCTCTCATTCCTAATTTTATCACCAATTGAGAAATTCATCAAATATTTTTAGATCTTATTGTCATTTATTGTATGTAGAAACCATGGGTAAGGCTATAATTCCTTCAGCATCTATTCCTTATATTCTCTCAAAAAAATTACATTTAGGAAGATTAAACTTATTTGGGCCTATTTTAATGGTTTTCTCAATTTTTCTTGATTTCGTTCATGCATGACTAAATAAACCAATTATATTAAATGAGAATAACCCAAAATTCATAAATTTGGTGGTCCCTAAGTCATACTTCATGGACACTCTCATTCAATGTGTGTATGATATGTGTTCATGTCTACCTAAGGTGTGATAGACCTAAAAAATTAAATAAATAGAATATATTAGTTTAATGTGTAATTTTTTTTATTTAGGTTATGGGGGTTTAACTAATAAAATTAAATCTTAGATCATTAGACACTAATAAATTAATTCCTTGGACTAATGAGAAAGAAATTATAAGAAGAAACCTAAAGGGTGACATAAGTGAATATGTTACCATGTAATCCAAAAATTGATGCACAATGATAATCCCTAAGATGAGAACATGTGGTAGAATGGGTAACAAATGGGGTAACCCTAGTTGAATATGGATATACATATTTGGTTGGGAAAGTTCCAGCGTCTTGATTGAATACTGATATTTTAATCTAGGATTTAATTGTGGCCTATTTATAACTTGGTTATATTTAATTTTTAAATATGATTGAGATCTCAAATCATCTCGTGCTTACTTAAAATATTCCTTTTGGAAATTTTAGATTGGGAACTAATTCACCTATAGATTTTGTGGATGGTTTGAGGGTGGGGTGTTATTCCCTTTAGGTGATAAGAATATGTCATATTGATATGCCTTTGGGTGGGGATACACTCCCCCAAAGGGTGACATTATAAGATAGTTTAAGAGTGGGGATCTCCAATCCAAGGGGTTTTAGAAAAATTCCTTTGTATGCAAAGGTTTTTCAGAAAAATTCTCTTCCATGTGATTTTTTAAAAAAATAAATCCATTTAAAATTCTCAGTTTATATCCAAAATTATCAAAAATAAAATATTTACCTAGATTTATTCAAAACCATAAAATTCAAATTTAACTTCATAAAATAGATAGAGAATTATTTATAACCATTTAGAATTCCACTCCAGAAACCCTTCATAAATTTAAAATTCCACTTTACACAAAACATTTTAAATCTATTCACTTTTTCCATAAAAATTAATTACTCACATTGATGTATTAAGTTAGTTAGGTCTCATGTAACTACCCAGTTTTTCTCAAAGGTACAGATTGTTGTTTTAAAAAATATAAAAATTTATTTTTTAAATTTGTGAAAACATTATTACATACACTAGTTGTATTTTTATTATAAAAAAGTATTCAAATAATATATATTTTTGTATTACATTAAATAATCATATCTCATCAATTTTTTATAATGTAAATATGATTTTATACTTCATTTATACTCATACAAAATGGATTTTGATCATTAAAAATATTATGCGAAAAAATATTTTTTAAAAGTTGAATCTCCTCCATTATATTTATAAATTGATTTCAATAAGTTTTTTTTGATTATATACAATGATAAACCATTTTTCAATTTTTCCATTTTATTTCAATAAATTCATGTGATCTATCTTCAAAAGAACATCTTTTTTGTCTTTATTTGGTTAAATATTAATATTACTGAAGATAGGATGGATATGAATAGATAATGGATGGATGAAAATCGTATGAAAAAAGAGTATGAATATGCTGTAAAATATTTATTCAAGATTTTAAAAGATCATACATATGACCCTTCTTAAATACTTTTTCTATGTTTACATTGTTTTTATTAAAGAATAATTTTTTTCAGAGGAGTTAGAAGAACACTTGATCTATCACATAATTGATCGATGTTATAAATATTGGAATTGACATGGGGAAAATTAAATGTAGACAGTGACTATTATAACACTGCATTTTTTAGATATAATTTCAATTATGGAAAATGAATAAGGTCATATCGAGGATGTTATTACAAGTGTAAATGATTATAAAGATCATTTTGAGGAAATAACAATGATAGCTGAAGATGAACTTCATGATTATCCAAAATCGTTTATGAAGTTAAAGAGTTGTTCAAAGATGCCATTGTATGCTAGTTTCACTACATGTACAGTATTTTCAGCCATCGTGAAGCTTTATAATTTGAAAGTAGGCAATAGATGTAGTGGAACTAGATTTATTGAACTACTTTTCTCTTTAATGATATGCTCCTAGAAGATAAGAAGCTCCATAAAAGAACTTATGATGCTAAATGAATTCTATGTTCGATGGGTATGATCTATTAAAGAATAAATTCCTACCCAAATGAAAGTATATTGTTTCTAAATGACCTAAAATAACTTAAATAATTCCCAAAGTGTGGTACTTCTTGACAGAAGAATGATGAATCAGGTCCTAAGAAAGTTTTATGTTATTTCCCAATCATTCCAATGTTTAAGTGCCTATATGGAAGTAAGGAGACTGAAAGGAAATTGATGTGAACCCCAAATACAAGAAATAAAGATGTAAAACTTTCTCACCCAGTAGAGTCACCTCTGCAGAAGATAATTGATCATGAGTATCCTAAATTTATAAATGATTCTAAAAACCTTCATCTTGAGTTATCTAAATATAGAGTGAATCCTTTTGGTTTTTAAAGAATCAATCACTGTACATGGCCGTTTATTTTGGTAAATTAAAATTGTACACTATGGTTATTCATGAAATAAAAATACATTATGTTATCTATTCTAATATTAGGACCAAAACAAATGGGTAGTTATATTGTTGTTTATTTGGATCCATTGGTCGAATATTTTAAATTATTATGGGATTCAGGTGTTATGTTGTATGATTCTTATAGAAATGAAGATTTCAAATTGAGATAAATGTTGTACAAGATGATAAATGACTTCCCTACTTATGAAAAAAATTTATGTTATAGCATTAAAGGAACTCGGGGTTGTCCCATTTATAAAAAATGTACACAGTCAATTAGGATGAAACATTAATTGGAGATTATGTTTTTAGGACATCACAGATTTCTACCCCGATGACATAAGTAACGATATTGGAATACATCATTTGATGGAAGTTAAAAAGAACATACATCACCATATCCACCAATAGGTGATCAAAAACATGATAATATAAAGTATGTGGGAACTACATTTGTTAAACTATTTTTGAATAACCTTACAACAATCAGTTGAAAAAAGGGACCAGTTTTTTTTTTGAATTACCATACTAGAATTGTCTCTATGTCATATATTTTATTGATATTGTGCATGTTTAAAAAAATGTATGTGATAGTTTAATTGTCATGTTACTAAACGCACCCAATGAAATAAAGGATAGAATTGAGGATAAGTTGGACACGGTTGACATGATAATACTAGAAGAGTTGGTGCCAATGAGGGGTAAAAAATGAACTTTTCTTCCTTCAACTACATACACTCTTTCCGACAGGAGATATATCAGTTTTTCAACTTCTTTAATGGTGTAAAGGTTATAGAGGGGTATTCATTGAATATAAAGAATATTTTTTTCATGACTGATTTAATGTTAAAGGGTATAAAATCACATGACTATCGTATTTTGATGAAAGATCTAATTCCTATAGCTTTACGTTGTATTTTCCCCAAGAATTCCCATCACACAATAACCAAGCTCTATTTCTTTTCCAAATCTATATTCAAGAAAGGTATAGACACTGAAAAATTGTTGAATATGGGAAAATAATTCCCATCATTTTATATTCTTCTCACCCTCATTCTATGATATGATGGTTCACTTGATGGTTCTCTTTGTGAGAGAGATTCGACTATATAGTCCTATACACTATGGATGGATGTACCACATTGAATGGTATATAAATATTTTTAAAGGGTATGCTAAAATTTTCTGTCATCCAAAGGGTCATATTGTAGATTGATATTTTGTTGATCAAACTGTTGAATTATATACCGACTACCTATCATGTGTGGAAAACATTGGCCTATCGAAATCTCATCACACTGGGAGGATTGTGGGTGAATGAATGTTTGGAAGAGATATTATCACAATCAAGCAGTCCCACCTTTATATTTTTCATAATGGTTTGGATGTGGACCCATATATTGAAACCCAAAAAGAAATTCTTAGGAATTTTAATCCATTAAGGGATAAAAATGGATATTAAATAAACATAATTAATAGTTTATAGGATGGTTTCAAGACTATATTTTTAAGGATCCAGATGAAAATATAGATTTAATTTTAGAATGACTTCGATGTCTAGATACAGGACCACATGTCTATGTATTATATTAAAATGGTTATGTAATTAATGGTTAAACATTATATAAAAATGAACATGGTGAAGGAAGTACCATGAAAAATAGTAGAGTTTCACTTTTGGTTAAAAATTTGTGTGTTTCTAGTACTAAGGATATAATTCCAATTTATGTGAATATGTAATACTTTTGAAGCATCAAAAAAATATGGGAGTTGAATCATACAACATT
Organism: Viscum album; assembly: GCA_963277665.1. Taxonomy (NCBI): domain Eukaryota; kingdom Viridiplantae; phylum Streptophyta; class Magnoliopsida; order Santalales; family Viscaceae; genus Viscum; species Viscum album. Next base: position 107,720,177 of record OY728139.1, on the reverse strand, counting down.
CAAAGTATCAATTTTTCAATGCAAGTGGATCAATAATAGGAGTGTTGTTAAAATAGATGAGTTTGGATTTGTGAAAGTGTATTTTTGTAAGGAAGGGTACAAATATGAACTATTTATGGAATCATAGGCATTACAAGTATTTTATACTCAAAATCCTGCAAACTAAAAGTGGTTAATTTTTCTGTTATCTATCAAAACAATTGAATGGTTAGATGAAAATTCAACCAAAGATGACCCTTTCACTGGGATGTTGTAATCATTTCATAGCATTCCCAATGTAGACTGGGTTTTTTTATGTTAGAGGAGACCACAATAAAGGTATTTAGATACATGATATAGGGGTAAAATCTCTTTAACATTTTAAAAAATGAGATTCAATAATTAGGTTTTTTTGTAATATACATTGTGTTACCTCAGGTAATTATCTATTCACTATAGCATTTAGGTAATATAAATTAAATATAAAACCATTTTTATAGATAACAACTTCTTCACATGTTGATGCTCTCAATCCTGCGGGACAATATGTTTCTCAACCTACTATTTCTCACACTACAAATGATCGAAAAATTTCTCATCCTTCTATTGCTCCCAGTGTAGAGGAACAATGAACTTCTTCACATGATGATGCTACTAATCCAAATTATGAACATATTGGTGATGTTGAATCCAAAAAATGGTAGGAAATAAAAACCGATCTTTCAGAAAAAATAAGAGCTTTGTAGTGTGATGGTGTTAGAAAAAATTATTAAACAAAAAATTAATGGCATCAAATTCGAGGTCAGATTGAATGCACATGGAAAGAATGTTAACCCCAACATGGCCATGGTCAATAGTTACATTGGTCTCATCACTCAGAAACATGTGCCTATTCATGTAGATTCATGGCCCCATGTTGTGACCACAATTAAGACACTTATTTGAGAAGAGATTACGATAACATTATGATATCATTTATTTATTTTACAAAAAAATAAAATAATGAAACATTGACTTAATATTCATTATCCCTTGTAGAGTGCATTTATAGTAAATGAATACCACAAGAAATATGGATTAATTATTTCTGGAATGATTCAAAGAGGTCTTCTCACAATTCTATTAGATTTCATCTTAAATATGTTGAAGGGAAAATAAACATGTACCCACCAATTATGTGTGCACACCTTATAACCCAAGAAGTATGGGATTCATTTAATAGCCATCATGTGGAGCTTTATTTTCAAGTACATTATGTCTAGTAATACATTGTTTGAAAATACATGTAATCATCACTTTGATTGATATTTTTTTATGAAATAGAAACTAAGTGCTAAAAATAGGGAACGGGTAGCAAAACCAATGTACCCCTACTATAATGTAATATGGGGTATATTTCACTTGAAAAAAATTGGTACGAATTTTAAATCTACTATAATACTTTTATGAGACATGAAATAACAAAATAATTATGTTCCAATGTTTATATGCATATTGGTAAATCCAAATCCAAATCCACTTCCATCGCACGTCATGTTTTATGGAAATACGATCATTTAAAGTGAAATGGGATAATAATAGATGAAAAAACATAAAAATTGTTGGAAATATTTGTAAGTATGACAGAATACAAAAAAAAACTTATTTAAATATCTTTTACATAACAACTATTACTTATTTTATGTTATTTTCTTTCCAAAATAGTCACATGAATCATCAACACTTGTATCGGAAGAACACCTATTATTGATGGCCTTGAAGTGCCCATAATAGTATGGTCATGTCAGCGGTGTGGGTTTTGGGGTGACACCCTGAACATATTTTGGTAAAAAACAACAATATGAGGATAAAGATAATGAAATGGTAGAGATGAAAGTAAGATTACCCACCCTTGAAGAATAATTTCATTGGTAGACTGTGTTTCTAAAAAATGTAATGCTGGGGGAGAGTAAAGAGAAGAGGAAACTATAGTCTAACTAGTGTTTGATGATCCCAACCCACCCCAACCAGCTTTGAGGTGAGTCCTTCCCCTCAAAGAGCTATCTTAGATGAAGGATTCAATATTCTAATAATTCTTTCTACAAAATTTGAATTATAAAGAATATAATACCTTTCCTATACTTATATTATACAGGATTAAAATTATTTTGATTTATATCTATCAACACCAACCCATTTTCTGGTAGTGGGGGCTATGGTGTTCAATATCCAAATGAGATTCTACACAACAGACCACTTTAAACAGTTCATGTGATAGTGCTGATTGATGTAAGTCATTAGTGAAGTGAATAGATACCTTTTCCACTTGATGATGAAGATATTCATACGATTAACCAAGCTAATGGAATATTCATCACATGACCATCAGATCTTATAAAGACACATGTTGAAAAGGAGGTATTCATTTCCAATTTATTTTTCAAGATAAAACATTAAAATTTAATGAAAAAAAGGTTTGAACTGATGAATGTTATTAAAAAAAGACAAAAGGAAGTGGTAAAATGAAAGTTTGAATCAAATCCATCTAAAGGATCAACTGAACGATTAAAAAGATCTTATGAAAACACATTTACCTCGCCCGTTAAATATTATCATCTACAAATATTGAAGGTTTACAAAGATATAAGGATACAAAATTATAGTAATGAAATAGTTGATTTTTTAGAATACATTTATTAAGATAGTGTTACATAATACATTAATTTTGAGAATGTAAATGAAATAATCAATTATGAATGGCTAGGAGGCTCAGTTTTAAATGTATACATGAGGTATGTTTTCATGATTTCTTTTTCCAAAAGCTAGTATACTATATTAATTATGACTAAATACATTTCATATTTTTTAGGAGTACATATCAATTATAATTGAAGGGATTACCCCATGAACATATATTTGGACTCATTATTCTTCACGTCAATTCTATTGAACAAATGAAAATAGATTCAACCAAAATGAATAAAATATTGACCAAAGTGGCCAAATCGTTTGAAAGAAAACATATGGATGGAATAATCTTCTTAATAAAAATGATTCAAGGGTAAAAATATACAATTTAACCATATAAAATATATTTTCATTTCTGTTATTACTTATTCCTTTTTTTGTTTTAGGAAATATTGGACACTGTAGCTAATTTGGATACTCTAAAGATTTATTTCCAAGCTTCACTGCATGGATATCCAATAAACTAACCACACATGATGGAGTTTTTAATTTTTAATACACTACATAAAATATTTCCGAACTAAACATCAAGTTATAGAATTTATAATATTTTTTAATGAGAGTTATGTTATGATGGGGTGGTGTTTAAATATTGTGAAATTCGTGGCAAGAGGATAGGCCTTAAGCACAAGGATCATAAAAAGTTCTATAAGTGGACATGTATAATGCTATATATAATAATATTTCAATATCCAAACACATATCAAAATAGATTACTTATTTTTTTCACTTTTTATTCAATTTCACCTAGAAACAAATGGAAAATATTATGGTGTTTATGTTTGTAAATTTATGAGAGAGATCATATTCCATCAACAAACAAAGATCCCTAAAGAGGTATTTTTAAATATAATTACTATTGAATTTAAAATATTTTTTAATCCTTTGTGTATTTAAATTTTTTCAGTACTACTATGACTAATGAAAAAAATCATATTCACAAGATGATATATATTTTCTTAGAAATGAATGGGTAGAATACCTGGTGGCAGAATGTACGCAAATAGCATGAAGATGTGACTTCTATAAAAGTAATCTATGTTTACATATATTTGTTTAATTTATTTATTTTTTGTGTTACTCACAAAAGAATTTATTTCTTATACAAGTGGATTCCTTTATTTGAGTTTGGGTGGTTTGTTTGTAGATGCTTATGCTCATAAGATATTGGACATCATGGATGCAACTAAGATAAATGAAACAAGGAAATGGGTCAATAATCTATACAACCATCATCAAATAGTGAATTCTTATTACATATTTAATTAATTTTTCATCATTTTGTCTAATATTTGGGAGTTATTTTTCTCATCAATTTTATCTAATACTTATTTTTTTCAAATATATTTTGGGAATTCATATTTTTCTTTAAACTTTCTACAACAATCCACAAAATAGATAACATGTTCCTTTATTCCAATATTACCAAATTTTTTATGGATGTTATTTTTCTAGATTCCAACACTCTATATTGATTTGATGTTGTTCACTAAAAAACATTTCTTGTTTTTGAAAACTATAAGAGTATAGGAAGGTTTTTTAGCTAATAACTGTTGGGAAAGACGGGAAAGCGATGAACGCGCAAATAAAAGAAAAAGTGAACACGCAGCGGAAATTGAATCTTTCCCCCCAAATAGAATTGGATGCGCAGTGACAAAATTGAATGTGCAGAAAAAAATTGACACTGAAAATTTTTACGTGGAAAACCCGAAAGGGAAAAACCACGGGAGCTAGTCCAGAAAGAGGGATCCACTAAATTCAAGAATTACACGGTAGAGACTCCCAAAAATGGAAGGGATCTCAAAATTAATACTCAAGAATAAAAGTATGGATCAAAAGGTGGAGAGCAAGAAAGATGATCGTCAAATAAAGGCGATCACCAAATGGGATTTTCTCTCGGTGTTGTTGCTGCCGGTGATGATGAAATGCCTTGCCTCTACCTCCTTATATAGGAAAATAATCAGCATCAAAATAATGTCGCCGTGTCAATAGAGTGTCACCGTGTGAATTAATTCACGCGGTCTTGGCCCGCATTAAAACATCACATTAAAACAGATACCGCATGTGCACCATTTGAGGAGGCGTTGCCCAGTGCGCCAACCAGGAAGGCACCCAACAATCTCCCCCTCCGACTCAAGTGGGGATCACCGCCAACCCTGCAATCTGTCGGCAAGTCTCAAATTTTCCTCTGGGTAAACTCTTGGTCAACATGTCTGACCCGTTTTCATCAGTGTGGATCTTCTCAAGCACTAACTGTCTCGAATCAAGGACATTGCGAATCCAATGATATCGAACATAGATATGTTTCGACCTTCCATGAAAAGTAGAATTCTTTCCCAAACAAATAGCACTCTGACTATCACAAAATAAAACATACCTGTCCTGATTTAAATTGAGCTCTCGAATAAACATTTTCATCCACAACAAGTCATTGCACGCCTCAGTAGATGCAATAAACTCTGACTCTGTGGTAGATAAAGCAACACATCTCTGCAATCTAGACTGCCAAGATACAGCTCCCCCTGCAAATGTGATCAAATAGCCTGAAGTGGACTTCCTCCAATCGATATCTCCTGCCATATCTGAATCTGTAAAGCCACAAAGCATAGGTTCCCCTTTTCCAAAACACAATCTCAGATCAGAAGTACCACGAAGATAACGAAAAATGTACTTCAATGCTCTCCAATGCTCTCTACCTGGATTTGATAGAAAACGACTGACCACACCAACTGCATGATCTATATCAGGTCTAGTACATACCATTGCATAAATCAAACATCCAACAATAGATGAATAAGGTATGTGTTGTATCTCCTCTCTCTCTTCATCAGTAGAAGGTGACTGACTGGAACTGAGCTTAAAATGTAAAGCAAGAGGAGTACTAACCACATTCGCTCTATCCATAGAAAATATCTGAAGAACCTTCTCAATGTATCTCTCTTGAGATAACCACAACTTCTTGGCCTTCCTGTCATGGGAGATCGTCATGCCATGAATCTGCTGTGCTGGCCCCAAGTCTTTCATCGCAAAAGGCTAACAAAGATCCTTCTTCAATCTGTCAATTCTAGAAGTATCATGGCCAACAATGAGAATATAATCAACATAAAGCAACAGTATAATAAAATCATCATCAGTAAATCTCTGAACAAAAACACAATGATCAGAAGATGTCTTCCTGAAACCCTGATGAGAAATGACAGATTCAAACTTCTTATACCACTGCCTCAGAGCTTTTTTCAAACCATACAAGCTCTTATTCAACTTGCAGACATGATTTTATTTACCTGTTTCAACAAAACCCTCTGGTTTCTCTATATAAATCTCCTCCTCTAAATCTCCATGGAGGAAAGCTGTCTTCACATCCATCTGCGGAATCTTCAGATCTAAACTGGCAGCCAAACCAAGAACAACCCGAATGGAAGACATTTTGACAATAGGTGAGAAAATCTCATCAAAATCAATACCTTTCTTCTGACGGAAGCCTTTGACAACTAACCTTGCCTTGTATCGTCGAACAGAACTGGATTCTTCATTCTTAATCCGATAAATCCACTGATTTTGCAAAGCTCTCTTCCCTGTCGGTAACTTCACCAGCTGAAAAGTGTGGTTGTCGTGCAATGATTTCATCTCGTCATCCATTGCCGCAACCCATCTTTCCTTCTGTTCACTCTCCATTACCTCATCAAACTATTCTGGTTCTCCCCCTTCAGCGAGGAGCACATACTCATCAGGTGAATATCGAGTAGAAACGGTGCGATGTCGAGATGACCTCTGGAGTGGAACTGCGGGTTCATTAATAACCCTTGGAACCGGATCATTAGAAACAAAAGGTGCATCAGAAACTTCAACTCCAACCTGTTCACCTTGAGTATCATTCTGTACATCAACATGATCATCATAATAAACAACATGAGGTAAATGTGAATTAGAACCTGGCTCAAGACTGACAAAACCATTAGAAGTTGGAGAAGTATCCTTTTCTCCCTTATCAATGTCTGCAATAGTCTGATCCTCCTTAAACACTGCATCGCAGCTTCTGACAAGTTTCTTCAAAACAGGATCATAGAACCTGTACCCAAACTCATCGTGTCCATAGCCAATAAAAAAACACTGGCGTGTCTTACCATCTAGCTTGGATCTCTCATCTCTAGGCACATGAACAAAAGCCTTGCAACCAAAAACACGCAAGTGATCGTACCTGATCTCTTTTTCATACCAAAATTTGTTGGGAGTGTCTGTCTGCAAAGCCACCGCAGGTGATAAATTGATTATATATGTAGCAGTAAGTAAAGCCTCACCCCAAAAATGTCCAGGCAACTTTGCTTCTGAAAGAAAACAACGAACTCTTTCCAGCAAAGTTCTGTTCACCCGCTCAGCTACACCATTCAGCTGAGTTGTCTTGGGCGGCGTCTTCTGATGTCGAATACCTTCCTGCCTGCAATACTGATCAAACGGACCACAAAACTCTCCTCCATTGTCAGTGCGAATACATTTTAATTTCTTTCCTGATTCTCTCTCAGCAGAAACATGAAATTGCTTAAAAAAACTAAGCACCTGACTTTTGGCTTTCAAGACATAAACCCAGATCTTTTGTGAGTATTCATCAATAAATGTAACAAAACAAAGACCGCCACTAAAGGTCTTAGATTTCAAAGGACCACAAACTTCAGAATGTACCAATTCAAGTACCTGTGACTTCCTGTATATAGGATGACTGCTGAAACTCACTCTGCTCTGTTTTCCAGCCATGCAATGATCACATGTGTCCAACTTGACAGTCTTCAAATCTGGAAGAAGAGTTCTCTTGGACAAACAACTGAGACCTTTCTCACTGATGTTACGGAGCCTCTTATGCCACAACTTGGACGAAACACTGCACTCAACAACACAAGCAGTATCACAAGAAATAGAAGCTCTAGTCCAGTACAAACCTGATTGCTTCTTCCCTCTAGCCACAATCAAAGATCCCTTGGAAAGCTTCCATTGGCAATAATCGAAAGTGCTGATAAACCCTTCATCATCAAGAATGCTGGTAGAGATAAGATTCAAACGAACCTCGGGTGCATGTCGGACATTCTTCAAAATCATCTTACTTCCTGTACTGGTCTTTAAACAAACAGTTCCGATGCCTACAATGTCAGCATGTCCATCATTTCCCATCTTCAAAATCCCAAAATTACCTGGGCTGTAAGATGTAAAGAACTCCTTCTTCGATGTCACGTGAAAACAGGCACCACTGTCAACAACCCAGCAAGAATCATCAGAAGCAATGTTAATGGAATCATAAACAACAACAAGATCACCCCTTGTAGCAGCGGCAACATGATCCTCTCCATCGCCATTTTTCTTCTATTGATTTTCCTTCAATCTGTTCTCTCTTTTCAGCTGATAAAAAACTTCTTAACATGCCCCTTCTTACCACAATGATGACATTCAAAATCTCTCTTCTTCAGTCTGTATTTGCTTCTGCCTCTGCTATTATCTCGACTGCTCTGCCCCCGGTCTTGGCTTCTCCCCCTGTTCTCTGTGACCAAAAGCTCTAAAGAAGATTTATCCTGAGTACGTCTCCTGACCTCTTCATTTAAAATAGCAGACTTGACAAAACTAAATGTCACAGCACCATTAGGAGTAGAACCGGTTAGAGTAACACGTAAATTTTCCCATGAATCGGGTAAAGTGTTAAGAAGCAAAAGAGCTAAAACCTCATCTTCAGAATTGATACCCATGCCAGAAAACTGATCAAAACATCCTTGATATTCACTTAAATAATCAGAAATAGACGTACCTTCTTTGTACCTCAAGTTCATCATTTTCTTGAGAAGAAACAGTTTATTGTTTCCCGTCTTCGAAGCGTAGGTCGTCTCAAGCTTCTCCCACAAAGTTCTGGCATGAGAGATGTTGACAATGTGGTTCATCACGTTGTCTTCGACCCATTGATGAATGAAGCCGCAAACCATCTCATGCTCGAACACCCATTCTTCGTCTGACATTCTCTCTGGCTTCTGGGTACTAAACACTGGAAGATGCATTCGCTTGACAAAAAGCATATCCTTCATTTTAAGTCGCCACATATGGTAGTTGGTACCATTTAACAAAATAATCCGACTGTAGTTGGCCTCCATAATAAATATGAAAAGAAAAGAACCAAACCCTCTAATACCAGATGTTGGGAAAGACGGGAAAGCGACAAACGCGCAAACAAAAGAAAAAGCAAACGCACAGCGGAAATTGAATCTCTCCCCCCAAATAGAAGCGGATGCGCAGCAACAAAATTAAATGTGCAGAAAAAAAAAATTTTACACCGGAAATTTTTACGTGGAAAACCCGAAAGGGAAAAACCACGGGACCTAGTCCAGAAAGAGGGATCCACTAAAATCAAGAAGTACAGGGTAGAGACTCCCCAAAATGGAAGGGATCTCAAAAGTAATACTCAAGAATAAAAGTATGGATCAAAAGGTTGAGAGCAAGAAAGATGATCGTCAAAGAAAGGCGATCACCAAATGGGATTTTCTCTCGGTGTTGTTGCTGCCGGTGATGATGAAATGCCTTGCCTCTGCCTCCTTATATAGGAATAGAATCAGCGTCAAAATAATGTCGCCGCGTCAAAAGAGTGTCACCGAGTGAATTAATTCATGCGGTCTTGGCCCGCATTAAAACACCACATTAAAACAGATACCGCATGTGCACCATTTGAGGAGGCGTTTCCCAGTGCGCCAACCAGGAAGGCGCCCAACAAGAACATCAACTCAATTGGTAGTGTTTTCTGTTATAAAAATAAATATAATGGAAATCATGGTAATATTGATAGTTTGGATTATTTAGATACTTGACAAAAGTAATCTAGAAGTCATTTGGGAAATATAGGAATCAACAACACCTCTATCCAACACATGGTTGTACATGTATGACTCTAGGTGCGTCGTTTTATTTAAAATTGAATTTAATTTTAGTAAAAAATAAAATAGACTGAATCAAAACTGAAAAACACATTCAGATTGTTTTGATACTTTAAAATAAAAGATCCATAAATTGTTTAGGACATGTAAGAACCATCCTCACCTCAATCTGATACATGATGTGCCCAATATGGCTCAAATTTTCCATTATTAGTTAAAAATTTATATTTTAGATCAAAAAATTTCACTCACTGAATACCAGGAAAATATGCTCGGATTATCTTCATAATTTATTAAAAAGATTAATATGTCATTTTTGATGTGTATTAATTAGTATCATATCAAACTGAGACACGATATGACTGATATGACTCAAAGTGTATGTTTCTTGTTTAAAATTTAATTATAGTAAAAAAGACAAGTGTCATGCTGAAAAAGAAGAAAGAAAATTCCTATTTTTTTGATACGTTAGGAAAACAATACATATGTAATTTGAGAGGTTTTAGAATCATCTACACCTTAATCCAATGAATGATGTGATTGGTATGAACCCAAGTGTGTCTTTTTATTTAAAATTGACATTAATTTTAGTAAAAAAGATAACTTACAGACTCAAAACCTAAAAAATACATTCGGATTGTTATAAAACATTTTGATAGTGATAAATAAATCATTTGTCATGTGTATGAATTAGTCACACCTCAATCTTCTACACTATGTGCCCAGTATGACTCAAACTTTCTATTATCAGTTTAAAAATGATATTTTAGTTTAAAAAGTTACAATCATTGAAAACTGAGAAAAAATGCTCTAATTTTCTTGGTAATTTATTAAAATGATTCATAAATCATTTATGATGTGTATGAATTAGTCTCACATCAAACCGAAACACAATGCAACCAATATGACTCAAAGAGTGTATTTTCATTTTAAAATGATGTTTTAGTAAAAAATAAGTTTCATACTCAAAAATGATAAAACCCATTTAAATAGTTTTTATACTTTAGGGAAAAAATAAATAAGTCATCTGGGATGTGTATGAATCAATATCACTGCCCTCTGATGCTTAGTGTGGCCGGTATGACTCCAAGTGCGTCTTTTTTATTTAAAATTGACATTAATTTTAGAAAAAACACAACTAACATACTCAAAACCAAGAAATCACATTCATATTGTTTTGATACATTAATAAAATAATCCAGAAGTAATATTTTATGAGTGTAAATCAGCCGAACCTCAATTCGATATACGATGTGTCGGGTATGACTCAAAGTATCCCTCATCAGATTAAAATTGACATTTTAGTTCAAAGAGTGTCACTCACTAAAAAGTAAGAAAATGAAATCATATTGTATTTATAATTTAGAAAAATTATTCATAAGTCGTTTTCAATGTGTAGGAAGCATTATCGCAATAAACTAGCACATGATGTGACTGGTATGAATCAATGTTTGTGTTTCCAAATTCAAATTATATTTTATGTAAAAAACACAAGTGCCAAGGTAAAAGCTGAGTAAAGACATTCAGATTGTTTTTATAAATTAAGAAAATGATTTATTAGTCATTTTTGACATGTAATAATCATCCCTAACTCAATTTGATGATTTGTGTGACCAATATAATTCAAATTTTTTCTATTTATTTAAAATTGACATTAATTTTAATAAAAATAATAAGTGGAATACTAAAAACTAAGAAAACACATTTAGTTTATTTTGATAATTTGGGAAAACAATTTATAAGTCATTTCTAATGTGTAAAAATCAACCCCACATCAATATGATGCACAATATGATTGGTATAACTCTATGTGTGTATTTTAATTTAAAATTGACCTTAATTTTAGTAAAAAGAACAAGATAAATAACGAAAACCAAGGAAACACTTTCATATTATTTTGATACTTTAGGAAAATGATCTATAAGTCATTTTTGACGTGTAATAATAACCCTCACCTTAATCTAATGCAAGATGTGACCGATATGAGTACAAGTGTAACTTTTTATTTAAAATTGACTTTAGTTTTAGTAAAAAGAACAAGTGGTATACTAAAAACTGAGTAAACACATTAAAATTGTTTTAATACTTTATGAAAATGATCCATGAGACATTTTTGATGTTTATAAATCAACCACACCTCAATCCAATACATGGTGTGACTGGTATGACACTACTTGTGTCTTTTAATTTAAAATTGAGATTAATTTTTACAAAAAAGAACAAGTGACTTACTCAAAACCAATAAAACACATTCGGATTGTTTTGAAACATTAGGAAAAAGATCCATGAGTCATTTTTTATGTGTACGAATTGACTAAACCTAAATTTGATGCATATTTTGACTTATATGACTCCAACTGTGTCTGTTTATTTTAAATTTACATTAATTATAGAAAAAAGAATAATTGAAAAACTAAAAAATGCAAAAACACATTTGGATTGTTTTGATAATTTAGGAAAATTATCCATGAGTCATTTTTGACATTTTGGAATCACCTATGCCTCAATCTAACACACAGTGTGATTGGTATGACACAATCTGTCTATTATTAGTTTAAAATTGAAATTTTAGATCAAAATGTGTTTCACTCATTGAAACCCAATATAAAGTGCTCCCATTGTCTTGATAATTTAGGAAAGTCATTCATAAGTCCTTTTCTATGTGTAAGAAGTACTCTCATAACAAACTGACAAACGATGTCACCGGTATGAATCAAAGTACATGTTTCTAATTTGAAATGACATTTTAGTGAAAAAAAAGTGACATAAAAAAAAATAAGAAAAATCATATGTATTTATTTATAAATTAGAAAAATGATCCCTAAGTAATTTTTGATGTGTAGGAATCAACCGTACCTCAATCACATACACGGTGTGACCAGTATAACTCCATGTGTGTCTTTATTTAAAATTTAAATTAATTTCATTAAAAAGAAAAATTGACATTCTCAAAACTAAGAAAACAAATTCAGATTGTTTTGATACTTTTGGAAAATGATCCACAACTCCTTTTTAATGTTTTGGAATCAACAACACTTGAATATGATGCATGGTGTGACCGGTATAACTCAAAGTGTGTTTTTTATTTAAAGTTGAAGTTTTATTAATGTATTATTGCATATTAGTGTTTGATTTATTTCTTCATGATATTACTAACATATTATTTTTTCGTATATTGGTGGATTATTTTTCTTGGGTTGAGGTGATTTGTTTGACAACTGATACCATGGGGTGACTTTTTTGAGAGGTGATCATTGGTGCCAAAGGTGATGAAACATTATTGTATTTAAATGTTTATTGATAGTAAAAGTAAATGTAATTATACAAAACATTGTTTTGAAATGTATATAATAGTACTATAAAAAAATTGGAGGTAGCTTTTTAGAGGGGGTTATTCACTACCCCCTCTAAAATATTTTTCAATACCTTTTTAACATTTAATTGGATTTTAGAGGCGTTTATCTAAAAACCTATACTAATTTAATAATTAGTGGTTCTATACATTTGGTTTCATTTTAGAGGTGCTATATATATAATATTCATTTGGATATTAGAGGCTATATATATATTTATTTTTTTCATTGAAAGGAAATAGTGGGGGTTCAAAATCCCATCTAATCTCTTAAATTAAAGGCAATTTTGAACCCCCTGTAATTTAAGATATTAGAGGGAGTTCATGAACAGCTGCTAATCATGTATATAATAGGGGGTTTTGAACCCCCTATGATTTATGATATTAGAGGGGTTTTGAACCCCCTCTAAATTAAGACATCAGAGGGGGTTTTGAATCCCCTATAATATATGACATTAGATAGGGTAGTTAACCTCATCTAATTCCAAAATAATTGATGGGGTTCTTGAACCGCCGCTCACCCCATTGATTAGAGTTTATTTTTAAATCTTTCTAATTTTTATTTATTTTTTAAAATAAATTTCATATAAATTAAAATTTTATAATATGTGTGTGTGTGTGTGTGCGTGCTTGTGTGTGTATATATATATATTACATAAACACATTATAAAAATGTATTTCAATACTTTATAAACACACACACACACACAGATATATATATAAGGACATTATAAATACTTTTAATAAATACTTATACATATAAAAAAATGTATACATATATAAATATTAGTATACATAATATAAATGTAATTACTAATATATTTATCCAAAATTTAAAGTTTCTATATGGTTTTATCGATACTATTCATTTATATTAAGATTTATATGATACATATATTATATTAAACACATTTTTATTGAATGTTTATATACAAATATACTTATATTATGTTATGTATTCAAATATATATAATATAGAAAAAATGAATTTAAATGTACATTTATATATATTATATAATTATATTAAAAATATTTAGTTATATATAAATTTATAAATATTATATCTATATTTTATATATATTATATATTAATTATAAATTAATTTAGTAAATTTAAATATATATAAATATATCATTTAATTATATTATATACCTCCAATTATATGAATGTATTTAGTTTTGTGTGTGTATATGTATATGGTATAATTAAAATGTATATAATCACATACATAAATTTATAATATGGATGTATTTAATATAATATATATATATATAATATAAATCATAAAATATAAAAATGTATAGTATTTATAAAACAAACATATAATTTGTAGAGTTTAAATAATATGTGTAATAATAATAGTAATAATAATAATTTTAATAATAACTAACAATAAAATTATTGTTACACACACACATACATATATACAATACATAAAAATTATTATATAAATATATATATTATAATTATATTATGTCTAGAAATATTATATAAATGCATAAATATACACACACAAATATAAATGTATTTAAAAATATGTATATAAATATATATTTATATGTGTAAATATAATTATATATATATATTATATGTGTAAATATAATTATATATATATATATATCATATATACACAGATGTGTGTGTGTGTGTGTGTGTGTCTGTCTGTCTGTCTGTCTGTATCATACATAATTATATTATTTATTATCTAATATTTATGCATATAATATTATATATATATTATACAAAAATATATACATCATATATTACACACAGATACATTATATTTATATATTATACAAATATATATATTATTAAACACAAATATATATATATATATCATATATTATACATAAAAACATTATATATATATATTATACAATATATATATATATATATTATACACAAATATTTTATATATAAAAAATATATTATATTATTTATATTTCCACACACATACAAACACATATATAATATCTAATATGTTTGTATCTAAATTAATATAAAATAGTGTAAATAATAAGCAGAAGATATTGCAGCATAGTTGAAACACCCAAAGGTTTTCTAAAAATAAATGGAAATGCATGAATTTTTGTTTTAAGTAAATATTTATAACTAGCCTTTAAATGTAATTTTACTACTTATATGTTTTGAATTTTCAAAAACGGTCATTTAAAATTGTGTTCAGCAAGTTATTTGGGGTCTGATGGAACTGACTTGATTTTTTGGTTAGTAGTAACATACCATTATGAATATTAATGTGAATAGTAATATGACCTTAATGAATAGTAAATTTTATTAATATTTTATTATCTTAAGGCTTTAAGATAATGACATCTTGGTTAATTTTTCAAAGTGATATAAAAGTAGTTATAGAATTAAAATAGTTATTTTTGAATTAAGTATGATTTTATTTAAAAATTAAATTAATGATATTTAGAAAATTATTTTAAAAAAATGGACTGAATTTGTTAATTTTACACATCCAAAAATTGTAAAGGTGAATTTTTGGGATTTTTCTGAAATTCTTGAATTTTTGATAAATTGTAAAATACGATAAAATACCGTATATTCAAATTATCAATAAAATACACTATTTATGACATCATAAGTGATGTAAGTCCACTTGGTTAGAACTTAAATTTCATTATTACTATTTTGGGACACATTAATTAAGACTATTTATAGTCTTGAGAAAAAATATTATAATAATGATTAAAATAATGTCAAATACCACCTCTACTCCACTATAAATACCACCCTCATTCCCCTCTTCCTTACAAACCGTTCAAGCCTTAATCCTTAGCTAATTTCTTCGCAAAACTTTTCTCAAGTCTCTTCCCCACGTCCTAGAGCTACTGGTCTCTTCAAAAGGCTATAGCCAAATGCCCTAAGAAGGATATCAAGGAGAAGAGATCAAGATGTAAACATCCTCTTTTGTTTTCCTTCTTTCCTTTCATTTTCTGTTATTATTTTTAATTTGATTTGGATTATGTTGGGATATGTCATTACATATCCCCCTTATTGATCATATTATGTAAGTGTTATTATATACCCCCTTTTTCTTATCAAACTATTTTATGAAATTTTAAGTGATGTCGTTTGGCTGCTGAATTTTCATAAGGGATTTCTTAATTTTTCTTTTATTTTGAGTTCCTTTATTTTATTCTTCTTTCCTCACCACCTCTTATCCAAGAGGCATGAGAGCTATAGAATATTTTATATTCTGGATGTTATCATGTTTGTGGAAAATTCATCATCAATCATCATCTCCTCCCCAACTTATTCACGGAATTAAAAACATTGCCTGTTATGTGTCGAATTACCGACAACGTTGATGATGTGATTTCAATTTTCTTTAACTATTTCTAGTCTAGTCATGAAACCATTTTTATGGTCGAACCAAGTTATAAATATATATTATGTATCACCCATGGTTATGGAATTATTTTGTACACATGGTTTTAATTTATAAACCAAAATGAGGTCCTTGTTATCAAAGAACCACTAAAATGATCTAAACGAACATCATTAATGTTTTATCTTATGAATCATCCTCATTTCAGAATTAAAAATGATAAATGGAATAATTTAAGGTTCATGAAATGTGAAACTACCATTCCTTTCCAATTCTAGAGTTTCACTTCCAATCGACAAGAGAATCCATCATGAACTGATCATGGAAAACATGTTAAGAAAGCACTCAAAAAAAGGGAACGCCCAAAATTCTAATAATTTAAAGGTGAAATGATGTTATGAAATGATCATATAAGGTGTTATAAACAGTAATATGTTTCTGTAATATATTAATAACACACTTTTAATAATTATACAGGATGTTTAAACACAATTTAAGTAAGAATAACCTAAGGTAAGGGAATTCTTAACCCAATTTCTATTCTCTGGGATAACCTTTTTCATTATTCATTATATGGTATTAAGATTATTGGTGTGATGAATTTTTGTATATATTATTCCGAACAATGTGTATTTACGGTGGATAAATATATCTAGTTCATTCTATTAATTCTCACTCAAATTATATTTTAAGGGACTTTCTTTTTAAAATCCTTATAAAACTATCTTTTATAAATTTCAAAATGATTGTTTTTATGGCATTAGTGATTTATTCTAATTTCAAGATATTTTATTACCATGATATGTTCCTTGGAAATTATTTATGTTGGTTTTATCCCAATATAGATCATGATATGTTGGGTTGAGCCCATTATAGCTCAAGATATGTTTGGTTCAACCCATTATAGCTCAAGATATGTTGGGTTGAGCCCATTATAGCTCAAGATATGATGGGTGAGACACATTATATCTCTCCAATGCATTAGGTACTATAGAGATGGAAGTTGACAAAAAGGTTATACCATGTTTAAAGTTGAATTTAAGATTGATATGGTAAATATTTCCCAAGGAAACTACATGATGTTTCTATGCATTTGAGTTTTTATGATTATGGGTTTTATTTTCTTTTATGTTATCAATTGACTAACACTTTATTTCTTTATATCCCTTTCTGAGTTTCATACTCATCCCATGTTTTAAAAATGTTTTCCATAGGAAATAGGGATGGGTAAGAGAAATAATGGATTCGTGATGTTTTACCTGGAGTGTTGTTAAGGAAATAATGTTTTAAGTTTTAATGGTTTATATTTTGAAAAAATGGATACTGTTTTAGTAGTATCCTCTTGTATGAAAGTGGTATGACATGCATGTAAGATATATTAATTATTTAAATCTTCAAATATGAAAAGATTCTAAATGTGTATTAATGTATGGTCTTGTGTAAAATTCAAAATTAAGTGACTTTTTAAGGCCGGGTCTTTATAGTTGGTATCAAAGGATGGTTTTGATAACTTTAGGGGTTATGATGATGTTAATATGTTACCATAAATGTTTCTGTTACTCAATGGTAAATTTTAAATGATATATCATTTAAATATTTCAATGTTAATTCATCTTAGATATTTTTGTTCAGAATGGTTGTCTATAGAAGAAATATGGAAGCTGAAGTAGGAAGGCACCAAGAGGTTAATTTCAGTCCGAATCTGCTGCCCGAAATGGTGGGAATCAGAACCGACTAGTTTTTGATAGAAATGTATTAGTTGACTCAAGCAATAAATGGGGGTGGTAAACATGCTATAGAAAAACATGATCAAACGTGAAGAAACATGTCTTTTATGGATCATTTTATGAGGCAACATCCTCAAGAATTCAGTGGAACCGCAGATCCAGTTACAGCCGACGGATAGATCAACGATCTAGAAAAGATATTTGATGTCATGGGATTTTCAGAACATAAAAAGTTTATACTATAGATTTATCATTTGAAAGGTGAATCTGATCAATGGTGGTCTTTGGTTAAGAATACGAGAGAAAAATATGATCTTGACAATCTGGAATGGGACGATTTTAAGAGTCTTTTTCTGGAAAAATATTTCCCCAAAACTTTTTGACTCAAAATGGAGAAACAGTTATTAGAACTGAAGTAGAAAGATGATTCTTCTATGTTAGCATATAAAGCCTATTTTGAAAGACTTTCCAACTATGTAATATATTTTACTTGGTATTTTGAATTTAAATTAATAGATTTTACTCTGGTTTGAAACTGTTTTAGCGAAGAGCGCTGGCCTCATGAGAGTTTAAAATATATGAGAAGCTTGTCCATGATGTTGAAAACGATTAGATGTGTTCCTCGTAATGACAAGAATAAGAAGTGGTCATATTGGCATGCAATGGGGGAGAAATCATTAAAGAAGTCTGTAGGTATGAAAATGAATTTCCCATCTGGTGAAATGTGTAGTAAAAGGAATCCTGGTTAATGACTTGTAAATTTTGGGAAATGCAACCAATGTGGGAAGTTTTGACACATGTCTCATGAGTGCAAGGAAAATAATCCAAAACCTAATGAGCAGCCGATGGTGAGATGCTTTAACTATAAGGAATTGGGTCATTTTTCTAGTGTTTGTTTGAAGCTAGTTACTCAAGCAGGGAATTAGCAAGATAGGAAGTATAAAGGTTTGGAATTTACAACCACCTTAGCAGGTGTTGATCCGTAAAATGCGGTGGTATCAGGTAAATTTCTAGATTTTATAGATTTCACAAATGTGTTGTTTGATTCAGGGTCTACGCATTCATTTATTTCTGAGAAATTTTCAGAAAAATTGGGAATTCAACCACATGAAATGAAACGAGATCTTGTTGTAAAAAAACCTAGAGGAAATATTGTCGTAAAAAGAAATTATAATAATCTGCCTATACTTGTCTTTGGAAAGAGGTTACCGGCAAACCTTGTTTTTTTTCCTCTAGTATCATTTGATGGTATTCTATGTATGGAATGGATTTATTTTTATCATGATAAGATAGATTGAAAAGTAAAATAAGTTTTTTTAAAAATAATTTCAGTTTGTGTACAAGAATGAACCCATAACATTAATAACATATCAGGAACCTAAGAAGTTGATAATTGATTGAAATAAAAGTTATATTTCTCGTATTTTTGAAGATAAGGGAGCTATCCAGATTAATGATGTACCAGTGGTAAATGAAAACATGGATATTTTTCCTAATTATTTGAATGATGTTATTCCTAGTCGAGAGGTTGAGTTTAATATTTACTAAGTTCCTGATGCTATTACAATCTATTAACATGCTTATCAAATGGACCAAATGGAACCTCTAATGTTAAAAATTAGTAGCAAGAATTATTAGATAAAGGCTCCATCCGACCTAGAACTTCACCATGGGTCACTCCTATCTTTTTTGTTAAGAAGAAAGATATTTCAATGAGACTATGTATCGATTATAGATACATGAATAACATTACTACTAAAATAAGTATCATTTTCCTCATATCGATGACTTGTTTTATCAACTCTAGGGAGCGTAGTATTTTTCAAAGGTTGGACTAAGGTTGGGGTACCATCCGTTGAAAGTAAAGGATGAAGAAATCCCAAAAACTGCGTTCTATGCTAGATATGGTCATTTTGTATTTGTAGTTATGCCTTTTGGGTTAACTAATGCACCTGTTTTATTCATGTATCTTATGAATATAATATTTCATGAGTTCTTGGATAAGTTTTTGTTTGTGTTTATTTATGACATTCTGGTATATTATAGATGTAAAGAAGAGCATTAAAAACACCCAAGGGTTGTTTTCAAAACCTTAAAAGAAAAGAAACTTTATGGAAAATTTAGCAAGTGTGATTTTTGGTGGCAACAGATTTATTTTCTTTGGAACATTGTAAATAAGGACAGAATAATAGTTTATCATGAAAACAAAAGTGGTTAATGAATGGTCAAGACCTACAAATGTTATATAGATTCATAGTTTTCTTGGATTAGCAGGTTATTACTGATGGTTTGTTAAAAACATTGCACAGTTATCTAGCCTACAATCTATGTTTACAAGAAAATGGGATAAATTTATTTGGAAAGACGAATCTGATGTTTGTTTTCAGTGAGTGACACATATTTTGATCTAATGTGTTAATATTAAATTGAAAATGAACACTTTAAGGCATATCAGTCATTCCGTGTGTCATATTGAGGTGAGATTTAATCCTCCATGTCATAAATGACTTAGAGATCGTTTTTCTAAGGTATTAAAACAATCCGATTTTTTTGATTAGTTTTCGGTATGTCACTTGTTTTTTTCTAAAATTAATGTCAATTTTAAATAAAAAGTCACATTTGGAGTCGTATCGGTCACACCATGTGTTTTTTTGAGGTTAGGATGATTTATTAATGTTACAAATGACTTATTTATAATTTTCCTAAATTATCAAAATAATCAAAATGTTTTTTCTCAGTTTTCTATATGCCACTTTATCTTTTTTACTTAAATTAATGTCAATTTTAAATAAAAAGACACCCTTAGAGTTATACTAATCGCACAGTACATTAGATTGATATGTGGTTGATTTATACATGCCAAAAATGTCTTATGTATCATTTTACTAAAGAATAAAAACAACTTGAATTCATTTTCTCAGTTTTAAGTATTTCACATGTTCTTTTTACTAAAATTAATGTAAATTTTAAATAATAAGATGCACATGTAGTCATATAGGTCACACCATACATCAGATTAAGGTGTGGTTGATTAATACACATCAAAAATGACTTATGTATTGTTTTAATAATGTATCAAAACAATAAAAATGTGTTTGATTAGTTTTTTGTATATTGATTTTTAATTTTTCTAAAATTATTGTCAATTTTAAATTAAAAAGACACAATTAGAGTTATAAAAGTCACATTGTGAATCAGATTTAGATTGGGTTAATTCATACTCATCAAAAATTAATTATAGATATTTTTACTAAATAATCAAAAAAATACGAATGCATATTCTCCATTTTGAATATGTCACTTATTCTTTTTACTAAAATTAATGTCAATTTTATATAAAAAGACACACTTTGAGTCATATCGGTCACAACATGCATCATATTGAGGTAAAGATGATTCTCACACGTAAAAAATTACTTATTTATTATTTTTATAAATTATTAAAATAATAAAAATGTATTTTCTTGGTTTTTTTGTGTGTCACATTTATTTTTTACTAAAATGTCATTTTAAATAAGAAACACACACTCTGAGTCGTACCGATCACATGGTGTGTTGGTGTGACATAAGACTACTTCCCAAATATCACAAAAACATTTTTAATAATTTTAATAATCCATCAACACAATCATATTTGAATTTCATTGTTTTTAGTGAGTGACATATGTTTTGAACTAAAATGTTAATTTTAAACTGATAATAGAAACTTTGAGTCATACTCGTTACAGTGTGAATCATATTTTGTGGAGGTTGGTTAATACATTTTAAAAATGAATTACGGATCATTTTACTAAATTATCAAAACAATGTAAATGTTTTCTTGGTCTTGAGTTTTCCACTTTTTCTTTTTACTAAAATTAATGAAACTTTTAAATAAAATGATACACCTAGAGGCATACAGGTCATACCATGCATCAAATTTACGCGGGGTTGACTCCAACACATAAAAAATTAATTATTGATCAATTTTTATAATGTATCAAAATAATTAAAATGTTTTTTATTGGTTTTCAGAACACCACTTATTGTTTTTACTAAAAATTAATGCAAATTTTAAATAAAAAGACACACATGGAGTTATACCAATCGCACCATGAATTAGATTGAGGTGTGGTTGATTCTAATACATCAAAGATTACTTATGGATAATTTTTCATAAAGTAGAAAAACAATATTGATGTGTTTGATCAGTTTTCAGTATATCCCATGTTATTTTACTAAAATTAATGTTCATTTTAAATAAAAAGACACACATAGAGTCATACAGGTCACACCATTAATCATATTGCAGTGTGGTTGATTCCTACACATAGAAATGACTTATAGATCCTTTTCATAAAGTATGAAATTAATATAAATGTGTTTTCTTAGTTTTCATTATGTCACTTGTTATTTTTGAAAAAATTAATGTAAAATTTAAATAAAAAGACACACTTGGAGTTATATTGGTCACATCATGAATTGTATTGAGACGTGGCTGATTACTACACATAATAAATGACATATAGATTGTTTTTATAAATTATAATAAAATATGAATGCATTTGATTAGTTTTCATTATGTCATTTTCTATTTTTATTAAAATTAATGTCAATTTTAAATAAAAAGACACACTTGGAGTCATATCCATCGCATTGTGTGTCAGATTGAGGTGTGGTTGATTACTACATATTAAAAATTACTTATGGATCATTTAACAAAATTATTAAAATAATTTTATTTTTTTTCTTAGTTTTTAGTATGTAAAGTTTTCTTTTTACTAAAATTCATGACGATTTAAAATGAAAACAAACAAATGGTGTCATATCATTCACATTTTATATAAAATTTAAGTTCAATTGATTTTTACATGTTAAAAATGAAATATTGATCATTTTACGAAAGTATAAAAATAATAAAAATTCATTTTATTATATTTCAGTATGTCGCTTGTTCCTTTTACTAAAATTAATGTCAATTTTAAATTAAAAGACACAATTGGATTTATACCAGTCACACCATGCATCAAATTGAGGTGCGGTTAATTCCTAAATGTAAAAAATTACATATGGATTGATTTTATAAATCATCAAAATAATATTAATGCGTCTTATCAGTTTCAATATGTGATTTGTGTTTTGAACTAAAATTTAAACTATAAACTAAAAATATACAGTTTGAGTCATACTGAGAAAACTATATATCAGATTGAGGTGCAGCTGATTGAGTATGTGATATGTGTTTTACTTTCAACTATCTAAAAAATTCCAGAAAATAGAGAACATCTTCTATTCTTATGGGAGAGAAACCTGATGCTATCTAAATCACTTCATGTTTCAAGTAGTATGGGGTTTCCTCTTCCATATGAAAGGAAAATGATCTTTATTTTCAAACTTGTGGAAGATAGTTGAAATAAAAATATTAATTCCCAAAAGATATATAAAATAAACTAAATAATTATCAGATAAAAATGTTAAATAAATTAACTTACAAATAGTAGATAAAATGATGACCAAAATTAATTAAAAAGTGGTAGGAATTCACCTTTTTGTGATGGTTGTATACATTCTTGAAAATTTTAATTATGTTCATTATCACAGTTGTAGCCTCAAAGTCCAATTTTTCACAAGAATAAACAGCGTAGCATAAACCACCCCAACCCAATCAAACAAATCCACTTATATAAGAAAAATATTCTTATGTTAGTAATAATATAAAAAATTAATTAAAAAAAATATGAAACAATACTTTAATAAAATGTTAATTTTAAATATAAACCATACAATTTGAGTCATATCGGGTACACCATGTATCAGATTGAGTTTGTGTTCATAGTAATTGAGTGAATTATCCTTTTTAAAAAATCCAGTTATTTATGATCTCTGTTAAAATTAACAAAATAAATATCAAATAGAAATTATGAGGAAATTAAATTAAAAAGTTGATAGAATGATGAGAAAATCGACTAAATAATATTTAGGGAGTCACATGTTCGTGATATATGTGTACATTATAACACCAGGTATTCTTCATATTCATCTATAAAAACATTTTGTGAATGTGATGATTTTTTATATTCAGTGTTGTACTTGGAAAATATAAATGCACAAAGGATTAACAAATATTTTAAATGAAATTGTAATTATCATTGAAAATACCTCTTAGGGTATTCTATTTTGTTGATGGTAGATGGACTCTCTTATAAATGCATACAAATAATAACCATAATCTTTTCCATTGGTTTGTTTCTAACACTGCAAAAACATTGAGAATAATAAGTAATTTTTATATGTGTTTTGATAGTGAAATATTATTATATATACCTTGATACTTGTCCACTTGTATAAGTTGAAAGGTTACTTATGAGCATGGAAAATCCACATTCCATGATTTCATAATATTTAAACACCACCTTCTCATAAAATAATGATCATTAAAACATAATATAAATTATATAACATGAAGATTATTTTTAAAACATTGGATTTAGTGTATTCCAAATTGACCAATGTCATCACATGTGGCTGGTTTGTTAGGTATCCATGCAGTGAGTCCATACAATAAATATTTTGAGTATCCAAATTGACCACAAGGATTACCCAATGTTTCCTAAAAAACAAAAAAAAATAAGAAATAAAAGTATTGAAAATATATTTTATGTGATTAAATTGTAGATTTTTACACCTAAGTCATTGGTATCAATAAGAGTTTTCCATCTATTAGTTTTATTGCAAACAATTTATCTAGTTTTTCAATAATTTCATCAATTTTTTATTCCATTTTGTTTGCTCTGTAGAAGTGACATGAGGACTAATGATTCCATATTCTTGTTCATGGGTAAATCCCTTCATTTGGTATTCATATATACACCTTTAAAAAATATGAATTGTATTTAGTTATAATTAACATAATGGGTCAGCTATTGGAAAAATAATAATGAAAACATATATCATGTATACATTTACAACTAAGACTCTTATCCATTCATAGTTGAAGATTTTATTTACATTCTCAAGAGAAATGAAGTCTATAATTTTCTCTTCATATATTTTTTCTTTAAAGTCAGTAATATGATAACTAAATCTTTTTAACTTTGCATCCACATAAACCTTAAATGTTAGTACATGAGGATATTGAATAGGTGGGTGTAAAGGTTCTCTATGAATATATTTTTGATTGGTTGGTTGATCCTATAGATGGTTTTGATTTAACATTTCATTTCATGCCCTCTATTTTTTTGGATGTAATAACATTAATCAGTTCATACATTTTTTCATTTATTGTTGAAGGTTTATCATGAAAAATAAATTGGAAATGAATATATCCTTTTCAATATGTTTTTTATAATATCTGAAAGATATGGTATGAATATTGAAATAGCTTACTGAACTTTATAAATATTTTCATAATCATGTGGAACATGTATCTAGACACTAAACTCGAGATCTACACTAATCCCCACTCTCACATGACATGTTGGAAGTTGTGTGTTGTGTAGAGTGTATTCTTGGATATTGAACAAGATATCCCTTTCAATAAGGCAGTGGGTGGGTGCTGATAGATATAAATTAGAGTCATTTTCACCCTGTAGAATATGAGTAAATGAATAGTATCAGTGTATTCCTGATTCACATTTAATATAAATAGTTATAATAATATTGACTACCTCAACTAAGATATCTCTTTGATTGTAATTTCCCACCTCCAAGATGGTGGGGGGTTCTGCATACAATTAGTTTTCTTGAGTTGTTTC
This sequence comes from Viscum album, assembly GCA_963277665.1. Taxonomy (NCBI): domain Eukaryota; kingdom Viridiplantae; phylum Streptophyta; class Magnoliopsida; order Santalales; family Viscaceae; genus Viscum; species Viscum album. Next base: position 107,694,408 of record OY728139.1, on the reverse strand, counting down.
TTCTATTTTCTTCCCCCCATAACATTTTCTTGTATCTCAAACTACCTGTGAAATTTATCATGAAGGTAACATAATCATTATTTCATCTCTTAAATTTTTTATATTTATCCCCATGTTCATTAATTTTATCAAAATATGTCTGGAGTGTCATCCCAAAACCCACACCTCTGATGTAGACATTTGTTCTAGTCACTTCAAGGATAGTGATAGTAGTTGTTCATCTGTTACATCTGTTTATGATTACTATTTATAATTTAGATTGAAAGTATAGGAAAATAAATAATCATTAAATGAAAAAGAAATTAAGTGGAAAAAAATAATTATGTAATACGTGCACATGCTTCCCATGCTTTTTTTTGTTTTCAACTATTAGTATCCTATATTTATTTACATGTTCCTCCTTTCAGAAAACATGATGTGGGATGGAAGTGGATTTGGATTTGGAATTATTAACATGTATATAAATAAAGGAACATAATTTTGTTTTTTTTTATTTCACATAAAAGTATTACAATAAAGTTTAAATACATGCAATTTTTCAAGTGAATCATACCCCATCCTTACATTACAGTAGGGGTACGTTGGTTTTACTACCCATTCCTTATTTTAATTAATCAGCTTCTATTTCATAAATTAAAATTTCTCAACAAAAGTTATTAATGAATTTATTTTCTAACAATTTATTATCATCCATAATGTACATGAAAATATATCTTCTCATGGTTACCAATAAACGCATCCCATACTTCTTGGATTATTATGTGTCCATACATATGTGATGGGTGAAGGTTTATTTTCCCTTCAACATCATTGAGATGAAATTTCGTTATAACTATGAGAAATAATATTTTAACCTTTCTAGAAAGTATTAATAAAAAGTCCATTCAGGAGTAATCTACTATAAATAAAATCTATTGGGGAAAATTAAATGTAAGTCAATGTTTCATTATTTTATTTTTTAGTAAAATAATGAAAGGATATCATAATGTTATTGTAATATCATCCCAAATTAGTGTATTAAGCAGGTTAACAACATGGTTCCACAAATCTACATCAATCAGAATGAAATAATAAGTTATAATCCTAATGAAACTAATAAACATGCACTAGTTCAGGTTAAAATATTGGCTTCACGCAGACCTTGAATTTGATGCATTTTCTTTTCACCTTAAAATTTTTTTCTAACACCATCATGCTATGAATGTCCTTTTTTTCTGGGACATTGGTATTTTACCTCTACCATTTCAACAAGTTCAACATCATCAATATAATGTTACTATGGATTGGTATAATTAGTATGTGTATAAGGTCAATTTTTCACTATGTTCGGAGATTCAGTACTTTGAGAAACCTCATGTTCCTTTAGATTGGTAACATCTACATGTGTAGAAGTTCATTGATCCTCTTCACTGATAGTAGCAGTAGGTAGAGAAACATATTATTCCTTAGTGTTGGGAGAAAATCCACGTGCAGAAGTAATTATCTATAGAAGTGGTTCAATATTTAATTTTGATTATGTAAATATAGTAGTGAATATATAATATTATGGGGAAAATTCAATTTATATTACAAAAAATACATAATCTAATCATTGAACTCTCTTTTTTAAGGTTGAATGGATTTGACCACTCAATAGAGTATCCAAATACCTTCATTGTTTTCTCTTATAACATAAATGATCACATCTACATTGGGATCTCTATGAAATTAGGTCACTATCTAAATTAAGTGGCCTTCCTTAGTTGAATTTTCAACTGAACCTTTAGTAGTATTGGTTTATAACAGAACAATTGGTCACTTTTGGTTTGAGGGATATATAACATAAAATGCTGGTACTTCCTATCATGCCATTATAAATGGTTCATCTTGGTACCCTTCAATTCTAAAATACACTTTCACAAATCCCAATTCATTTATTTTAATAACAATTCAATTATCAGCCCAGTTGTATTGAAAAATCAGAACATTGAATATTATATAATTCAACTCCCATATTTGTTTAATGATGAATAAGTATGACATATTCACATAAATTATATAGTGAAAGATAATGTTCTATCGTCTTATTTCCCAATTTGTGATACTCATGATCAATTCTCTTCAACTGAAAAGAGTCTACCGGGTGATAAATTTTCCTATCTTTATTTCTTGTATCTATGTTCCACATCAATTTCCTTATAGTCTCCTCACTTCTATATAGGATCCTAAACCTTTGAATGATTGGAAAGTACCATAACAATTTCATAGGACCCAATTCATCTTTCTTTTATTAAGAAGCACCACACTTTTGGCATCATTTAAGTGTTTCTTAGTCTTTGTGGAATAATATAGAATCATTTGGATAAGCATGAATTATTTTAGAGATCATAACCATCAAATGTAGAATTCATTTAGAGTTATATGTTTTCCTATGAATTTTATTATATTCATGGCATATATCATTCTAGAGATAAATTATTTTAGATAAACGGGCATCACTCTATCTGTTGAAAATTTTAGTATGGTTGGAAATGTTGTATATTAAGTACAACTAGTATACAACGACATATTTACACAACTCTGTAACTTCTCAAAAAAATTTGCACAATCACGAATTTCATATTCAAATATCATTTTCATTTCCTTGGTATGATCTTAATCATCATTCATACATATAATCACATCCTTAATATAGACTTCTTCATTTTCCACACTTGTAATCATATCAGATGATCCATGAAATTTAGTGTTATCATAGTCACTAACTACATTATCCTTTTCCTAATGTTTATTCCAACATTTATAACTTTGATCTATTCCATGATAGATCAATTGTTATTCCAAATCCTCTCGACTAATTAGTCTTGAATAATAATAATATAAACATGGAAAAAGGATTTTACAAAGGTTATATGCACGATCTTCTGCAAACTTGATGAACTCTTTCATCCCATATTTATACTCTTTTTTAATGTGATTGGAACACATCCATTCTATATTCATACCCAACCTATCTGATTCAGTAATAATAATATTTAAAAAAAAATAAATTCAAAAAATAGGGCTATTTAAATAAGGAGAACCCAACATTTTAATGTTTTAAATAATTTCATAATACTTTGAAGGAAATGGGTAATTGAATTTAATAAAATAATTACTCCATTAGTGGTAGGTGTTATCCTTTGAATTCATCCACAATGTTCACGAGTACCTAGTATGGGATGACTAATGATCATAGTAGTCAAAGAAATATAGGTTAATGTCTAGAAAAGATGGGGGATGAGTCATAGGAAACAAAATGCAATAATAGCTGATTTGGAGATGAAGTTGATGAGGATGATAGTTATTATTTCATTTTGTTTCCTAAAACTCATCCTCTTAGAATCTACCACCAAATCAGAGAAAAGATTTAGTTTTTGAGGACTCCCCTAATTTAAACCATGTAGGTGATGTTGGATGAAAATTTGTTTTAGGAGTTGTAATGGGGTAAAACATTAAGTCACCTTTTTCACGAGTGAGCTCATGATGGGTATTATTTGGGTTGGATAGAGATACTAACATGCCCTTTCCATGGTGTTATTATCAATCCATATTATGTATGATGTGAGATTTTGTGTATCTAGGATGTCTCTATAAGTTAATATGATCATATAAAATTGATAGAAACCTTCATCCTTACACATGTTTTCATTTATAAATATAGATACCACTCATCCCATTGATAGAGCATACTATATTATAAAAAGTGGTGAATCTATTCACTCAAATTTCAAATCACAAAACACCATTTTAAAGTTAATGTGAAGCTTAAAATATCATTTATTATATCATCATTCAAATCCAAAATATCATCCTCAATATGAAACATCATAGAAATCCAATTTATTATCTTTAAAACTAATCATTTATCTTGAAATCACATTTATATTATAAAAAAATGATGAAAATATGGCTATTGAATGTAATAAATGAAAAAAGATTTATTATTTGAAACCATTTTCATAATATAAAATATGGTTATTGAATATAATAATGGTGTTGAAGTTCCAATGGATCTAATAACAACTGGGAAGGGGGTTTTAATCAGTTGTTCACTTTTTATAAGTTTCAATACGTTTCAAAACATAACCCCTAAAAACTATTAAGATTTCTTTCTCTATAAACATTTAATAAATACTCATACATGAAAAATTAGGAAATCAATTAATTTACACAAGATTTACAAGGTTTGACCTTTTCGTGAGAACCTACGTCCTTTTCATAGACACTCTTGTGGGTTTATGGAAATCCACTATTATGATAAAGTGAATCCAAATTATGCCAAATCCTATTAGACAGCTTCCATCCCCTGATAAGAAATATTATATTGACTTCCATTACTTGACAATGTTTTCTTATGAAAAATTTTATCCATACAAAAGAATAAAAATTTTATTGAAAATGCTCCATAATTTCTCAGTCTGAATCCTCAGTCCAATTTGGATGGATTCGATTTTCTGAATCTGATGAGTTTAGATCTACTTCTCTCAATACAATGAGTTTGTATCTGATTATCTCAATGTGATGGACTCAATAGAATGAACCCATTCATAATATGAAAAAATAAAACTCTTCCCAAATAATCAATATGATTTTTCTCGATCTGATAGACTTAATACGATATTTACAATCTGATACTGATTAATCTAGTAAACAAATATTCAGTTTTTTATCCCCCACAAAAGATATCTGGATGATAATGACATTCACTAGATTTCTTCAGCGCTTCAACGTTTTGGCTTGCATGAAATTTCACACAGAGAAAATGATCTGAGTAATAAATTATAGGCGACTCAAAAAACAAAAGTAGGAAACTTGAAAACATTCCTCACTTCTTCAAATTTCGAAAACTCCAAAGATCACTCACATTTAAACTTGAACATTGAATTCTTCAATCCTATTTATATTTCTATACTATTTAATCAAAAATGAAATTCAATTTCTTCTTCAAATCTTCATAAAACTCGCGGAATTTTCTGATATAGTCTTCTTTGTAATCAATTCAATATGATTTCAATTTATTTCTTAGTGAATCTGATTTTTGTTTCTTTCTCAATGATTCCGAATTCTATCTCTTTCTCAGGGAATATAATCTCTATTTATTTCTCAGTGAATCTGAATTATGAATCCTTCTCATTCAATCTGAATTCGTTATCCTTCTCAGCGAATCTGACTTTTGTATCTTTCTCAGTGAATAGGAATTATGTATCCTTCTTAGTGAATCCAAATTCTATATCATTATTAGTTAAGACTATTTAATTATCATTATGATGGAATTCTAATTACGATGGAATTCACATTATGATGGATATCCCATTATTATGGAATCTTCATATTAAAACATCGAAATTCGTCAAACTTTATCAGCTTCACACATCTGAATTTTGGATCCAATCTTCTAAAACATTCTTCTTTAGATGGATTTATTCATAAATATGGAATCCAAAATATGATGAAATTATCATCATGATATAATTTTTCATTATGATGGAATTATTCAGTCTAAAATTTTTAATTACTTCAAACCTAACAACTTCTTCAATATATTTTATCATGAAAGTCTTCATGATTTGTGAGAACTTCTTGATTAGAAAAGCATAATCTGATTTTGATTAGAAATTATTAAAACTTTATAACTATTGAATTGATAAATATTTTTCAAAAATTATTTTGCAACAATATGAATTATTTACTAAGAAACTTCTTTCATTATTAGATCATGAAAAAGGAATATTCTAGCAATAAAAAATTTCTACCTTCAATTCTTTTGGATCTGATGATCTTAATACCGTGCTGATGGATCTGATTATTCAAGAAACATTCGACTTTATTACAAAAGATCATTATGATGGATTGGGTCTAATTCTTTTATGACAAAAAAATCTTATACAAAAAGTTTAGTTGTCAAAAAATACAAAAACTTTGTTTAATACAATTTTAACCACAAAGGTTCTTTAATCTCCCCCTTTGGATTTGTTGAAAACCCTCATTAACAACTTTTCAACTCTCATAATTTTTCAAAACACAAATTTTTACATTTATCAAAATATATAATTTCTCAAGAGAAAGTGTATAACACCACAATACTTGATAAATTAATATTTTCAAAGGAATTATATCACTTGGTGGAATTTTTTTTGGCCATGTAAAGATAAACTCCCCCTAACTTTAACTTTTCCTCTCTCATTTTTTTTCTCTCACATTTCTTTTTATCATAATATTATTTTTCTCTCACTTTTCTTTTTCCCTCACTTTTCATTTTATCATCCCTATTCTTTGATAACCACAAATTTATATTTATAAAATAAAGATAAGTAAAAACTTCTTACAAAGTACAAAGTTGTTACTTTCTCCCCCCCTTGCTCATCATAATTAAAAGCATAGTGGGAGTATCTTCTTTATGTGGTTTAAGAAGTCATCGTAGGAGGCCAAACAAAGATTTATAGCCTCAATTTGGCATACCTTTATTTTTGAATTTTTTTGTAAAGATATTATCAATCTGATACTTTGTGGACATGTATTCTAGAAAAACATCACCATCACCAACTTTATCTTTTATAAATTGAAACTTCATATCAATGGGAATTGATCTTGAATGTTATAAAGGATTATTATAAAGAGAAATTTCACTCTGATTATAAAAAAAATTATCTTCAATGGTTATGAAACTTTTACTTTTAAACCTTCTAGATAAAATTTCATCCATAACATCTGAATAAAATCTTGAGTAGTTTCAATATATTCAGATTCAGTTGTGCTCAAAGTCATTTAACTTTGTTTCTTACTATTCCAACTCACATAATATTCACCCAAGAAAAATGTTCTTCCTGAGGTTTATTATCTATCATTACAATCTTCATCCCAATCAGTATCAGTATAACGATGAAACTTTATCTCGCTATTTCTTTTATATAATAACCCTAGTGAAGTTATTCCATTGAAATATCTCAAAATCCTCTTTACTGCCAACATATGTGATTCTTTTGGATAAATTTTATATGTGGAACACAAAATCACAACACAAACAATTCTAGTCCTTGAGGCATTAAAGTAAAGACTAATTTCTATTAGCTTCTAAAAATCATAGTAATTCACACGTTTTTCGGATTCATATTTAATCATCTTTATTCTCACTAAAATATGAGTAGAAACGTTTTTGGATTCTACCATCCCAAACATATTTAACAATTCTTTGGAATACTATTCTTATGATAAGAAAATGTGTTATTCATTTTGTTGAACTTATAATTCAAGGAAAAAATTCAATTCCCCCAACAATGAATTTTCAAAATTCTTCTTAATTTCTTAATAAAATGTTTTAAAAACATACTATATATCCCCAAAAAAATTATATCATCCACATAAATAATTATAATTACAGATTAAGAGTCAGCATCTGTCATAGATAAGTTTCTATCAACTTTTCCTTTAGAAAATTTCTACATTTTTGAACAATTTTCAAGTTTAAATACCAAGAATGTGAAGCTTGTTTCAGAATATACAAAGATTTATTCAGTTTACAAATTTTTTTTTCATCCCCAATATGTAGAAACCCACAATTTTATTCAATGTAAAATTATTCCTCAATATCACCATTTAAGAAAGATGAACTTACATCCAAATTATAAAATTTTCAGTTAAGATGTGTGGTCACTAAATGAAACATTATAATAGTTTCTAATCTTGAAACTAGGGAAAATATTTCTTAAAAATACACACCTTCCACCTATGTATACTATTTAAAAATAATCCTGAATTAGTTTCTTAAAACTTATCCATGTTCATTTAACGTGTTTCTGAAAACCCAGTTTGTTTCAATAACAATTTTATTTTCTGTACATGAAACAATTTCCTATGTTTTATTCTTCTCAATCTTATCCAACTCTTCATTCATATAATCCACCCATTATTTGTGTTGAATATCTTCTGAAATTGATTCTAGATCAAATTTTGAGATAGTTAAGTCTGATTATCTAATCTCAACTTTATTATTGTCTAGAATGGTGCCTTCTGATTCCCAATAATTTTTTCAAATTCAACATGTTTATGTAAGGTAATAAATTTCAAAGTTTATTTCCCAGCTTGTATTTCATCATCACAAAATTCTTATGAATCTTGATAATTATATTTTTAATTAAATTCACTATTGTTAGAATTATCCAGTTTATCTTCCTCAACATTTTCAACATCTTTTTTGTAAAGAACATTGATTTTAAATTACCTTCACATCATATGAGTCCACCAACTTTTTTAAACGTTTGTTCCAACATTTATAAATTCTTTCATTTGGTGAATAACCCATAAATGTTCCTTCCTCATCCTTCTCATCAAAATTTCCCTAATCATGTTTTTTGATTTTGAGAAAACATGGACTTTTAAAAACATTGATGTATTTAAATGATTTTTTATACCATATTTCATAAGAAATTATTATAGTTTCCAATCATAGTAAGATTATATTTTGAACATGTACAATAATACTAATGGATTCTATACAATAAAATATTGAATGTTTTTATTCTGCTGACATACTTTTTTCCATTTCCATCAAACTTATATTCTTTCTTTCTAAGACCCCATTTTGTTGTGGATTAAAGGGAGAACTATACTGATGTTTGATACCATGATTTCTTAGACAAGTTTCAAATTTCTTGTTTGTGAATTCAGTACCATCATCTAGTCTCAACTTCATTATAAAAAACCCATATTTCTTTATCATCATATTTTCTAAATAATTTGAATATTTCAAAGGCCTCTAAATTGTGCTTCATAAACATGATGTTTTTTATTTGATTGAAATCATCTATAAAAGTGATAAAGTATAAATATACTTTTTTTTGGGTTTCTCATCGGCCCACATAAATACGAATGAATAAGAAAAGAGGTCCAATAGGTTGAATCTCTATTCTATTATGACTTTTTTAGTGATATCTCCTTTCTGGAAAGTAATACCAACTTTTTCAACTCTTCTTTTTAATTCTAGAAATTTTCGAATAGAACCATCTTTAGAAAGTTTATTCTTTTTTCCTACCAAAAGTGTCCCAGTCTTAGGTGCCACAATTGTTTTCATCTTAAGAACTCGAGTAACATTAGTTGTTAAATTCCTTTATTTAAAAAAGATTCCCCTTTGTTTTTTCTCATTTTATAATAAATTTTCCATATTTAACAATTTTTGAAGATACAAAAGTATTTTCAAAAAAAAATTCCATATTCAAAAATTAGACTTACACTGGGTATGTTATGTTTTATCCCATAAACAAATAAAACTCCATTAGATTTTAACTTTTTGTCTTCAATATCATCCATTTTGACTCCATTTATTTTTAAGAAACTATCATTACCAAAGGTAACTGCTCCTCCATTATGAATTTCAACATGTTTAAAGATTTGTATATCACCTATCATATTTTAAGAAAAAAAAAACTATGAAGTATCCATGTTTTGTTTCTTTTACATTATTTCAATATTTTATCAACAAGAAAAACTCTTTCCATATCTTTCTTTTTTCATCTTTATTTTCTTTTCTATCGTAAGAAACTTGTTTTGGGAGGAGCATCATGCATATTTTGGCATGATTACCAGCTTAATCACATCTTCCACAAACATCTTCCAAACATTCAAATTGATTTTTCATTAGAATATTTATAACATCTTGAGAATCCACTTTTTCAACTTTTTGTAAGACAAGAAAGTTACTAATTCTATTTCAACTTTTTCATCCACATTGCTCAAATATTCTTCCAGGTAGAGATACATTGTGCCAATAATTATATTCTATGTGCCAATAGATTCCACAACACTAGAAATATCCATTAATTATTGGTTTTCTATTTAAGAAATATCTTTCATTGTAGAAATCTTATTAAGGTTGATAACTTATTTCCTATCTAACATACTCAGGACGTGGACCATTTTTTCATTTGATCAATTTTTCTAATTTTATAGATTTGATAGGTTTCTAACATCCTTTTTCCACCCAATATTTTCCAATACTTTTTCTAGAATCATAAATATTAAAATAATCTGATGAAATATTATTTTTTGTAAGATAATATTTCACCTTATTATCGTATTGATATTTATCAGCAACATTAAGAATCTCATATTTTACATCCAAAGATTTTTTGAAGTTTTCATTCCTCCTATTAAATGTACTTTTGAACTCAATAAGTTTTGATTGAAACTTTTTTTCCTCTTCTTCCTTAGCTTCCATCTTTTTACTAAGATCTTCAATCATATTTTCCTGTTCAGTAATTCTAAGTTTGTAACTTAACATCTCTTTAATGTATTCATCCTACTACTTGATAACATATTTTATTCTGTTAAATATTTATTCATAGTTTTTCTTCATTGCTATAATTTCATTCTTGAGAGTTTTTTTCTCAATACATGCCAAAAATTTTGTTTTGAGCTGATACTCTCTAAAAGATTATTCACCATCTTATTCACTCTCTGAGGAATCATTTATTTTCTCAACATTTGTATTGATGGTTTTGAATTTTTATAAACATTAATCATTAAAACAATTCTTTTCAGATGAGTCTATTTCAACATTCTTAATCAATATTCTTTTTTCCAGTAAGCTTCTTCTTGGATATTTTGGAAGAATTTTATTATTTATTACTTTTATTCCACTTCTTCAAACGAGTTTTTTCATTATAATCATATCTATATTCTATAACTTTATTCTCAGCGAAATTCATTGAAAAGTGTAAAATTCAACCATAATAAAAACATTTGATTGGAAATTTTCCTCCATACTTTCTTCTTCCACTTTGATAGTTCATGGTTGTAAGAGACATTATTTTCTAATTTGTCTCATCATCCTCATAACCTTCAGAGACACAAGGATCAATATGTTCAACATCTTGGATTTTCATCTTTATCATAGCTTCAAAATACATTTAATCATCATATTATTTTTAAACATTGGAGATCTTCTCATTTCATAAAACAAGAAAGTAATGAAATTAATCAATAGATAAATCATCATTATCTTCTAAAAAAGAAATTCTAGAATCAAACCTATCTGGAAATATTCTCATTAGTCTCTTCACAATTTTAGAATCTTCCAATACATCTACGAATCCTCTGATATTTCACAAAATTTAATTTAATTTGGTGATGTATTCATCAATTGTTTCTTCATCTCTTATTCTAATGCCTTCATAATTACAATGCCATATTTGAAGCTTTTCTTCCATAACTTTTGTATTCACTTTGAAAACACTTTCCAGCTTGTCCCACATACTTTTTGATGTTTCAAGACCCATTAATTTTTTATAATCATTCTTTGATAATGACACAAGGATTGCATTTTTATCATTTCTATACACTTTTATATTTTTCTAATAATAAGCTATCATTGGATAATATTTCTCAATTAGTGGAAAACCAATAATAGAATCATCAAAAAATTGCCATCTACGAGATAAGAGATTAGTAATCATCCCATTTTTTCATCTATAATAAATTTTCCTTAAAATTTAGGAATTAATCTACTATTGACAGAATTGATATTATCCATGATAAGGATTCAACAAGGGTACCTTCCTCTAATACCAATTTATGTTTTAACGGATCAGATAACAACGGAGAAGGGGGTTGAATTAATTGTTCACTTTTTATAAGTTTTATTAATTTTCAAAACATAACCCCTAAAACCTGTTAAGATTTATTTACTTATAAATTTTTAGTAAATACTCATGCATGAAAAAGTAGGAAAACAAGTAAATCACATAATATTTACAAAGTTTGAGCTTAGTGTGTGAACATACATCCTTACTATAGCCACTCCCATGGGTTTATGGAAATCCACTGTTATGAAGAAGTGGATAAAACTTGTGCCAACTCTTGTTGGACACCTTCTATATCTTAATAAGAAAGATTATACTAGATATGGTCTGTTTATAATGTTTAATTTTAAAAAATTTATTCAAAAACAATAATAAGGACTTTTCTGAAACTACTCCACAATTTCTCAGTCTGAATCATTAGTCTGATTTTACTGGATTCGATTTTCTCAATCTGATGAGTCTAGATCTCATTCACTCAATACAATGATTCATGATCTAACTATCTCAATACAATATACTTGATACAATGAACTCATTCTCAATATGAAAAAATAAAAATCTTATTAAATTATCAATAATATTTCTTTTTTTATGTTCGAATCAATATGATATTCCCTATATTATCAACTCAATAAGATCTTATCAATATGATATTGAATAATTCAATAAATAATCATTCATCTATCTTATCCTACTCATGAGATCTCTAGATAAAAATTACTTTCACATGATTTCATCAGTGGTCCACCTTTTTCTCCTCAGTGATATTTCACACATAGAAAATCTTTTGAGAAAGTATTCATAGGTGACTTAGAAAAAAAAGTGGGAAACAAGAAAACTTTCCCCACTTCCTCAATTTTTAATTACTCTGAAAATATCATGAAATTAAACATCAACTGTGACTTCTTAAATCCTACTTGGATATCTCTAGGATTTACTAATAAATTAAATTCATGTTTGAAATCTTCATCTCTTCATAGATCATCTTGAATTTTCTTTTTGAGTCTTCTTCGTAATCATCTCTATACAATTTTTATTTATTTCTCAGTGAATCTGATTTATATTTTTTCTTTAGTGAATCTAGATTATATATATTTCTCAATAAAAATTATTTCTATTTATTTATTAGGGAATCATAATTCTGTATCCTTCTAGCTGAATCTGGATTCTGTATCCTTCTCTGTGAATCTGAATTTTGTATCATTCTCAATGAATCTGAATTCTATATCCTTCTTTAGTGAATCCAAATTCTTTATCATTCTCAGGGAATCCAATTAAATTATCATTACTATGGAATTACCCTTATAATGGAATTCCTATTTTGATGGATATGCCATTATGATGGAATCTCTATACTGGAACATTGAAATTCTTTAGACTTCATCAGCTTCACACATTTTGAATTTGGATCTAGTCTTCTGAAATATTCCTCCTTCAATAGATTTGTTTATAAATATAGAATCCACATTATGATTAAATTCTCATTATGATGGAATTATTCACTCTGTAATTTTTAATTTCTTCAAACCACTCCACCATTTCTTTAAAATATTTTATCATGAAATTATTAATCATTTATGATAACTTATTAATCAAAAAATCATCATATGATTTTTATTAGAAAGTATTAAAACTTTATAACTCTCGACTTCAAAATAATATTTCAAAAAATATTGTAAAAAAATATGAATTATTCACTTATTGACTTTTTCTTTCTTTGATTATGACAAAGGGGAACTTCCTACAAACAATAATTTCAACCTTCAAATATTTTGGATCCAATGATTTGAATACAATGTTGATGAATCTGATTCTCCCAAGAACTTTCAAATTTCTTACCAAATCTCATTACAATGGACTAGATCTGATTCCTGGATAACAAAAACATCATTATACAAAAATGTGAGTTTTCAACAAATAAAAAAACATTGTTTAAAATAATTTTAATCATAAAGGTTCTTAAGGTTTTTCAAACAAAAAAATATAAATTATTATATTTTTGAAAATATTTTCAACACAAAAATTAAATTTCCATTCATTATGTTTATACTCATATTTTGAAAAAAAATAAAACTGATCAAATATCATATCTTCCACATCACGACTCTTAAGTCCATCAACATTTTATAGTTTTTGAACTATTTCTCTATTATGGTGTCATAACAAATTGTTGGTTTGAAATCCAACTCTAGGGATATGATAACATATTTATTTAAGAGTAAACCATGGTCTATTTATGCAATTATAAAAGGGAATCAAATAATTTCCCCCTTATATACATTATTAAACCTGTAATTCGAAAAAATATAATTTTGAAACTTAATTAACACTTAATTAAACACATACATTCAACTTTAATCCATTATGATTTAAAACATAAAACATTTCATATAATAAAATAACTCATAATTTGCTAAATGAATTTTTTGAGAAAATAATACTCATATTAAAAAATATATAAAAATATAAATGTATAATTAATTGAAATAATATTTATGATTCTATAAAAGTATTAAAATATTGATAAATTGAAAAAAGTATATAGGTATAAATGTATAAATAAAAAATTTATATATATTTATATTAGCTTATAAAATTATAGACATATATAGAAGTGTAAAAATATATATAATTTATAAAATAATATATATTAAAAAGAAATATACATAATTTGTTACTATATATAAATTTATAAAACTATATGAAATTACATATATATGATAAAAGTATACATAATTTATAGAAGAATACTATTTTAAAAATTTATAAAAGTATAAAATTGGAAAATATTAAAGTAAAATTTATGAATGTATAAAATTATAATACTTTATAGGGATTAAAACTATAATTGTATATTTTTTTATAAATCTAAAAAACTATAAAATTTGAAATAATTAATCAAATTTTATTTTTAAACATTATATATATAATATGATATACTATAAAATTTATAAAAGTATATATATTTATAAATGAATAAAACTATAAAAGTATAAATATTTAATAAATAACTATTATTAAATTATATTATTATAATACAATATACTTTAAAATTTAGAAAAGTATATAAATTTAAAAACATATAAAACTATAAAATTATAAATGTTTAACAGATGTCTATATATGAATTATATAAATATAATAAGATATACTATATAATTTATAAATGTATGTATAAGTAGACAAAAATATATATAGAAGTATAAATGTAAAATATTATACTTGTAAAAAATAATAAATTTCTATTGATTATTATTTATAAATTAAAAAATGTAATAATTGATGTTAATAAAAATTATAATATTATATTATTCTAAGGTATTAATTGTGTGTGGGTGAGTGTTATGTTGTTGTGAAGGTGAGGAAGAATGAATTCGTGTGGGAATGAAACTCATAGGACTTTTATCTCCAGAAAAATAAAAATCTTGATGCACACCAACCTCTTTTTTTGAAATTATAACAATATAACATGAACCAGAACCACCGTGTAACGAATTTCATCAATGGTCGCTACCTTGCGCATGTATCAAATGATGACGAAGGAGGGGATCAATTTCGTTTAGTGTATCGTGCCTTCAGGCCAAGATTGGTGTGTAACCTAGTGGAGTTGAGGTGTCATCAGGCTCCAATTATATAGATAAAACAAAGATGAGGGGTGTTGGGTTGGTCAACTATAGGGTGGAGGGAGGGAGGTTGATCCATAAGATAGCTCGACGCAAGGAGTGCGCTACAAAGGGAGATGATCGATGTGCAAGGGTGGTGCATCTTAATGATGATGCCTCATTGTTTCACTACTGCAGAGGAGTGGTTCAGTGTTGGTGCTATTTGTTTGGTTCATCAAAAAGAAGTGAAGATGCACAGTGTAGGGTTTGGCAAGGTGTGACTGAATAAATAGTGTGGTCAGAGGCGCTAACAAGACAAATCTGCACATACCTTAGATTTGGAGATATCAATTCATCGAGAAAGATGACTGAAAATAGTTGTAGGGTCAAGCGACAGAGATAGTGACACTTTAGTTTTCAAAATAATGAAGGTGTGAGTGGAGGCAGCACTATGTTAAGGTTCTTTTTATAAGAACCCTTAATTCTTTTAACAGCACTTTCAAAAAAATCACTAATAAATAGTAGTTTTATCAGTGCTTTTTTAATGCTGATAAAGTGGTATCTTTATCAGTGCTAAATAAGTGTTGATAAAGATATAATTTTAATAATATATTTATAAAATTATATATATAATAAATATACATATATGTTTTTATAATTATTATTATAATTATATATATTTATAAATATAGGATTATATTTATAAATATATTTTTATAATTATGTATATTTATAAAATCATATATTTAATAAATATATTTATTATAATTTTATTATTATTTGAATATATATATATTTATATTTAATTATAATTATAAATACATATTTTTAAAAATATTTTTATATAATTATAAATAAATATTTTTATAATAATATGTATATAATTAGTAATATATTTATATGTTTATAAATATATTTATATATTTATATGTTTATAAATATATTTATATATTTATATATTTATATATTTATATATTTATATATTTATATTTATATATATATATACATATTTATATATATATATTTATTTATTTATTAATATATGAATATCTATATTTTTAAAATTATAATAAATATATTTATTAGAATTTTATAAAAAATTTAGTATATATATAATTATAATTATTAACAAATATATTTAAAAATATTTATATATAATTAAAAATATATTTATATCCAAACAGATCATTCATGGATTTATAAACCAAACCCACGACTCCAAATTTATTAATAGAAGAAAATCATAAAAAATGGAGCATCTTAAACAAGGCACAAATCTGCCCACAACAAAAACATGAAATTACTTCCATATAGATCCCAAATTTCTAGGATATCATCCTCTTCCCTTTAGGTGTCGGCCACTCTGCCTTTTCTTGGGATTTTTTGGGAGAACATACATTTCATCTGATGAAAATTTAGAGGATTCCTCCAGCATGGAGTGTATCTTGAATTTCCAAGATTGATTGTGAAAGTCCATCTCTAAGTTATATTGAAATCCATTTACAATGTTTATTGATAACAACTTCGGGATTGTTAAAAAATAATTGTAACTGAATACATCTTTCTCCATCATGGAGAAGGTGGTCTCAATTGGTTAGAAGAACCATTATGTTTCCTTATTATTGAGGTCTTCAATAGGCCTTTCACCTTCATTGTCCTTTGGAGGAATGAAATTTAAGTTTTTGTCACGTGCAATTTCACATTCTTCATATGAGGGAATTCTGAAATAGCCATATGAATTTATCATAATCTTAGAGAAATTGGCTGGATAACTTTATTCCACATTCATAATGTCCTCATGACTTCCTCATGAGGGGCTTCCAGTTGTAAATTCCTGCCGTAGGGGGGTTCTGGAATAGTAGATTCAGATGTATGCACACATGATTTTGTTTTTTTAAGGTATGACCAGTTGGAAACCATCTTCATCCATAAATATTTTCCTACAGTTTCTAAAGGATCTTGCTTATTCACTTGCCTGGGTGAGTGTTCCCTTGTTCTCAAAGGTAAGAACCTTAATTTCCGCTTGACTTTGGCAGCCTCCATTCTAAAGCCAAGCCCAATTTCCTATTTCTGAATAGATCCCCTTACTTTGTAGTGATTTTATGAACCAGAATCTAGTCTAGAAAAAGATCTTCCATTCCACCATCAGATGCAACATGGCTAGGGGTACTTGTAGCACCCCTCTTATACCTTCTATGGGTAATGGATGATCCCTCAAGGGACTTATTTTCCTTAATATTTCTAGACCCCTTATAGAGGTCATCAAGCTGATCAGCTGGGTCCAAAATATCTTTGCCCAGAGCACCCTGATCTATCCAAAGTATTTGGTTATACAACCTCAATATTGGGATCTGTAGGCCTCTAACCGCCCCTAGATCCGTAGCTTCTATACAGAATGTAGAGATTTTATCATCATCAAATTCCTTCCCAGTAAGAGGCTCTCTATCATTCATAAGGACAAAAACATGACATGAAACTGCATTCTCAACATAGCATTAATGAAACCCCACACCCTATCCTCCATTATGATAAATAGAGTGTCCATCCACCTTTATGTTAAATTTATTGGTGTCAATTGTGTGACCAAGATTCTTACTATTAGATCAATACAGGTTTTTATGACATTTATTAGCAGTATTCCCAATACATTTTCATTTCAAACACATATCATGAATTTTCTCATATTTAATTTCTATCTCCATCTTTAATTGGGAAGAAATAAGTAGAAAAATATGAATCAAGGGAGAAGAGATACCAACTTCAAACAAAATTCTAGTAAAGTGGTCATACCTTTCTCATTTTGTTTACCTACTGAATTTGATGGGAACAATAACAACTGAGGATATGTCCTAAAGTATATGGGGGTTACAGAAGAACCACCTTTGGACATAGATTCAAATACATATTCTGGAAACTGATATATTTTCCAAAAAAGGATCAAATAACACATCCTGATCCTATATATTCACGAAGTATGGCTTGAGAGATATAGTGCCAAATCCCCACACTTTGGCCTTGATTTCACTGGATGAGAAGACAGTATGAAAGTAACACTTTCCTACTGAGGTGATATTCTATCATTTATATCCCCCAATGTGTGTTAATCAATTTTTCAAGCTTCCAATATTCCATGGATTCTCATTCTTCAGAATATTCAACCTAAGGAGAATCAAAATTTTACATTATTCAAGCCTTTACTCAAGAACCATTGAACTAACTTCAAAAAATACGAGCACACAATTATGAATGAGTTTCTCTCAAGGAGAATCATTCTAATCCATAAAATTAGAGAAGAAACATTGATGACCCTCATGACCAAGAGGTCGAGTCCTCTGGTCAAGTGTATCTTTCACGACATGGTCCACATGTTCCGATTTAGTCTGAACTGGAAGTAAACTACCCATTTTAATAAAGAGTAATCAAGAAGAATTAAATATAATCTAGGGTTGCAAGTCAAATTTTCCTGGATTCCTTAAAAACAATTCTAGGGGAAGAGTGATCAAGAAGAGTTCCACTGCTCATGTGATGATGAACTCAAATGCAATTATTGAAAGACTTGAAATGTGAAAATTTTCTCTCATCACATATCTAGTCCATCAAAAAGGGCAGAAATACTAGATTTTGGAAGATCTGATATGTCAGGTTTCTTCACTTGTGGTTTTTCTGAATGAAAATTCATTTCAATTAGACAAGGATATTTACATTATTTTTTCATCTGAGGGGAGGTATAAAAAAACCTAGAGTCTCTGGAAGCTAAACCAGAAACTAGGTTTTCTTCATATTCATGAATGGTCTTTATAATTAGATATGTTAATTTTTAGAAATATCATTACGTAGATATGGATAAAAATTTATATATTTTCATGGATCCTATGGAATTTGAAAATGTTATATGGCATTGTAGCTGTTATTGGTGTTCTAATCTAAATGGTAAGGGAAACAGAATTAGTTAGGTATAGAGATTTTCTAGGGTCCTAGTGGACATTGGAAAATATTTTTTTAAACACACAACTATGAAATAAATTTGAGAATTTAAAATGAGAAATTACCATTATTATGTGAGTCCTATATCATGACTAGGCATCTGGAGAAGGACTGTAGAAGGAAGGGGAAATTAACTACTGATTTATAGAATTACCAAACTGGGGGCTCTCTGGGTCATGATCAACAGGTTAATAAGGGAAAAGATGTAAGGGATGTCATTGGTGATACGACTACGAATTGATAAGTTTCTACAACTATGTTTGAACATGGCTAGGCTGTTGGGAATTTTAATGAGTCAGAGAAATGATTGCTACTAGGGAAGTCTTCTATTACATAGGGGAAAAAGTCGTAAAAATTTCATCTTATCACATTTCTGGTCAATGATTATGGATCTAGTGCAAAGAGGTTGATCTAGAACCTCTTTCCTTGGATATAAATGATGACGATATGAAAAATTACATTTACGTTGAATATAATAGAAAAAATTGATGTTGAAGTTGAAATTCCAGAAGAGTTAGACCAAATATTCTGGGAAGAGAAGAGTATGTTCTCCCCTATGTTCTCCAAGGGAAAGTATAAAGTGGATTTCAAAGTGGCTCACAGTGGGGGGAATGGATAAAATAAATAATTGGTAGATGTCTAGGATATAGTATATCCTACTTCGGTTTCTAGAAAGGCCCCCGATGCAGGGAGAAAACCTAAGTAAATTAATCCTTGGATGATGTGTTATAAGGGGTCTACTATGTTAAGATCACTTAGTCTAAATGATATTTTAAATTGGTCCAATAGAAAAAAAATCCCTTACAGATTTTGGAAACACTCATAGAAGTATTCGTGATGAAGGGAGTGCCTCAAGAATTGAGGATCCTTGGACTCATCTTTCATTGACCTTCCAATAGGGAGGGGAGGAGAGGAAGCAACCAGTTAATGGAAAACAAGGAATGATGGAAAAGGAGATTTCAATTCAAAATCATTATCCTAGAGATGGGTAAAAGGAAGTGGTGGATATTGAGACTACACCCAAGAATCATAGGGTGTTTTTGATGATTGGGGTGGCCATTAGATTACTCTTAAGTGGAGGGGGGGATTCATCCATGAGGCCACGACATGCGCTAAAATTTTGGTTTGGTGTGCTTTGGTTTGTAATGGGATGGTAGAGTATGGCATATGTGTTTTGATGGTGCGTGTGTTTGTGCTGGTTTTTCATCTCTTTATTTTTCTTTAATTTAATTAATAATGTTATAGGGGCCATGATAATTAAAGATGGTTCACACTATTTTTGATAAAATAATTATATTTACTATTTAAATATATTTATTATAATTTTTTAATTATTTAAATATATATTTAATTATGATTATAAATCATATATATTAGGTGATTGGGGGAACAATTATATTCAAACACATATACATTTCACACCCATAGTTCGGAAAGGCATGTCATAGCCCGCCAAGGGATAACCCACCCAACCAGCAACTTTAATACTTTGTAAATTTGGCTCGAAGACCCAATAGGTATGAAGCCCATTACATAGCACAAAGGCCCTAAGTACATTGATTAGAGTCCAAACATTGGATGGCTTGAAGGTCCTGCTTTCACTATGCCTGCATCACATACTTCCCACATCATGTGTGCATCACCACCCCCTTGATGGTTCGAAGGCCCACTCAAGATGAATAGTATTTCTGCTATAGTACATGTGCTTCTACAGTGATGTTGTTCCACTACATTACAAATGGAAATTTACTCACATATATATTTGAACTCATGAATTATACAAGATTGCAAAGAGCCTTTACCACTCGGGTAAACCCCCAACTACCTAATTATAGATAAATATTTTTAAAAAGTATTTATAAATATTTATAAATATACGAAAAATAATTTTTTTTAATTTTATAATTATTTAAATATGTAATTATTTATTTATAATTATAATTATAAATAAATATAGATTTTAATATATATATATATATATGAAATAGAGGAGGATGATGGGGGTTAGGGAGCACCGCACCAATTGAATTCATGCTACTTGTTTGAGGGTTTTCAAACATGCCATTTCCACACTACCCTGCGTATTTGATCATGGATGGTGGTGAGGATACTTCTTATAGAGATAGAGCATTGATGATTGGAGAAGCCATAGATCATAGATTTTTGGAGCCACCAGATACTGCACTAGTGAAACGAGTGGTTGCTGTATGTTTTTAGGATTTGTCTCATGCTCGAAGGGTCGTTGTGAGGCCAGATGGTGTGGTGGTGAATGTTGTGAGAATACTAGATATATAAAGACTAGATCTGATTTTTTTGGTAGTGAAGCATGCAAAAATACCAGATCTATGAAAAATATATCTGGATATTATGGTGGCAAATGATGCGTGAAGACCTGATCCTGTGGTGGTGATTGATGCATGAAGATTAGATCCATGAAGACCAGATCTATTTGTTGTGGTTGTGAATAATGCACAAATACCAGATCTTCTTGATGTGAGATTGGTTATTTCTATGGATATAAAATATGATTGGGTCTAGATATTCATGGAATCATTCAAGGACTCTTACACTAGAAGTATCATTCTAAAGGGTTTTTTAGCAAATTTTGAGGTAAATTATGAAGTGTTTTCCCATGGATTTTCAATTAAGAAACACTCCCTGATTGCATGACTTGTTTCACCTAAAGGTGAAAATACTTGGTATTTGGATTATTTAGTCCATTATATTTCATTTTTTTTTGGGATTCTCTGAATATAGGTGTGTCTCTCTTGGCCATGGTTTTTTTCACTATGTTTTCTCTACACAAGACTCTAATATTTCGGCGTTGAGCACTAGTTCTCTATTCCTATAGCCTAGATGGATTCATCTACATGAATAGTATTTAGATTTTAATGTCTTGTGGGAAAGAAAAACCTTATATTAGGTATGGGTTCATATTCATGGACTCAATTGGGTGCTTTGGCATCCAAAAATTCTGCATGATATCGGCATGACAATTCGGAATCCCATCCGTCTTGATAAGGAATCTTAGATTGTGTGGTTCAAACATTTTTTTAGGATGTTTGAGAAGGTTGATCTCAACTCCAAAATTATTGATAAGATAACTTTATCCACTCCCTCATATGACATCCAAATTGATTTTAAATATGAAAGAAACCCCATTTTTTGTAATTCTTGTATGGTTGTGTGTCACTCGGTGGAATTATGTCAGAGGAACGTCTCATGTAATAGGTGTGGGATGAAGGGATATCCAGCTAATCACTATCGCAGGATGCCAAAAGTGATGTCAAAGCCTTTATTTCATGATGAAAATGTGTTTAGAAGGCCCTTTTCCAATGGGGTTGGTGTGTAGGCCTCTAAGAAATAAAATTCCCAAATTCATAATTTGAAGGAAAATGGGATGTTGTTAAATGAGTAGTCTCCAGATGGTTGTGATAGTGGACCCTCAAATGGTCGGGCAGATCTTGAAGAGGAGGGACATAAAATGATGGCCATGATACTCCTGTTATTGATCAAGGATCGTATTTAGAGCCTGATGGTATCACTTCCAAGGATGTGGTTGCTCCTTCAGGTGGGGTTTTTAATAATTGGACTGGATCTCCAAAGTAATTTTCATCTCATTAGGTTGATGTTTCTTCTACTAAGTTGGTCTATCTGGGTGAGGTTGTACAGGTGGTGGATGGAGTTTGTCATGATAAGGGTCTTCTTTTTTCTTCTCATCATATGGATATTTATTTTAGTGATCCTTTGAATCCTCAATATACTAGGTAGTCCAAGAACTTATAGTATGAGACCGAGGTTTCTAACATCCAAAAATCTATCCAGGATACCTAAAAAATTTCCAATTCATTAGGAATTATTAAATGGGGTAACATTTAGGATGATGGAAGTGATAAAGATCAGATAATGTTCTTATTGGACACCACTTTTCCTTTATGCATTGGAGAAGTTGTTTCCTTTAAGGATGTCATCATAAATGGAAGGGGAAAGATGAGTGACAATGAAGGAAAAAATATGGGTCCTCTAAAAAGAAGGCCACCGAAGGATTATTTTGTTTTTTCATGGAGTGTTTCTACCAACTCATCCTCAAAAATTTTAAAGGTCAAGCCCATTACAGATCAAGAAAAGCTTCAAGGCAACTATGCTTAGGATTCTCAATCAGGCTCTCTCATAGTTGGAGTAGGAAACTACTAATGATTTTGAATATGGATATGAAAATGATCACTCATTTTATAAATCTTAAACAGGTTTTCTGGATGAGGGCATCTTTTTTTTGACCCCATCTCTTCTCTTGTTAGCGTTTTCTTTTATCTTTTAATAAAAGGACAGAAGATTTTTTTTCATACAAAAACTTCTTTGTAAAAATAAAAATATTCAGAAAGTATTTATATATAATTATAAATATATTTATATAAATATATATAAATATATAATTATAAATATAATAAATATATTTTTTTATAAATTTATAATTATTTAAATAAATATTTATTTTTTTAGTAATTTCATAAATACTTTTTAAGAAAAATATATATATTTATAATTGTATAATTTAATATTTAAATTAATAAATTTATTATAAAAACATTTAAATAGGTAAATTATATCAATTTCAAACATATTATAAATTTAAAAACTTACTAAATAAAGAAAATAAATATTATTCATAGAAATTTCAACCATATTGAAAATATTACATGTATATAGTTAATAAATATATGTATAAATAAATATTAAAAAATGATTAAATTTATTTTTAACATCATTATTGAATTTATAAAAATAAATTGATAAATTAAAATTTTTAATTTTAAAAATTTATTAAAAAGTCAATTTGTAACATTTACGTGAAATAAAAACATCGATATATACGCATACACATCTACACACACATGTATATGCACAAATATATATACATACAAACACATACATATATGCAGTTATAAATGCACAAATATTTTAAATTATTTAACATCAATATACATATATATATCTAAATAAATATATTCATTTATTTATTATATAATTTTTTAGATAAAATATTAAAAGATTATATTTATTTTAATTAAAAGGATAAATTATTTGGAAAATTTAAACGTTAAGTACATCACTTTGGAAGATGTAATTTAGCTACCACTTCAAAATAATCAATATTTTATGTCACTTATGAAGTTAGGATCATCTCATCCAAACTCTGTTCTATTGAGAAATGTCATGGTTTTTCTTGTCTATTGTAAAGAATTAATGTGTTATTTAATGTGTTTGTTCTTCTCAATTTCACATTATATAATCATAATTTTCATTTTATCAATGATAAAAAAATTGATATGGAGTTTTTTTATTATTTTTACCTCATTTTCCAAAAAAATATATATGAATACTATTGATAATGAGGGTTGACCATATAATCTTTATGATACTAAAATTTTATAACATCTTATTATATCCTAAAATATCATAATAATTTTTCATATTACATTTTTTAATCATTATAAAGGTAATTTAGTTGTTTATAAAGAAAATATGAATCATCTAAATTATATCCCCCGGGAGATTCATACTAGGTGTGTAGCATGGCATGTTGCCATGTACCAAGCTATGTCGAGTCAGGACTGATGCACATTGATGGATTTATTACTCTTAGGTACATTTGTGCCAGATCCACATCCACTTGTAGTATCCAAACATGGATTTTATTTCTTAGATAACCACATAATATTTATGCTATCAAAATTTTAGAACATTTTCTTATTTCCTGAAAGATAACACAAATTTTTTTTGTACAATTTTTAACTTTATTAAAGATATGTTCAACGATTTATAAATAGAATGTGAACCATCTAAATCATATCCATCAACATTAAAAAACACATGCATGAAATAAGGCATGAATCATTTAAATCACAGGAGTAAGATATCATATGTGTGGTTAACCATCTTTTTCATCAATTTTTTCATATTTTACCCTACTTTTATTCCAGTTTAATCCAAATTTAATCATTATTTAATCATTGGGTAATCATTGATTAATCATTGGTTAATCATTATTTAATCATTAGTAGATCATTAATTAACCATTATTTAATCATTATTTATCTGTTACTTCATAAATATTTTATCATTTGTTAATCATTACATAACCATTAGTTAATAATTAGATAATAATTAGTTAATCATTACTTAATCATTAGTTAATTGTTATTTATTCATTAGTTAACCATTAGATAAGAATTAGTTAATCATTCCTTAATCAATATTTAATCATTACTTAATCATTTTTTAATCATTCTTTAATCATTTCTTAATTATTCTCTAATCATTACTTAATCATTGATTAATCATTAGTTAATGATTCTTTATATATTACTTAATCATTAGTTAATCATTAGTTAATCATTTATTATCAATTCATTAATAATTATTTATTCAAAATACTTAATCATCACTTAATCGATATTTAATCATTAGTTAACCACTACATAAACATTAGTTAATCGTTAGTTAAGAATTATTTATTCATTATTTAATTATCCCTTAATCATTAGTTAATCATTACTTCTTTATTAATTTCTAATTCAATCTTTAATCATTACTAAATAATAATTTAATCGATAATAAATCATTACTAAATCATTATTTAAACATTTGATAAACATTAGTTAATCATTACTTAATCATTAATTAATTATACCTTAAAAACCAGTTAATCATATGATATTTATTGGTTAGTTATTATTATCTAATCATTAAATGTAATCATTCTTTAATCCTATGTTATTAATTAGTTAATATATAATGAATCATTACAAATAATAACTATTGACTCTAAACTATATATAACTAACAAAACTACTTAATAAATAACATATTTTGAACTATCTAAAAATAATTCAATTAATTAAATAAATAAATTTAAATTAAATGAGAAAATATACCTCTAAATGATGCTTCTCAAAAAATCAGGACTTATTTTAGGCCACCAGAACCACATAATATAAAGAAGGCTTCTTTTAAAGAGATTGGGTGTGAAATGTAGAGAGATAATTGAAATTTTAATTGAGGAGGAGTGGGGGTGTCCATTTATAGGGACTTTAGGGAGAGGCGACATGGGGGGGGGGCTTTTGTCTTTACGTTAGGTGAAATACAGCACGCCTCAGCCCCCTTTGGATTTTTTTGGCTAAAGGCAGCCACCCCCACCCACCTTTTCTTGGTCACAGATCTAAGGAAATGATGGGGGGTCTGACGCCTTTCAATAAATTGGAAAGGTGGAAACACCCCTGCTATCATTCTGACACAACTTAAAAATGATTTTTAAGCTACACAAATTTAAAAAAATTTGAAAAAAACAATAAAAATTTCCCCTAGTCCCTTGATGAATGTTAGTATCTGTAGAATAGCTCATGTTATGTCATCAACTAAAATCAACTCACACCTTTCCTCTATCATTGTAGTCCAATAGGATTGATTTCACTAGAGAGAGAATGGAAGTGATTAGTTAAAAAACACAGTAAATCTCACCTTTACGTTTATGGAATATAGGACTAGGTTTTGGGAGCCTCCTCAAATGGTGAAAATGTATTTGAAAAGGAGAAACATAAAGATACAGTTTTTTGAGAGTTATGAATAATTTGTGGTGGAGAGTTTTTTTATAAAATGTGGTAGAAAAAATGGGTTTCAATGCACCTATATACAATGAGAAAATTCCAATTTGGTGATCGGCTTTGTTCGATGATCATTTTTCTTTAGAATTCATCTAATCTTTTCCTTTGATCCATGGTTTTATCTGAGTATTCTTTTTTAGATCCCACTCATCTTTTGTAGTCTTTTCATTGCAGTCTTTATTTTTAGCGAATCTATTTTACTAGACTAGATCCCATAGTTTTTCTCTCATTGTGTTTCTCTATGTTAAAATTTTCCATTGTCAACATAAATTTTGTTTCTTCATTGTGAATCTACTTTTTTTAGAGGGAAATAATTCATTTATATTGCATGTTCGCATTGCTGTTGTTGTGCATTTGTCTATTGCCGACATTTCCAACATCTGGTATCAAAGGATTTGGTTTTTCTTTCATATATATTATGTAATCCAATTATACTCACATAATTATTTGGAATAGTACCAACTACTATATGTGGTGATTAAAGATAAAGGATTTGAATTTTATCAAGTGAATGCATCTTCTATTGTTTAGTAACCAAAATCTGAAAATAATTGCATATGAAGAATGGGAATTTGAGCATTAGATGGTTTGTGGTTTCATTCTCCTTTGAGTTAGAGACAACAGAATGAATCATATTATCAACATCTTACATTCCAATACTTTATGGGAGAATCTTGAGACTACCTATGCTTCTAGGATTGGAAAAATTAATTTTTTTCTTCAAAAAAATAATTATTTTTATTTAAAAAAAGGTACATCTATTTCTGACTATTTGAGTAAATATTTGGGATATTTTGATCAATTTTCTGGTATGTGTACTAATTTTAAATATGTGTTTTTCACACATTTACTATTCAATAATTTACATGATTCTTTAGAGAATTTCCATGTTACTCTAACTAGTTCTACTCTTAATAGTGTTCTGAAATTCAATTTTTTTAATTTTTTTGTTTTAAATTAAGTGTTCAATAGACATACTCACGATAAATCTTCTTCATAGTTTTTAATCATAAATAATAGGGGGAGAATGTAGGAATATAATTAGGGATCAAATAGTCAAGATAAAATAAAATGAAGAAGAAATTAAAGGTCAAAGTAGAGATATTTTGAATGTAATCATTATAGTAATAAATGGAATGTAAAGAACTTTTTCTATCTGCTAAAAAGAGAAAATAGACTAATGGAAAATCCGTATAAGAAAAATGGTGATGCAGATGATCATTTTGCTGCCACTATAGTGGGTGATCTTGTTATTGTTCATGAATCCATTAATATTTATTCAAATGATTCTTGTTGTGTTGTTGAAAGTGGTGCCTGTTTTTTCATAACATCAAGGAATGAGCTCTTTTAATTTTATAGACTAAGTAATTTTGGAATTTTGAAGATGGGTAATAATGGTCATGATAATATTGTAGGTATTAGGACTGTTTTTATACTGGTATAATAAGTATGTTGATTTTGATGAATATTCTACAAGATCCTACAGTTTTCTTGAATCTTATTTCTAGCAGCGTTCATGATGATGAAGGGTTTATCATTACATTTGGTGATTCTGAAAGGAAGCTTTCCAAGGGTTATTTGATTGGGTCTCAAGGGAAGAAGTAGTTAGATTTGTACTGGACTAGATCTTCTATTTATTGTGATATAGCTTGCATTGTTGAGTGTACTGTTTAATCTATGTTATTTCATAATAGGATTAGTCACATCAGTGAGAAAGGGCATGGTTGTTTGGACAAGATAAATATTATTCTAGATTTGAATAGTTTCAAATTGGACGCATGTGATCATTATATGGTTAGAAAACAGAGCATAGTGAGTTTTAGTCGTTATCCTTTAAACAGGATGTCACACGTACTTGAATTGGTACATTATAACATTTTTGGTCCTTTCAAATCTAAGACCTTTAGCGGTAGCCTTTATTTTTTATATTATTGGATTAATACTCATGAAAGATTTGTGTTTTTGTTTTGAATTAATAAATTCAAGTGCTCAGTGTTTTTAAGAAATTTCAGGTTTATACTGAGAAGTAATTTAGTAAGAAATTGAAATGTATTCGCACTGACAATAAGGGTGAGTATTGTGGTCTGTTTGATCAGTATTGCAAGAAGGAAGGTATTCAACATCAGAAGATGCCTCCCAAGACACCACCACTAAATGGTGTATCTGAGAGAATGGATAAAACATTATTTCAAAGAGTTCTTTCTTTTCTTTCAGAAGTAATGTTTCCTAAAAATTTTTAGGGTGAGACTTTAATTACATCTTCTTATATTATCAATTTATCAAATGCATTTTCTTTCGATAAAGAAACTCATCACAGTTTTTGGTATGGAAAATAGATTAGGTATGATCACTTGAATTTTTTTGTTTGCACGGCTTTTATATATCTTTCTGTAGATGAGAGGTCTAAGTTGGATGGAAAGTCAAGACAATGTAATTTTATTAGAAATTGACAAAATGATTTTGGGTACAGGTTATATGATCTTGCTTTGAAGAAACTAGTCAGAAGCTCTAGTGTAGTGTTTAAGGAGGGTCGAACTATTATAGATATTGATAATGTAGAAAAATATACTTCTCTAACTTATGATGGATTTTTCAATCTTGAGATATTCTCTTATTCACATTTACCTCATATTTTTTATTATAATGATCATGTTGCTGTGTAGAATGGTATTCTGTGTGAGCAAGTTAGAGTTGATATTTTTGATGAACCTTTGGTTTTTAATGATCTGGTTCTAGGGGTTATTAATGAACCCATATTTCCACTCCAGACGACATCTTAGTAGCATATCATTTCTACTTAGTATTCACTTGATGATTATATACTCTTTTCTAAAGGGGGATAACCAGAATATTTGGATATTGCAATGGAAAGTGATCAAAAAAGAAAATATGTTGTGGTAATGGATGATGAGATGATATCGTTTCACATTAACCAAAATTTTGAGATGTTGAAGTTACCTACAGATAATATTGATTTAAAATATATTTGTATTTATCAAATTCAAAATGAACAATCTAGTTATTTTCTATAATACAAGGAAAGGTTTATTGTTAAAAGCTTCTGTCAAAAAAAGGTATTGATTTTGATGAGATTTTTTCACATGTAGTCAAAATGTATTCTATTTTGGTTTTTCTTGGTTTGTTAGCTAGTTTGGATCTATATATTGAGAAGATGGATATGAATACCACTTTTATCCATGGAGATTTAGAGGAGGAGATTTATACGGAGCAGATAGAGGATTTTGTTGAAATATGTAAAGAGAATCATGTCTTCAGGTTAAAAGATAGTTTGTATGGTTTGAAGAAAGATCTGAGGTAGTGGTATAAGTAGTTTGAATCTGTAATTTTCATCATGGTTTTAGGAAGACATCTTCTGATCATTGTTTTTTTTCAGAGATTTATTGATAATTATTTTATTATGTTGTTGCTTTATGTTTATGATATGCTCATTGTTGGCCATTATGCTTATAGAATTGATAAATTTAAGAAAGATCTTTTTCATAATTTTGAAATGAAATACTTGGGGCTAGCATGATACATTCTTGGCATGTTGATCTCCCGTGATAGAAAGGATAATAAAATGTGGTTATATCAAGGGAGATATATTAAGAAGGTTATTTAGATATTTTCCATGGATAAAGATAAATTAGTTAGAACTCCTCTTTCTTTAAATTTTATTCTCATTATCAGTCAGTAACCTTTTACTGATTAAGAGATAGTGGAAATGCAGTAAATAAGGTATTCATCATCCATTGGCTATTTGATTTATGTGATGGTATGTACTAGAACTGATATAGCTCATGTAGTTGGTTTGGTTAGTTGTTTTCTATCTAATCCATGTAGAGATCATTGGAGAATGGTTAATATAAATATTGTTATCTTCGTGATAATTTTTATATGAGATTGTGTTTTGGAAAAGGGGGAACCAATGCTTTGTGGAACTACAGATTCATATATGGCAGGGGATATCAATTTGAGGAAGTATAATTCAGGTTTTATGATCAATTTTGTGGGGGACTTGTATCTTGGTATTCTATATGGCATAGATGTGTTTCTTTATCTACCACCGATTCAGGGTTTATTTTAGCTATAGAGGCATGAAAAAAATTGTTGTGGATGAAACATTTTATTTTAGAGATCAATTTTAACTAGGATATGTATGTTTTATTTTTCTATAGTTGGAGTGCTATTTTTTTGGAAATAATTCCACTTTTCAGGGTAGGTCAAAACATATCAATGTTCAGTATTTTTGGATATATGACATTCATTATTTAAGATAGTTGTTTCTTGATAAGATCCACATAGATGAAAACGGGTTATAAATTTTCACCAAGATTTTAGCTAAAGGTATATTTGAGACTTCCAAACCGATTGCAGGGTTGGTAGTGATACCCACTTCAGTCAGAGGGGGAGTTTTTTAGGCTCTACCCAAAATGGCGTATATGTCTTTGAAAAGGAGAAATGTGGATCTGTTTTTTTGTGGGAGTTAGAAATACTTCATAGTAATGTAATTTATAATATAATACTTAATTATAATTATGGCCATTAATATTTGGAAGTTATAATGTTATGTTTTTAAGAAATAAATTTTTTAGCATGTAAATTATTTTTTTTATTATATTTATGATTTTTTATTTTCAATTGTGTGTTATATGTTAAGTCATCTTATTAAAAATTATTTATATTATAATTAAATTTTATAATTTATATGATTTCAATGTCACAAACATGAAGTATAATAATGTTTCAAGTTCGTGGCTTTGAAATTGTATAAATAATAAAGTAAAAAAATATAATCAAAATGAAATTTAACACACCTAATGAACTGATAAAAAATAATTGAAAATAAAAATAATTTCAGAAAAAGAATTTTAGTAGTGTAGTATAGTGTTATTTTAAACCATTATATTTGTATTCATAATTTTTTTCTGTATTTATTTCATTTTCAATTAATTTTTATATATTTATTCAATGTTCTAAATTTCATTTCAATTTTAATTATACTATATTTTATGTGAATTTAATTTTTCATGTGTTACTATTATGTGTTTAATCAATAATATTTGTGTCATGTAAATTAGTTTTTGTTTTTTATATTTGTGAAATTATATTTATTTTCAGAAAAAATTGATATTTATGATATGTTTTAATTTTATGTTAGCTTTTTTTATTGTCTATATTTGATAAGCTTTTAAAGTTACATACATGAAATTTAATAAGCTTTCTTATGTTTCAAGTAATTTACATTCGAAGATTATTAAATATAAACTATTAGTAAAATATAAATTAAAATTGATATAGTGGATAAAAATTTAAAAATGGTTGAATTTCATCAATTTAATAGACATACAATCATATAGAGAACAATATACATTATTTATTCAAATCCTTTAAGTCAAAAAAAACATATAAATAAATTAGTACAATCACTCTGTATAATGAGGTCTCATCCCACAAACAAGAATGTGAATGGGATGTTTGTATTGAGATATCAAACCTCTATACTAGGGTGAAATATGACGAGATAGAGAAGGCTCTTCCTTGGGCACTAGAACCTCATATGTATGACTATTTACCTGGGAATCATTAGGAGGAGGTGGAATCCGGATGTCATTATGTTCACGTGATTCTTCCCCCACTACGTAACTGGAAGGACCATTCATCATCTGTTGGGGGAACCATAAGGCCTACGAAGGCTTGGTCACGAATGGTGGATGCATGATAAATGACCTATGATATAACCACAGATCATATATATATTGGGAAAACCATGGATATCCTGACAATATAAATGGATCTCATACCTCTAGGAGTACATCCACAAATTAGTTGAAGCTGGACTACTAGAGGTGTGACCTCTTCCAGTGGTATAACTAAGGCCTCACATGCAGCAAGATGCGGTCTACATCATCATTGTCATGAATCCTAAACATCGACAACTACTGGAGGAGGTTCTTGGGGAGGAACCTCCTCTCCCAGGGTATGAAAAACATATCCCTAAAGTGGATGATCAAAGATACTATCATCTAGAACAAGATACAATAATATCATCCCCTATGTTGTAGCATGGTATGTTGCCTAACTAAAACCCTGTCCATCCTATGGATCAGACAAGTATATAATATTTTTTAGTTTAGTATGTTGTACAGATATTAAAAATGAATTAAAAAAGTACAATAAACAAACTAATGAAGATTTATTAATATTCCAGATCTTGAATCCCTCTACCGTGTGGAGTAAGATACATTATAGATTATAGTCTATATAATGTCTCATACTTGAGTAGCTCTACAATAGGGAATCACATAGTATGCATACCCTAAATATAAAATGACATTATTGTATCCCATAGGTCCATATACTCTGCATGTCATCGGCACTAGTTTACATCCTACCTTCTTATCTGCTTCACGAAATGAAGTGCTTTTGACTGTCTAGGTGGAAAGAGAATACACTGTACAAATCCAAATGGGAACATAACTCTATTAAGCTTGTACCACTCAACAATATGAAAGTGAATGAGATTCACTATAGTCATGGAATTGTGAAGCCCATTAGTGAATCCCATGGGTAGTTGGTCAAATAGATCCCAATATGGAAGCCATATAATCTAAAATTGAATGTGAAATTTATAAAAAATACTACTAAATACCTACAAATTTAATATTATGAAATTTATCAGTCAAGAAAAGAGTATATATACTTATATAGGTGGGTAATAAACTATATAACATGAGATGATATGCAACCAAGTTGTTCCTCAATGTCCTGAAATAGTGGTGTGTCGGAATCCACCTATAACATAGAACATAGAAGGTGATAAATAATAAGAAATTAAATTTAAAAACTAATAGTGTCATGAGAAAACAATAATGATGAGTTATTATACAAGCCTCCATGTAGAGTTTCATTTATCACATATATATGCATCTCTTAACTTGGAATAATAGGGGATAGGGGAGGGATCTTCTCTCATTACCACAACTGAATAAGGATGAAACATCCCCCAAGATTAGTGTGATCTGATCAGAATTCGATGTATAATGATCTATAAGTATATTCCAAGCACGCAGATACCCAATTTTATTCTATGGCTTGATCAAAATCATCCATAATCCCCAGATACATCACATGGGATTTCATACCAGAGTGATCAATGAACAATTTCCATCCAATGAGCCATAATATGTATGTTTGGGTGTGACACATGATGGTTTTAACATCAGCATTAGTAGGTAACTATGAAAATTGAATCTTAAGACAACTCATAGATATCGACACATCATCCGTAGAATCATAATCACCCATAATGTTGATGCCTAGAAATCACTATACAAGCTTAGGATAGTCTCCATGGGTGGGTCCTATAATAGAATCCCCATGGACATGAAGACTGAAAAGAACTACCACTTCTTCAAGGGTGATAGTCATCTCTACCTCGGGCAAGTGGGATTTGTTTGTGTCTCAAGTCTACATCTCTTGATGAGAGTAGCAAATAGATGATGATAAATAAATGTAAAATTAGATACAACAATTTCATAGAAGCTACTATAGTGCAGGTATTATATAATTGAATCTAGAGGAGGGATGTGATGATAATGGTGTTCTATATGAACCCTGGTCTATCAAACCTCACTAACAGCTAGCACATTGCATGAAAAATTCCTATACTACCCAGAGTAGCATATTATCCTCCATACCTATGTATAAAAATGAAATGAGTCTTTAGTGTAGAATGTAAATATAATGTTATAGTTTGTAGAATGTTTTTACTAGTAGAATGTAAGACATAACATGTCTATTTCCATTATTTTATAAAGTTCTTATTAATAAAAGAAATGGTAATTTCTTCATGTTTCTCAAATAATATTTATAAAGTGGTTTTAGATAAGGTTTTACCTTGAAAAGGGTGTTTTGTTAAATTGGGAATGTTTGATTTATGATATAGCTAATGCATTTTCCCTTGTTTTTTACTTTATCCATGTTTGGGAATTGTTCTGGAAAACTATGTCTTTTTTATAAAATAATCTCAAAGGAATTTTAAAGGTGTAGCTGAATTTGGTTTACTTTAAATTGGTTTTGTTTTTTAATTCTTTTCAAACAATTTTATCAGTTTTCATGGATAAAATCATTAAATAGATTCATTGTAATATCTTAGATTTTCTTAAAGGTACAAATGTTTTTTAAGCATTAATTCCTTAGTTTGGACCTTGTGATGTTACCTAATGGATTCAAGGAGGTCATCAAGGTGTTTGGGGATTGTTCATATCCTACAACCCTAGATTTTAGAGGAGTAGATCAAGTAATATAGTTAGGAGAAACTAGGCAGCCTATCCCACACAGTTTCCTTAACCATGCGGGGGTGTGACAGAAGGGCATAGGGGGATGCATAGTTTTCTACAACCATGTGATCTAAGTCACACACTACTGTAGGTGGTTCTTTCATTTTTGATAGTGTCTTCCACATGTATTGCACAAGGTTACCCAAATCATACGCCTAACCTATGCAGGGTCCCTCGCATAAGTAGAATTAGGTGCATGGTTTGAACACAATTTGGCCAACTGTGCAACCAAAATATACGGCCCAGTGTTGGTGGGTGTTTTCAAAAATTTTACATATTATTTTTTAAGTAAACATCCCATATTTATCCTTAATTATTCTTCAGTATCCCTCGATTGATCTCCCCTCTAAATCCAAGATAGTAGTTTTTCTATCTCACTCATCTAATCTCCATACACCTCACCATTAGAAGTGTTGGATAGATATAGGTATATTTTACAATAATCTTACTTATATTTATAGTTTATCTTGTCCTATGTTATTCTATTAATGTTTTCCCTCAACCAAAATATTTTTAGGGCATTTCATGATTCTTCTAATCACACTCGTTCTAGCTGAATTCAAGGACCGACAGTGGATGAGGAGAGCACTATGAACCTAAGGAAGGTAGTCAAGAGTTTAGTCACTTTCAATTTTGTGTGTCATTGTACCATGCACCAGACCATTCTAGTGATGCCTCAAAATTAATTAATTAATTAAAATAAATGGTTTATTATGCTTAGTATGACCTTAGTTTATGGAGAATCAATATATTGGTTGATTGCCTTATCTTAATCCACCCTAATGGGTGCACCATCCATCAAGAACCTTAATTACCCATTCCTTAAATTGATAAAACACCCTTTAGGGTTGTGTGTCACTTTGACTAATGTTTTAAAATATGGCCTTAATTTATTATAATGGTAGTACATGGGTTATCTCCAATTCCTCATGCCATAATTTAATTTCTTGATTATGTGTTCTGGACTTCATGTTGTTTATGTAATAAAATTTTCATTTCATAATTATATGACCTTGAAATTCAAATCATATCCACACCTTATAATGAGGGTGATACAAGGGTCCCTACATGAGGACACCTTAGACGAGCTCATCATGCCTTATAGTTAGAATGTGTTAATGAATTGTATACATGAAAAGGGTTATATAATCTAGGTCTGGGACGTGATCACCATGCATTACCCATTTCCTCCAAACAAGTGATATAGTTTCCCTAGGGGAGACCCCAGGGATGGGATTAGAGGTGATATGGTTCTACCATGCCATGAGTTAGAATTAGACCCCTATGTGAGATACCAGGTAAAGACTCAGAGGTTTTTGACAGTGGTATTCTAACCATGTCAGGTGTGACACATGGTGTCACATTTAGGGGTATCCTTGGATGGAATCAAACAATATTTTTTGGAATATAGATCCCCTAGAGAGATACTTTGAATCCCTTATGTATCACCTTGTATGGGCTCATGGTGTAGTTGCTTAAATTATAAAGATGAAAATTTAATTCTAAAGATGAAAATTTAATCCCTTTTGGATATTCCTTGGAGAACCATGTGTTGGATAGGTTCTATACTTCCCATGAGGTTGAAACATTGGGTCCCACATGTGGTTTAGGTGGTCCTTGGTTGGCCTAAGGTTTTCCATATTATTTTTGTAAACTTCTATAAAATGTGTTAGCCAGATATTCTATATAAATACCCATATAATTCTCCACTATAATATTTCCAACTAACTTTAAATCATTCACTTCTAAAAAGATAATTCTATAAATAACTTTGTGAATGTTAATCAATATCATGAATGGTCCTCATGCAATAATGAAATACTTCATGTCATTTTTGAATGTCTTTTAATCATCATGTTGTAAAGAGTGTGCAATCTTTTAATACAATGTATATATGTCTTCATCATTAAGAATAGTTCAAAAATCATAAAATTTATATATTCAATGTCCTCAAAATAAATTTTTTCAGATAATAAAACATGAGTACTTTTGTTTTCATCTATCCACCCAAGCTATATTAAAGTTGATATCAATCTTAGATTTATTGGATACTTCACTTCCAGCATCTTCTTTCTTGCTAACTTCATCAACATATTGAAATCAATTAAATTTTTTTATTTAATTTTACACTATTTAAAGCCATTAAAAATGTTTACAAAAAATAAAAAACATACACAAAATGGTCTCTCCATATTTAATTTTTTGTAAAAGTCCAATATATAGATGATCCATGTTGGAATTTTGATATAAGATCCTATTCTTGTTACCTATAATTTGATTGAAACATCATTCCCAAATGAGTGTTATTTGATTCCCAAGAACCAGTTTCCATCTCATAGGGACTAGGAACAACCTTTGATCCCATTGTCAAGAAAGTTCAAGTGATGTGTCAGGTCATCCTAGTTCGGTTTATTACAAATTAACTTGACAATTTATAAAAACAATCTATATTATTTTGTGTGATGATGAAATTAATCTCATATCAATATGATATATGGGGTATTGAATATTACTAAAAGAGTGATATTTCCATTTAAATGTGATATTTTAGTTCAAAATGAATTTCACATACACAAAACTGAACAAATACACTCATATTTTCTTTACATTTTATAAAAAATATTTATAATTCATTTTTGATGTGTAGGAATTAACATAACTTCAATCAAACACCCCATGTGGTTGGTGCCTCTGATATTTCATGTTTTCATTTGAAAAAATTATTTTAGTTCAAAATGATCATCACATACTAAAAAAATAGAAAGTACGCTCTTATTTTTTTGATACATTAGTAAAATATCATTAAATCATTGTTTATGTTTATTAATTAACCTATAGTCAATTTTACTCATGGTGTGGTCGATATGGATGAAATTTTGTGTTTTCGGATTGAAGTTACATTTTATTCAAATGTGTGAAAAATAATTAAAATTTAGAAAACACACTTGAATTTCTAAATATTTCAGAACACGTATCGATAATTTAGTTCTGAATTATAGGAATTAAATGTAGGTAAATCCAACACATGGAGTGTTCAATTTGAATAAAATTGAATGTTTTCATTTAGAAGTGGAATTTTATTTCAAAACACGTGTTATAAACTAAAAACTAATAAAACACACTTTAATTGTCTTGAAAATTTCTAAAAATAATGAATAATTCATTTGTGGTGTGAAAATATTAATCTCACAATCGTATAATATACGGTGTGGCCGGTATTACTGAATATTCATGATTTTGTCACAAAGTAATTTTTTTATCTAACACTTCTATCACAAATATAAAATATGGAAAACACACTCATATTGTATTGATACTTTAGTATAAATATCAATAATTCAATGGTGATTTTTAGGAATGAACCTCACATTAATCCAACACATGGTGTTTCCAGTATGGCTAAAAGTATGTGTTTTGATTTAAAAATGACATTTTAGTTCAAAATGTGCATCACATAATCAAAATGGGGAAAATTAACTCTAGTTTTATAGTTAATTTAGGAAAAATATTTATAAATAATTTTTGATGTGTAATAATTAACATTAAGTTAATTTGATACACAGTGTTTCTTGTATGACTGAATTTCCATGTTTTCATTTTAAAGTGACATTTTAGTTCAAAACATGCATCACATACTAAAAAATATGAAAACACACTTGTATTGTTATAATACTTTATGAATAAGATCAATAATTAATTTGGGATATGTAAGAACTAACGACACGTCAACTTGAGACACATTGTGGATAGTATGATTGAAACTGTGTGTTTTCATTTAAGGGTGGAATTTTAGTTCAAAACATGAATCACATATTCAAAAATTATAAAAAATTACCTAATTATGTTGATACATTAAGAACAATAATGAAAAATCATTTGTGATGTGTGAAAATTAAGCTCATGTCAATTTGATACATGATGTGGTTAGTGTGACTAAAAGTTATTGTTTTAATTTAAAAGTGACATTTTCATTCTTTTTTGCATTATTAAAACCAGGAAAACACACTAATATTTTCATGATACATTAGAAAAATAACATATTATTAATTTTTGACTTGTAGGAATTAATTTCTTATCATTCCAATTGTAATTTATTATATATTTCATAACATTAAAATTATAATTTGTTTTTATTTTTATTTTTTATATTCTATTACTAAAATAATAATTGATTTTATTACAAACACGGTATTCTTTTTTATAAGGGTGGGTTGGTCATTGGAAATATTTTCTATGAGATTTTTTTCTTTGTATTGGTTTTAATTTTTTGTTTTTTTTTAAAATTGAATTTCATATCAATGTAAATGATTTGTAATGAAATTATCTAATGTTATATTTTTATTCAAATGATGGAGAATTGTAAATTTAAATTGTTTCCATATCATTTTTTTAGAATGATAATGATATAGATGCTAGCAGTTTGCACCAATTGACAGCTGTGTTTATCAGCACTAGTTATAGTGGCGATAAAGGCCCCTTTGATCCTCTCTAAAGTTAAAACTGATAAATATCACAATTATTTTCATTTTTTAGCATTATAAAGGACCAATTCATTAACACATCATTTTTACACTGATAAAAGTGTCTAAATTTTATTATATGTATGAACATAAACATTATTTTAGAAGTCATAAAATTGAATTCTAGTGCTTCTAAATGTCTTATCTTTAATAGTGAACTTATATGGTTTACTACAGAACTGACTTATTTATTACACATTTCCAACATAACTATTGAGTTGTGAATAAAATTGAAGAATTTTTTCCATCTGAACTGTGATATGCTAAAACTTTTTATAACCAAACTCAAATCCTCTTGATGCCTCAAATTAAGAAAAAAGCGTTTCAAATATGCATTCTTTAGGTTCTTAGAATCAATCACAATTCCATGTGGTAGTGAGTGATGCAAAATAAAATCATTATAATACCTTATGTTTTGGTACACTAAATAAAACTACTAACCGTACAAAAAAAATCAATTTTATAAAGATAGGAGACACTTAAAACCAATAAATAGTATTTTTATATATTATCCTAGAACAAGTATCTTTCCACTAAATAAAGAAAACAAGTATACCGAGATAATACAAAAAGAAACCTCGAATAAGAGATAATTAATGCAATCGAGTAGCTAAATAGATTACAATAAATGAACATTATAAGAATGTTTATAAGGGTAACGTGGTGATGGATTTAGGCACCCACACTCCCTTGATGACTATCAGTATGTGTTGAATAGATCATGTTATATCATCTACTAAACACAGCTGATACATTTCCTCCACCTACACAGTCGAGTATTTTTTACTTCTTTGAAGAGATAAATGAAGGTCTTAGTGAAAAAATATATTAAATCACACCTTCATGTGTATGGAATAGAGGACTAGGTGGCCCTAGGTGGTGATGTTGAGGTGGAGGATGGTGAGGCTACAAAACCATTTCAATAAAGCGGATTAATTCCACCATTATTTTCCCTCCCACCTCATTCTTCTTTTTTATTTATTCTACAAAATGTTTTGACCTTATTAAGGATCCCACGTGGTTTTACTAACATTATAAATATGACTTTCTTTTTTGTGTGTGTATAAATCTTTGAAAACCCCTCCTGAAAAACATCCCAATTGGTGGTGTGTAAAACATCTCTTTTGTTCTAGAATTTTCCTTCCCCCTTACATGATGTTTGTTATTTTGGTTTCATATCAGGTTTTTCCAACATTTGGTATCAAAGGGATATTGGCTTGATCCATTATTATAGAATCCAATCCCTAATCACCCCAACTCTATCAGACATTATCAACACGTACTAGAGCCCGCATTGAAGGTGACAATGACCCTGTTGTGGTACATCATGTGGTGAATGAGGTCAGGGGATTAATTATGTATCTAATCCTCCCAAATAAGAACTAAAATAACTTGTTCTTAATGATGAAGGTTGTTCTCCAATCACATGGACTCTAAGACACCATCGACTTTAGTGATGTTGAACACCAGGAATATCGAATGTCATTGAAGGCTATCCTACTCATAGTCCTATTGGAGATGATTCTATAATCACAGTCAAGAAAAGTTCCAAGGAAGTGTGGGACACAGTCAAGACCATGTGAATTAGCATTGAACATTCTCACAATAACAACGCTCATAATCTCCATAAGGAGTATGAAGGCGTAGATTTTTGCATCAGTGAATCAATGGATGACTTCACATTGTGGCTCACTGGGTTGTTCAAATAACTCAAAATCTTTTGAAATTTAGAGCCTCAATTAAATATCATTAATAAGTACCTACGCATCATATCCTATAGGTTATACCAAATTTATCTTTTAATTGAGATGCTTCATGATGTCTCAACACTCTCTGTGGAGGAGGTAAAAGGGAGACTCAAAGCTACGGTGAAACATTTTTATCCAGCACTCCCCACCAACATTGGACGTAATCTTCTCATCATCATGGATGAGTGTATTACATGGGAGAAGGAGTGGATGATGAGGTAGGCATCCTTCAATTACTCTAAGACTGGCTACCAGAATCTCCAACCAATATAAAAAATACTGATAGTGGAAATATAGAAAATGGAAAGGATGGATTGGTATAAAACGGCATTTGTGAATTCTCAAGGGACAAATGTCATGACTATAAGAAAATGGGTCACTGGGCCAAATATTTATGCAACAGGACAAAAAGTTATGAGGACCTTCTAACACTAGCTGAAATTTAAAATCCTTCACTCTTTATAAAATAGTCATGCACTGTAGTTCCGGATACCCCACTGCTAAAATCTACCACCCCATATATTCTATAACCATGATGCTTCCCTCAACTTCTAGTCGAGGTGAATGTATTTTCTCAACTGGATCTAGAGGAGGCACATGATGATGTATTCTGGTACCTCAACCATGATTCCATAAACCAAATGACTGGATCCCACATAGTATTCTCTAAGTTTGAATCTAGTATCTACAACACCATGATGTTTGGAGATAGATCTGTCACAAACATTGACAGGTGCATGACCATATTGTTATCCTACAAAACCAGTGATTGTTTCATGATAACAGGGGGTGTATTCCATCTCGATTATCACCACCAATATCATTAGCATTATAAAACATGATGAGAACAGTTGTCAGATAATGATCAAGATGGAATATTGAATATATGTGTCTAGCAGCAGCACCTGCTATCCAAGGTGAAGGGATTCCCTGAACAGATGTACAAGCCTAGACTCCATAGTTCCCGTCAAGTATGCTTTTCTAAAAGGGGATCAGATAATACATGGCATTGGCATGTGAGGTATGACTATAAGGCCCCAGCCTTAAACCTTACTTAATCTTGAGTAATTACAAGATTACACATTGAGGATATTTTCAGGTTTAGAGTTTTAGAGAATTAGATCATGAAACTTTCATTACATTCCACATTTAAACAAAGTGGTTATATAAAAGACAGTATTCATTCTTCCCATCAACGGAAACATATTTAAAATATAACACGGATTCTTTTTTGACACATCCTTGACACTATCATCACATCATGTACCTTTCCCTTGACCTGTGAAAAACATTTCAAAAACTTGGGATGAGCATAAAAAGCTCAGTAAGAGTTATAAAAAATATATAAAGGAAACATGAGTTCATATATACATTATAATGAAATCACACTTTACCCATAAAACATAGGCATATCAAATCATGAATAAATCATAGAAAACATAAGACATAAAAGTAACTTGAGGCATTCATAACATTCTTACATAGGGAGTAACCCTCTTGGTTAAGTTTGGAATACCCATCATAGTATATTCCCTAAATCTCTTCGAAGAAACCTTAACGTTTCATTCCTTCGCGTTACCCAACGTATTGGAGAGCTATATCGGGCTCACCCACCCTTAGTTTATCACGGAACCACCCGTTTTCATAACAATTCCCAAGAACCATAACATAAATGTGTCACATAAAACATGCATAAAGGAAACATAACATTTCCACATTTCAATCACAATATAACATTTTAGTATATTGAAATAATGAATCCATTCAAAAAGAAACCATTTCCAAAACCATTTAAAACATTTAATAAAGATATTTTTGAATCAAAGTGTCCCATAACACCTTGAAACTTAAAATTTTAAACCATTAATATCCATATAAATAAACCCTTAAAACCATTTTGAAAACATGTATATTAATAAGAACAAATAATTAAAACATTTAAAACGATATTTTGGTTAAAGGGGTTTTACCAAAATTAGAGACACTTGAATACAATAATTGAGGAATAACATTTATTCAGAACTTTATAATATCATGAGAATAAATGGATTCATGATATAATACTACAAAGGAAAGTATATACACAATATAAGATTGAATTGGTGCATAACAACAATGAACCCTCAATAGAAATGTCAAATGTGATGAAATCCCTTATAAAGAAGGTATCCTTAAATTATGGACAAATCAATCTCAAAAATATGTGTGAAAAATATAAATACACCCAATATAAGTGGATAGTAAGTGTAAAACAATAAAAGGTCATTCACACATATTCAATGGATGACATATTCAATGACTACATGTTGAACCCAAAGAAATCGAAATTGGGTTAAAAAGTTCCCTTGACAGCCTAACGGCATCACATCAAAATGAGTTGATGAGAGATAAAAAGTGTATCTCATCACTTGGACATAAAATTTACATCAATAAGGTTATATGATAACATATCCCAACATAACAATATGTAAATTAAAAGACCCAAAAAAAAGAAGTCTTTTAAAAAAGAGGAGGGTGAAAGGTTCCCTTACCGACTGGGGTATCTTTCAAAACATACACCCCATGAAAGAAGGACAATAGATCATTGATGTAAATACTCATAAACGAAATTATATTATACAAAGAGTAGAATAATGGGCAGTACATACACCACTCAATGAAATTTTTGGCAAATGTAGCATAAATCTCACGGGAATAAAATTGAGATGAAAAATCCCTTACGAAAACTCGGCAGCCTAACGGCCCCACATAAAACTTCCGAATATGGATTGATGAGATCAAATAGGGTATCTCATCACATTACAATAAAATGTACAGCAAGAGGAATATAAAATATCATCCCCCAACATTACAAATAGGATCTTAAAAGAAGTGACATAAAGGAGAGTACTTAAAAAGAAAGAGAGAGGTTAGATCTCTTACGAAAGTTTGGCAGCATAACGGCGCCGCGCAAAACTTCCAAAATGGATTGATGATAGAGAATAGGGTATCTCATCACATGAACATAAAAATTACAGTAAGTGTAATATAAAATATCATCCCAATAACAAGAAAGATGAGCTTTAAAAGGAATGACATAAAAGTGTGTACTTAAAAAGAAAGAGAGGAGTAGGATCTCTTACCTCGGGTCCGACTTGACTCGATCGTTCTTTAATCTCTTGAATAATAAACTTGAGTTAATTTATACTTCCTTAAGAACCTTTTTCAAGTTAATTATTCCTTTTATATCACTTATTACCATGTCAAAAACATTATGTAATCATTTAAGTTAATAATATTTGTTTTGCCGATATTTGGTTCTTAAGTCGAAAGTGGACTTCTTACAATTACATTTTGTTCGTGTGGCCAAATGTTTATTATATCCAGAATTTTATTCATGATGTAGATATCATATATTT
This sequence comes from Viscum album, assembly GCA_963277665.1. Classification (NCBI taxonomy): domain Eukaryota; kingdom Viridiplantae; phylum Streptophyta; class Magnoliopsida; order Santalales; family Viscaceae; genus Viscum; species Viscum album. The sequence goes on along the minus strand of OY728139.1, from coordinate 107,649,559 downwards.
CAAATATATCCAGTACATTCATGCATTTATAACATTACATAATCATTTAGAGGTAAGAAATGAAATGCACCGTTCATGGAGATGGTAAGCCGTACGTACGCATGAACGCTACTTTCATTTCTATTTCGTATTTTATAGAATGGAATAATAATGATATAAAGGTATATTATAATTCCAGTATAATATCATATATAATATCATAGTTCCATCCTTTATACATCCCACATATGGTATTTAACGAATCAAATCACTTTGAGGGGGCGGTAGTCCGCACTTCCTTAAATGAAGATATCGTGTTTACCCATAATGGAAACCATAAAGGTATGCCCAAAATGAAAAAAAAAGAAGCTTAAGGAAAACATAAACATACTATATATCATATATAAAAATAGTGACATCATAATGGCCACCTTTGAAGGTGTTAAATGAGTATTGAACAATCATCATTTCGGGAGGCAGAATTTCGCCATCCACGGAAACCGTATGTTCTTTAACCATTTGATGTAGTTGTGTGAGAGTGTAGCTCGAATAAATCTTATAAAAACATCCTAGTATATTTAAGATACAGGTTTTGTTACAAAAGAAGTAAATAAAAAGTGTTTAGGGTGTTGGAGAAGAAAAATAAAACAAATGAACATGAGAGAATGAATTGCCTTTAAAAGTGTAACTCCTTTTGATTTGAGCCTAAAGGCTTCCTTTGAAAGGATTCTGCCCAAATGGAATACTCTAGGATGAGGAGAGGGATGTGGAGAGAGTAAATGGGCAGGGTTGGGCTGAGCCAAAGGCTTGAGGAGTGTGTGAAATGAGGTAGAGGTGGGGGCCTTTTATAAGAGGAGAGGAGGGGCACTTTTGGAAAGTAAGAAATATTACTTTATTTGAAAATGTGTTTCGGTTTTAAAAGGTCCCACATTGATATAATTCGTGGATAAGGTGATAAGGGTTCTAAATCCACCCATATAATAAGTTTTGGACATGTGTAGGTTATAGAGTTTACATTATCTTCTCATTTTATTTAAATCGTCAGATAATGATGTCATCGCTGCATCATTATGATGTCATAAATAATTTAATTTATTTAATGTCTACAGATTATAAAAAAATTACTATGATGTAGGAAATATTTTTAGATTTCCAATGACTATTTATAATAAAAAATCTGACTTGTATAACCCCACTTAAAAATTGTTTTAGTAAAACATATCATGTTTGTGTTATTTTTACTTTTACATTAAATAAAAAGTTATTTATGTCATTTCCCAACCAAAGTGGCTCCATGGGGTCCCCAAGTTGACCCATGGATTTTCTTGGTCGGCCATTACATATCCAATGAAGTTAGGACTTGTGTCAAGTTCATTTCATATTATTAAAACATTATTTTTACCTTAAACTACACTAATTACCTCTAATCGCGATTAAAAACTTAATAAGTTACTATTCACCAAAAAATTATTTTTATCCCATTGAACCACATTTTACTTCTTAATGAAAACCATGTATGTTGGATTTTTGAAATTCAAAACACAAAGATGGCAAAATTTCATTTAAAAGGAAAAATCAGTTTTTATAAGTACCACTTAGTGGTGTCACTATTCATCAAAAAAATTGATGTTTTTCAGAAAAATCCCAAAAATTCACCCTAAGCTATATTTGATATTACGAATTCAAAAATGAAGTCCATTTTACAAAATTTAAAACATATAAGTCACATTAATTAATTTAATAATTAATTCCCGCTGTCAGAGAAAATAGCGTGTTTTTATGAAACAATAAGTATCAAAAGATTGACACTAGTTTAAGTCTGATTTCAAAGTGAAATTAATTCCAACGACCACTATTGGATTTAATGGTAAAAATATATTCTAATTTCACTTTAAAACCAATTAAAAAGATAAAATAATCATATAAATAAATTAGATTAAAAAGAGGTTTTGAATTAAAATACAACATTTTACACTATTCGTTAAAAAATGAACTTTATCGGAAAGATACCAAAAATTTACATAAAGTAAATTTTGATGTCCCGATTCTTAATAAGAGTTTTATTTGGTCCAAAAGAATGTTTAGGAGTGAAAAAAACTATATTTAATGATGGTTCAACATCAAAAGGTGATAAGTGAACCTTTAGTGAAAACTAGGGTATATACGCCTAAAATTCAATTATTTCCGTATTTTAAGCCTCTATCCTTTATTGGATAAATGTAAAAACATTTAAAATATATATAATCATATTTAGTTATTTCTATCCATTCCCGCCATTACAATGGCTACATGTTAACTACAATTTAAAATAATATTATTTTATTATAAGAGTGCAACGTAAGATTCCCAAGAAACTCATTATTGCGTATTGGGTACGCCATCGAGCATAGTGTCCCCTTTAAAGTCATATCAATATTTTATTCACAAATATGGATAAATATGAAAATTTCATATTCTTTATTTACCTGGGGTGTTACATCCTTCCCCCCTTTTGGGAATTGCGTCCTCGCAATTTTTAAAATTGAGCTTGGAAACATCCTTTAAATTCCCACATCGGAACAAGAGTCGGTAAAACAATCACTTTAAAATAAATAAAGATAAGCACAGAGGTCACCCGAGTTAACCCATACTAGGATTCCAAGTATGAAAATATGGACATGGAGGAAAAAACAAAGGGTCATGTTCTGATGGAGAGTGATAGAAAACATGTTTAGGAGAAAGTTAACCACAAGAAAATCACAAACTTGTGATGGGTTAAACGGTATTCGATTCCCCAGTAGGAAAAGTTAATAGACCAAATTTTTTTTAATTTAATTTTTATTGAGGAAGTTATTCATAAGGAAACATAATCACTTATCATGTTGACTTTCAACTTTTACTAGATTCCTTAATCAAACTCATATTTTTTCCAAAAGACGAGTATTTAGGGAGACTTGTTCGCATTAAGAGTACTATAATCAACTTCTAGAGAATCACCTAATCCACAAAAGAGAAATATATACATCCCATGTCTTTAGGCTTTAACCAAAACCAAAACCAAAAAGGTTAGTACAAGGTCAGATAATCTAGAAAAGGATAACCCATTAAAAATAAAATCCATGCTTAATCTCCAAAATTTGTCCAACAAAACCCAAAGTTCAACGAGGACCATCCGATAAACAATTTGTCTATAAAATTATTCAAAGTAAACCAATATAATATTGAAAGCCAAATATTTTAAGGATTTAGTCACATAGTCTTCCAAGTTAAATTGTAACATTTATCTCCAAACAACATCAGTTTCTCCTAAAGTCTCGTATTGAAAAGTAATTAACCTAATCACATATCCTCTATGATAGGTTAATCATTTTCATAAATAACCCAAAATCAACTTACTCTTAAAAAAAAGAATCAGTCAAACTAACCAGGGACTTCACGTAGTCCAGTGGTAGGCGATAAATACCAGTTTCACTTTGATTGTGGGTTCGATTCCCGTAGCTTTGTCCGATGCGACGGGTAGTCACACGGTCTACGTGTTGTCCTTTTTCCAAAACTATATAATTCTCATATCATTCCCCAAAAAGGGATAAAATCATCAAAAATAACCATAACATAATTTAACCTCAATTTTATCTCATGCCTTTCACTTCAATCATAACATATAGTAACCCATAATTACCTCAAAAGTGAGGATCATATAAACCCAAATGGTTCTTTATAACTATGTCCACAAAAGAAAAGATAACTATTACTTGAATAAAATTTTCCTATATTAAACATCAGGGTTACACATAATATAAAAAGTCTTCTAATGTAACCCCATCATCAAAAGAGACTTAATACTATTAAGAATTTCACCATAACTCTTGAAGCCCATATATGTTGACATCTTACTCACTCAACATTATTCATGATCCATTATCCATTCCATTCCAACTTATTCCGAAATACCTCTTTCCTACAAACAAAATCATGAATCATATCCTAAGATTCCAAAATAGGAAAACAATAGTCATGAAATAGTACATACCTTTGATTGGTCATTGGCAGTTTCTTCATCCTCAATCGGAATGGCATTAGGTATTGGTAAACGAATATTGGTACGCTCTTGGTGACCCCATTCATGAAACTTCTTCATAGGACATGTGTTTGCATAATGACCATGCACAACACATTTAAAACATTTAATTGATCCCTCAGAAAGAACTTCTTTACCTTTCCTCGAGTCAACTGGTTGCTTCCTTTTTCCATGGCAGGTTCTTGCTTTATGACCTTCATTTCCACATCTATAGCATATTTCTGTCCCTTTGAAACATTTTCCTAGGTGTTTCTTTCCACATCTTTGACACATAGGTTTTTGAATACACTTACCTTTATGATTATTACCTGTACTTCCGTAGGGATTTGTTTCTTGCATATATGATGCCTTAGAGAAATCTACATGGTTTAGGTGGTCAATCATGACTCCAGATAGTTGGTTGAGGATAATCACAAGAGTTCTCATTTCAGCTCCCATATCATTCAGTTGCTTTCTCAAAAAACTGTCACAGTTTCCTTCACATCCACTGTTACTTTGGTGCCTTCTAGATCCATCCATTTACTAAAACCAAAAAGGTCAGTGTGAGTATATCAACAAAACCATCATGTACTAATGAGTAATATAAACACTAAGATATACTTACTCATTCACTTTACCTAAAACTATGACTCTTTCTGAAATCCTAACCATTATGGTAATGTCACTTATGCTTAAAGAATACCCTAACCTCTAAAGTTATCTAAACCGACCTCTGATACCAACTATAAGGCCCCAGCCTTAAACCTTACTTAATCTTGAGTAATTACAAGATTACACATTGAGGATCTTTTCAGGTTTAGAGTTTTAGAGAATTAGATCATGAAACTTGCATTACATTCCACATTTAAACAAAGTGGTTACATAAAAGACAGTATTCATTCTTCCCATCAACGGAAACATATTTAAAATATAACACGGATTCTTTTTTGACACATCCTTGACACTATCATCACATCATGTACCTTCCCCTTGACCTGTGAGAAACATTTCAAAAACATGGGATGAGCATAAAAAGCTCAGTAAGAGTTATAAAAAATATGGAAAGGAAACATGAGTTCATATATACATTAGAATGAAATCACACTTTACCCATAAAACATAGGCATATCAAATCATGAATAAATCATAGAAAACATAAGACATACAGGTAACTTGAGGCATTCACAACATTCTTACGTAGGGAGTAACCCTCTTGGTTACGTTTGGAATACCCATCACAGTATATTCCCTAAATCTCTTCGGAGAAACCTTAACGTTTCACTCCTTCGCGTTACCCAATGAATTGGAGATCTATATTGGGCTCACCCGCCCTTAGTTTATCACGGAACCACCTGTTTTCATAACAATGCCCAAGAACCATAACATAAATGTGTCACATAAAACATGCATAAAGGAAACATAACATTTCCTCATTTCAATCACAATATAACATTTTAGTATATTTAAATAATGAATCCATTCAAAAAGAAACCATTTCCAAAACCATTTAAAACATTTAATAAAGAGATTTTTGAATCAAAGTGTCCCATACCACCTTAAAGCTTAAAATTTTAAACCATTAATATACATATAAATAAATCCTTAAAACCATTTTGAAAACATGGATATTAATAAGAACAAATAATTAAAACATCTAAATGATATTTTGGTTAAAGGGGTTTTACCAAAATTAGAGACACTTGAATATAATAATTGAGGAATAACATTTAGTCAGAACTTCATAATATCATGAGAATAAATGGATTCATGATATAATACTCCAAAGAACATTATATATACAATATAAGAGTGAATTGGTGCATAACAACAATGAACCCTCAATAGAAATGTCAAATGTGATGAAATCCCTTATAAAGAAGGTATCCTTAAATTAAGGACAAATCAATCTCAAAAATATGTGTGAAAAATATAAATACACCCAATATAAGTGGATATTAAGTGTAAAATAATAAAAGGTCATTCACACATATTCAATGGATGACATATTCAATGACTACATGTTGAACCCAAAGAAATCGAAATTGGGTTAAAAAGTTCCCTTGACAGCCTAACGGCATCACATTAAAATGAGTTGATGAGAGATAAAAAGTGTATCTCATCACTTGGAAATAAAATTTACATCAACAAGTATATATGATAACATATCCCAACATAACAATATGTAAATTAAAAGACCCAACAAAAGAAGTCTTTTCAAAAAGAGGAGGGTGAAAGGTTCCCTTACCGACTTGGGTATCTTTCAAAACATACACCCCCTGAAAGAAGGACAATAGATCATTGATGTAAATACTCATAAATGAAAGTATATTACACAAAGAGTATAATAATGGGCATTACATACACCACTCAATTGAATTTGTGGCAAATGTATCATAAATCTCACTGGAATAAAAGTGAGATGAAAAATCCCTTACGAAAACTCGGCAGCCTAACGGCGCCACATAAAACTTCCAAATATGGATTGATAAGATCAAATAGGGTATCTCATCACATTAAAATAAAATGTACAGAAAGAGGAATATAAAAGAACATCCCCCAAAATTACAAAGAGGAGCTTAAAAGAAGTGACATAAAGGAGAGTACTTAAAAAGAAAGAGAGAGGTTAGATCTCTTACGAAAGTTCGGCAGCCTAACGGCGCCACTCAAAACTTCCAAAATGGATTGATGAGAGAGAATAGGGTCTCTCATCACATGAACATAAAAATTAAAGTAAGTGTAATATAAAATATCATCCCAATAACAAGAAATATGATCTTTAAAAGGAATGACATAAAAGTGTGTACTTAAAAAGAAAGAGAAGAGTAGGATCCCTTACCTCGGGTCCGACTTGACTCGATCGTTCTTTAATCTCCTGAATAATAAACATGAGTTAATTTATACTTCCTTAAGAACCTTTTTCAAGTTAATTATTCCTTTTATATCACTTATTACCATGTCATAAAAATTATGTAATCATTTAAGTTAATAATATTTGTTTTGCCGATATTTGGTTCTTAAGTCGAAAGTGGACTTCTTACAATTACATGTTGTTCGTGTGGCCAAATTTTTATTATATCCAGAATTTTATTCATGATGTAGATATCATATATTTCATATATATCCAGTACATTCATGCATTTATAACATTACATAATCATTTAGAGGTATGAAATGAAATGTACCGTTCATGGAGACGGTAAGCCGTACGTACGCATGAACGCTACTTTCATTTATATTTCATATTTTATAGATTGGAATAATAATGATATAAAGGTATATTATAATTCCAGTATAATATAATATATAATATCATAGTTCCATCCTTTATACGTCCCACATATGATATTTAACGAATCAAATCACTTTGAGGGGGCGGTAGTCCGCACTTCCTTAAATGAAGATATCGCGTTTACCCATAATGGAAACCATAAAGGTATGCCCAAAATGAAAAAAACACAGAAGCTTAAGGAAAACATAAACATACTATATATCATATATAAAAATATTGACATCATAATGGCCACCTTTGAAAGTGTTAAATGAGTATTGAACAATCATCGTTTCGGGAGGCAGAATTTCGCCGTCCACGGAAACCGTATGTTCTTTAACCATTTGATGTAGTTGTGTGAGAGTTTGTCTCGAATAAATATTATAACAACATCCTAGTATATTTAAGATACTGGTGTTGTTACAAAAGAAGTAAATAAAAAGAGTTTAGGGGGTTGGAGAAGCAAAATAAAACAAATGAACATGAGAGAATGAATTACCTTTAAAAGTGTAACTCCTTTTGATTTGAGCCTAAAGGCTTCCTTTGAAAGGATTCGGCCCAAAGGGAATCCTCTAGGATGAGGAGAGGGATGTGGAGAGAGTAAATGGTCAGGGTTTGGACGAGCCAAAGGCTTGAGGAGTGTGTGAAATGAGGTAGAGGTGGGGGCCTTTTATAAGAGGAGAGGAGGGGCATTTTTGGAAAGTAAGAAGTATTACTTTATTTGAAAACGTGTTTCGATTTTAAAAGGTCCCACATTGATATAATTAGTGGATAAGGTGATAAGGGTTCGAAATCCACCCATACAATAAGTTTTGGACATGTTTAGGTCATAGAGTTTACATTATCTTCTCATTTTATTTAAATCGTCAGATAATGATGTCATCGCTGCATCATTATGATGTCATAAATAATTTAATTTATTTAATGTCTAAAAATTATAATCAAATTACTATGATGTAGTAAATCGTTATAGATTTCCAATGAATATTTATAATAAAACATCTGACTTGTATAACCCCACTTAAAATATTTTTTAGTAAAACATATCATGTTTGTGTCATTTTTAGTTTTACATTAAATGAAAAGTTATTTATGTCATTTCCCAACAAAAGTGGCTCCATGGAGTCCCCAAGTTGACCCATCGCTTGTCTTGGTCGGCCATTACACATCCAATGAGGTTAGGACATGTGTCAAGTTCATTTCATATTATTAAAACATTATTTTTTAAACTACACTAATTACCTCTAATCGCAATTAAAAACTTAATAAGTTACTATTCACCAAAAAAAATTATTTTTATCCCATTGAACCACATTTTACTTCTTAATGAAAACCATGTATGTATTATTTTTTAAATTCAAAACACAAATATGGAAAAATTGCATTTAAATGGAAAAATCAATTTTTATAAGTACCACTTAGTGGTGTCACTATTCATCAAAAAATTGATGTTTTTCAGAAAAATCCCAAAAATTCACCCTAAGCTATATTTGATATTCTGAATTCAAAAATGAAGTCTATTTTACAAAGTTCAAAACATATAAGTCGCATTAATTAATTTAATAATTAATTCCCGCTGTCAGAGCAAATAGCGTGTTTTTATGAAACAATAAATATCAAAAGATTGACACTGGTTTAAGTCTGATTTCAAAGTGAAATTAATTCCAACGACCACTATTGGATTTAATGGTAAAAATATATTATAATTTACTTTAAAACCAACTCAAAAGGTAAACTAATCATATAAATAAATTAGATTAAAAATAGGTTTTGAATTAAAATACAACATTTTACACTATTCATTAAAAAAATGAACTTTATCGGAAAGATACCAAAAATTTACACAAAGTAAATTTTGATGTCCTGATTCTTAATAAGAGTTTTATTTGGTCCAAAAGAATGTTTAAGAGTGAACAAAACTATATTTAATGATGTTTCAACATCCAAAGGTGATAAGTGAACCTTTAGTGAAAACTAGGGCATATACGCCTAAAATTGAATTCTTTCCGTATTTTAAGGCTCTATCCTTTATTGGATAAATGTAAAAACATTTAAAAACATATATAATCATATTTCAGTTATTTATATCTATTCCCGCCATTACAATGGCTACATGTTAACTACCATTTAAAATAATGTTATTTTATTATTAGAGTGCAACGTAAGATTCCCAAGAAACTCGTTGTTGCGTGTTGGGTACGCCATCGAGCATAGCGTCCCCTTTAAAGTCATATTAATATTTTATTCACAAATATGGATAAATATGAAAATTTCATATTATTTATTTACCTGGGGTGTTACAATGACCACCTAAATTTACAAGCATTGTGTAAACTTTCTCAATATGATATGGTACAAGGGCTTCCACAGATTTATTAGGTGGGTCAAATTTGTGAGAAAAATCTCATTGGGAATCAATATAGAGTTTCTTTATTTGAATAAGAAAATAATCATACATATCATTTCCCCAACCTTGTCCATGATGAACATTGTGGTCTGATCATGTTGACAATGCTAATAAAGAACTACTACTTTCTGCAACTCATGGATGACATGAGCCACTACATGTGGCTCAATCCACTTTAAAGCAAGAACCATTCTCCGGTGACAATCAAATGATTTCTGGCCATAGTGGAGGTGGAGACTGGGTGCAAGATAAAGTTCTTCTGCATGGACTACGGCGTCAAGTTCAATTTAGTGGAATTCGGTGAATACTCTATTGAGAATTGCATACAATGGAAACTAACATCCCCCTATTCACCACAATAGAATAGGTTTATTGAACGACATATCCAGATAGTGGTTCCCATGGATTGAATAATGCTGAATGAAAATGGAATTCATGGGATGTTCTCGGATGAGGCTGTCTCCACATTCATTTTAATTCTCAATTGAGTGTTGACATGAAGTCATAACAGGATGACACCATGAAAGGTCTAGAATAGAAAACGACCACTGGTTCACATTATCCACGCCTTTGGTTTAATTACACTTGTCGGGATCATGAAGGATCACATGAAGAAGCTATATGATCAGAGAACATCAATGATCTTTATTAGGTATGAGTTTAGATCCATGGAATACCGTGTGTATGATCCAATCAGTAAGTCTGTGAATGTAACACACAACTTCATCTTCGATGAGGCAGAGTATTGGGACTGGTGTACTCATGATAAACAAGGTGTGTTGTGTAGTGAGGTGGCATTCACCACCCAACACACAAAGACATGTATAACATTGACGGTGGAGACTGGAAACACTGTCGGAGACCAGATATCATCACCCACACCAACTAGAATGTTCTCTGAATATTCTAAAACACCATATGTGGTCAAGGTGATTCCTATTCCATCATCTATAGTGGGGTTCTCCTTTCCACCATCCAACATGGAAGAATCACTAGAAATCGATCATGATGAAGTCTCTCTTCAGTTCGACACCATTGACAACATCATCGATGCCACAACGCCATCTGGATTTTCACTATACGATATAGAACTTGGTGAGATAAATTTTGAAACATTTGATGATCCAACTTATTTCTCAGAAGAAAAACCACACCCGTGTTGGAACATATTGACTCTTGAGTAGATGAAGTCAATTGAGGACAACAACACGTGGGAGCTCATTGATCTCCCCATTGGATATCATCCAATTGGGTGCCTGTGGGTCTTCAAGGTGAAGCATGATGATAATGGAATATTAGAAAATAAAAAACTTAGACTATTAAAAAGGTATTCATCTAGTATCTTGGATCGACTTCTAGGAGGCCTTTACTCCTATTGCATGTATGAAATTGATTGGGATCCTTATCACGGTGGCAGTGCAAAAAGGGTGGGAGGCCCATCACATGGAAGTGAAATCATAATTCTTCAATGGAGACCTACAAGATAAGGTATACATTGAGTAACCACCTACATTCATCTTCAGAAACCATGAGCACACCGTTCTACGGCTCCAGAAAGTTCTCTATGGCCTCCACTAAGCACCAAGAGAATGGAACACCATGCTCGACGCCAACCTTCTTATTCCTAGGTTTCAAAAGAGAGGATCTGAGCATGTTGTGTGCACTCATGGGAATATAATATCTCATATGATCATTAGGGTGTACATAGATGACTTGATCATCAATGACACTGAAATCACCAACATCAGTATGTTCATGGATGAGATGAAGAAGCTCTTTTGCATGAGTGACTTTGGATTACTCTATTACTACCTTGGCATCGAAGTGAACCATGGGTCAAGAAGAATTTACCTATGTCAGTATTCCTATGTGACTAAGCTATTGGATAAAAACTTAATGGGATAGTGAAACCCCTATAAAGTACCAACTGAGGTCCTCCTGAAGCTGATAAAGTATATCACATACCTGTTGGTCGATTCCACTCAATACTGGAGCATCAATTATAGCCTTTGTAACCTAGTTCATACACAACCATACATTACCTATGTCTTAGGTTATGTAAGTCAGTTCATGGAGGAACCACATGAAGATCACTTGACTACATTAAGAACCTATTATGAAACTTCAGTAAGGCATGAAAATACGGTTTCTACTATGAAGGGAAGGTAAACAGTCAGTTGTTCATGTTTGGATTTAGAGATAACGATATGGGCGGTGAAATTGAAAACCAAAAGAGCGCTATTGGGGTGTTATTCTCCCTTGGACACAGTCCCATCACTTGTAAATCACATAAGAGAAATGTGGTGGAATTGTATTCATTCAAACCATAGTACACTTCCTTACTGACCACAGTGTTCTAAGGCATTTGGTTGGATCGACTATTAGAAGAATTTATCTTCTCATACCTCAATGTGCGTGTGCTCAAAGTGGAAAACAAGTCCACCATTTCTTCAAGCAGTAAAATTATCTTCCTTGATCATAGAAAGGACATAGACACCCAACTGCATTTCATTTGGGAGTGTGTTCGTGGAGGAAAAATCGTTATTGATCTCACTCACACCGAGGAGAATATTATAGACATTCTCATGATGTAACTTGGGCATTCCGGGTTTCAGGAGCTACTCGTGATGATTGGTATCAGGGAGATTCGATGAACATGACATAAATTATGGGGTGATTGTTAACTAATTTAAATATTGGGGATTAATTCCATTGTTATTTTCCCTCCCACCTCACTCTTCTCCCACATTTATGGTTCAATGTGGTTTGAAATCATGAAGGCTCTTGTACGGTTTTAATTAAATTGTATATATTTCTTTCATTTGTGTGTGTGTGTGTGTGTGTATAGAAATGAAAACCCATCTAGAAAAGCATCTCACTTGGGGGTGAACAAAACAACACTTATGTTCTATAATTTCTCTTCCTCCTCCAAAGATGTTCGTTTTTTTGTTTCATGGGTGTTTATTGATCAAGAATTTTCAACAGAGGTAATGTTCATTGAAGACAACCACTATCTTTGAGAGATTATGGGGGCTCCTCTGGGTGAGGATTCATACATTTGTGTGGGTTTTGATTTGGGTGACATTGATGTTTTTTGTATCCTAGGTTCTCTTTGAGGTGTAATTTCTAGGTAGGTGAGTGATGAAGATAACATTTTCATATATTTTATACCTCAATTCAATGTTTTTAAACACAGCATAGTGTAATTATATGTGAACTTGTCATAGTTTTAGGTTTTAATGGTATTTTGAGATTAATTTAAAAAATGTACCAATTCCAAAATTTAAGTATTTTATGTATATTCTATATTTCATCCATAACTTTTTCTACACTATTTTAAATTGTGAAATTATTTTTTTAGTCTTCCATACATCTTGGTTATCATTTCATAATTATGGACTCAAAGATAAATCCATATTTTGGAGGACCAAACCCTTTAAATGGAGTTTATGTGCATTTTTCCTCTCTCATTAACCCTCGAAATTTCTGCAATATTGGTCATCAGATGAAGGAGTTATGGATATTTTACTCCAGAACATTTAATCTCTCCAGGTGACTATTCGTATTACAATTCTACAACATCCTGTGAACCAATGTCCTTGAATCAGGCTGAATCAGGTGGTAATAATGTTATAAAGGTTTATCCCCAACTCTTTATCTATATCATTCTATAATTTTAGATACATTAGGTTTTCCCTCTTCGAGATATAGGTCCATTTTAAAATTTGTCTAGATATGTGCATAGTTTTCAAGGCCCAACTAGTGAGCTAGTTTGGGGCCTCCAAATGATGGATTGGGATTTGGGAGATGGAGAATGAAAGGGGGTCCAAGATACCAGGAATACTATGAAAGTGGATTTTATAATTTCAATCAGAGTGTAAAAAGTTATAGCTGAAATACATATTCAAAATAAAAGAGTTAAAATCCAAAAATATTCCATTTTTACAATTAAACTCTAAATACCAAAATAACTGAAAAATGTGACAATTTAGAATTAAATAACACTATATTTGGATTATGAACATTGATTTATTGTATAAAATATATGAAAATGTTAGCTTTATTAGTGATAAAAGGCCTGGCGTGGGTGGCTGTATGGTGGAGACTGCTCTAAGTTGGGGTTATCTCTTCCTTGAGCCCATAGTGTGGGAGGCATAGAAGATTTTGGGATTCTAGGTACTCCATAAGGTTATACATATCCTTCAATAACTATATGGAACCCCCTAATATGAAGGATTTATTTCCCTAATTTGAAACACAGAGACAAGATATATGATTACCGCAATTGTGTTCTCTTAATTTTAAATTATAGAATTAATTTAACATGAATATGAACCCTATGAACATAAGTTTATTCCATGAGGGAGAAGAGGAATACAATGATTTATTTCATCTTCCTTTGGTTATTTATTTCTATGATAATGTGTTTAATTCTATGAGACTCCTCCTTCTCCTTCCCCTTGCTCATTTGCATCGTTTTATGACGATTCTTATTATTGTGGTCCACCTAAGCCCCCAATTTCTAGCAGCCAGCAGAGGATACCTCCTACCCCTTGTTGTGGTGCTACTATTGTGTTGCTGGAGATAAAGTAGAGTAGACTTTATTGGTTCTATCATGATCCTTATGGAGAGGTTGTCTCATGAAACTACCACTCTCAAGAAATTAATTAGTGGCCTCACATAAGGGGATATGGTGGTAGTTAAATGGTGGACCAGAAATGACATCGAAAATGGCCAAGTTGAAAAGGCCATTGGAGGATGGAGGTTCTAGAAATGAAATTTTGGATTGATATTAATTCTTCCAAAGTTAGATTATCTAATCTAGATACCCAAATATTTGTGTATTTCTATATTTCAAAAAAACTTTAAAAATGTAAGTTGTTTTATAATAATAGATTCTACATTTCAATTTAATTTCAATGACTCTCCAAAATGATACGTTTAATAAAATTAAAAAGTAGTTCAACCACTCAAAATAAAAAATAAGACAACTTAAACCTTTAACTATTTTGATTCGATCACTGGTTCCACACCGAAAACATGTATTTTAACATTACAAGTACTCTTCTCATACTTAAAAAACTCAGTTTAAATATGATTTTTTAACCCAACCATTAAATTAGTGGATATGAATAGGAATAAATAAATTGTGAAATATATATACATATACATATTTTTCACTCAACATAAATATATATATAAATTCTAAGTAAATAATCACTCAATTTTTAGTAATGTCATTTTATTCTTCAAAAATACATTTTCATCAAAAATGATATTAATTTATTTTTGTGAAAAAAATATAATAATTAATTTATAGAATATTTAGAGAATGTATTTGATAAAAGTAAAATCTTTTTTTAAAATCAACGTATAAAAATTAAACTAGTGTAATTATTTTTAATTTTAATAAAATATTTTCTTTTCCATTAATAGTGAAAAATACAAAAAAAAATTAAAACTTTAATCTCTTTTGACAAATTAAGTAATTTTATAGTATTATTTTTATTTTATTTTTATTTTAAAGTAACATAAGTATTATTTAATTTTATTTATTTAAATTAATTGCATTTAAATTTTCTTTATACAATATTTTATTATAAGTGTATTTTTAGGCTTGAAAACACATTTTTCTAAGAACTATTTTAAAATGCCAAATGTTTTTCATTTAAAACTAATTAAAAATAAAACATAATGGGAAATAATTTAAATTAAATATATGAATCATATATTTCTAATTATGAATTAAAATTAATATATTGAATATTACTAGTTACAGAGTTAAAGTAAAATCATAGTCCTTAAGAAATTCATTTTTCTGGAAAATCTAGTTTACATTTCGCTTTCGAGTTTTATTTTAAATTAAATTATTACACCTCTATGAATTTATTCTGATAAAATTAACTTCATATTTTTAATAATAATAATTAATATTAGGTAAAAATTTTAACTTAATTTTTGGACAATATGAATAGTAACTATAATAAATATTTATTACCACAGTAAAAAGAAAATATATTAATTAAGGGTTAAAATAATTTATCAAGGTCTACAAAATCAGTAACCTTAATAGTATGAATATATATATATATATATATATATTAATTTCAATATTATAATAATTATATTTTCTTTGTTTCTTCATAAATAATTTATAAATGATTTTGATGAAAATTAGATTTTGATACGATAAAATAAAAATTGTATTTTGTGTATAAAGAAATTAAAATTAAAAAATTTTCTTTTTAAGAAATTCATGGATTTTGAAAATATATTATATTTCAATAAATCAATACTATTAAATAGGATATATTAAATTTAAATGATAATATAATTATTATGAAGTCAAATGTAATTATTATAATGGTTCAAAAATGGTTATTGACAAAAACCAGCATTTTTCACAAAATATTGGCAAATGTAAAAATTCAAATATTTAGAAAACTATTTTGATAAAGTAAATATTATTTTCGGAATCATAATGTTGAAATTATCCAACAGTGAATTTTTTATCATTTTCCAAGAGTCAAATTTTCGAGTAAAAATTAAATAAGGTTCAAATTTACTGGGTATATTATGACATCATAATGAGCCAAAGGTGATGTAATAAATTTTATAAAGGTTAACCATGACCAAATAAATATTTACCCTTTAAAATAATGTGTTTTTAGGTGATTTAAATTTTTGGGTCCAGTGATTTCATTTTTTGTCAATCATATGTCAATATGTGATCAAGTGGTGGTGCCTAGAGAATTGTTATGGATTAATAGAATTGGATGTTGGGATTGATAAATTATCCATGTTTTAAATATGAAAATTGATTGTTTTGATCTTAAATAAAAAATAAAATTATTTCAGATGTTGCACTATGTTTACAAAAACATTAAAGAATGTTTGAAGACCATGAAAAAGGGTGTCTTCATGGAATGAAGAAGAAGTTTTTAGAAAAAGAATTCCATGAAATAATAATGAAATGAAATGAAATATTTTACTGTTATAGTATTTTTTTAAATATTCCATGAATATTGTTCTTATTATTTTCATGATATCTTTTTGAGAATTTTGCTAACTATTTTCTAGAGTCAACTAAAAAAATATTCTAACCCACAAGTTGTCCAAGAAAACTTAAACATAGGACTCAGGTGTGATATAAAGGTCTACTACACCCAAGGGAGGTCATAAAGGGCTATCCAACCGGCCGCAAGAAAGTGGGAACATCACTCACACATGGTTGTGCCCATTTATAAGGCCTATAAAGGGAATGGGTTGCACTGAATGGGAGGCAGCATGATAGGGATGGGGAATCAATGTGCACCCCAGTAGTCACTTCTAACCAACTAAATACTATAGTTACGTAATATACCATGACCCAAAACTATGAAATAACTGATGTGGGATAATAGGATGTAGATACATTGTTCATCCATCTAAAAAAGGACAAACATTTTAGGATCCATTGGATCAATTTAATCTTGACCATCTTATTAGAGAGTTGTATCATCTTATTCCTCTCTTGTTCAAGGGTGATTTGCAGTGGGTTCTTCTACCATGATCAAACCCTAAATATCCTAGCCAAAACCATGAACATATTTGATATATAAATTGATGATCTTATGAATTACAAGAAAATCCATGATATGATTTTCATATGTTTATCATGAATTGATATGCATGAACATGAGAACCCCATATGGTAATATCTTTTGATGAAGAAAATTTTCCTTCTTGAAGCTTTTACCCAATATTAGTGCATAGGTAAGATCAAAAATTCAAATAGTTACATTTTCATGCATCTAATGATGGAGAAATATAGAGTCCAAGTGATGTGGATCCAAGAGTATTCAAAAGGAATATTTTTCATGAGGAACATAGAACCCAAACTATTCAGGTATTTGAGATGATTCACGTGACACATGTATGATAAGCTATAGAGATTAGTATCCACGCGATGAATCAAGAAGCCCAAAGTCATTGGGAAATTTTAAGATGTTGTTTTAATGATGGAACCTGATCTTTTAGGTGCTTAAAATAAAGGGGTGAGTATTGGGTATTGTTCATTCCATGATATGGAAGAGATGTTGTGCATGAAGATATAATTAGAATTCATTCATTCATACATGCTAGCTGAGACATGTTTACTCACCAAAGCTATGTAAGAAGATTAGAATCCCTTGGGTATTTTAATATTAACTTCATGAAGAGATTATATATACCCACATGATTCACTGGTATTCAAATGGGGTTTTATGTTGATGTAAATACCCACATTTCATGGGGAATTTAAATGAGGATAAAATATCACCAAAAAATAATGGGGTATTCAAGATTGATAAATTATGAATACCCACATTGATTTAGGTATTTAATTTGATAAATATTATACCTAATATTCATATGTTATTTATATTTTAAGAATAAGTGAAATTAAATGTGTTTAATTCTTAACACATTTAATTAAGGATTTCACTAAAGGAATTTAAATCATGGAATTTATTAAGAGTCGTACACCATATTGTTTTATGTATAAATATGTGCATGTAGGTGATAGAAAATGTGATTAATTTAAAGATCATTTTGAGACTCCTTGTATCTATTGTGCAAGAATAATTTTGAGGGTAATCCAAAGCTGGGTAATTCTAGAAGAAGGTGATTACGTGTACCCAATAATTTGAATAAGGAGAATTCAATTTATTTAAGATATAAAAGGAGTAATGAGGACCAATAATATTTATCAAGTAATATGTCGAATACCTTAAATACTTTTACATAAGGAAGGGATATCTTACATTCTTATTGAGGAAGACTATTTGTGAATAAGGTCTTTCTAGAATGGGATCAACTGAAGATGAATCTTGTAGATGGGGTGTTTATCTAGCTATTGGAAGCTTTTGATTGGTGATTCGAAAAAATTATAGAAGAAGAGAATTTTGGGTGTCTAACCTACTATAGAGAGAGAAATTGGGTTTTCTAAACAATTTTATAATTTGGAAGTTTAACCATTTGTATTTAGTTGTTGATATAGTGAATAGAATCCATGTTGGGGTTTCTGACCAACATGGAAATGAAAAAGGCATTTTTCTGGCCACCTTGTAAATAATTTGTTCTTCCATATCTTATTGTACAACTTTACAAGAGGTGATATTGAGAGAAACTATTGAGTTGATTGAGAAATATAAATAGTTCAAGTGGTTGAATTTTAAATGAGAAAATTTCATAAAACAATGGTACAACAGATTCACCCCCTCATAGTTTAACATATCTGGTCCTTGGGCTCTACAATTGTTATTAGAGCTTTAGTCCCCTCTAAATATCCAAGAAATTTGGATGATTGAATTAGAAAATTATTTTAATCAGTTAATTATCCTTATTATAAAAATTTCAAAAAAGGGGTAATGAAGAAGTAATGAAATATAAATAATAAATGTTATTCATCCTTGTCACCCAATTCAGGGTTGAAATAAATCTCCTTGCCATTCATGAGAAAAAAATCCACCCAAAAAGTTGTGATCACCAATTAAGGATAAATATGTATCTAGTATTATTTAAAATTATAACCCTCTTATAGAAAAATAATGTATTCTTTTAGACTCTCAAATAAAGCTAAAAATGAAATGGAATTCTTTTGATGAAGAGAAAACAACATCCAATTATTATTCCAAGGAATGCACATTCAACAACAAAGAATACCAATGGAGAATCATGCATGAATTTTATTATTCAATGGTGAAAGATTTTACCTTGGAAAATAAAAAATTGAGGATAGAAGAAGTGTTATTAAATCTCAAGTCAAAGAAAATGGGAATCAAGTTAAAGGATAAAAGTGACATGATAGAAGAGCATTCCCAATAGATTCTAAAATAAATGTCCATTAAAAATGTTTGTAAGAAAAAAAAATGAAAATAATAGATCTTGAGGATAATATGAACACCTCCAAATAAAAAATTGATATTACTATAAAATCTATCACGAAATGTGTTGCAATAAAGTGAAACACAAATCTGAAATTTGGAGGTAATGTTTTAACCCATGAAAAATATAGAAATGTGATTCCACAAAACATGAAAGACTAAAATTGTTTTTATTGTGAACATTTTTGGCACATCATGAGTAAATGTTTTGAAATCAACAAGCCCAAAGATGTTATAAGAACTCTATCAGTGCCATAATCTCAATCAAGAAGAGAACAAATGAGGTATTAATTTTTGGTAAAAATTCTATTTTTCTCCTTACCAAGATAATATGAAGATAATTTCACAAAAAAGAATTCATGGAAGAGTAAATAATATATACGGAGACACTCCACTCCTGTGAATTACCAAAATATTTTTTATCTTGGTAAAAATCCTATAAAGCTAGAAAATAAACCTAATGTTTTAGAGAATGAAAATGAGCCACAAAAAAGTGTGTATTAAGCACCAAAATCTATGAACTCACATCATTACTTTTTAGGGAAAAGAATAAAAATTATAAAGAGGTTTTTCCAGATATGAAGAAAGTGGAATAATATATATGAAAAAAGAAGAACATCATGGGAATAAAATATGTGAATAAGATATGAATCATGTCAATAATAAAGAAAGAATACCCCAAGATGATATTGGAAAGAAGAATAAATCAATGATGAGAGAAAAATATCACCTTGAAAGCTTACACTAAAGAAATAATAGCCTTATCCTTATTCCTTATTATTTTATGTGTTATGAGATAATATATTCGGAATTGAAGTAGAAGTGTTTTTCATCAGGGAGTTCATTAATATCCATGATGGTGTAGATGAGTGAATCCCTTGAGAGAGAGATTTCATGAGACATGAGGTTTTTCAATCACACTCTCCTCCCTTTATTCATAATTGTACTCATTAAGGGGGAGTGTTTGGTAGTTGAGAAAATGAAACAAAGGGATAGGTATTATCTTTTTCAATTGAAATTTCCTAATGTGTTAGTTGAAGTATGGGTAGGATTTAGCACTTCATTGATAAATCTGATTTTTTCCCATCACCTATAATATAATTAAGAATTGTTTAGCATTATTTAAAAATCATGGTAGGTTATGGATAGCTTAGTAAACCTTTTTTGTATCTATATTTTTTTTTCTAGAAATGGGTTATCCCATATAGACATAGATTCGATTAACTAAAGGATCATTTCTAAGAGAACCATGTGAGATCATACCTCTATTTGAAGTGCTCGATAATTTTTCATATAAGGGAGAATATCATGTTTTTTTAGAAAACTATGAGATGAGAAGACCCCCCCCCCATATCCTTTTAATTTTATTTTCAAACGGGGGGAAGATTTTTAGCACACATATTGAATTTTTTGTCCAAATATATATAGAAATAAAAATAAAAATGGGAGATTGTTTGGCTTAGTTGTTGCATTTTTTTCAAAAATATATTAATATATGATGAAGTAAATATTCCTAGAGAAATGTTATGGATTCATATAATTTCATGTCACATAGGAGAAATTCTCCATGTGTAAATCTGATGATTGATTGTGTAGATCATAAATGACATAGACAAGAGTTATATAGTTTTCACTATGTTTGCAACAACATTGAAGAAGGTTTGAATACCATGAAAAAGATCATTTTCATTGAATGAAGAAGTGTTTAGAATAATAATTCCATGAAAAAAGAATGAAAGGGCATAAAATATTTTATTTATTAATGTAAATTTTATTTAAATATTACATGAATACTATTCTTATTATTTGCATGATGAATTTTTGAGAAACTGGATAACATTTTTTTAGAGTTAACTAAAAAAATATGTACACCCCAATGAAATAAAAGACAACCTCAACCAAGGGATCATGTGAGACATATAGGTCTGCTGCACCCAAGGAAGGCCAAGAAGGGACAGCCAGTAGTCCATAAGAAGGTGGGCACATAGCTCACATGCGGAAGGGCACATTTGTAAATCTGATGAAGGGAGTGGGTCGTGACGTATGAGAGGCATCACAAAAAAAAATGGGATTTAGGGCGCACCACAGTAGTTTCATCTAGCCAAAAAAATACCAAAATAAATTGATATACCACACCTTATAACTATTAAATAATCAATGTTGGAATTGGGGATGTTTTAAAACAACTCATCTTCCTTAAAATGTATGGACATTTTAGGATCCATTAGATCAGTTCAATTTGGACCATTCGATCAGAGATCCATGTCATCTTCTCCCTCCCTCATTTTAGGTTTATTTGTAGCGTGTTATTCCTCTTGGATAATGTAGGTGTCTAATATATTCATGACACTTGTTAGAGTATAACAATAAAGTAATATGATTGCTACCTTCATTTGTTGAAGCCACACTAAAAACTAAATAACAAATTCCCTTTATATTTCTTCATGAAATATTAATATAAAACAATAAATATGTTACATATAACATTTTTAAACTACTAAAAATTATAAAACAATTGGAATAAAAATATAATATTACAAATTATTCAGAAAATAAAATATAAAAAAACAGAGAAAATAGGTTTACTAAAAAAATATTGCTAAAATTATTTTTTTACAAAATATATGATTATATTTCAGCATAAAAAAATTAAACATTTAAAAATAAATTTTTTTAATAACATAATTAAAATAAGAAGTTTAAAAATTAGGAACAAAATTTTAAATATTGGTGGATTAAAAATATGGCGGTTGATTGACATATGGTTGGTGTAGAATAATATAAAAATACAGAGAAGTGGCATTACAATGGTTGAAAAAAGAAAATATTCTAACGTTTCACTTACAAGTGTAAAAAAATAATATCCAAACAAAATAAAACTAATGTCATGCCACTAACCAGCCAATTAAATTGGGGGAAGTAATAAAAAAATTTCTATCATTGGATGTCAAATAGTGGAAGATGACCTACCACTGGGGATGTCCAACAGTGGAACATGACCTACTATTGGATGAAGTTCAATTATAGAAAATGTTTTAAAGTAGAAGACAAAAAAATAGGGTCATTGAGAAAGATATAAAAAGATAATAAATGATTCAATAAAGAGAATACAAGCATGAACTACTAGTGAAAGAGAAGTAGGGATACAACAAAACTATTTCCAAAACATATTGAAATTGGTATCATTGGATGTTCCAAAGTATCAAAGTAGAGAAGTTTGAAAAAATAATACAGGACCCAAGAGAAGAGGAGAACAGATCTTGTAGATCTTGAAGAAGCTTCTTCCAGGCCACTATGCACCTAAAGCTGGTGCCACCATTGGTGAATACTAAAGATAGAAGACAAAAAACATATGAATAAGCCAGTTCAAATAAAAGCTTAGATAAGAAGAAAAGTAGTTGTTTCCATTATTGAGTAATGACGAGAAGAAGAAAAAAATTGGTGAAGTTTAGCTATCATTGGATTCCAATAGTGGAAAAAAAATATCATACACCATTAGAAGAAATAATATAACATTATATTCCTATAGTATAAAAATAGATAATGGTGGCATGTCTTCTACCTGTGTAAAATTTATCCATCGTTTAAGAAAAAATACCATTAGAATGAAATATTACAACATTAAAGAAAAAAATTACACCATCATGGAAACCATTAGAGGAGTCTTAGAACTAGTGAAGCATGCTGATAAGAGGTGTAATTGTAAGAACTGGATGATGTTAAAAGAATGCAGACATTCTTGGACAGGATAATTTGTGAAAAGAAGATCCATATAATAAATAAGGTATAATATTACTAGAATTCAAAACAAAAAATATGCACATGAGTTCAAAAGTAGTGTGGGTCTTCAAAATAGATTTAAAGGATGATATATAATTTATCTAATAGATGAGGAAATAGCTGAGTTTTTAACTCATATGAACAGTGAATACATATTTAGCATCCCACGTTGAAAATTAATTATGTAGTCCCAATGGTATATCATACAACCGATATTGATCCACCTTTGAGATGGCTATAAGGGATCAGAACTGGTTACACCATGCACACACATATTTTTTCTACAAAATGGGATAGTTATTTTAAATCGTTAACCTAGTAGGTGTGCTCTTTGGGAATTATACACTAGACCACAAGAAATGATTGTGCACTATACACACTAAGCACTCCAACATCCTTGTGAGCTACCTGTGGTGGGACTTCCCATAGGGTTGACCTAATGGTCCCCCTAAGTGTTTGAGTGATAGCCTAAGTGGAACACAAGGATGACCTAATTCTTTTACTTAAATAAAAAAATTAAACATATGTAAGAGAATAACAATATGAAGTGTCATTAAAACCAGTAACAATTATTTAACAATTAACCATATTATTACATTTAATTAAAAAGTGATTACATTTTAATTAAACTTTAATTTTAATAAAATTTATGAGAAAATAATTTAGCAAAATAGATAATATTGTTAAAGTCTTAAATCACCAATTTCAAATACTAATAGATCCGACTCATTTATAGATTATATGTTTGCTTTACATAGTTATATCATCACAATTCCATTTTATATACATTGGATGGATTGTAATATTCATCGTTGGTGGTATCCTACTGCGTATATCTCACACCTAATTTTGGCTATGAATTGGTACTCAAACAAAATTCATGGATAGAGGTATAGACAAAGTGTAAGCTGCGGATGCTTGATCTTTGGTACAAGGATGGAGTATGAGACCATAGGACCAAGCTTATACTCAAGATACTGGTGGAGATAAATTTTTTCCTTTTTTCCTTTTTTATATCATGTTGCATATTCTTAATTCTCTACATCCATGTATTTACTTTTTATATTTCATAAAAACAAGAAATCATTTTGTATATGGTATTGGTTCTGTTTGTGCTTGTTTATTATACTAGAATGATTTATTCTTCCACAATTCATTTATTATATTATTTTTTCTATTTCATATTATGGTATACTATTGTGATACACTTTTATCATGAGGGCATAGTATCCCCACTATTTCATCAGATACCCACATTTCTTATTGGAATCCTCTAGCCTATAGAGAAGAATGGTTGAGACCATTTGACCAATTAGGTTGGATTACTTATGAAGGAAATAGGTATAGAGCATTGCAGTCTTGATACTTGATTTCAATAATCCATAATTCATTTGTGGCATGAAAAAATTAATCTCACATTAGTTAAATATATGGTGTTATTGATATGATTTAATGTTTATGTTTTAAGTCATAAAGTATCATTTTAATATAAAATGTGGGTCACATAATCAAAATAAATAAAAGAAACTCATATTATCTTGGAACATTAGGATAAATATTGATAATTTATTTTTGATGTTCGATAATGAACATCAAGTTAATCTAACACATGGTGTAGCTAGTGTTGGCCCATTTATATTTTTGGCCATTATCTATGACTATAATGGTTTTAATTATCACAAATAATGTCATATATTAACGTATATCTTACCTCATGTCAGATATTAAATTATATCAAATCATTATCTTGTATACCAGATCATCTAAATCATATAACTATTTATGTGTGTTTAAATATAAACATGCTCATTACTGATTATCTATGTGTAATTATGTGGACTAATGCTCTATAACTTTGTTAAACTATAGGATATAAAAAACATCTAAAATTATCTAAGTATGAGTCACTAACACTGAGAGTCAGATGACTCACTGACGTACATATGACTCGCTGACAAAAAGTTCAAACATGCATATGTTCCAAATATGTGGAGCTAACACTATTGAAATGACTCACCATTTCGTATGAAACATCAACACAGATGACTCACCATTACATATGACCCACTGACGTATAGAAATTCTAATAGAATGTCATACCAAGGGGTTGAGACACTGAGATAAGGAGACATCGACAGAAGGAGACACTGATAGAAGGATACACTGATAGAAGAGTCACCAATAGACTATTTATAATCTACATTTATTAATATTATTTCTAATGGTCATATTTTTGTCATTTAATGATAATGAAATAATTTATAATCCTTTTTAATACTTTTAGCAGATAGTACAAGGTACTATTAACCTATTCACAAGGTAAGAACATGCTCTTTGTCGACTCTCAAAAATAAGAAGTATTTTTAAAGAGAGAAGACATACAGAAGAGAAGCGGTCTAGTACAGTGTGGTATAGTTCATGCCAGTGAAAGAGTGAGACATACTGAAGAACATATAAAACTCTCATGCAACCTCTATAAACCCAAGAACCAAATAATAACACACAAGGAAATAACAACAGAGATGGACATCTAATTGGAAAACTACATTAGCATATCAAAGAAGGAGAATAATATACACTCTGAACCACACATATACCTGAAATCCATAACACGACACTCGGTTTCTGTGTCAACTTTCACAAGAGGACTCTATATTTTCATCTTATTCATTCTAAAAGTCCAAATATTCCTATAGAAACACTCTAATCATTTCTAATCCTTTCTCATTATCTTTTCTCTCTTGTGTATTGTTTTTAGATTTCAAGCAGTGTGTGTGTCTGTATTAAAACACACCCTGTCTCCTATATCAAATTTAATGATATAAGATATCCTTACGCTCATAATTTCTTACACCTGTTTAATGACACATATAAGTGTGAATGAGGTCCTTGTGTGACCAGGTAGTTTGTACCCAAAAAGAACGGTGGTAGAGGTCCTGTGACCTGGATAGCATGTGTGCTATTGTGATCCCCGATCCAGGTTGTGGATTAAACTATTTGTTAATTTAAACTCCTTGGTGTTAGGTGATCACCAAGTGAAGAGAATTAAGTCTCTGGTTGAGACTAAACCTCTTATTTTATTTCTGATGGGGTTTTACCCTTTTAGTTTTTCTCTTTTTTATCACATATTTCATAAAACTAAATTGAACTATGATAGTTTGTCTTAGAAAGTTTTTATAATAGTATTGACTTATTAGATTATTATAGAAATATATATTAATTATCAAATTAATACAACTTAGATCTAATCAATCTTTTCAGAAATTAATCAAACATTGAAGCTCTAATAAATTCACTACTCGATAACTACGCAATTGAATTTTAAATATTGGGGAATTTCAAATTATACTTTTTAATTGTAATTTTTATAGGTACTTAATTTACCCTTCTCTTGAGTACTCTACTCTAACCAACATTTTTTATTAGAGGTTTTGGATTTTTTTAGTTTTCAAAGCTTTTTTATACTTTTTCAACTGTGATTTTAGTTGTATTTAAATGATCTTAAAATTTTTGTTAATACTAAATTTTTATCTCTTTCAAATATTGTTCTAAAATTTTATTATGGATAATATGATGGAAGTTTCTACTAACAACAGACCTCCATTATTTAATGGAACAAATTATGCACAATTGAAAATTAAAATTAAAATCAACTTAGAATGTATGGGTTTTGAAATTTGGTCCTCAATTGTAAATGATTATAATATTCTTTTTACTGTTATAACAACTTGGGATGACCCAAATAAGACTTATTATAATAATAATTAAAAATCCATGAATCCCTTATACTATTTATTAGGATATGAAGAATTAAAAACAATATTCATGTAAAACATCCCATGAAATTTAGGATAATTTGCCAATTTCACATGAAGGAACTTCTGGTGTTAAGGAATTGTGACTTAAAATATATAATAATAAATATCAAAATTTTAAGATGGATCCTGATGAGACTATTTCTAACATGTCTCTCAGGTTTGATGAAATTTTGAACACTATGATCTCTCTTGGAAGAGATATTACTACCAAAGAACAAATTATGAGGATTCTCATATTCTTACCTGATAGATGGAGATAAACTTCTGTCTCCTTTAGAGAATCATGTGACATCAGCAAACTACCTTTAAAATAACTCATTGTAAAATTGGTGATGTATGAGGAATAGCTGAAATTCAACAAGGAAGAATAATATGAACCTAAGAAAAAATATGTAGCCTTCAAGACTACTACTTCTAAGAATTCGGAAAAAGGAGAAGGTGCTAACTTTTGTTGAAATCTCCAGTAATAATGAATCAATATCAGATAGTGGTGAAGATATGGATCATCATGATAGAAGATTCAATAAATTCTATATTAAGAAGATGTTATTAAATAATCCCAGTAATAATGGAAGATATGATAATAAGGGCAACTGAAAAAATTACTGGAAAATAAATGAAAAATCAGAGGAGATTGTCCGCTATGAATGTAAGAGGAGAGGACATGTCAAAGCATAATTTCCAAAATTAAAATACAAAACTAAGTATGAAAAAAAGATAAGAAGTATAAGAAAATTATAATGGCCACCTTGATCTCCTCTAATGATAGCTCTATCAAATCTTTATTATCTCATGATGAAATATATGACATGAAAAATATGTATTTTAGGACAAAAACATATGAGGTAACCTTAGATTCTCTTGTACATAACTATTACTATTTTGGAAATGAAATTAAGTCTAAAAATATAAAAAGTGATGAATTATTTCAATTCTGTGACATGATGGAAGAGAATTTCAATAAACTAAAAGATAGATATAAATCGTTAAAGAAACAACATTCTCTTATTATACATATTAAATTTGAGCTTAAAACTGAAAAGGAAAAGAATGTTCAACTACTCAAAGAAAAAAATGAACTAAAAAATTATAATGAGAAATTGAAGAAAGATCTAGAAAGTTTAACCAATGGGAAAAACGTAATTACTCAAATTATTTCTAAATAGATAGCCCTTAAGTACACTTATGGTATTGGATATCATCCTGGACAGATAAACCTATATAAAACACATTTTGTAACGAAATTTGTAAATTCTGTTATTCTACCTAAAAATCAAAATTCTGATTCTATTGCAATTCTGGAGAATCCTTTACCACCTTTAGTTTTTCTAGATTAAATAGAGTCTATTTTTCAAATATGTTACATAATTCTTATAGAAAACCCATAAGGAAAATGTGGGTACCTAAAGCCTTGATTACTAATTTCACTGGGCCCAAATAAGTCTGGGTACCAAAAAAAAATTTTGTTTGATTATTTTATAGGAAATATATTTGAAGATCTAATTTAAGAGTCAATGGTACTTGGATAGTGGATGTTCAAGACATATGATAGGATATTATTCAATATTCAAGAACCTAATCAAGATTGATGGTGGATATGTCACCTTTGGTGATAATGCTAAAGGAAAAATAATTGGCTTGGGTCAGATCGGTAACTCTAACTCTGTTTTAATTTCTAATGTACTCTTTGTTGATGGATTGAAATATAATTTTCATAGTATTTCATAATTATGTGATGATGGATTTCATGTTAAATTTAAAAATAATGCATGCAATGTTTTTAACTCTAAAAATGAATTTGTATTTTCTTTTTTTTAGAAATGAAAATGAATATTCTGTTAACATAGATTCTTTAGTCTCTCAAAATGTTTCTTGTTTAAGTGCCTTTCATAAAAAGTCTTGGATTTGGAATAGGATATTAGTACATTGTATTGTACACTCTCTTAGAAAGGTTACTAGAAAAGGACTATTCAAGGATATACCCAGACTTGAGTTTCCAAATGATAAATTATGTAATCCTTGTTAAAAATTTAAACAACACAAACTATATTTCAAACAAAAGAAAGAAGTTTCAACTTCTCAACCTTTATAAATGTTTCACATGAACTTTTTTTACCCTCTCGAGTTTCTAGTTTAAATTGGAAGCATTATTTCTATGTTCTTGTAGATGACTATTCTAGGTATACTTGGGCTTATTTCCTAGATCATAAAAGTGAATCATGTACTTACTTTACCAAGTATGATAAAATAGAGGAAAATCTAAGTAGACTTAGAATAAAATCCTTAAGAAGTTATCAAGGTCATGAGTATGAAAATCAAGAATTTGAATCTTTTTTCTCACACAATGGCTGTAGTCATAAATTCTCTGACCCTAGGACACCTCAACTAAATTGGATTGTGTAATGGAGAAATAAAGCCTTACAATAGATAGCTCAGACAATGCTTAATGAATATGATTTACATATTATCTTTTGGTTTGAGGCTGTGAATACAGATTGCTACATAATTAATATAGTCTTAATTAGACCTATCCTAAATATGACTCCTTATAAGTTGTGGACCAATAGAAAACCCAAAGTAAGTTACTTCATTGTTTTTGGTTGCAAAGTTTATATCCTTAATACAAAGGACAATATTGACTAATTCACACCAATGAGTGATGAAGGAATATTACTAGGTTAATCAACCTCTAGTAAGGCCTATAGGGTCTTTAATAAAAGAACCAAGTGTGTTGAAGAATCTTCACATGTAAAATTTGATGAAATAGATCCACATGAACCTAATACCTCCCTAGATAGCCTTGAAGATGATATTTTAAATCTGGAAATTAATGAAAAATCATCTAATCCTCTTTTCAATAAATATATTAAATCAAACAGTTCTATGAATTCTTCATAATCCGAACTTGATGAACCCAAATCTGTATATAAACCTGATGTTATTATCCCCACCTTTTCTATACCAACTAAAACCCTAAAGAACCATCCTTTAGATGTGGTTTTTATAGACTTAGATAAAGGGACACAAACCAGAGATACTCTTAGAATCCATATTGAACATCAATATTTCTTGAAACTTCTTGAACCTAAAAACATCAATGATGAAATTAAAGATGAATTTTGCTTAATGGATATGCAAGAAGAAGTTAATCAATTTGAAATAAATAAAGTTTGGAAACTTGTGGATATACCCAAAGACACCTTGACCATAGGAACTAAGTTGGTGTTTAGGAACAAAGTAGATGAATGTTATAATATTGTTAGAAATAAAGCTATATTGGTTTTACAAGGTTATAGTCAAGAAGAATTCATTGACTATGAATAAAATTTTTCACCTATTTCTAGACTTGAGGCCGTCAGAATCATACTTTCTTATGTTACCCATCTTAATTTCAAAATTTATCAAATGGAAGTTAAAATTTCATTCTTAAATGGATATATAGTTGAGAATGTTTTTTTAAGGAACTATGGTTTTACAAACCGTCATTTTCAAAATCATTTTTTCAATTAAAGAAAATCTTTATATGGTTTGTAACAATCTCCTGGAATTTGGTAAGATAAACTAAGTACTTTTACCATTCCAAAATGTTTTAAAAATGGAATGGATGATCCTACTATATTTATAAAATGAATTTCTAAAGATGTTTTAGTATTTCAAATTTATATAGATTATATTATTTTTGGATATTTAATAAATTTTAAATGTATTAATTTTTTAAAATGATGAAAAGTGAATTTGAAATGAGTTTGATGGGTGAACTTAAATTCTTTCTTAGATTTCAGATTTTTTTAAAATAAATAATGTATCATTTTAAATCAAAGTAAATACACAAAATACCTTTTAAAAATATTTTTATTTGATAGAATTAAAAGGAGTGACACTTCAGTTAGTACTACTTGTAAGTTCTATCTTGATGAATATGGAGAATCTATTGATCAAACAACTTACAGAGGAATGATTGGAATTTTTCTCTACTTGACTGATAATATGCCAGGCATAATGTTTTTTTTGTGTATGTGTGCCCATTATCAAGCTAATCTCAAAAATATCACTTAAATGTTATTAAAAGAATTTTCAAATTCCTCAAACATACTATAAATTTAGGTTTGTTTTACCATAAAGTACAATCATTTGTCATAGCAGGTTATTCTGCTCATGATTTTTGTGGATGAAAGTTAGATAGAAAGAGAACCTCTAGTACATGTCACTTTTTAGGAAAGTATTCAGTTTCATGGTGTAGTAAGAAACAAGACTCTATTAATTATCTACTGCTAAAGCTCAATACATAGTTGTTGGTAGCAGTTGTGCTCATATTTTGGGGATGAAACACACTCTTCTTGATTGTGGATATCAATTTAGACATGTGGCTATAAATTGTGACAATACAAGTTCTATTGACATTTCTAAGAACCCATTTTCTCATTATAGAACAAAATATATTGACTTAAGACACCACTTTTTGAGAGATCATTATCTAAAGTGTGATATCACTTTAGAATTTATAGGCACTGAATATCATCTTACAGACATATTCCCTAATCCATTGAACTCTTAAAGAATGAATTATATCATACATGAGTTACGAATGATCAATCAGTAAGACCATTTGTTTCTATTCCTTTTATATGTTTAAGTGAAGTTGTCATACTAACACTGATGCTATGTCATACCAACATCATTTTCATGCCGACATCATTACCATGCTGACACGGTTGTCATGACGACACCATTTTCATGCTAACATCGTTGTCATGCCGACACCGTTGTCTTGCCGACATCGTTGTCACATCAACACCATTGTCACACTAACACTAGTAGTGTTATGCACAATCTTTTATGCATACATTGATGACTCATTGTTTATATATGTTTTATGTTTTTTTTAAATGACATTGTTTCATTAATTTTTTTGAACCCAGTTCATCTTTTCATGATTATGTAATTTCAAAATCCCTAAATGATATAAATTTGAATTGATCCACTATACTCTTTTACTGATACACCCTCTTGTCCGCTGCTCCCTCTCTCTCTCTCTTTACCCCTGAAATTTCACTTTCTAACATGTAGACTGAACTGAGTGGAATGAAACATGTGAATTGAGTTATTAATGATTTTTATTCTCGTGCTTCTAAAAAACAGAAAGGTTAAATGAGTAAATCTTCAACTCCTATAAATCATGGTCTTGCAAACCATCTTGTAACCTTAGAAAAATAAGTACTGGTGGAATGGATCTTAGAGAGAAAGTAATTATTGTTAAAGGTGCTACATGATCAAGGATGGCATGACTGGTTCAAAAACAATGACAAAGTCTTCTACCCGAAGCCGGTACAAGAATTTTACATTAATATGGAACTTCTATTGAAAGGAATTGATATTTCTTGGGTAATGTCAACGGTAAAGGGGAATAGAATCTCTTTTTCTACAAGACATTGGGCTGAATGTCATGACCCGTCCCCCGAGGCCCATATCGGGACTACCCCAATCCTGACTTCCATAGGCCAGGGGCTGGAGACTAACACCAAAGGCGTAAATCTCTAAAACTGGGAAGGCATTGCCTTTATAACATGTAAAATCACACAACCGGAGTAGAAGAGGAGGCAACCACTAAGTAAAATCTGTATAAAAAGTGTACTAAAAGTAAAGGGGGTTAGAATACAAGCCCAACTGTAAAGTACAAGGAACGGAAAAATAGGTACAACTAAAAAAACAAATAGCTAGAAGGTGTCTAGACGCTCCTGGATCATCCACCACAGATCCTACCTGAAGGGTAGGTATAGATAGCCTCCTCAGTGCTCCACATTCGTCCGTCTACTCCGAGTACCGGCTCATCGTGAGGTCCACCTCTGGGTACCGTCCAGTCCTCGTACACTCCGCCTCGGTCTGCACTGTCTATCGTCTGCATCCAACACAATGAGGTGCGGGCATAGTCCGTGCAAGGGTGAGTATAACGATACTCAGTAGGGACCCTGAGACCCTCAAGGTCTCACAAAATCCAACAAGGATAAACCACAAAGTATTATTTCAATGGATAACCATTACTTAGGTATATTCCCATACATATACGTAAGTTATCATGTAACCCCTCTCAATCATGGGGAAAACACAAAGGTCATTGACTTAGCTCAAACGAGGATTTTCATTATTAAAACCACAGCTACTAGAGAAATCCTACACTGTCATTTATAGTGGGCCTGTCACGACATCGAAGTGCTTCTCACTAACCTTATACTACTGAGGTACTCCTCCTGTCGAGTACCGCAGGTCTGCTGCCAAACAAGGTGCTTCGTCCGCTGTGGGTCTGCCGCCAAACCAGGCGCTCCCCCTATAGCCAAAAAAGGAACTCCTGTCGAGTATCGCGGGTCTGCTTCCAAACCGGGCGCTCCATCTTCCATGGGTTTGCTGACAAACCAGGCGCTCCCCACTGGGCTAGTCGAATCAGTCAAGCAGTCCTCAGGTCTGTCAGCTACTAGGTCTTTGCACTCTATATTCTCATCTCTAGGAGGATCCTCTCCATGAGCTACTAGTTGATACTCCAAGTTTCATGAAGTCTCATGTAGAAGTATTTTAAAGGATCTCCACGTCATAGGAGTCTCAATGCAATAGGCGGCACGTCAATCGAACGCCCGGTCTGTGAGTAATTAGCATTTTTGTCCCGGGGGCCTAGTTGGATTCGTGTACGAACCAACCTGACCATGAATCAACTACACACCGAACTCTAGTGGGGTATACTCAAAGGGATGGTTATGCTCCAAGAATACCAGTGCCACTGACGGTTCGTCAAACGGACGTCCAGTGCCAAAGATATGGCCCAAGAAGGTAATGGGTCAGTAATGGGCCCGGGTCTGGTCCTCTCCGGTCGGAACGACTCGGCCCAACCCATTCTAGGCTGACCCAGTCTGGGTCGACTCGGTCAGACTCGTTGTGTCTGACCCAGCCCATTAGGCTGGTCAGCCCACTATGTTTTGACCCGGCCCGCTGGGCCCGGCCCAGCGGACCGCGAGGGAGGTTCAGACCGATAGTCTCTATGTAAGAAACTTGATAACTGGGACCGGGAGACCAGGCTGGTTCGGCTAGAGACGCCGCGGGGGGTACCACGGGTCAGCTCGGGAGGCCAGAAAGTAAGCCGCATGGGGCACGGGCTGGCTGGCTGCTCACCGGCAGGCTGCGGGTGCACCGGGGTTCCTGGTAGGCCGCTGGCAGGGTCAGGGCATGTCGTCGGCAAGGTGCGGGGGCAGCGGGAAGGCCGCCGACATGGCACTGGGTGCGCTGGGCAGTGTGTCAGTAGGTCGTGGGGGCGGCTAACAGTGTGTCGGCGGCGCGCAGGGGTGCCCGGCAGCGCGCCAGCAGGGCGGCACGCGGGGCACGCGGGAAGCACACTGGGGCAGTGCGTTAGGGCGCAGTAAGCATTTCGGGGCACCACTGGGGCGGCGTGGTTCATGGAGGTTGTGGGTAGTGTGGTCCTTTTTCACCATCTTCGTCGTCGTCGCCTTTTTTCTATTCTGTGTTTCCTCTTCGATGAACATCACAAAGAAAATTCGACGGAGGGTGTCGAGCCGTGTGAGGTCGGCCTGAACCCACCACATTTAGGAGAATAACAAAATGCTCAACATAAGTAAAATATGATCATGAAAAACATCTGCATCAATCCCTTTATATTCTTTGGAGAAGGTAAGAAAAGGGGTACAATGTCAACATGAAAATTAAACCCCCAACCTTTTGATTATCGGGCATCATTTGATGTTCGTTGACGGCGTCGCGGAAGGAGACGAATAAGATCGTCATTTGGTGCATCCGCTACACACTTCAAATCCAAGCTCGTGCATCGGTTCGATGATGACGATGAAGAGGGAAGATGCTCCATGTCGTTAGGATCCAAGTGAGGAAGTTGAAGGAGGATGACCTCGCCGACGTTCTTTGTGTTCTTCATGTTCTTCATTGGAAGCTTTTCTCCCTAGCTTTTCTCTCAAAGCCTCCACCAAAAAGTGAATTATGCCAACAAAAATAATAGGTGGGTTTTTCTATTATTATATTGGTACATAATTCAAAAAGATGAATTAATAACCTGGCACCCCTAATTAAAACATGAGAGGTGTCATATTAAATTTAGGAGGATTCCAAGAGGCTTCCTTAATAAAACACCATAGTTGGCACAACAATTAATTAGGGGGGGTTTGTAATATTAAGGTGGGGAAAGTGGTCAGGGAGTTTCTCCCCATTTAGTGGGAGTTGAGGAATCCAAGAGCCCCCCCCCCCTCATTAATGAGGGGAGTTGGGGAAGTTTTTCTCTCCTCCCATTATTAAGGGGTTAGGCCACGTGTGGTCCCTACCTTATTTATATCCTCCCATGGGAGGTTATGTGTGGGTGGGCCCCACCACCATAACCTCTCATGAGAGGTTATGTTGTGCTGGCCCCCACCACTAACCATCACTTGGAGGTTTTATCCACCATAAAATAAAAATATGTTAAGTCTTATTTTTATTTAATTTTTATTTAAAAACCCCAAAAACTATCTTCCACTCTCGTTAGAATGCAACTGCGGTGATGGTCTCACTAAGATATCGCTGACACTGCAAGTTCAGCAGTTCCCTCAACTTTCAATTCTTAGCACCAGTTCAAAAGATATGAAATGTCGCTCACACGTTTACTGAACGTACCCGAAAAAAGTTTGGAAAATTATTATCAGTCACCCTCGACCCAATGTGATCGAGGTTAGGCTTTTCCTAGGTGAAACACGCCCCAACGAACCAAACAGTACTCTTGGATTTTCAATCCGAGTTACCATTTATAAGGTATGAATTTTTAAAATAAAATAATTGTCACTTAATTATATTATTTTCAGCCAAAAACTAACTTTCTCTAGTGGCCCGCACCACCCAAAGTAACTATCTACATATATAAATAAATCCCTCACAATTTCAGCGATGGTCTTGGATTTTTAATCTGAGCTACCATTTGTGAGTTATAAGAATTTGAAAAATAAAATAACTTTATTTAATTATTTTATTTATGGTTATTCCATTTTCAGGACTTATCACAGGAGGCCCACACCGACTAAACATAAGTCACACCTAGGGTAAACCCGCCATCCTGAGCGCAACGGTACCCTCGGATTTCTGATCCGAGTAAACATTTAAGAGTTATTCCAATTTTTTAGGAAAAATGATTACACATATTAATTTAAGCTTAACAAAACATCGATGGATCATTCCGGGCACTCCGGGCCTTGGAATCACGCACCATCAGAAACTGCGGACTCAAAAAATTCCCGTATATTTTAAAAAATTACATGTAAATTCTGCGTCTTTACACTGAATGTCTTAAGGTTCCTCACGAAGGAATATTTGATTATTATTAAGGTACTTCTCCACCTGAAAGCGAATTCTTTTGTTATGAGATAGCTTTGAATGAGAAAACCAGAAATGAAGAACACATGAGACCCATTGCATCAGATCTCAATGGTGAGTTCATAATTTTATTTAAGTTTATTCAATTCCAGATTTGTCCCATGAAAGGGGCATTTTATTCTATCAAGTATCAAGATGTATACTTGCTGTATTTACTATAGAAAAAATTTAAATGGAATCTTTGCAGATATATAATGGTGCACATAAATGAGATAATACAACACAGTTGTAAGTCAAATTCCATTTTCTACTCCAAAATGATTTCAACAATGCTAAAGGATAGAGGTTGTGTCAGTGAAGTTAATGATGTTTTAGTTGTTGAATGTAGTTTAATATTATTGAGTTCTAAAATCATAATAAAATGAAAATTAACTAGAACCCATGGAGGAAGGAATGGGTTGGTTATGAAGGTAGGTTGTACGAGAAGTTCAATATTATAGATCGTCCAGTTAGACAAAGGAATCTAGTGGATCATGTCCTCAGTCCAGATGCTTAGGTAATTTATTCTTCAGATGAGTAGGAGGAGCATGTTACCCCTGTAAGAGATTTGGGATCACCAATTGATGCTAGAAGTGACCCAGACACAACAGGACCTAAAAAAGGAGTTTTTATTGGACATCAATTTCCAACTTTGGACATACCTTCTCATGAACCTATTCTCCAATATTTTGGAAGTGAAGAAACAGAAGTTGAAGGAAGTTTAGAATATGTCAGTGAATCTAGTGAATAAGAAGATAAAGAAGAGGAAGCTGGTAGTGGTGAAAGTGGTTCATAATTAGGTAGAGAAGAAGAAGAAGAGAAAGTTTATGATGAAAATAGGAATGAAATGGATGAATATGGTGATAATGAAGAAATTAGTGAAAGTGGCAGTGATAGTGAATCTGGTCATCCTGATGAGAATCCAAATGTTGTTAGTATGAAGATTGCTAATGCTAATGTTGGTGTATCTGTTGAGGGTGTTGTTTAAGATGAAAATGTTTCTTCCAGCTGAACCAGTTTCTTAAGCTGTATATACTAGAAAACGAACTCTACATAAGGAGATGAAACCAAGAAAGAAAACATTAAGTGCAAGGGAAAACTTCCTAGAAGGCTGAGACTGAGGTGGATCCTCTAGAAAGAGTAGCTCAAACTGACGAAGATCAACAACTTGGAAGAGTAAGGATTGATACTATCTCCGTTATAGATTCTGATATAATGGTAGAATGGGAAAGGAATCTTTGGTATGTGGCACTAGTTTTAGATTATAAAGATTCATATGATGAATTCTTTCCACTTAAAACAAGAGAACCAGTGGATGAGACCTATTCTAGTGATTGTGTCACTAAGGCCGATTTTGATAAATTCAATCAGGACATATATTCTTCCACAAGACACTCAGAAAAATCTCAGACGAGATATGAGATTAATGGAGCTAGGAGAGAGAACACTAAGCTAAATAGAAATTTGAAATCAATTTGGTATATGGTTAAAGGTGTAAAGCAATCTGGAACTTCTAGTTTTAGTACCGCCTCAACTAGTGTGTCTCAAGTCGATGCTTCTTCAGTTTCCAAGATAGTGATAAAAGAAATTCATTCAAATTTTATTATAAATGCTAAAAACAAATTCACAAGAAACACCAATATTTGGAATGAGATGAAGTAGTTAACCACCGGCATCAATGCTTTAACCACTCAGCATAGAAATACAATGGAAAGTATCATGAAAGGACTTGAGAATATTATTTCTCATTTTAATGATATTGATTTTTCCAAACTCAAAAATAATTTATGGAACATTCCTTCTCTTCTATTTCTTTATCCTCTCATCCACTTGT
The DNA here is from genome assembly GCA_963277665.1 of Viscum album. Taxonomy (NCBI): domain Eukaryota; kingdom Viridiplantae; phylum Streptophyta; class Magnoliopsida; order Santalales; family Viscaceae; genus Viscum; species Viscum album. The sequence goes on along the minus strand of OY728139.1, from coordinate 107,611,145 downwards.
TCGACCTTCACAATCTATGGATCTTTCTATTGTTAGTTTAGTTATAAAAGAATAGTTGTAAGCTTTATTTTCCAGTGTTTCCAAGGTTGAGGAAAATTCAGACAAGGTGCATGACCATGTGAAGTATTATACGAGGAGTGATTCAGAGACTCAAGAGGAGATAAAAAAAAGTATTAATGATTTCTTTTCTCCAAACACATCATAAAGCATCAAATTAATAGTTTTTTAATTATTTTTCCACCGATATTACTCTTCCTCTAGTAATAAAGTCTTTTAAGGATTAGATTCAGAAGATGAGATATTTCACTCCCTTGTTGGACAAGTTCATAGAGAACAAAGAAGATTTTGAAAAGGCAATGAAATATAATTATAAAATCATTGAAAGAGTTCATAAAACTATTAAAACCATATCTTCGTGTCCAATGTGAAGCCATTATTGTGACTGCGGCTGCACCATATAGACCTGCTGGTTTAGTGCCTGCTCAAGCTTAGATGTTAGTTTCTCATGATTTTTCTCAGATGAGACCCATCATTACAGAACCTATTCGGCCTCAAATTCTCTCTCAACAAAGACCTACCCTAGATTATATAGTTCTAAAGGAGTTCTTCTACCTCCTTTTAAAATGCATTTATACCCTCCTACTTCTCAACCAACTCCTTCTGCTGAACCATCCATTTATCCTTATGATAAGGGGAAGTAACCCCTTGACCCAACCAAGTAGTGTGGAGTGATTCTTTTTTACAGGGCTGAATTCTTGTACTATTGGTATTTTAGTAAAATTTTCTTATGAATGACATTTCATTATTTCTACTTTTCAATTTTTAGTTTTTTCACCTTACACTTTTTTCTAATCCCAAAAGATAGAGAACATTATTAAGAATTATTAAAAGGGGGAGAACATTATCAAACATTAATATGTGTTTATTAATTATTATCTCTAATACATTTCACTTCCCATACCTGTTCATATTTATGGGAACTAATAATCATATTGTTTACTTTAATAATTCTTTAATGGTACTTAATAATGCAATGATTTGTAATCATCAAAAAGGGGGAGATTTTTTTCCCATTCATATTGTTGGAAACTATATATGACTATAATGGTTTTAATTATCACAAATCATGTCATATATTAACTTACATCTTACCTCATGTCAAATCCTAAATTATATCAAAGAATTATCTTGTATATCAGATAATCTAAATCATATAACTATTTATGTGTGTTTAAGTTTAAACAAGATTATAACTGATTATCTATGTGTAACTATGGTTATTAACACTCTATGAATTTGATAAAATATAAGACAGACATAACATCTAAAATTATCTAAGTATGAGTCACTAACACTGACAGATAGATGACTCACCAACAGACATATGATCACTGACAGATAGTTTAAACTGGCATATGTTCTAAGTATGTGAAGTTGACACTATTGAAAGGAATCATCGTTGCATATGACTCACCGACGCAGATGAATCACTATTGCATATGACTCACCGATGTATGTCAGGACCAAAAGAATGACATACTGATGGGTTGAGACACATACAGAATGAGACACTGATACAAGGAGACACCAAAAAAATGAGACACTGACAGACGATTCACTGATAGACTGTTTAAATCTACATTTATTTATATTTTTTATAATGGTCATATTTGTTTCATTTAATGATGCATACATATTTTATTATCCTTTATAAGTCATTTAGTAGATAGTACAAGGTACGATGAACCTATTCAAATTGTAATAACATTCCCTTTTTCATACCTAAAAAATAAGAAGTATTTTCAAAGAGATAAGGCGTACAGAAGAGAAGCGGTGCGGTGAGGTGAATGCCTCTGTGAGAGTGATACATACTGAAGAACATCTGAAACATTCATGAAACCACTATAAATAGAAGAACCAAAGAAGAACACAGAAGTAAATATCAACTGAGCTAAGCGTTGAATTGATAAACTACTTCAACATATAAAAGAAGGAGAAGAATATACTAGAAAAACCATTGGTGTACCTGAAAGCCAGAATACGACACATTGTTTTTGTGTTAACTTTTATAAGAGGACTCGATATTTTCATCTACTTCATCTTACAAGTAAAGAGCTTCATATAGAAACACTCAAAGCATTTATAATTTTTTCTAACCATCTTTTCTCTACTGTGTATTGTTTTTAACTTTCGATATGTGTGTGTGTCTATATTAAAACATGCCCTATCTATTGTATCAAACTAAATGATACAAGATATCATTCCACTCAAACCATATTACACCTATTTACACCCACATATAATTTTGGAATAGGTCCTTGTGTGACCTGGTAGTTTGTACCCACAGTGAACTGTGGTAGAGGTCTTGTGACCTGGACAACCTGTGTGCTATTGTGAACCCTGATCTAGGGTGTGGATCCAACTTTTTATTAATTTAAACTTCTTGGTAGAAGGTGATCACCATGTGGAGAGGATTGAGTCTCTTCTTGAGACTGAACCACTTGTTTTATTTCCACTGTGTTTTTACCCTTTTAGTTTTACTCTGTTTTATCACATATTTCATAAAACTAAACTGAACTCTCATAGTTAGTCTTAGAAAGTGTTTATAAAATTATTGACTTGTTAGACTACTTTCAATAGAAGTATTGATTATCTAATTGATACAACTGAGAACTAATCAATATTTTGAGAAATTAATCGAATATTCAAGCTCTTATAAATTGACTAATGGCTAACTAGGAAATTGAATTTTAAATATTAGGTAATTTTATATTATACTTTTTAACATAAATTTTTATAGATACTTAATTCACCCCCTCTTGAGTACTCTACACCAACCAACAACTAGTATGGATGAAAGTGTGTTTTTTCATTTAAAATTGACATTTTAGTTCAAAATGACCACCACATAATCAAAACTGAGCAAATTCACTCTATTTGTCTATGTACATCAAGAGAAGGAACAAAAATTGATTTTAAATGTGTATTAATTAACCACAAGTTAATTTGATGGATGGTGTCCAGTATGAGTACATGTGTGTGTTTTCTTTTTAAAGTGACATTTTAGTTCAAAACACATGTCACATGTTCAAAACTATGAAATAAAACTCATGTTGTTATAATACATTAGGAATAATATTGATAATTTACTTGTGATGTGTAAGAATTATTCTCACATTAAATCGAGACATGATGTAGCTAGTATGATTGAAATCATGTGTTTTCATTTAAAATTGACATTTTAGATCAAAACATGTGTTATATTCTATGAATAATGAAAAATCAATCTTATTTTTTTGATACATTAATAAAAATATCGATAACTCATCTGTAATGTGTATGAATTAACCTCATGTAAATCTGACACATGATGCAGTCGATGTGACTAAAAATGTGTGTTTTATTTTGAAGGTGGTATTTTATTTCAAAATCATGTTATTTACCCAAAACTAAGAAAACACACTCAGATTTCCATGAAACTTTATAATAATAATTGATTATTCTTTTGTGACTTGTATGAAGTAACATCATATCATTTTAATTTAAATTTATTAGGGATTTTATAATATTATAATTATAATTTTTTTAGTTTATTATGTTCTTTTACTAAAATTATTATGTTTTTTTAATTACATGCAAACTCTTCTTTATATAAGATTGGGTTGGTCATTGCAGAAAATTTTCTATGAGAGTTTTGGTTTTCTATTGATTGTAGTTATTTTTGTTTGTAAGTGAATTTTATATCTATATAATTGATTTGTACTAAAATTATTTAATGTCACTACCAAAAATTTGGATTTTTGTAGTGCCACACATTATCATCCCTTATAAAGATATGATAAATGGATAATTTTATCAGCGCCAAAAAATCATTGACAAAAGCACGTTTTACTAGTGCTAAAAAAAGCACTTGTAAAAGTAACTCATTATCAACACTAATAAAAGTACACCCTTTATCATTGCTTCTTTTAGCACTGATAAAGGGTACATTTAACAATGTTTTTATTAGCACTGATAAAGTGTGTCTTTTATCATCACTAAAACTGCTATTTTTAGCACTGTTAGAATTTATATTTCATTCAAAAATGTTTTATATCATTAAAAATATTATATTAATATATAAATATATTTATATTCATAAAAATATAATATATTTTATAAAATATTATTTATATTATATGAAATGTGTAATCACACTTAATATACAATATATTTTTGGTAAATAGTTTATAAAATAATTAAAATAATATTAATTAAATAATTTCCAATTATTTCTAAGTAATATTCATTTAATAAAAATTATATGATAGAAGAAATCAATAAATTTATCAACGATCTAAAATAAGTTGAAAACCTAACTCGAACTTCAAACAGTCATAACTTTTGATCTGAGTATCCCTTTGAGCTTTACCACATATCAAATAAAATATTGAAAAACAAATATACACTCTAGTGAGCATGGTAAACATCGTCCTCATTTTTTTGTTAAAAAAGTCCTAGAAGGCCTCCAAAACATATTTTTTTGTCAGGGTATAACTATTTGCTAACATTTGATGGAATTTCATCCTCATTTAAAGGATTATTATTATTGTTTCTTAGTAGAGACTGAATTTATTTCCATGTATTACACATATATGGATATTATGATGGAAAATTTTTTATATTGTTCATATTTTACTATTATTTATAATTAAATATATACATATGTATTCATATTGGTATATATTCACAGATAAAAATCTAAATATATAAATAAATATGTAAACATAGTTACATATATAATATCTTTCTATATATATAAACCATATCTAAATAATAATAATATCCATTTTATTTAAAATAAAAATATGTGAATATTTGTATACCTATACAATTAATGTAATATAATGTTTATATATATGTATATAAGTATATTTGTGTGTGTATTGACAGATCGATATATATTAATATTTATATTATAATATATGTATATAAATATTAATATATAATATATGTAAATAAATATAAATATGTATAATTATAATTATATATACACACATATATATCAATATTTATATGTAAAATATTTATAAACACACACACATACAAAACATATTTTATATCTATATTTAAAAATAATTATATAAAAAATATATATAAATACATGGATAAAAAAATGTAGCAAAATATATCTAAATAAGTAGATTTATATAAAAAAATAAATAATAAAACAATATATAGGAGTGGTAAAGGGTCATATTTCTGAGGGGGAGGTCTCGGGTTCAAAACCTTCTCATCATAGTGGCATCCATAGAAGGGCTTAGAACTGTTAAAGAAGGGTGGTGGCTTCGAGAATTGTTAAATGGGTGGGGGATCATCAAATATTGATAAAATGGGGCCTAAAATTGTTAAAGGGGGTCAAAAAATGAAAAATAATATTTTAAAAAAATTATTAATTTGACTTTTATCATTTCTTTTTTTGTGATGATAAAACACTACTGCAAATTCGACCATTAGTGACCACCATCTGACCAGTTTTGGTGGCCGCATAAGGCCCATCACTAAAGGGAATTAGTGACTGCAAAAGGTGGTCTATATAGGAACTCTAATAAAAACGGATGTAACAATCATTGGTAGGAACATTGGAAACTACTTTGGTGGTCCCTAATTCCCCAAGAAAAATAAAAGAGGTACCAACCACCAAAGGTAGTCAATAATTCTATCAAAAAATAAAATCATTAGAGACCTACATACGTGGCCAATATCAAGAATATTTTGTTAATTTTTTTATAGTTTTATAGGCCCAAAATAACTAAATAAATCACCGGCAAAAAATAAAAACAAAAAATTAAAAATAGGCATCCTGATAAAACCAGCGATCAAAATAGTTTTCGACCCCTTCTAATCTTCTGTCTAAATCTACCTACTAATAAGATAAAAAAATTAAAAAAATAAAATAAAAAGTAATATATTTAATATTTATAATATTTATTCAGTAAACATATATATATATATATATAGAATAATAAAAATAGTTAATATAGTGTTACCTATAGAAAGAATCCTAAATACATAAATGTAGCAAAGGTAATATGAAATATCTATTAACAATGTTTATCAGTTAAACAATGACAATTAAAAGTATAAAAAAACAAGTTTACCATATACTAATCAATCTAGGAATTAGTTTGAAACATATATGATTCCAACATATCACATATGATTTGAGGAATTTTCTCCTAGAATTACACATCAATCAAATTATTTTTCAGATTTTCACACCCCAATGAAAGATATGACATTTTAATAACACTGGACAACGTTACTAGTCGATTTTCTTTATACTGGGAAACCAGAGCATCCAATGGATGCAGGATTTATTCCTATAGATCAAAAATGAATTTATGATCATTCTACCTTGATTTACTATCAATCCTAGTTCATTTTATTGGTATTGACCTCTTTTACATGATTTGTCACTTAACTCCGAATTTGAGGGACAAATGTCATCTTTGTTCATACCGCGAGATTTAGGTATCAGATACACATTCTCTTGCTTCCTATAGATTTAAATTGTCTGGAATAACATTTTATTAATATTTCATTTCAATCAGATCTCGTTTGGTCAGTTTTTACCCTTACACACATGTTTTTTCCATTATTACAAAAATGATAATAATTGTGAAAATGAAATTTTAATTGTACAGACCAATCTAAATATCATAATGATACAAAGTTGATTCTAATAAATCACATATTATTCGAGTAATGTTCTTCCATATTTTAACATCAATCCGAAGTCTTTTTCCCATTTTCGACCCCCTAACAAGATATGTGTCATTTTAATAACGTAAGACAATGTTACCCACCATTTTCCATAATATTAGGAAAAATAAGTATATGATGGATACAAAATTGATTCCTTCAAATAAAAAATTGATATATGATCATTACCCTCATGAATTCATGTCAATCCAAGTGTGTTTTCTTGGTACTGACCACTTTTATGTGTTTTTTCACTTAACTCCAAAGTTGAGTGACAAACATCAATTTTTATTATACCGATCAATTAAAGTATCTGATCCAAGTGTCTATGATTCATGTATATTTTAAATGAAATAAATATAATTTGCCTAATATTTCATGTCAATAAGAACTTGTTTGGTTGGTTTTGACCCCTACACACATGATTTTCTCATTATTACAAAAATGGTAATAAATGTGAAAATGAACATTTAATTATACAGACCAATCTGAGAATCGATTTGATATGTGGTTGATTCCAATATATCACATATGACTTCGGGAATGTTATTCTATCTTCACATTCCAATCAAAATTGTTTTTCTAATTTTGACCCCCTCGCGGTAGATATGTCATTTTAATAACTCAAGACAATGTTACCCATTGTTTCCCAACAGATCATGCGACATAAGAATCAGATTTATGTGGTGTTGATTCCTACATATTAAAAATGGATCAGTTATTTATCATCAATGATTTAATTTCAATCTTAGTGTGTTTGTTTGGTATATAAACCCATTTTACGTGATTTTTCACTTAACTCCACATTCGAGGGATGAATTTCATTTTCAATCATACAGAGAAATTCACGAATAAAATCCAAATCCCGATTATTTCTATAGTTTTCAAATACATGCATATCATTGTCTAAATATTTCATGTCAATCAGAGCTCGTTTGGAAGGTTTTGACCCTTAAACACATGAGATTCCCATTATTACATAAATGGTAATAAATATGAATATGTACTTTTTATTATAATAACCAATATGGAAATAACATTGACATGAATTTCATTAAAATATATCACATATGATTCAAGGAATGTCCCCCCTAGATTTTACATCAATTAGAAGTCAGTTTCTCATTTTTCACCCGCTAACATGAGATATGTCATTTAAACACTAGATAATGTTACCCCTTGTTTTCCATTATACTGGGTGTCATGACCCGTCCCCCGGGGCCCATGCCGTGACTACCTCAAGCCTACCTTCCATAGGCATGGGGCTAGTGACAAACACCCAAATGTGTATTCCTTAAAACGGGAAGGTGTTGCCTTCATAAACTGTAAACTCACACAAACCAAGCACACAACCAGATACAAGCACAAAGTATACTATATAGTAAACAGGGTGTGTGCAGAAAGTAAAGGGGTCAGAATAGAATCCCAACTGGAAAGTATAAGAAAAAATGGAACGTACAAGTAAAACTGAGAACACCTCATGTGAACACCCGCCAAGGATCCTACCTAAAGGGTAGGTAGAGCTCTCGAACGATCATCTCTGTGGATCACCTCATCAAAGGTCCACCTCTAAGCAGTCTCTAGTCCAGGTACCCTCTTCCTCAGTCAGTGTTGTCCATCATCTGCACCAGATACAACAAGGTGCAGGTGTAGCCCGTGCAGGGGTGAGTATAAAAATACTCAGTAGAGACCCCGAGACCCCCGAAGGTCTCTCAAATCCACAAAGGATAAACCAAAAAACATAGAAACAATAATCAAACCTACTTAGGTATATTCCCATACATATACCTAAGTTATCAAAATATACCAACCTCACACAGGAGGGAAGAATACCACATAGTTATCACCACGAATGTAGGAGTACCACAGAGTTATCACCACGAAGATGAAATAGCACACAGGCTCACCATGAAGATATAAGACTCAGATCAAACCAGGTATACAAATCTAAGAAACAGGATTATGATGTTGACTCACACATGATCACTATGAAAGTTGATAGCCTAACACATGATTCTCATGGTATAATAACAAGTAACATTCCTAGTCACATCTTCGAACACCTCGGCTGCTAGATAACTCCTCCTCTATGGAGTACAGTGGGCATGCCGTGTCACACATAGGCACTTCCCACTAACCTTGGACTGATGAGGTACTCCTCATGTCGAGTACAGAGGGTCTTCCACATCAAAAAGAGGCGCTCCTCACCATGGGTCTGCCTCGTCACACAGAGGCTCTCCCCACTGTGGGTCTACCGTGTCACACAGATGCACTCCCCATTGGTCTTGTCAAGTCACACCGAGTCGAAACGGTCAGCAGTCATCAAGTCTCAGCCAGTCGCAGGGTTCCATACGTAGCGTTCTTGGGAGAACCACTCCCCAAGACATTGTTCATACCTAAACCATCTTGAATTCCCATTAATAATTATCCCAAAAGGTCTTTCATGTCACAAGGGACCCAACGCAATAGACGGAGCGTCAATCAGACGTCCGATCTGTAAGTTATTAGTGTTTCCGCTCCGAGGGCCCAATTGGATTTGGGGTCTGATCCAACCCATCCATACTAATACCTTATCCAAAACTAAAGTGTATTATACAAAAAGGACCATATCAATCCAAGAATTCCATTTCTGAAGATGGTTCACCAAACGGACACCCGGTTCTCAAGTTACGACCAAAAAGGAGAAATTGGGTGCGGATGGGCCTCGGTCTGGTCCCACCAAGTGAGACCGACCCAGTTCAGGTCGACCTGGTCCAACCCAGCTCCATCCCGGATGTCCTGGGCCTTGGCGGTACTGGTCCGCTGGGTCGTGGACCGGCACGGCCCGCTGGCGTAGTCCGCCCGAGCTGGTGCCGAAGGGGGTGCACCCTTCTTTCATTTAGAACACAAAAGGGCAGTGCCTTAGGGCATTTCCACATCACCCACAGGAACCAAGCAGGTCCTTCTGATCTATTATGTTCGGATGAGTGATCTGGATGGTCCTCCTCCAAGAGGCCCGGTCATGCACCCCTGCTCCACCGCATCTGGCCGGGTGTCGACCGTTCTTCGGCCTCTACCACAGCCAAGAGGCTGTGATCTCCTGCTCATTCGGCGGCGTGGAAGCGTGTCGCCCTACCTTCATGCGTCCGGCCAGTGTGTCGTCCCTCCTCCTCTTCTGTAGATCACTCCATCTCTGTTCTTAACCCGAAAAATAAAACGATCAAACATTAACGATCCTTGGGTCGAGGGCTCCACATACACATGTCGCGCTCAACAAAATATTGTGTTTCCAGCATCATTAAATATTTGGCGTTGAAGAATGCATGAAGAACGTGCAGAGAATCAAAAGATAATAGGAACGTAATATTTGCAGGACGATGGTCATTTTAGTTTGTCCATCATCATTGTGAAACCAGAATATGAAGAATCGATAAATAAATTCAATCATATATTAATAAATCCCCTTCATCAAGAACGATGGTGAGTGCGCGTTTGTGGAAGTAGGTCGGTGTTTCGTCTTCCCCCACAATTGGCCTCCAACAACATCACTCTTTCGTCAATTTCCGATTCGGGGTTTTAGTATCACCCACACCCCCCGCTAGTATTGGCTCCATCCTCCAAGGGTTTGGCGTCAATACACTTTGTCAGCACTTCATTGCTCGGCGAAGCAGTGCCGACACCTCTCCCCAAGCTCCATATAAATAGGAGAGGGAGAGGGTGTGAAACAGTCATGGGATTAATGGAGGCCCATTTATTTGGAAAATCCTAATTCCACAACTATTCAGTTACTTAGAATTGAAAGGTCAAGCCATTTATTATCTTAACACATCGATGGTCCCATGTTGCCGCTAGTACGTTGGAGGAATGGAATGAAAACAAAATAATATTTTTTTTAAAAAAATGCATAAAAAATTAACTTTTTCACCCGCCCTACTACAGTCAAAGTGAAGTATCCCTTAAGAGAATCTCAGTTCTGCGGATTCAATGGTGCCCTCAAATTTTTAATCCGAGCAACAATTCAAAATTTAGAAAATGCCGACCACACATTTACTAAATGTACCTAAAAAAAGTTCAGAAAATTATTAACAGTCACCCTCGAGCCACTCTGGTCAAGGGTAAGCTCTTCCTAAGTGAAGAACGTCCCAAAAACCCCAAAATTACTCTCATATTTTCAATCCGAGTTACCATATAGAAGTTATTCATTTTAAAATAAAATAATTGTCACTTAATTATTTTATTTATAGCCAAAAACTAACTTTCTTTGGTGGCCTGCACCGGCCAAAGTTAGTATCTTCCTAAAGAAAGCATACCATCAAGAGTTCATCGGTGGTCTCAGATTGTTAATCCGAGTTACCATTTGTGAGTTCTTAGTATTTTAAAAATAAAATAACTTTATTTAATTAATTTATTTATGGTTATTCCATTTTGGGATTTTCTCAACCTAGGATTGCGCTGACTAAACTTAAGTCATGCCTAGGGTAAACCCGCCATCCAGAATGCAATGGTTCCATTAGATTTTTTATTCAAGCAACCGTTTAACAGTTATTCCACTTTTTTTTAGAAAAACTGTTGATGCATGCTTACTAAAGCTTAACAACACTTCGACAGATCATTCTAGGAAATTCGGGTCTCGGAATTACACACTGTCAGATTTCACGGTCTCAAAATAATTAAATATAATAAAAAATATGGAATTTTAGGGACATTACATTCTCCCCACCTTAGGGATTTACGTTCTTGAAAACCAAAACAAAGGAAAACATCCAAAATAGGGTAATAATCATTAATATGAGCCTCCTGCTCCCATGTGCTCTCTTGGAAGTTCTCTTGCTGCCAGCATACACGCACCAGAGGTATCAACCACCGAAGAAAGACCCGCTCATATCGATTCTCAATCTCCACTGGAACCTCCGTAAATGTCACCCCATCATCGAAGTCCATCTCTCCATGGTCAATGATTTGGGATGGGTCGTGCACATATATCCTCAACTGGGATACATGGGAGACATCATGCACTCTCTCCAACTGCAGTGGAAGATCCAAGTGTTATGCTACCTCCCTTATCCTCCGAAGTATTAGAAAAGGACCGATAAACCTCAGTGATAACTTGACGCTTCGACAAAATCTCCATAGCCCCCATTGAGGATAGAATCACAAGAATATGTGGTCCCCCTCCAATAACTCCAAGGGTCTCTATATCCTCTCACCATAAGACTTCTACCAACTCTGTGCAGTCTTCACTTGCTGATAAGTGAGACATCATGATACAAATTCTGCCACTACTTTCTTCATCCCTAGCCACCAGTACTAACTTCAGAGGTCCTTGTACATCTTCACCACACCAGGATTTACCTCCATATGGGATGTATGAAACATCCTCAACACATCCTCCTGAAGAACCACTGGTACCATGGTACGTCCTCTGAAGAGGATGAAGTGCTCCCCACCTTCAGAAAATCCATCAGGTGTCTACCCTGCGGATATCTGAGCATGTCGATCCTCACAGTAAATTCCCTCAAGATCCGCCTCTCTAACATACTGAAGGAGTGGGGGAGTGAAAGTCATATACTGGAGGTAAGAAGCTTCATCTCTATCCGTGAAGGATATCTGTAGTGCGACTAGCTACTCTGATGCCTCACTCAGTAGCTGTAAACCATACCTCTGGCTGAGTGTGTCTGCTACCACGTTCCCCTTCCCCAGAGTATAAACTATCTCAAATTCATAGTCCTAGAAGAACTCTAGCCACTCCTGTTGGGAACTCAAAACTCAAAACTCTTGCTGCCACGAGGGTAAGGCTGGATGACTCACGGGTGATCGGCTTCACCCTCCTATGTAGGAGTTTATCCTGTGTTGCCTAGGTTTCCCTTTTCACTGACTAAGGAAAACCTCATCCCAACATTGTAAATAAACTACAACCTTTATTCCTAATATAGTCAATATGAGTATGAACTATGGATGTCCAGTCCTACCCAAACTAATGTCATAAGGCCTCAATGTTGTCACTAAGATCTTCCAACCGAAACTCTCACCTCAAGGGTTAGATCACATAGTCGGCATAAGTGTGATTATCGATTCTTCTCCCAAAGGTATCTCTAAATGTGAGGGTCAAGTCAACGGCTTAACCAAAAACTCTAGGTATTGAAAATGTTCTGTGGTAAGAAGGAATGATTACTTTCTATGTCTATTAATATGACATCTAGTAGTAGACACAAAATGTAACTCTAACCATTCCTAGAGCCCTTGAATCACACTCCTTGACCGCATGCAGCTACTCCCTTTTCTTTTCTTCCAGCTCCCTGAGCTTGGTGGGGACCACATTGGTGTAGTGGTTGTAACATGTCAAAATGTACACCACCTCATGTTGCTCTACTAGATCTGCTTCCACATATACAGTACTGAAGATTCATCTCTCCCTAACACTTATTCTTCTTGAATCATTTTTTGCAAGCACAAGTCTCTAAGACAAGCGCTAGTTTCTTGTTTTCCCACAACTAACATTCATCAGCTATATCCACTCAGCCAAAGAAAATTCAACCGAAAAGGTTATCTCAAGAACCCTAACTTAAGTAGGAATGCATAAGGGATTAGTAATGGCCTGAATGTCCCCAAACACACCTCGCTTAGAGGTCTAATCCATGAATCACTGATCGTACTATATTCATTGGGTACCTAGGATGGTCGGTACACCTCGATGAATACTCAGCTACCGACATGTCATCCTACCGAAGCCGTAGAATATCTAGAGAACTCTCAGCCACCTCCACAAGCCAGTCCTTAGTTTCTCGTGAGTTGATCTCGCCTCAGAACCTAAGGGGTATCTGATGCTGAAACTTGTGTAAGGCACTAAGCATAAATGTGACCTCTAGATGTACTGCCGGTTGTAACTACTAGCCAACGGATAAGGATATAGTTGGCACACTACCCGAAGGTACCATCTCGGGAAACAGTCCATATACTGAAGCCTCATTATCCTGTAGACCATCCTCATGGTCACGTACTGGAAAGGACTAGAATCTAGGACCACCATCTTCTCTACTGGTGTCACAACTAGGTGAACAATTCTAGCCACTGCCTCCAACCAACCCTCATATACTTGGGAATCTTATTTTCCTCGAAATATCAGAGGCCTCTGTCGCTGGAACTTGTGAAACACACTCAATCGGCATGCATCCTCTACTGGTGGGGAAAGTGGATATTCTCATCCAATGGGTAGTGGTGCTATTGGTACACCACTCGAAGGTGCTAACACTGTAAGAGGGCCCCACTTCGAGGCCTCATCACTCAGTGGGCCATTATCGAGTACTCTCTCGGGAATCCTAGTTGGCTGTCTACGTGGCAGCATCTTGATAAGTAACAGGTGTTCCATGGTCATTAAGTTATACATGGTGAGGTGAATCCATAGAAATCAAAATAAAAACTTTTAAAAAACACAGGTAATCAATGTTTTCATGCACTAAGTTAGAAATCATAATTCAGGGTCCTAGTGTATGGATACGCCAGCCGTCGCACCAACAGTGGACTCCTCGAACTGAAAACCACACTCATGACACTAAACACTATTTCATCATAGGAAAAATTAGAGACCTAGTTCTTAGGTAGAACTGAAATCCTCTAATACCGCTTTGCCATGACCCATCCCCCCGGGCTCGTGCTGTGACTACCCCAAGCCCGGTTTCCACAGGCCAGTGGCTGGCGACAAGCACTGAAAGGTGTATTCCCTAAAATAGGAAGGAGTTGCCTTTATAAATTCTAAACTCACACAAACCAAGAACACATCAAGATACAAGAACAAAGTATACTATATAGTAAACAGGGTGTGTACAGAAATTAAAGGGGCCAGAATACAAGCCCAACTGGAAATTACAAGAAAAACCATAAAGTAGAAGTTAAATAGAGAGCAGATTCTATGAACACCCGCCAAGGATCCTACCTGAAGGGTAAGTACATCTCTCGAATGATCATCTCTGCGGATCACCTCATCAAAGGTCCACCTCTGAGAAATCTCCAGTCCAGGTACCCTTGTCCTTAGTTAGCGATGTCTGTCATCAGCACCAGACACAACAAGGTGTGGGCGTAGCCTGTGCAAGGGTGAGTATAACAATACTCAGTAGGTACCTCGAGGCCTCCGAAGGTCTCTCAAATCCACAAAGGATAAACCAAAAAACATAGAAACAACAGTCAACCATACTTAGGTATATGCCCATACATATACCTAAGTTATTAGAATATACCCACCTCACACAGGATGGAAGAATACCACACAGGTATTTCCATGAAGGTTGGAGTACCACATAGGTATCACCACGAAGATAAAGTAGCAAATAGGTGCACCATGAAGATATAATACTCATCTCAAACTAGTTTTACAACTATGATAAATATTATTATGATGTTGACCTACACATGATCGCTATGAAAGATGATAGCCAGCCACAGGACTCTCTAGGGATAATAACAAGTAACATCCCTAGTCGCAACGTCAAACACTTAAGCTACTGTATAACTCCTCCTCTATGGAGTACATTGGGACTCCCATGTCACATAGATGCTCTTACCACTAACCTTGGACTGCTGAGCTAGTCCTCTTGTTGAGTATTGTGTGTCTGCCGCGTCACACAGAGGCAATCCCCACCGTGGGTCTACCATGTCACACAGAGTCGCTCTCACTCGTGGCCTACTAGGGTAATCCTTATTTCGAATACCATGGGTCTACTGCATCACACAGAGGTTATCCCCACTAGGGTTCTACTGCATCACATAGAGGTGCTCCCCACTAGGCCTGTCGAGTCACTCCGAGTCGAAACGGTCAGCAGTCGTCAAGTCTCAACTTGTCGTAGGGTTCCATACATAGCGCACTTGGGAGAACCAATCCCCAAGCCATCAGTTATACCTAAAACACCCCTAAGTCCCACAAATAAGTGTCCCAAAGGTCGGTCACATCATAAGGGACCCAATTCAATAGACGGTGCATCAATTGGATGATCGGTCCGTAAGTTATTAGTGTTTCCGCTCTGAGGGCCCAGTTGGATTCAGGGTCCGATCCAACCCGGATGTACTCCAACCTTATCCAAAACTGAATTGAAGTATACAAAAAGGAATTTTTTGATCCAAGGATTTTGGTTCCATAGACGGTTCATCAAACGGATTTTTAGTTCTCAAGTTACCGCCAAAAAGGCGAAATTGGGTCTGGATGGGCCCTGGTCTAGCCTGGATGGCCTAGCCCTTGGTGGGCACAGTCCACTAGGACGTGGTCCGGCACAGCCTGTGTAAGAGGCGGCGTGGCCCACTAACACATCCCATCCAAGTTGGGACCAATGGTTGTGCACCCCCCTTTTGTTTGGAATGAAAAAAAGTAGTACCTTAGGGCGTTGTCACGTCACCCGTGGGACCTAAACGGGTCCTGCTGATCCGTTACGTCCAGCCGAGTTCTCTGGACGGTCCTCCTCCCAGTGACGCGGTCACACACCACTGCTCCACCATGGTCGGTTGGGTGTCATCCACTCTTTGGCCTCTACCACGGCCAATCAGCCGCAGTCTTCTGCTCATCTGGTGTCACGAACGCGCACCGCCCAACCTTCATGTGGCTGACCATTGTGTTGGCCCTCCTCCTCTTCCGCGGATCATTGCATCTCTGTTCTTAGCCCAAAAAATAAAACGATCACATATTTGTGATCCTTGGGTTGAGGGCTATGCGTCCATATGTTGCGCTCAACAAAATATTGTGTTTTCAGTATTATATAATATTTGGTGTTGAAGAACACATGAAGAACGCACATATAATCAAAAGATAAGAGGCAAGGTATATGTGTGGGATGATGGCCATGTCAGTTTGGCCATCGTATTTGTGAAACCAAATTATGAATAATTGATAAATAAATTCAATCTTATATAAATAAATACCCTACATCAAGAATGATGGTGAGTGTGCATTTGTGGAAGCGGGTCGGTGTTCGTCGTCCCCTACAACTAGCCTCCAAAAACGTCACTCATTCATCGATCTCTAGTTAGGGGTTTTGGTGCCACTCTTCACCTTCTACTCATACTGTCTCTATCCTCCAATGGTTTGGAATCACTGCACTTTTTCATCACTTTGTTGTTTGGCGATGAAGTGTCGACACCTCTCCGAAAGCTCCATATAAATAAGAGAGGGGGAGGGTGTCCAACATTAGTGGGATTAATAGAGGACCATTAATTAAGAACCTTACTAATTCCCCAACGGTGCAGTTTCTTAGAATTGAAAGGTCAAGCCATTTATTGTCTTGACACGTCACCATCCTCTGGCCTATGGAAGGCGGGTTTGGGTAGTCACGACACGGGCCTTAGGGGACGGGTCATGACACTGGGAGAGTAATAGTGTCTAATAGGATGTAGGTTAGTTCTTGAGGGTATTTTCTTGTCCAATTTATTTTTTGTTTTTGTGTTATTTAGGCCCGATTTACTGCTATAAAATCTTATGATAAGGGGTTTATTCCTTAGGTTAGGTATAAGGGAGCATGCAGTATTTATAATGGATAAAAACCTATAGATGATGTTGTAGTTGGGTCTTATACTGTGAGAGGTTCTATTCTGGTATCCTTTAATTTATCATATGATTTATTTTATTTAGTTTCTTCTCATTAATTTATTTTAAATCCATTGGTATCACTTATTGAGTATAATATGGGTTCTTCATCTTCATATATGACATTCGATACTCCCTTTGGAAGAATAATTGAAAAGACATGAAAGTGTTTAGCTTATACTATACTAGTGGGTGTAGAGAGGATCAGGTGGAAAAAGGATAGGATGGTCTACACCAAAATAAAAACTCAACTATTCCCATATAAAATTATATTAAGGGGAAATACAAAGTAAATATTAAAAACTAAACCAATAATGGGGAAATTACGTGTAAAATATTGAGTGATTTAGCTGATGAAGACACCATCCCTCCAATGAAGGATTCCCAACTCTATTTCAAGACCATGGTGAATAATGACCAGATCACTTGAAAGGATATTGATACCTCTGAACATACTAATTTTCAATGTAACATTGGCCAAGTGATGGGGTTTTAGACTGCATAGAAAAATAAAGAGGCATTTAATGTTCCAACTAATTAGATTATAATTCAAAATATCAGTATTAATGATAAAAGTACTCAAAGTGTTACCAAAGGGGTGACCTAAATTTTACCCCAATAACTAGAAAAAATAAAAATATTAAGGGCTTTATGGGTTACAAAAAGCCACATTCACGTGGAAAAAATTCAAAATCTAGAAATGGTAAAAAAGAAACTTATTTTTTTGAATTTTCAGGGACTGGTCAACTCTGTAACTACTTTTACTCTCAAAACCCTCATTATAAACCATCATACTCTAGTGATAGGTATTTTTGATCCTAGGGGTCACATGAAATCATTCAAAGGATTTTAATTTAGGTTATTGGGATAGAATATTATGGGGAAAGATCAACACTCTACTTCTATGGAAAATATCTAGGTTCTTGTATCTTTTAAAGTGATTAGTTTCACTGTCATTTATATCATTTAAGATGTTATCTAGTAAAGTTATTTTTAAAGGTAAATCCATTTATGAATATTTAATTTATTTTTTGAATAATTATCATGTTAGGAGGTCACTTTGGTTAGAAATTGGGAATATAAAATCCACAATATGTGAGTAAAGGTAGAGAAGGAGGAACAAATCATGTTAAGTTAGATATTAAAATATCTTTCTCTATAATATCTATGAAAGCATATGTTTATCAATGTTAAATAAGTGAAAAAAAGTGACCCTTAAAAAGTATTTTAAAATTATATAATTAAGGGAAATGATTTCCCACTAATTTATTTTAGTGAAATATGATCTCCAAGGATTATTGTTGACAAATATATTGTTGGATAGATGGTGATATAGTAACAATCAGGCGATGTTTAAATGAACATGTGATACAATGTTTTTTGCTGTTGATGATTTACATATTATTCCATATCACTTATTTGTGGGAATAGTGTGTGTTCATTGTGTGACTAGTGAAGGTAGTGGGATGATCAGGAATAGAGTGTGTTAATTGAGTTTTTTTCACTAAAAGTGAACAATATGGGGGGTTATTTACATAATTTTTATTTTCAATGACCTGATTAGGAAGTGAGTATTGGTTCTATACTAATCCATTTTTTGGTATATACTTGATTACGGAATGTGTATTAGTTATTTATTAGATCCCTAATTCTGATGTGTTTTGACTTAGAGTGGATGACTAGTTTTCTCCACTTTTTATTAATGGTGGTTTGATTGTATTTTTGTTTTAAGGATCTTGGGTTCTCTTTGGGGATTTCAATGTGGTCGTGGGTTTGGATGACAGTATTGGTGAACTATCACTGTCTATTTCTATATGATAATTAAAGGAGTGTATAGAATCTCAATATTTAGTGGAATTGTATTTTCACGGTAAAAAATATACAAAGTACAAAAAAAATAGCTTACAAGGTAGCGGATATTAAGCTTAAAATTTTTTTCCCATGCATTCTATAGAAACCTATAGGATTTTGTTGGTATTAATATGAATTATTTTGATGTAATTTTAGGAATAAACTGATTAACCAAGTACCATGATTGCATTGAATTTTATAACAAAAGAGTGTCCATTTCATCACATATCTATTCCCAATACACATTACATAGAGAGTAGGAGTTCTAGGATGCTATATACATACCTGATTAGGGATAAGTAGGAGAGATCAAAACTGAGAATAAATTCCTTATTCTTGGAGAAGCTGATGCAAAAGAGAAATAATTCATACTTCCTATAGTGGAATTATATCAGGATCTTATACCTGATGATTTTTTAGGACTCCCACCAAATAAGAAAATAAAACATAAAGAGTTGAAATTATTATATCCCATGATGGAAGCTCATCTACACCAAATTTCCTAGATTAGTTGGTTTTTTTTTGTATACTGACACTCTATCTACAAATATCCCTTCATACACTTCAATTAGATGCCTTAGTCCAATAAATGATCCAAGGGAATTAAAGGGCCTCCAACCTGGTGTAATCTACCACAATTGACTCTTAGAAAACATCAAAGTTTCACAAATTTTAGAAGCTTTAGTAACTAGTGGATTGTATCTTTCCAAAATAGACTTATGAATTTAAGCGGTCACCCTTCTAAAATTTTATTACAGATAAAACAAAGGTATACATTTCCACCTCCAAGAAATACAGTTTTTGTATTTATTTTAATAATTTTTTTGGTTTGAAAACTCTAAAGATGCTCAACACCTTCCCATAAATTATTCCTGAAAAGAGAAAAACATTTATTGGACTAGCAAAATGTTCCATGAAATTACATACCTATTGAATCCAATTGCCATCAATTAACATATTTTAATTAAAAGTTAATTCATTACAGAGCATCCAAATCCTAAAATCCAAGGAATGAGCCTCAAATATCATATGTAAAGTTTTTTGAGGCCCCAAAAGCATTAAGAACCTATGTTTACATCACTAAATTATCCAAAACAAGTGTGACGAGATTCCTCCATTTCTCCCATAACATCCTCACAAAAGGGGCACATAAATAAACGATGCACCACTGACTAACATATATCTTATCTTCAAAAAATACAATCCATCATTGGAGTACATCCAAACTAACTGATTTCTATATAGGAACTAAACGGAATTGGTAGAATATTGTCTAGATCTCGATCATTAAATTATTTTATTCACCATATCTAATTTCCAACCTAAAAAATCATCTAGAATTATATTTTTAATAGTATAACCCTATCAAACATTCTTCATATTAGATGATGGAATCCTATTACTCACCCCAGAAAACCAAGGGTCATTACAAATTTTAATCCCACAACCATTAGAAACTTATTATCTTCCATAATTTTTTATTTAGATCCTTAAATGTTCTAAATAAAGTTAGGATGTGGGATGAGATGAGAAATTAGAATATAAGAGGTTGAAAAATCCTTGGAATTCAAAACATTCACACACAAAGAATACAAAATCCAAAAATAACCTCCAATGTTCCTTTACAAGGAGCACCAAATTAAACTTTTTTATGTTTATGTATCACAAACTTCTTGTGCTCTTAGGTTTCCAAAGAGAGTCTCACGAATCCCAATACTAATTTATTATTACCATTAATACTGAACTATCAAAAACATAAGAGAAATGAATGAATATGATCAACCAAGGGTTCTAATATTTTATATAAATACATGACATAAAATGTAATCAACTTAGAATCATATTTTTATCAAAATCTCTTTAATTAACTTTAAAATATTTTCCCTCGAATTTTCTTGACCACTGGACTAAATATACCCTTCTTGAATATACCAATGATGGTGGGAAGACCAAAATATTTATTATATGTTTCCCTATTTGGTCAAATTTAAATTTAATGAAAATATAAATGTGATTTTTAACTTTACTAAAAACATAAAAACAAAATGAGATGGTCAATTTGAATGAGAGACCAGAAAGATAAATCAAAAGACACCTCTTGAATCTGATGAGTCATGAGGGAGCATGTATTATACCTCTATTTTGTGTGGTAGGGGCCTAAAAAATAAAAAATAATGAAGATAATATTAATGAATTTAATAAATAAATAAATTCAGTATAAACTTTCATCATAGGTCCCCCTGAACCACTACCTTGGTGCATATACTCATGCAGTGCTCTAACTTTAGCTAATAGTTGTCCATTTACCACCTCATAAGTATGCATCTGTACCTCCAAATCTGTAACCTTATGTGTTAGGCCATAAAAAATAGGTTCAATAGACTAAGTGCATGAAACTATAGAATGAAGAATCCCCATTCCATATGTCATGTTGTATCCATGTCTGTCACGACCAATAATGCAACGGAATATCTCATCCCTTCACATGGAAATTTTCCATTGGTACTTTAGAAACTGTACCAACTCATCCTCAAATTGATCTCATGTATTATATAATTACAGAAATATAGAAAAATTTAATTAAGTATTGATAATTAGTCTAAGAACTTACTATAAGACCTGTAACCTCCAGTTTATTTTGATCACAAGTAACCATCCACACAGATATTTTATTATTTGGTGCACCTTGGTCCCATAATTGTATACCAATAAGATAGAAATATAGAAAATAAACCATATTAAATAATAAATTTAAAAATTAAATAATAAAAACATCTTGATGGATCTGGGACACGTGATAAATCCCAAGCCCATGAGGTGGTCCATACAATGGATTATTCATGGAATAATTCACCTCCACCTCCTATATTAAATTAATTCAAATTTCAAATGTGTAAAATGCTATAAATTATTTGAAATATATAAACTAAATTAAATAGACTCACCATTTCGGCCTCAGTGGACCAATATGAAACTATCTTACTCTACTGAAATGGGAGAACGCCTCTCGAGACTTTGTCTAGAATGTTTTGGGCACCCACATTGATTACTCAGTGCTCACTCTTGGCTCTCCCTTTATGATATTTTTACATTTATGACTTTTGAAAATACACACTGGTCGAAATGAATTGGATCACACTATCATATTATTCTATTTAAGAAAAATATTATCACAAATGATAGTATTTATTAACATCACTATGAAACTAAAATGATCCTCTTACCTAAAATGCACTCTATAGTTGATCTAATGTATCCTCAGGGAATGAATCACATTCATGTTTAGTCAATGAAAATCTATTTCTGTCACATATTATATGACCCAACTAGAGAATAAATGTAGGTGAACCCACTCCCATGGGATGGTACATATCGTCAAATGATACGTCCAGTTTCGTGTCCAAATTCCATGATTAAATACCATGACCAGGGCCTCCTCTCTAAAAGTAATAAGCATTCAAGTCTGATTTTATTGAAATAATATTTCATAGATAATTAGATAGATGTGAATGTTTATTTTTAATACTTAATTTTAAAAAAACACATTTACATTCATACATACCATGACCTGTAGACGCAGATGGCTCTTCAAAATGATGTGGATTTGGTGTCTGTTCCCTTAACATGTCTACAGTAATAGAAAGAATTACTATAGAAAATATCCATGGCCTATTATAGTTCTATATAATGTGAAATTCAATGAACTCATGTACATGTTAATTATTACACACATATTTCATCAAATATAAAGAAGTTGATGGATCAAAACACATTTCTAAGAAAATATATGATATTTCATTATTTTATAACCTCGAAATCCTTCAAAAAGGATAAATATCCAACACTAATTCATTGGATTAGTCAATAATGAGAAATTAATAAAGGTTGAGTTTATCAACACTAGTAAATAAAAGGTGTTCAATGTTTCTTTCCACTACCAACAATTAAATATCATCAGTATCATATACTAGACTAGAGGCATCTACATGCATGAAAATAAAATTTGATTTCATATATCATAAGGAGAGGCCTAAAACTTATACAAGTAGAATATTTCTAGACTATAGAAGATAAAGGGGTTGAAAATAAAATAATATTTCACTATCCATTCACTTTTTATTACTAAAGATAGGAATAAATAGAGGAATATGATTTCACAGTCTATCCACTATCCATTCATAAAGAGATGCATAAAGAGAGGCATATTATTTCATTTTCCATAAAGCGAGGCATGAAAATAAAATATTATTTCACTATCCATTCATTCGACTTCATCAATCATCAATCTATCCATTTATCTAGGAATTTATACATCCATAGAAGGATATTCTATTTCAATTTTTAATGATACTGGTTTTAAATACACTTTGAGGAAAAAAAATTGGTTAAGAAGGTAGCTATTAGTGTTCTATAGAAGAGGGATGATTAATTTCTATTTGGTCACAGACCTTCCAAAATAGTTCCATCTAAGATAGGATTCTCCAATTTCAATAGGGAAGGAACTCCAAGTTTAGTTTTTTCCTCAACTTAGGCCACATATATTGGTATTAGTTACCTCACTCAATCAATTAATATAAAGGTGACACGTAAGATCTCCACTAGTAATGCATTTGACATGCTTGATCCAAAATCTCTTATTTGAAGTAAACATTTATATTTCGATTTTTTTAAGACTTACAGTCCTGTGAAAGATACTTCTATCATTGATTATGTCTTAATAAAAATAAAACACAAGTGATCAAGATAACTAGTGGAAACCTGTTAAAACTTCTAGGAGGGGTCAATGCACTAGTGGTCAAGGAGGTCGTGTGGCTCATCACAACATGTGTCTTCACTCTCAAACTCATTTTTAGGGGATATTTGGACTGATTGAAAGGATTTGGCTTTGTGTGTTGATAATTTTATTATATGGGAGACTCTTGTTTTTGTTTTAGTGAGTGGACTTGACTTTGGGCTAAGGAAGATATAGATTGGTTTTCATTTAAGGAAAATGCAAGGTGAAACTGAAGCCTGGTATTTTTTCTGTTGCTAATATTCTGTTGTGGATAATTGTTTTATTTTCATGGTAGGGGGAAATAGAAGCATAGACATGGGATTTGTAAAATTTGAAATTATATCTATGAATGGTAGTCATTTTTTATGAATTTTATGGTGTGTAGGATTGCTGCACATTTTTTTAATTGTGGTATATTTAGGTGGGGTTGAAGTGTTATGAAAAGAATCTGAGTCTTTAGAGTGGTTTTTGGAGTCTAATATTCATTAGTTTCAATCCATGATTATTAGTATATATAGTTTCAAAGTGTATAGGTGGTTTTCTATGATGCTTCATTATATATGGGGGAATGGTAGGGCTATACAGCAGATAGAATATCTGGAATTTGGATTTTTTTCTGGTTATTTGTAAGAGGAGTTCTATAGGCCTATTTATATGATACTGTTGGATGGAGGTTGAAATTGTTGATGAGATTACTAGTCTCTATACTTCTGATTTGGTAGCAGATGTGGAGTTTAGTGATTTTCTAAAATCATGTAGATAAACCTTGACTTTTATGCATGGAAAATATAGAACTACCATGATACCCACTATACACACATAACCTTGACATTTGAAAACCCCCATTGTCCAAAAATAATAATTACAAGTTTTTTTGATCAATTTCCCAATTACATAAGTCATCCAGAGCATCCATGATAAGGATGAAAAACAAGAAATTATTTCAATGTTAAAAATACCAAATAAAAGTGTGATAAAAATGTGACTAAAATTCAATTGTATCTTTTTACATAATGATAAATTTCAAGATTAAGTATTTGAAATGAGATAACGCACCACTGTAAGCCTTTTAAATAATTCATCTTTTACTCTCTAACACAAATATTAGAATCCTTTTTGAAAATAGTAAAACATAACAACACAAAAAATGATTGACCAAGAAAGTTCAATTAATGATGTAAAAGGAGAGAATAAGAATTCGTACCTCTTAGGAGGGGGTGGGGGAAGAGGCGGAGGGTGTGCGAGGCTCAAAGGAGGGGCAGTGGTGAGGGAAGATGAGTGGTGATAGTGGCTTTGAGTTCTATAGTGGTGATGGGTGTGGCGCGAGTGAGATGGAGTTGGGTGCTACCTCAGATTGGCGCAAGGGAAACACCAGCTTTTTTTAGCGCTAAGAAAAATGTACTGATAAAAGGGGGACTTTATCAATGATAGCTACAAGAGCTGATAAATCTACCCATTATTAGTGATAAAAAATACTCTGATAAAGGTGTACCCTTTATTAGTGCTGATAAAGGATAGATTTATCAACTCTCTTATTACTGCTGATAAATGTTTTTAATAAGAAATATTATTAATTTATAAAAAATTATTATAGTTATATTCAAAAATAATTTTTATTTATATACATTAAATAAATAACAAAAGTTTATAATTAATATTTTTTAATAATTAAACTATATATAATCATTTAAAAAAGTATTTATAAGATTATAATTAAATAAATATATATTTAAATAATTATAAGTTTATAATAAATTTTATTAAGTAATAAATATATTTATTATATTTATAATGATATATATATATTTATATATATATATATAGATATTTAAATAAATATACATTTCTAATGAACTTAGTCAATAAATATATTGATACATGAGTATAATTGATGTTCATATGTTATGTATTCATCATGAATGTTCATTTATACATTACACAGTTATTATTATTCATGTTGTCCATATATATGATGACTTGTTTTTTATGATCTATACTATACTAGGTATATGATTCATTAATGTTATACCCATTAATCTATTATATTCTCATAAATACTTATAAAATTACAATAAATATATTTAAATAATAAATATATGTACTATATTTATAATTATAAATTTTTAATTATATATAAATACTTATATATATATATACAAATATTTATAAATATATTTATTTATAGTTATAATTATAAATAAATATATATGTAAACAATTATAAAATTATAATAAATATAGTTATTATACTTATAAAGTTATAAATATTTATAATTAAATAAACATATTTATAAATATATACAAATATTTATAAATAAATAAATAAATTATAAATATATATATATATATTTATAAATATATACAAATATTTATAACTAAATAAAAATATTTATATTTTTAATTATAATTAAATATAGATATATTTAAATAATTATAAAATTATATTAAATATATTAATTATATATATTTATAAAATTATAATTATAATAAATGTATTTATTATAATTTTATAATTATTTAAATAAATATATATATATATAATTATAACTATAAATAAATAATTATTTATTCGTAATAAATATATATTTATTTATATTTATAATTATAAATATATATTTATTTATTAAATAATTATAAAACTATAAAAAATTTATTTACTATACATACCAAAAAGGTCCAGGAGCCAGACGAACCTTCTCCTACCAAAATTTATTGAAAAATAAAAAACAAAACATGAAACATAGAAATGACATGGTTAACAAAGGAAAAGTCCTCATCGAGAAAAGAAAACTACAAATGGGTAGAACTTGGACCATCCCTATAATCATGATCAGAGTATCATCAGCAGATTCTCATTCTGACAACGAATTCTTCTGATTAAAAAGCACAGAGTACTTTTCCTTGATTTTAACCTGCTCTAGAGTGAGTCCATGGAAGAAGACCTGATAGAATAGCCATGCCCAACAACCCAATAATCTCTTCCAAATCTTCTTCAACGGTTTTTGGATTCTGACATCGTTTCCATGTATTGCTTTGCTGCCAATTCCCTTTCGGCTCTTCCCTCTTAGAAAGAATGAGAGACTTCTCTATAGAGTCATCAGTGACTCTTGAAGCATAATCTGCTGCAGCTTGTACTCTGATGTAATGTTAAATATTCTCTATTCTATCCATTATAGGTGACATATGCTTATAAATCACTTGCCTATTATCAATCTTAGTGGATTTTTAAAAAACTTGGTCAAACTCCAAACCACCATCCTCCACATTCTGCTCATTCCTAGCAATAATATCTATCCATAGATTTTTTTAACAATTAATTTTAAATGGTTTGTAACCCCTTCCTCCACTCTCCTAGTAGATAAATCACCATCACCTTCAGGCTGCACAATATGCTCTTACAAAATAGAAGAGGCAGGTGTATGCCCTGAAATAGTATTACTTTCCAAATTCTTAGAACCTTCATATTATGCATTCAAGACAGAAGAATCTGGTTGAGCATTAACATGCCCTATAAAAATTTCAAAAGGGGCACTCCCCAACTGTCCAATGTATGGTTGTCCAACCCCTCGCATCACAGTATCATCAGTCGAGCCCAATGAAATATCCAATCCACCTTGAGCAGTGGGCTTTCTTTTCTTCAGCTTTTTGAAACACATTTTTTCAACATGTTCGCGATTACGGTAGAAAGAATATGATCGATCTCATACAACTTGGATCATCATGACCAATGATTTTACAGATTGAGAAAAATTGAGGAATATTTTCATACTCAATTTTAAGATTGAGATCCACAACTTCTATTGAAATAACAACCATCTCCACCAAAGAATATTAGAAATCCACATCAAATGAAAATCATGTGAAATGCCCAAATATAGCCAATTCGGTCTCATGGTCCATTTTGATAGGAATACCGAGGGAAAAAAATCAACGTCATGAAGTATTTTAGGGTGAAAAAGATGCCAATTTAAACCAGAAACTTTGATCCAATGTAGTATAGAAGCATTACCTACCCCCAATGGACTGAAATATCTTTCCCATTCATGTATGTGAATTGGTCCTGGATTGAGGTAGATGGAACTGAAACCCCAGGCCATGGTCTTTCTTTATTTGGAGGAGAAAAGGAAATGGTAAAACCTATTACCCAATGAGACACACTTCTATTTAGAGAAACCCCAAATATCTAAGAGGCCTTTTTCAAGATCCAAAATTTTCCATGGCTTCAAGCCCCATGGAAAAATAAATCATCGAATGATTGAGAACTCACATAATTTTAGATGATTAGAGACCGTGACCGAATATGGTGTTAAGTGTCCTACATTACCTCCACTATGAAAAAATAAATTATTAGATCCCTTGAATATAGAAAAGAAATGACCTTCAGATCATCACCATTCGAAATTAGAGGATAATATTTCTCATATTTTGCATCAATTCCAATGGAAGGTGGATCACCCGATTTGGATTTGATATCGCCAACCAATTGAACCACTTGGTCTACTACCAGCACCACATCCACCTTCGATGGTGGCTTATCAAAGACAATAGGATCCTTGGGGGAGATTTTGGCATGAAACGTGGACACACTATACCTGTGTGAGTCAAAACTTGGATCTAGGGAGAGGTCGACTATCGGAGAGATCAATCACGACGCCATCAGGCAAGAACCCTAGAAATTTCCGTATACCGGTGCAAGAGTTTCTCTCAATTCCCTATCATTTTTTTCCTATATATTATAGGTACTCCGGGAAACAATTACGACGAAACATAGAAATGAAATACACACAAACTGAAAGGGAAGGTCATAACCCCACCCCCTAAGGGATAACACACCCATTTTTGAAGTTCCAAAGGCCCTGTAGACATGATGTCCATTACAAATCCTGTAGCCCAGGTTCCTAGCACATGAAACTTTTTTTTCTTGAAAATCATTATTGTGAAGGTCCACTGCATTAAGCATCCATCGTGGACACCTCCTTCCCGCCCGAGGAGTCATACCACTACAATGCTACTAACAGTCGCTCATGCCAACACCATGCCACGACTTCCATTCATCCACAAGTCGTTACTCTTTCCAATCGTGCCACCACTGAGAGATCCAATCGAAATTTGATGCTTCCCGGATTTGAAACGAGGTTTCTGATGTAGGATTACGGGGTTGTTATTACCAGTAGGCTACAACCCCAACTACTTTCTCTTTACTATACTTATAATGTTATAAATATATATAATTAAATAAATGTATTTATAAATATATACAATTATTTATAAATAAATTCAAATATTTATAAATATAATTATAAATAAATATAGATATATTTAAATAATTATAAAATTATTATAAATATATTAATTATACATATTAATAAAATTATAAATATAGAAAATATATTTCTTATAATTTCATAATTATTTAAATATATATATATAACTATAATTGTAATTGTAAATAAATATAGATATATTAATATAATTATAAAATTATAATAAATATATTAATTATATATATGTATAAAATTATAAGTATAATAAATACAGTTATAATAATTTTATAATTATTTATTTATAGTTATAATTTTAAATATATATATACTTATTTAAATAATTATAAAATTAAAAAAATATTTATTATATTTATAATTTTTAAAAATAATAAATACAGTTATTAAAATTTTATAATTATTTAAATACATAAATAAAAATTTATAATTATAAATATAAATAAATATATATTTATAATTATTTATAATAAATATATATTTATTATATATAATTATAAATATATTAAATATAATAAAAATATTTATTATAATTTTATAATTGTTAATAAATAAATATTTATTTATAATATAAATAATTTTATAAATATATATAATTATATAAATATTTTTGTTATATATATATATATTCTATAGTTATAATTATAAATAAAAAATATTTATTTATTATATATATAATTTTCTAAATATATATAATAACATAAATAAATTATTCACATTATATCTTTATGAGTTCTATAATTTTAGCACTGATAAAGACACCATTTATTAGTTCATTTTTAGCGCCAATAAAGGCGTATCATTATCAGTGCTAAAAATGCTAATAAAGGTAACTTTTATCAGTAGTGCTGATAAAACATACCTTTATCAACACTTTTTAAAAATCATAGATAATAGTCTTCCCTTGAAGTTATTAAAAAAACTAACTATCTCCTTCCATCATGCCTTCAAAGCCATCACAGAACTATCTCCCTACCCCACTACCCTCTTTCCCTGCCCCACCGCCCTCTCTCCCTGCCACGCCTTCTCCTTCTCCTTCATGGTCACCATCAGCATTGCTCCCTACCTTGTCACCATCTCTCCCACCATCATTGCTCCCTACAATTCCACCATCCCTCCCTGCTGGCATTTCTCTCTTCCAGTATTGCTCCCTTCCACCGTCGCTCCCTACCATTATCGCTCCATGAAATGTAAGCGCCTTTGTGATCTCATCACTCTGTATCACCATAATTTTATTTTGTTTTCAGTTCTATTTTGGTTAGGTTTTCTTAATGATTTCTCCCAGGTCGTAGAAGAATTCATCCCAGTCAAATAGAATTTTTCTTAGATTTTCTAAAGGTGGAACTGAGATGATGTATTCAAGTTGTTTCACGTTGTTTCGAATAAGTTATGTTGTTATTTTTTTCAAATATTTTATCCTAAATTAAATTAAATTTATGATAAAATTGTTATTTTTTTAGGTATTCTACCTAAAATGGTACTATGAGTGTGTCTTAGACCACCTATGGGTGTTTGGTTATTCTTCCGATGGGTTGGGAGTGCCCGATGAGTTTTTAGAATTAGGCATGTTTGAATTAATTAAGAAATTAATTAATATTGAAATTATAAAATGATGATATTTTATGGTTTATGTTCATGAAGTAGAACCCCCATTCCCAAATTTACCAATCATCAATGGTTTTAACCCTCCACATTTAACTTTTGTGATACGAGCACCCCAACATTAACACCATACAAATCTACAAAATCTTAATGTGGATTTTAGACTCCTTTACGATCATGCATGTCCTACACATCCGCCACTTTTTCACATGTTCATCTATTTTGGGAATTAGTTCTCTAAGATTTCATATAAATACACCACACACACCTCAAAATAAAAACAAGATAGAATGAGAGGGTTATATTACTTTTGAGTATAAAATCCATATCACCCCCACCAAGATATATTCCCTCTAAAACTCACACTCATATCTTCATTAGGTCATACCCCCTATCAAATACATCAAAAAAACACATAATTATACTAGTTTATACTCCCCATGAGTCATACCCACACTTGAATATTCCTCCAATGAAACTAAATTCAAATAATATATCCATATTATCTTTTATCCTATTCTAAAGAATGAGTACCTCAAATTTTTCATAAATTTATATATCTCTAACCTGGGTAAAAAAAATTAGAGATGTAATTTAGTAAAGGAATCCCTTGAAATTAGTTCTTTTTAGTGAATATTTCTTCTTATTCGATATTCTCATGAATGTACATAGTATTCCTTTTGTATTTTACATCAATAAAGTATATAGTACCTTTTTCTCAAACCAATTTTATATTTAACTCTCTATAATATTCATTAGTTGTGATGAAGAAATGAAAATATCCCCATTCATCTACTTGATTCACCTATTTCATTTAGACAAATTTGACTTACTCCATCAAAATTTAATAGTCAATTATCCTATTTTAAAATTAATGGACAACTTCCCCATGGATATAAAATTTCATCCAATAATTATTATTACTTATCATTATTACACAATTTCTAGAATGATCATATAAAATGGAATGATTAATTTCCCTACATGGACCAATACATCATCAAAAATTACAATGAAATACTTGATGGATTGGTCTTGTAGTTAAATAATAACATCTATTTTTTTGGATTACATTTATTGAAAATATTTAGCATAAAAGACCAGATAGCCCCCTATAAATAAAAAAGGGAATTCTATAAAGTTCAATCACTAATATTGCATAGAAAAAGAAGCTACATGGATCATTATGTTTTAGTGGAAGATTTCATTGAACAATAAATAATAAATCCTCTCTTTTAAAAATCACTCTTATATATTCTAATTTATTTTTATTATAAATGATTTCCTTAAGGAACTTGGAACAGGACAACATTTGTGATATTTCAATGGACAATGGGATGTTGATGTACTATTTCTTTAACATTTCTGTTAACTTTTAATCTTAATCATAATCTATTTCATGGATCATCCTCTTTATAAAGGTATTATGTGTCATCTACGGATATAATTTGGTTAGATTTGATGTGTCATTCTCAGTCCTTTCTACATCATCTAATTTTTACTAGCTTTCTTATATACCATGTTCCCTTTCTTTTTCTTTCTCCTTTATATTTTCTTTGTCTTTATATTATTTTTTGTTTCGAAAGTGTTTCCTTAGTATACTTATTCCTATATGAGTTCCCATGAAATAAAAATGATATTTTCTAAGTGGTTTTATCCATTTTTATGGAATGATATTAAATGAAAATTGTTTCGGAAAATTCCTAAATGGATATTTTTAAAAGAATGAATTTGGTTTTAAAATTAGTGGTAATCACTGAATTGATGTTTTAAAAATTATTATTATGTTAATTGGATTTCAAACCAAGATTTTTGGTGATTTAAAAGTGTTATATTTTTTGTAAAATGTTGTTTATTTTTAAAGTGGTGAGTAAACTTATGATCTATATTTAAACAAATTTTTTATGCTTGGTTAATTTTTATTTTAATGGTTTTATAACAACCCTGTTTTTTATTACACACTTAAACCTGATTTATTACATAAAATCTTCCCTTGATACAAAAAGGAAGATCAAGAGGTATAATTTCGTTGGGGCTTAGGAACATTATATAAAAACTTAAAACATGAAATACAATATCTTTATTTAAAACTTCTTTTACATGACCACTATATTCCCTCGTACTTAGCATTGCATGGGATAACCTGAGGACATGCATAAGAAATGGGTGAGATATAAAGCCCAGTAAGTAAATAAGCATGGAATAACATGGGGAATAAAATACATGTTAGAAAACAGACATATCAATGGAGCACAAGAGAAACATGAACATAAAGGCATGATAAAGCATGATAATCATTACATGTAAATGTGGAAACAACACTTAACATGAAATTAGTATGATCCAAGCCTCATTGCACATAGAGTATGAGTAAAACCTCATTGCACATGAAGCAAGAGTAAAACCTAATTGAAATTGAATTAGGATGACTCATCACCCATTGCACATGATGTATCATGATACTATACTTTACCCAAGGCATTGGAGTACTATCGGGGTACACCCTTCTTAAAAATTTCCTTTCACGCATAACTGTGCCACATGGATCATATAACATGGAATCAATCAACATAATAAGTTATTCCATGATTAAGTAATGTGTAATAAATAAATTAAAGTACCATTAAATATGTATATGTTCATAAAGGTTAATACCGTTGATAGAGACATGGGTATGGTATTCACTGCACAATTATCTTGGATTAGAAAAATGCGGTGTAATTTCGGCAGCATAACAGCGTGACATAAGGATTTATGAAAATTGTTGATGAGAGAGAAACTGGTGTATCATCATATGTACATAAAATGGACAGTAATGGGGTCATATACATTCATGTCCCAACAAATGTAATGGAAATTAGATGTACAATACAAAATAATTACATGGATGTAAAAGAAAAGAGAGAAATCCCTCACGGAATTTCGGCATGGTAATAGGTGTACATGAGGGGAATTAATGAGAGGAAAATGGGTCTCCCATAATCCAAAAATAAAGAGGGAATTAAGGGGGAGGTGTGAAATCATACCCCAACATTTTTAATTGAAAACAAATGGGAATAACAATATAAAGAAATTTGGAAAAAAATGAGAAAGGAAGAAATCCCTTACTTGGAAGTGTGATCCCAAAAGCTTGGGATAGGCTTGAGAGAGGCTTCTTGGGAGTTGGGGAACCTTGGGAGGATTATAGAGAGATGATTTTAGGGGTGGTACATACACCAAAGGCTTTGAGTGAGGAGGAAGTGAGAGCTTGGGTGGGTTTATATAGGAAAGGAGAGGGAATTCTTTATTATTTAGGTTTGGGACACCTCACATTAAACTAATCAAAACCATAAACCAACCCATGGTTCTTTCCCATGTTTTTTTTCAAAATGGGATTGGAATAAAATATTTTATAATTAAAATTTCCAAACTTCTTAAAATAATATTTTTTTTTATGTGGAGGTGAGTCACACTCTCAAGGAAAACAATTTAAAAAGACAAAATGTTTTACAAGCCTTGAAGGGTCCACTAAATCTCTGAAAAATAAATCAAAAAAACCCAAAATCACATTATTTTAATGTTAAAACATATATTGGCCAAAAATAATGTTTATAGTATTTTATTACATCATTATTGGGTCATTATGATGTCATAAAACACATTATATATTTCAACGTTATTTAATTTTAACCCGAATATTTGACTGTCTCATAAAATTATGAAAAATTCACCATTGGATAATTTTGACGTCCTGATTCCAAAAATAATATTCATTTTATCAATATAATTTTCTAAATATGTGAGTTTTTACTTTTAAAATAAAAATCGACATTTATTTAAAATTTATGGGTTTTGACAAAAATATCTTTCAAAATTTAATTAAAATTACAATTGAATTCATAAAATAATAAGATAATTTATATTTAAAAAAATCATTTAATAATAATAATATTTTATTAAAATATTATTTAAATCAAAAATACATTAATTCATTTAAATAGATTTCTTAGTTGAATATTAACTAAAAATACTATTTCTGCTTTAAATACTATTTTAAATTAACAATAATAAAATGAATGCACATTATTTATAAAAAATAATGTACATATTCATAGTAATAGGGTCTTGTTACATAACCCCTTAAAACCCCAGTATAAGACCTTAGGGTAAGGTGAACAATGATGACATACTCTTGGGGTGACTCGGACAACATCGCTCGGGTGGTAATCTCTATTAACTTCCACTTCTCTCGTAGTCGGTTCTGCT
This sequence comes from Viscum album, assembly GCA_963277665.1. Classification (NCBI taxonomy): domain Eukaryota; kingdom Viridiplantae; phylum Streptophyta; class Magnoliopsida; order Santalales; family Viscaceae; genus Viscum; species Viscum album. The sequence continues at coordinate 107,576,111 of OY728139.1, read as the reverse complement.
TAAGCTTAAAATGTTCAATCTTGTCTTGCGATTGGTCAACAGTGAATCCCAATGATGCCACCTCCTTTCTGAGCTCAGAAAAATGGGATTATTATGGGGCAAGTATACTGGATGAGTCCATCACTTCCTCTTCCGGAGTAAATTGGATTTTTTAAAGTCCTATATTTATACTAATCATGTGATCACTATTCAACGACTATATTAGAAATGGTCACAATTTATAATCATATTTTAAAATCCAAAAACATAAAACCAAATAATTGAATACATTTTACATAACCATAAGTAGACCTTTAAATAAACCTAGATGAATTTTTGGGTCGTTACAATCTTCCCCCCTTAAGAAATTTCATCCTTGAAATTTATTTTTCCCACACCAAAATAGATGTGGGTAACTCTTCTTCATTTCTTCTTCCAATTACCACATCACTTCATCAAACTTGTGTTTTTTATAAAACACCTTGACGAGGAGCATTTCCTTATTTCATAGAACTTTTTCTCTATGATCTAAGATCTTCACTGGTTGCTCCTCATAAGAAAGATCATCTTCTAGTTGTACTACCTCTAAAGAGAGTACATGTTAAGGGTCTGGTATATACTTTCTTAAGAGGGATACATGAAAGACATCATGTACTTTGGCCACGGTAGGTGGAAGTGCTAGTCGATAGGCTACAACACCGACAAGATCAAGAATCTCAAACGGGCTGATGTACCTTGGACTTAACTTCGCTTTCTTTCCAAACCTCGTGAACTTCTTCCATGGGGATATACGTAGAAATACCTTGTCTCCAACTTTAAACTCAAGGTATCATCGATGGTTATCTACATAACACTTTTTTCGACTCTGGAATGACTTGATATGTTGCTGAATGGTTTTCACCTTCTCCACCATTTCTTTGACCATTTCTGGTCCTAACAGCGTATGCTCACTGACCACATCCCAACATGTCGATGTTCTGCACCTATTCCCATTTACGGATTTATAAGGTTCCATTTGGATGCTTGAGTGGAAACTGTTATTCTAGGAGAATTCAACTAGAGGAAGAAGTTGATCCCAACTTCCTTTAAATTACATTGAACATGATCTCAACATATCTTCTAGTGCCTGAATAGTCCTCTCATATTATCCATATGTTTGAGGATGATAGGTTGTACTAAAGTTCAGTTCAGTATCTAGATCATGTTGAAGACTCTTCCAAAAATTAGAGTTGAATCAGGGATCTCGATCGGATACAATAGATAGTGGTACTATATGTAGCCTTAGCACTTTTCTGATATATATCTGTGCTAGTTGATCCAATGAGAAATCCTCCAAAATTAAAATAAAGGGTGATGACTTTGTAAGACGATCCATGACAACCCATATTTCATTGTTTCCATTGGATGTATTCAGAAGTCCGGTGACAAATTCCATGGTGATGTTCTCCCATTTCCATGCTAGTGTGAGAAATGGTTGCATCATCCACTTAGACTTCTACCTCTCTACCTTCACTTGCTGACAGACCAGGAACATTGATGTATACTAAGCTATCTCCCTCTTCAAATTATCCCACCAATAATTCTCTCAGAGATATCGATACGTCTTTTTGTTTCCTGGGTGAATAGAGAAATTTGAACTATGTGCATCATCAAAAAGTTCCTTCTTCAGCTATGGACTTAATGGAACACATATTCTTTTCCCAAATCTCACAATTCCTTCTTAATTAACATTGAACTCCAAGTATTTCCCTTTTCTGATAGTCCCACTTTCTTCTGAATTCCCACATCATCCTTTTGAGCATCCTTTAACCTTTCCAAAAGAGACGGTTGAGCAATCATTTGTGAAAAGATTGATGATGTTCCCTTATTTATGATTCCCATGTCCATATTCATCATGTATAAGAACATTGGATCCTTCTCAATTCTCATCAATGTTAGAATAATTGGGTCCTTTCTACTTAGAGAATTTTCAACATTGTTCGATTTCCCATGGTGGTAATGCATTGAGCATTCATAGTCTTTGATCAGCTCTAACCATCTTCATTGGAGTATTTTCAACTCTTTCTGTGTGAATATATACTTGAGGCTTTTATAATCCATATATATTTTACACTTTCCCAAAGAGATAATGCCTCCAAATTTTTAAAGAGAAGATCATCGCAGCCAACTTAAAATCATACGTTAGATAATTCTGTTCATGAACATTCAATTGCCTTGAAGCATAGGCAATGACTTTGTCATTTTGCATCAACACACTTAATAGGCCCTTCTTCGAAGCATAACTGAGTACCACAAAAAGTTCTCCACTTGTGGGTAAAGTGATCACGGGTGTATTGATAAGCCTCATTTTTAACTCCTTCAATCTTTCTTTGCATTAATCAATCCATGAAAACATTACTCCCTTCTGAGATATCTTGGTAAGAGGGTTTGAGAATCGTGAGAAATTTCTCACAAATAATTGATTATTATCAGTTAACCCCAAGAAGCTACGGATATCTGTTACCAATGTTGGCCTCGACCATCCCTCAATTGCATCTATTTTGGAGGGATCCATAGATATCCCATTTCTTGTGATGATATGGCCCAAGAATGGGACCTCCTTTAACCAGAAATCACACTTGTTGTACTTTTCATAGAGATTATCCTTCCCCAAGGTCTCTAGTACAGTTATTAGATGCTCCTCATGATCCTCCATGGTTTTGGAGTATATCATAATATCATCTATAAATACTGCCACATATTTTTCAAGGTAATACCTAAATAATCTATTCATCAAGTCCATGAAAATTTTTGGAGCATTAGTGAGTCTAAAAGTCATTACTATGAATTCACAATTCCAATATCTTGTATGAAAAGTAGCCTTGGGGATATCTTCCTTCTTCACCCTTACATGATAACATCCTGACCACAAATCCACCTTGGAGAAGTATTGTGCTCCAAGCAACTGATTGAATAAGTAATTGATTCATGGGAGAGGATACTTGGTCTTTATCATGATTTTGTTAAGCTCAAGATAATCAATATAAATGTGCATTGACCCATATTTCTTATTGATGAAGAGGACTGGTGCCCCCCATGGTGAAGCACTTGGGCGTATAAACCCTTTATCCCGATTATCCTATAGTTATTTCTTCATCTCCTCAAGCTCCACAATAGCCATTCTATATAGAGTCTTGGATATTGACAATTACATGGGTATAAGATCAATTGAGAATTCAAAATCCCTTCTAGGATGAAGATAAGGAAATTCCTTGGGAAACACTTTAGTGAATTCCCTCACGATAGGCATGTCTTCAAGGATGGTTGCCTCCTTAGACTCAATCATCTGTATAAGATATGTGTGCTCATAGGGTTGTAAAATCCACACATGAGGTGATAGTGAAAACAAAGATTCATCATCCTCCTTGCACTTGTATAGAATCAATGGTCGATTCTCCACATGGAGAGTGATTTCCCTCTCATGGCAATTTATGTTGCCTCTATATAAGGAAAGTCAATCCATGCCAAAAATTGTTTCAAATTCCACCAAAAGATGTATGACGAGGTTCACTGGGAAGTTCAATCCACCGACTAAGACATGGGAGGAGTTATATTCATGGGATGCAATGATTTCCCCATTTTCTATACTCACCGACATCTTTACTTACAGGATTTGCGGTGCTGCTGGGATTGTACTAATAAACTTTTGGGATATAGAATAATGTGTAGAACCTGAATCAAAAAGTTCATTCGTTATTCTTGAATGAATAATTAGCGTACCTATCACCACTTCGTTGTTGGGGTTCACTTCGGTAGTAGTGGTGGAAAAAATCTATCCCTTCCTACCATGGATATTTTTGGTTGCCTCTGAAAACCCATGGCTTAGGGAACTGATTTGCAAGATGCCCTGGTTCTTTGCAGTTGTTTCAATGAACAACGTGTTGGGGTTCAAAAGGAGCATTCCTCTCCTCTATTGCAGCCACGGGTTTTACATGTTGGCAGTTAAAATATAGGTGCCCTTCTCTTCCACACCTAAAGTATTTCCTCATCTCCTTTAGGCAATTTTCGGGGTGCTTCTTTCTGCACTTTTGGAAAGTGGGGTACTGGATCTTCTTAGCACCCAGTACAAGAAAACGGAATACTTGTGACAGGCGATTTGCGACGGGATCTCATCACAAAAGGTCTTTTGCGATGGGGCGCCGTCACAAATCGCCCGTTGCCGAAAACGGCGTCGCAAATATGTGTTTTTGCGGCTGTCCCGTCGCAAAAAGAGTATTTCCGACGGTATTTTTCCCCCTGTCGCAAATGGGTTTTCGTTTATATATAAAAAAGGTTTGTGCGACGGGCCGTCGCAGATATATTAGTTCCGACGGGTTTCTGACCCGTCGCAAATGGGAAATCTAAAAAATATTTGCGACGAAGGTATTTACGATTGACCGTCGCAGAAATCTTTTTACGACGGGTATTCTTCCCGTCGCAAATGTTACAGTAAAAAAAAATTTACGACAGGAAATCCCGTCGCAAATATTCTCATCGCAAATACTAAATAAAAAATAATAATAATTAATAAAAATCGTATAATATTATATAAAAATAAAAATAATAATAATAATATAAAAAAATTAAATTATTATAATATAAATAAAAAATATAAAAAATATAATTATGAAATATTAATATAAAATAATAATAATATGAATATAATTAATATAATATAATATAATAATAATAATATTAATAATATAAAAAATTAATATAATATTATTATTATTAAATTATGAATATAATAATAGTAATAATATTAATAATATAAAGAAATTATATTATTATGAAATATTAATATAAAATAATAATAATAATAGTACTAATATTAATAATATAAAAAATTAATATAATATTATTATTATCAAAATAAACATACATATTTATGAAAAAATATTATTAATATTATTAATATTAATAAAATTATAAAATTATAAACTACTCAATATTAACAATAAATATAAAATATTAAAATTAATATTACTAAAATAAGCATACATTAAAAATAATACTAATAAGTAATAAAATATTGAAAAAAATAAAAACAAATTAAATCATGCAATATTCATACCAATATGAAAGAGGAATTGTTTCCTAATTATTTTATTTTTAATTGTTTCCTAATTATTTTATTTTTAATCGTTTCCAAATTATTTTATTTTTAATTGTTTCCTAATTATTTTATTTTTAATTTTTTCCTAATTATTTTATTTCTAATTGTTTTTTAATTATTTATAATCAATTAAATCTAATTATTTCCAAATTATCTGATGATTATTTTAATTAAATCTAATTATTTCTTAATTTTTTAATAATAATATAATGATTATTGATAAAATATTACTATTTCTAATTGAATATATTTATTTCTAATTATTACCAAAACATCCTCCGGGAGTGTCGAACCAAGAGTGCAGTAAGGCCCATTGTCGTGTACCAGGTTACCTCGAGTCAAGCTCGAAACACCTTGTCAGAGTTTTCACTCCTAGGTACATCTATGTCAGAGCCGCCTCTACTTGTTCGTATCTAGACAAGGACTATTTGGTACAACAACTTAATCTAATTATACTATATATCTAAATAAACATTCTATTCAAAAAATTAAAATTAATAATTAAAAATAAAATTTACAATTAAAAATAATTTAACAATTAAAAAAACTATAAATACCTTTGATATTTTGAAGCAGTTTGCGCCTCCTAACTCTTTCTTTTCTCTTCTATTAAGAAAAAATTGAAATAAAAAAAATTTCTACTTAGAACAGAGATTTAAAGAGAGAAAGGAAAAAAGAAGAAGAGAGATTTGAATGATTTAAAAAAACAGATGCGGGTATATATAGGTTAGCATTTTGCGACGGTCTTATTTACGACGGGAGCCCGTCGTAAATACCAGTATTTGCGATGGTGTACCATCGCAAATACATTCTCCCACATTAATTACGGGCAGCGGTTAAAAGGGTTTTCACGACGGGCTCATCGCAAATAGCTGCATGCCGACATACCATTAGCGACGGGCAGATATCCCCATCACAAATTTCTATTTACCGCCACCGGTATTGGCAACGGGCCCCATCGCAAATACCTTCGCCCGCATTTAATATGGGCGGCGGTTAAAAGGGTTTTTGCGACGTTCCCGTCGCAAATACCTGTAGGCTGACATACCATTAGCAACGGGCAGATATCCCCGTCACAAAATTCTATTCACCGCCGCCGATATTGGCGATGGGACCCGTCGCAAATTACACCTAGTGAATAGTGTTTGCGATGAGACCGTCGCAAATAGCTGCCTGCCGACATACCATTAACGATGGGCAGATATCCCCATCGCAAATTGCTATTTACCGCCGCCGGTATTGGTGACAGGCCCCATCACAAACACATTCACCCGTATTTAATACGGGAGGCAGTTAAAAGGGTTTTTGCAATGAGCCCATCGCAAATACATGTTGGCCGACATACCATTAGCGACGGGCGGATATCCCCATCGCAAAAGCCTATTTACCATCGCCAGTATTGGTGATGGGACCCGTCGCAAATAACACCTGCTGAATAGTGTTTTGCGATTGGTAATTGTCCCGTCACAAATAGTATTTACCACCTCTGGGTACTTGCGATGGGACGAAGGCCACCGTCGCAAATAGGCTTCCCACGTTTTGGCGTGCAAGCCGCGCCATACCTATTACGACGAGTCCTGTATACCCGTCGCAACTAACTGACCATTTGCGATGGGCATATATTCTCGTCGCAAATACGCTTTTCGTTGGATTTATTGCGATGGGATTTATTCTCGTCGCAAATAACCCGTCGCAATAATGGATTTTTCCCGAAGTGACCCTTGGATTTATCCATCAGATCGCCAACTTTGAATTCCAACTTACACTTTTTATCTCCATGATACCCCTAAGATTCTCTAATCCCCATTTCGACCTTGAGGGCACATCAGACAATTTCCTCATAGATATCGAAGTCACGGATCACCAGTGCTTTCCGTATTCTAGGTTTCAGACCACCAAAGAAGCAGTCAACCTTGCATTTGGGGGTAACGACAAAGCCTAAGGCATATTGTGAAATCCTTGTGATGTTTTCCTCGTATGCTTAGACAAATTTTTCGTCTTTTTGCATGAGGTCAAGGAAGTTCCTTTCCATCTTAAGTCGGAGGGTGCGTGGAAAATATTTATCGAAAAACATCTTCTGGAAATCCTTCCATTCCAATGCCTCGATATCCTCCTCAAGCTTCGTATTTTTTATTAACATCCACCATTGACCAGCTTCACACTCCATACGATAAGAAACTAGGAAAACCATCTATTATTTAGAACATTGAAGGATGGAGATGATCATTTCAATGGAGTTGATCCATTGTTCGACGATTGACGGATCAGATGATCCATTAAAAATAGGAGGTCATTGTCTCATGAATCTCTTGATAGCAACTTGTTCTTTCTTAGTGGGGGTTGTACATTCCTCTTGACCAATTTTTCTATTCAAATCTTGAGTTAACTGAGAGATAAGTGTGAAAAAGTTCGCAATTCCCACTACCATCGGATTGGGCATCTCAATAGCACAATCATCACATTGATCTTGAAATTGGTTTTTAGCCCAAGTCCTCCTATTACTGGTCATTGGCTGGAATAAAAAGAAAGTTAGGGGTAACACATAAATGGTAATACAAGGAAAAAACCGATGAATTATAAATAACTTTTATTTCCTTAACTTATGAATCCATAGGCTTCAATCAATGCAATTCATGATCTATTTTCTTACATATATTATTAAGGGAATTTTTCATTTCCTTAATAAGGGTTCATACTATGCTTGTGAATTTACAAAATAATATCCCCCAGGAGTGTCCTAACCAAGAGTGAAGCAAGGCCTGTTGTCATGCACCAGTTCCTATTCGTGTCTAGCTCAAAGTAGTGTTTTTGGGTTTTACCTCTCTGATATATCTGTGCTGAAGCCACTTCTACCCTCTTTTATCTAGTCAAGGACGTATTTTTTTGATAAACCACTTACTTAATACTCACCAATACTTAGGGATGTTCTTATTATACATATTTTTTCCTCTAAGTATTGACTAGGGTTTTCTAATCTTAATCCCAAAAATAACTAAACCTATCCTCTGATACCAACTATAACAACCCTGCTTTTTATTACACACTTAAACCTGATTTATTACATAAAATCGTCACTTGATACAACATGGACGATTGAGAGGTCTAGTGTCTTTGGGGCATAGGATCATTACAAAACAACTTGAAACATGAAATTCAACATCTTTATTGAAAACTACCTTTACATGACCACTAAATTCCCTCGTACTTAGCATTACATGGGATAACCTAAGGACATGCATAGGAAAAGGGTGAGGTATAAAGCACAGTAAGGGAATAAACCTAGAATAACATGAGGAATACAATACATGTTATAAAATAGGCATATCAATAGATTACAAGAGAAACATTAACATAAATGCATGATAAAGCATGATAATAACAACATGGAAATGTGGAAACAACACTTAACATGGAATTAGCATGAGTCAAGGCTCATTACACATGGAGCATGAGTAAACCCTTATTGCACATGAAGCACAAGTAAAACATCCTTTCACTTGAATTAGCATGAGTCAACAACCATTTCACTTGTCGTATCATCATACTATACTTTACCCAATTCATTGAAGCGCTATCAGGGTGCACCCTTCTTAAACATTTCATTTCATTCATAAATGTGCCACATGGATCATATAACATGAAATCAATCTACATCATAAGTGATTACATGATTAAGTAATGTAGAATAAATAAATGAAATTACCATTAAATATATATATGTTCATAAATGTGAATACCATTTATAGAGACATGAGTATGGTATTCACTACACAAGGATCTTGGCTTGAAAAGACATGGTGCAATTCCAGCAGCATAACGGTGTCACATAAAGATTAATGAAAATGGTTGATGACGAATAATTGGGTGTCTCATCATATGTACATGAAATTGACAGTAAGGGGGTAATATAGATACATATCCCAACAAATGTAATGGAATTTAGATTTATAATACTAAATAATTACTTCGATGTAAAAAAGGAGAGAGAAATCATTTACGGAATTTTGGCTTGGTAACAGGTGTAGATGGGAGGAATTAATGAGAGATAAAGGGGTATCCCATAATCCAAACATAAAGTGGGAATTATGGGGGAGGTGAGAAATTATACCATAACATTTTAAATTGAAGAAAAGGGAATAACAACTTAAAGAAAATTGTACAAAAATGAGAAAGGAAGAAATCCCTTACTTGAAAGTGTGATCCCAAAGGCTTGAGAGAGGCTTGAGATAATCTTTATAGAAGCTTGGGGCACCTTGGGAGGATTATAGAGAGAGGAGGGAAGGGTTTTTTTGAAATCCAAAGGCTTTTAGTGAATATTAAGTGAGAGATTGGGTGGGTTTATATAGGAAATGAGAGGGAATTCTTTATTATTTAGGATTGGGACATCTCACATTAAACTAATAAAAACCAAAAATCCGCCCATGGTTTTTGTAAAAGGGGATTGGAAGACAATAATTTATATGGAAAATGTCTGAACTTCTTAAAATAATATATTTTCTTATGTGGAGGTGAGTCACACTCTCAAGAAAAACAATTTAAAAAGACAGAATGTTTTATAAGATTTTAAGGGTCCACTAAAGCTTTGAAAAATAAATCAACCAAACGAAAAATCACATTATTTTAATGGTAGAACATATATTGGACGAAAATAATGTTTATGTTTTTTTATTACATCTTTATTGGGTCATTATTATGTCATAAAACACATTATATATTTATACGTTATTTAATTTTTACATAAAAATTCGACTGTCTCAGAAACTTATAAAAAATTCCCCATTAGATAATTTCAACATTATGATTCCAAAAATTATATTCATTTTATCTAAATAGTTTTCTAAATTTATGAATTTTTACTTTTAAAATAAAAACCGACATTTATTGAAAATTCATGGGTTTTGACAAAAAACAGCTTTCAAACCATAACAAAAATTACAATTGCATTCATAAAATAATACAATAATTTATATTTACAAAAAATTTATTTAATAATAATAATATTTTTTAAAATATTTTTTAATTAAAAAATCCATTAATTTATCAAAATAGATTTCTTAGTTGAATATTAACTAAAAGTACTATTTGTGCTTTAAAAACTAAATGCAAAGTAACAAAAATAAAATGAATAAACATTCTTTATAAAAAAATAATGTACATAGTCGTAGTACTAGGGTATTTTTACATAACCCCTTAAAACACCTACATCATGCCTTAGGGTAAGGTGCATGATGGTGACATACTCTAGGGGTGGCTCTGATAACATCACTCGGGTGATAATCTTTATTAACTTACACTTCTCTCATAGTTGGTTTTGTTCAAGCTTAATGTGTTCAAGCTCTAATTGGGCTTGGTCAAGAGTTAAGCCCAATGATGAAACCTCCTTTCCAAGCTCCAAAAAATGGGATTCTTATAGGGAAAGTCTATTGGATGAGGCCATCACTTACTTTGTCAGACTAAATTGGATTTGTTAAAGCCCTATATTTATAGTAATCATGTGAACGTTGTTCAACGGCTATATTATCAATGGTCACAATTCATAATTTTATTTTAAAATATAGAAACATAAACCAAATAAGTGCATACGTTTTACACAACCATAAAAATACTTTTAAATATACCTAGAAGAATTTTCATTAATGAATTTTTGGGTCGTTACAGGTTTGGGGTGTTTAAATATTTTAATATTTTCAAATGAGATTTATTATTTCAAAAGGGTGTGTTTTCCAATGTGGATTAGATTTTGAAAATTATTGTGTCATGGAATATTTTTCAATGGTCGTTTAAAGGGTAGTGTGAATTCCCATTTGAGTTTCAAAGGTGTTTGGATAAAATTTGTCTGAAGAGTGTATTGGGATGGATCTTATAAATGATAAAATTTCCTGGAATTCAAAGCATGTTTTGATATGATAAGTACCATTTAAAATTATATAAAAAATGAGATATCATAAATGGTGTGATTCCCTCTTTTTCCCCCTTTGATTACTGTATGACCATTTTCATTTGTGATCCCTTGTGGGGATGTTTATTATTGATGAACTAGTTTTATGGGACTTTTGGGGGTCTGTATAGGTTTAGTAGTGAGGACCTAGTTTCCTTATCTCTAGTTCAATTCCTTTTATTAATACAACCAAGTGAATATTTCCATGAAGCTACAAACATTTTTATGTTTGTTTAGGGATTTTATCTCTCAACTTCTTTTGTATCCCCTAATATTAATATTATTTATTGTAACATATTTTCTTATCATTTTTCCCATGTTGTGTGACTTGAAATAGTGGTACTTGACCATGCTATTTATTATTTATTTTTATGATTTTTCTTTTAGATTATTTGAAAGGGTTTTGTAAAAGTTTTTTAAGAAGGAAAAAAAGGAAAGTATGATTATTAAGCGTTTTCAAAATATTTAATTAATGAGTATGGATAGTGTTCTAAAATGAGAAAATTTATAATGGTTTGTATTGGAAACTCCAAGAATGTGTGAGTTTTGAAAATGGTATTTAAGACACTATGCCTAGTTTTATGGAAATGGATGGTATTTAAACATGTTTTAGAGAAATGTATGATAGTTGGAAACCTCTTTGAGTTGTGAAATGTGTATTTCAAAAATGGTTGTTTATTAAATATTTTAAATTCATATTTTAAAAAGGTTATTTGACCTAGAGTTATTGGCTGAGAAAAATATTTTCCAAGTGATAGTTTTCATTTAATGAAAATCTTAGAAAATGGTTTTAACACACTTTAATGTGTTACTACTTATTTAGTAAAACTTTATAGAAAATGTTTATTTTTATAATTTATTTCAAACTATTTTTTTTAGGATGAAATACAAAATTGGTCTCTTAGATTTGGTAGGTTTTAGTGACCTAATGGAATTTTAGATCAGGCATATATTTTATAGGTTCAAGTTTGTTTTGGATTGTTTCACTTCCATTAGATCTTTTGAGTGGGATATATAGTTGTAAGACGACCCTAATGGAACATATTTTGTGTATTTATTTTTTAAAATATTACTATTACTAAATTAAATAGGATGGATATGAATTAGTACAACAAAATAGGCCTTTAACAATTCTATAATAGGCCTTTATCAATGATGAAAAGGCACTGACAATCAGAGCACAGTTAAAAGTCCAAAATATTTATCAGTGATAAAAAAGTGTTGTTAAATGGGGTAAAATTATATTTTTTTCAGACACCAATGAATCAGACCCCCCATTATCAAAACTTCCATGTCCCCTTAAATATCTCCCCCCTTTTTAGTGTTTTCACCCCACCACCTTTTATCAGTGATTTGTGAATTTCCAGCCTTATGCGTGCCAACTTGGATTCGAACCCTACACCTCTCCTTCAAATATAGTATGCATATACCACTACACCATGTTTTTTTCTTTCTGTTTAATGATATTTATGTTTATATATATATATATATATATATATATATATATATATATATATATATCTGTGTGTGTGTGTGTGTTCCGAATCGAGGTGAGCATTTAGGGAGAAGACCAAATGGTCCGAAGAGGATCCTCACACATCTCTTACCGTAGAGAGAGAATCACATCAGGTTCACCATTTTTTTCAACTTGATTTACATATTCATCCTTTAATGGAGGATTGGATTGAACCAACAAAGAATGGGTATTTTATCTCTTCTGTATTATGAAGGAGGTACCACAGTCAAATGGTCATAGTGGGAAATTGCATGGGGTCAAGTACTTGTGCAATCAGTCCTCTTAGGATATAACTTCCTCAGATGGTCTCCAAAAGGTTTATTCATGGATCTAAAAACACCCAATGACCATAGTATCCATGATTCATGGACCTATATTCCAATTTCAAGTGCTCATTGGGTGATTATTTCGCCAACGACACTTAAGGACTTCATTGGTCGAGAGGATGGGAAGTCGGGCTCACCACAACCTTTTTTGGGGGGGTTATTGCCTATTCTGGGACTCTCTTAGAGATTATGTTATGTTCATATGTTTGGGAATCCTTGGTTCATTCCCATAGAGTGTGTCCATGGACTAACCCTGGTTTGTAGGATCATCATAGGCATACATAGATTTGATGTTGTGAAGGTAATGCTGACTTAATCTATACAATAAGGAACTCTAGAGTTTATCTTCCTCCAGGGGGGACAAATGGTGACTTTATGTTGGGATCGGACCCATAAGATGGAATTCTTATGTATCCTAGAGAGAGGAATTAAAGCCCACATAGTTTGGTATTGTTGGGGATTACGCATAGAAGCATCCCATTTGAGAGGACATGATTGGGTGGGACCTTTTGTAAGGTCGCCATGTTGAGCTCAGGCCATCAAGTAGGTGTCCTACATATCCTTGTTTTACTCGAAATCAGTTTTCTCATAGTTCAGAATTGGGTGGATGTTGTAATAATCACAAAAATATAAGCCCACGTGATTCATGCTCGGTGTGAGAAACAAGAGGATGTGAGAGATCCAACTAACCACACACTCCTTCTCCTGCTGATGAGAGAGGGTTGTCCTATGGTGGAAGAGGTCAGGGTGACCAAGGGTGATGGTGTAGAGCGATGAACCATTTAATGTGGGATAACATTAGAGGTCATGTGGATTGTCCCTTGGAAGATTAGGGACTTGCCTCAGTGGGAGTGCCCATGAATGCATATTGGGAAAGGGGAGGAATGTCAACTCTAATCACAAGGAGAAGAGAACATGACTCCTTCTACTGATCAACATTCATCATTGAATGGAAAAGAAAGTGATAATACTTAATCCCTAGAATGGGGAGGTTCACATCAGCATCCCAAGGCTAGACACTGGATTACCCTGGGAATGTTGACTTACAAACATTCCTGGAGTCTGAACCATTATGGGGAAAGCCTTCATGAATCCCCTAACCATGGGTATGCAGACTCAAAGGGGTGCAATGATGTTCCCGATGATCTGATCATACAGGTCTGGTGTCTTTGGAGGAGGCTTTAGCCTAATGTTGGGTGACTGGTTCATGGAGGGGTTATGGATGATTGGACGACAATAGAGGGGAAAGATTAGAATTGGAGGAAATAATACACGATCATGCCCCATTCTTCGCACTATTTTCTTATACTGGATGGGGGGAGCTCTTCATACCATAGTGGTATGCAGGTAGAGGGGTCATCTTTATACTGAAGCAATACGTGGGCTTGGGAAAAGATCACTGCACACCATAGTAGTACGCAGTCCTAAATGAGGTCCAACATGCCACTGCAGGTTCCATACATGAACTGATGCGGTACGCGGCGTCAGGTTAAATCTACATAGTGAAACAATATGTAGAGAACCATATCAAAGGAGGGTCCTGGGGACTATCATTCATGTAGAGTTTATCCACGAGGAATATGTGGTTAGTGATTTCACCAATTAGGTTTTTGGTTCTCCCGTTAATATTAAATTCCTTCATTTTATGGTTTGTGGCTGGTTATACCTGCAGAAATGTGGTTTGCAATTTCGGATCTGCTGATAATTCGAGACTGAATCTAAAATCCTCTATGAATTCTTACGTCAAACCCCTAGGGTTTCCTCCATGATTTCTTCTTCCAGGATTCTCAATTCATTATGTGCTCCTTTTTTAGAGCTTGGGGAAATCGTATATATGAGAATGTGGCACCATTTTCGGAAGACCATGAAAATATATCATGACCCACAGAAGACTCGATCAACTGGGGTTTGCGGAGAACGTGGTTCATGAGTCATGGTTCACAGAACATTGACAGTTTACTTCATCCATGAACTGCTGAGTTTTTGAGATGGTATGCATATGGCCTTCCCACACATTATTCCCTCAACAATTCGGTTCGTGGTCAATTGGGTTCGCTGGCCATCGCTCCATGGTCCAGTGCCTCGCATGTCATTTCACATACTGGTGGTTCTTGGTTCATGTGGTCCACGAACCCTTCCCGTTGATGGTACGTGGGTCACTTAAAAACTCCTTGAGAAATTTAATTCCTTCATTTTTCTTCTGATCTTTTTAAATCAATTTTATTCCATCCTCTTTGTTAGACTTGTAGGAATGCTTGCTTCCTTTTGCAATGTGACTGTGGGAGTATTTTCTTCCCTTGGTTATGTTTTTAGGACCCTACAATATAATTATTTTAAAATAAATTTATACAATATATGTCTACATGAGTGATATATATATTCTAAAATTTATTTAAATATATTATATATTATATTCATTTTGGTATACTCTAATATAATATAAATATAAATTTATTTATTGATATACACTTATGTATATGTATATATAATGTAAAAAATGGTTAGGTATTTTATAAAATAAAATTTTAGAATATTTATTTATTTAAATATATTATAATATACATTTTTACACAAATATGTTGATATATGTATTTATATTACTGATTTATTATAACTAGATATAACAAAATATGCATATATTTAGTTATAAATAAAATTAGATGGTAAAAAATGATAAAATTTCAAAACCATAATATCAATATGAATGTAAGACCTGGGAATAAATTCTAGTCTCCTCCAAAATAATAAAATAAAAGCCCATTAAATGAGTTTTAAAATCAATTGAATGTTAAAAAATCGAGGTACCCCGACTTAAAACTCAATTTTGGAGGTCTTTTAGACCTTTTTTAGTCTCGAAAAATGTGACATAGGTTTACCACTATCACTATGCATGTATATCTCATCATAGGATTTGATTTGATTTGTGGTAGAGCTCAGACAGACACCCAGATCAAAAGTTATGGTCAAATGAAGTTTGAGTTACGTTTTCAACTTCTTTTAGATCTTTTATTAATTTTTTTATTTTCGTTATGTTCAAATTGATATTTGATTACTATTACTTGGTAACAATAAGAAAATTATTAATTAAAAAAATTAATTATTTTATAATCCATTTTCACAAAATATCTTATATATTATTTTTATATGCTTATTTACCTTATCTAAAACATATTTTAAAAAATATATATTATATTTATATAAATAAAAAAATATTAATATATTATTTTTAATGATTTCTTTTGAATTACACCTTTATATGCTCTACTAAAAAAGAACTGATAAGGGGGGGGGGTTATCAGCACTTATAAAGAAGTGTTGATAAAGACCCCCCCCCCCTTAATAGTGGTTTTTTACAAGTGTTATTAAAAGAGCCCATTTTTCAGTTCTTTCTTAAAAAAACTGATAATGGGTGGGACTTTATCAGCACTTGTAAATAATTGATGATAAAGGTACCCCTTTAATGGCGCTTTTTAGCACTGACAAAGGGGGTATTTAACATCATTTTTATCTAGCACTATTAAAGCCCTATAACTTGATTAAACCATTTTGTAGTAGTAAATATAGAATCATTGGATGCCAATTGTATGAGAAAATAGTATGAAGATGGACTGAAAGTGTTCATCAAGTTTGAAAAAGATCATGCATATGACCCTTCTCAAATCCTTTGTTCCTATTTGAACTGTTTTTATTCAAGAATAATTAGTTCAGAGGAGTTGGAATAACACTTGATCTGTCACAAAATAGTTTAAAGTTATAATTTTTTTAATAAACATGGGGAAAAATTTAATGTAGCTTTTTTCTGGGATAATACTACTTTTATGGATCATCTGATATGATTACAAGTGTGGACAATGAAGAAGACCATATCAAGGATGTGATTACAGATGTGAATGATGCTGAATATTTTATTGATAAAATGAAAAGTAAAATTGAATATGAACTTCGTCGTTGCCAAAAATTATTTGAGAAGTTGATGTTTTGTTAAAAAATACCATTAAATGTTAGTTTCACTAAATATACAGCATTTTCAGCTATAATTATATTGTATAATTTGTAATAAGGAAATGGATGGAGTGATGTCAATTTTATGGAACTACTTGCTCCCTTGAATGACATGCTCCCAGATGAAAATTATCTCCTGATCCAAATATACGATACCAAAAAATGCTTCGCTCGATGAGTATGATCTCTGAAAGAATACATGCCCACCAAAATGACTCTATAATATTTCTCAAGGACCACAAATCACTTATAAAAGGACCAAAGTGTGGTGCTTCTCGATAAAATAAAGATTAATCTAGTCCGATGAAAGTTTTATAGTACTTTCCAATCATTATAATCTCTATGTGCTTATATAGAAGTGAGGAGACTACAGGATAATTGAAATGTAACATAGATACAAGAAAAATGATGGGAAACTATATCACATGGAAGAATCTCCTCAATAGATAAGAATTGGTCATGCGTATCCTAAATTTGGAAATGATCCGAGAAACCTTTGTCTTGTGTTACCTATAGATGGATTGAATCCTTTTAGTTTTTAAATAACCACCCACAGTACAAGGCCAGTTATTTTGGTAAATTATAAATTTCTATTGTTTTTATTCATGAAATAAAAATACATCATGTAAGTTATTCTTATCTCAGGACCAAAATAACCGGGTAATGATATTTATGTTTATTTGAATACATTGATCGAGGATTTGAAATAATATGGGATTTAGGTGTTAAGTTGAATGATGCTTAAAAAATAAAGATTTTTTGTTGAGAGCCATGTGGTATGGGATGATCAATGACTTTACTGATAATGGAAAATTTTTATGATATAATATTAATGAAACTCCAGGGTGTCTCATTTGTGAACAAGGTACACAATCAATTAGGTTGAAACATTCATTGAAAATTTTGTTTCTAGGACCACATAGATTTTTACCCTAATGGAATAAGTACTGATCTTGGAATACATCTTTTGATAGAAGTTCAGAAGAACATAAAATACTCTCTCCAATAATAGGGGATCAACTGTTTGAGAAAGTAAAAGATGTAGAAACTAATTTTTGTAAATCATTTTTGAAAAAACTTATGAAAACCGGTTCGAAAAAGAGATCATTTTTTTTAATTACCTTACTGTAATTGTTTATACGTCAGACATTTTATTAATGTTATACATGCTCAAAGAATTTATGTGATAGTTTCATCACCACGTTGCTAAATGAACCCGAAAAAACAAAAAAAATGGAATTAATGTAGGGTTGGACATGGTTGACATGGGAATAAGAGAATATTTGGCACTAGTGAAGGGTGAAAAATAAACTTGTCTTCCTCAAACTACTTACACTCTTTCCTGGCAGGGGATATATTAGTTTTTCATATTCTTGAATGATATAAAGCTTCTAAATGGGTATTCATTGAATATCAAGAACATCTAGTCAATGATTGATTTAAAGTTAAAGGGTCTAAAATCACATGAATTTCATGTTTGGATGAAATATCTAATTCTTATAGATTTACATTTCATTTTTTCCAAGAATTCTAATCATATATTGAACAAGATGTTTCTTCTTCAAAAATATATACAGCAAAGTTATAGACCTATATAAATTAATGACTGTGGAAATAAATTTTTTTATCATATTATGTGAATTAGAAATGTTTTTCCCTCCATCATTTTTTGATATGATGGTTCATTTGATGGTTTAATTAGTGAGAGTGATTCGACTATGTGGTTATGTACACTATAAATAGATGTTCCCCATTGAATGGTATATGAAGATTTTAAAAGGGAGTGTCAAAAATCAAAGACGGCCAAAGGGTTGTGTTGTATAGAGATATGTTGTTGAGGAAGCCAATGACTTCTAAACTGAACACCTGTCTGGTGTGGAAAGAATTATTCTACTGAAATATCTTCACATTGGGCAGCTTTCCAGTGAAGAAATTTCTAGAAGATATGTTTTTACAATCAATATTGTAGATCATGAGCATACCCATATTTATGTTTTTCAAAAAAGTTTAGAGGTTTCCCCATATGTTGAAACCCAAACAAAATTATGAATTTGAATCCATCAAGGGCTGGAAAATAGAAATCAAATACACATAATCAACCATTTATAGGATGGTTTTGGAACATATTTTTATGGAGTCATATGAAAATCCAGATTTAATTTTAGAAATACTTTGTTGGATAGCTAGTGGAAAAAGTATGTATGTATTATCTTATAATGGTTTATTAATTAATGGTTATATGTTCTATACAAATGGACATGATGAAGAGATTATCATGAAAAATAGTGGAGAAATACTTGTAGATTAAGTGATGCATGTTTCTAGTACTTAGGATAGAAATCTAATTTATACGAATATGTCATGCAATGACATCATCAAACAAATATGGTAGTTGGATTATACAACATTACAAGTGTTGATTTTTCAATGTAAGTGGGTTGATAATAGGAGTGTTATTAAAATATATGAATTGGGATTTGTGAAAGATGATTTCAATAAGGATGGTTACAAAGGAGAACTATTTATAATGGAATCACAGGTTGTACAAGTATTTTATATTCTAGATCACACAAACCAAAGGTGTTCAATTCTTCTGTTATCGACCAAAACCACTAACGGTTCATATGAAAATTCAACTGAGGATGACCCTTTCATTGGTACATTATAATCATTTCACAGTGTTCCCAATGTACATGAAATTTTTTATGTCAGAGGAGACAATAATAAAAGGGATATGGATAGTCAATAGAGGGGTCAAATCCCTTCAGCCATTAGGAAAATGAGAGTTCAATAATTAGGTTATATATATTTTGTAATATACATTGTATTACCTCAAGTTATTATCTATTTGATATTGTATTTATGTAATATAAATTAAATATTAAAGCACTATTGTAGATAAGGATGTATGCATGTACTAGTGCTTCAAATACAAAGTAACAACAGGTCTTTCAACTTGTTGCTGCTCGTAATGTAGAGGAACAATGACCTTTTGTACGTACCGGTGCTCCC
Organism: Viscum album; assembly: GCA_963277665.1. Taxonomy (NCBI): domain Eukaryota; kingdom Viridiplantae; phylum Streptophyta; class Magnoliopsida; order Santalales; family Viscaceae; genus Viscum; species Viscum album. The sequence goes on along the minus strand of OY728139.1, from coordinate 107,556,204 downwards.
AATCCTAAGGAACAATAGGTCCCTCAACTTGTTGTTTCTACTAGTGCAGAGGTACAACAAAAATATTCACATGATGATTCTACCACTCTATAGGAGAAATATACTAATGATTTTGAATCTGAGAAAATGGTACGTGATGAAGGACCATTGATGCAAAAAAAACAGGTGTATCTTAGTTTGATGGTGTTAGCAAAACACATTAAGGAGAAAATCCAAGGCATCAAATACGAGGTCATATGGAATGTGTGGTGCCAGTATGTTAACCCCAAAAAGGTTATCTTCAGTAGTTAAATTGGAATAGTCACTCGACAACACATGTCGATTGATGTAGATTCATGGAACCATGTTGTGTTTAGGCTTAATACACTAATGTGGGAAGAGATTACGGTAACATTATGATATCATTTATTTATTTTACTAAAAAATAAAAAAAAATGAAACATTGACTTAATCTTCATAATCTTTTGTTGAGATTATTTATAGTAGATGAATCTCAAAAGAAATTTGTTTAAATTCTTGCTAGAATGATTCATAGAGTCTTTCACATAATTCTAATGAGACATCATATTAAATATGTTTAAGGGAAAATAAACCCGCACTCACCGCTTATCTACGCACACCTGATAACCCAAGAAGTGTTGGATGCATTTACTGGTCATCATGTAGATGTGTCTTTTTAGGTACATAGTAGCTAGTGATACATTTTTTGACAATATGTGTATTCATCTCTTTGTATGAAAAAATTTTATTTATGAAACTGTAACTGAGTTCTGAAAACAAGGAATGAGAAGTTAAACCAAAATACCACTATCATAAAGTATGGATGTGGTACGCTTCACTTGAAAAAAATTAATATTTATAAAAAATATATCGTAACACTTTAATGTGACATGAAACAACAACAAAATTGTGTCCTCTGTTTATATGCAGATTGATGACACCAAATCCAAAGCCACTTCCATCCAATGCCATGTGTTATGGATTGAGGCACAAGTAAATAAATATGAGATAATAATATATAAAAACACAAAAAAAATTGTGCGAAACATGTGTAAGTATGACATAATAAAATTTTGTTTTTCATTAAATTTATATTGCGTAACAATGATTGCTTATTTTCCAATATTTTCTATCTGACATAGTCACAGGAATCAATGACACCTATTCTGGATGAACACCTACTATCGATGGCCTTGAAGTGGGTATAAAAGTATGTATGTGGCAAAGGTTTGGGTTTTTGGGTGACACCCCGAACATATTTTGAGACAAAAAAAAACAAGAGATGGATAAAGATAAAGAAATGAAATAGATTAAAGAAATACTGGCAACCCTTGAAGAATAATTTCAATGGTAGAGAGAGTTTCTATAAAAAATTTTGGGGGGGAAGAAAAGAGATAAAAAAAACCCCAAGAATAACCATTGTGTGAAGATCCCTTCCCACACCCCACCCTCTTTGAGGTGATCCATTCCCTTTAAAGAGTTTTCTTAGTTGTCGTGATCAATATTTTAATAATTGTTTCCCCAAAATTTTAATCATACAGATACTGATACCATTTTTGTATTGATATTTTATAGGGTGAAAATGACTACAATTTATATCTATCAACACCCACCCATCGACTTGTAGAGAGGGATATGGTGTTCAATATCACAGATGATAGTCTACACAACAGATCACTTCCAATTGGTCATGTGAGAGTGGAAATTAGCATAGATCCTAAGTTGAGTGTCGCGCTACCTGTTCCACTTGAGGGTGCCTATATTTATATGGCTGACCAAGTTGTTAGAATATTTGTATCATGGCCATAATAACTTTTAAAAAACCCATCGACAAGGAGGTATTCCTTTACAGTTAATTTTTCATGCTAAACCTTTAACAATTAATGAAAAAGTCTGAACAGTTGAATGTTATTATAGATGGAAAAAGGGAAGTGTTTGAAATGAAAGATCGATTCAAAACCATCTAAAGGATCGACTAACCGATCAAAAAGATCTTCCAAAAGCACCTTTACCCCACTTTTTCCATATTCACATTTACTAAAATTGAAGGTTTATGGGGATACAATGTTAAAAAAAGGTAGTAGTCACATAGTTGATTTTGAAGAAAATATATATGGAGAGGAAGGTGAAGACTATATTTCTATTGAGAATGTAAATGAAATAATTGACTATGATTGGTTAGGTGCCTCAGTTGTAAATTTATACATGAGGTATGTTTTCATGGTTTGATTTTCCAAAATATAACATATTGTGTTAATTATGACTAAATACATTTCATATTTTTGGCCGACGTATATATCAAAAACAATTGAAGGGAATTACCCCTTGAAAATATTTCTTCTCGTTATTCCTCAGACCTCCTCTATAGAGTAAACAAAAATAGAATCCAAAAAAGGGATGAAATATTGGCATGCCTAATCACTTAATTTTAAAGAAAAATATTGGATGATAGACTCTTATTAATACCAACGATGCAGGTGTAAAACTTTATAGTTTAATCATAAAAATATATTTTCATTTCAATCATTAGTTATTTATTTTTGTGTTTTTAGGAAACATTGGATGCTCATTACGGTCATTTAGGATACTCCAAATATTTATTTTCTAGATTCACAACATGGATACACAACAAACTGACCACACATGATGGCATTTTTCAATTTGTAATACACTACATCCAAAATTTTAGAACTAAACATCAAGTTATGTAATTTATATTATCTTAAAATGAAAATTTTGTTATGATCAAGTGGTTCCCCAATATTGTGAAAAAAGGAATGAGGTTAGTGGATAAGCATAAGGACCCTAACAAGTTATACAAATAAAAAAGTATCAAGGTATATATAACAATATTTCACTATCCAAACACATATCAAAACAAATTAATTATTCTCCTCAATGTTTTTTTAGTGTCCTAAATAAAAAAAATTAAAATATTGTGGTTATTATGTTTGTCAATTTATGAGAGAGATCATATTCCATGAACAAACTAGCATCCTTAAAGAGATATTTTCAAAGATAATTACTATTTAATTTTAAATATTTATTAATTCTTTGTGTATTTATATTTTTCCAGTACTACTATGACCGCTAGAAATATTCATATTCATAAGATGATATAGTTTTTCTTAGAAATAAAGGGGCATCATACACGATGAATGAATGTAAACAAATCACATGAATATGTGACTTCCATAGAAGTAGTGGATTGTTTTATATTTATGTTTAATTTACTTATTTTTAGTATTACTCACATTAGAATTATTTTCTTATACATTTGTATTATTTTGTTCAAGTTGGGGTGGTTTGTTCAAAGCTGCTCATGATCATGAGATATTGGTCTTTGAGGCTATAACTGAGATAATGACAATAAAGAAATGGGTCAAGAATGTATAGAAGCATCATGAAAAGGTGAATTCCAACTACTTATTTAACTAATTTTGTCATAATTTTATTTTATATTCATAATTTAATTTTCTTATCATTGTTTTAACACTTATTTAGTTTTTTTAAATATCTTTACATTTTCCATTACTTCTCTTTGTCGAGATTCCAACAATGCATAGATTCGATGTTATTCAGCTAAAAACCCTTTCTTGTTGAGAAACAGAAGAGTGGAAGAATCTCATGTGCTCATTGTGGTTACTTATCATGATATAATGGTCACATGTAGGAATCAACCGCAACTCAATATGATGCACGGTGGGATCGGTATAATTTAAAATGTGCCTATTTATTTAAAATTGACATTAATTTTATTAAAACGAACAAGTGAGATACTGAAAACCAAGAAAACATGTTTAGATTATTTTCATAATTTAGGAAAATGATCCATAAGTAATTTGTGACATGTTGGAATCAACATCACCTCAATCTGACAAATGGTGTGACATCTATAACTGTAAGTGTGTCTTTTTATTTAAAATTGACATTAATTTTAGTAAAAAGAACAAGTAGCGTACTAAAAACTGAGAAAACACATTCGGATTATTTTGATACTTTAGGAAAATTATTTATAAGTTATTATTGATGTATAGGAATCAAACACACTTCAATATGATGCATGGTGTGATCGGTATCACTCAAATTGTCTCTTTTTATTTAAAATTGTCATTAATTTTACTAAAAAGAACACGTGACACACCAAAAACTAAGAAAAAACATTTTTATTATTTTTATAATTTAGTAAAATGATCCATGAGTCATTTGTGACATTTAAGAGTTTACCTCGCCTCAATATGACGCACGGTGTGACTGTTATGACTCCAAGTGTATCTTTTTATTTAAAATTGATATTAATTTAAGTAAAAAGAATAAGTGGCATACTAAAAAATATGAAAACAAATTCAAATTATTTTTATAATTTAGGAAAATGATCCATCAGTCATTTAAGATGTGTATGAATCAATCACACCTCAATATGATGCACGATTTGACCAATATGACTAAAAGTATCTCCAATCAGTTTAAAATTGACATTTTAGTTCAAAACATGTCACTCATTAAAAACCATGAAAACACACATCGATTTTCTAGATAATTTAGTAATGAAATTCATAATTCATTTGTGATGTGTATGAAGTACTCTCACATGAAACTGATACACGATGCGACCGATATGACTTAAAATGCATGTTTCCATGTTGAAATGGAATTTTAGTAAAAAATCACAACAGACATACTAAAATTTAAGAAAACACATTAAAATATTTTTGATACTTTAGAAAAATGACCTATAAGTCATTTATGATGCATAGAAATTAACTGTACCTCAATATGATGGACGGTGTATCCGATATAACTCAAAGTGTCTCTTTTTTATTCAAAATAGACATTAATTTTCATAAAAAGAACAAGTGACAAACTGAAGATCAAGAAAACAAATTTAGATTATTTTTATAATTTTGAAAAATGATATGTGCATCATTTTTGAAATGTATTATTCAACCACACCTCAATCTGACGCACGGTGTAACCGCTATGACTCAAAGTGTTCCTTTTTATTTAAAATTGGCATTAATTTATGTAAAAAAGAACAAGTGAAATACTGAAAACTAAGAAAATTCATTTGGATTGTTTTGATACTTTAATAGAATGGTCCATGAGTCATTTTTGATGTGCAGGAATTAACCACATCTCAATCCGATGTGCATTGTGACCGGTATGATTGAAAGTTTTTGTTATAAATTTAAAATTGACATTTTAGTTCAAAATGTGTCAGTCATTGAAAATCAAAAAAATGTGCTCTGATTGTCTTAAAAATTTATTAAAATGATTCTTAAGTCATTTTTGATGTGTGAGAAGGAATATCATATAAACCTGACACACAATGTGATCTGTATGACTCAAAATGCACATTTCCAATTAGAAAGGACATTTTAGTAAAAAAAGATAAATGGCATACTAAAAACCAAAAAACACATTTGGATTGTTTTGATACATTAGGGAAATGATTTATAAGTCATTTCTAATGGTTAGGAATCAACCAAACATAAATCTGACACACGGTGTGGTCGATATAACTCCAAATGTGTCATTATGTAAAATTGATATTAATTTTAGTAAAAGAACTTGTGACATGATCACAACTGAGAAAACACCTTTGGATTGTTTTTATATTTTAGGAAAATGATCCACAACTCTTTTGTGACATGTTTGAATCTACCCCACCTCAATAAGATTCACGGTGTGGTCGGTATAACTCCAAATATGTCATTTTTATTAAAAATTGGCATTTTAATATTGTATTCATTCATATTAATGTTTAGTTTATTTCTTTATAGTATCAGTAAAATAATATTTGTTTTATTATATAAGAGGAATATTTGACATGGGTTTATATGATTTGTTCATCAACTAATACCACGGGCGGATATTTTTGAGAGGGGATCACGAGCATCAAAAGATAAAACATTAATGTTTTTAAATATTTGTTGAATAATTATAAGTGTAATTATATAAAACATTATTTGAAATTCACATAGAAGTGTTTTTTTTTTGTATTTATGATGTCAAATTTATTTCAATTAAATAATATATTTTTCGTTGATAGGTTACAAGTTTTTGCTGGATGTGTTGTTATATTAATAGCACACTGTAGTAATTTAGGCCTTTATCAACTATATTTTGAGTGCTGATAAAGACCACTATTTATTAGTTCTGTTTAAAGCGTTGAAAAAGAGGGACATTTATCAGTGTTTTTTTAGTATGGATAAAGGATCCCCTTTATCAGCGATGTGATTAACAATTCATTTTTAGCGCTGCTAAAAGACTTTTTACGTGTTGTAAAAGGGAATATCTGTAATAATTGTGGGTAAGGGAGGCAGAGGTGGGGAGGGGAGTTAGGGAGGGATAGGGAGCCATAGTTCAAAGCAGAGATGGGTGTTAGAGAGGGAGAGTACAGGAGCAACAAGGGAGAGGAAGAGCGGTGGTAGAGGGGTAGGGTATGTTGAGGGGGATGGCTCTACGCGTGGGGGGGATAAATACTGTTCTTTAAGGCCAATGACAACCTTTAGTGGTCACTATTTTCAAGGGGTTCAATTGATCCAATTTCTATAGGTGAAAGGGGCTTTTATCAATGTTTTTAGCACTAAAAAAGAGAGCCCTTTTTAATGGTGTTTAGATTATCATCATTTTTCTAGTGTTATTTATGAATTTTTTTAGCGCTGTAAAAAGTAAGATATCCAGTAGTGTGTAATATTTTTATAGAAATAATGGTGCACGGTAAATTTAAATTGTTTTTTATCAATTTTTTTATAATGCTAAAGATATAGCTACTAGCACATTGCAACACCGGATAATGGATTTTATAATCCCTAGTTGTACTGAAGATAAAGACCTCATTGATCAATGCTAATGTTAGTGATGATAAAGAAAACCTTTATTAACACAAGCGGTGATAAATATTAATTTTTCAACACTAACAAGCGTGTGGATAAAGATCATATTTATTGATGTTTTTTTAGCATGATAAAGGGTGTCTTTATCAGTAAATATTTTATCATCGCACTAGATTTTTTCAGTGGTCCAAACATCATTGTTATTTTAAAACTCATAAAATCCACCTGTAGCTTATATGTTGTAGTGAACTTAGATGATTTATAATAAAAACTCTTATTTAATACTCAATGTTAAACATTAACTATTGGCGCATGAAAAAAATTGAAGACTTTTTCCAGTTTGAATTTTGACTTCGCTGAAACCCCCTATCATCGAACTCAAATCCTCTTGATGCGCCTAAGGAAAAACCATTCAAATATGCATACCTTGAGGTCTTAGAATAGATCAAAATATGATAGTGATTGACACAACATAGTTTCGAAAATCATTATACTATATTTTGTTTTGGTACACTAAAGAAAACTACATACCATACTAAAAAATCAATTTTATAAAGATAGATGACACTCGAAACCAAGAAACAATATTTATATATATTATCCTAGAACAAGTATTTTTCCACTAAACAAGTATCATGGACAAAATTTAAATTGAGATGATACAAAAATAATCCTCAAATAAAAGATAATTAATTTAGAAGGTCAAGGAAGTGATGGAGTCGGGCACCCCCACTCCCTCGATGACAATCAGCATGTGTTGAACAACTCTCATAATTTCATCAATTGTACTCAGTTGACACCTTTCCTCCACCTACACAGTCCAACTGATTTTATTTATTAAGAAAGATAAAGTAAGGGATCTGTGAAAAAAAAATTAGTAAATGACACTGTTCTATTTATGGAATAGAGGACTAGGTGGACCAAGGTGGTGATGTTGAGGTGGAGGATAATGAGGTACATGGCATGGAAAACGTTCACCATATTAGGGAGATTTTGAGGGCTCTTTTGGGTGAGGATCATGTTGGAGGAGATTCTCGACATCAGGATAAAAATCACTTGTGAAACAATTTGTGGGAAACCTGGTGAAATATAGAAGCGATATATAGTAGAAGAAATAAATCAACATGCAAGTTTTATTTACCATGGGAAAACCAAAATGGAAAAACCACGGGACCAAGTACAAAAAGAGGGATCTAATAAAATAAATAGGTACACGGTAGAGACTCCAAAAATTAATGGGATCTCAAAAGTAATACTCAAGAATAAAATAGTGGATCAAAGTCAGAAAGTCGATGCAGTCTGAAGCCAGCCTGAAATATAGAATGCATCCTGTAAAAAAACCCAAATAGATCTGACCGTGAAAGCAGAATATTGATGCCCAAACAAAAGGTGCATATGAAAAATCACCAGGATTGCATCAAAAACAACCACAGATGAATGCTGATCAAATCAGAGTAGTTGTGAAGGTTTCGGATCTTAAAACCATGGGGTAAAGTCTGAACTACATTGTGGAGAAGATTGCGAGGAGATCCGCACAATCCTAGACACACACAGTATCCTGTCACATCGTAGATCCACCACCGATGTCACATTCTCCATTGATGACGACTCACATGGACTACTACAAACATGGCATCCCCTTTCCTTTGGATATTAGTGGACTACATCTTGAGAAACGCCCTTTATTTTTCTCCACCAGCTGCTTCCCCTTTTATAAGAACTCATATTCTACATATGTTGTTTGAAATGGAAATCTAATATATATCTAAAAATAGATATCAGGAGATCTCATGTATCTCATGCTAGTAGATACACATGCAGCCTTATCTGTGTGATATGATAAATGATATATCATATTCCAAAAACATATCTTATCTCAAATATGGAAACAATCACGTGCAGGATGAACTCCAACAATCTCCCCCTTTCATCCCATCAATGGAGATACCATCCAACAAACTCAGTTGGACCGAAAATTTGTTGGTATCGCACCAACCATCATCCTCTGTAGAAAAATGATGATTCCCTTTTGCTACTCTGACAAAAACCTAATAGCTCCCCTTGCAAAAGAAACTCAAATGCCGAAGTATTCGTCATGCTTGTGTCTACACCACCAATACCAGAATCAACAATGCTGATAAAGGTATGTTTTATCAATGCTACAATGGAAAGTGCTAATAAAAGATTTCATTATCAGCAATAAAAATATAGCGCTGATAAAGATATAATGTTAATAATTTATTTACATTCATATATATATTTGTAAAATTATATACATGATAAATATATATTTATATTTATGAAATTGTAATTTAAATAATTATAAAATTACAAGAAATATACTTATTATATTTATAATCAAGGAAATATATATAATAAATATATTTATTATATATATTTATAAGATTATAGATGTATATAAATATTTTCTTCTAATTTTATAATTATTTATATGTATATGTATTTATTGATAATTATAATTATAAATGATTATTTATTTATTTATTTAAATAATTTTAAAATTATAACAAATTAATATTTATAATTTTTTTAATATATATACTTAATATATTTATTATAATGTTATAATTATATAAATATATTTGTATTTTTTATAACTATAAATATTTTTATATTTATTTATTTCTCAATATTTCTATATATTTGTAAATATGTTTAGAAATATATTTAGTTAAGTATACATAACATTATATATGAAAATAATAAATATATTTTTATGATTTAATAATTATTTAAATATATTTATTTATTTATATTTATAACTAATAAATATATATATATATGTAATTCAAAAATATAATAAATAAATTATTTATAGTTTTAATTATAAATATATATATACGAAATTATAAAATTATAAGAAATATATTTATAATTTAATAAATATATATAATTAAGTATTTATTATAATTATTTAATTATTTAAATATATCTATGTTTATTTTGGTATTATAATTATAAATATTTGTATTTATTTATAAATATTTGTATATATTTATTTAATTATATATTTATTATTATTTTACAATTATTTACATATATATATAGTTATAATTATAGTTTTAAATAATTATATTTATAAATATTGTTTATAATTATAAATATATATATTTATATAAAATTATAATATATGTATATATTTATTTTAATTTTAGAATTTTTTAAATATATATAGTTACAATTATAATTACAAAAAAAAGTATTTATAAAAAGTTTATATATATAATTAAATTTTAATAATTATAAGTATAGTAAATATATTTATTTTTTAAATATATTTAATGCAATTTTGTAAGTATTGAGAACATAATATTTTATATATATGGGTATCATGCCTGAATTAATCATATACACCAAGTAAAATATACATAATAAAAAATGAGTCATCAGTGAACAACCTGAATAATAAGTTAGGTATAATGTATAAATGAACATTCATGATGATACATAACATATACGCAAACATGATCAATATATTTATTGACCAAATTCATTGGAAAAACATATATATTTAATTATAATCTTATACATACTTTTATTAACACATTATATATATAATTTTGAATTATTAAAAAATATATATTATTCATAAACATGCGTTTTTTATTTAATTTATACAAATTAACCTTATTTTTGAATATAAATATAATAATTCTATATAAATTATTATTAAAAACTTTTATCAGCACTAAAAATATTGCTGATAAAGGATGCATTTATCTGGGTTTTTATCTAGCACTGATAAAGGTCCCCCCTTTATCAGTGCTCTCATTTTAGCGCTGATAAAACGAGGCGCTTCACTTACCCCGTTTTGTGGTAGTGTTTCGATATGAACCAAGGTTGTGACCTTGACTAGATAAAATGTCCATGACTTATAAACCATGTTTTCTCTTATGTTAAAGCTTGAAAACACTATTTATTGTTTGTGATACTCATTCATGGTGTCTCATATACTTGTGATACTCGTGCATGACATCACATATACTTGTGATACTCAGGCATATCTTCTCATATACTTGTGATATTCATGCATGGCGTCTCATATACTTTTGATACTCAGGAATTGCATCCCATATACTTGTAATACTCAAGCATGATGTCCCATATAAATGTGACACTTGAGCATGGTGTTATTTATAACCATATGAGACCATTTTGACTATGCGTGGACGCATGAGTTACTCCTCGAGTCCTAGCCAATACTACGCATCTATATGTTAGCCTATATTTGATACTGCGCATATACAGTGCATATATATACATACATACATGTCCATGTACCTATATATGTGTGCAAATATATACATGGTGCCACATGTTTAGAGACATTCCGTCTTAAGATGAAATATGTAGAGTCAGTGTGGTGTCCTTTTGGAATAAGAGTAGACTTTTTTATAGTTTACATGTCTGGTTTACACTGTTATATTTGTACACTATAAATTTATATACCCTGGATGGTCTATATTATACATCATTGGTGGTGGCCTACTGAGTATTTCTCACACCTTATTTGGGCCACCGATTGGTACGCGAACAAACTTTTTGGATGTCGGTAAGAAAAAAAGGTCAACTTTGGATGCTTAATCTCTTGTACTATGATGGATTATGAGGGCAGGGGACCGAGCTTATGTTGGTGATGCTAGTGGAGATAGCTTTTGGTCTTTTTGTCTTTTGTATAACATGTTTTATATTTCTGTTTCCCTGCTTCCATTTATTTCCTTTTTTGCATAACATACAAACATGACATCATTTTCTACATGATATTGGTTCTATTTCTTCTTGTTTATTAAATTGGGATGATTTATGCATCTGCGGTTCATTTAATATTTTTTTTTATGTTTCCTATTACGCTATACTATTATGCTACACTTTGATCTTTATGGTACAATCTCCCTACTATGTCATCACAAACCCTCAATATTATTCGATAGTCTCTGGCATAGGGAGAGGCATGCTCGAGGCCATTTGACCAACTGAGATTGATTAAATATGAGTGAACCAGATCGGGGGTGTTACAGTCATGATGATTTATAAAAATGATTTATAATGAATTTGTCACTTAAAAAAATTAATCTCATATTAGTCAAACATACGGTGTGGTTGGTATGATTGAATGTTCTTATTTTTAATCATAAAGTAACAATTTAATCCAAAACATGTGTCACATAATCAAAACAGAGAAAACACACCCAAATTATCTTGATACTTTAGGATAAAGATTGATATTTCGTTTGTGATTTTTCAGAATGAAACTCAAGTTAATCCAACACATGGTGTAGCTGGTATGGATAAAAGTGTATTTTTCATTGAAAATGACATTTTAGTTCAAAATGCGCATCACATAATTAAAATTGATCAAATTCACTCTAGTTGTATCAGTACTTTAGGACAAGGAACGAAAATTCTTTTGTGATTTGTAAGAATCAACCTCAACATAATTTGACAAATGATGTGTCTGGTATGACTGAATGCATGTGTTTTTATTTTAAAGTGAAATTTTTATTCAAAATATGCTTCAGATACTCAAATCTAAGAAAACACACTCATATTGTCAAAATACATTAGGAATAAGATTGATAATTCATTTATGATGTGTAAGAATTAACCTCATGTCAATCTGAGATATGATGAGTCTGATATGATTGAATGTGTGTGTTTTCATTTTAAAGTGACATTTTTAAAAGTGGTATTTTAGTTCAAAATGTATGTTACATATTTAAAATTGAGCAAACACACTAGGATTATCATGATACTTTAGAAAAATAACTGATTATTCATTTGTGACCTGTATGAAGTAACTTCATATCATTCCAATTGAAATTTATTGGGGATTTTATAAGATAATAATTATAATTCATTTTTTTACTATTACTAAAATTATTATGTTGTTTTTAATACATGCAAGAAGTTCTTTTATATAAGGTTGGGCAGATCATTGTAGAAGTTTTTCTTTGAGATTTTTTTTTTGTATTGATATAAATTATTTTTTTTATAAGTGAATTTTATATCTATGAAATTGATTTGTACGGAAATTATTTAATGTAATATTTGTATGGAAATGATGGTGTAATGTAAAATTTAATTTGTTTTTTTATCTATTGGTGTAGAATCACTACTACAAAACAGGCAATAACAGCGCTAAAATAGGGCTTTAACAGTGCTAGAAAAGCGCTGTAAAGCTCAGCGCTGATAAAGGGGGGGTCCTTTAACAGCGCTTTTTTAGCGCTGTTAAATGTCACCTTTAACAGCGCTAAAAAAGCGCTGTTAAATGTCACCTTTAATGGTGCTAAAAAAGCACTGTTAAAGTATACCTTTAACAGCGCTAAAAAAGCGCTGTTATATGTTGCCTTTAAGAGCACTTTTTTAGCGCTGTTAAATGTCGCCTTTAACAGCGCTAAAAAGCGCTGTTAAATCCCTGCCTTCTACTAATAAAAAACCTGCACTAGTACAGCCAGCCGAGAAGACCTGCACAAAAACCAGTATATCAACCACAGACCTGCACAAAAACCAGTATATCAACCACAAGCATGTCATCAACCGATCACAACCCAACCAAACAGTGTTCTTACCATGAGTTAGATACCATCTACCCAGAAACCAAAACTACCTCATTACATAGTATCACAAAATATTCCTACACAACTCAGAAGATAAATACTAGAACATTCCACTATGCATTGTTTCTCCTTGGATTGCCACTTGGTTTTGACAAATCGTGCAGAGCCCGTGCTCCTTGAATCATTCTGCAATACATAAAAAGGATATCCTAACTCTCCCAACCATCACCCTTAGTAATTATGTATATTAATACAAAAAAGGTAACATATCATAAATTGGGGGACTGTAATGAGACATCAAGATTAACATTCTATATATAGGATCGATGTCTGGTAGGATTGGTTGCGTTGATACATGACTCTACCTGGACCTCAAAAATAGATATATGATCTCACTCCAGGACTTTCAGAGAGACTCCAACTATGTCTAGGACGTCCTGCTGAAGCGATCGTACTACCGTAAGTCGGAAAAGATACCAAAACCATCCTAGGAAGGATCATGGGAGCCAACCCTAATGAAATATGTCCTTGATATAGTGTTCAAAGAGATCAATCATGGTACATAAAATTATGTGTCATTTAAAGGGTCACATGCCTTGTCGCTTTACCCTGGGTAACTCCAATGTTCAGCCGCCTGTGTGAATATACATGTCATATCAATAGGAAATTACATGGCATGTTAAAAAACATATACGTGTTACCCTTTGATCTTGTGTCCTCTTATTAACCCTTGCCCTATGTTAGTACATGACGTCAATCTCGTGTGATTCTTCCTGTGTATCTGTACAAGGGATAAACTGCGTAGCTGGCTCATTAAAGACGTGTAGTGGGATATATTCCATGTAGGAAAGCCAAGTAATCCACCCCAGGTTTGACTCGTACACGTCACATATGACCCATGGATCATTGTACTAAAGTGTTAACACAATCCTAAGGCGTTTGGTCAGTTTCCCGTATGTCAGTTGTTGATTTCACTTAAAAATAAATCCATTTTGAACAAAATAGAGGCACTTTGAGTGGTGTAGGCCACACCGGGCCTCGGATTGAGTCGGGGTTGACTCTTACTCGTCAAATTTTACCCATGGATCATTGCCCTTAAGTTTCAACAGAATCCAAATGCGTTTGGTCGGTTTTCCGCATGTCAGTTGTTGATTTCACTTAAAAATTAGTCCATTTTGAACAAAAGAGAGGCACTGTGAGTGGTGTCGGCCACACCGGGCCTCGGATTGATGCGGTGTTGAATCGTACACGTCACACATGAGTCATTGATCGTTGTGAAAAAGTATCAACGCAATCAGAAGCCGTTAGATCGGTTTGGCGTATGTACGTAAAATATTGTCCATTTTAAACTAAATACATACACTTGGAGTGATATCGGTCACACCGCGCCTATGATTGAGGCGGGGTTGACTCGTACACATCACATTTGACCAATGGATCATTGTCCTTAAGTTTCAATAGAATCCCAATGTGTTTGGTCGGTTTGTCGTATGTTAGTTGTTGATTTCACTTAAAATTAAGTCCATTTTTAACAAAACAGTGACACTGTGAGTGGTGTCGGCCACACCGGGCCTCAGATTGATGCGGTGTTGAATTGTACACGTCACACATGAGTCATTGATTGTTGTGAAAAGGTATCAACGCAATCAGAAGCCGTTAGATCGGTTTGGCGTATGTACGTAAAATATTGTCCATTTTAAACTAAATACATACACTTGGAGTGATACCGGTCACACCGCGCCTCTGATTGAGGCGGGGTTGAATCTTACGCATCACATTTGACCCATGGATAGTTGTCCTTAAGTTTCAATAGAATCCCAATGTGTTTGGTCGGTTTTCCGTATGTCAGTTGTTGATTTCACTTAAAATTAAGTCCATTTTTAACAAAACAGTGACACTATGAGTGGTGTCGGCCACACCGGGCCTCGGATTGATGTGGTGTTGAATCGTACACGTCACACATGAGTCATTGATCATTGTGAAAAAGTATCAATGCAATCAGAAGCCGTTAGATCAGTTTGGCGTATGTACGTAAAATATTGTCCATTTTAAACTAAATACATACACTTGGAGTGATACCGGTCACACCGCGTCTCGGATTGAGGCGGGGTTGAGTCGTACATGTCACATATAACCCATGAATCGTTGTCCTAAAGTGTCAACACAATCCGATGGCATTTGGTCGGTTTCCCGTATGTTAGTTATTGATTTCTCACTTAAAAATAAGTCCATTTTGAACAAAACAGAGGCACTTGGAGTTGTGTCAGCCACAACAGGCCTCAGATTGAGGCGGGGTTGACTCGTACACGTCACATTTGAAGGTGAGTATGCATACACGATAGTTTACCTTCTTAGAGAAGGGTTTCTGGAAGAGTATAAAAGACATGAAGCAATGAAGATCATTAGAGTGTTGGAGAAAATGTGGTTGCTACAAACAATGTGGAAATCGGCTTGTGCAAAGCGCCCTAAGTTACAACTTGCAGGTATTGTACTCTATTTTTTTCTGGAAGGTTTCAGTTTAAATACATTTTGGAATGATCATTGCTAGCCATTGTCTTTTAGGTTTTTTTGACAGCCGAGGGGAAAGGGTGGGGTCTAAAGACATTTTAGGATATGTCGAAGGGTGATTTTGTGTGTGAATATGTTGGAGAAATGTTAACTCCCGCAGTTCTGAAAAGAGTCACTATTTAAAAGAAAGTCACAAGTTTAGATACATCTCAAGATGGTCAGTTTAAAGACATTTTGAGGGACACTACTAAAGACATGCTCAGATATGCACACATCCCCCACTTTTAGATCGTTGTCTACTACAATGATATTCCAAACAAGATATTCATTAGAACACTCATGATACATAGAGAAATTCACTGGACACCTTCGAGAATGATCTGAAGCACAAACCATGACAGCATTATGTTTTTAACTTCAGCACCTCAATTGAGAATGTGACACCTTTCAGGACTTGGCGCCATTGTATGTCGTTTCGTCCACTGAATGAGTCTATCCTTTTATTTAATTTTTTTAACTTCAGTCAAATATTCTAGAATGATGTCGC
Organism: Viscum album; assembly: GCA_963277665.1. Lineage (NCBI taxonomy): Eukaryota > Viridiplantae > Streptophyta > Magnoliopsida > Santalales > Viscaceae > Viscum > Viscum album. Next base: position 107,539,732 of record OY728139.1, on the reverse strand, counting down.
AGAAGATCCTTCACCATTTTGTTTTGCTGAACATCTCATTAAATTGTTAAAAAAAAGCAGGGTGTCTTGCATGGGCAATACGTTCCTGTATTGAAGATGATGCACTCCCATTTATTCGAACCCACAAAACCACCCCGCATGAGAAAACAGGGACTCATATTTTTCTGGAAGGCGGGGAGGAACCCAGGCACCTGCCGATGACTGCCACTCCGTGGGGTGGTTTTGTGGGTTCGAATAAATGGGAGTGCATCATCTTCAATACAGGAACGTATTTCCCATGCAAGACACCCTGCTTTTTTTTTAACAATGTAATGAGATGTTCAGCAAAACAAAATGGTGAAGGATCTTCCGCGACATCTTTCTAGAATATTTGACTGAAGTTAAAAAATTAAATAAAAGGATAGACCCATTCAGTGGAAGAAACGGCATACAATGGCGCCAAGTCCTGAAAGGTGTCACATTCTCAATTGAGGTGCTGAAGTTAAAAACATAATGCTGTCATGGTTTGTGCTTCAGATCATTCTCGAAGGTGGCCAGTGAATTTCTCTATGTATCATGAGCGTTCTAATGCATATCTTGTTTGGAAGATCATTGTAGTAGACAACGATCTAAAAGTGGGGGATGTGTGCATATCTGAGCATGTCTTTAGTAGTGTCCCTCAAAATGTCTTTAAACTGACCATCTTGAGATGTATCTAAACTTGTGACTTTCTTTTAAATAGTGACTATTTTCAGAACTGCGGGAGTTAACATTTCTCCAACATATTCACACACAAAATCACCCTTCGACATATCCTACAATGTCTTCAGACCCCACCCTTTCCCCTCGGCTGTCAAAAAAACCTAAAAGACAATGGCTAGCAATGATCATTCCAAAATGCATTTAAACTGAAACCTTCCAGAAAAAAAATAGAGTACAATACCTGCAAGTTGTAACTTAGGTTGCTTTGCACAAGCCGATTTCCACATTGTTTGTAGAAACCACATTTGCTCCAACACTCTAATGATCTTAATTGCTTCATGTCTTTTATACTCTTCCAGAAACCCTTCTCTAAGAAGGTCAACTATTGTGTATGCATACTCACCTTCAAATGTGATGTGTACGAGTCAACCCCGCCTCAATCTGAGGCCTGTTGTGGCTGACACAACTCCAAGTGCCTCTGTTTTGTTCAAAATGGACTTATTTTTAAGTGAGAAATCAACAACTGACATACGGGAAACCGACCAAACGCCTTCGGATTGTGTTGACACTTTAGGACAACGATTCATGGGTTATATGTGCTTCAGATCATTCTCGAAGGTGGCCAGTGAATTGCTCTATGTATCATGAGCGTTCTAATGCATATCTTGTTTTGAAGATCATTGTAGTAGACAATGATCTAAAAGTGGGGGATGTGTGCATATCTGAGAATGTCTTTAGTAGTGTCCCTCAAAATGTCTTTAAACTGACCATCTCGAGATGTATCTAAATTTGTGACTTTCTTTTAAATAGTGACTCTTTTCAAAACTGCGTGATATGAAGGTATTTTGGAGATTTTACTGGTTCATGCATGATATGAAGGTATTTTGGAGATTTTACTGGTTTTTTTGTCCAAAGGCCAAAGAAATGTGGTCCATCATTCTTGCATGTTACTCGTACATGTCACCAAGGACCCGTGGATCCTTCTCCTTAAGGATGAAGGCAATCCGGATGCGTCTGGTCAGATTTACGTAGGTCAGTTGTTGTTTCCAATTAAAGTGGTGTCCATTTTAAACAAGAGAGCGACCCTTTGGGTGGTAGCGGTCACACCGTGCCTTGGATTGAGGCGGGGTTGACTCGTACACGTCACCAAGGACCCGTGGATCCTTCTCCTAAAGGATGAAGGCAATCCGGATGCGTCTGGTCAGATTTACGTAGGTCAGTTGTTGTTTTCAATTAAAGTGGTGTCCATTTTAAACAAGAGAGCGACTCTTTGGGTGGTATCGGTCACACCGTGCCTCAGATTGAGGTAGGGTTGTCTTGTACACGTCACCAAGGACCTGTGGATCGTTCTCCTAAAGAATGAAGGAAATCTGGATGCGTTCGGTCGGATTTCCATAGGTCGGTTGTTGTTTCCAATTAAAGTGGTGTCCATTTTAAACAAGAGAGAGACCCTTTGGGTGGTAGCGGTCACACCGTGCCTCGGATTGAGGCGGATTTGACTCGTACATGTCACCAAGGACCTATGGATCGTTCTCCTAAAGGATGAAGGCAATCCGGATGCGTCTGGTCGGATTTTCGTAGGTCAGTTGTTGTTTTCAATTAAAGTGGTGTCCATTTTAAACAAGAGAGCGACCCTTTGGGTGGTAGCAGTCACATTGTGCCTCGGATTGAGGCGGAGTTGACTCGTACACGTCACCAAGGACCCGTGGATTGTTCTCCTAAAGGATGAAGGAAATCCAGATGCGTCTGGTCGGATTTACGTAGGTCAATTGTTTTTTTCAATTAAAGTGGTGTCCATTTTAAACAAGAGAGCGACCATTTTAGTGGTTCAACATTCTTGCATGTTGCTGGTGCATATCATCTGTTAAAATGGAAAAATGACTCATTGGAGAAAGAATGTTTTATTTAATAACAATTACAATTTTTCTACTAACATTTACATACAACAATATTTCATCTTCTGATCCCCTTAACCCCTCTCAAAAATGACCACCAATTGTACATGTCCCCAAGTCAGATCTTCATTGTATTTGTGTACAATCTGTCATCAGGTATGCGGCCCACTCATTTCTGAACACATCTATATCGTCTTGTGAGTATGAGGCTTTTCGACAGTCATAGTAGTACTGCAAAATAAAAAAAATAAAGAATTAATAAATAACTTAAACGAACTAGTAATTGTTTTTGAAAATACCTCTTTAGGGATGCTAGTTTTCTGATGAAAAATGATCTCTTTCATAAATTTACAAACATAATAACCGCAATCATTATCGTTTGTTTGTTTTGGACACTGCAAAAAAATTGATCATTAGGAGAATAAATAACTTGTGTTGAGATGTGTTTGGATAGTGATATTTTATTATATATACCCTGATATTTGTCCAGACGTAGTACTTTCTCGGCTCCTTATGCTTAGCCCCTGTCCTCATACCATGATTTAGACGATATTGGTACACCGCCCTATCATAAAAGAATCCTCGGTAAAAGATAATATATATTATATAAATTGATGTTTAGACCTAAAACGTAATATGTAGTGTCTTACAGATTCACAAACTCCATCATGTATGGTCGGTTTGATGGATATCCTATATTTGAATCCAGAAAATAAATCTTCGGAGTATCCAAGTTCACCACAATTAGAAACCAATGTTGCCTAAAAACACAAAAAGGAATAAGTAATAAAAAAAGTGAAAATATAATTGATATGCTTTAATCGTAGAGTATTACCCCTGCATGGTTGGTATTAGGAAAAGTCTGTCATCTGTAATCTTGCGTTCAAATGTTTTCAGCAAGTCTTTCACTATTGCATCCCTTTTTGATGACTCTATTTTTGTTTGGTGTGTTGATGTGATATGAGGAATAACCAGTCCAAATATTGGCTCATGGGAAAATCCCTTCAACTGTTTTTCATAAATGCGTCTGTCAACAATATAAAATGCATTTAGTCATAATTTTCACATTAGATCATCTTTTAGAAAATCAATTCATGGAAACATACCTCATATATACATTTACAACAGTGACGCCTAACCAACCGTTTTCAAGGATTTCATTTACATTTTCAGAAGCAACAAAATCTTGACTTTCCTCTCCGTATATATTATCTTCGAAAATCACTATATGACTATTACCATCTTTTAGCTTCGTATCCACATGAGTCTTCAATGCTAGTAAATGTGGAAAGAGAACAGGTGGTGTTATTGTGCTTTCAGTAGCTCCTTGGGATCGATTGGTCGATCCTTTAGATGGTTTCGAGGCGATGTTAGTCACCCCATTTCCTTTCTCCGTCTATAACAACAATCATTGATTCAGACACTCTTTTCATTAATTGTTAAGGGTTTATCTTGAAAATAAAAGGAAATAAATACCTCTTTGTCTGCATGTACTCTTACAAGTTGTGCCGGCCATGCAATGAATGTCCCAATAGCCTTTTCGACCGTATGAATATCATCGTCATCAAGTGGAATAGGTAGCATTGCATTTGGCTCATGAGCTACAGTAATCGTCACTTTCAGATGATCTTTTAAAAGTGGTCTATTATGCAGTGTGGCATATGGGATATTGAACACTGTAGCCCTCGCTACAAGGTGATAGGTGGGTGTTGACAGATATAAATCACAATCATTATCACCCTGTAGAAGATCAGTACAGATAAATTATCAGTGTTTGTCTGATTCATATTTCATGGGAACCGTTATTAGAATATTGATTACCACGGCTAAGAAATTTTTTTTAGGTGAATGGCTCACCTAAAAGCTGGTGGGGGTGGGGCAGGATGTTCATGCGGTGGTTGTTCCTGAGTTGTGTCCTCCCTTTGCTTCCCACCCATAAAAGTTGCTAGCAACTCTCCCTGCCATTGCAATTGTTCTTCAAGAGTTGCTATTTTTTCGCTCATTTGTTCCAATTTTTTCTCTCTATCATCCATTTTTTTCTTCTTCTCAAAATATACTCAGGGTGTCACCCCAAACCCTGCACCTCTGACACGACCATATTTTTCTGGCTGCTTCAAAGCCGTCGATAATAGGTCTGTATCAGCTACAAGAGTAGCTGATTCCTGTGACTGTCAGATATAGGAAAAAAAGTAATTATTTTTATGTAATAGCAATTTTAAACAAATCTTTTTATCATCGTGTCATACTTACACATATTTCCCACACTTTTTGTGTGTTCTCATCTATTAACTTCCCTTCTTTGTTCACACGTGCCTCCTTCCATAGCACATGACGTGGGATAGAAGTGCATTTGGTTTTAGATTCATCAATCTACATATAAACATAGAAAGATAATTATGATGTTGTTTATTGGCACCTAACAATATTACTGTAAATTTACAATACGTACCATTTTCTTTTCTAATGAAGTGTACCCCATCCTTGCTTTACGATAGGGGTATGTTGGATTTGATGCACGTTCCTTATTTTCAGTACAGAGTTTCTGTTTCATAAATGAAATATTGACAATCAAAGTGATGAATACAGGTATCCTCAAACAACGTATTATCACTCACAATGTACCTGAAACTTCTCATCCCCACGATGGCCAATAAATGCATCCCATGCTTCTTGGGATATCAGGTACGCATAGACAATGGGTGGGTGCAGGTTTATTTTACCTTTAGAATCTTTCAGGTGATATCTTGTGAAAATAGTACGAAAACCTCGATGAATCTTTCCTGCAAGCCTTAGTACATAATCCTTGTGTGAGTCGTCTACTATAAATGTACTCTGCAAGAGATTGAGAAGAGTAAGACACTGTTTCATCATTTTATTTGCTAGTTAATTAAAGAAATAAATTCATAATGTTACCGTAATTTCTCCCCAGATCACAGCCTTCAACCCGGACACAACATGGTGCCATGAATCTATGTCAATCAGCACGCGTTCCCGAGTGACAACTCCAATGTAACTACTAAACATAGCCTTGTTGGGATTCACATGTTGGCCTCGTGCATTCCATCCGACTTCAAATTTGATGCCTTTGCTTTTCGCCTTAAGAATTTTCGCTAACACTGTCAAACTACGACGCACCTGTGATTTCTGCGACGTCGGTCCTTCATTCCCGACCATTTCATCGATATCAACATCATCTATATGTTCATCTACTATGATATCAACGGCATGTGCTGATGGTTGTTGGACCTCAACACTAAGAGAAGGAGCCGCAACAGCAAGAGCAGCAGCAGGAGCAGTAGGAGCACCAGGAGCCGCAGCAGTAAGAGCAGCAGCAGGAGCAGTAGGAGCACCAGGAGCCACAGCAGGAGGAGGAGTAGGAGCCACAGCAGTAGGAGCAGCAGGAGCCGCATCAGGAGCAACAGTAGCAGCAGCATGAGCTGCAGGAGCTGCAGGAGCAGCAGCAGCCGCAGCAGCAGCTGCTTGAGAGACTTGTTCAGTCTCAAGGTTAGGAGCACCAGAATGTGCAGAAGTCATTATCTGCAAAAGTGGTTGAACAGTTCATTCAAATTACATAAATTCTGTAATGATAAGATAATAACATGAGATAACAAGATCTATCTTAGAAACAAAATATAACATGTTTACTGAACTCTCTTTCTTTTTTTCAAAGGTTGAAGAGATTTGACACCTCTATCGACAATCCAAATCCGTTCATTGTGGTCTCCTCTAACATAAAAAACATCATCTGCATTGGGACCGCTCCGAATTGATTGTGACGTACCACTAAAAGGATCGCCCTCAACTGAATTTTCATCGGAACCCTCAATAGTTTTGGACGATAATAGAACAATCGACCACTTTCGGTTTGCGGGATCTGGAACATAAAAAACTTGTACCGCTTGTGATTCCATTATAAACTGTTCGTCTTTGTACCCTTATTTACTAAAATCAACTTTCACAAATCCCCATTCATCTATTTTAACACCACTATTGTTATCAATCCATTTGCATTGAAAATCGGAAATTGAAATGTCATATAATCCAACTCCCATATTAGTTTGATAATGCCAAAGTATGATATATTTGCATAAATTGGATTTCTATCCTTACTACCAGAAACATGCATCGCTTCAGCCACTAGTGTAACTCCACTATTTTGCATGGTACTCTCTTCATCATGTTCATCCGTATAGAATGTATAACCATTAATTACATACCCACTGTAAGATAATACATACACACGTGGTCCAGTGGCTAGCCATCGAAGTCGTTCTGAAATTGAATTTGTATTTTCATCCAACTGCTTAAAAATATGGTCCTGAAACCATCCTATAAACTGGTGATTATGTGTATCTGCTAACCATTTTTCAGCCCTCGATGGATTCAACTGCCTAAGAATTTCTTTGTGAGTTTCAATATATGGAGCAACCTCCCAACTGTTATGCAAAACATAAAGATGAGCCTGCTCCCGATCTGTAATACTGATTGTTACAACATATCTTCCAGAAATTCCCCCACCCTCAATGCGTCCAGTGTGACGAGATTTCGGGAGACCAATGATTTCCACATCATATAGGTATTCAATACAAAATTCAATGGCTTCCTCAAAAATATATCGCTCCACTATACAACCCTCTGGCCGACTTCTATTTTTGACATATCCTTTCAAAATCTTCATATACTGTTCAACAGGATACATCCATCTATAGTGCACAGGACCACAAAGTCGAATCTCTCTCACCAAGTGAATCATCAAATGAACCATCATATCAAAGAATGATGGCGGGAAGAACATTTCTAATTCACATAATATGATGACAATTTCTTTTTCCATTGCTGGAAATTTCCCCGGGTCTAAAACTTTGTTACATATAGCTTTGAAAAAGAAAAAAAGTTTGGTTAACGTATAACGAACATTCTTGGGTAAAATGCAACGTAAAACTATAGGAATTAGATCTTGCATCAAAACATGGCAATAATGTGATTTCAAACCTTTTAACTTCAAATCATTCATTGACACAATGTTCTTGATATTTGATGAGTACCCCTCTGGAACCTTTACATCATTAAAGAAGTTGCAAAACTGATATCTCTCTGCCCTAGAAAGAGTATAAGCAGCAGGAGGAAGAAACATTCGATTTTCACCTTTCACGGGAGCCAACTATTCTCGTATTCCCATGTCAACCATGTCCAACCTTGCCTTAATTCCATCTTTTATTTTGCCAGGGGCATTTAGCAACGTTCCAATAACACTATCACATACATTTTTTTCCACATGCATCACATCAAGAAAATGTCTGACGTACAAACAATTCTAGTATGGTAATTCAAAAAAAACTGATCTCTTTTTCCAACCGATTTTCGTAAGGTTTTTCGAAAATGGTTTACCAAAAATAGTGTTCATATCTTTTACTTTCTCAAACAGCTGATCACCTGTTAGTGGAGACTGTGTTGTGAGTTTTTCTGAACTTCCATTGAATGATGTCGTCCAAGATCGGTACTTATGCCGATGAGGTAGAAATCTACAATGTCCTAGAAACATAGATTTCGATGAATGTTTCAACCTAATTGATTCTGTATCTTCTTCGCACACGGGACACCCTTTAGTTCCTTTAATGCTATAGCCTGACAAATTTCCATAAGAAGGGAAATCATTTATTGTCCCATACAACATCGCTCTCAACGTGAAGTATTCACTTTTATAAGCATCATACAACATTACACCTGAGTCCCAAAATAACTTCAAATCCTCGATCAAAGGAGTCAGATAAACATCAATATCGTTACCTGGTTGTTTTGGTCCTGATATAAGCATAGATAATATGATGAATTTTCGCTTCATGCATAACCAGGGTGGCATGTTATAATTTAGCAACATAACAGGCCATGTACTATGAGTGCTGGTTTGAAAACCAAAAGGATTCACTCCATCTGTAGATAATGCAAGACGAAGGTTTCTCGGCTCTTTTCCAAATTCAGGATACTCATGATCAATTTTCTTCCATTGAGGAGAGTCGGCCGGATGACGTAATAACCCATATTTATTTCTTTTATCTGCATGCCACGACAATTGTCTTGCAGTTTCGTCACTTCCATATAAACGCCTAAACCTTGGAATGATTGGAAAGTACCATAAAACTTTCGTAGGATTGGATTTATCTTTCTTGTATCGAGAAGCACCACACTTTGGGCATTCTGTAAGTTATTTGTTCTCCTTTCGAAACAATATACAGTCTTTCGGGCAGGCATGTATTCTTTCAGAAATCATTCCCATCGAGCGTAGCATTCGTCTAGCTTCATATGTCCGGCTTGGGAGCTCATTATCTTACGGGAGCATGTCATTCAAGAGAGCAAGTAGTTCCATAAAACTGACATCACTCCATCCATTGCCTGCTTTCAATTTATACAACTTCAGTACAGCTGACAATGTTGTATACTTAGTGCAAGCAGCATACAATGGCATCTTTGCACAACTCTTTAACTTCTCAAACAATTTTGGGCAATCACGGGGTTCATCTTGAATTGTCTTTGTCATTTCCTCAATACGATCTTCATCATCATTGACATCTGTAATCACATCCTCCATACGGTCTTCTTCATTATCTATATTTGTATTCATATCTGACGATCCATAAAACGCAGTTTTATCCCAGCCAGTAGCTACATTCGCTTTTTCTCCGTGTTTATTCCAACATTTATAACTCCGATCTATTCCGTGACATATCAAATGTTCTTCCAACTCCTCTGGAGTAAGTAGTCTAGAATAACAACAACATAAACACGGACAAAGGATTTGAGAAGGATCCTTTGTGTGATCCTTTGCAAACTTGATGAACTCTTTCACTCCGTTCTCGTACTCTATTGTTAAACGATTAGAATCCATCCAATCTTTATTCATCTTCATCCTATTTGAATCTCAAATATTAGTATTTATGGTTCAAGTACACAAAAGAAGACTTCCAAATACAGTACAAGGGAACCACTTCCTTGGAAGGAGATCAAGTAGTCTAACCTATAATCAAGATTCATAAAAAAGAATATTAGATTCACTAAAAAGATGATTATATATCACTCTATAAGGAGGATATAACAGGAGATAGAGGATTTCCAATCGATGAGAGATACCTTTATCAGAGAGAAACCAAACGCATCCACTAGAGCTTCTATCTGATTTGTATAGGCACTCAGGATACAAAAACTATATTTAGAATGCATGTGAGATAAAGAACGAATAATTAAAATAAATAATCCATTATACAATTTAAAATTCATTATCATCTCTATTATGATTTGTATAGGCACTCAGGATTCATTCTAGTAGTGGTACAGGTTACCCCATTAATCATGAGTGATAGAGGGAATAGTAGTTTTTGGATTACCTTTCTTGTTTTATACAATTTATGAAGAAATGACAAGGGTTGGAAGTGCCGAGTGTGTTTGACTTGAAAATAGAGGTTCAGTTGCAACACCCTCTGATGTTTTCTGGAGAGGGTGGACCCAAGGTAGATAAGTTCTAAATTTAGTTCATCTAGAATATTCTAGATAACTTTTCTACTCCTTAGTAGAATAGGGTAGAGTTGGTAGCGTATATGTTATAGGGGCCAACAATGATCTACTGTGATATTTAGTCTTGGGATGAGCATATGGAGGGAATGACTTGGAAGAAAATCTAGGATATGTTCATGGAGCACTTTTAACCTACGACATTGAGAAAATGAAAATATGAATATTTAATATGTTTGACATAATTATGTTTGATAATGATAGATTATGTTAGATTCTTCACATACCAGTAATGTTTTTATCTAATGTTGACAGGAGATAAGGTATCTATGAAAAAAAAAATTAGGATTGACTTAGATGTGATATTAAGTCCCAGGTAAATATATTTTTTATGAGGTTTGTTGAGGTGGTGGATCAGGTTCTCATTTCCAAGGGGAACCTAAAGGAGACTTGTAGTGGTGGTAGGGCGGTTTCAATTGAATGATCTAGTGGTACATATTATGATAGTAGGATTCGCCATTATGATATATTCCACTAGGGTGGTGGTGGATAGAGTATCTATGTGAGAGGATTTTTCTCTTAGAGAGGTTTTTAGTCATCTTCAATCAATGAGGTAGGTCTGGTCACATGTTAGGCCTATGACTTTGACCACTAGTGAAGTGTCAATCATGTATCATGATGGTTCATATATATAGGTTCTACATGAACACTTGTAATATGGGTAGTGATGGATGATCTATATTGGTACAGAGCACCGAATAGGGGAACCTAAAGGAGACTTGTAATAGGGGATCCTCTCATTATTTTATATCTTATCTCTTGGTAACTGGTTTCTGTTTTGTGTTAGAGTACTTTTGTGGGATCATGTTGGTCAACACACCATTGGGGGTGTGATTAGAAGGCATCTGTCTTCGTAAGGGATGTTCCCTCATGGTTTGTGAGTATTGTTTCATTTTGGATTTATTCATGCTTGATATGATATGTATTGAATAGATAGTGATGATGTAATTTTTGGTATTTAATCAATATCACATTGATTGTTACCGTATATGAGTGACCGTCATGCCTCATAAGGGTAGAGCCCATGTCTTTTATGGAGAATGGGATATCTTGGTAGACCATGTAGGACCAGTTCTTCCACAACTAGGTGAGAACATAGACCAGTTTACGAATATTTTTCTTGATAATAATGGATTGAAACAAGAAATATTTCCCCCAGTAGTAGACTGGTTCTAGGATGTGTTTCATGAGAATTGATCAAGGCTACCACCTAAAAGATACTTTGAGTTCATGATTGAGCTGATGCGTGGAGTTGATCCATTTTATATAACGCCTTTCAGAATGAAACAAGAATAGATTCAGGAACATAAAACTCAATGAGAGGAGTTAGATTATGAAGGGTGCATCTTCTTGAGTATGTCACCTTGGGGATCTCATGTTTTATTTTCCAAGAAGGATGACAGAACATTACATATGTGTTTTTATTAATAGAATATGAATCAGATGAAAATTAAGAACAAATATCCACTTCTTTGTATTTTTGATCTATTTGACTAGCTGAGGGGTTCCATATTGTTCTCTAAGATTGATCTAAGGTTTGTTTATCATCATTTGAGGTTGAGAAATTCTGATATACTATAAACTAATTTTGAAATCATGTATAGTTTTTATGAATTCTTCATAATAAAATTTGTGTTGACGAATTCCCCATGGCATTTATTCTCTTGATGAGTTGAATATTTTACTTGTACCTAGACCAGATTGTAGTTGTTTTATGGATGACATATTGGTGTAATACCAAAATAATGATGATCATTCCCAACATCTGGACATCATCATGAGTACACTTAGAGAGAATCAGCTATACACAATCTATCTATATGAAAACATATACATCTTCTTCATATATTGTTACCTTAAGGCGGCGGCCGAGGGCGTTGCGGGTTGCGGAAGGCGGCCGCGGAGGGCGACCGAGGGCGGCCGAGTGAGGTGGAGGGCGGCGGAGGCGGCGGAGAGCGGCCGAGGGCGGCGGAGGGCGGCCAAGGGCGGCCAAGGGCGGCCGAGGGCGGCAGAGAATGGCGGCCGAGGGCGTTGCGGGCAGCCGAGGGTGGCAGGCGGTGGAGGTCGGCCGAGGGTGTTGCGGGCGGTGGAGGACGGCGAGTGTACCGAGGGAGGAAAGCTCCGGCGAAGCGAACACAGCAGCGGTATTCGAGAGAAGAGTAGCAGGGTTACGGTTCCGCGATGGCTTTAGCTGCGATAAAACGAGGGCACTGTGCGACCGACTTTATAAAAAAGTCGACTAAGGTTTTATCAGCGCTAAAAAAGCGCTGATAAAGGCTACCTTTATCAGCGCTAAAATTATAGTGCTGATAAAATCTAGCTTTATCAGCGCTTTTCTAGCGCTGATAATATTATGATTTATCAGCGCTAGAAAAGCGCTGATAAAGATTCCCCGTATCAGCGCTACAATTTTAGCGCTGATACAGGGTCTCTTTATCAGCGCTTTTTTAGCGGTGATAAAGATAATTTTTATCAGCGCTTTTTGAGCGCTGATAAAGGATACCCTATATCAGCACTGAAATTTGAGCGCTGATAGAGGTGTTCTGTATCAGCGCTTTTTTAGCGCTTATATAGGCGAACCTTTATCAGCACTTTTTGAGCGCTGATAAAGACCAACTGTATCAGCGCTAAAATTTTAGCGCTGATACAGATCATATTTATGAGCGCTTTTCTAGCGCTGATAAATATTACTATTATCAGCGCTAAGAAATCACTGATAAACATTAGCTTTTTCAGCGCTGTAATTTTAGCGCCGATATAGGGTATCCTTTATCAGCGGTTTTGCTTAGCGCTGTTATAAGGGCGCGCTTCCCTTTCCCGTTTTTGTAGTAGTGAATGCTGAAGATTTAGCTGCTAGCACTTTGCAATAGTGGATAATGGCTTTTATTAGCACTAGGTGTAGTTCAACTAAAGACCCTATTTATCAGCCCTGATAAAGACAACATTTACTAGAGCTAAGGATAACGTTGATAAAAGATTCTTTATCAATGCTCGCATTGAAAAAGGTACATATTCAATACTAAAGAATGTTTAGATAAATATTTCATTTATTGGAATTTTTTTAACATGATAAACGGTGACTTTATCTGTGTGTCATATAGTCTTGATAAAATCGCTTGAATTTTCTCAGCAGTCCAAACATCATTGTTATTTTCACACTCATAAAAGAGACTTCTAGGGTTTCTGTAGCAGGGAACATTGATGATTTATAATAAGAATGACTATTTTATTACTCATTGTCCAACATTAATTATTGACGTGTGAACAAAATTGATGACTTTTTGGTGTATGAATTGTGACTCCGCTAAAACCCCCCATCAGCGTACTCAAATCCTCTTCGTGCGCCAAATTAAGGCAACGTGATTTAAATATGTATTTCTAGGGTTCTTAGAATCATTCACAATGTGAGTGTGAGTGACACAATATAGTACCTAAATTCATTACATTATCTTTTGTTTTGGTACCCTAAAGAAAACTACATATGGTACAAAAAAATCAATTTTATAAAGATAGATGACACCTGAAACCAAGAAACAGTCTTTATATATATTATCCTAGAACAATTAGTTTTCCACTAAACAAGGCTCAAGGACAACAAGTACACTGAGATAATACAAAAAAGAAACCTCCAATAAGAGATAATTAATTCAGAAGGGCAAGGCGTCGATGGAGTCGGGCACCCCCACTCTATCGATGATAGTCAACATGTGTCGAACAGCTCCTGTAATGTCATCAACTGTACTCTGCTGACACCTTTCCTCTATCTACGCAGTCCACTAGATTTGATTTCTTCAGAGGGATAAATGAAGGGCTCAGTGAAAAAACAAAATAAAAATTTTCACCTTCGTGTTTATGGAATAGAGGACTAAGTGGCCCAAGGTGGTGATGTTGAGGCACAACGAGTGAACAATGGTCACCATCTTGGAGGGCTTCTGGTGGATCTTGTGGGTGACGATTCGGCCATTGGCGTGAGTTTCAACGAGGGTGACCTCGATGTCGGCGACGGTCTGGCTTCTCATGGAGGTGCACTTGCTGGGGAGGTCAGACAAGGCCTGGAATGGGCGGCCGCTCGGCGGGTACTGCTCCGAGTTAGGGTCGTCTTCTTCATTCAGCCCGAGGTGTGGGAGGCGTTGAATCTTTTGGGATTCCAGGTACTCCAGCAGGTGCTCCAGCTCCTTCATGAACTCTATGGCACCCCCAATGATGGAGTCCTGATCGCCCTATTTCCACACAGTATATGATTACCACAATTTTGTTCCCTTAATTTGGGTTTATAGAATTAACTACATTATTATATATATATTTCATACTAAATATAAATATATTTATCAATTCTGAGTAAATAATCACCTAATTTTTATTACTGTCATTTTATTCTTCAAAAATATGTTTTCTTCAAAAAATATTTTTATTTATTTATGTAAAAAATACATTATAATTATTTTATAGAACATTTAGAAAATTTATTCGATAAAATTAACATCATTTTTAAAATCACCATATCAAAATTAACTTAGTGTGGTTTTTTTGGATTTTTCAAAAAATATTTATTTTTTTAGTGAATACTGAAAAATTCCTTTTTTTAACAATCATTTCTTTTGATAAATTAAATAATTTAAAAGTTCCATTAATAATTAATTTTATTTAAATGTAACATATGTATTATTTATTTATATTTAATCCAATTAATTACATGTAAATCATATATATACCATATTTTTTTTATAAGTTTGTTTTTTGGGTTGAAAACGGATTTTTATGAAAACTATTTTAAAATGAATAATTTTTTAAATTAATTAAAAATAACTCCTAATGATGAAAATTTTAAATTAAATGTATGCATAATATACCTATCATTATGAACTGAAACTATTATAAGGAAGAATACTAATTATATAGTTGAGTAAAATCATCTTTTCCTTGAATAATGCATTTTTTCAGAAAAATTGATTTTCATTGCACTTACGGGTTTTATTTTAAATTAAATTCTTCCACCTATGTGAATTGATTATGAAAAAATGAATTAATTTTTTATAATAATAAAAATTAATATTATTTAATAAGTTCCACTTAGTTTTTTGGACAATGTGAATAGTAACTAAATTGAATATTTATTACCATGATAAAAAATAGGTTAATTACAGGTAAAAATAATTTACCAAAGACTAGAAACAAAGTAACCCTAAGAGTATGAATATGTATATTTTCATTTCAATATAATATTTATTATATTTTTTTGTTTCTTCATAAATAATTAAGAAATGATTTTGATAAAAAAAATTGATTTTAATACGATATATAAAACACAAAATGTATTTTTATGTAATAAACAATGAAAATTAAAATATTCTTTTTTGATGAATTCATGAATTTTCAAAATAAATGATATTTTAATAAAATAATACTATTAAGTAAGGTTTATTGAATTTAAATGATAATATAATTTTTAGGTCATTAAATGTAATTGTTATAAGGGTGTGAAAATTATTATTGATAGAAAACCAACATTTCTCAATAAATATCGATTCATGTTTTAAAAATTGTATTTCACATATTTAGAAAATTATTTTGATAAAATAAATATTAATTTTGGAATAAACACGTCAAAATTTTTCAATGGTAAAATTTTCATAATTTTTCGAGACAGTCAAATTTTCTGGTAAAAAATAAATACGGTATAAATATACTGTCTGTATTATGACATCATAATGACCCAAAAGTAATGTAATAAATACTACAAAGGGTATCCATGAAAAAATTTATGTTTCCTGTAAAAAATAATGTGTTTTGGAGTTATTTGACTTATTTTATAAGGCCTTTATGAATTCTCCAAAACCTATATTATATTTTAAGGTTTTAAAATCAATTATTTATATACATGACTCACTTCCACATCACCAAGGATAATATTTTAATGAGTTCGGCCCTTTGACTTATAAAATATTGAAATTCACGCCGCTTTTCACTACTACAAATCGTTTCTTTAACAGCACACAAATAGAGTTTTAACTGCGCTAAAAAGTGATGTTTTCCTCAGTCGTTAACGTGGGGGCCCCCTTTATCAATGCTAAAACAGTACTAATAAAGACCAACCTGTTGTATTGTGTTTTTTGAATAACAACACACTACAAAAGAATACACCTATTACCAGTATGCAAATATATATTTTAATTGAAATAAATTTTACATCACAAATACAAAAAAACCAACTATATACATTTTAAACAATATTTTGCATAATTAAATTTACAATTACTATATAGAAACATTTAAAAACATTAATATTTCATCGTCTTTGGCATCCGTGATCCCCTCACAAAAAAAAAAGCCAACTCATATATCAGTTTCCAAACAAACTACCTCATCTTGAGAAAAAGAATCCACCTATATAAGAAAACAAGTCTTATATTAATAATAATATAAAGAAATAAATTAAACATATATATGAAAGAATACATTAAGAAAATGTAAATTTTAAATAAAATGATGCACTTGGAGTTATACTGGTCATACTATGTGTTGTATTGACATGCGGTAGATTCCTACATGTCACAAATGACTTATGCATCATTGTCCTAATGTTTTTTTAACAGATTGAAGTGTAAGAAAGAGACTCATCCTACACTTCACAAGAATTTATTAAAACATAAAAGAGAGTACATTGCTTACACGAGGTGTAAAGAGATTTCCCCCGTAGAAGATTATTTGGAAGTGACAAAAACTAATGATAAGAGACCCAATGAAGATCAAGGATAAACAGAGCAGGCAGACCAACATCTCAGTATGTCTTGAAGCTTCTGTGTGCTATAAAGTCAAAGAAAACTCGCTATAACATGCTGTAAAAGTGTTATTGAAGCATGAAAACCCATTAACAATAGTATTGTGAAGTTTCCTCACCCATCTTCATCATAGAATACAAAACCCCCCTTGGGTCACTACATGGAAAGGTTAGAGGGACAAAAAACAAGTTGCAATAAGAGACTCTGCTCGCGTAGTATGTAGCTCAAAACTCCCACACAAAAAGCACATGCACATGAATTTGCAAAAGAAACTACATCTCTCTAAATAAGTAGTCCTTACAATCCTCTTCATAAAAACATACATCCTGCCAAACGTATCCTTACTCAACAATTGAAGCATATTCCCAGAAAAAAATAGCAGTCAACATATGAGGCACTCACATAAACCAAAAAACAGTCCATAAACCAGCCAAGAAATCATCAAGTCTCCATATTGAGACTGAGAGGACTTTATCAGCATTTAATGCCAAGTGTGAAATCTTCAAAAAGGAGAAAAATAAACGAACTCATTTCCATGGAATTTCGTGAAAATTAAAGTCAGGGTTTCACTTAAATTCCTCAACCAACTTGATAAACATTCACTTTCTAATTTTAAGTTAAAAGTCTGCGTTGATTTCCCCTTATACCTTTGGAAAACTTGTTCATCTTGTCCTTCTATCCAGGATTCAAATTCTTCTAACACCTCCTCCTCGAACTGATAAGCATCTCTCACAGTTGGGTCAGAGTCCTTATTAGAATCAGTGTCACTCGAACTATTTTCCTCAGAAGATGTGGTGAGATTTTTAGCAGCCTCTGGCAGAGGGGGAATATCTGTGTTCACCATCCTAGAGGCTGTAAAAGATCTAGTATCAACTATTCTATCAATATTATAGTAATATCTATGTCTCCGATTATTACTGGGTTTTTTCATTATGAAACCATCCAAATCAAAAAATTATTATCTACCTTTTTTAAAATTAGATTTCAAGTGGACATACTCAATCTAACATGCATGATCAATGACATAATGTGAGAATTCACATGATTTTGAATGGACACTTTTATTTTCTTCTTGATAGACATCATGAGATTCAGTGGGAATCTTCTGATCCTCCACAGGTGTGGGGGAATCAGTAGAGGCACCTATTGTTGTGTGTACAACATTAACAAAATCCAAAAGATTGTTAGTCTCTATTTAACATCTCATTTTTTCCTAGTTTGACCATTGTTCACATCTTGAGTCTTCTCCACATCAAATTTCTCATCATCGTCCATATGTCCTCTAATAGGATGCTGAATCCTAGAAGGTCCAGCAACAATTGATTGACTAATATCACATTCTTCAGGGCCAATATTTTGTTTTTCTTTCTCAACCCAAGTAAATTTACAATCCGGAGTGCGTACTGCCCTAATTCCACAGTCCTTCAAATAATGACCAACTTTATGACAAGCTATGTATTACTCGGGCAGGTTATCATATGCTACTTCCTGGGGGAATGCAGAATTACCATTCTGAATCTAGATTTGTGATGGGAGGTCTTGGTAAATGTCAATTTCAGTACAAACCCTCGAAACCGAGGGTCTTGAAAGAGATTTCATCGTGAAGTCTAACATTAAAAGATTTCCAATAATACTTGCAATCGAAAACAAGGCAACATGCTTGAAAAAATGAAGCGGTATCCCAAGGAAACCAAGACAGATTGAAAAAATAGTTGAATCGGTGAGAGGATCAAAAGCTGGTGTCCATTTAAGAAATTTCATAGAATAGCCCCCGAAGACCCATGAGCGTCTCGCCCAATGTCTATAGTATTCTTCCTCCGATGAGAGCCAGAAAACAACATTGTGGGAATTAAAAAAATCCAATATGGAAGGCCGTAAAACCAATTGAATCAAGAGATTTCATAAAAAAATTTAAAGATTGTCTACGCCGAATGAATTTCCCGATGAGCACAAAGCATAAATCCAAAGAGAAGATGTTTACCTCATTTGAAGAGAAAGAAACTTCCAGAAGGCCTCTGTGCTGAAATTGCTTTGGCTCAATGCATGAATCAGTGTCCACAGCTATACCCGTGTTAGGCTCAGTTGTCTTGATCAATCTTTCAGTAACAACCTCGGCGAAGGAGCGCGAGATCTGATTAGGGTTACTTCCTCAATCACCGAGGGATGGGCTCTATGTCTTCCGCGAAAACATCCTTCTTGTCCTAATGTTTAAAAATAATCTAAATACATTTTCTTAGTTTTCAATATGTCACTTGTTCTTTTTACTAAAATTGATGTCTATTTTTAATAAAAATGCATACATTGAGTTATACCAGTCACACCTTGCATCATATTGAGGTTTGGTTGATTCCTACACATAGAAAATTACTTATGGATCGTTTTCCTAAAGTATCAAAACAATCCAAATTTGTTTGATCAGTTTTGAGTATGTCGGTTGTGTTTTTACTAAAATGTCATTTCAAACTGGAAACACGCACTTTGAGTCATACTTGTCACTTCGTGTGTCGGTATGATGTGATACTACTTCCTACATGCAACAAATGACTTATGAATCATTTTCCAGAATTATCAAGACAATCATAGAGTGTTTTTTAGTTTTCAGTGAGTAACACATGTTTTGATCTAAAATGTCAATTTTAAACTGATAATGGACACTTTGAGATATATTGGTCACACTGTGTATAGAATTGGGATGTGGTTTATTCTTATACATCAAAAATGACTTATTGATCAATTTTTAAAGTATTAAAATAATCTGAATGCATTTTCCCAGTTTTTAGTGGGTAACTTGTTTTTTTACTAAAATTATTGACAATTTTAAATAAAAAAACACAATTTGAGTTACATCAATCACACCATGAGACATATTGAGGTGTGGTTGATTCCTACAAGTTAAAAACGACCTATGGATCATTTTCCAAAAGTATCAAAATAATCCAAATGTGTTTTCTTGGTTTTCAATATGTCACTTGTTCTTTTTACTAAAATTCATGTCCATTTTAAATAAAAAGACACACTTATAGTTATAATGGTCACATCATACGTTCAATTGATGTGCGGTTGATTCCTATACATCAAAAATGACTTAAGAATCATTTTTCTAATGTATGAAAATAGTCCTAATGTGTATTCATAGTTTTCATTATGTTACTTGTTCTTTTTACTAAAACTAATGCCAATTTTAAATAATAAGACACACTTGGAGTCATATAGGTTACACCGTGCATCAGATTGGGGGGTGATTGATTCATACAGGTCACATATGACTTATGGATTGTTTTAATAAAGTAACAAAACAATATGAATGTATTTTCTTGGTTTTCAGTATGTCACATAATCTTATTACTAAAATTAATGTCAGTTTTAAATAAAAAGACACACTTAGAGTTATACCAGTCACACCGGGAATCCGATTGAGGTAGGGTTCATTCTTACACATCAAAAATTACATACGGATCATTTTTATAAAGTATCAAAACAATATGAATTTGTTTACTCGTTTTTGATTATGTTACTTGTTCTTTTTACGAAAAATAATGTCAATTTTAAATAAAAATACAGACTTTGAGTCCTATCGATCACATCATACATCATATTGAGGTGCAGATGATTCTTACATGTCACAAATGACTTATGAATTTTTCTTCTAAATTATTAAAACAAACTGGATGTGTTTTCTCAATTTTGAGTATGTCACATGTCTTTTTTACTAAAATGTCATTTCAAATTAGAAACATGCACTTTGAGTCATATCAGCCACATCGTGTGTCGATTTGATGTGAGACAACTTCCTACATATAAAAAATAAATTATGAATAATTTTACTAAATTATCATGAAAATAAGAGTGCGCTTTCTTGGTTTTTAGTGAGTGAAATGCATTTTGAACTAAAATGTCAATTTTAAATTGATAACGGACACTTTGAGTCATAACTGTCACATAGTGCATCGTATTAAGGTTAGGTTGGTTTCTACATGTAAAAAATGACTTATGGATCATTTTTCTAAAGTATCAAAATAATATTAATGCGTTTTCTTGGTCTTGAGTATGTCACATGTCCTTTTCACTAAAATTAAAGCGAATTTTAAATAAAATGACACACTTAGAGTCATACAGGTCACACCGTGCATCAGATATAGTTGGGGTTGATTCATATACAACGGAAATGACTTATGGATAATTTTACTAAAGCATCAAAATAACATAAATTTTCTTTCTTCCCTTTCAGTATTTCACTTGTTATTTTTACAAAAATTAATGTCAATTTTAAATAAAAAAAACACACTTAGAGTTATACCAATCATACCATGTGTTGGATTGAGTTTTGGTTGATTAATACACGTCACAAATGACTTATGGATTGTTTTCCTAAAGTATCAAAAGAATCTGAATGCTTTTTGTCATTTTTCAGTATGTCACTTGTTCTTTTTACTAAAAGTAATGTCAATTTTAAATAAAACAACACACTTGAAGTTATACTGGTCACACCATGCATCATATTGAGGTGCGGTTGATTCTTACACATTACAAATGACTTATGGATTATTTTTCTAAAGTGTCCTAATAATACAAATGCATTTTCTTAATTTTCACTATGTCACTTTTTCTTTTTACAAAAATTAATGTCAATTTTAAATAAAAAAGACACACTTGGAGTTATACTAGTCACATCATGCATCTTATTGAGGTGAAATTGATTCCTATACATAAAAAATTACTTATGGATCATTTTCATAAAATATCGAGACAATATGAATGTGTTTACTCCGTTTTCAGTATGTCACTTGTTATGTTTACTAAAATTAATGTCAATTTTAAATAAAAAGACACACTTGGAGTTATATCGGTCACACTATGCATCGGATTGATGTGTTTTTTATTCCCAAATGTTACATATTACTTATGGATCATTTTACAAAAGTATCAAAAGAATATGAATGTTTTTAATTAGTTTTCAATATGTCACTTGTCCTTTTTACTAAAATTAATGTCAAATTTAAATAAAAACACACACTTGCGGTTATATCGGTCACAATGTGTGTCATATTGTTGTGTTGTTGATTCTTACATGTCAAAAATGAGTTATGGATTGTTTTCTTAATGTATCAAAACATTCTGAATTCATTTTCTTGGTTTTCAGTATGTCACATGTTCTTTTTATGAAAATTAATGTCAATTTTAAATTAAAATACACACTTCAAGTCATATCAGCCACACCATGCATCAAATGGAGGTGCTAATGATTCTTACCGCTCAAAATGACTTATTTCATAAAGTATAAAAACTGTATTAATGTTTTTTATCAAATTTGAGTATGTGACATGTTTTTTGAACTAAAATGTAAATTATAAAATAAAAACATACAGATTTATTCATACTGAGCACATTGTGTATCATATTGAGGTGCATCTAATTGAGTATGCGATATATGTTTTTCTTTTAACTATACAAAAAAAGGATGAAAAAAGAGAATATGTGCCATCCTGATGGAAGAAAAACCCCATGAACCTTGAAACACTTCATGTTTCAAGTAGAAAGAGGTTTCGTCATCCATTAAAGAGAAAAATGTTCATTATTTTCAAGATTGTTGCAGATAGTTGAAAGAGAAATATCACTTCCCAAAAGATCTATGAAAAAAACTAAATTAGTATTAGTTAAAAATGACAAGGAAATTAACATACAAATAATAAAAAAATGATAAAAAAAATTAATTAAATAAGTAGTAGGAATTAACCTTTACATGATGGTTGTATACATTCTTAACCAATTTCCTTTTTGGCATTATCTGTGTTGTAATCGAGAAGTCCCATCCCACACGGGCATGAGCAGTTTTGAACTAACCACCCCAACTTGAGTAAAAGAATCCACCTGTATAAGAAAATAATAATTATGTTAATTATTCTATAATGAAATAAATTTAACATAAATATGAAATAATGAATTAATAAATGGTTGATTTTAAACTAGAACCATACAATTTGAGACATACCTGGTACACCATGTATCAAATTTAGTGTGTGATCATAGTACAGGAGTGAATTATCCTTATCGATGAAGTCATTTCTTCATGATCTTTGTAAAAATTAACAAAATAATTATCAGATATAAATGATGAATAAATTAACTAAAAAAGTAGATAAAATGATGAGAAAATCAACTAAATAAGAAGTAGGAAGTCAAATCTTTATGATAAATGTATACATTCTGACACAAGGTATGCTACCCATTCATCTCACTAATACAAAATAGGACTTTAACAATGCTAAAAAGGGTATCTATTAGTGCTAGAAAATCACAGGCTATCAGAGTGAGATTAAAAGCCCTATTTTTTTATCAGTGCTAAAAAAGAAATGATAAAGGACCCCCTTTATCGGAGTTTTTAAGCACTCATAAACAACACTTTTAGTTGTGCTTGTAGAAGCACTGATACAGGGACATACTATAGTGTGTTGTAACATCACATTAAAACGCCAAGGTAGTGTGTTGTAAAAACAATCCATAATAAAAAATACCCCAAAATTAGAAAAATCAAGTACAAATATAGAATTTAAATGAAATAAAATTTACAACATAGATACAATAAAAAAACTATATTATAGACATTTAAAACATTGGTTTATATAATTACATATGTACAAATCAGTACATACATTAAAAAATAGCAGTGTTCCTTTATCTTTTGATCATAACCCCTACTTGAACAAAAACACACCTATATTGGAAAAAAATATTATGTTAGTAATTATATAAATAAATAAATTAATATAAATTGTTAATTTTAAACTAAACATTGAGTCATACCAGGAACACAGTGTATCAGATTGAGTTACGGTTGATTCTTTCACACCATAGTATTTCTTGTTCATATTCAAGAATTAGCTTTATGAAAATTAAATAAATAATTATAAGATATAAATTATAAATAAATTAATTGAGTAATAGCATATAAAATTATTAGAAAACAATCTATTCTCATTTTCTCAGTTTTGGAGATGTGATGTGTGTTTTAAACTAAAATAACACTTATATATTGAAAATACACACTTGGAGTCATGTTAGTCACATCATGCATCTTATTGAGGTGAGGATGATTCCTAAATGTCTCAAATTACTTATGTATCATTTTTCTAAAGTATCATAACAATCTCATTTTTTTTGCATTATTTTGAGTATGCCACTTGTCTTTTATACTAAAATGTCATTTTAAACTGGAAACTAGAAATTTGACTCATATAGGTCACATCATGTGTCCAATTTATGTGATAATAATTCCAACATGTCACAAATGAATTATTAATTTGTTTCCTAAATTTTTAAGATAATCCAAGAGTTTTTTCTTGGTTTTCAATGAGTGATACTTTTTGAACTAAAATTTCATTTCTATATTGATAACAGACACATTGACTCATACTGGGCACATCATGTATATAATTGAGGTGACTTTGATTAATAAAAATAAAAAATTACTTATGAATCATTTAAATAAAATATAAAAACAATCCAAATGTGTTTACTGAGTTGTGAGTAGGTTAGTTTTTCTTTTTACTAAAATTGATGTCAATTTTAAATAAAAAGACATACTTTGAGTTATACCAGTAACACCATAATTCAGAATGATGTGAGGATGTTTTCTACACATCAAAAATGAATTATGGATAATTTTACTAAATTATAAAAGCAATATTAATGTGTTTTCTTGGTTTTGAGTAGGTTATCTGTCTTTTTTACTAAAATTGATGTCAATTTTAAATAAAAAAGATACACTTGGAGTCGCACCAGTCACACCATGCATAGGATTGAGGTAAGGATGATTCATACACATCTCAAATGTCTTATGGATCATTTTTATTAAGTATAAAAACAATTTGAATGTGTTTACTCAATTTTTTAGTCCGTAACTTGCCTTTCTTACTCAAATGTCATTTTAAACTAGAAACATCCACTTTGACTCATAACAATCACATATCATATTGGTTTGATGTAATACCAATTAATACACATAACAAATGACTAAAGAATCAATGTAATAATTTATTAGGAAAATATGAGTGTTTTTTCTCAGTTTTTTGTGAGTGGGACTTTTTGAACTAAAATGTCAATTTTAAACTGATTACAAACACATTGAGTCATACCAAACACATCGTATATTAGATTGAGGTGTGGTTGAATACTACACATAAAAATGTATTATGTATCATTTTACTAATGTATCAAAACAATCTAAATGCATTTGATTGGTTTTGAGTAGGTCAGTTGTCCTTTTTACTAAAATTGATGTTGATTTTAAATAAAAAGACGCACTTGGAGTCATACCGGTCACACTATGTGTCACATTGTGGTGTGGATGATTCCAGAATGTCTCAAATGACATATGGTTTATTTCACTAAATTACTAATAAAATACAAATATGTTTCCTTGATTTTGAGTATATAACTTTTTTTTATTAAAATGTCATTTTAAACTAGAAATGTGCACTTTGACTCATATCGATCACATCATATATCAGTTTGATATGTGAATAATTCCTACACATCAAAAATGAATTATTTATTTATTTCCTAAATTATCCATAAAATATGAGTGTTTTTAGGTTTTTTAGTGAGTCATATTTTTTGAACTAAACTGTCAATTTTAAACTGATAATGGGCACATTGAGTCATAACAGGAACATCGTGTATCAAATTAAGGTACGGATGATTCTGACACATCAAAAATGAATTATGGATTATTTCTATAAATTATAAAAATAATATGAATGTGTTTTCTTAGTTTTGAGTAGGTCAGTTTTCCTTTTAAAAAAAATTGATGTCAATTTTAAATAAAAAGATGCACATTGAGTCATAGCGGTCACACCGTGTATTGAATTGAGGTAAGACTGATTCCTAAATGTCCCTAGTTACTTCTGGATGGTTTTTATAAATTATCAAAAATAATCAAATTAAGTTTTTTTTGGTTTTTAGTGTGTAATTTTTCCTTTTTACTAAAATTAATGTCAATTTTAAATAAAAAAGAAGCACTTGGAGTCATACAGGTCGCATCTTGTGTCAGATTGTGGTGTAGCTAATTCCTACACATCCCAAAGTACCAATAAAATCATATCTTCCTATTTTACCATGATTTCCATTATCTTTCTATTTTTAACTACAAATATTTCATATTAAATTGATGTTCTTAGCTGAAAAACCATTCTCTTTATTGAAATACAAAAGATTAGATGAAGCACATATGCCCATTATACCATGATAAGTCACCACAATGGGAACATGAGCATCCTCTACTCTTTTAACATTCAACAACAAGGAAAGTTTTTCAGCTAATAACATAGAGTTAATATGTAGTGTTGGCAGTTCGATAATGAAATGAAATGGAAATGGAAGCCATGGTAACATTGGTAGAAAGAAACATTTTATCTCTTTTGTAACTTGTTGCTGATATTTGAAAGCAAAATACAACTTCCCTAATGATCTATGAAGAAACTAAATGATTTTTCTATAAAAATGATAAATAAATTAACTTACAAATAGTAGGTAAAATAATGAAAAAATTAATTAAATAAGTATTGGGAATTCACCTTTCCATGATTGTTGTATGCATTCTTAATGAATTTCCTTATTGTCATTATCTCAGTTGTATGATTAAAGTCTGGCCCCTCATGATCTTGAGAAACTTTGAACAAACCATCCCAACTCAAAAAAAAGAATCCACCTATTAAGAGAGCAATTATTATATCAGTAATCATAAAAGAAATAAATTAAACATAAATATGAAGTAATACATTAATTCTTTGGAAAATGATTTTACTGTAAAAAATTAATATTGCCTCTATGATTTAGCAGTGGAGGGAACTTAAAGGAAAAAAGATAAATACCAACACTAAATCGGTGAAAGGTTTTTGATGGGGAAGAAGTCTTTGAAATTTTTGTTATAAAAAGACATAAAAGATAGACAGACTACCCCAACTCGAACAAAATAATCCTCCTGTATAAGAAAAAAAAATTATATGAGTAATAATATAAAGAAATAAATTAAAGATAAATTTGAAAGAATAAATTAATTCTATGTATAACTATTTTATTATGTGGACATCAAGATTGACTTTGTGATTGAGAAGAGGCAACATCATTTCTATTTAGACAAGGAAGTGGAGAGAACTTGAAGAAAAGTGATAAATGTAACACTTTAGTGGTGAAAAGGTTTTAAGGAAGAAGAATTATATGAATGTTTTGGTGCATAAATGTAATAAATATGGTCATAAATCTTATAAAATAAACAAACTATGTAAAAAATAATGAAAATTACATTAACGTTTCATTATATAATTTTTTGGTAAAATAGAGAAATTATATTGTAACATTACCTTTACTTCTTCCCAAAGGGTTTCTTTCATTATAGTTTGTTCTTCTGAGGGATTGGTAATATCATCATGTACAGAAGAAATTGTCTGAATGAGTAGTAAAACATTTTATTTAGATTATGTTAATGTAATATAGAACATATAATATTACCAGGAAAATATAGTATATTAAAAACACTTTTACCTTCTCATTGAACTCTCTTTATTTTTTTAAAGCTTTTAGGGATTTGGTTCCTCTATCGAGAATCCAAATCCACTGTTCAGTATTCTAAAAGTGAAACCCAACATTTGATTGATTTAAAGAATTTCAGTATGCTTTAAAGAAAATGGGTAATTGAATTTAAGAAAACAATTACTCCACAATGGTAGGTGTTATCTTATGAATTCATTCAAAGTTGAATGTTATAGACAACTTTCATCCTCATCAACTCACCTCCTAAACATTTATCATTTCATTTTTTCATTTGACACACATCCTCCAAATCTTGTGTAAATGAACTTATGTTTCTTTGAATACTCTAATCATTGGTCACCAATGGGATGACTAATGCTCAGTGTAGTATGAGAAATATAAAATAGACGAGGGATGAGTCTGAAGGAATAAAATGCAATAATAACTATTTAGGGGATGAAGTTTATGATGATAAAAATTGTACTGAATTTTGTTCTCTAAAAAGAGTAATGCCTCCTATTTTTGATTATACACCATGGGAACTAGTTATTAACTCATGGCCTATTGAAGGTGAGATTTGGGGGGAATAAACATTCTTGTATGTGATTCAAGGGGTCTTAGTGGGGAAATTTTATGATATATGAATCTTTGGGGCCTCTATGAATTCTATATTTATAAGAGAAATATCACATTGAATAATTTAAATCCTCTAACTTAGACTACTCATTACTCTATTAAAATGATACATCAAGTCTTTCTTAAATCCCCTAAACAAATTAAAATATAATATAGCAAATTTAGGTGTAATAAGAAACCCGGATATGATAAATAAGAATAATAAATTATCATTTGATCAATTAAAATATATAAAATTGTATTGATAAAATATTTTAATAAAAAAAGAGTTATTTTATATACATGGATGGTAATCATATATTCCTAGGGGTGGAACTAATAAACAGTTACTTTCTTCAGCGGAATTGGGGTGGGCAGTTTGCACAAAATCGGCATGGGGTGAGGGTGGTGGGGTTCAAGGAACAATAACCCTATCTCTATTTAACCAAACATCCCCAATAAACATTTCTGACCATGGGGATATACTGATAGTAAAGCAAGAATGAAAATAAAAACAATCAAATAGATCTAACCAAACAATCAATTAACTAGTGTGGAGAGTGAGGAGAAAATAAGATACCTTGGATTTAATATTTGAATCATCCAAGAGAATGTATAGATATACAATTGGTTTCATAAAATTTTTATTTTGTAAAATAAATAAATAAATACATGTAAGATATTCATTATCAAATGTGAATGTTGTATATAATTATAATAAGGGAAACCCAATAATTGACTATTTAAAATAATTTAATTAGGCTTTGAAGAAAATGGGTAATTTAATTTAATAGAAAAATTACTATACTATGGTATGTGTTATCCTCTGAATTCATCCAAAAGGGAAAGTTATAGACAACTATCATCCTCATCACCTCATCTTCAGAACTTTTATCATTGCATTTTGTTGTCTGACACTGATCCTCTTCTTGTGGATATGAACATATGTTTCTTGAAATACTCAAAGAATTAGTCATCGAAATGATTACTAATACTCAGATTAGTACAAGAAAATTAAAAGAGATGTGGGATGAGTCCTAATAAAAAAATTGCAAAAAATAAATGTACATTAGATGAAACTGATAAGGATGAAAATTATATTCCATTTTATTCTCTAAAAGGGGTAATGCCTCCCATTTTTTAGAATTTCATGGATAGTAATAAATGATTCCTAAGGTTGAAACAAAAAGGAAATTCTAAAGAATGATATGTTTTTATGTGGGTTAAATTAAAACATACATAGTGTTTATTATATGTGTGATGAAACAAATGAAGTGATTTATAAGATGTATTAATGAGTGGGTTATCATTTCAAATATGTATATATTTTTACAATGTTATAGAAAACTGGCCAAACCATTCTTTGATTTGGGGGTGGTAAAAATTTATGGTAATTTTTTTTGAAATAGGAAATTGATTAGTGGTCTTGAAAAATTGATCATATTAGATAGTGAGAAAAATAAATACTGACTTAAAAAGGGTGGGTTGAGATGTTTTTATGATGAAAAGAAAAAATTGATAGATATTTTTTACTAATTAGAATGGGGAGATTCTTAATAATTAAAATAATGATAAAACATTGGAGGAAATTAATATTGAATTTAGTAGCATAGGGTGGAGAGCATGGGGTTGAGGTAGACTCAAAACAAGACATTCATAGTGAGGAAAGTGAAGAATGATTATAAAGTGCAAGAAATACAAGAAAGGATAAAATCAATGAATAAAATGCCAATGGTGATTAGATATTTTTAGTGAAAACTAAAAGGATTAGTACTCTACAAAAAACCTCAAATTTTTCCCAAGTAGAGCACAAATCATTTTTAGAGGCTGGAAATGATGATAATTGGATTAGATCTAGGCATGAGGAAATTTATTCGAATAAGAACAATGTGACATGGGAAATTGTTCCAAGGCTAGAAGACATAACTGTTATCATAACCACGTGGGAGTTTACTAATAAACTCATCGACTACAGAAAAGTGGCTAAAAGTAAAGAATGGATAGTGTGCAAGGTGAACTCTTAGATCAAAGGAATTTATATTTATGATAAATTTACTCCCATATACCGGTTGAAAAATATTTTAATTTTCATGGCTATTTTGGTGAAAATGTAGTTAAAAGTATACCAAATGGATTTCAATTCTATATTTCTCAATGGAGTTCTTAAGGGGGGAGTAAGCGTTAAGAAAATGGATGGGTTTATTATGGATGAAAATGAAAGAAAGGTGTGTTAGTTAAAGAATTATTTTTATAAGATATATAAATCAATAAGAAACTAGTATTTAAGGTTTGTTCAATAGATAAGAAAGCATTATTTTTAGCAAGGTAGAGTTGATCACAACCTCTACATCCAAATGTAGAATGATCAATGGATGTTTCTACTCATGTATGTCAAAGACATAATATTTGAGGAATGGAGAAAGCACAAAGCAATTTTTTGTGAATCATATGAGGTACGATATCGAGATGTATATTGGTGATTTAATCATTTTCCTTTTTTTACAGGTGAATCCATGAAATCATAACACATTAATTTCTCAATAAAAATATGAAAAAGAGGTTCCTAAGTGATTTTTAATGGATTATTCCAAACCAATGACAACACTGAACTCTATATGGATGATTTTTTTAAAATTTGACAATTGTAAAGAGGTAGATGTCATAGAATATAGGTATTGAGAGCCTATTATACATCAAAAAAACATGACCCAACATTGGGTTTGATATATTTGAAATATAACAAGACCAATGGTGTCCCAAGGAGAGCCAAATGCTATTGGGGAAGATGATACTTCAATATATCTAAAAACAGTTAATTTTGGGCTGTTTTATTATAGGATAGTGTAGTTGGAGTTATTGGGATACACGGATGTTGGATGATAAGGTTCAGTGGATAACTGAGGGAAAGTAGATGTATTAAAAAACCTATATTTTGTTCAATCCTTGGTTTCATTCGTTCCTTGAATCATTCAAGCATTGGAATAGTTAGAGCCTTGATTCTAGCCTGGATTTGAGCTTGGATTTGACAATGAGGAGCGCCAACTACAGATTACTTCTGTGGAGAGCTTCATATATCATGAACTAGTTCGCGATGGTTAGGGTTCTTAAAATAGATCAGGACAGTTTTATTAGCGCTTCCAAAAAATATTTGATAAAGATCCATTTTATCCACGGTATGTTAACAAGCACTGATAAAAGAAATATTTATCAATGCATATTAACTTAGTATTGATAAAGGGTTTACAATTATAATTATAAATAAATAAATTGTAAATATAATTATATATAATAAATATATATAAACATAAATAATGTAAATATATTATTTATTTAAATATATTTATTATAATTTTATAATTATTTATAAATATAATTATTTATTTATAATTAAATAAATAATTTTTTTAAAAATTATATTTATATAATTACATATATTTATATAATTATATATATAATAAATATATATAAATATAAATATAGTAAATATATTAATTATTTAAATAAATTTATTATTATTTAAATATATATAATTATTTACTTTATAACTAATAAATACTTTTTTTAAATAATATTTATTTATTTATAATTATAAATGTATTAATGTATACCAATAGTAAATATACATTTATAAATATATTAAATTACAAATATTTTTTACAAATATATTTGTAACATTATTAACGAATATTTAATCTTAAGTGCATGCATGTTAAAAATGAGTGAAATTGATTAATTAAAATTGTGTACACTTTAATAAAATTGAAAAATTGGATAAGTTTGATTAATTAAATATAAATCATTAAAAATGGATATATATCAAAATAAATATGAATACAAATTGAAAATATTAAAATATATATATATATATATATATTTATATAATAAATAGTAAAAATTGATTAAATTTGCAAAAACAAATATTATGTGTGTGTTGTTTATAAAAATGCATTAATTACATATGTGTTAAATCAATATAATAGGTTTGATCTATATTAAATTGAAAAATCAAATGACATTCAATTATGTCCATTACTCGATGCAATTGGTCATATTTTTAATTCATATTAATTTTTTATTATAAGCCATTATTCAATAAATTTATTATTATTTAATATAAATCATAAATATTTTGTATTATATAAATAATATTTATATACATTCACATATATCTATATATTTAATATATACTATTTATTAACATTATCAATAATTAATTAATTAATTAAATGATTAATATTTTTCACAATTTACTTATTTTTAATTTTTATTTTCAAAATTTTTATTTTACATATATATATATATTTAATATATAGTATTTATTAGTATTTATAATTTATATATAGTGTAATCAATGTATTAATTTTTATCAATAATTATGTAATTATTAAATATTTAAATATTTTTTAATAAAAATATTTTATATTTATTTTATTATTTTATTTTATTCGGACTTTTATGAGTGCTAAAAAAGCAATGATAAAGGATTTATTTGTGAGTGATAAAAATAAGGGGTTGATAAAGGGTGTCCTTTATTAGTGATAAAAATAAAGCACAGATAAAGGGAACCCTTTATTATCGCCAAAAAATTAACTGATAAATGGTGACATTTATTAGTGCTACAAAAAAAATAACTGATAAAAGGTATCCTTTATCAGTGCTTCTTTATAGCACTCATAAAGGCTAGAGCTATTAAAGGCACGTTTTGTAATAGTGTCTCTAAACAAATCTATTTGGTATTGTGAATTTGAGGATTTTATATAGTCATGGTAGTACTGAAAAAGTATTTATATGCAAAGTATTAATAAATATTTTAAATGAAATAGTAATTATCTTCGAAAATACCTCTTCAAGGATGCTAGTTTGTTGCTGGTATATGATCTCTCTCATAAATTTACAAACATAATAACCACAATCTATTCCATTAGTTTGTTTAGGACAATATAGAAACATTGAGGAAGGTAATAGTGAAATATTATTATATAAACCCCGATACTAATTCACTTGTAGAAGATAATAGGCTCCTTGTGCACATAGATTTTCCCCATGCCATGATTTTCACGATACTTAAACACAACCCTATCATAAAATAATTCTCATTAAAACATAATATAAAAAATATATCATTAACTTTAGTTCAAAAATGTTGGATGTAGTGTATTAAAAATTGAAAAATGTTATCACATGTGGTCGATTTGTTGGGTATCCATGAAGTGAATCTAGAAAATAAATCTTTGGAGTTTCCAAATTGACCACAATGAGTACCCAATGTTTCCTAACAACAAAAAGGAATAAGTAATGAAAAGAATGAAAATATATTTGATATAATTAAATTGTATAGTTTTACCCCTGTATCAATGGTATTGATTATATTATGTCATCTATAAGTTTTCTTTCAATTGATTTTTCCATTTTTTCACTATTTCATCAAAAAAAAATTATTATATTTTGGTTTGGATTATATAAGTGATGTGAGGACTAATTATTCCATATTTATGTTCATGGGGTAATCCCTAAAATTGGTATTCATATATATTCCTACAAAAAATTTGAATTATATTTAGTCATAAATAACATAGTAGAACAACTATTAGAAAAAAATCATGAAAACACACCTCGTGTATACATTTACAACTGAGACTCTTAGTCATTCATACTTGAGGATTTTATTTACATTCTAAAGATTAATGAAGTCTATAATGGCCTCTTCATATATTTGTTGTTCAAAATAAACATTGTGATTACTACCACTTTGTAACTTTGTATCCATGTGAACCTTTAATGTTAGTATATGTGAATATTGAATAGTTAGGGTAAAGGTTATCTTGGAAGATATTTTTGATCAGTTGGTTGATCCATTAGATGGTTTTGATTCGACCTTTCATTCCACCCCCTTACCTTTGTCTAACTATAATAAAATTCATTGATTCATACCTTTTTTCATTAATTTTTAAAGCTTTAGCATAAAAAATAAATCTTAAATGAATACCTATTTGTTGAAGTTTTTTTTTACAAGATCTAACAACCATGATATGAATGTTACAATAGCTTTATCGACCATTAGAATATTTGTGCCATCAAGTGGAATATGTTGCTCGACACTCGGCTCATGAGCTATGTTAATCCCCACTCTCACGCGACCTATTGGAAGTTTTATATTGTGTAGAATATCTTCTTGGATATTGAACATGATAGCCCTCACAACAAGGTGATGGGTGGTTGTGGATAGATATAAATCGAAGTCATTTTCACCCTGTAGAATATCTGTACATGAAAGGTACCATTGTCTTCTTGATTCAAATTTCATATAAACAACTATGAGAATATTTATTACCTCATCTATGACAGTTTCATGAGGGGAATAGACCAACTTAAAGCTGGTGGGGGATATTTATATAGTGGCTATTCTTGAATTGTTTCTTCTCTTTACTTCCCCCATAATATTTTATAGAAACCCATACTTCCAATGAAAATTTTCTTCAAGGGGAAATAGTATTTCTTGTATCTCGTCTATTTGTTTATATTTATCCCCCATGTTCTTTTTTTTATAAAAATATGTATGGGGTGTAATCCTAAAACAAGCACCTCTGATGCGTCCATACTGTTTCAGCCGCTTCTAGGCTACTGATAGTAGGTTTTCATATAGTACAATAATTGAAAATTTCTATGTCTATGTCAGAAAGAAAATATAGGAAAATAATCAATCATTTTCATGTAATAGTGATTTAAATAATTTTTTTATTATGTCATACTAGCTCATGCTTCCCTCACTTTTTGGGTGTTTTTAACTATTAGTATCCCTTCTTTATTTACACATGCCTCCTCTCATAGCACATGAAGTGGGATGGAAGTGGATTTGGTTTTGGATTCATTAATCTATATATAAATAGAGGAACATGATAATGTTTCTGTTTCATGACATATATCATTATTATGTTAGATTTAAACTACATAGCAATTTTTTTCAAGTGAAGCATACTCCATCCTTGATTTACGATAGGGGTACATTGGTTTTTCTCCCCATTCCTTATTTTCATCACTCAGTTATTGTTTCATAAATTAAAAAATCTCAATAAAGGTGATTAATTCACTTATTATCAAATAATATCTTATCATCTACAATGTACCTGAAAATATAACTCCTCACAATGACCGATAAACATATCCCACAATTCTTAACTTATTAGGTTTTCATACATATGCAATGGGTGTAGGATTATTTTCTCTTCAGCATCTTTGAGATAAAATTTTGTAAGAATTTTGTGAAAGACTCTTTGAGCCTTTTCTTCAATCATTTATATAAATATCTTGTGGGATTCATCTACTATAAATACACTCTACAAGAGATAATTAAGATTAATTAAATATTTCATTATTTTATTTTTTTGTAAAAGAAAGGATATTGTAATGTTACCCTAATATCTTCCCAAATCAGTGTGTTAAGTGTGGTCACAATATGGTGCGAAGATACATCAATCAACACATGTTTCTGAGTGATGAGCCTAATGAAACTACTGAACACGGACTTGTTTGGGTTAATAGGAATGTCGTGCGCATTTCATCGTTCCTTGAATTTGATTCATTTTTATTTTTACCATAATAATTTTTTCTAACACTGTTATTCTATGGTGCTCCTATTTTTTGGGACATTATTTCTTCACCATCTACCATTTAATCAGGTTAAAAATCATTAATATTTCATTCATATGGATTGGTAGCATCAACATGTGCATAATTTCGTTGTTCCTCTACATTGGGACTAGCAGTAGGTTAAGAAACATGTTGTTCCTCTGGATTGGTAGTATCATCATATGAAGAAGTTCATTGTTCCAATGTATTTGGAGAAAGTGAAGGTTGAAGACCTATTTTTCCTCAATATTGGGAGCATCCACACGTGCATAAGTCATTATTTATAGAAGTGGTTCAAAATTTTATTTAGATTACATTAATATAGTAGTGAACAAATAATAACATGAGTTAACACAATGTATATTACAAAAAGAATATAACCTGGTTATTGAAATCTCTTTTTTTTAAAGGTTGAAGATATTTGACCCCTCTATTGAGTATCCAAATCCCTTAATTATAGTCTCATATGACATAAAAGGCCCTGTCTACATTAGGACCACTGCAAAATTATTTTGATGTCTCAATGAAAGGGTCATCCTCAATTGAATTTCAGTGGTTTTGGTTGATAATAGATCAATTGATCACTTTTAGTTTGCAGGATCTAGAAAATAAAATACATGTACTTCTTACGATTCCATTATAAATAGTTCATCTTTGTACCATTCCTTACTAGAATCTACTTTCATGAATCACAATTCATATATTTTAACAACATTCCTATTATCAACCCACTAGAAGTGAAAAATCAGCACTTGGAAAGCTATATAATCTAACTCTCATATTTTTTTAATGATGAAAAAGTATGAAATATTCACATAAATTGGATTTCTATCATTGGTACCAGATACATGAATTTATTCAACTAGAAGTGTAACTCGACTATCTCTCAGGGTACTGCAAGCATCATGATATTTTGTATAGAACATATAACTATTAATTACGTAACCATTGTTATGTAATACATGCACACTTGGTCCTCTAGCTGGCCATCGATGTCATTCTGAAATTGAATACGTATTTTTATCCAAATCCTTAAAACTATTGTCTTGAAATCATCCTATAAACCATTGATTATGTGTATTTGATATCCAATTTTCATTCCTTAATGGATTCAAATGCCTAATAATTTCTTTTTGAGTTTCAATATATGGGTAAACATCTAAGTTATTATATAAAACATACAGGTTTTCCTTCTCATGGTCTATAATATTGATTTTGAAAACATCCAATCCATAAATTCTATCACCCACAATTCACCCAAAGTGATGAGATTTTGGTAGACCAATGATTTCCACACTGCATAGGTAGTCAATACATAATTCAATGACTTCCTTAATAATATATAACTTCACAATAAAAACTCTAGATAAATTCAATTTTTGACATACCCTTTCAAAACTCATCATATACCATTCAATGAGGTATATCCATCTATAATGTACAGGGCCACATAGTCAAATAACACTCACAAAGTAAACCATCTAATGAACCATCATATTAAAGAATGATAGTGGGAAGAACAATTCCCATTCACATAATATGACGGAAATTTCCTTTTCCATAGTTGGAAATTTCACTAGATCTATAACTTTGTTGTGTATATAATTGAAAAATAAACAGATCTTGGTTAATGTATAATGGAAATTATTGGGTAAAATGCAATGTAAAGCAACAGGTATTAGATCATGTATAAAAACATGACAATCATGTGATTTCTGACCCTTTAATTTTAAATCAGTTATTGAAACAATATTCTTGATATTAAATAAATACCCCTCTAGAACCTTTTCATCATTCAATATGTTGTAAAACAAATATCTCTCCTACATGGAAAGAGTGTATATAGCTGGAGGAATAAAAGTCCATTTTCACTTTTAATTGTTACCAAATATTCCTATATTCACATATTAATCATGTCAAACCTATCCTTAATTCCATCCTTTATTTTTTCAGGTGCATATAGTAATGTACCAATGACACGATCACATACATTTTTTCAACATTCATAACATCTAGAAAATGTCTGTCGTTCAGACAATTATAATATAGTAATTCAAAAAAATGATATCTTTTTCCAACTGATTTTCATAATGATTTCCAAAAAAGTTTTCACAAAAGTAGTGTTCATATTTATTACTCTCTCAAATAGTTGATCTCCTCTTAGTAGAGATTGTTTTGTATGTTCTTTTAAACTCTCATCGAATGATGTCATCCAAGAGCAGTACTTATGTCGTCGAAGAATAAATATAATATGTACTTGAAACATAGTCTTCGATGAATGTTTCAACCTAATTGAATATATACCTTGTTCACTAATATAACATTCTTGATTTCCTCTAATGCTACATGGAAAAAAATTCTATAATTAGTAATTCATTTATCATCCCATACAACAAGTCTCTCATTGTGAAACCTTCATTTCTATAAGCATCATACGACATAACACATGAATCCCACAATAATTTCAAATATTCGATCAATGAATCCAAATAAACATCAATATCATTACCAGGTTGTTTTGGTCCTGATATATGCATAGATAACATAATGTATTTTCATTTCATCCATAACCATAGTGGTAACTTATAATTTACCAACATAACCAGTCTTGTACATAGAGTGTTGTTTTAAAATCCCAAAGGGTTCACTTCATCAATAAATAGCGTAAGATGAAGGTTTCTCATCTTATTTTCAAATTTTGGATACCCATGATATATTATGAACCACTGAGGAGAGTTTGTCAAGTGAAAAAATTTCCCATCTATATTTATTGTATCTGTGTTCCACGTCAATTTCCTTGAAATATCCTCACTTCTATATTGGTGCCTAAACCTTGGAATTATTGGGAATTATCATAAAACATTCATAGAACCTGATTTATCTTTATTTTATTGAGAGACACAATACTTTGGGAATTATTTATATGATTTTCGGTCCTTTTGAAACAGTATATTTAGTGCAACCAGAATACAATGGTTTCTTTGAACAACTCCTTAACTTCTCAAACAATTTTGGAAAATCACAAAGTTTATCTTAAAATTTCATTTTCATTTCCTCAATAAAATATTCATCATCATTCACACCTATAATCACATCCTCGGAATGGTCTTCTTCATTTTCCACACTTAAAATCATATCAGATGATCTAAAAAACACAGTGTTATCCTAGTCAAAATCTACATTTATTTTTCCTCGTGTTTATTTCAACATTTATCAATTCAATATATTCCATGAAAGATCATGTGTTATTCTAACTCCTCTAAACTAATTATTCTTGAATAACAATAATGTAAATATAGACAAATTATTTGAGAAGGGTCATATGCATGACCTTTTTCAAAATTGATGAAATATTTCACCTCATATTCATACTCTTTTATCATATGATTGGAATCCATCCATTCTCTATTCAGATTCATCCTATTTGACTTAGTAATTTTAATATTTAAAATAAATAAATACATATAAGTGACCTATCAAATAAGGGTAACCCAACATTTGAATTTTTCAAATAATTTCATCATGCTTTGAATAAAATGGGTAATTGAGTTTAATAAAAGAATTACTCCATCAGTGGTAGGTGTTATCCTCTGAATTCATCCACAATATTCACAGGTACCTGGTATGGGATGACCACTACTTATAGTAGTTCATGAAATATAGGTGCATATCCATAAGAGATCAGGGATGGGTCTCAGGAAAGAAAATTAAATAATAATTGTTCTGGAGATGAAGATGTTGTGGATGATAGTTATTATTGAATTTTGTTTCCTGAGACTCATCCCTTAAGAAGTTAACACCAAATTAGAGTGAAGATATA
The DNA here is from genome assembly GCA_963277665.1 of Viscum album. Lineage (NCBI taxonomy): Eukaryota > Viridiplantae > Streptophyta > Magnoliopsida > Santalales > Viscaceae > Viscum > Viscum album. The sequence goes on along the minus strand of OY728139.1, from coordinate 107,500,226 downwards.
GTTGTGGAGGACTCCTGTAATTTAAACCATGTAGATGATGCTGGATTAAAAGTAGGTTTAGGTGTTACCAAGGGGTTAAACATTAATTCAGATTTTGCAGGAGTGAGGTTCTGAAGGATTTCCTATGGGTTGGATAAAGTTAGTGATATAACCTTTACATGGTGTTATTATCAATCTATATTATATCAGAGGTGAGATTATGTGTATTTAGGAGGTCTCTAAAAGTTAATATGATCATATAAATATAGATAGCACCTTTTTTACTTTCACATGTTTGCATTTCTAAATATATAAAACACTCATCCTGTTGATAGAGTATAATTCATTATAAAAAAATCAATGAATCTAACCACTCTAATTTCAAATCAGAAAACACCATTTTAAAGTCAATGTAAAATTTAAAATATCATTTATTCATATCATAATTGAAGTCAAAAATATCATCCCCATTCTGGAACATCATCGAAATCAAATTTATTACCTTTAAAACCAACCATTTATCCTTAAAATCACATATGCATTATAAAAACTTGATTAAAATATGGATATTGAATGCAATAATAGAAATTAAAAAAATTAAAATCTATATTATTTGAAAACCATTTTCATAATAGAAAATACATATATTGAATATAATAATAGTTTCACAAATTAAAAAAAGGAAATTAATATATTTTTTTAAAAAAAAATCAACACTGACATTGAATTTCCATTTTTAAGTTCATGCTCAGATTTTGAAAGAAAAGAAAAATGATCAAATGTCATATCTTTCACATCACGGAACATAGGTCTATCAATGTTTTCTATTTATCGAACTATTTCTCTGATATGGTGTCATACCTCATAGTTAGTTTTAAATCCAAATCCAGTGATATGATAACTTACTTCATTATGAGTAAACCATGGTCTAACAATGCAATTATAAAATGAAATCATATAAGTTCCCCCCAAGATACATTGTTGAACATGAAATCCAAAAACAATCAAAGCTAAATTTGAAACTCATTCAACACTCAATTAAAATCATACATTCAACTTCTATCTATTATGATTTAAAACATAAAATCTTGCATATAATAAAATAAATCTTAATTATCCAAATGAATTTTTTGAAAAAATAATGATCATATTGCTAAGTTATAAAAATATAAAGGTTTAATTTATAGAAATAAAATTCATAATAGTATAATAGTATGACACTGTTGATAAATTGAAAAAATTATTCAAGCATAAAAGTATAAATAACAAATATATATATATATATATATTGGTATATATAATTATATACGTTTATATACGTAGAAAATTATATATAATTTAAAAAAGAATATATATTTTAAAGAAAATATACAAAATTTATAACACTATATAAATTTATAAAACTATGCAAAAGTACATATATGTTGTAAAAGTATATATAATTTATTTAAATATGTAGTTTTACAAATATATAAAATTATAAAATCATAATATATAAATGTAAAATTTATGAAATTAAAAAAGTATAATAATTTATAACAAATAAAATTGTAATAGTATATTACTTTATAAATTTAGAAAACTATAAAATCACAAATAATTAATAAAATTTTATATTTAAACTATATATGTATAATATGACATACTATAAATTTTATAAAAGTTTATAATTTTATAAATGAATAAATTCTATAAAAGTATAAATATTTAATAAAAAAATTATTATTAATTTATATTAGTACAATACTATTTACTATAAAATTTATAAAAGTATATCAATTTAAAAATGTATAAAACTATAAAATTTTAAATGCTTAAAAAAAGTTCATATATAAATTATATAAATATAATAAGATATGCTATATAATTTATAAATGAATATATAAGTATAAAAAATTATATATTGATGTATAAATATAACAAATTATACTTATAAAAAATTATAAATTTCTATTGATTATTATTTAAAAAAATTTATAAAATTAATAATTTATGTTAATAAAAATTATAAATTTCTTTGGGTTTTAGGTTTTAGTTCTGTGTGGGTGAGTGTTACATTGTTGTGAATAAGATAGAGAATGAATTCGCAAGGGACTGAAACTCACAGGCCTATTATCTTTGGACAAATGTAGATCTAGACACACAATGACCTCTTATGTGAACTTCCAACTATAACACATTCACCAGAACTATCACACATAGAATTTCATCAATGCTTGTTGCCTTACGTGTTTATCTGATGATGATGAAGGTGAGGATCAATTTTAGTTAGTGTGTTGCACCAGCAGATCGAGCCTGGTGAGTAATAGAGTGAAAATGAGGTGGCATTAGACTCCTATGACATAGAGAAAACAAAGAGGTGGGGTGATGGGTTGGTCCACTGTAGGGTGGAGGGAGGGCGGTCGATCTATAGGGGAGCTTGACATGGGGAGTGTGTTGCACATGGATAGGATCAATGTGCAGGGGTGGTATGATGTAATGATGATGCCTCATTGTTGCACTATCATGGAGGGGTGGATCGATGTTGTGGATATTTTTTCAGTTCATCAAGAAGAAGTGAAGACATATATAGTAGGGTTCTTCGAGGTTCGACTGAAGAAATAGTGTGGTTGGAGGCGCTTATAAGACAAATCGGCACATACCTAGGATTTGGATAGATCAATTCATCGAGAAATATGACCAAAGGCAACGGTAGGGCCTGACAAAAGTGGTAGTAACATTTTTGTTTTTTGTAATCTTGAAGGTGTGAGTGGAGGTAACTCTCTCTTAGGGTTATTTTTATAAGAACTTGTAATGCTTTTATCAGTGCATCTTTAGCGTTGATAGAGACACATTTTATCAGCACAAAAAAAATAGATGATAAAGATCTAATATTAATAATATATTTATATTATTATATATATTTATAAAATTATATATGTATAATAAATATATATAAATTTATAATTATAATTATAAATAAATATTTGTATATATTTATAAATATATTTATATAATTATGTATATTTATAAAATTAAAAATATAATAAATATATTTATTATAATTTTATTATTATTTAATTATATATATATATATTTATAATTATAATTATAAATAAATATATTTATAAATATTTGTATATAATTATAATTATATTTATATATTTATATCACTATATATATTTATAAATATATAAAAAAATTATTTACAAAATTATTATAAATAAATTTATTTTAATTTGATAATTATTTTACTACATATATATATAATTATAATTATTAATAAATATATTTAAAAATATTTCTATATAATTATAAATATATTTATATCCAAACAGCTCAGTCATGGATTTGGAAACCAAACCCATGACTCCAGATCTATTAATAAAAGAAAAGCATACAACAAAGAGAGATGATCAAACAAGGCACGAAACTAGCCACATCAGAAACAGAAAGTAACTTCCCTCTAGATCCCAAATTTATAGGATATTTCCATATTCCCTTTGGATGTTAGCCTCTCCACCATGTCTTGGCCTTTTATGGGAGCGCAGATTCTTGATGATGATTTATATGATTCCTCCCGCATGGAACATATCCTAAATTTTTAATATAGATCATGAGAGTCCATCTATAAGTGATATCGAAAGTCATCTTCAATTATTACTGATAACAACTTCGGGATTGTTAAATAATCATTTTAACTGAATATATATGGCTCCATCCTAGAAAAAATAACCTCAACTTTCAAGAAGAACCATTTTTGGCTTCTTAATGAGGCCTTCAACAGGCCTTTCACCTTCCCGATCTATTGGAGGTATGATATTTAAACTTTTGTCCATTCAATGCCATATTCCTCATCTGAGCCCTTACCAAAATATCTATTATAATTTATCATAAGATTCGATAAATTTGATGGATAAATCCATTCCACGTTATTAATGTCCTCATAACTTCTACATGAGGCGATTCTAGTTGGAAATTCAACCTGTAGGTGGAGTTCATGAGCAAGAGATTCAGATGAATGCACACATGCTTTGGTTTTCTAAGGGATGACCAGTTGGAAGCCCTCTTAATCCATTGATGTTTTCTTACCTTTACCCAGAGGATCATTCTTATTCTCTACCTTGGGTGAGTTTTCCCTTGTCTTCAAAGTGGAGCACCTCAATTGCCACTTAAATTTGGTAGCCTCCATTCTGGAGCTAAGCCCAATATCATATTCCTGGAAAACTCCCCCTTGCTTTGTAGTGATCTACTAAACCGGAAGCTAGGATGGAATAAGTTTTTCCATTAAACTATCAAATGAAACATGACCAGGGGTGCTTTAATATCCCCTATTACACTTGCTATGGATAATGGTAGACCCCTTAATGGGTTTTTTCCCTTACTATTACCAAACCTCATGTAGTGGTCATCAACCTGATCACTTGGGTCCATAATATCTTTTTCATGAGCTCCCTGATCAATCCAAAGTATGTGGTTGTATAGCCCCAGGATTAAGATTCATAGGCCCACTTATCACGACCCATCCTAGTGGGACTCGTTCTGTGACAACCCCAAGACCGCCTCCAATAAGCCATGGGATGACGACTACCACCGAGTAGTCCTATCTCCCAAATGGGAGGAATTTACCTTAGTAACTGCACACACACACACATCTCCAAACCCACAAATCTAAAAAGATAAAATGATAAACTCCATGTATGTATACAATAATAACCAACCAAAGAGTGAAATAGGAAAGTAAAGTACATGAAGGTAAACTAGGCTAGAATACAAGCCCACCAAATAAAAGACAACTACAATGTCTGACCTGCAAACAAGGGTATTGAAGCTATTATAGAAAGCTACTGGATATTCCTCGATACATCTGATCTCACAAGGAACTGTTCGATCCTGGTCCTTCTCCTGCTCTGCATAGGACTCCATAGAAGTGTCGGTCATCTGCAAAAGACAAAACCCATGCAGGCCAAGCCTGTTCAGGGGTGAGTAAAACAATACTCAATAGGACACCCTGAAACCATGATGTAAACCCAAAAAAGAATGCACAGTCATCACTAAAAAGGTATAAACCCATACATATACCAATAATGTCTAGATATACTCATTATTAGACACCAGGTATAAAAGATAAGTCACAGAAAATCTTCCATAACATGATTCTTCTCGAAGTACGCACGTTCTAAGAGACCTCACTCCTCAATACTTGATGTCATCAGTAGTCAAGATCATTCTATACAGAGAGGGGATTCTCATATAATACCACGAAAACAATCTGTATTACTCCACTACATAGGGGATTATTATATAATACCCTGAATCCTACTGATGCAGCTCGTAATGTAGGGGATTCTGAAGAATACATTGATTCCTACCGATATGGCCCACTAGGTAGGGGAATGACTCCCCGCTCTCGGTGGTCACGTCAATACATGAAAACTCCATCAAGGGTGATAGAGTATCACTCTAGTCCCAAGAAGGATTCCAAAACTTTATCCGGGACTAGGTCTCTTGAGGGGATTGTTATGCGATGTCGTCGAACCCTTAAGTAAAGAACTAAAGGGAACTATGCACCTATACCGGTCTTTACTGAAATCACAAAAAGCTATCTCAAATGGACCGTCTCATCCCAAGGGTCATAAATCCACACTTGGCTCGTAAAACTGACTTAAAATTTAAAAGTAATGACTCATTTAGTGCAAAGGGGTCCGATATGACCCGATCTGGCCAACTCAACCTAGTCAGTCTGGGTCGGCCCAAACCGGCCCAGTCAATTAGTTCAACCTGCATGCGATGGGCCGACATTCTCTGCCAGCCATGTCAAGACCAGGCTACGAATCCATTGCATCCCGCACATGGCTTAGCCACTTTCTACTCTGTCAACGCGTCAGGACCGCGTGGCATGGCCAGTGCACATGACCAGTGGATCACGCAGCTCTATCAAGGGTCCCTCCTCTGACCGATGCAGCTACAGCGAGTTGTGTCCCTCTGATGTCACAACCTCCTATCGAAGCTTATCACTACCACACATGGTAGATTCCATTGTGGGCTCCCCTTTTTGACATCGCTCTGGTGAGCCGTGACCTCCTACCATAGCCGTCCACCACCACCACCGGGTCCGCCTGCCGATGGCTCTTCTGCTGGGTTCACATGTCCTGGACACACCACCAAGTCAGTGCCCCCTCTACTGTAGACCTCATCTCACTGATGGTCTTGCTTCATGGTTCCATCAAAACTCTCGTGTCGTGGAGATTTCAGGTCTCTTCCCTGATTATTCTGCTGATGAATAATGAAAAATAATTTTAGGAAAAAAAATGATCACATGAATTCCCTATTTGGACAGATTTGGGCCTTGTTCATGTTGGTCATGATTCATCCACTTTGGAATTGAAGAACAAGTCTTAAACAAAAACAATTATAACACAATTCCAACTTGGATTCAATTCCCTAATGACATCCCTATCAAAAACCCATCCCACAAAGTGTGCATGATCCGTGAATCAATTAGTCCATCGATTGATTCAAATTCATCATAGGAAATCATGAATGAGGAATAAATAAAAATGAAACAACTCCCTACCTGGTATTGGATCTCTCGTTGATGGAGAGAGAATTTGTTTTTGTTGACAATCTATTAAAGAACGCTCTTGATCATCGATCCTTAATTCGAGATGGAATCGATCTGTCATCATTTTTCAATGCCTTATCTAGAGTTTTCTTCTCCCAAGAGGTCTTAGAGAATGTCTAGGGATGTGGTGATAACCCAAAATTCCCTAAGGAAGATATGATTAAAAATTAACAATCTCCTACTACATCATTAAAATATTTTTATTAAAATATTTAATGACAGTTACATCCAAAATTTAAATTCTACTCTCAACCTGATAAGGTCTTGGTTAGGCCCCACTAGGGTAATCCCAATGTTCTAGACACAATAGTGCCCTTATATTTTCAATCTGGGAACCCATTTAGAATTTATTAAAGTTAAAAGTTGGTCGCCGAGTGTTTTTAAAATAAAAACTAAACATTATTCAAAAATACATTCTAGGAACACTGGGCCTCAAAATCTCATGCCATCTTAGCACTTGGTCTCCGTATTTTCCTAATTAATTTATTAAAATAAATCATAGGAAAATATGATCCATTACATCACTATCCTCCCCTGATCCTTGGATTCTATATAGGTTTCTAGGATTATATCATCTTCAGATTCCTTCCCTGCAGCAGGCTCCATGTCAGTCATAAAGACAACAAAAAAGAGGTACCCACATTATCAAAAGAGGTTTAATGAAACCCCATAGAAAATCCACCCTTACGGTACATAGAGTGGCCATCCACATTCATTTTAAATTTATAGGTGCCAATTGTGTGACTAGATTTCTTGTAGTTACAGAAAGATAGGTTCCTATGTAATTTATCAATTGTACGACCAATACATTTTCATTTCAAACACATATAATAAATTTTATCACATTCAATTTCTATCTCCATCTTGAATTGGAAAGAAACAAGTAGAACAATATGAATCAAGGGAGAAGAGATATCTATTTCCACCAAAATTCTGGCAAAGTAGTCATACCTTTCTCTATTGGTTTCTCTACCAAATTTGGTAGGAACACCAACAGATGAGGCTATGTCCCAAAGTATATAGGGGTTCTAGAAAAACCACCTTAGGCCATATATTCAAATCCAAATTTGGTGAACTAATATATTTGGTAGCTAATGATCAAATAATGGATCCCAATTATGTATGTTCAGGAAGCCTGGCTTGAACACAATGATTCCAAATCCCCACAATTTGGCCTTGAGTTCATGGGATGAGAATACAATATGAAAGTTCCCCTTATAAAAAGAGGTGATATTCCATCCTTCATATCCCAAAATATGAGTTAACTATTTCTAAAATCTTCTAAAATTCCATGGATTCTTCTTTTGTGGAATATTCAACATAGCGAGAATCGAAAATTTACATTCTTCAAACCTTTCCTCAAGAACCATAAAACCAGCTTCAAAAATGCAAGATCACCATTCCGCATGATTCTCTTACAAGGATACTTGTGCTCAACCTTAAAATTATCGAATAAACATCGATGATCCTCATTACTAAGAGATCAAGACCTCTAGTAAACCATAGATTCTGTGACATTGGTCATGGGTTCTGATTCAATCTAAGGCATATTCAAACCACCCATCTCAATGAAATGAAATCAGGAAGGATGAAATGGAATCTAGGTTTCAGAGTCACATGCCCCTAGATTCCTTCAAATATTTAGCCATAAGAAGATTAATCAAGAAGGGTTCCACTACTCATGTGATGGTGAACTCAAATGAAATTATTGAAAGACTTGAAATGTGAAAATTTTATCTCATCACCTAACAGGTCCATACAAAATGAGAGAAACCCTGGTGTCAGGAAGATCTGATAAGTCAAGTTTCTTCCCTTTTGGTTTTTTTAGACTGGAAATGAATTTCAATTGGTCGAGGTTATTTATACATTTTGTTTTTGTCTGATGAGCGGTATCAGAAAGACCAGAGTCTCGGGTATCTATACCCGAAACTAGGTTCACTTCATATTCATAAAAAAAATTTAGAGTTTGATATATTCACTTTTAAGAACACCTTTTTATAGGTGTGGATCAGGAATTATGGCTTGTATTGGATCCTATGATATCCAAAAATCTTATATGACATTTCAATCACTGTTGGTATTCCAATCCAAATGGATAAGAAGACATAATTAATTATGTATGGCCATTTTTATAGGGTCTCTATTGAGATTGATCTTAATTTCAAAATGATTGATAAGGTTGTTTAGTCAACACGTGAGGATGAAGAAAATATGAGAATTCAATCTGAGAAAATTCTATTTTTCATTGAGTCCTTCAATGCAGTTGGACATAGAAAAGGAAAATGTTATAATATATTGAAATGAAAATAATGCCTCATAATGGTACATATGGAGCAGGACTGTAGAAGAAAGGGGAAATCGACTACTGGTTTGTAGAATTCCTAAACTAGGGGTTGTCTGGGGTATGATAAACATGGGAATAAAGAACCAATTATAGGAGATGTCACTAGTGATACAGTTGTGAAGATTCATGTTGATATTTTTGAGTTTGAAGGTGGTTAGGTTGATGGGAATTATGTTGAGTCATAGAAGGGCTTGCTGATGGGGCATTATTCTATTTTGGAGGGGCACAAGCGATAGAAATCTTATCTTAGCACTTGTTAGGGAATGGGTGATGGATCTTGGGATAAGGTGGTTGACCCAAAGCCTCTTTCCTTGGCTGCATACAATGTGGATATGTCAAATGACATTCAGGCTGAAAATGTTATAAAAACTGATGTTGGTGTTGAAATTCAAGAAGAGGTTGACTAATAATTATGGGAAGTGCATATGATGTTCTCTTCTAAGTTATATAAGGTAAATCATAAAGTGGATGTCAATGTTTCTCACAATGTGGGGCATAGAAAAAACTAGGAAGTGGCAGGTGACCAGGCTATAATAAAACCTTTATTGATGTCTAGATAGGACCCCATGTAGGGAGAAAACCCAGGTAAATGACTCATAGGATGGTGTATGCTGAGGGGTATACTGAGGAAAGATCACTTCGTCTAACTAATATTTTAAATATGTCCAATATAAAGGATTAATTCCTTGTGGATTTTATAAATTCTCATGGAAGTATCTGTGATGAAGGGAATACCTCAAGCATTGAGGAATCTAGACATCATCTTGCACTGACCTTACAAGAGGGAGGTGAGGAGAAGCAGCATGTTTTTTATGGAAAACAAGGAATTATGGATAAGGATAATGCAATTTAGGAGCATGAGGTTGGTGATGGACAACAAGAATTGGTGGAGAAGGAGACTACACCCCAGAAGCATGGGGATAGTTTTGATGATTGGGGTGTACCTTAGGTTACTCATATGTGGAGGAGAGGACATCATCCTTGAGGCTCTGGAAAGGGATAAATTTTTTATTTGGTGTTCTTTGGTTTGACCTGGGATAGAAAACTTTTCGATTTGTGTTTTGATGGCATGTGTGATGGTGCCGATTTTACATCTCTTTGTTTATGACCTTAATTTTATTAATAATGTTTGGGGGGCATGGGATTTACCCCTAGTTCGCATCGTTTTCAATATAATAAATATATTTATTATTTAAATACATTTATTATAATTATTTAAATAAATATATGTATATATATATATATATTAATATTTATAATTATAAATAATATATATTATGTGTTTGGGAGAAAAATTGCATTCAAAAACATATACACCACACACACACAGACTAGAAAGGTAGGTCATAACCCCCAAGGGATAACCCACCCAACCATCTGCTTTAATACATTATAAATTTGGATCAAAGGTCCGGTGGGCATGAAACCCATTACATGGCCCAAAGTCCCTAAGTACAAATCTCATAGGCCCACCATTGGATGGCTTGAAGGACTTTCTTGCATCATGTCTATGACACCGCCTCCTCAGGTCATGTCTACGTCACTGCACCCTTGATACCATGAAATCCCATTCAGGATGAATAATACTATTGTTGTAGTACCAGCTACAATACTCACACTTCTACAGTGCTACAATACCGCAACAGTACCAGTAGAAATTTTCTCTCACCTGGATTTGTACTCGGGTCTGATGTAGGATTATTGGGAGCCCTTACTACTCAAGTAGGCTTCCTAATTTCATAATTATAAATAAATATTTTTAAAAAGTATTTATATAAAATTATAAAAATAATTAATATATTTTTTAAAAAATATATTTATTCTAATTTTATAATAATTTATATATATATTTATTTATGTACAATTATAATTATAGATAAATATATTTTAAAAGTATATATATATATATATTAATATATAATTTGAAATATATTTATTAGAATTTTATAATTATTTAAATATATATTTATTCATTTATAATTTCATAAATAATTTTTTAGAAAAAATATCTATATTTATAAATGTATAATTAAATATTTATATTACACAATTATTAAAAAATATATTTAAATTTGTTAATTATATAAATTTCAAACATATTTTAAATTTTAAAACTTAATAAATAAAAATGAATAAATATTATTTATATAAATTACAAACATATTGAAAATATTACAAGTATATAGTAAATAAATATATGTATAAAAATATATTATGAAATGATTAAATATATGTTTAGCATTATAAATGAATTTATAATAATAAATGGATAACATGAATTAAATAAATTAAAAAAATATTAATTAGTGAATTCATAACATTTATGTGAATTACAAACATCCATATGTTCACATATATATCTACAGACACATATACACACATGTATATACACACATGCTCATATATACATGTAGTTATACATGTACATATATTTTAAATTATTAAATATCAATATTAATATATATATAAATAAATATCTTCATTTCTATATTATATAATTGTTTTAAAGAAAATCTTAATATATTATATTTATTTTAATTATATACAAATTTTGTAATCAATGTATATAAGTATAAAATTAAACATTTTAACTAATATAAATTTGATAATTATATATATATATATATAATTATTTCAAAATATATATATATATATATATTTATATAATTAAAAATATATTTATATAATTATATACCCATAAAGTTTAGGATCCAAGCGTGTTCAGTCCTCAAAAATTATTAAAGAAAATAAAGAGTGGATAGAAAGAGAGTGGACGGAGAAAAACAAAGAGGCATGCCCTTATCCATGAGAAAAAGACCACAAATCAATAATAGGGTTATGTCTATAATCATGATCTAAGTTGACATTATCATTGGTAGTTTCCCACTTTGATTATGAGTTACTTTGATAGAAGATCACATAATATTTTTCCTTGAGGTTTTCTTGTTCTAGTGTGAGTCTCTTGGACGAAGCTCTGGAAGACCCATATTGGCCACACCAACCGGCAGAAGCACAGTCATCTCAGCCATGACAACATGTAAAAACCCAGTCATCATGACCACATCCTCTTCCACAAATTTTTGGATGACGTCCTAATCGTTTTGACTTGGTTTGTTGCTAAGTCGCTTCGGGTTCAATCTATGTCACATCTGACTTGTTCTGAATGCCTTTCTTCAAAGACATCAATGGTGTCTCAGTCATCATCACCTCATCTATTAAATCTAGTGAGTCTTCAGCATACCTAGTTACATTGTCTGTATATTGTTCATGAACCTCAGTCAACACAATTTGTTTAACAAGAGGTGGGAAAGCCATGGACTTCCATGGAACCATATGAAATTCATCCTCATCCACTACTTTTTTCTTTACCTTTTTCCTAGAAATAAGGTTTACCTCTTATGTCAAATCAGGGTCTACATCTCTCCGAACCATAGACTCATGATCAAATTGTCTATATAATGGATCATTCTCTTGTAATTCCTTCCCCCTCTCAGAAACATCAACCCATGAGACCCGCTGGTCGGTTTTCCCCCTTCCATTTCAACATGAATTTTCTCCCTATTAGTATTCATGCCCTCAATATAAAGGGACTGCTTTGTAATTCCATTCCCTTTTATAGCATCAGGCCTTCCAGGACTGTTAGCCTGCCAAATAACATCATCATACGAGGATCCTGCCAGCATGGGACCAGTGGACGCAACACCAGTAGCAGTTGTAGCCAAATTCCTCACATATGAGATTCCACACATGAATATGAAATCAGCATATACATGACCAGCCTTATTATATAATTAACATATCATGTTTTTTCAAAAATTATCAGATAGGTTCCAAATGGTTTTGCATTAATGGGAAAAAATTGTCTTACTTTTATATTCAACTGAAAGTTCAATACGGTGCCCTGCATCAATGAGAATTATCAATTGAATAAAATTGATTGAGGAGTATAACTCAACAAGAATTATTTCAAATCTACCATAGCTGGAATTTTATGTCTCCCTATAAAGTTTGATCGACATGCCTATAGAATAAGTATCATCCCAAAGAATTTCAGGTTTCCAAAAGAACCAACTGATGCCATTAATACAAACCCATGATTGTGAAATAGATTTGTTAATATTCTTGAGATCAAAAGAGTGGTCCTGGCCTTGGATATTCATAAAATCCTGGTTTGAGAGAAACCAGTTCATTGCCCTATACCTTTATTTTCATCTCATATGAGGGGAAACCACATGATAAAAACCCCTTCCAATCGAGATAATTCTCTATCTATCAAAACCCCATAACTAAATGAGGAATTTTTGCAACTCATCAAGATTCCATGGGTTATACTATTATAAAATAATCAATCATGAAAGCGTCAAGAAATTACATTATTAAATTTGTGCATCCAAGATCTTAGAATTTTCTTCCACAATAGCTAAATACCCATTACAAGTGATATGATTCCCACCAGAATCTCTTGAGAGGTTAGAGAAGAACCGATAGTTCTTTACAGCTCTGAAACAACCATCCTTTCCTAAGACCAAAGCCGATTTCACACCTTCCAATCCAAGGAAAGATGTTACATTTATTGATCCCACACTCAAGGAATTCAATCATGAATCAGTGTTGGAAAAAGAAACACCCTTATAGGAATCAAATCTACCTGAAGGAAAAAAAGATTCACCAAGATTCGTACCAGATCGAGTCACATAGGGTGGAACGCCACCAGATCTATCCACATAGGGTTGAACGAGAACCCTTGAGAAATAAAAAGCTAGTGTTTCACCTATCACCAATCCAGGGTAGGATATTCCAGCTATATCAGATCCCACACCAAGATCCTTTGATCACAATGTAGGATAGGAAGAAGAATCATAAATCCCCCTGTAAGTATTGAATCTTTCTATAGGAAGGAAAGAAATAGCTGCTAGAAAAGGATTGGGAATCTCCACCTCGAACCCTAGATGGCATGCGAGAGGATCGGGAGTCGACTCCACATATCCCTAGCCGCTTCCATCAATCAATATAATTATATATATTTATATATTTATTAAAATAAAATTATACATATTTATAAATATAATAAATATATATTTTTTATAAATATATATTTTAATTTTATAATTATTTAAATATAAATTTATTTATAATTCTAATTATAAATAAGTATATTTATAAATTCCAACAAGGAGTAGGTTAGATGTTGACCTGCACCTGTTTGTGGCATTCAATGGGTGTGGAGTTGATGGTTCGACTGCCACCTGTAATAAGGATTCACCCAACTATTTGTGGGGTTGGAGGATTTATCAGTAGGTTTATAGTGTTGTGGTGGGTTGACATAGTGTCCTGGAGAACAACAGTGTAGGAGGTTTCATATGAGGAAACAAAGGTTAGTGTTGTTGATGACAATAGTGGAAAGAGATCTGCACCGATGGTGGATCATGGTGGTTTGTGGCTGTTGTCGATCATGTTGGACATCGTCTGACCATGAGTGAGGCGGATGGATCCAATTGAGTTCATCGAGGTGGAAAACGGGTGATGGAAATATTGTTCACTTGAGTGATGGTGGTGGCATAATGGCCCATAATTTTTTAATAAAATTTTTTTCCTAAAAAAATGTGTGTCATATTATTTTTGTACCCAACCAAACTATGTATCTTTAATAAGGAATTGAGTATAAATTGAAATGTGACTATCAGGATTTGACTATTATATGACCATTGATCAATTATAACCAGTGGTCTCTATTAACATTGGAAAATATACTCTTGATAATAATTATAACATTATAATTATTGTTTTTAAGCAGAAATGTCAAAGGGTAATTAATGCAGAAAGGAAAAATGATGGCCTCAACCAGAAGGGCCATACCATATGATGCCCATTTTTTGAATCTTGGGAGGCAGGTAGCATCAGTGTGGTTTTCTATTGACCATTCCCAATTTGAGCTTCAACAAGTGAAACTAGAAATAAATCTCTTATGGGGGAAGTTCAAGTAAGTTGAAATTACCACTCAGGAGATGTTAGCCAAGCCACCCCATAAATCTATCACCATCTCACACATTACCCTTAGGTTGTATATGGGTGTTATAAGTGGTTATTTTTTAGGCCTTCTTTATTTAATGTTTAATTCCTTCATATAAATAAAATTCTAATTCTATCAATTCCATTTCAAGAATAGTTTTTTTAATAAAATTGAGTTAAAATTTGATTAATTGTTTTTCAAACAGAAATTTTACTTTCCAGAAAATATCTAAATATTTATAATAAAAAATTATATTATAAATAATAATTATTTTAATCAAGTATTATGGTAAAAACACTATTATTTATATATAAATGATAAAATAATTTTTTTCTCAAGAGTTTGAAATTTTACTATGCAATTCAAATCAGCTGTTATTTTTAATAAATAAAGTTTTTTATATTTAAAAATTATAATTCCCATATTTAAATAATTATTCTAATAAGTTAAATATCATTTTTAAAATCAGCATGTGAAAATTATGTTAAGGTAAATTTATGAGAATTTTCTAAAATACTTTATTCTTTCATGAGTAATAAAAATACAATTTGAGTTTTTTGGTATGTTTAATCCATTAATAATTACGTCGTAATGATTTAATAACTAATTAAACAAAATCTATGGATCAAAATATATTATTTTCTTAAAATCTATTATTTTAATATATTTTAATCTATTTCTAACCCTATATTTTACTTTCCAAAGTCTAAAATGGAAACTTTAAGATTAAAAACATTATGTTTGTGAATTATTTACTTTTCCACTCAAAAAGATGTAATATAAAATTATGGTAGACTATTTCGGATTAAAATAACATAAAACATGATACATGTGTCAAAAACCATGGGAAAATACCATGGGAAAGCCCATGGTTTTGTATCTTCCAGAATCTAGGTTTATATGGCCTATATTCCGACATTAATATACAAATCATCCACTTTTGCTATAAATACCCACAATTTCTCTATTTTACATCACTCTCAATCCATACTCCATAGATATATGGTAGTTTTACATCCCAAGGAGTCATGAAAAGGAGTTCTTAATCCACCAAGGTTCCAATCCTCAATTTTTAGGAGTAAATCATTAAGGTAAGGGAAATATCCTTCTTTTCTCTTCGTTCAAGAAATGTTTTTTATATATCTTCTGAATGTTATAGTTACTCTCTATTATTTCCTTTTTATTGATTCTCTTATTTCAATGTTATGTCTTATAAATGGGATACCCATGTACCATCTCTTTTTACCCTTTTCAAAAACCATGTTTTATACCCGTTAAGTTGCTGATTTTACTTCCCAAAAATTTTCTCCTTCCAAAAGAAATTATATTTTCTTTTCTTTTCGTGAATACAAAAACATATTTATTTTATAGGGGTATTTGGAAATATTTAAAAATTATTTATTTATTCTGGTATTGACACACATAAAACCATCATTCCCTTTACGTGGATTAAAAATGACATAATGATCATGTTGTTGAAGAACTTTTGAAACACCATGATTTTGATATGAAACTCATTTTATTTTATTTTCCATAGGTTATTTATGAAACTGTTTACTATGATATATGTGGATCAAATGAAAATAAATACATATGAATGGTGATCCTGTATAGTGCTTCAATGCATTTGGTAATGAATTTAATATCAAGATATGTCATGTTTTACGATACCTTGGTGAATAATCTTGGTAATTTTTATGACACCTTAGTGACAAACCTAGGTGATATGGTTATGAATATATCATTTAAATGTTATACCCAAATTATCAGGTTATTATTCGTGTTATTATTATTATTATATGCCTCATTCACATTCTTTATCATTATAACTCATGTTCTTGTTGATATTCTTTAAGATCACGTGTAAACTATTTCCCTTACTTTCCCTTACTAGGCCTTATGCTCACCATTTCCTTTGATGTATGTACCCAGGTTATGAGATCTGGTAAATATACTTATGATGAACCTTTGAAGAATCAATTCAAGTAGATTAGAATAATGTTGTAAGTTTTCATTTATTGAGCACCTTTTTTCCAAGAAACTAAACATTAAAAGATTCTTTGTTTGCGCCATGTAAATGAAATGTCCATGTATTAAAAAGAGGAATTCCCTAGGTGGGATCCCTGTGAGAGTGACATTGGTGCCTTTTATGGAGCACGACACACTATCAAGATGAAGGGCCACTAGGTCAACAGGCGGATGATGACAAGGACCACGTCCGGGTGATGTTAGTGTAAAAGGGTGTATGTTTAACCTAAGGGTTGGGACCTTGGGGTCGAATTTGGTGGACCTACGAGTCAGTTTGTATTAGGGTTTCAAACCCCATTGAGCTTTTAGGACATGTAATGAGTTCCCTCTGTCTAAAGTAATAAGAGAGTTTGTTTGGTTCAATAAAAAAGGGTAGGATTTCCCCAACATGTTAAATATATATATATATGTATATGTATATAAATATAAATATATTTATATAATTATTTATGTGTATATAATTATGAATATAATAAAAATATTTATTAATTAAAAAAACTATTATAATTTTATAATTATTTAAATATATATATATATATTTATTTATTTATTTATAATCTTATAATTTTTTTAATATATATATATATATATATATATATATTTGAATTATTAAAAAATATATATTTATATATCATATTTATATTAATTATAAACATGTGTTTTTAATTAATGTATATAAATAAAAATTATTTTTGAATATAAATATAATAATTTTATATCTATTAAAAATATTTTTTATTAAAAACAATTATTAGTGCTAATAATAGTGCTGATAGAGATCAACCATTATCTGTGCTAAAAAATTATGATAAAGGGTACACATTTATCAGTTGTTTTTTATCATTGATAAAAGTTATCTTTATCAGCGGTTTTAGCTAGTGCGGATAAAGGTGACCCTTATATCATCACTTTCTGTTTAGTGCTAATAAAAACAGGCACTACCCATGCACTGATTTTTGGTAGTGTTGGTAGAAAACATGGGCAAAAAAGGGAATGTTTTTCATTTTGATTATATTTTATAGAGTCTAAAACCAAATTATAAGAAATAATAAAGAACTATACTCTCTTTTCCAATATAAACTTACCCAATCACTCATTCCTCTTCACTCAAAAACCTTGGAGAACATCCTTAATCTACCCTCATGTCTATAGAGTCCCCCCAAGGTTCTCTCAAGCTCTCAAGATCCTCCTCCCAATATTTTGGAATCACCATTTCAGGGTAACAGATATCCCTCTCTTATTTTTATTCAAGCACCCCTTTATGTTATGTCTGTTAATTTAAATTTGTTCTTGTTTGAGAATTTTTTCTACATCCATATTACTTCCCTTTTTATTTCCATGTGATGAGAGACCCATTTCAAACTCATTAATCCCTCTGATGAACCTTTATGTACACCCGTTATCCTGCCGAAATTGTCCTGTTATTTTTCATACCCAAAGTAAGGGACCTCTCTCTATTCTTTTTCATTCAAGTACATTATTTGTATCTTGCCTTGTGAATCCCATTAGTTATGAGAAAAAGAATTTATAAATACCCATCTATTATCCAATTTATGTCCAAAAATTGAGATATCATTTATCTCTTCTCATTATAACATTTACCTACACCGTTAATATACTAAAATTTGGTAAGAGATCCTCTTTTTCTCCTCTTTAATTAAAGAACCTTATTTATGTAATTAACTTTTTATTTTAATTCCTATTGATGGAATATGATCTTCCACAGACATATTACTACCCTTATGATGTTCAACTGATGAGTGACCTGTCACGAACCATCCTGGGTTGACCCCGAACCAGTCACCCAAGCCGATCCGTGACATGGACCGAAGGGCGTTACCAATATCCACGGGCTGTAAACCAGTGATAAGAATCCAAATAAAGTAGTTGGGAATGATTTTGCCCAAAAAATATAGATAAAAAAATAAAATAAAATGAGAAAGCTGACAGAGGGAATAAAAATATACTATGTAGTGTAACAAACCTCAAGAAACCTCATGGGTCACCACAGAACACAAAACCACACTCACTTCAAGAGCAACCCAAACTAGAGGAACCTGAAATTAAAAAATAGAGTAGTTTTGAGTACCTAGATTCTAAATAGAAAATTTTAGGATAAATAATGTCCCATGACATTGCCTTTAAAAAGAAACCCAATCATTCTAGTTTGAAAATAAGACATATTAAAAAATGTTTTTCATTCTTTTTGAAATCAAGTCAAAAGTTTACATTTTTAAGGAAATGATTTCTCTTCCAATATGTTTTCAAAATAGGTTCCACACATGAATTAACATTTCAAAATGAATGAAACCAATTTAGATTAAAATATGTTTTTCACAAATGAGACATTAAGTATGAAACGAATGAATTGGAAATCACATCACAAGCACCATGGGAAATCCCTAAGTAGCTAGTGTTAGTTGGGGAAATAAGATCCTCGTACCTCAGTGAAACATGGATTAGAAACCATGACCATCAATATTCTTGTGCACAATCCACTGGTAGGGGATCCCCCAATGGACTAGTGGTCTTAAATCATCACAAAAGTTTAGTTAGTTTTGTACCATCAATCCTGCTTGATGAAACCTGGATGAACCACTTCCAAATCATCTAGCATACTAGTCCTAGTCTGACCTCCTAGCTACCTAGGATTTCCCATGTGATGTATTTCAAAGGGTGGTGAGGTTTTATTAAGAAAATACATATGACCATAACACTTTCTTTATCCAAAACGCATTCAACCTCTCACCACCTATCTCCCTCCTGAATAGGATTCCCCTTTTTACATCACACAACCACACACAAGCCTTTTCACTAGGAACGTATCACAAATCAAACATTAACACTTGTATCACATTTCTCTAATTAAGGGGAATGCCTCAAGAGGGGTTTTTTAACTTTCACAAATCATTTTTAAGGTACCAAATGGTTCTCGTTACTTTATAAAGAATACTTTAATTTCTAAAAAAATCACCTAATGATTTTAATTGAAAAATACATTAAAAGATAAATTGGACCACTATGGTACCACACACTTACAAAAAAGCTTCAAATCATGCAAAAACAAAAGCAACCCATATGAGAAAGTGAAACTTCCAATTAATCTCAAATTCACACCAAAACCCATGCCATTTTCCAAACATCCCAAAACATGAGATTTCCCACTTTTTTTAAAACACACAAAAACCCATGTTCACTCAATTCAACTTTCACAAATAATATAAACAACACCAAACATCATATGGAATACCAACCGTACACCCAAAACCATTTTTCAAAACACCTATAAGCATTTAAAGTTTCAAGAAATCTAAGGAAATATTGGAATCGTATTTGAATGAAGATTATACATTTCAAAACCTAAGGATGAATCATAAAAATAAAGGAAATTTTATCAGAAAACATCATCATCACTTTTAATAGCATGTAAAAACTATTTAATATGAAAAATACTCTTTAAAACATTCAAGAAATTAATGAATTAAAATTAAAGGCATATGCATAGGGGACCTATCTCAGGGTGGAACCAAACTGAACACTCATCCCTTGGTGATTTCTAACTAAAATTTTTTGATCCACCACAGAGCATATGCACCTTCACATACATGTAAGGACACCTATCCCTTATCCAAACACTCTCATGGCAATGAAAATGTGCAAGGGGATCCTCATATATATTCTTATATGCATATACTATCCTCCACTCACTGATGTATGTATTTTCATATATCTATATAGGAACACACAACCCCATACATATATATTCACTTCCATGGATGAATATACACATAACAGGGGAACCTACACACATATATATACTTACATATGACCACGTAGGTGAGTTTTCTTTGACCCGACAACTCAAAACCACTCAGAATAGTCCTATGCACTACAAAAAAATTACTGTGAACCATAAAAACTCAGTAGAAAAGTTCAACGCACATCAAATAAATTATTAAGAACCCATAATAACCATAATACTCTCAGGTAAAGGGTGAAAAACCAACCAGTGATATAAAATCCATACCTTGTACAATGGTGATGAACCAAAACAACACATAACAACCTAACACACATTAAATTAAACACTAGAGACTCATAAATTAGAAAACCCCCCAAATAAAACTAAGAGACAAAGAAGAACAGAGGAAAACCTCACCCGAAATCCTTGGAGGGTGGACCGAATCAAAGCGAACCGCTTCTCCTTCAGTAGAGGTTGTTATAAAACACATGAATGACACTCGAGGAAGCCTTTGCATAACCTAGATCTGTAATAACACCAATAATCTAGGTTAAAATCTAACCCTAGGTTTGGTTGACTTTCATAGGTCGATGGGGAGACCAAATCGCGGCCAGAAATAGAGAGGAGAAGGGAATGACGAATATACCTTGGAGAATCAGAGAGAAGTGAGGAGAAATCCAAGAAGATTGAAGGGTTTAGAGGAGGGTATATGAGGGTAGGTCGTGCGTCGAAGGGTGAAACCCCCTTGGGGTGCTTCTTCATGTGATCAGGTGAGAGAGGGGGGGAGGTGACTGATTTTGGTTATTTTTAATTATTTTTCTTTTAATTTATTTTAAACAATTTTAGAGACAACAATAATAATAACCATAATAGTAATCTTAAAAACTTATTAATAATAATAATAAAATTAATAATAATTATTATTATTATATTCAACATAATAAGAATAATAATAATAATAATATCATTATTATTATCATTTAAACATTGTTTTAATTTTATTTATTTTTTCCTTTTTATCATTTTATTTTTCATTTTATTTTTATTTATTTTAAAACACAGGCAGACTGCATGGTTACATGGGTGAAGCCTCATGGTTCCCAAACTGTGTTATTCCCATGTACCAGTTGCTGCCAACCCGAAAATTCCCATTTTTAAATAAAAACTCAAAAATTAAAATAAGGACTCAACCCGCTCAAACACAAAATAAAATAAGACCAAGGATGAATAAAATGATTAAAATAAAAGAGAAGTGTCTAGTCGGGGTGTGACAATTCTCCCCACCATGAAAATTTTTACCCCTAGAAAGTCCTAAAAGACTCGATTTTTCAAAGAACAGATAAAAAATGCAATGATTCCTAGAATCGTACCATGGTCATTCGAGTACGGAAATCCAAGAACTCACTTGATAACCAAATGAGCAGTCAACGAGATCCCAAGACTGGAACCACTAAAAGAGAGGACTAATAGAGAATTATCTGCATCTACAAACAAAACCACAACATAGAACACTCCGACCCATAAAAAAGAAATTGCTAAAGCTTGGTGGAACTCCCAAAACATTTATCATGCAACCCATTGTCTGGTTAAACAATTACCACAATTGAGGTCGGGTGGAATAGAAACAAGGGATTTCCCCAACATGAGGTCTTTGAAGATCAAGTTTTTCTTGGGTTCATTTCATTATGGTCTCCCCTATATTAAGAACAGACTAATTCATGCGGGTTGAGTCTTCCATATTGAACCCACTGATATAGATCGAATCCCAACAAAAGAGAGGGGGGTAATGAAAGGAACCTGAAATGAACACTGATTTCCAACTCATCACTTCATCATGACATGAACATCTCCAATGGGTAACACCCAAAACCCAAAACCATTAAAATGAAGACTAATCACTCAAGAGTTTATATCCTGAGACATATTCACAAAATTTTGGGAAAGATCCCACTGGGACCTTCAATGAAAAAGGGCCCAAAACAAACAACCACAGGAATGGAAAATTCAATCGACGTCCTCTTCGACATTATAGACAATATATTTGATCCCCCACACCTAGAGACTAACCAAATGTGTGAAGAAATTAACTCTGAGGCCTTTGGATAGAGTCTTGATGTATTGAAGCATCTGCTACACCATAGTCAGGAACTGACAACCTCCAACTGAGGCTTCATCCTCAGAAAACACAAATTACAAAACTTTTTCCATAGCCACAACCTCAATAGTCCTTCGAAGGATTATGTAAAATGGGATACGAGTGAAAAACCGACAACATTGGAAGAAATGATTGTGTGGTCCTTAGATCGAGAAATAGTGAGTGATGAGGGAGACACTCCAGGAACAGGTTCCTCCTATTCAAACTCCTCACCAGATGGGGAACCTTTCACGAGCATCTCAAGAAACTAAAACACCCTCTATCATAGTCCACCTATTGTGAATAAACCTAAAAAAAGGTAAAGTACCCTTCACTAATTAAAACATGGTACTTTTTATAGAACCAACACTATTAATTCCCTCACAACATCTAGAATTCCCAAATACCCGAACACACACCCAACTTCCCCACGTTACAGCACAACCACTATCAAACCTCAACCACCATAAAAAAACTAAGAGAATACAAATAGTTCTCTACCCCAACACTCATTTCAGAGTCTGGGTAAAACCATAAACCCAAAAAGATTCTTCAGAGGCCATTAAAAATTTTTGGGTGGCATACTCTAAATGATAAACATGAATCCAACTCAAAGTACATCAAAAAACAAGCCACCACATCTCATCATAAATCAAATATTAACTCAAATATCATCTCAACCAGGGAATACTAATTCAAAAACCAATCATTAGACAATAAAACCAAAACCACCACTATAAAATCACGACTTTCATTTCGAACTCAAACCATTTTTCACTTTAAAAATCATATCAACACCAGAACCCACTTCAAAATTCACTTTAATTTCAATCCCTTTTTGGAAAAAAATCATTCCAACACACCCACTCATCAAAATATACATTTAGAAAACAAAACGAGCCTTGGAAACCAAGCACCTACCATTTTTATTCGAGAATTCTGACATGTATGTACATTCTCATGCCAAATGGGCACCCATCAACACATACCAACACCATATCCACTGTCCATATATGTGAGATATATAAGAATACCAAAGGTCAAACATATCATTTCCAAATTCCCATTTCCAAGAGACACCAATTTCACATTTCACCAAAAATATAAAAAATCCCAAAACATTTTTAAAAATACACTTCTGATTTATAGTTTATAAAAGCTTTAAATGATCCTAAAATAGTTCCAAAAAGAATGTCTATTTTCAAAATAACTCATTTCATTTTCAAACAAATGAAGATTTTCATTTTGGAAATCCAATTTCAATAGACCAATCATCAAATTTGAAACCCAAGAAAAACAACCCAAAACCCAATAAAAATCACACCAAGAACATCACAAAGAAACCAATTTACTCAAAGAATCAAGATTCCAAATTCTCAAATAAACTACTACTATACACGGCTTAGTCACACGGTTTGGCAGACCGTGCACCGACCGAGTGAGCACATAAGAATTCATCATTGGCAATTTCATGGTATACACATGGATTTTTAGGACATTCACAACAACCATGCACCCCTCTAAAATGACCAAAAAAATTAAATACCAACCAAAAACACCCAAAAAACTAAAGAACTTGAAAACAATTGATATCCAAGCACAGAATTCGAGGCAAGACCATCTTGTACCACCATGGCAATTCAAGTGTCATTCTGAATATGTGGTGATCAAGAACCTACCCACAATTGACCACTTGTATTGCAAAAATACTAAATCCAAACTATATAGCATCCCCAAATTACATGGGATAATCTTCCTCTAATACCATTTTGTTATGAACCATCCTGGGTCGACCATGAACCGATCACCCGAGCCGATCCGCGATATGTCCCGAATGGAATTTCTAATCCTCACGAGCTGGAAACCGGTGTAGGGATTCCAAATAAAGAAGATGGAATGATTTATCCTAGAAAGGAAATATAAATAAATAAAATAAAGTAAGAAATCTAGAAGCAGGAAGAAAAATAAACTAAGCAGTGAAGCACACCTCAAGTGATCTCATGGGTCACCATGAAACACAAAACCACACTCAATCCAAGAGAGACCCAAACTAGAGGAACCTGAAACTGAAAAATATAGTAGTCCTAAGCATAGATATTCTCAGAAGAAATTACAAGGATAAACATCATTCCACGCCCTTTCCTTTAAAAATAAACTCAATCATACTAGTTTGAAACTAAGGCATATTAAAATAATGTTTTTCATTATTTTCAAAATCAAGTGAGAAGTTTAAATTTTTAATGAAAGGATTTATCTTCCACTATGTTTTGAAAATAGGTTCCACACATGCATTATCATTTCAAAATTAAAGGATACCAATTTTGATTAAAACAAGGTTTTTAAAAATGAGACATCAAGTATGAAATGACTGAAATGGAAGTCACATCACAAGCACCATGGGAATCCCTAATTAGATAGTTCTAGTTGGGGACCTAGGATCCTCATAACTTAGTGAAACATGGCTTAGAAACCATAACCATTAGCATTATCATGCATGATCCACTAGGAGGGGACACCCCAATGGCCTAGTGGTCTCGAATCATCACACAAATTTAGTTAATTTTGTAGCATAAATCCTGCTAGATGAAATAGGGATGAACCACTTCAGAATCATCTAGTGTACTAGTTCTGGTATTCCTACTTAGGTACCGAGGGTTTCCTATGTATTATATTTAAAATGGTGGTGTGGTTTTATTAATAAAACACATACGAACATAATACTTTCTTTATCCAAAACATATTCAACCTCTCACCATTGATCTCCCTCCTTAGGAAAATTCCTCTTTTTACGTCACACAACCATGCCCAAGACTTTAAAATAGGAACGTATCACAAATCACACATTAAAACTTGCATCACATTTTTTAATTATGGGGAATGCCTCAAGAAGGGATTTTCTGTCTCACAAATCATTTTTCAATGTGCCAAATGGGCCTTGTTACTTTACAAATAATACTTTAATTTCTTGAAAATACAATCATTAAACAATTTATATTGTAAAATCCTTTAAAAGCTTAATTGGACCACCAAGGTACCATGCACATACAAAAAAGATTTAAATCATACCTAAAGCAAAATAAACCATTTGAGAATGTACAACAACCAATTAATCTCAAATTCACACAAAAACCCATGAGCTTTTCCAAACATCCAAAAATATGAGATTCCAATTTTTTTAATTACACAAAAACCCATGTTCACTCAATTAAACTTTCAAAACTAAAATTCACAAAACCAAACATCATGGGGAATACCAAAACTACACTCAAAACCATTTCTGAAAACACCTTTAAGCATTTAAAGTGTCAAGCATTCTAAAGCCAGCTGGGAAGCATATTTGAATGAAGATTATACATTTCAAAACCTAAGGGTGAATCATAAAAATAAAGGGAAGTTCAAAACCAAACATCGTCATCACTTTTCATAGCATGTATAAACTATTTAATATTAAAAATACTCTTTCAAACATTCATGAAATTAAGGAATTAAAATTCAAGGCATAGACATAGGGGACCTACCTCCGGGTGGAACCAAACCGACCAATCAACCCTTGGCACTTTCTAACTAAAATATGTTCATCCCCCACAGATCATATGCACCTTGAAATACATTTAAGGACACATATCCCCTATGCACACACCCACATGGCCATGAAAATGTGCAAGAATATCCTCACATATATGCTTATATTCATATACTAGCCTCCACTCACATACGTATGCATTTACACATATATACATAGGAACAGCTAACCCCATTCAAGTATATTCACTACCATGGATGAATATACACAAAAAGGGGGAACCTATATATGTATATATATACTTACCTATGTACATGTAGGTGAGGTTCCTTAGACTCAGTGACCCAAAACAACTCGAAATAGCCCTACGTACTATAAAAAATTACTAGGAACCATGAAAACTTAGTGGAAAAGTTCAATACACCTCAAATAAATTATTAAGAACCCATAAACACCTTAATACTCTCAAATAAAGTGTGTGAAACCAACCAGTGGCATAAAATACATACCTCGGATGGTGGTGGTGAACCGAAACAATAACACACAATCCAACAAAACATAAATTAAATACCAAAGACTCATAAATTGAAAAACCCCAAATAAAAATAAGTGAAAAATAATAATAGAGGAAAACTTTAACGAAATCATTGATGGGTGGACAAAATCAAAGTGAACCGCTTTGCCTTTAGTGGCGGTTGTTGTAGCACACATGAATGATACCTGAGGAAGCCTTCATATAACCTAGAACTAGAAGAACACAAAAAATTAAGGTTAAAACCTAACCCTAGATTCGTCCAAATTTCATAGGTCGATGGGGAGACCAAATCATGGCCTTTAATAGGGGCGTGAAGGGTGAGAGGACCATACCTTGTAGAATTGGAGAGAAACAAATAGAAATTTAGGCGGATTGAGGGGAGGAGAGTAGGTCGTAGGAGGGGAGATCATGTGTCATAGGGGAAACCCCCTTAGGGTGTTGCATCTTGTGATTAGGTGAGAGTGGGGTGAGTGATTTTGGGTATTTTAAATTATTTTTCTTTTAATTTATTTTAAAATAATTTTAAAGACAATAACAATAATAATAATAATCTAAATAACATAATAATAATAATAATAAACATAATGATGATGATGATGATGATGATGATGATGAACTTAATAATAATAATAATGAAAATAATAATAATCAAAATAATACTATTATCATTATCATTATTATTATTATTATTAAAAAATATTTTAATTTTATTTCTTTTTTCTTTTTTTTCTCATTTTATTTTTCATTTAATTTTTATTTATTTTAAAACACATGCAGACTACACAGTTACCTAGCTAAATCACCATGGTTCCTAAATTGTTCTTTGCCCACATGCTAGATGTTGTCAAGCCCAAAACACCCCATTCCAAATAAAAATTCAAAAATTCAAACCATGACTCAACCCACTAAAAAAAATAGGACCATGGATGAATAAAATAATTAAAATAAAAAAGAAGTGTCAGTTTAGGGCGTGCCATGACCATTTTTACTCTCATTAATCCCCCTAATGATTCATTATGTACCCCCGTTATGCTGCTGAAATTATCCTGCACTTTTTTCATGATAAGTTTTTATTCAAGAACCCTCCTTGCCTTATGCTTATTAGTCCCCAAACATTGATATTGGATTATGTTCTTACATATCCCTCATATTTTCCTTTTTACTGACGAGAGGCCCCTTTTTCTCTCATTAAACTATTTTATGAATCTATAAGTATTGTCGTTATACTATCAAAATTTTACTCTAATTTTCCACAACAAGCATTTGTAAAGTGAATAATCGTACCCATTTACACTCAAGAGTTTTCACCTAATTGTACATATACTTCAGTAATTGGGTACATTCATGTATGCAACCCATAATCATTAATCATGGGATTAAATTTGATAAAACATGTTCTTGTGTTATATGATCTATACAAAACACTTATGCATGTACATTATATGATTATGATGGGTGTGCACAGATATCACAATACATTAGGTAATTTTTTAGTCTCATGAGATGTCATGTATGGCGTATGATTGCTTATTTGAATCACATTATATTATGATATCTTAGTGGTTTACCATGGATTGTGCTTATGATGTCATGTTTAAAGTTGTTGCCGCATTCCCATGTTGCATTTATGTTATCATGCTATATCACGTCTCATTATTCATGTTTATGATTCTCACCATTTTATGTCTAATAGAAATACCTGTTGTCTAACATGTAATACTTTATTCATGTTATGCTTTTTTTATTCCTTTACTGGGCTTTATAGCTAAACCCTATCTAATGTTTGTCCCCAG
Organism: Viscum album; assembly: GCA_963277665.1. Taxonomy (NCBI): domain Eukaryota; kingdom Viridiplantae; phylum Streptophyta; class Magnoliopsida; order Santalales; family Viscaceae; genus Viscum; species Viscum album. The sequence goes on along the minus strand of OY728139.1, from coordinate 107,471,534 downwards.
GTTATCCCGTGCAGTTTTAAAAGCTATAGAATTTTAGAAGCATGTTAAAGAAGTTTTCAATGGTGTTTTTATATCCATGTATTGTTGTTCTATATACCTAATTACCCAAAAACACTAGACTTCTCAATCTTATGGGTTATATTAAGTGTATTATTTTGTAATAAATCATGAACTAATTTGTAATAAAGACAAGGGTTTCTATATAATTACCTTATGACCCCTAATACCTTATAAATTTATTAATCCCTCATTTCTTCATGCACAACAGCCCTTCGGCCACTCAAGATCCCTTATCCCTCTTAATATAGGATTTAATAAAGCCTCTTTGTACGGTGTCAAAATCACCCATCGTCGGTTGCGTTTGACCTGTATCGGTAATTTTTTAATCCTCTTGCTTCTTTTCATTGTTTATCTTTCTGCGTGGAATTCTAAATCTATGTGAGCTCTTTTTCCCTATTTTTAGGGTGTTATTATATTTTTATAATTTCTCTCTTTCTACTTATAATTTGAACATGATACTGGACAAGGATTCGTTTACCATCTTAAGGTGCATGGTCTAGTAATTGTTTTCTTAAATCCGAGTTGTTTTATATCATGTGTCATTGTGTCACACACAAGAATTTCTGAGAGTTACCTTAAAAATACAATCAATTTATATAAATTGATAACCTTGTTAGTTTAATTCATGTAGAACCTTATTATTTTAGGAGTTCTCCCACCTCGATACGTGTCACCCCTTTGGTCATGCTTATTTTATGCCCTTGACTTTTAAAATGATAATGTTCCCAACTCACAATCTTAGTGGTGTTGGTTGGCCACCCAATTAAATGTCTTGTTGTAAATTAACAGAAAGTGAATGGTACGACCACGTCACATGTTTTCTATATGAACGATGGTTATTCCATTGATTAAATAAAATTTTAATGATTTATAAAAATTCTGTTGACATATGCTAAAGCTTGACTGACATTATTTTTTATTTGTGAGCCTCGGGCATGGCGTCCCATATACTTCTGATACTCTGGTCTGGAGTCTCGTATAATTATGATACATGGAAATGAAATCTCATATACTTGTTATACTCGAGCATGAAGTCTCATATACTTTCCATACTGAATCATGACGTCCCATATAAAAGCAACACTCGGACATTACATTCTTTACAACCATATTTGACCATTGTGACTATACTTGAATGCCTGAGTTACACCTCGGGTCCTAGATAGCAATACGTATATATATATATATTTGACTATATAGGTTACTACGTATATATAGTGATTATATATATATACATGTCTATATACCTATAAATATATTCATATATATACATGGTGCCACATGTTCAGAGACATCTCGTCTTATGCTGAAGCTGGTAGAGTCAGTCTAGTGTCCATTAGGAATAAGAGTTGACTCATTTACAATTTACATGATTGCTTGACACTGTTATATCTACACACTTTCATTTTACGTACACTGGCTGGATTAGACTAGATGTCATTGGTGGTGGTCTACTCAGTATATCTCATACACTATTCAGGCCGCCGATTGGTACAAGAATAAATATTATGAATATAGGTAGGACAAAAGGGTCATATTTGGATGCCTGATCACTAGAACTTGGATAGAGTATGAGAGTAGAGAACAAAGAATATTCTCGTGATGCTAGAGGAGATATTTTTTGTTATTTTTGTCTTTTATATAGCTTGTTGTATATTCCTGCTACATTGATTCCATGTATTTCATTTTTTTATAGCATACAAACATGAAATAATTTTTTATATGATTTTGGTCTCATTATTGGATGATTATTATATCGAGATGATTTATTCTTTTGTGGTTCACTTATTATATTGTTTCCACTTTCTCCTATTATGGTATAACATTGTACCACACTTTGATCATGAGGGTATAATCTCCCCACCGTGCCATCAAAGACCCTCGCTACTAGTTGACAACCTCCAGCATACGAGGAGGCATGTTTGAGTCCATTTGACCAACCATGTATGATTACTTATAGGGGAACTAGGTCTGCGATGTTATAATTTTGAAAATTTGTAAAAACGATCCATAATTTATTTGTGACATGAAAAAATTAATCTCACATTAGTCAAACATACGGTGTAGTCGGTATGACTGAATGTTCATGTTTTTAGTCATAAAGTAACATTTAAATCCAAAACACATGTCACAAAATCAAAATAGAGAAAACACACATAGATTATCTTGATACTTTATGATAAATATAGATAATTCATTTTTTATGTTTACAAATGATCTCAATTTAATCCAATACATGGTGGAGCCGTTATGGCTAAAAGTGAGTGTTTTCATTGAAAAAAGACATTTTAGTTCAAAATGTGCATCACAAAATTAAAATTGAGATAACACACTCTATTTGTCTCAGTACTTTAGAAAAACAATCAAAAATTCATTTATGATGTGTAAGAATTGACCTCGAGTTAATTTGACAGACGATGTTTCTAGTATGACTTAATGTGTGTGTTTTTATTTTAAAGTGATTTTTTTTTTCAGAACATGAATTACATATTCAAAATTATGAAAAAACGCTCAGATAGTCATAATATTTTATAAATAAGATTGATCATTAATTTTTGATGTATAAGAATTAACTGCACGTCAATCTGAGAGACAATATAGCTAGTATGATTGAAATTGTGTCTTTTCATTTAAGTGTGAAATTTTATATCAAAATGTCTTTCAAATACTAAAAATCAAGAAAACACGCTCTGATTATTTTGATACTTTATGAATAATAACGATATTTCATTTGTGATGTTTATAATTAACCTTGAATCAATTTGACACATGATGTGGCCGATGTGATTAAAAGTGCGTGTTTTAATTTAAAAGTTGTATTTTAGTTCAAAATGCATATTACATACTCAAAATTGAGCAAAGACACCCAGATTGTTATGATACTTTAGAACAATAACTTATTATTCATTTGTGACTTGTATGAAGTAACTTCATGTAATTCCAATTGAAATTTATCATAGATTTTATAAGATTACAATAATAACTCTTTTTTTATACTCTTACTAAAATTATTTTTTTGTTTTTATTACATGAAAGATTTTATTTTATATAAGGATGGTTTGATCATTCCAGAAGATATGGTGTGAGTGTTTTTTTGTATTAACTGTAATTATTTTTTTTTCAAGTGAACTTTATATCTATGTAATTAATTTGTATTGAAATTCTTTAATGTAATATTTGTACGGAAATGATTGTGAAATGAAAATTTAAATTGTTTTTATTATCAATTGTTGTAAAATGCTAAAGATATAGTTGCTATCACTTTGCAACAATGGATAATGGATTTTATCAGCATTAGCTATAGTGCAGATATGGACCCCATTGATCGCCGCTAATAAAGACAACCTTTATTAGTGCTCAAGATATCACTGATAAAAGATTATTTATCATTTCTAGTGTCAAAAAAGATTGCATTTTCAACACTAAAAAACGTGCAAATATAGATTTCATTTATCATCATTTTTTAAGGTGATAAGGTGCGTCTTTATCTGTTCATCTTTTAGCATCAAAAAAAGTGCTTGAATATTTTCCATAGTCCAAACATCGTTGTTATTTTAACACTCTTAAAATACACCTGTAGCTTATATGTTATAGTGAACTTAAATGATATATAATAAAAATGGATTATTTATTTCTCATTGCCCAACACTAACTATTGACCCGTGAAAAAAATTGATGACTTTTTTCAGTCTGAAATGTGACCCCGTGGAAACCCCTATCACTGTACCCAAATCCTATTGATGCACTAAAGTAAGTAAAAATGATTCAAATATGCATTTCTTGAGTTATTATAATCAATCACAATGTGATAGTGAGTGACAAAACATAGTACCTAAAATAATTATACTATCTTTTGTTTTGGTACACTAAAGCAAGAGTTTTTTTAATAATTTTTTTAAAAAAATATATTTTTTAAAAAACACCTGGGTTTAATTTTTTTTAAACTACACCTCAAAGGCGGCATCCGCGATTCCACATTTCCACTAAATCCAAATATATATATATATATATATATATATTTAAAAATTTTGTTTTTTTTGTTTTTTTTATATATATATAAACAAAATAGAAAAAAAATAAAAATAGAAATAAAATTTTCTTCAGAATTTATCCGCTATTTAAAATCCAGCAGTACTGCCTTTCCAACAGTCTGGATTCTGACACAAGCTCTCACCTAGGACTTCATTTTATAAGAGGGCTTACCCTGGAAATCATTCTACATTTCTGATATGGGATTTTGGTTCTCCGTTTCCTACATAGAACATTCTATATTTCCGATGTGGGATTCTGTTTCCAGTACATGAATTTGAATGAGTATAAAATATAAACTATAAGACCAATATAAATGAAACTTAAAACATGGATTAAACATATAAAAAATAGTTTGAAATAAAAATAATTTCATAAAAAATGATGATAATAAATAATTTATAAGATTTCAAAGACACATACTTGAACCATAAAAATGTTTCAAGTACGTGACTTTGAAATCCTATAAAATATAAACTATGAGACCAACATAAGTGAAACTTAATAAATGGACATAACATATAAAAAATAGTTGAAAATAAAAATAATTTTGTAAATAGTTTTCATGAAAAATGATTTATACACTTTCAAAAACCCCTACTTGAAACTTAAAAATGATTCAAGTATGTGGCTTTGAAAGACTATAAAATATAAACTATAAGAATGATATAATTTAAAGTTAAAACATGGATTAAATATATAATAAATTATTTAATTATTTAATTAGTAATATTAATAATTAATTATATAATAATCGATTAGTTAATTAGTAATTATTTAATAATCGATTAGTTAATTATTAATTATTAATTATTAATTACTAATTATTAATTATTAATTATTAACTATTAATTATTAATTATCAATTGGTTAATTAGTTAGTTAGTTAATTAGTGATATAATTATTAATTATATAACTATTAATTGTATAATTATTAGTTAATTAATTAATAATTATTAATAATTAATTATATAATAATTAATTGGTTAACTAGTAATATAATTATTCATTATTTAAAAACAAGTTATATTACTAATTAACTAATTATATTAAAAATTAACTAATTAATTTTTATTTAATAAATTATTAATAATTTCTAATTAAAAACTAATTATTATAAAATTAATAGTTATATAATTAATAATTATATTAATAAATAACTAATTAATAATTATTAATTATTAATTATTAATTAATAATTATTATTAATAATTATAATGAATAATTATAATGAATAATTATATAGAATAATTATATTACAAATTAACTATGTAATTATTATATAATAATTTTTTATAATTACTAATTATTAATTATAATGAATACTTATATTACTAATTAACTATTATATATTTAATAATTATATTACCAAATTAATTAATTTATTATTATATAATAATTTTTAATACATACTAATTAATAATTATAATGAATAATTATAATTTATAATTATATTACTAGTTAACTAATTAATTGTATTATAATTAATGATTAATAATTCCAAACTAACTAATTACAAAATTATATAATTAATAATTATATAACTAATTAACTAATTAATCATCATATAATTAATTATTATATTATTATGTAACTAATTAATTATTAAATAATTAATAATTTTTTTTCAAATTAACTAATTGTATTACTAATTATCTAATTAATTATTATATAATTATTTATTAATAATTACTAATTAACTAACTAATTATTATACAATTAATAGTCATATAATTAATAATTATATTACTAATTAACTAGTTAAAAATTATTAATTATAATGAATAATTAAAATTAATAATGATAAATAATAATAATAATAATAATTTATAATTATATTACTAATTAACTAATTAATTATTTTATAATTAATTATTAATAATTACTAACTAACTAATTATTATAAAATTAATAGTTATATAATTAACATTTATATTACTAAATAATTAATTAATAATTACACATTAATAATTAATAATTATAATTAATAATTCTTATAAATTATTATAATGAATAATTATAAAGAATAATTATAATTTATAATTATATTAAAAATTAACTAATTAATTAATATATAATTAATAATTATATTACAAATTAACTAATTAATTATTATATAATAATTTTTAATAAATACTAATTATTAATTATAATGAATAAATATAATTTATATTTATATTACTAATTAACAAATTAACTATAATATACTTAATAATTATATTACTAATTAATTAGTTAAATGTTATATAATTAATTATTAATTATTATTATTTAACTAATTAATTAGTATTAATTTAATAATTAAATAATTTAATATAGGTTTAATCCTTTTTTTAACTTTAAATTATATCAGTCTTATAATTTATATTTTATAGTCTTTCAAAGCCTCGTACTTTAATCATTTTTAAGTTTTAAGTAGGTGACTTTGAAAGCTTATAAATTATTTTTCATCAATATTTTTTACAAAATTGTTTTTATTTTCAACTATTTATTATATTTTTAATCCATATTTTAACTTTAAATTATATCGGTTTTATGGTTTATATTTTATAGGCTTTCAATGTCAAATGCTTGAAACATTTTTATGTTTCATGTAGGTGTCTTTGAAAACATATATGTTATTCTCCATGAATATTTTTTATGAAATTCTTTTTATTTTCAAATATTTGTTATATTTTTAATCCATGTATTATGTTTCATTTATGTTGGTCTTCTCATTGAGATTTTATAGGCTTTCAAAGTCATGCACTTGAAACATTTGTTAGTTTCAAGTAGGTGGTTTTGAAAGCTTATAAATTATTTTTATCTTCATTTTTTATGAAATTCCTTTTGTTTTGAACTATTTATTATATGTTTAATCCTTGTTTTATGTTTCATTTATATTAGTCTTATAATTTATAATTTATATTCTTTCAAATTCACGTACTTGAAACAGAATTCTACATCGGAAATGCAGAATGTTCTGCGCAAGAAAGAAAGAACGAGAATCCCTCATCGGAAATACAGAATGATTTCTAGGGTAAGATCTCTTATAAAAGGGAGCCCTGTGTGAGATCTTCTATTATAATCCAAACTGCTATAATGGCAGTACTATTGGACTCCTCCTCCTCCTTCCCCTTGCACATTCACACCCTTTTATGGTGCTTCTTATTGTTGCAGTCCACCTCAGCCTCTATCTTCTGGAGGCTAGTGAAGGCCGCCTCCCGCCCCTTGTAGCAGTGGTGGCGCTGGGTCGCCAGAGAAGAAGCCGACCAGCCATCGGAGGCACCTCCCTAATTCTGACGGTGAGGCTATCTCATGAAACTGCCGCTCTCGAAGGAGGGGTCATGGTTGTAGGTGAATGGTGTCTCAGAAACAACGTCGGAGATGGGTAATCTGAAAAGGTGATCGGAAGATGGGGTTGTAGGAGTGCCATTTTAGACATGTAGTGTTGTTTCCACTATTATCATATCTAAGCCAGACACCCAAAAGGGAGGCCCCGCACCCGCGAAAAACATATCACCTTTTTGCGGGCCAATGAAGGGATGAGAAAAAAAAGAGGAGGAAAAATATAGGCGTGTTTCTTTTTTGCAAAAAAAAAGTTTAAAAATGTGAGTTTTTTAGTAATAATAGATTCTTCATTTCAACTGAATGTCAATGACTCTCCCCACAATTTCAATAAATAAAATAAAAAATTAGTTCCACCATCCAACTAAAAAACAATAAGACCACATAAACCTTAAAATGTTCTATTCTCTAGTTGGATCACTGATTCCACTGAAAGCATTGTTTTTAACACAACTAGTATTTAGCTCATGCGATTTCACACTAAAAAAAATTACTTTTAAATATGACTATTTTAACATAACTATTAAATTTGGAGCTATGAATATAACTAGATGCATTTTATATATATATATATATATCCTACCTAATATAAATATATTTATAAATTCTGAGTAAACAATCACTCAATTTTTAGTATTGCTATTTAATTTTTCCAAAATACATTTTCTTCATAAATGTTTTTAATTTATTTTTTCAAAAAAATATTATAATTAATTTCTAGGATATTTAGAAAGTGTATTTGAAAAAATTAACATCAATTTTAAAATCATCATGTAAAAATTAATCTAATGTAATTTTTTTTGGATTTTTGGGAAATTATTTATTTTTCAGTGAATAATGAAAAATACATTTTTTTAGCTGTGATTTCTTTTAATAAATTAATAAATTTAAAAGTCTCATTAGTATTTTAATTTTATTTTTATTTAAATTAAATATTATTTATTTATATGTAATCTAATTAATTACATTTAAATCATATTTATGCCAGATTTTAGTATAAGTTTATTTTTAGACTTGAAAATGGATTTTTTCTGAAAACTGTTTTAAAATGAATAATGTTTCTCCTTTTGATTAATTAAAAATAGTCTCTAATGATGAATAATTGAAAGTAAATGTATTAATAATATATCTATAATTATGAATAACAATTATTATAATAATTATTAATAGTTTTTGATTTATGTAAAATTATCTTTTCCTTGATTAATACATTTTTTTCAGAAAAACTGATTTGCATCAAGCATATGGGTTTTATTTTAAATTAAATTCCTCCAAATATGTGAATTGATTATGATAAAATTTATTCCATAGTTGTAATAACCATAATTAATATTATTTAATATTTTTAGCTAATTTTTTTATCAATATAAATAGTAACTGAAGTGAATATTTATTAACACAGTAAAAGAAAAATAGGTTCATTAAGGATAAAAATAATTTATCAAACACTAGAAACAAAGTAACTCTAATAGTATGAATTTTTATATTTTTATTTTAATATAATATATATTTTATTTTTTTGTTTCTTTATAAATAATTAAGAAACGATTTTGATAAAAAATAGATTTTTATAAGACAAAACGCAAAATGTATTTTCATGTAATAAAAAATTACAATTAAGACATTCATTTTTGATAAAATCCGGAATTTTTAAAATAAATGATATTTTAATAAAATAAAACTATTAAGTAAGGTTTATTAAATTTAAATGATAATATAATTTTTATAAAATCAAATGTAATTTTTATAAGGGTTTGAAAACTATTATTGATAGAAAACCAACATTTCTTAATAAATATTGATTGTTGTTTTAAAAGTGAACATTCACATATTTAGAAAATTATTTTGATAAATAAATATATATTTTTGGAATAAACACATTGAAATTATTCAAAGGTGAAATTTTTATAAATTTTCAAGACAGTCGAATTTTAATGTAAAAAATAAATACGATATAAATATAATATCATAATGGTCCAAAAGTGATGTAATAAATGCTATAAAGCATATCCACGACCAAATATATGCTTCCCCTTAAAAAATAATATATTTTGGGGTGATGTGATTTATTTTATAAATCCTTTATGAATCCTCAAAAACCTATATTATATTTTAAGGTTTTAAAATAAATTCTTTATAAACATGACTCACTTCCATGGGTAATATTTTATTGAAATTGACATTTGACCTTATAAAATAATGAAATTCAATCAAATTTGCACTACTATAGATCGGCCCTTTAACATCATGAAAAATATGGATTTAACAGTGCTAAAATGAATTTTTTCCCTCAACACCATTAAAGTGGTAGTCCTTTTTATCAACCCTAAAAAACCCTAATAAAGACCAACCTGCTACAAAGTGCTGTTTGAATAACTACACATTGTAGAAAATATACCTGTAACCTGTATGAAAATTTATAATTTAATTGAAATAAATTTTACATCACAAATACAAAAACACTACTATATGCATTTCAAATAATGTTTTGTTTAATTACATTTACATTTATTATCTAGAAACATTGAAAAACATTAATGGTTCATCGTCTTTGGCACCTACGACCCCCTCTAAAAAAACCCGACCATGGTATCAGTTGTCAAACAAACCACCACAACCCATGAAAAATAATGCACCTATATAAAATAATCTTATATTAACAATACTATTAACAAATAAAATAAACATAAATATTAAAGAATACATTAATAAAATATAAATTTAAAATAAAAAAGACACACATGGAGTTATACTGGTCATACCGTGCATCGTATTGTGGTTTGGTTGATTCCTACACATCAAAAATGACTTATGAATAATTTTTCTAAAGTATAAAAATAATCTGAATGTGTTTTATCAATTTTTAGTATGCCACTTGTCCTTTTTACTAAAATTATTGTCAATTTTAAATAAAAAACACACTTTGAGTTATACTAGTTGAACCATATGACGGATTGAGGTGTTTTTGATTCCTACACATCGAAAATTACATATGGATGATTTTGTTAAAGTATAAAAAATATAGATGAATTTTCTTGGGTGTGAGAGTGTTTGTTGTGTTTTTTACTAAAATGTCATTTCAAACTAGAAACACACAATTTGAGTCATACAGGTCACATCATGTGTCGGTTTGATGTGATAATTCTTTCTATATGTCACAAATGACTAATGAATCATTGTATTAAATTATCAAGAAAACCATATAATTTTTTCTTAGTTTTTAGTGAGTGACACATGTTTCGAGATAAAATATTAATTTTAAAATGATAACGGACACTTTGATACATACCGGTTACACCATGATGTTGATTGCGTTTTGGTTGATTCTTACACATAAAAAACAACTTATGAATTATTTTTATAATGTTTCAAAACAATCTGAAGGCATTTGTTCCATTTTCAGTATGTCACTTGTTCTTTTTTCTATAATTAATGTTAATTTTAAATAAAAAGACACATTTTGGGTCACATTGGTCACACCATTTGACAGAATGATGTGTGGTTGATTCCTACATGTAAAAAATGCCTTATAGATCATTTTACTAAAGTATTAAAACAGTCCAAATGTGTTTTCTAACTTTTCAATGTGTAACTTGTTCTTTTTACTAAAATTCATGTCAATTTTAAATAAAAAACACACCTAGAGTTATACCGGTCATACCATATGTCAGATTGATGTGTGATTGATTCTTACACATCCCAAATGACTTATAGATCATTTTTCTAAAGTATAAAAAATGATTTGAATAGACCTTATTTGTCACGAACCAACCTGGGTCAACCCTGAATCGGTCACCCTAAGTCGATCTGTGGTAATACCCAAGAGGCGTTCTCAATCATCTCGGGCTGGCGATAAGCACCTAGGGCGTCAACATAGCAACAATGGGAATGATTTTTTCCAATAACTAAACAAAAGAAGCGTAATAATAATAGAGAATCCCAAAATAAATATAATAACAAAACTAAGCATCATTAAAACTTAAAATGAAAAGACAACAAGATGAAAAACAAGGATACACTAGAACTCTCAAACCAACCCTAACAACCATTGCTTCTCCATGTGACCCTGAGGGTCACGCTCCAATCCATAACCAACCATCGCCGAGGTGATTGAACTTGAGCTAGAAACTAAAAAATAAAGTAAAAAATATATATGACTATATGAATGAGTATTGAAACTCAGTAGGTAGGCCTAAATAAATATGTTCTTAATGCATATCCTTTAAACAAAGAAACATTGATTTCAGGTTAGAAATACAATATATAAATATAGTTTTCCCACAGCTTTTCTCTTTATAGAATGAAAATCACAATCCATTTCCCTCACAATTTTAAAACAATATACCATTCATGGGGAGAGATAGGTTTAAAAGAAAAAGGGGAGAAGGAATCAAAATGGGAAAAAATTATTTTTCATGAAATAGGGAGAAAGGGGGAAACACTTGTTCTTTAAAAACGTCTTTATTGAACCCTATTTAACAAAACCCAAAATTCACAATTTACCTTGAAAATACCAAAACCAAGCATAAGGAATATAGTCTCATAGAAAAGGAAATGGGCTAATGGTACTAATGTTAGAGAAATTTGGTAATATCTAGGAACTTAGAGGAGAACCATAACATACTATACATGTGACTCATCCAGAAGGCATTCCCTACTCGATGATGTCATAACTCCCTAACGCATGTCCTTCGTCCTCAATGGCCTGGTCGAGGGGCCCAATCCCATAGCAACAAACCCAAGTATCCACCTGCTATAGGACACTACCTAGTACAATAACCTACAATAGTGCATCAAATGTTCTCATAAATCCTCTTTGCTATGCTAGGTTCCCATGCCAAGTTCGTAAGGGGCTGTGCCAAACAATTCAAGCAACTAGTCACATATACATGCTATCATATATGTCACACAAACTAGCACCACCTCAGCCTCCTCAAGGGGTAGTCCCTTTCCTTAAAACAATCATCACACAAGTGGAGTCCCTAATCGACGACATTCCCACCTCTATAACAACCTACAAGGCAAGTGACTTAATCCATAAAGGTTTTTACAATAAAACCATTTCAAAAGTGATAATCGATCCTAACAATACTTTCACATATCAAACATTTTAATAAATAACAACGCATAAGCCATTTTCGAGACCAAAAATCCGATTAGCCACCCATTTAAGAACATGAAATCATCACTTCCCTTCCGAAACATTCTTATAATAGCCAACTAAACATTTCATCAAGCACTTGATGTGAAAACCCATTCCAAACATTTCAATAATTTAATACAAAGTATAAATCAACTCATTTCACATAAAACACTTATTATAAAATTATACATCGCTATTTAACAACTAAGTAAGGTGAAAAAATCAACCAAACAATCTAATCATAAATTTAAAGGAGTGATGTAAAGAGATCCTACCTCGTTTGATGAAGAACTTTTGAAATCTGGTGTAAAGCCTCATTCGCATGTCAACTGCACCCAAGGGAGGCTAGATTCAACCTCAAGGATCCCAAAAAAAGAAAAACCCCCCAAAAAATGAGCAACCCTAGCCAAGAAATTAGGACAACATGGCCACTAGGGTTAGGGAAGAAGAGAAAAATGGAAAGAAAGAAAAGGAGAAGAAGGAAGCCCTAATATTTTGATCATGGTGAAGAATCACCAAGAAAGTACTTTAAAACCCACTTATATAGTCTTGGAAGTAGAAAAATCCCCCATGGGAGGCATATAGGTCAGGGGAGATTGAATAGGGAGTTCAAGAGGAGAAACCCCAATTAAAAAGAAGGGGAAAACCCAAAATACCCTTTCTTGAGTGGGTCGTAAGGTTAGCTCACATAGTTTAACAAACCGTGCACAAAATGTGTGACTGACATTGTTTATTGATGGATGGGTTACACACTTTAGTAGTATGTTCTAATAAACCATACACAAACTGTGTAACCCCCTGCACACTTACTGTATTGTTAAACTAAATGTTCTCCTTAACTGTGAAACCTAGAAAAGGTCCTCAAAAATCACCCTTTTCACCCCAAAAAATCATCTAACTCAAGGGGATAAACCACCCAACAAACATAAACCATACAAAGGTGCCACTTGGAGTGTTATAAACTCAATTTACAAGACACCTCCTCCTCATACCTTCTCTCTGACAAATGAAAATCCCAAAGCCAACCAAAACTTCCAAGACTCCAAATTTAAATCAAGAACACCTAAAAGACCCAATTTAAACCCAAAACACCCAGAACCCAATATAAAAACATGGAACCAAATGAAGAATCGAAAAAAAGGATGGAATTGAGAATCTGAGTGTGACATTCTTGGTTTTCAGTATGTCACCTATTCTTTTTATTAAAATTAATGTCAATTTTAAAAAATGAGACACACTTGGAGCCATATAGGTCACACAGTGAATCAGATTGAGGTGTGGTTGATTCATACAAATAAAAAATTGATTATTTATTGTTTTATTAAAAAAACAATATGAATGCATTGTCTCAGTTTTCAGTATGCCACTTTTTCTTTTTACTAAAATTAATGTCAATTTTAAATAAAATGACACACTTAGAGTTATACCAGTCACACCGTGCATCGAATTGAGGTGACTTTTATTCCTACACATCAAAAATTACTTATGGATCATTTTAATAAAGTATAAAAATATCCCAAATGTGTATACTCAGTTTTGAGTATGAAACATGTTCTTTTCAGTAACATTAATGTCAATTTTAAATATAAATACACACTTAGATTCATATTGGTGACACCGTGCATCGGATTATGTTGTGGATGATTCCTACACGTTATAAATGACTTTTGGATTTTTTCCTTAAATTAATAAAACAATTTGAAATGTGTTCACTCAATTTTGTGTATGTGAATTTTCTTTTTTACTAAAATTTCATTTCAAATTGGAAACATGCACTTTGAGTCATATGGGTCACATCGTGTGTCAGTTTGATGTGAGAGTACCTCATACATTTCAAAAATGACTTATGAATCATTATAATAAATTAGAAGTACAATAAGAGTGTTCTTTCTTGGTTTTTAGTGAGTAGAACACATTTTGAACTAAAATGTCAATTTTAAACTCATAACAGACACTTTGAGCCATACATGTCACACCATGCATCAGATTGAGGTGAGGTTGATTACTACAGGTGAGAAATGACTTATGGATCATTTTTATAAACTATCAAAACAACAAGAATGTGTTTGCTAAGTCTTTAGTATGTCACTTATCATTTCTACTAAAATTGATATAAATTTTAAATAAAAGGACACACTTTGAGTCATACCGGTCACACTGTGCATTAGATTTAGACTGGATTGATTCCTACACATAAAAATGACTTAGGGATCATTTTCCTAAAGTATCAAAACAATAAAAATGCATTTTCTTGGTTTTTTGTATGTCACTTTTTCTTTTTACTAAAATTAATGTCAATTTTAAATAAAAAGATATACTTAGAGATATAATGATCACACCATGTATCAGCATAAATTTTTGTTGAAACCTACATGTCACAAATTGATTATGGATCATTTTTTTAAGTATCAAAATAATATGAATTATTTTAATCAGTTTTAAGTATGTCACTTCTTGTTTTTAGTAAAATTAATGACAATTTTAAATAAAAAGGCACACTTGGAGTTATACTGGTCACACCATGAGTCAAATTGAGTTATGGTTAATTCTTACACATCACAAATGACTTATAGATCCTTTTCCTAAAGTATCAAAACAAAATGAAAGTATTTTCTCGGTTTTCAGTATATTGCATTTTTTATAAAAATTAATGTCAATTTTAAATAAAAAGACACACTTTGATTTATATCAGTCACATCATGTGTCATATTGATATGAAATTTATTCTAAGACATTAAAAATGACTTATAGATCATTTTGATAAAGTATCAATACAATATGAATGTGTTTTATCAGTTTTCAAGATGTCACTTGTTCTTTTTAATAATTTAATTAATGTCAATTTTAAATAAAATGATAAACTTTGAGTCATATCGGTAACACTATGCATCGGATAGAGGTGTAGTTGATTCATACATGTTAAAAATGACATATGGATCATTATAATAAAGTATCAAAACAATATGAATGTTTTTTCTTAGTTTTTAGTATTTCACTTTTTTTTTACTAAAATTAATGTCAATTTTAAATAAAAAGATACACTTGATGCCATATCGATCACACTGTGTGTCAGATTGATGTTTGGTTGATTCCTACATGTCGAAAATGACTTATCGATCATTTTCATAAAGTATCAAAACAATATTGATGAATTTTATTAGTTTTTAGTATGTTACTTGTTCTTTTGAAAAAAATTAATGTCAATTTTAAATTACAAGCCTCAATTAGAGTCATATCAGCCACATTATGTGTCATATTGAGGTGCGGTAGATTCATACATGTCAAAAATGTCTTATGGATTGATTTTATAAAGTATCAAAATGGTATTAAGGTGATTTCTAGGTTTTTGAGTATGTGATGTGTTTTTTGAACTAAAATGTAAATTATAAACTAAAAACGTATAGTTCAAGGCATACTGAGCACACTGTGTATCGGATTAAGGTGCAACTGATTTAGTATGTGATATTTGTTTTGCTTTCTACTATATGAAAAAATGAAGAAAAGATATAACATGTTCTATTATGATGTATGAAAAAACCCCATGTTCTATGAAAAACTTCATATTTCAGCCAGTAAGGGGGTTCCTCTTCCATTGGAAAAGAATATATTCATTTTTTCTGGCTTATGGAAGATAGTCAAAAGAAAAATATGGATTTAAAAAATATCTATGAAAAAAATTAAATAAGCATTTGATAAAATAATAAGGAAATTAACTTAAAAATATTAAACAAAATGAAAAAAAATTAATTAAATAAGTAGTAAGATTTTACCTTTTCAAGAGGTTTGTATACATTCTTGACTCATTTCCTTATTTAATTATCTCTGCTACAACATCAAAGTCCAATCTCACACGAGCACAAGTATCTTTGAACAAACCACCTCAACCCAAGGAAAAAATCACCTGTATAAGAACACAATTCTTATTTTAATAGTACTATAATGAAATAAATTAAACATAAATATGAAAAAATACATTAATAAAATGTCGA
The DNA here is from genome assembly GCA_963277665.1 of Viscum album. Taxonomy (NCBI): domain Eukaryota; kingdom Viridiplantae; phylum Streptophyta; class Magnoliopsida; order Santalales; family Viscaceae; genus Viscum; species Viscum album. The sequence goes on along the minus strand of OY728139.1, from coordinate 107,454,985 downwards.
TTTTAAATTGGAAACATACAATTTGAGACATACCAGGTACACCATGTATCAAAGTGAGTGCATGATCATAGTACATGAGTGAAATATCCTTGTTGAAGAATTTATTTATTCATGATCTCTATGAAAATTAATAAAATAATTATCAAATGGAAATGAAGAGTGAATTAACTAAAAAAAGTAGATAAAATGATGATAAAATCAACTAAATAAGTAGGAATTCACATATTCATGAAAAATGTGTAAATTCTGACACCAGGTATGTTTTCCAATTACCTCACTACTACAAAATAGGCCTTTCACATCATTATAATGGCCTTTATTAGCACTAGAGAAGCACTGACTACAAGATCAAGATTAAAATACCCAGTCTTTTTTAGAGATAAAAAAGTACTAACAAATGACCTATTTATCAGTGCTTGTAGAATCACTAATAAAGGGGCATGCTACATTGTGCTGTAACAGAATGCCACAGCACAAAGAAACACCACGAAATCAGAAAAATATAGTACTAATGTTGATTTTAAATGAAATAAAATTTACAACATAAATATATGAAAAAAACTATATTATACACATTATAAACATTGATTTATACAATTACATAAGTAAAAATTATTACAAACATTAAAAAATAGCAGTGTTCCTTTCTCTTTTGATCCTAACCCCTGATCAAGAAAAAAATGCACCTGTATAAGAAAACAATTGTTATGTTAGTAATAATATAAAGTAATAAATTAACAAAAAGTGTGAATTTTAAACAAAACTTTGATTCATACCAGGAAAAACATGTATCAGATTGAGTTGTGGTTGATTCTTGTACATCACACAATTTCTTATTCATCCTCGAGCATTATCTCTGTGAAAATTAACTAAATAAAATTAAGAGAAAAATTATAAGAAAATTAATTAAGTAATAACATATAGAATGATGAGAAAACAATCTAGGCTTGTTTGCTCAATTTTGGCGATGTGATGTGAATTTTAAACTAAAATTAAACTTATATATTGAAAAGATTCACTTCGAGTCATATTGTTCACACCGTGCATCAGATTGAGGTGCGACTGATTTCTACACGTCTAAAATGAATTATGGATCATTTTACTAAAGTATCAAAATATTCTAAATGTTTTTTCTCAGTTTTGAGTATGTCGCTTTTATTATTTACTAAAATTTCATTTTTAAACTAGAAACATGCACTTGGACTCATACCAGTCACATCGTATGTCAGTTTGATGTGATACCAATTCTGAAATGTCAAAAATGAATTATGAATTATTCTAATAAATTATAAAGATAATCCAAGTATGTTTTATTGGTTTTCAATAAGTGCCACTTTTTGAACTAAAATATCGATTTTAAACTGATAACAGACACATTGAGTCATAGCGGGCACATCATGTATCTAATTGAGTTGTGCTTTATTACTACACATACAAATGACTTATGGATTATTTTCCTAAAGAATAAAAACAATCTGAATGTGTTTTATTAGTTTTGAGTAGGTAAATTTTTCTTTTTACTAAAATTGATTGAAATTTTAAATAAAAAGATTCACTTTGAGTCATACCGATCACACCATGCCTCTGATTGGGTGAGACTAATTTTTACAAGTCAAAAATGATTTATGAATCATTTTCCTAAAGTATCAAAACAATATTAATGTGTTTTATTGGTTTTGAGTAGGTCAATTGTCCTTTTTATTAAAATTGATGTCAATTTAAAATAAAAATATGCACTTGGAGTCATACCAGTAACACTGTGCATAAGATTGAGGTTTTATTGATTCATACACATCTTGAATGCCATATGTATCATTTTCCAAAATTATCAAAACAAACTTGATGTATTTACTTGGTTTTTAGTTTTTCACTTCCCTTTTTTACTAAAATGTCATTTTAAATTGGAAACATTCACTTTCAATCATACCACTCACATCATTTATTTTTTTATATGAGAATAATTTTTACAAATCACAAATGAATTATGAATCTATTTAATAAATTATCAAGAAAATCCGAGTGTGTTTTCTTATTTTTCAGTGAGTGACACATTTTAAACTAAAATGTCAATTTTAAACTGATAACTGACACATTGAGTCATACTGGGAACATTGTGTATCATATTGAGGTTTGGTTGATATCTATTTGTAAAAAATAGATTATGGATCATTTTTCTAATGTATTAAAATAATACGAAAGCATTTTCTCAGTTTTCCATAGGTTAGTTTCCCTTTTTACTAAAATTAATATCATTTTTAAATAAAAATATGCAATTTGAGTCATATCAGACACACCATTTGTTGAATTAAGGTTTGGATGATTCTTATATATCTCAAATAACTTATGTATAGTTTCCTAAATTATAAAATAATATTAGTTTGTTTCCATAGTTTTGAGTATGTCACTACTTTTTTACTAAAATGTCATTTTAAACTAGAAACGTGCACTTTGAATCACATTGATCACATCGTGTATCAGTTTGATGGGATATAGATTCATACATGTTAAAAAATGACTTATGAATTTATTTTATAAATTATTAAGAAAATCATATCATATTTTCTTGGTTTTCTGTGAGTGAAATTTCTTTAACTAAACTATCAATTTTAAACTGATAATAGAAACATTGGGTCATACCAAGCACATAGTGTATCAAATTGAGGTTTGGATGATTCCTACATGTAATAAATGAATTATGGATCATTTCCCTAAAGTATAAAAACAACATGAATGTTTTTTCTCTATTTTGAGTAGGTAATTTGTCCTATTTACTAAAATTGATGTCAATTTTAAATAAAAATATGCATTCAGAGTCATAATGGTCATAACATTCGTCAAACTGAGGGGAGACAGATTCCTACACATCCCAAAAGACTTATGGATAATTTTTATAACGTATCGAAATAATCAAAATATATATTTTTTTGGTTTTTAATATATCAGTTTTCCTTTGTACTAAAATTAATTCCAATTTTAAATCAAAGGAAACACTTGGAGTCATACTAGTCACATTGTGTGTCAGATTGAGGAGCAGTTGATTCCCACATATCCCAAAGTCTCAAAAAAATCATAACAATCAAGGTTACCATGATTTCCATTTTATTTATTTTACAAAATACTGACACTACATATTGAATTTATGTTATTTGCTGAAAAATATTTCTCATTATAGAAATCTAGAAGAAAAGAGGAAGCTCATGTGCCCATTATATCATGATAATTCACCAAAATGGGTACATAATCTTCCTCTACTCTTCTATATTTCAACAAAGAGAAAGGTTTTTAGGGTAGGAACATAGATTTAATATGCAGTGTTCGTAGTTCGACAAAGAAAGTCAATAGAAATTGAAATCATGGTAACATTGGAAAAAAGAAACATTGTATCTCTTTTGTGGCTTGTTGTAGAAAGTTGAAAGAAAAATATCACTTCCCAAAAGATCTGTGAAAAAATCAAATTAAGTATTAAATAAAAATGATAAGTAAATTAACTTATAAATAATATATAAGATGATGAAAATATTAATTAAATAAGTAGTAGGAATTCACCTTTTCATGATGGTTGTATGCATTCTTAATGCATTTCCTTGTTGTCGTTATCTCACTTATAGACTCTAAGTCCAATCCCTCATGATCATGAGCAACTTTGAACAAACCACCCAAACTCAAACAAAAGTATCGACCTGTATAGGAAAACAATAATTAAATGTGTAATACTGAAAAGAAATAAATTAAACATAAATATGAAGAAATTCATTAATTCTATAGACAATGATTTTAATGTGAATACATTAAGATTACCCATGTGATTGAGTGATGGAGGGAACATGAAGGAAAGTGATAGTTGTCAACATTATAGGGGTGAACAGGTTTTGAGGGAGAAGTATTTGGAAGTTTTTGTGAAAAAGGCAAGAAAGATGGACAGACCACCCCAACTCAAAAAAAATAACCCACCTGTATAAGAGAACAGTTTTTATGTGAGTAATACTAAAATGAAATAAATTAAACATAAATATGAAACAATATATTAAGTCTATGGATAATGATTTTACTATGAAAACATTATATTAACTTCATGATTGAGAAGAGGCAGCATCATTTCTTTTTATTCAAGGTAGTGGAGAAAACCTCAAGGAAAGTGATAAATGAAACATTGTAAGGTTGAAAAGGTTTTGAAGGAGAGGAAGTATGTGGAATTTTTTCTGTAGAAAATCATGAAATATTGACTAAAATCTTTTAAAATAAATGAACTCTATAAGGAATAATGAAAATTCAATCAACATTTCATTATATATTTTTTCAGTAAAATAGAGAAAGTATGTCATAACATTACCTTTAAATATCCCCAAAGTATTTCCTTCATTATAGTTTTTTCTTACAAGGGATTGGTAACATAATCTTGTGCAGAAGAACTTTTCTGAATGAGTAGTCAAACATTTAATTTAGATTATGTTAATTCAGAAGATAACATATAATATTATAAGGAAAAACATTGTATATTAAAAACACTTTTACCTTCTCATTGAACTCTATTTTTTTAATGGTTTTAGGGATTTGGTTCCTCTATAAATAATCCAAATACCCTCTTTTGTATTCAAATAAGGGAAACCCAACATTTGATTGTTTCAAATAATTTTAGTATGCATTGATGAAAATGGGAAATTGAATTTAAAAAAATAATTACTACATGATGGTTGGTGTTATCAAATTAATTCATTAAAAGGTGAAAGTTATAGACAACTATCATCCTCATCAACTAATATTAAGAATATTTATCATTACACATTTTTGTTTGAGAAAAATCCTTCATATCTTGTAGATATGCAACTATATTTCTTCAAATAATATAATAAGTAGTCATCCATGTGATGACTAATGCTCAGATTAGTACAAAAAACATAAAATAGATGGGGGTTGAGTCTAAATGCAAAAAAATGAAATAATAACTATTCTATATATGAAGTTAACGAGGATGAAAATTGTAATGCATTATCTTCTCAAAATGGGTAAATGCATCCCATTTTTTAGAATACACCATTGGAACTAGTTATTAAATCATGGCCTATTAAAGGTGATATTTGGGGGGTGTATAAATTCTTGTCTGTGATTAAAGGGGTCTCGGTGGGGACATGTTATGATATATGAACCTTTGGGGCCTCTATGAATTCTATATTTATAGGATAAATCTCACTTTTAATAATTTCAATCCTCTAACTAAGACTATTCCTTCCTCTATTAAAATGATCCATTAAGTCTTTCTTAAATCCCCTAAAAAATGAAAATATAATATAGGAAATTAATGAGTAATAAGGAACCCAAATATGATAAACAAGATTAATAAATTATCATTCGAACAAATAAAATATATAAAAATGTATTGATTAAAAAATTTAATAAAAAAAGAGTTATTTCATATACATGGATGGTAATCATATATTCTTAGGGGTTGAACCAATATACAATTACTTTCTTCAATGGCGTTGGGGTGGGTAGGTTGCCCAGAATCGGTAAGGGGTTAGGGTGGGGGACTGCAAGGAATGATATCCCTATCTACTTTCAACCAAACATCCCTCATAAAAATTGTTGACCATAGGGTTATACTAATGGTAAAGAAAGAATGATCATAAAAAAATGTAAATAGATCTCATTAAACAATCAATCGATGAGTGAGGAGGATGAGGGTAAAATAAGATACATTGGATTGATGCTTTGAATCATATGAGAGAAAGTATAGATATCCTATCGAGTTAATAAAATAATATTTTTTTATAACAAATAAATAAATACACATAAGATATTCATTATCAAAGGTGAAAGATATAGATAATTAAAATAAGGGAAACCCAACATTTGATTATTTCAAAGAATTTTAATTTGATTTGAAGAAAATGGGTAATTGAATTTAAGAAAAAAATTACTCCACTATGGTAGGTGTTATCCTCTGAATTCATCCAAAGGTGAAAGTTATAGACAACTATTATCCTCATCAGCACATCTTCTAAATAGTTATCATTGAATTTTGTTGTTTGGCACTCATCCTCCTTCTCTTGTGTACATGCACCTTTGTTGCTAGAAATACTCAAAGAAGTAGAAACTCATAGGATGACTACTACTCATAGTAGTACAAGAAACTTAAATGATATGGGGTATGATTCCCAATAAACAAATTGGAATAATAACTATTCAGAAGATGAAACTGATTATGATGATATTTGTACTCCATTGTGTTCACTAAAAGGGGTAATGCCTCCCATTTGTTAGAATTACATGGATGGTAATCAGAGATTTCTAAGGGTGGAACCAAAAGTCCATGTTAAATAATGATATTATTTTTAGATGGGTTAAAGTAAAACATACATAGTGTTTATTAGATGTGTGATGAAATAAATGAAGTGATTTTTAAGAAGTATTAATGAATGGGTTATCATTTTAAAGATGGATATATTTTTACAAAGTTATAAGAAACTAGAAGAACCGTTTTTTTATTTGGGTTAGGTAAAAAATTATAGTAATTATTTTTGAAAGTGGAAATTGATTTGTGGAAGTAAAAAAATTGATTATATTAGATAGTGAGACAATTAAATACTGACCTAAAAATGGTGGGTTGAGATTTTTTTATGATGACAAGATAAATTTGATAAATATTTTTTACTAATTATATTGGGTAGATTGTTAATAATTAAAATAATGATGAATCATTGGAGGAAATCAATGTTGAATTGAGTAGCATCAGGGGAAGCCCATGGTGTTGAAGTAGACTCAAACCAAGACATTTATGGTGAGTAAAATGAAAAAGGATTATAAACAATAAGATATAAAAACAAGGCTGAAATCAATGAATAAAAATTTCATTGGTGATCGGACAGTTTCAGTGAAAACTCAAAGAAGTAAGACTCTACAAAAAACCTCATTTTTTTCAAGTAGAGCAAAAATAATTTAAAGAGTTTGAAAAGGATGATAATTGGATAAAATACATGCATGATGAGCTTGATATGAATAAGAACAATGTTACATGAGAAATTGTTCCAACGGTAGAAGACATAAATGTTAACATAACCAAGTGTGTGTTCAGCAATAAAATCATTAACTATGGAAAAGTGGATCAAAATAAAGAATATATAGTTTGCAAGGAGAAATCATAGATCAAAGGGATTTATATTTATGAAAAATTTACTCTCATAGCCTGGTTAGAAACTATTTTAATTTTCATGGATATTTTACTGTAAATGTAGTTAAAAGTATACCAAATGGATTTTAAATCTATGTTCCCAAATACAGTTTTTAAGGGGGGTATACATTGAGAAACTAGATGGATTTATTATGGATGAAAATGAGATAAAGTTGTTCTAGTTAAAGAATTATTTGTATAAGATAAAGAAATCACTAAGGACCTATTATTTACAGTTGGATAAATACCTAAGAAAACATTGATTTTAGAAAGGTAGAGTTGATCACAGCCTCTACATTAGGAAGGAGAATGATCAAAGGATGTTGGTACTCATATATGTCTAGGACATAATATTTGAGGATTGGACAAAGCACGATGCAATTTTTTTATGGATCATATGAGGTATGATATAGAGATGTCTATGATTAGTGATTTAAACTTTTTCCTTGGTTTATAGTTGAATCAAAAAAATCATATCACATCAATTTCTCAATCGAAATATAAAAAAGTGGTTCCCAAGTGATTTATAATGGAATATTTCAATACAATGACAATACCGAACTCTAAAAGGATGAATTTTACAAAATTTGAGGATTGTAAAGAGGTAGATTTCATGGAATATAGGTATTGAGAGTCTATTATACCTCACAACAACATGAAACAATATTGGATTTGATATATTTCAAGTCGCACATTACCAATGTTATCCCAAGGAGAGCCACATGCTATCGGGGAAGATGGTACTTCAATATATCTTTAAAATAGTGAGTTTTGGGATGTTTTATTAAAGACTAGTGTAACTAGAGTTATTGGGATACATGGATGTAGGACGAGAAGGTTCAGTGGATAACAGAGGGAAAGTAGAGATATTGAGAACCTATATTTCTTTTGAACCTTGGTTTCGTTCGGCCCTTGAATTTTTTGAGACATGAAATAGTTAGAGCCTTGATTCTAACCTAGATTTGAGCTACGATTCGACAATGAGGAGTGTCGGTAGCAGGTGGCTTTCATAGAGAGATTCAGATATCACGAACTAGTTCGTGATGGTTACAGTTCTTAAAATAGATCGACACTATTTTATTAGCGATTCCAAAAAAACATTGATAAAGATCCCTTTTATCAGCACTTATTAACTTAGCACTAATAAAGGGTTTATAATTATAATTATAAATAAAAAATTGTAAATATATTTATATAATTATATGTATATTTATAAAATATATATAAACCTAAATATAGTAAATATATTCTTTATTTGAATATATTTATTATAATTTTATAATTATAAAATTATAAAATTATTTATTTATAATTATATAGATACTTTATTAAAAAATAATAGTTATATCATTATATATATAATTAATTATATATATATATATTTATTTATTTATTTATTTATTTAATAAATAAATATAAATATACATTTAGTAAATATATTCATTATTTAAATAAATTTTTTATAATTTTATAATTATTTACATATATATAATTTCAATTTTATAATTAAATAAATACTTTTTGAGAAATAATATTTATTTATTTAAAATTATAAATATATAAATGTATAAATGTAGTAAATATAAATTTATAAATATAATTATTTATAAATATTTTCTTACAATATATATTTTTGACATTATTAATGAATATTTACTATTAAGTGCATGCATGTTAAAAATGACTGAAATTGAATAATTAAAAATGATTACATTTTAACAATATTGAAAATTTGGATAAGTTTGATTAATTAAATATAAATCATTAAAAATGGATATATATTGAAATAAATATGAATACATATTGAAAATATTAAAACATAGTAAATATATTTATATATATAATAAATAATAAAAATTGATTAAATTCCCCCAAAAAATTACATGTGTGTTGTATATAAAAATACATTAATTATGTATATGTGAAATCAATATAATATGTTTGATGTATGTTAAATTGAAAAATCAAACGACAATCAATTATGTCCATTACTCGATGTAATTAGTCAGTATTTTTAATTCATTTTAATTTTTAATTATAAACCATTATTCACTAAATATATTACTATTTAATGTAAAACATAAATATTTTGTATTATATAAATCATATTTATATACATTCATATATATCTATATATTTAATATATATTATTTATTAACATTATCAATAATTATTTATTTAATAAAACATTTCATATTTTTCTCAATTTAATTATTTTTTATTTTTATTTTTTTAATTTTTATTTTACATATATCTATATATTTAATATATACTATTTACTAGTATTTATAATTTATATACAGTGTAATCAATTTATTCATTTTTATCAATAATTATTTAATTAACAAAAAAATTACTATTTTTTTTAATAAACTAATTTTTATTTATTATTTATTTATTATTTTATTTTATTCAGAATTTTATCGATGCTAAGAAATTGCTGATAAGGGATTCCTTTATGGGTTCTAAAAATAAAGCATTAATAAAGGATACCCTTTATCAGCGCTAAAAAAACACTGATAAAGGGTGTTGTTTATTAGTGTACTAAAGCGTTGATAAAGGAAACCCATTATCAGTGCTAAAAAATGTGTTGATATAGGGTTTCGTTTATCAATGCTAAAAAATCCCTGATAAAAGGTACCCTTTATCTGTTCTTTTTTCAGGGGCTGATAAAGGCTAGCACTGTTAAAGGTATATTTTGTAGAAGTGTCTCTATTAAAATCTATTTGATCTTTTCAATACAAGGATTTTTGATAGTCATAGTAGTTCTAGAAAAATATAAATACGAAAAGGATTAATAAATATTTTAAATGATATATTAATTATCTTCGAAAATATCTATTTAAATATGTCAGTTTGTTGATGGTATATGATCCCTCTCATAAATTTACAAACATAATAACCACAATCTTTTCCATTGGATTTTTAAGACACAATAGAAACATTGAGAAAAATATGTAATTTGTTTTGATAGTTAAATCTTATTATATACACCATGATACTTATCTACTAGTAGAATTCAAAAGGTTCCTTGTGCATATAGATTATCCTCATCTAATGATTTTCATGATATTTAAACACCACCATATCATTAAATAATTCTCATTAAAATATAATATAAAATATATAACATAAATTTTAGTTCTAAAACATTGGATATAGTGTATTAAAATTTGAAAAAAATCATCATGTGTGGTCAGTTTGTTTAGTATCCATGAAGTGAATCCGGAAAAGAAATATTTGGAGTATCCAAATTGACCACAATACGTACCCAATGTTTCTTAAAAAAAGGAATAAGTAATGAAAGGAACAAAAATATATTTGATATGATTATATTATAGAGTTTTACCCATGCATCATTGGTATTAAGAAGATTCTTTCATCCATAAGTTTTCTTTCAAATGATTTCTCCATTTTTTCCATTATTTCATCAAAATGTTTTATTTCATTTTGGTTTGGTTTGTAGATGTGCGGTGAATACTAATGAGTCCATATTTATGTTTTTTGGTTAATACCTTAAATTTGTATTCATATATATTCCAGTAAAAAATATTAATTATATTTAGTCATAATTAACATAGTAGATCAGCTGTTGGAAAAAAAATCATGAAAACTCACCTCACGTATACATTTACAACTAAGACTCCTAGCAATTCATACATGAGAATATCATTTAAATTTTCAAGAGTAATGAAGTATTTAATGGCCTCTCTATATTTTTTCCTCAAAATCAACTATGTGATTACTACCATTTTGTAACATTGTATCCATATGAACCATCAAGGTTAGTAAATGTGAATATTGAACAGACGAGGTAAAGTTTCTCTTTAATGTTCTTTTCAATAATTTAGTTAATCCTTTAAATGGTTTTGATTTGACTATTCATTTCACAACTTCCATTTGTTTGTTTGTAATAACATTCATCGGTTCTGAACTTCTATCATTAATTATTAAATATTTAGCATGAAAAATAAATTGGAAATGAATACCTCATTGTCAACATGTTTTTTTACAAGATTTGACATCCATGCTATGAATGTTCCAATAGCTTGATTGACCATATGAATATTTTCATCATCAAATGGAATATATATCTTTATGGTCAGATCAGGATCTATTTTAATCCCCACTCTCACATGGCCTTTTTGAAATTGTCTGTTGTGTAGAGTTTTTTCTTAGATATTGAACATGATAGCCCTCGCAACAAGGAAATGTGTGGGTGTTTATAGATCTAAATCACAGTCATTTTCACCATATAGAATATCAATACATTAAAGGTATAAATTTATTTTTAATTCAAATTTCATAGAAACAACTATGAGAATATCGATTACCTCATCTAAGATAGATTTTTGAGGAGAATGGCTCGCCTCAAAGTTGGTGGGGGTGGGGGATCTTTATGTAGTGGTTATTCTTGAGTTTTTTCTTCTCTTTTCTTCCTCCCATAACATTTATAGAAACGCATACTGCCAATCAAATTTTTCTTCAATGGCATCTAATATTTCTTGTACCTTTTCTATTTTTTATCTTTACCCCCCCCATTATTTTATTTTCTCGAAATCTGTCCGCAGTGTCATCCGAAAACCTCCACCTCTAATGCGGTCGTGCTGTTCTGGCCATTTCAAGGCCACCAATTTTAGTTCTTCACTTGGTATAGTTGTTTATGATTCTAGTGTCTATGTTTTATAGAAAATATAGAAAAATAAGTAATCATTGTTATGTAAAAACTATTTAAATAAAAAAATATTTCAAACTTGCACATGATTACCACAATTTTTATGTGTCTTCAACTATTAGTATCCCATATTTATTTACACATTCATCCATTCATAGAACATGAAGTGGGATGGAAGTGGATTTGAATTTGGATTCATCAATATTAATATAAATAGAGGAACATAATTATCTTTTTGTTTCATATCACATAAAAGTATTATGGTAGATTTAAAATACATAATAATTTTTTTCAAGTGAAGCATACCCCATCATTTCTTAATGGTGGGGGTATGTTGGTTTTTATCCCTGTTACTAATTTTCATCACTCGGTTTCTATTTCATAAATTAAAAATTCTCAATAAAATTGATTAATAGGTGTATTGTAAAAAAATATATTATCATCCCCCATGTACCAAAAAAGATATATCCTCACAGTGACCAATAAATGAATCCCATACTTCTTGGATTATTATGTGAGAATACATATGCAATGGGTGAAAGTTTAATTTCCCTCCAGCATCTTTGAGATAAAATTTTATTAGAATTGAGAAAAATACTATGTGATCTTTTCCAGCAAACATTAACACAAATTTTTGTGGGAGTCATCTTTGAAAAATACACTCTTCAAGGGATAATGAAGAGTTAGACAATTTTTCATTATTTTATTTTTTAGTGAATTAATGAAAGGATAACATAATGTTACCCTAATCTCTTCCCAAATCAGTGACTTAAGAATGGTCACAACATGGTACTATTAATCTACATCAATCGGAATGCATTGTTGAGTGAGTAGACCAATGAAACTATTAAACATGGCCTTGTTTGGGTTAATAGGATTTTCATGGGCATTTAATCCTACCTCGAATTTGATTCATTTTTTTTCAACTTAATAATTATTACTAACACTATCATGCTATGATGTTGAAATATTTTGGGACATCAGTTCTTCACCATATACCATTTCATCAGGTTCAACATCGTCAATATTTGGTTCATATAGATTGGTAGCATCAGCATGTGCATAAGGTCATTTTTACTTTACACTAGTTGAAATAGTAGGTTGAGAAACCTATTGTTTCTCTAGATTGGTAGCATTAGTATGTGTATAAGGTCATTGTTCCTCTACACTGGGAGCGGTAGCGGGTTGAGGAACCTATTATTCCTCGGGATTGGGAGAATCTACATGTTAAGAATTATTTATCTACATAATTGGTTCAACATTTAATTTAGATTACATAAATATAGTAGTGAACATATAATAACATGTGGTAACACAATATTTATTACAAAAAAAATACAGCCTGATTATTGAACTTTTTTTAAAGGTTGAAGGTATTTAACCCTTTATCGAGTATCCAAATCCCTTCATTGTGGAATCTTATAACATACAAGACCCTATATACATTGGGACCACTATGAAATGATTGCAACATCCCAATGAATGAGTTGACCATTGTTGAATTTTCATCTGACCCTTCAGTGGTTTTGGTTGATAACATAACAATTGACCACTTTTATTTTGTAGGATCTAGAATATAAAATACTTGTACTTCCTGTGATTCTATTATAAAAATATTATCTTTTTAGAATTTCTTACTGAAATCAATTTTCATTAATACCAATTCATCTAATTTAACAACACTCTTGTTATCATCCCACTTGAATTGAAAATTTGGAAGTTGGAATGTTTTATAATACAACTCCCATATTTGTTTGATGATGAAAAAGTATGAAATAGTCACATAAATTGGATTTCAATCCTTGGTACCAGATACATGCAGTGACTCAACCACAAGTTTAACTCAACTATTTTTCATGGAACTTCCTTTATCATGTTCATTTGTATAGAACATATAATTATTAATTACATAACCATTGTAATATAATACATTCAAAATTGGTCCTTTGTCTAGACTTCGATGTCATTCTAAAATTAAATCTGGATTTTCATCTGTCGCCTTAAAAATATGGTCTCAAAATCATTCTATAAACTATTCATTGTGTTTATTAGATATCTATATTTCATCACTAGGTGTATTCAAATTCCTAAGAATTTCTTTGTAAGTTTCAACATATAGGGAAACCTATAAATTGATATACAAAACATAAAAGTGGTCTTAATAATAATCTATAATACTGATTGTGACAATATGTAATCCATAAATTCCTTCACCCACAATTCACCTAGTGTGACGAAATTTTGATAGACCAATACTGTCCCCACCGAACTGGTAGTCGGTACATAATTAAATGGATTCCTCAACAATATATCACTATACAATACAACCCTATGGATGAATTCAATTTTTGATATACCCTTTCAAAATCATCATATACCGTTCAATGATGTACATCCATCTATAATTTATAGGATAACATAGTCAAATCTTACTCACTAATTAAATCATCAAGTGACCATGATATTAAAAAATGATGGTGGGAGGAACATTTACCATTCACATAATATGATGGAAATTTTCATTTCCTTGGTTGGAAATTTCACCGAGTCTATAACATTGTTGTATATAGATTTGAAAAAGACATAGAGCTTAGTTAATGTATGATGTACATTCTTAGGAAAAATGCAACGTAAATATAAAATCATTAGATCTTTCATAAAAACATGACATTCATGTGATTTTAAACCCATTAGCATTAAATCATTCATTGAAATGATATTCTTGATATTTGATGAATACCCCTCTGGAAACTTTACGTCATTCAAGAAGTTGAAAAAAAATGATATATCTCCTGCCTGGAAAGAGTGTATATAGCTTGAGGAAGAATTTATTTTTTCACCCTAAATTGACACTAACTATTCTCGTATTCCTATGTTAATCATATCTAACCTAGCCTTAATTCCATCATTTTTTTGCTGGATACATCTAGTAATGTTCCAATGCCACTATCACATACATTTTTTGAACATGCATAACATTAATAAAATGTCTGACGTACAAACAATTCCATTATTGTAATTTAAAAAATTGATCTCTTTTTCTAACCAGTTTTCATAAGGTTTTTCAAAGAAGGTTTACTAAAAAAAGTTTTCATATCTTTTACTTTCTCAAATAGTTGATCACCTATTAGTGGATATGGTTTTTTATGTTATTTTTCACTCCCATTGAATGATACTTTCCAAGATAGGTACTTATGTCATCCGGGTAGAAATCTGCGATGTCATAGAAAAATATTCTTTGATGAATGTTTCAACCTAATTGAATGTGTACCTTATTCACAAATGGAACACCCTTGAGTTACTTTAATTCTATATCTTGGAAAATTTCCATAAGTAGGAAAGTCATTTATCATCCCATACAACATCCCTCTTAATGTGAAATCTTAATTTATGTATGCATCATACAATGTAACACATGAATCCAATAATAATTTCAAATCTTCAGTCAATAGAGACAAAAAAACATCAATATCATTACCCAGTTATTTTGGTCCTGATACAAGTATAGATAACATAATTTGTTTTCGTTTCATGCATAACCAAAGTGGAAATTTATAATTTTCCAACATATTTGGCCATGTACTATGAGTGATTCTTTTAAATCCATAAGGATTCACTCCATCAATAGATAGTTCAAGACAAAGGTTTCATAGCTTATTTCCAAATTTAGGATACCCATGATCAATTCTCTTCCACAGAGGAGAGTCTATCAGGTGAAAAAATTTCACATCTATATTTCTTGTATCTGTGTACCACATCAATTGCTTTGAAATCTCCTCACTTCCATATAGGTTCCTTAACCTTGTAATGTTTGGAAACTGCCATAAAATTTTCATAGGACTTGATTCATCTTTCTTTTATCGAGAAACACAACACATTTACATTATTTAAGTGATTTTTGTTCCTTTAAAAATAGTATACAATCATTTGAATAGGAATGTATTCTTTCATATATCATACCCATTGAACATAGATTTCATTTAGAATCATGTGTTAATCTAGAATCTCATTATATTCTAAGAGAAAATCATTCAAGAGAGAAAGTAGTTTAGTAAAATCAACTTCACTTCATCCATTTCCAGATTTATTATGGATGACAATGTTGTATATTTGGTACAACTAGAATATAATGTCATCTTTTCATAATTCATTAACTTTTAAAAAATAGACAATCACAAAGTTCATCTTCAACTATCATTATAATTTCCTCAAAACTATCTTCACCATCATTCACACCTAAAATCACATCCTTGATATGGTCTTCTTTATTGTTTACACTTGCAATCATATCAGATGATCTGTAAAACATAGTGTTATCCCATTCACTAACTACATTTGTTTTTCCCCATGTTTATTCCAAAATTTATAACTTTAATGTATTCTATGACAGATAAGGCGTTCTTCCAACTTTTCTAGACTAATTAGTCTTTAATAACAATAATGTAAACACATACAATGTATTTGAGAAGGGTTATATGCATGATCGTTTGCAAACATGAAGAAATCTTTAACCCCATCTTCATAATCTTTTTTCATATGATTTTCATCCATCCATTCTCTATTCATATCCATCCTATTTGATTCGGTAATATTAATATTTAACAAAATAAATAAATAGACAAAAGGTTCCTTTTAAATAAGAGGATCTCAATATTTGAATGTTTCAAATAATTTCATCATGTTTTAAATAAAATGGTTAATTGAATTTAAGAAAACAATTAATTCATTGTTGGTAGGTTTTATCCACTAAATTCATCCACATTATTCACCGATACATAGTATGGCATGGCCACAGCTCATAGTAGTTCAAGAAACATATGTGCATGTCCAAAAAAGACATGGGATGGGTCTTAGGAAACAAAATGAAATAATAACTATTTGAGAGATGAAGCTGATGAGGATGGTAGTTATTATTTCAGTTTGTTTCATGAGACTCATCCCCAAAAAAGCTAACATTAAATCAGAGAGAAGATATAGATGTGGAGGACTTCCATAATTTAAACCATGAAGATATTGTTGCATGAAATGTAGGTTTAGGGGTCGCAATGGGGTTAAACATTAATTCACCTTTTACAAGAGTGAGATCATGAATTATATTCTCTTGGTTGGAAAAAGTTAGTGATATAACATTTCTATAGTGTTATTATCAATTGATATTATATTGGAGGTGAGATTCTGTAAATCTGAGAGATCTATGAAAGTTAATATGATAATATACATATAGATATTACCATTTTTCTTAAACTTGTTTGAAATTATAAATATAAACACCACTAATCCCATTGATAAAGAATACGACATTATAAAAACCCATGGGGAATCTATTCACTCTAATTTAAAATAAAAAACACCATTTTAAATTCAATGTGAAATTTAGAAGATCATTTATTCAGATCATCATTCAAATCTAAAATTACATCCTCATTCTAAAACATTATAAAAATATAATTTATTAAATTTAAAACCAATAATTTATCCTTAAAATCACATATACATTATAAAAAACTAATGAAAATATGGGTATTGAATGTAATAATGGAAAAAAATAAAAATAAAAGCTATATTATTTTCAAAACATTTTCATAATAGAAAATAAAACCATTAAATATAATAATGGTTTCACAAATTAAAATAAAACATATTTTAAAAATATTTTCAACAGTGACAATGAATTTACAATCATTAAGTCCATACTTAGAATCTGAAAGAAAAGAAAACTGATCAAATATCATATCATTCACATCTTGCCTCTTAGGTCTATCAATGTTTTCTAGTTGTTGAAAATTTCTCTGCTATGGGGTTATACCTCATAGTTGGTTTGAAATCCAAATCTAGTGATTTGATAACATACCTATTAATGAGTAAACCATGGTCTACTGATGCAATTATAAAATGGAATCGAATAAGTTTCCCCTTAGATACATTGTTGAACATAAAATCAAAAAAATCAAATCTATTATTGAAACTCATTGAACAATCAATTAAAAGCATACATTCAACTTCTATCCATCATGATTAAAAACATAAAATATTTCATATTTCATCTAATAAACTAACTCTAAATTAAATGAATGAATTTGTTAAAAAAATAATAATCATATTACAGAATTATAAAAATATAAAAGTTTAATTTTTAGAAATAAAATTCATTAAAGTATAAAAGTATTAAACTATTAAAAAATTGAAAAAGTATACATGTATAAAAGTAAAAATTACAAATTTATATATATTTATAGTAGTATATAAAATTATATATGTATATCAAAGTATAAAATTATATATAATTTATAAAAGAATATATATTTTGAATAAATATACATAATTTATAACTGTATATAATTTTATAAAACCATGTAAAAGTACATATATGTTATAAAAGTATACAAAATTTATAGAAGTATATTGTTTTATAATTTTATAAAAGTATAAAATCAGAATATATAAAAGTAAAATTTATGAGAGTATAAATATATAATAATTTATAACGAATAAAACTATAAGAGTATAATAATTTATAAATCTAAAAAACTATAAAATTATAAATAATTAATAAAATTTTATATTTAAAATATATATGTATAATATGATA
Source organism: Viscum album (assembly GCA_963277665.1). NCBI lineage: Eukaryota > Viridiplantae > Streptophyta > Magnoliopsida > Santalales > Viscaceae > Viscum > Viscum album. The sequence continues at coordinate 107,436,556 of OY728139.1, read as the reverse complement.
TACTATAAAATTAATAAAATTATATAAATTTATAAATGAATAAAACTATAAATGTATAAATATTTAATAAAAAATATTATTAAATTATATTAGTATAATATGATATTCTATATAGTTTATAAATGTATATAAATGTAAAAATTAATAAAACTATGAAATTATAAATGTTTAACAAAACATTATATATAAATTTTATAAATATAATATGATAGAATATTTAATTTATAAATGTTTATATAAGTATAAAAAACTATATCTAAAAGTATAAATATAAAAAAATTATACTTATAAAAAATTATAAATTTCTATTGATTATTATTTAGAAATTTATAGAATTAATAATTGATGATAATAAAAATTATAGATTTCTATGGGTTTTAGGTATTAGTTGTGTGTGGTTGAGTGTTAGGTTATTGTAAAGGAGATGGATAATGAATTCACATGGGATTAAAATTCACTTTCCTATTATCTGAGGACAAATGCAGATCTCGATACACGCTGACCTCTTATGTGAACTACCAACAATAACACACACACCAGAACCATCATGTAAGGAATTTCATCAATGCTCATTGCCTTGCATGTGTATTAGACGATGAATACGGAAAGGATCGATTTCGGTTAGTGCGTTGTGCCAGCAAGTCGAGCCTAGTGTGTAACAGATTGGAAATGATGTGGCATCAGGCTCTTATGTCGTCAAGAGAACAAAGAGGAGGGGTGTTAGGCTAGGCCACCATAGGGTGTAGGGAGGGCGGTAAATCCATAGGGTAGGTAGATGCAAGGAGTGCATTTCATAAGGAGAGGATGGACGGGCAGGGGTGCTGCGTCGTAATAATGATGCCTCATTGTTGCACTACCACGAAGGGGTGAATAAGTGTTGAGTCTACTTGTTCGATTCATCGATAAAAAGTTAATACATGCACTATAGGGTTTGGCAAGGTGTGACTGAAGAAATAGGGTGGTCAGAGGTGCTAACAAGTCAAGTCAGCATATACCTTGGATTTATAGAGATCAATTCGTTGATAAAGATGATTGGCGACAGCAGTAGATCTCAATGACAGCTATAGCATCACTCTTGTAACACCCCCATAACATGTTTTATAATTTTGAATACATTATGTTATGAAAAATATTAATTTAAAATTAGGTGTTTTAATTAATAATAATAATTATAAATAATTATATTTCCAACTTATTCCTTTCAAATTAATTTTAAATTAATGTTCTAAAAAAATACTATTTTATAGTATTATTTTTTGTAAAGTACTTTTTTAATATGAATACATGTATTTGATTATTTTTATTAGAAAATTATTTTTTATCAAAAAAAAATTCTAATTTAATATTTTAAGAACAATATATTTATTTACTATTATAATTATTTTGTTAAATACTAAATCATGTTATGAATATATTTACTATTAAAATGACATCCCATGATATTATGGTATGTTTCTTCATAAATAATTTCAATTAATTTGATAATTTATATACACACAACACTGAGCCTTTGCAAAATAAAACTTTTTTAATATTATATAAGATAGATTGTTATAAACTAGCCATTAAACATAATTACTTCACCTTTGTGGATCGAATTTCAAAAAATAGACATACACATGTGTGTTCAGTAAGATATCTAGAGTCTGATAGGAACAACTTAATTATTGGTGAATAGTATCATACACTTATAAATACTATTTTTACCCTTATGAATAGTAATGTAACCTTATGAATAGTAATATTACCCTTATGAATAGTAACATAACCCATGAAAGTACAAATAAAATTTAGGAACCTTATAAATAAAATAGAATATTTTAAAAATTAATAATTATATATTGGTATTTTTGTGAGTAATAAATATTTAATTACAATTTTATAATTAATAAATTTATTAAAAATAAAATCCATTTTCCGAAAATTTATTCCTAAATCAATAGTTTGTTATATTATTATTTTAGGATAATTTAATGACACCTTATTTAATTTTCAGGGTGTTATAAAATCATGTTTAATTTTAAAGACTATATTTTTTCATGTAAATGATGATTTTTATTAAAAATTAAATTTATCATATTTATAAAATTATTTTGATAAAATGGATTAAATTTTTTAATTATACTCATTGAAAAATGGTTACAGTGAATTTTTTGGGATTTTTCAAAAATACTTGAATTTTTTGTGAATAGTAAAATATGGTAATTTACCGTATATATACATTATAAGTTAAGTACACTATTCCTAACATCATGGATGATGTAATAACAGCTTTTAAAATTCACATGAACCTATTAATATTTTTGGTCATAAGAATCAAACACTATTTCTTTTCTTGAGCAATATAATAAAATAACGTGTAAGATAGTTTAATCACTCCTCTCCCCCACTATAAAACAACCCCTCACTCCATCTTCTCCTCACTCCTATAAGACTATAATCTTATCAAAGTTCAACATAATTAGTCTTACCTAGTCTCTCCCCACATCCATGGGCTCTTGTTTTTTCCAAAAGACTGAAACACCTTCCCTTAAGGAGGTTCTCAAGGAGGATATTTCAAGAGGTAAACCCTTTTCCTTTTTTAGTTTGTTTTATTTTCTTATCTTCTCCTCACCTCCTCTATCCAAATGATCATGATAACTCTAATATCACCTATATAATATAATTATATCATGTTATTATAATATTCATCAATGTTCTCCTTACTCTCTCTCTTCTATTTTAAAAGCTAAATCATCATCCAAGATGTGCTGATTCATAACATTAGTGGATGATGAATCTTCATTCCTAAATTTCTCCTTCATGTATGGTAAATAAACCATTTTTATAGTTGATCCAAACTATAATATATGTATTATAACCTATTTAATTTTATTTAACCTGTATATATAAATAATATTAATTCATACGACAAAACTAGTTCGTAATAATCAAAATACCGCCAAAATAATCTAAATGATTGTCATTAATGTTTTTTCTAATAATTAATCCTCATACCTTGTAACCAAGTGATATATACATAACTTTAAATTTATTTATGTTAATTAATAATATATAAATCCAATTATGGATAATTATATCCCTTCCACATGAACTTCCATACTCATATACAAGTATATTGATTGTGAAAACCCAGGAAACGAACGCTCCCGAGCGATAAATTTGTATCTTATAACTCATAAAAAAGAAAATAAACAACCATTATAAAATTATAACAAATAAAATAAATGTAGATAATATTATTAATTAATTTATTTATTGATTTAATTTTATTATCTGGGATGTTAAGTTCGAGTGCAAAACACATTCGAACATAAGGTAAATGGTTTCTCAACTCACTTTTATTTCCATGAGATTTCCATTATTCACCAATTATTTATTGTATGTGGTGTATGTATAATGAAATTGTATATATAATATCATGAATCTATTTATCATCATGGTATTAAATTATTCATTGTATGATTATTAATTTTTGGACAAATGACTCAATTGATAACAAAGTAGTAAGGGTTTTCTCAAATCACTTTCATTTCCATGAGATATGCCTTACTCGCCACTATTTCTTTTGTGTGTTATATTTATACTTCCCCTTAATGTATCATATAATGAATTTATTTATTTTCATGGTATAAAATGTATCATTTTATGATTATTAATTTTGGGTCATATGATTTCATTGATTACAAATTGGTAAGGGATTTCTACCCGAACCTCCATTTTCATTTGGGTTACCCTTATTCTCTACTTACCTCAATGAAATTTCTTATTTATTTTTATGTAATCCGCATAAATTATTGGTAAATATTATATATATGTGTACCAGTGATAATAATTCTTTATTTTATGGTTAGTTTCATGTTTTAAAAGTATTTTTCAAAAATTCTTCCCGATAAACAAGCTTGTTTCAAAGGAACTTGTCAAATTCTTATCGATTTTCAAATACACTATATAATCTATTTTAAGACACAATTATTTTTATAAAATCACTGATTTTATAATGAGAAAACTAATTTACTTACTTTTTGGTTTATAAAAATATTTTTCCAAAAGAACTCTTCTTTTCAAAGTAAAAGAGTATTTTTCTACTAAGAATTACATGATGATTTTATAGGAGTATTTTCACCTATTTCAACACTCTTGTTGATTCATATGTCTAGTTTGAATGAATATTTTATGATATCATCTACCGTATTTTATTTAATGGTTTATGATTTGTTTGAAAATGATTGTGATATACTGAGACCATTCACCATATTACTTTGAATGGTTAGTGTTATGTTTGATGATTAGGGAAAGGTTTACATTTCATAGTTTAGTTTAAATATGAATATATATGTTGTTTATGTTGAAACCCTTTTCATATGAGGAATGAATTGTACTTAGTAAGTGTTGTTTGGGGCTCTTTATATCCCCTCTGTGAATTGGTAGGTCTCATGAGAGAAACTAGATATGGTTTTGGCTGAGGCCTTACCCATTTAATAGATTCTTAGCATGAAGCCTTGACAATAATAGATTCCTGGAATGTAGCCATGACAATTATAGATTATTTCATGAACCCCTAATAGATTCTTGGCATGAATACTTGAAGGTTTGTTTTAGATATCCATATTTATGAATTTACCTCATTATGAAACTAGTAATTTATAGTCCATGTGATTATTCGACTAGTAGAATATCCATGGTTATGTTTTTATAGAATTAATCATTATAATTTTATTCATGTCATGTTATGATAAAGTATATGTTTAAAGGAATGTGGTTTTTGTTTCTAAACATTCCTATTGTTTATTTTTATGATTACTTACATTGAATTAATTACCCTTACTGATCATCAAAGCTCACATATTTCTTATATTCTATTTCCCTTGGTTGGGAAGATGAATATTATGAATGACTTATATGGATAATATAGGAGTTGTGGATGTTTACAATGGAAATTATATATTATTTTTCCTTTAAAGTTGAAATGTTGAACTTATGTATGTATATATTTTTTCATAACTACTAAAACATCTGTTTCTTCAAGATTTTATTCCTTGTAATAATACAAATGTAATACAATAATGCACTGGATCTAGGCTTCTGGGGTTGAGGTGTTAAAATTGGTATCAGAGGAAGTTTAGTAGAAACCTTGAGAACTAGATTTAGAAAAGAATAGTTTAGGGAACATAACCCTAAGATATACATTGAGGATAATCATAGAATAACTTCCAATAATTTTGGTAAGGTATATATTATGTGATTCTTCCAAGAAATGAATCCCTATCTCGATACTACAAGTGGATGTAGTTCTGTAAAAGATGTACCTAGGAGAAACAAATCTGACAATGTGTTCCGGGACTGACTAGAGATAACCTAGTACATGACAATGGGCCTCACTATGCACATGTTATGACACTCTTGGGGGATATGCTTAGGATAATTCATATTTTCCATACAAACCATTATGAAAGATTTATAGGTAAAAAGAAACCATGTTTATGATTATAGAGCAACAGTCTTGAAAAATTTGGAGATTAGATGTTTTCATCTAAACTATAGATTCTACAAGTTTAGTAGTCCTAGTATTTTTTTAATTTTGAAGATGGAAATTTAGAATTCTATTTAGTTTGAAAAACAAATTGTGAGGGCACAATTCTGTTGAGGGGGAATAATGTAACACCTCGGTAATTTATTTTATAACATTAAATACATTAACTTATGAAATATAATAATTTAAAATTAATTTTTTTAATTAACAATAATACTTATAAATAATTATATTTCAAATTTATAGCTTTCAAATTAATTTTAAATTATTTTTCTAAAAAAACTCGTTTTTACAGTATTATTTTGTGTAAAAGAATATTTTAATATGAATGTATGTATTGGATTGTTTTTATTAAAAAAATATTTTTTATCAAAATATTATTTAATTAAATATTTTAATAATAGTATATATATTTACCATTATAATTATTTTAATAAATACTAAATCATTTTATGAATATATTCACTATTAACACGACACCCCAAGATTTTATGTTATGTTTCTTCAAAAATATTTTCAATTCATTATATAGATTATATGCACACAAAAATGAGCCTTTGTGAAATAACACTTTTTTATTATTATCTATTATAGATAGTTATAACCTAACCATTAAACATAATTTTTCCACCTCTTTGAATTGAATTTCAAAAAATGGACATACATTGTTGCGTTCAGTAATATATTTAGAGCCTCATAGGATCAACTTAATTTTTAGTGAATAGTAACTTACGCTTATGAATAAAAATGTTACCCTTATAAATAATAATGTACCCTTATGAATAGTTATATGACCCTTATTAATAGTAACCTCACCCATGAAATTATAAATAAAATTTAGGCACCTTATAAATGAGACAAAATATTTTAAGAACTAATAATTAAGTGTTGGTATTTTTGTGAAACTATTTAATTACAATTTTATAATTTATAAATTTATTTAAAATAGAATTAATTTTCATAAAATGTATTCCTTAATAAATAATTTCTTATACTATGTTTTTAGGATAATTTAATTATACCTTAGTAAATTTTCAGGGTGTTATAAAATCAAGTTTAATTTTAAAGACTGTATTTTTCAAGTAAATGATGAATTTAATTAAAAATTAAATTTATAATATTTTAAAAAATATTTTTATAAAATGGAGTGCATTTTTTAATTATACACATTGAAAAATAGTTAGGGTGAATTTTTTTTGTTTTTCTGAAATACTTAAATTTTTGTGAATAGTAAAATGTGGTAATTTATCGTATATATACATTATAAGTTAAATACACTATTACTGACATCATGGTTGACGTAATTACACTTGGTTTGAACTCACATGAAATTATTAATATTTTTTTCATAATAATCAAACAATATTTCTTGTCTTGAGCAATATAATAAAATAATGAATAAGATATTCAAAAATCACTCCTCTCCTCCACTATAAAAACAACCCCTCGCTCCCACTTATCCTCACTCTTCTAAGGCTTGAAGAATCTAAAATTTATGCTTAATTACTCTTTCTTAGTCTATACCCATGTCTAGGAGCTCATGTTCTTTCCAAAATACCAAAACCCCTTACCTTAAAAATATTTTCAAGGAGGATGTTTCAAGAGTTAAACCCTCTTCCTTTTTCTTTTAATAGCATTTTCAATTTGATTTATTTTGTTATCTTCTCCTCACCTCCTCGGTCCAAATGATCATGATAACTCTATTATAACCTATATACTGGAATGATATCGTGTTAATGAAAAATTCATTATCAATATCCTTATTATCGCTCTTTTATTTTAAAAACTAAATCATAGTCCGGGAGGTACCGATTTACAACCTTCAAGGAAAAAAACTTTATTAATCAATTTATCCTTCAAGAATGGTCATGAAACCATTTTTATGGTTGAAAAAAACTATAATATATTTATTATAAAATATTTAATGTTATGTAACTATTATATATACTTAATATTAATTCATACGGAAAAACTAGTTTGTAATAATTGAAATACCGCCAAAATAATATAAATGATTATCATTAATATTTTATCTAATTATCCATCCTCATAACATGTAACCAAGTGATATATATAACCATTTTAAATTATTTATGTTCATTAATAATATATAAATTCAATTTTATAGAATTATATCCATTCCAAATGAACTTCCATACTCATATACAAGTATATCGATCGTGAAAATGAAAGAAACGAACGCTCCCGAGTGATAAATTTTTATCTTATAACTCGTCCAAAAGAATATAAATGTACTTAATAAAATTATAATAAATAAAATAAATGTATATAAGGTTCTGAATTAATTAATTAATGTACTTAATTTTATTATTCATGACGTTAAGGTCAAGTGCATAACACAATCAGACATATGGTTAGGAGTTTCTCATATCACTTTTATTTCCATGAGATTTGAATTATTCACCACTTATTTCTTGAATGCGGTGTAAGTATAATAACATTGGATATAAAATATCAGGAATATATTTATATTCATGGTATTAAATTATTTATTTGATGATTGTTAATTTTTGTACACACGGTTCAATAAATTACAAAGTAGTAAGGGTTTTCTCAACTCACTTTCATTTTCATGAGATATGCCTTATTCACCACTATTTCTTGTGTGTGGTGTTCGTATACTGCCCATTTAGGTGTCATATCATGAATCTATTTATTTTCTTGGTATTTAATGTATCATTTTGTTATTATTTATTTTGGGGCATATGATTTGATTGATTACAAAGTGGTAAGGGATTTCTACCCAAACCTCCATTTTCATTTGGGTTACCCTTATTCTATACTTAACTTAATGAAATTTTTATTTATTATTATATAATCCTCATAATTTATGTTTAAATGTTATATGTATGTGTACCAATAAGAATCCTTCATTATTTTATGAGTATTTACATGTTTTGATAGGATTTTTAAAAAATTCTTCCTGATAAAGAAGCTTGTTTCAAAGGAACTTCTCAAAATTCTTAACTATTTTTAAATGCACTATATAATATATTTTAATAAACCTTTGTTTTTATAAAATAAATTATTTTATTATGAAAAAACTAGCATATTTATGTTTTAGTTTATACAAATATTTTTCCAAAATAACTCTTATTTTCAAACTAAAAGAGTATTTCTACCAAGAATTACACAATGATTTTATAAGAGTATTTTCATCTATTTCAACACTCTTCTTGATTCATATGTATAATTTGGATTAATATTTTATAATATCATCAACCACATTTTATTTAATGTTTTATTATTAGTTCGAATATGGATTTTTTATCTTGAAACCATTCACCATATTACTTCGAATGGTTAGTGTTATGTTTAATGATTGGTAAAAGTTATTTACATTTCAGATTTTAGTTTCAATATGAATGTATAGGTTGTTTATGTTTCACCCCCTTTCATATGAGAAATGAATTGGACATAGTAAGTGTCATGTGGGGCCCTCTATAGCCCCTCACTGCATCGGTAGGTCTCATGAGAAAAACCAAATATGGTTTTGGCCGAGGCCTTACCCATTTAATAGATTATTAGCATGAAGCCTTGATAATAATATATTCTTGGTATGTAGCCGTAACAATAATCGATTCTGGTATGAAACCTTGATAGATTTTGGGAATGAAGTCTGGAAGGTATATTTTAGATATACATCTTTATGCATTTACCTCATTATGAAACTAGTAATTGATAGTCCATGTTATTATTAGATTAGTAGAATATCCATAGTTATGTTTTTTTTGTGGCATTAATCATTCATCTTTTATTCCTTCCATATTATTCTCAAGTATATGTTTAAAGGCATGTGTTTTTTAGCTTCTCAACATGTATAGTATTTATGTTTATGATTACTTACATTTTATTACTTACCCTTATTGAGCATATGAGCTTACCCCTTTATTATGTTTTCTTTCCCCAAGGTTGTGAAGATGAATATTATGAATGAATTGTAGGGATAATCTAAGAGTTATGGATGTTTTCCATGAAACTGCTATATTGTTTTTCCTTTCAAGTTGAAATGTTGATCTTATGTATGTATCTAGTTTTCCAGAATTACTAAACTACCCATTCCATTGGGATTTGATTCCTTGTAATCATACAAATGTAATAAAATAATGCACTAGCTTCGGGCTTCTGGATCGGGGAATTAAAACTATAGTATAGTGAAATCTTGAAGGAGCAAGTGGAGGAAGCACTCTGTTATGGTTCTTTTTATAAGAACTCGTAATGATTTTATCAGTGATTCTTTAGTGCTCATAAAGATACCCCTTTATCTACTCTAAAAAAGTGCTGATAAAACGTGAATTTATCAGTGCTAAACTTCTAGTGCTGATAAAGAAATGGTTTATCAGTGCTAAAAAAGATCTAATAAATATCTAATTTTAATAATATATTTATATTGTTATATATATTTATAAAAGTATATATATAATAAATATACACATATGTATTTATAATTATAATTATAAATAATTATATTTATAAATATTTGTATATATTTATAAATATTTTTAAATATTTTCACATATATTTATATAATTATATATATTTATAAAATTATAAATATAATAAATATATTTATTATAATTTTGAGATTATTTAAATAAATAAATATAGATATATATATTTATAAATATGTGTATATAATTATAAATATATTTATATATTTATGTAACTATATATATTTATTAATATATAAATATTTATATTTATAAAATTATAACAAATATATATATTTTAATTTTATAATTATTTAAATAAATCACTAGTAGAATACTAACCTATACCAATGGTTTGGAACCGTTGGTATAGGCCTCCAAATCGTTGGTATAGCCTATACCAACGGTTTGGAGAACCGTTGCGAAGTAAGCCGTTGGGATAGGTCTATACCAACGGTTTTCCCAAAACCGTTGGTATAGACCTATCCCAATGGTTTTCAAAACCGTTGGTATAAGTAATATGAAAATCTATTCCAACGGTTATAAAACCGTTGGTATATGTATTTCAAAAAAAAACATGTGGTGGGATTTGATCCCACAACCCCCCGTTTATAATTAAACGCCTTAACCACTAACCTAACATAACTTTTATAAACATAACTTCATAAATATATATATGTATTATCATAATTATTTAAAATTTATATTTATATAATGTTCTCGGGTAGTAGGCCTGGAAGAAATCAAAGAATCTATCCCAACGGTTCTCAAAACCGTTGGGATCGGAGATAATTTCCAGGGGTGAATTCTAGATTTTGGGATGAGTTTTCCCAACGGTTCTCCCAAACCGTTGGGAAAGGGGGGGGTCTTTCCCAACGGTTCTCCTAAACCGTTGGGAAAGGGGGGGGTCTTTCCCAACGTTTCTCCCAAACCGTTGGGAAAGGGGGGGGGGTCTTTCCCAACGGTTCTCCCAAACCGTTGGGAAAGGGGTGTTTTGAGGCCCCTTTCCCAATGGTTCTCCCAAACCGTTGGGAAAGGGGGGGGGGGTCTTTCCCAACGGTTCTCCCAACCCGTTGGGAAAGGGGGGGGGGTCTTTCCCAACGGTTCTCCCAAACCGTTGGGGGTTCTCCCAAACCATTGGGAAAGGGGGGGGGTCTTTCCCAACGGTTCCCAAACCGTTGGGAAAGGGTGTATATAAGTGTTGGGAAAGATCCGATTTCCAGTAGTTAATATATAATTATATCTATGTAATTATAAATAAATATATTTAAAAATATGTATATATGATTATAAATATATTTATGTCCATATAGATCAGTCATGTATTTGGAAACCAAACCCATGATCTAAATTTGTTAATATAATAAAATCATACAACCAAGAGAGATTATCAAACAAGGCACAAAAATTCCCACCTTAGAAAAAAAAATTCACTTCTCTCAAGATCCCAAATTTCTAGGATATCATCATCTACCCTTCAGGTGTCGACATCTCTACCATGTCTTGGCCTTTTGTGGGAGCATATATTCTTCATCTAATGACGATTCAGAGGATTCCTCTGGTATAGAACATATCCTAAATTTCCAAGATAGATCGTGAGAGTCTATCTCAGTGTTAGATCAAAAGTTATATTCAGTGTTTATTGATAAAAACGTTTGTATTGTTAAATAATCATTTTAACCAAATACATCTAACTCCATATAGGAAAAAGTAAACTCAAATTATGATAAGAACAATTTTTCCCTCCTTTCTAAGCCCTTCAATAGGCCTTTCACCATCCTAATTTGTTGGAGGAAAGATATTTATGTTTTTTCCCATGCACTGCCAAATTCCTTATTTGAGGCCATGCTAAAATAACCATATTCATTTATCATAAGCTCAAAGAAATTTTCTAGATAACTCCATTGTACATTCTCATTGTCCTCGTCACTTCAACATGAGGGATTTCTAGTTAGAAATCCACCTGTAAGAGGATTCCTGAGTAGGAGATTCAGATGCGTGCATACATGATTTGGATTTCTAAGGGGTGACTAGTTGGAAACCCTATTAATTCATAAATATTTTCTTACCTTTTCCTAAAGTCTCTTTCTTATTCACTACCATGGGTGAGTGTTCCTTTTTCTTTATATGGGAGAACCTCAATTTCCCCCCAACTTTACCAGCCCCCATTCAAGAGCCAAGCCCAATATCATATTTTTGGACAACTTCCCCTTACTTTGTAGTGATCTGCTGAACAGGAAGTTGGGATGGAATAATTTTATCCATTCCACTATCAGATGCAACACGATCTCCCCTCTTACACCTACTATGGAAAATTTTCTATCCCTCAGGGGACTTTTTTCCCTTACTATTTCCAAACATCGTGTATTGGTCATCAAGTTGATCGGCTGGGTCCAAAACATCTTTTTCTAGAGCACCCCGGTCCATCCAGAGTATGTGGTTCCACAACCCCATGATTAAGAGCCATAGGCCAACTAGCCTCCCCCTAATCACTGGCTTCTATACATGTTTCTATGATTTTATCAACTTTATATTCCTTCCCAATAGCAGGCTCCTTGTCATTCATAAGGACAACAACAAAAGAGGTACATGAATTATCAATAGAGGTATGATGAAACCCCACAACCCATCCACCCTTTTAGTTCTTAGAGTTCCCATCCACCTTCATTTTAAATTTACAGGCGTCGATTATCTAATCAGGTTTCTTACAGTTAGAGAAAGACAGGTTCCTATGAAACTTCTAAGTAGTATGCATAATAAATTTCCATTTCAAACACATATAATGAATATTCTCATATTCAATTTCCATCTATAGCTTGAATTGGGAAGAAACAAAAATAATATTATGAATAAAGGGAGAAGATATATAAAATTCAACCAAAATTCTAATGAGGTGGGCATACCTTTATCACTTTTTTTCTATTGAATTTGATAGGAACACCAACAAATGAGGCTATGTCTCAAAGTATCTGAGGGTTCGAGAAGAACAATCATAGGCCAGAGATTCAAATCCAAATTTGGGGAACTGATATATTGGCCAGCAAAGGATCAAATAATGGATCCCAATACTATATGTTCATGAAGTCTGGACTAAGTGAGATGGTTCCCAAGCCCCATATTTTGGACTTGAGTTCATAGGATGAGAATACAATATGAAAGTACCCCTTACTGATTATGGTGATATTCCACCCTTCATACCCCTAAATGAGAGTTAACTACTTCTAAAAGATTCCAAAATTCCAAGGATTATCCTTTTTTGGGATATTCAACATTGAGACAATTGAAAATTTATATTCTTCAAGCCTTTCCTCAAGAACATTAACATTGTATTCAACAAAGTCAAGTTCACCATTCTTCATGATTCCATTTCAAGGAGAATCAGGGTCATCCCTGAAATTATGGAAGAAACTTCAATGAACCTCATGACTAGGAGATCGATACCTCCAGTCAATCGTAAATTTTTTTACATGGTTCATGGTTTTTGATTCAGTCTAAGATGGATACAACCTACCCTTATTGATGAAGAGTAATCAAGACGGATGAAACATAAGCTAGGGTTGTGCGTCATATGTCCCTTTATTCCTTCTAAAATTCATCCATAGGAAGTGTAATCAAGAAGGGTTCCACTACTGATGTGATGGAGAACTCAAATGAAATTATTGAAAGACTTATAATGTGCAAATTTTCTATCATCGTGCGACTAGTCCTTCAAAAAGGAGAGAAACCCTGGCATCGGGAAATTCTAGTAAGATCGGTTTCTTCCCTTTGGCGTTTTTCTGACTGAAAATGCATTTCAATTGTTCGATGTTACTTCCAATATTTATTTATTTATTATGAGCAATATCAGAAATCCTAGAGTCTTGAGTCGTTATACCCAAAACTAGCTTCAATTCATTTTCATGAATGGTCTTTAGAGTTTGACATGTTATCTATTAGGAACACATTTAGGCATGTGTGGATTTGGATTTATGGATTATAATGGATCCTAGGTCATTTGAAAATATTATATTACATTGCATCCGTTGTTGGTGTTCCAATCCGAATGGATAGGGAAATAGAATTAGTTAGGTATCACTATTTTTATTGGGTCCTAGTTTAGATTGATATCAGTTTCACAATGATTGATAAGGTTGTTTTGTCAACACGCAATGATGAAATCAATTTAAGAATTCAATATGAGAAATTTATGTTATTCTATGAGTACTGCAATGTTTTTGGATATAGAAAAGACAAATGTTATAAATTATTATAATTAAAATACTACCTCATGATGGGGCATCTGTAGAAATATTTTCGAAGAAAGGGGAAATCAACTACTGAGTTGTAGCCCAAACTAGAGGTTTTTGGTGCATGATAAACAAGGGAATAAGGCAATGAATGTAAGGGATTTCACTAGTGATAAAGTTGTGAAGCTTCAAGTAGCTACTGCTGAGTTTGAAGGTGGAAATGTTTTTGGGAATTCTGTTAAATCATATAAGTGCTTGCTACCAGGATAGCCTTTTTATTCCAGAGGGGAACAAGTAGCAGCATACTTATCTTAGCACGTTACTGGGCAAGGTTGATGAATCTTGGGCTAAGAAGGTTGATCCAGAACTTCTTTCGTTGGTTATAGACAATGAGGATATGAAAAAAAAATCAGGTTGAAGATGATGGAAAACCCGAAGTTGAAGTTGAAATTCAAGAAGAGGTAGAAAAATAATTATGGGAATAGTAGAGGATTTTCTCCTCTAATTCTTGCAAGGAAAAGAATAGAGTGGATTTCAAAGTTCCTCACAATGGGGTCATGGAAAAAACAAATAAGTATAAGGTGACCAAGCTTTAGTAAAGCTTTCTTTGGTGTCCAAATACCACCCTGCAGGGAGAAAACCTGAGGAAATGACTCTCGGGACAGTGCGTGATAAGGGGTCTGCTGATGTAAGATAACTTAGTCTAACTAATATTTTAAATAGGTCCAATAGAAATTAGTTCTTCATCATGGATTTTGGAAATGCTCAAATATGTATATATGATGAAGGGTATACCTCAAGCATTGAGAAACCTAGGCAGCAGTATGCACCGACCTTCTAAGAGGGAGGTGAGGATAGGTAGCAAGTTTTGATGGATTAGAAGCAATGATGGACAAGGATCCAACACTTCAAGTGCATGAGGATGGTGATGAGTAACATGAAGTGGTAGATAAGGAGCCTACACCCTAGGAGAATAGGGCTAATTTTGATGATAGGGGTGGCCCTTGGGTTACTCCTAAGAGGGGGGGACATCATCCTCAAGGTTGTGAAAAGTGATAAAATTTTTATTTGGTGTGCTTTGGTTTGGCATGGGATGTCATAGTTTTTCATATGTGTTTTGATGGAACGTTTGTTTGTACCGGTTTTTCATCTCTTTGTTTATGACTTTTCTTATATTAATAATGTTTTGGGGGCATGGGATTTACCCATGGTTCATGCCGTTTTTGGTATAATAACTATATTTATTATTAAAATATATTTATTATAATTTGATAATTATATATATATATATATATATAATTGTTAATAATACATATTAGGTTTTAAGGAAATAATTACATTCAAACACACATACACCGCACACACACAGACCGGAAAGGTAGGCTATAGCACCCCCTCCCCAAGGGATAACCCACCCAACACGCTGCATTAATACATTTTAAATTGAACTCAAAGACAGAGTGGGAAGGAATCACATTGTATGGCCCTAAGGCCCTAAGTATATGGCTCGTAGGCCCACCATTGGATTTATCGAAGGCCCTATTTGCATTATATCTGTGTCACCGCCTGCTCATGTCATGTCTGCATCACCATCCCCTTGATGGCCCGAAGGCCCATTCGGGATAAATAATATTGCTGTTGTAGTACCTGCTATAGTACCCACACTTCTATAGTATTACAGTACCCATGGAAATCCTCTCTCACCCAAATTTGGACAAAGGTCTGATGCAGAATTACAGAGAGCCTTTACTACTCAGGTAAACCCCCAACTGCATAATTATAAATAAATAAATTTAAAAATTATTTATATATTAATATAAATATAATTAATATATTTATTATTTAAATATATTTATTGAAAATTTATAATTATTTAAATATGTATTTATTTATTTATAATTATAAATATAAATATAAATATTTAAAATGTATTTATATATAATTATAAATATATTTATATAAATAAATATATTAATATATCATTACAAATATAATAAATATATTTATTATTTAAATATATTTATTAGAATTTTATATTAATTTAAATATATATTTATTGATTTACAATTTCCTAAATTATTTTTTTAAATATATTTATAATTGTATAATTGAATATTTATATTACAAAATTATTTAAAAATATATTTAAATAGGTTAATTATATAAATTTAAAAGATATTTTAAATTTTAAAACTTAATAAATAAAAAAGAATAAATATTATTCATATAAATTACAAAAATATTGAAAATATTACATGTATATAGTAAATAAATATATGTATAAAAAATATTACAAAATGATTAAATATATTTTTACCATTATTAATAAATGTATAATAATAAATGGATAAATTAAATTAAATAAATTACAAAAAATATTAAAAAGTGAATTTGTAACATTAATGTAAATTAAAAACATCCATTTGTACACATACACATCCACACACACACATATACAAACATACACATACATACATGCAGTTATACATGTACATATATTTTAAATTGTTTAATATCAATATAAATATAAATCTAAATAAATATATTCATTTATAGATTATATAATTGTTTAAAAATAATATTAATATATTATATTTATTTTAATTATATACACATTTTCTATTCAATGTATATAAATAAACAATTAAGCATTTTGACTAATATAAATTTGATAATTTTTTAAATATATAATTATTTTTAAATATATAAATATACATATATTTATTTATAATTATAATTATGAATAAATATTTTTATAAATATTTTTATATAAATATAAATATATTTATATAATTATATATTTATATTTATATATATATTTATATATATTTATTAATGTATATTTATATATATATATATTAATATATAATTATATATATATATTAAATATGTACTATTTAGAAATATTTACTATAATTTTATAATTATTAATATATATTTACTTATAATTCTAATTATAAATAAATATATTTATAAATTCCAATAGGGTGAAAGTTAGTCGGTGGCCTCCACCTGTCTGCAACATCTAATGGGTGTGGAGTTGAGGGTTTGACTCCCACCTGCAACGTGGATTTTCCCCACTATTTATGGGGTTGGTGGATTTATCCATCGGTTTCTAGTGCTATGGTGGGTTGACGTGGTGTCTTGGAAAAAAGGTGCAGAATATTGTAGATGAGAGAATAATGGTTAGTGTCATTAATGACGATGAAATATGGGGCTCTGCATCGACGGTGGATTGTGGTGGTTTGTCGCTGATGTTGAATGGGGTGGGTGTCGACCAACCATGAGTAAGGCGGATGAGGATACTTGAGTTCATCAGAGTGGATGATGTGTGACGGCAAGGCCAGGTGCTCGAGTGACAGTGGTGGCATAACGACCGAGACTTTTGGAATAAAATTTTTTTCCTAAGAAAATGTTTGTTATATTATTTTGTACTCAAAAAACTATATCTCTTTAATAATGAAGTGATTATAAATTGAAATATGATTAATGAGTTTCAATAGTTATATGATCATGGATTAATTATGACCAATGGTCAATATGACTATTGGTAACTATACTCTTGATAATAATTTTAACATTATAATTAGTGTTTTTGAGTAAAAATGACAAGGGGTAATTAATGTAGAAAGAAGAAACAATGGCCTCAACCAATAGGGTAATACCATTTGAAGATCATTTTTCAGAGCTTGGAAAGGAGCAAGAATCACTAGGTTCTCTCTTGATCAATCCCAAGAAGATCTTCAATGAGTGAAACTTGAATGAAATCGCCTACGGG
Organism: Viscum album; assembly: GCA_963277665.1. NCBI lineage: Eukaryota > Viridiplantae > Streptophyta > Magnoliopsida > Santalales > Viscaceae > Viscum > Viscum album. The sequence goes on along the minus strand of OY728139.1, from coordinate 107,418,568 downwards.
AGAAGTTCAAGTTAGTGGAAATTACCACTCGGGCGATGTTAGCCAAGCCGCCCCATGAATCTATCACAATTACACACCTTACCCTTAGGAAAAATGCGGGTGTTATGTGTCAAGGCCATAGTTAATTAAAGTTTAATTCCTTTTTATAAATAAATTTTTTATTCCATCAATTCTTTTTTAAGAATAGTTTTTCTTAATAAAATTGAGATGAAATTTGATAAATTGATTTTTTGGAAAAATAAATTGTACTTTCCAAAAAAGATATATATATTTACAATAAACTAAGATATTATAAATAATACTTATTTTAATAAAATATTATGATAAAAACACTCTTGTTTAAATATTAAAGGTAATATTTTTTTAAGTGTTATAAATTTTACTATGGATTTTCATTTCGATGTTATATTTAATAAATAAATATTTTTATATTTAAAAGATATAATTTTCATATTTATAGAATTATTAAGATAAAATAAATATCATTTTTTAAATCATCATGTCAAAATTAGGTTAGGGTGAATTTATGATAATTTTCTAAAATACTTTACTTTTGTGAATAGTAAAACTTCAATTTTGATTTTTCGATATGTTTAATGACTTTATAATTATGTCATAATGATGTAATAACGAATTAAACAAAATTCACTAATTAAAAAATGTTATTTTATTAATATAAATTATTTTAATAAATTTTAATAAATTTCAAAACATATATTTTACTTTCTAAAGTCCTAAATGGAAACTTTAACATTAAAAACATTATTTTTGTGGAAAATTTAATTTTCATTTTCGATAACCAAGGTCACCATGGCCCAAGTTTCCAAACCATGGGAAAATACCATAGGAAATCCTATGGTTTTTCATTTTCGATAACCTAGGTTACCATGGCCTATATTTAGAAATTAATAAACAAATCCTCCACTTTGGCTATAAATACTCACCATTTCTCCATTTATTTTCACTCTCAATCCATAATCCATGAAGCTATGTTATTTTTACCTTTCAAGGATTCCTCCAAATGTGTCATCAATCCCCCAAGGTTTTAATTCTCATGTTTTAGGAGTAACTCTTTAAGGTAAGGGAAATATCATTCTTTTCTCTCCGTTTCAAGAACCTCTTTTTGTATATGTATTCTGAATATTATGGTCACTCTATCTTATTTCATTTTTATTAATTCCCATACTTTGAAATTATGTTTTATCAATGGGAGACCCATATCCCCTATCTTCTTAAATTTTTCTAAAACCATTTTTGTATACTCGTTATGTTATCTATTTTACTTCTCAAAATTTCTCTCTTCTCCTAAATAAATTCCCATTTATTTTTTTTGGTGGATAATCAAACCTATTTATTTTCTATGGGTATTCACCAATATGTAAAGATGATTTATTTTATTTTGGTATTGACATAGATACAACCCACATTCCCTTTCTGTGGGTTACAAATGACATAATGAACATGTTTTTAAAGCACTTTTGAAACACCATGATTTTGATATGAAGCTTGTTTTCTTTTATTCTCCATGGGTTATTTGTGAAATGATTTATTATGATCTATGTGAATTACATGAAAATTAATACATATGAAGGTTGTGTCCTTATAGTGCTCCGACGCATTGGATAAATAATTTAATATATAGAGATTACATGTTTTACGATACCTTGGTGAATAACCTTAGTTGTTTTTATGACACCTCGGTGAAAAACCTTAGTGATATGCTTATTAATGTCTCTGTTAAATTTTGTATCCACATTTCCATGATATTATTAATTTTATTATTATTATTAAATTCTTATTTTTCATTCCTTATCGTTATAACTCGTGTTCTTATTGTTATCCCTCAAGGTCACATGTAAACTGTTTTTCTTGTTTTCCCTTACTAGAACTTATGCTCACCATTTCCTTTGATTTATGTCCCTAGGTTATGTGATGAAGTAAATGTACTTATTATAAACCATTAAATAAGAAATTAATATGGATTAGAATAATGTTTTAAGTTTTCATGTATTTTTTATCTTTTTTTTTAAATACACTTTAAAAGATCGTCTGTTTGTACAATGTAAATAAAATGTTTCTGTAATAAAATGAGGGATTCCATAGGCAGGATCGCAATGGGAGTGTCGTTGGTGCCTTAAATGGATCATGAAACATTGTCAGGATGAAGGGTGGCTAGGTCAATGAGTGGATGATGATGAGGACCATGTCCAGGTGATGTTAGTGTGGCAGGGTGTATAGTTCACCTAAGGGTTAGGACCTTGGGTTCAATTTTAGTGGACCTACAGCTCAGTTTTTCTTAGGGTTTCATACCCCATTGATCTTTTAGTCCATGTGATGAGTTCCCTCTATCCTTAATAGTAAGAGTTTGTTTGGTTCAATAGGGGGGCTCCCCCCAACATGTTAAATATATATATATATATATATATATATATATGTATATAATTTTATATAATTATAAATATAATACAAATATTTGTTACTTAAAAAATTATTTTAAATTTATAATTATTTAAATATATATATATTTATTTATAATCTTTTAAAAACTTTTTTTAAAATATTATATCTATATTTTTGAATTATTAAAATATATATATTAATATATCATATTTATATTAATTATAAACATGCGTTTTTTAATTAATGTATATAAATAAACATTATTTTTTAATATAAACATAATAATTTTATATATATTAATAATAATTTTTATTAACAAATTTTTTTAGTTCTAATAATAACGTTGATAAAGATCAACCTTTATCAGTACTAAAAAAGTGATGATAAAGGGTACACCTTTATCAACACCTTTTTTTGCACTGATAAAAGTTGTCTTTATCAGTGATTTTATCTAGCGTTGATAAAGGTGCCCCTTATATCTGCGCTTTCTGTTTAGCGCTAATACAATTAGGCACTAACCATGCACCGATTTGTGGTATTTTTGGCAGAAACCATGGGTAAATACCATGGGAAGGTTTTTTGTTTTGATTATTTTATTGTATAGGGTCCAAAACCATAGTTTGAGAAATAATAAAGAACTATATTCACTTTTCCTTTATAAATATACCCAAGTACTCATTCCTCTTCACTCAAAAACTATAAAGAACATCCTTAATCTACCCTCCCATCTCTTAAGTCATCCTAAGGTGCTCTCAAGCTATCAAGAATCTCCTCCAAATCTTTTGTAATCACCTTTTCAAGGTAAGGGATCTCCCTCACTTATTTTTATTCAAGAACCCTTTTTATGTTATGTTTGTTAATTTTAACTTTTTCTTGTTTGAGTATGTTTTTATACATCCCTATTACTTACCTTATGATTTACATGTGATTAGTGACCCATTTAAATCTCATTAAGCCCTCTGATGAACCTTTATGTACACCTGTTATGCTGCCAAAATTGTCCTATGATTTTTCATATCAAAAGTAAGGGACCTCTCTCTCTTATTTTCTATTCAAGTGCCTTATTTGTATCTTCCCTTTTGAATCCCAATTATTTTTGTTGATATTAATTTATAAATATATCTATACCATCCAATTTATGTACCAAAAATGTGAAATCATTTATCTCTTCTCATTATAGCATTTACCTAAACCGTTACTATACCAAAATTTGGTAAGAGATCCTCTTTTTCTCCTCTTCAATTCAATAACATTATTTATGTAATGCACTTTTTATTTCAATTAAAATTTATGGTATATTATATTTCACATCCATCTTACTACCCTTATGATTTAAAAGTGATGAGTGAACCCTTTTACCCTCATTAATCCCTCCCATGATTCATTATGTACCCCCGTTATGCTGCCGAAATTATCTTGCAATTTTCCATGACAAGTTTTTATTCATGAACCCTCATTCTATTATGAAAATTAATTCCCAAAATTTCATATTGGATTATGTTCTTACGTCTCCCTCATACTTTCCTCTTTACTTCCAAGTGATTAGAGAGACCTTTATCTCTCATTAAACTATTTTATGAATAAATAAGTACTGTCATTATGCTGTCAAAATTTTACACTAATTTTATATAACAAACATTTATGAAGTTAATACTCGTACCCATTTCTACTCAAGGGTTTTCACCTAATAGTACATATAATTTATTTATTTTGGGATTCAAAATATGTAACCCATAATCATTAATCGTGGGATTAAATGTGCTAAAATATGTTCATATGTTATATGATCTATGTGGAACACTTATGCATTTACATGATATGATTATGATGAGTGTACATAGATAGCCCTCCAATGTATTGGGTAATGTTTTAATCTCGTGATATTTAATGTATGATGCATAATAAGTTATCTAAATCACATTATATTATGATTTCTCAGTGGTTAACCATGGCTTATTCTTATGATTTCATGTTTAATGTTGTTTCTGCATTCCCAAGTTGCCTCTATGTTATCATGTAATATCATGTCTCACTGTTCATGTTTATGATTCTCACCCCTTTTATGTCAAATAGAAATACTTATTGTCTAACATGTAATTCTTTCTTCATGTTAGGTTGGGATTATTCCCTTATTGGGCTTTATATCTCACACCTTTCTAATGTTGTCCCCATATTATCCCATGCAGTTTTAAAAGCAATAGAATTTTAGTTTCATGTTAAGGAAGTTTTTAATAATCTTTTTATATCCATGTATCAATTTGTTGTGTTATGTACCCAATTACCCAAATAGACAAGACTTCTCAATCTTTTGGGTTGTATTAAGTGTATTCTTATATAATAAATCACAAATTAATTTGTAATAAAGACAAGGGTTTTCATTTAATTATCATTTGATCTATAATGCATTATAAACTTCTTCCCCCCTCACTTCCTCATGCCCAAAATCCCTTCAACCACTCGATCTACCTTCTCCCTCTTAAGCTAGGATTTGAACAAACCTCATTGTCCAACGTTGAAATCGCCCACCATTGGTTGTGTTTGATCCATATCGGTAAGATTTCTAATCCTATTGATTTTTTTTCTTTGTTTATCTTTCCGTATGGAATGCTAAATTTGTGCAAACTCTTTTTCCCAATTTTCAGGGTGTTGTTTTATTTTTTCGATTTCTCCAATTCTACTTTGAATTTGAATATGATACCAAACAAGGAGTCATTTATCGACATAAGGTATGATGTCTAGTAATTGTTTTCCAAAATCTGAGTTGTTTTATATCATGTGTCGTTTTGTCGCATGTAGGAATTCCTAAGTGTTGCCTTAAAAATAAAATATCCTTTTTTAAATTGGTAACCTTGTTAGCGAAACTCCTGTGGACCCTAATTATTGTTGTAGGTCACCCACCTTGATAAGTGCCACCCCTTTGGTCATGCTCATTTGACTCTCTTGACTTTTAGAATGATATTGTGCCCAACTCACCATCTAAGTGGTGTTGGTTGTCCACTAGATGAATGGTTTATTTTAAATTAACAGAAAGTGAATGGTACGAACATGTCACATGTTTTCTATATAAACAATGGTTATGCCCTTGATTAAATGAAATTTTAATGATTTATAAAAAAAATTGGATTATGTTAAATCTTTACCGACACTATTTATTGTGTATGAGACTCGGGCATGATGTCCCATATACTTGTGATACTTGCACATGGAGTCTCATATAATTGTGATACACATGCATGGAATCTCATATACTTGTGATACTCAACCATGGCATCTCATATACTTATGATACTCGAGTTTGACATCTCATATACCTGTGATACTCAAGCATGATGTCCCATATAAATGTGACACGTGGACATGATGTTTTTTACAACCCTATGAGACCATTGTGATTATGCTTGAACACCCAAGTTATGCCTCGTGTCCTAGCTAGCACTACCTATATATATGTATGTATATAAATATATATGTCTATATAAGTTACTACGTATATATAGTGCATATATATATATATACGCGTTGCCACATGTTTAGAGACATCTAGTGTCCTTTAGGAACAAGATTCGACTCATTTACAATTTATATGTTTTCTTGACACTTTTATATCTACACACTCCCATTTTATATACACTGGATGTATTAGACTAGACATCGTTGGTGGTGGTATACTGAGTATATCTCACACCCTATTTGGTTCGTCGATTGGTACCCTAATAGACTTTATGGATGTAGGTTGGGACAAAGGGTCATCTTTGGATGTCTGATATCTGGTAATAGGTTGAAGTATGATAGTAGAGGACGGATCTTATTCTTGTGATGATAGTAGAGAAATTTTTTGTTATTTTTTTCTTTTGTATAGATTTTTTTATATGCCTGCTACTCTAATTGCATATATTTCCTTTACTGTATTGCAAACAAACATGACATCATTTTGTATATGATATTGGTTCCGTTTCAGGATGATTATTATATCGGGATGATTTACTCTTTTGCACTTCATTTATTATATTGTTTCTGTTTATTCTTATTATGGTATTTCATTGTGCTACACTTTGATCATGAGGTTATAGTCTCCCCATTGTTCCATCAAAGTCCCGCATTGCTAGTCTACAACCTCTAGTGTACGAAGAGGAAAGTTTGAGGTCATTTGACCAACTGGGTATGGTTTCCTATAAAAGAACCAGGTCTGGGACGTTACAGTTTTGATATTTTAATAAAACGATCCATAATTCATTTATGACAACATACGGTGTAGCTGGTATGACTGAATGTTTGTGTTTTTGTTATAAAGTAACATTTTAATCCAAAACACATGTCACATAATCAAAATAGAGAAAAACACACACATATTATCTTGATACTTTAGGATAAAGATAGATAAATCATTTGTGATGTTTTGGAATGAAACTCAAGTTAATCAAACACATGGTGTAGTCGGTATTGCTAAAAATGTGTGTTTTCATTTAAAAATGACAATTTAGTTCAAAATGTGCATCACAAAATTAAAACTAAGCTAATGCACTCTACTTGTCTTGGTAATTTAGGAAAATGTTCAAAAATTAATTTATGATGTGTAAGAATTAACCTACAGTTAATTTGATAGACGATGTGTATGGTATGACTGAATTTGTGTACTTTCATTTTAAAGTGACTTTTTTTTCAAAACGTGTGTCACATACTCAAAACTAATAAAACACACTCAGATTGACATTATAATTTAGGAATAAGATTGATAATTCATTTGTGATGTGTAATAATTAATTGTGTGTCAATATGTGACACGATGTGGCTAATATGATTGAAATTGTGTGTTTTCGTTTAAGAGTGACATTTTAGATCAAAACGTGTTTCAAATACTCAAAACTAAACAAACACGCTTTTATTGTTTTGATACTTTGGAAAAAAATATTGATAATTTATTTATGATGTGTAGGAATTAACCTTATGTCAATCTGACACATGATGTGGTTGATGTGAGCAAAAGTACGTGTTTTAATTTCAAAGTCATATTTTAGTTCAAAATGCATGTTACATACTCAAAATTGAGCAAGCACGCCCGGATTTTCATGATACTTTAGAATAATAACTTATTATTCATTTGCGACTTGTATGAAGTAACTATATACCATTCCAATTGAAATTTAACAGAGATTTTATGAAATTACAATTATAATTCCTTTTTTCTGTGCTATTAGTAAAATTATTGTGTTGTTTCTATTACTTGCAAGCTTTTATTTAATATAAGGTTGGGTTGATCATTGTAGAACATAAGCCACAACTACAGAAACCCTTTTATCAGGGCTAAAAAAATGATGTTAAAATTCAAAAAATGTAAAAAAAATATAAAATTCAAAAATTTGAAAGCCCTTTTAAAGCGCTCGCCACCCCCTTTCAATAACGCTCGCCACCCGGATTTTTTTTTTTACGTTTTTCTTAAAAAAAAATTCTGAAAAACGGCCTAGGTCAAAAAAAAATTTAAAAATACGCTACAAAGGCGGCATCTGCGATGCCGCCTTTGCTCCCCCGCGCTACCTTTGGCCCGGATCGATGACATGGCAAAGGCGGCCGGGAGGAGGCCGCCTTTCGGCTCAGGGTAAGGCGAAAGGCGGCATCGCGGAAGCCGCCTTTGGCCATACGCAGAGGCGAAAGGCGGCTTTCGCGATGCCGCCTTTGCCTGAAGTCCCTATAAAAGGGCGGCCACCCCCCCCCCCCCCTCTCCTCACTTGTTCATTGCAACTTATCTCTCCAATTTTCTCTCTCTCTCTCTAAATTTTTTTTTGCTGTGCGAGCTTTTACGAAGCTTCATTTAGAGGTATGTTTCTTTATTTAATTTAATGTTTTTATTTAATTAATTTAATTTTGTTTAGTTTTAAATCTTTCATTTGTTAAGCAGTTTAGGTAGTTCTTAATATTTGGTTATTTAGTTTTTGTAATTAGTTATATATAGTTTTAAATAATTATTGTTAGGTAGTATAGATTAACTTAAGATTAAGTATTTAGAAATTTTGGTAGCTTAAAGATTATGTGGTTATCTACGCAATTAAATTCCTGTCTGGATACAAACAAGTGGATGTGGCTCTGGCACAGATGTACATAGGGGTAAAACCCGAAAACACCGCTTCGAGCTAGACTCGAACGGGAACTGGTGCACGATAACGGGCCTTGCTGCATCCTGGTTTGACACTCCCGGGTAATATGCTTAAGATGATTCATATTTTCTTTATAAACTACTAAAATTTCTAAGAGAAGAAAAAGCAAATCAGTATATTTATCAATGATAAATGATAAATATAATTTTATAGAATGAAATAAGGATATAAGAATTAACGAATTAAAGTTATTATTAGTTAATTATAAAATAATAGAATAATTAATGATTAGTTGTTATTAGTTAATTTTAGAATAATTAATAAATAACATAGGATTAAAACATGAATTCATATAATGATTAGCTAACGATACTAATGATCAGTATATTTATCAATGATAAATGATAAGTATAATGTTATAGAATCAAATAAGGACATAAGAATTAACAAATTAAAGTTATTATTAGTTAATTATAGAATAATAGAATAATTAACGATTAGTTATTATTAGTTAATTTTAGAATAATTAATAAATAACATAGGATTAAAACATGAATTCATATAATGATTAGCTAACGATACTAATGAACATATAAAGTGAAATGAAGAAGAACAAACAAACTAAATAAAAAGGCGCTCTAAAATTACATTCTAATAAATATCATATGGTGAAACATCAGTAGCATAGTTTATGGTATAGAAAGGCGCAATAAAATTACATTATAATAAACATCATATCGTCAAACATAATTGTTAATATTTTGTTACACTATCATAATTTTGATGAAAGAACACATTTTTGACGTAGAGAGCCATGTATGCCTGTGTGTACTGTTATGGGGAGATTATTCAAACTGAGCAAGGAGCTTCTTACAGTACACAACCAATTACGGTGGTTAGTACAGTGGATTGTGTTACCATAAGTGACCTTCAAGAGAGAATTCATGTTTCCTTAAATTTGGGACCCGATCAAGAGATAATGTCTATGAGCTATAGACATTTGCAATTTCCAACAACAATGTGGCATATAGCTTGTCCATTGTTTGCTGATGCGCAGTGGGTCCAAGCAGTTAATTTATTTTCTCAACGGTTAGATGGTACCATGATGGAGTTATACGTTGTTGTTTCTACTGTACAACAACAACGTCCACTTGTACAAAGACGTAGAAATACAAGAGTGGTTGAAGACAGTCTACCTCATGACATTGAGCCTATTCCAAATGATGCAGCAGAAGAGGACAACCTAAATGATATTCCGGATATACATGTCAATCCGACTTCTGATGAGGAGTTTCGTAATGATGGATCGGATGGCGACAACAGTGCTGATGAGGAGGGACCAACAAAAGATAGAGAGGAGGTTTTGAGAAATGCAGTTGTTGTACATCAACCTCGGTCAATAAATCATCCACCATTATTTTCATCTTGGTCAGAAGCAATGACACGCGTGCCTAAATTCGATAATAATGTTCTCACACCGGCAACTGAGTTCCCTGGAGTTGTACCAGATAGGTTTAGTGAGGTGGACAAAACCTTATATATTGGAAGGAATTTTCCCAGTAAATATGCCTTAAAAAGAACGTTAAAGAGATTTCATATTGAGAGAAACTTCAACTATGTAGTTCACGAATCATGCCGTAGTAAATATGTTATACGGTGCGTGAAGTATGGGGATGATTGTAGATTTCGCTTAAGGGCTATTCCAGACATTACCTTTGGAGGTTGGAGAATCTCAAGGATTGAGGCGGCTCATAGTTGCGTTCAGCCAAGTCTCACACAAGATCATACTTCATTGGATGCAGAATTTGTGTCATCTATTGTTGTTGAGATGATTAGGACATGCCAAGATGTTCCAATATCCATTGTGCAAGAGAGGATTCTACAGACATTCGGTTATAAGATTTCCTATAATAAGGCATGGATGGCGAAACAGAAGGCAATTGTGAAGGTATATGGTGATTGGGATGACTCATATCGAGTATTGCCGCAATTGCTAGCCATACTGAGGCATCATAACCAAGTTGTCTTCCATCTGGATACAAACGAACATGTGTCTCCTGATAATCGACTTGATCCATCTCGTGTTCAATTTCATCGGTTGTTCTGGGCATTCCTTCCTTGTATCTCTGCATTTCGTTTTTGCAAACAATTTATTCAGATTGATGGAACATTTCTGTATGGAAAATACAAGGGCGTATTGTTGATTGCGGCAACCCAAGATGGAAACCGTTCACCTCTTCCGCTTGCCTTTTCCATTGTAGAGAAAGAAAACTATGAATCATGGAGTTGGTTTCTGGCATGTATCAGCAACCATTTCACCAACATTCAGGGAGTTTGTTTGATATCTGATCGTCATCGAGCAATTAATGAGGCAATCAATGTAGATCCTGATACATGGAGATACCCAAATGCACATCATCGGTTCTGCATTAGACACATTGCTAGCAATGTACATAAAAAATTCCACAACGAACCGATGAAGAAGGCAATCACGAGGCTTGGTACGTATTTTATTCATTCTGTTTTACTGTTTCAATATAAATATAAAATCAATTTATGTGAAATATCATCTACATTTTGTAGCATATGAGTCGGACCAACGATGATTTGAAGAACGTTTTGAACAAATTCGTCAGGCTAATCAAGAAGTTTATGATTATATGATGCGGATTCCAAAAGAGAAATGGACATTGGCATACGACGGGGGAAAGAGGTACGGACACATGACGACAAACATTGTGGAGTGCATCAATGGTATCTTCAAAGGACTTCGCAAGCTACCTATAACCGCATTAGTTCAGGAGACATTATATCGATGCGTGAAGTACTTTGTGGATAGACAAAAACTAGCATCAGACAGAATACATCAAGGGATAAGATATGGAATACACTTTCAATGAGAGATTGAAAAAAATATTGAAGAAGCTTCTGGTTATCACGTATGTCTATTTCAAAGAGAAGACTCCCGATTTGAAGTTCAAGAGCGTTCAGACCCCATCACAAATCACGTCGGTGAAAAAATGGTGGTATTACTGGAAACAAGGCAATGTCAATGTGGAAAATTTCAGGCCTTACTGTTTCCATGTACACACGTCATCGCAGCATGTGCCTCTGTGAACATCTCATGGGAAGCATATGTTGATCCAGTGTACCAGATGGATATCATTGCCAACTGTTATGCTGCACCATGGACACCTATTGGGGAGTATCGTTATTTCCCAATGCCTGAAGGCCAGCCGATAGTGATACCTGACATGAATCGGTTACGTCCTCGTGGGAGACCAAAGGCGAGTAGGATGCGTAATGAGATGGACTGGCCTCAAGAACAAGGGCAGAGTTTGCGATGCACAATATGTCATAAAGAAGGTCATAACCGGAAGCGATGCCCTAACGTTGTTGGGTCGACTTCACAGTCTCATTCATAATGATGTATTGTCTTCATTGTGACATTCTCATATTGTAAACTAAATGTTGTTATCTCTTTTTTAGAAAACTGTTCTATAACAAATTTATAGTATCATAATAATTAGCATAAGATATTGAATACATACAATTAGATAAATTCTAAAAACATCATTACTAATTGACATGGTTTATCTTAATCCAATCCATAAGTAGTTAATCACAAAGCTCCCCCAAAATATGTGTAACCAAATTCAAGACTCAATATTTTAGATAACATAACTTATTTCATATTAATATTCATGCTTTCAAGAAATAACTTTGAATATGAAATAATAGAATTTATTTCAAAACTCCGAAAGCGGAACACTTAACCCATATTGAAATATGTATGTCAGTTAACCCATTAACATGTTTCCCGGACGTTAATATTAAAAATTTTAACCCTAAACCCTCCAACCTAAACTCCAATCTAAACATGCAGGATATTTTAGAAAACCGTTCTATAACAAATTTATAGTATCATAATAATTAGCATAAGATATTGAATACATACAATTAGATAAATTCTAAAAACATCATTACTAATTGACATGGTTTATCTTAATCCAATCCATAAGTAGTTAATCACAAAGCTCCCCCAAAATATGTGTAACCAAATTCAAGACTCAATATTTTAGATAACATAACTTATTTCATATTAATATTCATGCTTTCAAGAAATAACTTTGAATATGAAATAATAGAATTTATTTCAAAACTTCGAAAGCGGAACACTTAACCCATATTGAAATGTGTATGTCAGTTAACCCATTAACATGTTTCCCGGACGTTAATATTAAAAATTTTAACCCTAAACCCTCCAACCTAAACTCCAATCTAAACATGCAGGATATTTTAGAAAACTGTTCTATAACAAATTTATAGTATCATAATAATTAGCATAAGATATTTAATACATACAATTAGATAAATTCTAAAAACATCATTACTAATTGACATGGTTTATCTTAATCCAATCCATAAGTAGTTAATCACAAAGCTCCCCCAAAATATGTGTAACCAAATTCAAGACTCAATATTTTAGATAACATAACTTATTTCATATTAATATTCATGCTTTCAAGAAATAACTTTGAATATGAAATAATAGAATTTATTTCAAAACTCCGAAAGCGGAACACTTAACCCATATTGAAATGTGTATGTTAGTTAACCCATTAACATGTTTCCCGGACGTTAATATTAAAAATTTTAACCCTAAACCCTCCAACCTAAACCTCAATCTAAACATGCAGGATATTTTAGAAAACTTTTCTATAACAAATTTATAGTATCATAATAATTAGCATAAGATATTGAATACATACAATTAGATAAATTCTAAAAACATCATTACTAATTGACATGGTTTATCTTAATCCAATCCATAAGTAGTTAATCACAAAGCTCCCCCAAAATATGTGTAACCAAATTCAAGACTCAATATTTTAGATAACATAACTTATTTCATATTAATATTCATGCTTTCAAGAAATAACTTTGAATATGAAATAATAGAATTTATTTCAAAACTCCGAAAGCGGAACACTTAACCCATATTGAAATGTGTATGTCAGTTAACCCATTAACATGTTTCCCGGACGTTAATATTAAAAATTTTAACCCTAAACCCTCCAACCTAAACCTCAATCTAAACATGCAGGATATTTTAGAAAACTGTTCTATAACAAATTTATAGTATCATAATAATTAGCATAAGATATTGAATACATACAAATAGATAAATTCTAAAAATATCATCACTAATTGACATGGTTTATCTTAATCCAATCCATAAGTAGTTAATCACAAAGCTCCCCCAAAATATGTGTAACCAAATTCAAGACTCAATATTTTAGATAACATAACTTATTTCATATTAATATTCATGCTTTCAAGAAATAACTTTGAATATGAAATAATAGAATTTATTTCAAAACTCCAAAAGCGGAACACTTAACCCATATTGAAATGTGTATGTCAGTTAACCCATTAATGTTATATTTACATTTTACACTTACGACTCATTTTCTTTGTTTATATGCAGATGGATGATACCATACTACTCACTCAGCAGCCTACCCATATTTCGCAGGCCGTATTAGAGGGTCATCCAGATCGATTTGTGAAGGTGCGTCGAGCGCACCATTTTCATCACATGGAGCCTCCACATGCCATTAGACCTTACTTGCGCCGTGCTGGCTTCTATGGCCTTGCCGTATCAGATTTCACATTTGTAGATCATTACCTACTTGCTGCCCTCGTTGAGAGATGGAGACCAGAGACACACACATTCCACTTGCCTGAGGGGGAGATGACCATCACCCTCGAGGATGTCGCAGTTCTTCTCGGTCTTCCTATCCAGGGGAGACCCGTTATTGGACCCACTCGTGCAGCTTGGCCAGACCTTGCTCAACGCTTGTTAGGCGTTGATATTTTGTCCGACCGTAGGGCTACAGATAGATCGTCCATATCTATGCGTTGGTTGGAGTCGCAGATTCCACATTTACAGGATGATGATGATGAGCAGACCGTCATGCGTTACGCCCGTGCATATATCTTACGACTCATTAGTGGGACCATGTGTACTGATCACTCGGGGATGCACGTGCATATGATGTATCTACCCCTACTAGAGGACTTTGATCGGGCTGGGACGTACAGTTGGGGATCAGCCTGCTTGGCATACACGTACAGATCATTATGCAGACTATCCCATAGGGACCGTACAGGTCTTGGAGGATGCGTCATCCTTATTCAGATGTGGGCATGGGAGCGCATCCCATCATTCCGCCCTGACCTTGCTGGTCCACCGGTCGAGATGGAGGTACTGCATGACGCTCCGCGTGGACGCTGGTATGATAAGTCATTTCTATTGGTTTTTTATTCTACTATGAGTTATTGACTATAATTTCTCATTATTTGTCATTATCGTTGTATTTTACAGGTGGTGTCAGCGACACAATTTCGACGTGGTTCCGAGACAGCATTTGGGCGTATATCGGCTACAGTTGGACTGTCTCTTACCTGATCAGGTATGTATATACAATCTATCAATGTCTAACATTTTTAATAATAACATCAATTTTGGTTTTTAGTTGGGTGTTTTTTTGACAAAATCACTTGTCATTTCAGATTTCATGGCTTCCATACTGGAGTATTATGGACCAGTTGCCAGCATACTGCACTGTTGGTCTTGAGGATGCTATGGCTGTAGTGCCCCTCATTCACTTTCATATTATTGAGTGGCAGCAGCCTGACAGGGTCATGCGCCAATTTTTTCGTACTCAGCCGATTCCATTACCATCTAGACAGACAGACAAGCTTCATGGGATGAAGCTGACAGGGAGGCAGGATGATGACTGGTCCCAAGTACATGCGAGTTTTATCGACTGCTGGCACAGACGTGCAGAGTTACGTATTCAAGGTGTTCCTACAAATCGATTCTCTCTTTCAGAGCAGGTTGACTATGCGCCCTGGTATAGACTAAAATCTATACTGTATCTTACCCAAGCTGGCATAGAGATGCAGAGGATGGTAAGTTAATAAATTTCTATTACTTTGTTTATTGAATTATTTTCTAATTCCATTTGAATCTATTTACAGGGAAGTCACACAGAGCAGCTTGTTCGCATGAGCGATGAAGAGGAGGAGGGGGTCTTTAGCCGGGCAGCCGTCCATGCTACAGCGCTGGAGGCGAGGACATCTTTTCATGCGCTTTCCGAGAGCATCTTCACGCGTCTGGCTCGGAGACAGGAGGTTCCTGCCCCAGAGGAACATCCTGCAGCTGCTGCTGGTGCTGAGGAGCCACGACCACGGCGACGTAGACAGCGTCGTGCTGCACGTGAGGCATCGCCTGTTCCACAGGCAGAGGTCGGGCCTCTAGTAGTCCAGGATCAGCCTATTCAGGATGTGCCTCAGGTGGCATGGGATCCGTCTTTCCTGACAGGATATCCGCAGTTCTCTCCATCTTGGGTTCCAGATCCTTCCCAGCCTTGGATTCTAGAGCCGTCGTCGTCTTGGGGTATAGCTCCATCACAGGCTTCGTTCCCCTCTGCGATGGAGGCAGGTCCTTCTACCACCCTAGTGGGAGAAGGATCTGAATGGCAGTACGAGATGCAGTTGACAGCTCCTCCAACTGACACACAGATGGAGGATGCGACAGTCGACGTTTCAGTGCCCGAGGATCAGCCTTCTCCAGGTTATCAGACTCCACTGCGCACTCGACGCGGACGTCCTATTCGCAGACCACCATGTGGGACGGAATCTCCTCGCCACAGACATATGCATTGATTGTACATTATTGTTTACATGTTTTATGTGTACTAAAATCAAAATACTATTTTTACTTGTTGGTCAGAGTGGAATCTCAGGAGGGGGTAAATTAGGTTTTATTTATATATATTTATATAACCATACGAACATAATAATAAAACATTAATAATTATCAATTACCTAATTACAGATTATATAATTAATAATTCTATTACTAATTAACTATTTAATTAGTATATAATTAATATTTATATTACGAAATAACTAATTAATTAGTATATAATTTGTAATTTGGTAATTAGTGTTTATTAATCGTTAATTATATAATAACTAATTAGTTAATTAGTAATAAAATTATCAATTATATAATACTTAATTATTACATATATAATAAATACTTAGTTAATTAGAAATATAATTAATAATTATAACTAATTAATTAGTAATTAGTAATTATTAATTAGTTAACCAGTAATATAAATATTTATTATAATTATTCATTATAAGAGGGTTTGTCCTGAAAATCATTCTGCATTTTCGATGTGGAATTCAGGTTCTATCTTTACTGTGCAGTAGATTCTGCATTTCCGATGTGGGATTCTGTTTCAAGTACGTCACTTTGAAATACAATAAAAGATAAACTATTAGACCAACATAAATGAAACTTAAAACATGGATTAAACATATAAAAAATAGTTTAAAACAAAAGCAATTTACAAAAAAATGTTAATGAAAAATAATTTATAAGCTTTCAAAACCGCCTACTTGAAACTTAAAAATGTTTCAAGTACGTGACTTTGAAAGACTGTAAAATATAAACTATAAAACGAATATAATTGAAACTTTAAACATTGATTAAACATATAATAAATAGTTGAAAACAAAAGAAATTTCCAAAAAAAAGTTGATGAAAAGTAATTTATAAGCTTTCAAAACCGCATACTTGAAACTTAAAATTTTTCAAGTACGTCACTTTGAAATACAATAAAAGATAAACTATAAGACCAACATAAATGAAACTTAAAACATGGATTAAACATATAAAAAATAGTTTAAAACAAAAGCAATTTACAAAAAAATGTTAATGAAAAATAATTTATAAGCTTTCAAAACCGCCTACTTGAAACTTAAAAATGTTTCAAGTACGTGACTTTGAAAGACTGTAAAATATAAACTATAAAACGAATATAATTGAAACTTTAAACATTGATTAAACATATAATAAATAGTTGAAAACAAAAAAAATTTCCAAAAAAAAGTTGATGAAAAGAAATTTATAAGCTTTCAAAACCGCATACTTGAAACTTAAAATTTTTCAAGTACGTGACTTTGAAAGACCATAAAACATAAAATAGAAGACCAATATAAATGAAACTTAAAACATGGATTAAACATATAAAAAATAGTTTAAAACAAAAGCAATTTACAAAAAAATGTTAATGAAAAATAATTTATAAGCTTTCAAAACCGCCTAATTGAAACTTAAAATTGTTTCAAGTACGTGACTTTGAAAGATTATAATTATATTACTAATTAACTAATTAATTATTATATAATTAGTAGTTATATTAATAATTAACTAATTATTTATTATATAAGTAATAATTAATGAGTAATAATTAATAATTAATAATTTAATGAATAGCTATAATTAATATTTATATTACTAATTTACTAATTAATAATTACTAATTACTTATTAATAATTATTAATTACTAATTACTAATTATAATGAATAATTATAATAAATATTTATATTACTAATTAGCTAATTAATAATTAATAATTACTAATTAATTAGTTATAATTATTAATTGTATTTCTAATTAACTAAATATTTATTATATATGTAATAATTATATTAATAATTAATTATTATATAATTAATGATAATATTACTAATTAACTAATTAATTATGACATATTTAATTATTAATAATTACTAATTAATAATTAAAAATTATAATGAATAAATGTAATTAAAAATTATAATGAATAAATGTAATTAAAAAATAAAAATATATATTTTTAAGAGAAAGGCGGCATCCGCGATGCCGCCTTTCACCCGCAGCGCAAAGGTGGCATCGCAGATGACGCCTTGCCCCGAAATGCAAAGGCGGCATCCCGGATGCCGCCTTTGAGGTACAGTTTTAAAATTTGTTTTGTCGGAACCGTTTTCTGGAAAAAAAAATTTTTTAAAACATAAACAAAAAAAAAATCCCTCGCCACCCCCTTTTAACAATGCTTGGTGGGGAGGATTCGGACACTGGCGTGGGTTTCGATGAGGGTGACGTCGATGTCGGCGGCGGCCTGGAAGCTTTTCGAGGTGTACTTGCTGGGGAGGTGAGACAGGGCCTGGCGTGGGCGGCCGCACGGTGGGGACTTCTTTGAGTTGGGGTCGTCTTCTTCCTTGAGCCCGAGGTGTGCGTGGCGTTGAAGCTTTTGGGATTCCAGGTACTCCAGCAGGTGCTCCCGCTCCTTCACAAACTCTATGACACCCCCTATGATAGAGGCTTGATCGCCCTATTTCCACACAGTATACGATTACCACAATTTCGTTCCCTTAATTTGGGTTTATATAATTAATGAAACGCGAATACAAACCCTATAAACATAGGTTTCTGCCATGAGGGAGCGGAGGAGGGCGATGCGTTCCTTCATCTGCCTCCGGTGGTTTCCTTCAATGGCAATGTGGGTCATTCATTGAGACTCCTCCTCCTCCTTCCCCTTTCACATTCACAACCTTTTCTAGAGATTCTTATTATTGCGGTCCCCCTGAGCCCCCGGCTTTTGGTTCCCGACGGTGGCTGCCCCCCACCCCTTGCAGCAGTGGTGGCGCTGGGTCGCCGGAGAAGAAGTCGACCGGCCATCAGAGGCACCGCCGTGATCCTGACGGTGAGGCTATCTCATGAAACCGCCGCTCTCGGAGGAGGGGCCGTGGTTGTGGGTGAATGGTGGGTCGGAAACGACGTCGAAGATGGGTAAGCTGAAAAGGTGATTGGAGGATGGGGGTTGTAGGAGCGCCATTTTGGACTTGCAGTGCTGCTGCCACTGCTATCTTATCTAAGCCAGACACCCAAAAGGGAGGCCCCGCGCCCGCGCAAAATAGATCACCTCTTTCTGGACCAACGAAGGACTGAGAAAAATAAAAATAAAAAACCAGATGCTAGTGAGGGGGGAAAATATAGGTGTGTTTATTTTTTTCAAAAAAAATTTAAAAAAGTTTGGTTGTTTAGTAATAACAGATTCCACATTTCAACTGAATGTCCATGACTCTCCTCAGAGTTGCCATAAATAAAATAACAAAGCAGTTCCACCGTCCAACTAAAAAACAATAAGACCAATTAAACCCTGAACTGTTCTATTCAATAGTTGGATCTCCGATTCCCCTGAAAGCAATGTTTTTAACATAACTAGTACTGAGCTCATGCGATTTCACACAAAAAACATTACTTTTAAATATGATTGTTTTAACATAACTATTAAATTTTTAAATATTAATAGGATTAAATACATTATTATAGTTATTATATTTATACATATATATATTTCATATTCAATATAAATATATTTATAAATTCAAAGTAAATAATCTCTCAAATTTTAGTATTTTCATTTTATTCTTCAAAAATATGTTTTCTTCAAAAATGTTTTTTATTTATTTATGTAAAAAATACATTATAATTAATTTTTAGATCATTTAGAAAATTTATTTGATAAAATTAACATAATTTTTGAAATCATCATATCAAAATTAACTTAGTTTGAATTTTTTGGATTTTTTAGAAAATATTTATTTTTCAGTGAATATTGAAAAATTCCTTTTTTTATGATCATTTCTTTTGATAAATTAAGCAATTTAAAAGTCCCATTAATATTTTAATTTTATTTAAAAGTAACATAAGTATTATTTATATATATTTAATCAAATTAATTACATGTAAATCGTCTATATACCATATTTTAGTATAATTTTATTTTTAGTCTTGAAAACAGATTTTTATGAAAACTATTCTAAAATGAATTTTGTTTCTTCTTTTAATTAATTTAAAATAACCCCTAATGATGAATAATTTAAATTAAATTTGTGAATCATATATCTATAATTATGAATTCAAACTGTTATAAGGAATATTACTAATTATATAGTAGAGTAAAATTATCTTTTCCTTGAATAATACATTTTTTCAGAAAAACTGATTTTCATTGTGCTTACTGGTTTTATTTTAAATTAAATTCTTCCACCTCCATGAATTGATTATGTTAAAATGGATTCCACATTTATAATAATAATAATAATTAATATTATGTAATAAGTTCAACTTAGTTTTGGAAAATATGAAATTTATTACCATAGTAAAAGGAAAATAGGTTATTTAAGGGAAAAAATAATTTACCAGAGACTAGAAACAAAGTAACCCTAAGAGTATGAATATGTCTATTTTTATTTCAATATAATATTTATTAGATTTTTTTCTCTTTATAAATAATTAAGAAATTATTTTGATAAAAAAATTGACTTTGATACGATATATAAAACACAAAATGTATTTTTATGTAATAAACAATTACAACTAAGACATTATTTTTTAATAAATTCATTAATTTAAAAAAAAAGGATATTTTAATAAAATAATACTATTAAGTAAGTTTTTTTAAATTTTATTGGTAATATAATTTTTATGACATAAAATTTAATTGTTATAAGGGTTTGAAAATTATTATTGATAAAAAACCAACATTTCTCAATAAATATCAATTCTTGTTTTAAAAATGAAAATTCACATATTTATAAAATTAATTTGGTAAAATAAATATTATTTTTGGAATAAACACGTCTAAATTATTCAATAGAGAAATTTTCATAATTTTCTGAGACAGTAAAATTTTCAGGTAAAAACTAAATACGGTATAAATATACTATGTCTATTATGACATCATAGTTAACCAAAAGTAATGTAATAAATACTATAAAGGGTATCCATGAACAAATATATGTTTCCCCTTAAAAAATAATGTGTTTTGGGGTTATTTGACTTATTTTATAAATTCTTTATGAATCCTCCGAAACCTAAATTATATTTTAAGGTTTTAAAATCAATTCTTTAATAAGATGACTCACTTCCACATCACCAAGGATAAAATTTTAATGAGTTCGGCCCTTAGCCTTATAAAATAAGGAAATTCACTCCACTTTTCACTACTACATATTGTCCCTTTAACATCACAAAAATATGGTTTTAATAGTGGTAAAAAAAAGTGATGTTGTCCTCAACCGTTAGTGTGAGGGTCCACTTAATCCACAGTAAACAAAGCACTGATAAAGACCAACCTGCTACAATGGGATGTTTGAATAACAGCACCCTACAACAAATACACCTGTAACCTGTATGCAAATATAAAATTTAATTGAAATAAATTTTACATCACAAATACAAAAAAACATAACTATATACGTTTCAAACAATGTTTTGTATAATAACATTAACAATTACTATATAGAGACATTTAAAAACATTAATGTTTCATCATCTTTGGCATCTGCGACCCCCTCTCAAAAAAACCTGACTTCAATATCAATTTCCAAACAAACCACCTAAACCCGAGAAAAATAATCCACCTATATAAGAAAACAAATCTTATATTAGTAATATTATAAAGAAATAAATAAAACATAAATATGAAAAAAAAAACATTAATAAAATGTCAACTTTAAATAGAAAGACACACTTGGAGCTATACTGGTCACATTGTGTGTCGTATTGACATGCAATAGATTCATACACATCACAAATGACTTATGCATAATTTTCCTAAAGTATAAAAACAATCTAAATACATTTGCTCAGTTTTCAATATGTCGCTTATTCTTTTTATTTAAATTGGAATTATTTTAAATACAAAGACATACTTTGAGTTATACCAGTCACACCGTGGGTCAGATTGAGGTTTAGTTGAATCCTACACGTCACAAATTAGTTATGGATAATTTTCATAAAGTATCAAAACAATCCGAATGTATTTGATCATTTTTGAGTATGTCATTTGTGTTTTTTACTAAAGTCTCATTTCAAACTGGAAACGCGCACTTTGAGTCATACTGGTCACATCGTGTGTTGGTTTGATGTGATACTACTTCCTACATGTCACAAATGAATTTTTATTCATTTTACAGAATTATCAAGACAATCATAGAGTCTTTTCTTAGTTTTCAGTGAGTGACATATGTTTTGAACTAAAATGTCAATTTTAAACTGATAACAGACACTTTGAGATATACAGGTCACACCATGTATCGGATTGGGGTGTGGTTGATCCTTATACATCAAAAATTACTTGTGGATCATTTTTTAAGTATCAAAATAATTTTAATGCATTTTCTCAGTTTTAAGTTGGTCACTTGTTTTTTTAATAAAATTAATGTCAGTTTTAGATAAAATGACACACTTTGTGTAATAACGACCACACCATGAGACGTATTGAAGTGTGGTTGATTCCTAAATGTCAAAAACATATTATGGATCATTTTCCTAAAGTATCAAAACAATACAAATGTGTTTTCTTGGTTTTCAATATGTCACTTGTTCTTTTTACTAAAATTCATGTCCATTTTAAATAAAAAGACACACTTAGGGTTATACCACTCACACTGTATGTTGTATTGATGCGAGGTTGATTTCTATAAATCACAAATGGCTTATGAATCATTTTTATAATGTATTAAAACAATCATAATGTGTATTCATGGTTTTCATTATTTCACTTTTTATTTTTACTAAAATTAATGTTAATTTTAAATAATAAGACACATTTGGAGTCATATAGGTCACATCGTGCGTCGGATTGAGGTATGGTATTCATACATGTCACAAATGACTTATGGATTGTTTTATTAAATTAATAAAACAATCTGAATGTGTTTTCTTAGTTTTCATTATGTCACTTGTTCTTTTTACTAAAATTAATGTAAGTTTTAAATAAAAATACACACTTAGAGTTATACCAGTCACACCGTGCATCTGATTGAGGTGGGGTTGATTCCTACACATCAAAAATTACTTAAGGATCATTTTTATAAAGTATCAAAACAATATGAATGTGTTTCATCAGTTTTGATTCTGTCACTTGTTCTTTTTACCAAAATTAATGTCAATTTTAAATAAAAAGACACACTTTGAGTAATATCGGTCACACCGTGCATCGGATTGAGGTAAAGATGATTCCTACATTTCGCAAATGAATTATGGATTTTAACCTAAATTATTAAAACAATCCAGATATGTTTTCTCAATTTTGAGTATATCACTTGTCTTTTTTACTAAAATGTCATTTCAAATTAGAAACATGCACTTTGAGTCATACCGGTCACATCGTGGGTCGGTTTGATGTGAGACTACTTCTTACATGTCAAAAATAACTTATGAATAGTTGTACTAAATTATCAAGACAATTAGAGTGCGATTTCATTGTTTTCTATAAGTGACACATGTTTGGAGCTAAAATGTCAATTTTAAAATGATAATTGACACTTTGAGTCATACCTTCTACATCGTGCGTCGTATTAAGGTGAGGTTGATTCCTGCATGTCAAAAATAACTTAGGGATCATTTTTATAAAGTATAAAAATAATATGAATGCATTTTATTGGTCTTGAGTATGTCGCATGTCCTTTTTACTAAAATTAATTACAATTTTAAATAAAATGACACACTTAGAGTCATACCGGTCACACCGTGTATCAGATTTAGGTGGGATTGATTTCTACACAATGAAAATGACTTATGGATAATTTTACTAAAGTATCAAAACAATATGAATGCACTTTCTTGTTTTTCAGTATCTCACTTAAATAAAAAAGACACACTTAGAGTTATAATAATCATACAATTTGTTGGAATGAGGTTTAATTGATTTATACATGTCACAAATGACTTATGGATCGTTTTCCAAAAGTATAAAAACAATATAAATGCTTTTTATTAGTTTTCAGAACGTCACCTGTTCTTTTTACTAAAATTAATTTCAATTTTAAATAAAACGACACACTTGAAGTTATATCGGTCACACCATGCATCAGATTGAGGTGCGGTTGATTCTTTAACATTAAAAATGGATCCTTTTTCTAAAGTATCAAAATAATAAAAATGCATTTTTTCAGTTTTCATTATGTAACTTGTTCTTTTTACAATAATTAATGTCAATTTTAATGAAAAAGACACACTTGGAGTTATATCAGTTACACCGTGCATATTATTGAGGTGAAATTGATTCCTATACATCAAAAATTACTTATAGATCATTTTTATAATGTATCAATACAATAATAATGCATTTACTAAATTTGCAGTATGTCACTTGTACTTTTTACTAAAATTAATCTCAATTTTAAATAAAAAGACACACTTGGAGTCATATCGGTCGTACTGTGTGTCAGATTGAGGTGTTGTTGATTCCTAAACGTTTAAAATGACTTCTGAATCAATTTACTAAAGTATAAAAATAATATGAATGTGTTTTCTTGATTTTCAATATGTCACTTGTTCTTTTTACTAAAATTAATTCCAATTTTAAATAAAAAGACACACTTTCGGTCATATCGGTCACAATATGTGTCATATTATTGTGCGGTTGATTCCTACATGTCACAAATGAGTTATGGATTATTTTCCTAAAGTATAAAATATTCTGAATGCATTTTCTTGGTTTTCAGAATGTCACTTGTACTTTTTACTAAAATTAATGCCAATTTTAAATTAAAAGACATACTTCAATCCATATCACCCAAAATATTTTTCAAATGGAGGTGAAAATGATTATTACATGCGAAAACATAATTATTTAATAATGTATCAAAACTGTATCAATGTTTTTTTATCATATTTGAGTATGTTACATGTTTTTTGAACTAAAATGTAAATTATAAACTAAAAACATACAATATAATTTATACCGAGCACACTGTGTATCAGATTGAGGTGGAGCTGATTGAGTATGCGATATATGTTTTTCTTTTAACTCTATGAAAAAAGTTATAAAAGATATAACATGTTCCATTATGATGGAATAAAAACCCCATGCTCCTTGAAACACTTCATTTTTCAAGTATCAATGGGTTTCCTCTTCCATCAGAAAGGAACATGCTCATTATTTTCAATCTTGCAGCAGATAGTTGAAAGAAAAATATCACTTTTCAAAAGATATGTGAAAAAAACTAAAAAAGTACTGGATAAAAATTATAAGGAAATTAACTTGCAAATAATAAATAAAATGATGAAAAAATTAATTTAATAAGTAGTAGGAATTCACCTTTTCATGATGGTTGTATACATTCTTGACCCATTTCCTTATTGAAATTATCTCTATTGCAGCCTCGACGTCCAATCCCACATGAGCATGAGCAGTTTCGAACAAACTACCCCAACATGAGCAAAATAGTCCACCTATATAAGAAAATAATAATTATTTTAGTCAGAATATAATGAAACAAATTAAACATAAATAAGAGACAATATATTAATAAATTGTCGATTTTAAACTAGAACCATACAATTTGAGACATACATGGTACACCATGTATCGAATTAAGTGTGTGATCATAGTACAAGAGTAAATTATCCTTATCAATGAAGTCATTTTTTCACTATCTTTGTAAAAATTAACAAAATAATTATCAAATATAAATGATGAGGAAATTAACAAAAAAAAATAGATAAAATGATGAGAAAATCAACTAAATAAGAAGTAGGAAGTTGCATGTTCGTGATAAATGTATAAATTCTAACACTAGGTATGTTTCCCATTCATATCACTACTATCAAATAAGACACTAACAGTTGTAAAAATGGTCTTTATCAGTGCTAGATAATCATTGACTATTAGAGTGAGATTAAAAGCCCTAGTCTTTTATCAGCGCTAAAAAAAAGAACTGATAAAGGACCCCCTTTATCAGTGCTTTTTTAAGCGATCATAAACAACCCATTTATCAATTCTTGTAGAAGTACTTATAAAGGGGAATAATAGTGTGTGTTGTAACATCACATTACAACGCCAATGCGGTGTGTTGCAACAACACGCCATAATAACAAAACACCAAAAAATTAGAAAAATAAAGTAAAAATATATAATTTAAATGAAGTAAAATTTACAACACAGATACAAGAAAAAAACTATATTATAGAAATTTCAAACATTTCTTTATACAATTACATATGTTCAAATTATTACATACGTACAAATTATTACATATGTTAAAAAATAGCAGTATTCCTTTGTCTTTTGATCCTAACCCCTGCTCGAACAAAAAAAAGCTATATAAGAAAACAATTCTTATGTTTTAATAATATACAGAAATAAATTAATAAAAAGTATTAATTTTAAACTAAACTTTGAGACATACTAAGAACATTGTGTATCAGATTGAGTTACGGTTGATTCTTACACATCACACAATTTATTGTTCATATTTAAGCATTATCTCAATGAAAATTAACTAAATAATTATAAGATAAAAATTATAAATAAATAAATAAATTAATATCATATATAATGATTAGAAAAAAAATCTAGTCTCATTTTCTCAGTTTTGGCGATGTGATGTGCATTTTAAACTAAAATGATATTTATATATTGTAAATACACACTTAGAGTCATATGAGTCACATCATGTGGCATATTGAGGTGATGATGATTCATAAATTTCCCAAATGACTTATGTATCATTTTCTTAGAAAATAAATACAATCTAAAAGTGTTTTCTTGAGTTTGAGTATGCCACTTGTCTTTTTTAATAAAATTTCATTTTAAACTCGAAACTTGAAATTTGACTCATATCAGTCGCATCATGTTTTAGTTTTATGTGATAAAAATTCCTACATGTCACAAATGACTTATTAATTTTTTTGCTAAATTATGAACACAATACAAGTGTTTTTTCTTGATTTTTATTGAGTGACGCTTTTTAAACTAAAATGTCGATTCTAGACTGATAATAGACCCATTGAATCATACTGGGCACATCATGTATCTAATTGAGGTACCTTTGATTCATAAGCATCAAAAATGACTTATGGATCATTTTCTTAAAGTATAAAACAAGCTAAATGTGTTAACGAAGTTTTGAGTGGGGTAGTTGTTCTTTTTACTAAAATTGATGTCAATTTTAAATAAAAAAGACATACTTTGTGTCATACTAGTCACACCATGATTTAGATTAAGGTGAGGATGATTCATACCTGTCAAAAATGACCTATGTATCATTTTACTAAAGAATAAACGAAATGTGAATGTGTTTTATTGGTTTGGACTAGGTCATATGTCCTTTTTACTAAAATTAATGTCAATTTTAAATAAAATGACACACTTGGAGTCGTACTAGTCACATTGTGTGTAGGATTGAGGTGAGGATTCTTCATACACATCCCAAATGTTCTATGGATCATTTTTATAAAGTATCAAAAAAATGTGAATGTGTTTACCCAGTTTTTTAGTATGTCACCTGTCTTTCATACTAAGATTTCATTTTAAAATGGAAACACGCACTTTGACTCATACCGATCACATCACGTATTTGTTTTATGTGAGACCAATTAAAACATGTCACAAATGACTTATGAATCAATTTTAAGTTTTATCAAGAAAATATGAGTTTGTTTTCTCAATTTTCAGTGAGTAACACTTTTTTAACTAAAATGAAAATTTAAAATTGATAACAGGAACATTGAGTCATACCGAACACATCATATATTAGATTGATGTGTGGTTGATTAATACACATAAAAAATGTCTTATGTTTAATTTTACAAAGTATCAGTACAATATAAATACATTTGATCAGTTTTGAGTAGGTCAGTTGTCCTTTTTACTAAAATTAATGTCAATTTTAAATAAAAAGATGCACTTGGAGTCATATCGGTCACACTGTGCGTCAGATAGTGGTGTGGATGATTCTTGAATGTCTCAAATGACATATGGATAATTTTAATAATGTATTAAAAAATCCAAATATTTTTCCTCAATTTTGAGTATGTCACTTGTTTTTTTACTAAAATGTCTTTTTAAACTAGAAACATGCATTTTGACTCATACTGATCACATTGTGTATCATTTTGATATGAGATTGATTCCTACACATCAAAAATGACTTGTGAATTGATTTCCTAAATTATCCATAAAATATGAGTGTGTTTTTTGGTTTTTAGTGAGTAATATTTTTTGAACTAAACTTTTGATTTTAAACGGATAATGGGCATATTGAGTCATAACGAGCACATCATGTATTATATTGAGTTACATATCATTCTTACACATCAAAAATTAATTATAGATTGTTTCTATAAAGTATATAAACAATATGAATTTGTTTTTTCAGTTTTCAGTAGGTCGGTTGTCCTTTTTACTAAAATTAATGTTAATTTTAAATAAGAAGATGCACTTGGAGTCATAGCAGTCACACCGTGCATTGATTTGTGGTGAGACGGATTCCTAAACGTCCTTAGTGACTTCTATATTATTGTTATAAATTATCAAAATAATAAAAATATGTTTTTTTTGGTTTTTAGTATGTAGTTTTTCATTTTTACTAAAATTAATGTCAAATTTAAATAAAAAGAAGCACTTGGAGTCATACTAGTCACATCTTGTGTCAGATTGATGTGTAGCTAATTTCTACACATCTCAAAGTATCAAAAAAATCATATCTACCAATGTTACCATGATATCCATTTTCTTTATTTGTTGAACGACCAACATTTCATATCGACTCGATGTTCTTAACTGAAAAACCATTCTCTTTGTTGAAATCTGGAGGAGAAGATGAAGCTCATATGCCCATTATATCATGATAAGTCACTGTAATGGGAACATGATATTCCTCTACTCTTCTAACATTCAACAACAATAAAAGTTTTTTTCTAATAAAATCAAGTTAATATGCAGTGTTGGATGTTCTACAAAGAAAGGCAATGGAAATGGAAGTCAAGGTAACATTGGTAGAAAGATACATTTTATATCTTTTGTGGCCTGTTGCAGATATTTGAAAGAAAAATACAACATACCAAAATTTCTTTGAAAAAACTAAATAATTGTTAGAAAAAAATTACAAAGAAATTAACTTAAAAATATCAGATAAAATGATGAAAAATTTAATTAAATAAGTAGTAGAAATTCACCTTTTCATGATTGTTGTATGCATTTTTAATGCCTTTCTTTTTTGGCATTATCTCAGTTTTAGGATTGAAATACAATACCTCATGATCATGAAAATATTTGAACAAACCATCCCATATTTATAAAAATCAATTTATATAAGAAAACAAATATTATAAGAGTAATACTAAAATAAATAAATTAAACATAAATATTAAGCAATCCATTAATTCTATAGACAATGATTTTACAGTAAAACATCAATATTACCTCTTTGATTGAGAAGTGGAGGGAACTTGAAGCAAATTGATAAGTTACAACACTAAAGGGGTGAAATTTTTTTGAAGGAGAAGTAGTCTTTAGAAGTTTTGTTGCAGAAAGACATAAAATATAGACAGACCACCCCAACTCAAACAAAAGAATCAACCTGTATAAGAAATCAATTTTTATATGAGTAATAATAAAAAAAGTATTCATAAATATGAAATAATATATTAATTATAAGGATAATTATTCTACTGTATAGACATCAAGATTACCTTTGTGATTGAGAAGAGGCAACATTGTTGCTATTCCGGCAAGGTAATGGAGGGAAATTGAAGGAAAGGGATAAATGAAACAATGTAGGGGTGAAAATGTTTTGAGTTAGAAGAATTATATGGATGTTTTTGTGCATAAAAATAGAAAATATGGACATAAATCGTCTAAAATAAAAAAAATCTACAAGGAATAATGAAAACTAAATTAATGTTTCATTATATAATTTTTTGGTAAAATAGAGAAAGTATATCGTAACATTACCTTTACATCTTCCCAAATGGTTTCTTTCATTATAGTTTGTTCTTACGAGGGATTGGTAACATAATAATGTGAAAAACACATTGTCTGAATGAGTAGTAAAACATTTAATTTAGATTATATTAATTCCATAGAGAACATATTATATTATGAGAAAAAACATAATATATTAAAAACACTTTTACCATCTGAACATTTATCATTTCATTTTTTCATTGGACACACACCCTCCATACCTTTTGTAAATGAACTTATGTTTAATTTAATACTCTAAGAATTAGTAATCAATGGGATGACTAATAGTCATTGTAGTACAAGAAATATAAAAGAGATGGGGGACAAGTCTCAAGGAAAAAATGAAATAATAACTATTTAGGAGATAATGTTGATGAGGATGAAAATTTTATTGCGTTGTGTTATCTAAAAGGGGTAATTCCTCCTATTTGTGAGAATACACCATGGGAACTAGGTATTAACTCATGGCCTATTGAAGGTGATATTCGGGGGGAATAAACATTACTATATGTGATTCAAGGGGTCTTAGTGGGGACATATTATGATATATGAATCTTTGGGGTCTCTATTAATTCCACAATTATAGGAGAAATATCACATTGAATACTTTCAATCCTCTAACTAAGACTATTCATTCCTATATTAAAATTATCCATCAAGTATTTATTAAATCCCCTAAACAAATGAAAATATAATATAGGAAATTAAGGTGTAATAAGAAAAAAAATATTATAAATAAGAATAATAAATTATCATTAAATCAATTAAAATATATAAAATTGTATTGATAATATGTTTAAATAAAAAAGAGTTATTTTATATACAAGTATAATAATCATAGATTCCTAGGGATGGAACCAATAAATAGTTACTTCTTTTAGTGGTTTTGGGGTGGGCAGGTTCCATAGAATCAACATGGGGTGGGGGGTGGGGGAGTACAAGGAATAATAGCTCAATCTCCTATCAACCAAACATCCCCAATAAACATTGTTGACCACATAGATATACCAATAGTAAAGCAAGAATGATGATAAAAAAACGTAAATATATCTCACCAAACAATAAATCAACTAGCGATGAGGATGAGGAGAAAATAATATAACTTAGATTTAATATTTTAATCATTCAAGAGAAATTATAGATATATTATTGGGTTTATAAAATATTTAGTTTGTAAAATAAATAAATAAATACACATAAGATATTCATTATCAAAGGTGGAAGTTGTATATAATTCTAATAAGGGAAACCCAATATTTGACTATTTCAAATAATTTAATTATTCTTTGAATAAAATGGGTAATTTAATTTAATAAAAAATTTACTCCACTATAATAGGTGTTGTCCTCTGAACTCATCCAATGGTGAAAGTTATATAAAACCGTCATCCTCATCAGCTTGTCTTTTGGACGTTTATCATTTCATTTTGTTGTCTAGAACTCATCCTCCTCTTATAGACATGAACCTATGTTTCTTGAAAGACTCAAAGTAGTAGTAATCCATATGATTACTACTTCTCAGAGTAGTATAGGAAACATGAAAGATATTGGGGATGACTCCCGAGAAAAATTTTTGGAAAAATAACTGCTCTTTAAGTGAAACTGATAAGGATGAAAGTTGTACTCCATTGTGTTCTCTAAAAGGGGTAATGCCTACCATTTGTGAGAATTACATGGATAGTAACCAAATATCCCTAATTTTGGAACTAAAAGGAAAAATTAAAGAATGAACTATTTTAAGATGGGTTAAAGTAAAACATACATAGTGTTTTTTTAGATGTGTGATGAAAGAAATGAAGTGATTTTCAATATGTATTAATGACTGGGTTACCATTTCAAAGATGGATATATTTTTACAAAGTTATAGAAAACTAGAAAAACCATTCTTTGTTTTGGGGTCAGTAAAAATTTGTGGAAATTTTTTTGAAATAGGAAATTGATTTGTGGTAATGAAAAATTGATCATATTAGATAGAGAGAAAATTAAATACTGACTTCAAAAGGTTGGGTTGAGATGTTTTTATTCTAACAAGATAAAATTGATAGATATTTTTTACTAATTTGAATTGGTAGATTATTAATAATTAAAATGATGATGAAACATTAGAGGAAATTAATGATGAAATGATTAGCATAGGGGAGAGAAGACAAGGTTGAGGTAGACTCAAAACAAGACATTGATGGTGAGAAAAATGAAAAATGGTTGTCAATTTCAAGAAATACAAGAAAGGATAAAATCAATGAATAAAATTTCATTGGTGGTCGGATAGTTTCAGTGAAAAATCAAAGGAGTAACACTCATTTATAGAGGCTGAAAATGATGATAACTGGATCAAATCTATGCATAAGAAACTTGATTTGAATTAGGACAATATGATATCAAAACAAAGTGGGTGTTTAGTAATAAACTCATTAACTATGGAAAAGTGTCTCAAAATAAATAATGGATAGTGTGCAAGGGGAACTCCTAGATCAAAAGAATTTATATTTATGATAAATTTATTCCCATACCCCGATTGGAAAATATTTTTATTTTCATGGATATTTCGGTGAAAATGTAGTTAAAAGTATACCAAATGGATTTCAAATATATGTTTCTCAATGGAGTTATTAAGGTAGAAGTAAACATTAAGAAACTAGATGGTTTTATTATCGATTAAAATGAGAGAACTATGTGCTAGTTAAAGAATTCTTTGTATATGATAATGAAATAAATAAGGATATGGTATATAAGGTTGGATCAATTCATAAGAAATATTTGTTTTTAGAAAGGTATAGTTGATCACAACATCTACATCAGAAGAGAGAATGGTCAAAGGATGTTGGTACTCATTTATGTTGAAGACATAATATTTGAGAAATGGACAAAGCACAGTGCACTTTTTTTGTGGACCATATGAGGTATGATATCAAGATGTCTATTGGTGATTTAAACATTTTTATCAGTTTATAGGTGAATCAAGGAAACCATAGTGCATTAATTTCTCAATAAAAATATGAAAAACAGGTTCCCAAGTGATTTTCAATGGAATATTCCAAACCAATGATAGCTCTGAACTCTATATAGATGAATTTTTCAAAATTTTATGATTTTAAAGAGATAGATGTCATAGAATATAGGTATTGGGAGCCTATTATACCACACAAAAACATTCCCTAACATTGGGTTTGATATATTTCAAATCACACAATACCAATGGTGTCCTAAGGAGAGCCACATACTATTGGGGTAGACGATACTTCAATATATATAAAAACCAATGAATTTTGGGTTGTTTTATTATAATAGAGTGCAATTAGGGTTGTTGGGATACACGAATGTGGGATGAGAAGGTTTAGTGGATAACCGATGGAAAATAGATATATCAAAAGACCTAGAATTTGTTTAAGCCTTGGTTTCGTTCGATCCTTGAATCATTCAAGCCTTCGAATAGTTAGAGCCTTGATTCTAGCCTGGATTTGACAATGAGGAGCACTAACAGTAGGTGACTTCTGTGGTGAGATTCAGATATCACGAACAAGTTCGCGATGGTCAGGGTTCTTAAAATAGATCGGGACAATTTTATTAGTGCTTCTAAAAAAGAGCTGATAAAGATCCCTTTTATCAATTCTATGTGAATAAGTGATGATAAAAGAAATCTTTTTTAATGCTTACTATCTTAGTGCAGATAAAGGGTTTGTAATTATAATTATAAATAATATATATATATATAATAAATACATATAAATATAAATAAAGTAAATATATTCTTTATTTAAATATATTTATTTGAATTTTATAATTCATTAAATATATAATTATTTATTTATAATTATATAAATGCTTTTAAAAACTAATATTTTTATAATTACATATATTTATATAATTATATATATATAATAAATATGTATAAATATAAATATAGTAAATATATTCATTATTTAAATAAATATATTATAAATTTATAATTATTTAAATATATATAAATATTTTTTTTATAATTAAATAAATAATATTTTATATAATAATAATTTTTTATCTATAATTATAAATATATAAATATATAACAATATTAAATATACATTTATAAATATATTTATTTATAATTTGTTTTTTTCAAATGTATTTTCGACATTATTAATGAATATTTGATCAAAAGTGCATGAATATTAAAAATGAGTGCAATTGAATAATTAAAATTCTGTGCACTTTAACAATATTGAAAAGTTGGATAAGATTGATTAATTAAATATAAATCATTAAAAAACGGTTATATATTGAAATAGAGATGAATAAATATTGAAAATATTAAAAAATAATTAATATATATATATATAAAATAAATAATAAAAATTGATTAAATTCTAAAAAAAATTATGTCTGTGTGTTGTATATAAAAATGAATTAATTACATATATGTGAAATCAATATAATATGTTTGATCTATGTTAAATTGAAATATTAGATGACATTCAATTAGGTCCATTACTCGATGCAATTGGTTAGTATTTTTTATTCATATTAATTTTTAATTATAAACCATTATTTACTAAATATATTATTATTTAATGTAAAGAAAAAATATGTTGTATTGTATAAATCATAATTATATACATTCATATATATCAATATATTTAATATATACTATTTATTAACATTATCATTAATTAATTAATTAATAAAATGTTTAATTTTTTTCTCAATTTACTTATTTTTAATTTTTATTAGTTTAATTTTTATTTTACATATATCTATATATTTAATATATATTGTTTATTTCTATTTATAATTTATATATAGTGTAATTAATTTATTAATTTTTATCAATAAATATTTAATTATTAAATATTTAAATATTTTTTTAATAAAAAATTTTAATTTTTTATTTATTTAATTATTTCATTTTATTCAGAATTTTATCAGTGCTAAAAAAGCACTGATAAAGGATTCCTTTATGGGTGCTAAAAATAAATCACTAATAAAGGGTGTCATTTATCAGTGCTAAAAATAAAGCACTAATAAAGAGATCACTTTATTATCGCCCAAAAAATGCACTGATAAATGATGACATTTATCAATGCTACAAAAAAGCACTGATAAAAGGTATCCTTTATCTGTGTTTTTTTATAGAACTCATAAAGGCCAGTGCTATTAAAAGCATATTTTGTAATAGGGCCTCTAAAAAATCTATATTGTCTTGTGAATATTAGGATTTTCTATAGTTATGGTAGTACTGAAAAAATATAAATATTCAAAAGATTAATAAATATTTTAAATGAAATAGTAATTATCTTCAAAAATACCTCTTCGAGGATGCTAGTTTGTTGATGGTATATGACCTCTCTCATAAATTTACAAACATAATAACCATAATCTATTCAATTATTTTGTTTTAAACATTATAGAAACATTTAGAAAAGAAAGTAATTTTTTTGATATTTGTTTTGATAGTGAAATCTTATTGTATATACCCTGATATTAATCAACTTGTAGAAGCCAAAGGCTCCTTGTGCACATAGATTATCATCATGCCATTATTTTCACGATACATAAATACCACCCTATCATAAAATAATTGTAACACCCCTAGCTTCCACGAAACGCTTCTCATTCAATAATGCAATAGCTTGCATTGTACGCAACTTCGAGTTCTAAAACACCGCGACTAATCAAAGTAGCCGTTATGAATAGTAATAACCACTTTTTAAATTTATAGAAATTTTATATTTCAAAATGGACTTCATTTTTGTATTCCTAATATTGAAATTAGCCTATGTTGAATTTTTTGTAATTTTCTGAGAACTTCCAAATTTTTATGAATAGTGAAAAATACATAAAACAACTTTTTTAATAAAAATAATTTATAGTGATAAATTATACTATTTAGTGGTTTTAAAGTATAATTAGAATATATTTTTACAATTTTATCGAGTGGTGGTCATTAGAATTAATTCAACATTGAAATTGGACATAAACAATTGCCAATTTTTTGATATAAATTGTTTCTTAAAAACACGCTAATTGTTGTGATAGCGGGAATTAATTATAAAATTAATTAATGCAACTTATATGTTTGGAATTTTTTAAAATAGAAATCATTTTTGAATTCGGAATATCAATTATAGCCTAGGGTAAAATTTTGGCATTGTTCTGAAAAACTTCAATTTTTGATGAATAGTGAAACCACTAAGTGGTAGTTAAATAACTGATTTTTCGTTTAAATGAAATATTACCACTTCTGTGATTTGATTTTCAAAAATCAGACATACATGGTTGTCATTAAGAAGTAAAATGGGGTTCAGTGAGATTAAAATAATTTTTGGTGAATAGTAACTTTTAAGTTCTTAATCGCGATTAGAGGTAATTAGTGTAGTTTAAGGTAAAAATAATGTTTTAATAATATGAGATGAGCTTGACACTTGTCCTACTCCTATTGGATGAGTCATGGCCGACCAAGAAAACCCATGAGTCAACTTGGGGACCCCATGGAGCCACTTTAGTTGGAAAATGACATTAATATATATTTATTTAATATTAAAATTGAATTGATACAAACATGAGTTGTTTTACTAAAACAGTTTTTAAGTGGGGTTACACAAGTCCAATTTTTGACTATAAATATTCATTAGAAAGATAAAAAGATTTCCTACATCATAGTAGTTTTTTTATAATTTTTAGACATTAAATAAATTAAATTATTTATGACATCATTATGATGCAGCGATGACCTCATTATTTAACGATTTAAATAAAATGAGAAGATAATGCAAAATCCAAGGCTTACACTTGTCCAAAACCTATTGGATGAGGATATTTCGAACCCTTATCAAATTATCCACGAATTATATAAGTGTGGGACCTTTAGAATCCGAAAAGAATTGTGTAATAATGTAACATTTCAATCTTTCCAAAAGAGCCCCTCTTCTCCACTTATAAAAGGCCCCCACCTCTCCCACCTTATTCACACATTCAACCCATTTGGCTCGGCCAACCTCTGCCCAAATACTCTCCCAACTTCCCCCTCTTACTCCTAGAAGCCTAACTTTGGGAAGAACTCTTCCCAAGGAAGCCTTTGTCTCAAATCAAAAAGAGTTACCCAATTTTGAGGAGGTTAAAGAATGGTTGAGTCAAGTCGGACACAAGGTAAGGGAACTTCTTAACCCAATTTCTATTCTTTGGGTTAATCTCCTACTTAAAATTATGTCATGATGTTATTATGTTGTATATTGTATTTATACTTTCTTTATTGTGTACATATAGTGAATACACATAATAGATATATTTTATTTAAAAATGATCTTTTATGGACTTCGTCTCAATCCCCTTCATTGAGGCATATTTGGTTTTATACACAACCTTCTTTTATACGGTGTATAAACCCCTTTGACTTTTACGTTTATTCAAAAGGAATCTTTTTTATATGAAGCGTTTTGCTAAACGACAAAAGATAATGTTTTCCTTTCCGTACTTATGCGGCGACAACGACTTCTCCGCCGCCATGACCATTATTTGAGTTTCGGCTTCCTCTACAAGACATCATTTTTTTTAATGAAAAATAAATACAAAGTTTTAACTTTCTTTTATTTTGGTATTGAAAATGGTTTTGAAAGCGTTTTTATTATATCAATATGTTGTATTGATATCTTTTGATTGAAATGTGGAAATGTTATGTTTCCTTTATGCATGTTTTATGTGATACGATTATGTTATGGTTTATGATATGTTTAAACCTATTCATATGAGGAATGTATTGGACTTAATAAGTGACGGGTGGAGCCCGCTATAGCTCCTCGATGCATCGGTTGGTCTCATGAGACAACTAGATGTGGAATTGGACGAGGCCCTTTCCCAATTTGATTTATGGTTTTGGCTAAGGCCTTAATCATTTTAGACGTCTTGGCCAAGGCCTTGACAAAATGTTTCAGAATGTCCGGCATTATACATTCCCTCATTATGAAAGTGGTTATTGATATTTCATGTGATTATTCAACCATTAGAATATCCATGTGAAGTAGTGAATGGCATTATCTCATTTTACTTTTTCCATATTATGTTGATGTTCAAGTTTAAAAGGCTTTTGTTTTAGTTATACATTGCCTTAAATTTTTATGTTTATTTATGAAAGCTTCCGCAATATTGTTATCCTTACTGAGCATCTGAGCTCACCCCTTTCAATGTTTTAATATTTTCCAGGATGTGAAGAAGTATTTTATGAATAACCTACAGAGATAGTCCTAAGAGGATAGAAGTGTGGACTATGGAGACTTTGTTATTGTAGTTTTTCACTTTATGATGTAATGTAACGTTTACGAATGTATCTAGTGTTTCCAAGGCTACTAAACTAATCGGTCTTTCGAGACTTGATCTTTTGTGATCATGCCAATGTTATGAAGTAATGCACCGACTCTGGGCAGCTGGGGTAGGGGTGTTACAGTTGGTATCAGAGGCAGTTTAGTACTAACCTTGGAAGCTAGATTTAGATAAACTCTGATTAAAGCACATAGCCCAAAGATAGACTTTGAGGATTAGTATAGAATAACTTCCTAGAATTTTGGTATTGTAGAGATTTTGTGAGTTTTCCGAGCAATACATCCCTGTCTGGATACGAGCAGGTAGAGGCGGCTCTGGCACATATGTACCTAGGGGTAAAACCCGAAAACACCGCTTTGAGCTAGACTCGAACGGGAACTGGTGCACGACAACGGGCCTTGCTGCACTCTTGGTTACGACACTCCCGGGGGATATTCTTAGGATAACTCTCATTTTCTTTACAAATCATTATGAAGGGTTTATGAGTATATACTTCCTCAAAGAAAACATTTTTATGATTATGGATTATATCTATAAATAGTTCAATTTATGTTAAGTGTTTTATAAGTATGGGATTATGTATTTTGATTCATAAACTGATTTAGTTTATGCAATTGTTTAGAAATGGCGCCTAGTGGAAGAAATGGAAACTGTATCAATGCACGCACTCCATGTAGGGATTTCCCTCCTGCTCAAGATAATTATGGTGGAGCTAGTGATACAACTGGTGCTGATCAGCTTCTCACCGTACTGGGACAACTCACTCAGGTTATGAATAATAACCTTACTCGTATGGAGCACCCTGATCCGCAACGTGGAGGATCAATGCTAGACCGTTTCATGAGGCAACAATCGCCAACCTTCAATGGGAGTACAAATCCTATAGTAGCTGAGCAATGGATAAATTCCTTAGAGAAAATATTCCATGCCTTGGGGAGTAGTGAAAGGGAGAATGTTGTCATGGCAGTTTACCGCCTCACTGGAGATGCCGATCAATGGTGGTCACTAATTCAAAACACAAAGGAAGACGATGAATTAACAAACATGGAATGGCAGGAGTTCAAAGAGCTGTTCTTAGAAAAATACTTTCCTCGAGACCATCGAGCAGATATGGAAAGGAAATTTCTGAGTCTGAGGCAGAAGGAGGATGAGAATGTCGCAAAGTATGAGGCTAACTTTACAAGGTTAGAAAGGTATGCTGCAGATTACATACGTAACCCAAGAAGTAAGACTGATCGTTTCTTTGATGGGTTGAAACCATTTCTCCATCGAGCTTTAGTATCACAAACCTTATCTTCATACAAAGGTATTTTCTCATGCGCTATCAAGATGGAAAATGAATTCTCTAAGTCTTATGACTTTAAATCAAAGAAAGATAAGAAGAGATCCGCTGAAAACTCTGGGAAGGGAAATAAGGAAACAGGGAAGAAGGGTAGAAATGAATTTCCACCCTGTGATAATTGTGGTAGGAAGCACCCTGGTGCCTGTCTAAAAGGAAAAGGAGTATGTTACAAGTGTGGTGAAAAAGGCCACCAAGCTCATGAATGCAAGGGAAAGAAAGCGGCTGTCAACGTGGAATGTTATAATTGTAGAGAGAAGGGACATTATGCAAATGAATGTCCTAAGCGTCAGGGAAACTTACCTCAGAAAAGGCCAAGGGATCAAGGCCAATCTTATGATGTGACTATAGTTGAAGCGGAATAATTAATGTATTGGTGATTTTGGACTCAAGGATTATATTCTGGTTATAAGAATAATGTGATATATATATATGGATTGTACTGCAGTACTTGTTGATTTCAGTAAGGTTTTAATATGATTAAGGTAATCATATTTTTAGTATGTGACAATAAGAGAAACTTTTCTTTGTTTGGGGAATCTGATGTTACAATTGATTTTGGAATTTAGATACCTTTTAGAGAAAGTCTGGACGAAGGTATTTTGGATAACTATTAAGGTTGGAATGGATTAAGTTGAACCATGGATAGTATTGTTTAAGGTTAAATAATTTTTGAAGATTATTTTTGGAATATTATAATACTATAGTTTTAGGAAAAGGACAACCTGCAGGGTGGGGCATAACCCGTCGCGTCGGACAAAGCTGCAGGAATCGAACCCACAACCATAGTGCGACAAGCCTTTATTTCCTACCACTAGCCTACAGGAAGTCCCTGGTTATTACAAAATAATTTTACTAATCTAAATGGTATGTGTTAACATTTGGAACCTTATACAATTAGGATAAATAGAATATTTTTGAGTTTCGTTACCATTTGGAGTAAAAGTTGGGTTGTGGTAAAAATTTATTAACGAATGAAAGTATACATAACAAGTATGTATATTCCCTTACGTTCTTAGTAAATATCCTAAATAAATTCCTCAACATTATAAAAGGTAACTTAAAATAAAAATGTTGTCGGTTAACGTTTCCAACTGGGGATTCAATGACCGTTTAACCAATCACAAGTTTGTGATTTTCTTGTAGTTAAACTTTCTCCTAATCCTGTTTTCTATAACTCTCCATCAGACCTTGATGGTTTGTTTCTCCTCCATATCCATATTTTCATAGAATCCTAGAATGGGCTATATCGGGTGACCTTTGTACTTATCTTGCTTTCTTTTAATGTTATATATTTATTAACCTTATTTCCGATGTGGGTTATCCTCAAAGGTATTTTCTCTTTTCAACCTTTTATTTTCAAAGAAAAATTTCAAATTGCGAGGACGCAATTTATTGAAGGAGGGGAGAATGTAACACCCCGAGCTTCCACGATACGCTTCTCATTCAATAATGCAATAGCTTGCATTGTACGCAACTTCGAGTTCTAAAACACCGCGACTAATCAAAGTAGCCGTTATGAATAGTAATAACCACTTTTTAAATTTATAGAAATTTTATATTTCAAAATGGACTTCATTTTTGTATTCCTAATATTGAAATTAGCCTATGTTGAATTTTTTGTAATTTTCTGAGAACTTCCAAATTTTTAGGAATAGTGAAAAATACATAAAACAACTTTTTTAATAAAAATAATTTATAGTGATAAATTATACTATTTAGTGGTTTTAAAGTATAATTAGAATATATTTTTACAATTTTATCCAATGGTGGTCATTAGAATTAATTCAACATTGAAATTGGACATAAACAATTGCCAATCTTTTGATATAAATTGTTTCTTAAAAACACGCTATTTGTTGTGACAGCGGGAATTAATTATAAAATTAATTAATGCAACTTATATGTTTGGAATTTTTTAAAATAGACATCATTTTTGAATTCATAATATCAATTATAGCCTAGGGTAAAATTTTGGCATTGTTCTGAAAAACTTCAATTTTTGATGAATAGTGAAACCACTAAGTGGTAGTTAAATAACTGATTTTTCGTTTAAATGAAATATTACCACTTCTGTGATTTGATTTTCAAAAATACGACATACATGGTTGTCATTAATAAGTAAAATGTGGTTCAATGAGATTAAAATAATTTTTGGTGAATAGTAACTTTTAAGTTCTTAATCGCGATTAGAGGTAATTAGTGTAGTTTAAGGTAAAAATAATGTTTTAATAATATGAGATGAGCTTGACACTTGTCCTACTCCTATTGGATGAGTCATGGCCGACCAAGACAACCCATGAGTCAACTTGGGGACCCCATGGAGCCACTTTAGTTGGAAAATGATATTAATATATATTTATTTAATATTAAAATTGAATTGATACAAACATGAGTTGTTTTACTAAAACAGTTTTTAAGTGGGGTTACACAAGTCCAAATTTTGACTATAAATATTCATTAGAAAGCTAAAAAGATTTCCTACATCATAGTAGTTTTTTTTTATAATTTTTAGACATTAAATAAATTAAATTATTTATGACATCATTATGATGCAGCGATGACCTCATTATTTAACGATTTAAATAAAATGAGAAGATAATGCAAAATCCAAGGCTTAAACTTGTCCAAAGCCTATTGGATGAGGATATTTCGAACCCTTATCACATTATCCACGAATTATATAAGTGTGGGACCTTTAGAATCCGAAAATAATTGTGTAATAATGTAACATTTCAATCTTTCCAAAAGAGCCCCTCCTCTCCACTTATAAAAGGCCCCCACCTCTCCCACCTTATTCACACATTCAACCCATTTGGCTCGGCCAACCTCTGCCCAAATACTCTCCCAACTTCCCCCTCTTACTCTTAGAAGCATCACTTTGGGCATAACTCTTCCCAAGGAAGCCTTTGTCTCAAATCAAAAAGAGTTACCCAATTTTGAGGAGGTTAAAGAATGGTTGAGTCAAGTCGGACACAAGGTAAGGGAACTTCTTAACCCAATTTCTATTCTTTGGGTTAATATCCTACTTCAAATTATGTCATGATGTTATTATGTTGTATATTGTTTTTATACTTTCTTTATTGTGTACATATAGTGAATACACATAATAGATATATTTTATTTAAAAATGATCTTTTAAGGACTTCGTCTCAATCCCCTTCATTGAGGCATATTTGGTTTTATACACAACCTTCTTTTATACGGTGTATAAACCCCTTTGACTTTTACGTTTATTCAAAAGAAATCTTTTTTATACGAAGCATTTTTCTAAATGACAAAAGATATTGTTTTCCTTTCCGTACTTATGCGGCGACAACGACTTCTCCGCCGCCGTGACCATTATTTGAGTTTCGGCTTCCTCTACAAGACATCATTTTTTTTAATGAAAAATAAATACAAAGTTTTAACTTTCTTTTATTTTGGTATTGAAAATGGTTTTGAAAGCGTTTTTATTATATCAATGTGTTGTATTGATATCTTGTGATTGAAATGTGGAAATGTTATGTTTCCTTTATGCATGTTTTATGTGATACGATTATGTTATGGTTTATGATATGTTTAAACCTATTCATATGAGGAATGTATTGGACTTAATAAGTGACGGGTGGAGCCCGCTATAGCTCCTCGATGCATCGGTAGGTCTCATGAGACAACTAGATGTGGAATTGGCTGAGGCCCTTTCCCAATTTGATTTATGGTTTTGGCCGAGGCCTTAATCATTTTAGACGTCTTGGCCGAGGCCTTGACAAAATGTTTCAGAATGTCCGACATTATACATTCCCTCATTATGAAAGTGGTTATTGATATTTTATGTGATTATTCAACCAGTAGAATATCCATGTGAAGTAGTGAATGGGATTATCTCATTTTACTTTTGCCATATTATGTTGATGTTCAAGTTTAAAAGGCTTTTGTTTTAGTTATACATTGCCTTAAATTTTTATGTTTATTTATGAAAGCTTCCGCAATATTGTTATCCTTACTGAGCATCTGA
Source organism: Viscum album (assembly GCA_963277665.1). Classification (NCBI taxonomy): domain Eukaryota; kingdom Viridiplantae; phylum Streptophyta; class Magnoliopsida; order Santalales; family Viscaceae; genus Viscum; species Viscum album. The sequence continues at coordinate 107,374,779 of OY728139.1, read as the reverse complement.
GCTCACCCCTTTCAATGTTTTAATATTTTCCAGGATGTGAAGAAGTATTTTATGAATAACCTACAGAGATAGTCTGAAGAGTATAGAAGTGTGGACTATGGAGACTTTGTTATTGTAGTTTTTCACTTTATGATGTAATGTAACGTTTACGAATGTATCTAGTGTTTCCAAGGCTACTAAACTAATCGGCCTTTCGAGACTTGATCTTTTGTGATCATGCCAATGTTATGAAGTAATGCACCCACTTTGGGCAGCTGGGGTCGGGGCGTTACAATAATTCTCATTAAAACACAATAGAAAATATATAACTTGAACTTTAGTTTTAAATATTTGATGTAGTGTATTACAAATTGAAAAATGTCATCACGTGTGGTCAGTTTGTTGGGTATCCATGTAGTGAATCAAAAAAATAAATCTTTGGTGTATCCAAATTTACCACAATGAGTACCCAATGTTTCCTAAAAACAAAAAGGAATAAGTAATGAAAGGAATGAAAATTTATTTGATATAATTAAATTGAATAGTTTTACCCATGAATCATTGGCATTAAGTATATTATGTCATCCATGAGTTTCTTTCAATTAATTTCGTCAGTTTTCCACTATTTCAACAAAAAAATTTATTCTATTTTGGTTTGGTCTGTATAAGTGATGTGATGACTAATTATTCTATATTTATGTTCATGGGTTAATCCCTTTAATTGGTATTCATATATATTCCTAAAAAAATATGAATTATATTTAGTTATAATTAACATAGTAGTTCAATTATTGGGAAAAATCATGAAAACACACCTCGAGTATACATTTACAACTGAGACTCCAAGTCATTCATACTTGAGGATTTTATTTACATTCTAAAGAGTAATGAAATCTATAATGGCCTCTTCATATATTTTTTCTTCAAAATAAAATATGTGATTACTACTACTTTGTAAGTTTGTATCCACGTGAACCTTTAATGTTAGTATCTGTGAATATTGAATAGGTAGGGTAAAGGTTATCTTTGAAGATATTTTTGATCAGTTGGTTGATCCATTAGATTTTTTTTATCCGATCTTTCATTTAACCTCCATCCCTTTGTCTAACTGTAATAACATTCATCGATGCATACCTTTTTTCATTAATTGTTAAATATTTAGCATAAAAAATAAATTATAAATGAATAACTCCTTATCAACGTGTTTTTTAAAGGATCTGACCCCCATGATATGAATGTTCTAATATCTTGATCGATCATAAGAATATTCACATCATCAAGTGGAATATGTAGCTCCACGCATGGATCATGAGATATGTTAATCCCCACTATCGCATGACCTATTAGAAGTTGTCTATTGTGTAGAATGTATTTGTGGATATTGAACACGATAGCACTGGCAACAAGGTGATGGGTTGGTGTGGATAGATATAAATCATAGTCATTTTCACCCTATAGAATATCAGTATATGAAATGTATCAGTGTCTTTATGATTCAAATTTCAAAGAAACAATTCTAAGAATATTTATTACCTCATTTAAGACAGCTCTTTGAGGGGAATGGACCACCTTAAAGCTATTGGGGGTGTATTTATGTAGTGGTTATTCTTGAGTTGTTTCTTCTCTTTACTTCCCCCATAAAAGATTCTTGAAACTCATAATTCTAATGAATTTTTTCTTCAATTCAAAATAATCTTGCTGGTACCTCTTTCATTTGTTTATCTTTATCCCTCATGTTATTTTCTTTTCTCAAAATATGCTTGTGGTGTCATCCCAAAACCCACACCTCTGATGCAGCCATACTGTTCTGGCCGCTTCCAGTCCACTAACAGTAGGTGTTCATCTGGTACATCTATTGATGATTCCTATGTCTAAGTAAGATATAAAATATAGGAAAGTAAGTCATCATTGTTGTGTAAAATCAATTTAATGAATTTTTTTATTATGACATTCTAACTCATGCTTCCCACGCTTTTTCTGTGTTTTAAACTATTAGTATCCCATCTTTATTTACACATACCTCCTCTCATAGCACATAAATTTGGATGGAAGTGGATTCGCCTTTGGATTCATGAATCTTTATATAAATAGAGGTACATGATTATGTTTTTGTTTCATGTCACATAAAATTATTATGGTAGATTTAAACTACATACCAATTTTTTTCAAGTGAATAGTACTCCATCGTTACATTACTGAGGGGTACGTTGGTTTTTCTCCCTATTCCTTATTTTAATCACTCAGTTGTTGTTTCATAAATAAAAAATTCTCAATAAAAGTGATTAATGCACATATTATCAAAAAATATATATTCATACACAATATACCTAAAAATGTAACTCCTCACAATGACCAATAAACACATACCACACATCTTGACTTATTAGGTGTGCATACATATGAAAGGGGTTCATGTTTATTTTCCCTTCAACGTCTTTGAGATGAAATTTCGTTAGAATTGTGCAAAAGACTCTTTGATCCTTTCCATCAAGCATTAATACAAATTTCTTGTTGGATTCATCTACTATAAATACACTCTGAAATGGATAATTAAGAGTAATTCAATGTTTCATTATTTTATTTTTTTAGTAAAATAAATAATGTATATCATATTGTTACCCTAATCACTTCCCAAATCAGTGTCTTAAGTGTGGTGACAACATGGTGTAGAGATACATCAATTGGAACATGTTTCCAAGTGATAATCCAAATGAAACTACTGAACATGGACTTATTCTGGTTAATTGGACGTTCTTACACATTTCAACCTACCTGGAATTTGATTCATTTCCTTTTTACTTTAATAATTTTTGCTAACATCGTTATGCTATGGTGCTACTATATTTTTGGGATATCAGTTCTTCATTGTCTACCATTTCATTAGGTTCAACATCGTTAATATGTTGTTAATATATATTGGTAGCATCTATATATTTTTAAGGTCATTATTCATCTACACTGGGACCATAAGTATGTTGAGAAATATGTTGTTCCACTGGATTGGTAGTATCATCATATGCAGAAGGTTAATGTTTTTATGTACTAGGAGTAAGAGTAGGTTGAGAAACCTGTTTTTCCTCAGGATTGATAGCATCTACATGTGGAGAAGTCATTATCTATAGAAGTGGTTCAAAATATAATTTAGATTACATAAATGTAGTAGTGAACCAATTATAACATGAGGTAACACAATGTATATTACAAAAATAATATAACATGGTTATCGAACTCTCTTTTTTTAAAGGTTGAAGGGATTTTACCCTTCTATCGAGTATCCAAATCATTTAATTATAGTCTCTTATGACATAAAAGGCCCTGTCTACATTGGGACCACTTTGAAATGATTACGACGTTCAAATTAAAGGGTCGTTCTCAATTGAATTTTAGTGGTTTTGGTTGATAAGAGATCAATTGACAACTTTCATTTTGCAGGATCTAGAACATAAAATACATGTACTGCCTGTGATTCTATTATAAATGGTTCATCTTTGTACCATTCCTTACTATAATACTCATTCCTGAATCCCAATTCATCTATTTTAACAAAATTTATATTATCAACCCACTTTCATTAAAAAATCAGCACATGGAAGGTTATATAATCTAACTCCCATATTTATTTAATGATGAAAAAGTATAACATATTCACATAAATTGGATTTCTATCCTTGGTACCATATACATGCATCGATTCAACTACAAGTGTAACTCAACTATTTTCAATGGTACTGCCTGCATCTTGTTCATTTTTATAGAACATATAACTAGTAATTATATAACCATTGTAATATAATACATCTACACTTGGTCCTTTGGATATCCTTCAATGTGGTTCTGAAATTGAATACGTATTTTTATCTGACTCCTTAAATCAATTTTCTCGAAATCATCCTATAAATCGTTGATTATGTGTATTTGATATCCAGATTTCATCCCTTGATGGATTCAAATGCCTAAGAATTTCATTGTGAGTTTCAAAATATAGTGAAACCTCTATGTTTTTATATAAAACATAAAGGTTTTCCTCATCTTGGTCTGTAATATTGATTATGACAACATCCAATCTATAAATTCATTCAGCCACAATTTACCCAACATGATGAGATTTTGGTAGACCAATGCTTTCCACACTAGACAGGTAGTCAATACATAATTCAATGGATTACTTAATAATATATAACTCTGTAATACAACCCTTGTATAAATTCAATTTTTGACATACCCTTTAAAAAATCATCATATACCATTCAATGAGGTATATCCATCTATAATATATAGGGCCACATAGTCAAATCTCACTCCCCAATTAAACCATAAAATGAGCCATCATATCAAAGAATGATGGTGTGAAGAACATTTCCCATTCACATAATATGATTGAAATTTCCTTTTCCATAGTTGGAAATTTCACAAGATCTATAACTTTGTTGTATATAGAATTGAAAAAGAAACAGGGCTTGGTTAATGTATGATAGAAATTCTTGGAAAAAAATTCAGTGTAAAGCTACAGGCATTAGATCTTGTATAAAAACATGACAGTCATGTGATTTTAGACCCTTTAACCATAAATTATTTATTAAAATGATATTCTTGATATTCAAAAAATACCCCTCTAGAACCTTTACATCAGTAAAGAAGTTGTAAAAAATGATATCTCTCCTACTTGGAAAGAGTGTATGTATCTAGAGGAATAAAAGTCCATTTTTCACCCTAAATTGGTTCCAAATCTTCCCATATTCCCATGTTAGTCATGCCCAACTTATCCTTAATTCCATCCTTTATTTTTTAGGGTTTATCTTGTAATATACCAGTGACACCATCACAAACATTTTTCCAACATTCATAACATCAAGAAAATGTATGCCATGAAAACAATTCTAGTATAGTAATTCAAAAAATGATATCATTTTCCAACTGGTTTAAATAGGGTTTTCCAAAAAATGTTTAACAAAAATAGTGTTCATATCTTTTACTCTCTCAAACTGTTGATCACCTCTTAGTAGAGATGGTGTTTTATGTTCTTCTAAACTATTATTGAATGATGTCATCCAAGATCGATACTTATGTTGTCTGGGAAGAAATATAAGATGTCCTAGAAACACAGTCTTTGATGATTGTTTCAACCTAATTGAATGTGTACCTTGTTCACTAATGGAACACCCTTGAGTTCCTTTAATGCTACATCCTAAAATTTATCCATAATTAGTAAATTCATTTATCATCCCATACAATGTGTCTCTCACTGTCCAACCTTCATTTCTATAAGAATCATACAATGTAACACATGAATCCAAAAATAATTTCAAATATTCGATCAATAGATCCAAATAAACATCAATATCATTACCATGTTGTTTTGGTCCTAATATAAGCATATATAAGATAACGTATTTTCATTTCATGCATTACCACAGTGGAAAGTTATAATTTACCAACATAACCAGTCATGTATTGTGAGTGCCGTTTTGAAATCCAAAAGGATTCACTTCATTAATAAATAGTGCAAGACAAAGGTTTCTCCTCTGGTTTTCAAATTTAGGATACGCATGATATATTCTCTTCCACTAAGGAGAGTATGTCAAGTGAAAATGTTTCCCATCGATATTTCTTATATCTATGTTCCACATCAATTTCCTTGAAATCTCTTCACTTATATATTAGTGCTTAAACCTTGGAATGATTTGAAAATATCATTAAACATTCATAGGACCTGCTTAATCTTTCTTTTATTGATAAACACAACACTCTGGGAATTATTTATATGATTTTTGGTTCTTTTGAAACAGTATATAGTCATTTGGATAGGCATGTATTCTTTTAGAGATCATACCCATTGAATGTATAATTCTTTTATCATCATATGTTCGTCTAGGATGATTGTTATCTTTTGGGAGCATATCATTCAAGATAACAAGTAGTTTAGTAAAATCAGTGTCACTCCATCCATTTACAGCTTCAGTATGGATGATAATGCAACATATTTAGTGCAACCAGAATACAATGGTATCTTTGAACAAATCCTTAACTTCTAAATTTTTTTTGGAACATCATGAAGTTCATCTTCTACTTTTATTTTCATTTCCTAAATAAAATATGCATCATCATTCACACCTGTAATAACATCCTTGATATGTTCTTCTTCATTTTCCACACTTACAATCATATCAGATGATCCCAAAAACAAAGTGTTATCCCAATCACTATATACATTTGTTTTTCCTCATGTTTATTACAAAATTTATAAATTCAATCTATTCTGTGACAGATCAACTGTTCTTGTAACTCCTCTGAACTAATTAGTTGTAAATAACAACAATGTAAATAGAGAATAATTATTTGAGAAGGGTCATATGTATGATCTTTTTTAAACTTGATGAAATCTTTCTCCCCATATTCATACTCTTTTATCATATGATTGGAATCCATCCATTATCTATTCATATTCATCCTATTTGATTAGGTAATATTAATATTTAAAAAAATAAATTAAAGGGGCCTATCAAATAAGGGGAACCCAATATTTGAATGTTTCAAATAATTTCATCATGATTTGAATAAATTGGGTAATTGAGTTTTAGAAAATAATTACTCTATTGGTAGTTGGTGTTATCCTCTGAATTCATCCACGATATTCAGTGGTACCTGGTCTAGGATGACCACTACTCATAGTAGTTCAAGAAATATAGGTACATGTCTAGAAGAGATAGGGGATAAGTCTCAAGCATGAAAATTATATAATAACTGTTCTGGAGATAAAGTTGATGAGAATGATAGTTATTATTGCATTTTGTTTCCTGATACTCATCCCTTAATAGGCTAACACCAAATCATAGAGAAGATATTTTTGTGTAGGACTCTCCTAATTTAAACCATGCAGGTGATGTTGGATGAAAAGTTGGTTTAGGTGTTGCAATGGGGTTAAACATTTATTTAACTTTTCCAGGAGAGAGGTCTTAAGGATATCCCAGGGTTTGGATAAAGTTAGTGATATACCAATTCCATGATTTTATTATCAATCTATATTATATAGAAGGTGAGATTCTATGTATCTAGGAGATCTCCAAAAGTTAATATGATCATATAAATATAGATAGTACCCTTTGTCCTTACACATGTTTGTATTTATAAAAATAGACACCACACATCATGTTGAGAGAGTATACTACATTATAAAAAAAATAAATGAATTTAATCACTCTAATTTCAAATAAAAAAACACCATTTTAAAGTCAATGTGAAATTTAAAAGATCATTTATTCAGATCATCTTTCAAATCCAAAATATCATCTCCATTCTAAAACATCATAGAAATTAAATTTATTAACTTTATAACCAATCATTTATCCTCCAAATCACATCTTCATTATAAAACCTCGATGAAAATATGGATATTGAATGTAATAATAGAAATAAAAAAATAAGAGCTATATTATTTGAAAAACAATTTCAGAAAAGAAAATACATATATTGAATATAATAATGGTTTCACAAATTAAAAAAAATTATTATATTTTTTAAAATATTTTCAACACTGACATCGAATTTATAATCTTTATGTTCATACTCCAATTGTGAAAGAAATGAAAACTGATCAAATATCATATCTTTCATATCAAGGCTCTTAGGTCTATCAATGTTTTCTAGTTATCGAACTATTTCTCAGATATGGTGTCATACATCAAAGTTAGTTTGAAATCCAACTCTAGTGATATAATAACTTACTTCTTTATGAGTAAACCATGGTGTACCAATGCAATCATAAAAGGGAATAAGATAAGTTTCACCTTAGATACATTGTTGAACATGAAATCCATAAAAAATCAAAGCTAAATTGGAAACTCATTCAACACTCAATTAAAATAATACATTCAACTTCTATCCATTAGTATTTAAAACATAATATCTTACATATAATAAAATAAATCTTAATTAGCCAAATAAATATTTTGAAAAAATAATGATCACATTACAAAATTATAAAAATATAGAAGTTTAATTTATAGAAATAAAATCAATAAAAGTATAATAGTATTAAAATTAAAATAAATTAAAAAATGTATACATGTATAAAATTATAAATAAAAAATGTATATAAATTTATATTAGTATATAAAATTATATACGTAGATAGAAGTATAAAATTATATATAATTTATGAAATAATATATATTCTAAAGAAATATATATAAATTATAACTATATATAAATTTATAAAACTATAAAAAAGTATATATATGTTGAAAAAGTATATATAATTTATTTAAGTATGAATTTTTTAAAATATATAAAAGTATAAAATCATAATATATAAAAGTAATTTTTGTGAAATTATAAAATTATAATAATTTATAACGAATAAAACTATAATAGTATATTAATTTATAAATTTAGAAAACTATAAAAGGACAAATAATTAATAAAATTTTATATTTAAACTATATTTCTATAATATGATATACTATAAAATTTATAAATATTTATAAATTTATAAATGAATAAAACTATAAAAGTATACATATTTAAAAAAAATTATTATTAAATTATATTAGTATAATACTATATACTATATAATTTATAAAATTATATAAATTTAAAAATTTATAAAACTATAAAATTATAAATGTTTAAAAAAAATTATATATAAATTATATAAATATAATAAGATATTATATATAATTTATAAATGTATATATAAGTATAAAAAATTATATATATAAGTATAAATATAACAATTTATACTTATAAAAAATTAAAAAAATTCTATTGATTATTATATAAAAATTTATAAAATTAATAATTGATGTTAATAAAAATTATAAATTTCTATGTGTTTTAGGTATTAGTTGTGTGTGGGTGAGTGTTAGGTCGTTATAAAGGATACAGCGAATGAATTCTCATGCAACTGAAACTCATAAGACTATTATCTATGAAAAACTGTAGATCTAGACACATTCTAACATCTTATGTGAACTTCAAAAAATAGAACACACACCAGAACCATCACACAATAAATTTCATCAATGCTTGTTGACTTGTGTGTGTATCTGATGATGATGAAGGTGAGGATCAATTCCGGTTAGTGTGTTGCGCCATAAGGTCGATACCGGTGTGTAACAGAGTGAAAATGAGGTGTCATCATACTCCTATGACCTAGAGAAAATGAATAGGAGGGGTGCTAAGATGGTCCACTATAGGGTGGATGGAGGGTGATCAATCCATAGGAGAGCTTGATGCAGAGAGTTTCTTGCACAGGGAGAGGATCAATGTTAAGGGTTTGTGCATTTTAATGATGAGGCCTCACTGTCTCACTACCATGGAAGGGTGGATCAGTGTTGGGGCTATTTGTTCAGTTCATTGAGAAGAAGTGAAGACACACATAGTAGGGTTCTTCGAGGTGCGATTGAAGAAATGGTGTGGTTTGAGGGGCTAATAAGAAAAATAGAAACATACCTTGGACTTGGAGAGATCAATTCATCTAGAAAGATGATTGGCGACAATAGTAGGGCCTAACAACAATAGTAGCACCACTTTGGTTTCATGAAATCATGATGGTGTGAGTGGAGGAAGCACTCCGTTATGGTTCTTTTTATAAGAACTTGTAATGTTTTTATGAGTGCTTCTTTAGCGCTGATAAAGACACGTTTTATCAGTACTAAAAAAGAGCTCATAAAGATCTAATCTTAATAATATATTTATTTTAGTATATATATTTATAAAATTATATATAGAATAAACATATATATGTGAATTTATAATTATAATTATAAGTAAATATGTTTATAAATATTTTTATATATTTATAAATAAATTTATATAATTATGTATATTTATAAAATTATACATATAATAAATATATTTTTTATAATTTTATTATTATTTATATATATATATAATTACAATTATAAAAAAATATATTTATAAATATTTATATATAATTATAAATATATTTATATAACTATATGTATTTATTAATATATAAATATTTATATTCATAAAATTATAATAAATAAATTTATTATAATTTTATAATTAATTAAATATATATTTATATTTATATTTATATTTATATTTATAAATAGATATATTTAAAAATATTTCTATATAATTATAAATAAAAATATTTAAAAAAATTCTATATAATTATAAATATATTTATATCAAAACGGCTCAGTCATAGATTTGGAAACAAAACCCATGAATCCAAATTTATTAATAAAATAAAAACTTACAACAAAGAGATATGATCAAACAAGGCACGAAACTACCCACATCAGAAACAAAAAAGTCACTTACCTCTAGATCCCAAATTTATAGGATATTGTCATCTTCCCTTTGGGTGTTAGCCTCGCCACTGTGTCTTGGCCTTTAATGGGATCCCAAATTATTGATGATGATTTTGAGTATTCCTTCAGCATTGAACATATCCTAAATTTAAAATATTGATCATAAGAGTCCTTCTCTGAGTGAGATTTAATGTCATCTTCAATGTTAATTGATAACAACTTCTGGACTGTTAAATAATCATTGTAACTAAATACATATGGCTCCATCCTAGAAAAATTAACCTCAAATTTATAGAAGGACCATTTTATTGTCTCTATAATGAGGCCTTAAACATGCCTTTCACCTTCTCGATCCGCTGGAGGAATGATATTTAATCTTTTGTCACGTTCAATGACATATTCCTCATCTGAGGCCTTACCAAAATAGATATAAGCTTTTATCCTAAGCTTAGATAAATTGGATGGATAAATCCATTCCACATTCTTAATGTCCTCATAACTTCTACATGAGAGGATTCCAGTTGTAAATTCCACTTTTAGGGGGGGGTTTGAGAAGGAGATTCAGATGCATGCACACATGCTTTGGTTTTCTAAGGGATGACCAGTTGGAAGCCTTCTTAATTGATAAATATTTTCTTACCTTTACCCATAGGATATTTCTTATTCACTGCTTTTGGTGAGTGTTCCTTTGTCTTCATAGGGAAGAACCTCAATTTCCCCTTAAATTTGGAAAACTCCATTCCAGAGATAAGCCCAATATCTTATTCCCAGACAACTCCCCCTTCCATTGTAGTGATATAATAAACCAAAAGCTGGGATGGAATAAGATCTTCCATTAAACTATCAAGTGCAACACGACCAGAGGTGCTAGCTGATCCCCTATTACACTTGTTATGGACAATGTTAGACACCTTAAGGGAATTTTCCCTTACTAATACTGAAACTCGTGTAGTGGTCATCAACCTGATCAGTTGGGTCCAAAATATCTTTGTGCCGAGCACCCTGATCCATCCAAAGTATGTGGTTGGACAACCCCAGGATTAAGATCCATAAGCCCACTTATCACGACCCGTCCCAGTGGGGCCCGTGTTGCGACTACCCCAAGCATTCCTCCAATAGGCCAAGGGCTGGTGACTAGCATCGAGTAGTCATATCTCACAAATGGGAGGCATTTTCCTAAGTACATGTACACACGCACACATCTCTATACCCACAAATCTAGAAATATAAAACACCAACCTCCATACATGCATACACTAATAACCGACCATAGAGTATAATAGGAATGTAAATAACATGAAGGTAAACCAGGCTATAATACAATCCCACTAAAAGAAAGACAACTGCAATGTCCGGCCTGCAAACAAGGGTACTAAAGCTATTGTAGAAAGGTACCAAAACGCCTCGACGTGTCTTATCTCACAAGGTACTATCCAATCTTGTTCCTTCTCCTACTCCACCTAGGACTGCATAGAAGATTCGATCATCAGCACAAGACACAAGACATGCGGGCAAAGCTCGTGCAGGGGTGAGTAAAACAATACTCAGTAGGGCACCCCGAAACCATGATGTAAAACAAAAAAAGAATACAAAATCATCTCTAGAAATGTATAAACCCATACATATACCAATAATGACCAGATATACTCATTACTCGCAACCAGGTATAGAAGATAAGTCATATAAAATCTTCCATCACAAGATTCCAATCAAATCATGCTCGTTCTCAGAGACCTCACTCCTTCATCCTTGATGTCATCGCTGGTCAAGATCATGCTATACAGAGAGGGGATTCTCATAGAATACCACGAAACCATTCTGTATTAATCCAAAACGTAGTGGATTATCATAGAATACCATGGACCCTACCGATGATGCTTGTAATGTAAAGGATTATGAATAATACAGTGATTCTTACCAATATGGATCACTGGGTAGAGGAATGACACCCCACCCTCGGTGGTCACATCAATACAAAAAAACTCCATAAGGGGTGATAGAGTATCACTGTTGTCCCAAGGAGGATTCCACAACTTTATTTGGTACTCGGTCTCTTGAGGGGATTGTTATGTGATGTCGTTGAACCATCAAGGAAAGAACTAAAGGAAACTATGCACCTATACTGGTATTTTCCAAAATCCCACAAATCTATCTCAAAAGGACCGTCTCAACAGAAGGGTCCCAAATCCATAGTCATCTTGTCAAATGGAATTACTATTTATAATTTATGACTCTTTTAGTGTAAATGGCTCTGGCCCGGCCTGAGTCCAATCCGACCCAGTCTGTCTGACCCGACATGGTCGGTCTGGGTCATCCCGAACCATCTCAATCATTTTGGTCCAACCTGCATACGGTGGTGCGGCTTTCTCTTCCATACATGGCCTGAACTTTCATAGCTCTCTTGCATCCCACATTTCTCTTAGCCGCTTGCTACACGGTCAATATGTCTGGACCGTGTGACGCGCCCAATCCGCATGACCAGCGGATCCCGCGGGTCCCTCCTCCATCTGATGCAGCTCTAGTGAGCCATGTCTGTCCGATGTCACGACCTCATTCCATAGCTTTTCACCACCACCTATAGACGATTCCACTATGGGATCCCCTATTTGATGCGGCTCTGGTGAGCTGCGTCCCTCCACCGGGGCCTCCTACCGCGGTCGTCCACCACTGCCGCTGCCAGGTCCGCCTACAGGTGGCTCTTCTACTGGGTTTTCCTAGCTCGGCTGCACCATCAAGTCAGTTCCACCTCCATAATCGGCTCGTATTTCTGGTGGCCTTGATTCATGGTATTGTTAATTCTCTCATGTCGTAGTGATTTTGGGTCCCTCCCCGAATTGTTGTGGTGGTGAATAATGAGAAATTATTTTGGGGAAAAGTGGATCACAAGAATGCCCTATGTGGACTGATCTGGGCCTTGTTCATGTCGGCCATGATCCGTCCTCTTTTGAATTGAAGAAAAAGTCTTAAACAAAAAAATTCTAACAATTCCAACATGGATTCAATTCCCTAATGACATCCCTATCAAAAACCCATCCCGAAAAGTATGCACTATCCGTGAATAAATCCATTCATCGATTGATTCAGGCTCATCATAGGAAATCATGAACAAGGAATAAATCACAAATGAAATAACTCCCTACCTGGGATTGGATCTCTCGTTGATGGAGATAGAATTCACCATCATTGGTGATTTGCTAAAGAATGCCCTCGATCCTCAATCCTTGATTAGAGATTGTGTCGATCCATAATCATTTTCCAATTCCTTCTCTATAAGTTTCTTCTCTCAAGATCTCTCAGGGAATGTCCAGGGTTGTGGGGATAACCTTGAATTTTATAAGGAATATCTGATTAAAAAGGAATAAAATCTATTACGTCATTAAAATATTTTTTTTAAATATTTAATGATGGTTACGTCCAAAATTTAATTTCCACTCACATCCCAATATAGTCGTGGTTAGGCCCCACCTAGGGTAAGTTCAATGTTCTGGACACAACAATGCCCTCAGATTTTCAATCTGGGAACCTATTTAGAAGTTATTAAAGTTCAAAGTTGGTCACTGAGTGTTTTTAAAATAAAAACTGAAAATAATTCAAAAATGCATTCTAGAAACACCGAGCCTCGAAATATAATGTCATCTTAGTGCCTAGTCCTGGTATTTATCAAATTAATTTATTAAAGTAAATCATTGAAAAATCAGAGTCATTACACCACAATCCTCCCCCTGATCCTTGGATTTCATATAGTTTTCTAGGATTCTATCAACTACATATTTCTTCCCAATAGCATGCCCGATGTCATTCATAAGGAAAACAACAAAATAGGTACCCGCATTCTGAAAAGAGGTCTAAAGAAACCCCATAGAAAATCCTCCCTTACGGTACATAGAGTGTTCATCCACCTTCATTTTAAATTTATAGGTGTCAATTGTGTGGTTGGATTCATTGTAGTTACAGAAAGACATGTTCCTACAGAATTTCTCAATAGTATGTCGAATACATTTTCATTTTAATCACATATCATGAATTTTATCATATTAAATTTCCATCTCCAGCTTTAATTGGTAAGAAACAAGTAGAATAGTATGAATCAAGGGATAAGAGATATCAATTCCAACCAAAATTTTTGCAAATTAGTCATACCATTCTCACATGGTTTCTCTACCAAATTTGATAGAAACACCAACAAATGAGGATATGCCTCAATGTATCTGGGGGTTCCAGAAGAACCACCTTAGTCCATGGATTCAAATCCAAATTTAGTGAACTGATATATTGGCCATCTAATGATCAAATAATGGATCCCAATCATGTATGTTCATGAATCCTATCTTGAGTACAACAATTCCAAAGCCCCATAATTTGGCCTTGAGTTCATGGGATGAGAATAAAATATAAAAGTACCCCTCATCGATTGAGGTGATATTCCATCCTTCATATCCCCAAATATGTGTTAAATGTTTCTAAAAGCTTCGAGAATTTCATGGATTCTCCTTTTGTGGAATATTCAACATAGCGGAAATAGAAAATTTAAATTCTTAAAACCTTTCCTCAAGAACCTTAAAACCAGCTTCAATAAACACAAGCACACCATTATGAATGATTCTCTTACAAGGAGACTCATACTCATCCATGAAATTATAGAAGAAATATCGATGACCCTCTTGACTAAGAGATCGAGCCCTCTGGTCAACCATAGATTTTTCAACATGGGTCATGGGTTCCAATTCATTCTGAGCCAGATTCTAACCACCCATCTCAATGAAGTGTAATCAAGAAGGATAAAATAGAATCTAGGTTTGAGAGTCACATGCCCCTAGATTCCTTCAAAAATTCATCCAAAAGAAGTGTAATAAATAAGGGTTCCACTACTCATGTGATGATGAACTCAAATGAAATTATTGAAAGTCTGTAAATGTGAAATTTTTTTCTCATCACGTGACTAGTCCATACAAAATGAGTGAAACCCTGGTGTCAGGAAGATATGGAAAGTATAGTTTCTTCCCTTTTGGGTTTTTCTAACTAGAAATGCATTTAAATTAGTTGAGGTTATATCCACTATTTTTTTTCTAATGAGCAGTATCAAAAATCCTAGAGTCTCGGGTCTCTATACCCAAAACTAGGTTCACTTCATATTCAAAAACGGTCCTGAGAGTTTGAAATGTTCTCTTTTAGGAACACCTTTGTGCAGGTGTGGATCAGAAATTATGGATTTTATTAGATCTTATGACATCCAAAAATCTTATATGAAATTGAAATCATTGTTCGTATTTCAATCCAAATGGATAGAAAAACATAATTAGTTAGGTATGTCCATTTTTCTAGGGTCCTGGTTGAGATTGATCTTAGTTGTGCAATGATTGATAAGGTTGTTTAGTCAACACATGGTGATGATGAAAATATGAGAATTAAATATGAGAAACTTCTATTTTTCTATGAGTCCTTCAGTGTGGTTGGACATAGAAGATACAAATGTTATAAATTATTGAAATGAAAATCCTACCTCATGATGGGGCATATAGAGCCGGACAGTAAAAGAAAGGGGAAATCAACTACTGGTTTGTGTAATTCCTGAATTAGGGGTTTTAGTGGGTATGATCAACATGGGAATAAGGAACCACTTGTAGGGTATTTCACTGGTGATATGGTTGTAAATCTTCAAGTTGTTATTGATGAGTTTGAAGGTGGTTAGGTTGTTGAGAATTCTATTGAGTCGGAGAAGGGCTTGCCGTTGGGGCAGTATTCTATTTCGGAGGGGCACAAGCAGTAGCAGACTTATCTTAGAACTTTTTTGGGAAAGGGTGACAGATATTGGGATAAGGTGGTTAACCCAAAACATCTTTCCTTGGCTTCAGACAATGAGAATATGGAAAATGAAGTTTAGGCTGAAGATTATGGAAAAGTGATGTTGAAGATGAAATTCAAGTAGAGGTAGACTAACAATTACGGGAAAGGCATAGGATGTTCTCCTCTAAGTCATGTAAGGTAAATCATAAAGTGGATGTCAAAGTGGCTCACAATGGAGGGCATGGATAGAAACCAGGAAGTGGCAGATGACCAGGCTATAATAAAACCTACTTTGTTGTCTAGATAGGCCCTCATATAGGGAGAAAACCTGGGGAAATGACTCCTAGGACGGTGCATGCTGAGGGTTATAATGAGGTAAGATCACTTAGTCTAACTGATATTTTTAATAGGTCCAATAACAAAGAATTATTCCTCATGGATTTTGGAAATGCTCATGGAAGTATATGTGCTGAAGGGAATGCCTCAAGCATTGAGGAATCTAGACATCTGCTTGCACTGACCTTCCAAGAGGGAGGTGATGAGAGGCAACAAGTTTTTGATGGACAAAAAGGAATTATGGATAAGGATCATGCACTTTTAGAGCATGAGTCTGGTGATGGACAACATGAAGTGGTGCGGAATGATCCTATACCCCTAGAGCATGAGGCTAGTCTTGATGATTGGGGTGGCCCTTGGGTTACAACTAAGTGGAGAAGGGGACATCATCCTTGAGGCTGTGGAAATTGGTAAATTTTTTATTTGGTGTGCTTTGGTTTGTCATGGGATGGAAAAAAATTACATCTGTATTTTGATGGCATGTGTGTTGGTGCCGATTTATCATCTCTTTGTTTATGACCTTACTTTTATTAATAAAGTTTTGAGGGGGAATGGGATTTACCCATGGTTCACACCGATTTTGGTATAATAACTATATTTATTATTTAAATTCATTTATTATAATTTTATAATTATTTAAATAAATATATTTATATTTATTTATATTTATAATTATAAATAACATATATTAGGTGTTTGGGGGAACAATTGCATTCAAACACATATACACCGCGCACACACAGGTCAGAAAGGAAGGTCAAACCCCCCCAAGGGATAACCCACCCAAACAGCTACTTTAATACATTGTAAATTTGGATCGAAGGCTCGGTGGGCGTGAAACCCATTACATGGCCCAAAGGCCCTATGTACAAAGCTCGTAGGCCGACCATTGGATGGCTTGAAGGCCCTACTTGCATCATGTCTGTGAAACCTCTTACTCACGACTTGTCAGCGTCACCACACCCTCGATTCCCCAAAATCCCAATTATGATGAATAATATTGTTGATGTAGTACCTACTACAGTACCCTCACTTCTACAGTGCTATAATGTCGTTACAGTACCTGCAAAATTTTTCCCTCACCCGGATTTGAACCTGGGTCTTATGCAGGATAATGGGGAGCCTTTACTACTCATGTAGGCCCCACAGCTACATAACTATAAATAAATATATTTAAAAAGTATTTTTATAATTATAAATATAATTAATATATTTTTTACAAAAAATATTTATTATAATTTTATAATTAAGTAAATATGTATTTATTTATTTAAATTTATAATTATAAATAAATATATTTTAAAATTATTTATATATAATTATAAATATATATATATATATATATTAATATATAATAATATATATATTGATTATTTAAATATTTTTATTAGAATTTTATAATTATTTAAATATATATTTATTTATTTATAATTTCATAAATACTTTTTTTAAAATTATCTATATTTACAATTATATAATTAAAAATTTTAATTACAAAAATTATTAAAAAAATATTTAAATATGTTAATTATATAAATTTCAAACATATTTTAAATTTGAAAACTTAATAAATAAAAACGAATAAATATTATTTATATATATTAAAAATATATTGAAAATATTACATGTATATAGTAAATATATATATATATATATTACAAAATGATTAAATATATTTTTAGCATTATTAATGAGTGTATAGTAATAAATGGATAAATTAAATTAAATAAATTACAAAAATATTTATCAGTGAATTCATATCATTTACTTGAATTACAAACATCCATATGTTCATATACACATCTACACACACATATACACACATGCACATACATACATGCAGTTATACATGTATATATATTTTGAATTATTAAATATCAATATAAATATATATCTAAATAAATATATTCATTTTTAAATTATATAATTTTTTTAAATAAAATATTAAAATATTATATTTATTATAATTATTTTCACATTTTTTAATCAATGTATATAAATAAAAAATTAAACATTTTGACTAATATAAATTTGATAATTATATATATATATATTTATTTAATATATATATATATAATTTAATATAATTATAAATACATTTATATAATTATATACCCAGAAAGTTCAGGATTCGAGCATGATTGGTCTAAAAATTTTATTAACGAAAATAATGTGCGG
This sequence comes from Viscum album, assembly GCA_963277665.1. Taxonomy (NCBI): domain Eukaryota; kingdom Viridiplantae; phylum Streptophyta; class Magnoliopsida; order Santalales; family Viscaceae; genus Viscum; species Viscum album. The sequence continues at coordinate 107,356,219 of OY728139.1, read as the reverse complement.
ACAAAAAGAGAGTGGATGGAGACAAACAAAGAGGCATGCCCTCATCCATAAGAAAAAGACTACAAATTAAGAATATTGTTATGTCCATAATCATGATCTGAGTCGACATTGTCATCACTAGTTTACCACTCTGACTGTGAGTTCCTTTGATTGAAGATGACACAATACTTTTTCCTTGAGATTTTTCTATTCTAGTGTGAGTCTCTTGGATGAGGCTCTGGTAAACCCATATTGGCCACACCCACATGAAAAAGTACAGTCATCCTGGCCATGACAACATGTAGAAACCCAGTCATCATGACCATGTACTCTTCCATGACTTTTTGGATGATGTTCCCATCTCCCTGAATTGGTTTGTTGTTAAGTCACATCTGGTTCAATCTATGTCACATCTGACTTGTCCTGAGTGCCTATCTCCAAATCATCAATGTTGTCTCAATCACCATCACCTCATCCATTACATCTGGTGAGTCTTCAACATCCCTAGTTACATTGTCTATAGATTTTTCCGGAACCTCAATCAGCACAATTTGCTTAACCAGAGGTGGGGGAGCCATGTACTTCCTAGGAACCATCTGAAATCCAACCTTATCCACTACTTTTGTCTTACTCTTTTTCCTAGGAAAAAGGTTTAACTCTTATCTAAAATCATTTTCTACATATATCTGAACCATAGCATCATGATCAAATTTTCTAGATAATGGATCATTCTCTTGTAATTTCTTCAACCTCTCACCAACATCATCCCATGATACCCACTAGTCGATTTGGCCACCATCCATTTCAACATGCCTTTTCTCCATATTAGTATTCATGCCCTTTAGAAAAAGGGACGGATTAGTCATTACTTTCCCTTTAATAGAATCAGGACTTCTAGGACTGCCATGCTTCCAAATAACATCAGCATACGAGGATCCTGTCTGTATGGGACCAGTGGCCGCAACACCAGTAGAAGTTATAGCCAAATTCCTTACATACGAGATTCCACACATGAATTTGAAATCACCAAATACGTGACCAGACTTATTACAGAATGAACGTATCATGTTTTTTTCTAAGATTTATTAGATAGGTTCCAAATTTCTTTACATGAAGAACAAATACTTTTCTTCCTTTTATTTTCAATTGAATGTTCAATATAGTGCCATGCATCAATGAGAATTGTCAATTGAATCAAAGTGATTGAGAAGTAGAACTCAACAAGAATTATTTCAAATCTACCATAGCTGGAATGTTATGTCTCTCTATAAAGTTTGATCAACATGCCTATAGCAGAAGCAACATCCCAAAGAATTTCAGGTTTCCAAAAGAACCATCTGAGGCCATTAATACGAACCCATGATTGTGAAATAGATTTGTTAATCTTATTAAGATCAAAAGAGGGGTCCAAGTCTTGGATATTAAAAAATCATGGTTTGATAGAAACTAGGATGCTACCCCATACATTGATTTTTATCTCATATGAGGGGAAACTAGATGATAAAAACCCCTTCCAATCGATACAATGCTCCAGCTATCAAAACCCCATTACTGAATGAGGCGTTTCTGAAACTCATCAAGATTACATGGTTTATCCTCTTGTAAAATAATCAATCATGAAAAAAATCAAGAACTTACATTATTAAATTCGTGCATCCAAAATCGTAGAATTTTCTTCCACAATAGCCAAAGACCCATTATGAGTGATGTGATTCCCACCAGAATCTCCCGAGAGGTCTGAGAAGGAATTTTAGTGCTCAGAAGATGTGAAACATCCATCATTGCCTAAGACCAAAGCTGATTTCACACCCGCCAATCTAGGAAAAGATGTTATAGTGGTAGATCCCACACCAAGGTAATTTGAGCATGAATCAGTGTGGGAAAAAGAAACACCCTTATAGGCATAAAATCTACTTGAAGGAAAGAATTATTTAGTAGGATTCATACCAGATCGAGTCACATAGGGTGGAACACCACCAGATCTATCCATAAAGGGTTGAATGATAACCCTTGAGCCATAAAAATCTACTGTCGCACCTATCACCACTCCAGGGTATGATAATCTAGTGGTATCAGTTCCCACACCAAGAGCCTTCGAGCACAAAGCAGGATATGAAGAAGCATCATAAATGTCCCTGTGAGTGTCGAATCTACCAATAGTAAGGAAAGAACTAGCCTATGAAAGACGATTGAGAATCTCCATCTTGAACCCTAGATGTCGTGTGATAGGATCGAGATTCAACTCCACAAATCCCAAGCCACTGCCATCTATCTATATAATTATATATAATTATAATTATATATATATTTATTAAAATAAAATTATACAGATTTATAAATATAATAAATATTTATTATAATTTTATAAATAATCAAATATATATTTATTTATAATTCTAATTATAAATAAGTATATTTATAAATTCCAATGGGTTGTAGGTTAGTTGGTGATTTACACCTATTTGTAACATCCAATGGGTGAGGATTCAAGGGTTCTAATCCCACCTATAATGAGGATTCCACCCACTATTTTTGGGGTTGGTGGATTTATCAGCAGGTTTTTGGTGTTGTGGTTGGTCAACATGGTGTCCTAGACAATAATGGTGAACGTGGTTGTAGATGAGGGAACAACGATCAGTATTGTTGATGAAAATGGTGGACAGAGATCTGCACTGATGGTGGATCACATGGGTTTGTGGCTTCTGTCAATCAGGGTGGGCATCTTCCAACCATGAGTGGGGAGAAAGAAACCAATTGAGTTCGTCGGGGCGGATGACTGGCGATGGAAATGTTGCACGCTCGAGTGAGAGTGGTTGTGTAACGACCCAGAATTTTTGAATAAAATATGTTTCCTGAGAAAATGTGTGTTATATTAGTTTGTACTCAACCAAACTATGTCTCTTTAATAATTAATTGAGTATAAATTGAAATGTGACCATCAGGTTTCTTCCATTATATGATCATTGATCAATTATGTCTAGTGGTCATTATTAGCATTGGAAAATATACTCTTGATAATAATTTTAACATTATAATTTGTGTTTTTAAGTAGAAATGACAAAGGGTAATTAATTCTGAAAAGAAAATTGATGATCTCAACCAGAAGGGTCATACCATATGAAGCCCATTTTCTGATGCTTGGGAGGTAGGTAGCATCACTGAGGTTTTCTCATGACCAATCCCAATTAGAGCTTCAACAAGTGAAACTTAAATAAAATCACCTACGGGGTAAGTTCAAGTTAGTAGAAATTACCACTCAGGCGATTTAGCCAAGCTGCCCCATGAATCTATCACTATCGCACAACTTACCCTTAGGTTGTATGTGGGTGTTATAAGTGTTTATTTTTTGAGGCCTTGTTTACTTAAAGTGTAATTATTTCATATAATTAAAATTGTTAATCCATCAATTATGTTTTAAGAATAGTTTTTCTTAATAAAATTGAGTTGAAATTTGATAAATTTAATTTTCAAACATAAATTTTACTTTTTAGAAAAGATATAAATAATTATAATAAACTAATATATTATTAATAATACTTATTTTAATTAAATAGTATGATAAAAACACTCTTATTTAAATATAAATGATAAAATAATTTTTTTCTCAAGTGATAGAAATTTTACTATGCATTTCCAATCAGTTATTTTTTTTAATAAATATGGATTTTTAGTTTTAAAATTTATAATTCTAATATTTATAAAATTATTCAAATACAATAAATATCATTTTTGAAATCAGCGTGTCAAAATTAGGTTAGGGTGAATTTATGAGAATTTCCTAAAATACTTTATTCTTTCGTGAATAATAAAAATACAGTTTGAGTTTTTCTGTATATTTAATGAATTCATAATTATTTCATAATGGTGTAATAACTAATTAACCACAATACATGGCTTAAAATATATAATTTTATTAATATAAATTATTTTAATAGATTTTTATCAATTTCCAAACCTATATTTTACTTTCCAAAGTCTAAAATGGAAACTTTAACATAAAAACATTATTTTTGTGAGAAAATTAATTTTCCATGCCAAAATATCTAATATAAAATGATGGTAGACTCTTTAGAATTAAAATTATATAAAACATAACCCAAGTGTCCAAAACCATGGGAAAATACCATGGTAAATCCCATGGTTCTGTATCTTTCACAATCTAGGTTTCCTTGACTTATATTTAGAAATTAATAAACAAATACTTCACTTTTGCTATAAATACCCACAATTTATCCATTTTCCTTCAATATAAATCAATAATCCATATATTTATGGTATTTTTACATCCCAACGAGTCATATAAAATTTTACTTAAGCCACCAAGGTTCCAATCCTCAATTTTTAGGAGTAAATCTTTAAGGTAAGGGAAATATCATTCTTTTATCTTCGTTTCAAGAACTACTTTTTGTATATATCTTTTTAATGTTATGTTTACTATCCATTTATTCCTTTTTATTCATTACCTTACTTCAAAATTATATTTTATAAATGGAAGACCCATGTACCCTCTCTTTTTACCCTTTTATAAAACCATGTTTTGTACCTGTTATGCTGCCGATTTTACTTCTCAAAATTTTTCTCTTTCCTAAAGAAATTCTATTTTATTTTATTTTTGTGAATACAAAAACATATTTCTTTTCTATGGGTATTTGAAAATATTTAAAAATGATTTAATTTATTCTGGTATTGACACACATAAAACCATAATTCCCTTTTCATGGTTTAAAAATGATATAATGATCATGTTGTTAAAGAAATTTTGAAACACCATGATTTTGATATGAAAATTATTTTATTTTATTCTCCATAGGTTATTTATGAAATGACTTATTATGATCTATATGGATCACATGAAAATTAATACATATAAAGGTTGAGACCGCATAGTGATTCAATGTATTGGGTAAAGAATTTAATATCAAGATATGACATGTTTTACGATACCTTGGTGAATATCCTTGGTAATTTTTATGACACCTCAGTGATAAAACTTGGTGATATGGTTATGAATATCCCATTTAAATGTTGTAGCCATATTACCATGTTATGATTCATGTTATTATTATTATGATATACCTCATTCTCATTCTTTATCATTATAATTCATGTTATTATTGATATTTTTCAATATCACTTGTAAATTGTTTCTCTTACATCCCCTTACTAGGCCTTATGCTCACCCTTTCCTTTGATTTATGTCCCCGGGTTATGATATATAATAAATATAATTATTATAAAATTTTAAAGAAGAATTTCAAGTGGATTATAATAATGTTTTATGTTTTCATGCATTAAGCACCTTTTTTCCAAGAAACTAAACTTTAAAAGATGCTTTGTTTGTGCCATGAAATGAAAAGTCTATATACTAAAAGGAGGGATGCCATGGGAAGGATCACGGTGAGAGTTCCATTGGTTTATTTTACGAAGCATGACACACTTTCAGGATAAAGGGCCACTAGGTCAACGAGTAGATGATGATGAGGACCATGGCAGGGTGATGATAGTGTGGCAGGGTGTATGGTTGACCTAAGGGTTGGGACCTTAGGGTCGAATTTGGTGGACCTACAAGTCAGTTTGACTTAGAGTTTTTATACCCCATTGAGGTTTTAGGAAATGTAACGAGTTCCCTTTATCTAAAATAATAAGATATTTTTGTTTGGTTGAATAAAAAAGGGGAGGATTCCTCCTACATGTTAAATATATATATATATATAATTATATATGTGTATATAATTATAAATATAATAAAAATATTTCTTACTTAAAAAACTATTGTAATTTTATAATTATTTAAATATATATATATATTTATTTATATTCTTATAAAAACTTTTTTTTAAACGTTATATATATATATATATTTGAATTATTAAAAAAATGTATCTATATATCATATTTATAATAATTATAAACATGTATTTTTTAATTAATGTATATAAATAAACATTATTTTTTAATATAAATATTATAATTTTATATCTATTAATAAAATTTTTTATTAAAAAACTTTTGCAGCGCTATTAATAGTGCTGATAGAGATCAACCATTATTAGTTCTAAAAAATGATGATAAAGGGTACACATTTATTAGTGTTTTTTATCATTGATAAAAGTTATCTTTATCAGTGGTTTTAGCTAGCACTGATAAAGGTTCCCATTGTATCATCACTTTCTATTTAGCGCTAACAAAATCAGGCACTACCCATGCACTGATTTGTGGAAGTGTTGGTAAAAACCATGGGTAAAAAACAACAGAAGGTTTTTGGTTTTTATTTCATTGTATAGAGTCCAAAACCTAAGTCTAAGAAATAATAAAGAATTATACTATCTTTTCCTATATAAACCTACCCAAGAAATCATTACTCTTCACTTAAAAACCTTGGAGAACATCCTTAATCTACCCTCCAATCTCTAGAGTCCTCCCAAGGTTCTCCCAATCTCTTAAGATTCTCCTCATGAGATTTTGGATTCGCCCTCTCATGGTAAGGTATCTCCCTCTCTTATTTTTATTCAAGCACCCCTTTTTTGTTATGTCTCTTAATTTAAATTTTTTATTCATTGAGAATGTTTTTATACATACATCTTACTTATTTTTTGAAGTCCATGTGATTAGATAGCAGTTTTAATCTCATTGAACCCTCTGATGAACCTTTATGTACACCCGTTATGCTGCTGAAATTGTCCTGCGATTTTCCGTACCAATAGTATGGGACCTCTCTCTCTTCATTTCTATTAAATTAAATTATCTGTATCCTACATTTTGAATACCAATTAGATATGATTACATGAAATTATAAATATCCCTCTACAATCCAATTGATTTCCTAAAATTGAGAGATCATTTATCTCTTCTCAATATAACATTTACCTAAACCATTTCTATACTAAATTTTGGTAAGAGAACCTCTTTTTCTCCTCTTTAATTCAAGAACGTTATTTATGTAATAAACTTTGTATTTCAATTACTATTTATGTAATATGCTCTTCCACATCCATATTACTGCCCTTATGATGTACAACTAATGAGTGACCTGTCACGAACCAGCCTGGTTCGACCCCGAACCAGTCACCTAAGCTGATCCGCAACATGGACCGAAGGGCGTTCCCAATCCCCACAGGCTGGAAACCAGTACTAGGAATCCATATAAATATGTTGGGAATGATTTACCCTAGAAAATACAGATAAATACAAGAAAATAAACACTGCATGATGGCAGTGGGAATAGAAATATACTAAGCAGTGAAACATACCTCAAGCAACCTCGTGGGTCACCACAGAACACAAAACCACACTCTCTTCAAGAGAGACCCAGACAAGTGAAACCTGAACTGAAAAATATATTTAGTGTGAGCACCGATATGATCAATAGGAATTTCACAGATAAAAAATTCCCCATTCCCATTTTTTAAAAAGAAACCCAATCATGCTACTTTGAAAACAAGTCATATTAACAAAAAAGGTTTTAAATATTTTCAAAATCAAGTCAAAAGACTAAATTTTTAAGAAAATTATTTGTATTCCACTATGTTTTCAAAATAGGTTATATTCATGTATTATCATTTCAAAATGAATGAAACCAATTTAGATTAAAATATGGTTCTCATAAATGAGACATCAAGTATGAAACGAAAGACATGGAAATCACATCACGAGAACTATGGGAAATCTCTAAGTAGTTGGTGTTAGTTAGGGACCCAGGATCCCCTTAAATCAGTGAAATATGGAATAAAAATCGTGACCACTAATATTCTTGTGCAAGAGCCACTTGGAGGGGACACCCCAATGGTCTAGTGGTCTCTAATCATCACAAAATTTTAGTTAGTGTTGTACCAACAATCTTACTAGATGAAATCGGGATGAACCACTAACATATCATCTATAATACTAGTCCTAGTCTGACCACCTATGTACCTAGGGTTTCCCATGTTCTCTATTTCAAATGGTGGTGAGGTTTTATTAAGAAAACACATATGAGTATAACACTTTCTTTATCTAAAACTCATTAAACCTCTCACTACTAATCTCCTTAAGAGAATTCCCCTTTTTTATGCCACACAACCACATACAAGACTTTACACAAGGAAAATATCACAAATAAAAAATTAAAACTTGAATCACATTTCTCTAATTAAGGGGAATTCCTCAAGAGGGGGTTTTTAACTTTCACAAATCATTTTTTAAGGTGCCAAATAGGTCTCATTACTTTACAAGGAATAATTTCATTTCTAAAAAACAAAATCACCCAACAATTTTAATTGAAAAATAATTTAAAAGATAAATTAGACCTCTACGGTACCACACTCTTACAAACATTCTTGAAATCATGCCTAAACCAAAGAAATCCATTTGAGAAAGGAAAACTACCAATTAATCTCAAATTCACACCAAAACCCATGCCCTTTTCTAAACATCCCAAAACATGAGATTTCCACCTTTTTTTAAATCACAGAAAAACCTATGTTCTCTCAATTCAACTTTCAAAACTAATATGTACAACACCAAACATCATGGAGAATACCAACCACACATACAACACCATTTTTCAAAACACCTTTAAGAATTTAAAGTGTCAAGCATTCTAAAGCAATCTTGGAATCATATTTTAATGAAGATTATACATTTAAAAAACCAAGGGTGAATCATAAAAATAAAGGAAATTACATCGTCAAACATCATCATCACTTTGTATAGCATGTATAAACTATTTAATATTAAAAATACTCTTTAAAACGTTCAATTAATTAAGGAATTAAAATTAATGGCCTAGGCATAGGGGACATACCTCAGGGTGGAACCAAAATGAAAAATCGTTCCTTGGCGATTTCTAACTAAAAGTTGTTTCTCCCCCACAGATCATATTGACCTTCACATACATGTAAAGACATCTATCAACTATTCACACACTTTCATGGCCATGAACATCTACAAAGGAATCCTCACATATATGCTTATATGAATATACTAGCCTCCACTCACTAACATATGTATTTTCATATATATACATAGGAACTTATAGCCCCATACATGTATATTCAATTCCATGGAGGAATATACTCATAACAGGGGAACCTACATATACATATATACTTACTTATGAACACGTAGCTGAGTCACCTTAGACCCGACGACTCAAAACCACCTAGAATAGTCTGATGCACTACACAACAATTACTGTGAACCATAAAAACTCAGAAGAAAAGTTCAACACACCTCAACTAAATTATGAAGAAACCATAAGCACCTTAATACTCTCAAATAAAGGGTGAAAAACCAACTGGCGGCTTAAAATCCATAACTCGAATGGCGGCGGGGAACCAAAACAACGTGACACAATACAACAAAACTTAAATTAAATACCAAGGACTCATAAATTATAAAACCCTAAAATAAAACTATGATACAAAGAGGAATGGAATAAAATATTACCTGAAATCATTCGCGAATGGACTGAATCAAAGTGGTTTGTTTCTTCTTTAGTGGCAGTTGTCGGAACTCACATGAACAAGACCTGAGGAAGCCTTTGCATAACCTTGAACTAGAAGAATTCCAACAATATAGGTTAAAACCAAACCCTAGGTTTGATTTAATTTCATAGGTCAATGGGGAGACCAAATAATGGCCAGAAATAGGGAGTACAAGGAAGAGAGGACCATACCTCAGAGAATTGGAGAGAAACATGGTGAAATCTGGGCAGATTGAAGGGAGGTGAGGAGGCCATATGAGGGGAGGTCGTGCGTCAAATGGGGGAAATTTCCAAAAGACTCAGTTTGTCAAATCAAGAATAAAAAATGCAATGATTCTGAGAACAGTACCATGGTCATTTAAGGACATAAATCCAAGAACTCAATCGATAACCAAATGACCAGTCAACGAGATCCCAAGACTGGAACAACTAAATGAGAGTACTGATAGCGAAGGATCCTTATCTCCAAACAATACCCCAACATGGAACACTCTGACCCTAACTTAGAAATTGATAAAGCTCAGCGGAACTCCCACAACATTCATCATGAGACCCATTATCCGGTTAAACAATTACTATAATTGAGGTTGGGTGGAATAGAAAAAAGGGATTGCACCAACATGAGCTCTTTGAAGATCGAGTTTCCCTTGGGTTAGTTTTATTATGGTATCCCCACCATATTAAGAAAAATATAACACACATGGGTTGAAACTTACTTCATGAACCCACCGAAATAGACTAAATCCCAACACAAGAGAGGGGGAAATAGAAGGAACGCAAAATGAACACTGATTTACAACTCATCACTTCTTCAAGACACGAACATCTCCAATGGGTAACACCCAAATCCCAAAACTATAAACAGGAAGACTAATAACTCGAGATTTTATATCCCGAGACACAGCTACAAAAACTTTGGGAAAGTGATCCATGGGACCTTCAAAGAAAAAGGGATCAAAACAAACAACCATAAGAAAGGAAAATTCAACTGACATCCTCTCTGACGTCAGAGACAATATATTAGACCCCCCTGGCACCAAGAGATGTCCCAGATTTGTGAACATATTCAATTTAGGACATATTACTGGAGTTTGATTTATTGAACCATATTCTACACCGCATTCAGGAACTGACAACCTCTAACTGAGGCTTCATCCTTAGAAAATACAACTTACAAAACTTTTTCCGTGGCCACAACCTCAAAATTCCATCAAAGGATTACAGAAAAGGGGAATAGAGTTCCAAACCAACAAAATTTTAAGCAACGATTATGTGGGCCTTAGATAGAGAAATAGGGAGTGACGAGGGAGACACTCCAGGAACAAGTTCCTCTTGTTCAAACTCCTCATAGGATGGGGAACCTTTCATGAGTATCTCAAGAAACTAAAATTCCTTCTATCACTGTCCACCCATTGTGAATCAACTTGAAAAAAGGTAAAGTACCCTTCTCTAATTAAAACATGGTACTTTTTATAGAACCGGAATTTTTAATTCCCTCACAACATCTAGAATTCCCAAATACCCAAACACACACCCAACTTCCTCAAGTAACACCACAACCAATATCAAACCTCAACCACCAAATAGAATAAAAAAAATGTATCTACCCCAACAGTCATTTCAGAGTCCAGGTATAACCATCAACTGAAAATTATTATTCAGAGGTCATTGAACATTTTTGGGTGGCATACTCTAAATGAGAAACATGAAGACAAATCTAAGCTCATCGCAAAACAAGCCACCACATCTCGTCATAAATCAAATAATAACTCAAACATCATCTCAACCTAGAAATACTAATTCAAAAACCAAGCACCACACAATTAAACCAAAACCCCCTTATAAAATAACCACTTTCATTTTGAACTCAAACCATTTTCCACTTTAAAAATCATCTCAACACCGAATCCCACTTCAAACTTCACTTTCATTTCAATCCCTTTTTGTAAAAAAAATCATTCCAACACCCCCACTTGTCAAAATATACTTTTAGAAAACAAAACGAGCCTTAGAAACCAAGAACATACCATTGGTATTATATGAAGCCTCACATGTATGTAAATTCCCATGCCAATTCGGCACCCATCCACACATTCCAACTCCATATCCACTATCCATATATGTGGTATCCATAAGAATACCAAAGGTCAAGAAAATCATTTCCAAAATTCCCATTTCTACGAGACATCAATTTCACATTTCACCAAAATTAGAAAAAATCCCAAAACATTTTTCCAAATCCACTTCTAATTTACGCTTAATAAAAGATTTCAAAGATCCTAAAACTATTCCCAAAATAATTTCCATTTTTAAAGTAACTCATTTCATTTTCAAACAAACCAAAATTTTCATATTGGAAATCCAATTTCAATAGACCAATCATCAATTTTGAAACCCAATAAAAACAACCCAAAACTTACTAAAACTCACACCAAGAATATCCCAAAGCAACCAATTCAATCAACGAATCAAGATTCAAAATTCTAAAATAAACTACTACTACACATGGCTTGGTCACATGGTTTGGAAAACCGTGCACCAACTGGGTGAGCACATAGGAATTCATCATAGGAAATTGCATGGTCTGCACATGTCTTTCTAGGCCATGCACATCAACCATGAACCCCTCTTAAATGACCACCAAATTTCAATACCAACCAGAAACACCCAAAAATGACTAAGGAACTTGAATAAAAATTAGATCCAAGCACAAACTTTAAGGAATGACCATCCCATACCACCATGGAAATTCAAGAGTCATTCCGAATAGGTGGTCATCAAGAACATACCCACAATTGACCACTTGGATTCCAAAAATCATAACTACAACTATCTAACATCCCCAAAGTACATGGGATAAACTTTCTATAATACCATTTTATGACAAACTAACCCGGGTCGACCCCGAACCGGTCACCCGAGCCGATTCGCGATATGTCCCAAAGGGCGTTTATAATCCCTATAAGCTGGAAACCAATGTCGGGCATCCAAATAGAGCAGTATGTAATGATTTTTCCTAGAAAATACATATAAATATAGAAAATAAACTAATCAAGCTGGAAGAGGGAATAAAAATAAACTAAGCAGTGGAAAACACCTCAAGTGACCTTGTGGGTCACCATAGAACACCAAACCACACTCGGTCCAAGAGAGACTCAAACTAGAAGAACTTGAAACTAAAAAATAGAGTAGTAATGAGAATTCATATTCTCAGTAAGAAAGAAATTGATAAACAACATCCCATTCCCTTTCCTTTAAAAATAAATTCAATCGTCCTAGTTTGAAACTAAGGAATATTAAAATAATGTTTTTCATTCTTTAAAAAACCAAGCCAAAAGTTTACATTTTTAAGGAAAGGATTTATCTTCCACTATGTTTTAAAAATAGGTTCCACACAAGAATTAACATTTCAAAATTAAATTAAACCAATTTAGATTAAAACATGGTTTTCAAAAATGAGATATCAAGTATGAAATGACTGAAATGGAAATCACATCACAAGAACCATGGGAAATCCAAAAGCTGATAGTGTTTTTTGGGGACCTAGGATCTTCATACATTAGTGAAACATGGCTTAGAAACCATGACCATCAGCATTATAATTCATGATCCACTAGGAGGGGACACCCCAATGGCCTAGTGGTCTCTAATCATCACAAAAATTTAGTTAGTGTTGTATCGTCAATCCTGCTAGACAAAACCGGGATGAACCACTTCTAAATCATCTAGTGTACTAGTCCTAGTCTTCCTATATTGGTATCGAGGGTTTCCCATGTATTTTATTTCAAATGTTGGGGAGTTTTTATTAAGAAAATACATATGCACATAACATTTTCTTTATCCAAAACTCATTCAACCTATCACCACCGATCTCCCTCCTTAGATGCATTCCCCTTTTTATGTCACACAACCACGCACAAGACTTTACACTAGGAAAGTATCACAAATAAAACATTAAAACTTGCAGCACATTTATTAAATTAAGGGGAATTCATCAGGAAGGAATTTTTTCTTTCACAAATCATTTTCAAGGTTCCAAACATGCCTTGTTACTTTACAAGGAATACTTTGATTTCTATAAAACACAATCACCCAACACTTTTAATTTAAAAATCCTTTAAAAGCTAAATTGGAGAACTAAGGTACCAAACACATACAAACAAGATTTAAATAATTCCTAAACTAAAGAAAAACATTTGAGAAAGGAAAACTACCAATTAATCTCAAATTCACACCAAAACCCATGTTCTTTTCCAAACATCCTAAAACATGAGATACCCCCTTTTTTTAATCACACAAAAGCCCATGTTCATTCAATTAAATTTTTACAAATAATATGCAGAACACCAAACATCATGGGGAATACCAACCGTACACCCAAAACTATTTTTGAAAACACTTTTAAGCATTTAAAGTGTCAAGCATTCTAAACCATACTTGGAAGCATATTTGAATGAAGATTATACATTTCAAAACCTAAGTGTGAATCATAAAAATAAAGGGAATTCCAAAACCAAACATCTTTATCACTTTTCATAGAATGTATAAACTATTTAATATTAAAAATACTCTTTAAAGCATTCAAGAAATTAAGGAATTCAAATTAAATTCATGGACATAGGGGACCTACCTCAGGGTGGAAGAAAATCGAACACTCAGCCCTTGTCACTTTCTAACTAAAATATTTTGTTGCCCCATTGATAATATGAACCTTAACATACATTTAAGGATACCTATACACTATGAACACACCCACATGGCCATGAACATGTGAAAGCAGATCCTCACATATATTCTTATATGTATATACTGGCCTCCACTCACATACATATGCATTTTCATATATATTCAAAGGCACACCTAGCCCCATGAATGTATATTCACTTCCATGGATGAATATACACAAAATGGGGGAACCTACATATACATATTAACTTACCTATGCACACCCAGGTGAGGAACCTTAGACCTGGTGACTCAAAACCACTCAAAATAGCACTACGCACTACAAAACAGTATCTATAAACCCTAAAAACGTAGCAGAAAATTTCAACACACCTCAACTAAATTATTGAGAACCCATAAACACCTTAATACTCTCTAATAAAGGGTGTGAAACTAGCCAGTGGTATAAAATCCATACCTTGGATGACAGTGGTAAACCGAAACAACACAACACAATCCAACACAACTTAAATTAAATATAAGAGATTCATAAATTAAAAACCCCCCAAATTAAACTAAGAGACAAATAAGAATGGAGGAAAACCTTACCCGAAATCATTGGCGGGCGGACCGAATCAAATCGAACTGCTCCTCCTTCGGTGGCAGTTGTCGGAATACACATGAACGAGACCCTTGGAAGCATTCGCATAACCTAGAACCATAAGAACACCAAAAATATGGGTTAAAACCTAACCCTAGGTTCGTTCGAACATCATAGGTTGATGGGGAGACCAAATCATGGCTGGAAATAGGGAGGTGAAGGGTGAGAGGACCATGCCTTGGAGAATTGGAGAGAAACAAGGAGAAATCTTGGTGGATTGAAGGGATGAGAGGAGGCTTTTAGAGGGTAGGTCGCGTGTCATAGGGGGAAACCCCCTTGGGGTGCTTCATCATGCAATTACGCGATAGGGGGGTGAGTGATTTTGGGTGTTTTTTATTATTTTTCTTTTAATTTAATTTAAAATAATTTTAAAGGAAATAATAATAATAATAATCATAATAACATAAGAATAATAATAATAATAAACTTAATAATAATAAACTTAATAATAATAATGATGATGATAATAATAATACTAAACTTAATAATAATAATAATGATAATAATAATAATAATACTATTATGCTCAACATTAGTATTATTATTATTAGAACATTCTTTAAATTTTATTTCTTTTCTATTTTTTCTCATTTTATTTTTCATTTAATTTTTATTTATTTAAAACACAGGTAGACCGCATAGTTACCTGGGTAAAGCAACACAGTTCCCAAACTGTTCTCTGCCCGTGCACCAGATGCTGCTAAGCCCAAAACATGCATTTCCAAATAAAAAATAAAAAATTCAAACTATGACTCAACCCGCTCAAACACAAAATAAAATAAGACCAAGGATGAATAAAATAATTAAATTAAAAAATCAGTGCGGGTTAGGGTGTAAAATGACCAATTTTACTCTCATTAATCCCTCTAATGATTCATTATGTACCCCAATTATGCTGCTGAAATTATCCTGTGCTTTTTCCATGAAAAGTTTTTATTCAAGAACCCTCTTTTTCTTATGCTTATTAATCCCCAAACTTTTATATTAAATTAAGTTCTTACATATCCCTCATACTATCCTATTTAATTCTAAGTGATTAGAGGCCCCTTTGTCTCTTTTTAAACCATTTTATGAATCTATAATTACTGTCGTTATGCTATAAAAATTTTCCTCTAATTTTCCATAACAAACATTTGTGAAGTGAATAATCGTACCCATTTCCACTCAAGGTTTTTCACCTAATTGTGCATATACTTCAGTGATTGGGGACATTCATGTATGTAACCCATAATCATTAATCATGTGACTAAATGTGCTAAAATATGTTCTTATGTTATATGATTGATATGGAACACTAATGCATGTACATGATATGATTATGATGTGTGTGCAAAGATAGAGCAATACATTAGGTAATTTTTTAGTCCCATGAAATGTCATGTATGGTGCATGATAGGTTATCTCAATCACATTATATTATGATTTATTAGTGGTTAACCATGGATTATGCTTATGATGTCATGTTTAAAGTTGTTGCCACATTCCCATGATGCATTTATGTTATCATGTTATATCATTTCTCATTGTTCATGTTTATGATTCTCACCCCTTTTATGTAAAATAGAAATACTTAATGTATAACATGTAATACTTTCTTCATGTTATGCTTTGTTTATTCTATTATTGTTTTTATAGTCCACCCCTATCTAATGTATGTCCCCAGGTTATCTAATGCAGTTTTAATAGCTATAGAATTTTAGAAGCATGTTGAAGAAGTTTTCAAAAATGTTTTTATATCTATGTATTGTTGTGCTATGTACCTGATTACCCAAAGTCACAAGACTTCTTGATCTTCTGGGTTATATTAATTGAATTCTTATGTAATAAATCATGAACAAATTTTTAATAAAGACAAGGTTTGTCATATAATTACCTTTTGACCACTAATACCTTATAACATTCTTCCTCTCTCATTTCCTCATGCACAACAACCCTCCGACCACTCAAGATCTTGTATCCCTCTTAATACAGGCTTTGAGCAAGCCTCTTTGTCCAGTGTCGAAATCACCCATCGTCGGTTGTGTTTGACCTATATTGATAAGATTTTTAATCCTCTTGCTTATTTTCATTTTTCATCTTTCTACATGGAATGCTAAATATATGAGAGCTCTTTTTCCCAATTTTTAGAGTGTTGTTCTATTTTGTTAATTTCTCTCATTCTACTTAAAGTTTTAAGATGATACCGGATGAGGAGTCGTTTACCGCCAAAAGGTACGTGGTCGAGTAATTTTTTTCTTAAAGACGGGTTGTTTTATATCATGTGTCATTGTGTTGCACACATAAATATCTAAGCATTACCCTACAAATACAATTTGCTTATTTAATTTGGTAACCATGTTAGTGAGACTCCTATAGACCCTTATTATTTTTGGAGTTCTCCCACCTCAATAAGTGCCACCCCTTTAGTCATTCTAATTTGATTCCCTTGAATTATAAAATGATAATGTGCCTAACTCACCATCTAAGTGGTGTTGGTTGGCCTTCGAATTGAATGTATTATTGTAAATTAACATAAAGTGAATGGTATGACCACATCACATGTTTTCTATATGAACAATGGTTATTCCATTGATTAAATGAAATGTTAATGATTTATAAAAATTCTTTTTCAAATGTTAAATCTTGATCGACACTATTTATTATTTGTGAGACTCGAGCATGGCATCCCAAATACTTGTGATACTCGCGCATGGCATCCCATATACTTGTGATACTAGAGTCTAGCGTCTCATATAATTATGATACCTAGAAATGGAATATCATATAATTGTGATACTCAAGAATGATGTCTCGTATACTTGTTGTACTGAAGCATGGCATCCCATATAAAATCGATACTTGGTCATGACATTCTTTACAACCATATGAGACCATTGTGACTATACTTAGATGCCTGAGTTATGCCTCAGGTCCTTGCTAGCAATACATATGTGTATATATCTTCATATATATATATATATGACTGTATAGGTTACTACGTATATATAGTGCATATATATACATACATGTCCATATACCTATACATATATATATATATATGCATATATACATGGTGCCACATGTTCGAAGACATCACAACTTATGTTGAAGCAGGTAGAGTCAGTCTAGTGTCCATTAGGAATAAGAGTTGACTCGTTTACAATTTACATGATTTCTTGACACTGTTATATCAGCACACTATCATTTTACGTACACTGGCTGGATTAGACTAGACGTTGTTGGTTGTGGTCAACTCAGTATATCTCACACCCTATTTGGGCTGCCGATTGGTACCTGAATAAAAATTATGGATGTAGGTAGGGATAAAGGGTCATCTGTGGATGCACAATATATGGTACTAGGATGGAGTATGAGAGTAGAGTACAAAGCATATTCTCATGATGCTAGTGGAGATAGTTTTTGTTCTTTTTTTCTTTTGTATAGCTTGTTATATATGCCTGGTGCACTGAGTCCATGTATTTTCTTTTTTTCATAGCATACAAATATGAAATCATTTTGTATATGATATCAGTTCTGTTTTTTTATGATTATTATTTCTGGATGATTTATGCTTATGCAGTTCATTTATTATATTGTGTCTTCTTTTTTATATTATGTAATATTATTGTGCCACACTTTGATCATGAGGGTATAGTCTCCCCACTGTGCCATCAAAGACCCTCGCTTCTATTCGACAACCTATAGCATACAAGGAGGCATTTTTGAAGCCATTTGACCAACCATGTATCATTATTTATGAGGGAATCAGGTTTGGGATGTTACAGTTTTGATACTTTATAAAAACACTCCATAATTCATTTGTGACATGAAAAAATTAATCACACATTAGTCAAACATACGGTGTGGCTAGTATGATTGAATGTTCAAGTTTTTAGTCATAAAGTAACATTTTAATCCAAAAGTCATGTCACATAATCAAAATAGAGGAAATGCACACAGATTATCTTGATACTTTAGAATAAATATAGATAGATTATTTTTAAAGTTTAGGAATGAACCTCAAGTTAATATAACACATTGTGTAGACAGTATGGCTAAAAGTGCGTGTTTTTATTGAAAAATGACATTTTAGTTCAAAATGTTCATCACAAAATTAAAACAATGTTATTGTACTCTAGTTGTCTTAGTACTTTAGGAAAATGATCAAAAATTCATTTTTGATATGTTATAATTAATCTAAAGTTAATTTGACAGAAGATGTGTCTAGTATGAATTAATGTGTGTGTTTTCATTTTAATGTGACATTTTTTTTCAAAGCACGCATTACATACTCAAAATTAAGCAAACAGGCTCAGATAGCCATAATATTTTAGAAATAATATTGATCATTCATTTGTGATGTGTAAGAATTAACCGCACATCAATCCGAGATACGATGTATCTAGTATGATTGAAATTGTGTCTTTTCATTTAAGTGTGACATTTTAGATCAAAACATGTTTTGAAATACTCAAAACTAAGAAAACACACTCTGATTATTTTGATACTTTAGAAAAAATATCAATAATTCATTTGTGATGTGTATGAATTAACTTTGCATAAATTTGACACACAATGTGGTTGATGTGATTAAAAGTGCGTGTTTTAATTTAAAAGTTGTATTTTAGTTCAAAATGCAAGTTACATACTCAAAATTGAGCAAAAACACCCAGATTGTTATGATACTTTATAATAATAACTTATTATTCATTTGAGACTTGTATGAAGTATTTTTATATCATTCCAATTGAAATTTATACAAGATTTTATAAGATTACAATAATAAATCATATTTATTTTTTTATTCTCTTACTAAAATTATTGTTTTGTTTTTATTACATGTAAGATTTTCTTTTATATAAGGATAGTTTGATCATTGCAAAAGATATGGTGTGAGAGTTTTTTTTTGTATTGACTATAATTATTTTTGTGTGAAAGTGAATTTCATATCTATGTAATTGATTTGTATTGAAATTATTTAATGTAATACTTGTATGGAAATGATGGTGAAATGTAAATTTAAATTGTTTTTTATTATCAATTGTTGTAAAATGCTAAAGATATAGCTGATAGGACTTTGCAAAAATGGATAATGGCTTTTATCAGCATTAGATATAGTGCAGATAAAGGCCCCATTGATTATCATTGATAAAGACAACCTTTATCGATGCTCAAGATATCACTGAAAAAAGATTATTTATCAGTGCCAGCGTTGGCCAAGATTTCATTTTCAACACTAAAACATGCAAATATAGATTTCATTTATCAAAATTTTTTAAAATGATAAGGGGCATCTTTATCGGTTCATCTTTTAGCAATGATAAAAGTGATGGAATTTTCTCAGTTGTATAAACATTATTTTTATTTTAACACTCATAAAATCGACTTCTAGTGTATATGTAGTAGTGAACATAGATGATTTATAATTGAAATGACTTATTTATTACTCATTTTCTAACATTAACAATTGATGTGTAAACAAAAATGAAGACTTTTTAAGTCTGGAATGTGACTCCATTGAAACCCCCAATCAATGAACTCAAATTCTATTGATGTGCCAAATTAAGGAAAAACAATTCAAATATGCATCCCTTGAGTTCTTAGAATCAATCACAATATGATAGTGAGTGACACAACATAGAACCTAAAATCGTTATACCATATTTGGTGTGGGTACACTAAAGCAAACTACTTACTGTACAAAAAAATCATTTTTTATAAAGATAGATGACACCTGAAACCAAGTAACAGTCTTTACATATATCATCCTATAAAAAGTAGTTTTCCACTAAAAAATTCTCAAGAAAAAAAAGTACGTTGAGATAATACAAAAATAATCCTTAAAGGAATGATAATTAATTCGGATGTGCAAGGCGGTGATGGAGTCAGGCACCCCCACTCTCCTCACTTTCATTTTCCCTCTCTCCTCATTTCAGTGCTTCTCTCTCTAAAAAACTCCGTTTCCATTCGGTGGAGTCGGTGGTCGAAAAGAAGACTCGGTTTTTTAAAAATCATCATTTAGAGATATTTTTTACTTAATTTAAGGTTTTTTATTTATTTTATCGAATTTTTTTTAGTTCTAAATATTTCATTTTTTTAAATAGTTTAGTTATTTCTAAATATTTTGTTTATTAAGTTGTTTAATTATTTATATATAGTTTGGAATAAAAATTATTATTAGTAATGATTAAGTATAAATTAAGTATAGAATAACTTAAGATTAAGTATTGTGAAATTTGGATAACGTAAAGTTTATGTGGTTATCTAAGCAATCAAATCCCAGTCTGCATACAAACAAGTCGATGTGGCTCTGACACATATGTATCTAGGGGTAAAACCCAAAAACACCACATTGAGCTAGACTCGAACAAAAATTTTTCCACAACAATGGGCCTTGCTACACTCTTGGTTTGACACTCCCAGGGGATATTCTTAAGATGATTCATATTTTATTTATAAACTACTAAAATACCTAAGAAAAGAAAAATCAAATCAGTATATTTATCCATGATAAAATGATAATTATAATGATATAGAATGAAGTGTATAAGGATAAAGTCATTAAAGAATAAAAGTTATTATTAGTAATTGAATTCTTTTTAGTCATTTTTAAAGATGTTATTTATTAAGCAGTTTAATTATTTATATATAGTTTAGAAATAATACTTATTATTATTAATGATTAATTATAGATTAATTAATGAATAACTTAGGATTAAAAATTAGTACATATGATTAGTTAATCATAATTACCTAATTAATAACATATGATTAATGATTAAAGAATAAATAATTAAAGAATAACTTAATAATGATTAAACAGTGATTAAAGAATGACTGATTAGTTAAAAATTATACTAAGAAACATTAATATCATTGTTTAGGATATAACAAGATGTTCCAAAATTTTAGTATCATAAAGAGTATATTGTTTATAAATAATATTTTTTATTATTAACGATTAATTATAGATTAATTACTGAATAACTTATGATTTAAAGATGAATATGTGTAATGATTAGATAATAGTACTTATTATTGCTAAAATGACAAATATGATTATATAAAATGAAATGGAGAAGAAAAAACACATTAAATTACACTTGAATGTTTTACATCAAATAAGAAATACTTTGACATTTTTTAATTAAACATGGTTTGGATGAGATGAGGGTGACTTCAGACGTGATGTAAAATCCAGTTTATTTATATTTGGTAGCTTAATAATATTATCTAAAGATATCTACATAATAAATTAAGTATATACTTATAGAAGATGTTGGGGGGTGCATTTCCCTCAAATCCCTATAAATGGGCACCCCTCCCTTCTAATCACTTTCATTTTCTCTCTCTCCTCATTTCACACATTCTCTCTCTAAAAAAACTCTGTTTCCATTTGGTGGAGTCGGTGGTCCAAAAGAAGACCTGGTTTTTTAGAAATCATCATTTACATATATATTTTTATTTAATTAAATGTTTTTTATTTATTTAATTTAATTCTTTTTAGTTCTAAATATTTAATTTTTTAAATATTTTATTTACTTCTAAATATTTTGTTTATTAAGTTGTTTAATTACTTATATATAGTTTGGAATAAAAATTATTATTAGTAATGATTAAATATATATTAATTATATAATAACTTAGGATTAAGTATTATGAAATTTTGATAGCTTAAATATTATGTGCTTATCCAAGCAATCAAATCCATGTCTGGATACAAACAAGTCGATGTGGCTCTGCCACATATGTATCTACGGGTAAAACCCAAAAACACCACTTTGAGATAGACTCGAACGGGAATTGGTGCATGAAAATGAGCCTTGTTTCACTCCTAGTTTGACACTCCTAGGGGATATTCTTAAGATGGTTCATATTTTCTTTATAAACTACTAAAATACATAAGAAAATAAAAATCAAAGGACTATATTTATCCATGATAAAATGATAATTATGATGATATAGAATGAAGTGGATAAGGATAAAGGCATTAAAGAATGAAAGTTATTATTAGTAATTGAATTATTTTTAGTTTGTTTTAAAAATGTTATTTATTAAGTAGTTTAATTAGTTATATATAGTTTAGAAATAATACTTATTATTATTAATGATTAATTATAGATTAATTAATGAATAAATTAGGATTAAAAATGAGTACATATGACTAGTTAATCATAATTACCTAATGAATATAATATGATTAATGATTAAAGAATAAATAATTAAATAATAACTTAATAATGATTAACTAGTGATTAAAGAATGATTTATTAGTTGAAAATTGTACTAAAAAACATTAATATTATTGTTTAGGATATAACAGGATGTTCTAAAATTTTAGTATTATAAAGATTATTTAGTTTAGAAATAATAGTTTTTATTATTAATGATTAATTAGAGATTAATTACTGAATAAGATAGGATTAAAAGATGAATACATGTAATGATTAGCTAATAGTAATTATCATTGATAAAATGAGAAATATGATTATATAAAATGAAATGGAGAAGAACAAACACATTAAATTACACATGAATTTTTTACAATATACAAGAAATAAATTTACATTTTTCAATTAAACATGGTTTGGATTAGATGAGGGTGACTTCGAAAGTGAGGTAAAATCCAGTTTATTTTTATTTGGTAGCTTAAAAACATCATCTAAAGATATGTACTTAATAAATTAAGTACATACTTGTAGAAGATATGGGGGGGGGCGCATTTCCCTCAACTCCCTATAAATGGGAACACCTCCCTTCTCCTCACTTTCATTTTCTCTCTCTCCTAATTTCACAGCTTCTCTCTCTAAAAAACTCATTTCACATTCGGTGGAGTCGGTGGTCCAAAAGAAGACCTAGTTTTTTAGAAAGCATCATTTAGTGATATTTTTTTTATTTTATTTAATGTTTTTTATTTATTTAATTGAATTATTTTTAGTTATAAATATTTCATTTTTAAAATAGTTTTGTTAGTTCTAAATATTTTGTTTATTAAGTTGTTTAATTAGTTATATATAGTTTGGAATAACAATTATTATTAGTAATGATTAAGTTTAAATTAAGTATAGAATAACATAGGATTAAGTATTATGAAATTTTGATAGCATAAAGATTATGTGGTTATCTAAGAAATCAAATCCCTGTCTGAATACAAACAAGTCAATGTGGCTCTAACACATATGTATCTAGCGTTAAAACCCAAAAACACCGCTTTGAGCTAGACTCAATTGGGAATTGGTGCATGAAAATGGGCCTTGTTATACTCCTTGTTTGACACTCCCAGGGGATATGCTTAAGATGATTCCTATTTTCTTTATAAACTACTAAAATAACTAAGAAAATAAAAATCAAATCAGTATATTCATCTAGGATAAAATGATAATTATGATGATATAGAATGAAGTGGATAAGGATAAAGGCATTAAAGAATGAAAGTAATTATTAGTAATTGAATTCTTTTTAGTCAGTTTTAAAGATGTTAATTATTAAGTAGTTTAATTATTTATATATAGTTTAGAAATAATACTAATTATTATTAATGGTTAATATAGATTAATTAATGAATAACTTGGGATTAAAAATGAGTAAGTATGATTAGTTAATCATAATTACCTAATGAATATCATATTATTAATTATTAAAGAATAAATAATTAAATAATGATTAACTAGTGATTAAAGAATGATTGATTAGTTACAAATTGTACTAAGAAACATTAATATAATTTTTTAGGATATAAAAATGTGTTCTATAATTTTTGTATTATAAAGATTATATAGTTTAGAAATAATAGTTTTTATTATTAATGATTAATTAAAGATTAATTACTGAATAATTAGGATTAAAAGATGAATACGTGTAATGATTAGCTAATAGTATTTATCATTCATAAAATGACAAATATGATTATATAAAATGAAATGGAGAAGAAAAAACACGTTAAATTACACATATCTATTTTTCAACATACAAGAAATACCTTGACATTTTTCAATTAAACATGGTTTGGATGAGATGAGTGTGACTTCAGAAGTGAGGTAAAATCTAGTTTATTTTTATTTGGTAGATTAAAAACATCATCTAAAGATATATATTTAATAAATTAAATACATAAATGTATAAGTTGTTATTAATCTATCAAATAAAAAATAGTTGGGTTTTATCTCACTTCTGAAGTTAGGCTCATATCATCCAAAACCATGTTTTGTTGAAAAATGTTGGTATTTCTTATATGTTGTAATATATTCATGTGTTATTTTTTTTGTTATTATCTATTATAGAGTGATTGAAGAATGAATAAATAATGATTAACTAATGATTAACTTAGTAATGATTAAAGAATGATTTACTTAATAAAAACTATACTAAGAAACATTAGTGTCATTGTTTAGGATATAAGAAAATGTTTTAGAATATTTAGTATCATAAATATTATATAGTTTAGAAATAATAGTTATTATTAAAAATGATTAGTTATAGATTAATTAATGAATAACATCGGATTAAAAAATGAATCCATATAATGATTAGTTAATGATACTTATGATCATATAAAGTGAAATAAAGAAGAATAGACAGTTTAAATAACACCTTAATGTTTTAAAACATACAAGAAATACCTTGAAATTTTTCAATAGAATATGGTTTGGATGAGATGAGTCTCACTTCTTACATGAGATAAAATCTAGCATATTTTTATTTGGTAGCTTAATAACATCTTTGAAAGATATGCACTTCACTTTTGAACTTTCAAAAGTTTCTAGCCCTTAAATGACATCTAAAATATGTCATTAGAAGGTCGAATTCTTCTGAAAGTTCAAAAGTGAATTACATATTTTTAAAAGATGTTATTATGATGCCAATTAAAAATAAGATGTATTTTATCTCATATCTGAAGTGAGACTCATCTCATCCAAACCACATTTTATTGAAAAATGTCAAGGAATTTATTTAATGTCAATGACTCTCTAGAGAGTTTCCACAAAAAAAATAACAGAGTAGTCAGACCATCCAAATTTAACAATAAGACCAATTAAACCTTGTACCATTATTCTCTCTAGACCAATCACCAATTCCATACTAAAAAAATTTCTTTTTTACATAACGAGTACTCCGTTAATGAGATCCCACATTGAAAACATTGCTTTTAAATATGATCATTTTAACCTAAATATTAAATTTGTGGATATGAATAGGATGAACTGAATTATTATATATATATATCCTACCAAACATAATTATATTTATAAATTATTACTAAATAACCACTCAATTTTTAGTAATGTCATTTTATTTTTCACAAACATGTTTGGTTCAAAAATATTTTCTATTTTTTTGTGGAAAAAATATAATTACTTCTTAGAACATTTAGAAAATGTTTTTGATTGAATTGACATCATTTTCAAATAAACATATTGAAATTAAATTAGGATGAATTTTTTGAATTTTTCAGAAAATATTTATTTTCACTAAAAATATGGATTTATTTAAAAATTATCATATTTTTTGTAAATTAAGTAATTTAAAACCCCCAATATCATTTTAATTTTATTTAAATGTAAAATATGTATTATTTTTTTATATTTAATCTGATTAATTACATTTAAATCATTTTTATACCAGAATTTAGTATAACACTACTGCAGATATGGCCTTTAAAAGCACGCAAAAATATAATTTACAATGCTAAAAAACACTGATAATTGAAGAACTATTAAAAGGGGGCCCTTTTATATATCAACTTTAAAAAAGATCTGATAAAGCCCCTTTTATCAGTTCTTTTCTAGCGCTAATAAAAGACCCCTTTTATTAGTGCTTTTTTAAATGCACTCATAAAAGTAAAAAAAACCTACAAATCAGAGGGTAGACTCATCACCCTTTTAACAGTGCTTGACCCCATTTTAAAAGTGCTATGAAGCCCCCCTCCACCACTTTAATAGTGCTAGGATTCCCCCCCACACTTTAACAGCGCTAGACCTGTTTCACCCGCCTATGTGTGCCCCTGCTTTTGCTGGGTTTCAATCCTGAAACCTCCCACATATACCCCCACACCTTTTCCAGTCACCTATACTGTTTTTATGTATTTTATGATATATCTATATATTTATATATATTTCGTTTCATTTTTTATCCATATATATAGATATATAAAATATGTTTTGTGTGTGTATGTGTTTATAAATACATACAAATATATATTTATATATCTGTGTGAATTTATAAATATAATTATACATGTTTATATTTATTTAAATATATTATATAATAGTATTTATATAAATATATTAGAATGTATAGATAAATATATATATGTTTGTTAGTACACAAACAAATATATATATATATATATATATATATATATATACTATATAGATATATAAATATTAATACATTTGTATTTTAAATAAAATAGATATTAGTTTTTATTTAGATAAAGCTTATATATTGAGAAATATATTTTATATGTAAATATGATTAATTATTTATTTATAAAATTATTTTTTTATGTTAATATATAAAAAATATGTATATATTGTTATATATTTGATTATAAATAACATTAAATTGTGAAAAATGATAAACTTTTAAAGTCATAATATCAATATGAATGTAATCTCTCGAAATAAATTTAGTCCCCCCTCAAAAAGGGAAAAAAGGCACCATTAAACGTGAATAAAATTCCATCGAATGTTAAAACAATTTGGGTATCCTTACTAAAACCTTAGTTCTAGAGGCATTACAGGCCTTTATGATGGTGAAAAATGTGACTTGAGCTCTATGAACTCGTCACTGGACCTCCATGACATAGGTATCGTCACAACCTTTTATTTGATATGTAGTAGAGCTCAAACGAACACTCGGATCGAAAGGTATAACCATTTGAATTTTGACTTACGTTTTCAACTTATTTTAGAAACTTTATTGATTTTTTTATTTTTTTAATCTTCAAATTGTTATTAAATGACTATTATTCAATTATTATTAGTTAGTTATTAATTAAAAATATTTTTTAATTATTTTCTATTCTATTTTCACTAAATATCTTATATATAAAGTATAAATGCCTATATACCTTACTTAAAACAAATTTAAAATATATATATTATATTTATATCAATATAAATATATTTATATATTATTTTTAATTAAATATAATTTTTTTAGAAATATACCCTTTATTAGTGCTAGTATAAAATGTTGATAAAAACCCCCTTTATCTTCACTACTAAAAAATGCACTGATAAAGGGATCTCTTTAATATCACTAAAAAAGAACAGATAAAGAAGATACCTTTATCAGTGCTAAAAGAAGTGCTGATAAAGGAGTACTTTTAATAGCGTTTTTTAGCACTGTTAGAATCACATTTTATCAATGGTTGTTAACGATGTAAAAGGGTGGAATTGTGTAATGGTGTTTATATTGTAGTATAAGTTTATTTTTGGTCACGAAAACACATTTTTATAAAAATTGTTTTAAAATGAATAATGTTTCTCCTTTAAATTAATTAAAAATAACCCCTAATGAGGAAAATTTTAAATTAAATGTATGGATCATATATTTATCACTTTGAATTGAAATTAATATAGTGAATATTACTAATTATAGAGTTAAAGTAAAATCATCTTTTCCTTGAAAAATGCTTATTTTCAAAAAAATCGATTTTCCAATGAGCCTGTACCCAAGTGGTAGAGGCTCCTGCTTGGCCTCTAAAATACCTATGATCAAATTCAGGTGGGGGAGAATTTTTAGGTTAATGTAGCAGTACTACAGCAGGTACTGTGCGGTACTATGACAACCACTGGTGAAAAAAAAAACGATTTAACATTGGGTTTTTTCAATTTTAATGTTAGTTTTTAACTAAAGTCTATAAAGGTGACGTAAAAAATAATGTTTTCAACATCGGTTTTTAAAAAATGGACACCAAAAATCAAGATGGGCTTCATTTTTTGTGTCGGTTTATCTAAGAAACCGATGTCTAAAACCACTTTGATTCGCATTTTTAACATCAATTTATCTATGAAACCATCACAAAAAATGAGAACCTGACCGGTTTTCAGTTTCAGTTTTCATAAAAACCGACGTTGAAAACCATTCAGTTTTTTTTCAATGTTTTGACATCGGTTTTTATGAAAATAGAAACCAAAAGTTAAAAAAATTAGAAAAATATAAATATTACACCCCATAAAAAATCAGAATCCCTATAATAGAAATACAATATATAGCCATCAAACAACATTTATCATTGACTAGAAATTTATAAAAACATACATACTTATAGCAAGTTAATCAAAAAAATATCTATGCCTTTGTATTATAAAGTAGAATAAAAAACACATACATGAAATTTTCAACATGATTGTTGTTGGTAATTTTTGAAACATTCGTTTGATATCATTATGTTCAACCACCTATTATAAAAAAATGAATTCTTTTTTGAACACTTATTATTAAGAAAATGTAATTCTAATTAAAAACATTATAAAATAAATACCTTAAATCATAATCACACTTAACAAATAGTTCACAAAAAAATATCGAAGATGGGCAGGTTCACCTTTTGTGTACGAATCGACATCATTGAATGTCTACAATATCATTAAATGATATAAAATTAAAAAACAGAATACTTTGATAGAAAATATAGAATAATTAATATTACTAACCTGATCAAAATTAGTTGTTACCCCAGTTGTGATTATCTCATACATGGATCGTAGAACAAAATAACTACATTTGAAATTTCCTTGTTGAAAATGAAACTAAATTTAATAAAACATTAACATAATAATGAAAACCAATATATATATATATATATATCAAAAAATGAAAAATATATCTGATATAAAAATATTTAATTTTACTTTCAAATAGTTGATTGCATTTGGCTTCTCTTTTGACAAGTGATCTTTGTTAAAATTTTTCCATGGCCTTCATTTTCATATATATCAACTAATAATACATGTATAAAAATGGTAATTAAACATAATGAGCATATAAAAAATCAAATAAACTTAATTGTCAAATATGGTAGAAAGGTTTCTACGAACACCACCTAATAAATAGAAAACCCAATATAATGTGTTTTCACTTGGAAAGAAAATTCCTAACATCTAATGCCTCCTAAAATACAAAAAAGTTCACATCTAATGACATTATAATTAAAATTAGTGCATAATTATGTTTCTATTCTTACCCATCAAGAAATGGAAAAAACCAACACCCAATATTCATCATTAATGACCTCTCACATATATATGCCTCTCTGTTTTCAGTCAACACATATATCACAACCATTGAAATGAATTCTAGATCTATAAAACCATAAATGCATGTGGTGTTATTTTGAACAAGATGCAAGAGTAGATACCAAATTAAACAAGTAATATAGTTATTTTATTTAAACTATATTTATTTAAAAAAATAAAAAATGCAACATCAATTTACTTACATGGGAAAAAAATAAAATACAGGCATGTTGAGCTCTTCAAATTTTATTAGATCCATGATATCTTTTCTAGATATCTTCAAGGTATTGTCTCTTCCATGTATGTCGAATGACATCTGAAACTCATAGATATTATCCAAAAAAGAAGAAACCTGAGATAATCTATCTATCCAATTAAAAATATCTGAAGTATCTATAGTTGTTTCTTGTTGAACCTTTTATTTTATTTGTGTCATTTATTTGGATTTTAGATACTCCTATATAAGTTAAATTCCAAAAAACATTATAAGTAATATTCAATAATATGTAATTAATATTTAAAAAAATATTACCTCTTATGAAATATGATGAAGAAGGCTAGATGACCAAATTAAAAAATGACTCATATAGTCCCCAACTCTAGTAACCTCTATGGTAGGGAATGGCCGTAGAGTAGTAGGATCAATAATATCTTGTACCGATTCTTTAAACAGACCCATCTAAATAGGCTCATGATTTATTGAATCCCACGAAAAATGCATGACTTTGAACGCTAAAATATGTACATTAGGATATCTTGTATACAACTCACAGTATAAGGTTGGGTCTGAGCGAGGAGGTGGAGGATCTGATCTGGCAGGTTGGGAGGCTACACAGACTATGATTGCCTTGTTAATTGTTCTAACATAGACTAATGCACAAATCCTTGAATTTTATCACCCATGGACTATTCTATATCTTTCATCTGTGATTTTACTGATTTGATTTATCCGTCTCTTGATTGTTTAATTTGATGACCAAAACTTTCTGAATACTAACACTTGCCTCATATCCTCTTATGTGGTTGGGGTGTCCTGGATTTCCTAAAGTTGTGGCTAATATATCCATCCTACCCTCAATCATAAAAGTTCCCTGTGTCGATTTCTCCTGAAGTTTATCCTGAAATGAAATATGGAAATAGTATATTATTTTTGTTAATTTATAAATTAAAAAAATCATGAAAAATATAAATATTTACTTACAATTCTTTCAGCTACTTCCTTAGCTTTCTCTGTAAGATACTTTTCATTTTTTTTCTTCTTCTCTATCTTTTCCATTTCTTATAGATGGTGGGTAGATATGGAGGACCGAATTGGACCTCCATAGAACCACAAGTGGAGTGAGCTCTTAGTGCTTCAATCTTTTCCTCAGTCCTTTTTTTCTCCAATAATTGATACCCTCCACATGATAAAGTATGAGGGTATACATTCTGCAATTGGATGTCCTGATGGAACTACCTGAAGGCCTATTATATAAGTAAAATAATATGTAATTATGTAAATATATAAAAAAAATTACAATATAATATAATATAATTATCATACATGAAATGTTTCATCATGTCGGGTGGAAATATATTTCATCCATGTATCTTCATCTAGAAATGGATACTTGAGGCATGGGATTTCATTTTGTCTCCTTCCAAACACATAATTTTTTGTCAATTTTTTTTTGAAATACCTCCATCAAACCACTGCTAAAGTAAGACATCTTTTCTTAATTTCTTTTGTTTCTTCAAAATTTAATGTCATATATGATTTCATAACATAAATATGAGTCATTTAAAATATATCATTCTGAACAATTAGATAAAATAAATCAATTTAGATATTTTACCTTTACAGCCTCCCAAAACTTATATATAGCCACCTTTTCGACAGAATTCCAATCAGGATATAAAATGATAATCATGCAAAGGCACTACATGCTGATTTAGTTGATAATATGCATTTAATTTGTCCCAATTTCATTATTATTATCATCAAATATAATATGTAATCACTCATATCCATGAGAAAGTGACAGTTTTGGTAAACATGTAATGCTACATTTACCAACTTCAAGAATTCAATTTCTGAATACAAAAACCAGAAGACTCCCTCGCTTATGTCTCATCAGTAGCCCTACAATTAGTTTTTTAAAATTAAAAGCTTTAATTCATTAAATAATTATATTACTGGATATTTAATAATATTAGGAAATAAAACTACCTCGGTAGATATTCTTATGTCTCTATATCTATACTTATCATTGTAACTAGAAAATGAAATGAAATTCTTGTGTATCTAAATATTATTACACAAGTCACTAATTAGAAAATAAGAAAACATAAATATGTTAGTAAAAAAAGTGGCACACATGTGTATGTTTTTTAAAAAATAATGATGTGATGATTCTTAAACAAAAAAATATGAAAGGTGAACTATTAAATATAAACATTACTTCTATAAAGATATAAACATTTAAAAATTTAAATATCAAATTTTGAAAAGGTGTTCTCATATGTGTAAATTAAACCAAAATATAATAATGTACGTCAAGTATTTTAATTAAAAAAATTTTAACCATATCCATGGAATATAAAAATTTAACACACAAAAAATCAAATATATATAATTAAATATTCAATAGTTATTAAATAATAGTTTTTACACATGTAAATTTTATAAAATAAATATAATTTAAATAATTACCAGATAAATTAAGAGATTAATTTAGTGTTTTCCCATATCCTTTCATTATGATCATTTCGTATTTCATGCACTATGTCTGCGTTATAGTCGTTATTATCCAAAAATATTGTAATAAATAAAGAAGCCTCATATAAATCAGTAACATCATCCTCGTCATCCAAATGGATTATTTGTCCTTGCAAAACGATGGACCATTGGTCATTTGATGGATCAATGACATATAATATTTTCTTTGCATGTGTGGACATGATAAATGGTTCCTCATTGAAACTAAATATTTTCAAATCAACCAGTTTAAACCCATATTCTTCATGTTTCACACCACTGTTACTTGAAAACCAATTACAATTAAACATAGTGACTCAAAATTTAATATAATCAATTTCTCATATGTGTTCAAGAACTCAAAAATATGGCATTGATGTAGAAATTAGGGTTTTATCTTTTGCACTCAAAAAATGAAGCGCTTTAGTGACAACCATTACACCACTATTTTAGACAGTACTCTTGTCATCTTTCTTCTTTATATAAAATGGGTACCACCTAATATCAGAACCAGAACATGTGATCACATTAAGAGATGGTCCCCTACCAACCATTTCAGTGTTTCTGATGCAGATATATCTGTGATGACTTTCTATTTAATCCATGAATTAAATGTCTTTTATGCTTAATAATCAGCCACTTTCCATTTATTTTTGGATATCGTAACATTAATTCTGCAATATATAATTATATATATGATTGAACCTCATTTGTATTGTTCAAAATGTATAAATGTGTCTGAATCACTTCATCAAATGGAATAAACCTTTCCTTTAAGCCTTGAATCCCACTACCTTCACTGTAAACCATAATATGTTGAGATATAAGGAGACCAATATGCTCCACTTCATACAAATAATCAGTACATCACTCAATCACCTCTTTCGATACATATTTTTTTAACAATATAGGCCCCTGTTCGATAAGTATTTTTAATATTTCCCTTCAAAATTTTCATATATCTTTCATAAGGACACATCCATCATAAATATATCGGCCCGCATATTTTTATCTCACACACAAAATGAATCACCAGATGAACCATTATATCAAAAAATATATGTTAGAAAAACATTTCTAGTTGATAAAGAATAAGATCAGCTTTATTCTCAAACACATCTAACAAATTTAGATCAATGGCGTTGCTACAAATGGATTTGAAAAAATTACATAACCTGATGATAGTGTTTTTAATAGTTTTCAGAAATATAACACATAGTGCGACTGGTATAAGTTGTTTCATCAATACATAAAAATCATGAGATTCCATACATTTTAATTTATAATACTTCAATGACACTAAATTCTTCACATTTTAATAATAATGATAGGGTTCTTTAATACCATGAAGACACTGACAAAAATTCATCTTCTCAATCTTGCTTAATGTGTGACAAGATTATTTTCCACTTAATGAGGCTAATATGAATTGTTAATATATATAATATTCAATTGATTTATTATTCATAAACACCATTTTAGTTCATTTTACACTTTGAACATCATTTCACATTATGATTGTAATTCCCCTTAAAATTCACCATTACATGGTACAATTTTGAACACATCTTAAAATACAAAATGGCCTTAATTTTACTTTCATATTTTTTTTTAAATTTTTTCATGCTACAAGGAACAATTCATACTTTTTAAGTATCTGAATATTTACATTTGAAGACCACCAAAATGATCTTTAATGGCAATAAGTTCTGGGGAAAGTAAAACAGAAATGAGACTAATAACGCGACTGTAGAGGCCAGGATACAAGGCCAATAAATCTAAAAATTTAACTGAAGATATAGTAAATCATGTGGAAAATTTCATTCAACAGTGGACAAAGTAAATTCGGATGTTTGAATGGAGTTCCAGGCATCCCAAGTTGGATATATGATTTTGGGCCAGATTCAGAGGCCTAGAAAAACAACCCACCATTTTACACATATCACGTAAACCATAAACTCTTTTGGGAAGAAAATTTACGTAAAGTTAGGGTACATCGGGAGATCCATTTTTTCTTCTACGGAAAACTCCAATTCGGCCATCTATAAGGTAATCTAGGCACCTTTGTCCAGTGGATGTAAGTTGGTTGCAACTTCAGGTCAAGGGTGGAACAGTCTCATCTCCCTTACTTTCCCCCACCATAGGGCTACCATACTCAAGTGGGATCCTTTTTATTGTTGTGAGGTAGACCCAAGCTTCATTAAATTCCTTTTTAATGAATTTTTGGTTCATTATTTTATCATATCTTTGGTTCTTTCTTTCATTGTAATGTTATGCTGCAATTTTGTTGTCTCATGTTTGTCTTTCACATGTAAGTTGTTCTAATTCATCTTAGTTTATTAATAAAACTTCTCCTTCTCATATTATTATGTTCTTATTCATATCAAATTGATACCATTGGCTCAATGTTTGAATTTATTTACACAAAACCATGTGAAATTATCACACAATGGTGGAGTGATTGTTATTTCATTGTTTTCTTTTTACTTCTCCATTTCCTCCTTCATGAGTCTACTTCCTGCTTCCATTGAAACCATAACATCAATGGAGGGATATCCCTATTGTTTTTTGATCCAATGGAGTATAAATGGGTTGGATTGGATGTTATTTATCACCCCATTAATGTCTAATCACTTCTTTTAATTGAGATTTTTATTTGATGATTTTAAAACTTCTTCATCCTTGTTGAATTTTAAAGCCACATACTTCAAGTTCTAATAAGAAAATTTACCTTGGAGTGAACATTAATTTGATCCTCCAAGTTTATATGTGATTATTATTATGTTTTTTTGGTATCAAACCAGTAAGTGATGAATTTGTTTGATCTTCTTGAATAAAACCATCACAAATATAAGAAATTGAAACCCTTAAAAAATAACTTCATCCAATCCACTCCAAGTGATAACCAAGGATAAAATCATTCTTCTGAATTGAATTAACTATAGTCTCTTAGATTTCACTTAAACCCATATAAAATCAACCCATGTTGGACACTTCATAGCCAAAAAAATCTATATAATGTACATGTTTTTAGGTTACTTCTTAGGTCCCTGAGGATACGACAACCCAAGATAAACTACAAGAGACCACTTAACACTAAAAACATGGGTAAATTTTGGCAAGAACAAATTTTGGCACTGTTTCTGGGGACCTAAGTAAGTTATCTTAGACACTAACATCCTTTTATTCATCCCACTTCTCTGTTCTCACCCCCTCACTCCTATGAAAGGCAATTTTGAACAAATCCAAACATTCGGAACCTATCCCTACTTTGATCACCCAACCCCATGTGTGATGTACAAGGACCATCCTAATTTCTACTGGTGGGATCATCAAAAACCTAATGAATCAAAATATTTTAACTACTATGATCCACAAAACATTCCAACATATAATGAGTACCAATCCCCACAAATCCAATCTGAACACCCTCCTGTGCAATTCCAACAACTTAATTATCCACCTATAATAGACCATTTGGCACAACCCCTTATCACTCATAATCCACATCCATTACTTGAAAAACTATGTAAATAAATGTAGATAATTAATTTTGAGATTTTTGCATTGATATTAGAACTACAAAACATTGAGACGGTTATGGAACCCATTCCCACTCATGATATCCCTTCCTTGGCATTGATAAAAGAATATTTTATCCCAAAAACCTCTCATTAATTTATTGAAGAACCGACCTTTGGATTTAGGATAAATGAATAATATAAATGAATTATTTAATGGTCTTTAAATCAAGAGGAAATTGATTTTTTGGATTTAAAATATGGGAATTTGACATCATGGATTGAGTCTCCTAAGTATAACTCCATTTATGATTTTTGAAAAACACCAATCACTAAACCATTGAGAGAAATCACAAAAATTGAGTCCATACACATTCCTAACACCGAAATTTCCAATTTTATGGTTGAAACTTTTGTTCAAAAAGAAATTATTCTGTTGATAAATTTGTAAAATGAAACTGAGTTGGATTCAAAATCTCAAAATGTGTTTGAATTCCCTATCCAAAACGAGCTCAAAATTTTTATCCTTACTTCCCCACTCATGTATCCTTTAATAGGTTATAACCATGACCTTTAAGTTTCAATTAATTATTATATTGAAACCAAAAGTTGGAATGGTCATTGATGTCTTAGGTAAGACTGCAGAGGAAACTGGATCAACCATTTCTGATATTCCTTGGATTTTCCCACTCATTATAGAACATTGGTTTGAACATGAAAAAAATTATAAACAAAGAATCAATATCAATCTAGTATAAGTGGAGAAATATGGGGTCCTTAAAATATTAAAAATTGGTATCGGTTATGATAGGGGGTTCAAGTCGAGCTAAAGACTTTGAAAAAAAGTGTTACACTGAAGGAAACTCATGGTTTTCATGTTCCTAATCTTTTTGAATCATTTTTATTTTTATAATAGGATTAATGAATCATTTTTATATTTTAAAAAAATAAAAAAATACTATTGACTTGTTCTTCTATTATGAGTATGGATGGGTATGAAAGAGGAGCGTCATATTCATCTGTGTCACATGGTGTGATCCTTGAGTAATACCTTAACCAAAAATTTATAAAGAATACAATGTATCATCAATTAATTTTATTTTTATGTGTTTTTAAGTTAAAATAAATATACAAAAAAATAATTAAAAAAATTAAAAGGACACATCATAGGTCGTGGGGAAAACCCCATCACCACCGGCGAAGCCATAGTGACTCAAACCCGAGACCGAAGGGAGACATGGGCACACACTTTCCACTGACCTACATCTTATAGCTTCCTCCTTCTATATTTTTTTATATATACTTATATTTTTCTTATATATATAAATATATTATTATTATTATTATTATTGTGATATTAGTATCGGTCTTTGTTATACCAAAATAAATAGGTATGTTTTTTTGTCTTTGTCTGTTTTTAATTAAGGGAACCTCTCGGGGTTTCTATGGTTTCTAATTTAGTTTGTGAGTGAGAAGAAGAGGCTATTGAGGTCAAAGAGTTTTATAGGGAAATCAAATATATCCAGAACATCCACAATTTCCTACCATCTTCCACTGTGAGTCTATGAGTAGCATGGAGATCAAAGGAATAATCAAGAGCATCATGAACTTCAAATTCAAGAACCAGGTGAATTTATTCCATGTTTATTTATTCAAATTCCTTTAAGAACTCCTCTATTCTACCTCTACCCCTTCTAAATTTTTATTTCTTCAAACACTGGGGATAGTGTTATTTTATGTTGGGGGAGATGAAATAAAATAAATTGCTTGCTTTTGTGTGCAAAAAAATGATTTAAAAAAAGTGTGCCTTAATGGAAGGAAAAGTTCCTTTAATATTGAACATGATAATACACATTAAAAAATTTGAAATTTAATATCAAATAATTTATCATTCCTTGATTCTTATTTTAATCCATGTATAATTTCATGAGTATAGATTTTGGAAAGTGTGGATATCTAATGTGATATTTCATCCTTTATATTTTCATCCAAATAAAAAAATCACAATGCACGTCCTATGGATTGTGGGGTAATAGTTTGAGTTCATGGTGTCCCCCAGATAAATATCATAGGTTTGGTGATCAATTTAGTTTTAATAAGAGTATTCAAAAAATCCAAAAATAAATAAATAAAAAAACAATAAATGTGTTCATAGAGCAATGAAATGACCTAATGCATGGATTTCGACACTTGGGGATCGTGAATCCATAGTTTTCTGGCCCAAAGTTAGTAATTTTATCTCTATTTGTGGTAATTTGACTTTGTTTTTGATTGAGTCAACTCGAGATGATGCTTGAGTATGTGGGCTTCACTTGGTTCCCTAAGGTTTTTGAGCATGGGAGTCATCGGCAAAGTCTCTCTACAAGGGTTGACTCTATTGAGTTCAACTTCAATTAACATGGAAAAATTGCAACAACAAAAAAACAAAAAAAATATACAAAAAAAATCAATACTCATCTTAATATTGAAATATGATTCCACCTAGTGCTCCCATAATTTCCCCCTTCAAAAAAGATGAACACCCATGTCTATTGTGATACACAACACATCATCAGGCTTAATTGATATTAGATGAAATATGGAGATGAATTTGAACAAAGGAATGAGTTTGGGCTTGAGATATTCTTATGAAATTATCTTGTATTAAAATATTTTTATGGGTTTCATTATTGTTTGGTATAAGGGTTCTTGATGGTCATTTTTTATTAATTTTTTTTGGAAAATGGAATTCGAATTTCATATTTCTAAGATATGTTTTGCTCAAGGCTAGCAAAAGTCAACTTTGGGGTGTGATTAGCCACTAAATTAGGCTAATATTTAATTCAAATATATATAATATTCATTTGATTTGTTATTCATAAATACTATATTAGTTCATTTTACACTTTGAACGTCATTTCACATTATGATTGCAATTCCCCCTTAAAATGAACTATTACATGGTAAACTTTTTGAACACATCCTACAATAAAAAATGGCCTTGATTTTATTTTAATATTTTATTTTAAGGTCTCCAATGCTAAAAGTAACAATTCATACTTTTTAAGTATCTGAAAATTCACATTGGAAGACCACCAAAATGAGCTTTCATGCCAACACATTCTGGGAAAAGTAAATTGGACAACAGACTAATAAAAAAACATTAGAGGCAAGTAACCAAGACCAAAGATTCTAAAAATTAAACTAAAGACAGAGGAAATAATGAGTAACATTTAATTAAATAGTTTAAAAATATAATTTGGAATTTTGAATGGAGTTCTAGGCAGCCCAAGTTGGATATAAGATTCCGGGCTAGATTCAGAGGCCCAAAAAACAGACCACCATTTTACACATATCTCATAAACCATAATATATTTTGAGATAAAACATTACAGACAGTTATAGAACATCTGGAGTTCCATTTTTTTCTACTATTTACCACTCTAATTCGTCCATCTAAAATGTAATCTAGGTGCCTCTTTTCAGTGGATGCAAGCTGGATGCAACTTCGGGTCAAGGGTGGAAAAGTCTCATATCTACTTAATTTCCACCACCCTAGGCCTACCATACTCAAGTGGGGTCCTTTGTATTGTTGTGAGATCGATCCAAGACTCCTAAAATGACTATTTAAGGCTGTGGTGGTGGAGGATTTTATTATATCTTTGGTGCTTTCTTTCATTGTAATGTTATGCTGCAATTTTGTTGTTTCAAGTTTGCCTTTCACATGTAAGTTGTTCAAATTCTTCATAGTTTCTTAATAAAATTTATTTTTATCATCTTATTATATTATTATTCATATCACATTGATACCCTTGGCTCAAGGTGTGAATTTATACACACCAAACCTTGTGAGATTTTCACACAATGGTTGACTGGTCATTATTTCATTATTTTCTTTTTTACTTCTCTATTTCCTCCCTCATGAGTCTACATCTCGCTTCCATTGAAACCATAGCATCAATAGAGGTCTAAACCTCTTATGGGTTGATACAAGGCTGTAGAAAATGGATGGATTGGTTGTTATTTATCACCCCATTAATGTCTAATCACTTCTTTTAATTTATTTATTTTTTGATGATTTTAAATCTTCTTTGTCCTTTTTGAATTGTAAGGCTACATAATTCAAGTGATAATACGAACATTTACCTTGGAGTGCTCATTAATTTTATCCTCCAATTGTATAGGTGATTAGTATTATGGTGTGTTGGTATTAAATGAGTAAGTGATGAATTTGTTTGATCTTCTTGGATAAACCCATCTCAAATATAAGATATTGAAACTGTTAGAAAATAATTTCATCCAATCCACCCCAAGTGATAACCAAGGATCAACTCATTATTTTAAATTGAATTAACTTAAGTCTCTTAAAGTTCACTTAAACCCATCTAAAATCAACCCAAGTTGTCCACTTCATAGCCAAAAAAAATCCATATAATGTACGTGTCTGTAGGGTACTTCTTAGGTCTCTGAGGATTTGACAACCCAAGCTAAACTACAAGTGACCGCTTAACCCTAAAAACTTGGGTAAATTTTGGAGAGACAAAAATCCTTAGGTAAATATGTTCTGTTTCCATTCATAGTGATACCTAAATCCAAATGTATTTCCAATGATATCAAGTCCAATCTATCATGCAATCCATCTTTTTTTCTTTACTTTTATCTCTAACAGAGTTCCAATAAAATTGTCACATATGTTTTTCTAAACATGCATAATATCAATGTCATGTTTTATCTCTAAAAATCTTTAATAAGGTGGTTTGAAAAAGATAGAATATTTCTTCCAGATATTTTTTTGAAGACCGGAATGTCTTTTGTTTCCAAATGTGGAATTGATATTTTTCACCCTATCGTAAGATTCTTCAAATGACAATGGTTGTGGGGGAATATTATATTCATGTAAACCATTAAATTATTTTTTCAATCTACGATAATGATGATAAATTTACAAAAATTATTTGATGTCCCATGTACACTGTCTTTCTTCCTTTTTGTAATTGATAATACGAAGCCTGTTATTCACAAATTAGACATGCTTTATATCCCTTAACATTGTGTCTAGATTAGTTTCCATATGAAGGAAAGTCATTTATGTAGGTTCTGAGCACATCGGAAGCACGTTAGTGGGTCGCCCAACTTTAATTTTAGCATTAACAATGATCAATCCAAGATCTATCATGATGTGAAATGATGGATCTTCGGAATAGAACAAAGTTTGAAAAAAAGAGGGAGTCTTGGAACCATAGAGATAGGATCATCATATGTTGGTTATAATTAATTTAATTAATTGACAAGAATTACCATGATGGAATTCATTCTTCGTTGATGTCTCCGGTCACGATCCAGTGTGATCCACCGTTTTGTTTTAGAATCCAAGTGTAGAATTCCTCTAGAAGTGATCCACACATGCTCCACATATCTCTGGATATCGCCAAATGGATCTCTAGGTGATAGTACAGAAGAACCTTTGTTTGCGATGTCCACCTTCGATCACCTTGATCCGGTGGTGGTGGATCTCTCTCAGTATTGAGAGCATTCTTGGAGGAAAGAGTTATTTCAGCCATGAGATAACTCTCTAGAATTGTTTTGCACAAAGATTGAGGAAACGTTTTAGGGTTTTGAGGATCTTTATAATCTAGTTTGAGTTTATATATTTATGACAATAAATAAACGTTTTATGTGTTTTATTTATTTCATCAACTCTTATTGAAAACCCCCCATGTTGAATGATTAATTCCTTGACATGCGCCCAGGCTGATTATAATAAATATCATTTAATAAAACAATATTATTTCCTCAAAATCCAGACTGGAAAAACTACACGCCGTGTAATCATTTATACATGACGTTTACTCGTTTTCCATAAAACTACATAGTGTGTATATTCAATATATATTGTGTGTACTTTTATTTTCCATTTTTATTTATTTCCTCCACCGCATTTATTAGACCTTGAGTAATGGATATTTATTTCTTAAATAATTGTAACTTCATTAATCACTAACAAATATATATTATTTCATCAAAAATATATTATATCGAATAACTAGTGTCGAAATAAATGCGATCAGGCATCCATAAATAATTATTAAACCACAGTCAGGAATAATCTTTATTTAACTTGTTAAATTAATATTTAACTGAGATACTGGATACACTTAGTTTGTGAACCTATAGGCCTCTTTATCATTGGCATTAGGCATTCTTTCCTGAAGTCAAATATTACTATCTAGCAACGGGTCAAGGCACCCAATAGAAATAAGTTGACGCCGCATTGACGTGTCACCTCATACGAACGCTTACCGTGTAATATAATCCCTTTGTCATGATATCTTGAATCAAGCGGGTTGAATGCTAGTGCTATCAACCCATGTTCTCGATTATTCTTTCTTTGACTTTCCGTAATTGAACTCTCCCATACCTTACCATGGCCATGGATTTGTCTAGGCTATATCAATTCCATCAAAGGGCCTGAGATATCTACTTCTGTTATGGAACAGAAGGGAAAAATCCTTTCTCACATTATCTATTAATGCAGTATTACTCATGACGCACCCAACGTATCCTACCTCACTGCAAACAGGGTGTCGTCACATTTTTAGTCAACACATCTAAGTGCGCAAGTTGTAATACCCATTAATAATAATCTTAAATTCTAAGGACCAATACACACGTCCACAGATAGGAACATCCAATGACACTATGAAATGTGTATTTCTTACTGGCGGGTCTCGTTCTAATAATATCCTCCTGGATATTAC
Source organism: Viscum album (assembly GCA_963277665.1). Classification (NCBI taxonomy): domain Eukaryota; kingdom Viridiplantae; phylum Streptophyta; class Magnoliopsida; order Santalales; family Viscaceae; genus Viscum; species Viscum album. The sequence continues at coordinate 107,313,232 of OY728139.1, read as the reverse complement.
CAAGGGAACACACCATGAGAAGGTGCCTCAAAGTTTTATGAGTCCTCACCCCTAATGGCCTGTATTATTTGTGTCCCTCAAATAACATCATCTGTCCAAAGAACATATATTCAAGAATAGTGTTATGGAACTTCCGGGTTCTTATCATAGCAGGGATCCACTATGATCCTTTAATGCAACAGCTATCCTTAGAAAATTATCACATGCATTGTCACGTAGAAGAACAACCAAGATGTGATAAGGCTTTTATTAATGAATAAAGTACAAAGTAGTTGGTTCTAGGCCACCAACTCCAAAAGACTCCCACTTGGGCTAGATCCAACTACTAACAACCTTTAACCCTCTAGCTCTCACATGATATTCATGCTTCTACTGAGATAGGACATTAGTCATGGGGTCCACCAAGTTCTCTTCTGTAGACACTCTTCTCAATCCAACTTCACCCCTTTGATAGAAATCCCTCAAGAGGTGATACTTTTGGATTATGTTCTTTGTCCATTGATGTGACCTTGGTTCTTTCACAAGATTCACCGCTATAGTATTATCACAATACAACGTGATGAGATATTTAATGCTAGGAACCACATTAAGATCCTAGAAAAAGTTCTAAATCCAGATGGCTTCCTTGGATACATCTGAAGCCTCTATATACTCAGAATACAGTGTAGAATCGGCGACAACTAGCTGCTTTGAACTCTTCCATCTCATAGCTCCTCCATTGGGACAGAAAACATATCCATATTGTGACTATAGATCATTTTGATTTGTCTGAAAAATAGCATTATCATACCCTATGATGACAAGCTCCTTGTCTCCTCCATACACCAGGAACATATCCTTAGTTCTTCTCAGGTACTTAAGTATAGTCATAACAGTAGTCTAGTGTTGTTCTCCTGGTTTTTATTGATATCTGCATACCATGCTCAGTGCATATGCAACATCAAGTCTGGTACATAACATGGAATACAAGATAGATCCTATAGGAAAAGAGTATGGGATCTTGATCATTCTATCTTTCTCTTATTGTGTCTGGGGACACATTTTATTAGAAAGATGTAAGCCATGTGACACTGGAACCAATCCACTCTTGTATTATTCCATACTAAATATCATTAGTATCTGGTCAATGTATGTACCCTGATTTAGTCTAATCATCCTCTTGTATCAATCATGAATGATCTTGATCCCTAGAATGTAGGATGCTTCACCCAAGTCCTTCATGGAGAAACACTTGTTCAGCCAGTCCTTAACTGACTGTATGACTGGTACATCGTTTCCAATAAGCAATATGTCTTCAACATATTCTACTAGGACAACGATTGCATTCCCATTAAACTTCTTATAAACACATGGCTCACATTCATTCTTAATGAAACCAAATTCCTTTATGGCTTCATCAAATTGAATGTCCCATGACCTGGATGCTTGATTTAATCCATAAATGGATTTCTGTAACTTGCAAACCTGTTTGGCTTCACCTGGTGTCACAAACCTTTTTGGTTGTGTCATATAGACATCTTCCTGAAGGTTCCCGTTAAGGAATTCCATTTTGACATCCAATTTCCAAATCTCATAGTCATGGTAAGCATCTATAGCATGTATGATTCTTATGGATTAAAACATGTAAATTAGTAAGAAGGTTTCATTATAGTCAATTATTTGACGTTGTCTGAATACTTTATCCACTAGCCTTGCTTTATAGGTGATAACTTGACCTTCCATGTCCAGTTTTCTCTTGAATATCCATTTACATCCAATAGGCTTTACATCAACTAGCTCATCGAACAGAAACCAGACATGGTTCTGATATATGTAATCCATCTAAGAATTCATAGCTTCTTTCCATCTTGTAGCTTTTGTGCTTTCTACTGCTTCCTTGTAGGAGAGAGGTTCTTCATTGTCCAATAATAATGATTCACCATCCTTGGTGACTAGGAAACCAAATCTCTCTGGTTCCCTTACCTCTCTTGAGATCCTACGCAGTACTTGTGTTTCTGGATCTTCTTCCATGGGGACCTATGGATATTTTTCCTATACCAACTCCTGTGTATCTTGAGCATCAACTTCTTCGATATCAATCTTTCTCCCACTATCCTTCTTGAGGATGTTCTCCCTCTCAATAAACACGAATTCTCTGGCAACAGTCACTTTATTTCCTGAAGGGTTATATAGGTAATATCCTTTCGTTTCCTTGGGATATCCTATAAAGAGACACCTTGTGCCCCGGGGTGCCAGTTTGTTACCTAATAAGGCCTTAACAAATGCCTCGTATCCCCATACACGTGTGTGCGACAAAGTGGGTTTCCTTCAATCCCATAACTCGGATGGAATTCCATTTTCCGCCTTAGTTGGTACTCAGTTTAATGTGTATTCTACAGTTTGTCATGAATATCCCCAAAAGGATAATGGATGATATGCATTACTCATCATCAACCTCACTATGTCCAACAAGGTGTGGTTCCTCCTTCCACTAACACCATTCCACAGTGGTGTATAAGGATGAGTGAGCTGAGATAGAATCCCAGACTCCTGTAGAAGATCGATGAACTCTTGGTTCTGATATTCTCCACCTTGATCCGATCGAAGTTTCTTTATCTTCTTACCAAGATGATTATCTACTTCATTCTTGAATTCCTTAAATTTCCCTTAGGCTTCTGACATATAGCTCATTATGTAGACATATCCATATCTACTCAAATCATCAGTAAAAGTAATGAAGTAAGAATATCCACCTATAGCTTCTACTAGAAATGGTCCATACACATTCGTGTGCACCAATCCTAGCAGCTTTGTGGCCCTTTCACCTTGTCCACTGAAGGGCGGCTTCTTCATTTTTCCTTGTAAACAAGCATGACATATATCAAGTAGTTTTAGCTCAGTAGAGTCCAAATAACCATCTAGGCAGAGCTTTGTCAAGCACTTCTCATTTACATGACTGAGACGGTGATGCCACAACTGGGTGATGTATGAGTCATGTGAGTTTGCTTCGTTATTGATTGCCAACACTTGGTTTTTGTAATTTAATACATACAAACCATTATTTAAATGAACCATAACATAACATACGTTGTTCTTATAAAATAGAAAACCCTTATTTCCAAACATGAAATTAAATCCATCTATATCTAAAAAAGATACAGAAATTATGTTATTGGTAACACTAGGAACATAATAATAGTTATGTAAAACCAAAATCATCTCAGTCGACAATGAGAGGTGGTAATAGCCAATATCCAATGTAACCAGCCTTGCGCCATTAGTAGCTCGAAGATCCACCTCTCCTCTGGTAAGATTTCTAAATTTACTTTGTTTCTACATTTGAATACATATGTGACCCCTAAAAGCTGTATCTAATACCCAATGAGGAGAAATAGAAAGATTACACCCAATAACGAACACACATTTAGCATCCCCACACTTCTGGGTGCAGTTACTCTTCCAGTGGCCTTGATTTCCAAATGAAAAACACACCGCCTCTCATTACTTACCCTACCTCTGGATCTTCACCTTCTTGGAAGGACAGTGCCTGGGGGCTTCAGACCGTTTATAAGTCTATGGCCCCTTTTCCTTGTCCTTCCTTTTCTTATTCACCATAAGGACTGCGGGTTTGTCACACCCCTTTTCTTTATCTACCTGGATAATTAAGGTCATAAGTTTCGATAGACTATTCTCATTGTTTCTCATGTTATAATTGACAATGAAGCTAGCGAAGGTCTTGGGCAGTGATGATAGGATGAGATCTGTATGCAACTCATCCGGGAACTTAATCCCTAAGATGTATAGGCATTCAATGTAGCCAATAAGCTTGACTACATAAGACCCAGTTGGCATAGACTCTCCAATATTAGTTGTAAACAAAGAATTGGAGATCTCTTATCTCTCCTATCTCGCCTTCTCTTGGTAGAGATCCTTAAGGTGAGACATCATGTTATACGCGTCTATGTTTTCACATTGCTTCAAGAGCTCATTATACATGGCCGATAGCTTGAAACACTGGAAATATGTGGCATCATCCATGTCTTTCATGTAGAGAGATAGTTCCTCATCACTGGACTCCTTTCCAGGCGCAACTAGAATAGGCTCTTCTAGTACATACAATTTCCTTTCATGGTGAAGGATGGCACGTAAATGCCTCTACCACTCTTGGAAATTGGTTCCAGTGAGAAGGTTTTCTTTCTCAAGTATGGTTCAAAATGATATTCTTAAAGTCATTTTTCTTTCCATTTCTACAAATTAAGATGAGAAAAGGTTTAGTAGTTTATTATAAAAACTGATACAAATAAATAAATTAATACTTATTAGTCTCCCACAATTTTATCGAAATACAATATCCCTCACCATTGACTTCGGAATATTCTATTGCCTGAATATTCTAGTGGCAAGGATCCATATTTACCTTCACATTACCCCAACTAGGGTTGGTCACACAACATGAAGGGTTTTAGGTAGGCATTCCAAATGCCAACTGCATTAACTCGCAGCTCCCAGATCTGCTGAGTGGACTCCCCAATCCTGAAATCCTTTTATTTTGGATTTACTCAACTTTTTCCTCTTGGTCACACCAAATTCTACTGTGGCAGTCAACCCTTGATGCGAACCAAGTCAGTTCAACCCAAAACCTTGAATGATAATTACCTAATAATTGAAATCACCCCAAAAAGGGTTGGTCAAGCACTTTGAACTATGGTTCATTTCTAACCAAGATTATGGAAGGCTATATTGACTTAATATTTCTTGGAGGGATTTTATCCTTATATGTAAATTTAAAATTTATTATCTTTTATTACATTCTTATAGATATTAAGTGGTATATAATTAAGTGATTAACCATGTCTAAGATAATATTTGTGTATAATCCAGTTTTATTTTAGTTCCATCTTGCATGCTCATTTAATTCATTAATTATGTGATCGTGACAACACACCCACAATAAATAAACCATGAAACTGGAATAAATAAAATAAATGGAATGATCATGAGATTGTTTTATTGGTTAGTTTATCTAGCGGTTGATAAACTAACCCAAGACCTAGGGGTGAAACACCTTAAACCTTTCGGGTTCATGTTTACAGCTTTCCACATGTCAACCTTTATATCTCCTTGGATTGGTTTCGCCTTGGATTCTGACTTGGGCCTCCTCCACCAGCTTGGGAGTTCCATCCATTACATATGAATTTATCTCACATTCAAGTGAGGGGTAAAAAAAGGGTTTTTATATAAAACAATCCTTGGGCGCGCAGACCCTACATATTAATGAGGAGAAGGCTTGCAGGCCAAAAAATTTAATTTAAATATATAAATTTAAAGAAACCATTCACATACAAAGGTCTTGGTCTATCTCATGATCATCCATACATGCAACTATATTTACGCTTAAATAAATCTAGCATTAAATTTTTTAATCGTTCTTTTTTAAGATAAATCATGTTCGAATTAATTAATTATCTTTAATTAATCAATCCTTTTATATTAAACGATTTTCTAAATTTCCTTTAGCTTCTCATCCATCATAATTATAAACAAATAAATTCATTTAATATTATCCTTGTACGTAACTTGTACCTTGGAGGGAACCCGGTGAATTTCCATTCATTACACTGATGTTAAATTAAACACATATATATAAAACACCTATCACGTGTTGTGCCTCAGCTTTACGCCTACACTATGGTACACGTCTCAAGTGTTTTTATAATATAATAATAAATTTTAATAAATCTGTGTAATTTGGATGAGTACATTGTGTGTAGTTTTGACTACATGGCGTGTACTTTTTGTTCACCATCCATCCGAAGTACACGCTTGAGGACATGGCGTGTTGAGGTACTTTGAAAATTTTTGGAGTACATGGCGTGTTAAGTGGGACACACGCCGTGTAGTTTCTGAGTTACACAATTTCCATCCGGGAAAGCTGTGTACGGGGTACACGGTCCAACCCTAACCCAAAGGGACTACACACCGTGTTCAGTTGGACCACATGGCGTGTAATCTAGAAATCATGTGCCACCTGTTCCTGGTCAACACATGGTGTCATAAATGACTTAGATAGGATCCAATACACGACCTGATTTGGAGGATCAATCAATGCATTGAACATAGACTACACGGTGTTTAATTCTGAATACATGCTGTGTATTCTGGTTTTGTACGGCAAGGAACGTTTGGAACCTCCAGATGAGTTTCTTTAATTTACTTTAATCAAAATTAAAAGAAAAATTTGTTTTTGTAAAATGAATGAGAAACGAGAGGGGAGGAAAAGATCTTGAGATTCATATTTTTAAGAATGATTAAATTGAATTGAAATAACTAAATTATTAAATGAAAAAATCAACAACAAAATATTAAATAATTATAATCAATGATATGACCCTCTAATACCACTTATAGGTTCCGGGCGCAGTGGAAGTGCATTAGTGGGTCGCCAAAATTTAATTTTAGCGTTAACAACAATTAATCCAAGATCAGTCATGATGTAAAACACCAGCTCTTCAGAATATAATGAAGAACGAAAAACAAACGAGGGATTCCTGGAACAATAGAGATAGAATCATCATAAATTGGTTATAATTAATTTAATTAATTTACTATAATTACCTTGATGGAATTCTTTCTTCATTAATTTCTTCGGTCACAATCTAGTGTGATCCGTCATTGAGTTGTAGAATCCAAGTGTAGGATTCCTCTAGCAGTGATCCACACATGCTCCACATATCTCTGGACATCGCTGAAGGGATCTCTGGGTGCTAGCGTGGAAGAACCTTCACCTACGATGTCCTCCTTCGATCGGCTTGATCCGGTGGTGGTGGATCTCTCTCAGTCTTGAGAGGGTTCTTGGTGTAAAGAGTTCTTTCGGCCTTGAGCGAACTCTCCGGAATTGTTGTGCACAACGATTGGGGAAAAGTGTTGGGGTTGTGATGATATTTATAATTTGGTTTGAGTTTATAGAGTTATGACAATAAATAAACGTGTTACACATTTTATTTATTTCTTTAACTCTTATTGAAAACCCCCCATTTAGAACAATTAATTCCTTGACATGCACCCACACTGATTATAATAAATATAATTTAATAAAACGATATTATTTCATCAAAATACCAACTGAAAAAACTACATACTGTGTAATCATTAATACATGGTGTCTACTCATTTTCCATAAAACTGCACAGCGTATTTATTCAATATACACAGCCTCTACTCTTATTTTCTATTTTTCTTTATTTCCTCCCCCACATTTATTAGACTTTGAGTAATGGATATTTATTTCTTAAATAAATTTAACCGCATTACTCGCTAATAAATATATATTATTTCATCTACAATATATTCACTCAAATAACTAGTGTCGAAATAAATGCGATCAGGAATCCTTAAATAACTATTAAACTGCAGTCGGGAATAATATTTATTTAACTTGTTAAATGAATATTTAACTGAGATACATGGACACGCTTAGTGTGTGGCCCTCCAGGCCTCTTTCTCTTTGGAATTAGGAGGGCTTACCTAAAGTCTAAGATTACTGTCTAGCAATGGGTCAAGGCACCCAAGAGAAAGAAGTTGACACCACATTTACATGTCACCTCATACGAACACTTACCATGTAATATAATCCATTTGTGATGATATCTCGAATCACGCGGGTTGCATTCTTGTGCCATCAACCCATGTGCTAGATTATTCTTTCTTTGACTTTCTGAAATTGAACTCACCCATACCTTACCATGGACATGGATTTATTTAGGCTATATCAATTCTATCAAAGGGCATGAGATATCTACTTCTGTTATAGAACATAAGGGACATATCCTTTCTCGCATTATCAATTAAGGTTGTATTACTCATGATGCACCCAACGTATCCTACCTCTCAGCGAACAGTGTGTCATCATAGTTTTCGTCAATACATCTAAGTGGGTGAGTCGTAATACCCATTAATAATAATATTAAAGTCTAAGGACCAATACACATGTCCGCAGATAGGAACATCCAATGACACTATGAAATGTGGATTTCTTAATGGCGGGTCTCATTCCCATAATATCCTCCTAGATATTACCAAGGGCACACACCATGAGAAGGTGCCTCAAATTTTTATGAGTCCTCAACCCTAATGGCCTGTATTATTTTTGTCCCTCAAATAACATCATCCGTCCATAGAACATATATTCAAGAATAGTGTTATAGAACTTCCGGGTTCTCATCATAGCAGGGATCCTCTATGATCCTTTAATGCAAGATCTATCCTTAAGACATTATCACATGCATTGTCACACAGAAGAACAGTCAAGATGTGATAAGGCTTTTATTAATGAATAAAGTACAAATTTGTTGGTTCTAGGCCACAAACTCCAACAATTTATAGTGAACATTATCATAGCACACAAAAGAAAATACTCTTTCTTATATGAATCGAAAACATTAGCACATGTCTCCCATAAAAGTTTTAAATCATCAATCAATGGTGGAAGATACACATCAATATCATTTCTCATATTTTTTAGTCTAGAAATTATCAAGATCCTCAAAACATATTTTTTCTCTATATATATATTTGGGAAATTTTTTTAAACTACCAGGAAAATAGGTCATGAACTATGTTTTCTACATAGGCTCCAATATATATTCATTCCATTAGTACACAATCCCATTCTGAGATTTTTAGCATCACTCCCAAAATCACAAAATTGTTTATAAAATCTCTTCCACTATGGTGAATTAGTAGGGTGACATAAGATATCATCAAAGACGAGCTCATATGAATTCTATCTTAACCTTTTTTTCATCAATTGAATTTTAAAAAAGATGTTTCAAATGAGGAATCATTGAAAGGTACCAAATTTCTTTAGCATTACCTTTAATTATGGTACATAAGAATGATTCACATTTGAATTGTTATAATTTTATGAAATAATTATTTTTCGATATCATTAGAAAGTAAAAAATTGATTTTTCATGAGGTTAGATGTGAGTACCTAAGAATGAATCCGATTTGAAATTTTCATCCATATTATAGTGTGATGTCCCACATGTAGGAAAACTTGATAACTATTTATATTCTTTCTTATACAAAAAACAATCACTGGGGAAAGAATGTATCTTTTATACCCTAATTACATTGGGAATAATATTTTCTTCTCCTCATAATTGGAATCTAGAAGCTCGTTGCCTTCTACAAGTAGCTCTTTTAAAAGATCAAGTATGTTGGAGAAACTTTTATCACTCCGCCCATTTCTTTATTTCAAGTTTACTAATCTCAATACTTCTAATAACACTATATATTTACTACAACTTGGGAATAATGGTTTCTCATAATCTCTATAAAATCATTAAACATTTGTTGTTTTCTTATGGATTTCAACACCTAAATCGTGAATTAATTCATCAATATGATCCTCTTCCTCATTATGAATATTTTTATCAACATTAGATGTTGAATTTTTAGTTCTTTCACCATGAAAAATCCAACATGTATAATTAAGGGTAAAACGATAGCAAATGAGATGATCATCGATTTCTCTGGAGTTTAACTTTCTCATATTCAAGCACATCAGACATGGAAAAAAATAAAATCTATGTTTTGAAGATTTAATTTAGAAAATTACAAGAATTCATCAACTCCTTTTTCATATTCACTAATTTTTCTTCGTAAATTTATCCAATTACGATCCATTCAATACCTGAAATCAAAATATGTTCGGTGAATATATGAAAACATATAAACATTTAAATATATATATATATATATATAAATTTAAAAAAACAAATTCAATAAAAATGATTGGTAATAAAATAATAAAAAATAAATGATGATTAGGAATAAAATAAAAACTGAGCTACTAAAGGTTTTTAGTTTTTGTGATGTGTGTCATCCTTATTCAATGGACATCACAATTAATGAATACAGTAGAAATTCCTAGTATAAAAACATGATTTTTTAATCTAATCTATTGTTTGGTTTTAATTTATTTTCTATTATTTCATTATATAGGTTTGATATTCCTAGTATAAAATTACAATATTATCACTATATGTAAGTTTCCCACAACTCATATTATTATATTAGGATGTTAATTTAATTTCATACACTAATGTTTGTCGTCGTGTATGATAAATAGTTACTTATTTTACTAATTAAAATTCTAATATAGGGAGTAAAGTCACCACATGGTAACTCTTTGGACCTCTAATTCTATCAAAAACCTTTTTTGGTAAAAACAACACAAATCATTATTTATGTGTAACACCCCAATATTTCATAGTATGTTATTTTCTTTAATTCAATAGCTTACACTACATGCAACACCGAGTTCGAGCGTACCAAGACTTACCAAACTAGACGTTCAAAAGAAGTTATGAATAGTATTAACTGAATTTTAAATTTTATATAATCTATATTATCCCTATTATCTGTTTCTTAGACATAATATAAGAACAAATTCATTTTTTCAGATAAAAGAAGTATTTTTCAAAAAAAAATCAATTTTACCACCTTTTAATGGAAAACAATTTTTGAAACCAATATTTTACACTTCTATATATTAAATTTAATGAAATTAAATTATTCTTTAGAATCGGGACATAAAAATTTATTTTGGATAAATTTTTGGTATTTTTCTAATAACTTTTATATTTTGATGAATACTAAAAAATACTAAAGTTTAATTGAAAACAAATTTTTTTAATCAAAATAATTTATGGTGTTAAATTATGTATTTGAATGGTTTGGAAGTATAATTAGATTATATTTTTATCATTTAATATAATGTAGGTGATTATAAGTAATTTCACATTATAATTCGACATAAACACATGTCAGTCTTTTGATGGTTTTTACTTTTCAAAAACCCGCTTTTCGGTTTTGACAATAGGAATTAATTTTAAATTAATTAATGAAACTTAAATGTTTCTAATTTGGTAAAATAGAATTCATTTTTGAATTTGGAATATCAAAATTATCTTAGGGTAAATTTTTGGTATTTTTCTGAAAACATTCAATTTTTGATGATTAGTTAAAAACACTGCGTTATAGTTTAAAACCAACATTTTATTTAAATAATTATTTTCTTTATTTAAATTTATTTTAAGTCAAAATAGATATATAATACTTATATAAGTTAAATATAATTAATTGGAGTCATTTTATAATAAAATTAGAGGTATAAAATTTTATTGACATTTTTACCGTCTTTTACCCACCTCCTAGGAGCATTTGCAAATATACATAAAACATAATTTTACCGCTTCTGTGAGTTGAATTTCAAAAATCCGAAAGACATGGTTGATATCAGTAAGTAAAATGTGGTTCAATAAGATGGAAATAATTTTTTGTGAATAGTAACTTTTTACTTTTATTTACCACGGTTAAAAGTAAATAGGGTAATTAAGGGTAAAAATGATATTTTTATTACCCTAACACATGTACTAATTATATTGGATAAGTGTAAATAGACCAAAAACAACCTTAGTAATAAAATAAGATCCTTTAGGTTCACTTGGATTATATTTGGACAATTATTATTATTTAATTCAAAGAAGAGTTAAATGTGTTAAATTCAATGTTTAATAACTAAACATTTTTTAATATAGGGTTACACATAAGATAAATTCAAATATAAATATCCATTAGAAATATAAAAAAAATTATACATAATAGTATTTTATTTATATTTCTTAGAAATTAAATAATTTAATTTATTTATGACACAATGATGATGCAGTAATTACCTAATTAATAAAATATTAAAATAATTGATATTGTAAATATCCAAATAAATTTAATATGAGACTTTTTATGAATTAGACTAATTTTCTATGTTAATATGACATTTTAGGGCTTTTTAGAGGAATTTTTTTGAATTAATAATGTTGTTATAAATTTAGAAAAAACAAAATACCAAATAGTGTCAAAATTGACATAAAAGAGTTTTTAAACCTAATATTATATTATTAATTGATATTCTATTCCTAAAAATATAAGGTTCAGAAAAAATACTTTTATAATGATAGGTGTATCATTAATGAACCACTTAGGGTTCTCTTGTACGTATATAGTAATTTTATTAACCATATCATATAAAAATACAAAGATACATCGTAAATGTCAAACTATTAAACTAAGAGTTACATCTAAAATATAATGTTAATATAGTGACTAAAACATATCTAAAACCTATTAATTGAGTGGTTTTCAACCCATAACCACCATTTCCTTTAGATAATTCATTTTTGAGCCTTTAGAAATAGAAAATAATTTTATTATGAAATAATATTTCTAGATTTTCTTAAGGTGCCCCTCACCCCTCTTATAAAATGGAACTCACCCTTCTCTCTAATTAACACCTTCAAAGCCATTAGACTCAGCCAAACCCTACACTACTATCCTCCAAACTCTCCTCCCTTCATCCAATAGGCTTTACTTAAGTCAGAAACCCAACCTAAGGATCCCTTTTGATCATATCAAATGGAACAACCTGAAGAAGAGGTAAATATTTCATCACCTCTTTCAAGTTCATTTCTTCTTCCACTTCCTCTTTCTTTGTTTTTTACATTATAAAATAATAAATCCATTATATTATATATACTGTGATGTTATTATAAATATGGTATGACCATATTCATTATTCTATCCATCCTTTGAATGACGTGTCACCATACGTGCGTACGTACGGCTTACCGTCTCCACGTCGTAGTGTAGTTGTTATTCAATACATTATTATTTGGATGGTTATAATAATGATGTATAATTGGTGTAAATAATAAATATAACATGATAATTATTATATATATATGATATACCATCCAATTATATATGATTTTAATATCAAAAGAATGATATTGTCGCTCGTGCGTACGTACGGATTACCGTCTCCACGAACGCAAGATTAATTCCCCATCATATCCATTCAAGAATAATTTTCATTTTATGATTAAAAATAATGTTTAAAGACTTAATATAATTATGAATATTAATAAGATAAATCTGATCCATAACAAACATGACTTACATAACCAAGAATATAAAGGAGAATGAATCTGTTAACACCTGAAACGACGATAATACTAAAATATCAATATTAGAAGATCATATATGATATCATATTAATGTATATGGTTATTTTATAATTTAATAAAAATGATTTCACCATTATACAAGATATTAACATACCCGCGACCAAGTAAAAGTACAAGGTAATGGTTTTATTATCTCACTTTTAATTCTGTGAGATTTCCATCGTTCGCCACTTATTTATTGGATGCGGTGTATTCTGTACTATCATTATATATATATTATCATGATTCTATTTATAATAATGGTATTATATGATCCATTTGGGGGTTATTAACTTCTTTTCATACGACTCTGTTGATTACAACAATGTAACTATTTTTCATCTCACTTTTTATTCTCGTAAGATTCATGCTATATTCGCCACTATTTCCTTTTGTGTGGAGTATGTACTGTCTATGATTGTATTCTTGGTGTAATATACTTTAATTTAAGAGTATTTGAATATTAATTATATGATCCTTATTTCATGGGTTGTATGTTTCATAAGTTACCAAATCGATAAGGGAATTTCAAATTTCAATTTCCACTCATTCGGTTTTACACAAACTTCAATGATTACTTTACCCCAAGATTATGTGTGAAATCTCTATTTATTTACTTATGTAGTAATTTACACTCCCCATTGAGTGGATATACTTTTGATATACATAATAACTCCATTTATAAATTCTCAAGTCATCGGTTTAAACTTGATAAGAGTAATTTTAACTAAATTTCTATTCATTGAGTTAAACATACAAGTCATTGGCGTTGTTTTTACAAGAATGTGTATGAATGTCCTTTGATTTATTTACACTGAATATCCAATCATATTGAGTGTATTTATATTTTCACACATAATTATTTCATTGATCTATCCTTAACCTAAGGATAAGGTATTTATAAAGGAATTCATCCCATCTTACAATCCATTGAGACTTTTTTGTTGTTATGCACCAATACACTTTTATTTGGTGTATATACTGTACTTTGACATATTATATCATGAATCCCTTTATTCTCTTGATATTATAAATTTTTTATTACCTCAATTATTTTTATTCAAGCGTCTCTCATTTGGTTAGGAACTCTAACTAAAATATCTTTTTAAATGTTTTAAAATTTTATTCTTATAAATCATTATCATTAATGTCCATGTTTTAAAAATGGTTTTAAGGTTTTATTTATATGGACATTAATGTTTTAAAATTAAAATTCCATTTTAAAGTTTCAATGGGGTATGGGAAACTTTGATTTGAAAATATATTTTAAAAGTATTCTTGATAAATAATGAGACTTTTAAATGTTTTAAAGAAAATGGTGGATATTTCTATCAAATAGTTTTGATGATTAACTTCATCTATGTCAATATACTTCATTATTATCTATTGAGGTTTATTTATTATAATACAATCTTCCATATTGTACTGAATGAGATATGTTTAACTGTGGTTGTGTTATTTTTAAACCATCCATGTTTTATAGATAAATTATTGACATTTCGTATGCTAGTTTTAATACGAATGTTTATGTTATGTTTAAACCTTTTCATATGAGGAATGCATTGGATATAGTAAGTGACGAGTGGAGCCCGCTATAGCTCCTCGATGCATCGGTAGGTCTCATGAGACAAACTAGTGTCTTGGAACAAGTCCTTAAAAAAATCTTATTTGAAGTCTTGGCACAAGGCCTTGACTATGTAGTTATGAAGTCTGGCATTATGCATTCCATCATTATGAATGTGGCTATTGATATTTCATGTGATTATTCGACTATTAGAATATCCATGTGAATAATTAAATGGAATTATTTGATTTTATCATTTCCATTTTATGCTGAATTTCATGTTTTAAAATGCTTTTGTTTTAGTCTTATACATTGCCTTAAATATTTGTACTTATTTATGAAATTTTCTGCTTTATTTTTATCCTTACGGAGCATCTGAGCTCACCCATTTCTATGTTTTATTTTTTCCATGATGTGAAGAAGTATATTATGAATAACCTATAAGGATAGTCTAAGGGATCTCAGTGTTGTCTATGGAAACAATGTTGTTGTAGTTTTCAATTTTATGATGTAATATAAACCTTATGAATGTATCTAGGACTTCCAAGGATACTAAACTAATTGTTATTTCAAGACATTATATTTTTTGATCATTCCAATGATACATAATAATGCACTGACTTTGGGCTTCTAGGGGCAGGGCATTACATTTAGTATCAGAAAAAGATTAGTACAAACCTTGGAATCTAGATTTAGATAAACTCTAATTAGAGCACATTACCATAAGATAGACTTTGAGGATTATTATATAAGAACTTCCTAGCATTTTGGTTTTGTATAGATTATGTGGGTCTTCTAAACAATACATCTCTGTCTAGATATGAGTAGGTAGAGGCGTCTCTGGAACAGATGTACCTAAGAGTGAAAACTCCGACAAGAATTTTCGGGCTTGACCCGTGGTATCTTGGTACACGACAACGGGCCTTGCTGCACTCTTGGTTACGACACTCGCGGAGGATATACTTAGGATAATTCACATTCTCTTTACAAACAGATATGAAGGATTTTAATATAAGATGATAATGAATAATCTTAATTAATCCTAAGGTGTTTTATATTGAAAATAAGGTGTTATGCTATTCTCTAAATGATTTTATGACTCACACTATGATTTCTTGTGTTAGTCAATAACTGGATTCCAAAGAAGTCATAGTAACATTGAACATGATGTACAAGGTGGGAATGGCAGAGGAAATGAGAAACGGAATGGAATATTAATAGGTGTCAAAGATATCGTGTTCATGTTGAATCAATTTTCCAAAAATATGATCAACAACATATGTATTAACCAACTCCTAGACTCAACAAAGAAGAGAAACGTGGTGGATGATAATAGCTCCATCATTTGAGACTATGGAGAAAATAAAGCTCAGTTTTCATCATGCAGGAAATTTGGAAGGAGACACATAGGTAAATATCTTAATGGAACAAAGAAATTCTTTATTTTTGGGAAATAAGAACATAAATTAATGAATTGCCGAGGAAAAATGAAGAGTCATGTGGAAGAAAATAAAAATTATCCCAAGAATCCATTTACAATAATTTTCCATAAATGTAGGGGACCTGGGAATTACCCGAGTGAGTGCCCTATTCTATAGAATAACCCTTTGGTCAAGCAAGAACCTATGTGGAAATTAATGGATGGTTAAATGTTTAAAAGTATTAGTGCTCTTCGTTGATGGGATTACTTTGGAAGACTTTTATCTTATGTGTAACCCTACAGTTTATTATGTGAAAATGATATTTTAGGAAGAATTGTGTTTTCTATTGTTGATATAGTTATAAATAACCATTTGGGTTTATATGATCCTTTAATTTGAGGCAATTACATTTTATTAAATTTTGGGATTAAAATGCGAGGTATGAGAAAACATTTGTGGTGAAATTATGTTATAGTTATTTTGAGGAATTTATCTCATTTTGGGAATGTTATAAAATATAGTTTTTTGAAAAAGGACAACACGAAGACCATGTGACAACCCATCACGTCAGAAAAAGCTGCAGGAATCGAACCCACAACCATAGTGTGATTTGGATTTATCGCCTACCACTGGACTACGTGAAGTCCCTGGTTAGTGTGACTAATTATTTTTAGTTAAATTATTTTATTGATCAATAATAAGTTGATTTGGGATATTATGTATTATAAAATAGATATCCTTATTATAGGAAAATGATTTTTGGATTATATGATAAATGTTATTTTGGAAGACATTCACTCTATTGGGAATACTATATGCCTAAGTAAAATAGAATACTATGGAATTTCATTTGAGGAGTAATGGTGGATTTTTATCTATGTTTTTATTGTGGATTTATAGCGATTTGGGTTATTTATGGAAATGATTAACCTATCATAAAAAATATGTGATTAGGTTAATTACTTTTAAGTATGTGACTTTAAGAGTAGTTGATGTTATTTGGAAATACAATTTAACATGGAAGACCGCGTAATCAAATTCTTTTATGTTTTGGGTTTCAATATTAGTTTGGATTATATTGATGGATTTTGAGGACAATTGTTTATTGAATGGTATTTATTAAACTTCGGGTATCGTTGGTTTAATTTTAGAAATTAAGATAAGTATTTCTTTCTATAAAGGATTATCCTTTTTGGGGATCATCTGATCTTATACTAACCATTTTAGTTTTGTATAATATCTAAATACAAGGTAAATATATATAGTTTATGCTTTGTGGATTATGTGATTCTATAGAAGGTGATTCTAGTGCTTCAGGTGTGACCAAGTCATCTTTAATACTCATCATTAAAAAAAGATGAGTTAGTGGTAAATATTTATTAAAGTTTGAAACTCTACTTAAAAAGAAAGTATATCTCTTTATGTTCTTAGTCAATCTCATAAATAAATTCCTCAACTTTATGAAATAGAACTTAAAACAAAAAATGTTATCCGTTTAATTTTTCTACTAGGAATCTAATGAATGATTATCTCATCAAAAGTTTGTGGTTTTAATGTTTTTAACTTTCTCCTAATCAAGTTTTATATCACTCTCCACTAGAACTTGAAACTTATTTTATCTTTTATATCCATGATTTCCTACATGGAATCCTAGTGTGGGTTATCTCGGGTGACCTTTGTACTTCTCTTTATTTCTTTTAAAGAGATAGTTATATTGACTCTTTTTATGATGTGGGACTTTCAATGAAGTTCCGAAGACCAATTTTAAAATTGTGAAGATGCAATTTCCAAAAGGGGGGAAGAATGTTACACCCCAATATTTCATAGTAATTTATTTTCATTAATTCAATAGCTTACGCTACACACAACACAGAGTTTAAGCGCACAAAGACTTACCGAACTAGTCATTCAAAAGCTGTTATGAATAGTATTAAATGAATTTTGAATTTTATATACTCCATATAATACATATTATGTGTTTCTTAGACATAATATAAGAACAAATTCATTTTTTTCAGATAAAATAAGTATTTTAAAAAATTAAATTTTACCACATTTTAATGGAAACCCCATTTTAAACCCAATATTTGAAACTTTTATATATTCTATTTAATGAAATTAAATTCTTATTTAGAATCAGGAAATAAAAATTTATTTTGGATAAATTTTTGGTACTTTTCAAATAACTTTTATATTTTGATGGTTACTGAAGAATACTAAATTTTAATTGAAAACTTTTTTTAATCGAAATAATTTAAAGTGTTAAATTGTGTATTTGAATTTTTTGGAAGTATAATTAGATTATATTTTTATCATTTAATACAATTTAAGTGATTATAAGTAATTTCACATTAAAATTTGACATAAACACATGTTAATCTATTGATAATTTTTACTTTTAAAAAACCCGCTTTTCGGTTTTGACAACGAGAATTAATTTTAAATTAATTAATGAAACTAATATATTTTGGATTTGTTAAAATATAATTCATTTTTTAATTCGGAATATCAAAATTATCTTAGGGTAAATATTTGGTATTTTTCTGAAAACATTCAATTTTTGATGAATAGTGAAAAACACTGCGTTATAGTTTAAAACAGACTTTTTATTTAAATAATTATTTATTTTATTTAAATTTATTTTAAGTAAAAATAGATATATAATACCTATATAAGTTGAATATAATTCATTGGAGTAATTTTATAATAAAATTAGATGTATAAAATTTTATTGAACTTTTTACAGTCTTTTACCCACCTCATAGACGCATTTGCAAATTTACATAAAACCTAATTTTACCACTTCTGTGAGTTGAATTCCAAAAATATGAGAGATACGGTTGATATTAGTAAGTAAAATTTGGTTTAATAAGATTAAAATAATGTTTGGAGAATAATAATTTTTTACTTTTATTTACCATTGTTAAAAGAAAATAGGGTAATTAAGGGTAAAAATGATATTATTATTACCCTAACACATGTCTTAATTCTATTGTATAAGTGTAATTTGACCAAAAAAACCTTAGTAATAAAATATGATCCTTTAGGTCGACTTGGATTAGATTATGACATTTATTATTATTTAATTCAAAGAAGAGTTAAAAGTGTTAAATTCAAAGTTTAATAACTAAACCATCTTTAATATAGGGTTACACCTAAGATAAGTTTTACTATAAATATTCGTTAGAAATATAAAACTATTTCCTACATAATGATATTTTATTTATATTTTTTAGACATTAAATAATTTAACTTATTTATGACACAAAGATGATGCAGTAATTACCCAATTAATAAAATATTAAAATAATTGATATTATAAATATCCACATAAATGTAATTTGAGACTTTTTATGAATTAAAATTTTTTTATAGGTTACTATGAAATTTTAGGGTTGGTTAGATAAATTTTCTTTGAAGTAATAATGCTGTTATAAATTTAGAAAAAATAAAATACCAAATCGTGTCAAAATTGACATTAAAGTGTTTTTAAAACGAATATTATATTATTAACTGATATTATATTCCTAAAAATATAAGTATCATCCAAAATTTTTATATACTGATATTTGTATCATTAATGAACCACTTGGGGTTCTCTTGGAAGTATATAGTAAGTTTATTAACCATATAATATAAAAATACAAAGAGACATGGTAAATGTCAAACTATTTAACTAAGAGTTAAATCTAAAAGGTAAGGTTAATATACTGATCGAAACCTGTCTAAAACCAATTTTTTCAGTGGTTTTCAACCCATACCCACCTTATCCATTAAATAATTCATTTTTTACCCTTTAGAAACCGAAAATTATTTTATTATAAAATAATATTTCTAGCTTTTCCTAAGGTGCCCCTCACCGCTCTTATAAAAGGGAACTCCCCATTCTCTCAAATTCACACATTCAAAGCCATTAGGCACGACCAAACCCTGACCAAATATCCTCCCAACTCTCCTTACTTAATCCTAGATTCCTTACTTTAGTCTGAAAGCCAACCTAAAGAGCCATTTTGATCAAATCAAAAAGAAGAACCCGAAGAAGAGGTAAATATTTCATCACCTCTTTCAAGTTCTTTTATTCTTCCACTTCCTCTTTATTTGTTTTTTCCATTATAAAATAATAACTCCAGTATATTATATATACTATGATGTTATTATAAATATGGTACAACCATATTCATTATTCTATCCGTCCTTTGAATGACATGTCATCATACGTGCGTACGTACGGCTTACCGTCTCCATGTCGTGGTGTAGTTGTTATTCAATACATTATTATCTGGATAGGTATAATAATGATATAAAATTGGTTTAAATAATAAATATAACATGATAATGATTCCATATATATGATATACCATCAAATTATATATGATTTTAATATAAAAAAATGATATTGTCGCTCGTGCGTACGTACGGATTACCGTCTCCACGAACGCGATGAGATTCATTCCCCATCGTATATATTCCAGATTAATTTTCATTCGATGATTAAAAATAATGTTTAAATATTTAATATCATTCTTAATATTAATAAGATACATCCCATCCATAACAAACATGTCTTACGTTACCAAGCATATAAAGGAGAACGAATCAGTTAACACCAGAAACGACGATAATACTAAAATTTCTATATTAGAAGATCATATATGATATAATATTAATTTGTATGGTTATTTTATAATTTAATAAAAATTATATCACCAATATAAAAGAGATTGTGGTACCCTCAACCAAGGAAAAGTACAAGGTAAGGGGTTTCTTATCTCACTTTTAATTATGTGAGATTTCCATCGTTCCCCACTTATTTATTTGATGTGGTGTATTGTGTACTACCATTTGATATATATTATCAAGATTATATTTATACTCATGGTATTCTGTTATCCATTTGGTGGTTATTAACTTTTGGTCATAGGACTCGATTGATTACAATGAAGTATGGGTTTTTCATCTCACTTTTTATTCCCGTGAGATTCATGCTATATTGGACACTATTTCCTTTTATGTGGCATATTTACTGTCCATAATTGTATTCTTGGTGTAATATACTTTAATTTATGAGTATTTACATCTTCATTGTATGATACTTCTTTCATGGGTTGTATGTTTCATATGTTACCAAATGGATAAGGGGATTTCAAATTTCAGTTTCCACTCATTCAGTTCTACGCAAACTTCATTGATTACTTTACCCCAAGATTATGTGTGAAATAACTATTTATTTATTATGTAGTAATTTCCACTCCCCTTTTCATGTATATACATTTGATACAAATAATCACTCCATTTATAAATTCTCAAGTCATCGATATAAACTTGATAAGAGTAATTTTAACTCAATTTCTATTCATTGAGTTAAACATCCAAGTCATTGGGGTTGTTTTTACAAGAATGTGTGTGAATTTCCTCTAATTTATTTACACTAAATATCCAATCATATTGAGTTTATTTATATTTTTCACACATAATTATTTCATTGATTTACTCTTAACCTAAGGATACGGTCTTGATAAAGGAATTTATCCCCTCTTACATTCCATTGAGACTTCTTTGTTGTTATGCGCCAATCCACTTTTATTTGGTGTATATACTGTACATTGACATAGTATATCATGAATCCCTTTATTCTAATAATATAAATAAGTTTTTATTACCTCAATTATTTGTATTCAAGCATCTCTCATTTGGTTAGTAACTCTAACTAAAATATCATTTGAAATGTTTTAAAAATTTATTCTTCTAATTCATTCTCATTAATGTCCATGTTTTAAAAATGGTTTTAAGGTTTAATTTATATGGAAATTAATTTTTCAAAATTAAAATTCATTTCATAAGTTTCAAAGTGGTATTGGACACTTTTATTCGAAAATCTATTTTAAACATCTTCTTGATAAATAGTGAGACTTTTAAATGTTTTAAAGAAAAAGGGAGACATTTCTCTCAAATAGTTTTGATGATTAACTTCATCTATGTCAATATCCTTCATTATTCTCAATTGAGGTTGATTTATTATAATAAAATCTTCCATATTGTATTGAATGAGTTATGTTTGACTTTGGATGTGTTATTTTTATACCATTCATGGTTTATGAATAATGTATTGACATTTTATATGCTAGTTTTAATACAAATGTTTATGTTATGTTTAAACCTTTTAATATGTAGAATGAATTGGACTTAGTAAGTGATAGGTGGAGCTCGCTATAGCTCCTTGATGCATCGGTAGGTCTCATGATACAAACTAGTGTCTTGGCATAAGGCCTTGAAAAAATCTTATTTGTAGTATTGGAACAAGGCCTTGACTGTGTGGTTATGAAGTCTGGCATTATGCATTCCATCATTATAAAAATGGATATTGATATTGTATGTGATTATTCGACTAGTAGAATATCCTTATGAATAAGTAAATGGAATTATTTGATTTTTTTTCTTTTCCATATTATGCTGAAGATAAAGTTTTAAAAGGCTTTGGTTTTAGTCTTATACATTGCCTTAAATGTTTATACTTATTTATGAAAGTTTCCGCTTTATTGTTATCCTTACTGAGCACCTGAGTTCACCCCTTTCTATGTTTTATTTTTTCCTAGATGCGAATAAGTATATTATGACTGACCGATAGGGATAGTATATGGGATCTCAGAGTTTTCTATGTAAACAATGTTGTTGTATTTTTCTATTTTATGATGTAATGTAAACCTTATGAATGTATCTAGTACTTCCAAGGATAATAAACTAATCGTTCTTTCGAGACTTGATCTTTTGTGATCATGCCAATGATACGTAATAATGCACTGACTCTGGGCTGATGGGTTGTGGGTGTTACATTATGAAAAAATACATTTTTTTCTGAAAAAATGCCAATAAGTTATACTATGATAATATTGAGATTCTAAATCAATAATTGAACATCATTTTACCAAATTAAATTTATACAATTATATGTTTTAAATGAAGTATTATATATATTTTAAAAATAATTATGAAAATATAACCATTTGAATATTTATTGTTTTGCAATATTATTTCAATATAATATGAAAATTAATTAATTCTAATATATTAATTCATATATGGAAATA
The DNA here is from genome assembly GCA_963277665.1 of Viscum album. Classification (NCBI taxonomy): domain Eukaryota; kingdom Viridiplantae; phylum Streptophyta; class Magnoliopsida; order Santalales; family Viscaceae; genus Viscum; species Viscum album. The sequence continues at coordinate 107,290,113 of OY728139.1, read as the reverse complement.
TAATATATTTTTTAAATAATTTAAAAGTGGTCAATTTAATTTATTAAGGTCAAATACACATATTTTCAACATATTTTATTTGAAAAAAATCCTATTATAGTATAAAATATATATCTTCTGAATGTAAAAATAGTAAATTTTTTATTTTCATATTATATACATGTGGTTAATTGATATTATAATTTAATTATTTTCAATCATCTAACATATATTAGTTCATTTTACCTAGTCGTTATATGAGTTCGGTGTCGTGTGTGTCAAAAGGTATTTAAGATTGTATTAATTCAATTGGTAAAAAATATGGAGTCATTACATGTATTTCACACTATATTGTTGAATAGTGACACCATATATCACTGTCCATTACATAATATAATCAAATAAAAAAATTATCAAAAAAATTAACAATAACATTTATAAAAAAACAACTGCATAAAAATAATTGAAACAATAACTAAAAAATATAACTAAATGATAAATAAATTAGCTTGAAAATTTTCAAAAAACTTAAAAAAATTCAGATTTCAATAATAAAAATGGACCCTTCATCTGAAATTACTCCCATGAATTCTTTAAAATAATAAACACTGCAAGATCTAACAAAAGTGTTTGTAGAAATTAAAAATAAATGAGAACAAAGAAATAAATGAAAACCGTGGTTGGGAATAACACTATATAGATCTAACAAATGAGGGTTTCATGATCCCATGTTTTTTTAAAACAATTTATGGCGTCGGTTATTACATAAACCGATGCTGAAATATTTTTTTTAAATTTTCGACATCGGTTTTTGTGAAAACCGATGTCTAAAATTATTTTTTTGGGTTTTCCAGCATTTGTTTTTGAGAAAACTAATGTTGAAATCTTTTCTCTTTTATGGTGTGAGTTTTTACAAAAACCGAAGCCAAAAATCCAAATGCTAGAGTTTTTTATGTCTGTTTTTAAAAAAATCAACACCAAAAACTCAATACAAATATATATTGGTGTCGGTTTATGTATAAACCGATGACTACAATTTTCCAATGAAAACTTTTGAACAGGTATATAATAAACTGCAACCATATCATCAATGTTTAAATCACTATTTCAACTAGTGACCTGGAACTATTCATCTAATTTGGGTCTTAAGGCCACTGGTTTGGGCCTATGGGTCTTAGGGAATTTGGGAAACAAAGGCCTTACAATCATAGGGACTTCATGACACCAAGGGACATAAGTCCATAGTGCCATAGGAACTTTATGCCAACATAGGCCTTCGGTCCACCAGGCCTCTAGGAAACAAAGGACCAAGAAGCAGCCTGGGCAGACCACACCCAAGCAAGCCCCAGAAGAGGTTTCAAAGTAAGTTGCATACCCCAAAGCAGAGATAACCATATTGGAAGAAAAATAATGTATGACTATTATCGTCGATACTAGGAACTATTCAACTCTTCATGAGGAAATGCTAACTGATCGGTCGTGGGAGGTGGGAAGATATGCACCTTCAAAGATGTTGATGCTGGGGAGGGGTTGATCTAAAGTGTAGTCAGGTCTTGGGGCATCAAAGATCATGTTCGTGCCTTGTGCCTCTAAGCCTTCAGATTATGTATGAATCATGGGCCTCTAGGCCTATGTGTCTTGTAAGAGTCCCCTATCAACCCTTAAAAGGGGCGTTATCAAAAAATCAATAAAAATCTAAGGCTTTTGAGCTTTCTGTGGAAAAACTAATTACCATCACACTTATAGGTTTTATATTAAATTAAATTCTTCCACCTCTATGAATTTATTTTGATAAAATGGATTTCATTTTTTTATTAATCATAATTAATATTAGGTATTAAGTTCAACTTAATTTTTGGGCAATATGAATAGTAACTAAGGTAAATATTTTTACCATGATAAAAGGAAAATAGATTAATTAGGGGTAAAAATATTTTATCAATGACTAGAAACAAATTAACCTCAATAGTATGAATATTTATATTTAAATTTAAATTTAATATTCATAATATTTTTATTTTTTTCTTTATTAATAGTTATGAAATTATTTTGATAAAAATTGGATTTTGATACGATGAAACACAAATTGTATTTTTATGTAACAAGAAATTAAAATTAAGTGATAATATTTTAATAAATTTATGAATTTCAAAAAATAAATTATATTTTAATAAAATAAAACTATTAAATAAGGTTTATTTAATTTAAATGATATTATAATATTTATGAAAACAAATATTATTATTATAAGGGTTCGAAAACTGTTATTAATAAAAAACCAGCATTTCTCAATAAATATCGATTATTTTTTAAAAGTAAAAATTCACATATTTATAGAATTATTTATAAAAAATAAATACTAGTTTTGAAATCAATAAGTTGAAATTATTCAACAGTTAATTTTTCATAATTTCCTGAGACAGTATAATTTTCAAGTAAAAATTAAATACGGTATAAATATATTGTATGTATTATTACATCATAATGACCCAAAAGTGATGTAATAAATTATATAAAGGGTATCCAGGACCGAATATATGTTTCCAATTTAAAATAATGTGTTTTTAGGTGATTTTATTAATTTTATAAATCCTTTATGAATCCTCTGAAACCAATATTATATTTTAAGGTTTTAAAACAAATTCTTTATAAACATGACTCACTTCCACGTCACTGAGGGTAATATTTAAATGATTTAGGTTATTTTACTTATAAAATAACGAAATATTCTTCTACTTGGAATAATTCATGGACAAAAACTATGGGAAGGTTTGTGTTTCTGATTATTTTAATGTATAGAGTCCAAAACCTAAGTTTGAGAAATAATAAAGAACTCCTCTCTTTTTTCCTCCATAAACCAACCCAAGAAACCATTAATACTCTCTCAAAAATCTTGGAGAATGTCATTAATCTCCCCCCCCCTCTAATTTCCTTTCAAGGTTCCTATAAGCTCTTAATAAATCTCCTTCCAATATTTTGGAATCACCTTCTCAAGGTAAGGGATCTCTCTCTCTTCTTTTTATTCGAGCACCTCTTTTTTGTTACGTCTTTTAATTTCAATTTTTTTCTTGTTTATTATGTTTTTATACATCCATCTTACTAAAGTCTGTATTTCCATGTGATGAGAGAACCCTTTCACTCTCATTAATCCCTCCAATGAACCTTTATGTACACCCATTATGCTGCCGAAATTATCCTGTGATTTTCCATACCAAAAGTAAGGGTTCTCTCTCTCTTCTTTTTCATTAAAGTAACTTATTTGTATTTAGAATTTTTAATCTAAATTAGTTATTTTGACATGAATTTATAAAGATACCTTTACATTCCAATTTATTTTATAACAATGAGATATCATTTATCCCTTCTCATTACAACATTCACCTATGTTGTTATTATGCCGAAATTTGGCAAGGGATCCTCTCTTTATCCTATTTAATTCAAGAAACGTATTTATGTAATGCACTTTATAATCTAATTAATATTAATGGTATTTGTTATTACACATCTCTATTACTTAATTTATGATTTAAAATTGATGAGTGACCCCTTTCACTTTCATTAAACCTCCCATGGTTCATTATGTACCCTCGTTGTTCTATAGAAATTTTCCTATGATTTTCCCATGATAAGTTTTTTTCAAGAACCCTCCATGTCTTATGCTTATTATTTCCCATAATTTTATATTGTACTGTGTTCTTATATATTCCTCATATGTTCTTCTTTACTCTCAAGTTATCAGAGACCCCTTCCTCTCTCATTAAATCATTTTATGAAAATATAAGTACTGTCATTATTCTACCAAAATTTAACTCAGATTTTCCATGCCAAAAATTTGTGAAGTGAATACTCATACCCATTTACACTCAAGGGTTTTCACCCAATTGTACCTATACATCATTGATTGGTTACCTCCATGTATGAAACCCATAATAATTAATCATGGTATTAAATGTGATGAAATATGTTCTTATGTCATATGATCTATGTAGCACACTTAAGAATGTACATGATATGATTACAATGGGTCCACCCAGATAGCGCTCTAATGCATTGGATAATATTTTAGTCTCATGAGATTTCCTATATAGTGCACAATATGTTATCCTAAGAACATTATGTTGTGATTTCTTGGTGGTTAACCAATACTTGTGCTTACGATTCCATTTTTAAAGTTGTTACCACATTCCCTTGTTTCTTTTATGTTATCATGGTATATCATGCCCCATTGTTCCTATTTATGATTCTCATCCCTTTTATTTCCAATGAAAATACATGTTTTCAAACATGTAATAGTTTCTTCATGTTATTCTTTATTTATTTCCTTAATGGGATTTATAGCTCACTCTTTTTTATGTATGTCCCCTTGTTATCCAGTATAGTTTTAAAATTTATGGAATTTTATAATCATGTTAAGAAAGTTTTCAATACTATTTTTTATCCATGTATCAAGTTGTTCTGTTATGTATACAATTACTCAAATACTCTAGACTTATCAATATTCAAGGATATATTACATGTATTCTTATGTAATAAATCATAAATTAATTCATAATAAATACAAGGGTAGTTATATAATTACCTTTTTACCCCTAATTCCTTATAACCTTCTTCCACCATCATGTCCTCATATGTAACAGCCCTCCAACCACTCGAGATCCCATCTCCCTATCGAGTTATGGTTTCAGTAAGCCTATATGTCTGGCATTGGAATCCCTCATTGTTGGATTCCTTTGACCAGTATCAATAAGCTCTCTAATCCACCTACTTCCTTTCTTTGTTTATCTTTCCATATGAAATGCTAAATCTGTGTGAGCTCTTTTTCCTTATTTTCAGGGTGTTCTTCTATTTTTCTGATTTCTCCTATTCTACTTCGAATTTGAAGATGATACCAAAGGAGGAGTCATCTATCGCAATAAGGTATGTGGTCTAGTAATTTGTTTCCTAAATTAGAGTTGTTTTATATCATTCCTTGTTTTGTTGAACATGGATTTTTTCATTCGTTGCCTTAAAAATACAATCTTCTTATTTAAATTGGAAACCTTGATAGTGTAACTCCTGTAGACCCTTATTATTTTTAAAGGTCGCCCACCTTGGTAAGTTCTGCCCCTTTGGTCATACACATTTGATTCCTTTGACTTCTAAAATGATAATGTTCCAAAATCACATTCTAAGTGGTGTTGGTTAGCCACCCAATAGAATGGATTATTGTAAATCAACGGAAAGTGAGTGGTATGAACACATAATGTGTTTTCTATATAAATTTTTTTTATTCCCTTGATTAAGTGAAATTATAAATATTTATAAAAAGAGTTTTGACATATATTAAATCTTGACCGACATTATTCATTGTTTGTGAGACTCAGACATCGCGTCTCATATACTTATGATACTCGGGAATAGAATCCCATATACTTGTAATACTCAGGAATAATGTCTCATATAGTTGTCATACTCAGTCATGGTGTCCCACATAAACATTACACTCAGATATGGAATTCCTTACAACCATATGAGACCATTATGATTATGCTTGGATGCCTGAGTTACCCCTTGGGTCCTAGATAGCACTACATGTATATATATATATAAGGATATATATATATATATATTACTAGGTTTATATAGTGAAAATATATGCATACATGTCTATATACCAATATATATGTGTGTGTGTGTGTGCATATATATACATGGTGCCACATGTTCAGAGACATCCTAGCTTTTTCCAAAATAGGTAGAGTCAATTTTGTGTCCTTTAGGAACAAGAGTAGACTTGTTTACAATTTACATATCTATTTTACACTGTTATATTTGCACACTTCCATTTTATATACAATGGTTGGATTAGACTAGACGTTGTTGGTGGGGGCCTACTGAGTATATCTCACACCCTATTTGGGCTGCTGATTGGTACCCGAACAGACTTTATGGATGCATATAGGTATAAAGGGATAGATTTGGATGTTTGTTCTATGATACTAGGATTATGTACGAGAGTAGAGGATTAAGATTATACTCATGATGCTAGTGGAGATAGATTATAATTATTTTTGTCTTTTGTATAACATACTTTATATGACTGCTCCTCTGCTTCCATGTTGTTGAGTCAAAAGTTCACTTTTGACTTATATATTGTTTTGGAAATCAAAAATGTCCTTTATCATGTTTATCGTATCGTACTGGCCATGCTGATCGTACTGAACATGCTGATCATACTGACTATGCTGATCGTACTGATCATACTGATCGTACTGATCATGCTGATTGTACTGATCATGTTGATCGTACTGACCATGCTGATCGTACTGACCATGCTGATCGTACTAATCATGCTGATCGTACTGACCATGTCAATCATATAATGCCGATCGTACTGACCATGTCAATCGTACAATGCTGATCATACTGACCATACCAATCGTACATTGGTGATCGTACTGAATATGGAAATTTTATTGACTCTGCTACTCATAACTTTCATTACATACATGTTTTGGTACTTAGTCAAAAACACATGTTTCATATTAATCGTACTATTTTTTATCATCTTCATATATCTTGTTTTAACCAATACGATGTCGTTGAGTTAGTTACAAACTAATCAAAATGATGTCGTGCTTTTTGTTTCAATATGACCGTTATAATGCCAGGTGTCCAAGTCCCTCCGAGTTTTTCGAAGAAATATGACCATTGGAGGCAACATGACCGTTGGAACCTGATGCCTATAAATAGGAGGTCATTTGAAGCAGAATTAGAGACTTTTTGAATAACTGCAATACTCTACTTCTATCTTGTTTTAGAGAGAGACACTGTGACTTCTCTCATCTTCTTTGTGCGTCTGATCATCGTATCGAGGGCTTTCAAGTAATTGAAAGACATAGGTGCTGATTACCTACAAAATCGATGGTTTCCGGGGATAGGAAGACAGACGGTCCGATCATCGTATCGAGGGCTGCCAGGGAAAGGCAGACAGACGTTCTGATCATCGTATCGAGGGTTGCCTGGGATAGGCAGATAGACGTTCTGATCATCGTATCGAGGGATGCCAGGGATAGGCAGACAGATGTTCCGATCATCGTATCGAGGGCTTAACAATGTGTTGGTGAGACAGACCTTTTATCCTAGGTAAAAGGATAACCCTTCTCTTTGGGTCAAAAGAATTGTAATACTTTTACTTTTCCACTGCCGCTTGTATTAGAAAGGAATTTGTATTGTTTCCTTTCTTCTTTACATGTTCAATTGTAATTGTTTCAATTACAATAATTCTATTACATATTTTATTGATTGATTCTATATGATTTAAGGTAGAATCATTCATCTTTATATTACTCTGATTATTGTGTTCATCTCAAATACAATTGTTTTACATTTCATTAGTATTACATTACATCATACCTTTTATATTCAATACAATTGTGGGTGTTTTTATTTGTATTAGTTTAAGGCCTTTTATACTAATCTCTTAAGTGTTTAAATAAAATGTTTTTAAAACTACAATTCACCCCCCTCTTGTATTGTTCCATCTAATATACATATACATCTACATATTCGATCCAACAATTGGTATCAGAGCAGGTTTCCACTGATTTATATTACTTGTTCTATTTTTACATACTACACTAATGTGTGGAGTGTAAAAGATTTTTTATTAGATGGTAGGAATGAATATTGGGTCAATAGACAATCTAAATCCTTCTAGACCACCAATCTTTGATGGGAATGATTATGAGTATTGGAGAGATCGTATGAAGATGTTCGTTATCAATACTGGCATAGACAATTTTATTATGCTTACTGGAGGTTACAAAATTCCCGACAAAGAAGTCAGTACTTTCACTAACCAAGAGAAGCAAGAATATCAACTGAATTACAAGGTACATAATGCTTTATTATGTTCTATGACCAGGAATATATACAGCCAGATATCTTCATGTGAAGCAGCCAACTGTATTTGGAAGAAATTAGAAGTCACTCATTTTGTTACATCCAAGGTTATAGAAACAAGAATAGAAATGCTTCGAGCAGGGTATCATGGATTTGTTTTTCCTTATGGAGAGCCAGTATGCAAAGTGCAACAAAGGTTTATGACAATTGTCAACAGTCTTCAATCCATGGGTGAAAAGGCCTTGATGATAAAGCTCTAGTAGATAAAATTATAGATATAATGCCAAATGAATGGGAGTCAAAAAGGATATCTATTGATGAAAATAGAAAAGTTTCCCAGATTACTCTTGACAAACTCTTTGTAACTCTTCTACAGCACGAGACAAGAATGAAGAGAGATGCTGATTTCAATAAGAAAAAGAATGGAAATGGAAGTGTAGCTTTTACATCTAAAGCTAAAACACCTGAAAGGATAACAAGAACCAAATCCAAGAAAGTTTTTATATCTGATTCAAGTGATTGCGATCTTTCGGATAATGAGCTATCCAATCTTGCTCGAAGGATGAACAAGATTGTGGGAAAGAAATATTTCCAATATAGATTCAGAAAAAAAGATAGGAAGGACAAAAAAGATTCAGAAGTAACTTGTTATGAATGTAAGAAAGTAGGACATATAAGGCCTGATTGTCCTTTACTAAAGAGAAAAGACAGCAAGGAAAAACACTCTGAAAGAAACAAGAAAAGGTTTTATAAGACAAAGAAAGTCTTAAAGGCAAATGATACTTGGAGTGCAAGTGGTAGTGATTCTTAAGATGATTCTCCAGAATATGAGTCCTCAGTCGAGAAGAATATTGGACTTATATCCAGATTACCAATTTAAGATCATTGTCTCATGGAAAAGGTACATAATGTTGAAGCAATTAAAAATTTCTCTTTAAATTCAAATTATACTGATAATGAATATTATGAATCTTCAAATGATGAATCTTTATCATCAGAAGATGATACATTACCTTCTTTTGAAGAAGTGTCTAGTTTTTCTAAATTACTCGAAAATGAAAATTCCAAACACAAGAAGAAGCTTGAGAAAGCAAATTATAGGATTTCAATTTTGACTAAAGAAGTGTCATATCTTTCTAAGGATCTTGATGTGAAAACTTTTGATTTTGAAAGTATTTTAAAAACCCTTGAGAAAGTCAAATCTGATAAGGATAAACTTTATAAGGATCTTGAAAATATGATTTCAAAGAAAAATGTTTTAGAGCCTAACTCTAGTTCAAATTCAAATATTTTGGAAGACAAAAACATTGTTTTAAAACTAAATTCGGAAATTTTCTCTTTAAAGAAATGTTTTTCAAACTTTAATTTTTGCAAGGAAAACTTTGACAAGATGTATTCTCAAGTTAGACCTTTGAGAAATCGTTCTGGACTTGGTGATACTTATTCCAAACCTGTTTTTAGCAATAACTATTTTATTACCCAAAAAACCTTTTTTTTTCTCAAAGTGTCAATGTGGAGGTCACTGAAAAAGAAATTGTTCTCTTAACAGAACTCAATCTTTAGGATTTCATAAAGCTCATTTTCCAAAACAAATGTGGATTCCTAAAATTCTTTTATCTAACCCTTCTGGATCCAAACAAGTTTGGATTCCGAAAAACTAATTGTTTCTTTTTCATAAAAATGAGAAGTGTACCAATAAGAATATTTGGTACATGGATAGTGGTTGTTCTCGACACATGACCGGAAACAAAGATCTCTTTGAAAAGGTTATCAAAACAAAATGTGGGAAAGTTACCTTTCGGAGATAATTCTCAAGGAAAGATTGTTGGTATAGGTAATATTATTTTTCTTGGAAAATTTCTTATTTCAAACGTTTTGTTTGTTAAAGGTCTTAGGCACAACCTCATCAGCATAAGTCAATTATGTGATGAAGGTTACCTTGTGAATTTTAGAAATGATAAGTGTCTAGTTCACAATTCCAAGGATGAGTTCATTCTATCTGTTCATAGGCAAGAGAATGTTTACACTATTAACTTATAAGACCTTAAGAGCCAAAACTTACCCTGCTTAAGTGCAATAGAAGACCAATCATGGATATTCCATAGAAGACTAGGACACGGTAATCTGAGAAACCTTAGTAAACTTTCAAAGAAAAGGCTTGTGAAGTGACTACCGGACCTTAGATATGATTCTTCAAAAGTCTGTGATCCTTGTAAATTTGGAAAGCAACATAAAACTACCTTTAAAATAATCAATGAAGTTTCAACTTCTAATGCATTACAGCTAGTGCATATGGATCTTTTTGGTCCCACACAAACTGGAAGCATTGGAAGCAAATACTATGTATTTGTTTTAGTTGATTACTTTACTAGATTTACATGGGTCTATTTTCATACAAAGAAATCTGAAGCCTTTTCCTATTTCAAAACTTTTAGAGCCCGAGTTAAAAATGAGAAAAACCTACCATTGATAACTATTCATAGTGATCATGGTGGTGAATTTCAAAATTCATAATTTGAATCTTTTTGTAGTAAGAAAGGTATTACTCACAATTTCTTAGCTCCAAGAACTCCTCAGAAAAATGGTGTTGTTGAAAGAAGAAATCGTATTCTTCAGGAAATGACTAGAACCATGTTGAGTGAATACTCAATTGATAAGCACTTTTGGACTGAAGCTGTTAGTACTGATTGCTATACTATAAATCATGTTTTAACTATAACATTTCTTAATAAAACACTTTATGAGTTATGGACTGGCCGAAAACCTAAAGTTTCGTACATCAATGTTTTTCGGTGCAAAGTATTCATTCTGAATACAAAAGATAATCCTCACAAATTCGCACCAAAATCTGATTAAGGAATCTTTCTAGGTTACTCCACAACCTCTAAGGCTTATAGAGTTTTCAATAAAAATTCTTGTACTTTTGAGGAAATAGTACATGTAAAATTTGATGAAACTGGTCCTTTTGTTTTCAACCAACCCAAACCTACATCCTCGGATGTGTTTTCTAAAAATGTTTATCAACCGTTATTAGAAGATCATTCTGATAAGGAAAATTTTCAAGAAATTATTCCTGAAACATTTACCACAGAAGATTTTATACCATATGTTGATGAACATGTTTTACAAAACCCAAATCAATTGTTTCTTAGGAATCATCCCAGTGATAACATCATTGGTGACGTAAATCAACCTGTAAGGACCAGAAATTCCTTAAGAAATGAAATATAACTTCTTTCTTTTATTTCCCAATTTTAACCTAAAAGTCCAAGTGAGGACTTAGGTGATGAAGATTGGATCAAAGAAATGCAAGATGAACTAAATGAATTTTAAAGGAATCAAGTCTGGACTTTAGTTGATAGACCTAAAGAAACAACTGTAATTGGTGTAAAATGGGTTTTCAGAAACAAATGTGATGAAAATGGAATCACTGTAAGAAATAAATAAAGACTTGTTGCTAAGGGATATAATCAACAAGAGGGAATAGACTATGAAGAAACATATACTCTTGTAGCTATAATTGAATCTATTCGTATTCTATTAGACTTTACAGCATACTTTAATTTCAAACTATTTCAAATGAATGTAAAATGTGCTTTTCTAAATGGTTTTGTTCAAGAAGAAGTTTTTTTCGAACAAACTCCTGGTTTTGTAGACCCTAAACATCCTAAACATGTTTTTAAACTTACCAAGGCTCTATATGGTATTAAACAAGCCCCTAGAGCATGGTATGATAGACTTACATGATTTATTTTACAAAACAATTATACAAAAGGTACAGCAGATCCAACCCTTTTTATAAAAATGGAAAATAAAGATGTCTTGATTGTTCAAATGTATGTTGATGACATCACATTTGGTTCAACTTAGCAATATTTAACTGATTATTTTTCTAATTTAATGAAATCTGAGTTTGAAATGAGTATGATGGGTGAGTTAACATTCTTTTTAGGTTTTCAAATTTCTCAAAAACCAAAAGGAACATATATATCTCAACATAAGTATATAAAATATTTACTCAAAAAGTATGGTTATGTCAAGAATAAAAGTATTAGCACTCCAATTGGTACCTCAAATACACTTGATCTTGATGAACTGGGAAACCAGTAGATCAAACAATCTTTAGAAGTATGATAGGAAGTTTTCTATACTTGACAGCTAGTCGACCAGACTTAATGTTTTCTATATGCTTATGTGAGAGATATCAGTCTAATCCAAAAGAGTCTCATTTAAAAGCCGTAAAGAGAATCTTTCGATATTTAAAAGACACTATGGATTTAGGTATTTTTTACTCTTATGGGAATGATTTTGTTTTAAAAAGTTTTTCAGATGCTGACGTTGGCGGTTGTAGAATGGATAGAAAAAGTATATCTGGAACATGTCATTTCTTAGGAGATTCTCTAGTTTCTTGGTCCTACAAGAAACAAAAATCAGTAGCACTATCCACTGCTGAAGCTGAATTTATAGCAGTTGGAAGTTGCTGTGCTCAAGTGTTGTAGATGCAACACACAATCACTGACTATGGATTGAGTTTCTCCAAAACTCAAATTCTATGTGATAATACTAGTGCCATAGCTCTTGGTAAGAACCCAGCACATCACTCTTGTGCAAAACACATAGATGTTAGGCATCACTTTCTTAGGGATCACACACAAAAAGGAGATATTGTTTTACAATTATCCTAACATTAAATAACTCCTCCTAGAAAGGAGGAGAACATTTCTCTCAGTGTTTTTCTTTTCCCTATGTTTTTTATTTCATTTTATTTTATTGAAAGTTTTACCGTAATATATATCTATTTGTTTATCGTATTGACAGTTTTATTTTTATACACCTTTCTGTCCATCATACTTTCAGATGATGGTAATGATTTTCTTTTCCATCGTACTGTCTGATGATGGTGATGATTTTCTTTTCCATCATACTATCTGATGATGGTAATGAATTTATTTTCTATCGTATCGACCGATCATGGTAATGAATTTATTTTCTATCATATCGACCGATCATGGTAATGAATTTGGCTTCCATCGTATCAACCAATCATGGTAATGAATTTCTTTTCTATCGTATCGACTGATCATGGTAATGAATTTCTTTTCCTTCATATCAACTGATCGTGGTAATGAATTTCTTTTCCATCGTATCAACCGATCATGGTAATGAATTTCTTTTCCATCGTATCGACAGTTAATGGTAACAAGATTTTTTTCCATCGGCTTTTCAGTTAATGGTAATAAGATTGTTTTCCTTCAGCTTGTCAGTTCATGGTAATGAGATTGTTTTCCATCAGCTTGTCAGTTCATGGTAACGAGATTGTTTTCCATCAGCTTATCAGTTCATGGTAACGAGATTGTTTTCCATCGGCTTGACAGTTCATGGTAACGAGATTGTTTTCCATCGGTATGATATTTTTTTCCATTGTACGATTGTGTTTTATTTTTATCTCTACTAAAACCAACAATTACCTTATGCTCTCCGGCAGGTACTTTTCATTTGTTTAAAAAAAATTCACTTTTATCCTAACCATTGATCTTTTTTCCTCTAATCTTGACCGTAGAAGATCAACGGTCACCCCTATATCGCCTATAAATAGCCCCCCCCTCCCCTCCCCAAACCCACATTGGTTTTTCAGGTTTTGAGGCGAAGCTCTGCTCCATTGTTTTTAAATCATCGTACAATCTTTCATCGGCAGCACCTATATGTCTCAGTCCTCTGCTAATACTCCCACCGAAATGTCTTCAAAAACTTTTTCAGAGAAAGACTTTTTCAGATAAAGGTTAGTTTCTCAGGACTTTTTTGATTCGTACGATTCCACTATCAAAAGAATCATTTTTTTTCAAGGATGGGAGCATTTATGTGTTGAAAGACCTGTTTCTCAAGATCTGGTTCTCTTTGATGAAGTCATTCAGTTCTATAAAACTGTATCTTTTGACAAATACATGACTATCAATTTTGCTGTGTACGATAGAAAGATGCCTATGTCTGTGAAACAAGCAGATCATTTTCTTAATGTCCCAATAGAAGGTGATTCTTTCTGTCCATCTCATAAACTACCAGAGGAAGTCGGTACGTTTAATAGAGAAAGTGCTGAGAAGTCTTTGTTTTTATAAATTAAGAGAAGAGAAAAGTGGCTCATATATCTCCGGACAATCGATTTGTGACTTTATGGATACAAGGTTTTCTTATCCCAAGGAAAGGGGATAGATAGACTATAAAAGTTTCTGATATTTTTATGCTTGACTATCTTGTAAACATGAGAAAATTGAATCTCATGGGGTATGTTTTTGAAACCATTAAGAATGTCAAGAGAGGAGGCATTAAATCCCAAATGATTATGTATCCAACCATCCTTACAAAGTTTATTCTTGAGAGCATGATGTTTTTCCACATTCCTTTGAAAGTAAACCTGATAGATCTGAAGCCATCTTGGATTAGTAAGAGTACGATGAAAAAGCTGAAAGTTTGTTTTGATCCAAATTCAAAACTTTTTATAAGAGATGTAGAAGCTGAATCGTCTCAAAATCAATCAGCACCTATGCCAGCCAAAGACATTCCTTCTTTTGTTGTTCCTCAAAAGTCTGACCCACAAACTAGGTAAAAGCCAAAGAAGAAGCCTAATTACAGTAAGGAGGTTGTAGCCAAATGGATAAAGGATAAGGAACATAGAAAGGAAGGTGATACAAAGTTTGGACATGATCCAGCCGAAGCCTTTGCTGAGAGATTAAGGGTTGAGGATACCCTTCAGGCTGAAAAGAAGAAGAAGGTTCTTTTGAAAAGAAAAGCACAGGAGTTTGATGCTTCAATTCTCTTGAAAGCAGTTGAGGAAGATAGTGCTCAACTTACCAGAGAAGTGCATCAAGAGCCCATCGTATAGAGCCTTCCTGAGAAAGAAAAAGGAAAAAAATTATGGAAGAGATAGAAGAAGTGGAAGAGGAGGAAGGATATTTTCTTTTATAATTCCATCAGAGTTTGAAGAAAAATAGGGAGGAATCAGTTCAAAAGCAGAGTGAAGGTGTTCAACAAACCCCTCATGCCGATCCAGCACCTTTTGAAACTTTTGAAACTCCGGATAAAACACCTCCTCAAGTAAAGCAAGGTGCTAAATCTTCTCATACTGAAAAAGTTATTGTCATCAGTGAAAAAGTAGAAGAAGAAAGAAAAGAGAAAGAAATAGCTAAAGGAAAACAACCAGTTGTTGACTCAAGCCGATCAAATTAATTGCCTTCGTACGATGAGGATACTAATTCAGAACATACAATCCCTCTAATTAAGAGTGATTATATTGTCCATGTTTTGAGAAGGGTTGAAAAGACCATTCCTTACTTTCCCAGGCTGGAAGGGAAAATTGATTTCATTACTGATAATCCGAAAAAGAAGATTGGTTCTGTAAGAGAGTTGAGAAAGAAAGTTTTGTCAGTTGAAGCCGATTTGAAAGTTCTTTCTGAAACCTAGGCTTCTCATAAAAAAGCTTGCAACAAGATGACCAAGTGGTCATATAAAACAGAAATCTTGGTGAATGACCATGAGATAACTATTGAATATATAATAAGGTTGTCAAATGATCTTGCTATTTCCTTTAATAAGCTTGACAAAGAAACTATTGAAAGGCTGAATCAGATATCTCATGGAGCTGATATTCCTTCAGTGAAACAATTACAAGAGAGAATGAATGCTTTTCAGTCTGAATTATCGAAGGTTTCATCTTTCAAAGATGAAATGATTTTGTTAAAGAAACAAAATTCTGTGTTATCCAAAGATAACAAGAATCCGCATGACAGAATTGATACCCTTGAGGAAGTAATCAGAGTTCAGGAGGAGACTATCAAGAATCAAGATCAGATTTTTGCGGACAAACAAGAGCTTCTCAGAACTCAGGGTGATTCAATTTCTAAAGACAAGAAAGAAATCAAAAAGATGAAAGCTGTTCTTCATGAGCTCATAAAGAAGGAAAAATAAAGTGAAAACAAATGACTATTGTTTTTTGTTTTTATTTTCTTTTGGAACCTGTTTTTGTTTTGTAATAACTTTTATGTTTATTTCTTTTGTCCTATAAATTCTTTTCTCTAACCTTTTCAGGAAACTCAAAGTAACCCCATTCTTTTTGTAAACCACAAAGGGGGAGAATGTTTTATAAAGGGGGTTAATGTTTTACAAAGGGTGTTTGGTTTAATCAAATACTTCGAAACCAAGGAATATCAATGAATACAATCCCTAAGAAAGTATACACCTAAGGGGGAGTTAGTTGTATTCAAATTCATATTCAGAAGAGTTTCCAATAACTCAGGGGGAGATAAGTATTTCTTGTTATATTTACTTAGTGTGTTGTGCTTTCCAAAAAGGGGGAGATTGTTGAGTCAAAAGTTCTCTTTTGACCTATATCTTGTTTTGGAAATCACAAATGTCCTTTATCATGTTTATCGTATCGTACTGACCATGCTGATCATACTGAACATGTTGATCGTACTGACCATGCTGATCGTACTGATCATGCTGATCGTACTGATCATACTGATCATACTGATCATGCTGATCATACTGACCATGTTGATCGTACTGACCATGCTGATCGTACTGACCATGCTGATCGTACTGATCATGCTGATCGTACTGACCATGTCAATAATACAATGTCGATCGTACTGACCATGTCAATCGTACAATGCCGATCGTACTGACCATACCAATCGTACATTGCTGATCGTACTAAATATGGAAATTGTATTGAATCTGCTACTCATAACTTTCATTACATACATGTTTTGGTACTTAGTCAAAAAACACATGTTTCATATTAATCGTACTATTGTTTATCATCTTCATATATCTTGTTTTAACCAATACGATGTCGTTGAGTTAGTTACAAACTAATCAAAACGATGTCATGCTTTCTGTTTTAATATGACTGTCATAATGCCAGGTGTCCAAGTCCCTCCAAGTTTTTCGGAGAAATATGACCGTTAGAAGCAACATGACCATTAGAACCCGAGGCCTATAAATAAGAGGTCATTTGAAGCAGAATTATAAACTTTTTGAATAACTGCGATACTCTACTTATTTCAAGTTCTAGAGAGAGACACTTTGACTTCTCTCATCTGCTTTGTGTGTCTGATCATTGTATCGAGGGCTTTCAAGTAATTGAAAGACAGAGGTTCCGATTACCTACAAAATCGAGGGCTGTCGAGGATAGGCAGACGGATGGTCCGATCATCGTATCGAGGGCTACCGGGGATAGGCAGACAGACGTTCCGATCATCGTATCGAGGGCTGTCGGGGATAGGAAGACAGACGTTCCGATCATCGTATCGATGGATGTCAGGGATAGGCAGACAGACGTTCTGATCATCGTATCGAGGGCTTACCAAGGTGTTAGTGAGACAGACCTTTTATCCTAGGCGAAAGGATAACCCTTCTCTTTGGGTCAAAAGAATTGTAATACTTTTACTTTTCTGCTGCTGCTTATATTAGAAAATAATTTGTATTGTTTCCTTTCTTCTTTACATATTCAGTTGTAATTGTTTCAATTACAATCATTCTATTACATATTGTATTGATTGATTCTATACTCTTTAAGGTATAATCATTCATCTTTGTATTACTCTGATTATTGTGTTCATCTCGAAGACAATTGTTTTACATTTCATTAGTATTACATTACATCATACCGTTTATATTCAATACAATTGTGGGTGTTTGTATTTGTATTATTTTAAGACCTTTTAAACTAATCTCTTAAGTGTTTAAATACAAAGTTTTTAAACCTACAATTCACCCCCCCTTGTATTGTTCCATCTAATATACATATACATCTACATATTCGATCCAACACATGTATTTCCTTTTTTCTATAGCATACAAACATGACATCATTTTGTATATGATATTGGTTCTGTTTTTCCAGGTTTATTATATCAGGATGATTTATGCTTCCGCGGTTCATTTATTATATTGTTTCTATTGATTCCTATTATGGTACACCATTATGCTACACTTTGATCATGAGGGAATATTCTTCCCACTGTGTCATCAAAGACCCTCGCTACTAGTCGAAAACCTCTAACGTACGAGGATACATGCTTGAGGCCATTTAACCAATCGGGTTCGGTTACTTATAAGGGAACTGGGTCCAGGGCGTTACAGTCTTGATACTTTATAAAAATAATCCATAATTCATTTTTGACATGCAAAAAATTAATCTCATAGTATTCAAACATATGGTGTGGTTGGTATGGCCGAATGTTCATATTTTTATTCATAAAGTAACATTTTAATCAAAAATGAGAAAACACACTCTGATAATATTGATACTTCACTACCACAGATCAACGTAAAGGTAATGTCGACCATTATTAGTTGTAAGAAAAACACGCTGATAAAGGGGGGTCGTTATGAGTGCTAGCTAAAACTGCTGATAAATTTACCCTCTATCAATGTTTTTTTAACACTGATAGAATTTATATTATCAGCACTATTATTAGCGCTGATAAAAATTTATAATAAAATAAAATATTAATTTATATAAAACTATTATATTCGTCTATCTGATGAACCTTATGAGTATATATATATTTAAATAAATATATATTTCCAATGAATTTGGTCAATAGATATATTGATGTGTGAGTATAATTGATGTGCATATGTTATGTATTCATAATGAATTAATTTTTATTTATACATTACACCCTTATTATTATTATTCATGTTGTCCATATGTGATGACTCGTTTTTTATCATCTATATACATTACAAGGTATATGATTCATTCATGTTATACCCATAAATCTATTCTCTTAAATGCTTATAAAATTACAATAAATATATTTATTATATTTATAATTATAAATTTTAAATTATATATAAATAATTTTTAAATATATTTATTTATAATTATAATTATAACTAATTATATATATATATATATTTAATAATTATAAAATTAAAATAGATACAACTATTATAATGATATATATAAATATATATTTATAATTATATACATATATTTATAAATATATTTACTTATATATAATTATAAATATATAAATATATATAATTTTAAAATTATAATAAATATATTTATTATACTTATAAAGTTATAAATATATTTAATTAAATAAATATATTAATAAATATATAAAAATATTTATAAATAAATAAAAATATTTATAATTATAATTCTAAATAAATATAGATGTATTTAAATAATTATAAAATTATATTAAATATATTAATTATATATATTTATATAATTACAAATATAATAAATATATTTATTATAATTTTATAATTATTTAATAAAGAAATATATATATTTATAATTATAACTATAAATATATATATTTATTATAATTTTTCAATAACAAAAAAAATATATATATTAATAGTTATAATTATAAATAAATATAAATTTATTTAAATAATTATAAAATTATAAAAAATATTTTTATTATTCTTATAATGTGGTATATATATAAAGTCGGTCTAGCCAAACGCCTAGGCTCCGAGATATTTATTAAAACTATAAAGAAAAGTAACAAACAAGCATGAGAAATATGGGGTCAAACAACAAGACAAACCCTCCTACAAATAAAAAACTACATATCAAAAGGATCAATGTCATCACCATGACCATTGTCAGAAGCAGCGCCATCAGCCGACTCCCACTCAGATTGCAATTTTTATTTGACTAAGAAGCATGAAATACATCTTATAGGGCCTTTGCTACTCTGATATAAGTTTTTCCATAGATGTAGTGGACCACCCCTATGATGCATCATCACACTCATGTCCCTGACCATGACTTTTGGGATGCCTCCATCGTCTCTATGTTTTCATCTGAAAATCCTCGACATCTAGGTTTTCCATCAATGATCCAACATCCATAGGAGAAATTATCTGATCATCTGACATGACATAATCAGAAGGAACAATTTTATCGTCTGATTTTTTTCTAAAAAGGGACCATTTCGAATCCCTATATATCTACGATAGCTTTCTTACTTTTTTCGGGATTCACGTGAGAAGCTAAATCTGCCATTTTCTTGGCTTTGCGGTGACCTGAGGCAATCTCTTGGTCCATCAAGACCTATTGATCAACCACCCTTTGGATTTTATCTTCATTCACTTTCTCCACTTCTTGATTTTGTTCAACTAAAAACTCATTTGGAAATTTCATTACCAACATTGGCCTCATACTTAAATATTTCAACCCAAGATTTCATACATTGTGTTTCCATCTCTGCACAGGTAGAAGATTCCAACACATCAATTGCTTGACCAGAAGGCTAATTATTTATACCAATTTCAATATCATGGGTGACCTATTCATTTGCATGAAGGAAAGATCCACTACCCAGAATTGTTGGCACCATATACTGAGGGGAAACCACATTTTCACTTGCTCCATCCAAACCATCTCCACTTCCAATGGTTGCTTGGACCATATGTTGAGGGGAAACCACATTCTCACTTACACCAGCCAAACAAGTTGGCTTTTCCATCTTATTCATTTTGAAACATGAGCTTTCCTCATTTCCTTGACCATAGCAATATGATCACACCAAATGACTTCTACAGTTTGAAGCCTCATGGCCAATCTTATTACAACATGAACCGAAATAGGGCATGTTCTCATACTCAATGCGCAAATTGTACTCGTACTCATCTGTTGAAAGGTAAACCTTATTAACATGAGTAGATTAAAGATATACGTCCACCATCAAATGAGAAAAATGACCATACCTTGCAAATTTGGTTTCTTTATCAATCTTTATAGGTATTCCAATTATCGATACAATGTCATATAAAATTATAGGGTGCCAGAAGACCGATTTTAAATCATGGACCTCAACCCACAATTGAACACTTGAGCTGTTAACCTCTAATGGATTAATGCTCTCTTCCCATTCACAGAAGTGCACAACCCTTGATTTGAGTGACAACAAACCCATACCCCATGTTCTCATCTTCAAAACATTATAAGGGAACAACATATGAAAAAACCCTCATCCTTGAGAGACACACTTCCAATTGTTAGAACCCCATATTGATGATAAACGATCGACCATCTCATCAATTTTCAGAGGTTTGAAACCTTTGGAAAAATCAGTCACACGATTAAGGAAAACATACTAATTTCCAATTGCTCATAGAAAAGATCCAAATTTGATTTTACAAAATCAACACTACCCTTTCGACGTAACCCACTAGTGGAAGATCCCCTGAACAACAAAAAAGACCAGGATGAATCATTCTCCTTTTCCGCTTTCAGTTTTCCCAGACAACAAACAACAAAATACAAACCCCAAGCTCGATCGACAACAGCTCTATGAGAATCAAACCACCCTTTCACTAGAAGAGATTTTGCCATGAGGATCGGCTGGACATATTCAAGGAAGAACACCCAAATCACCATCGAGAACCCTAGGTCAAAGCTCCCACAGACCCGCCATCTTCATATTATAAATGTATATAATTAAATAAATATATTTACAAATATGAAAAAATATTTAAAAATAAATAAAAATAATTAAAATTTTAATTATAAACAAATAAAAATATATTTAAATAATTATTAAATTATAATAAATATATTAATTATATATATTCATAAAATTATAAATATAATAAATATATTTGTTATAATTTTATAATTATTTAAATATATATATATATATAATTATAAATATAAATAAATATAAATATATTATAATTTTTTAATTATAAATAAATAAATATATATTTATACTTATAATTGTAAATATATATATATATAATTAAATAATTATAAAATTATAATATATATATTTATTATAATTATAATTTTAAATATATATATAATTAAATAAATATATTTATAAATATATAAAAATATTTATAAATAAATGCAAATATTTATAATTATAATTCTAAATAAATAGATATATTTAAATAATTATAAAATTATAATATATATACTAATTTTATATTTTTATAAAATTATTAGTATTATCAATACAGTTCTTACAATTTTATAATTTTTTAAATATATATATATATAATTATAACTATAAATGAATATATATTTATTATTATTTTTAAAATTAAATATTTATATAATTAAATATTTATTATATATTTAGTATATTTATAATCTTATAAATATATATAATTAATATATTAATTATATATATTTATAAATTTATAAATATAAGAAATTCATTTATTATAATTTTATAATTATTTAAATTAATATATTTAAATTTATAGTTATAAATATAAATAAATATATATTTATAATTATCTGTAATAAAAATATTCATTATATATAATTATAAATATAGTAAATATATTTATTATACTTTTATAAATATAAATAAATAATTAATTATTTAAAATATTTAAAATTTTATAAATATATTTAAATATATAAATATATAAATTATATATATAAATATAAATAAATAAATACTCATTTACAATTATAATTATAAATAAATAATTATTTATTTATTTATTATATAATTATATAAATATATATAATAATATAAATAAATTATTAAAATTGCAGCTTTATCAGCATTTTTTAGCGCTGATAAAGATACTCCTTTATCAATGCTAAAAAACACTGATAAATACATGTTTTATCAATGCTTTCCATTTCAGCATTGATAAAACATACCTTTATCAGCGCTTTTTAAATAGTGCTGATAAAAGCGTTGCCTGATTTTATAAATGAAGTCTAACAGCTTGCTTCTTCTCTCACACAACTCAAGCTCTCGTGGAAGCCGACCTCTTCCAGCACTGACCCCTTCTCTGCCGCCAATGACCCATCCTCGGCTGCCAACCCCTCCTCCGCCACTGTGAAACCCTCCTCCACCACTTTGAATCCCTCCTTCGCTGCGAACCCCACCTCCGACGCGCGTTGAACCACACATCCGCTGTGAACCCCTCCTCTGCCAGGAACCCACCTCTGTTTCAAACCACACCACTGCTTTTGAACCCCACCTCTACCAGGAACCACTCCTCCATTGTGAACCCACATTCATCATGAACCCACCTCCGCCATGAACCCCACCTTCACTACGAACCCTTATGCGGTCTCCACTACGACAAACTCCACCTACCCCGACTCCACCATCGTTGTACCCTACTATTGTCGTGGGACCTCCAAATCTAAGGTATGTTCTTATTTGATTTGGAATGCTTAGATATTGAATGACTAATTATAGGTTTTTAGTGTTCTAAATATTTTTGATGTATCAATTATGTGTTTGGTTTGATTCATTAGTGTGAGACAATGGATTTTTTATTGGTAAATTGTTTGATTGGTTTTTTGGAAATTTTTTATGAAAATTTTGATAATTTTATATGTATAGTTTTCTAGAAATTTGGTAAAATTAAAATTTCTGATTTTGGATTGATCTAAATGTTAGAACATGTTTGGATGAGGTGGTTTGATATATTAGAAACATTATAGGGATTATTTTAGGTGAAATTTATAATGATTTGGATAAAATATAATTTTTTCAATGGATAAATAAGATAAAGAACTTTTGAGTTGGAACTTATATTGAAAGTGGGATTTTTGTTTGGGTTTTGATTAACATTTTGATGATTGATTTGGGATGGATTGAGGTGTTTTCTATGTATGGTTTTCTAATATATATTTGAAATTTTATCATGTTTAATTTTGGGTTTTGATTTGTATGTAGATGTTTCAATGGATGTTATATCATCATGACATGATTGTTTTATTAATGTGTTTCATCAATTATTAGTGTAATGATTTTAGAAAAACATAATGGGAATATTTAGGTAGAGATGTGGTAATTCTAGATACATGAGTTATAATACTATGGTCGCATATTTATAGTACCCCTATATTAGGTCACCCACCCACTACTGTAATTTCCTTCTCAATGAGGCCATTAATGGTGAGTTGATTATGTTTCATTTGTATTGGAACAATATTTTAGTGTGACGATTCCATTAAATATTCAATTTATATTATCTCCTTAGGCCTTTGGTAGGTACCCCTTAAAGGTTGATCCATGATATTTTATTATTATTTTATCTTATGGTTGTATCTTGGTAAATTATATTTTCTTCAAAACAAAAATATATGTTTTTAGTTTTATTTACTCAACCCTATTTAATAAAATTATTTTCATTATTTTCCCTAAAACTTTATTTTTTTATTTGTCTTAAAAATGAATCGTATTAAATCTTTGATTATATCCTACTAGGCTCTTTTCATACACTATACATATATACATTGGTGCGTATATAGACTTAGTTGTCTATGATACAGTTAAATGGAAAGTGTCACACTTTTATAGTGGTGTTCCAAAGTCACTTGTTAAAGATATAATGATAATGGGATGTAGTGGTCACCATATGGTATAAATAGATGATATTAATTTTTTGTTATTTTAAGATATATACTATAAAGTGTCTCTATTGAAAATAAATTTATTTTTGGTTTAACTTTATATTTTGGATCATTTTTAAACCTTTTATAGCTATATATTTTATAAAATGTTGGTTATTTTTTATTCATGTATCTTTTATAAAGTTCCTCTCTTGGGATTTTTTCCTTCGTAAAAATGTCTAAGTGACTCTTTTAATATGATTCAAGTGTTTTAAAATGTTTCTTAAAAAATGTGTGTGTTCAAAATACCATTTTTTGGTTTTAAATATATTTAAAATGATTTAAACAATTAGAATGGACTTAGGTTGCATTCAATGTGTTTTTCAACTCATCTTATTGACTTTCATAAAGGGATGTTAATGTTTTGAAAGTGTATTTAATGTTGGTTTCATTTTAACAACAAGTGGGTGAAGTTTTAAATGAAAATTTGTAAAATATAAAGGTTTTTTCTCATTTTAAATGATTAAGACTGTTGGGTCATGAATTTTAATTTAATTCTTTAAAAAATGAATTGTGGTTTTGTGAAAGAGTTCTTGGAATTGATTGGTTTATTTTAAAAAGGGTGTGTTATTTTAATGAGAAATTTATGTAAATGGTTGGTTTTTTTTATGGGATTTCAACTGTGATTTTATAAATAAATTTTAAAGGAAATATAAAATGTAATTTTTCCATAATATTTTAAGTTTATATTTTTATAGAATTAGGAAAACCATTACATTATATAGGGAATACAAGTATATTTATAATAAAACCATGGAAAGGGCATGTTACTAACTCTATCCAACCCATAGGATATAAATCGTGACCTCACTCCCACAAAATGTGAATTGATGTTTAACCCCATTGAAACTCTTAAACCTACTTTTCATCCAACATCACCTACATGGTTTAAATTAGGGTATTCTTGTATAATTACATATTCTTTCTAGTTTGGTGTTAATTTCTAAGGGGATGAGTCTCAGAAAACAAAATTCAATAATAACTACCATTCAAATGTTGAGTTCCCTTTTTTGAAATTGCCCTTTTATGTATTTATGTTGTTAAATATTAAAATTACCGAATCAAATAGGATGGATATGAATAAATAATCGATATATGCCAATTTTATAACAAAATAATATAAAGATTGAGTTAAAGAGTTCATCATGTTTGAAAAAAATAGTGCATATGACCCTTCAAAAATCCTTTGTTCGTGTTTATGCTATTGTTATTCAAGACTAATTAGTTTATAGGAGTTATAAGAACACTTGATCTATCATGGAATAGATCAAAGTTATAAATGTTGGAATTAATATAGGGAAAATCAAGTATTGCTAGTGGTTGGGATATTACTACATTTTATAGATCATATGATATGATTACAAGGGTGGAAAATAAATAAGATCGTATCAAGGATGTGATTATATATGTGAATAATGATGAAGATTTTATTGAAGAAATGAAAAGGATAGTTGAAGATGAATTTCATGATTTCCCAAAACTATTTGAGAAGTTAAAGAGTTGTTCAAAGATTCTATTATATGTTGGTTTCACTAAATATACAGAATTTTCATCCATAATGAATTTGTATAATTTGAAAGCAGGAAATGGATGGAGTGATGCCAATTTTATGAAACAACTTTGTCTCTTGAATGACATGTTCTGAGAAGATAATAATTTCCTGAGCTGAACATACGACACTAAATGAATGCTTCACTCAATGGGTATGATCTATGAAGGAATACATTCCTACCCGAATGACTATATAATATTTTTCTAGGACCACAAATCACTTAAAAAATGTCCATTGTGTGGTTCTTATTAATACAATAAAGATTAATCTGGTCCTATAAAAGTTTTATGGTACTTTACAATCATTTTAAGTTTTAGGCATCCATATGGAACTAAGGAGACTATAGGGTAATTGAAGTGGAACATAGATAAAAGAATTAAATATGGTAAATTTTGCCACCTAGTAGACTCTTATTAGTGGAAGTGAATTGATCTTGAGTATCATGAATTTGGAAACACATTGGGAAACCTTCCTCTTGGGTTATATATAGATGGAGTGAATCCTTCTGGTTTTCAAAGCAGCACTCATAGTATATGGCCAATTATGTAAGAAAATTATAACTTACCACTATGGTTATGAATGAAACAAAAATGCATCATGTTATCTATGCTTATATCATAAACAAAACAATTGAGCAATGATATTGATGTTTATTTGTCTCCATTGATCAAGGATTTGAAATTGTTATAGGATTCATGTATTACATTATATGATGCTTACATAAATGAAGATTTCACATTGAGATCCATGTTTTATGGGATGATAAATGAATTTCCTGCTTATGGAAATTTTTCATGATATTTCATTAAAGGAACTCAAGATTGTTCTATTTGTGAACAAGGTGCACGATCAAATGAGATTGAAACATTCAACAAAAATTGTGTTTCTAGAACAATATATATTTCTACCTCAATGACATAAGTATCGATCTTGGATGACATCATTTGATGGAATTTTAGAAAAATATGCATCACCATCTCCACTAATAGGTGATCAATTCTTTCAGAAAGTTAAAGATGTGAACACTAATTTTGGTAAACCATTTTATTAAAAACCTTATGAAAAATGGTTGTATAAAGGGATCATTTTCTTAATCATCATATAGGAATTTTCTGTACGCCAAACATTTTATTGATGTTATGCATGTTGAAAAAAAAATGTATGTGATAGTGTCATTGACATGTTTCAAAATGCACTTGGATAAAAGGATAGAATTAAGGCTAGGTTGAACATGGTTGACATGGGAATATGAGAATATTTTTCACCAGTGAAGTGTGAAAAACAAACTTTTCTTCCTCTAGCTTCTTACACTCATTCCAGGCAAAAGAGATATCAATTTTGCAACTTCTTTAATGATGTAAAGGTTCTAGAGGTGTATTCATCAAATATCAATAACATCATGTCAATGATCTATTTAATGTTAAAGGGTATGAAATCACATAACTACCATGTTTTTATGGAAGATCTAATTCCAATAGTTTTACATTGCATTTTTTCCAAGAATTTTCATCATACACTGACCAAGCTCAGTTTCTTCTTCAAAACTATATGAAACAAAGTTATAGACCTGATGAAATTTCCAAATATGGAAAGATAAATTTACATCATATTATGTGAATTGGAAATGTTCTTCCCACCAACATTATTTGATATGATGGTTCATTTGATGGTCACTTGGTGAGAGAGATTTGACTATTGGGTCCAAGACACTATAAATGGATGTACCCCCATTGAATGGTATATGAAGATTTTGAAATGGTATGTCAAAAAATGAATTTAGCCAGAGGGTTTTATTGTGAAGCAATATATTGTTGAGGGAGCCAATTAATTTTGTACTGAATACATTTTTGGTGTTGAAAGCATTGGTCTACCGAAATCTAATCATAATGGGTGGTTTATGGGTGAAGGAATTTCTAGAAAAGATGTTCTCACAATCAATATTACAGATTGGGAGTAAGCCCATATTTATTTATTTTTTATAATAGTTTGGAGGTTTCCCCATATGTTGAAACTCACAAAAAAATCTTAGGCATTTTAATTCATTAAGGACTGAAAGATGGATATCAAATGCACATAATCAACAGTTTATAGGATGGTTTTGGGACCATATTTTTAAGGAGTCAGATGAAAATCTGTATTCAATTTTAGAATGACTTTGATGGCTAGTTGTAGTACCAATTTTTTAAGTATTATCTTAAAAAGGATATGTAATTAATGGTTTTATGTTCAATAAAAATCAACTTGATAAATATAGTACCATGAAAAATAGTGGAGTTACACTTGTGGTTGAAGTGATGTGTGTTTCTAGTAATAATGATAGAAATCCAATTTACATGAATATGTCATACTTTGTAATCATTAAAAAAATATGGGAGTTGGATTATACAACATTCCAAGTGCCAATTTTTTAATGAAATTTGGGTGATAACATAAGTATTATTAAAATAGATGAATTGGGATTCATGAAAGTTAATTTTATAAATTAAGGGTACAAAGATGAACCATTTATAATGAAATCATTGGAAGTAAAATTATTTTATGTTCTAGATCCCTTAAACCAAAAGTCGTCAATTGTTCTTTTATCGATCAAAACCACTCAAGGGTCATATAAAAATTCAACTAAGGATAACCCTTTCATTGGGGAATCACAATCATTTAATAGTGGTCCCAATGTAGACGGTATTTTTTATGTCACAGGATACCATAATGAATGTATTTGGATAGTAGATAAAGGGGTCAAATCCTTTCAACCATAAAAAAGAGTTCAATAATCATGTTTTTTTTTGTAATGTAAATTTTGTCACCTCATGTTATTATCTGTTCACTACTACATTTATGTACGATAAATTAGAAGTTAAACTGCTTATGTAGATAATGAATTCTACACATGTTGGTGCTCCCAATCCCAAAGAACATCAGGTATCTAAACCTGTTGTTGCTCGCAATGAAGATGAACAATGACCTTCTGCACATGATGGTGCTCCCAATTATGAGGAACAACAAGTTTCTGAACCTGTTGGTGCTCCCAATGCAGAGTTACAACAATAATCTACACATTCTAATGATACCAATATAGAGGAAGGTATTTATGATGTTGAATCCAAGGAAATGGTAGGCAAGGAAGGACCAACGACGCAAAAAAATGAGCATCGTAGTTTGATGGTGTTAGAAAAAATCCTTAAGTCTAAAATCAAAGGCATCAAATATGAGGTTGGATGGAATGAGCAGGGTCAACATGTTATCCTAAAATATACAATGTTTAGTAGTTACATTGGAATCGTCACTTGGAAACACGTGTCGATTAATGTAGATTCATGGCACCATGTTGTGCACAGGATTAATACCCCGATGTGGGAAGTGATTTTGATAACATTATGATATCATTTTTTTATTTTAATAAAAAATAAAATAATGAACCATTGACATACTCTTCATCTACCCTTATATAGTGAATTTATAGTAGATGAATCCCACAATAAATATATATTAATTATTTCTAAAAGGATTCATATAGGATTTCACAGAATTCTAATGAGACACCATCTTAAAGATGTTGAAGGAAAAATAAACCTTCACCCACCGCCTATCTAGGCACACCTGATAACCCAAGAAGCATGGGATGTGTTTACTAGATTTCATTTGGATGTGTCTTTTCAGTTTCATTATGTCTAGTAATACATTTTTTTATGATACATGTATTCATCACTTTTATTGAATGTTTTTTATTTATGAAATAACAACTGAGTGTTGAAAATAAAGAACAAGTAGAAAAACCAATATACTTGTACCATAAATAAAGGATGGGGTAGAATTAACTTGAAAAAAAATTGGTACATATTTTAAATATACCATAATACTTTTAGAATAGATACTATCGGTTTCCTTGAAGCGGCCAGAACAATATGGCCGTATTAGAGTTATAGGTTTTGGGTTGACACCCCGAACATATTTTGAGAAAAAACAAGAGGATGATCAAGGTGAAAAAAATGAAATAGATGAGAGAAAGAATAGATACCATTAAATAAAAATTCCAATAAGAGAGAGATGCTATAAACTTTTATGGGGTAAGAAAAGAGAATAAATACTCAAGAACAACCATTCCTTGATGACCCCCCCCCCCCCAACACCACCAGATTTAAGGTGATACATTCCCCTGAAAGAGTTTCCTTGGTCATAGTAATCAATGTTCTTATAATTGTTTATGTGAAATGATAATTAGATAGACATAGATACCATTTATATACTAAGTTTATACAGGGTTATAATGAATACAATTTATATATATCAACACCCACACATCACCTTGTAGCGAGGGATACAGTTTTCAATATCCAAAATGACATGCT
The DNA here is from genome assembly GCA_963277665.1 of Viscum album. Lineage (NCBI taxonomy): Eukaryota > Viridiplantae > Streptophyta > Magnoliopsida > Santalales > Viscaceae > Viscum > Viscum album. The sequence continues at coordinate 107,259,941 of OY728139.1, read as the reverse complement.
ACACAAGAAACCACTTCCAACAGGTCATGTGAGAGTTTTGATTAGTGTATCCCATGAAATGAACATCGAGATACCAATTTCCATTGATGAGGAAGATATTCACAAATTTGAACAAGATTTTGGAATATTCATCGCATGGTTGTCGCATCTTGTAAAAAACATGTCGATAAGGAGGTATTCATTTCCAATTTATTTTTCAAGCTAAATCTTTAATAATTAATGAAATAATGTATGAACTGATGAATGTTATTATAGATGGACAAAGGGAGAAGGTTAAAATGAAATACCATCTCAAACCCATATAAATAACACAACAACCGATCAAAAAGATCTACTGAAAGCACCTTTACCCCACCTGTTCTATATTCGCATTTACTATCATTGAATGTTTATGTGGATAAAAAGTTAAAAAAAAATTTTAGAAACATAGTTTACATTCAAGAAAATATGTATAGAGATTAAGTTCAAGAAATCATTGGTGTTGAGACTTTAAGTTAAATCCTCAACTATGATTGGCTATGTTCCTCATTTGTAAATGTATAAATGAGATATATTTTCATGATTTGGTTTTCTAGAATCTGATATGCTATGTTAATTATGAATAAATACATTTAATATTTTTAGCAGGAGTATATATCAAAACCAAATGAAAGAATTTCCCCATGAAAAAATTTGGACTCATTAGTCCTCACCTCTCCTCTAAACAAAAACCAAAAATAGAATCGAAAAAAAATTATTAAATAGTGGGAGGCCTAGTCAAATAATTTAAAAGAAAAAATTTAGATGATAAACTCTTTATAATATCAACGATGCAGAGGTAAAACTCTAAAATTTTATAATATCAAATATATTTTCATTTTATTCCATATTTATTCCTTTTTACATTTTTATGAAACATTAAATTCTAATCGTAGTCAATTTGGATACTCCAAAGATTTATTTACAAGATTAAATGCATAGATATCCAACAAACCAACCAAAAATGATGGATTTTGTCAATTTTTAATACACATAATTCAATGTTTTAAAATTAAACATCATGTTATACAATTTAGATTATGTTTTAATGAGGATTATATTGTGATAGGGCGGTGCATCAATATCGTAAAAAACAATGAATGAGTTCAACGGCTAAGCATGAAGAATATGAAAAGTTCTACAACTAGACAAGTATTAGGTTATATAAAATAGTATTTCACTATCCAAACAATTATCAAGAAAAATTACTTATTCTACTCAATTTTTCTATAGTTTTCGAAATAAACAAATTGAAAATATTGTGGTTATAATGTTTGTAAATTTATGAGAGAGATCATATTCCATAAACAAACTAGCATCCCTGAAGAGGTATTTTTGAAGATAATTATAATTTCATTTAAAATATTGATTAATCATTTGTTTATTTATATTTTTCCAGTACTACAATAACTAAAAAAAGACTCATATTCATAAGATGATATAGATTTTCTTAGAAATGAATGGACAACATACCTGATAGAAGAATGTACACAAATAGCATAGATATGTGACTTTAATATAATTAGTTTATTGTTTCATATTTATGTTTAATTTACTTATTTTTAATATTACTCACATAATAATTGTTTTCTTATATAGGTGGATACATTTTTTCGAGTCGGGGTGGTTTGTTTAAAGCTATTGATACTTTTGAGAGATTGGGCTTCAAGGATGAAAATCATAATTCAATGATAAGGTAATGATTTTTTAATATACTAGGTTTCTCCTTATAATATTATCTCTTCTCTACTATATTAACATAATCTAAATTAAATGTTTGACTACTTAATTTAAAATTTTACACTCACTTAAAAATAAGAAAAAGTGTAATGATTATCTTGATAATTTGGGATCGTGATTCATTAATTCATTTGTGACATGTAGTAATGAGTCTCATTTCAAATCAATACACAATGTGGCCGGTATGACTCAAAATGTGTGTTTCTATTTTGAAATGACATTTTAGTAAAAAAACACATCTGGCATACTGAAAACCAAGAAAACACATTCATATTTTTTGATACTTTAGGAAAACTATCTATAATTCATTTGTAAGGTGTCAAAATCAACCACACCTCAATATAATTCATGGTGTGTCCAGTATAACTCAAAGTGTTTCTTTTTTATTTAAAATTGATATTAATTTTATTAAAAAGACCAAGTGACATACTGAAAACCCAGAAACCACATTTGGATTATTTTTATATTTTAGGATAATGATCCATGCATCATATATGATGTGTAGGAGTCAACAGAACCTTAATACAACATACGGTGCGACCGGTATGACTCCAACTCTGTATTTTTATTTAAAATGAACATTATTTTAAGTAAAAAAGAACAAGTAACATATAGAAACCCGAGAAAACAAATTTGGATTTTTTTGATATGTTAGGAAAATGATCCATGAGTCATTTTTGATGTTTAGGAATAAACCACACCTCAATTAAATGCATGGTCTGACCGGTATGACTCAAAATGGCTGTTATCGATTTAAAATTGTTATTTTAGTTAAAACTGTGTTCCTTACTAAAAAATAAGAAAATATGATCTGATTTTCTTTATAAATCATGAAATAGATTCATAAATCATTTTTTATTTGTATGAAGTAGTCCCACATTAAATTGAGGAATGATGTGACTTGTATGACTCAAAATGTGTGTTTCTAGTTTGAAATGATTTTTTTTTAAAAAAATTGACATATTGAAAATTGATCAAGAACATTTGGATTGTTTTGATACTTTAGGAAAACGATCTATAAGTAATTTTTGATGTTCAAGAATCAAACGCAGCTCAATATGATGTATGGTGTGGCTAGTATAACTCAAATTGTCTCTTTTTATTTAAAATTGACATTAATTTTACTAAAAAGAACAAGTGATATACAAAAAACCAAGAAAACGCATTCGTATTGTTTTGATATTTTAATAAAATGATCTACGAGTCATTTATGATGTGTAAGAGGCAACTTTATCTCAATATGATGAATGATGTGACCGATATGAATCTAAGCGTGTCTTTTTATTTAAAATTGACATTAATTTAAGTAAGAAAGTACAAGTGACATACTAAAAACTGAGAAAATGCATTCAGATTGTTTTTACACCTTAGTAAAACCATCCATGAGTCATTTTTGACATATAGAAATCAACCACACCTCAATATGATGCACAGTGTGACCATTATGACTCAAAGTCTCCATTATCAGTTTAAAATTGATAGTTTATTTCAAAATGTGTCCCTCACTAAAAAACATGAAAACACACTCTGATTGTCTTGATAATTTAGGAAAATGATTCATAAGTCATTTTTTATATGTATAAATAAATATCAAGTCAAAACTATTCCCAATGGTACCAGTATGAATTAAAATACATGTTTCTATTTCGAAATGGCATTTTACTAGAAAAAACACAACTAGCATACTCAAAACTAAGAAAATGAATTCTGATTGTTTTTATACTTTATTAAAATGATCTATAAGTCATTTTTTATGCATATGAATCAACCACACCTTAATATGAATCACAATGTGACCTATATGACTCTAAGTGTCTCTTTTTTATTTAAAATTGACATTATTTTTATTAAAAAGAACAAGTGACATACTAAAACATGAAAAAATGCATTCATATTATTTTAATAATTTAATAAAATGATCCATGAGTCATTTTTCACTTTTAGGAATCAAACGAACCACAATAAAATGTACGATGTGATTAGTATGACTCAAAGTGCCTGTCATCGGTTTAAAATTCACATATAGTTCAAAAATTATCCCGCACTAAAAAGCAAGAAAACAAACTCAGATTGTTTTAATAATTTAGTATAGTGATTCATAAGTCATTTATGATGTGTATGAATTAGTCTCATGTCAAACTGATGCACAATGTGACCGATATGACTCAAAATTCATGTTTCCATTTCGAAATGATATTTTAGTAAAAAAACAAAACGGGAATACTAAAAACTAAGAAAACACATTCAGGTTGTTTTGATACATTAGGAAAATGATCCATCAATAATTTTTGACATGTAAGAATCAACCCCACCACAATACAATGAATGGTGTGACTGGTATCCTCCAAACATGTGTTTTTTATTAAATATTGATATTTTATTAATGTATTATTTCATATTACTATTTAATTTATGTATTTATAGTATTACTAACATAATATTTGTTTTCTTATATAGAAGGAATATTTTTCTTGGGTTGAGATTATTTGTTTAGAAACTGATACCATGGGTGAACATTTTTGAAAGGGGATCACATGAATCAAAAGATGAGATATTAAGGTTTTTAAATGTTTTTTTGGATAATTGTAAATATAATTATATAAAAAAATATTTGAAATGTACATAGTAGTGTTTTTTGTATATACCATGAGCAGAAATTTTTGTATTCATGATGTCAATTAAATGTATATTTCATTTTTTGAAATTATAGGTTTTTTCTAGGTGTGTTGTTATATTAACAGCGCATTGCAGCCAACTAAGGCTTTATCGGTGTTATTTAAAGCACGGATAAAGGGGGTCCTTTATCAGTGTTGTGATTAATATTTATTTCTAGTTCTATTAAAAGCCTTTTTTCATGATGTTAAATGGAATATCTGTATTAGTCCTTCATTATAAATATAAATAATTCAGTTGTGATGTTTCAGAATGAACCTTAAATTAATCCAACACATGGTGTAGCCGATATGGTTAAAAGTGTGTGTTTTCATTGAAAAATGACGTTTTAGTTAAAATTATGCATCACATATTCAAAACTGAGCTAATGCACTCTATATATCTTGGTACTTTAATAAAATTATCAAAAATTCATTTTTGATGTGCTAGATTTAACCTCAATTTAATTTGACAGACGGTGTGTATGGTATGATTGAATGTGTGTGTTTTAATTTTAAAGTGACATTTTTAATCAAAACACACATCACATACTCAAAACTAAGAAAACACACTCAGATTTTAATAACACATTGAGAATAAGATTTATAATTCGTTAGTGATGTGTAAGAATTAATTTCACGTCAATCTGAGACGCAATGTGACTAGTATGATTGAAATTGTGTGTTTTCATTTAAGAGTGACATTTTAGATCAAAACACATTTCACATAATCAAAACTAAGAAAACACTCTCCAATTGTGTTGATAATTTAAGACAAATATAAATAACTCATTTTTGTTGTGTAGGAATTGACCTTGCATCAATCTGACAAACAATGTTACCAATGTTACTAAAAGTGGGTGTTTTAATTTAAAAGTGGTATTTTAGTTCAAAATTCATGTTACATACTCAAAATTGAGAAGAAACACTTGTATTGTCATGATACTTTAGAAAAATAACTAATTATTCATTTGTTACTTGTATTAAGTAACTCCATTTCATTCTAATTGAAATTTATCAGGGACTTATTAAGACTACAGTTACAAGTTGTTTTTATTTTTTAGTACTATTAATAAAATTATTATGTTGTTTTTATAACATGAAATATTTTATTTTATATAAGGTTGGGATGATCATTGTAGAATATTTTCTATGAGTGTCTTGTTTTTGTATTGATTGAAATTATTTTTATTTGTAAGGGGATTTTATATCTATGTCATTGATTTGTATTGAAATCCTTTCATGTGATATGTGTATGGAAATGATGGTGCAATGTAAATTTAATTTTTTTATTGATTATTGTAGAATGATAAATATATAGCTTCTAGTACACTACAATAATAGATAATGGCTTTTATTATCACTAGTTGAAGTGTAGATAAATACTCAATTGACCAACGTTAATGCTAGCATTAATAAATACAACCTTTATCAGTGCTAAATATATTACTAATAAAAGATTCTTTATCAGAGACAACATTGACAAAGATTACATTTTCAATACTAAAAAGCACATATATAATGATTTCATTTATCGATGTTTTTTAGCATGACAAAGAGCGTCTTTATCAGTGCATCTTTAGCATTGATAAAAGTGATTAAATTTTCTCAGCAGTCCAAGCATGATTTTTATTTTAACACTCATAAAATCAAATTCTAGTGCGTTTCTAGTAATTAAATTATATGATTTTGAATTAAAGGGACTTATTTATTACTCATTTTCCAATATTAACTAAGTTTTGAACAAAATTATATATTTTTTTAGTATTAATTGTGACATTTCTAAAACCCCCTGTTATTGAACTCAAATCCTCTTGATGCACCAAATTAAGGAAAAACTATTAAAATATTCATTCATTTTTTTCTTAGATTCAATCTCAATGTGATAGCGAGTGACACAACATGGCACATAAAATCATTATACTATCTTCTGTTTGGGTACACTAAAGAAACCTACTTACTACAAAAAAAATCAATTTTATTAAGATAGATGACACCTGAAACCAATAACTTATTTTTATATAAATTATCCTATGTGAAATTTCATTTCATGGTTTTCTTTGTTAATTAAATTTATTTATTTAATATGTTTTTTGAAGGTTTGTTACACAGATGACATATGTGAACCACCCAAGTGATCACCACCATCCATTTTCCCCCTCACTACTTCAATTAAAGCTCGTTTGGAACTGATAATTTGGGAGGAAATGAATTGAAATTGAAGGATGGAAATTGATTTCCATTGTTTGGTGAGATAATGATTGGTGGAAAGAAATGGAAGACGAGGGAAACCGAGAGAAACTGATTTCCTCCACTACAATTTTACAATCACCCCAAAATCGGGGTGATTTGGAAAGAAATGAGCTCAACATGTGATATTTTTTTTAAAATTTTTTATCATGCCCTTATGCATGTTTTATTTTATTTAATATTTTATTGAATTAGTATTTATATAAATTATCTTCCTTGTGATTATTAATAATTACAATTATTATCTTCATGTGTGTATAAAAATTTTGTTAAACGTAATTTGTAAATAATTTTGATTATAGTTAATTTTTATTATATTTTATTTTGATTATAAAATAATTTTAATTATCTTAAATTAATAATTTATATAAATAATTTATAAAAAAACAGAGTTAATATTTTTTAATTAATATTTATTTTGAATTATTGACAATTTTAATTTAATAATGTTTATCTACTTTTGCTGACATGAAAAATAACGATTGATTAAAATCAAAAATCTTGTTCATATAATTTACATGATATAAAAATAAAAAAGAAATCATTGCTAATATTTTTTTCAAAATAAAATGACTATATAATTGGCATGATATTAAAATAAATGATTCAATTTAAAATTATAATATATTTTTATTTGGAATAACTAGTATTTAAAAACTATATTTTTTTAGAACATTACCCAAACCCTTCCGAACTAATAATCAGGGAATAATTTCAAATTTAATTTTTTAATATATATATATATATAAATATATTTATATAAAGATATTTATAAATATAAATGAAATATATTAAAAAAATTATATAGTTAAAACATTATTTTATAAATATATATATTCATGAATACGTATTTATAAAACTATACATAAATAAATATATTTATAAATATATATATTTATAATAAGTATATTTATTTATTTGAAAAACAAAGATACAATTTAAAATCATAATATTTTTTTATTTGGAATAATTGAGTATTGGAAAACAATATCTTTTAATAAGGATTATTTTTGTCATATTTTTAGAACATTTCTATTCTTTTCTTTTAAAAATTGTCACCGAACAAGATGGAGAGAAATTACAATCATTTCTTTTCTTTTAAAAAATTTTGTATCCAAACGAAATAAAGAGAAATGGAAATCATTTATTTTCTTTTATTTTATGAATTAGGAAATCATTTCTTTTCTTTTACTAAAACATGACCAAACATAGGCTTAGGGATTCTGAAAGAGCACCTCAAAAAGAGAAAGAGGGGGAAATATCATAAAGTCGAAAGATACTAGAGATGAGGAGAGAGCCACTGTTTTTGGGGGTTTTCTGGTTCGATCCTATTAGATGGATAAGAAGAGAGGAGGGACTACTCTTGGTTTTCTTCTTCCTTCACCAAGGTAGATGAAAGTGTGGATCTCAATGTTTGTTCTAACCTTGAAAATTAAGATATTGGAGTTCATGTTTGTGTTCTTCTTGGTTCATGTTCTTGGTTTTCCATTGATAAAACACGTGACAGTTGATTGCAAGGAATCTTCTAATTCTTTTTCTTGAACTGGAGGGTGATGGACTTGGATAAAAAAAGATACAGTGGACAGTGGCTACAAATCTAATTAGCACCAGATCTAGACGGAAGTGGGATGTCTAGATGGCAGCGTTGATCCAGAACATCCATGGTGGATTTGGATTAGAAAACTCTTATGTAACAATGGTGGAGTTGGATGGAAGTATCATGTCTATAATACTAAAGATTTCTTGGCACATTGGACAGTGGGGTTCTTTTTCTTAGTCTTGGAGGATTTGATGAGGGTTTTGACAACATAATGGGTTCCACCAGTTAAATTTGAACCCCAGGTAAGGGGGTCTTATCCAGGTATTTATGATTGTTTCATGTCTATTAGTTGTCTCTTGAATCTCTTGTACTCAATTATTCTTGCATAATTAAATCCCTACAATGATTATGTCCTTTGAACACAATCTAATTAGATGAAGCATATAAATATCTATGTCTATTTACTACTTTACACATCTATTTTCTTCAGCATGGTTAATGTAGAATGTCCACTTATGGAATTTAATTCAATTCTAAATTGAATTTATGAGTTTAATTAAAAGTTATTGAGAAATTTCATTCTTGGATTTGTCATTGCATGTTTTTGCCTATGTTTTTTCTTGGTGTTTGAATCTTTATATTTTAACATGTATATTTTGAAAATGTATTGATGATTCTGGATTTTCAATTCTCATGTTTTTAATTCTATTTTCATAAATCATTATGTGAATAATTATGTTTCTGTTATTATGAGAATTAGGATTCTTTAATTGTTGTATTTGTTATCAAAATTTAATTTGTTCACTATTTTTAATCATTTTTAAATTCTACATAGTGGAATTCTATTATAAGAATTAGTTTTTATTTACTATCTTATGTTAATAAGACCAGAATAATAAACATAGGTTTTAGATTTTGTATTTTGAGTAGAAGAACCAATTTTATACTCAATGGATTCTGGCTAGTCGAATGGATATTTACTTACGTAGCGCATTTTGTATAATATGGTTCAACTAAAAAATTACCATAACCATAGAATTATTGAAATTTGTTTGATTCTATTAGTTGTATTTTCTGTTGGTTTTTGATATGTACACTTTTAACTAATTTTATAAAATTAGTTATTAGATTTTGTTTAAAAAATATATTCATGTCTATTTGTTTCATCTTATGGAACTGGAATATAAAAATTACTTTTAGATTTTGTAATTTGCATTTTTGAACAAATTTAATTCCTAATGGATCATTATAGTTTAAAGGGGGATACCTTGTGTAGAGTTTCCCCCATTATCCTAGAACGAGTACTTTTCCACTAAACAAGTGTGCTAAGATAATAAAAAAAAGAACCCTCAAAGAAGAGAGAATTAATACAGTAGTAGATCTATAGAATATACTGACAGAAATTATAATCAATGAAAAATATAATCATCATCAAAAGAGCAAGGTGGTGATGGAGTCGGGCACCCCCACTCCCTCGATGACAGTCAGCATGTGTCTAACAACTCCCGTTATGTCATCAACTGTACTCATATCACACCATTCCTCCACTTACTCAGTCCACAAGGTTTGATTTCCTCTAAGAGAGAAAAAAGGGGTTGGTGAAAAAACACTGCAAATCGCACCTTTGTGTTTGTGGAATATATGACTAGGTGGGCCAAGGTGGTGACGTTGAGGTTAAGGATGGTGAGGCAGAGCACGTGGAAAATACCACCATATTAGAGAGCTTTTGGGGGCTCTTGTGGGTGAGTATTCAGACGTTGGAATTGGTTTTGATGAGTGTGACCTCAATGTTGGTGGTGTCCAAGCTACTCTTCAAGGTGGACTTGTTGGGGAGGTAAGACAAGGCCTTACGTGTGCAGCCACACTGTGGTGACTGCTTTGAGTTGGGGTTATCTTCTTCCTTGAGCCAGAGGTGTGGGTTATTGGGGAGAATCCTGATTCTGGGCCAAAAATTTCTTGTCAATATATTGTGAGAAACCTGATGAAGTATGGAATCAATATAAGAATAATAAATAAATCATTACACAAGTTTTTTTATCATGGAAAAACCTCTAATGTGGAGGATTATAAAACCATGGAGAAATTCCGAAAATATCCACTATAAATTTGAGAATACAAAGAATACAAGTAATTCCCAAATTTAAATTACAAATGGGAGAGCATAGAAAACCTGTGTGAAAACCACATCCGGATATTCCTCAATGTTCTCTCTAAAAAACTACTTGCCAACACCATGTATCGAAATATCCATTCGTGACAAAATGTCACCCTTCTGTCGATGAAACGTCACTTCCTAGAAGATCTTCATCTGAACAGGCGTTAGAATCACACCATTTTATGACACCCGAATGATTTCTCTGTCATCATATCATCATCATGATGTACCATCGATCATTAACTTGGATACACCACCTGATCACCACTATCAGGAAGTCATTCAGTACACGGACCCAATCATTGATTGTATCGCTGTTGTTCTGCACCAGTTAAACACTGACGTGTCGTACATGCTAACGCCGACGCAGTATCCCCCTTCTTGTTCTCAGTGGATGACATCATGAACATATTTCCAATAACCTATCTACACGTACAATATAATTTCATCATCGTCATCATGCCATGCGGGCCTCTAGAAACACGACAACCTCTTACCAATTTTCTCTTGTCGGCTACATCATGTTGGCACACCATTAAAGTATGTTACCGCATCCTCTTATATTGACACCAAGTCCATCTCTTCAATAAGTTTTTTCAATATTCATTATTGCATCAATTAATACTGAGAATAACTCTCCCTTAATGTTGGAAAAAAATCCCTAATTAATGTTGAGATAAATCTCCCCATTAATAATTTTCTCTCTCATCAATTAATGTGATGAATCCCAACAATATCCCTTTTCATCACATTATAGAATATAAATATCCAAAAAACCTAGTTGGAAAGAAAACTAGGTTGGCATCACACCAACCATCATCATCTGGAGAAAATATGATGACACCCTTTTGCACTTCTAACAAAAAAATCAGCTCCCCCTGCAAAGAGAAATCCATATGTTGAAGTCTTAATTGCATATGTGTCTGCATCATCCTTCAGAACAAGACCATAACTAGAATCATATGGCTCCCCCATAATTTTGATCACCAAATTATATGGATAACCTTCCAAAATTAACTGCCCCTTGCTCAACCTACCTTGAGCGGACATGTCCATCACCTCTCTCAGCATACTTTAATATGAAATCCTTATTCTACTTCATGCACACATTAGAAATCCTCTCAGAAACATCCATAATTATCACATTAAATTGCAAGAATGAACCTCGAAATTTGATACCACTTATTGGGGAGAATCCTGATTCCAGGATAAAAAATGCTTGCCAAAATATTCCAAGAGACCTAATTAAACATGGAACCGATATAAGAAAATTAAATAAATCAACTTGAGTGATTTTTTAACGTGTAAAAACCCTACAATTATGAATATTAAAACCATGGGAAAATTCCAAAAATATGCCTATGTATTTTATCTAAAAAATATCTTTCCAACCCCATGTATAGAAATATCCATATGTGAAAAAACATCACCCATATATCGATGAAACATCACTACCTCAGAGATCTTTATCCGAACATGCATCATCCTCACACCATTTTAAAACACCTGAAGGATTTCTCTATCATGATCTTTCCATTACAATGTACCACTAATCATTAGCCATGATGTGCCACTTGATCACCGCTATCAGGATGACTTTCAATACATGGCCTCGATCATCGATTGTGTTGTTGCTACATCGCACTTGTTAAACGCTGACACACCTCACATGTTCCCGCTGACACGGTAGCCCCCTTCTTGCTCTTGGCAGAAAACATCTTGAAGATATTTTCGAGAACCTCTCCACACATACAAGATAATGTTATCTTCATCATCGAGCCATGCGAGCCACCCCCCTTTAATAGTGATAGGCATGCTACCCCCCCCCCCCCCTTAATAGCGCTTGGTCCCCCCCCCCTTCACCCACCCGCATGTGTTCCTCTACCTCCCATAGGATTCGAACCCGAGACCTCTCCCTTGCACACCTGGACTCTTACCACTCCTCCATGTTTCTTTTTTCTCCATTTTATGATATATCTATTTATATATATATATATATATATATCCAGTTATATTTTTTGTGTATATATTTATTCATATATTAATATATATTTATATGATTATTTTTAAATACATTTATAAAATATGTTTCTGTGTGTGTGTGTGTGTTTATAAATAAATAAATACAAACATATCTACAACATACATACATACATATATATATATATATATATTATGTGTATCTATAAATATATTTATACATATTTTTCTTTATTTACATATATTATATATTTATATTTATATACATGTATTAGAATATATAGATAATATATATCAGTTTGTTAATACACATACACGCACACACACAATATAGGTATGTAAATATTCATATATTGTTTAAATAAAATTAATATTAATTTTTATTAAGATATGGTTTATATATTTATAAATATATTTTATATGTAAATATGTTTACATAATTATGTATAAAATTAAATTTTTATGTGTAAATATATAAATATATGTATATATGTGTGTATACTTAATTATTAATAACATTATATTATGAAAAATGACAAAATTTGAACAACATAATATCCTTATGAGTGTAAGAATTGAAAATAAATTGAGTCTCCACCAAAAAAAGATAAGAAGACCCCCTTAAACAATGTTGAAATTCCATTGAATGTTAAAAAATTGGGGTACCTCGACTAAAAACTCATTTTTGGATGCCTTCTGAGCCTTTTGGCCATAACAAAATAGTGACCAAGGCCCCCTAAGTCATGATCACATATATATCATCATAGGCTTAAATTTGATATATAGTAGAACCCAAAGAGACCTCCAGATCAAAAGTTACGGTCTTTTGAATTTTGAGTCACATTTTAAACTTATTTTAGATCTTTTGTTAATTTTTTTATGTTTTTTATCTTAAAATTGTTATTAAATGACTATTATTCGATAATAATTAGAAAATTATTAATTTATATTACTTTTTAAATTATTTTATATTGTATTTTAACTAAATATCTTATATATTAATTTTAAATGTGTATTTAGCCTTATATAAATCATATTTTATAAAATAGATTATACTTATATCAATATGAATATATTTATATATTAATATATGATTTTTAATGATAAATATTTTTTTATGAAATATACCTTTTATCAACACTAATAAAAACACTGATTAAATTACCTTTTATCAGCACTAAAAAAATTTCTGATAAAGGGGGTACCTTTATAGGCACTAAAAAACAATGAAAATGGGGTACGTTTATCAATGTTTATTAGTGCCGATAAAATCACCTTTTAAAAACATTTTTTTAGTGCTGATAATGTTTCCCCCTTTATTAGTAATTTTTTTAACATTTTTAAAATGTGGCATTGTGTAAAGACGATTTTTTGGTAGTGATGGTGGATTGGAAATGATGTCAAAGATGGGTTAGTTGAAAATATCATTAAAGTATGGGGGTTGTAGGAGTGCCATTTTGGATTTGTAGTGTTGTTTCTAGTGTTATCTTTTCTATGCTAGACACACAAAAGTGAATCCATGTGCCTATGAAAAACAAATCACCTATTTCCAGTCCAACAAAGGGCTGAGAAAAAAAATCAAAAAACATGATGGGAGTGGGGGAAAATATCAGTGCTTATTTTTTGAAAAAAAAAAGTTTTAAAACATGAGTTATTTTGTAATAACAGAGTCTTAATTTCAATTGAATGTTAATGACTCTCCCAGGGAGTTTTTCTGATGTGTTTTTTGAAAAAAAAACATCTAGGTCAACTTTTTTTGGGAAAATGTATCTGAAAGGAAATAGGGGCCTCGCTGCCTTTCGGTTAAGTTGAAAGGTGGCAGAGGCCCTACCATCTTTCAACAAAAAAAAATAATTACCCATGCTTTTATATTTATATATATAAAGGTTTTTATATTATGATATATATATATATATATATTGTGTTTATTTAATTTTGTTCAGAATTAAGTGTTTAAAATTTGAAAATGAAAATATAATGTTTTTAAGTAATAAATTTTGTACCATCTAAATTAGATTTTACTTATTCTGTTCACGACTATAATTATGCTATATTACTCTATTTTTGGAATTTGTAAGTCTTTTTGTTCTATATAATTAAAATATACCAGTAAATGGTGGATATTGAGTAGAAAGTATTCATTTTATCATGGTTCAATATATATGGTTAGTTTGAATCTATAATATTTCAACTTCATCAATATTTTATTGAAAGGTAATTTTACAAGCACAATATTTTTTTAAACCATTAAAATTGTATTTATAATTTTTTTAAATTCTTTTCATTTTCAATTATTTGTTATATTTATGAAATTATTTTTATTTTCAACAATTTTTTTATGCTTAAGCAATGTTTTAAGCTTTATTGAGATTATTTTTATAGATTAAATTTTATAAAATTTTAAAGTTACCTACTTGAAATTTAATAAGTTTTCCTATGTTTCAAGTATCCAGCTTTGAAATTGTATAAAATATAAATCATAACTAAAATATAAATGAAAATTTAAATAGTGGGTAAACATGTAAAAATGGTTTATAGTAAGAAAATTCTTCATTTTAATAGACAAACAAAGTATTTATGAAAAAGTATAATCATTGTCTATGGTGAGGTTTCATCCCACATGGTGGTGTGCGAATTTGATTCTCGTATCGAGATCACCAACCCATGTGTTATGGGTGAGTATGATGACATGGAGGGGGTTGATCCTCAAGTGATGGAACTTAGACCATTTGATACTCTTTCTATGTCTGAATGGGAGGAGGTGTCAACTGGATGTCCTCTTGTGCACCCAATCCTTCTCCTATTTGGGTAGTATAAGGACCATCCATCATCATAGGGGGAACCATATATCCTATGAAGGATCTGATATTACAACTAGAGGCATGAGAAATGACCCATGATAGAAGCTCGGATACTTCGAACATGGAGAAAATTTGGATATCCCCACAATATAGATGGATCCCATGCCCCTTGATTCACTCCCCCAATCAGTAGAGGCTGGACTGCTAAAGGGATGATCTCAGCCCATGGAACAGGTGAGACCTCATATGCAGCATGATGCAGTATACTTCATCGTCGTCATGGATCCTTAGCATCAATAGCTACTAGAGGTGGTTCTTGAATAGTAACCTCCACTCTATAGGTAGGAACCTCCAATCTATGGGGTGGAAGATCAAATATACTGTCATAAAACGTATGATAAGCTAGAATCAACCTCTGTGTTGTAGCATGAATTGCTGTCAGGTTAGCAACCTACTCCTCCTTTGGATTAGACATGCAAATAAGATATTGTACTCTAGTATGCTGTAAATATATTCAAAATTAATTAGAAAATAGTGCAATAAACATACTAATTGAAATTTATTGACTTACCATATTCTAAATCCCTCTTCTGTGTCAAGTAAGATACAACTTAGACTTCAGTTTATACCATGGCTCATACTTGACCTTCTCTAGTAAATGGAATTGAATAACTCATACACCCTCAATATGAAGCGATTATCATCTACCCTAGAGGTTGAGATATAGGTCATGATGACGGCACTAGTTAAAATATTACCTCCCCTCCAACTTCAAGGAATGCAACTCCTGTAACTGTCTCGGTGGAAATGGAATGCACTAAACACAGTCAAACTGGCACATGACTCTATCAAGCTGGTGACCCTCAATAATATGAAAGTGAATGATTTCACAACATCCATAACATCGTGAAGTCTAGTAGTGTAGTATACAGACAACTGGCCTAATAAATCCCACTATGGAATCTATGAAATCTGAAATGACATGTGATATTTGTCAAAAAAAGTTCCATAATAAAAACAAAAAATGATGAAATTACTAAATTTGTTAGTCAATGAAAAATTATATATAATTACCTTTTCATGTAAGAGACTGTCCAACATGAGAAGATATACACCCAAATGGTTTGTCGGAGCACTGATGAAACTATGGGTCTTACTCCACCAATTAAATACAGCATCAAAAGTGATAAATAATAAGAAATTAAATTCAATAACTCCTACTAGATTAAGAAACTAATAGGGATGAGTGATCATACTAGCATTCACGCAGAGCACCATGCAGTACATCTATAGGAAGCTGCTGACCAACAACATCAGGGGAGAGGGAGGGGTGCGCACTCATTCCCACATATGAAGAAGTATGACATGTCCTCCTGAGATCTATGAAGTTGGCATGGAATGCCTTGAATTTGTAAGTATAATCAGAGCACACAAATATCCAGTTGTATATCCTGATCTGATCAAAAATCCTCTAGTATCCCTATATACATCATGTTCAAAATCATACTTGAGTGATCAACACATAGTATCCCTTCAATGATCTGTAATATATTGGCACGAACATAACGCATGTCAGTATTATCATAAGTGTCATCGGGTAAATGAGAAAAGTGCATCTCAATCCACCTCATCGATATAGATCCTCTATCTATAGTAGCATCATCTTCTAAAATATCAATTCCTAGAAATCTCTATACAAATTTCAGGTCATTCTACATGAGTGGGTCCAATAATTGCACCCCCCCAGATAGGAAGACCAAGTAGGACCATCACATCCTTGAGGGTGATGGTCATCTTTCCCTCAGGCTGGTGAAGCGTGTTTATATCTAGTCTCCAGATCATTATGAGGGAAGCAAGAATGTGATGATCAACATATGTAAAATCAGATATCGCAATGTCGTAGAAGCCAAAATGATGAAAGTATGGTATAATGGCAGCTGGAGGCAGCATGTGATGATGATGGTGCGCTCGACGCACCCTGATTCGTCGAACCGGACAACCCTCTACCACGATGCGAGAAAAATGCATAGCCTAATCAGTGAGTAGTGGAGTATCCTTCATTTATATGTGATAAAATGAAATAAGTATTAAGTGTAAAATTTAAATCTAACATTATGGTTAGCATAATGTTATGAATGGTAGAATGTAATACATGACATGTTTATTCCCATTTTTTATAAAGTTTTTTTTACCAAAAGAAAAGAGAATAAATTTGTGTTTCTAAAAGAATATTTCTAATGTTTTTTTAGATATGTTTTTATCTAGGAAATAGTATTTTGTAAGATGTGGTTTTATATATTTATATATATAAACATTTTGTCTTTATTATCTAATTTCTTTTATAAAATGGTGTGCTTTGAAATTTATGTATGATTTCTCACATGATGGTATGTTTCATGATTATTTTCTCACATGCTTGCTTTATGGTTAATCCATGGACAGTTTGATTATGCTTTCATGTCACCTCACATGTACTTACCATATTCCTTTTAATATGAATATTATAGGCCTATTGTTATTTAATAGTAAAATTATTCATAAATGTTAGAAAATTCTACAAAATAAAGGATGTTATATTAAAATCATATAATTAACAATTTTATAAGATCGCATTGGATAAAATACATCATTGTGGTTGATATTGTGAACTCAATCTAGCAATGTTATGGAATCGTTTCCACCTATGACCTTATTGATGACATATGTTGTATCTCAAAGTTTACCATTGTTCTTGAGGAAAATATAACTCATTCCACATCCTTCTAGACTTCGGTCTCCCCCATTGATGCAACCTGTTGATGTCAGGTATCACTATCATCTAGCCTTCGGGCATTAGGAAATGTCAAAACTCCCCAATATGCATCCATGGTGTAGCATAAAAATTAACAATGTTGTACAACCAGTACACTGGATCAACATATTCTTCCAATGATATGTTCATAGAGGCACATGATGTGATGGTGTGTGGACATGGAAACCATAATTCCAGGAAGTTTACAGATTGACATGGCCTTGCTTCCAGTAATACCAACATTTTTCACCACTGTAATTTTTGATGGGGTCTGAACACTCTTGAACTTCAAATCTAGAGTCTTCTTTGAAAAAAGGCACACTTTATTACCGAATGCTTCTTCAATGTTCTTTTCAATCTCTCATAGAAATTGTCTTTCGTACCTCATCCCCTGTTGAATCTCATCATAGGAGAGTTTTTGTCTATCAACTAACTACTTCACATAATGATAAAATGCTTCCTGAAATATGGAAGTTACTTTTCAAGACCCTTGAAGATACCATTGATGCACTCTATAATGTTTTTGGTCATGTGTTCATACCTCTTCCCCCCGTCATATGCCAATATAAAATTTCTTTTGCAATTTGCATCTTATAATCATACAATTTTTTATTATCCTTACAGATTTCTTAGAAACATTGTTCAGACCCTAATTGATCTAGCTCATATGTTACATAAAATTGATCATATTTCACACAAATTTATTTTATATTTACATTGAAATAATAAAAAAATAAAAAACATTTCATACCAATCCTCGTGATTGTATTCTTATTAGGTTTGTTATGGAATTTTTTCACACATTGCTAGAAATGTGTCTGATGTAGTAACGATGATGTGTATTTGGGGGTCTCCATGTATCAATATCCACATTGATTGCCTCATTTATTTCCCGGTGCTGATCAGATATCAAACAGAAACCCTGAATTTGGGTGAAATAGTTGTTGATACTTTCCGAAAACCAAATCCATGATTCATAGCTATCATTATCCACAATGAAAAATTCAAAAATAATAGGTGAACAGTTTCCATATTATGTTCTACAATCAATATTACACCCTTGTATTTTCAGTATAGAAACATTCCATCAATCTGTATGAACTGTTTGCAGAAACGAAATGCAGAAATATAGAGGAGGAATGCCTAGATCAACAGATGAAATTGAACATGATATGGAAGAAGTCGGTTATCTGGATACACATGTTCTTTCATATGAATATGGAAGACAAATTTGGTGTTGTGTCTCATTATGGATATCAATTGTGCCAACAACTGATACAAGTCATCCCAATCACCATAGACATTCACAATTGTCTTTTTTTCACCATCCATTCCTTGTTATAAGAAATATTATAACCAAAATTTTATTGTATCTTCTCTTTAAAAGGGGATACATAAACATATTTTGAGGTCTTAATCATCTCAAAAATAATAGATTACACAAATTAATCATCCAATAAAGTATGATCTTGTGTCAGGTTTGGCTGACCACAAGTATGATCATCCTTAATCTTCTAAATATTCAACCTCCAAATGAAATGTCTAAAATATACCTCAAGTGGAATCTATAATCATCCTCATATTTATCACACTGTATGATGTATTTTTTATAACTTGATTCTTGAACAAAATATCTACAATGCAAATCTATATAAAATATTTTTAGCATGTTTTTTAATACATCTTTACTTGGATAATCCATTCCAACATATAATGTTTTATACATCTCACTAGACTTATCCAACACAACTCTAAGAAACTTAGTTGTAGGTTTTATAACATTGAAATCAAATTCAGTAATACCAGTAATTGATTCCCACTAAGTTGCAAAGACTGGTGGGTGATTTATTATCGGTCGAGGATGTTGTACAACTACTATATTTCTAAAAACTTTTTCCCAAACTTCTGATGCTCCCTCCTTATCAGCACTATTGTCTCTTTCTATTCTATCATTAACAAAATCCTCATTGAAATTCAGATTTACATGTATAGCATGAAGATCCTCTAGGTTTTCCTCTTCTGCATCATAGGTAGGAGCCTTAATTTATTGGGACTGACCATCTTTAACCACTCTTGTAAGTCGATGTATTCATACAATTGGATGTTGTTGTTGTACAGTAGAAACCTTAATATATAACTCCATCATGGAACTACCTGACCACTAAGAAAATGCATTTATTTATTGGAACCACTTCTCACTAATAACCAATGGAAAATCTATATGCTATAGTGTAGTTTTGAATTGTAAATATTTAAAGTTAATAGACTTGATCTCTTGATCAGGTCCCAAACATAAGAAACCATGAATTCTGTCTTGATGTTCACTTAGGGTTACAAAATCATATGTCCTAACCATTATTGTTTTTTTTATACTATAAGAATCCCCTTGCTCAGTTTTAATAATCTCCCCATATCAGTAGATATAGGAAAACATGGATCTCTACGTTAAAAATGGTTTTTTGATCAAGAATATGATAGTGTAAATAATATTAACAATAAGGGTAGACCATATAATCTTTATGATACTAAAATTTTAGAACATTTTTTTATATCCTAAAATATGATACTAATATTTTATTATATAATATTTAATTATAAAATAAGTCATAAAATATTGGTGAAAAAAAGGTAAAAAGAAGAAAAAAATACCAGATTGGTTTATTTATCCATTATAAAATTACAATTATGATCATATAAAGTGAAATAGATAAGAAAATAAATTAAATAAAACATGAATGCTTTATAATAGCCAAATATATCTTGGAATTTTTAACAAAACAGAGTTTGGATGAGATGATACTGACTTCACAAGTGAAGTAAATTCCATCTTATTTTCGAGTGGTATCTTAATAACATCTTCCAAAGAGATGAACTTAACTTTTGAATTTTCAAAATCATTCATCCATATAATAAAATATCTTATATATTATCTTATATTTCATTGGAAGGTGGAAAATTTTTGAAAATTTAAAAGCTAAGTACAACTATTTGAAAGATTTTATTAAGTTATCACATTAAAATAAGTTGTATTTTACTTTACTTTTAAAATCAAAATCATCTCATCCAAACTCCATTTCATTGAAAATTTTCAAGGAATTTCTTATCTGTTGTATAGAATTAAGGTGTTATTTAATGTGTTTTTTTTTGTCAATTTCACTTTATATATACATAATTTTTATTTTATCATTTATAAAAAAACTTATTTAGTGTTTTCTCTTATTTTTTACCTCAGTTTCCAAAACATTTTGTGATAACTATTTACAATGAGTGTTGACTATATAATATTTATGATATTAAAATTTTAGAAAATCTTCTTATATCATAAACTATAATACTAATGTTTTGCAGTATAATTTTTAATCTTCTTTAAGGTATTTCAGTAGTTTATAAAGAAAGTATGAATCACCTAAAGCATATCCCCTAGTAAAGTCAAACGAGGTGTGTAGAAAGGCTCATTTTCGTGCACTAGTTCCCGATCGAGTCTATCTCAATGCGGTGATTTTGGATTTTACCCCTGGGTAAATATGTTCTAGAGACAAAACCACTAATAGTATCTAGAAAGGGATTTTATTTCTTATATAACCACATAATCTTTATTCAACTAAAATTTTAGAAAGTTTTCTTATATCCTAAAAATATGACACTAATGTTTTATAGTATAATTTTTAACTTTCTTAATGTTTTGTTAAATGGTTTATAAAGATAATGTGATTCATCTAAAACATATTCATTGACATTAATCATTCCTTAATAATACCTTAATCATACTTTAATCATACCATAATCATACCATAATCATACCATAATCATTCCTTAATCATTCTTTAATCCTTTCATTAATCATTTCTTAATCATTAATTAATCATTACTTAATCACTACTTAATCATTAGTTAATCATTACTTAATCCTATCTTAATAATTCATTAATAATTATTTAATTATTCTTTAATCATTAGTTAATCATTACATAATCCTACTTTAGTCATTCCTTAATCATTCTTTAATCATTATTTAATCATTCCATAATCATTCATTAACCATACCTTAATCATACCTTAATTGTTCCTTAATCACACCTTAATCATTCCTTAATCATTCCTAAATCATTAATTAATCATTAGTTAATTATTAGTTATTCATTACTTAATTATTACTTAATCACTACTTAATTATACATTAATCATTCCTTAATCATTCTTTATTCATTAGTTAATCATTCCTTAATCATTCTTTATTCATTAGTTAATCATTCCTTAATCATACCGTAGTCATTCCTTAATCATTCCTTAATCATACCTTAGTCATTCCTTAATCATTACTTATTCATTAAATAATCATTACTTAATCCCTCCTTATACATTAGTTAATCATTTCTTAATAATTACTTAATAATTACTTAATCCTACATTAATAATTCCTTAATCATTATTTAATCATTAGGTAATCATTAATTATTCGTTAGTTAATCATTAGTTAATCATTCCTTAATCATTCCTTAATCATACCTTAACCATTCCTTAATCATTACTTAATCATTAATTAATCATTCCTTAATAATTAGTTAATCATTACTTAATCATTACTTAATCCTACATTAATCATTCATAATCATTATTTAATCATTAGTTAATCATTCTTTAATCATTACTTATATTAGTTAATAGTTACTTAATCATTACTTAATCATTACTTAATCATTAGTTAAACATTTTATAATTATTACTTAGTCATTATTTAATAATTATTTAATCATACTTTATTCCATGTCTAATAATTAGTTAAACATTACTTTATCCTTAATAATTTTTTCCTTGATAATTAGTTAATTATATGATATTCATTTGTTAATTATTATTACATAATCATTATATGTAATCATTATTTAATCCTAAGTTATTCATTAGTTAATCTATACTTAATCATTACTAATAATAACTATTATTTCTAAACTATATATAATTAATTAAACTATGAATTAAATAACATATTTCAAACTAAATAAAAGAAAATCAATTAAATAAATAAATAACGTTAGATTAAATAAGAAAAATACCTCTAAACAATGCTTCACAAAAAATGGGAATTCTTTTAGGCCAACGGAACCACCACGCACAAAGAATCCTTCCTTTAGAAAGAGAGGGTGTGGAATCCAGAGAGAGGAGGAAATTTTCAAGTGAGGAGGAGGGGTAAGGTACCCTTTTACAGGGACTTGGGGGAAAGGCAGCATGGTCGGTGTCACCTTTTGCCTTTAAATTAGGTGAAAGACGGCCACCCCACCCGCCTTTTCCATGTCATCAATCCAGGTCGATGATGGGAAAAGGAAGAAGGGGGTGTGATTTCTTTTAATAAACTAAAAATGTGTAAGTTCCCCTTCCACCTTTCGAGTAGATTTTAAAAAAATTAACTTAGCCATATTTTTTTAGAAAACGTTTAAAAAAACTCCTCTCCTTAGAGTTTCTATAAATAAAAAAACAATTAATTTCCACCATATATATTAAAAAATAAGATCACTTAAACCTTGAAATATTCTCCTCTCTAGTGTGATCACTAGTACCACATTGAAAACATTGTTTTTAACATAACTATTACTCCGCTTGTATGATTGCACACTGAAAACGTTGATTTTAAATAAGAAAATTTTAACCTAGAAATTAAATTTTATGATATGAATGGGATTAATTAAAGTATTAAATGTATATATCTTATACTGTATAAATAGATTTATAAATTTTTCATAAATAATCACTCAATTTTTAGTAATGTCATTTTATTCTTCAAAAATACTTTTTCTTCAAAAATGATTTTTATTTCTTTCTGTGATAAAGATATTATAATTATTTTCTAGAACATTTAGATAATATATTTGATAAAATTAACGTCACTTTTGAAATCATCATATCAAAATTAACTCAAGATGAAATTTTTTGTATTTTTTGAAAAAAAAAATTTATAGTGAATAGTGAAAATAAATTTTCTGTCATTTCTTTTGATAAATTAAGTAATTTAAAAGTACCATTATTATTTTATTTTTATTTAAAATTATCATAATTATTATTTATTTATATTTAATCTAATTATTTACATTCAAATCTTCTTTATATGATATTTTAGTATTAGTTTATTTTCAGGCTTGAAAACACATTTTTCTGAAAAATGTTTTAAAATGAATAATGTTTATCCTTTTAATTAATTAAAAATAACCCCTAATGATAAATAATTTAAATTAAATGTATGGATAATATATATATATAATTAGGAATTGAAATTAATATAATGAAGATTACTAGTTATAGAGTTAACTAAAATTAGAATTTCCTTGAATAATACATTTTTTCATAAAAACTGATATCTATCATGCTTATAGTTTTTATTTTAACATAAATTATTACACCTACATGAATTTATTATGATAAAATAGATTACAAGTTTTTAATAATCATAATTTATATTAGTTAATAAGTTCAATTTAATTTCTAGATAATATTAATAGTTACTAAAGTGAATATTTACTACCATGGTAAAATAAAATAGGTCAATTAAGGGTAAAAATAATTAATGAAGGACTAGAAACAAAGTAAACCTAATAGTATGAATATGAATATTTTCATTTAAATATAATATTTATTATTTATATTTTTTTTCTTTATAAATAATTAAGAAATTATTTTGATAAAAATTAGATTCTTATACGATAAAACACAAATTGTATTTTTTGTAATAAACATTTACAATTAAGACATTTATTTTTTATGAATTCATGAATTTTAAAAATAAATAATTTATCAAATAAATAGTACTACTAAATAAGTTTTATTAAACTTAAATTATAATATAATTTTTATGATTCCAAATGTAATTATTATAATGGTTCAAAAACTGTTATTGACAGAAACCCATAATTTCTCAATAAATATCAACTTTTGTTTTAAAAGTTAAACTTCACATATTAATAAAATTATTTTGATAAAATAAATATTAATTTTGGAATTAAAACATTGAATTTATCCAATAATGAATTTTTCATAATTTTTTTACAGTCAAATTTTTAGGTAAAAATTAAATACGGTATAAATATAATGTGTTTACTATGAAATCATAATGACCCAGAGGTGATATAATAAATGATATAAATGGTTTCAATGACCAAATATATGTTTACCATTTAAAATAATGTGTTTTATAGGTTATTTGATTTGTTGGACTTAGTGATTGCATTTTTTGTCAATGATTTGTCAATATGTGATGAAGTGGTGATTCATGGAGAATTGTTGTGGATTCATATCATTAAATTTAATGCTTGAGAAATTCTCCATGTTTTAAATATTATTATTGATTGTGTTAATCTTAAATGAAAAAGAAAAGTCTTATAGAGGATGCACTATGTTTACAACAATATTGAAGAAGGTTTGAAGACCATGCAAAAGAGCATTTTCATGGAATGAAGAAGAAGTGTTTAGATGTAGGATGCCACAAAAAAATAATGAATGTCCATGCAATATTTTACTCCTTAAAGTAAAAAAAAGTATTAAATACTCCATGAATATTGTTCTTATTATTTTCATGATGAAGTTTTCATAAGTTTCTAACTTGTTTTTGGAGTTAACTAAAATATTGTGCTATCCCAGAAGCTGTCCAAGCCAACCTCAACCAAGGGTTCATTTGGGACAAAGAGGTATACCACACCCAAAGGACACAAACAAGGTATATCTAACATGGAACAAGAAGGTGGGTGCATATCTCTCATAAAGATGGTCATGTGTATAAGGCTCGTGAAGGGAATGGGTCATGCCACATGAGTGGCAGCGCAACAAGGATAAGGGATTATAAGTACACCTCGGTAGTCACTTATAGATGACTAAAGACTGCAGTTAATTTATATATTGTTCCCTATAACTATGAAATAATTGATGTGGGACATTAGGATGCCACTACATTATTCATACATATAAAAAATGATGGACATTCTGGGGGATGTTGGATCGGTTTGATCTGGATTCTCTGATTAGAGAGTTTGGTCATTTTCTTCCTCTCTCATTTGAGGGTGATTTATAGCAGGTTCTTCTACCTTGATCAAGACACGAATATCATGGGAAAAACCATGAAAATGTTTTATATTTCAATTTATGATCTCCTGAATTCCACGAGAATCTGAGATATACTTTGAATACATTTTTCATACATTTCTATGCATGAACAAGAGGACCCCATACGATAATATCACCTGATGAAGAAATTATTACTGGATAAATTTTTAACGTGAGATTAATGCCTAAGTAAGATAGAAAATGCATGAATTTACACTTGCATGCATCTAATGATGGAGAAATGTGGAGTTCAAGTAATGTGGAGTCATGGGTATTAAAAATGAATACTCTGTGTGAAGAATAGAGAACCTGAACTCTTCAGGTATTTGAGATGAGCAACGTGATGATTTCATGATAAGTCATGGATATTAGTATATTCATGATAAAAAAGATATCCATAAGTCTTTGGGAATTTTTAAGATGTTGTGTGGATGATAGAACATGATCATTCGGGTGTCTAAAATCAAGGGTGAGTTTTAGGTATTTTTCATACCATGAGAAGGAAGAGATGTTGTGCATGAAGATAGCATGAGAATGGATGCATGCTAGGTGAGTCGTGGATATTCACCAAATCCACGTAAGAAGATAGGAACCCCTCAGGTATTTGAATAAGCACTTTATGAAGAGAGAAATTATACCCACATGATTCACATGGGTATTCAAATGGGTTTATAGGATGAAATAAAAAACCACATTTAATGGGGTATTTAAATGAGGATAAAATAACACCCACAAATAAAAAGGTATTCAAGAATGAGAAATAGAGAATACCCACATTCATCTAGGTATTTAATTTGAGAAATATAATACATAAGATTCACCGAGTATTTACATTTGAAGTAGAAGGGAAATTAAATGTGTTTAATTCTTAACATGTTTAATTGAAGATTTAAATGAAGGAATTTAAATCATGAAATTTATTGAGACCCATGAACCATATTGTTTTATGTAAAAATATGTGCATATAGGTGATTTAATATATACTGAATTGTAAGATCATTTTGATACTCCTTGCATCCATTGTTCAAGAAGAATTTTGAGTGTGATCCAAATATGAGTAATTCTTGAAGAAGGTGATTACATGCACTACTACAAAACATGCCTTTAACAGTGCTAGAAAAATGCGCTGATAAATTCCATTTTTATCAGCACTAAAATAAGTGATGATAAAGGGAGCCCTTTAATAGTAATAAAAATATATTGATAAAGGGAACCCTTTATCAACACTTTTTTTAGGACTCATAAAGTGTATCCTTTATCATCATTTTAGTTTTAACATTGCTAAAAGTCTAGAATAAAATGAAATAAATAAACAAATTTAACTAAAAAATTTAAAAAAATTATTAATTAAATAATTATTATTAAAAATGAGTAAATTGATTATACATATATATAAATTTGAAAAATTAAAAATAATATATATTAAATATATTGATATGTAAAATGAATAAAATGAAATAATTAAACAAATAAAAAATGAAAATGAGTAAATGAAAAAAAATATTAAACATTTTATTAATTAAATAATTATTGATAAAAATGAATTAATTACAAAATTATTTAAAAATTTATTAATGAAAAAATTATTAATAAAAATGAATAGGAATAAGATATATATATATATTAATTTTAAATAGCAATAAATAATATATATTAAATATATATATATAATGAATAAAATGTTAATTAAAATATATTAATGAATTATTCATTTTTAATGTTGTTTGATTTTTCAATTTAACATATATCAAACGTCGTGTGTTATATTAATTTCACATATATGTGTGTGTGTAATTAATGAATATATATATATATATATACACAGACACATGCACACAACTCACACACAAATATATTTACGCAATGTATAGAAACACATACACCTAATATTTGTGTAATTTATTCAAATTTTATTATATTTTAGAATTTCATTATAACATGATACATTTAATAGATTATATTTTTAATCTGTCAACTTTATTTAATTATTTTTAATACTATTATAGTTAGGGTATTCATTTTTAATATTTTTTTATTTTTTATTTGGTTTTTGAATTTAATCATTTTCAAATATTTATTTATATATATTTGTTTACTATGTTCTAGGATTTTCAATATGTATTCATATTTACTTAGATATATATATATCTATATTTTTTTAATAATTTATATTTAATTATTGAAACTTATCCATTTTTCAATATTTTTAAAGTGTACTCATTTTGAATTACTCAATTTAACACATTTTTAAAATTAATGCATTTAATATTATATATCCACTAATAATTTTTAAAATATATTTGTAAATAAATATTTTTAAATATATATATTTATAAATATATATTTACTATATTTATAAATTTATATATTTATAATTATTATAAATAAATAATAATAAATTTTTAAATAATTCTTTATATAATTATAAATAAATATTTATATATTATTAAATAATTAAAAAAATTTAATAAATCTATTTAAATAATTATAATTATAAATCCTTTATGAGTTCTAAGGTTTTAGTGTTGATAAAAGGAATATTTATCTGCACTTTCTTAGTACTGATAAAGAACAGTCTTTATTGGCACTAAAAAATAGTTAAAATAAATCTTTATCAGCACTAAAATGTCAGCGCTAATAAAGATCGAGCTTTATCATAACTTTTTAGTACTGATAAATATCCCTTTTATTAGCGCTTATCAATTTAGCATTGATAAAAGAGATCTTTATCAATGCTTTTCTGAAAGCATTGTTAAAAGTGTCCCTGATCTATCGAAAAGAACCCTTACTGTGACTCATTCAATTGTGATTCTCAAGCTCTAACGTAACTCCTCTATTTCTGGTGCAACTCTTATATGTTCCCTCAGATGAATCAAGGCTAGAATATAATGTATGTTATTTTCTTCTTTTCCTCTATCATTTTTTGAATTTTTGGGTTCTGCGTTTTACATTTTTTCGTTGTTCTTAACCATGACGAACCCTACATCTATTCTCCTCACAACTGAAATACAACGAGCGGTTCTATTTCAACTTTTCCTCCATATGAAATATTTTTGAAGAAAGATAAGGTTGTTTTCATATGGTATGGTCCGTCAATATATTTGTATGGGTCTGTATGGTTAAATAAAAAGTATTTTTTACCACACACTACTGCAAAGGTAATGATGGATTTATAGCATGTTCAAATTGAGTTTAGTTAAACATTGAATAGGTTAACCCATTTCTAAATCATGTTGTCTATATACATTAGCATGAACACAATAATTTAGTGATCGGGAAGTGTATCAGAGGTGATTTGCTGACTTGAATAGGGAACTATTTGGGAACACTAGGTCAAAAATGTTACAAAATGGAATCAAGGTGAAACTAGGGATATTGGTATTGATTATATCCAAAAGAAAAAACATTCCTTACATAATAAGTAATACATAAATATGAATGGATAGAATAATTATATTGGATACTTGAGTTACCATATGAATTCTAGATTGTTTTTTATATATTTTTTCCTTGACCTATCTTCTCAAGTCTCAATCCTCTTATTTAGGATTTGATTAGTAGGAATCAGTAAGAATACATGAAATGTAATTTTGTTTTGTGTCTTGGTTTAATTTTTTTTCTAGAATCAATTATAAATTTATATCAATAAAAACATGATAAATAAATCAATACTGTATTCTTATTTACTTATAGTGATGATTAGGTTTATATAACTTATTAATTAATTGAGTTTATTTAGTAACCCCCCTTATTATAACTGTTAGTTAGTTTCTTCATACTTATATTTAAAATAATTATTCTAACATATTTGAAAATATATTTAAAGTATCAAAATAGTTATTAAAAATTAAATGAATAAGAGATAGGGGAAGGGGGTTCACATTTAATATAGATTATTTTGAGCATATTTCTAAAAGATTATTGTTTTTTTGAAGGGAAACATTATGAAAATATATACATTAATATAGAATATGTCACCACTATAACCCCTAGAGCTCCATTGGAAAGAGATAATGAACATTCTCTATATGTTAGAACTTATATTGATCCTTATGTCATAGATTTAATTATAGATCTACTTCAAGCTATGTAGTATAGTTTTCAATGATGGGAACATATAGTATATATGGTTCCTCTAAGATTTTATGGTAATATATTATAATAATAAATTTAAGATTTTATTGAATAGATTAATTTATTTTATAAGAGTAAAAAAATTAAGAAAAATAATGAGCATAAGTTGAAAAATTCACCCTTTAATGGGATGTATATTGTTGGAGGGATATTATGGTGTATTAAAAAATATACAAAATTTGAAGGTGAGGAATCCTTGAGTAGATAGAAGCGATGTCGAATATAGGTGGGGTGAGATTCAATTATTCAAGACCATTAGTGTAACATCCCAGGTAAATAAAGAAATATGAAATTTCCATATTTATTAATATTTGTGAATTAAATATTAATTTTACATTAAATGGGATGCTATGTTTGATGGCATACCTAATATGCAACAACGGGTTTCTTTGAAATCTTACGTTGCACTCTAATAATATAATATTATTATTTTAAATGGTAGTTAACGCCTAACCGTTGTAACATAGGGAATAAATATAACTATCTAAAATATTATTATACATTTTTGTTAAATTTTTTTACATGTATCCAATAAAATTTAGAGGCTTAAAGTGTGAATGAATCCTATTTAAGGCATAAATACTCTAATATTCATTAAAAGGTTGATTTACCACCTTTTGATGGTGAACTTTTTTTTAATATAGTTTTGGTCCCTTTTATATGTTCTATTTAACAAAATAAAGTTCTTCATAATCCGGACATCAAAATTTACTTTGGATGAAATTCTGGTATTTTTCTGATAAAGTTCATTTTTTAATGAATAGTGAAAAATATTGTATTTTAATTCAAAACTGTATTTTAATATAATATATTTATATGGTTATATAATATTTTTAATTGTTTTTAAAGGTTAATTAGATTCTATTTTTACCATTTAATCCAATTTTGGTAATTGGAATTAATTTCACTTTAAAATTGGACATAAACAAGTGTCAATCTTTTGATAGTTATTATTTCTTTAAAATGCGCCTTTTGTTTTGAAAGCGGGAATTAATTTTAAATTAATTTATGCCACTTATGTGTTTTGAATTTGGAAAAATTGATTCCATATTTGAAATCCAGAGGTTCAAATTGTGTAAATAGGTAACTTTTATTTTTAGACGTTATGAATATTTACTTTAGTAAATATTTTATTTACCATGGTTAAACAGTAAATCTAGAAAATAAGGGTAAACAAATATTACTATAATAATATAATATTACCTTTCCAGGTGTCTTAATACTATTGGGTGATACACGTCCGACCATTAGCATCCTTGGGTCGATTTTGGGACTCCATGGGGCCAGTTGGGATTGATAATGACACTTTATTTTAATTAACTTAAAGTAAGACAAAAATTACATAGACAAATATATTTTAGTAAATTAATTTTTACATTGGTTTATATAATTTATCTTTTTGACTATAAATATTATTCGGAAATATAAAAATATTTCCTACATCATGGAATTTTATCATTATTTTTAGACATTAAATAAATTAAATTTGGTATGACACAATAATGATGTAGTGTTTACCACATTAATAAATGATTTAAATAAATAAGATTATAAAGATTAAAATAATATCCATAACCTATCCAATTCTTATTGTATGATTTTACTTCTATCGGTAGTCATCTTATCTTCTACTATAATATTTTTTGGACATTTAGAAACCGAAAATCATTATATAATAATATAATATTTCCACACTTTCCTAAAGAGCCCCTCCTCCCCCTTATAAAAATCCCTCACCTCTGACCCATTACTCACACCTATCAAGCCCCTTTTATCATCCACACTCTTCCCTATTAATCTCCCTACATCCCTCTCCTCCTCCTAGAAGCCTTAACATAGGCATAAAGAACTTCAACAAACCCTTTTGGTTCAAACCAAAGGGAGTTACCTGATTTAAAGGTAATGTCTTCTCTTAAGTTATTTTGTTTTATTTTACTTCTCCAACCCCCTAAAAACTTTTTATTCCTTTATTTTATTAGAAAAAAAGTTTCATCAATATACTAGGATGTTGTTATGAAAATTATTCTAACTACACTTACACACACCTCCATCTAATGGGTAAAGAACATACTATTTCTGTGGATGGCAAACTAACGCCTCACAAAACGACGATTGTTCAATTATCTCCTACCGCCTCTTATGGTGGAAATTATGATGGAACTATATTTATATATGATATATATAATTTTCATGTTTTCTTTATGCTTCCGTATTTTCCATTTATAGCATACCATTATGGTTTCCATTATGGGTAAATGTAATGATTTCATTTGAGGAAGTATGGACTACCACCACCTCAAAGTGATATGACTCGTTAATGCCACATGTGGTATGTACAAATGATGGAGTTAATGATATTATATATGATATTATACTATAATTATACCATAACTATGTATCATTATGTCTTAAATCCATTAAAATAAGAAATAGAAATGAAAATAGCATTCATGCGTACGTACGACTTATCGTCTCTATGAACGATGTATTTCATTTCTTACCTCCAAATATTATGTACTTTTATAACTACATATTTATGCTATATATATAAGATATATATGATATCTAAATCATTAATATCATTCTGGACATAATGAACTTTTGACCACATGAACAACTTGTAAATATAAGAAGTTCATTTTTGACTCAAGTACCAAATATCGACAAAACGACTGTTATTAACTTAAATGATTAAATAATTTTTATAACATGGTAATATGTGATATATAAGGAATAATAAACTTGAAAAAGATTCCTAAGTAATTAAAAATTAACTTTAGTTTATTATTCAGGAGATTAAAGAATGAATGAGTCAATTCGGACATGAGGTAAGGGACTTCATCTCAATCTCCTTTCATTGAGGCATATTTGGTTTTAATACATGACTTTCTTTTATACAGTTTATAAACACCTTTGACTTTTCATTTCATTCAAATGGGATCTTTTCCTATGAAGTGTTTTACTAAATGACAAAAAATAATGTTTCTTTTCAATGTAAGCAGTGACAAAGACCTTTTCCACCACCGCGAGTATTATTTGATCTTTTGGCTTCCTTAACAAGCCGTAATGTTTTTAAAAGGAAACTAAATACCATATACTCTTTTATGTATTTTGGTATTGAAAATGTTTTTGATAATGTGTTTTTTATGTCAATATATTTAAATGATATATTGTGATTGAAATGTGGAAATATTATCTTTCCTTTATGTTTGTTTTCTGTGTTATGAATATGTTATGGTTCTTGGGAATTGTTTACGTATAAGGGTGGTTCCGTGATAAACCAAGGGTAGTTGAGCCCGAGATAGCTCTCCAATGCATTGGGTAATGTAAAGAAGGTAAACATGAATGTTTCTCCTAAGAGATTTAGGGAATATACTGTGATGGGTATTCCAAATGTAACTCCCTATGTAGATGTGATAGCAATAATGTAATTATGATATGGATGCCACAAGTTACCTTTATGAATTATGATTTCTATATTTTGTTCATAAATCTTATGATTTCATGGGGTATGATCTTATGCTTGTCATGTATTTATGGACTAATGTTATCTTTCTTTATCTTATAACCCTTATTGAGATTTTTATTCACATCTCAAGTTTTGAAATGTTTTTCACAGGACTTAAAGATGAATAGGGTCAAGGATGGGATCAAGGAAAAGTCATGTTGTCCAAAACCTAAGACCAGACATGACTCTTTTTTTCAAGAGTTTTAATTTTATGAAAAAAAAATGGAAACTAAGTAGAAGTGTCTACCTTGTAATTTTTGATATGTAATGTAATAGTTATGGACAAATTATCTAAAACTATATACCTGAAAAGATCCTCAATGTGAATTATTCATTTAATTCAAGATTATGTAATGTTTAAGGTCAGGTCCTTATAGTTGGTATCAAAGGTTAGTTTAGACAAATTTAGGAGTTAGGTTATTGTTAAATTAGTATCTATAAATTAATTTATGTTAATATTGATGTGATATATCATTTACAAATTACCATGTTTCTTCTCCTAATATATTTTTGTGTTCAGAATGGTTTTTCGTAGAGGATCCAGGGAAGCTATGTTGGGAAAATATCAGGAGGAAGACAACCTTCCAAATCAGCAACCTAAGATGGTCGGAATCAGAAATGAACAGTTTTTTTTAGTGATAGCATAGTTGAATCAGGCTATAAATGGTGGTGGTATCCATGCATGAGATCAGCTAGATCAACCACAGAGAAACATGTCAGTAGTGGAACATTTCATGAGGAAAAATCCCCCATCTTTAAAAGGATCATCTGAACCTATGCTAGCTGAAGGGTGGATTAAATCACTAGAGAATATTTTCAATGTTATGGGGTGTTCTGAACATCAAAAGGTAAGTCTCATTGTTTACTGTTTGGAAGGTGAAGTTGATCAGTAGTGGTCGATGGTGAAAAATATCAGGGATAGTGAGGAGATTGATGCTCTTGATTGGGATGAATTCAAATGTATGTTTCTTGAGAAATATTTTCCTAAGTTGGTTCGTCTTAGGATGGAAAAACAATTCCTAGAATTGAGGCAGGAGGATGCCTCAGTGGATTCTTATGAAGAAACATTCACTCAACTGTCAAGGTATGCTCCAAACATCCTACGAGATCTTGATACTAAAACCAACTGATTTTAATTAGGATTAAATCCAAAGTATCAAAGGGATTTAGCTTCTCATGAGTTCAAAAGTTATGAAAAACTTGTTCGACGTGCGGAGAAGGTGGAAATAGAGTTTACCGATGATCATGTCTCTTTTGAAAAAAAACAGAATAAAAGGTCGAGGTGACAGACGAAAGGGAAGAACTCTTCAAAAATGTCTGATGGTAAGAAACTTAAGTTTACAGTTTGTGAAAATTGTGGTAAAAAGAATGTTGGGGAATTTCTTTTGAATTCTGTTAGGTGTTATCAATGTGGTAAAATGGGACATAAAGCTCGTAATTTCACTGAAAAAGATCAGAGTTATAGTAAGAAAAAATCTTATTTACAATCAGTAAAATGTTTTAAGTATTATAGAATGGGTCATTATGCAAATGAGTGTCCAATGATGAACTCAACTTGGGGGAGAAACTAGAATACAAGAAAAAAGGGGTGGTTAAATCCTTTACAAATACTACAGCAGATGTTGTTCCATAAAATGAAGTAGTATCAAGTACATTGATTGTTTTTTCATATTATGCCAATGTGTTGTTTAATTCGGGGTATACACATTCATTCATTTATGAGAATTTTTCTAGTAAATTGGGAATTCTATATCAAGATATGAATCTTGAACTTAGGGTTAAAACACCATGGGAAATGTTTAAACAAAAAGAAATTATAAGAACCTTCCTATCCTTGTGTGTGGAAAGAATCTACCAACAAACCTTGTTATTTTTCCACTAGTAGAGTTTGATGTTATTCTGGGTATGGATTGGCTTTCTGTTTATCATTCTAATATTGAAAACAGAGCTAAAGATGTTTCTTTTTAAAAATATTTTTAGTTTGTGTACATGAATGAACCCTTACTTTTGATAACATATCATGAATCTGAGAAAGTAGTAAAATATGGAAATGAATGTTACCTTACACATATTTTTGAAAACAAAGGAATTGTTCAGATTAATGATGTGTCAGTGGTAAATGACTACATTGATGTTTGTCCTGATGAGTTGTCTGGTATTATACCTGATCGGGAAGTTAAATTTAATGTTGACTTAGTTCCTGATGCTAATCCAATTTCAAAAACCCTTATCTAATGGCTCAAATTAAACTTTTAAAATTAAAGAATCAATTGTATGAGTTATTAGATAAAGGTTTCATTCGACCTAGCACATCACCATGGGGTGCTCCTGTCCTATTTGTTAAAAAGAAAGATGGTTCAATGAGACTTTTCATTGATTATAGAGCATTGAATAACATCACTATTAATAACAAGTATCTTTTTCCTCATATGGATGATTTGTTTGATCAGCTCCAAGGAGCTCAGTATTCTTCGAAGATTGACTTGAGGTCGAGGTACCATCGGTTGAATGTAAAGGAAGCAAACATTCTAAAGACTGCATTTCATACTAGATATGGCCATTATGAATTTTTAGTTATTTCTTTTTGTTTAACCAATGCACCTACAAAATTCATGGATCTTATGAATTAAATTTTCCATGATTTCTTGGATAAATTTTTGGTTGGGTTCATTTATGATATTTTTGTTTATTCTAAAATTAAAGAGGAGCATGAAAGTAATTTAAGGGTTGTCTTGCAAACCTTAAAAGAAAAGAAACTATTTGGGAAATTCAACAAGTGTGAGTTTTGGTTAAAAGAAATTTATTTTCTTATTCACATTGTTTCAAAAAAATAGAATAACTGTTGATCCTGCTAAAAAAAAGTTGTTGAAGAGTTTCCAAGACCCAAAAATATAACCAAGATCCATAGTTTTCTTGGTTTAGCAGGTTATTATCAGAGGTTTGTTGAAACTTTTTCACAATTATCTAGTCTAATGACTATGTTAAGTCAAAAATATGTTATGTTCGTTAGGACAAAATAATGTGATGATTGTTTTCATGAATTGAAAAGAAGATTGGCAAATGCTCTAGTTTTGGAACTACCTTACAGAAATGGTGAGTTTGTTATTTATAGTGATGCTTTGTTGAAAGGACTTGGTTGTGTCCTTATGAAAAATGATCAGGTAATTGCTTGTGCTTCACATTAGTTGAAACCTCATGAGTTAAATTACCCTACACATGATTTGGAATCAGTTGTTGTTGTTTTTTCTTTAAAATTTGGAGGCATCATTTGTATGGAGTAAAATGTGAAATATATACTGACCACAAAAGTTTGAAGTATATATTCACTTAGAAAGAATTGAAAATGAGACATAGGAGATGGTTTTAATTAACCACGGATTATGATTTCATAGTCCTTTATCATCCAGCAAAAGAAAATAAAGTGGCTGATGCTCTGAGTAGAAAAATTAATGCTTCATTGACCATGATATGTTTGGAATGAGATCCTTTTGTTTTTAATTTGATGAAATTTTGCATAGAAGTTGTTGGTGCAAGAAATTCATCTGTTTTGTTTTAGGTTTCAGTGAAATCATCTCTATCAGGCAGAATAAACCAAGCACAGAAGGAAGACAGTGAGTTGCAGAAAAAGGTAGAGTTGGTTCAAAAGGGTAAGTTTCCAGATTTTAACGTTGATAATGATTTTATTTTAAGATTTTTAAAGAGATTATGTGTGCCTTGTGATTCAAAGTTGAAGAATGAGTTGTTATGTGAAGATCATAGTTGCCCGTTTTCAGTTCATCTAGGAAGTACTAAGATGTAAAGAGATCTTCGGGAGTATTATTGGTGGGATGGAATGAAAAGAGATATTACTGATTTTACTGTGAAGTGTTTGAATTGTCATCAGGTTAAAGTAGAGAGAAAGTTAATAAAAGGTATGCTTAATCCTTTTCCATTTCCATAGTATAAATGGGAAAATATATCCATGGACTTTGTTTTGGGATTACCAAAGACATCTTGAGGTAATAATGCAATCTGGGTTATTGTTGATCGATTGGCTAAATCTTCTCATTTCCTTCCTATTCGAGATACTTTATCTCTAGATCAACATTCTCAGTTGTATGTTAAAGAGATAGTTAGGTTTTATGGTGTTCCCCTCTCCATTGTATCTGATCATGATCACATGTTTACTTCTAACTTTTGTAAAGGCCTTCATAAGTCGTTGGGTACTGAATTAAATTTTTGTACAAATTTTCATCCTCAATCATATGGGTAGTCAAAATGAACAATTCAGACCATAGAGGATATACTACGTGCTTTTTCACTAGATTACCAAGGATTTTGGGACCAACATCATTCTTTGGTTGAAATTTCTTATAATAACAGTTTTCATTCTAGTATACAGCTGGCTTAATATGAGGCATTATGTGGGAAGCAGTGTCGAACTCCAACTTTTTGGGATGAAGTGGGTGAAAGGAAGATGATGTGACCATAATTGGTAGAAGGGATGTAATAAAAGGTTTTGTTGATTTAGAATCACACGAGAATAGCTCAGAGTAGGTAGAAAAGTTATCCGGATAATCAGAGGAAGGATCCTTCTTTTGAGGTAGGTGATCATCTCTTTCTCAAAGTTCCTCCATGGAAAAGTGTGATGCGTTTTGGTAAGAAGGTAAAGTTGAGTCCAAGGTTCATTGGACCTTATGAAATCCTAGATAAAGTTGGATTAGTTGCGTACAGAGTAGCTTTACCTCCAAGTTTGTCCTAGGTATACAATATTTTTCATGTTTCAATGTTGAGAAAGTATGTGCCAGATCTATCTCATGTTTAGAGCCCTGAGATAGTTCAGTTGGAAGAGAATCTCTTTTATGAGGAACAGCCAGTCCAGATTCTTGACCGAAGAGAGAAAGTATTACGTAATAAGGTAATTAACTAGGTAAAGGTTTTGTTTAAAAACCCATATGGTTGAAGAGGAAACTTGATAATCTGAAAATGCTATGAGGGATAAATACCCTCATTTATTGGATATGTGAATATAATTGCGAGGATGCAATTTCCAAAAGGGGGGAAGGATGTAACATCTCAGGTAAATAAAGAAATATGACATTATCATATTTATTAATATTTTTGAATTAAATATTAATTTTAATTTAAAGGGGATTCTATGTTCGAGGGCATACCCGATACGCAACAACGGGTTTCTTTGAAATCTTAAATAGCACACAAATAATATAATATTATTATTTTAAATGGTAGTTAATTCCTAGTCATTGTAATGGAGGGAATAAATATAACTAGATACAATATAATTATAAATTTTTGTTAAATGTTTTTACATTTATCCAATAAAATTTAGAGGCTTAAAATGTGAATGAATCCGATTTAAAGCATAAATACTCTAATATTCATTTAAAGGTCGATTTACCACCTTTTGCTGGCGAACCTTTTTTTAATCTAGTTTTGGTAAATTTTATATATTATATTTAACAAAATAAAATTATTCTTTAGAAACGGGATATAAAAATTTACTTTGGATGAATTTTTTGTATTTTTCTGATAAAGTTCATTTTTAATGAATAGTGAAAAAAATGTATTTTAATTAAAAACTGCCTTTTATCTAATTTATTTATATGGTTATATTATATTTTTAATTGGTTTTAAAGTGTAATTAGATTATATTTTTACCATTTAATCCAATTCTGGTTATTGTAATTAATTTCACTTTAAAATTGGACATAAACAAGTGTCAATCTTTTGATGGTTATTATTTCATAAAAACACAACTTTTGTTTTGACAGAGGGAAATAATTTTCAATTAATTTCTTCCACTTATATGTATTGAATTTGGAAATTTTTTCCCATATTTGGAATCATTAGGTCCAAATTGTGTAAATAGTTAACTTTTATTTTTATACATTATGAATATTTACTTCAGTAAATATTTTATTTACCATGGTTAAAGGGTAAATCTGGTAAATAAGGGTAAACAAATATTACTATAATAATATAAAATTACCCTAAAACGTTTTCTAATCCTATCGGATGATACACTTCTGACCATTTTAATTCTTGGGTCTATTTTGGGACCCCATGGGGCCACTTGGGAGTGGTAATGACACTTTATTTTAATTAACTTAATGTAAAGACAAAAATGACAAAAACAAATATCTTTTAGTAAATTAATTTTTACATAAGGTTATATATGTTATATTTTCGACTATAAATATTCTTTGAAAATATAAAAATATTTCCTACATCATGGTATTTTTTTATAATTTTTACACATTAACTATGTTTAATTTTGTATGACACAATAATGATGTAGTGTTTACCTCATTAATAAATGATTTAAATAAATTAGATTATAAAGATTATAATAATATCCAAAACCTATAAAATTCTTATTGGATGATTTTATTTCAACCATTAGTAATATTATATTCAACTTTAATAAGTTTTGGACATTTAGAAACTGAAATCATTATATAATAAAATATTATTTTCACACTTTCCTAAAAAACCCCTCCTCCCCCTTATAAAAAGCCCTCACCTCTAACACCTAACTCACACCTCTCAAGCCCCTTGGCTCATCCAAACATTGACCAATTAAGCTCCATACATCCCTCTCCTACTCCTAGAAACCTTAACCTAGGCAGAAGGCACCTCAACAAACCCTTTTGGTTCAAACTAAAGGGAGTAACCCGATTTAAAGTTAACGTCTTCTCTTAAGTTCTTTTGTTTTATTTTACAACTGCAAACCCCTAAAATATTTTTATTACATTATTTTATAACAACACTAGTATCATAAATATACTATGATGTTGTTATGAGAAGGATTCGAACTAAACTTACACACACCTCTATCTAAAGGGTCACTACTACAAATATGGCCTTTATCAGCGCTAGAAAAGTCTATTAACAGTGCGAAAAAAGCGTTGTTAATTGAGGAGAGGATAAATGGGGGGTCCCTTTTATCAGTTCTATGAAACGTTCTGATAAAGGCCCCTTTTATCAGAACTAAAAAAAGTACTGATAAAATACCCCTTTATCAGCGCTTTTTTTAGTGCTGGCAAAAGGGGTCTTTTATGAGCGCTTTTAAAAAGTGCTGATAAAAGTCAAAAAAAATAAAAAATATATATAATGCAGGGGGAGATTTTAACAGTGCTTGAACACCCCTTTATTAGCGCTAGGAAGACCCCCCCTCACACTCTCTTGCACGCTACCTTCCCGCGCATCCCTACACGCGGGCACCCCTTTGCTTCCACCCAAACTCAAACCCGCGACCTCCCCCCTTTCACAGCTGCACCTTTACCACTAAGCCATTTAGTTTTTTTCTCTATTTAATTATATATCTATTTATTTATATATATAGTTATATTTATTCATATATTAATATAGATTCATATTAATATAAATATATTTATTCATATATTAGTATATATATATTCATTCGTATATTAATATATATTTATATTTATCAATATATATTTTTAATTATAATTTTTTATCCGTATATTTATTTGTATATTAATATATACTTATAAGATTAGTTTTAAATACATTTATGAAATATGTTATTATTTGTGTTTATAAATAAATACATACATACATACATATATACATATATAAAACACACACACACACACAGAGACACACACACAGACACACAAACCCACAAACACATATTTATTTACTAATAAATACATATATATGTGTATTTGAAAAGCATTATAATATTACAACGACCATAACTTATAATCCAAAAACTGATTTCAACTCCACAACCATTTAAATCGAAGAAAATGAAACAATATTCGATATAATATGTGGTACAGGCCTAACGGACATTCGGATCAGAAGTTATACCTGTTTGAATGTTATCAAATTGGGGTATCCCGACTAAAAACTCAGTTTTGGAGGCCTTCTGAGCCTTTTTGGCCTTGAAAAATGTGACAAAAGGTCCCCTTAAATTTTTATCACGTAGATCTCATCATAGGCTTCGATTTGATATGATTTAGAGCTCAAACAGACACCCGGATAAAATGTTATGGTTGTTTGAATTTGATTTAAATTTATTACTTATTTTAGATCTTTTATCAATTTTTTTGATTTTTGTGTCTTAAAATTGTTAT
Organism: Viscum album; assembly: GCA_963277665.1. Taxonomy (NCBI): domain Eukaryota; kingdom Viridiplantae; phylum Streptophyta; class Magnoliopsida; order Santalales; family Viscaceae; genus Viscum; species Viscum album. Next base: position 107,218,183 of record OY728139.1, on the reverse strand, counting down.
TAAATGTTTTTTAATCAATAATAATTAGCAAATTATTAATTAATAATATTTTTCAAAATATTTTAAATCAATTTTCATTAATTTTTTTATATATTAAATGTAATAGTCTATTTATAATTATCTAAAACATATTTAAAACATATATATTATATTTATATCAATATAAATATACTTATATAAAAATATTTTATTTTTCATGATTTTTTTGAAACATAAAATTTATCAGTGGTAGAAAAAAGCATTGATAAAACCCCCCTTTATCAGCGCTACTAAAAGAAGCATTGATAAAGGGGTCCCCTTTATCATCGCTAAAACGAAGTGCTGATAAAGGGGGGCCTTTATCAGCACTAAACAAAACGCTGATAAAGGGTCACTTTTAACAGTGCTGTTAAAAGTTCTCCTTTATCAGTTCTTTTTTTTAGCACTGATAAAGGGACCTCTTTATCAGTGCTTTTTTTTATTGCTGATAAAAGGGCAGTGCTTCCCTTGCCCGTTTTTGTAGTAGTGGTTAAAGAACATACTTTTTCTGTGGATGGAAAACTAACGCCTCACGAAACAATGATTGTTCAATTATCTCCTACCACCTCTCATGGTGGCCATTATGATGAAACTGTATTTATATATGATATATATTATTCTTATATTATCTTTATTCTTCTATATTCTCCATTTATAGCATACCTTTATGGTTTCCATTATGGGTAAACGCAATAATTTCATTTGAGGAAGTGCGGACTACCACCCTCTTATAAGTGATATAACTCGTTAATGTCATATATGGGACGTACAAATGATGTATTTAATGATATTATATATGATATTATACTGGAATTATAATATACCTATGTATCATTATTTCTTAATTCCAATAAAATAATAAATAAAAATGAAAGTAGCATTCATGGGTACGTACGGATTACCGTCTCCATGAACGATGCATTTCTTTTCTTACCTCCAAATATTATGTAATTTTAAAACTACATATATATACTTGATATATAAAATATATATGATATCTAAATCATTAATATCATTATGGATATAATGAACTTTTGACCACATGAACAACTTGTAAATATACAAAGTTCATTTTTGACTCAAGTACCAAATATCAACAAAACAACCGTTATTAACTAAAATGATTACATAATGTTTATAACATGGTAATATGTGATATAAAAGGAATAATAAACTTTAAAATTGTTCTTAAACAGGTTGAAATTAAATTTATTTTATTATTCAGTAGATTAAAGAATGAAAGAGTCAAGTCGGACACAAGGTAAGGGACTTCGTCTCAATCTCCTTTGATTGAGGCATATTTTGTTTTAATACACAACTATCTTTTATACGCTGTATAAACACCTTTTATTTTTGATTTCATTCAACATGAATCTTTTTCTATAAATGTTTTACTAAATGACCAAAAAGAATGTTTCTTTTTAACGTAAGCGGTGAAAACAACCTTTTCCACCGCTGAGAGTATTATTTGATCTTTTGGCTTCTTTAACAGGCCGTAAGGTTTTTAAAAGGAAAATAAATACCATATACTCTTTTACATATTTTGGAATTAAAAATTGTTTTGATAATGGATTTGTTATGTCAATATATTTAAATGATATATTGTGATTGAAATGTGGAAATGTTATCTTTACATTATGTTTGTTTTATGTGTTATGAATATGTTATGGTTCTTGGGAATTGTTTACATATATGGGTGGTTTCATGGTAAACCTAGGGTTGGTGAGCCCGAGATAGCTCTCCAGTTCATTGGGTAATGTGACGGAGGTAAACGTGAATGTTTCTACTAAGAGATTTTGGGAATATATGGTTATGGTTATTCCAAATGTAACCCCCTATGTAGTTGTGATAGCTACAATGTAAGTATGATATGGATGCCACAAGTTACCTTTATAATTTATGATTTCTATGTGTTATTCATAAATCTTATGATTTCATGGGGTATGATCTTATTCTTTTCATGTTTTTATGGACTAATGTTAACTTTATTTATCTTATATCCCTTATTGAGATTTTTATGCTAATACCAAGTATTGAAATGTTTTTAACCAGACTTAAAGATTAATAGGTTCTAGGATGGGATCAAGGAAAAGTCATGTTGTCCAAAACATGGGACTAGACATGACCATTTTTTTCAGGAGTTTTTATTTTATGAAAAAATGGAAACTAAGTAGAAGTCACTACTTGAAAAATGATTTTTCCCAACGCTTCTATACCAACGGTTTGTAAAAACCGTTGGTATAGGTACCCTTTCCCAACGGTTTGGCCAAACCGTTGGGAAAGCCCATTTTTTTGCCACCTTTCCCAACAGTTTGGCCAAAACATTGGGAAAGGATGAATTCTGGACACCCTTTCCCAACGGTTTGGCCAAACCGTTGGAGAAGGATGAATTCTGGACCACCTTTCCCAACGGTTTGGCCAAACCGTTGGGAAAGGGTAGCCTATCCCAACGGTTTGGCCAAACCATTGGGAAAGGGTGTCCAGAATTCATTCTTCGGCCAGAATACCCAAAAGAAAGCAAGACCTTTCCCAACGGTTTGCAAAACCGTTGGGAAAGGTCCTTTGATTTTTTTTGGAATCTACCTACGGAGATCATTATATAAATCAAAATTTAAAATAATTAGAACAATACATATATATATTTTTGAAATTGTGTTAACAAAAGTCATGTTAGGTTAGTGGTTAAGTCATTCCTTTATAAACTAGAGGTCCTGGGATCAAATCCCATCGGATGTTTGTTTTTTGAAATACATATACCAACGGTTTTGAGAACTGTTTGTATAGATTTTCTAATTACTTATACCAACAGTTTTCAGAACCGTTGGTATAGACCCTATACCAACGGTTTTCCCAAAACCATTGGTATAGACCTATTGTCACGGATTACTTTCCAACGGTCCTCCAAACCGTTGGTATAGCCTATACCAACGGTTTGGTGACCTATACCAATGGTTACAAACCGTTGGTATAGGGTATTTTTCTAGTAGTGAGTGTCTGACTTGTAATTTTTGAGATGTAATGTAATAGTTATGGACTAATTCTCTAAAAATCTATACCTAAAAATATCCTCAATGTGAATTATTCATTTAATTCGAGATTATGTAATGTTTAAGGCTGGGTCCTTATAATTAGAGTGGAAGTATTACAATTCCTCTTAAATTGATGAGACTTTTTGAGTTATTCCATCAGTATAGGTTCCTAGGACACTTTAATCCTTATTGCCTCTTTGATGTGAAACATTTCAATCGATGTGGTAAGTTGGGGAACCTCAAATGGTCCTTTTGAGATATTCCTTCTAGGAAGTTTCATTAGATATGAATGGTAAATTATTTATGGTTGAGTAGTATATGGATGATTCTAGATAGGGTTCTTCTATAGTGATAGGTATAATACTTATATATTATACTCTTTTTGATGGTCTTAGGACACAAAAGCATCCTATTATTTATTTATGAGTATCTTATATTTCATCTGGGATTGGTATTAGAACTTATTCATAATTTTTTTAACATAAATATTATCTATAAGTAAACATATGGAAAAAGAGTAATTAGTGTCCATTTTATACAATATTGGTAGGAATAAGTGGGTATATCTTCTTGAATTGAAAGTTATAGATTCCAAAAATTTGATGAGTATTGATACACCTAAATAATATGGATGTAATATGTGGTAGATTTCTAAATTGAGATATTATAATGGGTATATAAAAGATTTTATATCATTATTATGAGGTATTTTGATCTTATTTTTCATATAGAACAATTAATCCATCTTTGAGCTCATATTGATTGTCATAAAAAGGAATGTTCCATTATCCTCTCAAACTGGTGATTAGTATGAATTTATTGGATAATGGGAATTCAATGTAGATAATGTGGGATCAAATTAGGAGAAGTTTGGGTTTATTACTATAGAAATGACTAGTATGATGCTTGGAGTGGTTAAAGATGAAAAGAAAAATTTTCTACCTTTAGTGGTTTGTTACATCTTGAATGTGTTCCTTGATGTTTTCTCCAAGCTACCTCAAAAGAGAGAGGTGTAAATACCTAGAAATATATTGGCTAAAAGAGTGTTAATTTATATTCAAACTTCTAAAATTTCTCAAACTACATTTTATAGATAAAAATATAGCTGGAATCGATTGATTAAAATGGCTTCATTAGAACTAGTATCTAACCCTGGGGATATATATTCCTCTTTATTATGAATAGAGACGAATCTATACATTTTTATGTAGAGTATCATATTTTTAATAGGGTAACTATTATGGAACACTCTCATATTCCTAGAATCAATGATTTATTTGATCTTTTGAAGTGCATAAAATGGTTTTCAATGATCAAAATATGCTATGGGATTAATCAACTCTGAGTCAGACCTAAGAATGTTTTGAAGCTGATATGGTCATATTAAAATATAATCATTCCTTTTGGGTTTCAAAATGATCCAACAATGTTCATTGTGATCAATGTAGAATTGAATATTTGATACTATTTTTGCACTACTGGATCCAAGTGCAGAATCTCTCTGGGGATCCACATGGGAATCACAATCTCTAAACATCATGAGAACCACTATCACTCTCTCTAACTTACCTATAACTACATAATGCCTCCCCTACCCTGTAAACACATTCCAACTTCATACGATACCATTGTGAACTACATCTCCATCTACTATTGTGAAAGAAGCATATAACACATAATAGTCATAAGAAACATAAACAACTTTTCATAAAAACGAATAATGGGTTTTTCAAATTAGTTTGTGTAAATAAGGATTCATTTTGGAAAGATATACATAAAATACAATACACTCCATGCATAAAATTCATCAATAACATTCATCTTGCATGAAAATTGTTACTATCTTGAATAGAGATATAATAATTCAATACTACAGTAAAATTACCCTTCACAAATTTTATTTAATCCAACCTCATATGCTTGATTTCCTTCCATATCTTGATGAAGGATTAGAATACCTCTTTCAAACTAGCCATCCTCCCATAATTGTGGTTCCAAAGATCCTAGATGACATACCTCCTTCTCAGATTGTATTCATTAATCTCAGTCAAAGTTTATTCCATTGATTTGAATACCACATATCCCAACTCATTCTTCAACTCTTTCATCCTTTTTATCCTCCTCATTTTCTACTTCCTAAGAACACAAAAAATGGCACCGAAAAATTAATCAAAACATAATAAATGAATTTGTTTGGTTTCTTCATATGCATTTTCCTATACGACTCACTCAATTACTTTTGACAACACTTCATAAAAACTAATTTTTATTTTGGGTTTGGTCACATGGGATCCTATTATAACTCTACAATTAAGCATACATGGATGAGAATACAACTATAATGAGTGACCTCTTGAAAATACTCATATTGCACATTTTTTTTGTGAAAAAAACACTCCAAAAACACCTTTTGATTCGATTCCCCTAAAAACTTGATAAATTTAAAAGGGTGAAAATCTGAATCTCAAAGGTATTCCTCCCATAATGACCAGAGCTCTCCAGCCCTATTTTCAAATTCATCTTCAAGATACTTTCTCTTGGAATCTTGGAGAAATTTCTGGTTGTCAATATCTTCAATCCTCCTCACACCAATACCACCACTATTTTTTATCTCCTCTAAGACATTCCAGAAAAACAAACACTTCAGAAGATGTGGAAAACAATAAAAAATTTGATTGGAAGTAAATGACTGCGAGTGGAAGTCATGTGGATTTTAATGTTCATTCCTTCATTTTTGTAATGTAATATGATAGAATCCATAATTAAAATTTTCTTTATTTTATTTTTGAACCTCAGTGGAAACTTGAATTTCATCTCTTGAATAGTTATTATTTAATTTTGTTTCTTAAGACACATCCCCCATATCTTCAATGTTATTTTAATTACAATAATAAGTAGTCATCCAAAATGATCACTAGTACATAGTATGGGTTGAATTTTGGTTAGAGTAGTTAAAGAAACATAGGTGGATGTCCAAAAAAGATAAGAGATAAATTTCAAACAATAAAATAAAATAATAACTATTCGTGAGGTATGCCATCAAGGCACTTTGGAACCAAAATGATGAGAGGAAGGCTAGTTTGAAATAGGTTGTCCAATCCATCATCAAGAAATGGAAGGCAATCAATGTTCGAGGAAGGGTTAAATAAACGTAGAAAATGTAAGTTGTACTATAGTATTGAAGTATTATATCTCTATTCAAGATAGTAACAATTTTCATGAAGGATTCATGAAAATGTGGAATTTTATACATGGAGTGCATTGTATTATTGTTATTCAAGAAAAATTAAATGATTGACTACTCATGAAGATAATGTCTTCTACACATGATGATGTTTTCAACCTCAAGGAATAATACACTATTTATTATGTAGCTGTGGAATTATTAGGGTATCAACAACATGTTGTTGAAAAAACCACAACAATGATGCAACATCACAATGGTGAATAAAATTATCAAGGCAGGGAGTCAGGGTATAAAATTTGAGGTTGGTTGGAATCAATGTAGACAACCTATTGACCCCAAAAAATCAATGTTTTTTAGTTATCTTGGGGTCACAATGAGGATGAATGTGTCGATTTATATTGATTCATGGCGTCGCTTCTAGCCTGTGGGGAAATAAATCCTTTGTAAAGATATAACGGTAATGTTACAATATACTTTCTCTATTTTACTGAAAAAATATATAATGAAATTTTGCTTTAATTTTCATTATTCTTTTCAAAATTTGTTATTTTAGAATATTTCGATAAGAAATTTTTCTTAAATCCCACTATAAATTCCCATAGAGGCATCTGGACACTTCTTACAAATTAACATATTAGGGATACTGAGGGGAAAATAAATCCCCAACCACCACTTAGTTATGCACACATTATAAAGCATGAAACATGGAATTCTTTCATTAATCATTCTAATGAGAAATTATTTAAGTTTCATTACATTTGATAATATATTATCTAACATTATTTATTTTATCCAACTTGATTCAAAATTGTTAACTTCTGAAATAGAAAAAGAGTGCTGAAAATAAAGAGCATGCATCAAAACCAATGTACCCCTATCACAAAGCAAGGATTGGGTAAACTTTATTAGAGTGAAAATTGGTATGTATTTTAAATAAATAATAAAAGTTTTATTATTTCATATAAAACAAAATATTTTACTTTGTTTATATGCAGATTAATGAATCAGAATCTGAAGTCACTTCTATCATACGTCATGTGTTATGGAAGGAGGCTCTTGTAAATAAAGAAGGTAAATTAGTTGATTAAAAAATAGTATGAGAAGCCTGTGTAAGTATGAAATAATTGTAATTATTTACTATTTATAACAATATTACATAAAAATATCTATTTATGTTTATATTTTTTAATATGGTTTATACATAAGAATTGATAAAGACCATACCAGAAAAAGCTAATTTTAGTAGCTTTGAAGCGGCCTGAACAATATGGTCACAATGTAGGATTAGGTTTCAGAGTCTCTCCTAAAATATATTTCAAGAAGATAAAACCACATGAAGATACATATAATATGGTGAGATGATTAAAAACACAAATAAACACACTGTAAGATATTAATTTGTGGTCTAGTTTGGCAATCCAATGTATAAGAAAGGATCAAAGAAAACTGGAAGTGGAACAAATATCCACACATAAACCAAATGATCCCACTAGCTTTAAGTCTAGTCACTCCCCCCAACCACTTACCTTATGTGGGTTAATCAATTTTTTCATTAATCTTTCTCCTAAATGTGAATCAAAAAACTTCTGATAACTTTATATTACTAAAATTCTATAGTGTACAGTTGTATGTGATTTTTATTTATCAATGCCCACATATCACCATGTTTTAATGGTTATAGTGTATAATATCCTGAAAGACCATATACACAATCAAGACCTACCAAAAGATCACATGAGAGTGGGTATTGAGGTATCTTATAAGCTGACTTCTGAGTTTTTTGTTCCACTTGATGGTCTGGATATTACAATGGTTGAAGCTGCTATTGGAAATTTTATAGCATGGATGTAGAATCTTATAAAGATACACGAGGTACATTTTTAACAAATTTATTCATATGAAAAACATGTAATAGTTAATGATAAAATTTCTAAAGTGAGGTATTATATTACATATAGATAAAGTGATGGAGAAACAGAAGGTAAAAACAAAAAAATCTAGTGAATCGACCAAGAAAATAAAATCAACTTCTGAGAGTACCTTCTTCCCACCAGTTCTAGAGAAACATTTATTATCATTACAAATTTATATCTAGACCACATTTAAAGATAAAACTATTTATTAAATTTAATATAAAAAATAAATATATAGATATTCCTTGATAGACAAAATTGGTCTCGAGCCTCTAAATGAGATTATCAAACCTGAATGGTTGGGAATCTTAGTTGTGAATACATACATAAGGTACATTTTAATAATACTTTTGTCCAAATAGTGAGATAATATGTTTTTTAAAGGTAATAACTATTCATATTTTGTATAGGTGTTTATATCATAACTATATAAAGGGAAGATCGTGAAAATCACAATTTAGATTCATTAATCCCTATATCATTTCTATTCCAAAACTTAATTTGGATGAGAAAAAAATTAAGAAGAAAAAAGATGAGTTATTCGAAGCGTTTAATAAAAATTAATCAGACGATATACTCTTTTTCATGCCTATAATGTAAATGTAAAACTCTACAATCTAATCACATAAAATATATTTTATTTTTTTCATTACATAATTGTTTCTAGTTTTTAGGACACACTGGATGCAGATAATAGTCAATCTGGACACCCTAAATATTTATTTTTCGGATCCAATTCATGTATATGCAACCAACCGACCAAACATAATGTGTATTGTGAATATTTAATACACTAAAATCAACATTTTATAGATAAAATTAGAATTATATGTTCAGTCTATGTTTAAACTATAATTTTGTTATAATATGGTGGTCTCTAAATATAGGCTAGATTGTTTCATGAAGTCGGTGTCTGAAGGGATAGATTCTGTGGATTACTATAAATGGAAAAAAAAATTAAGGTATATATAGAAAGATCCAACTATCAAAACATTTCAAAAAAAATTAATTATTTTTGGTCATTTTTTTCAATGTTTGAAAAAAGATAGTGACATCGATTGTGGATATTATATTTTCAAATTTAAGAGAGAAATCAAAAAACATGAAAAGGAAAACATCCCCCAATAGGTAATTTATAAAGGTAATTATTATTTCTTTTAATATATTTCATATTAATTTGTTTGTCTATATTTTCTCAGTAAAATCAATATTTTCGACAACCTAGTTACTGAAAAGAACAAATAATTTTTTTTAAAGATGATTGGGAAATGTAATTTTTGTCAGAATGTGTGCCGACTACAAATTTAGGTGATTACCTACTATGTTTGTAATCTAGTATGAGTTATGACCTTTGAAATATATTTGGTGTGTGAATCATTACTGTCAGAATTCTTATATTTTATTTTTGATGTCTTTCTCAAGAAAAATTATAATGGAGTAAATCAATTTGTTTAGAAGCACTGACCTACAAACAATAAAATTGTTGGTAAATTACTAAGGCAATGGTGGAGGCATATCCAGAGTCAAAGGCGAAGTCAGAGATGGATTCAGAGGTAAAGGAAGAGGAAGATTCGGAGGTAGAGTCTGATTCGGAGACTGATGTAAAGGATGAGGCAAAGGTGAAGAATGAGGTGGAGACCAAGGCGGAGGAGGATAACAGGCTCTGGATTTCAAATAATAAAATTTTTGGAAAATGAAGTAGAATGAGGATCATACTATGATTTTGTTTGAAAAAAATAGTTTAATAGTGAACACAACACTTTTTCCTTAACATAAAATCTATTTTGAAAGTGTTTCAGGTGACTTATTGAAAAAATGTTTTTCACCACTTGTTTAGGTGTTTTTATATTGGGTAGTAATCAAACTATAAAATCATTATGTGTTGGAAGCTTCAATTTATCCACTAGTGTTATTGAAGCCACATCTGTACAACTACCAATCATCAAAAAGGTATATATTCCAACTTAAATGTTTTAATAAATATCTATGTAATCAACCACCAAAGTGAGAAGGTGTATGATATAGCTATTGGAGTAAAACCATCATTGATATATCATTTTCATCAAGGTGGGATAGTGTCAAAGTGTCTGTTATCAATTTAAAATTAACATTTAATACAAAAAAGTGTCCCTCATTGAAAACTGAGCAAACATGCTCAGATTGTCTTAATAATTTGGGAAAAAAATCATAATTCAATTGTGACATGTATGAATTTGTCTCATGTCAAACCTACACACGATGCCACCTGTATGGATCAAAGTGTGTGTTTTTAGTTTAAAATGACATTTTAGTAAAAAGAAAAAGTGGAATAATAAAAACTAATAAAACACATTCTTATTGTTTTTATAATTTTTCCAAATGATTCATAATTCATTTTTGATGTGTAGGAATCAATTGCACCTCAATTCAACACACAGTGTGACCTGTATGACTCTAAGTGAGTCTTTTAATTCAAAACTGAAATTAATTTTAGTAAAAAAAATACTTAAAAACAATAAATTTCATTTGGATTAATTTTTTAATTTAAGAAAATGATCCATAATCATTTTTGATATGTAGGAATTAATCGCACCTCATTATGACACACGGTGTGACCATTATGACCCCAAGTGTCCGTTATCTGTTTAAATTTTACATTTTAATACAAAAAAGTCACTCACTAAAAGCCAATAAAACACGCTCATATTGTCTTGATAATTTAGTAAAAAGATTCATAATTCATTTGTGACGTGTATAAATCATTACCATGTCAAAACAATGCACGATGCCACCTATATGGCTCAAAGTGTGTGTTTCCAATTAAAAATGTCATTTTAGTAAAATACACAAGTGGCATACTCAAAACCAAAGAAACACATTCTGATTGCTTTTATACTTTATTACAAGGAACCATATGTCATTTAGGATGTGTAGTAATCATCTACACCATAATCTGACACACAGTGTGATTGGTATGACTACAAGTGTGTCTTTTTATTCAAAATTGACATTAATTTTAGTGAAAAAAAATTACGTACTCAAAATTGATAAAAACGAATTCATATTGTTTTGATACGTTAAGAAAATGATCTATAAATCAATTTTGACATGTAGGAATCAGTATCACCTCAATCCGACACATGGTGTAACTGGTATGACTCTAAATGCACCTTTTTATTCAAAACTAAGATTAATTTTAATAAAAAAAACAACTAACATACTCAAAACTAAGAAAACATATTTGGATTATTTTGGTACCTTAGGAAAATGATCCATAATTCATTTTGGAGGTGTAGGAATCATTTACACCTCAATTAAACTCACGATGTGACTAGTATGACTCCAAGTGAACCTTTTTATTCAAAATTGATATTAATTTTAGTAAAAAACAACTGATATACTCTATAATAGTGTTTTTCTTGTATTTGTGTTAGAAATTTTATTTCATTTAAATTCAGTATTTGTATCTTATTTTGGAAATTTATGTTGTTGTTTCGGGTGGTGTAGTGTTTTGTTACAACACACTGCATTCCATGTTTCTAGTGTTGCAATTTTTTGTAGCATCTCATTGCAGTATCCCCCTTTATCATTTCTTTTAAAAGCACTGATAAAGATACATTTATTGGTACTTTAAAAAACACTGATAAATGGTGTCTTTTATCAGTGCTTTTATTTTCACAGATAAAGCAACCCTTTATCACTTTTCTTGAACCGATAAAATCATTGGCCTTTTAACCATCCTAAGGTATTTGACGCTTTTCTAGCACTGATAAAGGCCTATTCTAGCTTTGTGAAAGGACTCTTATGTAGTTGTGATGTTCCTAAACATTTTAATAAGGAAAATTCAGATCATTTGAGATATGAAAGGAGTTATAAAGAGCAATAAGATTTATGAAGTCATCTATTGAAGACCTTGAAGATTTGTACACATGGAAGGGACATCCATATTTCATATAGTGTAAGACTATCTATGAAGAATATCTTTCTAACACTGGATCTAATGAAGAGGGATCTTATAGTTGGGGTTTCTAACTAGACACTGGAGGCGTGTGATTAGGGTATCTAACCAATCAAATATGAGAAGCAGTTGGTGTGTCTAACCAACTATGGATAGTGTCACACCTCGACCTGTGTGTTTAATTTATTTAATTATTTTCTACCTTAAATAATTTTTTTGGGGGTTTGGGTTGAGTCCCAGATGAAATTTTTCTTTGAGTTATATTAAAATGTGTGCTTTTTGGTGTTGACGTCCTCGAGCGCATGGGCGGAGCACAAATATTGAATCCACACAGCATTGCCCTGGCAACTGCGTGACTGCCCGTTCTTGAAAAATGAAAGTAAATAAATATTTTAATTAAAACAAACATTAATTGTGTCATTTAAAATTATTATGGTTATTAAGAACTTTAGTATTATTATTTTAGGTTAAAACGGAAATTGCTAATTTTATTATTATGCATTATTATCAATGTTATTATGAATATTAAAATTAAAAATTGATTTTAATTAAATCTATTGTTATAAATTATTTTATTTTTGTATTATTATTATTATTATTATTATTATTATTATCATTAAGGTATTATTACTATTATTAGCTTTCTAACATTTTCTTTTACTTTAATTTAAATGTTTTTTAGATTTTCCGCACCCCCTTTTTTTAGGGTTCCCACACACCCCCTCCTTATCTCAAATATCCTCCCTCCCTCCACCCTCTGCATGTGCAGCACGAGAGCCCCCCCCCATAGGTCGTTGTTTCTTCTACACATCAGCCCTCTATTCTACCTCCCCCAATGCACTTGGATCATCCCTTTGTTTTGCATGAGTCTCCTCCATCGACCCTCCTTCATAGTGCACAGCTGAACGTCGCCTCCTCCCCTTGAAGCGAATCCGGCCAGCAGCCCTCTCCATCATCACCCTCCTGTCACAGCAGCCCGTCGTGGCCCCTATCCTGGCACGATGCTCCCGGTTGGTTTCCCCTTTTGTGCTACCCCCCTTGTCCTGGTCGGCTCCCCCTTTGGTGCACCCTACTCACTGTAATCGGGCCCCTCAGACCTCCTGCTCAGTGTGCAGTAGCCCCAGCCAGCGATCCCACCTCCATCACGGCCTCTCTAGATGACCTGAAACACCAGCGCCCTTTTCTCCATCATGCATAGCCTTCGGCGACCCTCCTTAGGTCACGACTTCCCTCTACTGGTGTGTTTCTCTCCCCATAGATAAAATGTTATGTTTATTTTATTTTATTCTTTTTTCCCTCATTTTGGTTAGATATTGCATTTATTTTGGGTTCGTTTTGGTAGCATTGGGTTAGATTCAGCTTCTGAAGCATGCGGTTGAGGTGCGAATGAGGTCTTGCACCGGTTCTGAGTTTGTGTTGTCATCGTGCTTCGGTTTTGAGGTAGGTTCCCATTACACTACCTTTTAAAATTTAAGTTCCATCTATTTATTTATTTTTGTGACCTATATATGTGCTAATTATTATTCTGTAAGTTTTGGTTAATTTATTTATTATGTGAATTGGTAGTTCGATTCTAGTTTTGTGGAAATGAGGTTATTTTATTATAATTGCGCACATTTTTTGATTAATTAAATGTTTCATTAGTTTTTCTTCTGGTTTGTGACTCTTAGAACCTGATTTAACAATTTAAATAAGTTGTGGGATGGAATTTGTTTTTGGCACCTTGTTGAGTGTTAATTAGAAATAGTTTGGATATACATTGCATGTGCCACTTATAAATGGCCATGGTGGAATTTCTGTAATGAATGTTTCATTTCAAGGTGTTTTAGTATGTTTACACCCCTATATAAATAGTGCGTGTGTATGTTGATAAATGTTTTTATAGTGTTTTTAAATGGTTTCAAATTAAAAGGAAGAGTAGTTGTGGGTTTAAACAGGATTGATGTGAAATGGTGATCTTGGGTTTCTTGAAAGTGTTCCAAGTAGTTTTATGTTTAAAAGAAGTGTCTAATTGGCATTTAAAGTGGTCTGACATGTGATTATAGATTGTTCCTGATTGGCCTTTATGTGTTAAGTGTAATGGAAAATGTTTTGTTTTAATTTATCCAAGTATTGGTAGTGTTCGAAATGAAATTTTGGGGGACTTTTTTTTTGGATTTTCAAAGTGTGTTTTGGATTTATAAATAAATGGGAGTTGAGTTTTAGTGTGTTTTAGAATGTTTTGTCAATAAATGCCCATTTGGAACTTTAATAAATAAAAATTCCCTGGGAAATGTAATTTGAATATTTTGAGAGAATTTATCAATGTTTTGGTGTGGAGATGATGCTTTTCCCTCTTTAGAAAATGAGGATTTTTTGTTAATGATAAATGTCAGTTTATGAAAAAGAAATGGTTTAAGGGCCGTTCGGAAATCTTGTGAAAAATGATGAAATTGTTTATTATGAAAACCTCCTATGTAAGTTTCTCATGTCACAATTGTATGTATATAATGGATGAGATGTCCTTACTAAGGAATCTTTATGATCCATTATGAGGGTCACTCAGATTGGACTATTTATGTTCTTTTGATTAATGGAATGAGATCGGTCCTTGGAGTGACTCGGGGTGATGCCTTTTGTCCTTTATTATTATATATACTGTGATTTGATGTTCAGTTGGCATCGGTTGGCCCACCCCCTTTTTAAACACATGAGACATAGGAACCTAGTATATTGAAAGAATATTATAAGAATGATTGTCATAATAGTAGCTTATGGTACTGACCAGTGGCCCATAGTAGGCAGATATGTTTGGGTTCATTTCAATGGGATTTTCCATCAGCATGCCTGATAAAGGATGGCCAATCGTTTAGATCATTCTGATTTCATCATGTGTGATATGTCAACTAGGATGAGGTCTCATGTATTGTTGTCTTCTGGATTATTCTTGATCTCCTGGGTTCACCTATGTTTACTCGTTCTTAATGCTTGCAGTGTTGGATGTGTTACTTGTATGTATATTTTCTTTTCATTTCCCTTATTGTGTAACTATTGTGGCGCTTCATGTGTAATATTTTTACTGGAAAGTGATGTGTGGTTTTAATGTGGCTTATGAAAACTGTCTTCAAAGAAAAGTGTTTTATTCTCTTTGTGCAAATTGAAAATGTAAACATCACTTTCCATTTCAAAATGCTAATGTATCACTAAAAAAATGAATTTTAATTTTGAGAAATGAATGATTGAAATGACTCGTACTTTATTTTTGAGTAACATTTAGAAAACCTTACTTTTATAAATTGTAGTTCAAACTTGTAAATGGATGTTTCTTTTATTTTAAAGGAAGTGAATTGGGGATCGATATCAGGCTAGCCTACTGAGTTTTAATACTCATGCCTATAGTTCTTTTCTGTTTTGTTAGTTTTTTTTCACGCTCCATCTTGGGTGTGCTTTCCTTGGGCAATGCTTGATCGTTGAGTCAGGGAGTGACCTGTGGGGTTACATGGAGATAGTGTTTTTCCATTCAGTTAGTTTTTTTTCATCAGTTCTTGTTTAGTCATTTTATTTGTTTTATTTATTCGGAGCTACTCTTTATTATTTATTTTTATTTTATTTATTTGTTTTGGGAGAAATAGTTCTCATCGTCTATGTCGATGCCCAGGCGCTTGTCGCTATCCCGGGAGGATCTAGAATGCCTCTCGGGCTTTATCATGGATCGGCTCAGGTGACCAATTTAGGGTAGAACCGGGTTAGTTTGTGACAAAATGGTATCTGAGGAGGTCAAATCTTAGGGGACATCTATTTCTAGATCTCCCTTTGTTATTTGGGATGTCAAGGTAGATAGAGTAGGATTTTCAGGACTCGTGGGGTAGGTGTTGGAATAGAATCGTGAACTCTTGATCGTTCTTATCCTTAGGTTTCTATGGGAACTCTAGTTTAATTTGTTTATTTGGGTTTCTAGGATTTGTTTTAAGATTGGGAAATGAAAAGGGAGTTGGTCTAATAGTCATCATGATCTGCAGGGCCTAGTAATACATGTGGATCTAGGGGCATGGTCCTAGAAGTCTCTCTATGTCAGTAGAGTGTTTGACATATGGTTTCCAACTATATAGTCAATCCACCCACCAACATGAGTTCCTTGTTTGAGTTGTTTTGGGTCTCCTCTAACTTCTAAAAGTTGTTTGAATCAGAAAAAAAAATTGTTTTGAAAAATGGTTTTTTAAATGACATGTTTAATTTGGGTATTATTTTAAAATAAATGGGATGGATGATTTTTTTTTGGGAAAACGAAGTTGTTGTTTTTTTTACCTTGGTGTTCCTATGGGTTCTCACATGCATAGTGGTATGTTGGAATATGAACGGATGTTCGGTATGGTGGACGGATGCTCAGAGTAGCACAGAAACATTCATGTGAGTGAGACTCTAAAGAATACCAATAGTGAGTGTATAACCCACCAATCTTGTTTTAAATTTAATACGTTTTCAAAAAAAAGTTTTGATGTTATGATAGCTTGTTTTCTTATGTTTAGAGCTTTTCACCTTTGATGTGTTTGATCATGAGGATTTTATTTATTGAGTTAACCTTTATTGGGTTCTTGACTTCTCTTGTCTAGAGGTTTTACCCTTAAAGATTTGATGGGTGATCATAGTATGGTTGATCAACCTAAGTATTTTATGCTTGAGTTTCAAAAGCTAGAACCAACTCTCTTTTATGGTCAAGCAGACCCTTCCGTAGCGGATGAGTGGATGTGAAAGATCGAAAGGGACTTTAACCTCATTGAGTATCCCAAGTCGTTGAAGTTCACGTTTGCAACCTTCATGCGGGAAGGTTCACCATGGATGTGGTGGAAGTCAGTGTCTCGGTAAAATCCCCATTAAAAGCTTAATTGGGAGTTTTTCAAGGATTTGTTCATTAATCAGTATTTCTCTAAGAAAGAAAGGGTGAGAAAGGGGGTGGAGATGTGTTATCTACAGAAGGGTGATGGATCAGTGTTGGATTATTTTCAGTGCTTTGTGAACCTAGTCCCTTATGATTTAGGGTATGCCACAGATGACTCCATGAAGTCTCGATGCTTTGAGGTAGGTCTCCGCCCCAATCTACAGTCGAAGGTGTCAGAGTCCAACCAGACTTCTATAACCAATGTGGCGAGACAAGCATTTCATGTCGAAGTCGTGATAGAGGTAGTGCTTGAATTTGTCCTCCATCCTTCAATCCCTTTGAGTAGTGGTGAATATTTTAGAAAGGATATGAGGAAGTGATTTAAAGTCAAAGGAGGATTTCATGGAATAAAAGGTCTTGAGGATCTTTCATCAACCACTTCAGAGCAAGAGATCCTTGGGTGTTATCATTGTGGCAAGTCGGGTCACAAAAATCCATCGTGTACAAATGGACTAAATCCCTTCTAGGTGTGTGGACGATAGAGTCACTTGCAGTGAATCTATTGGGGCGTTTCTAGAAAGCGTCACAGAGTAAGTTCTCATAAGTGATGTGTTGTTGGATTTTTGTTTAAACTTTCTTGGGTATATTTCCTTCCAATGTAAGGGATCTCTTATAATTTTAGTGTACTGATAGTGTTTTGGGTTTTGAAATATAAGGTAATGTCATGGGTTTTTTCATGAACTCTGGTTTTCAATGCCAGTGTGGTTTTTATTTAAAAATTTTGTCCTTTCATCTGTCAGATCAAAAGATGTATGGTTCTTATTGGGATTATCAGAACCTGACTATGAGGTATTAGACACTTCATCCATCAGAGCTCCAGACAAAAGGCCTCAGAGTGAATCTGGCGTGTATTAAAGAACCCCAGAGGAATTTTAAATAGATTGGTTAAGGTTGTGCCTCTATCATGCGGTGAGACAGTTTTAGCATTTCTATCGGGGTTTCTCTATCATTGTAAATTTCATCTGGTCTCAAAGTGAACAATGGACTTATCCCTCATGTAATTTCCGTAATTGTGCCTTTTGGATTCAAGTTGTTGGTCAGTGTCCTTACGTGGACCACCCATGTGAATCAGTTGTGGCTTTAGTTTGTGTCCACCCCAAAGTGGTAAGTCATGAGTAGCTGTCCATCATAGTTTCATTAATATAATATTTAGGCCCTCCCACCCCACCCATGGGGTGAGGTTTTTTGGTTCGTAGAGAGTTTTTGGTTCAGCTCTTATCCCTTTCGGATGGGAGTGAGTTGTTTGAATGTTCTTTCTATGCTTATTTTATCTTGAGTAAGGCCCGATGCAAGTCTAAGTTGGATTTTTGTTTGGTCGTTTATAGGTTGGTTCTTTATGGTGGGGAGACCCGCCATCTCTTTGGGTTTTCTCTTAAGTAGTTATTGGGTTCTAGTTAAATTCTTATGATAGAGAGTTCATTCAGGACTCCCCTCTACTAGTGATCTATTTCAGGTAATGGGATTGAGTCTCGTTGGTGGTCGATGGAATGTCCTCGGATTGAGATGTTGGATCAATTTTATATGGAAAGTCTTGATCAATCGGCTGGATAATGTTGTGGCTTTCCGGGGGTGGAAAGAATTATGGTGAGGAGAATTTTCACACCCTGACCCATGTGTTTGATTTATTTAATTATTTTCTGCCTTAAATATTTTTTGTTGAGGTTCGGGTTGAGTCTTGGATGAAATTTTTCTTTGATTTATATTAAAAAGTGTGCTTTTGGTTTTGATGTCGTAGGGCACACAGGCGGAGCGCGAATTTAGAAGCCACGCAGCTTCGCCCTGGCAACTACGGGACCGCCCGTTCTCGAAAAATGAGTGTAAAGAAATATTGTAATTAAAACAAACATTAATTGTATAATTTAAAAATTTTAAGGTCATTAAGAATTTTAATATTTTTATTTTAGGTGAAAACTGAAATTGATAATTTTATTATTATGCATTATTATTAATGCTATTATGAATATTACAATTAAAAATTGATGTTAATTAAATCTATTGTTAGAAATTATTTTATTGTTGTATTATTATTATTATTATTATTATTATTATTATTATTATTATTATTATTATTATTATTATTATTATTATTATTATTATTATCATTATCATTATGGTATTATTACTGTTATCAGCTTTCTAACATTTTATTTTAATTCAATTTAAATGTTTTTTTAGATTTGTTGCACCCCTTGTTTTAGGGTTCCCACACACCCCCGCCCTCTCTCCAATATCCTCCCTCCCTCCATCCTCTGTGTGTGCAGCGCGAGATCCCCCCAGGTCATTTTTTCTTCTCCACCTCGGCCCTCGGTTCGGCCTCCCCCAACGCACCCGGCTCATCCCTTTGCGGCGCACGAGTCTCCTCCCTCTGCCCTCTTGCACAGTGCGCAACCGGACGCCACCTCTGTTGACTATTTTTATTAAGAATTTATTTCACCGGGTTTTTTTTCTTCCCCTCATTGATGAGTCAACGCGGTTTGACCTCATTAAGGCTGCCGCGTGGTTTTAATTACGTTGTAAATACGTCTTGTTTTTTTGCCTATATAATGAAATGAAAACCTCTCCAGAAAAGCATCCCAATTGGTGGTGCACAAAACATCATTTGTGTTCAAGTTTTTTTCCTTCAATCATCTTTCCATTCTCGCTTGTGTTTTCGTGTCGAACTGTCAGGATTTTTCCAACATTTGGTATCAGAGGGAGGATGACTTCATCCACAATGCCGAACTCCGAGCCCTCATCGCCCCGACTCTCCCAGACATCATCGGCACGTCCCAGACCCCCCGTTGACAGCAGTAGCGGCCCTCTGGTGGTACATCGAGTGGTGAAGGAGATCAGGGGATCGGCGACGTACCCGATCCTCACAAAGACAAACTACAGCGACTGGTCCTTGATGATGAAGGTCATGCTTCAAGCACGCGGTCTTTGGGATGCCGTCGACAATGGCAGTGCGGAATTACAGGAAGATCGGATGGCGCTGGAGGCCATCCTCCGCGATGTCCCGCCGGAGATGATCTCCATACTCGCCGTCAAGGAAACTGCCAAGGAAGCGTGGGACACCGTGAAGACCATGCGCATCGGCATTGATCGCGTTCGCAAGGCCAATGCTCAAAAGCTCCGTAAGGAGTACGAAGGCATTGTTTTTCACAACGGCGAATCGGTGGACGACTTCGCAATGCGGCTCACCGGGATGGTCAACCAACTCACGATCCTCGGCGATCCGGAGCCTCAAGACAAGGTCATTGAGAAGTATTTGCGCGTCGTCCCCTCCAGGTTCTCCCAAATTGCCCTTTCAATTGAGACGCTTCTCGATATCTCTACGCTCTCTGTGGAGGAGGTAACAGGGAGACTCAAAGCGGCGGAAGACCGTTTTGACCCGGCACCCACCATCGACTATGGAGGGAATTTTCTCCTCACCGAGGAGGAGTGGGATGCACGGATGAAGGAGCGGCCAGCGAGGGATGGACCCCTCAACGACTCCAAGACTGGCAACTGGCGTCATCGACAACCATGAAGGGATGATAGGGGATCCAATGACAGTCATGACGCCTCAAGAGACCAATGTCTCTACTGCAGAAAAATGGGTCATTGGGCCAACGATTGTCGCAGCAGGATGAGACATGCTAAGGCTCTTCTAACCCATGGTGACGACGACGAGCCGACACTCCTTATGGTAAGGGCGTGTACTGCGATGCCCGATACACCACCACCACAATCTGCCACTTCGAACTCCTCACTGCCACATTGCAGTACTCTCCGAGTGGTCGAGGCGAAGGTCTTTGCACAACATGCTCAAAGGGAGGCGTGTGACGACGACCTGTGGTACCTCGACACTGGTGCCACAAACCACATGACCGGTTCCCGTGCTGCCTTCTCTGAGCTTGACTCTGGGATCCGCGGCACCGTGAAGTTTGGTGATGGATCTGTCGTCAATATCGAGGGGTGCGGGACAATCTTATTCACTTGTAAAACCGGTGAGCACCACGCACTCACGAGGGTATACTTCATCCCGAGCCTCACCGCCAACATCATCAGCATCGGACAACTCGATGAGAATGGTTGTCAGTTTTTAATCGAGGGAGGCATCATGAAGATTCGGGACAAGCAACGACGCCTGCTGGCTAGGGCGCAGCGCTTCCCCGACCGGCTGTACAAGCTAAGACTCAGCATTGCACAACCTACATTCTTGTCAACAAGGGGGTCAGAGGTGGCATGGCGATGGCATGAAAGGTACGGCCACCTGAACTCCCATTCTCTGCCCAAGATCGCTCAACACGATATGGTGCGAGGGCTTCCGCGGATTGATCAAATAGATCAAGTCTGCGACAACTGTCTCACTGGGAAGCAGCAACAAGCGTCTTTCCCCGAGCAAGTGAAGCATCGTGCAGAACAAGTCCTCGACCTTGTCCACGGTGATCTTTTTGGGCCGATCACGCCAACAACGCCAAGCGGGAACCGCTACTTTCTGCTACTCTTGGATGACATGAGCCGCTACATGTGGGTCAAACTTCTTGCAAGCAAAGACCAGGCTCCAGCAGCAATCAGACACTTTCAAGCCACAGTGGAGGTGGAGACAGAGCGCAAGCTGAAGGTTCTCCGCACTAATCGCGGTGACGATTTTACTTCAGTAGAATTCGGTGAATACTGTACTGATCGTGGCGTACAACGACAACTCAAGGTTCCCTTTTCACAACAGCAGGGTGAGGTCATTGAACAACACAACCAAACCGTGGTGTCTATGGCTCAAAGCATGCTGAAGGCTAAGGGTCTTCCCGGGATGTTTTGGGGTGAGGCTGTCTCCACCGCCATCTTCATCCTTAACCGAGCGTCGACTCAGAGCCTTGACGGAATGACACCGTATGAGGCCTGGCATGGAAAACGACCGACGGTGCACTTTCTTCGCACCTTTGGCTGCATCGCGCATGTTAAGAATGTGAAGCCTCACCTGAAGAAGCTGGATGACCGGAGTACGCCGATGATCTTCGTTGGGTACGAGTTCGGGTCCAAGGCATATCGTGTGTATGACCCTGTCAGCAAGCGCGTGCATGTAACGCACGATGTCACCTTCGACGAGGCAAAACAGTGGGATTGGAGTGCTCATGGTGAACAAGCTGTGTGGAGTAGTGAGGATCCATTTACCGTCAAACACACAAAGGCATGTAGACCAAGGAATGTGGAGGCCGACAACACTGTTGGAGACCAGAGCTCATCACTCAAACCCATTAGTGCGAAATTAGCAGAAGATGCAACACCAGATGTGGTTAAGGTGATACCCGTGGCATCAACCACAGTGGAGTTTACTTCACCGCCATCCAATATGGCAGAAGCACTGGACATTGATCACGACGACGCCCCGCTTCGATTTCGCACCATCGGCAACATTATCAGTCCGACAACACCGCCTGGGTTTGCACAACGCAAGCTCGACCCTGGTGAGTTACACTTCATTACGGCCAACGAGCCAAGCCCGCCCACCTGCATGCCACATTCATTGAAGAGAAGCCGGCGGCGAGAAAGGAGAAGGTTTCGAGGGAGGAATAGCAGCCTGCAGACATTCTCACGAAGTCACTTGGGCGCGCCAGTTTCAGAAGTTGCGTGAGAAGATCGGCGTCGTTGAGATCCAGAGAACGCAATAAAAATTAGGGGGGTGATTGTTGACTATTTTTATTAAGAATTTATTTCACCGGTTCTTTTTCTTCCCCTCATTGATGAGTCAACGCGGTTTGACCTCATTAAGGATGCCGCGTGGTTTTAATTACGTTGTAAATACGTCTTGTTTTTTTCCTATATAATGAAATGAAAACCTCTCCAGAAGAGCATCCCAATTGGTGGTGCACAAAACATCATTTGTGTTCAAGTTTGTTTCCTTCAATCATCTTTCCATTCTCGCTTGTGTTTTCGTGTCGAACGGTCAGGCTTTTTCCAACAACCTCCTCCCGTCGCAGTAGCCCAACGTGGCCCCTATCCCGGCACAACGCTCTCAGATGGTTTCCTTTTGTGTGCTACCCCCTTGTCCTGGTCGGCTCCCCCTTTGGTGCACCCTACTCACCAAGATCTCCCCCCTTGGACCTCCTGCTTGGTGCGAAGCATCTCCAGCCAACAATCCCACCTCCAGTGTAGCCTCTCAGACCGACCTGAAACCCTCAACACCCTTTTCTCCAGCACGCATATCCTCTGACAACCTTACTTAGGCCGTGACTTCCCTCTGTCGGCACATTTCTCTCCCCATCGGTATACCATTTTTTTATTTTATTTTATTCTTTTTTTTCCTTTGTTTCGGTTAGATATTGTGTTTATATTGGGTTCATTTTGGTAGCATTGGGTTGGATTCAGCTTCTAGATCATGTGTTTGAGGTGCGAGTGGGATCTCACACCGGTTCTAAGTTTGTGTTGTCGTCGCGCTTCGATTTCGAGGTAGGTTCTCATTTCACTACCTTTTAGAATTTAATTTTCATCTATTTACTATTGTTTGTGCCCTATATATGTGCTAATTATTATTGTATGACTTGGGGTTAATTTTTTTATTATGTGAATTGGTAGTTAAATTTTTTTGTGGTAAATGAGGTCATTTTATTATTATTGTGCACACTATTTGTTTAATTAAATGTTTCATTAGTTTTTCACCGGGTTTGTAACTCTTAGAACCTAATATAACAATTTAAATAAGTTTTGGGATGGAATTTTTTTCAACTTGTTGGGTGTTAATAAAAAACTATTTTGATAAACATTTCACGTGTCACTGATAAATGGCCTGGTTGGCATTTTTGTAAAGAATTTTTCATTTCAAGGTGTTTAATTTGGTTTGTTTACACCCCTTTATAAAAAGTGCATGTGTATGTTGATAAATTTTTTTATGGTCTTTTTAAATGGTTTCAAATTAAAAGGAAGAGTAGTTGTGGGTTAAAACCAGATTGATATGAAATGGTGATCTTGGATTTCTTGAAAGTGTTCCAAGTAGTTTTATGTTTAAAAGAAGTGTGTAATTGGCTTTTAAAGAGGTTTGACATGTGATGGTGGATTGTGCCCGATTGGAATTTATGTTCTAAGTGTAATGGAAAATGTTTTGTTTGAATTTATCAAAGTATTAGTAGTTTTAGAAATGATATTTCGGGGGTCATTTTTGGATTTTCAAAATGGATTTTGATTTTATAAATAAATGGGTGTTTAGTTTTAGGGTGTTTTAGAATTTGTTGTCGATAAATGGAAATTTGAAACTTTTTTAAAAATGTGTGTTCCCTAGGAAATGTAATCTGAATATTTTGAGAGAATTTATCAATATTTGTGTGTAGAGATGTTGTGTTTTCCTTCTTTAGAAAATGTGGATTTTGTGTTAATGATAAATTTTGGTTTATGAAAAAGAAATGGTTTGATACTCATTTTGCAACCTTGTAAAAAATGGTGAAGTTTTTTATTATGAAAACCTCATGTGGATGTTTCTCGTTCCATGATTATATGTATATAATGGAAGGGATGTATTTACTAAATAATACTTGTGATCCATTATAAGTGTACCTCTTATTGGAATCTTTATGTTCTTTTGATTAATAGAATGAGATTAGTCCTTAGAGTGACTCACGGTAATGCATGTTGTGCTTTATTATTATATATACTGTGATTGGATGCTCATCTGGCATCGGTTATCCCACCCCCTTTTTAAACACATGGTACATAAGAACATGGAATATTAAGAGAATATTCTGAGAATGATTGCCACACTAGTAGGTTATGGTACTGACCAATGGTCAATAGTAGGCAGATATGTTTGTGTTCATTTCTATGGGATTTTCCTTTGGCCTACTTGAGAAAGGATGGCCAAGAGTTTGTAGCATTTTTATTTCATCATGTGTGACATGTCAACAAGGATTAGGTCTCATGTATTGGTGTCTTCTGGCATATTCTTGATCTCCTGGGTTCACCTATGTATACTCATTCTTAGTGCTTGCAGTGTTGCATGTGTTACTTGTATGTATATTTTCTTCTCATTTCTCTTGTTGTGTAACTACTATGGTGCTTCATGTCTAATGATTTTACTTGAAAGTGATGTGTGGTTTTAATGTGTCTTATGAAAACTATTTTAAAAGAAAAGTTTTTTATTCTCTTTGTTCAAATTGAAAATGTATACATCACTTTACCTTTGAAAATGCTAATGTATCACTAAAAGAATGACTTGTATTTTTGAGAAATGAATGAGGGAAATGACTCGTACTTTTCTTTTTAGTAACATATAGAGAAACATACTTTTATACATTGTAGCTCAAACTTGTAAATGAATGTTTCTTTTATTTTAAAGGAAGTGTATTGGGAATATATATCGGGCTAGCCTACTGAGTTTTAACACTCATGCCTATAGTTCTTTTCTATTTTTTAGTTTTTGTGCCGGCACCAGATTGGGTGCGCTCGCCTTTGGCGATGATTAATCATTGACTCGGGGACTGACATGTGGGGTCACATAGAGATAGTGGTTTCCCATTCAGTTAGTTTTTTTGTTTACATTATTTTCTGTTTAGTCATTTTATTTGGTTTGTTTATTCTGAGTTTCTCTTTATTATTTATTTTGATTTTATTTATTTGTATTGGGAGAAATCATTCTCATCGTCTCTATCGATGCCCTGGAACTTGTTGCCAGCTCGGGAGGATCGGGAACGCCTCTCGGGCCTTACTGCGGATCGGGTTGGGTGACCGGTTCAGTGTTAACCTGAGTTGGTCCATGATAGATAGATCAATTACACTGTCTAACCAATTTTAGAACTAGGGTGTCTAACCAGTGTTATTCACTTGTGGAGATAGTTAATAGAATCTATGTTGGGGTGTCTAACAAACATGGAAATGAGTAGGTCTTTCATTGATGAACCTTATAAATATTATATTCTTCCCTATCTTATTTTACTAATACACAATAAGTGAGATTGAGATAAAATATTGAGTGGATAAAGAACTTTAAACAGTTCAATAGGTTTAATTTAAAAGGAGAAAAATTCATAAAATAAGGGTACCACAGATTCACCCCCCTCCCCCTCTCAGTGGAACCAATCCAACCCTTGGGCTCTATAATTGGTATTATAGATTTTTTAACATCTAAATATCTGATAAGTTTTGATGATGGAATCAGAAAATGATTTTAATGAGTCCATTACCTTTATTTAAAATATGTACAAAAGGGGGAAATGAAGAAGGAATGAAATATAAATAATAAATTTGATTCATCCTTGCCATCCCAATTCAGAGATGAAATTAATCTCATTACATTTCATGAGAAGAATAATCCATCCCAGTAGTCATGTTCTCCAATTAAGGTAAACTATGAATCTAGTGTTATTTCTAATTCTAATTCACTTGTGGAAACAAAATTTACTCTTCCATACTCTCACATAAATCTAGAAAAGAAATGTGATTCTAGTGATAAAAAGAAAATAACATCCAATTGGTATTCCAAGTAATGATGATGAAATAACAAATAAGATTAATGGATAACCATGCAAGAATTTTTTTATTAAATGTTTAAAGATTTGACCTCGTAAAATAAAAACTTGAGGAGAGAAGAAGTGGTGTTTAATCTCATCTCAAAGAAAATGGGAACCAAGATAAAGGAGACAAGTGAAATGATAAAAGATATTTCCCAAAAATAATCTAAAACAAATGGCCATTGAAATGGTATTGAAGAAGAAAGAAAAAAAAATAATAGATCTTGAGGAGAATATAGACACCTCCAACGAAAAAATGAATATTCCTATAAAAGATATCTCGACATGTGTAGTAATAAAGGGAAACCCAAATCAGAAATTTGGAAGTAAAGTTTTGACCCACACAAAATCTATAAATGTGATTCCAAAAAAAGTGAAATAACCTTTGTGTTTTTATTGTGAACATTTTGGGAACATCATGAGTAAATGTTTTGAAATTAACAAGAACAAATATGTAAGAATAACTCTATTAGTTTCATCATCTCAATCAAGAAGAGACCAAATGAGGTATGAATTTTTGGGTAAATGTTTCATTTGTTCTTACCTCGGTCATATAGAAAATAATTTCACTTGGAAGAATTCATGGAAGAGTAAAGAATCCATATGAAGTCACTCCAATCTGATGAATTACTGAAGTATTTCTTATCCTGGTAAAAATACAATCAAAATAGAAAATAGTATTAATGTTTTAGAGAATGAAAATGAACCACAAAAAATGGTGTATTAAGACCGAAGTATGAGAACTCACATTATTTGTCTTTATAGAAAAGAAAATAAATTTGGAAAGAGGTTGTGCCAGATTTGATGAAGGTGAAAAACAATATTTCCCAAAAATAAGAATCTCATGAGAATAAAGTATGTGCATAATATATGAATCATGTCAATGAGAAAGAAATCACATCCCATGATGAGCTTGGAAAGAATAAGAAATCATGGATGAGTGAAAACTCTCACCTTGAATGTTTCCACTAAAGAAATAAGAGGTTCCTCTATAATTCCTATTATTTTATGTGTTATGATCTAACATGTTGATAATTAAAGGATAAGTGGTTTTCATCATAGAGTTCATTAATTCCCATGATTATAAATATGATTTCATCCCTTGAGGGGAGAGATTTTATGACACATGAGGTCTTACAATCACACCATCATCCCTTTTTCCTTAATTTTATTCCTTATGGGGGAGTGTTTGGTTGATGGGAAAATGAAACAAAGGGGGATCTATTAGCTTCTGCACTTGAACGTTTCTGATGTGTTTGTTGAAGTATGTGCAAGATTTAGCAGTTCATTGATAAATATGATTTTTTTCTATCCCCTATAAGAGAATTGAGAATTTATGAGCATGATTTCACATGCATGGTAAGTTATGGACAGATTAGACAACCTTGGTTGTATCTCTATTGTTTTCTATATAGGGTTTTCCCATGTAGACATAAAGTAGATTAACTGATGTCTCTTTTCTAAGAGAACCATGTGTGATCATCCCTCTCTTTGAAGTGATCATGAAATTTTCATACAAAGGATAACATCATGTTTTTGAGAAAAAAATGAGATAATAAGACCCCCCCACTTATCATTTTCATTTGATTGTCAAAGGGGGATAAAGTTTTCTAGCACACATATTGAATTTTTGTGTGCAAAAATATATTGACAACAAAATCAAAGAGGGATATTTTTGGGCCTAGTGATTGCATTTTTTTTCAATGACATTTCAGTATGTGATAAAGTGGTGATTCCTAGAGAATTATTATGGATTCATAGCATTGGATATCAAACATGAGAAATTATTCATGTTGTAAATATCGCAATTGGTTGTGTTGATCTTAAATTACAAAGACAAGTGTTATGTAGGTTGCACTATGTTAACAAAAACATTGAAAAATGTTTGAAGACCATGAAAAAGAGAATTTTCATGGAATGAAGAAGAAGTGTTTTGAAGAAGAATTCCATGAAAAAATAATGAAAGGCGATGAAAATATTTTATTTCTTAAAGTAAAAAAAGTTTTAAATATTCCATGTATATTATTCTTATTATTTTCATGATGAATTCTTCATAAGTTGGATAACTCTTTTTTAGAGTTAACTAAAAAATTATTCCTAACCAAAAGCTGTCCAAGATAACCTCAACCAAGGGATCATGTTTGACATAGAGGTCTACCGTGCCCAAGGTAGGCCAACAAGGGCTATCCAGTAGGCCGCAAGAAGGTGGGCGCATAGCTCACATGAAAATGGGACCATGTATATGGTCGGTGAAGGGAATGGTCCATACCGCATGGGAGGAAGCCTGAAAAGACAAGGGGATCGGGAGTGCACCTCGATAGTCACTTCTGGCCGACTAAAGAGTGTGGTTAATTGATATACCACACCAAAGAACTATGAAATAATCGATTGGGATGCTGGGATTCCATGACACTATTCATATTTATTAAAAATAATGGACATTTTTTGAGCCATTGGATCGGTTTGATTTGGATCGTCCGATAAAGGAGCTGCATTGTCTTACTCCTCCCTCATTTAAGGGTGATTTGTGGGTTTTTTTAATGAGTTTTTAAAAAAAATTACAAAAAACAGTTAGGGAAAAAAATTCAAAATGCACTTTAAAGGTGACATCGCGAATGCCACCTTTACATTTCGGGTGAAAGGCAGCATCTGCGATGCCGCCTTTACACTGGGGATGAAAGGCGGCACCCGCGATGCCGCCTTTCCCCTAACAAAAAAAATTAAAATTTTTTTATGTTTTGTTTTGTCTATATATCTATTTATATTAATAATTCATAAAAAATGTTCCGGAGTATGTCGCCTTTCACCTAACAAAAAATTATTATTTTTTAAAATTTTGTTTCAAAACCGCCTACTTGAAAGTTAAAAATGTTTCAAGTATCTGACATTGAAAGAGTGTAAAATATAAATAATAAGACCAATATAAATGAAACTCTAAAAATTCATTAACCATATAAGGAATTGTTAAAAACACAAATCATTTCAGAAAAATTGTTCATGAAAAATTATTTATAAGCTTTCAAAACACCTACTTGAAACATAGAAATGTTTCAAGTACGTGACTTTGAAAGACTATAAAATATAAACTGTAAAACCAATATAGAAAAAACATTAAAAATTAATTAAACATATAATCAATTGTATAAAACACAAATCATTTCCGAAATAATTTTTATGAAAAATAATTTATATGTGTTCAAAACCACCTACTTGAAACTTAGAAATGTTTCAAGTACGTGACTTTAAAATACTATAAAATATAAACCATAAGACCAATATAAACGAAACATTAAACATTCATTAAACATATAATCAATTGTTGAAACACAAATCATTTCATAAAAAAATTTCATGAAAAATAATTTATAATCTTTCAAAACCGCCTACTTGAAATTTAGAAATGTTTCAAGTACGTGACTTTGAAAGACTATAAAATATAAACCATTAGACCAATATAAACGAAACTTTAAACATTCATTAAACATATAAGATCCAACCCTGCATCAATAGGATGCACGGTGTCTCTAGTATCACATACATCTATAATCTTTGATGCATGAAAACATGTTATATCTCCTTTCATGGGACAACAAAATCTATTCTTCCACCCGCCATGTCCATATCCATATCAACATCCAGCCTCTATGTTATTTATATTTTTAACTCTATGTTAGTTATATTTTCAACTCTATGTTATTTATATTTTTAACTCTGTGTTATTTATATTTTAACTCTATGTTTTTATATTTTTAACTCTATGTTATTTTTTTTAACTCTATGTTATTTATATTTTTAACTCTATGTTATTTATATTTTTAACTCATTATTTATATTTTTAACTCTATGTTTTTATATTTTTAACTCTATGTTATTTAAATCTATGTTTTTATATTTTTAACTCTCTTTTTTTTAACCCTATGTTTTTATATTTTTAAGTCTATGTTATTTAACTCTATGTTATTTATATTTTTAACTCTATGTTATTTATATTATTAACTCTATGTTATTTATATTTTTAACATTTCTATTTTAACTCTATTTTATTTATATTTTTAACTCTATGTTATTTTTTTTAACTCTATGTTTTTATATTTTTAACTCTATGTTTTTATATTTTTAACTCTATGTTTTAATATTTTAACTCTATGTTTTTATATTTTAACTCTATGTTATTTATATTTTAACTCTATGTTGTTTATATTTTAACTCTATGTTGTTATATTTTTAACTCTATGTTATTTATATTTTAACTCTATGTTATTTATATTTTAACTCTTTGTTATTTATATTTTTAACTCTATGTTATTTATATTTTTAACTCCACGTTATTTTTTTTTCACCCATGTCATTTTTTAACTGTGTTATTTTTTAACTCCATGTTGTTTTTTAACTCCATGTTATTGAATATCATTTTAATTATAGTTTTATTTTTAATTATTAATTAATTTCTAGTTAATCACTACTAATAATAACAATCAACATCATTACTAAATTATCAATTTATCATTCATTTTTTTATATATTTTAGTAGTTTATAAAGAAATATTCATATATTAAGCATATTATCTAGGTGTGTCAAACCAGAATGTAGCAATCCCCATTGTCATGCACCAGTTCCCGTTCAAGTCTAGCTCAAATCGATGTTTTTGGGTTTTACCCTTAGGTACATCTGTGCCAGAGCCACATTCACTTGTTTGTATCCAGACAAGGATTTGATTTCTTAGATAACATAGTATTTATGATACCAAAATTACATTAAAAGAATCCTAAATTAATTTATACTAATGATAATTATAATTCCTAAATATATATAACTAATTTAACAATCTAATAAACAAAGAAAAAATTAAAACTAACTAAACTACTAAAGAATTAAAATATTTAACTCTAAACAATTAAACTAAATAAAAAACATCAAATTTATAAAAATATTTAACAAAAAAAATTCTAAAAAATAAAAAACATTAAATTAAACATCATACCACTAACAGCTTTCCAAAAATTTCAAACCACAAAACTCTACCGCAATAGAGAGAAATTTAGAGGTAATGAGAGTTTGGAAGTGAGGAGAAGGGGAGGGGGCGCTGCCCTTTTATAGGGCGCAGAGGAGAAGGTGGCACTGTAGGTGCCTCCTTTTTCAATGTCTTCAGGCGAAAGGAAGCCCCCACAGTGCCGCCTTTCATATGATGTCATATAAAAAGGCGGTACTGCGGGTGCCGCCTTTTCCACGTCACCGATCCACGCCGGCAGTGAAAAGGTGGCATTCGTGATGCCGCCTTTCACCTATAATGAAAGGGTGGCATCCGCAATGACTCTTTTAAGGCGCATTTTGAAAACAAAAAGCATCCTAACTATTTTTTGTAAAAAAAAATTTAAAAATGCATAAAAACAACTCGTGATTTTCAGTGGGTTCTTCCACCATGATCATGCCATGAAGATTGTGGAAAAAACCACAAACACGTTTGATATGGACATTGATGATCTTATGAATTCCATGTGAATCTGATATACTCTTTGAATATGTTTCTCATGCATTTCTATGCATGAACAAGAGAATCCTATTTGGTAATATCACCAGATGAAGCAGGTCTGGCTAGAATAAGTTTGTGATATTCTAAAGGGGGTCTCGTTCATTGGGTATTTTTCGTCGGTTCCACTCTCCAAAAAATCTAGAGCCCTGGATCGAGAGCTCCGAGAGTTCATCTGTCACATCGCTTGGTGGGGCGATTCTAGTTTTCTACAAGAAGGAGAGGGGTACGCTGTTGGTGCATGGAGAAGCTTTGGGGAGATGGTGGGGACTGTCAGCGGGAATCCGTGCAACGTGGCCACGTTTGACTCCTACCTATGTACCCTACTCAAT
Source organism: Viscum album (assembly GCA_963277665.1). Lineage (NCBI taxonomy): Eukaryota > Viridiplantae > Streptophyta > Magnoliopsida > Santalales > Viscaceae > Viscum > Viscum album. The sequence continues at coordinate 107,185,869 of OY728139.1, read as the reverse complement.
AACAGCATCGGAGGCATCCAAGAAGCGACGAGGGCCTTTGATGACAAGGGTTCTTGATCCAAGGGGGTCGTCCTTTGGATTTTTTTCTTCCAGCAGCGCTGAGCGCAGGGTTCAGGCAGATCTAGTTCAAGATCTGGGTGATGGAGCTCTGGTACAGGTGACTCGCAGTGGTCGGCCATCGTTTCTAGTGGAAGCTTGGTGCAGCAACATCTTTCCAGCTTGATCCACAGTGATTTAGGCTCAAATCGATCCAGATCTAGAAAGTGGTAGCAGACACGGATAAGTGCGGCGCACTTGGAGGGCTATGGTGGACTTGGAGAGAATTTGATGGTCTAGGAGGTTGGTCTTGGAGAGCTCAGACTTAACCATCGTGAACCACAACATTTTACATGGTTTTTCAGTGGAAAAAAAGGTGAAACCATACCCCTGGTAAGGGGGGTTTCGATTCAGTTTTGGTTTTCTTGTTGTTTCTTTATTTCTTGTTCATGTCAGTTCTATGATGTTGGCCTACATGTTGTAATCTGTTATTCTTTCATAGTAAAAAACCTCTGATGATTCTTCCCCATGCACGTAGGACAAATGGTCGAAGCACGTTACATCTATGGGTCCCTTTTACTGCTTTCTTCATTTATTTTGTCGACCTGGTTAATTTGTTAACACTCACTTGCTTCTTGATTTAATTAGAAGCAGTTTTGACCATGATGTTGTTCAATTTTCTGCTACCGGAAAATCATTTCAATTCTGGTTGTTGGAATTGATTACGAATTATTTTATGTTTATTGGTTTATTTTTTTTAAGACCGGAATAATAAACATTAGTTTCAGATTTTGTATTTTGAATTTGCAAACCAAAATTATATACCCAATAGATCCTGGCTATTCAAAAGGGGGGCTGCCTTGTGTAGCACATCTCCCCCAACAAGTGGTATTAGAGCCTAATTGGGTATAATTTTGTATCATAAAATTCATAATCTTATATTCATTGTTTTAAATGATTTGATAGTGGATTTTACTTTGCATCATGCTTTGATTGTTTCATTCATCATTGGACGTTTATGCTCTTTAGCTATAAAATTGCAATATGTTTTATTGTTGTTTTCCTTGTTACTCCCTTGACTATTTTCCAGTCAGAACCCCATTGATGTCTCTTTGTAGTTGCGATGTGTTTCTATTGTTTTAGGGTTAGGAAGGGGTTACTGCGAGGTTGGCCTAAGTGAGTGTGTCTTGGTTAGCAGTATGGTTTGTGGCAGGGTCAGTCGGTTTGTTTGGTCTCCTAGTTCTGCCTTTAGCCTTAAGAGAGTGAGCTGGCAATTAGCTCAATGTTTTGTTCCTCTGGTCTGTTATGGTTTTGGGATGGTGTCTCTAGGTGTGACCCGCTGCGAGTGGTGATTGGTCCTAGGCAGTGTTAAGAGAGGCAGTATCATGTGAATTGGTTCGGTAATGATCGGGCTTCATGGCAGTTCTATCGGGATCTCTTTAGCGATGTTGGGTGGTTCCTAGATGTCATTGGGGCTATACTGAGATGGGATTTCTTAGTCGGTAGCAGGCTGTCCTTGGATCACCGGTGTTCTCGTAGGCTTAGATTTTTCCCTTAGGACTCTTTGGACTGCATGGGTTTTTCGGTGGTACCTAGTTTTGAGGAACCTCTCTTGTTGGCTTGGTTTAGGTTGTGTTTCTGCCTAGTGTGCTTCAGTGGGGCAGAGTTGTGAATTAAACTATGGGTTTTCCTTCTTCGTGTCCTAGGAGGGTCGATCTTCTTAGGTAACTAGGTATGAGGATATTAAGTTTTTGCATAGTGTTTTGAGAAGAAGGTTTATGAGGATATGTATGGCTAACCACCAGACTTCACAATGGTACTACTGGTATATCTTTGATGACATCGGATGGGGGTACCTAGGAATTAGGTTCTTGATGTCATCGGGCTAGACTAGGATGGGTTTTCCCTAGGTTGGTAGCAAGATTCCCTTGCTTTATGGGTGTGTTTCCTCGTGGTTACGAGTAGGCTCAAGGATCGGGGCGGTATGGGTTATACAGCGGTGAGGTTGAGAGGTGTCTTCCCCTATTTCATGGTTCTAGGTAGTGTTTTCTCCTTAGGTAGAGAGTTTTTTGGGTCTGATAGATTTAGGTGGAGACCAGTTTTTCTTTGCTATACTTGATTTCGCAGTGTTTATTTTATTATTTCATTTTTGGTAAACTGTACTAGTTTACTGAGTGATTCTTTATGAATTTTATGAGATGTTTGTTTTTCCATGTTTTGTTTGAGGATTGGTACAGATGTTTTTTCTGCTTGTGTGCAAGTACTTGTTAGTAGTATGAGACTTCTTCGATGACATCATCTAAGAGGTCAGCTCAGGTAAGTTCAGGTATGTTCATTTTTTATGTTTGGGGTTTTTTAATTCTAAGCATCTTTAGCAGTTGTTTTTAGAATATCATTAATTTGGGTAGCACATGTCACGTTGATGCATGATAGGGAGACTGTTTGGGTCATACCCTTTAGGTATTTCTTGTTTAGGATGTGATGCCCTAAATTAATGATTCTAAGTGGTGAAGAATCATCATGTTGTTAGGATTTTATTTTTCAAGGTGGAGACCAATAACATTGTTGCATGATAAATCTTTTTATGAATTTTAATTACCAAGGTGATGATTTGTGAATTTCTATTTCACGGTATTTTTTATTATTAATTAAAAGTCATTTTATTTAATGTTCCATTTTTTTAGTCTATTTCACAACTGGAAATCCATAACCACCTAAGCCTTTCCCACCATCCATGTATGCCTCTCACTCAATGTGATATTCTAAAGGGGGTCTCATTCATTGGGTATTTTTCATCGGTTCCGCTCTCCAAAAAATTCAAATCCCCAGATCAAGAGCTCCTTGAGTGAAACTGTCACATCGCCTGGTGTGGCGATTCTGTTTCTCTACAAGAAGGTGAGGGGTACGCTTCTAGTGTGCAGTAAATCTTTGGGGAGATGGTGGGGACTTTCGGCTGGAATCCATGCAACATGGCCATGTTTGACTCCTAACTCTTCACCCTACTCAATAACAGTGGCAGAGTCATCCAGGAAGTGACAAGGGCCTTCGATGACAAGGGTTCTTGATCTAAGGGGGTCAGCCTTCAAATTTTTCTCTTCCAGCAGCACCGAGCGCAGGGTTCAGGTAGATCTAGTTCAAGATCTGGGTGATGGAGCTTGGGCACAGGTGACTCACAGTGGTCGACCTTCATTTCTAGTGGAATCTTGGTGCAGCATCATCTTTCCGGATTTATCCACAGTGCTTCGGGCACAAATAGATCCAGATCTGGAAAGTGGTAGCAGACTTAGATAAGGGAGGTTCACTTGGAGGTCTATGGTGGACTTGGACAACATTTGATGGTCTAAAAGGTTGGTCTTGGAGAGCTCAGACATAACCGTCATGACCCACAGCGTTTGACATGGTTTTTCAGTGACAACAAAGGTGAAACCATGCCCTGGGTACGGGGGGTTTTGGTTCAGTTTTGGTTTTCTTGTTGGTTCTTTATTTCCTGTTCATATCAGTTCTATGATGTTTCCCTACTTGTTGTAATATTTTATTCTTTCATAGTAAAAAACCTTTGATTATTCTTCCTCATGCACGTAGGCCAAATGGCCGAAGCACGTTGCATATATGTGTCCCTTTTATTTCTTTTTGCGTTTATTTTGTTGACCTAGTTAATTGTTGAACACTCACTTGCATCTTGATTTAATTATAAGCCGTTTAGACCATGCTGTTGTTGAATTTGCTGCTACTGGAAAATCATTTTAATTCTGGTTGTTGGATTTGATTGGGAATTAGTTTATGTTTATTGGTTTATTTGTTGTAAGATCAGAATAATAAACATTAGTTTCAGATTTCGTATTTTGAATTTGGAAACCAAAATTATATACCCAATGGATCCTAGATATTTGAAAGGGGGGATTCCTTGCGTAGCGCATCTTCCCCAACAACTTGCGTGCATCAAATTATAGAGAAATATAGAGGCTAAGTGATGTGGATCCATGAGTATTCAAAAGGAATACATTGCGTGAATAAAAGAAAACATGAACTCTTGGAGTATTTGAGATGAGTCGCGATGCATGATGATAAACCATGGATATTAATATCTGCATGATGAAACAAGAATCCCCGAGTCTTCTTCATTTTGTAGAATCTACATGAATAATAGAACCTGATCTTTTAGGTGTTTAAAAGCAAGTGTGATCTGTGGGTATTTTTCATACCGTGAGAAGGAATAGATGATGTGCATGAAGATAACATGATCGTGCATTCATGCATGTATTCTCGGTGATCCATGGATACTCACCAATTCCACTTAAGAAAATGAGAACCCCTTAGGTATTTTAATATTCACTTCATGAATATATAAAACATACCACCATGAATCAAGTGAATTCAAATGGGTTTGCATGATGAAATAAATACACATTTTTCATGGGGAATTAATTGAGGATAAAATAATATCCACAAATAATGGGTTATTCAAGAATGATAAATGAAGAATACCCACATTCATTTGGGTATTTAATTTGATAAATATAATATCTAAGATCAATTGGGTATTTATATTTGAAGAAGAATGAAAATTAAATGTGTTTAATTCTTAACACATTTAATTGAGGATTTAAATGGATGGATTTATATCATTGAATTTATTGAGATCCATGCACTATATTTTTTTATGTATAAATATGTGCATGCTGGTGATGGAAGATGTATTGAATTTCAAGATCATTTTGAGACTCCTTGCATCCATTGTGTAAGAATAATTTTAAGGGTGATCCAAAGTCAGGTAATTCTTGAAGAAGGTGATTACATGTAACCAAGCATTTGAGGAAGGACAATTCAGATCATTCATGATCTGAAAGGATTTTCGAGAACCAATAAGATTGATCTAGTCATCTGTTGAAGACCTCGAAGATTTGTACACAAGGAAGGGACATCCAACATTATTATAGAGAAAAACTATCTATGAAGAAGATATTTCTAGTACTAGATCAACTGAAGGGGAAGCTTGTAGTTTGGGTGTCTAACCAACTATTGGAGGCTTGTTATTGGGGTTTCTAAACAATAATAGAAGAATATTAGTTGGGGTGTCTTACCAAATTTGGATAGAGAAATTGGGTTGTTTAATAAATTATAGAACTGGGGTGTCTAACCAATTGTATTCACTTATGGAGATAGTGAATAGAATCCATGTTGGGGTGTCTAACCAACATGGAAAAGAGTAGGCCTTTTATTTCCAAAACTTTTAAATATTTTTTTCTACCCTCTCTTGTTTTACTACTTCACATGAGGTGAGATTGAGAGAAACTATTAAGTGGATCGATAACCTTAAACAGTTCGAGAGGTTGAATTTAAAAGGAGAAAAATTCATAAAAAAGGGTACAACTGATTCACCCCCTCTCAATGTAACTTATCCAATTCTTGGTCTCTACATGATTAATTTTATAAATCTATTATGAGTCCTCCAAAACCTATATTTTATTTTAAGGTTTTAAAATCAATTTTTTAAAAACATGAGTCACTTATAAATCACCAAGGGTAATATTTTAAAGATTTAATCCCTTATACTTATAAAATAATTAAATTCACTCCTATATTAAACAAACCATTGAAAAAAACCATGGGAAGGTTAGTGGTTTTGATTATTTTGTTACAGGGTCTAAAACATAAGTTTGGAAAATAATGAACAACTCCACTCTCTTTTTCTATATAAACCCACCTAAGCACCCATTCCTATTCACTCAAAAATCTTGGAGCACATCTTTAATCTACCCTTCCCTCTCTATAGTCCTCCCATAGTGACCCCAATCTCCCAAGAAGCTCCTACCAAACTTAAGTAATCACCTTCTTAAGGTAAGGGATCTCCCTCGCTTTTTTTTAATTCAAGCGCGTCTTTTATGATATGTCTTTTAATTTCAATTTATTCTTGTTTGAGTATGCTTTTATATATCCCTCTTATATCCCATTAAATTTATATATGACGACATACCCATTTCACCCTCATTAATCCCTCCTATTAACCTTTATGTACACCTGTTATGCTGCAAAAATTGTCTTCTGATTTTCTATACAAAAAGTAAGGGACCTATCTCTCTCTTCTTTTCTATTCAAGCATCTTCTTTGTACTAAGACTTTTGAATCCCAATTGTTTATGTTAAAATGACTTAACAAATACCCATATAATATCCAATTTTTTACCTAATAATTAGAGATCATTTATCCCCTCTCATTATAGAATTTACCTAAGCTATTACTATGTTGAAATTTGGTAAGAGATCCTCTCTTTATCCTCTTTAATTCAAGAACATTATTTATCTAATGCACTTTTTATTCAAATCAATAATGATGAGATAATCTCTTACACATCCCTCTTACATCCCTTATGATTTAAAAGTGATGAGTGACCTCTTTCACTCTCCTTAATCCCTCGCATGATTCATTATGTACCCCCATTATGTTGTCGGAATTATCCTGCAATTTCTCCATGAAAAGTTTTTATCCAAGAAACCTACTTGTATTATTCCTATTAATTCCCAAACATTCATATTGGGTTATTTTCTAACATACCCCTCATATCTTCCCATTTACTTCGAAGTGATCATAAATCCCTTTCTCTCTCATTAAACCATTTTATGAATCTATAAATACTATCTTTATGATGTTAAAATTTCACTCTGATTTTCCATTCCAAACATTTGTGAAGTGAATATCCATACCAATTTCCCTTCAAGGGTTTTCACCTAATTGAACCAATACTTAATTTATTTGTTAATTACATGTATGTGACCCATAATCATTAATTTTGTGATTAAATGTGATGAAATATGTTCTTATATTATATGATCTAGGTGGCACACTTATGCATGTACATGATATGATTATGATGGGTGTTCCATGATAGCACTCTAATGAATTGGGTAATATTTTAGTCTCATGATATGCTATGTATGTTGCACTAGATGTTATCCTAGCACATTATGTTATGATTTTTTCATGGTTAACCTTAACTTATGCTTATGATGTCATGTTTGAAGTTGTTGTCACATTCCCATGTTTCCTTTATTTTATCATACTAAATCATGACTCAGTGTTCATGTTTATGATTATTACCCCTTTTATATACAATGGAAGTACCTATTTTATAACATTTAATACTTTCATCATGTTATGATTTTTTTTATTCCCTTACTAGGTTTTATATCTCACCCCTTTCTTATGTATGCCCTCAGGTTATCCTGTGTAGTTTTAAAAGCTATGGAATTTTAGAAGCATATTAAGAAAGTTATAAATAATGTTCTTTTATCCATTTATCAAGTTGTTGTGTTATGTACCTAATTACCCAAAGATACTATCCTTCTCAATCTTCTAGTTTGTATTAAGTGTATTCTTATGTAATAAATCATGAATTAATTTGTAATAAAGACAAGGGTTGTCATACAATTACCTTTTGACACCTAATGCCTTATAAACTTCTTCCTACCTCATTTCCTCATGCACAACATCCCTCTAGATGCTCGAGCTCCCTTCTCCCTCTAAATTTGGGCTTTAAGCAAGCCTATTTGTCTAGTGTTTGAATCACCCACCATCAGTTCCATAAGACTTGTATCAGTAAGCTCTTTAATCCTCTTGCTTATTTTCTTAGTTTATCTTTCTATATAGGATGCTAAATCTATGCGAGATCGGTTTCTCTATTTTTAGGTTGTTCTTATATTTCAATGATTTCTCTCAATCTACATTAAATATGAATATGATACTAGATTATGAGTAATATACTGCCATAAGGTAGGTGATATAGTAAATTTTTCCTAAAGCTGATTTTTTATATCATGCGTCATTGTGCCGCACACCAGACTTTCTGAGCATTTCCATAAAAATAAAATCTTCTTATTTAAATTGGTAACATTATTAGTGGAACTCCTATAGACCCATATTATTTTCAGAGGTCACCCACCTCAGTAAATTCCACCCCTTTGGTCGTGTTCATTTGTTTCCCCTGACTTCTAAAATGATAATGTTCCCAACTCACCTTCTAAGTTGTGTTGGTTAGCCACCCAATTGAATAGATTATTGAAAATTAATGGTAAGTGAGTGGTACAACCACATCACATGTTTTCAATATGAACAATGGTTATTCCATTGATTAAATGAAATGTTAATGATTTATAAAACATCTTTTGGAATATGTTAATGCTTGATTGATACTATTTATTATTTTTGAGACTCGGGCATGGCATCCCATACACTTGTGATACTTGTGAATGGCATACCATATATTTTTGATACCCGGGCATGGAATCTCATATAATTTTGATACTCAGTCATGGAATCCCATATACTTGTGACACATGATCATAAAATCCCATATACTTGTAATACACAAGAATGAAGTCCCATATAAATTTAAAACTTGTAAATGGTGTTCTTTATAACAATATGAGACAATTGTGACTATGCTTGGATGTCTGAGTTATAACTTTGGTCCTAACTACCACTATGTATCTATATATATGTCGACTAATGTTACTAAATATATAAAGTTCATATATATATATATATACATGTCCATATACCTATATATATGCTTATATATACATAGTGCCACATTTTAAGAGACATCTCGGTTTATGCTGAAGCAGGTAGAGTTAGTTTGGTGTCCTTTAAGAATAAGAGCCTATTAGATCATTATTGACTGATAATATGACTAGAGGGGATGTATATTCATTTTAAAATTATAAAGACAGAATAATCAAATTTTATAAAATACAAGATCTTTAGTGAGTGTAGTGTTCATGGAATGAGTACCATGAAAAATAAAAAATAAAGAACATTGGTATTTATAGTGGTTCAAATTGTAAAGATCCTAGTCCACTCCTCATCCTCTTCTACTCCTTGAAGAGTTTGATACCCACTAAATACTCACTTTTAAAGGTGTGAGAACCTTGTTACAAACACTGCCTTTTATAGGAACTCGGAGGCACAACCTAGTCTATTATAGGAGACCAACCTAGTCTATTTACCTGACTTTTGATCGGGAGTCACAAACTAGTATTCCTTTTAGGAGTTAAGATAAACAGACGAAGCAATACATTCTTTTGATTGGGAAAAACATAAACCATACTCAAAGAAATAAAAACATAAATATAAATATTACATGAATAAAAATAAATAAATATAAATTAGAAGATGATCAAAAATGTCAAATATGTTGAAGCTAGATGATCATTAATCACTTGAATGGACAATGTAGAAGTTGAATTCCTTCTCTGATCACAACCAAAGTTTAGAAGTTGAAAAAGTTCATAAACAATTGAGAGCGTCAAGAATGTGTAGAAGATGTATCTCAAGTAATATATTGAATGATCTGAAATGGTATTATTTTTATTCCTTGAAGGTTTCTACCAGATCATTAAAACAAAGATCCTCTAGGAGAATATCTATGTCCAATATCTGCACAACACTTTTTAGAGTATAACAATAAAATTTGTTACCTTCATTTTTACAAGTTATGCTGAAGAACATAGAACAAACACAAATTATATTTATTCATGAAATATTAATATAAAATAATTAATATATTAAATATTATAATTTTAAACAATTAAAAATTATAAAACAATTGAAAAATATAATATTATAGATTATATAGAAAAAAAATATTGTAAAAATAGAAAAAATATGTGTACTAAAAAAAGTTTCTATAATTATTTTTTAAACACTTTACAGTTATATTTCAACATAAAATAATAAAACATTTAACAATAAAATATTTTCAAAACATCAATTAAAATAAGAAATTAAAATTTTAGAAACAAAATTTTATCAAATAGTGGATTAAAAATCCAGTGGTAGATTGACCTATTGTTGGTGTCCAACGGTGGAAAAATAAATAGTGGTGGTTAATTTTTTCTACCTCTAGAAACATAGACCGGTGGCAGTCCAATGGTGGAAAATTGAGAAGATACTACCATTTCACTTAAAATTATAAAAAAAATATCGAACTAAAATAAAACTAAATTCATGCCACTGAATAACCAAACAAATCTGAAGAGGCAATAAAATTTTTTCTACCTTTGGATATCCAAAAATGGAAGATGGACTACCATTGGAGATATCCAATAATGGCACATGACATACTATTTAATGAATTCTAATGGTGTAAAATGGTTTAAAAGAGAAGACCAACAAATAATATGATCTAGTAACATATTCCAAAAGAATAATTACATCAATTGAGACATAATAAGCATGAACTACCAGTGAAATAGAAGAAGGGATACAAAAACGATATTTCCAAAACATCTTGAAAGTTATACTATTATATGTCCAATGGTAGAAAAATGGAGAAGTTAGAAAAAATCCTACAACACTTAAGAGAAGAGTAGAAGAGCTTCTATGGTGCTTGAAGAAGCTTCTGCCAATCCATTTTTTACATGAAGGTGGTGCTACTATTGGTGAAGTCTAATGGTGTATGATCAAAAACATCTGAAGAAGTTTGTTCAAATAAAATCTTAAACAAAAAAAGAAAGTAGCAACATCCTTACTCGATCAATAAAGAGAAGAAGAAAACAGTAGGTAAAATTTAGCTACTATTGGATTCCAATGGTGGAAAAAACATAGAAGCCTCCATTAGAATAAATAAGATACCATTAGATTCCAATGGTAGAAAAATAGATAATGGTGGCATGTATGATATCGGTGGAAAATTTATCCACCGTTAAGGAACAACTACCATTAGGAAGAAATATTCCACCATTAAAGAAAAATGGTTCCACCATCCCTGAAACAATTAAAGGAGGATTAAAACCAATTAACCATGCCTAGAATAGGTGTATAGTGAGAGGTATGGATGAATTTTGAAGGATCCTAGCATTTTTGGTTGAGAGAATCTGTGAACTGAAGATTCGCAAAAGACAGAAAGTAGAATATGATTGGAATTCGAACAAATAATACACGTTGGAGTTCAAATGTAGTGTGGGGTTTCAAAATATATCAAACAGATAAGATTTAATAGATCTGAAGGCTGAGAACATGTCGGATTCTTTAACTTGAATAAACTGTGAATACAAATTCAATATCCCACATCATAAAATTTTTAAGGATTCCTAGTGGTGTATCATACAAGTGGTGTTGATCCACCATTCGAGATGGCTACCGGGGATAAGCATTGGTTACAATATACACACACACAAGTCTATGGCATAGCGGCCTACCTAGGCCAACACATGTGCCTAGAGGGCATGCTCTGTGGGCCTTATACATGTGCCTACACACATTGAGAATGCACTATGAAAACAAAGCACTTCAACCTCCTTGTGGGCTACCATTGGTTGCCTTTCCCATAGGGTTGACCCAATGGTTCCCCTAAGTGGTTGAGGGTTATCCTAAGTGGCTCACAAGGATGGCCCATTATTTTTACTTAACCAGAAAAATTAAACTTAAGTAAAAAACCAAGATAAAGTTTCATTACAACATGTAACAATCATTGAACAATTAAGATTATTAAAAAAAATTAATTAAAAAGTCATTAACTTTTAATAACACTTGAATTTTAATAAAAGTGATGAGATGGTAATTTATAAAAATAGATAAGACTGTTAAAGTATTAGACCACCAATTTAAAATACTAACAAACTGGTCATTTTGAAAATTATGAAACATAACATTTATTAAAATTTAAACAAAAAATCTCCCCCATTTTAAAATTTATCAAAAAGTACATTATTATATAAAAGAGACTATATTTTGATCAAAAATAAAAAATTGTAGAAGTAACTAAGTAAAATATTATTATGAGAGTAGTCATATAATTATAGTATTCACTAAAAGAAATAATTAATATATATTAATAGTTTAACAATGTAATTGAAAATAGTATGATGTAATTATAATTTAATTCGGGTAGAAAATAACATTAAATTATAGAAAACTGTAAAAACATATTTAAGTATAATTTTTATTACTAACAGATATTTTAATCTTCAAATATACCCAATTCAAATTTCATCTTCGCAAATTTCAATAATCTAAGGGTTTTGTAAAAATGTCAGCTAATTGCTTCTCATTAAGAACAAATTCCAAAAATATATCATCTTTATTTACATGATCAATTAGAAAATGAAATCTAAAGTATTTTTGTTTAGTTATATAGTGTTTAGGATGGTTTATTGAAATTTAAATAACACTCAAATTATCAAAAAAAAATAGTAAGTTTATCAAAACTGATATTAAAATCATAAAAAAATTATCCAAATAACATGTGAATAGAAAGTAACGAAGATAATATATTCAGCCTTAGTGATTGACAGTTCTATTGAAATTTGTTTTTTAGAGCTCTATGAAATTAAACTTTTTCCTAAAAAGTGACACATACCTATAGTGCTTTCCTGATCATGTTTGCAATAACAAAATTCAGATTTATAGTAAGATAGTAAATCAAAATAATTATTTTTTGAAAAGAATAGTTAGTAAAAATAGTACCCTTGATGTATCTAATTACTCTTTTTACTGCTTTAATGAGACTTTCTTTGAGGTTTGACAGAAACCTTGCACACAATAAAACCAATAACATAATGTTTGGACCAGAAGAGGTGATATAAAGTAGAATACTTATAATGCCTCTATACAGTTTAATAGCAAGTGAATTACTAGATTCATCTAAGTAAAATTTAGAATTAGTACTAATTAGATTTTTGGTAGAGTTACTAGAATCAATTCCAAACCTCTTTACAATTTCTGTAGCATAATTTTCTTGATTTAAGAAAATACCTTCTTTCCTATGATTAATTTTTAAACCATGAAAAACTTTTAGTTCTCCCATTAAGATCATGTTAAATTTACTTTTCATTAGTTTATAAAAATCATTACACAACGAATCATTTGTTGAACCAAATATTATATCATCAGCATATATTTGTATAATCAGTATATCATTTGAAACTCTTCTTACAAATAATATTGGATTAACCTTACCTTTAACAAAATTATATTGTAATAAAACTATGTAAGTATTTCATACCAACCTCTTAGAGCTTGATTAAGACCATATAAGGCTTTATTAATCTTAAAAATAAGATTTAGAAACTTATCATTTTCAAATCTAAGTCGTTGAATTACATGGACTTCCTCTGAAATAATTCCATTTTAAAAGAAACTTTTTAGATCCATTTAAAATAATTTGATGTTTTGAAAACTATAAAATGATAATTGAATTATAATTAATTCAATCCTAGAAATAGGAGAAAAAGAATATTCAAATTCAATTCCCTCTTCATGGGAATAACCTTGAGCTACTAGTCTTTCTTTATTTCTAACTATGTTTCCAGCTTCATCAAGTTTATTATGAAAAATACATTTTGTTCCTATAATAGGTTTATCTTTTGGAAAAGCAACTAAATCTCACAATTTATTCCTTTCAAGTTTATTTCAGTAATTATGCATGGAATTAATCCAATTTTAATTAATTAAATCATTTTAAACATTGATAAGAACAAAATCAGCAACAAAATCATAGTTTAAATTGTAAAGTAAAACATATTTTCTTATTTGAATTCTAGATTCTACATTACAAATTAATTTTTCAAAAGGGTGATCGTTAAGAGTTTTCTATTCATTTGAACCATTTGGAGAAGAGATATGATCCCCATCAACTAATGCATTATAATTATCTTGATCATTATCTTCACCAAAATTAAATTTACTAAACTCTTCATTTTTTTGAAAGATTCAAAAGCTGGCTTATTAGAATTATTTTTAATAAACTTAACATGAACATATTCTTCAAAAACTAAAATTTTCTTATTGAAAACTCAATAATATTTTCTATCATTGGAATATCCTAAAAATATTTCTTCATCTGATTTAGAATCAAATTTTTCTAAATTATATTTTGCATTTAAAAGGTGAGTTACATCTGTTGTTGTATTTTGTATTTAAGATAAACACTTTACGACCCAAGACCCTGAAATATCCAACTTTAGGTTTAAAGCCTTTCAAAAGTTCATAAAAGGTATTATTTAGGAAATTTCTAATTGAAAATATATTTAATACATGAAAATCAATATTTAAGACTTCTACACAAAAGTATTTAGGTATACTAAATTCTATTAGCATAGACCTAGCCATTTCTGTAATAGATCACTTATTTCTCTCTACCACAAAATTTTATTATTCTGTCCAAGGGGATGAGTAATAAATCCATTTGATTCACAAAAATTATCAAATTATAAATTCAAAAATTCACCACCTCTATCACTTATGATAGAGATGATTTAATCATTTTTGAAATTTTGAATAAGCTTACAAAAAGCACAAATTTTGGATAAAGTTTGGTTTTTATGGGATAATAAATAAATACATAAGAATATACTATAATCATCTACAATTATATATTCATAAATCTTACCACTAAAACAAGAATGTTTTATAGGTCTAAACAAGTCAATATGTAATAATTATAAATATATAGTAGTTCTAACATCATTAATAGATTTAAATCTTTCTTTGTGTTTCTTACCTATTAAACAAGAATCACACATGAAGCACTTACTTTTATGTAACATGGTCAGTTACAGAACATATTCATGATTTTAAAGTTTGTGAAATAGTATTAAATTTGCATGAACAAGCCTCCTATACCACAGAATTTCATCTGCTTCTTCGACATTAAAACACTTAACCTTTTGTTTGGTTAGATTAGAAGAATCAATAATACACACATTTTCTTTTCTATTTTCATGAAAAAACTAATTTATTTTTCATAATAGAAAATTTATCATTTTCAAATATAAAATTTAATCCATCATCAAATAACTATGATATTCTTGTAATATTATGTTTTAAACCATGTATATATAATACTTTTGAAATAATTTCTGTTTTAGAAAAACCAACTTTACCAATACCTTTAATATGACATTTAGAGTTGTATCCAAATATGACAAGGTCACCATCACATGAATTAAATGATAGAAACTTTTAAATATCACAATTAATATGCCTAGGGAATCCACTATCTAAGTACCTTGAGTCATTTAAACTTCTAGGGAATATTTCCTAAAATTATACAACCGAACATGTTATTTTGGCACCCATGCTAACTTGGGTCCAACTGCATTAGTAGTAGAAACTTTTGGTGCCCAAATATATTTAAAACGTTTAATGGTGGGATATTTAGAAAATAAATCTCTATAAATGAAATTTATAGTATGCCTTTAATATTTTTTAAATATCAGTGAACACTCATTGGCATAATGCCCTTTCATTATTCATTTAAAACAAGTTAAACTAGAAATTATTATTTTTGAGCTTTTAAAAAAGTTAGCCTTATTTTAACATGGGGTTATACTTTTATATTTAAAAAAATTATTATTTGTGTTTAGTTTCATTAAATACATCATCTTATTATATATTTTTTAAAAAAAATTATATAAATCAATTTTATGATTAACAACTTCATTTTTCAAATCCATATTCTCTTTTTGAATAGTTTATAAAACTATAAATACTTTTTCATTGGATCCAAAAGTTGTGTTCCTTAATTTTTTATTTTCTTACATTAATTTATTATATTAATTTTCTTGTTTAGTGATATCATACATAACTAAATTAAACCTTCTATCTCAGTCTTTATCATTTACAGTTAGAAATTTTTTAACCCTTTTATTTTCAACTTTTAGTTTTAACAAATTTGAACTATAATACTCTTTAGATTTATCATTTTGAGAAATAAAGATTTTCACATTTTCACATTACCTTTTAAATTTCTCATTTTCTTTAATCAAATTATTATTCTTAATTTTATGTCAGTATACTTTTTTATTACTTTGACTCCAACATTATTTAATTCTTCATTTTATTTATGTAGTTGCTTAACTTTTGAATTATCATAATCAAAATTGGAACATGAATAAGAAACAATTTTTTTTTCATTTATAGAAAAAGAATTATGATCAAAATTTGTAGTAGTTATTAACTGAGTAAAGAGTGAATCATTTACCTCACATTGAATTCCCATTAGGGAAAGAGTCCCTATATCTTGTTCACTTATTGAATCACCACTTGAGTCAAAATTGTCTGAGCAATCCCAACTTCTAAAAAAATATTGTTTTTATTTTCTTCTTTTCTCTTTTTCTATCTTTAGATGTTTGAGTTTAGGGTAGTATTTCCTTATGTTACATTTCTTCCTTCACTAATAATAAGTTAATTATGAAACATCATTATTATTAGTAGTATTAAATTTATTATAGTCATTTATATACTTCCACTTGAACTACCTCTTTCCACTTTTTTTAATGAACTTAAAAAAATTCTTACTAAAGTAAGCCATTACCATGTCACTTTTCTGGAACTCGTATTCAGTGGTCTTAGTGGCATTAATAACATTGTATTTAAATTTAATGCTTTTTATTTTAGTATAATCCTCTTCAATAATATTTTTCATGTCTAACTCATACTACAATAATGATCCTATTAGTTCATCTAAAATACACTCATTAAAATTATTACCCTCATCGACGAACACTTTCTTTGTATTCCATATCTTTGGAAGGGATCCCATTTATCTTACCACATGAGCTAAGTTATGCAATATTTCTCTAAGATAATTCATACCATTAGTTATATTAGTAAAACGACGAAACAACTTGTTTATATATTCTTCATCTCCCATCTTGAAGTCCAATTATTCTTCTTAAAGAATTCCTAGCTTGGTTCTCATAAGATTTTCAGTCCCATAATGAGTCACTTGAAGTATCCTCCATATATTTTGGGTTGTTCTACAAGTTGAAACATATCAATATACACTTATAATAATAGTAGAGTACGTAATATTTTTACCTTTATAATTAAAATACATATTTTACCATATTATTACCTACAATAGTATATAGATCAACCTTGGGTAGCTCATATGGCTTATCCATGATGGTCTAGTGATCCATACTCAGTTGTTTTAGATAGGATTCCATTCTATCATTCCATTATTGATAGTCACATTCATCAAAGGATGAGTGTTTCTGTGGAATCTAGTCGTTATTTTCATTGACACTTGTCATCTTAAAATAAACCTTTTCCTTTATTCCTTATATTGTTAAGTCTATGATTTTAGGTTATCCTAGATTTAAAAATAACCAACAAAAAGACTAACCTATCAAAGATAAGGTTTTGATATAAATTTTTTGGTATTAGAATCATAGAGAAATTTACCTAGCTCTGATACCAATTATTGGATTGTTAGTGATGGAAAATATGATTAGAGGGGGGTGAATAGTTTAAGAATTTTAAACAAAAAATAGTTAGAGTTTATAAAATACAAGATCTGTAGTGAGTGTAGTGTTCTTGGAATTATTTTCAAAAGAAATAAAAAGAAAGAACGCAATTATTTATAGTAGTTTAGATCACAAATATCATAGTCCACTCCTCAACCCCCACTAATCCTCGATGAGATTGGTACCCATTAAGAACCTCACTTTTAAAGGTGTGAGAACCTTATTACAAACACTACATTTTATAGGAATCCAGAGGCACAACCTAGTCTATTACAAGAGACCAACCTAGTCTGGTTACCTAACTTTTGATTGGGAGTCACAACCCAGTCTTCCTTTTAAGTGGTGGAATAACCAAACGAATTGATTCTTGATTTTGATTGAGAAAATCATAAACTAAACTCAAATAAATAAAAACAGAAAGATAAATATTACATGAATAAAAAAATAATAATAAATTAAAATATTATCAAAAAAATTGAAGATGTTGAAACTCAATGATTGTTGATCACTTGAATGGAACAATGATGAAGTTGAAGTCCTTCTATAACCACATCCAGAGTATAGAAGTCGCAGAAGTTCATGAACAATTGAGAACAGCAATAATATGTCAAAGATATATCACAAGTCAATCTATCAAATGATCTTCACTGGTATTCTTTTTATTCCTTGAAGATGTCTCTAGGGTAATTAAAGCAAATACCCTTTAGGAGTGTGTCTATGTCCAATATTTGCACGATTCTTGAAAGAGTATAACAATAAAATAATATGATCATTAACTTCATTTGTTAAAGACGTGATGAAAAACATAGAACAAATTCACTTTATATTTCTTCACGAAATATTAAAATAAAACACTTAATATTTTAAATATAACAATTCTAAACAATTCAAAATTATAAAATAATTAAAATAAAAACATAATCTTTCAGATTATATTGACAGCAACATATTGTAAAAATAGAGAAAATATGTTTACTAAAAAATTGACGCTGCAATTATTTTTTAAACACTCTTCAATTATATTTTAAAATAAAATAATTAAAATTTTAACAAATAAATTATTTTAATATCATAATTTAAAATAAAAAATAAAAAATTTAAAAATAAAGTTTTAAATAATGGTGGATTAAAAATCTAGGGGTAGATTTACTTTACATTGGTGTCTAGTGTTAGAAAAATATAGAGAAGTGGATTATTTTTTCAAACATTGTAAATAAAGATTAGTGATAGTCCAATGGTGGAAAAATAGAGCAGGTTCTATCATTTCACTTACAAGTATAAAAAATAAGAGCTAACAAAAATAAAACTAATGTCATGCCACTGAGAAACCAATAAAATTAGAAGAAGAAATAAAACAATTTATATCATTATATGTTCAACAGTGGTAGATGACCTACGATTAGAGATGTACAATGGTGGAACATGACCTACTATTGGATGAAGTCCAATGGTGGAAAATAATTAAAAGTAGAAACCCTAAAAATATTGTCGTCAAGGAAGAGATGCAAAAGAGAAGAACTACTTAGGTCAAGGAACAAGAAGTATGAACTACCGGTGAAAGAGAATATGTGATACAACAACACTATTGTTGAACCATATTGAATGGTTTACCATTGGATGTGAAATAATATCAAAATAGAGAAGTTAGAAAAAAATCCTACAATACCTGAGATAAGAGGAGAAGAGCGCTTGTGGAGCTTAAAGAAGCTTCTTCCAGGACATTGTGCACATAAATGTGGTTATACCATTGGTGAAGTCCAATGGTGGTAGACCAAAAATATATTAATAAACTAGTTCAAAAAATATATAAAAAAAGGTAAAGTAGTTACTACCATGCTCGAGCAATGATGAGAAGAAGAAAACGGATGGTGAAGTTTAGCTATCATTAGATTCCAATGGTGGAAAAAACATAAAATACATTATTAGAAGAAATAAGATACCATTAGATTCCAATGGTAAACAAATTGAGAATAGTGGAATGTATTATACCAGTGTAAAATTTATCCATCATTGAGGAACAGATTACATTATAAATAAATATTCCGCCATTGAAGAAAAAGAGTTCCACCATCACTAAAATAATTGGAGGAGGCTTCAAAATAGTTAATCATGCCAAGAAAAGGTGTATAATGTGACAACTAGATGAATATTGAAGGATGTAGGCATGCTGGGTTGAGAGGATTTACGAGCTGAAGATCTACAGAAGAAAGAAGGTAGATAGTGACTATAATTCAAAACAAAAAATTCACACAATTTTTCAAATCTAGCGCATGTATTCAAAATAGATCAAAAAGATGAGATTTAATATATCTGATGGTTGAGGACATGTGTGTGTTTTTAACATGGATGAATAGTGAATACATATTCAGCATTTCACATCAAAAATGTGTTAAGGAGTCCCAGTGGTATATCATACAAATGGTTTTGATCCGCTGTTCGAGCTAGCTATCAGAAATCAGCACCAATTACACTATTCACACACACGGTCATGTAACACAGCACCTATAAGGTGCACTTTGCGGGCCTTATACATGGGCCCATACACAATGAGTGTGCACTAGGAACACCAAACACTCTAGCCTCCTTGTGGGATTCCTACGGTGGGATTTCCCATGGGGTTGACCCAATGGGATCCCTAAGTGGTTGAGGGATAACCTAAGTGGATCACAATGATGGCCTAATTTTTTTACTTAACCCAAAAAATTAAACATAGATAAAAAAATAACAACATCAAGTGTCATTAAAAAATATAACATTCATTGAATAATTAACATTATTAAAACATGTAACTAAAAAGTTATTAACTTTTAATAACACTTGAATTTTAATAAAAGTGATGAGAAATTAATTTATCAAAATAGATAAATCTTTTAAAGTATTAAATCTCCAATTTCAAAAACTAACAGAGCCAAATATTTTACAGTTTAAATGTATGCTTTACATAGTTATATTTTCACACTTTAATTTTATATACACTAGCTGGATTATACTAGACATCATTTTTGGTGGCCTATTGAGTATTTCTTGGACCCTATTCAGGCCGCCGATTGGTACATGAACAGACTTCATGGATGCGGGTTGGGAAAAATGGTCATCTTTGGATGCCTGATCACTGGCACTAGGATGAATTATAATAGAATAGGGCCAAGATTATTATCATGATGCTAGTGGAGATATTTTTTGGTATTTTGTATATTTTATAGAATGTTTTATATTCTTGCTTCTCTGCATCCATGTATTTCCTTTTTTGTATAATGTATAAACATGACATCATTTTGTATATGATATTGGTTCCACTTTTTCTTGTTTTTTATATTGGGATGATTTATTCTTCCACGGTTCATTCATTATATTTTTTATGTTGTTTCCTATTATGGTATACCATTGGGATACACTTTGATTAAGAGGGTATAATGTCATTATTTTTCCATCACAGAACCAGCTGCAAGTCAACAGCCTCTAACATACCGGGAGGCATGATTGAGACCATTTGAATAATTGGGTTCATTTACTTATGATGGAATCAGGATTGGGGTGATATAGTATTGAAACTTTATAACAACGATCATTAATTCATTTGTGACATGAAAAAAATTAATCTCACATTAGCCAACTATATGGTGTGTTCAGTATGACTGAATGTTCAGGTATTTAGTCATAAAGTAACATTTTAATCCAAAACATGTGTCACATAATCAAAATAGAGAAAAAACACCTAGAATATTTGGACAATTTAAGATAAATATCAATAATTCATGTGTGGTGTTTTAGAGTGAACATCAAATTAATCCAACACATGGTGCAGTCGGTATGGCTAAAATTGTGTATTTTCATTTAAAATTGGCATTTTAGTTCAAAATGAACATCATATAATCAAAACTAAGCAAATGAAATCTAGTTCTCTAGGTACTTTAGGATAAGAATTGAAAATTCATTTGTTATGTGTAAGAATTAACCACAAGTTAATTTAAAAGACGATGTGTCTGGTATGACTGAATGTGCATGTTTTATTTTTAAAGTGATATTTATGTTCACAACACACATAACATGATCAAAACTGAGAAAACACACTCATATTTATATAACACATTAGGAATAATATCTATAATTAATTTGTGATGTGTAATAATTATTCACACGTTTATTCGAGACATGATGTAGCTAGTATTATTTGAAGCACGTGTTTTTATTTAAGAGTGAGATTTTAGATCAAAATGCATATCACGTACTAAAAACTTTTCAAACACGCTCTGATTGTGTTGATACTTTAAGAAATATATTTATAACTCGTTTTTTATGTCTAGGAATTAACCTCAAGTCAACTCGACACACGATGTGGCTGATATGAATAAAAATGTGTGTTTTAGTTTAAAGGTATTATTTTAGTTCAAAAATCATATTACATACTCAAAATGAGAAAACACACTCAGATTGTCGTGATACTTTAGAAAAATAAATGATTATTCATTTGAGACTTGTATGAAGTAACTATATATCATTGAAATTGAAATTTATCAGGGATTTTATGTGATAATAATTATAATTTGTTTTTAATTTTTTATGTACTATTAAAAAAATTATCATTTGGTTTTTATGACATAAAAAATCATATTTATATAAGATTGGTTTGATCATTGCAGAAGATTTTCTATGAGAGTTTTTGTTTTTTATTGATTTTAATTTTTTTTGTAAGTGAATTTTATATCTATGTAATTGATTTGTACTGAAATTATGTAATGCCACTACCATAGACTTCGTTTTATGCAACACCACCCTTTATCAGTGCTAAAAAAAGAGCTGATAAAGGGTGTACTATTATCAACCCTAAAAAAGAACTAATAAAACTAATTTTTATCAGCGCTAAAAAAGAACTGATAAAAGAAACCCACTATTAGTGTTTTTTTAGCATTGATAAAATTACCCCCATTATTAGTTATTTTTTAGCACAGATAAAGGGAACTTTTAACATCGCTTTTCCTAGCGCTGATAAAATTATTTATTTTATCAGTACTAAAACTACAATTTTTTTCACTGATAAAATATATATTTCTTAAAAAAATTGTATATCATTAAAAATCTTATATTAATATATAAATATATTTATATTAATATAAACATAATATATTTGATAAAATATGATTTATATAATATGAAATATGTAATCACACTTAATATATATGATATTTTATGGTAAATGGTTTATAAAATAATTAAAATATAATATTAATTAAAAAAATTCTAATTATTTTTTTGTAATAGTTATTTAATAACAAGTCAAAGAAAAATTCATTAAATTTATAAACAATCTAAAATAAGTTGAAAACATAACTCTAACTTCAAATGGACATAACTTTTGATGCGGGTGTCCCTTTATGCTCAACCACAAATCAAACAGAATATTCCAAAAAGATATATTTCATGGTGACCTAAGGAACCATGGTTGTCCTTTTATTGAGGTCAAAAAATTCCTAGAAGGCCTCCAAAATTGAGTTTTTTGTCGAGGCACACCCATTTTTTAACATTTGATGGAATTTCATCCTCATTTGAGGGAAAATTATTATCTTTTTTTGGTGTAGACTCAATTTATTCTCAAGGATTAAACACATATGGATATTATGGTTTTTAAATTTTATCATTTTTCATATTTTACTATTATTTATAATTATATATATACACATGTATACATATTTGTATATATTCACACATAAAAAAATTATAAAAAAATATGTACACAAATTTACATATAAAATATATTTATATATATATATAAACCATATCTAAATAATAATAATATCCATTTTATTGAAAATAAAAATATATTAATATTTATATACCTATACAATAAATGTATATATAATGTTTATATATATATATATATATTTGTGTGTCTATTGAAAAACAAGTATATATTTATCTATATATTCTAATATATGTTTATAGATATTAATATAATATATATAAATAAATATAAATATGTATAATTATAGTTATAGACATGCATATATATAAATATATATGTGTGTGTATATATGTATAATTGTATATATTTATAAACACACACACACAAACCAAATATTATATGTCTATTCAAAAATAATTATCTAAATATATATATAAATATATGGATAAAAAAATATAATGAAATATATATAAATAAATAGTTATATCATAAAATATAGAACAAACCCATATAGAGGAGTGGTAAAGTTGTGGATCTATGAGGGGGTCTCTGGTTTAAAACTCACTACAGGTAGGGGCACGCACAGAAGAGATTAGCGTTGTTAAAGGGGGTGATGGATTCGAGGGTTGTTAAAGGGGTGGGGGTGGGGGATCATTGAGTGCTGATAAAAGATATCCTAGTGATGTTAAAGGGGGTTAAAAAAAATTCTTCTTTTTTCCCTTTTATCATCACTTTTTTTAGATCTGATAAGACACTACTACAAATTTGACAATTAGAAACCACCAATGGTGGTCGCTAAAAGCACTCTATTGGTGACCATGGTAGTTGTCATGGGGAAGAAAATTAGTGAATGCTTTGGCGGTCGCCAATTCCCTAGAAAAATAAAAGAGGTAGCGACCGCCAAAGGCGGTCCCTGATGCTCTTGAAAAATAAAAGTATTAGAAACTGCCATAGGATATCACTAACCTAGAAATTTAAAAAAAATTGTTTTGCAGACCCTAAATAACAAAATAAAAAAAATTCTAGAAAAAAAACAAAAAAATAGGTATCCTGACAAAACTTTTTATCCAAATAGGTAAATATCCCTTCCAATATTCTGTCTCAATCAACCTACTCATACGATACAAAAAAAACAATTAAACAATGAAAATACAAATTAATTTATTTAAAATTAATCATATTTATCCAATTAATATATATATATATATATATATAGAATAATAAAAATAGTTTATATAGTGTTAGCTATAGAAAGCATCATAAATATAGAAATGAGGCAAAGATAATCTAAAATATCATTTTATAGCATTTATTAGTTAAACATTGACTTTTAAAAGTGGAAAAACAAGTTTACTGTATACCGATCCATTTGGGCAGCAGATTGACTCGTAGTTGATTCAAATAGAATACATATTATTTATGGAATGTTTTCTAATAATTGCACATTAATCAATTTTTTTTCCATTTTGACCCCCTCAAAGAAGATATGTCATTTTAATAACACTAGACAATGTTACCCATCATTTTTCATCATATTGGGAAACACAAGCATTCGATTGTTGTGGATTTGATTCATACAGATCAAAAATGGATTGATGATCATTATCCCACGATTTAATGTCAATATAAGTGCATTTTCTTGGTATTGACCTCTTTTACATTATTTTTCACTTAACTCCAAATCTGAGGAAAAAACATTTCTTTTGATCATATGAAGAAATTTAGGTATATGATTCACATTATGATGCTTCATACATATTTTAAATGACTTAAATATCATTTTCCTAATATTTCATGTCAATCGTAGCTTGTTTGGTCGGTTTTGACAATGACACACATGGTTTTCCCATTATCAAAAAAATTATAATAAATGTGAAAACGGACTTTTAATTGTATAAACCAATCTAGAAATTAGGATGATGCACAATTGATTCCAATAGATCACATATGATTCAAGTAATTTTTTTCTATCTTTGCACATCAATCTGATGTTTTTTTCTCACTTTGACCCCTTGATAAGATATATGTCATTTTAATAACATAAGACAATGTTACTCATATTTTCCATCATATTAGGAGACCTGAGAATCTTATGGATCTGAAATTGAATCCCTCAGATCAAAAATGGTTTGGTAATAATTATCCCTTGAATTAATGTCAATCCATGTTTTTTTCTTGGTACTCATCCATTTTTTGTGATTTTTCACTTAACTCCAAATCCAAGAGACAAACATTACTTTTGATCGTACCGATCAATTCATGTATTTGATCCATGTGTCAATGATTCCTTTATATTTTAAATGACTTAAAGATCATTGTCTTAATATTTTATGTTAATCGTTACTTTTTTGGTTGGTTTTCACCCCTATGCACGTGATTTTCACATTATTACAAAAAGTGGTAATAAATGTGAAAATGTGATTTTAACTATACTAACCAATCCAAGAATTAATTTTACATGTGGTTGATTCCAATATATCACATATGATTCAATGAATATTCTCCTAGCTTCACATATCAATCAAAAGTTGTTTGGTCATTTTGATGCCCTAACAGGAGATATTTCATTTTAATAACATAAGACAATGTTGCCTTTTTTTACATAATATTGGGAGACATGAGAATCCAATTGATGCAGCATTGATTCTTATAGATCAAAAATTCCTTGGTGATTT
Organism: Viscum album; assembly: GCA_963277665.1. Taxonomy (NCBI): domain Eukaryota; kingdom Viridiplantae; phylum Streptophyta; class Magnoliopsida; order Santalales; family Viscaceae; genus Viscum; species Viscum album. Next base: position 107,160,229 of record OY728139.1, on the reverse strand, counting down.
TCTCCCATGATTTAATTTCAATCCAAGTGTTTTTGTCTGGTATATTGACATGTTTTATGTGATTTGTCACTTAACTCCAAATTTGAGGGATGAATGTCATTTTCGATCATATTAATAAATTTGGGTATAAGATCTGCATGTTGATGATTCCTATAGATTTTAAATGACTTACAAATAATTTTATGAATATTTCATGTCAATTGGAGCTCATTTGGTAGGTTTTAACCCTTACACATGTGAGTTTCCTATTATTACAAAAATGGTAATAAATATGAAAATATACCTTTAATTGTACAGACCAATCTGGGTATCATATTAACACATGGTTCATTACAATATATCACATATGATTCAAGAAATGTTCTCCCATATTTTCACATCAATCAGATTTTGTTTTCTCATTTATGAACCTCTAATGGGAGATATTTCATTTTAAAGACTAGACAACATTACCCTTTGTTTTCCATCATACCATGTCAATAATAGGGTCAAATAAGATTTTGGTTAGTTCTTTAGGGTGTGTAATGGTCCAATTGAATTTATGGGTGTGCGTCAATCAGGCCCGATTAGCTTCTATACAGTCTTCCGAGAAGGGATTCATTCATTAGGGTTAGTTTAAGGGAGCAGGCAAGTATGTATAATGTAGATAAATTGGTATTTAATTCTAGTGTTTAGAATTCTATTGTGAGATGTGTTATTATAGTATCCTTTTCTTTATCAGGTGATTTATTTGATTCATTCTCTTCTCATTAATTTATTTTAAATCAATTGGTATCACTTATTGTGCATAATGTGGGTTCTTCATCTTCATATATGACTTTTGAAACACCCTTAGGAAAGAGAATTGAACAAACCTGAAAGTATTCAACTTATGCTTTACTAGTGGTTATATAGGAGATAGGGTAGAAAAAATAGAGTATGGTCTAAAGAAATATAAACACTCAACTAATCCCGTAAAAAATTCCCTGGAGGGGAATTTAAAAGTCAATATTGAGAACTTAACCAAGAATGGGGAATTTATGGGTAAAATGTTGAGTGATTTAGTTAATGAAGACACCATCCCTCCAATGCAAGATTCATATCCCCCTTTCAAGACCATGGATAATAGTGAACAGATCCCTTCAAAGGATATGAATACCTCTAAACATACTGATTTTCAATGGACAATTGGCCAAGTTATAGGGTTTTAGACTATAGACATAAATAAAGAGGCATCTAATGTTTCAACTAATTAGAAGATAATTGAAAATATCAGTATTAAGTATAAAAGCACTTAAAGTGATACCAAATCAGTGACCTATCTTTTAACCTAATAATTAGGAAAAAATATCAATCCAAAGGTCTCTATGGTTTACATCAAGCCACATTCAAGTGTAAAAAAATTAAAATCCAAACATGCTAAAAAAATAATGTTATTTTTTGGAATTTTCTAGGATAGAAAAACTCAATAACTACTATTACTATCAACGCCCTCATTATAAACAATCATACTCTAATGATATGGATTTTTCAGCCTATAGATCAGTTGAAATCATGTCGAGGATTGAATTTTAGAGCATTGGGGTATGATATTGTGGGGATAAATCAACACTCTACTTTTTTGGAAACTCTCTAGGTTCTTGTATCTACTAAAGTGATTATATTCACTATCATTTATATCATTCAGCAAATGATATCTCATAAATTCACTTTTATAGGTAACTCCATTTATGAATATTTAATTTTTTTCTTTGAATAATTATCAAGTAAAGAGGTCACTTTGGTTGGAAATTGGGAATCTAAAATTCACAATGTGCGAGGAAAGGTGGAGAAGGAGGAAGAAATCATGTTAAGTTACATATTAAAATCACTTTCTTAGTATGCTCTAAGAAAGAATACATTTATAAATGCTAAATTAGTGCTCAACAAGAGTGATCCTTCTAAAATCTTCTAAAAATTTCTAATGAAGGGAAATTATTTCCCCTCATTTATTTTAGTGAAATATATTCTCTCTAGGTTACTGTTGATAGTGTTTTTTTTGGATATATGGTGATACAATAACAATCAGGTTGTGTTTAATCGAACATGTGATCTTATATTGTGTAATTGTTGTTAAATATATCCATATTCTTCTTTCTCACTTCTTAGTGGAAGTAGTGTATGTTCATTATTTGATTAGGGATAACAGTGGTTTTATTGGGAATAGAGTGTGTTAATTGGGTTTTTTTCATAGAAAGTGATTAATATAGTGAGCCATTTACATCATTGAATATTTTTTTCAACGACCTGATAATGTAGAGAGTATTGGTTCTACACTAATCCATTTTTTTGGTATTTACTTGATTAATGAATGTGTTTTGGCTATTTCTTAGATCCCTGGTTTTTTTGTGTTTTAAATTAGAGTGGATGACCTGTTATTTCAAAAAAATTATCAGTGGTGGTTTTTTGGTGTTCTAGTTTCAAGGATCTTGGATTCTCACTAGGGATTTCAATGTGGTCATGGGTTTGGATAAAAGTATTGGTGAACTAGATCTATATATTTATAGCTGATAATTCAAAAAGTTTATAGATTCGCTCTAACACCCCGAGATTTTATGAAAAATATTCTTTTAATTTCATTGATGTCTTGTGTTATATGCTACACCAAAATTAGCTTGTGTTATACGCAACACCAAAGTAATCTTTCCCTACACACAACCCTAACTTGGCTTTCATTACACGCAATCACGACCTTCCTCGATATCATGTGTTGTACGCAATACCGAGTTTCACTAAACAACGATATGTTATTAAAATATTATATAAACTCATCATTATGAATAGTAATACCCACTTTTTAAAATTTTATAAATTTTATTTTTCAAAATGGACTTCATTTTTGAATTCAGAATATCGAAATTATCCTAGGGTGAAATTTTTGTATTTTTCTGAAAACTTTCAATTTTTGATGAATAATGAAAACACTGAGTTATTGGTTAAAACAAACTTGTTATTTAAATAATCATTTATTTTATTTAAATTTATTTTAGGTAAAAATAGATACATAATACTTATATAAGTTAAATTTATTTCATTGGAGTCATTTTATAATAATTTTATATTTATAAAAAATTTATTGAACTTTTCATCGTCTTTTACCCACCTCCTAGGAGCATTTGCAATTGTACATAAAATAAAATTTTACTGCTTCTATGAGTTGAATCTAGAAAATCTGAGAGACATGGTTAATATCAAGGAGTAAAATTTGGTTCAACAAGATAAAAATAATTTTTGGTGAATAGTAACTTGTTGCTTTTATTTACCACGGTTAAAAGTAAATAGGGTAATTAAGGGTAAAAATGATAATATTATTACCCTAAAACATGTACTAATTATATTGGATAAGTTTAATTAGACCAAAAACAACCTTAGGAATAAAATATTACCCTTTAGGTCCACTTGGATTAGATTAGGACATTTATTATTATTTTATTTAAAGAAAAGTTAAAATAGTTAAAATAAAAGTTTAACAACTAAAGAAATTTTAATATAGGGTTATACATAAGATAAATTAGACTAAAAATATTAATTATAAATATAAAAATATTTAATAAATAATGGTATTTTATTTATAATTTTTAGACATTAAATAATTTAATTTATTTATGACACAATGATGATGCAGTAATTACCTCATTAATAAAATATTAACATAACTGATGTTATAAATACCCAAATAAATGTAATTTGAGACCTTTTATAAATTACACAAATTTTTTAGGTAAATATTTCATGTTATTATTGATTAAATTAACTTTTTTTGAAATAATAATGCTATTATGATTTTCAAAAAAATCAGTTACCAAATAGTGTCAAAATTGACATAAAATAGTTTTTAAAACAAATATTATATTATTAATTGTTATTTTATTCCTAAAAATCTAAGGATCATCCAAATGACTTTGATAAGGTTATATATATTAATAATTAACCACTTGGGGTTATTTTGGCTTGTTATGGTAATTTTATTAACCATATAGTGTAAGAAAACAAGAAGTCGTGGTAAAAGTTAAATTATTTAACTTGGAGTTAAAACTAAATGATAAGGGTAAAATAGTAACCTAAACTTTTATAAACCCTATTGGTTGAGATTATTTCGACCCATACCCACTTTATTTTCTAAATAAGTCACTTTTGAGCCATTATAAACCGAATATGACTTTATTATAAAATAATATTTTAAGTTTTTTCCTAAAGTGCCCCTCTCCTCCCTTATAAAAGGGCACCCCCTCCCTCTTCTCTTTACACAATTTTGAGCTTTCAAGCTCGGACGAACCCTGACCATTTCCCTTCTCAAATTCCCTAGAAACATTATAGAGGTTCTGGTCTCCTCATAAGACCAACTCTAGTGCCTTAAGAGGAAGCTTAAAAGAGGTGCGATGAAGAAGATGTAATCTCTTCTACCGATTCTTTCAAGTTTTCTTTCTTCTTCAACTTATTCTTATTCAGTTGTTTCATTATAAATTAATAACATAAGTATCACTAATATACTGATATGTAATTATAAATATGAAACAAACCCATTTCACCTTCTATCCATCCAATGGAAAACGAAATCACTGCGCGTGCGTACGTACGGAATACCATCTCCATGTCGTGGTGTAATCTGTTTTTCCATCACCACCTTACTTGGATGAGTATAATGGTGTAAAGAATAACTATATAAGGTTATTATAACATCATACTGATTCTGAGATATAATATCATCCACTCCAATTCCATTCAATAATTATGGGAACGATATCATCGCTCCTGCATACGTACGGATTACTGTCTCCACGACGTGATGAGATTCATTCTCCATGTTAACCATTTAAGAATGATTATAAAGTATATATAATGAATAATAATGAAATATATGACATGATAAAGCTACTGTATTTATGTATATATACATATATATATATATATATTAAATCTACTTACTTTCATTCAAGTCAACAAGGAAAAGAAAACCGCATTCATGCGTACGTACGGCCTACCGTCTCCATGAACGGTGTATTTCATTTAATTTATCTATTATATATATATATATACTGAATATATATGATATATAAATCATGATTTAAATTCTGGAAGTAAGTAAATCATTATATAAGTAATAATAATATCAAGAACAATAATTCCAAACACGTACGATAAATAAAACAATTTCACCCAAAACGCTGCTTTAACATTGAATTTACAAAAGAACTAGTAATATAAAGTCATAAGTGAACCATATATGATATCACAACAATGAATATGATTCTGTAATAATTAAATGACATTATTTAAATCATTATACAGGAGGTTTCGAAACGTATGAAGCATATCGGACCTAAGGTAAGGGATAACTGTTCCAATATCGTTCTTATCCGAGATTGTTTATTCGTAACTATTTACTGGGGTTATTATTATCATCCATGTCCATGTTTTCTAAAAATATTTTCATGTATGTTTAATGTCCTTTTACCCATTTTTTACTTTTACCACATGTTATGGAAGGAATCTTTCTTTTGTTTACCATACGAGGAACTTTTTTGACTTTTCCGAAAAAAGTATGAGGAGAATGTTTTTTTAACTTATACGGAATTAAAGGATTTTTACGGTTTCATAACGACTTATTTCAATGAAGCTTCCTCTACAAAATTTCATGACTATTTTCAATAAAATCCATTTCTTTTAAAATTTCTTGGCATTTTTTGAAAAGAAAATGATTTTGAAGAAGAAAGGATATTTTCATCAAGAATTCATTTCAAGTGTTTTATCAAAACCATTTTCCATATAAGATTAAATTATTTCATATGTGTATGTTTCAAGTATAATATCTATATGATTTACATGGTTTCAATTTTCTTATGATAAAATGATATCCATTTTTTTATATGTATTATGTTATGATGGGATGATGTTTATGAAACCCATTTTATTCTTTGGGTAATGATGAATGATTTATGTTCATGCTATGGCACATGTAAGAATGATTTCATTATGAGATGAGTGGGACCTAAATCTCCCTCAAATGCATTGGGTAAATATTTATATCTCATGAGATAGACATGTATGGAATTGTAAGTTAATCTGGTTCAGTGATACAGGACTGGAATGAGGAGAGAACTCGATTTAGAAAGGGACTTTTTCCCCTAAGATGGTTTTGGCAGCAATGCCTTGGCTACTATAGAAATAATATCATGTGCTTAATGGTTTCCAAAATTACATGTTTTATTACCATGATATTTTATCATGATTGATGTTCCATTATGATCTATTCCTTACATACTGCAATGTTTTATTTCTTTTCTCAAGATTTTGATGTTTAAACATTATGTTCTTGTTTTTAAGTTAAAATGTATATGGTTTGTTTTATTTTCTCCATGCTTACCCTTACTAAGAATTTTAGCTCACCCTTTATATGTTTTCTTTTCCCCAAGATATAAAGAAAGGATTTAGGTAAGAAAACAAAAGGGGAAGATCTTTATGGGAGATGTTGAAGATCTTTCACCATGATTAGAAGATTATGTTCTGAGTTTCCAAAGACACTAAACTATTACGGTCCTTGAATGTTGGTTTTTGTTATGTATTAATTATTCCGAAAAATTAATGTAATGTACATGTACACCAAGATTTGGGTCTCTATAGTTGGTATCAGAGGGAAGGTTTAGTTAACCTTTGGAAACTAGGATGCGAAAACTTTAGTGAGATCTCTAGAGATATTTCTATGGTATGTCTAGGGATATTCCTAAGTTTATCTATAAGTATAGGTTACAATCCTAGAATTATGATAACGATCATGAATAACCTATGATTAAACCTAATATATTAGAGATTGAAAGTACTCCCCTTGATTATGTTGTTTTCCTGGCATGATTTTTTCCTCCCACACCATTCTTTTTGGGTTTTAGAAAATGGTTGAAACCAGAAGATTCATGTTAATAGAGAATATGATGGACAATGGAATGATATTCTTCATGATCAAGAAAATAAAATGGGATTTGGAAGGCGAAACATCTGTATCATGCCTAATCATCAATCTCATAATATGATCAATAATCTCAACTTTGGAAAGTTTCCTAACTCAGTTAATAAGAGAAATAAGGAGTTTCATGATGATCATAGAGGAAAAAAAGTTCAATTTTCCTCATGTAAATCATCTGGGAAGAGGCATCAAGGAGAATGTTTCAAAGGAACTAGAAGATACTTTGGGTGTGGAAAGGACACAAAGCCAGTAATTGCAAAGGAAAAGGTTCAGTTAACACCATGGACAAGGATAGTGGTTTCTAAGACATCAAAAATGGTGAAATGTTTTAAATGTGGAATGTACGGGCATTATGAAAACCAATTCCCTAAGGAAAAGTCTCATGAAGAGAATCATCATGGTCGTATGGGTAGTATTTATGTTGATGATGATGAAGAGACTACAAATGAAATGTGAGATGAAATAATTGTTGAAGCTCGGTCAATGGTTTAAGAAGGTAGTGGAATGATTTTATGTTTATCAAGAGTAGTGCTGTATAGGAAATTTAATGGTACTATGGAATAAAGAAACATCTAAGGATTGTTACACAATTTTTTTCCTTGAGTATTTGAAAGTATATATTGAATGATACCAGTAACCATGAAAGGTTATTCAGATATTTTTGGAAAGTAGATGATATGCACATAATGAATGGATATGAATAAAATAATATGTTTGATAGTATTCATGAGCTCATGATTGATATAAGGACTAAGTGATATCATGGTTTGAGTATATAGAATTCTTGAGATTTTGATATGTGGAAAGAGTTAACTTTTAACTGCATTCATGTTTTCACTAAGGTTCAATGGGTTTTCATTTTTCAAGAGAATACATGATTAAGGTATCACATGTTTGGAATGTTACCAACAAGATATATCGTATGATATATGGGGGATAAATGATGGTATTCGCGTGCTTGTTATGTGACCTTTCAAGTAATCGTTTTCTTTATACTATGATCTTGGACCGAAGTATTTTGGATAAGCCTAAAGATTTGAATGAATTAAGTGATACATAAGATAGTATTGTTTAAGGCTAAAACATTTTGATATTATTTTTTGAATGTTATAATAGTATAGTTTTGGAAAAAAGACAACCCATAGGATGGGAAACTACCCGTCGCGTTGGATAGGGATGCGGGAATCGAACCCACAACCGAAGTGCGACAGGCCTTTATCACCTACCACTGGCCTACAGGAAGTCCCTAGTTAGTAGAAACTAGTTTTATTTTATTAATTGCTATGATAGATGAAGTATAATTCCATTTTTGGAACCATATATGATTAATCTCACCATAAGATGGACTTATAACTTTTTCTAACCTTATGTTTGAGATAGATGGAATGACATATCATTCTATCGCATGATCTGCTAACACTTTTCAAAAGACAAATTCAACTTCATTTCTATAATAGGTGAAGTGGAAATTGTTCAAGGCACGAGAAATGGTAAGATTGTACCAAAATCAAGTAAGTATTTCTTCTAATTCAAATTCTTCAACTTTAGGGAAATGATATTGAAAACCAAAAATGTTGTCCTAGTGTCCTCATATCCGATGAATCAGATGGTGCCTTAGATCATCACAAATTTATGGCTTTGTGATTGTTGGCTTTTTCATAGCCATGTCCTCTACCACTCTCCATCAGAACTTGATGGATATATTTTTCTTCCATAGCCATATTTTCACCTATGTTCTCGTTTGTGGAAACCCAGTGATGAGTTAATTTGGGTAACCGTTACGTTTCATACTTTTGTTTTTAAAATTAAGTTTTAGTACTCCATTTTACGATGTGGGTTTCTATGAATGAAACTTTTAAGTAGTAAACAATTTATAACCCCGACAAATTTCAAGGGCGGAATTCATTTTAAGGGGGGTAGAATGTAACACCCCGAGAGTTTATGAAAAATATTCTTTTAATTTCATTGATGTCTTGTGTTATACGCTACACAAAAATTAGGTTTTGTTATACGCAACACCAAAGGAATCTTTCCCTACACTCAACCCTGACTTGGCTTGCATTACACGCAATCGCGACCTTCCTCGATATCATGTGTTGTACGCAATACCGAGTTTCACTAAACAACGATATGTTATTAAAATATTATATAAACAAGCCGTTATGAATAGTAATACCAACTTTTTGAAATTTTATAAATTTTATTTTTCAAAATGGACTTCATTTTTGAATTCTGAATATTGAAATTAGCCTAGGATGAAATTTTGGTATTTTTCGGAAAACTTTCAATTTTTTATGAATAGTTAAAACACTGATTTATTGGTTAAAACCGACATTTTATTTAAATAATAATTTATTTTATTTAAATTTATTTTAGGTAAAAATAGATACATAATACTTATATAAGTTCAATATAATTCATTGGAGTCATTTTATAATAATTTTAGATTTATAAAAATTTTATTGAACTTTTCACCGTCTTTTACCCACCTCCTAGGAGCATTTGCAATTGTACATAAAATTTAATTTTACCGCTTCTGGGAGATTAATTTCGAAAATCCAAAAGACACGGTTAATATCAAGGAGTAAAATTTGGTTCAATAAGATAGAATAATTTTTGGTGAATAGTAACTTTTTACTTTTATTTACCATGGTTAAAAGTAAATAGGGTAATTAAGGGTAAAAATGATATTATTATTACCCTAACACATGTCCTAATTCTATTGGATAAGTGTAATTATACCAAAAATAACCTTATAAATAAAATATTACCCTTTAGGTCCACTTGGATTAGATTAGGAAATTTATTATTAATTTATTTAAAGAAGAGTTAAAATAGTTAAAATCAAAGTTTAATAACTAAAACATTTTTAATACAGGGTTACAAATAAGATAAATTCGACTATAAATATTCATTATAAAGATAAAACTATTTCCTAAATAATGGTATTTTATTTATAATTTTTAGACTTTAAATAATTTATTTTATTTATGACACAATGATGATGCAGTAATTACCTTATTAGTGAAATATTAATATAAATGATGTTATAAATACCCAAATAAATGAAATTTGAGACTTCATATAAATTACACAAATTTTTTCGGTTAATATGACATTTTAGTATTGATTAAATTAACTTATTTTGAAATAATAATGCTGTTATGATTTTCAAAAAAATCAGTTACCAAATAGTGTCAAAATTGAAAAAAAATAGTTTTTAAAACAAATATTATATTATTAACTGTTATTGTATTCCTAAAAATATAAGGTTCGTCCAAATGACTTAGATAAGGTTATATATATTAATAATGAACCACTTGGGGTTCTTTTGGCTTTTTATAGTAAGTTTATTAACCATATAGTGTAAGAAAACAAGAAGACATGGTAAAAGTTAAATTATTTAACTTGGAGTTAAAACTAAATGATAAGGTACAAATAGTAACCTAAACTTGTCTAAAACCTATTTGTTGAGAGTATTTAGACCCATAACCACTTTATCTTAGCAATAAGTCACTTTGTAACCATTATAAACCGAATATGACTTTATTATAAAATAATATTTTATGTTTTTTCCAAAAGTGCCCCTCTCCTCCCTTATAAAAGGGAACATCCTCCCTCTTCTATTTACACAATTTTGAGCGTTCAAGATCATCCATACCCTGAACATTTACCTTATCAAATTACCTAGAAACATTTTAGAGGTTCTGGTCTCCTCAGAAGACCAAATCTAGTGCCTTAAGAGGAAGCTTCAAAGAGGTGCAACGAAGAAGAGGTAATCTCTTCTACTGATTCTTTCAAGTTTTCTTTCTTCTTCAAATTATTCTTCTTCAGTTGTTTCATTATAAAGTAATAAAATAAATATCACTAATATACTGATATGTTATTATAAATATGAAATAAACCCATTTCACCTTCTATCCATCCTATGGAAAACGAAATCACCGTGCGTGCGTACATACGGAATACCGTCTCCACGTCGTGGTGTAATCTGTTTTTCCCCCACCACCTTACTTGGATGGGTATAATGGTGTAAATAATAACTATATTTGGTTATTATAACATAATACGGATTCTGAGATATTATATCATTCACTCCAATTCCATTCAATAATTATGGGAACGATATCATCGCTCGTGCGTACGTACGGATTACCGTCTCCACGACGCGATGAGATTCATTTTCCATGTTAACCTTTCAAGAATGATTATAAAGTATATATAATGAATAATAATGAAATATATGACATGATAAAGCTACTGGATTTATGTATATATATATATGACATCTACTTACTTTCATTCAAGTCAACAAGGAAACGAAAACAGCGTTCATGCGTACGTACGACCTACTGTCTCCATGAACGGTGTATTTCATTTAATTTATCTATCTATTATATATATATATACTGAATATATATGATATATAAATCCTGATTTACATTCTTTAAGTAAGTAAATCATGATATAAGTAATAATAATATCAAGAACAACAAGTCCAAACACGTACGATAAATAAAACAATTTTACCCAAAACGCTGCTTTAACATGGAATTTACAAAAGAACTGGTAATATAAAGTCATAAATGAAACATATATGATATAATAACAATGAATATGATTCTGTAATAATTAAATGAATTATTTAAATCATTATACATAAGGTTTAGATACGTATGAAGCATATCAGACCTAAGGTAAGGGATAACTGTTCCAATATCGTTCTTATCCGAGATTGTTTATTCGCAAGTATTTACTGGGGTTATTGTTATCATCCATGTCCATGTTTTCTAAAAAAATTCATGTATGTTTAATGTCCTTTTACCCATTTTTTACTTTTACCACATGTTATGGAAGTAATTTTTCTTTTGATTACCATACGATAAAATTTTTTTGACTTTTCCGACAAAAGTACGAGGGGAATGCTTTTTTTAACTTTTACGGAATTAATGGATTTTTACGGTTTCATAATGACTTATTTCAAATAATATTACTCTACAAAATTTCATAAATATTTTCAACAAAATCCCTTTCTTTTAAAATTTCTTGGAATTTTGTGAAAAGAAAATGATTTTGAAGAAGAAAGGATATTTTCATCAAGAATTCATTTCAAGTGTTTTATCAAAACCATTTTCCATTTAAGATGAAATTATTTCATATGTGTATGTTTCAAGTATAATATCTCTATAATTTACATGGTTTCACTTTTCTTATGATGAAATGATATCCATTTTTTTATATGGATTATGTTATGATGGGATGATGTTTACGAAACACATTTTATTCTTTGGGTAATGATGAATGATTTATATTCTTGTTGTGGCACATGTAAGAATGATTTCATTACGAGATGGGTGGGACCTAAATATCCCTCCAATGCATTGGGTAAATATTTATATCTCATGAGATAGACATGGCTATAACGGTAGGTTAATCTAGTTCAGTGATAGAGGACTGGAACGAGGAGTGAACTCGATTCAGAAAGGGACTTTGTCCACTAAGATGGTCTTGGTAGCAATGTCATGGCTACTATGGAAATCATATCATGTGATTAATGGTTTTACACAATTAAATGTTTTATTCTCATTCTATTTTATCATGATTTATGTTTAATTATGATCTATGCCTTACGTACTACCATGTTTTATTTCTTTGCTCAAGATTTTGATGTTTAGACATTATGTTCTTGTTTTTAAGTTCAAATGTATATGGTTTGTTTTATTTTCTCCATGCTTACCCTTACTGAGAATTTGATCTCACCCTTTATATGTTTTCTTTTCCCTAGGATATTAATAAAGGTTTTACGTAAGAAAACAAAAGGGGAAGATCTTTAATGGAGATTTTGAAGATCTTTGACCATGATTAGTGTAAGAACCTGGATCTTTGTTTCAGTTAGGTCTTTCCTTTTCTGGAGTTTTTGAGTTTTTTTGGAGTTTCTGGAAAATTTTGAAGTACACGCTGTGTACTTTCTGAGTACACGCCGTGTACTCTTCCCCTGGTCGAAGCCGTGTGCTGGCCGTGCCCGGGCCACACACACGGTGTGTATGGGTTACGTGGAGGCCTATTTTGGTGGAGTATGGAAAAACCCACTTCACGCAGTTGAATTTAAAAATACATGTCGTGTACTTTTATTTTTTTTCACTAAATGGACCAGGGTCGTGCCTCATCGCGATATTTGTCTTCTTCTAGGTCTGGTTCGTCCGAGAGCGACCCATACGGCTGAATCTTCCCTGAGCTCTCGCCTCTCCATCCGATCTCCGATTTGAGCACGGTCGATTGCGATGGAAGCACAGTGGTGAGTTATTCCTTCTATTTGAACCTTGTTTTCCAATTCTTCCTCCTTCTCACGTTATCTAAGGTTGAATGTTTTGTGCGTTTTCTCAGATCTACGACGTTATAGGGAGAATTAGTAGTCGTGGTTCAATTATATCAATCTCCTAGGATCGAGGTAGGTGGTTTGTGCCTTACCGTTAAAAGTCCTTGAGTTTATGTGTGAATTCCCACCGATACCCGTGAACAGGGCATCGCGTGTTTACCTTTTTCCCTTTTTGTTTTCCTGCCTTGCATGTATTCTTGTGTGGAGGTAATTTGACCATGTTAGAGGATATTTTTCTATGCTTGGATGTGTTTTCCCTTGCTTTGTTCTGTTTACAACCTTTCGGTCTCGTTTGTCATTGGCTGCTACACCTGTTTTCATGCCTTACGATTATCGGCTGAAGTGGAATTTATGACATGCTTGTTGTCTAGTAGACTGTTTAGTTAAGTAGCTCTATAGGTGTACTTTGGTTATCCAATTAGCTCTATCGGTGTAATTTTCACTTATATCATTATTATGCACTGACTGTCACGGGGATGAGAGGACCGGGTGCTATAGACTATAAGGGACAGACTGAGTGAGCTTCCCAGAGGGTCTTAGACATTACAGACTACAGAGGGGATAGACCGAGTGAGCTCCCAGAGAGTCTTGGATTTTATAGACTACAGGAGGGTAGACCGAGTGTGCTTCCTCATAGAGTCTTACCTTGTTTGAATCTCTTTAAGAATCTTCCCAGGCTAGAGGGGGGATTGACCGAGTGAGCTTCCTCCAAGAGTATGTGGTATACCTGAGGCTATAGGAGAAATTGACCAAGACAGCTTCCTCGTAGATTCTCTAGACCTTGGGGATAAGAGGGTTAGACCATGTGATCTTTCTCAAGAGAGTTCCTGACTACCCTATAATATAAGGGGAATTGACCGAGTGAGCTTCCCCAGAGAGTCTCATAAATGTGTATGACCAAACCAGAGGGGTTAGGCTGCGTGAACTGCCCAGAGGGTTGTGGTACTTCTTGGTTAGGACCAGAGGGAATGGCTGCGAGTACTCCCCATAGGGTTTCCTGTTTGTTAGCTTTGTGTTTCACTAATGTTGTTGGTTGTGGTTTGATTGATGTTGTATCATCATGCCTTATTGCTTACTGTTACTGCCTATTGCTTGTTGTTGTTTTTTACTGCTTATTGTACATTTAACTGCCATATACTCTCTGAATGTTAGGCACAGATCTTCAGGAGAATACCTACTGATATTTTATCTCAAACCCTATTTGGGCCATTCTTTTAGGCCCAAGAAGACTATGTTGCTATAGGTATAGACAAGGGAAAGCGCCCTTCGACTTCTGGAACTTGATTGCTTGGAGCAGGGGAGCATGGGACCATGCTTTGGCTTGCGATGTTGAGGAGCTGTTTACTTTTCTCTTTTGTACTTGTTTTGGTACTGTAGTGTTTTCCAGCATTGTGACTTGTTTGGCTGTTTTCCGGTTATGTATCATGCATCATTTTATATACATACCTATGTGCTCCAGTTTGTTGATTTAGTCTTCCGCTGTTTATATTGTTTGTTATTACTACTTCCGCTATTGTATGTTTACTTTTCTTCCACTGTGTAATCTTCCAATGAGGGCATAGTTTCCCCACTATCACACCCAAGGCCCTCGCTGCTAGTCGACAGCCTCTGGAGTTTGGGGAAATGCGCTTGAGGCCATGTGACCAACCGGGTACGGGGCTCCTTTGGTGGCTTCCAGAACTGGGATGTTACAAAGTGGTATCAAAGGTATTCTTTTCTCTTGCTTTACTATTTGGAGACATTATCCAAGGATAAGATAGATTCGGTACTTGGTAATAAGTTGTGCCCGGGAGTAGCTAACCCGTGTACAGGTAAAATCCATACTACCTCGTTTATTGTAGTTTCTGGTTTTGAGATTTTACGGTTGATACGATTTCACCTAGAGTGATTCACATTCTTTGTATTGTTATTGTTTTGATATTGCGGTTCTATTTCTATCACCACCCGATGAGATGAGGGTACTCCATCTCATGCATCATCTAGGAACTTATAGAAATCACATGCCATGCATTATTTCCATGCCATCTAGGGTGCATTAGTGATTTCATGCCGTTATGATAGGATTTGTGTAGATTATGCATGCTGTTGTGATATATGCTTGATAGAATCTCTGATTCTTTGTTAGAGAATTTTTTGTATTGCACTTTGATCAAATGAATGCCAAATTTTGATTTTTGAGGTGTCATGGGCCCTCTTGAATCAGAAGTTTGTGGATCATGATCCTGTTTTCTCTTGTACATGATTGTTGGAGATGCCAAACTTTTATTCGTGGGGAGTATGGGCGCTCATGGATCAGAATTTGGCACCTCTTTTCCTGGTTTTCTGTGTTTCTGGGTATTCTGTGTGGTTTCTGAGCTACTACCCAGAATACACAGCATGTACTTTCTGGTTACACGTCGTGCAGTTTTCAGGCCGTGTTACTGACTGTGTGTTCAAGAACACGGTGTTGTAGAAATAAATTCAGGAACATTCCGTGTACGGCAGGTACACGCCATGTAGTTTAGAGTCGTGTACCCGGTCGTGTCGCTAACAACATGGGTCGGGGAAGCTCGAGTAGACACGTCATGTTGCTTTCAGAACACGCGGTGTAGTCCTGCCCAGGTGCCCGACCATGTCACGAATAACACAGGACGGTTTCACCTTCTCCTATACACGCTGTGTTTGTTCGGAACACGCCGTGTAAATTCCAACCGTGTAGACGGCCGTGTAACTAACAACACGGGTCGCCGAGTCAGTGTCTAGTACATGTCGTGTCCCTTGGGAACATTCCATGTAGTCTGAGGTTTGTTTGACCGTGTGAGTTAGTCGTGTAAAGAGACTCGAGCAGGGGAATATTCTTCAAGTACACGTCATGTGTTGGGTCAACACGCCGTGTAGTTGGGGTGTTACACGACCTGTCAGGCAGGGGTACACGCCCATGTCATTGTATTAAGTAGACACGTCGTGTAGTTTCTATACATGTCGTGTAGTCGGGTTTTGTAAAACTTGATAGTTTCTTTCCCATGTTCCCATTTTGTACACCTATGTTTTCAATAATTGTTAATCCTGATCTAAGGTGTGCTTTTAATCTTTTAGAGCTATGCCTATGAGACGTCCCCTGGTTGTACGTCTGTCGTCAGGCAGTGATCAGACGCCAGATATGGCTGATCATGGACTTCCTGCCGATCCTCCAGTCGAGCCATCCTTGGCACCGGCTGTCATACCCGTCACAGGCACCGATACACAGTTCAGGGAGGAATTCCTGAGTATGATGCAGACCTTTCAGGGAGCGCCACCTCCTGCCCCATCGATGGATGAGTTGACGCGGGTTTTCCAGCAGCATCATCCTCCTACTTTTTTAGGGGATGGAGGACCTCAGGCTACAGAGTCGTGGATAGAGGCCACACTAACCATCTTTAAGCACCTAGAGATCCCTCCGGAGAAAAGGGTAAAGCTGTCTACTTATATGCTCTGGGACACCGCCAAGAGGTGGTGGGAGGTGATCTCACGGTCAGGGCGTCAGCAGGATTTGTCTTGGGATGAGTTCCATCGCACCTTCTATGACTACTTCTATCCGGAGACCCTGATGGACGACCGAGCCCGGAAGTTTATGACTCTGTAGTAGGGTACTCTCTCTGTTATGGAGTACTCATCTCTTTTCACTGAGCTTCAGCGTTTCACACCGATCCCAGCAGGTGATGAGTTGTTCCTTGCTAGGAAGTTCGAGGACGGTCTCAGGTAGGAGATCTGTTCCCAAGTGAATATCTTCTAGTTGACTTCGATATTCTCCATCTTCAACTAGGCGCTGATTACTAAGTGCAATCTGAGAGATTATGGAGCATTGATCCAGGGTGGTTCGATATCCAGAGCTGGTGTTCCTCTTACAGATAGTAGGAAGAGTCATGGAGAGTCTTCTTGAGGAGATCGAGGTTCACAGGATGCATATTCTGGCAGCCAGGTTGTATGCTACCAATGCGGTAGGAGTGGGAATAATAGGCCTCAGTGCCAGAGAGATCTGATGGAGTGACGATATTGCGGAAATATGGGCCATCTTCAGCATTTCTGTCACATCTTCTCACCTTCAGCTGGTGGTAGGGGTTCCTCTCTGACCCCGCGTTCTGGAGATGCATCACCAGTTTCCCACCAGTCAAGGAACTGGAGTTCTTCTGGCCGTTCAGGCCGAGGTGGAGGTCACGGCCGTGGTGGTCAGTCACCAGGTCCTCAGCTATAGTAGAGTGGATCGACTTAGAGCGGTCAGCCAGGGGTGCAGGGCCGCGGTGTATGCCAGTCTTTCGCTGTGGAGCAGACCTATCAGGAGCAGGATCCCGGCCCTTCTACAGTTTGAGGTACGATCTTAGTAGCCTCAGTTTTATCTTCATCTCTTTTTGATACTGGTGCTTCCCATAGTTTTATCTCTGTTGCGGTTGTGGAGAGCCTTGGGCTCTATATCTTTTCGTCTGCCGATTTTTTGACTCTTGGAACACCATTGGGAACGAGGAAATCTAGAATATGATAGTGCAGAGAGTGCCCTATTGAGGTTGTGGGGTGTCATTTCTTATGAGACCTCTATGTCCTAGAGATGACGGGCTATGACGTAATTCTTGGGATGGACTGGTTGGTTCCCTTCCAGGCCATCGTTGATTTCTATCGCCGCAGGGTGAGTTTCACATCCCCAAAGGGTGGATCTTTCCTTCATAGAGGCGGGTGGGATGTCCAGGCGGGTAGAGTTGGACCAGAGAATCATGAGCTATTGGGAGTTATAGCCCAGATTTCCAGTCTTTATCTGGATGACCAGGGGACTTCACTGTTAGACTTTCCTCCAGTTGTGGATTGTTTCAAGGATGTCTTTACAGAAGACTTTTCAGGTTTGTCTCTGGAGCGTGATGTAGACTTCTCGATTGAGCTAATTCCAGGAGGGTAATCGGTGTCCATTACTCCTTATAGGATGGCTACACCCAAGTTGCAAGAGCTCAAGAAGCAGTTGGAGGAGTTTTAGGCGAAGGGTTTCATTCAACCCAGTACTTCTCCTTGAGGTTCGCCTGTTCTATTTGCAAAGAAGGAAGACGGTACCCTTCGGCTTTGTGTGGATTATCGGAAGCTAAACCAGTTGACGGTCAAGAACCGATATCCCTTGCCGAGGATCGATGACCTCGTTAATCAGCTTCTAGGAGCTCGGGTGTTCTTGAAGATCTACTTGAGGCCCGGTTATCATCAGTTGCGCATTAGACCATCAGATATACCTCTGACAGCTTTCAGGAGCACGTATGGTCTTTAAGAATATATAGTCATATTGTTTGGTCTTAAGAACGCGCCTGTAGTCTTCATGGCATTGATGAACCAAGTATTCCATCCATACTTGGACTCCTTTGTCGTGGTCTTCGTGGATGATATCTTAGTGTACTCTCACACTCGACACGACCATGCCACACATCTTGAGATCATTATGAGTACACTGAGAGAGCATCGGCTGTATGATAAACTCTCAAAGTGCCACTTTTGGATGGATCAAATTTACTTATTGGGTCACATCATCTCAGAGGCTAGAGTATCTGTGGACCCAGAGAAAGTGAGAGCCGTAGTTTCCTGGGAGAAGCTGAAGAACGTCTTTGAGGTACGAAGTTTTCTAGGGCTGGTCGGGTACTACAGACACTTCATTCAGGACTTCTCGCACCTAGCAGCACCGTTGATAGGTCTAACAAAGAAGGGGCGAAGTTTTTATGGTCAGATTCTTGAGATTCAGCCTTTCAGGAGATGAAAGGGAGGTTGACGTCAGCACCAATACTAGTCTTTCCAGATTCGGGAAAGAGCTACAGTGTTTACTGTGATGCTTTGGGTATCGTGCTAGGAGACATGCTTATGCAGGGAGATGGAGTCGTTGCGTACGAGTCTTGGAAGTTGAGGCCACACGAGAGAAACTACCCGACGCACGATTTGGAGTTGGTAGCAGTTGTTCACGCCCTACTCTATTGGAGACACTATCTTCTGGGAGAGCACTTTGTGGTTTTCACCGACCACAAGAGTCTCAAGTATATCTTAACTCAGCGTGATCTGAATCTGAGACAGTGTAGGTGGGTCGAGCATCTTCAGTCCTTTGACTTCGAGCTCACCTATACACCAGGAAAGGGAAATGAAGTGGCAGATGAGTTGAGCAGACAAACTCAGATTCAGGCAGTTCAGGAGGCCAATAATGAGTGGAAGCATATGGATCTATTCTCTGAAATTCATCTGGAGGTGCACGACAGGAAAGGATATACTTTCCTCTCTTCTGTGGCTGTTACCTCTACACTTCGTGATCGGGTACGAATGAGGTAGCTATCAGACTCAAAGGCCTTGGTCCTGCGGGAGTGTGTGTCATGAGGGGACCCTCATCCTAGATGGACAGTGGGCGAGGATGAGATATTGAATTTCCAGGGACGCGTATGGGTGCCAGCAGACATACGTGAGGAGCTGATGCAGGATTTTCATTCCTCTGTTTGGGCAGTTCATCCTAACGTCACCAAAATGTATCGAGATCTTCATCACCAGTACTGGTGGCCAGGTATGAAGAGAGATGTTGCTGGTTTTGTCATGATATGTTCTACTTGTCAGCAGGTGATAGCAGAGCATCGGCGACCAGTAGGGCTCGTACAGCAGTTACCCATTCCAGAGTAGAAGTTGAATGATGTCATGATGGACTTCGTGACTGGGTTTCCGAGGTCACTGCGGGGAAGTTATGCTATTTGGGTTGTCGTTGACAGACTTACGAAGGTAGCACACTTCCTACCGATCAAGGAAACCTTCAGTGTTGATGATCTGAGACGAATGTACATCTGAGAGATTGTACATCTACATGGAGTTCCACACTCCATTGTTTCAGACAGGGATGTTCGCTTTACCTCTTAGTTCTGGAAAGGACTTCAGAAGGCTTTGGGTACACATGTACTTTTGAATACAGCATACCATCCCCAGACTGATGGCCAGTCCGAGTGCACAATCCAGGTGCTTGAGGATATGCTTCGAGCTTGCATTCTAGACTTCGGCAGTTCTTGGGAGAAGTATATACCTCTTGTGGAGTTCACCAACAACAACAGTTTTCATGCAACCATTTAGATGGTACCATACGAGGCTTTTTACGGTAGGCCATGCCGATCACCCTTATGCTGGCTGGAGGCAGGAGAGGCAGCTTTGCTGGGACCTCATCTTGTTCAGGAGACTTCAGAGAAGATAGAGCTAATTCGGAATAGGATGGCTACAGCATAGTCTCGACAGAAGTCTTATGTTGATCAGCGGAGATGACCTCTGGAGTTCGAGGTCGGAGATCAGGTTTTCCTGCGTGTCACACCGAGGTGGGACACAAGAGGATTCTAGGACAGGGTAAGCTTTCACCACGGTACGTTAGGCCGTTTGAGGTATTGGAGAGATTTGGTCCAGTTGCCTATCGGTTGCAACTACCTCAGAGGTACCCGGCTATGCACGATTTCTTCCACATCTCTCAGCTCCGACGTTACTTCTCAGACCAATCTCATGTCTTCCAACCCGATGAGTTTGAGCTGGAACCGGATGCATCGTTTGAGAAGCATCCTATCCGGATTTTCGATCACAGCACAAAGGTTCTCCGAGGTCAGTTTGTTCTTCTAGTACGGGTGCTATGGCAGCACGGGCGAGTACATGACGAGACTTGGGAGAGGGAGTCCGAGGTTTGATCGCAGTGGACGGAGCTATTCGAGGATCCTCTTCTACGCCCATCTAGGGAAATTTGAGGACGGGTTTCTTTAAGGGGGGAAGTTTGTAAGAACCCGGATCTTTGTTTCGGGTATGTCTTTCCTTTTCTGGAGTTTTTTATTTTTTTTGGAGTTTTTTGGAAAATTTCGAGGTACATGCCGTGTAATTTCTGAGTACACGCCGTGTACTCTTCCCCGGCTTGAAGCCGTGTGCTGGTCATGCTGGCCGTGCCCGGGCCACACACACAGTGTTAGGGGTGACGTGGAGGTCAATTTTGGCAGAGTACGGAAAAACCCGCTAAACGCCGTGTATTTTAAAAATACACGCCATGTACTTTTCTTTTTTTTCACTAAACGGACCGGGTCGCGCCTCATCGTGATATTTGTCTTCTTCTAGGTCTGGTTCATCCGAGAGTGACCCGTACGACCAAATCTTCCCCGAGCTCCCGCCTCTCCATCCGATCTCCGATTTGAGCACCGTCGATTGCGTTGGAAGCGCAGAAGTTAGTTCTTCCTTCTGCTTGAACCTTGTTTTCCAATTCTTCCTCCTTCTCACGTTATCTAAGGTTGAACGTTTTGTGCATTTTTTTAGATCTACGACGTTCTAGGGAGAATCAACCATCTTGGTTCAATTATATCGATCTCCTATGATCGAGGTAGGTGTTTTGTGCCTTACCGTTCAAAGTCCTTGAGTTTATGTGTGAATTCCCACCGATACCCGTGAATGGGGCATCGCGTGTTTACCTTTTTCCCTTGTTGTTTTCCTGGCTTGCCTGTATGCTTGTGTAGAGGTAATTTGGCCATCTTATAGGATATTTTTCTATGATTGGATGTGTTTTCCCTTGATTTGTTCTGTTTACAACCTTTGGGTCACATTTTCCATTGGCTGCTACACCTGTTTTCATGCCTTGCGATTATCGGCTGAAGTGGAATTAATGACATGCTTGTTGCCTAGTAGACTATTTAGCTAAGTAGCTCTATAGGTGTACTTTGGTTATCCAAGTAGCTCTATAGGTGTACTTTAGCCTTATAGTATTATTATGTATTGACTGGCATGGGGCTGAGAGGCCCTGGTGCTATAGACTATAAAGGATAGACCGAGTGAGCTTCCCAGAGGGTCTTTGACATTACAGACTACAGAGGGGATGGACCGAGTGATCTCCTAGAGAGTCTTGGATTTTATAGACTACATGAGGGTAGACATAGTGTGATTCCTCAGAGATTATTACCTTATTTTAATCTCTTTAAGAACCTTCCCAGGCTAGAGGGGGAATTGACCGAGTGATCTTCCTCAGAGAGTCTGTGGTATACCTGAGGCTATAAGAGGAATTGACCGAGATAGCTTCCTCAGAGAGTCTATAGACCTTGGGGCTAAGAGGGTTAGACTTTGTGATCTTCCTCAATAGAGTCCCTGACTACCCTAGACTATAAGGGGAATTGACCAAGTGACCTTCCCTAGAGAGTCTCATAAATTCGTATGACCAAACCATAGGGGTTAGGCTGAGTGCACTGCCCAGAGGGTTCTGGTACTTCTTGGTTAGGACCAGAGGGGATGGCTGTGAGTACTCCCCATAGGGTTTCATGTTTGTTAGCTTTGTGCTTCACTATTGTTGTTGGTTGTGGTTTGATTGTTGTTGTATCATCTTGCCTTACTGCTTAGTGTTACTGCCTATTGCTTGTTGTTGTTGTTTACTGCTTATTGTACTTTTACCTACCATATACTCACTGACTGTTAGGCACGGATCATTGGGTAAATTCCTACTAGGATTTTATCTCACACCCTATTTGGGTCATGATTTTGGGCCCAAGATGACTATAGTGTTTTCTAGCATTGTGACTTGTTTGTCTGTTTTCCAGTTATGTATCGTGCATCACTTTATATACATACATATGTGCTCTAGTTTATTGATTTAGTCTTCCGCTGTTTATATTGTTGGTTATTACTACTTCCGCTATTGTATGTTTACTTTTCTTCCACTGTGTACTCTGCCAATGAGGGCATAATTTCCCCACTATCACACCCAAGGCCCTCTCTGCTAGTCAGAAGCCTCTGGCATTTGGGGAAATGCGCCTGAGGCCATGTGACCAACTGAGTACGGGGCGCCTCTGGTGGCTTCCGAAACAGGGATGTTACAATTAGAAGATTATGTTCTGAGTTTCCAAAGACACTAAACTATTACGGTCCTTGAATGTTGGTTTTTTTATGTATTATGTATTCCTAAAAAGTAATGTAATGTCCATGTACGTGAAGATTTGGGTCTCTACATTCACAATATTTAGTGGGAGTTTCTTTTCATGGTTAAAAATTCACAAGGTACAAAACAATAGGTAAAATGGCAGTGGATAGTAAGCTTGAAAAAATCTTTATCATGAGTCCTTTGGGAACCTCTAGGATTTGGTAGTTCTTAATATGGATTTTCTCACCGTTATTTAGGGAATGAATTGAATAACCCAGTACTATGATTGAGTTGACTTTTATAATAGAAGATGGTAAATTTCATCACCTATTTTTTCCCAATAAAAATTCCATGGAGAGTGGGAGTTTTAGGTCCCAAATATATACCTGATTAGGGGCAGGTAGGAGCAATCACAATTGGTAATAATTTTCTTATTCTTGGAGTAGTTGATGATAAAGAGCCAAAAGTATTACATACCATAGTATAATTATATCATGATAATCTCCCTGATGATTTTTAGGACTCCCTCTAAATAGGGAAATGGAACTTAAAGAGTAGAAAGCCTTATTTCTCATGGTGTAAGCTCCTCTAGCCCAACCATACTGGATTAGTAGGTTTGGTTTTTCTGAACCAACACTATGTCTACTAAGTTTCTTTCCTACTCTTAAATTAGCTGCCTTAGTCCAATCAATGATACATGATAATTAATGGGCCTCAAACCTAGTTTAATCTACCACTCTTGACTCTTAACAAACTTCAAAGCTTCACAAATTTTATAAGATTCAATAATTATTGGAGTCTATCTTTCCAAAATAGACTTATGCATTGAATTATTCACCCTACTAAAATATTATTTATAGATAAAATTAATTCCCAAATTTCCACCTCCAAGAAATACAGTGTAAGTATTGATTTTAATTAAATTATATTGTTAAAAACTCCAAAAATTGTCAACACCTTCCCATAAATTATTCCCTAAAAGAGAAAAAAAATTTAATGTGACTAGCCTAATGTTCCAAGAAATTGCATACCCATTGAACCCAAATTTCATCAAGAAGCATATTTTAATAAAAATTTAATTCATTACAGAGCACCCAAATTCCAAAGAGCCTACACCCAAGTGGTAAAGGATCCTTCTTGGAATCCAATAGATCCAAGATCAATTCCGGGCATGGAAGATATTTTCTTGATACTGTAGAAGTATTGTAGAAGGGAAATGTAGTAGTACTGTAGTTGTGGTAGACTATACAGCGGAGACACTATAGTGGAAGATGTACGGTAGTAGGAACTATAGGGGCAGTAGTGCTGTAGAAGGTACTATAGCAACTCGGGTACTGTAGTAGTACTATTCACCGAAGGGCCCATTTTGCCAAAAAATGGGATTTCATGCCATTAGGCCTTCAGGATATGTAATTGGTCTCCCCCTACCTAGTCAAAATAGGTCTTTTTTTTCTTTAATAATAAAATGAGGCTTTGACCCCCACCTTTAAAGAAATTATAGAGCATCCAAACCCTCCAAACCAAGGAACAAGCTTCAAAAAACACATACAATGCTTGTGAGGACACCCAAGAATTAAGAACCTATATTTCCATCATTGAATGATCCAAAACATGTGTAAAGAGCTTCCTTCATTTATCCCATAATAACCTCACAAAATGGGTACAAAAACAATGAATGCGCAAATGACTAACACAAATGTTGTCTTCACCAAATACACTCCATCATTTGAGTACATCAAAAATAATTGATTTCTATACAGGCACTGAAAAGTATGAATTCTATGAATAGTGTCTTGATCTCAATTTTTAAATAATTTATTCACCATCTCTAAGTTCCAGCCTAAAAAATCATCTAGCATTAGATCCTGAAGAGTACAACCCTCACAACCATGCTTGATATTAGAATATGGAAACCCATTACCCACCCCAGAAAACCAAGGGTCAATACAAATTAAAATACTATTACCATTAGAAACTCTCAATCTTAGATTAAAAGTTATTTAGATCCCTAAAGATTTTAAATAAAGTTAGGATGTGGGATAAAATGAGAGCTTAGAAAATTAGACGCTGAAAAATACTTGGCCTTCAAAAAAATTCAAACACAAAGAATAAAAAATGGAAAATAACCTCCAACATTGATTTGAAAGGAGAAAAAAATTAAACTTATTTATGTTTCTGAATTCCAACCTCCTAGTGCTCTTATTCCACTAAAGAGAGTCCCATGAATCCCAATACTACGTTTTTTCTACCATTAATCCTGTCCCATTAGAAACAAGAGATAAATAAATGAATATGATCAACCGAGGTGTCTAAAAATTTATATAAATACAAGACATACAAGGGAATCAACTGAGAAACATATTTTATCAAAATCTCTTTGCATATCTTAAAAATATTTTTCCCCGACTATTGATGATAAATGAACTAAATATCCCCTTCTTGGATATGCCAAAGATGGTGTGAAGACCAAAATATTTATTATACATTTCCCTACATGGTCAAATTTTATTTTAATGAAAATTTAAATGTTATTTGTGACTTTAATAAAAACACAAAAACAAAATGAGATTGTTAATTTTAATGAGATACCAGAAAGATAAAACTAAACACACCTATTGAGTCTGATGCGTCATGCGGGATCATGGCTGCTACCTATGTGTGATGCGGAAAAGACCTAAAAAATAAATATAATAAATATGATAATAATTAATTTAATAATAAATAAATAAATAAATTCATTATAAACTTACATAATAGGATCCCCAGAACCATCACATCGGCAGATATACTCCTGCAGTGCTCTAACCTCAGCTAACAACTGCGCATAAACTCCTCAAAAGTATGCATTTGTGCCTTTAAATATTTCACTCATTGTTTCATCCCAGGAATAATAGGATCTACAACCTCATTGTGTGAAACTAAAGAATGAAGAATCCCCATTATATATGTCAAGTTGTAGCCATGTTCATCAGAACCAATAATGTAATGGAATATCTCATCCTTTCGCATGACAAGTTATCGCTGGTCCTATTGAAGCTGTGCTAACTCAACCTCAAATTGAGCCCATGTAATATATACATATAAATATATATGTATATACAAATGTATTTAATTTTTTATAATTAGTAGAAGAACTTACTATAAGATCTAAATCCTCCAAATAATTTTGATCACGAGTCATCATCCACACAGACATTTTATCAGTCAGTGCACCTTTCTCCAGTAACTATTACCAATAAGATATAAATATAGAACAAAAAACAATATTAAATTATAAATTTAAAAAATGAATAATAAATACATCATGTCGAATCTAGGACACATGAAGAGCCCCAAGACTGTGAGGTGGGCCCTACAATTCATGATTCTCAGAATGATGCGCCACCACCTCCTATATTCAATTAATTTAAATTCCAAACATGTAAAATGCTAAAAATTATTTGAAATATATAAAACAAATTAAATAGACTCATTTATTTAGCCTAAGTGATCCAATATGAAACTAAATCACACTATAGAGATGGGATAATGCCTCTCGAGACTATGTCTTGAATGTTTTGTGCACCCACATTTAGTACTCAGTGACTGAAAATTAATTTTTTATTATAAAAAAATTTTAAGGGAAAAGTGAGAAACCACATACAACCAAAGAAAACAGTCGGACCGCCCCATCCCAGCAAGTGTGCCAACAACAAGCCTTCACCGACATAGGACCCCTCGACAAGCAGTCCCACGCAGAAGCACGGGCATGGAACCGATGGAAAAGACATACCCTCCCAAGCATCCAATTCCAAGAGACCTGCACCGATGAAGACTTAATGCTCAAATACCCTTCCGGAGCTAGTCCAAGCAGTGTGCTATAAACAAGCATAAACTTAACTGATGAATAAATGCAAGGGCACCCACTCCCATAGGATGGTATGTCTCGTCAAATGATACGTTAAATGTTGTGTTGGAATTCTAGGATGAAATACCATGAACAGGGCCTCTCCTATGAGATGAAGAAGCGGTCAAGTGTTATCCTATTGAAAACAATTTCATAAATAATTATATAGATGTGTATGTATTTGTTTAACACTTAATTTAAAAAATAAAAACACATTTACATTCATATATACCTCGACCCGTTGATGGAGATGGATTTGTAGAATGATGTGGATTTGGTGCCTATTCCCATGACATGTCTGCAGTCATAAAGAAACATTAGTAAGGAAAGGATTAATTTCCTATATCAGTTCTATATAATGTGAACTGCAAAGGAATCATGTTGTTTTTATTTATTTGACACATATTTCATCAAATATAAAGGAGTGACTCGATCAAAACACATATCTAGGAAAAGCTATGATATTTCATTGTTGGGTGACCTTGAAATCCCATGGAAAAGATAAAGATATAATACTCATTCATTTGATTCATCAATAATGAGAAATTCATAAAGTCTAAGTTTCTAAAAACTAATAAATAAAATGTGTTCATTTCTTTTTTCCACTACCAGCAATTAAATATCATCAGTATCATATATTGGACAGGAGGTATCTAGATGCATGAAAATACAATATGATTTCATATATCATATATACATGCATAAAAATTATACAAGTAGAAGATTTTTATACTATAAATGAAGAAGGGGTTGAAAACAAAATATGATTTCACTATCCATTCACTACCCATTCATAAAGAGAGGAATATGATTTCACTGTCCATAGACATAGACATGAAAATAAAATATGATTTCACTATCCATTCACTATACATTTATAAAGAGAGGCATAAATAGAGGTGTATTATTTCCTTATCCATTCACTATCCATGAATAAAGAGAGGCATAAATAGAGGCATATGATTTCAATGCCCATAAAGAGAGGAATGAAAATAAATTATGATTTCACTGCCCATTCATCCCACTTCATCAATCATCTATCCACCCATTTATCTATGAAGGCCTATATCCAAGGAAGAATTTTCTATTTAAATCATGAAGGATATTGGTTTCAAATAGTATACGAGGACAACACTTTAGGTTAAGAAGTTAGCTATTAGTGTTCAACATAAGAGGGATGACCATTTTGC
Organism: Viscum album; assembly: GCA_963277665.1. Taxonomy (NCBI): domain Eukaryota; kingdom Viridiplantae; phylum Streptophyta; class Magnoliopsida; order Santalales; family Viscaceae; genus Viscum; species Viscum album. The sequence continues at coordinate 107,131,945 of OY728139.1, read as the reverse complement.
ATTTGTTCATGGAGCTTCCAAATCAGTTGCTTCTAAGATAGGATTCTCCAATTTCCATAGGATGGGAACTCCATGTTTAGTTTTTTCCTCAATTTAGGCCACTTCTAATGGCATTAGTGACCTCACTCAACCAATTGATAGAAAGGTGAAATTTAAGGTCTCCATTGGAATTTTTTTTGACATGGTTGATCGAAAATCTCTTTTTTGAAGTAATATTTTTGATTTTGAAAATTGTTTTAAGACTACCAATATGGTGAAAGTGTCTTCTATCATTGATGATGTCTTTAAAGAGGAAAACACAAATGATCAAGATAACCAGTGGAAACCTATTAAAACTTATAGGAGAGGACAATGCACTAGTGGTCAGGGAGGTCATGTGGCTAACCACAACACGAGTCTTCGCTCTCAGACTAAGTTTTAGGGGATCCTTGGACAGTTTGAAAGGATTTGGCTTTGGGTGTTGATAATTATATTACATGGGAGACTCTTGTTTTTTCTTTAGTGAGAGGCCTTGACTTTAGACTAAGGTAGATCGAGATTGGTTTGAATTAAAGGAAAACACAGGGTGATACTGAAGCCTAATATTGTTTGTTGTTGCTGATAATCTGTTGTAGATCATTGTTTTAATTTCATATAAGGGGGACAATACTAGCATAGAATTGGGATTTTTGGCATATGAAGTTATTTCAATGAATGGTAGTCATTTTTATACATTTGATGGTGTGGAGGACCTCTATACATTTTGTTTAATTGGTGGTATTTTTAGGTGGGGTATAACTGTGATGAAGAGGATCTGAGTGTTTTGTGAGGTTTTTGGAGTCCAGTCTTCATCAGTTTCTATCTATGTTCACTGGTATATATAGGTTCGAAGTGTATAGATGGTTTTTTATGATGTTTCATTCTACATGGGGGTATGGTAGATATTATTAGCGAATATAATATTTGGCATCTGGATTGTTCGGGTTATTAGCAAGATGAGTTCTATAGACCTATTTATATGATAGTGTTTAATGTAGGTTGCAGTTGTTGATGGGATTACTAGTATCTATACTTATGATTTTGTAGCAGATGCAGAGTTTAGTGATTTTCCAAAAGCATGCAGATAAACCTTGATATTTATACATGGAAAACTTTAAACTACAAGAATTCCCACTTGGAACACATAACCTAGAAATTTGAAAACCCCCATTGTCCAACTAAAAAACAATTACAAGTTGTTTTGATCAATTACCCAATTAAACAAGTAATCTAGAACATCCATGATAAGGAAAAAAATAAAAGAAACTATTGCAATGTTATAAATTCCAAAAAAAGTGTGATAAAAATGTGACTACAATTCAATTGAAACATTTTACAGTATGAGATATTTCAATAATTTTACGTTTTTAAAATGAGATAAATTTCCACTGTAAGCCTTTTCAATAATTCATCTTTTACTCTTTAACACAAATCATAGCATTCTTTTTGAAAATAGTGAAACACAACAACACACAAAAGAATTGAACAAGAAAGTTCAATTAATGATGTAAAAGGAGAGACCCTTAATTCATTCCTCTTCGGCGAGGGTGGGGGAGGAGGCAGAGGCAGGGTGAGCACTACCACAAAACGGGGTAAGGGGAGGACCTCTTTTTCTCAGCACTAGATAGAAAGCGTTGATAAAGGGGCACCTTTATCAGCGCTAAAAAGCATTGATAAAGGGGTACTTTTAATAGCACTAAAAAAGATGTTAAAATTACCCATTTATCATTACTTTTTTTAGTAGTGATGATAAAGGGCGGTCTTTATCAGTGTTTTTTTACTAGCGCTAAAAAATGGAATATTGAAAAAATATACATATTTAATTAAAAATAAAATATAAATATATAAATATATAAATATTGATATAAATATAACATATAGATTTTTTAAATATGTTTTAGAGAAGTGTAAATAGATATATATTAATATATATTAATATATGAATAAATATATAGACAAATAAATAAATATATATATAAATATAACTATACATATACATATATATTAATATAACTCAATATATATTTTAATATAAATATATATATGTTAATATAAATATATATATGTAATATAAAATATATTTCTCAATATATAAGCTTTATCTAAATAAAAAATTAATATCTATTTTATTTAAACTACAAATATATGAATATTTATATACCTATATAGTGTGTGTGTGTGTGTGTGTGTCTATTATCAACTGATATATATTAATATATGAATAAAAATATAGATATATAAATATATAAATATAACTATACATGTATATATATATTTATTAATATATATATATATATATATTAATATACGAATAAATATATATATATATATATAACTAAATATATATTTTAATATAAATATATATATATGTCAATATAAATATATATATATATCAATATAAATATATATATTTTAATATAAAATATATTTCTCAAAATATAAGCTTTATCTAAATAAAAAACTAATATCCATTTTAATTAAAATAAAAATATATGCGTATTTATATACCTATATAATGTGTGTGTGTGTGTGTATTTGTGTGTGTCTATACTAACAATTGGTATATATTAATATAAGAATAAACATACAGATAAAAAAATAAAACTAAATATATAAAAATAGATATATATAAATATATATTAATATACAAATAAATATATAGATATATAAATATATAAATATAACTATACATGTGTGTGTGTATATATTAATACATATATATATATATATTAACATACGAATAAATAAATAAATATATATATATATAACTAAATATATATGTTTTAATATAATTATATATATATATGTTAATTTAAAATATATTCCTCAATATATAACCTTTATCTAAATAAAAAACTAATATCTATTTTATTAAAAATACAAATATATGAATATTTATATACCTATATAATGTGTGTGTGTGTGTGTGTCTGTATTAACAACTAATATATATTAATATACGAATAAATATACAAATAAAAAAAATATAGCTAAAAATATATAAATAGATAGATATAATTATATGTTAATATTCAAATAAATATATATATATATATATATTAATATACAGATATATATATATATATATATATATATATTAATATAACTAAATATATATTTTTATATAAATATATATATGTTAATATAAATATAAATATATATATGTTAATATAAAATGTATTTCTCAATATATAAGCTTTATCTAAATAAAAAAACTAATATCCATTTTATTTAAAATACAAATATATGAATATTTATATACCTATATAGTGTTTTTGTGTGTGTGTGTGTGTGTTAATAACTGATATATATTAATAAATAAATAAATATATGGATAAAAAATATAACTAAATATATATAAACATATAGATGTAAATATATATTAATATGCGAATAAATATTTAGATATATAGATATATAAATATAACTATACATTTATATATATATATATATATATTAATATATATATCAATATATATATATTAATATAAATATATATATATGTGCTAATATAAATATATATTAATATATGATTAAATATAACTATATATATCATTAAATAGACACCAAAGCAATATAGATGAGTGGTAAAGGGTCCAAGCGCACAGTGCGAGGTCTCCAGTTAGAATCCTGGGGGAGGTAGGGGCGCGCGTGGTGGTGAAGGGTTCTGCTAGCACTCTTAAAGGGGAGTTCTGGCATTGTTAAAGGGTTGGGGTGGGAGTGGGGTGTGCTGGGATGGTAAGGGTGTACAAGGGCGGGCATGGGTCCTTCATAGCTGTAAGAACCTGGTTCCTATTTTGAGGTACGGGTTTCTTTTTTTCTTATTCCTTAAGTGTTTTTGAGTAAATTAGGAAAATGGGAAAAAATCCCAAATTTTGTGGGTACACACCATGTACTTTTCCACACATTGTGTACTTTGGCCGTGTGGAATGAGTACACAGGGCGTGTAGGCCTATCGATAATGAAGGGTGTAAAAACCGACTACATGCCATGTACTAGGTATTTACACGTCGTTTAATCAGTCAGAAGATGAACAGTAATGTGGCAGAGGCAGCTGCCAGTGGAGCGGCAGTACACACTCTGTAACCAAGAATACACGTTGTGTACTCATGTCGAAAAATGAATAGTGCCGTGGTGGAATGAAGTCGTCAGGGGAACAGTTAAAAAATGAGAAGTACACGCCATGTACTTGAGAGTACACACCGTGTAGTTTGATTTTTTCACTTAAAACGGGCAGTAGCCTCTTATGTTCTCAGAGGAAGCTTAGAACTCCGGAGGAGAGCGGGAGAGACGGCCAGAGCTTGGAGGATCTTTCTACAGCACACCGGGAACTCAATTCCTACGCCGTTGATCTCCTTTGAACCACATGGGTTAGATCTTCCTTCTCCTAGAGCCTTTCTTACCAATTATTTCCTGAGTGAATGTTATTTTCGTTTGAACAGGAATTATTCTATCCCAGATCTACGTCATTCTTGGACGATTCGGAAGGCGTCGTTCACGTATACCGATCAGAGGTGATCGAGGTAGTTGGTCTAGTGTTCATTCCAATAGTTGAGTTGATTTTTGTGTACCATTGTGCTACGAACCCATGGTTGGGGTATCGTATGGCTGAGGCCTTTGCTGATAAGATATCTAGAATATTATAGATGATCTAATGATAAATTAGAACTGCTGATTAGGATCACTTCTTGGATCCAGGGCCACCCCGGGGGTGCGTTCCTCTGTTTAGCCGTTTGGCCAGAATACCCGAGGGTATACCATGATTATTACCTGTTAAAAGTCATCTTGAGTGGAAATTTGGTATAACATTTCTTGTTATACATTGGGCTTGTCCCGGTTACTTCGCCTGAGGGTAGTGTTTTATATTAGCCTGAGGGAATGTTGATATTTAGCATGAGGGAATATTGATATTTAGCCTGAGGGCGTGGTTATATTAGCCTGAGGGCATGGTGATATTTAGCCTAAGGGCATAGTGATAGTTAGCCTGAGGGCATGGTTATATTTAGCCTGAGGGCGTGGTTATATTATCCTGAGGGCATGGTGATATTTAGCCTGAGGTCATAGTGATATTTAGCTTGAGGTTGTGGTTATATTTATCCTGAGGACGTGTTTATATTATCCTGAGGGTGTGGTTATATTTAGCCTCAGGTCATGACTATATTAGCCTGAGGTCATGGTTACATTTTGCCTAAGGGTAGGGTTCTGATTAGACTGTAATCATGGTTCTGGTTAGCTCAAAATTAAACTATATTTAATTGTTAAAAGAATATTAAAAAGTCAATGAAAATGGTAGTGGTAGTTACTTTTGAGTACTTACTAGTTTACTACATTTACTTTTGCACACTACTGTGGAATATTTTTCACTGACAGTTGGGCACAGGCCTTTGGTGGGTGCCTACTGGGATTTATTTCTCACATCCTGTTTGGGTCATGTATTTGGCTCAAAAATACTATATTTTTGCAGGTGTCGACAGGGGAAAGGGTCCCTATACAGGTACATGATTGTAGCAGTGGAGTAGGAGAGCATGGGACTGAGCCTTGGCTTGCGATGCTGCTGCATTTTGTTTACTCTGCTTGTTTTGCTTGGATGTACCTTGTACTTTGAGTTGTATTGTATTGTATTGCAGTGTATCCTGTTCTGACTTCTTTCATATAATTAGTGACATACTGAATCATTATATATATATATGACTGCTGGTTTTTCTTTTACTTCAGTTGTCTGTTCAGTTACATATTGCTTACTGCTTCCGCTATTGCATGTTATTTATTTTTTTCGCTGCGCTACACTTTGAAAAATGAGGGCATAGTTTCCCCACTATCAGACCTAGGCCCTCACTGCTAGTCAGTAACCTCTAGCATTTGGGAAAATTCTCTTGAGGTCATGTGACCAACCGGGTTCGGGGCACCCGTTGAGTGGCACCCGGATCTGGGATGTTAAAAAGTGGTATCAGAGGGGTTCTTTTCTTTGACTTACTATTTGGAGCCATAGTCAGGGAGAGGATGGAAATGGTAGTCGGTAATAAGCTATGCCCAGGAAGTAGCTAACCCGTGTACGGGGAAAAGCCAGTCTACCACGATTGTTGCAATTTTTCTGATTTTTCACTTTTATAGTTGATTTGATTTTCACCTCTGGGTGACGTACTTGTGGTGTGCCGTTTATATTTTTATACAGGGTTCTAATTAATTGAGACTCAATTATATGAGGGTATGTCGTCTCATGAATCATTTAGTAACATGTTATAATCACATGCCATGCAAATGTTCCATGCCATGTAGGTGCATTAGAAATTGCATGTTGTTGTGATAGTTGTTGTGCTAGAAAATCATGTTGTTTTGATAGCCACTTTGATAAATACTTTCTATTTTATAGGGTATTGTTGTGTATGGTTTTGATATAATGAACGTCAAACTTTGGTCCTTGAGGTATATGGGCCCTCAATGATCGAAATTTGGTGGATCATCAACATGTTTATTTTTTTTATAACATGTAAAGATTCCATTCTTTGATTCACATAGAGTATGGGCCCTCACAGATCGGAATTTGGAACTTAGGTGTTTGTTTCAGTGTTTTTCTAGGTCCCAGTGTAGTTTTTGTGGCTTAATGTCTGGAAAAACCCAGCATACACGTCGTGTAGTTCTATGGACACATGCTGTGTGTTCTTCTATTCGGGAGGAAATTAAAACTTTTTAAGTACAGGCAGTGTACCCTCCATACACACCGTGTAGTATCTTCCCGTGTTATAGGTCATGTGGGTGGGGACACGAGGTAGGGAATGGCTTGAGGAAACACACCATGTACCGATTTGACATGTCATGTAGTGTAAGACCCGGTGTCCAACCATGTAACTAACAACACGGACACCTTAAGACATACATGTCGTGTCTACCTTGAATACGCCATGTTGTCTGGCCCCGGTACCCGGCTGTGTCACGAACAAAACAGGTTGGTGTTATCTTTCCTAGTACATGTCATGTCCACCTCAAACACGTCGTGTAGTGTCAGCCGTGTAGCAAGCAACACGGGTCGGTTTGGGGCTTCTTTGCAAATGTCGTGTCCTCATTAGCACACACCCTGTAGTTTGGTTTTAGGAGAGCCGTGTGGCTTATCCATGTAGAAGGACTCAGGCAGTGTAGACACCGAAAAAGTCTATAATTCCTAAAGGAAGTTTCGAAATGATAAAGCGAGGTCATATTCGGACCCGGAGACTACGTCTGGAGGGCCTGGAAGTGCTGCACAAAATAAAGGAGGATGTATGTGGAAAAAGTTTCGCCGCGCGGAAGGAGTCCAGGATTCTTGAAAAAAACATGGCGCCAGGGCGCAATTATGCGCTCCCGCACCCGCGCGGTTCCCTTTTTTGCGTGCCGCCATGTCTGGAACGCAAACGTTCTCGCGCTTCTTAGATTCCACGACGCTGATGCCTATAAATAGAAGGAGACCCCTTCCATTTCGGGGTTACGGAATTTCAACCGACTCTCGTGCGCAAAATAGGACTTCCGTGCGCGCAAGATGGTTTTCAGGTACTGAACCTTTTCACGCAACCTTGCCCCGGGATCCACCTTTGCGCACAATCCCTCTGGCATAAATAAAATTATAAACCCCTTAGGGTTCCTCCCTTGTGCGCAATTCCTTCCATTTGCATGAAAAACGGTCCAATTGCGGCCAATCCCTTCGTTGGGTACAGCTTTTCCTTAGGGATCGGCCTTTTCCATTCGCGCACAATCCACTTCCCTTACGTTCAATTCTCCTAAGCCGCGTACCATTCCCCTGCCCCAATTCTGAACCATCCCGGTGTTTTGCGCACAATCCTTCCCTTTGCGTGCAATCCCCAGGACCCCTCACCTTGACACCCCCTGGGCACCTCCCTGCGTAGACGCCCGATGCCCTCTATACCGAGCATGCATTCCATGTGTTGTTTTCCCATACGACCTTCCAGGCTCGTATGAAGTAACCTAAAGGTCCCTTGGGTGGTTTTTCCTGTTGCGTTGCTTTGCCTCATGATCCTTCGCATACGCATGCTAACGACTATTGCTTCTTCGCATAGCCATGCTAACATAGACCCCTTGATGGTTCGCTATACGGCCCCCCTTCACTACGGCCTTACTGATGTCTTCCCTCCCACAAGGGGTATAGGGTTTCGGTTATGTAAGTATTAGGGGTGTAGAGAGAACCCACCTCGTTCGAGCTGCAGGACGTTAAACTGCAAAGCGCCTCATCCTCAACACATGACGTTAAACTGTGATCTGACCCTGTGCCTCGCACGCAGGGTCCCCCCGGCTCGAACATTCTTTACACCGCTCATCTCTATGGGAATAGAATCTTCCTCACATGGAATTATATCCTCCCTATCGGAGTGGCGTTTGTCCACGGGGGAGGGGCTGCCTTAGAGCGTAAGCCCCTAGCCTCTCTTGAGGAAGGTAGCACCCATGCACCTTCGTACTTCCCCACTGCCAAGGCCAGTGGGGGTGTGATAGGAAATGAGGAATCTCCTTTGTTCGGTCCCAAATCCCTCTCCCTATGAGCTTTTTCACACATTGGGCCTCCATCCTGGAGTAAGTCCTGACACCATGGGCCTCTCAACGCGTAAGCCACTCTCCATTTCCCACGGACGCACTTTCCACAAAGTGATCGTCTGGTCTCTGCTGCCTCTTGTTTCTCACACCGAGCATGACTCATGTGGGCTTAGAGTGAGAATAGACCATGACACCCCCGATAGTGGGATGCCTCAGAGCGTAATCCCCATCCCAGCGAACTACGAGGACTTTGATTTGTGCTAAGGAATGGTACTTAAGAAGCGTCCACGAGGTTCAAGCCCACCACCCGGTTGTTCCGACCCCTTTGCGTCGGATCACGAACTCCTTGGGCCGCCTCAGAGTGTAAGCCCCAAATGCCCCTATCCCGCACGACATTAGACTGTATGGCATCCTGCATGACGTTAAACTATCTGCCTCATCCCGCATGACATTAAACTTCACCACCCGAACTACATGGACTTTGATCCATGCTAAGGCATGGTACGTAGGAAGCCTCCATGAGGTTCAAGCCCACCACTCAGTTGTTCCGACCCCTTCGCATCGGTTCGCCAATTATATGGTCTGCCTCAGAGCGTAAGCCCCATATCCATCATTATGGGCCGCCTCAGAGTGTAAGCCCCAAATGCCCCCATCCTGCACGACGTTAAACTATATGGAATCCAGCACAACATTAAATTGTCTGCCTCCTCCATCATGTTGTTAAACTGCACCACCAAGAACTACGTGGACTTTGATCCGTGCTAAGGCATGGCACGTATGAATCCTCCATGAGGTTCAAGCCCACCACTCAGTCGTTCTGACCCCTTCACGTCAGTTCACCAATTCTATGGGCTACCTCAGAGCGTAATCCCCATATCCATCATTATGGGCCGCCTTAGAGCGCAAGCCCCAAATTCCCCCATCCTGCATGACGTTAAACTATATACCGTAACTTCGGGGACTTTGATCCATGTCAAAGCATGGTACATAGGAATCCTCCATGAGGTTCAAGCCCCCTTCACTTCATCATCCATCCTGATTCTTACCCAGGCCGCCAAATCCCGGTGGGATCATGCCACCTCATTCCACTCCGTAGTATCTGAGAAGCCGCCTACGCACTGACCCCAACATCGGAGTTCCCTTTAGGGGGTTCTTCAATCTGATCCACTATTAGTGTTTTGATCAGTCTGATCCGTCTCCTCTTGACGTTAAGCTTGCGTCATACCCCGTGTTAAACATGGGAAGCTGAGGAAAACCTCAGGTTCATGCCTATGGCATGAAATTCCTCGTGTTCTATTTGGGATGCCTCGGGCTTCCGTGCCCTTGAGAAGCCCTATAATAAGGGACATAAGACAGACATGTCAAGCCCTCAACATCAATACACGCCAACGACACCTTAGTGTGACCATTCTCCTCACCGAAGGTTGCTTCCCCGACCAGACCCCTTGGAGCGTCTCGACCGAAGTAGTGTAATTAACCAGTGTCCATGAAGATATGGAATCGGGAACTAGATTCAAAAATGCATATTAAATCTTTGAGGGAGACCCAGACTAGGTGACGATCTCCGAGGATGAATCCATGGAAGGAAGAACCGTCATCCTGTCATCCCGGTTTCGATAAAGGATCAGACGTCCCTGAATAAGGAACGGATGTCACCTGCCTTTGGAAAGCGGTAATGTGGGGCTACGAGCAGCGCTTCCTCCTCCACGTGACAGATGCACGCGCCCCGGAGGAAAGAGTCAGAAACAAAAATGGTGAACCCGACGTGAATCTCTTCTCCCCTATACAGAGACTGGTAGTGTTGGGGTGTCGGAAGACTAGCATGTCACCAGGTCCAGGCACCCCGCACCAGGACGTTATACCTGCCACGGGTTGGGGCAGTCAGGACATTGAGCACTCCGTTCTGAGACATTGTCAGCACGAATCCCTCTTACCAACTATGGAAGACAGAATTGCGTTGGGCTATTGGTTGTCGATTTCTTTTCATGTTAGTGTTAAGGGGTTCATCTCCCTGCTTTCAGGAATCAGACCGCTGCATCCGGAGCTCGATCACCACCTACCCAATAGCGCAGGGATAGGGGCAGTACCAATGCGGCCACCCCGCGTGGTTCCGCCCTTTCCATAGCTGCTCCAACCGCTACGACTGTCGGGCGCTCACACCCTTTCTCCCCGTTAGAGATTATCAAACGGAGGATGATTAACGACCTTGTGCGTAGGTATGAGGAGGAAGGGTTCATCCCCACTAGGGACATGGCCCGTTTGGATCTCGAGGCAGCCGAGCCTCATCGTCGTCGCCGCCCCCGAGGGTCGCGCAGGGAGCCGCTACTCCCCACCTCGACGTTCAACTGTTTCGGGAGTTTATCATCAGAACGCCTCGACACCTCCCTTCCCTACGCCGATGAGGTAGGGGATGTCTGGGTTCGCCCGATCGGAGACCCGCTTCAAGGCTTCATGGCAAGGGCCCCCACCAGGCCGCATCGACACTGCTGCTCGACTCCCCGGGCAGAGGAGTAGGCAATCCCTGTGCCTGCACCACTGGCTTCAACCCACCGGACCTGACACCAGCGTCGGGTGAGAGTGGAAGGGGATGCTCGCCATGGGGAACCAACGTCAGCAACCACTGTAGCCCGAGCCACTGCTGACTCCTATCATCAAACCCCCGCACATGTTGGGCTGAGGCAGTTATATGCCTGATTCGGATCGAGGCCCCGACCGCCCCACGGGCAGGTTAGGTCGACTCTCCCGGTCGCAGGCACATGCATTGGCCACTGCAGACCAATTCGCGGTAGTGACATCCAGCGTGAAGGCCTACCCCATGCCACCATTCTAGAAGGTATGGGCCCTCCCTCCTTCCAACTTCGGCTCGGAGGCCTACCTAGCACCACCCTTGCCGCAGGTAAGGGGATTCCCCATAACAGGAACCCTCTGAGTGGGGATCTCTCCAGCGCCCACTACACGGGGTATGGGGTCACTTCCCCTACCGCAGACCGCGAGTATGGAGCCGTTGCGTGTTTGGTCACTCACCTGCATGGAGGTCCTCCCCATGTCCCTTTAGACATTTTCCCCGGTGCTCCCCACACCCCAGCCCTCAATCCTCTCCACCCCAGCACCAGTGCGTCCAGAGGAATCCATGACGAAAATCAACCTTTCCCCGAAGATCCATCTAAAGGCAGGAAAGCGGGACATTGTCACCATAAGAGAAATTCTAGGGAAGGTCGGACGGAAATCAGACCAGTCCATTTCTCGGACTCTGAGGCAGAGTATGACTCAGAAATGGAGCCCTCCCCTCAGTCCTTTGAGTCAAGGGTTGGGATAGGGACACGGCGCGTCAGGCTCGTAATCCCCGAATGCGAGATCCATATGATCCTTGCCTCCCTCCGAAGGTATATCCAGGAGGACAAGGACCTGGCGTACCCCCAAGGATCAAACTTGCAGTCACCATCGGCCTCTCTGGAAGCACCTTCCATCTCATCCAGAGACGGCGGAGAGCTTTTTTGGGGGTCAATGGAAAAAGAGTCGCGACATATTGTATCCCTGCCAAGCACCGACACTATGACAGGAGTCCCATTCACCGGCCCATCATATCATGACGTGAAATCTAGGACACTTCAACCCTCTAAAGGAGACTAAGGGTTTGGCGGCCAATCGGCCTGCTCGCTGTATTCTCCGTCGGCCAGCCCACTGGCCCAACGGCCTGCCTCAGCACTGCTTCTAGTTCCCCAATCACTCACATTTGATGAGAAAGGTTATCAAGGGATGGATCCTAAACCTGAGCCATGGATCTTCTAGACCATCCTTGCAGCAGGCCACTTCCCCGAGAAGTTTTGGCCGACTGTAGGGTCGGATTTTGATACGCCAGAATCACTCACCCTGAGAGAGCTTGAATGTTTCCTCCAGACTCTCCGGGCGACTCACTCCCGTCTTCGCCATCAGCAAGTGCCTTGTCCTGGGATCCAAGCACACCTCGAGGATATCGGCGAGTAATGTTGTCAGGTGGACCTGGCCACACTCCCCGTAGTTCGGCACCCTGAATCACTTGGCCACCACAGGGCCCTCCAACAGCAATGCGTTCAGAGCTTCCAAGTACTCCGCAAAGTTATCGAGGAGGCCACCCCCACACACATGTTCGTGGATGGGTGCAGTATGCTGCCCTCCTCTTTAGTGTGATTCACCGACAGCCTGACTCACTGGGTGGCTCCGAGGACATGCCCTCGAGGGCATTGGTGGTTAACATGGCCGATCTGTCGGGAGAGGGGAACGGTCTGGAAATCCTCGATGGAGACTCACCCCCTAGGGACAAGCCACTTTTGGACCCACCCGGGAGGATTACTTGCCAACAGAGGAACCTCCTAGGTCTCCCCGCACCCACTGAGGCATTAACACTGAGCCGGAACATCAGAAAGGGTAAAGAGCACGTTGGGGCTGTCAAGCTCGCCGACCCATCTGCCTCAGTTCAGAAGTCATAGGAAGATCCCGAGAAGGTCACGTTGTGCCAACAGCTTGCTGAGCAGAAGAGGATAGTCGATGAGCTTCTGGCTGAATGCATTGCAGAGTGGCGGCCCGACTACGGTGATCCTAGACCGGGGCAGCCGGGGTAGGAACAACTACCCCTTGACGATATTCTCCCGGGAAACCACGATCATGCCGTGTTCGCTGACAGGGGAGAGGCCGGAGCTCATGGAAAGAGGGCGTGATATGTTTCGCCACACCCTCCTGAACAGCGTGATCACCCAAGGGATCCCGACCAGGTACGTCCTGTCACGCCAAGGGTCGCTCCACTAGATGATCCACGCGTTGTTGAGCTTGTCTACCGAATTGAAGAGCCCGACAATGCGCTTGTGGTTAGGGATCCTCGTCAGGACAGGAACCGGCATCCAGATGATCTGATGGCAGCGATCATCGCCCGCTTAGAGGATTTGGAGACTCAGCAGGTGGCAATCCCACCAGACGGAAAGCCATACCCAGCATGGGTGGATGATATACCGGCACCTCCAGGATTTGGGAACCCCACTTTCTCCCCCTTTAACGGGACAAGAGACCCGCTACAGCAAAGGGACCACTTCAACTCGAGGTCTGGACCTATGTTAGGAACTCCAGCACAACAGGAGGCTGCCAAGCTCCGTTGCATCATTTAGAAACTAGAGGGGTCAGCATTCATCTGGTACAACCAGCTCTCTATTGGATCTGTGACTAGTTGGGAGGACCTTCTCAGACAATTCCTCTACCAGTTCAGTTCCACAACCCAGAAGAAGAACATCACAGACCTCTTCAGGTGCAAACAAAGGCCCGATTAGCAAGTCGCGGACTTCATCACCCGGTGGAAAGGGCTCACATACTCCATTGACATGCCATTAACTCAAGAGAAATTAATGAAAATGTGCGTAGGGAACGTCAAAGCAGAGCTAGTTCCTTCTTTGATCACTCGGAATTACCCCGGAGGATTCTGGGACTTCTCAAACAAGGCCCAGCGCCTCAGAGAATCCCTGCAACAGGCCAGTCTGGCACGCCCCCTGCCTCCTGTAATCCTTACAAGGAGATCTACCAAAGCTGAGCCCGCTGTCGTGGACCAGATTGAGGCCCCAAGGTAGCTAGTGTTGCTACTAGTGAGGCTAGCTCTGCAGCCCCATAGGGGTCCGCCTCCATGGGCACAGCTTCCAGCCCAGCAGCGACCACCCCAAAATTGGCAAGCGCCTCCGCGTAACGCACCTCCACCGCCTAGGTGAGATAATCAGGTTCCTCCTCCTCAACATGCTCCTTCGGCCCCTCGTCAGGGCCAGCCTCCTAGATCCCCCTTTCCAGATAGAAGGAATCAGACCTACTCATTTGAAAAGGCTTAGGTCCTCGGTTACTTCCGTAGTGCCTTGGAGCAGAGGATTGTGCGGCTGCCTAAGTGCTAGAAGCCAGAAGAGGCACATCTCACTGATCACCACAACTACTGCCCTTATCACCGGACCCTAGGGCACACCATCCAGTGATGTTATGTGTTCAAGGACTGGCTCCAAGACCATATTGATAATAATATAGTCAGGTTGGGCCCAACACCGGCACAAGTGGTAGGTGTATTTGTGAGATCAGATGGCAGTAGCGGCGATGAGGATGAATGGCAGCGGGTTTCCGACCGTGGGTCCCAAAAGTATAACGACTGGATGGCCCGAAAGACAGTCGACCGTGCCCATGGAATCATCCATGCATGCCTGAATCATCCAAATCCCTTAGGAGCTATGATTACTACTTCGGCATCGTCATCTCATCCAGCCTCTTCCCAGAAGAGCAAGCAGCGGAGGCGCAAGAAGAATGAACACACACTGCCAATGTTGTCGCCATCCTACACTCTTGGAGACTTTATGCCCCCAGAAATGGGGATCCCTCCGAGACTCCACCAAGTAGTGTATGACTCCTCAAGTGACAGTCAGGGGTACGCTTCGGTTAACACCGTAGAGTTGGTAAAACCCTTTTTGACTCCTGATGATGAGGAACACCAGGTAGACCTTCCCAATGTCCCCAGCCGTCGCCAGCGCCATCGGAGCCGTGGCTACATGAATCACCGAGACATGACAGTTGGAACCTCCAGCCAGGCCGTGCACTCTGCGGAGACTAGACAGCAGGTAGAGTGCAGATCTCAGCACACGCGGCCCCTTCATCCGGTGGTGAAAAGTCCGCCTCTACCACTATTTATGTTGGTGGATCAGGCGGAACTACCTCGGTCCTGCCGCGACCAGCTCCGTCCTGTCACCAGTTGACCCCAGCCTTCTGGTACTCATCTGGAAGCCACTATCCTGGCTTCGACTAGTGAACAGCGAGATATGTCTAGTACTAGTCAGCCACCAGTCCAGCCGGCAGGGCCCGTCATGCCTCCAATCGCAGAACGGCCTCCTGTAAGCAGAATCTCACATTTGGCCCGAAATTATGATGTTCTGAAGCACCTGGCCAACATTCCAGAAAGGATTTTTATCCTTGAGGCTCTTCGCATGTCATCTGAAATGCGTCAGGCGCTCGCCGAGGCCTTAAGAATCCCCCTCTAGTTTGAGACGGAGGTAGTAGCTATAGAAGGATTCCACGATGAGGCAATTGAGGACGCCGAATGCCAGATAGTTATCTCATTCTCCTATGAATATGAAGACCCTCCCATACAGGGACACATTCACCTGTTGTACATCACTGGCCAGTTCAATGGCATGGAAGTCTGCCGCTGTCTTGTTGACATGGGTTATAGGATTAACCTAATCCCAAATCGGACACTGCGGAAGTTGGGCTTGTCTGAGGATGACTCAACGAACTCCGACCTCAGAATCCAGGGGTATGACAGGACCGAGAAAACTCTAGTCAGCAAGATTCGCTTGAAAACCTATTTCGGTGGCCTAATTTCCAGCATCGAATCCATGGTTGTTTCTCAGGACACCGCCTACAACATGTTGATGGGAAGACCGTGGCTCCACCTACATGCGGTGGTCTCCTCGTCATATCACCAATGCCTCAAATACTCCCATAATGGTCGAGTAGGAATGCTCCAAGGAGATGCGTCTCCTTTTTCCTAACGCCGACTATTACAAGAGCAAGGATAAGCAAATTATGGAAGGTGAGATCGATCCAGTCACCAACACAAGTGATCCTTGGGCAGGTCTGAATGATGCTTATGTCTTCCCAATCCATCGGTTGGAGGCCACAACCCCCGACATGGGGCAGTGTTTTTGTCGTTTTGGGTATAAGAGGAAGGCATCTTTCCAGGCCCAAGCAACGGCAGAACATCACCTCATACTCCTACACCAACCAGGATCGGGTGATCCTGGAACCTCCTACCCCTGTATGGTATCGGGATGTCAGGCTCATGGAAACGGCGATACGTCATACATGTCTGTTTTGCCTAGCTGGAATTAACCGACTCAATATGACGTGCCATTACTGCTTTGACGTCATCAAGTGTGGCCCCTTGGGCTAAAGACCAGATGGTATTGGATCGACTGCCTTCATCGCTATGGTCTTAGTGGCGCATGAGTCTCCGGATATGATGACCACTGCCGCCCAAGCCGGCACCAGCCGCCCATCAGGGTTTTATTTCTCAGAATAAGCTCCCCATGCAGATGATCCCTCCACAAGGGTAGAGGAGGACATGGAAGATGCTCCCCCCACCTTTGAGGAAGGCATCTCCACCATGATCGATGAGTTGGTACAGGTGAACCTCGGTAGCGAGGCGGACCCGAAACCCACACTGGTCAGCGCCGCTATACCCCCGAGGAGCAGCAGCATTTTGTGGAATTCCTCAGACAGCACCATGATGTGTTCGCTTGGAGTTACGACAAGATTCCAGGACTAGATCCTCATGTAGCCGTCCACCGCCTGGGTCTCCCGGCGAACCATTGTGGGTTCAAGAAGCCTCCCAGAAAGATGCGCCCTTCTCACAATGCCATGGTTGAGGCCGAAGCTGATAATCTCATCAAAGACAAATTCGCCAAGGAGGTCTAGTACCCCAGGTGGCTAGCCAAAATTGTGCTAGTCAGGAAAAATAACGGGCCGATCAGAGTCTATATCGACTTCCGTGATCTCAATATCCATTGTCTGAAGGATGATTTTCCCCTTTTAGGGGAAGAATTGTTGATTGATTCCACGGCCGGGTTCCAATCCCTCTCCTTCATGGATAGATATTCTAGGTATAACCAGATCTGGATGGCCCCTGAGGATGAAGAGTCCACTGCCTTCAGGGCACCCCAAGGTACTTTATGTTACCGGGTTATGCCCTTCGGCTTGAAGAATGCGGGTGCCACCTATCAACGGTCCATGCATTGCATATTCAAGCCAATTCTGGGAACACTGGTGGAATGCTACATGGATGATCTGGTGGTCAAATCTCGCCAGTGCCAGGACCATCTCAAGGACCTTGAGAAAGTGTTCGGTTTCCTCCGTTCCCGCCACCTGAAGATGAACCCGTTGAAGTGTGCCTTCGGGGTCACCTCTGGCAAGTTCCTTGTCTTTATAGTCAGATACTTAGGCATTGAGATAGACCCAGAGAAGATCAAGGCCATCAGTCAGATGCCTCCCCCAAGAAATATTTGGGAGCTTCGATGTTTCCAAGGCCACTTAGCCTACATACGCCGATTCATTGTGAATCTGGATGGAAAGTGTAATCCCTTTTCCTGACTTATGAAGAAAGGTTCCACCTATGAGTGGGATGAAGAGTGTCAGACCGCCTTTGAGGAAATCAAGCAGTATCTACTCCAACCTCCAATCATGATGCAACCCGTCTCCAGGAAGCCACTGGTCCTTTACGTGACTTCCCTGAAATGGTCCCTTGGAGCACTTCTCACCCAGAAGAACAATGGGGGAACATAGAATAGCCTCTACTACCTTAGCTACATGCTCCTCGATACGGAAATTAGATATTCTCCCATTGAGAAGAGCTACTTGGCGCTCGTATTTTCCGTACAAAAATTGCGGCACTACTTGAAGCACCACGAGGTACAGATGGTCTCTCGGGTATACCCATTGAAGTACATCCTGGACCAACCTATGTTGATTGGCTGACTAGCGCGGTGGGCGGTGATCCTCCAGCAGTTCGACATCAGGTTTGTACTTCAAAAGGCTATCAATGGACAGGCATTGGCATACATTTTAGCTTCCCACCCAACCTCCATGGATCAGCCACTGGACCTAGGTTTTCCTGATAAGGCAATCCTCTCAGTCAATCATGTAGTCCCATGCTGGCAGATGCACTTTGACGGTGCCTCCCGAAGCCCCACCGGTAGGAGACTCAACGATCCTTGTCTCAACAGAGTGGGCTTGGGTATCGTCTTCATCACCCCGGAGCAATTCGTCCTTCCATACTCATTCCTATTGTTAGAGGGGTGCACCAACAATGAGGCAGTGTATCATGCCCTCATCACTGGCCTCGAGCTGGCCCTCGAGATTGACGTGCCCCATCTGCATGTAAAAGGGGACTCCGAGCTGGTTATCAAGTAGGTCAATGGAGACTATGTTGCCAGAAAGGCAGAAATCGTGTCGTTCTTGGAGTTCACCCCCCATATAATGGCCCAGTTCCCTTTTCGGCCAGAGGTCATTCATATTCCCTGGTCACAAAATGGTGGAGCATGTGCTTTGGCCAGCCTGTACGCATTGCTTGCGGAGCCTAAATAGGATGACCTGATTATCCATGTGGTGCACCAGAGAGTCATTGCTCTCGTCACCCCAATGGATGAGCGCAGCCTGTGGGTAAACAATCTCACCGCTGGTGCCCCTACGTTAGGAGTCCCAGGTACATCAGATGCAGTGATTGAAATAGTTCTTGATTACAGGAAACCCTTGGTTGAATACCTCCATCATTGTGATCTCCCATCAGACCAGGAAGAGCACGAGTGAGTCTGACGCTGCGTGCTACAGTTCACCCTTCAGAGTGGTCCTAAACTTGAATATATCCTTTACAAATGCGGATTTGATGGTGTTCTCCTCCATTTCCTTCAAGGATTTGAGATTCCATAGGTCATGCAAGAGGTTCATACTGGTTCCTGTGGCACCCATCAGGCTAGGTCAATGTTGTCTCACCAGATTCGGAGACTGGGATACTTCTGGCCCTCCATGATCCAAGACTGCATCAAGTTCTCCAAGAGGTGCCATGCGTTCCAAGTTCATGCTAACTTTGTGCATCGGCCACCAGAGCCTCTCCACACTACCACGTATTCTTGGCCCTTTGCAGTCTGGGGGTTGGATGTCGTAGGACCTTACCCACCGGTGACGGCTCTCCAATGCCGGTTCATTCTAACCGTTACTGATTTATTTTCCAAGTGGGCAGAGGCAATTCCTCTCAAGGAATTCAAAGCCCGTTCTATCGCTGACTTCGTGAGTTCCAACATCATCTATTGATTTGGAGTACCTCATGCTATCCTCATAGATAACAACACCAACATCTGAGCGGATGAGCTGAAGAAATTTTACGCCAAGTAAAACATTCACTCTAACCATACCTCCCGCTATCATGTGCAGGTGAATGGATAGATTGAGGAATTTAACAGAACCCTCTCTAACATTCTCTAAAAGATGGTTGGTCAGAACAAAAAAAGTTCGCTGGACAAGCTTCCCAACACCCTCTGGGATTATCGGACGACGACTCATAATTCCACCTAGGTGACCACGTATTCCCTAGTGTACGAAACTAAGGACTTCCTGCCCATAGAGATTCAGTTGCCCACATTGCGCACAGCGGTCTACGACTACTAAGCACCGGATAGGGTAGTCTAAATCCGTCTAGCTGAATTGGAAGTGCTGGACGAGAATAGGATTCGTGCTTTGCACAACCTGGAAAGGCATCAGAGCAGGATGGCTTGAGCTTTCAACAAGAAGGTTCACCTCCTCTCCTTCCTACAAGGTGACTTGGTACTGGACCTCAGGGCGCCAATGATTCCAGGCAGGAAACCACCCAAGTTGGATCCCAAATGGGAGGGACCTTACATTATCCATAAGGTTTACCCCAATGGAGCATACTCCTTGGCGACCATGGATGGTGAGAGTGTAACTCCTCCCACCAACGCCAAGTTCCTCAAGCAGTACTTTGCCTAAGGCATCTAGTCCTGCATAACCCTAAACTGAAACTGGGGTCACCCATGACCTTAAACTAGATTGTGGTCCTGCAAGACCCTAAACTGCATCTGGTCCTGCATGACCCTAAACTGAAACCGAGGTCCCCCATGACCTTAAACTAGATTGCGGTCCCGCAAGAACCTAAACTACATCTGGTCATGCATGACCCTAAAATTCAACCAGGGTCCCCCATGACCGTAAACTGGATTATGGTCCCGCAAGACCCTGAACTGCATCTGGTCCTGCATGACCCTAAACAACAACTGGGGTCCCCCAATGACCTTAAACTAGATTGCGGTCCCGTAAGACCCTAAACTGCATCTGGTCCGACACGAACCTAAACTACATTTGGCCCTATAGTTGGGCCCCTACAGTCCCGCATGACCCTAAACTGCACGCTCTTCTTGCATGACGTTAATCTACAAGCCGATCAGTCCTCCCCAACCGAGGCCTAGCCTCAGGCTTCCAACTCAGGCTCCCTCCCGTGGAATTGTACGGTGCGTTAGGCAGGAACTCGTCCTCATTCACGTCGGGTTAATCGTCATGCCATACACCTCCCATGTTCACGGAATCCTATTCCCCCACGTTCGTCCTCATGGAAAGACATTAAACTACAAGCTAGTCAGACCTCTCTGACCGAGGCCCAGCCTCAGGCCCCTTGGCCTTCCACGACTCAGTCTCTCTTATAGGATTGTACAGTGTGGTGTGGGATTATGTCCTCATTCATGTCAGGTTACTCACCATATCGTACCTATCCCAGATGAGATGTGTCCCCTATCCCGCATGACATTAAACTTCATTTCGTCCTACATGACATTAAACTGTGCTTTTAGAACTACGTGTGGCTTGATTTCCATCCTTATGGGATACGTAAGACTGCCTGAACGTCTAGGTTTCAGGTCCATCCCTATCTCTTAGGAGATCCCACGATCTCTTGGTCACCTCGGCCTCTTGGCCTATCCCTCCCCATGGGGAATATATAGGTGTGGTAAAGGGTTTTTGGCACCATGCCCCCATCTCCCGGGAATCTGCCATCTTTTGGCCACTCTCAAACTAAGCCCTTTAACCTTTTCCAGTGGTCCTCTAATGTGTTCAGAGTACTCTGGTCTAGGACCTGGAGTGTCAGATTCAACTTAGGCAAGTTCCGTCCACTTTCCAAGCTTCATGCTCCCCTTCATTCGGTCCCTCATTGTCTTTCACACCCATAGGGACCCCCAAGAACGACTTGGATACAATGCCTAAGGGCTCTCCTACCGTCACGGGCCAACGCCCTTGAGGGTTTAAGACAACAAATTGATACAAATCCCACGTTGCGAATATAGTCAGCAGTTGATACTCATTTTTTTGTCCCCAAGGCTAACACGACAGGATGTTGTATTGCGAACATGGTCAGCAGTAGTCCTCTGTCGTCACGCCGACTTCTTTAGGCCCTGAATGTTGGTTGCATGAATCACAATATGATTCCACCCCATCGTGTCAAGGTGGAATCTCGACACTCCTTGCACTAACCCTTAGTGAACCACCACACGTTAGGTAGATAAAGCTGCGTTACGGTGTCTATCGAGGCTCCCATGATCTGAGCGCTAAGATTATATTCTTGGGTTTTCTCCAAGGACCATGTGCAGCTTGACCCTCATCCACATGGGAAATAAGGAGTTGCCCAGACATTGTGTTTCAGGACCACCTCAGCTGGAAGCTAGTGTCTCATGCCCCCTGATTGTTGGACCCTCATCGGCTCCTTGGCCCGAGGCTCCTCTCTCAGAATCACGCACGGTGATGGTATGGGATTATTTCTTCATCTACATCAGGTATGCCTTATCGCATCATGCGTGTTCTGCCAGGTCCAATCCATACAACCATAAACTGTGCTGGTTGGTCCCACCACATGACCATAAACTGTGATGATATCATCATGGCCACACGACAAAAAATGGAACTGCTTTTTGGTGACCTCCCATTGGGGGAAATCACGTTGGGTATTGGTCAATTACCATACCATTCGTCAACGCCTGCTACGGCTTGATTATTATGGCGATGCCAGAAATTTCTACCCTAGGTCGGTCATTCCACAAAAGAAAAACTATTCACCGTCGAGGACAAACAAGATAAATAAAATGCCTCTTATTTTGGTGTGAGGGCTAGACCATCACGCCTCTTTCATCCTTTGCACAGGTACCATGTCGTTTCATGCCACCCTTCAAGAACTACGTGCAACTTGATCCCCATTCTTATGGGGTACGTAGGAATGCTCGGACCTCTTGTCTTTGGGTCCAGCTTGAGGTCTTCTGATTCATCGTGTCTATATCACCTTTGGGACCTTGACTATAGGATCGCGTGGTGTGGTATGGGATTATGTCCTCATTCACATCGGGTTTGCAATAGCCACCTCGCATACACCCTGTTACGAGAATTATCCCTCCTGATTCTATGTCCTGCACGACATTGAAAGGCGCCTCCAAGAACTACGTATGGCTTGATTCTCATCCTTATGAGATACATAAGATTGCTTGGGCGCTTCTCCACAGGCCCATCCTAACTTTAATGTTTGGTTCCTTGGCCAAAACACTTCTCCAAGGAGCACATGGTAAGCAGGACCTTGTCCGCATTCACGTCGGGTTTCGCAACCGCTTTACCATGTGTCTCTCACTCCCCTTTCTCTTTGCTCCGAGTTGTAAGACCTTAAACTAAGATCCTTTCAAGAACTACATGTGGCTTGATCCCCATTATTATGGGATACGTAGGAATGCTCGTACATTTTGTCTTGGGTCCAGCCCCAGGGATCACCAATCTCATCCCTCCTCACTGTCGGCCCCTTGGCCTGGATTCTTTGGGAGTGGTGTAACTGCAAAATCTACCCCAATTGAGTTTGGGATTCCCCATAGTGATGTTGGGAAGTGGCGATTCTCTTGACAGAGAGGTCCTGTCTAAAAGTAGGGATGATCCATGACCAGATTAATATGTCTGCCTATTGCGCTTCCACCACGGTGGTGCAATTTTGGGAGTGTTGGATTCTGTTTGAACAAACCAACACTCCACTTTCCACGCTTTGTGTGCCCCTTTATTCTGATCTTCATCCTCATTCATGTTTGATGGGACCCCCTAACAATATGGATGCTCGACCTTTGGTCTGCCTATTGTAACAGTATGGTTGCTCGACCTTTGGTCCACCTATTGTAACAGTATGGATGCTTGACCTGTGGTTCGCCTATTGTCCTGGTCCAATGTTCCGGAAGACTGGTCATGTTTGATGGGACCACCTAACAGTATGGATGCTCGGCCTGTGGTCCGCCTGCTGTAACAATATGGATTATAGACCTTTGGTCCGCCTATTGTAACAGTATGGATGATTGACCCATGGCCCACCTACTGTCCTGGGACAACATTCCGGAAGACTAATCGACGATATTTGAGTAAGTCCCCATGTTGTGAACATGGTCAGCGGTCAGCCCTCATTTTTTGTCCCCATTTCATGCCAATGCGATATGGATGCTGTGTTTCCACCACGGTTAATAGTTATCCTCCATCGTCGCGCCCCCCATAGTGTTCCGAATTTGGGTAACGCGATTCACCTTTTTCATCTCCCTATGTTCGGATAGATTTAAATTCCCCCAGCATTTACCTGCTCGTGTGTTAGAACACATTGAGGAGACAATATATCGATCGTTCTGAGGTCCCCTCCCTTCGACTGTACCTCCCTCTCCTCCTCAGAAATTAGGGCCCAATTTCGGATGCCTGAAGATTGGTTGACGCCCCACAGTCGGACGAAATGATAACACGAGCCTCCTTTGTTTCTCATATTGGGTATGACCCACATGAGCTTAGGGGTTAATTGTTATTTATTATAGGATTATGGTAGAGCGTATTAAACCAAAGGGTACAGATAAATGGATTTGTCCATACATTGGATCGAAATGATGAGCAGTGAAAGCAAAAAGTTCATGAGATGGCCAAAATAGATCCCTTAAGGATCAGTGTGCTGGATTGATCTTTCCAATGTCGCTACCCTTTGGCCGGTAGCCTCCAAGATTGCTTCTCGCTCCTTGAAGACTCTCTCTTCATCAACAGCCGCAGAGCGCAGTTCTCCAATCCTGGATTGTGCCTGCGCCCGTTCAGTTTGAAGTACGTTCATCTGGTGACTCACCTCCATCAATTGTTCTTGGGTGTCATACAGCTGGGCTGTCAGTTGCTCCACAAGCTCAGTGCATGTTTCAATGAAGTCCTCCTTCTCTACCGCCTACCCTTCGAGGCGTCCAAGTTCCTACTCCACCCTTAGGAACGCTCGGGTGCTCGCCGATCTTTCTCGACACTGGACAACATCGGTGCGCTGGTTTCTCTCATGTATCTTCTTGTCCATGTAATCACAGACCTTTAGATGAATGCGTTGAGCGTCAGACCCTCAAGCACACAGGAAATGCAGCCAGGTCTGGAGTGATCCCATCTGCCTCAGCCAATCTGCCTGAGGCTGCCTGAGAAAGCGCTGGATACACTTCCACCCTTTGCGTCGTGTCATCTGTCTCCCCTCGGCCGCTTTCGAGTATGAATCATCTATCTCCTCGGGATCAGTGGGCCGATATGTAGGAAAGCCATCCAATAGGTCGACAATAGGGTCTTCCTCGAGGATGTATTCATGAGGAATAGGATCCTCGACGTCTGGGCGACCTTCCTCTCTCACCCTGTTAGTGGCGGTACTTTCATCCGCCTCCGGCCTCGCTCCAATGACAGCACCACTGATGTCTTCCACCCCCTGCTCACCAATTGTCAGGGCCAACTCAGTTTGGGAGGTATGTTCTGGAGGAGGTGGTACGTTCGCCACTGGTTCGCTCATGGATGGCCCGAGCTCAACAGCCCGACGAGCCTCCAACGCTGAGATCAATGTACAAGGAACATCTTGATTAGTTGAGTTCTCTGATAGTAATCACCAGTAGCGAGGAAAGGAACTTACGGGATCCCAGAGCGTTATCCTCTGGTGTTCTGGCCGCTACTGGAGTTGTTGTGGCAGGAGACCCCTCAGCGCTTGTCAGTTCAATGATAGGCGTCGGAGCCCCACCCTGCCCCACCGGCGCCTCTTCTCCTTCCTCTATTGGGGACGCTTGATCAGTGCCTATGTGCTCATGAGTGAGATAGAGAAATGGATTAGAAATTAATAGAGGGAATGGACGAAGAAGGAAGATGAATAAGGATAGAGGAAATCCTCGAGCAGCTCGGTTATATCCATATCGGAGCTGACGATCTTGCCACTCTCCTGCAGTCTCTCTTGGAGGGACCCTCCATGAGATCCTTCGTCTTCTCATATCTCATCCTCTCCCTCTGACTCCTCATCACTGTCGCCTTCTCCCAGCAGTATCACTTCTGGATCATGCTCTTGGCCGAGCATCACTGTCACCAGGAAAGGTGGCTCTACACGCTGACCCCTTTGGCGCGCGTATGTGTCCATGTTTGTTAGATATGCGTACTGCCGATGGAAGTTTACTCATTCGGTGACCTGGATGAGCCCTACCACTGGAAGCTGGATCCCATCATGTATTATCTTTTTCCAGATGGCTTCAACGCTCATTGATTGCCACAGAGTCATCCAGGACGACCACAATGCCGGGAATATTTCATCATGGGAAGGTTTGAGCAGATATCTTATCTGCTTCCGGTGCAGCTCTCTGGCCACCTCGTGTGACCCCCCTCCTGGAAAAAAGGTCGCAGCGACACCATGCGATGTCCCCGCTGGTGAGGTCCCGGCCTACGCAGGCCTCACTGCCTAACGCGCCCCTGGTCCCCCCTTCTAGCGGCACCTTTCCTTCTCTCTCCTCACCTGGGTTCCACGTGGGTAGTCTCGAGTTGCCGGACTCGCTTGCGTAAAAGCCCCTCAGGGTATGCGATAGCCCAGTGCTCGGCATACTCGGTTGATAGGCCAGCATCAACCCCAGTGGGAGGAAGAGTAATGACGTCACCAGAGCCATAAGTGGTGAACATTAACCACATCTGTCGAAGGACGCAGGGATTCTTATCCTCCTAGACATCTGTGAATATGTTCTTCGGCATTCGCTAGAGGCACCCGAACTGCTTGGAGAATCGAGATGGCACGTAAGGCTCACAGATGATCTTCTCATCAATCTGAGCCACAATCACCCCACCTCGGATGCTCTAGAAGTATTCTTGCTGCTCCAGAGAGCCTTTCCCATTTTCCACCATCTGGCCGACCGGGGTGGGGAATGGGATGAAGTTGAAATTGGCGTGGTTACCAATTCGGATCCTTACACCCTCCTTGTTGAGCGTCATCGGTGCAACCCCGACAATGTTTAGGAGAGATGGCCGCAGGCCGTTTCTCGAAGGACGAATGGCATTTGGGAAAGTGTATCCACCAAGATGATCCACCACCTAGCCATGAAAGATCTGGAAGGAGCCACACACCCTCCAAGGCGACCCCCCTCGGGAGATGCATCCCAGAATGGCGTACAACCTAGACAACACGGGGACCCCCAGATTGAACCTTTTGTTGGCGGCCATGGTGCCTTCCATCACTAAGGTGATGGACGGACGCCCATCCTCGTGTCCCGCACCGATAGGATCTATCTGCTCTGGATGGTGGCAAGGAACTCGATATATCGGACGTTCGGGTCCCGGTCCTCAATGACGCGGTAGCCCCATGATTGGTATTGCCCTGCCTCCAGGGTCCTCCAGTATGATCCATTCTTGTTCCTCTGAGCCACAGTTGGGCACCGTTTTCCCCATCCTGGCATCTTGACTGCCGGGTCCTTTTCCAGGAACTGGATAAATCAGTCCTTGAAGGCGATGTCCTTCAGGAATTACTTGACCTGCAGCCTCTCTTTGTCCAGGTCCAGCAGATTCCACATCTGCATGGGGGTCTGTGACCTTTCCTCCCAGGTGTTCATTGGGGGAAGGAACTCATCATATTGGTAATCCTCCAGTGGGATAACTCCGATGCAGTGAATGTCCCAGATACTGATGCCAGCATCCCCATGGTGAAGGTGGAATGTGTTGGTATCAGGGGACCATTGGGTAAACAGCTCCGGCCCGAGTTCAGGTTGGTGGTAGAAGTGGAACTGCGATGTCCACACCACCTCAAACAGACCAATGTGCCGCAGCTTGGCCCCAAATTGGTCGCATGTATGGCGAACCCAGTACGCCCATGCCCACTCACTGGTGAAGTTACCTCCGGACCGCAAGTCCTAATCTTGCAGCCATCCCTTAGTATCTTCTGTGATGCTCTGACGGAATGTGGTTGCGTAGAGGGCCGGAGAGATCTCCACAATAGGATCACCCCCAGCAATGGTCTTGGTCCTCAGGTTCAGGACATACATGTCCATGTGTATGGTCTCTCTGGCAGGATGACCATTGTTGGTGATGTTGTAACCAAGAAGGTTGTCCTCCCAGGTCACCCATGATCGTGGTGTGTCCACCTCGAAGCCCAGTAGTGGAACCTCCTCCAGGATGCTGAAGTTCCAGAGCGGGAGGTTGTTGGAAAAAGGATACTCCTTCTGGGAGGGGGTCAACAGGTTGAACAAGGTAAGGTTGTCGGAAATAACCACCCTGGCGCCGTAAACCTCTTCATTCTCCGCCATTTCAGCTCTATGAGTGGTGGCTTCCCCCTCATCCACTTGGTTCACAGCCATCTTGAGTTCTTTGGGAGCTGTGTGAAATCCAGATGGGTTGCGCGAAATTGGGAAGATATGCGCGAGATCTGGAGCAGTGGTGCGCAATTCCAGAGTTGGCCGTGAAATCGGAACCGTCGGCACGAAATATCCCTGGTTGGGCGTAAATACGGACGAAACTCGGAAGGAATCTCGTGCTAACACAGCGTGTTTTCCACGTAGTCGCAAAGGCAATTTCGCGTGTGAGAGCTCGGAGCCTATCACGCGAGAAAGCTTGAGTACGGAGCAGGGGACCCAGGGCCCCTTTTTATAAGAAGGGTCGGGATTCCACGCCATGCGGAAAGTGAATTCCGTGCCGACCCGCAGTTTTGTGCACACCATAATCTTTTTCACACAAAGGACCCACGAAATCCGACCCTTCAGCATTTCGGTGTTTCCCTCGGAATCTAATTGTTGCGACCTCTCGCCGATCCAATTCCGAGGGGGGGAATTTGTAGACGCCGAAAAAGTTTGTAATTCCTAAATGAAGTTTCGAAATGATGAAGTGAGTTCATATTCGGACCCGAAGACTTGGTCCAGAGGGCCCAGAAGTGCTGCGCGAAATAAAGGAGGATGTGTGCAGAAAAAGGTTGGCCACGCAGAAGAAGTCTAGGATTCGCGAAAAATCCCGACGCCGGCGCGCAATTATGCATGTACGCACCCGCGCGGTTCCCTTTTTTGCGCGCTGCCATGTCTGGCGCAAAAACTTTCACGCGCCACCTAGATTCTGCGACACCGAAGGCCTTTAAATAGAAGGATACCCCTTCCATTTCGGGTTTGCAGAATTTCAACCGGCTCTCGTGCACGAACTAGGACTTTCACGCATGCAAGATGGCCTTCAGGTACTGACCCTTTTCGCGCAACCTCTCCCTGGTATCTGACATTGCGTTCAATCCCTCTGGCTTAAATAAAATTCTAAACCCCCCAGGGTTCCTCCCTTGCTCGCAATTCCTTATAGTTGCGCGCAAAATGGTCCAATTGCGCGAAATCCCTTCGTTGGGTGTGTCCTTGCCTTAGGGATCTGCGTTTTCCATTCGCACGCAATCCACTTCCCTTGCGCGCAATTCTCTTAAGTTGTGCACCATTCCCCTGCCCCAATTCTGCGTCTTCCCAGTGTTTTGCGTGCAAGCCTTTCCTTTGCACGCAATCCCCAGGACCCCTCACCTTGACACCCCCGGGCGCCTCCCTGCTTAGACTCCCTATGTCTTCCATACCGAGCATGCATTCCATGCGTTGTTTTCCCGTACGACCTTCCAGACTCTTACGAAGTAACTTTATGGTCCCTTGGGTGGTGTTTCTCATTGCATTGCTTTTCCTAATGCTCCTTCGCATAAGCACACTAACGGCTATTGCTTCATTTCATATCCATGCTAACGTGGACACCTCGATGGTTCGCTCTATGCCCCCCTTCACTATGGCCTTGACGATTCCTTCCCTCCAACAAGGGGTATATGGTGTCGTTTATGTAAGTCCTAGGGGTGTGGAGCGAACCCACCTCGTCCGAGTTGCAGGACGTTAAACTTCCAAGCACCTCATCCTCAACACATGACGTTAAACTGTGATCTAACCCTGTGGCTCGCAAGCAGGGTCCCCCCGGCTCAGACATTCTTTACACCACTCGTCTCCATGGTAATGGAATCTTCCTCACATGGAATGATATCCTCCCTATCGGAGTGGTGTTTGTCCACGGGGGAAGGGCTGCCTCAGAGCGTAAGCCCCTAGCTTCTCTTGCGGAAGGTAGCACCCATGGACCTCTGTACTTCCCCACTGCCAAGGCCAGTAGAGGGTGTGATAGGGAACGAGGCATCTCCTTTGTTCGGTCCCAAATCCCTCTCCCTCTTCACTTTTTCGCACTTCGGGCCTCCATCCTGGAGTAATTCCCGACACCATGGGCCACTCAACGTGTAAGCCCCTCTCCATTTCCCATGGACGCACCTTCCGCGACGTGATCGTCTGGTCTTTGCAGCCTCTTGTTTCTCACACCGTGCATGACTCACGTGGGCTTAGAGGGAGCATCGACCATGACACACCCAACCATGGGCCATCTCATAGCGTAAGCCCCATCGCGGCGAACTACGAGGACTTTGATCAGTGTTTAGGCATGGTACGTAGGAAGCCTCCATGAGGTTCAAGCCCACCACCTAGTTATTCCGACCCCTTTTGCGTCGGACCACCAACTCCTTGGGCTGCCTTAGAGTGTAAGCCCAAAATTCCCGCATCCCGCATGTCGTTAAACTGTATGGTATCCAGCACGAGGTTAAACTGTCTGCCTCATCCCACATGACGTTAAACTGGACCACCCGAACTACATAGACATTGATCTGTTCTAAGGCATGGTACGTAGGAAGCCTCCACGAGGTTCAAGCCCACCACTTAGTCGTTCTGACCCCTTCGCATCAGTTTTCCAATTCTATGGGCCGCCTCAGAGCGTAAGCCTCATATCCATCATTATGGGTTGCCTCAGAGTGTAATCCCCAAATGCCCTCGTCCCACACGATGTTAAACTATATGGCGTCCAGCACGACGTTAAACTATCTACCTCGTCCCGCATGACGTTAAACTGCACCACCCGAACTACGTGGACTTTGATCTGTGCTAAGGCATGGTACGTAGGAAGCCTCCACGAGGTTCAAGCCCACCACTCAGTCGTTCCGACCCCTTCACGTCGGTTCGCCAATTCTATGGGCTGCCTTAGAGTGTAAGCCCCATATCCATCATTTTGGGCCGCCTCAGAGCGTAATCCCCAAATGCCCCCATCCCGCATGACTTTAAACTGTATACCAGAACTATGGGGACTTTGATCCATGCCAAGGCATGGTACGTAGGAAGCCTCTACGAGGGTCAATCCCCCCTTCACTTTATCATCCATCCTGATTCTTACTCAGGCCACCACATCCCGGTGGGATCATGCCACCTCAATCCACTCTGCAGTATCTGGGAAGCCGCCCACACGCTGAGCCCAACATCAGAGTTCCCTTAAGGGGGTTCTTCAATATGATCCACTCTCAGTGTTCTGATCAGTCCGATCTGTCTCCACTGGACATTAATCTTGCGGCATACCCCGTGTTAAACATGGGAAGCTGAGGAAAACCTCAGGTAAATGCCTATGGCATGCAATTCCCCTCATTAAATGTGGGATGTCTCGGGCTTCCGCAACCTCGAGAAGCCCAATAATAAGGGACAGAAGACATACATACCAACCCCCCAGCGTTAAGACATTCCAACGACACCTCAGCTTGACCATTCACCTCACCGAAGGTTGCTTCCCCGACTGGACCCCTTGGAGCGTCTCGACGGAAGCAGTGTAATTAACCAGTGTCCATGAAGATATGGCACTGGGAACGAGATTCAAGAATGCATCTTAAATCTATGAGGGAGACCTAGACTAGGTGATGAGATCCGAGGAGGAATCCATGGAAGGAAGAACCGACATCCCATCATCCCCGTTTCGATCAAGGAGCAGACATCCATAAATAAGGAACGGATGTCGCCTGCCTTTGGAAAGAAGGAATGCAGGGCTACAAGCAATGCGTCCTCCTCCACGTGACAGATGTGTGCACCCCGGAAGAAATCATCGGAAACAGGAAGGTAAGGAGGATTCAAGTACACACCATGTATTCCGAAGACACACTGTGTGTGGGGTGTTACACGACCAGTTTTAGCTGGAGTACACACCCATGTGAATGGCTTGTGAGAACATGTTGTGTAGTATTTATATACTCCGTGTAGTCAAGTATTGTAAATCTTTAATGCTTTCTTTCTCCTATTCTCTTCTTGGTCTCCTAGTTCGTAGTCCTTGATAATCTTGATCTAAGGTGTGTGTTTGAATTTGTAGATTCATGCCATTGAGACGACTACCGGTTGTTCACCAGGAGAGTGGAAACGATTATACTCATGAGATGGTAGGCCATGGGCTTCCAGTGGATCCTCCAGCAGTGCCAGATGCGACGCCAGCTGTTATACCGGACGCAGGCGTGGAGGCGCAGTTTTGTGAAGGCTTCATGCGGTTCGTGCAGACCTTCCAGGGAGCACTACAGGCTGCCACATCTATGGAAGAGCTGACCCGTATCTTCCAGCAGTAGCATCCGCCTACGTTTTTAGGGGAGGGTGGACCACAGGCTACAGAGTCTTGGCTGGAATCGATGTAGAAAATATTCAAGCATCTGGAGACGCCTCCCGGGAGGAGGGTCAAGCTCTCTACATACATGTTGCGTGATTCCACCAAGAGGTGGTGGGATGTTACCACCCAGTCTGAGCATCATCGAGACATGGCATGGGAAGATTTCCAGATATCCTTCTATGACTTCTTCTTCCTGGAGACGCTGAGGGAAGATCGAGCTTGATAGTTCATGAATCTGCAGCAGGGCGCCATGTCAGTGAATGATTATTCTGATCGCTTCACCAAGCTTCATAATTTTGCACCCGTTCTGGTGGGTGATGAATCGTTGAGGACTAGACGCTTTGAAGATGGACTTTGGTGTGACATCTGAGCACTGGTAAATGTTTTCAGGTTGCCTACAGTACATGCTATTGTGAACCAGGCACTGATTTCTGAGCGGAACCTGCGGGAAGCTAGTGGTGTGGGACAGGGTAGTTCGGCACTAGTTTCTGGTACTATTTCTAGCGGTAAGAGGAAGATACAGATGGGTTTCTCTCATGGTGGCAGTACTAGCCAGAATAATTCTACAGGTGGTCCGATTATGTGCTACCAGTGTGGTAGAGAGGGGCACAAGTGACCTCAGTGTCCCTGAGACCCATTGAAGTGCCGATAATACGGCAAGATGGGTCATCTGCAGCGCTTTTTCAGGGAGTTTTTACCAGTATCTAGTGAGAGGGAATCTTTACAGACTCCGCCTATGGTAACAGGACCAACGACTTCTTACCAGTCGGGAAATTGGGGTACGTTAGGGCGTGTAGGAAGAGATGGTGGTCATGGCTATGGTAGTCAGACACTAGGATCTCAGAGGCAGCAGGGCGGGTCAGCTCAGGGTAGCCAAGCTATGTCGCAGGGCCGCATCACTGGGCAGGCATATGCAGTACAACATTCCCAACAAGAGAAGGAACCCGGACCTTCCACTATCAGAGGTACTATTCTAGTTGCTTCTGTTTTTTCTTATTGACTTTTCAATACTGGTGCTACACAGAGTTTTATATATGTGGCCATTGTAGAGAGCCTTGGGCTCTGTGTTTCTTCTTCTTATGATGTTATGACGCTAGACACTCCGTTGGGAACTAAAACAGATGGTGTGCGTCAGCGTAGGGAGTGCCCCCTAGAGGTTGGTGGGTGTCACATTCTATGGGACCTCTATGTATTGGAGATGACGAGCTATGATTTAATTCTCATGATAGACTGTTTGACACCGTTCTAAGCCTTTTTGGATTGCTATCATCGTAGGGTGAGTTTCACATCACCAGAGGGCGGTGAGTTTCTATACAAGGGTGAGTGGGATGTCTAAGCGAGCCGAGCTAGACCCGAGCATCGTGGGTGAGGTGGAGTGACAGCCCAGATTGTGAGTTTATATCTGGATGATCAGGGGACTTGTTAGAAGAATTTCCCTCTAGTAGTTGATCATTTTAGAGATGTCTTCCTAGACAACTTTTCAGGTCTACCTCTGGAGCGATAGGTGTATTTTCCTATAGAGCTTGTGCTAGGAGTAGCACTGGTGTCCATTCCTCCTTATAGGATGGCCACACCTGAGTTTCAAGAGATCAATAGGTAGTTAGAGGAGTTACAAGAAAAGGGTTTCATATGACCCATTACTTCTCCTTGGGGTTCGTCGG
Organism: Viscum album; assembly: GCA_963277665.1. Lineage (NCBI taxonomy): Eukaryota > Viridiplantae > Streptophyta > Magnoliopsida > Santalales > Viscaceae > Viscum > Viscum album. The sequence continues at coordinate 107,098,430 of OY728139.1, read as the reverse complement.
TCCTTTTTGTGAAGAAGGCGGATGGTACCCTGAAACTCTGTGTGAATTATCGTAAGTTGAACTAGTTAACGGTCCAAAACGGATATCCCTTACTGAGGATTGATGATATTTTTGATCAACTTCGAGGAGCAAGAGTGTTATCAAATATTGAATTGATATCCTGATATCATTAGTTGCACGTTAGACCATCATACATACCACTTACATATTTTCAGAGTAGATATGGTCTATACGAGTACTTGGTCATGTCGTTTAGATGTACAAACACACCAGCAGTTTTCATGGCTCTGATGAATCATATGTTCCATCCTTATCTGGATTCTTTTGTGGTAGTCTTTGTGGATGATATCTTGGTGTACTCTCACACTCGACATGGCCATGCCACCCATCATGATATCGTATTGAGTACACTTAGGGAGCATTGGCTATACGCTAAACTCTCAAAGTGTCACTTTTGGATGGACCAAATTCACATCCTGGGTCATATCATCTCAGAGGCAAGAGTCGCGGTAGACCCAGAGAAAGTGAGAGAAGTAGTTTCCTGGGAGTAGCCTAAGAACTTGTTTGAGATACAGAGTTTCCTTGGGATGGATGGTTACTACAGATGTTTTATAAAGGACTTCTCCCGCTTAGAAGCACCGTTGATGGGTTTGACTAAGAAGGGTTTGAAGTTTGTTTGATCAGAAGCTTGTGAGATAGCCTTTCAGAATCTGAAGGGAAAGATGACATCAGAACCAATCCTGATACTTCCAGGGTAAGGGAAGATCTATACAGTTTATTGTGATGCATTAGGTATTGGGCTGGGAGTAGTGTTGATGCAGGGCGATCGAGTAGTTGCGTACGAGTCTCGGTAGTTGAGGCCACATGAGTGGAATTACCCGACGCATGATCTCGAGTTTGCTGCAGTTTTTCATGCGTTGCGCTATTGGGGACATTATCTCTTGGGAGAGAATTTTGTGGTGTTTATGGACGAAAAAAGTCTCAAGTATATCTTTACCCAGCATAACCTAATTTTGAGACAGCGAAGGTGGGTTGAATACCTTCAGTCCTTTGACTTTGAGCTTGCCTATACACCTGGTAAGGGTAACACAGTTGTTGATGCACTGAGTAGGAAGACTCAGACACATGAAGTACAAGAGGCCAGTGGTGAGTGGCAGCTTATGACTTTGTTCTCAAAGATGCATTTGGAGGAGCACGATAGTCAGGAGAAAACCTATATTTTTTCCTTAAATGTGACTTCTACCCTCCTGGATAGAGTGAGGATGAGATAGCTATCAAATTCAGAAGGCCTAGTTCTATGATATTCGGTGGAAAGTGAGGAACTTCCTCCTAGATGGATGATAGGCGATGATGAGATATTGTGTATCAATGGACAAGTATGGTTTCCAGGGGATATACGTGAGGATCTGATGCGGGAGTTTCATGCTTCAACTTGGGAAGTTCATCCTGGGGTTACCAAAATGTATCGTGACTTGAGACGTCAGTATTGGTGGCCGGGTATGAAAAGAGAGATAGCTAGTTTTGTTACGAGATTTTCCACCTATCAGCAGATGAAGGAAGAGAATTAGAGGCCAGCTGAACTGTTACAGCAGTTACCTATTCCAGAATGGAAATGGGATGATGTCACAATGGACATCGTGACCGAGTTGCTGAGGTCACCTCGAAGCAGTGATGTCGTGTGGGTTGTTATGGATAGACTTACGAAGGTATCTCACTTTTTTCCGATCAAGGAGACCTTCGGTGTTGATGAGCTCAGGAATCTATATATCTGATAGGTTGTACGCCTTCATGGGGTCCCTCAATCTATCGTTTCAGATAGGGATGCCCGCTTTACGCCTCGTTTCTGGCAGAGTTTTCAGAGGGCACTGGGTACACAGTTTCTTTTGAGCATAGGTTACCACCCTCAGACCGATGGTCAGTCAGATCGTATGATCCAGGTGCTTGAGGACATGTTGCGTGCATGCTTCCTAGACTTTGGGGGATCTTGGGAGAAACATATACCCCTGTTCGAGTTTTCCTATTATGATTGTTTTCAAGAAACTATTGAGATATCACCTTACGAGGCTTTATATGGTGGGCCATGTCGATCATTTTTGTGCTAGATGGAGGTAGGTGAGGCGGCTTTACTGGGACCACGTCTCATGCAGGAGACTTCAGAGAAGGTCCAGTTGATTCAGAATCAAATGGCTACTGCACAGTCTCGTCAGAAATCTTATGTTGATCGCTGCAGAAGACCCTTGAAGTTCGTGGTTGGGGATCAGGTTTTCTTGCGTGTTTCACCGAGGTTGGGACACAGGCAGATCAAGAGACAGGGTAAACTTTCACCGAGGTATGTGGGGCCATTTTAGATTCTGGAGAGAGTCGGGTCGGTTGCCTACCGGTTGCAGTTACTACAGAGGTATCGGGCCATGCACAACGTCTTCCACGTATCTCAGCTACACCATTATCACTCAGACCTGTCTCAAATTTTTCATCTTGAGGAGGTTGAGCTTCAGGTCGATTCATCCTTTGAGGAGCATCTGATTAATATTGTCGAGAAGAGCACAAAGGTTCTCCATGGTCGGTCAGTTCCTCTCATATGGGTGCTATGGCTGCATGGACAAGTGCATGATGAAACCTGGGAGTAGGAGACCGACGTACGTGCTCAGTGGCCAGAGTTTTTTGCAGCTTTATCTTAACCACCATTGGAAGGGAAATTCGGGGACGAATTGCTTTAAGGGGGGAAGTTTGTAAGAACCCGGTTCTTATTTTGAGGTACGGGTTTCTTTTTTTTCCTTAAGTGTTTTTTAGTAAATAAGGAAAATGGGAAAAATCACAAATTTTGTGGGTACACGCCGTGTACTTTGGCCGTGTGGAATGAGTACACAGGGCGTGTAGGCCTATCGACGATGAAGGGTGTAAAAACCAACTACACACTGTGTACTAGGTATTTACACGTTGTGTAATCAGCCGGCAGGTGAACAGTAAGGCGACAGAGGAAGCTGCCAGCGGCGCGGCAGTACACACCGTGTAACCAAGAATACACGTTGTGTACTCATGTCGACAGATGAACAATACCACAGTGGAAAGAAGCTGTCAGGGGAACAGTTAAAAAAATGAAAAGTACACGCCGTGTAGTTCGTTTTTTTCTCTTGAAACGGGCAGTAGCCTCCTCTGTTCACAGAGGAAGCTTAGAACGCCGGAGGAGAGTGGCAGAGATGGCCGGTGCTTGGAGGATCTCTTGACCACACATCGGGAACCCGATTCCAACGCCGATGATCTCCTTGGAACCGCACGGGTAATCTCTACCTTATCCTAGAGCCTTTCTTACCAATTCTTTCTCGAGGGAAAGTTATTTTTGTTTGAACAAGAATTATTTTATCCCAGATCTACATCATTCTTGGATGATTCGGAAGGTGTTGTTCATGTATAATGATCAGAGGAGTTCAAGGTAGGTGGTCTGGTGTTCATTCCAACTGTTGAGTTGATTTTTTTGTACCGTTGTGCTAAAAACCCATGGTTGGGGTATCGTATGGTTTTGTCCTTTGCTGATAAGATATCTAGAATTGTATAGATGACCTAATGATAAATTGAAACTGCTATTTGGGATCAATTCTTGGATCCAGGGCCACCCCGGGGGTGCATTCCTCTATTTAGCCATTTGGCCTGAATACCCGAGGGTATACCAGGATTATTACCTATTAAAAGTTTTCTTGAGAGAAAATTTGGTATAAAATTTCTTGTTATGCATTGGGCTTGGCCCAGTTACTTACTCCTGAGTGCAGTGTTTTATATTAGCCTGAGATCATGTTGATATTTAGTGTGAGGGCATAGTGATATTTAACCCAAGGGTGTGCTTATATTAGCCTGAGGGAATGGTGATATTTAGCCTGTGGGCATAGTGATATTTAGCCTGAGGGCATGGTTATATTTAGCTAGTGGGTGTGGTTATATTAGCATGAGGTCATGGTGATATTTAGCCTGAGGGAATAGTGATATTTAGCCTGAGGACGTGGTTATATTTAGCCTAAGGGTGTGGTTATATTAGCCTGAGGGCGTGGTTAAATTTAGCCTGAGGGGATGACTATATTAGCCTGAGGGCACGGTTAAATTTAGCCTGAGGGAAGGGTTATGATTAGCCTGTGGACATGGATCTGGTTAGCTAAGAATTAAATTATGTTTAATTGTTAAAAGAATATAAAAAAGGCAATGAAACTGGTAGTGTTAGTTACTTTTGAGTACTTACTAGTTTACTGCATTTACTTTTGCACACTACTGTTGCATATTTTTCACTGACAGTTGGGCACAGGCCTTTAGTGGGTGCCTACTGGGATTTATTTCTCACACCCTATTTGGGTCATGTCTTTGGCCCAAACAGAATATATTTTTGCAGGTTTCGACAAGGGAAAGGGTCCCTATACAGGTACATGATTTTAGCAGTGGAGTAGGAGAGCATGGGACCGAGCCTTGGCTTGCGATGCTATTGCATTTTGTTTACTCTACTTGTTTTTCTTGGCTGTACCTTGTACTTTGAGTTGTATTGTATTGTATTTTAGTGTATCCTGTTATGACTGCTTTCATAGAATTAGTGACATACTGCATCGTTATATATATATATGACTGCTGGTTTTTCTTTTACTTCAGTTGTCTGTTCAGTTACATATTTCGTACTGCTTTCGTTGTTGCATGTTATTTATTTTTTCCATTGTGCTACACTTTGACAAATGAGGGCATAGTTTCCCCACTATCAGACCTGGGACCTCACTACTAGTCGGCAGCCTCTGGCGTTTGGGGAAATGCTCTTGAGGTCATGTGACCAACTGGGTTCGGGGCACCCGTTGAGTGGCACTCGGATCTGGGACGTTACAATAGCACCATTGAAGGGGGGTGAAGCGTTGTTAAAAGTTGTATTTTAACAGAACTAAAAAGAAGTTCTGATAAATGATTCTTTTATCAACATTTTTTTAACGCTGATAAAAGACCTCTTTTATCAGCGTTTTTTTAGCACTGTTAAAAGGGGTCTTTGTCAACGCTTTTTTTAGTGCTGATAAAAAAGACCCCCTTTATCTTTGCTGAGATTAACCGCATTTTTTGTAGTGTTGTAAACTATTTTTCTAGGGATTTTATAGGCCATATCTATTGTAGATGAGGCTCAAGGGAGGGGCATGGGTGAGAGTAGATGGGTGGAAATAACGGCTCCGGGTGCTACGACGGTGATGAGAAAGGTGAAAGGGAGAGGGAGTTGGAGGTAAGGGAGGTTGAGGCAGAGGTGGGGAGGGGAGTCAAGGGTGGGATATGGAGCCGGAGATGGAGGCGAAGATGGGTGTCAGATAGGGAGAGTATTGGCAAAAAAAGGGAGAGGATGGGCGGTGACAGAGGGGTAGGGTTTGTCGAGGGGAGGGATCTGTGCGGAGGGGGGATACTTTTTTTTAAGACTAGAAACCACCATTACCAGTCACCCATTTCAAAGGGTGAAATTTTCCCGATTTCTAGTGGTGAAAGAGGCTTTTATCATCGCTTTTTTTAGTGCTAAAAAAAGCGGCCCATTTTTAACAGCGTTTAAATTATTCGTGTTTTTTTAGTGCTATTGATGACTCTTTTTAGTGCTGCTAAAAGTATGTTCTATAGTAGTGTGTAAAATTTGTAAGTAAATTATGGTTCAAAATAAATTTAAATTGTTTTTTTATTGATTTTTTTGAATGCTAAAAGATATATCTACTTGCAACATTGTAACACTGGATAATGGATTTTATCATCTCTAGTTGTAGTGAAGATTAAGACCTCATTGATCAATACTAATGTTAGCGCTGATAAAGACAACCTTTCTCAACACAAATGGTGATAAAGATTACATTTTTCAACACTAAAAATCACGCAGTTAAAATCGTATTTATTGATGTTTTTTAGCATGATAAAGGGAATCTTTATCGATGCATCTTTTAGAATTGCGCTCGATTTTTTTTTTAGTTTTCCAAACATTATTTTTATTTTAACACTCATAAAATCCACCTGTAGCTTATATGTTGTAGTGAACGTAGATGATTTATAATAAAAATTACTTATTTATTACTCATTTTCCAACATCAACTATAGACGTGTGAAAAAAATTGAAGACTTTTTTTCTGTATGAAGTGTGACCCCGCTGAAACCCCCTATAACCATACTCAAATCCTCTTGATGTTCGAAGTAAGGCAAAACGATTCAAATATGCATTACTTGAGTTCTTAGAATAAATCACAATGTGGATAGTGAGTGATAAAACATACTACCTAAATTCATTATACTATCTGTTGTTTTGGTACACTAAAGCAAACTACTTACAGTACAAAAAAAATCAATTTTATAAAGATAGATGACACCCTGAAAACCAAGAATCAATCTTTATACCTGGTACATCGTGTATCAAAGTGAGTGCATGATTATAGTACGAGAGTGAATTATCCTTGTTGACAAAGTCATTTCTTCACGATCTCTATGAAAATTAACAAAAATAAGTATCATATGGAAATGAGGAGGGAATTAACTAAAAAAAATTAGATAAAAATGATGAGAAAATCAACTAAATAAGAAGTAGGAAGTCACATATTCATGATTAATGTGTAAATTCTGACCGCAGGTATGTTTCCAAATCTCCTCACTACTAAAAATAGGCTTTTAACAGAAATAAAAATGGATGTTACATACTCAAAAGTACATGTTTTAAATTTAGTATGGCACTTATCCTTTTTACTAAAATTAATGTCAATTTATTTGTGATATGTAGGAATTAACCTTACGTCAATCCGACACATGGATTGTGGCCGATGTGACCAAAAAGTACGTGTTTTAATTTAAAAGTCGTATTTTAGTTCAAAATAAATGTTACATACTCAAAATTGAGAAAACATGCCCGAATTGTCCATGATACTTTAGAATAATATCTTATTATTCATTTGAAACTTGTATGAAGTAATTGTATATCATTCCAAATGAGATTTATTCAAAGATTTTTTGAGATTACAATTATAATTCATTTTTTCTGTACTATTAGTAAAATTATTTTTTTGTTTTTATTACATGAAACCTTTTATTTTATATAAGTTTGGGTTGATCATTGCAGAAGATATGCCACTACTACAGATACCTCATTTATCAATGCTAAAAAAACGCTGATAAAATTCAAAAAATGTAAAAAAAAAAATCAAAAATTGGATAGCCCTTTTAACAGCACCTTCCACTCCTTTTCAACAGCACTCGCCACCCCTAACAATGCTCAGAAGTCCCCCACGAGCCAACCTTTAACATCGCCCTCCATAGACCTTTAACAGTGCTACCCCCCCCCCCCCCCCCCCCCCCCCCCCCCCCCACCCTGCACATGCGCGCGCGCCCCTGCCTCTCCATGGATTCGAACTTGAGACTTCTTCCCTGCGTGCTGGACACTTTACCACTATTCCATGTTACTTTGTTCTCAATTTAATGATATATCTATATATATCTATAGTTATATTTATTATTATATTAAAATATAATTATTTAATGTATATATATATATTTATATTAATATATATATATATATATTCATATTTATTCGTATATTAATATCTATTTATATATATATATTTATATATATGTATAGTTGATTTTTTATCCGTATATTTATTCATATATTAATATATATTTAGTTATATATTTATTTATATATTAATATATATTTGTAAGATTATTTATAAATACATTTATAAAATAAGTTTTTTGTGTGTGTTTATAAATAAATAAATACATACATATATACAACATACATAAACATGTATATATATTATATATATTATATATATATGTATCTGTGAGTGTAATTATACATATTTATACATATTTATATATATTTACATTATTATATATTAATATGTCTATTTATATGTTAGAATATGTAGATAATATATATCAGTTTGCAAAAACACACACACACACTAACACACACACACACACAAACACTATATAGGTATATAAATATTCATATTTTGTATTTTAAATAAAATTGATATTAGTTTTTATTTAGATAAGTATTATATATTAATAAATATATATTATATGTAAATATGTTTAATTAATTATTTATAAAATTAATTTTTAGGTGTGCATATATAAAAATACATCTATATATTGTTATATATTTGATTATAAATAACAGTACATTGTGAAAAATGATAAAATTTCAAAACCATTGTATCAATATGAATGTAAGACCTGTGAATAAATTTAGTCTCCACAAAAAATGGCAAACATACCCCCATAAATGAGCCAGAAAATCCATCAAATGTTAACAAATCGGGGAACGCCGACTAAAAACTCAGTTTTGGAGGCCTTTTGGACATTTTTTGGCCTCAAAAAAACCTTTACCAAGGTCCCCCCCAATTCACAATGTCTTAGAGCTCGTCTCAAGCTTCAATTTGATATGTGGTAGGGCTCGAATGAACACTCGGATCAAAAGTTATGGTCGTTGGAAGTTTGAGTTGTTTTTTTAATTTAATGAAGATATTTTATTTATTTATTTATTTATTTATATTGAAATTGTTGTTAAATGACTATTATTCGATAAAAATAACAAAATTATTAATTAAAAATATTTTTTAAATTATTTCATAAGCTCTTTTTTTCTAAATAACTTATATATTAAGTTTAAATTTTTATTTATCCTTATCTAAAACACATTTAAAAAATATATATTATATTTATATCAATATAAATATATTAATATATTAATATATTAATATATTAATATATTACTTTTAATTATTTTTTGTCAAATATACCCTTTATCAGCGCTAGTAAAAAAAGCACTGATAAAGAGGTACTTTTAACAGCATTTTTTAGTGCTGATAAAGTGTACCCCTTTTATCAGTGTTTTTTTGCGCTGTTAAAAGGATGATGCTTTGAAAACATGAATATGTGGTAGTGCTGTGAGAGTTTTTTTTTTTATTGACTGTAATTATTTTCGTTTTTAAGTGAGTTGTATATCTATGTAATTGATTTGTAATGAACTTATTTTATGTAATATTTGTATGGAAATGATGGTGCAATGTAAATTTAAATTGTTTTTTATTATTTATTGTTGTAAAATGTTAAACATATAGGTGCTAGCACTTTACAAAAATGGATAATGGCTTTTATCAGTGTTAGCTTTAGTGAACATAAAGACCTCATTGATCAGCATTGATAATGACAGCTTTTATCGGTGCTATAGATATCAATGATAAAAGATTCTTTTTCAGTGCTAGAATTTCCAAATATTACATTTTCAACACTAAAAAACACGGACATAAAGATTGCATTTATCTGTGTTTTTTTATCATGATAATGAATGTCTTTATCAGTTCATCTTTTAGTGTCGATAAAAGGACTTGAATTTTCTCAACAGTACAAAAATTATTTTTATTTTAACACTCATAACATCGACTTCTAGTGTATATGTAGTAGTGAACTTAGATGATTTATAATAAAAATCACTTATTTATTACTCATTGTCCAACATTAACTATTGACGTGTGAAAAAAAATTGAAGACTTTTTTGGATCTGAATTGTGACTCCGCTGAAACCCCCTATCACTATACTCAAATCCTCTTGATGAACCAAAGTAAGGAAAAACGATTTAAATATGCATTTTTGGGGTTTTTAGAATCATTCACAATGTTTGAAAATGGGTTTTCAAATATTAAAATGTTTTTTTAGTTTTTCCATGCAAAATTAGTTTTGTTTTCCTTATATTATGTATATTTTGGGCATCTGGACCGTGGCCTATTTGTTTCGTTGGGCTTGTTCACTGGGCTGGTTTTGTGTTGTGTCCCGCTTGTTGTTTGGCATTCCTTCCACCGTGGCGATCCTGTTTCTTCGCCTCTTTTCTGACCGTTGATGATTTTCGATCCTACGGCACTGGTGCTTCTGTTTGTGTTTCTTCGGTGATCTTATCGGTGCAGCCCATTCGATAGTAGCTGTCCATGTGTGTTGTTTGTTTGGGATTTATTGAGCCGCTGCCTGCTTCGAGAAACATCCGCACGTCCGATGCGTGCCACGTGGCCTGGTCAGTTGCGCCTGTCAGGGCGTCGCTTCGTCTCTGTTTCTCCATTATGTTGCGTAGCCGTGGTTTATGAATGTTTCATTGTCATCTTGTTTTCCTCGATGCTGAGAGCCCTCTGAGAAGGAGAACTGTTGTGGGTTCTGTGACCCGCCTCCTGTACGCCGCCATCTTGACGTCGTTCTGGCGATTCTCGGTGGAGAAATTGGCCATTGTGAGTTCTATGGAGACTAACATGGAGATCAGTACATCTACCCCGACATAGATCCATGGCCTTAGGTGCTTCTTTGTTGTGAGACCGTTTATTTTTTTTTGCGATCTTTGTGTTATATGTTCTGGTTTTCTTTTTTGATCTCTTTCTTGAGTTGTGGTTGCGTGTGTGAGTCCGTCCAGTTCGGAAGAGTAATGCACTAACTCCGAGCCAGATTTCACCACTAGCTCTTGGGGTGCAGAGTTCTTCGTTATCAAATAGTTTTCGTGGTCCACGTGCATGGTCTGTTTTCTTTGTTTCTTCTCTGATTGTATGATCTGTTTCTGTTTTTTTTTTTTGCATAATAATATAGAAACGATGGTGGTTTTATTGCTGTAGAGTAGGGCCATAAGGTCCGAACCACATAAATCTTGTTTTTCATTTTACTTTCCTTCAGGTTTCATTTTCTGTTTTTCCGACTTTGTTGATAATAGGTTTTATACTCGGCTGTGTTTACATTGTGTTTATCTCTATAAACTGTTACAATTCCACAACAAGTGGTATCATAGCATGTTACTCATTTTATTTACAATGTCTGTCAAGTTTGAAATTGATAAATTTGATGGAGAAAATGATTTAAATTTTTGGAGAGTTAAAATGTGTGCTTTACTTGTTCATAGTGGTCTTGCCGATGCTTTACACGGTAGTAAGAAACCTGTTGTGACTATCACTGCCGATGATCAGTACACCACTACCTTTGTCGATGTTGATCCTGGTATATTGGAAAATTCACACTTCACTCTACTGTTAACTTTGGATGATAAGTTGTTGCATGAAGTAGCACATGAAGCTACTACTAAATCGATTTGGGCTAAACTTGAGCATTTGTATATGACTAAATCTTTGCTTGGGCGCTTGTATAGAAAAATGCATTTATACAATTTTAAAATTTCGCCTGGTTCTTCTGTGCATGTTCATATAGACGAGTTTAATAAAATCCTATTATATTTATCAAACATAGACACTGAAGATAAGGATGAGTACAAAGATTTAATTCTGTTAACCTCTCTTGATGATTCTTTTAATTCATTAAGATATTCCATGATGTATGGTTAGGATTCCATTACGTTAGAAGAGGTTAAGTCTGTTGTCCTATCTCGTGATCTTCAAATACACAGTTTGAAGGAAGAGTTGAGTTCTATTAAGAGTGAACCTCAAATTTTATATACCAAAGATCCTATGCAAAATAAGGGCAGGAAGGATAAGAATCAGTTTAAAGTATTTCGGTGTTTTGAGTGTGGTAATATCGGCCACATTAAATGTTACTGTCATAATCTAAAAGGAAAATATAGTATGGCCCAAACAAATGTGGTATGTCTCGATTATGAGTCTGTATAAGTCCTTTAGTTTTCTAGTAGCCCCTTCATTAGAACTTGAAATAGGTTCTTTTTAGTTTTTTTTCTTGTGTTCCTAGGACTCGCTCCACTTGTCTTTATGGAGGAATTGGGGTTAAGAAAAATGGTTTGTGTGGGCAGGTCTAAGTTGTTCGGGCTTAGGTGGAGAGGATGTTCTCCTGTTAGTTTTATGTTATATGATTACTGTGTTTAGTTTTCTACTGTTTTTATTAATGATTCATTGTTTTTAAGATTTGATTTTATTTCATGTTTTTCCATTGTATTTTACCCCTCGAAAAAGCTGTTTGAATTTTAGGTTGTTGGTGCATATCAGATCAACTATTATGGGTTGAATTAATGGTAAATGCTGGGTAAGTATGTTGAATTCATTTCCTTAGTTTAAATTTCTGAGCATGTTTAATCTGTTTAGTAGTAGAAATGTAGTGTGGGTAGAACATGTGCTACTACCGGCACATGCTAAGTGATGTTCATTCTAGGTGAACATTTGTAAACTAAGGTTTTTCTGTTGTAGAGAATCTGCCCGCACTAGTGATAGGTTGTATCAGTAGTTAGATGTTTGCAAGAACACCATCTGTTTTTTGGTTTTAATTTTGAAAAGGTGGATATTTGTGAAAATGGGTTTTCAAATATTAAAATGTTGTTTTGGTTTTGCCATGAAAAATTATTTTTATTTTCCTTTTATTATGTATATTTTGGGCTTCTGGACCGTGGCCTATTTGTTTCGTTGGGATGGTTTTGTGTTATGGCCCGCTTGTTGTTCGGCCTTCCTTCCACCGTGGCGATCATGTTGCTTCGCCTCTTTTCTGACGGTTGATTATTGTCAATCCTACGGTGCTGGTGATTCTGTTTGTGTTTTTTCGGTGATCTTATCTGTGTCGCATGTTCGATGGTAGCCATCCACGTGTGCTGTTTGTTCAGGATTTGTTGAGCCGCTGCCTACTTCGAGAAACACCCGCTCGTCCGATGCGTGCCACGTGGCCTGGTCAGTTGCGCCTGTCAGGGTGTCACTTCATCTCTGCTACTCCATTATGTTGCGTAGCCGCGGTTTATGAATGTGTCATTTTCATCTTGTTTTCCTCGATGTTGAGAGCCCTCTGAGACAAAGAACTGATGCTGGCTCTGTGACCCGCCGCCATCTCGACGTAGTTCCAGTGATTCATGGTGGAGAACTCAGCCATTGTGAGTTCTGTGGAGACTACCTTGGAGATCAGTACATCTACCCCGGCATAGATCCATGGACTTCAATGCTTCTTTGTTGTGAGCTCGTTTCTCTTTGTTGTGATCTTTTCATTGTATGTTATGGTTTTCTTTGTTGATCTCGTTCTTTATTTGGGGGTTGCGTGCGTGAGTCCGTCCAGTTTGGAAGAGTACTGCACTAATTCCAAGCCATATTTCACCACTGGCTCTTGGGGTGTAGAGGTCTTCGTTCTCAGATAGTTTTTGTGGTCCGCGTGCGTGGTATGTTTTCTTTGTTGCTTCTCTGATTGTATGCTTTGTTTCTGTTTTCGTTTTGCATAATAATATAGAAACGTTGGTGGTGTTCTTTCTGTGGAGTAGGACCATAAGGTCTGAACCACATAAATCTTGTTGTTCATTTTACTTTCCTGCAATTTTTGTTTTTTGTTTTTCTGAATTTGTTGACAATACGTTTTATACTCGGTTGTGTTTACATTGCATTTATCTCTGTAAACTATTACAATTCCACAACACAATGTGATAGTGAGTGACTCAACATAGTACCTAAAATCATTATACTATCTTTTTTTTTGGTACACTAAACCAAACTACTTATAGTAGAAAAAAAAATTCAATTTTATAAAGATAGATGACACGAGAAACCAAGAAACAATATTTATATGTATTATCCTAGAACAAGTAGTTTGCCACTAAACAAGGCTCAAGGACAACAAGTACGCTGAGATAATACAAAAAATAATCCTCAAAGGAAAGGGTATTAATTCAGAAGGGCAATGCGGTGATGGAGTCAGGCACCCCCACTCCCTTGATGATAGTCAGCATGTGTCGAACAGCTCCAGTAATGTCATCAACTGTACTCAGCTGACACCTTTCCTCCACCTACGCAGTCCACCAGATTTGATTTCTTCGGATAGAGAAAGGAAGGGCTCAGTGAAAAAACATAGTAAATCGCACCTTCGCATTTATGGAATATCGGACTAGGTGGCCCAAGGTGGTGATTTTGAGGTAGAGGATGGTGAGGCACAACGCATGGAAAATGGTCACCATCTTGGAGAGATTCCGGGGGCTCCTTTGGGTGAGGATTCAGACGTTGGTGTGGGTTTCGACGAGGGTGACCTCGATATCGGCAGTGGCCTGCCTGCTCTTGGATGTGTACTTGCTGGGGAGGTGAGACTAGGCCTGGTGTGGGAAGACGCACGACGGGGACTGCTCAGAGTTTGGGTCGTCTTCTTCCTTCAGCCCGAGGCATGGGTGGCGTTGAAGCTTTTGGGATTCCAGGTACTCCAGCAGGTGCTCCAGCTCTTTCAAAAACTCTATGGAGCCCCATATAATGGAGGCTTGATCGACCTATTTTCACACAGTATATGATTACCGCAATTGTTTTTCCTTAATTTGGGTTTATATAATTAATGAAACGCCAATACGAACCTTATGAACAAAGGTTTCTGCCATGAGGGAGCGGATGAGGGCGATGCGTTCCTTCATCTGCCTCCGGAGGTTTATTTCGATGGCAATTTGGGTGATACGCTGAGACTCCTCCTCCTCCTTCTGTTGGGAAATACGGGAAAGCGACGAACGTGAAAACAAAAGAAAAAGATAACGCGCAGCGGAAATTGAATCTTTCCTCCCAAATAGAAGAAGATGTGCAGCGACAAAATTAAATGTGCAGAAAATAAATTTGACACCATAAATTTTTACATGGAAAACCCGAAAGGGAAATACCACGGGACCTAGTCCAGAAAGAGGGATCCACTAAAATCAATAATTACACGGTAGAGACTCCCCAAAATGGAAGGGATATCAAAAGTAATACTCAAGAATAAAAGTGGGGATCAAAAGGTGGAGAGCAAGAAAGATGATCATCGAAGAAAGGAAATCGCCAAATGGGATTTTATCTCAGTTTTGTTGTTGTCGGTGATGTTGAAATTCCTTGCCTCTACCTCCTAATATAGGAAACGAATCAGCATCAAATAATGTTGTCGCATCAAAAGAGTGCCATCGCGTGAATTAATTCATGCGGTCTTGGTCTGCATTAAAACACCGCAGTAAAAGAGAAACCATGTGGGCACCATTTGAGGAGGTGTTACCCGGTGCGCCAACCAGGAAGGTGCCCAACAAACTCCCCCTCCGACTCAAGTGGGGATCACCACCAACCCCACAATCTATCGGCATGTCTCGAATTTTCCTCTGGGTAAACTCTTGGTAAACATGTCTGACTCGTTGTCATCAGTGTGGATCTTCTCAAGCTCTAACTGTCTCGAATCAAGGACGTTGCAGATCCAATGATATCAAACATCGATATGTTTTGACCTGCCATGAAATGTGGAATTATTTCCCAAACAAATAGCACTCTGACTATCAAAAAATAAAACATACCTGTACTAATTTAAATTGAGCTCTCGAATAAAAATTTTCATCCACAACAATTCTTTGCACACCTCAGTAGCTGCAATAAACTCTGACTCTGTGGTAGATAAAGCAACACATCTCTGCAATCTAGACAACCAAGATACAGCTCCCCCTGCAAAAGTGATAAAATAGACTGAAGTAGATTTCCTCGAATCGATATCTCCTGCCATATCTGAATCTGTAAAGCCACAAATCATAGGTTCCCCTTTTCCAAAACACAATCTCAGATCAGAAGTACAACGAAGATAACAAAAAATGTACTTCACTGCTCTCCAATGCTCTATACCTAGATTTCATAGAAAATGACTGACCACACCAACTGCATGAGCTATATCAGGTCTAGTACATACCATTTCATACATCAAACAGCCAAAGACAGATGAATAAGGTATGTGCTACATCTAGTCTCTCTCTTCATAAGTACAAGATGACTTACTGGTACTGAGCTTAAAATGTAAAGCAAGAGGAGTACTAACCACTTTCGCTCTATCCATAGAAAATCTCTGAAGAACCTTCTCAATGTATCTCTCCTGAGATAACCACAACTTCTTGGCATTCCTGTCACGGGAGATCGTCATGCCAAGAATCTATCGTGCTGGCCCCAAGTATTTCATCGCAAAATACTGACAAAGATCCGTCTTCAATCTGTCAATTATAGAAGTATCATGTCCAACAATGAGAATATCATCAACATAAAGCAACATTATAATAAAATAATCATCAAAAAATCTCTTAACAAAAACACAATGATCAGAAGATTTCTTCCTAAAACCCTAATGACAAATGACAGATTCAAACTTCTTATACCACTACCTCGGAGCTTGATTCAAACCATATAAGCTCTTCTTCAACTTGCAGACATGATTTTCTTTACCTGTTTCAACAAAACCCTCTGGTTTCTCCATATAAATCTCCTCCTCTAAATATCCATGGAGGAATGTTGTCTTCACATCCATCTACTCAATCTGTAGATCTAAACTAGAAGCCAAACCAAGAACAACCTAAATGGAAGACATTTTGACAACAGGTGAGAAAATCTCATCAAAATCAATAACTTTCTTCTGACAGAATCCTTTGACAAATAACCTTGCCTTTTATTGTGGAAGGAAACTGGATTCTTCATTTTTAATCTGATAAATCCACTGATTTTGCAAATCTCTCTTCCCTGTCGGTAACTTCACCAGCTCAAAAGCGTGGTTGTCATGCAATGATGTCATCTCGTCATCCATTTCCGCAACCCATCTATCCTTCTGTTCACTCTCCATTTCCTCATCAAATGATTTTGGTTCTCCCCCTTCAGCGAGGAGCACATACTCATCAGGTGAATATCGAGTAGAAACGGTGCGATGTCGAGATGACCTCCGTAGTGGAACTGCGGGTTCATTAATAACCCCTGGAACCGGATCATCAGAAAGAAAAGGTGCATCAGAAAATTCAACTCTAACCTGTTCACCTTGAGCATAATTCTGTACATCAACATGATCATCAGAGTCAACAATATGAGGTAAATGTGAATTAGAACCTAGCTCAAGACTGACAAAACCATCAGAAATTGGAGAAGCATATTTTTCTCCCTTATCAATGTCTGTAATAGTCTGATCCTCTTTAAACACTGAATCCCGTCTTCTGACAAGTTTCTTAAAAATAGGATCACAGAACTTGTACCCAAACTCATCGTGTCCATAGACAATAAAAATACACTGGCATGTCTTACCATCCAGCTTGGATATCTCATCTCTAGGCACACGAACAAAAGCCTTGCAACCAAAGACACGCAAGTGATCGTACCTGATCTCTTTTTCATACCAAAATTTGTTGGAAGTGTTTGTCTACAAAGCAACCGTAGGTGATAAATTGATAATATTAGCAGCATTAAGTAAAGCCTCACCCCAAAAATGTCCAGGAAATTTTTCTTCCGAAAGCAAACAATGAACTCTTTCCAGAAATGTTCTATTCGTCCGCTCAGCTACACCATTCATCTGAGGTGTCTTGGGTGGCATCTTTTGATTCTGAATACCTTCCTGCCTGCAATACTGATCAAACAGACCACAATACTCTCCCACATTGTCAGTGAGAATACATTTCAATTTCTTTCTTGAATCCCTCTCAGCAGAAACATGAAATTTCTTAAAAGTATTAAGCACCTAACTTTTGGCTTTAAAGACATAAACCCAGAGATTTCATGAGTAGTCATCAATAAATGTAACAAAATAAAGACCGCCACTAAAGGTCTTCGATTTCAAAGGACCAAAAATGACAGAATGTACCAATTCAGGTACCTGTGACTTCCTGTGCAGAGGATGACTGCTGAAACTCACTCTACTCTATTTCCTAGCCATGCAATGATCACATGTGTCTAATTTGACACTATTAAAATCTGGAAGAAGATTTCTCTTGGCTAAACAACCAAGACCTTTCTCACTGATTTGACTAAGAATCTTATGCCACAACTTGGACGAAACACTACACTCAACAACGCAAGTAGTATCACAAGAAATAGAAGCTCTAGTCCAGTACAAACCTGATTGCTTCTTCCCTCGAGTCACAATCAAAGATCCCTTGGAAAGCTTCCATTTTCAATCACCAAAAGTGCTGATAAACCCTTCATCATCAAGAACATTGGTAGAGATAAGATTCAAACGAATCTCAGGTGCATGTCATACATTCTTCAAAATCAGCTTACTTCCTGTATTGGTCTTTAAACAAACGGTCCCGATGCCTACAACATCAGCATGACCATCATTTCCTATCTTCAAAATCCCAAAATTACCTGGGCTATAAGATGTAAAGAACTCCTTCTTCGATGTCACGTGAAAATAGGCACCACTATCAACAACCCAGCAAGAATCATCAGAAGCAATGTTAATGGAGTCATAAACAATAACAAGATCACCCCCTGTAGTAGCGGCGACATGATCATCTCCATCTCCATTTTTCTTCTGTGGATTTTCTTTCATTCTATTCTCTCTTTTAAGCTGATAAAAAAACTTCTTAACATGCCCCTTTTTACCACAATGATGACATTCAAAATATCTCTGCTTCGGTCTGGATTTTCTTCTACCTCTGCTCTTATCTCGACTGCTCTGCCCCCGGTCCTGGATTCTCCCCCTGTTCTCTATGACCAAAATCTCAGAAGAAGATTTCTCTTGAGTGCGTCTCCTGAACTCTTCATTTAAAATAGCAGACTTGAAAAAACTAAATGTCAAAGCACCATTATGAGCAGAACCGGTTAGAGTAACACGTAAATTTTCACATGAATCGGGTAAAGTGTTAAGCAACAAAAGCGCTAAAACCTCATCTTCAAAATTGATACCCATGCCAGAAAATTGATCAAAACATACTTGATATTCACTTAAGTAATCAGAAATAGACTTACCTTCTTTGTACCTCAAGTTCATCATTTTCTTGTGAAGAAATGGTTTATTGTTTCCCGTCTTCGAAGCGTAGGTCATCTCAAGCTTCTCCCACAAAGTTCTGGCGTGAGAGATGTTGACAATGTGGTTCATCACGTTGTCTTCAACCCATTAGCGAATGAAGCCGCAAAACATCTCATGCTCGAATGCCCATTCTTTGTTTGACATCCTCTCTATATTCTGGGTACTAAACATTGTAATATGCATTCACTTGACAAAAAAAGATCCTTCATTTTAAGTCGCCACATATGGTAGTTGATACCATTTAACAAAATCATCCGACTATAGTTGGCCTCCATAATAAATATGAAAAGAAAAGAACCAAACCCTCTGATACTAGATGTTGGGAAAGGCGGGAAAGCGACGAATGCGCAAACAAAAGAAAAAGCGAACGTGCAACGGAAATTGAATATTTCCCCCCAAATAGAAGCAGATGCGCAGCGACAAAATTAAATGTGCAGAAAATAAATTTGACACCGAAAATTTTTACGTGGAAAAAACAAAAGGGAAAAACCACAGGACCTAGTCCAGAAAGAGAGATCCACTAAAATCAATAAGTACACGGAAGAGACTCCCCAAAATGGACGGGATCTCAAAAGTAATACTCAAGAATAAAAGTGTGGATCAAAAGGTGGAGAGCAAGAAAGATGATTGTCGAAGAAAGACGATCACCAAATGGGATTTTCTCTCGGTGTTGTTGCTACCGGTGATGTTGAAATTCCTTGCCTCTACCTCCTTATATAGGAAAAGAATCAGCGTCAAATAATGTCGCCGCATCAAAAGAGTGTCACCGCGTAAATTAATTCACGCAGTCTTGGCCTGCATTAAAACACCAAATTAAAAGAGAAACCGTGTGGGCACCATTTGAGGAGGAGTTACCCGGTGCGCCAACCAGGAAGGCACCCACCACCTTCCCCTTGCACATTCGCACCCTTTTCTGGTGCTTCTTATTACTACGGTCCACCTCATCCCCCAGCTTCTGGCGGCCGGCAGAGGCTGCCTCCCGCCCCTTGCAGCGGTGGTGGCGTTGGGTCGCCAGAGAAGAAGTCAACCGACCATCGGAGGAGCCGCCGTGATCTCAACGATGAGGTTGTCTCATGAAACTGCCGCTCTCCGAGGAGGGGTCGTGGTTGTAGGTGAATGGTGGGTCGGAAATGACATCGAAGACGGGTAAGCTGAAAAGGTGATCGGGGGATGGGGGTTGTATGAGCTCCATTTTGGACTTGCAGTGCTACTACCACTATTATCTTATCTAAGCCAGACACCCAAAAGGGAGGCTCCACCCCCACGCAAAATAGATCACCTCTTTCTAGACCAACCAAGGGCTGAGGGAAAAAATGGGGGGGGAAGTATAGGTGTGTTTCTTTTTTGCAAAAAAAAAGTTAAAAAATGCGAGTTGTTTAGTAATAACAAATTCTGCATTTCAAATGAATGTCAATGACTCTCCCCATAGTTTCCATAAATAAAATAACAAATTAGTTCCACCATCCAATTAAAAAACTATAAAACCACTTAAACCTTGAACTGTTCTCTTCTCTTGTTCGATCACTAGTTCCATGTTGAAAACACTGTTTTTGAACATAACTTGTACTCCACTCATGCAATTTCACACAAAAAACATCGCTTTGAAATATGGTCGTTTTACCCTACCTATTAAATTTACGGATATGAATAGTATTAATTACATTATATATATATATATATATATATTCCTACACAATATAAATATATTTATAAATTCTCAGTAAACAATCACTCAATTTTTAGTCTTGTCATTTAAGTTTTCAAAAATGTTTTTTTATTTATTTTTGTGAAAATAATATTATATTTAATTTCTATTACATTTAGAAATTGTATTGGATAAAATTAACATCATTTTTGAAATAATCATTTCAAAATTAATTTAGGTTGATTTTTTTTGGATATTTCAGAGAATATTTATTTTTCAATGAATAATGAAAAATACATTTTTTTAACTATAATTTATTTTGATAAATTATGCAATTTAAAAGTCACATTAATATTTTAATTTTATTTAAAATTAATATAAGTATTATTTATTTATATTTAATCAAATTAATTATATTTAAATCATATTTATATCAAATTTCAGAATAAATTTATTTTTAGGCTTGAAAACAGATTTTTCTGAAAACTGTTTTAAAATGAATAATGTTTCTCCTTTTAATTAATTAAAAATAACCCCTAATGATAAATAGTATAAATTGAATGTATGAATCATATATATATCATTATGAATTGAAATTATTATAATGAATATTACTAATTATAGAGTTAAGTAAACTTATCTTTTATGAATAATACATTTTATTCAGAAAAAACCCATTTCCTTCGCGCTTACGTGTTTTATTTTAAATTAAATTCCTCCACCTCCGTAAATTGATTATGATAAAATGGATTCCATGGTTTTAATAATAATAATTAATATTATGAAATAAGTTCAACTTATTTTTTTACCCATATGAATTGTAACTGAAGTGAATATTTATTAACATAGTAAAAGGAAAATAGGTTAATTAAGGGTAAAATATTTTTATCAAAGACTAGAAACAAAGTAACTCTAATAGTATGGATATGTATATTTTCATTCCAATATAAGTTTTATTTTAGTTTTTTTCTTTATAAATAATTAAGAAATGACTTTGATAAAAATTATATTTTGATATGATAAAACACAAAATGTATTTTTATGTAATAAACAATTACAATTAAGACATTAGTTTTTGATGAAATCGTGAATTTTCAAAATAAATGATAATATAATAAAGTAAAACTACTAAATAAGTTTTATTAAATTTAAATGATAATAAAATTTTTATGAAATCAAATGTAATTGTTATAAGGGTTCGAAACTATTATTGATAGAAAACCATCATTTCTCAATAAACATTGATTCTTGTTTTAAAAGTGCAAATTAACATATTTAGAAAATTATTTTGATAAAATAAATTTTATTTTTGGAATAAACACATCGAAGTTATTCAATGGTGAAATTTTCATATTTTTTTGGGACAATCGAATTTTTAGGTAACAATTAAATACAGTATAAATATGATATCATAAGGACCCAAAAGTGATGTAATTAATGCTATAAAGGGTATCCACGACCAAATATACGCTTCCTATTAAAAAATAATATATTTTGGGGTGATGTGATTTATTTTATAAAGCCTTTATGAATCCTTCAAAACCTATATTCTAATTTAAGTTTTTAAAATCAATTCTTTATAAACATGACTCACTTCCACATCTACAAGGGTAATATTTTATTAAAATTGAAATTTGACTTTATAAAATAATGAAATTCAATCCACTTTGCACTACTATAGATTGTCTCTTTAATAGAATGAAAAATAAGGATCTAATAGTGCTAAAAAGCATTTTTGTACTCAACACCGTTAAAGAGGCAATATTTTTTATCAACACTAAAAAACGCTAATAAAGACCAACATTCTAAAGTGTGTTGTTTGAATAACAGCACATTATAGCAAATATACCTGTAACCTATATGCAAATATATAATTTAATTGAAATAAATTTTACATCACAAATACAAAAAAAATGCTACTATATGCATCTAAAATAATGTTTTTTATAATTACACTTACAATTACTATCTAGAAACATTTAAAAACATTAATGCTTCATCGCCTTTGGCACTTGTGACTCCCTCTAAAAAAACCTAACCATGGTATCATTTGTTGAAAAAACCACCCAACCCGAGCAAAAGAATCCACTTATATAAAAACAAATCTTATATTAGTACTACTATAAACAAATAAAATAAACATAAATATGAAATAATACATTAATAAAATATAAATTTAAAATAAAAAGTCACACTTGGAGTTATACCGGTCACACCGTGTGTCGTATTGAGGTGTGGTTGATTTCTACACGTCAAAAATGACTTATGGATCATTTTTCTAAAGTATAAAAACAGTCTAAATGTGTTTGCTCATTTTTTAGTATGTCACTTGTTCTTTTTACTAAAATTATTGTCAATTTTAAATAAAAAGACACACTTTGAGTTATACTTTTTACACCATGTGTCGGATTGAGGTGTTGTTGATTCCTAAATGTTTCAAATTACATATGGATCGTTTTGTTAAAGTATCAATACAATCTGGATGCATTTTCTCAGTTTTGAGTATGACTGTTGTGTTTTTTACTAAAATTTCATTTCAAACTAGAAACACGCACTTTGAGTCATACTGGTCACATCGTGTGTCGGTTTGATGTGATACTACTTCCTACATGTCACAAATGACTTATGAATCATTATCCTAAATTATCAAAAAAACAACAGCATGTTTTCTTAGTTTTCAGTGAGTGACACATGTTTTGAACTAAAATGTTAATTTTAAACTGATAACAGACACTTTGAGACATACTGGTCACACCATGCGTCGAATTGAGGTTTTGTTGATTCTTACACATAAAAAATGACTCATGAATTATTTTTCTAAAGTGTCAAAAAAATTTGAAGGAATTTGGTCAGTTTTCAGTATGTGAAATGTTCTTTTTACTAAAATTAATATCAATTTTAAATAAAAAAGACACACTTTGAGTCATATCGGTCGCACCATGCGACAGATTGAGGTGTGGTTGATTTAGACATGTCAAAAATGCCTTATGAATCATTTTTATAAAGAATTAAAGCAGTCCAAATGCGTTTTCCCACTTCTAAATGTGTCACTTGTTCTTTTTACTAAAATTAATGTCAATTTAAAAAACATACTTAGAGTTATACTGGTCATACCATACATTGTATTGATGTGTGATTGATTCCCACACATCACAAATGACTTATGGATGATTTTTATAAAGTATAAAAATGATTTGAATGCGCTTTCTTTGTCACGAACCAACTCGGGTCGACCCTGAATCGGTCACCCTGAGCTGATTTGTGGCAAGGCCCAAGAGCCATTCCCGATCCTCCCAGGATGGCGACAAGCACTAAGGACATCAATAGAGAAACAATAAGAATTATTTTTACCAATAAATAAACAAAAGAAAAATAATATAGCATCCCGAAATAAATATGATAACCTAAATGAGCATCATTTACACTTAAAATTAAAATACAACAAGTTGAACAACAAGGCAACACCGAAAAAACTCAAACTGAACATAACAACCACGACATCTCCATGTGACCTTGAGGGTCACTCTCCAATCCATAACCAACCATCGCCGAGGTGATTGAACTCGAGCAGGAACCTGAAAAATAAACTAAAAATAATAAACGATTATAGGTGTGAGTATTAAAACTCAGTAGGTGGTCCTAAATAAATATGCTCCCAAAGCATATTCATTAAACAAAGAAACATGGATTTTAGGTTTGAAATACATTATATAAATATAGTTTTTCCACAATTTTTCACCTTATAGAATGAAAATCACAATCCATTTCCCTCACAATTTTAAAACAAGATCTCATTCATTGGGTGACTTAGGATAGCAGGATAAATGGGAAAAGGAATCCAAATGCGAAACATTTATTTTTCATGAAATAGGGAAAAGGGGGAAAACACTTTTTCTTTAATAACATATTTCTTGAAACCTATTTAAAAAACCACAAATTCACAATTTACCTTGAAAATACCAAAACCAAGAACAAGAAATATAGTCTCATAGTGAAGTTAATGGGCTAATGGTACTAATGTCAAAGAAAGATGGGAATATCTAGGAACTCATAAGAGAACCATAACATACTATACATGTAACTCATCCTGAAGGAATTCCCTACTCAATGACGTTATAATGCCCTAATGCCCAACCGTCGCCCTACCTAACCTGGTTGAGGGGCCTAATCCCATAGCAACAAACCCAAGTATCCTCCTGCTATGGGCCACTAGCTAGTACAATAACCTAGAATAGTGCAGCAAACATTCTTATAAATCCTATTTGCTTTGCTAGGTTCCCATGCTATGTTCATAAGGGGGTGTGCCAAACAATTCAAGAAACAATTCACACATACATGTTATCATAAATTTCACACAAACTGGAACCACCCCAGACTCCTTAAGGAGTAGTCCCTTTCCTTAAAACAATCATCACACAAGTAGAGTCCCAAACTGAGGAAATTCCCACCTCTTTAACAACAAAAAGGCAAGTGACTTAATCCATAAAGGGGTTTACAATAAAACCATTTCAAAAGTGTCAATCGGGATTCACAATACTTTCACATATCAAACTTTTTATAAATAACCACACACAAGCCATTTTAAAAACCAAGAATCCACTTAGCCATCCATTTAAGAAACCCAAAAACATCACTTCCCTTCCAAAACATGTTTACAAGATCCAACCAGACATTTCATCAAGAACTTTATGTGAAAAACCCATACCAAACATTTAAAAAAATTAAAACAAAGTATAAATCATCTCATTTCACATAAAAAATTATTATAAAATAATACATCACTATTTAACAACTAATAAAGGTTCAAAAATCAAGAAAACAATGTAATCTTAAATTTAAAGGAGTGATACAAAGGGATCCTACCTCATTTGATGAGGAACTTCTGGAATCTGGTGAGAAACCTCATCTGCACCTCAACCGCACCCAAGGGAGGCTAGATTCAAAATCAAGGAGGCCAAAGAAAGAAAACCCCCAAAAAACGAGCAACCCTAGCCAAGAAATTTGTTCATCATGGACACTATGGTTAGGGAAGAAGAGAAAAATAGAAAGAAATCAAAGAAGAAGAAGGAAGCCCTAACCTTTTGATCCTGGTGAAGAATCACTAAGAAAATACCTTGAATCCCTCTTATAGGGTCTTAGAAGTGGAAAAATCCCCCATGGAAGGCATCTAGATCAGGGGAAATTGAATAGGGGGTCCAAGAGAAGAACCCCCAATTAAAAATAAGGGGAAAATCCCAAATTACCCTTTCTTGAGTGGGTCGCATGGTTAGATCACACGGTTTCAAAAATCTTGCGAAAACCATGCAATTTCCACTATTTAGTGTTGGATGGGTTGCACATTTTGGCTGTATCGTCAGCTAAACCATACACAAACCATGCGACACCATGCACACTTACTGCATGGTTAAACTAATTGTTCACCTTAACCGTGCAACCTAAAAAATTCCTAAAAAATCACCCTTTTTACCCCAAAAAATCATCTAACTCAAGGGGATAAACCACCCAAAAAACATACCCCATAAAAAGGTGTCACTTGGAGTGTTATAAACTCAATTTACAAGACAAATCCTCCTCATATATTTCCTCTAACAAAGGACAAGGCTAAAAGCAACTAAAACTTCCAAGACTTCAAATTTAAATCAAGAACTCCTTAAACACCCTATTTAAACCTGAAACACCCACAACCCCAGAGGAAAACTAGGAACCAAAAGAAGAGTCTAAAAAAATTATGAAATTGAAAATAAGGGTGTGACATTCTTGGTTTTCAGTATGTCACTTATTCTTTTTTTTTAAATTAATGCCAATTTTAAATAGCGAGACACACTTGGAGTCATATAGGTCCCACAGTGCATTGGATTGAGGTGCAGTTGATTCATACACATCAAAAATTGATTATGGAGTTTTTTATTAAAGAAAAAAAATAATATGAATGCATTTTCCCAATTTTAAGTATGTAAATTTTTCTTTTTACTAAAATTAATGTCAATTTTAAATAAAAGGACACACTTAGAGTTATACCAGTCACATCATGCATCAGATTGAGGTGAGGTTGGTTCCTACACATCAAAAATTACTTATAGATCATTTTACTAAAGTATTAAAACATCCCAAATGTGTATCCTCAGTTTTGAGTATGACACATGTTATTTTTAATAACATTAATGTCAATTTTAAAAATAAAGACACGCTTAGAGTCCTCCAATGGCCCAAAGGCCTTTATTTTTTTATTGATTTTTGATAATCCACCTTTCAAGGGGTGAGGTGGATCCATTACAAGGCCCATAGGCATAAGTATTACATGGCCTGTAGGCCTTAGAGTAATTCATTGCCCGTAGGCTTCAAAAATTACATACAACCCAGACTAACTACATGGAACTGCTCCTCCCAAGCATCTTCATCATGAAATCAGCTCTTCGCCTTCACATGGCTGTTCGGCTAGGCTTTCCTGTGCATGCACAGGCTTATCCTGATGGAAGGTTCCATACCCTCTCATTATTGAAATCCATTTAGCTTATATTATGGTGAAAGCTCCTCGCTCCCCCTCCTTCTGAAACATGTTCTTTGTAGGTTGTCTGGTTTTCATCTGCACTTAAGGTAGCTCGAAGGCCTTACACACCCGAAGGCCTAGGTGACCCAAAGGCCTTAAAGGACTCAGGGACCAAATTAGTGGCCCGAAGGCCCAAACGGGGGAATATTCCTGGCTACTACAGTGCAAAACAGTTCCTTCTATAGTTCCCGCTACAGTCCCTACTACAGTTCTGCACAGTTCCTGCTACAGTACTGCTATAGTGCCTGGAAATTAGCCTCCACCTATATTTGATCTCGGGTATTTTGGATGCACTTAATTAGTCGTCACCAACTAGGATGAGGCTCATGTGCATGCTTAGAGTGATATTGGTCACATTGTGCATCAGATTGAGTTGCGGTGATTCCTACATGATACAAATGACTTGTGGATTTTTTCCCTAAATAATTAAAACAATATAAAATGTATTTGGTTAGTTTTGTGTATGTGACTTATCTTTTTTACTAAAATTTCATTTCAAATTGAAAACACGCACTTTGAGTCATACCAATCACATCTTGTGTCAGTTTAATGTGATATTACTTCTTAAATGTCAAAAATGACTTATGAATCATTGTACTAAATTATCAATACAATAAAAGTTTGCTTTATTGGTTATCAGTGAGTGGAACATATTTTGAACTAAAATGTCAATTTTAAACTAATAAAGGACACTTTGAGCCATACATGTCACACCGTGCGTCAGATTGAGGTGATGTTGATTCCTACATATGAGAGATGACTTATAGATCATTTTTCTAAAGTATAAAACCAACATTAATGTTTTTCATCAGTACTGAGTATGTCACTTATCCTTTTTTACTAAAATTAAAATCAATTTTAAATAAAAGGTCACATTTAGAGTCATACCGGTCACATCATGCATCAGATTTAGGCTAGATTGATTCTTACACATCAAAAATGACTTATGTATCATTTTCCTAAAGTATCAAAACAGTACGAATGCATTTTATTGGTTTTTAGTATGTCACTTGTTCTTTTTACTAAAATTAATGTCAATTTTAAATAAAAATCCACACTTAGAGTTATATCGATCACACCATGCATCAGATTTAAGTCTGGTTGAAACCTATATGTCGAAAATGGCTTATGGATAATTTTCTTAAAGTAGCAAAACAATATGAATAATTTTTATCAGTTTTCAGTATGTCACTTGTTCTTTTTACTAAAATTAATGACAATTTTAAATAAAAAGGCACACTTTGAGTTATACTGGTCACACCATGCATGAAATTATGGTGCGGTTAATTATTACACATCACAAATGACTTATGGATCCTTTTTCTAAAGTATCAAAAATAATATGAATGTGTTTTCTCAGTTTTCAGTATGTCACTTTTTTTACAAAAATTAATGTCAATTTTAAATAAAAAGACACACTTGGATTTATACTGGTCACATCATGTGTCATATTGATATAAAATTGATTCCCAGACATCAAAAATGACTTATGAATCATTTTAACAAAGTATCAATAAAATATGAATGTGTTTTATCAGTTTTCAATATGTCACTTGTTCGTTTTAATAAATTAAATAATGTCAATTTTAAATAAAAAGATACACTTTGAGTCCTATTAGTTACACTGTGTGTCATATTGATTTGTGGTTGATTCATACACATTAAAAATGACATGTGGATCATTGTAGTAAAGTTTCAAAACAATATGAATGTTTTTTCCCAGTTTTCAGTATGTCACTTATTCTTTTTGCTAAAATTAATGTCAATTTTAAATAAAAATACACACTTGAAGTCATATCGGTCACACTATGGGTCATATTGATGTGTGGTCGATTCCTACTTGTCAAAAATGACTTATAGATCATTTTCATAAAGTATCAAAACAATATGAAGGAATTTTATTGGTTTTTAGTATGTTACTTGTTCTTTTTACTAAAATTAATGTCAATTTTAAATTAAAAGACACACTTAGAGTTATATCAGCCACATTATGTGTTATATTGAGGTGAGACTAATTCCTACATGTCAAAAATGACTTATAGATTGATTTCATAAAGTATCAAAACTGTATTAATGTGTTTTCTGGGTTTTTGAGTATGTGATGTGTTTTTTGAATTAAAATGTAAATTATAAATTAAAAACACACAGTTCAAGTCATAACGAACACACTGTGTATCAGATTGAGGTGAAACTGATTGAGTATGAGATACTTATTTTGCTTTCAACTATATTAGAAAAGGAATAAAAGAGAGAACATGTTCCATTTTGATGTAAGAAAAACCCCATGTTTCTTGAAACACTTCACATTTTAGGTAGTAAGGGGGTTCATATTCCATCTGAAAGACACATTTTCATTTTTTTCTAGCTTATGGATAATAGTATAAAGAAAAATATGGCTTCAAAAAACATCTATGAAAAAAATAAGTATTAGATAAAAATTATAAGGAAATTAACTTAAAAATAGTAAATAAAATGGTGAAAAAAAATTAATTAAATAAGTAGTAAGAATTCACCTTTTCAAGATGGTTGTATACATTATTGACTCATTTCCTTATTTTCATTATCTCTGCTACAGCCGCAAATTCCAATATCGCACAAGTACGAGCATCTTCAAAAAAATCACCCCAACCCGAGAAAAATATTTAACCTGTATAAGAAAACAATTCTTTTGTTAGTAATACTATAATGGAATAAATTAAACATAAATATGAAACAATACATTAATAAAATGTCAATTTTAAACTCGAACCATACAATTTGAGACATACCAGGTACACCGTGTATTAAAGTGATTGCATGATCATAGTACATGAGTGAATTATTCTTGTTTTCAAAGTCATTTCTTCACGGTCTCTATGAAAATTAACAAAATAAGTATCAAATGGAAATGAAGAGAGAATTAACTAAAAAATTATATTAAATGATGATAAAATCAACTAAATAAAAAGTAGAAAGTCACATATTCATGCTTAATGTGTAAATTATGACACCAAGTATGTTTCCCAATCGCCTTACTACTACAAAATAGGCCTGTAATAGCACTAAAAATGGCCTTTATTAGCGCTAGAGAAGCACTGACTACCAAAGAGAGATTAAAATACCTAGTCTTTTTTCAAAGATAAAAAAGTGCTGATAAACGACCCATTTATTAGTGCTTGTAGAAGCACTGATAAAGGGGCATTCAACATTGTGCTGTAATAGCATGCCATAACACCAAAACACCTTGAAATCAGCAAAATCAAGTACTAATATTGAATTTAAATGAAATAAAATTTATAACATAAATATAAGAAAAATATATATATTATAGACATGTTAAACATTGGTTTATACAATTACATAAGTACAAATTATTACATACATTAAAAAATAGCAGTGTTCCTTTATCTTTTGTTCCTAACCCCTGATCGAGAAAAAAATGCACTTGTATAAGAAAAAAATTCTTATGTTAGTAATAATATAAAGAAATAAATTAACAAAAAGTGTTAATTTTAAACAAAACTTTGATTCATACCAAGAACACCGTGTATCAGACTGATTTGTGGTTGATTCTTTCACATCACACAATTTCTTATTCATATTCAAGCATTATCTCTGTGAAAATTAACTAAATATGATTATGATAAAAATGATAAGAAAATTAATTAAGTAATAAAATATAGAATGATGAGAAAACAATCTAGGCTTGTTTGCTCAATTTTGGCGATGTGATGTGAATTTTAAACTAAAATAAAACTTATATATTGAAAAGATGCACTTTGAATCATATCATTCACACTATGCATCAGATTGATGTGTGTCTGATTTATACACATCTCAAATGAATTATGGATCATTTTCATGAAGTATCAAAACAATCTGAATGTTTTTTCTCATTTTTGAGTATGTCGCTTTTATTTTTTCTAAAATTTCATTTTTGAACTAGAAACATGCACTTTGACTCATATCGGTCACATCGTATGTCGGTTTAATGTGTTACCAATTCCTACATGTCAAAAATTAATTATCAATTATTCTCATAAATTATCAAGATAATCCAAGTCTGTTTTGTTGGTTTTCATTGAGTGCCACTTTTTGAACTAAAATGTTGATTTTTAATTGATAATTGAAACATTGAGTCATACTGGGCACATCGTGTATATAATTGAGGTGTGGTTGATTTTTATACATAAAAATTGACTTATGGATTATTTTCCTAAAGAATAAAAACAATCTAAATGTGTTTTCTTAGTTTTGAGTAGGTAAACTGTTCTTTTTACTAAAATTGATGGCAATTTTAAATAAAAAGACACACTTTGAGTCATACTGGTCACACCATGCATCATATTATGGTGAGACTGATTTTTACATGTCAAAAATTAATTATGAATCATTTTACTAATGTATCAAAACAATATTAATGTGTTTTATTGGTTTTGAGTAGGTCAATTTTTCTTTTTATTAAAATTGATGTCAATTTTAAATAAAAAGATGCACTTGGGGTCATATGATCACAATATGCATAGGATTGAAGTTTTATTGATTACTACACATCTTTAATGTCATATGTATCATTTTCCTAAAGTATCAAAACAAACTGAATGCATTTACTTGGTTTTTATTTTGTCACTTCTCTTCTTTTACTAAAATGTCACTTTAAATTGGAAACAGGAACTTTCACTCATACCAATCACATCATGTATTTGTTTTATGTGAGACTAATTCCTATAGGTCGAAAATTATTTATGAATCTATGTCATAAATTATCAAGAAAATTTGTGCATGTTTTCTCTGTTTTCAGTGAGTGACACTTCTTAAACTAAAATGTCGATTTTAAATTGATAATTGACACATTGAGTCATATCAGGCACATCGTGTATTAGATTGAGGTTTGGTTGATTTCTACGTGTAAAAAATAGATTATGGATCATTTTTCTAAAGTACCAAAATAATAAAAAAGTGCTTTCTTAGTTTTCTATAGGTTATTTGTCCTTTTTACTAAAATTGATTTCATTTTTAAATAAAAAGATGCGCTTGGAGTCATACCAGGCACACCATGAATCGAATTAAGGTATGGATGATTCCTATATATCTCAAATGACATATGTATTGTTTTCCTAAACTATCAAAATAATATTAATTTTTTTTCTTAGTTTTTAGTACGTCACTTCTTTTTTTACTAAAATGTCATTTTAAACTGGAAACTGGTACTTTGACTTATACTGATCACATCTTGTATCAGTTTGATATGAGACTGATTCCTACATGTCAAACAATTACTTATGAAATGATTTTATAAATTATTAATAAAATCAGAGCATGTTTTCTTTGTTTTTAGTGAGTGAAATTTTTTTAACTAAACTGTCAATTTTAAACTGATAATAGAAACATTGGGTCATACCGGGCACATAGTGTATCAGATTGACTTTTGGATGATTGATACATGTAAAAAAAATGAATTATGGATCATTTCCCTAAAGTATAAAAACAATATGAATGTTTTTTTCTCTGTTTTGAGTAGTTTAGTTGTCATTTTTACTAAAATTGATGTCAAATTTAAATAAACATTTTCCCTTAGAGTCATAGAGGTCACACCATGCATTTAATTGAGGGGATACTGATTCCTACATGTCATTAATGACTTATGGATCATTTTTCTAAAGTATAAAAATAATTCTAATGTGATTTTTTTTGTTCTTTAGTATGTCAGTTTTTCTTTTTACTAAAATTAATTCAAATTTTAAATAAAAAGAAACACTTGGAGTCATACTGGTCGCATTATGTGTCGGATTAAGGTGCGGTTGATTCCAACATATCCCAAAGTCTCAAAAAATCATTACTATCAATGTTACCATGATTTCCATTGTATTTATTTTTCAAACTACCAACACTACATATTGAATCGATGTTATTAGCTGAAAAATATTTCTCATTGTTGAAATATAGAAGAGAATAGGTAGCTCATGTGCCCATTATGTCATGAGAATTTACTAAAATGGGTACATTAGCTTCCTCTACTCTTCTAGATTTCAACAACGAGAAAGGTTTTTTGGCTAAGAACATCAATTTAATATACAGTGTTCGTAGTTCGATAAATAAAGTCAATAGAAATAGAAATCATGGTAACATTGGAAAAAAGAAACATTTTATCTCTTTTGTGTCTTGTTTCAGATAGTTGAAAGTAAAATATCACTTCCAAAAATATCTGTGAAAAAATCTAAATAAGTATTAAATAAAAATCATAAGTAAATTGACTTATAAATAGTAGATAAGATGATGAAAAAATTAATTAAATAAGTAGTAGGAATTGACCTTTTCATGATGATTGTATTCATTCTTAATGCATTTCCCTATTATCATTATATCAGTTACAGGATCTAAGTTCAATACCTCATGATCATGAGAAACTTTGAACAAACCACCCCAACTCAAACAAAAGTATCCACCTGTATAAGAGAACAATTATTATATGAGTAATATTAAAAATAAATAAATTAAACATAAATATAAAGCAATACATTAATTCTAGAGACAATGATTTAAATGTGAAAATTTCAAGATTACTTATGTGATTGAGTGGTAGAGATAACATGAAGTAAAGTGATAACTGTCAAAATTACATGGGTGAAAAGGTTTTGAGGGAGATGTATTTGGATGTTTTTATGCAGAAATCCATAAAAGATGGATAGACCACCCCAACTAAAACAAAAGAATCCACCTGTATAAGAAAAAAAAATTATGTGAGTAATACTAAAAATAAATAAATTAAACATAAATACGAACCAATATATTAATTATATGGATAATTATTTTACAATGAAAACATCATATTAACTTCATGATTGAGTAGAGGTAGAATCATTTCTCTTCCTGCATGGTAGTGGAGGGAACTTGAAAGAAAGTGATAAATGAAACACTATAAGGGTGAAAATTTTGTGAGGGAGAGTAATTCTATGGAAGTTTTGGGGTATAAAATCATGAAATATGGACTGAAATATTCTAAAATAACTGAACTCTTTAAGACTCCAATGGCCCAAAGGCCTTCATTTGTTATTGATTTTGATAATCCACCTTTCAAGGGGTGAGGTGGAACCCTTACAAGGCCCGTAGGCGTAAGTATTACATGGACCTTAAGCCTTAGAGTAATTCATTTTCTCGTAGGCTTCAAACATTACATACAACCCAGAATAACTACTTCGAACTGCTCCTCCCCAGCATCTTCATCGTGAAATCAGCTCTCCACCTTCGCATGGTTGTTCGGCTAGTCATTCTCGTGCATGAACAGACTTGTCCTGATGGCAAGTGCTATACCCTCTCATTCTTGCAATCCATTTAGCTTCGGATGTGGTGAAAGCTCCTTGCTCATCCTCCTTGTAGAGCTTGTTCCTCGTAGGTCATCTGGATTGAATCTGCAGTTAAGGTGGCCCGAAGGCCTTGAGGTGGCACGAAGGCCTTACTGACTTAAAGGCCTGTGTAGCCCAAAGGCCTTAAAGGACTCGGGGACCAAATCGGTAGCCCGAAGTCCCAAACAGGGGCATATTTCCGGCTGCTACAGTGCCAAATAGTATCGCTACAGTACCTGCTATAGTGCTGCTACAGTACCCTGTAAATAATGTCTCCACCTGGATTGGATCTCGGGTCTCCTAAATGCACTTACAGAGTCCTTACCAACTAGGCTAAGGCTCATGTGCACTCTTTAAGTAATAATGAAAATTCAATCAACATTTCATTATATATTTTTTTGGAAAAATAGAGAAAGTATATCGTAACATTACCTTTACATCTCCCTAAAAGGTTCCCTTCATTATAGTTTGTTCTTCCATGGGATTGGTAACATCATTATGTGCAGAAGACATTTTCTAAATGAGTATTCAAACAGTTAATTTATATTATATTAATATAGTAGAGAACATATAATATTATGAGTAAAATCATAGTATATTAAAAAACACTTTTACCTTCACATTGAACTCTATTTTTTAAATGGTTTTAGGGATTTGGTTCCTCTATCAATAATACAAATACCCAATTTAGTATTCAAATAAGAGAAACCCAACATTTGATTGTTTCAAATAATTTTAGTATGATTTTAAGAAAATGGGAAATTGAATTTAAGAAAATAATTACTGCACTATGGTAGGTGTTATCCTATGAATTCATTAAAAGGTGAAAGTTATAGACAACTATCATCATTATAAACTCATTTTATGAATATTTATCATTGCACTTTTTTTGACACAAATCCTTCTTCTCTTGTGGACATGCACCTATATTTCTTAAAATAATCTAATCAGTAGTCATCCATCTGATGACTAATTCTTAGAGTAGTACAAGCAACATAAAAGAGATGGAGGTTGAGTCTAAAGTCAACAAAATGCAATAATAACTATTTTAGAGATGAAGTTTATGAGGATGAAAATTATATTGTATTGTGTTATCTAAAAGGGGTAATGCCTCCCATTTGAGAAAATAAACCATTGGAACTAGTTATTTACTCATGGCCAATTGAAGGTGAGATTTGTGGGGCATATACATTCTTGTATATGATTCAAGGGGTCTCGGTGGGGATATGTTATGATATATGAATCTTTGGGGCCTCTATGAATTCTATATTTATAGGAGAAATATCATTTTTACTAATTTCAATCCTCTAACTAAGACTAGTCCCACCTTTTTTAAAATGATCCATCAAGTCTTTCTTAAATCCCCTAAAAATGAAAATATAATATAGGAAATTGATGATTAATAAGAAACCCAAATATGATAAACAGTATTAATAAATTATCATTCGATCAACTAAAAGATATAAAAATGTGTTGATAAAAAAATTAATAAATAAAGAGTTATTTTATATACATGGATGGTAATCAAAATTTCCTAGGGGTTGAACCAATAAAAAATTACTTCTTTCAGTGGAGTTGGGGTGGATAGGTTTCATAGAATCGGTAAGGGGTTAGGGTGGGGAGTGAAAGTAATGATATCCCTTTCTCATTTCAACCAAACATTCCTAATAAAAAAATTTGACCATAGGGATATACCGATGGTAAATAAATAATGATGATAAAAAAAATATGTAAATAGATCTCACTAAACAATCAATCAATGAGTGAGGAGGATGGGGAGAAAATAATACACCTTATATTGAATATTTGAATCATCTCAGAGAAAATATAGATATCCTATTGAGCTCATAAAATATTATTTTTGTACAACAAATAAATAAATACACATAATATATTCATTATTAAAGGTGAAAGTTATAGATAATTATAATAAGGTAAACCCAACATTTGATTATTTCAAATAATTTTAACATGATTTGAAGAAAACGGGTAATTTAATATAAGAAAAAAATTACTCCATTATGGTTGGTGTTATCCTCTGAATTCAACCAAAGGTAAATGTTATAGACAACTATTATCCTCATTAGCACATCTTATAAATAGTTATCATTTCATTTTGTTGTTTGTAACTCATCCTCCTTCTCTTGTTTACATGCACCTTTGTTGCTTGAAATACCCAAAGAAGTAATCACCCATATGATGACTACTACTCAGAGTAGTGAAAGAAACTTAAAATATATGGAGGATGAGTTCCAAGCAACAAATTGGAATAATAACTATTTAGAATATGAAACTGATTAAGATGATAGTTTTACTCCATTGTGTTCACTAAAAGGGGAAATGCCTCCCATTTGTGAGAATTACATGGATGGTAATCAGAGATTTCTAAGGTTGAAACCATAAGTCAATGTTAAATAATGATATGTTTTTTATATGGGTTAAATTAAAACATACATAGTGTTTATTAGATGTGTGATGAAATAAATGAAGTGATTTTTAAGAAGTATTAATGGATTGGTTACAATTTAAAAGATGGATTTTTTTTTAAAAGTTATAAAAAACTAGATAAACCATTTTTTATTTGGGTTCAGTAAAAATTTATTGTAATTATGTTTAAAAGTGGAAATTTATTTGAGGTGGTGAAAAGTTGAATATATTAAATAGGGAGAAAATTAAATAGTGAATTAAAAATGGTGGGTTGAGATGTTTTTATGATGACAAGATAAAATTGATAGATATTTTTTACTAATTATAATAAAGATATTGTTAATAATTAAAATAATGATGAAACATCGGAGAAAATCAATGTTGAATTGAGTAGAATTGGGGGAAGTAGATGGGGATGAGGTAAAATCAAAACAAAACATTGATGGAGAGGAAAATGAAGAAGGATTATCAACAACAAGAAATACAAGCAAGGATGAAATCAATGAATAAAAATATCATTGGTGATCACACAGTTTTGGTGAAAACTCAATAGAGTAAGACTCTACAAAAAACCTCATTTTTTTCCAAATAGAGCCAAAATAATTTAAAGAGGCTGAAAAGGATGATAATTGTATCAAATCCATGCATGATGAGCTTGATATGAATAAGAACAATGTGACATGGGAAATTGTTCCAAGGCTAGAAGACATAAATTTTATCAGAACAAATTCGGTGTTCAGTAATAAACTCATTAACTATGGAAAAGTGTTTCAAAATAAAGAATGAATAGAGTGAAAGGGGAACTCATATATAAAAGGATTTTATATTTATGATAAATTTAATCTCATAGCCCGGTTGGAAACTATTTGAATTTTCATGGTTATTTTAGTGTAAATGTAGTTAAAAGTATACCAAATGGATTTCAAATCTATGATCCCCGATGGAGTTCATAAGGGGAGAGTATACATTGAGAAACTAGATGGGTTTATTATGGATGAAAATAAGAGAAAGTTGTTCTAGTTAAAGAATTATTTGTATAAGATAAAGAAATCACTAAATACCTTGTATTTATGGTTGTATTAATACCTAATAAAGCTTTGTTTTGAGAAAGGTAGAGTTGATCACAACCTCTACATTAGGAAGGAGAATGATCAAAGGATGTTGGTACTCATATATGTCGAAGACATAATATTTGACGATTGGACAAAGCACAATGCAATTTTTTATGGATCATATAAGGTATGATATAGAGATTTCTATGATTAGTGATTTAAACATTTTTTTTGGTGTATAGGTGAATCAAGGAAATCATAGCACATTAATTTCTCAATAAAAATATAAAAAAGAGGTTCCAAAGTGATTTATAATGGAATATTCCAAACCAATGAAAACACCAAACTCTACGATGATGAATTTTTCATAATTTGATGATTACAAAGAGGTGGATGTCATGAAATATAGGTATTGGGGGCCTATTATAGCTCACAACAACATGACACAATATTGGATTTGATATATTTCAAGTCGCACAGTACCAATGTTGTCCCAAGGAGAGCCACATGCTATCGGGGAAGATGATAAATCAATATATCTAAAAAATAGTTAATTTTGGGATATTTTATTATAGAATAGTGCAACTAGAGTTGTTGGGATACATGGATGTGAGATGAGAAGGTTCAGTGGATAATTGAGGGAAATTATAGATATTTAAAAACCTATATTTTGTTTGAACCTTGGTTTCGTTCGACACTTGAATTGTTTGAGCCTTGAAATAGTTGGAGCCTTGATTCCAACCTAGATTTGAGCTAGAATTAGACAATGAGGTGTGTCAATAGTAGGTGACTTCCATAGAGAGCTTCAGATATCACAAACTAGTTCGTGATGGTTAGGGTTCTTAAAATAGATCGACACTATTTTATCAACGATTCCAAAAAAGCATTGATAAAGATCCATTTTATTAGTGCTTATTAACTTAGCACTAATAAAGGGTTTATAATTATAATTATAAATAAAAAAAATTATATATATTTATATAATTATATGTATATTTATTAAATATATATAAATATAAATATAGTAAATATATTCTTTATTTTAATATATTTTTTATAATTTTATAATTATTTAAATAAAAAATTATTTATTTACAATTATATAGAAATTTTTTTAAAAAATAATATTTATATCATTATATATATTTATATAATTATATATATATTTAATATATAAATATAAATATAAATATAGTAAATAAATTCCTTATTTAAATAATTTTATTATAATTATATAAATATTTAAATATATATAATTTTTTATTTTATAATTAAATAAATACTTTTTTAGAAATAATATTTATTTATTTACAATTATAAATATATAAATGTATGAAAGTAGTAAATATGAATTTATAAATATTTTTATTTATAAATATTTTTTTACAATATATTTTTTTAACATTATTAATGAATATTTAATATTAAGTGCATGCATGTTAAAATAAGTGAAATTGGATAATTAAAAATTATTACATTTTAACAATATTGAAAAATGGGATAAGTTTGATTAATTAAATATAAATCATTAAAAAAAGGATATATATTGAAATAAATATGAATACATATTGAAAATATTAAAACATAGTAAATATATATATATAAAATAAATAATAAAAATTGATTAAATTCCCCAAAAAAATTATGTGTGCATTGTATATAAAAATTCATTAATTATGTATATTTGAAATCAATATAATATGTTTGATCTGTGTTAAATTGAAAAATCAAACAACATTCAATTATGTCTATTACTCCATACAATTAGTCAGTATTTTTAATTCATATTAATTTTTAATTATAAACCATTATTCACTAAATATATTAATATTTAATGTAAAACATAAATATTTTGTTTTATATAGATCATATTTATATACATTCGTATATATCTATATATTTAATATATAATATTTATTAACATTATCAATAATTATTTAATTAATAAAATGTTTAATATTTTTCTCAATTTAATTATTTTTATTTTTTATTTTTTAAAATTTTATTTTGTATATACTTATATATTTATTATATACTATTTATTAGTATTTATAACTTATATATAGTGTAATCAATTTATTCATTTTTATTAATAATTATTTAATTAATATTTTTTAATATTTTTTAATAAACTCGTTTTTATTTTTTATTTATTTTTTTATTTTATTTTATTCAGAATTTTATTGATGATAATAAAGTGCTGATAAAGGATTCCTTTATGGGCATTAAAAATAAAGCATTGATAAAGGATACCCTTTATCAGTACTAAAAATAAATCACTAATAAAGTGTGTCCTTTATCAGTGCTAAAAGTAAAGCACTGATAAAGGGAAACCTTTATCAGTGCTAAAAAAATGTGTTGATATAGGGTGTCGTTTATCAATGCTAAAAAATCTATGATAAAAGGTACCCTTTATCAATGCTTTTTTCTAGTGTTGATAAAGGCTAGCTCGGTTAAAGGCCTGTTTTGTTATAGTGTCTCTAAAAAACAATTTGATCTTTTGAATACAAGGATTTTCGATAGTCATGGTATCACTTGAAAAATATAAATATACAAAGGATTAATAAATATTTTAAACGAAATATTATTATCTTTGAAAATACCTCTTCGAGGATGCTAGTTTTTTTATGGTATATGATCCCTCTCATAAATTTACAAACATAATAACCACAATATTTTCTATTGGTTTGTTTTACACACTGTATAAACATTGATAAAAATAAGTAATTTGTTTTGATATGTGTTTTGATAGTGAAATATTATTGTATATACCCTGATACTTATCCACTTGTAGAATTTAAAAGGCTCCTTGTGCATAGGGATTATCCTCATGCCATGATTTTCATGATATTTAAACACCTCCCTATCATAAAATAATTCTCATTAAAATATAATATAAAATATATAACATGAATTTTAGTTCAAAAACATTGGATATAGTGTATTACAAATTTAAAAAAATCATCACATGTGGTCATTTTATTTGGTATCCATGCAGTGAATCCAGAAAAGAAATCTTTGGAGTATCCAGATTGACCACAATGAGTACCCAATGTTGCCTAAAAAAGGAATAAGTAATGAAAGACTGAAAATATATTTGATATGATTATATTGTATAGTTTTACCCCTACATCATTGGTATTAAGAATATTCTGTCATCCATAAGATTTCTTTCAAATGATTTTTCCATTTTTTCCTTTATTTCATCATTTTTTTATTCCATTTTGGTTTGGTTTTTATAAGTGAGATGAGGACTAATGAGTCCATATTTATGTTTTTTAGG
The DNA here is from genome assembly GCA_963277665.1 of Viscum album. Taxonomy (NCBI): domain Eukaryota; kingdom Viridiplantae; phylum Streptophyta; class Magnoliopsida; order Santalales; family Viscaceae; genus Viscum; species Viscum album. The sequence continues at coordinate 107,057,478 of OY728139.1, read as the reverse complement.
TTAATCCCTTTAATTGGTATTCATATATATTCTTGTAAAAAATATTAATTATATTTAGTCATAATTAACATGGTAGATCAGCTATTAGAAAAAAATCATGAAAACACACCTCACATATACATTTACAACTAAGACTCCTAGTAATTCATACTTTCGGATTTCATTTAAATTCTCAAGAGTAATGAAGTATGTAATGGCCTCTATATATATATTTTCTTCAAAATAAACTATGTGATTACTACCACTTTGTAACATTGTATCCACATGAACCATCAATGTTAGTAAATGTGAATATTGAACAGACATGGTAAAGGCACTCTTTGAAGATCTTTTCGATCATTTAGTTAATCCTTTAGATGGTTTTGATTTTACCTTTCATTTCACCCCTTCCCTTTTTTTGGTTTTAATAACATTCATCGGTTCAGACCTTCTATCATTAATTGTTAAAGGTTTAGCATGAAAAATAAATTTGAAATGAATACCTCATTGTCGACATGATTTTTTACAAGATTTGACAGCCATGCTATGAATGTTCCAATAGCTTTCTCGACCATATGAATATCTTCATCATCAAATAGAATATATATCTTGATTCTCAACTCATGAGCTATGTTAATCCCCACTCTCACATGGTCTATTGGATGTTTTCTGTTGTGTAGATTCAATTCTTAAATATTAAACATGATATCCCTCGCAACAAGGTGATGGGTGGGTGTTGATAGATATAAATTAAAATCATTTTCACCATATAAAATATCAATACATGAAAGGTATCAGGGTATTTATGATTCAAATTTAATATAAACAATTATGATAATATCGATTACCTCATCTAAGATAGATCTTTGAGGGGAATGACTTGCCTCAAAGATGGTGGGGGTGAGGGGATCTTTATGTAGTAGTTGTTCTTGAGTTGTTTCTTCTCTTGGATTCCCCCCATAAAATTTCTAGAAACTCAGACTTCAAATGAAATTTTTCTTCAAGGGAATCTAATCTTGCTTGTATCTCTTCTATTTTTATCTTTACCCCTATCTTTTCTTTTCTCAAAATATGTTTGGGGTGTCATCCCAAAACCTGCACCTCTGATGCGACCATGCTATTCTGGTTGCTTCAAGGCCACTGATAGTAGGTCTTCACTTGGTATAGTTGTTGATGATTCCAGTGTCTAAGTTCGATAGAAAATATATAAAAATAAGTAGTTGTTGTTGTAAAAAAAATATTTAAATCGAAATAAATTTTTATATGTCATACTTGCACATGATTACCACACTTTTTATGTGTCTTCAACTATTAGTATCACATATTTATTTTCACATACCTCCTTTCATAGAACATGAAGTGGGATGGAAGTGGATTTGGATTTAGATTCATCAATATTAATATAAACATAAGAACATAATTCTCTTGTTGTTTCATATCATATAAAATTATTATGGTAGATTTAAAATACATAATAATTTTTTCCAAGTGAATCGTACCCCATACTTTCTTTACGGTAGGGGTACATTGTTTTTTCTCCCTGTTCCTAACTTTCATCACTCAGTTTATATTTCATAAATTAAAAATTATCAATAAAAGTGATTAATACACATATTTTCAAAAAAATATATTATCATCCACAATGTACCTGAAAATATATATCCTTACAATGACCAATAAATGAATCCCATGATTCTTGGATTATTATGTGTGCATACATATGAAATGGGTGAAATTTTATTATCCCTTCAGCATATTTGAGATGAAATTTTGTTATAATTGAGAAAAATACTATATGATCCTTTCCAGTAAACATTAATACAAATTTCTTGAGGGAGTCATCTACTATAAATACACTCTTCAAGGGATAATGAATAGTAAGTCAATGTTTCATTATTTTATTTTTTTACTAAATTAAAGAAAGGATATCATAATGTTACACTAATATCTTACCAAATTAGTGACTTAAGCATGGACACAACATGGTACCACAAATCTACATCAATCGACACACGTTGTTGAGTGAGGAGACCAATGAAACTACTAAACATGGTCTTTTTTGGGAAAATAGGATTGTTGTGCACATTTCATCCTACCTAAGATTTGATTAATTTTCTTTTCACCTTAATAATTATTTCTAACATTGTCATTCTATGATGCTCCTATTTGTTTGGACATCAGTTCTTCACCGTCTACTATTTCATTGGGTTCAACATCTTCAATATGTTGTTCATAAGGATTGGTAGCATCAACATGTTCATAAAGTCATTTTTCCTCTACACTGGTTGAAAAAATAGGTTGAGAAACCTATTTTTCCTCTGGATTGGTAGCATCAGTATGTGCATAAGGTCATTGTTCCCCTACACTGGGAGCAGCAGTGGGTTTAGAAACCTGTTTTTCCTTGGTATTGGGAGAATATACATGTTATGAAGTCATTATCTACAGAAGCGGTTCCACATTTAATTTAGATTAAATAAATACAGTAGTGAACATATAATAACATGTGGTAACATAATGTATATTACAAAAAAATATAGCCATATTATTGAACTCTTTTTTAAAGGTTGATGGTATTTGACCCTTTATCGAGTATCCAAATCCCTTCATTGTGGTATCCTATGACATACAATACCATATATACATTGGTATCACTATGAAATGATTGAGACATCTTAATAAATGATTCATCCTTAGTTTAATTTTCATCTGAACCTTCAGTGGTTTTGGTCAATAACAGAATAATTGACCACTTTTAGTTTGTAGGATCCAGAACATAAAATACTTGTACTGCCTGTAATTCTATTATAAATAGCTCATCATTTTACCATTCCTTAATGAAATCCATTTTCATGAATACCAATTCATCTATTTTAACAACACCCATGCTATCAACCCACTTTCATTGAAAAATCGGCACTTGGAATGTAGTATAATTCAACACCCATATTTGTTTGATGATGAGGAATATGAAATATTCACATAAATTGGATTTCAATCCTTGGTACCAGATACATGCATTTATTCAACCACAAGTTTAACTCCACTATTTTTCATGGTACTGTCTTTATCATTTTCATTTGTATAGAACATAAAATTATTATTTACATAACCATTTTAAGATAATACATTCACAATTGGTCCTCTGTCTAGACTTTAATATCATTCTAAAATTGTGTCTGGATTTTCATTTGTCTCCTTAAAAATATGTTCTCGAAATCATCCTATAAACTATTGATTATGTTTATTTGTTATCTATCTTTCATCCCTTGATGGATTCAAATGCCTAAGAATTTCTTTGTAAGTTTCAACATATGGGTAAACCTATAAATTTTTATACAAAACATAATGGTGGTATTACTCCTAATCTATAATATTGATTGTGACAACATCTAATCCATAAATTCCTTCACCCAAAATTCACCAAGTGTGGCGATATTTTGATAGACCAATGCTTTACTCACTGAACAGGTAGTCAGTACATAATTCAATAGCTTCCCTAATAATATATCACTCTACAATACAGCCCCATGTCTGAATTCAATTTTTGACATACCCTTTCAAAATAAACATATACCGTTAAATGAGGTACATCCATCTATAATGTATAGCATCACATATTCAAATATCACTCACCAAGTGAATCATCAATAGAACCATTATATTAAAAAATGATGGTGGGAAGAACATTTCCCATTCACATAATATGATGGAAATTTTTTTCCATGGTTGGAAATTTCACTAGGTCAATAACTTTGTTGTATATAGATTTGAAAAAGACATAGAGCTTGGTTAATGTATGATGTACATTCTTAGAAAAAACGAAATGTAAATTTACAAGAATTAGATCTTTCATAAAAACATGACAGTCATTTGATTTTAAACCCTTTAACTTTAAATCATTCATTAAAATTATAATCTTGATATTCTATGAATACCCCTCTCGAAACTTTACATCATTTAAGAATTTGCAAAAAATTATACCTCTCCCGCCTGTAAAGAGTGTATGTAGCCGGAGTAAGAAAAGGTTTTTTACCCTACATTAACACCAACTCTTCTCGTATTCCTATGTTAATCATATCCAACCTAGCCTTAAGTCTATCCTTTTTTCTGGATACATCTAGTAATGTGTCAATGACACTATCACGTACATTTTTTTCAACATGCATAACATTAATAAAATATATGATGTAAAAACAATTCCAGTATAGTAATTCAAAAAATTGATCTCTTTTTCAAACTAATTTTCTTAAGGTTTTTCAAATAATGTTTACTAAAACCAGTGTTCATATCTTTTAATTTCTCAAACATTTGATCACCTATTAGTGGAGATGGTGTTGTATGTTATTTTGAACTCCCATCGAATGATGTTGTCCAATATCGGTACTTATTTCATCAGGGTAGAAATCTATAATTTCCTAGAAACACAGTCTTTGATGAATGTTTCAACCTAATTGAATGTGTACCTTGTTCACAAATGAAACACCATTGAGTTCCTTTAATTCTATATCTTGAACAAAATTTCACAAGTAGGAAAGTTATTTATCATCCCATACAACATGTCTCTCAATGTGAAATCTTCATTTCTGTAAGAATCATACAATATAATAAATGAATCCTATAATAATTTCAAATCTTCAGTCAATGGAGCCAAAAAAAATATCAATATCATTACTCGGTTGTTTTGGTCCTAATACAAGTATAGATAACATAATTTATTTTCGTTTCTTGCATAACCACAATAGAAAGTTATAATTTACCAACATATCTGTCCATGTATTATGAGTGATGCTTTGAAGTCCAAAAGGATTCACTCCATCAATAGATAGTTCAAGATGAAGGTTTCATAGCTTACTTCCAAATTTAGGATACCCATGGTCATTTCTCTTCCACTGAGGAGAGACTACCGGGTGACAAATTTTCACATATATATTTCTTATATCTATGTAACACATAAATTTCATTACAATATCCCCACTTCCATATAGGTGCATTAATCTTGAAATGTTTGGAAACTACCATAAAAATTTCATAAGACCTTATTCATCTTTATTTTATCAAGAAACACAACACTTTGGGCATTCTTTATGTGATTTTTAGTCCTTTCATAATAGTATACAATCATTTGGATAGGCATGTATTCTTTTAGATATCATACCCATTGAACGTAGCATTCGTTTAGCATCATGTGTTCATCTAGGAAGCTCATTATCTTCTAGGATAATATCATTCAAGAGAGCAAGTAGTTCAGTAAAATTGGTGTCACTCCATCCGTTTCCAGATTCAGTACGGATTACAATGTTGTATATTTAGTACAATTAGAATACAATGGCATTTTTCATAACTCCTTAACCTCTCAAAAAAATTAGACAATCACAAAGTTCATATTCAAATGTCATTATCATTTCCTCAATACGATCTTCATCATCATTCACACCTACAACCACATCCTCGATATGGTCTTCTTTATTGTTCACACTTGCAATCATATCAGATGATCTATAAAACATAGTGTTATCCCAGTCACTAAGTACATTTTCCCCCATATTTATTCCAAAATTTATAACTTTAATATATTCTATGACAGATAAAGTGTTCTTCCAATTCCTCTGGACTAATTATTCTTTAATAACAATAGCGTAAACACAGACAAAGTATTTGAGAAGGGTTATGTGCATGATCTTTTTCAAACTCGATGAACTCTTTCACCCCATCTTCATACACGTTTTCCATATGATTTTTATCCATCCATTCTCTATTCATATCCATTCTATTTGATTTAGTAATATTAATATTTAAGTAAATAAATAAATATACAAAAGGGGCCTTTCAAATAAGAGGAGCTCAATATTTGAATGTTTCAAATAATTTCATCATGATTTGAAGAAAATGTTTAATTGAATTTAAGAAAATAATTACTCCACTAGTGGTAGGTTTTATCCTCTAAATTCATCCACATTGTTCACTAATACATAGTATGAGATGGCCACTACTCAGAGTAGTTCAAGAAACATAGGTGTATGTCCATAAAAGACATGGGATGAGTCTTAGGAAACAAAATGAAATAATAACTATTTGAGAGATGAAGTTGATGGGGATGGTAGTTTTTATTTAATTTTGTTTCAGGAGACTCATCCCCTAAGAAGCTAACAGAAAATTGGAGAGAATATATAGTTTTGGAGGACTCCCCTAATTTAAACCATGCAGGTGTGGTGGGATGAAAAGTAGGTTTAGGAGTTTCAATGGGTTTAAACATTAATTCACCTTCTACATGAGTGAGATCATAAAGGATATCCTATGGGTTGAATAAATTTAGTGATATACCCTTTCTATAGTGTTATTATCAATCAATATTATATAGAAGGTGAGATTCTATATATCTAGGAGATCTATGAAAGTTAATATGATCGTATAAATATAGATATTACCCTTTTTCCTTACACTTGTTTACATTTATAAATATAGACCCCACTCATCCCATTGATAAAAAATACTACATTATAAAAACCATAATGAATCTATTCACTCTAATTTCAAATCAAAAAACACCATTTTAAAGTCAATGTGAAATTTAAAAGATCATCTATTCAGATCATAATTTGAATCCCAAATATCATCCTCATTCTAAAACATAATAGAAATATAATTTATTAAATTTAAAACCAGTAATTTATCCTTAAAATCACATCTACATTATAAAAACCCGATGAAAATATGGCTATTGAATGTAATAATGGAAAAAAAATAAAAAAAAGCTATATTATTTTAAAACAATTTTCATAATAGAAAATATGACTATTGAATATAATAATGGTTTCAAAAATTAAAAAAAAGTTATTATATTTTTAAAATATTTTTAACAATGACATTTAATTTCCAGTCATTAAGTTCATACTAAGATTATGAAAGAAAATAAAACTGATCAAATATCGTATCTTTGACATCATGCCTCTTAGGTCTATCAATGTTTTCTAGTTGTTGAACTATTTCTATGATATGGTGTCATACCTTATTGTTGGTTTGAAATACAATTCTAGTGATATGATAACTTACTTATTTATGAGTAAACCATGGTCTACCGATGCAATTAAAAAATGGAATCGAATAAGTTCTCCCTCAGTTACATTGTTGAACATGAAATGAAAAAAAATCAAATCTAATTTTGAAACTCATTGAACAATCAATTAAAAGCATACATTCAACTTCTATCCATTATGATTTAAAACATAAAATATTTCATATTGCATATAATAAAATAACACTTAATTAGTTTAATGAATTTTTTGAAAAAATAATAATCATATTACAAAATTATAAAAATATAAAAGTCTAATTTATAGAAATAAAATTCATAAAAGTATCAAAGTATTAAACTATTGATAAATTGAAAAGGTATACATGTATAAAAGTACAAATTAAAAATTTATATATATTTATATTAGTATTTAAAATTATAGATATATATAGAAGTATAAGATTATATATAATTTATAAAAGAATATATATTTTAAAGAAATATACATAATTTATAACTGTATATAATTTTATAAAACCATGTAAAAGTATATATATGTTATAGAAGTATACATAATTTATAGAAGTATATAGTTTTACAATTTTATAAAAGTATAAAATCATAATATATAAAAGTAGAATTTATGAAAGTATAAATGATTTATAATTTATAACGAATAAAACTATAATAGTATACTAATTTATAAATCTAGAAAACTATAAAATTATAAATAATTAATAAAATTTTATATTTAAACTATATATGTATAATATGATATACTATAAAATATAAAAATTTATATAAATTTATAAATTAATAAAACTATAAAAGTATAAATATTTAATAATAATTTATTATTAAATTATATTAGTATAATATGATATACTATAAAATTTATAAAAGTATATAAATTTAAAAAATTATAAAACTATTAAATTATAAATGTTTAAAAAAACATTGTATATAAATTTTATAAATATAATAAGATATACTATATAATTTATAAATGTATATATAAGTATAAAAAACGATATTTAGAAGTATAAATTCAAAAAATTATACTTATAAAAAATAATAAATTTCTATTTATTATTATTTAGAAATTTGTATAAGTAATAATTAATGTTAATAAAATTATAAATTGCTATGGGTTTTAGGTATTATTTTTGTGCAGTTGAGTGTTAGGTTATTGTGAAGGAGATGGAGAATGAATTCGCATGGGCACTACCACAAAATGGGGTAAGGGAAGCGCTACCCCTTTAACAGTGCTAGTAAAAAAGAACTGATAAAGGTACCCCTTTAACAACACTTTTTTACTAGCACTATAAAAGGTGACCCCCTTTATCAGTGCTTTTATAAAAGCGCTGATAAAGGTTAAATTTTAAAAAAAGACATTAAAATCATATATTAATATATAAATCTATAAATCTATTTTATATTGATGTAAATATAATATATATTTTTTAAATATGTTTCAAATAAGGATTGATTGAAATCTAAAATTACTGTATAAGATATTAAGTAAAACAGGCTTATAAAATATTTTTAAAAATATTTTTAATTAATAATTTTGAAATTTTTATCAATTAATAGTCATTTAATAACAGTTTGAATATAACAAAATAAAAAAATTAATAAAAGATCAAAAATAAGTTGAAAATGAAACTCAAACATTAAACGGACAGAACTTTTGATCTGGGTGTCCATTTGAGCTCTACAGCATATCAAATCAAAGCCTACGATGAGCTCAACATACCAGTGACTAAAGGGAACCTTATATCACATTTTTCATAGCCAAAAAGGTCCCATAATGCCTCTAAAACTTTGTTTTTCGTCGGAATACCCCAATTTTATACCATTCAAACTGCTATAACTTCTTATTTGGATGTCCATTAGGCATGTAACACATATCATATCGAATATCATTTCATGTTATTCGATTTGACTAGTTGTAGAGTTGAAATGGACTTCTGGATTAGATGTTATGATCGTTTTAACAATCTATTTCTTTTTAGATACACATATATATGCATTTATTCGTAAATATATATATATATATATCTGTGTCTGTGTGTGTGTTGTATGTATGTATGTATGTATGTATGTATGTATGTATGTATGTATGTATTTATTTATTTATTTATTTATAAACACATATAAGAAAACATATTTTATAAATTTATTTAAAACTAATCTTATAAATATATTTTAACATGCTAATAAATATATGGATAAAAAATTATAACTAAATATATATATATATATATATTAATATATGAATAAATATATATATATATATATATGAATAAATAAATAAATATATATATATTAATATAACTAAATATATTTATATGAGTCCATATTAATATACGAATAAATATAACTATATATATATATGAATAGATATATCATCAAATTGAAAAAAAACTAAATGTCTTAGTGGTAAAGGTGTTGCCGTACAGGGGGTTCTGGGGTTCAAGTTATAGTGGAAGCAGGGTCGCACGCGGGCAAGTGCATCGGGGGATAGCATTTTTAAAGGGAGGTCGTTGTGTGGGAAATTGCAGCGTGTGGTGAGAGGGAGGGGGCTCTGCCTAGCACTGATAAAAGGAGGGAAAGCGCTAATAAAAGTGGGGTTAAGAACTATTAAAAGATCCCCATATTATATATTATTTTTATCATTTTTTAATTTTTTTTATCTTTTATCAGCCCTAAAAAAGCACTGATAAAAGAACTTTTTTATTAGTGATTTTTTTAGTGTTCATAAAGTGTAACTTTATTAGCACTTTTTTATCACTGATAAAGGGGACCCCCTATCTTCGATGTGATTAACAGCGCTTTTCTAACACTATTAAAAGCAGCTTCTAGTGCTGATAAAACTCTGTTTTGTAGTAGTGGGGATTGAAACTCACATGCCTATTATCTCGAGACAAATTCAGATCTCGATACACACTGACCTCTTGTGTGAACTACCAACAATAGCACACACACTAGAAACATAATGCAAGGAATTTCATTAATGATCATTTCCTATCATGTGTATCATATGATGACGAAGGAGGTGATCGATTTCAGTTAGTGTGTTGCACCATCAAGTCGAGCCTAGTGTGCAACAGAGTGGAAATGAGGTGGCATCAGACTCTTATGTCATAGAGAAAACAAATAGGAGGGTGTTGGGTTGGTCTACTACAGGGTGGAGGGAGGATGGTCAATCCATAGGGTAGTTCGATGCAGGGAGTGCATTGTATAGGGAGAGGATCGACGTGCAAGGGCGGTGCGTCATAATGATGATGCCTCATTGTTTCACTACTGCGAAGGGGTGGATTGGTGTTAGGGATATTTGTTCAATTCATATATAATAATTGAAGACACGCACAATAGGGTTCGACACGGTGTGACTGAAGAAATAGTGTGGTCGGAGGTTCTAACAAGTCAAATTGGCACATACCTTGGATTTAGAGAGATCATTTCATCGAGAAAGATGATTGGCGATAGCCATAGGGCCAGATGATAGCTGTAGCATAACTATTGTGACACCCCTGTAATTTGTTTTATAATTTCAAATACATTATGTTATGAAAAATATTAATTTAAAATTAAGTGCTTTAATTAATAATAATACTTATAAATAATTATATTTCAAATTTATAGCTTTCAAAAAAAAATTAACTTAATGTTCTAAAAACAAATACAATTTTATAGTATTATTTTGTGTAAATGACTATTTTAATATGAATACATGTATTTTATTATTTTTATTAGAAAATTATTTTTTATCAAAATATTATTTAATTAAATATTTTAAGAACAATATATATATTTACTATTATAATTATTTTGATAAATACTAAATCATGTTATGAATATATTCACTATTAATATGACATATTATGATTTTATGGTATTTTTCTTCATATATAATTTCAATTCATTTGATAGCTTATATGCACACAACACTGAGTCTTTGTGAAACAACACTTTTTTATTATTATCTAAGCTAGATAGTTATAAAATAGCCATTAAACTTAATTTTTTCACCATTGTGGATTGAATTTCAAAAAACAGACATACACAGTTGCATTTAGTAAGATATTTAGAATCTAATAGGATCAAATTATTTTTTGGTGAATAGTAACATACCCTTAAGAATAGTAATGTTACCCTTATGAATTGTAATGTAACCTTATGAATATTAATATGACCCTTATGAATAGTAACATCACCCTTATGAATAGTAACATCACCCATGACTGTGAGCAGGTTGTGGGTGTTATGTCATCCAATGTGGAGGATGCCTTAGGCATGACAGACGAGGCACCACATTTGCAGCCAATGCAATGGCAAAGAGGGCGGCATCCAGCGCCTCGAGGTGGAGCTTGTGGTCGGGGCCGGCCTAGGAAGAGGTGATTTGTCTATCTTTTTTCTGGTGTGAGTTTTCACTTGTGAACATTTCCTCCTTGTCCTGTTGTATCTTTACTTGTATTTAATAATTTTCAGCGTCATGGATCCCAATCCATGGCGGAGCCGTTTTGGTGAAATAAAATATTTTAAAAATTAATAATTATGTATTGGTATTTTTGTGAGTAATAAATATTTAATTAAAATTTTTTAATTAATAAATTTATTAATAATAAAATTAATTTTCATAAAATTTATTCCTAAATCAATATATTGTTATCTTATGATTTTAGGATTATTTAATGAGACCTTTGTTAATTTTCAGGGCATTATAAAATCAAGTTTAATTTTAAAGACTATTTTTTTCATGTAAAAGATGATTTTATTTAAAAATTAAATTTATCATATTTAAAAATTTATTTTGATAAAATGGACTCCATTTTTTAATTCCAGACATCAAAAAATGGTCATTGTGAATTTTTAGTATTTTTCTAAAATACTTGAATTTTGTGAATAGTAAAATATAGTAATTTACCGTATATATACATTATAAGTTAAATACACTACTACTGACGTCATGGATGATGTAATCACACTTTTTTAACTCAAATTCACCTATTACTATTTTTTTCATACGAATCAATGAATATTTCTTATCTTGAGCAATATAATATATTAATGAATAAGATATTCAAAAATCACTCCTCTCCTCCACTATAAAAACAATCACTCACTCCATCTTATCCTCACTTCTCTAAGCCTTGAAGCTTCTAAAAGTTCTACCCAATTAATATTCTCTATTCTCTCCCCACATCCAGGGGCTCTTGGTCTTTCTAAAAGACCAAAACCTCTTCCCTTAAGTAGGTTCTCGAGGAGGATATTTCAAGAGGTAAACCCTCTTCCTTTTTCAGTTTGTTTTATTTTCTTATCTTCTACTCACCTCCTCTGTCCAAATGATAATGATAACTCTATTATCACCTACATGCTATAATTCTATCATGTTAATGGAATATTTATCATTGATCTCCTTACTCTCTCTCATTTATTTTAAAAGCTAAATCATCATCCAAGATGTGCTGATTTATAACCTTCATAGACAACGAATCTTCATTCTTAAATTTATCCTCCAAGTATGTTCAATAAACCATTTTTATGGTTGAAGAAAAAAACAATATATTTATTATAACCACTTTAATTTTATGTAACCTATATATATACATAATTTTAATTCATACGCCAAAACTGGTTCGTAATAATCGAAATACTGCCAAAATAATCTAAATGATTGTCATTAATGTTTTTTTAATAATTCATCCTTATACCATGTAACCAAGTGATATATATAAAAATTTAAACTTATTTATGTTCATTATTAATATATAAATTTAATTCTGGATAATTATATCCATTCTACATGAACTTCTATACTCATATACAAGTATATCGATCGTGAAAACCAAGGAAACAAACGCTCCCGAGCGATAAATTTGTATCTTATAACTCATCCAAAAGGCCATAAATGACCTTAATAAAATTATAATAAATAAAATAAATGTAGATAAGGTTATTAATTAATTAATTTATGAATTTAATTTGATTATACATGACGTTAAGTTTAAGTGAAAAACATGTTCGGACATAAGGTAAAGGGTTTCTCATCTCACTTGTATTTCTGTGAGATTTCCATTATTCGCCAATTATTTATTGTACATGGTTTATGGATACTGAAATTAGATATATAATATCATAAATATATTTATGTTCTTGTTATTAAATTATTCATTGGATGATTTTTAATTTTTTAACAAATGACTCAATTGATTACAAAGTAGTAAGGGTTTCCTCAACTCACTTTCATTTCCATGAGATATGCCTTACTCGCCACTATTTATTGTGTGTGGTATATGTATACTGCCCGTTTATGTATCATATCATGAATTGATTTATTTTCATGGTATTTAATTTATCATTTTATGATTATTAATTTTGGGTCATATTATTTGATTGATTACAAAGTGGTAAGGGATTTCTACCCGAATCTCTATTTTCATTATGGTTACCCTTATTCTCTACTTACCTCAATGAAATTATTATTTATTATTATTTAATACTCATAAATTCTTTTTTAATGTTCTATATATGTGTACCAGTCAGAATAATTCTTTATTTTATGGGTAGTTTCAGGTTTTAAAAGTATTTATCAAAAATTATTCCTGATAAACAAGCCCGTTTAAAAGGGTCATATCGAATTCTTTCCTATTTTTAAATGAAATCTATAATATGTTTTAAGACACAATTATTTTTATAAAATCACTTATTTTATTATGAAAAAACTACCTTAATTAACTTCTAGGTTTATACAAATATTTTTCCAAAATAAATCTTCTTCTCAAAGTAAAATAGTATTTCTACCAAGAATTACACGATGATTTTATAAGAGTATTTTCATCTATTTCAACACTCTTGTTGATTCATATGTCTAGTTGGGGTGAATATTTTATGATATCATCTGCCATGTTTTATTGAATGGTTTATGATTATTTCTACTATGGATGTGATATCTTCAAACCATTCACCATATTTCTTCAAATAGTTGGTGTTATGTTTAATGATTAGGGAAAGTGATTTACATTTCATAAATTAGTTTCAATATGAATATACATGTTGTTTATGTTTCACCCCCTTTAATATGAGAAATGTATTGGACTTAGTAAGTGTCATGTTGGGCTCGTTATATCCCCTCGGTGAATCAGTAGGTCTAATGAGAGAAACTAGATATGGTTTTGGCCGAGGCCTTACCCCTTTAATAGATTCTTGGCATGAAACCTTGACAATAATAGATTATTGGCATGCATCAATGACAATAATAGATTCTAGCATGAAGCCTTAATATATTCTTGGCATGAATCCTTGAAGGTATGTTTTAGATATCCAGCGTTATGCATTTACCTCATTATGAAACTAGTAATTTATAGTCCATGTGATTATACGACTAGTACAATATACATGGTTATGTTTTTATGGAATTAATCATTCCACTTTTATTCCTACCATATTATGCTCAAGTATATGTTTAAAGTCATGTGGTTTTAGCTTCTCAACATGCCTATTGTTTATGTTTATGATTTCTTCCATTGTATTAATTACCCTTACTGAGCAACTGAGATCACCTCTTTATTATGTTTTATTTCCCCCTGGTTGCGACGATGAATATTATGAATGACTTGTAGGGATAATCTAGGAGTTATGAATGTTTCCAATGTAAATGATATATTGTTTTTCCTTTCAAGTTGAAATTTTGATCTTATGTATGTATATGGTTTTTCAAAACTACTAAACCATCCATTCCTTCAAGATTTGATTCCTTGTAATAATACCAATGTAATAAAATAATTCACAGGCTCCAGGATTCTTGGGTCAAGGTGTTGTAGTTGTTGTAGGATCGAAATAATGATGTTGATTCTCAATTTACAAGAGGGGGGTGAATTGTATACTTTAAAATTTTCCTTAAACAAGGAAATCTCTATGTTTAAAAAAGTTAAACTAAGAAAATTCACAACACCTCTAATCCCCAATAAAATTTTGGGACAAAGTATGAAGTTACAAACTTCTAGTTCTATGCACTTTCTTGAATCTAGAAAGTGATTCTGAAAATAGGTTCCGAAAATACGGATCTGGAAATTGAAACTTAACCAAAGTTTACAATATGAGATTCTGCCTTAAAGAATATAGAATCTAAATAAATCAAAGTACAAGTGTAAGGAAATATAAGAAGTTTATACTTTCCTTACAATACAAAATGCATCAGAAAAACAAGTAGTAAAACTACAAGTAAAAAGATATAAATCTTTTAACCCAAAGAGAAGGGTATCCAACAACCTTGGATAAAGGTCCCTTGATTTATACTTTCAAGCAAGTATGTCTTACCCACACCAGGGTAAGCCCTCGATACGAAGATCGGAGTCTCTATCTTGTTATCCCCGTAAGCCCTCAACTTTAAGGTAGTTGGAACCTCTGTCTTCCTCAGAAAGGAAGCCCTCGAACTTCAAGGTAGTCGGCACATCTGTCTTCCTATCCCCGGAAGCCCTCTAATGTAATCACCAACATTCAGAGTCGCACGAAGCAATCTGCACAAGGCAAAGTTTGAACAAGTAGTTCAAACTTTCTGCACGAAGCTTGAGAGTTGATAAGAGCCTCTCTCTATAGAAATCACTTCAACAGCATGTAAGCACAGGTGTCAAATATCAGTATCGAGCTCTTTCAAATGAGCTCCTCTTTATAGTAAAATTTATAACGGTCGTCTCCCTCCTCCAACGGTCATATTTTCCTTAGATTTCAGAGGGACCTGTACACATGTCACTAAACCAATAGTTAGTTAGAAATAGAATAGACGAAATCGTTTTATAACAAAACATGTGTAACTGAAAGCACGACATTGTTTTATAATGAAACAAGTGTAAGCATAAACAAAATTGAAGTTCGGAATGTAAGAAAATTAAAGTTTGGAGTCTAACCAAAATGGAATTTGGAGTCTAACCAAAATATATTTTGGAGTCTATAATAAAAAGGATATTCGGATTCTATTTTGTAGGAATTCGGAACCTGAATTCTGTAGAAATCTGGAGTCTGAATTTCTAAGGAAATTCAGAGTCTGGTTTCACCAGAGTTCAGAATCTGAACTTACATAGTTTGGAGTCGAACTTATAAAATCTCGGAGTTGAACTCATAAAAGTTCGGAGTCGAACTCATAAAAGTTCGGATTTGAACTCATAAAATTTCGGAGTCGAACTTATAAAAGTTCAGAGTCGAACTCTTAAAAGTTTGGAGTCGAACTTATAAAAGTTCAGAGTCGAACTCTTAGGAGTTCGGAGTCCAGAATTCAGAGTTGAACTTTGTTAAATTTTGTATCCAGAATTCAGAATGGAACTTTGTTAGAGTTCATATCCATAATTCTGAATGGAACTTCATTACAGTTCATACCCAGAATTCAGAGTGGAACTTTATTACAGTTCACATCCAGAATTCGGAGTGAAACAGAATGCTTCATATCTTATCATTTTATGATTTCGAGGTTTTGGGTATGAATCCAATTTTTACACTTAAGAAAAATATTGATATGTATAAGGAAATCTAGGTTAAGGTAAATTTCCTTTAAGGAAGGAAATTTTCCTTAGGAATGTAAAATAAAGATTTTCTTGAGTATATGGTGTTTGTGATTTTAAAAACAAGAAGGAATGGAAAAGTCATAAGGAAAACCTTATTGACTCAAAAATCTCCCCCTTTTTGGAAAGCACAAACATCCTTACGAAAAATAATATAAGGACTTTGAAAATTTTCCTTAGACTTTAAAATTAAAACTTATCTCCCTTTATTCATGGATGATAGTGATTACAACTAACTCCCTCTTAGGCATTGAGACTCTAAGGATTGTATTCTGAATTTGCAGAGTGGAGTTTTCATTATCATGGGAATGAAAAACTTCGTAATGAGAAACTCCCCCTTACTTTAAGGATATTTCACTTAGAAATTTTTCCTTCTCCATTTTAAATTTTTCCTTCTCCCCTTTTAAGTAGTTCTTTTTCTTTCTCCCCCTTTGTGATTTTCAAAAAGAATTTAAGGGAATGGAAAAGAAATAAGGTACCTGAAACATTAGTATATAACAACACAAAATATAACCAACCAAAAATTTCATTAGAGTTGAAAGAAAAAAATTACAAGGAAAGAAAAATGCAACAAAAGATAGGATTTGTATATTTTTCCTCCTTTTCCTTCGGGATTAACTTCTTCAATAAGGTTTTCAGCTTCTTCAAATCTTTTTGATCCTCCTCATCTTGACTCTCCAATGATTTTATCCTTTCATCTTGATCTTTCAAAACTTCTTCCTGAGCCTTCATGGCTTCCTCTTGCATCTTCACTAACTCATCTTGCTTTACAAGTCTTATTTCGAGCTCAATTCGGAGATCTCTATCCCTTATAAAATTTTGAGCAAGAGAGTTAACCTTATCATTGAGTTCCTTCACTTGTTGACTCTGAGAACTTTGCTCAATGATCAGCTCATCTTGAAGATTATTAATCTTGTTATCCTCGGTGTCAAAAGCATATTTTACCTGATTCTGAAAATTTTCAAACTCAACCAAGTCATCATATACCTTCTTTGAACATAGGGTGATTTTTCTGCAAGATATTCTGTGAAAATCATAATTGATGATAAAATTTCTATGATCAGCCTCAATTTTCACACACTTATCCATCATAATGGATAAGGATTCCGATTTCTGATTCAAACTATGTTGCAGAATCTGGCATCTGGAGTCAATAGTTGGAAAAATTGGAATGGTGTCTACCAAATTTTTCAAAGATTCAACAACAAAGTCATGACCTTGTGATGATGACTCTGAATCCGAAAACTTTCTTGGGGATTGTTCTTCTTGAGTTTGAACCATCTTCCTTTTAGAAGAACCACCAACCTATTTTTTCCTGATGATATATTTTGTTGGTGTATCCATGAGCACTTTCTTTCCTTTATTATTTTTCAGAATGGGTTGATCATCTGGAGATTCTTCCTCACTCTCTGATAGTTGAACAATCTGGTCTTCATCTATTTTCTCCTTTTCTTATCCTTCTTCAAGAAAATTCTTCTCAGAGATCTCTTCCTCAAGAAATTCATTACCATCATCTTTGTTGCCTTCTTTCTCAACTACCTTTCTTGGAGTGATTAATTTTTTAGATTTAGCCTTTTCTTGATAATCTTCTACTTGTTTGATCAAGTCATCTATATCATCACTTCCTTATTATTCTTCTTCTTCTTCAACAACCTCTTCCTCTATTTTCTCACCAGCTTCTTTTTCTACTTCTTCAACTACCTCTTTACCCTTAGAATTTTCCGGAGTGATGTACTTCTTCCCAGGAGTCTCTGGTAATGATTGGACATCAAAGGTTTCTAGAATGGGAATCTTCTCAGAGGCTATTTCAGTATCTCTCAACAGATATTGTACAAGCTCAGCTTCAGACATATTTTTCTTCATCTTTTTCTCTTTTGCTTGTTTTTCTAACTCATCTGCAACTTTTTATCTTAAGGCCTTAGCCTCAACAGGATCCAATCCGAACTGTGGATCCCCTTATTTTCTCTTCTCCTTGTCTTCTCTCCACTTAGAAGCCACTTTATCTGGATATGATTTCTATTTCTTCGGCTTGGGAGGTGCAGAGTTGGTTTCCTTAGATTTAGGAATTTTGTCTTCAGCAACCACTTCCTTAAGATTCCTCTTCTTAGTAACTTTCTTCACTGGCTTTGCTTTTTCCACATTTTCTGGAATGGTTTCAGCCTCTTCCTCTAGAAAACTATAAAACTCTCTTATTTCCTTAGAAAAATTCATATTCATTCTTTTCAGTGTATCATCACTGACAAGAATAAGCTTGCAATTCTGAACTTTAGATTTACATGCAACCTTGAAGGAATCTAATCACCGAACTATCAACTTTGATAGTAAGTCAGGGTACATGATGATTTGAGCTCTTAAGTTTCCTTCCTTGATATTATTTATTGTCACAAGTACATGCCTCATCAGATTTATTTTTCTCAGATTCACCATGAAGTATAAGAAATAAATGTCACTTTTCTTCAGGGTATCTTTATCACCCTTTCTCGGAACCAAGAAACCTTGTACACAAAGCTGAAGAATTCTATTATTAGGAGATAGGTGAGCTATTTTTGCTGTCTTGAAATCATCAAGTCCAAGACATTGTAAGTCCTTAACCTTAACAAAACTACCTTGAGCATCCGAGAGTTTATGTGAACAGAATTTTGCTTCTCCTTCGTATTCTAGTCCTACCAAGCTTGCCACCTTGGTGTAAGTAAGTTTGTAAGTCTTTCCATAAGACTTGAATGAAAACTTTTCTCTTCCATATTCCTCATAAAAACTTTCTGATTCATATAATTCTACCAGTAAATCCAGATAGACCGCATCTTGATCACCTGTCTTGGATACACATGCATCTTCCCAACCATTCATCCTGATATTCTTGGAGATGATAGAATCATACAAGTAAAAGTTCGGATGGACCAACCTTTCTCTATACACTTTCCATTTTGAAATTGGCTTTGAATTAGACATATCTTGGGAAGTAGCTTCAAAAGACATTCGGAATGGAGAGTTCTGGAAGATTCGGAATGGCCTTGACAAAGATTGGAACGGCCTTAAGAAGAGAGCCAGGACTTCAAGACATGAAAGATTTGAAAAACTGATGTGGGACAACCATCGAGGGTCCCCTTTATATAGGCGATGGATTTGACCTTTGAACTTCCAAAAACCATCTAACGGTTGAAAAACCTTTTGATCTGATATGACTGTTGAAAACATACCCGCAAGGAAATCTTGAATCCGATCTTTTGAGGTTTTAAGAAAAACAATCGGATTTAAGAAAAATAGAATCCGAGAAATTTTAAAAACTCAAAGGAAAATCCCGGTAAGAAAAATATGAATACGAAAACTTATGTAAGGAAATTATACCTTTCGGATTGGCCAAGAAATTTATTCATTATAGATAATATTCTTCTTGAGAAAAAAAATTTGACAATGAAATACTAACTACGAAAATCTTAAAGTTGAAAAGACTTTGAGTGCGAAAAGTATGAATACGAAAATCCTAGTACGAAAAGTTTGAGTAAAAAAATCCTTATTACGAAAATTATCATTACGAAAATTCTCAGTACAAAAATTATCATTACGAAAATTTCATTACGAAAATTCTTATTACGAAAATTCTCAGTACAAAAGTTCCAGTTCTGAAAATTTCCATTATGAAAATTTCAGTTTCGAAAACTTCATTACGAAAATGTCAATTCTGAAAACTTCATTACGAAAATTTCCAGTTCGGAAAATTTCATTACAAAAATTTTGAAAAACTCATTACAGAAAATTTTAGTTGAAAAAGTTTCAAAAACTAATTATGAAAATTTTGATTACAAAAGCTGTTTAAAAAAAACAGACTACAAAAACTTTTAATTATTCTAATAAGAAAATGTACTCCCCCTATGAAAAAGAGTTTATTAATGTAAGGATAATTGTTCAATAAGAAGTTAATGAAGAAGTATTACCTCACAGTTATCATTCCTTACTTATATTTTATTTATTCAAATATATCGGAGGGTAAAGATTTTGTGAAAATGTCAGCATGTTGATCTTGAGTTCCGATAAACTGAAGAATGATATCTCCTTTAACTATGTGATCCCTAAGAAAGTGATGCCTAATATCTATGTGCTTTTCACGAGAGTGATGTGCAGGGTTTTTACTAAGGGCAATGGCACTTGTGTTATCACACAAAATTTGAGTCTTAGTAAAACTCATTCCATAGTCTGTGAGTGTGTGTTGTATCCACAACACTTGAGCACAACAACTTCCAGCTGCTACATATTCAGCTTCAGTAGTGGAGAGTGTTACTGAATGTTTCTTCTTGCAGGACCAAGAAACTAATGAATCTCCTAATAAATGACAAGTTCCGAATGTACATTTTCTATCCATTCTACATCCACCAAAGTCAGTATCTGAAAAACTCTTTAAAACAAAATCATTTCCAGAAGTGTAAAATAATCCTAGATTCATGGTTCCCTTTAAGTAGCGAAAAATTCTTTTCACTACCTTTAAGTGAGATTCCTTAGGATTGGATTGATATCTCACACATAAGCATACTAAAAACATTAAGTCTGGACGACTAGCTGTCGAGTATAGTAGGCTTCCTATCATAACTCTAAAAGATGTTTGATCTACTGGTTTCCCAACATCATCAAGATCAAGTGTGTTTGAGGTACCAATAAGAGTACTTATACTCTTAGTGTTGTCATAACCATACTTTTTAAAAATATCTTTAATATACTTATGTTGGGATATGTAGATTCCTTCTAGTTTTTGAGAAATTTGAAAACCAAGGAAAAATGTTAACTCACCCATCATACTCATTTCAAACTCATATTTCATTAGATCCATAAAGGAATTAGTTAATGATTGCTGAGTTGAACCAAATATAATGTCATCAACATATATTTGAACAATCAAAATAGTTTTCTTATCTTTCTTTATAAAAAGGGTTGGATCTGCATTTCCCTTGACATAGTTATTTTGAAGAAAAAATCTTGTAAGTCTATCATACCAAGCTCATGGGGCTTTTTTAAGGCCATACAAAGATTTGGTAAGTCTAAAAACATTATCAAGATATTTTGTGTCTTAAAAACCAGGAGGTTGTTCAACAAAAACTTCCTCTTGAAAATAACCATTAAGAAAAGCACATTTGACATCCATTTGGAAAAGTTTAAAATTGAAGAATGCTGCAAAGGCAAGTAAGATACGAATAGATTCAAGCCTGGCTACTGGAGCATAGGTTTCTTCATAGTCTATTCCCTCTTTCTGATTATATCCTTTAGCAACTAGTCTAGCTTTATTTCTAACGATGACTCCATTTTCATCACACTTGTTTCTAAAGACCCATTTTACTCTAATAACAGAAGTTTCATTAGGTCTTTCAACCAAGGTCCAGACTTTATTCCTTTCGAATTCATTTATTTTATCTTGCATGGCTTTGATCTAATCATCATCACCTAAAGCTTCATTAGTGCTTTTTGGTTCTAATTGGGAAAGGAATTCTAGATGTTATAATTCATTACTAAAGGAACTTCTAGTCCTTACAGGTTGATTGAAATCACCAATGATACTATCACTGGGATGATTCTTTAGAAACACCTGACCTGGGTTTTGTAAAACCTGTTCATCAACATAGGGTAGAAATTCTTCTGGGGTAAATGTTTCAGAAGTATCTTCTTGAAAAATTTCCTTATCAGAAGGATCTTCTAACAAAGTTTGATAATTGGTTTTTGAAAACACATCTGATGATGTAGGTTGGGATGGTTTAAAAACAAAAGGATCAGATTCATCAAATTTTACATGCATTGTTTCCTTAACAGTACAAGTGTTTTTATTGAAGACTCTATAAGCCTTAGAAGTTGTGGAGTAGCCTAAGAAAATTACTTCATCAGATTTTGGTGAGAATTTGTGTAGATTATCTTTAGTATTCAGGATGAATACCTTGCAACCAAAAACCTTGAAGTAGGAAAGTCTTTGTTTTCTACCATTCCATAACTCATAAGGAGTTTTATTAAGAAAATGTCTAATCAAAACTCGATTTATAGTATAACAAGCAATACTTACAGCTTCAGCCCAAAAATGTCTAGCTATAGAATATTCACTCAACATGGTTCTAGTTATCTCTTGAAGAATTCTATTTATTCTTTCAACTACACCATTTTTTTGAGGAGTTCTAGGTGATGGAAAGTTGTGAGTAATACCTTTTTTACTACAAAAAGTTTCAAAATCAGAATTTTGAAATTCTCCTCCATGATCACTATGAATAGTTTTCAATGGAAGGTTTTTCTCATTTTTAACTTGGGATCTAAAACTTTTGAAATAAGAAAAATATTCATACTTCTTTACTATAAAATAGACCCATGTGAATCTAGTGTAATCATCAACAAGAACAAACACATAGTATTTTCCTCTAATGCTTCCAGTTTGTGTTGGACCAAAAAGATCCATGTGCACCAAATGTAATGAATCAGTTGTTGAGACTTCACCGATTGATTTAAAACTATATTTATGTTGCTTTCCATATTGACAAGGATCAAAAAATTTAGAAGAATCAAATATAAACTTTAGTAGATCCTTAACTAGTTTCTTCTTAGAAAGTTTACATAAGTTTCTAAGGTTACAGTATCCTAGACTTCTATTCTATAACCAAGAATAATCTTCCATTGCACTTAGACAAGGTAAGTCTTGGCTCCTAAGGTCTTCTAAGTTTAATGTGTAAACATTCTCTTTCCTATTGGAATAAAGAATAAACTCTTCCTTGGAATTGTATACTAAGCACTTATCATTCCTAAAATTCACAAGGTATCCTTCATCACATAATTGACTTATTCTAATGAGTTTGTGCTTAAGACCCTTAACAAACAAAACATTTGAAATCAAAGTTTTACCAAGAAGAAAAATATTACCTATACCAACAATTTCTCCCTGGGCATTATTTCTGAAAGTTATTTTTCCTCCTTTCGTCTTGATAATATTTTAAAAATAGTTTTTGTTACCAGTCATATGCTGGGAAAATCCAATATCCATGTACCAATTATTACTGTTGGTACTTCCTTTATCTTCCTGAAAATAAGAAAAGAATTAGAATTTTGAAATCCAAACTTGTTTGGATCTGAGATTTTCAGATAAAAAAATTTCGGGTATCCACATTTGTTTAGAAAAATATTCTTTATGAAACCCAAGAGATTGAACTCTATTCAAAGAACAATATTTCTTCCAATGCCCACCACTTTGACACTTAGTGCAAAAAGGGGATTTAGAAGGAACAAAATGGTTGTTTTTAAAAACTGGTTTTTGGTGAGTATAACCTACTCCAATAGTGTTTCCTTTAGGTTTTATTTTAGAATACATCTTGTCAAAATTTTCCTTCCAAAAGGTTAATTTTGCAAGGAGCTTCTTAAGAGAAAAAAATTCGGATTTTAGTCTAATGACTAAATTCTTATCCTCAGGAATCATTTCTTTAGAGTTATATTTTTCCTCAAAAATTTTTATTTTTGAAATAGAATTCTTAAGATCTTTATAAAGTTATTACTTATCAGAATTTTCTTTCTCAAGGTCTTTAGAAAGTTTTTCTAAAAGCTCTTCTTTATCTTTAAATCTGAAGAATGATCTGGAATATCTTTTGTAAGAATTTCTTCCCTAGTATTTGCCTTGTCTAATTTCTTAGAAATTTTACAGTTCGTTGCTTCAAGTAACTTGGAAAATCTAGATACTTTTTCATATTAAGGTTCTTCATTTTCTAAGGATGAAGTATCTTCATTAGAAGTACTATTTTCGGAATAGTAATTCTTATCAAGAGATAAATTTTTTAAAGCCTCGGCAGAGCGTACCTTGGCCATAAGACATGTATGTGGAAAAGAATTATTAGCAATGAATCCCATATTCTTCTGAGCTGATGAATCATATTCTGAAGATTCTCTTTCTAAAGTGTCTCCACAGCTAGCACTCCAAGTAGTATTATCCTTCATACTTTTTTTAGCTTTAGCTTTGTAGAACTTCTTCCTGTTCCTTTCAGAATTCCTCTCTTTTCTTTCTTTATTTTTAAGCATAGGAAAATCAGGTCGTATGTGTCAACTTATCTTGAATACATAGCATGTGACCTCTGAATCTTTCTTATCTTTCCTTTCCTTCTTCTTATACTTGGATTGGAAATTTCTTTGTCCAGCTATCTTGTTCATTATTCGAGCAAGATTAGCTAATTCATTCTCTGAGACTTCACTCTCACTATATTCGGATTGGATAGTTACCTTCTTAGATTTGGATCTAGTTACTCTCTCAGAAGTCTTAGCTTTCATGTGATTTGAAGTTGTAGTAAAAGTAACAGTACCATTTCCATTCTTCTTTTTGATGTTTTCAGCATCTCTCTCCATCCTTGTTTTATGTTGGAGAAGAGTTCCAAACAACTCATCTAAGGAAATTTGAGTAACCTTCTTGTTCTCATCAATAGCTGTTCTCTTTGATTCCCACTCATTGAGTATTATATCTATAATCTTATCCGCAATTGCTTCATCATCTAGATCTTTCTCTCCCATAGATTTTAATCTATTAACGATAGTCATAAACCTTTGTTGCACTTTGCTTATAGGTTCTCCATAAGGAAAGTTAAAACCATGATACTCAGCTCTCAGCATAGATCTTCTTGTCTCTATGACTTTGGATGTACCAAAATGTGTAACTTCGAGTTTCTTACGTATACAGTAAGCTGTTTCACAAGAAGAAATTTGGATATATATGTTTCTATTCATTGAACATAGTAGAGTATTGTGTACCTTATAGTTTAATTGATAATCATGCTTCTATTGGTTTGTGAAAGCATTAACTTCCTTATCATGAATTTTATAACTTCCAGTAAGCATAAAAAAGTTATCTACTCCAGTATTAATAAATAAATTCTTCATTCGATCTCTCTAGTATTCATAATCGTTGCCATCAAAAATTGGTGGTCTTGTAGGATTTAAGTTGTCAATGGAACCAACGTTCATTTCTGTCATCTTAAAATCTTTCTACACAGAAACTTGTTAATAACAAAAGTTCGGATTAAAGGAAAGTATTCCTAAGAAAGAAAAATATTCCTAAGTGAGGAAAAATATATAACAATGAAAAAACTGAGCAAGAAAAACTTATATGTGAGTATAAGTATTTCAGATACCCCTCTGATACCAATTGTAGGATCAAAATAATGATGTAGATGCTCAATTTACAAGAGGGGGGTGAATTGTATACTTTAAAATTTTACTTAAACAAGGAAATATCTAAGTTTAACAAAGTTAAACTAAGAAAATTCACAACACCTATAATCACCAATGAAAGATTGGGAAAAAGTTTGAAGTTACAAACTTTTAGTTCTATGCACTTTCTTGAATCTGGAAAGTGATTCCGAAAAAAAGTTTCGGAAATACGGATCCAGAAATTGAAACTTAACCAAAGTTTAAAATATAAGATTCTACCTTAAAGCGTATAGAATCTAACTAAATCAGAGTACAATTGTAAGGAAATATAAGAAGTTTATACTTTCCTTATAATACAAAATGAAGCGGAAAAACAAGTAGTAAAACTACAAGTAACAAGATATAAATCTTTTAACCCAAAGAGAAGGGTATCCAACAACCTTGGATAAAGGTCCCTTGATTTATACTTTCAAGCAAGTCTATCTTACCCACACCAGGGTAAGCCCTTGATACGAAGATCGGAGTCTCTGTCTTGTTATCCCCGTAAGCCCTCGACTTCAAGTTAGTTGGAACATTTGTCTTCCTCAGCAAGGAAGACCTCAAACTTTAAAGTAGTCAACACCACTATCTTCCTATCCCCGGAAGCCCTCAAATGTAATCACCAACATTCGGAGTCGCACGATGCAATCTGCACAAGGAAAAGTTTGAAAAAAGTAGTTCAAACTTTTGGCACGAAGCTTGAGAGTTGATAAGAACCTCTCTCTCAAGAAATCACTTCAACAGCATGTAAGTACAAGTGTCAAAGATCAGTATTGAGCTCTTTCAAATGAGCTCCTATTTATAGGAAAATTTCCAACCGTCGGATCCCTCCTCCAACGGTCATATTTTACTTAGATTTCGGAGGGACCTGTACACATGTCTCTAAACCAACGGTTAGTTAGAAACAGAATGGACGACATAATTTTATAACAAAACATGTGTAACTGAAAGCACGACATCATTTTATAATGAAACGAGTGTAAGCATAAGAAAAACTGAAGTTTGGAATGTAATCAAATTAAAGTTCGGAGTCTAACAAAAATGGAATTCAGAGTCTAACCAAAATGGAATTCAGAGTCTATAATAAAAAGGATATTCAGATTCTGTTTTTTAGGAATTCAGAACCTGAATTCTGTAGAAATCCAGAGTCTGAATTTCTAAGGAAATTCAGAGTCTGGTTTCACCATAGTTCATAATCTGAACTTACATAGTTTGAAGTCGAACTTATAAAAGTTCGGAGTCAAACTCATAAAATTTCAGAGTCCAACTCATAAAAGTTCGGAGTAGAACTCATAAAAGTTCTGAGTCAAACTTATAAAAGTTCAGAGTCGAACTCATAAAAGTTCGGAGTCGAACTTATCAAAGTTCAGAGTCGAACTCTTAAAAGTTAGGAGTCGAACTTATAAAAGTTCGGAGTCAAACTCTTATAAGTTCGGAGTCCATAATTCAGAGTTGAACTTTGTTAAAGTTCGTATCCAGAATTTGGAATGGAACTTTTTCAGAGTTCGTATCCAGAATTCTAAATGGAACTTCATTACAGTTCATATCTAGAATTCGGAGTGGAACTTCATTACAGTTCACATCCAGAATTCGGAGTGAAACAGAATGCTTTATATCTTAGCATTATATGATTCTGAGGTTTTGGGTATGAATCAAATTTTTACACTTAATAAAAATATTGATATGTATAAGGAAATCTAGGTTAAGGTAAATTTTTTTTAAGGAAGGAAATTTTCCATAGGAAAGTAAAATAAAGATTTGCTTAAGTATAAGGTGTTTCTGATTTTTAAAACAAGAAGGAATGGAAAAGTCGTAAGGAAAACCTTATTGAATCAACAGTTGGTATCAGAGGAAGTTTAGTAGAAACCTTGTTAACTGAATTTAGAAAACATAGTTTAGGGAATATAACCCTAAGATAGAAATTGAGGATTAACATAGAATAACTTCCAATAATTTTGGTAAGGTAGAGATTATGTGGGTCTTCCTAGAAATACATCCTTATCTGGATACTACAAGTGGACGTAGTTCTGGTACATATGTACCTAGGAGTAACAACTCGGACAAGGTGTTCCGGGCCTGACTCGAGATAACTTGGTACATGAAAATGGGCATTACTGTGCACCTAGTTTGACACTCCCGGGGGATATGCTTAGGATAATTCAAATATTTCTTACAAACCATTATGAAGGATTAATAGGTAAAAAGAAACCATATTTATGATTATGGAGCAACGGTCTATACAAATTTGGAGATTAGATGTTTTTGTCTAAACTATAGAGTCTAGAAGTTTAGTAATCCTAGTGTTTCTTAATTTTAAAGAAGGAAATTCAGAAATCTTTTTAGTCTGAAGAAAGAATTGTGAGGACGCAATTCTGTTGAGGGGGAATGATGTAACACCTAAGTAATTTTATTTATAACATTAAATACATTAAGTTATGAAAAGTAATAATTTAAAATTAAGCATTTTAATTAATAATAATACTTATAAATAATTATATTTCAAATTTATAGCTTTCAAATTAATTTTGAATTATTGTTCTAAAAACAAAAACTATATTATATTATTCATTTTTATAAAAAAAAATATTTTAATATGAATATATGTATTTGATTATTTTTATTAGAAAATTATTTTTCATCAAAATATTATTTAATTAAATATTTTAATAACAATATATATATTTACTATTATAATTATTTTAATTAATACCAAATCATGTTATGAATTTATTTTCTATTAACACTGAGTCTTTCCAAAATAAAACATTTTTATTATTATCTAAGCTAGATATTTATAACCTAACCATTAAACTTAATTTTTTTACCCATGTGAATTAAATTTAAAAAAATGGACATACACCGTTGTGTTCAGTGAGATATTTAGAGTCTGATAGGATTAACTTAATTTTTAATGAATAGTAACTTACACTTATGAATAGTAATGTTACCCTTATGAATAGTAATTTACCCTTAAGAATAGTAATATGACCCTTATGAATAGTTACCTCACCCATGAAAGTATAAATAAAATTTTGGCACCTTATAAATGGGTTAGAATATTTTTAAGATTAATAATTAAGTGTTGGTATTTTTGTGAAAATATTTAATTACAATTTTATAATTAATAAATTTATTAAAAAATTAAATTAATTTTCATAAAATGTATTTCTAAATCAATATTTTGTTGTCCTGTGGTTTTAGGATAATTTAATGAGACCTTAGTTGATTTTTAGGGTGTTATAAAATCAAGTTTAATTTTAAAGACTATTTTTCTAGTAAATGATGAATTTAATTAAAAATTAAATTTCTCATATTTAAAAAATTATTTTGATAAAATGGAGTCCATTTTTTAATTATACACATTGAAAAATAGTTAGGGTAAATTTTTGGTATTTTTTTGAAATACTTGAATTTTGTGAATAGTAAAATATGGTAATTTAACGTATATATACAATATAAGTTAAATACACTATTACTTACATCGCGTTTGATGTAAGAAAACTTGGTCTGAACTCACATGAAATTATTACTGTTTTTTGTCATAATAATCAAACACTATTGCTTTTCTTGAGCAATATAATAAAATAATGAATAAGATATTCAAAAATCACTCCTCCCCTCCGCTATAAAAACAACCCCTCACTCCCTCTTCTCTTCACCCAGGGGCTCATGTTCTTTCCAAAATACCAAAAACCCTTCCCTTAAGAAGATTTTCAAAGAGGATATTTCAAGAGGTAAACCATCTTCCTTTTTCTTTTAATTTCATTTTCAATTTATTTTATTTTCTTATCTTCCCCTCACATCCTCGGTCCAAATGATCATGATAACTTTAGTATAACCTATATAATGGAATGATATCATTTTAATGAAAAAAACTTCATCAATATTCTTACTCTCTCTCTTTTATTTTAAAAAATAAATCATAGTCTGGGAGGTGCCGATTTACAACCTTCATGGACGACAAACCTTCATTATTCAATTTATCCTTCAAGTACAGTCATGAAAAAAAATTATGGTTGAAAAAAAACTATATTATATGTATTATAACCTATTTAATTTTTTTAACCAGTATATATACATAATATTAATTAATACGACAAAACTAGTTCGTAATAATCGAAATACCGCCAAAATAATATAAATGATTGTCATTAATATTTTATCTAATAATACATCCTCATACCATGTAAACAAGTGATATATATAACTATTTAAACTTATGGATGTTCATTAATAATATATAAATTCAATTCTGGAGAATTATCTCAATTCCACATGAACTTCTATACTCATATACAAGTATATCAATCGTGAAAACCATGGAAACGAACACTCCCAAGTGATAAATTTGTATCTTATAAATCATTCAGAATGATATAAGTGAACTTAATAAAATTATAATAAATCAAATAAATTTAGATAATGTTATTAATTAATTACTTAATGTATTTAATTTGATTATCCAGGACGTTAAGTTCAAGTGCATAACACGATTAGACATAAGGTAAAGAGTTTCTCATCTCACTTTTATTTCCATGAGATTTTCATTATTCACCACTTATTTATTGTATGTGGTGTATTTATAATAAAATTTGATATATAATATCATGAATATATTTATATTCATGGTACTAAATTATTCATTTGATGATTGTTAATTTTTGGACACACGTTCAATTAATTATAGAGTAGTAAGGGTTTTCTCAACTCACTTTCATTTTCATGAGATATGCCTTACTCACCACTATTTATTGTGTGTGATGTATGTATACTGCCCATTTATGTATAATATCATGAATCTCTTTATTATCATGTTATTTAATGTATCATTTGATTATTATTGATTTTGGGGCATATGATTTGATTGATTACAAAGTAGTGAGGGATTTCTACCCGAACCTCCATTTTCATTTGGGTTGACCTTATTCTATACTTACCTCAATGAAATTATTATTTATTCTTATTTACTCCTCATAAATTATATTTTAATGTTATATATATGTGTACCAATTAGAAGCCTTCTTTATTTTATGGGTAGTTACATGTTTTAAAAGTATTTTTCAAAAATTCTTCCCGATAAACAAGCTCGCTTCAAAGGAACTTCTCGAATTCTTACATATTTTAAAATGCACTCTATAATCTCTTTTAAGACACCATTATTTTTCTAAAATTACTGATTTTATTAGGAAAAAACTAACTTAATTAAGTTCTATTTTTATACAAATATTTTTCCAAAATAACTCTTCTTTTCAAAGTAATAGAGTATTTCTACCAAGAATTACACGATGATTTTTTAAGAGTATTTTCATCTATTTCAACACTCCTTTTGATTCATATGTATAATTGGGATTAATATTTTATAATATCATATACGATTTTTTATTTAATGTCTTATTATTAGTTTGACTATGGATGTTCTATCTTAAAACCATTCACCATATTACTTCGAATGGTTAGTGTTATGTTTAATGATTGGGAAAAGTGGTTTACATTTCATATGTTAGTTTCAATATGAATGTATATGTTGCTTATGTTTCACCCCCTTTCATACGAGGAATGCATTGGAAATATTAAGTGTTGAGTGGGGCCAGTTATAGCCCCTCGGTACATCAGTAGGTCTCCTGAGACAAACTAAATATGGTTTTGGCCGAGCCCTTACCCATTTAATAGATTATTAGCATAAAGCCTTGACAATAATAGATTCTTGGAATGTAGCCATAGTAGTAATAGATTTTGGCATGAAGCCTTGATATATTCCTAGAATGAAGCCTTGAAGGTATATTTTAGATATCCATCGTTGTGCATTTCCCTCATTATGAAACTAGTAATTGATATTCCATGTGATTATTCAACTAGTAGAATATCAATGGTTATGTTTTTTGTGGAATTAATCATTCATCTTTTATTCCTACCATATTATGCTCAAGTATATGTTTAAAGGCATGTTTTTTAGATTCTCAAAATGCCTAGTGTTTATGTTTATGATTACTTACATTTTATTACTTACCCTTACTGAGCATCTGAGCTCACCCCTTTTTTATATTTTATTTCCCCCAGGTTGTGAAGATGAATATTATGAATGACTTGTAGGGATAATATAAGATATATGGATCTTTTTTTTAAAGGTAATTCCCCTGTGTGGCCTTTTCAAACCCTCCACACATGGAAATCCCCCTCCCCCATGAAGACGTCACTCCCCTGAAGTAGCGCCCCAGCCGAAGAAGGAGTCGTTGCCAGCCGAGATGGAAGATCGTCCTAGAGTGTGACGACCAGGAAGCGATGGTCCGTCAAGCGATCCTTCGGCGATTGGGTCGTGCCTCATTTTTCCCACCCAGATGAGACCGGGTGACCCGGCAAGGTGGGTGGATCCCGGGGGAAAGGCTCGCCCTGAAAGTGGACTCCCATGATTCAAACCCTAAACCTCCCACATAACAGCGTGGATGTTCCACTCTCCTTCACCACCGCACCACCACCGAAGTGGAAATCTTGGAGTTATGGATGTTTCCCATGGAAATTCTATATTGTTTTTCCTTTCAAGTTGAAATGTTGAACTTATGTATGTATTTGGTTTTCCAAAACTACTAAACTATCCATTCCTTCAAGATTTGATTCCTTGTAATCATACCAATGTAATAAAATAATGCATTGGATCCAAGTTTCTAGGGTCGGGGCATTAAAAATCTAGTTTCGTGAAAACTTGAAGGTGCGAGTGGAGGTAGCACTCTATTAGGGTTCTTTTTATAATAACTCTTAATGCTTTTATCAGTGCTTCTTTAGCGCTGATAAAGATACCCCTTTATCTACGCTAAAAAAGTGCTGATAAAATGTGAATTTATCAGTGTTAAACTTCTAGTGCTGATAAAGACACAGTTTATGCTAAAAAAGATCTGATAAAGATCTAATATTAATAATATATATATATATATTATATATATCTATAAAATTATATATATAATAAATATACATATATTTATTTATAATTATAATTATAAATAAATATATTTATAAATATTTGTATATATTAAAAATTATATTTATATAATTATGTATATTTATAAAATTATAAATGTAATAAATATATTTATTATAATTTTATAATTATTTAAATAAATAAATATATATATTTATAAATATTTCTATATAATTATAAATATATTTATATATTTATATGACTATATATATTTATTAATATATAAATATTTATATTTATAAAATTATAATAAATATATTTATTGTAATTTTATAATTATTTAAATATATATAAAAATATTTCTATATAATTATAAATAAAAATATTTTTATATGATTATAAATATATTTATATCCAAATAGATCAGTCGTGGATTTGGAAACCAAACCCATGACTCCAAATTTATTAATAAAATAAAAACATACAACAAAGAGAGATGATCAAACAAGGCACAAAAATGCCCACATCAGAAACAAAAAGTCACTTCTCTCTAGATCCCAAATTTCTAGGATATCAACCTCTGCCCTTCAGGTGTTTACCTCTCTGCCATGTCTTGGCCTTTTTTGGGAGCATAGATTCTTCATACGATGACTATTTAGAGGATTCCTCTAGCATGGAACATATCCTAAATTTCCAAGATAGATCGCGAGAGTCCATCTCAGTGTTAGGTCAAAATTCATCTTCAGTGTTTATTGATAAAAAATTCTGGATTATTAAATAATAATTATAAACAAATAAATCCAACTCCATCCTGGAAAAAGTGACCTCAACTTACAAGAAGAACAATTTTTTGCCTCCTTTATAAGGCCTTCAATAGGCCTTTCACCGTCCTAATCTGTTGGAGGAATGGTATTTATGTTTTTGTCCCATGCAATGCCAAATTACTTATTCAAGGCCTTGACAAAATAACCATATGAATTTATCATAAGCTCAGGGAAATTGGATAGATAACTCCATTCTATATTCTTAGTGTCCTCATCACTTCTACATGAGGGGTTTATATTTATAAATCCACCTATAGGGGGATTCTTGAGTAGGAGATTTAGATGCATGCATACATGCTTTGGATTTCTGAGGGATGACCAGTTGAAAACCCTCTTAATTCATAAATATTTTCATAAATTTTCCCAGATTCACTTTCTCATTCACTTCCATGGGTGAGTGTTCCCTTTTCTTCATATGGGAGAACCTCAATTTCCCCTTGACTTTGGCAGCCTCCATTCCAAAGAAAAGCCCAATATCCTATTTCTGGACATCTCCCTCTTACTTTGTAGTTATCTGCTGAATAGAAAGTTGGGATGGAATAATTTCTTCCATTCCACCATCAGATGCAACATGACTATGGGTTCTTGTAGCTCCCCTCTTATAAATACTATGGACAATGGTCGATCCCTCCAGGGACTTTTTTCCCTCACTATTTCCAAACCTCATGTAGTGGTCATAAAGTTGATCAAATGAGTCCAAAACATCTTTTTCTATAGCACCCTAGTACATCTAGAGTATGTGGTTGCACAACCCCATGATTAAGAGCCATAGGCCAACTAGACTCCCCCTAATCCCTTGCTTCGATACATGTTTCTATGATTTTATCACTTTTAGATTCCTTCCCAGTAGTAGGCTTCATGTCATTCATAAGGACAAAAACAAAAGTGGTACCTGAATTATCAACAGAGGTCTGATAAAACCCCACAACCCATCCACCCTTCCGGTTCATAAAGTGTCCATCCATATTTATTTTAAAATTTCAGGCATCAATTGTCTTACCAGGTTTCTTATAGTTATAGAAAGACAGGTTCCTACAAAATTTCTTAGTAGTATTACCAAAAAAATGAATTTAAAACACATATAATAAATTTTATCATATTCAATTTCCATATACAACTTGAATTGGGAAGTAACAATAAGAATAGTATGAATCAAGGGAGAAGAGATATAAAATTAAACCAAAATTTTGATGAAGTGGACATACCTTTATCACTTGGTTTTCCTATCGAATTTGATAGGAACACCAATATATGAGGCTATGTCCCAAAGTATCTGGGGATTTCAGAAGAACCATCTTAGGCTAGAGATTCAAATCCAAATTTGTGGAACTGATATATTGTCCAGTAAAGGATCAAATAACTGATCCCAATCCTATATGTTCATGAAGCTTGGCTTGAGAGAGATGGTTCCCAAGCCCCGTGTTTTGGCCTTGAGTTCACAGGATTAGAATAAAATTTGAAAGTACCCCTTACCAATTGAGGTGATATGCCATCCTTCATATACCTAAATGTGAGTTAACTGCTTCTACAAGATTCAAAAATTTCATGGATTCTCTTTTTTTGGGATATTCAACATAGCGTGAATTGAAAATTTATATTCTTCAATCCTTTCCTCAAGAACCTTAAAACTGGATTCAAAAAAGGAAATTGCACCATTCTGCATGATTATCATTCAAGGAGACTTGTGGTCATCCTTGAAATTACAGAGGAAACTTCGATGACCCTCATGACTAAGAGATCGAGCCCTCCAGTCAATTGTAACTTTTACGACATGGGTCATGGGTTCTGATTTAGTCTGAGATGGATACAAACCACACATATTGATGAAGATTAATCAAGAAGGATGAAACATAACCTAGGTTTGCGATTCATAGGCCCCTGGATTCATTCTAAAATCCATCCATAGGAAGATTAATCAAGAAGGGTTCCACTACTCATGTGACAGAGAACTCAAATGAAATTATTTAAAGACTTGGAATGTGAAAATTTTCTCTCATCGAACGACTAGTCCATCCAAAAGGAGAGAAACCCTGGAATCAGGAAGATCTAGTAAGTTGAGTTTCTTCCCTTTGGGGTTTGTTTGACTGACAATGAATTTCAATTGGTTGAGGATATTTCCACTATTTATTTATTTTTGATGAGCGGTATCAAAAATTCTGGAGTCTCGAGTCGTTATACTCGAAACCAGGTTCACTTCATTTTCACGAATGGTATTTAGAGTTTGATATGTTATCTATTAGGAACACCTTTTCATAGGTGTGGATCCGGAATTATGGATTATCTTAGATCCTATGTCATTTGAAAATCTTATATTACATTGCAGCCGCTGTTGGTGTTCCAATCCGAATGGATAGGGAAATAGAATTAGTTAGGTATGGCCATTTTTATTAGGTATTGGTTTAGATTGATCCCAGTTTCACAATGATTGATAAGGTTGTTTTTTCAATACGCGATGATGAAATAAATTTTATAATTTAATCTGATAAATTTCTTCTATTCTATGAGTCATGCAATGTGGTTGGATATAGAAAAGACAAATGTTATAAATTATTAAAATGAAAATACTACCTCATGATTGGGCATCTGAAGCAAGATTGTTGAAGAAAGGGGAAATCAACTACTGAGTCATAGAATGCACAAACTAGGGGTTGTTTGGGGCATGCTAAACTGGGGAATAAGGCAACGACTGTAGGGTATTTCACTGGTGATACAGTTGTGAAGCTTCAAGCTACTACTACTGAGTTTGAAGGTGGGAAGGTTTTTGGGAATTTTTTTGAATCATAGAAGTGCTTACTACCGGGACAATATTTTATTCCAGAGGGGCACAAGTAGCAACAGAATTATCTTAGCACGTTTCTGGGCAAGGGTGATGAATCTTGGGCTAAGAAGGTTGATCCAGAACCTCTTTCCTCAGTTACAGACAACAAGGATATGACAAACTAAATTCAGGTAAAAGATGATAGAAAACCCGATATTGAAGTTGAAATTCAAGAAGAGGTAGACCAATAATTATGGGAAGAGTAGAGGATGTTATCCTCTAAGTCTTTCAAGGAAAATAATAAAGTTGATGTAAAATTTCCTCATAATGGGGGCATGAAAAAAACTAAAAAGTGGAAGATGACCAAGCTATAGTAAAGCTAACTTTGGTGTCCATAAAGCCCCCCCTGTAGGGAGAAAGCCTGAGGAAATGATTCCTGGGATGGTGCGTGATGATGGGTCTTCTGAGGTAAGATAACTTAATCTAACTGATATTTTAAACAGGTCCAATAGCAAGGAGTTATTCCTCGTGGATTTTTCCAATGCTCGCATAAGTATTTGTGATGAAGGGTATACCTCAAGAATTGAGGAGCCTAGGTAGCAGCTTGCACCGACCTTCTAAGAGGGAGGTGAGGAGAGGCATCAAGTTTTTTATGGATAAGAAGCAATGATGGACAAGGAGAAAACACTTCAGGAGAATTAGGATGGTGATGAGTAACATGAAGTGGTAGAGAAGGATCCTACACCCTAGAAGCATGGGGATAATTTTGATGATCGGGGTGGCCCTTGGGTTACTTCTAAGAGGAGGAGGGGACGTCATTCTCAAGGTTGTGAAAAGTGCTAAAATTTTTATTTGGTGTGCTTTGGTTTGGCATGGGATGGAAGATTTTTTCATCTATGTTTTGATGGAACGTGTATTTGTACCGGTTTTGCATCTCTTGGTTTATGACTTTACTTTTATTAATATAGTTATGGGGGGCATGGGATTTACCCATGGTTCACATCGTTTTCGGTATAATAACTATATTTATTACATTTATTATAATTTTATAATTATATATATATAATTATAAATAATATATATTAGGTTTTTGGCGGAATAATTACATTCAAACACTCATACACCGTACACCCAGAGACCGAAAAGGCAGGTCATAGCCCCCCTAAGGGATAACTCACCCAACCAGCTGCTTTAATAAATTTTAAATTTAACTCAAAGACCCAGTGGGCATGAATCCCATTGCATGGCCCAAAGTCCCTAAGTATATGGCTCGTAGGCCCACCATTGGATGGCTCGAAGGCCTTGTTTGCATCATATCTGTGTCACTGCCTGCTCACGTCATGTCTGCGTCACCGCCCCCTTGATGGCCTGAAGGTCCATTCAGGATTAATAATATTTCTGGTGTAGTACCTACTACAGTACCCACACTTCTATAGAACTACAGTACCCGTGAAAATTCGCTCTCACCCAGATTTGAACTCAGGTCTGATGCAGAACTACGGAGAGCCTTTACTACTCAGGTAAACCCCCAACTACATAATTATAAATAAATATATTTAAAAATTATTTATATATAAATATAAATATAATTAATATATTTATTATTTAAATATATTTATTGAAATTTTATAATTATTTAAATATGTATTGATTTATTTAAAATTATAATTATAAATAAATATATTTTAAAAGTATTTATATATAATTAAAAATATATTTATATAAATAAATATATTAATATATAATTATAAATATAATAAATATATTTATTATTTAAATATATTTATTATAATTTTATAATTATTTAAATATATATTTATTGATTTATAATTTCATAAATAATTTTTTTAAAATATATTTATATTTGTATAATTGAATATTTAAATAATAAAAATATTTTAAAAAAATTATTTAAATAGGTTAGTTAGATAAATATAAAACATATTTTAAAATTTAAAACTTAATAAAAAAATTAATATTATTCATACAAACTAAAAACATATTGAAAATATTACATGTATATAGTAAATAAATATATGTATAAAAAATACTACAAAATGATTAAATATATTTTTAGCATTATTAATGAATATATAATAATAAATAGATAAATTAAATTAAATAAATTACAAAAATATTAAAAATTGAATTTGTAACATTTATGTAAATTACAAACATCCATATGTACACATACACATCCACACAAACACATATACACACATACACATACATACATGCAGTTATACATGTACATATATTTTAAATTACTTAATATCAATATAAATATATATCTAACTAAATATATTCATTTATATATTATATAATTGTTTAATTAAAATATTAATATATTATATATATTTTAATTATATACAAATTTTCCAATCAATGTATATAAATAAACAATTAAACATTTTGACAAATATAAATTTGATAATTTTCTATATATAAAATTATTAAAAAATATATAAATATATATATATATATATATAATTATAATTATGAAGAAATATATTTACAAATTTTTGTATATAATTATAAATATATTTATATAATTATATATATTTATATATAATTATATATATAAATATAATAAATATGTACTATTTAGAAATATTTACTATAATTTTATAATTATTTAAATATATATTTACTTATAATTCTAATTATAAATAAATATATTTATAAATGCCAATAGGGTGTAGGTTAGTTGGTGACTTGCACCTATTTGCGACATCTAATGGGTGTAGAGTTGAGGGTTCGACTCCCACCTACAGTGAGGATTTTACTCACTATTTTTTGGGTGGGTGGATTTATCTGTTGGTTTCTGATGTTGTGGTGGCTTGACGTAGTGTCTTGGTCAACAAAGGTGCAGATGATTGTAGATTAGAGAACAACAGTTAGTGTCGTTGATGACGACGATATACAGGGCTCTGCACCGATAGTGGATTGTGGTGGTTTGTCACTACTCTTGAATTGGATGGGTGTCAACCAGCCGTGAGTGATGTGGACGAGGCTACTTGAGTTCAGCAAGGTGGATGACGTGCGGTGGCAAGGCCGCGTGCTCGAGTGACGGTGGTGGTGTAACGACCCAGACTTTTTAAATAAAATTTACTTCCTAAGAAAATGTGTGTTATATTAGTTTGTACTCAACAAAACTTTATCTATTTAATAATGAAGTGAGTATAAATTGAAATGTGATTATAGAGTTTCAACCGTTATATGATCATGGATCAATTATGACCATTAGTCAATATGACTATTGGAAACTATACTCTTGATAATAATTTTAACGTCATAATTAGTGTTTTTAAGTAAAAATGAAAAAGGGTAATTAATATAGAAAGGAGAAACGATGGCCTCAACTAATAGGATCATACCATATAAAGCTCATTTGTCGAAGCTTGAGAGGGAGGTAGAATCACTGAGGTTCTATCTTGACCAATCCCAAGACAAGCTTCAAAAAGTGAAACTTGAATGAAATCGCTAATGGGAGATGTTCAAGTAAGTGAAAATTACCACTCGGGCGATGTTAGCCATGCCGCCCCATGAATCTATCACCATTGCACAGCTTACCCTGAGGTCATATTTGGGATTTATAAGGGGTTATTTTTCAAGGCCATAGTTACTTAAAGTGTAATTCCTTTGTATAAATAAAATTTTTATTCCATCAATTACATTTTAAGAATAGTTTTTCTTAATAAAATTGACATGAAATTTGATAAATTGATTTTTTAGAAAAAAAATGTACTTCCCAGAAAAGATATAGATATTTATAATAAACTAATATATTATAAAAAATACTTATTTAAATGAAATATTATGATAAAAATACTCATGTTTAAATATAAAAGATAATATATATTTTTTTCAAGTGTCATAAATTTTACTATGGATTTTCATTTCGCTATTATATTTAATAAATAAAGATTTTTATATTTAAAATATATAATTATCATATTTAGAGAATTATTATAATAAAATAAATATAGTTTTTTAAATCATCATGTCAAAATTAGGTTAGGGTGAATTTATGATAATTTTCTAAAAAACTTTATTTTTTCGTGAATAGAAAAAATACAATTTGAGTTTTTTGATATGTTTAATGACTTCATAATTATTTCATAATGATGTAATAACTAATTAAACACAATCCAATAATTAAAATATGTTATTTTTTTAATATCAATTATTTTAATAGATTTTAATCAATTTCAAAACCTATATTTTACTTTTCAAAGTCTAAAATGAAAACTTTAACATTAAAAACATTATTTTTGTGGAAAATTTACTTTTCCATTCTAAAAGATATAATATAAAATGTTGGAAGACTCTTTTGGATTAAAATAACATAAAACATTACCCAAGTGTCCAAACCACGGGAAAATACCATGGGAAATCCTATGGTTTTTCATTTTTGATAGCCTAGGTTTACGTGGCCTATATTTAGAAATTAATAAACAAATCCTCCACTTTTGCTATAAAAACCCACCATTTTTTCATTTCATTTCACTCTAAATCCATCTTCCATAAATCTCTGGTAGTTTTACCTTTCAAGGAGTCCTCAAAATGTTTCCTCAATCCCCTGAGGTTTTAATCCTCACGTTTAAGGAGTAACTCTATAAGGTAAGGGAAATATCATTCTTTTCTCTTCATTTCAAGAACCTCTTTTTGTATATGTATTCTGAATGTTATGGTCACTCTCTCTTGTTTCCTTTTTATTCATTCCCTTACTTTCAAATTATTTTTTATCAATGGTAAACCCATATCCCCTCTCTTTTTACGCTTTTCTAAAACCATTTTTTATACCTGTTATGCTGCTGATTTTACTTCTCAAAATTTCTCTCTTCTCCTAAATAAATTCTTTTTTATTTTCTTTTTGTGGATACTCAAACCTATTTAATTTATAGGGGTATTCACCAATATGTAAAAATGATTTATTTTATTTTGGTATTGACATACATAAAACCCGCATTCCCTTTCCGTGGGTTAAAAATGACATAATGATCATGTTTTTAAAGCACTTTTGAAACACCATGATTTTAATATGAAGCTCATTTTATTTTATTCTCCACAGGTTATTTGTGAAATTATTTATTATGATCTATTTGACTCACATTAAAATTAATACATATTAAGGGTGCATCTTTATAGCACTCCAATACATTGGATAAAGAATTAAATCTATAGAGATGGCATGTTTTATGATACCTTGGTGAATAACCTTGGTAATATTTATGAAACTTCGGTGAAAAACCTTAGTGATATTCTTATGAATATGTCATTTAAATGTTGTATCCACATTTCCATGTTATGATTAATTTTCTTATTATTATTATATGTCTCTTTCTCATTCCTTATCTTTATAACTCGTGTTATTATTGATATTTCTCAAGATCACATGTAAAATGTTTTTCTTGTTTTCCCTTACTATGCCTTATGCTCACCCTTTCCTTTGATATATGTCCCCAAGTTATGTGATGCAGTAAATGTACTTATTATGAACCTTTAAATAATCCTTTAAAGTATATTAGAATAATTTTCTAAGTTTTCATGTATTATGTAACTTTTTTCCAAGAAACTACACTTTAAAAGATACTTTGTTTATACAATGTAAATAAAAAGTTTATCTAATAAAAGGAGGGATTTCATAGGCAGGATCAAAATGGGAGTGGTTTTGGTGCCATTGATGGATCATGAAACACTGTCAAGATGAAGGGTGGCTGGGTCAACGAGCGGATGATGATAAGGACCATTTCCAGGTGACGTTCGTGTGGCAGGGTGTACAATTGAGCTAAGGGTTAGGACCTTGGGTTCATATTTGGTAGACCTACAGGTCAGTTTGTCTTAGGGTTTCATACCCCATTGAGCTTTCAGGCCATGTGATGAGTTCCCTCTGTCCATAATAATAAGAGCTTATTTGGTTCAATAAGGGGAGGGGGGCTTCCCTCTACGTGTTAAATATATATATATATACATATATATAATTATATAATTATATATATGTATATAATTATATATAATTATAAATATAATAAAAATATTTATTACTTAAAAAATTATTATAATTTTATAATTATTTAAATATAAATATTTATTTATAATCTTATAAAAACTTTTTTTAAAACATTATATCTACATATTTGAATTATTAAAAAAAATATTAATATATCATATTTATATTAATTATAAACATGTATTTTTTAATTTATCTATATAAATAAACATTATTTTTGAATTTAAATATAATAATTTTATATCTATTAATAATATTTTTTATTGAAAAATTTGTTCAGTGCTAATAATAATGTTGATAAAGATCAACCTTTATCAGTACAAAAAAATTGCTGATAAAGGGTACACTTTGATCAACACTGATAAAATTTATCTTTATCAGTGATTTTAGCTAGCGCTGATAAAGGTTCCCCTTATATCAGCGCTTTCTATTTAGCACTAATAAAACCAGGCACTAATCATACACCGATTTGTGGTACTGTTGGCAGAAACCATGGGTAAAGACCATGGGAAGTTTTTTTTTGATTATTTTATTGTATAGAGCCCAAAACCTTAGTTTGAGAAATAATAAAGGACTCTATTCTCTTTTCCTATATAAACCTACACAAGAACTCATTCCTCTTCACTCAAAAACCTTGGATCACAACCTTACTCTACCCTCCTATCTCTAGAGTCATCACAAGGTTCTCTCAAGCTCTCAAGAATCTCCTCCGAAGCTTTTGGAATCACCCTCTCAAGGTAAGGGATCTCCCTCTCTTATTTTTATTCAAGCACCCCTTTTATGTTATATTTGTTAATTTCAATTTTTTCTTGTTTGAGTATGATTTTAAACACCCCTATTACTTCCCTTTTTTATTTTCATGTGATTAGAGACCCATTTAAATCTCATTAATCCCATTCATGAACCTTTATGTACACCTGTTATGATGCTAAAATTGTCCTGTGATTTTCCGTATTGAAAGTAAGGGGCCTCTCTCTCTTCTTTTCCATTCAAGTTCCTTATTTGTATCTTTCCTTTTGAATCCCAATTATTTATTTTGAGATGAATTTATAAATATTTCTATGCTATCCAATTGATATACCAAAAATGATAAATCATTTATCTCTTCTCATTATAGCATTTACCTAAACCGTTACTATTCCTAAATTTGGTAAGAGATCCTCTTTTTCTCCTCTTTAATTCAAGAAAATTATTTATGTAATGCAATTTTTATTTCAATTCCTATTTATGGGATATTCTCTTCTACATCCATCTTACTACCCTTATTATGTAAAAGTGATGAGTGACCCCTTTTACTCTCATTAATCCCTCACATGATTCATTATGTAATCTCGTTATACTGCCGAAATTATCATGCAGTTTTTCATGACAAGTTTTTATTCAAGAACTCTCATTGTATTATGCGTATTAATTCCCAAACTTTCATATTGTATTATGTTCTTACATATCCATCATACCTTCCTCTTTACTTCCAAGTGATGATAGACACCTT
Source organism: Viscum album (assembly GCA_963277665.1). Taxonomy (NCBI): domain Eukaryota; kingdom Viridiplantae; phylum Streptophyta; class Magnoliopsida; order Santalales; family Viscaceae; genus Viscum; species Viscum album. Next base: position 107,013,756 of record OY728139.1, on the reverse strand, counting down.
TCTCTCTCATTAAACCATTTTATGAATATATAAGTACTGTAGTTATGCTGTCAAAATTTTACACTGATTTTATATAAAAAACATTTGTGAAGTGAATACTCATAACCATTTACACTCAAGGGTTTTCACCTAATTATACATATACTTTACTGACTGTGTACTTCAATATATGTAACCCATAGTCATTAATCATGGGATTAATTATGCTAAAATATGTTCATATGTTATATGATCTATGTGGAACACTTATGCATGTACATGATATGATTATGATGATTGCACACAGATAGTGCTCCAATGCATTGGGTAATGTTTTAATCTCATGATATTTCATGTATGGTGCACAAAACGTTATCTAAAGCACATTATATTATTATTTCTTGGTGGTTAACCATGGATTATGCTTGTGATGTCATGTTTAAAGTTGTTTCCACATTCGCATGTTGCTTTTATGTTATCATGTTATATCTTTTCTCATTGTTCATGTTTATGATTCTCACCCCTTTTATGTCAAATGGAAATACCTATTGTCTAATATGTAATAATTTCTTCATGTTATCCTTTTTTATTCCCTTAGTGGGCTTTATAGCTCACTCCTTTCTAATATATGTCCCCAGGTTAACCCATACCGTTTTATGAGTTAGAGAATTTTAGTTACATGTTAAGGAAGTTTGTAATAATTTTTTTGTATCCATGTATCAAGTCGTTGTGTTATGTAGCTAATTACCCAAAGACACAACACTTCTTGATCTTCAGGGTTGTATTAAGTGTATTCTTATGTTATAAATCACAAATTAATTTGTAATAGAACAAGAGACCCAGCCCAGTTGGTGAGGACTTGACAAGTGCATCCAATATACCAGAGTTAAAAACTAGGTGAAGACATAATTTCAAGGGTTTTATAGCAGTATTGCATCAGCCACTATAGCAGTACTATAACAGACAGAACTATTCATTAGTTTGTGCTTTTGGGCCACTGGTTTGGGTCTCGGGTCCTTCAAGGCCTTCGGGCCAACCAATGCCTTCATGCTAGCAATACTTTAGGGCCACCTCAAGGACTTCGGGACACCTTAAGGCCTTTGGGCCACCTCAAGGCCTTCAGGACACCTCAAGGTCTTTAGACCACTTGAAATTGTGCTTAACGACTAGGCAGACTCTATAAGGAGCAGACTCCAGATGAGGATTCAGAGAAGGCTCATTCACCATAGTAGAAGATAAAGTGGATTTTTCAGAAAGAGAGGGTATGACATTTTCCATCAGGACCAGCCTGTGCTTGTATGGGAAGCCTAGCCAAACTATCCATGCAAAGGTGGAGAGTTGACATCACGATGAAGAAGCTGGGGAGGAGAAGTTCCATGTAGTTATACCCTGTATATTTCCTAAGACCTACGGGTCATATAATCTGTATTCCTACGGGCCTTGTAAGGGTTTCGCTCATCCCTTGAAAGGGGGGTTATCAAAAATCAATAAAAAAATGCCTTCGGGATATTCAGGTAATTTTTAATAAAGACAAGGGTTGTCATGTAATTACCTTTTGATCCCTAATGCATTATAACCTTCTTCCTCCCTCATTTCATTATGCACAACACCCCTCCAACTACTCGAGCTCCCTTCTCCCTCTTAATCTAGGCTTTAAGCAAGACTATTTGTCCGGCATTGAAATTGCCTACCGTCGGTTGCGTTTGACCCGTATCGGTAAGATTTATAATCCTATTGCTTTTTTTTCTTTGTTTATCTTTCCGTATGGAATGCTAAATTTGTGCGAGCTCTTTTCCCCTATTTTTAGGGTGATGTTCTATTTTTTCAATTTCTACCATTCTACATTGAATTTGAAGATGATAATGGACGAGGAGTTGTTTACCGATATAAGGTATGCGGTCTAGTAATTGTTTTCCGAAAGACGAGTTGTTTTATATCATGTGTCATTGTGTCGCATGTTGGACTTCTTGAGCGTTTCCTTAAAAATAAAATCTCCTTATTCAAATTTTTAACCTTGTTAGTGTAACTCTTGTGTACCCTTATTATTTTCGAAGGTCTCCCACCTCAATAAGTGCCACCCCTTTGGTCGTTATCATTTGATTATCTTGACTTCTAAAATGATAATGTGCCCAACTCACCATCTAAGTGGTGTTGGTTGGCCACCAGATGAATGGTTTATTTTAAATTAAAAAAAATTGAATGGTATTACCACGTCACATGTTTTCTATATGAACAGTGGTTATTCCCTTGATTAAATGAAATGTTAATGATTTATAAAAACTCTTTTGGAATATGTTAAAGCTTGACTGACGCGATTTATTATTAATGAGAATCGGGCATGACGTCCCATATACTTGTGATACTCACACATGGATTCTCATATAATTGTGATACTCAGGCATGGCATCTCATATACTTGTGATACTCAGCCATGGCCTCTCATACACATGTGATACTCGATCTTGACGTCTTATATACCTGTCATACTCAAGCATGTCGTCCCATATAAATGTGACACTTGGTAATGTTGTTTTTTTACTACCCTATGAGACATTGTGATTATGCTTGAACACCCGAGTTACGCCTCAGGTCCTAGCTATCACTACGTGTATATATGTAAATATATATTTCTATATAAGTTACTACATATATATAGTGCATATATATACATACATGTCCATATACCTATATATATGCATATATATACATGTTTCCACATGTTTAGAGATATCTAGTGTCCTTTAGGAACAACGGTCGACTTGTTTACAATTTACATGTTTTCTTGACACTTTTATATCTTCACACTACCATTTTATATACACTGGATGGATTAGACTAGACGTTGGTGGTGGTGGTCTACTGAGTATATCTCACACCCTATTTGGGCCACTGATTGGTACCCTAATAGACTTTATGAATGTAGGTAGGGACAAAGGGTCAGCTTTGGATGTCTGATCTCTGGTACATGGATGAAGTATGAGAGTAGAGAACAGAGCTTATTCTTTTGATGCTAGTGTAGAAAGTTTTTGTTCTTTTTGTCTTTTGTATATCTTGTTGTATATGCTTGCTGCTCTAATTCCATGTATTTCCTTTTTGTATAGCATACAAACATGACATCATTTTGTATATGATATTGGTTCCATTTCTGGATGATTATTATATCAGGATGATTTATTCTTTTTTAGTTCATTTATTATATTGTTTCTTTTGTTTCTTATTATGGTATACCATTGTGCTACACTTTGATCATGAGGTTATAGTATCCACATTGTTCCATCAAAGACTCCCGCTGCTAGTCGGAAGCCTCTAGCATACGAAGAGGCAAGTTTGAGGTCATTTGTCCGATTGGGTTTGGTTAATTATGAGGGAACCGGGTCTAATTCGTTACAGTTTTGATACTTTATAAAAATTATCCATAATTCATTTATGACAACATACGGTGCACGGTTGGTATGACTAAATTTTCATGTTTTTAGTCATAAATTAACATTTTAATCCAAAGAAAATGTCACATAATCAAAATAGAGAAAAACACACACATATTATCTTGATACTTTAGGATAAAGATAGATAATTCATTTGTGATGTTTCGGAATGAACCTCAAGTTAATCCAACACATGGTGTAGCCGGTATGGCTAAAAGTGTGTGTTTTCATTAAAAAGTGACATTTAATTCAAAATATGCATCACAAAATTAAAACTGAGCTAATGCACTCTAGTTGTCTTGGTAATTTAGGAAAATAATTTAAAATTCATTTGTGATATGTAAGAATTGACCTCAATTTAATTTGACAAACGATGTGTATGGTATGACTGAATGTGTGTGTTTTCATTTTCAAGTGACATTTTTTTCAAAACACGTGTCACATACTCAAAACTAAGAAAACACACTCAGATTGCCATAAAACTTTAGGAATAAGATCAATAATTCATTTGTGATGTGTAATAATTAACTACACATCAATCCGAGACACGATGTGGCTAGTATGATTGACATTGTCTCTTTTCATTTAAGAGTGACATTTTAGATCAAAACGTGTTTCAAATACTCAAAACAAAACAAAGATGCTCTGATTGTTTTGATACTTTAGGAAAAATATCGATAATTTATTTGTGATGTGTATGAATTAACTTTACGTCAATCCGACAAACGATGTGGCTGATGTGACTAAAAGTACATGTTTTAATTTAAAAGTCGTATTTTAGTTCAAAATGCATGTTACATACTCAAAATTGAGAAAACACACCTGAATTGTCCTGATACTTTAGAATAATAACTTATTATTCATTTGAAACTTGTATGAAGTAATTGTATATCATTCTAATTGAAATTTATCAGAGATTTTATGAGATTACAATTATAATTCCTTTTTTCTGTACAATTAGTAAAATTATTGTGTTGTTTTTATTACATGCAAGCTTTTCTTTTATATAAGGTTGGGTTGATCATCGCAGAAGATATGCCACTACTACATATACCCTTTTTATCTATGCTAAAAAAATGGTGATAAAATTCAAAAAATGTAAAAAAAATAAAAAAAAACCCAAAAATTGGAAAGCCATTTTAACAGCGCCTGCCACCCCCTTTCAACAGTGCTCACCACCCCCCCACTCACGCACACCCCCACGAGCCAGCCTTTAATAGTTCCCTCCCCAGCCCTTTAACAACGCTAGCCCCCCCTGCACATGCGCGCGTGCCCCTGCCTCTCCCTGGATTCAAACTCGAGACCTCTTCCTTGCGCACTAGACACTTTACCACTCTTCCATGTTACTTTGTTCTCCATTTAATGATATATATATATATATGTAGTTATATTTATTCATATATTAAAATATATTTATATTAATGTATATATATAGTTACATTAATATATATATGTATATTTATGTATATTTATTTATTCTTATATGGATATCTATTTATATATATTTATTTATATATGTGTATAGTTATATTTTTTATCCGGATATTTATCCGTATATTAATATATATTTAGTTATATATTTATTCATATATTAATATATATTTGTAAGATTAGTTTTAAATACATTTATAAAATATATTTTTTTGTGTGTTTATAAATAAATACATACATACATATATACAACATACCAACACATGTATATATATTATATATATGTGTATCTGTGAGTGTAATTATACATATTTATACATATTTATATATATACATTATTATATATTAATATGTCTATTTATATGTTAGAATATGTAGATAATATGTATCAGTTTGCTAAAACACACACACACACACTCACACAAACACTATATAGGTATATAAATAATCAAATTTTGTATTTTAAATAAAATGGATATTAGTTTTTATTTATATAAGGCTTATATATTAATAAATATATTTTATATGTAAATATGTTTAATTAATTATTTATAAAATTAATTTTTAGGTGTGCGTATATAAAAATATATTTATATATTGTTATATATTTGATTATAAATAACAGTACATTGTGAAAAATGATAAAATTTCAAAACATTATATCAATATGAATGTAAGACCTGTGAATAAATTTATTCCGCACAAAAAATGGCAAAAAGACACCAAAAAATGAGCCTGAAAATCCATCAAATGTTAAAAAATCGGGGTACGCCGGCTAAAAACTCAGTTTTGGAGGCCTTCTGGGCTTTTTTTGGCCTCAAAAAAACCTTGATCAAGTTCCCCCCAAAACAAAGTGGTGTAGACCTCATCACAAGCTTCGATTTGATATGTGGTAGAGCTCAAATGGACACCCGGATCAAAAGTTATGGTCGTTTGAAGTTTGAGTTGTTTTTTCAACTTAATTTAGATCTTTTATTTATTTTTTGTTTTTTTATATTCAAATTGTTGTTAAATGACTATTATTCGATAAAAATAACAAAATTATTAATTAAAAATATTTTTAAAATTATTCCATAAGCTCTTTTTTACTAAATATCTTATATATTAAGTTTAAATTTCTATTTATCCTTATCTAAAACACATTTAATATATATATATTATATTTATATCAATATCAATATATTTATATATTAATAAATTAATATATTACTTTTAATGATTGTTTTTGAAATATATATTTTATCAGCGCTAGTAAAAAAAGCGATGATAAATTGGTACTTTTAACAACGTTATCTTTAGCACTGATAAAGGGTACCCCTTTTATCAGCTTTTTTTTTTGCGTTGTTAAAGGGGTGGCGCTGCGAAAACTCGAATCTGTGGTAGTGCTGTGAGAGTTTTTTTTTGTATTGATTGTAATTTTTTTCGTTTGTAAGTGAATTCTATATTTATGTAATTGATTTGTATTGAATTTCTTTTATATAATATTTGTATGGAAATGATGGTGTAGTGTAAATTTAAATTGTTTTTTATTATCGATTGTTGCAAAATGTTAAAGATACACTTTACAACAACGGATAATGGCTTTTATCAGTGTTAGTTGTAGTGCAGATAAAGAGCTCATTGACCAGTGGTGATAAAAACCAACTTTTATTGGTGCTAAAGATATCAATGATAAAAGATTCTTTTTCAGTGCTAGCATTGCCAAAGATTACATTTTCGACACTAAAAAACGCGTAGATAAAGATTGCATTTATCAGTGTTTTTTTACTGTGATAAAGAACGTCTTTATTAGTTCATCTTTTAGCGTCGGTAAAAGGGCTTGAATTTTCTGAGCAGTACAAACATTATTTTTATTTTAACACTCATAAAATCGACTTCTAGTGTATATGTAGTAGTGAACTTAGATGATTTATAATAAAAATGACTTATTTATTACTCATTGTCCAACATTAACTATTGACGTGTGAACAAAATTGAAGACTTTTTTGGGTCAGAATTGTGACTCCGCTGAAACCCCCTATCACGGTACTCAAATCCTCTTGATGCGCCTTAGGCAAAACGATTTAAATATGCATTGCTAGGGTTCTTAGAATCATTCACAATGTGATAGTGAGTGACACAACATAGTACCTAATGCAAACCACTAATGCAAACTACTTATGGTAGAAAACAAAATTCAATTTTATAAAGATAGATGACACCTGAAACCAAGAAACAGTCTTTATATGTATTATCCTAGAACAAGTATTTTGCCACTAAACAAGGCTCAAGGACAACAAGTAGGGTGAGATAATACAAAAAAGAATCCTCAGGAAAGAGAATTAATTCAGAAGGGCAAGGCGGCGATGGAGTCGGGCACCCCCACTCCCTCGATGACAGTCAGCATGTGTCGAACAGCTCCCGTAATGTCATCAACTGTACTCAGCTGACACCTTTCCTCCACCTACGCAGTCCACCAGATTTGATTTCTTCGGATTGAGAAAGGAAGGGCTCAGTGAAAAAACACAGTAAATCGCACCTTCGCGTTTATGGAATACCGGACTAGGTGCCCAAAGGTGGTGATGTTGAGGTGGAGGATGGTGAGGCACAGCGCGTGGAAAACGGTCACCATCTTGGAGAGCTTCCGGGGGCTCTTTTGGGTGAGGATTCGGACGTTGGCGTGGGTTTCGATGAGGGTGACCTCGATGTCGGCGGCGGCCTGGCTGCCCTTGGAGGTGTACTTGCTGGGGAGGTGAGACAAGGCCTGGTGTGGGCGGCCGCACGGCGGGGACTGCTCCGAGTTGGGGCCGTCTTCTTCCTTCAGCCCGAGGCGTGGGTGGCGTTGAAGCTTTTGGGATTCCAGGTACTCCAGCAGGTGCTCCAGCTCCTTCACGAACTCTATGGCACCCCCAATGATGGAGGCTTGATCGCCCTGTTTCCACACAGTATATGATAACCGCAATTTTGTTCCTTCAATTTGGTTTTATAGAATTAACGAAACGCGAATACGAACCCTATGAACATAGGTTTCCGCCATGAGGGAGCGGAGGAGGGCGATGCGTTCCTTCATCTGCCTCCGGCGGTTTCTTTCGATGGCAATGTGGGTGATTCGCTGAGACTCCTCCTCCTCCTTCCCCTTGCACATTCGCACCCTTTTCCGGCGCTTCTTATTGTTGCGGTCCCCCTGAGCCCCCAGCTTCTGGCGGCCGGCGGTGGCTGCCTCCCGCCCCTTGCTGCGGTGGTGGCGCTGGGTCGCCGGAGAAGAAGCCGACCGGCCATCGGAGGCGCCACCGTGATCCTGACGGTGAGGCTGTAAACCGCCGCTCTCGGAGGAGGGGCCGTGGTTGTAGGTGAATGGTGGGTCGGAAACGACGTCGGAGATGGGTAAGCTGAAAAGGTAATTGGAGGATGGGGGTTGTAGAAGCGCCATTTTGGATTTGCAGTGCTGTTGCCACTGTTACCTTATCTAAGCCAGACACCCAAAAGGGAGGCCCCGCTCCCGCGCAAAACAGATCACCTCTTTCCGGACCAACGAAGGACTGAGAATAATAAAAACAAAAAACCAGATGCGAGTGAGGGGGACAAATATATATATATATATTTCCTACCTAATATAAATATATTTATAAATTTTGAGTAAATAATCACTCAATTTTTAGTATTGTTATTTCAATTTTCAAAAATACGTTTTATTCAAAAATGTTTTTTATTTCTTTTTTTGAAAAAAAATATTATAATTAATTTCTAGGACATTTAGAAAATGTATTTGATAAAATTAACATCAATTTTAAAATCAGCATGTCAAAATTAATTTAGGGTGAAATTTTTTGGTTTTTTATGAAATTATTTATTTTTCAGTGAATAATGAAAAATATATTCTTTTAACTGTCATTTCTTTTAATAAATTAAGTAATTTAAAAGACTCATTGGTATTTTAATTTTATTTAAAAGTAAAATAAACATTATTTATTTATATTTAATCTAATTAATTGCATTTAAATCATCTTTATACCAGATTTTAGTATAAGTTTATTTTTAGACTTGAAAATGGATTTTTTCTGAAAACTGTTTTAAAATGAATAATGTTTCTCTTTTTAATTAATTAAAAATAACCTCTAATGATGATTAATTTAAAGTAAATGTATGCATCATTTTCAAATCATTAAGAATAGAAATTATTATAATGAAGATTAATAGTTATAGATTTAAGTAAAATTATATTTTCCTTGAATAATACATTTAAAAAAAACTGATTTCCATCAAGCTTACAGGTTTTGTTTTAAATTAAATTCCTCCACCTCCAGGAATTGATTATGATAAAATGGATTTCATAGTTGTAATAATCATAATTAATATTATTTAATAAGTTCAGCTTAATTTTTGAACAATATGAATAGTAACTGAAGTGAATATTGATTAACACAGTAAAAGGAAAATAGGTTAATTAAGGGTAGAAATAATTTATCAAAGACTAGAAACAAAGTAACCCTAATAGTATGAATATGTATACTTTCATTTCAATATGATATTTATATTTTTTTTGTTTCTTTATAAATAATTAAGAAATGGTTTTGATAAAAAAAATAGATTTTGATATGATAAAATGCAAAATGTATTTTTATGTAATAAACAATTACAACTAAGACATTCATTTTTGATGAAATCATGAATTTTCATAATAAATGATATTTTAATAAAATAAAACTATTAAATAAGGTTTATTAAATTTAAATGATAATATAATTTTTATGAAATCAAATGTAATTGTTATAAGGGTTCAAAAACTGTTATTAATAGAAAACCAACATTTCTCAATAAATATTGATTCTTGTTTTAAAGGTGAAAATTCACATATTTAGAAAATTATTTTGATAAAATAAATATTATTTTTGGAATAAACACATTGAAATTATTCAACAGTGAGATTTTTATAATTTTTCGAGCCAGTCGAATTTTCGGGTAAAAATTAAATACGATATAAATATAATATCATAATGACCCAAAAGTGATGTCATAAATGCTATAAAGGGTATCCAGGACCAAATTTACGCTTCCCCTTAAAAAATAATATATTTTGAGGTGATGTGGTTTATTTTATAAAGCCTTTATGAATCCTCCAAAACCTATATTATATTTTAAGGTTTTAAAATCAATTCTTTATAAACATGACTCACTTCCAAGGGTAATATTTTATTGAAATTGACATTTGACCTTATAATATAATGAAATTCAATCCACTTTGCACTGCTACAGATCGGCCCTTTAACAGAATGCAAAATATGGATTTAATAGTTTTAAAAAGCATTGTTGTCATCAACACCGTTAAAGTGGCAATCCTTTTTATCAACGCTAAAAAAATGCTGATAAACACCAACCTACTATAGTGTGTTGTTTGAATAACAACACATTGTTGCAAATATACCTGTAACCTGTATGAAAATATATAATTTAATTGAAATAAATTTTACATCACAAATACAAAAAAAACACTACTATATGCATTTCAAATAATGTTTTGTATAATTACATTTACAATTACTATCTAGAAACATTTAAAAACATTAATGTTTCATCATCTTTGGCACCTACGCCCCCCTCTAAAAAAACCCGACCATGGTATCAGTTGTCGAGCAAACCACCCCAACCCGAGAAAAACAAGAAACAACTATATGTGTGAGTATTAAAACTCAGTAGGTAGGCCTAAAAATATGTACCTAATGCATATCCTTTAAACAAAGAAACATTGATTTCAGGTTTGAAATACATTATATAAATATAGTTTTTCCACACTTTTTCACTTTATAGAATGAAGATCACAATCCATTTCCCTCACAATTTTAAAACAAGCTCTCATTCATGGGGTGAGTTGGGTTCACAAGAAAAAGGGGTAAAGGAATCAAAATGGGAAACTGTCACGACCCGCCCTCGGGGTCCGTGCCGTGACTACCCCAAGCCCGCCTTCCATAGGCCAGGGGCTGGCGACTAGCACCAAGGCGTAATTCCCGGTAAAAGGGAAGGCATTGCCTTTGAAAAGTAAACACACACCACAGAGTAAACAAGCGGAAAGTAAACACTAAGCAAACAGAGTACGACTGAAAGTGCGGAAAAGTAAATGGGCCAGAATACAAACCCAAACTGAAAGTAAAGTACAACTCGAAAAGGGAAAAACAGCAACTGAAAAGTAAAACCGCTACTCCGAGCTGTCCACTGGAAATCCCACCTGAAGGGTGGGTACAGATAGCTCCTCTGCTCCACGGGTCCCGCCGTCCGCTCCGAGCACGTCCCGCCCAGTGGTCCACCTCCGGGTACCGTCCCGCTCTGCAAGCCTCAGCTAAGGTCAACGCTGTCCGTCGTCTGCAACCAACACAACGAAGTGCGGGCAAAGCCCGTGCAGGGGTGAGTATAAGCTACTCAGTAGGGACCCCGAGACCCCTGAAGGTCTCTCAAATCCACAAAGGATAAACCACGAAGAAAAGTACAATCACGAAGTAACAACCGACACTGCTTAGGTATATGCCCATACATATACCTAAGTCATCAATTCAAATACGCTCCAACCTCCGAGCCCAAGTACAACTCAGTCCACGCAGGAAAGTATACGTATTCCACATAGGAAAGCAAAATATAATCCACACAGGATTGCACAACACAATCCACACAGGAAAACAACAGGATTCAGCTCACACAGGTATACTTCTTCAAGGACGATAAAGATGATCACTGATCCATCTAAGTCGTCGGACCCACGAAGGATCGATAGGTAACTAACCCCCGCAGAAGACCCACACAGGATCGGGCTCACACAGAACCTGTAGGCGCTGGCTCACACAGAACCGCTGAGCGCAAGGACCCACACAGGATCGGGCTCACACAGAACCTGTAGCACTGATCCACGTAGGATCGCTGAGTGCTGTAGTCGTCGTCGTCGAATCCACACAGGATCTCTGTACTGTCGTCGTCAAATCCACACAGGATCTCTGTACTGTCGTCGTCAAATCCACACAGGATCTCTGTACTGTCGTCGTCAAATCCACACAGGATCTCTGTACTGTCGTCGTCAAATCCACACAGGATCTCTGTACTGTCGTCGTCACAGTCACAGTAGCAGAAGAACAGTCGCAGCCAGCACTAGGGTTCCCGCACACAGCAAACTCGTACGGAGGGTCCGCTCCACGAGCCGAGAGGCTGATACATCAACTGTCACGAAGACCGAAGTTGATGTATCCAAAAGTTCCGTATCGTCAACAGGAACTCAACGCAACAGACGGCGCGTCGATCGGACGCCCGGTCTGAGAGTTATTGGCATTTTCGTCTCCGGGGCCCGGTTGGTTTTTAAGGCAAAACCAACCCGACCGTACTCCACCTACGTCCAAACCTCGGGCGGAGTATGCCAAAAGATCCGTCTCACTAAGAGGAACACTACGCGACTGACGGCACGTCAATCGGACGTCCGTAGCTCAAGATATGAGCGTTTCCGCTCCGAAGGCCCGGTTGGTTTCGTGAACGAACCAACCCGGCCGAACTCAAAGTAAACCGAAACCTTGAGTGCGATATACCGAAACGACCGTCTCGATCCAAGGATCGCGTTGCCGCAGACGGTTCGTCATTCGGAGGTCCGAGGCTCAAGTTATGAGCCAAAAACCGAATCTGGTCCGAAACGGGGGGTCCGGGTCCGGGCCGACCCGGCCCGACCCCCCCCTGGGCGGCGGCGCGGCGGCGGCGTGGCGGCGCGGCGGCGGCGCTGGGCGCCGCACGTGATTGGCACGCGGGGCTATGCCCCGCGTTTTTCTTCAAGCGGCACGGCCTTGAGCCGTGCCTTTGCCAAAAAACGGCCCCCGCAAATGGGGGCCGGCTTGATAAAACCGGGGGGCTGTTGCCCCCCCCTCTTTAAATGAACCGCCCCCCCCCCCCCCTCATTAAGAGGGGGGTTTATTGAACCGGCCGGGGGTTTTATTCCCCCGGTTTTTAAGATATCCGGCCGGCCAGCTAGCCGGCCGGTTTTTACCAACGGGACCGGAATTTCCGGTCCCGCCCTCGACTTCCGACGCCGGCGGCCCGGCCGCCGGTCTCCTCTTCCGCCGCGGCCCGGAACCGGCCGCGGTCTCCTCGTCCCGCCGCGGCCCGGAACCGGCCGCGGCGTTCGTCGTCCGGCGCGGTGCGACGGCACCGCGCCCCTTTCGCCGTGCCATGAATCCTTCCAACGCGGCGCGACGGCGTCGCGTTCTTGAAGACTCTCCTCGGCGTAGCGCGACGGCGTTGCGGAAAGAAATAAGCATGTTCATCCGCGTGGTGCGACGGCACCACGCCACTTGCTTCCACCCGCAAGAATAAAACGAGAACTAAGGAGGGGGGGTTCGGCCGTGTTCATGCGGTCCGACCCCCCTCACGTTAAAATAATAACATAACTAAGAATATTCAAAAGCCTCACGTTTAGTCATGCTAAAATCCACGATTCAAGAAAGGAATAAAATAATCAATAAATAACATCCCCTACCTCGGGTTAAGATTCAAAGAATCTTCTACGTTCCGCGGAAGACGGCGTCGCGGAAGTCGGGCGTCGCGGTCGTCGTTCGTCAAATCCGTTGACGAAGAGTTACGTCCGATGCGACACGTTGTTGGCGGATCTCCGTTTGCCGACGAAGAAGGTCCGAAGAGGAAGCAGAGGTCCGAAGATACTAGGTCTCCGAGTCGATGATCCTTGACGAAGTGTTGTCGTTCTTCGTTGAGGATGAAGACGTTCTTCGTTCTTCGTCAGAGCTTGGAGATGAAGGGAAAGCTCTCCAAAGACAAACAAAGAACTCTCAATAAAATAAGAATACCACTTATTTTATTAACACATAACTCAAAAGGATTTCAAATGTTTGAAATTCAAAAGAGTTTACCCCCAAAATTAAATAAGAGTAACCTAAGCCAATTAATTAGGGGTTAGGTACGTTGAGAGAATTTGAAAAGAAAAGGGGTTCGTGTGGGCCCCACCACACTTAATCCTCCCAAGGGAGGTTAAGTGGGTGTGGGTCCCACTTCCAACCACCTTTGATAGGTTTTTAAATAAGTTAAAATAAAATTTGTCTTACACAAATTTTATTTAACTTAACTGAATAACCCCAAAACGTAACTCTCAACCCGCAACAAACGCAACTCCCGAAAAGGTCTCATTAAGCGAAAATCGGCGCTGCGAGTTCATCGGTGCCCTCGGATTTCAATTCTGAGCACCGGATCAAAAGTTAGGAAATCCCGCTCGTTCGTTCACTGAACGTACCCGAGCCAAACTTCGGAAATTAATTCCGGGCACTCCGGGCCTCGGAATCAGGTGCCGTCTGAAACCGCGCTCTTGTAAAATTCTAAAGAAAATTAAGAAAAAAAAAATTTTCCCTTGAATTTTACGGGTCTTTACATTACTCCCACCTCAGGGCTTTACGTCCTCGTAAAGATACATCAAAACTAGGGACACAAATGAGGGTACTGAGCACGCATCTGAGCCTTCCGCTCCCATGTGCTCTCCTGGAGATTCCCGTGCTGCCATCTGATGCGCACAAGAGGAATCGATTCGCCCACGCAGGACCCGCTCCTGTCGATCCTCTATCTCCACCGGGACATCCGTAAAAGTCGCCCCATCGTCAACGTCAAGCTCCCCATGGTCAAAGATGTGCGTCGGGTCGTGCACGTATCCCCTCAGCTGGGATACGTGGAAGACGTCGTGCACCCGGTGCAACTGAGGTGGTAGAGCCAGGCGATAAGCCACCTCACCAATCCTGCTGAGAATCTGGAAAGGTCCGATGAAGCGCGGAGATAACTTGCCGCCTCGGCCAAATATCCGAATACCACGTCGAGGTGAGACCCGCAAGAAGACGTGGTCGCCATCCTCGAACTCCAGTGGCCTCCGCCTCTTGTCAGCGTATGACTTCTGCCGGCTCTGAGCTGTCCTCATCCGCTCCTGGATGACCTGGACCTTCTCTGTCGTGGCCTGGACCATTTCCGGTCCCATCAGAGCTGCAAGATTTCTCCTTTGCCGAAAAGAGAAATCTGGTCTCATCCCCTGGATGAACCACATTCTTTGCCTAAAACAGTCAATCCTAACATGGATGATACTAATCCATACTAAGGATGACGTCGTAAGGCCTCGACGCTACTACTAAGAGATTCAACCGTTACTCTCGCCTCCAAGGGTTGTGTCACACTGTCGGCATCAGTGTGTGGTATCTGGGCCTCCTCTAGTAGATGTCTCACAAGTGAGGGTCAAGTCAACAGCCAAAACTGGAACCTCTTAGTAACATTACGATAGAGGACAGGAACGAAAACATCACAAGGTAAGCGTCTTTTATTATTGCAGCTCGTAATACAAGACGCTACACAAAAGCAACAAGGAACCAGAAGTACAAAGGATGTAACCACTAGTTCTGCTCCTGTCCATCGGCTCCCAGAGCTCCATGATCGAAGGTCTCGGCTGCCTGAAGCTGAGCTCTCCCCTGCGGTCGGGGTGGGCCTCCTGGTGGTGGTGGTGGTAGAGCCTCAAAGCGTCGTCCACCACCTGCTGTTCGGCCAGCTCCTCTGCCTCGTCCGCCTCCTTCCTGCAGACCGCCACGGTCGAACCTCTGCCTCTGCCTAGGTGGTTCCTCAACCGTCTGCTGCTCCTCCGCATGGCGGGTCGGGCAGTCACGAGCCATGTGGCCTCGCCCGCCGCATGCATAGCACTGTCTTCCACTCGAAAGACTGGCTCCACGTTGTGTGCCCTGCACTGCTGAGCCAGTGCCCTGAGGTCTGGTCTGTCTGGACCCCTGAGTCAGTCGTCGACTGCCAGCTGCAGATGACTCTGCCACGTGCCGCCCTGCGGTGGGTCGCTGTGCTGGTGTAGACTCAGCAAGGAAGCTCTCGATCAGAAGAGCCCGCTCCAGTACTCCTGTCTGAGTCGGTATGCTGAGGGAGATCAGCGATGCCCTGATCTCGTGTCTCAAACCCTGCTCGAAGGTCCGGGCCCGGAAGAATGGGTCCCGTACCATGTCGGTCGAGTAGCGCGAGAGATCGGTAAATCTCGCCGAGTACTGGGCGACCGTCATGCTGCCCTGCCGCAGCTGTAGAAGCTCCTGGATGCGCACCGCTCGGAGGGTGGCTGGGACGAACTCCGAGCGGAAGATGCTCTCAAAGTCCGTCCAAAGAAGAGATGCCTCATCGTGCACCTGGAGCATCAAGCTCCACCATCGTCCTGCTGCTGCGTGTAGTAGGCTCGCAGCGAGGATCACCATGAGGTCTGCTGGTGTCCTCACTAGCCTAAACACTCGAACCACTGCCTCCAGCCAGTCCTCTGCTGCCTGGGGATCCGTCTCCCCGCGAAACCTGGGCGGTCGCTGGTGCTGAAACTCATGCAGTGCGCTGAGGCGACGTGCATCGTCAGCGGCTGCTGCTGGAAGCATCGGGGGCTCGGCGGGTAAAGCTACCGCCGGTGCCACTACTGGCAAAGGGCCCTGCACCGAAGCCTCGTCGCTCGGTGGGCTGTCGTCTCGCTCGACTCTCGGAACCCTAGCTGGCTGCCGTCGTGGGGCCATCCTGAAAAGGAAACAGGTGCGCCACGGTTAGAACAGTATACCTGGTGAGCTGATATAAGTAATCACAAAGAAAACTTGAGACTTTCATAAAGCAGATCAGTATACCCGGTGAGCTGACACAAGTAATCACATAGAAAACTTGAAACACACACGCAATCAATGTTTTCGTGCATTAAGTCGGAAATCAGAAGTCAGGGTCCTGGTGTACGGATACGTCGGCCGCCGCACCAACACTGGACTCCCTGGACTGATATCCACACTCAATACGCTAAACATTATTGCTTCACATAGAAAAGATCAGTGTTCGTGGTAGAACCGAACTCCTCTGATACCAATTTGTCACGACCCGCCCTCGGGGTCCGTGCCGTGACTACCCCAAGCCCGCCTTCCATAGGCCAGGGGCTGGCGACTAGCACCAAGGCGTAATTCCCGGTAAAAGGGAAGGCATTGCCTTTGAAAAGTAAACACACACCACAGAGTAAACAAGCGGAAAGTAAACACTAAGCAAACAGAGTACGACTGAAAGTGCGGAAAAGTAAATGGGCCAGAATACAAACCCAAACTGAAAGTAAAGTACAACTCGAAAAGGGAAAAACAGCAACTGAAAAGTAAAACCGCTACTCCGAGCTGTCCACTGGAAATCCCACCTGAAGGGTGGGTACAGATAGCTCCTCTGCTCCACGGGTCCCGCCGTCCGCTCCGAGCACGTCCCGCCCAGTGGTCCACCTCCGGGTACCGTCCCGCTCTGCAAGCCTCAGCTAAGGTCAACGCTGTCCGTCGTCTGCAACCAACACAACGAAGTGCGGGCAAAGCCCGTGCAGGGGTGAGTATAAGCTACTCAGTAGGGACCCCGAGACCCCTGAAGGTCTCTCAAATCCACAAAGGATAAACCACGAAGAAAAGTACAATCACGAAGTAACAACCGACACTGCTTAGGTATATGCCCATACATATACCTAAGTCATCAATTCAAATACGCTCCAACCTCCGAGCCCAAGTACAACTCAGTCCACGCAGGAAAGTATACGTATTCCACATAGGAAAGCAAAATATAATCCACACAGGATTGCACAACACAATCCACACAGGAAAACAACAGGATTCAGCTCACACAGGTATACTTCTTCAAGGACGATAAAGATGATCACTGATCCATCTAAGTCGTCGGACCCACGAAGGATCGATAGGTAACTAACCCCCGCAGAAGACCCACACAGGATCGGGCTCACACAGAACCTGTAGGCGCTGGCTCACACAGAACCGCTGAGCGCAAGGACCCACACAGGATCGGGCTCACACAGAACCTGTAGCACTGATCCACGTAGGATCGCTGAGTGCTGTAGTCGTCGTCGTCGAATCCACACAGGATCTCTGTACTGTCGTCGTCAAATCCACACAGGATCTCTGTACTGTCGTCGTCAAATCCACACAGGATCTCTGTACTGTCGTCGTCAAATCCACACAGGATCTCTGTACTGTCGTCGTCAAATCCACACAGGATCTCTGTACTGTCGTCGTCACAGTCACAGTAGCAGAAGAACAGTCGCAGCCAGCACTAGGGTTCCCGCACACAGCAAACTCGTACGGAGGGTCCGCTCCACGAGCCGAGAGGCTGATACATCAACTGTCACGAAGACCGAAGTTGATGTATCCAAAAGTTCCGTATCGTCAACAGGAACTCAACGCAACAGACGGCGCGTCGATCGGACGCCCGGTCTGAGAGTTATTGGCATTTTCGTCTCCGGGGCCCGGTTGGTTTTTAAGGCAAAACCAACCCGACCGTACTCCACCTGCGTCCAAACCTCGGGCGGAGTATGCCAAAAGATCCGTCTCACTAAGAGGAACACTACGCGACTGACGGCACGTCAATCGGACGTCCGTAGCTCAAGATATGAGCGTTTCCGCTCCGAAGGCCCGGTTGGTTTCGTGAACGAACCAACCCGGCCGAACTCAAAGTAAACCGAAACCTTGAGTGCGATATACCGAAACGACCGTCTCGATCCAAGGATCGCGTTGCCGCAGACGGTTCGTCATTCGGAGGTCCGAGGCTCAAGTTATGAGCCAAAAACCGAATCTGGTCCGAAACGGGGGGTCCGGGTCCGGGCCGACCCGGCCCGACCCCCCCCTGGGCGGCGCGGCGGACGGCGGCGGCGGCGGCGCGGCGGCGGCGCGGCGGCGCGGCGGCGGGCCGCGGTGGCGGCGGCGGCGGCGGCGGGCCGCGGCGGCGGCGCTGGGCGCCGCACGTGATTGGCACGCGGGGCTATGCCCCGCGTTTTTCTTCAAGCGGCACGGCCTTGAGCCGTGCCTTTGCCAAAAAACGGCCCCCGCAAATGGGGGCCGGCTTGATAAAACCGGGGGGCTGTTGCCCCCCCCCCCTCTTTAAATGAACCCCCCCCCTCATTAAGAGGGGGGTTTATTGAACCGGCCGGGGGTTTTATTCCCCCGGTTTTTAAGATATCCGGTCGGCCAGCTGGCCGGCCGGTTTTTACCAACGGGACCGGAATTTCCGGTCCCGCCCTCGACTTCCGACGCCGGCGGCCCGGCCGCCGGTCTCCTCTTCCGCCGCGGCCCGGAACCGGCCGCGGTCTCCTCGTCCCGCCGCGGCCCGGAACCGGCCGCGGCGTTCGTCGTCCGGCGCGGTGCGACGGCACCGCGCCCCTTTCGCCGTGCCATGAATCCTTCCAACGCGGCGCGACGGCGTCGCGTTCTTGAAGACTCTCCTCGGCGTAGCGCGACGGCGTTGCGGAAAGAAATAAGCATGTTCATCCGCGTGGTGCGACGGCACCACGCCACTTGCTTCCACCCGCAAGAATAAAACGAGAACTAAGGAGGGGGGGTTCGGCCGTGTTCATGCGGTCCGACCCCCCTCACGTTAAAATAATAACATAACTAAGAATATTCAAAAGCCTCACGTTTAGTCATGCTAAAATCCACGATTCAAGAAAGGAATAAAATAATCAATAAATAACATCCCCTACCTCGGGTTAAGATTCAAAGAATCTTCTACGTTCCGCGGAAGACGGCGTCGCGGAAGTCGGGCGTCGCGGTCATCGTTCGTCAAATCCGTTGACGAAGAGTTACGTCCGATGCGACACGTTGTTGGCGGATCTTCGTTTGCCGACGAAGAAGGTCCGAAGAGGAAGCAGAGGTCCGAAGATACTAGGTCTCCGAGTCGATGATCCTTGACGAAGTGTTGTCGTTCTTCGTTGAGGATGAAGACGTTCTTCGTTCTTCGTCAGAGCTTGGAGATGAAGGGAAAGCTCTCCAAAGACAAACAAAGAACTCTCAATAAAATAAGAATACCACTTATTTTATTAACACATAACTCAAAAGGATTTCAAATGTTTGAAATTCAAAAGAGTTTACCCCCAAAATTAAATAAGAGTAACCTAAGCCAATTAATTAGGGGTTAGGTACGTTGAGAGAATTTGAAAAGAAAAGGGGTTCGTGTGGGCCCCACCACACTTAATCCTCCCAAGGGAGGTTAAGTGGGTGTGGGTCCCACTTCCAACCACCTTTGATAGGTTTTTAAATAAGTTAAAATAAAATTTGTCTTACACAAATTTTATTTAACTTAACTGAAAAACCCCAAAACGTAACTCTCAACCCGCAACAAACGCAACTCCCGAAAAGGTCTCATTAAGCGAAAATCGGCGCTGCGAGTTCATCGGTGCCCTCGGATTTCAATTCTGAGCACCGGATCAAAAGTTAGGAAATCCCGCTCGTTCGTTCACTGAACGTACCCGAGCCAAACTTCGGAAATTAATTCCGGGCACTCCGGGCCTCGGAATTAGGTGCCGTCTGAAACCGCGCTCTTGTAAAATTCTAAAGAAAATTAAGAAAAAAAAAATTTTCCCTTGAATTTTACGGGTCTTTACAGAAACATTTATTTTTCATGAAATATGGAAAAAGGGGAAACACTTGTTCTTTAAAAACATCTTTCTTGAACCCTATTTAACAAAACCCCAAATTCACAATTTACATTGAAAATACCAAAACCAAGCACAAGGAATATAGTCTCATAGAAAAGGCAATGGGCTTATGATACTATTATCAGAGAAACATGAGAATATCTAGGAACTCATAGGAGAACCATAACATAATATACATGTGACTCATCCTGTAGGCATTCCCTACTCAATGACGTTATAACGCCCTAACGCTTGGTCGTTGTCCTACTTGGCCTGGTCGAGGGGCCCAATCCCATAGAAACAAACACGAGTATCCACTTTCTATGGGCCACAAGCTAGTATAATAACCTAGAATAGTGTAACAAACGTTCTTATAAATCCTCTTTGTTATGCTAGGTTCTCATGCTAATTTCTTAAGGGGGTGTGCCAAAAAATTCAAGCAACAAGTCACACATACATGCTATCATATATGTCACACAAACTAGAACCACCTCAGCCTCCTCAAGGAGTAGTCCCTTGACTTAAAAAAATCATCACACAAGTGGATTCCCTAACTAAGGACATTCCCACCTCTTTAAGAACCAACAAGGAAAGTGACTTAATCCATAAAGGGTTTTACAATAAAACCATTTCAAAAGTGTAAATCGGGCCTCACAATACTTTCACATATCAAAAAAAAATTATAAATAAAAATTCACAAGCCATTTTCAAATCCAAAAAACCACTTAGCCATCCATTTAAGAAACCCAAAAACATCACTTCCCTTCCAAAATATGTTTACAAGAGCCAACTGGACTTTTCATCAAGCACTTGATGTGGAAAACCCATTCCAAACATTTAGAAAAATTAAAACAAAGTATAAATCAACTCATTTCACATAAAACAATTATTATAAAATTATACATCACTATTTAATAACTAAGGAAGGTGAAAAAATGAAGCAAACAATGTAATCTAAAATTTAAAGGAGCGATGCAAAGGGATCCTACCTCATTTGATGAAGAACTTATGGAATCTGGTGATAAACCTCATTCTCACCTCAACTGCAACAAGGGAGGCTACATTCAACCTCAATGAGCCCAAAGAAAGAAAACCCCCAAAACGAGTAACCCTGGCCAAGAAATTTGGCCAACATGGCCACTAGGGTTAGGGAAGAAGAGAAAAATGGAAAGAAAGCAAAGGAGAAGAAGGAAGCCATAATCTTTCGATTCGGGTGAAGAATCGCCAAGAAAATACTTTGAATCCCACTTATAGGGTCTTGGAAGTGAAAAAATCCCCCAGGGGAGGCATCTAGGTTGGGGGAGATTGAATAGGGGGTCCAAGAGGAGAAACCCCAATTAAAAAGAAGGGAAAAACCCAAAATACCCTTCTCGAGTGGGTCGCATGGTTAGATCACACGGTTTGAAAAATCATGCGCAAACTGTGTGATTTCCATTGTTTAGTGTTGGATGGGCTCCACACTTTGGATGTATGGTCAGCTAAACCATATGCAAACCATGCAACCCCCTGCACACTTACTGGATGGTTAAACTAACTATGCACCTTAATCGTGAAACCTAGAAAAGGTCATAAAAAATCACCCTTTTCACCCCAAAAAATCATCTAACTCAAGGTGATAAACCACCCAACAAACATAACCTATAAAAAGGTGCCACTTGGAGTGTTATAAACTCAATTTACAAGACACCTCCTCCTCATACCTTCCCTCTAACAAAGGACAAGGCTAAAACCAACCAAAATTTCCAAGACTCCAAATTAAAATCAAGAACACCTGAAACACCCAATTAAAACCCGAAACACCCAGAACCCAAGAGAAAAACTAGGAACCAAAAGAAGAATCGAAACAAAGGATAGAATTAAAAATCAAGGTGTGACATTCTTGGTTTTCAGTATGTCACTTGTTTTTTTATTAAAATTAATGCCAATCTTAAATAATGAGACACACTTTGAGTCATATAGGTCACACAGTGCGTAAGATTGAGGTGCGGTTGATTTATACACATCACAAATGGATTATGTATTGTTTTATTAAAGCAAAAAAACAATATAAATGCATTTTCTCAGTTTTCTGTATGTCACTTTTTCTTTTTACTAAAATTAATGCCAATTTGAAATAAAAGGACACACTTAGAGTTATACACTACCATAAAACGGGGCAAGGCCAGCGCCACACTTTTATGAGCGCTAACAAAAAAGTGTTGATAAAGGGGGTACCTTTATCAGCGCTGATAAAAGTACCCCTTTATTAGCGCTTTTTTTAGCGCTGATAAAGGTACCCCTTTTAACAGCGCTTTTTTTAGTGTTGTTAAAGGAACCCCCCTTTATCAGCACTTTTTCATTAGCGCTGATAAAGGGGGTCTTTATCAGCGCTTTTTTTAAAAGTGCTGATAAAGGGTCTACTTACAAAAAAACATTAAAAAATATATTAATATTTAAATATATAGATATAGTTATATTGATATAAATATAATATATATTTTTTAAATATAATTTTAAATATATTTTAGATAAGTATAAATATACAGTTACACTTAATATATAAAATATTTAGTGAAAATGACTTATAAAAAAATTAAAAAAAAATTAATTAATAATTTGCTAATTATTATGGAGTAATGGTCATTTAATAACAATTTGAAGACTAAAAAATTAAAAAAAAAATTAAAAAATGATCCAAAATATGTTGAAAACGCAACTCGAACTTCAAACGACCATAACTTTTGATACGGGTGTCCATTTGAGCTATACCACATATCAAATAGAAGACTCCGATGAGCTCTACATCATTATGACTTTGGTGAGACCCCGATCAAGGTTTTTTTTAGGCAAAAAAAGGCACAGAAGACCTCCAAAACTGAGTTTTTAGTCGGGGTACCCCGATTTTTTAACATTTTGTGGATTTTCAACCTCGTTTAAGGGGGTATTATTGGATTTTTTGGTGGGGACTAAATTTATTACAAGGAATTACATTCATATTGATATTATTTCTTTGAAATTTTATCGTTTTTTATAATGCACTGCTATTTATAATCAAATATATAACAATATATACATATTTTTTATATATTCACACATAAAAATTTAATTATAAATATAAATAAGAAAATATATCTACATATAAAATATATTACCTTTATCTAAATAATAACTAATATCCATTTTTTTAAAATAAAAATATATGAATATTTATATACCTATATATTAATCTAACTATATATATATATATATTAATCTAACTATATATATATTAATATAACTACATATATATATTAATATTACTATAAATATATATATTAATATCACTATAAATATATATATTAATATCACTATAAATATATATATTAATATAACTATATATATATATATTAATATAACTATATATATATATTAATATAAATATATATTACTATACGAATAAATATAACTATATAACTATATATAGATATCATGAAATGGAAAACAAATCAAAACAGAGGAGTGGTAAGGGCTTAGGCGCACAGGGGGGAGGTCTCGAGTTCAAAACCTGGTGGAGGCAGGGGTACGCGTGCATGGGGGAATATGGGAGCTAGCGCTGATAAAGGGTGGAGATGGTGCGTGGGGGCGCTGGAGGGGGGTGTAAAAGCATTGTAAAATGGGGGGCCCAAGCGCTATAAAAGCACCCCCCCGATTGGCAGGATTTTTTTTAATTTTTTTAATTTTTTTAACTTTTATCAGTGCTTTTAAAAAAGCGCTGATAAAAGGGGGTCATTTATCAGCGCTAATAAAGGAACCTTTTATTATCGCTAAAACAAAGCGCTGCTAAAAGACCCTTTTATCAGCGCTTTGTTTTAGCGCTGATAAAAGACCCCTTTTATCAGTGCTTTTTTTAGTACTGATAAAAGGTGTCTTTATTAGTGATTTTTAGAGTGCTGATAAAAGGGACCCCCCTTTATCTTTGTCGGCTTTAATAACACTTTTCTAGCGCTGACAAAAGGGGTTTTTTAGCATTGATAAAAGGGGTATTTGTAATAGTGATACCAATCACACCGTGCATCGGATTGGGGTGACGTTGATTCCTACACATCAAAAATTACTTATGAATCGATTTACTAAAGTATCAAAATAGCTTGAATGTTTATCCTCAGTTTTGAGTATGACACATGTTCTTTTCAATAACATTAATTTTAATTTTAAATATAAAGACACAATTTGATTCATATTGGTCACACCGTGCATCGGATTAAGCTGCGGTTGATTCTTACACATTACAATTGACTTATGGATTTTTTCCCTAAATTATTAAAACAATATGAAATGTTTTTGCTCAATTCTATGTATGTGAATTGTCTTTTTTTACTAAAATTTCATTTCAAATTGGAAACACGCACTTTGAGTCATACTAGTCACATCGTGTGTCAGTTTGATGCGAGACTACCTCATACATGTCATTAATTACTTATGAATCATTGTACTAAATTATCAATACAATCATAGTTTTCATTCTTGGTTTTTAGTGAGTGGAACATGTTTTGAACTAAAATGTCAATTTTAAACTCATAACAGACACTTTGAGCCATACATGTCACACCATGCGTTAGATTGAGGTGAGGTTGATTCCTACATGTGATAAATGATTTATGGATCATTATTCTAAAGTAACAAAACCGCATGAATGTGTTTGCTCAATCTTGAGTATGTCAATTATCATTTTTACTAAAATTATTATCAATTTTAAATAAAATGACACACTTAGAGTCATACCGGTCACACTGTGCATCAGATTTAGCCTGGATTGATTCCTACACATCAAAAATGACTTAAGGATCATTTTCCTAAAGTATCAAAACAATAAGTATGCATTTTCTTGGTTTTTAGTACGTCACTTTTTATTTTTACTAAAATTAATGTCAATTTTAAATAAAAAGATACACTCAGAGTTATACCAATCACACCATGCATCAGATAGAAGTTCAGTTGAAACCTACATGTCAAAAATGGCTTATGGATCATTTTTTTAAAGTATCAAAACAATATGAATGATTTTTATCAGTTTTCAGTATGTCAATTGTTCTTTTTACTAAAATTAATGATAATTTTAAATAAAAATACTCACTTGGAGTTATACCGGTCACACCATGCATCAGATTGAGGTACGGTTAGTTATCACATGTCACAAATGAATTATGGATCCTTTTCCTAAAGTATCAAAACAATATGGATGTGTTTTCTTAGTTTTCAGTATGTCACTTTTTTTACAAAAATTAATGTAAAATTTAAATAAAAAGACACACTTTGATTTATATCGGTCACATCATGCGTCGTATTGATATGAAATTGATTCCTAGAAATCAAAAATGACTTTTAGATCATTTTAATAAAGTATCAATACAATAAGAATGTGTTTTATCAGTTTTTAGTATGTTGATTTTTCTTTTTAATAAATTAATTAATGTCAATTTTAAATAAAATGATACACTTTGAGTCATATTGGTTACACTATGTGTTGAATTGTGGATTGGTTGATTCATAGATGTTAAAAATGACATATGGATCATTATAATAAAGTATCAAAACAATATGAATGTTTTTTCTCAGTTTTCAGTATTTCACTTTTTTTTACTAAAATTAATGTCGATTTTAAATAAAAAGATACACTTGAATTAATATCGGTCACACTGTGTCTCAGATTGATGTGTGGTTGATTCCTACATGTCAAAAATGACTTATGGATCATTTTCATAAAGTATCAAAACAATATGAATTAATTTTATTGGTTTTTAGTATGTTACTTGTTCTTTTTACTAAAATAATGTCAATTTTAAATTAAAAGACACAATTGGAGTCATATCAGCCACATTATGTGTCATATTGAGGTGTGTTTGATTCCTACATGTCAAAAATGATTTATGGATTGATTTTATAAAGTATCAAAACTGTATTAATTTTTTTTCTTGGTTTTTGAGTATGTGATGTGTTTTTTGAACTAAAATGTAAATTATAAGCTAAAAACATATAGTTCGAGTCTGTTTCTACTAAGGGGTGGGAAGACTGACGCGCCCGATGGTCGATATTACGGAGAGGTGAGTTCTGCTCAATCGCTCAGGTCGGGTATATCGGTCTTCATTTCGAAACGCCCAATAGTTCTGTATCCAACAATCTGTGGACCTTCTTTCCAAAGGAAGGAATTCGCTGGGCGATTCGGCCAGTGATGCTTAAGAACTCACACTGGTCGAGAGGACGGGAATTCGGGCTCATTTCACCCTTTTGGTGGGAATTATTGCCTGTTCCAGGACTCTCTTATAAATTTAAGACGTATTCATATGTTCGCGAATCTTTGGTTTATCCCCAAGAATAGTATCCACGGATTACCCCTTAGTTGGAAATTATCAACTAAATGCAGGGATGCTAAGTCATTTAGGCCTGAGGTTTACCATCCCTCATTGGGATTAATGACTCTGAGGAGTTTGGACTCATTGAGATGGCACGGGTTTGAAGCCTCATAACTGGGCACTCTAGAGTTTATTGTCATCTGGGGGGGACAGATAACGACTTGAGAGTTTGGATCAAACCCGTGATATGAGCTTCCTATGTATCCTCGTGAGAGGAATTAGAATCCACGTATTTTGGTACCACTTGATGGGACACATCACATTTTAAGGTCTTGCGACAAGGACCCAACCGTACAGTTTAATGTCTTGTTACAAGGACACCCGGGCGAGAGATGCCCGGTCAAAGTTGGTTCGGTACTTACATTGAAGAATCCCAGAAGACCAAAGGGAAGCGATTTCCTAGGCCTAGATTTGGTCCTGCTGGGGTAATGAGGACATGGTCTGAAAGTTATGGATATGTATCAGACTTAGATATCGGGCTTGCACCTCAGGGAGGTTTCCCACATATCCCGGTTGGTCAGGGATCAAAGTCCACGTAGTTCTGGGAGATTAGGGTTTACACGTGATAGTTTCCTGTTGTTAGGATTGAACCTTGGGGAGGCGTCCTAGGTAACCTGTTTAGGAAAAAGATATCAAAACCCACGTAGTTCATTTTGAGGGGCATGATTGGGACTTACACATGGTTAGTGGTCCGGATTGGGATTGAACCTTGGGGAGGCTTCCTACGTACCCTGCTTAGGAGATAGGGATGAAAACCCACATAGTTTGTTTTGAGGGGTCGTCGTTGTGTGGATGTCATGACTATCAAAAATCTCTAAGCCCATGTGAGTCATGCTCGGTGTGAAAAATAAGAGAATGCAACACACTTGGAAAGCCTCGCACATTCTCCCTACCGAGGGAAGGGGAGGAAGACAACGAGTGGAGGAGAAGGTCAGGACCACTAGAATCTCCTTTTCCCTGATGTTGGAGGAAGGTAGGAGTTTCACAACAAATAAATGAACCTTCCGTGATGATAGGGGAAGGGCCATTGGCTTCCGAAGAGGACGGTGTGGGGATTACTCCAGGAGGGATGCCCAGCCACTCGCAGGAGAGGGGAGAAGTGCTCATAGCTGGATATCATAAAAAGGAAACATGAGTGGGGTCCCTCAATCCTGGAAAGTGGAGAGGCACAAAGGGAACTCCTGGGATCGTACCCTGCACTACCAAAGGAATGTGAACCCAGGAATGCTTCGGGAATTCGCTCAAGATCCAGGGCAACCCCTTTGTCCTCACCTACTATGGGTATGTGAATTCAAAGTGGTGCGCTGATGCACCTGAAAGTTTCATCATACGGGTCTGGTGGCTTCGGTAGAGGCCTTGGCTCGGGGATGATGAATATACCAATGAAGGGATTGTGAAGGATTGGGCCAGATTGGAAGGGTTTTATCTGACTCGGGGAATGGGAACACTGAAGGGGTTGGTCGACCACATGGGTGCATGAGGAGTGACACCCTTCACGTAGGGGGGTGCTACGCAGCTGGAGAGGTCATCCGCGTACCAGGGTGGTACGTGGATTGATGGGTATCCCATGTACCAAGGAATTACGCGGCTTCAGGTTCGGACCATGTACCAGGTTGGTATGCGGTGGAGTCCACGCGAGCAGTGGCCAGGGGGGATCGCCGGTCGGGGGTTCACCGATCAGGGCTTTGCCCGCGTAGGAGGGTGCTATGTGGTGCGTCGGATTGAAAAAGGGGCATAAACTCCCTGGTCCGTAGGGAATACATCTGTGGGGGGGCCATCGCTCGTGGTTTTTATTTTAAGTTCGCGGTTCACCAATTTGTCATGCATTTTTAGGTTCCTTATCAATTCATTTTCAGTTTTATACCTATTCTGGTTCACGAATAGGAACTTCGCTGTTCGTGAAATCCTAAGCTCCTTCCTCCATATTCCTTCCACCAGAAGTCGATCTCTAAACCTTCTCGCCGATGGAGAATCCTTCTACCCGAATCTAATCGATACCTTTCTTCTCCCCCTTGATGTCCTTTTATATAGGGGTAAATAGATGTATCTGTGGTCAGGCGACACCTTTTGCGGAGGCCCATGACCTAAAACTCGGTTTACGGATGACTTGGTCAATATACAACTTGCAGGGGGGGGAATTGAATGCACCTCACCCATGGACCAAATCGGTTCGGGGGTGCTTTGAGGTCGTGTTGGGCTCTACCTCTGTTCCGCGAATGACAGCACTTGCAGTCTGGGCCGATTTACACATTTCGTGGCTGGGGAGGTTCGTGACGGTGGATCAGCCTAGCGCTCGTCCTGCTTCATGCCAGCGGAGGGGTTTCCGCTTCCGTTTTGCAGACGACGCTGGCCCGCGGAGGGGGCGGCTCGTTGAACCATCCGCGTACCATCAATGTTGGACCGGTACGCAGACCGGTTGGTACTTTACCAATCTTGAGTATTCTGCATATTTTTGTCTAATTCTTTGATTGAAATTGGGTAGAATCCTTTCTCTAATTAATGGGGATTCCCATCTACCTTTGAGGATTTTTCATGACCCTACACATGCAGCCCATCGGAATGGGGTCCGATCGGAACGAAGAGGAGGATATTCCAATGTAGAGTGGTCCTGAAACTGGGATAGTTTTTGGTAGAGGAGTGGATCCGGTAGGGGACCACACATATAAATAAGGTTGCCCCTACCCTTGTATTTTAAGAGATTCCTCATGAAAACAGAGCTCTCGCTTTTTGTCTCTGCACGCCTGCTCCTTCGTGAAACTCCTCGTCCGCTAACCAGCATCTGTTTCCGCAAACCATTCCTTGTTCGCACATGCCTTCACCCGCGGACCAATCATCTAGCCACAAACTAAAAATTTTAATCAATTAAAAAGTAAGACATGATGGGCTGTGTAGAAAATCGCTACGCAGTTTTAGATGGTCTGTGGACCATAAATCTTACAAACTTCGAAAATATTTTATGTTTTCCAAAATTAAACATTTAAAATCGGAATTGAGATTCCATGGGGCAGCCTAGTTCATGGATTTCTGGACAACGCTCCACGGGCCAGTATCACGGACTTCTTCTGCGTAGGGCTGGTTCGCGGGATGCAGCTGACATGAATAACCTTTTGGGGCCAGCCCGTGGATTTTTTCAGGAAGGCTCCTTGAGAGAGTCCTTTGTCAAATACTTGGTATTTGGTGCATATTTTATTATTCTGGACTAACCATTTTTATGGTTTCCAGGGAGAAAATATGGTTCCTCCTCGACCCATACCCAATTCTGCTGCCGAGCCTCTTCTAATTGGTCCAGGGAGACGTCTAGCTATGAGCCATAGAGTTGAGAGCATCAAAGAGGACCCTAGCCAACCCATCATTCCCGAAGATGGTGTTTTGAAGTACTTGCTATCTCTCGAACTTTTGGTCTATCCATTATCGAATCGTCTTCCACTTTATGGTTTCATCCTTCTAGACGACATCCCTATCCCCTCTGTTTTCTCAGGTCTTCTGTCCCCTTGTTTGGAAGCGTCGTCGAAGTGCACTCAAGCGAACCTCACCCAGTCAGGAGAGATGATCTATGATTCGGATATGAAAGACACTTTTATTTTTAGAGGCTCCGTTTGGACTCAAAGTGAGCAGTACACTCAGGACTTCTCCCAAGAGTCCGTCCTCAAGAGTTACCCCTCCTTGATCAACCTTACTCGAGTGGATCCTAACACGGGATGGATTCTCAGGTGGGATCTTTGGTCTGGTGGGATTTTCTCAAAAGACTGGGCCTGGGCCTTCTGGGTCCATTATCATTTCCAGGAATTTCCCGAGTCACTAAAAGTGGTGAATCTGTACTCTATATTGTGGGCTTCCCAATTTTCTGTTTACTCACCATCTTCGATCCTACCTGACTTGCTCAGTCATTGGTGTTCGAGAACTAACACTTTCCACCTCACATATGGTGAAGTTAGTATTATTTTATGGGACATATACCAATTGGGAGGGCTTTTGATCATTGGTGAGATGTATGATGAGTTTTTTCCCACTCCTGACACATGGGATGAGGTCGAATGGATACCTTCATTGGCGAGGGATCTTCTGGATATGGTGGAGAGGTCACTAGGTCGGCCCTTGTGCGCCCGCTCACTTATTCCCTATAACACCTGGATAGGGTTATTTCTAAAGGCCACCAGTCCTATGCTGAAGGTCAAGAACCCCAGGACTCACCCTTCTCAACAATCACAAACTATCCCAGGTTCCCACTGGGCAGTTCTGGAGGTGGGAGGCTATCTTTCATGGGGTTATGAGGTGTTCCCCAATGTTCCACCTATGCTAAAGCTGGAAGGTCTTTTCACCATGTTTTTGAGCGGGTGGCTATTTCCCATACACGAGACTGGTGGCATGAGGGTCTCTACTTTTGTTATGGCAGCACAGCTGGCCACTGGTAAAGTCATCAACTTGGTTGTACCAGTACTGGATAGGATTTATTGGTTTCTTGAAAATATTACCAAGGGGAGTCGGCTAAACCGAGTAGCCGACCCTTTTCAAATCCTCTGGGGATGGTTGGGGGTTCATATTAAGAATTGATATACTTTCATCAATACATTTTAGATTTCAGGTACCGTATTCCAGACATATTTTCAATTGACCAGCGGGGTTATGCCTAAGGAGTGGGTGGCTTAAGAGAAGGATGGAAAACGGATGGAGCAGAGTATGTGTCTTCTATTGATTCGGATCTCGAGCTACGATCATTTCAATTTATGACCATATTCATCCCCAACCAATGCAATCATGAACGCCATATCAGAGGAATTTAGCAAGCGGGGCTACCTATTTTCCCTCCGAGAGGGTATTCTGGTGGATCATATTGGCGGGGAATTAATCTGTGAGGGGTATGCGCCTTGCCGATTCAGACATCAATTTGGCTACTTCCAGGCATTGTGTCCTCCTGCTCTCAATGGAGCCCGCGGGAACCGCCATCTGATGGTGTCTAGACAATTGTGGCTAATGTTCACCCAGAAGGACACTGACTGCGAGGTTATGACCCTCGTGCTTTCAGACTCCATGCCTTTCTTATCCAAAAGCTATGCTAACTCCTAGGTGCAATCGTACCCGAATGGTCAGTTAGGGTTTTGGGTGCCCACTATCTCGAGTCCTAAGCCATCAAAGAGAAAGGGGAAGTGTAAGGGGCATAGTGCTCTAACCAGGTTGGGAAAGGTTCTTCATAACCCTGCTGGTCCCATGCTTCCAGGGAAGGTTTTAATAGACAGAGGTGTCTCCTCACATGCCCTCAAAGCTTCCTGGAGAGAGTTGGCCATTTCTGCTAATGTTGCCTTCCCGACGGCCTGGGGCCAATGGGACGAATTCAAAGGCTAGTCATCCTTTCACAAAAAGTACCCCCATTCTTTGTGGCAGCATCTCTAGGAATCAGAAGTGGATTTCGACGGGCTGGGCTATATATATTCTCCTATTGACATCCTTTACGATGTGGACACAGAGAGAGTCAATCGGTATCTCCAGGACCAAGAGGCCTACATTCATGCATGCCAGGGTTATGCGGTGTTAACTAACTGAGTCTAGGCCATGCTGCGATTAGTGATTGATGAGGAGGAGGAAGAGAGTGATCACTCTTCAGGGGGAGATGATTCCGCTGGTTCCCCTACTGCAGCTGAGTCAAGGGAATTTCCCCCCTGCCCGTGAGGTCCCACCCACAGGTAGCTTCTGAGAGTTTTAGGGCGGTGGCGAGACCTAGAAAACAACCACGACTATTGGCACCTCCACTAGCCCCTATCATTGTCTGACCATCTTAGGTCGATCCCCCCTAGCTAGTTGTTCCTGTTATGGTCATATTTCCTGACGCGTGGATGATTTTGGATGACCTGAGAGTCAGTGGCTCAGATGAAGAGGTTTGGGCATTACTCCAAACGAGATCTCTCAAGCTTCCGGGTATTGGGACCATATTTTCTCCACCTCACTTGCTATTGGATGAGGATATAGATGAAATAGTTTCCTATTTTAAGGAAATGGATGCATATGTGCATTCACTCCGAAACTATCTTTACAGGTCTAATCAGGTGTCCATGATGATAAAGCATCCTGAATCGTCAGATCCCGAGGAAGAGGTTTCCCTGCTCTTCCATCCCGGCCTTCTTCCCTCTTTATTGTGATGGTTCTAAAGTTTCTTACCTTTATGCAGGGTGCTGAGTAATCCCAGGGGGAAATTCCTTCCCCGGAGTATACTCCCTGGGGTACCGCAGCAAGCGAACATGCTCCTTCGACTACGGGGGTCATCGAGGAGGGGTCTCCTGGTTCAGTTGAGCACATGGAAGTGAACATCACAGATCCGACTAGGGTATTTCCTCCTCCAGCTCCTCCCAGCGTTCCGAGTGGAAAATTGTCCCCTTGGAAGATTCTGAGACGTCAGCAGGCATCCCGATTATCAGAACGTCTAAGACAAGGAACAACGGGTAATCATGATTCTCCTTTCCTTGATTACCAACTCATGTATTCTGACTCTGTCAGTTATTAACTATTTTGGTGCTATGGTGGAGGGCCAATCAGTGACCTGGCCGTGGCTTCCTAAGTGGTCGTACCTTCTGCCCCTTTATTATCTGAGGGACCACCTACGACCATACCTGAGCACGATGAGATGGCAGGCCCTGCCGAAGGGGCTAGTGGTACGAATTCTTTCTTTCTGTCTTCAACGAACGGAGATATGTCAGAGGAGGAGTAGCTAGAAGACATGACTCTCGTTGATCACATATCCTCTATAGCTGTGGGGGAGGATGGGGAACCCGTGATTACCGAGGAGGCCCCAGATCCAATGGGTTCAGCTGCCTCAGACCCGATGGATCCCATGGTGATGGAGAAATATCATATTATAAGTCCAGTTGTTGAGAACCTAGAGCGGGCCATCGTTTTGTTTACCGGGGGAGTAATTTCCATGAGCTAGATCTCCATATATGATCGCTTGGAGACAACTTTGGGAGTTGCTGGCCTTGGCTATGGCCTTAGTTTCTAGGAACCTCTGGGGGTTTCTAGGAATCCATTTCCCATTGAAGATGTAGCGTCTTCCTTGAGTGGCAGCGGCGACGTAGAGCTTGAGGGCACTGACACCTTGATGATCGGGTGTAAGCTTCTCAATATCTTTACACTGAATCCCTTCTCTTCCCTTTTCTGATTAGGGATACTTATCTGTCTTATCTACTTTTGGGCTTTAGGACCACAACCTTCAGCGTTGGAAATTGTGCCATCGGATCCAATCATGCCCGTGACCACAACTGTCGGGGGTGAAATTTCCACAGTGTCGGAGCTTGCGGTTGAAGCCGTATCTGGACCCTCCTTGGTGATGTTTATCCCAGAGTTTGTATATTCATCTGGGAGTGACTCCAAGCCTAATCGACAGGTCCTTTCTAGTCTTTAACCTGCTCGCCAAAGGGCATGGGAGAAAATCTAGAAGCTGTTTTCTCAGACGCCCTTTGCCGAGATGCCGACTAAATTGTCGAAGCTGCGCGATCTGTTTATGCTGGTGGGATTCGATATCTTTGACTACCATGGTATTTATGATATAGTCAAGTAGGTGGTCGATGACTGAGAGAGTCTTGGTAGTTTTGAATCTCACCTTTTTTCAACTCAGTTTGAAGCCTACCTTTCCGCGACCTGACAATTTTTCCTAACAGAAGCTCATGATCATGTCGGGGTAGTCACGAGACTTCAGGTAGAAGTCCTTAAGCAGTGTTCTTGATTAGAGGTGATGAGGAGTGACATACAGAAACTACAGCAGGAGGAGTCTAATGCCACATCCATAATTGAAGAAGGGGAGTGACAGATGGAGGAGGAGATGAGGGCGAGCTTAAAGGCGACACAGGAGGCAGAAGCACTACGGGCTGATACGGAAGCTGAGATGGCTTTGCTGCAGAATCTCTATCAAGCGATCGAGGATTATCATCAGTGCCTTATAAAAATTTGTGAATCTACTGAAAGTCTTCTATAATAACCTTTCACTACCAGAAGAGGCTTCAGATTGTGGAAGCCCTTCTCATCAACTCTGTTATGGAACAAAAAGATGTTTCTCCTTAACACTCTTTGATGCCTTCTCCTATGATAGAAATTATTTTACATGGCTGTTTTCTATGATAATTCACCAAACTTAGAATAATTAGAGTTCATGAAAATTGATAAAATAGCAATGTTTTCTAATTTTTTTTCCTGGACCATGGGATCCGGTGAGCATAGTTTGACTATTGGTAGGGTTTTGTAGAAAACCCCTTCAAATTTTTTGTCTTTTCTGTCAATTCCCTAATTTTTCCTGGGCCCATTTGGTGTGGACCCAGCGGGTATATCCCGGTTTTTTCTTAGGTCTCCCTTTTCGGGTTTTTGGCCTAACGGGCTTTGTGCCTATTTTTGTGAGTGGTTTAAAGTCCCACCGACAAGACTATCATTACTGATGTTTTAGGTCGAACAGTTTTGAATGGATATGGTGGGGAGAGGGCCCCGATGAGGTTTGGTTGATTAAAAGATGTCTCAATACCTTTCAGACTCATGTGGGGGGATCATGTTTATATTTGAACAACATGCACGACCTGTTGCAAGGCATGGGAGCCGTATTGGCGTGAAGAGGTAGGAAAAGCATAACCTAATGAATGATTGTCTTTGTTAGATGGGCCAGGGGCGATCAATATGCAGAGCCACTGAGGGAATGGTATGAATAGTCATTCAAAGGTGTCCTTAAGTCAATGACTATCCATTTCTAATGGCCTGAGGACTTCATGGAGGTACAGATTATGGAAACCACCATGGGTGGCTTGGAGAATTATGAAAACCACCAGGGGTGGCTCGGAAAGGGTATGTGACGTTTGAAAGGGTTTGGGAACATCTGTATTAATTAGGAGTGTGGATTAAGGGTCCCTATCTTACGCATTTAGCTAGCGTGAAGGATGGTTGGAGCTTGGTGCAGTTTAAAGTCATACAGCTGGGACATTCCTTAAAATGGAATGGTTTATCCTGGTTCTCGGTAATCATATCAGAGACGTTCCACCATATTCAGGCAGGGTTGTGAAATAGGTTGGTAAACTGCAGCTCAGAGGGTTTTTGAATCCCGGGATGGACATGGGGGATCAGAGGCCAAGAGGCGTAAGAAGAGAAGCATTTCCTAAGGAAATATTGCCTTTGGTAGACAAGCCAGGGGCGATCAATATGAAGATCCACTAAGGGAATGTTATGAATAGTCATGAAAAGGTGTCCTTAGGTCAATG
Organism: Viscum album; assembly: GCA_963277665.1. Lineage (NCBI taxonomy): Eukaryota > Viridiplantae > Streptophyta > Magnoliopsida > Santalales > Viscaceae > Viscum > Viscum album. Next base: position 106,977,905 of record OY728139.1, on the reverse strand, counting down.
ATTTTATTCTCCCGATAGCTGAGCAACTTCAGGGAAGTTGAGATTCGGGACCACCAGGGGTGGCTTGCAAGGGTTCGACTCTTTCTAGGTACAGAGTGTGATTTATGAGGAGAGGGTGCCTGGATATGGGAGAAACATCTAGGCTAAATTTACCAGGAATGGGTAAATTCATCCCTTCTCACACTGGTGTGAGACAGTGGTTTGTACAGGTATGGCCCGTGCATTGAGGGAAGGAGGAAAACCTCTATTCATAACAGAACCCATGACAGGTTTGACCGTACAGTTTAACATCATGTGGTGAGGAAGTATTATGTGTTGTTTAACGTCATGAAGTGAGGATGGAGGGCATTATTATTATTTGATACTGTGTAGTTTATTGTCATGCAGTAAAAACGTATGAGCATTTTAAATTCTGTGCAGTTTAGTTTCATGTGGTGAGGACGGGGAGAATTTTTAAAGATACAGTGCAGTTTAATGTTGTGTGGTGAGGACAGGGGGGTTTATATAGTCCGTGAAAATGCTTTTAGTTGGAGGCATTTCCCTATAAGTTTAATACTTGGTCCTTGTAGCTTCATTCCAAGTGGCAAAGACATGCTCCGTACAGTTTTAGCATCATGCGGTAAGGACGTTGTTGCAAAGGCCACTCTTGATTAGAATGTAACTGGGCTTGAATATCTCGGTATGTCCAAGATGTGGATAGGGGTTGATGGTGTAAATCGTGGTCCCGGGGCTTCTTGGATTAGGAGAAATGATAAGGGGGCTCTGAGGCTGGTAAGCATACAAAGATAGGAAGAGTATCGCCTGCGGAAATCTTTCCTTTGGTAGACAGGCCAGGGGCTATCAATATGAAGAGACACTGAGGGAATAGTATGCATAGTCATAAAAAGGAGTCCATGGGTCGATGACTTTCCAATTCCTATAACCATGAATGATTATGAGTATGCATGATTATCCGGTCTGCGAAGTCTGTCATTTGGTAAGGAAATATCTGGACATGTCAGGGATGTTTTTCCCTAGTTACTGTTAAAGCTTGGGGAGTTCCCTACGCTGATTTATCTTGTGCATGGGGTGTACCTTTACTCCATGCAGTTTAATTTCATGCGGTAAGGATTAATTACTCTTAGTTTAACGGTCATGGAGTTCGGACCATTGGGTGACTATTGCTACAATCACCTGGAGGGAAATTGAGTTGGGATGCTTTGGTATACTCTGAACAAGTATGAGGGAATGAGGGTGTAAACTGTAACTCTAGGGTTTCCCGGATCAAGACATATGGTGTGGGGCTCTGAGGCTAGTAAGCGTACGGAGATAGGAAGAGTATCGCCTGAGGAAATATTGCCTTTGGTAGACGGGCTAGGGGCTATCAATATGCAGAGCTGATGAGGGCATGGTATGCATAGTCATACAAAGGAGTCCACAGGTCGATAACTTTCCACTTCCGATGGCCATGGATGATTATGAAAATCCGGGATTGCTCATAGCATAGAGTTCAGCATATGGGGATAATGGTGTCCAAGTATACAAGAAACATCTTCACCGCAATTGCATATTGAGTCAAAGTAGTCTAGCCCTGGCTTGATGTTTGTAGATGCAGATCATCATGTGAACCATGGGAGGATACATAGGCTAACCAGGTAGGGATACCCTGGTAACGTTTGGATGTGAGAGGTGAACAAACTTGTAAACCACTGCTCCATAAATTTTTAGATCGGGAGATATGATATGGGGGATCTAAAGCTGGTAAGCGTACAGATATAGGAAGACTATCGCCTGAGGAAATCTTTCCTTTGGTAGACGAGCCAGGGGCTATCAATATACAGAGCCAATGAGGGCATGGTATACATATTCATACAATGGTTTCCACAGGTTGATAACTTTCCACCTCCGATGGCCATGGGTGGTTATGAAGATCCGCAATTATCTGGGTCACAGAGTCTGATGTATGGAGAGGATGCATCCAAATGCGCAAGGAGTATTCCCATCCTGTTTCGCCATATATCTTGGGTGGTTCATGATGAAGTCCGTGTCGTTTAACGTTGTGTGGTGAGGACGAAGTCCATACAGTTTTTACATCGTGTGGTGAGGAAGAAGTCCGTGTAGTTTTAATGTCATGCAATGAGGAAGAAGATTAATTGACGTGAAAAGGGGATTCCGTGAAGTTTAACGTCATACGGTAAGGACGAGTGGTATATATACCTGTGTTTTCTTTTATTGGTGGCTGGTCTAGGAGATAAGATCTCAGCATCACTACGTATCCTATGAGGGCAGGAATTAAGCCATATGTTGTTCTTTTGGAGAATACACCCCATGCAGGTCTGGTCCGTATGGGGGAAAGGTGGAATTTTTTTTATCCGTGCAGTTTAACGTCGTGCAGTAAGGATGAGGAATGCACCCTGTGCAGGTCTGATCCTTACATGGGGGAAAGGGGGTATTTTTAGCTTCATTTTGGGTGGTTGGGCTAGGGTGTGGAATTCTGGCATCACTACGTATCCTATGAGGACAGGAATTAAGCCATATGTAGTTCTTTAGAAGATAATACACCCCGTGCAGGTCTGGTCCATACACGGGGGAAAAGGGCATTTTTAATCGTCATTCAGGGGTGGTTGGGCCAGGATGTGGGATCTTGGCATCGCTATGTATCCTGCAAAGGTGGGAATCCATCTCTACGTAGTTCTCTGAAAGGGATACATCTCATGCAGTGTTGGACTGTACATGGGGGGAAAAGGGAACTTTTAACTTTATTTGGGGATGGCTGGGCTAGGATACAGAATCTTGGCGTCGCTACGTATCCTGTAAGGGCAGGAATCAAGCCATATGTAGTTCTTTAAAATACATGCAGTTTAACATCATGCGGTGAGGATGAAATACTCTTAGTTTAGGGTTATAGAGTTTGGAACATTGGGGCTTGGTAGTTTTAACATCCTGCAGCTCAGACGATAGGCGCTTGGCAGTTTAATGTCCTGCAGCTTGGACGATAGGTGCTTGGCAGTTTAACGTTCTGCAGCTCAGACGATAACTTCTTTTGGTTATGAAAAATACTTCTTCAGAAATATTACATTCGTAGGAGCGTTAGTGAACTGCCCATACATAGAGATTAGTGCATATGCTCCATTGGAGTAGACCTTGTGTATAATATATGGTCCCTCCCACTTGGGCTCCAGCTTTGGAGGTTTCTTTCTAGGTATCATTGGGGTCTGGAGGACCAACACCAATTCTACTTCCAAGAAAGACTGAAGGTAAACCTTTTTATTAAAGGCTCATGTGATCTGGTTATAATATACTTCTAGATTGTGCAAAGTGTGCAACTGCTTCTCATCCAGATGTCCAATTTACCTAGTCATTTTTCTCATTTCTCATTGTTGGATAACTGAACACAAATGGAAACACGTATCGAGGGAAATTGGAGATAAATGGGAAGGACTGCTTCTGTTCTGTATACTAATGAGTACGGAGTAGCCCGAGTAGCGGTGCAGATTGTGGTTTGATAAACCCACAATGCATGAAGAAGTTTATCCAGCCATGATTTCTTGTCTTTGTCCACCGTTTTCTAGAGAATGTTGGACAGGGTCTTGTTGAAAGCCTCTATCTATCCGTTGAACACTGCATGGTATCGGGATAAGTGATTAGCCTTGATACCATATTCTTGGTACAGTTTCTCCACTTCAACAGAGTAAAAGTTGGTGTCGTTATCCGTCAGTATGGTATGAGGGACGCCAAATCTGGTGATGATATTGGCTTTCAAAAAGCTGACAATGTTTCTTTCCCAGACTTCTTTGAGGGGTGAAACTTCTGCCCATTTGGAAAATAAGTCGGTTTCTATGAGGATATACTTCAGTTGTTTGGTCGTGGAGGGAGTATATGGTTCCACGACATCCATTCCCCATATGACAAATGGCCATGAGTACTTGGCCTGATAAAGTAACTCTGGGGGTTGGTGAATGAAGTTGGAATGAATTTGGTAGGAGTGGAATTTTGTGGTAAAGTGCTCGCAATCTCGTGCCATGGTGGGCCAATAGTACTCAAGCCTTCAAACCTGATGGGAAAGCATAGACCCCGACTGATGTTCTCCACATACTCCGACATGCACTTCAGTCATGACGGCAGCGACTTCCTCCCCATCAATGCATCTGAGGAGGACTCCATCGAGGCCTCATTTGTAGAGGAACTCTTGCTGACCTATGCCAACATATAGGACAAAGTTGATTGCCCTTCTCCGTATTTTCTCTTGTTTATCCCTGTCTGATGGAATTTCTCCCCTTTGAAGGTAGTTTTCAATGGGGGTCATCCAGCTGGTGGCAGGATCATATGGCTCAAGGACAGGACTGAATTCGTTGATTTCTTCCATATTAGTTTGAAAAAATGGAAAGACCATTCGACGATCAACAATACTGATAATTGTTTCATCCTGGTCTGGGTCATCTAGGGATGTGGCTGCATTAGCTAATGCATCGGCCTGGGCATTCTGAGACCGGGGAATATAGTCAATATTGGTTCTGTGGAGAATTTCACCATTAACCCTCAGACATGATCAAATAGAGGAATCAGATCCTCCTTTTTAATATCATAGTCACCATTGACTTTCTTGATGACCAGTTCCGAGTCACCTTTTACCTTAAGGTGTTGTACTTGTTCCTGGAGTGTGAGCTCCAGGCCTGCAATGAGGGCTTGATACTCTGCCTCATTGTTCGTACATCCTTCTGACATGAGGAAGGAATATGGAAAGACTGCCTTTTCTGGGGACTTGAGTATGATCCCCAAACCCACCTTGTAAAATTTTGGATCCTCTATCCTCTTCCCTATCGGGCTTTGGGATGCACCGTCGAAGTACATTTCCCATGTTGGGAACTCCTCTTGAACCGATTAGATGTATTCATTAGGTTGCTCAACGTCTGGTGCGGTGGTCCCTATCGAGGGGTGCTCTTCCAAAAAGTTTGTTAATTCCTAGCCTTTGATGGATTTCTGAGGCACAAACCAAATGTCAAATTGTTGCAGGATGACTGCCCATCGAGATAGGTTCCCGGTCATCATCAGGTGGCTGAGGATATACCTGAGCGGGTTACTACGTGAGACCAAATGAACTTCATGATGCTGCAGATGATGTCACAGTGTTTGAACTGTGAAGATTAGGCCAAAAAAATCTTTTCAATGTTTTAGTATCGAGTTGTAGCATCTATCATGTTTTGGCTGAGGTAATAGAGAACGTTTTCACTACTGACGTCATTTTTCTATGCGAGGAAGGCTCCCAGTGACCGCTCTAGGGCCATCACATATAGGATAAGAGGTCTTCCTTCAACCGGGGGCATGAGCACTGGTGGGATTAAGAGGTATTTATTTAGGCATTCTAATGCCTCTTGGAAATCAGCTATTCATTGGTACGTAACCCCCTTTTTCATTAACCTGGTGAAAGGAATACATTTACTCGCCAGGTTGGCTATGGACTGCCTAATGTAGGCCAGGTGTCCTTGGAATCCTCTCAACTCAGGGAGATTGCGGGGAGGTGGTAAAACAAGGATAGCCTTTATATTTTCGTGGTCTACTTCGATGCCATGATGGCATATGACGAAGCTAAGGAATTTCCCTAAGGTAATCGCGAAGGTGAATTTCAAGGGGTCCATCTTCATGCTATGTTGTTGAAGTTTGTTGAAGATGGTTTCAAGGTCTGACAGGTGATATGAGAACAGTCTTGATTTGACCACCAATTTATACATGTAGCATTCGACATATCTCCCCAGGAATGGTTTAAAGATACGATGCATGGTGCGTTGATATGTGGCGCCAGCGTTCTTGAGACCAAAGGGCATAACCCTGTAACAGAATACACCTTGAGGGGCCCTGAAGGCAGTGGCTTCTTCATCTTGTCGGGCCATCCCGATTTGATTATACCCAGAATAACCGTCCATGAAGGAGAGATCCTCATACCTGGCTTTTGTATCGACTAATAACTCTGTGATTGGGACCGGGAAATCATCTTTCAGGCAATGCTGATTGAGATCTTTGAAATTGATGTAGAAGTGGATTTGTCCATTCTTTTTCTTGACGGGGAAAATCTTGGCTAGCTAGATGGGGTATTGGACCTCTTGAATGAAGCCTACTTTAATAATATTATTAACTTCAGCCTCTATTTTGGCAGCATGTGTGGGGTGCATCCTTTTGGCGGCTTTTTTATAGCCTCGATGGTCATTTGGAAGACCTAAGTGGTGCATCGCCACTTCGGGATCGAGTCCCGGCATTTCTGCGTAATTACAGAAAAAAATCTCAATGTTGCCTTAGTAAAGAGGTATATACCTCATGATCCTCGGGATACATGGATATACTAATGAGATTGGGCCTCAGGTCTTCCTTGGTACCCAAGTTTATTTCCTCGAGCTCGTCCACAGTGGTGGAGATACCTTCCTCAAATGCAGGAGGTGAATCCCTGAGATCTTACTCCTCTTCTTCCCCCACATTCTCATCTTCTTGATCCGATGGGGGGGAGTTCTTGGAACGGGCTCTTGGGAGTCCATAGGCGAGGAATTTTGGGTGTCCTCGCTCATGTATTTTCCCCCAAATTGAGGGTTAGAAGTCATTTCTACACTGCTATGCTTGGGAGTCATGGATGAAGTCATGAGGACAACAGAGTGTGTGTCCAGACTTGAACCCCTTCTCTCAACATGGTTGATGGGAAGTACGTATTCTCCGTCGAGCTACTTGAGGGGGTCATCATGAACCATTTCCAGACCATTTGGAGTGGGAACCCAGTCGATACCATCGATCGAGGGTTTCTTTTTCTTTTTCTTATAAAACCCGATGTCAAGGTAGTGTGACTCAGAGAGATCAAAATGGGCCTTGTTAGTGTGCAATGTCCCACATTGTCCATTGACGCAATAATTAATACACTGGTGGTAGGATGAAGTAATGACCATGTGCTTATGGAACCATGGCCTTCCCAGTAGGGAATTTAATGTTGTGTTCTACTGGACCACCAGGAATTCTGAGTAGGCCAAAAGGTCTCCAAAATGGGTTTTTAGCTTGATTTTTCCCATTGGCTTCTATTCACTCTTGTCATAACCCAACAGAGTTGTGTTTGAGGGTATTAGATCATCCTCACTATAGCCTAACTTACGAAGTGTATGTAGGGGAAGTAGATTAACTCCAGAGACGTTTTCAATAAAGACTTTTCAGATCTCAACATCATTTAGTGTACCAGACACATATAGTGGTTTGATGTGTCCTAGCATGATGGAATCTTCATCCTGATCGGTGAAGGAAATCACCACATTGCATTCAGACGGGCCAGTATCCATCCGGTAAATCTCGAAGGTGGCTACCTCAGCTTGAAACTCCTAGGGGCTGAGCAAGGCTTCTATAAGCACCTCCCTGAGATCCGCTGACAAACTCAGGGCATCCAAGATTGAAAGTTTGGCTGGTATTGATGCCATATTCTTAAGGATATCATATTTCATCTCCATCGTCCGATGCTTCTCCGTTGGTGGGAGAGTTTTAGCAGGCACTTTGGGAGCTGGAGTATGTGACGAGGAGGGACCGGCCACAAGGTTGGATGTCGATGGTGTTCCTATGTTCTGGGGACTCGGCCCATCCGGTTTGTTTGTTCGTGTTAGGTAGCTAGACACTTGTTCCTCCTTTGATGGGTACTGCAGAATGACGAGGCCAGAGTGACTGCTTGTGGAGGTGGAGGGATATTATTTCTCCTGCTGAGTCTGTTGAAGGGCTCTCCCTTGGGTTTCCATGATATTAACGGTTTGGGTCAGGGTAAAACCATAGGGTTGGTTTCGACCGTGACTGCACCTCCCCTGGTATCCCCTGCCTCTGTGATTCCTCCTCCCATCCCCTTGTGTTGGGAACTCGGGTTTGTAACCATACCCTTCGTCATGGAAAGATTCAATTATATGGACAACTTTGATGGAACCAAAGATTAGCTCCTCATCCTGTGACAGGTCAACCTAGTCGGTTGTCCCTGATGGTGTCGTTTGGTGGGTCAGTTCCCATGGCACCAAGTTTGAGAGCATAAAATACAACAGTGTCAGAGATAACTTCGGCCTCATTGTGGACTGATCCTCTTGAACTTGTCTCCTAACTTTTCAATTAGGCCTGGATTACTGGATCATGGAGGGTTGTGAGGCCGATATTTTCAGTTGTGCGGCATTAGGGGCTGTTGGTGGCAACACCGGCTACTGTAGTTGAGCTCAGAGTATGCCCTGAGCTTGATTGATAGTCTTCTGAGTCATCCAGTCATAAAATTTATTCCCCTTCTTGTTGTTGACTTCCTGCCACCCCTCCCCTTTTTTAGAGTTAGTGGTAGAAATATACATCTCATGTGCTGGGGGTGGTCCCAGCTTGAACTTCCCGGAGTCTACCATCATTTTCAGGAGGTCCTTGAAGATGAAGAATTCCAGGATATTGTGTCCCAACATTCTATAGCAGGAACAGTAATCTGGCCTATCATCGTGGCCAACTTCTTCAGGCTTCCTTAGCTCCGGGAGGTGGAGAAAATTACAATTCATGGTAGCGATGAAGTAGCTGTGGACTTGGTCCTCTTGGAATGAGTATACTTTGTGTCTTCATTCCTCGAACTGGTTCCTCTTCGATCCTCTTTGATCTTCCCACTTAGGCGGAGGCCTCCACTGATATACAGGGGTCCCTTGATGATTTGGTGGAGGCCTAGGTGGTGGAGAAGGCGTAGGGCCTGGCTTGAGTGTGACAGTGGATGCTTCAGCTCTAACTTCTCTCTTTACAGGAGCCTGTGAGGCTATTCGGGACTTCAGATTAGTCTGTTGCAGGGAGTCTTCAATTCTCTGGGAAATGGTAGAGAGATTACGGAAGCCAGTGGTGCACTCCACTGGTATGAGCAGTGTTCGCAGCTCATATCGAAAGTTATCTATGCATATGGCAAGCATCTCATCTTGGGGAATTGGCCTGTTCAGAGAGTAGGTCAGACCCTTCCATCTAGCGATGAAATCTAAGACCCTCTCGTTCTCCCTCTATTTTCAATTTATGAGGTCGCAGACCGTTGTTTTAGGCAGCGTTGAGCTGAAGTGGAACAGGAACTACTTCTGAAGGTCTTCCTAGCTTTTTATTGATTGAGATGGCATACTCGTATACCAGACGAAGGTTGATCCTTGCAAGGTCTGCATGAAGCATATGAGTTTCACTTCTTCTTGTTGCTCTGGAGTTCCCATGATAGGGTCGCACTAAGACATGTAGTTCATCAAATTCTATTTCGTATCGACTGATCCATTGAAAATAGGGAATACAGGTCTCCCAAAATTGGGTGGAGGAGGCGTGTTTCTCACCCAATCTAGGTAGGAATTTCGCTCCAGATGTATCAGAGCGCATCGACCTTTTATTTCTTCTAATTGATCTGTCAGTGCCTCGATGGTGTTGGAGAGACCCTGGTTTACATCCTGTTGGGCCCGATCTTGGGTAGGTGTAGCATGAGGCATTGCTTGAGGATTCGGCTCGTTTGGCACCAAGGGTGCATATGCCATTTGTGACACCTTCTAAGGGTTCAGACTTACTCACTCTAGTTTCTCCCTGAGTGGAGGTAAGTCTTGGTATTCATATAAATCCATGTTCAGGCTGTTGGACAGGCCGAACGCCGCATTGGGCGGGGCTCTGACCGCTCTTCGTTTTCCAGGGCAAACCTTGGTCTTTGAGGTGCACCTGCGGGGAGTGCAAGGTGTGGCTCTTTTTGGGAATCACATTCAATAAGACAGTTCCTCTGGAGTAGCTTGGCGTTAATCCACCTCAATTCTTTCATTTCCTCTTCCTATTGAGCGAATCTCTCTTTGAGTGTAAGTGGCTCGTTTTTATTGAGAGAAGGAGGTAGGTTAAGGGTAATCGTTCCTTTGTTCTTATCCTTGTTGGAAGCTCATAGGGTAAGTGTAGGAGGGTTATCTGGAGGGGAAACCATATTTAGGGTGGCCCTCTGGTTATGAGTGTTCACACCTGATGGTTCATTGTGAATCACAGCCTGAATGGAACTATCATCTCCCGATCCATCTGGATTTGCATTATCTTTGGTGTCACCCGTGGGGTTAACCTTTATGGTGTTGATGGATGGATATCATGGGGTGGAGGAGATGTCATCTTCCAAATAGAAAGAGTACCTCCCACGCTTTTTACTAGTCTTCCCCTTCCTATCTTGGGATTTCTTTCGGACTCCTTGACAAAGGGTGACACAGAGAGTTATCTGATGCGACCTTACGGTACGCCTCCCTCTTGAAGGGGATGATGATTCAAAGGATGGGATAGGGTAGGAACATCCTCTTCTGACTGTACTCCATAGATGAGAGAATACTGATTCTTGTGGGGGAGGTTGTTGTTGAGGTGGTAAAAATGCCCCCAGCCCTGAAGGATGAGGTTGGCTCTGTTCCTTGGACGTTTAGTTTCTTCCCATTTTTATTGGTCTTATGGGGGCATTTGTTGTTAAAAATTCCCCCATCTCTACAGGCTGGGGTTGACCCTGGATTACGGCAGTGGCTACTGCTATCACTACTTACCTGATCTTGTGTGCCCCTATTCGAAGGTGAACTGGATCTAATGCCGAGTTCACCTATGAATCAATCCACTCTGGGGAGGTAAGCAATGACTGCTGATTGGCCTCTCTTAGGAGAGAGGCCCGTTGTATGCTTTTGGTGGCCTGATTCAGGAGTTTGTGAATGGCTTGTTCCAATCAGGCCTGACGCTTCTGAGACTTACTGAAGGCATGTCTCTGTTGGTTGTGTCACCTTTCTTGAACTGGGACCCTACTTGATTGTTGTCTTTACGTGATGAAGTTTCAAGAAATTATGCCAAAAGGGTTCTTCTGGGCTAGGAGCAGAGTGAAATTCAGAGCTCCATGTTCTCCCCATCCTCTGATATGAACTCCTATCAGATCGTCACCAATGAGACGGTGCAACTGGTGCAGTACATGGAGGTAGGCTAACTCAAGGTTTTCTTTACGCTTCTCAGGTCGCGGTTGCCACGCCGAAGGAAGAGCTTCTAGGTCTATGTGACGCAGGAGGTCTCTTATTGTCTTGATATGGTCTACATACCCATCATAGGACAGAAAGCTTGATTTCATCCGGCGGAGGGTTGTCCATATATTGGAGTGGATGTCGTGAACACATTCTTCTGAAAAAATTTCGGTATGTCGAATTGAGAGGTGTCCGTGGGCCAAAACATAACTGGTACATCATCTCTGGCCAGTCGTTTCCTCAGGTGAAACATGTCAGCATACTCCTCTGCTAGTGATTTCTCTACCTGGTCGGTCCAACTGAGATGCTCACTGATAGTGTGGTCAGAGGTAGTGGGGATGGTAGGTATTGAATTATCATGTGGCCGATTCCGAGGTGGTTCAGAAGATGAACATGGACCCAGACCATCTCCTGATTGAAGAAGGGTGTCATTGGCGACTATCTGGGAATCTGACATGCTTGATCCTTTCCTTCTGAGTGCCTCGGCAGATGAGGGATTTTTTGTGCTTGATTCTGCAGGGGGAGTACCTTCATGTTGATATGATATGTCACTGCGGGGAGGACCTTCGCAATAACTTCCATCATGGTGAGGATGACCATCATGGTTTGATGTTCGATTTGTATCATAGGGAGGACCTTTAAGACACACTGCGACAAGGGGAGGACCTTCTTGTTGCTTGGGGCCATCGCGGGGAGGACCTTCGCAATGGCGGTCGTGGTGGCGAGGACTACCATCAAAGCTGCCGAAATGGCGAGGACTACCATCACAGCTGCCACATGGAGAATTTCTGTGGGGTACACCCTGGGGAGGGCATTCAGAATGTAACGCAATGAGGGGAGGACCTTCTCATTGCTTGACGTCTCTACGGGGAGGACCTCCGTTATCAGAGTGGTGAGGACTACCATCGTGATTTGATGCCTAGATGCGCAGAGTTTCATTGCAACGTAACCCCAGGGGAGGAACTTCAGGGTAGGACATGGAAAAGGGATGGACTTCTTGTCGTGATGAGACGTCACTACGGGGAGGGCCTCCGTAGTTGCGACTACGATAGCGAGGACTACTATCATAATATATAGTCCCACTGCACGGAGAGTGTTTGCAGTGTATACCCCGGGGAGGACCTTCATGGTGGACCACAGAAAGTGGAGGGACTTCTTGCTGATCGATCTTCTGGTCACGTGGAGGGCTTCCATGAATCACATCAAAAGAGAATATCTCGTGATCGATCATTATATGCCCATGGGGGAGGCCCCCGTGGGTGCTCTGGGGAGGACCTTCGGAGCTGCTGGTAGCGACATTGTGGGGAGGACCTTCGCAACTGCTACTGCCACTACCATAATATGGTAATGGGTGGGCAGGGTTCTGAGCCTTCAACATGTGCTTAGAGTAATTGGGAACCCAAACTTCTAGCAAAGTGTAGTCATGAACCCGCTCTTTATTTTCCTGCTTCCTTCAGCACGTTCGGGGTTCTTTCTTGCGGGCAACGGGTACCGTCTGCTGTTGATAACGATCTTCACCTTTGGGTCCCTTTCTAATTGGGTCCCGTGATGCTGCCGGGATATGCCGACGAACATCTTGACTTTCAGTAGGGGTATATGACTGCTCTGGAGCATCCACCGTGATAGAAGGGTGTCCCCCAGTTGGAACGAGTGTAGTTGCTCGATCTGGTTTCCCTTGTACTGCAGAATATGGATGACGAACCTCCTGGGAATAAGCAGGGATGCAGATCTTCTCTGAGGTGGCTATATCGTCTCTTAGATGAGTCACCTTAATTGGAGACACGGGCTCATAGACCTGAGTCCTTGCTATTATTGCTGATGCAATTACATTCTGGAAAGTCTGCATGATATGATCTGGGATTGATACCTGCTCCTCCATCATTTCCAGGATATGCAGAGAGACATATTCGGTTGGAACAGGTATGAAGTCCCATTCCGTTATCGGAGTAGGAATATTCTACTTCGGTCCTCCTGTGGTCAGTGGGTACTAACAATTATCATGTGTCAGGGCAGGTGAACGAGTCTTCCCTTGTGCCGGGATATTTCGTTTTATCTCTCTGTTTTCCACCACATCCAGATGGAGAACTTTAATTACATCCGCAGGGAGCTGTCCTTGCATATTTTGGTTCCCCACCGTATCAAGTCGGTGGCTTTTATTGGTATGGAGACATGCCCACCTATTAATTTCCACCACATCTGGATGTCGGGCTCTGTTGAACGCCACCACATCGCAATGGTAGGTGTGAGGAGCATCTTCTAGGATCCGGTCCTATAGGCGCTGGGTTGCCACCACGTCTGGTTGGTTGGCCTCATGACCCTGGGCAGGGAGAGGTGCCTGCCATGTAGGTGTCGTCCTGTGTGAGTGGCGGTCTTGATGGAGATCAGCGGGGATGCGTGCCTGCTCGTATGATGTCGTCATGTCTAGATGGAGGACTTTGGAGGAGCGGACAGGTGTATGTGCCTGCTCGCAATATGTCTTTTTGATTGGGTAGTGGAGCTCCACCTCAAGGACAAGGGTGATGACCGGTCCCTGGTTGTACGTTTTCTGCCCTTATCGGGCGGTCCGAGGGGCCGGAGCTCGAGGAGCATGGGCCTGGATCCTCGAGGCGGCATCCTCCTTAGCATGAGGATATTGAGTCATGGCGTAACTGTGATAACGTCTTCCAGTGGGGTCCTTAGAGCGGAACCCCCGTTCAGTGGGGATAAAGTCCTTAGTGTCGAACTCATCCACCTCCCTAAGATAAGGTAGGTACGCGTTGTCTCGTTCCTAGTGTAGACTCTCGAAATGGTTTGAGATGGAAACATGATTTGTCTGGATCTACTTTCGCGGCCGCTGCTAGGCAGGCAACCGGTGGGTCTTGGCAGATTGGAGGGTGTGCATGGCCGCCTCCACCGTTGAGAGAGTACCGTTCAAGTGTTACTCTCAGATCAATGCATCTGAGACCCAGTGTTGAAGACGTTGAGAAGGTGATGGGGTCGTTCGTTGTTGAGGATGTCCGGTCATTGCGTTTCTTGGAGTACGCGTCTGTGAGTTCCCCCATGATTCCATTGGATCAAAGGGAGTTTTGATTGGTACCTGTAAAATATTTTAACAAATATAAACTACAAACCCGTCAAAGAAACATCTCATTATCCCATGCGTAATTAATGACCTTTCTTGGCCCTCCTAGTGAGTATAAGGGGGAACAGAGTGGGATTAGGTTAAATCTGTCATGATTGGTTAAAGATTCATGTCGGGTTCACCGTTTTTGTTTCGACCGAGGGGTGGGAAGACCGACGTGCTTGATGGTCGATCTTACGGAGAGCTGAGTTCAGCTCAATCACTCAGGTCGGGTATATCAGTCTTCGTTTTGAAATTCCCAACGGTTCCGTATCCAACGATCCGTGGACCTGCTTTCCAAAGGTAGGCGTTCGTTGGGTGATTCGGACAGCGATGCTTAATAACTCACATTGGTCGAGAGGATGGGAAATTAGGCTCATCGCACCCTTTTTGGGGGAATTATTTCCTATTCCGGGACTCTCTTATATATTTAAGACATATTCATATGTTCACAAATCTTTGGTTTATCCCTAAGCATAGTATCCACGGATTACCCCTTAGTTGGAAATGATCAACTAAATGTAAGGATGTGGAGTCATTTAGGCCCGAGGTTTACCATCCCTCATTGGGATTAATGACTCCGAGGAGTTTGGACTCATTGAGACGACACGGGTTTGAAGCCTCATAGCTGGGAGCTCTGGAGTTTATCGTCATCTATGGGGGAAAAATAACGACTTGAGCATTTGGATCGAACCCATGATACGGGCTTCATACATATCCTCGTGAGAGGAATCAGAATTCATGTAGTTAGGTGCCACTTGATGGGACACATCACCTTTTAAGGACGTGCGACAAGGACCCAAACATATAGTTTAACATCTTTTGGCAAGGACACCCGGGCGAGAGATACCCGGTCAAAGTTGGTTCGGGACTTATGCCGAAGCGTCCCGGAAGACTGAAGGGAAGCGATTTCCTGGGCCTAGATACAGTCCTTCTGAGGTCATGAGGACATGGTCTTAAAGTGACGGATGTGTATCATACATAGATATCTGGCTTGCACGTTGGGGATGTTTCCTACGTATCCCAGTTGGTCAAGAATAAAATTCCACGTAGTTCTAGGAGATTAGGGCTTACAAGTGAGAGTTGTCTGTTGTTGGGATTGAACCTTGGGGAGGAATCCTACGTACCCTGTTTAGGAAACAAGGATCAAAACCCACATAGTTCATTTTTAGGGGCATGGTGGGGACTTACACATGGTTAGTGGCCCGAATTGGGATTGAACCTTGGGGAGGCTTCCTACGTACCCTACTTAGGAGATAGGGATCAAAACCCATGTAGTTCATTTTGAGGGGCCGTCGTTGTGCGGATGTCATGACCATCACAAATCTCTAAGCCCACGTGAGTCATGTTCGGTGTGATAAACAAGAGAATGCAACAGACTTGGCAAGCCTCGCACATTCTCTCTACCGAGGGAGGGGGAGGAAGACGACGAGTGGAGGAGAAGGCCGGGACCACTGGACTCTCCTTCTCCCTGATGTTGGAGGAAGGTAGGAGTCGTGCAATGGAGCAATGAACCTTCTATGATGAGAGGGGAAGGGCCATTGTCTTTAGGGGAGGATGGTGTGGGGCTTAATCTAGGAGGGATGCCCAGCCACTCATAGAAGAGGGGAGAAGTGCTCACCGTTGGAACTCGTCAAAAGGAAACACGAGCAGGGTCCAACAATCCTGGAAAATGGAGAGGCACAAAGGGGACACTTGAGCTCGGACCCTGCACTACTGTAGGAATGTGAACCCAGGAATGATTCGGGAATCCGCTCAAGAGTCAGGGCAACCCCTTTGTCCTTGCCTACCGTGGGTATGTGAATTCAGAGTGGCACGCTGATGCGCTTGAAAGTTTCATCATATGGGTCTGGTGTCTTTGGTAGAGGCCTTAGATCAGGGCCGATGAATAGGCCAATGAAGGGATTGTGAAGGATCGGGCTATATTGGAAGGGTTTTATCTGACTCGGGGAATGTGAACACCGAAGGGGTTGGCTGGTCGCATGGGTGCATGAGGAGTGGTGCCCTTCATGTAGGGGGGTGCTATGCGGCTAGAGAGGCCATCCGCATACCAGGGTGGTACGCGGATTGATGGGAAACCCACCTACAAAGGTGGTACGCAACTTCGGGTTCGACCCGCATACTAGGTTGGAACGCGGTGGAGTCTGCGTGAGCAGCAGTGGCCAGGGGCGTCGCTGGTCGGGGGTTCGCCAGTCAGGGCTTCACCCACGTAGGAGGGTGCTACGCGGTGTGTCAGATCGAAAAAGGGGCATAAACTCCCTGGTCCACAGGGAGTACACCCACGGAGGGGCCATGGATCGTAGTTTTTATTTTAAGTTTGCGGTTCAACAATTTGTTATATGTTTTTTGGTTCCTTATCAATTCGTTTCCATTTTTATACCTATTTTGGTTCACTAATTGGAACTTCTCTATTCATGAAATCCTAAGCTCCTTCCTCTGGAATCCTTCCTCCAGAAGTCGATCTCCAAACCTTCTCGCCGACAGATAATCCTTCTACCCGAATCTGATCGATGCCTTTCTTCTCCCCCTTGATGTCCTTTTATAGTGGGGGAAAGAGATGTATCTGTGGTTAGGCGGCACCTTTTGTGGAGGCCCATGATCGAAAACCCGGTTTACGGATGACTTGGTTAATCCGAAAATTTCAGGGGGGGGGGGGAATTGAATGCACCTCACCGGAGAACCAAATCAGTTCGAGGGGTGCTTTGCGGCCACACCGGGCTCCGCCTCTGTTCCATGAATTACAACGCGTGTGGTCTGGGATGGTTGGCGCGTTTCGTAGCTGGGGAAGTTCGTGACGATGGACCGGCCTAGCGCCCGTCCTGCTTCGCACCCGCGGTGGGGTTCCCGCCTCCGTTTCGCAGACAACACTGGCCTACGGAGGGGGTGTCTTTCTGAACCGGTCGTGTACCATCAATGTTGGACCGGTACGCGGACCGGTTGGTCCTTTGACAATATTGAGTATTCTCCATATTTTTGTCCAATTCATTGAGGGAAATTGGGTAGAATCCTTTCTCAAATTAAGGGGGATTCTCATCCTCCTTTGCAGATTTTTAAGGACCCTACAGAGTCAGACCAAGCACATTGTGTATCAGATTGAGGTGCAACTAATTGAGTATGCGATACGTGTTTTTCTTTAGACTATATGAAAATAATAAGAAAATATAGAACATGTTCTATTCTGATGTAAGAAAAAACCCATGTTCCCTGAAATACTTCACATTTCAGGAAGTAAGGGGGTTCCTCTTCCATCGGAAAGGAACATGTTCATTTTTTCTAGCTTATGGAAGATAGTTGAAAGAAAAAATATGGCTTCAAAAAATATCTATAAAAAAACTAAATAAGTATTAGATAAAAATTATAATGGAATTAACTTAAAAATAGAAAATAAAATGACAAAAAAAATAATTAGTAAGAATTAACCTTTTCAAGATGGTTGTATACATTCTTGACTCATTTCCTTATTTTCATTATCTCTGCTACAGCATCAAAGTCTAATCTCACACGAGCAATAGTAGCTTCGAAAAAACCACCCCAAACCAAGAAAAAGAATTCACTTGTATAAGAAAACAATTATAATTTTAGTAATACAATAATTAAAAAAATTAAACATAAATATGAAACAATACATTAATAAAATGTCAATGTTAAACTGGAACCATACAATTTGAGACATACTAGGTACACCATGTATCAAAGTGAGTTCATGATCATAGTACATGAGTGAATTATCCTTGTTGATGAATTCATTTCTTTATGATCTCTATGAAAATTAAAAAAATAAGTATCATATGTAAATGAAAAGGGAATTAACTAAAAAAAGTAGAGAAAATGATGAGAAAATCAATTAAATAAGTAGTAGGAAGTCACATATTCATGATAAATGTGTAAATTCTGACATCGGGTATGTTTCTCAATCACCTCAATACTAAAAAATAGGCCTTTAATAGCACTAATAATGTCCTTTATTAGCACTTGAGAAGTGCTGACTACCATAGCAAGATTAAAATCCCAAGTATTTTTTCATAGATAAAAAAGTGCTGATAAACGACCTATGTATTAGTGCTTGTAGAAGAATTGATAAAGGGGAATTCTACATTATGCTGTAATAGCATGCCAAAACACCAAAAACACCATGAAATCAGAAAAAACAAGCAATAATATTGAATTTAAATGAAATAAAATTTACAACATAAATATAAGAAAAAAAAACTATATTATAGACATTTTAAACATTGGTTTATACAATTACATAAGTAAAAATTATTACATACATTGAAAATTTGTAGTGTTCCTTTGTCTTTTGATCCTAACCCCTGATCAAGAAAAAAATGCACCTATATAAGAAAAAAATTCTTATGTTAGTAATAATATAAAGAAATAAATTAACAAAAAGTGTTAATTTTAAACAAAACTTTGATTCATACCAGGAACATCGTGTATCAGATTGAGTTGTGGTTGATTCTTACACGTCACACAATTTCTTATTCATATTCAAGCATTATATATGTGAAAATTAACTAAATAAGAGTAAGATAAAAATGATAAGGAAATTAATTAAGTAATAACATATAGAATTATGAGAAAACAATCTAGGCTTGTTTGCTCAATTTTGGCGATGTGATGTGAATTTTAAACTAAAATGAAACTTATATAATGAAAAGATGTACTTTGAGTCATATCATTCACACCGTGCATCAAATTGAGGTGAGACTAATTCATGCACGTCTAAAATGAATTTTGGATCATTTTCCTAAAGTATCAAAATAGTCTGAATGTTTTTTCTCAGTTTTGAGTGTGTCACTTTTTTTTATTTACTAAAATGTCATTTTTGAACTGGAAACATGCAATTTGACTCATAACAGTCACATCGTATGTTGGTTTGATGTGATACGAATTCCAAAATGTCAAAAATGGATTATTAATTATTATCATAAATTATCAAGATAATCCAAGTTTGTTTTATCAGTTTTCAGCGAGTGCCACTTTTTGAACTAAATTTCCAATTTTAAACTGATAACAGACACATTGAGTCATAATGAGAAAATCATGTATATAATTGAGGTGTGGTCTATTACTACACATAAAAACGACTTATGAATTATTTTCCTAAAGAATCAAAACAATTTGAATGTGTTTTCTTAGTTTTGAGTGGGTAAATTGTTCTTTTTACTAAAATTGATGGAAATTTTAAATAAAAAGAAGCACTTTGAGTCATAACAGTCACACCATGAATCATATTGAGGTGAGACTAATTTTTACATGTCAAAAATGAATTATGAATCATTTTCATAATGTATCAAAACAATATTAATGTTTTTTCTTGGTTTTAGTTGGTCAATTGTCCTTTTTATGAAAATTGATGTCAATTTTAAATTAAAAGATACACTTGGAGTCATATTAGTCACACTGTGCATAGGATTGATGTTTTATTTATTTCTACACATCTTGAATGTCATATGTATCATTTTACTAAAGTATCAAAACAAACTGAATGAATTTACTTGGTTTTTAGTTTGTCACTTCTCTTTTTTACTAAAATGTCATTTTAAACTGAAAACAAGAACTTGGACTCATACCAATCACATCATGTATTTGTTTTATGTGAGAATAATTAATACATGTCAAAAATGATTTATGAATCTACTTCATAAATTATCAAGAAAATATGAGTGTGTTTTCTCGACTTTCAGTGAGTGACACTTTTTAAGCTAAAATGTCAATTTTAAACTGATATCTGACACATTGAGTCATACCGGGCACATATTGTATCAGATTGAGGTTTGGTTGATCCCTATTTGTAAAAAATAGATTATGGATCATTTTACTAAAGTATTAAAACAATAAAAATGTCTTTTCTTAGTTTTCCATAGGTTAGTTGTCCTTTTTACTAAAATTGATGTCATTTTTAAATAAAAAGAGGCACTTAGAGTCATACTAGGCACACCATGCGTCGAATTAAGGTTTGGATGATTTTTATATATCTCAAATTACTTATGGATCATTTTCCTAAATTATAAAAATAATATTAATTTGTTTCCTTATTTTTGAGTACGTCACTTATTTTTTTTACTAAAATGACATTTTAAACTAGAAACTTACACTTTGACTCATACTGATCACATCGTGTATTAGTTTGATGTGATACTGATTCCTACACGTCAAAAAATCACTTATGAATTGATTTTATAAATTATTAAGAAAATCAGCGCATATTTTCTTGGTTTTCAGTGAGTGACATTTTTTTAACCAAACTGTCAATTTTAAACTGATAACGGAAACATTGATTCATACCAAGAACATAGTTTATGAAATTGAGGTTTGGATGATTCCTACATGTAAAAAATTAATTATGGATCATTTTCCTAAAGTATAAAAACAATATGAATGTTTTTGATCTGTTTTGAGTAGGTCATTTGTCCTTTTTACTAAAATTGATGTCAATTTTAAATAAAATATGCACTTGGAGTCATAAAGGTCACACCATGTGTCGAATTGAGGGGAGACTGATTATTACACATCCCAAATGACTTATGGATCATTTTTATAAAGTATCAAAATAATCATAATATGTTTTTTTTTGTTTTTAGTATGTCAGTTTTCCTTTTTACTAAAATTAATTCCAATTTTAAATAAAAAGAAATACTTGGAGTCATACTGGTCACATTATGTGTTGGATTGAGGTGTAGTTGATTCCTACATATCCCAAAGTCTCAAAAAATTATAACAATCAAAGTTACCATGATTTCCATTGTATTTATTTTTCATAATACCCACACTACATATTGAATCGATGTTATTAGATGAAAAATCTTTCTCATTGTTAAAATCCAGAAGAAAAGAGGAATCTCATGTGCCCATTATATCATGATAATTCACCAAAATGGGTACATGAGCTTCCTATACTCTTCTATATTTCATAAACAAGAAATGTAAATCATAGTAACATTGGAAAAAAGAAACATTGTATCTCTTTTATGGCTTGTTGCAGATAGTTGAAAGAAAAATATCACTTCCCAAAATATCTTTGGAAAAATATAAATAAGTATTAAATAAAAATGAAATGTAAATTAACTTATAAATAGTATATAAGATGATGAAAATATTAATTAAACAAGTAGTTGAAATTCACCTTTTCAGGATGGTTCTATGAATTTTTAACGCATTTCCTTGTTGTTGTTATCTCAGTTACAAGCTCTGAGTCCAATCCCTCATGATCATGAGCAACTTAGAACAAACCACCCCAACTCAAACAATAGTATCCACCTGTATAGGAAAACAATTATTATAAGAGTAATACAAAAAATAAATAAATTAAACATAAATATGAAGAAATACATTAATTCTATGGACAATGATTTTAATGTGAAAACATCAAGATTAACCATGTGATGGAGTGGTAGAGTGAACATGAAGGAACATGATAATCGTCAACATTATAGGGGTTAGAAGGTTTTGAGGGAGAAGTATTTGGAAGTTTTTGTGTAGAAAGGCAAGAAAGATGGACAGACCACCCTAACTCAAACAAAATAATCCACCTGTCTAAGAAAAAAATTATAATGTCTGTAAAACTAAAAAGAAATAAATTAAACATAAATATGAAACATTATATTAATTATATGGATAATGATTTTACTATGAAAACATTAGATTACCTTCATGATTGATCATAGGTAGCATCATTTCTCTACATTCAAGGTAGTGGAGTGAACTTAAAGGAAAGTGATAAATGAAACACTGTAAGGTTGAAAGGTTTTTGAGCGAGAGGAAGTCTATGGAAGTTTTGTTGTAGAAAATCATGAAATATAGACTGAAATATTCTAAAATAATTGAACTTTATAAGTAATAATGAAAATTAAATCAACATTTCATTATATATTTTTTTAGTAAAATAGAGAAAGTATATCGTAACATTACCTTTAAATCTCTCTAAAAGGTTCCCTTCATTATAGTTTTTTCTTTCGAGGGATTGGTAACATCATCATGTGTAGAATAAATTTTCGGAATGAGTAGTCAAACATTTAATTTTAGATTATTTTAATGCATTAGAGAACGTATAATATTATGAGGAAAAGTAGTATATTAAAAAAACAATTTTACCTTCTCATTTAACTCTATTTTTTAAAAGGTTTTAGGGATTTAGTTCCTCTATCAATAATCCAAATATCTTCTTTAGTATTAGAATAAGAGAAACCCAACATTTTATTGTTTAAAATAATTTTATTATGCTTTGTAGAAAATGGGAAATTGAATTTAAGAAAATAATTACTGCACTATGGTAGGTGTTATCCCATGAATTCATTAAAATGTGAAAGTTATAGATAATTATCATCCTCATCAACTCATCTTATGAATATTTATCATTTCACTTTTTTGTTTGATAAAAAAATCCTTCATTTATTAAGGACATGCACCTATTTTTCTTCAAATAATCTAAGTAGTCATCCATGTGACGACTAATGATCAGAGTAGTAAAAACAACATAAAAGAGATGGGGGTTGAGTCTAAAGGCACCAAAATGAAATAATAACTATTCTATAGATGTAGTTAACGAGGATGAAAATTGTACTACATTGTGTTCTATAAAATGGGTAATGCCTCACATTTGTGAGAACACACCATTGGAACTAGTTATTAAATCATGGCCTACTAAAGGTGATATTTGGGGGGCATATACATTATTTTATGTGATTGAAGGGGTCTCGGTGGGGACATGTTATGATATATGGATTTTTGGGGCCTCTATGAATTATATATTTATAGGAGAAATCTAACTTTTAATAATTTTAATCCCCTAACTAAGACTATTCCTTCTTCTATTAAAATGATCTATCAAGTCTTTCTTAAATCCCCTAAAAATGAAAATATAATATAGGAAATTAACGAGTAATAAGAAACCCAAATATGATAAACAAGAATAATAAATTATCATTAAATCAACTAAAAGATATAAAAATGTATTGATAAAAAAATTTAATAAATAAAGAGTTATTTCATATACATGGATGGTAGTCAGATATTCCTAGCGGTTGAGCCAATAAACAATTACTTCCTTCAGTGGCATTAGGGTGGGTAGGTTGCACATAATCGGTAAGGGGTTAGGGTGGGGGATTTCAAGGAATGATAGCCCTATCACCTTTCAACCAAACATCCCTAATAAAAATTGTTGACCATAGGGTTATACTAATGGTAAATAAATAATGATCATAAAAAAATATGTAAATAGATCTCACTAAACAATCAACCAATGAGTGAGTAGGATGCGGAGAAAATAAGATACCTTGGATTGAAGCTTTGAATCATCTGGGAGAAAGTATAGATATCCAATCAAGTTTATAAAATATTATTTTTGTATAATAAATAGATAAATACACACAAGATATTCATTATCAAAGATGAAAGTTATAGATAATTATAAAAAGGGAAACCCAAAATTTGATTGTTTCAAAGAATTTTAATATGCTTTGAAGAAAATGGGTAATTGAATTTAAGAAAGAAATTACTCTACTATGGTACGTGTTATCCTCTAAATTCATCCAAAGGTGAAAGTTATAGACAACTATTATCCTCATCAGTACATCTTCCAAATATTTATCATTGCATTTTGTTTTTGTAACTCATCCTCCTTCTCTTGTGTACATGCACCTTTGTTTCTAGAAATACTCAAAGAATTAGTCACTTATATGATTACTACTACTCAAAGCAGTACACGAAACTTAAAAGAGATGGGGGATGATTCCCAATCAATAAATTGGAATAATAACTATTCATAAGATGAAACTGATTAGGATGATAGTTATACTCCATTATGTTCACTAAAAGGGGTAATGCCTCCCATTTTTGAGATTGCATGGATGGTAATCAGATATTTCTAAGGGTGGAACCAAAATTCAATGTTAAATAATGATATGCTTTTTAGATGGGTTAAAGTAAAACATAAATAGTGTTTATTAGATGTGTGATGAAATAAATGAAGTGATTTTTAAGAAGTATTAATATAAAGACCTGGCCTTAAACATTTCATATTCTTGAATTAAGTTAATAATTCACATTGAGGATCTTTTCAAGTTTATAAATTTAGATAATTAGGTCATAACTGTTACATTACATCTTAAAAATTACAAAGTAGACACTTCTACTTAGTTCCCGTATTTTTTTAAAAATAAAAATTCTTTAAAAAAAGAGTAATGTCTAGTTCAATGATTTAGACAGCATGACTTTTCCTTGATACCATCCTTGACCCTATTCCACTTTATGTCCTATGAAAAACATTTGAAAAATTTCGGATGAGCATAAAAAGCTCAGTAAGGGATACACAAAGAAGAAAAAATGTTAGTTTTTCAAAGAAAAAATTAAACCATGAATACTTTATCATAATTAATACTTTTCACCTTTATGAAGTAGTAAATACTCTTCACTGAATAAAAGATCATTGCTTACCCTTTTTAAACCAAAATATTACCATAAAACCAATAAAAAGAACACATAACATATAAAGGTATCTTGGGACATAAACATACTTAAATGGAATAATCATATGGTCGACTTCCACACATATCACTAAATGGAATAGGAATACGACCAACTTCCATACCCAATGAATTGGAGTTTATAATGTTACCACCCATCCTAATTTATCACGACACCACCTGTCATTTGGTTTATCACGTAACCACCCCTCAAATGTCCAAATACCATTATAAAATCATAACACATACAACAAATATAAAGGAAAGAAAACATTTCCACATTTCAATCACAATATATCACTTAAATATATCAACATAACAAATCCATTATCAAAAACATTTTCAATAACAAAATAAATAAAATAGTATATGGTATTTATTATCCTTTAAAAAACATTACGTCCTATTAAGGAAGCCCAAGAGCAAATAATACTCGCGACGGCGGAAAGGTCGTTGTCACCGCTTACGTTAAAAGAAACATTTTTTTTCATTTAGTAAAATGCTTCGTAGAAAAATATTCTCTTTGAATGAAATTAAAAGTCAATGGTGTTTATACAGCATATAAAATAAAGTCGTGTATTAAAACAAAATATGCCTCAATGAAAGGATATTGAGATGAAGTCCCTTACCTCGTGTCCGACTTGACTCGTTCGTTCTTTAATCTCATGAATAATAAACTAAAGTTAATTTCTAATTTCTTGAGAACCTATTTTCAAGTTTATCATTCCTTTTAAATCACTTATTACCATTTTATAAACATTATGTAATCATTTAAGTTAATAATGGTCATTTTGTCGATATTTGGTACTTGAGTCAAAAATGGACTTCTTATAATTACAAGTTGTTCATGTGGTCAAAAGTTCATTATATCCATAATTATATTCATTATTTAGATATCATATATATCATATATATCCAGTATATACATGTATTTATAATAATACATAACATTTGGATATAAGAAATGAAATGCACCTTTCATGGAGACGATAAGTCGTACGTACACATGAACGTTACTTCCATTTCTATTTCATATTGTAATGGAATGGAAACTTAATGATACATAAGTATATTATAATTCTAGTATAATATAATATTTAATTTCATTAACTCTACCCTTTATACATTCCACATAAGGTGTGAACGAGTCATATCACTTTGAGGGGGCGGTAGTCCGCACTTCCGCAAATGAGATTATCGTATTTACCCACTATGAAAACCATTAAGTTATTCTATAAATGAAAAATATAGAATCATAGAAACAATATAAATATCATATATATCATATATAAATATAGTTCCATTATAATGGCCACCTTGAGAGGTGGTTGGAGATATTTGAACAATCATCGTTTCGTGAGGTACTAGTTTGTCGTCCACAGAAACAGTATGTTATTTACCCATTAAACAGAGGTGTGTGTAAGTGTAGATAGAATCATTATCATAAAAAAAACCTAGTATATTAATGATACTGGTGTTTTTATAAGGAATAAAAATATTTTATGGGGTTAGAGAAGTAAAATAAAACAAAATAAAACAAAAGAATTTAAGAGAAATTGTTACCTTTAATTCGGGTAACTCCCTTTGGTTTTAACCAAAAGAACTTCTTGAAGTCCCTTATGCCTAAGGTAAGGATTATAGGAGGATAATAGGGATGTAGGAAGCTTAATTGGGTATATGTTGGATGAGACAAGGGGTTTGAGAGGTGTGAGGAATGGGTTAGAGGTGAGGGCTTTTTATAAGGGAGAGGAGGGGTTCTTTAGGAAAGTGTGAAAATATTATTTTATTATATAATTATTTTCGGTTTATAAAGGTAAAAAATAATTAAATATAAAGTTAAGATGACTCATGGTCGAAATAAAATCATCCAATAATAATTGTACAGGTTTTGGATATTATTTTAATCTTTATAATCTTATTTATTTAAATCATTTATTAATGAGGTAAACATTGAATCATTATTGTGTCATAAATAATTTTATTTACTTGATGTATAAGAATTATAAAAAAATACCATGATGTAGGAAATATTTTTATATTTCCAATTAATATTTATAGTTGAAAATATAACTTAAATAACCCTATATAAAAATTAATTTACTAAAAGATATCTGTTTATGTCATTTTTTGTCTTTACTTTAAATTAATTAATCTAAAGTGTCATTATCACTCCCAAGTGGTTCCATGGGGTCCCAAAATCGACCCATGGATACCCAAGGTCGGCCATGACTCATAAAATAAGGTTAGAACAGGTGTTAAGGTAATTATTTATTATTATAAAATTCTTTTTACCTTGAATTACCATATTTACCTTTAACCATGATAAATAAAAGTCAAAAGTTATTATTCACCAAAAATTATATTCATCCTATTGAATCACATTTTACTTACTAATAACAAACATGTATGTAGTATTTTCAAAATTCAATTCACATAAGAGGTAAAATTTCATTTAAATGAAAAAGTCGGTTTTTTAACTACTACTTAGTGGATTCACTATTCATTAAAAATTGAAGTTTTTCAGAAAAATACCAAAAATTTAGCCTAAGCTATATTTGATATTCCAAATTCAAAAATGATGCCTATTTTACCAAATTAAAAACATAGAATTTGTATTAATTAATTTAAAATTAATTCTTGTTGTCAAAACAAAAGGCATGTTTTTAAGAAATATTAACTATCAAAAGATTGACACTTGTTTATTTCCAATTTCAAAATAAAATTAATTCCAATGACCAAAATTAGATTAAATGGTAAAAATATATTCTAATTACACTTTAAAACCAATTAAAAAGATAATATAACCATATAAATAAATTATATTAAAAGGCAATTTTGAATTAAAATATAGTATTTTTCATTATTCATTAGAAAATGAATTTTATCAGAAAAATACCAAAAATTTACCAAAAGTAAATTTTGATGTCCTGATTCTAAATAAGAAATTTATTTTGGTCAAATAGAACATATAAAACTTACCAAAACTTGATTTAAAGAGGGTTCTCCCTCAAAAGGAGGTAAATCAACCTTTTAAAGTAAATTACGCTTAAAATTAGATTTATTCACATTTTAAGCCTCTAAATTTTATTGGATAAATGTAAAAACATTTAACAAACATGTATAACCATACTGTAATTAGTTCTGTTCGTTCTTGCCAATACAACGGCTAGGTGTTAACTACCATTTAAAATAATAATACTATATTGTTAGTGTGCAACGTAAGATTTCAAAAAACCTATTGTTGCGTATCGGGTACGCCATCGAACATAGCCACCCCTTTAAAGTAAAATTAATATTTAATTCAAAAATATTAATAAATATGAAAATTTCATATTTCTTTATTTACATAGGATGTTACATCTTTCCCTCTTTTGGAAATTTCATCCTCATAATTTTATTCACTTATCAAATAAATGGGGATATTTATCCCTTATAAAATTTTTAGATTCCCACACTGCCTCTTAAACCATATGGTTTCTTCAAAAAACCTTTACCTAGTGAATTACTTTATTCTGTAACACTTCCTCTCTTTGGTCAAAAATCCGGACTGGATGTTCCTCATAAGAGAGATTCTCTTCCAACTGAACTGTCTCTGGGCTCAAAACATGAGATCACTAGTGCAGAAAACGTTTTTCACGTCACCATTTTTTACGTCGGTTATATAAAACCGACGTCATAATATGTAAAACGAGGTTTTTTACGTCGGTTATTTAATAACCGACGTAAAAACATGTGTTTAGTACACCTTTAACGTCGGTTATTTTTATAACCGACGTTATTAATCGCGCGGCTTCGTTTTTTACGTCGGTTATACATTAACCGCCGTAAAAAACAGAAGCGGGGGGCGTTTGTTACGTCGGTTATTCAATAACCGACGTAAAAAACGCGGTTTTTGAAGGCCTTTTTACGTCGGTTATAAAATAACCGACGTAAAAAAAGAATCCGCAGATGTTTTTGACGTCGGTTATGGAATAACTGACGTAATACAACGCGGATTTTGAGCCCTTTATAACGTCGGTTATAAAATAACCGACGTAAAAAAAGAATCGGAGGAAGGTTTTTACGTCGGTTATTTAATAACCGACGTTATAAATGTTTTTAAAAAAATTATAACGTCGGTTATTGAATAACCGACGTGATAACTCATTTAAAAATTTACCCAGACCCGTGGATTGTCATTCGCGAGTTTACCTTCGACAGTCGCGACTCGTCTCTCTCGCGCGTAAACCTGAATCGGCTCGTCCATTTCGTGGGTTTAGATTCTTTTTGCGATCACCGTTTCTCATATTTAATCTCCTCGGATCAATCATCTAAACTCGCAGCACTTAGGTAATCCTCCCACTCGTTCGTTTTTTTTCGCGGATAGTATATATATATGTGTTGTGATTTTTTTGTTAAAACTAGATAAGATTCTTCGATTGTGAACCCTTTTAACTCGTTTTGGCACCATAATCTTATTTATCATCCCTAGATCTATTAGTTCGACTTGCAATATTGACTAATTTTATGATTTCACTAATTTTTCATCGTTTTCTATAAATCCCCGAGAGGGTTGGGGCGTGTCCAGGGGGGTTTACAAGGGGGTGGGTGGGTGTGGGGGGCTGTCCAAGGGTGTGGGTGGGTGTTGGGGGGTGTCCAAGGGGGGTAGGGGGTGGGGGGTGGTGTTTAGGAGGGGTGGGGGGGCTGTCCAGAGGGTTGGGGGTGTCCAGGGGGGTGTCCAAGCAGGTCAGGGGTGGGGGGTTGTGTCCAGGAGGGGTGGGGGTGCTTTCTAGAGGGGTCGGGGGCTGTCCAGAGGGGTCGGGGGGTGTCCAGGATGGTGTTCAAGGGGATGGGTGGGTGTGGGGGGCTGTCCAAGGGGGGTGGCGACCTGTCCAGAGGGGTCGGTGGGGTGTCCAGGGGGGTGTCCAAGGGGTTGGATGGGTGTGGGGGGCTGTCCAAGTGGGTGGCGGCCTCTC
This sequence comes from Viscum album, assembly GCA_963277665.1. Classification (NCBI taxonomy): domain Eukaryota; kingdom Viridiplantae; phylum Streptophyta; class Magnoliopsida; order Santalales; family Viscaceae; genus Viscum; species Viscum album. The sequence continues at coordinate 106,948,429 of OY728139.1, read as the reverse complement.
CAGAGGGTATTTGGGGTTGTCCGGGTGGGTGGGGGGGCTGTCCAGAGGGTTGGGGGATGTCCAGGGGGTGTCCAAGGGGGTAGGGGGTGGGGGTGGTGTCCAGGAGGGGCGGGGGGCTGTCCCGAGGGGTCGAGGGGTGTCCAGGGGGGTTTACAAGGGGGTGGGTGGGTGTGGGGGGCTGTCCAAGGGTGTGGGTGGGTGTTGGGGGGTGTCCAGGGGGGTGTCCAAGGGGGGTAGGGGGTGGGGGTGGTGTTTAGGAGGGGTGGGGGGCTGTCCAGAGGGTTGGGGGGTGTCCAGGGGGGTGTCCAAGTAGGTCGGGGGTGGGGGGTTGTGTCCAGGAGGGGTGGGGGTGCTTTCTAGAGGGGTAGGGGGCTGTCCAGAGGGGTCGGGGGGTGTCCAGGGTGGTGTCCAAGGGGATGGGTGGGTGTGGGGGGCTGTCCAAGGGGGTGGCGGCCTGTCCAGAGGGGTCGGTGGGGTGTCCAGGGGGGTGTCCAAGGGGTTGGATGGGTGTGGGGGGCTGTCCAAGTGGGTGGCGGACTCTCCAGAGGGTATTTGGGGTTGTCCGGGTGGGTGGGGGGGCTGTCCAGAGGGTTGGGGGATGTCCAGGGGGGTGTCCAAGGGGGTAGGGGTGGGGGGTGGTGTCCAGGAGGGGCGGGGGGCTGTCCAGAGGGGTCGGGGGGTGTCCAGGGGGGTTTACAAGGGGGTGGGTGGGTGTGGGGGGCTGTCCAAGGGTGTGGGTGGGTGTTGGGGGGTGTCCAGGGGGTGTCCAAGGGGGGTAGGGGGTGGGGGTGGTGTTTAGGAGGGGTGGGGGGGCTGTCCAGAGGGTTGGGGGGTGTCCAGGGGGGTGTCCAAGCAGGTCGGGGGTGGGGGGTTATGTCCAGGAGGGGTGGGGGTGCTTTCTAGAGGGGTCGGGGGCTGTCCAGAGGGGTCGGGGGGTGTCCAGGGTGGTGTCCAAGGGGATGGGTGGGTGTGGGGGGTTGTCCAAGCGGGTGACGGCCTGTCCAGAGGGGTCGGTGGGGTGTCCAGGGGGGTGTCCAAGGGGTTGGATGGGTGTGGGGGGCTGTCCAAGTGGGTGGCGGCCTCTCCAGAGGGTATTTGGGGTTGTCCGGGTGGGTGGGGGGCTGTCCAGAGGGTTGGGGGATGTCCAGGGGGGTGTCCAAGGGGGTAGGGGGTGGGGGGTGGTGTCCAGGAGGGGCGGGGGGCTGTCCAGAGGGGTCGGGGGGTGTCCAGGGGGGTTTACAAGGGGGTGGGTGGGTGTGGGGGGCTGTCCAAGGGTGTGGGTGGGTGTTGGGGGGGTGTCCAGGGGGGTGTCCAAGGGGGGTAGGGGGTGGGGGTGGTGTTTAGGAGGGGTGGGGGGGGCTGTCCAGAGGGTTGGGGGGTGTCCAAGCAGGTCGGGGGTGGGGGGTTGTATCCAGGAGGGGTGGGGGTACTTTCTAGAGGGGTCGGGGGCTGTCCAGAGGGGTCGGGGGGTGTCCAGGGTGGTGTCCAAGGGGATGGGTGGGTGTGGGGGGCTGTCCAAGGGGGTGGCGGCCTGTCCAGAGGGGTCGGTGGGGTGTCCAGGGGGGTGTCCAAGGGGTTGGATGGGTATGGGGGGCTGTCCAAGTGGGTGGCGGCCTCTCCAGAGGGTATTTGGGGTTGTCCGGGTGGGTGGGGGGGCTGTCCAGAGGGTTGGGGGATGTCCAGGGGGGTGTCCAAGGGGGTAGGGGGTGGGGGGTGGTGTCCAGGAGGGGCGGGGGGCTGTCCAGAGGGGTCGGGGGGTGTCCAGGGGGGTTTACAAGGGGGTGGGTGGGTGTGGGGGGCTGTCCAAGGGTGTGGGTGGGTGTTGGGGGGTGTCCAGGGGGGTGTCCAAGGGGGTAGGGGGTTGGGGTGGTGTCCAGGGGGGGTGTTATATCTTACTATATTTTGTTTAAAAAATAATATTCAAGCATATTTTTTTAAATACACATCGATTTGTTTTATATTTCAAAATTGTTTACATTCAAATTATGATTTTTTTCATATAAACATATATTTGTCTTATCTAAAAAATATATATATTTTTTCTATTTGTTATAGGTAATAATGAGTCGAAGTTGGATTACGGCACATCGAATGAGCAATGAATATGAGGAAGGTGTTGATGCCTTTTTGGAATTTGCTAAACGAAATGTTCCAAGTAGTGACATTTTTTTCTGTCCATGCCTGAAATGTCTGAATATGAAGAAGTTGATAAGTAGAGAGATAAAAGATCATCTGATTTTTCATGGTTTCAATCCGAGTTACAACCCTTGGATTTGGCATGGCGAAACTGGACAGAATGTCACTGATGATATTGAATCGCAAGATGGTAACTCCGATGGAATTGAAGAAATGATTCGTGATATTGTAGCAGAACAAATTGAGATAGAACCGACAGTTGCACGTCTATATGGTGATGCCGAAAAACCATTATATCCTGGTTGTACAGATTTTACGGTTTTTTTGGCGGTGTTAAGATTGATTAACCTGAAGGCGAAACATGGATGGAGTGACAGAAGTTTTACAGAGCTGCTACAATTGATGAAAGACATTCTTCCAAAAGATAACGATCTTCCAGATTCACATTATAAGTCCAAAAAAATATTATGCCCGATGGGATTGGGATACAGGAAAATACATGCCTGTCCGAATGACTGCATTATATATAGGAAGGAATATGAATTTCTGAAAGAGTGTCCTAAATGTGGGACATCACGGTATAAGGTGAAAGAAAAATCACAAGCTGATGTAGAGATTACAAAGCTCCCTTCAAAGGTATTTTGGTATCTTTCTATAATTCCTCGTTTCAAACGTTTATTTTCTAATTCACATGATGCAAAAAGGTTAAGATGGCATGCTGATGAGCGGGTATGTGATGGAAAAATACGTCATCCAGCTGATTGTCCACAATGGAAGAAAATTGATGCCCAGTACCCTACATTTGGAAATGAAATTAGAAATCTGAGACTAGGCTTGTGCACAGATGGAATGAATCCATACCGAACCCTCAGTAGCACACATAGTTCATGGCCTGTTTTATTGGTAATTTACAACCTCTCTCCTGAAGTTTTTATGAAGCGCAAATATGTCATGTTGAGTATCATGATCTCTGGTCCAAAGCAACCCGGCAATGATATTGATGTATACTTGTCACTGCTGATTGATGATTTGAAACTGTTATGGGCTTATGGTATTAGGGTGTATGATTCTTATAAAATGGAATATTTTCAACTGCATGAAGTGCTTCTATTCACTATAAATGACTTCCCAGCATATGGAAATTTGTCTGGATACAGTGTTAAAGGGCATAAAGCATGTCCAATTTGCGAACAACAGACATCATATTGTCAATTGCATCATGGGAGGAAAACAGTGTACATGGGTCATCGAAAGTTTTTGCCTATGGATCACCCTTATAGAAGACTAAAAAAGGCATTCAATGGCTCACAATAATTTTATACTGCTCCAAAACCTTTATCCCCAGATTTGTATTTTGAGAGGGTGAAAAACCTTGATGTGACATTGGGAAAGACACAGAAATCTGGTAATGATAGACATATTTGGAAGAAAAGGTCAATATATTTTGAGCTACCATATTGGAGGTATCATGAAGTCAAATATAATATTGATGTCATGCATGTGGAGAAGAATATCTGTGATTATTTGATCGGAACATTGCTAGATATTAAAGGAAAGACAAAAGATGGGTTGAATGCAAGGTTAGACCTACTATCAATGGGAATATGTTTGGAGTTAGATCCCACTCCTAAAGGAAGACGAACATTTATTCCCCCGGCTTGTCATACATTATCGAAGAGGGAGAAAAGTAGCTTCTGTCAGTGTCTTCATGATATCAAAGTGCTTCAAGGTTATTCTTCAAATGTAAAAAATTTTGTCTCATTGAAAGACTTGAAGTTGATAGGTATGAAATCACATGATTTTCACGTCATGATGCAACAAATTCTACCAGTTGCACTGCGTGGAATATTGCCCATCCGTGTCAGAAAGACTATAATGAGGTTGTGTTATTTTTTCAATTCAATTTGTAACAAGGCGATTGATGTGAATGCTTTGAACATTTTGGAAAAGGATGCAATTTTATACTTTGTCATTTGGAAATGTATTTTCCTCCAACTTTTTTTGATATGATGGTGCATTTAATGATTCATCTGGTTCGAGAAATAAAGCTTTGTGGACCTGTATATCTTCGTTGGATGTATCCCTTTGAAAGGTATATGAAAATATTAAAGGGATATGTTAAAAATCCATATCGACCTGAAGCCTCCATTATTGAAAAGTATATTTCTGAGGAGGTAGCAGAGTTTTGTACGAGCTACTTGGCTACGACGCAACACATAGGTTTGCCTCCATCTCTCCATGAACGGGTTAATAATGAGGAAAAGGGGATTCGTGGCTTGAAAGTCAAATCACTGTCAGCTGAACATATGAAGAAGTTAGAATCATACATCTTGAATAACATAGCTGATGTTCAACCGTATATCACATTGCATATTAATGAGTTGAAACAATGTCATCCAAAGAAGAAAGAAATGTGGATTTTGAATGAGCACAACAAAACTTTTTTGCCATGGTTTAAAAAGACCTTGCTTGGTAGATCAGATGTATCAGAGACATTAAAATGGATAGTGGGTGGTCCATCTTTAAATGTGATAACATGGTCCGCTTATGACATTAATGGCTATACATTTCATACGAAAGCTCAGGACAACAGAAGTGCAGTTCAGAATAGTGGTGTATTGGTGTTTGCAGAAGCAATGCATTTTTCGAGTGCTAAGGACAGAAACCCAATTTCGGCATCAAGTGCATATTATGGAGTGATTGAAGACATATGGGAGGCTGATTACTTTAAAATTAAAGTTCCTGTTTTTAACTGTAAATGGTTTATCGGTAACAACAGTGTCAGACACGATGAATTTGGAATGACACTTGTTAATCTGAATAGATTGGAAGACACAGCTGATTCTTTTATAATGGAAACACATGCCAAACAAATTTTCTATGTAGTAGATCAATCAGATATGCAGTGGGCTGTTGTTTTACAAGGGAAAAAACAATATGTTGGTGAGGATGAATTTTATGAAGATGCTGATTTATGTGAGATCCCTACTTCCATGGAAAGATTAACAGAACATAATGATGAGTATGTTGAAGACATGGTTTGTGCCATAAGGAACGATCACGACGAAGGAATTTGGGAAAACAATCCAACTGTACATTCCTAAAATTACAGGTAACACATGTTTATTTCTTGTTTACATTTAGTTTTTTCATATAATGTTAGATATTGTAAATTTTTTACTTATTAAAACATGTATCAAACCAAAATGATAAAACAATAAAAACCGTAAAGAGGAGAATTCCTGGGCGCACCGGCTGGCCGGTGGTGGATCACCGGTTGGCCGGTGGTCCAGAGCAAAGCTCTGTCTGGTCCACCGGCCGGCCGGTGGTCCAGAAAGAGAGGAAGGCTCTCTGTCTGGTCCACCGGCCGGCCGGTGGTGAGCCAGCGTCCGGCTGGTGGCACCAGGCAGTGGGAAAGTCTACTGCCTAGGTCCTCCGGCTGGCCGGTGAGCTCACACCGGCTGACCGATGGACTCAGTGAGTCCACTTTTCAGCTTTCTTGGGCCAACTCCTTGGCAACCTTTTGCCTGTGTTTACCATGTTTATCATTGTTTAACATTCTTACCATATTACCAATGTTTACTATTATGTAATTTAGTACACTTTTCTATTTTATGATTAAGTAGTATTACAATATTTGAATTTGTATATTTGTGAACTAATGTTTGTTTTTTTGATTTGAAGGAAAATGACAGATCAATCAGTTGATCAGCCACATGATTCTGGAGATGAGCATATTGGTCATACATCTGGGGAGGAACATTCACATGCTCCTATTACGAAAAAGAGTTCAAAGGTTGGTAAGCGTGGGTGCACACGTTTACCAAAATTATCACTTGCCCGTACGAAGGAGGACAGGATAGTCGTGGAGTTTGATGATGATGATCTTCCTAGAGGTCCAAATGCTAAAGATTTTAAGGGTTTTGTAGCAACTCAGGCTAAGAGCAAAGTAAGCATTCTCTATGATGATTGGAGAAGTGTGGATAAGGCGATAATTTCTCAGCTGTGGGAGACCATTTTGGTAAGATCGTTTTCTATTGTTTGACTGTTATTTAAATTTTTCTAGTATATATAATATTTTTAACCTCTTTTTTATCAGATGACATTTGATATTCCTGACACTGGAGGAGTCAGGAAGAAATTCTTATCATTGGCTGCTAGGAGATGGAGGGATTTCAAATCAACCCTCTCATCTGATTTCATTTATGGTCATAGGAGTCGTGAGAATCCATGTCGTATATATCCTTTTATAGATGAAGACACATGGAGACAATTTTTTGAAAGTAGAAGAAAAGAATCATTTTTGGTAAGGGAAATGTAAACTTTTATAATATTTCTTATATAAATGATCTTATTATTGTTTTGTTAATGATTACTTATTCTTAATTTACAGCAAACAAGGAAAGCTCATCAAGAGATCCAATCTAAAAATGTATACCCTCATAGTTTATCTCGGGGAGGGTATGCATTATTGGAAGAACAAATGATGGCAGAAAAATTTCAACAACTAAGAGCTGAGTCTTCAAGCTCTGGAGAGGTGGCCCCTCCATCCCCTCCATCTAGACATGAGAAATGGAAAAGATCTCAGAAGGGAAAAAAGGACAATATCTTTCGGAAGAATCGAGACTCGTAGTTGAGAGGATTGTAAGATATCTATTTTATTTATTTAAGTTTACTATTTTCGTCATATATTTCCAATCATTATAGAAATGTTCAATTAATTATTACAGGACTCTCTTGAGGAGCAGAGTTCACAGGGGACATTTACACCATCTGGGAGGGAAGATATTTTATCTGTGGCATTGGGAAAGCCCGAACATCCTGGCCGTGTAAGGGGATATCCGGCAGGTGTATCGGTAAGAAAAGTGTTGCCACGTTCCTCAACTTCTAACGTTGAGGGAGTTTATAAAAAAAAAATAGAATCCTTGGAGGCTGAAGTCCATAATATTAATGCGACAATGGAGGAAAAGATTAGATCATCGGTGCAGTTTATGTTTGCAGACTTGCAAAGACAATTTCAGGGTGCAGCTCCCACTCCACCTCTCCCAGTAGCTCCCACTCCCCCACCTCAGCCTGCAGACCCAATTTTTTATCCTCCTCCTCCGCCGCAGCTACCTACTTATTGTGAGTTGTATGTTGATGATCCTCAACATCATATAGTTGCATATGGGATGGTATATTGTATAGGAGATATAGTTCATCATCAACAGTTAGAGGTAGAGAATCAGAGGGTCACTGTACAGGATATTATAGATAGATCAGCTCGGATACCATTACCTATAGATGAGGTGACGACAGTTGGACATAGTATCGGCCATTTTTTACTTTGTCCATCCAGACTTCTTCGACTCATTACCATAGAGGTATGGATGTTATATCTTTTATTTTATATTTTTATTAATGTTTTATCATTTGAAAACTAATATATTTTTCAATTTATTTTTACAGGAATACTTCAAAGGTAAAGAAATACTGTATAGACAACAACAAAGACAGATAGCTATGACATCAGATGCAGATACTAGCAGTCTTGACAAATTGTCAAGATATTCAAATTTGTTGGCGGATCATTATGACTTTACAATGGAAGCTCATGTCTGTGGACGTGAACTAAGTGTGGGGATTATGAAAACTGATATCATGGAGTTTTTCACTGGAGATAAGTTGGGCATCAACGTGGTGCAAATTTTTATCATGTAAGTCTTAACACCTTTTCCTTGCGTTATATTTATTAAAAATGTATACTTATGTCTGCTTTGTATTAGGTATCTGTATAAAATTTGTGAGAGGAATGAGCTGACAGATGTATATGGATTCGTGGACCCACAATTGATTTCCCCTAAAGCATGTGCATTGGATGAGGAACAAAGAATGCTTTATATTGCTGATAGATTTGAAAAGAATGTAATCACACAGTGTTGGATGATTCCTTTTTGTGAGAGGTATGAAACACATCCCTCTCAAAGAGTTAATTATCTTTTAACATAAAAAACCACTAACGTTAAATTTTCTTTTATCAGGGATCATTAGATGTTAGGGGTTTTTTGCCCTAGGGAGAAAACACTTTATTGGATATGCTCTCTCCATGATGATGTGCGAGAAAGTTTTAAGAATATATTGGAAACATAAGTTTCAATTTCACAATAGTTTTATATATTATAATGGATTTTAAATTTACCCCATTCGTATTATTTTCTAACAGGGCATGGGTCCACTTTCGAAAAAGCGCAAAGAAAAGGAATTTCAAGATCAAATATGTACATGCGAAGGTAAATATCCATTTATAATTTGTACATTTTGATTTATTACATAAAAATAATATATTGAATTTACACTCATTCAAACAGAAATGTCATGAGAAACAAGGCATCATCGAATGCGGATATTACATGTTAAGATTTATGTATGAAATAATAACAACTGGGACAGTTCTGAGTTTTGACCTGGTAAGATTTCCTCTTTCTCATAATATTTCAATTTGATTTATTCATTATACACGTTGACTACTATCCTTTTCCTTTGTAGCTTTTTGATGACCCTCAACCCTTTACTACTGGAGATATCAAACACTTACAAGTGGAGTGGTCAAATTATTTTACAGGTTTGATTGACTTTTAGTTGTTTGTAATGTAAAATGTAATTTTGAATATTGTCAATGTAATTGTGTATTTCGTAGTCGTTTAGGTTGGATTTAGTTTTTTTTGAAGTTGACAGTGTAAGTTTTGAATGTTATAGAAGTGAATGTTTAATTTTTCTCTACTTCTTGTTTTGGTCTACTGTTGATGGTTTTTCTGGTCTGGATTTTGGTATGGGGGGAGAGGTTCCAAGGGGGTGGGTGGGTTTTTGGGGGGTGTCCAAGGGATATGGGAGGGGTGTCCAAGGTGTGTTTGGGGCTGTCCAAGGAGTCGGTTGGGTGTAAATGAGGGTGGGGGGTGTCCAAGTGGTGGGGGGGTGTCCAAGGGATATAAGAGGAGTGTCCAAGGGGTGTTTGGGGCTGTCCAAGGGGATGGGGGGGTTTCCAAGGGGTAGGGGGGTTTCCAAGGGGTCGGGGGGGTGTCCAGGGGGTGGGGGGGGCTGTCCAAGGGGTGGGGGGTGTCCAAGGGGTGGGGGGGGGGGGTGTCCAAGGGATATGGGAGGGGTGTCCAAGGGGTGTTTGGGGATGCCCTAGTGTTCGGGGGGTGTAAATGAGGGTGGGGGGGCTGTCGAAGGGGTGGGGGGTGTCCAAGGGGTGGGGGGTGTCCAAGGGATATGGGAGTGGTGTCCAAGGTGTCTGGGAGTTCTGTCCAAGGGGCCGGTTGGGTGTAAATGAGGGTGGGGGGCTGTCCAAGGGGTGGGGGGGTGTCCAAGGGGTGGGGGGTGTCCAAGGGATATGGGATGGGTGTCCAAGGGGTGTTTGGGGCTGTCCAAGGGCTCGGGGGGGGGGGGGGGGTGTCCAGGGGTCGGGGGGGTGTCCAAGGGGTCTGGGAGGGCTGTCAAGGTGTGGGGGGGTGTCCAATGGGTGTTTGAGGCTGTACTAGGGGTCTTGGAGGTGTAAATGAGGGTGGGGGGCTGTCCAAGGGGTGGGGGGTGTCCAAGGGGTGGGGGTGTCCAAGGGATATGGGAGGGGTGTCCAATGGGTGTTTGAGGCTGTACTAGGGGTTGTGGGGGTGTAAATGAGGGTGGGGGGGCTGTCCAAGGGGTGGGGGGTGTCCAAGGGTTGTGGTGGGGCTCCAATGTGGTGGGGGAGGGCTGGCCAGGTTGTTAGGTGGGTATAGATGAGGGTGGGGTTCAGTTGGGGCTTAGGGGAGGGCTGGCATGGTTATTTTTGTTTGGTTTCTGGTTGCTTTTTGGTGAGAGCAGTGCAATTATTTAAAAAAAAATATCGCTTTCACGTCGGTTATTTTATAACCGATGTGGTAAATAAATCGGTAGGGGTTTATCACGTCGGTTTTTTTCGAGAACCGACGTGATAAACCGTTCCCGGGCCTTTTATCACGTCGGTTATTTAAGAAACCGACGTGATAATAGGCCCAGGGAAGGGTTAATCACGTCGGTTATGTCATAACCGACGTGATAAACGATATCCCAGGCGTTTTATCACGTCGGTTTAGAAAATAACCGATGTGATAAACCCCCCCCCCCCCCCCCGCGCATATTTATCATGTCGGTTATTAATGAACCGACGTGATAAACACCGTGATGTTAGGGATGTTACGTCGGGTTTTAAATAACCGACGTAAAAAACGTTATTTATAACGTCGTCCGTATTAACGTCGCCTAAAAACCGACGTAAATAATGAAAAATAACCGACGTAAAAAATGTTTTCTGCACTAGTGGATGGATCTGGAATATACTTTCTCAACTTTGAAACATGAAAAACATTGTGTACCTAGGAAAAACTTGGAGGTAAATCCACTCTGTATGCAACTGATCCAACTTTCTCTAGTATTTCATAAGGTCAAATGAACCTCAGACTCAACTTTCCCTTCTTACCAAAAGGCATCACACTTTTCCATGGAGAAACTTTTAGAAAGACATGATCACCTACCTCAAAAGAAAGATACTTCCTCCAGTTATCCGCATTACTTTTATGTCTGCTCTGACCTGTTCTCATATGCTTCTAAATCAACTGAACTTTTTCTACCATCTCTTCTTCCAATTATGTTCCCATCAGCTTCATTTCACCTACTTCATCCCAAAAAGCTGGAGTTCGACATCAATTCCCATATAATTCCTCAAAAGGAGCCATATGTATACTGGAATGAAAGATGTTATTATATGAAAATTCAACCAATGAAAGATGTTGGTCCCAAATTCCCTGGTAATCTAGTGAAAAAGCATGTAGCATATCCTCTAAGGTCTGAATTATTTATTCTAACTTCTCGTTTGATTGAGGATGAAAAGTTGTACTAAAATTTAATTCAGTACCCAACGACTTTTTAAGGCCTTTACAAAAGTTAGAATAAAACCTGAGATCATGATCAGATACAATGGAGAGGGGAACACCATGCAACCTGACTATCTCTTTAACATACAATTGAGAAATTTGATCTAGAGACAAAGTATATCGAATAGGAACGAAATGAGTAGATTTAGTCAATCGATCAACAATAACCCAGATTGCATTATTACCTCAAGATGTCTTCGGTAATCCCACAATGAAGTCGATGGATATATTTCCCATTTCCACTCTAGGACTGGTAAAGACTGATGCATCCCTTTTGAAAATTTCCACTATGCTTTAACCTGCTGAAAATTCAAACACTTCACAGTAAAATCAATAATATCTCTTTTAATTCCATCCCATGAGTAATACTCCCGAAGATCTATGTACATATTAGTACTTCCATGATGAACTAAACTATGAGCTTCACATAACAACTCATTCTTAAACTGTGAATCAAAAGGCATACATAATCTCTTCTTAAACCACAAAACACAATCATTATCAAAGTTAAAATTAGGAAACTTACCCTTCTAAAGCAACTCTACCTTTTTCTGCAACTCACTATTTTCCTTCCGTGCTTTCTTAATTCTATCTGACAGAGATGATCACACCGACACATGAAACAAAACAGAAGAATTTCCTGCACCAACAACTTCTATGCCAAAGTTTATCAAATGAAAAACCTAAGGATCTCACTCCAAATGTAGCATGGCTAATGAAGCATTACTTTTTCGACTCAAAGCATCAGTCACTTTATTTTCTTTTCCCAGATAGTAAAGGATTGTGCAATAATAATTCTTGATTAATTCCAACCATCTCCTTTGTCTCAAGTTCAATTCTTTTTGAGTGAATATATACTTCAAACATTTGTGATCAGTATATATTTCACACTTTACTCCATACAAATGATGCCTCCAAATTTTTAAATCAAAAAACAACCGCAGCTAATTCCAAATCATGTGTAGGGTAATTTAACTTATGAGAATTCAACTGACATGAAGCATAATCAATTACTTGATCATTCTGTATTAGGACACAACCAAGTCCTTTCATTGAAGAATCACTGTAAATAACAAACTCACAATTTCTGGAAGGTAGTTCCAAAACTAGATCATTCACCAATCTTTTTTTCAATTTCTGAAAAAAATCATCACATTCTTTTGTCCAAATGATCTTAACACATTTTCAAGTTAACTTAGTCATTAGACTAGATAATCGTGAAAAATTCTCAAAAAACCTCTGGTAATAACCTGCTAAACCATGAAAACTATGGATCTTAGTTATATTTGTGGGACTTGGCCATTATTCAACAAGTGTTTTTAGCAAGATCAACAGTTATGCCATTTTTTGAAACAATGTGACCAAGGAAAGAAATTTGATGTAACCAAAACTCACACTTGCTGAATTTTCCATACAGTTTATTTTCTTTTAAGGTTTTCAAAACAACCCTTAAATGACTTTCATGATCCTATTTACTTTTAGAATAAACCAAGATATCATCAATGCACACAACTACAAACTTATCCAAGAACTCACAGAAAATTCTATTCATAAGATCCATGAATATAGTAGGTGCATTGGTTAAACCAAAATGAATAGCTACAAATTCATAATGGCCATATCTAGTATGAAATGTGGCTTTTAAATTTTCAACTTTTTTTAGTTTCAACTGATGGTAACCCAACCTCAATTAAATCTTCGAAAAATACTGAGCTCCCTGGAGCTGATCAAACAAATCATCGATATGAGGAAAATGATACTTATTCTTAACAGTGATGTAATTCAATGCTCTATAATCAATGTAAAGTCTCATTGAACCATCTTTCTTTTTAACAAACAAGACAGGAGAACCACATGGTGATGTTCTAGGTCGAATGAAACATTTATCTAATAACTCTTGTAATTGATTCTTTAACTCTAAAAGTTTAATTTGAGCTAATCGATAAGGGGGTTTTGAAATTGTCTTAGAATCAGGAACTAATTCAACAGTAAATTCAACTTCTCGATCAAGTATAATACCAAATAACTCATTAGAAAAAACATCAAGATACCCATTTACCACTAGCACATTATTAATCTGAACAGTTCCTTTGTTTTCAACAACATGTTCAAGGTAACATTCATTTCCATCTTTTACTAGTTTCTCAGCTTCCTGATGTGTTATCAAAAGTAAGGGTTCATTCTTATATACAAACTGAAAATATTTCTGAAAATAAACCACTTTATCTTTGCAGTCAATCTTAGCATGATAAACAGACAGCCAATCCATGTCCAAAATAACATCAAACTCTACTAGAGGAAAAACAATAAGGTTTGTAGGTAGATTCTTTCTGCACATAAGGATATGAAGTTTATTATAATTTCTTTTTGTCTCAACATTTCCTCCAAATGTTTTTACCATAATTTCATGATTTATATCTTGAGATGGAATTCCCAATTTACTAGAAAACTTCTTAGAAATGAACAAATGTGTAGACCCCGAATCAAACAACACATTGGAATAATCTGAACAAACAAATAGTGTATCTGATACAACTTCTTTTGATGGCCCAACATCAGCTGAAGTAGTTGTAAAGGACTTTACCACCTCTTTCTGCTTGTAGTCTAGTTTTTCCCCTCAATTGAGTTCTTTGTCGAACACTCATTTTCATAATGACCCATTTCATTGCACTTAAAACATTTTACTGCTGGCTTTTCATTTCCTGCTTGATCATATTCTTTACAATTACGAGAAATATGACCAGACTTACCACACCAGAAGCACTTTCCAGACTTTGATAAACATTCTCCAGGATTCTTTTTACCACACTTATCACTAGATGGATATTTATTTTTCTTACCTACATGCTTCTTTGATGAATTCTTTCCCTTTGTCTACTAACTGGACCTCTTATTCTATTTTTTTGTCAAAGAACACCTGATCATCAGAAAACTTCATTTCCACCTTCTAGTCACATCGAACAAGTTTTTCATAACTTTTGAATTCATGATAGGCTAATTCTCTTCGATATCACAACTTTAGTCCTGATTAAAATAGATTGATCTTACTATCAAGTTCTCAGATGAAATTTGGAGCATACCTTGCCAGTCGAGTGAACTTTCCTTCCTAAGCATCCACTGAGTCATCCTCCTGCCTTAATTCCAAGAATTTTTTTCCATCCTAAGTCGAACAACCTTATGAAAATATTTCTCAAAAAACATACCTTTGAATTGATCCCAATCAAGATCATAAATCTCCTCACTATCCCTGATATTTTTCACCATTGACCACCACTGATCAGCTTCACCTTTAAAACGGTAAACAATGAGACGATCCTTTTGATGTTCTAAATACCCCATGACATCAAAAATTTTCTCCAGTTCTTTAATCCACCCTTTAGCTATCATAGGGTCAAATGATCCTCTGAATGATGGGGGATGTTGCCTCATGAAATGCTCTACTAATGACATGTTCCTCTATGGTAGATCTGGCTGATCTCATGGATGGATACCACCACCATTTATACCCTGAGTCAACTATGAAAAAACTGAAAAAAACTGTTCGGTTCCGATTTTGACCATCTCAGGTTGCTGATTTGGAAGGTTGTCTTCCTCCTGATGTTATCCCAACATAGCTGTCCTGTTTCCTCTACAAAAAACCATTCTGAACACAGAAATATCTTAGGTGAAGCAACATGGTAATCTGTAAATGTTGTATCATTTCAATATTAACATAAATTAATTTATGGATATTAATTTAACAATACTCTAACTCCAAAAATTCTCTAAACCGACCTCTATTACCAACTGTGAGGACCCGACCTTAAACATTGCATATTCTTGAATTAAGTTAATAATTCATATTGAGGATCTTTTCAGGTTTAGACTTTTAGAAAATTAGGTCATAACTGTTACATTACATCTCAAAAATTACAGAGTAGACACTTCTACTTAGTTCCCATATTTTTCATAAAATATAAATTCCTGAATAAAAGAGTCATGTCTAGTTCCATAATTTAGACAATGTGACTTTTCCTTGACACCATCCTTGACCCTATTCCACTTTATGTCCTGTGAAAAATAGTTCAAAAACCTGGGATGAGCATAAAAATTTTAGTAAGGGATACACAAAGAAGGAAAAATATTAGTTTTCAAAATGATAATTAAACCATGAATACTTTATCATAAGTAACACTTTTCACCTTTATGAAATAGTAAATACTCTTCACTGAATAAAAGATCATTTCTTACCCTCTTGTAACCAAAATATTACCATAAAACCCATATAAAGAACACATAACATATAAAGGTAACTTGGGACATAAACATACTTAAATGTAATAACCATACGGTCGACTTCCACACATATCACTAAATGGAATAGGCATACGGCCGACTTCCATACCCAATGCATTTGAGGTTATAATGTAACCAACCATCTTGGTTTCACATGAAACCACCTGTCATTTTTTTTATCACGTAACCACCCTTCAAATATCCAAGTACCATTATAAAATCATAACACATACACCAAATATAAAGGAAAGAAAAAATTTCCACATTTCAATCACAATATATCACTTAAATATATTGACATAAAATATCCATTATCAAAACCATTTTCTATACCAAAATACGTAAAATAGTATATGGTATTTATTTTCCTTTTGAAAACATTATAGCTTGTTAAGGAAGACAAAGAGAAAATAATACTCGCAGCGGCAGAAAGGTCGTTGTCACCACTTAGGTTAAAAGAAACATTCTTTTTTGTCATTTAGTAAAACGCTTCGTAGAAAAAGATTCCCTTTGAATGAAATGAAAAGTAAAAGGTTATTATACAGCGTATAAAATAAAATCTTGTATTAAAACAAAATATGCCTCAATGAAAGAAGATTGAGATAAAGTCTCTTACATCATGTCTGACTTGACCCATTCGTTCTTTAATCTCTTGAATAATAAACTAAAGTTAATTTGTACTTGCTTAAGAACATTTTTTTCAATTTTATAATTCCTTTTAAATCACTTATTACCATGTTATTGTAGGTTCTGGGTGCATCAGAAGTGCATTGGTGGGTTTTCCCAACTTTAATTTTAATGTTAAGAAACGTTCAATCCGAGATTCGTCACAATTTAAAACGCCGAATCTTCAGAATAGAATGAAGAAGGAAAAACTTAAGAGGGAATCCCGGAACCATAAAGATAGGATCATCATATATTGGTTATAATTAATTTAATTAATTCACAAGAATTACCTTGGTGGAATTATTTCTTCTTTATTGTCTCCGGTCACAATCCGGTGATCCGTCGTTACGTCGTAGAATCCAAGTGTAGGATTCCTCTAGTGGTGATCCACACGTGTGCCACGTATCTCCAGACATCGATGAAGGGATCTCCGAGTTCTAGCGCAGAAGAACCTTCGCTTGTGATGTCCTCCTTCGATCACCTTGGTCTCTCAGTCTTGAGAGCGTTCTTGGAGGAAGGAGTTCCTTCGGGCTTGAAAGAATTCTCCAGAATTGTTGTGCACAATGATTGATTGAAAAGTGTTGGGGTTGTGAGGATATTTATAACCGTGTTTGAAGTCATAGAGTTATGATAATAAATAAATAAGTTATGCGTTTTATTTATTTCATTAACCCTTATTGAAAACCCCCATGTCGAATGATTAATTCCTTGACATGCGCTCACACTGATTATAATAATATCACAATAATGATATTATTTCCTCAAAATACTGACAAGAAAAACTACACGCCGTGTAATCATTAATACACAGCGTGTACTTGTTTTCCATAAAACTACATGGCGTGTATATTAAATATACACGGCGTGTACTTTTATTTTCCTCTTTTCTTTATCTCCTCCTCCACATTTATTAGACCTAGAGTAATGGCTATTTATTTCTTAAATAAATGTAACTGCATTACTTGCTAATAAATATATTATTTCACCCACAATATATTCTCTCGAATAACTAGTGTCGAAATAAATGCGATCAGGGATCCTTAAATAATTATTAAACCACAGTCAGGAATAATCTTTATTTAACTTGTTAAATTAATATTTAACTGAGATACATGGACACACTTAGTGTGTGACCCTCTAGGCCTCTTTCTCAGTGGCATTTGGCGGATCCTGGATAAATTCCAAGGTTAGCGTGTAGAAAAATGCCAAGGCACCCATAGAGAAAGAAGTTAACGCCACAATGACGTGTCACCTCATACAAACGCTTACCATGTATTATAATCCCTTTATCACAATATCTCAAATCAAACAGGTTGCAGGCTAGTGTCAACAACCCATGTGCTCAATTATTCTTTCTTTGACTTTCCGGAATTGAACTCGCCCATTCCTTACCATGGCCATGGATTTATTTAGGATATATCAATTCAATCAAAGGTCCTGAGATTTCTACTTCCGTTATGGAACAAAAGGGACAAATCCTTTCTCGCATTATCTATTAATGCGGTATTGTTCATGACGCACCGAACGTATCCTACCTCACTGCGAACAGTGTTTCATCCCAGTTTTCATCAATACATCTAAGTGTGTGAGTTGTAATACCCATTAATAATAATCTTAAAGTCTAAGGACCAATACACGTGTCCACAGATAGGAACATCCAATGACACTATGAAATGTAGATTTCCTTCTGGCGGGTCTCGTTCTCATAATATCCTCCTGGATATTACCAAGGACGCACACCATGAAAATGTGCCTCAAAGTTTTATGATTCCTCACCCCTAATGACCTGTATTATTTGTTTCCCTCAAATAAAATCATCCAGCCATAGAACATATATTCAATAACAGTGTTATGGAACTTCTGGGTTCTCATCATAGTAGGGATCCGCTATGACCCATTAATGCAACAACTATTTTTAGGATATTATCACATGCATTGTCATGCAGAAGAACAATCAAGATGTGATAAGGCATTTATTAATGAATAAAGTACAAAGTAGTTGGTTCTAGGCCACCAAATCCAACAGAATCCCACTTGGACTAGAGCCAAATGCTAACAACCTTTAACCCGCTAGCTCTCACATGATATTCATGCTTCTACTGAGATAGGCCTTTAGTCATGGGGCCCGCCGTGTTCTCTTCCGTGGACACTATGATCACTGAAAATTCACCCCTTTGACAGAAATACCTCAAGATCTGATACTTCCGGAGTATGTGCTTTGTCCGTTGATGTGACCTTGGTTCTTTTGCAAGAGCCACTGCTGCAGTATTATCACAATACAATGTAATGGGATATTTACTGCTAGGCACCACATCAAGCTCCTAGACAAAGTTCCGAATTCAGACGGATTCCTTGGCTGCATCAGAAGCCGCTATATATTCGGACTATGCTGTAGAATCGGCATAAAATGGCTTCTTTGAACTCTTCCAGCTCACAACTCCTCCATTGAGATAGAAAACATATCCAGATTGTGACTTCATATCATTCTGATCTGTTTGAAAACCAGCATCAGCATACCCTCTGATGAAAATATCCTCGTCTCCTCTATACACCAGGAACATATCCTTAGTTCTTCTCAGATACTTAGGGATAGTCTTAACAGCAGTCCAATGTTGTTCTCCTGGATCTTCTTGATATCTTCCTACCATTCTCAGTGCATAGGCAACATCAAGCCTGGTATATAACATGGAATACATGATGGATCCTATAACCAAAGCGTATGGGATCTTACTCATTCTATATTTCTCTTGTTGTGTTTGAGGAAACATTTTCTTAGAAATATGTAGGCCATGTGACACTGGAACTAATACCCTCTTGGATTGTTCCATACTAAATCTCTTTAGTATCTAGTCAATGTATGTACTCTGACTTAGTCCAAGAAGCCTCTTGGATCTATCATGAATGATCTTTATCCCTAGAATGTAGGCTGCTTAACCCAATTCCTTCATGGAGAAACACTTGCTCAACCAGTCCTTAACTGACTGTAAGACTGGTACATCGCTTCCAATAAGAAATATGTCATCAACATATACTACTAGGATAATGATAGTGTTCCCATTAAACCGTTTATAAACACATGGATAACATTCATTTTTAATGAACCCAAATTCCTTTATGGCTTCATCAGATCGAATGTTCCATGACCTAGATGCTTGCTTTAATCCATAAATGGATTTCTGCAACTTGCAAACCCATTTGGCTTCACCTGGTGTCACAAACCCTTCTGGTTGTGTCATATAGACATCTTCTTGAAGGTTCCCGTTAAAGAATGCTATTTTGTCATCTATCTGCCAAACCTCGTAGTCATGGTAATCTGATATGGAAAGTATGATTCTTATGGATTTAAACATGGAAACTGGAGAGAAGGTTTCGTCATAGTCAATTCCTTGATGTTATCTGAACCCTTTAGCCACTAGCCTTGCTTTATAGGTGTTAACTTGACCTTCCATGTCCAGCTTTCTCTTGAATACCCATTTGCATCCAACAGGTTTTACATCAACTGGCTCATCGACCAGAACCCAGACTTGGTTCTGATACATGGAATCCATCTAAGAATTCATAGCTTCTATCCATCTTGTAGCTTCTGATCTTTCTACTACTTCCTTTTAGGAGAGAGGTTCATCATTGTCCAACAATAATGATTCACCATCCTTGGTGACCAGGAAACCAAATATCTATGGTTCCCTTACCTCTCTTGAGATCCTACGCAGTACTTGTGTTTCTGGAACCTCTTCCATGGGGACCTGTGGAACTTGTTCCTGTACCAAATCATGTGTATCTTGAGCATCAACTTCATCGAAGTCAATCTTGATCCCACAATCCTTTTTGAGGATGTGATACCTCTCAAGAAATATGGCTTGTCTGGAGACAATCACTTTCTTTTTTGAAGGGTTATATAGGTAATATCCTTTCGTTTCCTTGGAATATCCTATAAAGATACACTTCGTGCCCCGGGGTGCTAGTTTGTTGCCTGAGAAGGCCTTAACAAACGCCTCGCATCCCCATACACGTGTATGCAACAAAATGTGTTTCTTTCTACTCCATAACTCAGAGGGAATTCCATTTGATGCCTTAGTTGGTACTCAGTTTAATGTGTATGCTGCAGTTTGTAATGCATATCCCCAAAAGGATAATGGAAGATCTGCATGACTCATCATTGACCTCACCATGTCCAACAAGGTGCGGTTCCTCCTTTCACTAACACCATTCCACTATGGTGTATTAGGAGTAGTGAGCTGAGATAGAATCTCAGACTCCCGTAGTAGATCGATGAACTCTTGGTTCATATATTCTCCACCTCGATCTGATCAAAGCTTCTTTATCTTCTTACCAAGCTGATTCTCTACTTCATTTTTGAATTCCTTAAATTTCTCTAAGGCTTCTGACTTATAACACATTAATTATACAAATCTGTATCTACTTAAATCATTAGTAAAAGTAATGAAGTAAGAATATCCAACTCTATCTTCTATTGGAAATGGTCCACATACATCTGTGTGTACCAATCCTAGAAGCTTTGTGACCCTTTCACCATGTCCACCAAAAGGCGGCTTGGTAATTTTACCTTGTAAACAAGCATGACATCTATCAAGTGGTTTTAGCTCAGTAGAGTCTAAATAGCCATCTTGATAGAGCTTTGTCAAGCACTTCTCATTTACATGACCAAGGTAGTGATGCCACAACTGGGTGATGTATGATTCATGTGAGTTTGTTTCATTATTGATTTCCAACACTTGGTTTTCGTAATTTAATACATACAAACCATTATTCAAATGTGCCATACCGTAACATACGTTGTTCTTATAAAAGAGACAACCCTTATTTCCCAACTTGAAATCAAATCCATCCATATCCAAACAAGATACAAAAATTATGTTCTTGGTAACACTAGGCACAAAATAACAGTTTTGTAAAAACAAAATCATGCTAGTTGGCAATGAGAGGTGATAGTCGCCAATAGCCAACATAGCCATCCTTGCGTCATTGGCATCTCGATGATCCACCTCTCCTCTGGTGATCTTTTTAAATCTACTTGGTTATTGCATTTGAATATAGATGTGATCCCCAAAAGCTGTATCTAATACCCAATGTGTAGAAATAGAAAGATTTCACTCGATAACAAACACACCTTTAGCATCCCCACACTTTTGGGTGCAGTTCCTCTTCCAGTGTCCCTTCTTGCCACATGAAAAACACACTGCCTCCCATTCCTTGTCCTACCTCTGGATCTTACCCTTATTGGAGGGACGATGCTCAGGGGCTTCAGACCATTTATAGGTCTTTGGCCCCTTTTCCTTGTCCTTCATTTTCCTATTCACCATAAGGACTGCGGGTTTGTCACGCCCTATGTCCTTGTGTACCTGGTGAATCAGGGTCAGAAGCTCCGATAGACTCTTCTCATTGCCGCTCATGTTATAATTGACAATGAAGCTATAAAAGGTCTTGGGAAGTGATGATAGGATAAGATCTGTATGCAACTCATCCGGGAATTTAATCCCTAAGATGTCCAGGCATTCAATGTAGCCAATAAGCTTGACTACATGAGGCCCAGCTGGCGCAGAATCTCCAAGCTTATTTGTAAACAAAGCATTGGAGATATCATACCTCTCCTGTCTCGCCTTCTCTTGGTAGATATCCTTAAGGTGAGACATCATTCTATATGCGTCCATGTTTTCATGTTGCTACAAGAGCTCATTGGCCATGGCTGATAGCATGAAACACTGGACATCTGTGGCATCATCCATGTGTTTAATATAGAGTGATAATTCCTCATCACTGGCCTCTTTCATAGGAACAACTATAATAGGATTTTCCAGCACATACAATTTCCTTTCGTGGCGAAGGATGACGCGTAAATGCCTCTTCCACTCTTGGAAATTGGTGTCGGTGAGAAGGTTTTCCTTCTCGAGTATGGTTCGCAATGATATGTTTGAAGTCATTTTCTTGTCATTTATACAAATTAAGATGAGAAAATGTTTAGTACTTTATTAAAAAACTGATACAAATAAATAAATTAATACTTATTAGTCTCCCACTATTTTATCGAAATCCAATAGCCCTCACCATTGACTTCGGAATATTCTATTGCCTGAATATTCTAGGGGCAAGGATCCATATTTCCCTTCGCATTACCCCAACTAGGGTTGGTCAAGCAACTTGAAGGGTTTTAGGTAGGCATTCCAAATTCCAACTGCATTAACTCGCAGCTCCTTGATCCGCTGAGTGGACTCCCCAATCCTGAAATCCTTTTATTTTGGATTTCCTCAACCTTTGCCTCTTGGTCACACCAAGTCCTGATGTGGCAGTCAACCCTTGATGCGAACCAAGTCAAGTCAACCCAAAACCTTGAATTAGAATTCCCTGATAATTGAAATCACCCCAACTAGGGTTGGTCAAGAACTTTGAATAATGGTTCGATTCTAACCAAGATTATGGAAGGCTATACTGACTTAATATTTTTTTGAGGGATTTTATCCTTATATGTAAATTTTCAATTTATTATCTTTTATTACATGCTTGTTAATATTAATTGGGATTTACTTAAGTGATTAACCATTTCAAAATTAATATTCACGTATAAGCCAGTTTTATTTTAGTTCCATCTTGCATGCTCATTTAATTCATTAATTGTGTGATCGTGACAACACACCCACAATAAATAAACCATTCAACTGACAGAATTAAAATAAATGGTATGATCATGAGATTTTTCTATTGGTTAGTTTATCTAACGGTTTATAAACTAAACCGAGACCTAGGGTAGAAACACCTTGAACCTTTTGGGTTTGTGTTTACAGCTTTCCACTTGCCCACCTTTGTATCTCCTTGGATTTGTTTCACCTTGGCTCCTGACTTGAGCCACCTCCACTAGCTTGGGAGCTCCATCCATTACATATGCATTTATCTCATGCACAGGTGAGGGGAAAAAGAGGTTTTTACATAAAAGAATCCTTGGGCGCACATGCCCTACATATTAATGAGGATATGGCTCGCAGGCCAACAAATTTAATTTAAATAAATAAATTAAAAGAAACCATTCACATACAAAGGTCTCGGTCTAACTCATGATCATCCATACATTCAACGATATTTACGTATAAATAAAACTAGCATTCAATTCTTTAATCGTTCTTGTTTAAGATAAATCATCCTCGAATCAATTAATTATATTTAATTAATCAATCATTTTATCTTAATCCCTTTTCTGAACTTCCTTGATATTCTCATCCATCATAATTTTAAAAAAATAAATTCATTTAAAATTATCCTTGTACATAACTTGTACCTTGGAGGCAACCCGGTGAATTCCCATTCATTACACAGATGTTAAATTAAACACATATATATAAAACACCTATCACGTGTTGTTCATCAGCTTTACGCCTGCACCATGGTACATGTCTCAAGGGTTTGTATAATATAATAATAAATTTTAATAAATCTGCATAATTTGAGTGAGTACACGGAGTGTAGTTCCGACTACACGGTGTGTACTTTTCTTCATAGTATATTCGAAGTACACGCCCGGGGACATGGCGTGTTAATGTACTTCGAAAATTTTCAGATTACACAGTGTTAACAGTGGGACACACGCCGTGTAGTTTCCGCGTTACACGGTTTCCAGCCGGGCAAGCAATGTACGGGGTACACGGCCCAACCCTAACCCGAAGGGACCACACACTGTGTTCATTGGACCACACAACGTGTAATCTGAAAATCGTGTGCCACCTGTTTTTGGTCAACACACAGTGTCTTAAATTCTTATAAAGAATCCAATACATGGCCTGATTTGGCGGATCGGTCAATGCATTGAACCTAGACTACATGGCGTGTACTTCCGAATACACGCCATGTATTCTGGTTTTGTACGACCAGAAATGTTTGGCTCTTCCGGATAAGTTCCTCTATTTTATTTTAATCGAAATTAAAAGAAAAATTCATTTTTGTGAGGTGAACAAGAAACGAGGGAGGAGGAACAGATCTCGAGATTCATATTTCTAGAACGATTAAACTTGAATTGAAACAACTAAATTATTAAATGCGTAAAACATAAATGAAAAACTAAATAATTATAATCAATGATATGACCGCTCTGATACCACTTTTAGGTTACGAGCGCAGCGGAAGCGTGTTGGTGGGTTTGCCCAAATTTAATTTTAACGTTAAGCAATGTTCAATCCGAGATTTGTCACGATTTAAAATGCTGAATCTTCATAATAGAACGAAGAATGAAAAATTTAAGAGGGAATCCTGTAACCATGGAGATAGGATCATCATATGTTGGTTATAATTAATTTAATTAATTCACAATAATTACCTTGGTGTAATTCTTTCTTCGTTGATGTCTCCGGTCACGATCCTGTGATCCGTTGTTGTGTCGTAGAATCCAAGTGTAGGATTCCTCTAGTGGTGATCCACACATGTGTCACGTATCTCTAGATGTCGCCAAAGGGATCTCCGGGTGCTAGAGCAGAAGAACCTTCGCTTGCAATGTCCGGCTTCGATCACCTTGGTCTCTCGGTCTTGAGAGCGTTCTTGGAGGAAAGAGTTCTTTCGGGCTTGAAATAATTCTCCAGAATTGTTGTGCACAACGATTGATTGAAAAGTGTTGGGGTTGTGAGAATATTTATAATCGTGTTTGAGGTCATAGATGTATGACAATAAATAAATGAATTACGCGTTTTATTTATTTCATTAACCCTTATTGAAAACCCCCATGTCGAATGATTAATTCCTTGACATGCACCCACGCTGATTATAATTAATATCACAATAATGATATTATTTCCTCAAAATCCCGACTAGAAAAACTACATGCCATGTAATTATTAATTCACGGTGTGTACTTGTTTTCCATAAAACTACACGGCGTGTATATTAAATATACACAGTGTGTACTTTTGTTTTCCACTTTTCTTTATCTCCTCCTCCACATTTATTTGACCTTGAGTAATGGTTATTTATTTCTTAAATAAATGTAACTTCATTACTCGCTAATAAATATATTATTTCACCCACAATATATTCACTTGAATAACTTGTGTTGAAATAAATGTGATCAGGCATCCTTAAATAATTATTAAACCACGGTCGGGAATAATCTTTATTTAACTTGTTAAATTAATATTTAACTGAGATACATGGACACACTTAGTGTGTGACCCTCTAGGCATCTTTCTCAGTGGCATTAGGCGGAGCCTGCCTAAAGTCCAAGGTTAGCATCTAGCAACATGCCAAGGAACCCATAGAGAAATAAGTTAACGCCGCAATGACGTGTCACCTCATACGAACGCTTACCATGTAATATAATCCATTGGTCACGATATCTTGAATCAAGCGGGTTGCAGGCTAGTGTCATCAACCCACGTGCTCAATTATTCTTTCTTTGACTTTCTGGAATTGAACTTTCCCATTCCTTACCATGTCCATGGATTTATTTAGGCTATATCAATTCCATCAAAGGGCCTGAGATATCTACTTCTCTTATGGAACAGAAGGGACAAATCATTTCTCGCATTATCTATTAATGCGGTATTATTCATGACGTACCCAACGTATCCTACTTCACTATGAACAGTGTTTCATCATAGTTTTTGTCAATACATGTAATTACATGAGTTTTAATATCCATTAATAATAATCTTAAAGTTTAAGGACCAATACACATGTCCGCAGATAGGAACATCCAATGACACTATGAAATGTGGATTTCCTACTCGCGGGTCTCGTTCTCATAATATCCTCCTAGATATTACCAAGGGAGCACACCATGAGAAGGTGCCTCAAAGTTTTATGAGTCCTCACCCCTAATGACCTGTATTATTTGTGACCCTAAAATAAAATAATCAGTCCATAGAACATATATTCAAGAACAGTTTTATGGCACTTTGAGGTTCTCATCATAGCAAGGATCCTCTATGACCCATTAATGCAACAGCTTTCCTTAAGACATTATCACATGCATTGTCACGCAGAAGAACAATCAGGATGTGATAAGGCATTTATTAATGAATAAAGTACAAACTAGTTGGTTCTAGGCCACCAACTCCAACAGTTATAAACATTATGTAATCATTTAAGTTAATAATGGTCATTTTGTTGATATTTGATACTTGAGTCAAAAATGGACTTCTTATCATTACAAGTTGTTCATGTGGTCAAAAGTTAATTATATATATAATTATATTCATGATTTAGATATCATATATATCATATATATACATGTATTTATAATAGTAAATAACATTTGGATATAAGAAATGAAATGCACCGTTCACGGAGGCGGTAAGCCGTACGTACGCATGAACGCTACTTCCATTTATATTTCGTATTGTAATGGAATGGAAACTTAATGATACATAATTATATTATAATTATAGTATAATATCATATATAATTTCATTAACTCTACCATTTATACATTCCACATAAGGCATGAATGAGTCATATCACTTTGAGGGTGCGGTAGTCTGCACTTCCTCAAATGAGATTATCGTATTTACCCACTATAGAAACCATAAAGGTATTCTATAAATGAAAAATACAGAAGCATAGAAACAATATAAATATAATAAATATCATATATAAATATAGTTCCATCATAATGGCCACCATGAGAGGCGGTTGGAGATATTTGAATAATCATCATTTTGTGAGGCAGTAGTTTGTCGTCCACAAAAACAGTATGTTCTTGACCCATTAGACGAAGGTGTGTGTATGTTTAGTTAGAATAATTCTCATAAAAACAACATAGTATATTGAGTATACTGGTGTTATTATAAAATAAAGGAATAAAAATAGTTTAGGGGTTTTGAGAAGTAAAATAACACAAAATAATTTAAGAGAAACGGTTACCTTCAATTCGGGTAACTCTTTTTAGTTTTAACCTAAAGGACTTCTTGAAGTGCCTTATGCCTAAGGTAAGGCTTCTAGGAGGAGGAGAGGGATGTATGGAGGTTTATTGGGGAGAGGTTGGATGATCCAAGGGGCTTTAGATGTGTGAGGAATGGGGTATAGGTGAGGGATTTTTATAACGGGGAGGAAGGACTCTTTAGAAAAGTGTGAAAATATTATTTTATTATATAATGATTTGCGGTTTCTAAACATCCAAAACTAATTAAAGTATAATATAAGATGACTCATGGTCGAAATAAAATCATCTAATAATAATTAGAGAGGTTTTGGATATTATTTCAATCTTTATAGTCTTATTTATTTAAATCATTTATTAATGAGGTAAAAACTGCATCATTAATGTGTCATAAATAATTTTATTTAATTGATGTATAAAAATTATAAAACAAATACCATGATGTAGGAAATAGTTTTATATTTCCGATGAATATTTATAGTCGAAAAGATAACTTATATAACCCTATGTAAAAATTAATTTACTAAAAGATATTTGTCTATGTCATTTTTGTCTTTACTTTAAATTAATTAATCTAAAGTGTTATTTTCACTCCCAAGTCACTCTATGGGGTCCCAAAATCGACCCAAGGATGATCATGGTCGTCCATGACTTGTCCAATAAGGTTAGGACAAGTGTTAAGGTAATTTTGTATTATTATAATATTTTTTTACCTTAAATTACCCTATTTACCTTTAACTGCGGTAAATAAATGTCAAAAGTTACTATTCACCAAAAATTATTTTCATCTTATTGAAACAAATTTTATTTACTAATTAAATCCATGTATGTCTGATTTTCAAAATTCAATTCACAGAAGTGTTAAAATTTCATTTAAATGAAAAATTCAGTTTTTTTAACTACTACTTAGTGGTTTCACTATTCATCAAAAATTGAAGTTTTTCAGAAAAATACCAAAAATTCAGCCTAAGATATATTTTATATTAGAAATTAAAAAATGATGCCTATTTTACCATATTGAAAACATAGAAGTTGGATTAATTAATTTAAAATTAATTCTCATTGTCAAAACAAAAGGCGACTTTTTAAGAAATATTAACTATCAAAAGATTGACCCTTGTTTATGTCCAATTTCAAAATAAAATTAATTCCAATGACCAAAATTTGATTAAATGGAAAAAATATAATCTAATTACACTTTAAAACCAATTAAAAAGATAATCTAACCATTGATCGTACCACGATTTACTGTTTTATTCTACCCTTACACCACAGTTTTAAACTAGTTTTGTAATGAATATTCCAAATATAATAATAAATTTCACTTCATGTTTGAATAAATCAATTAATTTTAATAAATATTATAATGGGAAAAGTTACTTGTTTTTATTGTTTCAATGTAGGTGGAGGTGATTTGGAGGGCCTTTGATGAAGTGGAAGAAAAATGGGCCAAAATTGCATGGATCCATGGACATCTGTCCACTGTTTTGCACAGTACACGAAATAAGTGCATCCAAATGGGCTGAAATTTTGTGGGCCTATCCAGACTTTAATAGTATACATTTCATATTATGGAACCCAATGCTGATTAGGCTTCTATGGGGGCCATCCGAACTGATCTGTCCAAGACACCGAATTTGGACCAAGTCAAATGAGGTGTTCTGTATTTTATCAATATCTTGAGTTGTGGTTGTCCAAAAGGTTCCAAACTTTATTTGGAGACAGTAAAGAGGTAGGTATACAACTTTTTTATTTTCTCCAAAGCGAGATAAGACTGTCTGAAGGGCGAAACGCATGATACAAGTGGATTGAAGAAATCTGTGTGCCTAAAACCACCTTCCAATTTTCCTATAAAATGGCACCTTGGGCTCCCCATTTGCAAGTTCGGCCAAGAGGAAAGGTGCTTCCATTTTGGAGTCCCCAAAGAGTCTTCTCAACATCCCTATAAGTTATGGAGGCTATGGAAAGTTCTACCCCAACATATTTCTCTTCCTCCTCTCCCATGGGTTTCTAAACCCCTTGTGATCACCCAGGGAGGAACGTGATGTACATCCCGAGCTTCAAAGTTGTATTGTTTTGAATGATATTTTAAATTACAGATTTTTGTGTTGTTTTTCATCATCATATATTATTATTTTATTTATTTATGTACTGGTATGTCATGATCAACTCATATGATCATGTTTGGGGGTACCCATTCATGTGATGTTTCACACACCGTTCACCACTTTCTTTCCCCCTTTTCAATTGTGGTGTTTGTGTGGTTTATATTGGTCAATTAAACTCACACAAGAACTTTAAAGGCCATACACATTTATGTCATGGTATCACAAAGAAATAACATACAAATCTGGACAGCGCATCGAGTTTTTCGTGTGTTGCCTTGGTGAGTTTTGGTTATGAAGTCAAACACAATTCACCCAATCATCGGCGATGTCCGGTGAATCATTGTGTGTTTTTGACTGAACCCTAGGAGGTATCCTAGTATAAACTCAGTAACATTCTAGTTCTAGGTGTTACAAACCAGGGATTAAAAGATCCTAACTTTATATCATGAAGCGACGAAGGATAAACATCATGCGAGTACCCCGGGTTGATCACGCTTAATTAATTCTGTTAATCTCTACTTTGTTTTATAGCTTCTATTTTCTATTGTCATATTTAATCATCAAACCCAAGTATTATAAAACCCCATTTCCCTTTTTAATTTCATAATCAAAACCACATTTTAGAATTAATGATCTAAGTCTCCGTCGAGAGACGACCTAGGGTTGCTGCTATACTGCAGAAATTTGAGTTAAAAATAAACATCTAATTTGACTCGCTCGACGACGCGGTCAACCATATAAATAAATTAGATTAAAAGGCAGTTTTGAATTAAAATACAGTATTTTTCACTATTCATTAAAAATCAATTTTATCAAAAAAATACCAAAAATTTACCCAAAGTAAATTTTGATGTCCCGATTCTAAATAAGAATTTTATTTTGGTCAAATAGAACATATAAAAGTGACCAAAACTTTATTTAATGGGGTTTCACCATCAAAAGGCAGTAAATCTACCTTTTAAAGTAAATTATGCTTAAAATTAGATTTATTCACATTTTAAGCCTCTAACTTTTGTTGGATAAATGTAAAAACATTTAACAAACATATATAATAATATTGTAGTTAGTTCTGTTCATTCTTTTTAATACAATGGCTAGGCATTAACTACCATTTAAAATAATAATATTATATTGTTAGTGTGCAATGTAAGATTTCAAAGAAACTCGTTGTTGCGTATCAGGTACGCCATCGAACATAACAACCCATTTAAAGTAAAATTAATATTTAATTCCCAAATATTAATAAATATGAAAATGTCCTATTTCTTTATTTACCTGGGATGTTACAATCAATGAATGGGTTATCATTTCAATGATGGATATATTTTTACAAAGTTATAAAAAACTAGCTGAACCATTTTTTTATTTGGGTTCAATAAAAAATATGGTAATTATGTTTGAAAGTGGAAATTGATTTGTGGTAGTAAAAAATTGATTATATTAGATAGTGATACAATTAAATACTGAATTAGAAATGGTGGGTTGATATGTTTTTATGATGACAAGATAAATTTTATAGATATTTTTTACTTATTATAATAGGGAGATTGTTAATAATTAAAATAATGATGAAACATTGGAGGAAATAAATGTTTAATTGAGTAGCATCGGGGGAAGCACACAAAGATGAAAGTAGACTCAAACCAATACATTGATGGTGAGGAAAATGATGAAGGATTATCAACAACAATATATACAATAAAGGCTGAAATAAATGAATAAAAATTTCATTGGTGATCAGACAGTTTCGGTGAAAACTCAAAGGAGTAAGACTCTAAAAAAACCTCATTTTTTCAAGTAGAGTCAAAATAATTTGGATAGGTTGAAAAAGATGATAATTTGATCAAATATATGCATGATGAGCTTGATATGAATTAGAACAATTTTACATGGGAAATATTTCCAAGTCTAGAAGACATAAATGTTATCAGAACCAAGTAGGTGTTCAGTAATAAACTCATTAACTATGGAAAATTTGCTCAAAATAAAGAATAGATAGTTTGAAAGGGGAACTCATAGATCAAAGGAATTTATATTTATGATAAGTTTACTCTCATATCCTGGTTAGAAAATATTTGAATTTTCATGGATATTTCAGTGTAAATGTATTTAAAAGTATACCAAATGGATTTCAAATCTAAGTTCCCCAATAGAGTTCTTAAGGGGGGAGTATACATTGAGAAACTACCTGGGTTTATTATGGATGAAAATGAGAGAAAGGTGTTCCAGTTAAAGAATTCTTTGTTTAAGATAAATAAATCACTAAGGACCTGGTATTTACAGTTGGATCAATACCTAAGAAAAATTTGTTTTTTGCATGGTAGAGTTGATCACAGCCTCTACATTAGGAAGAAGAATGATCAAAGGATGTTGGTACTCATATATTTCGAAGACATAATATTTGAGGATTGGACAAAGCACAATGCAATTTTTTTATGGATCATATGAGGTATGATATAGATATGTCTATGATTAGTGATTTAAAAATTTTCCTTGGTTTATAGTTGAATCAAGGAAATCATAACAAATTAATTTCTCAATAAAAATATAAAAAATAGGTTCCCAAGTGATTTACAATGGAATATTCCAAACCAATGACAACACCGAACTCTACGAGGATGAATTTTTTAAAATTTGATGATTATAAAGAGGTAGATTCCATGGAATATAGGTATTAGGAGTCTATTATACCTCACAACAACATGAAACAATATTGGATTTGATATATTTCAAGTCACTCAGTACCAATGTTATCCCAAGGAGAGCCACATGCTATCGGGGAAGGCGATACTTCAATATATCTAAAAAATAGTGAATTTTGGGATGTTTTATTATAGAATAGTGTAACTAGAGTTGTTGGGATACATGAATGTTGGATGACAAGGTTCAGCGCATAACAGAGGGAAAGTAGATATATTAAAAAACTTATATGTCTTTTAAACCTTGGTTTCGTTCGACCCTTGAATTTTTTGAGCCTTGAAATAGTTGGATCCTTGATTCCAACCTAGATTTGAGCTACGATTCGACAATGAGGAGTGTCGGTAGCAGGTGGCTTCCATGGAGAGCTTCATATATGACGAACTAGTTCATGATGGTTAGGGTTATTAAAATAGATTAACACTATTTTATCAACGATTCCAAAAAAGAATTCATAAAGATCCCTTTTATCAACACTTATTAACTTAGCGCTAATAAAGGGTT
Source organism: Viscum album (assembly GCA_963277665.1). Lineage (NCBI taxonomy): Eukaryota > Viridiplantae > Streptophyta > Magnoliopsida > Santalales > Viscaceae > Viscum > Viscum album. The sequence goes on along the minus strand of OY728139.1, from coordinate 106,916,246 downwards.
TATAATTATAATTATAAATAAAAGAAATGTAAATATATTTATATAATTATGTGTACATTTATTAAATATATATAAATTTAAATATAGTTAATATATTCTTTATTTGAATATATTTATTATAATTTTATAATTATTTAAATATATAATTATTTATTTATAATTATATAAATACTTTTTAAAAAAATAATATTTATATCATTATATATATTTATATAATTATATATATATTTAATAAAAAAATATAAATATAAATATAGTAAATATATTAATTATTTAAATAAATTTATTATAATTTTATAATTATTTAAATATATATAATTTTTATTTTATAATCAAATAAATTCTTTTTTAGAAATAATATTATTTATTTAAAATTAAAAATATATAAATGTATAAAAGTAGTAAATATACATTTATAAATATTTTTATTTATAAATATTTTTTTACAATATATATTTTAACATTATTAATGAATATTTAATATTAAGTGCATGCATGTTAAAAATGAGTGAAATTGAATAATTGAAAATGATTACATTTTAAAAATACTGAAAAATTGAATAAGTTTGATTAATTCAATATAAATAATTAAAAATGGATATATATTGAAATAAATATGAATAAATATTTAAAATATTAAAACATAGTAAATATATATATATATAATAATAAAAATTGATTAAATTCCCCAAAAAAAATTACGTGTGTGTTGTATATAAAAATACATTAATTATGTATAGGTGAAATCAATATATTATGTTTGATCTATGTTAAATTAAAAATTCAAATGAAATTCAATGATATCCATTAGTCGATGCAATTAGTCAGTATTTTTAATTCATATTATTTTTTAATTATAAACCATTATTCACTAAATATATTACTATTTAATGTAAAACATAAATATTTTGTATTATATAAATCATATTTATATACATTCATATATATATATATATATTTAATATATAATATTTATTAACATTATCAGTAATTATTTAATTAATAAAATGTTTAATATTTTTCTCAATTTAATTATTTTATTTTTTATTTGTTTAATTTTTATTCTACATATATCTATATATTTAATATATAATATTTATTAGTATTTATAATTTATATATAGTGTAATCAATTTATTCATTTATATCAATAATTATTTAATTAATAAAAAATTTAATATTTTTTAATAAACTCATTTTTATTTTTTATTTATTTTATTATTTTTTTTATTAGGAATTTTATTGATGCTAAGAAAGTGCTGATAAAGTATTCCTTTATGGGTGCTAAAAATAAATCATTGATAAAGGATACCCTTTATCAGCGCTAAAAATAAATCACTGATAAAGGGTGTCCTTTATCAGTGCTAAAAGTAAATAGCTGATAAAGGGAACCCTTTATTAGTGCTAAAAAATGCATTGATATAGGGTGTCGTTTATCAATGCTAAAAAAATCACCGATAAAAGGTACCCTTTATCAGTGCATTTTTCTAGTGATGATAAAGGCTAGCATGTTTAAAGCCCTATTTTGTAGAAGTATCTCTAAAAAATGTATTTGATCTTTTCAATATAAGTATTTTTGACAGTCATGGTAGTAGTAGAAAAATATAAATACGAAAAGGATTAATAAATATTTTAAATGAAATATTAATTATCTTTGAAAATACCTCTTCGAGGATGCTAGTTTGTTGATGGTATATGATCCCTCTCATAAATTTACGAACATAATAACCACAATCTTTTCCATTGGTTTGTTTCAGACACTATAGAAACATTGAGAAAAATAAGTAATTTTTTTATATGTGTTTTGATAGTGAAATCTTATTATATATACCTTGATACATATCTACTTGTAGAATTCAAAAGGCTCCTTGTGCACAAGGATTGTCCTCATGCAATGATTTTCATGATATTTAAACACCACCCTATCATAAAATAATTCTCATTAAAATATAATATAAAATATATAACTTGAATTTTATTTCTAAAACTTCGGATATAGTGTATTACAAATTAAAAAACATCATCACGTGTGGTCAGTTTGTTTGGTATCCACGTAGTGAATCCAGAAAAGAAATCTTTGGAGTATCCAAATTGACCACAATGAGTACCCAATGTTTCCTAAAACAAAACTGAATAAGTAATGAAAGGAATGAAAATATATTTTATATAATTAGATTATGGATTTTTACCCCTACATCATCGGTATTAAGAGGATTCTGTCATCCATAAGTTTTCTTTCAAATGATTTAGCCATTTTTTCCACTATTTCATCAAAAAAAAATATTCCATTTTGGTTTGGTTTATAGAAGTGACGTGAGGACTAATGAGTCCATATTTATGTTTTTGGGTTAATCCCTTCAATTAGTATTCATATATATTCCTGTAAAAAATATTAATTATATTTAGTCATAGTTAACATAGTAGATCAACTATTGGAAAAACAAATCATGAAAACACACCTCACATATACATTTACAACTACGACTCCTAGTGATTTATACTTGAGAATTTCATTTAATTTCTCAAGAGTAATGAAGTATATAATGGCCTCTCTATATATTTTTTATTTAAAATAAAATATGTGATTACTACCACTTTGTAACATTGTATCCCTATGAACCATCAATGTTAGTAAATGTGAATATTGAACAGATGGGGTAAAGTTTCTCTTTAAAGTTATTTTAAATAATTTAGTTAATCCTTTATATGTTTTTGATTTGACCATTAATTTCACCCCCTTCCCTTTGTTTGGTTGTAATAACTTTCATCGGTTTAGACCTTCTATCATTAATTGTTAAAAGTTTAGCATGAAAAATAAATTTGAAATTAATACCTCCTTGTCGACATGTTTTTTTAAAAGATTTGAAATCCATGCTATGAATGTTCCAATAGCTTGATCGAACATTTGAATATTTTCATCATCAAATAGAATATGTAGTTGGATGCTCATCTCATGAGCTATGTTAATCCCCACTCTCACATGATCTTTTGGAAGTTGTCTGTTCTGTAGAGTTTCTTCTTATATATTTAATATGGTCACCCTCGCAACAAGGTGATGGGTGGGTGTTGATAGATATAAATCACAGTCATTTTCACCATATATAATATCAATAGATGAAAGGTATCATTGTCATCCTAATTCAAATTTCATATAAACAATTATGATAATATCGATTACCTCATCTAAGATAGATCTTTGAGGGTAATGGCTTGCCTCAAAGCTGGTGGGGGTGGGGGGATCTTTATGCAGTGGTTATTCTTGGGTTTTTTCTTGTATTTGCTTCCCCCATAACATTTCTAGAAACTCAGACTGCCAATGAAATTTCTCTTCAAGGGCATCTAATCTTTCTTATATCTCTTCTATTTTTTATCTTTACCCTCATTATTTTCATTTCTCAAAATATGTTTGCGGTGTCATCCCAAAACCCGCACCTCTAATGCGGCTGTGTTTTTTTGATGCTTTAAGGCCACCGATAGTAGGTCTTCACTTGGTATAGCCATTGATGATTCTAGTGTCTAAGTTTGATAGAAAATATATGTAAATAAGTAATCATTGTTATGTAAAAACTATTTAAATCAAAAACAACTTTTTATATGTCATACTTACAAATGATTACCACACTTTTTATGTGTCTTGAACTATTAGTATCCCATATTTATTTACACATGCCTCCATTCAATGAACATGAATTAGGATGGAAGTGGATTTGAATTTGGATTCATCAATCTTAATATAAATAGAGAAAAATAATTATTTTGTTGTTTCATATCACATAAAAGTATTATGGTAGATTTAAAATACATAATAATTTTTTTCAAGTGAACCGTACCCCGTCCTTTCTTTATGGTAGGGGTACGTTTCTTTTTCTCCCTATTCCTAATTTTCATCACTCGGTTTCTATTTCACAAATTAAAAATTCTCAATAAAATAGATTAATATGTGTATTTTCAAAAAAACATATTATCATCTACAATGTACCTAAAAAGATATTACCTCACAATGACCAATAAATGAATCCCATACTTCTTGGATCATTATATGTGAATACATATGCAATGGGTGAAAGTTTATTTTACCTCCATCATCTTTAAGATGAAATTTTGTTAAAATTGATTAAAAGACTTTGTGAGCCTTTCCAACAAACATTAATACAAATTTTTTTGGGAGTCATCTACTATAAATACACTCTTCAAGGGATAATGAAGAGTAAGTCAATGTTTCATTATTTTATTTTTTAGTAAATTAAAGAAAGGATATAATAATATTACCCTAATCTCTTCCCAAATCAGTGACTTAAGAATGGGAACAACATGGTACCACAAATCTACATCAATTAGAATGCGTTCTTGAGTGAGGAGACCAATGAAACTATTGAATATTTCCTTGTTCGGGTTAATAGGATTGTCGTGCACATTTTATCCTACCTCTAATTTGATTCATTTTCTTTTCACCTTAATAATTATTACTAACACTATCATGTTATGATGCTCATATTTTTTGGGACATTAGTTCTTCACTGCCTACCATTTCATCGGGTTCAACATCATCAATATGTTGTTCATATAGATTGGTAGCATTAGCAAGTGCAATCAGTCATTTTTCCTCTACACTGGGAGCAACAGTAGGTTGAGAAACCTGTTGTTCCTCTGTATTGGTAGCATTAGCATGTTCCGAAGGTCATTGTTCCTCTACACTGGGAGTAACAGTGGGTTGAGAAACCTATTGTTCCTCGGAATTGGGAGAATCTACATGTTAAGAATTAATTATCTATAGAAGTGGTTCAACATTTAATTTATATTACATAAAAATAGTAGTGAACATATAATAACATGTGGTAACACAATGTATATTACAAAAAAATATATCTTGATTATTAAACTCTTTTTTTTAAGGTTGAAGGTATTTAACCCTTTATCGAGTATCCAAATCCATTCATTGTGGTATCCTATAACATACAAGACCCTATATACATTGGAACCACTATGAAATTATTGTGACTTACCAATGAATGAGTCATCCTACGTTGAATTTTCACTTGACCCTTCAGTGGTTTTAGTCGATAACAGAACAATTGACCACTTTTAGTTTGTAGGATCTAGAACATAAAATACTTGTACTGCCTGTGATTCCATTATAAATAGCTCATATTTTTACCATTTCATACTTAAATCCGTTTTCATGAATACCAATTCATATATTTTAACAACACTCATGTTATCATCCCACTTGAATTAAAAAATTGGCACTTGGAATGTTTTATAATACAACTCCCATATTTGTTTGATGATAAAAAAGTATGAAATATTCACATAAATTAGATTTCAATCCTTAGTACCAGATACATGCATTGATTCAACCACAAGTTTAACTCAACTATTTTTCATGGTACTGCCTTTATCATGTTCAGTTTTATAGAACATATAATTATTAATTACCTAACCATTGTAAGATAATACATTCACAATTGGTCATCTGTCTAGACTTTGTTGACATTCTAAAATTGAATCTGAATTTTCATATATCTCCTTAAAAATATGGTCTTGAAATCATCTTATAAACTATTGATTATGTTCATTTAATATCTATCTTTCATCCCTTGATGGATTCAAATGCCTAATATTTTTTTTAAGTTTCAACATATAGGGAAACCTCTAAATTGTTATACAAAACATATAGGTGGTCTTACTCCTAATATATAATATTGACTATGAAAACATCTAATCCATAAATTCCTTCACCCACAATTCACCTAGTGTGACAAGATTTTGATAGACCAATGCTTTCCTCACCGAAAAGGTAGTCGGTACATAATTCAATGGATTCCTCAAAAATATATCACTCTACAATACAACCCCATGTCTGAATTCAATTTTTGACATACCCTTTTAAAATCATCATATACTGTTCAATGATGTATATACATCTATAATGTATAGGACCACATAGTCAAATCTCACTCCCCAAGTGAATCATCAAGTGAACCATCATATTAAAAAATGATGTTGGGAAGAACATTTACCATTCACATAATATGATGGAAATTTTATTTTCCATGGTTGGAAATTTCACCGGGTCTATAACTTTATTGTATATAGCTTTGAAAAATACATAGAGCTTGGTTAATGTATGATGTACATTCTTAGAAAAATGCAATGTAAAGATACAAGCATTAGATCTTTCATAAAAACATGAAATTCATGTGATTTTAAACCCATTAACTTTAAATCATTAATTGAAATGATATCCTTGATATTTGATGAATACCCCTCTGGAAACTTTACATCATTCAAGAAGTTGAAAAAATGATATATCTTTTGCCTGGAAAGAGTGTATGTAGCTAGAGGAAGAAATTTATTTTTCACCATACATTGACACCAACTATTCTTGTATTCCTATGTTAATCATATCTAACCCAGCCTTAAGTCCATACTTTTTTTATGGATAAATCTATTGATGTTCCAATGACACTATCACATACATATTTTCAAAATTAATAACATTAAAAAAATGTATGATGTACAAACAATTTCAGTATAGTAATTAAAAAATTTACATCATTTTCCAACCAGTTTTCATAAGGTTTTTCAAATAAGGTTTACTAAAAGTAGTGTTCATATCTTTTACTTTCTCAAAAAGTTCATCACTTGTTAGTGGAGATGGTTTTGTATGTTATTCTGAACTACCATCAAATGATGTTCTCCAAGATTGGTACTTATGTCATCAGGGTATAAATCTACTATGTCATAAAAACACAGTCGTTGATGAATGTTTCAACCTAATTGAATGTGTACCTTGTTCACAAATGAAACACCCTTGAGTTCCTTTAATGTTATATCTTGAAAAATTTCCATAAGTTGGAATTTCATTTATTGTCCCATACAATATGTCTCCTAATGTGACATATTCATTTCTATAAGCATCATACAATGTAACACATTAATACCATAATAATTTCAAATATTCTGTCAATAGAGCCAAAAAAACATCAATATCATTACATAGTTGTTTTGGTCCTAATACAATTATAGATAACATAATTTATTTTTGTTTCATGCATAACCACAATGGAAATTTATAATTTACCAACATATTTGGCCATGTAATGTGAGTGATTCTTTGAAATCCATAAGGATTCACTCCATTAATAGATAGTTCAAGACAAAGGTTTCTCAGATTATTTCCAAATTTAGGATACCCATGATCAATTATCTTCCACTAAGGAGAGTCTATCAGGTGACAAATTTTCACATCTATATTTCTTGTATCTGTGTACCACATCAATTTCTTTGAAATCTCCTCACTTCCATATAGGTGAATTAACCTTTTAATGCTTGGAAACTACCAAAAATTTTCATAGGACTTGATTCATATTTCTTTTATCAAGAAACACAACACTTTTTTCATTCTTTAAGTTATTTTTTGTCCTTTAAAAATAGTATACAATCATTTGGATAGGCATGTATTCTTTCATATATCATACCCATTGAACATAGATATCATTTATCATCATGTGTTCATCTGGTAATATCATTATATTCTAGGATAATATCTTTCAAGAGAGAAATTAGTTCAGTAAAATCGGTGTTACTCCATCTGTTTCCAGATTCAGTATGGATAACAATGTTGCATATTTGGTACAACTAGAATATAATGTAATATTTTCATAACTCCTTAAATTCTCAAAAAAATTAGACAATCACAAATTTCATCTTCAACTATCATTATCATTTCTTTAATACGATCTTCATCATCATTCACACCTACAATCACATCCTCGATATGGTCTTCTTTATTGTTCACACTTGCAATCATATCAGATGATCTGTAAAACAGTGTTATCCCATTCCCTAACTACATTTTTTCCCATGTTTATTCCAATATTTATAACTTTAATATATTTTTTGATAGATAAATTGTTCTTCCAACTCCTCTGGACTAATTAGTCTTTAATAACAACAGTGTAAACACACAAAAAAGTATTTGAGAAGGGCCATATGCATGATCTTTTTCAAACTTGATGAACTCTTTCACCCCATCTTCATATTCTTTTTTCATATGATTTTCATCCATCATTTCTCTATTCATATACATCCTATTTTATTCAGTAATATTAATATTTTAAAAAATAAATAAAAAGAAAAAATTGGGATTTCATATAAGAGGAGCTCAATATTTGAATGTTTCAAATAATTTCATCATGATTTGAATAAAATGGTTGATTGAATTTAAGAAAATAATTACTCCACTGGTGGTAGTTGTTATCCACTAAATTTATCCACATTGTTCTCTGATATATTGTATGGGATGGACACTACTTAGAGTAGTTTAAGAAACATATATGCATGTCTATAAAATACATGGGATGAGTCTTAGGAAATAAAATGAAATAATAATTGTTTGAGAGATAAAGTTGATGAGGATGGTAGTTATTATTTCATTTTGTTTCACGAGACTCATCCCCTAAGAAGCTAACCAATAATCAGAGAGAAGATATAGTTGTGGAGGACTCCCTTAATTTAAACCATGCAGGTATTGTTGGATGAAAATTAGGTTTAGGAGTTGCAATGGGGTTAAACATTAATTAACCTTTTTCAGGAGTGAGATCGGGAAGGATATCATATTGGTTGGATGAAGTTAGTGATATACCCTTTCCATAGTGTTATTATCAATCAGTATTATATAGGAGGTGAGATTCTATATATCAAGGAGATATCTGAATGTTAATATGATCATATAAATATAGATATTACCCTTTTTCTTACACCTGTTTGCATTTATAAATATAGACACCACTCATCCCGTTGATAAATAATACTACATTATAAGAAACATTGATGAATCTTTTCACTCTAATTTTAAATAAAAAACACCATTTTAAATTCAATGTAAAATTTAAAAGATCATTTATTTAGATCATCATTCAAATCCAAAAATTACATCCTCATTCGAAAATATTATATAAATACAATTTATTAAATTTAAAACCAATAATTTATCCTTAAAATCACATCTACATTATAAAAACCAATTAAAATATAGCTATTGAATGTAATAATGGAAAAAAAATAAAAAAAAAGATATATTATTTGAAAACCATTTTCATAATAGAAAATACCACTATTAAATATAATAATGGTTTCACAAATTAAAAAAATTATTATATTTTTAAAAAAATTTCAACAATGACAATGAATTTCTAGTCATTAAGTTCATACTTAGATTGTGAAAGGAAAGAAAACTGCTCAAATATCGTATCTTTCACATCATGCCTCTTAGGTCTATTAATTTTTTCTAGTCGTTGAACAATTTCTCTAGTATAATGTTATAACTTATAGTTGGTTTGAAATCCAACTCTAGTGATTTGATAACTTACTTATTTATGAGTAAACCATGTTCTATCGATGCAATTATAAAATGGAATCGAATAAGTTACCCCTTAGATAAATTGTTGAACATGAAATCAAAACACTAGTAGAAATGTACCCTATACCCACGGTTTGAAACCATTGGTATGGGCCTCCAAACCATTGTTATATCCTATACCAATGGTTTTCAAAACCTTTGGTACAAGTAATATGAAAAATATATACCAATGGTTCCATAAAACCATTGGTATATGTATTTCAAAAATGAAGCATTCGGTTGGTTTTGATCCCAGTACCTGAAGTTTATGATTGAACAACCTAACCAATAACATTACTTGATTTTTTTGAACATAATTTCATAAATATATATATTTATTATCATAAATATTTTAAATTTTTATTTATTTAATGTTCTTTGTAAGAATATTCCATAAAAAATACATGTAACTATACCAATGGTTTTGAGAACCGTTGGTATAGATTATTTGATTTTGGGACCTACACTACTGGGAAGTTGGGTTTTCCCAACACTTTACCAACAGTTCTATAGAATCGTTGGTATAGGGGTCCTTTACCAATGGTTTATTCAAATTGTTGGTAAAGGTTGGTTTAATGAAGCATTTCCCAATGGTTTTATGAAATTGTTGGGAAATCCACAACATTTGCACCCTTTACCAAAGGTTTGTACAAACTGTTGGTAAATGCCATGATTTTTCCAATGGTTTTTAAAAACCATTGGGAAAGGTCCCCCCAAATATAGTAAACCCACCCCAGATTACACAGATGCACATAACTCATTTCCCCTGATTTCCAGAAGCCCCTGCGCAAGTGAACCCTATCCCAAGGTCTTCCATCCGATCAGCTGCAACTACCCCATCCAAGTAATACTCCTTAAACCCCTTCCCAAATATAGACATATAAGCACTCTTCCCCCGATTTCTCCATCTATTTCAATATCTAGAAAGATCACGTCATTATTCCCTATTTCTAGGGATTTTGAAAAAATTTAGGATTCACACTATTTGATATAGAATCAATGACTAATACTTTGATTGGTAGATGTCTATGAGTATATAGAAGATGGTTTATAAACCATCCCTTAAAATTATCATTGTTTTGTGTTCTTTATGATGTGTATAGTATCATTGACATACTTTATTATTAATCTTAAATTTAAAAATAAATGTTTCTGTCTATACTTTATGAAATTAAACCTCTTTACGATCCATGAAAAACCTATTAGTGTAGAAGCCTATACTTTTTCCACCCATGGGGTGCACTTTAATTGGGAATGTTTTACCCCAAATACTCAACACCCCAACTCCTAGTTGGTCTGATTGCAGACCCAATCCAGACCTCCTCCAGACGTATTCTCAGCTGCGAAACACCATCCAACAGAAGATCCTTCTTCAATAAAACAAATTTTTATTTATACACTTCAAATTAGTAAGTGTTATCTTAGTTTTAATGTTCTTCCTATTTTTATTATATTTTTGATGTTTTTATTTTAGTTAAATTAGTGTTATTGTTGTTGGGGTACCGAACCCATTGTTAGTTTTGTGTTTTTTTTGTTCTAGAATTCATACATCGTAAATGGTCTATTTAGTGTGGTTTGTTTAGTGTAGGGGGTAAAGGGTTTGTTTTTTTGTTTTTTGTTTAGTGGGGGATGGTCTCTCCAGGTGGGGGGGGGGGGTCTGGGCTGTCCAAGGGGGGTGGGGTGGGTAGTCCTGGACACCTCATACCCCTTGGACATCCCCCCCCCCCCCTCCTCGAAATCCCCCCACCCCCTAGACCACCTGGACCCCCTGGACAGCCCCGCCACCCCCCGTGGACAGCCCGACCACCCACCTCATACCCCCCTGGATAGCCCCTCCCACCCCTCTCCCCGTGGACATCCCCCACCCCCGTGGATAGCCCGCCCACCCCCTGGACACCCCGTAGTCCCCTGAACAACCCTACCACCCACACCACCCCCTTGAACAGCCCGCCCACCCCTTGGACACCTTGTACCCCCTAGACAACCCCCCCCCCCACCCCACCCCTAGAAATCCCCCCACCCCTTGGACACCCCTAAGCCCCCTAGATAGCCCTGCCACCCTGTGGATAGCCCGCCCACCCCCCTGGACAGCCCCCCCGGACACCCACCCACCACCCCTCAGACACCCCCATCCCCCCGGATGACCCCACCCACTGGAAAGCTCCCCCAACCCCCTTGAAACCCCCAACACCATTGGACAGCCCTGCCACCCCCGTGGACAGCCCGACCACCCCCCGTGGACAGCCTACCCACCCCCCTGGATAGCCCTCCCACCCCCTGGACACCTCATACCCCCCTAGACAGCCCTGCCACCCCCATGGGCAGCCCCCCTAGACACCCTGTACCCCCTGGACAGCCCCACCCACCCCCTGGACACCCCGCTCACCCCCTTGGACAGCCCACCCACCCCCTGGACACCCCCTACCCTCGTGGATAGCCTGACCACCCCCATGGACAGCCCACCCACCTGGACACCCCGACCCCCTAGATATCCCCCCACCCCCTGGACACCTCCGACCCCCCTAGAGAGCCCCACCACCCCCTAGACACCCTGCAACCCCCTGGACACTCCCTCCCCCTTGGGCAATGTATGTGATCACTAAAATTATCTACTAAAATATAAAATTTCTTCAATCTAAAATTTAGTCAACTTCTGAATAATTCTCCTCCACAAGTGTACATGATATTGTACATTCATTTATAGTTCTTCAAATATATTTTGTTATAAATATAGTATTTTGTTGTCTTTTAGATTATGATTCTCATATAGAGTAGTGTGTCAGTTATGGTTTCATATAGAGTGAACAATTCTCATTTACTTAAATATATTTTCAATGAAACTTAAATCTTATTGAATTAGTTTTGATGAAATGACTTATAACAATTATTTTTTTATGGAATGGATAGAAGTTGGATGTATGAAACCGATCGGATCTCAAATGATTTTCAAAACAATTTGAAGATATTTTTAGATTTTGTATTTCACATTGCTTCAGATAGTGGTCGCATACACTGGCCATGTTTCATTTGTGCTGGAAGACCTTGGTTGAGCCATGAAGAAGTCATCTACCACATTACCAAATATGGTTTTAAAGAAAACTACTATGTGTGGTATCATAATGGGGAGAAAATGAAATATCAAATTCCTAATGATCCAAATGAGAGGACTGGAGTAGAGAATTTGTTATATGACAGGTTTCTATTTATTCATCATCATGAAAAAGAAAGGACTCTGACCCAAGAAGACTTTGATATGATCACACATGATGCGTCTAATCAAAATGATGATGTTGTCAGGGTGAAAAAATTGAATGATGCTACCACGACTCTAGTATATTGACAATGCGATAAAATGAAAAAGATGGAATTTTTAATCTGATTATTTCATGGGAAAACTATGTATGGGATTTCTAATACAATAATCGATTAAATTCTTACCTTCTTGAAGTATTTACTTCCAGATGATGCAGATATTCCCTCAACCCACTATATGTCATTGAAGTTAGTTTAGGAACTAGGATTTTAAAGAAACAAAATTCATGCTTTCCCGAAATATTGCAGTTTATTTTGGGAGGAAACCATTGAAAGAAATGATTTTATAAAATGTGGCACATCCTGCTGGAAGTCAAAATCTGATGGAACACCATCCCGCGTGCCACGGAAAGTAATGTGGCACTTTCCATTGATCCACAGACTCCAGAATCTTTTTATGTTTGATGAAATATCAATAAAAACGAGATGGAATGATACCAAGAGAAAGAATACTAATGATGATTTGGTTCACCCTTCAGATGGATTTTCATGGCAGAGATTTTATGCTCGATATCCGAATTTTGAAACTGACGTGTGTAATGTGAGGCTGGATCTTTTATGCAACGGTTTTAATCCGTTTGGGCAGATTCTTACTTCATACAGCGCATGGACAGTTTTTATACACATTTATAATCTTCCCCCATGGTTGTTTATGAAAAAACCTTTCACTTTCATGATTATACTCATATTTTGACCTTTTGATCCCAGCATTGATATTGATGTATACATGAAACCTTTAATAAAAGAGTTTAAACTTATTTAGGATGTGGGTGTTCGCACATAAGATGCATATTCAAAAGACATATTTTAGATGTGTGCTGTGCTTATGTGGATGATCAATGATTTTCCAACTTATTCAATGATGTCTGGATGGAGCACGAAGGGAAAACTATCATGTTCTGTTTGTATGAAGAATACATGATCCAGAAAACTGAAACATCATTTTAGTTTCAATTTTATGGGACATCATCGATTCTTGCCAATGGACCATCCATATAGAAATAATAATCGAAGATTTAATAATACCATAGAGACTGATGATCCACCTCAGTGTATGTCTGGAACTATTGTTCTTAATGAATTGAATGATTTTAGTTTTTCATTCGGGAATGGTCAAATGAAATCTAGAAAGAAAAATAATGTTTCCACTGAAACCGGTTACAATTGGAGGAAGAGGAGTATCTTTTTTTATTTTCCTTATTGGTCAACCAATTTGTTACATCATTGCATAGATGTAATGAATATTGAAAATAATATATGTGAAATATTGCTTTAGATACTTCTAAATGTTAAGGTAAAGACAAAAGATGATTTACATTCTTGGCATGACTTGGTGGATTGGGGCATCAGACTAGAATTGCATCCTGTGTGTATCAGTGAAAATAAATGGCAAGTTCCATGTGCTTCTTATGTGAATACACCTACGAAAAAAAAATTCTGTAAGTATTTGAGACTATTAGAGTTTCTTATTTCTATTCAAGAAAAATATCTAAACAGATCAATAGAAGAGAGTTGAAGTTAAAATCTTTAAAGACTCATGATTACCACGTTCTTCTGCATGGGTTGATTCCAATAGCAATCCATCACCTTTTTTCCAATAATTTAAGGGTGACTGTAATTCAGTTGTGCCATTTTTTTAGAGATCCTTGTGCTAAGAAGTTGTCCAAGTCTTTCTTGCAAAAAATGTTGATAGATTCCCCCATTAATTTTGTGTGAGTTGGAGAAAATATTTCCTCCATCATTTTTAACATGTATGTTGCATCTGAATATCCATATTCCCACTGAAATACTTCTTGGAGGACCTGTTTATTTTCATTGGATGTATCAATTGAAAGAAATATATACACATTAAAGTCTTATGTCCAAAACAGGATTCATCCCAAAGGTTCTATCGTGAATGGTTACTTGGATAAAAAATGTATGGATTTCTTCTCAATGTATTTGTCTGATCTTACTACAAGAATGAATAGACCAATGAGAAATGAAGAAGAATAGTATAAGAAAATTGAACCCAGTTTTCCATCACTTACTCAAACAATAGGAATTCATGGATCATATACATTGAATACATTAAGCCTTAAAGAGCGGGATATCGCACATCGCACAGTTTTGTTCAACTATGATTTGTTCGATGACTACATCAGGTAACTAAATTGAATATGTATATCTTACATATATATCTATTAATCTATTCATATTTTTTGTCTATAGGGAACATAAAACAATGATAAATAGAAATCATTGTTTTTTTATCTTTGAGAAATAGGGAGTCTTTTCATAGCAAAGAGTTTTCTGCTTGGTTAAAATTGAAGGTAAATATATTACTATTTAAAACAATTAAATAAATTTTTAATTAAGTTTAATATTCATTTATATTGAAGGTATTGAGTTTTCTTGCTGACTTTTTCTCTACAGAAATAAGATCTTTGGCTTTTGGTCCTAATATCGTGGTTTGTGACTGTAAATCAATTGTTATCAATGGGTATAAATTTATTGTCATTGAATGAGAAAAGAACATGAGAACACAAAATGATGGTGTTATGGTTACTGCCAAAACAGATTGTTATGCTAGTGCATCATAAAGTAGACTGTGATTTTAAAATGTGGGTTATTATAGAGTCATTGAAAAAATAGTAATATTTGATTATTACTCTCATGGACAAGTCACGATGATGAAATGTAACGCCCCGACCCTAGTTGCCTAGAGTCGGTGCATTATTACATAACATTGGCATGATCACAAGAAAGATCAAATCTCGAAAGACCGATTAGTTTAGTAGCCTTGGAAACACTAGATATATTCATAAGTTTTACATTACATCATAAAATGAAAAACATAATGTTTCCACAATCCACACTATTAACCCCTCATAAAATCCCTGCAGGTCATTCATAACTTACTTCTTCACATCTTGGGAAAAATAAAACATAGAAAAGGGGTGAGCTCAAATGCCCAGTAAGGATAACAATATAGCGGAAACTTTCATAAATAAGAATAAACATTTAAGGCAATGTATAACTAAAACAAAAGCCTTTTAAATATGAACTTTCAACATGGTATGGAATAAATAAAATGAAATAATGCCATTTACTTATTCACATGGATATTCTACTAATCGAATAATCACATGCAAAAATCAATAACCACTTTCATAATGTTGGAATGCATAATGCCAGACTATCATAACCACATAGCCAAGGCCTCGTGCCAAGACTACAAATAAGATTTTGTCAAGGCGTTGTGCCAAGACACTAGTTTGTCTCATGAGACCTACCGATGCATCGAGGAGCTATAGCGGGCTCCACCCGTCACATATTAAGTCCAATGCATTCCCATATGAAAATGTTTAAACATAACATAAACATTCGTATTAAAACTAGCATACGAAATGTCAATAATTTCACCATAAACTATGAATGGTATAAAAATAGCACATCCATAGTCAAACATATCACAAAACCTTCAATACAATATAGAAGTTTTGTATCATAACAAATCAACTTCAAATAATCTTAAAATCCATCAAAGGATGTTGACGTAGATGAAATCAAAATTCTTTTTAAAGAAATATCTCCTTTTATTTTGAAATCATTTAAGATCCATATAAAATAAAACATTTTCTTTGAAAATATTCTTATAAGCTTGTAAGGAAATCTTTGAAGATTTTATAACGGCGTAAAATAACTGCACCCGCCGTATAAGTTAAAAAAAACATTCTTACCTCAATTCTGTCGAAAAGGTTAAAAAGGACCTTGTTTTGAAAACGACGGAAAGATTCCTTTATAAACCTCTTATAAAAAGTCAAACAAGGGTATAAATGACTTTAACCCATATTCTTGTAAATATTAAAAATGTTTTGAAATACATTTTTAAGAAACATGGATGTGGATGATAAAGATATCCCAGTAGATTATTACGTATAAACAACCTCGGATAATGAAGAGATTGTGAAATAACCCTTACCTTGTACTTTTCCTTGGTTGGGGTAGGTTAACCTCCTGTATAATGGTGAAATAGTTGTTATTAAATTATACAATAATCATATATATTAATATGATATCATATATGATCTTTTAACATTGATTTGTTAATAATATCTTAGAATTATCGTCGTTTCGGGAGTTAACTTACTCATTTTCTTTTATATGTTTTGTTACATAAGACATGGTTGTTGTATCTTATTCATATCCAGAATGATATCCAGTCCTTAAACATCATTTTTAAATCATCAAATGATAATTATACTTGAATGGATACGATGGAGAATGAATCTCATTGCGTTCGTGGAGACGGTAGTCCGTACGTACGCACGAGCGACAATATCATTCTTTTGATATTAAAATAATATATAAATGGATGGTATATCATATATACAGAATCATTAACATGTTATATTTATTATTTACATGAGTTACACATCATTATTATACCCATCCAAATAATATTATATTGAATAACAATTACACCACGACGTGGAGACGGTAAGCCGTACGTACACACGTATGGTGACATGTTATTCAAAGGGTGGATAGAATACTGAATATGGTTGTACCATATTTATAATAACATCACAGTATATGTGAGATACTGGAGTTATTATTTTAGAATGGTAAGAACAAAGGAAGAAGAAGTGGAAGAAGAAATGAACTTGGAGAAGGGTGGTGAAATCATTACCTCTTCTTCGGGTTCTTCCTTTTGATTTGATCAAAAGGGCTCCTTAGGTTGGCTTTCTGATCAAACTAAGTCCTCTAGGTTGTAGTGAGGTATGTTGGGAGAGTATTTATGCAGAGTTTGGCCGAACCAAAAGGCTTTGAAGGTGTGAAGAAATGAGAAGGAGGAGTTCCCTTTTATAAGAGGGGTGAGGGGCACCTTTGGAAAAGCTAGAAATATTAATTTATAATAAATTCATATTCGGTTTCTAAAGGCTCCAAAGTTTATTATTCAAAGGTTAAGGTGGGGATAGGTCGAAAACCACTCAACCAATAGAATTTAGACAGGTTTGGGTACTTATATTAACCTTATCTTTAAGTATTAACTCTAAGTTAATTAGTTTCACTTTTACAATGTCTCTTTGTATTTTTATATAATATGGTTAATAAACTTACTATATACATCCAAGAGACCCCCAAGTGGTACATTAATGATGAACCTATCATGATATAAGTCTCTTGTCCGAACCTTAGATTTTTAGGAATTTAATATCAATTAAGAATATAATATTTGTTTTAAGAACTCTTTTATGTCAATTTTGAAACTATTCAATAGTTGATTTTTGTGAAACTCATAACAGATTGATTACTTCTAAAAAAGTCAATTAAATCAATCCTAATATATCATATTATCCTAGAAAATTAGTTTAATTCATTAAAAGTTTCATATTATATTTATTTGGGTATTTATAATATCAATTATTTTAATTTTTCACTATTATAGTAATTACTGCATCATCATTGTGTCATAAATAAAATAATTTATTTAATGTCTAAAAATTATAAATAAAATATCATTATGTAGGAAATATATTTAACTTTCTAATGAATATTTATAATCTAAAATCCAACATATATAACCCTATTTAACAATTGTTTTTCTAAAAGATATATGCTTGTGTCATTTTTGTATTCATTTTAACTTAATTAAAATAAAGTGTCATTATCACTTACAAGTGGATCCATGGGGTCCCAAAATAGACCCAAAGATTCCCATGGTCGACCATGTATCAACCAATAGGGTTAAGACACGTTTTAGGGTAATTTAGTATTATTATAATATTATTTTTTTAACCCTTATTTACCGGATTTACCCTTAACCATGGTAAATAAAATATTTACCGCAGTAATTATTCAAAATGTCTAAAAATAAAAGTTACCTATTTACACAATTTGAACATCCTGATTCCAAATATGGAATCCATTTTCCTAAATTCTAAACACAGAAGTGGCAGAAATTAATTTAAAATTAATTCCCGCTGTCAAAACAAAAAACGTGTTTTTAAGAGATAATAACTATCAAAAGATTGACACTCGTTTATGTTCGGTTTAATTGTAAAATTATGTCCAATGACCAACATTTTATTAAATGGTAAAAATATATTATAAATATACTTTAAAACCACTCAAATTCACAATTTATCACTATTAATTATTTTGATTAAAAAAGTTGTTTTTAATTAAAATTTAGTAATTTTCACTATTCATCAAAATATGAAAGTTATCCGAAAAGTACCAAAATTTCACCTTAGGCTAAATTCGATATTCCGAATCAAAAAATGAAGTCCATTTTGAAATATAAAATATATATAATTTCAAAAATTAGGTATTACTATTCATAACGGCTAGTTTGATCGGTTGTGGTGTGTGTTAAAACTCGAAGTTGCGTACAACACACGCTACTATTTTATTCAAAGGAAAGCGTACCGTGTAAGCTTGGGATGTTTCATTTTAAATTTTTTGATGTCCCCATTTAGTCAAAAAGTACAAAATATTGTATTTAAAAAGGTTTCACTATTAAAAGTTGATAAAAGTGTAATACTGAAAATGAATCTGTTCTTGCATTATGACTAAGAAACTCATAATATGGATTCTAAAATTATAAGGATTATATAAAGTTTAAAATTTAGTTAATAATATTCATAACCTCTTTTGAATGGATTTTTTCTTTGGTAATTCATGGTGTGATTGAACTCGGTGTTGCGTGTAGTGCAAGTTATTGAATTATTTTGAAGAAATAACACACTATGAAATCTTGGGGTGTTACATTCTCCCCTCCTTCAATAAATTGCGTCCTCGCAATTTGAAATTGTTCTTCGAAAATAAAAGGTTGAAAATAGAAAATATATTTGTGGGAAAACCCACATCGGAAATTGGGTTACTAAAATTTAGTCTTAATATGAGGAAAAGAGAAATGAAAGGGTCACCACCAAATTATGATCTCGATTAGGAGAACATTGGTGGCATTTAGAGACATATAATTGGAGGAAAAATGTAAATATTTATAGGTTTTGATTGAGGTCATCAATCACAAACAAGTGTAAGATTGAGGTCCTTAAATTCATCAATCTATGATGATTTGAAATACCATCGGTTCAACGAAACATAGGGTATTAGGATAACACATTTTTGACGTTTCAAAATATCTTAGTTGAAATCCCACATTGAAAAATGAATTAATGAGGACTCTATTTAAAATAAAGAGTCGAAAGTATGAAGATTACCGAAAATAACACATACTAGGGTTCCATGTAGGAAAATATGGATATGGAGGAGAAATCTAACCATCAATTATCTGATGGAGAGTGGTAGAGAACATGTCTATGAAAAGGCCAACAATCCCAAAGCCATAAATTAGTGATGATTTAAGGTACCATCTAGGAAAACATTTTTGTTCTATGTTTCTTTTATTAATGTTGAGGAATTTATTTATGAGATTGGCTAAGATCATAAGGAGATATACTTACTTTATAATTATAGTTTTATCATTTAATAAATTTCTACCACAAACTCATCTTTCACTCTAAAAGATAATAGAATGTAAAAATTTCTATTTACACTATTCGTATAGGGTTCCAAAATAAACGAATTTATAATTCATCTACCAGATCTTTAAAAAAAACTACATTATTTAATCCAGGACATCTCTTGGGCCAGTGGTAGGTGATACACCCTTGTCGCCCTTCGGTTGCGGGTTCAAGTCTCGCAGCCTTGCCGGACGCGACGGGTTGCCGCCCGACCTCCGGGTTGTCCTTTTATGGCAATCCAAAATAATCCAAACTAGAACTATCCAAAATACTTCTGTCCAAACTCATGGTCCAACATTTATAAGGAAGGCAAGCATAATGTAGATTCTTTTTACCCCGTAATAGCATATGAATAACTTCATCATGTATTCTTTTAATACACTGAAACATCCTGAATTACCATATTCCTTATTGATTACATTCATGCTCCCTTATTCCATATAGAATGCTGGATATACTTCATTAATCCAAAAATGTTTTAAACCCCAACAATGATGGAATATACAAATCATTAATCAGTTCCAAGGTAGTCAAGAATATCAGATATAATTTATCCAAAATAATCATGTATTATTCCAAAATCACTACCTCGGTATCAGAACTATATTATGGTTTATCATTCTCTCAACCATATATTTTCCAAAAATTTATCCTGCTATTGAGTCACTTTTCTTTGTTCCACAAAATCTCAAGTCCTTAATGAAATAGTACTGTAGTACAATCCTTACATACTCCATAATTATTATAACAAGTAAATTGTTGATACACACTCAATTGACATAATCAACATAAGAACTCTAATCATTCCTCTTCATCTGTGGTAGTATCATAACTTGATTATTATCCAATAACATCATTTGCGGCATAGTTTGATGACTGGGACATAGGTTCGCGTAGTGTCCAAACTCCTTGCAAATGAAACACTGTACATTTGAAACCATTTTCTTACCCTTGCAGTCACGTACTTTGTGCCCTTTTTCTCCACACTTATAACAAACTCTCATTCCTTTCAGGCAAGTTCCAGGGTGTTTCTTTCCACAGTTACCACATATGGTAAAATTCTTCTTTTCCCTCTTCCCTTTATCCATCTTTCTCTCTTCCATCCTTTTCTTCTCTTGCTTCCCTTCAAATCCATAGGACTCAGTAAAATCTTTACTTATCTTATCAACACATGATATTATTTCTTCATATAATGATAATACATGGGAGAATATTTCTCTTATAAATTCTAGCTTAAGACCATGAAAGATATGATCCTTCTTTCTCTTTGGATCATGTCCATTGCTGGAGTTCTCATTCCTTCTACTGGGTGCTATTTCTAAACAATGGCATACACTAGATCAGTTTATGAATCAAAATACATAATCCCATACTTATAAAACACTTAACATAAATTGAACTATTTATGGATATAATCCATAATCATAAGAATTTTTTTCTTTGAGGATGTATATACTCATAATCCCTTCAAAATGATTTGTAAAGAAAATGAGAGTTATCCTAAGCATATCCCCCGGGAGTGTCGTAACCAAGAGTGCAGCAAGGCCCGTTGTCATGCACCAGTTCCCGTTCGAGTCTAGCTCAAAGCGGTGTTTTCGGGTTTTACCCCTAGGTACATCTGTACCAGAGCCACCTCTACCTGCTCGTATCAGACAGGGATGTATTGCTCGGAAAACTCACAAAATCTCTACAATACCAAAATTCTAGGAAGTTCTTCTATACTAATCCTCAAAGTTCATCTTAGGTCTACGTGCTCTAATCAGAGTTTATCTAAATCTAGCTTCCAAGGTTTGTACTAAACTTCCTCTGATACCAACTGTAACGCCCCGACCCTAGTTGCCTAGAGTCGGTGCATTATTACATAACATTGGCATGATCACAAGAAAGATCAAATCTCGAAAGACCGATTGGTTTAGTAGCCTTGGAAACACTAGATATATTCATAAGTTTTACATTACATCATAAAATGAACAACATAATGTTTCCACAATCCACACTATTAACCCCTCATAAAATCCCTGCAGGTCATTCATAACTTACTTCTTCACATCCTGGGAAAAATAAAACATAGAAAAGGGGTGAGCTCAAATTCCCAGTAAGGATAACAATATAGCGGAAACTTTCATAAATAAGAATAAACATTTAAGGCAATGTATAACTAAAACAAAAGCCTTTTAAATATGAACTTTCAACATGGTATGGCATAAATAAAATGAAATAATGCCATTTACTTATTCACATGGATATTCTACTAATCGAATAATCACATGCAAAAATCAATAACCACTTTCATAATGTTGGAATGCATAATGCCAGACTATCATAACCACATAGCCAAGGCCTCGTGCCAAGACTACAAATAAGATTTTGTCAAGGCCTTGTGCCAAGACACTAGTTTGTCTCATGAGACCTACCGATGCATCGAGGAGCTATAGCGGGCTCCACCCGTCACATATTAAGTCCAATGCATTCCCATATGAAAAGGTTTAAACATAACATAAACATTCGTATTAAAACTAGAATACGAAATGTCAATAATTTCACCATAAACTATGAATGGTATAAAAATAGCACATCCATAGTCAAACATATCACAAAACCTTCAATACAATATAGAAGTTTTGTATCATAATAAATCAACTTCAAATAATCTTAAAATCCATCAAAGGATGTTGACGTAGATGAAATCAAAATTCTTTTTAAAGAAATATCTCCTTTTATTTTGAAATCATTTAAGATCCATATAAAATAAAACATTTTCTTTGAAAATATTCTTATAAGCTTGTAAGGAAAGCTTTGAAGATTTTATAACGGCGTAAAATAACCGCACCCGCCGTATAAGTTAAAAAAAACATTCTTACCTCAATTCTGTCGAAAAGGTTAAAAAGGACCTTGTTTTGAAAACGACAGAAAGATTCCTTTATAAACCTCTTATAAAAAGTCAAACAAGGGTATAAATGACTTTAACCCATATTCTTGTAAATAGTAAAAATGTTTTGAAATACATTTTTAAGAAACATGGATGTGGATGATAAAGATATCCCAGTAGATTATTACGTATAAACAACATCGGATAATGAAGAGATTGTGAAATAACCCTTACCTTGTACTTTTCCTTGGTTGGGGTAGGTTAACCTCCTGTATAATGGTCAAATAGTTGTTATTAAATTATACAAGAATCATATATATTAATATGATATCATATATGATCTTTTAACATTGATTTGTTAATAATATCTTAGAATTATCGTCGTTTCAGGAGTTAACTTACTCATTTTCTTTTATATGTTTTGTTACATAAGACATGGTTGTTGTATCTTATTCATATCCAGAATGATATCCAGTCCTTAAAAATCATTTTTAAATCATCAAATGATAATTATACTTGAATGGATACGATGGAGAATGAATCTCATTGCGTTCGTGGAGACGGTAGTCCGTACGTACGCACGAGCGACAATATCATTCTTTTGATATTAAAATAATATATAAATGGATGGTATATAATATATACAGAATCATTGACATGTTATATTTATTATTTACATGAGTTACACTTCATTATTATACCCATCCAAATAATATTATATTGAATAACAATTACACCACGACGTGGAGACGGTAAGCCGTACGTACGCACGTATGGTGACATGTTATTCAAAGGGTGGATAGAATATTGAATATGGTTGTACCATATTTATAATAACATCACAGTATATGTGAGATACTGGAGTTATTATTTTAGAATGGTAAGAACAAAGGAAGAAGAAGTGGAAGAAGTAATGAACTTGGAGAAGGGTGGTGAAATCATTACCTCTTCTTCGGGTTCTTCCTTTTGATTTGATCAAAGGGGCTCCTTAGGTTGGCTTTCTGATCAAACTAAGGCCTCTAGGTTGTAGTGAGGGATGTTGGGAGAGTATTTGGGCAGAGTTTGGCCGAACCAAAAGGCTTTGAAGGTGTGAATAAATGAGAAGGAGGAGTGCCCTTTTATAAGAGGGGTGAGGGGCACCTTTGGAAAAGCTAGAAATATTAATTTATAATAAATTCATATTCGGTTTCTAAAGGCTCTAAAGTTGATTATTCAAAGGCTAAGGTGGGGATAGGTCGAAAACCACTCAACCAATAGAATTTAGACAGGTTTGGGTACTTATATTAACCTTATCTTTAAGTATTAACTCTAAGTTAATTAGTTTCACTTTTACAATGTCTCTTTGTATTTTTATATAATATGGTTAATAAACTTACTATATACATCCAAGAGACCCCCAAGTGGTACATTAATGATGAACCTATCATGATATAAGTCTCTTGGACGAACCTTAGATTTTTAGGAATTTAATATCAATTAATAATATAATATTTGTTTTAAGAACTCTTTTATGTCAATTTTGAAACTATTCAATAGTTGATTTTTGTGAAACTCATAACAGATGTATTACTTCTAAAAAAGTCAATTAAATCAATCCTAATATATCATATTATCCTAGAAAATTAGTTTAATTCATTAAAAGTTTCATATTATATTTATTTGGGTATTTATAATATCAATTATTTTAATTTTTCACTATTATAGTAATTACTGCATCATCATTGTGTCATAAATAAAATAAATTATTTAATGTCTAAAAATTATAAATAAAATATCATTATGTAGGAAATCGTTTTAGATTTCTAATGAATATTTATAATCTAAAATCCAACATATATAACCCTATGTAACAATTTTTTTTCTAAAAGATATATGCTTGTGTCATTTTTGTATTCATTTTAACTTAATTAAAATAAAGTGTCATTATCACTTACAAGTGGATCCATGGGGTCCCAAAATAGACCCAAATATTCCCATGGTCGACCATGTATCAACCAATAGGGTTAAGACACGTTTTATGGAAATTTAGTATTATTATAATATTATTTTTTTAACCCTTATTTACCGGATTTACCCTTAACCATGGTAAATAAAATATTTACCGCAGTAATTATTCAAAATGTCTAAAAATAAAAGTTACCTATTTACAAAATTTGAACATCCTGATTCCAAATATGGAATCCATTTTTCTAAATTCTAAACACATAAGTGGCAGAAATTAATTTAAAATTAATTCCCGCTGTCAAAACAAAAAGCGTGTTTTTAAGAGATAATAACTATCAAAAGATTGACACTCGTTTATGTTCGGTTTAATTGTAAAATTATGTCCAATGACCAACATTTTGTTAAATGGTAAAAATATATTCTAAATATACTTTAAAACCACTCAAATTCACAATTTATCACTATTAATTATTTTGATTAAAAAAGTTGTTTTTAATTAAAATTTAGTAATTTTCACTATTCATCAAAATATGAAAGTTATCCGAAAAGTACCAAAATTTCACCTTAGGCTAAATTCGATATTCCGAATCCAAAAATGAAGTCCATTTTGAAATATAAAATATATATAATTTCAAAAATTAGGTATTACTATTCATAACGGCTAGTTTGATCGGTTGTGGTGTGTGTTAAAACTCGAAGTTGCGTACAACACACGCTACTGTTTTATTCAAAGGAAAGCGTACCGTGTAAGCTTGGGATGTTTCATTTTAAATTTTTTGATGTCCCAATTTAGTCAAAAAGTATAAAATATTGTATTTAAAAAGGTTTCACTATTAAAAGTTGATAAAAGTGTAATACTGAAAATGAATTTGTTCTTGCATTATGACTAAGAAACTCATAATATGGATTCTAAAATTATAAGGATTATATAAAGTTTAAAATTTAGTTAATAATATTCATAACCTCTTTTGAATGGCTTTTTCCTTTGGTAATTCATGGTGTGATTGAACTCGGTGTTGCGTGTAGTGCAAGTTATTGAATTATTTTGAATAAATAACACACTATGAAATCTTGGGGTGTTACATGAAATGTCATTGGTTTGATTTGATGACGAGACAGGGCACATTTATTGATGATTATGGATTTCGAGTAATTAATATGACTCACACTCTTACTACCGAAGAACCATATGTATTGGTATCAATTCCTAAACATGTTTTTTATGTCAGAGACCAACTTCGACCTGAATTTGGTTCCATAGTTGAATTAATTCCAATACATATTTTTGATGATGGTGATGATGGAATTGACACTATCCCTACTACCATTGGAAGCAATCCATTTATTTCTTTTGATGAATCTAATAGATCAATTGTTAGATTTGATTGTGAACCTGAAGTTGTGGTGGAAAATATATAGAATCATCCATCCATGTCCTCAATTATTTTGGTTTACCTCGAGTTGGGTTGTTAAGGTTGCTACTATTCAAATTTATTACAAATATATTGTATCTGATTTGACCATTACATACATTTTCAATTTTTATTGGTTGGAATTTTTATTTGAATTTCATTTTATAATTTGTAATTGAACTGTATTTAAACCTACAAAACCAAAATTTCTAACTTGGTGAACATTTCAATGCTTCAACTGTGATTTGTATAAAATTTGTATGACTCTAAGACCTCTCTTTAACATTTTACCAGGTAATGAACATGATGGTTTGTATTCTTCTGCAAAACATGTATTGAAACCTACATCATCTACCTGAGCTAAAGAAATTAAATTTTCCTTAATTTTGACAACTGTTTCACCACTTATAAATCTGGTAGAATCAATGTTCCATAATTTCAATAGACTGATAACACTTAGTAAATAATCATCCTACTAAAAATTAAAAATTTCCCTCTCATTTATTTTTTTAATTGGGTTACACATTAGTTATCCTTTTATAATTACTTCCATATTTGTTTTCAAATGTAAGAAAATGTAACCAATTGAAGAGAGGCGATGAAAACAGATTATGGACAACAGTCATCGCATGGCTGAGCTGGGCATTCCACCACTAGTGCCTATAGTGAGTATTTTATTTCAAATATATTTATTTAAATAATATATAATTTCATGTCATTATTTTTTTAAACATTTTTCCAGGATCCATATATTAGGAGACAGTTATTCGATGAGCATCCTAGTAGTGGTCCTAGTACTCGGGGTGTTCGTACGAGGGGGGGGGGGGGTACGGGAGCTAGACGATCTGGTCGGCGTACCTGATTAGACCCTGCCCCTCCCACTGAAATACCATCCATCCCACATTTTGATCCTGGTGTGTCATTAGGAACACACAAGATATTTAGACCTCCCATGTTTTCACCACCCTTTACATCTGAGCCTCCTCACCCATCTGTACCATATCCAATGATGATTCCCACTCCCCATCCAGCATTGGTCTAGCCATCCTTGTCATCTTCTTTTACTTCTTCTTCCTTCTCTCTAGGCTTTTACATTCCATATTCTTCAACTACTGCTCCACTAGAGTCTGTCCCTGCGGAGTATACATTGGGACCCAGTCCATCTGTACAGGGTGTTTCTTCAGTTTCTACAGATCCAGTGGCCCCCATTGATCATACTACCGCAGGTATACTTATATAACCCTAAAAAAAATTTACACCATTATTTATTTTCATTATAACATGTACTGATAAAATATTTCTTTTTCTTTCATAACAGATACATCTACTGATAGGAGGTGGGGGTGAAGGCATACACACAAGTGTTCGGTGTGGAACCTCCACACGCAGTTGATGGTGGACTACAATTAAGATAGTTAGATGATTGAAAAATCAGGGAATTAATGTTGGATTTTTTTGGCGACGCTTGCCAAATACTTTGACATCATTCCTATCAGCCCGCTCTCACAGAGACAGCTGCCAAATGAAGTCAAGGATAAAGCCTGGGCAGAGATATGGGTAAAAAATCTATTGTATTTAATGCAATATATTATTTTTTGTATTTATATGAATTAATATTTTGGTTTCAACTACAGTTTAGTTTCCTCAATGGTGAGGGTGCACGACCAGCACGTATAAAGGATTTAGGTGAGCTTTGGAGAGCTTATAAGCATGAGTTGTATATTGGATGGTGTGATAGAGTGGGAATAGAGTTAGAGGTGGTCCCTGTCATGGATTATTGTCCATTAGAATAGTACCAACATATTATTACTCATTGGGAGACTAGCTAATTTACAATATTAATCAAATTAGAAGTATTTAAATGAAAATTTTCATGTTTTTCGTTAATGCTAATTATTGAATTTTATTTAGGATGCATCTAGAAGAAATAAAAAAACATTGATGCTAAGAAATATATCCACATAATGGGATGTACTACGATGCCAGATCATGAGAGAAATCTGGTATGACAGTTTGTAATCTTTCTTTACGACATGCACTTTCTATTGCTTCCTCCGTAATTTATTCGATTGCTAAAGTTGTTATATAATTTTAGTTATGCAGTTACTATTTTTTTGGTATATTATTTTTAATTATGGTTTCCTATATTCAATGTCATTTTAGAGGCATAAATTGAATATAGAAGGACGTGTGCCTTGAGAAAAACTATTTTTCTAGAGTAGAAAGAAGAAAGATGGAAGTGCGATTAATGAACCGACTCAGCAGTAGATTGTAAGTTTTACGTTGTAGATTTAAAATTTTAATCTCTATTTTGTAACTTAATAATCTATTTATATTTATAACAGGATTCTTTAGAGGCCTTTGATGCCCAATAACCTGATAATTTTGGGCCAAACGATCGCTTACATCAGGAGTTGGGAGATGATCACCCTGGTAGAGTACGCTGTCGGCCTGGGAAGAGTATAGTTTCGACAAGGTATTGTCCCTCCTCATGTATGAGTTGTAGTACCACCAAGTTGTAGTAGGTTAAGGAACATGAAGAACATTCTAAAAAAAGGTCCATAGAGACGGCATCATAGTCTGCTATGGAAAACACTGCATTTATGAAACTGATGTAAGATTTACATCCAACACTTCCACCAGAGGCTAGAACTGCTTGTGAGGAATATATTTCATCAATGTGTTCTATATATGGTGAACCAGGTGGTAGTTCTAGTGGTGGTCGAGAAGATGGAAAGGAGGAGGCCGAGGTGGAGGAGGAGGAGGCCGAGGAGGAGGCCGAGGAGGAGGTCGAGGAAGAGGAGGAGGGTGATGAGGAGGTCGAGGCTGAGTATAAGGGCAAGGAGGAGGGTGGGGATGATGATGGGGATGAGGGTAAGGTTTAAGATGATGGTGATGATAGTGATGGTGATGAGGGATATATTGATCCGTTGCATTTTTTATTGATATTACGGAACTTTGATGTTTATTGATTTGTTGTGCCTGAATATATGTGTGATTAGGTAGGTCACATTATCTTTTTTTTATCTATAAATAATAAAACTTGATTTGATGATTTTCAGTGAAATCCCCTTATTTTAATGAAATTGTAAATTTTTAATGGAATTTAGAAAATTGGTGGTCTGATTAGAAGTTGATATAATGAAATTATTTTTTAACCTTGAAAGAATTTGTTTAGAAAATATGTAAATACCATATCATGAACCCAGGATAGCCCCCCAGAAAGCCCCTCCCCACCCTCCTCCCTGGACCCCAAACCACCCCCCAAACAGCCCCCGGATAGCCCCCCCCCCCCACACACCCTCCTCCATGGACCCCGAACAGCCCCCCACCCTCCTTCTTGGACCCCAGACACCCCCACCCTCCTCCCTGGACCCCGGATAGCCCCTGGACACCCCCCTTCCTCCACCCTCCTCCCTAGACCTCAGACACCCCCCCCGGATAGCCCCCACCATCATTCCTGGACCTCGGACATCCCCCCCCCTCCTCCGTGGACCCCAGACAACCCCCCAGACAGCCACCCGGATATCTCCCCCACCCTCATCCCTAGACCCAGAACATCCCCCCACCCTCCTCCCTAGACCCCAGATAGCCCCCCGGACAGCCCCTAGACAACCCCCATACATCCCCCCACCCTCCTTCCTTGACCCTGAATAGCCCCCCCACCCTCCTCCATGGACCCAGACAGCCCCCTAGACATCCCCCCAGACAGCCCCCGGACAGCCCCCTGGACAGCCCCCCCCCCCCCCCTCCCTGGACCCTTGACAGCCCCCCCCCCCCCCACCCTCCTCCCTGGACCCCAGACAGCCCCCAGACAGTCCCCCAAATAAGCCCCTCGGACAGCTCCCCAGACATCCCCCCAGGCAGCCCCCGGACAGCCCCCCCACCCTCCTCCCTAGACCCCGGACAGCCCCCCACCCTCCTTCTTGGACCCTAGACAACCCCCCTCCTTCCTAGACCCTGGACCCCCCCCCCCCCCCCACCCTCCTCCTACTAGTCATAACCCCTGCCACATATATCCTCATCCTCCACTGGGTACCTTACACAACCTTGTATCACCGACATCATCACACCAATCACTACATCATAAGTTCACTAAGCCCAATCTAAGCTCTCTTCAAGATTCACCCTAAATCCAAATCTAATTAACATTCCATTACTATTAATTTAGTACCAAGCACGGACCAACTACCTTGATTCCGGATACAATCACACTCTTAATTCAGCATCTCATATCCCAATCTAAGATCTCCTCAAGATTAACCCTAAATACCAATGGAAAAGATGGTTTTAGAGCTTCGGAATAAGAAGAGATAAGAGTGAAAACCCTAATCTAAAAGAGGAATCAAGGAGAGGATTTTTTAAGAAAAAACAACACACATTCGGAAAACTGAACAAACGCTTTTTGATTGTATTGATACTTTATCAAAAGGATCCATGGGTCATTTGTGACGTGTATGAGTCAACCACGTCTCAATATGAGGCATGGCATGGCCGGTACCACTCAAAGTGTCTCACTTTTATTTGAATTGGACAACATTTTAAGTGAAAACAAAAACTAGCATATCAAAAACTGACCAAACACATTCATATTCTATTGATACTTTAGGAAAACAATTCATGGGTCATTTTTGACGTTTACGAGTCAACCCTGCCTCAATCCGAGGTGTGGTGTGGCCGGTACCACTCAAATTGTCTCACATTTATTTGAAATGGACAAGATTTTAAGTGAAAACAACAACTTTCATATGGAAAACTGACCAAACGCATTATTATTCTATTTATACTTTAGGAAAACGATCCATGGGTCATTTTTGACATGTACGAGTCAACCCCACCTCAATCTGAGGCACGGTGTGGCCGGTACCACTCAAACTGTCTCACTTTTATTTGAAATGGACAGGATTTTAAGTGAAAAAAACAACTTGCATACGGAAAACCAACCAAATGCTTTCTGATTGTATTGATACTTCATGAAAACGATCCATGGGTCATTTTTGACATTTACGAGTCAACCCTACCTCAATCTGAGGCACGGTGTGGCCGGTATCACTCAAAGTCTCTCTTTTTTTTAAAAAAAATGGACACTATTTTAAGTAAAAACAACAGACATTTGGAAAACTGACCAAACATATTCTAATTGTGTTTAAACTTTAGCACAAGGATCTATGGGTTATTTTCAATGTGTATGAGTCAACCCTGTCTCAATCCAAGGGATGGTGTGGCCGTTACCACTCAAAGTGTCTCACTTTTATTTGAAATGGACAACATTTTAAGTGAAAACAACAACTTGCATATGGAAAACTAAACAAACACATTATGATTCGATTGGTACTTTATGAAAATTATAAATGGGTCATTTTTTACATTTATGAGTCATTGACACCTCAATCCGAGGCATGGTGTGGCCGGTACCACTCAAACTGTCTCACTTTTATTTTAAATGGACAAGATTATAAGTGAAAACAACAAATTGAATATGGAAAAATGAACAAATGCTTTCTAATTGTATTGATACATCAGGAAAATGATCCATGGGTAATTTTTGACATTTACAAGTCAACCCCACCTCAATCTGAGGCACGGTGTGGCCGGTATCACTCTAAGTGTCTCACTTTTATTTGAATTGGGAAACATTTTAAGTGAAAACAACAACTGGAATACGTAAAACCAACTAAACGCATTCATATTCTGTTGATAATTTAGTAAAATGATTCATGGGTCATTTTTGACTTCTATGAGTCAACCCTGCTTCAATATGAGGCACGGTGTGTCCGGTACCACTCAAACTTTCGCACATTTATTTTAAATGGACAAGATTTTAAGTGAAAACAACAACTTGCATATGAAAAACCTACCAAACACATTCTGATTCTATTAATACTTTAGTAAAACGATCCATGGGTCATTTTTTGACATGTATGAGTCAACCCCACCTCAATACGAGGCACGGTGTGGTCGTTACCACTCAAATTGTCTCACTTTTATTTGAAATGGACAATATTTTAAGTGAAAAAAACAACTTGAATACAGAAAACTGACCAAACGCTTTCTGATTGTATTGATACTCCAAGAAAACAAATCATGGGTCATTGGTAACGTGTACAAGTCAACCTCGCCTCAATCCGAGGCACAGTGTGGATGGTATCACTCAAAGTGTCTCTCTTTTGTTTAAAATGGACACTATTTTAAGTAAAAACAAAAGACATTCGGAAAATTGACCAAACTTATTCTGATTATGTTTATACATTTGAAAAAAGATATATGGGTCATTTATGATGTTTATGAGTCAACCCCGTCTCAATCTGAGGGACGGTGTGACTGTTACCACTCAAAGTGTCTCACTTTTATTTGAAATGGATAACATTTTAAGTGAAAACAACAACTTTCATACAGACACTACTAGGAATTGATGATATAGACACACTTATATAGCCACAGTTTAAAAAACCATGGATATAGGTTAAGGTAAATCCACAGGTCATAAAATACCCATGGCTTTACCCCTGTTCTTCCTATACGTTCGTGATCCCCACCGCCTTCCTCCCATGTGCTCGCAATCCCCACCCCATTTCTGCCCTACTCCCCGCTCACGATCCCTACCTACCTCCCTTTCTTCCCTACTCCCTTCAACCCTCCTCGCCTGGCGCTGTTACCCAAAACTTCTATCGTTCTACTCCGATGACGTGGCCACACACCTTGGGATGATTCTCCTCCGATGATGCGATCACCCCCACCTCCCCGTCAGTGTTCCTCTTCCTCTTTCAACGCTTCTCCGTAGCCAGCCCACCTCCCCATCGACGTGGCTCTGATGCAGCCTCCACACCTCCCTGCTGATGCAGTTCCGGCGTTGTGGTGTGAGTTTGGTTGAACCCTAAGGTACTCATATGGTCCGATTTTTGTGGGTTCTCCTTACAAGCTAGGCTTTCTTCCATATTTCGGGATTCCTTGGACCAGATTGAGGCCGGATTAGGTCTCACTTGGACCCGATTGTAGCATGATTGAACTTAGCTCAAATGATAGTTCTTTAATCACTTTCTAATTAATGCAACATATATTTATGCTTCAAATCATATGAATAAAATACTCACCATTAAATATTGACACCAAATACAATATCATTCTCAAATGGTTTCAACACTGGGCTGGGAGTTTACACTTGGGAACACACCTTTATTGACCATTCATCTTTTTTTGGTTTGACCACTATGATCAAATCACATTTTTTTATCACTTTCACCCCGTAAGGCATTATTTGAATGAGTTTTTAAATACATGTTTTTTTTTGTTTTTTTTGGATTATCTTGTGTGTGTTAATGACTCTTGGAACCAGGTTTAAGTACATATGCATGTTTATATAGATATACCCCCTCTTATTTTCTATATATCTAGATGACCAGGTACCTATGGTGAAACCCAACATTACTTGGGTTTGGTATTCTATTTACCCCAAGGGTCATGCTGAATTTTTAGTATAGAATACCCTTTCTTATATTTACTTCCTATGGGAGAAACCACCTCCCACATTAGTGTCTTCTAACCCATGAAATTTATACCAAACTCTGGAAATTAGGATGTATGCCTAAGTTGTTGTCGAGACCTGACCCAGTGATGCCTGGGTGATTGGGTCATAGTTGTTAAAAAATAGTATCAAATCCCACACTTTTGGGCTCTTGGTTTTGTAACTCAAGATTATCTAGGAGGAAAATGACATTTAACATTAATTTATTATAGAGTATGCCACCGATATGGCTACTGCTTGCTGATAAGGACATATTAGATGAACATGCTCCCCCCAGTCCATCTGTAGTGGACCCTTACATTTTCACATGTTTTACATGATTTCCCTAAGCCTTCAAAGTGGACTAGTAGAAAATTTCAACCTACTCAATAGTATAAAATGAAATTTCCTTCACTTTAGAGATGATAATATCCTCATTTTAATAAAAAGTAGGGTCGCTATACCCAAGGGATTCATACATAATTTATTGATCTCAAAAGGTGTGGGGGGGGGGGGCTGGGGGGGGGGACTGGTGCGGGAGCTAGGGGGACTGGTGCGAGGGGGGGGGGAGGGGAGGCTGTGTGTGGGGGGGTACTAGTGTAAAGGGGGCTGGTGTTTAGGGGGGAGGGGGGCTAGAATAAAAGAAAGAAAATTCTCTACTTTATAAAATTGATAAACCTATATAAACTAAGAATAAAGGTGAATTCTAGAAGAAGAACATGCTAAAAAATGAGGTTTCAATCTAGAAAATTAATAAGGATATAGGAATGAAGAGTTTTAGGTATTTTATACATTCACAGAATGGATTTTCTAGGTTAAGAACAATGTCTAATCCCTATTTCTCACTTTTAAGTGATGATGGAGGTTTACTTTATTCTCATATTTTGGTGATTTTTTATTTTTGAATAGGCAATTGAAGGTGATGTTTGAAAAATAAAGAGCTTTATTAATGATCATGTTATTTAGTATTGGGATGTACATATCAATTTGAATATTATTTGTTCATTGTTGGTTATGGATTCATGTATCATTTATCATGTACATTTGACACACTGATCACATATATATAAGAAGTTGTTATATCTCATTTCTTTTCCCACTACTTTCTTATAGGTGGTTTCTTATGATAAGACCGGTTCTATCCACCACCACTGAAGACAATGAGTTCAATATTTGGCTAAGGTTAATTCCGTTTTTATTCTTTGGCCCAATTTGAATTAGGGATTTTTTGATTTTTGGGTTCCTTATATTTTTATTGTGTGTTTTGGATTTCATTGAGGTGGATTCGAGTTGCCGTTGAAAAAGGATTACATGTGTATGCATAGGTAGGCATATGCATATATAATTTCCCCCATTATATATATTCACTCATGGAATTATGAATATATATATTGGGGCTAGGTGTGCTTATATATAGATATGAAAAATGCATACGTGTGTAAGTGTAAAGGGGTATATGCAAGTATAAACATATATCTAAGGACCCCCTTGTTCATATTTGGCCATGAAAATATGTACATAAGGGCTAGTTGTCCTTATATATATGTTAAGTTGCATATGCGTGCAAGCAGAAAAAAGGAAGATTTGAGTTGTCGTCATCAAAAGCAAACACGCTTTGAGGTTGAGGTAGAGTCCCTCTCCTAGCCTATTTAATTCAAGAATGTTTTAAATTGCATTTAGTTTCCTTCTTAATTTTTCATGTTTATATTAAATTGAAATTCTTGAATAAGTGTTACTTAAGATAATTGTTTCGTTTGATAAATAAGTCATGATTTTGTAATAAGACCCCTCCAACAGAGGTGCGCTGTCAGCGAAAACTCACAGTGGTATACATTGCTTGAATTTATTGCATTGATGTTTTTTTATACTTGATGTCGTTGTTAGTCATAAAGCACACATCGTACTTGACCCTTTTTATATCCCTGTAGGGGGCTTCCCTCTTTTTATTAAAACGGTTGTTTGAACCAAGACTCTCTTTAAGTGCCATTAGACTTTTAAGATGGGTCCCATGTTGTGTGACCATGTAACATGGAATGTGATATTTAAATCCAACCAAAAGCCCAGTTCCACAACCCAAGGGTCCCACAGTACTAGTAATTTCAGATTACATGTTATGTAACCTGTGATTTTCATGATCCCATGGGGTATTCCTCTAGGTATTCCTACACATTG